>OW443294.2:21306092-26306092 GCA_937001585.2 Brachylomia viminalis | reverse complement strand
AGCGTTGTCGTGGTGGAGGAGGATCCTGCTTGTATGGCGCTGCTGTCTATCATTTTTCAAGGCAACTGGTAAACAATGACTGACATACCAATCTGCAGTAACAGTCTTTTTATCTTCTAAGACAATTGTTGTGAAATGACCCGTACGTCCAAAGAATGAGGCAATAATCTTTTTCCCTTGACTTCTGTTCTTCTTTACTTTTGTCGGCAAATCTTGGAACGGAAACATACATTGCGCAGATTGTCTTTTGGTTTCGGGTTCGTAACAATATATCCAGCTTTCATCAACTGTGACGATGTCATACCCAGCATTCGAGTCCCCTCCGTCATACTTTTCAAGCATTGAGCGGCACCAATCCAAACGACGGCGTTTTTGATCTTCCGTCAAATTATGAGGTATCCATCTAGTACAAATCTTTCTGACGCCTAAATGTTCATGTAAGACTTTTTGTACTTGACTCATATCAATGCTTAAGACTGCCCGAATCTGTTTATATGTCACCCTTCTATCAGCTTCTATCATTAGCCACACAGCACTCACATTATTTTCAGCAGTGGCCGTAGAAGGACGTCTTTCTCGCGAATGATCAGTGAGTTTACTTCGACCACGTTTAAACTCATTAAACCAGTTGTAAACAGTGGCACGGGATGGGGCTTCGTCATGAAATGCTTATCGAAGTCTATCGTAAGATTGTTGTTGCGTAAGACCGCAACGAATGTCGTATTGATCGAAAATTTTCCCTAGTCTATTTCATTTGAACGCACGGCAGACACTTTTTAAATTCCCGCCAATTTGTAAAAACAAATGACATATGAATTCATTACACATCTAGAGATCCCCAAAGAGTTCCTAATTCGAAAAATAAATAAATTTTTCATCGCCTGCTTTTCTTACTGGCCTATCTTAAAAACATTCAGTGTCAGACCCCCCTTACGTTTGATAAGTCTTTCACCACGACTCGCGAGAAGCAAGGAGGCAACAATTTGCTTCATAACAAATTATTGTTAGATGTTTTAAATCCGCAAAAAAAAAGCGGGAAAAGCGCTAAATAGCTAAGTACTTATTCGTTTTTAACAAAAATCCCCTATGTCAGCTGGAACATCATCGATTTTAAAGACTCGATCCTTTTCTCATGTTCTGAATATCATCATGTGTTTTATAAGCAACGACCGTCTACATACGCCAAAAGTTTATTGCTAAGATCATAAGTGAATGACAAAAAAATATAGGTAAAAAAGTTTCTTAATTTGCTAAGTGCAAGCTGCGGCCTCCGAGTAACTTAATTTTAAACGTAAAAATTAAATTTAAACGAGCCGTTGACCGAATATTTAGACGAGACCTTTACATTGTGCGAACTTGTTTGAACGTGCTTTAGCGGGGTCATTATTAGGCTTATTCGTTTTTAGTGTAAGCATGCGTACCGTCATCTGGGATTAATTGCAGCTGCTGGAGTAAATAATAACGTTTTTTGATATTAATCGAGTTAATAGAGAAAAAAATAATATCTCTAGGTACATATTATAAATTAAAGTTTCTTTTCGTAATGGTCTGTTTGACCACGTTGTTATTTCGTGATGGTCTGTTTGACCACCTTGTTCTTTTGTGATTGTCTGTTTGACCACGTTCTTCATTCGTGATGGTCGGTTTGACCACGTTCTTCTTTCGCGATGGTCTGTTTAACCACGTTATTATTTCGTGATGGTCTGTTTGACCACGTTGTTCTTTCGTTATGGTCTGTTTGACCGCCTTCTTCTTTCGTGATGGTCGGTTTGACCACGTTCTTCTTTCGCGATGGTCTGTTTAACCACGTTATTATTTCGTGATGGTCTGTTTGACCGCCTTCTTCTTTCGTGGTTGTCTGTTTGACCACGTTGTTCTTTCGTGATGGTCTGTTTGACCGCCTTCTTCTTTCGTGGTTGTCTGTTTGACCACGTTGTTCTTTCGTGATGGTCTGTTTGACCGCCTTCTTCTTTCGTGGTTGTCTGTTTGACCACGTTGTTCTTTCGTGATGGTCTGTTTGACCGCTTTCTTCTTTCGTGGTTGTCAGTTTGACCACGTTGTTCTTTCGTGATGGTCTGTTTGACCGCCTTCTTCTTTCGTGGTTGTCTGTTTGACCACGTTGTTCTTTGATGATGGTCTGTTTGACCGCCTTCTTCTTTCGTGGTTGTCTGTTTGACCACGTTGTTCTTTCGTTATGGTCTGTTTGACCGCCTTCTTCTTTCGTGATGGTCGGTTTGACCACGTTCTTCTTTCGCGATGGTCTGTTTAACCACGTTATTATTTCGTGATGGTCTGTTTGACCACGTTGTTCTTTCGTGATGGTCTGTTTGACCGCCTTCTTCTTTCGTGGTTGTCTGTTTGACCACGTTGTTCTTTGATGATGGTCTGTTTGACCGCCTTCTTCTTTCGTGGTTGTCTGTTTGACCACGTTCTTCATTCGTGATGGTCGGTTTGACCACGTTCTTCTTTCGCGATGGTCTGTTTGACCACGTTATTCTTTCGTGATGGTCTGTTTGACCGCCTTCTTCTTTCGTGGTTGTCTGTTTGACCACGTTGTTCTTTGATGATGGTCTGTTTGACCACCTTGTTCTTTTGTGATTGTCTGTTTGACCACGTTCTTCTTTCGTGATGGTCTGTTTGACCGCCTTCTTCTTTCGTGATGGTCTGTTTGACCACGTTGTTCTTTCGTTATGGTCTGTTTGACCACGTTGTTCTTTCGTGATGGTCTGTTTGACCACGTTGTTCTTTCGTGATGGTCTGTTTAACCACGTTCTTCTTTCGTGATGGTTGTTTGACCACGTTCTTCTTTCGTGATGGTCTGTTTGACCGCGTTGTTCTTCTAAACTGCGCAACGGATTATGATGCGCTTTTCATCATCATTTAGAAAATTTATTCCGGAAGGTTATGTGTATAATATTGACAATAAACTTATGTATAATAAAGAAATCACGATGTTTTTTTGTCAAGTCGTAAAAATCGTGATAAAGGACAAATTGTTGCTCTCATTGTGACTATATATTTATTGCAATCGATAGCCAAATTCTTGAGGAAGGCTATAGGCAATTTAACAACACGCTAGGAGCTTAAGAAGCCGAGCAAAAAGAAAAAAACGCTAAGCGAAAACGAAGTACCTAATAACGTGGGCAGACGATGCGATGCGACGGGGTGGGAGGGGGAACCAAGCACGCGGACGAAGCTGCGAGCAGAAGTGAGTGCTTACTAAAAGCGTAGTGAGAGAATGTCGCTAAGCCATGCGTTGATAATTCTCCGGTGCGCTTTTGTTAGACAATATATACAAGGTGTTTTTGACAGCCCTCCACAAAAACACAGGATTGATTCAGCTCCTTATTCTGAATCATATCCCACTGGAAATTTTCTCAGGAAAAATAAAAAACTATGCCGTAACGTAACGTAACGTAATAAAAGACGCGGCCCAGGTGCGCTGGGGAGCGCGCGGGGGGCGGGGGCAGCCTCGCTCAAGCTCGCTGCGCTGCCGTCCGCTATTTGCGTTTTGCCACGGTAACGATACATTGCGTGTGAGGTAAGTGATCACGATGTCTCCCCATAAAACAAATCTGTTTTTTTGGATTCCCTTAATGTTCCTGAAAGAATTTCATGTACCCGTCATCTTAATATGATGTACTGAAGCCACCCTATCAGTTTGCGGAGGGCTGTCAAAAACACCCTGTATAGGTGACAAGTAGTGTTAGTAAAAAAAAATCGGTTGTCTGTAAAGTCGGTTTACTGACGATAGTTGAACGTGACAACGTCATAAGAAAATACTGATGGAATGGTTGCATTTTACAAAAGAAAATTAAAATTTTATTTGTTTCATTGATATTTTGTATGGATATAGAGAAGGAGGTAAATGGAAATCACAATTGAATTGATCAAGTTACATTTATTTGTACCTACGCATAAATACAATTATGTCAATGTTTACCTTTATCGCCGCAATTATCGTTGCTATAAACAATTGACACCACATTCACTTTTCACTGCACTTCATACTTGACGAAAACATGTAAATGTATTATTGTATAGCAGCTGTCCACGCGGACGCATCATTCACTCAAGTAGGAGAGAGACAGATGTCGAACGCTGCCGAACGCGGAGGCCG
This sequence comes from Brachylomia viminalis, assembly GCA_937001585.2. Classification (NCBI taxonomy): domain Eukaryota; kingdom Metazoa; phylum Arthropoda; class Insecta; order Lepidoptera; family Noctuidae; genus Brachylomia; species Brachylomia viminalis. The sequence goes on along the minus strand of OW443294.2, from coordinate 26,301,972 downwards.
ATTGTGCCTCTTTGTCGCTCGTTCCGCGCTCTCGCTTGCACTTCAAGCCTTAAGTGGAACGCCTCAGAGCGAGGTAACGCCGCATGAGTCATGTTTTTTCGTGCGAATTCATAAAACAAATATCCCATAATTTATGATATATTAAAAACAGCTGTCTGCATACATTAAAGCCCTGCGTGGGATGTCGCTTAGTCCAGCGAAGCGCATCACTGACCTCGCAGGTTCATTCATACATTATGTCGTAAAAACCGTGAAATTACTTCAAACGCGGTGCCCTATCGATTTGATATTAAATCATGTGTACTATAGGCTTATAGAGACAAAGGTTTTATGGATATTTTTTCGTAATAACTTACTGTTGAGCAGTAGAGCAGTGGTGGCCCAGTAGAAACGGCCGCCACTTACGAGTTGAAGGTCGTAGGTTCGAACCCAGACTTGGCAGTTTACTTTGTGTAAATTATTTCATCACAGCTGCTCTCAAAACGGTGAAGGAAAACATCGTGAGGAAACCGGCATGTCGCAGAACCAAATATTCGAAGACATGTGACATCTACCAACCCGCACTGGGCCCGCGTGGTAGATTACGGCCCACTCCCTCTCACCGAGAGGAGGCCTGTGTCCCAGCAGTGGGAACATTATAGACTGATTATGTGTAGATAATAGTTATTTATGCAACTGTTGTATAATAAGGGGTAGGTATTAAATCACGAATGTGGGTATACGAGGCGAAGCCGAGTGTGATAATAGTAACACATGATTGTTTTAATACCTAATTATGTACAGTTGCATACAAGCCTTTATCTATAACCATGATATGAATCCTCTATAAAAGATTCTGAAACCATAGGGGGTTGTACACTGTTGTAAGAACCCTATGTAAATTCATGGTAAGTTTAATTGCTGAGAATCTGTTTGTTACAAACAAACTAAGAAATATCTGGTGGTGTGTTATGAAAGCTTGTATCACTCATTTTTGTAAACAACAACGTAATAATTTTTCGCAATACCTCTAATAACGAACAAAAATGGCGGGATTGAATTGTGAATGTGTGTGTGGGGAGTGAATTCGAACAATCTATAAGTTTTTTTTTAAATTATTAGCTGTTGTAGTGAAACGCGCGTGCATGACAATGTTCTTTTTTTGAAATTAGAATTGCATAATGAAATTTAGTACAACATTATAACACTCGTTTGGATGATATTATGGTTACTATTGCACTGGTTGTTTTAATGTTGGCAATAAGCTAACTGTTTCAGAAGCTTCTATACAGGATTTAAAGTATGGGTGTAGATAAATAGATAAAGCCAGCTGCATTTAGAAACTAAATATATTATTCAAAATGTAGTATTTCATTTCATAAATTTGTTTGAAAGCTTAATTTAATTTAAACAAAACGTTTTATTTGAATGTCAACTTTTACAACTTGCCTTTTACTGCTTAGTACATTTTACAATTGAGTTTCGATGAGTTTTGAATACGATTTCCACTCAAATCTTATTATAGTTCTGTATACCATGAATATCGCATGTAACTTGTAAGTATATTTTTGCTGTTGTACTTATATTAATTTCGATCGATCTATCTTTCTTTCGAACTCTTTCTTTTAATTTAAAATTCAAATATCTAAATAATATTTTTAAATTACTTTTATGACAAAATATATAATACAGTCTTCCACAGTGCCTGTATGTCATTTCTGTAAAAATCTCACCGTGAAAACTTAAGTGAAGTGAGCGTGCAGCGAGCTGTCAGTGTCATCCCACTGATGGTAGGGATTGACCAAGCATTACATTTACAAATATAATCGAGATTTTAATTTTAAAAAATTAAGCTAAATCTACTGATCATTTTATATTATTTCAAAGCTAGTATTTAAGTGTCTAAACATTACTGTATACGATTGTTTTTAAATAAAACTGCAAAACAGAAATTCAGTCAGTTAAGTTCTTCAATATTTTTTTTCCCAAACTTGCTACAAAAAAAAAATGCGCATGGACATTGTTTGTTATTATGGACCTATTGTTTAACATGACTATTACCTATTGTACTTTTCATTGCTAAATACGAAAGTGTGGTCAAACAAAATTGAGTTTTTGGCTGAATTTCTGTTTCACTGTTTTATTAAAAAAAACCCCGAAATAATAATGTTTAGATACTTAAATACTAGCTTTGAAATAAAATAAAATGATCAAAAGAATGAACATTAATTTATTTTTATTAAAATCTCGATTATGATTGTAAATGTAATGCTTGGTCAATCCCTAGCATCAGTGGGACGACACTGACAGCTCACTCCACGCTCACTTCACCTAAGTGTTCACGGTGAGATTTTTACAGAATACGAGTAGCAATGCTGCTGCCACAGTGCTGTCTCTGACTAGTCTCCGGGTTAATTCTTCGTTCATGGTAGATAGGTTTTCAATCAAACACAACACTTAACTCTGACTATATTTTTTACATTTACAGATACTTTTGAATTATCATTAAACAAAGAGTCGTTCAGTGTGAGTTAGTAAGTGAAGCTAGTCGCCTGTTCCAACATGAAGTAGGTTCCTACTGGAGAAGAAAGGGCAAGAAACTCCAAGGACACTCTCTCTTTTAAATCAAAACATTATGTTACAGAGGTTTCGTGTTCGACAATTACAATTTCAGTCCTTTTAATTTAACACACTTCTATTACGATTTCCATCCGTCTTCATAAACGTGACTCTCTTCAAAGTGGGCGGACGTACTGCCTATTGAAGTACAGAATCTTATTACTTAGTTAGTTTAATAAAACTTAGGCACGAACAATGCAAAAAAAAAATGCCAATGCAAATGCTATGGTGTGTCTCTGTCTGTTGTGTGTGTCAAGGCGCGGGCTTGCGGACGGCGAGCAATGTACGATAAGAACCAGGCTCGGGTCGATGGCGCGTTGTGTTCAACGCGCCTCAGAGAAATGTCAGCACCAGCGATGGGGTCCGCCAGGGCCGATGCCTGCCAGGGTTGCGGGAAAGTCCGAGAGGGATACCGTGGCCCCTGGCACAGGCAACTGAAAGAACACGGGTGGGTTTTAGTCAGTAAGAGTCTGACACGCCCTCCCGCTCTGCCCAGAGCGGGAGAAGTTATTTGATGATTTCCCACACTAAAAAAAAAAATGTACTAATAATGCTGAAATGCTTTTCAATTAATTCTTTTATAATTAAACAATGCAAATATTCACAAATACAAAGGCGTTTTAAGATCTTTTAGAACGTCATACTCATTACTTTTTACAACTCAATTAATACTACTTCACAACATTTCCGGCAGTCCAAGGAATTTCATCAAACAACAGGTTTTTACAAATAAATGTGGAATTGTTAATATTACTAAAAACCAAGTCATTAAACAAATGTTCCCTTTTAATGTTAACTATAATAGTTTTAACGAGAACATCGGACTTAATTTAATAATCAATTTTAAAACATTACTAGGTGTTTCTAATTCACAAAGAAGCCAATAGATGGCGCCGATCTCTTCAGCAGTCGATTATAACACGTGGTATTGATTGCACGAATATCCCGCAGGGGGCGTAATTAGCAAGATTATCATAAATTGGAATTATTAGTTCGTTACTAATAAGTTTATGTAATAATCTTTAAAAAAAAAACATTCCTTAGTACTTTCATTTATTTATCTATACCTACTTATAATAATAATCCTAACACATCATCTGCCTAGCCTTTTCACAACTACGAGTATGTTGGGATCAACTTCTAGTCTAACCGAATGCAGCTGAATACCAGTATTTTACATGGAGCGACTGCCTATCTGACCTCCATACCAAGTAAATGGGTAATACGGTACTCCTTGGCAAGACTGGTTGGTCAGACAATCCGGCTTCTTGATTATCTGTAACGACTGTCATAGATCTACGAAGAATGTCAACCGGGACCGTGCTTTCCGAGACACGGAGAGGTCTCGGCACAGAGTACATTTTTATATAGGGAACTCGGTAGGAAAGGGATGGTCACCCATCCACGGACCGACCGCGGTAAGCGCAGCTTAACCTTGATTGATTGAACTGTGAGGCTGTTATTTTGACACGAGCCTATAATAATCCTAACTAATATTATAAACACGAAAGTAAGTTTGTTTGTTTGATACGCTTTCACGCTAGAACGGCTGAACGGATTCAGATGGAATTTGGCACTCAGATGGACTATGACCTGGGTAAGGAGGAATGCTACTTTTCGCCCTGGATCACAGGCGAAGTTACGGGCAACAGGCAACAATAACATAATACTATATTATAAATGATAAATGATTTTATTTCTGTAAGTAGGTTTGAACAAACACTTTTACACGTCAATCATATTTTTTTTTAAAACTAGATGAGGTCGGCGAAAGAGGTGTTTGTTTGTTTGTATGTAGAAAGTAATCTATGGAATTACCAATCTGATTTAAAAAAATATTTTTGCATTTGATAGCCCAATTTTTGAGGAAGGCTTATACATCACGCTGGGACCCTTAGGAGTCGAGCAAAAAGAAAAAAGGTCAGAATAAACACTAAGGGAAAACGAACAAATAGCGCGGGCAGGCGTAGCAACGCAATCACAAGCCGATTCCCGGCCACCGTAGGTACGGGCTTGCGGACGACGGGCAATAGGCAGCTCGCCGTCCCATAAGGATCAGGCCCGAGTTAACGGCGCGTTGTGTTCCACGCGCGCCTCAAAGAGATGTTAGCACCAAAGACGGGGTCCGCTAGGTCCAATGCCAGCCAGGGTTGCGGGAAAGTCCGAGAGGGATACCGTGCCCCTGGCACAGGCAACTGAAAGAACACTGGTGGGTTTTAGTCAGTAAGAGTCTGACACGCCCTCCCGCTCTGCCCAGAGCGGGAGAAGTTATTTGATGATTTCCCACACTAAAAAAAAAAGGCAAAGCGATGCGACGGGGTGGGTGGAACAAGAAACACGCGGATGAAGTAGCGACCAAAAGCTAGTATTGTCATATAAGTATCGTGTTTCCACATACAAATACAAATCTCACATGACTCAAACAAACCGGGAATAAATTATGTATCTGTAGGTCATACAATCATTTAATCCGCTCAGGAATAAACTCTGCGGCAATAAAGCCCAATTTACAAAGTCAAAGTCCAAGCTACATGGTGATTATTTTTCTCATGTAACGGGTTCGATTTCCGGTTCAACCATGTAATCGTTTAAATACCTATGAATGCAGTTTAAATTGTTTTTTTTTTAATTCAAATAGTGTCTTCTTTCAGTAAAATGTTCCATCTACAATATTCAAGGTACTATCCCTCCATGTGGCATATCCATGGGACGTCCCTGTATAATTATATGTGAAGAACTATGCCCTAGATAACAAAATTAACCTACCACAATAGGTAAAATTAATTAAAAAATTAAGCAATGACCAATAAGTTAATTACGTGATAGATACATGGTGCTCACATATTTACAAACATTGTACAAGTATACGATTTTCCAAATTATTTATACAAGTAAATCACAGAATGTAAATCAATGCCATAAAAATACTAAACTACACAATTAAAGTAACAACAGGTTTGATTTTGTCTACACCTTAGATTGTCCTATGGACCTGGACCAGCATGTTTCCAAGCATTCTTATCTTGGATATAATCCTCTAATTTGTATTATGCTTGTTTACAAAGTGAACTTTTTATATGAGTTTGAAATTTTCTTTCATTTAATTGCAATATATGACAAGGTATTTTGTTGTAACATTTAACATAGTACCCCATAACATATGTATGCACTTTTGCTAATCTGAAAAATGGTTGATCTAATTTATCTTTATTTCTAGTATTAAAAATACAAATACAAATACAAAAATATTTATTTCATCGTAAACATTGTGTCAGACATAAATTGAGGCAGCTCCAGTAAGTTACAGTCTATCACTAATATGTCTATCACTTACCTATTTTATTAAAAATATGCAGATTTTTTCTCTGCACACTTTCTCTTTTTTACACGGTGCAAGTTTATTGTCTGTGGCATACCATAAAATGGAAGCAACAATTGACTGGCACCGTCTAAACACGACAAATCGAGCAATTGTTGCACGACACGGCAAGGTAGTTGCTGTTCAAAACTGGTATACGTGTAAACAGCACGTACAATAAAACCGCATCCAATTCTGGCAAGAAAATTTTCTAATAAGAGCAATACTTGAATCAATTGTACCTGAACGTGGAACTCTGCGTATAGACGAGGCAAAACTTGCATGCAATAGTTGCCTTGGTGTGCCAGAAGTTGCATGCAATTATTGTTTGCCATTTTATGGAAATCGGACGCGTGTAAACACTTGCATGCAATTCTTGAATGGCAATAATTAGGCGTGCTTAATGGCATTTGATTATTGCTCTTGAATGTTCCAGAAACTCGCACCGTGTAAATGGGGTTTGAGACAGGTATACTGCGTCGTCAAGGCCACATTTTTAAGAATCTAATCGTGGGGGTTTTCAAACCCAAAGCATTTTATTTCAATTAGACCAATTGCAGGTACTTGTTGAACTGTCAAAGAGTCGCACATTCGAAAGTGTAGTAGCTGGTAGGCTCCTATAGAAATCAACGGGCAAGAAACTCCATGTACACTCTTTTAAATCAAAATACTGTAACAAAAAATGTTGACATGATTCATGTTGAAATTATATATAAATGTATGTGAGAACGATGTAGAAAGACTTGTATTTTAGAAGCGTCTAAGATAAAAAACAATTCAATTTTTTATGCAATGCACCCATTTTCTTTCCGTTATTAACAACTAATTGCAATCACCATTTCGTGTGCCAAGCGTGATTGCAGGCAACGTTGATCATTTATCACTTACGAACTGGCGAATAACACTGATTCAGATCAAAACATAAAAGGCACTTATAAGTGAGGTGAGATCGATAAAAATCCTGACAATATGAACACGATATGAACCCTCGTCAAACGTCAAATGAGTTTAATGTATTATGTATGTATTGCTGTTGTGTCATGCGAGAACATACTACATATTAATGGCAATTTCTTTCTCGATGTGTGAAGAATTCTAAGTACCTATATACAATTTGAAAATTTCGTTCAGAAATTGTGAATTAGGATTTTAATGTAAAGTGTCTTTTTTCTTTTCCAAGCTGGCTTTTCACTGATCAAAGTAATCATCTCTCATCTGCCTTTGAAGACCTGCGACCTCAAAGGATATTGTCAACCGTAGCGAAATAAAAAAAATATTCTTCACCACATGACACATATAATTTTATAATTAAATAAAAATAAAGAATACACGAACATTTTGCATAATCAGCCTATAATGTTCCCACTGCTGGGACACAGGCCTCCTCTCGGTGAGAGGGAGTGGGCTACCACGCGGGCCCGGTGCGGGTTGGTAGATGTCACTTGTCTTCGAATTATTTGGTTCTAGGTCTGTCTTCATGCTGGTTTCCTCACGATGTTTTCGTTCACCGTTTTGAGAGCAGTGGTGATGAAATAATTAACACAAAGTAAAGCGCGTCTGTCTGGGTTCGAACTTACGACCTGCAACTCGTAGGTCGGGGCCGCTACCACTGGGCCACCACTGCTCCACCAACATTTACAAAAATACAAAAGATAATCAAATTTTCAAAAAGGATCAATTGTAGAAAAATAATGATTGCTCATATGGATGTCGATATTTTTTATAGAAAAGGAATTACACGAAGAAAAACCTAGCGCACAAGATCGTTAATACCTTTTGGCTAGTATTCGCAATACGTCCGTACTTAAGAGGCTGATTGCAACCAGTATTCTAGAACGCGCACGTTAAATATAAGGTTTCTATTGCCTAGGAGACGGCCCTAAGCTGAACCGTGTGGCGGTACGGACTTAAATTAAACAGAAAAAGTATTTAGATATTAAAATTAAGAAGGTATACATAGCTAGAAGAATGTTGCGGCCGCCATTGTGCAGCAATCGTTGTGGCAGCCGTGACGGGAACAAGGATGTAACGTGTAGTCTAGTCGCGAATCGTAGGCATGCATATTACGACACGCAGGCTAAACCATTAGCCCGGAGGGTGAAGCCGAAATTCAGCTCGATAAACACGGTCAAAACCTAAGACAAACAATAGGAGATGAGGACCGTGAGTTTGAAGTGTTATGGGGTAGTATTTAATAAAAGGACTGGTGAAGTTGAAACTTGTATTTCTGCCTACCTCGGCACTTCCTTGTTATAATTTACACACATAACACCTTAAGGGACGAATGACAAACTTGTACGAACAAAACAGATATATACTTGACACAAAGGGAAGTAATTGAGAGCTAATTTATTGAATATTCAGGCTAGAAGTTGGAGCGGAATAAGGGACGTGCGTTCTACTCGCAGTACATTATATACCCCTCGTTTTGACTAACGGCCAAGGTCGAGCTCTGAGGTCGTTGGCCTCTAGGTACGAGTTTTTGCCATATCATGTGTTTCATTTTACGGTCAAACGCACGTTCCGATTACTCACATGATATGTACATGACTCATTAATGATGTGTAGTGTAAATAATTGTTAGTCTTGTTAAATATGTTTATATATATTATATTATGTGTGTTGTAAATATAGTAAATAAGTAATAGTTGTAAATATATTTTGTTAGTTATTGTAAGCAATAGATAATGATATTATTCCTCGTTAGTTGTCTATGACGAACAAAGCGTCAATGGGACAGTTGGCATGACAAACGACGAATATTATGTAAAGTACGATTATTAATTCCAGTCAGTAAAATGACAAGTGCTACTGTCACTGATACAAAAAAGGGTGACCCCTCAGAACAATAACTAAAGCATAGAAGGAAGCTAAATTTAACTAATATAGTCGTCTCTGTTTTCTTATACACCCATAACAGCATTAGAAAGAGACAGATGTAGGTTGCTCAAAATGCAAAGCGTCACAAAGCAAACGTCAATTTGGCTACCTTGGCTACCTTTATGATACTAAGTTTAAAAGCTACTTAACGTCTCAGGTTTTTGTGTATGACTTTGTTCATCGCATTTTTTTGTATAATGCTTATGGGCGCATGGGAGTTGAAGTGCTTCGTTGATTTTACGTGTTTTTGTAAAAATAGTACAAAATTAATAGTGATTTAGTGTAAATCGCAAAGCTTAAAGATTAAATAATGTCCTGCATTATAGTGGGATGTAAATCACATTCATCCCGCAAAGAAAATGATGCGGAAATCATAAGCTTCCATCGGTAAGTAATCAAATATGGTCATTTTATCGGTTTTTTATTCTCACTGTAGGTTATTTTGGCATTTTTTCAAATTATTTGAGCTTAGTGTACACGGTAGTGTTTTGAAATCAATATTTAATGTAATTAAATAATTCGATTCTAGGGAAAATAGAAATTTTAAATCGGCATAGAAATTTTTGCAATAGTGCTTGCAAAAATAAACTATCGATAGAATATCGATAGAACTAGCGTCATCTAAATTATTACAAACATTATATTTCTTTACACGTAGTTTTGGGAAGGATTAAATATTTAAGAGTGAAATAAATACCTACGGTCTTGCCAGCAAATCGTACGTATGAGTAATGAAATGACAGTGGTCAAAAATCCGTGTGGCTCATGGTATAATAATTTAAACTCATGTGTAGCTATGATATTTTTTTTAATTTTCAGATTTCCCTCCGATATGAGGCAAACATGGATCAACGCTATTGCACGTAACTACTGGGAATGGAAAAAAACAACATCGTATTTGTTCCAAACATTTCAGCGATGGCTGCTTTATTAAAATATTGCTACCAACGTCAATTTTTGATGATTTACTCGAACATTCATTCGATAATGATGTATTGGATGAACATAGAAATTTGTTGATTAAATTGATAAGCAAAGAATATTTAACAATTAGAATTCATTATATCGCGAAAGTATTATCTTCTCCTGTAGAAAAAGTAAGGACATTTCTAACAAAAACTATATTTTTTAAAGGACAGTGATTTAAATTTTTTGTTACTTGTTCCGGTGCCAATCGCTCTTTAAAAATTATTTAAGCGTTTTCTTGGTAATTTCAATTTGTTAATAATTTATCCTGTGTTTATAAATAAATAAGTTAATCAGACAGAAGTGAGTTTATTTCACCTTAGCATATTTTAGATTTAATGCCAGGGAGCGATACCATAAACTAAGAAGTCAATATCGGTATTTATTTTATGCATAGTCACATCACTAGCTAATACTCTTTTGTCTATGACAGCGTACACTTCAAATGTCCTAAAGCGCCTTCTATGCTTTAGTTATTGTTCTGAGGGTGACCCGCTACAATAGTGATGTTCGGCAATCAATAGACTTAGACATTTAGTCATGCTTAATGTATTAGGTATCAAAGCGTTTTTTTTATTGTAAATATTTAATACATACCATAATTAAATAATACGATTTTAGAAATATGGACCTTACCAGCATATTAAAATTTCTCACTACAACATTATTACAAAAGCTGGGAAAAAAATGTATAAAGAGATTCATAGGAATTAACACTAGAAAGTCGGGAAAATACAAGTAATTTTTTACGTTTTTATTCATTACGGTTGCTATTGATTCCGAGTCCGATTCTGAATCGGTATATTCAGAATCGGAATCGGAATCAGTTACATTTATAATGAATGAATCCACATATTCATTTATGATGTGGTCGAGTTGACACATTTTGTCTTCGACTTTTATGGCATGGTTGATGCACTGTCTCCAATTTTCAGGCGCCACTTCCTTCAGGCCTTCTTCAAATCATTTTTTTACGTCTTTTATTTTGTCTAACTAACAAAATGGCGTCCATAGCGTGATAAGTGATGACCATAGTGCTTCCAATAACCAAAAACAAATAATATAACAGTATTTTATGTAATATTTAATTACCTACCGTGTATGTCTTCTGTTTAATTACCGTAAATTACATATTTTTATTTATATAAAGGCAATTTGATATTGACTAAAAACAATTTAATCTCGACTAACTTTTAATTGTAAAAACTCGATTCTACCACATCACTATTTATTTGGGACTAAACACCTGCAACACTGGAAATGTCATTTTACTGACTGGAATGAATAATCTTACTTTAAGTGAGGTTATGCAATGTGCTGTGTAGTGTTTACAATTAGTTTTTAATTATGGGAAAATAATAAACCAACAGTGGTAACCGCTACCAGTACAAGCAGAATTTTTAATAATAGAGAAGAAAGTTGAAAGGTTGTAAACTTTAGAAATGGAGATGGGAAATCCTGGGCTAGTTGAAATGTGCATTTAAAAAAAAAACCGTTATATTATTCTAAAAGAAATCCCAAAACACAGTACCATGTTTCTATCTAGAAAACGAGAAAAGTTAAATTAAATTATGAAACTAAATAATCGATTAAATACGTGCCTGAATTCTTAGTAATTGATAATTAATTATTCGGTGAAATCTCAGAATAAGAATAAGAAAGAATAATTAAGAATAATAATAATAATAAGTATAAAAATCGACTGTCAAGTGCTTATCAATCTTTTCGTGGAATCGATTCATAAAGTTACATGCTCTGTGCGATTCATAGCGAATAGGGTTTCTTTAATTTTTTCTTCGGTTGGCAACGCTGGTCACCGACTGGCAAATGACAGGCAGAAAAAAACCGGCACTCGTTCGTTTTCTTTCGTTCTGAGTGCGCACTTATTTTCCATGTTTTATTGTATACCGTGATATTCGTCAGTGGCGTGCCTGTAAGTACCTATTCAAATCGAGCTTTTAGCCTATCAAGCGAACAAAACCAGACTTATGTACCTAATATTTACGGTCTCCGGCGTCATGACTGTCGGCTGTCTTTTTGTTGGATAGCCTAAATTAAAACAATACTTACATTAATTAGCCATACGAATCTAGGGAATGTGCCGTTAGACCGTTACACTCATAAAAAAAGTGTAGGTCTGTAACAGTCAAGTCCCGATGGGACCGTTTGGTCCCAGGCTTTGGTGCTTTGAAGTATTGACAGTTATTGGGACCATTTCGGTCTCGGCCGGGACGTAGCGATTTGTTTGAAAATGCATTAGGATTAGGTACATGTAATGAAGCTTGTTTATAGTTGACCATGATTTAAATATTTAACTTATTTCAGGTAACCAGTGAGAACTATCATGCCAAGCATGTTGGAAGTTGGCCCAAGATGTGGTTCTTGGGAGACGTCCGATTGAAGCACCAACCCAAGTTGGCCATTCCAGTGTTTGTGTTCGCTGCGGTCGTTCACTGTTAGCACGGGGAAAATACGAAGGCATGAATAATAAATATTTTATACTTATATTGTCTTCTGTTACTTGTCTTATATTACTTCCTCTTCTCCCTTTTTAAAAGGTAGGTACCTACTGCTTCTAAGTGAACGATCTGACACGTTTGGCACGCCCAAATAAACTGATTTTCGAAACGTCACACATGGAGGTTCTCTATTTGCACTCCATCCATAAAACCATTACACAACCGAAGCCATTCCAAAATAGTTCGCATATAACTAGCTAGCATATAACGAGCTATGCTCCCTGTAGGTCCTAAAGTCTTATTCTTAAGGAGCTTTCTTGAATGTTATTCTGTTTGTTTTTTTTTATGTCATTTCTTGAGTATTATATACATATATATTATAGTATAGGTATTATATAAATCTTAAACACGATTGTTAATTCATTAAAAAATAAATGTAATTGTAATCCTAGCGATTATGTTCACTGTATTTATCCTATTGTTAATCTGTGAACAGCGTTGTGGGCTGCAATATTGTCTATTTGTTTTGTGTATTTCTTGTTTCTATGTTTTATATTGTAGCAGTTTGTTGTTCCTCTTGGAAAAATAAAAAATAACATCAAAAAACTACAATGTTGTAAGTAATGTAACCTCACTTATACTACATATAACTTGATTCCTGGATAGCCAAATTTAACCAAATTTTCAGTGCGTTATTATATCCTCTTACAAATAAGGCTAGTTTGATTGAGTTAACACTTGGGCCCAGGAAACTATGGAGTCTTTTCTTTCTCCTTTACATACCGTTTTGCTGAAGATAAGATTCTTATTGATTAGTCGAAGAAAAGCGTTCAGTGAACGTTCATATATTATGACAAAGACATAAAATATATTGTCTAGACGAACAGACAGGGCTTTCGATAGTTTGAACGAAATAAAAAATACATACCCAATTTTACACGGAATATCTAATAACCGCTGATAATCCGACCGATTATGGTTGAATTCACATAAACATTGTCTATTCCAGAAGGCAATTTTGGCTTAAAAATCATGACGGCCGCACAGGTGAAATAATATTTCGTCAATGATTACAATGGCTGATTAAAATAGTTGATAAAAAAAAAAAAAATTGCATTTCAAAAAGAATGACAACTAAATTAAAAAAGAATGAAGAAAAAACATGTTTTTTTTGCCTGTCAAGAAAAGCTCAAGTTGAATAAAAATCAAAAAGGTTTAACTGTAGCGGATTGGCGCTACAAAACGTAGTTACTGTCAGCACAAAGCAGCGGGGAAATTCCGGTATTTTTTCTCAAACTTTAAAAATTACCGTTATTTCCCAAAGTTTTTGACATTGATTATCACTGAGATGAGACTGCGACATAAATGATTGCGACTAGATTTTGTACGTTTTTAATTATGGGAATTAACCTTTTGAAATGTCCAGTAATGCGTCAGTGATTTCACGAGCCCCTCGGAATACAGCATAGAAACAACATTGGATGCAGAAAAACAGGGTTATTGGTAATATGTCGGCAATCCAGTAAAGGGATATAGGGGAGGTCATTTGCAACCAAATGACCCCTATGCACATGTCAGCCATTTCCGAGTACTTAATTTGACATTTTATATTTTATTGGCGATTTACAACATTGAAAATAAAAAATAAGCAATACATTTTTTTTTATCTGCTTCTACTTCAATACATAGTAATCGACTATAAATAATAACGTGGGTAGTACTTTAACTCACATATTATTTCACAAGGACCTCTTCTAAGTACCTACTAGTAAAGTTAGGATTCATCCCACTTGCAAAATTCAAATATTGGAACAATATTCCGTATGATTCTGTTTTGAAGGGTCATTACACCTAATATCACAATTGAGTGAGATATCTAGTGTACTAAATGTCAACACCTCCCGCCCACTACGGGCGGCGTAACGTGTGAGACACTACCGCAAACGGATCATGCTTTTGAAGTGTTTGTTTATATTGGGATCTCGTATTTCAATTTTCACGCTCTTTATCCTTGACGTGTCGTAACTTTGTGTCTGCCATAAATATGTATTAGATCGAGTGGTGGAAAAAGCCGGTTTAAGTTCAATGGAAATAAACTGGGATTTTGTAAGCGAACATAAAATAGCGTTGTATTTTTTCAGAATCGTTTTGATTGATTGGTTGGTTTTATAGTGATTTTTAAAGAACATATACTTAAAATTATTATTGCTCTAAAAATACAAATAGTTCCGGCTATGATGATATTGTTACACATGCAATAAAAAACGTGGTTACCGAAATATCACCAGTTCTTAGTTATATAGTAAACCTTTGTATAGATAACGGTAAATTCCCTGAAGACTTAAAACTATCTATTATCAAACCTCTTCATAGAAAGGGTGATCCGATAAATATGAAAAATTATAGACCTATTGCAATCGTCCCAGTGTTTTCAAAAATCATCTAAAAAGTTATTTGTAACAACCTTTATTCATTCTTAGAAAAAAACAATATCCTAACTAAAGAACAGTACGGTTTTAGAAAGCATAAACATATTAATATGGCTATCTATGAATTAATAAATAAAATTATTTCAAATATGGAAAAAAAGTCCCAGTTACAGCGTTATTCATGGACATGACGAAGGCGTTAGATTTTGTGGATCACAAAACCCTTCTCATAAAATTAAGTAAACTCGGAATTAGGGGCAATGTCTTAGAATTAATTGAGTCGTACCTAGTCAGCAGAAAACAAATAACTAAAATAGCGAAAATATGTCACAGAACTAAAATAGAACAAACCTACTTACCCAAACAAAGATTAATAAATTACGGCGTACCACAGGGGAGTGTACTTGGTCCTTTGTTATTCCTATGTTATATAAACGATATTCCCAAAACCATAGAACACCCCATGACTCTATTTGCCGATGATTGTACTACAATATTTATAGGAAAAAACTTAGAAAGTTATGAAAATGAAATAAATACTAGTTTAAGCCTAATTATTCAATGGCTAACCGATAACAACCTAAAAATTTATTTTGGAAAAACCCACATCATAAATTTTAACCAACGAACCAACTATATTATTACAAATAATAAGTGTGAAGATAATAAGATTGCTAAAATCGACAACACAAAATTTCTAGGGCTTTGGTTAGATCAGCACATGATATGGAAAACACACATTGATCATATAATAAATAAATTATATCAATATTGCTATGTTTTACACAATTAAATCGCCAATCGCAGCACCGTTCTTACCGCATACCACACATACGTCTCCACCACACTACGGTACGGCGTAATATTCTAGGGTAATTCTACGGATAGGGAATTGGCATTTAAAGCCCAAAAAAAGTGTATTCGTGCAGTATGCATGATCCAGAACACTGACAGTTGCAAATCTTTTTTTTATTGATTTAAAATTATTAACACTTCCGTCCCTACATATTTATGAAATTGCCACGTTTATCAAAAATAACCATAACCAATTTGAAACCCTGTCCACTAAACGCCATCCAGGCGCGCTTAAGTCAAAAACCCATCAAACCGCCCTATTCTCAAAAAGTTTCCTAGGAATGGCTCCAAAAATATTTAACAAACTACCCAAATCGATAACAGCTTCAAAAGACTTAAATACTTTCAAAAATTCACTCCATAGGTTTCTGATACAGAAAGCATATTACACTATAAATGAATATTTAGATGAAAAATAAATTCGGTAATAAGTTTCTCAGATTTATTTATTACCTAATTACTTTAGTTATTAAGTTTAATTAATAATTTTTGTTACCTTAATTTGTTTGTTACTATTTTGTTTATGTTTATTTTATTACTAAAGATGTAAGACGGTTACTTAGCATTATATAAAATGATAATATAGGTTATATTACCTGTATACCTATTACCTGTGTAGTAATATTTGTGCGCCTTGCAAGGCAGCACATAGTGACTCAATATTTTTCTATTTTTATAACATCGTGTACCACTACATTATACCTATGTGTACAAATAAATAAATTTGAATTTGAATTTTTGAATTAGTTTTCAAGACTGGCTTAGTTTTATGCAGGTGCTTACGAAAAAAATATTATCTTTGATGACTGAAAATTTATATTCAATTTTAGTTGCTTTAATAATACAAAACAATCGAGCATTGTTTGCTTAGTACACACATCAGAAGTGTCTGGGGATTAAGCACGTTTAAATCTTTTTCGCTTTTGTTGTCACAATGGACGTAAGAGGCCATCCCGCACGATGATTGGGATGAACTTATATTGAGTAGCCGAATCACTGCGATTGTGTTATACGCATTAACAGCGGAAATACAGACTAAAATTGTTTATTTTACGCAATAAAAACCTTTTAAATCTACTTATATTTTTATCTTGTTATCACATTTTCATGTCAGCTGTAACTAAGGTGAATAATCGCGATAAGTTTTTATTAATTTAAAAGCGGGAGTACTTCGTCGATCTACACATCGAAAACCTTTTGATTTAATAAATCTTTATAGACATTTTTATTTAATTTCATTATGGCAATAAAAAATATTTTTTAAATACCTTTATCCGTAGACACTGTTGTGTAATAAAGCCGCTTGGTAAGAAACACAACGACATTTTAATCTTCTAAAAGTGGAGACAAGCGATCAGAGCTGGAGTTAATTTA
Source organism: Brachylomia viminalis (assembly GCA_937001585.2). Taxonomy (NCBI): domain Eukaryota; kingdom Metazoa; phylum Arthropoda; class Insecta; order Lepidoptera; family Noctuidae; genus Brachylomia; species Brachylomia viminalis. The sequence continues at coordinate 26,285,053 of OW443294.2, read as the reverse complement.
AATTAAACCCTATTGATGTCAACTCGAGCTAGTATCTTCGCCTCAATATGTGCCTACAAGGCCAAACAGACGGTGCTACCGCTTAATTAAGTTTTAATTATTTCAGCACAAATGTTGATTTTTGTTGTGGTTTCAGCAAACACATGAAAGTGCTCGGCGCTCGCACAAAACGGCTACTAGGTGATATATTTAAAAAAATGTGCTTGTCCTTTTTAGTGTACCTTTTTAAGTATATGGCATAGGGATTTAACAACTTGGTGTCTGTTTTTTGACTCTATGTCCCAGCATCCCATAAAAGGAATACACGACACAGTGACTTTTTCTCAATACGAAAAAAATGCAAAGTCCTACCTATGTTTATGTTTTTTTTTTAATGTAAAGGCGTAACGCTTATGAGTTATTCAATGGAGTTTACTTTAAAACATAGAGAGTAATCTTATTAAAGTTTACATAAAGCAGTTTTAGTTTTAATTATACTTTTTATTTAGAAAAGACGGCTATTCGTTTGGTCACATATGTGCGTTGTTTTATTCCGAGTGCACCCACATCATCGCCATCCCTTCTTTTGCCTATCCTATCAAAAGTAATGTCATCACTCTCGTTCGTTCATAAATCAGTCACCCGGTGGGGCACATTGACGATGAATCTACGTAATTTTTTTAGCAAGTTAAAGTAATTATTTAATACAATTATTTAATTGAATAGGTATTTAGACTCTGTGTTTGTGTATTCTTGTGACTGTGAACAATATAACGTCTTTTATTATTAATATTTCGTGACGACATTAACATTAATTGGAATTAAATAAAAAAAAAACAATACTGAACAATTCCTGCACAGGGAAATCAATGAGTTTATTTTACAGGAATCCTATAGTATTAAGATGATGATCATAGTGAGTCAAATTCACACTAAAGCACTACCAGCACCAATCTATATAATATATATATATATATAGTAGTATGTCAATGCAATCTATTGTCGCCTTGCAAAAAAATCAAGAACGTCTGTTTTTATACCCACAACATATAATAACCGTTTATTTATAGAAATAGGCTAAAATAATTATATGATCCGTTATTATGTTTGAAATACGTCAACAATACTTCAATATGTCAAGCACTGTCAATACGAATAATAGAGCACAAAAAAGGAATGGAGACGCATTTGAATTTTGAAAAAAGGTGAGCTCTTACCCGACTACGGCAAAGCCCAACGAGGGTTTTGTTTTTAATAGACTATATATGTATAACTGTATATGCTCATCTGTTTCCTCATAACTCCTTAACTATTTGTCGTAGTTGGACAAATGACGTATCGTTGGAACTTGGAAGCGTCATGTTGTTTCGCGAGTTATATGGTATATGACGTCACATAAAATTCAACATAGCGGCATAAAGCGGATGTGAAGTGTTACCGGATTAAAAAAAAAATCGTATTTGGTAGCTAATCTCAAAGTTTTAGGTTACCAATATATTTTCAGAAGGAACTTCTGAAAATATATTGGTAACCTAAAACTTTTCATGCATAAACCCCAAATAAGATCAAAACAACTATGTTTCACTCTGTTTTCGATAACATTAAACATTCTTCTAAAGTGTTATGAAGGCTGCTTAGAAAATCATTGTTATCAAATTTCATTTCCTATCCTCAATGATCCATAACCCCAAAATAATGGAAATAAAAAGAAAGTTAAAACTAAAACCCAACTAAAATGGTATAAAAAGACAGTAACAACATAACATCGGTATCGGTTTCCATATTACCGGTGTACCGCAAAATCATAACTAAAATATATGTCATGTAATTATGGCACAAATACTACAGATTACCACTGCTGTACGAAATCGATCTGGAAGATAATGTGAACAACATCCATTTTAATTTTATTTCATGTACAATGAGCCATTAAGCTAACATCTCAGTATAGAGCCTGGTATAAAAATCAATTTCTTTTTTTTTCGGGTGACTTTCTGGAGTACCTTAAATATTTTTTCTCAAACATGCTTGGAAATTTGAGCATTATTTTGACAACCTTCTTCGAGATAAATCGAAATTGCTGTACTGGCCAAATACATGCGAGCAGCGGCCGGCAAAAGTTGCGGCTGTCGTGGTTTAGCGGCCAAATAAATTACATTGTAAACTCATAAATATGTATCGTGTAATTAAAAAATGGAACGATCTTTTACTCCGAAACATGGCAACCAAGGAGGTAACTAGTATACGGTTTTATTTAAATTTCAAACTGGCTTGCAAATAGAAAGCTGTTTATTGAAAAAAAAAACAAATGAACACTTTAACGTATGAAAAATTTTTGTTGTTCGTTGTTCGTCATTGATTTTGAAAAGTTATTGATTTTTGAAAAGTTATTGTACATATTAATTTCCGCGCATTATTAAGAAAAGTGGTATACAAGCCTTGGCCACAACTAGGCATTGATGGACTTACGTATGTGTGTCTCGGCTTCGTCTCGGCCCACATTTACACGTTTGTCCATCAATGCCTCTTTTGCTGGCCGCTGCAGTAGTGTACTATATCTATTTATTAGACTGCATACAATTACTACGTACGTAGTAGTGTACTATATATGTAGTTCAACTGGAATGCTTGCACGCACCGAAAAGTCTGGCTTGAAAGAGAAAACTGAACAGTAGTGTGTGCTTAGGCGTGTAGGGTGTGTCCGTGGCATCACCGTGCCATCCGTGGCCCTATCAGAATACCAGCGCTGCAGTATTTGTTTGTTTTTCTAATATCGCAGCATCATGCTTTTGGACAAATTTTACCATGGCACCAAAAATGAAATCGCGAAAAAAAAATCTGCTATTAAAAGCTGATATTTTTTTCGCGATTTCATTTGGTCCCATAGTAAAAGTTGTACTTATTGATGAGTAAAATGACCCCTTAAGAGGTTGAGGGTGTTTTACCAATAACCCTGTATACAGCGTTATTGGTAATATGTCGGCAATCCATTAATGGGATGTAGGGGAGGTCATTTGCAACCGAATGCCCCCTATCTTTTATCCGTGGAATAAAATTGACGTCTAACAGTTCTAGTAGGGAAAAACTGTCTAAAATTCAAAATTTATTCTCAGGATAAGACTTATTCTTCGGCGTAGAGTCGACGATGAAGTACCTGGGACTCCTCCTCGACAGCCTGCGGAACTTCGTGGAGCATTTCCGACGTTTGGCTCCCCGACTTGGAAAGGCCGGGGCTGCCTGGAAGCGGCTCCTGCCCAAACTAGGAGGTCCTAACGCCTCCTGCCGAAGGCTCTACGCGGGAGTCATGTGGTCAATGGCCCTTTACTGGGCACCGGTGTGGGCGCGTTCCTTGAGGCGGCGGCCAGCCCACCGGTTGAACGCGTCCCAAAGGGTCATGGCTACCCGGCTGGTCCGGGGATACCGTACGGTCTCCGGTGAGGCAGCTAGCCTCCTTGCCGGATTATCGCCATGGGATCTGGAGGCAGTCTTCGTGCACATATCGGAGTGGCGCGAGGAGGCGAAACGCCAGGGCGTAATTCTACTGCCGCGAAAAACACGGCACAGTGAACAGAGCTTCGGCGGGATCTCAGGGCGGCATGGAGAGTGCGATTGTCGCAACCCATCGCTGGGCACGCCACAATTGCAGCGATAAGTACCCTCTTTGAGGAGTTGCTAGAGAGGCGCCACGGCGTCCTCACCTTCTCCCTGATGCAGGTCCTCACCGGACACGGTTCCTTCGGGAGGTTCCTGTTCCGGATAAGGCGGGAGGAAACGCCTTAATTTTTTTCCTTAATTTTCCCTATCATCGACTATGGTGATGTGTGCTACTATGACCTGAATGCAGATCTCCTCGACAAACTTGACCGTCTTCTGAATAACTGCATTCGATTCGTTTTTAATCTGCGTAAATATGATCACGTCTCTGCGCATCGGTCGCTTCTAAAGTGGTTGCCCATACGCCAGCGCAGAGAGCAAAGGGCGCTGACTACCTTGTTTTCATTTCTTGATTCTCCCTCTTCCCCTGGTTATCTAGCCCCCCACTTTCAGTACATTTGCGCCAACCACAATAGAAATCTACGTTCTTCACACAATCGTCTTCTTCAATGTCCCACTCACCGCACAGACTTCATTCACTCTTCCTTCTTTGTTCAATCTATCTCTCTGTGGAATGCACTCCCCCAGGAAATCAGGATGGCAACCAACCGATTATCCTTTAAAACTAAAGTTCGCGAGCACATTCGTAAGAAGCTAGCGGTATCATCACAGCGGTAATGTTTTCTCATTGTTTGTCCAATTTGTTTTAACATACTCGTGTATTTATGTACATTTATTTGTGCTTATATTTATATATAATTAGTTATATGTATTATATGTATTTATAGACTAAATAAGTTTATACGTGTCTATATATTATTTAAAATTATTTAACCTAAAATATCATTATAATTTGCACCTGCCACTGTTTGTCTCTGCATCACCCAAAGGTTGACTGGTAGAAAATGCCTATGGCATTAAGTCCGCCTCTGTACATTTGTGTGCTTAAAGTGTTAAATAAATAAATAAACGCCCGGGTGTCACCATTGTGTGGATCACCCGGAGGACACAGTGGAGCACACGGTGGAGGTCTGCCCGGCTTGGGCGGAGCACCACCGTGTCCTCGTGCAGGCGATTGGCGGTGGCCATCTCTAGCGTCCGGCCCTGGTCCAGGCCATGGTACGGAGCGAGAGGGCATGGGAAGCCGTCACCTGCTTCTGCGAAGCAGTAATGCTCGCAAAGGGGGGGGGGGGGGTTTGATTGATTGATTGAAAGTGAAGTGAAGAAGATTTGTGACGTAATACACCCTTTTATATTTTGTGTGGTGGCCCGGTGGTAACGGCCCCTATTAACGAGTTGTAGGTCGTGGGTTCGAACCCAGGCAGGCGCTTTACTTTGTGTAAATAATTTCATCACCATTGCTCTTAAAACGGGAAAGGAAAACATCGTGAGGAAATCGGCATGTCCTAGAACCAAAAATTCGAAGAAATGTGACATCTACCAACCCCCACTGGGCCCGCGTGGTGGAGTAAAGCCTACTTCCTCTCGAAGAGAGGAGGCCTGTGTCCCGGCAGTGGGAACAGTATAAGTTGATTATACTTATAGGGTGATTATGATGTTGTGTCAGGCTATTTTAATAAAAGCAGTAGCTTTTCAGGGCTTTTTGTTTAGAAAGCTTGTAGTTCAAGAAAGTTTACATGTCCGTAGGCTGGCCGTGACCGATATCCGTTTAGGCATAATAGTCCTTTTTTTTTTTTTTTGAGGGTGGGAAATCATCAAATGACCCCTCCCGCTCTGGGTGGAGCGGAAGGGAGTGACAGACTCTTACTGACTAAAACCCACCCGTGTCCGTCCTTCCTTGGCCCTTTATGTTCCGGGTCAGCGGTACCCCTTATGGATGATCCCGCTTTCCCGGCAGGCTTGGGCCCTAGTGGGCCCCCGCTTCGATGCTGACATCTCTTTGAGGCGCGCGTGGAACACGTACGCGCCGTCCGGCACGGGCCTGATCCTGATCGGACGGTGAGCTACCCATTACTCACCGCCCGCAGGCCCGCGCCTACGGTGGCCGGGAGTCGTCACGCGGCTCCCGACGCCCGGAGCGTCCACCGCGGCGGCTTGGACGGGAGACTCTCTCCCTCTCCCGTCCCGCCACCTCCTTCGCTAGCATGACTGCTTCGCAGAAGGAGGCGACTGCCTCCCACTCCCCCTCGCCCCGGACCATGGCTTGAACCAAGGCCGGGCGTGGCATAATAGTCCTTGAATAGGATTCGAGAATTCGTTAAAAACATCGCATACAAGTTTTTGTGTTATTTGGTGATTAAAATAACGTATTTCTCTTCAAATATGTAAGAAAATAAACATAAACAGTTAAACAGTGCTCCTGAAATATTCCTGAACTGTGCTTATTAAGATGTTTAAAGCACCCGTTAAAGTTATGTAGCAATCAAATAAATACCAGTTGCAATACTTGTGTTGAAAAATAAATAAAGAAATATTCGAAAGCTTTTCAATTAATGTTAATAACACGCGGTTGAATGTTTCATTAATTAAAGACCTTGAAGCCAAGCAAACTGGCATTTGTGTATGGTCGATGGACGGAGAAAAAATATAAAGCTCAGGGTTTATACAGCGTGTGTCAGAAAGGTCTGGGACGGCTAATTATCTGTTCTAGATTAAGATGTTGGTCGCATGGAGAAAATTGTTCAGTTCAGTTCAGGTTGTTCGGGTCTGTACCTTAAATTTGACCACACGTTTCGGATACACGCTGTATTTAATTTAATTTATTTATTTATGAACAATATACAGCTACAATTAAAATGTAAAAAATCCAAAAACTGTTCTTAACAATATTGCTGCCTATTACATTGTAGCGGTATCTACATCGCCACACGCGAAATACGCATCACACTGACGTCATGCGAAATCCTGCATCGCGCAAGCAGAGTTTACCGCGCAACTAGCATTATACAACGCCCCGACATCAACTGAACTTTACACCCTGTTGCTCATACATCTATACTGGTAACCCCGAACATGGAAATTGACGCAGCTTTCGAGTCATCACCATAGTTTCCTCAAGCATTCAAGCGGCGAGTCTCAGCCAGCCAGCGCACCCACGGCTTCAAACGGGTATCCTGACCACCACCATGCAGAGAACGCGCACTCCTGGTCATCACCCTCAGCCTCATCAGCAACCTTGGCACAGCACACTGCACTTTCGGCCGGTCCACAAGCAGAGCCCTTCACACCTCTCCTGGTCGACGCTAGCAGTCAGCCTCAACCCGGCACTGTACCACATCCGACGCACTAGAGTATAACGCAGTGCCACCCCGAATCACTGGGGAATCATCACAGAAAGTTACGACTCAACGTGAACTATGCGGCACCCAGTTCCGACACACTGGAACCTTAACTGGCACTGGTAAGCATCGCAAGATACACGACTCAGCCCACTATCGAGCCCTGGTCTCCGGAGGGGAGTAATGTAGCGGTATCTACATCGCCACATGTGAACTACGCATCACATTGTCCGTCTGGTCGGAGGATCCTCCCTTTTCTATGGAGGTATTAGTGAACTTTACACCCTGTTCCTCGTACCTCTATAACCTTATCCGTATAAATAAGTTTGTACGTAAATTACTACCGTCAAATGGGGTGAATAGGGATTCAGGGGTAAATAGAGACGAAACTTTAAAAGGAATTTTAACCTTGAAATAATATCATTTGATGCCAACAAGGGCACCTAATCGTTAATTATATTTCAGTAAACACATTATGAGTCCTTTTTGACAATAATTATATTATTTTAAGGTTAAAATCATTTCTGGCATTCTTTGACAGTTATATGAAATGGCAGTTACACGGCAAATTGAAGTAGAGTGCCAATTTTTTTATTTTATTTTTTTAACTTTGTCTCATAATTATTCCTATATCGTGGGTGCGTTTACAAACATTTTAACTCACATACACAAACAGCCAGACCCGGAAATCGTAGCGAGAGAATGCCTGTCTAATTCTTTTGGGAATGAGACATCTATATTGATCAACCCGGAGTCTGGAGTTATGCCTAGCTGATAGCAAACGGCTCGCCCCCTATGAAATGAGACTCAAACATTAGGGGTGACATCTTCAAATTGAACAAGCCCCTTTAAATAAATAGAAAAAAAAAAAACTGGCTAAAGCCTTCGAAGATCACAGGCGTGATGTTTTGCAATATTGATCAAAATGTTTATAGTTCTTTTTAAATTGTTTTTGATAAAAAATGTCGACTCCTCAAAATTAACATCGGCCAATTTCTCAATAACCAGCCTATAATGTTCCCACTGCTGGGACACAGGCCTCCTATCTATGAGAGGGAGTGGACCATAATCCACCACGCGGGCCCAGTGAGTGCGGGTAGATGTCAGTCTTCGAATTTTTGGTTCTAAGACATGCCGGTTTCCTCACGATGTTTTCCTTCAACGTTTTGAGAGCAGTGGTGATAAAATTTAATACAATAAGTAAAGTGTCTGCCTGCCTACAACTCGTAAATCGAGGCCACCACTGCTGCAATTTCTCACTTGCTTAACATTCAAAATTCGCTCCCACAAAATTCCTCAAAGTGAATATAGTAAATGAAAATATTGACAATAGGCTCACAAAAGAAGTGTTTTCTGATTGGTTATTTAATTAAAGATGTAACTAAATGGAATCGTCTCTCTTGGGTGTTGTTTCCAATTGATCGACGTCAACTTTTATAGATATACTTTTGAAATAAAATGACTTAGGTACAATCAATTTGATGCCATTCATTATTTTGAGGATTGGGAATTCATTGATGTATTATAGGGATTGCAGGCTGTTTGTAGTTTATTACTATGCCTCCTTTTAAGTTTACTTCTTCATTACAGTACTTTTGTATTTTGTTGATAGACTTTTTCTTTTATCGATATAGAAATGCCGTAGCTTTTGGATAGGATCACGTGCCCGGCTTTTTAATGACGACGGAATCAATTGGAAATCGTATTTTGTTGTTATTTTCGTCTTTTACAAAGTCTCCACTGAAACTTTTTGTTGGACTGGTAACCCCACAGATCAATGATTAGTGCTTTTGTTGTTCGTGCTAATATTACTTATTATCTACTCTTTTAATAAATAAAATTGACTTTGAAGTGTTTTGGGGTAGTGAACAATAAAAGACTCGTGAAGTTATACCACTTGTATTACTGCCTGCCTCGGCACTTCCTTATTATAAATTAATACACAAAACAAGTTAAGAGACGGAGGACAAACTTGTACGAACAAAGAAGTTATTTACTTGTGCACAATAAGAACTAATTGAGAGCTAATTTAGTGAATATTCAGGCTAGAAGTTGGAGCGGAATAAGGGACGTGCGTATGACCCGCAGATCCTTATATGCCCCTAGTTTTGACTAATGGGCAACGTCGAGCTCTGAGGTCGTTGGCCACTAGGTATGATTTTTAGCAATATCATATGTGATGGGATCCATTTCAGGGTCAAACGCACGTTCCGATTTCTCACATGCCAAGTACATAACTCAATTAATGATGTAAAGTGTAAATAATTGTTAGGATTGTTAAATATGTTTATAGATATTGTGAGTATTGTAAATATTTTGAATAAGCAATAGTTGTAAATATATTTTGTTAGTCACTGTAAGCAATAGATAATGATATTATTCCTCGTTTGTTGTCTATGACGAAAGAAACGTCAATGTGACAGTTGACATGACAAACGAGGAATATTAAGTAAGTGAGGTTATGCAATGTGTGGTGTAGTGTTTACAATCAGTTTTTAACTATGCGGAAAGTAATAAACCAGCAGTGGTAACCGCTACAACTTAAAATCGCAGAACCGCTTTCTTTCAAACATCACTGCCTATTAAAACTTAACTATTTAAATAAAAATAACCTCAAATAACCCCCTGATTACTACCCACAGCATTTTATGGAACTTAAATTTAAAATAATTATTTTATTTTTACTTTCTTAAGTTTAGGGTTAAATGTGAATTTAACGTTGCTGAAATAGGTCACAGACCTCAAGACGTCACTTATATTTCAAAAGTGGTGGGCAGATATACCAATGCTTTTGTTAAGTTACAGTTCTAAGCGATATCGTCTTAAGTTGTCTTAGAATTTGATATTAATTAATTTTCTGTTCATTTAGTCGCGGGTTCAAAGACCTATTTGATGATAAACTTATTTGATGTATTGTTATTTTAAGTCTACTTAAGATGCTATTGGTGCCCATTCCTTTGTTCACAAACTAAACTAAATTTAGGTTGAGTGCATCTTTTTCTTTCTATTTCATTATGAAAAGGACAGACGATAAACATTAGTTTAGTCCTGTCAAATTAGTCAGCACCTGACGTAATTTGATGTAATTTTAGTAGTCAACTTTTTAATCACGTCTAAACTTGTATGGAGTAATGTCAGGCGCTGATTTTTTTTTTTTTTATAATAATAATATGAGACAACATCCACACAAGGTCTTCAGGTCCCGAACTAGGTAGAGCCTGTACTACGGTAACCTGATGACTGATATACATACTTAAATACATAAACACACCCAGACACAGGTCAAACAGACATGTTCATGCACACAAATGTTTGACTTGTCCGGGGATCGAACCCGGGACCAGCGGCTCAGAAGGCAGGGTCGCTACCAACTGCGCCAACCGGTCAGTCCAATATAAAAAATCAAATAGGCTCGCCCCCTATTGCATGAGACTTAAATATCACTTTAAAAATGTGGGTACATGTATCCCTTCGAGAATTACAAGCGTTATATGATTTATTTATTATTTATTTATATATTCTTTATTGTACACCACAAAAAACATAACAACAAAAATTAAACTGAACACTACTTAATATACAATGGGCGGCCTTATCGCTTTCTGCGATCTCTTCCAGGCAACCTTGGAATGGACAGAGATTTTCCTGGACATAAAATGGGGCTGTTGATGGTGCAAATAATAAGTATGTATACAATACACTAAAATAGATACACATATATACATATCCTAAATAATATATACATAAATACGTACATACTAAATTTATAAGCAACGAAAATAAATGAAGACTATAGATAATAATAATAATGATGATAATATTATGTTTTGTTTTGAATAATAATAAGGGAACCAGCCGGTCTATTCTGTAAGGTCGATGTGAACTGACATTCCACCTGATGCAAGCGATTCACACGATTAACAGCTCTCTTCAAGCACACGTCACCTTCGTTTTTATGGTGACGTTTTTTCGTGATAGATCGGCAGCTCTTATAGGTCTAACATCGCCAAGACGCAGAGAGCAAGCGTGGCAATCAATGCACGTTCCTTCTTTGAGATCTTTGCTTTCCAGTGGGACAATAAAAGATTTTAATATAAATATTCACAGAAAAGCAGACCGTCTTGTGAAAATCTAATAGAAGAGAAATAAGAGTAAAAAAGTATTTCGATGTTTATATTTTGAGGCATACCAAGACCCCTCCATGCCTTGGAAAACGCTTTAAGCCGTTGGTCGCGGCTGTCATTTGTAGATCTTTGACAGTCGTTACGAGTAGTCAGAAGCCCGAAAGTCTGACAACCAGTCTTACCAAGGGGTATCGTATTACCCAGTTACTGGGTTGTGGAGGTCAGATAGGCAGTCACTCCATGTAAAATACTGGTATCCAGCTGCATCCGATTCGACTGGAAATCGAAGCCAACATGGGTGGGACAAACGCTAGGCAGATGATGACGATAGTATCAGCATAAAACTAAACATGCAAGTATTATTGTTTAATTTTAGGTTAAGATTGTTTTTACACACATAAGTACCTTCTAGTGATCTGCTAACCCTCTAAAATAAAGTTAGCAACATAATACAGATGTAAAATGTAATTTAAAACAATACACTGGCCCTTTCATTTATCCTAATCGTACTCCATCCCATTTGTTAGAAAAACAACCTTTTCTGTAGCAACCGACCTTCATTTAGCTGTAGTAACAATATTAACAACCGTGGAGGATGTTTTTCTTTATGATTGAGGAGTTCCATCTCCACAAAAGGTATCGTTTCTTAGGGACCCTGTTACTAAGCCAATAATGTCTGACTGTCTGTCACAGTGCTGTAGCTTTTTAGCCGTAATTGTTTTTTTTTCCAGTTGCCACAGAATATGTGTTACTATATATGTGCCTCTATCATGACGAATAATAAAACGAACGTATCAATCAATCAATCAGTTTATTTGTGAAACATAGGCGTTTACATAAATAGCTGCGCTATGTTTTGTCATATTATTATGACATACAAAATAATTGACACATTAGGTGTCATTACATTATGTAACTTAGAAAACATAATATTTTAAATTAATTAAATACACGAATAGAAAAGAAATAACAAAAAAAAAATAGAAAAAAAAAACAAAAATACATTGCGTCTTATTACAAAAAACGATCTAACTTTAGCCCGAGCCTAAACGTTCGTTCCAGTTTTTGTATTTCGAACTTTATGCCGACTTCAGTTAAGTTCTTAACACAAAATTGGCAACCTTAGACCGGACTAAGTTGTCAGTTTTGTAAAGGGAACTTTATTTCGATTTCGGTAAAGTTCTTGTTTCAAAAACAGGCTCGATGGTTTAAACCATATATAAAGAAAAACCTTGTTTTGTAATAAGACGGATTAAGTTCAATAAATAGTCACAGTACTTAATAATAGAGGGTAAAAATGCATTATTATAATAATTGGTCATTCAAAAATTCGTCTACAGTATACTAACATTTGTCAATGAATAATTGAGTAAGAGCTTTTTTAAACTTATATTATTATAATGTCATGTTTTTTATGTCATCAGGAATTTTATTAAACACTGGGTGCCATACCAAAAAAACTTTGATGACATAGTTTATTTACAGATTGGGCATGTAATATAATTTTTTAGAGTAATCTTGCTTAACAATCTGTGCGCGATTCCTGCTCACATTTACGCGGTACATTCGCAGTTGCTCGGCTTTTTTGACAGTCGTAAGTAAGATTTTGATGGCGACATGTCGTACATCAAACTGAAAACTCAAACTCAAAGCATTTATTTCAAATAAACCAATTACAGGCACTTTTGAATTGTCAAGGGGTCGGTCAGTCAGAAAGATGAAGCTAGTTGCCCATTCCAAAGCGAAGTAGGTACCTATGGAGAAGAACGGGCAAGAAACTCCATGGACACTCTTTTAAATCAAAATATTGTTACAAAAAAGTGGTTACATCATTCATGTTGTAATTATACATGTGAGAACGATGTAGAAAGACGTGCACGTTAAAAGCGTCCGTAATAAAAAGATAAAAAAATAATAATTATGGAATTAAAATAAGCCGTGGCAGCTAATGAATGACCAGTGCCTACTGACGGCACCCGTTCACGAACATGACGTATGGATCAGCACCATTCAGCTCAACCATTTTGAAGGGAACTCAATGATCCAATACATACGCCACCACCAGCGACACATTTGAGTGAGCATGACATACTCTCAGCTGCCAGGGCACATTCAAGTCAATGAAAGACGAACCCAGTAAGCTTTATAGTGGGTACATAGTGCTCACACATGTGCTATGCAATTATACAATACTAAGAGATTGAATTTATACAATGCAAAGATAGGTTGTACAATCTTCATCAGCTCCAACATTATTTTCGAATGCTAATTAATTAGTTTACGCGCCCTTGTGGAGCAGGACCAGCCCTGAGCCAAGCATTTTTGTCAGCGATATTATCCCCCAACTTATAATATGCTTGGCTGTATAGTGTGCGTTTTATATAAGATTTAAATTTCGTTTCATTCAGTTGGAGTATGTATCAATGGGTGCAATTTGCAATTGACAGCACCTATATATCATTACTATATGGGCTATTTTTCCAGTGCATGTGTTACCACAGATTTTCGGTTGACTGAACTGAAGCTGACAATACGATAAACATGAAATTATGTTAAAACAACTAACTAACAACGATCCGCCCATGTGAAATAGCGATCCGCCCATGCTTAACACGGTTTTTACGACTTGTATATAAATGTATTATACACATAAACCTCTAACTATATGACAGCACGGGGACTCCAAGGAAAGTAGTCTCCGACCAGTCTCCGGTGTAATTCTTCGTCTATGGTAGATAGATAGTTGGTTTTCAATCACACACAACACTTACGTAACTCAAACACAAAGCATTTATTTAAATTAAAACATTTACAGGCACTTTTGAATTTAGCGTGTAACAACGAGTCGTTCCGTTACAAATCAAATCAAAAGTCATTTATTCAAACTAGGCTGAGAATCAGCACTATTTGAACGTCAAAATAACATAAGACAGTACCCCAAAACGACCGCCCTTCACCACTTCCTAGTGCTTGAAGAAGAAGTGGCGCAACAAACTCCCCAGCAGCACAACTGTTAGAAGATTTGGTTTCTATACAGTAGTAAGTAATTAACATTACGAAACACAAAACATTAAATAAAATGATTTGCCATGTCAGCTAGCACACGCCAGTATTGAAAACTATACTCCAGCAGAAATAAATTATAAAAAATATACAGAACTTAATACATAATAAAACCCTCCAGGCATAAAGAGCGTGCCCGCTTACATTTGCAATGCTGCATCATGTTCATAGGTATGTAGCTGTAACTTGAAGTCACAAATGATAAACTAGGACCTTCGAAGTAAAATAAAGAAACAGTTGATTACTAATAACAATAACAAAACCATAGTCAGCAAGATGACCTGTCACCACAAGCAGCACCCGTTCACGAGCGTAACGCAAAAATCTGCCATTACCCCCCTCGCCATATTTGAGGGAAGGAGGCAACCCGACCCCCAACGCTACCGCAAGCATTGACATCTAAGGGAGCATGACGAACTTGCTGCCGGTTGCTCAAAAGAATAATATGATGAACTGTCGAGGTCGCTAGCTAACCATATATTGCAATACAACTCATTAAAAAACATTGAAATGAGTAGATTATGTCAATAATAAATAAAAATTAAATTAAAATAAGGTGACTAATATAGTCAAATAAAATAAACAATTACATGAACTCGTATAACTTGTCAGTAGGTAAGCTAATTTTGGAGAAAGAACATAAACATTGTAATACAATATGATCAATTGTCGAGGTCGCTAGCTAACCATATATTGCAATACAACTAATTAAAAAACATTGAAATTAGTAGGTTATGTGTAGTTTAACTTAGTGAAGCTATTCGCCCATTCCAATCGATGTAGGTTCCTTATGGAGAAGAACGGGCAAGAAACTCCTTGGACACTCTTTTAAATCAAAACATTATATTACAGAGGTTTCTTGTTTGACAATTACAATTTCAGTCCCTTTTACACGACTTTTATCGCCATACCACCCGCCATCATAAACGCGACTCTCCTAATTGGGCGGACGTACTGGCTATCCAAGTACAGAATCATATAACTTAGTTAGTTTAATCAAATTTACTAACAATGCTAAAAATCTTATTAGTTAATTCTTTTATAATTAAACAATGCAAATGCAAAGGCAATTTAAGATGAAAGTTTTATTTCGTCATTACTTTTTACATCTCAAATATTACTACTTAACAACATTTCTGGTAGCTCAAGGCATTTAATCAAACAACAGGTGTTCATAAATAACCGTGTGTGTAAAATAATCTTGTTACTAGATTGTAAATTATTGTTGAAACTGATTTAGTTCTCGTATTAAATTATGAAATTGAGGTATTGACCATTAAAACTCAATCGGCGCCATTTTTTACATCATTGAGGCGCTGCTGTGTCATTAACGTAAGTTTAAAAAATAAGGTTTATGTGGAGTTGTTAATATTACTAAAAACCAAGTCATTAAATAAATATTCCCTTTTAATTTTACCTAAAGTTTTTGCGAGAACATCAGAATTTATTTAATAGTGAATCTTATAACAATACTATGTGTTTCTTATTCACAAAGACGTCAATAGATGGCGCCGATCTCTTCAGCAGTCGATTAAAACACGGGGTATTGATTGTAAGAATATCCCGCAGAGGGCGTAATTAACAAGATTACGTTAAAAAAAAACAAAAAAAAAATTAAATGGGTATAATTGGTTCAGTACGAATCATTTTATATAATAATCTTAACAGGTAGACGCTCTTGCGGTGACATATATAATAAATAAATTCTCCTAAAGATGGTGGAAACCGCATCAAAATACGTTGCGTATTTTAGAAGACCAACGCGGTCACACACAGCCACTACTTTAATTCGACCGCGACTTTAATTTATAATATAAATATACTGTTATGTATCAGAAAGGTGTAGCTACATTTAAGAGATTACGATGTTGGTCCCATTGGAATGTTGTTCACTTTGATAGTCTGTACCCAGGGTTGGCAAACATTTAGTTTGATGGACGATTAAAAACTAAAAGTAACGTAATTAGTTTCAACGAACGATTGACGATTGAATTAGTTTTAGTCGTGTAAAAAAATAAATTCATTGATTTAATTAGTTTTAGTTTTCAATTTTGATTAAATTTTTTATTGAAATAATGCCAAGGAAAATGCAAGAAAACTATTGTTAAAATCAAACAGATTGTTTATTCTTTATTAGTCATACATAGAGTACAAACACACGTAAATGGGTATTTATTCAATCTTATATTTTCTCTCTGTTGGTGGAACTTTACTTTTTTTCTGTTATTCCTTTACTATTAGGATATAATCAAACTGATGAGTTTATCTGTACACCGCGAAAAATTTCCTGATTTTTCGTCATGGATGTCGTTTTTCATGGTTTTCGAGGGCATTAAAGCCTATAGTGAGGTCAAAATGAAAATTCAAGATGGCGGATGCGAAAATTTTAAAATTTTTCTTTTTGTGTGTTTTTTTTATTGGTTTTCGAGGGTGCTAAAGTGTTGAAAAAAACAGCGCAGCCGTCATCTTGGATTTTCATTGAAGTTACTAAATAATTTTATAAGCCACACGACCGTGGGCTATTAAGCAATTATTAGCAGATGTTTATAAGAAGACATTTCATTTCATTCATTTTCATTTTTTTAAAAACGTTGCCCCACACTAGGAATTTCTCCTGTATCGTGGGTGCGTTTACAAACATTTAAACTCACATACACAAACAGCCAGACCCGGAACAACTACTTGCAGGTCATACAAATACTTGTTCCGTGCGGGAATCGAACCCGCGACACGCTGCGCAGCAATCAATCGCTTAACCACTGCGCCAACCGTGTCGTCAAACACACAGACAGATTCGATCTAAAGACGTAAAAACAGTTTAAAAGAAGCGTACACAGCTTATTATAACAACAATTAAAAGCCAGAAAGATCAATTAGATTAATAGCACTGCGTAATAAAAAGATCACCATGGAAATTTTCCGCTGACCAACTTTAAAAGTTCAGATCATTTTCATAAAGACCAAGACTTTTAAATTAACCTCAATAACTTAAAAAGTTCATCATCGTTGTGAAGATCAAAAAATTGTTGCATAAGCATAATCAGCTTATAATGGTTCCACTGCTGGGACACAGGCCTCCTCTCTGTGAGAGAGAGTAGGCCGTAATACAACCACGCGGGCCCAGTGCGGGTTGGTAGAGGTCACATGTCTTTAATTTTTTTGGTTCAAGGACGTGCCGATTTCCTCACGATGTTATTTCTTCACCGTTTTGAGAGCAGTGGTAGGTGGTAGGTCGTGAGTTGGAACCCAGAGGGGCACTTTACTTGGCGTATTTAATTTCATCAGCACTGCTCTCAAAACAGTGAAAGAAAACATGGTCAGGAAATTAGCATGTCCTAGAACCAAAAAAAATTATAGACATGTGACATCTACTAACCCGCATTGGGCCAACTTGTTAGATTACGGCCCACTTCCTGTCGAAGAGAGGAGGCCTGCGTCCCAGCAATGGGAACATTATAGGCTGATTATGCTTCTGATACATGCAGTAGATATTTATGTATGATCAAAATAAGTAATAAAAACGTGTACTCCTATGAACACCCACACAATCATCTTAATCACTTCTACCTACACACAGGAAGAGGCAATTAAGAAATGATGTGAACAAGATTTATAGCAAAGTGAACACGTGTGGGACCTAATCCGTTTGAATCCCTAGAATCAGATTAAAACTTCATTTGCACTTTATAGTCACACGTTTACGGAATAAGTTGATTCTTTTCAGTAAATTTGAATTTTGCAGTTAGATTTTTTTCTACTTGGCCTCTAGACCAATGACGGAAAAGTCCGCAGCAAAAATGGCTGCGCATAATGCTCAGCTGTAGCCCAACATGAGGTCCTGAGGCCGACAGCTAGGTGAGGCAGAGTGTGGTTGGGTGGTTTTCATCAGGAATTTTTTAGTAGCAGCCCGGAGTCTCGTTTTGTGCCCGGTTTATGGCAATAGGTCCGCCCTCTACTACGGGACTTAAACATAACTGTGGTGTACATGTAACATGTGGGTGTACTATACGAGAAGATACATCTCTGCCTTAAACTTCGGGCATTACAGGCGTAACGTTATCTATTTTTTTTGCAAGCTCTGTCTACGAGTACATAGCTACTACAAATGACGAGCTTCGAAAAACGAGTCCGTTAATTACATTACGCCATTTAAAATGAAGTGCTCAAAGCTGTTATCGTCTCACTGCAGGGCAAGCTTTGCTAATCTCTTTCCACGTCTCGCTATCTAAAACTACGAACAATCTGGAGTCCACCTCATCCCACCACCTCAATCTTATTTATCTGCGCTCTTGGTTGCCACTGTGGTGTGACCCAATATTAATCTAAGCTGAATTGATAATCACAAGTTGCGTCTGTGGCAACACTTTAGGGTGTAAAGTTCACTCATACCTCCATAGAAAAGGGAGGATCAGAAGTTATTGTTGGTTATTTTTGTTGTTGATGTTGTTCATCACGTCAGCCACCAATTAAGAGGTTACGAGGAACAGAGTGTAAAGTTCACTCGTAAAACTTTTAACGTAAGACGTTTATTGAGGACGATATTCTCGTAGCATGTATGTCTATTTCATTTTGCATTTTTGTTTAGTATATTCTATAACATTTAAATTAAATTATATTATTTTTATTTAAGTGCAACGTTCGTAAGTACGCTGTACTGGTACAGCGTCCTAACAATTGTTTGCTCCACCGGACGACGTCATTACGTCAGCGCCGGCTGTCGCTGAAAACCAGCACTAGGGCTCTGTCTTGCGTAGGGTCGCAGCATAATGCTGAGCGATAGCCGTTTTGCGTGGATGTGACGCATGTTTCCCGCAACGTTTTCTTATTTTTAGTGTTTATGTTATTTTTTGCGTCATGTTTACCGCAAATAATCGCATTTTCTTTCTTTCTTTAATACCTCCATAGAAAAGGGAGGATCCTCCGACCAGACGGGTGTCGTGTCTGGTGGGCAACTGCCCGTTGATTGATGTCGGGAAGTTGTATATATGCTAGTCGCGCGGTAAACTCTGCTTGCGCAATGCAGGATTTGCGTGACGTCAGTATGACGCGCAGCTTGCATGTGGCGATGTAGATACTGCTACAACCTTGAGCTGGCCTAGCGTAGTACGGAGTTTCAATGGAATAAGAGGTCAGCTTATACTGGTTTTTTTACGACGTGTGGACTCCTGTACAGTAAAGTAAATCAATTCAAACCAATGACTGTTTTGTCATTTGACCAAACACGAATCCAAAACCCTGAGGGAATTGTAAATAAATAGTATGCCATCGACAAACATGGTAACATTTGTTTCTAAGCAATAAATCTGGTCACAACTAGTAGGCTTGAAGCGAATACCAGGATTACTATTGGAAATACAATTAAATTTCACGCACGACCTGTGTAAATGGGAGCTTTATTGCATAATCGTATTGCGGGATAAGGATCATTTTAAATTGGTCTGTAGGGTTTGAGGTTTCAAGTTTTGGTTGCTAAAGTTTCGCCGAGTAGCTGTTTCCTTCGATATAACTTTTGTATAGAAATTAAATATAATAGATTAACATCATGTGCGCCGAGCTGTTTGCGATCTCAGAGGCCATAACTACTTTAAAAAATTGGTGTTTTAAATCTAAAAGAATGGTAATTTTTTCGGATAGCAAAAGTGCTTTAGAACACATAGCTCGCTCCGCCTCTGGTTGCAGAGGGACAGCGTTAGCTTATGTTATTCTTGATAAAATTTATACCATGCCTAATGATGTAACTCTGAGATTGCAGTGGATCCCTTCACATGTTGGCTTGAGAGGTAATGAGGAGGCTGACATTTTGGCTAAAAGATCTTGTACAGACGCAAGCGAGGTATTCATAATTCCTGATTACTCAGAATATTTTTCACGGTACATGACAATATGGCAACAAAAGTGGAAAGAACATTTTGACATCAGATCTCGAGAAAAAGGAATATGGTACAAAACTATGCAATGTGAGCCTCCTCGGATACCGTGGTTTGCCGATGTTAAATTAGGTAGGCAATTACTTAAAATAGCTTTAAGAATACGATCTGGACATGTACCACTAAAAAAAATTTACCTTTTTAATGAAAAAATCCCTTTCACCTAACTGTATTGTTTGTAATGTTTGTAATAAGGCAGAAGATGTCCAACACCTCCTTATAGATTGTATTCGCAATGATTTAAAAAAACCACATTTATGTAAAAAATTAAAATTAAATGCATTAGATTTAGGTAAATTTCAATGTATTCTGGCTTATCCTGCAAGCCATATAAGCTAAGCTTATTTATAAATTTATATTTAATAGTCTTAAGAAAATTTTGTAAGTAACTTGCTTAAGGAAATGATGGGGCTGACATGACCTGTTAATGGTTGCAAGTCCCTAATAAATAAAGAAAAAAAAAAAAAAAAGAAACCGGACTGCGTAAAAAACCAGCTGACCAAAAGGAACGAGATGTAAATGAAAAACAAATCTCCCTTATCAATTTTAATTAAAACATGCAGTTGGAGGCACCCAGAATGTAATGATTGCAAGTTTTCCCTCCCTTCCATCCCTTTGAAGTCGCTATCCAACCATTAGCTGTGGTAATTCTTTGCAGTCGGGAAAAAAGAACACACGTGACAATACTTCGGGAAGTCTCCCTTTTTTGTTCTTACACGGGTGACTTATTGCGCAATTCTTGGTAATTAATATTTAATTTATCGTCTCGGCAACACCAGTTCATGAAAATTCCAAGATAGTATGAAAAATGCCAAGAATTGCGTAATTTTAGTTGCTCGTAAAATGGCAGGCTTGTAACCTTGTTGACTATTTTTTTTCTTTTTACAAGGGCATAAGTATTCTAGAAAGCGAGAAAATTAAAAGTAAATTTTTCTATCTAACCAGCAGTTTAGTTTTTCCCACTAAAATCAGGGTCAAATTTAAAGCTATTATCACATCAACTGTCACAGGTCGGACTTCAGATAATAACCGTAACCAACTGTCCTTTTTCAACAAAGGCCTTGAATCTTTATTGTTATAATAAAGTGTTCATTAATATAGCCACGGCATGGCCTGATTGATTATGTCCTTGTCCTATTAACAACAATTAATTAACAAAGAGAAGTAAGAGAGGTCAACTTATATTTGCGGTTTTTTGACCCTGTTATCGGAAAACCGTGACCATCGATTGATCCTTACGATAATGGTCGACGAATAAAAAAAAGTATGTATGTACTTATGTACACATGTAAGAAGTTATACTTTTTTGGCGTAACAGAACAAAAATAGCTAAAGATTTCATCCCGAATCCCACAACTATTTGTTTGTAAAAGGAATGATAAATTGACAAAATAATTTATAATGTAAACAAATAAAAAGAATACATACCGACAGTTAACCTCAATAAAAGTTTTTAAAGATAAAAGTCACTTTTATCACGAATTTTTACAATGACCTATCAATCACCACCATATTATACACGGTGATTTTTAATTCACTGTTAACCTTGCAGGAGGTGAAATAACTCATGATTATAAACAACTCTAACTATGAGATCAACTACGAAATAGCAAAATAAAAATACATGTATTGCATACATTTTCATCGGGTAAATAACATTTTTGTATGAAACAGCTGATATTTTTTTCGACATTTCAGAGTTGGTCCCATAGTAAAAGTTGCGCATAATCATGAGTACTTTCACGCCCTGAAAGGTTAACAGTGAATTAAAAATCACCGTGTATAATTTAAAATCACATACACATATGTATATTATGAATAAATGTATTTGTTTTATCTCCACTATTAGAAAACATGTGTTGTAGATTTATTCATATTTGAGAAACTACTCTGAATATAGTTATGAGTTTTCACGGAAACTTGAGAGACAAGTTATCAGCTAACTTCATCCTGTCGATTTCTGGCTGGCGGTGTGCGCGCGCATCGCAAAAATTTTACTCTCATATTTTTTCCAAACGCGCTAAAAGAAGTATAACTTCAAGAATATATTCAGTGACGTGATATGGACCCTAGTGACAACGATGGGTATTAAATAAGTACCGAATCCCTCGATGATCACAATGATTGTCATGATTTGGCGATGGTAAAGCGAATATGCATCAAAGCATGCACTATAAATATGCTTGTGTAATAAAACTCAGGTCACAATGTTTTATAACTATTTTATTACACAAGCAATGTTAAACAGCAAAACACAGTTAGCACACGTCCGCACAGATCGGCCGTCAAGATTAGAATCCCCCGCGCTCGCTGAGTGTTGCCTGTTGCCGACTCATCAAATCGATTACTACCGTCATTCGGTTTATTTAATTTTATAATTATTTTTTATTTTTATTTATTATTTGAAATATTTTATTAATTGCCGTTAAAAGTCATAAACTTTACACGTGCTAATGACGGGTACAGATTGGCGAAACGTAACATGAAATGTAATACCTAGTTGTTATGTTACGTTACACCAATCTCCGCCCGTTTAGGCTGGTTTAGTGCATGCTTTGAAGTGTTAATAATTTTTTCCTTCTCTTTATGAGAGAAAGTTGCTTACATTCTACAATACGGGCATAGTACCTAAGGGTTGGAGGTCGACATCTGCCTTCGAATTTTAATTCTATAAAGACATTACATAGGATTCTTCACGGTACGTTTCTTCACCGTTTTGCGACCAGTGCTGATAAAATAACAACGAAAAAGAAGTCTCGGAGGACACGTAATTCGAGAGTATAAGACGGAACGCCTACTTATTTCTACATTTATACGAGTATCTGTAATTTTTGTGAACGCGTGGGTGCTCGATCAGTTTTCTCAATGACCGATATCGTGCCTACGATATGAGGGATTGGTTTAACCCTCCTTTTTATCATATCACTCACCTAGCCTTTCCTAGGGTATACAATATTTTAGGCTTATGGTTAGTGACTACCGTTTTTTTTTTTTGAGGGTGGGAAATCATCAAATAACTTCTCCCTCTCTGGGCAGAGCGGGAGGGCGTGTCACACTCTTACTGACTAAAACCCACCCGTGTTCCTTCAGTTGCCTGTGCTAGGGGCCACGGTATCCCTCTCGGACTTTCCCGCAACCCTAGCAGGATTCGGCCCTAGCGGACCCCATCATTGGTGCTGACATCACTTTGAAGCGTGCGTGGAACACAACGCGCCGTCGACCCGGGCCTGGTTCTTATCGAACGGTGAGCTGCCCATTGCTCACCGTTCGCAAGCCCGCGCCTACGGTGGCCGGGAATCGGCCTGCGATTCCCGACGCCCAGGGCGCCTCCTGCGGGTGGTTAGTGACTATCCTGAAACTAATTTAGTTTGACTAGCTCTCCGACCAAATAGAGTATCGATAAATATTTAGGCAACAAATTACCGTGCTATAGCCATTTAATACATTTTTCTCAATGCTACAGTTGTGATTTGATTACACGAACAATTTAAGTAAGTAGCCAATTTGCGTAACAGTTCATTTCTCTGATTTTAGCTACTCAACTTTCACATTCATGGTTAATTTTCACCCATCGACTAAAGGCTGGAGATAAACGCATTTTACATTGCTGCATAGCATATATTTTATTTTACAAATGTATGAGAATTTGTTATTTGAATAGGGATTGTTCGCAACTGCATAACTTAAGACCCAGGAAGCCACCGATACGGGGCGTAACTCAAAACTTTCTTCACTAAAATGACACTTACGTAGTCGTCATAAAGGTTGTCTGTAAAGCTTATTCCTTAAGATTTATTCGTGTGTGAGTGAAGAGCAACCGGCGATACATACAAATGAATGTTCTAAGCTATAGAATGGCGGGTATTTTCTAAAGCTTTTTTTAATCAAATTGTGGTCGTATTGACGATTCCATTAGGAATGGCAATGATATTTATAAATATGCAGGCATACTACAAACCAATGTTCGAATTACCCGGAAACTGGGTAATTGTGGAGGCCAGATAGGCAGTCGCTCCATACTGCACTGGAAGCCGACCCCAAAATAGTTGGGAAAAACGCTAGGCTGATGGTGACTACAGACCTATGTTCCAACTTCTAGGATTTGTGCGAGAGAGTGGGCCGTTATCCAACAGGCGGGCCTGATGGAGGTCACGCGGTTTCCAATTTTTGATGTGTAATATCTTTCCTCTCGCTTTCCTGCAATCTGTGGGAGTGATTTCGTGAAATGCGACGGAAGTGTGTAACAGGAAGCCGGGGAAGCGCGCGCTATTTGATTTGACCAATGAGCGTGCGCGGTGGTAGAGTTAGCTGTCAGATGGTACCAACGCATTTTCCTAGAGGTTGGTACTGTCAGCCAACAGTTGCGTGTTTGTGACGAGAAAGGGAATAAGAGAAAGTGAACGCATCAGCTGTGCGCTTAACCTCAAATAAGTCATTTCAAATAAGACCTGAATAATTTTTTATTTTGATATAATGTATATGTTTTGCTTATTAGCAAGGTGAGATGTCAGATGTTACACATCATATGCGACTACTGTAGGGCTTGCACGTTTTTTTTTTTATTCTAGGACTTTTTATCCTCATAATAATTTTCTTCACCGTTTTGTGAATTATGACGTGTGGTGACGAAATCCATACTGTAATCTGTACAATATACATATGTATTATGAATTAATGTCGCGATCGTGTCTGTCTGTGTGACCGTCTTGGTCTTCTAAACTACGCAGCGGATTTTGTTGCTGTTTTCACCGTCATTTGGAGATATTATTTATACAGAGTTGATATGACAAAGGGGCATTAAATTACGCTACGTACACTGTACGTGTTTAGTATTAATTTGATACGGTATAAAATAAAAAGCACCAAAATTTTTTTTTTCAAACAAACAAATCAGAGTAAAACGCAACTACCCACCCTATTTAAATAAATTTAACTGACCTGAGATACCTAGGTAACAAAGCGGCAACGTCACTTTTTAAATAAATTTAACTGACCTTAGGTACCTAGGTAACAAAGCGGCAACGTCACGAGCGCGCCGGAAAGCGGCGAGTGTTACCTTGTGTCAAAGCGGGCGACCGGCGGGGGCGCGTGCGGCGGCGGCTTAGGCCTCCGCTCGTTCTGGCTTTTATGTTAGGCAAGGTTTTGAAGTACGCGCATAACAAAAAATCACCACAAAAACACTAAATTTTTAAATTCTCGATGTGTCCTCCACTCACGTTAATGCACAAATTATACCAACGGAGAATATTGTTATTGATTTTTCTAATTAAATCATTGTCTGTTGCTAAGCACTTTAATTTGTAAAATGCTAAATTAATCCAATTTTTTAGTTCAACAATTGTATTTACCTCTGAGGCATACACTTCACCCTTAATTTACCTCAACCAAAATAAATCCACGGGAGTGAGGTCTTAAACTTATTTAGTGTCCTATCACAATAACAAAACAAAATCACAATTTATTGTCAGCGTTGAGTTCGACAAAACAAAAGCGACGCAGGAGCTTCCATAACATACGTTCCGAAAGGATACCGGCCGTCGGCGCACTCAGGCCCCACTTACCGATCACAAGGATCTAGGATGCAATAGCAACACACTGACCTATTTCTATTTTATACGTGCGGGATGTTTTGCTATGATTGTCACTCTCGTAATGAAAGTGCAAGTGTGTGTGTATCAAACTCAAACGCAAAGCAACTATTTCAATTAAACCATTTACAGGCACTTTTGAATTGTCAAGTGATCGGTCAGTCAGAAATATGAAGCTAGTTGCCCATTCCAAAGCGTAGTAGGTACCTATGGAGAAGAACGGGCAAGAAACTCTATGGACACTCTTTTAAATTATATTGTTACATAAATAATGTTGAATAAAGGTATAATTATATGTGAGAACGATGTAAATAAGACGTACACATTGAGTGTCCAGTGTACAGAAAATATAAATTTAAACAAAACAATCCATAATAAAATAATTAAAATAAGCCGTGGTGGCTAAGAGATGACCAGTCCCAACTGACAGCGCCCGTTCACGAACATGACGCATGGATCAGCACCATTCAGCTCAATCATTTTGAAGGGGGCTAAATGATCCAACACACGCGCCACCGTCAGCGAGACATTTGAGTGAGCATGACATCTATCAGCCTCCAGGGCACATTCAAGTCAATGAAAGACATTACCCGGTAAATGGTAGCTCGATAGTACATACTACTCACACTTGTCCTAAGCAATTATATAATACAAAGGAGATTGAGTTTATACAAAGCAAAGGTAGTCTTACAATCTTCAGCAGCTCCAACAGTATTTTCAAATGTTAATCAATTAGTTATGGTTGTGGAGCAGGACCAGCATTGAGCCAGGCATTTTTATCAGCGATATAATCCCAACTTATAATATGCCTGGCTGCATAGTGTGCGTTTTATACAAACTTTGAATTTCGTCTCATTCAGTTGAAGTATGTGGGGAGGTATTTTATTGTAACATCTTAAACAGTACCCCATGAAAGATGAGTCTACTTTAGCCAGTCTGAAACCTGGTTGAACTAATAGGTCCCTATTTCTGGTACTATAATTATGTCTATCACCTCTTTTAGTAAAAAGATGTACATTTTTTCTTACGTACATGATGTTTTCATAGATATATTGACAAGGTACCGTCAAGTAGGTTCCGTATTTATTGCTTCCTTGTTTGCATTGCCAATTTTTTAGGGAAAATATTTGGTTGTACTTGTGACTTGCGTCAGAGCGGCAACAACGCATCGTAGGTTATTAGTAGTTATTATAGCTTGAAAATGGTACCTAGTATAGGCAGTTTAAAGGAAAGCCCCTCTGTCGCATCAACTCTGTATATGATGATGTTTAGGGAATTTATTCCGGAAAGTCTATGTGTTTAATTCATTCATATTTAAAGTTACATATACTAAAGAAATCTCGTTGTTTTATCAAATCGTGCAAAGCAGATGCGGGTCACCAGTAATATTATAAATGCGTCAGTTACTCTGTCTGTACGTCTATCACACAATCAACACAGCTAAAAACACAGAACCGATTAGCGATGCGCGATGGCGAGAGGTTTTATTCGATTGTTCGAACATCTCGATGGTTCTCGATTGTTTCGACTTGGACTCGAGTCCGACTCGGTCTGCTATTGTGACTGGTGCATGGCACGTTCATCTCCGCTAGGAGTAATAGTGTTCTGTGACGTTCATTCGCCAGTTGTTCCTCGATGGTTTAGAGTTTCACGAGTTCTGAACTTGCGTTGTGATTGCGAAAAACTCCCACACTATTGATCTTTTTAGAATTCGGGGTATTTTGACGAATTTAAAAAAAGGTAAACTTTCACAAAGGTTCGCTCGACTCGAGTCTGGCACGCTCTCGCCTCTAACTAACTAACATAACATGCACCTCGGCTTGATACATGCAATCGACTGACCCCGGTGACGTGCGAGCGAGACTCGGTGAGTGAGAGTGACTGATTCGAACAATTGAAAACTAGCGGTCGATTCCGTTGACTCGAAACAATCGAAAAATATCTCGATTGTTTTGTAGAACGGCGAGTCGATGGTTGACTCGATGGTTTATTTTAACGACTCCGATTGTTTCGATTGTTAAAACATCTCGGAATCGCCCATCGCTAGAACCGATCGATATACAATTTGACAGATAGGTAGCCAGGGACCTGGAGAAAAACATATACTACTTTCATCCTGGTTATTTGTATGAAAAACAAAATGGACGCGGATGAAGTCGTGGCCAACAGCTAGTACATTTCATAAATTAAAGTGCCTGCCTGGTTTTTGTCTTTACTAGTCCATTTTAAATGAATATTTTTTTTAAACTATGCTCTATATCACCTGCAACCACAGACCAAGATTCAATATTAATTAAAATGATTACACTTGTAACTTCATTCTTCGTCTGTGTGCGTTTCAGGGTTGTAATTAATAAATTGCTAAGACAGTCTTTGTGTTTAGAAATGAAAATTAAATTCCAGAATTACTTTGTTAAGGTTTTAGTGTTTAATTAGGTATATTAGTTTTGATGCAATCACAGTTGGCGCAGTGTCTGAAATTTGATCATTACGTCCAAGGTTCTATTCTACAAAGTTCTCTTTGACCGTCATACTCACATCAATTTGAAAGCGAACTCATTTGTATTTAATTTATTTTATTACTTTGCCCCACACTATGTATTTTTCCTGTATTGTGGGCGCGTTTACAAACATTTAAACTCACATACACAAACAGTCAGCCAGACCCGGAACAACTACTTGTAGGTCATACAAATATTTCTTCCGTGCGGGAATCGAACCCGGGACACGCAGCGTAGCAGCCAATCGCTTAACCACTGCGCTAACCGTGCAGTTAAAGTAAATGCGGATGTGATGGGCATCGCAGATTCACAGCTTGATATTGTCCGAATTATGAAAAGTGGGGCTTACTGTAAATGATTTCATGAATGTTCACGTTGATTTTCCTGAGTCTTGAAAAAATTTAACTAAAACCGATTTTTTTTTTTGCATTGAAAAATGAACAATGTTCTTACTAGGTTTTTCCAAAGTCTTAGACAAAATAATAAGAGTTTTAAAGTAAATTATGGAAAAAAGGTATCCTTGTATGCATTAACAAAATACAATATTTTCAAAACTGCATAGATATTGAGCATAACTTATCTAGTTTCTAGATACTATTACATCTCAATTTTGACTACGATGAAATAAACTGGCCTTCAAAACTTAGTAAAGTAAAGCTTTTAAAACTGCAATAACTTTTATAGTACACAAGATATATTTTCGAGATAAAAAGGATTCCAAAAAGAATTTAATAGTTTATATAAAATCTTTATACTCGATAACGTTATTTTAAGGAATGGGTGAAAAAAAACTTTATAAACAAAAACACTCATTTTCAAATTGCTGTCTTACTTTTGCCTTTTTTGTTTCTGTTTTTGTTGTCACATTTATTTCTTGATCGATGAACTTTGCACATAAAAGACACGTTTGAACGTCCACATTAAAATAGAAGTGATTCTAGTTGCCCCTTCCAAAAGGTAGTTTCGTATGGAGAAGCTCCTTTCCACCGTTACTCTATTAAAATGTTTTACGATATTTTGTATACATTAATTATAATTATAATGATGTGAAGTCGATGCACCTAGAATTAAATTACTATACCACAACAGATTAAAAGAATTAAAAATGAAGCTAAGAAAAATAAGTACCTATGTGTTCGATACACGGTACTCATATATTTACAAACATTGTTAAAGTATACGATTTTCCTAAAATATTTTAACAAGTTATAAGTATGAAAGTAATCACAGGATGTAAATCAATGTCTTAAAAATAATAAATTAAACAATATATTTAGCCAACCAGTTTGTTTTTGTGTAGACTTTAAAAGTATGCTAAGTTTTGAAGGCCAATGTATGTACATTTATTAGTCGCCTCAATTAGTTTTATTAGTTCAATTTCAAACGAGTTTTGACGAACCAAAACTTTGCAAAAATTTGTTTTTAGTAAAAAATGTACGATTTGAACCGATAAATAGACCCATAACCTTTTTTAATAATTTATGCTTGTTTTCACCAGTATTTAAAACGTTTTAAGCGCCAGCCTAGTCATTAAACACACAAAAATGAACCCCCTTTCGTGGAAAAAGGCAAGGTCGAAATTAAAAGCAAAGCACTAATGATTACCCAATCTGTTTACCCTTAAATGTAAATGATGGCATGATAGCATCAATTTACATGCGTAAACAGAACACAGCCTTCTCGATAAACTAACTATCTTGTTAAACAAGCCGACCGTCTCAAAGAGCTACGATGTAGCGCTACGAGGCTACGCCGTAGCGCTACAGGCTACGAAATACGAAGACGAAGTTGATTTGTAAGCCAACTTCAAAAAGGAGGTTATCCATCCAATTGTATGTTTTTTGTATATAATTAATGTTTGTTACGCAATATCTATGACTAAAGAAAACAGGTTGATTGTTTTTTTTTAATCATTGTAATAACCTTAAGAATCTTTTTAACATCCTCTGAACCTATGTTATGCCAATAAATGATTTGATTTGAATTTTTTTAGATCGTTTTATAAAACTAGCTTTTGCCTACGGCTTCGTGGGTCGGAAAAATGTCCCATGGGAACGTACTGCCGGGATTAAAAGTAGGTACCCTAAGTGTTAATCCAGGACACAAACTATATGTGTGACAAATTTTATCCAAATCCATTCAGCCGTTTCTGCGTCGACCAGGAACATACATCCAGAAAAACATTCTTTCTTTCTTTCTTTTCTTTCTTTCTAAATAAAGATTGTGAATGTCATCACCAACGAACTGGCAATAGTAGTCTAATGGGATTAACACACATTTTATCCATGTTTATATGACATACATAGTTAGTTGCTTTCGCCCATGCATAGAAAACGATAATGTAAATATGGCTTTTAAAGGGCAGATGCGTAGAAATCGCAACCGGCAGACGTGTATGACCATGAACGTAAACGAAGCAAAATGAGTATGTAAATATCCTAGAAGGTGGTGTTCAGTCGTTTCTGCCTACCCCCACGGGCAAAAGGCATGAGTTTATGTATGAGTGTACGTATTTTAAATATTCCTACACTTTGATTGAAAATTGAAAACTTTCAAAGATTTAACTAGAATAAACTGCAACCTCTCAGTTTCCAATAAACGGTATTAAAATGTAACTCAAGCTAAGTAGTATACTCAAGTTGAAGCTAAGTAACTAAGTAAACCAGTCACTTAAGTTTTATAACATTGTGCTTGAGCTTCAGTAGCGTGGAAGTGCGCTTGAAGCTGTTAGGGCTAGTCAACACTGATGTGTGTCATAAAAGTGCTATGCGTAACAGTTTTTATGATAGTAGATGTCATTTATGATAGTAGATGTCACTTATGATAGTAGATGTCATTAATGATAGTAGATGTCATTTATAATAGTAGAGGTCATTTATGATAGTAGAGGTCATTTATGGTAGTACATATCATTTATGGTTGTAGATATCATTTATGGTTGTAGATCTCATTTATGATAGTAGATGTCATTAATGATAGTAGATGTCATTTATGATAGTAGAGGTCATTTATGATAGTAGAGGTCATTTATGGTAGTACATATCATTTATGGTTGTAGATATCATTTATGGTTGTAGATCTCATTTATGATAGTAGATGTCATTAATGATAGTAGATGTCATTTATGATAGTAGAGGTCATTTATGATAGTAGAGGTTATTTATGATAGTAGAGAGAGAGAGTTCTTCTCCATAGGTACTTACTACGCTTTGGAATGGGCAACTAGCTTCATATTTCTGACTGACCGACCACTTGACAATTCAAAAGTGCCTGTAAATGGTTTAATTGAAATAAATGCTTTGAGTTTGAGTTTGAGTTTGAGAGATCATTTATGATAGTAGATGTCATTTATCTGAAGGTTATGTTAGGAAATATTTCTTTGCGTAATCCTAAGTGGGTTTTTAAGGTGAAATATTAGGTTATAACTCACCATCAGCCTGGCTGTTTCCCCAACTATGCAGCTGAATACCAGTATTTCACATGGATTGACTGATCTGACCTCCACAACACATTTACTGGGTAATACGATACATCTTAGTAATGGTAACACTGAAAATACATACATGACAATATTTTGGATTTCATCACAAGCCAATAGCCGTTGCGTAGATCTTATAACTGCGTCAGTGAGTTGAGTTCACATAGCAAAATTTTGGACCAAACACATTTGAACTCTTTTAATACTTTTTGCAATCGATACGCTTAGAAGAAGAAGCAATTGCAAGCTGAACATAGGCTTCTACAATTGCTCACTGCGCTCGAGTCTCGTCTACTCTAATCGCTATCAGCCACTCTGCGAATATTGTCGCTACATCTAGCCCGAGGACGTCCTTCACTTTGTTTGCAATTTCCCAGTACTTATTCATGAACATTTATGTTACAGAAACTGCAGTAACTGAAGATATAAAAACAAAAAGTAAGCTTTTAAAAGAAGTAAAATATTGTTTTAACTATAGTTAGTTTTATAAAGATACTTTGTTAAGGAGATTGGTTTTTTAATCCTCATCATCATCATCGGCGTATATTTGTCCACTGCTGGACGTAAGCCTCTCCTAGTGAACGTCACTGAGCCCGATCTTCGGCTCTCCTCATCCAGTCTCTGTCAGCCGCCATTCACAAGTCGGCACTCCAACTAATCGGCGGGCGCCCTACACTACGTTTGGCTAAACGCGATCTCCACTCTATAACTCAGTTTCCCCAACGATTGTCAGTTCTACGAGAGATGTGATCAGCCCATAGCCACTTTAGCATGCTTAGTCTTTGGGCTATGTCAGTTGCCTTGGTTCTCTGGTGGAACACCTCGTTTCGGATTTTATCCTTCAGAGAGACTCCAAGCATAGCTCGCTGAGCGACTTTAAACCTTAAACACCTTTTTTTAACCAACTGTTTACCAACTTACCATTTTTAATAACAAAACAACCCGCCTGTATTTCCTGGGAGGGAAAGGCAGAGGTGCTTCTATAGATATCTGGTGGTGGTGTGATAGAGGGCGAGCCTATTGCCAAAAATCGGGCACAAATCTAGACTCCAAGCTGTTACTGAGAAATGCCTGGCGTAAAAAAATCCAATAACTCTTTGCTCGACCCCGGAATCGAACTCACGACCTCATGTTTAGCAGCAGCACTTGCGACAACGAGGCAGTCGTATTATTATTATTCGGTTTCTCAGAAGCGGTCTACTGAGCTGTTCCAAGTATTTTTGACCTTCTCAGCCAAATCGTCCATATAATAAAAATAGATTTCATTATTAATATTGCAGCCCACGAGCACAGACTTCACCGACATGTGAATGTCGAGGCTATTCAGCTACTAGACAACACGGGACAACACGGATATAGTGCGTAGGCTAAAGAGAACTAAACCGTTTGAGTTGGTGTAGTGTTTATATAGTGAATAATAGTACCTGCTGTGTTTTACATGAGACACATCAACAAAGTGTCTTTATTAATTATGAGACCCTAAGAAAGTGCTACGGAATTGTGTAAAAGTGCAAATTGACACTATTCTTAGTTATAACGTGATGTAACATGTAAAATAATAAGTTAGAGTTGAATTGCTTATCTACTATATTGTGTACATATTTCGGTCTTTCGACGAAACCAATCGATAATGTTTGAAACACGTGTACGGTTGGCTGCACGTTGACCTTGATCTGGGCTAGCGTAGTACGGAGGTCCAATAGAATAACATGCCAGCTAATACTGGTTCTGGTTCTACTAACGTACAGCCTATTGTAAAAGTAAAAACAATAACTTAAAATGCATAATAATTTACCGATACTATAGTTCAAAAAAAAAAAAAAAAAAACTATAGTTTATTAAAAATAAACTACACACACACAGGGGTCTGTGTTTGGATTTGTGCCCAGTAAATGGCTATAGACTTGGGGCTCAAACATAACTGGCTAAATGTGACTGCAGTATACTCCTCAGCCTTACCTGTCCAGAAATACAGGCTTGATGTTCTATTGAATAAACTATAGTTTACAGCCATTACGAGTTTTGCACAAACCATCCTAAAATTAGGGTCGTATGTCGGTTCTTTGTCGATGTCTGCAGGTTTGCGCTGACCTTGGGAACAACTGATCGATAGCGATAAGGTTCGGCCTGTTAGAGCAATTGTTTCTGGGAAGAGTATCACAATTTGAAATGTCTTAATATTCTGGGTAGTTATTAACAGCGGGGATAGTCCAAGGATTTTTGTAAATTTCAGAGATTCAGAGGTAAGCAAGCTCTTTCAAATTACCTTAAGTTTTGACTAAATTTGTGCGAAATAATCATAAAGAAAATAAATTAAGAAATACTTAGTGTTGTCTACTTTATGTTGTGGTTATTTAAGATAGTTTAATTAAGGACCACGCTACCGCATTAGGAATTTCCTGTAATGATAGCAGTTATTGTGATAAATAAATCAATGAATAAATAAATATTTTTTTGGCTGTGGATATTCACAATAGCTTAGAAGTTCTTTATTTATGAAAACATCAGTGTGATCATACAATATGCATCACCATGAAAAAAAAATCATAGTCTGTTATTGGTAAGGGATTCACACAAGTCACCACAATAAATATCATAAGATTTAGATATATGAATCGAAGGATGTTTAAGTGTTTTCGAAATAAATATAAAATATTACAAATTTATGCCTTGAAAAAGACAAAATAAACATTATTCCATTTTATATTTATAAAATCCTTTGCAAATTATACACCAGCCTTTAATAAGTTTCAAGGTGCACTCTAAATATTATTCCAAGATACATTATGGCTTAATTTAACTTAACATGCACTCTCATATGGATGGGCGTAAAGGTCGTATATTGAGATAGATCTCTGTCAGATCTATGTCAACATAGGCTTGTAGTCTTTGAGTCGTCCGTCTTTGAGCGCCGCTCATGCATTTAACTACGGCATTAGGTAGTTAGGAGCGTATGTGGTGGGTTAGATATAGGTGTGGGATAAGCAATGCATTTTATAATAGGTGCAGTCTGAAGCTAAAGAACCAAGATTCTGGACTTGTCTCTCCGAAAAATGGTCTTGGGATTTCCATAAAACAAAACATGAAAAGGTACAATTAGGTAGAATATTACGATTCCGCCAGAGAACCAAGGTAACCGACATGGTCCAAAGACTAAGCAAGCTAAAATGGCAATAGGCTGGTCACATATCACGTAGAACCGACAATCGTTGGGTAAAACTAATTTTAGAGTGAAGACCGCGTTTAGGCAAACGTAGCGTGGGACACCCGCCGGCCAGGTGGATTGACGACTTGCGACAGGCGGCTGGCAGAGACTGGATCAGGAGAGCCGAAGATCGGGCTCAGTAGCGTTCACTAGGAGAGGCTTGCGTCCAGCAGTGGACGAATATAGGCTGGTGATGATGAGGATTACGATGTAACAATTTGTAACTAAAAAAGATTTATGATAAGTAGTTGCACTAGTATCCTTTAAAAACTGATAACATTTCCAAATTGAATATAAACTGGAGCACGGCTTTTTTAGCAATGGTAAAATAAAACGTATAAAAACGCTACAATCAATATAATTTTGTAAACATTATCATCTATTTTTATTTTCCAAGGACAGTGATTAGACAAAAGGGCTCGTTGGCTTAATAATAACAGCCGAAAGGATCGATCGAAGGTAAGGCTACGTTTATTGTGGCCAGTTCGTGGATGGGTGGCCATTCATTACATATCGAGATCCCTCCGTGTCTTGGAAAGCACGTTAAGCCTCTCCCAGGTGTCATTCTTAGATTTTTGACAGTTGTTACCGGTAGTCAGAAGCTCAAGCCTGACAACCAGCATTGCGATTCTGTAACCATCTCACCGTGAAAACTTAGGTGAAGTGAGCGTGGAGTGAGCTGTCAGTTTCGTCCTGCTGATGCTAGGGATTGACCAAGCATTACATTTACAATCATAATCGAGATTTTAATTATGTTTTTTAATGTTAGTTCTGTTGATGATTTTATATTATTTGTAATCTAGTATAAAAGCAAAGACATTAATTGCTATCAATTTAATCTCTTTGTATAAAAGTGTCTAAATATTATTATTTAGAGTATTTTTTTTTATAAAACAGCTACACAGAAATTCAGTCAGAAACTAGTTTGGTTCAAAATAAAATAAATAATTTGAGTTTCAAACAGTTTTATTTAAAAAAACCCGTAAATAGTAATTTTTAGCCACTTAAATACTAGCTTTGAAACAGTATACAATGATCAACAGAATTAGCATAAAAAAATAATTAAAATCTCGATTATGATTGTAAATGTAATGCTTGGTAAATCCCTAGCATCAGTGGGGTGGCATTGACAGCTCACTTCACCTAAGTGTTCACTTCACGGTCACATTTTTACAGAATCGACATACTGTTTTACTAAGGGGTATCGTGTTACCCAGTAACTGGGTAGTGGAGGTCATATAGGCAGCCGCTCCATGTAAAATACTAGTACCGGTTAGACTGAAACCTAGTTGGGAAAAGGCTAGGCAGATAGGTTTGAGTGATTAGAATGGTATGACAAAAGCTAGAACAAATGCAGCTATGTTTTATTTTACAAAACAATAATATTTATAATTTATTTTATTTTTATTATTTTTTATTTTTTTAACAATAATTTTACGACGACACGTTTGGTGTAGTGGCTACAGTGGCTAAGTGTAGTCAGCGAAACCAAATGGTCCTGGGTTCGAATCCCGGTAGGGGCAAATGTTTGTATGATGAATATGGACATTTGTACCCGAGTCATGGATGTATATTTATAATATGTATGTATTTACGAAAAAAAAAAATGTATTTAAGTAGTGTATCAACCATCTGGTATCTATAACACAAGCCTTAATTAAGTGCTTAACTTGGAACTAGATGATGCTGTGTGCAATGTCAGACGATATTTATTTATTTATTTTCATAATATTTTTTTAATCAAGGTTGTTGATTCTTCGCTTAATTACGTAGCGTCGAGTTCAAGTCAGGTTTACTGCGCCTATTTAATAATTTAAAAAGTAAAGAGCCTCATGCTACTCGAGCCATTTGTCAAAAATAAAGTACCTCGTAAATATTTTATAGAGCTTTGTATTGTATCAGGCCTTTTGCTTTTTAATTGCATAGTAATTAAAACATAATTGCCGATTTAAGAATTGTATCAATGTTTAAAGAATAAAATTATTTATTTGTAATTAAAAACGTATTGTAGTGGCATACTAAATGTAATTACTGTACTTCAAAAGCTGATTTCGAGGGATCTCTGCCTACGTCTTCTGAGAAAACGGCGTAGGTGTGATGCTGTGACGAAAGTGAATTTCTTAATCGTGTCATAATTAGATATTACGACTATTAAAGAAAAAATAATTAAACTGGTTCAATAATAGGTCTTATGAAAAACAGGAAAGTTGACAAAAAACTGAAGACTACGAAAAACTAGTCCGTAGGCATAAAATTGGCATAATATTCACTCTACGCGTGCAAGACCCCGGATACTGTTATAGTCACTGAAATGGCGTTTGACCTTGAAATTGAAACCAGCATTACTCAATTTTACGTCTTATCTACAACTTGTATTCTATACTGAAAACTTTATGGCAAAATAAAAGAAATATGCAACGTGATAAGTCACACTTTGAGGTGCATTGCATTAAAATAATCCCCACAAGTAAACGTTAATGTAGGTAGGACTGTCACTACCAATTGGAAGTAAAAACGTTCGCATTCTAATCTCAGTTTCATACATACTTACATAAACTCACGCCGTCCTCCCATGGGGGTAAGCAGAAACAGAACGCAACCTGACACGATCATTCCATACTCCTTTAGCCTCGTTTACGTTCATACATCGTCATACACCTACGCTGGTTGCGAATACTTCGCACCAGACAATCTGTCAAAAATACAATTTACCTACATGTTTGACTAGTATTTGACATTTATTGTCGCTGAGGTGAGATCTCGACTAGATTTTGAACGTTTTTAAATGCGGGAATTTGTCTTCTGGACAGACAGACTTGTCGCCATCTTGCGGACCGGCTAATATTTTTACCACAGCACGAGATTACTTATATTTTTCATGCCGCTACGAGAAAAGCAAACAGACATCCCGCTTCCATATCTGTCAAGTACAATCGAACCGAACTTACAAAGCGCAACCCTCAACTGCAGCCTGTAGACTCACACCTGCGTATAGGTGCCCCCCGATTGTTTCCGAGGCACATTCGCGCTCTGACCGTCGAACGCGATGGGCGTTCCCCAAGTCGGTACGACCGTTTCACCCGCCGAGCCGGAGCTCGAGCGACCGCGCCGTCCACACCTGTTGATCGTCGACGATTCCAGGGAAGCGAGAGCGGTTGAAGGTTAGTTTTCATTTTTTGAATTTGCTGTTTGTTTTCAAGTAGAAAATTTCTTGTGGCGATTTTTCGTGATGGGGTTCTTTTTTGTGATTTTACGAGTGAAAATGAGTGCATTTCTAATTTTGACATAAATAAAATAAAAAATGGGTGCTACGATTTTTTCCACGATTAGGAAAATATGTCTTACAGTGGCTATCTTCAGTAATATTTTCTGCTACACAACTCCTATTTGAATAAAATAAAACGTTTTTGTCACGTAATCAAAGTGGGTGTGATAGTGAACATATTTAAGTTGCTAAAACAAATTAATATGTTGAGATAGAAAAATAAAACATTGTTAAATTCCACAACATTGACATTGGATCTATAAATCTCTTTAGATAACTATTAAAATAAAATTAAAACAAAACGCGAATAGATAACAAAAAATATTGCAATATTTTATCACCGGATTCCACTATCAAACTATTATTGTGTAGGTTTATCCGTATGATGACAGTATTGAGAACATTACTGGCAGTTGCTTGATAAAAACCGTCGGGTGAGTCTGGCAGTGAAATATTTATAACCCTTCATAGTATTCGCAGTAAACGTGTTACGGCTCGTAAAGAATATTTTGTGACACTCTTTGCTCTGTGGACATTTTAAGGATAGAAAGGTTAGTTTCTTTGTTACTTTTCAATTTTACTCAAACTAAAATAAATAAAGTTGATTTTGGCTTTTATGAATAATATCGTGAACTTCAACTAAAAAGTGTTATTTATTTGAACGCGAAATCGAAATTGTGTACTTATGTGTGTTTGGTGGATACCTTTTTCATTTGTCGCCATAAAAATAATATTTCACAAGTCGTGGTTGTTATCTCGAACTATAACATTTCAATTATAAAATACAATTTATTAATGTACGAACCCAAAAGCAAAGCAGCGCGAAACAAAACAAGTGAAGTAACAAAATTAATATCCGCTTTGAACTAAAATAACAAAACGAAAAATAATTTGAATGATGACTTTAATATCCGTTTTCCGGGCCTCCGGGACCTTTCTGCTCAACTGAACATGCTCATAATAAAAGTCTTTGGATCGCCATTCATTTTCTAATGTGTCATTATTAATTTTGAGCAAAAAGTGTGAACTCTATGAAAAGGTTTCAAAATGAGTTTTCCGTGTTGTGATGGTTTTGACTATGACGCAGGTATCACGGTTTTTTAAAGCATGTTTTTGATTAGTGTGCTCTATGCTTTGTAACAGGTTAATTGGATGAGAAAATATTATTCAAGGATAAATGGTTTCAAAAATAAAACATCATCGAGCCTAAAGGTAATTTAATTGAGACTTTTTCTAAAATTACGTTTCTATCAAGGAAAACTTACTTCGATACTTCTCAAAAAATGTGTGAATACTATTTCAATGTGCGTTAGTATTGTGTTGGCATGGTGTACTATTAAAAAAAAAAAGAAAAGAAAGAGAAAAAAGAGAGAGAAAAGAGTAAAAAATATTAGTAAAGAGTATTCTATTTTATTCTGTGAAAATCCACATATTTTCTGCTAAACCTGCAACTAGTGGCCTAGATGTTAAACTTCTGTGAAACGTGTCACAATTTATGTGGAATGATTCATAAGGAAAATGCCAGAAGCGAGGCTTTGGCCTGTGACATATGTGTTGTCTTGTCGTGCGTACAATGCCTGTTGCGCTTGATACAAGGTCAGCGTATCTCACGGGATGAGAAAGGGTTAACATAGCTACAAAATATACAACATGTAACCTTAATATACAATGTTCATACAGAATCTTTTCAAGGATTAATTTATATAAAAAAAGTGTAATTTTTTTTTGCGTAGTTAATTTTATTTCAAGTTTAAAAAACATTGAACACGAACTTTTTATGAAACTTTTTAAGATAATATTAGAGTTTGGATTGAAGAATATAATGTAATTTTGTGGGCGTAAAGAGATTAAACCGTACTCCATCGTTGATAGAGATAGGTCGGGTACAAAATTTACAGAAATATAGTAATGGATTAGGTGCCGTCTATATCGCAGTTTATAGGTATACGAGCGACCAGCCCCTATTGTGCAAGGTTTTTACGACTTGGCAAAGCAAAGGTATTTTTGTATTTTACATTATAGTTTAATATTTAATGTATTATACACACACATTTAATGTATTATACAACCTTCCGGAATAAATACTTTAAATGATGGTGAGATTCGCATGAAAATCGGTTGCTTAGTTGCACTTAGCAGTTAGTTAGTTGCACTTTAATTTAAGAACTGTATTTACTATCTATGTTACACATATAAAAAAAATATTATGATTATGATTAGTTTATAGGAACAACATAGTCGCACAGACAGACACGACCGCGAAATTAATTATTCTAAACATAATATATTGTTATTATTATTATTATTTATAATTAATATTAAATATATTAATTAATATTATTATTATTAATTAATATATTATAATATAATATTAATTATTATTCATAATTATTATTCATTGCAAACAAATTGTAAAAGCCTGTATATAGATGAAAATTTCTTGTTCTTTTTGTGAAACTGATGCTTAAATATCTTTATGTTTGTCGAAACAATTATTTGAAAAGCATGTGTTTTGTTGTGCACGGGTAATTTCTTTGGTATAGGCTGTCTTACAAAAAGAATATGCGATAGTCATGTAATTGTTTTCTTGAATACACTTCTGCCTTACGCTTTGAGGAAACAGGCATGATTTTATATTATAAGAAAGAAAGAAAGAAAGAAAGAAAAAATGTTTATTCTGCACAAACAAAACGCACATTACAAATAAAAAAAATAATAATAAAAAAAAAAGACAAGTATACACATCCAACGTTATCAAAAGCCTCATATTCAAGCATACATATTGCCGACAATTTTGTCCATTGCTTGATGTGTCAGTGCCAGAGACCAAAGACAAGACACCTTAGTTGACATCTCTAAGTAGTATGTGACATTGACAATACAAATCAATCCAGATGCGTCTGCGACACTGACAGTTGACAACAAAAGTTGCAAAACAATTACAAACGAATCAAAACAAAATCAAAATGCCAATTGCAGAGTGGAAAAATAACTACTTTTGTAACAAAAAAAAAACAACAATAATATAAGCAATTATGCCGTGCGTCGTATCTGTGCAAGAAAAGGTCGTTGCTCAGCAAAATGCTGTGACTTCGGACGAACTATATTATGTGTATTGTGTGTTATATTATGTGTTGCTCTATAGTTAATTAATGACACAGAGTACATCGTTGCTGGTTTATAAGTAAAATAAAACAGGAATGGAATTCTTCTCTTAATTTCGAGTTATACAAGATAATCTCATGCCGTTGTGTAAAAAGATTAGTAGCCAGTTACCAAGGTTGATATGAAGGCTGTCTGTAGACTTGTACAGGGTGCGCCCGGAGGTTTTAAGTGTCCTCACTTGTTGGGGCTCTTTTATTAATCATCGGCCTAGCCTTTTGTCAACCATGTTGGCGTCGGCTTTCAGTCTAACTTGATGCAACGGAATACCAGTATTTTACATGGAGCGACTGCCTATCTGACCTCCACAACCCAGTAACTGGGTAATACGATACCCCTTGGTAAGACTGGTTGTCAGACTTTCGGGCTTCTGACGACCCGTAACAACTGTCAAAGATCCACGAATGACAGCCGGGGCCAACGGCTTAACATATTTTCCGAAGCACTGAGGAGTCTTGGTATGTAGAGATGGTTACCCATCCACGGAACAACCGCGGGAAGCGTAGCTTAACCTGATCGAACGAACCTTGCGACTGTTATTACTTAGCCACAAGCCCCCCCCCCCCCCGGCTCTTTTATTAATGTTTTATTTAAACGATGACTGCGTCGTTGGTTTAGTGGTCGTAACTCAAGCGGCCTTGTAATTTCCGAGTCGGGCAATGTTGATAAATTTTTCTTTATAAAATTCTCACAAAAAATCCGTCAGTGGCTTCTTGA
This sequence comes from Brachylomia viminalis, assembly GCA_937001585.2. NCBI lineage: Eukaryota > Metazoa > Arthropoda > Insecta > Lepidoptera > Noctuidae > Brachylomia > Brachylomia viminalis. The sequence continues at coordinate 26,243,211 of OW443294.2, read as the reverse complement.
CCGGTTCTTGGCATTTGGCTTGCCCACGGTTACACGGGACTAAAACATGGGTAAAGAGATGAAACGTGAGTGTACCTTTGCCTCCAACTTCCAGAAATACAGACGTGATGATGTTTCGGTAAATAATTATATTATGTCATAAATATTAATTATGTGAAGTGTTATGAATATCAGTTATCATTGTTATTAGAAGCCGCAAGAACTAATTACGGTTGATTGTGTTAGTACATAGTTATATGATTAGTATCTCATGCACTGATTAGGATTAGTAATTGAATCGTTTAGTTTAAGAGGTTAGTAATGCATTGTGGTATAATAGATCACATATAAACACATACACATATAAACATATAACATATATAACAATTGATTGATTTCTCGTGGTTGGAAGTATAGAGGTACGAGGAACAGGGTCTAAAGGTCACTCCTAGCTCCATAGAAAAGGGAGGATCCTCCGACCAGACGGGTATCGTGTCTGGTGGGCAACTGCCCGACGATTGATGTCGGGACGTTGTATATATTATGCTAGTCGCGCGGTAAACTCTGCTTGCGCGATGCAGGATTTTCGTGACGTCAGCGTAATGCGTAGATCGCATGTGGCGATGTACATACCGCTACAAAAGTACTATTGTTGAGCCTGAGATCCTGAGTTCAATTCCCAGGTCGAGCAGAGTTTTATTGGGTTTTTCCGTAAGGAATCTCTTAGGAGCAGCCTGGAGCCTGGATTTGTACCCGGTTGATGGCAATAGGCTCGCCACCTATTACATGGTACTTAAACATAATTGGTGATAATATGTGGATGTACACCTATTATATCTCTCATCAGGTTCACCTCTGCCTAATCCTTCCGGGGATAAAGGTGTAACATAAGGTCCAATTTAAAAAAAAATCTAAATCAAATTTATTTCATAAAAACGAGGTACAGTCTGTTAAACAGTAGGAAGACAAATTAGGAATAGTTCACATCTGAGATGAGTAGGTAACAATACAATATTACGATCAGAGGGGCATTTCCCGTATTTTCAAGACCGTTCGCATTCTAATCTCAGTGTCAATCGGTCAAAAATTGTATAGCGTTTACCTACATTTTTGACATTAGTCTGTCGCTGAGATGAGATTGCGACTTGAATTTGAACGTTTTAAGTACGAGAATTGGCCTACTGATGTCCTAGGGTTCCCAGTTTGGACTTCCGTATTGTTTTCTAGACTAAATGAATACCTGGATGAGCATGGTCATCCGGGGCTATGTGTCTACTCCGCTATCGTGTATTTTGTGAAACATCACCATAGCCACGTAGACACGTTAGCCCCGGGTGATAATATGGGTATTTTTATCCGGGTCGTGTCGGCCCAGTCTCATGCACGAGGTTGTGGGTTCAAAACCGGGCAAGTACTTTTGTATAAGTGACTTTTTCAATATATTTGTACTTTCTAAGTTTATCTTGGGCATTACTGAGGGGCAATTCCCGTATTTTTAAGACCGTTCGCATTCTAATCTCAGTCTCAATCCGTCAAAATTACAATCAATTTACATACATTTTTGACAGGTTTTTGACATTGATTGTCGCTGAAATGTGATTGCGACTTGAATTTGAACGTTTTTTAAGTACGAGAATTGGCCTACTGATATCGGTGAAGGAAAACATCGTGAGGCAACCCGGACTTTTTATACAGGGTTACTTATAATTCGACGTATATCCGTCAGAAGCTGATAGGGGGCCAAAATGCAATAAACTGAACCCCCTATATATACATATATAGGGCCATACGGCCATACGGCCGAAATTCAATAGTTTTCGAGATATTTGAATTTTAAGGGTTTTTTTATATTAACCCAAAATGTTATATTTAATTCCAAATTTAAAAAAAGTTATATTCTCAATGGGTACTAAAAAATAATAGAGAATAAAGAGTCTCGTTCGAGACTCCTAAGTCCGTCTACGCTATGCGAATTCGTGTTCGGCTCCTCTAGCGTAGACTCAGCTTTAAGTTCTGAGTTGAGCTGCATGATTGCAAATTCAAATGTTAATTCTTAACACAGTACATAATCATACATCTCTAGATGTCAAGTGAATGCGCCGTCCACTGTGTTGCACCAATTCAGGCATGCAAAATTATTTTAAAATTATACTAGGTCATAAATTCCAAGTAGTACTCTATACAAACTTTAGTACCTAGCCATAACATCAATGCTACTGACACATGCGTGCACTGACTGGACAGGTCCACTTATTCTGTGGCTTTTCCTCAAAATACCATTTCAGACACCAATCTACATGGTATTCACATGATATGACCAAGATTATGTCTCGACTTTAAAAGAGACTGTGACCTCTGAGTTTGTTTCGGCCTTTCTTCTCGGAGTAGTCAGATAGGAAACTCCGACAAATATGATTGACGTGTAAAAGTGTTTGTACAAACCTACTTACAGAAATAAAATCATTTATCAATATTGGTTCCAGCACACGATGCCATAGTATGGCGTACAAATATTTCTATACAAAAACAAAGCCTATATTACTAACCCATTAATAATTTTGAATAATAAGTAATTAGAGAATAAAATATGATTCTATAATAGTTAATTAATACAGATTGAGATTGTATTGTAGTAATAATAATAATTAATAATGAAATATATAGTTTTTGCACGTGGGGCATTAGTGGGATTCAAAAAGGTTGGATACACCTGGGGTCTATTTAATATAACTGATAATGCGACCATAAATTCCAAAATTGTCACATTCTCACGGCATTTGCTGTGAAAGCACTAAAACTATGAAAAACAACTTGTACGATTGTCAAATTGTCGGTTTTATTAAATAGGTCCCAGGATGCAATATGCTGGACAGGATATTGAAACCAGCAAATTTTTTACTACACGTGGTAATTATCAGGATAAGGAAGGAGTTTGGAAGGGCATCTACAGGGCTATAGGACGGACTGCTTAAAGACACGAAGACTAGCCGTTGGTAAGGGATGGGGTGCCATTCGATGGTGAGGATTTGGCTTATTGGATTTTTGAGTTTTTTTAAGTTAACTATTCTGTTAAAAATAATAATTTCCTTTTAACGTCTAAAGATTTTAATTAAATATTGGAGTAGGAAGGAACACTGCAATAACAACCACGTGTTCCCTCCAGTACTAACTGGAATTGTTAATTATTACCGGAAAACCAAAGCCACTTAGCAAAATATTTATGAAATACAGATAAGATTCTCGGAAAATGTTAAATCTTTCAATAATTAAGTTTTATTGGAATTGTTAACGAAGTTGTCAGTGTTTATAAATGTTTTAAGTCCGTTGCTATGGAGATACACGCAAACTTTGTTCCAGTTATGCTGAGATCTTTTATGACAAACCTTTGAGGCGTAACGAAACCTTCAAAGATTGGCTAGATTAATTGGGTAGGCTGTTTTGTGGTCATTTCTAAGCATTTGAATAGAATTTGCGAATTACAGGATTTGATAACTGATTTCAATAAATTATTCGCAATTTACTGATGATTAATACTTTAATGAATCATGTTTGATTAGTTTAATATCTGGGTTCAGATTAGCGGCTTACTGGAATAAGACGTATAATTTTGGTGTTTGAATTTATTATAACTGTATTTTTCAGTTACATAGCTACGATTTGAATTTAGTTATCTAAAACCCATCTTTAATTTAAATACCTAATAGATTGTTAATATGCCAATGATTAAAAAAAGTTTTTCATAAAGATAACAATTAAATCCTTATTGCAATATAAAAAGACTTAACAAGAGATTTATAAAATCAAAATTCAAGTTTGAAAAAACAATTCGTTTAAAATGCGGCAAAAGTTTTCATAAATGGAGATTCACGGATGCGTTAATTGTGAAGAAATTTTAACGTTTTGGTGAATACTTTTTACATTATAAAATATAATGTTTTCGCAAACACTTTTTGTTTGATTTAAGTAGAAATATCGTTGAAACCACTTAGGGTGATGAGGTTGAGCGTTTTTTTTTTTTAGTTTTTTTTCACCCCCTTTCAAGCCAAAGAATCGAGTCTTTGACAGAAGAGTTACTCTTTGTAAATATCTTTGCTTTGCCGACTTTAATATGTTTCTTTTATTCGTCACTAGTTCTTTCCCTCATCTTTCACCTTTGATCTCATGGTAAAAGATATAACATTCAAGTCGTATTTTACTCAACTTTAGTTTATCATGATTTTCTCCTGAGTTTTTTTCGAGTTTGGCTTTAATTTCTTTGCAAAGTAATTCGACATTGAATGATTTTAAAAGTCTGATCCGTGTACTGTTCTTTACGATTTATTGCTTGAAGACGCTTTTAAGCTTGGATATGAAGCAAAATGATTTTTATCTTATATTCATAATAATTGTATGAACGGGTCGGCTTTTCTTAGCAAGTTTTGGCATTTTTTAATTGTAGACAAAGGAACTTGTAGGTAATATATTTAAATATTTTTTGATATCAAATATAATTGTTGTACAAATCAATCTAATACAGATTGATTTCTACAGCAATTATATTAGTATTTAAAATTCTTTGTATGCAAACTCAAAGCATTTATTTCAAATAAACCAATTACAGGCACTTTTAAATTGTCAAGGGGTCGATCAGTCAGTAAGATGAAGCTAGTAGCCCATTCCAAAGCGTAGTAGGTACCTATGGAGAAGAACGGGCAAGAAACTTCATGGACACTCTTTTAAATCAAAATATTGTTACAAAATAGTGGTTACATCATTCATGTTGAAATTATACATGTGAGAACGATGTAGAAAGACGTGCACATTAAAAGCGTCCGTAATAAAAAGATAAAAACAATTCAGGAATCAAAATAAGCCGTGGCAGCTAAGACATGACCAGTGCCAATTGACGGCGCCCGTTCACGAACATGACGTATGCATTAGCACCAATCTGCTCAACCGTTCTGAAGGGAACTCAACGATCCAATACAATCCAGTAAATTTCTTAGGTACATATTATATTAAAATACAACCTCTCTATGGCTTTATTAGTCCCTTACAACTAACCCCCATCCCCCCCCCCCATCTTAACGTTTTTCTTTTAAGCTAGTTTTGTCCTCATAAGGATTTAGTACCTAAACATTTTGTTATGTAATATAGGGCACAGCAGGATAGTAAATAAAAACTCTTCGACTGTAGGTTTATGCTTAATACCACTTTACATGTACTACATTCGAGCAATAAAAAGCTGCTCTCAGATTTTATTCTCAATCTCTGTAATAAGCAGTATAAGGACGCAGGTTACTGTTGGTAGCGAGGCTAAGTGAGACCACAAAATGAATAAGTATAGAAAGTCGCCTATATACAGCGCCCGAAAACCGGCGTACGCACACATAGATGTGCACTGCTACAATGATCTTTTGACGTTCGAATGACGTTGATAGGGGGCGCTGTTGGTAAACATTCGTGCAATAGTTTTGTGAGATCTATTTTTAAGCCGGCCAAGTAACGTAACTGTTAATAGCGCGTTGATCAAATCTCAGGGCCATGGCATGCTTAGACAGACCCCAGAGGTCTAATTGTGTGCTTAGTTTTTAATTATAAAAAAATACTATAAATAAAAATTAGAACTAACTAAGTGCGAGGTGGACTCGCACATGAAGGGTTCTGTACCACAAGGCAAAAAAACACGTTTGAAGACCCCTTTAATTTTTATTAACTTTATTATATTTTTGATATTTGTTGATATAGCGGCAATACACACTCTGTGAACATTTCGACTGTCTACTTATTACGGTTCATGATATACAGCTTGCTGACAGCCAGACTCACGGACGGATAGACAGACAGTGGAGGCTTAGTAATAGGGTTCCTTTAGCACCCTTTGGGTACGGAACCCTAAAAACAAGATGGCGGTATTCGTTCCGATTTTGGCAACGCGCCAAAAGTAAGGTACCTAGGGCTCGGTACGGAAACACGGCGACGCGACCTGAAAAAAAAATAACAGTCGTGAGTGCGCTTGCCCTCGCTGTACGAGAAGCGTTTTATGTGTGTGTGTGCTTTTGCTTGCTGTTTTTCCGACCCTCTATATCTACATAGTTCGTGGTAAGACTGTCAACAGAGCCCTAAGTAATTGAACTTAACCGCAAAGTTATCTACAAGCTGTTCAATGAAAACGTGTCGATTTACTTGCACAACTTTGTGAATGTTCTCTCTCAAATGCTTCTAGCATTTGTTTCAGGGACATTTTGCTGTTTAGATTTATTTTCACTGAATATTATGTTACTCAATTCCGGACCGACCGACCGACCTAGTTCACGTACATATCCAGATTTGAAGCTTATGTTTGTTTACGAAATCGTCTATGATTACGTCGTTTTTAGGGTTCCGTACCCAATGGGTGCCAACGGGACCCTGTTGCTAAGCCTCCGCTGTCCATCCGTGCATCCGTCCGTCAGCGGGCTGTATCTTATGAGGCGTAATAGGTAGACAGTTGAAATTTTCACAGAGTGTGTATTTCTATTGCCGCTCTGACAAAAAATAATACAAATAAAATAAATTTAAAAATTAAAGAAGATCTCGATACAGGAAACGTGTTTTTTTCGGCGTTTTTTGCCTTGTGGTACGGAACATTTCGTGTTCTATCAATTGAATCTTCACTAACTTTCACATTGATTATACCAATTTATTAGGATTAGTGGTAAAGGTGAGTGTAAGTGTAAGAGTGAGGTAGTCCAAATTCTTACCCTAATTTCACAATTTAGTTTCAGTTATGCAAACAATTGTTAACATAGAGACGTAGGGGGGGGGGGGGGGGGGGGGGGGGGGGTTTGGACCATAAACCATAACCCGCCGCGTCGGTCTATTTCGGTTTGGTAGAGCGCCAGAGCCTCGTTGGTCGAAAGACGGGTGTACCACGAGCAGGTGCGATTGGCTTGAGTTCCTAGGCTGTTATTGAGAACCCCTTACAATTGGAGAAAAGGGGGAGAGTTTTGGTCAGCTGTGGGAGAACATAGGTTAACAGAAAAAAAAAACTCTTATATTTTTATTTATCTTAATTTACTTTATAATATATATTTGTTTAAGTAGTTATTACATCAACTATTACCAAGTGTTTGAAAACAGCGGGGCGAGCACGGCCTTCTGTGATAGGCTTGAGTTGAGTGACACTTTTTTATCACAGTTTGGAAGCAAAAACCGTCATACAATGCGTGAACCAAGCCTATCACAGAGGCCGTGCTCGCACCCCAGGATTGTATTATGTTATGCGTATTCTTATAGCAGATAATATGTGTAGGTAATTCTGTGTTTTGATGTGAATAATGTTCATATTTTGGTGTGAATAATGTTCATATTTTGGTGTGAATAAAGTTCATATTTTGATGTGAATAATGTTCATATTTTGATGTGAATAATGTTCATATTTTGGTGTGAATAATGTTCATATTTTGATGTGAATAATGTTCATATTTTGATGTGAATAATGTTCATATTTTGGTGTGAATAATGTTCATATTTTGATGTGAATAATGTTCATATTTTGGCCAAAACAACGTGCAAACTTCTATACAAATCATCTACCTAGCTTTTTCCCAGCTACGAGTATTTTGGGGTCAGCTTCCAGTCTAACCGGATGCAGTTGAATACCAGTATTTTACATGAAGCGACTGCCTATCTGACCTCCACAACCCAGCTACTGGGTATTACGATACCCCTTGGTAAGACTGGTTGTCAGACTTTCGGGCTTCTGACGACTCGTAACGACTGTCAAAGATCCACGAATGACAGCCGGGACCAACGGCTTAACGTGCTTTCCGAGGCACGGAGGAGTCTTGATATGTAAAGATGGTCACCCATCCAAGGACCAACCGCGGCTAGCGTAGCTTAACCTGATCTATCGACCCGTGCGGATGTTATTACTTAGCCACAAGTCCTCCTACACTTCTATACATATACCTAAATATTATAAATTAAAGTTACTTTTCGTGTCTGTCTGTGTGATTGCGTTATTCCTCTAAACTACACAGCGGATTTTGATTGCACCATCATTTAGAAAATGTATTCTGAAAGGTTAATGTGTGTAATACATTTATATTAAACTAACATATACTAAAGAAATCACGATGTTTTGTCAAGTCGTAAAGACCAGAAGCAGGCGCTGGTCGCTAGTTTGGAAACAAACGCATATTTCCGCCTGGTCCCGGACTCCACCAAAGCGGAGATGGGCAGAGCTGTCTGAAGCGGAGAGTAGAGGTGATGCTTAACAGCTAGGGTGTATCCACCGAAACTGTGTGGAGATACGTACTGGCTAGACCGGAGCAGAGATGTGTACTGGCTCGAGCGGAGCTGAACTGCGTGCGGCGAGCGTTGGATGTGGCGCCGCTTACAGCTCCTCTCGTCTCCGATGCGCGCCGTCGCCAGCTTGCGAGGCACAGCTCACATCTCTGTTTTGAACGCGCTAAGCAAATATGAGACATCCTTCCTCTCTGCTCAACCGTATCTACTGAAGCTAAGCGGAGACGAGATATATTATGTAAATAATGAAATCCTATTGTTTGTTTCCAACGCATCTCCTCTCGGCTAGTTTTGCTCTCGGCTTTTGTGGAGTCCTTATACGTGTCTTGATTATAAGATTATAATATATCTTCCTCGTGACCTTCAGAATGAGGAAAGTCCTCGTAATAACAATATCAAGTTGTATGTAAAATGTTACAGCAACACTGCCTGAAGCAACTCATGCGATGTAACCACCAGAATAGAGAGGAACGTTTATTTTTAGAATATTTTAGGGGCTCCACGGTTTGACAAACATGCGTTATTTACCCCGGGTACGAAACGGATTTTGTTGAAGTTATTTGCTAATGTTTTATGTATTTATTTGTATATCTCTCCTGCCTTAAAACTATCAGACATATAAATGAGTATCTCTATATCTAAGATTTAGATACAAAGTAGTTTCGTTACTGTCTGAGTGACAGACGACACAGAGCCTAAACAACAAGAGATACAAATATTCAGATCCGATGATTTGTTCCTTAGAGGTGCACTAAGGTCCAATTTCTGAGGTATTTTATCCGTAATTTGTCTATTCGATAGTGCTATTTGATTTCTATATCGCATTTCTGAAGACTCAGTTAAGGAAGAAAATCGCAAAAATATATATATTATTTGTCGAATTAATAGCTTTCGAGAGTTTATCAGATAGCCTTGGAAACCGAGTATAAGAAAAGACCTTACTCTTGACTCAAATGAGGTTTCAAGTTTGTTTGCAATTTAAGTTTCAGATAACAAGTAATCATATAATATAAAATTAAATCCTAATAATACAATGTTTGGACTTTAAAAGAGACCATGACTTCTGAGTTTGTTTCGGCATTTCTTCTCAGGCATCCGTCAGCTAGGAAATGCCGACACAATCTAGTTTTAAACTATTGATGTGTAAAAGTGTCTTAAAAGATCTACTTACAGAAATAAACACCTCATTTCATTTCATAACAATATTATAATTCAAACATGAATTACGTCTTTCAACCCAATTTCACTTAGATAATTTAAATTCACGTGTCTTCGAAAATTCACAGACTTTATCAAAGAAAGGTAAACTAGTAACAACTTGATTGAAAACCCTTGAAACTGAAAACTGGGGGGTGTTATCCTAACCCCGGAGGGGCCGCGTCTCGGTTAGCTAAAATCATAGTCTAAAATAAAATACACAATTTTTTTAGTCCAGTTAATATATAAAAGGCGCCGGGTTATATACTTGCTGTGTAGTCTGACGATGGGTTAAATTAGTGTTATGTAAAATGATTACGTATACATAAAAAATGAGTAATTATTTTTAGGTATTTTCAAGCTCTTTTGTTGACCAAACTGAGCCCAATTTGCATGGAACAATTCACCCCAATCAGATTGATATCTATAACACTTTACTAGTACAAATATGAAATATACAGCGTGTTAAAATTCTGTGTATGTTTTTGTAACGGCAAAACGTGTTATGTTTTGAATAAAAATAGAAGTGAGTTTAGCATACATAATATTTGTTCATTCGTAAAGCAAGCCTTACCTATAATAACTTTTTTTGTTGTATGTATGTATATATGTATTTATTCTTCTTATTATTTTTTTTAGTTATAAATATTTTCTAAGTTATTTTTGCACCTACTAAGTATTGTCTCTGCATCACCCTAAGGTAGACTGGTAGAAAATGCCCAAGGCATTAAGTCCGCCTTTGTACAGTTTTTACTTGTGCATAAAGTTTTAATAAATAAATAAATAAATAAAGAGAGAGACCGAATTTTGTGAGTTTGTGTTTATGTGGAGGGTAATCCCCGGAACCAAAGCTCCTATATGATAAATTCTTTCACCATTTGAAAGCTACATTATTCCAGATGGACACAGGCTATATTTTATGTACTATACGACGCCTTAGAGTGAAAACCTCGTAATTGTAAAAGAAGTAACTTTTTAGGAGGAAGCCAAACTGCATGCTGTAAATTTTTGTATGGCGTATTTGTTTTTTGATTAATTAACATGGAAATGTAACCCGCTTTTATATGTAGAACAGTTCGCTACTATAAGATTGCGAGTGTGTTGCGAAGTTTTCTTCCTAGAAATGCAATAAAATTAATTTGAGCAAAAATGCATTCCCGAGGTTTTCACTCTAAGGCGACGATATACCCGCCTGACGCAGGTCCTCACCGGACACGGAAGCTTCGGGAGGTTCCTGCACATCATCAGGCGGGAGGAAACGCCCGGGTGTCACCACTGCGATGATCGCCCCGAGGACACGGTGGAGCATACGGTGGGGGCCTGCCCTGCATGGGCGGAGCACCGCCGTGTCCTCGTAGAGGCGATCGGCAGCGGCGGCGACCTCTCACGCCCGGCCTTGGTTCAAGCCATGGTCCGGGGCGAGGGGGAGTGGGAGGCAGTCGCCTCCTTCTGCGAAGCAGTCATGCTTGCGAAGGAGGTGGCGGGACGGGAGAGGGAGAGAGTCTCTCGTCCAAGCCGCCGCGGTGGACGCTCCGGGCGTCGGGAGCCGCGTGACGACTCCCGGCCACCGTAGGCGCGGGCCTGTGGGCGGTGAGTAATGGGTAGCTCACCGTCCGATCAGGATCAGGCCCGTGCTGGACGGCGCGTACGTGTTCCACGCGCGCCTCAAAGAGATGTCAGCATCGAAGAGGGGGCCCACTAGGGCCCAAGCCTGCCGGGAAAGCGGGATCATCCATAAGGGGTACCGCTGACCCGGAACATAAAGGGCCAAGGAAGGAACACGGGTGGGTTTTAGTCAGTAAGAGTCTGACACTCCCTTCCGCTCCACCCAGAGCGGGAGGGGTCATTTGATGATTTCCCATCCTCAAAAAAAAAAAAAAAAGGCGACGATATACAAAAAGAAGTAGTTACTTAATAAATAAATACTAATGAAATACTATCTTGAATTCATGCAAGCCTAGTACTTTTTTTAGGTTGCTGCTCAGAGCTTGTGCACAACGTGTCGTGACAGAATACCACCATCTTCACCTGCACCCACGCGAAGCCGGGGCGGAATAAAATACATAGTCTACCCAATAATAATGAATATTAGTATGCCAACTTAATTGGTCAAAGATAAAGATTCATTTATTTGTATAAACATGTGTAACATGATACATAGATATGCACATATGGATGGAAACGAGTTTAAAATTGCCGGTTCAACATGTTTTGCCATATTCGGCGTACAAAATAGTTTATAATTGGAATTATAAATTAGGATAATTAAATTATAGTCAAAATTCAATCAATTCAAATACCCAATCACAATCAATACAAAAATACAGTCAAAAAATAATAATAATTAAAACAATAAAATGAAATAAAACTAATCAAAGAATCTAAGTTCAAAATTTGTCATTCAAAAACTCTGTAACATTATAATATCCCTTACTAATTAGCAATTTTTAAAATTCTCTCTTGAATGATATAACATTCATTTTCTTAAGGGAATTTGGAATTTGATTATATATTAATGGGACCTTGCATGTTACACTTTTACTTAGTAATGCTGTTTTGGCGGAGAGTGATTGCACCCAAAGTCTGTACTTCTCACGTCTATTTCTACTTGTATTATTATCAAATTATAACCCTCTTCCTCTCTCGTACTTTGCTGTGCCCGACAGGGTCCATATTTCTTTGCCTAGCTTTAAGCCTTTTGTAACATCTTTTTACGATATTTTTATTTATTTATTGATATGTTAGTTAATTAATTAATAAACCTGTGGGAATAAGTTCTCTAAATGATGGTGACAACCGCATCAAAATCAGTTTCGTAGTTTAGGGGAACAACACAGCCACACAGTCAGACAAAAAAGCGAATTTAATTTATTCTTTTTATAAATATAGATTACAACTGCCAATTATAAGTTGAAACTTCTTAAAATTGGCTTCAACAGGAAATGATAATTTTAAAAATAATCTTCGAATAGAATTGAATGATAATATTTTTATCGAAAACAAATGCTTTTCTAACGATATCGTTGAGACAGTTTTCCTTTTACGAGCGACATCATTTATTTTTGTTAATTGGTTCAAGTTGTAAATGAATTGTCCTTTGACCTTGTGTTTTAATGAATTACTTGCTTAGTAGAAGTAAAGGGGGATCCGTCATAATAGCCCGCGAAATTCAAAATTTATAAAACTTTTTGCAAATTTTGGCACTGATTTAAATTGTACGAGTATGTTGATCAAAATTCATTACGCGGAAATGATTATAAAATAATTACTAAATATATTGGAAATCTATTGGAGTTTACTGAGTGATCGAATCAGTAATGAAGAAAATCGCAGGAGAACGAAGGTAACCGACATAGCCCGAAGGATTGCCGAAATGAAGTGGCAGTGGGCAGGTCACATTGCTCAGCAAAACAGACGGCCGATGGGGCTGAAAAGTTCTGGAGTGGCGACCGCGTACCGAAAGACGTAGCGTGGGAAGGCCTCCCACAAGATGGACTGATAACCTTGTGAAGGTGGCGGGAATCCACTGGATGCGAAGAGTACAGAACTAGTCGGAATGGCGATGCCTGGGGGAGGCCTATGTCCACCAGTGAACGTCTTTCGGCGGAAATGATGATGATGATGAATGACTTAATGACTATGTCATTTAAATCATCAATATAGCTATCGAAATTAAAGTTGCTGCAATGCGATCCTGCAATGCAGACACGTAAGAGGGCTTTAATTTCGCGGGCTATATTGTAAGAATTACTTTAACTGACCATGGTCCTCAAAGATTATGTCCGAACTTTTATGTACCTAGGTACACATTGACATTGATGAATTTTATACATACAATGACATGAGTGTTTACTTTGTAAAGTATTATATTATTTTAATTATTGTGAATGTGAAGATTATGTGGGTCATTAATTTTTTCGTTTTCTCAGTTAGTTTTAATCACGATTTGGCAGCTTGAGTAATTTATGCGGCCTACCCAAATGTCCTTTCTTTGGTATTGTTCGTCGAATCATTCTGAGTTGAGCTGCACAATTACTGACAAATGCTTGCACTGACTGGACAGGTCCGCTCAATATGTATGCTTTTTCCTTTCAAAAGACCGTTGCAGACACCAATCTATATGGTTTTCAAATTATCTGACCAAGATTATGTCAGGACTTTAAAAGACACTGTGACCTCTGAGTTTGTTTCGGCCTTTCTTCTCAGAGTATTCAGATAGGAAACGCCGACCTCATCTAGTTTTTAAAGTATGATTGACGTGTAAAAGTGTTTGTACAAACAAACCTACTTACAGAAATAGAAACACTTATCATTTTTGTAGTGTCAATAAGAGTCATTTTGTTGACGTTTGATTGTCACATCAGAATTCAGTTTCTACTGAACTGAATCTGAGTTTCGTAGTAAAGCTCTTTGTGTTGGACCTCGTCCGGGGAAACACTAACAATACACCTATTTCTGCGGACAAGGAGCTTTGCTATGTAACGGTTTGAAAGGTTTGGGCACACGACACGTTTCAGCTTTATCTGGGACTTGCTCGTCTATTCTGTAAGCATCTCCCCGTGAAAACTTCGGTGAAGTGAGGTTGATAGAAGCTGTCTTTCCACCTAATGCTAGGAATTTACACTATTGACGATGGATGCCTTTAGTAGCTATTGTAAAGCATAATGTATATTAGTGGGAGTGACCATTTCACATTATGTGGGTCCGTCACGTAAAAAAGGCACACCGTAATATTTTTTGAATCCAATTATAATCCTGAAATAAAATTCCAACCTAACATCCTATATTTTTATTTAATGTTAGTTTTTAAATTTGTTCACTTGTATACTGTGTCAAATAAACAAAAGAACTTTGTTTCTGTATGAGGTGGAATCCCCTTCTGATAAAGGTGAATGGGCATCGAACTATAGGTTTCTGCCCTGAAATCCAAGATAAATACCAAGAAATAAGATAAGATCCATAAGAGTACATAAGATATATACCAATGGAAAGAGCTTTTCAAAGAGAACCATTGCTACAAACACGACTTTTGCCAATTCTTAGTCAGTTCAGTGTTAATGACCTAAATAGGTGACAAATTGGGCACCGAAGTTAAAAAAAAAATGGCGCTCAATAACCTTATGCTATACATCAACGGAAATGGCTTTTCAATGAAAAATTAAAATGTTCAACAATTCCTTGTTTTAACAATCTCGTTTAGTTTAGATTTTATGAAATCTGTATAGTTTTCTCTGAAAAAGGTAATTCACTCTTCTTATACCAAAAATATGACTTGAGATTTCTAGATCTTGCCACCACTTCTTCTGTGGTTATATGATGATAAATGATTTTATTTCTGTAAGTAGGTAAGTATGTACAAACCCTTTTACACGTCAATCATATTTTAAAAGCTTGATGAGGTCGGCGTTTCCTATCGGACTACTTGATGGCATGAGATCTTTTTATTGGTATGTATCTTAACGCTATTGGGCTTCAGGGCAGATTCGCCCAATCTCCTTTCTCTTTCACCAGTGTTTCTTTAAGTCATCCTATAAAACCCTAAACATAATATCCGTTTAGTGTTATTTGCTTTCCGTTTTAAATTCTCGAAGGATCTCCTGTAGATTAACAAACGAGTTTTGAATACTAACATGAAAAGGTAGCCAATGAAAATTAGGTATCTCTACTGGGATGAATTTTCAGTAATATTATTAATCTGTTTCAATCTATCAATTAATTAAAACCTTTCGCATTCCCACAGCTGGGAATCAGCAACTTCAATATTAGGATAGAGACGATTTTTCCAATTGAGGTTAGGTTAGTATAGTTTTCAATAGTTAGTGTAGTATTTTTCAAAGTGGTTTTTCTATTCGTAACATTTCATTTAAGATAAAATGCCGCTCACTTTAAATAAATCATTTGACAAATATTGAAAAAAATGCAGGACGTAACGTTGACACTCAAACAAATATTAGGTCGCTCAAATATTATGAAGCTCCTCATTTTGTATTTTAAGTAACTCAAATGAATGTTTGTAAGTTGGTGTTCAGTTGATTTCTCGTCACTCGCAGTCAGTCGCTCACCTAGTAACACTTTAACGTAAATTATTTTTTTTTGTCACTTAAAACTTTAATTTGGAGTCACTCGTTTAAATACTATCCTTTAATTATTACCATTATCCACCATATTGACGAAACTAGCATGTTCTAGAGCCAAAAAATAGAACATGTGACATCCATCAATTAGCACTGGACCTACGTAGTGGATTACTGTCCACTCTCTCTCACAGGCAGGAGGCCTTTTTTTTCTTTTTTTAGCGTGGGAAATCATCAAATAACTTATCCCGATCTGGGCGGAGCGGGAGGGCGTGTCAGACTCTTACTGACTAAAACCCACCCGTGTTCCTTCAGTTGCCTGTACCAGGGGCCACGGTAACCCTTTCGGACTTTCCCGCAAGCCTGGCAGGCATCGGCCCTAGCGGACACCGTCATTGGTGCTGCATTTGGAGATATCGTTGAACAAAAATTAGTTAATTTTTATTTAAAATTAATTCAGTCTTTTTAAATGAAAATGGGTATTATTAAAAAAATAAGGTAACTTGCTAAAACTGAGTCTACCGTTCATCTCTATACATACATATCATTTTAATTGTCATATACATGTTATATATTATAGCGTAATTAATAATGGGCACGAAAACAATAAGAATAAAAAAAATAATCAATACATATCATCCAGGACCCTTGGGTATCTCGCGCCCGTCAAAACAATCCTCAACAGGCGTAAAACATCAATTCATGTCTTACAAAAATTCATAAGTCATAAAATATTTATTTTAAAAAATCGCATAACCTCGTGTCCTCGGCAAAAAGGAAGTTTCCCGATATCCGGACGAACTTGGCCCGGTTATCCGGCCTCAAGGGCGGGTAGCAGGTGATTTTTGGCGAATTATTTTCAACATGATAGATGGTATTTTGGATACTGAATAAATTATTGGATATTAATTGCCCGGGCAATCGATAATAGTGCCATTTAGTAGTTGATAGGCTTTTGTTTATTGGTGTTGTTGTTGTTTATGTCTGTGTCTACAGTAATTGACACCTTCAGAGCAGTTAATTCATTGTCTGCCATAACGTTTACTATGTACTCTAATGTGATTCCTAAATACATACATAAAAACGGGCAGTCAAGCAACGAAATGATTTCAGGAGTCTTCCTCATTTTATCCGAGGCTCTATTGAGTCGAGCGGCGTCCAATAACTGCATAATGAACTACATTTGTTGGCCCCTTCAACGGAAATTGCTTTGATGGCGAGGTATTATAGTGCTGTATTAATAAAAAAAAAAGATCGATAGCAATTACAAAGAGAAAAGAAATGGCCGTAAAATAGGAATACGGCTTTGATACATTGAATACACTTAGTTAATATGTAATTTTATTTGAATTTTAAGACGATAATGTACTTATACACACAAATGTTTTAAGATTAGAAAAAAGCAAAACTTTGCTAAGTGTCTACGCGCTGAGCTACGGCGTAGCGCGTTCTGTACTACGGCGTAGCGAGCACAGCTACGACCGCGGTACCTACCCGTTTCGGCAAGTTTCTTTCAAAGTCAAAGCATTTATTTCAAATAGGCACTTAGAAGGCACCATTGAATGTCAACATTTAGGTACATTAAAATAGAGTTGATTCTAGTCGGCCTTTCTAAAAGGTTGTTTCGTATGGAGAAGAATGGGCAAGAAACTTTTCATCTTTTAAAATGTATTACAATATTTTGTATATAATAATTTTAAAATTACATGTGACGATGCACCTGTAGTAAAAAAAACTATATAAAGTTGCTTCTAAATGGGCCATAATTATTGCTAAATTGGCTGCAAAAGATAGCCAATATCAACAATAATATGAAAGCAATACTAGCAAATATTAATTCAACTCAATAATTCGGGTGTTAATAATCTCAGCTCAACTCAGTTCGGTGCGCTTACAATATTAATTGCATGTTTTCATCGAAGCGGACTTTCCTGTGTAAATACCTGACCGGAGCGTAATGTATCGATCTCGCAATATGTTCGGCATCTGTGTAATAAACACATTCCTTTCCTTTGATTGTGAAAATTGGAAGGTATGAGTACAGTATGTCATTAAAATGTTAGAAATGTATCGTGTGGGTAGGTTTCTTGCTTGTACCAAAATAATACTAAAGAGGCTTTCAGCAGGCTTTTAATATTCAGTATTTATTTATTTATAACTTTTCGCACAAAAGGTACAAATGCGGACTTAATGCCTTAAGCATTCTCTACCAGTCAACCAAGGGTGGTGAAGAGATTGGATGGCAGGTGCTTTAATTGAAAGGATTGATTTTGAGCGATGTTTAACAATGATAAAAAAAATAAACTATCAAAACAACGCGAGCGCGTGCGCGTTTCGCACTGTGCTGCGAAACTCGCAGTACAGTGCGAGTTTGAAATATAACCGAAAATAATATGCGTATAATAAATTTTATCTTTCTTTAAGATAGTTCTTATTCTGTCATGGTGAGATAGTGATCCAACGCGAGTTTATCAATAATAATAAAAAAAAAAAATAAAACATTTTGCTCATAAACAGTTGCGACGACTTTTTTTGCGGTGAAAAATACTATATCACATTTTCACCGCAAAAAAAGTCTTAAGTTTTTATCTAACCGCTACTAACCTCGCGACATTTTACTACGTCTACTACAACACACTCACACATCAATGTAAACACAATATTAAACACAAACACATAAACACAAACAGCGATCTAGACACACGCACACATATAAAGGCGACTTCCCCGAAACGTAGGCGTGGCTGCCCCGGCAGTACAGTCGTCGAGACTATGTTGAACTTCACCCACGTATTACGAAGAGACTATTAATAGTTCAAATTGCTACCATGTAGTTAAAATAATAATTGGCCTTGTAGATAGTTGCGTTGGTCTAGTGATGGCAAACGTGCTAGCCTAGGAGGAGCCGGGCTCAGTCGGGTGAAGTATAATTGGGTATTACAATTTGCATCTGGAAGTTTTAGTAGCAGATTTTCTGACTTGTGAATGGCTAATGTAAATATGATCGCCTGCTATTTCATCATGGAATTAATCATTCAATTCGCCTAACTTTTTCCCAACTTTGTTAGGGCCAGCTTACAGTGTAACCGGATGCAGATGTGTTCGCGACGATGCGTCATCAAACAGCCTTAAATTATGTAGTGTTATTTATTTATAATTAAGGCACATCAACGACACAAACATTTACAAATAACAGAGAACAGAGACATGGACTAGGGTTTACGTCAATTACAGACGTGCACAGCATTCATTCACAACAAAATAGAAGAAAAAACACAGTATTCACGTTACAAAAAACAAAAACAATATATGAACAAAAGCTCTAGCTAAAATCTCGGTAGTAGAGAGAATACCCTCATCGACTTAAACATTGACTAATTATATTATTTTGTTTTGTTGTCTTCAGTCTTTCCCTCATTTATAATCTTAGATCTAAAATGCGTGGGATGGTCGTGTTATACACTAACTTTATTTTATTAATTTATTTTGCTTCATACATCTACCATTAAAGGGTAACCCAATGCGATATATGCGCTTATCTTAACTTAATTATCCTAAATACTAACATTCATGTGTAGATACATGTTTTTTTTTTTTTTTATGAGGATGGGAGATCATCAAATGACTCCTCCCGCTCTGGGTGGAGCGGAAGGGAGTGTCAGACTCTTACTGACTAAACCCACCCGTGTTCCTTCCTTGGCCCTTTATGTTCCGGGTCAGCGGTACCCCTTTCGGATGATCCCGCTTTCCACAAACAATGCATTTCTTGTGAATTCACTCAGTGAACAACAGAATAAGTCCGTCTCAATCGCTATGAGGTTCAGCGTGCGGAGTGCACGCGTCAGCGGCACCTCCCTTGCAATTTTGGTCCGAGCGCGCGGTTGAACTAGCAGTGACGGCTGCCGTCGTCGCCACACGTACCTGTCCGGAACACACATACTCACCTGCGCTAAAATAGGTAACTGCATTCTGCACCTTCCCTCTCAGTAACTTAAATATATATGAAACAAGTGTGAGATCCCTCCTAACCCTTAGCTCATTGTATCCTACCATACCTAAAATAAATAAGGTTGGATCCATTAACGGGTAAAAGGGATAGACTCCGTAATAAAGATCTAAGATTAAGTGGACTAAGACCTAGCTCTGGATCTTACTTTCAGATATCAAGTCCATCAGAAAAGCATATTTTTTAATTGAACTTATAAGTTGTAACACTAATAGCTTGTTATGTATGCAAATATGGTTTATCCAACCTGCTTTCAGAAGCGCGTCGCGCCCTGAAAAAACAAGATGTAATGCGACTGAGCCCTTTTACAAGGGGTGGAATGTGGGCGAACCACATTAATGCGAGCCCCCTATTTAATACATTAGTATTGGTAAATAGCTATAAGTTTACTTTGGGAATAACCACGTGTTCAGAAAGTAGTTATTTCAATATTTTAATATTACGCAATAGCACACCTGTGGTTGCACGATTACACGACTTTAATTATTACGCAATAGTTTCTCAATACTCCAAAAGTATAAAAGAACCGTCTCTTGACATAACAATATACCTTTCGTCCTCACCGCCGAGGCCCGCCGCGACGCCCCAATCCACGTGCATGCCGACCCCTGCTCGAGCCAGCCCACGCCGCTGAGCCAGTAGCTGTAAATTCGTCCCTTAATAATAATTCCGATCCAGCCTGTCCCTTGCTGCCCTCCCCCAGCGACGCCCTAAGCCGAGGCCCGTACCCCACAGGGGGTGTCCTTAGCGTGTAGTCGCTTAATTTCTAAGTTTTTTAAGCCCTGGCTGGAGGCCTTAATTTATTAAGGCAACCACAGGCAAGCCCGGCTAAGCAGCCGACAACCTCCTACGTTGACCTGCAAGATGCCATAAAAAAAAAACATTGACAGCTGCACGTCATGAGTGTGATAAGAGGCTTCCACTCAGCATGATGCTGTGATATGGGGGACCCACAGCACAGCGCTGATTTTCAGTGGTTCCCCGAAAAGGACGGACGGAAACCAAGCCAGGTTCAATGATTGGTACTATAGCAAAACGATATAAAATAAACAGTAAGCACTTAGAATACAAAGCAACTACTTATACAACCAATTATAATTATGAATAAATATGATTATATAACATAAAAAAATGTTAATCCGCAGGTAATACTGCGCGTGCATATAATGTACCCACCCAAACATTTTACTACTTATTATAATATTATTATCCAGTGTTTTGTGCTTTTGTACGCTCGTTACATGTTCGTTCCAAATACATTATTAGTCATCGATAATGTATTCTATACCATCTACTGCTTCAAAATAGCACTTCGACGCCTGAAAAGTGAAGCTTTTGTGATAATATTTCTTCGACAAGAAACTACTGCCCTTGTAGACTTCAGGACATAGCCATTACGTGACAAGATACCAGGGACCTATAGGTATAGGACGTCAGCGTCGCTTGAACTGTGAGAGACGTACCCTCATACCAGAATAACCTGGATAGGTATACAACCTCCTTACACCCTTCGCGTCCAGAGGTCACGCCTGTCCAGTAAAGAATAACAATAATAATAAGAATATTCTTTATATATAAAAGTATACAGCAATCTTAAACTTAAAATTATGCCCCACCAAACCGTTCTCAAGGTTTGTCTGTGGAAACAGACGATACAAAAAAAAGAGTTAAATTTATAAAGCAATGAGTGTAACGTGAGGCTAAAATATAACTGGTAAATTGTGTGGAATTTACACTTCGCGGAATAACACCTCTGGGAACCACCACCCCTTCTGGGAATACATCTAGTAAAATTAGTTAGCCTTGTGTAGTGTAGTACATACCTTTGATCTCAAGGACTCTGTGTACGAGAATGTCTTTGTGTTAAGGGGACTACATGACCTAAACGCAAGTTTTATAATGACTAAAAGTATATGATCCATTGCAGTAAACAAAATAAGAAAAATATATGATATTCTTCAGGATATATGCTAGTTAGGTAGGGTGTTAAAATCATAATACAACTAATTTGGTACGATAGAAAAAAGTCACGAAGATACCTCTAAAACATTTGTTTAACGATTAAAAACCATACTAAGATACATGCAATCGTTCTGTTTTATTTCTCAGATTGTTCTTCAAGCAACCTATTAACGTGATAGTGTTTTCATTTATAAGTCCAATCAATCGATTTTTGATAAATAGATAATTGCTTTATATTTTGCAATAAATTACCAGCTGTGTGTCATCGCGCTTTTCTTTCTTTTCTATGCAGTCCGACAGTGACCGCGCTTTAGGTGTTGTCAGCCCCTAAAAGTTAAAACACTAGTCAGTCATTCTTCCATAGTAACGTCGTATGGTGTTTATTCCACTGTAGACAGTGTACGATAAAAATTATAAATTATATCTACTTGTCTCGTCAATATCCAGCTAGGCCTGTAGGGAAATATGGAAACATAGTGAAAAAGAAATTGGTTTGATAGTTATGAGCGTCGAAACTTCCATATTTCAACGCATCTTTGGGCTTACATAAATTACTTCATGAGATAGATATTTTATTCAAGATTACATATAATTGTATTTTGAATAAATACATCAAGTAGTTTTTACATAATATCCTAAACGCCCAAAGGTCTCTGTTCTTGAAATTTTACGCTCGTTTTCGTTATAAATCATTGTCTATTTTACTAAATAAAAACTATGTAAACAATACTCAATAAATAAAACTAAATGAATACAATACACCAAATAGCATGTGTTTTAACCACACACACCAACGACTTCGAGCCGTCGACTAGTGCAATCTTCAGAGACTGCACCGTAGGTACGTTTTTATTTTCGTTTGTGGTTTCCTTTCCTCTTTGTTGAATCATTCCCTCGGTGCGTGACATTTTCCCTAGAGGGCGTGGGCGTCGGCGTTTAAATCATCATCATCTTTCGCAACGAGAATTTACTGTGAGGGATTTTCTTTCTTGCGTTGGGTTTACAGAACCTACCTTAACCTCGTGAATATTATGTTTTATTTCATACCAATGCCAAATGTTTTTCCCATGTACTATTCTAAATACGTGTAAAATTATTACCCTGTGACTTAGCGATCTCTTAGAAGACTATACATCTATTTTTAAACCGGCTCGTCTGTGTAATACCTACCCACATAATTTTCATAATAAGAACAGTTTGGACTTTTATCATATTCTTTGCGACGACAGTTTGAAACCCGTATATATCTTTTAACTTTTAAAATTATGGAGTAAAATCTGTTACTAAATAATGTATCCACCATTATAGCGGTATTTTTATGCACAAAGAACCGGGATTTGGTCCCGAGGGTTGAAACCGGAGAGATTCAACACATTAACTAATTAAAAAGAAAAAAAGATAACAACACAAGGTTTCTTTATTCATTTGATCGATTTGGTGTAGCAAAGGGAGTTTGTGTTGAGGTTCCCCCGGCAATTTTCAACTAAATGTAACGTAGCAATGTTACATTTTGTTGATAATATTCATGGTTAAGAGTAAAGTTAAAAGAAAAGTCATGTCACTGCATTAAAAATGTTTGTTTTTGGAGTTATTTCTATTTTTAATTGATTTTTAAGGACATACATCACTATCTTAGTCTGGAATTAACTTAGCTGTTCAATGTTGAAATGCCTTCAAGGAAGGTTGATCCAATTAGTAATAGTAATAAGTTTATTGATTCGTAACGTGTGTTACAATATTTAGGTATGACACTGGATCCCGCACTAGGATACCCTGTGTCGCAGGATCCAGTCTCTTTCGACAGATAATATGAATATATAATATAAGTTAACAAATGCAACGGTTTAAGTATAATTAATTTAACTTAGAACTAAAAAGGTAACCAAATGTAGGTATGTATGTATAAATTTACGATCATCAGCTTACCAATCACGTAACCACATGCAACCCGAACGCTGTCTATCGCCAACCAGGGAATCTCAACATCGTCTTCACATATAATTATACAAAACATTGTAATGTAAAGAATTTTAAAAGAGTAATTATGAAGTTTCTTGCGCATTCTTCTCCATACGAAATTACCAGATGAAAGTGACAACTAGAATCATTTTCTATTTTCTTGTATTCGTGTGATAGGTAATAGTCCCACTCATCACTTCTGATGGCCCTGTTTGCCTATTCAATTCTCTGTCTATCGTACAACAAATAATAAAATGGCAATATAATAAACTCATTTTATCAAAGAGTATTCGAGCATTATTAGCGAGTTCTACAAACTTTTCGTCAGCAGGGTTTCACAAGTGTCGTTGTTATTATTATGATAAGCCCTCTGCTTTCGAGTGTACTTGCCAAGAGTTTAACAACCATTTTTATTTTCATTACGGTATTGTGTCGTTCAGTGGATTGTTTTAGTTAATAGTGCTTTTGTTAAAAAGCGGTTAGTTGTGGGTTGTTTTTGTTACAAATTCATTAGTAGTTGTCTGATAGTTGCTTGAATTGAAACTCTGTTGTAACTTGTAATGAGCGATATAAAAGCTACTAGTATATACTAGTAGTATTTGGTCAAGTCTTCAGTTATTTATTTATGTATTAAAACTTTATACACAAGTAAAAAAAATACTGTACAAAGGTTTACTGTACAAATACAGTCAACCTTAGGGTGATGCAGAGATGAAACATGACAGGTGCAACATACGGGATAGATAGCTCAGAAATGATTATAAAATACAAGAATAAATACGAATACATAGATATAAAAAAAATAAACCTTGTTCAGGAGAAATAACGATCGTACATGTTTCCGCCAACTTCTGACGAATATGTTCACGTGCCTTTACTTCATTCAGCCAATTTATGCCTATTCACTTTACTGTCTAATAGTTCAGAACAGTAAACCTTTTAAACTCTTCTCTCTTTGCTGGATTAATAAACGTGAGCTGATATCGTGCGCCTCGTGTTCTTAAGTTGCGCAACAGCTGCGAAACATTGATTCGCGCATAGGTTTCGGCTTTTGCCTCCGTCTGGACTTTGATGGCCTGGTCGTTTTTTTTTTGTTTGTCTGGACTATTCAACAAAAAGGGTAAATTAATATCCGGATGTTTTGGCAAATGTCCGGCTTTTTGTCAGGACTTTTCAAATTTCGAAATGGTAACCATATTCCCGGATTATCAAATGTTTGGTACCAATGTTGCTAAGAGGGCTTAGAAATAGTGATGTTCTATCAGCGCTATCGAAGATGGCAAAGCCAAAATGTATTGGATCGACATAAGCTCACGGAATGCTTAGGTATGTAACTATGTATGTATGTCAATCCCGTTGAAAGTCTTTCTTTCTTCTTTTTTTTACATTGAATTTGAAACGCTTTGCTATTGCAAAGTCAAAGTCAAAGCATTTATTTCAAGTAGACACATAAAAGGCACTTTTGAATGTCAACATTTATATTAAAATAGAATTGATTCTAGCAGCCTCTTCCAAAAGGTAGTTTCGTATAGCGAAGAATGGGCAAGAAACTCCACCGTTACTCTTTTAAAATGTGTAACAATATTTTGTATACATCAATTATATGATTATAATTATGTGAAGACAATGCACCTATAATAAAATTACCCTACCACAATAGGTAATAATAATAAAAAAAATGTAGCAACGACAAATTAGTTAATTATGTGATAGATACATGGTGCTCACATATTTACAAACATTGTAAAAGTATAGATACGATATAGAAAAATATTTTGAACAAGTAATATGTCAGCGTGTGAGTTAAAGTAATCATACAATGTAAAACTTGCTACTTGCTACCTCTGCTTGCTTTCCAATAGATACGATTCTCGCAACACAAAACATGTTGCTAAAACAAAGTTTCACAATTTGTTTCCCTGTGAATACGTGGCTATGGCTATATATATGTAAAACAGATGGCAAAGGAAAGGGTATCATTTAAGCTATTACCAATTTAATTAGTTTTGTGTTTCTTAAATAATAGGGTTTGTCCTCCAAATAGTAGATCTGTCACCAAAATGTAGTCACCAAACAATGCAAAATCAGTTCCACAATAAATCACCTAAAATCCTGAGATATAAGGTCTAGTACCAAATAAATGTTTTTGTATGTATTATAATAGGTGTGTCCTAATAAGTATTTAAGCAAACTAATTTAAAGAGATCACCAATAGTAGTAGTTTTCTTATTCACCACGGATCGATTGATATACATAATATGTCGACGGTAGGGCTTGGTCGACGGAGCCCCGCTTCGCGGGGCTCCTACTTCTGGGTGGTTTATAAAAAAATAACCACGAAGGGGATGGCGGGGTCTCTCGACCCCGCCATCCCCTTCTAACCTAACCTGTCCGAGTCGGGGTGCCCTAAAGTCCAGATTGCATCCAGTTTCTCCTGGTAATTTGTCTCGGGTATCATTTAAGCTATTACCAATTTAATTAGTTTTGTGTTTCTTAAATAATAGGGTTTGTCCTCCAAATAGTAGATCTGTCACCAAAATGTAGTCACCAAACAATGCAAAATCAGTTCCACAATAAATCACCTAAAATCCTGAGATATCAACCTGGGAACAATTTTTGTTTATCTGAGAACGAAAATATTTCGTGGCGATAGATCTATTTATTAGGTGATACAACTTGATGACAAATATAAATTTTGGTGATAGAAAATATAGTTCCCCAAAGGAAAGACAATAGAAACCAGCGCGATGTTTGCTTTTACAAAAACAGTGTATGCGATGAATTAATGCATGATAACTAAGTGCCGTTCATTCATCATTCACCGTGTCGCAGTTAGCATGATAGATAGCGTTCACTTTCCAAGTGATCTGAAATTCTGAAGGTATGAGAATTTTCAGGATTCTACGTGTAACGATGAGTGATAAATCACTTTGAATAGTTTTTTGATGAGAGTGGGTATGTACATTTTATGACTATCTCAGGGCAGTTTTTATGGCCATGTTGAGCCAGAGAGCGTGGTTCAATTATTATTTATACAAAATAACGTGTTTAGACGAAATATTGAACATGCTATGAAAGAGAACGAACTCGAACATCTTTTGCTGACAAGGCCGTAAGTCCGTACTACCGAATCCATACGAGCATCGTTCAATACAGGCATGAGGCAGTTTCACGAATTACTTAATTACTGATTACTAGGTAAGTAAATTGTAAAAATGGCGTGATTAAAAAAATCTTTTGTTAAATAGACAGATTTAATTTTGTCGTCATTTTAGTAACAAACAGGAAACAAGAAAAGTCAATAAAAATACTAACTAACCACAATATCCTACCTCTTCTATAAATATAGAATCCCCGGTCCACAAATAAATTTTCAAGGTTCGACGAAATATACTTACGCGGTATCGATGTACCAGGAAACGGAAGCAAGGTCGGAGGCTGCGCGGGACATGATCATGACCTAGTCCCGGGTCAAGATCAGACGGGATGGAGGCGGTGAGAGGAGGGGGTGGCGGATGTGCGCGCGCCGCCATGTAGGGCACAGTGAATGAATTTCAAAGTGATTCGTTTCCGTTGTTACGATGTACTTCCTGAATAGTTTGTTGCAGTTTTATGTGTGTATGTAGACCGGAAATTATTTAATTATGGTGGAAGTACAGTGAATTTTTCTAACAATCGCTCAGAAAATAGAAATCTCGCCTTGTCAATCATTAGTCTACCAAAAACACATTTTTTTCTATCAAATGGTAAAATTAGTCAAACACAATTAATTATGGACCAATATTTGCATTGATACTGCGAATATTACGAGCCTGCGCGGGCTCGTTTGCGACCTAGTTTTGGGTCAAGATCAAAGAAAGGGGGACGAATTTGACCCTAAATGGCGTGCTCACGCCATATTGTGAATGAATTTCAAAGTGATTCGTTTCCGCTATTTGGGTGTTATTTCCTGATGTTTATGTTGCTGTTTTATGTGAGACTTCACAGCTTGGCTCATCGTCGCAAGGTTGCTTGCTTGGTCTTCTACAGATTGTACTTCGGTGAGTGTGCCCAGGAACTCCACGACCTTATTCGACCGGCCCCCTTCTTCCATCGGTCATCTACACGTTACCTAGTTGGTGGCGTGTGTATTGGATCATTGAGTTCCCTTCAAAATGGTTGAGCTGAATGGTGCTGATCCATACGTCATGTTCATGAACGGGCGCCATCAGTAGGCACTGGTCATTTCTTAGCTGCCATGGCTTATTTTAATTCCATAATTGTTTTTATCTTTTTATTACGGACGCTTTTAACGTGCACGTCTTTCTACATCGTTCTCACATGTATAATTACAACATGTATGATGTAACCACTTTTTTGTAACAATATTTTGATTTAAAAGAGTGTCCATGGAGTTTCTTGCCCGTTCTTCTCCATAGGTAACTACTACGCTTTGGAATGGGCAACTAGCTTCATCTTTCTGACTGACTGACCCTTTGACAATTTAAAAGTGCCTGTAATTGGTTTATTTGAAAAAAAAAGGCTTTGAGTTTGAGTTTGAGAGTTGCTATTCCACCAATTCGCACTAAGCGTTTCCAAATGTCTTTTGTAATGCGCACAGCAAAAGAGTGGAACTCTCTACCTGCTTCTGTGTTTCCGAACGCATACAACCCTAATCTCTTCAAAGTGAGAGTGAACAGGCTTCTTCTGTGTAAGCTCACTCCATCATCGGCTCTGTCTCTGTCACCACTGACCTAGATTACAGTCAAAAGCAAACCAATGTTAAATAATAAATAAAAAAAAGACTTGTGTATAGGGTGGAGAAATATATATTGTGACGTTTCAATTTATCATTTTATGAGTGTTCTAATGAATATAAATAGGTCTCGTCTTCACGAGAAGCATCCTAACTTCCTAACCAATATTATAAATGCGAACGTAACCTGGTTTTTTTGTTAAGTTTTCACGTTAGAACGGATTTGGATGAAAAGACTTTGTCCATTCTCGGCTTCGCATGGACACGACGAACAAATTAATAAAAATCATGTTTAGTTTTTAAACGCTTATTATTTATTCTATACTTTTGTATCAACTTGCTCCCACGAATAGTGTATTTAACCTACCTGGATTACCTGTATCTTTACCTGGATTAGGTCATAGGATACTTTTTACCCCGATATTCCTACGGGATCGAGACTTATGTGAAGCCGCGGGACGCAGATAGAAAACCAATATTCAGACGGCAACAGAAAATCCCCAAGCGCACGACGTAACTAATATTCCCCTGTCCGAGTTCGTTACATAATAAGCTGTACACAGTAAAATGGGAGCTTCATTTCCCCACAAGGGGATTACCTGGTATGCTAATGAGAACGTCCAATATTTAATGACGACTAATATACCGAAGTAATACCGATCGGGTATTATGGTATATTGTAGCGAAAATCTTCTTTGTACTGATTTTAGCTTGTCTTTATTACTCTCTTTTGAATAGTGATGTTGCTGAAATTCTGACATATACCTAGATAATCAGTTTTCGTTTTCAAAACTTTACACTTAACTATTTCAAAGTCTCAGTCACTCTTACTAGACCCCTACTAGTACCTCTTACTGGCTCGTCGGTTAAAAATCGTACTCGAAAGTTGATGTAGTCACTTACATCACTTAGCAACACAGCTATGTAGTGGATTTGAGTATTGCAGAAACAAAGGCTTCGCTTTTAACGCATCTCCACTAAGTTTCGATTCAACCAATCAAACACATCAAAAGCAAGTACCGAATGTGCGCTTTTATAATTTCTAACTTGACGATAACACAGGGAAGTAAAATGTATTGAAATATACAAGACGCTCTTAAATTTCCGTCCGCGATAACGTTACACCACGTGGACTATTCCACTTTTTATAAAAACAATGAAACAAATTATAGTGTAGAAACAAATGAAGGTAAGAAATTAATATATTAAACGCTTCGGCAGTTCTTTTGTTTTTTCTCTGTATTCAGAGTCAACGGGTTAATGCTCCAGTTATGTTCTTCAGCTTTATGAAATATGTTATGCTAAATTCTTGTAAAGTAACCCAGGTGGGCAATATTAGAATGGTCAGAAGTGGTTATTTGTGACTTCTGAGACTATTCAATTCGGAAAACATTTTTTTTTTTGTGGAGAGAAACTTAACTAAATTAAAGTATAATATGAAAATAAAGAATTGAATCTCGTAGAATATTTGGTTCATAAGGTTTTGTAATCCCTATTTCAATATGATATTGATTTGCTTTATAAAAAATTAAAATGAGAGTGAATTAATTTCGAGGCATTGACGAAATTCTGAGAAAAACTAATAACCTGGCGCAATTTCGACCACAGGATTAATAAATAAATTAAAATCGAATAAAAATTTACGTTCCAATTTATTTTTCAAGTTCTCGATTTTTACGATCGTAACTTAAGGCGTGGTAAGAAGCAAATCTTACAAAAGCGCATCGCAGCAATAAATAAGGTTCAAAACAGCGATGCGTGCGTGACCGAAATTAAAGTAATTTTAATTAAATTAAAAAAATAAATGCATAGCTCAGTAGAGTAATTTTTAGGTGTTACTTTAGTTGATTGAATTCCCTTTATTTTCATTACATTAAATATGATAGTTTACGCTCAACATTTTGAGAAATTATGAGACAAAAATATTATTTTGAGCTCAGTTTTACGATTGTTTTATCAGGATACTATTTTATTTTAGGAAATATTTTTGAATACTTAAGTCTTTCCTTTGAACTTTTGACAGTACCAAAAAAAAAAAACTGGCTTGTAATATGTACCAATACGCCTAACTGAGCGTTTTAGAATGTCCTACGTTTGGGCAGCGCCTTAAAGCAATAAGCCTAAAAAAAACAACTTTGAAGAAATGTTCTTCATTCAAATAAAAAATCTGCATTTAATATTATTTTCTAAAAAACTAGTATTCATGTCATCATTTTCTCTATGTAACTATGTTTTTTAATATCCTTTCTATTAAGCAGACGACTTAATACATGTTGCTGGCGAAAAGTCGATGAATACAGCCAATGACAGGGAGGAATGGAAATCTCTAGAGGAAGCCTTCCCCTTCAATGAGATGAGGGGTCTTACTAGCGCAGAAATTAAAAAAAAAGTTTAACTTTGCAGAATTTTGAGGATTTGTAGTAAATGGATGTATTTAAAATTATTTTTTTATTAAGAAATATAAGACTTTATTATTTTTATTTATTAAATACTTCTTTGTATTGAATGATGTTGATTAATATAATTTTACAATTATTGCACCGATAAATATGTTCATATTTTAGTTCAGTACTTAGTTGAAGAGTTTTAATCGTTTTATGAATCGAATGATTGACGACGCCATTCAATATTTTTGTTTTGGAACTGTAATTTTAATGTAATTAATCATTCTACAAACAAAACAACTCTTTCGTGAAAATACGTCAGGCATTTATTTAAAAATATTTTATAAAGTGTTAACCTACAAGGCTATAATATTTTAAGTTTTTTAAACTGGTATTACAATTTTTTTTATCCTTTGTAGAAAGAGCACTAACCATGAACATTCGAAGCACACAAATAAATATCTCATTTTAATTTCTAGATCTGTTTATAACTGTACACATTTTAAACGCGGGTTGAATTTTGAAAAACATCTTAGTATATTTCTATAACCTCTAAGCTTGAAGAATTATGTTCCAAACATATTTTGTTTTTGTTATCTTAAGAAGACGCGCGTTGTCTGTTCGTTGTCTTTCACGGAACTGTTTTGTATGAGAATGAAACAAAAATATCTCCGAACTCCGTTCTACGTAACAAATCTACATAAAAACCCAACAATTGGTGAGATTAATAATATAAAAGTGTATAGGAACATTATAAGAGCAGGTATTAACGACGCGTGCACATCAGACAGTGATTAACGATGTTTACCTAGCTTATATCTCGGAAGGTTCGTTAGTGAACACGCCGCTATATAGAATGCGAGCTTTATGGAAGCTTGATCAATTATTGTTAATTAATTTTAATTGATTATTGAGTTTGGATAGCATAATGTATGACTGGTGAGTTATTTTGTCGAAGGACGGACTTACTCGTACAACGATCGCAGAGTATAATCTCCATTTGAATATCGAGTTTTAACTCACCCGTGTTTTGTGCGTTCCCGGGGGGCCTACTCCCTAGGCAAAATTCCGCCGCAGGAGACGCCCTGGGAGTCGGGAATCCCAAGCCGATTCCCAGCTACCCTAGGTTGCGGAGGCGAGCAATGGGTAGCTCGCTGTCCGATAAGCACCAGGCCCGGGTCGACGGCGCGTTGTGTTCCACGCGTGCCTCAAAGAGATGTCAGCAACAATGACGGGGCCGATGCCTGCCGGGGTTGCGAGAAAGTCCGAAAGGGTTACCGTGGCCCCTGGCACAGTCAACTGAAGGAACACGGGTGGGTTTTAGTCAGTAAGAGTCTGACACGCCCTCCCGGTCCGCCCAGAGGGGGCCTACTCCCTAAGCACGAAGTCCGTCGTTTCGGCCGAAGTTACGGACGTTTAATGCTCTGTAACACTTACGGACATAAGATAAATCCGGGGCCCGAACCAAAAATTAATGACAAAACGTTTTGACAAGTGTCCTTACACCCGATGTGTTTTGGCCCATTTGGCCGGAAAATTCAATTAATCGGGAGTAGGGTTCATTTTAAGGTATCGAACTACTTTCGGACGGGCCCATTTCTTCGTGGACGGACTTAGAGAGTAGGCCCCCAGTAACGAACTAACGTTGTGTCACAGACATTAAAGAAATGATCATTTATGTGCTTACTCTCTTAAATTAACAAAAACGAATGACCTGACAAACTGCCACTCGAGATTCTCATACGCGATATCAAAATCGCCTGTTATCGGATTGTTTATGTTTCGCCACATTCCGTGTCGCTGAGTGTATATAGTGTAGCTATGCTATATATAACTATAGGTATATAACTACCTTTATGTATATACGAATGTATCAGAAAAGTGTGGCCATATTTAAAGAAAGAAAGAAAGAATGACATTTTATTTGCTCAAAGGTGTGGTACAGACCATTACACTGAACTACTTTCTCCACATCAACCAACATCGTAATCACGAAAAAATAATCACCCGTCCCATACATTTGGGCCGAATATGTATGAAGTTTTGTATGGGACAGTTGAATATTTTTTTCGATTATATAGAGAGAATTAAAAGAACCTCCGCGTGTACCGGTATCAATTTAAAAGTTAAGGCTCCCACAGACAGGCGCCACGCGACTCTTGTAGAACAATTTCCCTGAAGTTTTCATAGAAATTTTTCTACTAGAGTCGCGTCACACCTGTTTGCTTTGTTAACTTTTTGGAGCCTTCAGTCGGGAAGAAGAGTGGCTGAACCTTGGTGTTGGTAGATCTTCGCCATATTATTACATTTACTCAAAACTAGCCTTTGCCCGCGGCGTCGTCCGCGTGGATGTCAGAAAATATCCCACGGGAACGTACTACCGAGATTAAAAGTACCCTATGTGTTAATTCAGGTTACCAACTATCTGTGCGCCAAATTTCATCAAAATCCGCTCAGCCATTTTTGCGCCATTCCGGATCATATCCATAGAAAAGGACAAAAGTTCTAAAAAATATATTTTCGGCATCAGACTCATTCCCACACTTGCAATTACTTTTTTTCAAAAATATTTTATGTACAGTTTTGACTTCGTTACTATTTTATTATATTATATTATATACTTAGATGTATAGATTCAGTTTGTGCTAAATGTCAACATAAAACACTGCTTATAATTAAGTAGTCATCAATCACATAATGGTTCAATAAATGTTTATTAACATTTGTAAGTTAATCCCTTAAATATTAGCTAAAGCAAATGGCCGAATAATCTTGATTTATAGAAAATTAATCGTAACCTCCTCTAATAAATCCCCATGAACTCGCTATAATTTGTGGATTACAAACATTTCACAATGATAAAGTTAACTTCTAAAACACAAATTTTATTCACAAAGCGGCAAACCACAAAAAAGTTTAATTTGTAAATAACTTTCTGAACGAGTCTATAATATTTCGAATGCATTTGAACGTTTAAAAAGTTTTGCAAAAAGTCAATTTGAAAATGGAATTAAAATTTGTTTCATTCCACTTAAATCGTATTTTTTTTGAAATAATGTTAAGTATTAGAACTTATTTCATTGTTTGTGTTGCTTTTTTAAGTATTGAAGTTAGGTTGTTGCCTTTTTGAATTACTTCAGTGTCACGTAAGTTCAACATCTACGGATACACATAAAATGATCTTTCATTTTGACACTTCAGTAACATTCAATAAGCTATTTGCAAGAGAGCAGTGGCCCAGTGATAATAGCCGCGACTTACGAGTTGTAGGTCGTAGGAACCCAGACAGGCGCTTTATTTTGTGAATTTTATTTAATAACCACTGCTCTCAAACCAGTGAAGGAAAACATCGTGAGGAAACCGGCATGTCCTAGAACCTATAACTCGAAGACATATGACGTCTACCAACCCGCACTGGGCCCGCGTAGTGGATTAAGTCCCACTCCCTCTCACCGAGAGGAGGCCTGTGTCCCAGCAGTGGGAACGTTATAGGCTGATTATACTGCGCTATTTACGTTGTTGAACAGATGAATTTATTAAACAGATGAAGCAATGTATTAGCAATTTCATTAATATTTAATTTTCTTATTATTATTATTATTAGATTTATTATCAATTTGAAAACGCACAGATGTTCTTTTTCCGGCCGTATTATCCTGAAAGCGGCGAAATATAATTTAATGTTTCATTAAGAATAATTTAAATATCGCTGTCTCATTTAAAATGTAGGTTCTTACCTACCTACTTCGTTTTATTTACTCAAGATTGATTTTATTATGAAAGATACGAAAATTACATCCTGACGAACTGTAAATTAACGCCCACCTGTCGCTTTTGTTACCGGCGGCAATGATACAAGATATCATATTTTCTGCGAAAAATCTTCATAAAATTACCCTCATCATCACAATGTTTTATTCAAAGAAGATTCTCGATGAAAACGTTATTGATCTCGGTTCTCATACAAAAGCGAGGTTCTGTGCAAACATCCTTCAGCAGACCGAATAATGGCATTGAAAAGGAGTAGTAGGTCAAGACCGTGCTCGCGCCCGGGCGTGCAAGCGACCCGTTTTCGGTCATGACCAAGCCAACATCGTGAAACACGCCCACTTTTTATGACAGGCATTTATAATTCCCGGACATGGAAACCTTTTTTATTATCGCTGTCCAATCGTGAAAGCTTAATTTTATGTTGCCATAAAAACGTTTTGTTTTTTTCTTGTTTTGAAAATTTGTTGGTTTAAAAAAAAAATGTTCCAAGTTTAAATTAAAACGTTTATCCATCGACATTCATTTTACATCTCCTCTCCAGGTATTCTAATAATGATACATACTTAATGTTATAAAAGTGAAAGTAACTCTGTCTTCTACTAGTTTTTAATTTTAATTTTTAATTCACACCTAAAACGGCTGAACGGATTTCGATGTGGCACACATGTAGAGATAGGATACGTTTCATCCCAGAAGTGCGTGGGATAGTTTTCGCGGGTGTGGGTGACACCGCGGGGAAAAACTAGTATGTATCTAATTCTGTAAAAGTAAATAAATCTTATTAGAATCACTACACTGCGCCTTTAAAATACAGTACCTAATACGAGTTATATTGTGCAGTAACCTTGACAGTTTCCCAGTAGTTTTCACGACCAGCTAAAAGCCGATACCTGTTGCCATTGACAATGCCCGGACTAGGTCACGATCACACTCCAGCCAGGTGACCCAGTTATCGGTCATGACCAACTTCATACTGGGGACTGAAGCCTTATTGTTGATATTGATATTATACTATCTATTTCATGAAACTGATATGGATTGTGAATTGGTCACGCGAAGGCTTTTTAGAAGTGGAGGCAAAAACATTTTTTTTTTTTTAAATAATATTTATGTAACGAGGGTAGTTCACTTATTTGGGTTATCTCGTTATCGGAGTCCGAGTTCGACATGGTGCAGGTACGAAATATCAGTCTCAACACTGATTACAGCCGTCTATTTATTCACTCCCGTTAACAAATTAACAAAATATCAATTAATCACGCCGATGGAAATGGATTAAGATACGGAAACGCGGTAAGTTTGATACAGGCTGGCAGCACGACCTCTCGCGTTTGTGTCTAACCAACAAGTCAAGTCCCCCTCCGTCACCTGTCACGTCAAATACGTCCGATGTCGAAGAATGACAACTGACAGCCGCGAAGCATGGTATCGATCTCACCCAAGCACACTGCTTGACGTTTCCGCGAAACGATAATAGATGGCGTTATTCTAAATTAACAATAATCCATAGCGATTCTAATACAGTGAAACCTGGTTAAATGGGACCTGAATAAATGAGAAACCTCTATTATTGAGACTTGCAATGAGGTCGTGGTTCTTTTTCATGAAATTACCTCTGCTAATGGGACTTTTTGAACCTGGTTAAATGAGATTTGAGTTCCTACTAAGACTTTTTCGATGTTTATCTCTATATTTGAGACTCAGTAGCTCAATTACCTGTATAAGTGAGACCAATTAATCACAAACAATTACCGTATTGTTATTTTTTTCGACACAATGCATTATGTATGTACACCAAAAATACGCATTTTTATTAACATTTCCACCTCTAAAAAAGGAACAACGGCACATTTCGACCTCTGTAATCGGCGGCCTCTGTAAATGAGACAACTATAATTTGAAACCTGCTTAATTGGAAAACTGGATTCTTGGAACCCCTCAATAATTGGTACATATGTCTTGGTCCCTTGAGATCCCAATTAACCAGGTTTCACTGTAGTTATGCCTGTGTTGGTTTAGCGACATATAAAATAGAATACTCTTTACCATGTAGGTAAACTATACTGCAACTATGACTGCAAGCAGTCAGGCTGTCAGGTAAAGTGCTATTAGGTTTTTCCATAAGAAATTTCTCTTTAATCCAGGAGTTGGAGTTATTGGAAGTTGGCGGTGTGATACCCCCGTGCTTCGGAAAGCACGTTAAGCTTAAGTTGGTCCTGCGCCTCATCTCTCTCCAGTCATTTCGGGTTACCGTCCCATCGGACTATAAGAGCGAGGGAAGAAAGAGTGCACCTGTGTTTTTGCACACACTTGTGCACTATAATATCTCTCGCGTCGATGGCTAGTCTCCGCTGATATTGGTGCCGATTCTCTTGTCACAAAATTCTCTAAACTAGCCTAAAAATCACCATAATTTAGTTTATTCCTGTCAAACGACGATTGCCCATTCTGAAATTGACTAAAGTGACACAACTTAACAAAATTTTGAGAGATTTTGAGCCACTGAGATTATAATTTAGTGAAAATGGCAATTTTGCTATTCTGAATTTTACGTTTTTCACCAAAAATTTTGATTGTCTAACTAAATCTGCCTATTTTTAATCGCGATTAAAAAGGTGTGGAATAAAATTAGTTGTCATGAACTAAAATTCACACCAACACCTCGACTTCAGATGCAAAAACAGTACTATATCTTATTTTTTTTTTCTTTTCTTTTGCTTATATCTCGAAAACGGTGTGCCCTATCGCAAAAATATTGAAAATCTCGACCCCCTTTATAAGACTTCATATAAGACTTATAAAATCCAACGTGTTGGTAATAATTTTTCATGTTTTCCGTACAAAAAGTGAACAATTACAAAAAATGTCGAGGCTGCAAATAATGCGCGCCTCCGGCTCTTAAAAAAAAAAATCACGTGGAGTCGCAATTGCCAAATTTGGTTTTAGGTGTGTCAAAATTATTTTTAAATTTAGAGATTTTATTTAGCAGAATAGCGTTAAGATTCTCATAGCCAAAAGTAAGGAATTTTAGTGATAGTTTAGTTAGTTTAGTTCGGTGTACAACAGAATCGGCACCATTGGCTGTCATGGCCGAAATTCACACACGTTACTCCCTAAGCAAGAAGTCCGTCGTTTCGGCCAAAGTAACGGACGATTCCTACTCCGTATCACTTACGAACATAAGATTAGTCCAGGGCCAGAACTAAAAATTAACGATAAAACGTTTAGACAGTTTTCGTTACTCCCGATGTGTTTTTGCCCGTCCCGGGGAGTAGGATTCACTTTTAAGTATCGAATTACTTTCGGACGGGCCCGTATCCTCGTTGACGGACTTAGAGAATAGGCCCCCTGATATGAATGTAGACATTTTACATAGAGAAGGTAAGGGAGGATTTATAATCGGTTTTTATTTTAAATTTTATAAAGGATTTCTACAGGCTCAGGCACAGTCAGAGAAAAAATTTGCTGTCACGGGACGCCTGGCAAATGTGAAAGATTGAAAACCATTATTACATACTTAATCACTATACAAAATAGTATAGTAAATAAGTATGAAATAATGGTTTAATAAAAGAAAATAAATATGGCATAATCAAAAACCAAATATTCATTTTTTATTAAAGAAATAAATTGTTCTCTATTTAAAATACTGCGTGGCGACTTAAAATATTGCGTGGCGACGCGTCACCACGGCATGCGTCGCCACGCCAGAAATCGGTTTTAAGTGCGGATGTAGATATTTCACATAAAAAAAATATGTTTAATTTTTATATTATGATTTATTTGCCTCCATATCCTATCATTTTTCCCTGTCAGAGAGAAGACTTTACTCAAAGGAATGATTGTAACAGAACATTATTAGGCAAGCACCACTTTAAACAAATTTTCCTTCTCATATTTCTTTATTATCAAACATGATAACATTTACATAATATATAAAGTAAAAGACTTCAAATAATAAATATATGTATATAAAAAAGGTTTCCTTTTAATACAGATGTTTCTATACCAATATATAAGTAATATTAATATTTTTTTCTTTACTTTTATGTTATGTAGGTACCTATATATTTTCGTGAATATCTGATTGTAGAATGGTATAATAATATTTAATGGTGGTTTTATAGGTAGGGGAAATATTCGATGACACAATATGTCGTATTAGGGAAACGGGAAACTGGTTTTCGGTCATGATCAACCATTCTGCTTGATACGGGAAAATGTCACGTTCATGCTTCTATATCTGTACATCTATCTAAGTATATATTATAGATTAAAGTCGCTTTTCGTGACTGTGTCTGTGTAACCGATTTGTTCGTCTAATAAACAGGTTCATACATTCATATTTTTACTTAGATATAGTACAGAAATCTTCATGTTTAAAGCTACGGCTACATTGTCGCGATAAAGCGAACTACACTTCGCGCGCTCTCTCTCACACACCGATCGACGTCTCACTGTTAAACAGAGAGTGCGCGAAGTGTAGTACGCTTTATCGCGACAATGTAGCCGTAGCATTACAATAGTCTTAAAAACCTAGAGGCGGGTCGCCGGTTGCTTTAACCTAATACCAAATATTAATTTTTTAAATATACGTGCGGTTAAAAGTAGATTTACAAGTATTTAGGTACACATACAGAGTTGATACGACAGAGGGGCTTTCCTTTAAACTGCCTATACTAGGTACCATTTTCAAGCTTTGTATGAAAAATCAATTACATAGGAGCAGTAGTTTAGTCACAAATGATTTTTTAAGCTTTTGTCCCGTTTGAACACGATGTTTCTTTCCCAACAGCTGATTATGTCTATACGCATAAGACATGCACCTTAAAACGATAAATCTTAGTATAACCTACGATGCGTTGTTGCCGCTCTGACGCAAGTCACAAGTACAACCAAATATGTTCGCTAAAAAGATGGCAATGCAAACAAGGAAGCAATAAATACACACACACTTGCACTTTCATTACAAAGGGTGGTTATAGGTAATAGGTAATACGAGCTGGTGTCCGCAACTCCACGTCAATGCGCGTATTTTGCGAACGGAACAAAGGGTGGTTGAATTTTTCTCTGATTTGTAAGCTATTTAGTTTGTTTGAAACAAAAAAAAAACTCATTTTTGGTGCTTTTTTTTTGTACCGTATCGAATTAATACTAAACACTTAAAGTTCTGTATAACAAATAATGAAAGTGTAGACTCAACAAAAAAATCTGGGATATTCGGGTATATGGATAATTTTAACTCCGTACCGTTTCATTTATTGTATTTTTTGGTTCTCTTTCTACATTAGACTGCGCATTATATTGGTACCATTCTTTGGTTGTCTACACACCAAACTATTTCGCCGTGTGTACTTTTCAGTCGAAACATTTTTCCCGGATTTTACTCAGTCAGCTGCAGGTAATCCCGGCACGTTCACCGCAAATATCATCCTTATAAACTTCTGTACGCTTAATGTTTAGGATCGAATTTCCCACATACGTCCTAGAAAATATCTTGCCAAAGACTTTTACGTGAGAGAATTACTGAAGAGGGTATAATCGGTACATTGCTTACCAAACCACGTCTTTAAGATTAAGACAACGCCCCAATGCCTGGTCTGTTTTATTTTGTTTTTGGTTGGTGGGAGAAAGAAAGAAAGACAGACATGGGTTTATTAAGAGGTGAAGTTTGTGTTGTTTGATTGACAGGAAGTTATATACCTAATTTTCATACCACTTGCTCAAAAAAGTGACATTCTATGCCACAAAAAGCGAACATAACAATAGTCATTTTTAAACTGTTAAAAACAGGGAAAGAAAATTGTACTGAATTTCATTCAACCTCTAGGGGGAGAATGTGATTTAAATTTGGAATACTTACCGAAAATACTGAACTACATCTGTGTTTACACCATTGAGTTTGTATATAAAGCATTATACATCTTTTTGAAAAAGGAATACGCATTTATTATGCAGTTATGATTATTAAATAAAATTACGAAAACCAACGAGGCCGTATGAGCTTGATGCCTTTGCTTTTCCGACAAAAAAATATTAGTCTAGGAATTTGCCGCGTTTTTGTTTTCTTCAAATACATAAACGTTAAGTTTATTTTTATAAATAAGTTAATGTTCTAAAAATACGTTTAATTGTCATTATTTTTAATAAATGCTTATCTCATATTATTATTGTGTTATTTTTTTCGCAAATGATACGAAAAGTAGAGTATTTTCCTCGGTGATAAAGCTGTCTCAGTCTTGGGTGAACTTAAATCCCTCGCTACACTCAGGACTCGTCTTTAATCCCTCGCTTCGCTCGTTATTTAAGTTTTTAACACCCTCGCTACGCTCGGGAGTAAACCTCAAGTCCTTCATTACGCTCGCGATTTAAATCGTCACCCGCGACAGAAGAAACTGCTTTATCCCCTTGGTTAATAATCTACTAATAAATAGCTATAGATTAGTAAGGGGGCTGGGAGCGGGGTGTTTTTTTATGAATAGTATCTCGCAGGTCTACCTAGGAGGTTGTCGGCTACTTAACCGGGATTGCTTGTGGTTACCTTAATAAGTTAAGGCCTCCAGTCAGGGCTTAAAAACTTATAACACGCTAAGGGCACCCTTTGTGGGGTACGAACGGCTTAGGGCATCGCTGGGGGAGGGTAACAAGGGACAGGCTGGATCGGAATTATTATTAAGGGACGAATTTAAAACCACCGGCTCAGTGGCACGGGCTGTCTCGAGCAATGGACGTGAATTGGGGCGTCGCGGCGGGCTTGGGCGGCGACGACGGAAGGAAGGTGGTCTGTTTCAGTGTTTTCTGAGAGTACTGGCTGGTGGCTACTTTCCTGGAGGAGAGTATAATAAAGATATGCCTCGGGCGGCGAATCTTACTTATGCGGGAGGGAGTGTAGCAGGCGGCCGCTTTTATCAGGGGATTGGTGTGCTTTATGCCAGAGTCAGAGAAACGCTTTGCAAGGCATTTCATGAACTGCTGGATGGTGGGCATTTTCAGGTCATTGTCAAGGTGAAGGTGCACATTACGGATATAGAAGGGGGCCCACGTAACCTTTCTGATGAAACGGTTCTGGAGGGTCTGCATCTTATGAAGATGGCGTGGCTTTGCGTGTGAAAATAAGATGCAGGCATAAGTCGTGATGGGAAGGATGACTGCTGTGTAGATGCGCAATTTGCACTTTAGTGACAATTTGTTGCGGGCGGTTAAAATGAATTAAAGTCTACTAAGAGCGAAAGAGGCGCGAGCCATCTATATGTGCTCACTGAAGGTAACCTTACCTTCAAATATGAATATACCAGCTAAATACTAGGACTTATAATACTTGAGCTAAATACCTAGGTGTGATCCCTGACCACCACCTGGTGGTCAGGGATCACACCTAGGTCTTTAGCTCGCTTCTCCCAAGGGATCGGCTTGCTGTACATAGTGATCGGGCTAAGGAGGGGTGTAGGGTTCGTGGCTATAAAATAAGCTACGTTTGCCGCGCACGGTTCATGTCTCCGATCCAGCCTGTCCTGTCGGAAAAGCACGTTAAGTAGTTGGTCCCGGCTGTCATTCGTAGATCTTTGACAGTCGTTACGGGTAACGAGAAGCCCGAGGGACTGGAAACCGGTCTTACCGGGTATCGTGTTACCCAGTAACTGGGTTGTGGAGGTCAGATAGACATAGTTGGGAAAAGGCTAGGCTGAATGATTGAGATAGAAAGACAGACATGGGTTTATTAAGAGTAGAGTAGAGGTTTGTGTTATATGATTGACAAGTGACTTAAATATAGCTATAGATTGGTAAAATGATCTTGCGTTAATCGCGATCGTCGCTCTCTATTATATGAATATGACGTACCTACTCCCGCGATCAACCCAGTCGCATACAGGTACGTCATCTAGGCAAATAAATTAAATTGCAGTGTCTGTTTGTAATCTATACAATAAAATTGCAGTGCCTGTTAGTAATCTATACAAATAAATAAAATTGTAGTGTCTGTTTGTAATCTATACGAATAAATAAAATTGTAGTGTCTGTTTGTAATCTATACAAATAAATAAAATTGCAGAGTCTATTTGTAATCTATACGAATAAATAAAATTGTAGTGTCTGTTTGTAATCTATACAAATAAATCAAATTGCAGTGTCTGTTTATAATGTCAAAATAACAGCTTTTTACTCAATGCATATTGACGTATAGGTATACTTACTAATAACAATAAAACAATTTTAATTTTTTTGTTTCTATAATTTTTTTTGTCTGTTTTTCCTAACTAATGTAACGTAACTTAACGTATATATT
Organism: Brachylomia viminalis; assembly: GCA_937001585.2. Taxonomy (NCBI): domain Eukaryota; kingdom Metazoa; phylum Arthropoda; class Insecta; order Lepidoptera; family Noctuidae; genus Brachylomia; species Brachylomia viminalis. The sequence continues at coordinate 26,200,589 of OW443294.2, read as the reverse complement.
TATTCTTATTATTATTATTTTTTTTAGTTATAAATATTTTCTAAGTTATTTTTGCACCTACTAAGTATTGTCTCTGCATCACCCTAAGGTAGACTGGTAGAAAATGCCCAAGGCATTAAGTCCGCCTTTGTACAGTTTTTACTTGTGCATAAAGTTTTAATAAAATAAATAAATAAACATGCAACGCATTTAAAAGCTACACTCGCATACAATTTTTTCTGATATATTTTACAAATTTCAATTTTTATTTATCACGGTTCAGACTCTTATTATTAATTAACAAGTACTTACTTTATCAAAATATTCCACCAATCCATAACATTTATTACCATAAAAACACGCATGCATACTAATAACCCTAGCACACCTCATTAAAAAAAATTAACAAAAGAAAAACAGTTCTAAATTCGAAACCTGTTGAAATGCTAACAACAGGTTATGTTTAAAATGCGTCGCGTGACTTCTACATAAAATATTATAAACTACATTTTACAGCCGCCGCCTTCACAAGGTCACAGCCGTTATTCAACCTTGCAATGACACAGCTAACATAGAAGCTATTTTTAGAATTTTAATTTTTATGGGCATGGAAAAATGATTTAACATATCGCCTAAAGTACACCCACATTTCGCGAGTTACACTAATGCATAAGAGTATTTTGAAACTATTTAATTAATCCTAACACCGAAATAACAAAAGTGATTTTTTCAAACAAACTAAATAGTAGTGATGGGCCAACTATGGGTTTTGCCAATCTTTGACTAGCTATAGTGCCTAAACTATTTGATATATTTGATTGATTTTTTGTATGCAGACTGGGAACATCATTAGATATACGCAGTTTAATTTATTGTAGTATTGTCGTCTCCACCTTGTATATAAAATTGGAAACCAGCAAAAATTTATCAAAAGTGTAATAGTCTCTGTAATTACATTTTTCTTTAATGTTTAAATATTAATAAAGTTTTAACTGTCTTGTTCTAGTGATAAAATTCGTTTTTAATTCGCATGTTCGCATACCTAATTCGTGCTAGGGCTACTGTTTGCAGTGACGTCAAAATAATTAACGTTAACTCTCCCTAAAAAAAAAAATGGCCGCGTTAACGTATATTTTGACGCATCGACAAGGTCACGACCACCGTCATTCCAACTGTCATGGCGACGAAAGCGTGCGATCAAGTGGAAAATGGAATTGGTAATAAAACCTTTACAGCGATCTCAAGGGCTGTTTTCTGTTCGTATACATATAGGATATTCAACGCAGGACCTCATACCACTGAGGACGCGCTCGCGACCACACGATTAATGAGGCAGTCGTCCCACATAAATAATACAAACGTAAACAAAAACACCATTTAAGGGACTGACAACAGCTAAAACGCGGTCACTGTCAGACTGCATAGAAAAGAAAGAGAAGCGCGATGACACAAAGCTGGTAATTTATTGCAAAATATGAAGCAATTTTCTATTTACAAAAATCTATTGACTGGATAAAAAAATGCAAACAATATCACGTATATGTTGCTTGAAGAACAATCTGAAAAAAAAACAGAATGATTGCATGTATATTAGTATGGTTTTTAATCGTTAAAAGAAATTTTTAGAGGTATCTTCGTGACTTTTTTCTATAGTATGAAATTAGTTGTATTATGTTTTCAACACACTGGTGCCGATTCCCTTGTTCACAAACTAAGCTAAATTTAAGTTGAGTGCATCTTTTTCTTTCTATTTCATTATGAAAAGGACAGAAGATAAATATTAGTTTAGTCCTGTCAAATTAGTCAGCACCTGACGTAATTTGATGTAATTTTAGTTGTCAACTTTTTAATCACGTCTAAACTTGTATGGAGTAGTGTCAGGCGCTGATTAATTTGACAGGACTAAACTAAAATCTATCTTATGTCCTTTTCTTAATGAAATAGAAAGAAAAAGATGCAATGCACTTAAATTTAGTTTAGTTTGTGAACAAGGGAATCGGCACCAATATCTAACTAGCAAATATCCTGAAGAACATAACATATTTTTCTCATTTTGTTTACTGCAGTGGATCATATACTTTTAGGCATTATATTATAAAACTTGTGTTTAGGTCATTTAGTCCCATTAATGCCTATCCATTAGGCACCCTCCTTCCACAGTCGGTTAAAAAGTTGGTCGTGAAATATGACCACTAACCACATGCTTTTTCCAAAAATGGATAGAATTTCTGACATGCTGACTGGCCCATCTTTTTACGACGCTATGACGAACTCTTGTTATAACGAATTTTGTACGACAAAAGCAGAATTAAGAAAAAAGTTTTCTAAGCAAAATATTTCAATATTTCCTTCCAGATAAAATATTCTATACACCATTCTTCCTCCAATAATAACCCCTAACAGGGTGCCATAATAGAGCCTCCTTGAACAGGTGGCTGCGTTTCCCATTTTCCCAAGAAAGATTCCCTATACAAAACCTTTGCATAACGTTTGACAGTGATGAATGCCTTGGAAAACTCCATGCGATTGGGGTTCGAATTACGACCAATGGCGGTTGGGTTGGTTGTTGGGTTTTGTATTGTCAATGTTTTTGATGCGGTCATGATTAAGATGTTTATTTCTTCATCATCAGCCTATAATGTTCTCACTGCTGGGACACAGGCCTGCTCTCTGTGAGACGGAGTGGGCCGTAATCCACCACGCGGGCCCAGTGCGGGTTGGTGGAAGTCACATGACTTTGAATTTTTATTACTAGTACACACCGTTCTATTCACGATAATTGCCTTCACCTTTGTGAGAGCAGTAGTGATTAAATAATTTACACAAAGTAAAGTGCTGGGTCCGAATTTATGACCTACAGCTCGTAAGTCGCGGCCGTTTCCACTGGGCCACCATTGCTCTCTTTATTTGTCCGGTAGTTACTAATTTGGTTATTAAGGTGGTTCATTAAAGGTAATGAAGGGCAAATAAGAGCAACAGATTTTTTCTTCTTGACTGGCAAAACAGTTCAATATTCATTAGTTGTACTGTTGACGTGATCTTACATCTCTCACATTATTGCATAGTTGCAAGGGGTAAAGGAAATACTCGTGATTATTGTACTTAGAGTGTCAGCAAATTGTAGCCCTTCAGGAATGTTTTAACATTCCTCAGCCATTCAACAGCCTTTATTCGCGTAAAACATGGTATACATAGGTGATATTAAAGCATATGAGATCATAAATGTTTTGCTTAAAAATTAAAGCACGCAAACATCAACGAATAAACAAATTTGAATTTACAAACATTTTAATTTTGTGTTCAAAAAAATCCTTAATATTATAGAAATTATTTTCATTCAGCCATTTATATAATTTAATGTTGAATAACTTGCGATTTAATATTTTAATACATTAGGTAATTTATTATAAACACGTACAGGTACACACATAGCCAGACGGCTTTTATTATATTTTGCTAACCTAGGGAGCTCATCTAGTACAAGTCTGTATTGATCACGGCGACTTCGAGAACTTATTTCCTGTGCTGTTTTGAACAATTCTTTATATTTTTATTTAAAACACTGTCCATAAATATATAATTTATTGCCAACGTATTTGGGTCAAGCATTGTATCTTCCGAGAAAACTGCCTTGGCTGTGCTTAACAGACCATTAGCTCTGACTAATCTTCCGTTATGCTTGTGTTATCCGATCGCTTTTATCAGAAAACTAACTTTCAGTGGTGCATCGTCGATAACGTTAGGTTTTTAAACAAAATTGGCTTGTGAACGGCTGCTTTAGAATTGGGCTATTTATAATATGAAATAGAACAGAGTCGTAAGTAATGTTTTGTTATAATTAATCACCATTGGAATGGAAATCAGCTGAGCTATTCTGTAACAATCTCACCGTGAAAATTTAGGTGAAGTGAGTTGTCAATAGTGTCAATTCCTTGCATCAGGTGGAATGATAGCTCATCTTTATTCAGGGACTACACATAAGTTTTCACGGTGATATTGTTACAGAATCGTCCGACTGGTTACAAATGTTAAAAATAAAATACAAAATGTCTTGCAGCCCACGTATGACATCGTATTTTTTTCGTTTTTAGTCGACAATGCACTCGACCTTAGCGCAATCGTCAAATCAAGAATTATTTCAAGAAACGTATGGGGTGGCTTTGTGGTCTGTGAACTCGCCTAGCAACACCGCTTTGAGTGGGGTAGATGAGAGGCAGCGGAGCGACGAGCGAAAACAAATAAACATCTCATTACATGTCTCATTACACAGTCTTTCCTGCTTAGAAACATTGCAGGTCATTGCCCTATATGTATGTAGAAATTGAACACTCGTTTTAACTTTAATACTAGAACTTTATGACATACGCTGCGTAAAAGTTAAAAATAATACGTTTGTTATTTACTTACCTAAAATAATCCTAGTGCGAGAGGATCAATCTAATCGAGGGTTATGGCCCTAGAGCCTTTGAACTGATGGAAAAGCGTACACAATAATGCATAAACGTAATAAAACGACCGTAAAAAGTTTATGTATATTTTGCTATAAGATCAGACAATAGGCCACATCGGCTGATTAGATACGTGGTCGTAAAAATCCATTTTGGGAGAGTGAAAGAAGTTTATAGATTACGTAGATTACCTACACGTATGAGCATATTATATAGCATAATCAACCTATAGTTTCCCACTGCTGGGACTCAGGCCTCGTCTATGTGAGAGGGAGTAGGCCATAATCCACCACGCAGGCCCAGTGCGGGTTGGCGGATATATTCAACGCATCATACAATATATAGATATCACATACGAGCAGTTAGCCCCTTGTCTGTCAAACGAACTGATTATGTTTGGTAACAATAGAAAATTAATTGTGTCTCATTAGCGACGGTTGAACTCATAGCTGACAACCAAACTTACAAAGTTTAATCAAAATAAGTTTGACTTCCGTAAGATAAACCTACGCCGAAAATTGAGTTAACTGTCTGTGTATGTACACTAAATAATAAGATTCACACTTGACTTAAAATTCAGTGGCTTTTTTTTTTTTTTTTTTTTTTTTTTTTTTTTTTTTTTTTTTTTTGAGGATGGGAAATCATCAAATGACCCCTCCCGCTCTGGGTGGAGCGGAAGGGAGAGTCAGACTCTTACTGACTAAAACCCACCCGTGTTCCTTCCTTGGCCCTTTATGTTCCGGGTCAGCGGTACCCCTTATGGATGATCCCGCTTTCCCGGCAGGCTTAGGCCCTAGTGGGCCCCCTCTTCGATGCTGACATCTCTTTGAGGCGCGCGTGGAACACGTACGCGCCGTCCGGCACGGGCCTGATCCTGATCGGACGGTGAGCTACCCATTACTCACCGCCCGCAGGCCCGCGCCTACGGTGGCCGGGAGTCGTCACGCGGCTCCCGACGCCCGGAGCGTCCACCGCGGCGGCTTGGACGGGAGACTCTCTCCCTCTCCCGTCCCGCCGCCTCCTTCGCTAGCATGACTGCTTCGCAGAAGGAGGCGACTGCCTCCCACTCCCCCTCGCCCCGGACCATGGCTTGGACCAAGGCCGGGCGTGAGAGGTCGCCGCCGCTGCCGATCGCCTCTACGAGGACACGGCGGTGCTCCGCCCATGCAGGGCAGGCCCCCACCGTATGCTCCACCGTGTCCTCGGGGCGATCATCGCAGTGGTGACACCCGGGCGTTTCCTCCCGCCTGATGATGTGCAGGAACCTCCCGAAGCTTCCGTGTCCGGTGAGGACCTGCGTCAGGCGGTAGGTGAGGACGCCGTGACGCCTCTCTAGCCACTCCTCAAAGAGGGGTCTTACCGCCGCTATCGTGGCGTGCCCTGCGCTGGGTTGCGACAGTCGCTCTTTTCCATGCCGCCATGAGATCGCGCCGGAGGTCCGTCCGCTCCGCCGCGATTTGCCGCGGAAGCGGGGTTTCCCCCCGGCGTAGTGCCTCCGCGCGCCACTCATACAGGCGCGCGAGGACTATCGCCTCCAGATCCCACGGCGGCAGTCCGGCAAGGAGGCTTGCCGCCTCGCCCGAGATCGTGCGGTAGCCCCGGATCAGCCTTACGGCTACCACCTTTTGGGGCGCGTTCAGATAGTGGGCGGCTCTCCGCCGCAGTGAACGCGCCCAAACCGGGGCCCCATATGTAGCCATGGACCGCACGACCCCCGCGTAAAGCCTCCGGCAGGAGGCGTTTGGACCCCTCAGGTTGGGCAGGAGCCGCTTGAGGGCGGCCCCAGTCCGTTCCAGTTTGGGGGCCAAACGTCGGAAGTGCTCCACGAAGTTCCACCGGCTATCGAGCACGAGTCCTAAGTACTTCATCGTGGACTCGACGCCGATGTGAACCCCTCCTGCCGTTAGTTGGGATCCCGATGGTGAAAATTCAGTGGCTGGTATTATAATTTAAAACTAGCTAGGTACCCGCCCGTTTTTCCCACGCTTTTTACGACTTGGCAAGACGTCTAGATTTCTTTAACATAAGTACGTACGTTTAATATTATTGCATTATGCACATAAGCCTTCCAGAATAAATTCTCTAAATGTTTGTGAAAACTACATTAAAGTCGTGGACCAGTTTAGTAGTACAACGCTATCACACAGACAGACACGAAAATCGACTATAATTTTTAATAAATAAAGAAATTGATCAAATCAAAACAAAATATTTTATTTTACATAAAACTATAAGGACACTTATGAAACGTTAGAAGGTTGGTCAGAACGTCAGAAGCATGGTTCCAATTAGTCGTTCCCTGTGATGAAGAGCCGGCAAAAACCTCCACGGTGACTCTTTTAAAAATAATTGGCTTTTATAATGCTTTCATATTACAGTGATAATAAGTAAGGGAGGACAGTGTAGGCCTGTCAACAAGTACCAGGTACTTAACAAAATAGAAAATGGTCTACGGTCAACCAGTTAGGCCTACAACGTTCTCACATTCACAAAATATAAAAAAAAATAAAAAAAACCTATTTAAACCAAATGTAATGATTGCCATTACAACTGTAACAAATCTGAATTAATATCCTGTCTACAAAAGTCATTAGTAGAGAGTTAAAATTAGAATTATACAGTTATTAAACAATATTAATTATACAGTATTTATGCAATAGTAATTATACCATATTCATTATAAAGTATTTATATAATAGTAATTATACAGTAATTATACAATATTAATTATACAGTTTTTGTAATTATACAGGGTGGCAGGTTGCGCGGTGATGTCCCTGCACATCACCGCGCAACCTGTCACCATGGATTCAGTATATGATTCTGAACCCCACGGCGTTGAAACATGTCGTCGGTTATTTAAAAAAAAAATTGCTGTTCACTTTTCTATGAAACAGCAGTTTTTTTTTATAGCGGCCTTACTTTCCTACGTTAGGGGTCTAGAATCATGTTTGTGCTGAATTCATGGTTTCAGTTAATAGAGATTTACATAGTGATTCCGTTAGTGAGGGATCATGCGACACAGTTTATAAACTGTGTCGCAGATAGCTGCGATATTTTTTTTTATTTATTTGCTCTCATGCACATCACACATTTTACAATTTATTACTGTCGGTTTTTGTACATGAACCCTGTCAGGGCACTGCAAAGCACAATGTCAATTTGCTGTTGAGTTTATAAATTAATATATAGTCAAATTATTTTTTTGAGCATAAAACACAAAACACAAAAACATAAAACATTTTTGTATGGGCGTTAATAGTAACGCCCATACAAAAATGTTTTATGCGTCAGTCATCCAGCGTTGAGAAATTATTATTAACTCAAAAAAAAAATTACAGAGGAAAATAACAAATAATAATTAAATATAAAGCCATAATTTTCAATTTTCGAACGTTGGCGACAACAGTCTGAGCCCAAAAATGTTTCACCGCTTAATACTGTTATGAAGAGAAAAAAAAGAGTAAGACCAACAGCCAGGCTCCAATACGCTAAAGTATATTATATTTTTATGTCAAAATATAAAACAGTTCTTCTTGAGAAATATTAATTTCCACATGGACGAAGTACCCGAAAAAAAATTCCACAAAATATATGAAAAAAAAAAAGATAAAAAACATCCGCTCGAAAGTAATGGTCCTTTCAAAAAGATCAGTGTCTATTCATATCTTTCCATGTGTGTAAAACGAGTATTATTTTTCTTACAAAAATGTACTGAGAGCATAAAAATATTCCTGAAGAGTTCTTTAATTCGGCTTTTAACGTGAAAGTACATGAGTGCTTGCTTTCAAAGTTAATGGAACAAGGCGGTCTGTTTTAATTATTGTAATTTGTGAATTTGTATCATGACTTTTTTCGTTTTGTCTCTTGTTTTCTGTTTTTGTTTTAGCAGAACTTCAAAGGAACGAAATTGGTTGAAACTTTTTAAATAGATTGATAAGGAATTTAAAAAAAAACGGAATGGTTTCTATGTACATGTGTGTTATATCTGTAATCTTTATGGTGTACATAAATATTAATATAAGAGTATTCTATATCATTATGTATTTATCTATGGTTTTGAATATAGGGGCCGATCGGACAGATGATCTTAAGGTAATACTTACCGAAAAAAAAACTGTGTTTCTGAGTAAATATACATGTAACCTGAAGGAAATATACAACTATTACAGGATTGATGACAAAATATGATCCTTTTACTCGCAATATGATTTCGATTTCTTCATTTTACTATAAAATTGTGTATTAGCAAAATTAAGTTAACGAAAATCCTGTTAGCAACAAACTGCAATGGGAAGGTACTAATACTTTTCTAATAATCGACTTAAAAGCCACCACAGTCCCGAATCCGACCGAAAACATTAATTTGAATATCCGATTAGTTTCTCTCTGGCCGGGACAGAGTAATACCAATGAATAAATGGTACGGACAGCAACAAAAGTTACACAGACCAAAGTTATGCGTTTACTTATCCATCTAAATTGAAGTAAAAAATCGACTTTGCTTTCCAGTATTAGATGTAATAGTCAAGACAGCTGTAGCTCTGTTTTTTTTAAAATATTAAATGCAATAGTAAAGATTAAAAAAAAAATTGTGTTATTAGACTTATGTTGCAGACTGTACCTAAAGCCTAAAGGGTTTTTACGGCAATGACTCGAGACCAACCAACTGATCCCTTTCTGATCGCTTGTTGATAGGTATTAGTCAAACCATTATTACTTGTTAAGGAGAACTACTGTTGATTCGCTGTGACATGGGTTTGAATAATTGAGGCAACATTTGGATGACTTATATAATACTGGTTTTTGCTCACTGTTTCGCCTGCGTGTACGTCAGAAATTTCCCCACGGGACCATACTACTATAATAATAAAATGGTTTATTATTTGAACAAGTAAACCTTAACAACCAGTGATTGGAGCTTCCTTTTAAGCGGATAAGCCTGCCACCAAATTTAAATCAGTATCATTTACTTGTTTAATAAAAATTTAGGTTAAGGAAATTATAATAAAAAAAGAGATAATTAAAACTAAACATGCAGCACGCACGCCATGCGAATGAGTGAGAGAGAATGAGGGTGTGTGAATGTGAATGTCAGAGTGTGTGAATGTGAGCACGAACGAATCAGAGTGTATGCGTGAGGTTAAGTATGGTACAGGCATTAGGTGTAGGGTTATGTTTTATTCCAGCAGCGCTTCCGTGTTTTTGTTTCTTATTATATATACCCGGGTTATCCACGGAAGCTGCCATCGTAGGTCTCAAGCATACTGTCAAATACTATATGGACGGCAAGTCACCGATATATGCACGTTTCCTTGACCTCTCCAAAGTTTTTGATCTTGTTTCATACGATGTGCTCTGGAGAAAGTTGGGGAACGCGGGTGTACCGGTGGGGGTGCTCAATATGCTTAAATATTGGTGTTCTCACCAAACTAATTTTGTGAGGTGGAATAATACTCTCTCTGAGGCATATATGCTGGAAAGCGGGGTGAGACAGGAAGGTTTGACGTCACTCAAGGTTTTCAACCTATACATAAATGACCTCATAGTCGAGCTCAGCAGTAAGTGTGTCGGTTGCTCGGTAGATGGCGTCTGCGTCAACAACACTAGCTACGCGGACGATATGGTGTTGCTGAGCCCGACGGTGAGAGATCTCGGAGAGTTGCTAAGAGTGTTTGAGGCCTGTATTTAGGTGCACATGGTCTTATATACAATGTCCAGAAAACTGAATGTATGGTCTTTAGGGCCACCGGTGGATGCCTTGAGTATTCAAATAATATCACTCTAAATGGATTGTGCATCCATCGTGTCACGAAATTTAAATACCTGGGGCATTTAATTACCGAAGGTCTTGAAGACGATCAGGATATTGAGAGGGAGCGCAGGGCTTTAGCGGTCAGAGGTAACATGCTGGCTGGCAGATTCTACCGCTGCTCTAAACAAGTAAAGTTAACGCTGTTTAAGGCGTATTGTCAAAGCTTTTATACTGGAAATCTGTGGGTCAGCCACACCAAAAGATCGCTGGATGTCCTGCACGTCCAGTATAATAACATCTTTAGGATATGTTGGGGCTGCCTCGCTTCTGTAGTGCATCGGGGATGTTTGTGCTATATCGCACTGATGGCTTACAAGCCGTCATCTGCAAGAAAACGGTATCTCTGATCCGCAGAGTGCGTGGCAGCTGCAACGGAATACTGAAGACTGTAGCGGACAGGGTCTCTTCTCCATTACGGAGAACCTTTGTTAATTATGATTTTATGACATGAGTAGGTACTTCTTAGAACGAAATCATTAGCGGTTTATTTTTAAGAGAGTAATTTAAATTGAATTTTAATATTTTAGTTGTAATTTTAATGTTAATCGAATTGAATTGTACGGATTTAGTTATCTGAATTAAATGAATTTTATTTTATTTTATAACGAAGGTAGTTCTCCAATTTGGGGTATCTCGTTATTGGAGTCCAAGTTCGACATGGTGCAGGTACGAAATAACAGTCTCAACACTGATTACAACCGTCAATTTATTCAATCCCGTTAACAAATCAACAAAATCTCAAGTAATCAAGCCGATGGAAATGGATACGGAAACGCGGTAAGTTCGATACTGGCTGGCCGCACAACTTTTTGCGTTTATGTCTAACCATCATGTCCTCCTCCGTCGACTGTCACGTCGAATACGTCCAATGTCAAAGAATGACAACTGACAGCTACCAAGCCCTGTATCGACCTCCCCCAAGCATACTGCTTAACGTTTCCGACAAACGATAATAGATGGCGTTATTCTAAATTAACAATAATCCATACCGATTCTAATAATTGTGCCTGTGTTGGTTCTGTGACATATACGTAAACTGCTGGGATAAAAAGTACTCTAAGTGAAGTCCTAACCCAGGTCATGGTTTACCTGTGTTCCAAATTCCATCGAAATAAAATAAGGTAACAGACAGAATTACTTTCGCATTTATAATAATGGTATTGATAGTATGGATTATATAGTAACTTTCACTTTATGAATAATTTCATCATTTGTTACAAGATGTTGACTCGTAGAATGTATAGGTATAGAATCGTTTATGCAAAGAAAAAACCACGGATAAAATACTAAAAAGAAACTTGTCTTTAGCATTTCGAGTTAACAAGCTCTTTCAAGTTAATAATAAGGATAAAGAAATTGTGTAGTACGCTACAGAGAGGAAAATGGTCAAAGAAATGTGACGCAGTTCGTAGCGTATTGGCTACGCGCTACGAGATCGTAGCAGCCGTAGGCTACGCCGTAGAGGTTTTATTTCAACAACAAACAAACAGATGACCTGTCTTTCATCTCTGCACGGTTTTTACGAATAAATGTAGGTTTAATATACATGTAATAAACACATAAACCTTTCAGAATATATTCTCTAAATGATAGAGAAAACCGTATCACGTTACGTTCCGCTCCGTTCCGTTATCCGTTACGTAGCTTGGAAGAGCATCGCAATCAGAGACAGACACGAAAAGTGACTTTAATTTATAATATGTTTTGGTATAAAATACGTTACGATGTAAAGTTAATTTGCAAGGTGTGAACAGAATCATGATAAACGTACATTCTACTTTCTAACATACAACATTTTATTAGTTAATGCTAAGCATTAACTAACTTGCTTGAATAACGCAGTCACACCGACAGACAAGAAAAGCGACTTCAGTTTAAAATATGTAAAGATTGAACAAACAAAAAGTCGACAAAGTCGAAGTTTGCAGTCGACAAATGTACAGCGGTGGACTTTATGCCACAGGCATTTTCCCCCAGTCAACCTTCCTTCAAGTTTTTTTTTGTGAATGTGTCCTTCTAGTCAGATGTTTAGTACAATTTTGTACAAAGTTCAAAAACCCAGAAACTGACAGATATTTTTCGTTCAGATATATAAATACACGTCCCCATATCGACGTCCACGTTCTAATCTGACAAATAAGTAGCCTTTTCAGGCCCTACAATTATTAATGAAGGGATAAACAAATTAATGGTCGCCATAATAGCTCCAACAGTCCTTTAAATACAGTGTGAGTCTTTATTAATGTGCACATATCGAAATGAGGGAATCTATGCTTAATTTTATCGACGGAAAAATATGAAAAAAAAAAACTTTTTTTTAAAATATTTTTAAAAAGGCTTTCTACCTGTGCGCTGGGCCTTTCTTTAATAGTCGATAAGTAATCATGGGATTGAGTTAAAAACGTGCAACTTTTACCATTAGGTGGCTAATACGATGAACAATAAATAAAGTAAAAAAACAAAGGTAGGTAATGGGGCTTCATATTAAGAAATTTTACGATTAATGTAAAAATTTTATGAGAGCGCATAATTACTTCCAACCAATATGGTATTTATTTCATCGCGATCAATTATTCAGTTTACAAGTTTCACCGTTTTGTTTACATTGGGATCAAAGTAGCGAACAAATAAAAAAAAACATAAAATATTAAAAAAATATTTAGTTTTTTTTTAATATGTTTTACGTCGATACAATTAATTTTAAGATTCCCTTATTTCCTTATGTGCACATTATAAAGACTCACACTGTTATAATTGTGTGGCCAAATATTCGTCTTTTTCACACTGAACCTAAGCACAAAATAAATAAGTGCAGAAGATCGGCTACATACAATGAGCGAGAACGAACGCACACAGACACGCACACACACACACACATGCTTCACGTACAGCGAGTGATAGCGCACTCGCGACTTTTGCTTTGAGACTTTTTACTTTGAGATCGCCCTACGTACGAGGACGTCTCTTAAAGTGTGTGAGCGCTTGTTTTTGCTCGTTGTAAACAGTCGTTTCACAGATAAGTTACATCTGATTTTGCGTCTTTTCAAAATGGCGGTAATCTTTATAACTGTTACAATTAGGTTACTTTTGGGTTGCTGCGTGTAAAAAGTCTGTCAAAATCACAGTGATCTTTATTCTCGTTATAATAAGGACTGTTGCTTTGCTGATGTCAGAGGTAAAATTACAGTAAAAGGGCTTTAGAGCTGGCCTTCTGCATCTATCTCTTTGTGACCTTAATGTAGGTCCTTTGTTATTTAATTATACTAAATGGTGGGTTGTTAGGACGCGCAGTAACCTTGAATTAGTGAATAAGTAGTCGGGTTCAGGAAAGTTTGGGCGATTTACTTGTTACTTGTTTATTTAATGGAATACTTGTTTTGGTTTCTGCTTTCGTTAGGCCGTTGGTAACTGTTCGGGAAATAGGTAATCTAGACATTATTAATGGTGACTTATTGGAATATAAGTATTAATTAGGTTTTCCTTTTGAGAATTTTTAAAGTGTATTTATTACCAAAATTAATTACGTACTTACTTAAATTTTTTGCTTACGTATAAACTCAAAATTTCAAAAAAAAATAGCTCTTAATCTAGCTACACTTTATTTTTTTTCACGTTCCTTTATAATTCTTCGAACCAAACTTGAACTATTATCTTTAAAATAAAAACAATATTTCTCGTCGTTTCTTTGACCAATTAAATTACCAGAGTTGCTTAGTATTTATTTATTTAGAACAAGACAATAACTAGCTCGAACCACAATCCACTAACATCTTTAAAACTAACACCATCGACAATATACCACAAACTAAATCCTTGACATAAAAAACTTAAAAGCATTGTGAATAATCATTTCAGAACGCCACCATAAAACTATAAGCATGAAAACATAACGTTTATACAGACAGCAGTGAATGTTAAATGTGCCGCGAATTGTAATGTTCTAGTCTGTTTCATGTTATCATACAGTATTTGTAATGTCAAGGGCAGTTTTGCGTGAAGTAATTATGATGGTGGGCTATGGAACGAAAAACAAGGATTGTTTTCATGTTTTGATGTAAATTAAATCTGGTTTTCGCTGTAAGTACTCATTTTATAAGAAAGGAGAGAAGGGTAAGAGAGGACGAATGAAAGGCAATTAACAAAAGGCATTTACAAGGCAGATGTGATTGGAAACCCCGGGAGAGGACGATCTAGAAGGACATAATTATAGTGACCTTATTGGTGATGTTTCTCAGAAAGGTTATGTACTTAGTACTCGCAACCGTATGAACGTAAACGTTGTAAATGGAGTATGTAAGGATCGTAGCAGGTGGCGTTCTGTCGTTTCTGCCGACCACTATGGAAAGAAGGTGTTAGTTTATGGATGCGTATTTTTTTTATTTTTATTGTGGTAATATTCATAGATGCAGAGGGAAGCGTCAAGCCACCCCGCGAAATTAAAATTTACTTACGATTTTTTGTTTTGCAGGTTATTATTAGGTTGCATGTTGCATGCGAATCATATTTTGATCAACATACAACCTAATACTGACTTGCAAATTGAAAAAAACATGAGAAAATTTCAATTTCACGGGCTGGCTTGACGCTTCGCCCAGTATGTCTAAAATGATAAATGATTTTATTGCTGTAAGTAGGTTTGTACAAATACTTATTACACGTCAAACATATTTTAAAAACTAGATGAGGTCGGCGTCTATCGGACTACTCTGAGAAGAAAGGCCGAAACAAACTCTGAAGTCACAGTCTCTTTTAAAGACCAGACATAGTCTTGGTCAGATCATGTTAAGACCGTGTCGATTAGTGTCTGAAATGGTCTTTTGAGGAAAAACCACATAGATGGAGTAGACCTGTCCAGTCAGTGTCCGCATGTGTCAGTAATCGAAGAAAAGAAGCTTACTTCGACAATCTATCTAGCCTTACTTAGACTTAGAGGGACTTAGAGGGTTAGATAGTACTAACCGCTTAGGCTGAAAACTGTTTGTTGTTCTTAGTGTCACTGGCACGACAGTATTTCAAATCTTGTTGGCCCAAAACTTCGCCACTTCCACGGCATCATCTGTGGAAGCGCAGAGGTCACCCTGACTGCATGTTTCGAAGCACAGAGGGCAGGATAGGAGGTGGATCATAGTTTGCGAAACATCTCCGTGTCCACACCCTGCTGCCGACCCGTCAAGGTACCTAGCCCTTTTTTTTTTTTTTGAGGGTGGGTAATCATCAAATAACTTCTACCGCTCTGGGCGGAGCAGGAGGGCGTGACAGACTCTAACTGACAAAAAAAAATCAGACATTACAATCCATAGATTGTTAGTAAAAAGTTAGTAACAATTTGTGTTTATCAGCTATGTTAGTAATGTGAGTAGGCAACCCTGAGTTTCTTTACTGTGTTAAACCTAAAACCACCTCCACCAGGTGCCTTTGGATCAGGCAGTCTGGTCTCACAACAATCATTTTCAGGATGCCATTCCGACTGTTACGCAAACGTTGCAGCAAGGATGCTGCTTTCTTACGCATAATGACATAAAAACCCTCCGTGCGTGCTTCCGCAAACATACTCGACGCACTGAAACGCCACGGCACCCGCAATAGCATCCTGAAGGCGTTGCTATATTGCACACGCAGGACGTTGTAGGCTCGACTCGTGTGCGACACCCACAGACCACTCGAGTAAATGGACTGGCAGAAGGCCTTAAATAAACTCACTTTAACGTCTACCGTGCATCGAGCGAACCTGCGGGCAAGCATTTTGCCCCTCACCGACAACGCCCTGCGTTCGCGCTCTATGTCGTCATCATCCCGTAGGTCACTGGTGACAACGTGGCCCAGGTACTTAAAATTATTGACTACTTTGAGTACTGCGCCGTTGAGATATACCAAAGGTAAACGGCAAGGCCGTTGTTTAGGCGTTCTGAACACTAAGCGCTCACTCTTTTTTGAGTTGTATTTAAGGCCGTGCATCTCCGCATACATCTCGCAGGTCGACAGTAACTTCTTAAACCCACTTATCGATGGACTGAGCAGCACCATGTCGTCCGCGTAGCTAATACTAAAACCCACCCGTGTTCTTTCAGTTGCCTATGCCAGGGGCCACGGTAACCCTTTCGGACTTTCCCACAACCCTGGCTGGCATCGGCCCTAGCGGACCCCGTCATTGGTGCTGACATCTCATTGAGGTCAAGGTAGCCGTACTTTACCAAGTTGGACACAATTATTTTGAACAGATTGACGTCTATCTTAAAGTGCTTAAGTTAGTTAATAAACGGACCTTTTGAAAATGTTGCTTTCGTTTATGAATCATGTTTGGAATACAGACATTCTTTTTTGACTTTTCAGCAATATTCTTCTACAACTCGTCTCCTCCTAGGTCAGCTTATAAATGAGAACTAGTCGTATATCACACGTTTTAAACGCAATAACGTGTTCTCTGTAATATCGTATGATGTAAAACTTTCATACGCAATAAGGAACGGCATATCGTTCGGTGTGACGTCATAAATAAGTAGCACGTCAGGCACGTACCTCTATGCACCGAATAAGGTGGGAATTTAATACTAGTCTAGAGCTCCTCAGAATTTTTTTATTGCTCTTGTGAAACCGTTGCAGCGTGTCAAATTAAAAACGAATATTTATTGAAAAATACCATCATAGCTAACATAAAATAATTATGACGGCGGATTTCCTCGAACGGTCAGGCAGTGGTTGTGTAGGTTAAAGTTAAATATTTGCACACCAGTAATAGTAGAATGTAAAGAGGCCATTATAGATTTAAGATCATACGTTTGTTAACCTACATTCTGGCAAATAAATTAATTTGAATAACACTCTCTCCGACCTGGGAATCTAGGACCTCATGATTACCAGTAGCACTAATAATAAATAAATAAATAAATTTTATTTCTTAACTAGATTGTTTTACAAATGTTTTACGAATTAAACATAGGCTAGTTTTAAATACAAATGACTTAAGCATCTGTAGCCGAACTAGGCAAAACCTGTATTTCGGCTATCAGCGCCAATCCCCGCGGATAATTTTACATTTATCGTAGTCATTAACATTAGTTTTCACAAGATAATTATTAACAGTAGTGTTAGTTTACACGTCTTATTATATTCTATTAAAATATGTAGAGTATGAATGCGTGACCTCTCACCATGTGGAATGAAGTGTGAGTGTGTGAATTGAGATAGGGTGTGTAAGTTTGTGTAGTTCATGATAAAGTTAAACATTTATATATTTTTTTTTTATACTTTGCCCCACACTAGGAATGCCTCCTGTATTTTGGGTGCGTTTTACAAACATTTAAAGTCACATACACAAACAGCCAAACCCGGAACAACTACTAGCAGGTCATACAAATAAATTTATTCCGTGCGGGAATCGAACCCGCGACACACAGCGCAGCAGTCAATCGCTTAACCACTGCGCCAACCGTGCCGCATTTGGAAATTTAAATGCGTGTGATCTGTGTGAATTTTATAAATATCAATCAAACAAGTTAATGCTAACGTGATTATTGTGCTATATGCAGCAGAAGTTCGGTCTCTTCATAATTTAGATTTTGTAAATATTCAGACACCTTTTTTTGCATTGCATTTTTGTTAGTGGCACTTGCAACCAACCACTCATTGAGGCAGTCCAGTCCATTCGAAGCATAAATAAGTAAATATCTTTTATTTATTTTTCTGGTGTTTGTTCCGGGTCTGGCTGTTTGTGTATGTGAGTTTAAATGTTTGTAAACGCACCCACGATACAGGAGAAATTCCTAGTGCAGAACAAAGATTTAAAAAAAAACTAAAACTAAAAAAAAACTAAACTATAAATCTGATCCTCGTAAAATAATAGGATTCATGAATCTAATCGCATCTTACCTCCACCATTAAAACATAGAAACAAAAGCCATTATCAAAACCCAAGACACCATAGTTAACGAAATAAAGTAAATGTCAGACATCTTTATTTACCCAAATGCTCCACATTTTACCTTTTTCCGTCCTTTATAAGAACGAAGTGAAGAAATGAGAATATGAATTTGTTCCTAAATGTACTTTCTATTTTATTTGCTATCTTTGAACGTGAAGACTTGGGTTCGAAAGAGGGTCTGAAGTGTGAAGTATTTCTGTTTAACGTGTTGCGTGGGTATGATGTGGTTTTATTATAATGTAGGAGACAGACGTATACGATTAATTTAAATGTATGTGAGCAGAGAAAAATGGAACAGCATTTGGAACTAGAACATTTGTATGACCTACCAGAGAGTTGGCTGGTTTGATTATTTGTGTTTTTATCTACATCCACGCAGACTCAGTATTGTTATCTAATTAAAAAATTATATAATATATATACACCGTGACTTTTTAGTCGTCTTACAACGGCAGCCCACTTCATGTATACAATGACTATTAAATGTTCATAAAAGTAAAAATAGGTATTTATGAAATTTGAATAATTTAAAAAGAAAAATATTATTCATTATGACGCATGACGTCGTTAGAAACACCCTGTTGCGAGCGCGGCGGAATGATCTAAGTACTCGACTCGTGCGCTGGGTAGGTATTTTCTACCGTTTGATACGTAAACATTATTAACAGGATGTTTCATATTTCTAATGTATTATTTATTTTTCTTTGTACCTATTATTTTAATTAACGGTAAAAAATAATAATCGCGCCTAGAGGTATTTAATGTTGGATACATTGAGTGGACCACCTTTGTAAGACGACTAAAAAGTCACGGAGTATACATATATATATAAATGTTGATTAAAGTCAAGAGACGTATAAACGTTAAACAGTCGCTAATCATTACTTAACTTTAAGCCATTTTTTTATAAACAAGGTTATTTGTAATACGTCAGCAATCCATTAAGGGGATGTAGGGGAGGTCATTTGCAACCAAATGATCCCTTATGACCCCTATGCAAATTTCAACCATTTTTCAGTAATTTTACATTTTATATTTTTTTGAAGATATCAGAGGGGTAATTCCCGTAATTTTAAGCGCGTTCACAGTCTGATCTCAGTCTCAATCTGTCAAAAATACAATCAATTTCCATACATTTTTGACAAGTTTTTGACATTGATTGTCGCTGAGATGAGATTGCGACTTGAATTTGAACGTTTTTTAAGTACGAGAATGGCCCCTCTGGTATCTTATTGTATCTCGTTGGATAGCTGAGAGGTTGTACATATTTTTGGAATGTTCTGTCGATAAAGTAAGCCATGTTAGCATATAGGCAAGTTTTTTTGCAGAAAGCAATGTTAGTCAAATAACCTGCTGAAATTGATAAAAATGGTGTGCTCTGATTGAAAAAAATATTAAAGATAATAATTCTCATTTTATGGTTCATTATTATGTATTGAAGTAGAAGCAGATAATAATAATTAAAAAAAAAACCAAGCATTTTTTTTAATATAAATTTTGAAAGTTGTGTAGGTACCGCCAAAAACATGTGTCAAATTACTCGGAAATGGTTGACATTTGCATAGGGGTTATAAGTGGTAATTTGGTTGCAAATGACCTCCCCTAGATTCCCCTTAATGGATTGTCGACATATTACCAATAACCCTGTATAAAGGGGAAAGAGTTTGTCTGTCTCAGCTCTGTGATCACTTAAAAAGCTTGATATTAAGATTATTATTAATTTAAACCTCTACGATTATTCATAGTTAGCTCGAGTTCAGCAATAACAGGTTTATATTTCATTCCTTGGCGCAAAAACTATAGTGATTTCAATTACCAAAAACCGACATCGTTCGAATCATTGCGTATCGAAAATTAAATTTTATTCATTTTATTTATTTATTATTTTCCAACTTACATCTATCATTACAGGGTAACCTAATGCGATAGTGTACTAATCTAAACTCTTAATCTAACTTATTATTATTATTATAATTACATTTTGTAACAATATATAAACAATGCATTCTTTGTGAACTCACTCAGAGAACCACAGAATAGGTCCGAGTCAGTAGCTATGAATGAGGTTGAGAGTGCGGATTGCCCGCGTCAGTGCACAGTGGCGCCTTACTTAAAATATTGGTACGAGCGCACGGCTCCGCCAGCAGCCATGGCTGTCGTTGTCGCCAAACGTACCTACCTGTCTGGAAAACACAAACCTATGTGGCTTATGTCCGCATTATGTACCTTCCCTCTAAGTACTTTGAATATGTACGAGATGAGTGCTCGATCCCTCCTGACCCTGAGTTCGTTATACCCAACCATACCCAAAATAAATAAAGTCGGGTACATAAGCGGATAAAATGGGTACACAGCATACAAGCGCAAGTTTAAGTACCTCACAAACATGTTTTGTACTCTCTCCAGCATGACCCTATATTTAGATTCGTGTGGAGCCCAAATGACTGTGTTACATTCTAATTGACTTCTAACCAAGGAATTATTGGCGATAACCGCTTTGATGTTATTAAAACGACGCACCATGCGGAGCAGCTTTTCTGCAGCAGTTTGTGACGTGATCACGAAAAGTTATCCCCATGTTGAATGTCACTCCCAAGTCCCTAACTTCCGTAGCCCTAGCCATTGCATTGGCAACCCGTCCATACTGTATGTATAAATAATAGGAGAACGCGCGCGAGAGAAAGTGATACTTACGCACTTTGAGATGTTGAACTGCAAGAGGTTATCCTCGCTCCAGGTCACCACTCTGTCTATGTTTCTCTAAAGCTCTAACTATGTTTCACAGTCCTCCAATTTAATTATCTCTAGCGACAGCTTGAGGTCATGCCAACAGTAAACATTTGGCGTCCTTAATAACTTCTGGCAAGTCATTTATCATAAGAATGAATTGCAAAGGCCCAAGGTTACTGCCCTGACTCACCCCCGACCTGCCGGTCGATTCTGTAACAATCTCACCGTGATAACTTTGGTGAAGTGAGCTATCATTCCACCTGTTGCTAGGGATTGACACTATCGACAACTCACTTCAAGCTCACTTCACCTAAGTTATCACGGTGAGATTGTTACAGAATAGCTCGGCTGGTAAAATATGGCTCTGACTGGTGTCCCGCATATTCTTTGTACAGTTGTCTTTTTTTTTTAGTGTGGGAAATCATCAAATAACTTCTCCCGCTTTGGGCAGCGCGGGAGGGCGTGTCAGACTCTTACTGACTAAAACCCACCCGTGTTCCTTCAGTTGCCTGTACCAGGGGCCACGGTAACCCATTCGGACATTCCCGCGACGCTGGCAGACGTAGTAGAGCTCAAAAACTTGCAAAAAAAAAATCATATGTTACACAATTTCAGTCTCATAAACTACATTTACCTAATTCACGCAATCGTATACAATGGTAGCTGATAAGCCACTTACTGGTCAATGATAGTGATAGATTAATAATTACTATAATGGATAGCTTGTTACGTACCGATATACATGAAACCCTGTCCAGTGTCCGTCATTGTCTGTTGTATGTATCTCTTGTCTTGTTGTAATTATTATAGTAAGTGGTGATGTTAATTTGATTGGTTTTAGATTGATTGGGTGAACTGAACCCGTTGAGATAATTAACTAGATAAGCAAAACGGACAGTGGTTTCACATATTTTGTGTAACTACCTAAATTTACATTTAAGGATGTCGAATCTGTCCTTAACTTTTTGAAACATTTTGATCTGCATTCACAGATTTTGTAGATTGTAGATTCACAGAGTTTGTACTCTGTTATCAATATGTACGTACTTAGGTATATACCTAATACATAATTGGACTCTAAAATTCGTTCAGAATTTTTAGTAATTTGCCAGTAAAGCCCGTAGACCAGGTACTAGCGACTCTGCAATATTATACCCCAGGATTTTTCATAAAATGTGTTGCTGACATGTCAGGCTTACATAAACCGTAAACCATAAACGTATACCTTATTATTCATCGAGTGACTAGGGCTATTGCTAAATTAGGTCGTAGCCAGTCTTCGATCGATAATTGTAATTGCGAGCTCGCTGTCCGATAAGGACCAGGCCCGGGTCGACGGCGCGTTGTGTTCCACGCGCGTCTCTAAGAGATGACAGCACCAAAGACGGGGTCTGCTAGAGCCGATGCCGGCCAGGGTTGCGGAAAAATCCGAAAGGGTTACCGTGTCCCCTGGTATAGGCAACTGAAGGAACACGGGTGGGTTTTAGTCAGTAAGAGTCTGACACGCCCTTTGTTTCAACTGACTTTATAAAAAATATCTAGATATCCGAAAGTATTGGGTGCAATTGACTCTACTCATATTCAAATTCTTTCTCCAAGTAAGAACGATTAAGTTTATTCGATTTATAATGAACATAACATAACAATACGCCTGAGATCGCCGAAGGCGTAGGCAGAGGTCTAGTACACCCACATTCCGCCAGTTCTGTTCAAGTACCATTTAATCACTAAGAAAGAATTTAAAAATCACCCGATATTGAAATTCATTATTTAAATTATCTCGCAATCAGGACTGAAACTGGTCTTTCTGAAGTTTTGAGAAACTTACAGCGAGTTCTCTGAAACAAAAAATACCACATGTACCTAGGTATTCCAAATATAATGAGAAACAGGAAAATCGCAAAGCTTAACAAATAATATCGTGCTTATCATTAGGTACTGACTTTGGTGCAACGGCTCATGGCTAAGTAATAACAGCTGTACGGGTCGATCGATCAGGTTAAGCTATGCTTGCCGCGGTTGGTCCGTGGATGGGTGACCATCTTTACATTCCGAGAACCCTCCGTGCCTCGAAACCCACGTTAAATCTTTGGCAGTCGTTACAGGTCGTCAGAAGGCCGAAAGTCTGGCAAACAGTCTTACCAAGGGGTATCGTATTACCCAGTAACTGGGTCGTGGAGGTCAGTTAGGTAGTGGCTCCTTGTAAAATACTGGCTGAAGCTGATCCCAACATATTTGGGAAAACGCTAGGCAGATGTTGTCTTTGGTGCAAAGGTATACATTTTTCTTAAACATTTCAAAGATTCAAATAACTGTAGGCGGTACTTTGTTATCATTTGACAAGTTCGTTAGTTGTCACTTGAAAATTTGACGTGAACGGTGAAATGTTGCCATAATATAAAAATCACCCAACCATTATTATTGGGAAAAAGTATCGCTTTTTACCGGCAGCCGGAATAACTTGGACAATTGAATTTTTGTGCAGTGAACAATGACTAATTTAGTCATTGGCAGTGAAACAACGCTTTGTATTTAACAAACGTCAAACATCTTACGTAATCGTTATTGTTTGACTTACGTATAACCAACCGTTTGAAACGGTGCCTTTACGTAGTATATGCAGGAACGCAGGCGTTCATTGCCTAATTCACCAAAAACGAAAAACTTCGCAAGCAATGCACCGGTTGGTGCAGTTGGTAGCGACCCTGCCTTCTGAGCCGCTGGTCCCGGGTTCGATCCCCGGACAAGTCAAACATTTGTGTGCATGAACATGTCTGTTTCACCTGTGTCTGGGTGTTTATATGTATATAAGTATGTATATCAGTCATCAGGTTACCGTAGTACAGGTTCTACCTAGTTCGGGACCTGAAGACCTTGTGTGGATGTGGTCAAAAAAACAAAAACAAACAAACAACAATGGGGAATAAATAAAGTTTGGAAAATCCGAAAGTGCACGCCTCATAACGCTCATTTATTTTAATAAAATAATAAATCGTATATTTGATTTGTAATATAAAAAAAAACATGTATACAAGAAAAATTCTCATATTTTTGTAGGTGTGTATAATAGCGAATTTTAATAAAAAATCGTTTAAAAAAAACTACGTAAACTAGGCTACTGATATGAAATACGGCACCAGTTCACCGAATTCTGGAACGAATAAAAAGCCCGGTCTCGATATAACATTATTTTTTTCAAAGTAGCAACAAAAATTATTTTTAGAAAATATAAGATGGTTTAATTTAAGTTTTTTCTCGATGTACATATACTGATATTATTGTACAAGTGCAATATAGTTGTGATAGAGGCATTTGAAGGTCACAAAATTGCTTGACCTTGACGAGTCAAGCACTACCTCAACCGTTTCGCGTTATCAGGCGTGCAATAAGTACTGAAGGCTGTTGACCTCAGGGCGAGTTCAGAGTCACCAATCCTGACTCGCTTCATATTTTGGTTGCTGACACCAAAACTACAAACGTAGCATACAGGAAAGTTTTATAAAAATGTGGCTGTTATTTTAGTATATTGCGGTGTATTACGACTTCCACGCAAACGAAGTAGAGGGCAGAAGCTAGTTTTCAATAAACGCACAATAATAAGCCGGTAAACATTCTCCTGTATAACAAAACACCACACCAGTAGCACAGGCCATTCCAATTCATTTTCAAGAAAAAAACTGTCTGATATTTTTATTTTCCCTCTATCAAGAATAGCACCTACAAGCATACGATATTTTTATCGTAACCAATATCCAAGGCTTTACTCATTCGTAAAGCCATCGTTTTCATCCGCTCCATATTATATTACTACTTAGTACATATAGTGCTCGGAGTATCTTTGAAGGATAAAACTAGAAATTAAATTATCCGGAAAATAACCGGAGTAACCGACATAGCTTGCGGAGTACGAAAACTGAAGTGGAAGTCGGCTGGCCATGATTGTCGAAGGACCGATGGCCGATGGAGCAGACGAGCCCTGGAGTGGACGTATCGGCAATCGTAGCGTGGGACGCCCCCTAGCTAAATGGACCGACGACTTTAAGAAAGTGCTGCTGGGACAGACTGGATGTGGAAGGCGGAGGACCTGGTGTTGTGGAGGCCTTTGTTCAGTAATGGACTGCGATAGACTGAATTGATTGACCTACAGTAGGCCGCACTTTAGTGATAACAATACCAGCATAAACGGGCCTCTTGATGTATTAAAGCTCCGTCCTACGCTAGGCCAGCTCAAGGTCATAGTGTTATCACTGACGTACGGTCGATTATACCTACTATGATATATCAAGCTATACACCAGTATAAGCTGACATATTATTGTACCGAAAGCCAATACTATACGAGGTCAGTTTATACTGGTAAATTATAGCTTGATATTGCGTCGTGTGTACTATGATATATGGTGACGTTTTGCTAAAAACTTTCCTTGTATCTGCAAAAACAAACCATAAAGAAAGTTATGGACTTGTATATCTAAAACACAACTGTGTTTCTTCAAGAAGTTTCTGTGAAAACGTTTCCACATAAATGTTTTTCAAAGGGTTTTATGGGATTAGTTTGTCAGCCATTACAGGTACTTTATCCTTAGCTTGTAGTAATAAACGCTTCTTTATATTTCGGTTCGTAGATCTCTATGGAAGTTACTTTCAATTTGGAGACCTTTAATTTTCTTTGTATATCTATTGTCTAAGGATGATGAATAATAATGTTACTTTAAGTATCTATTAATCAATTCGGTATTGTCCATGGAAAAATATACATAATACCATGGCACGAGAAATAAATAACAGAAGACAGGGAGCTAAAGATGACAATTATTAAAAGTAGGCCTCCTAAAAAAAAATTGAATCCAATTTAAACAATGCCGTAAATGCGCAAAAATGTGAATGTAATCCTCATGAATAATCGTGAAAATACAAAAACACTGGAATAAATCTTTCAAATGGAAGCAGTTGATTGATTCCAGCTCCATTGTTTGAATCGAAAATCATTTATTTGATCGGGTCATAATCATAAATCTTCTGTGTCAAATTTTCTGTTTATATATCATTCGCATCAATTTCTCAGGGGCATTTTGACAGAAAGCCATTTTGAATCTTGTGCAATGCAACTATTACTGTGCTCAAAAACTTTTTTGGGAATATAAGTAATATCAAAATAATTACCACAATGCTACTTGATCAACTTGTGTGTTGGGCTGAAATACAAATAGGTTAGTATAAAAACTGCACCTTACCGGTCCAAACAAAAGAAATGATCAGATTTTAGCATTTTAGTTCAACGCAACTGTTTATACACTGTGACATTTTAATCACAATTTTGCTAGAACAAACGTTGTTTAGACCATGGTCTACTACCATTCTACAGCATCAAATATGTTATTAAAACAATCTATTCAAATTGATTGATTTGATTAATTAATGTTTTGAATTTGATTATCCGATATATAATTCGATTACCGTAACTTCATAGTACTTACTCATCATGGTAGCGATATTGCATTCAAGACGCGAGCGCCGCGCGTCGCAGCCGCGATGTCTGTGTTGTAGGGCGTAACGATAATCCCGACATTTTTAACATTGCCTTTTTTGTGTTTTTTTAGAAAACCAATGACGTGTTTTTTTCTATTGGATGCTACAGAATGGTTGTAGGCCATGGTCTGAACAACGTTTGTTCTAGCAAAACTGTGATTCAAATGTCACCGTGTATATTAAACTTAATACTAGCCTTAATCTAATACGAAATCCCGCAAATTGAAAGGACTGAAGAGAGATACTGTTCACAAATTGGTTCACCTTAAACAATTAAATATAGGAAAAATATCGCTTATGTAAAGCTACCCGAGACACAATAACTTATTACAACTGGTCTTACTACCTAGTTCTTACAAAAGGCCTAACTCTCTCGTATGTTAAATTATGACAATTCAGTAGAAACTCAGTGTTTTCTCACTATAGGTATTCCTTTCAATAGACGGAATCAAGACCCTTGCCGTCAAACACAGGATAATGCCTATGTTCTCACGCATAAACGTGGCCTACGGGTAAGACGGTAACGCTATTGTTACCTGGATTGGCGAGCATCCTTCATTTAGCATTAAACGGTTCAGTAAGGCCTTCTTCACTAACAGATGGCCACACCTCAAGGGTTAACCTCATAATTGCCCGCACCCGAATCAATCCCAATTCATCTGACCACGGGGCTACACCAAGGCATCACGTCTATCCTCGCATTAAAGCTATTAAAAAAGAGCTAGCATAATCAGCCAGACGAGAAGGATCAGGTTTGATTGGACTCGTAGAAAACCCATCGGGCTATTTTGACACAGTTTGGTTATCCCAGAACTGGTCCCTCTCCCAAAACGTGTTCCTCGTTGTCACGCCACGGGGGGAAAAAACCTTTCCTATTTTGACAGGACCCTCAATCGATGTCCTTGGAAAATCCTCTTCCACAGACTAAATACAATTCTCATCTAGTAGTCATTTCGAATTTAGACATTGTTTATCAATAGAACGTGGGAAATTATGTTCATATGTTTATTTATTTCAAATAACTAATAAACATGTAATTAGTTCGCATGACACAATTTCACCAAAACCACGGTAATATTATCTATACAGTATTCCAACTTTATACAAACGGACGAAGCGCGAGCTATGCCTACGCGTCTCGATGTCGGCATTCGCTCGGCATGCAGACAGTCGCGACTGTGCCCACAGAGTACTTTTTTTAGATAGGTAACTGTGCCGCAGTGACGAACGGATGGTGTGTTGTTTTTTTATCAATAACCGCGCGATTTTTTCACTTAAAATAAATTCAAGTACATATTATATAGTATAACGAGTAGGATATATTGTGCTGTTTTTGGTTGCAGGAATTCGTCAATAACGCATCCAGTGATAACTTTTTTTAGATTACCTGGAAACTCTGAGAGGAAAGACTATAAAATTATTTTACTTACTAGTAGGTAGGTACATTATGTGTGCCTTTTTATTGGATAAGTATTTCCTTTTATCTCCCGAAAAACAAGAGGTCTGGATTACTAAATAAAGTGAATTAGAGTAAAGGAAAGTGATTGACACGAGTGAAATAGGTAGTTATAGGCGGTTCATGAATGATTATACGGTAGGTAAGCTTGTGTTAAAACCTCGGGGCATGTGTGTTTTGTTTTGTTAGTTTGTATAATTCAAAGTAAAGACGTGGTATTTTATTATTAGTAATAGTTGTTAATTGTACTATGTGTATGAATAATTCTAGAAAAAATAAATTTGACCGTCTGTCTGTCACTAGATAGTTGAAATTTTCTCAGATTAAGTATTTCTGCTGCTGCTATAACAACATATACCACTAAAAACCGTTTTTATTCTCGGTATTAATAAGAATTTTATAATACTCGTTATTATAAGACCGATTTGTTATTCAAACATAAACATGGTTGTTTAATTAAATCTACCAATCAAAAAAGAACACGCACTTTTATTGAACACTTCTTATTCAATTCACAAAGTATTTTATTTGTTTATATAAAAAAAGTATATTTACAATCACAAAACTAAATGGAAACACAAAGTAGGCAAATGTAATTAAAATGCTGGAGGCGGGCAGCCCTATCGCATGTTTACGTACCGCGCGGCTGTAGGCATTTATTTCAAAGATCCGGCCGAGTTACAATACTGTATAGATAATATTACCGTGCCAAAACCATCACCATACGAGCTTGAGCAGACCCACGAAAGGTGTCGCTACTAGTTGCTATAATTATTGATTCTTGCAACGTCACAACCTGTCACTTAAGTTACCATGCGAATAAGTATGTTGTCAAGTTAAAGTCAAATAATTTATGGTGCGATGAAAAGGACTATTTGTGCAGTAACAGTAGAACACTGTCTCCTAAAGCACAGGTTTCCCCTAGTTTAGGAGGCAGGGTTTCCACCATTCCAGACACCTTTTTACAACCTTTTGTTTTTGTAACCTACTTTTACTACTTATTGTAACAAAGGTATTTAGTATCAATAAAGTTATTATTATTATTTCCAGTAAGCCAATAAAAGGCACTTTTGAACGTCAAAATAAAATTGATTGTAGGTGCCCTTTCCGATAAGTAGTTTCGTATGGCGAATAATGGGCAAGAAACTCCATAGCTACTCTCTTGAAACGATTTACAATATTTTGTACACCGTACGGTACGGGACCAGGTCGTTTACCTATCTGTTGTTGCAGTTTCTTCGTTATTTAAAACACAAACCGATCAGATATCTCATTGTGACATTCAAATATCTTATTGTGACATTCAAATATCTCATTGTGACATTCAATTAAGAAACACAACAATATCCATTAAATTCACAAAACGTGATGTACACTCTTGCACTTTCCTCTCAAAGCTGTTATTTCCAATGTCAACAACATTGCTGGGAATATAATGGGAACAGATAATGTATTCACCAGTTTTAAATTGAAATGGCACGTTCGTATTGTTCATTCAAAATGTAACTATTTACACTAGGTGTACTAAATTAAATGACTAACTATACAAATAAATACAAAAACATAAGGACACTTGGGCGTCGCAGTATTCGTCCGCATCGCTGTCATCCGGAAACGTGCCGAGAAGACTGGCAACATTGCCACGTTGAATGGCAATGCTAATTCTTTGGCCAAAGAACAACCCCGACTGACCAGTCGGCGAGAAATTTCCATAAAAAGGAGACGCGCACTCGGGCGATTCAAAATGTGTATTGGATTGTCTGAATTTTTATTTCCCTTTTTATAATAGCTGGTGCCATACGCCGTATAAGTTTCGTATTCCAAAAGTTTCTAGTCTGTAGCCAAGTCAAATATTAGGGGTCAGACTAATGCAGCTGTATTTGACTGCAAATCAACTTCCATTTTCACATGTCTATTCTATGCTTTATACCTGTGACTAATAACAATTTATAATGAAACTTTTGTAATTTGTCACATACCTAATTTGAGAGACTTTTTTATGAAGGCGTGGTTTGACAAATGAGAAAGGTTTACTTTTATGACTTCACAGGGTCGGCGGATACCTAACTTCGGGCTGATTTCATGGCGCAATATTTTGTAGAATGTTTTAAATTTCGATCTGGCCTAGATCCTTTGAAGTCGTAAAATGGTGTCTGTGTATGTATGAATGTAGGTAGACGATGTTTTATGTTTAGAGATATTGGTTTTTGATGTTTTAGTACGAAGGATGATAGGTAGGTACTAAAAAGATAATTTTTATGTTTTGTTTTTCTGTCTTTTTTACTACTTTAGCGACCATTACTTAACAGTAGTATCAGCCTATAACGTTCCCATTGCTGGGACACAGGCCTCCTCTCTGTGACAGGGAGTGCGTCATATCATAATAGGTACACCATGGGGGCCCAGTGCAGATCGGTACCAGTAACTCTAAAAGTAAAATATAAATGAACGACATAATATTATGTCATAAAATTGAAGTGTCTGTTTGTAATGTAAAAATAACAGCTTTTTACGAAATGCGTATCGAAGTATATACGGTACTTATAAAATTTTTTTTTAAATTTTTCTGTGTCTGTCTGTTTGTTCCGGCTGATCTCCAAAACGGCTGGACCGATTTTGGCAGGGCTTTAACTAGCAGATAACTGATGTTAAAAGGAGTAACAATTGCTACTTTTTGTCCCAGTAGCTTTTTCCGTGGGATATTTTTCGACATCTACGCAGGCGTTCGCCGCGCGCAGCAGCTGGTTACACATAATGATGTAATAAAAAAAAAGCTTGCACTGTTAAAAGAGAAGAATACTAAAAGATTCAGACACCAGTTGTAGTCACAACTATATGGAATCATTGATCAATTTTTTTATGCTCTGTGTGGTCTGGATCCTGGCCCTTTAAGCTACAATAGTCGTAAGTCATAAATAGCACCACGGTTATGACTAGCTGTTTTTACGATCACATATTTTCAACTGAAATCACTTTCAAGTTATAAAAGTTAACACAAAGTTGTTACATGTATGTAAGACAATATAAAATAATAAAGATTTTTCGTAAAATAAAGTGCAAAATCAAATACCTACTACGTGTAAAAGTGTTGATTCTCAGGCTAGTTTGAAAACTGAATTGACACAGATACATACATATATTCACGCCTGGTTCCCACGAGGGAAGACAGAAACTATAGAAAGCCATCTGCTACGATCCTTACATACTCCTTTTTTTTCGTTTACGGTCATACGTTCAACTTAATTGGTTTTTTATTTTAATTAAGTAGTTAAAGAGATAACTTGTCATTTTGTTTCAATTGTTTAATGTTATGGACATTCATTACTTTCCTTGTTTTCTTTAAAAAAATATGACAACAAAACCACTCTTTAAACTGGGTTCCATTTCACTACTAATGCAGAAATAGTCCATACTTTTAGCAACATATTGAATTTTCATCTTACATTACATTCTGGCAAAAGAGCAAGAAGCTCTATTAAACTAGGTCTAATGTATTGACCTAGACCCTTGCGTCTTAAGTCAAGAGAGCTCAACTGTCGCTAATGAGACACAATTTTATTACGTTTATACGTGTATTTATTACCGAACTTAATAAGTTCGATCGACAGATGAAAGGATATCGCGATAGAAATGTTTAATTGAAGACAAAAACTAATTTGATAAGAGATTGAAAATTGGAATAATAGAACGAAATATAGTTAGCTATTGTATGTTGCACAATAAACAATAACCTAAAAATTTTATTTATTCCGTAAAACTAACCAAACAAAAATATAAAATATAATAAATATAATATAAAGTGGGATGAGCCGCTTTGCAGAGTAGTACAGAACAATTTACTTAACACGTCTGCTACTACTGCGGAGCGTGCGCGCCTGCTTGCTGTGGGTAAGTGGGAGTCGGGTCTTTGGCTTCATGCACTACCGTCGTCGAACATAGGCACTTTGTTAGACGACACTACTTTCCGCCTCGGAAAAAAAAAAAAAAAATATATATATATATACCTAGTAGGTACATAATTTGTGTATACCTTCTTT
This sequence comes from Brachylomia viminalis, assembly GCA_937001585.2. Classification (NCBI taxonomy): domain Eukaryota; kingdom Metazoa; phylum Arthropoda; class Insecta; order Lepidoptera; family Noctuidae; genus Brachylomia; species Brachylomia viminalis. Next base: position 26,168,678 of record OW443294.2, on the reverse strand, counting down.
ACTTAAGCAGGTACACTGTATTGTTTAAAAAAAGGGTAATTTTTTTATTACAAAAAAGTAACTTCGATCTTGAAGATCAATTTTAAGCTCACTTTTTGCTATCCATTCCAAAAAAATATTAAAGGGATTTTTTTTTGTAATTTCTAAAATACATTTTAATAGTTTCCAAAAGTATCAAACTTAAAGAAAGTTTGGAAAATCCAAAAGTGCACGCCTCTTAGTGCTCAATTATTATAATAAAATAATAAATCGTTTGATTTGTAATTAAAAAAAATATATTATGTACCTACGCAAGAAAAGTTCTTATATTTTTGTACGTGTATATCTTATTGAATTTTAATAAAAATTAATTAATAAAAAACAACTTAAACTAGGCTACTGATATGAAATACGGCACCAGTTCACCGAATTCTGGACCTAATAAAAAAGCCCGGTCTCGATATATCAATTTTTTTGCGAGTCACCGTTGGTACGCACGGCTACGGATCAAGCTGTAAATTTCCAGTATAAGCTCATCTCTCATTGTATAGGATTTCCTTACAATGAGAGGTCAGTGTAAACTGGAAATTATAGCTTGATGTGTAGCCGTGTGTACCTACAAAATCAGTACAAAATATATATTTTATCGAAACATTTGTTTTTCAAAGTAGCAACATAAAGTGATTTTTTGAAAGTATAATTTTTTTTTTTTTTTTTTTTTATATATTTATGAGACAACATCCACACAAGGTCTTCAGGTCCCGAACTAGGTAGAACCTGTACTACGGTAACCTGATGACTGATATACATACTTATATACATATAAACACCCAGACACAGGTCAAACAGACATGTTCATGCACACAAATGCTTGACTTGTCCGGGGATCGAACAAGCAAGCACTACCTCAACCGCTCCGCGTCATGAGGCGTGCAATACTATAAAGGCACGTTAGTAAATTGTTGTAACAATTTATCAACCCTTTCAAATCCAACAAGATATTAATATACCACCTAACATTAATACTAAAACTTAAAGGATTTAAACGATACATTAAGACTGCAAGATTCTAAGCAAAAATAACCCTTTCACACACAAACTACGAGTATAAACTTATGCATATTCAACAGACTACTAACTGGGGGGATGAATTTACACGTTTTGCGGTGAAATTATATCTATATCTCTCTATCTAGGGGTGAAGGAACGATTAACGGAGCGAAGCATTTCTTGAATATAGCTCTGAAGTTTTACGCGGGAGCCGCGCTCATTGGGTTTAATTTACGCTAAATTTCCTTCGGGATTCTTGTAACTAAATGTTAGACTGATTAACTGTGAATTGGTTTAGATTTGCGCGAAGTATTTGATTGGGTTTAAAGGGCTCATTTAACGAACGGTTGCCGGCTTAGTTTTATGTGATGTTTTTTTTTTAATTTATCTTGTTTTCATCAATAGTACTTTCTGGACATAGATTACATTTGGCAGTCACAGTTACTGGTTCTTGATATAATGTACTCTGTCTTCTACGACACCCTTAATACGCAGGTAAGCCGAAGTAACTTCTCTTCTTTCTTTTCTTCTTTTAAAAAAAACCTTGCCCCACTACACACGTTGGCACTAATTTCTCCTGTATTGTGTGTACGTTTACAAACATTTATACTCACATACACAAACAGCCAGACTCGGAACAACTACTTGTAGGTCATACAAATATGTGTTCCGTGCGGGGATCGGACCCGCGACACGCAGCGCAGCAGTCAGTCGCTTAACCACTGCGCCTACCGTGCCGTCAACTACACTGGCCTTTAAAACTTGGTACTAACCACACTTTTAAAATTGGAATTTTCCTAATCTGTAGAAGTCAAGAGTTTTGTAATTAAAAACGTTTTAAAGCTAATTTCATCAACTTTCTTTGAAATTATAGTTTTTTTATACATCAGAAACGTTTTTAAATAAAAAAAAATAAAAACAAAAAGTAATACATTTTTGACGCACGTTCTACAGGTGAAAGAGGCATGATAAGTAAAGTTTACGTGCAGTAGACACCTTGGCTTTGAATCAAAATTCATCGATCAAGAAATAAATGTGAAAACAAAAACAAACAAAAAAGTCAAAAGAAAAACAACATTTTGAAAAGGAGTGGTTTTGTTTATAAAGTTTCTTTCAGACATTTCTTAAAAGGAGGTTATTGACTATAAAGTTTTTTTAAATACATTAAATTCTTTTTGTAATCCTTTCTGTTACGAAAATATATGTTGTGTACTTTAAAAGTTTTTTCAATAATATAGCGTGTCCACTCGTAACGGAACCGCAACGGAACGGAATTATTTACATATCACAATGTGGCACCACTATTATGAGTACCTAGTATGTGGATTCTACATTGACTATGGTCTCTCTCTAACTATGGAAATTGCGTAGTATTGCATTAAGTAGTAGGTACATTACTTATGTTTTTTTTATTATTAACATTTTCTGTCTCTGGCGTCCCATATAATCTAACAGCATTTAAGGGTTAAAACAAATATCACAATAATACAATGACTAGATGCTGGAATAAAACCACAAACACACAAGTGGTCATTGTGGTCACAATTTAGGTTATCATTGTATTCGGGACTGTGTAGTTTATTTGATTTTCCTTTGTTCTGATTCATCTATCTACCCAGCATTATCCCAAATATGTTGGTGTGGTGTTGGCTTCCAGTCTAACCGGTACAGTATTTTTATCTCACGAAGCTACGCTCGCGTTACTTGTGGTAACCTAGTGTACAAACATGCTGTGATGTGTGCGTGAAGACGACTAGCGTCGGGTCATAACACACACTCGCACACACACAGACATACACATACATTTCTGACTTCGCCATTGTCTCGGACGGTACAGAGAGCTCCTATGCTTACACACACATTCACAGCGTGTTTGTGCACTTGGTAACCACAAGTAAAGCGCGTGTCGCTTCGTGTATTTAAAGTACTATAGCAGCTGAATACCAATATTTTACATAAAGCGACTCCCTAACTGACTTCCGCAACCCAGTTACTTTTGTTCTTATAAGGTAGGTACCTACTACTTGTAGATGCTTACAAACAAAAGTAACTTAGTATGTGTTTTTAATATAAAATGAGAAACTGTCAAGAAAATGAATTGCTTGTTTTGTTAAACTAAATTGATTTCAGATTGGTAGATTTTGAAAAAAGAAATAGACGTGAGAAAACCCCCTGGGGTGAAATAATTAAATTGTGGGTGGTGGTACATCCATATTTAATTTGTTTTAATATTTAAGTCAAGTTATAAGAAATTATAACAGTAACCTATTTGAATAAATAACCGTTGACAAACGTTTAAAGAAGGTACGTATGAGATTTTGGGGCTAACTCTTTTCATAATAATAGAATTTACTCTGTTGGTGTAATTGCTGTAATGGCGTTCCAGTAGGAGGATAAATAAATAAATAAAATAAAGTCGCCTATCGTGTCTGTCGGTGTGACCGCCTTGTTTTTTGTAACTACGCAACGGCTTTTAATGCGTTCACCATCATTTAGAGAATTGATTCGAGAAGGTTTATGGGTATGAAACATTAATATTTAACTTGGATATATACAGCACAGAAATCTCGATGTTTTGTGAAGTCGGGGACGGAGCCTTTTTTTTTTTTGATTGTGGGAAGTCATCAAGTAACTTCTCCCGCTCTGAGCGGAGCGTGAGGGCTCTTACTGACTAAAACCAACCCGTGTTCCTTCAGTTGCCTTTTTTTTTTTTTTTTTGTTTCCGGGGTGGAAAATCCTCATGGCTGTCCACCGCCCTGGGGCGGGCGGCGGGGTCTGTCAGACTCTTACTGACTAAAACCACCCCGGTGTTCCATCTCACACCTACGCCGGGGGTCGCGGGAACGTACGATCCTTCCGCAACCCTCGACTGGTGCCGGCCCGACACTGCGGGCCTCTTCGGGTCTGGGGGGAGTAAGGTGTTTGACTCCCCCCGCGACGTCTAAGAGGGGCGCGCGTGGAACACTTCGCGCCGCCACCTCGAGTCCTGGTGTGTGGGGGGCGACAGACGTTCCTTCAGTTGCCTGTGCCAGGGGCCACGGTAGCCCCTCCGGGCGATCCACACATTGGTGACACCCGGGCGTTTCCTCCCGGGGGCAGTCCCTAGTGTCTTATAATTATCATATCACCAATAGTTCTAACAACGTTATTCATAAAGCGTTCTAATATTATGTACCGTCAGCTTAACAAAAGTATCCCGTCCAGTCAACAGAACATAAATAATTTAAATTCAAATTAATAATACGAAAATTTCACAGAAAACAGAAGATTAATGTTTCTAAAAGTTTATACTTACGTTGTAATGATAGAAGTTTCCTAAATTATTTGGCACTTGCAGAAATTTTCAATAAGTTTCGTTGAATTACTAGAAACATTGTTTGAACGAAGGTAAGTTAGATAAAAGTTAATTTTGTGATTTGTACCTACTTAATGATTAGAAGTTAACTTTTAAAGGCACAATTGGTTTTGAATAAGTTATAAAGGTAAAAAGCTTTTGGTTTTTTCACGCCAATCAGTGTATCTCGTCAAAATACATCTATTTTTTTTTTAAACGTTTAAAAATACCTAGTTTGGGGCACACTAGGAATTTCTCCTGTATCGTGGGTGCGTTTACAAACATTTAAACTCACATACACAAACGGCCAGACCCGGAACAACTACTTGCAGGTCATACAAATATTTGTTCCGTGCGGGGATCGAACCCGCGACACGTAACGCAGCAGTCAATCGCTTAACCACTGCGCCAACCGTGTCGTATTAGGTACCATAGGCCCCTAGCCGCCGCAGGAGACGCCCTGGGCGTTGGGAATCCCAAGCTGATTCCCGGCCACCATAGGCGCGGACGTCGAGCAATGGGTAGCTCGCCGTCCGATAATGACTAGGCCCGGGTCGATGGCGCGTTGAATTCCACGCGCGCCTCAAAGAGATGTCAGCACCAATGACGGGGTCCGCTAGGGCCGATGCCTGCCAGGGTTGCGGGAAAGTCGGAAAGGGTTACCGTGGCCCCTGGCACAGGCAACTGACGGAACACGGGTGGGTTTTAGTCAGTAAAAGTCTGACACGCCCTCCCGCTCCACCCAGAGTGGGAGCAGTAATTTGATGATTTCCCAGACAATAAAAAAGAAAAAAATGGTCTTACACACTCAACAGGCTTATGCGAATTGATGTTATCGTTACTTAAATACCTATGTTTTACACAAACAAAATCCACTATTAACATATGCATTATAAATGATAAATGATTTTATTTCTGTAAGTAGGTTTGTTACAAACACTTTTACACGTCAATCATATTTTTAAAACTAGATGAGGTCGGCGTTTCATAACTGACTACTCTGAGAAGAAAGGCCGAAACAAACTCAGAGGTCACAGTCTCTTTTAAAGTCCAGACATAATCTTGGTCAGATCATGTGAAGACCATGTAGATTGGTGTCTGAAACGGTCTTTTGAGGAAAAACCATACAGATTGAGCGGACCTGTCCAGTCAGTGCACGCATTTGTCAGTAATCTTTCTAATAATTATATAATATTATTATAATAATAGTAATTTTCTTTAATAAACAAGGTTGCCTGGAAGAGATCGCAGAAAGCGATAAGGCCGCCCATTGTATATTAAGTAGTGTTCAGTTTAATTTTTGTTGTTATGTTTTTTGTGGTGTACAATAAAGAATATATAAATAAAATAAATATAAATCTTGCCGCTCAACTGAGAACTTAAGGAGCACAACGATTCGACGAACAATACCAAAGAAAGGACATTTGGGTAGGCCGCATAAATTACTCAAGCTGCCAGATCGTGAAACTAACTAAGAAATAAAATAAAAAAAGTAATAATCCACATAATCTTCACATTCACAATAATTTAAATAATATAATACTTTACAAAGTAATTACTCATGTCATTGTATGTATAAAATTCATCAATGTCAATGTGTATATAAATATTCGAACATAATCTTTGAGGACCATGTAGATTAGTATCTGAAATGGTCTTCTGAGGAAAGAACCACGCAGATGAGGACCTGTCCAGTCAGTGCACGCATTTGTCAGGAACCGTGCAGCTCAACTCAGAACTTTAGGAGCTCAACGATTCGACGAACAATACCAAAGAAAGGACATTTGGGTAGGCCGCATGAACTACTTAAACTGCCAGATCATGATTAAAACTGAAACAATGACCCACATAGTCCTCAAATTCACAATATTATTAAAACAATAAATTGTACTTCTCAAGGTAAGTATTCATGTCGTTCTGTTATAATAATTATCAATTTATCAGTGTATGTAACAGAAATAAAAGAAAACATTCAGTATGCAGAAAATTGGAACAACTCAATCCCAAGCCTTTTTGTCCTCAATATAATCCTTAACGGTATAAAAGCCTTTCTGGCACAACTTACGTTTAATGAATGATTTGAATTTATTAAGGCTTAGATCTTGAACGTGGCTTGGAAGTTTATTATAAAAGCGTATACATTGACATCTGGACGAGCCACCTATTTTCTTGAGCCTTGTTGTAGGTACAACGAAGCTGTGTTTGTTCCTAGTATTTATATTATGGATATCACTGTATCTTTTAAACAAGTTTATATTTTTATGGGCATATAAAAGATTTTCAAAAATATACTGTGAAGGCACAGTCATTACATTAATCTCCTTAAATTTCTCTCTGAGAGTGTGTCTCGGGCTTAACTTATAAATTGATCGAACAGCTCTTTTCTGCAAAACAAAGATAGTCTGAATGTCGGCGGCATTTCCCCACAACAGAATACCATACGACATTACACTATGAAAATAGCTAAAGTACACTAAACGGGCTGTCTCTATGTCAGTTAAATTACGAATTTTTCTAACAGCGTATGCTGCGGAGCTAAGCTTTTTTGATAATTTATCTATGTGTGGGCCCCACTGAAGCTTAGCATCCAAAGTTAAGCCCAAGAATACTGTGCTATCTTCAGGATTCAATTCTCTGCCCTTTATCAATACATTAGTTAACACCTGTCTAACGTGAGGCAGCGTAAACTTAATGCATTTGGTTTTTTTTTCATTAAGTAGTAAATTATTAACATTGAACCAGTGAACTACTTTTGAGATCGCGCTATTTACATCGTCAGTAACCAGCTGCTGACGTTTAAGTTTAAACAAAAGTGAAGTATCGTCCGCAAACAACACTATATCATGATTATCCTTTATGAGGTAAGGCAAGTCATTAATATAAATAAGAAACAAAAAAGGACCAAGAATTGAGCCCTGTGGGACTCCCATTGTTACTATAGATCCGGGAGATCTTTTACCATTAACGTCGACGCTCTGAACCCTATTATTCAAGTATGAAGTAAGAAGATCCAGAGCGGTGTTCCGGATCCCGTAGTGGCGGAGTTTCCTGATTAGCGTTTCATGAAGAACGCAATCGAACGCCTTGGACAAATCACAAAAAATGCCCAAGGCATCGCATTTATCTTCCCATGCATTATAGATATGTCCTAAAAGTTCAACACCGGCATCAGTAGTTGAACGACCCCTTGTAAAACCGAACTGTTTACTATGTAATAATTTATGTTTATTAAAAAATCTTTGCAATTGGGCTAAAATTAATTTCTCAAAAATTTTACTAAAGGTAGGTAGTACTGAAATAGGTCTATAATTTGTGGGGTCTGTAGTACTACCTGATTTAAACAAAGGTATTATTTTACTATTTTTCATGAGGTCAGGAAACTCTCCACAGTCGATACAATTGTTAAAAATAAGAGCTAAAGTAGGTGCTACAATGTCAATAATAGACTTAGCAACTTCTACAGAATTACCCCACAGATCTGCAGTCATTATAACTGCTATTAACTGAAAGGATATTTCCGGTACGTAGTGGATTAATACCGTAAGGCCGTTTTTCCACCAGCACCGTCAACGGGACGTCAGCGAGAACAAGATGGTGGGGCTGAAGTAGCGATACATACATTTAACTCTGGCCGCGTGTCCACCGCACACTACCCGGCCGTCGCGTTCACTTCGAATAATCTCGTTTCTAGTTGACGTCCCGTTGGCGGTTGCGGTGAACAAACCGTGTAACAATGTAGCTTTTAGACGAGTAACGAGCTGCAAAGTACTGGCGAGCTCTAATCTGAAACGAAGATAAAATATGGATGGACAATTTTAGTTTTTTAACTGATTACTTAAAAAGTGTAGTATATTCGGGCGTTTGCATAAATTGATGATTTGTTTGGCATAGTATTACTTTCTACTCGAAGCGAGTATTGGGAATGTGTATTTGGAAAATGATTTTGATGATTGATTGATTATCTTTAAAATTACGATTTTAAACGATTGCCAAACGTGGATGCAGTATTTATTTATTTAACCATTTATGTACACACTTATATAAACAGACAAGAAGAAAATAACAGAATAATAGGTACAAAGGTGATGCTTATTTCTAATGAAATCTCTTCCAGCATACCTGCGATAGGATAGTAGATTTAGAGATGTAGACAGCGTGTGTAAGAGTAAAAGACAAAATAAAATACATAAAATCAAAAACAATTCACTTAGTAAAATAAAACGAATAATATGAGAATATACACACATACATACTTCTAAAATAAATAACACTAGAATATTAATATATACGCAACTATGACGAAGTGGAAAGAGTGTTCTTTCACTCTTCTTTTAAAAACTGCAACAGTATCAGCAGATTTGAAAGTCGGTGAACTCGGTGTATTCGTTGATTCAGAATACTGATGTTTTTTCAGTTTTATGCGGAAATATCCGATTGAGGTAAATGATTTATCATGTAGCTATTCAGCTGATTTGGTGTAGACAGGACACGTAACAAGCGCCAAAATATACATGTAGCAGTGTTCTCACACTGCTTTATGTAGATATGTTTACTATGTACTGTAACGGTCGCCAATACACGCTCAAAAACGTTTTAATTAAGTTAGTCTAATAAGTATTATTTCATATAGGTTTAGGATAAGATAATGTAAGAATATTTAATTTTAGACGACGGCTCTCAGTTAGGTAAAGTTTCGTCGTACGTAAGATATAAAATACCACGTGGTATTTTTTATCGCGCTGCGCCATGATTGGCTGAGCCTTTGAATAATCCCCATGACTCACCGTAAAATTCCGAGAATCATTATAGCAAATTGCAGCTACGCCGCTGAAATAAAAGAAGGACCATATTGACAGAGACATCAACGCTTGTGCTGTTTTTGCACAGGCCCACCCCCGGCACGTCCATAGGAACCGTTTTCTACGTAAAATCACGGGTTCCCGCTGGTTCGTTCGTAATATCAACTTACACTTAGATTTGAAAATGCCCACCATTCATCAAGTCATGAAACGCGCTTGCAAGCGTTTCTTTGATACCAATAACAGCCATCGCAACCCTCTGGTTGTGAAGGCCGCCAGTTATGTCCCCTCTAGAATCAGTAGAATGCGCCGTCCAAGGCACGCACTGACCGAACCCGACGACCCCACCACCCTCCTCCAGGAAAGCAGTAGGGCCACCAGTACAGTATACAGCACACACAGACACCAATCGAAGTTCCGACCTCGCCGCCGAGGTCCTTCGCGTCCGCGTTCATCCCCAGCTGAGCCAGTAGTTACGAGTAAAACCCCCCTAATAATAATGAATCCATTCTGATCCAGCCTGTCCCCTACTTGCTGTCCCCCCCCAGCGACGACCTAAGCCGTGGTTCGTACCCCACAGGGGGTGCCCTTAGGTGATGGTCGCTTAGTTTATAATTAATATTATGCCTCTGGCTGGAGGCTTTGAGTTAGCTCGAAGGCACCGCAGGATTGACCGGTTAAGCAGTCACGGCCTCTCAAGGCCAACTGCGAGAGGCCAGACATATAAAAAAAAAAACAGAGACATCAGTCGGTCTCCAGCCTTCAACAAGTGAACATCAACAAGAAGAAATAATGTGAACACAGTCGGTCTCAAGCTCAAGTAAAGTTTAAAATCTGAAGAACCCGGAAGAAATTTTTAATTTCAACTTCACCCATATAGAGTCCACCACAATGTACCATGACCATTACGAGTATTTTGCACTCTATTTGCCCTTTATATATACTATGTCTTTTAGTTAAACTACGGCAGTATACCATAGTAATCCGATTGCAATTTAACTTTCAAAAAACAAACAATGTGTAGCTGAAGGGTAAATCGTTTTGCATAAACGGTTGCTCCAAGCTCTAAATTATCCACATTGTATATGTCTAGACGGCTAGTTTATTTACAAACGGGATCTGTTTACAATTTATTTTGTTTAGAGATTTTTTGTTAAAGCTTTCTTAGAAAAATGTTAGGGTGGAGGTGTACTGAGTTAATTTATATCTTTGTCGGAATTTTGATGCGTAAAGGGCGGGCGTTTAGGGGGACTGTCTTAAGTAATTTTGACGTTCAAAAAGTGCAAATTCTCAGCCTAGTTTGAATAACTGACTTTTGATTTTGTAGCTTCGCAACTACTTGGCAGACGGAATCATAGATTATGTATTCATCTTGTTTAATACTTTAGCAAGCTATCAATAAAGCCGCAATCTCAGTCCTCGGTTAGATATATTCTTGTTTCATTAATCAGATAACTTTTACTAAAACTCAAACCATTTATTTCAACTAAACCATTTACAGGCTCTTTTGACTTGTCATTATCTGATGCAAATATTATTAAAAGAATAAATATGAAATTTTGACATATTTTCTATACGAAAGCTAAAGGTTATCGGACTATTGAAAAATCCGCTTTTACTTTGTCATTTTTAAATACATGGATGGACACTGAACTTTTGTAAAGTCGGGGAATAAAAAAATGTCAACATGTTGCTTAAGTACTTCTGGAACACTTGTCATTCGGTCCCTCTACCTTGTTGACTGCCTATTTTTTTTACTATGACACGAACTATAGTTGAATAGCTGTCAAAAAGAGAGAGAGAGAAGAAATATAACCAAGCTGTATCCTTTATTGCTAGTCAATTAGTTTTAAGACTAGATGGATCACGAAAAAAAGGTTTTCGTATTTACCGAAATTACCGAAGTCTTTTTTTTTTAAATCTGCAAAATGGGTGCGCCAAAGTTCACCTAAATTTTCAACTCCGATAATTGGAAATCCGAAAATGTTCTTCCTAACATTTTTCATCCTAACAATCACAATTCCTAACTACTCTGTCTCTAATGTTCATAATTCCGAAGCATTCAACTTCATAATGTCAGTAGCAATAAACATCTATTATACTTTTATTTGTTTCCCTATATTTTCTCAACATAACCATCTTATATACTATTATTCAAAGTCATATCTTTTTTGTTTAGATTTCTTTTTATTCATAATAATCAGTATTATATACATTAATCATTGTAAGCCCTAATTATCACATGCCATAATTATGATATGCCATAACATAATTTGCCATCGACATCGGGTGTGTAACGGTTGTTTATATCAAGAGAAAATGGATGCAATTGGGACTTTAGGGCACCCCGACTCGGACAGGTTAGGTTAGAAGGGGATGGCGGGGTCGTGTGAGCGAGCGAAGCGAGCGAATAGACCCCGCCATCCCCTTCGTGGTTATTTTTTTATAAACCACACAGAAGTAGGAGCCCCGCGAAGCGGGGCTCCGTCGACCTAGCCCACCATCAACCATGCACAGAAAAAAAAACCTAAAACTATAAATATCATCTTCTACCCACATATATTTTTTATAACACTTGGTAAATGTTTCTTTCTGAGTATGAGTGAAAATATTATGGTAATTATGTTTAGGGATAAAAGCGTTATGATAAAAAACAGTAGGAGTTTAAATATATTTACATTAATGATATTATTAATTACAATTTTCGGAAACATGAGTGTTATGAACATCGCCGGTAGCACTACAAATAGTATGAATGAAAACTTTAGGATGAAAAATTTTAGGAAGAGTGATCATTCGGATTACAAATCGTTAGGAAGAACAATTTCGGGTAAAGAACTTTAGTTGAGCCAATATGGACCCCTGCAAAATGCAATGGTAGTTTTTTTCATTCAGCGTGTCTCCACCTTTACGCCGTAAGTGTCTTCGCAAACAGTGTTATCGTATTCAAACTTTGAAATTATAATAATAACTATTTATTTTGTTTACACAAGTGTCACTTTCTTCGATAACTTAATCGAAGATTTCGTATTATAATTTTTTATAATACCTGTTGGCGTAGATTTGATCTTCAGACAGAGGGTTGTTTAAATATACCTAGGTACTCAGATTTACATAAATTGGAAGCAAATATTCATTTTCGATAAGTGTAATTTTATTTAGCAGAATAAAGTATCTTTAGGTACAGTCAAATTACTTTTTAAGCAAATTGACACCGTACGTCAATTTCCCGTGTTGCCATTTCATACATCTGTCAAAGAATGACAGTTAGGATTTGAATATATGGAATATACAGTTTAAGTTGCCAGTCAATTTGCTAAGCAATTATTCATACATTCCCTGACTTAACTTAATTTGGTTCAGTCAGTCTCATTTTCTGAGGTCGTGTCACCTTTTTGATAAATCTTAAGAATTTTGACGTGTCAAGCTCAAACTTAAAGAATTTATTTCAAAGAAACCATTTACAGGCACTTTTGAGTTGTCAAGTGGTCGGTCAGTCCGAAATATGAAGCTAGTGGTCCATTCCAAAGCGTAGTAGGTTCCTATGGAGAAGAACGGGCAAGAAACTCCATGGACACTCTTTTAAATTATATTTTACATAAATATTAGTTACATCATCATCATCATCATTCATATTGAATATATGTGAGAACGATGTAAATGAGACGTACACGTTGAGTTTCCAGAGTACAGCAAATATAAAATTAAACTAAACAATCCTTAAATAAAATCATTAATATAAGCCGTGGCGGCCGTGTGCAGCGGTGTATTTGTGTGGTAGGTGCCGATGAGGTGCTGGTACCGTTGGTGCAGAGGAAGAATAAATAAAATGGCGAACAAGTAATTTTCATGTGTGTAGTAGACCAGTATCACAGTTGGAAGGTGTTGCCACAGATCACATAATAATTTGCATTTTTTTATTTTCATTTTGCAATAGTAGCTACTACAATACCCAACACGACACAGCCTATACAAGGTGTAACAGCATAAAATCGAGCTCTAAAAGTAGTCGATAAGTAGTAATCGATTTCAGTAACTATTTTATTTTATTTTTCCTCAAATTTTTTGTATTTTGCAATACTGACCGCAGATCGAGCCAAAAAAAAAATTCATTCAAGGCAATAAGATTCAAATAAAAATGCATAAAGTAATGCTAGGGTCAACACGAATTTCTAAATAATAACAGTTAGGTTGAAAAAAAAATTGTTTTGGTCATTGTATTATGCTTTTAACTTAATACTCTTACTAATTGGGGTGTATGAGGTCTTGCGTTAATTATGTTACATATTGTATAACTTTGCTGTAAACTATTTCAATAACTACAAAGTAATAATGACATAGGTACTAGCTTTGATCGTCAATCCGTGTTACACGAGTGTGGCAATAGCAATCTAAGTTGTGACCGTAAATTGTGACCGTAAATTGTTGTGGTCATTGTGAAGGCAATGTTTAGTAGTAAACTTGTTACTTCTAGGCAGGGTGGCAGGAACATTAACGCGCAAATTGTAACCATGAATTTAGCACACGATTCTAGCGTAGAAATATTTCGTCGGCTATCAAAAAGAAAAATCGGCTGTTTCATAGAAAAGTGCGATAGCTACGCGGTCACAATAATAATAATAATTAAACATTTATTTCAGGCTACAATGGCCCGTAGACATAACCTTACAAACTAACATATATAAAGTACTTAAATAAAACAAAACTTGTGTTAATAATAGCTTAAAACTATGTTAGTAGCACTTCACTAGCCTGTCCTTGAGCTGTCCTGTGGTACTTGTCCGCGGAAGCGACGGAACACCACGTCCTACGGCCTAAAGTCTTCTTCCATGACGACGGGCAGATAATAATTCGGTACGCGCATCACGAACGCCTTGAAGTTGACGTTGCGGTGAGACTCCAGTAACTGCACCCTCGGCATGTACCTCGTCTTCTGGCGCACGTACTCTACGATGTCTTCCGCCTTAGTAGAGTAGTGTAGGCGGGAGATGTACACCGGTGTGTTCGGCTTAGCGGCGCGCAAGCTGACTTCGGGCACCGTAGGAGCTTTGCCGCAGCGGTTGTTGTTCGCTCGCAATCGGCGCTTCCTCCTTTGCACCGTCACGAAATCCTCATGTTCAGGCCTACACAGCGCCTTTTCTGGCATAGGCTTCTTACTTGGAGCGCCCGGTGCACTTGCGGTGACGCTAGCGAAATCCTTTTGTAAGGGCTTCGCCTGGGCTGCAGACACAATGTATGGAACATTCATTTTTTGATGTGTACCTAATATCTTTCCTCTTACTTTCCCGCAATCTTTGGGAGTGATTTCGTGAAATGCGACGGAAGTGTGTAACAGGAAGCCGGGGAAGCGCTTGCTACTTCATTTTACTAATGAGCGCGCGCGGTGGTAGAGTTGGCCGTCAGATGGTACCAACCCATTTTCCGAGAGGTTGGTACTGTCAGCCAACAGTTGCGTGTGTGTGACGAGAAAGGGAATAAGAGAACGTGAGCGCATCAGCTGTGCGCTTAACCTCAAATAAACATTTCAAATAATACCTGAATCATTTTTTTTTCGATACAATGTTAATGTTTTGCTTATTACCAAGGTTAGATGTTACAGATCATATGCGACTACTGTAAGGCTATCTCGTTTTTTTATTTTTATCGACCAAACATTTCAATGCAGGCGGTTCAGGATCATCTACTGAATCTATGGTAACGCGGGTCGCTGTCCCTGCCACCCCGTATTCTAAAAACGTATTACTACGATACTACTAACTTATGACTACTATTCAACTACTATCCGAAGATCAACTACGAATCGGTTTACAATGACATCACTTAATAATATGCCATTGAAATTTAGTTTTTCCAACCCGTTACTATATCTCGTTTCTTCCAACTTTTAAAAACCTGTGGCTTTTTAACATTCATCGCGTCCACACTCTCTGAGGAGGTAGGTAAAGGTGCACAGATATTCGATAGTGAATACCAGTATTTTACATGGAGCGACTGCCTAGCTGACCTCCACAACCCAGTTACTGGGTAATACGATACCCCTTGGTAACACTGGTAGTCAGACTTTCGGGTTTCTGACCAGTTACCAGTTTCATGTGCTTTTCGAGGCACAGAGTTATCTCGATATGATTGTAATGGATGTTCATCCACCCATCCACGGATCGACCTCGGCAAGCGTAGTTTAACCCTCAGTCGACCCGTGTGACTGATATTATTTAGCCACAAGCTCCTCTCGGGCTTTACAATACCTATTCTACCAAAACAATTGACAATCACTAAATAAGCAGAATCAATAATTATGCGGTGAGATGCGTGACACACGCTCACGTGTTTACCGCATCGGCAGACAGTGGCAGATTAGATAGGGTCTATCTTATCAATTTTTAGTATCAGCCAGACGTATACACAGTCACCTACGTCAGTGTGTAACAATAATGTTGACAAACTTTAACTCGGTTACTGCGTTTTGATTGTAGGTCAGTTATTTTGAGTAATGTCAGGTGAGATATTTTCATTTGACTAGGTGAATATAAGTCTTAAGCATTTTTATAGGTGGTGCCTCAAAGACGCATCTTTCGTCCACGTGTTAGTAGAGTTTCCTGTCATGTTCGTGAACGATCGCCGTCAGTAGGGACTGGTCATCTCTTAGCGGAAACGGTTTATTTTAAATAATATAAATTTTTGAATTGTTTATTTATTATTTATGTACACACAATAAAATACAAGAGATATGACATAATTATAAATTGAGTACAAAGGTACTGTTCTTATTTTTATGTTTTTATTACGGACGCTTTTAACGTGCCTATCTTTCTACATCGTTCTCACATGTATAGTTTCAATATGAATGTAATGTAACCAATTTGTTGGTTTAAAAAAATGTCCGTGGAGTTTCTTGTCCGTTCTTCTCCTAAGGTACCTACTACGTTTTAGAATGGGCAACTAGCTTCATCAGTCCAAAAGTACCTATAAATGGTTTACTTATTTGAAATAAATGCTTTGAGTTTGAGTTTGACTTGGCCAAGCCTGCGAAAGCAATTGTGTCAGGATGGCCAATCATTGAAACCGTAATGGTTGATTTGACAGTTTTGGTAATCTCCTAATTGCGTCATTATGGTTTTGCGAAAGAGTGCTACTGACACTCCTTTGATTTTTTTTCGTATTTAGTAATCTCGTAGCGAATGAGAAGTCGTCAATTGTTTAATCTCCTTTTATTTTGACTTTACTTTTGACCACTGACACGCCGTTATGAATTTAGGAGATGACGAACTTTTGGCTCGATGGTAATGGAGTTGCCTTAGTGCGGTGGCCATAATAGAATAGAATTTTCTTTATTAGAGTAACAAGGACTGAACAAGATTGTTAGTAAAACTTACGACTATTTTATTAAGCACAGACACTAAACAAAAACAAGGAAAACAATACAAGAAATAACAGTTGGTCACCGTTGCGGCATCCCATGAGAGACGGCACAACAGCGACCCTCGTATACACAGTCCAGGCGACACGCAAGCATGCTTAAAAGACACTGTTGGAGCCGCCCCACATTCTGCGCACCAGGGAAGCGCACCTTTTACGCACTGTTGTGTAAAAGCAATCTACATGCGCATCTGCGAACATCTCTGACGCACTACAGAAACGGAGAAACCCCACCACCATCCTAAACGCATTGTTATATTGAACGCGGAGAGCGCTGTACGATACAATCTTAATGACCAATCTTTGAAAATAGCAGACTTGGGTCATGAAGCCCGACTTCTGAGTTAGCAACCAAGTTGTTACCTAGAGTTCAGTTTCACTATCATTGTCACTCGGTTGTCATTCTCGGCATTTGAAGATCGTAATTTGCGATGCTATGATAAGGTTTTTTTAAGAAACTGGGTTTATAACTCAAATATGCTTGTGGTGGACCGCTTTGAGTGCTCCTGACGCCCTTGATCTTGAATTTGTTGTCCTACTCCCATGACACGGTTTCGGGTTCCATACCTACTTGGTTCACATATTATTTGGGTAGTCTTTCAAACAGTTGTTTCTGGTTCACGTATCTGTGTAGGTTTATGAGATAATGTTGTATTTTACAACCCACGATACAGAAGAATTTCCTGTGACGTAGTTTTTTTTTGGAAAAAGAAGCTAAAAAGATAGAATTTCAAAATTCTTCTTTCGATTTCTTATGGTTTCATCGCTTATTAACATCCCCGAAGAGCTATGAAGCCTCGTAATCAACATCATCGTGGTCATTGTTCGATTTCGTCGAGCAGTAATTTGTATTTGACGATCTTGTCTGCGTGTCACCACACGCAGACAAGATCGGTGCGAGCTCGTCCTCCATGTCTCTCTGCCGCGCTGCCAGTGATACGGTAACATGTCCAAAGTCGACTTATAACACTCTGCGTAGTGCCTAGAGCGATTGCCACAGAACGTTGCCGAGATCCAGCTTATAGCATTCCAACGACTGGTCATCTCTTCTCAGCTCAAATGACGTCTTCTCTCCATAATTATTATTACGTTCTTTTGTACATAGATTCCACACAGAAGTATGGCAGAAATTTTACTGATTTGGACTTAACCCCATTGCAGGATTGTATAGGAATGCGACTTGACCCGTTCAAATAACGAAATTTTGTAAAAAGTATCCATAGGAGTTACAAAAATAATACCTTATTAAAAACCTGATTTTTAGTTACTAGCAAAAACGTGCTTCATCCCTAGACACTTTAGATGTGTGTATTATGACTGTGTTGAACATTTTTTTTTTTAAAGTTCAGAATTGTATGGAAAGCGTATAATGTAGCAGATAAAAACTGTGTCACTGCGCAAAACTGCTGATGGTTCGATCTTGATGGCTGGTTCGGGCAAACTAGTATTGGGTTTTTTCTATGATAAAAATCTCAAAATCTTTGGTATTATTGGTTCGGAGTCTGGACATGGTTAACGTAACTAGCGAAAATAAATGTTGTTCATATTTGAGCAGATAGAAAAAACATTGTAAATTGAATTCCATTATGGAAAACTACTCTCTCGTTCAACTATGAAGATAAGAAACACAAACTGAACAGTCGTACTTTTCAAATGTAATTATTCCCCACTTCAAACAAGAAACAAAATTCATGAATCACTTATTTAAATCTTCCATTAAATCTTTCGATGTTTTTTTTTCAATCTATCCTAATTTCTATTGAATCTTTTATTTTGACGATTTCATTTAGTATTTCATCTAAATTAAATCGTCTACAAAATAATTACCTACATAATTTTTTATTGTTAGTTTTTGAGTAGGTATTAAGTATTTTTTAGTATTACGAATTTGATTTTGCTAGGTACTGGTGCGGCGGCAGATCACGCTGCGCCGGTCCGAGCTCCTTCAAGTCTTGGTGGCGGATTGGTGGGACAGGCTTCTGCTACCTGGCTCGCCTGCCAGCCTCGCCACCGTTAGGGCAGTCGGCCCGGTGCTCGACGACTGGCTCGGGAGGAGGCACGGCTCCCTGTAATTTAGGGCGTCACAGGTGCTTTCGGGGCATGGCTGCTTCGGGAAGTACCTGCATCGCATAGGCAGGGATCCAGACCCTCGGTGTCATCACTGCGTCCATTGTCAGGAGGACACGGCGTGGCATACGCTTGCGGAGTGTGCAGCTTGGGAGAAGCCGCGCCGTGCCCTCGTTTCGGAAGTGGCAAGCGACTTGTCGCTGCCGGCTGTGATTCGTTCTATGGTCGGCGGCGCAGCACCGTGGGAAGTGGTGATCTCCTTCTGCGAAAATGTTATGTCGCAGAAGGAGGCACCGAAAACGGAGAGGGAGATTTCGAGTGCTCCTCCGGCCCGCACCAGGTGCACCGGGCATCGGCAGAGGGCAAAGAAGGCTCTCTTTCGGCCCTCCTAAATAGGTCCGGAGACGGCGGACTCGGGGACGTCTGCCGCCCCCTATCATATAAGACCCGAGGTGGTGGTGCGTATTGTTCCACGCGCGCCCCTATTAGATGTCTCGAGAGGAGTGAACACCTCAATTCCCCCCGCTTGACCAGACGGAGCCCTCAGAGATGGGCCACACCAGTCAGGGACTGCGTAGAAGAGTGCTTAAGTGCCTCCGTAGCCCCCGGTGCAAGAGTGCGAGGGAACACGGGGTGGTTTAAGTCAGTAGAAGTCTGATAGACCCCTCCGTCCACCCCAGGGCGGAGGACATCCATGAGGATCTTAAACACATTAACAAAAAAAAAAACAAGGCTTTCACAAGTTTGTTTTTTGCGAACATATGGTGATTATGAGAGTCTGATGATTGATTATTCAATTTGCTATTTCGTTATTCATACACATCTATAGTAGGCGGGCTAGTTCATAAAATAATTTTCTAATAATTATATAAATATTTGATCAAATCATCTAAGTATAATGAATTAATTATATTTTCATTCCTTCATATCATACTTGTTACTGATAACGAATCTTGTCTGACAGAAAAAGTCTAAACGAACGTATTCATTGTTGCTTTTTATTTTTATTAAGAAAGTTTTTTAACTTATAATTATTATGAGTAAGTCTCAAGCATAATCAGGGTGTCAAATTATTTGTGAGAGGCATTTTATTTGTTCAAATATAATTACTGTTTTTAAGAATTCCTAAAGTATTGCAAATAGGAGATTTTGTTTCAAAAGCAGAGCTCTAATTAACCTGTTTTTTTTTTGTGAAATCTAAGAGTTTTCTTTCTGGTGAACTAGTTTTAAAGAAAAACAACAATTTCAAGGCTTTGTCCTTTTGTCTAGTTTTAGGATATTTTAATTAAGACTTGGTTGTTTTTTAGTATTCAGTTTTTAGGGCAATTTCGTAAGCTGTTTCCAGCGTTCATTGTTATATTTATTGTTCTTTTTTGTGTTTTGGATAGGTACCTAATAGTACCTACATATTATGATAAACAGTTAGCTCCTCCTTGTTTAACCTAGTATAATATGGCCGATGACTCATGGTCGGTCCGAAATTTGCACAGGAAGCTGCGCAATACATTTTTTTAGGAACCAAAGCGTGACATGAGGCGAGTGAGAGAACATGTGCAATAGATGGAAGTTCGGAGAACCAATGTTCAAACCAGCCATGAATTATCGGCCGTATTGTGAGTCACGACTTCGTCATCATGAGCCACGGCTAAAACCGCTTAGGAACGAGTCCCCTCAATGCCCGCTACAATAAACAATCACAGAAAACTATTTGTAAAATAAAAAAAATGGTGGAATCGTATTTGCTTTTGCGCCATTTTCTGATGTAAAACTGTAGCCAGTAGTGTAAACAATTACATACGTAATAATGAACTACATACAATCATCTAATTCAATTTAAAATCAGCGTTTGACAAACGCAAAACTATATTCAGTTCATTGAACTATTAAAATCAAGTTTAATTCAGTCTGTAAGCGCTGTTAATTTCCACTTCAATTCGTCTTTTGTTTATTTATTACCTATCCTTTGAATATTGATAAGGTTGTTCATATTTTAGGCACCCTTCGCATGTAGCGTAAGCGTTTTTCGAAAGTATACTTTGCATTTTCGCGACGAAAATGTTCCTAACCCTACATTACTTTTGAATTTTCATGTCTACGCTATATTAACCCAACATCTACGCCACGTCATCGCAGCGTCTACGTGGCGTTTTCGCAGCGTCTACGCGGCGTTTATGGGACGTAAAGCAACGGCAGATGCGAAGGCACCTTTATATGTAACGAAAGACGTTGGGTCCTGTATATTTTATTGGGTCCAAGAATAAATGTATAAGTCACTGGCTTTAAGCAATCTAGGGAAGCGACATCTTGATTCCCGGGATAAGAACCATAGCCCCATACGACACGAAAGAAAGAACTCGCTTTTTATTTGATGCATGTAATTTATTTGACGAGTTTGATCTGTTGTTCTGACAGTCAGGTCATGTGAGGCTTATCCTATGTTTCAAGTATTGAGTCACATCTGGAAGCTAAACTGATAAATTTACATCTTCCAACCTTATTTAAAATAATTATGTATTTGTCGCAGATAGATTGCCGAATCCGCTGTTTTACATAACCGCTAGCTGATTTACAAAACAGCTCCGTTATGTTAAACAGCTGAACGATGTTTAGCGATTTTCCATAATTTCTGAACTTTAACACGCAGAATTGCGTAAACGCTTCGCATTTATCAATGCAGCGGGTCAACGATTAAAGGTTATGTAAAAAATCGTGAGATTGTAGATTTCAATTCTAAATTTTTTCGGTTAAGTCAAAGTCAAGTCGTGGCTCTGTGTGTCATAACAACACTAATGGCGTCCGAATCAGAAATTAATAAAACGTGCAAGATGAGTAAAAATAACCCTAACTCAAGTGAAAACAATGATTTTAAGGACCATTTTAATATAAAGTTATCACATTTTATGAAAATTTGTCCTCAAAATACTACTAAGTAACAACTAGGAAGTAGCGTTCGCCGGCCGCTGCGGCACCACTCGCTTCGTCGTTCAGCTCGCGCGTGGTTGGTCACAGTTCTAACCTGGCCTAAACCAATTGGTCAGGGTGTCCTAGCTTAGTTACTGCGACCGATTCGGCATTAGAAGCCACACCAGACGCTTATTGTGACTACAGATAAGCCATTCTGCATTACGTCTAAACGTGGTTTGCAGTTTTGTTAATCGCAACGCAATGACAATCAAGCTGAAAGTTGTTTAGCTGTTTTACATAACGAAGCCGTTGTGTACAACAGGTAGTGGTTATGTAAAACAGCTAGCGGTTATGTGAAACAGCTAACTAAGCAATCCACCTGCGACATATACCTAATATATATCCTACGTATTACGGCATGATTTTGTAATACACACAAAAGGTCGTGTATCGTTAAAGTTACGGCTTATACGACCTTTTGTGTCAAATATAATTTTGTTGTGTCTGGGATCTTGCGTCATATTTCACGAATAATTAGGTCTATACAAGTACCCACATTCCGTATTCTGATACTTTTAAGACAAGGTTCATCTTGTGGTCTAATTAGAACCCAATTTTGTACATTATATTACTTGGTGTAAAAGAATTTGTATCTAAGACTTTCTTGGAAACGAGGAAAATTGGTGTAGAAAGTGTGTTTCGTGGAATAGGTTTGGGTAGTCTTGCAAGTAACTTAAAAATGATAATGAAATAGCTGGACCACGTGAGGAAATTAAGAAATTAATACATGATTTTTTTGCATCCGTTTTACTCAATAAAATTACAAGTTTAAGCTGAACTTTACTTAGCTAAATAAACACTTCGCTCTCGCTAGCTCGATTTACAAAACATAACCACACAAAGAAAAACATAGACTGCCGACAGAAGTGAAAACTTAAACTATAGGTACTTAGTTAGCTACAGATATATTGATGAGGAAATTACCGGAACCAATCGGAACCGATTTGGCCCGACTGATTAATATAAGCATGTCGGTGTCGTGAACCGATAAGTTTTTCCCCTAACAAAAATGGCTTAATGCTCTTAAATAATTTTGACTTCAAAAATACAAAAACAAAACAATTTTAACTCAACTAACAAATAATATGAAGACAAAAATGCCAGACTGAAATGCGAACAGACTAGTGATGCCTTTCGAATGCACCCGGATACGTGGACAAACATTGACATAGATTGGATGTCTGAGGGACAACATTGAAGTCTGAATTGATATCATACGTTCGAGTCGTGACAATATGGACAATCTTAATTGGTCTTTACTCAAGAAGTTCCCGTTTTTTATTACTGGCCATTGAAACGTAATTAATGTATGGCGGGCAATAAATTCTAATGAATTTTATTTAAAAAAATATGGAATACTATTTCCAAATTCAGTCATTTGTTTAATGATTTTGAAAAAAAAATACAATCATCAAGAAAATGTGCAATTTTCACAAATACATTTTTGATGCCAATCGATCCTGTTTCTTACAAAGATAACAAAAAACTGTATAGGTTTGAGTACTAGAAATGTCGGAAATCGCAAAAAAACTTCCCATACATTTCGTTGAAAATGAGACTGTGATGAGCGAGAACACAATATACCAGAGTATGACAACAGTCGAATTATTCAATTACTTCATTGGGCTAATTAGGGAACAAATATAGCAAATAGTTACAGATTTAACCTTTTAAATGATTATCATCCCGCTATATCTCTTAGCAGCTAAGCAGTCAATCATAACACAATAGTACGGGCGGTGGCGCTAGTTTCAAAAATAAATTTTATGACGCCTAAAAACCATACCAAAAATGGTTTCTGATAGTGTTAAATATATCAGCGTCATCTGCTCTAGTAGTGGGGCAGTCCAAAGTTAGAACCTGTCAAAGTTGTAAAAAATACTGTGAAAACAGTCATTTCATACCGCACCAAACCCTTATGGAACGGTTTTTGGGATCACCTTCAACAAAAAAAAATAGATTTAGCTGCATGGAAGTGGGGGAATATATTATAATTATGTCAGTCACGTAAATGAACATGATTCTTATGATGGCACATCCAGTGTATCAGTGTTGTGACATTAGGTAGTATATGCAAGAACACATGCGTTTATTGCTTTATTAAAAACGAAAAACTCCGCAAGCAATGGGAAATTACTACTGAAGGCTGCGGGTGTCGACCTCACGACGAGCTGCTTCTCACACGGACAACTGTACGTTGCTTGCTCCCGCGTTACTCGTCCTGACTCTCTTCATATTTGGTTAATAAGTCCAAAACTACAAACGTAGTATACAGGAAAGTTTTATAAAAATATGGCTGTTATTTTAGTATATTGTGGTGTCTTACGACTTCCACGCGAACGGAGTCGCGAGGCGGAAGCTAGTAAATAAATAAAATTAAATAATAGAAGCTACAAATACAATCGTTGCATCACAAATTCTACCGGTAAGTACCTACACGGATTGGTGGTTACATGGAGCGACTGATGCCTATCTGACCTTCGGCTTCTGCCGCCCCGTCGTCTGGTCAAATATCCACGAATGACAGCCGGGACAACGGCTTAACGTGCTTTCCCAGGCATGGAGGGGTCTCGGTATGTAAAGCTGGTCACCCATCCACGGACCGACGCAACACGCCAATCGTAGCTTAACCTGTTCGATCGACCCGTGCCGCTGTTGTTACTTATCCACGAGCCCTTGTTGTTATAATATTCAATCAATAAACGTGAAATTATTATTTTCTATCAATTAAATGCGCTGTAAGTTTCGTTCTGTTCCGAGAAAACATAATTTTCATGGAATATGAAACACCGATTCTCGTTTATACTTAATATAATAAAGAGGTAAAATTTGTTTGTTTGTTTGTATGTAGGGGGTAATCGCTGGAACTACCAGTCGGAATGGTTTATTGTTATTTGATAGCCCAACTCTCGAGGAAGGCTATAGGCTATTTAACATCACGCTATGACCCTCTTAGGAGCCGAGTAAAAAACAAAAAAGCCAGAAAGAACACTACGAAAACGAAGTGACAGCGAGGGCAAGGTGATGCGATGCGACGGAGTGGGTCAGGGGAAAAGGTGATGCGATGCGACGGAGTGGGTCAGGGGAAAAGGTGATGCGATGCGACGGAGTGGGTCAGGGGAAAAGGTGATGCGATGCGACGGAGTGGGTCAGGGGAAAAGAAAATTCACGCCGACGAAGTTGCGGGCAGAAGCTAGTTTAATATAAACGAAGCCTTGAACCGTAAACTGTAATCAATACCTATTCGAATATCGAATGTCACGATACTATTACAATAAAAGCTACCCTGAATGTTTCAGGGTTTCAGATGCGATGTCTCCCACGTATGTGTTAATACTTAGGTTGTTGAGGCAGGTCAGTGATTAAAGACGGTTAGACTGTGAAACTTTCAGTTTTATTGTGCTTTCGTGATATAAACGTTGTTTGTTTGTATTTTTTTTTTGTAACTCCTTGAATTATATACAAGGTGTTGTTTTGCATCCTCGTCAAATTCGAGGAGGTAACTATGCTAATGATTCTCGACACGAATCAATAATAAAATAAGTAGGTATTTATTTTTATTTTTTGTATTTTTCGGAAATCGGCATGTGTAGGGCCCGTGTGATACCGCCCTGTAACTGCGCTGTAACTGTTACGCATGCACAGCGACATAGTCGTACGACACTGCCTACCGCATACGCAACGGGGCGATTTTGTTCTTTGAAAGTGGAGTATTCTGAAATACTGTCAAACATAAATACCTAAAAAAACAAGTATGTATTAATTATTGAGCAGGATCGTTATTTTATTTGATTATTTATGTCTTTCATAACAGCCTCCTGAAATTTGACGAGGATGCGAAACGACACGTTGTATAATAATTAATATAAAATACATAAAAGAGATTTAAAAAAAAATCAATTCTTTGGTATTTTAATCATATTGATAACTTTAAACCGAGAACTCGTATTTAAGATGCAAAAGAGATGCATACGGTCGATGTGTGGATTAAAAAAGACAGACAGTTGCATTCCATATTTTAAAAAACTTAAGATTTTACCTCTCCCGGCTTTGTACATCCTCGAGACTTCATTATTCATAAAAAATAATTCCCATTTGTTTCAAAAACTGGCTACAGTAAAGAAAATGCCAGTACGCACTCAATACCTAAACACACTGAGACATGTGAAATGTAAAACAGCATTGATGAAGAAAAGTTTCTTTGGTATTGCTCCTCAAGTTTATAATAAAATACCCGACGCAATTAAATGCTTGCCAGTAAATAAATTTAAAAGCACCCTACACCAGCTGCTACTTCACAAATGCTATTATACATTGGACGAATTCTTGAATGACAATTTTTAATTATCCCAAATTGTAAAATTAATATTAAATAACTTGTAATGTAAAATTGTGACCCTAACTCTAACATTGACTGTACAAATTATTCCATATGTGACATTTAAATTTTTGACATACTAATTTAGCTTTTGCATGATAAATATATCCTTTTTCTTTTCTTGTCACAATTCGCATGCTACCATATTTGTACGCCTCTTGGCATAACATAGCGCCCTAAGAACTTTAATTAAGAACTGTATTTACTACCTATGTTACACAAATAAAATGATTTGATTTGATTTGATTTATAATACAAAAAAAACAATATAAAAAAAAAATCTAAAATAAGTAAATAAATAATACGTATAACATTTTACAAAACCTTGGTGTTAAATGGGTCCAATTTATAGCTCAAAAACAGCATTTTAATAGCAATTAGTGCGCTCTCATTATTTATAAGAAGGAGTAGCATTTATATTATTCGTATACAATGTGGTCCTCTTCGTAACTACATTAACTGCGAAAATGCCTGAAGGTCGGTTCGGTCGGTTGTACTTGAATAGGCTGTACGTATTAGTTTAAAGGGGCAGAAAAATCAAGCATTATTGCCTCAGATACGTCATCGATTTAAGAGAAATACTGTGCAATACTTTTTTTTTTAGATCTATGACGTTCCAAATCTCCCATACCACTTCATGACTGACATACAAACTCGAAATTCGACAGGACGACATAATTTCAACCCAATGGGGGTAAAACGGGTTTGAATGATTGTATGGAAAGAAGTCACAGGAATAGCTAGTTTTAATTTTTTTTCTATTGTTCCCAGGGGTGTGGCCTGCTGAAAGCTTGGAAGGCCCGGCGACGGTGCGCGGCAGCTCCGTAGACTACGCAGCAGCTCTGCTACTGGCTGTGATGGCCGCTGTACTGTTGGCTGCGGTTGGCTACCAATGTGCTGCTACATGGAGGTGGATTGTTGGAAGGTAGGTTGAACCAGGGCTAATAGTATTAGGGAAGAAGAAAAAAGGCTGCACCAGAGGTCAATATTGGCAGAGATAGCAGTACTTCGGGCTGCAATGAGGAGGAAGGAGGAAGTTGGGTAGAAGTAGGAGAGGACTCTGTTGTGCTCGTAACGTTAGCAACGACCGCTGTACAGTTGGCTGCGGTTGGCTACCAGTTTGCTGCTACGTTGAGGTGGATTGTGGGAAGGTAGGTGTAACATTAGTTTTTTCCTTTTAAAGGCGAAAGACGATCCCACCTGATGTTAAGTGGTCACCACTGGCTAAGAGCATCTGTAGCACCACGCAGACGTCTTTCCGTTGCAGAGTTGCATCTTGCATCTTTAAACTCCCCTCCTAACTATATATTTTTTTTTTTGTTTGGTAAATCATCAAATAACTTCTCCCGCTCTGGGCGGATCGGGAGGGCGCAGACTCTTACTGACTAAAACCCATCGGTGTTCCTTCAGTTGCCTGTGCCGGGGGCCACGGTATTTCTTTCGGACTTTCCCGCGCACCTGGCAGACATCGGCCCTAGCAGGACCCATCATTGGGTGCTGACATCACTTTGATGAGCCGTCGACCCGGCGTGGTCCTTATCGCACGGCGAGCTACCCATTCCTCGCCGTTCGCAAGCCCCCGCCTACGGTGGCCAGGAATCGGCCTGGGATTCCCGACGCCCAAAGCCCAGGCCCAGTCCCAGGCCTGTAGTGCTATTTTGTCGAAATCTTACCGTGAAAACATACGTGAAGTGAGCGATCCCTAGCATGAGGTGGATTGGTAGAATACTTCAAGCTCAACATAATAGACCTGCTGTACAATTAAATAAATCCTTCTAATTAGAGTGCTACATTGAATCTTTCATTAGCAAAATCTGTTATACTCTAGTCACATTCAATATTCATATTTTGAAAGGCTTCCTACATAAGATCATATTTCCTCACATCCACTTTCCGTTTAGCACCTCACTTTCCTGTAAACTTGAATATTTAAAACATACTTCAGGCGTCGGAAGTAAGATGTTAACGTTGAATGCATGTTTAGCAGACATTTTGCAGACTGCAATGAAATGGAGTTTTAAACATTTGCAATGTGAATTTCCTGAGAAGAGCTTTACATTTTAATGTCTTTGACAATTTAAGACGCGACTTGTTTAGTATGTAGTTTGTAAGACACTCAACTAAAGCTCTTATGGAACTTTTCATTTAGTCGCAATGTTTTGTGAGAAATCTATTTATTTTACCTATTTAATCTTTTCCCAGTGGGTATTTATATAATCAATATAATTATACAAAGCAAAGTAAAGCAAGTACCTACCTACTTATTAACAACACTGGCCGTCAAAACTTAGTACCACACTTTTCAAATTGCAATTTTTCTTAAACTATAGAAGTCAGAGTTTTGAAATGAAAACGTTTTAAAGCAAATACTATCAACTTTCTTTGAAAGTATAGTTTATTATACATTAGTAACGTTTTTAACTTTAAAAAAATAAACACTAAAAATTGCATTTTTTAACTTACTGGCAAAAAACTCAGACAACCTTTATAATTCGTTTTACGCCTTATTTACATTTTAATAACTGGTATTGCCTCTTAGGGCTCCGATTACAGCATCGAGTCGGTTTGGCATACTGAAGACGAGGTTTCGGAGGCGATGTTGGGGAATATTCTCCCATTCTTCCATCAGGTCCTGTTTTAGGGCCCTGCGGTAAATAGGTAATAGGTCTGCGGCTTCTAACCATCCTCCCGAGCTCATCTCAGGCATACTCGATCGGGTTGAGATCAGGACTTCTTGATAGGCGAGCCATCAAGTTTATACCAACCTCCGGAATGTACTCTTGTACGACCCGAGCGGTGTGTGGCCGGGCGTTATCCTGCATGACTTTCGATCCATCACCCATAATACTAAATATGGCCCTGCATACGCATTAGGTATCTCTTGAGCATATCTTTCCCCAGTCGGGGTACCATTTCCTATGGCCACTAGCTCTGTGAGACCTTCTGAAGAGATGCCAGCCCATACAGAGCCTCCACCGTATTGGACTCTTTCTTTGAAGCAGGCTTGAATGTATCGCTCACCAGGGCGCCTGTACACTCTTTTTCTTCCATCGCAAGTGAATAGTGAGAATTAAGACTCATCACTCCACTGTATGTGTTCACGGGCGTAGCGAAGTCTACTCGATGCCCTCTCTCGAGTTTGGGCCCACTTGCTGGCCTGTGGGGCTTCAGGTTTGCTTCAGCAAGTCTTTTTCTCACTGTACTATCACTAATGTAGCCTCTTCGCGTCTGAAGAAGCTGTTGCTGGACTTCAACTGCACCACAACTACTGCACCTGGGTCTGAAATTACAAGGTCTCCTCAGATGGTTTCCAGTTGCTTCGTACCTTCGCTTCACAGGTTCTTAATGTTACACCCACCGTTCTTGCAGTACGATGCATACTGATGCCTACTTCCAGAACGCCATGATTCTTGCACATTATTCAAAAGGCATGATAAGTAGAGTTTACGTGCTGTTCCTACCTTGGCTTTTGAATCAAAATCCATCGATCAAGAAATAAATGTGAAAACAAAAACAAACAAAAAAGTCAAAAGTAAAACAACAATTTGAAAAGGAGTGTTTTTGGTTATAAAGATTTTTTCAGCCGTTCCTTAAAAGCAGGTTATCGAGAATGAAGTTATTATATAAAAAAAAAAATCTTGTGTATTTAAAAAGTTATTGCAGGTTTAAAAATGTGGTACTTATGTACTTAGTTTTGAAGGCCAGTTTAGTAATGTCATAATTTGAGTTATTGACTTACTTTTAACCTCAGTCTAATCCTGCACAATTTTGTAATGTCTTGAACTCCAATTAGTTCTAGAGGGTCAAATTAAGTTGTCTAGCAAAACTACACGGACTCAAAACAACTCGGTATCAGAACAAGATAAAATAAAAAAGAAACACTACTTGCGGTTATTGACCCAGTAGTTAATTGAAGTATGAGTGTTTCTTTGTTTTATCGTTTGTAGATACTTACGTATGCTTGAGAGAGGCTTATGTCCAGTAGTGGACTGCGATAGCCTCAGTTGGTTGATTGTGTTTCGATACTAAATCACATCTACGAAGTTTTTCCAGCTAATTTAATTTGTACCTGTATAACATTAATTCTTTACCACCACTTCTCTTTTCAACTTAGACATTATCTGAAGGCCAATTCCTGTAATTAAAACCGTTCAAAATCTCATCTCAGCGACAATCAATGTCAAAAACTGGTCAAATATGTAGAGAACTTAGAGGTATTTTTGACATATTGAGACGAAGATTAGACTGCGAACGTTCTTAAAATTACGAGAATCACCCCTCAGATCTCCGCCTATATCACGTTATGTTTCCAACCAAACCAAACCACTTCCTTTTCTTGATCAACAACCATTATCATCATAATTCACCTTCCTTAACAGATCCCTTTGGTGCAGGGCACGGAGGGACTCTGAGGAAAGCAACTGCGACTCCCTCTCCCGCCAAGCTGCCATCCGCATCAGTCACTCTCTACCTGATCTGCAGACCGAACCCCTGAAGCAGGAGTATGTGCAGGAGCATAAAGATCCTGCCAAAAAGGTAAGAATAAAGGTAACAATTTGCTTTATGCTTGAAATATCTACTTAGCAAGTCTGTTAGGAAAATGTGCAGTCAAGAAACAGGCAGGCTTATAATAACTATTTCTGATTACATCGACAGCATACATTGACAATATTTAGGGGGTCATAGTAAAACACTTCATTAATGCAGTCTTTACGTGTACTGAGTACACGAGCTATGTCAACGACTCGACAGTCTTTGACATGGCTCGCTAAGTGTGTCTTAAACTTAACACAATAAAGCCCAATTGACACGGTGTGATTTAATTCCCGGTGGCATACCACGTTGAAGCAATAATAAAAGTTGCACCGTCTAAACCAGAGTTCCCCATCATTTTTTGTCTCATAGTTTTGGGTAGACTAATATTGCATTTTTGAAAATTCATCCACTTCAAATATATTTTGACTGATGTCTGACAGCAGTGAGATGTAGAAGAAAAAAACAACCTGCGACTACACGTCGTCGTCGATCCCTGGGGGTCGATATATAGACCTCTTTGGTTATCATTGTTTAAACAGTCTTTAGACGATGCAATTCATTTGTTGCTTCAATTTTATTTTATGCCTCAGGCAGGGAACTTGAATTGTGCAAGCTTTACCGTAAATAGTGACCGCAAAGTGGATGGATCTTAATTTGTTGCTTGCATTCTTTTGTAGACTGTGCTTAAATAACTCAATATTCGAAGCCTCTTAGATACCTTTATAGAGAAATGACGGATGTAAAAAGACACTTAATGAAGCTGGGAGTCATCTGTACTCCCCATCATCACCTGGGAACCTTATGGTTACGCAGATATTGAAGGTCAAAATTCCAACTTTTACTGACGTTTTTGGAACGAAGTTCCTTATCGCGCGTTGTGAAAGGGGACTAGACGGAAAAAATTCTTACGAAAAGTGGTCACGACACTTTTTGCTATAGTAAGCTATTGTAAGCTGTGCGGCGTGCGCATGTTTTTCTGTCTGTCTCTTTCTCTCTCTATAGAAAGCAAGCCAGATATTTTCATTATATATATATATATAATGAAAATATCTGGCTTGCTTTCTATATTATATATTTGAGCCTACTGATTAAGTTTATATTACATTATATTTGCTAATAATACAAAAAATATTATTATAACTTAAAAAAAAAAAATATACAATTCCTTCACTAATTAATCGAAAGGAACTTCGTTCCATCCGGGTGTCCCTTGACATCTCTCAAGTTTTTTACAAAAACCGTTTTTTATGCTAACACAACTTTAAATACCTCCACGACCCCTGTACCGTTGCATGCTATAAGCATACTGTTTTGCGTGAGTTACATTGCGCGCTATCGCAAACAGCAAAAAATAATGGTCGGTCACAATGAAATCTGGATGACGCAGAGACATGTCTATTTTATTTCAATAAATCTATTCAGAACATTATGATACAAAACAACCTTGGTCTGCTGAATGAATGGTTAAAATGTAATTTACTTAGGTACTATTAACGCCGCAAAAACTTCTTATATGATTTTTTGTGCCAAGAACAAACCGTTACCGGAGTTTACACCACTCTTACATATTAACCATATCAAAAACAAAGCTATTGTCATTACTAGCGGCATTACGGAATGTCTCAAACTGCATTCCACAAAAAGTACCTACGTAAAATAATATACAGAGTTGATACGACAGAGGGGCTTTCCTTTTAGCTGCCTATACTAGGTACCATTTTCAAGCTCTGTACAAAAAATCAATTAAATAGGAGCAGTAGTATAGACGCAAATGATTTTTTAAGTTTTTGCCCCGTTTGAACACGATGTATCTTTCCTAACAGCTGATTATGCCTATACGCATAGGTCATGCACCTTAAAACGATAGATCTGAGTATAACCTACGATGTGTTGCTGCCGCTCTGACGCAAGTCACAAGTACAACCAAATATTTTCGCTAAAAAGTTGGCAATGCAAACAAGGAAGCAATAAATACACACACACTTGCACTTTCATTTTGCCTTTTGTTTACATTGTGCTTTGTTACTTATGTATCTAAGGGCAGTTAAATTTATTACCAAGGGTAGTTGCGTTTTACTCTAATTTGCAAGCTATTTAGTTTGTTTGAAAAAAAATACACAGTTATGGTACTTTTTATTTTTATACCGTATCGAATTAATACTAAACACGTATAGTATACGTAGTGTAATTTAACGCCCCTCTGTCATATCAACTCTGTCTAACTCCAGAGAGTTATATATTATTTTACCTACTTATTTTGGAATTTCAAATGTTACATTGAATATTTGGTTGAGATATAGGGGTCAGCTGCGAAAACTTACCTAAAACCCACTGCAAAGAACACTAAACAAGATTGTAAAAACATTAGGTATTTAACTCTGACAAGAATACTATACAAAAAAAAAACAAACTACTCAATATAACTCATCTTTACATATACTGCACTTGCGTCCTTATTAAAACAAATCATCTCCAAATCGGTTCAGTCAATCATACAACTACATGTATATGAAAACTATTTCATACAACGTAAGGAATGAAAACAAAATCTAGTTAAAACCAGCGCACGCTCGCACTAACTATGTTAAAAAAACTATTTTGGTTGAAGCAGCACGGCTGTTCAATAGTTTGCCGGAAGACATAAAAAAAATGTGACAATGTAAATTATACATTCAAACGTAACATACCAACTTTCGAAATAACATAAAACAGAATACTAATGCAATGTCTTCAACACCCTAGAGGTAACTAATGTTAATAGTACTAGATATGATCACTTAAGTATCTCATTATAAGCAAACTGTTGTTTAAATTCTTATGAGAAATAAAGTTCTTTAAATCCATGTCGTACTTGACTTCGCGTATATTCGTACAAAAACTCTCAAAAGATAGATCTCGGTCAAATTAAGTGATAATGGGCAAGTCCCAAATATTTTCAATATTATTAGGTATAGTTAACAAAGAATATATAACCACTACGTTTAATAGTTAAGTGTCCTTGCCTATACCTAATATCTTATTATATTTATGCAAGGTTCAAAGTCGAATGTAGAATTTAAGACCTGTGAAGGTATTGAGGCTGGGGAGGCTGCGCATTCCATTATGTGGTCTTACTATCTTGTTCGGCTTATCCCTACCTATTATGGATTAAGCAAAAATAAAACATTTATTTGATAGTTGACTAAAGTATAGCGGTATCTACATCGCCACATGCGACTAAGCATCACACTGACTCGTCTTGTACTACTTCTCTCAAAAAAACGAGGTAGTAAAAGTCTCTTAATAGTTTAAACGAAGAAACCGCTGCCAACAAAATCCTACTGATTATCATAACCATAACAATAGAAATAACATATTCTGGTGAGTATGGTAACTCCATAGCTACAGTTCCAGATTCTGCGTTTAAATGTTGCAAAAGTTTGCGTTTTAATAGTCAGATTTAATGTGAGAGTTGTGGCTTAGTAATAACAGGCACACGAGTCGATTGATTAGGTTAAGCTACGCTTGCCGCAGTTGATCCGTGGATGGATGACCATATTTTGATACCAAGACCCCTCCGTGCCTCCGAAAGCACGTTAAGCCGTTGGTCTGCTGTCATTCGTGGATCTTTGACAGTCGTTACGGGTCATCAGAAGCCCGAAAGTCTGACAACAAGTCCTATCAAGGGGTATCAGTGTACCCAGTAACTGGGTTGTGGGGGTCAGATAGGCAGTCGCTCCATGTAAAACACTGGTATTCAGCTGCATCCGGTTAGACTGGTAGCTGACCCCAACTTAGTTGGGAAAAGGCTAGACAATTGGTAAGTCAGATTTCATTAAAAAAACGTATTTTTTTATGCAGCTTAATAAATAAAGCTAATGCATACAAAGTAAAGCCCTGTTACTATTTTATATAATGTACATACTTTCATTCATGAACGCTTCTGAAATTGAGCGACACCAAAACTGCCATTTTTCTTTTCACACCAAAATTACAAGTCGTTTCTCAGCTATTATTTTTGTGGAATGTTATTTAGTTTGTGATGTGAGTGCTTTGTGATGCATTTTTTTAACCCTGTATTAAAAAAAAAAAAACTTTTTAATTAGAACAACACAGCAACATCTTTGAATCATGTGGCCAAAGATTCTAAACGAAATCTTCTTAGTAAGGGTGTTCCTCAAAATTCAGTCTCATTTTATCGCCCAAGTTGCCGTCTTATGTAAATAAGTAGGAAACCTTCCTATGTTGATCTAGGAATTAATTTGTATGTGAGACAGGTCTCTAATTAAAACCTAGACATCTTGTGATTCTAAAGGATGTAGCTCAATGTAATGCTAGTGTGGGCTTTAGTTTAGGGAACTATTACTTACGTTTGTAGTCAATTGTATAAATTGTTTATAAAGTAACAAATAGAATTACGTCTGTATTTTCCGAAAGAGCAAAGATGCATCGTGGTATAGGGGGCGAGACTATTTCCCAAGTGAAGGGCAGACGTTTTGGGGGGACTGTCATATGTGATTTTGACGTTCAAAAAGTGCTGATTCTCAGCCTAGTTTGAATAAATGACTTTTGATTTTGATTTTGAATCTGGGGATTGAACCCAGGACCTGAACTTTGAGCTCAGCAGTATCAGTGACTCGCTGATCGCTGCTTACATGAAAAACAAAGTGGTCGTGCCTAGAAAATCTACTTAATGAAAGTCTTAAATTCATTCATTTACTGACAGACAACGCACATCCTAATAAACCACTTGGTCTAAAAGCTTGAACGATGGCACAAATGTTTCTTATGTAACGAAGGTAAACACTCCCAATTTTTAAAAATTAATTCCCTAAAGGGGTTAAATAGGGGATTAGAGTTTATTTGAAAGTTCATAATGTTTGACGAGAAATGCCATCGCGGCACACGGCTTGTAAAATAGAAATTCCTTAAAATAGAATTTTAATATTTATGTGTTATCGTCGACCTAGTATCGGTCAAGTTGTCAAGTCTCTTGACACAAAAAAATAAGATGACGAGTGATATTGTAAAGTTTCAATCATTCCTTAGGTAGGACATTATTTGTAGTAAGTTATAAAAGAGGGACAGAAAAGATGAGGTTTCCTGTTTTCTACATCAATAAATCAACATGACAACTCACTGTGGGCTTTCAGCAAATATGTAGGTATTATTATCATTATTTGTTCTTGGCAAACTGGGAATTTTCTTCGTAATGTTGATAGATCAAATATTAGCCAGGTTTGGCGCGGCCGTGAGATCTTTCGTGTTGTTTTTTTTTGTTTCCGGGGTGGATAATCCTCATGGATGTTCGCCGCCTTGGGGCGGGCGGCGGGGTCTGTCAGACTCTTACTGACTAAAAACCACCCAGGTGTTCCATCTCACACCTACGCTGGGGGGAGGGGGGGGGGGGGAACGTATGATCCTTCCGCAACCCCCGACTGGTGCCGGCACGCTATCGCGGGCCGCTTCGGGTCTGGAGGGGGAGTGAAATGTTTGACTCCCCCCGCGACGTCAAGAGAGGCGCGCGTGGAACACTACGCGCCGCCACCTCGGGTCCTGATGTGTGGAGGGCGACGGACGTCCCCGAGTCCGTCGCCCCTGGACCCATTTAGGGGGGCTGGAAGAGGGCGTTATCCGGCCTCCGCCGACGCCCGGTGCGCCTTCTGCGGGCCGGGTGAGTAGATGAGATCTCCCTCTCCCTTTCCGCAGCCTCCTTCTGCGAGATGACTGTTTCACAGAAGGCCTAACTCAACCTAGCCTTACGACAGATCCTAAGCTCCCAGCAATTATTAATAAAAAAAGTGCTCTTGTTGGTCCAGTTGGTACAGAATTTCAACGAAATTCTATATGTCACTGATCGGTAAAAGGCTTAGGGCCCGAGAGGTCATGAGTTTGATCCCCATTTAAACTTTGGCTTCAACCTTTACATATTACAAAGATATTCAGCCATTTAACGGTTTAACAGTTATACCGAGCACTTAGTATTGTGCAAACCAAACTGTTAGCTAGTTTGGTAGCTAACTTTTGTTATGTCTTTTGTTATGCGCACAGAAAAGAGTGGAACTCTCTACCTGCATCTGTGTTTCCGAACGCATATAACCCTAATCTCTTCAAAGTGAGAGTGAACAGGCTCCTTCTGGGTAAGCTCACTCCATCGTCGACTCTGTCTCTGTCACCAAAAAGCAATCTTTAAAATGGGTACCTACCTGCAAGATCATATGTAGAATTATGTATAGTCTACTCTACCTATCATTTAAAAGCATGCTTAAAGTAATTTAAGGGAGCTTAGTGGGCCTACCTCCACCAGACGGAGATATACAGGACGTATAGCTCCATCTCTTTCCCACACTGAAGTAAGATTAAATTAATAGTGTTATAAGGCCGAGATCTATAAACGTTACTTAGTACGTACTTCGTCTAAGCGTTATTCCTGTCACTGTCGCACAACTGTCAAACTACAAGTGCAAGATAGAGACCGTAACATGTCTAACTCAATGCACGTGCTAAGTAACGTTTATAGATTTCGGACTAAGAGCCAGACGCCCCTATGGCGTTTTTATTGCAGTCATAGTCACATCGAAAAATTGATAGCTAAATAGATATGGCATGATGAGAGAACACCAAAAATCTATCTGCTACTGGCCCCCCTACCCCATACAACATAAAGTATACATTCTTCCAGACTTCTTGCAAATAAAAACAATACATTAATTCTTACTTAAAGAAGGCGGTGTCAAAATAAACAGCCAGCCGTCGTCGTGAGATAAATTACCCCGACAGAGAAAACCTTTCAATAAGATGCTCGATAAACATGTGGAAAGATCACACTGAGTATAAAGTGTCCGTAAATAATGGATCAAACGTAACGGGTAGGTAGCTCACAAAGCAAAAGGACAGGAGGGAGAGGCAAAATTTGCGCCTTTCGTCCCTACCCGCCGCAGGAGACGCCCTGGGCGTCGGGAATCGCAGGCCGATTCCCGGCCACTGTAGGCGCGGGCTTGCGAACGGCGAGCAATGGGCAGCTTGCCGTTCAATAAGCACCAGGCCCGGGTCGATGGCGCGTTTTGTTCCACGCACGCCTCAAAGAGATGTCAGCAACAATGATGGGGTCCACTAGGGCCGATGCCTGCCAGGGTTGCGGGAAAGTCCGAGAGGGATACCGTGGCCCCTGGCACAGGCAACCGAAGGAACACGGGTGGGTTTTAGTCAGTAAGAGTCTGACACGCCCTCCTGCTCTGCCCAGAGCGGGAGAAGTTATTTGATGATTTCCCACCCTCAAAAAAAAAAAAGGTAGCTCACCTGATTTCTAACAATGAATTTGAATAGTTTAAAAGAAACCGTTACGGTAACCAAGATAAAAAAAAACTTTACAATTCAAGATTTGTTTTCTAAGGCAAATAAAACGTTATTTATAAAAATTGTAATTTTTAACATTAGTAAGCTATTCTGAAAAGTTCTTTAAAAAAAACTGAGTTCTGGTAGAGAAAATGGAAGAATTCTATTAAAAAATCTTGGTTATCGTAACGTTTTTTTTTTATCTATTTAAAATTCGTTGTTGAAAATCAGGTATTTTTTTTTTAATTTTATTTTTTTTTTCAAGAGGAACAACAAACATTACAATATAAAACATAGAAACAAGAAATACACAAAAAATATAGACAATATTGCAGCCCACAACGCTGTTCACAGATTAGCAATAGGATAAATACAGTGAAAATAATCGCTAATAATAAAAAAGGTAAGCTACCTACCCGTTACGTTTGATCCATTGTTTACAGGACACCCTATATAATAGTTTAGTTTATTTAATATTGTAGGTATTTCAATGATTGTGGACCGTAACGAGATAATTTTTGTTGATGGATGTTTTTCGGATCATTCGTAAGCTGATAAAGACAAAAGTTTCAAAACAACTTTAACTATGATCTGTTCCAAAAGTTTAGTATCGAACATTAATAAACAAATGGATCAGAAAACGTACCTCTAGATGCCAATTTGTGGTGTAGTGGTACTTACAAATTGGGTGTTATGATTCGATTATTTACATACAATTAAACCTGCAATTCTAATTTTAAACCACCTTAAAGATTTTTTAATTTGACAATTAAGAGCGTTTATACCTTATGAGTGGCAACGTCGCAATTTAGTGTCATATTTCTTGGTTTTCAATTTTTATCATTTAATCGAAGCTATATTTTAAATATCTGTTTAATTAATTTTTTGAATTATGTGAAAACTGTGTAAAAGGTAAGAAATCGTTGCGTTTACAGTTCTATTTATATACAAATAATACATTGGAAACTTGCAGGGCGTTATTTTCATTGTAAAATAACTGTAAGCATTACGGTTACTTACTTTTTAAACACTTTCAAGTAATTCTAAAAATTAATTAAACAGATTTTTAAAATATATCTCCGATTAAATGATTAAAGTTTAAAACCACGAAATATGACACTAAATTGCGACGTTGCCACTCATAAGGTATAAACGCTCTTAATTTCATAAATCTACTGAATGTCTTTCTACTTCGTTCGATTGTGTACTTATCACTATTCAAACATTTGAATGAACGGGGTTTTTTGTTTCAGTTTAGTTGCGTGTTTTTTGTACGGACCAATAAATTCTAGAATACGGGATATGAGTACCTACGTAATCCCTCTAGCGTAGTTTTTATGAATATGTTGTTTGATAGAGAAATAAGGCTCGTTTTAACTTAGCTTTCGTTATCCAATTACCTGTTAGGTTTCCTCTAATTGAAATATTATTCCCAGAAGTGACTACTCAGAAATATCTAAGAGCTCCCTCTTAGATATTTCTATAGAAATAACGTAAGGAAGTAAATATTTCTGAATGTTGAATGTAGAGCCATTTAACCTTTTTATGTAAGATATTGTTTAGTTAGTTACACATTTTTAAAGTAATAATATGGCTGTTACATAAATAAAATTTGGGGTTAAAACCCTCGGGCCGTGGGGTCCGAGTGCTCACGGCTTGTTCAACGAAATCTCCAAACGGCTTGTTGACACTTCCCGTGACCCAAGGGCTGGCCTTTACCTTGGCCAAAGGCTTAGCATTGCCATACAACGTGGCGATGCCGCCTGTCTCTTGGGTACACTACCAGTCGACAGCGATGCGGAGGAATTTTTCGACGCCATATTTTGATGTGTTAATAGCTTTAGTTAGTTTAGGTTTGATTTTGATAGTTAATTTAGTATAAGAAGTTTTCGTGAATATGAATAAATGCTAAGATAACTAAAATGATTTGTGAAACGACACTTTGTACTGCAATCAACGTTAATCGGTCAAGATGTCAAAAAAAGCCTTTCGTTTTTGTTTATTGCACGCACCACCACACAAGGACAAAAAAAAAACAATAAATCTGCTGTTTATTTTTATCACTAAGGTAGAAAGAGTAATAGGTTACTAACATCAAAATTTTTAATTATTTCGAAGTTTTTTTCTTCTTTTTGAACCCAATATAAGTCACAGATTTGAATAACTTTGAAGAATCTATTGTCAACTGATAAATAAGACATCTGTATTTTATATCATCCTTTAGGTTTATTTGTATCTCTTATCCAAACTTTATTGTATCTTTGAGCAGATATTTTGTAGAGATCAAAATAACGAGGCTCTTCATCATAATTAAAAAGTGTTGCTTTTAAAAACTTTTATTTTGTTTACTAGACATTTTTGGGGGCAAGGACCTCATGAAATTGAGATTAATAAGTTTGGCTAGTTAAGAAATTCCCTGTTTCTTTTAAGGTTTATAAAGGTTCATACTGAAATCTCATCACAATGAATTTATTTAGTGGCCAAGTGGTAAGGGCTGCGATTTATGAGTTGTAGGTCGTAGTTTTGAACCCAGACAGGCGCTTTACTTTGTGTAAATTATTTCATCACCATTGCTCTCAAAACGGTGAATAAAAACATGGTGAGAAAACCGGACTGTCTTAGAACAAAAAATTCGAAGACATGTGACATCTACCAACCCGCACTGGGCCCGCGTGGTGGATTACAGCCCACTCCCTGTCATCGAGAGGAGGCCTGTGTCCCAGCAGTGGGAACATTATAGGCTGATTATTACACAGTCAAATTTCAATAAAAATAGACAAATATATTAAAAAATAATATACTAAATTAACAAACAGAACAAGTTAATAAAAAATATGACAATCAAATAATAAATATACAGGGTTACTTGTAATTCGACGTATATCCGTCAGGAGCTGATAAGGGAGCCAAAATGCAACAAAGTGAACCCCCATATGAATGGCCGAAATTTAATAGTATTCGAGATATTTGATTTTAAGGGTTTTTCGATATTTACCCAAAATTTGTCATGTAATTCCAAATATTAAAAAAAAAACTACATATCGAATGGGTACCATTAAAAATGATATTGTAGCTGGCACTTCAATAGAAAATATATATAAGAGAGAGAGAGATAAAATTATCCTATGTGTTAGTCCAGGTTATAAACTATATGAGTGCCAAATTTCATCCAAATCCTTTCAGCCGGGTATCTGAGATTGAGTCACAAACATCCAAACTTTCACATTTATTATATATATAGTAGGACAGTCGGAAGTAGGATTAAAGCAATAATAATAGTTTTGTTTGCTGTCTCAATAGTCTAGTGATGAAAGCAATGTCAATGTATCATGAACGTCAGTTTATTGCATGCAACGGGCAATAAAATTATTTGTAAATCGTTTTTGAGATGTAAAAGTCATGTAATTGTCAAGTATTTTTTTTATTTTACATAAGTGTCCAAAAAGGCATTTTTTCAAATTCATGTAGGTATGCATAATGTCGTTTTTCCACGTCTTACTCAAACTTAACTATTTATGACATGGGAACATATAATATTCAGTTCAGATCAGCTCTCGTCCGGTAGACAGGAAATTCCAGGTTCCCTGAATTTCAATACCCAAATATGGTATTCATTGAATGTACTCTTTCACACATTTCATCCCAAGAGATCAATGACCTGCTTTCCTCTGAGTTATGTTTATGAAGAAGATGGAAACCTTTTTCTTAGCATTTATCTGGCGTTCCCTCCGATGTTATTTACATGACATTATTATTTTTGGCACGTTTTTGCCTGAGTGCAAGAATAAAGGACCAATAGTTTTTCATTTTTGCTTGGATCTGTTGCATGCCCTTAGACAGTATGGAACTTCTTGGTCATTATTTCTGTCTGACATGAAAAAATTTGTTAGTCGGTTTGATATGTGATATGTGTTTGATTAGCACATGTGTGAGCACTATGTACCCACTATAAAGCTTACTGCGTTCGTCTTTCATTGACTTGAATGTGCCCTGGCGGCTGAGAGTATGTCATGCTCACTCCAATGTGTCGCTGGTGGTGGCGTGTGTATTGGATCATTGAGTTCCCTTCAAAATGGTTGAGCAGAATGGTGCTGATCCATACGTCATGTTCGTGAACGGGTGCCGTCAGTAGGCACTGGTCATTTCTTAGCTGCCACGGCTTATTTTAATTCCATAATTGTTTTTATCTTTTTATTACGGACGCTTTTAACGTGCACGTCTTTCTACATCGTTCTCACATGTATAATTACAACATGAATGATGTAACCACTCTATTGTAACAATATTTTGATTTAAAAGAGTGTCCATGGAGTTTCTTGCCCGTTCTTTTCCATAGGTACCTACTACGCTTTGGAATGGGCAACTAGCTTCATCTTTCTGACTGACCGACCCCTTGACAATTCAAAAGTGCCTGTAATTGGTTTATTTGAAATAAATGCTTTGAGTTTGAGTTTGAGATTAGAAAATCAGCTGTAAAGAGACAATTCTACCTATTTAGCTGTTACAGTAATATTCTAGTGGTTATCCGTTACATATCGAGACAACTCCGTTCATCGGAAAGCACGCTAAGCCGTTGGTCCCGGCTGTCATTCTTAGATCTTTGACAGTCGTTACGGGTAGTTAGAAACCTAATTATTGTGAATGTGAGAACTATGTCGGTCATTGATTTATTTATATTTATTTTTGTATTTTTCTCAACGTTATCATGATCTGGCAGTTTGAGTAACTTGTGCGGCCTACTCAAATGTCCTTTCTTTGGTATTGTTCGTCGAATCGTTGAGCTCCTTAAGTTCTGAGTTGAGCTGCACGATTACTGACAATTGCGTGCACTGACTGGACAGGTCCACTCAATCTGTGTGGTTCTTTCCTCAAAAGACCATTGCAGACACCGATCTACATAGCTTTCACATGACCTGACCAAGATTTTGTCTGGACTTTAAAAGAGACTGTGACCTCTGAGGTTGTTTCGGCCTTTCTTCTCAGAGTAGTCAGATAGGAAACGCCGACCCCATCTAGTTTAAAAAAAAATATGATTGACGTGTAAAAGTGTTTGTTCAAACCTACTTACAGAAATAAAATCATTTATCATTTAAAATTCTGCCTACCGCAATCTTACCAACGGGTATCTTAATTGGTACTCAGTATTTGGGTTGTGGAGGTCAGGTAGACAGTCGCTCAATGTAAAATACTGGTGCATCCGCTTAGACTGGATGCCGACCCCATCATAGTTGTATAAAGGCTTGGCAGATTCAACTGGACTTAAAAAAAAAATAAGGGTACAAGTGCCGGTGAAATTAAAAATAAAATAAATAAATATCGTCTGACATTGCACACAGCACCATCTACTTCCAAGTTAAGCACTTAAGGCTTGTGTTATGGATACCAGATGGTTGATACACTATACATTTTTTTTTTGTAAATACATACATATTATAAATATAGATCCATGACTCTGGTACAAATGTCCATATTCATCATACAAACATTTGCCCCTACCGGGATTCGAACCCAGGACCATTTGGTTTCGCTGACTACACTTAGCCACTGTAGCC
Source organism: Brachylomia viminalis (assembly GCA_937001585.2). Classification (NCBI taxonomy): domain Eukaryota; kingdom Metazoa; phylum Arthropoda; class Insecta; order Lepidoptera; family Noctuidae; genus Brachylomia; species Brachylomia viminalis. The sequence goes on along the minus strand of OW443294.2, from coordinate 26,125,289 downwards.
ACTATACCAAACGTGTCGTCAATTATAGGCACATGAGACATTGCAGCTCTGTGTCTTGGATGGTAACGCATCTGCGACGCCAGTGGTATTCCAGATGTCTGTAGGCGGCGAGGCGGACCTTCAGAGTGTTTGTCATCTAATAAAATAATTATCTGCCTAGAAAATTCATAGTCCTATATGTAATGCGAACGTAACATTTTAATTGTACCTATGCCTATATTATCTACAAAAACGTGTTGAACAAACTTACGAAATAATGACTTCTTAACTTACCAACCTCGCATGGTAACACGGAGTTTTCTGGGAACTACTCGAAACTTACTGTTCACTCTCAAAGGTCGGGACGGCTTTACGAGACGGATTGATCGATTTCTAGGTACATACATAAGGCAACTGTCTCACCGCCTAGACGACCAGCTATGGGCTATTATTCACTCAAGAGACGTATATGTTGGTTCCGGTTAGTAAAAGAGATAAATATATTAATGGTTCTAGAACTCTCTGTCCACTAATTTGTCGCAGCGACAAGAGCTATCAAAGAAAAACTCGCTCAGCGAGCGACGCTCGCTTGGTGGACAGAATGCTCACTGAGAAACTCTACCTTGGCACTGACATACGCATACCACCAAGTGACTGGGTAGTCTTTCTACTCGTCGCACTTGCACACTTGATCATAACCCAGTGACGAATCTATCCGCACTACACACTCACTCTTCGCGACTCCTCAACTCGTTTATAGTTGCTAGCTGGGGCCGTACCATGACGTGTTAACACCATCATGATTCCGTTGCGAAAAAGAGATAGTGCTGTCGGTATGTATAGCTCCGTCTCTCTTTCACGCTGTAACAATGATGGAATTAACACGTAATAGCGTACTATTACGTGTGCCAGTAGGGGTCGTAACCCCTACTGGCTTTTCGCTAAGCGTCGGCGCGCGGCGGTGGGACAGGTGCCTTAAAGGGAAAATAAGGTTTTCGAGTCGTGGTCGTAAATGACATGTTACTCACTTGTTATTTGATACTAATAAGGCTTCTGTAAAGGAGGAATGATAATTTGGGCTCCATAGTAATAATTTTTGGGCAGCGGGATTGTGAAATTAAAAGCAGTTCTGCGCCCTATACCACATAACTTTACAAGTCTACAATTCAACAAAATTGTTAAATTTTAGAAAACATTGCAAATATGTAAAATGTAAACTTGTCACTGCGTGACAAGTTTAAATTTTACATAGGTATTCGTCGTATCTGTCGTTCGGCTGCCGTCGGCAAACGCAACTTAGGTATTAAGATTATGTTCTTAGTTTATTGTCTGGCTGTCAGCTTGTTTCTTCAAGCCTGACTGACATGACGAGGATGAAAGTCTTTTGTGCTAGATTTCAACTAACTATTCTAGGTTATTTATTCAATAAGATATTTTGAACACTAGTAGGTAAACATTGTCTGCCATTTCTCGAAGGGGCCTCATTTGGCTTGTCCCATGATATAATGGGCAAGCCTTTTGCCATTACACCATAATCAGCCTTTATTGTTCCCACTGTTAGGCACAGGCTGACTCTCTTCGAGAGGGAGTAGGCTGTAATCTACCACGCGGGCTCAGTGTAGGATGGTAGCTGTCACATATGTCTTCGAATTTTTCGTTCTTGGACATGGCCGGTTTCCTCACGATGTTTTCCTTCCCAGTTTTGAAAGTAGTGGTGGTGAAATTATTTAAGCAGCGGTTACAACGGGGCCACCACTGCCCTTCGTTTTTAAATTCAGATTCGGACGGTGTAAAAACTGAATAACCGATTGCCTTATATGTAGGGTTACTATCTGTCCCTATTTGTCCGGGCATTTCCAGTTTTTAAGCTCCCTCGTCTGGATTTTGTCCGGCCTTGTCTTTTATGTGGACTTTTTAACCTAAGATCAAAAAGAAGGATTATAAAATAAAACATGCAAACTTCTTTCAAATGTCAAGCTTTTTTCAAAACTTTTAAAATTTCAAAATGGTAGCCGTCCTTAACTGGGGCTCTAACCCAAGACCCCAGGTCATTGCTACTACTTGTCAACATTGGTTCCAATGTGAGGAGAGAGAGAGAGAGAGAACCCCATTGAAGGACGACTACCATTTTGAAATTTTAAAAGTCCTAAAAAATGCTCTTCAAAATTGTGAACAAAAATATTCGGAGAGTACATTGTGGTTAGTTCTCGTGTTCGTTTAGTTAACAAGTGCTAATAAAATAGATGTTTTATTTTGTTTGTTGCCAAGGGTTGCTTGTTAGCCTTGAATTAGCTGTCTGTTTAGTTTTGGCCTAACAATGCTAGCTGCAGTAGCAAGCACGTGTCTGTCTAGTTAGTTTGTTTTTAGGGTTCCGTAACCAAAGGGTGCTAACGGAAATTTAAATGGGACCACCTGGGAAGTACCTTTGAAACAAAAAAGAATTTTCCAAATCGGTTCCTTCGACTAATCGGTGAACATACATACAAAAAAAAAACCGATGAATTGAGAACCTCCTCCTTTTTTGAAGTCGGTTAAATAGCTCTATGAGAATTCGGTCCTGTGTTAGCTATTGTTCGACAAAATTGAAAAGCAGAGGTTAATAACATGTGAAATGTTATCAACCTCTGCATTTCAATCTATTTATTGTAACCCAAAAATGTAAATAACCTAAACCAAGTACTTCAAAATACATTAACCCCACAAAAACCGGACATTCATCAATTTAATTCACGCTAAAATATAAACGTAAAAATGTCAAAGGTCTTCTTAGAATTTTTACAAGCAGTTTCCTATTGAATGAATGCGAACGACCCCTGATACCTCTCACTTTCTTTGATAGTTCGTTGCCCCTGCCCATGGGGTTGAGGTCATTTTGACCCCTGAACAAATAAGGGTTGAAATGCTTCGCAATCGAAATCGACCTTCGGGACGGTTGAGATGCTATTTAATGGATTGGTTTCTAAGGGAATTTTACATTGTTTGGCGTTTTGGGATATACCTCATTTTAAAAGGTTTGTAGTCTAAATAAGGATATCTATGGTTTGTAGGATGATAAACGCTTATATGCACGAGAGTCGATAGCTAAGGTGTGACAGAAACGTGATGAGTAAACACACTGCTACAAAAAAAAAATTGAGCTTTATATCTTACACTATTTCATTAGGTTTGCTTAAAATGTGAGAAACTTACGTTTTAAACTTGCTTATAAATAAATTAATAAACAAATGAGCCAAGAAACAGAAACAATGAGCTTGAAGTTCGCTATTTATTTATTTATACTTCTCGCATACGGTACAAAGGCGGACTTAAAATGCCTTAATTCTACTCTACCAGTCAACCAAGGGTGGTGAAGAGGTGAGACTGATGGCAGGTGCTATGTTTGAGAGGAGATCATAATAATAACAAAATATTAATAATTAAACAGATAACATAATTAATTATACCGTTACTTCAATGATCACACAATCTACAAGTGAAAAAACATTATTTTGATCAATCTCCTAGCTAAATAAATTAATCTAATAACATCAAGTACTAGCCGTCTCTGTTTTCACGCGTCGCGTGCTGTCGAGGACAAATTATAGGACTTAGCGGACGATGATTAATGAATTATAATTATACGGCTATTTATATACGTCTAAATGTCGAGGTGGATTTACCTATAAGTTTCGACTAACTGTTTTATTCAAGTTTAGCAAATAGTTTGTGCGTTTAGCTCTTCAGTATTCAATCGTTAGCTCGTTCATTGGCTTTTATAAGTGTGGCGATTAAATAGGTTTCTAAAGACTTGAAAGGTAGAAGAAGCACGTAATAATTCTTATTTTCTTACAAATATCACGGACGTTACCCAGTGGGGTGATGACAACCAGTAACGCCACTAAGCCATAGGCGTGTCTTTTTACTGCTAAAAGGAGTCGTTTCAACCAAGCTCCTTCTTTTCGGGGTTCATCTGTTCCTGTAACTGATCAGTTTGAGCTCCTAGGCATGGAGTTGAGATCAGGTCTCAACTTCAGTGTCACCATCGAGTACAAAGCCCAAACAGCGGCCAAGAAACTGGGCATCCTAAATAGAGTGAAGCGATACTTTACGCCTGGACAACTTTTGACCCTTTACAAAGCGCAAGTCCGATCCTGCATGGGGTATTGCAGCCACCTTTGTGATGGCTCAGCAAAGTACCAACTTGCCGCGCTTGACTCGGTGGAACGCAGAGCTCTGAGGCTCATTGGCGACGTAAAACTGGTGGATGCCAAGCTTCACAGGTTGGCTCATCGCCGCAAGGTCGCCTGCTTGTCGGTTTTCTACAGATTGTATTTCGGTGAGTGTGCCCAAGAACTCCACGACCTAATACCACCGGCCCCCTTCTTCCATCGGTCATCTAGATGCTCTGCAAGTTACCATCCGTACCTAGTTGCTATTCCACCAATTCGCACCAAGCGTTTCCAAATGTATTTTGTTATGCGCACAACAAAAGAGTGGAACTCTCTACCTGCGTCTGTGTTTCCGAACGCATACAATACTAATCTCTTCAAAGTAAGAGTGAACAGGCTGCTTCTGGGTAAGCTCACTCCATCGTCGACTCTGTCTCGGTCACCACTGACCTAGACTAGAGTCAAGAGTAAACCCATCTTTAATAAAAATAAAAAAAAGCCGCTAAGCTTGAGTGGGACTGGGCCGGACATATCTGGCGCATGTCAGAAAACATTAGGCTAAGACCACCACCGATTGGATCCCACGAAACGCATGACGACATCACGGCAAGCCGAGACTAAGATCGCGAGACGAGCTTGTCTGCTACTGAAAGGACTGGCTGGCACTAACAAAAAAAAAAAAAAAAAACATAATTGTGAAAAACGGATCGAGATGCTGTTGCCTGCAGAGGGACAATACAGGCTGTATAGATTCGATTATAAAGTTCTCTTTCATTTTCGATAGTCTGTTTGGTTATCTTTCTAAATATATCGAAGGCCAAAGCGCGGACATGAAACTTTTAATGATTAATGTTTGTTTAAATTTGAACGAGACTTTTCATGTTTTTTTTTAAATATAATAATAATATAATCTTTGTAATAAAACAGATTGCAGTACATGTGACAGTTTCCATAATGTGGGTAGTCTTAAATCTCTGGCAATCAAGTGGGTGACGTGCTGTTCTCCTTGCTAGGCTATGAAATAGCCTGTATTAAGGAGTAACGTTGACGATCCCCTATAATTGTGTTACTACAATTTTATTTTTACAAGTAAAAGAAACAAAATATTACTAAATACAGATATTAGTGCGCATATAAAAAATAAATGTCTGTTGGTAAAACTTCCCTCCGCAATAATCTATATATATTACAAAATAAGGTCGCTATTCGATTGGAGCGTCTATTTGTGTGACCGCGTTATTCTTTTAAATTTCGAAGCGAATAGATAACAAAAATAGAAAATAAATTTATTTATTTCCCACCATACAGTATTATCTTTACAGGTTTAACACTTAATGCGATAATGTAGACAACTATTATTATAGGACTACCGCTACATAGTTACAAACTAATAATTTTGTAGGTACTTATTGCTACTACAAACACCATAATTATCCATGTCACAATAGGACCATAACTTATTTCAAAAACGGCTCTCACTATGATCCCACCCAGAGTACAACCAAATATATCTATGTCTTCCGCTATACGGTTGAGGATACGGAGTGCGCGCGTAAACGATCCCTCATTCACCAGCTTAGTGCTTTTTTTTTTTTTTTTTGAGAATGGGAAATCATCAAATGTCTCCTCCCGCTCTGGGTGGAGCGGAAGGGAGTGTCAGACTCTTACTGACTAAAACCCACCCGTGTTCCTTCCTTGGCCCTTTATGTTCCGGGTCAGCGGTACCCCTTTCGGATGATCCCGCTTTCCCGGCAGGCTTGGGCCCTAGTGGGCCCCCTCTTCGATGCTGACATTTCTATGAGGCGCGCGTGGAACACGTACGCGCCGTCCAGCACGGGCCTGGTCCTGATCGGACGGTGAGCTAACGATTACTCACCGCCCGCAGGCCCGCGCCTGCGGTGGCCGGGAGTCGTCACGCGGCTCCCGACGCCCGGAGCGTCCACCGCGGCGTCTTGGACGGGAGACTCTCTCCCTCTCCCGTCCCGCCACCTCCTTCGCTAGCATGACTGCTTCGCAGAAAGAGGTGAATGCCTCCCACTCCCCCTCACCCCGGACCATGGCTTGAACCAGGGCCGGGCGTGAGAGGTCGCCGCCGCTGCCGATCGGCTCTACGAGAACACGGCGGTGCTCCGCCCATGCAGGGCAGGCCCCCACCGTATGCTCCACCGTGTCCTCGGGGCGATCATCGCAGTGGTGACAACCGGGCGTTTCCTCCCGCCTGATGATGTGCAGGAACCTCCCGAAACATCCGTGTCCGGTGAGGACCTGCGTCAGGCGGTAGGTGAGGACGCCGTGACGGCTCTCTAGCCACTCCTCAAAGAGGGGTCTTACCGCCGCTATCGTGGCGTGCCCTGCGTTGGGTTGCGACAGTCGCTCTTTCCATGCCGCCATGAGATTGCGCCGGAGGTCCGTCCGCTCCGCCGCGATTTGCCGCGGAAGCGGGGTTTCCCCCCGGCGTAGTGCCTCCGCGCGCCACTCATACAGGCGCGCGAGGACTATCGCCTCCAGATCCCACGGCGGCAGTCCGGCAAGGAGGCTTGCCGCCTCGCCCGAGATCGTGCGGTAGCCCCGGATCAGCCTTACGGCTACCACCTCACCGGCTTAGTGCTTAGTTATAAAATCATTTATTCTCCAGATATACATCCAACTTACATTAAATACATATAATATCACATAGGTAACGGAACGGACGGAATCAATGATAAGAAGAATTAATATTCAACTTACATCTACATATAAATACTTGAAGAGTTTGTTTGTTTTTTTTTTGTTTGAACACCCTAAGTTCTTGAAGTACCAGTTGGATTTGAAAAATTAGTTTTGCATTTTATAACTCAATTCTTGAGGAAGGTTATTCAACTCGCTACGACTCTTAATTAGGAGCCGAATAAAAAGAAAAAGCAAAGTAAGAGTAAGTGCGGGCGGGCGATGCAATACGACGCGGTGGGCGGGTGAATCTGCGGGGCAAAGCTAATAATATTAATAAAGAAATCTCGATATTCTGTCTAGACATAGAACCGTGCGAATCCTAGTTGAATTAATAAAGTAGCCAGTTCTCTTAAGCCTCTAGTCTGACTGACAACTGACTAGCTGACCCAAAGATTTTTCCTATATTCAGATCAATATAACCTACACAATAAGGTCAATGTCCTCAATGTCAATTTGTTTTTGTAGGGGTAAACTCTTCCAATAAACATATATTAAGTACATTTATCTAAGTTTATTACGGTCAACTATAAGAAAGGCTACTTAAAGTAGTTGCAAAAATACGGGGAACCCATATGGGCTTAGAATATTAGAAATTGACTTCAGTTTAAGCTCACTGGGTGGAGTACTAGCACAACAAAAAGAAAATATATAGGTAAAATAAAATAAAAAAATAAATATCGTCTGACAATGCACACAGCACCATCTAGTTCCAAGTTAAGCACTTAACACTTAAGGCTTGTGTTATGGATACCAGATGGTTGATACACTACTTAAATACATTTTTTTTCCGTAAATACATACATATTATAAATATACATCCATGACTTGGGTACAAACGTCCATATTCATCATACAAACATTTGCCCCTACCGGGATTCGAACCCAGGACCATTTGGTTTCGCTGACTACACTTAGCCACTGTAGCACTGTGCGTGTCGTGTCGTGTCGTGTCGTGTCGTTGTATTTTTTTATTTTTATTGTTGAATTTTATGTTTAGGTATATTTTATAAGATATAGATAGTTTAATTGGTGTGTATAACATCGTCTTGGAATACTATAAGATGTTGTACTTATTGGTGCTTCATAAACAACCTATAATGTTTCCACTGCTGTGACAGAGGCCACCTCTCGGTGACAGGGAGTGGGCCGTAATCCACCACGCGGGACCAGTGCGGGTTGGTAGATGTCACATTGTCTTCGAATTTTTTGTTCTAGGACATGCCGGTTTCCTCACGATGTTTTCCTTCACAATTATCAGAGTAGTGGTGGTGAAATAATTTACACAAAGTAAGCGCCTGTCTGGGTTCAAACCTACGACCTACAGGTCGTAAGTCGCGGCCGTTGCCACTGGGCCACCACTGCTCATAATACAAATATGAATAAATAAATATGTTATAGTCCCATGTGATAGGGGTATTACGCAAATCAAATAAAAAGTCATTTATTCAAACTATGCTGCGGATCAGGGACTTTTTATACGTCAAAATAACATAATACAGTCCCCCAAAACGCTCGCCCTTCACCACTTCCTAGTGATTTAGCACATTCAGGACTTTACATAGATTACATAGGTATTTCCAAAGGAAATTCTCAGTGAGAACCAGTAAGTAGTAGAATTCATAATATTTATATCATTCTTATCAGGTTTTGAACGTAGTGTTAAATATGAGCTCCCAATGCACATCAAAGAGAAAATGTACGTTTCAAATCAAGTATTTTTTTCTAGAAAAGTCAACACTGTTAGCATTTGGTGTGCTGATAGTGTTTTGTTTTTAGTACACATTGAGGTAGCTATAGTCTCTTGGCAAGTTGCTATTTTCTCCCAACTGTGATGAATCTCAACCTTAAAAAAATTATTATTAATTGCTGAGAAAGACACGGTCGGGATTTATCTGTGCCTTGCATAATTTTCTTGCTTTGTCCATGTTTTAAATCTGATCGTGCACAAGCAATGTTTACACATAGAGATATTCTGAGATATGTAGCTCCTATCTACCCCCATGGGAAAAAGACGTTTTATATCAATCCTTTGCGTAATACAAATTATAACCAATCAAATTCAATTATATTACTTCCTATGCCTACCTCAACGAAAACACAGAAATAAATATGAATCTAATTTAATAATAATAATATGAGACAACATCCACTCAAGGTCTTCAGGTCCCGAACTAGGCAGAGCCTGTACTACGGTAACCTGATGACTGATATACATATACACACTTAGACACAGGTCAAACTGACATGTTCATGCACACAAATGTTTGACTTTTTTTTTCCGGACTTGTCCGGTTATCAAATTAAACATGAAATTATTTAAACATCCTCAACCTGTAAATGTTGCCTTTAATTACGTGAAGGGTATCCTAAGGTAACCTTAAGGTAATAATAAGGGTAACCTAATTCAAAGTCAAAACTTACGTCAGAAAACTAACGACGTATGACATAAAAACTTAACATAACAATGTTACTATGTACAGGCTTTTGTATAATATAATATATAATGTTTAACAACATTCGCCCTCTAATTTACTAAAACGCTCGGAGTGATCCGAAGATAAACATTATCATAATTATATGTTATTTCTTTTTTGTCGGCAATTCTTGGAACAAGGCTGCTCCCTCATGTAAAGGGCTCGTATTATTTATTCTCGATCTATTTCGTAGTGAAATTTTACCGAAGTCCTGCCAATAATGAATAATTTCAGCCAGCAACAGACGAGGCAGGTAGATGTACCTGACTTGTCAGCTGCGGGCTGAAATAGAAATTAGAAATGTATTTAGTAACAAGTTGTATTCCAACTCCCATCGGCGACTTTTCAAAAAGCGATGATACCATTAGCTTTTACTTATAAACTTAAGTCAACTTACAAATTCCTATGTTTCTAACTTCAAAAATTACGGACTTCAATATCAAATCGAAAGTCATTTATTCAAACTAGGCTGAGAATCAGCACTTTTTGAACGTCAAAAATTACATAAGTCCGTCGTCCAGAACGCCCGCCTTTCACCACTTCCCAGTGCTTTAGTTGGGAAGAAGAAGTGGCGCAACCAACTCTTGTTAGAAGAACTGGATTATATACAGTAGTAAGTAATTAACATTACGAAACACAAAACATTAAATTAAATTATTTGCCATATTATATATACAAACATTCATCCCTAATGTAACCCCTTTAAGGGATGAATTTACAAAATATCCTTCCTTAGTGCTCAAGGTGAGCATTATCTATGAAAGAGAGCGTTTTATAAGAAACACTTGTTGAACATTTCAAGCTTCTAGACCTGTGGCATAGGCTCTGCGTTGACTGCCAGTGAATTGTTTTTTTTTTTATTAAGTAGAAAAATTTAAAAAAAAATAACTGTTCTTATCAAAAAAGGATGAGGTACTCAATTCGTCTGAATCTTTCTTTTTAATGTATGTAGCCCAATTACTGGAAGACGCCTGAACCGATTTGGAAAATTCTTTCTTTTTGTTTCAAAGGGTATAGGTTCCCAGGTGTGGCACGTGGGCCTTTAGTTTTGAGTAGTGGACTGTATGAGAAATATTGAAGTTTTTAAAGATACCTAAAAAATAATAATTTCGGTGTAAACTGGCTGAGATTCAGATCCTTGACTAGAACAGGCAATTCGACTCCACTAACCTTTTGCTTCATCCTTGTCCTGGCTTGGATCAAGCTGCTGATGCAGCTCGCTGCCGCGTGGTTGGATGTGACGTCACTATGGGCTTCTAGAAAGTCTTTCGGGATCCGAATTGTAGGCACACACAAATTATTGTCTAGGATTGTTCTGATACGATCAGAAGGCACTATATCACAATAGTAGTTGAAAAGTCAGGGTTTACAATGTGGTAAATGGCACATCGGCGTGCACGGCAACGCGATCCTGCTTCTCTTTTGGAAGGCGAACGTCGACTGCTCGCAGCACAAAGATGGCTGCTCATCGCCGTCACCTCACCAGAAGTGAGGGTAGAAGCACAAAAATTAATGGAGCTTAAATCTACCTTAAACTAGACAAGGATCGAACACCAGGGTTTAAAAAATATAAACAATATATTATTTTAAAATAATAATAAATAACGCCTTCAAACGGACGGGACGTGTAAGACGATCGTTTGCGAATTGGTAGGTACCATAACTAAAAAGTGAAGAAAAAAAAAACGACAGACTTAAAAAAAAACACTACAAAGTGAAGTCACTTATTTTTTTTGTAAAAAAGTTTTTTTGAAATGACATTATACATACTTTTAGTATTGAATTGATCCTGATAATGCAACAGAAACGTAATGAAAGGCCGGTGTTGCTTTCAAGAATCAATATGTAATAGTACACCCACTTTTTCCTATTACCCACAAGCCCTCACTATGGGCTACTAAGTAACTAACTTATATATTTACGAATACCTACCTTTTTCTTAAGTAATTCTTATATTTAGTTTTAAGATTACCTTGTGTTTCTCATATTAAGTGAATTGTATTCTTTTTGAGAAATAAATGTCATAAACCGTATAACCATAACTTCATTTGCGAAATTAGCGACTTTCATCTAACTTGCTTTACTTACATGTAGATAGGCCCAGGTAGAATAAAAGAGTGGACTGTATTTCTAGGTTATATTAAGTCTTTATAAAGGTCAAAATTTGATTTAATAAAAATCATGCGATCGTGGTCGCGTTGTTAAAAGGAGTGTCTGTAGGGCGCGCGAGCCGTCGTCGAGCCGCTGCTACCACGCCGCCCGCTCCCCTCTGCTTGATGATGCATGAGTGTATCGGAGGTGTTAACGTGTGCGTTAACAACATGCTATGACTAATCACCTACTAATAAGAAGAATTCCAGTGTGTTCAGCTAGAACAAGAAACTCGGTTATCTTTTAAAGTGAAGGCACGTGAACATATCCGTCAGAAGTTGGCTGAAACATCCCAGCGCTGAGTTGCTGGATTCGTTTTCTCCTCTACCGATCGTTATTTCTCCTGACCAAGGTTTATTTTGTTTATATGTATGTATCTATAATATATTAGTATTTATTCTGGTATTTTATAGTAATTTCCGAGCTATCTATCCCGTATGTTGCACCTGCCATGGTATATCTCTGCATCACCATAAGGTTGACTGGTAGAAAATGCCTCAGGCATTAAGTCCGCCTTTGTACAGTATTATTTTTTACTTGTGCATATAGTTTTAATAAATAAATAAATAAATGAGGAACAAGCCCAAGCAGAAAATCAAAGTCAAATTTCTCAGAACTCATCATCAGATCTCATGTTTAAATTAATGTTGTTTCTACTTTATTCGTAAAAAATCCTTTGATATACGTAACTAATGTCTTATCACCGTCAGCTATTTGATGCCGAAACGCGTTTTTACAAATTGTTTAATTTACAAAATGAAATACCCATCAAAGTTTCTTAGTCCCTGATAATGAGTTCGTAGGATAACGTAGAGATTTGTAGCTAGTGCCTAGGTAGGTTCTATAGCAGCGTTCATTTATTTTTACTGTTACACTGTTCATTAAATCTTGTTTTGGTTTCAAATTCATTCAATTAATTACAGTTTAAAATAAATAATGACTTAAAATTAAAGTTTATACAAGATTGTTCACCAATATTAAAATCAGACGTTTTAAGGACCTACTTTTTCCTTTAAAGGGGGGAAAATAATTATTGATGCACTTTTCTTGATACTCACGCTTTTTATTTGCTATTTGAGGTGGAATTGAAGTAAATATTATGTGTATTAGCTGCGCCCCGCGGTTTCTCCCGCATAAGTCTCGATCCCGTAAGAATATCGTGATAAAAATTATCCTGCGTTAACACAGGATAATTGAAAAAAAAAGTATATTTATGGGGATTAAGATCCAGGTCATGGTCTACACATGTGCCAAATTACATCCAAATCCATTCAGCCGTTGTAGCGTGAAAGCGACACAAACAAAAATTTAAAAAACATTTATTTCTCTTTATATTATGAGTTTAGAATATTATACCGATTTTACGCATTCTACACCTTTAAATATTTAGCACCTTTATAGTTTATATTTTGTCAAAAAAAAAAAAAAAAAATTAATTTAAAGCTGTAAAGTCTGTATATTATTATTATTATAGCATTTATTTGTTGTTGCACTGTTTTGTTGATTATTGTACCAATATTTAATTAATTTTATGATGTCACTAGGTAAGGCAGTTTATTCTTGTAGCTTACGCCACAGTGCTTTATAATTAACGAGATCAAATGCCTTTGACAAATCCAGAAAACAGGCAAACAGGCGTTTTTCTGTCAGTCTAGTACTGTACAGTCTGTTTGAGGCATAAAATAGCTCTCTATGTAGAGAGCCCAGCCGAGCTATTCTGTAACAATCTCACGTGAATACTTTGTTGAAGTGAGCTGGAAGGGAGTTGTCAATAGTGTCAATCCCTAGCATCAGGTGGAATGATAGCTCACTACACCTACGTTTTCACAATGAGATTGTTCCAGAATCGACCTGCTGCCGAAAGCCGAACTGACTGTATTTTAATATAATATGCTTCGATAACTGTTTGTCAAGCAGACTGTCCAGCAACTTGGCTATGACAGCCGCCAATGATATAGGCCTGTAATTGGAAATGTCAGAGACGTCTCCGGTTTTAGTTTTAACAATAGGCGCTATACGGGGGTCACACTGAAGTTTTTGGTATAGGCCAGTAAGAAAAGCAGCCGATGATTTTTTCTTTTAAATTTCTTTTAGGGACTCTCTGGGAATCTGTAAATGTGTAATGAATTCATGTCATTTGTTTTTACAAATTGGCGGCAATTTAAAAAGTGCCTGTCGTGCTTCGAAATGGATTTGACTAGAGAAAATTTTCGTTTAATGATTTATTACGACTTTCGTTGCGGTCTTACTCAACAACAATGTTACGATAGACTTCGATTAGCATTTCATGACAAAGTGTCACTGTTTACAACCGATTTAATGAGTTTAAACGTGGTGGAAGCAAACTCACAGATGATTTGCGAGAAGGACGTCCTTTTACGGCGACTACTGAAGATAACGTGAGTGCTGTGCGGCTAATGATAGAAGGGTGACTTATCCACAAATTCGGGCAGCTTTAGGCATTGGTATGAGTCAAGTACAAGAAGTCTGTCATGAACATTTAGGCGTCAGAAAGCTTTGTACTAGTTGGATACCTCATAATTTTACGGAAGATTTAAAAATGCTGTCATTTAGATTGGTGCCGCTCAATGCTTGAAAAATATGACGGAGGTGACTCATATATTGTTGCGAACCTGAAACCAAAAGACAATCTGCGCAATAGATGTTTCCATTCGAAGATTTGCCGACAAAAATAAAGAAGGGCAGAAGTCAAGGGATAATGATGATTGCCTCATTCTTTGGACAGACGGGTAATTTCGCGGCAATTGTACTATATGATAAAACGGCTGTTACTGTGGATTGGTATGTCAGTCATTGTTTAGCAGTTGTTTTGAAAAATGTTAGACGGCAGCGCCCAAGAAGTAGGATCCTCCTCCACCACGACCACGCTCCAGCTCGCCCCGGCAGACGCACTATCGAATATTTGTCTATCAAAAGTGTGGAGTTAGTAACCTTGGCACCTCGTGACTTTTATTTATTTCCAAAAATAAAAGATACACTCAGGGGAATTCGTTCTATGAACCCTGATGATGGCTACGTTTGAAAAAGGCGTGGAAGAAATCCCCAAAGAAAAATGGGCTGCTTCAGTCAATGGTTCCAACGCATGCGACGGTACTTAGAAAGGAACGGAGACTACTTCGAAAAGCAATAAAAATATTAACAGGCTTCTACATCATTCCGTTTTTTATTTTCTGAAAACTTTCAGTGTGACCCACGTACTGTACACGTACGTGTATATGAGGTCATCTGGTAAATAAAAGTGACGAATAGTATAGTCATTGTTAAAAAAAAAAAAAAAAAAATGAAAAATGTATTTAAGTAGTGTATCAACCATCTGGTATCCATAACACAAGCCTTAAGTGCTTAACTTGGAACTAGATGGTGCTGTGTGCAATGTCAGACGATATTTATTTATTTATTTTATTATTTATTGTTATTGCAAGTGGAGTTTGAGGTAGAATAGTAACTGCGCTCTAGCTGATTTTGTGTCGATAGATTCTATGAGGGGCTCGTGTCTAAATAATACCAGCCGCACGGGTTGATCGAAGGTTAAGCTACGGTTGCTGCGGTCGGTTCGTGGATGGGTGACCATCCATTATATATCGAGAACCCTCCGTGCTTCGGAAAGCACGTTAAGCCGTTGGTCCCAGCTGTCATTTGTAGGTATGCCATTTTTAGTTAGCGTTTGCAATTTTAAGTAACGTATGTCAAACGAGCGTTTCTCGCCATCAAACGGTTGAGTTTGGCGAGCTGGAAATTTGTAAAAATAAAGGATTTTGCATGTGATTAAACAATAAAAAAGGAAGGATATTTGAAAATCCACCCTCTAAAGGGATTTTACTAGCCTATACTGTTCCAATAATACCCGTCCAGGTCACCTCGCCACCTCTTTCTGGGCTGGCCTGGTAACGCCAACAATCTTAGGGGATAAAATATCGTCATTTCACCGATGGGATATCCTATCAGGCATACGGCTTGAACTGGAATAAATTACTTTATAAAGGTAACTGATCAAATCCCGTTCAATGCGGCCTGTAGCGCTTTGTGAGTGCATCGTGGATAGATCAATCTAGCTAGGTAAGCGCTAAGATCAGGTTTTGCTGAGTTAGTTCTTGTTGTTTATTTTTTTTTGTTTTTGTAAGTAGTTATATATGATTACTAGTTTATTTATAAGTATGAAAATTATGTATTAGATGTCGAAATTGTTTGTACTCTCCGTCACTTGTCCCTAAATGTTCATTAGAAAACCAGCGTTAGACAGCATCTGTCTGGCATTAATGCTGAAATTAACCTGTTTGGCGCAGCCGTCAGGCACAC
This sequence comes from Brachylomia viminalis, assembly GCA_937001585.2. Taxonomy (NCBI): domain Eukaryota; kingdom Metazoa; phylum Arthropoda; class Insecta; order Lepidoptera; family Noctuidae; genus Brachylomia; species Brachylomia viminalis. The sequence goes on along the minus strand of OW443294.2, from coordinate 26,109,511 downwards.
ACTATTGTTGTTAAAACATTATTTTCACTTTTTTATTTCGTTATTTGTACCTATTTTGTGTTCATCAAGGTTTGTAATGTAATAAAGCCAAGCCCTAACTGAAGTACCCTACATAATCTGTATTATCTACTCTACTGCTCTCATTATAATCTCCTCGTAACATTGGTTTATAACCGCATAATACGACCATGCGTGTTGTACTCATGTTGAAATAATAATACTAGGCTACAGCTCGCCTTGACGCCGTAAGTTAACAAGAAAAGCGACTTGCGTAGCGTCTTGTTTAACCACGGGCGTATTGTAACTGGATGCGGCAGGCATAATCCTATGTTCCCAGTACTGGGACACAGGCCTCCTCTCGGTGAGAGTGAGTGGGCCGTAATCCACCACACGGGCACAGTGCGGGTTGGTAGATTTCACATGTCTTCGATTTTTTTATTCTAAGACATGTTGCCTCTAGATGTTTTCCTTCACTGTTTCAAAAGCAGTGGTGATGAAATAATTTACACACAGTAAAGCGTCTGTCTAGGTTCGATCCTACGACCTACAACTCGAAAGACGCGACCGCTACCACTAGGCCACCGTTGCTCCTAGGCCACTACTGCTCCTGATGAGGCAGGGATAAGGATTATTATTCTCATTTTACACAGATCTCAATCGGGCTTTTATTTTGACTGTCTCGTTGGTCGCCAGTGCGTCTGTTGATTCCCAGAGCGGGCAGAGTTATATAAGTTATTCTAATTTGAATTTCTCAGTTAGAATTAAGATTTGTGACCGGTTCATGGCAAAAACTCGTCTGACACATTTCGACAAACTCGTCGAGTTTCACACATGTGATCACTTTGTACCTACTATAGAGCTTACAGGGTTCGTCTTTCATTGATTTGAATGGCGGCTGAGAGTATGTCATGCTCACTTAAACGTGTCGCTGGTGGTGGCGTGTGTATTGGATCATTATGTTCCCTTCAAAACGGTTGAGCTGACGTGTTCAGCACCATGCTGATCCATACGTCATGTTCGTGATCGGCCGCCGTCAGTAGGCAATGCTCATCTCTTAGCTGCCACGGCTTATTTTAATTCCTGAATTTTAATCTTTTTTATTACGGACACTTTTAACGTGCTTCGTCTTTCTACGTCGTTCTCACATGTATAATTTCAACATGAATGATGTAACCAATTTTTTGTAACAATATTTTGATTTAAAAGAGTGTCCATGAAGTTTATTGCCCGTTCTTCTCCATAGGTACCTACTACGCTTTTCAATGGGCAACTAGCTTCATTTTTCTGATTTACCGCCCCTTGACAATTCAAAAGCGCCTGTAATTGGTTTATTTGAAATAAATGCTTTGAGTAAATGCGAAAATAGGAGTTAATTACATTGTTCTTAGTCTTGCGCATAGTAGTTCGCGACGGAGATCGCTCAGTTTAGGTCGCCGCTCCTAAATGAACTAGTTCGCTCTTCTAGTTCGTCAGCTCCCAGCTCGAATCAGAGGAAGGCAGATCGTTCGCTCGTTTTGATACTGCTCCTGCACGGGCACGCGACAATTTAGATTATGGATTGCTGTACTTTTACCTACAATTTTTACACTATAAACAAACCTCTCAAACAACCTCAGTCAGCGAAAAACTCCGAATGAATATTCTTAAAAGGTATATCATTATTGTAAATAATACCTAGGCTTATTGGTGCAATAAATAAATACACTCCTTGGTTTAGTTAGTGAATAAAACTTCGCGACTTTAGTTCGGTTGACGCCACCGTCATTTGGTCACAAACTAACGAACTATGGAGCGGGGAATGACGGGACTAGTTCGCGTAGTTCATCTGTGGGAGCGCTCTTACGACCTAGTTGATTCGCGAAGACAAAACAAATTTTTCTCAGGTTTTTTAGGTCTGAGAATCAGCATTCCTATTCAACGTGGCCAACCTGCCAGTGTCTTTTAGGCAGTTTTCCTGTTAACAGCAATGTTGATGAACGTGGTGCCCAATTAGTTGTCCGCCCTTTAAAAATACTTGAACCTAATTGACTGAATGATTGATTTGTGGCCATTTGACGGCTATAGGCTCGCCCTCGTTACATGGGTGTAACATGGCCGGCGAAATGTGGGTGTACTAGGTATACGTTTTCCTCTGCCTAACACTTAAGGGAATTAAAGGTATTTTTGTGAACCTAATACTATTACTACAAGACTTTTGTGTAAATATAAATTGAAATCGTTGTTCTGTATTAAAGGGCTCGTGGCTAAGTAATAACAGCAGCACGGGTCGATCGATCCGGTTAAGCTACGCTTGCCGCGGTTAGTCAGTGGATGGGTGACTATATTTACATACCAATAACCCTCGGAAAGCACGTTAAGCTGTTGGTCCCGGCTGTCATTCTTAGATCTTGTGACAGTCGTTACGGGTCGTCAGAAGCCCAAAAGTCTGACAAACCAGTCTTACCAAAGGGTTTTGTGTTACCCAGTTACTGGGTTGTCGGGGTCAGATAGGCAGTCGCTCCATGTAAAATACTGGTATTCAGCTGCATCCGGTTAGACTGGAAGCTGACCCCAACATAATTGGGAAAAGTTTAGGCAGATAGACAGATTCTGTGTTATGGTATCAATCGTTCTCCATTTTCAAAATTTTCCTGTAATATGATTGTGTTGATATGCACGTTCGTGTAGTTTTAAAAACAATACAATTTCATTTTCATTTACTTATCTGAGTTGATAATAGAGATCGCATTGGCTCCGCTAGCGTTAGTACATATTTTAATAGTAATATTGTTTAACTGTTTTTGGACTTTATTTTCCGAAAGCCTAATTTTGTCCTACGTATAATAAACTAACTAATTACGTAAACCTACTAAGTTTAGGTATAATTAAACAAACCTCTCCATGTTTTTCCAAGCTTTCATCGAATTTACACGTATCAATGTTTCCAACCCTATTGACAAATTATTACAAAAAAAAACCACATCAATTTAGAATCGTATCAATACAAAATATAATATCCACAAACTTAGATACACGTTCAATAAAATTGAAGTACGAACGCATTCAGCAAAACTTTACCTCTGTATTGTTTGCGTTGCAAAATAGTTAATCATCGGTTAGCACTCCGTTTTAAGTGTTATTTATAGTTAAACCCAGTTTAACCTACATCGGCATCCACATCGCCACATGCACGTCACACCGACGTCACGCTAAATTGAAAAAGAAAATCAACTTTTAATCGTAAGAATGTAAATTTCTCACTTTCGATAAAAATTATCATGCGCACTAATGCTAGGAAGTAAATTTTATAGACATGAAAGGGTACTTCTTAATCGCATAAAAAATATCATAAAAAGAGCTTTTCGAAAAAAAGTTTATATTTCGAAGTATATTTTAAAAAATAAATCATATCTCCTAAACTATCAAAATTCTCGGAATATGCATGGGGTGTTTTCGGGTACCCCTAGGTACGAGGAATCATTTTTTTTTTATTGACCACTCTATTTGGACCAACCAGTATTAAATAATATACAACGTCCCGACACCTACCGTCGGGCAGTTGCTCATCAGACACAATATCCGTCTGGTCAGAGGATCCTCCCTTTGCTGTGGAGGTGTGAGTGAACTCTACACCCTGTTCCTCATACCTCTACAACACAAAATCGGGCTTGGAATATGTAAACACCCGTTTATACTAACTCGTAGCTGTTGCTTTTAGTTTAGAGCTTTCAGTGCTTATTTGCGTGGTCGTCCTTTTAGGAACTTTGTATTTTTTTTTGGAAGTAGATGGTAGCTTCTATACATTTTTGACTCCAAAGCTAGTGCATTTGTTTGTAAAGTTGTTTATTAGAAGTCCTCTTTGAAATTAACATTTAAATATAGGTAGTATTCATGTATACTAATCTATCTTTGTTATATGTAATATATTATATATTAGGTCGGACAAAAAGGTTATTTCGTATTTTATATACAAACTCAAAACTAAGAGCTCGTGTGGCACTTAGGTACATATCAAGCTATTTCGTGTACCCCAGTGTTTTACAAATAGGTCAAAACTGTTTTGTGGTCAACTCCTAACTCTCCAACTATGTCGTAACTACTGTAACGTTACGATTAGCTGGGGAGCTAAATGTAAGACACATTGTGTAAAGAGAGCAATAGAAAAACATAAAAGTATAAAAAGTTCAATTAGGATTAGGAGTAGGTCTTCAGTGAGAGGCGCGCGCAGCAGGGTCCACAGGCATCAATCAGCAAGAGCAAGGACGAGACTGCAACGCCTTACGCCAGCACCGGGACATAGGTGGTATGCGCTTCTGTGGAACTTCCCGGGCTTCAGAATCCTCTGTATACAATGTGACTTAGATTTCGCTCCCCAACTAATCGTAACGTTACACCACCAATATCTTGCTCCACATTTTCAAAAATCGCATCGAATTTAGCCATAACAGAGCGAACAGAGCGAGCTGCAAATCTTTGACATCAAAATTCCCGGACTGGAAACGCTTGAACCAACTTTGTGCTACTCTGCTGATTAAACTGCGTTTAATCGATAAACGTCACATATTTTTTTCGCGGCTTGTGTCGCATTTTTCCCTTTTTTGTAATAAAACTTCAGAATGTGTCGAATTTCTTCGTTAGATTCACTCATTTTAGCGGACAGAAAAACAATTGAAAAATGGCGGGATATCGTTTTTAACTTTCAATTTTTTTTAATGTCATCTATTTAATGGTATCAAAACCAGCCAGACACAAAAAGTACAACCAAAGGGATTACTACAACTGTATACACTTTATACCTATAAAATACGAAAAAACTTTTTACCCGACTAATAAATATAATATATTAGGAATAATATATCTTGGAAATGAAAAGTTAGTTTTGTATTTGATAGCCCAATTCTTTAGGAAGGCTATTTAACATCACGCTATTACCCTTAGGAGCGGAGTAAAAAGAAAAAAAAGTCAGAAAAAACGCTAAGCGAAAACGAAGTATTAGCGCGGGAAGGCGATACGATGCGACGCGATGGATCGGAAGAGCCAGAAAATTCACGTGGACGAAGTCGCAGACAGAAGGTAGTAGCTAATATCAGCCTAGTGCTTGATAAAGGTCATTTCCATATAGTTCTCCTATGTATTTATTTACCTATCACATCATTTAGGGCACCTGCTGAATATTCTGCATCTCTCTTTTATTTATTAAAACTTTATGCACAAGCAAAAAAAAATACTGTACAAAGGCGGACTTAATGCCTGAAGTAAGAGGCAATCAATGATCATAGGTCCAGTCTAACCGGATTATCAGTATCTTGCATGAAGCAACTGCCATTGCCAGCGTCCATTTCGACCTGTAAAATGGAATCGATGATGTCTAGAGAACCGTCCCCTTTTATGAGCTACATATTTGGTGTCTGCAACTCGCCAGCGACCTATTGACTGACGTCTCGAATCCCCTTCAGGGCCATTTCAGATTCTCGAATCTAATGAACATAAATTCAATGAACCATCACATAATTTACCACCTATTAAGTGTCCTTCGTGATTAAATTTCAATTTAAGCACTAACTTCACTAACATCAGAGTAATCGTAAAACTGTTCGGAACTTGATTCCTACTGGGAATGTTTTGAACATGAAAAAAACAATGCTGAAATTATCTATATTCTAGTATTCTCCCTACAAGTCGATCGTAAATCACGAGTCTAGGAAAGTAATCTATTCCACATAACGATGCTATGTAATATTGACCATCTTTAAAAATGATTTTTAAGTTAAAAAAATGTTTTGAGCAGTATATTGTTTTTTTTTTATACGTATTCATAAACATTTATTAACATTCTATTTTTAACATTCATCATCATTACTGATTTCTTAACTACTTTTTATTTTATTATTAACATTATAAGTTCTTAGGATTTCCTTCAAGGGCTTATTTGTCAATGTCAACGATATTTGTCACGTCAAATTAAAGTCGTACCGTCTTATTACAAAACACTATTTAACTTTAGCCCGAGCCTAAATCTTTGAGCCAGTTTTTGTATTTCGAACTTTATGCCGACTTTAATATAGTTCTTAATACAAAATTGACAACCTAAGATCGGACTAAGTTGTCAGTTTTGTAAAAGGAACTGTATTTTGATTTCTGTTAGATTCTCATTTTAAAAACAGGCTCGATGGTTTAAACCATGTCAAAAGAAAAACCTTGTTTTGTAATAAGACCGATAATGTTATTCTTTGTTTAAGTACATTGGTTAGCTCGATAATAACAAAAGGACTGCCAATGATATTATAAGTAAACTGATGGCGACCACAATAACATCTAGGCTTATTAAGATGGAGAAGAAGAAACGAAGTGGGTTTGTCTTATAGAGTTCGGTATTGTACCAAACGAACCGCCCTGCTGTTCCAACGACGCTGCTGTACTTACGTGTCCCGGCTACATTACTTTACAAAGGCCCAAAAGATTACAAGGCGAAAACAAATTTCACCCCGAGGGTCGCGTTAGGAGTCTCGTCAGAGCACATATTAAATTTTCTTTGTGATCAAAATGCCGTCGACAAACATCTGTCGAAATTCATGAAGATTCGGGCGACAGGAAATGAGCTGTCGATTCCTAAGCTCGCGGACAGCGCGCGGCACATGACACCGCCTATTTGTGTAAACTAGTGAATTTTATATGTATTGTTTACGTACCTACCTATAGTATTTTTGTTACTTATCTAAGTTTTTCATTGCAAACTATATAATAAAAACATTAGAAATCTTTATTGTTTGCAATGCTTTTGAAAGACTGCATCATGTTGGGGCTACAGTAATAATAGGTAAGTAGGTATATAATTAATTTCTAGTGACAAAAGAACCTTTTCGTACCACTTGCTAAAAAAGTGACATTCTATGCCACAAAAAGCGAACATATAAATAGTCATTTTTAATCTGTTAAAAACAGGGAAAGAATATTGTACTGAATTTCATTCATCCTCTAGGGGGAGAATGCGATTTTTTGGAATACTTACCGAAAGAAGAATGGCAGAATTATGTCTGGTTTTGTTTTAGCGACCGTAGATATCACAAAAACGAAACAAATTGAATTATTTTTTTATGATTTTTCAATTTTTCACTTTATTTCTTAAAAGCCGGAGTTAATTTATAATATTAAAAGTATATCAATTGCTTCCGATCGAGATACCTACGCGAATTGCTGTCATAGATAGTGGTGTTCCACGTACAATCAGTATCAATGTTATTATCTGTATCGATTATTAAATGAACGATCGATTCAACTGATCTAGGTGATTCTAGGGTTGGTTGAATTATTAAAATAATTATTTAAATGCAGTTATTCTATCTCTAATCAACTTGATTTGATATTTATGTAATATTACTTTTAAATCCAAAACAAGGAGCATAGGATCGATTCAACGTTGTATCGATTTTACATTGATTTTAATTGCACATCTCTACTTTCATCTTTGACAGTGACTGATTGACAGTTTGATGCTACAGAATTCCTCTGCGTTTTCCGTTTCGTTCGTGTTTTGTGTTTATTCGGTTTTCTATTAATACAAACTTCATAATAGAAAAAAATCAATTAGGTTTACTTCATTTGTCCGTAATATCAGTTTTTGTTTGATATCATATTAATTTATCATTCATAAGTTACCTATAGGTTCGTGTTCACTTTATTCATAACCTAAAAATTCAAACTCCTATATCTTTGTTTTCCGGCTTTTTCGAATTAAAATAGACTCGTTTGTAGATTCTGCTACTAACGCCGAATCTTTAGACATATTTTTTACTACGGGATGCTTCAATTTAATTCCAGACAATTTTAAGTAAGGAGATTTGCCATTGTTCTTTATACTGAACTACATCTGTGTTTACACCATTGAGTTTGTATATAAAGCATTGTACATCTTTTTGTAAAAGGAATACGCATTTATTATGCAGTTATGATTATTAAATAAAATTACGAAAACCGACGAGGCCGTATGAGCTTGATGCCTTTGCTTTTCCGACAAAAAAATATTAGTCTAGGAATTTGACGCGTTTTTGTTTTCTTCAAATACAAAAACGGTAAGTTTATTTTAATTTATTTTTATAAATAAGTTAATGTTCAAAAAATACGTTTAATTGTCATTATTTTTTTTTAATAAATGCTTATCTCATATTATTATTGTGTTATTTTTTTCGCAAATGGTACGAAAAGTAGAGTATTTTCCACGGTGATAAAGCTGTCTTAGTCTTGGGTGAACTTAAATCCCTCGCTACACTCAGGACTCGTCTTAAATCCCTCGCTTCGCTCGTGATTTAAGTTTTTAACACCCTCGCTACGCTCGGGAGTAAACCTCGAGTCCTTCATTACGCTCGCGATTTAAATCGTCACCCGCGACAGAAGACACTGCTTTATCCCCTTGGTTAATAATCTACTATTATATTAATGCCTTTTAGACTCATAAACTCAGCATACATCCAAGTATAAACCACAAAAACATTATCACACTACACATGAGAGTTTCAATTTGGTCACGCTTCTCTGTAACTCCTTTACAACTGCAGCTGGTCAACACTCTGGGCTGAGCTCGACAACCTTTTGTAGCGCGGGAACCTGGAGGAAGTGTAGATTTTTACGAGGGAAAGTACGAATCGAATGACAACAAAGAACACGAGATGCGTGCGAACTGCCTTCCAGATCCATTTAAATGACGACGCGGTTGGCGCAGTGGTTAAGCGATTGACTGCTGCGTTACGTGTCGCGGGTTCGATCCCCGCACGGAACAAATATTTGTATGACCTGCAAGTAGTTGTTCCGGGTCTGGCCGTTTGTGTTATGAGTTTAAATGTTTGTAAACGCACCCACGATACAGGAGAAATTCCTAGTGTGGGGCAACGTTTAAAAAAAAAACAAAAAAAAAAACTGTTTACCCAAGCCATTATATTTTCCTATAACTTTGATGGATTCGTTACTTGTGCATTCAAATCTCACATGCACAGTTATGTACCAAGACCCAGTCTAGCTGTGAAGCTCACATAAATATTTTTTTCTGTGCTAGATAGAACCTCACTTTTTGTAGGGGATAAACTAAATTTCTCCTACTCCTAAACTAAGTCCTAAACCGCGCGAGCATGCGACCGTTGCGCTTGTTTATATAAAAATATGACGTGCTCGTGCGATCGATCAAGTCGCGTACTCGTATGTACTTCATTATTCAGGCAAATGATCGCGTAATCAAGTATTCGCGCGCTACGCTTTTGGATAGGATGCAGGGTGCCACTGATTAATTAATAATATATATATATTTTAAATGATAGTTATTTATGCATTAATTTCCACCTATAGATTATGTTTTTGTCCCCAGGTCCTGCGCCAGACTACTCTCCCGATAGTCCCGACTCGCCACCAAACGTTCCAGCGACAACTGTCCCACCGACTCGATCTGCCTTCCATCCAGTTCAGCATCTGCAGTCTAGAACGAGCTGACTCTTCTATTGGACTTATTAAGGTAAAAAGAAAGAAAATTTATTTATTTGCGCTAAAACGACGCCAAAAATAACAAGTTGGGACATTATGCATCACATAATACTCTGACATTATGCGAGATAGACCCACAGAGCTAGTTTTAACACTACTCACTCACTAGTTTTAGCACACAGCTGGTAAGAACGTTTATCTTCTCTATACATTTAAAACAGCAGTGTAAGGTCTGACTGACTGGCAGGCAACGCATAATCTAAACCACTGAAGTTAAAAGATACTTAAAAGATTTTCATAAGGGACTAATACAGGACTACTACGAGTACCTAAAGGTGTACTAAACAATCTGACCAGTTCTACTGACCAGTTGGCGCAGTTGGTAGCGACCCTGCCTTCTGAGCCGCTGGTCCCGGGTTCGATCCCCGGACAAGTCAAACATTTGTGTGCATGAACATGTCTGTTTGACCTGTGTCTGGGTGTGTATAAGTATGTATATCAGTCATCAGGTTACCGTAGTACAGGCTCTGCCTAGTTCGGGACCTGAAGACCTTATGTGGATGTTGTCTCATAAAAAAATAAAATAAAAATCTGCCGGCAGTTATTTGCCGGTCGGTTATCACAGGCCGCTGGCTCAGATATTTAGATGACGTGTTAAAGTTAAAGTCAAAGTTTATCGTATTTATTTATATTTGTGCTATAGTGTAATGTTTAGGACGTATTTCGATACTAATCGGTTAAATTACCTAAATACAAATAATAAAAATTGCTGAAGTAAGCGGCATATACACTAGAAAAAGATTTTTCGGAACTTTTTACGCGAAAGAACAGGGACAATCATGCTGTTAGATAATGGCAAAGGGGGTTCTGATGACGTTTTATCATGCCGACCAATTAAAACTAGACAACCCACAGGAGGGTCGATACCAATGTCACGGCGTTACCGTAAACCGGGGCTACTTTGATCTATATTGAACTTTGAAAGTCCATATCTTTTAAATTAGTGGGTATAAAAAAATACAAAACATGTCTAATAATCGGTTTTTTTATCACTCTCGATTCCTGTAATGATAAGTGAAAAAATATGGCTTGAAATTGAGAAAAAAAATAAAAATTGGCTGATCAAAGTTAAACGTAGGATGGGGTTACTTTGATACCCCCGATTTTATTGCGTGATTAATGATGATGATGATTAAAAAGTAACTCCAATAACAATGCCAATTCAATTTAAAAAACCAAAATCTGCCAACGGGAATAATAAATATTGACGTTTTTGTCGTATGGGGTAACTTTGATCTAGTAAAGCTATTAATAGAGATATATTTACCTTTTTTAATTAAAATCGTTGACGAAGTCTCCGCGTGTCCTCAGAAAAGGATATGACAGTTCTTCAGTGTTGGTAACATCGAAAAAAAAATTACCAAATTGCGTTTCGTTTAACGCAATTCGCAATTTTATACGAAATGAAAGTTTTGATCAAAGTCATCCCGCAATTCAAAGTAACCCCGGTTAATGGTACTAAATGTACTCACATTTTATATAAACTTAACTGTATCGAGGAGTGTAACCCATAACATTACATAATCAGCCTATAATTTTCCCACTGCTGGGACATGGGTCTCCTCCCTGTGAGAGGGAGTGGGCCGTAATGCACCACGCGGGCCCAGTGTGGGTTGGTAGATGTCACATGTTTCCGAATTTTTGGTTCTAGGACATGCCGGTTTCCTCACGATGTATATTCACGGGACGCTCGGCGGATGTGAAACATCGAAATTGATGGTTATTGAAATAATTTATAATTATAGAAAACCAATTAATAAATATGGAAAAAAGGAAATATATTTTTCTGACCCGTTAAGAGAGCATCATGCCGTTTGCCGTCACGGCATAAGAGTCGGTTTTACCCCCACGGCTCACCTATAGATATTACAAATGAAAATAAAAAAATCGAACAATCTAAATACTAGTGATGGGTCGACTGTGGGTTTTGCCAATCAGCCGATTAGCTATAATGACTAAATGGATATTATGTATATGATTTAATTTCTGTTTGAACACTGGGAAAGTAGCAACAACTACAGGCGAATTAAGAAGCAACTGTTTTTTAAATTGGTTTTAAAAATCGAAGTCTTTTTTTTCATATCAAGGGTTCCATACTGTCTACCTTTCAAATAAATGCTATAATGACCAATGAGGATAATATCGATAATTATTTTTATGTTTTGCTTGTGGGACACACTGCTCGTAGGATGATTTGCCAATAGGATATTTTGCTAAAGTGTCATTTTGATTAGGTACAGGTCGTTTTGCTACTAGGACCATTATCGTTTAGGAGTTTTTTCATACGGGAGGTTTACTTACATCAATTTTTTTTTTAAATCGGTTCACCTGTTTGGGAACTACGATGCCACAGACAGACGTACATAGCCTTCAAACATATAACACCCCTCTTTTTTGCGCCGGGGGTTAAAAATAAACCTCTCATCACTGTAGCTGGTCATAGTGGTGATCCTATAGCGTTCCACATCCAGCTGTGTTGAGTGTCATTAAAAATACATTTTTTTTATTCATGTCAGCTAAATCCAATAATCTATTACCTACTTGTTAATTCTACATTCAGAAACACAAGAATATGGACATGGACAAAGATTTAATTTATTAAATGAACCAACCTAACCCTTCAAACAACATTCACAAATTCACAGATAAGTGTAATTAACGAAATACTTCTAAACCTATAAATCTTGTCCAGACTATGACAGTATCATTTAAAATTGAAATGAAGGGATGATGAAATGTAGGTATATTATGTGTTTGTTGTTGTGTTGTATTATGTGTCTTATTAATGTGTATTATTATGTTTATGTGTATTAGAAATGTTCGCACTATTAATGAAATTTCAAAGAAGGCCATAATCATTTTAAGGTAATCATCATTTTTTAGGTAATCATTTTTTTTTTTGTAAAATCGATGGAAATATGGAGAAGCTACACGCTTTAAAAGTTTTTGAAAGAGATTATTCGCGTCCTTGTCGCACGGTATGGACAATGCATGACGCTAAAGTGCGCGCAAGATAAGTCTACGCACGTGTTTGAACTTCAAGACTATAATTCCTGCTAGCACTTTTAATCACTTTCGGCATAATGATGGCCATTATTTACTTTTGAAAACACGGAACACAGCACACTCTCTTGACACTTGATAAAAACGTCGAGATGGCGGCAAACGATTATTTCTGATTTCGGCCGCGAGCAGACTTATTTACTGACTACTTTTTTGACTAGTATGAAGTTAAAAAAAAATGTGTTTATTATCTTAAATCTATACAATTTATACTAATTAATTACTAATTATTTTTATTTTGAAATTACTATTTAAGTTACATATTATTATGTAGTTGAGACATCACTTCTGTGATACTGGCGTATTTGTTTAGCAGTTATTTTAAAGCGTTTATACCTTGGCAATTTTGTAAGCTTTTACAGTTTTTATTGCTCTATTTGCAAACCATATTTTTTTGAGATTAAAATATAAAAAAAACGAGCTTTACAGTAGTCGCATAAGATGATCATCTGACATCTCACCTTGGTAATAAGCAAAACATTAACATTATATCCTAAAAAAATGATTCAGGTATTATTTGAAATGATTTTTCGTAATGAAGAATAATTATTTTGAATGATAATTGTATTTTTTTTTAATTAAAACTAGGAGTAATGCAAATTTTCTCGTCACATACACGCAACTGTTGGTACCATCTGACGGCCAACTCTACCACCGCGAGCGCTCATTGGTCAAATCAATAACCGCGCGCTTCCCCGGCTTCCTGTTACACAATTCCGTCGCATTTCATGAAATCACTCCCACAGATTACAGGAAAGCGAGAGGAAAGATATTACACATCAAAAAATATTGTCCCTATTCCCCTAAAACCCTATTTATATGGTGTCTCAACAAAATTCTGCTCACGATTTTGTCTTCTCTGGTTTGAATTTTTATTGAGTTCATCGAGCAATAACGGTTGTTAAAACTTTTAAGGGTCGATGTACTTACTTTGACAAGAAATAACAAAAGAGAAAACGAACTTTTGATCTAATATACAGTTAGTATTTACTTAAAATAAATTATATTTACAAACTTGAATGCTTTTTCTAAATTGAACGGTGATAACTCTCTCTAACGGTCTTCTATTCGCCTTTTGTTGTCTCCGACATCAATTTCACTAGAAGTAGAAGCTAAATAATAACAGCCGCACAGATCTATCTTCAAGGTTAAGCAGCGCTTGCCAAGGCCAGGCCTTGGATGGATGACCATCCGAGACGCATGCGTCGATAAGCACGTTAAGGCTCCGTGCACATAAAAAACCCTCTTTTGTCAATTTCTTATCTAATTGTGACAAAGCTGGAAATAATTGAAACATTATGTCTGTGTGACTACAAAAGTACAGTTTTCATGGCGCTAAACCATTCGTGTCAGTCACAGCACCTGTTAATAGTTTCATCATTTTTGCGCTCTCGAAAATATAGTTTTTTTGCCTTTGATTTACTAAATGAAAATAATGTATAATCATAAAATTAAATTTTATTTTAAGATTAGCTGAAGATTAATGTGTGATTTTTAAATTTCTTGAAACGGCTTGCTCAGGAAACAATACATTACTACCAGGGTTTGTTTCGAAAAATAGGTTTTTTTCAACATTATTTTTATGCTATATTTTGTATCGAAGTTGAAAAAAGTGGTCCAGCTACATGCAAGTAGACCATATAATGATGTTGATGATAATTTTTAATGTTCAAAATCAAACGTAGTTTCTAGTAAAAAAATGATCAAACGTCAGTCTCGCGACATTTTTTGGAAAACTTATCGCGAATATTAGTGATTTTCCATGAATACTTAACTTATTTGAAAAATCCCTTTCAGCCACATGCAAAACAAGGAACTCAAGTTTTCGAATCACGAATAATTTTGTTTAAATAATGTTTCCCTTTGCTACAAATAATGCACAAAATTGATCAGAATCAATCGATTTCGTGCACGGCCCCTTAAACGGTTGTTCTCGGCTGTTGTTTGTAGATCTTTGACAGTTGTTACGAAAGTCTGACGATAAGTACCAAGGCGTATCGTATTAACCAGTAACCGGGTTGTGGAGGTCAGATAGGCAGTCGCTCCATTTCAGGGGCTGACAACAGCTAAAGCGCGGTCACTGTCGGACTGCATAGAAAAGAAAGAGAAGCGCGATGACACAAAGCTGGTAATTTATTGTAAAATATGAAGCAATTTTCTATTTACAAAAAATCTATTGATTGGACTAAAAAAAAAACACTATCACGTTAATATGTTGCTTGAAGAACAATCTGAAAAAAATACAGAATGTTTGCATGTATATTATATTTATATTAACGGCACGGTTGGCGCAGTGGTTAAGCGATTGACTGCTGCGCTGCGTGTCGCGGGTTCGATTCCCGCACGGAACAAATATTTGTATGACCTGCAAGTAGTTGTTCCGGATCTGGCTGTTTGTGTATGTGAGTTTTATGTTTGTAAACGGACCCACAATACAGGAGAAATTACTAGTGTGGGGCAACGTATTGTTTAAAGAAAAAAATTAATTGTATAGTTTAATCGTTAAAAGACATTTTTATACCATTCCCCCTCTAAAAAGCTTATTTTATTGACTGAAAACAGTGAATAAAAAGCACTTTTACTCACTGTTATATCGCTACACAAGTTGACCATCCTAATAATAATAACAAGAAAATTACTCTTAATTGTTCCAATTTTAATGTGCATTTTAATTAATTTAAGCTTCCTTTTTCTTTATTAAATGTTTATTTTCGCTTAAATCTTTCTTTTTCTCGTAGTCATGGTATAAAGTATAGTATGCAACTCTTGAATAAAACGGATTTATATCGAGGGCCATGAATCACTCGCATCGCTCAGGATTCTAATACTTGAATCACTCCCTACGGTCGTGATTCAGTCGTTAGAATCCTTCACTAGCTCGTGATTCATCTATGGCCCTCGCTTTAAATCCGTCCTTTATTCACTAATTGCATAATATACTATTAGATGTTATTTTGTTATTTTTTTCTATCGTACCAAATTAGTTGTATTATGTTTGCAACACACTATTTAACTATCCTATATCCTGAAGAATAATTATCATATATTTTTCTGATTTTATTTACTGCAGTGGATCATATACTTTTAGGCATTATAAAACTTGCGTTTAGGTCATGTAGTCCCCTTAAAATGGTATTCAGCTACGTCTAGTTAGGCTGGAAGCTGACCCTTACTTAATTGGGAAAAAGCTAGACAGATGATAATTACGCTTAAAGTAAAAAAATAAACTACGAACAACTTTTCTTTATTAGTAGGTAGGTACTATAATAAATAAACATCTTAACCATCACAAGAACTTCATTCAAAATTTTTTCACTCTTCATTATGACTTTAAAAAGTCCACTGTCATTAAAATCTCTTTGATATAAGAGACTTTACCTAAAGGCTTGTGTACATGATTCTGGTTTCTCAATAATTAGCACTCCTTTTGTATTTGTGAACCATTTTGTGCTCTTTTGTCTTATATTTTTTGCTTGTAATTATAGTACTGGCGGCTACTTTTTGTGTACCAAAACTCTTTGATAGAAAACAAGCGGGGCTGGCATGTGTTTCAAGTCTATAATTAAAATATAAAATTTTGGTAGGTTTTTCGTTTCTTTTGGAATTGGTATCTGTTTTAAATATTAATTTAAAAAAGACACTATGTAGGGTATGTGGTGGAACGTTCGATCAACAATACCAATTAAATAACGGGTCACGTACAAAATCAAAGCTAAATGCTGTCCGGTTTAAAAACAGTTTTGAGTTCAACCCGATTACAATCATGGCACCTACGAGTAGTAATAAAGTCGTATTTACATTGGTTGTGTTTCAAGCGAACTAAACAAAATAAGAGCTCACGTCTTAAGTGCGCTGCTATTTACCGAGAAGTATTTTTTGCGCCGACCCGATATCTAGTCGGTATTGTTGATCGAAGGGTAGAACTAAGATTATCAGGCAAAGTGTTTAGGTATTGTATTTTTAGATTACGTACATCTATATCTATACGTATATTGTATAATAAAATAGTAACGAAGAATTTGTCTGCTTGTCTGGATGACTGTTCCCGATGCCAGCAAAATGGCTGGACGGATTTGGATGAAATTCGGAATACAGATAGTTTATAATCTGAATTATGTAAGACATATGGTGTTCATTTGTGTTCCACGCGCGCCTCAAAGAGATGTCAGCACCAATGACGGCTGCCAGGGTTGCGGGAAAGTCCGAAAGGGTTACCGTGGCCCCTGGCATAGGCAACTGAAGGAACACGGGTGGTTTTTAGTCAGTTAGAGTTTGATACGCCCACCCGCTCCGCCCAGAGCGGGAGAAGTTATTGATAACAAGCAAGAATGTCCTGGCCTGGCTTGGCACATGCTAGAGCTGTTTACACGAAGCTAGTAAACTATAAGCTTGTAGCGGTGTCTACATCGACACATGCGAGCTGCGCGTCATACTGACGTCACGCAAATCCTGCATCGCGCAAGCAGAGTTTACCGCGCGACTAATATATACAACTTCCCGACATCAGTCATCGGACAGATGCCCACCAGACACGACACCTATCTGGTCGGAGGATCCTCCCTTTCTATGGAGGTATGAGTGAACTTTACACCGTGTTTCTCGTGCCTCTATAAGCTAATAGCATTGCGGTGATTCAACTGCCGGTAATGAATGAGTCACAATTACTTTTCTATTTAGATAGTCTAGTTTAGATAGCTCTTGGTCCACAACTAGCTTTAGTTCTCTATAGTCTATAGTCAGCGCGTTATCAACTGAGTCGTGAGGCCATAAATGTCAATAGAGATAGGAATGTGCAGCGCGCCGGGTCCGTTATCGGTAAACGGCTACCTGCTCACTTGGTGTCAATGAGTCACTAATGATCTGTACGCTTGATGAACAAGATACGATAATACACGTTACTTATCGATATTTTTCTTTTATTGTTACGCCCTTCACTAAGCGGCTCCATAAAGGCTGTAAGTGCAAGCGAGATAGATATAGGGAAATGATTTAAGGCCCGTCGATTCAGCTGATAATGCGCTTACTATAGCTTATTACCTTTCTCACTAGCTTACTACCCTATTCATGTGTACCCTCCGAATAGGAAGAAGGGACGCTTAAGTCGGACTCCTACCGACTAAAACCACACTGTTCCTTCGACAATGAATCGGGAGCCCGGGAGATACTTGTACATTCGACGGCACGGTTGGCGCAGTGGTTAAGCGACTGACTGCTGCGCTGCGTGTCGCAGGTTCGATTCCCGCACGGAACAAATATTTGTATGACCTACAAGTAGTTGTTTCGGGTCTGGTGTTTGTGTATGTAAGTTTAAATATTTTTAAACGCACCCACAATACAGGAGCAGTTGCTAGTGTGAAGCAAGGTTTTTAAAAATAAAACATTCGCTGCACCCCCTAGCTTACTAGCCTAAAAATGAGGATAGTTCGGTACCCACGAGGCCAGAGTGACAAGCTTTCTAGCTTACTAGTAGTATCTTACTATAGAATAGAATAGATTGCTCTGTACACCATAAAAACTACAGAAAAAACTTAATTAAAATACTATCCTAGCTTCAAAAACCTACATCGTGTAACCCGGGCATTAAAAACACCGGTAATACCAAGACATGCAAAGGCATTCAAAAACAATCAAGTTAAAATGTCTCACGTGCCGGTCATTCGAACCAAATTCTCATGTGTATGTATGTAACGTATGTTATTATATATCTATGTAATTTTATACATACAATGACATGAGTATTTACATTGTAAAAAAAAAAAAAAAAATTGTGAATGTGAAGATTATGTGGTTTATTATTTTTTTTATTTTATTTCTTAGTTTTTTTCACGATCTCGCAGCTTGAGTAATTTATGCGGCCTACCCAAATGTCCTTTCTTTGGTATTGTTCGTCGAATCGTTGTGCTCCTTAAGTTCTGAGTTGAGCGGCAAGATTACTGACAAATGCGTGCACTGACTGTACAGGTCCGCTCAATCTGTATGGTTTTTCCTCAAAAGACCGTTTCAGACACCAATCTACATGGTCTTCACATGATCTGACCAAGATAATGTCTGGACTTTAAAAGAGACTGTGACCTCTGAGTTTGTTTCGGCCTTTCTTCTCAGAGTAGTCAGATAGGAAACGCCGACCTCATCTAGTTTTCAAAATATGATTGACGTGTAAAAGTGTTTGTACAAACCTACTTACAGAAATAAAATCACTTATCATTTATTATTTCCCGTTAAATAATAAATGATTTTATTTCTACGAGTATAGTAGTAATAAATAAATTTAAATACAACCGTTACCATGTTTAAGGCAAATAAAGACTTCTTATCTTACTTAGACTTCTTATATTATATTATCTTATCCGTATAATTAAGTTAGTATCACAAAACCTGGAATATTTTGCCTTGAATGTAAAACATTATGATATGATATACTCGTATGAAACGAAACTGTTTTCATAGCTCATGTGAACGCTTCAAGTGAAATTACGTAAGTTATGATCATAATCTAAGCGATAATGTTTATGTATTCCATACAATTTAGTTGTACGTAACATACTATTGTAGATACGATAACATTACCTATTACCATGGGTATAATAATTACCTGGTTATCCTGATTTACGGCGTATTAGGTACCGCTTTTAACTATAAACCTTGTTAATAATATAATTAATCTGTGTGGTTTTTCCTCAAAATACTATTTCAGACACTAATCTACATTGTCTTCACATTTATTTATATATTCTTTATTGTACACCACAAAAAACATAACAACAAAAATAAAATTGAACACTACTTAATATACAATGGACGGCCAAGATATGATCGGTCACATGATCTGACCAAGATTATGTCTGGACTTTAAAAGAGACTGTGACCTCTGAGTTTATCTGAGATAGGAAACGCCGACCTCATCTAGCTTTTAAAATATGATTGACATGTAAAAGTGTTTGTACAAAGCTACTTACATAAATAAAATAATTTATCATTTAATCATTTTCAGCTCAATGCTTGTTATATCAATTCAATTCGTAATATAGAGTTTTCTAAACTCAAATGACTGACCGGTTGGCGCAGTTGGTAGTGACCCTGCCTTCTGGGCCGCTGGTCCCGGGTTCGATTCCCGGACAAGTCAAACATTTGTGTGCATGAAAATGTCTGTTTGACCTGTGGCTGGGTGTGTATATGTATATAAGTATGTATATCAGTCATCAGGTTACCGTAGTACAGGCTCTGCCTAGTTCGGGACCTGAAGACCTTGTGTGGATGTTGTCTCATATATATTATTATTATTATATATTATAAATAAAAAGCAACCCGTTTAACCGAATTATACAAATACTTTTGTTCGTATTAGAAATATTACAAGCCCTAGGTAACCATAGACAGACATTAAGTTGTTTAGAGTAGAGTAGTAAAAAGACATTTCAAGGAACACCGATAGCCTACACTATACTGAAAATTATTTTGAAGCTGATCGAAAACACATATTTCTTCAATCGATTCCATCACATATCGGATTAAGAGGCAACGAGATTGTTGATGTACTAGCCAAGCAGGCCATATGTGATGGAATTCCTGTTAACTTTTTTCCTTACTTTACTAACTTTATACCTAAGATCAAACAGGATTGTTATTCGCTTTGGAAGGAGTACTTCAATAAAAGATCACAAGAAAAAGGAATCTGGTACAAAACGATCCAACCTTATCCATTGAACTCACCGTGGATAGATAATTAGCTGTTGAACAGGCTCTGTTCAACAGCTGCAGCAAGCGATATCAGCAGTAAGTGCATTTTTTGACAAAATGAGTTAAATATTGATCCCGAATCAGCGCAATGAGCTCTACCAGATGCGCTGACAGCAGTTTTAATAGCTTATCGGGAACTGATAAATTTCGTTAAGGATAAAGGCAGTAGGTAAGTCCAATAAATGAGAAATCTTAACATGACAACAGTTACACTATCATTTAGGTTTTACTTAAGTTATGTATAGTAACTGTGTATACTGTCGATAATTATATCGACTGCTTTCAAAAAAAAAAAAAAAAACATGCTTTACTTTTTAAAGTACCTAAAGCCTGTTGTTGATTTTGATTATCTTGCCCGTTCTTCTCCATAGGTACCTACTACGCTTTGGAATGGGCAACTAGCTTCATCTTTCTGACTGACCGACCCCTTGACAATTCAAAAGTGCCTGTAATTGGTTTATTTGAAATAAATGCTTTGAGTTTTTGAGTTTTTTGAAAACAGCAGTAACTAACGGTAATAATATGCTTTTATTTGGGAAATGAGGAATCCGAAGTATGTGCCCAATTCGAATTCCATAAAAATCATAAATTACAAAACAATGATTGTGAGCCCTGCAACAGTTTTGCAATCCATAAATCCAGATATACCCAGTCCCGTAAGGCGTATAAAAATAATGTAAAAGAAGCTGAAAAATAATTAAATTAAATAGAAATTAAAATCGCTTTATTTGGGCTACACGTTTCAATCATCACAATTAATTTAACTTAAAAAAAAGAAGTCCGGAAAAACAAAATTGCAACAAAAGATTTGCGCGCCTATTACTCAAAACTATGCAAAACATACTAACTGCTCTTATCGCTAGCGCGGCAGAGGTGTGATACCGTTATTGCACTAAGACTTCGTTCCGGACACATTCCGTGTAATAAGTTATTTTTATCTAATGGCCAAATCAACCACGAATAATTGTGAGTTATCTATTAACTCTGTTGATGATGTTTATCACATATTAACCGAGTGTGTCCGCAATGAGGAATTTAGAAACAGCTTAGATTGTAGGATTAGAGAGATAGGTTACTGTAATAGTGTTCTGGCTGTGCCATTTTCTGATGCAGCTAGAGTACTTTACAAACTAGGTATGCTAAGGCTAGGTTTGATAGTAATTAGTATGATTTTGTTAAACCAACCAGGGCGGCATAATCGCATGTGCGACAAAGCCCTTACCTTTAGAAAAAAAAAATCCCTAGGTAAGACATTCCTAGGTAAGTAGACATTAAGTTGTTTTGTCAGATTAGAGGAGTGAAACAAAAATATTTAAAAAAAATTGAATTCTAAAAAATATCACAGAAGTTTTATAGAATACAAATTTTAAACACGATTCTACTAAAAGCTTTATGGAAAATACTAAAGAAATATTAAAACTGTTTCGAAAATAACGTTGCCTGCATAACGTTGACATTGCCCTTGCTCCAGGGCTGTCAAAAACCCGTCCCGCACAACATTACATCTAACACGTTATACCCAATGGTTTAGACATAAACATGTACTAAATTAACTCTATTATTCCAACGTAGATTGTCAACGACCCGTCTGTACCAGACGTGTCATTTCCACATGATTTCCGCAATGGTAGGCTATTGACGTAAAGGAGAGAACTCACTGGGAGCATATTTCCGTGTAATAATATAAAATTCAATTAAGAGCGTTTATACCTTATGAGTGGCAACGTCGCAATTTAGTGTCATATTTCGTTGTTTTCAATTTTTATCATTTAATCGGAGCTATATTTTAAAAATCTGTTTAATTAACTTTTTAGAATCATGTGAAAACTGTGTACAAGGTAAGAAATCGTTGCGTTTACAGTTCTATTTATATGCAAATAATACATTGGAAACTTGCAGGGCGTTATTTTCATTGTAAAATAACTGTAAGCATTACGGTTACTTACTTTTTAAACAGTTTCACGTAATTCTAAAAAGTTAATTAAACAGATTTTTAAAATATAGCTCCGATTAAATGATAAAAATTGAAAACCACGAAATATGACACTAAATTGCGACGTTGCCACTCATACGGTATAAACGCTCTTAAGCATTAAAATAATGAGGCAGATTTTGCTTTTGCTTGCGCTTCGGATAGCACGTTTGGATCACGACTGTCACTAATCTTTGACAGTCGTTACGGTTAGAAGCCCGAAAGCCTGACAACCAGTCTTACAAAGGGGTATCTTGTTACTCAGTGTCTGAGTGGTAGAAGTCTAGATAGGCAGTCGCTCCATGTAAAATACTGGTACACTACTGCATCTGGTTAGACTGGAAGCTGACCCCAACATATTGGGAAAAGACTAGGAATATGAAGAAACATTTGCGTTTATAACCGCTTGATGTTCAGCATGTTGTTACTAAGTTTCTAAAGCCAGTTTAGACTTGAATGATGTTGCGTCACCACAAGTGATGCTTACAGTCATGATCGGCTTAATGTACTTCTGCAAGTCTGCACTTATTGCCTCGACTAATTGACTGTGTAATTATTATTAATCAGTTTATTTCACATACAATTACACATTATAAAAATGAAGAGAAATAAATTAAATTAAATTATTACAATTATAGGATATTATTATTTCCTATTGTGTTAGTAAAATCTTATGCCCTATGTTAATCAACACCCATCACAATAAACATCCATTTTTTTTTTTTTTTTTCTGGATCAGGCAATCCGCATGAGACATAACCATCTGCAGGATACTATTGTTATTGCCTCGCACGCGCTGCAACAAAAACGCTACTTTCTTCCGTTTAACCGCATGAAAGCCGTCCGTTCGCGCCTCCGCAAACATTCCATATGCACTACAATAGTGAGGCAGCAACATCAGCATCCTGAGACGTTGTTGTATTGGACATGCGGTTCACTAGCAGCCTGGCGAGTAGAGGTTACCCACAGACTGCTCGAATGTAACGATTGGCAGTACGTCTTGAAAAGAGTGATTTTCACTGCCCTTAAACAGCGAGAAAACCTGCGTGCAGCCATATTCCCCCTGACTGCCAATGCTCTGCGCTCCCTCTCTATGTATGCGTCATCTTGCAACTCTTCTGTCACAATGTGCCCCAGATACTTGAAGCTGCTCACCACCACCTGCAGCACCACCTGCAGAGCCGCACCATTAAGTATTATTCGCAAAACATGCACTAGACCACGCTTTCCGCTCTTGAAAACGAGCACTTCGTTCTTCTTCGAGTTGTACCTCAGTCCATGTTCCTCCGCGTACGCCTCACAGATTGGCACAAGCTTTCGCACCACCCCTACCGACGGTCCCAGCAGCACCATGTCGTCCGCATAACCGATGTTATTTCCGCAAAACAACCCCCATGAGTACTGCTGAGCTCGCCGATGAGGTCATTAAGATACAGATTGAATAACAGAAGAGAGGTTATCCCCCCCTGCCGCACGCCACACTCCATGCCATATGCATCAGATGGCGTACCAGCCCATCTTTAGCGGTTCCTCTGACACGTGTACCAATAGCGCAACACAGAGGTGACTTCAGCCGGCACACCCACTCCTTCCAATTTAGCCCACAGCTTATTATATAACACCCTATCAAAGGCTTTGGACAGGTCCAGGAATTAAGCATACACCGGCCTTTCTCTCCGTGTAGTACCTGACAGCTTGCTTAAGACACAAGATTGCGCTTTCTGTTGACAGCCCACTCCTGAACCCAAATTGGGAATCATTCAGCTTTGTGTGCTGCAGGAGAATGTTGTTAGGCAAGCTGTCAAGCACCTAGGCCAGTATTGTGGCCAGTGAGATGGGCCAATAGTTTTCTTTATCTGACAAGTCACTAGTCTTATTCTTGACAATCGGCACTGACATTAGTAATGCTCAATACTTTAATATTACATACGAATACTCCCGCTGAGTACTTTTTCTAATGTACTTGTCTACCAAACGTTATTGCGTATCAGCCCTAGACAATTCGATGTCAGGAAAAGTAACATTCCAAGTAATAATGAAGTCTTCCGTCGTATATTTCTTTCACGAGATTGTTCGAGTTTTTCTTTTTTTTTTGTTGACTTGGATAGTTCTTTGGAAAAGTAGTGATAGTTTATTACATGGCTTTTATGGCATTTATTTTCACAATAGAGACTGGTCTGCTTATTTATATTTTCGGCCAGCGGTATCAAGGTCGCGGTATTCCGCTGATACCGGGGAAGCTCAGAACCGGTCCTTGAGACGCTGCTTGGGTGAATCCTTGGTCCCACAATAGACGTCTTTCGACTGAGATGATGATGACGAGGACTGATCTGAGGGCACGTGATTCTGGGGGTTGTCTTTTTACTGACAACTTTCAGAAACTGCTCAATAGATTTAAGCCTATTTTTAATACACGCTATTTTATTTTACTTCAGCAGGGTATATCGAGATTATTATTTTTTCCATAATATATACTGCGTAATCTATTTCAGACATATATCTCTAGGTATATACCACAAAGTAGTTTTTCCATAACCCACGCAGGCACATGCGTTGCCTCGCTATACCATTGAAATGGAACTCATTACAGCCTCTCCCCTTTCAATCTGAGTCTGCATTATTGAATAGTGTTCACGTTCAAAGCGCCCTCGATAATGAGGGGGTGGAAATTGAGTTGTCACGTAGAAGGTTTGATACTCTTGTTTCATTTTAATGAAGAAAATCGATGACAGGTTTTGAAGGGTTGTATTTTATTAGCTCTTTTGTTTAAGGGAGGTAATTGTGTAGCGATCGGCGTTTGTTTTGACTTGCAGAAGACTGTGTTGCGTTGTTGTTGAGACTTTTTTGTTGCTAGGAAGTTTCTTGTGTTGCTGGGTAGCTTGGTGCATTGCTAGTAAGTTTGTTGAATTGCTGAGCAATTATTTATGTTTTTTCTCTGTATTCAATTTTAATTCAAAGAGTAGGTAGGATAACGCCTCGTTCGATGAGATTGATTTGGTTTGGTGAGATTGCGTTATAAAAAATATTGTTCAACTGCAAGATATAGTTTCCATAGTATGACTAATGAATTCATTCTGTGAAGACTGAACCGAACTATTGTTTTGCCTACAAATTAATAGCAGTTTTGTTATTTGTATAACCAAACCGTTTAATTTATAGTTTGATCTAACTAGTTGTTAGTTGTGTATGCGATATTAGTTTTTATCAATCTGTGCTATGATCTACACCCATCCTACCTGGGTTTTCCACCCTGAATTTCTTAATAGCATCCTGGAGTCTGGATTTTTGTCCAATTAATGGCAATAGCTTCGTCCCCTATTACATGGTACCTAAACTAACGAAATGTGGGTGTACTATAGATACACTTCTGCCAGACCCTTCACGGAATACAGGCGTGATAGTACATATATTATGTTATACCTACAGAAAACACATGTTGTCAATAGCAATAATATATATGGTAATAAAATAATCTCTTTTTCATAATACATATCAAAATCAAAAGTCATTTATTCAAATTAGGCTGAGAATCAGCACTTTTTGAACGTCAAAATCACATAAGACAGTCCCCCCAAAACGCCCACCCTTCACCACTTCCTAGTGCTTTAGCTGGGAACAAGAAGTGGCGGAACAAACTCCCCAGCAGCACTGCTGTCTGTTCAGTTAGAAGAACTGGATTCTATAAGATTCAGAGAAGAAATTCATATTGAAAGACAAACAATTAAAATTAAATAAATAATAAATTAATGATATAACATTGAAGCAATTTGTGCCGTTTTCAGAAAGCAATTTAAATTGGAAACGTATTTTAATTTCAGTTCTAATCTATTTAATGACTATGACATATTAATTACTAACGCTGTTTAATATATTTTTTCTAATATTTGATGTGACTATATATTTTAGGTAGGTAGCTTAAATCAAAGGAAGAAAAAGTTTCAAGCTAAATTTTTTTCTTATTTTTTCCTTAAATGTAAAGAGATTTTCGTAATGAAGACGTTCTGAAAACAATTTCACTAAATAAGCACAAAGACTTGTTTAGTTTAAAAGATTCAGAAAAATCTACTTACAACATGTATTTAGTCTTTCGTAAAATACGAGGTGGAATTGCCTGATATTAAGTAAATGGGCAAATTAGGTACTTTACGAATACTGTTGATAGTAAAAATGTTAGGTAATAAGTTATTACAGGTGTTCTCATATTTTATCATTTTAGTTGATGCGCCAATTAGTTCTCAGAATAATAAACTCAAAGTCAATGCATTTATTTCAATTAAACCATTTACAGGCAGTTTTGAATTGTCAAGTGGTCGGTCAGAAATATGAAGCTAGTTGCCCATTCCAAAGCGTAGTAGGTACCTATGGAGAAGAACGGGCAAGAAACTCCATGGACACTCTTTTAAATTATATTGTTACATTAATATTAGTTACATCATTAGTGTTGAATAAATAATTATATGTGAGAATGATGTAAATAAGGCGTACACGTTGAGTGTTCAGAGTACAGCAAATAGAAATTTAAACAAAACAATCCATAAATAAAATAATTAAAATAAGCCGTGGCAGCTAAGAGAGGACCAGTTCACGAACATGACACATGAATCAGCACCATTCAGCTCAACCATTTTGAAAGGAGCTAAATGATTCAACACACGAGCCACCGTCGGCGAGACATTTAAGTGAGCATGACATCTATCAGCCGCCAGGGCACATTCAAGTCAATGAAAGACATTACCCGGTAAATGGTAGCTCGATAGTACATAGTACTCACAATTGTCCTATGCAATTATATAAAACAAAGGAGATTCAGTTTATACTAAGATAGAAAAGTACGTATATAGTCGTACTGCGAATCTTAGTGGACGTCCCCCGCGACTTGGTTCGTTGGCATACTTACGAGTAAAGTTCGATTCCCTAAAAACCTTTTTTTTTTAAGATGTGTTTGCTCTTGACTCTAGTCTAGGTCAGTGGTGACAGAGACAGGGTCGACAACGGAGTGAGCTTACCCAGAAGAAGCCTGTTCACTCTCACTTTAAAGAGACTTTAGGGTTGTATGCGTTCGGAAACACAGACGCAGGTAGAGAGTTCCACTCTTTTGCTGTGCGCATAACAAAAGACATTTGGAAATGCTTATTGCGAATAGGTGGAATAGCAACTAGGTACGGATGGTAACTTGCAGTGCGTCTAGATGACCGATGGAAGATGGGGCCGGTGGAGTGAGGTCGTTGAGTTCTTGGGCACACTCTCCGAAGTGCAATCTGTAGAAGACCGATAAGCAGGCGACCTTACGGCGATTTAGGAGTAATTAAAAAAAAAATAACCATAGTAATATATCAATCGCTGTACCTACTAATTCATTTTATGAATTAAAGTTTTGGCCAAAAGTGGTAACAGACGTGGAAGAGTGTAAGGCTTTGGAGGTGATTTTATGAATTAAAGTTTTGGCCAAAAGTGGTAACAGACGTGGAAGAGTGTAAGGCTTTGGAGGTGATTTTATGAATTAAAGTTTTGGCCAAAAGTGGTAACAGACGTGGAAGAGTGTAAGGCTTTGGAGGTGATTTTATGAATTAAAGTTTTGGCCAAAAGTGGTAACAGACGTGGAAGAGTGTAAGGCTTTGGAGGTGATTTTATGAATGAAAGTTTTGGCCAAAAGTGGTAACAGACGTGGAAGAGTGTAAGGCTTTGGAGGTGATTTTATGAATTAAAGTTTTGGCCAAAAGTGGTAACAGACGTGGAAGAGTGTAAGGCTTTGGAGGTGATTTTATGAATTAAAGTTTTGGCCAAAAGTGGTAACAGACGTGGAAGAGTGTAAGGCTTTGGAGGTGATTTTATGAATTAAAGTTTTGGCCAAAAGTGGTAACAGACGTGGAAGAGTGTAAGGCTTTGGAGGTGATTTTATGAATTAAAGTTTTGGCCAAAAGTGGTAACAGACGTGGAAGAGTGTAAGGCTTTGGAGGTGATTTTATGAATTAAAGTTTTGGCCAAAAGTGGTAACAGACGTGGAAGAGTGTAAGGCTTTGGAGGTGATTTTTCCCCAGCAGTGGGTAAACACAGGTTTAAAAACATAAATGTTTTAGTATCGTCAGTGGTTTCCGTGTGCAGTCAGTCAATTTGTCAGTCACGGAAGTGTCTTATACATAAAAAAAAGTTTGATCCTCTTCTACTCTTTTAGACTGACACCGCATCGTTACTTCACCAAATTTATTAGCCCACCGTCCATGTAGGACCATATTTTTAAAAGCCACCCATCAAATGACCTTTACCGTAAAACACGCACCACGCTCTATTGAATATTTTTTATTGGCAACACGTTAAATTTGAACGCCCAAGTTTCGCCGTAAATTAAATTTCGTGTAGATCGAGGCTAGATTGGCTGTAAAGTGGGTTTTTATTGTTTTCGATAGGCCAGGAGGGAGCGTTATTAACATCGTTGGCTTTACTTGTATTTGAAAGTCATAAACGGAGGTGACTAAAAGGATTGCTTGTGGTGTAAAATTAAATAAATAATAAATATTTTTTTATTTATTTTTTAAGTAGTTTGTACATGGCATACAGAGTTGTCTTATAAACTAAAATATTACAAAGTAAAACCAGTACACAATAACAGGGGTCACAGGACTCCCTTTTCCTAAACTAGAAAGGAAACCTGACTGTATCTTAGGAAAGAGTGGTGCCGATTCTCTTGTTACAAAATTCTCTAAACTAGACTAAAAATCACCAAAATTTAGTTTATTCCTGTCAAACGACGATTTCCCATTCTGAAATTGACTAAAGTGACACAACTTAACTATATTTTAGTTTGACAGCACTAAGATGGCACTGAGATTATAATTTAGTGAAAAAGGCAATTTTGCTATTCTGAATTTTACGTTTTTCACCAAAAATTTTGATTGTCTTAACTAAATCTGACTATTTTTAATCGCGATTAAAAAGGTGTGGAATAAAATTAGTTGTCATGAACTAAAATTCACACCAACACCTCGACTTCAGATGCAAAAACGGTACTGTATCTTTTTTTTTCTTTTCTTTTGCTTATATCTCGAAAACGGTGTGTCGTATCGCAAAAATAATGAAAATTTCGACCCCCTTTGCAACCCGTAAACCTATTAAACTCAACGTGTTGGTAATATTTTTTTATATTTTCCATACAAAAAGTAAAAAATTCCATACAATACAAGTCGAGGCCACACATAATGCGCGCCTACGGCTCTAAAAAAAGATCACGTGGTACGGCAAACAAGTACCACGTGGAGTCGCAATAATTGTCAAATTTGATTTTAGATGTGTCAAAATTATTTTTAAATTTAGAGATTTTATTTTGCAGAATAGCTTTAAAATTCTCATAGCCAAAAGTAAGGAATTTTAGTGATAGTTTAGTTAGTTTAGTTCGGTGTACAACAGAATCGGCACCACTGTCCATTTTATAATGGGTCTTAGTGGCGGTTACAAAATAATTGGTACGTGCAGTGGGCAAACAAAGTACTTATCTTATATTTAAAGACAAGAATAAAAAGGTGCGTGCGCGTGTGTGTGTGTGTTTGTTTCTTTTAAGCGCTTATTGTGGGTGGCTGAAAATTAATGTTAGTACTTGAATTGGTACGCCGCCGGTCAGTGAGTCGTCTTAGGGAGTAGTAGGAGTTGCAGTATATGCTTAGGGGTACTATGAGCAGCTAAGCAAGCAAAACACTTCGTAATTTTTTGGCCAAGTTTTTTCTTTCGGTAATCTACCAATTTTATTCCAGTATCGGGTTAACCCTGACAGCATTCTTTTGTTTAAAAATATGACTTTTTTCCTCAGTAAGTTAAAAATACGTATATTCGAAGGCCTATTTCTCAGAAACGGTGCCTCGTAGAACCATGTTACTCACAAGCTAAATAGTTTGCATAGACAAGGTTAACTTGATACTGCAATAACATAGGTAAATTTCTGAAAAAAAAAGTCCTGCGCCCCTAACTACACTCCAACCGGTTCGCCTAATGACTGTTCAGGTTTTATTGGTTAATAGCTGTTATAACAGTTTTATGCCCTTGACTTTGTAGAATAGGCTTTTTGGGGAAAAGCAGAATAGTGTTTCCAACATTTTTTGGGTTTTAAATAACCATGTCTAAGGAACCTGTATATGCGAACAAAGTATTGCATTTCGTTACACTTGTTCAACAATTGACGTTTAGGGGCCGATATAACGATACATTATAAGTTTTTAGCGGCTCATAATCAGCCTATAATGTTGGGAACATTATAGGCTGATTATGAGCCGCTAAAAACTGCTGGGACACATGCCTCGCTCTTGGTGTGAGGGAATGGGCCATAATCCACAATGCGGGCCCGGTGCGGTTGGTAGACGTCACATGTCTTCCAATTTTTGGTTCTAAGCCATGCCGGTTTTCTCACGATGCTGTGTTTGTTTTAACGGGGGTTAATATTGCAATATATTTGTCTGCCCTCTCATGCTACTTAGTTAAGTCTAGCTGGAAGTGAACGTATTAAAATTAGATGAAAATAAATTAATAGACATCGATTTTCAGCTAGACTAACATTTTGATAAAATTTTTGAAAAAGAAAGAGCCTTCCACAACTTCTTCCTTCCTAGGTACCCACAAAATTATTTAAATAAACTAACATAAGCCCATATTTCCAGCCGGAGCTGTACAAGAACGAACTAGTCCGCCAGTCATCCACCGACAGTGCAGAGCTCGAGTTCTGTGGCAAGCTGCACTTCGCGCTCAAGTACGACCAGGAAGTTGAGGCTCTTGTTGTCAAGGTAAGTCAAAGCTACCTCTGCTGTAAAAAGAAGCGGGTCCGCCAGTCGTCCACCGAGAGTGCAGAGCTCGAGTTCTGTGGCAAGCTGCACTTCGCGCTCAAGTACGACCAGGAAGTTGAGGCTCTTGTTGTCAAGGTAAGTCAAAGCTACCTCTGCTGTAAAACGAGCTGGTCCGCCAGTCGTCCACCGAGAGAGTTCAGAGCTCGAGTTCTGTGGCAAGCTGCACTTCGCGCTCAAGTACGACCAGGAAGTTGAGGCTCTTGTTGTCAAGGTAAGTCAAAGCTACCTCTGCTGTAAAAAGAAGCGGGTCCGCCAGTCGTCCACCGAGAGTGCAGAGCTCGAGTTCTGTGGCAAGCTGCACTTCGCGCTCAAGTACGACCAGGAAGTTGAGGCTCTTGTTGTCAAGGTAAGTCAAAGCTACCTCTGCTGTAAAACGAGCTGGTCCGCCAGTCGTCCACCGAGAGAGTTCAGAGCTCGAGTTCTGTGGCAAGCTGCACTTCGCGCTCAAGTACGACCAGGAAGTTGAGGCTCTTGTTGTCAAGGTAAGTCAAAGCTACCTCTGCTGTAAAACGAGCTGGTCCGCCAGTCGTCCACCGAGAGTGCAGAGCTCGAGTTCTGTGGCAAGATGCACTTCGCGCTCAAGTACGACCAGAAAGTTGAGGCTCTTGTTGTCAAGGTAAGTCATAGCTACCTCTGCTGTAAAACGAGCTGGTCCGCCAGTCGTCCACCGAGAGTGCAGAGCTCGAGTTCTGTGGCAAGCTGCACTTCGCGCTCAAGTACGACCAGAAAGTTGAGGCTCTTGTTGTCAAGGTAAGTCATAGCTACCTCTGCTGTAAAACGAGCTGGTCCGCCAGTCGTCCACCGAGAGTGCAGAGCTCGAGTTCTGTGGCAAGATGCACTTCGCGCTCAAGTACGACCAGAAAGTTGAGGCTCTTGTTGTCAAGGTAAGTCATAGCTACCTCTGCTGTAAAACGAGCTGGTCCGCCAGTCGTCCACCGAGAGTGCAGAGCTCGAGTTCTGTGGCAAGCTGCACTTCGCGCTCAAGTACGACCAGGAAGTTGAGGCTCTTGTTGTCAAGGTAAGTCAAAGCTACCTCTGCTGTAAAACGAGCTGGTCCGCCAGTCGTCCACCGAGAGTGCAGAGCTCGAGTTCTGTGGCAAGCTGCACTTCGCGCTCAAGTACGACCAGGAAGTTGAGGCTCTTGTTGTCAAGGTAAGTCAAAGCTACCTCTGCTGTAAAAAGTAGCGGGTCCGCCAGTCGTCCACCGAGAGTGCAGAGCTCGAGTTCTGTGGCAAGCTGCACTTCGCGCTCAAGTACGACCAGGAAGTTGAGGCTCTTGTTATTAAGGTAGTCATAGTCATTTTGTTTTTGCATGGAAACTTAGCTAATGCAATCCTGTTTAATTTTTTTTTCACAAAAAAACTTTGACTTCGGAAGTCGGTGGCAAAAAAGGAAAAACCAAAAAAACAAAGACACCGACTTCCAAAGTCAAAGTACTTTTTCACTTTGTGGCGTTTTTTTGGAAGTCGGTGGCTGTTTTTGTGAAAAAGTTTTTATTTTTCACCTTTTAGTTGTGATACCTACCCTAAACAAAGTCGTATACCACTACTTGCAATGTAATGATGATAAAATGGCTGTTAATTTTACGAAAAACTAATCCAAGAGGTCCAGAGGAGACCTATACTGTATTTACAAAGTCGAAAGCGATGACATTTAGCTCCGTTTGCTACAATTCAACTTTTGTTCGATGATAGTCCGCTACTAGAAACGCGACATAATGTAGTATAATGTTTCACAGCGGAATTTGTTTAGCTGCTGTGTATCATTATTTCCACGTTGGATATGTGTTAGGGCCCTTATTACTGCCGTCTCTAGACGCTGCAATCGCGGCAGTTCCGTGCTCTATATTACATGGAAACTTAGTTATCGTGCTTATTTATCGTGTAAAGGAGGAAGGTCCGTTTTGAACTTACTTAAGTGAGATAGTTTCGTAATATTTAGTTGGTAGATTCTTTATCGGAGAGCTCGTCCGGATAAGAACTACCGCCATATCTTTATCGGAGAGCTCGTCCGGGTAAGAACTACTGCCATATCTTTATCGGAGAGCTCGTCCGGGTAAGAACTACTGCCATATCTTTATCGGAGAGCTCGTCCGGGTAAGAACTACTGCCATATCTTTATCGGAGAGCTCGTCCGGGTAAGAACTACTGCCATAATTTTATCGGAGAGCGCGTCCGGATAAGAACTACCGCCATTTCTTTATCGGAGAGCTCGTCCGGGTAAGAACTACTGCCATATCTTTATCGGAGAGCTCGTCCGGATAAGAACTACTGCCATATCTTTATCGGAGAGCTTGTCCGGGTAAGAACTACTGCCATATCTTTATCGGAGAGCTTGTCCGGGTAAGAACTACTGCCATATCTTTATCGGAGAGCTCGTCCGGGTAAGAACTACTGCCATATCTTTTCTCCCGCCAAGCAGTGCTGCTGTGTTCCGGTTTGAAGGGCCCGGGTATAATTTTAGTCACATGACATATTATTTACCTACTAGCCTGTCAGCAAGGCGGTAGCGAGGTTTCCTGCCCAAAGTTCACCTGACGTGTATTGAGTATCTATTATTATTATATTTTTTTATTTTTATTTCCTTTATTTCATTAACATACATATAAATTACATTTTTAAATATTTTTATAAATAAAAAGATACCAAAAACATTTAAAAATATAAAAAATAGTAGCCCACCGGTATCGGGAACAGGGTCCAAGCTACCGGCGGTCAGGGCTCCAGAGAGAGAAACTTCCTAACAATGCGGGCCGTGTCCAGAAGTACCGCTTTCTGAATCAAGCCCTTGATCCAGCTGCCTAACGAGAGCCTCCTTAGGTGTTGGTCGAGGCTCTTGGGTATTAGCCCATTGGCTGTCACGACTATCGGCACAATGACCGCTGAGCCCACATCCCAAATGTCGACAACCTCGTGAGCCAAGTCAAGATACTTGATTTGTTTATCTTTCTCGGCTTTCACGAGGTTCTCATCATGCGGGATGGTTATGTCAACAATCATTGCGCGTCGCTCCAATCGATCCACCACCACTATATCAGGCTTATTGGCAACAATAGTCCTGTCAGTGATGATGGATCGATCCCAGTACAATGTGATATTACCATTTTCGAGAACTGGGTCGGGCACATACCTGTAGTACGGTACCTCCGATTCCACAAGGTTGTATTTCAGAGCAAGCTGCTGATGGATTATCCTGGCTACAAGGTTGTGTCTATGCAAGTACTCTCCGTTAGCTAGACGAGAACACCCGGAGATGATATGCCTGATTGATTCTCCCGGCCGGTGGCATGCCCGACAGATGTCAACCGTGCCGTCTTTCACAATAAATCTCCGGTAATTGTTCGTCATCATAACTTCGTCCATAATTGCACAGACAAAACCTTCGGTTTCTCCAAAGAGGTCACCGAAACGCAGCCAGGCAACGGACGCTAGTAGATCTACATCCGGTCCATGTAGGGCCCGGAAAAAGCGTCCGTGGAGCTCCTTACTCTGCCATACCTCCATGCGATCATTAGTGTCAAGCACTACAGGTTTGCGCCAGTTCTCTTTAGCCAAGGAGAGCGGGGTGAGGCCCTTGTCCACCGTGACTACATCTCGATGCATGGGGTCGGTTTCTAGGAAATATTCCCTGAGACTGCATATCTCGCGATTGTGGAGGGTCTTAGCGTTTAAAAAGCCTCGACCTCCACACTTTCGCGGGATATACAGCCTCATTACCGATGATCGTGGGTGATGCATTCGATTTGCAGTCAGCAGCGTACGGACCCTCCTATCCAGGGCGTCGAGTTCGGTCTGAGTCCATTTGAGTATGCCGAAAGAGTACATCAAAACCGGCATGACCCAACCGTTGAAGGCGCGCACCTTGTTTCCGCCTGATAGAAGACTATTAAGTACTTTTTTCAGGCGGCCAAAGAAGCGTTCCTTCAACGATTGCTTCATGTCAGTAACATTGATGCCTAACGTTTCCGACATACCCAAATACTTATAGGTTTCGGATGCGGAGAGGGTTCTAAGGTTTGTGGAATCCGAGAGTTGGGTTCCCACGGATTCAACAATCTCCCCTCGCTTTACATGCATGACCGCACATTTGTCCACACCAAATTCCATCCTGATGGCGCTACTGAAAGTTTGAGTTACTTTCAGTAGCTCCATCAGTTGCAAATTGTTGGGGGCAAAGAGTTTTAGGTCATCCATGTAGAGGAGGTGCGATATAACCTGACCACCTCTCCTCAACCGCTAGCCTAGACCTGAATCCTCCAGCAGTGTGCTTAGAGGATTCAAGGCTAAGCAGAACCAAAGCGGACTCAAACTATCGCCCTGAAATATGCCTCGCTCGATCCTTATCGGTTCGCTATTCCCATGAATATTTCGACATCCTGGATAGTGAAGGACCGTCCTCCATTGCCGCATACATGACATTAGGAAGGTGCGAAGAATTGTATCTACTTTATACAACTCTAACACCCTCACGAGCCATGTATGCGGTACCGAGTCATAGGCCTTCTTATAATCTATCCAACATGTCGACAGATCCTTTCGGGAACGACGAACCTGTTGGCTAATGGTCATATCAATGAGGAGTAGCTCCTTAGTACCGCGGGACCTATTCCTACATCCATTTTGAGAGGCAGACATGATGGAGTTGGTGTCTATATGTTTGTTAATTTTAGTTCTCAAAATGGATGTAAGAACTTTATAGACCGTCGGTAAACACGTGATCGGCCTATAATTCTTGGGTTCCGCGGTGCTACCTGATTTATGAAGCAGGTGGGTAATTCCTGTCGTTAGGAATTGGGGTAGCGAACCAGATTCCAAAGTTGTCTGAAACTGAGATGCCAAGCGAGCGTGCGATCTTGTGAACCATTTAATCCAAAAGTTGTGCAGTCCATCCGGCCCTGGAGACTTCCAGTTGGGTAGTGGACGGATTGCACGAGCTACATCTTGGGGGCAGATGGTAATAGCCCCCATTTCTGGTATCAGATCGCAGGCTCGCTCGACTTTCCGAGTCCAATCACCTTCGGTGTGACTGACAGGTACCGACCAGATGCTGCGCCAGAAGGAACACATGGCATCATCATCCGGTAGGCACGTCTCAGTCACACCATGGTCCGGTCGCTCCCAACCCCTATAAACCCACCTTTCATCGCTCTGGAAGGTGCGATTCTGAGTGTATCGTTCTACTCGCCGCCTATACCGACGAATACGGTTTGCCCATGCATACACTTTCTGCTTCAGGAAGTCGATGCGCTCTGTGACACAAGACATATAGTCTTGGGGACTGATATCAGTCCCTGAGAATGCCCGTCTCACAAAGCGCATCACTCTAGGGCGAGTATTGCCCTCCCTGAAGCAGATTAGTTTGCCGATGAGCGTCCTGGCCCCACCAATACGGCGTTCAATTCTGCACTGCCAAGCTGGTACGTTTGGTTTCGGTCGTGTAGCTCTAGTGTCATTTGCAAATTTGACGTGAGCTACACGACATGCTGCTACTGCTGCGCAGTACAGAATTGAATGAATATCGGTGAGGTCTTCGCAGGTATCAAAATAGTTTGATAACTGCGAATCCAGGACCGCCACCAGCGGCCTATTTTTGTTATGCATGGGCAAACGAGGTAAGCGTGGCCTAAGTTCGGGCGGCATGAAGCGATATTCCTGAATCGCATCCTCCAAAGCACTCCTCAATTGCTCATTGCACTGACTACTTACATTTGTAGCCCTATCATTACTCCCTTCGTCAGCATGCGTTATATTGGGTTGCGGATGTACAACAGTCTGCGACTGGGGGGCGATGATATGGCCACTCTGCATTTCATTTCGCAGGCGATCAAGTACAGAGTCATCCAACATATGATTACGCTGGATGACTCGCACCTGATCCGACAGTCGTTGTGCCGAAACGTTGACAGCTGGCTCAAGCACCTGAAAAAGAGAGAGCATCCGAACACGGTACGCGGTCAGATTGTTTCCCCCCTCTGTAGCTCCATAGTATGAGCGCATGACATTTTCATTAATGGATCTCGTCCATCTCATGCGCTGCACACTTCCGCCGGGAGCTGGGACCCTATCAGAGGCCGTTGGGCCTCGAGGTCCTAAGCCATCCGGCGGCCGGCGTCCTCCCCGTCGACGAGCAGGTGGTGGCGACGTGGGCGGAGAGAAATACTCGTCGCTCGAGCTCGACGCAACTGCCGCGGCCGGTGTCGTCACAGCGCTCACAGAGGGGCTGGATACCTGCGGCGGCGAGGCGGAGCTGAGCGAAGAGTCCGGAGGTGGTGGTCGTGCTTGACGTGCGGCTTGTCTCGTCAACATGCTATCTTAATTTTCTTCGTTTTATTATTTTATTCATTGTTGTTCGGAGGTGACAACTGTCATGTCACCTCCGAATCGGTAGTTTTTGATATAATTTATTTCCATTTTGCTGTAATATGGTCTCTTTTGTGGATTTTCAGTGGCTATTTATGCTATGGATTAATTTTGAATGAAAAACTTTAGTAAAACTGGGTTATTACGATATAATATATTAAAATTATAAAAAAAAACTGGAAAACAAGACGTTTTGTTGACACGGTGTTGCCATTATTTTAATTTTATTTTTATTATTATTATTGAGTATTTTTTTGGGTTCCGTACCCAAAGAGTGCCAACGGAACCCTATTACTAAGCCTCCACTGTTCGTCCGTCTGTCTGTCAGCGGGCTGTATCTCATGAGCCGTAATAGGTAGACAGTTAAAATTTTCACAGAGTGTGTATTTCTATTGCCGCTATAACAACACATAATAGAAATAAAATAAAGTAAAAAATTAAAGGAGGTCCCCATACAAGAAACGAGTTTAAAAAAAAAAAAATGTAGCGTTAAATATTGTACGGTGGTATGGACCCTTCGTGTGCGAGTTCGACTCGAACTTGGCTGGTTTTATTTTCTTTATTAAACTTTGTGCACAATAAAGGTACAAAGAGGGACTTAATGCCTTAGTCATTCTCTACCAGTCAACCGAGTGTGGTGGAGAGATAATATGCAAGGTGCATTCATCATTGGGGTTATTTTGTTTGAAAAGAAAATTAACAAATTCAAATCAGCTGTTAGCTCATTTGAGAAACTACTTTGAGTATATTTATCAGTTTTCACGGAAACTTGAGAGACAGTTATTAGCTAACTTCATCATGTCGCTTTTTGGCTGTCGGTGTGCGCGCGCATCGTAAACATTTTACTCTTATATTTTTTTCCAAACTTGCCAAAAGAAGAATATCTTCAAAAACACAGAAAATACACATCATTGTTTCTATTTAATAAACTAAATTCACCTGAAACCTACACATTATTGAATAATAAAACATGCAAACGATGTTACTGAGCGTTAATGAGCCAATTTAAACTTATTAACTATGTACTTACGAGCTACGTACTAGAAAGATAACCATCTTAAAGGGCTCATCTCAGTTCAACTGTACGCGAAAATGAAAGTAATCCTAACCGGAGCTTCTAAGTTATTCTTAACATATTTTTATGAATTGTTAACTGTTAAATACAGTTTTGCTTAAATAATACATATATGCTAAAAAAAAAATGAAAAGCTATCGTACAACCATCTTACGAAAACGTGGTCAACGTTTTTGAAAAGTAATCAATCGGTAGGACTTTTGGGTTTTGTTACATTAAACGCCTTCGATCACGCGTTTCATTTTTGACATCAATGATAAGGTTGTTAGTATGATTAAAGTTTTCGTAAGTCGACCGTCCCTACTATCATCACAATAACAATATATCCAAATCATCATAGATTTGATAATTTCTTCAAAAACAACAAAATTTTCAAATTCAACGTAAATTTAAAGAACCTTGAGAAACGAGAGCACGGATAACAAATCGTTACCTGCAGCTTATCTCGTGACATATTCCTCCAGGTAGTTTGTCTGTGCACCGAACTTTAGCCATAGAACATTGAATAAAAATGTATAGAAGTGACACTCCCGTTTTAAACACATTCTAAGCAGCTGTCAGTGTTACAACAATTATGACATTGACAGCTCTGGAACGTGGTTTAAATGTGCTGGACGCGTTCCGTCTTATTACAAAACACGATCTAACTTCAGCCCGAGCCTAAATCTTCGAGCCGGTTTTTGTATTTCGAACTGTAAGCCTACTTCAGTAAAATTCTTTATACGAAATTGACAACCTAAGACCGGACTAAGTTGTCAGTTTTGTAAAAGGAACTCTATTTCGATTTCTGTTAGGTTCTTATTTCAAAAATAGCTTCGATGGTTTAAACCACGTCTAAAGAAAAACCATGTTTTGTAATAAGACCGGTTGAGTTTTATTGTAGGAAACCGCCCTTAATGCCTATGGTTTTGGGGCGTTTAAAAAGTTCAACATGTAGCGGTATGTACATCAGCACATGCGAACTACGCATCACACTGACGTCACGCAAAATCCTGCATCGCGTAAGCAGAGTTTACCGCGCAACTAGCATAATATACAACGTCCCGACAT
Source organism: Brachylomia viminalis (assembly GCA_937001585.2). Classification (NCBI taxonomy): domain Eukaryota; kingdom Metazoa; phylum Arthropoda; class Insecta; order Lepidoptera; family Noctuidae; genus Brachylomia; species Brachylomia viminalis. Next base: position 26,069,929 of record OW443294.2, on the reverse strand, counting down.
CAATCGTCGGGCAGTTGCCCACCAGACACAACACCCGTCTGATCGGAGGATCCTCCCTTTACTATGGAAGTATGAGTAAACTTTACACCCTTTTTTTTTTTTTTTTTTTTTTGTGGGTGGGAAATCATCAAATAACTTCTCCCGCTCTGGGCAGAGCAGGAGGGCGTGTCAGACTCTTACTGACTAAAACCCACCCGTGTTCCTTCAGTTGCCTGTGCCAGGGGCCACGGTAACCCTCTTGGACTTTTCCGCAACCCTAGCAGGCATCGGTCCTAGCAAACCCCGTCATTGGTGCTGACATCTCTTTGAGGCGCGCGTGGAACACAACGCGCCGTCGACCCGGGCCTGGTCCTTATCGAACGGCGAGCTGCCCATTGCTCGCCGTTCACAAGCCTACGCCTACGGTGGCCCGGAATCGGCCTGCGATTCCCGACGCCCAGGGCGTCTCTTGCGGCGGCTAGGGGCGTGAGGGCGCAAATTTTGCCTCTCCCTCACGCGTTCCGCCTCCTCCTTCGCGAACATTACTGCTTCGCAGAAGGTGGTAACGGCTTCCCAAGCCCTTTCGCTCCGTACCATGGCCTTTTTTTTTTTTTTTTTTTGTTTCCGGTTTTTTGTTTCTGGGCAACGTCGGCTCCAATTGCCCACCAAGTTTTGGTGGACAATTGGGGCTGGCGGCTAATCTTTAACAAACGGGGAAAGGTCATGGTTCCAATCACCGATCATGCTTGATGGTCGGTGAAGGGAACCGGGCTATAGAGGGTCAATACGTCCACTCCTCCTCTGCTTACAGAGGAAGTTGAGTGGGCGTAGACTGAGAAGGGCCGCCGCTGCGGTGCAGGCGCACCAAAGCGGCACGTGTTTCTCTCCTTGAGGAGCAGTCCTTGAGGAGAGAATTTTCGACGGGTTCGCTGAGTCGGGTCGGCCGGACAGCGAATGGAGGCATGCCTAATGCCGCCGCCGGGGGCTTGGCTTAATTGCCTGGCCCAGAGGAAGGCTACCTCTAAGATAAAAAACCACCCAATCCTAAGCTTCGAAGCGCGGTGAGAGGATGAATGGCTGGAGGGAGTCCAGTCGTTAGCGCTTCCCCTGCAGAGCACCTGCCGCACTCTGCAGTATGTAGGCTTACCGGGCATCTAGGCTCTGCCCGGTGGACATCAAAACCTATATCTACTCGTGGGATTAAAAATGGAAAAAATCAATAATCAAAATATAAATAAAAATGACGAAGAGGAGAGGAGTGATGCGGGGTCGGAGTCCGACGCCACATCTGGCGCGGAGGGCTCATGCCAGGGCTCGGGGCGCGAAGTGGCGGGGGCTGCTGATAGGAACCGAAGGTTCTACCAGAAGCGCCCCAGATCGGGGGAGGGCCAGGGGTCATCCTCCGAAGAGTGGACCTCGGGGCCCAAAAAAATCCACTCCAGCCGGCGGGGTGGAGCCCGGGAAACTTTACACCCTGTTCCCCATACTTCTATAAACACACCAAGTGTCGCTTCTAAAGTAAAGCTGGGTATCCACTATGATAGCGCACCATGTGTGTTCCCTGAATATAACTTCTTCTTCCCAGCTAAAGCACTAGGAAGTGGTGAAGGGTGGGCGTTTTGGGGGGACTGTCTTATGTGATTTTGACGTTCAAAAAGTGCTGATTCTCAGCCTAATTTGAATAAATGACTTTTGATTTTGATAACAAATATAGTGAATACCCAGCTTCGCACGGTACGTGTTCAATTAATTATGTTTATTCTGTAAATTGGTTTATACAACCACGTAGAAAAGTTAAAATTTATCTAAATGAGGTTGGTGTTTTTTATCCTACTACTCTGAGAAAAACATCGAAACAAACTCAGAGATCTCTTTTAAAGTCTAGGCATTATCTTGGTCAGATCATGTGAGGACCATGCAACCATAAAAATCTCAAGTCTAGATTGAGTAGGTTACTTCTAGTTCACCTTGCACTATCGTCTACCTCATCATCACTTACTATCAGGCAGTATCAGGTGAGACAGTGGTCAATCGCAAAGATAGGCACACAAGTATCGCTTCTATACATATTTCTGATTCTATGGTAGGGCTTAGTACCATCGATCGCGTCCATGGGGCTTAGTATGTTCCGTTAGATTGGAAGCAGGCTTAGGAGAATAAAGACACGTCCAGACAGGACGTTTCTTTAGTTGAGATGAAGGTAGCAATTAAATTAAGAAGGAGATACTCTTTTGTTTTTGTTGCAATTGTACTTGTGCATTATGAATGTGATACGTGCAATGGGGAAACATTCGCAATACATTTTATTTATATCATATAAATTAGAATTAATAATACAGTTCAAGTCAAAACTGGACTAAACCATTATTAATGTGGTAGCTTATTTCATATCAATTCCAAGGACAAAACCTTTATAAACAGCTCCCGTACAAAACTTTAGAGATAATCTTCATTTTTATATAATATTTACATATTCACTATAACTGCGTATCTCTCAAATTCATGTGTTCACATATAAAAATCACAAAACACTCACAAATAGACACCCTCTCATACTCACTCATTCACCATATCACCTAATACAAAGAGAGGTTCAGACCATTAATACAACCTTAGACTAATATTATTCCTTTGTTTTGTACAATGCTAGCATTTAAGAACTCTAGTCTAATGTTACTCGAGGGGATTGGCGCTGTTAGCCGAAATACAGGTTCCTCCTAGTTCGGCTCCAGATGCTAAAACTTTTGTGTACTTTTGTTTTATCTTAGCACCTAATTGTAATATAACTGTAAAAAAAATGTATATAGAGAAGGAGGTAAATGAACATCACAATTGAATTGATCAAGTTACATTAATTTGTACGCATAAATACCATTATGTCAATTTTTACCTTTATCGCCGCAATTATCGTTGCTATAAACAATTGACACCACATTCACTTTTCACTACACTTCATACTTGACGAAAACTTGTAAATGTATTATTGTATAGCAGCTGTCCACGCGGACGCATCGCTCTCTCAAGTAGGAGAGAGACAGATGTCGAACGCTGCCGAACGCGGAGGCCGATTGTGCCTCTTTGTCGCTCGTTCCGCGCTCTCGCTTGCACTTCAAGCCTTAAATGGAACGCCTCAGAGCGAGGCAACGCCGCATGAATCATGTTTTTTCGTGCGTACAGCCGCGCCGGCTCCATCGAATTATAAGACGTTGTCACGTCAAATAATCACACGCGCTGATACCGCGCGATACCACACAAGAAGCGCCTCGCAGATGCGTCGATTCGCGAATTATCGGCGTCACATTACGCGAATATTTTGATGCGAATCAAAATTTGATTTTCCCACAGTTGACCGGAGGGTATTGCTAGGAACTTTGTAAAAAGGATCAAGTAAGTTAGTTGTTTTTTTTTGTTGTTTAAAGAATCATCAATCTGCCTAGCCTTTTCCCAACTATGGTGGTTTCGGTTTCCAGTCTAACCGGATGCAGCTGAATACCAATATTTTACATGGAGCAACTGCCTCCACGAACCAGTTACTAGGTTATACGAAACCCCTTGGTAAGACTGGTTGTCAGACTTTCGGACCTCTGACGACCCGTAACAACTGTCAAAGATCCACAGATGACAGCTGGGACCAACTGCTTAATTTGCTTTCTGAGGCACGGAGGGGTCTTGGTATGTAAAGATGGTCAACCATCCACGGAGCAACCGCGGCAAGCGTAGCTTAACCTGATCGATCGACCCGTGCGGCTGTTAGTACTTAGCCACGAGCCCCTTTTATTCCCTATTTCATTTTACTTGGGCTCAAGTTACTTGTAAATAACGCGTGCAAATACATTCAGGGGTTCATTTATTAACGTTGCTAAAAACTAAGTAGGGTTACAAAAGTGTGTAATTTCAATCACTTATTACAGAAAAAAGCTCGTATGTCTGATTGTTCTTAACTTCGCCTTTTCTAGTTTATTTCTATTTTATGAAGTCCTTATTATTTTTCTTAATATTTATTTATTTATCTGAAATTTAATCACTGCTTGCTCTCAGTGCATAGATATTATTGAAAAATATTGTACCGTAGTAGGGGTTGAGCAGTGGTGGCCCAGTGGTAACCTCCCCGACTTTCCGAGTTGTAGGTCGTGGGTTCAAACCTAGGCAGGCGCTTTACTTTGTGTAACTAATTTCCTCACCACTGCTCTAAAAACGGTGAAGCAAATCATCGTGAGGAAACCGGCATGTCCTAGAACCAAAAATTCGAAGACATGTGACATCTGCCAACCCGCACAGGGCTCGCTTGCTAGATTACATCCGACTCACTCTCGAAGAGAGAAGGCCTGTGTCTCAGCAGTGCGAACATTATAGGCTGATTACGAATAGGGGGAAAAGGGCATTGACCGATCAGAAATCAATTTTTTCAACCTGTGAAGAATAGGTGGAAGGTAAAATAGGTTACATATCACTTGCGATATCCAGTCACCTGTAAAAAGAGGCCGGGCCTATTATCTTTAATTGGGCACTATCCATTGTTGTATTGAATAAAAAGGAAAGTCGTGGCTCACTCACCCTCTGACTGACTTATCAACGCCCAGCCCAAACTCTAGGACCTAGAAGACGAAATTTTTTCATAGTTCCCCTTTATAATGTACATAAGGAATAAGACCAGATGTTGCAGAATTCCCACTGCCCACACTGAAAGCCGTGCGAATTCCCTGGCAAAGCGCTACAATTCCATAACATTGGTGCAGGTTTACGACGAGACTTCCTTTGAAATTCAGCCTCGGTACCACTTACTTTCTAATCTTCGAGCCAACGACAGTAAAGGAGTTCCATTTTAGGGACTACATGACCTAATCGCAAGTTTTATAATGCTTAGAAGTATATGATCCACTGCAGTATAAATAAAATCAGAAAAAAAAATGATATTCTTCAGGATAGATATTGAAAACATAACACGACTAATTTCGTACGATAGAAAAGAGTCACGAAGATACCTCTAAAATTTCTTTTATCGATTAAAAACCATACATGCAACTTTTCTGTTTTTTTTTCGGATTGTTCTTCAAGCAACATATTACGTGCTAGTGTTTTAATTTTTTTGTCCAATCAAAAGTTTTTTTTGTAAATAGAGAATTTCTTCATATTTTGCAATAAATTACCAGCTTTGTGTCATCGCGCTTCTCTTTCTTTTCTATGCAGTCCGACAGTGACCGCGATTTAGCTGTTGTCTGCCCCTTAATATTATTATCTAACTTGTTAGAGGCCATATCGATACTATAACGAGGCCATTCACCCCAATCGGGGCCTAGGGTTGAAAACCGCGGAATTGGCGGAACGGCTATTATTGTACGCGGTGCGGCTGGACCTAGTCCTTTACGATATTCGTTTATTCATGATCATAATACTCCTATAGAGGTATGAGGAACAGGGTGTAAAGTTCCCTCATACCTCCATAGAAAAGAGATGATCCTCCGACCAGATGGCTGTTGTCTTGTGGGCAACTGCCCGAAGATTGATGTCGGGGCATGGTATATAAGCTAGTTGCGCGGGAAACTCTGCTTGCGCGATGCAGGATTTTGCGTGACGTCAGTGTGAGGCGCAGTTCGCATGTGGCGATGTAGATACCGTTACACTCTTGTCAGCTGTTTGCTATGTGCTAATTAGACAAAACAAGAAGCTATGCCTTATTGTTTTGTCTATTTAGCACACAAGTGGCAATCGCTCACAGCATTTCGTATTTCTACAACGACTTTCAACAGGTTTGAAATATAAGATTTTCTGTAGCTTATGTCGTCAGTCCCATAAGTTATTGTCCATTGTCTTTTTCACCATAGCTACTGCTGATATAATGTTTATCGAGGCCGTAAGATCACTAATCCCTTCGCTCACGCCAAAAAAAAACACAAACACTGAAATGTCAAAAAAATTAACGATAGTTCTCTCAGAGACATTAAATAAAAGAACCAAAATTAAATCATTTATCTCAACTATGTCTTCGGCGGCCTCGTTTTTTCTCCAATCAAATTTTTTGGGTCAGCAAGATGTAACTTGTCGAATGGACGCAATTTTTCCAAATCTATCGCTTCTGCACGTACTTTTGAAACGAGGCCAAGGGACATTAAGGCGAAGATTTGTGAAAATGTAATGGCTCATTTACAGGAAGAGAGTTTCTCGCCTCGAATAGGCGATTATCGAAATGAGATTAGGGTTTATTCATGTAAACGGTACGGCACGTTAGCGGTAACACTTTGACACTGAGCTGGCCTAGCGCAGTACGGAGTTTCAATAACACACCAGCTTGTACTGGTTTTGTTACCCCTTTTTTTTGTGGGTTGGAAATCATCAAATAACTTCTCCCGCTCTGGGCAGAGCCGCGGGAGGGCGTGTCAGACTCTTACTGACTAAAACCCACCCGTGTTCCTTCAGTCGCCTGTGCCAGGGTCCACGGTATCCCTCTCGGACTTTCCCGCAACCCCGGCAGGCATCGGCCCTAGCGGACCCCGTCATTGATGCTGACATCTCTTTGAGGTGCGAGTGGAACACAACTCGCCATCGACCCGGGCCTGGTCCTTATCGAACGGCGAGCTGCCCATTGCTCGCCGTTCGCAAGCCCGCGCCTAAGGTGGCCGGGAATTAGCCTGGGATTACGCAGTATGGAGTTTCAATAGAATAACACACCAGCTTGTACTGGTTTTGTTACCCGTGACTTGCGGTCTACCGTACGCAAGATACTCGATGGCGAGAATTGAGAATCGAAGTCGTTTCTAGGGTACCGTACGTCCAAATGAAAAAACGGAACTCTTATATGATCACTCTTGTGTCCGTCTGTCTGTCTGTTTATCCGTCTGTCACAGCCAATTTGCTCCAAATCAACCGGATTAATTAAGTTAAAATTTGGTACACATATGAATTTGTGAGACCCAAACACGTACGAGCAACGTAAATAAATGAATTTTGAAAGGGTGTCACTTTTGGGGGGCAAACAAGAAAATTAAAAACGAAGGTTTTGCAAACAGTAACTAACGTGTGACTTATTAAATAAAAAGGGCTTGGTGTGAGAGTCTCAAATATATTTTTTGTATAATTTCTCTCTACGCGAGTTCGACTCGCATTTGACTAGTTTTTGAAAATTGAAAGCGTCCGTCTAAACAAAAAACGCATTTCGAGAAAATCCCCTTAATAACCTTGTATGTCCAAAGTCAAAATCGAAATATTTTATTTCACATAAACCTACATGGGCACTTATGAAACGTCTATCGTTTCATAAGTGCCCATGTAGGTTTGTTAGGTGAACGGTTCCAATTGGTCGTTTCCTATGGAGAAGAGCCGGCAGGAAAGTCTACGGTTACTATTGGAGCTTTAGATAATACAGAGATGATCCTAACTTCCTAACTTATCCTTAGTAATATTATAAGTGCGAAATAAAGATAAGATAAGTCTTTATTTGCTTTAAATATGGTACTCGTATAAAGTTGTTACAGTATGGTTTGACATAATGTCCACTTGTTTAGCAACACAGAATATTGTATCAATTACATGCAAAATAATTAATACACGAGTTAAAGGTGAAAATATACGATGCGTACATTAATTGGTTATACAATGATAGTCTTTCAAATCATACATAACAAAGAGTCGTCAAAACTCCCAGTTTAGATGTGTGATTATGGTTTAGATATGGCCACAAATTAAAAAAAAAATATGCACGAGAAAGTTTGATTATTTCTCTCGGGAGTGTTCTAAATAATTATCACATTTTTTCTTGTATTTGAGTGTGTGACTCTTCAAACACTCAAATACAAGAAAAATTGTGATAACCCTCTCATAAAAGTTATGTCCATTCAGCCATATAAATAGTTTATTTTTAAATGAGTTAGCATTATTTAACCGTTTTAGTACTTTTGGTATTTTAATGTATATACGTATACACATCACAAGGCAGCTTCTAGCATACTTGACTGATAATTGCTAATTGCTTGGCTAGGATAATCATAAGTCAGCCAAGTATGCTAGATACTTGACTCACGCGGACTTCCGTATGAGTCAAGTAAGTTGGTTTGTATGTTTTTTACCTTTTCACGCCTAAACCACTGAAGCGATCATCATGAAATTTGGTATATACGTTCTCAGGGGTACAGAAAAGGAAATAGGGTACCTTTTACCCAGAAAAAAAGTGCTGTTCCCGAGGGAAAGAACAATAACTTTCGACGACAACGCTAGATGGCGCTACGTGTCTTTCGAATGATGATTGAATTATATTATTAGAAACTTTAGTACTGTGTTAAGAGTTATTTTTTTAAATATAAGTAGTACATTTTGTGAGTCTCGAGTGAACTCCAACGCCGTTTGACCGAACACAATGAAAGTTGGCACATTGTGTATAAATATGTATTTTTATTGGACTTTTTCGACATCTTTCGGGCGATGCCGGGGTCAAAAGCTAGTATTATTATAAAACACAATGGTTATATATAAAATAGGTAGGTATTGTTAAAGAACATCAAAGTTACGCAAGACACGTTATGTTAAAATTAATTGCTTTATTGTTTTCTTCAGGACAAAAGCCTTTCCTCTCAAGCATAAAAATACAATTATTTTCATGATATGATCATTCCGCATCCGTGCCCAGTTTAAAGAAAACTTACAAAAGTAGGTACTCAAATGTTCGCTTGCGATGAACGGCGGATCATGCCACGATTTTGAAATATTTGCTGGCACGTGTCACTCTTTTTGTCATAATTAATTGGTTGCTACGAGTTTTGACGAGCTCTCCATTTGTATGGGACACAGGATTATAAATTTATTTATTGAATTGGTGATAGTCACGAGTTGGAACTCGTTTATTATTATTTTTTTTTAATAACGTTGCCCCACACTAGGAATTTCTCCTGTATCGTGGGTGCGTTTACAAACATTTAAACTCACATACACAAACGGCCAGACCCGGAACAACTACTTGCAGGTCATACAAATATTTGTTCCGTGCGGGGATCGAACCCGCGACACGTTACGCAGCAGTCATGTCAGCGATACCTATTAATTTCAGAATTGATTGGTGAAATTACGACGTTTAGGTACTCATGGTTGAAGCCTAACTTATGAGGAAACAGAGAGCCTCATACAAACGTAATTATATTCATTCACATCCTCCACTTACACATACACGCACCCTTCCCATACACACAGACGCTCGCACCTCCACACCATCACTTACACACACACACACCACACACACACCACACACAGACACACTTACACACACACCCACTTATTCTGTTACAACTATTATTATTAAATGTCTAGTTCTAGTTTTATTGTTATCGATGCTATGTCTAGTTCTTACCTATAAGTATAACCAAAATTGTTGTTAAGGAACTCAGTTGGTCTTTCGCTCTGGGGTGGGCGCTAATAACTGCGACACAGTTACAAAATTAACGCAGTATAATAAATAATAATTAGTGTAATAATTATGTTTTTGTTCCAATAAATATTTGTATTTGTATTTTGAATGGTTTCGAGGGCGGTTTTTTGTCTATTCTAGGGACTTGAATCTTTTGGTCCATTTTCCATATACTTCTCGTAATACGATTGAGTTGGCATTGAATTTTGCACACGCGTGTTCTATTGTAATCACAATATTATGGTGTCATTTTTCCTCATCTGAAAATGAAGATGGAAAGTCAACGCGGAATCTTTATACATAAAAATAGCCTCGGCGACTGCCATTACTTACACGGGCAATACCTAGTTTGTGCAATTCTTAGGAATTATGATTGAATATGACGTCTCAGCAACACCGTGCAATTTACTTCAGTATCAAGATTGTATAAAAATTGCTAATAATCGGGCTGTCAGACCTCGTTGACCGGCTAGTATTTACACCACAGCATGCGCTAGTATTTGCAGCTTTGGTGTTTGCAGCGCGACTTGACAGCATGATTTTCATTGAGGTGGTTCACGGAGCCGCACGTCAGTGCAGTAGCTAGGTGACTCGGGCGGGGAACATGATGTCAATTTGGCGTCGTATTGTCCGTTCTTAATATAATTGTTTTTTTTTTATTTGCCCTATGCCTGCAACATGATCTCATTGTTTGGTATTTTATTAATCAGTCAGTATATCCGTCCACAACATAAGTAATTGATCTCATTGTTTTGTTAACCTTAATCTTTAGTGTAACTGAAAATTATAATCTGTTAATTAATGTTTTAATTAGTGCTATAATATTATTCATAAATAATTATGTTCTATTCTCTGTGTTAATAATATAATATAAATCTGCCTTTGTACAATATTATTTTGTTTACTTGTGCTTAGAGTTTTAATAAATAAAATAATTTGGACTGTACATTGTAATGTGTTATCTAAAAAATCGATTATTTTGATTTGATTGGATTTGCTAGTTTGCCGAAACGGAAGGAAAATAATAAAAAGATATATTAATACAAGCCGTATGCCCGATAGACCTTCCATCTCCTATTTAACCCCTTAAGGGTATGAATTTTCAAAAAATCCTTAAGTGCTAACCTTCGATAAATTAGGAACTTATGTGGAATTTCAAGCTTCTTTATCTAACGGTTTTATGATTTTTTTAAAGTGAATGTTTTTTTCTCTTGTTTAGATATTTGAAGCCCGCGACCTGCCTATCAAGGATGTAACCGGCAGCAGTGACCCTTACATCAAGGTGTTCCTGCTCCCTGATCGCAAGAAGAAGTTCCAGACCAAGGTCCATCGCAAGAACCTGAACCCAGTCTTCAATGAGACCTTCCTGTTCAGGTCAGTAAGGAAATGTCATTTAGTCCAAGGTCTGCTGGTAAATTTTAAAAGAAAGTTAAGGCCAGAGGGTTAATTTTGTATCAGACTTTCAATCAGAATCCGAAAGATTTAGAAGGAAATTGCTAATCTATTGCGTCATAAAGGTTTGAACAATTCGTCTACTCAAAAACGTAAATAACGCATTGAATATTGTTGAAAAGTCAAAATGATGATGCCATTTAAGTGTGTTACGCAATTGCACAGCAGTAAGCCATGATGACAAGGCGTTCTGATTCTATATATTTATAATCTTATCTTGGAAGTGTTTTAGTTGGCAGAAACCCTAAAAATGCAGCGCTAAAATGCTAGCTTGGAATACCTAAGTATATTCCTGAGTAAGGGCTTAAAGTAGATTAGGTATACCTACTTTAGAAATGGGCTGAAAGTAGGTACTTAGACTAATTTTAGCCCATTTTTGGTACTAATGGTACTTTAATATACAATACATACTTTGTAGCCTGCAATGCCAATGACTATTTTTGTAATGTTAGAACACAACATAAAAGGTTTCTGGTATCACAGAGACAGCAGAACACTGACTCCTAAGTCACAGGATTACCTAGTTTAGGAGTCAGGGTACACCTTATCTGTATGACCTTTTTTTTTTTTTTTTGAGGATGAGCGGAAGGGAGTGTCAGACTCTTACTGACTAAAACCCACCCGTGTTCCTTCCTTGGCCCTTTATGTTCCGGGTCAGCGGTACCCCTTATGGATGATCCCGCTTTCCCGGCAGGCTTAGGCCCTAGTGGGCCCCCTCTTCGATGCTGACATCTCTTTGAGGCGCGCGTGGAACACGTACGCGCCGTCCGGCACGGGCCTGATCCTGATCGGACGGTGAGCTACCCATTACTCACCGCCCGCAGGCCCGCGCCTACGGTGGCCGGGAGTCGTCACGCGGCTCCCGACGCCCGGAGCGTCCACCGCGGCGGCTTGGACGGGAGACTCTCTCCCTCTCCCGTCCCACCGCCTCCTTCGCTAGCATGACTGCTTCGCAGAAGGAGGCGACTGCCTCCCACTCCCCCTCGCCCCGGACCATGGCTTGAACCAAGGCCGGGCGTGAGAGGTCGCCGCCGCTGCCGATCGCCTCTACGAGGACACGGCGGTGCTCCGCCCATGCAGGGCAGGCCCCCACCGTATGCTCCACCGTGTCCTCGGGGCGATCATCGCAGTGGTGACACCCGGGCGTTTCCTCCCGCCTGATGATGTGCAGGAACCTCCCGAAGCTTCCGTGTCCGGTGAGCACCTGCGTCAGGCGGTAGATCTGTATGACCTTTGGTTAAACAAGTAATTTATGTCCTAGTTTTAGCAATGTCAAAGGTTTTTGTATGAATAAAGTTTTTTATTATTTAACAGCAACACTTTTGCGAAAATGACTTCTTATTGGAAGGTTTCGAGTGATGTCCATTATTTTTTCAGCAAATTTCAATAGGTATAAAAAGTGAGAAAATTGGTCAACGTATATTTAAAAAAAAAAGCGTTTACTATTAATCTACAGCACAAAATTGAGGCAGCCCCGGTAATTTAAGATACTTGTGATTACCTCGCAACTTCCCATTGTTACTATCTACAATGTTGAGACATAATTAAAAAACAAAAGAAGAGAAAAAGCTTAGTTTCTAGGATGTAAGAAAATTCTTGTTGTAACATGTTCAGGTATATGTAGTGTTTGTGTGTATGTATATGTGTGTGGGGGAGGTGGATGTGTGGGTGTGAATAGGTGTATATGTGTGTTAATGATTGATTAACTACAGTATGTTTTGATTCGGTACAGGTAGCATATTCTGGTTAATATAAGTTCAATTTCGTTGTTCGTTTGTGATTTTAACCATTCCGTTGAGAGTATTTTTCATTCGTACCGCAGCATTGGGTAAACATTTAATTTGAGGTTTAATTAATTATATTATATTCACTGCAGACTGCAGAGCAACTCACCAACAATTCATAAAAACGTTATTTAAATTTGCCAACTTGTCGAGATCCGAAACTCCTTAAAATCCTATTTCGACCTTAAGGCGGAGATTTCTTAAAAATTGTCAAAAAGGTGATTTTTTAAAAGCAGTGTGTCTCTTAAACCGTAACTAAATTTATCAAGAAAAAAATACATGATAATTTCAAGTAATTTTTAATAAAGTGATGGAACTCAAAACATAATTAAACATACATCAATGCATCAAAAACTTCTTCAAACACGCCTCTTAAGTGACTTTAAAAGCAGTTTATCCTTTTATCAACAATTCTAATTAAAAATATACCATACTATTTCAAATGCCAAACTGCATGCAGTGATGGATTACATTTTTTAATCCAATCAATAGATTTTTTGTAAATAGAGAATTGCTTCATATTTTGCAATAAATTACCAGCTTTGTGTCATCGCGTTTCTCTTTAATTTCTATGAAGTCTGCAAGTGACCGCGCTTTAGCTGTTATCAGCCCCTTAATCCGTCTTCGATCACTCCCTCGGGACTTGGCGACAGCAACTTGGAAATATTTCGTCAAAATATTAGTTCTGTTGAGTGCCACCTGAGTCGCCAAGTTACCGGCAAATTAAGTTTACTCTTTTAACGTTAATTGTTTCACTTCACTTTAAAAGTTTCTTCAGGATTACCTACTGGAATATTAGAATTCTTGTTACTTAATTTTGGAGTAGATTAAAACTAAATACTTTTACTGTGTTATAATATAATATAAACTTTATTTATATTAAACAGCATGTTACAGTTTTCACTAAGTCATCATCAGCCTATAATGTTCCCACTGCTGGGACACAGGGCTCCTCTCGGTAGATGTCACATGTCTTTCGAATTGTTGGTTCTTGGACATGCCGGTTTCCTCTCGAGGTTTTCCTCATATTCTCATAGTCATCGCAAATAATTTTAATGTTTTTGTGTTTCGTAATGCTATTTACTTATTACTGTATAGAATCCAGTTCTTCTAACTGAACAGACAGCAGTGCTGCTGGGGAGTTTGTTCCGCCACTTCTTCTTCCCAGCTAAAGCACTAGGAAGTGATGAAGGGCGGGCGTTTTGGGGGGACTGTCTTATGTAATTTTGACGTTCAAAAAGTGCTGATTCTAAGCCTAGTTTGAATAAATGACTTTTGATTTTGATTTTAAAATCTAAGCAATAAGATTAAAAACATTATGTTGACAATTTCGTGCTTACTCTATTTTGGAACTAGACGTAGTTCCTGGTATTACATATCAATGCTCAGTATTTCACGAAAATAACCGCAGGAATAGTTTACTTCATAAAAAGGATTTTTCAGATTACATAAAGCATTCGTCAATTTTGATTAACTGATTACACTTATAATGGACAGTGAATCTTGAAAAAAAAACAACTTACTCGACTTAGTATTTTATTAAAACGTTATCTTACTCCAACTATGTACCTATTTAAATAGTTTATCATAATTATCATAATTTGGGAACCCCTGTTTTTAGTCATCTACGCTTTTGCGTGTTTCCAGTTATGTCCAATATATACCTACCATAATAAATCGTCGAATTTTTATAAGGCTGGTTTATTTCTTCTCTTTCTTTCGCGATAATAGATACCTATTCTGCACACCGAAATGGGTCGCTAGGAAATCTACAAACAAAAATAACATACAAAATAACAATACTACTCCATGCATTCCCTGTTCCAGAATAGTCGATGTTTGTTACATTAGTTGGCGCGCTGTCACAAACATTGGTCAAACAATCACAAATTATTATTATTTTTTTTTAAAAAACGTTGCCTCACACTAGGAATTTCGCCTGTATCGTGGGTGCGTTTACAAACATTTAAAAATTCACATACACAAACAGCCAGACCCGGAACAACTACTTGCAGGTCATACAAATATTTGTTCCGTGCGGGAGTCGAACCCGCGACACGCAGCGCAGCAGTCAATCGCTTAGCCACTGCGCCAACCGTGTCGTCAAATTGACTTATATTTACGATTTAATTGTTTTTAATTTATGAAAAATAGTAATTGATATAAACTTAACGAAAAAAAAGACATTCTGCGCCATTTTCACGTCCTAACGTTGGCTATGATTGGACCAGACTAATTTGAAATAAGACCACAATAGTATTTGTGCTCTTATTTTTCGGACCGTTTTTGGAGCGCTCATCGGGAATCTATAGTAAGCGCATCACTTAAGAACGGCTGTACGGATTTGGCTATTCTTTCTTTTAAAATATTCGTAATAGCCTGAACTAGGTTTTTATGAAAAGAAAAAAGAGAAAAGTGGCCCGGAAAATTCGGTAAAAGCCTAAAGTGCTTTTTTATGGGACTTTTTTGTGAACTCAAGACCATGTTGAAATTTTGACAGGACAAAGTCTGTCGGGGTCAGCTAGTTTTTTATTTATTTATTTTCCATCACATCTATCATTACAGAGTAACCTAATGCGATAGTGTACTAATCTAAACTCTTATCCTAACTTATTATTACGTATTATAAAATTTTGAAATATAATACAAACAATGCATTCTTTGTGAACTCACTCAGAGAACAACAGAATAGGTCCGAGTCAGTAGCTATTTATTTATTTGGGACAAACAAACAGTAACACATTATATCTGCGCAAATAAAATAAACAAAGATATTAAATAAATGTGAAACTCACATCGTTATCCACAGCATATACAATTCATTTACTTTAATAATGAACAATCTATGCGAGTAAGACTACAAGACTGTTCAAACAACTATACATTGGAATCCTTGAGTTTCTTTAACAAAGCAGAACGAAATCTATTTGCTGACACTGAGAATAAATCTAATTCTCTAGTTTCTGAACAAAAATCATTATAGTTTTTGCACATGTGACGTAGAGGCGCTCGCAGACCAGCATTGGTGCGGCAATGGGACACAGCAAAAAGAGGACGTGCGCGCACCTCTCGTCTAATAACAGTTCTTGGGACACAGTAGCATATTTTATTAGTAATCTCAGAGCAGTTATACCTGTTATAGCATACGTCGAAAGCTATGAGGTTAAGAGTGCGGAGTGCACGGGTTAGTGCACAGTGGAGCTTCACTTAAAAGATTGGTGCGAGCGCGCAGCTCCGCCAGCAGGCGTGGCTGTCGACGTCGCCTCATGTACGTGACCGGAACACACAAACCTATATTGCATAAAATGTCCGCATTATGTACCTTCCCTCTAAATACCCCTCCAGTAAGATCCCTCCAGCGTCAGGAGGGATCTCGCACTCATCTCGTTCGTTATCTCCAAAAAAATCAACAAAAAAAAAAGGTTTGCCCCCAACGATTCGTCTATTTAGTCTGCAAGGCAAACGACTTAATTTCCTGTTCCACACACCTCTGTTTGCTGGTAAAGTGGGCCGAAGGACCCATAAACAACAATAATTCTTTCAGACTTTACTTAAGGCCTTTTTTCTAACTAAATCATGAAGCCTGAAAATTATCTTTAAAGGTTCCGTAAAATTTTCTTCCAGTTCCGCAATAAAACTCTTAACGGCTTCCAGAAACTTCTGGCAACTCTTCATGATTACATCCGACCCTTAGCCAAGGTAAACGACCTCCACGGATGTCGGAGGCGACGAAAATGCCTTATTTGTATGCAAAACAAATAAATTGACAAACTTTTGGAAACTTTTTTATTGAAAGTTTAGGAACCTCACCTGAAAAAGGGGAATTTCGGGAGGCAATCATAAGTTTCTGATTGGCCGAAACGTGTATAGGGTGCCACATACATCATATTTGGGTCGGCATGCTTCATCACAGCCGCAGCCGGGTGGCAAAATCGAACAAAACAGGTGTAAAAAGACGCTTAACGAAGCCGATAGTAACTAGTACTCCCCGAAATGTTTTCACATATTTCATTTTATTTCCCTTTGGGAACCTTTTGGTTACGGAGGTATTGAAGATCAAAATTTCAATATTCAAAGTTTTAATAGTTATAACTTAACTTTAAATACCCCACAACTCCTACCGTTGCATGTACCCCTGAACACAGTGCTTTGCGTGCGTTAAATGGCACGCTGTACAATGATTTTTCACATCCAAAATACCTAAATAAATTTTTCAGTAATCATTTTTGCTCAATGTTACTTAGTTTGATTGATGTACAGAATAATAATAATAATCATAATATGAGACAACATCCACACAAGGTCTTCAGGTCCCGAACTAGGTAGAACCTGTACTACGGTAACCTGATGACTGATATACATACTTAAATACTTATAAACGGATGTGATGGGTCTTGTTACACCCTATATGTATGTAGATGTAGGGTTACTTGTAATTTGACGTATGTCCGTCAGGAGCTGATAGGGGGCCCAAAATACAACAAATGGAACCCCACATAATTATGTATGACCGAAATTCAATAGTTTTCAAGATATTTTAATTTTAAGAGATTACACAAAAATTGACATGTATTTCCAAATAAAAATAAAACTCCCTATTGAATGGGTACCATTATAAAATTATATTGTAGCTGGCACATCAATTAAGCTATGAACATATTTAAGCGAAGGTAGCTGCCGAACGAATTTTGCAGATCATCATGAGCCGAATTAAAGCCGAATTTTAGCAGAAATTGCTTCTCGGTTGTCGGCTTAGTCGCCTTTGTTGATCAACAAACACCGAATCGAATGCCGGACCCGAACAAGTGTGAAATTATTCTAAAATTTCTGCTGTAAACTATTGGGTACATGCCAAGCATATACCAAATCAGATTTTTTACATAAAGCTCTGCAAATGTCAGAGTTTAACCCTTTTAATATTGTTTGGTCTTATTAGCATTTATACGTTCGTTCTGTAGAAATAAAACTTTTAGTTCGCAGACGACAAAGCCTTTTGTAATATGCAAATTTTTAATAACAATGTTTGTATTGAGATATTTTTTAGGGTTCCGTACCCAAAGGGTGCCAACGGGATCCTTTTACTAAGGCTCCGCTGTCCGTCAACCCGACCGTCGCGTCCGTCCGTCCGCCCATCCGTCACAGGACTTTATCTTTTGAACCGTAATAGGTAAATGCTTGAAACTTTCACAGAATGTGTAGTACTGTGGCCGCTAACAAGACGTTTTAATTAAATAAAGTTAAAAAAAAGATTTTTAAATGTTAAATATTATAAGGTAGTACGGAACCCTTCGTGCGCGATTCCGACTTGCACTTGGCCGCTTTTTTAGTTTTATTTAGACTAACATAAAGCTCAGTAACTCGGTACATTTTTTTGTTAGAATGTTTTAAAGTTAAAACACAGATCTTCAGTGTATCAATCAAAAGGGTGCGATCAATCTTTATTTGCGGTCACATTAATCTCGCCATCTTT
Organism: Brachylomia viminalis; assembly: GCA_937001585.2. Taxonomy (NCBI): domain Eukaryota; kingdom Metazoa; phylum Arthropoda; class Insecta; order Lepidoptera; family Noctuidae; genus Brachylomia; species Brachylomia viminalis. The sequence continues at coordinate 26,051,856 of OW443294.2, read as the reverse complement.
CTTTATTTTTATCTGTTCAGTATGGTTTCTAATAAATCACGTCAAGATTCCAAAAGTCTTATTATATATCGTATTGTTGGAACTTGAGTGGCATTTATTTATTGTAGAATTGTTGATATTTCATACATATGAAGTCACTTCAAAGATTAACTCAAGTGACATTGTGATTGAAGATGACGATTCTTAAATTATAAACGATACATGTTCGAAATGCTGCAGTGTGCTCTACGGACCATTTTTAAAAACCACTCTTATTGGGGAGTTTCCTTTTAAGTGTCCATTTTGATGTCTCTTTATGTGTTCTTTAAGAAAAGAACGCCATTTTTTAATTTAGAATAGGCTTCAGTCTTATACAATGTCGGTGTGGTTGGACAGGTCTTTTCGTTCGTTATTTTGAGCGGATTTATCTGTCTTCCAAAATCTTGCCGTTAAATATGACACATTGAGTTTTTTAAAAGTTCGTCTTTGTAGAGCGTTGCCGTTGTCACTTATAAATAAATAATTAAAATTCATTCTATTTCAGGCAAAACCCATATTACAAAAATAAGATAAAATTTAAAAATACTTCAACAGATTAGATCAGTAAATAATAAAATGTAAATGCAATTAAAATAAACGAATAGTCGGTACAAATTAAAAGGGTCACAGAATTAAAATAAAATATCAAATGCAAAAATAAACTAATGTTCCCGCGCTTTTTTTCTTTGTACCGGCTAATGAGTAGGTACAAATTATAAGGGTCACAGAATTGAAATTAAACAAAATGTCAAAATAAAAGGGTTAAATTAGGTTAAAGGTCATATTAAAATTAAGTAAAAAATGCATTTAAAAACAATACAATACAAACAAGTCATTATAAATAGAGGTCAGTGTCTATTGGATTAAGTGCCCTGGCCATGCTCATGTTCTTTTATAAAATTCCCTCATAATTATGTAGAAGCAAAATCGCTCGCTTATTACCTATGTGTCAGTTTCTGTCTAAATATCGATGAGTTATCTACGCCCTGGTACTGTATTATTATGGTTGACGAATTTCATTGTTCTTTCTTTAGTGTCCCGTATGAAGAGCTTCGCCAACGCTACATCCAGTTCTCCGTGTATGATTTCGACCGGTTCAGCCGCCACGACCTGATCGGCCATGTAGTGCTCAAGGGTCTGCTAGAGTCAGCTGATCTTCACCAGGAGATCGAGTATACCATGAACATACTGGCCGCGCCTCAGGTAAGAGATACAATTGACGACTGTAGTTAGTCATTATACAGGGTTATTTGTAATACGTTGGCAATCGGAGGTCATTTGTATATTTTTTATAAATTTTCAAAGCTATTTACCGCCAAAAATATAAAATATTAAATTACTCGGAATTGGTTGACATTTGAATAGGGGTGATAAGAGGTAATTCGGTTGCAAATGACCTCCCCTACGTTCCGTTAATGGATTGCCGACATATTATCAATAAACCTGTATACAATATGTAACTGAATTAATGCACATTATGAAAGTAGTTTGTTCAGAATGCGTTAATTTCGGGATATGTTGTATAATACCAAGACTACGAGTAATAAAAGTACCAAGATCATATTATTATGAGTAAACTCGTGATTTACTGGTGTAAACAAAACTACATTTTTAGTTGGTACTATAGACGTAATTTTTTTTATAGATAATTTGGTAATACAAAATAAACTACAGGAAAGTTCAGCTATAGTAGCCGCGATATAACGCTATAATAAAGGTCGTTAACGCCCTTCTACCAATGTATTCCAATATTTCAAAACGATACGAAAAAAATGTAAAGGCAGTGTCGCTAACACGATCAAAACAAACGTATCGCGGTAAGGGGCGTCCTTGATGCGTTCACTTGACATGAATTACAAACCTTCTGGTCAAAACCATGTTCAGTCGTATTTATTTTGGTTGGAACTTACTAGATAATGTAACTCATATACCAAATAGTAACCTTTATTTGACAATTATTTAAAGTTTATTTTTTATTTTATTTATTAAAACTTTATGCACAAGTAAAAAAAAATACTGTACAAAGTTTTTATACATTCCTTTCATTTAAACGAACAAATTTAAAAAGAAATGATTTTATGTACCTATCCGTGTACCTTGAGAAGAAATCTATAGTCTCGCGTGATTTATTATAAACTTAAGGTGTTTGCAATAATTCGGTACATGAAAACAAAATAAGCAGACTGAACCGGTAAAGTCTGTGTCCGAATTTTCACTAACGGAACTTTCACTTTGTCTGTTACATTTTTAATAAAACAAAGGACGCGGTACATTATTAAAAGATGGCGGATAGGTGATGCGCCTCTGAATCGCTCTGACTTCACACCCAGCGCCGAGTATTACATACACCATTTTTTTATAAGAACTTTAAAATTCGGTTATTTTCATCATTAACTATATGAATATAAGTTAAAGCTAAATAAATCCAAATAAGGCATGTTCTTTTATTAAAATATAAATCGAAAACATCAGTAACCTCGAAAAAGAAAAATTAACTACGAAAATTATCTTTGAAATACATAAACAATAAGAATTTCATATTTCATTGTTTGAATATGTATTTTAGAAACTTTAAAAAATAAGCCGATTATTACCAAATTTAAGTATTTTTTTACTTATTCCGTTGGGTTAGGTGTTGGGTACGTGTGAGATGGAACACCGGCGTGGTTTTTAGTCAGTATCTAAGAGTCTGACAGACCCCGCCACCCACCCCAGGGCGGCGGACATCCATGAGGATTTTCCACCCGGAAACAAAAAAAAAAGGTGTTTCGTATTATGAAACTCGACCGAAGCAGTATTAGTATCAGGACACTTTTGTATGACGAACGATCTCTATCGAATAAGTTTCGGGACTTTTTGGTACAAGTCGGATCAATGACTTTTATTCTAGCGTTATCTGGCGGCTACTTTAGATAACATGACAAGAGAAATTCTTCATTTACGCTAAAGGTACGGAATTCAACGGAAACGTTTTAGCCTAACCTAGAAAAAGGATAAGTTATATGTTATCAGCGGTATTTTTTGTATTAACACGTGGTTTGAGAAATCCAGTATTCCATATCCATTTTCAGTTAAATAAATAAATAAAAATAAGTTTATTAACACAAAAACCTTAATAAACAAAAATATACAATTCAAACAGGGACATAACTTTGGGAAACAAAGGTTGCATAAATAGTGAAAACCCTGCCTCCTAAACTAGGGGGGACCCTGTGACTTAGGAGTCAGTATTCTACTGTTACTTCGTGTTCAAAAAAAAAAAAAATCCTTTATTTATGTGTGTTATGTTGATTGAGTTGAGTTGAGTTGACATAATAAGAAAACATTCGAGGAAAGAGTTATGATAACAAATCATATACTAAGATCCTATAGAGAGATGATATTGCCGCTAGAAGCCAATTGCTATTGGCAAGATTTTTTTTTTTGAAAAACGTTGCTGACTAATTTGACAGGACTAAACTAATATTTATCTTCTGTCCTTTTCATAATGAAATAGAAAGAAAAAGATGCACTTAACTTAAATTTAGTTTAGTTTGTGAACAAGGGAATCGGCACCAATGTCAACCTTAATTAAATTATTCGACTCAGACCTATTTCATATTAGATTCTTCTACAAAAATTGTTTTTGATGTTCATATCCACTCACACGTCCGACCGGCGGACCCATATACATTCCGGTTGACCGTCCACGCTCGCCTAGCTGAATTAACCTCCGTTCGCTTCCGGTTCTTGTGGAAAAACTAAAAAAGATATACCAATAGAAAAATATGTGTAGGATAGATGAAAGTTTAAAGTATGAACTTATATAATATTTAGATCAACAGATATATTCAATTTTAAAAGGTGAAAATTGCAAGTGTTCTTTTTTTCAAAATCTTTAATCAGTAGGCCAATTCTCGTACTTAAAAAACGTTCAAATTCAAGTCGCAATCTCATCTCAGCGACAATCAATGTCAAAAACCTGTCAAAAATGTATGTAAATTGATTGTAATTTTGACAGATTGAGACTGAGATTAGAATGCGAACGGTCTTAAAAATACGGGAATTGCCCCTCTGATTTAAATAAAAAAAGTATTTTAGATTGTAGGTATCATTTTAAGACGTACAGTTTTAAAGTAGATTATATGCTCTTTAAAATTATTTATAAAACTCAATCTTTCAATTAGTCTCGTGTAGAAAAAATCTAATCAAATTCATAACTTATACAATCTGTCAAATAATATTACCATGTATATGTATAAACTACTTTTTCAACAAAATATGCTTATTTTTATGTTTTAAACTAGATAAAGACGTCCATTGCTCTAATGCAAGCAATTGACTTTTTTCTTCAAAGGTGTATTAAAATTTCAATAGTTTAAAACTGTTCTAAAATACAATCTTTGTAGATTGCTTTTATGTAGAATACGAGTATAGCAGTCATCCTGTTTAGCTCTGATGTTAAGAATCTTGGTCTGCATGTCGACACTTGTCTAGACTGGCGAAAGCAGGTCACGACTGTAAGTCAAAAAGTCACCGGAACGTTGCGGTCACTCTATCAGTTGAAAAACCTTCTCCCATCGCACATAAAAGTAATGCTTGTACAGGCCCTAATATTTTTTTTTACTTGTGCATAAAGTTTTAACAGTATTCATAAAATACTTACGTCATAATCTCGGAACACAATAACACTTGATCACACGCATTGTCACTCGACTCAAACTATTTTTTTACTCGCTTTTGGTTGGTGATGCCATCTGTGATTTATGCCGTATTTCAACACAGTGAGGCATTTGTTTAAGACGTTTTTTGATGAGAATACTACCCGGTACGGGCACCGCACCTCTATCTTGAAGAGTATAATACCTGCGGATAAAAGAGATTATTTTTCATGACTAATTGTCTTTATAGAGACTTATACTTGAATTTGCTTACCTTCTGACATTAAGGTGTGTTTTACCACGAAATAGATAAATTGTTTTACACTGTTTGGTATATTGGGACATTAGGGAAATTTTATGTGAATGATATTCAGTTTTTTTTCTCTTCATATATTATTTATTTCTTATAAAGCAACTCACTTCAAGCTCAGTATCATCTTCCCTTTTCCAAATTGTATCAGTAAAGTAACCTCAATTTTATTTTTTTTCGAACTAACTTTTGCCCGCGTCACTGTCGAAAAATATCCCACGGGACTACTGGGATTAAAAGTACCCTATGTATTAATGCAGGTTATAAACTATCTGTGTGCCAAATTTCATTCAAATGCGTTAAGCGGTTTTGGCGCCAATCCAGAACTTACATCCAGACAAACGGACTAAAATTCTATAAACTGCGTTTTCGGCATCAGACACATTTCTACACCATTCCTACACCCTGTAGCAATTACTCTTTCCAAAAATATTAAATGTACTGTTTTGACTTCGTTACTATTTTATTATAATAAGTTTAAGTATAGTTATTCATTCTGTGAATCAGTGACAGTTTCATGTTGTGGACATCAATAACCGCACCTATAAAATGTTACAATTCTCTCAAAAAAACAACAAGAAAATACTTTAAAATAACCATCACCATCGATCAACCCAAAACTTACAGAAACACGAATCTCTACAACACAAAATGCTATCAAACATCTCAGATTAGACATTTCAATACCCTACAATTAATCACTGCTGCAATATTCCTTCAACTTAATTTAATTTGTGAGATGTATAAGGTTAAGCCTATATATTGATTAATTGCCTATATATATAAAGGCTTAACAATCCGATTTGGCGTCAACCAAGGCCCAAAACCCATTAATCAAGCAGCTCCGTCCTAAGTTGCTTTCTTGCACCCTCCCTTTAGTCCTTCGAGTCTATTTCGAAGGACAAAGGACCTTTTATCCTGCACCTTGCCTTGAGCTGTGAGGTGTCGTGAATATAAAACGGTTGACCTAATTTTATGGGGTTATTTTGTGAGATGTTAAGATTATGTCACCGTCCTTATTCCATTAGTTTTTGTGGTTATTTGTTTACATTTCCTCCTGCAAATTCTTTGGTCTTTTTGAGATATTTTTTTTCTACATTTCACGACAGTGACAGTTTTCCAAGCAATTAGACGTAATTATAAAGATGTGTCGGATTAGCTCTCCAAACTTAATAACCAGTACATTCTGTTTTATACCTCAATCCTGATAATTAGCTATAATAGGGTATAGGTAGAGGTATGAGGAACGGGGTGTAAAGTTTACTCATCCTCCATAGAAAAGAGTTAATTCGCGGAGCAGACAGGTGATGTGTCTGTAGCGGTTACCACTATTGGTTTATTATTTTCCCATAATTAAAAACTAATAATTGTAAACACTACACAGCACATTGCATAGGTAACTCTCTTACTTAATATTCCTCGTTTGTCATGTCAACTGTCACTTTGACGCTTCGTTCGTCATAGACAACAATCGAAAAACAATATCACTATCTATTGCTTAAATTGAGTAACAAAATATATTTACAACTATTACTAATATAGAACCAACAGATAGTTGCAAACCTTACTTTCAAAAACACAAGATTCTTACCTTAGTTGGTATTTATATCTTAGAATTGTGTAAATTAGTCCGTAAATATCCAGATTCTTACAGCACACGGGGAGACATATAAACAAATTATTCTTTTCGCCATAAAAATAGACTAAATTTGCCTCCGTCCCGCCTTAAACTACATTCATCTAGTCCATATTCAATGTCAATAAAATATATAATAAATTACCAGAAGACATAAAACAACAAAATAAAAACAGTATATTTTTTAATAAACTAAAGCAGTACTTAATTTAAAAAAGCTAACAGTACAAAAATATCTAACAGATAAATTCAATAATAATACATAACTATTATTTATTTTAATAAGTAAAATAACAAAATAAATATAAAACAATACCTACCTAATAAATATAAAAAAAATAAGCGAGTAAAGAAATAAGCAATATTAAATATAATTAAATAAATGATAAATGAATAAATATACCTGCATATAAAATATTAATAGAATAAGTGAATGAATAGAAATATAAATACATAGGTGATATATAGGATATAAAATAATTCTAACGTGAACAAAGAAAATTAATAAAGCGCTCTTCCTCTCTCTACTTATTTAAAAATTTGCTGTGCCCGACAGGGTCCATAATTGTTTCTATTATTTTTCTTTTATTACCACCTGTAATTGTACATTACGGATTGCAATAGACGATTTAAGATTTGAGATGTGAGATACTTATTTACAACACACACAATATCTAGAAACATATTTAACAACACTAACAATTATTTACGCCACACATCATTAGTTGAGTCATGTTCATATTGTACATATCATGATTGTGAGAAATCGGAACGTGCGTTTGACCGTAAAAGGAAACATAATTATATGATATTGCAAAAAATCGTACATAGAGGCCAACGGACCCAGAGACCTTGCCTATTAGTCAAAACTAGGGGTATATAATGTTCTGCGAGTCGAACGCACGTCTCTTATTGCGCTTCAACTTCTAGTCTGAATATTCCTCTAAATTAGCTCCCATTGTGCTAAGTATACTATATCTGTTTTGTTCGTAAAGTTTGCCCTCCGTCTCTTAATGTGTTTTGTGTAATAATTTCTATTAAGGAAGTCCCGAGGTAGGCAGTAATACAAGTGGCTCAACTTGACGAGTCCTTTTATTGAATACTACCCCATAACACTTCATGTCTGGTGGGCTACTGCCCGATGAATGATTTTGGGACGGTGAATATAAATGCTAGTCGCGCGGTAAACTTTGCTTGCGCGATGCAGGATTTTGCGTGACGTCAGCGTGATGCGTAGTTCGCATTTGTGGTGTTGTAGATAAAGCTATATTTTAAGCATGACAGGTGGTAAATATACTTGTCATATTATGAGCACAAAACCCGCAGTTTAGGGCCAGTTTCTCGAACGAACATTTTCCCAAAATAAATTTGAGAATCTGTCACATTAATTTTGATAATGTTCGTTCGAGAAATTGGATCTTAGATGTTGTCATCTACTTGACGTTAACACTACTGCATGGGGGTTACCTTACTGTGAATCTCAATAGCGACAGAGGTTCCCTAAAGATCACTAATTAATTAATTATTTATTTATTCAATATCAAAATCCCAATATCACGAAATCTATTACAACTTATCAAGTGTCAGCCATTTTATCGTCGCGTAGTTTAGCTCGCATAAAGTCACGTGCAAACTACTTCATTCGTTATTACATTTTTGTTGTTTGAATATATATTGAAGTCTTTATTAAAACGAATTCTGGCAAGATAAATGAATATTTTAGGTCTTGATTTCGTTTTGAGAATGTGATTGGAATCTGTAGTCTAGATATTTTTTATTAAAGTTTTCGGTAGACTTTTGCCTAAAATTTTATTGTCAAGGTAAAATTCGTTAGTCTAACTCAACAAAATCCTAGTATATTTTTTATTTCTGATATTAAGCTGGCTTTATTAAAATTATGATAATGTTATCTATTATCCACACAGAAATTATACAATTGAGTTGATTTATAACCGGCTCAGCATTTCTATCGACCATTGTCTTGTATTGCTACAAAACAACATCAAACACATCTTTAAAATTTACGACTACAAGCGAAAGTTACTTCTTTTATTATTTTTCTTTTGTGTAAAGTGAGAGGTCTTACAAACTGACTTTTAGGTCAGGGTACTTTCAAAGTTTAAAGGGAAAAAGTGCGAGTTTATAGTACTGTAATAATGATTGTTTTAAAAACTTTGACGTAAGTCTGTACCGGCTTGTTTATTATGCCAATCTTTCACAGGCCTATTTTCGCTCACTTTTTATTGGCCTTTTTTGTAGAAGTTCTTGGACGAAGGCCTTATTCCTTCTATTTCTTTCGATTCTTCGCTTGTTCTTGCCAATTCCTGAGGAATACATCTTAGGCCTTTCTACAGCTTGTTTTTTAATGTTAAAACTTAGTATACATATCTCGCGAATCATATTTTACGACAGTTTTCTTACCGAGTAAACACATACATGCCACTGAACATTTTGGTTCCATTTCCATTTAATAATTACTAGCAACCCGCCCCTACTTCGCACGGGTATTACGATTTGACAAAACATCGATATTTCTGTATTATACGTAAGTTTAATATTAATTTAATATACACATTGACCTTCCCGAATAAATTCTCTAATTGGTGTTAAAAATCGCATAAAAATACCTAAACTAGTTTAGAAGAACCGCGCGGTGACACAGCCATACACAAAAGGCGCCTTTGATATATTAAAATATTTATAGGTATAGACACGTACAGATTAATCTAAAAAAATATCAAAGACCACTTGTAGACTCTGTACTTCTCCCTGGGCGTCGGGAATCCAAGGCCGATTTCCGGCCACCGCAGACGCGGTCTTGCGGACGGCGAGCAATGGGTAGCTCGCCGTCCGATATGGACCAGGCCCGGGTCGACGGCGTGTTGTGTTCCACACGCACCTCAAAGAGATGACAGCACCAACGACGGGGTCCGTTAGGGCCGATACCTGCAAGGGTGGCTGGAAATGCGGAATGGGTTACCGTGGCCCCTGGCACAGACAACTGCAGGAGCACGGGTGGATTTTAGTCAGTAAGAGTCTGACACGCCCTCCGTCTCCGCCTAGAGCGGGAGAAGTTATTCAATGATTTCCCACCCTAATAAAAAATACTACCTACATATAAACAAAGCTAGGAGGTAACATATGTATATTTTAGTAACAAATACGGCCATATATCATGTAGTGGCAGGTTAATTATTACATTGCCTGCGAGTAGCAGCTGTAATAGGGCTTATACATTGAAGTTGGCGGCAAAAGATACAAATGGCTTTATAAGTCACTGGCTGTGGCCCGAGTCTGCGTGTATTTTGTATTTCAACATAATTATTGTAATGCAAATATCTAGGATGAAAAGTTGCCTATGTCCTTCTCCAGGACTTGATACAATGGCGTAGGCGTGTAAAGGTAACAGTTAGACAGACAGACATACAGAGTTATTTTCGTGTTTATAATGTTTGTGGATGGTGTGATGTGAACGGATCTTTTGGCAGGATGTTTAAGACCGTTTATACCTTATGAGTGGCAACGTCGCAATTTAGTGTCATATTTCCTGTTTTTCCATTTTTATCATTTATTCGGAGCTATATTTTAAAAATCTGTTTAATTAACTTTTTAGAATTACGTGAAAGTGTTTAAAAATTAAGTAACCGTAATGCTTACAGTTATGTTACAATAAAAATAACGCCCTGCAAGTTTCCAATGTATTATTTGCATATAAATAGAACTGTAAACGCAACGATTTCTTACCTTTTACACAGTTTTCACATAATTCTAAAAAGATAATTAAACTGATTTTTAAAATATAGCTCCGATTAAATGATAAAAATTTAAAACCATGAAATATGACACTAAGTTGCGACATTGCCACTCATAAGGTATAAACGGTCTTAAGATGTTGTGTATTTTCAGTCAGCTAGAAGTTACACATCAAAAGTGTTTAGGGATCAAGGTACCTACTTATTTAAAAAGAATATTTTAATGGAATTAAATAAAACTGTCTAGGTATTTTTAGATTGATTAAATAAAATGCTTTTGCTTTTGTATTAAGTAACAAACACTTTTTGCGATTTTTGCTTTTGCTGGATTTTTCACCTTAGTTAATCCAGCGGGGCGAGCATGGCCTACTGTGACATGGCTTGAGTCACACATTTCATCACAGTGTGGGCGATAAAACCGTTTTGCATAGAGTACAGTATAATGACCGTTTTGTCCTAAATGCTAGCACAGCGTCGTGAGATAATTTCTTGACATGAGGCATAACTTCTTGACGATTATTTGGTCATAATTGCTAACACAGGCGCACCCATTTTCTCACAAATTTCAAATTTTGACAGATGATTAGGAAAAATGCATCACGTTCGTTCGGAGGTGGTTGAAAATTGATAAAAATTATATTTTCCTAATAATTACTGCACTAAATTGCAATAAATGTATGTAAATGATTTTATAAGAAAATTGACAAGACTAAGGAATCGTCAATAGCGTCAAATTAGTGATACTTACTGCTTTTTTCCTTTCATTATTCACCTCAAAAACTTTTAATCAAATCAAACCCATCAGTTTATTACTTACTTTCAATTATTTATCTGGCAAGCGTCTTGCGGGAATTACCTGCGTAAATTTATTTTTATGAAATGCATACATTATTTCTTAGGATTACTTGTGTCAAGATCAAGTTACATATTGTATGGTTGTTTATTTACACAGGTAAATCTTGTGACAAGCTTTTATATCGTATACATTGTGTAATGTAATAAACAGATTTATTAAGCTTATTTTCTTCTTTTTAAATCATTTAAATAGAAGTTTGTTAAAATGATTATTCATTATTTTTTTAGTTTTCGCTGGACATGTTCCTTTTTTTCGTATTCATCTCAGCAAACCCTTTTAATTGATACCCATATCAAGGGGGTAAATAAAAAATAACTGGATCGCCATCTTTGTGAGTCCGCCATATTGGATTTAGAATGACGTCACTTATCTAACGATTGTCATCTAAACTAAACGTATATGCAAAATTTCAGATAACTGTTTAAAAATTAATTTGCAAGATTTGATGTAAACAAACTAACATACCTACACACATACAAACATTGCAAGTGGAATTAAAGGTTGTAATACAAATGTTGCACAAAAATATCCAACCAAACAAACAAAACGAAAGTCGTGCGTGTGTCGAAAATGAATTAATTCCCAACAAAATGAAAAAGTAGTTTAACAGTACCTATGAACTGCATTCTTTTAGACGCATTATTTTATTTGGTCGCACATTCAGTTGGTCATAGACTGTTTCAGGAGGTTCCTGTTGTTTCGGGAGGTTCCTGTGTTTCGGGAGGTTCCTGTTCCAGATAAGGCGGGAGGAAACGCCCGAGTGTCACCATTATGTGGATCACCCGGAGGACACGGTGGAGCATACGGTGGAGATCTGCCCGGCTTGGGAGGATCACCCCGATCTCCTCGTGGAGGCGATTGGCGGTGGCGATCTCTCGCGTCCGGCCCTGGTCCAGGCCATGGTACGGAGCGAGAGGGCTTGGGAAGCCGTCACCTCCTTTTGCGAAGCAGTAATGTTCGCGAAGGAGGAGGCGGAACGCGTGAGGGAGAGGCAAAATTCGCGCCCGCACGGCCCTAGCCGCCGCAGGAGACGTCCTAGGCGTCGGGAATCACAAGCCGATTCCCGCCCACCGTAGGTGCGGGCTTGCGGACGGCGAGCAATGGGCAGCTCGCCGTTCGATAAGGACCAGGCCCGGGTCGATGGCACGTTGTGTTCCACGCGCGCCTCAGAGATGTCAGCATCAATGACGGGGTCCGCTAGGGCCGATGCCTGCCAGGGTTGCGGGAAAGTCCGAGAGGGATACCGTGGCCCCTGGCACAGGCAACTGAAGAAACACGGATGGGTTTTAGACAGTCAGAGTCTGACACGCCCTCCGCAACGTTCTTTTGTAATACAAAAGAACGTTGTTTCCACTTAGAAGAATGGCAGAAATTTCAATTATGTGGTCTTAAACCCGTTGCAGGATTATACAGGAATACGACTTGACAGAAGACTTTCATCTTTTGACGGAAATTCAAATGTAATAAACAGATTTAAACAGATTTTAACAGATTTTGTAATGTAATAAACAGATTTATTAAGCTTATTTTCTTCTTTTTAAATCATTTAAATAGAAGTTTGTTAAAATGATTATTCATTATTTTTTTAGTTTTCGCTGGACATGTTCCTTTTTTTCGTATTCATCTCAGCAAACCCTTTTAATTGATACCCATATCAAGGGGGTAAATAAAAAATAACTGGATCGCCATCTTTGTGAGTCCGCCATATTGGATTTAGAATGACGTCACTTATCTAACGATTGTCATCTAAACTAAACGTATATGCAAAATTTCAGATAACTGTTTAAAAATTAATTTGCAAGATTTGATGTAAACAAACTAACATACCTACACACATACAAACATTGCAAGTTGAATTAAAGGTTGTAATACAAATGTTGCACAAAAATATCCAACCAAACAAACAAAACGAAAGTCGTGCGTGTGTCGAAAATGAATTAATTCCCAACAAAATGAAAAAGTAGTTTAACAGTACCTATGAACTGCATTCTTTTAGACGCATTATTTTATTTGGTCGCACATTCAGTTGGTCATAGACTGTTTCAGGAGGTTCCTGTTGTTTCGGGAGGTTCCTGTGTTTCGGGAGGTTCCTGTTCCAGATAAGGCGGGAGGAAACGCCCGAGTGTCACCATTATGTGGATCACCCGGAGGACACGGTGGAGCATACGGTGGAGATCTGCCCGGCTTGGGAGGATCACCCCGATCTCCTCGTGGAGGCGATTGGCGGTGGCGATCTCTCGCGTCCGGCCCTGGTCCAGGCCATGGTACGGAGCGAGAGGGCTTGGGAAGCCGTCACCTCCTTTTGCGAAGCAGTAATGTTCGCGAAGGAGGAGGCGGAACGCGTGAGGGAGAGGCAAAATTCGCGCCCGCACGGCCCTAGCCGCCGCAGGAGACGTCCTAGGCGTCGGGAATCACAAGCCGATTCCCGCCCACCGTAGGTGCGGGCTTGCGGACGGCGAGCAATGGGCAGCTCGCCGTTCGATAAGGACCAGGCCCGGGTCGATGGCACGTTGTGTTCCACGCGCGCCTCAGAGATGTCAGCATCAATGACGGGGTCCGCTAGGGCCGATGCCTGCCAGGGTTGCGGGAAAGTCCGAGAGGGATACCGTGGCCCCTGGCACAGGCAACTGAAGAAACACGGATGGGTTTTAGACAGTAAGAGTCTGACACGCCCTCCGCAACGTTCTTTTGTAATACAAAAGAACGTTGTTTCCACTTAGAAGAATGGCAGAAATTTCAATTATGTGGTCTTAAACCCGTTGCAGGATTATACAGGAATACGACTTGACAGAAGACTTTCATCTTTTGACGGAAATTCAAAAAGTATTCCCTTCACAAACGACGAAATTTATTCAAAAGTATCCATATGATTTACAAAAAATATATCTAATTAAAAAATCTGATTTTTAGTAACTAGCAGAAACGTGTTTGATCCCTAGACAGTTTTGATGTGTGTTTTGAGCGTATTCGAAAGATATATCCGTGCAGTTTGATAAGATGTTTTCATAGATTTTCGGTTATTAATAATATCGACAAAAGATACATACACGCATTGTTTCATAACGTAATATATAACAGACTTAATTCTGAAAGTTACAGCTAGGTCAGGGTCGTATTGTCCATTTGACATTCAAACGGTGCGCGATTTATTAATCGGGAAGCCATACTAATGTATAAAACTGCTGACATAGGCAATCGTATCTAAGTCGTCTGTGTCTAAAGGCCGTTATATTTCCTCTTCTACTAATTAAATAACCTCCAGACTATTTTTTTTTCATAATTTTTTTCCCAATGTGCGAGCTTTGGTCTCCGAGGGCTAGACAGAGTACACCTGCGCAATAGGTACGGTAGGCCGCACGTCAGTGGTAACAAAACCAGTATAATCTGGCCTCGTATTCTTATTGAAACTCCGTACTACGCTAGGCCAGGTCAAGGTCAAAGTGTTAGCACTGATATAATTACGGTCACCTGTACAACACACCAACATTTCGCTATTTATGTTTAAGTTTAATATTATAGCGAGCCTTCTTTATTAATAGGGCTCAAATTCAGACTCCAATCTGCTACTGAGAATTTCTATATGAAAAACCCAAAAACACTGACCGAACAGGGAATCGAACCAGACTCATGCTTAGCAGTCACGTTTGCGACCACTAGAACAACAGACAGTCTTTCTGAAATTCTTTCCTGTCTTTGTATTTATTTCATTCTTTCTTAGATTCTTAATAATATCGTTGTTGTTAACAGGAGAAGAAGGATCTCGGAGAACTGATGTTATCGCTGTGCTACCTTCCCACTGCGGGCCGGCTGACTGTTACCGTCATCAAAGCTAGGAACCTGAAGGCAATGGACATCAATGGATCTTCAGGTAAGGGACAAAGATAGGACAGTTTGAAGACCGTATTTAGATGCATATTTAATCGCCCTTTTAATTGTTTTATCACCCTAAGGTTGGAGGTTACTTACACGTCATATAGCGACTAAGTATCATCTAAAGTATAATATATAATTATCAATAGATAATTAATAAATAAATATAATTAATTAATAAAAAAATAATTTTATTAATTTTTATTTAATTAATTATAATTTTGTAAGCAATAGCTTACAATGACTAAGAAAATATATTTACAACTATTACTTATTTAAAATATTTATAACACACACACACAATATCTGTAAACATATTTAACAAGCCTAACAATTATTTACACTCTAAATCATTAATTGAGTTATGTACTTGGCATGTGGGAAATCGGAACGTGCGTTTGACCGTGAAATGGATCGCATCACATATGATATTGCAAAATATCATACCTAGAGGGCAACGACCTCAGAGCTCGACCTTGCCCATTAATCAAAACTAGGGGTATGTATGGTTCTGCGAATCGAACGCTCGTCCCATAATCCGTTCCAACTTCTAGCCTGAATATTCACTAAATTAGCTCTCAATTAGTGCCCTTTGTGTCAAGTATATATCTGTTTTGTTCGTACAAGTTTGTCCTCCGTCTCTTAATGTATTTTTGTGTGAATTATTATAAGGAATTGCAGAGGAAGGCAGAAATACAAGTGGTATAACTTCACGAGTCTTATAATATTGTACACTACCCCATAACACTTAAAGGTATTTGTGAAAAAAACTTTTATTCACATTTTCATGTAATTTCTTGATAACAACAACACAATATGTCCTCTAGACACAAATACTTAATTAGATTTCCTCTAAAATGGATTAACTGAATCAATACCTAAGTAGACTAGCCCTAATTCCGTTAGCGAACACAATATCATCGTATCGCTTCTAAACAGATACAGTGGTCCTTGGGAACGGAAAGTACCAACGAACAATTACTTAACATTTCTATGTTAAGTAATTGCTTACATGTATAATGTTACAAAAAAACTGTGAACCTATGACATCTATGTCACAGTTCTCTGTGACATAGATGTCATAGGTTCACAGTTTTTTTGTCACACTATGAACTCATTCTGTCGTCGTTTTGGCATTTCTTCTCAGGGATCAGTCAGTTAGAAAACTCCGATGCCATCTAGGTTTAAAAAAATTTGGCAAAAAATGTACGTGTCTAACTCAAACTACAAACATTTATTTAAATTAATCCATTTACAGGCACTTTTGAATTGTCAAGGAGTCAGTCAGAAAGTTGAAGCTAGTTGGTCATTCCAAAACGTAAACTCATTCTGTCGTCGTTTTGGCATTTCTTCTCAGGGATCAGTCAGTTAGAAAACTCCGATGCCATCTAGGTTTAAAAAAATTTGGCAAAAAATGTACGTGTCTAACTCAAACTACAAACATTTATTTAAATTAATCCATTTACAGGCACTTTTGAATTGTCAAGGAGTCAGTCAGAAAGTTGAAGCTAGTTGGTCATTCCAAAACGTAGATCTCTATATAGAGAAGAACTGGCAAGAAACTCCAACACTCTTTTAAAGATAGAGATATTACAAAATCCTGGGTACAATATTCTTGGCATGTTATGTATTGTTGCTATTAAATGTGAAAACAATGTAAAAAAAAAAACAAATCAAATGTAAGATTAAAAAGCTCATAAGCAGTGTTAAAGTATTTACAGAAATAAATATCATCATCCACAGCCTATAATGTTCCCACTTCTGACTATCTGAGTGGGCGTACTCAGAGCGTGAAAATGAAAGAGTACGTCAGTGACGAGTGCCAAGTTACCTACGGCGTGCCTCAAGGCAGCGTACTGGGTCCTACACTCTTTCTTATATATATAAACGACCTGGGTATGCTCACTCTTCCAGAGGGTAAAATAATTACATTCGCAGACGATACAGTCCTGTTATTCAGCGCGACCACGTGGAGTGATGTCTACGGATTTGCTCAGTCGGGCTTCAATATGGTGTCGGAGTGGTTACGAAATAACATTCTCACTCTCAATGCTGCAAAAACGAACTATGTCACTTTCTCCATAAAACATAACAGGCCTTCCTCTTCAACAACCCCGCATTCCATCGTAGCTCACAATTGTCCGATGCCATGCTGCGCCGCCTGTACTTGCACTCAAATCGGTAAAGCCGATAGTGTGAAATATCTGGGCATTATCATAGACCGAGCACTAAACTTTCACAAGCACATTACCGTATTGAGTGGCAGGCTACGGAAGTTAATATATGTCTTCAAGACCCTTAGACGGGTGGCTGAGGATAAGGTGAAGAGATCAGTGTATTTTGCCCTCGTTCAATCTTTGTTGACTTACTGCATCACCTCCTGGGGTGGTGCCCCAAAATACACTATTCTTGAATTGGAAAGAGCGCAGAGAGCCATCCTGAAGGTCTCACTGTGCCTCCCTTTTAGATACCCTACCAACCTCCTATATAAAGAAGCGAAGGTCCTGACAGTGCGACAACTGTTCATACAACAAACAATTATGAAACAGCATAGCCTCTTAACATATTCCCCCTCTCTTTCACGTGGCAAACGCAGATTCGACCCCGTAGACAGTTATCAAAACCGGCTTTCGACCAAGTTCTCTCAACGATTCTTCTGCCACCTAGGTCATTATCTCTATAATAAAATTAACAGGATTCTTCCTATTTACGACCTTAACAAAATTAAATGTAAAATGAAATTAACCAGCTGGATCCAGGACTTAAACTACCTTGAAACTGAAAAAATCCTAGCTGTCTCGGTATAGATCACGATTTAAATAAATTCGTTATTAAATTCACTTTTCACATCAATATTATTTATTTATATGTCCAGGCAACAGAAACTTCTACATCCTCACTCACTACACAAATCCACACTCTACACTTTCCTTCATCTCCACACAATACTAACTATACTAACACTATATAGATTTAGAATCACCTTAATAATTGTTAACTGACTCGCGACCACTGTCTGATTTGGAATATTATATAACCTCAAGGGTGGAGACCTGGTGTCCTGAAATACAGGCCCCAAGCCTAGTTTAGGCACCAGTCTCCCGCAATATACTTACTGTATCCAAATGTTCCCTAAAAATATGTACTCAATGTGTATTGTGGCGAGAAAATAAATACATTATTATTATTATTACTTCACAGTGGGTCAGCGCCCGAACAAAGGCGGTCATAACTACTTAAACTTTCAATGGCGCTAGTTTTTAGTGCATTTTAGGTTTAAGATAATATAAAAAGACGATATCTACTTAATTTAGTACATTTACTCACAAAATAATATACACACATCAAAAGTGTCTAGGGATCAAGCATTTTTATGCGGATTTCTTGAGATTAAGATGTGGCTTTGTAATAAATTTATGATTTTATAAATTTATATGGATCCTTTTTGGTGCATTTCATAATTTGAATCAGGAACTGTGAATCAAATTCGAGTAAAAGATGAAAATCAGCTGTCAATATTTTCCCTATAAAAACATACAACGCATTGAAGACATTATTAGTGCTACTGTTTCCCTACTACTGATTAAAACCAACGTTATTATGGAGCGGCGACGTCATTTAAGCAGGGAAGAAATGCTCAGAGCCGTGGGAATGATAGAAGCTGGTTCCCGGCAACGTACTGTGGCTTTAGCTCTGAATACAAGTCAGAGTGTTATCAGTCGACTTTGGACACGTTACCGAAGCACTGGTACCGTGGCTGAGCGCCATGGAGGACGGTATCGCTGCACCACACGGAGACAAGACCGATACATTCAAATCTTAACTCGAAGAGCTCCAACAATAACCGCCATGATGTTAGCCGTGAGGCTTCATCACTCTTCAGGGAACTTAATTAGCGACCAAACAGTCAGAAACCGCTTGCATGAAGTGAACCTTCATTCCCGAAGACCGCTACGGGTACCACCTATAGCAATGCACAATCGTAGGATTCGATATCAATGGGCTCTTGAACACAGAAATTGGGCAGAAGAACAATGGCGTTTCGTGTGCTTTTCTGATGAGTCTCGTTTTGGTATGAGACCGGATACAAGACGTATACGACACTGGAGAACCCCTGGACGCCAACAGCGATTAAAATCCTGCCAGGAAGTCCATCCTTATAGTGGTGGAACCATCATGGTATGGGCGGGTATTTGGATCGGCGGAAGAACTGAGTTGATTTGGATCAGAGGCAACCTCAACGCTCAAATTTATGCTGAGACGATTGTATCAGACGTCATCGTTCCTCTACAAGTGCAAATCGGTCCCTTATTTCAGTTAATGCATGATAATGCACGACCGCACACCGCAAGAGTTGTAAGACAGACTCTCGCCGCAGCTAACATCAATGTCCTGCCCTGGCCTGCTCAGTCGCCAGACTTGAACCCGATTGAGCATGCATGGGATATGCTACAGAGAAGAGCTCTGCCGAATATGGAGGGTATCCAGTCGCAAGAAGACCTTTTTTTGTTGTTGCAACGAACATGGGCGGCCATTCCACAGCGTGATTTGGATGAACTCATTTTGAGTATGCCAAACCGATGTTCTTGTGTTGTTAGTGTTCGCGGTAGAAACACGGATTATTAATTGTTTAAGTTACCCAATAAAATTTTAAAGAAAACTGTTATTTCAGTCTTTTTTTCGAACTTTTGTGTTAGTGGTTCAAATGTCAAAAATCCCTTTATTAGGAAAATGGCAAATTTCTTTATTAATGCAAAGGTGACTTGGTTTATCGTTACTGTGACAAACGAAAACACTTTATTTTATGAATCCTTAAAGAAAATTTTAATTAATATCAATCAGGAGAAAAGTTATTGCAAAAATATATGTTGATCCCTAGACACTTTTGATGTGTGTATTTGTCACATTGACATATCAATACATTGCAAGGGAAATATTTCTGTTTTACATAAAATTTCTAGACAATTATTAGATAAACATTGATGTGGTTTTAATTATGGCTAAATAGTATTATCATAATACTATAAAAAAAAAACAAATTAGAAAACTATCTTTAATCAACAAAATATACTATCTTAACTTAAGGCCAGGTATTCCCAATTTTATATCACTTTGATTTAATAATAAACAAAGAAATCGTGATTTTTTTAAGCCAAAAAAAAAACGTATTGAAGTATACTTTATGTACTTTTACAATTTGTGGTTCGAAACACGATATCGTAAACTTCACTCGATCAAAAAAAAATCCGAAGAACAGCCTAATTCGATATTTTTTAAATGTAATTCTTGTTTTACTCGAAGCTTATAAAAGTTTTACTACTAAAAACCATATCTAAAAAAAGATAATAACATATAGAAAATTAATTTGTGGTTACATTTTGAAAAATAGCTTAATTCTTATAATAATACATTATTATTATAACACAGCGGCTCGCGTTCGTCATTTCAGTGAATCAGTCGCCCGCCAGGCCTTGTCGAGGCCAGACCTATGTCCCTTTTTCTAGCGCGCGGTGCGCGCGGCTATCACGTAGTGTAAATAAAAGAAATCAGTTATTCGTTTTTGTTAGTAAACAGAAGTAGGTATGGGGAATAAAAATAAAAATTCCAGGACTCCAAAATCAAAAAGAAAAGGCTCCAGAACGATGTAAAATTATTTGCGTATACTTCTTTGACATAATCTTTTTATTATTTGACATTATATACA
The DNA here is from genome assembly GCA_937001585.2 of Brachylomia viminalis. Lineage (NCBI taxonomy): Eukaryota > Metazoa > Arthropoda > Insecta > Lepidoptera > Noctuidae > Brachylomia > Brachylomia viminalis. The sequence goes on along the minus strand of OW443294.2, from coordinate 26,031,070 downwards.
GACAATTCAAATTTTTCACCTCTTTATTAGTGGTTGTAATGGCAATCATATCACTTGGTTTTAGTAGGTTTTTATATTTTATTTATCCTTTTGATACATTATTATTTTGTAAATGTGAGGACTTTGTAGGCCTTGTAGACTTTAGATCTGTAGACCATTTTTCATTTTATCAAGTACCTGGTAATTGTTGACAGGCCTTTTTTTTTTTTTTTTTGAGGGTGGGATATCGTCAAATAACTTCTCCTGCTCTGGGCAGAGCAGGAGGGCGTGTCAGACTCTTACTGACTAAAACCCACCCGTGTTCCTACAGTTGCCTGTGCCAGGGGCCACGGTATCCCTCTCGGACTTTCCCGCAACCCTAGCAGGCCCTAGCGGACCCCGTCATTAGTGCTGACATCTCTTTGAGGCGCGCGTGAAACACAACGTTCCGTCGACCCGGGCCTGGTCCTTATCGATCGGCGAGCTGCCCATTGCTCGCCGTTCGCAAGCCCACGCCTACGGTGGCCGGGAATCGGCCTGCGATTCCCGACGCCCAGGGCGACTCCTGCGGCGACTAGGGGCGTGAGAGCGCGAATTTTGTCAAATAGGCCTTGAACACACGACAGAGGTAGGAGTACCTAGGTAGTAATACCGGAGTGCCTCCCTTTTTTTTTTTTTTTTTTCGTTTCGGGGTTGGAAAATTCTCATGGATGTCCACCGCCCTGAGGCGGGCGGCGGGGTCTGTCAGACTCTTGACTCTTACTGACTAAAAACCACCCCGGTGTTCCATCTCACACCTACGGCGGGGGTCGCGGGAACGTACGATCCTTCCGCAACCCCCGACTGGTGCCGGCCCGCCACTGCGGGCCTCTTCGGGTCTGGGGGGGAGTGAGGTGTTTGACTCCCCACGCGACGTCTAAAAGGGGCGCGCGTGGAACACTACGCGCCGCCACCTCGGGTCCTGGTGTATGGGGGGCGACGGACGTCCCCGTGTCCGTCGCCCCTGGACCCATTTATGGGGGCTGGAAGAGGGTGTTGTCCGCCCTCCGCCGACGCCCGGTGCGCCTTCTGCGGGCCGGGTGAGTGGACGAGATCTCCCTCTCCCTTTCCGCAGTCTCTCAGAGACAGTCGTCTCGCAGAAGGAAACCACCGCGTCCCAGGACTCGTCGCTGCCGACCATCGACTCGACTACGGCCGGCAGTGACAAGTCACTGCCTACTTCTGAGATGAGGGCACGGCGCGGCTCCTCCCAAGCAGCAGTCCCCCGGCAGTCGACGCAGTGGTGACACCTGGCGTCTGGCTCCCTGTTTATGCGACACAGGTACTTCCCGAAGCAACCATGCCCCGAGAGCACCTGCGTCGCCCGAAACGACAGGGAGCCATGCCGCCTCCCGAGCCAGCGCTCGAGCACCGGCCGGACCGCTTCGATGGTGACGAGGCCGGCGGTAGGCCGAGAAAGCCTGTCCCGCCATTCCGCCACCAGGACCTCGTGAACCTGAGACCGACGCAGCTCCATGTGCCGCTGCATCGGTCCCTCGCCCCGCGCCCTCGCTTCCTCGCGCCACCGATACAATGACGCGAGTACTTTCGCCTCGAGGTCCCAGGGCGGGGATCCGGCCAGTACGCAAGCCGCCTCGTAAGAGATCGTGCGATACCCCCTGATGACTCTACCGGAGTGCCTCCCTGATGCAACTCCAGGACAGGGTAATGAAAGCATTGGCGATGTCTAAAGACACCGCAAGACGACCCCACCCCGGGCCACAGCACGACAGGCCTACGCTGTTCTCCCATACCTACTGTCATTTGGAAATATTGTAAAAGCCAATTATTTTTAAAAAGAGTAACGTTCTTCTCTATAGGAAACGACCAATTGGATCCGTACACCTAGTTTCTAACGTTTCATAAGTACCCATGTAGGTTTATGTGAAATAAAATATTTTGATTTTTATTTTTGATTTTGAATTGATTTCCTTCCATATTTACTCAATACTTAAAAACTATAATACTGATTTATGAAAAACAGTCGTTTTGTGTTTATAATTTAATTTAATTTTGTATTAAAAATAACTTGAAAGTAATTCCATTTTGTTTTTTTTTACCCACTTTATAAAAAGGAGGAGGTTCTCAATTCGGTTGGGTGAAAACCCCTTTTTACAACAACAAAAAAAACCGATATAAAAATATAAACACTACAAAGTGCAAAATAATACTTTCGTGACTAAAAAGGAAAAAACTAAAAACATCGACTTTCGAAACTATTATTTTGCACTTTGCAGTGTTTATATTTTTATATCGGTTGTTTTTTTTTGTAAAAAGTGTTTTTCACTCAACCATAAACACCATACTAAGAAATGTTATGTGTGGCACGCGTGTGCGTGAAGGCGAGTGGTGTCAGCACATAACATTTCTTCTTTTTACACCACACCCAACCAACCACCACCACAAGTGAAGAGCGTGTCGCTTAGTGAGATGCACTTTCTTTACGAAACTAAAATGTCGAATAATTGAATAAAATGTATTTACAACACATCAAATTAATTTTCGGCCTTTGCGATTACTACGTATATCGGTAAACAAGAATCATGGATCAAGTCGCGTATTTTATTATTTTTTAACACATATTAATAAAATAAGTTGACCTACTGCCTATACAACGCGCTTACCTGTACTGTGACACTTCGCCACTCGGCGTTGGGTTCATGTAAGTTCACGCAGGCGACGTAAGCGCACGGCTTGCGTCGCGCAAACGTGGTAGCGCTAAATGCCTACTTTGCCTGGTCTACCTGGCCTTAAGACTAAAAACACAAGTTACAAAATGACTGATATCGAAATCTTAAACATAATTAATACTAATATTACAATATACTTATTTACACATGTAATAAATAGGTCTAGCACCTCACTTGTATATAAGCTCTTTTTTTTTCTTTTGGGGAAGTTTCTGAAGACTGGTTATATAAGGGTCCGAACTGAGCATGAGCAACCCAATCCGCATACTTATTCAAAAATAATGTTTTTGTTTCTATGTACCGATTTCCAAATATCGCTTAGACGCTTACACAATATAAATACATGTTTCTGTAATGGGCCTACATCTAACTTTTCATTACTAATAGTATCTTGAAGTATGTGTTGGTATTTTGCACGCACACTACCGCGTACAGTAGCCCAAACTTCAAACAAATGCATCCTTGAAAACGTGCATTTTGTCCAAAGTACCTGATAAGAAAACAAATCAATTTGTCAATTGTTTCGTAGACCCTGCTACGCCAAGAGAACTGGCGGCGTAGCACCCCTTTAAATCACAAACATGCGCCTATCCGCAAACAAATATATCTATTTTAGAAAGTATAGTAATAGACCTTAATTTTGAGGGTAGACTCAATGTCGGCTTAATCTGCACTACTTTCCGAAAGTCTACATGAAATTAAATATCGCAGAAATATAGACAATATCCTAAGTGCGGCGTAGCACTTCAATAATGTAAAAGTTAAAACAAAATATTTAATCAAATATAATAAATTTGCAAAAACATACCTTGTTCTTGGAATTCCATTTCACAACCACGTCAAAGAAACAATAGAATTCTGAAAATTCAAATTTAAAAAACGACAACAAATGAGTCTCTGATAGCACGTCATACGTCATACGTCGTAGCACGGTGCAACAATGCCGATGTGTTCACTTCCGAGGACAATAATTAATAAGTGAAAAATACCAAAAAGGGATAACATATTTATAATTTTCGGTAGGTTGTTCATCGGAGTAATGAAATACATAAACAATGACTCATATTTTGGCAATGCATTTTTTGGAATTATGACCTATGGGAGGAACCACCGTGCACTGCTGGGAGACAGGCCTCCTCTCGGTGAGAGGGAGTGGGCCGTAATCCACCACGCGGGCCCAGTGCGGGTTGGTAGATGTCACATGTCTTCGAATTTTTGGTTCTTTCCTTCACCGTTTTGAGAGCAGTGGTGATGAAATAATTTATACAAAGTAATGCGCCTGTCTGGGTACAACTCGTAAGTTGCGGCTGTTACTACTGGGCTACACCTGCTCCTAGGCCACCACTAATCGTGGGCCACCACTACTCTTGGGCCACCACTGCTCGTGGGCCACCACTAATCGTGGGCCACCACTACTCCTGGGCCACCACTGCTCTGTTGAAATAAATATATTATATATATATATATATTATTTAATTTATGATGTTCCATTTCGGCGAATCTTAAGGTTTCTGTATCTTAATTAACACTGTATTTGACACCAGCGTTGAATGTTTATTTCGTAGTACTTTTACTTTTCATTTAAGGCTGTGATAGATAAGTCACAAGAGGTCAAAATATTTAGTATTGCGACAATTTTTTTTTGCCAAATTTGTTGGTTGCTATAACAAAATATAATAACACAAATGTTTCCACTACAATCGAAGACAGGATCACCAATACCTTTTCAAAATTGACCTTTCCCCCAAATTCATGAAAACATGTACCTCCCCTCCCATCCACACATATGATACTAAAATAAAAACGGAAGAACCACCGCCATGTACCATGAGAGACGGCAATTTCAAAAGTTGTATTGGAAAACGACGGTACCAGAATACTAATACCATCCCAGGGAATCGGCATCAGTATCGGTATTTGGGACGAACGGTCCACTGATGAACTTTCCAATAAAATAAAGGAATTGGAAAAATGGTTCGGGAATTTTATTTTCCGAGATCGAGGTGAAATGGAATTTTATAAAGTGAAATGCATTGAGCGATTATCTGCTGTAGATTAGTATGTCATTAGGAGTATTGACGTAAGTGTGAAGACTTGATCTATTTTGTAGATTATTTCTTCGTCTTTCCTTTTTAATGTCATGTGGTCAAGATACGGATGAGTTGTAGTAAAGATATTCTTTTTTCAAACGTTGCTTGGTTTTATTTCTGTAAGTAGATTTGTACTGGTCGGCGTTTCCTATCTGACTACTCTGAGAAGAAAGGCCGAAACAAACTCACAGTCTCTTTTAAAGTCCGGACAAAATCTTGGTCAGATCATGTGAAGGCTATGTAGATCAGTATCTAAAATGGTATTTTGAGGAAAGAACCACACAGTTTGAGTGGACCTGTCCAGTCAGTGCACGCAATTGTCAGCAATCATGCAGTTCAACTCATAACTTAAGAAGCTCAACGATTCGACGAACAATACCAAAGAAAGGACATTTGAGCAGGCCACATAAATTACTCAAACTGCCAGAACATAGGTAAATTAAAACTGGAACAATTACCCACATAGTCCTCACATTTACAATAAGTAAAATAATGTTATACTTTATACAGTAAATATGCATGTCATTGTATATGTAAAAAGGTAAAATAGTTTTATTTAAAAAAAGGTAAAATAGTAATAGTTATATTGTATTTAAAGTAAAATAGTTAGCAAAATAAACTAAATCAATATTCCCTGGCCCCTGGCACAGGCAACTGAAGGAACACGGGTAGGTTTTAGTCAGTAAGAGTCCGACACGACCTCCTGCTCCGCCCAGAGCGGGAGAAGTTATTTGATGATTTCACACCCTCCAAAAAAAGGTACCTGGGTTAGGACATAGAATTCATTTTTAACCCGGTAGTACGTTTCCATAGGTTAATAACCTACCCGACCTACCTCGTACTATACGCCAGCGAAGCCGCTGGAAAAGAATAGTAAAATAATATTTGCAGTTCAAGCTTAAATACCCATTAACAGGATTGCGATACAACTAATAAGTTATTCGAAGAAACAAATTACATTATTCATTTGTTGACCTAGAATCTGAAACCACAAAGCTGGTCGGTATCCAGACCATTTCATGTAAATCCTGGGAGCCAATTACGGGAAATAGCATAAAATGCTTGCAAATAAAGCCAGTCCTATAAATTCTTTTACCACGATAATTGCCACATCACGTGACGTTGTCGTCGTGTGATGCGACCTATCATATTCATATTCATTTATTTGCGTTCCACAAGGTAAAACATGGTGTTAACAAAAGGCTTAGAGCTAAGAGCCGTTGTAGACCCTGCCCCTGTGTTGTCAAGGCACAGCAAAATCTAATTCTTACAAGCTAAAATTTAAAAATATAAATAAACTAAACATGAAACCAAATTATTATATAGATTCGCAAAAAAAAACAAAAATAGAATGAAAAAATGTCAATATGGTTAAATGTAAACAGTTAAAAATTAAAAATGTCAGTCGTACATAGCCAAAATTTAAAATTAAATTAATTGTGAAAACTAAAATAAATTATATGTAATTCAATTAAAACATAACATACAATTAACAAGTATACAATTCTATTATTTGGTAAGCAGGTAGCTATTTCTTGCGTTTAATTAAATAATCTTTTTAATAAATAATATGTCTAAGTTTATTAATTATAATCTTTCATTTAAGTATTCGTTCACGTTATAGTAGCTTTTGTTTATAAGAAATAATTTTAATTTATTAATAAAGATGTTGTATTTATTTATATTTCTTACTTTTCTGGTAACATATTATACACGGTGACATTTGAATCACCGTTTTGCTAGAACAAACGTTGTTCAGACCATGGTCTACAACCATTCTATAGAACCCAATAGAAAAAAAAACGTCATTGGTTTTCGAAAAAAACACAAAAAAGGCAATGTTAAAAATGTCGGGATTATCGTTACGCCCTACAACACAGACACTGCGGCTGCGACGCGCGGCGCTCGCGTCTTGAATGCAATATCGCTACCGTGATGAGTACTTTGATGTTACGGTTAATGTTTCAAACATTATTACACGTTTGAGCAACATAAGACTAATTTGAGAACTCCTAGATTAGTTTGTTTTAATAACATATTTGATGCTGTAGAATAGTAGTAGACCATGGTCTGAACAACGTTTGTTCTAGCAAAACTGTGATTCAAATGTCACCGTGTATATGCCGTTCACGCGACGTCGAGTGATGGTGCCTCACATCACAATTATGTACGAGCCATAAATAGCGGCCGCAGCGTATTGGGTTCTGGTATTTGTTTTGGCCACTAGGGAAGGGAATTGCCTATTTATTGGTGGGCGTGGCCTACGGGCCATCTTGCAATTGTTTTGATCGCGCTCGCTAGTTCTAGTTTTTATTTTGGTCATCTGTGTACGTTCAGCATTTTGGCTTGGCAATGAACGTGTTTACAAGTTCTTGTAGACTATCTATATTTCTGACAGGATTTCGTTCGGTTCCAGCAAGACTTTAATGTTTTAAAATCTCATTTCGAAAGATGGCTGACAAGGCAGTGTGCTCAACAGAATCAAAACAGTTTTGTCTGCTAGTTGTCGCCAGAACAGCTTTGTTTCCAAAAAATAAAAGGTTTTTGCGACTGTAAGTACGCGCCATCATCGTTTTTATAATGCCAGAGTCTGTCTAAAGACAGTCTTGACTCAACTAGGGAAACCTACTCGTCACTAACTCATAAATAAATACCTAAGAATTATACCGTCACTTAGCGACAGTATTCTTGGGCTTAACTTTGGATGCTAAGCTTCAGTGGGGCCCACACATAGATAACAACCGAATGACGCTCAATGTAAAAAATGCCATTCACGAATAAAGCTAACTACATTAAATTTGATTATCTTGATGGATCAGTACTGGGGCCGTACTATGACGTGTTAATTCCATCATTGTTCCAGCGTGGAAGAGAGACGGAGCTATACATGACCGATAGCACTATCTCGTTTTCTCAACGGAATCATGATGGCGTTAACAGCTTATAGTACGGCCCCTGAGCAGAGTATCGGTCATCCGTGACCTAGGGGTTCTCTTCGATACAACCCTATCTTTCCGCGATCATATAGATAGTATAGTGACTAAGGCTAAAATAATGCTCGGCTTTATAATCCGTATGTCAAAAGATTCCGTATTTAAAAAAAAAAAAATTAACTATGCCCCACACTTGGAATTTCTTCTGTATCGTAGGTGCGTTTACACAAACAGCCAGACCCGGAACAACTATCTGCAGGTCATACAAATATTTGTTCCGTGCGGGAATCGAACCCGCGAACGCAGCGCAGCAGTCAATCGCTTAACCACTGCGCCAACCGTGCTGTCAATTACAGTAGCATTATTTTACTTTACAACGCACTAGTAAGGAGCGCCTTGGAGTATTGTTCCACTATTTGGTCTCCCTCTTATTCAACTTATACTAATAATGTTGAATCTGTTCAGGCCCGTTTTGTTAGGTATTTGTGTATGAAGAATGGGGATCTGAAAAGCTATACCTGATTACAATGTCAGGTTAAAGCACTTTAAAATGATTAGCTTAAAAGAAAGACGTAACCATTCTGACTTACTAATAGTTTATAAAATTATAAACGGTTCCATAGAACGCACAATTGGTGAATTATTTTAACTTTAGGTCTAGCCAACGTAGTAAGTGTCATCATCGTATTTTTGAATTGCCAATATCCACCTTAAATACTACATATAATAGCCCCCTGACACGTATGGCAAGGCAATATAATGATAGGTCCAACTTGAGAGATTACCCCATTGATATTTTCTCCATGAGTTTCGCTTCATACAGACGTTCCCTATTTAAACAGTGCGAACAGAGCACGTCTATGTAGCTCAAATTGGTTAGTTTTGTAGTGTTCTAGTTTTATGTCTTCTAGACACACTTTATTTTTGTTTCCTTTGTCTCTAATTTTCATATAACAATGTCATGCATACCTGAAGGCCAATTCTCGTAATTAAAAACGTTCAAAATCAAGTCGCAATCTCATCTCAGCGACAGTCTAGTGTCAAAAATGTAGGTAAACGCTATACAATTTTTGACAGATTGACACTGTGATTAGAATACGAAAGTTCATAAAAATACGGGAATTGCCCCTCTGTTATTTGCATGGTTACTGAAATGCCATTTTAAATTGTTATTTCATTTGAATTGTAAGTGACTGTGCTGTTGGTGTGCTTATTCTAAATAAATAAATTATCAAAAAAGCTTTGCTCCGCAGCATACGCTGTTAGAAAAATTCGTAATTTAACTGACATAGAGACAGCCCGCTTAGTGTACTTTAGCTATTTTCATAGTGTAATGTCGTACGGTATTCTGTTGTGGCGAAATGCCGCCGACATTCAAACTATCTTTTTTTTTGCAGAAAAGAGCTGTTCGATCAATTTATAAATTAAGTCCGAGACACACTCTCAGAGAGAAATTTAAGGAGATTAATGTAATGAATGACTGAGCATTCACAGTATATGACCAAAATTATGTCTGGACTTTGAAAGAGACTGACCTCTGAGTTTGTTTCGGCCTTTCAGCTCAGAGTGGTCAGATAGGAAACGCCGACCTCATATAGTTTTTAAAATATGATTGACATGTAAAAGTGTTTGTACAAACCTACTTACAGAAATAAAATTATTAATCATTTATAACAACGAAGGTACAATTTCTTCTACGTAACAGCCAAAGTTACATACATTAAGACCTTGACAATTCAAACAACATTAACCCTCACATGACGTCTTAAAGTCAAACAATCGGCAAGCATTTCCGAAAGTTGTTAAACACAAACGTGACTAGAGCACCGAAAACTCCCGATGTTTGCCGAGTCTTTCCGGAATTCGTCGAATCCGCCTACTGAAGGAAATGTAGGACAAAGTAGTTATTAAGGCGTGAACCTTTCGCCTATAAAATCTGGACTAGTAAGAAAAGTTTGGCTATAAATTTGGTTACAAATTGGAACCTATTACTGGCTTATGAGTAGGATTCATCCCAATTAGAAGGGTATGTTTTTTTTTTCATTTTTTTTTATGAGACAAAATCCACATAAGGTCTTCAGGTCCCCAACTAGGTAGAACCTGTACTACGGTAACCTGATGACTAATATACATACTTATATACATATTAACACCCAGACACAGGTCAAACAGACATGTTCATGCACACAAATGTTTGACATGTCCGGGGATCGAACCCGGGACCAGCGGCTCAGAAGGCAGGGTCGCTACCAACTGCACCAACCGGTCAGTCAAAACGTAATGTAAACGTATGTAAACATGTCTTGTCTCGATTTGGCCTCAGTTTTTCCGTGTAGGTTGGTAAAGGGTTAGGGAAAAGAGTTATTTTTGTGTGGGTGGCCAACTGACCTTAATTTTGCATTTTATCTGTGGTTAGTTTGTTTGTTTTTTTTTTTTTAGTTTGGTCGTAGGTTCGAACCCCGACAGGCGCTTTACTTTGTGTAAATTATTTCATCACCACTGCTCCGTGCCTCGGAAAGCACGTTAAGCCGTTGGTCCCGGCTGTCATTCGTGGATCTTTGACAGTCGTTACGGGTCGTCAGAAGCCCGAAAGTCTGACAACCAGTCTTACCAAGGGGTATTGTATTACCCAGTAACTGGGTTGTGGAGGTCAGATAGGCAGTCGCTCCATGTAAAATACTGGTATTCAGCTGCATCCGGTTAGACTGGAAGCCGACCCCAACATACCTAGTTGGGAAAAGGCTAGGCAGATGATGATGATCTGTGGTTAGTTTGGCGTCTTGGTTTCTGCCTTTTTAACCAAAAGGCAGATTCAGGTTGTATTTTTTTAATTGAAACGTAATTTAGTTATCTGCTTTAGTGTTGGTAAAAATTATGTTACTTAGGTAGGTACAATATTTATTGAAAACCGAATACCATTCTTCTTCGTAGCGTACGGATGGCAAAAAGTTCAAACATGTTTGGCTCAAAATTCAACTGCGCGGACTTCGCTCATTGACGCAGTCATAAAATCATTAGGCTTCACTCATTCCAATGTATTAACTAATGTATTTTGTCATTAATGAAATCGATTTATGCCAAATATATGAAATTTTAATACCAAGCCAATATAGGCCAAATTAATATCTGAAAACCAAAACCCAAACCCAGCCACGCTAATACCACAGTCAAAATAACCAAATAAAAAATGGAAATAAAATTGTTAAAACTGGACCTGGAACCACGCACTGTGAGCTGTTCCAGTTAATTTTAATTAGTTACTTAGTAATTAGCGATTTTCTGCTGTTTACATAAACGGTGGTTATTCAAAGGAGCCCGAGAGGATCTTTATCTTTAATATTTAGTTCAAAGAATAAGGAAACTAAATGAAAACCTCTTATTTTAATACGCTTATCGTAAAAGCGATACCTACTATCCGAAGATCCGGAATAATCTTTGTGCCCAAGACATTTATGGCACATTATAGCGGTTCAAGATAAGCCTTATATGCTCAAGTAGATGTTCACAGACAGAATTGATAAGATAAGCCAACGGATTCGGAGAGTGCGAACGTAAGTACAAAAGCATGTTACAACTTTTATACTGCTGAATGTTTTTAACAGCGTCACACGTCAGTTCAAAAGTTAGTTCGAATGTTTTTAAATTACCTACTTCATATGCAAATTCTAACTTTGAATTTCAGCAATCAACTTAAATATTTTAACTGAGTTTTCTCACCTCAGTTAAAATATTTAGTAGGTAACCAAAGTGTTTTGAAACATCCTCGTTTTCTAGAATCGCGGATATACGTATAAGAGGTAGGGTCCGGTCGGTATTTTTTTTTTTTAAACTTTGCCCCACACTAGGAAATTCTCCTGTATCGTGGGTGCGTTTACAAACATTTAAACTCACATACACAAACAGCCAGACCCGGAACAACTACTTGCAGGTCATACAAATATTTGTTCCGTGCGCGACACGTAACGCAGCAGTCCCGCGTCGTCAAAACGATACCACTTGGTAAGACTGGTTGTCAGACCTTCGGGCTTCTGACGACCCGTAACGACTGTCAAAGATTTGCCCAGGCCACGCGGCTGAATCGAATATAGCTTAACTTGAACACAAAATATGCCGTTCGGCACGAGCCGGATGTATTGTTCAACAACAACCGTTGAATCGATTGTGCCAAGCGTGTGTGTAGCACCCCTAATCGAATTCACCCACACTCAGATTCGATAAAATATGGCAATGGTATCAAAAAAAAGGTTGTGTAATACAATATTCATATTATACAGGGTTCCCTTTCTGTTCAAACCAATATCAGGTGCAAAAAAAATGTGTATTGGAAGCCATTTGACAAGGTGGGTAGTTAGACATTTATGTAACAGTGCCTAAGTATTGTAGATTGATGAAAGATTTTATCTTGTATTTTTATTTAGGTATATTTAATATTTTAGCTGTAGACTTCACACATTCATATTTTTCTCTTCTTGTTCTCACGCACTATTGTCTACGTTTCTTTTTACTTCTCCTTTCGCAGGTCTGCTGGAAGAAATTTCTTAAGAAATAAGCAGTACCTTTGTACTCAATTTATAATTATGTCTTATCTCATGTATTTTATTGTGTGTACATAAATAATAAAATAAATAAATAAATAAAAGAAATAAGGGATGAATGCCTGTTAAGAAATGCTTAGTTATATTCTTGACAATACCTAATGATATATTAATACTTTAGCTTTTCCTTTTGTATAAGTTCGTCCGAGGGAATGACGTAGCGTTGGGTGGACTGATGACCGTGTGAAGGCCACTGTAATCCGCTGGATGTGGGATGCACAAAACCGGTCGATGTGGCGACGCTCGGGGGAAGCCTATGCCCAGCAGTGGACGTCTTTCGGCTGAAATGATGATGAGGGAATTACTAGGTACCACCATTTCGATTTCTGTTGCCAAGCAGCGATGCTGTGTTTGGGTTTGGCCCTAGCGGACCCCGTCATTGGTTGGTCTCTTTGAGGCGCGTGTGGAACACAACGCGCCGTCGACCCGGGCCTGGTCTTTATCGAACGGCGAGGTGCCCATTGCTCGCTGTTCTCCTCCAAAACCCTCGGACTGTGATTGAAAGTTTATTACGCAATTAGGCAGCAGGTTTTGTTACTCAATGACGTAAAAATTACAACTTATCGGCTCTCGATACTTACTAGTATGTATTCGCACTTCTTGTTCATAAGGACGACATAGAACTAATATTACGTTTATCATGAAAAGAAAATTCCATAAGGCCTAAAAATGCCGAAATTTGGTCTAGATTTGTATGACTCTTGGCACTCGGCTTGAAAACGTGTGGGCTAAAGTAATTTGCATACAATTTGAGTCAAGGCCTTGGATGTGTGCCTAAGAATGGGTTATTTTTGACGTCCCAATTTTATCATCGTGTAGACTTTTATTAGATGTAAACGAATTATAGGATCATATGAGATGTAACAGCTGTTTATAGGATTTTCCAAGCAACAGGCTGATGGCGTAACACGCTAAGGTAGGAATGACTTTTATTTTGACAGTCAACATTCATTGCGTTATTTACGTTGTTTAGCACACCAATTTTCGAACATATGGAGCAATGGATTAGCAATATCCTTTAAAATGATTCAGATTCTTATTTATAGTGTGTTATGCAATTAGCGTGCTGGTTGGTGATATGTTTAGTATTCTTAAAATAACTTTGTGAGAACTCGCAACATCAGGATTTTAACTAGTAAGAACAGGCCAATGAAACAATGGGTTAAGACCAATCCACCTTCGTGAGATAGAACACCAGTACCTACTAATTAGCAAATAAAAAACATGAATTTCAACCTAGAAATAGTTATCCAACTCCTTAAATAAATAACTGTCTCTGCTCAGCAGGCGTAGCATGACGCTTTCTATTTCTACGAACTAAGACATAGCTTTTTCTATACAAAGTGACATTTCGTTTCTTAATTTTTGATATCGCACCGCAGAAATCCTTCTACAGTCTGTAATTTTGTCTTTCATTTCTAACGATCTTTTTCTAGGTATTTTTATATGTAGACTATTTCGGAAGAAAGTTTTCTATCCTTACTGTCAAAATCACACTGACAACTATAGTGCTATTCTGTAACCATCTCACCGTGAAAACATAGGCGAAGTGAGCATGGAGTGAGCTGTCAATACTGTCATTCCTTAGTATCAGGTGGAATGAAAGCTCACTTCAAACTCACTTCACCTAAGTTTTCACGGTGAGATTTTTACAGAATAGCATTGCTGATATTTGTCTAAGGTAGTGAAGACAATTTAATTTTGAAATCGCCTGTAGTAAACTTTCTACTCGACGGCCACAAAGTATAAACTGTTATCTACGAAATCATGATTTTGCAAGGGAGCGTTTTGAACGCAAAACTGTAATAATTAATAGAATTTTTTTTCCATTTTTATTTATTCCTCTCAAAAAGGTACAATTGGATTAATGGCATCAAGATACATTTATAGCTTATCCTTTGTAAGTCCTTTGTGAGTCTGTAAAGGGTACGGGACCTGTATGACAGATCTCCAGGCTCACACCCTTATGAATACAATATTCTATTGCACTTACGTATAATAGAAGAACAAAGCTATCTTCTCCTATTTCATCATTTAGTTAATATATAATAATATTATATAAGTACCAAGGAAATAGTTAAGGCCAATATTACTGTACAATTGTTTGATCCAAAATACGGTACTTCGACACTTTGAGAATTTGTTTTGTAGTTGACGTGACTTAATCAGTAAAAATTGAGAATCAAACAGAAAAAAAATCCTATGAGAAAACAAAGAATTATGAGTCGAATTATGTAAAAGAGTGAATTTCGTAAAAAAAGTGCAGTTGACTCTTTCTACTTTGCTGCCGTCGTACTGTCTACACGGAACGTCATTTTTGTCTACTCTTCCGTCGACAATACGGTGCTCATGCTACGCCTGCAGGACAGGTTTAACAAGACTACAAGTGGCCAAAAAGTGTCAGCAAAAACAGTGATACTAATAGGACTTCGAACCCTCTAAAAACCAAAAGAAACCAGTATCCTTGCCTTTTACCCTTCTAGTATTCCATAGAAATACGAAATATACATTATGTACGCTTAGCTGGTCTTTTATATTCAAGATGGGTCTTGTAATGGGAAAGAAGGGACTTTAATGTATTCCCCAGGTTTGTTCTTATTAGAGAAGGGAAAATAGAGCAGGTAACAGTTGTCTTATACAACGTGTCGTTTTGCATCCTTGGCAAATTCCAGGAGGCTGTTATGAAAGACATAAATAATCAAATAAAATTACGATACCTGCTCAATAATTAATACATACTTATTTTTTTTAGATATTTAGGTTTGACAGTATTTCAGAATAAACCACTTTCAAAGAACAGAATCGCCCCGTTGCGTAGGCAGTGTCGCACGACTATGCCACTGTGTGCGTGCGTTACAGTTACAGTGTAGTTACAGGGCGGTATCACACGGGCCCTACACATGCCGATTTCCGCAAATTATATAAACAAATCTACTTATTTTATTATTGATTCATGTCGAGAATCATTAGCATAGTTGTATTATGATCTAAGAACTTCAATTATTTTGTATCGAAGTATTAAAAGAGATGTTATTAGTGCATTTGTTAGTTTTACCTAGGAATCACACACAAGAGATACACCTCCTTTCGTGTTTGCCGGTTTTGTTCATCAGTATCTCGACTGCCATTTTGGCGACAGCCCAACGCACTTTGTCGTCTTCCAAAAACTAATGTTTTGTCTGTCATTCTTTACTAAAACGACCGCAAAACTAGCCGTCTCTTTTTGATTTGATGGAGGGATTTGTGTTCAAAGAACATTGCAACTTTTGACTTCATCCTTGTTGCTTTAAAATATCCAAATCTCAGTTCAGGTAAGCACAACACGAGAAACCTCGAACTCATTTTCGCAAAAGCTGTAACACACAGCCAGTCGAGTCGCTTAGTCCAAAAATTTGAACCCAAGTGGGACTCTTATCTACACAAGTACGCGAAGGTGTGATTTTTTCTTTTATCTTTCAACAATAGGCTCCGATTCTTAAGGTTTGTTCGATAAAACGTCTGAATAGAAAATTTCAATGATATCCCCTTATTTAAGCGAACAAAGTAAGTCTTCACATTGTTAAAATAGCATTGTGTACGAGACTTGTACTGTTAAGTTTTGAGTCTAAATACAAAGCACAATTTATCGAAGGGAACTCGGCCCACTTGATATAATAAATGTCATTTTAATTTTGCGGAGATTTAAGGCTTCTAACACTTTAAGGCTTTTGATCGCACCAGAACGGGATTTGTTACAGTCAGATTTTAAATCTCAATTAAACGTGACACGAGAGCAGTGGTGGCCCAGTGGCAACGGCCCTGACTTACGAGTTGTAAGTCATGGGGTCGAACCCAGCCAGGCGCTTTACTTTGAGTGAATTATTTCATCACTACTGTTCTCAAAAACGGTGAAGGAAAACAACGTGAGGAAATCGGCATGTCCTGGAACCAAAAATTCGAAGACATTGTCACATCTATCAACCCGTACTGGGCCCGCGTGGTGGATACGCCCCATTCCCTCTCACAGAGAGGAGGCCTATGTCCCAGTACAGGGAACGTTATAGGCTGATTATGATATTGTCAATACACCTTCGGACTGGCGCATGAGGTTTTAGGTTCGACTGTTTAGGTTCACTCTGCTTGCAATATTGCAGTAAACTCTTTGCTATCATAATAATAAGCATATTTTTTTTTAGTTAAATACATAGGTTACCAATAATGCAGCAAAAAGTTTTTTAACCAAATATTGAAACGAGTTTTTACCAAATTGCTTGAAATGGAAGTTATCTTGTTCAACATTAAAAACAACGAAGAATGTCCAGTTTCTAATCTACCCAAAACTTCAAAAGCCAGACCTAACGACCCACCTCTTTCCATCCCAACAGATCCATACGTGAAGATCTGCCTCATCTGCCAGGGGAAGCGCATCAAGAAGAAGAAGACGACGGTCAAGAAGAACACCCTCTCGCCGGTTTACAATGAAGCGCTGGTGTTTGACTTGCCAGCTGAGAATGTGTACGATATCACGCTGCTGGTCAAAGTTATTGATTATGACAGGTAAGATGTGAATCTTTATTTTGTGCGTCATATTTATTAAAGACGACAGTAAAAAACGACCGATCTGTACATTCACAATACTTTTTTATTAAGATATTTCCTTTTCATAAGACATAGCATACATTGTAAAATATCGTGGATAAGGTGACTAATCTCTACGACAAGCAAGGTGTACTTGCTTTGTGGCTTTTTTAGTACTCTAACCTCAATTGGTCCGGAGAATCTTTTAATCCTTATAAGAAACTGCATCAATTGACATCATAAAAATTAATCGTAATAATTGAGGTTTCCTAGCTGACCAAGTATTTCCAAAATCAGTGAATACAGTTAAAACAATTACTGAAAAAGATAAGCACTGTGAACTAAGAACACTTTCCTGTAGCCACAATGGTCAGGGTACCTACCCAACTGCCCCGTCCTTCGATCAACAATAGGAACAAAAACACATCGCTCAAGTGGCCGCAATTGCATATAAATTGATTATAAACCTTAACACTCAAACATAAGGTTTATTATCGTTTCCAATATATTTACTACTTCGATTGAAAAGTAAACGTAGTTTTGAAATAAGAACAAACATATTTATGGAAAAATAAAACATAATTTATAAGCAATAAGGTTGAAAAAACTGTGTTGCAAAATAAGACCACAATATTATTTTTGGTATTATTTTTCCGGCCGTTTTTGATGCGCTCATTTGAAATCTAGTACTATAATTGTTGATCGAAGGCCCCGTCTCAAAAATTTAACCTGTATACTCGTAAGTCAGTTCCTCTACCAACTGTTTGGTTTCCTATCGATTTATCACAGCAGCATGACAAATGAAGATCGATAAAAACGGTCGATTATTTATGTTTGTCTTTTGATTAAAGTTTTTGCACAACCAATTTCCGTGGTTTATCTATTATTATATATACGTCCATAGAATAGCCGAGGGATTTCGACCAGGCTTAATTTTGTAGCTTCGTTTGCTTTGATAGTCCGTCCAAGTTGATTATTTCATCAAACCTCGTTCTCCCCGAACACAAGGCTTTCCAAGAATTTAAATTCGGTCCACTTTCCTGACTGTGATCCTAATCAGAAATGTACGAGTATTTTAGAATTACAAGTTGATTTTAGCCAAGATTGGAATTTACGTTGAAGTTCAAGATTAATTAAGGTGGAATGCTTATACTTGGTGGTTACGAACTGAAGTGATTTATCAGATATCGTTTATTGAAATAATTTGATTAGGAACTTATTCAGAAATTCGGTGGGACTTGACATTTAGATAAATGTTATGTCGTTTGGGGAAGATGAATTCTCCAGTATTTACGAGTATATCTCCAATAAATCTAATAGTGTACCTACAGCTATTATGTCGTCAAAAGCAGAATTCTTAGTTTTCTATCAAGTAAATAAAAAAATTCTCAATTACTTATTCGCTATCACACGCACAGTTTGTGAACTGTGTGTTCTGAGCATTTTGCTCATACAACTGTCCATTCAGAAGTGAAAACCTCGCATTGAGCCTCTTATAAACGACGCAAGTTTCTAGCTTGTCGCATACAATAAAATTGAAGCAAAAATTACTTGCATCGTCTAGACACTGTTGACGGTGCAACTTTTAGGCCCAATTTCACAAACTATAATCTAATTATTCATTAAGTAACCCTTCTGATAGCATGTAACAGTTGATAACAAGATTGTACAGTTTTCGAAAATTACCGATTGATCTAGCCGTTTAAGGTTAGAACAGCTGTTTAAAATTTAACCATCTGTTGGTAAACTCGGGTCTTATTGTTTCTTCAAGGTATGGTATGCTACAGACAATTAACTTGCATCGTGTAAATCAGGCTTTATTAGAACAATTTTTAAACAGTTCTAAACTTGAAAAAAATTGTCCTCAGGATTGGTCCTAACGAGCTGATTGGCTGCTCAGCAATCGGATCCACCCTGATCGGCATTGGACGCGACCATTGGCTGCAAATGTTGGACAACCCTCGCAAGCCGGTAGCCCAATGGTATCCCCTGTACAAGAGCCCACCGGCCAACATCACGTTACCTAGCAATGATGCGCAGAACTCTGGACTTAGCTGCTTGAATGGAAGGTGAGTTTGAAAAAACAGCGACTTCAAAACCCGGTTCATAGTTTTCGGATAAGCAGCCATATAAATTTAACAAATTACAGATTTTATGAATTTATTTGCCCGATAAGTTAACCGGAGCTTGTCAGATGTGGTAAAACAGGCCTCAATTAATCATCGTCATTACGTTGTTTTTTTAAAGCTGTGTGTCCTTTTAATGGTATCCTCAGTTGTTAACAAAAATAAAATGGTGGTATCTTCTTCGATAGGACTTAGTTCTTGTGGGTTCAGAAATCAATAATCGTCTTGTATTCACTAAACTTACTGTTGGGGTTTTCCCGACGTTGACGGATACCCAGGTAGTTGTTGTAGGTAGTTAGTTAGTTAGTTCACACCAAACCATTCCGGTTTTAAATAGTGTACATATTACATATGTATTCAATAGTGTACAACTGGCTGCTGGCTGGCAGGCTGGTCCAAATACTGAAGTCAATAAAAAAAATAGATTCCTCATAATCCAGGGGTATCCGAAAATACCCCATGTATGTTTAAATTTTGCCGAACGGGTGTATTGTCCAATGTACAATCAGCCTCAAAAAACGTATCGACGAGAATTTATTTGATTGTCTAGAATCTGTGTTTCATAATATACCTACAAGGTGTTTCAGAATAAACGCAAGTCCTGAAAGTAGTTTGCTCATAATTGACTACTGAATCCATTTCAGTAACTATTAATATAGGTATTTAAAAAAAATTGTATTTTGCAACACTGACCGCCGATTGAGCCAAAGAAAATTAAATCTTATTTCAAGGCAATAAGACTCAATTTTAAATGTATAAAGTATTGCTAGGGTCAACAAGATTTTCTTAATAACAATAGTTAGCTTAAAAAAAAATTGTTTTGGTTATTGTATAATGCTTTTAACTCAATACTCTAATTGGGGTGTATGAGGTCTTGCGTTAATTATGGTAAACGTTGTATACAGTTGTATCAGTGTGTAGCCACAAAAAATAACAGTCTGACTTAATTGTAGCTACACAATCTGTCTAGCTTTTTGCCAACCATGTTGGGGTCGGCTTCCAGTCTAACCGGATCCACCTGAATACCAGTATTTTACATGGAGCGACTGCCTATCTGACCTCCACAATCCAGCTACTGCGTAATACGATACCCCTTGGTAAGACTGGTTGTCAGACATTCGGGCTTCTAACTACTCGTGACGACTGTCAAAGATGTACAGATAATAGCCGGGACCAATGGCTTAACTATTCCAAGGTACGGAGAAATCTCGATATGTTATGGATGGTCACCCATCCATGACTTACCCCTCGATCGCCCCGTGCGGCTATTAATATTTAGCTACATTGATACAATACTATAGAACACAGATTTTAGACCGTCAAATAAATTCTATTTGATGTATACATCTTTTTGAAGCTGACTGTACTGCTAGAGGTCATGGGATCTCGTAGCACAATATTATATCGCTACGAAAATGCTACGAAGATTCTCGCGTAGATCTTCGTAGCACAGGGGCCGTACTATGACGTATTAATTCCATCATTGTTCCAGCGTGAAAGAGAGACGGAGCTATACATGACCGATAGCACTATCTCTTTTTCGCAACGGAATCATGATGGTGTTAACACGTCATGGTACGGCCCCAGCTCGCAGCAAACAAAAGTTCGTCTAGTGTATTTCGTCTTATAAATGTTTTGTTAGGTAACCAGAAAACATAGATACGGAAATCACAATTTTTTTTTTAAATATACGCACTCACATAAACTCACGCCTTCCTCCCATGGGGGCAGGCAGAAACTACAGAACCTGAAATTCTCCTACGATCCTTACATACTCCTTTAGCCTGGTTTACGTACATACCTAGGCCAATTCTCGTACTTAAAAAACGTTCAAATTCAAGTCGCAATCTCATCTCAGCGACATTCAATGTCAAAAACCTGTCAAAAATGTATGTAAATTGAATGTGATTTTGACAGATTAAGACTGAGGTTAGAATTCGAACGGTCTTAAAAATACGGGAATTGCCCCTCTGGTGATACACGCATGCAATTTCAATTTAAGGGTCAAAATGTATGGCTTGGCCGTTCCATTGAACAAAATTAATTGCATGACACAAAATTCAAGACCAGAGAATTAATTTCTTACCATAAGCCCATAGCTGGACTGTCTGTGCGACGGCCGCGAAATGGCCAATCCGTACATTTTGACGAAGATGTAAGGTTTGTAGAGTTACGGTCTTGGCTCCACATTAGATCTAAAAACTTTTTAACAGAGAAAGCAGTAAGTATGTCTTGGCAACTTTACACAAAATGTTTTTTTCCGTATGCAGTTCAAGTTACAAGATTCATTAGTGTTAGTAAACAATTTAATTCTAGTATAGAGGTACGAGGAACAGGGTGTAAAAAAAAGAAAGAAAAGGGAGGATCCTCCGACCAGACGGGTGCCGTGTCTGGTGGGCAACTGCCCAATGATTGATGTCGGGAAGTTGTATATATGCTAGTCGCGTGGTAAACTCTGCTTGCGCGATGCAGGATTTGCGTGTCGTCTAAGAAACCTTTGACCTTGGGTACCTCATGTACCTACCCATATTCAAGCAAACAAATTATTTTATTAACCGACTTCTAAAAACGAAGTGGGTCTTTGTTCGTCTGTCTGTATTTTTTTTAATGTATGTCCATCGATATTTTTATCAATTTAGGACCGACTTTGAAAATTCTTTTCGTCTGAAAGGGTACTTCTGAGGTGGTCCCGCTTATATTTGGCCAAGATCTGATGCATAGCTTCGGAGATAGACAATGGAACTCTTCAATAATTAACAGTGCAGTGTGATTTGATTTGACGTTTGAACAAAATATGTTGTTACCCAAAAAATTATGATCACGAACTATCATATTTATTTACCTTTATTAATTTGTAGAAAGATACATGACTGGCTATTTTATTGAAAAACGTAACCTCATTTTTAAAAAGACAGGAGCCATTTTCGTACAATCTTAAAAAGGCTTGATACCACATCTGATGTTAGTTCAATTACCATACCTACAGGTAATCAAAGATCTAAATCGTTTGATTTGTCCTCACCGTACTCATGTCGCAAAAAAGAGTCCGCGCTGAGTAGAGTGACCTCACACATTCCATACATGGCGTTTCCGACATGGCGACTGTGTATGCCATAGATGTCAAAACGAAACAGAAACGCGACCATCTTTCGACGCGAATCTAACGATTTAAGTTATTGCAAGTAACAATACTATAAAAGCCATTTCAGTACAATTTATTTCGTGATATTACTAGCAATCGATTGTTAACCACATGACGAGCTTAACTTAAAACATCTTGAACTCTGTTCACTACACAATCAATGTTTATGGCTTGTATTTAATGCGGCAACTAAGTAAAATGAATATAGGTTTTAAAAAAAAATTTAGTGGGTACCATATATAATGGGTTGGCAGCTAATAAGGAGTATCGTAATAAGTAATAGGTAGCATATTAATATATCAGTAATAAGCTCCGTTTTAATTTAAACTAGCATCAAGTTTTTCTTTTGGGAACAGAATTAATATTTAATATCTAAGCGGAAACTTAATAGAAAATGGGCGTTCATGTTTGTCATAATTGTCACAGTTCTAACCAAACCTTAATTCAAATATTCTATGCATGGTCGATGGCAGGGCTTAGTCGACGGAGCCCCGCTTGGCGGGGCTCCTACTTCTGGGTGGTTTATAAAAAAATAACCACGAAGGGGATGGCGGGGTCTATCGACCCCGCCATCCCCTTCTAACCTAACCTGTCCGAGTCGGGGTGCCCTAAAGACCAGATTGCATCCAGTTTCTCCTGGTAACAAATTAAAACTGAGCTTATTACTGATATATTAATATGCTACCTATTACTTATTACGATACTCCTTATTAGCTGCCAACCCATTATATATGGTACCCACTCTATTTTTTTTGTTGCAAATATTTAGTCGACTTTAAAGTTATTAGGCACTCGGAAAATAATAAGCTAATGTTTATATCCACTGCAACCAATTATAATGATTTCAACTAATCTAAATAGAACCCAGTCATTGTCACCTAGGTTATTGCGTTCAATCCGCATTTCATAATTTACGCAAAGTAAACTTTCAAAGCCACTTAAAATGTTTTAAACAGTTTATAATCTGACTTTTGTGCTCATTTTCATCCCTTTTTCAGATGAAGAGACGGAGGGAAAGGACTGAAGATATTAACATCAATTAAAATGCCGTCAGCGATTACGACGTAGACAGGTAATCTCGCGATGCCAAAACGTTTATAGTAAGTAAATGTGATTATGATAAACGGTTGTATGTCCATTTACCGTAGAGAAATGAATCAAAATCAATGTTAAAGTGATATTGAAACTTAGAGAAAGAACTAGAATAGATATCTGTTGATGTAGAAGAAAATGAATTTATCCCATAGAAGTTCTAATTGTTTATAGATGGAGTATCATTTGTAGCAAGTAGTTTGGATAATCCAATGTACTCTCATATCATTGCCATACCTTTCCTATGTCTATATACTTTACTGACCCTGTATTTTGTCAAGGTTATATACAATGTTACTTCAATTTACACCTTGGAATACGCACACTTCAAATTCAAGACTTATTCACATCATGTACATAATTATTATATACTTATTAATGTTGTATAGTAATTGTTGTCTTTTACGATAAGCGTATTTAAACCTGTCGCCGTATCTTAACAATTTGATATGTTAATGTGGATTCTAATACATATACTGCAAAGAGTCACGATTTGTTGAAAATGTACGAATGTTACAAACATTCTTTGGTCGGACAATAATGTAGTTGGAAAAATAATATATATATGTATGCGAAATACTAAAAAATATAGTTTCATAGAAGGCACAAGATCCATAATATTCTATAATATATAATTTATTATATATGTTACATGAAATTGTAAGATGAAAATGAAGCTTTAAATCGTGTTAAAATTAAAATATATCTAAAATATATCAATGTATTTAAAGTATATATTATATTAATAAGTTTAAAATTACATATTATAAATGTTTATTAAATAATAAATAATGGAGATTGATAAATAGAGGTGTCATATATTATATTTAACGGGCGGAGCATAATATCGTTTGCAAACGGGCGTGCCATGGAGAGATTATTTTAAAATTGATATATTATTATAATTATATTGATACAATGCACCGTTGTACGACGCGAGCGTTTTAAATTGAAAAGAGATAATTGTCAAAGTTATTTATTTCAATTCGGATAATCCTTTACATTTTTCAATAAAATACATATTATTATAGCTTAAATGAACTTTGATATTATTCAATTAAATTGCTATTTTATGAAAATTATTTTTTCTGGAAATCATTTATGGATGTATATCTAATTGTAAGATTAATATTAAGGTTAGATACCCTCTCTACGCTAATTTTCTACTGTTATTGTATTGTGTCACTCATAGTTCCAGATTTCCTAAATGATGATATTTTTCTGACAAGTTTCCGTGGTAGCTTGTTACTGAATTATGTGCGAATTCAGAATAAAATTATTTGGTAAGGAAGTGATATTAATCTGCGGTTACGAATTCTCATGGCGTGGATCCAAGTATATATTCTAAAGATTTAATTTAGATAGAAACATATCTATGTAATGTAAAGTATTATCGACTCGAAAGAAAAAAGTTGTATTTAAATGTGAGGTTCTCCTCGGCATATAATTTTCTCTAAATGATCGTACGTACAGACAGGACTCCCCAATTGCACTTGACTTCACGTCCGTGTTTCGGCACCATTGTTGCCGGGTCGTTTTTCCCCAATCGTCCCTTTGTGAATTTTAAGACGGAGGGTCGTAATATCCTTTGAAGTCCAAGCTAGATGTATTTCTTCGGCTTCAGTGCAAACAAAAAAGCGTTTCGAGTCTGGGAATCTGTATTTACGATCAACAACCAACAGGTTATTGAACTTTCAACATAAGATACTCTCTAAGATAAAATCTGTATGATATTAAACAATTTTCGTTCAAAAATTAAATTACAAAGATAATGCAAATGACAGTACAAGGGACGGTTGAATGAGAGGTAATATTTTTGTATGAGATTAGGATACTTGTCGTTAATGTTGCTAAGTCTTTATACTGTAAAACTGTATAGATGTAAGTGAATGTAAGTACTTATACTGATTTATGAAATAAAATGTTGACATTTTTGTATTGATTTTTCATTTGCCACTCTGAAAATGTCTGCAAAGTTTTAGGCAAACGACACTAAGAAGAAGATATGAAGAAGTGCTTCTAAACTGATAACTGAAACAATTATACAGGATGGCCGGAACATAGACTTCAAAAAATAATTGGGTCCCTCGTATCGTGGGATATTCGAATCTGAAGTTTTTTTTTGCAATTGAATAATCATGACATTTGTCTTTAACTTTAAATGAAAGCTGAGAGTATGGCACATTTTTGAGGCCTATTTAAGAACCAGGAAGTCTTGCTTAGATCTTTAATTTAAATTTAAGTCGTAATTCACCGAACGTACATTTTTCAGTTTATACGAACATTTGCATAACTTTCATCAAAGTTACGAAGCTATATTTTACGCATAAATTTAAAACTCATGATGATCCAGTAGCAAAAAAAATCTTGAAAAAGACTTCTACTATTTTTTTTAAGTTTGCCAGGTGGAAAATACTCAAAAATCAGAAAAAAAATCATAACTCGAAGACTATGAAAAGTCGCGGAACATACGAGTACATCGGGGATGATTCGCATACCCTACGATACGAAGGACCAAAAATTTTTTTTTGTACGTCAATGTTCCGGCCATCCTGTATACTGAAGATATACAAAACGAAAGTTATTTATTTCCTGCGGCAAATACACTTTCATTTCTTTGTTGGTTCCAGCTCCTGGGATGGATAGCTCTTCCATTTATTTTTTATTTTGAACAGGTAACCTATGTTTCGTCATACACATCACTATGATTCGTTATGATGGCTCAGTGGTTTAGGTCTCGCCTCTCATGCACGAGGTTGTGGGTTCAAATCTGGGCAAGTACCAATGTGACTTTTTCAATTCATATGTACTTTCTGAGTGTATCTTGGACATTATGACATCGATAGGAAAGCATCGTAAGGAAACTTGGACTTATCGTTAATATAAGACCGAAATCGCCAACCATTCTTAAGCAAGCGTGGTGATCAATGCTCGTGCCTTCTCTGTTTGAGAAGCGGCTTTTTCCTTGCAGTGGGACAATAATACACTGGTATTATAAAATTATTATTAAACTATCCTAACTAATATTACAAACGCAAAAGTAAGTTTGTTTTTTACACTTTGACGCCTAAACCACTGAACCGATCATCCTGAAATTTTGCATATACGTTGTCAGTGGTACAGAAACTGGGCAGCTCGCCGTCCGATAAGGACCAGGCCCGGATCGACGGCGCGGTGTGTTCCACGCGCGTCTCAAAGAGATGTTTCTGCGTGTTTCTGTGACAAATAAATCTATTTTTCTTTCTTTCTTTTTCTTTCATGTCAGTACCAAATGATGGGGTCCGCCAGGGCCGATGCCAGGGTTGCAGGAAAGTCCGAAAGGGTTACCGTGGCCCGTGACACAAAAAAAAACCAAGAAAAAAAAGGGGGTACAGAAACGGACATAGGGTACTTGTCATTCCGAAAAAAGTACTGTTTCCGAGGAAAACCACTATAACGTTCTTATGGTAATAGATGACGCCACGTGTAGTCTGTAGTGTGATAAGATTTTTATTTTATTTAAGAAGGTAAGTACCTGATACATTTTGTGAGTCTAGTGTCGATAAACCGGTTTTTCATCCTCCTAACTATAATATTATAATACCGAAAGTAAGTTTGTTCGCTTGATACGTTTTCACGCCCTAAGCCGCTGAACCGATATCATGACATTTTGATACGTTGTCAGGGATACAGAAAAAAATATTTCAAAAAGACTCCAGTTCCCATCAAACTAAATTTTGCTATTACAATTAATAAAGCGCAAAGGCAAAAATTGCAGGTAGCAGGGGTGCATTTGGAAAATCTATGCTTTTCCCACGGCTATATGTAGCATGTTTGCGTGTGTCCAATGCCCAGAATGTAACGTATTAGCGCCAAATAGAAGGACATACAACATTGTTTATAGGAGCGACCTAGAATCATGTTCCGTTCTGAGCCCACGTTTGCAACGGCGAAACAACTAGCAGAGTACAACCCGAATGAATTGTCAAATTCTAAATTAACGCGAGCGAAGCCGCGGGCAAAAGCTAGTGATAGTATAAATGGATGACTTAAATGTAATGTTTGAAATCTATTATTGAAGGTGAATACAGTTGCATTCATTGCTTCATATTATTTAGGCTTTTCATAATAAGTGGACAATGAGCCTCAGATAAAAGCTTTTAGACGTCCTTCACACGTGTAAGAAACTAAATATGAGGTGAGGTATATTACTCACAGTGGTGCCGATTTTCTTGTCACAAAATTCTCTAAACTAGACTAAAAATCACCAAAATTTAGTTTATTCCTGTCAAACGACGATTTCCCATTCTGAAATTGACTAAAGTGACACAACTTAACTATACCTATTTTAGTTTGACAACACTAAGATGGCACTGAGATTATAATTTAGTGAAAATAGCATTTTTGCTTTTCTGAATTTGACGTTTTTCACCTGATTGTCTAACTAAATGTGACTATTTTTAATCGCGATTAAAAAGTTGTGGAATAAAATTAGTTGTTATGAACTAAAATTCACACCAACACCTCGACTTCAGATGCAAAAACAGTACCTACTGTATCGTTTATTCTTTTCTTTTGCTTATATCTCGAAAACGGTACTATCGTCAAAATAATGAAAATTTCGACCCCCTTTATAAATCTCATAAACCTCTAAAACTCAACATGTAGCTAATCATTTTTCATATTGTCCATACAAAAAGTGAAAAATTCCATTCAAAACATGTCGAGGCTGCGCAAAATGCGCGTCACCCCGGCTCTAAAAAATAATCACGTGGTGGACAAACAAGTACCACGTGGAGTCGCAATTGCCAAATTTGATTTTAGGTGTGTCAAAATTATTTTTAAATTTAGAGATTTTATTTTGCAGAATAGCTTTAAAATTCTCCTATCCAAAAGTAAGGAATTTTAGTGATAGTTTAGTTCGGTGTACAAGAGAATCGGCACCATTATCAATCCAGCAACAATTCTCATAAATCTAGCCCCAAGTCTGTGAAGCAATACCTGCCAAACGACGGCTCACGACGGACCCTGCAAACATATTGAATTTAAATTGAATCCCGACCAGACTTACATCTGTAATTCTGAAGGTAATACTGTTGCTATACCGTATTACCTTACTACGTGAAATTATTAGAAAGAAAGAAAGAAAATAAATTTATTTGAGCCAGGTTAAAGCACACAATATTACACAAAAACAGACAAACAGTACTTAAAATAGTATTGTGTGCCTCACGGCTGCGCCAAACATACTCCTACATAAAAATATCGCTAAAAGCTATTTTATGCAGGCTACAATTGAATGAAAAAATCACAAGGAAAGTAAAAGCATTACTTGAAATTTAAATATTAACAATAACCTTTTTTTTTAATTAAAATAATCATTAATTAATATATTAACTTTCGGTTTATGTAAGAACAAAACACGCTTTGGCAGCATTTAAAAAATACTAAAAATCCGATCGTTTTTATGGTGAATTATCAGCTGTGTTACAGCAGCCCGCCAAATTCTAATTTTCTTTGGTTTTTTTGCAAATTTCAGCTCTGTTGTACGTCTTATGTAGATCAAAATGCGATTCGCGACTATAGTAATGATATATTTATTGAACAATAATCATTAATTTCATATCAATCGTCAATGTTTGGAAAGTTCCACCTAAGAATTTTATGAGGGAACGAATTTTCGAAGTTTGACGAAACTGTTACGTCAAAACTGTTACTGTGCGGCGATCAAAATGTTTTCTTTTTAAGTTTAGTATTTCTTATGTAAGATAATTATAATCCTTACAATCCGTGAGCCAGATGGGATTACCCATCGGCATAAATAAGAAACTTTCATACCCTTTATGCTTCGATCAACAATACCAACTAAATAACGGGTCTCGTACAAAATCAAAGCTAAATGCTGCCCGCGTGAAAAAAGTTTAAAACCGTTTTATGTTCAACCTAATTACAACCATGGCACCTAGTAATAAAGTCGTTTTTACATTGGCTGTGTTTCAAGCAAACTCAACAAAATAAGAGCTCACGTCTCAAGTGCGCTGTTATTTAACGAGACGTATTTCTCGCGCCGACCCGATATCTAGTCGGTATTTTTGATCGAAGCGTATATGTGATTAAATTTCTTCCTTAGCCATTACTTCCGCCATCCATGGAACTATTATGCAAAATTTCATGCTTCTAACCCAGTTCTGTGCGTCGTCTATCAGTGAATGAATTTAAGATTTTTATTAAGTAGAAGATGGTAAATAAATAACTTCAAAACAATATCACGAGACATTTATACACGTGTGTAAGAAAAATCAAAAAGATGTAAGTACACAAACTACTGCAGTGCGATTCTGTAACAATCTCACTGTGAAAGCTTAGGTGAGTGAGTTGTCAATAGTGTCAAACCCTAACATCAGCCGGTCGATTCTATATCCATTTCACCGTGATAACTTAAGTGAAGTGAGCTATCATTCCACCTGATGCTAGGGATTGCCACTATCGACAACTCACTTCAAGCTCACTTCACCTAAGTTATCACGGCCAGCCGATCTATTCTGTAACAATCTCACCGTGAAAACTTAGGTTAAGTGAGATTTCATTCCACTTGATAATAGGGATTGACACTGTTGACAGCTCACTCCACGCTCACTTCACTCAAGTTTTCACGGTGAGATTGTTACAGAATCGACCGGCTGTTCTCGGTATTTCCAGCAGGAGGAGATCTACAGTCTGACGTTTTAAACGTTATTCGAAGTAATGCCCGAGATACACGAAGATGGCTTCTCAAGCCAGGATAGTAAGATATTGTTGGTAAGCTAGCAAGCTGGTAACTCTGGCTTCATATGTAGAGAACTAGCTTTATTTCTAGACTAATATGCTAGCGTCTGAAGCTGGGATAGTTTAATTGGATGGGGTTCTATTTTTAAGCTAGTATAGCACACCCACCACTGATTACTTCCTGGCTTGTGGACTAGCTTTATGAGGCCGGCGAAGCTAGTATTTGATTGAATAATGTATAGTGACCTCGCCTTTTGTTTTTTGACCGCGATCACGTGATGCCCTGTACTGGCTTTAAATTATCTGGCATCATGTAAATAGCACTAGCATGTATCGAGCCCAGTCAGTATGCCAGGATAGTATTATACCGAGGTTCAAGCTTGCTATCCTAGCTTTGAAAAATGACCCTCGTGTATCTCGGGCATTATACGTGTGTAACAGAGTACTAAGATAATGAATATCTACGTCAAGGCTCTTACATAGGATTTCAAGGAAACTCTAGACATACGCTTAGAAAACGTGCGTCTAGGACTTGTCATTTCAGTATTTATTTCTTTATTTATTTAACCATTTATGTACACACATATATAAACAGACAAGAAGAAAAGAACAGAAAAATAGGTACAAAAGTGATGCTTATTTCTAATAAAAATTCATCCAGCATACCTGCGATAGGATAGTAGATTTAGAGATGTAGACAGCGTGTGTAAAAGTGTAAAAGAGAAAATAAAACACATAAAACCAAAAACAATTCACTAAATATACTACAACAAATAATATGAGAATATACATACATACATACTTCTAAAATAAATATATATATAATAGAATATTAATTTAAACGCAACTATGTATGACGAAGTGGAAAGATAGTGTTCTTTAACTCTTCTTTTAAAAACTGCAACAGTTTGGCAGTCCCTAATGTCAGGCGGAAGTGAATTCCACAACCGCACCGCGTGCACAGTGAAGGAGTAGGAGTAAAAGTCGGTGGAGTGGGGAGGGGACTTAAGGAGGTTTCTAAGATGCGACCTGCAAGGCGTATCTGAAGGTCGGGCGTAGCTAGGAAAAACGCTCCCGCAGATAGGATGGCGTTTTAGGATTGTGAAGGAGGTTGAGTAACAGACACAATATCCGAGAGTTCCTGCGAAGACGAATGGGGAGCCACTTGAGTATCTTGCGAAAGTTGGAAACGTGATCATCAAACGAATACATATATTCTGCAAACGCTCAAGTTTATTTAAAAGCTCCTCAGAGGCATCCAAGAACAGGCATCGGCGTAATCTATAATGGGCTGAATGAGAGTTTGAGCAAGAGAGATTTTGGTGTTCAAGGGCAAGAAGCTCTGGAGACATTTCAACGAATGGAACGTGTAGTGCACTTTGCGACTGACTTGAGCAACATGGGCAGTCCACGATCACCCCCAGGTTTTCATTTAATGAATCTGAACAACACTCCGACAGAGTGGAGACAGCGACGCAACATCGAGCCTATTCCGCCGATAATCATGGCCTGGGATCTCTTAGGGTTGATTGGCAGTCCAAAAGACCGCGACCACTCGCTAATCAAATCCAGGACGCTGTTCATGGCAGACAATTATAATGGAGCCGAGAGCGCAATGACAAATGCTCAAGCGTTTCATACGACATTTTTTTAATATCATATAAGTATATGATAAATAAAACCTCATAAACACTATTTTATAACAATTATTTGTGTAAAGCTGACTCGCGGATTTTGATGTCCTGCGCCTTGCCTTTGTATTTTGAAGGAGAGGCACTGACACGAAGCCTAGCAATCTAATATAAAAGCCGTTTTTTATATTGAACACCTGCTAATTAATTGACAACAATATATAATCAGGGCAAATACAATATTTATTTATGTATCATATAATAAATTTACAAAAAATAGGTACAAAAAGGCATGAAGGGCTCTTTGCTGAGATTAAAAAAAGCAAATCTTTGAATAGAATTTTGTTATCTGTAAAAGCTCGCGTGTTAAATACCTTTTATTGTGAACCTAAAAGCGGTGCAATAAGAGCTACGTTACGAGCAAGTGTTAACATAGAGAATGGACTGAGCGTTAGCCCCACAAAACTTACCACTCTCTAGAAAAAGACAAAGCAATTGTGCTGCCCATACCTGTAGTACTACTAAAGAGACAACTATTGGCCGCACAATCACTCTTTCTCTCTCGTACTTTTCGGTCTATAACGTGGACAGAGAATGCTATAGACGCATGCAAAGCGTGTCGCAGAAAGAGACAAAACAAAAATACGTCACACATTTAGGGTTACCGTGTGAGGAAAAATTTACCCCACAATTTTAAATGTCTATAGATCATTTATTTTTCTCATAAATCGTCTTTAAATCAGTGTCCGTTCAAAATACATATTTGGGAACCTAGATATTCTGTAATACAATCGGAATAAATACACCCTAGCTACAGATTCCTAGATATAGGATTATGTTTGATTTACAAATTATTTTGGTACTTATTACGTTTGCATGAACTACGCATGCTCCCTCAACCCCTTAAAAGCAGGAGAGAGTGACGATGGATGATGATGATGTGATTCTAAATACCTACATTTTCTTGATGATAGTAGTATCTGGCTTTGTGAGTAAATAATACAACAAGTTTATTTTTAATTAGCTTTTATTGATTTTACACGTTATTGTCCTAAATTGTCCGTCAATAACGTATTTCAATAAGTATATTATAGTAATTTGTAAGTACAAATACTTGTACTTAGAAATTATTATAATATACTGTACTTACAAGAATGCTTAAATTATTTTCAATTTCCATATTCGTTTCTTCATGTAAACTGATGGAGGAAGATGATGGAATACAGGCCTTTGATTCCTAAAAAAATTATTATCTTTAAGACGTTAATACAAAATAGATGTAAGAAGATGTTGTTTACGGAAAATGATATTTTAAATTCTTGATCGATATTTTGAATCGCGTTCAGAGTTTAAGATAAGCCTGTCTCAGTCAATTATTGCACATAAAATGTACAAAATGCAACAGATAATTGTAATATAACAGTTTTAAAAACACTGAACATATATAAAAAAACATATAAAACCTGTATCCAAACTTAATAATTATGTTATCAACTGAATGTTTAGCAGAATAGGTACTGTATTCGGTAATAGCAGTGTTAGTTTCTTCTTTTTATTTAACATTTTTTTTATTAAAATGTCTGCTGCAAATTTTTGATGACGGTTTTGGTGTCCAATCTGTTCGTCCTGTAGCTACGATCCAATTCCGACGTAAATTATCATATTCAGGAAAACTGCAACAAGCCATTTATCTTTCAGATATACAATTAACTAGCTGCGCCCCGCGCTTTTACCCGCATGTGTCTCGGTTCCGTGAGAATATTGCGATAAAAAGTATCCTATGTCCTAACCCAAGTAATTTATCGATGTGCCAAATTTCATCCAAATCTGATAAACCGTTTTAGCGGGAAAGCCTAACAAACAAACCAAAAAATAAACTCAATTTCGTATTTACTTATAATATTAGTTAGGATTAGGATACACACTACAGAATACATATTTCCCATAAAAGTGGGCAATAATTTATGGAAAATTGGCAACACCAAAATTCTTAGGTTAGAATTTAATAATGTTAATTTTGTGCTTTTTATCGATGAATTTACGTCTAGGTTACATTATTCACAATGTATGAACACAGTAAAATGTTATTGATAGCCTAGTTACTGATAAAAAGTGCTATACTTACGAATGAAAGGACAAGTCTGGCATTTTCGTTTCACCTATCACTTTTAGACCTTAGATCGCTACACCGCACCATGTTTTTTTATTTAATGGTTAAAATATTAAGGCTAAATTGTTCACAACATAAAATAACATAAATTACTAAACTTAAAGTACATAAAACTGAATTTTACTAGAAGACGATAACTATCTGTCAAACTTTGTTTAGCAAAGTACTATGCTAAAACCGTCAAAATCGTGGCACGCGCTGTGAAACAAAAAATCTCATCGTTCTGTCTCATTTCTTTACACGACATCGGCGTAACTTGCTCTTTTTCTTGTGTGAATGCGACAAAACACATCAATTTGTCTATAGCATTCTCTGTCTACGGTCTATAATCACTGCAAAATTGACAACGGAACGCTCCGTCCATTCTCTACGTCTATGGTTGAAAATAAAATTAAACCATTACTTACCATGACAATAACCTAACCTTTATCGGCAGTGGTGTTTTTTGAAGTGAAATTAACACACAAGACAAAGGTAAATAGATTCGAGAAGAAGAAACAGTTCGAGGCATTAAACGAGAGGGATAAAAAAAATATTTTATTTACAGACTACATAGGCCCACATTATGTTAGTGTCTAAATTGTCTTACAAACTATAATAATATAAATAAATAGAACACAAAAAATGGTGATAATATATCGACGACAAATAGTTTCATCAACCCCCATGTAATGCATGAAGCTTGATAAACCTACCCATGGTAGGCCCATCCAGTCTTTCAGCAAACACCCTCAAGATACTGTTGGTGCTTCCTCCCACTTTGCGTGCCATTGACGCCATCTTCTTACGCGTTATTGCAAAGGTAAGCCTATGGTACGCAACTTTTTTAATGTGTTTTTATTCATTTATTAAAACTTTAAGCACAAGTAAAAAAATACTGTACAAAGGCGGACTTAATGCCTGAAGGATTTTCTACCAGTCAACTTTAGGGTTATGCAGAGATAAACCATGGCAGGTGCAACATACGGGATAGATAGCTCGGAAATGATTGATGATTTTGATGATTGATTGATTGATGTTTTTCTTAGGACAAGTCAAGAATATTGCTCAAATTACGGTAATTATTGAATCTCACTTTAACTTTTCCAAAGCATCCGATATTTTTGTCCAAAATCTGTATATTCCACTCTGTTTTTCTTGAAAATAAATAATAAAAACACCGGAAAAAAAGGAAAACATAATTAAATGTTTTCTGTTTACTTGAAATTGAAAAGCACAGATTCCAAGAAACTAAGAAAAGGATCTTGTTTGGAAAGGCGAGCAGCTCATAAATAATTTTTGAAGTTAACTACAAGTAGCTGAACTTTCAGTTCGCTTTTGAATTGTCGTTACGGAATGCTGAAAGCCATTTCATATTTGGTTTCATTTTAGTTTTTAAGAGATACTAGCTAGCTTTTTCCCGCCGTTTCGCCGACTGGATGTCGGAAAATATCCTACACAAACGTACTATCAGGATTAAAGTACCCTATTTGCTAATCCAGGTCAGGTCAGGTCAAATATCTGTGTGCTAAATTTCATCCAAATCCGTTCAGCCGTGTTTGCACCAATCTGAGACATACACGCAGACAAGCAGACAAACGGACAAACATTCTAAAAACTATATTTTCGGCATGAATCTCGTTACACCTCATAGTAATTACTTTTCTTAACACGCTTTTATTAGCTTCACTTTTTTTTTTGTTTTTTTTTTTTTTTGCAACTAACTTACAAACAATGTAATAAAATGTTAGAAGTCAATTTTAACCTAAGTACTTATAATTGTTGTATCGAACTGAAACTATGTATGTATTTGTCGTTCGGATGACATAACTATAATTATTTATCTTGGAGCTGATCTGATGATGGAGCCAGGAGGTGGATCGTGGAATTCTTCAGTGGCTACTAGTAAACCACTCGAGTTTGGGGTCATATGATTTGCTTTGACAAGTCCAATACATTAAGCTTTGGCATTGAGGGTCTGATGATGGAGCCAGGTGGTGGATAGTAGTAGTCTTCAGTGGCTACATTAGTAGCCACTGAAGACCAAATCATTATGTCTCCAGAGGAGTTTACTAAAACTCCTCTGGAGACATAATGATTCGTTCTGATGAGTCCAGTATATTGCACTTGGTGTTGAGGGTCTCATGTTGGAGCCAG
The DNA here is from genome assembly GCA_937001585.2 of Brachylomia viminalis. Lineage (NCBI taxonomy): Eukaryota > Metazoa > Arthropoda > Insecta > Lepidoptera > Noctuidae > Brachylomia > Brachylomia viminalis. The sequence goes on along the minus strand of OW443294.2, from coordinate 25,995,146 downwards.
GAGGTGAATAGTAGATCTCTTCAGTGGCTACTAGTAAACCCCTTGTTGAGTGTCAAGCTCCAGGTGTGCTGCTGGTGGTCTTGACTTGGTAATAAAACGACTACGATACATCAAGTACTGTATTTCTGGATGCGGATTATATATTATGGAGACGACCGATTGTGCGCACGCTCAAGGTGTCGGCGAACTAGTATTAGAGACGGGGGGGGAAGCCTGCGATCGCGGTGTGGTATGTGACCAGAGGGGTAATTCCCGTAATTTTAAGCACGTTCACAGTCTGATCTCAGTCTCAATCTGTCAAAAATACAATCAATTTCCATACATTTTTGACAAGTTTTTGACATTGATTGTCGCTGAGATGAGATTGCGACTTGAATTTGAACGTTTTTTAAGTACGAGAATTGCCCCTCTGATGTGACGTCAGGAACACCCCTCGTGGTTGGCGTTATATGATTCGTTTTGACGAGTCCAATAGATTGGGCTTGGACGACGAGGGTCTGATGATGGAGCCAGGAGGTGGATAGTGGAACTCTTCAATGGCTACTAGTAAACCGCTCGAGTTTGGGCTCATATGGAATTCATTTTGACGAGTTCAATACATTGGGCTTGGTAATGAGGGTCTGATGATGGAGCCAAATGGAACTCTTTAGTGTTGTCTAGTAAACCGCTTAAGCTATCAAGTCAGTCAGGGCTTTAGATTTATTAACTAAATTAATAATTAAACTACATTATAAATAATAAATAAATAAGTTTAAAATAAAAAAACAAAAACCCTTTTGTCACGCACTAAAAATGATAAAATAATTAAATTATTCTGTAGTAGTTCTTCTTTTATGTCCTTTAATTAGATAAAAAAGCGTGGAGCGTTTTATTAAAGTTAATTAAAAGTACACACATCTAAAAAGCGGTTTTCAGATTTGGGTGAAATTTGGCACACAAATAGTTTATAACTTGAATTAACAAATAGGGTACTTTTAATCTCGGTAGTACGATTGCGACCTCCGAAAACGCGGGAAAAAGCTAATATCTCATAAACACTAAAATTAAACCATATACGAAATGGCTTTCAGCATTCAAAAAAACAGAAAACATTGAATTATGTTTTCTGTTTTTCGAAGTATTTATTACTTAATTGCATGAAAAACAGAGTGAAATAATATACGGTTTCTGGAAAAAAAAATCGGATTCCTTGGAGAAGTAAAAGTGAGATTTAATCATAGATATCCTCCGTGCATTTAATAATTACCGTAATGTGGGCGATATCCTTGAATTCTCAAAAAAAAAGAAAAGTCGCGTACCATATCCCTCGCTCTAAAAGCTATTGCCCCGAATTGTTTCTTCTTCTTGAATTGATGTCCCTTTGTCTTATGTGTTAGTTTCACTTCAAAAAACATCACAGCCGATAAACGTTAGTATATAATTGTTATGGTAAAGAATGGTTTAATTTTATTTTCAACCATAGTCAAAGTCAAATCATTTATGTCAAATAGAAATTATAATTTACATAAAAATAGAATTTAATCTAGTTGCCGCTTCCAAAAGGTAGTTTCGTATGCAGAAGACTGGGCAAGAAACTGATTCACAATATTTTGTATACTTTAATTATATAATTATACGTGAAGATGATGCACCTGCAATAAAAATAATTACTATACCACTGTTAAGGATAAACGGGAGTCAGGTAATGTAGGCGGGGGCGATGGTGTTCCCTTGACGAGTGGGTGAATTAAAACCAGGATAATCAAAGGTAAAACACTTAACTAATCTCTTTCACACACGATAGTACATGGAAATACACACAGTTATACACAAGAAGTATCACGCAGGTATATACAGGTAATCAAGAACACATGCACATCGAGGGATCATATTATTTAGAGACACACAACATAAGAGCACAAAAGTACGAGCACACAAAATACACACAATAAAATAGAATAGAATTAGACAGACACTTATGGTTACTTATTACTGTACTGCTGTTTGTTGGTAGATGATGAAGACGTATGTAAAGACCATTTGTTTGAAATGGTCTTTTGAGGAAAGAACCACACAGATTGAGTGGACCTGTCCAGTCAATGCACGCATGTAATTGGCCTAAACCTTATTTGAATTTTTTGCAAAGACATGTAGGAGCAAAATGTTATTGTTTGTCCACTGTGATCAGATGGCAACTTATTAACAATTTGTTTCTGTTAGTAATCATTAAAAAAAAAACTATCTAAACAAGTGGCAGATGAAGCTTCGACTCGGGAAGTTTAAGGACTTTTGACAATTCAAATGACCTAAAGAAACTTAATCGAGATTGTTCTTTCGATTTAATTTAATTTTTAACTAATATTAGATTAGATAGACATAGAAAATGAACTGAGCGTTCCGTATTCAGTTGTGCTGTGAATACAGACCGATAAGTATGAGGGGGAAAGCGAATGTGCGGCCAATAGTTGTCTCTTTTGTAGTACTACAGGTATTGACAGCACAGTTGTTTTGTCATTTTCTGGTTGCTCGTAAAGTAGCTCTTATAGCACCGTTTTTAGGTTTACAATGGAGGGTATTTAACACGCGAGCTTTTTAATTTGTCCAGGTACCTGCAATATTGCGGTGAAATGGGCCACAGATAACTAAACACTCGTCAAAGATTACTTTTTTTATTTGAGCAAAGAGTCATCATGCCTTTTTATATGTTTCATTTTTTTTTGTTAATTTATAAAATATCATACCTGAATTAACATTCTATTTCACTAATTATATTATGTATATTGTTGTCAACTAATTAACCTTGATTGACGTTCAATAAAAAAAAACAAAGTTTTAAATTAGGTTTTTAAATGTTCCTGGTCCAGGCCATGGTACGGAGCAAGAGGGCATGGGAAGCCGTCACCTCCTTCTGCGAAGCAGTGATGCTCGCGAAGAAGGCGGAACGCGTGAGGGAGAGGCAAAATTCGCGCCCTGGCGCCTCTAGCCGCCGCAGGAGACGCTCTGGGCGTGGGGAATCCCAGGCCGATTCCCAACCTTAGGCGCGGGCTTGCGGTCGACGAGCAATGGGTATAAGGACCAGGCCCGGGTCGACAGCGTTTTGTGTTCCACGCGCGGCTCAATGAGATGTCAACACCAACGACGGGGTCCACTAGGGCCGATGCCTGCCAGGTTTGCGGGAAAGTCCGAAAGGGTTACCGTGGCCCCTGGAACCGGTAACTGAAGAAACACGGGTGAGTTTTAGTCAGTAAGAATCTGACTCGCCCTCCCACTCCGCCCAGAGCGCCATTAAATCAAAATCCCCGAGTAATTTTTCACAAATAATTGTTATAAAATATTGTTTATCTTCTCTCTAAATGTAAAATTCGAATTATAAACTTCAAAACTACTGTATATAGACATATACGTTTATAAACGCAATACCGAAATTTAAAAATAGAATTATATTATTACCATTTCTCTCTAACAAAATAATGTTATAAAACATGTTTTTTTACCAATACGATCGCGATGCGGGGTAAATCCAAGAAGTTAATATCACCAAAAAGTTCCATCAATTAGGTATGTTTTTCTAATGGCGCGCCATTTTTATATCTTACAAAAAATTGATTCCAAGTTTTAATTGTCTGTGGCACTGCCCAATTTAGCGCATGCGCGGTGATTTGCTGGGTTTTGGCGCCATTCACACGTTCTGTTGTACTGAATTTCGTAGGAAATTTTTATCTTTTATTTAGTAGGCTCAATCCCAACGTATGAGAGTAGATAAAGAAGGTTATGAAATTGCACATAACTAGGTATTAAAACACTCGTGTGGTACTATTAAAAACCTCAACTACGGCTCGGTTTCTAAACACACACTGGTGTTTTAATACCCCTCATCATGCCACAGTTTCTTAAATATACAGCTATTATGAGATTTTATTTATCATAAAAGTGTTTTAAAAAATGTCGTATGAAACGCGTTAGCATTCGTGATTATGCTCTCGGCTCCATTATAATAATATACTGAAATGATAAGTGCTAAACGCACGTTTTCTTCCTTGAAATCCTATGTAAGAGCCTTGACGTAGATATTCAGTATCTTAGTATTTTGTTACACACGTGTAATTCGCGGATTTCGCTAGCGTCACCGCAAGTGCACCGGGCGCTCCAACTAAGAAGCCTATGCCAGAAATGGCGCCGTATAGGCCTGATGATGAGGGTTTCGTGACGGTGCAAAGGAGGAAGCGCCGATTACGAGCGAACAACAACCGCTGCGGCAGAGCTCCTACGGTGCCCGATGTCAGCTTGCGCGCCGCTAAGCCGAACACACCGGTGTACATCTTCCGCATACACTACTCCACTAAGGTGGAAGACATAATAGAGTACGTGCGCCAGAAGACGAGGTACATGCCGAGGGTGCTGTTACTGGAGTCGCACCGCAACGTCAACTTCAAGGCGTTCGTTATTATCTGCCCGTCGTCATGGAAGAAGACTTTTGGCCGCAGGACGTGGTGTTCCGTCGCTTCCGCGGACAAGTACCATAGTGCAGCTCAAGAACAAGCTAGTGAAGTGCTACTTACATAGTTTTAAGCTATTATTAACACAAGATTTGTTTTATAAGTCGGATCCGGTCATTAGTACGGACACGAAACGAATCGCAAGCGCGCCACTGGCAACATCACGTGATCTTCCTACACCTATAGCGCGCTTCTACAGAGTCGTGATGTTTTTAAACTGACGGCGAGGAAGACATTCTAGTGTCAGATGGCATATGAGTGAAGACGTCACGAAACTGTACTCGATTCGTTGTGATGTTATTGTGTTGATTCGTGCTTTAATAGACGCTGTGTATCGCACCCAGTGTGTTTTCATTGCACGATACCCATATTCTGCCCACATGATGTTTGAATCTAATGGAGTAAATCATGACGACCCTACATATATAAGTAATTTATATATGTTAGTTTGTTAGGTATATACTATCTATGGGCCATTATAGCCTGAAATAATTCTTTCTTTCTTTCTTTTTTTTAAGAAACGTTGCCCCACACTAGGAATTTCTCCTGTATCGTGGGTGCGTTTACAAACATTTAAACTCACATACACAAACAGCCAGACCCGGAACAACTACTTGCAGGTCATACAAATATTTGTTCCGTGCGGGAGTCGAGCCCGCGACACGCAGCGCAGCAGTCAATCGCTTAACCACCGTTTTATTATTATTAATGCCCGAGATACACGAGACTTGTTTTTCAAAGCTGGAATAGTAAGATAGAGCTAACTAATAGAGCTAGAACCTCGGTAAACTGTCCTGGCATACTGTGTGGCTTGGTACATGCTAGCACTTTTTACATGATGTCAGATAATTTATAGCCAGTACAGTACAACGCATGGGTGCGGTGAGAAAAACAAAAGCCGTAATCACTACACACTAGCCAATCAAATATAACTTCACCGGTCATATGAAGCTAGTACACAAGCCAAGATAGCCAACTAAAAAGCGTGGACCGCTTCTTAATAAATAATTATTTTAATTTTATTTATAACTTAAATATATTATTTTAATTTTATTTACTATAATAATTACTGTTCATTAAAAAAAAAACAAAGCGCTCCACGCTTTTTGATTTAACCATTGGATGTAAAAGAAAAAGTAATAAAAGTCAATTTAATTATCCTACAATTTCTATTGCGTGATAAAAACGTATAATTTAGATTTTTCAAAAATATTTAATGTACAGTTTCACTTCGTTATTATTTTATTATATTATAGAAGGTTTGTCATTTTTTCTGAGTATCCGATCACATGGCAACGGCACATAAAAGAAAATGGGCAAACGTGGGTCACATGTCCTCCACTAACGAGACATAAGTAACTTAATAGTAAATCGTCTATTTAGTTACATATTAAGCAGTAATTTTTAACGTTGGTCTAGAGGTCACAAGCGCTCCTGCCGAGCGTGAGGTCTAGAGTCAGATTCTCAGGTTACGCAAAGTGTGATTGGGTTTTTCAATCTGGAATTTCTCAGTAACATCTCGGAGTCTGGATCTGTGCTCAGTTGATAGCAATAGGCTCACCCCCTATTAAATGGGACTTAAACATAGCTGGCGAAATGAGGGTGTATTATAAGATACACCTCTGCCTAACATTTCGGGGATTACAGGCGTGAAGTTTATGTTATGTAATTTTTTTAAACAGACAAACTTTCACAGGCTGAAATTATTGTTTTTTTTTTTTTAATGTAGCGGTAACTTTTCACTAACAGACTTTTTTTATAGGGTGTGTTAGTAAAAGTTACTCCTCTTTTAATAGACTATTCAATAACATAAGTCTCTTAATGGTCGACATTTGGACCAAGCCCCATACATTTTTGCCCGAGGTCCTTTATTGGAACACTTATAAACGTAACATGAAATGTAACACACGTTGAAACAAATTGAGCCATCTAATGTAATGCAACATTAATTGCAACACAACAACTGTGCTAATTTGTTTACACACGTTACTTGTGACCCTACCTCGGGGGAGGAGAGGCTCGTGGTTAAATAATAACACCCGCACAGGTCAATCGAAGGTTAAGCTACGATTGCCGTAGTCGGTTCGTGGATGAGTGACCATCCATTACATATCGAAAAATTATTCTTGCGTCAGAAAACACGTTAAGTCGTTGGTCTCCGCAGACATCCGTAGATCTTTGACAGTTGTTACGGGTAGTCAGAAGCCCGAAAGTCTGACAACCAGTCTTACCAAGCGGTATCGTGTTATTTATTTATTTAACACTTTAAGCACACAAATGTACAGAGGCGGACTTAATGCCATAAACATTTTCTACCAGTAAACCTTTGGGTGATGCAGAGACAAACAGTGGCAGGTGCAGTTTATAATGATATTTTAGGATTATAATTTTAAATATATAGACACGTATAAACTTATTTAGTCTATAAATACATATAATATATTAATACCTAATTATATATAAATATAAGCACAAATAAATGTACATAAATACACGAGTATGTTAAAAACAAATAGGACAAACAATGAGAAAACATTACCGCTGTGATGATACTGTGTTACCCAGTAACTGGGTTGTGGAGGTCAGATAGGCAGTCGCTTTATGTAAAATACTGGTTTTCAGCTGCATCCAGTTAGACTGTAAGCCGACCCAACTTAGTTGGGAAAAGGCTGGGCAGATTGACTCGTTACGTTACTTATCTGTATCCGTCATAATATTAATCTTTTTCTTCGTTATTTTCTTGGATCACCGATACTCCGAACTTTTTTTAGTACTGCCCAGAGTGGCACAATTTGATCGAAACGTAACGTCTGTCACCGGTCCACCTTGTAGGAGACCTTCCAAAGCTACATCTTTCGGTACGCGGTCGGCACTCCATAAACTTTCGGCTCTATCGGCTATCTGTTCAGCGAGCAATGTGCCGTGCCTACTGCCACTTAAGTACCCCTGTGAAGACCGCAAGAATCTACTGGATACGAGAAGCACAGAACCGATCGGAGAGGCGATGCTTGAGGGAGGCCTATGTCTAGCAGTGGTCTTTCGGCTGAAATGATGATGATGAAGAGTCGTCTCTCGTGACAGTCTGTTATTCGCGAAACAAAAATATTGACAACGGTTAATAGGACGAGGTCTCCTCGCTCAGGATACTAATTACTCTCTAACTGCACATTAATTAACTACGCGGTAACTTTCAAAGGAGAAAAGCGCAAATATAATGAAGTTATATTATTATGTCTTCACTTTATGTTATGAGTATAAGTATTTGCAAGTAGGTCATGGTTAATTCCTGTTGGGGTAAACTTATGTGCGGTTTACAGTTTACTGCAAACGTTGTAATAACCATGGTATATTGTAGAAGGGCTTATTGTTTACTTATCCTTAGCAGTTCGATGTAAAGGACCCATTCAAATATTATAGCTTGAATGGGTATTTTTTTTTCCTATGATAACCTGTAATGATTTCTAACGTTTCAGTAGTGCCCATGTAGGTTTATGATTAATTTTATTTAGATTTTTTATTTGAATGATATTTCTATAGCGGTGCGTATGAGCTCCAATAAGAGTGACTCATTCAAGATACAACACCGCAATAGAAATAGTAATCATTTATTTGCCAATATACATATACAGGTAAAATTGGATTTTTTTATAATAATAGTACCGATACATTATACATGCAATGCATACAATGGACTGCTCCTCGTTTTTTAAGTAAAATCTCTTTTTTTCCTTTTTTGAAACGTAGATGCTGATATTGAACCACTCTGCACTGGTCCAGCTGGTTAAGGCCCAATCACTCTCAGAGAGTAAGCCTGTGTCCCAGCATTGGGAGCATTAGTAGGTTGATGATATTGATGACTGGTGGTAGTTAGTGGTGGCTGTTTAGTAATTCCAAACTTTTTTCAGGTTCAAGGTCACAATCTTATTTGTTCAATATGTTGGATGGAAGCCAGGGCAATTCCAAATGTATGTCACATTTGTAAAGAATGTGCTCTCTGTCAAGTTATATTGCCACATCGTGCACGTTCTCATCAAGTAATTGCATTCTAGGACATACACTGTACATCATGTGAATATTAGAAACATCATCTTGAAAAGACTTCGGCCATTACAGTTAATTAATATACTTCAGTTTTTTTTTTTCAATAATAAACCTAGACTTTGGCGCGTAGGTGCTCTGCCTAAGCAGGGCAGACTTCCACCGTATGCTCCACCGTGTCCTCCAGGCGATCCACACAATGGTGACACCCGGGCATTTCCTCCCACCTTATGCTGAACAGGAACCTCCCGAAGCAACCGTGTCCGATGAGGACCTGCGTCAGGCGGAAAGTGAGGACGCCGTGCCTCTCTAGCCACTCCTCAAAGAGGGGACTTATCGCCGTAATTGTGGCGTGCCTAATATACACCCGGCCTGGAACAAATATCTGCAGGCCATAGAAATATTTATACCATAAAGGAATAAAACCTACAACTAGTGTAAAATGGTGTATTACTTTCAGGTTCGTGCATCACTTTATATTTGCCATCTTTGCTGGCAAGGTGCTGATCGTGCTGCCCAGCGTTTTTCACACCGTCAACTTCGTCATCGGCTAGTCAAACTACCAGGAATCCATTAAGATGTGTGAATTGCCGCATTGGTTTTACGAGGTTGGGGTGATTATATATGTGATTCTGCAGCATTTGTAGGTCATCAAAATGTGTGAATAAATTGTGGTCACTCTGTAGCATAACTGCGATACTCGTACAGGCCGGGCAGAACCAGCATATTTGAAATGTTGTGCAAAACTGGATTTGCTCACGAGATTTTCCACAATTCGGTTTAAAGAAACTTTATTCCCAATAAAGACATAAGTCACTTACTTGAGAACAGTACTAAAAATATAGATTACAATAATATGTTCGTCATCAGTATTACAATTTAATTTTACCCATCCAATGCATTCATTTCTCCAGAAGTGATCGATCCGCAAGTATGTGCTGGCTAAGTTGAGTTTTGAATGCATTGTAAGAGTGTATATTTCTTATACAGGACGGTAATTTGTTAAAGCTGTGCTCCTTCAAAAGTTAGTATTTTTTTGCCATAGTTAGTTCTTGTTTTTGGTAAAACTAGCAAGCTTGCTCGCCGTGTGCTACGTTGACTAACTTGTTTATATTGAGTGAGTGTTATGTTTGAGTGAACGCTTTTGTTGAGAATATTTCTGATGAAAATGCATGTGTTGTAAATATAAAGTTGTTTTATGTTCATTATTTTTGTGTCTTGATAAATTTTGCTGGTAGATGTTAGATATGGGTAGTTGAATGTTATTTTTATGATTTTATTTTGGGTAATTTGAAGTTCTGATAATTTTGTTTTAGCAGCACTGCCCCAAATTTCGATTAAATTAAGTAGATGTGGCTTTACTAGGGAGTTGTAAATAGTATACCGCAATTTTGGTGGAATACAACGAACAATGTTACGCATTGACCCGGAGAGTGCCGAGAGTTTACTTTTTATATGATCAATATGAGCATTCCACGTTAGTGAGCTGTCCATTCTTAGACCGAGGTATTTTACAATTTTTTACAATTTCCACAGTTTAACTGCGGAAAGAGATAACATCGAAGCCTTTCCACAAATAGAATATAATGATTTAGTTTTAATACCACTAGGAGTGTATCAAAAAAACACGCTCGCTCATACTATGGTGAACATGGGAGACAAGACGGCTCATATATAATTGAAGTACCTCTGCAGGGAGTTCGACGAAGAGTTACGACGCGAATTGCAAATATCAGATGCAGAAAATACACGGCTATTTCGAGGCAAAATACGTTGCCGCCATATAGCCAAAAACATACTTTGTTTATGTTTTAGTAGACGCTACCCAAATTGGCAGAGATGCCATCAAACACTACTGTTGAAACTGTATTGTTGGGCACAGAACTTGAGCTGGACAAGATATCATAACTCTATCGTCAGCCCCCCTGCACAGTTTTTGGATGAAATTTTAGTACAAAAAAAAACTGACTTCCAAAAAGAAAACACTACAAAGTGTAAAATTACTTCAATTTCGGAAATCGGTGTCTTTGCATATGTGTTTTAATTTTTTCCACCGACTTCCGGAATTAAAGTTATTTTCCACTTTGTAGTGTTTTTTTCTTCTATTTTTAACTTTTTAGTTATGGTACCTACCCCCACACCAATTTAAAAACGATCGTCTTACACGTCCACGTCCGTTTGAAGGCGGTTTTTTTATTTAAAAATAATTATTGTTGATTTTTTATTTGTGATAAAATTTATAAGTGACCACCTCTGAAGTATGACCTAACAAACAAAAAAAGAATCATCAAAATCAATTCATAATTGGCGGAAAGGCCGCGTAATAAACATACAGTCTAATTGAGAACCTCCTCCTTTTTTGAAGTCGGTAAAAAAATAGACGATCCGACCTGACGTGGCCAGATAATTTAATGTCGGTATTATTCAATTAACATGTTCTGAATTAAAACATATTTGTTTTATTTTATGAAGTATTTAGATTGATCCCATATTATTTTATTTCTGAAGTCTTGCAAAAGCTGTTTAATTCCTCTTAGCTGCGTTTGTTAACGTCTAATGATCGTGAGCGCGGCTGCTAATCGTCCTATGTTCGATCCCTGGATCGAGTAGTGTTATTGGGATTTTAGAAAATCTCAGTTGCAACGTGGAGTCGGGATATATATATGGTGATAGACTCGCCCCTATTACAAGGGATCTAAAACATAGAAAAAGAAATAAAATAGAATACAGAAGGGATATTAAAAGGGTAAGGCAGAGCACCAGAGATATATCTTTTGTGCTCTGCCTAATCCTTTTGAGTAAGCAAGCGAGATTTTATGTATGTAGTATTCGTAGTAAAATGCAATCTTACTCCTGAGTCACACAAAAACGAAACAGCCATAGCTCTGAAACTAGTTTAGGGCTATGCACTATTTCGTTTCATAACTACAAATAAATTTGTATAAAAAAATAATAGTTTTGACTACCTAATAGTACGACACGTTTAAATATTAATACAATTTATTAATTTATTTTCAGTAATGACTGTGAAGTTATTACCGTAATGTATTTCTATTGGCATAATTATAACCATAAAATCCGAAAGTGTTTTGGATTTTATACAATTCCCAAAAGTGTCCGTGATTTTAATTTAGCTTCAATCGAATATAATGCATTATTTAGAACACAGAAAGTATATTAACGTCTCTGTTGGTTCTTAGGCGAACGATGTGTGGACGCCGATCAATGTCCTTTATATAAATAATGTAATTTAATTACAATGTATCATTAGACTATTATTATGTACCTATTAATTCTTCTCCTGTGGTATTTAGTAAAGCCAGTAATTAAATCTACACATAAAAACATCTGACTCATAAAGTCATAACCAGTGATTGGAATAGGTAGAGCTAATATACCCAAAGTTCAAAGAACAAAGAGAAAAAAAAGTTGAGACTTCCTTACGACTAACATTTTTTTTTCGGAATATTTATCCGAGTTTCGAGACACTACTGAAGTACATGGAATATGAATATTATTAATACAGTAAACTAATTGAATTTATTTGCCTTTTTAACCGACTTCAAAAGCAAGGAAAAAAACCAGTAGATACGTTTTCTATTGTTATTAATTCAGGTAACGAACAGGGTCCGCCTCACGTTTTGGTTTCCCAGAATAGCCAAAACTTGCTGTCTTAAGTCTGTCTTTTAGTTGTACTTAAGTAATGTTCCGAAACCCGAGACATTACTCCCGAAAAAATATTTTGTCGTAAGGCGTCTCCACTTTGTCTCTGTTCTTTTCGAACTTTAGGTATTTTAGCTCTACCTGTTCCGATCAGTGGTCATGTCATACAGAATATTAATTATCAAAAATATTATCATAATAACACATGAAACATTTAACTATGATGACAAATTAATTATAATTTACAGAAAAAAGCAACATTAAATTAAAAGTTTTGTCATTTAAAAATGTTTTATTTTGTAATAACATTTATTTTCAACTTGGGTGGGCTTTTTGGAAGATCCTTCTAATAATCGGTCGAATCGATCGCTCTAGTCGGTAGCTACATGAAAACCTATAGCGATTAAGAAAAGAGATTTACCTTTTTCAAAAAAGTGGGCTTCTACTAATGGGCTCCTAAAAATACTGATACGGGTTCATCAGTTAATTTAATTTAATTTTATTCAGCCTTAACCGTTAAGCTTACCGCTCATCTCTACTTTTTAGGTCAGGTTACTTTTTCTTGTGAAAAACCCTTTGCTTCACCCTACCGAACAAATAACTCTTCCTGACCTACATTTTTACAACAGTATCAATTTAATAATAAAATAAAACGAGTCTTCTCATCTGACAATATAACGCTAAAGAGAGTAACAAAATATCAAGTTTTACTCAACTTTTCCCAACAACGTTTTCAACGAGAAAACGAGCTGCGAGGTCTATTCTCGTAATAATGGTGCCTTTTGACATCTGATCTAGGTGGTAATTTTATATTTGTCCTCTTTAATCTTTTTTAACACAACTTACTATTTACACTAGGTACTAAATTAACTATACAACGTGTTGTTTTGCATCCTCGTCAAATTTCAGGAGGCTGTTATGAAAGACATAAATAATCAAATAAAATTACGATCCTGCTCAATAATTAATACATACCTACTTGTTTTTTTAGGTATTTAAGTTTGACAGTATTTCAGAATACTCCACTTTCAAAGAACAAAATCGCCCCGTTGCGTTTGCGGTAGGCAGTGTCGTACGACTATGTCGCTGTGTGCATGCGTTACAGTTACAGCGCAGTTACAGGGCGGTTTCACACGGGCCCTACACATGCTGATTTCCGAAAAATACAAAAAATAAAAATAAATACCTACTTATTTTATTATTGATTCGTGTCGAGAATCATTAGCATAGTGTTACCTCCTCGAATTTGACGAGGATGATTTGATGATGAATTTGATAACAACACCTTGTATAAATAAATTCAAAAACAAAAAGACACTTAGGCGTCGAATTACTCGTCCACAGAGTGGGGGTCATTTTGTCATGAGGCCCGAGTGCGCGTCTTCTCTTTTTCTCGCCGACTGGTCGACACTACACGTGACCAAAGGGCTGGCTTGTTCTTTGGCCAAAAAATTAGCATTGCCATTCAACGTGGCAATGCTGCCACTCTTCTGGGCACATTTTCGGATGACAGCGATGCGGACGAGTACTTCGACGCCTATGTGTCATTTTATTTGTCCTTAGATTTGGTAGTATGGCAAATCTGAATAAATCTTACTGTCCTAGGTAGCTAACAAACCAAACTACCCAACAAAAAGTACTTTCATTCACCTTAACTGATTTTTTTTATAGTTGATCCAAAAATGTCTAGAGGAGATGGTGACCCCGTACCTACCGGCAGCTTACATTTCAGTATGGTTTTTGTTTTCAAAGCTTCATAAATGTCATAGTTTTTGCTCTTAAAACGGTGAAAGAAAAGGTGGTGAGGAAACCGGTGTGTCCTAGATTCAAAAATTCCAAGAAATGTCACATCTACCAACCCGCAGTGGGCACGCGCGGTAGATTACAGCCCACAGGGCTGCGTCCCAGCAGTGGGAACATTATAGGCGGATTATGCTATGTGTCATAGGCAAGTACCGATTTTTTTTATATTTGTTATTATTTATTTATTTAAATCACTTTTTTTTTGCTGCACGTAAACTTTACTTATCTTTATCCTGAAGAATGTGCAATAATCATGGCTTTTCTGGAACTAGGCATCAGTATGCCTCGTACTGCAAGAATGATGGGTGTAAACCATCTGAGGAGACCTTGTAATGGCAGACCCAGGTGCACTAGTACCCGAGAAGACCGCTATTTTGTCTCCACTGTGTTGAGAAATCGCCTCAATGCAGTGGAAGTGCAGCAACAGCTTCTTCAGACCCGAAGAAGGTGACAGTACAGTGAGAAGAAGACTTGCTGAAGTAAACCGGAAGCCCCAAGGCCAGCAAGCGGCCCCAAACTCGAGCGAGGGCATCGAGTAGCAAGACTGCGCGACACTCGTGAACACATACAGTGGAGTAAAGAAGAATGGGCAAGAGTTTTGTTCACTGATGAGTCTTGATTCTCACTATTCACTTTTGATACTCGTAGAAGGCGAAGAGTGTACAGGCGACCTGGTGAGCGATACATTCAAGCCTGCTTCACAGAAAGAGTCCAATACGGTGGACGCTCTGTACACGTCTGGGCTGGCATCTATTTAGAAGGTCGCAAAGAGCTAGTGGCCATAGAAAATGGCAACCTGACTGAAGAAAGATATGCTCAAGAGATCCTTGTTGAAAATGCAAGGCCATATTTAGTAAATATGGATGATGGATCGATACTGATGCAGGATAACGCCCGGCCGCACACCGCTCGGGTCGTACAAGAGTACATTCAGGAGGTTAGAAGTCCTGATCTCAACCCGATCGAGCACGCCTGGGATGAGCTCGGGAGGCTAGTTAGAAGCCGCAAACTACCTCCTATCACCCTCAGGACCCTAAAACAGGCCCTGATGAAATGGAAGAATATTCACCAACATCGCCTCCAAAACCTCGTCCTCAACCAAACCAGCTCGAAGCTATAATCAGGCCCCGAGGAGGCAAATGTAAATAACGCGTACAACATACTTATGAAAAATGTAGGAGATTTTTGCCAGTCAAACTCAAACTCAAAGCCTGTATTTCAAATAAACCAATTACAGGCACTTTTGAATTGTCAAGGGGTCGGACAGTCAGAAAGATGAAGCTAGTTGCCCATTCCAAAGCGTAGTAGGTACGAGTACCTATGGAGAATAACGGCCAAGAAACTCCGTGGACACTCTTTTAAATCAAAATATTATTACAAAGAAGTGTTTACATCATTCATGTTTTTTTAAGTTAAAACGTTAGGTAATAATTTATAATTAGGGCGGGTTTGACTGGCAGTCGGTGTTGCGACGCGGCCAAAGCCAACAGCCAGCATACAAACGAAATTTAAATAAAGAATATTACTGAAATGCCAGTGTTTGCAGATAAATTACTGTACTGGGTGTACTTATTATAGATAAATCAATATTTAAATTTTCCGCCCTGCTTGTATCGAATCATGCCGACCCGAACAATTGTGTTGCTCCCCTATTTCAATTTCAATGCCCCATTTCTATTAAATGTTACCTTGAAAACGTTTCCTTGGGCGAGTCTTAGAGCCGTCCCTCAGAGCAGTCCTTTTGATTCCCTTTATCTGACAAACAATCTTGCTTCTCTATATATAAACGGAGATGGGTGTTTTTTCATCTTGGTTGAAAATTTGGTATGGTGGAAGATAAGGAGGGGTTTTTTACGTTAATATTCTTGTAATTTCATGGTTGTTGCGGAATGTAGCGAACCGGTAACCAATTCTTTTCAATCATTTTCTTTGTAAAAGGGACCTTTATAGTATATATACAGTACCTACATGATGTCAGAACTATAATAATCAGATCAACTAATGGAGTTAATAAATAAAATAAATTAAGTTTATTGATACAAAATACCTTTGTATACAAAACCAATACATTTCACATAGGTACATTCATAGATAGGGTAGGTACATTTGATTTTGGGAAAAGGCTGCACAAATAATGAAAAACCCTACCTCCTAAACTAGGGGAACCTTGTGACCTAGGGGAACCCTGTGACCTAGGAGTCAGTTTCCAACATTTTTTTTTAAATTTGTATTCGTCTTTCATTGACTTGAATGTGCCCTGTCGGCTGAGAGTATGTCATGCTCACTGAAATGTGTCGCTGGTGGTGGCGTGTGTATTGGATCATTGAGTTCCCTTCAAAATGGTTGAGCTAAATGGAGCACCATTTAGCTCAACTATTTTGAAGGGAACGGGCGCCGTCAGTAGGCACTGGCCATTTCTTAGCTACCACGGCTTATTTTAATTCCTGAATTTGTTTTTATCTTTTTATTACGGACGCTTTTAACGTGCACGTCTTTCTAAATCGTTCTCACATGTATAATTTCAACATGAATGATGTAACCACTTTTTTGTAACAATTTATTTTTATTTTAAAGAGTGTCCATGGAGTTTCTTGCCTGTTCTTCTCCATAGGTACCTACTACGCTCTGGAATGGGCAACTAGCTTCATCTTTCTGACTGACCGACCCCTTGACAATTCAAAAGTGTTTGTAATTGGTTTATTTAAAATAAATGCTTTGAGTTTTTTGAGTTTG
The DNA here is from genome assembly GCA_937001585.2 of Brachylomia viminalis. Taxonomy (NCBI): domain Eukaryota; kingdom Metazoa; phylum Arthropoda; class Insecta; order Lepidoptera; family Noctuidae; genus Brachylomia; species Brachylomia viminalis. Next base: position 25,978,434 of record OW443294.2, on the reverse strand, counting down.
AATTTATTAGTTTTTAAGCACCAAAACTTAACTTTTTCATAAAACTTTACTAACAATTTTGTCTTCCCTTGAAAATCATTGAAGTTGAAGTTACGTGCAACATTTCGTAAGAAAACGAGGTACTAAAGTAAGATCTCTCCGCATTTAATAAAATATGATATTAAAAACTGTAAACTACATTCCCGTTCACTTTAAAAGTCCTTGTAAAATGCTTCTAAGCTTATAAATTAAGTCTCTAGTTCCGTTATCTTAGTCACAGCATCCACAAACCCACCTTATACCAGACTAATAAATTAAAGGCCATCTTAAGAATATAGCCGCCATTTTGCCGAGAGCCACAGAGAAAAAATTAAATTATTAAAACAACACGGCCATTTTTATCGCCATCTGTAATCGAATAAATAGTATCGAATAAATCAAGTATTTTTTAGTTTTAAATTAAGCTTTTAGGACTCGATATTTATTTGCTGAAAATAGTAAAATAATTACATGATTGGCATTGCTATTATTCATGTTATTGATTATGTTTTTTGACACAATATCCTTGGTATTGATTATGTTTTTTGACACAATAATAGAAAACTCAGCATAGTGCTGGATTTTTATATTGTGTATAAAAACGAACGAACTGTAGGTACTTATTTAATAGGTAATAAAAAAAATGCAAGGATTAATAACATTCATGAGAGGCTTTCCCGAAAACTAGAACCAGGCCTATAGTTGTTAGACCTCACGTAAATATTCGCTCGCGAACTATGGAACGGAGTATGCTTGGAGTCGTGGATTTAATCCAAAACGAGGTGATCCGACACTGAACCAAAGTTGTCGACATAGCTCACAAAATAAGCAAGCTGAAGTGGTAATGGGCCGGACATATTAGCCGTAGAACCGATGAGCGATGGGGTAGACGTGTTTTTGAGTGGATACCGTGAATAGGGAAACGTAAGTTAGGACGCCCCCAGGCTAGGTGGAGCGACGATCGTCTCAGGGTGGCTGGTACTAGCTGGATGAGAGTAGCCAAGAATCCAGCTGAATAGCGTGCAATAGGAGAGGCCTATGTCCAGCAGTAGACTGTGTAGCCTGATGATAATGATGACGAAAATATTCGCTTAAAATACAGGCTACAGGCTGAAAGTTATTCAAGTGATCGTCAGACAAGAGAAAGTGAGAAAACGGTTTCCAAAAAAAGTGGTGGATCTTAAAAAAAATACAAGTACAGCTATTAAGATACGTATGAAAATCCGTATATAAGAAAACGTCAAAACTTAAACCTTACATCACCGTTTCCTTAAGAAAATATCACGAAAAATTGTTTAAATCAAATTAAATATGCAAATTTAGTCATTTTTTATTGTTTTGTGTCGATATTAACTTTAGCGAAAAATGATGGAATTGATGATTTCCACTAAGCCTGAGCGGGTTTGCTTGAATCGCCCACCGGTGGGCCGCGTGGCGTTCAACGTGTTAAGAATATCAACCGTTATTGGCAAAAAGGGTTTATAACAACTCCCTTGTGTGTATTTTGCATGACAAAAGAAAAGGATTACTCACTTTCGTAAAGCCATCTTCGTCTTTATGAAATATGAAAATCAAGACGTTTAAAGCTCATGCTATAGCGTCTTAATTTTCAGTACCGATATTAATTTTAGCTGTTCGTACAAACACAAATTAATAATCATCTGCAATAGCTTTTTTCAACTATTTTGGGGTCGGCATCCAGTCTAACCGGATGCAGCTGAATATAAGTATTTTACATGAAGCGACTGCCTATCTGACCTCCACCACCCAGTTTCTGGGTAATACGATATCCCTTGATAAGACCGGTTGTCAGACTTTCAGTCTTCTGACGACCCGTAACGACTGTCAAAGATCCACAAATGACAGCTGGCACCAACAGATTTACGTGCTTTCTGAGGCACGGAAGAGTCTTTGTATGTAAAGATGGTCACCCATCCAAGGACCAACCGCGGCAATCGTAGCTTAACCTGATTGATCGACCCGTGCGGCTGTTATTACTTAGCCCTAATTAATATAATAATTTAATATCACAAACAGGGCAACAAAGCGTATTTCCAGAACAAAAGTTATACAGAGTTGATACGACAGAGGGGCTTTCCTTTAAACTGCCTATACTAGATATCATTTCCAAGCTCTGTACCAAAAATCAATTAAATAGGAGCAGTAGTTTAGTCGCAAATGATTTATTAAGTTTTTGCCCATTTCGAACACGATATATCTTTCCTAACAGCTGATTATGTCTATACGCATAGGTCATGCACCTTAAAACGATAAATCTGAGTATAACCTACAATGCGTTGTTGCCGCTCTGACGCAAGTCACAAGTACAACCAAATATTTTCGCAAAAAAGATGGCAATGCATACACACACACTTGCACTTTCATTATAAAGGGTGGTTGCGTTTTACTCTGAATTTACAAATAAGAGTAAAACGCAACCAGCCTTTGTAATGAAAGTGCAGTAAGCTATTTAATTTATTTGAAAGAAAAAAAATCAAATTTTTGGTGCTTTTTATTTTTTATCGTATCGAATTAACACTAAACGTGTATAGTATATGTAGTGTAATTTAATGCCCCTCTGTCATATCAACTCTGTATAACATGTCATAATATCATGCCTGTGTTCCTCGAAGGCTAAGGCAGATTTGTAGCTATAGTACACCTACATAAAGTTATGATGAGCATAGCATAGTTTAATCAGCCTATAATGTTCCCACTGCTGGGACACAGGCCTCCTTTCTTCTCTTCAGTAGGTCCCATGTAATAGGGCAGTTCTTGTTCCGTTTTCGGTTCTCGAATCGTAGGTACATAATTATCACTGTTGTTGCTACTCCGAAACAAATCGCAATAAAATTAGTAACAAGCCACAGCTTTACAATCGCATCGTGTCTAAACCAGAAACTAAGCGCTGGAAGTAATCAATGTCGCATATCTGTTGAAATTCACAAAAATACGAGATAGAGAAACCCGACAAATAATTGAGGATAGAAAGGAGATTGGGCCAATCTGCCTTGACGCCCAGTACCATTAAGATAGATATCTTCAAGGAGAATATTTCTTATTATGACGACATCTCTCGACTGCTAGTACGTGAGGAGCTCCAGAGCTTTCCTAAGTAATTAAGTATAATTAAAATTCTGTTATACCGTCAATTAATTATCTTTCATTCATTATTTTTGTTGCAAACATCATCTGTTAAGCCTATCACCGTCCACTTTAATACCTACACATACATACCATAGCATACCTATATGCCGTTGTATGAAAAACGTTTCTAAGAGTCGTTCGAACCGAATGTTAAGCCTGCCTAGCCTCCCATAATCGTTAAGATATATTTCATTTGCTACTACTACTTTTCTGTATTATAAGTATGTTCTTAATTTGAATCTAAATCAACCTAAATGTGAAGTTAATATCAAAACTTAATTTTCGTCATAAGTTAACCAACTAATAAACAATAACTTGTAAACATCATCTGACTTTTTGACTGACCGGTTGGTGCAGTTGGTAGCGACCCTGCCTTCTGAGCCCAGCGGCTCAGAAGCCAGCAGACAGCCAGAAGGCAGGGTCCCGGTCCCGGGTTCGATCCCCGGACAATTCAAACATTTGTGTGCATGAATATTTTTGTTTGACCTGTGTCTGGGTGTGTATATGTATATAAGTATGTATATCAGTCATCAGGTTACCGTAGTACAGGTTCTACCTAGTTCGGGACCTGAAGACCTTGTGTGGATGTTGTCCCATATTTATTTATTTAATATTTAATCATCATTAAAATTAACATAACAAAACGTCACGCTTTAATTCCATTAAAGAAAAGCAGACATGCATTTGTACAACTACATTTTGGCTACAGAGAATATTTATAAATCTTCTATATAGAAGTCTAAACAAAGTCATTGTACGTGTCTCTCTGTGTGTGTTCGTTTAATTCTTCTAAACTGCTCTTAGTTCTAGTTATTCACCATCATTTAGAGAACTTATTCCCGAGGGTTTTCGTGTATAACACAGTAACATTTAACTCGCCGCACTACGTGTGCGTCGTTTTGGCGAATCACATTTAAAATACGCTCCTCTGTCTGAACATTCACTTGTTGTCCATTACCTGCCGCTATCGGAGCAATCAGTCGATTTTTTAACCCTTTGACCGCGCGTGTCGCATATATGCGACAAATATTTTCGTGTCCCTATCGCGCGTGTCGTATTTCTGCGACAGAAAACATGCATGATTTTTTCGTTCTATTTTCGTCCTAATAACTGTGTGGTACAACTAAAACGAAAAAAAATTTTTTTTCGATTTGTAGCCGCGCGCTGGGGGCACGGCCATTGATATTTAGCCACGCGCTTAAAGGGTTAAAACAACATTAAAAACGTACCTAACAATAATAACTAAACACAAATTTAAAACTAACAAAACAGTATTAAATACGGTTCAATAGCTATACATCGATTAAACGCACGTTCGCTCACGAACTGATTCGGAAAGGAACTAACTAGTTTACTAAGAAGTACTAAGGACATCAAAACATGCCGCCTGGCCTGCGTGCGGTGCCGGTCGACAAACTTTACCGCGCCGCGCGCCGTCGTTCGTTGCGGCGACGCGGTGTCACATAGCGGTTTCTTTTGATGTGCAAAGATCAACAAATTACAGAGGAGAAAATGTTAGAAGAATAATTATTACACCAGAAACCAATTAATTTAAATTAATAGGAAATTGTACTTATGCTTTATTACAAACTTAATATAAATAACTTGTATTACAATATCTTCATAATTTCAGCCACAACTCATCCACGGCACGTCATATAAACTATTTTGGACGCAAGGGCTAGGCATAAGGACTATTCTGAGTACAAGCATTGACTTGTCCAGGTCCCGCGATCTTCACCTATAATATCGTATAGTTTTTCGTCATTATCCTTATTTCAGTTTTTGATATGAAAATTCGAAGGGAAATTCGCCTACTGGCGGCATGGCATGACATCACTACATGCAAGCGCATACCGACGGCGGTGATACGCCGAGGCGTCCTTAGGCACGTCGCGACCCCAGGGATGTGCCTGACAGGCGTTGCACAGGGAGTTTCTGGAGTTGGTCTTTTAAGAGTAACTGGGACCGCCCTCGATGTGCTGATGGTGGCCACAGGGGTGGTTTTAGTGAGGTAAGAATCCCACGCTCCCTGATCTCTTTCTCCCCTGTTGAAGGTTTTTTTTTTTTTTATATATAAATACTAGGAACCCCCACACTAGGAATTTCTCCTGTATCGTGGGTGCGTTTACAAACATTTAAACTCACGTACACAAACAGCCAGTCCCGGAACAACTACTTGTCGGTCATACAAATATTTGTTCCGTGCGGGGATCGAACCCGCGACACGTAACGCAGCAGTCAATCGCATAACCACTGCGCCAACCGTGCCGTCAAAATAAAAAAGGCATACCGCGACGTCCTTAGGCATAATAATAATTAATCATAATCATTGAAATTTCGATTTTATTGTCATACTACCTATTAGTTTATATTCCAATTCGTCGCATGCGTTCTCTACATCACCCTAAGGTTGACTGGTAGAAAATGCCTCAGGCATTAAGTCAGTCTTTGTACAGTATTTGTTTTCTTGTGCATAAAGTTTAATTAAACACATAAATAAATGAAAATGCCGCCAGTGTTTGCAGGCCCTAAGTGAAATAGAGTAAACTGGTCAAAGAAAACCGAATCATGAGCTAGGTTTCAAACAAAAGTGAAACTGTATAGGGCCTTCATCGGCAGTGGAATCTACATACTCTAATAACGAAGTTTCCAACCGACATTCGTAGTGACGGCCTGTCAGTCCGGCAGAAAAACTCTTTAATTTGAAAACCATTTGACGAGTGGAGTTGAAAAATGTTGGAACGATACTTCGCTTATTTGATGAATTTTTTATTAAAAACCGAATGTTAGTGTGTGGAAGTTTAGTTATATTGTTTTGCCCATTGGGTTTTTTTAAGTTATTTAAAGTTAGCTACGGGATAAGCTCTTTTATCTCACTGATGATTTTTAACCGACTGCGGCGCAGCAAGGAGGGTTATGTTTTTTTTGCGGTTAAGTTAATTTGTTGTGTCATGCCGGGAATGCGTCGAGTTGCCAGTGAACCTATTTCTAAACTAATATTATAATATAAAGAGAAAAGATTTGATTTTTTGTATATTCATTATGTTTATTTTATCCCGATATTCCTACGGGATCGAGACCTATACGGGTGAAACCGCGGGGCACATAACTTAACATCACGCCTGATATCATGGAGTGGAAGGACAGAGGTGACCTGCAGTAATATTAATATAATAATAAAATAACTAAAAAATCATAATAGAATCTTTATTTGAAACAGTTTTACGATCCAGTTTACCATAATTTTAAGAATAATACACACAACAATCAATTCACCAATCAATCTAGGGATATTTTAGTTAATCGTGTATTGAAAAGAAAAAAACACATCAAAACTGTTTAGGCACGGAACAAATATTATGATAAATGATTTTATTTCTGTAAGTAGGTTTGAACAAACACTTTTACACGTCAATCATATATTTTTTTAAACTAGATGAGGTCGGCGTTTCCTATCTGACTACTCTGAGAAGATAGGCCGAAACAAACTCAGAGGTCACAGTCTCTTTTAAAGTCCAGACAAAATCTTGGTCAGATCATGTGAAAGCTATGTAGATCGGTGTCTGCAATGGTCTTTTGATGAAAGAACCACACAGATTGAGTGGACCTGTCCAGTCAGTGTCAGGCAGTTTCAGTCTGCAAGCAATTGTCAGTAATCGTGCAGCTCAACTTAGACTCAAGGAGCTCAACGATTCGACGAACAATACCAAAGAAAGGACATTTGAGTAGGCCGCATAAATTACTCAAACTGCCAGATCACGATTACGCTGAGAAAAATACCAAAATAAATATAAAAAAAACCAATGACCGACATAGTTCTCACATTCACAATAATTAGTATAATATTATAATAATCTTTGAGGACCATGTAGATTTGTGTCTGAAATGGTCTTTTGAGGAAGGACCACACAGATTGAGTGGACCTGTCCAGTCAGTGCACGCATTTGTCAGTACCCGTGCAGCTCAACGTGACCTACAAGTAGTTGTTCCGGGTCTGGCTGTTTGTGTATGTGAGTTTAAATGTTTGTAAATGAACCCACATTACAGGAAAAATTCCTAGTCCCACATAAGGCTTGAAAAATAAAAGAAATTAAATAGATATTTTTGTATTTTTCATTACTCATACTCGGAAAGTAGGTCGGTCTGACAGCTGTCAAATTATTAAAAAAAACTAGTTCTTTTTTCACATTTCTATTGAACCATGTTTCAACTTCCTATACAGCGATTCAATTGCAGCGCGATGTAAAATTGGAATAACAAAGTTAAGTATTAAATTAAAGATATTTTTTTAAATGACTTTATTATTATTTACTTTCAACTATTTCTTTAAAATAACACAGATTTTGGGAAAATATTTACCATTTTTTCAATTATGGAAATGAAAAATAATGGCTGAATAGAGATTAGCCGGCCACAGAAAAAAAAAAAATTGGCGGGAAAGCGGCAATCCGATCTTAATTTGATTTTTCGAGTTGTAGACGTTTGTTTATACTTCCGTATAGCAGAGATTTAATAATGAGTTCATCTGATTCAGAAATGGATTTAACGCCTGATTTCATAAGAGAAGAGGCTCATATTTTCTTTAGCTGATTATTTTTTTTATTTTTTTTTTCCTTGTGTTCGTAATGAAAAGCACAGTGTTCCTCGTGTTAAAGACTTATTTAGTCCCTCGAACTATTGGCGCCCTCACTATGCTCGGGCGCAAAACCTCGTCTCGGAACTAAATAAGTTACTTTCACCCCTAGGGTAACAATGTACTATTTAAAAAACACCGTGATCCCTAGACACTTTGATGTTCACTTAGAAAATATTGTAACATAAGTACTTATATCAAAATGTGCAGTATTTTGTAACTCTAATAAGAAATTTTAAAAAAAAGTTTACAATGTACATAATGACGTACTCCTGTTTTTGCTGATTAAATAAAGGAATCAAATTAAACGAAACATTACGAAATAAAAATTAATAATCCGTAAAAGCACTTCGGATAAATGATAAATGATTTTATTTCTGTAAGTAGGTTTTTACAAACACTTTTACACGTCAATCATATTTTTTTTTTAAACTAGATGAGGTCGGCGTTTCCTATCTGACTACTCTGAGAAGAAAGGCCGAAACAAACTCAGAGGTCACAGTCTCTTTTAAAGTCCAGACAGAATCTTGGTCAGATCATGTGAAGGCTATGTAGATCGGTGTCTGAAATGGTCTTTTGAGCGGATGGATGATAATGTAGCGGTATCTACAATCGCCACATGCGAGCTGCGCGTCATACTGACGTCACGGAAATCCTGCATCGCGCAAGCAGAGTTTACCGCGCGACTAGTGTATAAACAACTTCCCGACATCAATCGTCGGTCAGTTGCCCTCCAGACACGAGACCCGTCTCGTCGGAGGATCCTCCCTTTTCTATGGAGGTATGAGTGAACTTTACACCCTGTTCCTCGTACCTCTATAGATTAATAGCGGATCATCAATTATTCGAAATCCAGCGAGTTAATTGCGTTACACACTTATAATGGCAATGTCACATTATGACAGTTCAACAACAATTATTACGTCATTTAAGTTGTCGAACGGACGAATTTTTCAAACATGAAGTGAAGGTTTAGCAATTTCCTTCAAAGTGCCTTCAGATTGTGATTAAGTGTGTTATGTAATTGCGGTACAGGTTCCTTCTATCATTTTTACAATATCATCGACTGAGTACCTAGTCCAAATAGTTCAAAGAACCGGTCAATGGCTCATCTCAGGGGCGGACCGTCAACGTCAATCTCGTTCACAAGGACATAAGCAGTTATTTACGAGTACATTTCGTTTAAAAATAAAATGCGGTGTAAAATAGCGTTTTGTACACAGAAACAATAAACTACATACAATGTTTTGGTGGTTTGTCTGTAAACGTGTTACGTGTTTTATTTTATTATTATCCATTTTAAATCTTTTGCAACAATGCATCTTTATAGCATGAAACATTGTAGGCTCGTGGCTAAGTAATAACAGTCGCATGGGTCGATAGATCACGTTAAGCTACGCTTGCCGCGGATGGTCCGTGGATGGGTAACCATCTTTACATATCCGTGAGGACCCTCCGTGCCTCGGAAAGCACCTTAAGCCGTTGGTTCCAGCATATCTATGGTCCCGGCTGTGATTCGTGGATCTTTGACAGTCGTTATGGGTTGTCAGAAGCCCTAAAGTCTGACCAAGGGGTATCGTATTGGAGGCGATAGTCCTCGCGCGCCTGTATGAGTGGCGCGCGGAGGCACTACGCCGGGGGGAAACCCCGCTTCCGCGGCAAATCACGGCGGAGCGGACGGACCTCCGGCGCGATCTCATGGCGGCATGGAAAGAGCGACTGTCGCAACCCAGCGCAGGGCACGCCACGATAGCGGCGGTATGACCCCTCTTTGAGGAGTGGCTAGAGAGGCGTCACGGCGTCCTCACCTACCGCCTGACGCAGGTCCTCACCGGACACGGATGTTTCGGGAGGTTCCTGCACATCATCAGGCGGGAGGAAACGCCCGGGTGTCACCACTGCGATGATCGCCCCGAGGACACGGTGGAACATACGGTGGGGGCCTGCCCTGCATGGGCGGAGCACCGCCGTGTCCTAGTAGAGGCGATCGGCAGCGGCGGCGACCTCTCACGCCCAGCCCTGGTTCAAGCCATGGTCCGGGGCGAGGGGGAGTGGGAGGCAGTCACCTCCTTCTGCGAAGCAGTCATGCTAGCGAAGGAGGTGGCGGGACGGGAGAGGGAGAGAGTCTCCCGTCCAAGTCGCCGCGGTGGACGCTCCGGGCGTCGGGAGCCGCGTGACGACTCCCGGCCACCGTAGGCGCGGGCCTGCGGGCGGTGAGTAATGGGTAGCTCACCGTCCGATCAGGACCAGGCCCGTGCTGGACGGCGCGTACGTGTTCCACGCGCGCCTCAAAGAGATGTCAGCATCGAAGAGGGGGTCCACTAGGGCCCAAGCCTGCCGGGAAAGCGGGATCATCCAAAAGGGGTACCGCTGACCCGGAACATAAAGGGCCAAGGAAGGAACACGGGTGGGTTTTAGTCAGTAAGAGTCTGACACTCCCTTCCGCTCCACCCAGAGCGGGAGGAGTCATTTGATGATTTCCGTTCCTCAAAAAAAAAAAAAAAAAAGGGGTATCGTATTGTCCAGGTTGTGGAGGTCAGATTGGCAGTCGCTCTGGTGTTCAGCTGCATCCGGTGTAACCCGGTTTTTTGTAGTTTACATATATTTTTGAAACAAGATGTTGATGATTGCAATATAGTATTTTACTACTTACCACCGCGCCGTGCTAAAGTAAATTTATAGGGTATAAGCTGTACGGGAAAGATTCAATTAAACAAGTACCTTCTTACACAATACAAAGTATAATGTAATACACAGAAAATTAAGGGACAAAAACATCAATTAGGGCGAGCCACTAACCAAACCTTTCCCACACACTTAGATGTTCACTCCGACAAAACTAGGTCTCCGTTTCTAGTTATGTCGGGGTATACACCTGCAATGAGACTAAAACAAAAACTCAAAGTCAATTGTAAGTCCGTGAGATGAACTGCTTAGTAACTTCTAGCTCAATCAAATAAGTATCGACCTATTATGGTTGTGCTCATAAAGGAAACATAAAGTTTATGCAAAGCTACCCGAGCTATAAGCTAAGCGCTTAACAACTGGTCTTACTACCTAGTTCTTACAAAAGGCCTAACTCTCTCATAGGTAAAATTATGACAATTCAGATGAACTCAGTGTTCTCTCAGTATATTACTTTCAAATGACGGGACCAAGACCCTTATCGTCCAACACAGGATGAAAAATCCTCGTTGTCACGCCATGAAGGGAAAAACCTTTCACCGTTTTGATAGGACCAACCTATCGACGTCCTTCGAGAATCCTCTTCCACAGACGAAATAGAATTCTCATCTATTAGTCATTTCGAATTGAATAGACAGTAGTTATCAATTGAATGTGGGAAATTATGTATATATTTATTTATTTAACCATTTATGTACACACTTATATAAACAGACAAGAAGAAAAATAACAGAAAAATAGGTACAAAGGTGATGCTTATTTCTAATGAAATCTCTTCCAGCATACCTGCGATAGGATAGTAGATTTAGAGATGTAGACAGAGTGTGTAAGAGTAAAAGAGAAAATAAAATACATAAAATCAAAAACAATTCACTTAATAAAATAAAACAAATAATATGAGAATATACATACATACATACATACATACTTCTAAAATAAATAACACTAGAATATTGATATATACGCAACTATGACGAAGTGGATAGATAGTATTATGTTTATTTATTCCAAATAACTAATAAACATGTAATTAATTCGCGTGACACATTTTTAGCAGCCCATCATGCCACGAGCTTGAGTAGACCCACGAAAGGTGTCGCTACTAGTTGCTTTAATTATTTATTTGTGTAACGTCACCCCGGTTAGACTGGAAGCCAACCCCTACGTAGTTGGGAAAAGGCTAGGCAGATGATGAAACATTGTAGTCTTATTTTAGAATATATTCTTAAAACTTTTATATGACGTAAAATTTATAAGTGTCTTTGTCTACGATTGGACAAAAATATATAGATGGATGGATACTCAAAATCAAAAGTCATTTATTTAAATTAGGCTGAGAATCAGCACTTTTTGAACGTCTAAATTACATAAGACAGTCCCCCAAAACGCCCGCCCTTCACCACTTCCTAGTGCTTTAGCTGGGAAGAAGAAGTGGCGCAACAAACTCCCCAGCAGCACTGCTGTCTGTTCAGTTGAACTGTATTCTATACAGTAGTAAGTAAATTACGAAACACAAAACCTTAAATAAAATTATTTGCCTTAAGTCAGCTAGCACACGCCAATATTGAAAACTATACTCAAGACGAAATAAATAATAATAAAAAGCCTCCAGGCATAAAGGGCGTGCCCGCTTACATATGCACTGCTGCATTATGTTTACATATTATGTAGCTATAACGTGTAGCCTTAATTGATAAACTAGGACCTTTGAAGTAAAATAAAGAAATAGTTAATTACTAATAACAATAACAAAACCATAGTCAGCAGGATGACCTATCACCACAAGCAGCACCCATTAACGAGCATAACGCAAAGATAAGCCATTACCCCCATCGCCATATTTAATAATAATAGTATTAATATGAGACAACATCCACACAAGGTCTTCAGGTCCCGAACTAGGTAAAACCTGTACTACGGTAACCTGATGACTGATATACGTACTTATATACATATACACACCCAGACACAGGTCAAACAGACATGTTCATGCACAGAAATGTTGGATTTGTCCGGGGATCGAACCCGGGACCAGCTATTTCAGCAGATATTTGAGGGAAGGAGGCAACCCGATCCCCGACGCTACCGCAAGCATTGACATCTAAGAGAGCATGACGAACTTGCTGCCGGTTACTCAAAAGAATAATATGAACGATTGTCGAGGTCGCTAGCTAACCATATATTGCAATTCAACTCATTAAAAAAACATTGAAATCAGTAGAGTATGTCAATAATAAATAAAAATTCAATTAAAATAAAGTGACTAATATAGTCAAATAAATTAACAATTATATGAACTCATGCTGAGGGCCTAGACAAAGTGTAATTCTACCAGCAATAACGATGATCAAAAAGCAAAAAATGTTAGTATTGGATTGACACCAACCTTACCGAAAACCTTATGTCAAGCGTGTTGAAAATCGTTGTAGAAAAAACGGTTTAAAAGCGATTGCCACGTCCTCAGAAATAGATTGATAAATGTCATTCCAAGGCCATTATTTGGAAAGTTATAACGCTATTCGTCTCATTTCTTTTTCTAAAAACTTAGACAGCATACGTTGTAAGTGTAACCTAAATAAGAAATACATATTTCCTCCCGCATCCCGGTGGTCCCGCATCCTTCAAGGATGCGTTTAAACTGTTTCTATAAATAGTGTCTTACGACGACCCCTTCACGACGTTTGTTCTGTAGTAAGTAGGTCAAACTGTGCCTGCTTTACATCCCCATATTGAACTTGCTCAGAATATAGAACTTTCCAAATTGAATATGTCAAAGATAATAATTATAGTGAATCCTGATTATAGCTGTAACCTGCCAAATTAAAATTTTCTTTTTGCAAATTCCAGCTCTGTTTTACGTCGTATGTTGATCAAAATACGATTCAAAATAGAGCTGCGACTTGCAAGCAATACTCCTACTGAGGCTACAGCTGAGGATTTACCTTATGAGGGAGGAAGAACCTTAGGATTTGTTGTTTTGATTAGTTTTCGGTTGTGTTTTAATACCATTTTAATTCATTATATCAGTATCTACAGTATTTAGTATACTAGCAATCCGACACACGTTGTGCTGTCCAAATTTCAATAAAATTGAAATAAATCCCTTAGAAAGAAGGACGTTGTTTTTCCCAACTTTTAACATTTTCTGGGAAATCTTTCAACATTTTTCTTTCCTTAAAAACAGAAATCGACCTATTACAAACATTTTATACCTAAAAACAGATAAATTGGTCCCAGCCACGGTCAAGTGAGGCGCTCACCAACAGCATTAAATTTTTTAATTAAATAGGTCAGTACATTTTATACCAAGTCACATCCCATAATATCACTACAGCAATATTATTTAATGGTGTACAATAATCGCTTTCCAACGAAATCATTTAAAAGAACTTCTGACTTTTGGTCGTTGCCAATACATGATATACAACGTGTTGTTTTGCATCCTCGTCAAATTTCAGGAGGCTGTTAGGATAGACTTAGCTAATCAAATAAAATTACGATACCTGCTCAATAATTATGACATACTTGTTTTTTTAGATACTTAAGTTTGATGGTATTTCAGTAGACACCACTTTTAAAGAACAGGATTGCCCAGTTGCGTATGCGGTAGGCAGTGTCGCACGATTATGTCGTTGTGTGCGTGCGTTACAGTTACAGCACATTTACAGGGCGGTATCACACGGGCCCAACATATGCCGATTTCTGAAAAATATAAAAAAATACCTACTTATTTTATTACTGATTCGTGTCGAGAATCATTAGCATAGTTACCTCCTCGAATTTGACCAGGATGCAAAACGACACCTTGTATTATAATGTATGCCACGTTTCCTGTGAACGTGGTTTTCGGCATTGCCATTGCAATGGTCACAAGTTTTCATCGGTGTCGATAGTTGGGAACAGCCGTTAAAACTTGGGCAAAAAAGTTAAACCAAACATGGTGGTGGCCAAATTTTCCATCTCAGTATGTGTTATTCGCTCCTAATACAATAATAACCACTTAGGACGTCTGCCGATCCCGAAACGTACATATAGCTAGAGTGGCAGTGTTGTTCTTGACATAGGTTTTGTATATTGACATCAGTATTGTATATTGACATTAGTATTGTATATCGACATTAGTATTGTATATTGACCTCAGTATTGTATATTGACATTAGTATTGTATATCGACATCAGTATTGTATATCGACATTAGTATTGTATATTGACATTAGTATTGTATATCGACATTAGTATTGTATATTGACATCAGTATTGTATATTGACATTAGTATTGTATATCGACATCTGTATTGTATATTGACATTAGTATTGTATATCGACATTAGTGTTGCATATTGACATCAGTATTGTATATTGACATTAGTATTGCATATTGACATCAGTATTGTATATTGACCTCAGTATTGTATATTGACATTAGTATTGTATATGGACATCAGTATTGTATATCGACATTAGTATTGTATATTGACATTAGTATTGTATATCGACATTAGTATTGTATATTGACATTAGTATTGCATATTGATATCAGTATTGTATATCGACATTAGTATTGTATATCGACATTAGTATTGCATATTGACATCAGTATTTGTATATCGACATTAGTATTGCATATTGTCATCAGTATTGTATATTGACATTAGTATTGCATATTGACATCAGTATTGTATATCGACATTAGTATTGTATATCGACATTAGTATTGCATATTGACATCAGTATTGTATATCGACATTAGTATTGTATATTGACAAAGTCTTATTATTTGTTTTCAATCTGTTTGTTGACATGACTTTTTTTCTCTTTTTATTGACATTAATTTCTTTTGCTTTTTATTATTTATTAATTTGTGTTGTGAAATGTGTGATTATTTATCTTTGGTTTTTTACTGTCTAGGCTTATTTAATTTAATTATTGAGATTTGGCTGGCTTGATTACTTAACTAAAAACATTTGTACGCCCTCTGGCATTACATAGCGCACTATTGATTATCTTTATACACCATTATTATTGTACCTACTCGTATGTTACACAAATTAATAAATGACTTATGATTTAAAATAAGTTGATCCTATCCTAGGTTCAAGGTCAAACACAGCAGTCTTTAACCTCCAAACGTCTGAACATTACCGACTACCCGAAATTAAATTGTCGTATGCGTGATTAATTTTATGAATTTTATGCCCGCCAGCCTTTGTAAGGCTACGCACCCACTATGATTAAAACCAGCATAGATACGCGATTTCAGTAAGCATTCAGCAATAATTACTGACTTCAAAGTGAGAGTAAACAGGCTTCTTCTGGGTAAGCTCACTCCACCGTCGACTCACTCTGTCTCTGTCACCACTGACCTAGACTAGAGTCAAGAGCAAACCCATCAATAATAAAAACGGTAGCGGTATCTACATCGCCACATGCGAGCTGCGCGTCATACTGACGTCACGCAAATTCTGCATCGCGCAAGCAGAGTTTACCGCGCGACTAGCATATAAATATATACAACATCCCGACATCAATCATTGGGCAGTTGCCCACCAGACACGACACCCGTCTGGTCGGAGGATCCTTCCTTTTTCAATGGAGTTATGAGTGAACTTTACATAATGTTCCTCCTACCTCTATAAAACATAAATTATAAACATCCTTCCTTGTAGGTATTTTATTATGCATAGTAGAAAACAAAGGCACTTTTCGTGTTGGTCTGTGTGACCGTATCGAATTTTAGGTGTTCTAACTGCACAATGGATTGTGATGTAGTTTTCATCATAATTTAGAGGATTCGTTGGTCTAGCGGTCACAAGTGCTACTGCTCAGGCACGAGGTTCTGGTTTCGATTCCCGGATCGGGAATTTTTCACTAGCAGCCCGGAATCTGGGATTTCATTCGGTTCGAGCTGATCCCAAGATTTGGGGACATCGTTGGATTATTATAATATGCTTTACTCTCTCTACTATCTGATTTTCTTCGCCACGCTCGCATAGACGGGTTGCATCTCCCGTGTTCGTTTCAATCGGCAATACAAGTAACCACGACTCAACACTACAACTCGACCGTAAGCTGTTGTGTTTATTATTGAGCATTGTCCGTTATTATTTACCCCAAAGTGTACCAGAAATTCTCACTCCGAAGAAAATAGGGTTCATGTAAGCTTCACAGGTCCACTCAAATCTGTGCGGTTCTTTCCTCAAAAGACCATCTCAGATATTAACCTGCATAGTCTTCATATCACCTGACTACGATTATGGCTGGACTTTAAAAGAGACTGACCTCTGAGTTTGTATCGGTCTTTTTTTTCAGAGGTGACACCAAACTCATTTACTTTCATGTGACATCCACCAAGCTGCAATGGGCCAGCGTTGTGGATTATGGCCCACTCCCTTTCACGTATCGCCTCACCTAGTTTAAAAAAAATATGATTGACGTGTAAAAGTGTTTGTACAAACCTACTTACAGAAATAAAATCATTTATCATTTATAGGAGGCCTGTGTCCCGGCAGTAGAAACATTTTAGGCTGATTATGCTTAATATGCTATGTCTATAGGTGTTTTTTTTAATTTAATTTACAGATATAAAATTATAATTTATCATTTATCTCGCTCGCAACCACAGTGGGTCCACAGGTTTAACTCATACAGTCGTGTGGAGTTCACCGGATGTTAATTTGAATTAATTGGCGTGTGTCTTCATTTTCGTGTGCTTTAGGGTGTAGCTATGTAGCAGTTAGTTTGTACGTAATTAAATCTACTTGTTAGTGGTAAGTGTGGTTGCGGTCGAAATGTTTAGTATTTGAATGGGAAAGTTAGTGATTTCAGTTTTATGATATTAGTATTCTGGTGATGAGGTAGGTCAGCGATGAGTTTCATATTAGTCTAAATCCAATATACTTAATACTCAATTTTTTATTGCATTGCATATGTATTACATAGATGGTATAACAGAGTTAAATATCAATATGGACCCTGTCGGGCACAGCAAAATTAGGAGAGAGGAAGAGGGCTAAGTAGCAATTCAAGCAATTCAATATTTTTATAAATTACTACATTTGTTTAATTGGGTGTATAATTATGTGTAGATTTAATTACGTATATATATATATATATATATATATATATATATATATATATATATATATATATATAAATCCAGGAACAGTTTTGGCAACCATTCATTTTGCAACCTTCTGGCAACCACGAGTTACAGCAGACTTAGGGCTTTAAAAGGTGTGAATATTAACTTACTACAAGCTATAATACTGAGACTATTACTTAAAATTGACCTTGTTGCAATATCCTCCAAAATAAATTTATACGGGTACATATATTTTTCGCAATACTTTTGACAACCAATCCATATTGTTATACTTACTCCGTCCATGTATATTGATGTATATTTATAGTTATTTTAAAAGAGATAAGCCTACCGTTCTTACTTACATAAATACTACTTCCGTATTTTCAAGTATATTGTCAACTAATTCCTAAGTACTTTGGGCATCCTACCATTAACGAGTACTTTTAACGCCCTATTATACTAACCGTATATTAACGTTTAATTAGCTAGCAAACATGCTACCTTTCAGTCGGACTGTAATATGGAATCCGGAAAGTACCATCAAGCTCAAAAATATTAACCGAATCAGTAACAATATGTTATTCACATTTCATCTTCTCACATTTCATCGCCAAAACGAAAAAATGCGAACAATAGAGTTCATCCCGCCATAATCCTCATCTTAAACATCATCATGAAAATCAATTTTAACAATGCCAAAAAATAGTCCACATATAGTCATAATTAGTCCACATTGTAGAAAAAATAGTCCTACTCTAGTGTGATTTTTGAGATGAGGATTATGGCGGGATGAACACGAAAAATAAACCCTTTGCACATTAATTCACAGTTAATATAAGGTACAGTCAGTCCGTCTGTCAAATGCTGAAGTATATCTGTTACGCACAATCCCCGAAATCGCCCATTGGCCGGAAAAAAGGCACGCTTCGCGGATTGGCAAATGCAAAACGCGCAATCCCCGAAATGTTCTTTCGTTTTGGCCATTGAGCGTTTTACAACAGTTTGAAACAACCATTTCGCGGACTGGCAAACACGAAAAAGCCAATTGCCGAATTCGGGGTTTGGCAAGTATGTAAAACGACCAATCCGCGGAGTGGTATTGACGAAATGCCAGACCGCGAAGTGAGCAGTTTTTGATTCAACCACACCGCGAAATGGCATGACAGTAATGCTAGAACCCGAAATGAACAACCTCAACGCGACGTACGTTAAAATATGGCTGCATTCCACCAGAAGAAGAAGATTATGAATCAATAAGAAAGGAAAAAGGAATAAAAAGATCATCATTAATTAAAACAGTTTTATTAATCTCAGTAAGTGAAAAGAAAAATTCAAAAAACAGCATATTCTTACATTTGGTAACTAGCTGAATTATAAAATAATATTTGGAACGTTACCGCCACAATATAAAGAAATTACCTGCCTAAAAAATAATAGGATAAAAAGTTATAAAGAGGACAAAAGATAAAAATTAAACTTTCGTCTCTTGTGTCTTTTAATTTAATATTTATAAACCACGGATAATCACATTGGTACAGATTCGAACCAATTTAACTCAAATAAAACTAATAACATAAACAAAAACATGAACCTCAATTTGTCATGCATGGTAGACTAAAATCTTCAGTACCTATTGGTATAGATCTTATACTTCACGAGCGCGGTCGGCCCTTGGTTGTGTTTAGACGTGTACTGTACAGTGTGCGCGCGGGGCGTATGCAGGCACGCGCACTATCACACCATGCATGTACACGTCTAAACACAACCAAGGGCCGACCGCGCTCGTGAAGTAAAATATCTATATTAATGTGGGTTTGAAAAAAATCACAACACGCTCAGAAAAAATATCAATTTGGAATTATTTATCTAGTGAATATATTATGTAACTGTTATTGACAAACAAACATTTTCTAAGTTCTGTAAATATATAAAAAGGTATGTATTTATAAGTTTTAACCTTCAATATGGTTTTATTTTTAAGTTAAACTAGGAACAGAGCAAATTTGCTGAAATTATGTATGGGTTCCTTGTTTTTTACTACTGAACCCATAAAATACGCAAACATAACATCTACCATCTGCACAAACTAGACCGTGTTGAAATAAGAATATCATTTTATGAAAAAGTCAAAGATAACTTTTTAATATCCATAAAATTAATAACTCCTTTGACCCTATGGTGACGTCACGTTCTTACAAATTCCTAATAACTAAGAAAATAAACAGAACAAAAACAATGCTATGAATAATATGATTTAAAAAGAAACTATTTTGTGGTACTTAATCATTTACCTAAGTACTTTTGTTTCAGACTGTACTTTTTCAAACAAGTTTACCTGTAATTCTAATGTACTATCCGTTTACTAGAAGTTTGCCATCCGTGACCGTTAGAAATTTAAAAAGTACAGTTGACATAAAAAGGTGTAATTTTAAGTTTTTGGTCTGAGGGTGTAAAATGGTGACAATGTTTCATAAGTATTTCGTTTATAACATCCGTCATTTCTCAGTTATGAAAACAAAAACTCTTAATAAATTATCTATTAAACGTTTATTTTTTCATCTAATAATGTCAATGTTTTAAAGATCTTTAAAGGATATTTGCAACAAATCTTAAATGAATCGTCATAGAAGATATCATAAAGAAAGAAGATACAAAGATACTTCATAATATTCGCTGTGATAAACTTTCCTTTTCGACCCACATTATTTATTGAAATTTTAATTTGCTTGCTGTCGATACAGCGCGGGTGAGCGCAGGTGGGTGGTGAGACGAAGCGGGAGCGGGAAAAATGGCAAACTTCTAGTAAACGGATAGTAAATTATACTTATCTGGTTACATTCAGTAACAATTTTTTACGCTGACTGTACCACATCTACCAAAACATGAAAATTGTCTTTACTATCCGTTCACTAGAAGTTTGCCATCCGTGACCGTTACAAATTTAAAAAGTACAGTTGACATAAAAAGATGTAATGTTAAGTTTTTGGTCTGAGGGTGTAAAATGGTGACAATGTTTCATAGGTATTTCGTTTATAACATTCGTCATTTCTCAGTTATGAAAACAAAAACTCTTAATAAATTATCTAATAAACGTTCATCTAAATTTTTCATCTAATAATGTCAATGTTTTAAGGATCTTTAAAGGATATTTGCAACAAATCTTAAATGAATCGTCATAGATGATATCATAAAGAAAGAAGATACAAAGATACTTCATAAAATCCGCTGTGATAAACTTTCCTTTTCGACTTACATTATTTATTGAAATTTGAATTTGCTTGCTGTCGGTACAGCGCGGGTGAGCGCGGGTGGGTGGTGAGACGAAGCGGGAGCGGGAAAAATGGCAAACTTCTAGTAAACGGATAGTACAAGTTTTTCAAAATAATAGTTGCGTATCTGACATAACCTACCTATCTAGCGTAACCTACTCTTGGTTTGGTAATTTTGTTAGTATAATATACATACTTTAATAATAAACACTAAAGAACAATCTGACAAAATGATTTCCTAATTTGTGTGCCCCAAGTGAATTGAAATCGAACCCACTAAGTACCTCCGAGATTCTAAACGATAGAAGTTGAAGATAAGATAAGAGAAGAATAAGAAGAAGATACACACAACACTTCAACTCTTTCACTTTAATTCACTAACTTATTATCATGAAAAGTAAACAAACGATTTTTTATACCGGCCGGTCAACGATCTATCTGTCTGTGCTGTAATTGATTTGCGTTGCGAAGCGAAAACAATAACAGTGGCAACGTCGCGCCGTCAAGGGCACGAGTTGGCAACATGCGGTGAAAGAAATCGGTAGCAAAATGATCGGGAAAATAAAAGTGAATATACAGTGCCCAGTATATAGGCCCTCTTGCGGCATCACCGTGAACTAAAATATTCATTTTCATACGCATCCGAGGCAATTCGGTGTCCAGCACAAAAATTGATATGGTCTCCCTAGTGCCATCTATGATCAAATAGTGTAAAAATTCAAGAAAATTAATCTGACGTCCGAATATCGGACGTCAAAAGTCGGTGGTCGCCACTTTAAATGCAAATAGTGCCATGTTGGACGTCAGATAGGTTCCAGGATATATATATATATATATATATATATATTATTAGGTGTGTGTATATAGGTATAGTATATTAGTTATTTAAATTTTTATGTATTGCTTTAGAATAATGTACGTAATTATTATGAAATTCTTAGACTATATTTTATTATTTGATATTAAATTATATTATTATTTATGCATTCATATTTAGTCATTTAAAGTTATTTTCTATATTCTGTATTAAATGATTTATAGTTCATAATGTTTGGTGTAAGTATAGGAGAGAGCATAATTTTATTTTGCAATTATTTGTCATCTAAAAACTCCTTTACTGAGTAGTACCTATGACTTGGATTTCAGAAATTGTTCCAATTTATTAATAAATATATTTGTCTTGTTTACTTCTCTATTGTCATTTGGCAATTTATTATAAATTTTGATGGACATAGCTAAAGGGCTGGTTGAGTGCATTTTGAGTCGGGATTGAGGTATGTTTATTTTGTTTTCGTTGTGTCGAAAAGTGTATCTTGTTTGTGTTTTTTCGCAAGTGGTGTAAAAATCTGGGTGTTTTTTGACAAATTTACATAATTTTAAGATTTATAAACAGGGAAGTGTGAGTGTTTTGTGTTTTCGGAAGTGTGTTTTGCAGCTATCAGTTTGTTCTATGTTGGTTATTATTCGAATTAACTTATTTTGTAAAATAAATATGGCTTGTGAATCTGTACTGTTACCCCACAGCATGACCATATAGCTGAGCCATGCCTGGGCATATGCATAGTAAGTTACAGATGCAGTAGGTATATATATATGCTCACACACTACCACACCACCACATCCACCACCACCACCACCATCATCACCACCACCACTACCACAACTGCACTCCACTATTGGACATAGTCTCGTGTTATCTAGTAACTGGGTTATGTTATGTAGGTCAGGTAGGTAGTCGCTCCATGTAAAATATTGGTATTGAGCTGCATCAGTTAGACTGGAAGCCAACCCCAACCTAGTTGGGAAAGGTGTTGTGGCAGATGGTACTGAATTCTATCCATTCTTAGGTAGATCGGTGCTCCATTTATGCAAAAACAAACTTAACATTGAAAAATATGTTCTCCCATACATCGATATACGTGAAGGTCAATTCTTCAACTGAAAATGTAAGTTTGTAATCGCAAAAATATTATTCTTCTAAGATATCATTTAACTACAAAGGAGATTGGGCAGATTTGCCCAAGTATTGTAGCACTTTGAGTAATATATCATTACAAAGATATAACTTAGACAAACAATTTGTTGTATGACAGCGATGCTGAAATCTACATCAGTAAAAAGTTACAGGAGCTTAAAGTTCCTTTACATCACATTAAATTGTTTACATCTGTTTAACGTATTTGTCAGCAATTCTACAAGAAGTTGACATATCATACCGAGATACGTAAGGGTGTTACTACACCAATCGATCGATCGTCGATTGACGGCATCGATCGATGGTAACATCGATTAGTCGACGTCCATCGATAGTTTCTTCCAGACCGATCGATCAATGGTAGAATGAATTAGTCGACGTCGATCGATGGTAGAACAGATTAGTCGATGTCGAGCGATCTGCAAGAGCCGCGCCGCGCGCCGTCCGCTCCCCGTTATCACCCGCCTGCAGCCCACGCGCTGAAGGGCCGGCCACACTGCCAGCTAGCGAGCGAGCGAGCAAGCTGGCGGGCGAAGTGAGGCGAGGGAAACTATATAAACTAAGCGAAGCTTTGTTTGTTGATGTGGGTTCACGTCAAAAACTACGGATGGACGGCGAGCGGGCGGTCGGAAGAGCGAGGGGAGCTAGGGGTGGGGGAGCGACGGGGTGGGAGAGCGAGGGGGAGGGTGGAGGAGTGCAGGGGAGGGTTAGCGAGCGGGCGGGAGAGCGAGGGGAGGGAGGGGAGCGGGGAGAGGAGCCGATGAGAGTATTGTCAAAACGAAAACGGGCGAGCCGAGCGAGCATCATTTCACCTCTTTTTCATACTTTGGTTCACACCGCGAACTACAGAGCTAAGCTACGCTAACGAGGTGAACGAATAGCAACTGATGGATTATAGCCGGGGTTAATCGATCAACGTCGACCGATGCCATCGACCGGCAATCGATCTAGGTTATTCTAACGGTATCCATCGATCAGACAAAGCCACACCAATCGATCAATGTCGAATCGATCGATGTCCGATTTGTGTAGTAACACCCTTAAACTACCACGTGTAATAATACAAATCAAAATGGCGTCACTACAAGCGCTCTCACCAAGTGCGCGTGAGTGAGTCACACAACGAGTGAGGGAGCGAGAAAGGTAGCTACTGTTGTTAAGGCTTGCTTTCGCTCTCGCTAATACTAAGTGCGAGTGAGCGAGATAGTATGCAAACCTAAAACAAAAGGAACAACAAACAGACAAACTATTCATCCCCATGTCGCCATTCATTCGTGAATACTGTTCTGGTGCTAACGTGCGTTCAGAGTGATTTGATTCCTGTACTTACTAACGACTCGGCTGTGTTTGGACATTTTTATGGTTTGATTTCTTTACTGACGACTCGGCTGTGTTTGGACATTGTTTCTGTTATTACCTACGATTCGGTTAATCTAAACGGACTTTGATTACTCCAAGTTACCGGATTTTGGTGAAAATGGAACCACATAGAGAACAATGTGTGACTTGTGGTCGGAGTGTGCGACTAGACAGGTCGCGACATATTTTAACTCGAGGCGAGCTTGAAGAAAGACCTGGATTTGCTGAATATGTTCTACAAAATAATATCAACATACATCAGGTAATTCACTTCACAGGTGCAATGTTGATATAATGCAAACAAACAATACAAACTAACTAAAGATTAAGACTATTATCATTGGAAATAAAGAAACAATATTTTTGTCCGTATTTTTACACAAGAAGCAAGTACTTACCGGTATTCCACGACCTTAGTATCCCGACGACTATCGCAGTATATTTGTATGGGGTTTCGTACACAAGCACACGTCGCCGACGCATAACAAAATGGCGGCAACGCGTCCCTGTGTACGAGGCCCCATACGAAAACGAATGTAATATGTACAGTAATATTCGCTAATATACTGATGTCTCGGAGTATTGGACTATCTAGTATCCGTTATATTTACTTATATGTATATTATTATATTATTAATATTCCACGAAAGTGGCGGATACGACTAATAACAATATAAAAGTTGAGTTTTTTCGTTGTTGTAGGCGATTGCAAATGACCGAATGATGATATGCTATCGCTGTTTGGTGGCTGCAAGGCGTCATGAAGACCGAATGAATCGGCAGAGTGAGCAGGCTGTAGCAGATCAACCAGATGACCAAGCAAATGCTATAAATGTGAACGTACAAGATCAGTCCGTGGTTTTATCCGGCTATAAAAGATTGTCGAATACGTCAAATCGCTGTATGTTTAGGAATTGTTTTGAGGTAGAACGAATGACGATTCCTAAGAACATAATTATATATTTATTAATGCATTTAAAAATATACACTCCAGGCAGTGCACGCGTATGTCAACGTCATTTGCGATCCAATATATGGGCCGATTTAGACAATGATGACTTATTAAGAACTGTTGAGTCTTTTTCTGTGAGCCAATTAACAGATGTGCTGGAAACTCAACGCAAAGCATATTTGGAAAAAAAAATATTCGATTTTGACACTGTTGAAAATATAGACGCAGATGAATTATATTTTTGCACTGGCTTAACGCTTGTGCAGTTCAACAATT
Organism: Brachylomia viminalis; assembly: GCA_937001585.2. Taxonomy (NCBI): domain Eukaryota; kingdom Metazoa; phylum Arthropoda; class Insecta; order Lepidoptera; family Noctuidae; genus Brachylomia; species Brachylomia viminalis. The sequence continues at coordinate 25,953,033 of OW443294.2, read as the reverse complement.
TACTGTTGGAAATACCTTCTTTGACAGACTGTTGTAATCGTCCAAAAACCGCACTGGGCATTTATTTGATGAAGCTTCGCACGGGAGAATCTAACGAAAGACTCGCGAGTCGCTTGTCAATGAGCAGACGAGCACTTGAGCGATACATGAATGTTGCCCGCGACTGCCTTTCATCTCAGTTTGTACCGCGACACCTTGGCTTAGATCATATGACCCGAGATGAAATCATATCACACAGCCTGCAAATCCCAAATGCCATATACGGAAGTAGTGAAAATAATCCGCCAAAGGCAATATTAATCTTGGATGGCACTTATATATATATTCAGAAGAGTAATAACTTTTTATTTCAAAAGGTTTCATATAGCTTGCACAAGTTCCGAAATCTATTAAAGCCATTTGTTGTAGTTTGTCCAGACGGCTATATTTTAGAAGTGTTTGGCCCATACTCAGCCAGGACTTCTGATGCAACTATAATGTCCCGTATTTGCAATGAGGAAGATGCACCTTTACATTACCTTCTTCATGAAGGAGATACGTTCGTGCTTGACCGTGGATTTAGGGATGCAATACCTGTTCTTGAAAGCTTCGGCTATGAATGGCATATGCCACCGTCAAAAGACCGTAACGCTACGCAACTTACCACTCACCAAGCAAATGAATCCCGGCTTGTAACAATAGTCCGTTGGGTAGTAGAAGTTATTAATGGGCGCATCAAACGAGACTTTCAAGTTATTCCGTCAGGACTATTTTAATAGAGCCATGACCCATATGTTTACTGACATACGAATAGCCGCTGCTCTTCTTAACGCATTTAGAGCGCCTTTAGAAAATAATGCCCACGCTAGCGAGATTATTAATATTATTAATGAGAGAATAGATGTACCAAATCGTCTTGGTAATTTCGTAACAGAAAATAATATAAACAGGCGAAGGGCGCAATTTATCCAAATAAATAGTGACACACTGAATATTCCTTTTCCTATTTTAAGCGAAGAAGATTTGATATTGATTGCTCTTGGAACTTATCAAATAAAACTGGCCAAATCGTATGTCGGTGAACATTTAAGGGGTGGTATATATACTATAGAAGTGTGCCACGAAATAAGTCCAAACCTAACGGATTATGAAATAGATGCAAGTAACTGTGCGTTATTACGAGGACAGATTCATTCACGACATACGTTGAGAAAAACCTATTACTCGTATATTTTAGTTAAGACCAATATGACAGGTAGAGAGGCTTTACCACACCTTTATTGTTCGTGCTTAACCGGAAGTCGTACTATCGGAACTTGTGCCCACATTATGAGTATAGTTTGGTACTTGGGATGATTTTCAAATCCCGGCAAGTTTTCTAGATCATATTATTTTAAATGATGAGAATGATTAATAATAACGGAAAATATAAATATATATATTTTATATATATATTATATATATATATATAATATATTTCTATTGTACATGATAAAAGTGTAAGTCTTAATCTTATACTTAGTTGTTTTTTTCTGATATATTGTTGTTTCAAATAAAAATAGCGATCAATGCACTTTTATTTTTATTTTTTATCCCCTTTTGAACTTCACTCGCCACTTTCAAATAAAATAGCATGCAGCAGTAGGCTACATACATACACCATACATATATATAATATTATGATAGTGAATATAAAATATCCGTAAAAATTAAAATATCAGACAATAACACACTAAACAAACAAGTAGGTTATTTGCTAAGGATGCAATTTTTTAAATATTCAAAAAAAATACTTTGACGTCGCTGAAAGTAAAAAAAAATACATTTATGTGATGAGGGCAAGTAGTACAAGATATAACCATATAGCCTTTATTGCTACAATGGTTGGGCAAACCGTCATACAAATATGCCCAATCTCCTTTATAATTTTCGGACTGTTTACTTTACTTGTGCTGTGAGAACTTGCTTCTTGGCAAATTTCATGGTTCTAGGTCAACGGGAAGTACCCTATAAGTTTTGATTTATTGCAAGTATCAAAACACGTCGCTTAAATGGCCCCATTTTTTATTGAGTTGACTTTGTACGAGTCAGGTATCGTACGTGCCACGCGCGCATTGCTTAGATCAGCGCTTTTCCGTCGTCTTGCACAAATTATAATGAAATGCGAGAGTGCACAATCAGCATTCATATATTCAACTGTAGTCATTACAGTCACACAAAAATTATAAAGGATTCGTTACGTGCTAGTTAAGTATATTCAATTACGTCGGTATATACACGGTGACATTTGAATCACAGTTTTGCTAGAACAAATGTTGTTCAGACCATGGTCTACAACCATTCTATAGCATCCAATAGAAAAAAAAACGTCATTGGTTTATAAAAAAAACACAAAAAAGGCAATGTTAAAAATGTCGGGATTATTGTTACGCCCTACACAGACATTGCGGCTGCGACGCGCGGCGCTCGCGTCTTGAATGCAATATCGCTACCGTGATGAGTACTTTGAAGGTACGGTTAATGTTTCAAACATTATTACACGTTTGAGCAACATAAGACTAATTTGAGAACTCCTGGATTAGATTGTTTTAATAAAATATTTGATGCTGTAGAATGGAAGTAGACCATGGTCTAAACAACGTTTGTTCTAGCAAAACTGTGATTCAAATGTCACCGTGTATATATATTTTTTTTAACTAACTATCGTCTTTGGCTATCCGTGACTTATCATTCAAGCTAACGTCCAAGCTGTATGCAACCCATTCAGCAGCGCATACAGACTAGTAGCTTGATTTTCTTAGAGCGTAGCGTAGACCTACGTCTTTGATATTAATTTCTACTTGATACCTCCACGCGTTCCTGAGAAAAAGGGTCTTGACAGACTGTCGGATGGACGGACAACGAAGTGATCTTATAAGGGTTCCGTTTTTTCGAGGTACGGAACCGGAAGAAGTAAAATAAGTTTAAGTAATACGGTTAAGTTCATCAACCACTTGAAAATATACATAAACACCTTAGTTGAATTTACTAGCTCTTTTTTTTTTCCGTGGTTGAAAATGCTCATGGATGTCCGCCACCCTGGGGCGGGCGGCGGGGTCTGTCAGGCTCTTACTGACTAAAAACCACCCCAGTGTTCCATCTCACACCTACGCCGGGGGTCGCGGGAACGTACGATCCTTCCGCAACCCCCGACTGGACTTTACTAGCTCTAACTCAAAATTTTAATCGGTTTTCCTTTGACATTTCAGCGAACCAAACAATCAATAAATAACCCATGACCTTACTGCTAGTAAGTAATAAGCAACGCCACGGGACGTAAGCTTGTACACAGTAAATACATTTACACAGTCGTTCTAGTAACTCGATACACAGAGGAAATCAGGACGCAAATGCGAAAATAAAATTGTTCGCATAGACCTTATAAAGAGAACCATTGAAGAATAAAAAAGTATCGGCTTGAAGAATTTTTCTGGTAGGAAAAGTGGTTGACAATGAGGAAATATTGGTGCGATGTATCTATTTAATAGATATGGAAACGTACTGCCTCATATATAATAATAATAATATGAGACAACATTCACACAAAGTCTTCAGGTCCCGAACTAGGCAGAGCTTGTACTACGGTAACCTGATGACTGATATATATAATACAATACACACCCAGACACAGGTCAAACAGACATGATCATGCACACAAATGTTTGACTTGTCCGGGGATCGAACCCGGTACCAGCGGCTCAGAAGGCAGGGTCGCTACCAACTTTTTTTTTTTTTTTTACGGCGGGAAATCCTCATGGACTACCTCCGCCTGGGGAAAAGGCGGAGGGGCGTGCCGGACTCTTACCGGCTAAAACCACCCCGGTGTCTCCTCGCACGCACGCTCACGCTTACGCTCGTACTCAAGAAGATTATTTGTTTGGACGGCATATCCCAGTTCGACCTAGAAGGTGGTCGGTTCCCGCACTAGACGTGCCGGGCGTCGGCGGAGGGTGGACAATGCCCTCTTCCAGCCCCCATAAACGGGTCTAGAGGCAGTGGCGCGTAGTGTTCCACGCGCGCCACTACTGGACGCCGTGGGGGAAGTCATACACCTCACTCTCCCCGCAGACTTAAGGAGGCCCGCGGCGGCGGGCCGGCACTAGTCGGGGATCGTGAGGGCGCAGAAATTCCCACGATCCTCGGTACAAGTGTAGAAAAGGAAAAACGGGGTGGTTTTTAGTCCGTAAGAGTCTGACAGACCCCTCCGCCCGCCCCAGGGCGGAGGACATCCATGAGGATTTTCCAACCAAAAATAAAAAAGGAGGTGGTCGGTTGCTTATAGGGCCCTCCTGTTGACGCCTTAATAAGTGCTACAAGGATGTTTTGGCACCTGAATAATATAGACAGGAGGGCGTTATTGGTAAACATTTGTGAAATTGTCACAGATATTGTATTAACAAAACAAGATCGCGACGTTAGTTCCGATTTTGCCCACGCGCCAAGAGAACCTTTTTAGCGTAGTAACGAGGTAGTTGCTGTCACTAATATCAGCTAGCAGTCACTACGAATGGCAGGAATAAAATTAAGGTGAAGTGGCATTGTACAGCAGCCGGTCGATTCTGTAACAATCTCACCGTGATAACTTAGGTGAAGTGAGCTATCATTCCACTTGATGCTAGGGATTGACACTATCGACCACTCACTTCAAGCTCACTTCACCTAAGTCATCACGGTGAGATTGTTACAGAATCGCTCGGCAGGCTTGGTCTAAAAGTCAGCCAGTGTTGTAAAATAATCAACTTAAATACGGGATTCTACAATTGGCACTAACTTTATGCGTTCCAACGGCACACAGATAATAAACACTCCTGGACTTTATAAAATCATCTTAAAATTGAGCCATACTGCTTTTTTGTAATAAGTTCTATAACATTTTAAACGGTTGTGAATTAAAATTTCTAAAAATGATGGCCAGTATGTTGGCTTCAAAACTGCATCAAAACTTTTTCTATAGCTCATCACTATTTTGATGGTACTTGACATTTATATGCATGGTGGCTTGATTTAGGAGTCGTGGAGTGTAATTGAGTTGTGGACTTGTGGCATACGTGTGCAGAATTGATATGTCAAGTTCTGGACTATGATAAGCTGAGATGGCTTACCAGCTGGTCTGTGTTCTCTCTCAGCTGGTTTATCACACGATATCAGATTCGCAGTGTGAACGCCGCGTCAAAACGTCATCTGATAGATGACATTACCGAACTACCGGCCAAACACGATTATTGGATTAACTAGTTCGTTCCAGGTTCCAGGCCAGATTCGTCCAGCAAAGAGTTCGGGTCGATTAATTTAGCTTAAGCCTAAATTGTATTGCACTGTACCTGTAAAACTGACCTGCACTTGTAGGACCGCTTGCACCAAAAATTCTTAAATACATTGAGCGCTAAACCAATTTAAAACATACTTCTGTTTTTGTCAATCGTTTGAAGATGACAGAGACAGAATGATGCATTCAATATGTTTAGCTCTAAACGCATTAAGTGATTCACGGCGCCTTAGTACAATAATTATTATATGTCAATTTGTTATAAATTATCACTAGGCGTCTAGGCGAGCCTGAAACTGCTCTTGCGTTAGAATTATAATAAACCTCGCCGAAAAAAAACATATGAATTTAAAAATCACTTGAATTCATTCATTTTGGACGAAAGATGTCCACTGCTGGACATAGGATTCCCTCAAGCGTCGCCATATCGACCGGTCGTGTGCTTCTCGCAACCAGCGGATTCCTGCGGCCTTAACAACGTGATTAGTCCACCTTTAATTGATAAATAGAACAATGGAACAATTGGTTAGCATATGCTTAATCAGCCTGGTCCTAATGTTCCCACTGCTGGGACGCAGGCCTTCTATTTTCGAGTGGGAGTGGGCTGTAATCAACCACGCGGGCCCAGTGCGGGTTGGTAGATGCCACATGCCTGTTGCCCCACGATGTTTTCTTTAACCGTTTTGAGAGCAGTCGTAATGAAAATATTTCCATAAAGTAAAGCGCCTGCCTGGGTTTGAACCCAAGACCGACTCGTAAGCCGGGACCGTTACCACTGGGCCACCAAGTGCGTAGTAGTATAAATTGGTTAAATCGTTCTCAATTTGTGAGCCAGTAAAGGACATTTTATAGCATGTTTAAAAGAAAGGAACGAACTCGTCTACACTATTTGCAACTCTACGTTTAAGTTGCAATAATACAGCAAACTCCTACTTACTAACATTCAACACAAACATACAAAACATATAGTTTACCCCGACGACGACGTCTGCGCAATCTCTTGAGATTTCAATCTCTTGATTGGTTTCAATATTGTTAACAATAAACCAAGTTCAAAGTTCACGTCTAATTGTGAATCATGTTCACAATCCAAGTATTTCTTAGTTCGGTGAAGTTTTTTTTTTAATATGGTTTTTTTATTAGTTTTTAGATCATTAAGATGGAAATGATATTTCTGCAAATTTTTTAACAAACTCTATTGAAGATTTTATTCGCTTTATATGTCGTGTTATAGCTTCTCTTGCCAATCCTAAACAGTCCTTGCATTTACGGGGTCACACTGAAAGTTTTTAGAATAGGCCAGTAAGAAAAGCAGCAGATGAAAAATGTATTTAAATTTCTAATTAGGAACTCTCTGTAGATGTGTAATGAATTCATATGTCATTTGTTTTTACAAATTGGCAGCTATTTCAAAAGTGTCTGTCGTACGTCCAAATGGATTTGACTAGAGAAAATTTTCGTTCAATGATTTATTACGACTTTCGTTGCGGTCGTACTTAACAACAATGTTAAGATAGACTTCGATTAGCATTTCGTGACGAAGCCCCATCTCGTGCCACTGTTTACAACTGGTTTATTGAGTTTAAACGTGGTCGAAGCAAACTCACTGATTATTCGCGAGAAGGACGTCCTTCTACAGCGACTACTGAAGGTAACGTGAGTGCTGTGCAGCTAATGATAGAAGCTCATAGAACGGTGACATATCAACAGACTGGGGCAGCTTTAGGTATTTGATGAACATGAACATTTAGGCATCAGAAAGCTTTGTACTAGATGGATACCTCATAATTTGATGGAAATACAAAAACGTTTGGATTGGTGCCGCTCAATGCTTGAATAGTATGACGGAGGTGACTCGAATGCTGTATATGACATCGTTACATGTGTTAAAAGTTGTTTACATTGTTACCCATAAAAGCGCGAAACCAAAAGACAATCTGCGCAACGGATGTTTCCATTTGAAGATTTGCCAACAAAAGTAAAGAAGGGCAGAAGTCAAGAGAAAAAGATGATTGCTTCATTCTTTGGACGGCCGGGTAATTTCGCAACAATTGCCCTAGACGATAAAAAGACTATTACTGCAGATTGGTATGTCAGACATTGTTTGCCGGTTGTCTTGGAAAATGTTAGACATCAGCGCTCAAGAAGCAGGATCCTTATCCACCACGACAACGCTCCAGCTCACTCCGCCAGACGGACTATCAAATATTTGTCTATCGAAAGTGTGGAGTTAGTAAGTCATCCTCCTTACAGTCCTGACTTGGCACCTTGTGACTTTTATTTAGTTCCAAAAATAAAAGCTAAACTTAGAGGAATTCGTTTTATGAACCCTGAAGATGCCGTGACTTCGTTTAAAAAAGGCGTGAAAGAAACCCCTAAAGAAGAGTGGGCCCATTGCTTCAGTCAATAGTTCAATCGCATGCGACGGTGCTTAGAAAGGAATGGAGACTACTTCAAAAAGCAATAAAAATATTAACAGGCTTCTACATCATTCCGTTTTTTATTTTATAAAAACTTTCACTGTGACCCACATATTATCTACCCGAAATCTAGATTCAGTAACATACTCCTGTAAATTAAATGTCTTCAACAGACCATGCTATAAAATGTCCTACATTTTCTTCTAAATAAAATTATATTGGATGTCATATAATTGCATGTCATTTAATGCAGTGCATGCATTTAACTTAAATATACATGGTACCCACATGCATGCATTAGTATTAAAACTATGCAGTAGTTCATAGCATCCGGTATTAATGTTCACACGACAGCAATATATGCTGTTCAAACAACACCGCTTTTTTAAGCTGTAGTCTCTAACTAGTACCTTCAGTCAATAGACTTACCTAGAGATCCAACTTTAACGCAGCCCAAAGCAATTTGCGTGCGCTCCGAGTTTACACAAGTTCTAAGCGCAGGTAAGTCCATTGAAGCATCAAACGGGCCCAAGTAAAAATTTGTTAGGACATCGGCAAATATTATATTACTATGATTGCTTTTAAATGCCATTTATGATTACGTAATATATAATGTAACAAAAGCTCGGGTTTAGTGTAAAAATCTAAATTACAATAAAATATGAAAAAAGGAACTATCTCTTTCTAGGAAGTGTGAAAGGTGACTTGTGTTTATGTTTCATATCAACCATTTACCAATAATGTATATGGTATTTATGAGCAAATTCATGTGACTTAGTTTTCATACCGCTGCTAGTTTAGTCATATTATATTCCTAACATATTCCTTGAAACTTTAACGCACTGACCTTGAATGTCAGGTGTACAATACTAAAAGGGTTTTAAACAAAAGGTAAATTATTTCACTTTTCTCATGACCTGGGGGCAAACTCTGATATAACCAAACAAAAGGAAAGGACTTGTAATGGAAACTTTATTTGCCCAGCCGTGGGCGTCTAGGTTTCAAAGTTTTGTGAAAATATTTATTTACTTTGTATTTTGGATAGCAAATTAATTACTAATTTAATTTGTGAAACACAATTGAGAGGTCAAGGTACCAATATAGTATTTAATTTTATGCTGCAAATACACTGGGCCGCAAAGAAAGCGAGTCGGTAACAAAAACCTAGAGCTAGCTTCATGAAATAAAGGCTATAATATAGACAATTGTATAGTGCTTAAATAAATGTCGCAAAAGTTCAAGATTATGAAGTTTATTTTGAATAAAAGTAAGTTAAGTAAAAATTACAATTTTCATTAGATTTCGAAAAATGTGTTTCGGTATCAAATATGGAATTTTTACATATTTTAGTATTTTGTATTGCCACCACGAGATGATAATACAGCTGCTTTACAGTTTGGCATGCTTTCCACCAGATTTCTGAGCCGATGCTGAGAAATATTCTCCCATTCCTCTATCAATATCTTGGAATTTCGCTGGCGTACACGTCGTCCCAGGCATGCTCAACAGGGTTCAAGTCTGGGCCTCGTGCTGGCCACTTCATGCTGGGATAGCGACACCTTCAAGGTAGTCAAACACTATCCGGGCTGTATGGGGACGAGCGTTATTTTGCATAAAGCTGGCGTTCTCGCCCATGTTGACTAAAAATGGGCCAACATACACTAATAACACGGTGCGGCTGACGGCAGAGATTCCAGGCCACACGTGTATGGATCCTCCGCCGTGTGGCGCTTTATCTTCAATGCAAGCTTGGTTATAGCGCTCTCCTGGTCTTCTGTAGACTCTTTGCCTCCCATCATGCGTGTATAGCATGAACCTCGACTCGTGCGAAAACAATACTCTTGAGCAGTCATCCAGAGTTCAATTCATGTGTTCTCTAGCGGTACTCAGCCTTGAATTTCGATGGTGCTTTTCGAGTTTTGGAACATTTGCAGGGCTAAATGGCTTCAAGTTTACCGACAAACAAGACGCTGCCTCACTGTACACGTGCTTGGATTGCTCCCTCCAGCACGTGGAAGGTGATTTTTGACTTCAACAATCATTTAAAATCGATTTCTCAACACTGTTGATCCTCCCGCGCTGTCGTCGACCTTGTTTGGCCTATTCTTGGTCTGCAAATGTTGGATCCAGTCTCTTCAAATCGCTGGAGCACTCTTTGAACGGCTGATAGCGACACACCAACAGTTCTCGCTGTATAACGCTGACTGCGCCCGTCCTCAAGCATTGTCATAATTCTGGTACACTCTTCAGGGGTTAGTGGCATGTTTTTAATTGAATTTGATCAGAATAATGAATTTCTGCACAAGAAATGCCATATTCATAAACAGAAACAAAAGTAAAACAAATGGTTTCAAAGTTGTTAACATTTTAAAAATCGTCTTTATTTTTAACCGACGAAAAAAAACGGAGGAGGTTCTCAAGTCGACGCGTATATATATATATTTCTTTTTATGTATGACCTCGCATAACTTTTTACAGGGTAGTTAGATTTTGATAATTCTTTTTTTATTGGAAAGGGTAAGCTCCGAAGTTGGTCCCATATAAATTTGGATAAAATATTCCAACCCTAAGTGAAGGAAAACAGGGGATGATTGAGTGTTCACTCACTGATTCTAATGTTTGATCACGCATAATTTTTTACAGATTAGTCTGATTTTGATCATTCTTTTTTTTATTGGATAGGGTATACATTGAAGTTTGTCCCATATAAATTTGGAAAAAAAAAATCCTATACTAAGCGTGGGAAAATAGGGGTGGGGGGGGGAAGGGGGTAAAAATTTTAAAAAAAATTGGAGTCGGTGCCAAGCAATATAATATAAAATAGCAATATAAAATACTCTGGAATTACCAGTCAGTCGTTTCATTACTTAGCTTGGCACCGACTCCAATTTTTTTTTAAATTTTAGTATATGTTAATCGTAGGTTAGATTAGGTTTATTAATATAGGTAGGATATAGTATTATTTTTAAATTTTTAGTGCTTTTATTGTTTTTAGTTTTTTCGGCGGTTTAATTTTTTTGTTAAAAAGTTTTTTGATTTATGGATTTTAATACAATCACCAGAATTCTATTAAATGGTTTTACTTATTTCCATATTTGTTATGAAATAAACTTTAAATTAGTTGTTATTTTAAAAGGATTGCTCAAAAGTTATCGCATTTGTTATAATCGACCCGCTTTCTTTGCGGCCCAGTGTATAATTGTGGTGTCACTATCAGATTCTTGTTTTATTTAAATTAAATAATTGCTAAACTTAAATAACCTCTACTGAAAAACACTTAGCTATTGCAACCTGTAAACAGAACAATACACATATCGTTGGTATACGAACCATAAATAAGTAATTTGAAAGCGAACTCCTTTTGTATTAAAAGTAAATCAGCATGGAATATTCTCACTGCTGGTACTCAGACCTCCTCCTTGTAAAAGGGCGTGAATATAATCCACGCAGACCCAGCGCGTTTAGTGACTTGCATATGTTTTGAAATTTTTAGGTCTAGGACTTGCCAGTTTCCTCACGATTTTCTTTACGATATTTTTCTTTACGGTATAAAAAATACCTGCTCCAATTCTCTCCTATTTCCCACAACAATATTAACCGCAAAGCTAAGCTTAGTTAAGACAATTACAGGCGCACAATATAAGTTGAGCTTCAGGTAAACCCTTGAAAGTTGGTCAATTGCGCACCAACCAGTAGAGCGTTTCATTAAACAACTTTGCTTTCCTACACACGGTGGAGGTAAATGTAGCAGTAACAGGTATTTTATGAGAATGAGCTGAAAGGTTTGTTTGTTCAATGTGAAGATAATATGCGAACCCGTATTCCTAAATGAGGTTAGTCAAGCTGAGGCATATGTGAGTTAACACTCTGCCAGTTATGTCAAGTTCCATGTAATAGTCCTCCAGAACGAATTTTGGTAATGGCGGCCAATATCAGCGGAGACTAGCGATCGTCGCGGGAGATATTATAGTGTACAAGAGTGTGCGCAGACACAGGTGCACTCTTCCTTCCCTCACTCGTATAGTCCGATGGGACGCCAATCCGATACGACCGTAGAGAGATCAGGCGTAGGACCAACGACTTTACGTGCTTTCCTAGGCACGAGGTCTCGCACCTCACTGACTTCCAAACTCCGGGGTGTAACTGAGAAATTCCTTATAGAAAAACCCAACAACACATTGACCGACCTGGGAATCGAACCCAGGACCACACGCTCAGTAGTCGTGCTTGAAAGAAAGAAAGAAAGAAAAATACTTTATTTGGGACACGCACAGGCAATACAAACAGTAAAAATAATAAAAATAAAAGAGCATTTAAAACTGACAAATATACATTAAAAATAACAATAACAATAAAATATTAAATAAAAGGCCTGTGCGAGACCAAAAAGGCTCCTACTCCTATCTCAGCATAATGCCGCAATATTTAAAAAATAAATACTGCAGCGCTGGTATTCTGATAGGGCCCGCTGTGATGCCACGGACTCACCTACGGACATCTATAAATCCCACTAGGGGAAATACAAAAAGAAAACTTGCTTACTGCTCGCTTGTGACCATAGTCCCATAGAACTATAGGCGAGTCTATAACCACTACCGAGCTCAAATGGAATCTTAAGAGGCTACTACAAAGAATTTATTGCAACCGAGCTTGCTGAGCCTGACATCCATTTCTCAATGCGGGCAATGTTTTTGGTATTTTTGGAATTTCCATTAACAAATTATCAGTGGCAGCCTCGAGATTGGATTTGAGCACGGCTAATGGCAATAGGGTCGCCCCCTTGCCTAATTAAAACTGGTCAAAATGTGCTTACACATCAAACATACTTACGTTGTGTAAAAGAAGTTGCAAGTTAGTTATCTGTACTGTATACTTATCTCTTTGTTAGTTATCTGTATACTTATCTCTTTGTTAGTTATCTGTATACTTATCTCTTTGTTAGTTATCTGTATACTTATCTGTTTGTTAGTTATCTGTATACTTATCTGTTTGTTAGTTATCTGCATACTTATCTCTTTGTTAGTTGTCTGTATACTTATCTGTTTGTTAGTTGTCTGTATACTTATCTGTTTGTTGTTATCTGCATACTTTAAATCTCTTTGTTAGTTATCTGTATACTTATCTCTTTGTTAGTTGTCTGTATACTCGTACTTATCTGTTTGCTAGTTATCTGTATACTTATCGCTTTGTTAGTTTTCTGCATACTTATCTCTTTGTTAGTTGTCTGTATACTTATCTGTTTGTTAGTTATCTGTATACTTATCTGTTTGTTAGTTGTCTGTATACTTATCTGTTTGTTAGTTATCTGCATACTTATCTCTTTGTTAGTTATTTGTATACTTGTCTCTTTGCTACTTATCTCTTTGTTTGGCTATACATACTATAGGTACGCCTCTGCCAATTCCTTCGAAAAGTACAAGCACGCTGACATGTAATGTTTATTCAAGGATAACTTTGAAACGAAATGCTGTTTAACTCAATAAACTAAAGGCATGTGTTTATTACTAAACACAACTGTATTCAAGCGACATTATTCACGGACAATGAGAACAGAACCTTTTGTACAAACATCACTTGCGTTGTTTACAATTGAAGGTTTTGTTCAGAAACTTGTCAGCATTGTAGTGTGGAAGATACTTCGAACAATAATGTAAATAGGCGTTTAGATTGGTGTATACGTAATGTTTTCTCTAGTAATAATATAGAACTAAAAGTTAGTACAACTTTAGACAAACTTTGGGGTTGCCGAAAACGTTTATCAATTTATTATGGGTATGTTTATTGTGTAAACACAAGTTAAACGTAAAAATATGCTGTAAAGACATGTCAACAAAACCCGCATTTTTCAAAATACGAACGCTGACCCGATTTTATTTGGAAAGTGTTTCTTTTTATAAAATATTTGCATAATGGCCTGAAGAGGCTCTCGTTAAGGTAGAACCTTGGATCGTGACCTCCCTAGAGCACTCTCTGCCTTCGGCCTACGACGACCTTAGTGATGCATTCTTTGCATACTAAACGGTATTTATTTTTAGCTTTTGTTTTTCTTTGGGATGACGGGATGATCTTTTCTTTTCAATTTGTTGGACGATTCGATTGGTTGTAAGTTTTACGATTGCAATTTTTTTGTGAAGTCAACCAATATCGTGAATAATCTTTATTTCAATTCAAGCGACCTGGAAGTTTTTATTTTCTTAGTTAGGAAAGTAAAAAAGTGGCTGCATTGATAGTGATGGAAAAATAAACTACCTTAGCATTATGAGGAAGCTTGTTTTCAATTAAACATTGGTTTATATTAAATCTATGATCTAAGTAGTCCATTGACAGGAAACATTTTGAATTTAACGAACACAGCCTCTTACATAAAAAACGTAGACAGTGAAAAATCACTCTGCGAAAGTGAGGGTAGTAACAAATCTTTTAATTGTTCCAATTAAATGAAATGTCAGGGGCGAGGGAAGCGATTAGAAAGAGTTGCCATGAATATTAATATCATCACGCTGGCAACATTGACGTAACTGCTATTGACGTTAACGTTTGACCTCCTTTGTGGTAAATTGTTCTAAGAAATTGTTAGTTATTTTTTTGTCGCCATTACTCGTTAGTTGATCGAACATTTTGTATGAAGTGTTTTACATTAGTTTGAATCTAGGTGTTTGACAATTACTTTTGGTAAGTGTACTTATGTAGCATATAGACAGTGATCAATAACCAAGTAAGAATATGCCTATATTTGATGACAGGCATCGCAATTTAGTGACATATTTCGTGGTTTTCAATTTTTATCATTTAATCGGAGTTATATTTTAAAAATCTGTTAAATTAACTTTTTAGAATTTTGTGAAAACTATGTAAAAGGTAAGAAATCGTTGCGTTTACAGTTCTATTTATATGCAAATAATACATTGGAAACTTGCAGGGCGTTATTTTCATTGTAAAATAACTGTAAGCATTACGGTTACTTACTTTTTAAACACTTACACGTATTCTAAAAAGTTAATTAAACAGATTTTTAAAATATAGCTCCGATTAAATGATAAAAATTGAAAACCACGAAATATGACACTAAATTGCGACGTTGCCACTCATAAGGTATAAACGCTCTTAACACATGAAATTTGCCGAGAATCGAGCTAAATGGCGTGCAATTGGAGAGGCCTATGTCCAGCAGTGGACTGCTGTAGGCTGATGATGATGTTAAGGGGCTGACAACAGCCAAAGCGCGGTCACTGTCGGACTGCATAGAATAGAAAGAGAAGCGCGATGACACAAAGCTGGTAATTAATTGCACGATGATTGGACTAAAAAATTAAAACACTATCACGTTAATACGTTGCTTGTAGATCAATCTGAAAAAAAGACCGAATGAGTGCATGTCATGTATATTAGTATGGTATTTAATCGTTAAAATAAATTATTAGAGGTATCTTCGTGACTTCTACATCGTTCTTACATGTATAATTTCAACATGAAGGATGTAACCACTTTTTTGTAACAATAATTTGATTTAATAGAGTGTCCATGGAGTTTCTTGCCCGTTCTTCTCCATAGGTACCTACTACGCTTTGGAATGGGCAAATAGCTTCATATTTCTGACCGACCGACCCCTTGACAATTCAAAAGTGCCTGTAATTGGTTTATTAAATTTGAAATAAATGCTTTGTGACTTTTTTCTATCGCACCAAATTAGTTGTATTATGTTTTCAAACCACTATCTAACTAGCATATATCCTGAACAATATCATATATTTTTCTGATTTTGTTTACTGCAGTGGATCATATACTTTTAGGCATAATAAAACTTGCGTTTAGGACATGTAGTCCCCTAAACACGTAGGATACTTTTTATACCGGTAGTACATTCCCGTGGGATCAAATCCGACGCGAGCGAAGCCGCGACGGGCAAAAGCTAGTAACAAGTATTTTATAGAAAACAATCTGTATTTCGGACCACCAGAAAGAACTATTAAATCTCCTGTTCCAAACTATTTTTATCTCTTAGAAGGCAATTATAATTGATTTCGGTAATACTATTAGTTTTTCTGTGAACTCAGCGATCTGGGAGAAGAAGCCCGTTAAAATAATCTTCAGTTCAGTAATGGATGTGAGGTATATTTCATTTACATTATGTAAATATAAATATCGTCAATATCGTTGTTAAAAGCGGTGTGTTATGAGCAGTCAGTTACTAAGATTTGGAAGTGCGAAGTCTCAAGTTAATTTTCCTGTTCTTGATCATAATCATCATTTATTGCATTCACGTAGTATTTAAGTTGTTACAAGTATATAGGTTTCATACATGAACCCTGCTAGGCCACAGCAATCATCATCATCATCATCATTTCAGCCGAAAGACGTCCACTGCTGGACATAGGCCTCCCCCAAGCACCTCCACTTCGACCGCTTTTGTGCTTCCCGCATCCAGCGGGTTCCTGCGGCCTTGACAAGATCGTCTGTCCACCTTGTGGGAGGCCTTCCAACGCTACGTCTTCCGGTACGCGGTCGCCACTCTAGAGCACACACAATACTCTAGGCCACAGCAATATAAATAGTTTAATATGCTACAGTGTCACAATATTAAAAACCACTGTGCTTTAACAAAAATACTAATTACTACAAAAGTAACTGTCATGATATAACATAGGATAGGGTAAGAACAATTAATTAGTCATCATTTCCATTCATAAATTAAAATAAGACAAAAAATCTAATCAAAGTAAATGGCGATAACAATCATGAAACAACATAGCATAACATAGGTAGGTAGTACTAGTAAGTCAAAATTGTACAGGTATGAATTTCAATGTCAAGATTTACTTATCATCAAAGAATTCCTTTAGAATGTGATACGATTTTAATATAAGGTATTTTTGGAGACTGTTTTTAAATTTATTTTCTTTCGTATCTTTATAAATTACATACATTTTTTTTAAAATTTCCCTTCTTTCAGTTTTATTACTCTCAAGCCTCAGACTACTTTGTTGGTCTAGTGGTTGCAAGCACTACTGCTAAGCATGGGGTATTGGGTTCAATTCCCAGGTCGGGAAAAGTGTTATTAGGTTTTTCCAACAGGAGTTTCTCAGTAGCAATCGGAGTCTGATTTGTGTCCGGTTGATAGGCTCGCCCTCTATTATTATTATTTATTTACATTTCAGAGAACAGGATCCATTTTGTTATTAAAGTGTTACGTTGTATTTTTTGTAGCTACCACTGGTTGGTATTACACAGCTACTTACCTAATAAATAAAAAAGCAATTGCCTGTAAACATACGTAGTAAATTGAGTTGTTTCCAAGTAAAATATTTCATTGTAATTTGTGCAACTGTCTTGGACTTGCAATTGATAGAAGGATTCATTCCTTCAACTGTATTTCGTCACAGAACTCTTTGGTAACACTTTCACGATAAAACACTTTTCAAAACCTTATTAAATAGGTTTACTTATTAAATTAAATCAAAAATAGTAATAGCGTTCTGAATGTTTACATTCCAAATGTCATTCGGTTGAACGTCAGTTTTGACAGTTAGAGGCGACACCTAGTGGTCGCCGATTCACAGTTGTAGTTTTAATCGATATGAGTTAATTTTAACATTTGACTGGTAACCGTCGAAATAATATTGTAAAGTCCAATCCTTAATAATTTTCAGCTTTTGGTAAAAGTTCATAATAAAGTAATTAACCGGATAACGGAAATTAAATAATTTTTTCAATATACACTTTTCTCTAGAAAGTTCTGTCTCAAAATCCATATTGTCTTTGTCCCAGTGTTGTAAGCTGTGTTTTTTTATTTTGCCGGGATAATTAGCAAACCTGGGAAAATTAGCCAACAGGATAATTTTTAGTATTAGAAATTACGTTAATAATTTGTTAATTAGTCTGGGTCTTGGAAGTTCGGATTGTTTCAGCGTTTAAACGTCATGTTGGACAGTGGTCGGTGATTTTCAAGAAGTTTGTGTCATAAGTTCAATATTTAACTTCCGTGATCTCAGAAGAATTTTACCTGAGTCAAGGGAGATTTTATGAATGTTCCGTCCAATATGGGTTGTGATCTATGACAGGATGATTGATGGGGGATGGCGTCTAATTGCCCGTGATGTGAACACGCTTGAGGTTAATACAAACCTTATTCCATGTTTTAAAAGGATTCCAAATTGCGCAGAGCCGCATTGATATCTAGCCAGTCGAGAGTCTAGCAGTCAAGTGATTCCCTCCTTCATCAACCGAGAGGCAACTCGCGAGATTCGTCTCGCCGCCAGGATCTAGAGGAGTGTCTGGAGCCTGGACGCGAGACCCATTCCTCGAGTCGACCAGAAGCCTCGAGCGGAAGCGACTGTGCGGCTGGCAGAGTCCGTCTAGCGATAGCGCAGGCGGGACGGTTTTTTTTATATATATATCATTTTAATTTACCCAAACGGTTCCGGTCAGAACCGGTTTATTACCTGACAGGTTTCCCTAGTTGGAAGCCGGTGTTCAATACCTAATAAAAGACCCCGGGTTCGACACCTGCCTACCGGCTTATCTGGAAGTGAATTCAACATCTTCGTCGGCTCCGGGATCCGGGACTTATAGTCCCTGGCGCCCATTCATTTACCGATTAACAACACGTCATAACTGGAAGAGTCTAGTTTTTAATTTAAAAAATAGGAACAGTACTGGGTTTATCTCCAACCCCCCACGACCATAGTTCTATTACCGAACCTTAAGCTGGCTGGCATATTGGGTGACATTTATCGTCACCCACCTAATGTATTTAGGGTTTTATTTTATTTTTATAAATATACGTTGTTACCAACAGTTTGTAGTTTCCTTACCTTCTTATACCTAACCACCTTGCATCTAGGCTTGGGTTCCATTACCTCTAGAGGGATAAAAGCTCAAATGTAACAAAAGAAAAGCTTAAAACTAAGTTAGTTCACACATAAACGCATACAATTTTTGAAGAACGGGCAGTCATACCTGTCTGCTATCACACTTAGGATGCTGTTGCTACTCACGCGCACTCCGTGCAGCAGTGACGCCGCTTTCTTACGTAAGATCGCCACGAAACCATCTCTGTGTGCCTCCATGAACATGGCGGACGCATCCTGAATGCGCTATTGTATTGAACCCGCAGAGCACTGACAGCCCTTTACGTATATACTGTCCACAGGCTGCTGGAGTAAAAAGTCTGACAAAAGGATTTAAATAACAAATTCTTTACGTCTCTTGTACAGTGGGAAAACCTGCGGCCCAGCATATTAGCCCTGCCGTCAACGCTCTGCGTTCCCTTTCCATGTCACATTCGTCGTTCAAAGAGTCCATGACTATATGCCCCAGATATTTGAATTCACAGACTCTTCGAAGCCTTACACAGTATTACCATTTTTTTTTTTTTTTTTTTTTTTTTTTTTTTTTTTTTTTTTTTTTTTTTTTTTTAAACGTTGCCCCACACTAGGAAATTCTCCTGTATCGTGGGTGCGTTTACAAACATTTAAACTCACATACACAAACAGCCTGTATAACTGTTACATCGGTGAAATGTGGGTGTACTTTAGGTACACATCTGCCCAATCCTTTTGGGTTTACAGGTCTCAAGCCATGTAATCTATACCGTATATGCAATAATTCTGTATACTTTATACCTAGGTTTACAGCAGAGATTTTTTGTTTTCCCTAAATTATTATATGAAGCACAGGAACTTGTTATCTGTATCTCTAACAAAACGAACGTTGCATAAATATGAAAAATATCTAACAAAATATTCGCATTACAATTTTTAATTAGTTTCTTAATTAAAAAATATGGCGCTCCACATCTACAGCGCAGTATATTATACCGTGTATTCAGTGAAAATAATATAAACGAGACGCTACTGCAAATTCTTCAACGGCGTAGTTACAAAATTACTAGCGATCTTAGCAACAGGCGATACAAAATTCCATTTTGTCTACAGTTTGTCATAGAAATCTTAAGGTGATTAACGTCAGCCATTCCCACCGCTGGGACAAATATAAATTGTTTTTTTTTTAATTTAACATATTTATTTAATCAAAATAATTACCATTATTATCTATACATTACTGCCATCTAATATGAAGGTCATTTATGCCTTTGCGATAGAACTCTCGTGATCTAGATTCGTCAAACTGTGTGAAAGCATTTTGTATTGCCTCCTGAGGAGAAAACTTTTTATCACGTAGAAAATTGTCCAAATCACGAAAAAAATAGTAGTCCGTTGGAGCAAGGTCTGGCGAATACGGAGGGTGACGAATGGTTTCTAATTGCTGTTCCTGTAGTGTGCCGGACGGGCGTGATCGCTGGGCTCCAGGGTGAGGGAGGTTGTAATACCCAACCAGGGCTATCCCAGTATGAGGTCGGGCGTCTCCCAATCCACAGCGGCGCTGACGTCCTACACCTATAAGTTCCAGGTATCTTCAAGATTCCCGACTGTGGCTTCGTACTGATGTCTTCGTGTTCCGGGGTACTTACTTATATGAAGGGGTTGATAAATAATAACACCAAGTTGAAAGTTCTTTAAGTGTTCAGGGAGCGATTCGGGTCCTTGAGGGGTTCACTTGATGACGTATTTTGAGCCGTAAAGTTCCTTGCTGATGACTACGAAATAAGCGGTCGTGACGCGCCCGCTTAAGTGGCTCGAATCTTTACCGTAACGAGGACCGCGAATTTCTCCCTGATTTTACGTTTATTTTTATTACGTTTACAAGCATTCTTACAGTTAAACCTCCCTAGTTAGGCACCCTATCCAGACATGTCATAGATAACCGGATTCCTTGCGTAATCCCCTATCTATTGACACTACAGGAGCGACTGTGTGTCTTTCAGCTGAAAAGTTATTTCATTACAAAGGGGAAAACGGGTGAAAAATTACTATTATCCAGTCTGTCAGGTGGATTTCCTGTGAAACCCCTGAACCGATATTCAATTTCTAAACGGGTACCTAAAGTAGGTCTATCAAACTAAAGAAATCTAGTGTTTTCATAGTTACATCTAGATTTTTCAGGGCGTGAAGCGCCTCTGAAGACTGTAAGAAAAAACGTACTATTTTGCCCCTGCTCCCAACCTGTGCTCATCAAAAAGGTGGACTTCCCATTTGACCACAGGTCCAAAAATTACATCCAGGGCTAGGTCTCGGTCCAGGCTACCTGGACGTACCAAAAAACTATAGGGAAACTATATACGTCCCACCCTTTTGATGCTCACAAGGTTGCGACCAGTGGGTTAAATGAAAAACGACTCAATTTCATATTTAATAGCTTTCTAGTACATACAATATGATGTCTAGGCTAGAACTATACCTATTCTATCTTATTATGCTATAAAATACAACATTCAAAAGGTTTTACTACCAATTATTCACTAAGAACGGCTCGAGCTCGGCTCGGTTTCTCGTGCTGCATGAGGTCTCGCGTTATCATGGAGCAATAATGGTGAAGATCGATTCATGAGTCGGGGCTGTTTCACTGCTAGTTTTGCTATCATTTCTTGACCAGAACGGAGAAAGCTATAGTGAATAACACCATGCTGAGACCACCAAACAGTTACCATTACCTTTTTATTGGTAAGCTTTGCTTTAGGACACTGTTGCGGCGTTTGACCTGGGGTCAGCCATTGGATTTTTCGCTTACGGTTATCGTAAGGAATCCACTTTTCATCACATGTCACAATTCGATCCAATATTCCTTCATTTCTGTATCGATTCAACAAGGCAACACAAGTTTCAACACGCGTTTCTTTCTGCAGATCAGTCAAATCATGAGGCACCCATTTCTCATATTTTTTTATTTTATTGATTTGACGCAAATGAGTCAATATTATTGGTAAGGTAACGTTAAACCATGCCGCTAATTCCTGGGTAGTTTGGCTCGGATCGGCTTCCACCATCTCTTTCAATTCATTGTTATTCACCTGTGTGGGCGGTCTTCTACGTGGTTCGTTCTTCTAATGAAAGTTTCCATCACGAAAGCGTTTAAACCAAAATCGTACAGTGCGTTCATTAGCAATCCCCTCTCCAAACGTAACATTGATTTTGCGAGCTGTTTCTGCCGCGTTAAATCCGCGTCGGAACTCGTATTCAAAAATAACTCGAATATTCGAAGTAACCATCTATCTTGTCTAAGCTGAATGAAAAAAACAACTGAAAGTCGATAATCAAATGTTGCACAATTTTTAAAAGAAGAACTTCCTAAGTACCATGTGAAAATAGATTCACTCAAAAATCTCAAACCATGAAGGTTCTATGTCAATTCGAAGTACCTAATACAATAAAACGGCAATTTCATACTTTAACCCCTATTAATAATAACCTTTATTTACAAAAAACAGTTTGCTGTACGTGTAACTGTTTTCACATAGCGGGTAGTCTTAAATGTCTGGCAATCAAGTGAGTGACGTGGTGCCTTGCTAGGCCATAAAATAGCCTGTATTAAGGAGTAACAGTGCCGATCCCCTCTAATTATGTTACTGCAATTCTATTTTAACAAGATAAAAATAAAAAATAAACAATAATAAGCAAATACAGATACTAGTGCGCGAGCGCATTTGTGTTAATGTGTGTGTGTGTGTGTGTGTGTGTATGCGCGTGAGCGTGCGGCTGTGTAAGCGTGCATAAGTAAAGGGATTGGATTAGTGTGGGTCTATGTTTTGGGTGAGTGGTACAGTATACAAACTTGTCATAACATAAATATTTGTTTGTTTCGTTGTAGGTTTTATTTTGAAGGAATGTGCGGACAGTCTTTTTACAGTTGACAATCTATATATTGGGCATTAATTGTTTATTGTATTGTGAAGCAATGGATTAGCAGTATCCTTCAAAATGATTCAGATTGTGATTGATAGTGTGTTACTCAACTAGGGTGCTGTTCACGTAGTAAGGTCGTCAGTCGAACTTTAACTTAAGACCAATGCGTGTGAGAGAAATCGCAAACAAAAACTATAGACATACCATTCAATCTGACTTGATTAATAAAACACACTTTATAAATATTTTTTGAAGTGTGTGTTTGTGTTTTTGTTAATCCTTGTGTACGTATGTATGTTTTTCAAAGTGTGCAAATAAACATTTTATTATTATTATTTATTTTTACCTAATAAAGACGAAGTAGATAGTGAAAACAAATGGCGTATGAGAAAAAGGTATTTTCATTGTTCGTTATCGTTCCTGCGTACCATTCGCCATACCACCGCGTTCCATACGTTCCTTCAATGTCGGTACTGAACAAACACCGCGGGTGGATAAAGTAATCAAGGTTTCTATGTATCCTGGAAATAACTTATATAACCTTCTTACTTCAAGTTGAGACCTTAATATTTATTTTAGTACTAAAAGTTCTTTTACGAGTTTATTACACTTTTGCAAGAATTACATAATTATTATTATCAGTCGTTTGCGTCCCGCTCCAGGGCAAACGCCTCCCTTCTCTCCGTCCACTTTTCAAAATTTCGCCCCGTCATCTCCTCCTGGGCCTATCGCGTTGCCGTTTTCTGCGGTTTAGGACCTACTGTGTGGTTATTTTAGCCCATAGCTCCTCCGGCATGCGACAAATGTGGCCAGCCACGTCCATTTAAGCTTGGCAGCTGTGTTTAATTGAGTTTTGTAACGCGAATTACATAATGTATAGATTTTTTCAAAAAATCAATCAACTCAGCTTATCGCAGTCAGCTGCTGGACATAGGCCTCTCCCAGGCTGCGGTACAACACCCTGTCCTCCGCCTTCCGCATCCAGTCTGTCCCAGCGACCTATTTGAGGCCGTCGGTCCATCTAGCTGGGGGGCGTCCCACACTACGCTAGCCGATACACGGTCTCCACTCCAGGACTCGTCTGCTCCACCGGCCATCGGTCCTTCGATAAACATTGATTGATTGATTTTTTAATTTAATTAATTACCTGGTCAAATTCCTTAGGAAAAAGTGGTTACCGGCACTAGATACTTGATAACAAACCTGCAACATCTAATACATTGCCGAAGCTTTGCAGACTGAACTGAAAATTGCCTGGAACCAAGCTTAGCAACAGGTAAGGATTTGTCTATACGAAATCAAATTAAAAAGTTTTTATTTATTTTATAGTCTATTCACAATATATTCACAAAAACTTCTTGTACTAAATAAACTATCAAACTATTATAATTAAAATATAATAACCTAAACTAACTAAAACTATTAACAAATTAAAATATGGCGTCGAAAAAATACTCCGCATCGCTGTCGTCTGGTAATGTACCCAAGAGACTGGCGGCATTGCCTCTTTGTATGGCGATGCTAAGTCTCTGGCCAAGGTAATGGCCAGCCCTTAGGGTCACGGGAAGTGTCAACAAGCCGTTTGGAGATTTCGTTGAACAAACCGTGAGCACTTGGACCCCACGGCCCGAGGGTTTCAACCCCAAAACGGCTCGAAAATATAATTACCGATAAGGTTACTTTCGGCTCTTGAGGTTTTCCGCAGCCGCAGCAGCAGCGCCAGCACAGCACGCCGAGTCAGGAAGATGGGACGGCGCAAGAGTATCGACACACGTTGCGTCCCACACTAAAGGCCTACCCACCTTCCAAGGAAATAAAGACATGCCGGTCTCTTGCCATCGTCGCGTGCCAAGCCATAAGTTTCTAATACAGATAATACAGCTGGAACGCCGACGATGAGAAGAGCTCGCGGATGATGTCATTTCGGTTCGCGTGCCGAGCTAAGCGGCCCGTACTTCGGCTGCAAGACAGGCCGTGGTGTCCGAGTCTAATTCTCTCAAAAGTAACTCCCTCTCGGCCCTGTTGCGGACACAATCCATCAGCAAGTGCTGAACGTCCTCAATCTGATTACATTCTCTGCAATTCTCTGCACTTTTTTTCATAAGGGATGAAAACTTCGCTGATGGATAGTGTCCAGAGCGAAGTCTTAAAATTAATTTAACATGGTTCCTACTAAGTTGATCGACATCGAACCAAGGCACACGAGGAGGCTCACCTTGTATGCTCCTATACCATATACCTTTTTGCTAACTGATACTATCAAAGTGTTGCTTCCAGGATTTATGACAAATTACTTTATATTTTTTTTACTTTAATTTAGATAGGTATATATTCCCAATTATCAGGTAAGTAGTCAATAGCTGTACCCTCTACTGCTGCTAATTTAGACAATCGGTCAGCCTCCTCATTACCATGTAGTTCAATGTGAGCTGGAACCCATTGCAATTTAATTTCTATATTATTCCTAAATAATAAAATAGTATTTTCAAGAATATCATATGCTATCGATGTACCTCTGAAACTAGAGGCGCATCGAGCAATATGCTGTAGTGCGCTTTTAGTGTCTGAAAGAATAACGACTCTTTTTAAATTCTGATTTCGGCAATAAAAGATTGCTTGGTAAATTGCAATGAGCTCCAGTGTCATTATTGATACATTACAGTTTACTTTAAAACCAAGATTAGTTCCTGAGCTTTGTTCAAATATTCCTGAACCTAGACCGGAAGTACTCTTTGAACCATCTGTAAAAATGTTGTGCCAGAGCGTTACAATACTTAGAATTTAATTCAGCTTAAACATCGAACACTAATAAATTTGGATTATAATTGGATTTGGGTACCTTTACACACTCTAGATCAACATTAATTACATTTTTAGTCTCAATAGCAGTTGTCCAAGTTTCTAAAGTATACATTTTATGAATATCTGTAGAAAGAACATCTATATGCTTTACATCATTATACAGGGTGTTTGGTGCGTCGTGTGCCAAATTGAAATGGTCGACTGAAGGGGTCATCCGCTAGCCTTTCAGACCCCTTAACACCCCTCATGCTCTGTGGATTTTTTTTTATCGACTTTTTATTGTTTTCCAAAAACTAAAGACCCAAATTTTACATTCAAATACAGGTTTAAAAAAAATATAAGGCGTAGACTCTGAATTTTAATTTTATTTCGATGTGTATTGTTTAAGAATACTTTTAAATACAAAATTAGTGATATTAGTCACCTAGTTTTTTTTTAATTCACTCGCAAAGGTAAAACTTAAATTAAAGCTGTACATGTTACAGCTATTTATAAGGCTACAAAAAAAAAACCAAAAGCGACCGGGATCTTCCAACTCCCTCATTAATTCTCCAGTCTATCCTCTTTCTAATGATGTGCCACATGCCATAAAAGTATTTTATCAACTTTGTGAGTTCGCTAGAATTGTGAATCGAGTCCCCCCACCCTCGACCCTTTGTCCCAAATGTCACGGTTGGTTACATATGATGTTTTTTTTAAATGAAAAAAATACCTAAAATGTTTCCTTTAATTCGAAATAAGTTTTTCGTTTGTGGGTGTAGTGGCAGTGATACAACTGGTTTCAAGAAAATTCCTTACAAGCATCCAAAGTTAAATTTTTATTTAATGTATGAAATTTTAAAACTTCTAAATTCGTTAAAAAATACTTCGGACAAAGGGTGCTTGGGTAGAACCTAGCTAATGACCTCCCAAATCCCTGGAAAAATTGTGTCGGTCCATGCGCCAAACACCCTGTATATGGGCGTTTTTGAGTGAAAGATATTTAAAGATCAAATCTGTTAATAGTGATGAGTTAACAGATAGGCGGACTAATAAAGGATTGGCCCAAGGAGATCCTTTGTCCCCATTACTTTTTAATTTAATAACACACGAACTGTGTCAACTTCCGCTTGACGTAGTTGTTTCTCAATATGCAGACGATTTTGTTCTCTATGTTAAACACAAAGATATTAAACTATGTGAAGGGTATGTACAAAATGGGTTGAATTCTGTTGTAGGGCTTTTGGATGAACTGGGTTTGGAATTATCCTCAAGTAAATTTACCTTTTGTGTGTACAGTAGTGGCAGACGTAGAATATTTCCTACCCTAAAGGTAAATGATCAAACCTTGGTTTTCTCTTGCAGATCTTTTGACATCGCTATTGTAACACCGACAGGTGAAAAGACTGAAAGTATCTTTGTCGAGAACATAATGGATTACAAAACGGTAATTAAAGTTCAAACTCATCAAATTCGTGATATTGAATAATAATTACTCACCCAAAATATTGGTATTTGGCTGAACGAACTACTATTAATCAAAAGTTGGTAGTATTATTCTGTCCATTGATTATTTTGTTAGTAATTAAAACGTCCGGGCCAATGGAACTGACTGCGTTCGTATTCATACAAGTATACCTATAATTTAATCACTAGTTAATATTTGTGAAGCCAGATTCAATTTGTAGCTAATTATTTATTTTTAGAAATCTATCGACACAATTTATATGCAGTTTCAGCTTTTCATTTAATTTGTTTTACATAAAAACATAATATTAACAAAGTCTTTTTCTATTGGATAGGTTCGCCATTGATGACCACCAGTAGGTACCTTGTCTACAGGCCTAAGAGATATAACATAGTTCTGTTTATTGGATTTTGCAAATTAGTGTTTCAATTTGTATAGTGGTGATGTTCTTTAAAAAGGGCTGGTGCCTGCTACTAACAACGGGCGTGCAAGGGGTCTACTCTCAAAGCCCAAATACGTACTTTCAAAATCCGACGTTACGGGCGTATCACTTACGGACATAAGATTAGTTTGGGGCCCGAACTAAGAATGAATGACACCATGATGTGACAGTTGTCCCTACTCCCGGTGTGTTTTTATCTGTCCGAAAAAGATAATGAATCGGGTGTAGGGTTTACTCAAAACTTTCAAACTACTTTCGGACGGGTCCGTATCTTCTTTGACGGACTTGATGTATTAACGTAAACGAAGAGTAGGGTAAGGATCGTAGCAGGTCGCGTTCTGTAGATTCTGCCTATTCCAATGGAAAGAAGGCGTGAGTTTTTCATGATTCAATTAATTTTATAAACATTTATAATTGCAAAAATAGAACTTTAATTCTTCTTGATCTTCAACACCTTTCCACTACCTCAATATCAACCATAGGTTACGACATTAAATAGGACTGAAATGTAAAAGAGGCGTCATATGTCTGGGGCTCGATAATGGCCTTATTGTCTGCAAATGATACGTGGGAGTGAAGACGTAGCTTCATTTCAATTCTATAACTTTGCCTTACGTATTTTTTAACCCACGTTTGAGTTGTATTAATAGGTAATAATAAATTCAAATAACCATTATTTTGGGAGTGGCCAGTATACAAAGTTATTTGTGATTAGACGTATATTAAAATATAATATTTATTCACAGCAAAATTGTACATTGGTGCCGATTCCCTTGTTTACAAACTAAACCAAATTAAGTTCAGTGCATCTTTTTCTTTCTATTTCATTAAGAAAAGGACAGAAGATAAATTTTAGTTTAGTCCTGTCAAATTAATCAGCGCCTGACACTACTCCATACAAGTTTAGACGTAATTAAAAAGTTGACAACTAAAATTACATCAAATTACGTCAGGTGCTGACTTATTTGACAGGACTAAACTAATATTTATCTTCTGTCCTTTTCATAATGAAATAGAAAGAAAAAGATGCACTCAATTTAAATTTAGTTTAGTTTGTGAACAAGGGAATCGGCACCATTATTTCACAAATTAAGTGCTTAGTCTGCAGTTACTGTATAAAAAGGTATTAGCATTTGGGGCCGAACGAGGCATAGCCTGTATTTCCGTCAGGAGCTGATAGGGAGGCCAAAATGCAACAAATTGAATCCAAATATGTACGGCCGAAATTCAATAGGTACTTAATTTTCGAGATATTTGAATTTTAAGTGTTTTTTTTTATATTTATCGAAAATTTTACATTTAATTCCAAATAAACATAAAACTACATATATATTGAATGAGTACCATTAAAAATGATTTTGTAGCTTTTTTTTTTGTGGGTGGGAAATCATCGAGTAAGTTCTCCCGCTCTGGGCAGAGCGGTAGGGCGTGTCAGACTCTTACTGACTAAAACTTACCTTCAGTACCTTCGTGTTCCTTCAGTTGCCTGTGCCAGGGGCCACGGTATCCTTCTCGGACTTTACCGCAACCCTGGCAGGCATCGGCTCTAGCGGACCCCGTCATTGATGCTGACATCTCCTTGAGGCGCGCGTGGAACACAACGCGCCATCGACCCGGGCCTGGTCCTTATCGAACGGCGACCTGCCCATTGCTCGCCGTTCGCAAGCCCGCGTCTACTGTGGCCGGGAATCAGCTTGCGATTCCCGACGCCCATTGCGTCTCCTGCTGCGGCTAGGGGCGTGTGGGCGCGAATTTTGCCTCTCCCTCATGCGTTCCGCCTCCTCCTTCGCGAACATAACTGCTTCGCAAAAGGAGGTAACGGCTTCCCAAGCCCTCTCGCTCCGTACCATGGCCTGGACCAGGGCCGGACGCGAGAGATCGCCACCGCCAATTGCCTGCACGAGGACACGGCGGTGCTCCGCCCTAGCCGGGCAGACCTCCACCGTATGCTCCACCGTGTCCTCCGGGCGATCCACACAATGGCTCCCAAGCGTTTCCTCCAGCCTTATGCGGAACAGGAACCTCCCAAAACAACCGTGTCCGATGAGGACCTGCGTCAGGCGGAAGGTGAGGACGCCGTGACGCCTCTCTAGCCACTCCTCAAAGAGGGGACTTATCTCCGCAATTGTGGCGTGCCCAGCGCTGAGTTGCGAGGTACCCATACAATAATGTACAACCGCCTTCTTCAACTTGCCATGTTATAGTCGTTAAAATTTGATACAACCGTCAAAGAGTAACAGTTGATATTTGAATGTACGGACTATTTAAATTGCTAGTAAAGCTGAATTCTTTTAACGATTTTATTTAAATACCAAAGTTAACTAAATTGCCTGTACCCATGTCATAGTTAAGTCTGGAACAATGTGTTTCTCACATTAAGACGGGCGTTGACAGCTGCGACACAGATATTAACTTTTGTAATTATGTCAATTTGTTTTTATTACAAAATAAATAACTTTAGTTTTTAAATTAATTGCCCTGATTTTACATAAAATACCAATTACTAATTTCAATTAGCATATACGAACACTTTTATACAAAGTAAAAGTTGCCCCCTTTACGAGCTGCTTTTATAATTCACTAGAAGTGTTTCCCGCAGCCCACGGATACTTAGTCAATATTTATTCGGTACAGCTTACCTGGATACGCTCTTAATATTGTGTGATGAATTGCAGGAATGTTACACGGGAGGGTTTCATATCTCCGATAAGCTCAAATTCGATGGATTTGTTATGGTGTTAACATTTTGTTTAACACCAATAAAACTATACTTACCTCATTTAATTACGATTTGTATGGCATTGTTATAATATACTCTGTATGGGTACTAATGCGTTCGGCAACTTGTATTACCAACTATAAATTTATTTACGTTAAAGCTGAAAAGTTAGTTTCATACAAACTACAGTTTTAGGAATGAAGATAGAATTAACTAAAATACCACTTTATGTATCTACAAGCCGTGCACCCGATAAGGGTTTATAGGATTTTTTTTATAGTTCCTCACCTTCGTAAGGAACTCTATTGTGAAATTTCATACTTTCAGATCCAGCGCGGCGGTTTGTCAGTGAATCAGTGAATTTAAGATTTTTATTATTAAGTAAGTTCTATTATTTAGGATATGTATATATGTGTATCTATTTTAGTGTATTGTATACATACTTATTATTTGCACCAACAACAGCCCCATTTTATGTCCAGGAAAATCTCTGTCCATTCCAAGGTTGCCTGGAAGAGATCGCAGAAAGCGATAAGGCCGCCCATTGTATATTAAGTAGTGTTCAGTTTAATTTTTGTTGTTATGTTTTTTGTGGTGTACAATAAAGAATAATTATATAAATAAATATAAATAAATAAATATAAATAAATAAATAAGATCTTATAGATGAAAGAAAGTAAGAATACTGACGCAATCTAAGTGATAATGATCTAACACAACCGCTCACCGGCAAATTGGTCAACGAAATCGGAATTATGTAGCCAGTCTTAGTTAAAGTCATCGTCCCACGCCACAAAAGTTTAATTACACTGACTTTTCTCATTCTAACTTAGTCTGAAAATGTTATAGTGTTGTATGTCTTTTACTAATAATATTTTCAGTAAAAAGTGGTAGATCTTGGCTAATTAGCCTAGTTACGTATAGTCTTGACTCTTTTTGCTCCCGATAATTACGACATGCCGTCTTACTTCCACGTGTCATCTAATAGTATGACATTGTGCCGTTTCTGAAGATCGAATGTTGGGTAGGTAATAATATATATTCTACCTCTGTTTAACCCCCGATGGAAACAGAGGGGTGTTATAAGTTTGAGATGTGTATCTGTGTGCCTGTGTATCAGTGAATCTGTGTATCGTCAATCGTGCAGAGAGACACAGATACAAAAAAAAAACAAAATTGGTTTAGCCGTTTGGGAGCTACGATGGGCCATAGTAGCTCCGAAACGGTTAAACCAATTTCGTATTTATTTATGTTTTGTTGTAATCATATTATCACCAGCTGTTGCCCGTGACTTCGTCTGGGATCCAGGCTGAAAAGTAGGTCCTTACCCAGGTCATGGTCTATCAGTGTGCCAAATTTGATCCAAATCCGTTTAGCCGCTTTAGTGTGAAAGAGTAACAAACAAACAAACTCACTTTCGCATTTATAAAATTATATAGTTAGGATTGTCTTTCACTAACTAGACTATAATTCCATCGGAAGTAGGTAATTAGCAAGTTAGAGGTGCGGAAATGCGAATCACTGTGAACATTTGCAAGGATTGAGATTAATTCGTTATGTTAGTGGCGATGCTGTAGCAGAATAAATGATGAGTAAAGAGACAATAATTTATGTCATATAGATACCTTCATGGCATATATTTTCTCTCAGGGAAATTATTTGTTTTTCAAATTGATAAACTAAGTCAATTTGCCGTGCTATTGCCGTTTCATACAACTGGGGCCGTACTATGAGCTGTTAACGCCATCATGATTCCGTTGAGAAAAAGAGATAGTGCTATCGGTCATGTATAGCTCCGTCTCTCTTCCACGCTGGAACAATGATGGAATTAACACGTCATAGTACGGCCCCTGTCAACGAATGACAGTTGTGATTTAAATCCAAAATCAAAACTAACACCGCCATCTTGTTTATTCAATACAATTTCTGTGACAATTTCACAAATGTTTACCAACAACTCCAATGTCAATGTCATTCAGGCGGACAATACATTTATGTTGGTAGTGAAGATAAACAATTAATTTACTTTACTAAACTAATATCGGCATTATTATTCAATAAATTTTATTATGCCTAATTTTCTGCTGTAGGTTAAATATGAACTATGAGCCTGCAAATGCGCTCAGTTCACACAAACATTGCCTTTAGTTGCTTTACAAAATGAAAACATCATAATATAATTTTACGAAACTTATGATTGATTATTATGATTTACATTTTCGTCTGTACTAACTTGCACTCAACTACAGATGATAAATTGGGGTTTAAAAAAAGTCTTTAGGTAAGTATGTAAAGTAAACAACTCGTAAGCAAGAATATAAACATAAAACAATATTGATGGGGTGACATAAGCACAATGTCTATTCCTGTAGCGTTGATGATGACGCACTTCATGGGGTAGACAGCGTCATAATAATCTGAAATTCATATTTGGTAATTTTGGCTGTTCAGCAGTGTAAAGTGTAAGCGGAAAGCGGTTCGATAAAATCACATCGTTTCTTATGGCGAAGATGCTTACCATCGAAAAAAAGCCAAACCAATACCTATGTTCTTCTCACGCTAAGAATCTGCGTTCTTCTAACAATCTTCTGCTACTCTGTCCTTCTCATACTTCTGACTTGGTTCATTCTTCCTTTCATATTCAGTCCATTCTTCTTTGGAATGCGCTTCCTCTTGATATCAGGACGGCTACCAGTCGGTATGCATATGCGGAAATTGCAGAGTTATTTTCAAAACAAATAGAGTAGAGTCATCTCAACATCTCTCTTCCTTGAATTTGTATATATATATATATATATATATATATTATATATATATATTTATGTAATTATATAGTATAGTAAATAGTATGTATGTGTATAGGACTTATTTATGTATTTGTGTACGTTGTTTTAATAGTTTATCTTTTTATCATTGTTAAACATCGCTCAAAATCAATCCTTTCCTTTCCTTTCAATTAAAGCACCTGCCATCTAATCTATTCACCACCCTTGGTTGACTGGTAGAGAATGCCTAAGGCATTAAGTCCGCCTTTGTACCTTTTGTGCGAAAAGTTTAAATAAATGAATAAAAAAAGTGAGATGCCGCCGCCTGTAGTGTGGTATATACAAAATTTACGAAAGTGATGTAGAAGGATTTTAGAAATGCGGTGCGGCGCGTCCTTCTGCCTCAGCATTTAAATTTACGCCGTTATCAAATAGTTTTGGGCAGAAACTATTGAACGTCATTTGCTACAATTCTCGCCTACATGGTCATTTTGCTTCGTTCACGTTCATACATCTCGTCAACCACGCGCGCCAGATCTTTAAAAGATCTGCACGATGTTTGTATTTGTTATACCTACTTACTTACATAAATGATAAATGATTTTATTTCTGTAAGTAGGATTGAACAAACACTTTTACACGTCAATCATATTTCTTTTTTAAACTAGATGAGGTCAGCGTTTCCTATCTGACTACTCTGAGAAAAAAGGCCGAAACAAACTCTCTTTTAAAGTCCAGACAAAATCTTGGTCAGATCATGTAAAGGCTATGTAGATCGGTGTCTGCAATGGTCTTTTGAGGAAAGAACCACATAGATTGAGTGGACCTGTCCAGTCAGTGCACGCAATTGTCAGTAATCGTGCAGCTCAACTTAGACTCCAGGAGCTCAACGATTCGACGAACAATACCAAAGAAAGAATAATACACAAACATGACTGTTTTATATTTGTCTGTAACTGTCCATATAGTATGACCTGTGTATACTTACATAATGTACGTGTCGGTAGACGATTTATAATATCTGAATTTAAGCCGAGTTCTTTGGACTATATCCACAGTTATCGGGTTACGAGGGTACGTTGTCTTTCTTTTCTTTTCCCATTTGACCCAAGTTTACAACGACTTCGTACAGTTTCTCCCTCGGTAACTTTACTCTTATAAAATAGTTCATCAGCTGACATTAACTCATAACTTCATCATCATCATTTCAGCCGAAAGATCTCCACTGGTGGAAATAGATCTCCCCCAAGCACTGCCACTTCGACCAGGTCTGTGCTTCCCGCATCCAGCGGATTATTCACAAGGTCATCGGTCCACCTTTGTGAGAGGCCTTCCAACGCTACCTCTTCCGGTACGCGGTCGCCACTCCAGAACCTTTAGGCCCTATAAATTGGCCATCCAACCAAGGAGAATAAGGTAACCGACATAGCCCTAAAAATTGGAAAACTCATGCCTTGCACCACCCAATACATAATTACATGTATTTGTACGCACATTTCGGCCTTAACTGGTTCGTGATTGGATATCTACGGTTTTTCCCGACAACTGAGATTTATTGATGAAGTTTATACAATGTAGGTATGTGCTGAATGAAACACAAATATTTGTGAAAGCGATGGAAATCCACGCGAAGGTCATGGATATTGTTTTGTTTCGAATATTGGTTTGATTGAGTTCGGTCGGGAAACTACCGTCGGTGGTGTAGAGTTGTGCTGTCATAAATACTTTTTTAAACTGTTTGATTTCTGTGGTGTTATTTAGATGAATAATACACGTACCGCTGGTTCAACCGTTTATTGTGGACTGCTTGTCCGACACGACACGCACACATGCGTCGCCGCGCCCATCGATACACTACAATCCTCCACCCTTATTTTATAGATACCACTATAAGAGAATACAAAAAAAAAATAAACAAACCAAATTGTGTGGCTACTTAAATATGAATTACACAAACTAATTCAATAGAAAGTACCTAGCTAGGTAGGTAACACTATCTCTGACAAAACCCTAATTTAAAATCATTACATTTTGGCTATTACTTAATGCTAATAAATTATAAAATACAACGTGGCGCTACAATGGTGACTTTAATTTAATACACGGGTAGGGCTAGTGCCCATTAACCATATAAATATTGATAGGTTAAAATAATACGTAAACTGAAAAAAAAATTTTTTCAAACAAACTAAATAATAAAAAAGTCATTAAAATTGGGATCACCCTTGCAAAAATTCATTCATGAAATTACTTACCTAGCTCGCTTACGTTAACTCGGAGCGGCAATGTGTCGGTTCGCGGGCTGGCAACCGCGCATCGCGTCTTGTACCTACTCGTGATCGGTCCGATTCTTTGACGGCATATTATCAAAGAAACCGAGCGGCGCAAGTGGTACAAACACTTATCACATCACCCTCTCTTGTTACTATTAGTAATAACTGTCATCACTAATCACTGCCATCACGATCATAAGTTTACACAAGCACTAATAGCACAAATAAATGCGTCCGTATCGCAAGAGGTGTAAACGTACCTACTAGATAAGAAAACGAAAACCAATCAAAGTGTCTTTATCGCAGTACCATGATCTAATTACTATCCTAATTACACAAAAAGAAATAAATAAAACAATAGCTAAGAGTCTTTTTCGCGACGTAATTATGCGCACTAGTGTAAATAAGTGCGTCAAGGACACGGGTTCGACTAGCACTAGAAAAGCAAAAAAAGAATTCGTGTTCGGTGCGGCGGGTGGGTGGAAGGGAGAGCGCGCGTCGCCTGCGCTGCTCGCCAACAAAGGAAATTTCCTTAAATTCGCCTACTCTATGCATTTGTTTCATCCTAATAGTATTGCTTATTCGTTTTAATTTCATTGATGCGAAGTTATGATCCGTGACCGAGGGAAATGACCGCTGCGCGACAGTTCTTTAAGTACAGGTTGCTCTAAGATGCTATTTCCTAAATTCTTTAATAAATCTGTAAATAATAACGTTTAATGGAAATAAAAAATTGTCATGAAACGAAAATGTGAAAACGTATATGTGTGTTAAATTAAGGTCACCATTGCAGCGCCACGCTGTATATTTAGGAGGCTTATTTAGCCGACATTGGCGCGTGGGACGGGACCGGGTCGGTTCAAGAGTAGGTGAGCGCGGCGGTTGAGTTACTTCCGGTGTAGGTTGCTCGTCACAGTCTTCAAACAGTTCCTGAGCATCATTCTTATCCTCCACCGGGACTACCTGTGACGTGTTCCTCAAAACGGCTCGGGCTGGGCCCTCAACCATCCACAGCTGTTTCCCCCTTGCTACGGGGAGGACTCGGCGGACTAATAAGTGAACTACGCATCCTGTGCTTGAGCTGATCGATATGTTTATGCGATACACTACAATTTCAAGTAAATCTCAACCTAAAATGCATGCTAAATGGTTATTCTTATCTGATTACGAGCCTAAGAGAAAAATAAGTGTCCAGTAAAGCTCCTTGTGATATTATCTAGGGCAGTGCCACCACCATAGTTATTTCTGCCACCGAGCAGACTACAGGGTAGCAAGGAAATCGACGCGCAAACTATTATCATGGATTCGGTACATGATTCTGAAACCCCCCCTTTTTTTTGAGGTTGGGCAATCATCGGATAACTTCTCCCACTCTGGGCGGACCTTTTTTTTGCCAGATTCTTACTGACTAAAGCCCACCCGTGTTCCTTCAGTTGGCTGTGCCAGGGGCCACGGTAACCCTTTCGGACTTTCCCGCAACCCTGGCAGGCATCGGCCCTAGCGGACCCCGTCATTGGTGCTGACATCTCTTTGAGGCGCGCGTGCAACACAACGCTTCGTCGACCCGGGCCTGGTCCTTATCGGACGGCGAGCTGCCCATTGCTCGACATTGTTCTGAAACCCCTGCGTTGAAATTATTCGTCGGTTATTTAAAAAAAAAATTGCTGTTTCATACATTTTGACCGCGTAGGTATTGCACTTTTCTATGAAACAGCAGATTTTTTTTTGATAACCGTCAATTACCGATACAGGAGAAATTCCTAGTGTGAGTTCCCTTAGAGAATCGCGCCTGCGGAGGCTGTATATTGCTCTGATAGCTCTTTTCTGCAGAATAAAAATAGAATGAACGTCTGCAGCCCATCCCCAAATTAAAATACCGTAAGACATGATACTATGAAAGTAACTAAAATAGACTAGCCTCGCGGTATCTACATCCGTAAATTGACGGATTTTTCTGACAGGATAATGCTGCTGAACTTAGCCGTCCCGCCAGAGATGTTAAATGAGGACCCCATTGTAGCATCGAGTCGAGCGTGATCCCCAGGATAACAGTGTTATCGACTAATTCCAGTTTCTCTTGATTCAATAGGTACTATCTCACAATCACTACTTTTGACATTAGGTAAAGAAAATCGTAGACACTTAGTTTTTTTTTCCATTCCAAGGAAAGGAAAGAAGAAAGGATTCTGTCAATCCTGTTGAAAGTCGTTGTAGAAATACGAAAAGCTATTAAAACGATTGCCACTTCAAAGCACTGCCATTCACCTCGTAAAAAGTCCGGAAGGTGTAGGTGGTTCTGCATAATGTGCAGGAAAGAAGGCTCTCTAAGCTTAACAATACCTGTAGGTATATATACTCCCTAACCTTTAAAGAACCAACAGGTACAAGTGTGCAATACGCAAGCACCACGTGACACCCCGGAGATGACATTCACTTCCTTGCCGTTGACAATGACATTGTCGTCATCCCCTGCCATGGAATGGCGGCAGGGGAGTACCTACAAAAATGTAAACAAATGTGTTGGATACCAAAATTAAGTCTGGAATTGATTTATTGGAGTAAAACGTATCTGATAATTGGACGGGAGCTGGGAGTGAAATTTCTGGGACGCGTCACGTTTAGGCATATCTCGTTATATGAGAGAGAAGAAATATATAACTCTCTCTCTCTGTCTGTCTCTCACATTAAATCAATCTTATTATTTATTTTTTTAAGTCTCATTTCTATCACGTGTTTTTTAATGTCTGAATATTAGCACGGTAGTACTTTTAAATAGGCAGATACATTATAGTTTAAAACATTCCAAGAAAAAACTAACTGCATCACCTTCTCAAAATACCACATTTTGACTCCAACTTTTGCTTCATAATTATGATTGGACGGCGTAAAAGAATTTTACATGAAATTATCTTATTGACTCACGAGTATGACCAGTTATTTGAATGCAGAAGTATCAAGAATGAGTATGAAAGAATCAAGTGCTAAATGAAATGAAAACGTTGTAAATAACCATCATTTGCATATCCTTTTCCCCACTCTGTTGATGCGGTTTCTATCCGGATGCATTTCAATAACAATATTATTAATGAAGCGACTGCCTATCTGACCTCCACGACCCAGTTAATGGGTAACACGATACTCTTTGGTAAGACTGGTTGTCAGACTGTTGTAAACCACCGTTGTTTGAAAAATAGTAGGCCTCTTACTGTAGGTAAGTATCGAATTCTGTTGGTAATACTTTGATCTACTTTTCTCTTACAGCATTTTATGTTTTTCACATTGGTTGTCAGGTTATCAGGTGTTAAATTTAATGTTTTTTGCACAGTTCGTGGTCATTTCGCACTAATTGATCAATATTAATTAATTGACTGACCGGTTGGCGCAGTTGGTAGCGATCCTGCCTTCTGAGCCGCTGGTCCCGGGTTCGATCCCCGGACAAGTCAAACATTTGTGTGCATGAACATGTCTGTTTGACCTGTGTCTGGGTGTGTATATAAGTATGTATATCAGTCAACAGGTTACCGTAGTACAGGCTCTGCCTAGTTCGGGACCTGAAGACCTTGTGTGGATGTTGTCTCATATTATTATTATTAATATTGTACCCACTTATATTAATTAGTCATTAAATATCGGATTTTGATTGACTTTGTTGCGATATGGCAAGAGTTATTCACATTAAATTACGCTTTATTCTATACTAGCTGACCCCGCGAACTTTGTACTGCCTAACATTTTTTTTTTAATTTTCTCTCCGTATGAACCATCCTCGTACTTCAAGGAATATTTCTAAAAGAAGAATTAGCAAAATCGGTGCATCCGTTCTTGAGTTATAAAATAACAACGAAAAGTGGCATTGTTTTTTATTGATATGGAAGAAGATGTAACTAATTACCTACGTACCTAATAATTAAAAGGTAGGTAGATCGTTACTTCGAAGTCGAGTCCGGGGACTAAATTCAGGATCACTCAGCAATCGCTTTTGCAAGCACATAGGCTGAGGTAGTCGTTCACAATGGGCCTTATTAGAAGGTTATAAGTCACCCATGCTATGCTTGAAGGTTCCCTACGTGATCGAATCAGAAATTATGAGATTCACAGGAGAACCAAGGTATCCGACATAGCCCGAAGAACTGCCAAACTTAAGGGGCAGTGGCCAGGGCATATTGCTCGCAGAACAGACGGCCGATGGGGCCGAATGGTTCTGGAGTGGCGACCGTGTACCGGAAGACGTAGCGTTGGGCCAATGGCCTTGTGAATCCGGTCCAAGTGGCGTTGCTTGGGAGAGGTCGATGACGTAATCTGGAAATGGAATTATGGCGATGATGATGAGGCCGAGATCTATAATCGTTACTTCGCAGGAGCTTCAACTTAGGCAACTGAAGGAACACGGGTGGGTTTTAGTCAGTAAGAGTCTGACACGCCCTCCCGCTCCGCCCAGAGCGGGAATAGTTATTTGATAATTGACCACAAACAAAAAAAGAAAATGTTTCCTCACGATGTTTCTTCATCGCCAATGTAGTAATGTCCAAGATAAACGCAGAAAGTACATAATATGAATTGAAAAAGTCACATACGTTAGACAATACATTTGAATACAGGGGAAATGCGCGTTCGCTTAATAATTCCATTTGGTTATCGAGTTTCATCAGAATGTCAACACAATTACTGTCATCGAGTCAGTAGCCGTATGACTAATGGAATGCTACATTTAAATATTGTAACGAACATTGATTTTCACATAAATTAAAATGGTTCAAACGTTGTCGTACATACGTACGTACGTAATATTACAAAGAGGTAAAATATGTTTGTTTCTATGTTGGGGCTAATCTCTGGAACTAACGGTCGGTCGGATTTGAAAAAATACTTTTGAATTTGATATCCTAATTCTTGAAGAAGGCCATCGGCTATTTAACATCGTGCTAGGACCATTAGAAGCCGAGCAAAAACAAAAAAGTCTGAAAGAACGCTAAGCGAAGACGAAGTAATAGAGACGAAGTTATAGAGACGAAGTAATAGATACGTAGTAACTATTTAGTAATCTGTGGGAATAGCGCGGGTAGGCGATGCGACTCGACGAGGTGGATCGGGGGAACAAGAAATGTCACTTAGACGAAGTCACGGGCAGAAGTTAGTACTGTATAAACAAGTTGTTTTGAAGCCTTTACAGGTGATTAAAGTGATGACACTTATAGCCAGAATCTCTTTGCTTTACTAAGTTATTCATAGGAATACGAACCTTATTTTTTCGTACATAATGTTCATATTCGTATAGGCAAATGTGAGCTAGTGTTATTTTTTTTGTCTGCCTATATCCCCACTGCTGAACAAGTATCTCCCCTTTTTCCTTCCAAACCCCCTGTTTTGTGCGATACTGGCCATGTTGGCCTTGCCAACATTATATCACAATATGAACATTACTTATATCCAAATCCAAGTAATAAATCCAATCGAAAAGAAAATAATCATCAAGCGTAACTTAAAGGTTTATATTATTAAAAAAATATATATATATGTTATTTTTAAATATTTGTACACAAACATTTAAAAATAAAAAAAATTGTGGCCCATCGGCATCAGGAACAGGGTCCAAGCTGCCAATGTTCAGGGCTAGACATCATCTACTAATAGAGTACACTCCCTCTTGAAGAGAGGAGGCCTGTGTCCCAGCAATGGGAACATTATAGGCTGATTATGCTTAGCGATCTGTGAATCTTGCCCTTAGTACGGCAGCCACCTCGGGCAGTAACAGGCAGCCCATTAGCGTTCTCAATGCAAATCTATTTGTCCTGTCATGACTCATGAGCTAATAACTCATGCTGACACGAGAAGAATATTGTCGAAAGGTTCACTTCAAATTAAAATATCTTGGTATCGTACCGATACGAGAAACAGTGTTTTCTAAATCACCCAATCGTAATTGGTAAGTAGAATATTTTAGTTCACGGAAAAGCGTTCGATCAACAATAACACTTATAGATTAAGGATTAGGAACAAAAACACATCGCTCAAGTGGCCGCGATTGCATATAACTTGAATATAAACCTTAACACTCAGACATAAAGTTTATTATCGTTTGCAACATATTTACAACTTCGATTGAAAAGTAAACGTAATTTGAAAATAGGAACTAATAGTAGATTGTTATACAAGGAGCTAAAATGACCCATTATATACGAGGTAGTTTTACTCCCGAGCTTTAGCGAGGGAGTAAATAGAAACCGAGTTTTAATGGGTTTTTAGCGCCGTGTGTTACACTCTTTTCACTACGATTGCGAGAAAATAAAACAATCCAATACAATATGAAATATGTAGTTTTTTATGAAATATGTAGTTTATTTTATTAAAATTATTTCTTTTCCTTTCTCTTCTATTTGCAAATTAGGGTCTCCATTCTCACTAGATGATGACATATTCACTATTGTAAAATTAATTACGGTCACTACCAATTCAATTTGCAATTAGAGAAAAATTATAAAGATTTCGCGCCAATGTCTTTTTTTTGTTTTTTCTTCTGCAGCCGCAACGCATTGCATGCATTCTACCAAAGAGATCGCCGATTTTAGTTCCATTTTCAAAAATAAAATGAAGTTCTTTTTTTATGAAACAGTAATAAGTCGAGTCTATATTCATGATTATTCTACTATGACTAAATACATTTTCGTTTTTGTAGGCTCATTGTCATTTGACACACAAAAATTAAAAAAAAAACTTTTTCCCTAGAGGAAGAATTGCTATTTTTTCTTCGCTCTGGTACGCCACAATGACGGTCTTTTTGAGCAAGAGGAGTGAAAAATATAATTATGGAAAAATAAAGCAATAAGGTTGAAAAAACTATGTTGTAAAATGAGACCACAACATTAAAATTGGTGGTCTTAAATCCGGCCGTTTTTGATGCGCCCACCGGAAATCTGGTAGGTCTGTATTATTGTTGATCGAAGGGAAAGGCAATAAATGTTGGCAGCAAAAGGAAAACTAGTAACATGGCTGGCACGTATACAAACAGTCTCATTTCGTACAGGCTGAAAAAAAAAAAAAAGCTGAAATAAAAAGCTGTAGCACGTCGATACATGAGAAAATATTGCAATCGATTTTAAATGCTCAGTTAATAAAGATAAGGTGCAAAATTTATTGGTGTGCGTAGATCTATTTCAGGTTTTGTAACCATTGAGGTGTGAAAAATGTGGTAGGGGAGTTAATTGCCAACCTGTACCTTTTTAGGGTTCCGTACCCAAAAGGTGCCAACTAATAGGGTTGGCTAAGGCTCCGCTGTCTGTCCGTCCGTCTGTTCTATTAGCGGGCTGTATCTCATGAACCGTAATAGGTAGACAGTTGAAATTTTCA
Source organism: Brachylomia viminalis (assembly GCA_937001585.2). Classification (NCBI taxonomy): domain Eukaryota; kingdom Metazoa; phylum Arthropoda; class Insecta; order Lepidoptera; family Noctuidae; genus Brachylomia; species Brachylomia viminalis. The sequence goes on along the minus strand of OW443294.2, from coordinate 25,910,799 downwards.
GTGTGTATTCAATTGCCGCTAAAACAAGAAATAATAAAAAAATAATTAAATTAAAAATTAAAGGGTGTCACAAAAACGTGTTTAAAAAAAATATATGTAGTGTTCAATACTGTACGGTGATACGGAACCCTTCGTGTGCGAGTCCAACTCGCACTAGGCCATTTTTTTATTAGTTTTTCAATGCAGGCAAAGTGACACCAAGTATGTCGAATAAATTAAATGAATAATAATTAAATATATAAAAAGTGCCTTACTTTTTATATATTTAATTATTATTCATTTAACATTCAAGCATCAATGTTGCTTTCGCAAAAAGCGTATTATAGTGACTCCGAATATCTGGCCGAAAAAGTTTTTTGATTAAATAATTTTATCTACTTCCGGACACATTTTTAAGATTATAGAATTTTTTGACATTATAACATAAAATAATTTCTAATTTATAAACTTTGTGATTGTGAGCGACTATTTTAGGTATTTTTTTGATTTTTCTTATTGTTCATTTTTTTTATCAATGTTAGGGAACTATTTGTACGGCCGATACATACGGCTAAACATGATTGGACTGGACAAATGATGTAAATCTTGCATGCTCTTACAATGTATAAACATATAAAGAAATCTTATCTTAATTTATTAATAAAAAAAATATTAATTCACTATTTTGTACATATTTTAAAAAATATATTGCCTTGTGTCGTAAAATAATTTAAAAAAAAACTTTATTTTACCTACTGATGAATTATTCCGACCATGATTATTCTGTATGATTATGAATTTTATGAATATTAGGCAACAATAATAAAATATTCACCACGTTCATTTTTGTCAAATGTTTGACGATAAACAATGGGTATATTGTATATTTATATATATGTATATATATATTTTTTTTAATAAATGTACTAAAAAATATCATTGGCATAAAATTTAATCTAAAAATATGTAACAAAAGAGTTTTGGCAGCGGTGGGATTCGAACCCACGCCTCCGAAGAGACTGGTGCCTTAAACCAGCGCCTTAGACCGCTCGGCCACGCTACCACATGACTCCCGTATCGAAATTATGAGCAATTCTCTACGGCGCTATCGGAATGTTGACATCACGAATGGAACTTGTGAATTTCTTATCTGTCCTAATTATAACAGCAACCGTGATAAATTCGATGTTTCTCATAGAATTGTGTACGAATATGATAATTTTGACCGACAATGCGTATTTTTTTTTCATAAATTATAATTTTATCCTCCATGTCTCATTTTTAACTTGTCATTTAATGATTTTGTGAGAATTTTCATCCTTGAACAGCTATAAACCCTACAGTGTAGCTCATATAATAAATACTGCCGTTAGAATTAGTAAACAATCTTATGCGTTAGACTATTAGGTAATCAACGTGTTCCAGGATTTCTGCGAAGTAGTTTATTGTCATCCTATAGAGAAATCCAATTACACTTTTGATCCAAAAAGCAATTAGAGCACTTGATAGCTGACGAATCAAAGAATTTTTTACGTTGAGTCAGGACTGTGATGGACCACGCATGGTGGAGGGGGAGGCGCCGCCATTTCGAAGTAATTTTGCTGTGCTAGGTACATAATTTGGGTTAAGTGTAAATTTTGACACTGTGAAGCTATACGACGCTCGTTTGTGTTTGAATCGTCAGCTCTCGTCAAGATCTATCGATTGAGTATATATAATAGAACTTGAAAATAAATACATACTTATATTTACTTCAATTGTTTTACCGTATAAATAGGTACCTACTACGGCATAAAAGTAAAAATAAACGGAAGTAATAATATAACTACTCGTCAAAAAGGTAAGTAAAAATACGGGGATCGTATACGGTTGGAAATGGTTTTCATGAACAGTCCAGTGATAGCCATAACACACCATATTAAAACAGAGTGAAGCGGTGCTGGGAACGTAAAAGAATGAAGGCGTCTGAACGGATCAACGGCGTCTTCAGTACATCTGCAGCTAGGACGACCGATCTTATGCAAGTGGATAATGTAATCGCTTCTTTACCTTACTTGACTATAAATAGACATCGATTGTGTACGATCGCTGGTCATGAAGACACATTGGGCAGCAGTTAGTACCCTTTTCAGTACAACGTTTGTCAACAGTCCATTCGGACATAATAAAAGTGCGATGTGTGTGTTCGTCTATGGTTTCTACGCTCATTGAAGCCACCAAAGGATAAACACCTAATACTTGCGGTAGTAGCACAACCTCTACCTATCTCAGAAAATATAACTCCACGTTCACGTAATCACGCAAAACACACGGTCGTGTCCACGACACAGCCACACCCCTTTTTAATCTGTGTCCGTCTGAAACAATTTTTCCCGCCGAAGCACCAATTACCGTTTATGATTGCAAATGGCTGCCCTAACGACAGAAGTGATTATATCGACCACCTCTGGCACGCGCTGTGCATTGATTTGAACTCAGGGCCGGAGTTGGAGCAATAGGAAGCACAAGGTAGGACAAACATGTGTTACTTAGAAAATGTGTGATGGTGTGGGCATTAAAGATAAGTTAAAGTAAAGTATTATAATATTACTTTAATTATTGTGAATGTGAGGACTATGCTTACAATGCTTTACTGTTTTTTTCTTCTCAGTTAGTTTTAATCACGATCTGACAGTTTCATTCATTTATGTCGCCTACTCAAATGTCCTTTCTTTGGTATTATTCGTCGAATCGTTGAGCTTCGTCGTTCTGAGATGAGCTGAACGATTACTGACAAATGCGTGAACTGACTAGACAAGTCGACTCAACCTGTGTGGTTCTTTCCTCAAATGACCATTTCAGACACCATTCTACCTGCATGGTCTTCGCATGATCTGACCAAGATAAAATCGGGACTTTAAAAGAGACGGTGACCTTTGAGTTGGTTTCTTCTCAGAGTAGTCAGATAGGAAACGCCGACCTCATCTAGTTTAAAAAATATGATTGGCTTGTAAAAGTGTTTGTAAAAACCTACTAGAAATAAAATCATTTATCATTAAAGTTGATTTTGTACGTAATACTCGTATATTCTTATGTGGCTGTTTGGCTAACAAGCAAGAAGGAATCAATGAAAAACAAAATGTCAAATGGAAGTGCTCTCATATTGAGACACGGGTAGTAATTAGCTATAGTATATCGTATTGCACTTCACAAATATTCCTGATAGTTGCCAAATGTGTTTGTTTAGGAGTAGTAAGTGGTGAATAAACCAAACCAAAGACTGGTTTTAATTCACGATCTAGAACAAGCTAGAAGCCCTAATGATTACAATGTTCAATTGTTTAATAAAAACATTGTAGTTTCAGTAAATCTTCCTGGAGATATTAATTTTTATTTGCACCACATGCACCTTCACTCCGTCCCCTCAAATAGCCACTGCAGGTAGGAACGCCCGTCTATTGTGCTGTAATGGACCGACTTCGCCACCATTTTGAAATGCCAGCCATTCTAAATGCGAAAATCACCCTTTAATGGCGAGATACACGAGGCTAGTTTCTCAAGCCAGGATAGTAAACTAGTGATAATAAGCTAGCAAGCTAGTAACTCTGGCTTTGTGTATACAGAACTAGCTTAATTTATAGGCTAGTAAGCTAGCGTCTCAAGCTAGGATAGTTTAATAATAAGAAGTTCTTATTCTTTGAGGTAGTAGCATCCCCACCACTGATTTTACTATCCTGGCTTGTGTACTAGCTGTATGTGGCCCGCGAAGCTAGTGTTTGATTGGCAGTGTACAGTGACTACGCGTTTTGTTTTTCTGACTGCAACCACTTAATTATTATACTGTACTGGCTTAAATTTATCCGGCATCAAGTAAACAGCACTAGCATTAGCCAAGCCAGGATACTATACCGAGGCTCTAGCTTAATTACAAATTAGAGGATTATATCCAAGATAAGAATGCTTGGAAACATTGACGACACGTTTGGTGTAGTGGCTACAGTGGCTAAGTGTAGTCAGCGAAACCAAATGGTCCTGGGTTCGAATCCCGGTAGGGGCAAATGTTTGTATGATGAATATGGACATTTGTACCCGAGTCATGGATGTATATATATAATATGTGTGTATTTACGAAAAAAAAATGTATTTAAGTAGTGTATCAACCATCTGGTATCCACAACACAAGCCTTAAGTGCTTAACTTGGAACTAGATGGTGCTGTGTGCAATGTCAGATGATATACTGGTCCAGCTCCATAGGACAATCTAGAATCTAGATGAAATCAATTTTTTTGCTAGTTTAATTGTATAATTTATTATTTTTATGACATTGACTTGCATTCTGTGGTTACTTTAACTCACTTATTGACATAGTACTTATTAAAAAATTTGGAAAATCGTATAATTATACAATGTTTGTAAATATGTGAGCACCATGTATCTATCACATAATTAACTTATATGTCATTGCTACATTTTAAATTATTTGTACCTATTGTGATATGGTAGTTTTATTATAGGTGCATCGTCATCACATATAATTATATAATTAACGTATACATTATTATTGTAACAAATTTTAAAACAGTAACAGTAGTATTTTTGCCACTTCTTCTCCATACGAAACTACCTTTTGGAAGGGGTGGCTAGAATCAATTCTATTTTAATGTAAATGTTGACTTGCAAACGTTTTGCGAATGTGGGAAGACCTTTGCGTCAAAAATAAATAATGCACACTGTACACGCTTCTCTGACAATAATGACTGTCCTAATTCTATGGACATTCTCTCAACAGACTGTAGAGATTGAACGCATCATCCTTGGCCTCAGGGCCAATTGCGTCGTGGGGTGGGATGGCATTTCTGCTGCCTTGATCAGGGCTGCCCGCGACACCCTAATCCCTAATCCCTATTACTTTGCTCATATTTAACCTTGTACTGACATCAGCGGTATTACCTGCTGTCTTTAATAGAGCACTTGTACATCCCATCTACAAGAGTGGGGAGAGGAGCAGTGTCAATAACTACAGACCTATCTCTGTTCTTACAATTTTGTCCAATATATTAGAAAAAAACATAAAGAGTCGACTATTTAATTACCTTAACTCACAGAATATAATTTCAGCGAACCAATACGGTTTTCACTCAGGTAGAAACACAGAAGATGCAGTCTTAGAAGTAACTGGAATTAAAGCAAAAAATATAAAGAATAAACTCAAAACAATAGCAATTTTCCTAGACCTTTCAAAAGCTTTTGACACAGTCTCTGTTCCGCTCTTGCTTCAAAAGTTGGAACAGATTGATGTTAGAGGAGTGTGTCTAGACATTTTTCGGAGTTACCGGAGGGAGCGTTCTCAAACCGTAAAGATAGGAAATCACGTTAGCAAACATACATTTATAACATACGGAGTTCACAGGGTAGTGTCCTTGGGCCTACCCTGTTCCTTATTTACATAAATGACCTTTATAATCTGGCTCTAACTAACGCTAAAGTCATAACCTACGCGGACGATACCTTCATGCTTATTCATGGTAAGGATTGGTTGGAAACCCGCTCATATGCAGAGTCCACTCTGCTTGTTGCAATGGAATGGCTGAATCAAAACCTGCTAACACTCAATGTAAAAAATACCAAGTTCATTACATTTGCTCCAAGTAAAGCCTCTCAACCTCCTTCTTCCTATACTCTAACTGCGCATAAATGCGGGTTAATATCGACTGTTGGCACTGATTGTGCTCAAATTACGCGCACCCATAGAATTAAATACTTGGGTGCTATAATAGAGAGCGTTTGAAGAGTCACACACTCAAATGCAAGAGAAAATGTGACATTTATTTAGAACACTCCCGAGAGAAATAATCAAACTTTCTCGTGCATATTTTTTTTAATTTTGTGGCCATATCTTAACCGTAATCACACATCAAAACTCCCAGTTTAGACGTGATTTAGATTGTGTTACTCTACAAATACTCAAATATAAGAAAAAAGGTGATAGCCCTCTTAATGACTGCGTCACAGTATTATACTAATGCAGTTGTTATCGAGTTTCTGTAAACTGAGTTTTTCGTTTCAATAAAGGTATAAAAGTGCCTTTTATGTACGTACTTGAAATAAATGCTTTGACTTTGGCTACCAGATCTGCAGGACATTTGCGTAGGCCATATATAAAATACTCAAAACTGCCAGACAGTTATAAAGTCATGTATTCAACCTAGCCTGCATGGTACTCACATTCACAGTCACTTTTCACTTTAAATATCATAAGTTATGTCACGTAAATCAATAAAAATTACAATATCAGTTCTAAAAACACTTAGTATACAATGGTTTGTTACTTTGGAGTAGCTTAATTAATCCGAAGCCTTTTTGTCACCCAAGTAATCTCTAACTTCATTGAAAGCTTTTCGACAGAGTTTCTGTTTAATAAATGATTACAATTTATTGAGGCTCAGTTCTTTATGACGGCTTGGGAGTTTTTTGTAAAAACATATACTTTGGCACTACTAATTTTTTGGAGCCTAGTCGTGGGGACGTAAGTCTCGGTTTTTACCTGTTTGCGTGGTCTGGTGTTTGAGACGTTGAGCTATCTTGAACGACTTGAAAATGGGGCAGCAGGCTGATTGAGGACCCTAGTAGACTGTATATTCGAGGAAGAATGTCCATCAGGTTCAGCGGTGATTATTGGCGCTTCAACTATTCTACCCGTTCACTGTACAACAGCACGATTACGTCGTGACTAGCGTGAGCTGGAACCGGATGTCGTAAAAATTGTTTCAGAGATTTGTAAACTAAAATTAGAACCGACTAAAGATTAATCGATGGCTGTGTCGTCATTTATATCTTCTTTGCGTTGTAGTACTACCAACTTTGCTGAAGCGATTGATGTTAGATTGATGTCAGATTGATGTTATCACAATCCTCTTTACCTGAGTCGCCGTCTGATATGGTACCATCACAAGGTGGATCTATGTATACATCGACGCCCAGGATATCTTCCTCGTCATCTAATGCCTCCAGGGCATTAGCTATTTCATAATTAAGTATAGAGTACGGCGAGCCGGGATCTGAAATAAAAAAAATATAACGTAAAGCATATATAAACATATGTGCCGAAGGGGTCGATAACGACCCAGAAATATTATTCAATTGATTGAGAAAAAAATTGTAATTCGACGTACATCCGTCAGGAGCTGATAAGGGGGCCAAAATGCAACAAATTGAACCCCCCATATGTATGGCCGAAATTCAATATTATTCTCTTTCTAATGCAAATAAGTATATAATTTTTAATAGTACCCACTCAATATGTAGTTTTTGTTTTATTTGTAAGTAATTAAATGTCAAACTTTGGGTAAATGTCAAAAAAACCCTTAAAATTCAAATATCCGAAAACTACTGAATTTCGGCTTCAATTTCAGGTTCAATTTGTTACATTTTGGCTCCCCTATCAGCTCCTGACGGATATACCTACGTTGAATTGCAAGTAACCCTGTATATACAAAAAAACATATCTTTATCACTAAATTACATATGTATTTGATTTACTTATGGGAACTATATTTTCTATCACCAAAATTTATATTTGTCATCAAGTTGTATCACCTAATAAATAGATCTATCGCCACGAAATATTTTCGTTCTCAGATAAACAAAAATTGTTCCCAGGTTGATATCTCAGGATTTTAGGTGATTTATTGTGGAACTGATTTTGCATTGTTTGGTGACTACATTTTGGTGACAGATCTACTATTTGGAGGACAAACCCTATTATTTAAGAAACACAAAACTAATTAAATTGGTAATAGCTTAAATGATACCCGAGACAAATTACCAGGAGAAACTGGATGCAATCTGGACTTTAGGGCACCCCGACTCGGACAGGTTAGGTTAGAAGGGGATGGCGGGGTCGAGAGACCCCGCCATCCCCTTCGTGGTTATTTTTTTATAAACCACCCAGAAGTAGGAGCCCCGCGAAGCGGGGCTCCGTCGACCAAGCCCTACCGTCGACATATTATGTATATCAATCGATCCGTGGTGAATAAGAAAACTACTACTATTGGTGATCTCTTTAAATTAGTTTGCTTAAATACTTATTAGGACACACCTATTATAATACATACAAAAACATTTATTTGGTACTAGACCTTATATCTCAGGATTTTAGGTGATTTATTGTGGAACTGATTTTGCATTGTTTGGTGACTACATTTTGGTGACAGATCTACTATTTGGAGGACAAACCCTATTATTTAAGAAACACAAAACTAATTAAATTGGTAATAGCTTAAATGATACCCTTTACTTATTATTAAAAAATACATAAACATTTATGTGCAGTCGGTCGCAAATTTTTTTCATAAATACACGAGTCGGAACTTGCACCCCTAGCTGTCACTTGAGTTATTATAGACTAGCTGTTGCCCGCGATTTCATCTGCAATTCAAGATGAAATTAGCCTATGTCCTTATTAGGTCATGGTCTATCTGTGTGCCAAATTTCATCCAAATCCGCTCCGCCGTTTTAGCGTGTAGGCGTTACAAACAAACAAACTCACTTTCACTTATAGAAAATTAAATTAGGATTTTAACAGCCACGGGTCGATCGATCAGGTTAACCTGCGCTTGCCGCGGTCAACCGGGGACGGGTGACCATCTTTACATACCGAGACCCCTCCATGCCTCGGAAAACACGTTAAGCTGTTGGTCCCGGCTGTCATTCGTGTATCTTTGACAGTCGTTACGGGTCGTCAGAAGCCCGAAAGTCTGACAACCAGTCTTCCCAAGGGGTATAGTGTTACCCAGTAACTGGGTTGTGGAGGTCAGTTAGGCAGTCGCTCCACGTAAATTACTGGTATTCAGCTGCATCCGGTTAGACTGGAAGCCGACCCCAAAAATGGTTGGGAATAGGCTAGGTAGATGATTAGTTAGGATTTTATCTATGAACCTGAACTGTGGTGATTCATAATAGTTCGTCAGTCTAACAAAAGATGGCACTATATTTTAAACTAATGCAACAGCTCGCGGTCAGTGTGCATTAACATTTTTGGTCGTTATCGACCTTGTGGGCAATAGTGCAGTTATTGCATCAGATGGGATTCAAACTCACGACCAGGCCAACGCAGTAACTATCGGGCTTTTAAACCATATTTTTAACAGACTTCAAAAATGGAGGAGGTTCGCAATTCGACTATATTTCTTTTATTTATTCTTTTATGTTTGTTCCCTCAGAACATTCGACTGGTTGAACCGATTTTTATCGAAATCGGTCAAGCGGTTTTAAAAAAACAACACTAAGTATATTATTTTTAAATAAAAAAAAACTGCCTTCAAACAAACGTGGACGTGTAAGACGATCGTTTTCGAATTGGTGTGGGGTAGGTACCATAATTAAAAAGTGAAAAATACGTTAAAAAAAAAACCCGACTCCAAAAAAAAAAATAACCCTACAAAGTGAAAAATAACTGAAAGATTACCGAAATTAAAGTAATTTTTTCACTTTGTAGTGTTTATTTTTTTCAGAAGTTGGGTTTATTTTTTTGCTAAAACGTTTTTTATCTTTTACACATAACCCGTCCCAAAATAATGAACATACGCGATATTAAAGAATCAACGAACCCAAATACTTTGCAAAATATTTACACTCTTTGGACACAAACAAAACAATACATCTAAAACTTATTACTTACAGCTTGCAACTTTACAAAAACTTTCTTTAAACGTCCTTGAACCTTATTCTCTTTGTTTTTAAAGTTTACTTTTGTATGTTTAGTATATTGTTAAGGGTATACAAGTACTGATACAGACTGCAGACACATTAGTGCGGTAGACGCAGCTGGTGCAAGGGATGGCTCGTAAAGTAACAGTTTTTACGGAACTTAGTCTATTATCAATACCTAGTCTAGCACCACTCCAGACTTTCTGATGTTTAGTGGTGTTAGGACCTCGTCACGTTCTAGAACTTTCGTGATGGAATAAATGAAAAAGTTCGGATTGACTTTCTTTTGTCTTTAGAAGTAGTAAGTAACTTAAATCTGAAGACAGTAAGTAGATATAAAAGGTGATATTTTGAACAGGGATCAATGTGCACTTTTATAATTTCAAACGTGATGGAATTATTGTAGACGTCCACATCACGGCCGGCATCGCAATAACACAGTTAAGTAAAATGTATGGAAATACATATATGAAGATGCTTTTAAATTTCCGTTCACGATAACGTTATAACGTGCACGTATTTCCATACATTTTATGAACGTGGACGTCCACGATAATATCGACACATTAGAAATAATAAAAGCACACAATGGCAGCCGATTTTTTTTTAATGTTTGAAATTCCTATAGACGTCTCTATTTTGATAGATTTATAGTAAACTATTCTTCAAGTTGTAATTTTATCAAAATTGATAAATAACAAAAACGAGACAAAATTTTTCTCAAAGAATTAAAATGGTTTTGTTATGTAACGGTCCCAAACCACAGTCCTTCCTATTATAATTTGCAAAAAATATGGACCATGGAGCATTTCACTTTTTAGTTATGGTGCATACCACAAAACTACACAACACAACCTACCCAATATACAATTCGTTTATCACAACTTTCTATGAAAACCCAAAATAATACCCAAATCACTATAGATGCGCCTGTAATATTTCAAGAGTTCCCTAGATTTCTTCAGGATCCGATCATTAGAACCTGACCTGTTGACAACGGGACCATCTGGGAAGCAAACACAAAGTAAAAAAGAATATATACTCAAATCAACGTAAATAATAATATACTCTAATTCGGTCCCATGTTTTCGAGTAATCGCGGAACCTCCTCATTTTTTTTTAAGTCGGTTAAAAACGTGCCGTAAATTATATTAAATTATCAGCTGCAGATAAATATCTTTAGGTAAATATAAAGAATATCCTTAACTACACAACAAAACAAAAAGCAACACAAACAACCCTACATATATCCGCAAGATTAATGCTAACGTTTCCGTTCCTTCCGCATCAAGCAAATACATCCATTACTCGTATACTACATTCCCTCTACCGTCCTGCCCACCAAATGGCAAATATCTCTTTTACCACGCTCGGACAAATGAGTTTGAACCTTATGTGAATGTGGTAAAGCTGTGCTTGTAGAGCAGAATGGAGTCTTACAGTGTCTTGTGAACTTGGTCAAGTTGTCACCAAAAATATGAGACAGCTAGTCTGTAGTTTATATGTAACTGTGTTGTTGTTTGGTCTGTATAATTATGTTGATAGCGACTCTCTTTAAATACCTAATTAACATAACTGATTATGACACTAATAATGTCCCTGAGAATAATTTGTATAAAATGGAGGATAGATAGATGCCACTGAAATACATATCTTCCAGATACACCCCCCTTCTCTTCTCCCTCTCCTTCCTTCTTGGTTGTTTTCTTCTTGTGTTTTTTATATGCACGCTACGATCAACAATAGCACTAGATTAGGGATCAGTAACAGGCTCAGGTGGTCAATGCATATAATTTGGTTAAAAACCCTAACTGTCAAACATGAGGTTTATTATCGTTTGGAATATATTTACTACTTCGATTGAAAAGTAAACGTAGTTTTGAAATAAGAACAAAAATATTTATGGAAAAATAAAACATGACAATTTCTAAGCAATAAGGTTGAAAATACTGTTGTAAAATAAGACCACAACATTATTTGTGGTCTTTATTTCACGGCTGTTTTTGATGCGCTCTTCGGAAACCTGCTACTATTGTTGATCAAAGTATGCACGTGTTCCTATGACGTATTTTTTCTTTTCTTTTAGAATATTCACTACTGGACCAAAATATCTCACCATGTAGTCTTCCAGACCGTATTTCGGCCATGGCGGCCAATCTTAATGGAAACTAGCCTTCAGGCACTGTAGATATTAAAGTGCACAAGTGTGTGCGCAAACACAGGTGGAATCTTTCTACCCTCACTCTCGTATTATTACGATGGTGAAGTTTTCAAACTCATAAAAATCGGTTAATAAAAAAATCAAAATAAAAAATCTATGGGCCTAGATCAAATCATTTGAGCTGGGTAGATAGCAGACGACCCCACCTATCTGCCGTTTTCGTATGTTCAACGTTCTGCCGAACATCCTGTATACCTATACAACTTCCCGACATCAATAATCGGGCAGTTGCCCACCGGACACGACAACCGTCTGGTCGGAGGATCCTCCCTTTTCTATGGAGGTATGAGTGAACTTACCACCCTGTTCCTCGTGCCTCAATAAAATAATGAGGATAGCAGAAACTATTGAGATGCTATCCCTACATTCTTAGTAGCTTAACTTAAGGGGACCACATGACCTAAACGCAAGTTTTATAATGCATAAAAGTATATGATGCACTGCGGTAAACAAAATCAGAAAAATATTATGATATTCTTCAGGATATTTGCTAGTTAGATAGTGTGTTGATAACACAATTCTACTAATTTGGTACCATAGAAAAAAGTCGCGAAGATACCTCAAAAAAAAACGATAAAAAACCATACATTTAGTCATTCTGGTTTTTTTCAGATATTCTTCAAGGAACAAATTAAAGTGATAAAGTTTTCATTTATTAGTCCCGCGCTTAAGCTGTTGTTTAGCAGCTAAAGCGCGGTAACTGTTGGACTGCATATAGAAAGAGAAGCGCAATGACACAAAGCTGATATTTTTTTGCAAAATATGAAGCAATTCTTTATTTACAAAAAATCTATTGATTGGACTAAAAAATTAAAACACTATCACGTTAATATGTTGCTTGAAGAACTATCTGAATAAAAAAAACAACAACAACAATTATTGCATGTATATTAGTATGGTTTTTAAGATAAGACATTTATTTGTAGAAACATGAGTATACATTACAAGGCATGCAGGTTGTTCATAAACAAAAAAAGATCCGTCATGTTCGGCCTTTGTGGCATACAAATATGTTGCTAAGAAAAGTCATTCCTAGGTATTTAAACAAAGCTAAAAACAATATTAAATTTTCACACAAACTAAAAATTTAATTTAAACAATAAATTATAAATTTGAATTAATTTGTCCTATAATCTAATTATAAATTGTCAAAATTATATAATGTCAGTAAGTGTTTGTTAAATTCGTAATATGACATTTTGTCATTTAAAAATTCTAAAATACTATGTATAATATTATTATTATAGTATGCTTTCCCAGCTAGATATAATTTTAGCCGCTTTTTTAGTATATGTGAGCTTAGTTCCCTCCATTCCTTAGGAAGTTTATTAAAAATTAAAGGCGTCATGCAAAATACACTTTTCCGCATTAATGCTGTTTTGGAAACATGTGAGCAAAGCATAGTGTTATGGCGTCTGACGCGACTGACTTTGTCTGCCATGCGTGGAAATAATTGCCCATTACATTTTACAAACATGACAACTTCGACTATGTACAAAGACGGTAAAGTCGGTATCGTTAAAATAATGTTTAGAGGTATCTTCGTGACTTTTTTCTATCGTACCAAATTAGTTGAATTGTGTTATCAACACACTATCTTACTAGCGAATATCCTGAAGAATATCTTATATTTTTCTGATTTTGTTTACCGCAGTGGATGATTTACTTTTATGCATTATAAAACTTGCGTTTAGGTCATGTGGTCCCCTTAAATTCTACTTCACATTGTAGAAATTGCAATAATTACATCTCGGCTGCTGCCACACATTTTTGGTTTTGCATGAACTTGTTTTAAAGAGAATCTGTCTGTTGTAATTACTATCACAAAAATATCAGCTTTCATGATAAAAACTCATCCAGTGTAAATTGGTAATCCAATTTCCCACCGCAATTATTTTATCCCACCGCAAGTTATCGGACCTGTAACGAAAATTGTGTAGATTTCGTTCGGTTATTTGAAATACTCCGCTATATTCTTAGCAAGCTTCTGCCTGCGACGTCGTTTGCATGGAATTCGTAAGATACACAATATGATTATTAAAATAACAGCCACATTTTCATAAAACTCCCTCAGCCACCGCGTCGCCCGCCCGCCCTGTTGTTCCGTTTTCGCTTAGCGTTCTTTATGACTTTTTCTCTATTTGCTCCTAACGTGCGTAGTAGCGTGATGTTAAATAGCATATACATAACATCCTCAAGAATTAAGCTTAATCAAATGCAAAATAATAGAATGTTTCAAAATCAAATAGTCGTTCCAGAGATAACCGCGTTCAAACCAAAAAAGGAACTCTTCAGCTAAATTGTATTAGTATAGATTATTGCAGTAGATGGCGGTTTTCCGTCCATTTTGTTGATGTTATTTGGTTTTTCTGAAGTAATTCAAAACAGAGTAATATTGGGGTTTATTCATAAATGTTGCTTAAAGTTAAGAGACGTTAAAAGTCCATAAAAAAATAAAAAATATATACCTATATATAAATAGTCTATATAGCTAATCAAGTTTTAAGCAAGGTTTTTAAATAAAGGGTTATAATAAAGGGATGTCTAGGTAAGTGTGCATTCCACCTCGCGTTTACATTACACTTAAGCAGATACTAATTTTCGACAATGACAATTTTTGTGTGCTTCTTTCCTCAAAAGTCCATTTCAGACACCAATCTGCATGTTCCTCAAAGATACTGGATGTCCGGATTTTTATATACACATTGACATTGATGAATTTTATATATAGGTACTATGACTAGAGTATTTACTTTGTGAAGTATTATAATATTATTTTAACTATTGTGAATGTGAGAACTATGTCGGTCATTGCTTTTTTTTGTATTTTTCTCTCTTAGTTTAATAATGATCTGGCAGTTTGAGTAACTTATACGGCCTACTATGTCCTTTCTTTGGTATTGTTCGTCGAATCGTTGAGCTCCTTAAGTTCTGAGTTGAGCTGCACGATTGCTGACAATTGCGTGCACTGACTGGACAGGTCCACTCAATCTTAGTGGTTCTTTACTCAAAAGACCAGTTCAGACACCGATCTACATAGCCTTCACATGATCTGACCAAGATTCTGTCTGGACTTGCAAAGAGACTGTGAACTCTGAGTTTGTTTCGGCCTTTCTTCTCAGTGTAGTCAGATAGGATAAACCGGCCTCATCTAGTTTAAAAAAAATATGATTGACGTGTAATAGTGTTTGTACAAACCTACTTACAGAAATAACATCATTTATCATTTATCACTTGCAAAAGAATTGTCATGAACGTGTCGTGTACGTTGCAACAAGAGCGTCTACCTGTTATAATCCTGTGTAATCTTAATCGGAAAGAACTAATGTTTCCAATTTATCATAATCTTGTTATTAGGGAATATGCATGTTATTTAAATTTGGCTCAAATATTTTTATTCCGAATCTTTATTGGCCCGACATTTGAACCAACTCATCATTTTAGTAATAAATAATAATAAATATCGTCTGACATTGCACACAGCACCATCTAGTTCCAAGTTAAGCACTTAATTAAGGCTTGTGTTATGGATACCAGATGGTTGATACACTACTTAAATACATTTTTTTTTTTCGTAAATACATACATATTATAAATATACATCCATGACTCAGGTACAAATGTCCATATTCATCATACAAACATTTGCCCCTACCGGGATTCGAACCCAGGACCATTTGGTTTCGCTGACTACACTTAGCCACTGTAGCCACTACACCAAACGTGTCGTCAATAAATATCTTTTAAATTACTTAGAATTAATAAATAAAAGTGAAAATTAAGCGAGGGAAATTCAAATTTGTAAAACGCAACACCATTGGTTAAAACAAAACGTGACGTCAAAATACTATATCAACAAGTTCGTATTGCTTACATTTGTATGGCGTTGCAGGCTTTTGATTAGAAAATATTGTAATAACGTGTGTGTTGTGTATTCATTTATTGTTTATGTGTAATTCTTGTATACTAGTGACTCTAGTGAGATTAGAAATAATTTAAGAAAATGACTGACAGTGGTTTTGTAAAAGCACAACCGGATAATCAGCCGTGAATAGATCCAATCATGAAGTCGTCTTATTTTCTTTCAAATTCAAATTTTACGTGCGCTGAAGAGTAGTGAATGATGCAAGGTAATGATTCTATAATAACACATTATGTACGTTATTTTAGCCACAAATGCAATCCTAAATATATTGAGGAGTAGGTATACATAACCTATAATTTTTTATTCACAATAATGTAAACAAGTTATTGCCATCGATCAATAATAAAGAACTTTATTATTAATCGATGGTTATGCAGATACTTTATCTCTTTGGATAATCGTAAACCATTAACACTTTATCAGGTGCACTTCTGATAGTGTTTGTGCATTCAGGCACAATGCAATACTTATACATTAGCTTTTGAGCTTTTTTCATGGTGAAATAAGTAAGAACGAGAACACCTGTAGTAGACAATGGACTGGACTGTCACTGGATATAGTATTTGACGTCATCAACAGAGCGCGCGAAAATGGCGTCGTTTAAACAGCTCGAAATTATTCTATAACTTAATTACAGCATTTTTAGACAGTATGTATTTTTTTTTACTATGTTATAACGGTGTAAACAATGAATTAAAAATATAAAATAAATACATGCTTAAACCCTATTATGCCCTCTGCGGGATATTCTTACAATCAATACAACGTGTTATTGATTTATTATCGACTGCTGTAAGAGATCGGCTCATCGGCGTCATCTATTGGCTTCTTTGTGAATTAGAAACACCTACTATTGTAACTTTAATTATTAGATGAATTCCTACATTCTCGTTAAAACTATAGATAAAATTAAAGTGAAACATTATTTTATTGAATGACCTTTGGTTTAAAGTCACATTAACAATTATTCCACATTTGACATAGTAAGTTCTGTTTATGATCTAGCGTCACCCAATATTGTAGAAAAATGGCGCCGCGCCGCTGCCGCCGGTTATGTTTGAATGGTCAACACCTTGAATGTTTTTGAACAAAATTTTAGTTTCAATAATAATTTACAGACTATAAAATAACAAGATTATTTTGACACACTCATTTATTTATGGAAACCCGTTGTTTGGTCAAATTCCTTGAAATATCGAAAATGTTGTCAATTTACATGGCGAAAATGTTGTCAATTTGAATGGTAAACAGCGATGAAGTTACTAATTAAACTTTCATCTTATAACGCCTTTGCATTTGTGAATAATAGCAATGTTTAATGATAAAATAATTAACTGACATCTTAGTATTGTTTGTAAGTTTTATTCTGCTAATTCAGCAATATGATTTGAATATGCTAGCACGAGTGTTTCCGCCCACTTCCGAGAGAGTCACGTATATGATGGCGGGTAGTAATCGTAATAAAATAGTGTTAAATTAAAATGACAGAAATTGTAATTGTCGAACAAGAAGTCTCTGTAACACAATGTATGTTTCTGTAAAACAGTGCCAATGGAGTGAAGTAGATACATATACTTAGCAGTAAGCAACATTGTATCCATAGGAGTTGGTAATAAACGCTTGTCTCGACCTGACGTGTTTCCATTCGCATCCATACTTCCGTACTTCAGGAGTTTCTTGCCCGTTCTTCTTCCTAAGAAACCTACTTCATCATGTAATGAGCAACTAGCTTCAATTACTAACTCAAATTGAACGACGAGTTGCCTGTAAATGTTTTAATTGAAATAAATGCTTTGAGTTTGCTTTGAGTGTTGTGTGTGATTGAAAATAAACTACCTATCTACCATCAACGGAGAATTACACCTGAGACTGGTCAGAGACGGCATTGGGTTCCCCACCGTGTTATGTATAAAACATAACACAAATGCTAATGAGCCTAGAGAGCTGCATCATGCTGCAACATTTATCTTACACAAAACTATATATATAATTTATCATGAAAAATTATACATAAACATAACACATACATTATACATACAAACAACAAATTTACACCTATTTAATTTTAACATTGTTTATATAAATACATCACCGTTCTACACAACGATACCGTACAGTGGAAGCGGGCCGCGTCTACGTCACGCGGTGACGTAGTTTATGCGCATGAGTGGGGTCGAGCGGCTCAGCGCGCGTTCGTCCACCTTGGCTGACCTTTGTCCGATCTCGCTGTCGCGACGCAAAGCTCGCGGAACTTTGTGCTATTCTGCTCGCTATTATATTCGCCATAATCTTCCAGGATTAGCGTAATATTTAAGTACTTTCCCGTGTATGAACTGGTAAATGTATCAATAATACTCGTAAGTCTCTCTTCTCCATTTAAAAATCAACCTATATGTGTGTCGAACTCATGTGCCTTTCTTCCGCGAATGTGTCTGTGTTTTGTGTATGAACAATACAGGGTGTTTGGTGCATCATGTGCCAAATTGAAATGGTCGACTTTGTCATCTGCTATCTTCTCAGACCCCTAAACTCTTCTCATGCCCTGTGGATTTTTTTTCATCGACTTTCAAATTTTACATTCAAATACAAATAAAAAAAGTATAACTGGTAGACTCTGCATTTTAATTTTATTTAGATGTGTATTGTATTACAGTACTTTTAAATTCAAAATTAGTGACTTTAGCCATCTACTTAGTTTTTTTTTTATTTACTCGCATAGTTTCGGACTTCAATTAAAGATGTCCATGTTACAGCAATTTACATGGCTATGAAAAAAAAACCACTGAGCGACCAGGATCTTTCAACTCCCTTAAAAATTCTCTAGTCTATCCTCTTGCTAGTGATGTGACACGTGCCATAAAAATCTTTTTACAACTTTGCGAATTCGCTAGAGTTGTGAATCGAGTCACAAAATACTAAATTCCAAATTATGATTAAATCTGTTACCTCACTCTTATAAGGTAAATCTGTCTCGTATCTCTCTTTTGACCAGACCAGACCTTGTGACCAGACCTTTATTTTTACCAGAAATAAAAAAAAGTATTTTGAACATTTATTTAATAATTTTTTACATATTCCGCTCAAATTGTTGGCTTCTATTGCGAATGCAGGCCCGACATCTATTTCGTATTTCCACAGTTGTTGTACGAAGTCGCATTTCCTCCTTAATTTTATTGAACGCCGTGGCGTATACCAGCTATTTGACACGTCCCCAGACACAAAAGTCTAGCGAAATTAGGTATGGGGAACGTGCCGGCCATGCAATAGGGCCATCGCGAACAATCCACGCATTGGGGAACACATCGTCGAGATATTCCCTCACAGTCAAACGCCAATGCGCGGGACAGCCGTCATGCATCATTAAATACAGGCACCTCGGACACTAATTCGGGCAGGTAATTTTGAAGGAACTCCAAATAGTTATCGCCATTGAGGTTATCGGGCAGGTAATGCGGTCCAACTACCTGATTCCCAATCACTCCTGCCCAAATCGTTTACACTAAACCACCATTGAAAAGATTTCTGTCTTATAACACGTGGATGTTCCGCTTTGTATGTCCAGTGGTGCAGATTGTGAAGATTGAGAATCCCTTCTTTGGTAAATTTGGATTCATCCGTCCACAATATTCTTTAAAAAAAATTAGGATCATCCACATCCGTGTGTAACATAAACCGACAGAATTCCACTCGTCTGTCATCTGTCAAAGTCACCACCCTCAAGACCTACAAACAAAGAACTCTTTTAAATTCCTGTTGAGCAGTAAATAACTGCACAATAAGATTTTTAAGTACCGGCGGACCGCCTGTATGGGCTAACTGATTCACTACCTGAAAGTGACGTCATACCATACCCATTACCTGCTAAACAAAGGCATCGTCAAACAAAGCGTGTACGGGTTTAAAGTTAGTTTAAAATTACGTACATTGCACCGGAGTGTAGTGGAATGGATGCTTTTCGTTTTGCTGAAGAACTTTCCATATTTAAATATCAAGATGTGATGCCACATTTCTAATGCTTCTTGTAGGGTTTTCCTCAAAAAGTGCCAGTATTCTCTCGTCCACTTCAACATTATGTCGCACATATGGCCCCTTGGTTCATGAAAAGTGACACTGCCAGTCTCGCGTATGCCACCGGTCTGATACCAGTATGTGTCTTGGAAGACTCTGTGGCCTGGTAATCGTCTAGCAGGAAAGCGTTCCTGGTAAAGTCTTTGCGCTGTACGAGCGACATCATGGACGGCTCCATAAGCCATCATGATGTCAGCATATTCTTCGTTAGAGAACGTCACCATTGCAACAACAAAAAAGTCAACAGAGTTTAACAATAACACCAAAAGTTAAAACGTAACAAAAACCAACAAAACTCAACAAAAAGAGTAGCAAAATTAAAAAATCGCGGAGTACAGTGAACTAGCACACACTTCAGGTAGCAGAGGCAGTGATGTCTCGACTTATCCTATACTATATTGTAGTCTCGACTAAAATAATGATGGATTGACGGCTTCGGCGGCAGTTTGTCGTTTGTTCAAACTAGTTTCCGCTATGCCAGAAAGAGATAGAAGGAAGATTTTACTTCGTGAGAGTGAGAAAACAGATTTTACCAATTTCTCAAGTAAAAATTACGAAAAAATACTTTTTTTCTTTAGAATTTGGAATTTAGTATTTTGTGACTCCATTCACAATTCTAGCGAATTCACAAAGTTGTAAAAAGATTTTTATGGCATGTGGCACATCACTAGTAAGAGGATAGACTAGAGAACTTTTGAGGGAGTTGGAAGATCCCGGTCGCTTTTTTTTATAGCCTTATAAATACCTGTATAACCGTGAGTAGCAAATGACAATCTTTTATTTATCACTGCTCACCACACAAACTCACTAATTAGCGTAGAAATAATCGCTAATAATCTACTAATAGTTTAAGTCAAGTAAGGCAACTTGGCCACCTTCCCTTGTGGGTTGTAAAAGGCGACTAAGACACAAAACAACAAATAAAGTTAATGTTCAAGAGACATGAGCAGTTTGACAGCCCTATCCTAATGCAATCCGATCCTGTCAAGGCCTTGAATGCAACCCGGAATCCACTACAAATTACATGTCCAAGCATATTATATTATGTGGACATTTAAATGAGTGTCGTTAGTTCGATTCATATTTAAATTCATGACTGTACAGGCAAAGACTGCAACGCTCCGTGATTGTGAATCTATATGATGCTGTATGCGAAATAAGTGTACATATTTTGTTTTTGAATGTACCTTAATAGTGCTGGCCACTATTTGTTTTCGAATTTCTTTCAACCCTGAAATTTTAAATTTGGAATGCTAAATAAACAGTAATAACAAGAATGCATTCAAATTTAAATTGGAAAAAAATAAAACTCAAGTTGGAGTAGAAAGACGCTTATTTTTGGTTTTCTTTTTTGTTGTATTTATGTTAATTACTTTCAATAAAATGTATGGTTTAATGGTACTTCAAAGTATCGGTTTATATTACTTACATTGTATTTTCCATGTGTAAAAAACGAAGCTCTACGATACTGCAAAATGTTCGTTATAACAATATTTACATAAATCGCTAAAACCATTACCCGGAACGCCAATCAAACGTGAGTAGGCACTAAGATTACGTGTCCCGTGTGCCAATTTTTCAGATCAAAGCAGACGCACGAACATGTTCAGTTAACAAAGTAGGGGACCATTATATCAAACAAGGCATCGAAAATGAACTCAAAAGCCAAAGTTAAACTAACGCAAAACCGGTAGGAAGTGGCAATGCCAGGTAAATTACTACGCCTTTCCTTTTTAGAAGCGTAAAAGTATAAAAGGGTGCCTCTAACTAAAATGCTTTTCGCACACAAGCGACTTCAGAGCGCGTGCAGCCCGCGGCCCAGACGAGATGACGAACCCACTGTGCGAGACAAAAGACAACTTCCAACGCGTTAGAAGAGCGCAAAATAGTGATATTGACCTTGCGGGCGCTGACGTCATTCGCGACCTAGCTGCAGCTTCCCCTGTATTTCGTTTCTATGTGTGTGTGAACCAGACCCTGAAAATGTATGTGTGCGTTGGATTTCCTCGAGTTGTTAGTTGTGTGCGTGTCCTATCCATGTGTTTGTATTGACCCCTATATTTACAGGGTGCCGTGCAACAGGCAGGTGTGTGTGTTGTGACATTGATTTCTCGTCTCCCGTGATAGCAACAGGCGACTTACTTTGTTCGCGTCTTGGACAAATATACAGGAGTTTCGAGCGTAATATCGCTTACTTGGCAACGTTAATATGCGTAATAAAGGTCCCAAGGGACATTGTGGCTCGGAGTATTAGTAACAAAGTTGGGGGCATCAAACTGTCTTGTTGACATGTTAATTAGCACTTTGTTCATAACTTTTTTTTTTATGGGAAACCTTCAAAAGGCGCCCGGGCTCCGGGGAAAGAGCTCGGGGAGTGTGGAATTCTTACCTCACTAAAACCACCCCTGTGGCCACCATCAGCACATGAAGGGCGGTCCCGGTTCCTCTTAAAAGACCAACTCCAGAACCCCCCCTGTGCAACGCCTGTCAGGCACATCCCTGGGGAGACTATAAAGGCCTTTGTTTATACCTATGTAAACAAGCTACAAAGGTAGTACATAATATTTGTAGTAATAAGTTATGACTGACTGAAGTATGTAGTATTATTTTTCTTCTATCAGCATTATTCTTTTGATTAATTTTTCCGTACTTCCCCGGACATTGGTCCTTCCCGGAACTGTACTTTCTTGCTTTGTTCTCAATTGATATATACGTATTTCTTGAGGTGTGGCACGGATTTCGACTCCCTTATTCAACCTGGTTGAAATTCAAGGGAAGAGATCTGTAGGCCAATTCTCGTACTAAAATAAGGTTCAAATTCAAGTCGCAATCTCATCTCAGCGACAATCAATGTCAAAAACCTGTCAAAAATGTATGTAATTTGATTGTAATTTTGACAGATTGAGACTGAGATTAGAATGCGAACGGTCTTAAAAATACGGGAATTGCCCCTCTGGAGTAAGCACTTGACCGGGGCCAGACCTGGTGGACGGTTTGCTTTGCTGGTTAAAACCTGGCACGTACAGACAGCGACAAACGACTTGACAAAAGTCTTTTTTTTTTAATCTAAATTAAACAGAGCTAGGTACAATCAGAAGAAAACCGCGTAAGCGCGTGGCGCGTACTGCCATCGCCAGTGGTACGCTTATTAGTCCATACCGTCAAGCTCCGGTGTACCACCCGTGGTGGCCGTGGTACGGCTGTATCGCGTGGTTTAAATCTCTATACTCGTAAGTATTAATAAGACGTCATTTATTTACAAATTACAACTCTGGTAATACGAATACTTTTATATTTTATTTTATAGTATGGTCTGTTTATTCAAGAACCTAAAATAATTTACTTAAAGTGGGTAGAGACTATAAAAACTTGAGTGGGCCAATTGTTTGCGATCGGTGGTCACGGTGGGGTCATAAGCAGGTAGCGAGCCAGGTACAATAGCTTAACATCATCACAATGACGTTAAAGATACATTAATAAGTACGTACTAATATTATCTCAATGCATTAATTATTCGATACTTGGCGTTCGCACAGGTAGCTATTTTTATTTAATTTTAAAGATATTCTAGGCTAGTCTATTGGCAGCAATGTATACCTAAAAATGTGTCGTATTTACACACCTACTTACAAATTCTACGTCTTTCTTTTGTATTCACCCTAATTAGAGAAACCGTTGCCGTTGCAAAAAAAAAAATTAATGTGATTTCTTTACAATTAGAAAAGGGTTTTCGTGACTACACAAGGTTTTTTTATTTTTTTTTGGGTTGGGAAATCATCAAATATCTTCTCCCGCTCTGGTCGGAGCGGGAGGGCGTGTCAGACTCTTACTGACTAAAACCCACCCGTGTTCCTTCAGTTGCCTGCGCCAGGGGCCACGTTAACCCTTTCGGACTTTCCCGCAACCCTGGCAGGCATTAGCCCTAGTGGACCCCGTCATTGGTGCTGACATTTCTTTGAGGCGCGCGTGGAATACAACGCGCCGTCGACCCAGGCCTAGTCCTTATCGGACGGCGAGCTACCCATTGCTCGCCGTCCGCAAGCCCACGCCTACGGTGGCCGGGAATCGGTCTGGGATACCATACAGGGTGGCAGGGAATTCGAAGTGCAACTCGTTACCATGGATTGAGTACAACATGGTTCTGAAGCCTCCAGCGTATTTTTTCTTATCAATATTTTTTTTAAATGCTGTTGCATACCATTTGACCGCGTAGGTATAATTCCACTACGAGATCGGGAATGGAATATTTCCACTGTTCCTGTTATATTAAAATCTTTTTAATTGATAACTCCTTGGTTTTAAAAATCGAATACCATTTATTTATTTAAAAAAAGATTCTCGGTCTTGTCACAAGGTTTTGTCAAACTTGTTTAGTCGTTGAGAAAATGGAATTGACTCGAGAAAATTCAAGAGCGATGATTTATTATGACTTTCGAAGTGGTCTAACACAAAAACAGTGTGTTGACCGGACGATTTCTGCATTTGGTGATGAAGCCCCATCCAAAACCACAATTTATCGCTGGTTTGCTGAATTTCAACGTGGATGTGTCAAGCTCAGTGATGATCCCCGTCAAGGTCGTCCAAAAACTGCAGTGACCCAAGAAAACGTTTAAGCTGTGCGTAAGCTGATTGAGGAAGATCGACATGTGACATACTGCGAAATTCAGGCAACTTTAGATATTGGCATGAGTCAAATACAAATAATCTTGCATGAACAATTAGGTGTAAAAAAGTTGTTTTCCCGATGGATACCGCATTCGCTCTGTGAAGAGCAAAAAGCGGCTCGCGTTACTTGGTGCGTCAGAACTCTCGAAAGATTCCAGGCAGGATCCTCAAATGCTGTATACAACATCGTATTAGGTGACGAATCCTGGTTATATGCGTACGAACCCGAAACCAAAAACCAGTCACGAGTTTGGGTGCTCGAAAAAGAGTTAAAGCCAACAAAAATTGTTCGTTCACGGAGTGTTGCAAAAAAAATGGTGGCCACGTTTGTCTCCAAAGCCGGCCATGTTACGACTATTCCTATTGAGGGACAAAGAACGGTTAATGCAGAATGGTATGCTAGAATTTGTTTGCCACAGGTCGTTTCTGAACTCCGTAAAGAGAACTGCAACCGCCGTATCATCCTCCATTACGACAATGCGAGTTCTCACACCGCGCACAGAACAAAAGAGTTTTTAGAGCAAGAAAACATAGAATTATGAGACCATCTGCCGTACAGCCCCGACCTAAGCCCTAATGATTTCTATACTTTCCCTAAAATAAAGAATAAATTGCGTGGACAGAGATTTTCATCACCTGATGAAGCTGTGGACGCCTACAAAACGGCCATTTTGGAGACCCCAACTTCCGAATGGAATGGTTGCTTCAATGATTGGTTCCATCGTATGGAAAAATGTGTCAAATTTCGCGGAGAATACTTCGAAAAGCAATAAATACATTTTTAAATAGTAATGTTGTGTCACTTCCTTGATTCCCGAAATTTTCAGTGCCGCCTTATATGAAACAAGAGATTTTGACGAAACCCTAACGTAGAAATGTTTCGTCAAAATCTCCTGTTTTTATATAATAATTTTAAATTCTATATTATAATTATAATATACATAGAATAGGAAATAAGGAATAGAATAGGCGCCATAGTTGGCGCAGTGGTTAAGCGATTGACTGCTGCGTTACGTGTCGCGGGTTCGATCCCCGCACGGAACAAATATTTGTATGACCTGCAAGTAGTTGTTCCGGGTCTGGCTGTTTGTGTATGTGAGTTTAAATGTTTGGAAACACACCCACGATACAGGAGAAATTACTAGTGTGGGGCAACGTTTAAAAAAAATATATATTAATAATAATTTCTACGTCATGACATACAGGGGTCTATAATATTATGTTCCGAATTCATGGTGACAGTTTGCGCGTCGATGGGATGTCACCCTTTTTTTTTTTTTTTTTTGTGGGTGGGAAATCATCAAATAACTTCTCCCGCATCTGGGCAGAGCAGGAGGGCGTGTCAGACTCTTACTGACTAAAACCCACCCGTGTTCCTTCAGTTGCCTGTGCCGGGGCCACGGTAACCCTCTTGGACTTTTCCGCAGCCCTAGCAGGCATCGGTCCTAGCAACCCCGTCATTGGTGCTGACATCTCTTTGAGGCGCGCGTGGAACACAACGCGCCGTCGACCCGGGCCTGGTCCTTATCGAACGGCGAGCTGCCCATTGCTCGCCGTTCGCAAGCCCACGCCTACGGTGGCCGGGAATCAGCCTGCGATTCCCGACGCCCAGGGCGTCTCCTGCGGCGGCTAGGGGCGTGAGGGCGCAAATTTTGCCTCTCCCTCACACGTTCCGCCTCCTCCTTCGCGAACATTACTGCTTCGCAGAAGGAGGTGACGGCTTCCCAAGCCCTCTCGCTCCGTACCATGGCCTGGACCAAGGCCGGACGCGAGAGATCGCCACCGCCAATCGCCTCCACGAGGACACGGCGGTGCTCCGCCCAAGCCGGGCAGACCTCCACCGTATGCTCCACCGTGTCCTCCGGGCGATCCACACAATGGTGACACCCGGGCGTTTCCTCCCGCCTTATCCGGAACAGGAACCTCCCGAAACAGCCGTGTCCGGTGAGGACCTGCGTCAGGCGGAAGGTGAGGACGCCGTGGCGCCTCTCTAGCCACTCCTCAAAGAGGGGACTTATCGCCGCAATTGTGGCGTGCCCAGCGCTGGGTTGCGACAATCGCACTCTCCATGCCGCCCAGAGATCCCGCCGGAGCTCTGTCCGCTGTACCGTGATTTCTCGCGGCAGCGGAGCTACGCCCCGGCGTTTTGCCTCCTCGCGCCACTCCCAAATGTGCGCGAGGACTTTTGCCTCCAGATCCCATGGCGGTAATCCGCCAAGGAGGCTCGCCGCCTCACCGGAGACCGTACGGTATCCCCGGACCAGCCGGGTGGCCATGACCCTTTGGGGCGCGTTCAACCAGCGGGCTGGCCGCCGCCTCAAGGAACGCGCCCACACCGGTGCCCCGTAAAGGGCCATGGACCGCACGACCCCCGCGTAGAGCCTCCGGCAGGAGGCGTTTGGCCCCCCTAGATTGGGCAGGAGCCGCTTTAAGGCAGCCCCGGCCCTTTCCAGTCTGGGAGCAAAACGTCGGAAATGCTCCACGAAGTTCCACCGGCTGTCGAGGACGAGTCCCAGGTACTTCATCTTCGACTCGACGCCGATGTGAACCCCTCCTACCGTTATTTGGGAACCCGACAGTGGCGTGTTCCGAGGACCATGAAAACACATGGCCTCGGACTTGTGCAGGGACACCTCGAGTCCCAATTGCCGGATCCTCTCGACGATTGTCGCAACCCCGCGTGTCGCTAGTTCGGCCGCCGCCTGGTGCGACCTCCCCTGCGCCAGGACCAGCGTGTCGTCAGCGTAACAAACCACGCTGACGCCGCTAGGGAGGTCAGCGCGCAACACCCAGTCGTATCCGATGTCCCACAGATGTGGCCCCAGGACCGATCCCTGTGGGACACCGCACGACATCTCTTGCCGGTTCCATACTCCCTGGTGACCGGGGTAGATGACGGCCCTGTCCGTCAAATAGGCCTCGACCACACGACAGAGGTAGGTCGGCATCCGGTGATACCGGAGTGCCTCCCTGATGCAACTCCAGGGCAGGGTATTGAAGGCTTTGGCGATGTCCAGAGACACCGCCAAGACGACCCCACCCCGGGCCACAGCATCCCCCGTCGTGAGGGCCCGCACGCGCATGATGGCGTCCACCGTAGAGCGCCCCCTGCGGAAGCCAAACTGGCTCTCCGCCAAATCCGGCCCCACCCGCACCAGCCGCCCGACGAGGCGGTCGGCAATAACTCTCTCAAAGAGCTTGCCCACCTCGTCGAGCAGCACGATGGGCTGGTAAGCGGACGGAGAGTCCGCTGGGCGCCCCGGCTTCTTGATGAGGACCAGTTTCCCCGTCTTCCAACGAAGTGGGAACTGGCCCCTCTCCATGCATGCGCTTAGGAGCCCCCTTAGTCGAGGCCCGAGAGCCTCCGAGGCCAGGACCCAGGCTTTCCCAGGTAAGCCGTCGGGTCCTGGGGCGGGCGAGCCTACGTACCGCCACTCGCAGCTCTACCTCGGTCACCTCCGGAGCATCGTCGTCGTCGTCGGTGGTGTGGTCCGCATTCAGCACCGCAGTAGGCGGAGCCATGGGCGGGGAGATATGGTCCCCTCTAGAAGGGAACAGAGTGCTCACCACGTCCTCCACGAGCTGGGGCCGGAGACTCTGCATCAGCGGGGGAGCCCATGGGCGGAGCTTCTCACGCACCAATTTGTAGGGGCGTCCCCACGGGTCCCTGTTCAGAGTCTCCAGCGACTTCTCGCGGGCCAGTCCCTTGGCCCGCAGGATCTCCGCTTGGAGGGCGGTCTTCGCCGCTCTGTACCCCTCGTACAGCTCCGCCTGAATGGCTTCCGTATCCGGAGGGCGAATACGGAGCCTGCGGTGCCTGGTGTACCGGCGTCGCGCAGCGACACACGCACTGCGTAAAGTCGTCAGCTCTGGCGACCACCAGCACACCTGGCGCTGAGCGCGTCCGGGCTGGGCCCGGGGCATTGCCACGTCACATATTTCGGACATGGCCTCCCGGAACCACTCCGCCTCGACGTTGATGTCAGCAGGCCTGTCCGGTGATGACACCCAGGCCTGCACGATCGAGGCTTCCAGGAGGAGCTCCCGGTCCAGCTGTTTCAGCGCCCACCGCGGACCACTCGGGGCCTGTCGGACCAGCGTGCTTGAGGTCTGGGCGGAGACGTCAAACCGGATGTACCGGTGGTCGGAATAGGTCTCCACCCCCTCTATGACGCGCCAGTCAAGGACACGCGGTGACAGAGCGGGGCTGGCGAACGAGATGTCCACCACCGATTCACCCCGCATCCGCACACACGTGGGGACAGAACCCCGATTTAGGACGACCAGGCCTGTCTCCAGAGCCCAGTCCTCCACCATCCTGCCCCGTGTGTCCGTATACCGGGAACCCCAAGCCACATTCTTGGCATTGAAATCCCCGAGGACGAGCACGGGGAGGGAACGGAACCCGATGACGACGACTTTCAACCCTGCAAGGGAGTTGTGGAACTCGGCAAGAGTTCGGTTCGGGGAGAAGTATACCCCAACCACTACGATCTCCCCGAACCGTGCTGCCACGCAACCCCGTCCCCTCGTGACAGACTCGAGGGACGGAGTACCGGCGGCGGCCGACGAAATTAGGGTCACTGAGCCGCTCAGGTCCTCCACCCAGTCATCCCTGGGCGGGAATGGGATGTCACCCTGTATTGCCATAAAGTAATTTTAAGATATTTTTCGACAGTCATTAGCCGATAGAGCGGTACCTGAAATTTGGTATAGAGCATAGAGATGCTCTTCGCAGCTTTAAAAAAATAAGAATGTATATAAAATGAAATGTACGTATAATGTGTGTAATTATATTGGGTCATTTTAAAATTTTATAAGGAAGTGACGATTAAACTAAGTTTAATAAGATAACCACTGGTGCCGATTCTCTTGTCACAAAATTCTCTAAACTAGACTAAAAATTACCAAAATTTAGTTTATTCCTGTCAAACGACGATTTCCCATTCTGAAATTGACTAAAGTGACACAACTTAACTATATTTTAGTTTGACAGCACTAAGATGGCACTGAGATTATAATTTAGTGAAAATGGTAATTTTGCTATTCTGAATTTTACGTTTTTCACCTAAAATGATGATTGTCTTAACTAAATCTGACTATTTTTAATCGCGATTAAAAAGGTGTGGAATAAAATTAGTTGTCATGAACTAAAATTCACACCAACACCTCGACTTCAGATGCAAAAACAGTACTGTATCTTTTTTTCTTTTCTTTTGCTTATATCTCGAAAACGGTGTGTCCTATCGCAAAAATAATGAAAATTTCGACCCCCTTTGTAAGTCCCTAAACCTATAAAACTCAACGTGTTGGTAATATTTTTTTATATTTTCCATACAAAAAGTAAAAAATTCCATACAAAACAAGTCGAGACCGTACATAATGCGCGCCTACGGCTCTAAAAAAAGATCACGTGGTACGGCAAACAAGTACCACGTGGAGTCGCAATAATTGTCAAATTTGATTTTAGATGTGACAAAATTATTTTTAAATTTAGAGATTTTATTTTGCAGAATAGCGTTAAGATTCTCATATTTTATTTTATTTTATTTATTTGGGAAAATAAACGGTTACACATTACAATATTACAAAATAATTAGAGCATAGTCAAAAAGTAAGGAATTTTAGTGATAGTTTAGTTAGTTTAGTTCGGTGTACAACAGAATCGGCACCATTGCCTAATAGATAAATAAAATTGTAGGTGGTGAAGTAAGTCATAAATCACATTGCAATTTTAGTGGTTGAAGTAAATAAATAAAAGAGTAATTCGTCTTCCCGCCCTCATTACGCAGAATAGGTCAGCTGCAAACCAACATAGCGTGGGTTGACGTATGTTTATTGCCCTACTAGGAAACTGCGTGGGCGTTGGCAATGAAAGTTATGAGTGTGAAATTGGGAAGAATGAGGAATTTTCAATAAAGGACTTTGGTGTATCAATTTTTTTCCATTTGGATATTGTGTGAGTAAAAAAAAATTACCAAAATTACTTGAAGTAGGCTGACATTGCCATGCCCATTTGCGCTTGCGTGGACATTTTTATATACGTAAGTAAAGTGGCTGTGATATATGGATGGCCAGACTGACGGACAGGTCGAAATTGTAAGGTCTTCTTTTGCCATTTGGCTAGAGGCAACCCTAAAAACCACCGTGCGTGGATTAATTTCATCCAAATATACTGTGACTGCTAGTCTCTCATTCCATAGACATATAATGCCAAAAGAGTACAGTCTCGTGAGCGAAGCCAGCACAGCTAGTGTTCACTAGAATCTAACTTCAGAATATAACTGGAAATGAAAAAGAAATAACAGCTCCAACAAAAAATTATTAGTGTCATGTCATTACTGATAATAAGAATGAAATCTGAGAGCAGCTTTTAATTGATAGAATACTATCTTCTTGTAAAATGGAACTGAAGAAGAAAAAAAGAACAATAATTTATTTAGGACGATGGGAAATTGTACCTAGATGCGTATGTACCAACATATAGCCTACCTACCTACCTATGACCTATATTGAACCAGCCAGAGAAAATTAAAACAAATATAATTATAAGCAGACTCACGGACTTGCTTACCTTACGTGTATGTAAGGAAGAAATTACTGCCTCCTTTGGAAACTACCAACACCTCACCTCAATATCTGTTACAAGAACCACGAGTGACGTGGCTTAGCCTTTAAAAGGAACCAAACAGACTTTGCTATAAAAGGTTTTTCCAGGCAACCAGTAAGTTCAATAAAATACTGGTAAAACTACAAACGTTTACTGACATTGCTAGACTCATTTTTATAATTCTACAAAACTCTTGTACTCTCTCTTTTAACTTCATTTCTCTCATTATTCATGTTCATTAATAACATTATTATGGACTTATAAAGAAACTGTGATCTTAAACTTTGTTTTTGCGGTTCAGCTGAGAAGATGCCAGCGCCATCTAGTTTGAACAATCGAAACCAAGGGCTTGTAAGGAAAAGTTTGCGAAAGATATAATAAGTTTTTCAAGGCAATTTTGTGCGTGCTGTATGTAAAAAAAAAAAACATTGTTGGAAAATGAATATTGCTATAGAAATATTGTTGTTACTGAATATTGCTTAACTGCAAATATGCTTATTTCTTAGAAGCTACATCAAATTCTTGTTGTGCTTACACACAAAATTATCATTTATCTGTCCAGTCTGGGTCGCATTAAAATATTCTTCATGACCAGCGCCTAATTGCGTATCGTTGATGTCAGCAGGCCTGTCCGGTGATGACACCCAGGCCTGCACGATCGAGGCTTCCAGGAGGAGCTCCCGGTTCAGCTGCTTTAGCGCCCACCGCGGACCACTCGGGGCCTGTCGGACCAGCGCGCTCGAGGTCTGGGCGGAGACGTCAAACCGGATGTACCGGTGGTCGGAATAGGTCTCCACCCCCTCTATGACGCGCCAGTCAAGGATACGCGGTGACAGAGCGGGGCTGGCGAACGAGATGTCCACCACCGATTCGCCCCGCATCCGCACACACGTGGGGACAGAACCCCGATTTAGGACGACCAGGCCTGTCTCCAGAGCCCAGTCCTCCACCATCCTGCCCCGTGTGTCCGTATACCGGGAACCCCAAGCCACATTCTTGGCATTGAAATCCCCGAGGACGAGCACGGGGAGGGAACGGAACCCGACGACGACGACTTTCAACTCCGCAAGGGAGTTGTGGAACTCGGCAAGAGTTTGGTTCGGGGAGAAGTATACCCCCACCACTACAATCTCCCCGAACCGTGCTGCCACGTGCATCGCCTCAGAGGCGCGCGCCGACACCCGCGCGCGCCTTCGCCTCGGGTCCATCAAATAGGGGGAGAGGACTTCCCCAAGTCTCCCACTTCCCCACGCCCCTGGACCCATTCATGGGGGCCGGAAAAGGGCGTTGTCCGCCCTTCTCCTGCGCCCGGTGCGCCTTCTGCGGCCGGGGAAGGGAGTCAAGATCTCCCTCTCCCGTTCCGCAGTTTCCTTCTGCGACATCACGTCCTCGCAGAAGGACACCACCGCGTCCCACGACTCTGCGCTACCGACCATCCTCCGCACTACGGCCGGCAGCGACAGATCGCCTCCTACTTCATTTGTGAGGACACAGCGCTGCTCCTCCCAAGCAACACACTCGGCGAGCGTGTGTTGCGCCGTGTCCTCCCCGCAATGGACGCAATGGTGGCACCGAGCGTCCGGCTCCCTGCCTATGCGGCACAGGTACTTGCCGAAGCAGCCGTGCCCCGACAGCACCTGCGTCACCCTAAACGACAGGAAGCCGTGCCTTCTCCCGAGCTAGTCGTCGAGTACTGGCCGGATTGCCTCGACGGTAGCGAGGCCGGCGGCGGCGGTAGGGCGCAGAAGCCTTAGCCGCCATTCCGCCACCAAGACCTGATGGAGCTCCTCTCGGCGCAGCGCGATCTGCCGCTGCACCGGCCTCGAGCCCCGTGCCCGCTCATCCTCGCGCCATCGATATAATGACGCGAGTACTTTCGCCTCTAGGTCCCAGGGCGGGGATCCGGCCAGGACGCAAGCCGCCTCGTAGGAAATCGTGCGGTACCCGCGGACGACTCTGACGGCCATCGCCCTCTGTGGTTTGCGCAGAAGAGGGCTTGCCCCTGCCCCTAGCTCTGGCGGGTGGAGCGCAGGCCTTGCTCCTCATCCGGTGATCGGCTGGCTTGCCAGCTGCCGCACATACGGTGCAGTGCGGTGCGGCATTACAAGACCCGGCCTTGTGACCGGGCTGACCACAGCGGAAGCAGTGGTGGCTGCGGTCCGCCTCCGAGGTGCATTTAGCTCCCACGTGGTTGCCCACCTGGATGCGGAAGCACCTCAGAGGTTTGGGTTCCAGCAGTTTCACCTGCGCGGAAACCCAGCCCACCAGTAGCCTACGGCCCTCGGCTATTTTTTGGCCGCCGACACGGGGCAGCTCACCGTAACGGCTCGCATCCCCTTGAAATCGAGACCGATGGTGCCTGTCCTCACCTGCTCGGCAGAGCACCCTCCAGTCCTAACGACGGCGGCCACCACCTCTCCCTCTGTCACCGAGTCGTCCAGGCCTAGGATGCGCATGTCAGCGCACTTGGTGGGCCTGGACACTCGGGCCTCGTCGCATTTAAGGACGCCCTAAGCCTTTCGGCCAGAGCGTCAGCGGCCGGGCCGCTGGCCGCACCGGGGATCTCGAGCATCCGGGCCCCAGTCGCCGTGAGCCTCACCCGGATGCCTTCGGTGGCGCCGATCTCCTCGAGGCTCACCGCCTTCCCCACCTTGGCTAGCATGTCGCGGTAGGACACGCCCTTCTTTTCCGCTTCCGGCTGTAGCGTTATTACTACAGCTGCGGATTTCGGGGCGCGGAGCCTAGCCGCAACGCTTCGCGCTTTTTGCCGCTGCCGCCTCTCCTTCCTTTTGGCCGCCCTTGCCACCTTACCGGCCTTCCTGTTCTCCCCGGCTACGTGCCATTCGGCACCAGCCGGAGGAGATATAGGAGGTGGGGGTGGCCGTCCTGCAGCCAGGGCCGGCACCCACGCCGTCTGTGTATCCGCCCCGCCCTCCCTGAGCATGGGCGGCCCCGCGGGTTTCGGCACGGAGAGGGCCTTCCTCTGCCCCGATGAGCCAGGTTTGGCCGCGCCAGCTGCGACGGCGGCAAAAGAGGCCGCCTTCTGCCGGCCCGCGGCCGGCTGGCTCGCCGCTAGTGGGGGGCGCAAGACAATGGCCTCCAGGGCGGAAAACCGACTCTGGAAGGCAGCCAGCTTGTGCCGCACCAGGGTCAGAACCCGGTCTTCCGCAGGAACGGGCCGTCCCTTCCTATGCTGCTGCGCCCCCTCCTGCGCCACCTCCCTGGGGCCGGCTGCTCGCAGCCCGGCCAGGTCTGCTCGGAGCTCCTCATTCTCCTACCGGAGAAGGAATTAATTGTAAAGGAAGGGATTTCTTAGAGGAATTAATTGTATGAACCTTGAAGAAGCCGTGGCTACATTTGAAAAAGGCGTGGAAGTAATCCCCTAAGAAGAGTGGGCCCACTGCTTCAGTCAATGGTTCTATGGCATGCGATGGTGCTTAGAAAGGAACGGAGACTACTTCGAAAAGCAATAAAAATATGAACAGGCTCCTACATCATTCCGTTGTTTATTTTCTAAAAACTTTCAGTGTGACCCACGTATATTCTAAAAAGTTTGCTCAACAACGTAATTAACGCAGTGAATGTTGTTGAACTGGCAAAATGAAAGCCATCGCTACTGTTAGTGTGTTACGCAATTACACCGCAGGGATACAAGTTTAAATCATCGTTCTATTTCTGACAATCGTTTGATGATGGCAGAGACAGAATAGCGTTTTAAGAACGTTAACCGTTAAACGCATTTAGTGATTTGAGGTGCAAGTGGGCCTAAATGTTAGTGCGCTGGATTTTTATTTATTTATTACTGCCATAGGCATTTTCTAATATTCAACCTTTGGGTGATGCAGAGGCAAACAGTGGTAGGTGCAATTTGTAATGAAAATTCAGGAATCAATATTTTTGAATACCAAGATACGCATAGACCTATTAAGACTATAAATATATATATATACCTTATTAAATATAAATATACATACATACACGAATATATTAAAAAGAAATAGGACAAACAATGAGAAATCATTAGCATTGTGATGATACTACCAGCTTCGTGCGAATGTGCTCGCAAACTTTAGCTTTAAAGGATAATCGGTTGGTTGATATCCCGATGTCCTGGGGGAGCGCATTCCACAGAGAGATAGATTGAAAGAAGAATGAAGTCTGTGCGGTGAGTGGGGCATTGAAGAAGACGATTGTGTGATGAAAGTATATTTCTATTGTAGTTGGCGCAAATGTACTGAAAGTGGGGGGCTAGATAACCAGGGGAAGAGGGAGAATCAAGAAATGAAAACAAGATAGTCAGCGCCCTTTGCTCTCTGCGCTGGTGTATATTTATAGGCGGATATTCAGCCCTGCTACCGTCTTGCTGACTAACAAATTTTTGAATCACGATAAGATAAGTCGTCGTCACTCACCGGACGCCTGAGGGAGGACATTGTCATCGAGGTAGACCACGGCAAAGGTGGTGTGATGATCTGACAACGTTTGCAAGGTCATCATGGTCAGAGATCGCACAAGACATCGGGTTTGGAAGCCTTGGTCCAGCAGTGGGACACAATATAGGCAAATAAAAAGCTAAGCCGTGCCAAAGACTTGTGAAAGAGGATATGGTTAGAATTGGGGTGACTGCCGAGATAACGACTATTAGAGAAGTATGAAAGAAAAGGTCATGCTGCTCCTACCATAAATATATTGGGATACAGGCAGGCGAATGATGAAGCTAAGCCGTGCCAAAACAAGACAAGCAGTCCTTGCTGTTCAATTGCTTGCTGTTTGCTTGTCAATGTACACCTGCCAACTTTGGTGCAACTTCACAAAAAAGATGTACAGCTCATTAAGGGTCCAGTACAATGATGCTTACCGAACCCTTATGAAACTGCCAAGATACTGCAGTGCCTCGAGCATGTTTGCTGAAGCGAGAGTCCCGGACTTTTATGCCATCATGAGGTCGAGGGTCGCGTCTTTTTGGCAAAGTTTGAGACGCTCCAGTAACAGCATTTTGAAGGTTGTCGCGTGCAACCTATCAAACCCCATATTTGTGCACTGGATTTCTGTTCACCTGAACTATGACTATGTTGTTTTTAAGACTATGGGTACCTATACATTACATTACACATACATACACACCTCCATGTTGTAATATTTAATGTTTTTTCTTTGGTTTTTTTTTTGTATATGGGTATCTGGCCTGCAATAAAACACTATTTATTTTATTTTTATTTTATTTAAATGCAAGTATTCCTACAGTGGCTAACCCCGAGTGAGTTAGCTTAATCATCTGCGTGCCTGATTGTGGAAATGACATTAATTTGCCGCTTCATCTGTCCAGCTTGTTCAACCAATGAACCTATGTTCTGCAGCCCTGACCTAGAATCTAATCTAGGCAATCACGCAATGCCTAGGTCTCTCTGGGAATGGAAGCCAGAAAATACGCAGAACTTTTCCTATTATAGGACCACGGTTGGTATATTTTTGAACTGAATGTTTTAGTTTGAAATAGCTGTCCTTGCGACTTTGTTCGTGTGTTTTTGACGTTCATGACTGTTAAAGTAGGTACACTGTGTTACTCTAGCTATTTTGCTAATTGGGTTGATTTCGTAATTTTTTCATGATTAATTTCAGTGTCCTTATTTTTTTTTTGGCATCAGGAGTTATTTGTATATAGCGTGATTGCCATCTGATCCATCGCGATAAGTATTTGTATGACATATATGTCATACGACATTTAAAGAGGGTTGAAAAATTATGGCTTTTCCACAGACACAGGAGGAAATTTGGTTTGATTTGGTATTCTTTTTTTAGGGTTCTGTCACCATAGTAATTAGCGACTCTGGTTTCAATGAATTTGCCAGCAGCCATAGATCGTGTGTTATGCTTATTGACTGCATGAGTTAGGTTATGCTCTTGGGTACCATGGTGGTTATCTGCTAAAACACAATGATCAATGGGGATGGCAATAGGCTCGCGCTCGCCCCCAATAGGGGGACAGGGGGGCATTACTGACGAAATGTAGGTGTACTATTGGTACACCTCTCTTTCTTTTCTTTCTTTCTTTCTTTTATAATAAAACGTTGCCCCACACTAGGAATTTCTGTTGTATCGTGGGTGCATTTACAAAAATTTAAACTTACATACACAAACAGCCAGACCCGGAACAACTACTTGCAGGTCATACAAATATTTGTTCCGTGCGGGGATCGAACCCGCGACACGTAACACAGCAGTCAATCGCTAAACCACTGCGCCAACCGTGTCGTCGCCTCTGCCCAGCCCTTCCGGAAAATAAGGCATGATGTTATGTTCTATGAAATTATTATATGAAAAACAGTTTTCCATAAAATACCTTAGATAATTATCAATATTTTTTTATTATTTATTAAAACTTTATGCACAAGTAAAAAAATACTGTATAAAGTCGGACTTAATGCCTGAGTCATAATAATAATGAAGCATGCTTGCAAACAATAAAGGAGATATAATATGAGATAATTAAGGCATATATGCAAACATCATAAAGGTGCTGTGTTATTAAAGTTAATGTTTCACTTTGAACATGCGATGAATAGGAAGAATTAATTTGTGAGAAACGTGGTTTGTTTTCATAAGTTTAATAAATATTATAATAAGGGTGAGGTTACAAAGCTTAAAGTGAATGTACAGATTTGAAAGGGAACTGCCCAAGAAATGCGTAATTGCTGAAATCTAAGCCTTACCCGCGATTGATGATTAAAAATATTGTGTCTGTTTCTATCGATCAACTTGCTCAATTCTATTAGTCAATCTACCATATTCTACAACTTATCAGATCACAATTACAAGCCACTCCATAATATATGCATGTCTCTATAATTATATTTTGATCCTGGCATTTGGTATCGTGTATTGAGCTCAAGAGAATATTTTACTGTTTTAGAATAGGGGTGTTTTGGGGCACCAAAAAACATACGTTTATAAATTTACCTTTATTTTGTACTGGAATTTTGATTGACTTCTTATTATTTTAAATAATGTTTTTTTCTGGTGTGGCCTGAGCTTTAGGCTATAATTTTATGTTTATAAGTCCTTGAATTGAACTTAAACACCAACAAAAGGATAAAGCTAATTCTTGACCACAACCACTCTGCCTCGAATGAAAAGCGGGTAATGTAGATTTAATTAGACAAAATGTCTTTACATAAATTCCTTTTCGAAAATGAAGCTGTACTGTAAGTATTCGTGTTATTTTATTTTAAAAAAACATGTATTTATCTAAAAACCTTTGGAGCTGTTTACACTGCACTGTCCTGTGCGACATTTTACGGTAAAAAGTCCACATTCCACTGTTCATACGGTTTAAAACAAATACAGTTTGAATAGAATAGATACTTCATTTTTTGAAAATAGCTGCAGTACCTTTTTATAATTTTTGTTTTTTTCTCTCACACTTCTATTGAAAACACAAGCGGTTACTTTAATAGTTTTAATTATTAAATATAGTTTATAGTAATGCATTACTGCTTGTATGTTCACAACACAAATTCTATTAGAACTCTAATACGCGAAGACTTGTACCTAATTGGCTTTCTGTCGACTATTGTTTCCTTTTTTTGATGTTTTTTTTAGCTGTATGTCTTCCATGCTGTAATAAATAAATAAATAAATACTCTTTATTATGTAAGTACACCAAAAAATTACAAATATGAAAGTAGAAATTTTACATAGGGTGACACAATGGGTGGTCTTATCGCTAAAAGCATTTTTGAACTTTGAACAGAAAATTCTTAAATTCACTGACGTAACGTACAGCTTATGATCACTGGGTTTAGAAGTACGACATTTTGTACAATAGTTCCTTGTAAAACGAAGGTCGCCACTGAGGAGAGATTTTTGAAAATTCCCCCCTAAAGGGTTTAATTAGAGGAGTTTATCTTTTTTGCCAATGTGAAATCCCATCCGCGCACGGCTTGTGTGATCATAAAATTGTACAGTAAAATTTCGTACATGATCAACGCCGATTTACCGGGGCTTTTGAGGATTGGCTGAATTTGGAAGGTGAAGAACCGAACTGCTGGACTTACATAATGTCCAACATTTTATTTGAATTGGACTTATTACATAGTACCAATGAATAAATACGCTGCTCATGGATATTACTTTCTCAGCCCAAGACTACAATGATTACAAACAAGAATACAATTAAAAGACGAAAACAAGCATTGTGATAGTAGATTGTTATACAAGGAGCTAAAATGACCAATTATATATACGAGGTAGTTTTACTCCCGAGCTTTAGCGAGGGAGTAAATAGAAACCGAGTTTTAATGGGTTTTTAGCGCCGTGTATTACACTCTACTTTTCACTACGATTGCGAGAAAATAAAACAATCCAATACAATATGAAATATGTAGTTTATTATGAAATATGTAGTTTATTTTATTAAAATTATTTCTTTTCCTTTCTCTTCTATTTGCAAATTAGGGTCTCCATTCTCACTAGATATATTCACTATTGTAAAATTAATTACGGTCACTACCAATTCAATTTGCAATTAGAGAAAAATTATAAAGATTTCGCGCCACTGTCTTTTTTTTGTTTTTTCTTCTGCAGTCGCAACGCATTGCATGCATTCTACCAAAGAGATCGCCGATTTTAGTTCCATTTTCAAAAATAAAATGAAGTTCTTTTTTTATGAAACAGTAATAAGTCGAGTCTATATTCATGATTATTTTACTTATGATTAAAGACTTTTTCGTTTTTGTAGGCTCATTGTCATTTGACACACAAAAATTAAAAAAAAATACTTTTTCCCATACAGGAAGAATTGCTATTTTTTCTTCGCTCTGGTACGCCACAATGACGGTCTTTTTGAGCAAGAGGAGTGAAAACATATTTTTCTGTTGCAGCGGCATCAATTCCCCCTCCGATTACCTGTACATTAAACTCTTACGTTTTACGCTGGTCATCATCAGCTCCTGGCCTCGAAAAGAAATAGGAGAGCCCGAGTCAAACTACCAAGCCATATTCCTTAAATTCTTTTATTTAGGTGTGACTATTGCTTGTATGTATGGAGGCGTTACTTATGTCATCATACACATGAGTGAATTATCTTTTTTGGAAATTGGGCATATGTATATTATTATACTTATGAATACAGTTGATATGGTAAGTGAAATTTCTAGTGACTATGATTAACTGATGAGCTGAAGAGACAATCTGATACTAGATATCTGATGTTCAATGTTAATGCCGATCTAGAAGTCGTTGGTTTGAATGACTATTGCTATGAACTAACTCCTAAAACATACATATTTGGCTTAGTTGGAATGGTCCACGAGACAGCTGATGAAACCCAAATAGATAATAATAGATATTTGAGAATTTATGTCAATCATACCCAAAGTGGTCTAGATATCGACCCCCAGGAGTCGACGACGACCTGTAGGTCGTAGGTTTTTTTTCCACATCTCACTACAGTTAGACATCATTCAGAACACATTTGTTGATGAATTTTCGAAGATGCAATATTAGCTACCCAAAACCTAAAAACTTGGCATATGGCCATGGGTATATGAGACAAAAAAAGTTTGAGGACTTCTGATTTATACGAACATGGGTTAGATTTTTTATGTTTAAGTTAGTTTAATATATTAATATTATATTCAGATAATTGAAGATTTTGCATGCCATAAGTTGAAATGTATCGGGACCAGATCGGGACTATTAACCAAAAATCCATGTTATCTGTATATCATATTTTTTCTGGATTTTGTATGATTTTTATATTACTTAAATTGTTACAGTCCAGAGTCATCACATTGACGTTTTCCACTAAGTACAGAGGGGTGGCTAAAGAATTTCTGACTAAAATTCATCTGTTCTTCTACAAAGATCGTTCTGAATATGCGATGAAGGTAAGATATTGTATATCAGGCTTATTTTATTTGAAGTATTCATTCCACTGCAAAAATTCGGTGTTCAGTCTTATTCAGTCAACGTTTGAAACTTGTTCAAATATTTAAAGGAATTTGCAGGTTTAGATTATGGCGCAGGTTCACAGAAAATAATATACTTACTTACAGATTTATTTGTACAATACAATATAATATTTACATAATTTAAAAAGCTAACAGTCTTAAAATAATAATAATAATGATGCGTACAAGTATATAAAAAAGGAGGGAAAATAATCAAAGGGCATTCAAAAATTCGTCTTCATCGCTGTCAACAAGAAAAGTACCCAAAATGCTGGCAGCATTGCCACGTTGTATGGCAATGCTGATTCTTTGGCCAAAAAATTGGCCAGCCCTCTGTTCACGTGAAGAGTCAACCGACCGCTTGGCGATGCCTCTAAGAACCGAGGGGGCACTCGGACCCCATGGCCCTAGTGTTTCAACCCCAAAAGAATCAAACAAATAAGTCCCAAAAAGATTGGAGTATTTGCGCTATTTGAAGCTATCTGCACCTACAGCAGCCACCCCAGCACAGCTCGCCGTGCTAGGAAGATGGAATGGCGTAAGAGTGTCGACACACGTTGCGTTCCACACCAAAGGTCTACCTACCTTCCAAGGCATTATGGTCATTCCGTCTGGTCTCCTCCCATTGTCGCATGCCAAGCCATCCGGTTCTAAAACAGCTGGCACCCCGGTGGCAAGAGCACGACGGGTGATGTTATTGATGCTGGCGTTCCGCGCTATCCAGCCTGCGCTCTGACTGCAGAATAGGCCATGGTGTCCGAGGTAGTTGGCACCTTAACCGCATTGTCAGCGATGCGGAGCCACGCCAGGAGTGCCCAAACGCAGACAAGTATGCGAGCCGGAAGGTGGTGTCACCCAGCATAGTGCCAATGTTGAGTAATGGTAGCGCCTGAAACCAGAGGCCCGACTCCCACACACCTACAGCCAGCAGGCGGGCACGCTCAGCAGTATTGGTGGTCGTATTCAATACAATACAATCAGTTTTATTTATTGATAAAAATATTAGTTTTTTTTACTTTTTCAAATGGGTCAAAACTGTTTTGTGGCCCGGCCCACCCATAAGTCTTCAGCTATGTCATAACTACTGAACTTGTTCCACTTTTTTAAAAATGGCATTCACTTTATCCGTAACAGGCCGACCAGAGTGAGCTGCATCTTTGACATCAAAATTCCCGAACTGAAATCGCTTGAACTAACTTTTTGCTACTCTTACTGAAACTCCATTGAGTTCATATACGTTACATACTTTTTTAGCGGCTTGTTTCACATTTTTCCCTTTTTTGTAATAAACTTCAAAGCGTATCGAATTTCTTCGTTAGCGTACTTCACATTGAAGAGAAGCGCCAAGTCATCTGGTTAACAATTAAGTAGGTTGCGACATTATTGAAGAAACTGGTTATATAAACACATAGGTTTCACTCATTTTGGCGGACAGAAAAACAATTGAAAAATGGCGGAAACTCGTTTTGATTATTTTGTCATCTATTTAATTATATCAAAACTAGCCAGATACAAACAGTACGTACAGCCAAAAAGATTTTTATACCTATATAATCCAAAAAAACTTTATCCCCGACCTATATAGGTCCTAAAATACTTCCCTGTGGGACACCTTTTAGTTTTTTTTACTTAGGGCAATAAAATGGTAATTTAAATTTCGGTTTCAGGCTCACAAAAGGATCCACTTAGTATCTCATCTCTTCACGATATACTTAGTAGCTCAGATGTTAGCTGGCTTATCTCTTTTCAACCTGATACCTATGTACAGTAACTATGCTGCCGGAAGGTACAAAAGTGGTGGTTTCCAGAACTCGACGTTTGAACATTCTCTGTATTACCCTTATCCATTTAACACGTCGACTGAAATGAAGGGATATATTGTTGCTTGTATTATTCATTGGTAAGTTAGCGACATCATTATCATACAATACATGTAATGTGTGTCTTGTATTTTGATTAAAATAATATTTTTTTAAATATTCACAATTCGTGCGTTTGCTTATCGGCGCGATTACGAACGAAACACGGGCAATATTAGTGCACACGAAGTATTTTATGAAATTAAAATATAACATTCAAAACAAATAAGTAGAAGTGATGGGCCGACTTGCCCATCTTGCCCATTGAGTGGTGTTGCTTATAAGATTACTAGCAACAT
This sequence comes from Brachylomia viminalis, assembly GCA_937001585.2. Taxonomy (NCBI): domain Eukaryota; kingdom Metazoa; phylum Arthropoda; class Insecta; order Lepidoptera; family Noctuidae; genus Brachylomia; species Brachylomia viminalis. The sequence continues at coordinate 25,867,535 of OW443294.2, read as the reverse complement.
CATTAGATATACGAAGTTTAATTGTAACTACTGTCGCATTCGTCTTCATATTGTTTGAATACAGCTATTGCCGTGGCAAATATAGTAGCAGTGCGTCAGCAATGTTGTGGCAGATCTTACTGTAAAGGGTGCGACGGGCGTACATTGAAGTTTCGCCACTCGTCAAGGCTGCTTTAATGCACGCAGATATCTATAAACTCATGAAGTCATTGTCATCAGGTTTTACGATGTTAGAGTCGGTATGAAACTGACTAAGGTGTATTAGTATTTATGATTGTAGAATAATATAATGTGTTGTTGTTTCTTTTTGCAGGTTCTTGTCATACCTATGCTCAACTTGGTTCTGCATGTTCGATCTGTTTCTGTCACTAATGGTTTTCCATCTTTGGGGCCATTTCAAAATACTCATTAATATTCTGAATGATTTCCCAAGACCGAGTTCTAATTCTAATTTAATGTTAAAAAATGGCCTCGTTATACGTGCTGAAAAATATTCCAAAGAAGAACTGTTACAAGTTTCTGAAAGGTTAAAAGAATGTATCAATTACCATCGGGAGATTGTTGGGTAAGTTATTAACTGACCAATAAGAAGACAGAAAATTCCATTGGTAATATTATTTATATATTCACTTGAAAATATTTATTTCAGTTTTACAGACACAATGTCGGATGTATTCGGGCCGATGCTGTTCGTATATTACGTCTTCCATCAGACAAGCGGCTGCCTATTACTCCTAGAATGTTCACAAATGGTCAGTGTGCGACATGATTATATTAGGTCCTTACACATGAAATTGGCGTTTTGTATGAAACGATTTTTTTACAATTAAATTATTTTAATTAATCAATCAAAGCATGCACCTTTGTTATCTATTCACTTTTGCCATTGGTCGGTAGTTCATCGATTCCTTTGCTGAAAAAATTGAGGGAGCGAGAATCAATGTCTAAATGTCTATCAATAAAATCTTTGAAGCGGTTTTGACATCGTCATCGGAATTGAATTTTTTTCTTGCAAGAAGTGGTCCAAACTCCGGAAAAAGTGGTAATCTGTTAGAGCAAGGTCCGGGGAGTATGGTGGGTGTCGGAGACGTTCCAATCGCAGCTCCTCTAATTTAGCGACCGTCTGTTGTGCAGTGTGTGGTCTAGCGTTGCCCTGAAGCAGCAGTGGGCTCGTGCAATTGACCAGTCTCGGTTGTTTAACGCCTAGCTTTTCCGTCATGGTTTGTTGTTGACAATACAGATCTGCCGTAATCGTCTGGTCAGATCTTAGGAAGCTGTAGTGGATGACACCAGCACTGGTCGACCAGACACTTACAAGTACCTTTTTCGAAGTCAACTTTCGCTTGGGCCAGGATTTGGCCGGTTCTCCTGGGTTCTACCATTTTGATGAGCTTTTTCGATTATCGTACAGGATCCATTTTTCATCACAAGTAACGATACGATTCAAAATCCCCTCATTATTGTGACGGTTGAGCACACAACACGCAGCACGCAGCACTCAACCCGTATTTGTTGGTTTGCTTTACTCAATTCATACGGTACCCATTTTTCGAGCTTTTTCACTTTTCCAATTTGTTTCAAGTGAATTAAAATTGTTTTATCAATCACGACGAAGCCTGCCGCTAACTCAGACGTGGTTTGCGATAGATCTGCTTCCACGATCACTTTTAATTCTTCATTATCAACTAGGGTCTCCGGCCGTGCATGAGGTTTGTTCTGTAGGTCAACATTTCCAGAACGAAAACGTTGAAACCAAAAACGTACTGTGTTTTCTTTAACGGTAGCTTTCCCATACACATAATTAATCCTTAGAGCTGTTTCTGCAGTGCTGGTGCCACGGTGGAACTAGTATTCGTAACAAACCCGATATTTTAAGTTTTCCATATTGTCAATAGAAGCTGTCAATAGAAGCATGTCATAGAAAACTCAAAAGTTGCGAAAACAAATTAATCGCTAAATTGGAAACACAAATACACAAGACTAAATTTGAAATGAATTTGAATTTAGAATTCCTAACCAAATGCCAGATATTTGAGATCAAAGTGGCCAGTTTGACAAAACGCCAATTTCATAAATATGTAAGGACCTAATATTATTAGCAAACAAAAAGCTGTTATGTTATTTACTTATCTGATTTTATTTTTCAGACAGCCCAAGCTCTGATGCGTTATTTGCCACTCACTATTATATTGACTCAGCAGCTTATACAGTTGTCAGTTATTTTCGAACTGGTTGGAAGTGAGGTAAGACTGCCAATACTTTGAAAAATGAGGAATAAATTATAAATCACCACATACGTATAAAATTGTTCATGAGCCAAATTAGAAGGACGTGTGAGGCTTGTGTTGACTCTTTAATAGTTTAATTCATCTCATCACTCGCCATGTTTTATGTTTTATTTACTTCTAGCTTCTGAAAATGCTAAAGGCTTTTTATGAAAATTTACCTTTTCTTCTGAAAACTTTGAAGAATTTTATTTGCTTTATATCCGTGGCTGGCATTAAAAAGCTTGTAATAATTCTAAGTACATTTGATTAGCTGTAGAGGCTGCTGCCGAGGTGCTTTGATTTTAGCTAAATAAACATTATCTTCGTAATAATTTCAGAGTGCAAAACTAAAAGACGCAGTATATGGCATACCATGGGAGTGCATGGACGTAAAGAATAGAAAAGTGGTGATGTTTTTCTTAATGAATGTACAAGAACCTGTACATGTGAAGGCTCTAGGTGTTGCTAATGTTGGTGTTACATCTATGGCTACGGTGAGTTAATATTAAACAGCTTTAACATTTCATTGGAGCAAACAAATCCTTAGGGCCTAAACAAAGTGAAATTCTATCAACGATAACGATGACGGAAAAGTCAAAAATGTATTAGATTGACATAAGCTTATAAAAATCATGTTGAAAGTCGTTGTAGAAATACAAAACGGTTTAACAGCCATTGTCACGCTCTCTTGTGTGACTACTGCTAATTGGCAAACGTAACATCATAGTTATGAGAGTTGCTGGGATTGGAATATTTATTTATTGGTCTTGTAAGAGAAAAAGGAAGAGAGAGAAGATATTGTTCAGATGTTTTTTATTCTAATAAGAATTATAGCGCTGGGCATGCCACAATTGCGGCGATAAGTCCCCTCTTTGAGGAGTGGCTGGAGAGGCGCCACGGCGTCCTCACCTTCCGCCTGACGCAGGTCCTCACCGGACACGGTTGTTTCGGGAGGTTCCTGTTCCGGATAAGGCGGGAGGAAACGCCCGGGTGTCACCATTGTGTGGATCGCCCGGAGGACACGGTGGAGCATACGGTGAAGGTCTGCCCGGCTTGGGCGGAGCACCGCCGTGTCCTCGTGGAGGCGATTGGCGGTAGCGATCTCTCGCGTCCGGCGCTTGTCCAGGCCATGGTACGGAGCGAGAGCGCTTGGGAAGCCGTCACCTACTTCTGCGAAGCAGTAATGTTCGCGAAGGAGGAGGCGGAACGCGTGAGGGAGAGGCAAAATTCGTGCACTCACGCCCCTAGCCGCCGCAGGAGACTCCCTGGGCGTTGCGAATCGCAAGCCGAATCCCGGCCACCGTAGGCGCGGGCTTGCGAACGGCGAGCAAAGGGCAGCTCGCCGTTTGATAAGGACCTGGCCCGGGTCGACGGCGCGTTGTGTTCCACGCGCGCCTCAAAGAGATGTCAGCACCAATGACGGGGCCCGCTAGGGCCGATGCCTGCTAGGATTGCGGGAAAGTCCGAGAGGGATACCGTGGCCCCTGGCACAGGCAACTGAAAGAACACGGGTGGGTTTTAGTCAGTAAGAGTCTGAAACCATCTCCCGCTCTGCCCAGAGCGACAGAAGTTATTTGATGATTTCCCACTATCAAAAAAAAAAAAAGGCCATAGGCGTAGGAACATTATAGTCTGTTCTAAAAGTATCTAATGGAAATGTAAACAAATGGGTCAGAAAACGTACCCGTCGATGCCAATTTGTAGTGCCACTTGCGAATTAATTGCTTTGATTTCATTATTTGTATACACGGTATTCAACATGTCTAAATCGCCTTAAATATGTTTTTCATTTGATTATTGAACTTAATTTTGTAACCTCCATATTCGTCAATAGTATTTCAATTACAATTCACAATTACAATTTACAATTTAAAAAGAGGTGAGATTAAAATTTAAAACCTTCTAAATACCGATGAACGTGTTACCCTTTAGCGATTGATTGCGTAAGAATTAACCAGAACAGAGTATGTTTACAATTCCATCATATACTTTTGGAACCGACCATACATATTAAGAACCCACTGAAAGTGTTCTGTCGTTATACCTACACTATGACTTTTTGGTCATGGTCTAAAAGAATTTATATATTTTTTGCAGATTTTGAAAACTTCGATGTCTTACTTCACTTTTCTACGCAGTATGTGAACGAGATGCGGCAATATTGAGAAATTTAAATGTTTAATAACAAAATGTTATGTCTATTTCTAATTGTTGTTGCTTTTTACTTGTATAACTATAATTATGTGTATGTATGTTTTCTCTTATTGTCATTGTTTGAAGTAGTTTAAAACGTTAAGTATATTTAGTTATAATTCCGCTCGATAGATGGCGCTTTGGCGGTTAGGCAGTCGAGGTAGATGATGAGTAAAACACCAGGTTGTAAGATATAGTGATAATGTTTTATTGGATTTTGTCCTGACTTATATAATATTAATCGTGGTGGAATTTGGTGTCGGGTCTACTACAGAAGTATAATTTATCCACCAATAGCAGTGAAGCTTCCGAATGCGGGGCGCAGGCATTGTAAACAGTGTGATTCTTTTAGCGCCGAAGTTATAAATATAGGTGGCGTGCAGCGGAGACTCCAGTGTGATGTTGTGCGGCGCACGCGCAAGTCGTGCCCACTGCCACAGCGCTGTACCGAATCCCTTTAATGCTGAATCGCGGTGTTATAATGATCCGTCGTTATATTATATTTAGTTCAATAAAGTCGATTTTTCGTTGGCATACTTCCGAGTATCAACCTTTACAAAATTAGCTAGGTCAACAGTAAACAGTCATTGTATTCTTTATATCACCCTATCAAATAAATTATTGAAGCACTACATAATCATATTTGATTAAATTTGTCTTATTTTACTTTAGTAACATAATAAAGATTTATGAATAAAAATAATCTTTTTCTTAAACCTACCCTTACCCTTAGTTATTTTTTCATCTTGAATTTAATTTCAACGGAAACAATAAACAGTTTCATACACGATTTATTTTGATTTAAGGTGAACAAAATAGTCAAAGATGATGAATTTTCGATGATTAAATGTTTGACATTATTATTCGAGAGCGATTGTTGGTGTCAGAAATCCCACTTTCAGTTTTTGGATCATAATTCAAAACGGCTCGTCCTAGGAAAAAAATAATGAAATTCTCTTATCCCTCCTTTGTCACATCCCCGGGGATGCAAGGAGCTCAATCTACGGATGACCTTAGATTGACCTTGACCGTGACTGATTAAATTTTTGCCCTATAAATTGCATGATTCTGTGTAAACATAACGCATCTGAAGGTTCAGAGGGCGATTGGTTTGGCAAAACGTCCTTCTCTGGCAATTTTAATAAGTTATAGAGTCGGCCACCAAGATTTGCAATATCTCGAAACAAGAAACAATCCAGGACTCGAGGACCCAGATGTTTCAGTAATAATAATAATAACCAGCTGGCAGCACCAACGTCAACACGTCACGAAATTTGTTTTCATAATTTTCAGTTATATTAATTTAGTCGCAGTTTTTACATTTCATGAGATATCCTACAACACGCCTGACACCTAAATGATCACGACATAATTAAAGAAAAGTAAAATTAACCAGAATTATAGACTTTCACCAAAAACTACCGAATCGGTAAAACAGAGAAAACGCTTATAAAAACTAAAAAAAAAAATGATAACGTCAGCTTCAAGACGAGCACGCTTACCACCTCCAGACTCATTGCTCGGATCCACAGGGCCGGCGGCGGTTTCCAGCCCTACTGTGAACGCTGTAACAACATCGGCCGCGGTAGACGCGTTGTGCTCGAGCGTCGAGTATTGGGTTCCCTGCCGACATCGCTAACACCTGTACGTCGGCAGGAGAGAGGCCGGCCACCGAGGATCTTGGGACTTAGGGGATACCTGGCCCCGAGCCGGGTCTCTCTATGAAAATCTATGAAAGAGAACTTCATGCGCGCATATTACAGGTCTACAGAGGGGGGAACTAACCTCACTGCGTACCGTGATAGGATGCTGTCTCTGTTTCAGGGACTAGAGCCAACCGTCAACGTCTCAGCCCAACGACTATCGGATCAGGTGTCATCCAACGCAATCATAGGTTAGGCGATGCCGCACTTGATAGGCTACGCTCAGAGCTGAGCAACCATATCATCTTGATTCCGGCACAAACCGCGTTACAAGCGTCAACCCAATGGTTGACTCGTAATCAACTCACACCATGCCACCATGCCGCCATGGTCCAATCATGATGTTGAAGAGAAAGATGATAGGGTTGCCACAGTAAGTATTCAGTGCAACGTCCGATTGAGGAGAGCACTGGAGGATGCGTTTTGTGAGTTTAGATCGAATTCGACCGGACTTAGACTCCGATTACCACGCCTACCTATGCACAAAAGAATAGGGCGTTGGTGTATGCCCTGGACTCGCAGCTTCAGAGTGTGTTCAAGAGCAGCAAGGATCTCGTTGATGCACACTCGATCCTGGATTGCGTGGCTGTTGGGGCAAGTCATTTAACTAACGTCAAGTTTCCAAAATGTGAAAGAGCTACTCAACCATAACCATCCGTACCTGTCTGGCAGTGCAGGCTCGAGTGTCGTATCGATGGGGCCAGGTTACTTATCGGCAAACTATACTGCTTCGGGGAAGGCGATACACGACCACAAGAGATGCGTTTTATAAGGCATTGTGCATTCTCGGGGACTGGAATTAGGCCTCGAGAATACTTACCCGTGTCACAGAGCGCATCGACTTCCTGAAGCAGAAAGTTTGTGCATGGGCGAGCCGTATAAGGCGGTATAAGCGGCGGGCTGATCAATACACGCAGAGTCGCATGTTGCAGAGCGATGAGAGGTGGGTGTACAGAGCTTGGGAGCGACCTGAACAATATGATATCCGTTACTGAACTGGAAATCTCCAAGACCGCATGGATTGTACAACTTTTGGTTGAAATGGCTAATTAGTTCACACAGTTGCTTGGCATCTCAGTTCCAGTCATCCTTAGATTTTGGGTCGCTACCGCAGTTTCTAACAACAGGCGTTACCCACCTGCTCCATGAGTCAGGTAGTCCCACAAAACCCAATAATTATCGACCGATCACGTGTTTGTCTACGGTCTAACTTCTTACTGTATCAATTTTGAGAGCTAAACTTATCACGCACATTGACAGTAACTCGATTATGGATAAATGGTTGTAGGAATGGGTCCCGCGGTACTGAGGAGCTACTCCTCATCGACATGGCCACTAGCCAACAGGTTCGTTGATTCCGCAAGGATCTATCGACATGCTGGATAGATTATAAGAAGGCCTACGACTCGCATATACGTCGCGTATACGTTATACGAGATAGATGCAACTATACGCATCTTCCTTGAGTTATGTATGGGGCAATGGAGGACGGTTCTTTACTATCCAGGATGTCGACAGATCCAGGGGAATGATGAGCTTGTATGGATTAAACGGGGAGTACTTCAGGGCGACAGTTTGAGTTCACTTTGGTTCTGCTTAGCCCGGAATTCTCTAAGCACACTACTGGAGGATTCAGGTATAGGCTGTCGGTTGAAGAGTGGTTGTCAGGTCATATCTTATGTCCTCTGCATGGATGACTTGAAACTCTTTGCTCCCCACAAATTGCGACTGATTGAGCTACTGAAGGTAACTGAAACGTTCAGTAGCGCCACCGGGATGGAATTTGGTACTGTACAAAAGTGCAGAGGTGAGATTATGGAATCTGAAGGAATTCATCTTTCAGATTACATACACCTTAGATAGCTATAAAAATGTGAGTATGTCGGAAGCGTTAGGCATCAACGTTGCTAACATGAAGCAATCATTGAAGGAGCGCTTCTTTGGTCGCCTGAAGAAGGTATTGGTTTATAATAACTTACCAAATGAAATTAAAATTATTACAGCGTCATGTGTTCAGGACAAAATTGACAGAATGGCTTCTAAAGTGTTGTTTTTATAGTATTAAGGAATTTATGGAACATACAAATTGAAAATTTGTATAGTCACGATAGAAATTGAAAAATTAAATAGTAACTAAATGCATGGTAATTGTATATAAGATAATATAATGGTAATATAATAAGAATGTATTAAAACTCAATAAAAATTTGCACGCTTGCTTGCAGGCAGAATACAATGACACTTAGGTTATAAGATCTCACCTTTACCAAAACAATGTATTTCTGGCAAATAAACGTTTGATTTGATTTGATATTAATTAGTCTTCTTTCAGAGCGAAACAAGGTGCGCGCCTTCAACGGCTGGGTCTCAGCACCTTGGTTAGGAGGTTTCATACACTGATGACCGCAACCCGGATGCATCACCCACGATGTTCGGTGATGAGATTGTAAATCCCGCGGAAATGCGGAGGTCGAGGCTTTCTAAATGCGAAGACCCTCCACAACCACGAGGTGTGCAACCTCAGAGAATATTTTTTTAAAGCTGAAGTGGGCATTTACCTTAAATATCGTTTTGGAAAAGTCACTTGGCTGAACCGGGAATCGAACCAACTTGATAGGGAAAAAAATACCTGTACTTTATGGCACCAATCCATCAGAGTCAATTAGACAGATTTGAACAATAACAGCCTCACATATCAATCTTCAAGGTTAAGCAACGCTGGCTGAGGTCGGTCCACAGATGGGTGACCATCCATGACTTACCGAGCCCCCTCCGTACCTCGGAAAGCACGTTAAGTCGTTGGTCCCGGCTGTCATTCGTAGATCTTTGACAGTCGTTACGGATAGTCAGAAGCCCCAAAGTCTGACTACCATCGCGTCGTAACCATCTGGGTATCGTGTTCCCCAGTAACTGGGGTGCGAGGGGCGAGGGTCCGATAGGCAGTCGCTCCATGTAAAATACTGATATTCAGCTGCATCCGGTTAGACTGGAAGCCAACCCCAACATACTTGGGAAAAGGCTAAGCACATGATGTCAACATTAAGGTTGACCCTGCCGGATATTGACATAAAAAATACAGAATGTTCGATTTTTACATTTGAGTTGAAACTTTAAATGCGTGAATGTGGTTTTACTTACTTAAAAAAATAAAAACGAACGTTTCCTCGGAGTAAATCTTGGTAGCGTTAATATTTAGGGTACTACCCCTCCAGGGCCCGCTTCAACTTTCTACCCTGTATTATTATTGTTAGCCAGCCTAATCTCCATACTCACAAACGCCGATAAACATTAATTGACAATTACTGTTATTTACAGTTCGTGTTGCATCGTGGCTAGCGCTGTGCTGTTTGTGTATGTGAGTTTAAATGTTTGTAAACGCACCCACGATACAGGAGAAATTCCTAGTGTGGGGCAACGTTTAAAAAAAAAAAAAACTAACATTTTAGATACTAAAATCTTATTCATGGCGATAGCTCTTTTTTGTGATCAGCATACAGTCGACCGCACGTCAGTTGACACTTTTACCTTGAGCTGGCCTAGCACGGAGTTTTTTTAGGGAAATTCTAATTCCATAAAAACTGGCCTCTTGGCCAGCTTATACCTACTGGTTTTATTACCGGCCTACTGTACAAACATGATAACAACCAAGCATAATCAGATTCTCACTGCTGCGACACAGGCCTTCACTCAAATGTATGGTCCTAGGACAAGGCGGTTTCCTCACGACAGTTTCCTTCAGTCTTGAGAGCGGTAGTGATGAAACAATTTACGCAAAGTAAAGTGCCTGTTTGGGTTCGAACCAAGGACCTACAAGTCGTAAGTCGCAGCTGTTACCACTGTGCCACCACTGCTCAACCAAGAGCAGTGTAAATATACTTTGTTCGGCGGAATAAAAATAAAACACGTTTCATTTATTTGCAGGCATCCAATAATTCAAATTTATTTAAAACAAATAATAGTACACATGTATTTTATGGACAAATTAATCGTAAACATTGTTATTTAAAAGACAAAAATTGAATATATCATATAGTATATATTTGAATATATCGAATGATGAGTTATAAACTGCCGCACAGCATTCACATGCTGTTTAGAAAGGTGAAGTAAGATATTGAAGTTTTCAAGATCTGAAAAGAATACAATTGCTCCTACAATATTCAATCACTAAATGTTGACTTGTTAGTACAGTATTTGTAGGGGGTCCTGGGACCAACTCCAGGTCGGGTAATTTTATTTTTCAATGTGGAATTTTTGTTTTTATTAAAGCATTCTAAATAGCAGCCTGGATTCCCCTTTGATAGCAAAAGGTTGGCGGCGCCCTAAACATTTTTTTTAGGGTGTGTAATGTAATCATCTAATAACTTCTCCCGCTCTGCCAAGACATATTACAAACATGACATGACATCAGGCAAGGTTTTAATTAACATCATCATTTTGCCAAAGATTACATAATAGGTGTCCCTCAAGGGTCGTTCAACGACAGATGACCTGGTGAAGGTATCAGGAATCAGCTGGACGCGATGAGTTTTTAATAAAATTTAATAATAACATTACCGTAGTCATAGAAGTAACACCAACATCAGCAAGTCCTAATGCCTTTACATGTACAGGTTCTTGTACATTCATGAGGAAGAAGGCCACTGTTCGCCTGTTCTTCGTGTCCATGCTCTCCCACGGTACACCGTAGACTGCGTTCTTTAACCTGTCACTCTGCAAATAATATAAAAAATACGGTATTTTACTTGGTAGAGACGATAGAGACGGCTACACAAATCGGTTGTATCAGTCTTTCAGTCTTCTTTATCTCTTACATCTTAGCCATATTCTTCAACTATTATACCCTTCTGACTGGCTTAGCCTAGTTTAGATAGACGGTAGTTGAACGTGGGGTCCTGCGGGCCTAGACCAGTGGCAATTGCTGACAAAACATTTCTTATTTCCACAACGACTTGCAATAGGATTTGTAGGATTGTTTATTGAAGCTTTTCGGTAGCTTTTATGTTAATCCAATACATTTTTGACTTTTCGATTATCGTAATCGCCGATAGAATGTCCCTTTGTCAAAGGTCTCTGGATCCGGGTCGGATAAAGTGGTTATTGGGTTTTATATTATTAAATTCTTAGGTGCAGGCCGGAGTCTGAATTTGTGCCCGTTTGACGATATACGTTTTAAATATACTTTAATACGTTGTAATACAATAGATTTAGTATATTGAACATTTTCCTTACAATACTGCCAATAAGTTCGAAGATGATCGAAAGCTGTATGAGTTGTTGAAAGAGGATAATTGTTAGGGGTAGGTAGCGGATCAGAGCTGCAGCCGTCTGAAACAAAAAGAAGTAATGTTTAAAGTGTCAATTAAACTTTTTAATTAGAAATAATTATTGGCGTATGCGAAAAGTCAACGCATATAGTACAGTTAGCCTTAGACAGGTAAACAGCGATAGCAGGACACTTTTGCGATAGACTTTTCCGCGAAATACACTTGCGCGAACCCATTTGTGTGAAAACGAATTTCCGCGAATTGACTTTTGCGCGACCCCGCCTCTGGGGCGAAACACACTGGCGCGAGAAGGCATTACTGCGATTAGACTTTTCCGCGAATGGACTTTGGACCACTATTGACGCCTAATTGGACTAACCATCTATTTGTAACTTGAACATGGCGTATTGTGGGTGTATTATTCACACGAACGTTGTTATGGTTGGCGCAGTTGGTAGCGACCCTGCCTTCTGAGCCGCTGGTCCCAGCTTCGACCCCCGGACAAGTCAAACATTTGTGTGCATGAACATGTCTGTTTGACCTGTGTCTGGGTGTGTATATGTATATCAGTCTTTAGGTTACCGTAGTACAGGCTCTGCCTAGTTCGGGACCGGAAGACCTTGTGTGAAAAAAAAAAAAGCCAAAGCGGGAGTAAAAGAACGCAGCTAAACGAAAGTCGGACCGTTCGATTTGGGACGCAGGAATCACAGGGGGCAAATACTGGTTAACTTTTTGGAGTCACAGGGGCTCTTCATGATGAATTCGTTCTTCGAAATTATACCTATGTGTACAAATAAATAAATTTGAATTTGAATTTGAAAAAAACCTAAAAGGAGGTGGATCGGGCAGAGCCCCGATACTTGGCAGGCTTGTCTGAGGCACACAAAATATCAATTTTCGAGCTGAGTGAATCGTCATGATAAGGCTTACCCTCCGACCCACGCAGCTCCAAGCCACTCACTGGAGTGGCTTGGATACTAATCCGAAAAGTTCCAACCGGAACTTTAGAATCGATTCGCCCTGCTGGAAATCACAGACACGGTTGACGAGAAAGCTGACAAGGTGCTCAAAGCAAACGCAACGCAACGCGTACGCAAGCAATACGCGACGTGACCCGCAGACTTTTCCCGTCGCAGCGAAAAAGTAAAGTCTCCAAATATACCTCGGAAATCCTTAAAATTTTAAAGCTAACGCGTCGCGAGCTTCGGTCCTCCAACATCCGTGACATCGAGGTCGAGATTGAGCAGAACCGAGGGTCAAAAGGTTGCTCAGCAATTAGGGAGGTGCCATCTGACGAATCTAAGAACTGCGGATGGCAGAATCGTGACTTCGAAGTCGGAGTTAATCGAGGAAGTCCAGGATTTTTACGGGCACTTATACTCAACGCGGATGGCGAAACCAGCGGGACATGGTGCAGGTGACAATTGAGCCTAATTAACGCGCCACCACAAGGAAGGCCTCCCAGAGGTCGACCAGTGCAAGATTAGGTCGGCTCTCGGTATTGAAGGTATCTCATTTCCGCGACTTTTTCGCGCAACTTTCCTTCGCGCAAGTGGATTCGCCGTATTCGGGTAATGTACATAAAGTTACAAACTAGTTATTAGTTAGATACTGACCATTTGTGAGCACTCCAGGAGTAGTAAGCATCCACTTGTTTGATGAAACGCGTAATAAACAAACAACATTGGCCCAAACACGTCGGACATTTTGTCTGTAAAACTAAAGTCAAAGAAAATACATGTTATTTTGAGGAAATTGAGGTAAATGAGTAGTAGTCTGTTGTTGTCTGCAAAGTAAATTCTAGCATAAGAGCTATTTCTACAGTTAAGCCACATTGACATGGTCTATTTTAAACTAGCGACCCGCCCCTACTTCGTATGGGTTCAATGGCGACAAGTCAAAAACCGCGAATCCTGTGTAATTTCAGTTAAATATTAATATACATATTATAAACATAAACCTTTCGGAATAAAATGCTCTAAACTCTTGTGGAGTTTAGATCTAGACGGCCAAACACGAAAAGTGACTTTGTTTTATAATAAGTATCGATTTAGAAATTACAGATATAGAAGGTGTTTTATCCACTTTGGGACATGAACTAGGTGTACGTGATCTATGAAATCATCTACAACCAAACCATCTCTTTTAGACATTGAGGTTTATGAGAGACTATGAACGGCTGGAGAGAGTACCTATCATCATCATCATCAACAGCCTTTAGCAGTTCACTGCTGAACATAGGCCTCTCCAATTTTACGTCGTTTAAATCGATTCTCGGCAACTCTCATCAGCTGCTTTGAAGAGTCACTAACGGTGACTCTTCAACGATCATCGCTCCACCAAGCCTAAAAAATCATCTACGTTAGATTTGCCGTTTTGAGGTTTCCACTCAAAAACACGTCTACATCAACGGTCATCGGTTCTACGGCTATATTGCCCGCTTATTGCCATTTACGCTTGCTTATTGTGTGGGATATGTCAGCTACACTTACGTGCAAAAAAATCGACGCACTCTGTAAGTTTCGATTCGGAACACAATATATTATAAAAATTAAGACCAGACAAACATAAACCAATAATGTAATAAGTGGGAAGGTATATCCCAAGAATTCATAAAAACATTAATAAGGTCAATGAAAAACAGGATGGAAGCTGCAATAAGAGCACGTGGGGGAATACAAGCTACTGAACAAAGTATTCTTTAGAAATTGAATGCTTTTTTTTTATTTTTACTTTCAAAATTAATCGTTAAAAAATTTAGCAATTCTAACCGTCTCGGTTTTTCTGTCTGTAAAATCAATAAACCAAAACCTGTTACACTAAACACTGGTGTATTGTAATCTTAGACTGTTATTTAACAAACAATGTGAAAAGTATTCATTAATTAATATTATATTTTTATTTATCGTGTTCTGAACGAAAACGTACGGGGTGGGTCGATTTTATTGCACGCAAGTGTATTTGGGTAGTAAGTATTAAATGGAAATAAAAAATATCTGCCTCGACTGCCTCGCTCCTGTAGTGGTCGCAAGCACTGCTGTTAAGCATGAGGTCCTGGAATCAATGCCTAGGTCGGGTAAGGTGTTATTGGGTTTTTCCATCAGGAATTTCTCACTAGCAGCTCGGAATCGCTCACAACGGACTTCATTAGAAGGCTGAAAGCCATCAAAAGGGCAATGGCGAGGGCTGTGCTTGGAGTTTCCCTACGTGATCGAATCAGAAATGAAGAGATCCGTAGGAGAACCAAGGTAACCGACATGGCCCGGAGAGTTGCTTAATTTAAGTGGGCAGGGCACACTGCTCGTAAAACAGATGACCGATGGGGCCGAAAGGTTCTGGAGTAGTTATCGCGTGCCGGAAGACGTTGCGTTGGAAGGCTTCCCACAAGGTGGACCGATGACCTGGTGAAGGCTGCAAGAATCCGCTAGATGCGGGAAGCACAGAACCGGTCGAAGTGGCGGTCCTTGGGGGAGACCTATGTTCAGTAAATGATAAATGATTTTATTTCTGTAAGTAGGTTTGAACAAACACTTTTACACGTCAATCATATTTTTTTTAAACTAGATGGGGTCGGCTTTTCCTATCTGACTACTCTGAGAAGAAAGGCCGAAACAAACTCAGAGGTCACAGTCTCTTTTAAAGTCCAGACAAAATCTTGGTCAGATCATGTGAAAGCTATGTAGATCGGTGTCTGCAATGGTATTTTGAGGAAAGAACCACACAGATTGAGTGGAACTGTCCAGTAGTGGACGTCTTTCGAAAAAAAATATGATGATGATGACAATGACCCCGGAATCTGGATTTGTACCCGGTTGGTGGTAATAATAGTTGGTGTACTATAAATCCATCTCTGCCTAACCCTTCGAGGATTACTAGGGTGATATTATGTATAAATGTATATGTATATTAAAAAAATCTAAACTTACTTGACAATAGTTCGATGGTATACAATCAATTCATTTAGTTGAATACTAACACTTTTCTGCTCATTGGGAGAAAACATTTCACAAGTTACAGTTGCATTGCTGTTTTCTAATATGAAGCTGGTCTTTGATGCGGGCCTCGGGAAGTTGTCGAGATTGTAAAGTAAAATCTTGAAATGACCCCAGATGTGAAACACCATAAGAGATAAAAAGCAATCGTGCATGCAGAACCAAGTCGTACACAAGTATGATATGATCCTGCAATGAAACAAATGACGATATTTCAATCAGCCTAACCCTTTCCCAACAACACACATCCAAAGAGTCTAGGGATCAAGGTGTTTAAAAAAATATTTTATTGCCTTATTGAAACTATATATTTTTTGTTTTATTTAAATTTATTAAATAAAATTTTTCGTATGTGTAGATCGACGAAGCACTTCTCTGCTTTTGCATTAATAAAGACTTTTCGCGAGTTTTGCTTATCCTAGATTTTTCACCTGGGTACATCCTGACATTAAATTGTGATAAATAGATAAAAATCAAAGCTTTCAAAGATTTTTATTACGCAAAATCAACAATAAGTAGTCTGTATTTCCGCCGTTAACGCGTATAAACAATCGCACCGATTCGGCATACTTAATATGAGTTCATCCAAATCATGTTGCGAAATGGCCAACACGATGTAACAGGCCAAAACGATTTTCTGGGGTGTGTACGGCATCCATATTTGGCCGAGTTATTTTTTGAAGCATATGCCATGCGTTCTCAATGGGATTCAAGTCTGGCGATTGAGCAGGCCATGATAGACGTTGATATTAGCTGCAGCAAGTGTGTGGACGTACATTATCATGCATAGGCAAAAATGAAGCATCAAATTGGGTCCGCAAAGGACTGACAACATCTGATATAATCGTTTCAACGTAAATCTGTGCATTGAGACTGCCTTTGCTCCAAATCAGTTCGGTTCATCTGCTGATCCAAGTACACCTCTATGTCATGATTGTTCCACCGCTGTATGCATGGACTTTCTGGCATGATTTTAAACATTCTTGGCGTTCAGGGGTCTCCCAATACCGTTGACGTCTAGTATCTGGCCTCATACCTAAGTGAGATTCGTCAGAAAAATATACAAATCGCCACTCTTCTTTTGCCCAATTTCTGTGTTCACGAGCCTTTTGTAAACGGGTTTTGCGATTGCGGGACTCAATGGGTGGTATACGTAGCGGCCTTCGGGAATGGAGATTGACTTCATGCAAGCGATTTCTTATGGTTTGATCGCTTATCCCTGAAGAGCTAAGAAGCCTCATAACCAATACCATCGCAGCGGTTGCACGATTTCGTCGAGCAGTAATTTGTATATAACGATGATGTCTGCGTGTGGTGATCCGAGCTCGTCCTCCATGTTGTTTTGCCACGCTGCCAGTGAAGTGTCCAAAGTTGACTTATAAAACTTTTCTTAGTGCCCAGAGCGATTGCCACAGCACGTTGCCGAGAACCAGCTTCCAACATTCCCACGGCTCTAATCATTTCCTTTCGGGTCAAATGACGTTTTCTCTCCATGATAACGTTCTTTTCTAATGATTCCACTCAGAAGTTTGGCAGAAATTTTACTGATTTGGCCTGAAACGCGATTTTCATCTTTTGTTGTCAAACTGTTTCCTTATCAAATGACGAAATTTAAAAAAAAAGTATCCTTATGAGTTGAAAAATCAGATTTTTTTAAACTAGCAAAACGTGCTTGATATCTAGACACTTTTGATGAGTGTATCCAGTGTATGAGGGTCAGCTTCCGGTCAAATCGAATGCGGCTGAATACCAGTGTTTTACACGGAGCAACTGTCTATCTGACCCTTGGTAAGACTAGTTGTCAGAATATCGGGCTTCTGACGATCCGAAACGACCATCAATGATCTACGAACGACAACCGGGACCAAGAGGGGTGTGGATATATAATATATTGTCACCCATCCAAGAACCGATCACGACAAGCGTAGCTAAACCTGCGATCAAACTAAATAGATAAATGGAGAGATAATAGAGAGATAGATAAATGGTTATTATTTATCCACGAGCCCCTACTAACTTAAAATATCTTAGATAAGTTATGTACCCAACCTACTAGCCGGCTGGTTGGAGCATTTGAAAGGAACAGGTTGGGCTTTGTCGTGTAGTATTTTGTTGTAAATGTACTTACCAATTTAAAATGTTAGCAAGAATATACGAATTCAATTCTGTCGAGGCAGGGAAAGGGTAAGAAAAATATAGAGCGTGTTCATATGTGGCGTTTCCCTTCAATCCGCCGCTAGCGTAGTTCCCGGCGGAATAATTATTAAACATGGGAGTAACATTGAAAAGAAAGCAACCTCCCAGCATTTGACAAATGAGGTATAATGTGAATAAGTGGGATATCCGATGAACTTGCTTGTGGGTCTGGAACAAAAAGACGGACAGTGACAACAATGACTACCGTGCGGGTGTGTTTTTTTTACTGTGAGAAATTTGAACGATTTCAAAATTAAAATTGAAAATACTAATAAAATTGACTTAGTTTTAATTGATAACATATTTTTACAAAAAAAAAAAACACTATAAACTAAAAATTATCGACTTTTCATTTCTTTTACGTTGCGCGTTCGTATTGAAGCTTCTGGGTCGCCACGCTACTAGCCTGCTGACTGGCTTATCGTTTTACGACGGAATGCACTTATATTCTCTTATAGCTCATGCCAACAAGAAAATAGAAAATGATATTTTTGAATGTGTTACTTGTCGTGCATTGATTGATTATAAATAATTATCTTACCTTCATAGAATATTCAGAACGGTCTTTATAGAAGAACAGATGGATTTTTTCCAAAAAGTCCCTGGCAACGTCCACGAAATCATCAGAAAAACATAGTGTAGTGATTCTAGACTGCGAAACAATAAAATAAATATAGCAAACAAAGTAATATTGTGGGGTCCAAGTAACCTCCTATTCTTTGTATATCAAACCGCAAAGGCATTCGTTCTATTGACACAACTTTAAACCCAGTAGGGGTTATTCAGATTTTGTGGTTTTGGTCAAAGTGAGACGAATCCCGCGCAGGATGCGGGAAGAAATTCGCTCGCACTGACTGTATCAAATAACTGGCATGGAGGTGTTCAAACAGGTGCGGCTAGTCGCGTGGCTACCTAAACGAAGTGCGCAGTCGCGTCCCGCGTCCCGCGTGGGATTTGCCTCAGTTTGAACAGTCATTTATATAGGTTTGACGTAGTAATTATATTTTCTTTTTTCTTATCTGTATTGGTATTCATCCTAGTTTTGTCTAGTCATAATGATTTTGCAAACTTTCCATCCAGCCTTCTTCCTCTATTCTAATATCATTTCACATTGATCACATGGATGTGATCTGTGCGTGACTCAAAACTTTTTCACGATATATTTTCCTTATCACTTACAACATCATTCACTATCATCATTATTTCAGCCGAAAGACGTCCACTACTCCAAATAGGCCTCTCCCATGCACCGCCACTTCGACCGATTCTGTGCTTCTCGTATCCGGTGGATTCCTGCGGCCTTCACTAGATCATTGGTCCACCTTGTGGGGAGGCCTTCCAACGCTACGTCTTCTGGTACGCGGTCGCCATTCCAGAACCTTTCAGCCCCATCGACCATCTGTTCTGCGAGCAATGTGCCCTGCCCACTGCCAATTATGTTTGGCAATTATTCGGGCTAGGTCGGTTACCTTGGTTCTTCTACGGATCTCTTCATTTCTGATTCGATCACGTAGGGAAACTCCAAGCATAGCCCTCTCCATTGCCACTTGGGTGGGGTTCAGCCTTCTAGTGAGGCCCATTGTGAGCGACCACGTTTCAGTGCCATAGGTAATCACTGGAAACATGCATCCCGAACGCTGCCCAGCCGAGTTGGATTCGACGATTGACCTCTTTCTCGAAGTTAGGCCTACCTAACTGGACAGTTTTTCCTAGGTAAACATAATTGTCCTCTACTTCGAGTGTAGAATCTCTGATCTTCACGAGGGTGGTTGTTACATGGGCATTTGACATGACCTTCGTTTTGTCCATGTTAGTTGTAAATCCCACTCTTTCGGAAGTCTCAGCCAGGACTACTATATCGTCGGCGCCAAACCGAAGGTGAGTTATGTACTCGCTATTGATTTTGGTGCCAACCCCTCTCCAGTTTTGAACCTTGGAGACATCCTCCAGTGTAGCGGTAATGTTTCGGAGAGACGTACGTCTCCTTGTCTCACCCCTCGTTGCATAAGGATAGGTTTCGAAGGCCGGACCTGGAGTCGGACTGACATTGCAGCGTTTTTATACAAAGGCTTCAGCGTCTTGATGTACCGATAGTCAATCTGGCATCATTGGAGAGACTGCAGTACAGCCCAAGTTTCGGTCGAATCGAAGACTTTCTCGTACTCCACAAACGCTAAGCACATAATCAGGTTAAACTCTTCGGTATTCGGTATAACCTGCCGCAGTGTATGAATGTGGTCTACGGTGCAAAAGCCTTTATGTAAGCTTGTACGAGATTAGGATAGCTCTGAAGCAGCTTAAAAACACAAAGCGCCGTGTGATGACGGAATTATAGCCTAACTCCTGAGGGCCGCCGGTGGAAAACCTGTTCTTAAGGCCCTCCAGAAGCTGTTCAATTCCGTCATACTAAAAAGTAAAACACCACAAGCATGGATAGAGATGTGGTGGTGTTTTCTTTAAGAAGGGCGATAATGCTCTGCTTACGGATTATGCCCCCATCTCACTTCTGAGCTATGTCTACAAGTTGTTTTCAATATTCATCACGAACCGTCTCGCACGCAGGTTTGACGACTTTCAGCCTTCCGAACAAACCGGATTCCTTTAAGGCTATATTATTATACTTTCATCAAAACATTATTCAGTCAATAAAGATAGCGACAAAAGTCAATTAATACCTCAGTTTTGTCAATCTAGCTAAATAATTAATTAAAATAAGAAGTAAATTTTAAAAGAATATAAATTCTTTGTAACTAGCGACTCGCCCCTACTTCGCATGGTTTTTAGGACTTGACGAAACATCAACATTTCTTTATTATAGGTACGTTTAAAATTAATTTACTTATACATAAACAAATCGGACTAAATTCTTTAAATTATGGTGAAAACGGCATCAAAATCCGTTGTGCAGTTAAGAAGAACACCGCGGCCACACAGACAGAAACGAATAGCAATTTTAATATAATAGTAAATTATTCACTAAGGGGATAATGCAGTGTATTAATTCACGAGCGCTATTTAGAATCCCGTACGCAACGAAGGATTTTAGGTAGCTCTGAGTTTACTCCTGAGCGAAGGGAGGGAGTTAAAACTAGAGCCCTGAGTGCAGCGAGGGATTCAAGCTCGCCCAGGACAAGCCACCTTTATCCCCAAAGAGAATAATTTACATTTTACGCCACCTTTTCGACAATGTCAAATTATATGATGTCATACCTAACCTAAAGTAAGTCATTAAAGCCCTGGGGTCTAGCCGGGCGGATATTGTACTGAATTTCATTATGAACCGCTGGACGTTAATGTGATTTGAATTTAGAACATTGGAACCTCAAGTAAAAATTGCATACAAACAGTTTACATGTTACAATGACATGCTATTCCCATGCATTTACCATTGAGACCTGCAAAACAAAACAAAATAAACAAACCTTGAATAACATTATTCGGAATTAATTGTTCGGAAATCAAACGCCATCCACCGAGAGTAGAATACACATAAAAAAAAACAAATAAAATAAGGTGCGAATACTGCAAATCGCTTTGCTGTTAAACAACAAATTAAAGTACAAGTACCTACTCATAAAAATGTCAAGTGACGATAGTGATTTGACTCCAGAGTACATTAAATCCAAAGCCATTGGCTTTGCCAACAATCTACTTCCAGAAAAGTCCAAGGAATCGTACATGAAAGCCCACGACAATTTTTACAAATTGAAAGCTATAGAAGGCGTCAAGTCTTTAACTGAATCAGTGCTTTTAGTCTACTTCCAGCATTTATCATGTGCAAAGAAGTGAAATAGCCTATGGTGCATCTATTCGATGCCTAGGTCAACAATAATGATTAAACATATTTAATATTCATATTAATACATACACCAAATTACTGGCATTTTTAAAAAGAAAATTGGAAGGACATCGTAATAAGAAATCAAAAGTTTTCACAGCTCAAAATGTGGAGAATTTCTAAATGAAGCCCCTGACAACAGCTTTCTTGCCACAAAGTAAGTACCTAATAAATTAGGTACCTATTTACATATACTTACTAGCGACCCGCTCATGCATCGCTCGCTTGTGTAAAATCTACTGCAGCGTTGCGTAATGTTTCGACAAGCCAAAATGTCGAGATTTCTGCGCTCTATCTAAGTTAAATATTATTGTAAATCTTCGTTAGGTTTATGTGTATATTATTACAATTATATGAGTAATTCAGATCTAAGAAAGTGTACAACTTGTAGTACATAAGAATTAATATACACGGTGACATTAGAATCACAGTTTTGCTAGAACAAACGTTATTTAGACCATGGTCTACTACCATTATACAGCATCAAATATGTTATTAAAACAATTTAATCTAGGAGCTCTCAAATTAGTCATATGTTGCTCAAACGTGTAATAATGTTTAAAACATTAACCGTAACATCAAAATACTCATCACGGTAGCAATATTGCATTCAAGACGCGAGCTACGCGCGTCGCAGCCGCAATGTCTGTGTTGTAGGGCGTAACGATAATCCCGACATTTTTAACATTGCCTTTTTGAGTTTTTTTTTTTAAACCAATGACTTTTTTTTCTATTGGATGCTATAGAATGGTTGTAGACCATGGTCTGAACAACGTTTGTTACTTGGTGGCCTTCATTTTTGGAGTGAATGGCGCTTATCGTGGAAATGAACTGTTAAACATTAAAATCGAAGATATCGAAAAACACTTAGATTTATTGCTGGTAAAGCCAGAAAAAACCAAAGCAAAGAACAATAATTCAGTAGACCGTGGAGAACAGGTCGAAAAGTACCAACTTCTACGCCCCTCTAATATAAACACTAATATATATTCCGTAGCTTATAATATAATAGTGGCAAATGCATCAAGCAAGTCATTGGCAAAAATAAGATCAGCACCACGCCGAAAGAAATTGCGAAATACCTGAAATCGACCAATGCCGAGCTCTACACGGGCCATTGTTTCAGGAGAACATCGGCTACTCTATTGGCGGATTCAGGAGCAGAATTAACCCAGATTAAAATACACGGTGGAAGGAAACTTGATGTAGTAGCGGATGTAGTCCACATTCAAATGTCTATACAGAGTAAGGATAAAATAAGCTACCGCATTGGTCACAACATCAAACTAAAAACACCGTCGATAACTGATCCTTGGACAACCTTGTCACCGCAACCATACATATCAAAACACTATTCATCTAGTCCGCTGCTTCAAGCACCACCTTCACCAACTTTCACGAACCAAAATGATCCTGAGCAGACCCAATTTCTGAAACTTAACAGCACTACGCAAATAAAGTTTACCTCCAATAAATGGACCGAATAAAAACATAACTTTGTCTTTCCACAACTGGTCTAATGTATCAAACATTACCTTTAACATTTAATTGTTTTAACTATGTCTTATATCTGTCGTTGTAATTTTAATAAAAACTTCGATTCTAGTACCTACATAGTATTGTTTTTTATTGTCTCGTAGATGGTGTGAAAAATAGAGTAGGTATCCTCCTCACGCATACGTGCCTTTGACTTGGGCAAGCTTGAATCCCTCGCTGCACTTAGGATTCTTGTCTTTACTCCCTCGCTTTGCTCGGGAGTTTTACTACTACAGTACCTTCGTTACGCTCGGGATTCAATATGGCGCCCGTGACATAAGACACTGCTTTATCCTCTTGGGGCATAATCAACTATTTCGCATCTACTCCGAAGTAATAAAAACCAATTCGATTTTCATTTGTAGTTTATGAAACTGTTAAATAACCAGGGAATACCTAGTTATGTGTGTTTTCAGACACTATTTTATTTAAATTAATGTAATATAATGAAAAACACAATAATATAAATAATTTTCTATCAGCTTTTGCGATGGCGTGCCGCCATTAACGCCATAGCTAATGTGGAAACAGCGGTAGGGCGACTTTAATACCGTATGCATATCATTCAATAATTTTGGATTTGGTAATATAACGAAAACAATTGTTTTTATTATTGTAATTATTTTGATCTATATCTATTTAATTAATAAGTATACATTATTGTTACTATGATATTGACTATTATGTTGCGAAATTAAATTATTTTCTTTCTCAACGGCAACTAAAACCTATGGAGGAGAACTGTTTGGTCCAGCTGTACATTAATAGTAAAAAAAAAATCCTTTTTTTTGGTTAATGTTTCCATACGATTATCTTAGTTAAGGTTCCGAATTCAGATCACATCGATGACCAGCGGGTCATAATGAAATTCAGTACAATTCCGGGTATTAATGTTGTGCCTATTATATACACCACCTGCTAGCTAATGTCAAATGTATGTCTTGTAAACCAAACCTAAGGCAAGTCATTTAAGCCCTAGGGCATGTCGTATATTTTGACTTTAGCGAGCAGGTGGTGTGCAAATTATATTATGTATAGATACTGAAGTATATTGTATCGAATATTTTTTGTCAATTTAGATGATGGATGTGTAAAAGTGGCAGTCTTAGTCGTAGTACTTATAATTTATTATACTTACAAAAATAACAACGGTCATAAGAAGAGAAATATACAAATGTCCAAGCTCGAAGAAAGTCATCGCATTCTTGTGCAACATTACATACATGGCCCCGCCGACAGTGCACATCAAACATATAAACATGTGAAATGACCTCTGGATGTTCACCCAGACCTTTCTTCTATGTATAGATTCAGTGTCAAGCGGGTCGAGTATCTTGAGGGGCCAAGAACTTATGACTGATAACAAGTGACGTAACATTATCAGGTAGGCATAGTCGGCTGGTGAGGTGATCTCACTGAAAAATTAATTATAGAAATGCACTTATTTTGCGTGAAGCTTAAACAAGTTCCTTTAATCAAAGGTAATTATCAAACTTTAGAGTCAAATTGTATACAGGGTGGCAAGTAACAAGTTGTGGGTTACCTGTATATAAATTAATAATAGTAATAATAAATCGTTTATTAACCAGCTCAAGTTTTTACATTTCCTTATAACTAGAGTACCTACAAATGAACTACTCCAAAACAAAATTATAAGGAAACATAATTTTAATATTTTGACTAGTGGACTCCACACTAGATTAAACTTTGTATCTATAACTAACTAACAATAAATAGACAATGGTTCCGATTCCCTTGTTCACAAACTAAACTAAATTTAAGTTGAGTGCATCTTTTTCTTTCTATTTCATTAAGAAAAGAACAGATAATAAATTTTATTTTAGTCCTGTCAAATTAATCAGCGCCTGACACTACTCCATACAAGTTTAGACGTGATTAAAAAGTTGACTACTAAAGTTACATCAAATTACGTCAGGTGCTGACTAATTTGACAGGACTAAACTAATATTTATCATCTGTCCTTTTCACAATGAAATAGAAAGAAAAAGATGCACTCAACCTAAATTTAGTTTAGTTTGTGAACAAGGGAATCGGCACCACTATCTAATTAGTCACTATAGCTAGTCAGCTGATTGGCAACACCCATAGTCGGCCAATCACTGCTATTTAGTTTTTTTTTTTTTTATAATCGATGTTGCAGAATACTAAAACGCCAGTATTTTCGTTTATTGTCTTCTCCAGATGTTATGGAAGGCTTTCATGAGTTCATATGAAAAAGAAGGCAAAATGAAAGACTGCAATAAAACATACCTTTGGGGTTCGTAGTCAAAGAAAAAATCACGTAAACTGGTAGACATCTTCACTACTAAAACTTTTGATTGCCCTATGGGCCTGCTCTTGACTTCGATCTCGCCTGATGGAAAGCGATGGATAGAGTCTACGATGGAACGAGCGTGCTTAAGATGCCCGCAAATGTATAAGAACGAATTCTAGAAACTTTCAGCTTATATATTTAAAGTGAAGTCCGATTAATATTAGAAATGTGAAAGTAGCTCAGTCTGTTTATCTGTTACATTTTCCTGCTCAAACCGCTGAACGGATTTGGATGACATTTGACACAGGTACAAACTATGACCTGTGATATATTATCCTTTTTTGCCCGATATCTCGGTTCCCGGAATTAATTTCAGACCTCCACGCGGATAACGCCGCGGGTATAAAGTAGTTATTTCATACGAGTAAGGGTTGAGCCACACGTGATAAAGATTTACAAGTAGCACTTTCAATAAAGCAACACCATGCTTGGTAGATTGGTGCTTACATCTTTTTTTTGTTTCTCAACTCAATAATCCTGCTTCCTATACACCTACGTTAAGTTTTGTGGTTATCAATAGGATAATTTTATAACATCGGGACTCCGAAAGATTTATCTAGAAAACCTGTGAAGTCAGATTTGGGTAGTTTTGGCCAAAATAACATCATGACTTTTGACCACAGATTTTATTAAGAGAACTGACAAAAAATCCCTAAATGCAATCAACTAATGTAGCTCTACCCTAACCGTATTCATAGGTATTCATTATAAAAACACACTATAGTTCTCATGATTGAACTTTCTTGATCCTGTGATCATTCATTAAATTAATAACACTGCATTTGTCAAGATTTTTGACAGCCAACTATTATCATAAAATCTACGGATACATTAGTCCTTGGTTTGCTTAAGGCTATTGGTTCGTTGTACGGAAAAAACTACGTATGGAGTTTTTATTCTTACTTATACATGGTTACTTGTAATTCGATGTTTATCCGTCAGGAGCTGATAGTGGGGCCAAAATGCAACAAATTGAACCCCGCATATGTATGGCCAAAATTCAATTGGAAGTTTTCGAGATTGGAATGTTAAGGGTTTTTTTAAATTTAACCAAAATTTGACATTTAATTCCAAATAAAAAAAGACTACATATTGAACGGGTAGCATAAAAAATTATGTTGTAGCTGGCACTTCACTTAAGTTATGAACATAATTAAAAGTAGTATGATTTCAACAAAATAATTAAAATGATGAGAGATTTAAGAATAATATCTTACCTACCAATATTTTCATTTTACGCTTCAAAAAATGTTGCCTCCTTAGACAAATTACTAAGACATTAATCGTAGAAATACTAAAACCAACTTCTTTTTCATCATTTTAATTAATTTATTAAATTAAGTACTAAAATAATTAATGATGTGGCTAGTTGAAATTATATAAATTAAAAAAATATATATGTTTTATTGGAATATTGCTAATCATTATTTTATCAGTCCATAATGCTTATGATATTACGACAAAATAACGCTTTAGTTTTTAACACTCCTCGGTCAAACTTAAATTATTATTTTCGGTTCATTGTCTTTTAAAAAACATAAAATCAGCCATCACTCATTGTACTTATATGTTATGTTTTGAAGTTTAGTTTATCAAAATCAAATGCAAATAAAAAGTTTATAAAATTTTGCTCATTATTTTTATCACCACACTAACTTTTTTTTGACAGAAACTGTCAACTTAAAAGTCCAAGTAGGTACAAAGTATTAAGTAAGTATCCCTTCACAGTTATTTCACCTCTGTTTTTGCGTCACTGTCAAAATCACCGTGATCTTTATTGTCGTTATAATAAGGTTGCTGTTGGGTTGCTACCACTGACAAGTCTGTCAAAATCAGAGTGATCTTTATTTTTATTACTACACTAACATGCAAAAAAAATTACCCGCCCTGTAAGTTTAAATTCGGAAAACAAAATAAAAAAATTAAGATCAGACAAACAAAAACAATAATGTAATTTCAACGTATGTTTCATGAACTTTATTTGTACATACCCTACACTTCAATAAACGGGATGTTGTTGAAAACATTGACTCGTTTATTCGGACATTTTAATTAAATTAAATATTTCTCATTTTTAATAACGCAATCTCAGTGACATTGCATTGTGTTAAAAGTTAATCAATTTATTGTTTATTCAATAATTAGTTATTTTACTGATTTAGTGACCATTTCCCTTGAGTTTAATTGTTTTTACCCTCTGTGAAAATGGATACTACTCCGTCTGAGTGAGTTCAAGTTGTAGCACTGATCCAGGCTGGATTGAGTCAGCGCGTCGGGGCCAAACGTCTTCACCTAAGTCGATCAGCAGTAAGGCGAGTGTACCAAAGGTTCTTAGAGACTGGAAGCTTCAAAAAACGATCAGGTTCGGGAAGAAATTGGACTACTTCAAAACGAGATGATCGATTTATGGTATCTACAAGTTTAAGAAATCGACATTTGACTGGTGTTGGTGCAACAGCAACTTTGTAATGTACGCGGTGTAGCTGTAAGAGAATGGACTGTACGACAGAGACTTGGAAAAAGCAGATTGAATCCTCACAAACCCGCTAATGGTCCAAAATTAACGTTACTTGGACACAACTCACGTCGATTGGACACTGGAACAATGACGAGTCCGGCGAGTGTGTGTGTGTCCGTTTTCATGGAAATGATGGGCGCAGGAAAGTTTACCGAAGAGAGGGAGAACGACTTGCACAGGCTTGTATTGAAGAACGAGTGGCTTTTGGGGGACGTTCGTGGACTGTTTGGGGTGGAATTTCTTTGGAAGGAAAACGGATCTTTAGTTCGTATCCGGACGTCGTCTAGGCAATCTGACTGCACAGCGATACATCCAGGAGGTGCTAGAACAACATGTTATGCCATGGATACGCCGGATTTGTAGGTGAGGGTTTCACGCTAATGCAGGACAACGCCCGATCACATACAGCCACGATAGTATTCCAGTACCTACGTGAGGTGGAAATTCCTGTTATGGAGTGGCCAGCAAGGAGCCGTGACCTTAATCCCATTGAACATCTATGGGATAAGCTGAAGAGAAGGGTTAGGGCCAGAAATCAGCCCCCAGAAAGCCTCCAGGAACTAAAGGTGGCTATTCAAGAGGAGTGGGAAGGTACCTATACCCCAAGAAATAATAAATTTATTAATAAGGTCAACGAAAAACAGGATGGAAGCTGCAATGAGAGCACGTGGGGGGAATACAAGCTACTGAATAAAGTATTCTTTAGAAATTTCTGACTGGTCTGTCAAAATCACAGAGATCTTTATTTTCGTTACTATAAGGTGGTTCTTGGGTTGCTGGCACTGACGTGTTTGTCAAAATCACAGTGATCTTTATTCTCGTAACTTTAATGTTGCTGCTGGGCTGCTGCCATTGAAGTCTGTCAAAATCAGAGTGATCTTTATTTTCGTTACGATAAGGTTGCTGCTGGGCTGCTGCCATTGAAAAGTCTGTCAAAATCAGAGTGATCTTTATTTTCCTTACGATAAGGTTGCTGCTGGGTTGCTGCCATTGAAAAGTCTGTCAAAATCAGAGTGATCTTTATTTTCGTTACTGACTGACCGGTTGGCGCAGTTGGTAGCGACCCTGCCTTCTGAGCCGCTGGTTCCGGGTTTGATCCCCGGACAAGTCAAACATTTGTGTGCATGAACATGTCTGTTTGACCTGTGTCTGGGTGTGTATATGTATATCAGTCATCAGGTTACCGTAGTACAGGCTCTGCCTAGTTCGGGACCTGAAGACCTTGTGTCGATGTTGTCCCATATTATTATTTATTTTTATTTTATTTATTATTTTATAAGGTGGTTCTTGGGTTGCTGGCACTGACGTGTTTGTCAAAATCACAGTGATCTTTATTCTCGTAACTTTAATGTTGCTGCTGGGCTGCTGCCATTGAAGTCTGTCAAAATCAGAGTGATCTTTATTTTCGTTACGATAAGGTTGCTGTTGGGTTGCAGTTGGGTCAGAGGAAAAAAAAACTGTGAAAGGACTAGATGCTTATTTTTTTACGACACTCCTGTATGAATGGTACTTAAAGAAAATCTACCTACCTACTAATCAAATAACTATTCAAAGAGAATTCAATACGTGATAATTGCAGGGATTTGAAGATTAATTCATCACTGATCATGTTCTGTTATTAGTTTAATAATCGTTGATAAGCAAAAATTAACGAAGCATAAATCATGGGAAATGTGGTGTGCTTATAAAATGCTTATTTGTATAAGGCGAGGACTATATGAATGTTCAATATGAACGGCGAAGAGAAAAACTTTTTAGAGAAGCTGAAATAGGGTGTTAATATGGTTCAAAATCATTAACTCACACACTGACATAAATATTACTTGTTTACATAATTTGGGAAATCGTATACTTTTACAATGTTTGTAAATATGTGAACACCATGTATCTATCACTTAACTTGTTTATCATTGCTACGTTTATTAAATTCTTTTTACCTATTGTGGTAGGGTAATTTTTATTATAGGTGCATCGTCTACACATATAATTATATAATTAATGTATACAAAATATTGTAACACATTTTAAAAGAGTAACGGTGGAGTTTCTTGCCCATTCTTCTCCATACGAAACTACCTTTTGGAAGGGGCGACTAGAATCAATTCTATTTAAATGTAAATGTTGACGTTCAAAAGTGCCTTTTATGTGCCTATTTGAAATAAATGCTTTGACTTTGACTTTGATTAGATTGTTTTCTTATCAAAATCTTTTAAAAAAACTGTGAAAGACAGTTTTTTTTTCCTCTGATAGTTGCAGTTCTTTGCAATTATGGCCGTTGTTAATACAATTAACAATAGGTAACATTAACATTTTATAATTATGATTTTTCTGTTTCCTTTGTTGGAGATCACAGATAAATAAATAAATAGTTTTGGGTCTGCTTACCCCACAGATCACTAAACACATTTAGCGCTAAATGAGAATATAACATCGTTCGGTTTCTGTAAATCGTTTGAAAATGACAGACTCAGAATAGAGTGAAAATTATTTTCTCTGTTTCAGTTGTTAAAATAAATATTAAGTGTAGCAATGGTCAATTTCTTTGTAAATAAAACGTAAAATAGATTTTGTTGTTAGCCTGTTCCGTCTTATCGTGTGGCAAGGCCTCCCCCATTCCTTTCATTTCCATCGATGTTGGTCTTACTTCCCTAATTAAATTAATTAATTATTCATAAGGATGACATCTAAAATAAATGATAAATGATTTTATTTCTGTAAGTAGGTTTGAACAAACACTTTTACACGTCAATCATATTTTTTTTTAAACTAGATGGGGTCGGCGTTTCCTATCTGACTGCTCTGAGAAGAAAGGCCGAAACAAACTCAGAGGTCACAGTCTCTTTTAAAGTCCAGACAAAATCTTGGTCAGGTCATGTGAAAGCTATGTAGATCGGTGTCTGCAATGGTCTTTTGAGGAAAGAACCACACAGATTGAGTGGACCTGTCCAGTCAGTGCACGCAATTGTCAGTAATCGTGCAGCTCAACTTAGACTCAAGGAGCTCAACGATTCGACGAACAATACCAAAGAAAGGACATTTGAGTAGGCCGCATAAATTACTCAAACTGTCAGATCATGATTACGTTGAGAAAAATACAAAAATAAATATAAATAAATCAATGACCAACATAGTTCTCACATTCACAATAATTAGAATAATATTATAATAATCTTTGAGGACCATGTAGATTTGTGTCTGAAATGGTCTTTTGAGGAAAGAACCACACAGATTGAGTGGACCTGTCCAGTCAGTGCACGCATTTGTCAGTACCCGTGTAGCTCAATAAGTTATTTTAACCATTTTTTTCAGTAGATCTCTGTTAAATTATTAGCAAACAGTATAATACCTACTAATAACCTACTAATAACCTAACCTAACCTAACCAAAAAGATCGTGCGCGCGATTACACGATCGTCGCGTTCTATCTCACTCATATGTTCGGAAAACCGGAAGACGCCCTCTGTCGACGCAACGACGCATACTCGCGCGTTGATTGCGTTGGTTAGGACGCGCTTTCGCATTTCCGTTTGTTACTTTCAAATATTGCAATATTGCTGCAAAAGTGCATCGTATTATTATTAATACGATGCACTTTTGCAGCAATATTTAGTACTTACTTCATATAATTACACTTCAGTTCAAGATAAAGGCAATGAAACAACAAATATAAACATGCAAAAGTTTATTCCCAAAACATTGAGAATCTTAAATCACCTTGACTTACTTAAAAACTATATTATCCACATTTAAAAAATAAATACAATTAAAAATTTCATGCTTCATTTGTTAAAATGACGTAATTACATACATAATTTTATGCTATACTAAAATTAACAAAATATCTATAAACATTTGTATAAAAAGAATAAAATATTGCAGCTAATTTATGGCGTATCATTATATCTGTACCTAATCTTATATTTCCTGAATTATTTTTTTCAGGTAGAGCTTATGTACTATTTCTTCACGTTTTGTAGCATTAGGAGTAAGTAGGACTTGTACCTACAGTTTCACTTTCTCATACAAATCTAGATTTTTAGTACATAATCTAGCTAAATGTTCACGACTTTATCTTGCAAATTCGATAAATGAAATTAAGGTTTTTTTTTTAGACAAAACCAATTATGTTAATTAATCTTAATAAAAACGTAAGGTTTGCGAAATTATCTTATTAAAAAAATTGCACGGGTGGACAAAAAAACAAACCCAGTAAAATACCAATTTTAATCATTTCAGAATTGCATCTCAAATTCATTCAGAGAAAACCTTTCCATTGGAATTTGTAGAAATATTCAGCAACGCTTCCTTTTTCCTTTTTTTTACGAGCTCTTTGAATCGAGATAACCTACATGAATGCCATTGAATACTCGATTTTTATTCAGTTATCTATAACATGTAATTTTTAAGGTGTCCAGTAGTATTATAGTATACTAAAGACCAGATATTTTATATAAAATATATTTATATTAAAGTATAGTAAAGCCACTATTTTAAACATAGGTATAAAGTAATGTAGCAAAACTTCGAATTTATCAGCCCTAAATTACTCTCGAAGAATTAAATCGTGAAGATATATTTATGTATATATTCTACTAACAAAGGTTGACTTATTTTGCTATATACAAAAACATTAAGTAAAAACTGGTCAACCATTTAAAATGTTACCAAAAATTATTTTTCTAGATTATTTATAAGGTTATGAATACAAAGAAATGCCCGTTGGAGGATCGAGCAAGATCGAATAGACAAAAAAAGGATAATAAATCACTTTTGGTTGCTCGTCTCCCATATAATGCCTTTTATTTTATATAATAATAAGCAGTGTAATTAAATTATTAACACGATAAGAATTAATCTCCGACAACAACGCTAGATAGCGTTAATGTAAATAGTAATTTTCTTACTTTCCTGATTAGTGTGATTTATTTATTAAACTAATATTAAATTTTATAAAAGCGATATCAATAAATGATAGTTTTGCTCTCTAACGCCATGTTTTTGTATAATAATAATATTAAGTATGAACAGATTCACAATTTCTTAGATGTTAGACAGCATTTGCACCTAAGTTCTAGAATTTAATTGACAAAAATAGACGAATGTTTTATTCGAATTAATTTCATTTATAAATTTTCTTTATACATCAATAATTCTGTCTTCATTTGTAACACATGTTATCAAAAAAAATGCTCTTTTCTGTCCATACTATTTTTGTCCATGACAACACTTAGCAGCACGCTTCGCACCTCACGAGGCCCACTTCATCACAATTCATGCACTTGAGGGCCACAAATTCTGCCGTGAAGTGGTTCCTGTGAAGGCTCTTCTTGGATCCTTTGCAGATTCTGCACGGAAGGAGGCGGAACCCACCGCACATTTGACAGGTGTTGCAGGCATCTGCGCTCTGGAATTGAGAGAATTGAAGAGTTAATAATATAATATGTAATGAAAAATCTAACGGGCCTCTGCGAGTTGGTTTCGGCCCCTCGCAAGCCTTCCAAAGGTCTCCAGGGTCCCGAGTTATGTCGATGCCAAATTAATAATGTCAGATGTTTTAAAATACAAATTTTTCATCTGTTCCCTGAATTACTGGAATCACTAAATCGGGACTGGACCAGTGGCAATCGCTTTTAAAGCGTTTCGTATTTCTACAATGACTTTTAACAGAATTGACATAAGCTTTTCAGTAGCTAATGTCAATCCAATACATTTTTCATCTTCCATCATCGTTATCACTGATACAATGTCACTATGCCTAGTCTCATGTTGTCTGTAGTGGTGAGCTAAACGATATAACAAAATCAGAGGGGCAATTCGCGTATTTTGAAGAATGTTCGCATTCTAATCTCAGTCTCAATCTGTCAAAAATACAATCAATTTACATACATTTTTACAGTTTTTTGACATTGATTGTCGCTGAGATGAGATTGCGACTTGAATTTGCACGTTTTTTAAGTACGAGAATTGGCCTATAGGTAAAATTACATTTGATAACGGATTAAATTCATAAGATTTAAATTCATGTGGAGGTGTTCAGGTGAAGGTGGTGTAATTTTAGTAGATGAAAATGTTCACATCCTTCATAAGGAGGAAACTTTAAACAAATCACTCCGTAAATACAGACATTCATTGGCCTAGCCTTTTCCCAACTACAGGGTTATTGGTAAAACACTATCAACCTCTTAAGGGGTTATTGTACTCATCATTATGAACAACTTTTATTATGAGACCAAATATATACATATAATACTAATAAATTTATAATACAAAAAAAACAGCTATTCCCTACATATACGTTTGCAGAACTCGTCAAAATGTAGGGACCAGCAGATTTTTTTTTGTTGATGGTGTTCTACCAGTAACCCTGTATATAGGGGTCAGCTTCCAGACTAATCGGATACAGCTGAATACCATTATTTTACAAGGAGCGACTGCCTATCTGACCTCGACGACCCAGTTACTGGGTTTTCCGATACCCCTTGGTAAGACTGGTTGTCAGACTAACAAAGATCCACGAATGATAGCCGGGACCAATGGCTTAACGTGCTTTCGGAGGCATGGAGAGGTCTTGTTATGTAAAGATGGTCAGCCATCCATGGGCCAACCACGGCAAGCGTAGCTTAACCTGATTGAAGGACCCGTGCGGCTGTTATTACTTAGCCACGAGCCCCTCTCTTTCAAATGGAGGCACTTTTTCTCCTTTATCTCTCTCAGAAATTGTTAGATCCGACAGAAACTCTTTTGCTAATTCTGAAAAGTTGTTCAAACCTAACATCGCCATATGAATACTAAAAGTAACATTTCCTTTCAATAAAACCCTTATTTTGCATCAAACATAACATAAACGACAAATATATTTCATGTTACTCTTTCATCCCAGATTGAACTGTTTGCTCAGACGAAGGGATAAGTACGTATACAAATCGTTTCTACTTCCATACCTACAGTAATTTCATTATTGGCTGAGACCTCGAAGAGAGTTTGTTCAAGTATTTCGATAGGTTATTCCTCGTCTAGACGGATTTTTAATCCGACCCCTACTGGATATTTAAATGTATTTTTTTTTGTTTAGCCTATTCCGTCCCACAACTTGGCAAAAGCCTCCTCATCCTCCTCCTCATCATCCTCCTCATCTCGTCACCGCTTTCTGGGCTGACCTCTGCGAAACCCCGTCGATCATCATGCACACATTGTGTGGAGACTTTCGCCCAGCGGTCATCGTGCATGCGGCTGATGTGACCCGCCCAATCCCATTTGAGCCCGGCAGCCTTCTTGCCTACGTTTGTTATACCCGTTAAATCAAATTTGCTTGATGAAATTGTAGTTACAAAAAAATTATAGGAAATCTGACACAGCTAATGTAATGACAGAACTATTCACCAATTGATAAGTAAATGCTGAATTATTTCCCAATGTATCCCGGGAAACTTTGAATGTAATTAAGCCTGGGAGACTCCAACCTCAGCCAGGATCTGTTATAGCAGGCCAACAGGCCAAAGATCCCTTTTCATTCAAAGAAGGTATATAAGGTAGGTAATAAAAAAGGAAGGTATTCGTCTGTACCCCGTTTCATACTATTTTTAAGTTTAAACCCGACTATATTTTTCTTAACCTAGTGGAAGATAAACTTACAACTCGAACAGTACGATGAGATTTAAACAAATGAGAGAGAAACAGATTGAGACAAATGGCTTTTTATCCACAAAACTAAGAAGTGGGATTTCATCATACTGGAACCTACGACGACACGAGAAATCTTGGGAAATATTGACTTTATTTTGTAGTCAGTCTGAAAAAATCTTAACTCGATATTCCCTCCTCCCTTACACCATCTTGTGATACAGGAAAACTGTCTGTTACGTCAACATGTCTACAGGAAGACACGTCCGGGACATGTCGAGCGACTTTGTCATCTATGGAACCAGTGCTACTGAATTGAAGCGCCTTTTTATGCTCGGTAGTGCATTGTCTTGCTTTGAAATAGGGTGCATTTTTCTGTGCTTTGTTTTATTTGGGATACGTTCTTAGTTCGTTCTTAGTTCGTGGTTTCTTCGTTATTAGTTACAAAACACACAGTGTATGTCAGCGTTCTGCTCAATGTTAAAACTATTTTAATTCGCATCGACAATCAGAGAGTATCAGTGAGTTGCAGAAGTTTCAAGCTAATTATCCGTTGCAGATTGGACAGCAACGGATAGTTTGCTATGAAAACTTAGACCTTTTAACCTTCATTTTTGAATCTGAATTACTCGTACTTAATGACGGAAATCCAAAGAGCCTTTAGGAGTAGAGAATTATCGCGCAAAAGAACTTCATCTCATAAATTTTCACTGTTAAAATATAAGTACATGGACTAGCCGGGATATATCGTTCATAAAAATCATCGGTTTTAGTAAAAACTACTTCGTTGGTTTTGTAGTCACAAGCGCTACTTCTAAGCATGTGGTCCTGGGTTCGATTCCCGGATCGTGCAGTGTTATCGGGTTTTTCTATCTGAAATTTCTCAGTCAAGGCCCGGAAGTCTGTATTTGTGCCCGGTTGATGGCAATAGGCTCGCCTCCTATTACATGGGACTCAAATATATTTGGCGAATTACGGGTCTAATACCTCCTCCACCTTACCCTTTAAGAAAACAGGGCGTGATGTGATGTTATGTAAATATTAGTAAATAATAAATATTGAACAACATGGATATTGGAAGCTTTCTACATAAATAAGAATTTAAAAATATCGCGAGAGTTAAATTGAACCAGTTCTATAGTAAATAAGATGTCATAACTGCAGTTAATGAAATCTAAGTTATGCAATATATTACGTAAACGTTTATTTTATTAAAAAAATATTATATATGAGTTTAATAGCTCTCAATTTGGTTGTAGACATGTGACATAAGTGCATAGTGATGTGTTATCTATCACTCCTCCGTCCGTGGTCATAAAGATAGAATAGTGGTTTATTTCAGAGTAAGAGGCAGCTGCATCCTCTGATGAGGTTTTAGAAGTAAGTGAGCTCTTAGTGGATTGATGAAGGAAGAGCTTCGGATAGTGTCGTTAGTGTTACAGACACAAAAGACTATGGTATTAAATTTGTCTTTAAGATCGTTTATACCTTCTGAGTGGCAACGTCGCAATTTAGTGTCATATTTGGTGGTTTTCAATTTTTATCATTTAATCGGAGCTATTTAAAAAAAAAATTAATTAAGTTTTTAGAATTATGTGAAAACTGTGTAAAAGGTAAGAAATCGTTGCGTTTACAGTTCTATTTATATGCAAATAATACATTGGAAACTTGCAGGGCGTTATTTTCATTGTAAAATAACTGTAAGCATTACACGGTTACTTACTTTTTAAACACTTTCACGTAATTCTAAAAAGTTAATTAAACAGATTTTTAAAATATAGCTCCGATTAAATGATAAAAATTGAAAACCACGAAATATGACACTAAATTGCGACGTTGCCACTCATAAGGTATAAACGCTCTTAAGATCGGATTCAGAAACCCTGTCAATGGCCAATGGAGTGTGATGACGAAAGTCAGCGCAAAAATCCCTTTGGTGGTTCAAGGAAGAGGAAGGAGCTGATGAAGAGAGGTTGCAACATTTTCCATCAAGTCTGCCTTCACCTGACCAAAATGGACGGACCAATCCCCTTACAAGTGGAAATACATGCAACGGCCACGTTTTAATTGAGTCTTGCATTGTGTGAAGAAAGGTCATAACAACAATGTTCCAAGAACGAAGAGATCTCTAAAGGTCGTATATACACAAGACATTTTAACTTCGATCTTCGTATCCGGCCGTCAATTGAACCTGTTTCTTTCATTGGAAACAACCTTCAGTTCACCTTTATCAAATTAAACGCCTCACGCAATGTTTACCACGATTACGATGCTAAAACAAATATTATTGTGTTCAAAATGTTTCGTAACTGGTTGGCGGTATTTTAATGTCTTGCATAAGTGCGGTGTCCATTTTGTAATCATTTTTTTTTGGTCGGATTTTATGTTTTTTGTCAACTCTTATGTCGGGAAGTTAATTGGTTGAAAGATCAAAATGATTAATTAATCGACTTGCCCGTATTTTTCCTTATATTTATTTGTGTTTGAATGTTGTCAGCTGGTCTTTGGCTGTCAGCAGTTACTTATATTCATCATATTATCGAATTCCGCATCTAGGATTTCTCTCAGAAATGACTTTACTTATCAATTGACGTCACGGTTGGCGCAGTGGTTAAGCGATTCACTGCTGCGCTGCGTATCGCGGGTTCGATTCCCGCACGGAACAAATATTTGTATGACCTACAAGTAGTTGTTCCGGGTCTGGCTGTATGTGTATGTGAGTTTAAATGTTTGGAAACGCACCCACAATAGAGGAGAAATTCCTTGTGAGGCGCAACGTTTGTTAAAAAAAAAATATATATATACTATATATTTGAAACGTGTCTGGGCTAGATTTTTTTCAGAGTATGAATATAGCGTTATATGAATATTGTTATTTTATTAAACTAGTTGTAAGTCCTTATAATGTAACTGTTTGCTGTTCCTCTCAATAAAAAAATAAAAATAAAATAAGTTAAGTAAAAGTTATATTTTTCACATTGCTATGAAGTAAAAGTCCGTGCATATCAATAATTGTTCATTTTTAATATGATTACAGTAACTGGATGATAGCAAGACTGGTCAATTCTGCAAAACTGCTATCCAGCTGTCACCAATGTCAAAAAATTAAATAATTCATTAAGTATAATAATATTCATTTCTGTTCATCATATTTTTGTTGTGAAGTGAAATAACCAACTGCGCTGGCTCGACCATTTCTTTAACAATGTTACTCATTTCAGCCAACAAGTTTACTAGGTCACACAATGTACTTATATTTGTCACTTCCTATTACACAACGAGTATGCGACACGCAATATTGTCACAACTAAATACGCTAACTAAAAACGATTGACAGTGAGGAATCGATTTCACTTGTTTTTGCAACTTCTTTTACGTGCTCACTATAGGAGACAGTTTCAGAAATAGCCTATAGACGCTTAAAGCACTTGGCGGCATTTCAAAATCAAAAGTCATTTATTCAAACTAGGCTGAGATTCAGCACTTTTTGAACGTCGGCATTACATAAGACAGTCCCCCAAAACGTCCGCCCTTCATTACTTCTTAATGCTTTATCTAGGAAAAAGAAATGGCGCAACAAACTCCCCAGCAGCACAGCTGTCTGTAAATTTGACTGTATGATCCTTCTTTATTATATCTATGGTATGATCAAAGTAATGCCACCACAAACTGACACAAAAGTGATCGTGGAGGCGATGTATGATAGAGGCACTTGTCCAGCAGTTGGAGTTTATACTCATTCCATCCAAACTAATATTATAAATACGAAAGTAACTCTGTGCCTGTCTGTTACCACATCACGCCTTGACGACTGAGTGGTTCTGGACGAAATTTGGCACACGGATAAACCATGATTATGACCAGAATTATGATATAGGATACTTTTATCCCGTTACTAAGTTCCTGTAAGATAATTTTGCGCGAGAAAAGCTAATGGTCAAAATTTATAAGCATTGCAATATTTTGCTATCCTGGAAGACCTTATTTTGTTTACACAAGAGGTGTTTTTAGAGTACAAAAGATCACTAGGGTAAAACATAATTTGGCTGTAAATTCATCAAAACTTATAAAAGTTTACATAATTTATGTGCAGTTCATGAGTTGTATAATTTACATGCTTCACAGGATCACACATACACAGCGTAATATAACATGAAATGATAATCTGGAATCAAAATATATTGAAGTTGCTGCTTTACAAGTTTCACTGCGTACCGTTAGATAACTTGTGTGTTCATGATCATACTGCTTTTGGCTGTGGTTTTAGCTTTATCCTAGATCTCTAGGAAGGTACTATTTGAATGTCAAAACCTATCTGATTAAGAAAACGTCCTATGTAAGGGTTGCTACACATAAGCGGACCGGCATTAATCTATGGGCGGAAAAATTGAATGTATGTTGTAATGTAATTGCTTCGGATCCGCTTTGTTGTTCGACAAATACTATCGAACCGACAATGCCGGTTCACTTATATGTGTAGCAACCCTAATAGGGGGCGTGCCTACTAGGCTATTAACTGGACAAAAGTCCAGACTCCGGGCTGTTTGTTTCTGGCAAATTTAGAAATTGCAACGTAAATCCCCGAAAGTCAATTGAACTAGACTAACGCAGGTCTCGTATTCAAACCTTCGAACTATAACCTGATCAACACAAATTAGATACCCGAACCGCACACAAGTTTGCCGGTCGATCACAGTAACGTCATAAAATAGGTTGGTACAGAAGGCCAGCTCCATACAACGAGCGACAACATGCGCACGCACAATTAGGCGGCGCATACATGCGGCGATCTCAAACGAATGCCAGTCGCTAGTGCGCTTGCACTCGCTGTACGTGAAGCGTATCTAAGTGTGCGTGCGTTTTCTCTCGTTGTATGGAGCTGACCTTCTGTAACTTTTTATTCTGTGGATACTTTATACGGTGAATTACGTTCAGAGTAAACTTTGTCTTGCGGTCTCATGTGTGCTCAACCTTGTGTAAGCGCGTCACCGTTGCTATGCGGCTACACTGATAGATTGGATGGACGAAGGAGTATCCTTTTCGTATCAATATGATAAATGGTTTTTTTTGCCGATGGTCCCGGAAAATAATGTTTTTTTTTTTAATGAGCTTTTTCTTGTAATGTGTTTGCTAATATTGAAGATGAGTAAATACTTACTAGGTACTACACAATTAGGTTGGTAGATATTTTAAAAAACCAGCTATATTTATGCATTAGGATTAATATCTACTTTTCTATCATTCTTATTATTTAGATTAGGTAGGTACCTACCTTAAATATTATAACGGCAGGATAAAGAAAACATTATTTATATTTTTATTGTACTCGTTAATTAATGTTAATAAAAGAGATTTAAGATAATAAGTAATAATTTAATGTCTTTCTTTGATCTTAATTGAAAACGGAGTGGCGCGGCGTAAGGACAGAAATGATTTAATCACGTTCATTACAAGATGTAATGGTTACATCGGATTCCTGATTGAACTCAAAAGCATCTTATATCGTGAATATATTGTAAGTGCTTCATTACATTGTATTGTAACACGATTACGTGTTGCTATCGAAGGTAGTTTTATTCCTTTAACAATTTTAGCTTCAATTTGTTTGATGTCAATTCAATTCACCCTAATAAAGTTTGTTGGTAAGCCTATTGTTTTCCTGTATTTGCACAGAATAAAGAAATAAAACTGTATTGTATTCTAACGATATCAATAGGGTTCATTGACACAATATAAACGTTATTGATAACACTAATATCATAGTGGGGTAGGGTGGGGTGGTGGTGGTGGTGGGGTTAGTGGGGTGGTGGTGGTGGTGGGGTTAGTGGGGTGTGGTAAAATTATGTGCAATCGTATCTTCACGCTTGGTGTCGAGAACAAAGGCATTAAATCTGGCAAATGAAAAACAGCATCATTCTTGGAATTAATTAAAACACACTGCTATTATCAGTCAGATTATCAAATAAAGATATTGTTATACTAACAAGCTCATAACGTTCATTATTCCAGTATCTAGGAAGTTATATCGTTAGCATTGAACGTTTCGGAGAAATCATAATTAACTTCGCCTAGTCCGTATAAAATGTTTGCAATACCTATACCTAGAAGGTATGATGAACAGGGTGTAAAGTTCGCTCATACGTCCATAGTAAAGGGAGGATCCTCCAACCAGACGGGTGTCGTGTCTAGGGGGCAACTGCTCGATGATTGATGTCGGGGCATTGTATATATGCTGCGCGGTAAACTCTGCTTGCGCGATGCAGGATTTGCGTGACGTCAGTGTGATGCATAGTTCGCATGTGGGAATGTAGATACCGCTACAGCATAATAAAGCTCTGGATGAGGTCTCGGGACAAGAGATCTAATTGAACCTATGTCAAGAGCAGTGGTGGCCCAGGGGTATCGGCCCCGACTTACGATTTGTAGGATACTACACTAATATCAGCACCACTGCTCTCAAAACGATGAAGGAAAACATCGTGAGGAAATCGACATGTCCTAGATATGTGTGACATCCGCCAACCCGCACTAGGCCTGTGTGGTGGACTGGTGGATTAAAGCCCACTCCTTCTCACAGAGAAGAGGCCTGTGTCCCAGCAGTGAGACCGCTAAAGGCTGAATAAGCAATGTAAGTTGTCATTTTTATTTTGTACTTTCAACAAAGTTGTCGCATGACCACCTTAAGGCTTATATTATTTCTTTACAGCGACTAGACCCAACCCCCGCCATAACCAATTTGACCTACCAATCAAGGAAGGAAGTACCGAATATTTTTTGTCCAGGCAAAAGGTTAAAACATGTGTTTCTTTTAATAAATTAAACAATTTTTATTTTATTAATTTAATACAAAATTGTTGGCGGGGAACTGAGCATGGTCACTTCGTGCAAATGAATTATTTTTAAAAAAGATCATGCGTCGACTTTGTTGATGGTACATACCTACTACAAATGAATTATTTTAAAACTGCACGATTTAAAACTTCATGAAAAAACATAACCCTGTCTTTACTGACGTGCAGTTGGGTTATAAACAGAGTGGTAATTTCCTTATTTTTAAGAACGTTCCCATTCTAATCTCAGTTTCAATCTGTCAACAAAAACCTCTAATTTACCTACATTTTCACCAGTTTTTGACATACATGGTGTAAAAAGATCCAGCACATGGCCGACAACTTCGCATTCTGTACATCAAACTAAGTAACATGGCGCAAAATAGTTGCTGGGAAACGAATTTTATTTTTGGTGTGAAAAATTGCTGTTTACGGTAGTGCGCAACGTAATGCACGCAAAACATTGTGCATGGGACTTCGATGCACAATACCAACTAGATAACGAGTCACGTACAAAAACAAAGATAAATCCTGTCGGATTTAACAACAGCTTTAAGTTCAACCTGATTACAACCGTGGCACCTAGTAATAAAATCGTGTTTACATTGGCTCTGTTTCAAGTGAGCTAAACAAAATAAGAGCTCACGTCACAAGTGCGCTGTTATTTACCGAGACGTATTATGTGCGCCGACTCGATGTCTAGTCGGTAGTGTTAATCGAAGTTGTGGGTGAATGCGACGGTACAGGGGTCGTGGAAATATTTAAAGTGGTGTCATAAGATTTAAACTGGTTTTCGTAAAAAAAAAAAAGTTAGTAGAAACTGGAATTTTGATCTTCAATATCTCCGTAACCAGAAGGGTCCCAGGTACCTATGGTCTGGTACAATAACATGATTATAATGACGGGGAGTACAAGTAACTCTCGGCTTCGTTAAATGACTTTTTACATAGATTGCCGGTGAGATGAGATTCGGAATTCCCCAGTACTAACCAAACCAGATCTACAGTAAGTTCAACCGTATCATCGAA
Organism: Brachylomia viminalis; assembly: GCA_937001585.2. Taxonomy (NCBI): domain Eukaryota; kingdom Metazoa; phylum Arthropoda; class Insecta; order Lepidoptera; family Noctuidae; genus Brachylomia; species Brachylomia viminalis. The sequence goes on along the minus strand of OW443294.2, from coordinate 25,824,212 downwards.
GATTTTTCCCTTTTTTTATAACAATGCACACTCGCTTTTCTAATTCACTTTGAACATTAGCAGACTAGTCGTTGGCGGCTTTGCTTGCCATAATAAAAAATACAATAGTATAGAGATTTCGAATTGAATTTGAACGTTTACAAGTACGAGAAATGGTCTTCAGAGCTAATGGAGTAGAACCGTCAAGAAGCGTACGGAGCCAGCAAGCATAAATTTCAGAGCAAGGCTGACATATTCCAGAAGCGAATTGGTAGGTCTTGTTGCGAAGACCTATCTAATTACCTGACATAGCAAAGAAACGTCAAGGATCTTAGGCTCATGATGGACGAAAGTTAAACTCAAAGCATTTATTTCAATTAAACCATTTACAGGCACTTTTGAATTGTCAAGTGATCGGTCAGTCAGAAATATGAAGCTAGTTGCCCATTCCAAAGCGTAGTAGGTACCTATGGAGAAGAACGGGCAAGAAACTCCATGGACACTCTTTTAAATTATATTGTTACATAAATATTAGTTACATCATTAATGTTGAATATAGGTATAATTATATGTGAGAACGATGTAAATAAGACGTACACGTTGAGTGTCCAGTGTACAGCAAATATAAATTTAAACAAAACAATCCATAATAAAATAATTAAAATAAGACGTGGTGGCTAAGAGATGACCAGTCCCAACTGACAGCGCCCGTTCACGAACATGACGCATAGATCAGCACCATTCAGCTCAAAAATGATAATAGCGAAAAGTTAAATGATAATAGTCAAAAATTGCCCAGCAACACAAAATAGGTATACCTACATGTTGATAGCACCCAAAAGACCTTATTTATTCCAGGAAAAATTAATTACCGAATAAAATAAAACACACATTTACCTTATAAGGTTTCAACATCTTCCTGAGTTCTCCACTCTCGTTGAGTTTCTCCACCGTGTCCGCATCCTGAAACAAAATAAAATAGAAATTAATTAAAAAAGTTTCTAATTAAGCACTAAGCCACCTCGGTGACATTCGCTGGGAAGTCCAGTGATATTGTTGCGCTGGAAATAAAGTATGTACCTAGTTCGTGAGATGTACTTTTATTGTATGATTTCTTTGTGGTTTTATTTGTTTTTCTTTGACGTTTTCGTTATTCATTTTAGATATAGCGCCTTATGTTATGCTCGTGCTATCATTTTTCGATTGCACGATTTAACGATGAGGACTGTATTAGTTTTTGCTGAAAAAACACGACGCAAATGGAATGTCATATTTTTAGGCCCAATTGCACTAATCGCCAAATACGTTACGGGCGAAACATGTTAAAATCACCATTCCGTCTCTGTCACCAGATACAGAACGATGTTTTTATTCGCTCAGCGCTAACGGTATTAAGAAACGGTACTATTTTAGCATTATGTATTTATTTAAGTATACATGTTAATTATTTTTATTTAGGTATATTTAATATTTTAGCTTTAGACTTCACACATTCATATTTTTCTCTTCTTGTTCTCACGCACTATTGTCTACGTTTCTTTTTTACTTCTCCTTTCGCAGGTCTGCTGGAAGAAATTTCTTAAGAAATAAGCAGTACCTTTGTACTCAATTTATAATTATGTCTTATCTCATGTATATTATTGTGTGTACATAAATAATAAAATAAATAAGAAATTTGTGACGCAAGCAGGCCTAAGACTCTAGGTTACTATACTGTGACAAACCAACCTTCCTTTTTCTCACTCGTGTCGGGAACCAACCTATTATAAACCTTTAACTATATCAATAATAACAAATAAAATGCATCATCCATTTTCCACACACATTTCCATAAAGAGAACGAAACAATCGTCTATAATATTTCAAAACAACATTTTCAATCTAGGTCCCATTTTAAAAGAAAGACTTCTCATATATCTCGCTTAGTTTTCCGTAGCTACTCGATTGCCATGGAAATGCAGCGACAGGTAAAAGTTGGTAACGGATGGCAGTGAAAACACACGACAATGGAAAACTCGGAAATACTCGCACGTTCCATTTTCCGATATCAGAAGTAGTATTGTCATAAGTTTCCGTGTCATAGTCAAGGGAATATTGATAGAGAGAATTTGAGAGAAATTTGGATGTTATGATTTATAAATGATAAATCATTTTATTTCTGTAAGTACGTTTGAACAAACACTTTTACACGTTAATCATTTTTTTTTTAAACTAGATGAGGTCGGCGTTTCCTATCTGACTACTCTGAGAAGAAAGGCCGAAACAAACTCAGAGGTCACAGTCTCTTTTAAAGTCCAGACAAAATCTTGGTCAGATCATGTGAAAGCTATGTAGATCGGTGTCTGCAATGGTCTTTTGAGGAAAGAACCACACAGATTGAGTGGACCTGTCCAGTCAGTGCACGCAATTGTCAGTAATCGTGCAGCTCAACTCAGAACTTAAGCAGCTCAACGATTCGACGAACAATACCAAAGAAAGGACATTTGAGTAGGCCGCATAAATTACTCAAACTATAAAAAATATTTAAGTTTTGTAATGGATTTATATAAATCTGCAAATCTTGTAACAGAAAAAGTCTCGTAGATCATAATTATGGCACCGTTTACTGAAAGCTCATGTTTAGCATTGAAACTCACGTAAATAAAAAAGTCATATAATCAAATTAGGTTGAATATGATCACTTCTTGAACGTCAAAATTACATAAGACAGCCCCTCAAAACGCCCGCTCTTCACCACTTCCTAGTACTTTACCTGGGAAGAAAAAGTGAAGCAACTAACTCCCCAGCAGGTAAGTATCCATAATGGTTCTTTCAGACACATGGGCAAAAAAAACTTAACAAGTCAAGTTAGCTTTTAAAAGCTGACTTCAAGCTTGCTATAGAATGATACAAAAGTAATTTGAAAAGAAAAAATACTGTAAGTAATCTCACAGGACTAACTAAATAATAATAATGTAAACACTTACATGAATATTAATGTACGCACGGCTACAAATCAAGCTATAAATCTCCAGTATAAACTGATCTCGCAATGTATAGGATTTTCATATAATGAGAGGTCAGTGTAAACTGGAAATGTATAGCTTGATGGATTAATGTCTTTGAACTTAGTAACGTTTAGGAAATTATAAATCATAGTAAAAGTTCAAACAATCTAGCAATCTTACCTTTGAGTTGAGAATTTTTAAATTAACTATGGGAAAACGATTGCTAAGATTTCTTGGTTATTATCATCATAGTTGGACAAACAACAAATCGGAAAACGTACAGTTTCATGAGTTCACTTAAGTTTGAATAGATTTTAATTGTGTTCAAGATGTTCAAAAGTTAAAACTACTACCTAAATTAGATATTTTCCCTGTGCAAGTTTTTTGGGGAGCAGTGGTGGGTGGTGGCCCCGTGGTAACGGCCCCGACTTACGAGTCGCTTTACTTTGTGTAATTTATTTTATCGCCGCTGCTCTCAAAATGGTGAAGGAAAACCTCTTGAGGAAACCGGCATGTCCTAGAACCCAAATTTCTAGGCCATGTAACATATACCAATCCGCACTAGGCCCGCGTGGTGGATTATATTATTAGATTATACCCACTCCCTCTCACAGGGAGGAGGCCTTTTTCCCAGCAGAGCAAGTAGTAATTATAATCATACTTTTTCTATTAAATTAACTATAATTAACAATCCATTTCATAAAATCAGTGCGATTTTATGAAATGGATTGTTAATTGTAGTACGTAAACTCAAAATAAAAGTTTAAACGCGATAGGCCAGGTAGACCCAGGAAACGTCGGTAAGCAGTGCATTATCGTACGGGTACCGGGGTATGTCGGTAATGCAGTTTCCGGTGGGCGACCATTGTACGGTCTAGGTTTTATCAGCTTTATCCCACTTTGGCTCGGAGTCACAAGGTTATTTTGATTGGATGTGATACTTCTGTAGTTAAAAGTTTTATAATGTCAGTGTCAATCTGCCGAAAATAGATCCGAACTGATTTCATGACCTTCAATTTCTTAAAAGTGGCGTATCTCTCTTCCAGCATACCTGCGACAGGATAGTAGATTTAGAGATGTAGACAGCGTAAGAGTAAAAGAGAAAATAAAATACATAAAATCACAAACAATTCACATCACAATCAAATAAAACAAATAATATAAGAATATAAATACATTCTTCCCTCTTCTTGTAAAAACTATGACATATGACACGAGGGATATTATTATTGTTCAGGCCTTAACGCCTTCAATAAAGGCCATAGCAACTACAGTGCGCGTTGTGTGATGAAACTTTTACTAAACGAATAGGCGTAACGTTTCTTTCTATACAAAATGTATGGGTATCATTTAAGCTATTACCAATTTAATTAGTTTTGTGTTTCTTAAATAATAGGGTTTGTCCTCCAAATAGTAGATCTGTCACCAAAATGTAGTCACCAAACAATGCAAAATCAGTTCCACAATAAATCACCTAAAATCCTGAGATATAAGGTCTAGTACCAAATAAATGTTTTTGTATGTATTATAATAGGTGTGTCCTAATAAGTATTTAAGCAAACTAATTTAAAGAGATCACCAATAGTAGTAGTTTTCTTATTCACCACGGATCGATTGATATACATAATATGTCGACGGTAGGGCTTGGTCGACGGAGCCCCGCTTCGCGGGGCTCCTACTTCTGGGTGGTTTATAAAAAAATAACCACGAAGGGGATGGCGGGGTCTCTCGACCCCGCCATCCCCTTCTAACCTAACCTGTCCGAGTCGGGGTGCCCTAAAGTCCAGATTGCATCCAGTTTCTCCTGGTAATTTGTCTCGGGTATCATTTAAGCTATTACCAATTTAATTAGTTTTGTGTTTCATAAATAATAGGGTTTGTCCTCCAAATAGTAGATCTGTCACCAAAATGTAGTCACCAAACAATGCAAAATCAGTTCCACAATAAATCACCTAAAATCCTGAGATATCAACCTGGGAACAATTTTTGTTTATCTGAGAACGAAAATATTTCGTGGCGATAGATCTATTTATTATGTGATACAACTTGATGACAAATATAAATTTTGGTGATAGAATGCTGCTCCGTGCCTCGGAAAGCACGTTAAGCCGTTGGTCCCGGCTGTCATTCGTGGATCTTTGACAGTCGTTACGGGTCGTCAGAAGCCCGAAAGTCTGACAACCAGTCTTACCAAGGGGTATTGTATTACCCAGTAACTGGGTTGTGGAGGTCAGATAGGCAGTCGCTCCATGTAAAATACTGGTATTCAGCTGCATCCGGTTAGACTGGAAGCCGACCCCAACATACCTAGTTGGGAAAAGGCTAGGCAGGCAGGCAGAAAATATAGTTCCCAAAATGTATGTCATATTTCACTTGCACAATAACCACCGTCCGTGTAACATTCTTTTTATTAAATATAATATTTTGCGATTCTTGGGACTTTGATTGGCACCATTATATCCTCCAAAGATATAACAATTATTATCTGTATGTCTGCAAAGCCTTTAACAAGCTTTAAAGCGAAGATGTTTAGTGTGCGCTCAATAATGTTTCGAAGCTCATCCATTTTATTCTGAACTCCATCTTGTTAGCTCTAGTTTGTATGTTAATGTGGACTGTTATACGCTTCGCTTTCCGATTTTAATACTCGTAGTATAAAGATAAAAAAGGAATTGTATTACGGAGGCCTATAGTGATTATAGGTTTCAGGTTAAAAGGTTTTTGATCTGAAGTAAATGGGTCAAGCTACGGTATTGGTTGGTTTTGTCCCGTAAGCATTTAAAATTGAATAGGACTCCTAAACATTTATAGCTTATTTGTGAAAGTGAAAAGATTTGGTGCGTGTGATCTTATTTAGCCTGTCATGATTCATGTAATATCTTGAATATTCCGCTATCGCAAACTGCCTATTTAGAATATTATCAAAAGGTTTTTAGTCCTTCCTCAGGCGTATTGCATGAGACGATTGGTTTTAGTCCTTCCTCAGGCGAATTGGATGTGACGATTTGTTTTTAGTCATTCCAAAAGGGTATTGGATGAGACGATTTGTTTTTAGTCCTTCCACAAGGGTATTGAATGAGACGATTTGTTTTTAGTCCTTCCACAGGGGTATTGGATGAGACGATTTGTTTTTAGTCCTTTCTCAGGCGTAGTGGATGAGAATATTTGTTTTTAGCCTTCCACAAGGGAAATGGATGAGAAGATTTCTTTTTAGTCCTTCCACAAAGGTATTGGGTGAGAACATTTATTTTTAGTTATTCCACAAAGGTATTGGGTGAGAACATTTATTTTTAGTTCTTACACAAAGGTATTGGATGAGACGATTTGTTTTTAGTCCTTCAACAAAGGTATTGGATGAGACGATTTGTTTTTAGTCCTTTTTCAGGCGTATTGGATGAGACGATTTGTTTTTAGTCCTTCCACAAGGGTATTTGAAGAGAATATTTATTTTTAGTTCTTCCACAGGGGTATTGGATGAGAAGATTTGTTTTTAGTTCTTCCACAAAGGTATTGGGTGAGAACATTTATTTTTAGTTCTTCCACAGGGGTATTGGATAAGAAGATTTGTTTTTAGTTCTTCCACAAAGGTATTGGATGAGACGATTTGTTTTTAGTCCTTCCACAAGGGTATTTGATGAGAATATTTATTTTTAGTTCTTCCACAGGGGTATTGGATGAGAAGATTTGTTTTTAGTTATTTCACAGGGGTATTGGATGAGACGATTTGTTTTTAGTCCTTCCACAGGGGTATTGGATGAGAAGATTTGTTTTAGTCCTTTTTCAGGCGTATTGGATGAGACGATTTGTTTTTAGTCCTTTCACAAGGGTATTTGATGAGACGATTTGTTTTTAGTCCTTTCACAAGGGTATTTGATGAGAATATTTATTTTTAGTTCTTCCACAAGGGCATTGAATGAGATTTGTTTTCTGCTGAGAGTATCGAAAGCGGTTATGCTTTTCTTCAGGTACATAATAATAGTAATAACGATTAGCCTGTATTATCCTACTGCAGGACAATGGCAACCCTTTCCTTTTCCCATTCAATTCCATCCTGAGCCAATATGAACTAGTCGCTCCTATAAGCCGTCGAAATCCGGACAAACAGACAACGGACAAAAATTATTCGTTACTATTTTACTATCCCGTGTTCGATTGTACGTTAGTCGGTTGACGGATACTGAACGAGACACAATAGAAGTTTTATTGTTAGTACGCCTATGGGCATTTAGTGTCCCTCAAAGTGTTAAACAACCCTTCCAACACGACCACACTCGAAACTCTAAGGAGATCGTTAAAAAAGAGAGATCTTTTCACAGTATGACATCACACAAATGTTCGATACACAATCGCATAAATGTGGATAATTATGTAGTAAAAACGATTAGCTATAACTTTCCTATAATTCTTAGTAATGGTGGTTATTGACATTGTAATTGCAATGGATAATATAGTGATCGGTTCTGTAAAAACTTCATTTTCTCACATTACACACCTACTTCTATTGTTAGTATCGTATTAGAAATATTATAAGGCTAAGGGTATACGTCGGCGGCGTGAAGAAAATTTAAATTTCGTCCGATGAAAAATCATAATTTTTGATTTTGGGAAGTTTTGGTAACACATTAAGAAAATCAATTATTGATTGGATTTTCTATCATACTTAAACAACTAGACTTCTTGTGGGAAAACTCTACGTGAACCATAGTATTTAGGGTAATTTAATTTTGTAACTTACGTTTGTATAAAATCGTATTTTTTCTTTTATCATTGTTGAAGCAAGATCAATTTAAAATTACAACGACAAATACAAACTATTATCTTCTAGAATTCCTTTCATTTTACCAAAACAAACCTTGAAATTATTATTCACAGACAGACTTCAATACTCCGTGATAATAATGTTTCAAGTAGTTTCTAGTAACTTGATCAATAGACAAAGTAAACAAAAGTTAAAGTCAAAGCATTTATTTCAAATAGGCACTTTTAAGGCGCTTTTGAACGTCAACATTTACATTTATTAAAAAGAATTGATTCTAGTCGCCCCTTCCAAAATGTAGTTTCGTATGGAGAAGAATAGGCAAGAAACTCCACCGTTACTCTTTTAAAATGTGTTAAAGTAAGTCGATCAAAGTATTGTTCAAATAATTTACGAGAATATATATTTATTCTAAGCACGTACACAAGGCTACACATCAAGCTATACATTTCCAATTTACACTGACCTCTCATTGTAAGGAAATCCTATACAATGCAAGATCAGCTTATAATACTAGAAATGTATAGCTTGATCAGCAGCCATTTTTTTTTTTTTTATTAATAAGAAATAATGTTCTTAATAATTTATTACAATCTAGCCTAATAGACTAATAAGCAACTTAACTCTAACTTATTATTTTACGTGGTAGTTTGCGTTATAATTAAGAATAGTGTCAATTTGCACTTTTGCACAATTGCGTAGCACTTTCTTAGTCTGATAATAATTAATAAAAACACTTTGTTCATGTGTTACATCTGTATTCATGATCTGTAGCCATGCGTACAAGATATATCCCCAGAAAAGTTCGCTTCGGGAATCAAAATCTTCTTTGAAAATACGAACGGGTGATGATAGAGCTGTTAAAACCATAGAAGTACTTGCCTTTATTGCATTACCATGATTATAAAATTATACAATGTACGCATAATTAACGCAAGACTTCATACACCCCAATTAGATTATTGAGTTACAATCATGATACAATGACCAAAACAATTTATTTTTAAGGCTGACTATTATTATTAAGAAAATTGTGTTGACTTTAGCATTACTTTATGCATTTAAAATTGAGTCTTATTGTCTTGAAATAATATTTAATTTTCTTTGGCTCAATCGGCGGTCAGTATTGCAAAATATTTTTTTTATTAAAACTACCTATATTTATAGTTACTGAAATGGATTCAGTAGTCAATTATGAGCAATCTACTTTCAGGACTTGCGTTTATTCTGTTACACCTTGTATATTAACAACTCTTTGCAGTTTCAAAAATATTTTAGAGACTTTTGAGCTATAATTATGACGATCTGCGACCGGAGGGGTAACCTGACAGTCCACTACTATAAAGTGCAGCAGGACAAAAGTATGAAGCTTTGCCTTTGTGGGTGGGTTACTTGTGGCGCAACGTTCGTGCTAATTCGGAAACACGAAGATTATCGAAGCGCATACCTTTTCTGGTTTAACTGTAGATAGATATACAGGTTTACTTGTAATTCGACGGATATCAGTCAGGGCTTGATAGGGGGGCCAAAATACAACAAATTGAACTCCCCATAAGTATGGTCGAAATTACGAACGTATTACATAAGACAGTCCCCCCAAAACGCCCGCCCTTCACCACTTCCTAGTGCTTTAACTGGGAAGAAGAAGTGGCGCAACAAACTCCCCAGCAGCACTGCTGTCTCTTTAGTTAGAAGAACTGGATTCTATACAGTAGTAAGTAATTAATGCCTGCAAGCATAAAGGGCGTGCCCGCCTACATTTGCAATTCTGCATTATGTTTATATATTATGTAGCTGTAATTTGAAGTCACAAATGATAAACTAGGAAAAAAAACTATTAATCTACGGTAAGCATCAAGCTTTACAACAAGACAGTATTGTTAGATCCCTCAGGAAATTTTCCATTAAAAATTTCGCATGTTTTTCTAGAACAGTTATAAACGCTCTACTCAGTATCACATACGTTTTTACTGACTACGGCTACTACGGCTACGGAATAATCTGAAAGAATTACTGTCAAGGTAATGAGCCATCTACTACTACGACTTGATGTGATCGGTGGGTTGACGACCATTGATGAATTGGCTATACCTATACCGAATGACTGATATAAGTCTTGTCAAATTCAACTGTATTGAAATAAATATAATCTATCCCGATTGGTGATAGTGGACTGTTTTTCAGATTTGGTGATTTTGTAAATATAACATTGAGGAAATAAAAACTAAAGAAAATATGGCTTGATTTTGAGCTAATGTCGAGCCCAATGAAAATACTATAAAGCGCTTGAATTTTCCTCTATTTCTTTTACGTTCTAAATTTTTATTAAAATTAAGCTCTTCCCTAAATAATATAAAAAACGATTACTAGAGTAACCTATAACTGAACTCGATAAAAAACTCGTTTTAACCGACTCAAGATCTTAATCTATTTGACGGTAAGTACAAACTTTTTCCTACTTTCTTTACATTGCACATAATGAGACCATTCAAGAAAATCATTCAAGAAAATTATTATTTAAACACACTGTAATTTACACCTTAACACTGAGAGCTAAGGTGTATTTTCTAAATTGTGGACTTAATGGCTTCGTTGCCATAAGTTTCATTTTTAGTAGGTCAGTTTATTATGTTGGTTTTATTATAAAATGTTTACTTCGTCTTCCGTGGGCCTATTTCCGGAAAAGTTAAATTACATTTCCTTTAAGCAATGTATTTTACCGCGATAAGTTTATCGAATTAGCCTTTTTATAATAACCGCCGACAGTGATTAAGCCATTTTCTAGACAATATACTTTTACTATGGCGTTTTCAAAGGGAGGACTGGAATTGGCCTAAAAGACAGGTATTGAGACATTGAGTTTCACAATTTTAAATGTACTCCACCATGAAACTAGGCACCTATTTTGTATTCTAAGTTGCAAACAAAGTTATTACAAATTGTCAGATTATTATCACGCAAGTGACAATTATTTGGCCTCAATGGTTTTGAGGTCGAAATCCTTTCTTGTCGCGCTTATCTCGTTTTCCTCAATTTATAAAACTAGCTTTACTTCGTTTGTTTATAAACAAACTTTAACCAACTCACGGGTCTCATTTCGGAAAACATTTCAATAGACATCTACTACCTTTTTTTGTCAATATCTTCTAAATTGGAAGACTTGACCAACCCTGTTAACTGGCCAACCATTTGCCGATAACCCATTCTGGAGCGGAACAGACTACTTGCCTAATTAAGCTACTCCAATGTACCCCCAAGCAACAAACCATTTATATACTAAGTGTTTTAGAATTAATAATGTAATTTTTATCAATGTGTAATATTTTTCCTCTCGATTTCCTGCAAACAGGAAGCCGGGGAAGCGCGCGCTACTTGATTTGACCAATGAGCGCGGTGGTAGAGTCGGCCGTCAGATGGTACCAACTCATTTTCCGAGAGGTTGGTACTGTCAGCCAACAGTTGCGTGTGTGTGGCGAGAAAGGGAAATAGAGAAGGTGAAAGCATCAGCTGTGCGCTTAACCTACAGTGTTGTGAACTAAGTGTGTTGTTATATAAAGTAATGTACCTCTATATATGAGACAACATCCACACAAGGTCTTCGGTCCCGAACTAGGCAGAGCCTGTACTACGGTAACCTGATGACTGATATACATACACACCCAGACACAGGTCAAACAGACATGTTCATGCACACAAATGTTTGACTTGTCCGGGAATCGAACCCGGGACCAGCGGCTCAGAAGGCAGGGTCGCTACCAACTGCGCCAACCGGTCAGTCGAAAATTAAATTTAAAAAAAAATATATATATAAAAAAAATAGATAATATGTGTAAACTATATTAATAAATATTTTTACGGTTGATAATAAGTTTAATTAAATTAAATTTTAATTGATAATAATTATTCTTCGTTACGAAAAATCATCTCAAATTATTATTTGAGATGATTTTTCCTGAATAATTTTTATTAGGATATAATATAATTGTTTTGCTTATTACCAAGGTGAGAGGTCAGATGTTACACATCAGTATGCGACTACTGTACGGTTCGTTTTCATCGATTTACGTGACATAATTAATGATATTTTTAATGACATTTAAAGTGAAAACTGACTGTAAATGTGAGTACCATACAGGCTAGATTTATTACGTGAAATTATCTGGCGGTTTTGAGTATTTTATATATGGCCTACGCAAATGTCCTACAGATCTGGTAGCGACGTGTGACAGGTTGTTGAGCTCCCTAAAATAGGGTTGAGCTACACGATGACTGATGCATGCATGCCGTCTGTTGGGACAGTTCAACTCAAAGCTGCTGTGGCTTTTTCTGCAAAAAGCCCTTCCAGACACGGCCTTGTTTCAAACTCAAACTCAAAGCATTTATTTCAATTAAACCATTTACAGGCACTTTTGAATTGTCAAGTGGTCGGTCAGTCAGAAATATGAAGCTAGTTGCCCATTTCAAAGCGTAGTAGGCACCTATGGAGAAGAACGGGCAAGAAACTCCATGGATACCCTTTTAAATTATATTGTTACATAAATATTAGTTACATTATTAATGTTAAATTTATTAAAATATTGTCTTTTAAAATATTGTCGTGTAAAAGTGTCATAAAAGATCTATTTACAGAAATAAACATTTCATTTAATTTAATTACCGCTTTCTCTCAACCCTACATAAACAAAGAACCATGCTAAGTATTTCCACTCTTCAAGCTCCACTTACCCTACCAAGTTATCGGAGAAACAAAACAAACAGCACGAGAGGGGTCAAGGGCAAAGCATGCACGTGGACACAGGGTGGATACGCGTGCTGGTCGGTGTGAGCTCACAATGGACCAAGAAGTTTAAATATTAATTTTAAGTTTAGTAAAAGTAAATTATTATGAAAGATATGTTTTAAATCGTTGTTAAAGTGTTAACTGAGAAATAACCTAGCTCTTATCCACTGAAGATAAAACCATAAGGTTGTATGAACTAGGTGTAGAATAAATCTAACTCGTCGCGAAAAGTGGCGAATGAAAACTTATACTGAGACAAAACTTGAACAAATCAAAACTTTGAAACAGCTTTAGAAAGATCAGGTTTCAAAGTCACTGAGAAAGTATGAGGTTCCTTGATAAGGACTGAATCAAAATTTAAGAAAGTATCAGCTGTAGATAGAAAGCTCTTCTTTTCAGATGCAAAAAACCAAGAGTTTAAGATAAAATCACAAATTTAGCATTCAAAAGGCAATTAAATATCATTGACAATGATATAATTAATTATTGTTTTTCCGTTTGAAACATGACATTTATGAATAAACATGATTAACATTGAAGGTTAGTAAGCCGTAACAGATGTTTGTAACAGTGCCCTCGCCGTGACATAGTACGCATAAAAATGAGCTGATTTCATACAATATGTATGTTGTATAATACGACCATGGTAATTTTCATTAGTTTCTTTAGGTAAATAGTTCACTGTGATAAGGACAACGATGGATCTCCTGATTTTAATAGGATATAATTGAAGTAGGTTCCATAATAATCTGTCATAGTTAAATAAATCAGACAGATGAGGAAATAATGGTAGGGAAGCTGTTGATAGAAACTAATTTGTCCTCTGAATGAAAAATATTATTACTGTTCGAGTTCCAGTCCAAATCTTGAATAATAAAGGCTTTAAAAAGCCTTTTGCTGAATCTACTAAAACTCAACCATAAAATGCAATACCTAGTATGCAAACGCTTACTGATGTAAGCTACCCTGTGGCTTATAGAATAATAAAAATAACAAAATAATGATAAAATCTAAAACTTAAACCGTCTCCCTCTCCCAGAATCCTCTCCCAGTAATCCAGCTAAGCAACATAAACCTCACACAAACCTCTAACGCAGTGTTTGATACAACTAACTGTATTTATCTTTACGCCTGAACGAAGATAGGATCTGGTTCCTATTGATTAGGAAAAGGAACCTTTTTGGTAGTTTTTGTGAGGTTGAAAAGGTGTAATTTGTAGTTCTCTTCTAATTGTAAGGAATATTATTTTAGTTTTTTTACTAAGAACAGTGGTGGCCCAGTGGTATTGTATGCGACTTACAAGTTGTAAGGCATTATATACTTTGTGTATTTAATTTTATCACCACTACTCTCGAAACGGTGAAGGAAAACCTCGTGAGGAAACCGACCTGTTTTAGCAACAAAAAATTCGAAGACATGTGACGTCCACTAACCCGCACTGGGTCCGGGTGGTGGATTATGGCCCACTCCCTCGCCCAGAGAGGAGACTCGTGTCCTCGCAGTGGGAACATTATAGGCTGATTATACAATTTAATAAGTATTTTTCTTAAGGCCAGGTACAAAATATCTGTTAGCTTCTTTGTGACAAAGCAAGAGACTAGCAATATGAATCATGTCTCGGCATTCTCTATGTTTGTATGAAAACCGTATCTTGCCTACAATCTGTGTTGTCATGGCAGCAACTGCTAGACATAGGCTTTTGCTACGGTAACTAGATGTTGGCAGTTCTGTACAGTGTGTTACTGAATATGACTTAATAACGATACAAAAGTTTTCCTCGATAATAGAGTACGAAAACGGGCCCCCACAGGATGGTAAATATGTAGAATCTAGACATAACAAACTTCTTTAATAAATCACGTCTTATTACGAAGAATATCAAGGTGCTACTAATTAAGTTTCAAAACAAATGAATCCGCTTTCCAAACTTGTGCATTCACTAAAGTGAAGTTCGAAGTGAATTTGATTTAGTGTCGTTAAAACCGTGGGAAGCAGTTCCGTGTCGATAGTATCACTATAATAATTTTATTTTTAAGGTGCTACTATTGTAAATATTACGTCTTATCCACGTCTTGGCATGTAAAGCCATCCCACCCATTAAAGGCAATTCTCCGATATGGATGGACGGAAATATTTAACTGCTCCGACATCACCTTGGTGCCATCACCTATACGTTACAAGCTCGGAGATAATTGAGCTACTCACACAAGGTAATTTATGGAGATACCTATGTTCGGTAGGGATGGATATTATTGTATGGGTAGATTCTGTAAATGCCATCCTGAGACGAATGAGAGAGACAACAGTGAGCCGTAAGATTGCTAGTTACACATACAGTCAGACATGGTCAAACATTGAAATGAGTTAGATACAAGTCCTGCGGGGTGAGCACGGCCTATTGTGATAGGCTTGAGTCACACATTTTAATTTTAGTTTGGGATCATAAACCGTGACAGTTACAGGCGACAGGTGACAAGCGTCAATTTGACAAGTTTCGTTCATACATTTTCAATGTGACAATTTTGTCACTGTTTGACAAATATGTCGCATTGTCAGTTATATTAAATACGGCCCTGTAGCCGCTCGGACGCAGAGCGCGGGAAAAATAATCGAGCCAGATGAATGCCAGATGCGTCACCGGCGCGCGCGGCGCGGCGGGGCGCCGCTCGGCCGCCCGATAATGTAAATAAAGCATTTTTACCACTTGGGTTTGTTTGAATGGTGCTAACACTTGTGTTTTTTGTTATGGTAAGGAACGGGGCTTTAAGATAGCGGAGTTTCGTTTGAAATAGGATAGTATTTACGTAAACACTACGTACGATACGTACGTACGATAGTATTTACGTAACTTTGTTTTCAAATAAATGGTTATAGTTCGAAAAAACGAGCGTTGACCTATATTGTTTAAGGTTTTAAATACATTATGTGTATATACTTAACGCAAAACACTAATAAAACCACATAGCATTAGTACAATATGTACTATTTACGAGCGTGCAAAGTTGAATAAATTTGCCGACGGCAAAAAAATAACAATGGCCGCCAAGACAATGGAAACAAAATGTTGTTTTATAAATATAAATCTGATACGTAGAATAAAAATATTGGTACCTGTGGAAAGCTTATTTAATGCTTCAACTTTGTTATAAAAGTAGTGGTATTAGAATAACACACTGTACTAAAATAAGGATCTGAAAACACATACACGTAATAACAATAAACATGAATCGGTCAGCGCCGGTTGTGGAATAAAACCGAAATTACGTACTATTTTTTCACTCACCGACCTTGAAATCCTGCAGTAATTCACTTCACTATAATATTTATCACACACTTAACAGGCCATAGCACTTCAAACACTTGAAAACCCACTTAAAACACAAATTATTTATCATGTAAACAAAACACGCGCGAGTCCGTACGTCACTGACAAGACGCCATATTTTTTTAATTATTTGATTTTTTTGGTTGAACGCTTGTAGTTTTGTCATACATCTGAATACGCGGCTTTTAAGCACGAAATCGACTAAGCAATCGGATACAGTGTGCCACAGATCTTTTAAAAATGAAAAATTGAATAAAGTTTATCGGATTTCGATTAATTAAAAGGTTACGCGAGTGGACGCTAGCGTGCGGCGCCACTTTCTATGCGGCGACTTTGGTCACCTCATCCACTCCAGCGGGTAGGCAAAGGGCCGCACCGTATCGGTGTTGGACATTTGGCGAAACACCATAAGGGCTCAATCAGTTAACTTGCCCATTGTATATTTTGCCTCGTAAAAAAAGTTCCGTAAAAGAAAAAATAAGTATTAAAATACTGGCTGCTTCTTTTCAGTTTTATATTGAAAAACAAACGTGAATAGCCACCGTTTACAACATAGTGTTGCGTTGCAATGTTTAACGACACACTGAACCAATTAAAATGAGCTCTTCATTAGTTGGACACTAATAAAATTTGAAAGAGCCATAAAAGGAAGTTAGTTGGTTTTATGGTGAACTTTCATAGTAGAATTTTGTGGCAGGACCACAAAATTCTACTATGAAAGTTCACCATAAAACCAACTAACTTTCATTAGAAAAAACACAGGACATTTTAAAACTTTTTTTTTAATGTAGTTTTAGAGGATATTGTTAGATACATACATCATAAACTAACGCCTTTTTATACCATGCAAGAAACTACAGAAACCCAGGAAGGATATTATTCACGTGAAAAAAAAATGTGACGGTCATTCTCTTTTCCTTGTATTATATAGGTATCAATTTGCAAAACGTACACGAGCTGCAATGCCCAATTAATTTGAGTGTGCATCAATAGAGTGAATTAATTTATATTGAATTTCATTTTTTAAACCAAGTTGTTGTAGGTATTCAGCATTGTGTGACACGTGGACAAGGCTGTGAATAAAACATCATTGACACGATGCAAGTAATTTGCCTATGGCATACAATTAAATTGAAGCAACCAAATACAAATACAAAAAGTTTTATTGGCTAAAGGAAAAGGTGATGATAGACAGTAATTTTACATAAACACAGTTAAGTTTGTACATCACAATTTTTTGGTTTGACTGCTGACCCCCAAACTAAGCAGGACATGTACCTTGGTGGTCGGAACAACGACTTGTATTGTTATTTTAAGTTATCGAATGCGTTAGGTAATTAAATCGCATCGAGGAAATCAGGCTTCTTTTTTGCTCTAAGCCATTTTTTTTTGTTTTTTTGTTTTATGACTTGTTTACCGCCTCATTGGTCTAGTGGCCGCCAGCGCTACTGCTGAGCATGAGGTCCTGGTTTTCCCATCCAGAATTTATCAACAGCGGCCCGGAGTCTGAACTTGTGCCCGGTTGATGGCAATAGACTCGCCCCCTATTACATGGGACTCAAACATAACAGGCGAAAATTGCACCTCTGCCCAGCCCTTCTGAAAATACAGGAGTGATGTTATCGCTCATTTGCAAAACGGGTGACATAACTAAAAAATCTACAAATTTGAGTTCAGTATACAGGTGAACGCAACAAATTTTATTCTTCTTGCTATTTGCTTTATAAACGACATTACACTAAAGCCTAAAAATGAGGGAGCTAGACAGATGTGACTATAATATGCTTCGTCGCACTCTTACGAATTATGTCAAGCTTTTCGCAAATGAACGTTATGTTATAACTTTTTCATTATTGTATTACTAGAGCCCTTAAGAGCACCAACTTTAAGGGGACTACATGACCTAAACGCAAGTTTTATAATTCCTAAAAGTATATGATCCACTGCAGTAAACAAAATCAGAAAAATATATGATATTCTTCAGGATATATGCCAGTTAGATAGTGTGTTGAAAACATAATACAACTAATTTGGTACGATAGAAAAAAGTCACGAAGATACCTTAATTTTTTTTTTTTCAGATTGTTATCAAGCAACTTTTATTAACGTGATTTTTAATTTATTTGTCCAATCAATCGATTTTTTGTAAATAGGGAAATGCTTCATATTTTGCAATACATTATCAGCTTTATGTCATCGCGCTTCTCTTCCTTTTCTATGCAGTCCGTCAGTGACCGCGCTTTAGCTGTTGTCAGCCCCTTAATTTGAAATAAGCGTATTTTATACACGTTGTAATGCAGTTTTAGTTTTGTTTGTTATAGCATGTATGTGTGCACGTTGTTCTACAAACAAACAGAGAGGGTTTTGTCTGTGTGAGTGCGCGTGGCTGTTCAACAGGTTGAAACTTAGCCAATTAAATACTTTATTTATCTGTTCGTTTGTACGAAGAGCTACTATGGAAACTTTTTTATTGTAGGTTAGAGAAGTTAATCTTACAACTCTAAGTTATGATATATGTATTTGCCAGAAGATGCAAAGTATTGATGTGTATGTAAATCATCATTGTCATCGCATAGTGTCTTGTGTATTATGCAAATAATAGTCCTCTGCTCCACGCTAACTTCTCGTCATCTAGCCATCCATTTCCCAGCTATTTTGGAGTCGGCTTCCAGACTAAATGGATGCAGCTGAATACCAGTATTTTACATGGAGCAGCTGCCTAACTGACCTCCACAACCCAGTTACTGAGTAACACTCCAACCCCTTCGTAAGACTAGTGGTCAGACTTTCAGGACTTTCGGGCCACGTGCTGCTCTTAAGGGCCATTAAGGAGTTGTGTCAAGATTAATTAATACCTCATTTTAGCGCCTATTTTACAAATGATATGGTGATCATCAATTCTTTAGCCCTGCATGAAGATTATGGCCATGTACCCTCCAACGATTACTAAACGATTGTTTTGCGAAGCTTATAATACAAGGTGTTGTTTTGCATCCTCGTCAAATTCGAGGAGGTAACTATGCTAATGATTCTCGACACGAATCAATAATAAAAGAAGTAGGTATTTATTTTTATTTTTTGTATTTTGCGGAAATCGGCATGTGTAGGGCCCGTGTGATACCGCCCTGTAACTGCGCTGTAACTGTAACGCATGTACACAGCGACATAGTACGACACTGCCTACCGCATACGCAACGGGGCGATTTTGTTCTTTGAAAGTGGAGTACCTATTCTGAAATACTGTCAAACTTAAATACCTAAAAAAACAAGTATGTATTAATTATTGAGCAGGATCGTAATTTTATTTGATTATTTATGTCTTTCATAACAGCCTCCTGAAATTTGACGAGGATGCAAAACGACACGTTGTATAAGCTTCTCAAAACAATCGGTTAGTAATCAATGATTAGCAATAAAGGTTTATAATTATAAGCTAAAACCAACTTGTCAGTTATCAGATAATTCTCTTGTCCCTACATTTTAACCCTCATGTTTAGCAAACCAGTATACAATATCATGTACAATACATAAAGGTAAGTGCGCACGTCTGGCGGCGCAGACAGTTGCAATAAAGTCGGTAGCTGCGCGCAATGGAAGCCTGACTATCCTACCTGCGGTTATGACTTTACCAAACTTAGGGTTGAACCATAGATTTTAAAAACTTATAATTTTTCGTGATCGTTGGGTGTTTTGCCTGTCAAAAGAAGGCACTGTTCGCTCACATCCAGCTACATATGTATTAAACTGAATGCAGAACAACTTAGCAATAATTAGTGTTTCTGGCATGAACATTAAAAAAGTAAAGATGAATTGAAAAAAAAGGGACGAGATATTGTACCTTTCATGGAAAATTTTGCGTTCCAATGCTACTTTAGCAATTAAAACATAAAAAGCTGTACAATCAAGTACTGTGTAATTATGCTCTTGACAACTTATTGGCAAATAGTCTAGACAGTTCCATACGTTTTGTATTTATTTATGTACACCAACAGCTTCTGTGTATAATATATCTTAAGTACTATAGGTAACAATAGCCTCGGACTTACACAGTCGCCAATTACATTATCCTACCGTATCAGTACCTGAATCTAATAGGTTTTGATTTACTTTTAAAGGTCTTTCTGTTAAAGTTAACAAAAAGTTCTTATTCTAAATGTAAACTAGCATAATCCAGGAAATGTTAAATAACCTCTTTTTATCCCCCGACGGAAACAGAGGGTTTTATAAATTTTGCGTGTGTATCTGTGTGTCTGCGTATCTGTGTATATAATATGTGTGTCTGTCTGCGCCATCGTAGCTTCCAAACGGCAAAACCATTATTGTTTGTTTTTCTTTTTAACCTACAATATGTATAATTTCTAAGTGTGGCTACTAATGATAAATGATTTTATTTCTGTAAGTAGGTTTGTACAAACTCTTACACGTCAAAGTTCACATTTCACGTTTAATTAATACAAACATACATCAAGACTATTTGGTTATGTAAGGTTTGCAGACCCACCCCACCCAGAGCAACTGACTGGCTCACACCTATAACCCTGGTCGCAATTTAATCTATTTTACCTTCGTTTATCTACGTGCCAGCCCTGCCCTAACGCGATAGCCTGGCTTTACGAGCGGTCTCACTGTTGCAGAGTCTATTTTTTATATTATAACGTTAATTGTGAGGCAGGGCGCAACATACTCATCACCGTTACGACCACATGTGACAATGTCAGAGCAATATTGTAGTGATAGTTTTTTGTTTTGAGCTTCTGTGGCCTTGAAATGTGGTTTTTGCTAGTAAAGTTGATGCCGTGGCTTTTCAGTGTGGAGGGTTTCCGTCATTGGTTTTAGATTTTAGTTCGTAGCTTGGATGTTTGTGTTATGTGACTAATATTGATCTGAGTTTTTGAGTAAAATTTTTGGTTTTTATAAATCGGTGCATGCTGAATAGGTACGTAGTAAATCTTAGAGTACTTACATTTTGATACGCTCGTCCTCTTTTACATGTTGAAATGTGGCGAAATGTGGGTGTAGGTGTTACACATCAGTCAAAGCCTTCGGGAATAGAGAAGTGATGGTAATGAATAGAGAAGTGATGGTTATGAAGAGAGAAGTGATGATTATGAATAGAGAAGTGATGGTTACGAAGAGAGAAGTGATGGTTATGAAGAGAGAAGTGATGGTTATGAATAGAGAAGTGATGATTATGAATAGAGGAGTGATGGTTATGAAGAGCGAAGTGATGATTATGAATAGAGGAGTGATGGTTATGAAGAGAGAAGTGATGGTTATGAAGAGAGAGTGATGATTATGAATAGAGAAGTGATGGTTATGAAGAGAGAAGTGATGATTATGAATAGAGAAGTGGTGGTTATGAATAGAGAAGTGGTGGTTATGAATAGAGAAGTGGTGGTTATGAATAGAGAAGTGGTGGTTATGAATAGAGAAGTGGTGGTTATGAATAGAGAAGTGGTGGTTATGAATAGAGAAGTGACGTGTGCCAAAACATTATTGATTATTTATGTCAGTTTTTACCAAACCGTAATCATCTGCCCAGCCTTTTCCCAAGTATGTTGAGGTCGGCATCCAGTCTAACCGGATACAGCTGAATACCAGTATTTTACATGGAGCGACTGCCTATCTGACCTCCACAACCCAGTTACTGAGTAATACGATACCCCTTGGTAAGACTGGTTGTCAGACTTTTGGGCTTCTGACGACCCGTAACGACTGTCAAAGATCCACGAATGACAGCCGGGACCAACGGCTTAACGTGCTTTCCGAGACACGGAGGGGTCTTGGTATTTAAAGATAGTCACCCATCCACGGACCAACCGCGGCAAGCGTAGCCAAACCTGATCGATTGATCCGTGCGGCGGTGATTACTTAGCCCTCAGATCATGAACTGAGACTTAGCCACAAGCCCCTCTTGCTATATAATTATATGCAGTCACATAAATAATAATATCAGTCACCAGTTCAGCACAATTAGGCCCGTCGTCCACAACGTTAAAAGTACTTAATGAGTTATAAACTCAAATCAAGCCTCGTTCAATCAGGCACGACACGAGACGCGAATCGCACGCTACACCAAGGCACCGCTCGTCCCGCGACTGGCGCACAGTGGTCCGGATTTTCAAAAAGGTAGACACAATCAATTTATATGTTGTCGTATTAAAAACAATAGGTACTTACCAGAATATAAGGTTTGCTTGCTATACTTTGATACTGACCAAAGAAAAAAAAATTGATTTTCTCCCATACATTTTTATTTTCAATATTTTTTTTTGACGTGAAGGAGCAGTTTTTTTTTAAGTTGTAGTAATAAGTATTAATCAGCGTTAAATTTCCTAACCGAAACAATTTTTTGTTAAGTTAAATATTCATTTTCGATCCTATGTCCACCTTTTTGAAAATCCGGACCACTGTGTGGCGGTGCCTGTATGTCGCGTCCGACTCGCGTCGCGTGTCGCGCTAGTTTGAACGAGCCTTCACCAATAAGTAACCTGAAAGAGTCAGCACCAATAGTAGGTATTTCAAATCAATGAATGTCCCCGTACACGACGCGACTTACTAATGCGATATAAACCTATCTGATTGGTTGCCTCGTGACATTCTGGCTACTCATTGATGATTTGAGTTTGTAACACGTTACCTTTGAGTAGCTTCGTAGACAATTGGTCTTAGTCGTATTACTAACGAAGCAATCATGTTGTTTGGTACAGTAAATTATCCAAATTACATTGATCAAACATTATCAGACTATGATTTCGGTTTAGGCAAGATTTAGGATTAGATTCAGGAGAAGTGACCTCGAAATGTCTCAAGGATTCTAATTGGCTCTGTTATTGTAAATCTTGTGAAGGACGATTATAACGACGATTATAAGACGATTAGGTCTGTGATTGTATTGTAAATCTTGGGAGGCCTTGAAACTTATAGTAATCCTTAAAAGCGCTTGTTTTGGTATTAGTATTGAAAAGCTCCAATTAAACGATAATGTGTAGTTTGAAACTTATTGCACTAAAGTACTTTTGTTTGTCAGTTTGATATTGTTGTTATAAGGAGCCTTTATTGATACCGACACAGGATTTCCTAGTTGGCAAAAATGACGGCAGTTCCATACAAAGTTTCCTTTTGACTCCTTTATAGGATCAATTTTCAAAAATCCTTCCTAAGTGCACACTTCCGTTTTAATTTTCCAAAATCCTTCCTTAATGCACACTACTGTTTTAATTTTCCAAAATCCTTCCTAACTGCACACTTCCGTTTTAATTTCCCAGATTCATTCCTAAGGCTGTCTGTCCACATAAGCGGAGCGAGGCTGCGGAGCGGAGAAACGGAGGAATATTAACCAATAAGATTGTATAAGCGGAGATTTTATGTACAACTATTGGTTAATATTCCTCTGTTTCTCCGCTCCGCAGCCTCGCTCCGCTTCTTTGGACAAGCAGCCTTAGTGCACACTTCTGTTTTAAAAGGAACTACATAACGTAACATTTCTAATTATTTTTAATCCCCTCTAATAGGGAGCGAGTGTGTAAAAAGTAGTCTTGTGCAAAATTTCACACTTCTAGACCTAGCAGCTTAGGCTCTGCGCTGTCTCATGTCTGTCATTGAATGAATTTAAGGTTTTCATTAAGAATAAGAATTCTGTTAATACATACTTGTTACGGCCGCGAATCATATTTCGATCAACATAAAACCTAATACTGACCTGCAAATTGAAAATAACGTAACAAAATTTGAATTTCGCGGGCTGGCTTGACGCTTCCCCCCTATCTAAGAACATTGACAAAAGTTTGAAAGGAACGTTTTGTTGTTCAAGTTAAGTTTTGTTGTATAATGAAAGTTTTCGAAGAGGGACTGAAAATCCCGCTAAATAGCTCCCTGAAAATGTCTTCTTCAGACAAAGCAGTTGAGAGAAGTTTATTAAATTTTCATATTCTGTAAGTAGTACAGAGGTGTAGCACTGATGTAACAGAATAGGGTCTTTGGCCTCCTTTGAAATATGACCCAAAAACTTAATCAGAATATCTTGGAAAGTGAGCTAAATTGGAGCTTTGTCTAAAATTATTCATTCATGAATCGTAGGTTGGATGTCTTATTTAGGGACGTTTTCAACCTTAATAAACCGAATAACTGTAAAGGGCAATCAAAATATTTTGGATTTTTAAGGCAGGAACTTATTTATTTATTATTTATTTATATATTCTTTATTGTACACCACAAAAAACATAACAACAAAAATTAAACTGAACACTACTTAATATACAATGGGCGGCCTTATCGCTTTCTGCGATCTCTTCCAGGCAACCTTGGAATGGACAGAGATTTTCCTGGACATAAAATGGGGCTGTTGTTGGTGCAAATAATAAGTATGTATACAATACACCTACCTAACTTACCTTCTTTATTCTATGTGGATATGTGTATAGTGAATATATTCAGTCAAATCAAGTTTTTATTATTTTCGTAGATCGCATAGCTAGGAGACGCGTCATAGGATGTAGTCGATATCCTCACAGCAGTGAGAAAGCGGCTTACATGACAGATATTATCTATTTAATAACCTCTTTCTTCGATAGTATAAATGAAAAAAAACTAATTCTTACAATCACGTAAGAGCATTTAGATACCTATTTAATATTTATTCACTCACCCCAATATGCTGTCCATCAAGAAACAGTTGCGGGATCAAGATCTGGTCGCTATTCATCCTGTCCCGTATCTCGTCTTGATACTCGATGCTCATGAAGACATCCCGTTCCTCGTACTTCACCAGTAAGTTCCTCAGGATTTTCTTCACGAGGACGCATCGTTGGTACGTACCCCGGACGATGCCCATCGTCGTCGTGTATACTACCACCTTGCCAGCGTCTTTTTCTTTGTAACTCTGTAAAAAAAGAAAGAAAAATTAACATTTTGCATTTAAAAAGCATCCAAAAGGCGGGAATCAAGTTGACGGTGAAAGTAGAAAGATGGCGCTTTATTGCAATTAGGAATAGCGCCATCTGTTAGATAGTGGAAGAAATGTTATGTCGACCACTTTCGTTGTGCTCATAACATTTAGGTTACATTGGTACTGCAGAACTTTCTCAATAGATAGCACTTTTCTTAACTTCTAAGAACATTCTAATGGATGATAAAAAGACATATTTAGATTGGCACCAATATGCTAGCTAGTGATTACTACACTGCATCTAATCGTACAATTTAAGATTCAATAATATTGAGATATTTTTCTTGTAATGCGGGCATGTTTTTAAAACTAAAAATCATGCTTTGTACTTGATTAATTTATTGAATAATCGCGACTTTAGGAGGTCCTCTACTTATATATTTTAGCACCAGTTAAAACTCAAAAGATCTAAAAACCTGTTAACATCACAGTGTAATATCACAGCTTGTGCAACCTGTCCATCACAAACATGAACACAACACTATATCGTCGAAGTGTCAAGTATCGACCACAAATTCACATGTTTTACGATACAAACGGTCAAACGCTTTACGTAACATCCTATTGGCTATTAAGTAGGTACCGACGGTGTCAAAAGATGTAGGTACCTATTAACGGCGCGGTAACTGATCCGACAACAATCTCTGTGCTGAAAATCTAAAGAACCGTAGAAAATTGTATGTTTTAGTACCTACCAGTTTAGTTTTAGTTGGTCTATTTCAGTACCTACTTTATAGAACTATGATGATGATTTGATGATCGAGAAACATTTAACACAATCTACGTACCTACAGGTATTGTTATGGCGTTTAGTCATAGATTTTTCGAAGTCATTGATTTCCATTCCGTTCTTGTCCATATCAGGGTTTTCTCTTAGCAATACATATTTGTTAAATAAAAAATGCGAGGTGTAGGTACCTAGTCGTCGTCGTATGTCGTAATCATGCAGCTGAAAATCAGCGTCAGGTGCTACCTACACCTTGACTTGTTATCTAATGCTGAGCGGCGGCCCTATTGGCATTCAAATATTGTTTTCTGTTTTTTTATATTTTAAGTTGTAATCTTTTTTGCTGTAATGCCAATTTACGTATTTCATCTTTCTTTCTTTCTTTATATGCTTTTACACTTACCATAATTCCCAGTAAATTCAAACTTAAGTTAGGCCACAGGACACAGGGCTGTCTCATAGACGAATCGATCTTGTCCTTTTATGACGTAGATACAGTCGCCAGTACATCAGGTTATACGAAACTGTCAAATTTCTCCAAATGATTTTAAACCTTAAAACGTTGAAAATTAAGTTCAAAATCGAATGAGAAAATTTGACAGTATATTGTAACTTGACCGGCTGTTCAGGTGACAAGTGATATTCAACCACAGCATTCAACCTTAGGTTGCTTAAGCTTATAGCGAGGTTGACTTTACAATAAAGAGTTTGAGAGCTGTTGGTGCCGATTCCCTTGGTCACACACTTAAACTAAATTTAAGTTGAGTGCATCTTTTTCTTTCTATTTCATTGTGAATAGGACAGAAGATAAATATTAGTTTAGTCCTGTCAAATTAGTCAGCACCTGACGTAATTTGATGTAACTTTAGTAGTCAACTTTTTAATCACGTCTAAACTTGTATGGAGTAGTGTCAGGCGCTGATTAATTTGACAGGACTAAACTAAAATTTATCTTCTGTCCTTTTCATAATGAAATAGAAAGAAAAAGATGCACTTAACTTAAATTTAGTTTAGTTTGTGAACAAGGGAATCGGCACCATTACTGTTGACAACATTTAACTGATCACCAGTACTTTTAATACAACAGTGACGCAACCAACTCGAGATGTTTCATACTACTATCTATTTAAGACGTAACAAGCTACCCAACACATGTCCAATAGATTCGATGACACGCTCTGTAACGTGTCATTTATTGATGACGGGAACCAATCGATTTGATGGTTTATTTATGTCTTTAATTTGGATATTCACACTCTTTTAACTATTATTTTCTAGTAGTATACGAACGAAATATTACTAAGAGGGCAACGAGTTTTGTCATTTGAATCGTCATTTGAAGAGGTTTGACTTGTACTGACGAAGTAATTGTGCATAGGTGCCTAATAATTTTGAAAAATAAATCACTTTCGACTAAGTGCATGTGATAGACACAACTAGAAGATACCATATAAGATATAGACCCATAGCCATAATCTGACCAGAAATAGTCCTAATACAATGTCTTTTGTAACCTACACGGTGCGTGAATTTGCAACACCAGGACAAAATATTATTCATAAGTCTTATCTTGCTGGCGTGATTAATAAGCACTCCTGATATGTCCACTTTTCCCCTTGCCCTTTTTGTAATCGGCTTACAAACACAAACATAGTGGACATAGGCCTACTTATTCCATTGAACAGGTTTGGTCTGAAGGCGAGATCACCCAATGAAACACACCAACTATTTCAATTAGGATACTTTAATTCACAAGGAATCGCGCTTACAAAAAAAACAAAACTATGTTATGGTTTGCTTGGTAACGAAACCAAAGCGCGATCTATTCCGATCCCGACGCCATCTAGGGAAGCGTCAGGTAAACTTTTGCACATTCGAAATATGAGACACCATAGTAATATGTACTATAATTCTAAAAGTAGAGTAGGCCGCAAACAAAATCAATATAAGCTGGCCTCTTTTTCTATTAAAACTCCTTACGTCGCGTCGCTAGGCCAGCTCAAGTTCACAGTCACAGTATTACCATTGAAGTGAGGCCTACTATACTCTTTTGAGGCTAATTTTTTGGACTTGTGCGCTATCCACCTGTTTCTTATCTCCACCTGCACTTATAAACAGATGTGTTTTGTAGAGTTACGTCACACCTGCTCATCCTCATAGTTGGATAAATGTATTGACAGGCGTTGTATTTTATTTGATCAATTTGCCTTTTTGTTAAGTTGAATTTCATTTTAATATTAGACATTTTTTTTTGCGATTGTTAAATTAGGTTTTATTGAAATGAAGCAAAATTTTAAAGAGATTTTACAGAACTTTGAGAGAGAGAGCTTTGTGTAGATACAGCACCTACGTATACATTTGGTTTTTTCCTAATAGTCTTTTCGACGATAAAGGGCTATTTTAATGACCTTTACTAGAGCCAAGTTTCATTATGGCTAACCCTAATCCTTAGAAACAGTACAAAGGTTGATCTACGAAACCTCTGCAACCAAACTAAGACATTATCAACATTATCACTCAAACATGAACGTCACCAAAGTAAAATAAGTATCACCGAAAACTGCAGACTCAGTTATATCACATCCTCGAGACCGACTGACATACAGTCTACAGTCAATCTTACGTCAGTAGTCACACATATGCAACCTCGCCAGATCACGGCCTTCCCCATTCGTGTAACACTTTGCTTAAACAAAATAAGGAGGTTTACGACCATTTTTGGTGCAAAGAAAACTGGTACGAAATTAATTTCCGGTATGATAATTTATGAGTAATATTTAACAGAATTGCGACTTCTTACTGGCGCACTAGCGTACCTACTTTAGTCGGAATGCACCATCTCTCTTACACCAAGTGATATATCAAATTGTAATTATGAGGGGCTCGTGGCTCGAAGTTATAACAGCCGCGTGTGTCGATCGATCAGGCTAAGCTACCGTCCTGGTCCGTGGATAGGTGACTATCTTTACATACCGAGACCTCTTCGTGTCTCGAAAAGCACGTTAAGCCGTAAGGTTGGTCCCGGCTGTCTTTCATCCTGGATCTTGGACAATCAATCCTCTATACTCAATATATTTATTGCTTCCACATGTGTACTTAGGTGGTAGGTTTACAAAAATGATCATTGAGCAAAAGTAGGAGAGAGGAAGAGGGCTTTTATTTGACAACTTAGTTATTATATATGTACTTAGATTGTAATTATTTTATAAAACATGTAATTTAAAATTTGTCATTTCAATATTCATTGATATTAAGCATTTAGACATTAGAAATTGTTTTAATTTATTTGTGAATTTATTAGACTTATAGGTCGTCAGAAGCCCGAAAGTCTCACAACCAGTCTTACCAAGGGGTATCGTATTACCCAGTTATGGGTTGTGGAGGTCAGATAAGCAGTCGCTCCATGTACAATACTGGTAGGTATTCAGCTGCATCCGGTTCGACTGGAAGCAGACCCAAACATGGTTGGGATAAGGCTAGGCCGATGATAGTGTAGTTAAAACATAGAAAATACGATGAACACAGATAAACATTAATGCTTAGCCTTTCATGGTAATTATTAGTTAGAAGCATTTTGGATCGATTTAGAGCCGGTTTTTTGATCCATATTTAACTCAATCATTAGTCAAAATGTAAAATTCTGGCAAAATTGCTGATTTAATCAACACATTTAGCCAAAATTTAGCCATAGTTAGGTACTATTAATATAACTAATGTTTGAGTGAACTACGGTTCAAAAACATGACCTAAACGCAAGTTTTATAATGCCTAAAAGTATATGATCCACTACAGTAAACAAAATAGGTAAAATATATGATATTCTTCAGGATATAAGTATGCTAGTTAGATAGTGTGTTGAAAACATAATACCTACAACAAATTTGGTACGATAGAAAAAAGTCACGAAGATACCTCTAAAATTTCTTTTAACGATTAAAAACCATACTACTTAATACACATGCAATCTTTCTGTTTTTTCAACATATTATTGTGATAGTGTTTTAATTTTTTTGTCCAATCAATAGATTCTTTGTAAGTAGAGAATTGCTTCATATTTTGCAAACAATAAGCAGCTTTGTGTCATGGCGCTTCTCTTTCTTTTCTATGCAGTCCGACAGTGACCGCGCTTTAGCTGTTGTCAGCCCCTTAATACGCATTCAATCATTTGCGGGGTAGAAGAAGAAAGGTATGGGAAAAGTTAAGAAGTTCGAGTTCAATCAATTCGTCTCTTTTGTCACGTTACAATTCTAAAGCTGTTATTAATGATCCTCTTTGACTTGTAATCTACTGCCAGCTGACCACACCTTCACTTTGTTTATGAATGTATTTTTGAAGTGAAAACTTCTTTAGGCGCGTTGAGCAGTTTTTGGGTAAACAAAAATCATGGAACTCGCGTCATCGTCACCGAACGCTTTCCATGAGCTATATGTATACTGTGTATACATGTGTACTTTTTGGGTAAACAAAAAGCGTGAAACTCGCGTCATCATCACAGCATGTTTCCCATGAGCTTGTATATTATGTATACTGTGTATATGTACATAGATATACCTCCGTGCGTTATCAGTATACATCTTAGATATACATAGAGTATATCTTTCTACTTATATATCCATATATGTAGCGCACGACGCGGCATGCCTCATATACATATACAGGGTTATTGGTAAAACACCATCAAACTCTTAAGGGGTCATTGTACTCATCATTATGAACAACTTTTATTACGGGACCAAATATGACATCGCGAAAAACAAATTTGCTGTTCTCTCTTGTCTAGCTGCTCTCATTTATGTTTGCAGAACACGTCAAAATGTAGGGACCAGCTGTTTTTTTTTTCATTACGTTAGAAGTCTAATGTAAAGCTTCAGTGTTTCTGTTTCTGATTCTTGCAGTATTTAGAATGGAAAACAAAAGTAACACCACCACAATAAACTCTAAACGTTATCACCCAAATTCACCATAGAAGGTGAAAAAGCTTTTCACTGCTTACGTCACCGTTTCTTCAGTCGTTCATATTACGTCACCATTTCTCCAGTCGTTCATATTACGTCACCTGCCCTAAGATCCCACAGTTTAGTGGTTTTCCAGACTTGCAACATTTCTTAGGTTACCACATTTATAATTTACTGGTTAACGTGAAGAAAATTACTAGAAATGTTTCCATATTATTCTGAGTAAGTATTGCAGGAATTATGCAAGTTATGCAGTTGATATTTTGTAACTGTGCTAATGTTTTTTGTTGCATTCATCCACGAAATGATAGATTACTCATACCCACACGACTGTAACTACGGTTATAACGATTTATAAATCATTAATCATAGAGAGTAAGGAGTTAATGTTCGCTTATAACATAAGTCTTGACTCTTTCCAATTTGACTGACCGGTTGGCGCAGTTGGTAGTGACCCTGCCTTCTAAGCCGCTGGTCTCGGGTTCGATCCCCGGACAAGACAAACATTTGTGTGCATGAACATGTCTGTTTGACCTGTGTTTGGGTGTGTACATATATGTATATCAATCATCAGGTTTCCGTAGTACAGGCTCTGCCTAGTTCGGGACCTGAAGACCTTGTGTGGATGTTATCTCTTATTATTATTATATATATTATATTAATAAGTAGTTTTTTTACAAACGATCAGCGATGTTGGTACGGTCAGCAATAAAAGTTGAGCTCTATTTCAGTTTTCTGATTCATAATTATTGAGCCAAATATCAATGATTAAAATAGGTACAGAATTAATATTTTAAGAATATTAACTCTTAGCTTTTATTAAAATGCTCAAACTCAAAACTCAAAGCATTTATTTCAATTAAACCATTTACATGCACTTTTGAATTGTCAAGTGGTCGGTCAGTCAGAAATATGAAGCTAGTTGCCCATTCCAAAGCGTAGTAGGTACCTATGGAGAAGAACGGGCAAGAAACTCCATGGACACTCTTTTAAATTATATTGTTACATAAATATTAGTTACATCATTAATGTTGAATATATAATTATATGTGAGAACGATGTAAATAAGACGTACACGTTGAGTGTCCAGAGTACAGCAAATATAAATTTAAACAAAACAATCCATAAATAAAATAATTAAAATAAGCCGTGGCGGCTAAGACATGACCAGTCCCAACTGACAGCGCCCGTTCATGAACATGACGCATGGATCAGCACCATTCAGCTCAATTGCAGTTTTCCAATCAATCAATCATTTTTGATTATGTGTAAGGGATGTATTGTGCAGCATTATTGAACTTTGTTGCTGACTGTACAAGCAGGTCTGAATGCCAGAAGGGCGTGGATTTAAAAAAATAACATCTCAACACTCAAAACATTCAGTCTTTCGATTCTCTCAGATAATCAGCTACAGTTGATTGGTTTTCTAGTGATATGCACCAACAGACAGAAGTTGTGCGTTTTATAATGATGTATGTACACACAGCAGCGGGTCAAGTTACCACAAACTGTCACATTGTCTCATTCGATTTTGAACTTAACCTTCAACATTTTAAGGTTTGAAATCATTTGGAGAAATTTGATAGTTTCGTATAACATGACGTGCTGGCGACTATACAAATCTGATGATCGAGTTTTTGTTAAACCACGAATACTTATGTGCACTTAGCTCTAAAACCACCGATAACTACCAGCACCTTCACTGTTTTTCCTACACTCTGCTCCAACCTAATTGGCGTTTAATAGTTATTGCCTCAAGCTCCGCTAAACGCGGTTAACGTTTACCGCGGACATTCACACATGACATACCGTAAAGCCGCAACCAATCAATTGACCTCATCTATTAACCTTGCACAGAATTGCAAAATGAATTCACACGAAATCATATTTCAAAACACCTAATTCATCTTAAAAACTTTTATGTAATTTCGTTGCTTTTATTATAATGGAAGGTCATATAACGCCAAGGGGCTTAAACCAACTGGTCACGTGAAGGGTTGACCAATCGCTTGATAGTAAAAAGTAGGCTAGCACTGGGACCCCGTGACCCTTGTGTTCGACCAAAAACAACTCAAAGATGTAAATACTAGTAAGGTTATCATAATTGCATCTTTTGAAGTCTTCTGCAGCAGCTACAGCACAGTTCGCCGAGGTGAGAGCAAAGGAGTCTACCCATTCTGCGCCTCGTATGATAGAGCCAACCAAATTAATATGCTTAACTTGAGTCAAGTTTTTTTTTAAATTTTGTAAACGTTGCTTTTAATGCCGTGTTTAAATTCTCTGACCCAATAGCGGGGTCGCCTACAGTCATCAGTTACATAATTTAGTCTATGGTGTAAGTTTCGATTTTGATCACCAGATACTTGGTACTTGTTATGCAATCGGATCCACGGATTCGTCGATAGATTTTAACTAAATGAACGACTTCCTTTTGATAGTAGATACTACTCATATTACTGAGACTCAATGCGTAAGTACATCATTTAAGAGTAGGTCACCAGTTCATTAATGTAATAAATGGGTACCAACATCCTCAGGTCAGTAACATGATTGATCATCATCATTAACTTCTTCTCCTTGGGTGTTTGTTTTGCTGTAATGCCAATTAGAGATTTTTCTTTCTTTCATCATCTGCATTCTCCTCAAGTATTTTATATCCCTTATATCCGTAATCCGGATTTTATAGCGGTACTTATCATAATCTAGATAATTATTATATCCATCCACAACAGTCCAGTAACTATTTGACCCAAACTACCTATTCGTTCTCAGATCTTGGCAGCCGATATCACAATCCATGTAAAGCCAAAACAAGGTGTAATTATTATCACATCATAAAGCAGGTGGAAGTTTAATCGTTAGCCGTGCATATTTACGCTGGAAGAACCACTCCCAACCCAAAATAATATTGTTTGTTATCTCAGGAATTCGGTAAGCGGCATCGGATACGACACGTGCGTCCATCGGGTCAATTACAGACAAGTGTGCCCAAACCTTTAAGCTTATTTACGGTAATGATAGTTTAGTTGGTGCTATTAAGAACGAACCGCTAACCGCTGCCATAGAATAAGATTTTTTACAGCATGTATCAGAAATGTGCGGTCAAAAAGTGGTACAGAGTCAGACCATCAAACTGAACCATTTTCTCCACGGGATTAACATCGTAATCGCGAAAGAAATATCAGGGTTTCCATACAAAACTTCAATATCTATGGCGATAGTTATTCAGTTTGATGGTCTATATGTACCACACCCTTAAATATGACTACACGTTTCTGATACTCTCTGTATGGGCGTATTCTATAGACTTATCTGCGGTTTTCATATTCTTTGCCGCTACTTACGTCACTGGCATGTAACTTAAGTGGACATTGCACACTAAGTGAGATTAAGCACTTTTAGCGGCAAGTTGAGCGAGACTTATGTGCATACCTACTTGCAAAATAGTTGGGACGGAATTTAGGTAAATATGCGGATTCTTGGCGACTGACGAAATTTTTATGGAATTTATTGAACTTTGCAAAGCTCAACAAAGACAACTCCCAGCTCTAGGAAAAAATTATGCCACCCTTACAAATCTGGATTATTTAGAACTCGCTTCTCCCGCGTGGATGTCAGAAAATAACCCACGGAAACATACTGCCGGGATCAAAAGTACCATTTGTGTTAATCCAGGCTATAAACTATCTGTGTGCCAAATTTCATCCAAATCCGTTCAGCCGTTTTTGGGCCAAACCGGAACATACATCCAGACAAACAAACGGACTAAAATTCTGCGTTACTCTTTTAATATACAGGGTGGCAGAGATATAGAGGTACGAGGAAAAGGGTGTAAAGTTCACTCATAACTCCATAGAAAAGGGAGGATCCTCCGACCAGACGGGTGTCGTGTCTGGTGGGCAACTGCCTGACGATTGATGTCGGGAAGTTGTATATGTAGGTATTATGATAGTCGCACGGTAAACTCTGCTTGCGTAATGCAGGATTGGCGTGACGTCAGTATGACGTGCAGCTCACATGTGGCGATGTGGACCACCGTTACATTACTCCCTTCCGGAGGCCAGAGGTCGATAGTATAGTGGGACGAGTTGTTTTTGTTGGTTGTTATTTTTGTTGATTGTTGTTGATGTTGTTCATTGTTGATCACGTCAGGGTCACCAATATAGAAGTACAAGGAACACCAGCTTGCAAGTGGCGATGTAGATACCGCTACAGGGACACCGACGTGCAAACTGTAGCCATGAATACAGCATAATTATGGTCCTAGACCCCCTAGCGTAGAAAATTGCAATACCTGGTCAAAATGTATGGAACAGCAAATTATTTTTTAATAACCGACTGAAAATGTCAACATAGGAGGGTTCACAATGAGGTAAGTACTGAATCCGTGGACACGGCTGGTTGCGTGTCGATGTCACTGATGTTAAAAGCAAAAGTATAAAGGCTACAAGCAATATGAAAATAGATGACCCTATAGATTAGAGTGAAGAATAGAGTGAAGCATACTTAGCCGATGTACACATGGGGCACAACACAAGGTGTTCCTTCAAAATTCTTCGTTTCTAAATATGTAATTTCAGTTTCAAGTTCCAAAAGAACAAATCAAGGGGCTCGTGGCTAAATGCAACATCCGCACGGGTCTAGCGAAGGTTAAGCTACGCTTGCCGCGGTCGGTTCGTGGATGGATGATCATCCATTATATATTGAGACCCTTCCGTATCTTGGAAAGCACGATAAGCCGCTTGACCCGGCTGTCATTCGTAGATCGTTGACAGTCGTTACGGGTAGTCAAAACACAAAAAGTCTGACAACCAGTCTTACAAAGGGGTATCGTGTTACCCAGTAACTGGGTTGTGGAGGTCAGACAGGCAGTCGCTCCATGTAAAATACTGGTATTCAGCTAAATGATAAATGATTTTATTTCTGTAAGTAGGTTTGAACAAACACTTTTACACGTCAATCGTATTTTAAAAACTAGGTGAGGTCGGCGTTTCCTTTCTGACTACTCTGAGAAGAAAGGCCGAAACAAACTCAGAGGTCACAGTCTCTTTTAAAGTCCAGACAAAATTTTGGGTCAGATCATGTGAAGGCTATGTAGATCGGTGTCTGAAATGGTCTTTTGAGGAAAGAACCACACAGATTGAGTGGACCTGTCCAGTCAGTGCACGCAATTGTCAGTAATCGTGCAGCTCAACTTAGACTTAAGACGACTTAAGACTTGCATCCGGTTAGACTGGAAGCCGACCCCAACACAGTTGGGGAAGGGCTAAGCAGATGGAGTTTGAATTGAACAAGTAAGTATGTACTAAACTTTTAGCACCCAATCATTATTACATCATTCAAGTCTTGCAAAATCTATATGATCTAAATCATACTTTTTTTTAACCTTTCTGCAGCGAGCTGTATCATTAATTTGCATGTCGTATTAAGACCACTAATTATCAATTATTATTGAGAAGGAAGTCGACTTCGTCACGGCTATTGAATATGAAATTATTGCCTGTCGATCGTAATAGCTGGGAAATAATAGCGTGGCGTATTGATAGGTGGACAGATTTATACTACAATAGGCAACTACGGGTATGACGTGTGACTTATATAACATACGTAGGTATAAATATCTCTCAATAAACTTTGTTATACAGGGTTACATGTAATTCGACGTCTATCCGTCAGGAGCTGATAGGGGGTTAGGTATATAAGTTTAGCCTCTACTAAAAATCGGTCAACGCTGCTAAAGAAGTTTTCAATTAAAAAAATATGTGTAAAAGTGTTAGGTATTTTTAATCTTTTAACAAAACTTTTATTTATAACTCAAATCTAACCCACAGTGCGTTAAAATAGTCTCCGCGAGTGCAATAACGTTCTCACTGCTGGGACATAGGGCTCCTCTCTGTGAGAGGGAGTAGGCCATAATCGACCACTCGGGACCAGTACGGGATGGTGGATGTCACTTGTCTTCGAATTTTCAGTTCTCGGACATGTTTGGTCGGTTTGCGAGGTTTGAGAGGAGGTTACGGCTGTTATGAGAGCAGTGGTGATGAAATTAAGTACCTAAATAAAGTAAAGTGGGTGCCTGGGTTCGAACTCACGACGAACTTGTATGAAAGATTGGATGAAATATAAACTGTCTCTTAATTAAATATATAATTATATTTTTTTATTAAAACGCTAAATAAATTAAAAAGACGAGAATCTATAGAGACCCCTTAGAATTTTATAATTAATTTAATTACTTGTAAGTCGGAGCCGATACCACTGTGCCGCCACTGCTCTAAGAGAGAAGATTAGTCTTAACACAACAAATACTTCCTTAACATTACTTTGAAGCTACGGTCCAGTTGATGACACCACATTTATTCGAACATTTATAAACCTACACATACCCTTGACATTTATAACTCCTACATAATGGCATGTACATGGCTAAATATGATAAATCTTTAACACCGAGAACTATCGCAAACTTAGGTTGCAAAATAAAATTAATTTATTTGAACCAATAGGATATTAGAACAGTATTAAAAGGCAGTTAATGAGAAATATGTGTATTGAAAATAATAATGATGTAGATAAATCTTATGTAGTAATTTGGGTACCTAAGGAATCTTAATTCGTGTAAGTAAATTATCTTGAATGGTCCTTTACTATAATTTGCTGACCACTGTTGCTAAGTGCTTTAATTGAGAATAAGTATTTGTATTCTAGATTTTTCGATACCTTGGCAACAGCTTTGACAAAATGTTAAAATAATTTTACGACTTCATAAAAAAAAAACTAGTTTTCATATATTTTAGAAATAAGTTAACAGACTTAAAGTTATGTATTATTATTATGTATATAAAAAAGGAGAAAAAGAATCATAAGGCATCAAACAATTTGTCCGCATCGCTGTCAACAGAAAAAGTGCCCAAAAGGCTGGCAGCATTGCCACATTGTATGCCGACGCTGATTCTTTGGCCAAAAATAGGCCAGCCCTCAGGACATGTGAAGAGTCGACCAACCGCTTCGCAATATCTCGAAAAAACAAGTGGGCACTCGGTCCCCATGGCCCTAGTGTTTCAACCCCAAACGGCTCGAACATATATTATAACTCCTAATAAGATCCCCAGCACCGCCCGCCGTACCTACTAAGAAGATGGGATGGCACAAGAGTGTCGACACACCAAAGGCCTGCCTAACTTCCAGGGCATTATGGTCATTCCATCTGGTCTCTTCCCATCGTCTCTTGCTAAGCATGCTATCCGGCCAGCGCTCTTACAAGCTATATAGGCTATGATATCCGAGGCAGTCGACAGATTCACCGCACTGGCAGCGATGTGGAGCCCCACAAGGAGCGCCCAAACGCAGACGAGTAATCATCAAGAAATATTATTATTATTACAAGAAATAAAGAAGAAGGCGTGAATTTATATATGTATGTATCTAGTAAGTTAAACAATTTATTGTTAAATACAGGAGCCGGCCATAACAACACTTCGCAACACTTTAAACAGAGACACATCGCTATTACCTAGATCTAACCTTAAAACCAAACGTTTATAAAACGAACCGTTATCGATTCTCATAAACTACCACCAGTGCCACTAAGAATGCCACCTGACACCTGTAACTCAAATCACCATACTAATACTTGCATGCCTCATTATAATGTGTCTGATTGATTTACCATCAGCTGGAGAACTAACATAAACATCTGACTAAACCTATCTGGTCACGATTTAGTTACCATACCACAGATTATTGAAAACAAGGTAGATAAGGCAATGAATTATGGCGATCATAATATTAATATGGTCAAAATTTACATAGGTACCTACAGTGTGTTCATCGACTGTGGTGCATTTACAAGAAACTTTTCAGAATTCGATAATGTCTTACTTTGGAATATGATTACAATACAATTTTTGGGCACATAATTAAACAAATTTCAAGCTATCTAGATACGGATTTACAGCTCTATAAGGTAATGAGACTACGAGGATTCTGAGGTGAAAAAATCGTGTTCACAAAATCCCTTTTCAGTGCGGAAGTTTTGATGATGAGATCTGCATTCCCTAATCCCTTTTACTGAAAGGACTACTTAACGAGTTTACATAATGTAAAATGAAGATGCAAGAGCTTTAAAAATAGTCTTTACTATATTACCATAGGTAAAAATATCACGTCCAATTATCAACTCGGCAACCTAAAAAACCTGACGCCACTAAAACCCGTTTAAAGCCACGGCATATCTCCTGCTTCTATGATCTTAGTCCACGACCTTGTGAGGCTAACCAGTCCGGTGTCGGACCGGTACGAACCGGTCCGGGGAAACTAGGGAACCGTGGATATCATTAATTTGTATGTGAAAGTTTGTATGACTCGGAATGCTCAGGAATGTTGGTAAATTCTATTTATGCTTTTAGAAGGGCTTTGGATTGGTGATTCAACGTGTATTGGGAGGCTTAAATATTATAGTTTAAACACATTAAACTGTGTATTTTGTGTAGCTTAGCTAAAATTAAAGAAGCAGCCATCTCATCTTCTCTCTCAGTTTTTATACATAAGATGTTGTGGTATTTGTCATTTTTGTTAAATTATTCTTATAACATGATTCTTTATAAAAATCACAAATAGCAAAAGCCAAACCTGATGCATTAAAATCATCTACGCCTTAGGATTTGAAAAAATGATATTTTGTAAACCTACGTATCTAAAATCATCATTCCATTTTTGAAGTGTGGAGATTTCGGCAAATCTAAGAGCGTTCAATGAATCGCTAAGTTGAAAGAAGGTACAAGTTTATTTTGTGTCATTTAAGGCATTAATGATAACCTGAATTCAACAATAATTGTTGAATTCAGGTATTTCAATAAATTCGTGCAATAGTTGCATCCCATAATTATTATGGGATGCAATTAATGCACGAAGACAATATTTTGACACTATCACTTTTTTAAAGTGACATTTTTAGCCGAAGATTCTATAGTTGGACGAGAATTGAGTGAAATTTAAAGGACACGACACGTTTAGGTACCTTTTATTACATGAGAGAGGAGAAAGATATAAATCTCTCTACTTCTCAAGCTAATTCTTTCTGATTCTCTCTTTTTAAGAAGTTTTTTGGTTAGGTACACCAGGATCTTTATAGACACTAACATAATTTTTTCTAGGCTCAATAAATGCAACACATTAAACATTATGAATAGGTAAACATTCACACATACACAAGTACTACATATAATAATAATATCATAGTCATTCCCTTTCCGCCATCAGTAGGAACTTTCTTCAGGGAAATGGACAATGACGCCGACGACGTTCTAATGTCAGACATAAGTAATACATCGACCATTGGTAATGGACAGTTCATGTCGATCGTCACGCGACTACACGAGCTTCCGAGGATATTGTATCAGCTTTATTGTAAGTGAACCGATATTAGATAGGGCCTAAGCAATATTTTATTGATAGACCATAGGGTTTAATAAACTAACTCGATTGTGTATAGAGAAAAACTCAAACTCAACGCATTTATTTCAATTAAACCATTTACAGGCACTTTTGAATTGTCAAGTGGTCGGTCAGTCAGATATATGAAGCTAGTTGCCCATTCCAAAGCGTAGTATGTACCTATGGAGAAGAACGGGCAAGAAACTCCATAGACACTCTTTTAAATTACATATATTGTTACATAAATATTAGTTACATCATTAATGTTGAATATAGGTATAATTATATGTGAGATAAATAAGACGTACACGTTGAGTGTCCAGTGTACAGCAAATATAAATTTAAACAAAACAATCCATTATAAAATAAGCCGTGGCGGCTAAGAGATGACCAGTCCTAACTGACAGCGCCCGTTCACGAACATGACGCATGAGATGCACCCTTACTATGTTCTATGTTCGTAAAAAGCCTCCAATAGTAGAATTTAAACTCTCCGTGAAAGCGCTAATCCAAGAAAGCCAGAATCAACCCAGCATCACCTTCCTATATCTACTGCTCAGCAGCATTGCCGAGTTCCGGTTTGAAAAATAGATGGTGGAATTACGAAATTTGCTTGGGATTTGGCAAAGATGTAGCTTCGTTTCACAAGATGGTGTACTTTTTGTCCCGAAAAAATAAAGCTATAAACAAAATCATATAAAGAGCAGCATTGCAAAAAAAAATGAAACTATTGAAACGATATAGGTACTAAAAACAGTTGCAGTTGGAGGTAATCTAACTGATCAAGATATCCAATTAGTAAATACACCACTTTTATCACGTATACCCCCCGTTGTTTACAAACCAACACAAATTACTAAGCATGTATCTAATTACAATATTATAAGGCAAGGGCAATCAATGCAATGAAGTATTGTGTTGCCAAACATATATTTGTGAAATATACACCTTTGTACTCGTAATCCAATAGCATTACTTAATGTTTTCTGAGTAATTAATATCAGGTTGTAACGTTTTTATTCATTTGAAAAGGTTGGTAATGATTCATTCTGTGTTGCGAAGATTGACTCTTAATACTAAACGAAATTAAGGCCAGGAATATCATATTTCTTAAACAGTCCAAGCTGTTGACATTAATAATAATCAAACACCGTATCTTCGATAATTAAAAGCATCGACCAACAGCAGCTGTCTAATTAAGTAAAGAAGACGCTGAATGATATTTTTTTAATTTGAAAATCTGGAATATCTATTGTGCCTTATGTTTTATATCTAATTCGTGGTAACTTTAGTTATATTATATTATTATGTTCTGTGGTATTCCATGCATACAATAATCAACCCAACGGAATGGATACTGTCGTAGTGTCACAATGGAATGGACTGTCTCAAATGGAAGTAAATATTATCGTTATTATGAAAGGATTTCCAGAATGTTGGTTTATGAAGGGGCTTTTGTTAGACAGTTAGATTGTCTGTAAAAGATCGCTTTTAGCGATAAGGCCGCCCATTGTGTCACCTATAAAATGTCTACATTTATATGTGTAATTTTTATGGTATACATTATAAAGAGTATTCTATTCTATTCTAGATGCAAAATTTATAGGATGTAACTTTTGACAAACCACGTATTATTTTAAGGGTTCCTCTTTGTACAGCCCTGGATACCGATAATTTTGACCCTTTTACCAGTGACTCGTACCAAATAAAGTGATTGATATGTTTTAAATTAAACGGACAAGCAACTCACAAAGAGAATACACATAATTCTTACACATCTTACATAAAAAGCTCTTTACAAATTGATTTCAATAAATCCATGCAATAGAAATGTTACGAACAATGGCGGCATATCCTTCCCACGCTTTCAAGTTGACGTTTGGCAAGAATGGCGCATGCGTGATGAACATTCTTGTGTGTGACGACATCATAGTGATGATCGCTAAATGTTAAGTGTTTTGACGTCCTTGGTCAAGAATTTTTAGCTTAAAAGTGTGGCTAGTTGCTAAGTTAATTTGTTAATATCAATTAACGCCGCTATTGGCGCAGTGGCTGAGAGATTTGTTACTACGCTACCTATTTGGTATGGGTTTGACTACGGTACGGAACAAATATTATGTATGGCCTATAACACTATACAGTGTGGTGATTAAGTCACCTGCTTCGTCATGGAGGTAAGTCTACCCGTCCTACTGAACGACTTTCTCTTCGAAATCCATATCCGATGCGTAAACAAAACTTTTCATATATGCATCGAAATGGTCTGCCTACTGTTGTACAAGGAATTTGGTTTTTATATCACGAATCGGATAGGAGTTTCATAGCGCAAGTTGTTTAGTATGACGGTAGAATCACCCCCTTTACGGATGCAGGTGACTAAATCGCCGTCCTGTACCTATACCTACAGACAATATTTCCGGGTGGAAAGTGATTTTTTTTGTGTTTTTTAAACGCTCTTTCAATACAGGAATTTGTTGGTACTTAATGCAAGGCTAAGGAAAATAGATTTCGGAGACTTGTAACTTCAGAATTTTGAACTGAATAATTGTTTTATTACTGTTTTTAAATGTAAGAAAATGAAACAAGATATTAAAATCACAAAGGCTGATGGTTTTCAATACCTTTGTTGTTTCATCCCCTTTGATAAAACCTGGGGAAAAGGGAATAAACCCAGTATCCTCACGGGTTGAGCCCTTTTAAGCTCATGCTACTATAAATAAATGTTATTTTTATATAAATATACAGGGTAGCAGGGATATTGACCCACGACCTGTCACCACGGAATCAATACTTGATTCTGAACGCCTATGCGTTAAATATTTTGCCGGTTATTTAAAAAAAAAATGGTGTTGCACAGTTTTTTATGAAGCGCCAGATTTTTTTTTTATAACTGACGAATTATTTCTACGTTACGTCTACGTTCGTTACGTTAATCATGTGCTGAGTTCATTATTTTTGCGCGCCGATGTATGCCCACCCGGTATCATTTTTCTGTACGTGTGTATGTCACTGAACTCTTACTAAACGGCTGAACCGATTTTAATGACATTTTTGACATTTTGATTCACAATTGGACCCGGTAGGAGGCGCTGTTCGGGCAGGACTAGGTTTGTCCTGCCGGGAGGACACGGCGCGGAATACGCTGGCCGAGTGTGCCGCTTGGGAGGAGCCGCGCCGTGGCCTCATCTCAGAAGTAGGCAGTGACTTGTCGCTGCCGGCCGTAGTCGAGTCGATGGTCGGCGGCGAAGAGTCCTGGGACGCGGCGGTTTCCTTCTGCGAAACAGTCATCTCGCAGAAGGAGGCTGCGGAAACAGAGAGAGAGATCTCGTCCACTCACCCGGCCCGCAGAAGGCGCGCCGAGCATCAGCGGAGGGTGGACAACGCCCTCTTCCAGCCCCCCTAAATGGGTCCAGGGGCGACGGACTTGGAGTCGTCTGTCGCCCCCTACACATCAGGACCCGAGGTGGCGGCGCGTGGTGTTCCACGCGCGCCCCTCTTAGACATCGCGGGGGGAGTCAAACACCTCACTTCCCCCTCTGACACGAGGAGGCGCGCAGCGGCGGACCAGCACCAGTCGGGGGTTGCGGAAGGATCGTACGTTCCCGCGACCCCCGGCGTAGGTGTAAGATTGAACACCGGGGTGGTTTTTAGTCAGTAAGAGCCTGACAGACCCCACCGCCCGCCCTAGGGCGGCGGAAATCCATGAGGTTTTTCACCACGGAAAAAAAAAAGGACAACGTTTGTCAGGTCCGCTAGTTGATGGTAAAATTGTGGATAAAATGTTTTCTGTGGCGTAGATTATTACTTATGAACATAATGAATAGTTAAATATTCAATACCAACAAGTTTTTCTCGTTAGCTTTTAGACATCAAGCCTCGTAACAGATAAAAAGGCACTTAG
Organism: Brachylomia viminalis; assembly: GCA_937001585.2. Taxonomy (NCBI): domain Eukaryota; kingdom Metazoa; phylum Arthropoda; class Insecta; order Lepidoptera; family Noctuidae; genus Brachylomia; species Brachylomia viminalis. The sequence goes on along the minus strand of OW443294.2, from coordinate 25,780,420 downwards.
CAAATATAATCTAGAATGTCAAATAATATTAATATATCTTCTTCTGATAAAGAGATACTTCATGTCAAATACCTATTACCATAAAAACATAAAAATCGATGTTAATCCAATGTTTATGGAGGGAATTACCTACGTTTGCGATATTTATACATCCTATGCTAAGTTATTTCCATATTTTTTCCATTTATAAGGAATTTAAATTATGTTTATCGGCCTATAACTCTTTTCATACAATGTTAACTTTTGTGGTGATGTGGAGGCTTTAATTGAGGAGCTAGGCAGTTTTTGCCTTAAACGAAGGAAATCAAAGATTATCGATGTCATCACATCGCCTACCTATATATTTCAGGCTTTGGCCTTACTTTTAATCAAGAAGGACAATAGGCACTGAAGACGAGGCGGTACCTATGGTCCAAGACCTTAGCCTGCCCAAGTAAGGCGAAGAGAAAAAAAAAAACTATATATATCTCATGTGTGGTATAATTTAAATAGATTGAAGTATTTAAACTTGGAATTTGACTTACTTAATAGGTACATCTACATACATATGGCGACATCTTTTGACGTAGATCGAAAACAAATGGGCATTTGCCGGCTTTTAAAAACGTTAGCATTCTTATCTCAGTCTCAAACTGTCAAAAATACGTACATCTAATTTACCTACGTTTTTGGCAAGTTTTTGCCGTTGATTGTCGCTGGAGGTGAGATTGCGACTAAATTTTGAATGTTTGTAGACCAGAAGGCTTATTTAAGAAAAATAAGAGAAATGGCCTTCTGACAGGCATATGTTTAACGTACAAGTATAAATTGGATTAGCTTGTGCTCCCACCTTCGCCCACGTGGTGGTCGGAAACTTTTCGGGTTCTACGGGAACGGACTAACAGAATTAAAAGTATTCTGTGTTAATCCATCAACTAACTCTATCCGTCTTATTCCAAAACACGATCTAAATTTAGTACTAGGATTGTTACTAGGTTTAAACCATGACTAAATAAAACGTTATTATAAAATGAAGTTTATCACTAGTTCAAGAACTATCTATGGTAATAAATTTAAACTGCCGAGACCCCTAGTTTAACTATTGGACTAACTTCGGTACTAATTTATTTTGAGGTTAGCGTTGATTATTATTGTGTCTTTTTATTTACAAATCGTTAAAAATGGATATTAATATGATTGACTTGATGGATTTGGAAGATTTGGTTATGCTGGAGACGTCTCGGCGATCTTACCGAAATCGTCATCGTGTGAATCCTTTTGAATTGAGTGACGAAGATTTTCGGTATAAGTACAGGTTCACAAAACGTTTTGGAGAAAAAAATGTGGATGTTTTACGTGAGGATTTATCCCACGACCCTCGAGGATGCCCATTGAGTCCTGAAGTGCAAGTGGTTTGCGCACTGCGCAACTGGGCAACTGTTTTCGTGGACTTGTCTTGTATAATATGTGCTGATTGAGCAATAAGTTGACGTAATATGTCCTATAATAATAAGAAAATCGCGTTAGCAAGTCGAAATAAGATGAAACAAAGCATTGCTTACTTAATAACAATTAAAAATCCCTGGTTTAGTAACTTTTTCTTCAGAACTCCAGTTTTCACCACGTTTTTTCTTTTGTTGTTCCATTTTAATTTTAGATCACGAATTAACACAACCACTCACGAACAAACCACTTATCAGTAATAATAAGAACAATGAGTAAAATTATGAAGTGCATTTAGTTATTTATTATTATAGGTCGCAAACGCAACAAAATCATTCGTCTCAATCTCAAGTAACGCGCGCCGCGCCGTATTTAATGCACTCCACTTCACGCTAGAGGTGTTAAAAAATATGACAACTTGTTTATAAAAAGCGCGTCAAAAGTACAAGTTGTGCTTGTTCAATATATTGTAACATAAACAAAGAACAATTTATGAAATATTATTGTATTGATAAATAATTATTTAAGCACCCCAAGTGTTATTGTAATATCAATATTTAGAGAAACAGAACGTTGCTTCAAATAAATCCTCTATGAACGAATAAAAGAATGCCATTTTTGTTTGTTATCTGTGGATATTATTTAAATCATGGACTTTCTTTGGTACTATCTGATCCTCGGATAGTCTTCGTTTTGTAATCGAAACACATTTTGATGCTGGTACTAACTTTAATACCGTAACAATCCTAGACCTTTTAGTCTTGGTTTAAACCAGTACTTAAGTACTTTTTTGTAATAAGACGGTATTAGTTTACGCGGCGCATGCTAGTAAATCTCCCAGTCGGCATGATTTTGTCCGATACCTTCAACAATCATCGTCATATTTCAGCCAATTTACACAAAATCTTAATGAATTATACACTAAAACCTTGCTCATGAACCACTCCGTCCATTGGTGAAAATTGAAGGAAAATCGGTTCAGTAGTTTTTCAGTTAATCGCGTTCAGAGAGACAGACAGACGCGGCGGGACAGACTTTGTTTTATAATAATGCAATGGTTTTGGGGTAAAATGAACAGACAGACCGACTCACTAACATGTTAGTCAGCACTTAAACTTTTTTTATTAAATGAAATTTTAATCTTCGTGATTGACAATACATATAAAAGAAAAAGAAAGAAAAATAGGTTTATTTGTCACAGATGCACGTGCATACAAAAAAGGATTAGCTCTGACAAATAGAAAAAAAAACGTAAAAGTAACAAAGAGATCTCTAATCACGAGCACAAAACAGAAAAAGTCGACAGCTGCCTTCAAAATATAAAACCAGTAGGAAAAGCAAATCTTTTTAATTTCATAACTTTATTAAACCTATTATGTAGAATTTAGTGGTGTTCCAAATTGCACGTTATCATAATCTTCCGACCAAGGCAAAATTACCTTGAAAAGCATTTCCATCTCATTTCGTGACACTTGCAAGATAATACCACATTAGGGCACTTTTATCGATTCATAAATCGGTAACAAGTGTCACGATTTTCAAACTGCTAATCGATCACTTCATAAACAATTGAATTGCCTGTTCCAGTGTTCAACCTTGGTATGAATAATCGACTTTTTATTGGGTTGTGAGCATGCTAATTTGTCGATTACTATCGATTTTATGATCAATTTTTTATCGAATTACTGTCCGTTCACTTCTATCAATTCAGGGCTCTTAGATGCCATGTTGTTGATTTGTTATTAAACACGTTTTGATATTTAACGGGAGGTGTTCGTTTTTGTGATTTGTTTTATTACAAGCTGCGTGATGGGATTTCTCAACGGCAAAAATGATGAACCTCCATACAGACTATCATCTCCAATGTGACCCGCTTATAGGAATGTATTTTTAATTTTTTTTTCCTTCGTGTTCACCTTTGTTATTTAAGGAGATCTTGTGCAACATTTCAAGCTTCTAGACCCAAAGGTCCCAAAGGACCAAAGGACCCAAAGGCTGTGAGTCGTCTTTCAGTAAAACTAAGTATTTCTAAAATTGGTATAAAATCTTGGTCACCAATTTTTCATCCCCAATGTGACCCACTTTTGGGAATGTATTTTCAAAAATCCTTCCTTAGTGTTCACCTTCGTTATTTAAGGAGCTCTTGTGCAACATTGCAGGCTTCTAAACCCAGAGGTTTAAGGCTGTGCGTCTGTCAGTAAATTTACCAATTTTGGTCAAGTGGGCGCAAGCGCGGCTGCTGAACATGATGGGGTAGGCAGAGTTTATACTAAATCACCATATGAAAGAGGTTTAGCCTATTGCCATCAATCGAGAGCAAATCCGCACTCCGGGCTGAGAAATTTCCAATGGAAAGACTGAATAATACATTGCCTACCTCAGAAAACGAACCAGAGACCTTGTGCTCAGCAATCGGGCTAGTAACAATGGAGGGTAGAGGTAAGGAAAACTATCTCTGTGTATGAAAAGTGTCCGTCAAAATGTGCTACATAAGGGTGGCGCTATAGTAGCCACCGGGTAAATTATAAAAGCAAAAATTTTAGGTTATGTTTACAAAATAATGTTAGACTACGTAAATTGTTGAGGTATGGTACACTGGACTGTCACTAGCTACTCTAGTCACTAAAAATATTAAATTTTCAAACTCGGCATTCTTCTATCTGTTAATTTTCTAACTTGGCGTACTTCAGTCCGTTAACAACTGCTACATTCATACCACACCATTTGCCTACACTAGCGACATTTTGGAGGAGTTTTGAACTATTATTTACTGTTTTAAGCTGGACACTTTTTCAACTTTTTCCCTATAAGAGATAGTGCTCCTTACCTCTTACCTCCATACTAGTAACAACAAGACCGACTAGAGAGTCACTTGTTTTTTAACAACGCAATACGACAAACAAAAAAATATTCGGGCCAATAAATATTTTCTTATAAAAAAATATTCGGCCATAAGTACCTCTAGGCTTAGTCATCCATACGAACGGTATTCCACATTACAGTACTAACGGGGAACAATGTTCGACTATAACCAGTCATGTTGTTTTGTATAACAGCTTGGTGATTCGAGATGGTCTTTGTTTGGAATGTTCGAGAAATAGAGGTAATGGACTCCTCGTTGGTCTAGTGGTTGCAAAAGCTACTACTAAGCATGAGGTTCTGGGTTCAATTCCCGGAATTTCTTAGCTGCAGCCCTGAGTCTGGATTTTACCCATAATCAGCCTATAATGTTCCCACTGCTGGGACACAGGCCTCCTCTCGGTGAGAGGGAGTGGGTTTGTAATCCACCACACGGACTCAAAGCGGGTTGGTAGATGACACATGACTGCGAATTGTTTGCTTCTAGGACATGCTGGTTTCCTCACGACGTTTTCCTTCACCTTTTTGAGAGCAATGGTGATGAAATAATTTACACAAAGTAAAGCGCCTGTCTGGGTTCAAACCTACGACCGGAACTCGTAAGTAAGTCGCGGCCGGCGGATTTGTGCTCGCTTAATGGCAATAGACTCACCTCCTATTATATGGGACGTAAACATTATCTGGAGACATATGGATGTAAATATGTAAGTACACCTCTGCCTAATCATTTGGGGATTACGGGTGTGATGTACAGGCACATCTAAATATTATTATGAATAAACATGGGGCTTGTGGCAAGGTAAAAACAGCCGCACGGTTCGATCGATCAGGTTAAGCTACGCTTGCCGCGTTTGGTCTGCGGATGGGTGACCATGATGACTATCAACTTATTGTATTAAAGTCATGCTTTTCCATCCTCCAGTTCCCCGAAACATTGTGCGGTAAGCCTTTCTAAGTTAGGTTTTGTTTTCAAATAAGTACTGTATCTTTGTGTATACACGGCTACACATCAAGCTATACAATTTCTGGATTACACTGACCTCTCGTTGTAAGGAAATCCTATACAATGCGATATCAGCTTATACTGGAAATGTATTGATTTGTAGCCGAGCGTACGCACTTTATTTGGGTATTAGTTTGATTTGTGACTTTTAACAGTCTCTGGATGGGCAGAGGCTTAGCTAATAATAATAATTATACTAGATAGTTTCTAGTCGTGACTTCGTCCGTGTGAAATTTCGGCCCCCAACCCACCTCGTCGCATCGCATCGCCTGCACACCCGTTTACTTCGTTTTCGCTGAGCGTTCTTTTATTTTGTTTTCTTTGTGCTCGGCGGCTAAGGGTCGTAGCGTGATGTTAAATGGCCTATAATCCCCAAGAATTGGGCTATCAAATGCAGAATGAATTATTCAAATCCGATAGGTGGTTCCGAGATTAGCGTGTTCAAATAATCAAATGAACTCTTCAGCTTTATTATATTCTGCCGGCGTTGCGGGAAAGTCTGAAAGGGTTACCGTGGCCCTTGGCACAGGCAACTGAAGGAACACGAGTGGGTTTTAGTCAGTAAGAGTCTGACACGCCCTCCCGCTCCGCCCAGAGCGGGAGAAATTACTTGATGATTTCCCACCCACAAAAAAAAAGCTTTATAATATTGGTATTGACTGATAGAGCTCTTTAAATTACGTATAAATACCTGCGTTTGATAGAACAAGTGCAAGTTTCAACACATAAAAGCAACTGTAAGTAGATAAAATTAATCCATAACTATAAAAATCAATGCCACTTTTCGTTGTAATTTTATAACTCAAGAACGGATGGACCGATTCCTTGAAGTACGAGGATGGTTCATACGGAGAGAAAATTAAAAAAAAAATGTTAGGCGGTACGAAGTTCGCGGGGTCAGCTAGTTACGTATAAATACATACGCTTGATAGAACAAGTGCAAGTTTCAACACAAAAAAAACAATTGTAAGTAGATAAAATTAATATTTACATAAAACGTAAGTCTCTTCATCATAACATTCCACTATCTCCTCACGCATCAACCTATCACAAATCACCGTCAAGCGATACACCACACAACACAACGCAAATGTAATTCATTACTTGACCGTATGAACAAAAAAACCGTTTTGTAATAATTAGTGAGAAATTAATTTCATTCGCGTAGCGTGCAGTTATTCGTGGCACTCGCTGATATTATACCGAGATGTGGCCAGTGTTGCCACGCTGCTGGGCAATCTTGATTCTTGATCATTGATAAAATTGTATGAATGTGAATGGAATTAGAGATTTTGTTTGTAAGGCAACTACTGAAAATTTTATAATTTTGTTATTCAAAATATTCAAGTCTGAAAACCATTGAACACAGTTTGTGTTTTTGATAAATAAATTCAATTTTATTATCAATTAGAGCGATTTCAATTATTCAACCTAATTATATTTTCTATAGCGCCCAGCCATATTAGAGGTCCGTCCGTCCGTCCGTCTGTAGACGTACCTATTTTGTCTTAATTTGTACGAGTTAGGTCATCCATCTGTCTTAGAAAAGCTTCAAAAGACTGTGTTCATCATAAGTAGGTAACACACGATTTTAAAAAGTAAGCAATTAATAATCGCGTGTCCAAAAATATGTCAATAAATAAAGACATAAGACAAGACTGATCAACGAATTAATGAAATAATGGTCATCTCTATCAGTGAGCGAATGAAACTGTTAACGAGATCATTCTATCATTCTCTTACGAGGTAGGTAGGAACAATCGTTTAAACAAACTGCTACAGTCCTTTCACAGTTATTTTACCTCTGAATTTGCATCACTGTCAAAATGAAAGTGATCTTTGTTTTGATTACAATAAGGTTGCCGTTGGGTTATTGCCACCGACAAGTCTGTCAAAATCACAGTAGCTACTGTCAGAGGTAAAAACACTGTGATTAGAGTGTACAAGGATCTTTTAGCGCTCGAATGACGTTGCCAAGGGCGCCGGGCGTTGTTGGCAAACATTTGTTTAATTGTTTTATGAAATGTCGCTTGAAAAGTCGTAAAAACAAGATGGCGGCGGCGTTAGTTCCGATTTTGACCGCGCCTCAAAATTACCTTGTAGCGCTAAAAGTACCGTCGCGACGTAAAATATCTGTTCAAAACAAGGATTATGCTATTTAATGCTACCATGGTGGTACATACGTAGTATTATTTCACATAAGGCATTATAGGTACATATACAGGGTACAGGTAAAATTCGCGCCCTCACGCCCCTAGTCGCCGCAGGAGACGCCCTGGGCGTCGGGAATCGCAGGCCGATTCCCGGCCACCGTAGGCATGGGCTTGCGAACGGCGAGCAATGGGCAGCTCGCCGTTCGATAAGGACCAGGCCCAGGTCGACGGCGCGTTGTGTTCCACGCGCGCCTATAAGAGATGTCAGCACCAATGACGGGGTCCGCTAGGGCCGATGCCTGCTAGGGTTGCGGGAAAGTCCGAGAGGGATACCGTGGCCTTTGGCACAGGCAACTGAAGGAACACGGGTGGGTTTTAGTCAGTAAGAGTCTGACACGCCCTCCTGCTCTACCCAGAGCGGGAGAAGTTATTTGATGATTTCCCACCGTAAAAAAAAAAATGGTGGTACATAGGTAGTATGATTTCACATATGGCATTATACCGGGTTATTGGTAAAACACCATCAACCTCTTAAGGGGTCATTGTACTCATCATTATGAACAACTTTTACTATGGGACAAAATATGAAAAAAATCAGCTGGTCCCTACATTTTGATGAGTTCTGCAAACATAAATGTAGGGAACAACTGATATTTTTTTCAAGATTTCATATTTGGTCCCATAGTAAAAGTTATTCGTAATGATGAGTACAGTGACCCCTTAAGAGGTTGATGGTGTTTTACCAATAACCCTGTATATTTAAATATGCCAGACAACATTTGTTTGGGTTAAGATTTGTCACTCCTTTCTCCATTTGGAACAACGCATTCATTTAGCAAAATAACGACATTCTAGATTTAGCTTACTGAAGCGTAAAAATAAAAACATGCACACATAATTCATCCGAAAAATCACTATTTCTGTAAGCAACCATTTGTCAGTTGTCACATCCACGAAAGATGTTAGTTTTTTACTTATTTTTTGTTTTCTAATTATTTTCATGACGCTGACAGAAGTCGCGTGCGCCGACAAATCCGATACGACGGTTTTAAACGTTAATTAGACACGGAATGCATGTAATTAGGTTATTATAGGAAGTTCTTTCTTTTAGTCCTCCTAGTAATTAAAATTTGCGGTTTCACGCTTTTTTGTTTTAATTTTCTGAGCTGAATTGTACTGTTGTAATGCTTGACTAAACGATGATACTCGACAAATAAATCGATATATTTAATCGAATTAATTGTAAAAAAATAGTTCGTTAGTTAGAAGACCGTTTACACCTTTCCAGTTACAAAATTAGTAGCAATAACAAATATATTTTTTGTAAATAAATTGAAAACGTAAAAACTGTACACGTACACCTAACGGAACGTAACTATTGGAACTAAAAACAATCAAATAAAATACGAAAGACATTTCCTCTGCAACTGATTCTCGTATTGTAATCTGCTAACAAATCTTTGAATTAATTACAGCCCACGCTGTAATGAATGCGAATTAACAATTATTACTTAACACTGGCCGGTAAGTCATGGTGCTGAGTTATGACAAGAACGCCGCCTACCTTGAGACGCTTATTGTTAGGGTTGCCAAAGATTTTATGGGCAAAGACAGCTGAGCAGGCTGATGGACACATACACAGTGTCATGTAGAGACGGTAGCGAGAATGGATACGATTAGAATTGAGTAAAACAATATTCGGACAGGAGAGGGAAATAAAATTAATGACCAACGATGCAACAATACCTGATAGTGTATTCATAAAACATGGCCCTGATTAGGTAGGTACCCTATGTAAATAAATCGACAAGGATGATAAATCATTTCTTAGATCATCATCAGCCTACAATATTCCTACTGCTGGGACACGGCCTCCTCTCTGTGAGAGGAAGTGGGCCGTAATACACCACGCGGGCCCAGTGCGGATTGGTAGATATCACATGTCTTCGAATTGTTGGTTCTAGGACATGCCGGTTTCCTTAGGAGGTTTACCTTCACCGTTTTTGAGAGCCGTGGTGATGAAATAATTTACACAAAGTGAAGCGCCTGTCTGGGTTTGAACCTACGACCTACAAATCGTAAGTCGCGGTCGTTACCACTGGGCCACCACTGCTCTATTTCTTAGATATTACATAAAGTTAATTCGTTTAGAGTTTTTCTCCAATAATTTTATTTAATACTTTTAAGTAATTGTCCATCAATAAGTTTAAATCAAGCTCCCTACAAAACAATTTGCCACCTAAGCCCACAAGAAAGCGCATCTGACAACCCTGGTCACGGTACTCCTACGTGGATGCGATCTATGACATAGAAGAGATAAGAGAATGGACATAGTTGAGGAGGCATTTTAGGAAAATTTTACGTCGATATTCGCAAATACCATAAGTAATTTGCTGCATATTTGTCTGAGCGAAGATTGTCTATTGTTTTTGAATACAATATAATTGCTTGTCTTGAGAAATTCAGTAAATATACCTACGTGTGATCTCTCATACTTATGTCACAGACCAAATAAGAAATCAAGACATAGCGCTGTGAACAGTGACGTGAGGCCGGTTTCGTAAACATATGTGCAATTAGTGAGGTGTAGTTTGGTGCGTTGAGTGTGTATTCACAGAGCAAGGTGTAGTTTTGCATGCTTTACTTATAGAGGTACGAGGAACGGGGACCCGTTCCCGCTCAACGCAAACATTTACAACCAAACTACACCTTTTTTGTCATTAATTTCTTGTTCGGCTCCCAGACTAATCTTATGTCCGTAAGTGATTCGGAGTAGGAAACTTCCATAACTTCGTCCGAAACGACGACGGATTTCGTGCGTAGAAGCCTAAAACACATTCTTTTTTTTTTGTTTCCGGGTTGGAAAATCCTCATGGATGTCCCCCACCCTGGGGCGGGCGGCGGGGTCTGTCAGACTCTTACTGACTAAAAACCACCCCAGTGTTCCATCTCACACTTACGCTGGGGGGTCACGGGAACGTACGATCTTTCAGCAACCCCTGACTGGTGAAATAACTGTCTGAAACACTTCGGGTCTGGGGGAGGAGTGAGGTGTTTGACTCCCCCTGCGACTTCTAAGAGAGGCGCGCGTGGAAAACTACGCGCCGCCATCGCCACCTCGGGTTCTGATATGTGGGAAGCGACGGACGTCCCCGAGTCCGTCGCCCCTGGACCCATTTAGGGGGGCTGGAAGAGGGCGTTGTCCGCCTTCCGCCGACGTCCGGTGCGCCTTCTGCGGACCGGGTGAGTGGACGAGATCTCCCTCTCCCTTTCCGCAGCCTCCTTCTGCGAGACGACTATTTCGCTAGCCTAAAACCCTGGTCCGACTAATCAGACGTATATTCGTCCGTTTATATTGATCTGTCCATGTGTGGACAGTCGTAAAATTATGTTAACAGAAACCTAAGCGGATCAACACCGTTATTACATTTCATTACGGCCATTAAGCCATGGCAGTGAGTTATGAATGTTATGATAATATGCGGTCTACCTTGGGTCGCCCACGGGTCGCCTAAGGCATCGATGGGGTCTTAAGGGGACAATACCTAAACGCATGTTTTATGATGCCTTAAAGTATATGATCCACTGCAGTAAACAGAATCAGAAAAATATATGATATTCTTCAGGATATATGCTAGTTAGATAGTGTGTTGAAAACATAATACCTACAACTAATTTGTTACGAAAAAAAGATAAATCTATAAATCTTATCTTATATTATTATATATTTATATATTATAAGTCTTAGTAAAATAGATACCACTAAAAAAATCTTTTAACGCTTAAAAACCATACTAATATACATGCACTCATTCTGCATTTTTTCAGATAGACACGTGATAGTGTTTTCATTTTTCAGTCCAATCAATAGATTGTTTGTAAATAGAGATTTGCTTCTTTTTTTGCAATAATTAAACAGCTTCGTGTCATTGCGTTTTTCTTTCTTTTCTATGCAGTCCGACAGTGACCGCGCGTTAGCTATTTTCAGCCCCTTAATAAGAGCTGATAAAAGTGATATAACTAAGGCATGTGTTTTGGTGATTGTTTAGATAAGATATATCTAATGAATTGTTTTAAAATCATGGTGTTTCGATCTTGACACGTGCCTGCACGATTTATCCAATGTTCTTGCAGTAGTGCCTAAACATATTATGTACTATCGAGGAAGTTCATATCTAAGCAGTTTTAAAACAAAATCCCGTGAACACGATGACCACATTTGTTTTACGACGAGCGAGACGACAGACGAGCGCTGCAAGGAAAAATATTCCTTAAGGTGCATAGATATGAAATTCCTCGATAGTACCTATTGTATTGGACTTGATCGTTGAGCAAATTGAAGCACTGCGTCAGTTTGCGTGATATAAGTTTATTTATTTCATAGGATAGAGGTGACGGGCGGGCGTTTTGGGGGGACTGTCTTATGTGATTTTGACGTTCAAACAGTCCTGATTCTCAGCCCAGTTTGAATAAATGAGTTTTGATTTGATTTGATTTGAGAATGATATGAATGATAACCTTAAAGTCTTAAATCGTTTTACTAACAAATCTTCTTTTAATTAATTCTATAGCATAATAATTACTAATATGCTTTATAATTAATTTTAAACCTACCATATCTTTATTGATTGCTAAAACGATTGCCAATTTTGTAGGAACTACAGATAGTGTCACTAAGTACCCCTCATTTATAACAAAATTTATAAGATAAGATATTTTTATTTGCATAAAACATGGTATATAAGGTGATAAAAAAAAAAACATGAGGTTAGGGTTTATAGGTTTTGTAACGGTTCGTTAACCAACATTATTTATTTAAAGTCATGCCGCATCCGTCCCAACTACTCCATGAACCTATCAGAACAGGTGTTCGAGCCATAAAGCGACATTCCTGTGGCAAACGGCTGACTGGGAGCTCCTGGATACCGTAACCATAGGATGGGTCTATTCATCAAACTAACTGTATATTGTATGAGTATTATGTATAGTTGAAGCATGTTGATGAAGCTGGGAACCCAGACCGAATAAAAAATCTGCGAAGGATACGGTGAAGCATGCAAAACTACACCTTGCTCTGTGCATACACGCTCCCACGCAAACATTTACAAACCAATTTACAACCAAACTACACCTTACTAAGTACACACAAATGTTTACGAAACCGGCCTCATGTCACTGTTGACAGCGCTGTCTTGATTTTTATTTGGTCTGTGGCTGGGAAGTATGGGTTGTTTAGCGGGATGGGACATGATTATAATACGTTATATAGATTATTGTAGAGTTAGAAAGAGATGGCAGAGACGTTTCGTATCGATCACTGTTGTGCTTTTAATAGCAGAAGCTTAGCCCAGGTTCACACGGGCGATTTTATCACGCCGCACACAGGCGAAATATCGCTAAAAGTTTCAAATTTACGAACTAACTAGGTATCTTGAACAAACTTTGTCAATTTTAGTCCAAAGGTAGAATTTCATTAATTCATAATTTATTTTTATTTTTTTCAGGATCAAACTCTGAAGAGATTCATATTTGTAGAAGAACTATTATTGAGTCTTATAGAGAGTCTACATCTAGAAAAGACCCAGAAAAAATGCAATTTCTTTACAAAAAAGTGGAAAATGCTCTAAAAACAGACTAACATTTCAAGTGATACTAAAAGTGTTTTGCAAAAGCTAATAGGTCAATATAAAAGAAATAAGAAATAAAGATACCAGAAAATACAGACAAAACTAATCTAGAAAATTCTCGAGAAAAGTCGCCATCGAAGATAATTTTCTGAGATTAATGGTGTCTTCAGACCCATGCATTTACTGGATTAAGGAAATGTCCACCAAAAAAGCTTGTAACTTTAAGTCCTACTGAAATATCTTTAATCAATGACGATAAATAAATTATTTGATTAATTTTTTTATTGATTTTCATTTTATATCAATTAATAACCCTAAATAGTACTTATTAGTTTTAGTTTTTCTATGTAATTTAGTAATAAAGTACTATAAATCAGTTCAAAAAACTGCAAAATAGATTTTTGGCAACTTTTTGTGATCTTTCGCCAGTGCGCCGCGATTGTTATTCACGCACTGGATATTCAGCATACTACTTAGCGCCGAGAGTTGAAAGTGTCTTTTTTGACGCGCTGGGATGCGCTCTGTTGGATTGTCAATGCACAGCTCAACACCGAGACTTGAAATTCCAGTGCGCGATAAAATCCCGCCGCCATATGTTTAGGTACGTCCGTGCGAACGTGGGCTTACAGAATCTACTGAAGTAATGAGATTTAGATTTTGGTTAATGAAGGAAGTATTTTTCAGTGTATGCTAAAATAAAGGCTCCTTCAAAACAGTCGCGACACGTGACGCGAATCGCAGGTTCAAAGGCACCGCTCGTCGCGCGATAGACGGTGCCTTTGTTTCGCTCCATTTTGAAGGAGCCTTTATTGTTGATTTTACTGCTGACCTCAATTTTGTGTACTATTAATGATTTGATCAGAAGGCCGATTCCCGTCATTAAAAACGTTCAAAATCTAGTCGCAATCGCAATTTCATCTCAGCGACAATCAATGTCGAAAACTTGTCGAATATGTAGGGAAATTAGAGGTATTTTTGACATATTGACACAGATATGACTGCAAACGGTCTTAAAATTACGAGAATTACTTACCCCTCTGATAAAACACAAGAACAAAAGCTACATTATTCTGTAAAGGGAACTGCGTAGGTAACCGATTGTTCATCACTATTTGCGGCTTATAAAATGGTGTTAGCACACAGCGAAAACTAAGGTAGGTAAAGTTAGTTCCTACATAACTTGAAAGTGGAAAAGTGAGAACATGTCACAAATCACAATATTTAATGGTTATCAACAATAAACCTCGTTTCCTACTTCGCAAATTCCAATGATCATCGTCATTTAGGTGCCTTACAAACAAGTGACAGATTAATACCATCGCCCACAGATTATCAAAAACTAGTTCTACCAGACGACTTGACATCTGTGTGGGATGACCAGCAGAACTAGGGTTTACTTATAATAATAATGATACGGTTGCTTGTTTGACCTATTCGCAACAGGATAGAAAACGAATGCTATTACAATTTATTATTGTGATATAATTAAGTGAAGTGGTTCGTGGCTAAATGATAACCACCCCACGGGTCGATTGAAGGTTAAGCTACGCTTGCCACGGTCGGTTCGTGGATGGGTGACCATCCAATTCATATCGAGACCCCTCCGTGTGTTGGTTGTGGGTGCGTTTACAAACATTTAAACTCATATACACAAACAGCCAGACCCGGAACAACTACTTGTAGGTCATACATTGTAGGTGTATCTATCACATAATTAACTTATTTGTCATTGCTACATTTTTTAATTCTTTTTACCTATTTTGGTACGGTAATTTTATTATAGGTGCATCGTCTTCACATATAATTATATAATTAATGTATACAACATATTGTAACACACATTAAAAGAGTAACGGTGGAGTTTCTTGCCCATTCTTCTCCATACGAAACTACCTTTTGCAAGGGGCGCCTAGAATCAATTCTATTTTAATGTAAATGTAACGTTCAAAAGTGCCTTTAACTAGCTCGCACCGGGCGCATAACATACTAGTTACGGCACTGCATCCAAGCTGTAATAGCTAGCTTTAAAATGCCGCCTATAATTCCATGAGACAGTAAAATATTCTCAAGTTAATGTCACTTCTCATAATTTTAAGATAACTGAAGCTTATCTCAAACAAGCATGTACTGACCCAGTTCACATCGGTTGACCGACATCGCTGATAAGTGTGGTTATGATTACACCTGACACTTTCCTTATCACGCGTAGGTGGGCGTGTAATGATTATGAAATTGTTGGAAATAACTAGTTGCTTGGAAAGATGGGCCGTATGATCATATGTAAGTAATCTTTCAAGAGTTTTGGCAGAATTATGCACCTGCACCGTTTAAAAAAAAAAATCTTTACAGATGTTTCACAAATACCTACAAAAAATTATTTTGAAATGGTGTCAATGATTAGATAGCAAGTTTCTCACACAGCATTTATTTCGAATAAATCATTGGAAGCGACTGATAAGTGATAACATTAAAAGTTCAGTGACCTGAATATTGTATCTAGTGGGCTTTTTATGTCGCACATAAAACTGTTTTTTTTTCTTCATTAGAAAATAAATAAACTTTCTATATTATATACCTATGGTATTTTTGTGTACTTAAGCTAAAAACAATAAATAAAAATAAAACGAAAGAAAAATGCAAAATACATTCTAGGTGAACGTAAAGAAATCTGTTTTGGCGAGTTGGCAACATAAAACATTATAATTTGTTCACTTTGCTTAGTAACAGTCAAAAATTATATTTTATTCGTCAGTTTTGTACTATTATAAGATATGAATGTTGATAAAAATCTCGTATTTATTCAAATTAACATAACTTTTTCAAAGTATTCAGTGAAAGTTTATGTTATATATGTGTTCTCCTTTCATTTATAATTATTGTTATTTTAACTATTAAACAAGGAGAAGCTTTTCACTTGCATACTTTACAGTAACCTAACCCATTCATGTTGACTGACCGGTTGGCGTAGTTGGTAGCGACCCTGCCTTCTGAGCCGCTGGTCCCGGGTTCGATCCCCGGACAAGTCAAACATTTGTGTGCATGAACATGTCTGTTTGACCTGTGTCTGGGTGTGTATATGTATATAAGTATGTATATCAGTCATCAGGTTACCGTAGTACAGGTTCTGCCTAGTTCGGGACCTGAAGACCTTGTGTGGATGTTATCACATATTATATTATTATCTCATATTATGTTGTATGGAAACAGATTGGTTTTCAATGTTGCTGTAGGTGCCACTTCAAACAAAGGAGGAGGTTCTCAATTCGGCAGTTTTTTATATTTATTTCTTTGATGACTGTTTCCTCAGAGCTCCGTCATTTACAAACCGATTTGAAGATTTCTTCTTTTGTTTGAAAGTACTTCCAGATTGGTCCAATATAAATTCGGTTAAATTCTAATGAGTGATTTTTTTAGTATTTATAAAGTCAGGATCAATAATCCTACGTATTTTTTTCCACTTAGTATATGTTGATGATGTTGTAATAACTTCCTGTCACTGATATTTACATTGAAAGTAGTGGTATACGACTTTGTTTGGGGTAGGTAAGTACCACAACAAAAAAATCAAAAATAAAAGCTTTTTCGAAGTTTCCAACAGTTTGAAAGTCGGTGTTTTTGGTTTTTGTTGTATTTCCGTTGTTTGCCACCGACTTCCGAAATAAAAGTTATGTTTCACTTTACCGTGTAATTTTTTTAAAAGTTGTGTGGATTATTTTTTACAAGCCGTGCCCCCGATGAAAAATGACGAAACTATACAAACTTTCATTCCCTATTTAATCCCTTTATGGGATTTTTGTTTTATTTCGTCTTAAGTACTCACCTTCGTTGCCTGTATAAGAAACTATATTGCAAAATTTCTTGCTTCTAGACTGACTGGGGAATGAATTTAAGATTTTTAATGAGTACGGTATGAAAAACATCTAATACTGAATTAATAGCGACAGAAAAATAATTCTGAACATTTAACTTCAAACAAACGGAAAAAGAAAATACCTATGTTACACCACTTGTACACAATTCTTTTAAACTCTATTGTTAACACGTTTTATGCAATGACTTAGCATTTAAACGTTTCATCATACGTTTGTACCACTTTCTTCAAATTATCACTGGAATCTACTTCAATACCTACGTCTTTATGGTACTTTAAATGCAAGTGTTATTTTGGCAGTTATGATTAAATCAGAATTATATGTAGACCAGTCTTTTGAGCTGAGTGACCAGTAGAATTGTTTGGAAAATAAGTGAGGTCAAAATAAATAATCCATCATTTATACCTACTGAAGAAAGATCGATTTTCACAACTAAGAACTTTTTGACACATGTATTCTTTTTTTTTGTTGTTTTCACTATTTTGTTAGTTTAATGTCCTTTTTTATAGTTTTAATGTTCTTTTTATTGTTGTATTTCCCGTGCGTGTCCCAAGACTCCCAAAAAATTTTTTTTTTCTTTAATTTTTTTCTTTCGTACTTCTTATTTATAATAAACAAAACCTTTGGAAGAAAAAGATCTGTGGCATAGTACGTAAAAGGAAAATAATACCTATGTATTTCTGTGGTCATAAGCTTTTACAATACTAAATCATAAACAAGTTGGTTATTTGTGTGATTTTCTATGTTATTCAACCGCAATAATAGACAAAACATGATAGGTAGTACAATCTACTGTTACCTACTTCCAATCTATGTTATTTTGATCCAATGTTTGTTTGTTTATGGTTGCCATATTTCAAGAGATGATAAAGTTTTTTTTTTTATCTCAATCCATAAATTTACTATAGGTATTAACCCTTTATTAACCATTGCTAGATAATTTATATTCCACCCCAAATTAGCCCAAACCGGTTTGAACTTCCTACATGCCTTTTTGTCATTGTTACAAAGAAAAAATCGTGTTCGAAAATCTAATAGTAGGTACTTACTTATTAAGTTTATTTTTGACGTCATTGACATCTTTATTTCCATAATTCTGTACGTGTAGCTAAACAAACTGCTGGACCGATTTTGATGAAATTTTTTGTACGTGTTTAAGTGCGTCCCTTAATCGTTTACATTCACAATTAGACCCGGTAGGTGGCGCTGGCGTCTGGTCAGCTAGTTTATTTATATAAGTGTACATGCACGACAATACAGATTTAAACCCAAGCCGTTGTACAGTGCAATTTACAAATTAAAATTGAGATTACTTATAGAAGTAAGCTGGACTTTAAAAAAAATATGCGTCTCAAATCGGTAACATGCATTGAGCAAAGAAAACAGTGCTATATCTGTATGAGAAGAGGTCGGTGGGACAATAATAAGCTGGTATTCCAATCATTATTATTTATCTCTTAGAAGCTATACAAGGCTCCTTTAAGATGTAGGAATTCGATAATTCAATCATTCCAAAATGAGAGACCTGATTAACCTTTAAAACGGTCTCGACATCAAAACTTTACATACAGTAACCTTATTAAAAACCTGTTTGTATATACATATTACGCTCTTTATAATTGAATCTATGTTTATTGACATTCGATATCATCTATGTCACAGGTAGTAGGGTGACGAGTGACATAAAAACAGGACGTTATAAGTTCTAGCACAGTTGTATTATGTTTCCTCCTCGTTTATAACTTTAGGCTATAGACGTTAAAGTTAAAAATTGCCTTAAATTTGCATCGTCTATATCTATACAATATTATATTAGTCGTAAAGAGTTTGATTGTTGAACGCTTTAATCTCTGGAACTCACGATCGTAATTCATAGAATATTTTTGCATTTGATAGCCCAGTTCTTGAGGAAGGCTATTTAATATCACGCCAGGACCCTTAAAAGTCTAGAAATATGAAAAAATAAGTCACAAATAACGCTAAGCCAAAACGGAGTAATGGCGCGGGCAGACGATGCGATGCGACGGGGTGGATCGGGGGACTAGAAATTTCACACGGACGAACTAGCTGGCAGAAACTAGTGGATATGGTATAATATATTATTGTAATACAATTAACGCAAGACCTCATACACCCCAATTAGAGTATTGAGTTATAAGCATAGTAGAATGACCAAAACATTTTTTTTAAAGCTGACTATTTTATTATTAAGAAAATCGTGTTGACCCTAGCATTACTTTATGCACTTAAAATTGAGTCTTATTGTCTTGAAATAGGATTTAATTTTCTTTGGCTCAATCGGTGGTCAGTATTGCAAAATACATAAAATTTGAAAAAAAATACCTATATTAATAGTTACTTAAATCAATTCAGTAGTCAATTATGAGCGAACTACTTACAGGACTTGCGTTTATTCTGTTACACCTTGTATCAGCAAAATTCGTCCAGTGTATGGGTAACAGTTAGGTTTAAAGAATTTATTCTCATAAGAACAATATATAGGTTCACTTACATTGAGATACAAAGTAATTGCTTTGTATCTCACAACAGTTGCTGACGACGCACTTACTAGAATGTGAAGACTCTGATCTACTTTTCCAATAATAAATACTTGTTTTTTTTACATTTCACATACAGGGTGGCAGGGATACGACGCGCAACCTGGTACCATCTTGTGTGGATCCATTTTGCGAGGGTAGGAAATCATCAAATAACATCTCCCGCTCTGTGCGGAGTGGGTGTCAGACTCTCACTGACTAAAACCCACCCGTGTTCCTTCAGTTGCCTTTGCCAGGGGCCACGGATACCCTTTCGGACTTTCCCGCAACCCTGACAGGCATCGGTCCAAGCGGACCCCGTCATTGGTGCTGACAACTCTTTGAGGCGCGCGTGGAACACAATGCGCCGTCAACCTCCGGCTCGGTCCGTGGAACACAATGCGCCGTCAACCTCCGGCTTGGTCCGTGGTCCGCAATCCCGTGCCTACGGTGGCCGGGAATCGGCTTGTGATTCCCGACGCCCAGGGCGTCTCCTGCGGCGGCTAGGGGCGTGAGAGCGCGAATTTTGCCTCCCTCACGCGTTCCGCCTCCTCCTCGCGTTCTAGACCCCCTAGCGTAGAAAATTTTCGTCGGTTATAAACAAAAACCGTAGTTTCATAGACAAATGGAATACCTGCGCGGTCAAAATGTAAGGAAAAGGATTTTATTTAACGAACATATGGTTACAGTTTGCGCGTCGGTGGCCCTGTATAAATTGTTTACTTCCGTGACATGTCATTCCCCGTTTGTTACTCCTGGGTTTTCTTGAAACTTGAAAATCTAAAGAAACGTAGGTACTTACTTTAAGCCCGCTTGGACAACAAATCATGTAATGTATTTACAAGAGCAGGTGCAAAGTGCACCAATAATTACTTACTGCATTGAGCGCTAAATTTAATTAAAACATAATTATCTAACTATCTCTGTCCATTTAAATAGATTGACGGAAGCGGAACGATATCCTACTATATATATTATACATAATAATATTATATAATTTAATAATATTATAAATGTGAAAGTTTGTACGTTTCAATGTTTACATGTTTATTACTCAATCGCACAAAAACGGCTGAACTGATTTGGATGAAATTTGGCACACAGATAGTTTATAACCTGGAGTAGGTGACACGGGAATTTTTTATCCCAATACTACGTAACTGTCGGATAATTTCAGACGTCAACGCGGGCGAAAGCTAATTTTAAATACGTTTAGCGCTAAATAATGCATTTAATTATTTGTGGTGTTGACGGTGGGTAATCACTAATCATCAAATAACTTCTCCCGCTCTGGGCGGAGCGACAAGGCGTGTCAGACTCTCACTGACTAAAACCCACCCGTATTCCTTCTGTTGCCTGTGCCAGGGGCCACATTGATATGTATTTTGTCCGGATTTGAACTCGCAGCCTCGAGGCCTCAATCACTTTTCTCTATACAAATTTCTGTGTACCTTTTTCGACAACCCTAATCTCCAAGAATCTCTAAACCGCAGCAGCCAATTGTTTTGATCATAAAACAATTGAAAAGCTGTCCATTCCACAAACCTACTTTACAGTCTTCACTAAGAGTCAGAAATATTCCACATTAAAAATTTATTCGGAGAAAGTAAGTCATGAATATTGGTTGCATCTCATTAATTTGTCTAACCATCTGAGAAAGTTATCTATTGGTGATAATGAGGTTACTGATAAGAAAGTTTTCATTCCAGGGGTTTATCCGAAAATAGATAATCCAATGCTTATAAAACATTCAATTTTGATTAAACTGAAAGTATCTGGAATTTGACTTAACTTCAGAAACTAACTTCCTTCAACTTAGAACACAACTAATTCCAAATGTATTAAAATCCATAGAAGAAGGCTTTACAAATTCCACGGTTTTGGTCTTCAGTAAGTAAGTTCAATAAAAATAAATTTTGCGCGGGCGCTGCCGATAGTGGACGCAATGCACGGCACGGTTGGGGCAGTGGTTAAGCGATTGACTGCTGCGTTGCGTGTCGCGGGTTCAATTCCCGCACGGAACAAATATGTATTTGTATGACCTACAAGTAGTTGTTCCGGGTCTGGCTATTTGTGTATGTGGGTTTAAATGTTTGTAAAAACGCACCCACAATACAGGAGAAATACCGAGTGGGGAAACGTTAAAAAAAAATTCTGTATGAATTCATACAAAGTAAACCAAGATCCGTTGCGACCTGTGCGTGCGTGCGTTGCGGCCGCTGCGAACCAGTAGACGTTCACTTTTATTTTATTTTAAGAGGACTGCATGACCTAAACGCAAGTTTTATAATGCCTAAAAATATATGATCCACTGCAGTACAGTAAACTGTAAACAAGATCAGAAAAATATATGATATTCTTCAGGATATATGCTAGTTAGATAGTTTGTTCAAAACATAATAGGTACCACTAATTTGGTACGATTGAAAAAAGTCACGAAGATACCTCTAAAAATTAATTTTAACGATTAAAAACCATACTAATATACATGCAATCATTCTGTTTTTTTTTGTCAGATCTCTCTTCAAGCAACTTATTAACGAGATAATGGTGCCGATTCTGTTGTACACCGAACTAAACTAACTAAACTATCACTAAAATTCTTTACTTTTGGCTATGAGAATCTTAACGCTATTCTGCAAAATAAAATCTCTAAATTTAAAAATAATTTTGACACACATAAAATAAAATTTGGCAATTGCAACTGCACGTGGTAGGTACTTGTTTGCCGTACCACGTGATTTTTTTTTTAGAGCCTGAGGCGCGCATTATTTGCATCCTCGACATGTTTGTAAGGAATTTTTCACTTTTTGTATGGAAAATATGAAAAATTATTACTAACACGTTGGATTTTAGAGGTGTAGAGGTCTTACAGAGGGGGTCAACATTTTCATTATTTTTGCGATAGGACACACCGTTTTCGAGATATAAGCAAAAGAAAAGAAAAAAAGATACAGTACTGTTTTTGCATCTGAAGTCGAGGTGTTGGTGTGAATTTTAGTTCGTGACAACAAATTTTATTCTACACCTTTTTAATCGCGATTAAAAATAGGCAGATTTAGTTAGACAATCAAATTTTTTGGTGAAAAACGTAAAATTCAGAATAGCAATATTGCCATTTTCATTAAATTATAATCTCAGTGCCATCTTAGTGCTGTCAAACTAAAATTTAGTTAACAAAAAAATTAAGTTGTGTCACTTTAGTGAATTTCAGAATGGGAAATCGTCGTTTGACAGGAATAAACAAAATTTTAGTGATTTTTAGCCTAGTTTAGAGATTTTTGTGACTCGGCGAGAAGAGAATCGGCACCAGTGTTTCCATGTTTTAGTCAAATCAATAGATTTTTTGTAAATAGAGAATTGCTTCATATTTTGCAATAAATTACCAGCTTTGTGTCATCGCGCATCTCTTTCTTTTCTATGCAGTCCGACAGTGACCGCGCTATAGCTGTTGTCAGCCCCTTAAGTCAAAAATTATGTGAAGTAGGTATTACAAGGGATTCAATAACAGGTTCTGCGTTTAAATACTAAATAGTACTCTCAAAACAATCTTCAAATAGAAATACAATCTCCTAACAACAAACCTACACTACAGATCTTCACAAATTATCTATCTAACCGCAATCGATAGATCGATTAGTCGCGACGGCAACCAGTTGCGACCGAGATCACGATCGCAACTCGCAGGAAGTGTTCACAACCGTGTAATCAATTCTTTCTATGCCGTGTGTAAGAACAAGCAAGCGCGCGTATGTAATTAGATTATATGCTGTGCAGGCGCAGAGTAAATGTGATACAGTAGTTTAACTTTATTTAATATTTGGTGTTACTATTTTGTGGGTATTAAACCTGGCTTGGTCTTGGACTCTTGGCTAAGTGAATTATGGTCACTACTGAGTTATGGTGAAGAAAAAGGAGTTTGATCGATCTGAGTTTCTTCTCTTATGGAGAAAAGGCGTCAATGTTTCAATGGTGGCCCGGTTTAGTATGTTTGTTTAACATTTTTGTGTTTATTTTAAGAGCTTACGGGAATATTTATACGACACAGATTTTGTTACATTTTACATGAAATTGTCGGACTTACCCGATAATAATGGCGTATTAAGGCCGCTCCTAGATCCGGCCAAAATGAAAGTCAATACCTACAGTAAAATCGTAAAAAAGAATAGAGCTTTTTACATCATCGATTCAATACTTAAATATTTTGTTAAGGATAGGTATCATTGCAAGCACTTACATATTTCTACATATACGACTTAACACCGTTGTTAAGTAGGCAGGCATCATCTATCGCAATCTACGAATTATTACACAACAATAGGTATAGTTTTTTTCACAATAATAATTAATCATTGAAATTTAAACCTTGTTACAGCGACATAAAGTCTCATAACGCACGCTCGTGAATTTCTGACAGCAAGAGTCGCGATTGTCATTTGTTTAGTAATCGATGTCATATTCATGTAATCAAGTGTCAATATTTATTTAATTATGCAATTTATACCATCTCTTTAAAGTTGCTAGTACCATCATTATCATCGTTTGAGTGTGTATGATTTGATTGTTAAATATATGAAGTGATTGGTGGAGTTAATGATTGACTCACGGAAAATAATTGATTGATTGATTGATTGAGGGTATTGTGTATTGTGATAGTGTATAGAAATGAGTGAGTTACCAGCGTCTATTAATACCAACTTGTATTAATTATATAATAAATTTCGAGTCTCGTTGGTCTCGTGGTGGCAAGCGCTGAGCACGAGGTCCTGGGTTCAATTCCCAGGTCGGGCAAAGTGTTATTGGGATTTTCCATTAGGAATTTCTCAGTTTCAGCCCGGAGTTTGGAATCGTGCTCGATTGATGTCAATAGGCTCGCTCCCTATTACATGGGACTTCAACGTAACTTGCGAAATGGGGGAAGGGGTTCTATAGGTACCTCTGCCTAACCTTTCAAGGATTACAGGCGTGAGTTTATTAATACAATTTCAGTTACGCGGACGACATGGTGCTACTGGCCCCCTCAATCGAAACTCTCCGGAAGCTACTCGCAGTTTGTGAGTATTTTGTAGCTTCACACGATCTCATGTATAATGTACAGAAATCTGTTTACACGGTTTTTAAATCAGGTCCCAAGACTCCACCTGTACACCCACTTATTCTGAATGGTGAGTCTTTAAACAGAGTATACAAGTGTATGTATCTCGGGCACTGGGTGACCGATGATTTTGATATGGAAAGGGAACGCAGAGCGTTGTCAGTTCGGGTGAATATGTTGGCGCGCAGATTCTCCCGGTGTACAGACGCAGTCAAAATTACCTTATTTAATGGGTATTGCACCTCACTGTACACGGGGAGTCTGTGGGCTAACTACACGCAACGAGCGTACAATGCTCTGCGGGTCCAATTTAATAATGCGTTCAGGGCGCTGTTGCGGCTTCCACGTTTCTGTAGCGCATCAGCAATGTTTGCTGATGCACACACAGATGGATTTGCAGCTTTATGGCGCAAAAAGACCACGTCATTCATTAGCCGGTTGCGTGGAAGTCGCCACGGCATCTTGAGTGCCATTGCTGCTAGGCACGATTGTCCCCTGACATAGATCTTAGTGCAGCGGACCAAGTGAGCTTACTATTTTGTACTCGTTTATGTCTCATGTATGGATCAAAGTTATCTGAATAAATAAATGTATTATTATTATTATTATGTAATATTAAGTTTCGTAACTCTTTCAAACTAAAATGTCAGAATGAATTCGAATACCAATAGAACCTACATTTATAATAAAAATCTGGATCAAGCTAAAATCAGCTTAAAATATTGATCTACTGCTTCATAATTATACAGTGGATACCAACACGCCAACAAAGTATGGCCAACAAGCTTTACTCTAGTTAAAAAACGTGCACTTCTCAATTTATCATAATTAGGTATGCCGAGCTAAAATTATTGAATTAAAACTATTTTCTGCTAAAGCGGTGTCTATTTGTAGAACAGGAGTATTGCGTACCGCTTCAGCGGGCAGATATCACTTTCTTATGTGGACTATGTGCTTGAGTCTGTGTGTAATCATTTTCTATGCGGTCTGTGATTAGAGTGGCTGGTTCTCTCAAATTATACAACGTTTAACAGAATAAACGTAAGTCCTGAAAGTAGTTAGTTCATAATTGACTACTGAATCGATTTCAGTAACTATTGATATAAGTATTTTTTTTTTAATTTTATGTTATAAGCAATATTGACCGCAAATCGAGGCAAAGAAAATTAAATCATATTTCAAGGCAACAAGACTCAATTTTAAATGCATAAAGTATTGCTAGGGTCAACACTATTTGCTTAATATTAAAAGTTAGCTTTAAAAAAAATGGTTTTTGTCATTGTATTATGATTTTAAGTCAATACTATAATTGGGGTGTATGAGGTCTTGCGTTAATTATGTAGTACACGTTGTATAGTGGGTACGTAAGTTGGTACAATGGTTGGTACCTATAGATTTGAGTAAGTTTTTCATAGTTGCACTCAAACTACTACGTTTTCATCTTTTGTACAATATCTTTGGCATTTTAATTTGTATTAATTAAAAACTAGGTTTTACTAGGACTATATGAAACAATGAATTTTGGTTGGAATGACAATGATGGTTAATATTAAATAATATGCTTTCATTCTATGTTCGTAAGTAGTTACTATTTGATAAAAACATTTAAATGGGTACCCATCTTATACCAAAAGATATGTATTTTTTTTACTCAGAAGAAATATAATTATATATTTTTTTAAAGCAGAACCAAATTAAAGTAAACAAATAAACATACCAAAAAAGAAACCTAATCTCTCAAACTAAAACGATCACAAAGAACGCGACAGAACGAAGCTTACTATACAACACAAGAGTCGAACGTGTAGTAACCTTACCTACAGAACATACAAACACAATTAATATCCAATTTTTGTTCTTGCTCGAAAGTGCGCACGAAAAGTCAAGGCTGCTGGACAAAAACACCTTCAAGGAATGCAGGTGGATGTATGGTCAAGCAGGATGCTTATTTTTATTAGTAAACTAGCGACCAGATCTTGCTTCGCACGGTTTAAATTATAACTTGACAAAACATCGTGATTTCATACAAAACCTTCCGGAATAAATTCTCTGTTGGATACCGCATCAAAAGTTTAGAAAATCAACGCGGTCACACTCAGACATGAAAAGCGTCTTTAATTTATAATATGTGTTGTATATTTAGTTATTATGTGTGAACGCAGCCATAGCTGCATTAGGTTAATATGTGACAACTGTCAGGATGACACAAGCTCCGCCATTTTGTCAATTGTAGGTTGGAATAAAGCGTCAGTGCGTAAACCACTTCCATGATTGTGTATTACTTTCCTTCCTGCCACAAACATAAAAATATGTATAAATAGAGAGGACTTTATAGTACTGAGATGGAGGTAAGTAAATTGATTGACCACTGGCGCTGTTGTCTAGTATGGTAAAGAAAATTTTTGATGCAACGAACCCAGTCTTTGCTCGCCCGACCCTACTTTATCATCGATCAAATAGTATTCGACAGACTTTGACTAGACATGAAACCTTACGAAGTTCGAGGAGAGCGTTTGGATGCAAGCGGCCTTGGGGAATCCATTTTCAACTGTAAACGTTTCCAGCTAATACAGTAGAATTCACGTATGGGTCTGTAAGTGGTGATAACGAAAAGTATAGGTTACAACATCGATCTGCGCGTTAAATATGACCGCTTGTAAACATTTCTTTGACAGCCAAGTGTAGGTAATTTTGACTACTAGGCTCCGTAATATTGGCTTTTATGAATTGAAGCAGATATAAAAAAAATATGAGTAAATTTATAGGATTGCACTGACGAAACGAATTAGTTCTTAAAGATTGTGGAAGTCAGACAATAGTTGATTGTAAGATACAATTAGGGGTGAGGTTCCATATTACTTGATATTGAAACCTAGAATCAGATTTCAAAAGAATCAAATCGTTTGCAATAAGAAATGCATTGAATAAAAGCAAAGATTCATTCGTCATGTGGCGCCAAAGACATTAAATTATACTTGCTATCAATTTAATCTCTTTGTGTGGCGCAAATGACAAGTGTCAATAGAGATCTAGGTCGCTGAAGAAAGATGTACGAGTAGGTGGTAAACTAAATTGTTACTTCGAACTACATAGATATTCTTAATTCGATAATATTGCAGCTACCTTCAATAATGTAGATTCTCGAAAGAAAACTAAGATATTATAAAATATTTTTTTATGCTTTATTAATGCTGCAGAATTTTGAAATCTCGTTGCTAGGAAACTGAGTTTTGCTCAATTTTTGTAGACTAATGTTTAATTGATTTACTATCAAGAGTTTTTAAGTAGTCTGAGATCTTCTTGAAAGAGTGTCATTTTATTTAAAATGGAACATCTATAGTCATTTTATGTTTGCAATACAAGGTCTGTAATTACTTAAAACTAGCTTAACCTTCTCATATTCAAACCCTCCTTGAGCTTACACTGAACACTCTAAATTAGAGTAGGTACATTAAGTCAACAAAATTGACAAGGGCAGCAGCCACGTTAGCTCCAACTAATAATACATCTAATCCAATTTTTATTGCTCCTAAAGAATCGTGAATACAATCATCACTGAACTTATTACATCTAATTACTGAATGGTTTAAAAACAAACAGTTAATAATAACTAGTTTAATGAAGCGAGCAGTGAATGTAAGTAAAGCCAAGGCTAACAATTGTAGTAGGTACACGGAAGGCGGTATAAGGAAGTTTCAACTTAAAATGTGTGAGTATGTTGATCCAGTATTTTGAATTGGATAAAGGTCGGATCTAAGTCGAATTCGTTAGATGTGATTGTTAAATTAAACGGTGTTGATTATATCATCAGTCGTGTGGAATTCTAGTTCTTTGTAAACCAATACTCTAATCTGTAGCAGCCTATTAAATTTATTCAAATGAAATTGAAGACTTGAAGAGTTCAATTCGTAAGTCTCACATGAGACAAACATGTTCCGAATGGCAAATTTAAATACGTAATATAATACCAACTAATTATTGCAGGGCAAAGGCCTATTCTCACGCAGAGAAGGCAAGAGCATTGATGCCCACGCTTGCTTAAGATCGTTGGCGGTTTTAGACATATATTAACTATAACCCTAGGTTTTCCTCACGATGTTTTTCCTTCACCGATGTCAGTTCAAGATAAACTCAGAAATATACGTAAGCAATTTTGGAACGAAGTTCCTTATCGCGCGTTGTGAAAGGGGGCTAGACGGGAAAAATTCTTACGAAAAGTTGTCACGACACTTTTTGCTATAGTAAGCTATATACTTATATGTTTAAATATATTTGTTAATAATAAAAAAAATATTATTATAACATAAAAAAAAAAAAAAATACAATTCCTTCACTAATTAATCGAAAGGAACTTCGTTCCATCCGGGTGTCCCTTGACACCTCTCAAGTTTTTTTTAAATTTAATTAAAGATCATTCTAGAAGCTCATAATGGACCTAAACATCCGAACTGCACAAAAGCACACCTGTCAAAAATCTAGAGCAATGTCACAGAATTTGACGAAATGATTGAATTACTAGCAAGAAAAGTTATTATACCATTGCCAGTTGTCTAGAGTTTTAGATTATAGAGGCCAAAACTAGGTCGAATGTGGCAGGGCTAATTTGCACCGTTCTATGAAAGAAAGGTTCACGAGTTGCAATTTACGTCAACGAGTCGGTGCAGGTAAAAGTTGGACTTCAATTACAGTAAATCCAACCGGCAATAGCCGTTTAAGTTTACAGAATTAGTAAGATCAATATTTGACTAGAAGGTACTCATGTAGAAAGAGATGATCATGATGATGGATTACTTTTTGAGGAAGACCCAGAAGTATGGCAGTTAATAGATCGACAAGTGCTTATAAGTCGAATTTAGTGAGACTAAAATTATTTTACCGTGTTATTATTTATGTACCTACCTATATTCTGGCAAATAAATACAATTTTAATTTCAAGTGTTGCCTGTTTTTAATAAGAGCAAAATATAAAATAAGAAATTTTGATAACAACAGAATCACTGTTACCGACTGGAAGGATATAAAGCAAGCAAAGATCTATTGCAAACCTTCGGAATAGGGATGTAGGTAACAGGGCAAGAACGTCCACTGATATTATTATTTATTATAAATTATTCCATAAATTCTTCAATAAAATATACCGTTTGTGGCTAACTACTATCGATTGCGACTACGAGTATACTTGTTTTGTTATTGCATTTAAATCAATCAGATGAAATGTTTGCGCGATGGGTCGCACAGTGTGCTAGATTGGTGGAATTTCAACTGTCACTGTGAAGATGGACGGAGGATGTACTTTAATAAAAATACTATATTCCACTGTCAAAGGTAGCGAGTACTGAAGCCTACTAAGTTAACAGTCTTGTACGAGATCTGAATCGGAACTGCCTTTGTTTGTTTTTTATTTTATTTTTTATCCATATATGGCATCTCGCAGGTCACCCTAGGAGGTTGTCGGCTGCTTATGCGGGCTTGCCTGAGGTTGCCTTAATAAATTAAAACCTCCAGCTGGGGCTTAAAAAAACTTATAAACTAGGGGACTCGACCTCGGCTTAGGGCGTTGCTGGGGGAGGGTAGTAAGGGCCAGGCTGGATCGGAATTAGTATTTAGGGACAAATATAAGCGAGGGTCGGGCGGACGTGGATTGGGGCGCCGCCGCCGCCGCCGCAGCGGGCCTCGGCGGCGAGGACGGAAGGGCGGCACTCTGTTTCTGTGTTTTCTGAGACTACTGGTGGCCTTACTACTCTCCTGGAGGAGAGTAGTGGTGTCGTCGGGTATAATTAAGGTATGCCTCGCGCGGCGAATCTTACTTATGTGGGAGGGACTGTAGCGGGCGGCCGCTTTAATCAGGGGATTGGTGTGGTCAATCAAAGAAACGCTTTGAAAGGCGTTTCATGAACTGCTGGATAATGGGCATTCTAAGGTCTAGGTGAAGATTCACATTACGGACATAGAAGGGGGCTCCTGTAACCTTTCTGAGAAAACGGTTCTGGAGAGTCTGCATCTTATGAAGATGGCGTGGCTTAGCGTGTGCAAATACGACGCAGGCATAGGTCGTGATGGGACAGATTACCGCGGTGTAGATGCACAATTTATTTGCACTTTAGTGACAATTTGCTGAGGGCGGTTAATATAAAGTGAAGCCTACCGAAAGCGAAAGAGGCGCGTGAACAGGCCGTCTTTATGTGCTCACTGAAGGTAAGGTGGTGGTCAGGGATCACACCTAGGTATTTAGCTCGCTTCTCCCAAGGGATCGGCTTACCATACATAGTGATCGCGGTGGTGCCTTTGTTTGGACAAACAATGCCCTTTTATATTCCTCAATTTCCCCAGAGACGTCAGTTTCACCCTACTATTTTCCACACTTTGGGTCTTAGCAACAGTACTCACTACACTATTGTTTGTTTAAAACTATAGAAACACATTTGGTGCGGATAACAATGGCCGCACAACGCTGTTCCTACAAACTATTACAAAGTATTCTGAAATAAGTGCATATTTTTATCAATGGGCACAGATAATAACCTTCGTTTACACTACCATTAGAAAAACATAAAAAAACAATGAATTTTACTACGACGCTCGACAATAAGCAAATATAATACGTGACCCACAATTCCGGAACGCCGTGGGATTTCTAACATCTGGCTGACTTTCTAAAATGGTTATTATTTAAAAGGCACACTGTTTATTCCCCAAAGATAAAAATAACACGTGCCTAAAACTATTGTAATAAGTAACTTAAACAATGGGATCGGCTGTTCTGCAGAAAATGTAATTTTACCACCGTTTATATCGGGAATTTAAATTACAAACCTATGATTATAATAATCATTTTATTTTTTATAATAATATAATATAAATCTTTATTTCTCCTTACAATGACAAGCTTACTCTAGGTTTCACATATTATTTGTTATTTTTAGCAATGTGAGGAGCTGGTGTCTGAGTTAGGCGTAAAATGCCTGTATTACAAATCACCAGGTCCCCACCCCGCGGAAGATCAGAAAATTACTTAGGAAAAAAAACATGATATTACGGTTTAACGTAATAGATGTATTTATATGTATGAAAATAAATAAACGGAATAATAATTATAATAATATGAGACAACATCCACAAAAGGTCTTCAGGTCCCGTACTAGGTAGAACCTGTACTACAGTAACCTGATGACTGATATACATACTTATATACATATACACACCCAGACACAGGTCAAACAGACATGTTCATGCACACAAATGTTTGACTTGTCCGGGGATCGAACCCGGGACCAGCGGCTCACAAGGCAGGGTCGCTACCAACTGCACCAACCAGACAGTCAAATAAATAGCTAAGGAGATTTAAGACTAAAAACTAAGTTACTAGAATTTTGGGGGTAGAAGTTAAAAAGAAACTATGTTTATACAAAAAGTTAACCAGGGGCCGTACTATGACGTGTTAACACCATCATGATTCCGTTGCGAAAAAGAGATAGTGCTATCGGTCATGTAGAGCTCCGTCTCTCTTTCACGCTGTAACAATGATGGAATTAACACGTCATAGTACGGCCCCAGGGTGCCTGTATCTGTGTGTATAATATGTGTGTCTATGAGAGTGTGTAATGTTAGTGTTATCATTTTTACTTTGCTCAATTTTGGTTGTCAAAATTGTGTTTTATTATTATCATAAACTGATTTGATTCAGGAATAAATCTTTTTATGTAGTAAACAGAAATAAAAGACTAACAAGCTAGAAGATAACAAAGCAAGATGCTTGCCTTTACGCCTGAATAATTTTTGCGATAGTTATCGACAAAACAAACAGAAGTTTATTGAGTGTTTTTCTTGCTTTTTTCACGGTATTATTAATTAGTCGTGCTGATAAAAGGCGAAGCGAATGTGGTATGAAAATAATTTGGTTATTATAGGAATTCGTTTTTTGTACGATTTTGCAAATATGTTGCAATCCTTCACGTAATTTCAGAGAAATATAATGATAAAACGTATCGTTTTTTCGGAATGTTTTTTAGAATTTGATCATGTGATTGATCATTAATTTTTCAATTTACAATCGCAAATGAACACCAATTATTTTCCTCGTTCCCTTTCTTTCTTACCTCTTGATCAAAATCATGCTTATCTACATAAGCAACAGCCAATAACAATCACCCTTTACTAACAATAGCTTCAGTTATCGTCGTAAAACAATTTTTCCTAACTTTCTACCCGATGAACAGAATCGCTTAGAAAACTAGAAGTCACACTTCCGACACACTTAGAGCCAGACGTGAGACCCTAGCTGTAGGAAACGACAATTTTACCTTAATTAAAACTGGTAGAAAAGCGGAAGACGCAGATAAGCATCACCTTGGTACCTATTTTTCTGTTCTTTTCTTATTGTCTGTTCATATAAATGAGTGTACATAAATGGTTAAACAAACAAATAAGATGCTTTGTGGGCAATTATAGCCGTGGAAATAAGTTAAGATGATAACCGACACAGATTTTTACGAAAAACGTGCTAAAAGACGTATAATTGGTACGTTTATTAATAGCAACAGGGTTATTTCTATCGAGTTCTTTGCACCGGTGTTATTGGTAGACCTAGACTTGAGTTTTTTTTATGTGCTACATTATTATTGCATAATTTAAACAGCTAGGTAAGTTTAAATTCAAATGTAACGCCTGCTTTCATTAAGTAGGCGTAGAACGGTGAAGGAAAACCTCTGTTAAATTTACGTCTGTCAAAACTAAAGCCCTTATACCGTTTTGAGTATTCCCAACTTATTTGGTGTCTGACTTAATTAATGATTAATTATTATTTAAACATCATGGTTTAATCCAAATTGATAGTTTAGCGGAGTCTTAGTATCCATATTGTGTAATAAGTAATGTGATGGTCGAAGAAACCACCAACAAATAACTTTGAAGCCCATAAAACAAGAATATTATGTAACTTTAACGGAAAATCCATAAGAAAAAGCCCGATTGTTTACAAATAAGATATGAGCTATCACAACACGTTTTCCAGCAATTACATCACACGATGTCTTTACAATGACAATTGTTGTCGTACAAAAGCCTTTAGACCAAGACACGGCAACGTCCGTTCATAATTCTCAATGATAATAATTAAACCTGCCAATTGTTTATCCATTTTGTTCCTTCACCCTTCCATTGTTCATGATAAATTGATAATCTACTATGAAGGCTCAATATTGAACATTTTCACGAACGCCATTTAAAATAAGAATTTTAATAAACTAGAATTCGTGCTTGCGTGTAACACTTTCGAATGCATTTAGTTGTGACCTCTAAAATCAGTACGTGTATAACGAGGTAGCAGTCGACATAAAAACCGAGCTAGCTAAAATTAAAAAGCAAGACAATCACAAAAAATTACCTTTGTCGTGTTCTGCATTTGCAAAAACGTCGCTATGCCCGCCCGTACGCGGTTCTTCACGCCCCTTATTGTCCCTTTGGAACTTTTTATCGTCGACGGCATCTCCTCGTTTTTATAATCCTTCACACCAGCGAAGTATTCCACTTCAGACACTGCACACTCACTTTTAGCACCAACACTTACACTTTTCACATCATCAAATTGTTTTTCGTTTAGATGGAAATCGTAAAATTTGTCCGTATCAAAGTAATGACTGCTGTAGAACATTTGTTCTTGTTTCATCTTGTCCTGTTGCTTTCGCTCCTCGTAAGTGCTCTCGCTAATCAATGGCGTTTTGGAGCACAAGTTCGCGGGTAGCGACTCCGTCGTGTTCTTGCACTCGCTATTAAACTGAGAAACTAGACGGAACGATGTAAGTTGTGCGCTTTCTTTTGAAATATTAGCATCCTCATTAATATTCTGGTTCGCTTCCTCGTGTGGCTCGGGCTTCGCCTCGCTTTCAGTTTCGACCGTATTTAGTTTCGCTGAACGGTCTCTTATGTCTTGCAGCAGACCCAGCGGTAGAAAGCTACTGTCTTTATTGTTCGCTTTGGCGAACGTCTCCGGCGCGTCGGGTGATTCCGCACTCTGTTTCTTTTCTTTTTTACTATATTCGCTATGACTTTCATCGACGTGTACGCTTACGTTCAGCTCGCTACTATTCAGAGAATCGCACGATATATTCGAGTCGTTGTCTTCAAAATCCACTTCGCTTTGGCTGCTCCCGTTTCTCGAGCTGATTAGCGTTACAGATACGGCTTTCTGTATTGAACTAGTTTTTGAGGTCTTCTTTTTGGGTAAAGGTGGAGGAGTGCCGTCAAGGTCGCTGCAAGTGCCAGAGTCCAGGGTATCACTAGGGGAACACTGACCGCTTGACATCACCATATTTGTCATAGAATTCACGAAGGAATTGCAATAAATGTATGGCGCTTTATCGGTCTTCAGATGATCTTCGTTTTCTAGAATTTTCGGTCTGTTTTCGTCAACATTGATTCTGACTAAGCTGTTGTTCTTCTTGCATACGTCGTTAATCTTGAAGGTTTCGAAGTCGACGTCGCTCTTGAGGTGTACGCTGGATATTTTTGGTGCTTTCGGTTTATCCGCGTCAGTGTTTATTCTGATAGTGACCACGTGTGGACCGTTGAGAGCGTCCGTGCTAGGCGTACTCGCGGGTCGATCTGACTGGGTCGCCGCTACGAATACCGTTGCAGATGGTGTCTTAGAATTAAGGACGAGTGAGTGCATCGAACTTAGCGAGTCCATCCGGACGTCGGTAGCGGTGAACCCGTTTGTGTTCATAGTGGCGTCGTCACTTGTTATTTGTGTGTAAGTTGTCGATCCTCTTTGCTTCACCTTTGAGGGTAAAGGAGGGATGTATTCGACACTGGGGCGTAGAGTTACTTCTTCCATCATTGTGGGTTCTAATAAATTGGCATAATTAACGGTGGTTCCCGTTCGCAATGCTGGTCAGGTCCGTTCAGATAGTGTTGGATGTATAAGGCATAATGGTTCCGGTGACCGTTCGTGACTGGGTCAATAATCCGCTCAGGTGGCCTGTTTTTCTTGCGCGTTGTTTATTTACATCTGGAAAGAGGAGAATTTGTATGTTAGTATAATGGAGAAATTAAATAGGCTACACAAGTACATATTGATGACATTAGGCTCGCAACTTATTACATGGAAACACGTGGAGATATGCTGTTACTTAGGTAGGTAAACATCTGCAGGCGAGATGTTCCGTTATAATACGTAACATAATAGGTAACTCTAGGTTGATTATTGCTTGTTTGTGAAAGATTGCAAATAAAATGTAACTGAAATTTTAATCAGTACGCAATTTACTACTAAATTGTTTATCGACAATCATGCACTCGTGCAACTGTTTCCACTAATTAAAATGTACCAATAACCCACAATCCCCTCAGGTACCCTTGACAAGTCACGTAAGTATAAACGGACTTTATTTACTGTCAATGATTCTGACGAAGACATTTTTCAATACAAACTTGACGCAACATCTTACATAAGATACTCGCAAATGTGGAGTAATTTATATTAACGTGCGATAGTTATTCCAACAAAACAACGTGTCTTTTCTATAATGTGTCCACATCATCATTATACCTTATTTTTAAAGTGTTACGGTTGAATATAGCAAATTATTTGCGGTTATAAGTAGCAGATAATTTGGTATTTGTAACCGCAAATTGAGCCGTAATCAAATTTTCTAATAATATGGTAGACCCACGAATAAACCCAATTTTTTGTTTCGTAAAACATATCAATAGACAAATGATTTTCCATATAATGAGGGGATTGAGTATTAAGAACGTCTTGTTAATTGAGGAAAAGTGTTTAACTATATTCAATCGCAAAATGTTTGCAACTAATAACTAGTAACGCATGTCAAGTCCAAGGATCAGCTTCAAAAAGTTCTGCAATAACATTATCTCTCATTGTGTCCATAGATATGTTTGTAACAAACCTTACGTTTACGGTAACACTTTTTTATTTATTATGTGATTCTTGATCTCGACTGTAGGTTTATTTTTATATACATAGTTTACTTAGCATAATTAAGTTTTAGCACAAGATTTTTTTTTTAATTTGTATAAAACATTGCTAGACGAGAACAACTGTCGACCAACTGTTATGCAGTTTGGCAGACTTTATGTTTGTTATTGTTTACAGATTTTGAATAAAAAAAAAAAAAAACCTTAAGTGTCCCTCGATTACGTCGCATAGCTCATCGTCATCGCACTAAGTAATATCCATCGAGGAATGACTATAACTATGTTTGGCCTTTCCATCTCAAAAGTTCAGGTAGGTAGGTATATTGTGCACTTATCAAATAATGAAACATTTCAGTTGCAAGTTTAGTAATTGACCTTCCTACTAACTTATCAAAGGTTTTATTAACATTTTTGACACGCTTTTGTTGTTAAAAAGTTTCATTTCAAATAGTTTCAATTATGAAATGATTCATCCGAGCGAACTCAGACGTTTTATTCTTTACTATTACAACATTGTTCAGTAATTTCAGAACAAAACTAAAGAGTAATCCTCAAACAGACGATGAGCATAAAACATCGATTATTCACAGACGAAACATCGAAACATTTACAAATATTGTTTGGCAAACAAAGAATAGGTACGAACTGTTCGTCATACATTAACCGTGAACACTTCGTTTTTACATAATCTTTGTTGACATTAAGAATAAAAAGTATATCGTGCCCATTTAAAGAGAGTTGATATGGTTGTTGGTTGGTTGGAAATTGGAATGAAAGTCCTTGCCCAAGTCTGCGGCCCGGTGATATTGGTGAATATCGATAACCATCGCGACCAAACGACCACAGTACTAAGTTAAAATCGGTGACAACGCGGACATTTCGAAGTCGTCATTGCGAAAAAGCGTGTTCAAGTGAAAGAATGCTCTTTTTATATAAAGGCTTCTCGAAGGTCAACCTAGGAGGTGGTCGGCTGCTTAACCGTGCTTGCCTGTGGTTGTCTTAATAAATGAAGGCCTCCAGCTAGGGCTTAAAAACTAGGCAACTACACGCTAAGGGCACCCCTTGTGGGGTACAGACCTCGGCTTAGGACATCGCTGGGAAAGGGCAGGAAGGGATAGGCTGTATCGGAATTATTATTGAGGGACGAATTTAAGGTACTATAGGTAGGTAGGTAGGTATAGGTAGGTTACTATCAGGTGACATGGAGGTCAAAGTCAAGTGTATCAAATCATGATCATCCATCCTAACCTTTTCCCATCTATGTTGGAGTCGGTCAGCTTGCAGTCTAACTGGATGCAGCTTAATACCGGAATTTTTAATAGAGCTACTGCCTATCTGACCTCCACAACCCAGTTACTGGGTATCATTTCTACCCCTTAGTAAGACTGGTTGACAGGCTTTCGGGCTTCTGGCTACCCGTAACGACTGTCAAAATATTTAAATGACATCCGGGGCCAACGACTTGACGTGCTTTCTAAGCCACGAAGGGGTCTCGATATGAGGCAAGCATAATACAAAAACATACTGTATTTAGAGAAAGTTGGAACATAATTAGCTCGGACCAATCGTAGGAAACACTACTGTCATCAGATACTGACAGTGAAAATATTAAGGATTGTCCCTTTGTAGATACTAGATAGCCTTAGGCCTTAGAAGTAACGCGGATGTTATTAGCCCTGTTCGCACGGACGTAAAATTTTGTGGCGGAATTTTATCGCCCACTGTATTTTCAACGCTCTGCAGAGCGCCCAGAGTTGAAAATTCAAGTGTGTTTTTTTGACGCGCTGGGATGCACTATGTTAGATTCTCAACGCTCGGCTTAACACCGAAAGTAGAAAATCCAGTGCGCGATAAAATACCGCCACGATATTTTTACGTCCGTGCGAACGTGGGCTTATTGTATTGTGTTTGGCTTGAATGAAAGTACAAATGAAGACAATGTGAAGGTGAAGGGAGGTACACAGATACAAGTAGTACTAGTAATCTTGCGACATTTCAAGAAATGTGTCTAAAAACTGACAAGACGTCGATAGATGGTAGTTTAAAGCGTACACTGAATGTAAACCTGAGGCCAAAAAATAGCAAAAATCCAATGAAATTAATCAGTAATTCTTTTAAAGCTTAAGGGGTTGACAACTACTAAAGCGCAGTCACTGTCGGACTGCATAGAAAAGAAAGAGAAGCACGATGACACAAAGCTGGTATATTATTGCAAAATATTTAATGAAGCGATTCTCTATTTCCAAAATAAATATTGATTTGAAAAAAATTTAAATGAAATCACTAACACGTTAATTGCTTGAAAAACAATCTGAAAAAAATATATAGAATGATCGCATGTATATTAGTTTTATACAGTTTTTAATCGTTCTAAGAAAATTTTAGAGGTATCTTCGTGACTTTTTTCTATCGTACCAAATTCGTTGTGTTATGTTTTCAACACACTATCTAACTACATATATCCTGAAATAATATCATATATTTTTCTGATTTTGTTTACTGCAGTGGATCGTATACTTTTAGGCATTATAAAACTTGCGTTTAGGTCATGTAGTCCCCCTAAAGTCGATGTTGATGTTCTGTGTTCATACCGTCTTCTTACTAGTCTAATCTACAGATAGCTAAAACAGCAGAGCTAGCAGATATAATATAAGACTAGCGACCCACCCTGCGTCGCAAGGTTTTTACAAATTATGGGATTTGTATATCAAATGTTAGTTTAATATTAATCTTACGGACATGTAAACCATTCGGAAGAAATACTCTGAATGGTGGTGAAAACCGCATCGAATTCCGTTGCAGTTTAGAAGATCAACACGGTCACACAGACAGACACAAAAAGCGACTTCAATTTATAATATGTATAGTTAAAGATTCTCTCTCTCAGCACAACCTCCAACAAACCTATTGTCAAAGACGAGCAAATGCATACCTTGACCTTGCGTTCACAAAGTCTAAAGAAAGAAACAAAAGTCAGTGCACTTTAAAAAGCAGTCTGTATACAACTCACGCGCACATGTCTTCACGTAAGTAAATGATACGGTAAATCTAGACAACTGATAACCAGATCAACTGACAGATTTGCATGTACAAGTCTAGAATTGATTATTGTTCGAGTCTATTGAAATTTATATCGATTTGGATTTTTAAGGAGAAACGAATGAGTCAGCGATTTGTTGAGTTTTTTACTTGAAGAAATTCTCAGTGATGACAGGACAATTATCTACTTAAAGATGTTAATGTTATTTGTACTGGAGGTTAGATTTAAATAAGCTTGGCTCCCCTAGCCGCCAATCAAGTAGATTAATTATACAGTACATTTTGTTACCGCTTTATATGTATCGTACAGCGGGGCTAGCACGGCCTCTGTGGTATGCTTGAGTCACGCATTTTATTACGGTTTTTGCTCCCAAACTGTGATAAAATGTGTGACTCAAGCCTATCACAGTAGGCCGTGCTCGCCCCGCAGCAGTGGACTGCGATAGGCTGAGTCGAGGTGAGTTGAGATATTTATATCTAAGCAAAACAGAAAAGGCTAACATCGTGAACAAAAGTGAAAAATAAAACTTTTTCAACAAAAAAAAACACCGACTTCAAAAAAAACTACAAAGTCAAAAATAACTTTAATTTTGGAAGTCGGTGGCAAAAAACGAAAATACAATACCAAATACACCGACTTCCGAAATTAAAGTTATTTTTCACTTTGAAGTGTTTATTTTTTTTTTGGTAAGCGAAATATTTTGAAGAGTACCCATTTTGTTGATACACGCCACAATTTATTTAGATTCCATTTGGTTAATTTGTGCAGATGTCAATGAAGAGTAAATAAATCCCTCCCATTAACGGACATTCCAATTATCTTCATGGCTAATAAAAAAACTATACAAATTATTCGTCAAGACCATACAAAAAATACTTTCGTTTTGTACAAAATAATATCGGTGCGAATTGAGATTTTCTAATGAATTCTTTATGCTTTGAACGATTTGTTTTGGCTTCTGTTCTGTGTTAAAATGAAGACCGGTGGCTATTGTAATTAAATACGTAATGGCTATCATTCTAGCATTAGGTACACATACTTGTTTGTTTTTACTTCTGTAATATTTTACTCAATTCCAGACCATCCTATTGAGCTACATATTACAATAGAGATTATGACTAGTATTAGAAATGTTAAAAAAATAATGTAATTTCAAAGAAGACATAGTAAAATGAGATAAGTAATCGAAAAAATCTGTAAAATCGATGCAAATTTGAATTGATTACACGCATTTAAAGTTTTTGGATGAGATAGAACAAGGACGGGAATCGTCCTCGTGTTTCGCGGTACGTACCATGTACGGCCAC
Organism: Brachylomia viminalis; assembly: GCA_937001585.2. Lineage (NCBI taxonomy): Eukaryota > Metazoa > Arthropoda > Insecta > Lepidoptera > Noctuidae > Brachylomia > Brachylomia viminalis. Next base: position 25,739,571 of record OW443294.2, on the reverse strand, counting down.
AGTATATTATGAAGTTACGTAGTCGTGACATCACTTCTGTGATAATAATATTGCCGTTTTTGTCTAGCAGTTATTTTACAACTTCTATAACTTGGCAATTTTATAAGCTTGTGTAAAAGCTTTTTTATCGTATTGTGTGCAATATTTGCAAACGAATACTGTTTAGAGTATTTTTTTTAATGTCAACATCCCTAATGTCATAAGAGGATAAAGATTTCCCTTAATGGTAATTAATTATAAAGAAACTTCGTTCGTGTGGTTTTACAAAAGTGAACGTTTACAAACTATCCAAAGTGTCCGAGCAGATAAATTCGATAACATTGTGAAATTAATAAAAGTAAAACAAAGAACAATTATAATTCTCCACTCACTTAACTCCTAGTTTTAATGTAGTGTTAGCATGCACTTTAGTTAATAATAATAATAATAGTAGCTCGTTTTTGTTTATTGAATTTCAAACTCTATAAATCAAATAGTCCTTCTTTATTTTTTATTTTATTTTTAATTATAAAGGAAATCATAACGTTCAATTTTTTTAAGTTACTTTTAATATTCCTGAACATCTATAATTTGCTTGCTTTTTTTCGTGATTTCTTGGCAGTTCTCCACTACACGCTCAAAATGCGTCATCAAAATCAAGTGACAAGCAAAAACTCTATCCAATTCAATTCACATTACGATACTTAATAGAATACTGTTCCGGATAGTGATCACAGCTAATGATAAATCATTGAAGAGTGTACCAGTAAAATTGTATTGTTTTGATTTTAACGAACGAAATTATGAAGTAAGATGTTACGAGCACGGCCGATGTGTCGTGATGATTTCAAGAGCGAAAAGAATTTCATGCAATGCTTTTGTTATTTTGTAATGAGTTGATATTTATTTACCCGCATGCGCGACAGCAAAGGCCGGTTACCTTCAAGCATATTTTTTAAATAGCTGTTTTAGTTCAGATTAAGAACATACTGTATGTCATATCTGTATGTGATTCGGAAACTTGTCCAATAAAGAAATTCCGTTTGAAGTTTGGCGAATGTAACTGAAGAAAATTAATATAATTATATATGTATAACTAAACGAATAAGATTAAAAATAAATCATCCAAATAATAAATTAATTAATTATTATTCTGAATCGATTTAGTTTCTAATCGAGATGACATAATCGATTCATAATCCAATGGCATAATATGAGATTATGACGTAAACATACAATAAATATCGTCTTTGATTATAAAAAGTGAAAGTAATTAATTACTTCCGTTTTATGATTAAACCATAAACAGGTTGTTAGCACCAGTTGTAAAAGGTTAATAAAAATTAATAACTCATTTGGATATCTTTAATATCTTGTTAAAATCGCTATAATTTTTGGTTGCCTCTTAGGTATGTATGATTGATCATTTTCATAATCTAATGGACTTGGTAGACCAACAGCCAGGTGGGTCGACGAACTACAGAAGATTGCAGGAAGACCAGCATTGCGATTCTGTAACCATCTCACCGTGAAAAGTTAAGTGAAGCGAGCTGTCAGTGGTCGTCCCACTGATGCTAGGGATTGACCAAGCATTACATTTACAATCATAATCGAGATTTTAATTAAGTATGTTTTTTAATGTTAGTTCTGTTGATCATTTTATATTATTTCAAAACTAGTATTTATGTGTCAAAAAAAAAACAACATTGAGTCTCTAACTGAATTTCTGTTTTGCTATTATAGAACCCCGAAAACAGTAATGTTTAGCCACTTAACTACATACTAGCTTTGAAATAATATAAAATGATCAATAGAATTTGGATAAAAAATATTAGTAAAATCTCGATTATGATGGTAAATGTAACGTTGGTCAATCCCTAGCATCAGTGGGATGACACTGACAGCTCACTCCGCGCAAGAGTTCACGGTGAGATCTTTACAGAATCGACCGGCTGGATGAGACTCATACAGACCAGGGATGCATGGTGCGAAAGGGAGGAGGCCTGTACTCAGCAGTGGATTGAACAAGGCTGCCAATGATGATGATGAAAATAAATATTAATAATAATAATAATTTTTGTTAATAATTATGTAAGTTGGTATAACACGGCTGACTTCAACTCGTTGTCAGAACCACAGAGTAATGAAAAATGCACCGCACTTGGTTTCAGAGCCATCTATAATTCTTCTAGTGTATTAAAAACCACAGATAACGTATGAAAGAGCCGTAGTCTAACCAGAAATGTAATATTTCCGTACAGTCGGCATATTGGCACTGTAGTACCACTGACGTAAGTCCGTAAAAAAAATATTGGCACTACAGTACCAGACGTCGTGCCAGTGGATAAGTATATAAAAAAGTAGGAAAATCATAGGGCATGAAAAAATTCGTCAGCATCGCTGTCAACAGGAAACATGCCCAAAAGGCTAGCAGCATTGCCACGTTGTATGGCGATGTTGTTTTTGATTACATTTTATGATGATCATATTTGGTGATGATGTGGTAATGACGACACGTTTGGTGTAGTGGCTACAGTGGCTAAGTGTAGTCAGCGAAACCAAATGGTCCTGGGTTCGAATCCCGGTAGGGGCAAATGTTTGTATGATGAATATGGACATTTGTACCCGAGTCATGGATGTATATTTATAATATGTATGTATTTACGAAAAAAAAATGTATTTAAGTAGTGTATAAACCATCTGGTATCCATAACACAAGCCTTAATAAGTGCTTAATTTGGAACTAGATGGTGCTGTGTGCAATGTCAGACGATATTTATTTATTATTTATTTATTTATGAAAGTACCAATATTTGTTGTACGATTATTATGTTTTTTTTGTTGTAAGTACAATTTACAAAAAGAAACAGACCTGGTGCTGTTTTAACCTAGTTTAGTACCAGTTTAATCTTTCCTTTCTTAGAACTGTGCTTTTAACTTTCTATGTAAACGGTATAAGAGGTAGAACAGGTATCACTGTGTGACGGACGGACATAAGCAAACCAAAAGTCATTCAATGTCATTCACATGTTTTAGTCATTTCTGCTCCGAAAATATAATTTCACAGAAAAAAAGAATTTTCCAATTCGGTTTATAAATAACGAAGTTCTGAGGCAACAAAGATTAAAAAAAATAATACAACCGAATTGAGAAGCTCCTCGTTTTTTGACGTCGGTTAAAAAGTAATATTGATTGTAACACCTATTGAAATTAATAACAATAGCAGTCAATGTGCAAAGTCTTCTCATACAGAATGTATAAGGAGAAGGAAGACGCTAATCAGGGTCACTTGCTAAACACGATCGCTGTTTTCAGTCTTTTTAATTCTACGTTTCCTTACATTATTTTCCGACAACGTGTCTCGTACAAAATCAAAGCTAAATACTGTCCGCGTGAAAAAAGTTTAAAACAGTTATAAGTTCAACCTAATTACAACCATGGCACCTAGTAATAAAGTCGTGTTTACATTGGCTGTCTTTCAAGCGAACTAACGAAAATAAGAGCTCACGTCTCAAGTGGGCTGTTATTTAGCGAGACGTATTCCTTGCGCCGACCTGATATCTAGTCTGTATTGTTGATCGAAGATATACTTAACAAAAATAATTAAGCCACTTTTTGAACTTGTCACAGTTCTAACTCAACTCCCGGAAAGGCCTACAGTGTCCTCCCATACCTACCTATAAACACTGGAAACCGAGCACCATTTTATTGCACAAGGTATACGTGAAAAAAAATCATTTAAATTTAGATCCCATAAACCTCCGGACCACAGCGACTTCTTTATTATTATTGTATACAAACAATAATTAAATAATAAGCCAATACTTACCTTTTATTTCTTCACCTCATTACCAGTTACCAACAATAGCACTTACGGGCAATCAAATTCTTCTGACGTAACTGTAACCATCGGTAAGTTGTTGACAAAATATGGTACTTTATACTTTCACTGTTGTTGACCAGATGTCCAACATTCGTCCGCCGCCGCCGCGTGCCGGTGGAAGTAACTGGCGAACAAGTGGAATTCGATAGACTAGAGTTGTGTTCCGTACCAACGCAACGGTTGATTCTGTTTCTGTTATGAATGCGGTGGAAAAGTGTGGCATTTAAATTAATGAGAACTGTAGTTTTGCTTTGCTAGGATTTTTATTTATTTATTAAAACTTTATGCACAAGTAAAAAAAAAAACTGTACAAAGGCGGATTTAATCTCCGAGATATCCGGATCTCCGGATCTTTGTCTACCAGTTAATCTTAGATTATGATTTTTCGAGTTTAGTGACTGCGTTTATAAGATTCAACACCCAGAACTGCCATATTTTTGGGTCATACAAAATGACAACTATTATAATCTAGGTACATACAATATAATATTTTGGGTTATAGTTTTATTCTTGCTTCAAAGTTTCTTAAAAATAAACCCTGGAATGGCTCAGCACTAAATCGACATCGTTTTGGACTATGTATAGGTAGTTAGGTAATTATGTCCGTTTCAGCAAGTAAATATACGTGTACACTCAATTTATAATATCATAGACCTTATGACATACCCAGGCAATAAAAAACATAACATTATTCACGAAAGGTGATACATTGAAATTCCTAGTGTGGACAACGTTCTTAAAAAAAACAAATGTGAAAATTGCTATTTGCTTACAAAAGCGATTTTTAACCACTACACATACATTTCAAACTAGTCGTTGTAGTACTCGTACTTTCTATATGATTGTAGTAAGTTCGTCGCGGTTTCCCCCTTCGATCAACAGTACCGACTAGATATCGACAAGAGACGTGAGCTCTTATTTTGTTTAGTTCGCTTGAAACACAGCCAATGTAAACACGACTTTATTACTAGGTGCCATGGTTGTAATTATGTTGAATTTATAACTGTTTTAAACTTTTATCACGCGGACGGCAGCTTTGATTTTGTACGAGACCCGTTATCTAATTGGTATTGTTGATTGAAGGTTTTCCCGGTTAAGAAACCATTCATCGGATATATTGTACTGAGTAAAACAAATGAAGGAAATAATCGAAGTCCTTCCCAGAAGTTCCAAGAAAGTACAGATTGTATAAAAGTTTTTACTGTACACACAGAAGCAGGTCAACTTACCACAAACTGTCAAATTTCCCCATTCGATTTTGAACTTAACCTTCAATATTTTATGGTTTAAAATCATTTGGAGAAATTTGACAGTTTTGTATAACCTGGTGTGCTTGGCGACTGTAAAATACAAGTTCTTCTCGCGCTGATTAGCATTGACATTATTGAGAATTTCCCACAGATTTCTCAACGATGTTTTGTTTCCGTATGTAAAGGGTTTCCAAGAGTAATTGTGCGCCTAACACATTGTTCAACTACGAGCTTGGTCCTAATCCTCTTTACATTATTTATTTATTCACACCAATAAGTACTTACATCATCTTACAGTATTCCAAGACGATGTTATACACACCTATCAAACCATCTATATCTTATAAAATATACCTACTTAAACATAAAATTCAAAAATAAAAATAAATCTAAAATAATAAAAATAAAAATACTATGCCTCCTTCAATGCACCTTTGTGCTCCTGATACAAATTTCGGCAGGCTATCAAACAAATCTTTCGACGGGCATGCTATTTATATGACCGCCAAAGTCCATCAAAATGGGTTCAGCAGTAATAGCCGTGAAGACGTAACACACAAACAGACAAACCATAATTCACATTATAATTAAGTATATTCATGTGAATTCTACACTTTCTTGACGACACATTAGTAGACACGCTACATCTCATCGGGATCTCAGTTTGCATAATACAGCATATTTTATTTTGAAGTATGTGGCCATTATTCACAATGACCGGCTGCCACGCTAGCAATGTGCGAAAACACTCAATATTTTTCACGATCCATCGCTTGTGAAGGCAACTGATTTGACGAGATTGTATTAGACATGTCGTGTGTTCGTAGGATTTAGGATGCAGACAGTTTTGTAGGAGGTTGTGATCGACTGTATGTATATGTGGATAGGTGGAACTGCTGGAAAAGCTTTGTTCTGGGCAAAGTAGCAATATTTTCGTGATTGTCTTTCGGCTTGCAATTATACTTAAAATATTATGTATATTTTGCAATACATAATAATAATATAAAACATTAACCTCCTTTTGAGCTTCGCTGCCGTTGAGTAAAAAAATACATAAAATGCGCATTTTCTGGTTTAATACCCCCAGGGGTTTTTATCGTTTAGCCAATAATTATAAAATACAGTTTTCCACGTAGCGATCATTAAAGAGATATTATCATAACCATCATGACTTGTCTTAAATATTTGAAATAAATCAACTAAAATGACCAATTTACTGACAAATGGACAGCGCATCCGGCGATTAAGGAATATTTTAGTAAATATTACGTGTGTCTTGTGTCGTAATCATTAATTTCATTAGAAAAACCGGTAAATGGATATAATAATAATGTTAAAATAAAACTTCTACATATTCATGTATGAGGTCTCATCTATACATTCTATACAAATAAATAATATCTAAGTGTCAGTTGGTAATGTCAAAATAACAGCAGTTTACTAAATGCACATGAAAGTATATACGGTACTAATAACAAAATACTCTTTTTTTATTGTCTCTCTGTATGTTGGTTTGTTCCGGCTAATCTTCGAAACGACTGGCGATTTCAACGGAACTTTCACTGGCAGATAGCTGATGTGGTAAGGAGTAACATAAGCTACATTTTGTCCCGGTAGCGCGTTCCCGTGGGATAATTTCCGACATTCACGCAGGCGCAGCCGCGGGCAGCGGTTAGTTAAGCAATCAATGTAAAGATAGTTTTAATTAGTAAACATAAAAAAAAATAACAATATGGTTCCCAGCGCTGACGAGGAAGCGACTAGCTATTATATTTCATATTAAATATCACAAATCAATGAAAGAACAAGTATTTATTGAGAATCGCACAGGAAGATCACAAACTAAACTAAAGACGATCATAGAAACATAAAATAACAAAAGACTATGTCAAAAAAATAAGTTAAATACCTACAGAAAGTCCTCTATGTGACCAAAAGGCTCCTACCTCAGCATGATGCTGCGACATTTAAAAATAAGTGTTGCAGCGTTACGACGAAAAACTACCCAAAACAGTTAAAACTTTGTCCCTTGGAACTTTAACAATCGATGAAAAACTATGAACTGTCAAGCCTCGTTGACTTTTCTTCATTGGATTTACTTCACTTAGAGAATTGCATCACATAACTGGGCACAATCGTGGAAATATTTAGGGCATACCCAATTATATAAAAATTGTTCAGCTCTGATTCAATAGTGGAATTGCAAGACACACCGTTGTTTATTTATTAAAACTTTATGCCCAAGTAAAAAATACTATACAATGGCGGACTTAATGCCTGAGACATTTTCTACCAGTCAACTTTAGGGTGATGCAGAGACAATACGTAGCAGGTGCAAAATAAGAGATACTAAGATATCTCAAAAATAATTTAAATCACAGTTATTTGTGTGAGTAGCAATTTCAATCTGACAGCTAAAATATGGCGTCGCGCATGTTCAATATAACAAACCATATAACTTAACAGGGTGGCAGGAACTTCCACGCGCATCTTGATACCATGGATTCAGCAAATGATTTCGAACCCCCATGCGCTGAAATATATTTTACCGGTTATTAAAAAAAAAAATAGCTGTTCCATACATTTTGACCGCGTAGGTATTGCACTTTTCTATGAAACAGCTGATAACCGACGAAAAAGTTCTACGCTGGGGTCGTCTAGTCGTAGGCGTGGGCTTGCGAACGGCGAGCAAAGGGCAGCTCACCGTTCGATAAGGACCAGGCCCGGGTCGACGGCGCATTGTGTTCAACGCGCGCCTCAAAGAGATGTCCGCATCGAAGAGGGGGCCCACTAGGGCCCAAGCCTGCCGGGAAAGCGGGATCATCCGAAAGGGGTACCGCTGACCCGGAACATAAAGGGCCAAGGAAGGAACACGGGTGGGTTTTAGTCAGTAAGAGTCTGACACTCCCTTCCGCTCCACCCAGAGCGGGAGGAGTCATTTGATGATTTCCCATCCTCAAAAAAAAAAAAAAACACCAATGACGGGGTCCGCTAGGGCCGATGCCTGCTAGGGTTGCGGGAAAGTCCGAGAGGGATACCGTGGCCCCTGGCACAGGCAACTGAAGGAACACGGGTGGGTTTTAGTCAGTAAGAATCTGACACACCCTCCTGCTCTGCCCAGAGCGGGAGAAGTTATTTGAATATTTCCCACCCTCAAAAAAAAAAGAAAAAAAAAGGGGTCGTCTAGAATCATGTGCTGACTTTATGGTTACAGTTTGAGTTTTGATGTGCCTGCCACCCTGTATATTAAGAACCCAGACAGTACGTTATTAAGGGGAGAGCGCCAGGTTGGCCCGTGAAATTCAAATTTTATTACGTTTTTTATTACTAAGCGCGCATAAGAAAGAAAAGAAAGAAAGAAAGAAAAATAGATTTATTTGTCACAGAAACACGTGCATACAAAAAGATAATATGGTAAGTCATAAGGGTGAAATGTGGTCAACCGCCATTGTTCGCGGCAACCTACAAGCCACATCGAATAAGTCAAATTTCCCACTTCGTTCATTGTTAAACCCGACATAAGTTCAATTCCATAGAACAACAATAGTCTATTTCCATGTTTTTTCAAACAAACAGTCAAAGAAAATTGTCAGTGAACAAAAATTTTCGCAATAATTACGTGATTTGACGTTTTTATGACACCATCATCCGCGCTATTTCCTATTCCCATTGATTTTATGAAACAATGGCTATTCGTAGAAATATATCGTCACTCTATACCATTTAGTTTTTTTCATCAATTTCCTCAAATATTTGTGTTTACAGAAAAATATCACATTTCTATTTTGCGCCATTAAAAACTTCAAAACTTTCTGGTGTTGCTTTTGGATACTTTAATAATAACCCAAACACATTTTAAAAATAATTTATTCACCCCACAACAAAATATTGGTAAATTACGACAAAGGACAATAGCAAAATTGATTGAATTAATATTGAAACTTGTATGTAATCAAAGCAAGAAGCGAAATATTTTCAAGATTTTTATATCATTTTGTTTATTTAAATTACAATTATAACGCCTGATAATGATGTCAATAAGACGTGATGAGTTCAGTTTGTTACATGCTTTGAAGGAAAGTAAAATAGGACAGCGACGTTTTCAAAATCTGAAATAGATTAACAAAAGTTAGGTACCAACCAATACAATGTTATAAAGGGTGAATTAAACATGATTCGTGGAACCCGCTCAAAACCTTACCGTGGCCATAGTAGTGACCCCAACATTGACCACCCCCAGTGCCTTCACGTGTATTGGTTCCCGAACGTTGTACAGGAATATGGAAACAATCTTCCTATTCTGTGTGTCCATAAATTGCCACGGCACACCGTAAACGGCATCCTTCAGTTTTGCACTCTGAAAATATTTTTGACTGAACTTCAATATCAATGCAATATTGCATTGCATAAGATTTTATTTTTTATTTTTTCATAGCTATGTTTATCAATGTGGTTTAAATAGCTATAAGAACATTTGTAAGAAAGAACCCAATTATTATTTTACCCCCATTTTTTTTAAATTGATTTCTTACCGTACCTACTTTTCTTTTTTGTTTAATCTTTTATTATTATTATTATGAATTACAACGGTTTTATCTAGTGCAATGGTCCCTAAAGCGGAAGAAATTAGCAGTTCCCCACTGGGTTCTTACCGTACTTCCTACCAACTCAAATATTACTGACAGCAGAATTAACTGCTGAAAAACTGTGATTGACAAAGGTAAATATCGTATCAAGGCTTCTGTTGTCTGAAACAGTAATGATGATTCAAATTAAACCACAATAAGTAAAAACTGTTTAACAAAAAAAAAAAAAAAATGCACTGCAAACTGTAAAATAACTTTGATTTCGGAAATTGCTTTTGATTTTCTATTTTCCTTTTTTTACGAAATTAAGTTAGTTGTACTCAGTGGTTTTTTTCAGGAAATCGGCGTATTTTTTTATAAAAATACGCCGATAAATTCGTATACCACTTGCTTTGTAAATAAGAGTGACTGGAAGTTATTATAGTTAAAATCATAAACGTACAATAAATGGAAAAAAATACGTATTATTTATTACTGACCATTTGCGAACATTCGAGAAGCAGTAAACACCCGCTCACTTGATGAAATGCGTAATAAACTAATAACATCGGACCGAAAGCTTCTGACATTTTATCAGTGAAACTAAAATAAGAAACACTCCTAGAATAAATATTGTTTAGAAGAAAATAAATATAGTGCAGCAACTCGTTGTCGGGTATGAATTTGTGACATGCATATTTGTAGGCAAAGACTATCTCTTTGTTTGTAGTTATGGTCTGCCAAACAAAACGGCAAAAAAGTAAAATTAGAATAGTTTTTAATAAAATTATGCTCGGCTATACTTAATGTGACTTACTCCTTAATAAGTCGGTGATAATCTATACAATGTTTCAATTTTTCAGAAACTATTTTCAATTCCTCTTCGGAATACATTGCTGCATTTACAGTAGCGTGTCTATCGTCCATTGATAAAACAACTTTATTAGCAGGCAATGGAAAAGTTTCTAGATCATGAAGTAGTATTTTCAAATGTCCCCAGAGATTGAAAATCATCAGAAATAGTAGCAGATCCAACATACAGAATGACGCCGAACACAAGTATGACATTAACCTGAAGAAAAAAAAAACTGTTTTGATTGAGGTCTCCTTAACAGAAGTAGAGAATAACCACTGTCACTGCTTTGCATAGCAGCATAATCAGCCTATAATGTCCCCACTGCTGGGACACAGGCTTTCTCTATGATAGAGGGAATGGGCCGTTATCCACCACGCGGGCCCAGTGCGGGTTGAAGGGTGTCACACGTCTTCGAATTTTTCGACGATGTTTTCCTTCAGCGTTTTGAGTGGTGATAAAATAATTTACATAAAGCAAAGGGCTTGTCTGGGCTCAAACCTACGACCTCGTAAGTAGCCACTGTCACTGCTCGTGTGTTCAGAGGGGCAATTCCCGTATTTTTAAGACCGTTGGCATTCTAATCTCAGTCTCAATCTGTCAAAATTACAATCAATTTACATACACTTTTGACAGGTTTTTGACATTGATTGTCGCTGAGATGAGATTGCGACTTGAATTTGAACGTTTTTTAAGTACGAGAATTGGCCTACTGAATTCGTTTAATTAGGCATAAGCACTTTTTCGAAACCGTTGTTGTGGTGATGATGAGTCGTGGTAACTATTCGCTATTTAATCCCAATTGGTAGTTGAGCTCCCCAGAACGCAACATTTTTAAATAGAACTTACCAGTTATAAATCCAACCAACCACATACGCATCGAAGTGCGTATATATTTTTAGTATTGGCACAGCGAGGTACAGGGAATGTTCATACGTTGTGTTATAAAGGATTTTCTGTTTGTACTTCCCTGAAGTGTAGTTGTTCCACATAGGAATAACATTAAACAGGGTCAGACCGCAAAACACCTGACCTGTCAAGTACAAGGTAAAGCGGTGGGAGATGAAATAAACTTTTCTGTGTGTCTGTAAAAAAAGATAAAATCCTCAATACTAGGTTGACAAAAGACCCCAAAATAAAAATTCAGAAACTAATCTACGTTTCACATGATCTGCCCAAGACTATGTCTGTACTTTAAAAGAGACTTTGACCTGTGAGTTTGATGCACCATTTCTTCTCAGGGGTAGTCAGCTAAGAAATGCCGACTCCATCCAGATTAATTTTTTTAATTTTTTATATGGCGTTTAGGTGTGGCTTCTGTAACACAGGTACTAACTACCTAGCGCAGGAGTCAGGGCCTCGCTACTTTGTCAACAATGATTTATGCCATTAAATAATTTTATATAAAAAAGTTAAAAAAAGTGGTAATTTTATTTCACTTTGATCAAATAATATTGATTTTCTTAATTACCTTCATTGCATATTCAGACACGTCTTTAAAGAAAAGCAAGTGCATTTTAGTCAGAAATGTAGAGGTCAGGTTTCTGTATTTTGTAGCTTGAGGTAGCGTGAGTAATATCCTCGTCTGTAGACAAAATACAATCTAGATATCATTATTCGAAGCTTATGGAGGTAGTAGGTATGCAATATTCCTTTGGAAATTATATTAGGCCTGAATTTTTACCATAAAACGTTTTTTTTTTTTAAAGATAAAATATTGAGATAGTGTGGTAAAAACATGCACCAATACCCGTAAATGAATTCGTGGTTGTTTTAATATCTTAGTAAAAAAAAATACGAAAAAGTACGCACCAATGCAACAAACCCCATAAGCACGGTTATAATCATATGTCCCACTTCGTAAAAACTCATACCCGAATGTAGCAAAATAAAGAAAATACCGGTGCTCAAACAAAACAGATTTGTCATAATTTGTGCAAAGCTTAGTAAACCCATGTATTTCGAATGCTTCTCCCCGATTTCCTTCCCAGGCCATCCATTTATGTATATTAAATTAAAACGCAGGATTTTCACATATCTAAAATCGGTAACTTTTTGGATGTTGCCTCTGAAAGAGTAGAAAATATATAATTTTATTTATGTATATAAGTAGTAGGTAAATTTGTTATAAGATGACTTGACTTATTCTGTAGTTGGTTCATAATTGTTTTAGTTTTGGTTAGGTATTATAAGCTTTTAAATAATAATTCATAAATAAATACTGGACACTAAAAGAAATATTCAAGAGCAAGCTAGAGACCAAATTAAAAACTAAAACTTGTCAGACATGAGCCCCCAAAAAATAAAAAAATATGCCAATGAGGAATGGAGCGGAGCTATATGAACCACGAGCTAGAGTCAAAAGCAGTACAATCCGAGGGAAGACTAAGTCAAAGGAAGTGGCCAAGAAAGTGCTGGGCATAAAACGGAAGTGGGCTGGACACGTCCAACGAGTAAAAGACGACAGATGGACAAAAATCACCACGAACTGGCAGCCACAGCTTAAACGCAGACCAGACGCACACGAGAGATAGAGCGACGATATTGCCAAGATAGCAGGCAGAACATGGAGCAGAATCGCCTGAGGCAGAGCAGCTTGGAAACGGCTGGAGGAGGTTTTTTAACGCTATCGATAGATGCGGTCCTTGTACACAAAAGTAATACAAAAATGTCACTCAGGATTTTATAGGACTGTCACTAGACATATTAGAAAATAATGTACAGAGAAAATAAAGCTATTTTATTTATTTATTTTATTATAGTAGGTAAATTATGTCTTAGTTTCTAATTAACTTACACAAGCGTTTCATCTTCGTAGAGTATCTTTTTAATACTTTGCATTTTTTTTTTATTATACGTTATTCTTGATGTTATTAAGGCTATCGTCAGATGCCATTATGTCGTAATTCTATTCATGGTAGTCCTTTTATACCTAGTTTGCTTTATTAAATTCCTTTATATTTAATTTCAAAGAATAGGTCATTATAAGTAGGGAGGTAATTAGTGCAGTTATCGCTTCGACGGAATGGTTAATCGTAGTTGATAATTATTTCGTTAAATAAAATATTATACTTCTTTTTTAACCGACTTCAAAAAATGAGGAGGTTCTTAACTCGTCGGAATCTTCTTTTTTTAATGTTTGTTCACCGATTACTCAAAGACGTCTACTAGTACACCGATTTGGAAAATTCTTATTTTGTTTCAAATGGTATTATACGTCACAGTTGGTCCCATATAAATTTGGTCAAGTTCTGATGAGTGGTTTTTGAGTCAGCTTCGATAATACTTCTTTCTTTTACTTAGTGTATGTTGATGATGTTGTAACATAAGTTCCGGTCACTATTATTTACATCGCAAGTAGTGTTATACGACTTTGTTTGGGGTAGGTACCAAACCTAAAAAGTGAAAAATAAAACATAAAAAAATAAAACCATGACTTCCAAAAAAAAAACTTTGTAGTGTTTTTTTTCGGAAGCCGGTGGTTTTTTTTTTGTTAAAATGGTTATTATATATGGCAAGGTTATGCGAAAAAGAGTTTTGTTTTTTTTTCTATACACCGTTATATTCTGATCGTTTTAATCCTTAAAAGGGGTCAGTCACTACTTATTATTGTGAACAACTTTTACTGTGTAACGGTGTATAATCGTTCTGTGGTGTTTTCTATAGATTGTATTAAAATTAACTAACATAGAAATTTCGATCAAGAGTCTATTATTAATCGAATAAAATCCGTAAAAAAGAAATCAGTAACAGTCTATGTCGTTTTAATATCGATAAAAGAAGTAGATACCCATTTTATTAAATATGTATAGGTATATACATTTTTTCAAAAAAAATATTTATGTTCCAAATCCTGCTACTGTAAGGTGCGCTACGCATATTACGTTGATAGTGCGTTTTAATCATTTTGTAAATTGGAGTCCTTAAATAAAAAAAATACCGTATTTTATTAATATTTCATTCGAAATTTTAATAAGATTAACACATACAAAAGGCAACAGAACAACTGAATTGCAAAATTACAAGAAGTAGGCAAAATATTTGCAGCAAAATCATGATTTATGTGCAGTAAAAAAAACAAGTCAATTTAATTCACATGCTTTTCAAAAAACTATTTACATGCTACGAAGGAAAGTAAATTATGTCAAGGACGTTTTCAGAATGATATATTCTAGTCTAAATGAAGGAAGAGGAAGTAGTAAGAATGTCGATGGCTTATAATAAGAGTAGTGGAACACCCTTAGAATAATATAGTTATTATTCTAAGGGAAGACCAAAGCAACTTCCCCTGGCTTTGAGTTAGCTCGAAGGCACCACAGGATTGATCGGTTAAGCAGTCACGGCCTCTCAAGGCTAACTGCGAGATGCCATCAAAAAAAAAAAAAATAATATTGGGGTAAGGGAGGAGAATGACGATGAAGACCATACTGCTCCGGATAGTCGCCACTTTTTCATAGGTTTCTTAAACCTTACCGTGGTCATTGTAGTGACCCCATCATTGACAACCCCATTGCCTTCTCATGTACTGGTTCCTGAACGTTGTACAGGAATATCGAAACGATCTTTCTATTCTTTGTGTCCATATATTGCCACGGCACACCGTTAAAGGTATTCATCAGTTTTTCAGTTTGAATTTTTTTTTGACTGAACTTTACCTTTAATGCAGTATTATAAATTTAATTTCTATGAAACGTCCACGGCTTCACAAAAAAAAAGGTTTAATTTGTTCCGTCCAATAATTTAGTACGAAAACATAAAATATATCTTCAGGTAGGCCCCGTGTCAAACTGCCAGACGCAAAAATCCAATTATTTACATACAGCAATTACATGCCAAGATAAATACTTACATACACGTCAGCACGGTGAATATGAAATCATGCCTATGTAAGGCCAAAGACATATAGGAGAAGCTTCGCTTGCTGCTTATGCTAGGGTTTCCTAAGACTGTGGTGGTCGCCATATAGCGTCCGCAATGATCTGGCGAATACGTCACTCAGAAGTTTTCATCGTCATCATTTCAGCTTAAAGACGTCCACTGCTGGACATAGGCCTCCCCCAAGCACCGCCGCTTCGACTGGTTCTGTGCTTCACGCATCCAGCGGATTACCGCGGCCTTCACCGGGTCATCGGTACACCTTGCGGAAGGCCTTCCAACGCTACCTCTGCTGGTACGCGGTCGCCACTCCAGAACCTTTCGGCCTCATCGGCCGTCTGTTCTGCGAGCAATGTGACCTGTCACTTAAGTGTTAATTCTGCAGGAGACACATCCTGCAGAATATAATAATAAGGCTAATAAAACTTTATACAGGATCGCCCAAATAATGCCGTCAATAAAAAAAAATATAATAAATAATCTAATAATACCCCATGTATGTTTCGCGATTTTTGATAGTTTAGGAGATAAGATTTTTTTTAATTTTTGGGGAAATTCTTCGTCGGAAAATGTATTTAACATATTTTCGACATGCTCATAATATGTTTAATTTTTTTGCAATGGGACTATCATGAAATACCCTTTCATGTATAAAAATTATCTTCCTAATATTAGTGCAAGATACAATTTTTTTTTTTATCGAAAGTGAGAAATTTATATTCACATACAACTACATATAAAGTTGATTCTATTTCTCCATTTTAAAAATTACTAGTAGAACCTGAAACATTTGTTAACTTATATTTTTCAAATCTTAACATTATGTTTCTCAAAATGAAAATTTCTCACTTTCGATAAAAAAAATTTTATCTTGCACCTATTAAATAATTTAAATTAAATTAAATATTCATTTATTTCAGGAAATTATTCCCATATAAAGCACTACAAATTAAATTGACAAATATAAATTAAAATTATAAATTAAAACAATTGCATTAAAAAATAAAGATTTAAATAAAAACAATTAATTTAGTCTTAATAACCGACGAAGTATGTCTAATCTGGGGGTCATGCCCTGAATTTAAGAGTGAGATTTAAGAGTGTCCATGGAGTTTCTTGCCCGTTCTTCTCCATAGGTACCTAGAATTAGAATTTAGAATTCTACTACGCTTTGGAATGGGCAACTAGCATCATCTTTCTGACTGACCGACCCCTTTACAATTCAAAAGTGCCTGTAATTGGTTTATTTGAAATAAATGCTTTGAGTTTGAGTTTGAGTTTTATGGTTACTGTTTGTGCGATGACGTCAAACAAACTTACAAACTTTTATCACGCGGACAGCATTTAGCTTTGATTTTGTACGAGACCTGTTATCTAGCTGGTATTGTTGATCGAAGTCGTGGACCCAGTGATATGAAATGTGCATTGTCTGTCATTGAATTTAAGATTTTTATAAGAAGATATATTTAGGTGTCGTGCAGTGTTACAAGTTAAAACGGGAATTAGTCTCATAGTTCGAGCTAATTGGTTGTTTATTGTAGTTGCTTTGTGTTCTAAGTGCTTACTGTTTATTTTATTTTGTTATACTACCAATTATTGAACCTGACTTGGTTTTCGTACGTCCTTTTCGGGTAACCATTGAAGATCAGCGCTGCGCTGTGGGTCCCCAATAGCACAGCATCATGCTGAATGGAAGCCTTCTTGTCACAGTCATGACGATCAGCTGTCGACTATTTCTGTTTTGTGCTCGTGATTTAGAGATCTCTTTTTTGTTTTCATATTTTTCTTAATTATTAGAGATAATTTAGATACTTAATTTAATTTAATATAATTAATAATATTTTATTTTTATCTTTTTATTTGATTTATTTTTTTAGAGTAGATTTTTTATTTATTATTGGATCTTTATTGTATGCACCACGTGTTTCTGTGACAAATAAACCTATTTTTCTTTCTTCTTCTTGCTTTCTACGCTAGTCACGAATCGTGGAAGCGAACTTACTGCCTGTGTGTCTTCGGCCTAAGTAACAGGTTATGTTACAAGTCTAACTGCCGTACCGTAATGACACATTACCCCCGTTTGACTTGCACCGGCTGACAGGCGACAGGCGATAAGTATGTTTACCATTTGTGATCCGTATAACCGTTGATTTAAGAGTAGGAAAAATCAGGGAATTTTAATGACTAACTTAGATTGGTCGTATATTCAAATCGCAAGTTTTGTCATTCATTGACAGTTCTATGATGGCTTGATGATATGTTGTTGTTACCTATTTGTTAGTAATTAGTCTGTAAGCCTTCTTAAAAGTAATAAAATATAAATATAACAAGGCAAATTGACGCTGGGTATCAATTCGCTTAACAATTATTTTCTCTGATTGTACATACACGTTAATTAAAATTTGAAAGAATCGTTGGTCTAGTGATCGTAGGAGCGACGGCTGAGATCGATCCTAGGTCGGACAACGTCTAGTTGGCTTTTGAATTTTGCGAATGCCATCAGCATTTGAATCACTAGCGAAATACACGCAGTATTAGAACATTTAGAACTCTTGCTAATTCTATGAAAGAAAGAAAATAAAGATAATAAATGCATGCAGGAAACGCCGCCCTCATCTAGTTTTTGAAATATGATTGTCGTGTAAAAGTGTTTGTACAAACCTACTTACAGAAATAAAATCATTTATCATTTATCAATTGACCCAGATTAAGGCACACAATTATTTAAAAACACAAAGATATACAGAAAAATAACCATTTATGATGGTATTTTTTTTTAATTATTTGAATTCTTTGAGTCATCTAGCGTATATAATTCATTTAAACATTCTAACCTAGATTTAACATTGCCTACTTAGCCTTGTCCGTACAGTAGTACCTATATACTTAATACTTAGTCCTCGTACCGGGCATTTTATATTGCGCACTGTATTTTTAACGCACTGTACATACAAATAAAGTTTAATTTGACTATTTTCAAAAGTTGTTTTGAAATTCGATATAATTCTCTAAAATTCGGTCACGGTCAATTGGTGACTTAACAAGTTCGCAGTCATAAACACAACTGACAAAAACAAAATCAAAAAATGTAATATAAACATAACGTTCTATTACTAGGTAGGTACTGAAAATAAAATACACTATAATGTGTCTTATTTGTAAGGAAGTAAGGATGAATAGCGCGAACTAGTCTATAAAGTTGAGGTGATTTGTTAAAGTTCCGTATAAGCAGAATGTTTACGCAATTATATTCCTTATTTCGATAGCTTTAAGCCCGCCTTTTTAGACTGATCGAGTCCTGATCCGAACGACTCGCACGTGCTGTAGTATATTAAAATAATGCTTACTTCACGGGATGCATGTTATCAATCATTATTTCTCATTTCTGTGGTTTCGTTGTAAGATTAATTAAACAAATACTCCTTTTTAAAAATTAAATAAAATGTACCTGGATTGTTAGGACTTAGCAACCGAAAACGATTGCTAACTATGTCGAGACTGCAGGGCCTGGGGTCCCGGCCGTTTGGAAGGCGTACGAGGGGCCGAAGCCAACTCACAGAGGCCCATATAGACGCTTTCAATGAAATGAGATTATTAATCCGCAATAGTCACGTAACTATACTACAATATAATAATACCTCTATTTGTAGGTATTTCAAGGTTCTAACAGTACTTACTTGTCAGTGTTATTAAAATATAAAACTTGACATTCATGTTGAAATCCATGTAAATGGCCTTTAAATATAAATTACATTACAGTTTGGTAATAGCTGTTAATGTTATTATTATTGGTTTTTGAGCTTTTTATTGTTATAGTTAAGGCTTTTACATTAGGTAATATGTTTAATATTTTATAGGCTTTTATTATAAAGACCTTGTTGTATGTAAAAGATTGTGTATAATAAATATTTTGCCCGGGTTACTAGGTATAGATTTTTTTTTTTGCCGTACAATTAATTACCTATATTTGTCTTATTCGCCAGTCTAGTCTTTTATAAAATAGCGGAGTGTTTTATTGTTTACAAATAATAATGCGATACTTCAAACATCTCAGAAAACGGTGAAGGAAAACATCGTGAGGAAACAGGCATGTCCTAGAACCACTTTGAAGATATGTGACTTCTATGACACATATTGTCTTCTTCATTTGGTTTACTGCCCACTCCCTTTCGAAAAGAGGAGGCCGGTGTCCCAGCAGTAGGAACACTATAAGCTGATTATGCTACTACAAACATCTACATATCACACGTCATGAAAGTTAAAACGAATTATAATTTCAAATAAAAATTAAGATTGCAAAAAAAATTGTTAATCAAGACCATTAAAGGTGATTATTTATCGTTTCTAAATACACACCGTACTCAATTACTATGGCATACTTAGAGGTATTTTAATTAACAAACGGTCAAGGGTATTAGACAGGTGCAAATGCAAAAGTTTTTCCCATTATAGTAATTATTTTTTAACCCTACGATAAAATTATACACTACCTTATACACGGTAAATTTTATGATGACAGATAATATCATGAAATTGCACATAAAAAAATGCGTTCTTCAAACGTTGAAGCGAAACTGAACTCATTTTTGAAGGAATCAAGAGCTACTTTTTTACGTTGCGTCTGTCTGTGTGACCACTTCGAATCTAAGTGGTCACACATACAATGAAGAATGAATTTAGATAGGTTTTTCAACATAATTAAAAAAAACCGTTTGGTTTTTATAATATTGCGTTTTTAACACAATTCTACGTCAGTTTCAATCCAGCCTGTCCCTTGCTGCCGTCCCCCAGCGACGCCCTAAGCTGAGGTCCGTACCCCACAGGGGGTGCCCCAATTCTACGTCAGTTTCAATCCAGCCTGTCCCTTGCTGCCGTCCCCCAGCGACGCCCTAAGCTGAGGTCCGTACCCCACAGGGGGTGCCCCAATTCTACGTCAGTTTCAATCCAGCCTGTCCCTTGCTGCCGTCCCCCAGCGACGCCCTAAGCTGAGGTCCTTACCCCACAGGGGGTGCCCTTAGCGTGTAGTCGCCTAATTTATTAGTTTTTTAAGCCCTGGCTGGAGGCCTTAATTTATTAAGGCAACCACAGGCAGGCCCGGTTAAGCAGCCGACAGCAGTTGACCTGCGAGATGCCATATATATAAAAAAAAACACAATTATACAAGCGACGAGCGGCAATCGTCGACGGCAGATGCAACTGCAGCCGTCGCGGCCGTCGACAACGAACCGCTCGTGTATTTGAGCACCGTATTTAACATACACGAGCGGCACGTTGTAAACGGCTGCAGTTCCCTCTGCCGTCGACTCAGATTCAGATTCATTTATTCCTTGTTAAACATAGGTACATTATAAGCTCTTATTAGGTAATACATTGAGGGCGCTATGTTTTGCCTCAAACATTTTTTATTTTAATTTTTTGCATGTATATTACTTGTACGCCAGTAATATACATGCAAAAAATTAAAATAAAAAATGTCCACAGTTATAGAACTTAATTAAGTGAAAATTGTCACCACTTATATAAAGAACGTCAAAGAAATTGAATGATATCATAAATTAAAATTAAATGTCAGTGGAAGATCAATACTAGTTACTTATGAAATGTCATTCAAATATTCGGTGATAGAATAATAGCACATAAAAAAACACACAAATAGCAATGCAGAATAATAATCGACGCGTGCCGCTCGTGTGTATGAGCACTAAAAAAATAAATAAATAATAATATTTAAAGAAAACTTGTTTTGAAACGATGTTTTGACACATCACCGTCATTAGTTGATTGCACCTATGTGAAGCATGAGCCAGTCGCTCGTAACTTAATAATACGCTCTAGTAGAAAACATAACATCACAAACTATCATAATATAACAAACATCGCAAAACTATGATAATTTCCTGGAAATTTATAAAGCACTTAATTGGCATGATCAATCAATCCGTCGAAGCACTAACTGCACTAATTTAAAATAATTGATTAATGAAAATAGACGCAAAGACTTTCTTCGATCTACTGCATGTTAGATATAATTGCAGTTAAGAACAGCCCTTTGAAACAAAATAAAAACTATAAAACGAATGCAAAGAATAAAAAAAATACTCCTGGAAGATGAGGCAGTCACGTATGTCACTTAAAACTATGTAACACATATTTGTAACACGAAATAAACTAATAATCTATTTTTATAATATTTTTAGGGGCAATTTCAAAAAAGCATCCGATTTTAAATACATGAAAAGCTTACGTTTTAACTTAAAAGTGTTAAATGTATGGCCAGGGAATGAAATCGAAGAGAAGAATTCAAAATACAAGATAATGATAAATGGTACCATTTTCATGCTGTATATATTTTGCTTGAGCAGTAGCATCCACCATATGAAGAATGCTTGGGAAGCTTTGAATTTTTATGAAATGGGACATATGTATATAGTTTTACTTATGACTGTTGTTGCGTTGGTGAGTATTTTTTCAATTTTTATATTTACAACATAAATTAATAAAATTATTTATTAATTTTCTTTAAAAAAATATACCTACAAAATAGTAGTTTGCCGATATCGGCATCGGGTTCCAATCTACCCGTTGTTAGGGCTCTGGAGACAGGAAAATGCCTTCTGAACCAACCGCCTAATGAGAGTCTCGAGAGATGTTGATCGACATTATTTCTACTGTGTTTTGTCTTTAGACGAGAACATTCCTTACACTGCCTCAATCTTCTAAATACAGAAATGTGGGCAAACTATTCTTGACTAAAATGCACTTGGTCTACTTCAAAGATGTGTCTAAATTTGCAATGAAGGTAAGAAAAAAAATGGTATCGCTTTTAAATCTGACACGGCAAAAATAGACCTAGTATTGAGACCTTTTATTACTTTTTACAGACATACAGAAAAGTTAATTGCATTTCCCACCTTTTTACTCTGTACCTGACTGGCCAGATGTTTGTCGGTCTCACCTTGTTCAATATTATTCCTATATGGAGCAACTACTCATCAGGGAAGTACAAAGAGAACATTCTGAACACCACAACGTATGAGCACTCCCTGTACCTTTCTATGCCAATACTAAAAATTAATACGCACTTCGATGCGTATGTGTTTGCGTGCGTGTTCAATTGGTAAGTAACTTATAAACAATGTGGGTTCTTTTAAAATAATATTTTTCGGTCTTTGTTATTATGGGCAGTCAGAAGCCTGAAAGTCTGACGACCAGTCTTACCACGAGGTCTCGTGTTCCCCGTTAGCTGGTAAAGACTGGAAGCCGACCCCAACTTAGTTGGGAAAAGGTTAGGCAGATGATTATAGTCAAAAACTGCAGTGTGGGTCGTCACAAGCTGAACCTGATGAAGAATCGCAGGATTTCACAAGACCAGGGCTGTGGCGATGTTCCGGGAAAACCCATAACCGTCGTCTTTCGTCTAAATGGTGATGATTCTGATGATATATAACCACAATTCGGGAAGTTATTACTAATTCAAACCAACAAACAAGAGATACTCCTGTTAAGAAGAGGATTTTAGGGCTCACGGCTCACGGCCCGCTTATACGGGCTGCATATGCAAATTGTGCTGATTTCCAAAGGCAGAAAACGCACCGTCTACGCGCAGTTGACGCTCGTAAATAACGCCTTGTGCATAGGTCCTACCTCAGTCACGGTGCAAAACAATAATTTAATTCTGCTTTTTCAGGTTCATGACATACTTATGCTCAACATGCTTCTGCATGCTAGATCTGCTACTATCACTAATGGTTTTCAATATCTGGGGGCATTTCAAAATACTGCTTCATGATCTGGAAACCTTTCCATTGCCTGTTAATATAGCCGTTTTATCAAGAGTTGCTAGAAACGCTAATGTTAACGCAGAAATGTATTCTGAAGAAGAATTGAAACTAATTTCTCGAAAGTTGAAACATTGTATAGATTATCATCGACTTATTGCGGAGTAAGTGGTAAACACTGAGCAAAGACTCTGCTTATTTTTGTCATTAGTTTTGTGGTCATCAGTGTGATTAGAGGAATACTTAAGAAACGACGGATGGACTGTCTGAAAAATTACGGTTTGGAAGGAGGTGATTGATGAGATGACGGTTAATACGTATGGTAGAAGAAACATGTAACGCCGACCCCAAATAAATTAGGACAAGGGCAAGAGAATGATGATGGTCGTCAGTGTGTTACATTAAACCGATCGCATACACTATATTTGTCCTCAAACCTGACAATAACCTGTCTCGCTTCAGAAATACAGTGTATACAGGGTTATTGGTAAAAGAAAATCTGCTGGTCCCTACATTCTGACGAGTTCTGCAGACATAAATTTAGGGAACAGCAGATTTTTTTTTCGAGATTTCATATTTGGTCCCATAGTAAAAGTCGTTGATAATGATGAGTACAATGACCCCTTAAGAGGTTGATGGTCTTTTACCAATAACCCTGTTAGAAATATATATATTTGAATCAAGATTGTTCCTTGTTACAGTTTCACTAATAAAATGTCAGAAGCCTTCGGTCCGATGTTGTTCATTTATTACGTGTTTCATCAAGTGAGCGGGTGTTTACTGCTTCTTGAATGTTCGCAAATGGTTTGTTTTGTATGATTTGACTACTATCTACAGTTAATATGATATTACTTATTCAAGTCCAACATAAACATTGTCAATTGTTTCAGACAGTAGAAGCCTTGATACGATACTTGCCTTTGTCATTGATATTATTTCAACAGTTAATTCAGCTGTCAGTAATATTCGAGTTGGTAGGAAGTACGGTAAGACAACAATTGATACACTTAAATAAATATCACAGGAAACTATTTATAATATTATTGAATGGTGTACCTTTTTCAATCTTAGAGTGAAAAACTGAAGGATGCCGTTTACGGTGTGCCGTGGGAATATATGGACACAAAGAATAGGAAGATTGTTTCCATATTCCTGTACAACGTTCAGGAACCAATACATGTGAAGGCACTGGGGGTGGTCAATGTTGGGGTCACTACTATGGTCATGGTAAGTTTTGAGCAGGTTTCACTACAAATGCGTCACCTTTTATAACCTTTCGGTCTTAGTTTGATTTCTTAAAAATTTCAGATTTTGAAAACGTCGCTGTCCTATTTTACTTTCCTTCGCGGCATGTAAATACAACTGAAGTCATCCTAGAGAGCACGTTCGAGATTAATTCTTAAAAGAAGAAAAGGATATACCTACTATAGCTAATATCTTGCATTAAATTAATTAAGACAATTTGTCTTAACAAATTAATTGTAATAGCGAATAAACATTTCAAAAATCTGTATCCCTTTTATTACATTTAAGGGACACAGATACACTAAAAATATTAGTACCTACCCTTCTTAGATTCATTACGCAAATGTGCAACCTCCAAATAAATATAGAGGAGAAAAGATTATTCCAATATTTTTAAATATATTTCTACTAACCAATCTGATAACAATAAAATTCCTTAACAATATCAAACGCACTTGCACAAACCCAACAATTATTCGGATGTCTATTTAATTACAATACATGTAATACGAAACACATTATTAGTATTATGATATTCTAATGGCTTTGGCCTTTGATATTACCGATCCCGACATTTAGTTGGGTCTCAAAAGTCACGCTGTCAAGGCCGTTTTGATGCGCACTGGCGCACGCGACGAGAACACTCAACTACACGTATAAGTTTCCAAATTGACTTTAACAGCGTCTTCATTTCGAAGCAGCAAGCGGTTTTCTTTATTCAAATGTTACGTATTACTTGCAATTGACAGTACTTACATAGCCAGATGAAGGTGCCACATTTTTTGAATCTCTTGATTAGTGGTAACTGGCAGCCTTGCATGAAAAGGTTACAAGAATTAGTGATTTGTATGTTGCAATTAAATCTGCGTGTGAAAAATGTTTAATGGCTTTATTTCGTATGGTGAAGATGTTTTGATCACATTGTTGTATAAAAATCAACCTTTTCAAACCAAAGAAAAAGGAGTGACAAAAAAGAAGAATGCATTTCCGATACATCAAATGCTCTGTATTCATTTCGTGAACTATTCATCCGTGAACAAATTAACATCCATCTCTGTCGTACAATATACCTGAGCATCATTTTTTGTAGTGATTTTATACACTTGGATACCGTCTCTAATCCTGGGGCTCTAAGATAGACGACCAAAGCTAATAATAGCATCCATTGATTGATTACTCCCAATATTGATAGCTGTCTTGTGCTTTCAAGAAGCAATGGATGGATTCCTAGAGGTTTCATCGTAAGCACCTTGTTGAGTATAAGTAAGAAGCTTTGGACATGTTCATCTTTGTTTGAACATGTTACAAGATATGGTATAAAAGCACCTTTTAAGGGATTTTTAGATGGTTAAGAATATTCTTTTGCCATTGATTGCTGTCGGCATAGAGTTTTTTTCAACTTCATCTTTTATTAGAAGAAACTGGTTGAATAGGTATTTCTAGTAGGCGACCGAATGAATGGCGTGGAATTGGAGAGGCATATGTCCGGCTCTAGGCTGATAATGATAAGGCGACCATGATTTTTAAGTGTGTAAGTTAAATAAATGAATTTGAAATACTATGAATAAGTGTAAGTTATGTAGTTTTTTCTTAAAAATTACATCCTTTTTCATATACAACACGTTTAAACTGTAAATATATCTTGTAACTAAGACGATGACGGTTTCGGGGAGCGCAGATTAAAAATTGCCGAGCACAACTACGTATTCCAAACCGAGTCTACACATTACCAAAGAATGTTCTTAAGGTCAACTCCTATTCATCATAACCTGACCTAGGATTCTAATACTTCACTTGAGTTTAGCTACTAATTACTCGTATACCCAACAATTAAAATATTCTCAGTATCATCATGTTTTCCTTGAAACCAGTCAGACTTTCGAACCAATCTAAATTTCCATTAAAGACACAACTAAAGTGACTGGTTACCATATTAAGTGTTGTACAAGTTTCCATCTTGATTTATAAGCTTGTGTTGTCTATGTAGTACCTACTTGGATAGATGCGTTGATCGCTCGATATCACGTAGGTAATAGAAAATATGGTGTCATGTTTTATGGGCTGACAAGTGAAGTGTTTTTTGTTGAACGTTTTGTATGAGACATGATTGTGGTTCAGTTGGTTTTGAAATGTATCAATTCTACGAAGACAAAGTGATATTTCTCAACTACTGCATTTTTGACATTGAAATCTTTCTATAATCAAATAACTTCTACAGTCCGTTCACAGTTAGTTTACCTCTGACAGCAGCAACCTAACAGCAACCTTATTATGACGAGAATAAAGATCACAATCATTTTGACAGACCTGTCAGTGGCAGCAACTGAACAGCAACCTTATTAAAATGAGAATAAAGATCACTGTGATTTGGACAGTGATGCAAAATCAGAGGTTAAATTACTGTGAACGGATTGTAAATCTAGTCGCAATATCATTTCAGCGACAATCAATGTCATAAATGTAGGGAAATTAGTGGTATTTTTAACGACTATGACTTTGATATGAATGGAGACGTCCTTAAAAATACTAGGACTGCAATCTGTCAGGTTGTTTTGCGTTTTTTTCCGTTTCTCTACGTTGGCTAAAACAAGGATCGATTCTAGGCATATGTCATCAAGCGGCGCCGTGGCTTAGTTGGTTAAAGCGCCGGTCTAGTAAACAGGAGATCACGAGTTCGAATCTCGTCGGGGCCTATGCAAGTTCGTGCGTAACATTAATTTTGTTTCATTGCTATTTTTATATGACGTTAGAGGAATGAGGCAGATGATTTCAGTAAACGCAAAAAAAAACTGAAGCATTTAAACGCTTTGTGACATATGAAGGACTTTAAACCTTCAAACGTCGCAAAGTAAATTGTATTGTTCGAATTTTAAAGATTCGATTGTAAGTGAAGTACGTCAGAATTTTCAACATTTTTGAAAATTAAGGAATGGTATCCAGGATTATCTAAGTAGATGTGGCCTACGCAGAATTGGATAGAACGAATCCCGATTCTTAAAACAACATTAAGTTTCCTATTCATTGCTTACTGTTCATCCTTTCGTGTTTCTTTGCAAATAAGTAATAAAATGTAACCTGTATTTTTTTTTCAATAAAAAAATGCCTATCTTTATAATAATTATTCAAATAAAAGATAGGCCTATTTTCCTTACAAAACCTCTACGTATATAACTATGAAGCAATAAAACTAAGTAAATTCGTAAAACTTGAATGAGACAAGATATTCTGGTAAAAAAAAAAACAATAGAAACATAATTATTAAGTCCGTCACAGTTTTATAAATATTTATGTCCTTTGCGAGTTTTTTTCCGTTCGATCTCTCAACGACCTTTGGATCTCGAGTTTTTTTGCCGTTTTGAAATGTCAATATATTGCGTTGAAGCTTGAAGCAGTGGTACGAATTTTGTTAATATTTTTATGTCTTTTGGTACAGTGTTGGGTTAAGTCACCGACAGCTGAATTTTTTATTTGCATTTTTCTCTCGGATATCCTTCCTTACTAATACTATAAATGCAAAAGTGAGTTCGTTTCTTTTTTTGTTACGCATTTAAATGGATTTCAATGAAATTTCGCATACAGGCCATGACCTGAGTAAGTACATGGGCTACTTTTCATCCTGGATCGCAGACAAAATCGCGGACAATTGCTAGTTGGAAACACTTTTACCCAAGTATTAAACTTTTTCGTTCTACTTTATCATAGATTGATTGCTTGATTTTCATTTTGGTCAAAAAAAGAGTAGTTAAGCAGGTAATTAATTGTAAAGAATCTAACCTTAACAAGAAACAGAACTTAGATTAAGTTTTCGTTCCTTGTGACTATTTGAAATTTAAAATCTCAGTACTGCTTTTTTCCTTAAAGTAGGTAGGTAATCAAGAGTTTAAGGAAAAAAACACTTGGGTTTTAAAATTTCATAGTACGAGTAACCTCTAAAAGTTTTAAACTTTTCCTTAAAATATTTAAAAAACGTACTAGGTACAAAATAGATGAAAAACACACCAATTAACAACCCAATAAAATCCCAACTCTTAAAAAAAACTCGTCATAGAGCAAACCAGTCCACTTCATAACACGTTGGTACTGCCACGAAAGCGTCCGCTGACGGCTCCGAACGTTAACATGCGACTCACGGCGCAGGCTTTCATCAACAACACATTCATGCACTGAGATATTTGTGCGCGAGTATGTTTGTGTGTGTGGGTGAGAGAGAGAGAGAGAGAGAGAGAAATGGGGGGGGGGGTGTCATGTTGTAAGGTGTCAGACGGAAGCGAAGTGGTTGATACGTTAGTTCTAATTGAAGATCGATTTATTGCCAAATGAGAGCAATCTATCTTGTGGGTTAGCCAGTCGCTATGACTGTTATTATTTGAAAATAACATGACATCTTAATCTAACTGTCACTTGTATACTGGCTTGCAAAATCAGGCAGTAAACTTCATCAAATGAATCTAATAATATTGAAGGCTACAAAAATAACCATAGGTGATGAACTGATAACGCACCTGCACTCTACAAAATTCAACACGCAATGCAACGTGGACACGCCCTAATGCAATGAATAATGCTTAGAAGTTTTTGGGAATGATTCAGTGGACGAACTCACAATCCGGGTTCAAATTCAAATGCACTACTAACAATACCTATTATGTCATTATGATATTAGCGATAACGATATTGTGACATTAGCTCAAAAGTCTTCAGTAATTTATTACTTAGAACTTCAGTGATGTCATCCTTCATTCATATAAGGAATTTGGCTTAGGTATGAACTGAGTCTAATTTGCCACGTGGTTTCCGTTTTCGCTAGACCCTTTTGCGTGGTTGAAATTGCTTTAAAATGACGTAAGAGATGACTGAGAATCCAATCTATAGGTAGACAGGAGAATCAAAGTTTGTACAGTCGACCGTTTGATGGACACATATAACTTATGCTGGGAGCTCTGAAAATTGCGTCAGTTTCAAGTATATGAAGCTGATACTATTCACTTCAATATGATATCGAGAAACAAGCAATGAAGCATAAGAGGCCAGCTGCGACCTTTTTATTGTACGTTACTTTGTATCTGTATTGAAGACGTGTCGGTCTACCTGTGATCTTAATATTTCTATCGTCGTGGCTACCGTTCTTTGAAGCTGCCTCAGGGACAAAAAAATATACCGATATGCGACGAACGGAGCAAAAAATACTGAGTAATAAGACGTGTACAAAAAGTATGTTTATCAAATAAATTTATGAGAACTTCATTGCTACTGGATGTTACCGTAAAACATGCTTAAGATTTGTGCCCATTGATCACTACTTTGTTTGTGATCGATGTCGGTGCCACTTAACCACATCTCTTCATTATCCTCCTGTATCTATCTTCTTACCCCAATTTTTTTGGGGTCATTTCAGCACATTTGCACCGTCAAACGTGACACCACAAAAACTGTTGAGAACATCAATTCTAGTCGTTAGACATTTGAATTTAAAACCATAAAAAAGTCTAGCCAATAAATAAAACAAGATCCCTTTACACGTAATTTTTACTTCCCGGCACCGTGTGAGTAATAGACCGGAAATACTGGCTACCTGCGCCTGAGCATAACAACTAACCATTTCTTAATGTCAAGAGTTTAAAAAAAACGGAAGACGTCTCGTATTTCTTAGGAACGCGATGGATGACAGTTGGCAGTGGGGTTTGTGTTGTGGATGACTTTTTGTGTGGTTTTATATTGAAACATAATACTTGTGTATTTCTATGTTGTTCGCTACTGAGTTGAAATAAACGACAATGTGTTCAGAGAAGATTCTCAAAAGAGCTGAGGAAATCTGGTCCGTTTGAGGTCGAAACAAGTGAGTATGTAAAATCTTTAAAGTCCCTCTGAGTTGTAATATATACATGCTGAAACATTGAGTATAATCATAACATTAACAAATATGACTATGTCCCACAAAATTATATAAGTACTTATATTAATATAGGTATGACATACTAAAAAACTTTGTGATTTACAATAATTAGATAATGACTCCCTTGCTATAAGAAAGTTCTACTCAGTAGCTCATTATTTCTTAGAAATGGAACTTATTAAAAAAAAAGTGGTTGAAATATTCCCATAGCCCGAAAAAAATCTGGTTACAAACTATTGTTGAGTGGGTAACATTAATAACACCTTTGTGAGTTGCTCAGCTGTAACCAATGGAATTATAATGAAGAACCAATCGACTTTTAATAGCGTTCAAGGTGATTTCTATCCCTTTTCTATTCAAGATGGTTAACATAGTTACTTTTCAGATTTTTGTTGTTTTTATTCTTATGCCTGGTTTTTTTATTGGGAATTTGAAGTTGGGAATTATTAAAACTCTACTTGAACATGAGGTACTTAATGTGATTACTTAGAAATTAAAATTGATTTCCAAGAAACGTAAGAAATTTTGAATTTCGCGGGATACATTGAAGGGATCACCGATGCTAAATTAATAGGTTCTCAACTTAACATTTTCAATTCAGAATCCGGGTATCTATAGTCTGCTAGCTTTGAGGTTGTTTTTAAAATTTATTTAGAATGTAGGTAATAAAAAAGTGAATTAAATAAAATGTCTGCAAAATCCAATTATTCCTATGAATTAGAGCGAGGTCCGGTAGAAATAATAAGAGTAATGAAAGTATTTCTTAATTGTGTTGACTTACTGAAGTCTAAATAATTGCATTATACGTTATAAACTTATAAACAGTATGCTCGCAAATTAAACCCCGTAGAGACTAAAATGTTTTGAAACAAATATTGGTCGTATAATTCCATAGTCTGATGAATACTGATGATGATGTTGAAATGATTGATCTAATTTACCACTAGTGAATAATGTAATCCACAACATTTTATATTTCATTCTTCTCCCGTATTGAGACGAACTATTACATGTCTAGCTCGTTTATTGAAGTATTTAGGTACTGAAAAGTATCACTGCTCGTACATGCTATGTCATTTATAACTTTATAGGACTGCATAACTGACTTCCCAACGAAAACTCAACCTAACTGTTTCTAAACACACGAATCAAATTCAATTAATCTTAATGTCAAATGACCTACATGTTATTAAGTTATCCATTGCGTGTTATACCCAAATAATTCGATACGTCTCGCGTAACACCTGTCGGGGACTTTCACCTCAAAAATCAAGTTTGGATACAAGACGAAACAAGAAATCTGTTATACAACTCACTTGGGCGTAAAGAAGGTGATTATTGATCTCAACATTCTTTCGAAGTTAGCGGTATTTTGTTAAATTGGGAAGGTGAATCAAAATCATTAAAAGCACCATTAGGAGACTATGTCAGAAGAAGTGTTAAAGCACAAGTTGAAACTACGTGTCTCAAAATTATCATTGCGGATACAATAACACCTACTTATTCTTTTTTGAATTTTGATTATGGAACATTTCAGAAATTAAAAATATAAGATACGTCATCCATGAAATAAGTTGTTAGTCATTCTTTGTTCACAACATTAAATTATCGACATCTAACGGTTTTAGTAAAAGTTTTAATGGTGTTGCATAAAAATACACGAATTTTTGGAACGAAACTGAAAGTGATTTAGAGTTTAAGTTGGTCTACTTTGTGTTGTTTATAAATTATTGTTGACATTAAGGTTTAATGTAACCAATAAAAATGAATTGTGGAAGAAAATTTTGACTTCCTTGCAAGGAAGTTCATTACGTAAAATCAAAATCAAAAGTCATATATTCAAACTAGGCTGAGAATCAGCACTTATTGAACATCAAAATAACATAAGACCGTCCCCCGAAACGCCCGTCCTTCATCAATTCCTAATGCTGTAGCTGGGAAGAAGAAGTGGTGCAACAAACTCCCCAGCAGCACAGCTGTCTGTTCAGTTAGAAGAACTGGATTCAATACAGTAGTAAGTAATTAACATTACGAAACACAAAACATTAAATTAAATTATTTGTCATATGTCAGCTAGCACACGCCGATATACCTACCAACGAAAGCATTAAAAACTATACTCAAGCAGAAATAAATAATAAAAACGTAAACAGAACAACGTAATAAAAGCCTCCAGCCATAAACGGCGAGCCCGCTTACATTTGCAAATGCAATGCTGCATTATGTTTATATAGCTGTAACTTGAAGTTACAAATGATAAACTAGGACCTTCGAAGTGAAATAAAGAAACTGTTAATTACTAATAACAATAATAAAACCATAGTCAGCAAGATGATCTGTCCTGTCCTGTAATAACTAGAAAATCCATTACAAAACCGCAAAAGGGCCTCCCATTTATAAATAAATCTACATTAAGAGATCTAGATACAATAACTGTCCAAGTAATAATAAGTTTGTCTGATCACCCGTCACTGCAACTCACGAACATGCAAGGCCACTCATAATCGTGATTGGTAACTTCAAAATATTTTGAATGCAAAAACGTAATGTTACAAGCATACGGCACAGGCACAGCAATCAAATATCGAAGCAAACATAAATTGGACAAGTCATTTCAAAATAAACAAAAGAGAATCGATAAAAACAGTAATGAAAGTGTTGAGAAAATTTTGTGTAAGTTGTAATTTTAATGACGGTTAGTTTCTTAATAAGTTTGGTTAAAATGCAATCACTAATCAAAACATGTGCAAGCAATCAGTAATCAACCAACTTAATGGAAGAACCAAGCTTGGAGATAGTCTTATAGTTTATAGGAGAACTCATGTGCAACCATGAATATTATTTTTAGGAAAGCCGTAAAGTTTTATCGCTAAACTCTGATATGAAACATTTAAAATGAAGAGCTAGTACGTAAACTCTAATAATTTAATCTTTATTTAGACAACAAAATGAACAAACCAATAAAGAAACTTCATATTCCTTAATTATTTTTTCCTTCATTATAAAACCACTCGAGTCATTCATATTTCATAAGAATTGCCGCCTAAATTTTTACAAGTAATTCGCAAGCAACCCAGTAAAGAAGAAAGCTGACAGCACCATTGTCGATATTAAATAACCATTGAGTGAATGGATCGGACAATCATTCGGTCAGCGAGGTCATTCACTCGCATTCTGTTAACTTGAAACATCTGTGTTGTTCAATTATGAGAATTGAAATAGTTGGCGAATTTGTTAATGACTTTGACCCTTATGTTGACCTATGATGTAAGGAAGGGGCTAAATAAATGAGATCTGTAGGACTTGAACTTAAAGACTCATACAATTTTAAACTAAAAAAATACTATAAGGTTCATGGCTAAACCTACTACGTCAATTAGCTTGAAGACGAATGAGACATATTATTACACAACTACACCATTGAATCCCTTCAATGGTGTAGTTCACTTGTGCACTTTGTGTGAATACACTTACCTACCCACATGCACTAAAACTATTCCCTAAGACATACATTTTTAGCAGTGTTATAGGAAAGTCCCAAGTTTTGCAGTAGATGCACATAAGGACTTCAAAATTATGTTTGTAGGTCGCTAAGCAAATACAAAATATGTGTTTAAACAGGAAGCATGGCAGGCAATCACACATTTTATTAAAATGTAACCAACCAAAATAATGAATGACGAATCAACATAAAATGTTGCCAATTTAGTTTATTTGCAAGTAAGTTTTGTAATTGTATGAGATCTCGCCGAAATTCTTGAGTCACTTTTATTAGCTTGTAAATTGTGATATTGCTTTCTATTGATATCAATCTAAACATGCATTAATTTCCGTTTTGGCTTCAGGTGGAAACTAAAGTGGGTCAAAAGTACATCAAACGGTGCTCGTAGCTATTTAATTTTCATCGTCAAAGAGTCTAACTTTATGAACGTGAAAATACACACTGTACTAGTAATAGTATATAACTGACGTCAATTTAGCATCGATTACGAAAATAGCTCTCGATTATCTATAATCGAATGTACCCAAACACGGACTTGCTTAATACATTGCCACGCTAATTATTTTCCTTCCTTAAACAAAATGCCAGTTCACTAACATTGGATACGGTCAACGTCGCAAAAATTTTGACCAATTTTCGCCTTAATTTCTTGGTAAAAACTCTTCCGTGGCTAATAAGGAAATTATGGTGACAAAAACTGTGTTTAGTACACAAGGCACGAAACAAATGGGAATGACTCTAACAACCACTTTCACTAAAGAATGAATAATAAAAATATTTCGTTCACCGATGCGTAACGCTTGCTTGGTGGTCGGACAACTGACCAATAAAAATGTAAATTAGCGGAAGTTTTTTGTAGTAACATTGACAAGAAATTCTTGGTCTGTCAGCTGTTGGTTCTCTGTTTGCGGTTTTGTGGCTAGGTTGTTGGCAAGGACGGTTAAAAGCGGCATTGTTTCATCAAATACATTTGGAATATCTCGATTTTGAAGTTCACCTACATCGTTATGTTTTCTCGCGTCGTGTCTTTAGAGTCTCATATTTTCTACTTTCAAAGATATCGTTTGTTTTGACCTTATTTTAGTGAGTTCGTCTAGAATTCTAGACTCTTAAACAGACGTGATTAACCGCGTTTAGATTGGTGTTGTATGCTTTTAAGATTTGCGTTTCTGCTAGTTCCGATTGACTTTCTATAAATAAGTAATTGATATTATGTGAATGTAGTGAATAATAATTACTATTTTAAAGGCAGTACAAGCCGTATTTTTTGCATTCAGTATTTAATATTTTTCTTTCTGTATAGACCCCTTTTTCCTATTATTTTAACATTATACGTTTGCAAGATTTGTTATTCTTTTCTGTACTTCTACGACGAACTCAGCCAGTGAATTCAACAAATATAATACCGCACTTAGATCAATTTAACCTCCTGAATAATTATAATGTCTGCAGACATAAAGTGTAGATCGCAGACAATCCGCTAGTCACGATAGATCGTTAAACGGCATTGAACTTTCAATGTGTCGAAAAAATCCAAGTCCATATTCATTGCAATATAATATAATATCTGAACTCTCTTTTTTTATTTCAAATTATTATAGTTAGTTTCTGTTGGTTATTTTAAAAATCTTTATCTTCAACATTTCAAATTAACTTATTGTAAATAGTGAAATGATTATGAGATTCGTTGTCATTATTCTTGAGGTTAAACGTTTGGTTAAGCTTAATTATTACTCTATTGATTTTACCATTCTATCTCTCTTGAGCATTATTTCTCCTTAAAGAGGTCAATTGCTTGAAATAGACCTTCCCCAAGGATTATCACCATTGCGTTGCCTAAACCCGGATGATTCCTGCGAACTTCACTAGGTCATACTTCCACCTTATGGAGGGCCTACCAACGCTTATTATATCTCTCCTGATCTACATAATATTTTTCATTAGTATCTTTTTCTATTCTAACAATATCTTAATTCACTTTCATTAATTTATCTACATTTGACACATTACAGGCCTGACCTTGGCTGAATATATTATTTAGTGAGTGATCATTGTTACTAATGGTTAAGTAAAGAAATTGATGACTTAGCGTTTCTCTTGCATGTTTTGAAGCTATGGTGCCGTATCGTTTTTATGCCGGTAACTGTATTATGACCGGGTTTTGAGTTCAAGTTTTGGAAACACGATTCGTTTGGTGCATATTAGTAAGTCAGTGAGCTTATTATGATCAGATTTCTTCAATGTTTAATATTTTGGACAGTAATACTTATAACATGCATTATTAATGTAATGCAATGCACATTTTTATAAAAAAATGTACCTTCATGCATAGTGAGAAATGTACAGACGCCAGCGCATCAAGCTACTACAATCTGTCAAATTTCTTTAATAGATTTTCAACTTTATCGCTAAAGCATTAAGGTTCAAGGTTGATTGGGAAAATTTGACAGTTTCGGGTAGCTTGACCTGCTGGCGTCTGTACCTTGATGCATAGGCACTGTAAATTGTTGCAATTCTTTTTTTTTACGAATATTTGATTGTTATGTGCATTTGTATGTATTCGTTGCTCGTTTCTACTCTGCATTCCAGTCACAACTTTGTCATAGTTATTCTTCTCATGATTCTGAGTTTCATACGCAGAAAATAACAATTAAACGATCGTTCTTCATATCAAATACCAGTAGCGGTTCTATTCTTCCATTACCTTTTCTATCCCAACCTATAATTGAACTTAACACCACCGGATCCCACACAAAGAATAAGTTTGGCGCCATTGTTATAAGCCCATAGCTACTGGCCATGAGACGGCTGCCGGTCGTTCAACCTGCAGGACTTAAAGTCCTGCCGCCGAATCAGTACCGGTTTCAACATCAATAAGTAATTACGGGAAGACTGTGGAAAAAAACTGGATTTTGGACGACTGATGCAGGAATGAGCTTTTTTATTTTGTGGGTAATCAGAGATTATTATGTTGGAGACTGATGTTATTTTAGTGATAATCACCATGCAACAGACAGTGCTCTATTACTATGGCAAAAGCCAAAACGAAATTGAAAGATTCATACGTTTTAATAAACTTGTTCACATTTATTAATTAAGTGTTTCATATATTTACATTATTTTTCTCTAGCCAAGCATAAAATGTGCCCGCATCCTGTCAAAGTAAAAATCACATATCTCTAAAATATTCTCAAACTATTAGATATTATTATGTCTCAATCAAACTGGGTTAAATAATCGCTCAAGCAAATGGCTTCATTTCAAAATAAATGATTACGCGCAACCATAGTGCGTAAACGGTGGTTAGTCCGTCAGTTGGAATTATATAACAGAATAATTGCAATTTTCTATCGCAGAAATGTTAATAATTTCGTGAGATAAACTAGGCTTCGATGAATTATAAATTTATGATATTTAGTTTGTTAAGTAAACGAATGTGTAGTTTCAAAAATGCTCAGTTTGAGATATTGTGTTCTTGATATTATATGACCAATATTCGTTTTTATATCAGCCTCATTACTCTCCTTAGGTAAACAGATTTTTGTTTTTTTTATGGAAAACCATGTCACATGTTTTTAAAAGTAAAACGTGTAAAAACCTGAAAGTTCTAAACTTTAATACTAAATTTCATAATATGAAATGTGTACGTTTATTGCCTAAAATAGCTTTGTAGAAATTCCTGAATGGCAGGTCAAGTTCATCCACATAGTACCTATACCACTCACAAACAACTCCCACGCTAAAAGAAATTCAGATAAAAAGGCGAGACAGGACATAAAAACATTCTTAGAAGCAATAAACCTACAAACTAAACAAACAATCTATGCGTTTATACCTCAAATAACAGGTGTGGCATTTTCTCATCCTACCATTGCCCAACGTATCACAGACTTTGAAAAACACGACAATGGCAAAGGGTGTGGCTAAAATCGAAAAATTTGAACAATCGCACAACCCAGTCAACTGTAAACAGTCAGTGAAATTCCGTATAAACCACGCCATTGTTATTTTAAATGTTTTCCGTATTTCATAACGGGTCAGATTAGAATAAAATGCATGCAAATTAAACATAAAAGTAAAAAGGCTAGAGATCAGTTATGGTCAAGACGTAATAGTATTGCAAACATGAATTGAATTGGTTTACCGCATCTAATGCGAGGAATTTTTGCAACTGCCACATTGTTTGATGATTTCAATTAAATATGGCATAGTGAGAGTAATGTGAAACTTGACGGTTGTAGAATAGCTAATTTATATTGTTAGGTCACTTTAAATAACAAGTTTTGAGTAATTATTTTTAGTATAAACGATTTAGAAGCCAATAGGAAAATAATTCTAGAAGAGACTTCAATACTCTTTAATATTCAGAATAGTGAATCAATAACACTGAACGTGGTCTAGAATCCTAAACATTATCTCAACTGCAGCATAATACATTATTCAGCAAGAACCAGCCTAGAAACCTTCGCAACTCCAACAAAAGACAGTGAATGAATAGCTCCACAAAGGCAGGTGATGGCGATTATACCTCAAGGCGACGTACGCAATCAAGAACAATTTATTAAAGGTATCGGACAATCTTACTCTTGAGCTCCTGACTCGCGTATAAGGCTTCGTAAGGAATCCGAAAATAAAAGAAAAGCTTAAAAGATTCGCCTCACCGCTCTTCGAGGCGGTCGTTCCGGGAACTGAGAATGAAACTGGAAGGCTGGACATGGCAGGTGATTTCGAAGAAAAAGATGATAAATTATATTGTTGGGAACATATTAATGAAAAAGGATACTTTAAAATAGGCATAACCGGTCGTCCGAAATACGCGCGAAAAATAATCGAGTGGATTTCATTAAATGAGTATTACTAGCTTGTGTTAGAATCATATTAACCTGTTGAACAACAATAAATAATATTCTATTATAATCTGAACTATAATATAAACAAAAACCTCAACCTAGAACCCCCATTTTATTTACATAATACTCTTCATCCAATTCATTTTACACAGTATCTACATCATTGTATTTTACTATGTCGATGTCAACGCGCAAATCATTTTTCAATCCACTAACATACTTGCAATTAGGTTCAATTCTGTCTTGCTTGACTGATTTAAATACTAGTTATGATGCAATAAGTATTCCAAGTTCCTCTTCCGCATCTATAAAAGGTACTCTTTGCATACTAAGTGATTACTGGCCAATGAGCTCTGTTCTATGAGGATGAAAGAAAGGCATAAAAATGTATGTATGAGCATTGGATGGAAATGTAACTTCCTCTTTTGTCGTAGGCTGCTGAGAAAGATTTCTCTCTTTTAAGCTTTTAGACAATAGTCTAATAACCTTTTTGCCTCATCTAGGCAACGCAACGTCCGCGTTAAACCATTACTTGTCATTGTCTGTTGCAAATGTTTAAATATATTGCGGTTTTTGACATATACCAGTTTACGACCAAAGCTTCAGAATCCTGTCAGGGTTATGCATTCAACCCATTAGTCAGAGATCCAATTATCACATTGGCATCTTCGGGCACAGCATATTTATGCATCAATGGCGTCGGTCTCAAAGTTATTGCTTTTTGGAACCAGTTTGTGGTCGCGCGGACGTTTTGTACTAAAGGGATCGCAAGAGGACAATATCAAGGACACAGGTTTGCTGAAACCGAGGACTTTTGTGAATTTTCTGTGTTATTCCGTGAAAAAGTATGTTCTAATGAGAAGGCGGTGTTGCAGTGTGTTGTTAATATTTTCGTATTTGCTGACAACCAATTAGCAGCAGCATCTAAACATGCCTGGTTTTCAAGAAAACGCGAGCCGCATACGATACGCGATAATCGAATCCTGACCTTTAGATTCTGTTTGTAATAGTTTATTTTACAACTTTGACCTCTTGCCACTGGACCAACTCCGTGATTTCCAATGCAAATCACGCAAATTCTACGTGGTAATACCCACCTACTAGTTTATCTTGATTACTGTTATTCTGAAGTACCCCCTATATCTCTGTCAGTATCTGGATATGTGAATTGATTTGTATCAACATCGTAGGGGCGATTCCTGGTTTTAAGAACGTTCGTATTCTAATCTGTCTCAATCTGATGAAAGGAATCTACTTTTTTTTTAAAAACGATGTTATTTTAAGTTTTTAGTTTTTATTTCGATACTTAATATTTCTCATTCTTTTTAGTTCATTTAGTGTCTCATTATTACAAAGTTTATTTCTTGTAAATTTGCTGCAGCCAACTCCTCAATACGTGGACTACGAGGCTACTATTGAGGAGTTGGGCTGCAGCAAATTTCAATAGAAAAGAAAAAGAAATAAAACCGTTTAATAAAAATACAATGAATTTATCTACATTTTTGACCAGTTTATGACATTGATTGTCGCTGAGATAAAATTGCGACTCGAATTTAAACGTTTTTATACGTTTATATCTACGCCTACCCTTCAGAAATGCCATTTATTGTCAAAAAAACGTCTGTCATTTATTTACCTGACTCATCTTCTGCAATATTAGTTACAACTAAGTATAAATCTAAGTTTCTAAACAAAGTACTATAGTTATTAACAAATCTGTCACATCGGCTAAACTTGTCGATGAACTCAGCCTTTGTTTGTGCGCGCGCGCACGGAGCGCTGTATCCGTGATCGTTTTATTTATTTTAAAGCTGTGTATGTTAATCAGATTCTGATGTGGTTTGGTTTTGTCAATTACAGTAATGCAAACGTAGGTAATGAGTTTTTATTATGAGGCTTGGTAATAAAGTTTTGTAAATTTCATTGACCTTTGGGATTTCCAAGAGAAGTTTTGAAACAGAATACCGCTGCTTATGGCTGACTAAACGAAATGACTTCGACATGAAGTTACCAAGAAATTACTTTCGATGTGTGGGTGGTATTGGTATGTCCTACCTACCTAGCTTAACTTAAACGTTTTTATAAATGTACTAAGCAAAAATAAGTATGATTCTAATAATAATGTTAAAGGACAATATTGTTATTGTAATAATGTTAATTCTAGATGACTAGAGGATTAATTTAGTCAGATTTAAAACAGATGTAAATTGTAAAATTTTGAACACCTACAGCTTTTAATTTACAACTAGAACCGCATTGAAGATAATGACATCTGAGATGATTTTCTCAACACAAAATGTATGTTGCAGTGCAGATATATCATTTTAACACTAGATGAGATCTCATCTCACATTAGCCTAGATTTTATCACAGCAAAGTAATGACAAGTACTTTCTTGTAATCTGTTTCTTGTGGTATGTACGAAGTATTAGTCAGCAAAAACTTGTCATTTTCCCTCGTGATTTGAAGTTATTTTATTTCAGGCTTTAGTTACTTAAATGTTGGTTCTTGGAATGCCTAGTTGCTCAAACGAGGTTGAGTTACATTTCGAAATTATATATTAAGCCTTACGACACATCAAAAATATGTGACACTTTATTCTGTAATATTTAGCAGAATTTTCAGTAGGTATAGCAGTAATTTATTTCGGAAGTTAGTATTAGAGCCTTCGGTCAACAATAGCTCTAGATTAAGGATTAGAAACAAAAACACATCGCTCAAGTGGTCGCAACTGCATATAACATGATTATAAATCTTAACACTCAAATATAAAGTTTATTATGGTATTTACTAGTTTGATTGAAAAGTAAACGTGGAAAATGGAAAGTAAAACATAATTTCTAAGCAATAAGGTTGAAAAAACTATATTGCAAAATAAGAGCACAACATTATTTGTGGTTTTATTTTTCCAGTGGTTTTTGATGCGGTCATCGTTAATCTAATACTATTGTTGATCGAAGATTAAGAGGATAGGGTATTTATTAGAAGCGGATATACTAATTTTATACGCAAAAGTAATGATAGCAAAAACAAAATTAAACTGCTTCGGGCAGAAAAACAAAAAAAAAAAATACAATACCGTCATCCACAAAATTCTAAAAATAACTCTCAACAAGTAACGCCGAGAGGTAAAAAGCTATACAAAGTAGGTACGTAGGTATATGTTATACATCTTTAGTTTCACCTCACCTCACATATTGAAAGTACCACGACCGGTGTATGAACCCATAATACCGTTTCGAAGTAAATTTTTTCATAAGATTATTCAAATTATTGTCGTTATACTACTTTCGACGCGTGAGAGTCGATTCGACAGGACAGTATGTAGACTAGGTTTTGTGCGTGACTCTGTCTATAAGCAAATTATGTGTTTTATTTAAGTATGGATGCGTGTCTGTGTGTATTCGTTTATGGAAATTGTGTGATCGTAAAGTCGATTATTTGACACGGAATAATGTAAATATAACAAATTGGCTCCATTTCTCCGTTGTTCGTAGAATATGTACCTACACTAATATGCAAGTTCGAATAAAATACTTCTGAAATAAAAATGTTACGTACCAGCCTACTCTTAGTAGAAATCTCAATAATTATTTCAGTTTTCGATTTAATATTTTCGGTTAAATAAACAAGAAAATTCACAAAATAAATATTCAGATAATCGTATCTTGATTTGCCTCGTAACTTGTAACTCAGTGCTTACCATAAGTAGTTTTCACAAAGAAGAACGGCAGTGTCAGTGTCGCTATATTTGAGAAACGAGCCTAAACTAAATTATATGCATTTTAAAGATCAAGTTCAGTAGTTTATTTTCCTGATTAAAGTTTTTTTTTATTATGTGGGAAAAGAGAAAAAAATGTAAATAGATATTTTTGTTAAATCAGAAGTAAAAGTAGCAATTACTAAACGTAAAATAGCGTTGTTGAAGTAGACATTGCCATTTTCAGTAGAATAATACATATTAGTAGAATGTGATTGTTGGCTGGATGGTTAAAAACTAAAAATCGTTTTATAATAACATTATGAACACATTTTTTTATATTTTATATTATTTGAAATTAATGAGATTGCAATATTCCAATCTTAACTGTAAACCGTATTCTTAACCGCTCGACACCCGTCATGTTGACAGATTTTTAAGTAAGTAAGAAAACATAACATAATCGTTAGTTTTTACAGTTAATACCTGGCAACATTGAACAATGTATTTCTGACAAGTGACAACTGTCATCAGTGATCTGTCACAGTCGTCGTAACTCGTATGTAGGTACCTATCTTCCGATTTGTTTGGCGTCTGTTACCTATTTGTTTACTTTCCAACTCATTATTGTTTACTTGCATTGTTTATTCCGCGTTCAGTTGAGCCCAGTATTA
Organism: Brachylomia viminalis; assembly: GCA_937001585.2. Classification (NCBI taxonomy): domain Eukaryota; kingdom Metazoa; phylum Arthropoda; class Insecta; order Lepidoptera; family Noctuidae; genus Brachylomia; species Brachylomia viminalis. The sequence goes on along the minus strand of OW443294.2, from coordinate 25,696,524 downwards.
TAAGGTGCTCTGTGAGTTGAGCTTTCGAGTTCCTGCGTGTTGAGTACTTGTGATAGAGAACACTTTTTTTGAGACAGGACTCTATTTGTTATTATAAACATGTCTCGTTCTAACGTTCGGTGTATTAACTGCGAACTTCGGTTGACGAGACCACGACATAAATAAAACGAAGACCTTGTTAATGTTATAAGCCGGAGTAATGTTATTAGTAAAAACTCGTATATAGCCAATCATTTATATGGCAGACCTGATCTCCCACTGGAAAGACAAAATACAATTGTTATCTGTGATGGCACCTATGTTTATGCCCAAAAAAGCTCAAATTATTTATTTCAAAAAGAGACTTATTCCCTGCATAAGTATCGAAATCTCATAAAGCCATTCATGATTGTATGTTGCAATGGATACATCCTGGATGTTGCAGGGCCATATTCTGCCACTACTAACGATGCGTCGATAATGATAGGTTTGATAAATAAAGACAGTTTTTTGGATTTTTTTAGAGAAGACGATGTGTTTATTCTCGATAGAGGCTTCCGAGATAGTGTAGACGCTATACATCAGCGTGGCTTCCTCGCCCATCTACCAGAAACCCTGTCACCAGGTCAGTTTCAATGAACTACACTGGAAGGCAACAGGTCGCGCTGTACGACAATAAATAGATGGGTTGTGGAAGCCGTTAATGGCAGAATCAAAAGAGACTTTAAAATATTCAGACATGAATATTTTAATTGTGCTTGCCCTCACATGATGAAATACTTCTCCATTGCAGCAGCACTGCATAATGCATTTGCCACAATGTTTGTGGATCCAAGTAATGCGGAACAAATAGTCAATATTATAAATGAAAGGCTTTTCGCAGACAACACATTAGCAGAAATAGTACAAGAAGACAATTTGAGTAGAAGAAACTCTATGTTTATAATGATAACGAGTGCAAATATTGTGTTCCCTAACCTGTCTATAGAAGAATTGGTCCTCTTTGCTTGTGGCACTTACCAAATCCGACAAGCTAGGTCTTATATAGGTGAACAGTTGCGTTTCCATGGCCTTTACACAATAGAGGTTTGCAGAGAGGACCATGTCAATTTAAGCAGGTTAGGGGGAGTAAGCTCTTATTTGATTCGAGCAAAAGTAAAGTCCCGAAAAACTTACTATGTTTTTATAACAATAGATGGGCAACAAGTGGGTAGGAATGCCATCACCGGATATTGTTGCAATTGCATTATTGGTTTGCGCACTGTGGGATGTTGCTCTCACGTAATGAGCATAGTGTGGTACCTGGGTTATGCGCGTCACCAGGATAATATACTCCACCTGCACAATTTCTTGACCAAGTTTTACTCAGGATAGATACATGACTGATAAGTAATAAATAGGTGCCTATTTTAAATATTTGGAAAAGTGTGTAGTTTCATTTCATATTATAACATCCTTTATTATCTACCTACCTACCTTTTTGCTGGACCTAGGCTTCTCCTAAAGCTTGGGAATGCCAAGCTTACATATACATACATATATAATATACAGAGATGGCAAACAAGTGTAGGTACGGTTCGCATGATGTTCCAGCAACATCAATAGGCATACCTAACCTTTTGGTGTAGGTTACATGTACATCCTATCCGTTTCGCCTCAAAGGAAAAACGCTATTATACATATGACATGTACCTACGTTTTATTCTTAAATGAAATAATCTGCTCATTAATACACATTTCACAACACACATAACCTGACCTACATGGTAAATCTTTGAAACGATTTTCTGTCAAAATCCCATTACAAAAAAATATGCTATGATTACACTTTATGTTAGTAGGCCTTAGATCTATCTCTTTCGGGTGTTTTTACTAATGCACGCGAAGTATAAAGGCGACACTCAAAGTACATGGGGTTTTGCCAATCTTCTTTTATACCGTCATTCCTAACATAACCGAAATGCAAGGAATAAAGATCAACTAAAGACGCCATTTTCGCCTCCAACATCATCTGTCATCGTAACTGCTAACATAGTGATGGTAACTGCCATAACTGCGCAAGAGTATGTGCTCTGAAGCATCGTATCGACACATTACAGCCTAATCGCTTAAGTTGCCTACAGATTTCCTCGATTTTTGACGACGCCGACGCTATGACGAACTTATAATTATGAGAAAATTAATTGTAATTTTAAAGAGTAAACTTATAAATTATAGAATTCAAAACAGGTAGGTAGTTAATTTACAATTTGCAATCAATTGCCTCAGAGGCAAAACGGACAAAACTTTGCAAAACTGTACATTTATTTATATTTTTGTTAATAAGTAGGTACAACAATTTACTTACACTGACCTCTCATTGTAAGGAAATCCTATACAATGCGAGATCAGCTTATACTGGAAACTTATAGCTTTATCTGTTGTCGTGCGTAAAAACAGATCTTCGCCTGTTAAAATTATAAAGAAATAGAAAAAAAAAATGAAGTCGATCGTCTGTTGCTTTCACGTACACTCAATTTTGTTTGATCACACGTGTCGATCGTCAAAAATCGATCAAATCTGTACACACCTTTACACAGTCATAGAAACATTTTCTTGGAGAAACTCACACGGAAATGATTCGAGATTAGTAATAAAAGAAATAAGTGCATTAGATTGCTTTATTGGCTCATTGGTTCGATAGTATCGATGCATGCTGGTTTGTCAACGAGTTTCTTTGGCGAAATTATTTTTGTAATTGAGTGTTTCTTTAATCAAAGCTAGGTAGACGTCAACGTTCTTGTCACCAAACAAGAACGTTGATTCAATGTGTAATTTTAATGAGCGTAATGAGGCACGGTACCCAATGGCAGCACGGCACTGCAAGGGACTTTTATGTGACGAAAACAAATATAACTAAAATGAATGAAAATAAGGCTAAGTAATTACAGCTGCACGAGTCGATCGATCTGGTTAAGCTACGCTTGCCGCGGTTGGTCCGTGGATGGGTAACCATCTTTACATACCAAGACCCCTCCGTGCCTCGCAAAGCACGTTAAGCCGTTGGTTCCGGCTGTCATTCGTGGATCTTTGTTTCTTTTTTGTTTGTTACGGCTCGTCAAAAGCCCAAAAGTCTGACAACCAGTGCCATACCCCATGGTTATTACCCGTTATTACTTAGTAACTGGGTTGTGGAGGTCAGATAGGCAGTCGCTCCATGTATACCGGTATTCAGATGTATCTGGTTAGACAGGAAGCTGACCCCAACATAGTTGGGAAAAACTAAGGAGATTGATTAATTGATGTTTGACAATAAAATTGAAATTTCTATGATGATGCATAAGGACGTCGGTCGCGGGACGTCACGGTATCCCTAAGGATACCGCGGCATCGTTGACGTCAGTATGCCCTTGCCACATAGAGATTCAGCAATCAAATTACTACATGAAAAATATTACCAGACATAAAGTAAGACGTTGTATGTTTGTATGTATGTATGTATATTCTCATAATATTTGTTTTATTTTAATAAGTGTTTTTTTTTCTCTTTTACTCTTACACACGCTATCTACATCTCCAAATCCTATCGCAGGTATGCTGGAAGATATTTCATTAGAAATAAGCATCACCTTTGTACCTATTTTTCTGTTCTTTTCTTCTTGTCTGTTTATGTATGTGTGTGTGTGTACATAAATGGTTAAATGAATAAATAAAAAGACTTTTTGTTTACCAATAACTCAATAGACAGAGACATATTAATTATTATCTGATTCGTAATACGTCTAACTACACGCTAACATGCAACCACGCAAAAAATTAACATGAAGTACGGTGTGAAAAATGGCGAATATAAGAGAAATAAACAGCTTCATCTTTAAACATGAACGAAATTAAATAACAGACGTGTTGAAATATCATCAGTAAATTATGGATATTTAGTATTGAGTGGAAAAATAAGGTATTGCGTCACTAGCAAGTTTCTTATTTAATTAAAGTTGATTCTAATCACGAGGATGAATTATTTCTATTTTTTTTTTTGACTGACCGGTTGGCGCTTTGGTTGCGACCCTGCCTTCTGAGCCGCTGGTCCCGGGTTCGATCCCCGGACAAGTCGAACATTTGTGTGCATGAACATGTCTGTTTGACCTGTGTCTGGGTGTGTATTATGTATATAAGTATGTATATCAGTCATCAGGTTACCGTAGCTCTGCCTAGTTCGGGACTTAAAGACCTTGTGTGGATGTTGTCTCATATTTTTATTATTTCGATTATTATAAATTAACTAACGAGCTGCCCCTGCACCACACAGCTTTTACCACATAACAGATTTCTTTTATATTCGTACGCTAAATAATAATGTAATAAACACCAACTTGTCGGAATTCATTCTCTGAATAACTGTGGCATCAAAATCTGTTGCGTAGTGTAGATATTAAACAATGTGGTCGCACAGTCAGGCACGAAAAGCGACTTTAATTTTATAATAAGTAAGTATACTCGTAGATAGTAAATCTAAATGACTGTTGACTGATTTCTTCAGATAGACTGTCGCAACTATTAATTTGACATTGCAAGCTTTGCAAAATTCATTCATTAGAAGGAATTTACTTCCATATTTTGCCAAATTGACCATATACCAGCTCGAACAGATAGGCAAATTGGCAAAATATGAAAGTACCTACTTTAGCTTAATTAATCTATTACTAGACTACACTGGTACTTAAATATTTGTTTAACTCTTAGATTATTTTTTTTTCGTTTTAAATACGTTGCCCCACACTAGAATTTTCTCCTGTATCGTGGGTGCGTTTACAAACTTTGAAACTCACATACACAAACAGCCAGACCCGGAACAATTACTTGCAGGTCATACAAATATTTGTTCCGTGCGAGTATCGAACCCGCGACACGTAACGCAGCAGTCAATCGCTTAACCACTGCGCCAAACGTGCCGTCACCTATTTATCAATATTAGCTTGCAGGCAGCTTTGGTTTAGCTTGGCTAACACCCAAATATGTAAAATTAGAATATTTCTATGAGTCATGTGCCATTTAGATTTTAGATCTGATATAATATTCCATTATTATAATAGTTATATAAATGTAAATTAAATTAGATAAACCCGTGTCTTTGTATCGTTTATAATTGGATATTTAAATACAGCAGCAGCAGGTCAAGTTACCATAAACTGTCAAATTTTCTCATCCGATTTTGAACATAACCTTTAACGTTTTAGGGTTTAAAATGATCTGGAGAAATTTGACAGTTTCGTATAACCTGATGTAGGTAATGGCGACTGTACCTACCTAATGCTGACACGGGTATTAATTTGAAAAAAAAAAGGTTGACTTTAACAGTTATATTATAACTTTGGCTAGCATAAAAACTTCAAAACTGGGCTTTTAGAACCTTTAGATACTTTTTATAGATATAGAAAAGTATCTTCATAATCAGTTATAATCATCTTCCTGCACTTACCTATCCCAACTTATTTACGGGCGAAATTTACATACAAATGAACGCTAATTTGTAATTTGTGTATTTATAATGAATTCCATTTTGAAGAAGCTCGTGCATGTAAAATTGATCGTCGTTTGTCACTTAGACAAACGACTTCATTGTCTAATCGATCGTGTGTGAAATAACTTGTGTTAATTAGGACCAATAAACTATTAGAATGCTGTTATTCGATCAAAGAACTTTAACTTACTTCGCGTGCGAACATTATGGGAAAATAATCGTAATTGCTAATCAAAAAATTGTGGATCTTTAAGGAAAATTTAATCGCTGTAACTAATATTGCCAAAGCGGTATCAGAATGTCTTAATTATTTATCGCACCAGTAAGTCTAGTTTATTACATTAACTCTGTTTAAAGTCTAGTCACCAATTTATCGACGATTTTGGCGGTACATCTGCGAGATTGAAGTCGAACTGGGCGCGTCACACTTAGGTACATGACGCATGAGGAAAGTCGGGCATCGTCACTGCGGCAGGCCTTTTATTTTATTTTTTTCTTGGGGAAACCTTCAAAAGGCACACGACCTCCGAGCACCCGATCACCATCAGCACATAGACAGGGTCCCGGTTCCTCTTAAAATACCAATTCCAGAACCCCCCCTATGCAACGCCTGTAAGGCACATCCCTGGGACCGAGGCAGGTCTACGAAACGCTGGCGAGACGCTCTGGACTCATTCTTGCCAGATTGGCCACAGGACATAAAACATCACAGTGAGACAATCTATGTATGTATGCAACATAAAAAAGCGTGTTAATAATGAAATGCTCTTCGTTGGTAAGCATCACATGATAACGGCTGGACCGATTTGGCAAGTTTTTGAATGAATTTAAAATTTTCGTAATAATCCGATTTTTTTTAAATTAGATTCATGGGGAGAGAAAGTTTAAAAAGTTAAGCCCGGATGATTGGAAAATTCGGAAAAAACTCGGTCCTTTTTTCAATGCGATTTTTGTATGAATTATTGTTTGGTGGTTACGTCTATCGGGTCAACTAGTGGGTTGACAAAAATATAAGAGTAGGTACTGAGAAATCTAATGGGATTTTACATACGACAACCTTTGTAATTAATAACGATAATGCTTCCCGAAATCGAGAATAAAACCCCATTGATACGAAGCAAGTTGCTTGCTTGTGGCATATACAATAAAACTGAAGCAACAAATGAATTTCATTGTTTAGACACTGTTAAGACAGTGTAAGTTTAAATGATGCTTAAAATTTTATGCCACAGGTAGGTATTTAAGTCACATCGTGTATATTAGGCTTAAGAAATACTACAGCCATCTCAGCCTTCCAAAATATTTGAAACTAGAATGTGCCATTACTCATCTTCTCAACAACACAAAAGAGAAAGAATGTCTACTATGTAACAAAAACAAAACACCGACAGTGTAAGAGCAAACATTTCTCAAATTCAGCGAAGTGCGCAATTAAAGCAAGTTACACAACAAATGTACACTACATTACATAAACATTGATAATACTATAATTGACTACAGCCTGCTGGTTTATTTGTATACATGATGATTCATTGCGACGAGGTAGAATGAAAAGGTTCCAACGAGTTAGAAAAACTGCTTGATTTTAATGAAAACTAAATTGTTTCATGAGTAAGTACACAATGGTGCCGATTCCTTTGTCACAAACTAAACCAAATTTAAGTTCAGTGCATCTTTTTCTTTCTATTTCATGAAAAAAAAGGACAGAAGATAAATTTTAGTTTAGTCCTGTCAAATTAATCAGCGCCTGACACTACTCCATACAAGTTTAAGACGTGATTAAAAAGTTGACTACTAAAGTTACATCAAATTACGTCAGGTGCTGACTAATTTGACAGGACTAAACTGATATTTATCTTCTGTCCTTTTCACAATGAAATAGAAAGAAAAAGATGCATTCAACTTAAATTTAGTTTAGTTTGTGACAAGGGAATCGGCACCACTGTTGATATTATGAACTGATTTCAAAAGTTCCAGGGGCCGTACTATGACCTGTTAACGCCATCATGATTCCGTTAAGAAAAAGAGATAGTGCTATCGGTTATGTATAGCTCCGTCTCTCTTCCACGCTGGAACAATGATGGAATTAACACGTCATAGTACGACCCCTGAACAGTTTAAAATCATGAAATTAAGCATTGCTGTTTAACAGTTGAACAGTGGTGACCCAATGGTAACGGCCGTGACTTACGAGTTGTAGGTCGTAGGTTCGAACCCAGACAGGCGCTTTACTCCGTGTTAATTATTTCATCACCACTGCTGTCAAAACGGTGAAGGAAAACATCGAGAGGAAACCGGCATGTCCTAGAACCAAAAATTCGAAAGACATGTGACATCTACCAACCCGCACTGAGCCCGCGTGGTGGATTACGGCCAACTCCCTCTCACCGAGAGGAGGCCTGTGTCTCAGCAGTGGCAACATTATAGGCTGATGATGATGATGATGTTTAACTGTTGACAGTTCACAGTGAAATTTATACCTAACCTAACAACTTAAACTAAAGCATGAAAGTAGAATAAATGTTGTAGAAATGCGTTCCTTACGAAACATTATGGTGTTAATATGAACGATACGCTGAGGAATGTGATAAGGCAACGGTGTGGTTTAAAAGAAGATGTAGTGACAAAAATTGAAAAGAGTATGCTTAGATGGTTTAGTCATGGTGAGAGAATTAATGAAAGGCGACTAACAGAATGTATTTACAAGGCAGACGTGAGTGGAAACGCCTGGAGGAGACGCCCTAGGAGGAAATAAGAGACCTTTTTGGTGATGTTCTTCAGACAGGTCCGGTGCATAGTACTAGCAGCTGGCGACGACGTGTATGTATGACCAGGCCCTGCAGTCTCGACATAGTTAGCAATCGTTTTCGGTTGCTAAGTCCTAACAATCCAGATGTAAATGTTGATGTAAATGTTTGGTAGTCTCGACACTCAAATTTATCGGTTGTTACCTACCGGTACCTACCTAAAATACCAGTAACAACCGATAAATTTGAGTGTGGAGACCACCAAATATCGTTACATCTGGATTGTTAGGACTTAGCAACCGAAAACGATTGCTAACTATGTCAAGACTGCAGGCCCAGATGTAAGTACGAACGTAAACGAAGCAAAAGAAGTAAGGATCGTAGCAGGTGGCGTGGCCTTCTAGAGTTTCTTCTTCCTTTGGGAAGAACGCGTAAGTTTATGCATGTATAATATTCATAAAGGTTCATTAGAAAAACAGCGTCAGGCAAAATCTGTCTGGCATTAAAGCTGAAATAAACCTTTTTGGTGCAGCCGTGGGGCACGCGCAAAAACGTGTTTTTAAACCAATATTTTCACTTTTTTTATTTTGTGTTTCATATAGGTACTGTGTCCAAATAAACGTTAATCTTTCTTTCTTTGTACCTATGTATATGTAACTTTAACTAACAATTACTGACCCACCTCAACAAATCAGCCTGTATTGTAAAGAAAGTGTTTGTACACCTTTCAATAGGACAAATGACAATAGACCTTTGGTCGAAGTCATTACGTCACTACGACAAAAGAAACTTTAGGTAACTATTTCGTCTCGTTGGACAACTGGACAGTATTATTCTAAGGGGAATTGGCAGTTTTTGGCTTTTTATTTCTGTACTACGTGAATGAAGTTGGCACAATGTTGATCTCAATTTAGAAACATCTATTGACATTAATATAGTAATTCCAAGAGTTTGACTGTCTGTTTTCCAAGATTTGCGTCGGAAATGACGAAATGGATTTTTGATAAAGAACATAATATACGACTTTATTCCCTAGAGTTTTAGGCAGAGCTGTATCTATAGTACAAACAAACAACCACATTACGCCAGATATTTTTAAGTCCCATGTAATAGGGGGCAAGTCCAGCCATCGACCTTGCCAAAGTTCAGACTCCAGGTTGCTAATGACTCCAGATGGAAAATCTCAATATCACATTGCCCGACCGCTAAAGAAAAGTGTTGGCAATTCGAGGATGACCTTTAACTCCTAATATACTTTGTTGGTAACGATGTAAGCTTTTAATTCTGTAACAAAGTCTGTGATAAACGTTGAATTGTTGTCTATATTATCAATGACACAATTGATTTCGTAAGACTGACAAACAAATATGACTTAAAACAATTCACAGATAACAGAGAGAAAAAAGTATCATCATTTATTATGTAAATGTAACAAGTTCTTTTAAAAATATCACCTGAATGTACAAAAGTACAAAATGTCTTTTGAAACTTCATACATACTCGTAAAACATGGACATGAGATTGTCACTTACTCATTAACTCATTATACTGATGCCTCTAGATGGTTCATTTCATACCAGACATGTTAAATGTAACTAAAAGTACGAATTTACATACATAATTAATACCTGCTTAGAATAAAAATAAACTGTAATTTTAAATGTCAATTATTTTCAAGTATTAACACCAAGGCCTTTCTAGTGAGTTGCTCAACGAAAGATGACTCAACTCCTGTTTTGTCAACTTGTGTTAAAAAGTAGATGAAATATTTAATAATATTACACTTGTTAGAATGTCAGCAGAACATTAAAGTCAGTTGTGTAAATGCGACCTTTGTTTTGAAAGCGATACGGTATGTTGATCAGATTATGTTTGCGATACATTACGTATGACTGCACAGGGTCGTTTGTACTCGAATTTGTCACTATAAACAGGCCTGCCGAATTAATTAGGTAGTAATTACTTATTATGTACAAAAAAAAATACAGGGTTACTGGTAACTCGACGTATTCCTTGCACGACGTCATAGTAGGGTTAAAATGCAACAAATTAAGCCACCAAAATATCCCAGATTAAATCATTTGGAGCCTATTTAAAAATGGTGTACAGCGCGACTGTACTGAAATTTAACTTAATATCATAGTTGATGCCGTAGCAGATCTTTGTTCATAATTAAAAGTTCAAAAATGCCAGAAACCTTGGCAAATATCACTAAACAAACATTTATTTTTTTGTGATTTTTACTGTTACTTCATACAAAATGTTGTCTAGTGAACAAAAAAAAAATATTTAAAAAAGAAAAAAAAATGGCTTAATTTGTTGCATTTTAACCCTACTATGACGTCCTGCATGGAATACGTTACATTAATATTGGGCAAAATGTATAGATTTTCCTGCACGACTGTTGATAAGGTCGACTACTTACATTTTCTCCTCAAAACAGATTTTGTGTCCAAATATTTGTACGACCTACAGACAGTTGTTCTGAGTCTGGTTGTTTGTTTGTAAATTACTTATAAACTATACAGGAGAAGTTCCTAGTACCTATAAGGCAACGTTTGTTTTATAAAAATAAAGGCTCAACACAAATTACTTACATGTCAGATTAAAAAAATGCAAATTCAGTAAAAAATAAACAACTCAATACAATAAAGTTATGGTCAAGGGTTAATCAATACAAACAATGCATGCAAAACCAATGCTAATTAATCTTTCCTCATTACCCCAATCCTTCACTTAAACACAACTTAATCAAAACAAACTTGGCTTACACACTAACACCTATACACCTGCTTACCCCCATTCCATCCGGGTCAGTACAAGCACGTACTTACTGGAACATATCCAACATGTGGAGATAGCTTTAAGGATAAGTTGGCATAAAAGTAATTGTTAGTAATTATAATTATGATAACGTGAATCAGTACTAACTGTAGTTAACACGTAGTAGGTAAGGTATCTGACGTCACAACACAGGAACGCCATAGTAACTTCGCGCCATTCAGTACAATGATCGTTTTGCGTGACAAAGATAGAAGAATAATTTCAAAAGTGGGTAACTTCTCCATTTTCCCTATTGACGTGCAGTATTGATTATTTTGTGTAATTTATTTTCAGTTATCGTCTTTTTTTGTGATATCGGAGCGGATTAGTGATGTTGTTGGTGAGGTCCCTAGTCGTTTTTAAAACAGAGTTCAATTTCGTTTAAGGACACGACGTACGACGAGAGCAGTGGTGACCCAGTGGCCACGACTTACGAGTTGAAGGTCGTAGGTTCGAACCCAGACAGGCGCTTTACTTTGTGTAAATTATTTCATCACCACTGCTCTAAAAACGGTGAGGGAAAACATCGTGAGGAAACCGGCATGTCCTAGAACTAAAAATTCAAAGATATGTGACATCTACCAACCCGCACTGGACCCGCGTGGTGGATTACGAACCGTTCCCTCTTACCGAGGGGAGGCCTGTGTCCCAGCAGTGGGAACATTATAGGCTGATGATGATGACATACGACGTCATAGCACTTTTCTTCTGCTACGTGTCGCTAGCACGGCAGTAACTCATCTTTTGGGCCCAAAACATCGCCATTTCCACGGCGTTATCGGTAGCAGCACTGGCAGCGCAGAGTTATAACATTCATATTGCAATAAGCTTTGTTGATTGATTGTACAAATCAGCTAAATGGTTTATATTCTCGAAAAAAATAAAAGTGCAAAGTCCTAATGTTAAAAAAAAATACAAATTCATAGGCACTAAAGTCAATAATGTTATGTAAGATGTTTTTGACATTATCACTGTAATGCCTATAAAGAGGTTTTTATTAACCGTCTATGTAACAATTTGACATCATTAAGTACACTAGGCGTTACAATAAGCTGTTTTATCAAATGAATGCTACAACTACCTTTTGTTTCATCTAATTTATTTTGGTAGATTTATTTTAACCTAGTATAATAATTTTTTTACCCGGAATGTTGTTTGTTCCTTCCTACAAAAAGTAATTTCAAATTCGAAAAGGTCAGTACGCTTTTAAAGCCGATTGTCATTGCAGTTTCAGAACTGCTTTTGACAATAACGGTCAAATATGATTTATGGCGAGATTGCGTGAGACAAGATGTTGCTAGCACCTTCCCTATAATCTGAAGCTGAATCTTATTATATTAAAACAACAGGCGAAGAATCTGTATAAGTATCTTCGGATTAAAAAAAAAATGAAACAGTTCACTAATTACATCGGTGCAGAGAGTGGTATGCAAATTAGATTCATATTTTGACTCCGACACATCGCTCATTTGCAAAAAGGGTGACATCATTCAAAAAGAGCAAATTTTTGGTATGATGATTATTGATGATTTAAAAGAGTAAAAGTAGCCGTAAGAGTGCGACGAAGCATAGTATAGTCATATCTATATAGCTCCCTCATTTTTGGGCTTTAGTGAATGACGTTTTTAAAGCAAATAGAGAAAAAAAAATGCTGCCTTCACCTGTATACCTAAATCAAAATTGCAGATTTTTTTGTTATGTCACCCTTTTTGCAATGGAGTAACAGGTTTGGTACAACATGTGGGTACTAACGCTGTTTTTGCGGTAATGGTAAACCTCTACACGTAGGTAGAGGTCTAATGAGTTCACGTTCACGTCGTCAAATGATAAGGGGCATAATCAACCCCGAAACTAGTTGGGCATTACGCTGCTTAAGCTGTAATGGTACAGGTAGAAGTCTTATGAGTTCACGTCCACGTCGTCAAATGATAAGGGATCAGTTCGAGCCCGAAACTAGTTAGGCAATCCAATACACACGCAATTACAATACTTCACAGTATAGGGTGATTCACGAAAAGTTTTTATTTATTTTAATTTAAAATTGGTTTGCTCTTGACTCTAGTCTAGGTCAGTGTTGACAGAGACAGAGTCAACGGTGGAGTGAGCTTACCCAGAAGAATCCTGTTCACTCTCACTTTGAAGAGATTAGGGATTTTGAGTAGATAGTAGTATTTATGTAGTATTCCATCAATAATCATTGGTAGTTATGATAAAAAGTAAATAAAGTATACAGTGACAGGTGTCCAGCTTGTCTCATTCCTAGAGAATGTGAAATCGTTTCCTATCATCAACTTTTACTACCTACTTTGTGTACCTAGTAATAAAGAGCGACTGCACATTAAAACTAATATTACTTTTCTATAACTTTCTTCAGTCGATAGATCACTGCAGAAATCGCCTAACATAATTTCGTCTATCTCAAGTCTAAACTCACGCAGTCTTTTGTTTTTCTTCAAACACACGTATGCTTATTCAGCAGGTATACATTTATCTTACATATTAAATCTCAAACTAAGCTAAACACCATTTTATGATATACTAGCGGTTGCTAGTGACGTCGTCTGCGATCCAGGGTGAAAAGTAGCCTATCTCCTTCTTCAGATCCCAGGCTTCCTGTCCGTCAAATTTCATAACGATCGGTTCAGTAGTTTGGGTGTGAAAGGACGGACAGACAGTCAGTTACGGTACTTTCGCATGCATAATATTAGTATGGATAAGTTCAATAACATTATGTTATCCCGGGTCAAACCCCTTGATCTAAGGATTGTAAATCATTTCCTTCCGTTGTTCCACAGTCGGTTAATGTACGCAATTAATGAAGCGCAACACCACAAAGCTTTTTATTAGTTATGTGAACCTCATGCTACGTCTCATGAGGTCATTCCAATTGGTAGGTATTTAAATATCACGTTTTACCGCGACTAGTGATCTCAGCAGGCGTATATTTAATCAGGCATTTGTATGTTGATACCTAAGTCCGCTAACTAAATATTCATTGTTGGAAATTAAAATAAATATAAATACCTACTTAAAAATGTGGGTAGTTTGGTTTCAAGCTACACTAATTATTATAGTGTGTACACAACAAAATTGCAACCGTGACAGTGAATTGTCGTAGACATTTCAAAACGAAGGTATCTCGAAATCGGAGACACAAACAAGCAACAATCGTGTGAATGCAGATAAAAGTGATCCACACATAAAATAGACGAATGATAGGTACAATTAACAGCAAATGATATCTTAAATATCTTACCAGAAAACGTGAGAAAACATCCGACCTTCTGGCATAGAACAATCAGCCGTTATTAATATACACTGTCTTCGAATGTCACAAGCACAGTTCACGATAACGGAACACAACGTACATGCAAAAAGTGGACGCGAAAAGAAATCAAACGATCGAACGCGATTGGCCGGGCGGTTAGAACGTTCGAATCCGAAATTCAAATTGGCCAATGAGGAGAGATCGCGCATGCGTGCAGCAACGACGAACGCTTGTCGCGGACTGAGGCAGTTTCTCAAATGAGTGGTGGTTGACGAGCCTTCTCCATTCGCACTGTCAAGTTAATTGTTTCTGTTATACACAATTTTCAACCTTAACTTTGCTTTCAGTGGGTAAAATTTCCTTTGTGAAATTTTGGCGGTTAAGTCTATTTACACCAAAAAGAAACACATTGCCACCTCGGTCGCCTTCACATGCGCAGGAGTACACTTTTTTGCAATGTCTCGTATTAATTTTCTTCGTACTGTCAAATTTTTTATTTAATGTAGAAAAAAGTGCATGAAATTCTGGCTTACATTACATAATGAATATTTCAAAGCTATTACATAAAAAATGAGTAAAAAATAAACTGTAAGTAAGTATAGTATAAATATATTACATAAAATAAAACTTAGCATATTTATAAATATGAGTAAAGAAAGTTTTTGTACTCAATTCTACTGTTAATGCAATAAAAACCTGTTTTATTAATATTTTAGTTCTAGTCGTTCGCGTTGATGTCTTTATAATAAACAACTAGTCAGCTAAAACGTTGTCAAGGTAACCGACTTATTAAGACACTCTATTTAACTTTGAACCTTAAACACCCTGTCAATAAGTCGAATTTGCAACGTGCCTGAGGCCTCACTAAATTACAAACAATGGTTACATTTTTGTTAATAAGGAATTTTCGTAATATTAAAAATAATTAATGTGTGAAAGAACTGAATTTCATAATATTATTTAACTTTTTATAATATGGATTACAGTGCACAGTAAAACATAACAGAATTATGACTATTATAATGAATGTGTTGTTTATTCAAACAATGGTGCCGATTCCCTTGTTCACAAAATAAACTAAATTTAAGTTGAATGCATCTTTTTCTTTCTATTTCATTATGAAAATGACAGAAGATAAATTTTAGTTTAGTCCTGTCAAATTAATCAGCGCCTGACCCAACTCACGTGATTTAAAAGTTGACTAGGACTAAAATTATATCATATTACGTCAGGTGCTGACTAATTTGACTGGACTAAACTAATATTTTAACTTCTGTCCTTTTCATAATGAAATAGAAAGAAAACGATGCATTCAACTTAAATTTAGTTTAGTTTGTGAACAAGGGAATCGGCACCAATGTCCTGCAATTGGGTAAAAACTACAATTCAAAATATTGTCTTTCTTCACGTTGCACTCTTGCATGTATGAAATAATAATCGTAAATCGTCGTAATGTTTGCAATGGCTTTTTACCAATTTATTTTAATTAGACTTCTGTTTTTCTAATAGGTACTAAGCTGATCTGCGGCCTAAGTCCTTAGTCAATCATCGGCCTAGTCTTCACAACTACTCGTATGTTGGGGTCGGCTTCCAGTCTAACCGGATGCAACTGAATACCAGAATTTTACATGGAGCGACTGCCTATCAAATGGACAATTCCCATATTTTTAAGAACGTTCGAATTCTAATCTGTTTCAATCTGTCAAAAATTGTATAGCATTTACCGAAATTTTTGACATTTGACTGTCGCTAAGGTGAGATTGCGATTTGATTTTGAACATTTTTAATTACAGGAATTGACCTCCACAACCCAGTTACTGGGTAATACGATATTTATTTAACACATGTACATTTGTGTGCTTAAAGAGCACACAAATGTACAGAGGCGGACTTAATGCCATAGGCATTTTCTACCAGTCAACCCCTACGACCCCTACGGTTTTATACCCCTTCGACTAAGCGTAACGGCTGTCAAAGATCTATAAATGACAGCCGGGACCAACGGCTTAACGTGCTTTCCGAGGCACAGAGAGATCTCGGTATGTTACGATGCGCACCCATCCACGGACCGACCGCGGCAAGCGTAGCTTAACCTGATCGATCGACCCGTGCGCCTGTTATTACTTAGCCAGGAGCCTCACGAACTCCTAAGTTTGCGCGTAACTACAGGTTTTAATATCCAATTAATCTATGTTATTGATGACTGAATATAGATATGGATAGATTATCTAGGCACACTCTGTGTCTAGATAATTTATCAGTTACGTCCTCCTAGATATTTTATTTATCTCTGGCATAATATACGGGGTCAAAATAAAGTAGCCAGCGAAACGGCAAACGTAATGACTTGAGTATCGATATCTAAACACGATAAAATTAAAATAAAATAGATTCGGTGTTTTTATAAGTGCCAACGACTGCTGGTACCTATTTTTGCTACTTGAAGTATGAGTTGAGAATATGTTTTATCGTGTTTGGTATCGATATAATCACGTCTGTCAAGTTTACACAAAAAGAAACCGATTTGTTAAATTGATATTTCCAGTGAATGGACTAACACAGATCAACGATCTACATAGCCTTCACATGATCTTACCAAGATTTTGTCTGGACTTTAAAAGAGACTGTGACCTATGAGTTTGTTCCGGCCTTTCTTCTCAGAGTAGTCAGATAGAAAACGCCGACCTCATCTAGTTTAAAAAAACGTATGATTGACGTGTAAAAGTGTTTGTTTAAACCTACTTACAGAAATAAAATCATTTATCATTTAACGACCCCACAAAAAAAAGATCCAATAAATTTATTTTTGTTTTATCATGTTTGGATATCGATACCCACCCACGTCTGCGGAGTTTCGCTAGCTAAATTAATTTGGCCTTATATTTATAGGAGAAGCCTGTGAGAGGCCTATGTCCAGCAGTGGACTGCGATAAATGCGATAAATCTGGTAATCAATCAATCAACTCAGCCTGAGTTGATTGATTGATTGATTAATAGATTTATTTATCTATTTTATTATTTATGTACACACAATATAACAGATCAGATACGACATTTATTAGTATTGAGTACAAAGGTAAGATAAGATATTTAAATTAAATAATAAATTAAATGTAGAGATATGTTATTTTAATTTTAATAAAGTGTCCATTAAAATATTATTTTTTATTTATTTTGTTCTTTTTACTGTTTTATGTGCATATTTTTCTTAGTATGTGACCACATATTTTAAATGCATAAAAAAGTCTGTTTTAACTAAATAAACCAAACTATCTACACTTATCCATTTAGCAAATATTCTAAAAAAAAACTATCATTATAAAACTATATACCTACCTCCCATAAAAATGGCTCTCTGAACGCATATGGTACATAACCATTTTCAGCCACAAGCTTGCTTGTTATTTGTTCAAAGTCAACTACAAATATGGAAAAAAATGTGTTACTAAGCTATTTATCTAATCAATAAATAAATATAGTCTACTAGTTCTCGACCGCGACTTCGCCGGCGCGGCGGCGCCGCGGCGTAGGCGTCAGAAACCATTATCCAACCATTATCCAACGGGAATGTACTACCGGTATCAAAACTATCCTATGTCCTAACCCAGGCAATGGTCAAAGGCCACGGTAAACCTTTCAGACTTTCCCGCGACCCTGGCAGGTATCGGCCCTAGCGGACCGCATCATTTGGTGCTGACCATATCTTTGAGGCGCGCGTGGAACACAACGCGCCGCCCGTTGACCCGGGCGTGGTCCTTATCGGACGGAAAGCTACCCGTTGCTCGCCGGCCGCAAACCCGTGCCTACGGTGGCCGGGAATCGGCCTGAGGTTCCCGACGCCCAGGGCGTCTCCTGCGGCGACTAGGGGCGTGAGGGCGCGAATTTTACCTCTCCCTCACGCGTTCCGCCTCCTTTGCGCATTACTGCTTCGCAAAAGGAGGTATCGGCTTCCCATGCCCTCTCGCTCCATACCATGGCCTGAACCAGGGCTGGAAGCGAGAGATCGCCTCCACGAGGACACGGCGGTGCCCCGCCCAAGCCGGGCAGACCTCCACCGTGTCCTACGGGTGATCCACACAATGGTGACACCCGGGCTTTTCCTCCCGCCGTATCCGGAAAGGTCATGGTCTACCTGTATTCCAAATTACATCGAAATCCATTCAGCCGTTAAGGCGTGAAAAGGTAACAGACACAGGCAGAAATACAGACAGAGTTTGATACTTATAACATTAGTATATACTTAGTTAGCCCTAACATAGCCATGGACTGTAAAAGGAACTAGTATTTAGGTTCAACAATGCGTAATGATGGTTCACATTAACCAAGCTATGCCATGTTGGGTATGTGTTTAGGTACTTTAGTTATGGATAAGCTATATCTGAGATCGCTTTTGGCAATAACACCACCGTCGGTTGTGTCATTCTATGTAAAATTTCTACAGTTATATCTGTAATTTTTATGGTGTACATTATTAACGAGTATTCAATTCTATAACGGCACAGGATAGCCTTTACCTGAAGCAGTCTTATTAGTGGTTTAGCGGCTTCAATATCATCAGTATTGTGCAAGAATATAGCAGTTTATCTTGGACGTGGTACGATTCCTATTAACTTCGTAACAAGTGACGCTGGCAGAATAGTCGACATCGGCTCAATTACCAAAAATTATTAAAGAAAAACTTCGTAATTAAATTAGACGGCACCACTTGTTGCGCTGTCATCATCAGATATTATAAAATTAAACTCGCTTTTCGTGTCTGCCTGTGTGACCGTGTTGGTCTTCTAAACTACACAGCGGATTTTGATGCGATTTTCACCATCATTAAGACATTTTATTCCGAAAGGTTTATTTGTATAAAACATTGATATTAAAATTACATAATATGATCAAGATAAAGACTTACAAGATATATTGATACTGATGATATTGAAGCCGCTAAACCACTAATAAGACTGCTTCAGGAAAGGCTATCCTGTGCCGTTATAGAATTGAATACTCGTTAATAATGTACACCATAAAAATTACAGATATAACTGTAGACTGTGTCTTGTAAGTCTTATCGTTTTGTTAAGTCGTAAAAAGCGTGTGAAACAGGGGCACCGTCGTCGCTAACAATTCTATATGATATTTATGTTCATGAGGATCTTGAGAGATTGAACAAGGATTCAGTACTAATAAAAACGGATTATAATTGTAATGATAATTACAAAATATCACACATAAGTGTTTATAGGAAAAGTGTATTTTGCTTGTGCTTAACTTGCAAACAAAACAATATTTTTTTCTTTGTTTGGTAATATTGATCTCAGTACTTAGTTATGAATAAATGCTATAAAAATTTGTATCCATCTAATCATTATATATATTTATGTCCATATTTTGGTGTTAAATTAATTTAAATGAATAAATTTTTATATTAGTAAAGTAGCAGTTTTAATTTTGTTTTTGTCATTTTAATTTTATCGTTTAGCTGTGCCTTTAGATGGTATATTTTTGTACTTATCTTAGCATTATGTAACATCTTTTTTACAATGTGGAATGCAATAAATTAATATGATAGCTTACGTGGGTTACACTGAAAGTTATTAGAAAATAAAAAACGGAATGATATAGAAGCATTTTAATATTTTTATTGCTTTTCGAAGTAGTCTCCGTTCCTTTCTAAGCACCGTCGCATGCGATGGAACCATTGACTGAAGCGATGGGCCTACTCTTCTTTAGGGATTTTTTCCACGCTTTCATCATACGCAGCATCACATCGCATCTTCAGGGTTCATAAAACGAATTCCACTAAGTTTATCTTTTATTTTTGGAAATAAACAAAAGTTACAAGGTCCAGCTCAGGACTGTACCGAGGATGATTTACCACGCTTTCGATAGACCAATATTCGATAGTCCATCTGGCGGAGTGAGCTGGAGCGTTGTCGTGGTGGAGGAGGATCCTGCTTCTTGGGCGCTGCTGTCTAACATTTTCCAAGACAACTGGTAAACAATGACTGACATACCAATCTGCAGTAACAGTCTTTTTATCTTCTAGGACAATTGTTGCGAAATAACGTCCGTCCAAAGAATGAGGCAATCATCTTTTTCCCTTGACTTCTGCCCTTCTTTACTTTTGTCGGCAAATCTTCGAATGGAAACATCCATTGCGCAAAATGTATTTTGGTTTCGGGTTCGTAATAATATATCCTGCTTTCATCAATCACCAGTGACGATTTCATATACAACATTCGAGTCAGCTCCGTCATACTTTTAAAGCATTGAGCGGCACCGATCCAAACGACGGCGTTTTTGATCTTCCGACAAATTATGAGGTATCCATCTAGTACAAAGCTTTTTGACACCTAAATGTTCATGTAAGACTTTTTGTAATTGACTCATACCAATGCCTAAGGCAGCCCAAATCTGTGGTTAAGTCACCCTTCTATCAGCTCCTACCATTAGCCGCACAGCACTCTCGATAGCTTCAGTGGTTGCTGTAGCAGGACGTCCTTCTCGCGAATCATTAGTGAGTTTGCTTCGACCACGTTTAAACTCATTAAACTAGTTCTAAACAGTGGCACGGGATGGGGCTTCGTGATGGAATGCTAATAGAAGTCTATCGTAACATTGTTGTTAAGTAAGACCGCAACGAAAGTCGTAATAAATTATTGAACGAAAATGTTCTCCAGTCAAATCCATTTCAACCCACGACAGATACTTTTTAAATTGCCGCTAATTGTACCTACTATTCCAAAAACTTTCAGTTCGACCCCCGTACTGTTAATAGATTATAATATAAATTATGTATTTATTAATAAAGATTAACTCAAAGATCGTGTGACCAATATTATCTATATATTATTTGTACCTATGGTATACCTATAGGTACTTATTGATTTTGTTGTGACTCGTTTTATAATACTTTTTTTTTTTAATACTTCAAGGTATGGAACAATGCGCAGTATAAATCCAGTGTTAAGTACTATAATTTTAAATAGGTTTGTTGTAATGTAAACAGGTGTTGTTTGTTGTAAACAGAACGGCACGTGCGTCAATGAGATAAAGAATCAAGCGGAAACATTCGTAGGTAAATCTCAAAAATATTTGGTCACACACAGGTGGATAATATTACCCCGAGCATGTTTTTCAATCCCGTGATTACGCGATTTTTGGATGTGTAATCCCGGGATCCCGGGCCTATCCCGGGATTAGACTTTGTGGTTACTAATTGGGCTTAAATAAAAAAAAATAAAGAGTGATTTCTTAAAAAAATGTTTTAAGTATTGTTGCACAACACAAATCACAATATAAGTAAGAAAAGAAAAGACAAAACAAAAAGCTAATTAGAGTTTCGAAAATAAAATCGCAGAAATAACAAAGCATCCAATGTTTGACTTCCAAGCCTGCTTCGTAGTTTATTGCCAACATAAGCAGCAGCTGAATAAGGTCGCTCAGGTTCTACACTGGTAGAACACTGGTACACTGCACTTATGTGCTGTTTCTAAGTGATATCCACGAACTCCTCCATGTTCAAAGAGGCTCATTTCACGTCTAATACTATTTGCCAATCCCAATTCGTATTGTACTAGTACTTCAGGATCTGGGAATTGCATACTCTTATCAATTTCCAGCTGTAACTTTTCTTTTAGTGTCAATTGGGGTTAGGGTTGGGAGGATTGTGGCCTTAGCTCATCATCTGTTTGTGATCCTGACCTTTCTTCTTCTTCCATTTCATCTCGAATATTAATTCTTTTAAGAGTATTGTATAGAAGTATTCCGAGTGGGGAGGTCCCTTCTAAGTTCTACGACAAACCTATTATTACGGGCTTATCGTACGGCGTATCTAAGGGTGGTTTTATTGTCCTTGTGTAATAAATTATAGACCATTTTTTCCAGCCTTTTAGCTTCTAGTTTTAGGTAGCTCTAGAGTAGTGACTGGTCTATTAATATATTCTGGGCAAGTCTTTGTCAAGGCGCAACGGACTACGGAATGCAAATTAGACCTGTTTGTGGCAAACCGAAAATCCCGATATTAGCCAAGTACAGTCCCGGGATTTTCGGGGTCAGAAAACGGCTGGGATTGTTTTTTCTACACACAGGTGAACTTATTTGTGGGACCAGCCCCCTAGTGTGACGCACATTTTGCAATTTATAAATTAAATCTAGTTGTAATATTGTTAGAGATGGTAATGTTTAAAAAAAAACGTTAGTCTTGAAGCTTACAGTTTTAATACTTAGGATTTATATATGTGATGTCACGAAGTTTAATGACTCTCCCCGACCCCCCTTGTCACACTTTGATGCCCACCTCATTATGCACACTTGCTTTTACAATTTTTTTTTAGACTTTGACAGAAGTGTCGCTTTGCTTGCCATTATAAGAAATAGAATAGAATAGATGCCCTCCTCCCTCCCCGTTAATGTGTGACGTAATTTATGGACGGCCCTTGATAGACAAATATCATAACACAAACAAAAATATTGCCAGAATTCCAATAATTCGAAATACGTGAACTCAAGAAAAGAGCCAAACATGAAACAGGTTCACGACCAGTTATTGGGCGAACTTTTGAAATGTGCGCGTGAGCACAGATAAACAAACCGACGCGTTTTGAGGTCTGCCGGAATTGGTAAAGCCAATGTTAGGTAGGTATGTTACAATGTTGGAGAAATATGTTTGTAAAACAGACTAGAAAATGTATTCAATAAATGAATTGATCTACTTTTGCTTTCGTTTTTGCATATGCATAAATTTTTAAATTTGAGATTTGACATACTTTCCTAAAAATTTAAAATCAAAAATCTACGCTGATTTTTGAAGATAATAATGTAAGTCAAGTCAAACTATTTTGAGGCCAAGGGGCTATTGATTCTTTTAGTTTAAGTTCTTAGTTTTTGGGCTCAACCAGACCTTATTTCAACTGCCATTTCCAATAACTATCTTGCAAACACAAATATATTGATGAAGTTGAAGATGAGAGCTTTCAAAACGAAGAATTGTAAAAACTAAAAACCGAAATTACTTACTATCACAAAGGGACCTTAAAAAGGATCTCTAAAAGTAAGAAGATTACAAAAACTTGTTTCTTTGGTCGTCAAGTTCGAAGCTACGGATGGCGGAGGTCGCCGGACAACATTCCTCATCAGTGATTATTTTTAGGCATTCGCTAATATCAAGCGAAGGAATTATGTAGCTGTAGTTGCAGAAAAAAACATGGAAGATGCTAGACAGGTTGATGTATTATTAGCATTAATTAATTGGCATTCGAAAATAATGTTGGAGCTGATGAAGATTGTACAACCTATCTTTGCATTGTATAAATACAATCTCTTAGTATTGTTTAATTGCATAGCACATGTGTGAGCACTATGTACCCACTACAAAGCTTACTGGGTTCGTTTTTCATTGACTTGAATGTGCCCTGGCAGCTGAGAGTCATGATGTCATGCTCACTTAAATGTGTCGCTGGTGTTGGCGTGTGTATTTGATCATTGAGTTCCCTTCAAAATGGTTGAGCTGAATTTGTGCTGATCCATACGTCATGTTCGTGAACGGGCGCCGTCAGTAGGCACTGGTCATTTCTTAGCTGCCACGGCTTATTTTAATTCCATAATTGTGTTTATCTTTTTATTACGGACGCTTTTAACGTGCACGTCTTTCTACATCGTTCTCACATGTAGGTATAATTACAACATGAATGATGTAACCACTTTTTTGTAACAATATTTTGATTTAAAAGAGTTTCCATGGAGTTTCTTGCTCGTTCTTCTCCATAGGTACCTACTACGCTTTGGAATGGGCAACTAGCTTCATCTTTCTGACTGACCGACCCCTTGACAATTCAAAAGTGCCTGTAATTGGTTTATTTGAAATAAATGCTTTGAGTTTGAGTTTGAGAATTAGATAATGCAAGATGTAATGGATATTTTAAAAGAGGATTATAGTTTCAAGTTGTTTTACGAACAGAAAAATATACATGAAAGCATTTATATGTATTTTCTACACACAGGTATAGGTAAAATACAATACCAGGCCCAGTAGGAGACGGCGTTACGAATTCGACTCTTTTCTAAAAGATTGACCACAAATAACAATAGATAGGAATAAGTGGAAGGAGGGAAGAGAGGCTCTGTCCTGCAGTGGGACACAAATGACTGATAGTATTATTATGCTTTAAAATATTAATGCACTCGAAATAATACTTGGGCATTTGTTTCCGTCTTGTTATTGGGTTTTCCATTGTTTATCTATCTAAAGGATATCCTTTATAATCCTTCTTTAATTTTAATCTTTTTTAATGTTAATGTGACACCACGTCAATTATTTGCAGTGTTATAACCATTTCATACAATTTACAAGGAATGTCAATTGTGGTTTGAGTGTACGGACAAATTAAGTTGGTAGTCATATTGGTAAACAAGTTCTTTCCTCGACGTTATTATGTCCCGTCCGCGTCGTGTCGTCGTCCGTAAATATACGGATGACCTAGTGAAGGTCACAAGAATCCGTTGAATGAGGGAGGCACACGACCGCCCGTTGTGGCGACGCGACGCTGGAGGAGGCCAATGGCCAGCATTGGGCGTCTTTTGGCTGGAAGACGTAGATGAAAATTTTGACACAGCTTTCCATAATGAGGTGGAATAGAGGATGAGGATAAGCATCATCACGAAAGGTTCCTCATGACCTCTAATCCAAAGCCAAAAAAAAAAACGTTAACGTTGGGTCATCGCCAATAATGAACAGTTATATTGTACCACATAATATTAATAATGCCTCCAGCTCACATCGGTCGTTGAACCCAAAATATAAATATAATTGTTGCGTGCTGAAAAATACGTAACACGATCAGACCGTTACCCTAACTGTGTGCCGCTTGTAGTTATGGAATACCATGTCAATGTCGGTTCTAGTAAAAAAAGGTCGGTTATAATATTGTATTATAAACAGCGTTCCCACTGCTGGGACGCAAGCCTACTCTCTATGAGAGTGAGTGGGCTGTAATCCACCACGCGGGCCCAGTGCAGATTGATATCACAAATCTTTAAATTTTTGGGTCTAGGACCTGCCGGTTTCCTCACGATGTTTTCTGTCACCGTTTTGAGATCAGTGGTGATCAAATAAATTATACTAAGTAAAGCGCCTGGGTTCGAATGTACGACCTACAACTCGTGTGTCGGGGCCGTTACCACTCTGCCACTAGCTCTCTCAAAAGGAGTTGGTTAACACTATCGAGAGTGCCAGAAGAATGAAAATTGCTCGCCGATTATTATTGACTTATCATAAATTATTATTTTAACGAACTTTACGTTGGCACCTACAGCTGTTAGTATAAAATCGAAATGTGAGAAAATGAGAAAACTTGTTTTAATATAAGAAAATAGCATGCTGCTCCGAACTGCACGCCTAGCTGAACGGCGTGCCTCTTTTCCTACGTCCAGCTATGACCGCACGCTACCTGTGGCCCTAAGAAGACCACTCCGGCCACCTTCTGAGCCTGTGCTGACGGGTCCCCCACGTCTGCCATGTGCTGCCAAAGACGACCTTACCTTCGATCAAATTATTGATCGAAGTTTCTTACCTATCCAAATGTGTGCGAGTGCTCAAGTCAGAGTGTAACTTAGGCGTGCACTACCTACTAAATTTGTATGACGTATAAAGCTAACTTGCTAGTTTATCTCTATACTTTAACTTAATCGTAAATGGGCTGCGCAGTCTACCTGCAAAGCCCTCGCTATTACAGCGGTATCGGTCGAATTGAACCAGGAAACGTTGTCTGCAGTCATGAAATCGTGTGGAACTCCTTAGTGTTTTTAGATGTAGTAAATGACCTTATATCATAAAAGTATTAACATACTCAACAAACACATAATTTAGCTAATAGTTTATTTTTTATTTCTAATAATCTTGACATGGATATTTATCACAATAGTAGAAATAATATTACATATTACAACACCGTTAGTATTTCTGAAGTAGAATTGATTTCACTAAACATTTAATAAATATTAAAGCTTCAACTAAATACAGATTGACTAGATCACAATAAACATTTCAATAACCAACAGAACGTATAAAGCAACAATAGTAAATAGTATAGAATATTGCTTCTATTATCAATGGAAATAACACCGTATATAAGTACATGAGGCCTTCCACATAGGGCTAGGGTAGAAATAAATTACTGAGATTCTGTAACTCCTTTAGGAATGTAATTATTTTGTTTAGTAAAATGAATACTGGAAAAAACAAATGAAATCCATTAACACAAGAAAATACCAACAAAAAAAATTGAATAAATCTTTTTAAAGCATAATTATTATAAGATTGACGATGATAATACTTTAAGAAGAATAAAAACAGATCACAAATGAAACATAAAAACAGAAGATTCTCTAGTTATAAATAGGCCTATAATCACAATAGAATTCACTAAAGAAGAGTCAGCACTATTACTTGCTAATAAGTACAGAATACAACACTGGAC
This sequence comes from Brachylomia viminalis, assembly GCA_937001585.2. Classification (NCBI taxonomy): domain Eukaryota; kingdom Metazoa; phylum Arthropoda; class Insecta; order Lepidoptera; family Noctuidae; genus Brachylomia; species Brachylomia viminalis. The sequence continues at coordinate 25,669,740 of OW443294.2, read as the reverse complement.
ACAGGTACCACCATCGATTTGAGGTCAATTTCATCAGACACTTTGGTTAGGTTGAGGAGAAAATGATCTGTGCTGCTGATGATGATGATAATGATCTTGTCTCATGTTACTTGGGGTCGGTGCAACACGTTTTAGTCTTTCATTCTCTACCCACCGTACGTCTAGAGGATCCGGATTAATAATGGATTTCAAATATTTAATAATCTTTGACAAACTCAAATTGACACCAAATTGATGGAATAACATCCGTCTTAGAAGTCCTAAAAAGAAGTAGAGTAGTAGACATTCTAACATAAAACTGAAATTACTTTTACATACAATCAGATTTATCAAGACTTTTTCGTTTAGGCATTCTAACATTTAATTAATCGATATATAGTTTAGGTCGTAGATACTTCAAGCCAGGGCGTCCACTCCCTAATAACAAAATCCGTAGTTCCGGCCAAAGTTACGGGCCTATCCTACTCCGTATGACCTACGAATATAAGATTAGTTCGGTGCCCGAACTAAGAATGAATGACAACACCATAATTATCCCAGTTGACTCTACACTCGATGTGTTTTGGCCCGTTCGAAAAACTGCATTGGGACTTGTTTTGAAGGATCAACTACTTTTGGCCGGCCCCCTATCTTCGTTGACGGTTTTAGAGAGTAGACCCCTTACAATACACATACTAGTAACTTGCCTAAAAGTATGCTAGTAGCTTGCATTTATATATATAGACATTTACCAATCAGGAGTTGTTATGGCACAATGACTTGCATGCTACTTCCATGCATTTGTGCAATTTATTGGCATGTGTGTGTCGCTTTAAATAGGTCGTTTGATTCAGGTCTTCTTTTTGGTCAGGAACCAGGTCTGCATGGGTTCTGCCTTCCCTTTCATGGATACGTGACCACGGTATGTTAGTTCGAATTGTTCGTCGTAGTTATCTTCGCGCATCAGGTAGCTGAAATGAAAGAAATAAGAATTAAATCCTCATGATATTCGGAAAAATTGTGTTGTGTTTAGTTTTGTCCAATCTTGGGTAAACAATGACTATCTTTATATTATGTATTTCGAGGTGGTTGATCTGGGCCCTTCTTATGCTGCGCCATCAGGTGCGCGGAAATCTGTACTGCTACACTAACCTTTTATTAATTTAAATACGCCAATAGATCTTTGTCTGTTATCACATAATTTCTTTCTTTCATCTTCACTTTCAACAGCATAATAATATTCTCAGCTGAATCAAGTTCAAGTATAGCTTTGACCTTCGTTTGTCTATTGGTAGTAAGCGCGAACGCTTCTGAACGTGTAATCCTCGGTGCAATAGGTTTTATATTTAGGAAATACTCTGTTGTTACTAAGTTGTAAATTAGAACAGTTCTCAGTAATAACTCAGCCTATTATGTTGTCACTGCTGGGACATAGGCCTCCTCTATGTGAGAAGGAGTGTGCCATAATCCACCACGCGGGCCCAGTGCGTGATGCTGGATCTCACATTGTGTTTCTGCCTGGCTAGTAACAAATCGCTATATCACGAGTCGTAGTGTGGTATTCTTATGTAAAGTATAGACACTAGTAAAACAGTATCGACTTCCTAACGTGCCTCGACTATCGCACCTATAAAACTAGTCAGTAAGGCTTCCCAATATAAAGGTAAGAGGATTATACTGCACTTGCAAGTTTTCTCAGTAAAACCGAGGGGTGAAAACTGATTTCACGGCTATTCCTTCGCCAAAGGTGGTGGCAGACAGTTCCTTTAAGGAACTAGTTTAGTTGATCTTATAATAATCACTTAAAACAATAACGTTTAAAAGGATATTATAGTGAAAAGTTTTTACAATTGACAACAAAATTTGATACTGGTTCAAATAAAATAAAACATAAAATCAAAAGTCAGAATGGTATCTCTCAGACTGTAACGAAATATTTTGCATCGTTTGATTTTTTTTTACATTTTGTCGGGAAAATTGTTGTGATAAATTATGGATACGTTCATGGAGTATTATTTTGAAGGAGTGTTCAGTAACATGGATCGCGACTGTTTGAACGAGAGGTACAAAAGGCGGGAACTCGTTGAATACTTCAATACTGTCATTGCTGGTTGTGCGAGAGGTTATATTTTTAATATCTAAATTTAGTTAGACCATATTTTGATCTATTATTTTATATATACTTTTGGGCTTGATCTTTCTAGCCAATAATATCACTAAGTTGTGCTATCATTCCCATTCTTAGAGATTTCGTAAGATTAGGACGAGAATTTATGTACACGAGACGACAAATTATTGTGGTCTCTCATTCGTATTTGCACTTTCCAGATAAGTAAATATCACTAATTAATAGGTTCAGCTGTATTTACAAATTCAATCTTTGTAGAATTTACAGTTACATCCAATTTCCATTTCCGATTCTCAACGCAGATGATGTTCAGAATTATAAACACATCAGCTCAATACTTACATAAATCCGTCTATAATATTACCTATTTATAGGTACTTATTTTCACCCACGATTGAGTACCCTGTTCGTTAATAATGACTACACAGCTTTGAAGATACGCAGAGAAACGTTTTCAGTCATTTACTAGCATTGCAAGTAAATTATGATAGTCTAAGACAACTAAGTTTATTGCCTATTAATAAAAACTTTCTCTCCAGTTTATGCGACTTTAATTATTGCGATTCAATGAAATTTTATGATTTTGATACTTAGAAAATTGTGTAGTAAAGCTATAACTTCATTGATTAATAATTTTGACACACATAAAAAGGCGATATTGATTTCTTAAACAGTAGATGCTACATACATAGATGAAATTAAATCTATTCACTGACAAATATAGGCTTTTGGTAATGTGACGAAACATGACCTACGCAAGCCAGTTTAAAAGGAATACCTCTTTAGAGATTTTAGGATACCTATGGCCGAAGGCAGTAAGCCGATCATCAATTTAAGCATTTAATACTCAACTTATATTAGCCTAAATTTAATCCATTATCAAATCTAGCGTCCACTTTGGTTGTTAATTTTATAAACCAACTACAAAAGCTAACTCGAAAGTGGACAGATTTTCGCATCAGATAGTCTGTCTTTACGGATCAGGCTCTAAAACTGATCTTCTAAATTTCTCTCATTTCAGGGCAGAACCATTCAGACAACACTTCGTGCAAGAACTTCGTGATGTCAGCTTTGAGGTACCACAACATCTGTAAGACGGAGAACGGAGAAGTGTGCCGAATGGGGAAGTACCACAACCTACTATATGTGGCTATGAAGCTTGCGTTCGATTGGAGCTTGCAGGATAATGAGGTGATGGCCGCCTTGTTAGACGAGATATACGCTTGCGAGAAGACCTTTGAGAGAATATTTTTAGGTACGTTGGACTTTTATAAAATTGATGTTTGAGTTAAAATACGATACGTAAGTCGACTACAGACTGATCAAAAATATGACTCTATGTAAAATTTCTACATTTATGTTTGTAATTTTGTGGTACTTATACATAATAAATAGTATTCTATTTTATTTATTTATTTATTAAAACTTTATGCACAAGTAAAAAACATACTGTACAAAGGCGGACTTAATGCCTGAGGCATTTTCTACCCGTTAACCTTAAGGTGATTCAGAGATAAACCATGGCGGGTGCAAAATACGAGAAAGATAGCTCGGAAATGACTATAAAATACAAGAATAAATACACACATATAAACATAATAAACCTTGGTCAGGAGAAATAACGATCGGTAGAGGAGAAAACGAATCGAGCAAATCAGCGCTGGGATGTTCCAGCCAACTTCTGACGGATATGTTCACGTGCCTTCATTTTTAAAGATAACCGACTGGTAGTTTATTCTTGCAAGATAGTTTGAATGCTAATATCTATATTTTGATCATCCAAACAGTGACATCAACCAACCTACACTGGGCCCACATCGTGCATTACGACGACCCACTCCTTCTCTCAGAGAGGAGGCCTGTGTCCTAGCAGTGAGAACTCTATAAGCTGTTTATGCTTGTCCTCAGTTTAAGTGTATGGATTTTTGTGTCGAAAACTATTACGCACGAACAACTGATCAAACATTTTTATTATTTTTCCAGGAGCAATATTTGGAACATCAGCACCATACTTCCTAGCTGGTTGGAAGTCAGACTTCATGGATAAAGAAGAAAATGTACACGCTCTAGTTTTCTACCTAGACCATGCAACTAACGCTAACCTTGAGTATAAAGAAAATGGAAAAGCTTATCGTTTCATCGACGTGCCTTTGGAAAGCTGTGGTCATGCATCTCCAGTAAGAGTCGTGATACAGATGGGAGCTTCGGAAATGTTAATGATACTGCTGAGATTTGGTGCAAGAATAATGGCAGATACTGCCTCCACAAACCCAATAGAATCCATTTTGGATCGACTCAATGAATACAACAGGAAGTATCCATATGAATTAGTATCTTGTCTAAAGTTAGCTATGAGAGCTGTTCCAAGTATTTCTTTATCGATAAACAAAACACTGTTTAAGGAACTAGAACTGCCTGATAATTACAACTATCAAAGGAAACTAATGCTGGAGAAATACGGAGATATTCTGGCAGATCATTTAGTACCATCTTCTAGATGTGGCTTGAAACCAGTAGAGTTAAAGCATCTGTCTAGATGTGCGATCAGGCAAATGCTTTGGCAGAATTTTGAGCTGCCATTCGGAATAAAGAAGTTACCTATTCCTTTAACTTTGCAACGATATTTAGATTTGTGTGATGATTAAATATTTGTGATTTTTTAAAAGCTTCGTGATTTTTGTTTTACTCCTTACTACTTAATAGTATGCTTAAACTTGCCACTTTCAGGTATCTATCAATAAAATCTTATATTAATACTATCATTATTATTAAAAGTATTATTATTTTATAACTATATTGTTTGTCCTTGTCTATTCTATGCTTTATAAGGTAAACGAAAAATACCTGTAATGCACTTGCGTCTACAAAACGCTTTTGGGATGCTTTGGGATCGCTCCTTAATTATTATTATAGCCTACGATTCCTACCTTTTTGGTATATTTGCATTGATCATGAAATAGTATTTTTTACTGTAATTCACAACTCCTAGATATTTAGAGGTTGCAATTAGAACACCGGCTTCGTGGTTTGCAAAAATTGCAGACAGAGCCTCTTTTAATGTCATCCCTAAACTTTAATTGTTCACTGAATTCCGCAATTTCCATCATATTTTATTCTAAATGATTAAGTATACATTATGAAATTGTCCCTGCCACCAAAGTGGCTTATTTCTAAATAACCTGTCTCACCAATAGGAGATACGAGTGGGTTATCTACTGATAGCTGTCTTATTATTGCATATATCGCATCACCCTTGAGCATATTGAAATTAAGTATGTTGTTAGTCCACAAATGTAGTGATAATATTGCTGCTCTTGTAATGTTCGCCAACACCATAGCACAACATTGGCTGCATAGTTTGCATTGAAAACTTGATTGTTCGCTTGATGCCAAGAAGTTCGTAGAATACGCATTGAATGATTAATTATTGTATAAGAATAATTAGGGGTAAATCTCGCGACAAGCTTTTATATCATATATATTGTGTAATGTAATAAATGGATAGCTTTGATTTAATTTTAAGTTTGTATCCTTCTTTTTAGAGCATTTATATAAAAGCTTGTTTTTAAAATGATTTTTTTACTACTTATAATTATTTTTGTTTAATTGTTTTCGCTGTATTTGTTCCTAAGTCTGTTCATTTCATTTAATGAAGCATCGCTTATCGCTAACATTATTTAGCTGTTCTGAAATACTCCTTCTAATGAATAAAATGCATCCTTTTGCCCGACATTCATTGGTCTTCTAGCGTTACGAAAATCGTCATCAGTCATGTGCTGCCCTTGCATCTTCACTTCTTCTTCAAAGTTTTCCTGTTGAGTTTCTTTATTCAAAACTTCAAATGCATGAATTTGTTTTGGGGCGTCCGCCATATTGAATTTAGTGAGACGTCATTTTCTTTTTCGAATTCTCAGCAATCCCTTTTAATTGATACTCGTATCATGGGGGTGCATAAAAAATAACTAGTTCGCCATCTTTGGGAGTCCGCCATATTGGATTTAAATTGACGTTACTTAGCTAACCATGCATTGGCGCCAATTCCCTTGTTCACATACTAAACTAAATTTAAGCTCGGTGCATCTTTTTCTTTCTATTTCATTAAGAAAAAGACAGAAGATAAATATTAGGTTAGTCCTGTCAAATTAGTCAGCGCCTGACGTAGATTGACGTATTTTTAGTAGCCATGTTTTTAATCACGTCTAAATTTTTCTATGGAGTACTTATCATAATTTGACAGGAGTAAACTAAAATGTATCTTCAGTCCTTTTCATAATGAAATAGAAAGAAAAAGATGCATTGAACTTAAATTTAGTTTAGTATGTGAACAAGGGAATCGACGCCAATGTTATCCTAAATAAACGTGTATGCGAAATTTCAGCTTAATAGGTTGGGAATAACTGTTTAAAAAAAATTGTGGCAAGATTTGACCTAAACAAACTAGCATACATACATAAAAACATTGCAAATTAAATAAGAGCTTGTAAAATAAAGAGATCTTACCCATAAGTATCCTGGCTGACGTTGATAGTGCCAGGCACACCAGTGGTCTCGCAGCGGCTGGTCAAGTTGACTGTGTTTCCGAAGAGGCAGTAACGAGGCATGCGGTGGCCGATCACACCAGTCACTACCTCACCGGTGTGGATGCCGATTGTGATGCCCTGGACGAATAAGGAACATAGTTAATTAAAAAAGGAAAAAATAAATTGAGAATATTATAAGAAACTATAGGACAGTTGCCCCAACCTGTAGGTATACGAGTACTGTAGGACTAAAATATCCGGCATAGGCATGTAAAGCATTGTCATATAATTAAAGGACACCACCATTAATTATTGATCTTGATCATAGTTTACGATCGAGAATGAGTATCCGACGGGTGCTAGAGACAGATTTTATTTAAAATTAACGGTTTCAGATAATAATTATAAGATGTGTTATAACAACGATGTAAATGGATAAGGAACACTTTAAGATAGCTTCTATAAACAATAAAAATTATACTTACAACAGGTTCTCCATCCACAGTGACAGTTTGAGACAGGTCCATCATCTCCAAAGCAAGGAGGGAGATATGCTTGGCATGTCCCACCTCGTACTCTGGCAGACCAGATACCGCCATGTATTTATCACCAACTGTTTCCACCTGAAATTTTTGAAAGACATAGTAGTTCAATCGTACTTTGTAAAAGTGAATCTAATTATTCTACTTCTATCTTCTATCTTTTTTGATTATTAAGAAATCCAAATAAATCAAATGACGATGACGATGAAAATAATAATCAATGTTGAGTTCACAGCAACACCAAGTTTCATTTATTCTTTACATTTATTTCTTTTCTTCATAGGGCCTACAATGAAGCATATTCTATATCAAAATATCTAATTAGAAGCATCTAAAATGCAGATAGTAACACCTGCATCAATTGATTAACTGCTGTTAAGAATGCAGACATCGGAAGGTACATTTAAATTCATCCAGAATTATGGCCCCTTTACATTCTAACATTATATAATTATGGTGTGCAAAAGCTTAATTTTATAAAAATAAAAAGAGAGCAACAACAAATAAGTGATGAGTACATACACACTATTGCCCATAATGTCCATACTAACTATTAGACTATTCAATCTTACCTTATAAACATTAGGATTCCTCTTCGGATCAGTCAGCACATCGAACGCGGTATACAAATCATTCAGCATCCTGACGATCTTCATGGCACCCTTATGGTCGGTGTGCCTGGCGCAGTAGTTGGCAAATCCGACGATGCCGCTGAAGAGTAACGTGACGGTGTCGTACCGACGAGCCGGGACCGGGCGCTGGTGACGGAGCTCGGTGGCGACGCTGATTGGTAGGACTGAGTAGAGGAGCCTGCAAGAAAATCATTAAGGGTTAGCTGTATGAAGTTGTTCTTCTCATGAGACCCTGTGTGCTGCGGAAACCTTTTATTTTTTTTTAACTTTTTATTTGTTTTTGTTGCAGTTTTTAAAAGAAGAGTGAAAGAACACTTTCTTTCCACTTCGTCATAGTTGCGTATATATTTATTAATATTCTAGTGTTATTTATTTTAGAAGTATGTATGTATGTTTGTATGTATGTATGTATATTCTCATATTATTTGTTTTATTTTATTAAGTGAATTGTTTTTGGTTTTATGTATTTTATTTTCTCTTTTACTCTTACACACGCTGTCTACATCTCTAAATCTACTATCCTATCGCAGGTATGCTGGAAGAGATTTCATTAGAAATAAGCATCACCTTTGTACCTATTTTTCTCTTATTTTCTTCTCGTCTGTTTATATAAGTGTGTACATAAATGGTTAAATAAATAAATAACTCCAAATATGTATATTGATAAATGAGAAAAGTGCCTTTTTTCAAATCTTTTATTAATTATTGATAGGAAAGAAATTCGGCGACTTAAAGTTAGCATGGAAAGACTCGACTGTATACGCTTAATTGGCTTAATTGAAGCTAACTGTACAAGTCGATCGTCACTGACTTCTAAATAAGATGTATCGATCTTTAGACAGAGATTGTCGCACAGAATATGACAATGACGAAACTCGATGTGTTATGTTGTTATTTTTGATCGGTCACTGTAAACATTTTTGGTCTTATTACAAAACAAGGTTTTTCTTTTGACATAGTTTAAACCATCGAGCCCGTTTTTGAAATTGGAATCTAACAGAAATTGAAATACAGTTCCTTTTACAAAACCGACAACTTAGTCCGGTCTTATGTCGTCAATTTTGTATTAAGAACTTTACTATAGTCGGCATAAAGTTCGAAATACAAAAACTGACTCGATGGTTAAGGCTCGGGCTAAAGTTAGACCGTATTTTGTAATAAGATGGTTTTTGTCACACAGAGCACGGAATCACCGCGCAGACAGCGTTAGAGACACCTTTACGAATACTATAACAACGACCACTCAATCAGACGAACAAAACGATCGAAGCTGCTCTAATACCTGTCAGTCTTTTGTTTCTCAGAATCCAGCTCTCGGAAGGTCTGCTGCAGCTTGTCAGTGAGCACCTCTAGGTTCTGTGTGAGCTTGTAGTCTGCTTCAAACTGCTCTGACATGAGGACCAGGTCACGAGTCGCGTCATGGAGAGGAATGTCAGAGATGCAGAGGCCACGACTGAAAGATGGAATGATGATTTTTTAGATACTGTTTAAGGACATAATATTTAAAATAAAATTGTCAAATTGTACAATATATGGAAAGTTTTCGGAGATTCAAAATAAATTATTTTACTATAACATTTTAAAGTCTTGTGAGTAAGAGTTAAAGAGTTGTCTTGATTTTAAATCACCAAAAAATACGCTTTTAGACATGGTTCGATTGAAAAATGTAATTACCGCGTCAAATCATCCAAATTAGTCACGCTGGGATAACATTGGAAAACAACCACGTCTGTCTCCGGAATGTACAGCATTTGTCCCTGAAATTACAAAAATCAGTAACCTTATATAATGAATTAATCGCTGGTTTTCTTATCTGGAGTTGCCATTAGAATTCAGTAACAACGTGAGATTTACAAAAGTAGATATTATCCTTGAGCGAATCTTTTTGTCAGACAAAAAGATTTGTGGCTCGATTTAGTTTCCCTAGACCGTGCAATACTCGTTGTTAATTGCAATAATTAAAAGCCGTATTAATAAAAACTTTCACATTACCTTCAGACGAAGAGAAGCAATATCCTCATCAGGGGCTGTGACGGTCATCTCTTCTGGTTTGGTCTTCAGCACATACACCGTGTTGATGTGAGCTAGCACATTGGCGAATGTCATCTCCAAATGAGGTCTCACCTGGAATTTTATTAAGGAAATTATTACAACGACCTTAGACTAATGGTAACACTTATATTTTTATTATCTACCAAATATAACCTGAGATATCTTAACTTTACGACTACAGACTCTCACATCGTTGGGTCTACTACAACTTTAAGTGATCTGTCATCTTGTTTATTTGCCCAAGTTCACTACAGCAACTGACTAGCACCGTCAAAACAATCGCAGAATTTCAAAATTAAAATATTTTATTTATATATCAGCTGGCCACAAGTTTCACATTATTGTGTGTAAGTTGAAAATAATATATAAATACACTTAATATGTAAATATTCCTAAATTTCGTCATATGAGCTTGTAAACGATGTAGGCTCGCCCACTCTTGACACGAGACTTACCTAAACGGGCTATCTTTTAAATTTGTGTAAATTAAATATGATTTACATGACGGTAGGACATGGAGGATCAATATAAAAAAAAACATCTATAAACTAATTAGTAATTACTTATGTTTGCAAACTAATAAATGCTACAGTAATAAGGCTTTTTCTAAAACCTAAAATATGTTTGCTCTAATTTTAAACAACATACCGTATCCAATACATCAGTGATCTTGCACCCCTGCCTGGTGACCCTCGGCATCAGACGAGAGACAGTACGTCCTGCCTGCACGATGTTCAGCTCTCGATCAAACATCAGGTGGAAGGGGAACACGCGGCAGAATGTTGCTGGACTTACTTTGGGCTCTGGAATGTGTTGAATATTACGTTTAGATGGTGAGGTAATGAGTTGGCGAGATAAATAAAATTATAGCAGAGCCAAATACTTTTTTTAAGTCAAATGAATTTTTGATAATTATCGACAGTAAGATTTGATATTCTGAAAAGTGTCAATTACGAGAATTGTGCCCCTGGTCCGTTCTATAATAAGCGACACAGTCGTTTCCACCAAAATCATTTTGTATTTCCTCTGTGTTAAAAGAGGTCATAGTAGGTGGGTGAACTCCCATATTATAATTATGTAGGTACTAACAACAATATACCAAAAATTCTTCATCTGATGACTTTAGTGATGCAGAATCCCGTTTCACAAACACTTATAGGAGCATTTTCATCAATCAGTCGAAATAGTTAATGGTTCTAGTTCTTGAATCTTACCAAGAGACAAAGTTTCGATTTCAGCCATCTCTGGGGCGCACACTCGTCCAGAAGTTGATGTTTCAGTGATGAGAAACTGCACGTGGTCACATTCTTCTTTAGTTTTCAAGATCTCCACTTTCACTTCGGTGTCATGGAGTTTGCTTGCGACCGTCTGAATCAGAATCAGTTTTAATATTAACGTCTAGAATTTGGATTTAAAGCGAGACGTTTTTTTAACCGACTTCAAAAATACTACTTTCTCATACGGGCTCACCGAATGCAATCTTTTATTTTATTTAAGGTAAAATAAAATGTTCAGCATTTCTTACCTTGACAATACCAATGACGATATGCTCCAAACCAGGTCTGTCAGAATAATAGTGGAGCACCAAAGCTCCGTCTTCAGGCCGCTCAGTGCATCTGAAGGAAGGTGATCGCATACCAGGGTACAAGGTTCCCAGGTGATCGTGTAGACCGTCCAAATTCTGGAAAATAATAATTTAAACCACTTTAGTTAGAGCTACTGCAAAATGGACCTGTTCAGCAAGTCAGCATGGAAAGTTAAGATTGAGAGTGGAGATTTTTGAGGAAATTATAGCTGTCAAAACTTTAACGAAATAGATAAGAGACCCACTAATTGGAACCAGTTATCGTAAAAAAAACCATGAGTAGCAAACAACAACAAACTGTTATTCGACAAAGCCTTTAACTTCTTCATGAGCTTGAGAGATTCTCTCGTTACTTACAAGTGTTCGTAAATAAACATAAAAGTATTGTTCTGTATTGAATCTTCTGATTATCACAAAACAGCTGAGACTGATAGGCGGCAACAACACAGCACAATACCTAGTAGCGCCTCTCGTGGATTTGACCGTAAACTTTTATTGATCAGTGGTCAGTCAGACTTCTTTATTCATTTAAGGTACAAGGTTTTAGGAAGCATTCTATTTTTAAGGCTAACGATAAATGCTACGATTTTTGGAAGTGACTTTTTGGCGGTATTCTGTTAACGGTTTTAGTTCATAATCTCGATCATAGGTGGCGCTAATTTCAATTCCTCTGTACTATGAAAGTGTCTAGCTTTACTTGTATTGATCTTTGCCCATGCCAAAAGCTTTGAGATACTGAATATGAACTAAAATGAAATGGAAATAAAGTGGTAAATTAAAGAACCTGCAAGAAATCTCGCGGCGTAGCTCCCAAAACTTGCAAAATCTTATCGTATCCGGAGTCTTGACAGAACTCGAAAAATGTCTTCCCAAACAGCTCCAGAATTGCATCAGCTGGGATTTCTGTAATTAAAGACACAATGATGTTGATGTTACAGAAAGAAAGCTTATATACTTGAAACATCTTACACGTGATAAAAGTGAAATTTCTTAAAAAATAAAGAATAAGAGATTTATGTAACATGTGCCTGAACGTGACGCATCCTTGACATTTCACTCTCAATTATTCTCATCCAGTTATCGAATTGCCGCCTCTTCCTAAAATAAATCTCGTTTATCTTACTCAGTTGTCCCCGAGTAACATTTTCATGTAATTTATTTTGCGGTAGCCATCGTTAGCGCATGCGAAAGAAATCCGAGATATCCGGTCGCTAACAAAATAGTCCAGTCATAAAATAATAATCAGTCACAGATCAGTAACATACCAATACAACTCTTCTACATATAAGAACAAGTTGCCTGTCGTTACTCGTTAATCATCAATGTTGGTAGTGGAGCTGATAGCCCAAGATGCATTCGATAGTACAGTCATAATTATATTGAAGAGCTTTCAATGCATCCCATCTATACAGGGTGGCAGGGATACCTATCTACGCACAAACCATGAATTCAGTGCAAGATGATATAGCGTCGAATGTTTTATGCCGGTTATCAAAAAAAGAATCGATTAATTCAATACGTACGCGGTCAAAATGAATGGAACAGCAATGTATTATAATAGTCTACGAAAAATTTCAACTCAGGGGGGTCAGAATCATGTACTGAATCCATGCTAACAGTTTGCGTGTCGATGTCGGGATGCCATCTTCTATAGTTACTACTAAGTACCTACTTAGTAGTTCTAGTCTAGTCTAGTCTAGTACACACATATACAAGGTGTTATTTTGCATCCTCGTCAAATTCGAGGACGTAACTATGCTAATGATTCTCGACACGAATCAATAATAAAATAAGTAGGTATTTATTTTTATTTTTTGTATTTTTCGGAAATCGGCATGTGTAGGGCCCGTGTGATACCGCCCTGTAACTGCGCTGTAACTGTAACGCATGCACACAGCGACATAGTCGTACGACACTGCCTACCGCATACGCAACGGGGCGATTTTGTTCTTTGAAAGTGGAGTATTCTGAAATACTGTCAAACTTAAATACCTAAAAAAACAAGTATGTATTAATTATTGAGCAGGATCGTAATTTTATTCGATTATTTATGTCTTTCATAATAGCCTCCTGAAATTTGACGAGGATGCAAAACCACACGTTGTATACTAGATGAATAATAATAAATAATAAATTAGGAACTTACGCAGTACTTCAACGGCAGCGGTGATCAGGTGATACGTGATTTCGTCTTCGTAGATCTGTCGCACGAGGAAGCTGCCTTCCATTGACACGTCCGCCTTTTTCCTGCACGAGGAGAATTATTTCGTATTGTAACAAATCTTTCCTGAAAGTACCAGTAAGACAAAAAAAAAATCCAGCAAGAAATACATCTATTTGATGAGCATAAATGGTGACGATGTTGCATCTAGAAGTTTTTGTCTGTCAAAATCTTTGTCGTTGTTATTGATGATAACAAAACCAAATGAATCAGTAGAAATGATCACTTCTATGTTTCCACTTCGTCACAGTTGCGTACATAAGTATTTATTATTGTGAATTAAGTACATTATTTATATACATTAGGTAACATAATTAACGCAAGACCTTATACACCCCAATTAGAGTATTGAGTTAAAATCATAATACAGTGAGCAAAACAATTTATTTTGAAGCTAATTAATAATATTAAGAAAATCGTGTTGGCCCTAGCATTACTTTATGCATTATTGCCTTGAAAAAAGATTTAATTTTCTTTAGTTCGATCTGCGGTCAGTATTGCAAAATACATAAAATTTGAAAAAATACCTAAATTAATAGTTACTGAAATCGATTCAGTAGTCAATTATGAGCAAACTACTTGCAGGACTTGCGTTTATTCAGTTACACCTTGTATATATATAAAGTTAAGTAAATTCTCAAATTGTCGGTTTTTATTTAAATTTGTATTTTATTTTATATTTTGTTTTCTCTTCTAGTCTTACTTACGTTGTCTACATCTTTCTTTATCTACTCTTCTATCGCAGGTATGTTGGAAGAGATTTCTTTAGAAATAAGCATCAATTTTGTACGTATTTTTCTGTTCCTTCTTCTTGTCCGTTTTTAAATGTGTGTGCATATAATTATGGTTAAATAAATAAAAAAAACGATAGGGGTCTATCAAATCCTATGGAAACGGTAAACATTTCTTTGAAGTAAGGTAGTTGATTAATGTACCTTTCCAAAAACTGGTGCTTCATTGCGAATGGTATTGGTTGTATAACTTGTATTGCAGACTAAAATACAGAACATTATACTTAGAAAACTGACCGCCTCGTTGGTCTAGTGGTGGTAAGCCCTATGGCTGAGCATAATTAGGTCCAATTTCCGGGTCAGACAAAGTGTTATTGGGTTTTTCCATCTCAAATATCTCAGAAACAGCGCGGAGTTTGGATTTGTGACAGGTTGATAGCAATAGGCTTGCCCCTAATAGCTGGCGAAATTTGGGTGTACTTATAAGTACACCTCAGTTTAACCTTTCGGGTAATGCTTTCAAGTCCAGTTGAAAATTAGCGTCAGGCACTAGTTGGCAGAAATTTTGATGATCTGGGCCTTTTTGGCGCAGCAGTGAGGCACACTTCCCAGCTAATTTCTTACATCGCCCTTTACACATTTTTTTAGTAAGTATGTTATATTGTGTGAGTTTTAGTCTGTGCTAAATAAATTTATTTTATTTCTTTCTTTGAATACAGGCGTGATATGTTATGTGTAATACTTAGAAAAAAACGTTTGTAACTTACTTGATCGTCTCCCAAGTTTCTTCATTAAAAGTTTTGGTGACAAGCAACTCGAGGGCGTAGTTTACAAACCCGTACTGAAAATGAACAACAGTATGCAAATTAATAATAATAATAGATTTTAATTTTAAACGATTCAAAATGTTATTTAGAACTTACCATGTTGGGGTTTTATTTATGACTCTGCAACAAAAGTCATAGAATAAATTAAATGGCATTGTAAAATGTTTCTAAATGTATTACAGACTAGCTAACCGGACAGACGTAGCCCGGTCCAAATTTAAAAATCACGTAGAAAAAGGACGATCGATTTTTCCCGTATTTCTTGAAATTCTGGGATTTTTTATTTATTTATTTATTAAAACTTTATGCACAAGTAAAAAAAAATACTGTACAAAGGCGGACATAATGCCTGAGGCATTTTCTACCATTATACATTATTTCATTATTATTTTTTTTTTCCATTTCCATTATTATTTTTTACCATTTTTCTTTCCATAAAAACCTAATTTGGACTACTTCGAGCATTTAAATACAAGAAATAGCCAAATCGGTTCAGCCGTTCTCAAGTGATGCACAGACATGTTATCGTAAGCTCTAAAAACCATTTGGCAAATAATAATGAATGTGTAATTTTTGTTTGTTGAATGAATCTTCTTTAAAAATAAAATGAAATGCTATTCGTTGGTAAGCACCAACTTAGCATACCTTGTTTGTTTGTCTACTACTTCAGTACTCACCTACATGTCTAAATAACAGACCGTCTCAAAAATAGAAAAAAATATCTTGTTTTCATTATAGAGAAAGAAAATGCGTTTTTTGACACACGCACTTCACTTTTCTCACTGTTAATTTTCTTTCCAAATATGTTTTCATTATAAGGAAAGAAAATGCGTTTTTTCAAAAAAATCTAAAAAGCTTTTTTTTCTTTCAAAAATATGTTTTCATATCTATAATCATCATCTGCACAGTATTTTCCCAACTAGGTTGTGGTCAGCGTCCAGTCTAACTAGATGCAGCTGAATACCAGTATTTAGGTGAATCTTCTTTTTCAATCCCCATAAATAATGACATATTACGATACAAAAACAAATCAATATGAAATATTGAAAGGGAAAACTGCAAGTTTCACACTTCATTGGGTAAAAAACTCATTTTCTTCACGCGATCTCACGCTTTGAGTACAAAAGAGGCGGTTTTTGTTTTAATTTTTTAGTCTACGCGACGCTCGCTGCTGCGAAAATCGAATGATAGAATGTATTCTCTACTAGCTTTTGCTAATAAAGAATAAATGCGGAATAGCCCCGTGGAGGTCCCTCGGGAACGTATACTTTTCTATCTCGTTAATACGAGATAGAAAAGTATGCGGTGTTATTCCAGGTTATAAACTATCTGTGTGCCAAATTTCATCCCAATCCGTTTAGCCGTTTTTGCGTGATTGACTAACAAAAATCCAAACATTCAATCGTCTAAACATTCACATTCATATAGAGCAATACAAAATAATGACGAGAGTTTCACTTCTAATGTCGTTTAACAAAAAAATATGCAGTAAGGATAATTTGTATTTGAATACGCGTAAATGAATTTCTAATTACCTAGTTAAAAGTTCAGGAATTAATAAATTATCTAAGTTTCATTTTCTGCTCGCTAAAACGACTTAGCTATTTGATACTAGATGGCACCACCAGCGCACATTTTCTTACTTAACTGCTCCCTAGAAGGCGCTATATTGCGCATGTATTACAAGCAAAAGGAATAAAAAAAAATAAGACTAATCAAGCAATGCAAGATGAAAAATTGAATCATAATCTCCACTAATAATTGATTAAATAATTTAACTAAAATATTTAGGCACTACTCTGTATTAAATTGATACAATACATAGGAAAACAACTGTTTATTCCTTATTAAAGTAATCTATAATTAAATTCAATAAAAAAACGACAAATCAAAATTTTATTGACTGCATAAACGACAACAATTAAAAGAAAACAACAACTCGAACAAACATTATAAAAGAAAAATCCATTACTAAAATAATAACTAGGCCAATTAGTTACTCAGAAAAACTCACCTTTTCTATTCCGAAAGTTGGTAACAATTCACAATGTTCACAAAGTCGATCGTAATGAAGCCATATATATACGTGATGTTTGTTTTTCTTTTAGGCCGAAGTAACACCGCCCCACATAACTGAACGCGCCAAGAGTCTGGCGGCAACTGACGTACGCCTGTCATTGGCTGAACGACTAACGCGTAATTACATACAAAACTAATAAAATACCGTTTGAAAGTGCAATATTTATATTTGAAATATATTTCGAAAATATTCTTAGTCGTTTTAAATGTTAAGTTGATACTTCTAATCGACAATGTGTTAAAGAAACTGATTTTACATTTGGCCTCAAGCGGCATTTTCCGAAACTAATTTAGTTACACTATTCGACAATAGATGGTGTTGGTAGTCGTATGTGAAATTCTATTCGCTATAATAAATATGATTTTCCTTGAAAATATAATTGGATGTTATATTCTAGCATTTGCTCGCGGCTGCGCCCACATGAAAATGAATAATCCACTATCCCGTGGGAATTGTTTTAAAAAGAGAAAATGAAATGGAATATCCTTGAAATTGTTTCATTGCATGTAGGTAGATCATATACCATATAGATCATTATAGTTTGTATGTTGTATGTATATGTATTTATAATGACCGTGAAAGGCTAAAAATAAGAGGTGTGGAGCTTGCCATGTTTTATTCCCTTTGTTGGTTCTAATGTTCTAATGGCATTGTCAATGAATTATGCACTATCCTTGTAGGGTTTTAATTTAGGTTATGAAGGAACTATATTTGCATTAAGGTACTAAACATAATAATGAATTTGAAGAAGAATTGAAACAGCTAGGGCGCAGGTTTGAAACTTTGCACCGTTGCCGAAAACCCTAAAATATAAAATACGTATGTACTTACTTACGACTAACGTTAAAACTCTCTCTTCTCTTTCTACTCTCGTATTGACAAATGAACGATTGCAAAAATAGCCTGATGATATCGACCAGATAATATGGTTCGAAGCAGGGCCGACTGGCCAGATGAACTCGGCTACCTTACTAAAATGTAGAGGAGGCTGTTTTTAACAATTCTTTTACGCTTCTTCTGGAACCTCTTTTTGTTTATTTTACTTATTTATTCATAAACATTATAAAGAGGTAAAACTGAGTTTGTAGTTAGGGGGTAATCTTTGGGACTACTGATCCGATTACAAAAATTCATTCATAATAAAATAAAATAAAATTCGTATATTTTAGGTAAATAACACCCATTGCCAGACAAAAAACAAATAAAATCAGATAAAATAGGTACAATACAATCAATAATATCAAATAAAATAAAATTAAATATAATCAAAATAAATCAAATCAAATCATATCAATCATATAACTTGGTTAAAAATCAAAATCAATCGTCATTTATTCAATCAAGGCTGAGAGTCAGCACTTTTTGAACATTAAAATTAGGTACACACAGCAGCAGGTCAAGTTACCACAAACTGTAAAATTTATCATTCGATTTTGAACTTAATCAACAACATTTTAACCTTTAAAATCATTTCGAGAAATTTGACAGTATCGTATAACCTGATGTACTGACGACTGTACATAAGACAGTCCTATAAAACGCCCGCCCGTCACCACTTCCTACTACTGTAACTGGGAAGAAGAAGTACCGCAACAAACTCCCCAACAGCACAGCTGTCTGCTGTCTGTTTAGTTACAAGAACTTAATTCTATACAAGTATGGAAAGTAATTAACATTCCGAAACTCATATTGAGTTCAATTTAGTTACTCAAGAGAGAGAGAGAGTTTGAGTTAGTTGAGCTGCACGGTTGCTGACAATTGCGTGCACTGACTGGACAGGTCCACTCAATCTGTGTGGTTCTTTCCTCAAAAGACCATTTCAGACACCGATCTACATAGCCTTCACATGATCTGACCAAGATTCTGTCTGGACTTTAAAAGAGACTATGACCTCTGAGTTTGTTTCGGCCTTTCTTGTCAGAGTAGTCAGATAGGAAACGCGGACCTCATCTAGTTTAAAAAAAAAATGATTGACGTGTAAAAGTGTTTGTAAAAACCTACTTACAGAAATAAAATCATTTATCATTTATCAATTATTTGTCCATATCATCAAGCGCCACTATACCACCAAAAACATTGAAACTATACTCAAGCAGCAAAAATAAAACGTAAACAGAACTTAATACCAAAATAGAAGCCTCCGCGCGCCCGCTTACATATGCAATGCTGGATTATGCCTATATAGCTGTAACTCGAAGTTACAAAATCATGATAAACTAGGACCATTGTAATAGAATCAATAAGCAGTTAATTGGTTTATGTTTAAAGACTTTATTTTCAAAAAGACAAAAAAGCCACATATGTGAATATTATTATTATAGCCTCTTTATTTCCATATTGAATGACTTAAAAAAACTAATATACCTATCATAAGATTACTATTAGTTATAATATGTGCATGCATAAAATACCAAAATTAATACAATTCATATTATCATGATTATAAAGTTACAATCGCTTAACAAATAGTTTCTAAATTATTCAAATCATTACTTTCCCATAGATTTCTAAAATAATAAATAAATTTAATTTTAGAAACAATTAACAATTTTATTTATATATTATTTCAATATGGACCCCTCAACGGGTGGAGGCTTCCCCCATTTTATTTATTATTAGGCTTTCCAACAATGAGTACACTGTTACTTTATAAATTTATACATCACAGACTTAAGTCTAAGCGCCTTATCACTTACAGAAAAGCACAGCATGCACGTTTGCTCCACGTTTGTCTGTCCTTTGCCTTTACATAGATGAATATAAGATAACGTAATGTAGTAAACTTATTATAAGTAACGGCCACTGAAACAATACAATAGGCTTTTGAAATTATTTTGTTATTAAAATCAATTTAAACGTTTACACGGTTAACGGTTCTGTTATCAACTAGTAGGTTATTAACGTTGTTAGTGAGTGGTTTTAGTTTCAATTATGTTTGTAGATAGTTTTGATTTAAAACCGCTGTGTCCAGACCGAAGTCTTTGCAGTAAATGTTTTTCTTATTGAACACATATGTTTTTTAGCTTCGTAAATATATTACCACAGGCAAGGCCCACTCTTCTACCAGGTCCTGAAATAAAAATTAAATTGATAGCCTTGATAAAAGTAAAAAAAAAAATCTTTTAGCAATATGCGAAGTGATTGAAAATAACCAAAATTGGTCATAACTAGACATCGGATTATATAATACTCTATCAAAATACTAAAATATGCACAATAAAGGACGAAATATGCACAAAATATGAACAATCAAATATTGTGAAATATTAGAATTTACGTTTATTTTCACAGTATATTTATATACCCAAACTCAAACTCAACTCAAACTCAAAGCATTTATTTCAAATAAACCAATTACAGGCACTTTTGAATTGTCAAGGGGTCGGTCAGTCAGAAAGATGAAGCTAGTTGCCCATTCCAAAGCGTAGTAGGTACCTATATAGAAGAACGGGCAAGAAACTCCATGGACACTCTTTTAAATCCAAATATTGTTACAATAAAGTGGTTACATCATTCATTTTGTAATTATACATGTGAGAACGATGTAGAAAAACGTGCTCGTTAAAAGCGTCCGTAATATAAAGATAAAAACAATTATGGAATTAAAATAAGCCGTGGCAGCTAAGAAATTACCAGTGCCTACTGACGGCGCCCGTTCACGAACGTGACGTATGGATCAGCACCATTCAGCTCAACCATTTTGAAGGGAACTCAATGGTCCAATACCTATTACTAATCAGCTGTAATTCTTGTGACAATATACGATCAAATATTTTTCTAGAGCAAACTGGTGTCGTTTGTCATGTAGGCTGAAAATTACCCCAAAATTTACATTACTAGACAAAACTTGTTTGGTGCCATTTCTGCAATAAACTCTTCAGACAGAGTTTGGCCTGTACCATGGTATTTTTTTTATTTTCTCTAACAATATTTATTCCATCAAGGCGCGCGGCACGTCACTGACTGTGGCCCGCCATCGTTCCCACGTAATAACACACATTCACGTGACGCTATAACACACATACCTTTACTTGGGATATATTTGCTAGGTAAGATTGGAGCATTTTAAGTGCATTGACTTTGATACCAACGTTTTCTAGTTTTTCTAGTAGCAGTTTGTGATTTACTGCATAAAAGACATTTTTAAATCGATAAACACCCGTTACAATTACAATTTTCTTATCTGTATTGTCCCTAATTTTTATATATATCAATAGTGGCTGCAGTGCTATTATTTTTACCTCTATATCTATATTGGCGTTCTGATTTATAATCATAAGAGTCCAAGTAGTTTAACAGACGTATTGATGTATTAATTTATCCAAAAATGTTGACTATTGGTAGTACAGAGATCGATCTTTTTTGTATTTTATTATGTATATTTTTTATGCTCTGACATGAATGAATTGATAGTCATGTTGAAATTTTCACCTTTTAAATTTGTACGCATGGTCAAGGATAGATATCTTTGTATTAGTCTCTTGTGCAATAGGTTTGGTTGTCTTTGTTTGTACTTTTTTTGTGTTTTATTTTTTGTGAGAAGTTCAATGTTAAAATCTTGGTGGTCATGGTGGTTAAACTTTTTTGTTGCTTGTTTTATAAATTTATATTACTTGGTATACCATTTGATGTATTTGATTCTAATTCTCTTTCTCCAGATTCCGTTCAACGTATTAGTTCATATCTTATAGCCAGGGGATATTTTTGTTAGGCTGGTGTTTAGTCCGAGATCATTTTAATTCTATTAGGTAACTTTTCTTTACTGCGAAGTAGTAGCATTACTGGCTCTGGCATATCATAGTAGACTTTGATTCTTCGCATTTTTCCGGCATCATACTTGCGTATACAACAGATTTTATTCGGCTTTGGTATGTTCTCGCTTACTTTTGTGATGATATTTAAAACGTCGGATTCGTCTTTAAGAATTCTCTTCAGGGTACAGTGGGGCTCTGCTCAGATATGCCAATTGTAATGATATTGTATTCTCTTTTGTTACGACCCTGAACTTCGGAAATAAATTGTTCGTTTACACATTTGTTTCAGTAGATTGCGGGCTTAATTTCTTTTCTTTATAATCGGTTTCAAGCATCTTTATTTTGTCTTCAACGTTGGATACTTTTATTGCCATCTGAGATAACTGAATTTTTATATTCCCATGTCCTGAGGCAATTTTTGCCATTGTGGATTTGATATCTTTAATTTGTGCACTATGGTCTGCTACATTTGAAGAAATTAAACTTCTTGTTTGTTCATGCAATCCCCTCAGGTTAGCCATCTCGCTTTTGACCGCGATGATACTCTCGTTCATTTCATCCATGGTCTGTGCATTCTGACTAGTGCAATTTTCCAATAGTAAGGTAATTCGCATTAAATCATTTCTCATTAGCTTTATCTCATCGAAGCATACTAATTCAGGTGGTTTACTTTTATAACACGAGTAAGTGACTTTCGCCTCATTTAGTTCGTCGCTTAATTTTTATAGATCCGGGTGTGAGCGGTATTCCGCATTAACTCGTATAAAGCGTAGGTAGGTCGGTTTTAAGTTGATTAAATATTACTCACGCGCCATATCCTACACAGAAACGCTGAGTCACTGTGCGAGCGAGTAAAAAAATATGGACCGTGCTCATTCCGCGGGGTGATGCGCATTACCCCGCTCGCTGGCAAGCGCAGTGCTCACTATCACTTTCTTGTACAGTCATAAATTACAAAAAAGCAGTTTATACCAAAGCAAATATTAAGTATTCTGTGACCAAAGTGGTAATTATTACTTATAAGTAGAAATTTTAGATTTGAGGAGCACTAATTGTGAAATACACGTCTAATCTTGTCAGTGGCAACTACAAAAAAAAATGCCCTTCACTGGACGCCTGGCAGATGGAAAGCATTGATATACGCAGCCGCCATTTTGGATTTACATTTTGGCCTCATTGTCGGTTTCAGCAATCTCGAAAACCATGAAAACGAAACCCATGTTAAAAAAAAAATTAAAAGTTCGCAGCAGCCGTCTTAGATTTTAATCTTGACCTCACTACCGGCTTTAGCACCCTCAAAAACCATGAAAACGACAGCCACAATGAAAATTAAAAAAAAAATTCAGCCGCTATCCAGTATTTTCATTTCGACCTCACTGTCGGCTTCAGCACCTTCGTAAACCATGAAAACTATCTCTTTCTCTCTCTGTCTCTTTCTATTATATTTATTTTATTCAAATGTTTAATAAGCGCGCGCACACACACAAGGGAGTCCAGAGCGGTGGCGTAGAGCAGGTCATGCCGTTCGGTCGATTTTACTGCGAAAGTTGGCCAATAGATGTTTCACATCAAAAATATTATAACAATAACAAAACTATGGTCAGCAAAACGATCAGTCACCACAAGCAGCACCCCCGGTCACGTGCATAATGCAAAGATCAGCCGTTACCCCTTCGTTCTTAATTCGCACGACTTTTCTTTTATACACCCATTCATTCCGCAACATTACACTATAGCTACAATCTACCCACAGCAACTTAAAACAATGACAGAGAACAGTATTAATTCGTAAATAAGGGTGGGTGATATTAATCCATTTGTGTAATTACTAGCCACACCCACGCGTTGTGTCAAATCAGAGGGTAAGGCTCGCGTGTTTTGGCTTTCGGTGCCAACTTTAGGCTTATTAGTTTATGGTATTAAGCTGCCCTTAATTGACTGCTAATTTAATGTTGATGTGTCGGGAAAAAGGTGAAGTCAACAGGCGAAATTAAAGATGTGTAAAATGAACTTTTAGTTAATTATATAAATAAGTACAGTCTAGTCTTCTAAATCTTCGTCAGTTTTGAAATTATTTCCTTTATCAAGTCAAGCTTCAAAGGTATTATGTGACACATAAAACCTTTGACGGCACTGACCAGAGGGGCGATTCCCGTATTTTTAAGACCGTTCGCATTCTAATCTCAGTCTCAATCTGTCAAAATTACAATCAATTTACATACATTTTTGACAGGTTTTTGACATTGATTGTCGCTGAGATGAGATTGCGACTTGAATTTGAACGTTTTTTAAGTACGAGAATTGGCCTACAGGTGTAATTACTTGTTGACAATTAAGTAAGGTAAGATAGCAAAATAGCATTCACCTTTGACCAATGTCGAGTTGACATCAACCTAAAACCTTTTTAATGGCCTGGCGATTATGGCTTTATTATAAATAAAAAATGTAATTGTCAAAATCCATCAGTGTCACGTCTGTGTCAAATTTCAAATACTGTCTAACCTTTTTTTTTTTTTTTTTGTTCCCTGGGTGGAAAATCCTCATGGATGTCCGCCGCCCTGGGGAGGGCGGCGGGGTCTGTCAGACTCCTACTGACTAAAAACCACCCCGGTGTTCCATCTCACACCTACGGGTTCGCGGGAACGTACGATCCTTTTTTTTTTTTTTTTTACGGGTGGAAATGCTCATGGACTACCTCCGCCTGGGGAAAAGGCGGAGGCGCGTGCCGGACTCTTACCGGCTAAAACCACCCCGGTGTCTCCTCGCACGTGCGCGCGGGGCTGCGGGAATCCAAATTCTTCCGCAGCCCCACACTAGTGCTGGCCCGGTCTGTCCGGGCCTCGTCTCCTGCACGGGGTAGTGAGGTGTTTAACTACCCCGTGCATCGTCTCATAGGCGCGCGCCGACACCCGCGCGCGCCTTCGCCTCGGGTCCATTAAATAGGGGGCGAGGACTTCCCCAAGTCCCACGCCCCTGGACCCATTCATGGGGGCCGGAAAAGGGCCCCTTCTCCTGCGCCCGGTGCGCCTTCTGCGGCCGGGGAAGGGAGTCGAGATCTCCCTCTCCCGTTCCGCAGTTTCCTTCTGCGACATCACGTCCTCGCAGAAGGAAACCACCGCGTCCCACGACTCTGCGCTACCGACCATCCTCCGCACTACGGTCGGCAGCGACAGATCGCCTCCTACTTCATTTGTGAGGACACAGCGCTGCTCCTTCCAAGCTACACACTCGGCGAGCGTGTGTTGCGCCGTGTCCTCCCCGCAATGGACGCAATGGTGGCACCGAGCGTCCGGCTCCCTGTTTATGCGGCACAGGTACTTGCCGAAGCAGCCGTGGATGGCTCATGGATGTCCGCCGCCCTGGGGCGGGCGGCGGGGTCTGTCAGACTCTTACTGACTAAAAACCACCCCGGTGTTCCATCTCACACCTACGCCGGGGTTCGCGGGAACGTACGATCCTTTTTTTTTTTTTTTTTTTGTCGCTGAGAAATGCTTTATGCATCCCCGCTCGTGGGGGACGAGACGGGGTATGTGGGACTCCTGTCGAAATCCGCAACCGACAGTATACCCACTAAAACTCAGCGGTGTTCCCACAACGCCGTGATGGGAGGGCTATGGGAAATTGGCTCAGCCTCTGCTTCCACAGCCCTCCCGGCGTATGCCCGCCTAGTTGGCGGGCCCCGCATGCCCCCCATTTAACTGAGGGGCTACGGGAATGGCCGGGAACACCCGGCCACTCCCGTCCGACACTGGTGGAGGCCCGTGCAATACAGGCAAAGGGCGCCCCCGCACCCTCCGCCTACTAGCCGCCACCCGGGAGGAGCCGGAGGTAACTACCAGACCGGCGTCTTCCTCGACCCCTCCCCTCTCCGGAGCGGCGCCACGCGAGAGAATCATCCCTCCGCGCGGGCGCCGCTGCCTCCCTCCGGGACACGACCGCCTATTCCGCCCAGTCTACGCCCACTCACCTCCCTCTGTAAGCAGAGGAGGAGTGGGCGTATCTGCCCTCTGTAGCCCGGTTCCCTTCACCCACCATCAAGCATGATCGGCGATTGGAACCGTGACCTTTCCCCGCTTGTTGAAGATTAGCCGCCAGCCCCAATTGTCCCCCAAAACCGCACTGGGAGAAATTGGAGCCGACGTTGCCCAGGGTGCGCCACGAGGAGGCTCTTCAACATGCACCCCGGAACGTACGATCCTTCCGCAACCCCCGAAATACGGTCTAACCTGGTCTAACATGTAAAAAAAGATAGCTGAATGCGGACCGCAGAGCTCTGTCTACGGCTGAATGTCATTCTGCGGTATTGACATTGCGTCAGTGCAATATTTATTTCTGAGGTGGTAAAGCAGGTTCTATTGTGCAATGAACAGAAAAATATAGCTGTTAAAGCTTGTTAAAGTGATGAACATTTATTTTAATTGTGCCTTTACTAGCGACCTTTTTTTTTGAGGGTGGGATATCATCAATTAACTCCTCCCGCTCGGGGCGGAGTGGGAGGTCATGTCGGACTCTTGCTGACTAAAACCCACCCATGTTTTTTGCAGTTGCCTGTGCCAGGGGCCACAGTAACCCTTTCGGACTTTCCCACAACCCTGGCAGGCATTGGCCCTACCGGACCCCATGATTGTTGCTGACATCTCTTTGAGGCGCGCGTGGAACATAATACGCCGTCGACCCAGGCCTGGTCCTTATCGGACGGCGAGCTGCCCATTGCTCACCGTTCGCAAGCCCGCGCCTACGGTGGCCGGGCATTGGCTTATGATTCCCGACACCCAGGATGTCTCCTGCAGCGGCTAGGGGCGTGAGGGCGTGAATTTTGCCTCTCTCTCACGCGTTGCGCCTCCTTATTCGCGAGCATTACTGCTTTGCAGAAGGAGGTGACGGCTTCCCATGCCCTCTCGCTCCGTACCATGGCCTGGACGCAAGAAATCGCCACCGCCAATCACCTCCACCTTATCCGGAACAAGAACCTCCTGAAGCAACCGTGTCCGGTGAGGACCTGCGTCAGGTGGAAGGTGAGGACGCCGTAACGCATCTCTAGCCACTCCTCAAAGACGGGACTTATCGCTGCAATTGTTGCGTGACCAGCACTGGGTTGCGACAGTCGCATTTACTAGCGACCTGCCCCTGCTACGCACGGTTTTAACAACTTGACAAAACATCCAGATTTCATCATTATAGGGAGGTTCAATATTTTATAAATCGTAATAAATTTAAATGATGGTGGAAACCGCATCAAAATTCGTTGCGTAGTTTATAAGGACAACTATGTATAAGTAGTATGGAACTAAGGATATTCTGCATTAGAGGATGGATGGCTGTGATTTCAGGATCACTTGATTGATTTTATTAATGAAATGGTGCATGTCTTTAGCAGTACTTTGAAAACATATTTTGAATTATAAGAAAAATAGAATTTCTAGGGATTCCGTACCCAAAGGGTGCCAACGGGACCCTATTACTAAGTTTCCGCTGTTCGTCTGTCCATCCATCTGTCTGTCTATCAGCAGTCTGTATCTCTTGAACCGTAATAGGTAGACAGTTGAAATTTTCACATAGTGTGTATTTCTATTACTTTTATTTATTTTATTTGGTTCACCAACGATTGTTTGCACGGGTTGTATGCTAAAAAGTAACATGCAGAAATATAAATGCAACAGTGCAACAATCACTTATAGGTAAACTCCGCATGCATAAAGGAGTTGTACAATTTTATAATATTAATCTAGTTTAAAAAACGAAAAATACTAATCTAAAGGACTAAATAATATAACAACTTATGAAACTAATAACATTTAAATAACATTTAAATATATTATATATTCTCTCTCAACGAGAAAATGAAAAGTTAAGAAAGATACAATTTATTCTATTAATCTAGTTTATAAAAAAAAATACTAATCTTAAGGTCTAAGTTATTTTACCGCTATATTACCGCTATAATAACAAAGAAAAATAAAATAGCATTAAGTACTAAAGGGTGTACAACCATACAAGAAACGTGTTTTATTAAAACTATGTATGTATGTACGGTGGCACGGAACCCTTCGTGTGGGAGTCCATCTCGCACTTGGGCAGTTTTTTGAACAATCAAATCAGTCCACCTATCCCGAATATGTAAGTAACAATGCTTTTTGTTTACAAATAATTGCACCACTCTTCAGGGCCTATTTTCTGGTCAAGGAATCAGCATTGCCATACAACGTGGCAATGTATCAGAATCGTATAATTCTGAAAGAGGGAATGGGTATTGTTCTTTTTGTTATTTTCGAGTTATTGCCGATTTTTGTAGCCAGACATCTCCATAAACTTCCACCAGTAACGTTCGACCACCTGGACGCTACTAGGCTTCTTAGAGATATTATTAAACTACAAGAAGACGTGGCTGTCATTAAAGAAAAATACGTCACGTCGGAGGATCTTGAAGTGAAAATGTCGAGCAATTCCGGATATAGGAGCATCAATGTAAATCGTAGGAGAGGAGCGTGTTTACTTGACAATAATTTTGAGTATGAGAGTGGTCCAGTTGGCCTGCTAACACATGTTATACCGGAGAGGTCAACGCACGATACGATTGACAGGTATGAAGGAGGTGTAAGCGAGAGGCACAACGATACTATTATAAGTAATAGTGTCGTCTCGTCGGCGGCGGCGCGCACGCAGGCAGAGAATGACGACGCCGGTTGCGGGAGGGGCAGTGTTGAGCGCGTGGAGGCTCCTACCGTGGTTTCGACAAAAAGCGACGTCTGCGCAACTGAGACAGCGACACCGGCGGAGACGAAGGCAGTAAGGGACGGAGCAATGAGGCTTACCGCGGCGCCGAGCGGTGAAGTGTTAGCGCGTAAAGATACGCATAGATCGTCGACTCCTGATCGTCACAAGTGCAAACAATTGTCAGATGTTTTGCGAGAAGGCGGTGAATGGAAAAATGAGTCGCCAAATGAAGGTTGGATTAAAATACAACGGAGACGATTGAAAAATCGTTTTGTTGGTTTGAAAGGCAAGGCAGATGTACTGCCTCATTGTACTTTTAAGGCAGCTGATGTTAGTGTTCCTTTTTACATCTATAATGTAAACAAGGCAACAAAAATCGAAGACATAACTACGTATATTAAGAGCAAAACGAAAGTAGATGTTGTATTACGTAAGATAGATATGAAAAGGAATAAGGGGTATGCGGCTTATAAATTTTTAATACCTAAGCAGGACTTGAATGTTTTTATGGATGTAAACCTGTGGCCTGCTGGAGTATCTTTCCGTAGGTTTGTTTACTATAATAGCGCAACCGAGCGGCAGCGGGGTGACCTGCAGCCGAGTGACAGTACATTTAATAATAAGTCTCGTTAATGGATAGTGCACTGAATATTGATAGTAATAAGTTATTTACTAAATTTGTAAGTTACAACTGTAAGTCTTTAAAGAGGTCAAACGTGTGTATACAAAACCTCTGTAAGTCTGTGGATGTCATTGCGTTGCAGGAAACCTGGTTGTTGCCGCATGAGTTGTCAATACTTGGTAGTTTGGATGATAACTTTGGTTATTTTGGGAAATCTGCGGTAGATACATCGGCGGGGGTATTGAAGGGAAGGCCATATGGTGGGGTGGCTCTCTTATGGAGAAAATCGGTATTTACATCCGTTTCAGTAATACCTTGTATGAGTGATCGTATCGCGGCTGTCAAAGCGACATGCGCCGATCGCACGTTGTTATTGTTTAGTGTGTACATGCCAACTAACTGTATCGAGAACTTAAATGAATTCTGTGAGTGCCTCAGTGAAATGGCTGCTATCGTTGAGAGTGTGAACTTTGAACATGTATATTTACTCGGAGATTTTAATGCGCACCCTGGTGAATTATTTGATCGGGAACTATTAAGTTTTTGTGATGAACAGAGTTGGCGCTGTGCCGATTACGTTAAGTTAGGTATAGATTCTGATGGGGTGCATGTTGAAGAGCCTCCTCGTGGCGCACCCTGGGCAACGTCGGCTCCAATTGTCCACCACTTCTTGGTGGACAATTGGGGCTGGCGGCTAATCTTCAACAAACGGGGAAAGGTCATGGTTCCAATCACCGATCATGCTTTGATGGTCGGTGAAGGGAACCGGGCTACAGACGGTCAATACGTCCACTCCTCCTCTGCTTACAGAGGTAGTTGAGTGGGCGTAGACTGGGAAGGACCGCCGCTGCAGTGCAGGCGCACCAATGCGGCGCGTGTTTTTCTCCTCGAGGAGAGAACTTTCGGCGGGTTCGCTGAGTCGGGATGGCCGGACAGCGAACGGAGGCATGCCTAATGCCGCCGCCGGGGGCTTGGCTTAATTGCCTGGCCCAGAGGAAGGCTACCTCTAAGATAAAAAACCACCCAATCCTAAGCTTTGAAGCGCGGTGAGAGGATGCATGGCTGGAGGGAGTCCAGTCGTTAGCGCTTCCCCTGCAGAGCACCTGCCGCACTCTGCAGTATGTAGGCTTACCGGGTATCTAGGCTCTGCCCGGTGGACATTTAGGACCTATATCGACTCGTGGGATTTATATGGAGAAAAAAATACAAAAACAACAAAAAAGTGAATTGCCGATCGTGTTGGTCGAGCAGATGGGTGTCATGTCAGGTACGGTGTCAGACGGGGGATCCCCCACAGGGGGATCCCCCACAGCGCATACTTCCACGTAGTATCCCCCGGGCAACGCCGTGTCTGACCACCGTAACGGAGTGGCAGACCGGCGGCTAAAGTGCGCTGTGACTCACAGACATAAATGCGGTCGTCTGTGACAATGTCGAAGAAACCCATGCGTGACGCCTCCGGGCGCTTTTGTTTTAACCCGAGTCGCCCTTCTCAGGGCGATTCAAACGGCCCTTCTCAGGGCCAACGCAGTGGCCCTTCCCAGGGCCCATCCACCGGCTCTTCTAAGGGCCACGCTGAAGCAGGCCGCGCACCATCCGCGGCCAGCTTATCCAGTCTGCAGGCGGAGTTTTCGGACTCCGACGAGTCCACCATGGACACGTCGGCGGCCGAAAACGACCGCCTTCAGCGGAAGCGGACCTACCTGAGGGTCGGGTCCGGGGGCTCCTCGGAGTCGGTGGGAAAGTCGAAGAGGAAGCCGAGGTCAAAAAAGGCTTCGACTTCGGCTTCGACCCCCACCCACGACGTGGGCCTGTTGGACGCCGAGCGTCAGTTAGGCCTGGCGAGGAGGGATCAGCTCCAGCTGGACCTCGAGGAGAAGGTCGCTGCCAGGGAGCAGCAGGCACGGGCCGCCAGGTCGAGGGCTGGATATGGCACATCCATTGTGCTGTACGCCGACCACTCCCTGGCGGAGCTGGAGCGTATGGCGCTCCAGGACAAGGAGGAGGTACTGGAGGTCGCCTCCAAGTCCTCCAACCTGAAGGGGACCTTTCAGAAGGCCCTCAAATGCCGGGCCGTGAGCATGCACGGCACCATCACCGAGCTGGTGCAGCGGACGGCCACGGACGAGACGCGGCAGCTGCAGGCGAAGGTGGATCGCC
This sequence comes from Brachylomia viminalis, assembly GCA_937001585.2. Classification (NCBI taxonomy): domain Eukaryota; kingdom Metazoa; phylum Arthropoda; class Insecta; order Lepidoptera; family Noctuidae; genus Brachylomia; species Brachylomia viminalis. Next base: position 25,638,193 of record OW443294.2, on the reverse strand, counting down.
TGCAGTCCGAGGTCAGTCAGCTGCACCAGAAGCTGGCTGAGGTCACGGCTCGGCCTGCGCAACCAGCCCCTGGACAGGTGGTAGGAGGCTCCACCTCCTCCAATTGCAACCTTGAGGAAATATTCCGAAAGGTTGTCATGGAGGAGAGGGCCTTCACAAGAGCCTGCTTCGCAGGGATAGAGGACCGGCTCTTGCCGGAAAAGCGGCTCCGCCCGCCGCTAGCGGCGGATAAGAGTCCGCCACCGACGGAGCCGGTACCTGTACCTGCACAGCCTGTGGGAGACCCGCCATCGGGTGTGCAGCCCCAGGCCTCGAAGCCCCCCAAGGGCAAGGGGAAGGGCAAGGGGATGGGCAAGAGGAGCACTGTGGCTCCTCAAACCCCCACCACAAGCGCGGAGGGAGCGTCTGCCACTCCGGCAGCCCACCAGAACACGCAGCGGGAGGACGCCATGCTTCCCTCCACCACCCCGTCCAACCGGGCGTGGACGGAAGTGGGCAAGGGGGGAAAGGCCAAAAAGCCCAAGCCCGCTGCGACTGCTTCGGCAGCCCAGAAGGCTCCGGCGGGCGGGAGGAAGTTGGTTCCTCCCAAAACTGCAGCGGTCGTGGTGACCATCACCCCGGAGGCCGCGGAGCGGGGCGAAACGTACGAGTCCGTCCTAAGACGGGCTCGTGCTAACGCGGATCCCTCCCGGCTGGGGATTGGAAACATCACGTGCCGCCGCACCCAGGCCGGAGCCCGACTTTTTGAGTTCGGGGGCGATCAGCGCGGCGCAAACGCGGACCTCTTTGCAACAAAGTTGCAGGAGGTCATCGCGGATGTGGCGACGGTCGCCAGACCAGTCAAGACCGCATCCTTGGAGGTGATCGATATGGACGATTCGGTCACTAAAGAGGATGTGGTGGCGGCCGTTGCCACCGCGGGAGGCTGCAGCGCTAGTGCGGTAAGGGGGGGAGCCATCAGGCCCGGCCGCCGTGGCATGGGCGCCATCCGCGTCGAGTGCCCAGTCGCCGCGGCGGCGGCCGCCCTTAAGGCGACCAAGGGACGCCTGCTCGTGGGCTTCAGCTCGGCTGTGGTCCGGCTGCTTGAGGACAAGCCTGCGCGCTGCTTCAAGTGCTTCGCGCCGGGCCACACCCGATCCACGTGTCCCTCCAAGTTCGACTGGGGAGAGTCTTGCTTCCGGTGCGGACAGGAGGGACACAGGAGTGCCACTTGCGGTGCCGCCACGCCACACTGCCCGGCGTGTGCTGCCAGTGGTCGCCCCGCGGGGCACAAGATGGGGGGCAGGAATTGCCAGCCGCCCACGAGGAAGGGCATAGTGCCGGCGCAGGTTCGCCCTGTCGCCGCCACCGCCGCTGTCGCCGCCGCTGTAACTCCAGCTCCTGCGGCGGTAGCTGAGGAGGGGGGTGCGATGTCGGAATAATGGTTTCCAATCATCGCATCCTCCAGGCGAACACCAACCACTGCAGAGCGGCCCAGGACCTGCTGGTGCAGGCCGTGGCTGAGTGGTCGGTGAACGTAGCGGTGGTCGCCGAGCCCTACTCGATCCCCAGCAGTTGGCTGGGTGACGACGACGGCTTGGTGGCACTAGCGGCGCGGTCCTCCACAGACTCCCCTCCCCTCTCGCTATTAGAGAGGGGACCGGGATACGTGGCCGCCGCGTGGGGAGAGGTAGCCCTCGTGGGCGTCTATTTCTCCCCAAACCGCCCTCTTCAGGACTTCGAGAACTATCTCGGAGTCCTGGCCGCCGTGGTCGGAAGGGCGGCGCCGCGTCAGGTCTCCGTATTGGGAGACCTGAATGCCAAGTCGGTGACCTGGGGCAACCGGGCCACCGACCCTCGCGGGCGGGCAGTGGAGATGTGGGCGGCCTCCTCTGGGCTCTCCCTCCTTAACAGAGGGAACGTCCAGACATGCGTGCGGCGGCAGGGTGGCTCGATAGTGGACGTCACCTTTGCCACCCCTGCGTTGGCCGCGCGCGTGCTGAACTGGCGGGTGGACCTGGTGGAGACTATGTCGGACCACCGCTATGTGCGGTTCGACATCTCCGCCAGTGGCCCCGGAGCGGTGCAGCCCCTCTCGGGGCGATCACCGTTCCCGCGGTGGGCTTTCTCCCGCCTGGACAGGGAGGCAGCGGCGGAGGCGGCGTTCATCCAGGACTGGCTGTCGCCGCCTACCGCCGGCCTGGATGTGGACACCGCAGCGGGCCAGCTGAGGGAGTCTCTGACCGAGGTATGCAACTCCAGCATGCCCCGGTCTCGCCGCCCGGCTCCCCGCCGCGCCGTCTATTGGTGGTCGGAGGAACTGGCGGGGCTCAGAAACGCCTGCGTGGCGGCCAAGAGGGCCTACACGCGGAGTCGGCGGCGGCGTCGACGCAACCGGCCCGACGAGGACCGCCTCTACGAGGTGTACGTGGAGGCAAAAATGGGACTCGATCGGGCCATCGCCGCCGCTAAAGACTCGGCGAGAGCCGAGCTGCTGGAGGGTCTCGACAACGACCCTTACGGGAGACCGTATAAGGCGGCGCGCAACAAATTGCGCCCCTTTGGTCCCCCGGTTGTCGAGACCCTGGAGCCCACATTTCTGGATGGGGTGGTTCAGTCCCTGTTTCCGTGCAGGGACAACTTCACCCCGCCAGTGATGTGTGGAGCCCCGCTGGAGGATGAGGAGGAAGAGGAGGCTCCCTCTCCTGTCACGGAGTCGGAACTTGGCGCAGCGATTGTGCATATCCGCGCCAAGAAGACGGCTCCGGGCCCCGACGGTGTCCCGGCGAGGGTGGTGGCAATTGCCGCCACCCGGATGGAGGAGCGGTTTCGGGACCTCTTCAGCGCATGCCTTGCGTCTGGAAGGTTCCCGAAACCGTGGAAGGAGGGGCAGTTGTGCCTCCTCCGCAAGGAGGGCCGCCCTGCAGACTCCCCCTCGGCATACCGGCCCATCGTTCTGCTCGATGAGGTCGGAAAAATGTTCGAGGGGATAATCGCTGCCCGCCTAAAGGGCCATATGCGGCGTATCGGGCCGGACTTGTCGGACGCTCAGTTCGGTTTTCGGGCTGAGCGTTCGACGGTGGACGCGCTGGCCTGCCTCAAGAGGCAGGTGAAGGAGGCGGTGGAGGTGGGGGACGGATTGTTGGCGGTGTCATTCGACATAGCCAACGCCTTCAACTCTGTTCCCCACAGCACCATCCTAGAGGCACTCCGATTCCACGGGGTGCCTCGATATATGCGGCGTCTACTGGCCAGCTACCTGGAGGATCGGGCGATCGTCCTCGTGAACAGGGCTGGCCAAGTCCGGCGGTACGCAGTCGAGGCCGGCGTTCCACAGGGGTCAGTCCTGGGACCTCTCCTCTGGAACGTCGGCTACGACTGGCTCTTGCGGGGAACTCTCCTCCGAGGTACGAGTGTCGTCTGCTACGCGGATGACACTCTCCTCACCGCCCGGGGGGAGAGTTTCAGGGAGGCGGCCAACTTGGCCTCGGCGGGCGGATCCTTGGTCGCAGGGAGGATCCGCCGCCTAGGATTGACGGTGGCGCTGCACAAGACCGAGGCTGTGTTCTTCCACGGGCCTCGGCAGCGCCAACCACCAGACGCCCACATATTTGTGGAGGGCGTCCGAATCGAGGTGAAGGCCCAGATGAAATATCTGGGCCTTGTACTCGACAGCAGGTGGCGTTTCGGCCCGCATTTTAGCGGGCTGTCGACGCGCCTGCTGAAGACTGCGGGCGCCCTCTCGTGGCTGCTCCCCAATTTGGGGGGGCCCAGCGCGCGATGCCGGCAACTCTACGCCGGCATCTTGAGGAGCATGGCCCTTTACGGGGCCCCTATCTGGGAGGACTCCCTCCAAAGGCGGGAGAACGCCGCCGCCTTGCGGGCCCCCCAAAGGGCCATAGCCCAGCGGGTGTCGCGGGCCTACCGCACGGTGGGTTTCGCGGCAGCGTGTGCTCTGGCTGGCACCCCTCCTTGGGAACTCGAGGCGTGGGTGCTCGCCAGAGTATACGAATGGACGGCGGGGCGCAGGGCGAGAGGAGAACGCCCCGCCCCGGAAGAGCGGGAGGCCGTCCGGCGGGAGGCGAGGGACGCCATTGTCGTCCATTGGACGAGGGACCTCGCCACCGCAGCCTTCGGCCGCCGAACCCTCGACGCGATCGGGCCGGTCCTGCGAGACTGGCTCGATCGGTCGCACGGGTTTCTCTCGTTTCGTCTGGTGCAGGTGCTGTCCGGACACGGTTGTTTCGGATCGTACCTGCACCGAATCGGACGGGAGGAGACACCGTCGTGCCACGACTGTGGCGCGGCGGAGGACGCGGCGCGGCACACCCTCGCGGTGTGCCCGTCGTGGTCGGAGCCGCGCCGCAGTCTCACTGCGGTGATTGGACCGGACCTCTCACTCCCCGGTTTGGTGAACGCCATGCTGGGCGATGAGAGGTCCTGGGCGGCAGTGGCCTCCTTCTGCGAACACGTCATGTCCCAGAAGGAGGCGGCGGAGCGCGCGCGGGAGGACGACCCTCACGCGGCGGCGCTCCGAAGACGGAGGAGGGGTCGGAGAAGACGTCAGTATGACGGTCATCTCCGACTCCTCCCAGGTGGAGACCAGCAGGCAACGGGTGCGGGGGCACCCTTGCCTGTATTGCACAGGCCTCCACCAGTGTCGGACGGGAATGGCCAGGTGTTCCCGGCCATTCCCGTAGCTCCCCAGTTAAATGGGGGGCATGCGGGGACCGCCAACTAGGCGGGCATACGCCGGGCGGGCTGTGGAAGCAGAGGCTGAGCCAATTTCCCATAGCCCTCCCATCACGGCGTCGCGGGAACACCGCTGAGTTTTAGTGGGTATACTGCCATTCTGGCAGGGAGTCCCACATACTCCGTCTCGTCCCCCGACGAGCGGAGATGCGTAATGTCATTTCTCAGCGACAAAAAAAAAAAAAAAAAAAAAAAAAGGTACGGTGTCAGACTCTGACACCGCATCTGAGAGGATGAGTGTGGCGAGTGTGGCGAGCGTAAGCTCAAAGCACTCGCGGACTGAGGAGGAGATGGTTGGGCTTCCTTCCAAATTTTGGAGGAAGCGCCCACGTAAAGAGGACGAGAGGCGCGTGGGGATGACAGGCCTCTCTTCTAGCGAGGAGAACCTGCCAGCCGCCAAGGTGCTGGCCGGCAGGAGAGGACGTGGTCGCGCAATTGGTGGAGCGTCAGCTCCTTCCACCTCACGTGACTCTCTGGGGCGCTTTTTAAAACGCCCCGACACGCCGGCACCCAGCGGAGGAAGTGACCCGGGGACCAAGCAAGTGGAGAGTGCTTGCACCCAAAACTCTTTGGTCACCACAAAGGGGGAAATCCAACTCGCTAGAAGAGAGGAGAGACGGGCAGTTGCTCTGGATGAGGTGGCTGAAATGGCTGGTCAGGCCAGAGAGCGGCGGTCTGCTCGCTTGACCGCTGCTGAGGATTTGTCGGCGGCGGCCCTAAGCCGCCAAGTATTGGACGGCGTGGACGTGGTCCTGAAGGTTGCCACCAAGTCTGGCAACTTGAAGGGCACGTTCACGCGAGCTCTTAAAGAGGCGGCGGAGGAGATTAAGGAGGCGGTGGGAGTCCTCCTTAATCGCACGACCTCGGAGGAGACTGCAAAATTACAGGAGGAGAACAGCCGTCTCCTATCCGAGATGGAGGTCATCCGGCGGGAATTTGCCGCTCTAAGGGCCGACTTTAGTCGGCAACAAGAACGTGCCGCTCCTGCACCATCCGCGTCCACTCCAACACCTGGCTGCCTGCAAGCTGAGTTGGTTGCGGAGGTGGCCCGAACCGTCATGCTCCAAGTAGGGGGCATGATGAATGCCCGCTTCGAAGGGTTGGAGTCGAGACTCCTCCCAGCCCAGACACTCCGTCCGCCACTCGCAGCGGACAATCGGAGGAAAGAAGGGACCTCAATGGTGGCCAAAAACTCTGCGGCTGGGACCAAAAAGCCCGCGGATCGGCCCAGAAAGCCCGTGGAGTACACGTCCGCGCCCACTTCCCGGACGGCCGCGTCACCGGCAGCCGCTCCCCCGCCGACCACACCCTCGGCGACCGCACCCGGGTCCACCAAGGAGACCTGGACGACGGTCGTCAAGAAGGGCCGCCGCAAGCGGAAGACGGCGCCGCCTGTACCCGCTAGAGCACCGGCACCCAAGAAGGCTCAGGGGCCGCCTAGGATCAGAACCCCACGCTCCGCGGCTGTAGTGATCACGCTGCAGCCCGGAGCCGTCGAAAGGGGCGTCTCGTATAAGGCGGTCTTAACGGAGGCGAGGGCCAAAGTCGCGTTCCCCGACCTTGGCATACCGTCCGGCCTCAGAATGAGGCCGGCGATGACGGGGGCGCGACTGCTTGAGGTGTCGGGTGCCTCTAGCGGTGAAAAGGCGGACATCCTGGCCGCCAAGCTGAGGGAGGTCCTCAACCCGGAGGACGTCCGGGTGTCCAGGCCTACGAAGACCGTTGAGCTGCGCGTCGATGGCCTGGATGACTCGACGACCCCGGCAGAGGTCGTGGCGGCCGTGGCCCGAGTCGGCGGATGTCCGCCCGATGATGTGCGGACGGGCGAGATTCGCATCGATGCTTCCGGGCTCGGCGCGATCTGGGTGCGGTGCCCGGTGGCGGCGGCGAACAAAATCGCCGACGCTGGGCGTCTGTTGGTGGGGTGGGTGGCAGCTAGGGTGAAGCAGCTGCAACCCAGGGCCTTGCGGTGCTACCGTTGCTTCGACATTGGGCATGTCAGAGCACGGTGCACCGCCGAAATAGACCGCAGCGAGCAGTGCTATCGCTGCGGTCAGGCCGGCCACAAGGCGGCCCAGTGCTCCGCGGCGCCAAACTGCAGCCTCTGTACAGCTGCAGGGAGGCCCGCTGGGCACAGAGTGGGCGGAAAGGCCTGTGGTGCGCCCGCCCAGAAAGGGAAGAGAAGGGGTGTCAAGGCTGCCGGGGGCTTTCTACCCCCCCCTCAGCCTGGCTGCCCTTCGGCCGACTGCCGGCCTAGGAATGGTGCGGGGGGAATGGATTGCGCATAATTGCGCTCTACCATTTCCTCCAGGGCAATCTCAACCACGCTGCCAGAGCACAGGATCTCTTGCTCCAGAGCATGGCAGAGTGGTCGATTCACGTGGCTGTGGTCGCCGAACCGTACTTTGTCCCCCCCAGGGATAACTGGTTGGGAGACCTAGACGGTTTGGTGGCCATCATTGGCGGGGCTCTTGTCAACCCGTCCCGAGGTCACGGCTGGGTAGCCGCCCTCGTGGACGGCATTGGTACGGTTGGGGCGTATTTTTCGCCCAACAAGAGTCTCGTCGACTTCGAGAGGTTCCTTGTCGAGTTGGGTGCCGTCGTGGGCCGACTCCTCCCTCGCCCTGTGTTGTTGCTGGGGGATCTCAACGCCAAGTCTGCGGCGTGGGGATCTCCTGTGACCGATGCTAGGGGCGAGGTGCTAGAGGAGTGGGCGGTCACGACTGGCTTGACCGTCTTAAATCAGGGCTCGGTTCACACGTGCGTGCGGCAGCGGGGTGGCTCTATAGTGGACGTCTCGTTCGCTAGCCCCGCTGTCGCGAGCCGTGTCCGCGACTGGCGTGTCGCCGTGGAGGTGGAGACGTTGTCGGATCACCGATACATCCGTTTCGACGTCTCCGCCCAGACCACCGGTGGCCACGGTTCGATGGCCCCGCGAATGGACGGTCCGCGCTGGGCGCGTAAGCGCATCGACAGGGAGCTTCTCGAGGAGGCCGCTATTGTCCAGGCCTGGTTCCGGGAGTCGGCAACGAACGGACCCGTCGACGTCGAGCAGGAGGCGCTGTGGTTCCGCGGGGCGATGACGCAAATCTGCGACGCGTCCATGCCCCGGGTCCACGCACAGTCAGCAAGGCGCCAGGTGTACTGGTGGACCGCCGAGATCGCGCAGCTGCGCGTAGCGTGCGTCGCGGTTAGACGCCAGTACACCCGATACCGGAGGAGACGTCGTCGGGTCCCTGACGAAGAAGCCGCGCTGTACGAGGAGTACCGCGCGGCGAAGGAGGCTCTGTGGCTGGCCATCGGCGAGGCGAAAACGCGAGCCAGGGAGGAGATGTTGGAGACTCTAGACGTGGATCCGTGGGGGCGCCCTTATCGCGCGGTCCGAGGGAAACTTCGAGCCGCGGCGCCCCCACTTACGGAGAGTCTTCAACCCGAGCTGCTGGAGGAAACAGTTGCAGCCCTCTTCCCGGCGAGAGCGGAGCGCAGTCCGCCGCCGATGGCTGTGCCCACAGCCGCAGAGCCTACAGGAGAGAACGCCATCAGCGTCCCAGAGGTGACACAGGCAGAGACGGGGGCAGCCGTGATGCGGCTCCGGGCCAAGAACGTGGCGCCGGGGCCCGATGGGATTCACGGCTGCGTGTTAGCCCTCGCTCTGAAGGAGCTTGAGCCCCAACTGAGAGGACTCTACACAGCGTGTCTTGAGCGGGGCCAGTTTCCCACTTTGTGGAAATCTGGTCGTCTGGTCCTGCTCAGGAAGGCGGGGCGCCCTGCCGACTCGCCGTCCGCGTACCGGCCCATAGTGCTGCTAGACGAGGTGGGTAAGCTGTTTGAGCGTATTATCGCAGCCCGCCTCGTCGGCCACTTGTGCAGAGAGGGGCCGGACCTGGACGACAGCCAGTTTGGTTTTCGGCACGGGCGCTCCACCATCCACGCTGTGTCGCGGGTGAGAGTCCTGGCGGAGGAAGCGGTGTCCCGGGGCGGGGTTATGTTGGCGGTGTCCTTGGACATCTCCAACGCCTTCAACACCCTGCCCTGGAGTTGTATTCGGGAGGCACTGCGCTATCATCGGGTGCCTCCCTACCTCCGCCACATCGTTGGGGCTTATCTGTCGGATAGGTGTGTCACCTACGTGGGACGCGATGGCGGAAACCAGCGCCGCATGTCGTGCGGTGTTCCGCAGGGTTCGGTCCTAGGGCCGCTCCTGTGGAACATCGGGTACGACTGGGTGCTGAGGGGCGAGCTCCAACCGGGCGTAGACCTGACTTGTTATGCAGATGACACGCTGGTCACTGCCCGGGGGAGCTCGCACAGGGAGGCAGCGTTGCTGGCGACGGCTGCGGTCTCACAGGTGGTGGGCCGCATACGTCGCCTAGGCCTGGAGGTGGCCCTCAGCAAGTCGGAGGCTATGGTGTTTCATGGCCCCCGGCGGGCGCCACCACCCGGCTCACACATCGTGGTTGGGGGGGCTCGGATCGCTGTCGAGTCCACCATGAAGTACCTAGGATTGGTGCTCGACAGCCGATGGGACTTCGGGCCCCACTTCCGACGGCTGGCGCCCAAGTTGCTGGGCGCGGCTGGCGCACTCGCAACTCTGCTTCCCAATCTGGGGGGCCCGAGCGCCGCCTGTAGGCGGCTCTACGTGGGGATCGTGCGATCCATGGCCCTGTATGGGGCCCCGGTGTGGGCCTCTGACCTGACGGCCGGCAGCATCGCTGTTTTGCGAAAGCCGCAGAGGGCGATGGCCGTCAGAGTCATCAGGGGGTATCGCACGATCTCCTACGAGGCGGGCTGCGTACTGGCCGGATCCCCGCCCTGGGACCTTGAGGCGAAAGTTCTCGCGTCATTGTATCAGTGGCGCGAGGAAGCGAGGGCGCGAGGCGCGGGACCGATGCAGCGACATATGGAGCTGCGTCGGTCTCAGCTTCGCGAGGTCCTGGTGGCGGAATGGCGGGACAGGCTTTCACGCCCTACCGCCGGCCTCGTCACCATCGAGGCGGTCCGGCCGGTGCTCGAGCGTTGGCTTGGGAGGAGGCACGGCTCCCTGTCGTTTCGGGCGACGCAGGTGCTCTCGGGGCATGGTTGCTTCGGGAAGTACCTGTGTCGCATAAACAGGGAGCCGGACGCCCGGTGTCACCACTGCGTCGACTGCCGGGAGGACACGGCGTGGCATACGCTGGCAGAGTGTGCCGCTTGGGAGGAGCCGCGCCGTGCCCTCATCTCAGAAGTAGGCAGTGACTTGTCGCTGCCGGCCGTAGTCGAATCGATGGTCAGCAGCGCCGAGTCCTGGGACGCGGTGGTCTCCTTCTGCGAAACAGTCGTCTCGCAGAAGGAGGCTGCGGAAAGGGAGAGGGAGATCTCATCCACTCACCCGGCCCGCAGAAGGCGCACCGGGCGTCGGCGGAGGGCGGACAACGCCCTCTTCCAGCCCCCCTAAATAGGTCCAGGGGCGACGGACACGGGGACGTCCGTCGCTACCCACACACCAGGACCCGAGGTGGCGGCGCGTAGTGTTCCACGCGCGCCCCTCTTAGGCGTCACGGGGGGAGTCAAACACCTCACTCCCCCCCACAGACCCGAAGAGGCCCGCAGTGGCGGGCCGGCACCAGTCGGGGGTTGCGGAAGGATCGTACGTTCCCGCGATCCCCGGCGTAGGTGTGAGATGGAACACCGGGGTGGTTTTTAGTCAGTAAGAGTCTGACAGACCCCGCCGCCCGCCCCAGGGCGGCGGACATCCATGAGGATTTTCCACCCCGGAAACAAAAAAAAAAAAAAAAAAAAAGGTATAGATTCTGATACGTATACCTTTGTTAGTGATGCATGCGGGAGCAGACGTTGGCTTGACCATTGATTGGTGTCTGAAGCAGCGTGGAAAACACTAGGGAAGGTTGAAGTTTACCATGATATTTACTGGTCTGACCATTTTCCACTTGCCTTTCAAGTTAACCTTGGAATGGTTAGGTCAACGAATCCATCAGCTAAACTTGAGAATAAGATAGTTGATAAAGCTATATGGGGTGAAAGAGATGCAGCACAAAGGGATTGTTACTATAGGTTATGTATGGAGAAACTTAAAAATGTAGACTTCCCATCTGAACTCGGAAATTGTTGTGATCATTTTTGCTGTAATAAGGGACATAGTAAAATAATTGATACATTGTATAATGATATTGTGACGTCGCTTCGGGAAGCGGCAGAGGGCAGCTCTAGTTTAGTGGGGGGTGGGCGGCGTCGGCGTACAGTGATTGGATGGAACAGGTATGTCAGGGACGCTCACGGGAACGCGAGAAGGGCCTTTCTGAACTGGGTGTGGACTGGAAAACCTCACACGGGGCAGCTATTTGTGGAAATGTGTGAGACAAGAAAAGTTTTTAGACAAAAGTTAAAATTTTGTCAGAACAATGAGGAACAAGTTAAGATGAACGTTTTGGCAACGGAACATAGGGGAAAACAATTTCAAAAATTTTGGAAATCCACACAGAGATTGAGCCCAAAACCTGCGGTTCCAGTGAGCGTAAATGGCATGACTGAGCCTGAGGAGATTGCGAACATGTTTAGGACGCACTTTAAAGTAACTTCGCGGCTTCGGTCAGAGGGACGGGGTTATGTCGCTGAGAGTGGACTGTCTGGTGTTCCGATTAGTATCTCATCAAAAGAAATACGGAACATCATACAGTCGATGACCAGGGGCAAATCTCCGGGTCACGATGGCCTCAGCATAGAACACTTACAATATGCTGGTCCGCATCTCCCAAGAGTCCTATCGATGCTGTATAATCTTTGTGTGAGGCACTCGTATCTGCCGACTGACCTTATGAAGACGATAGTTGTGCCCATAGCCAAGAACAAGACCGGCGATGTCTCAGACAAAGATAACTATAGGCCAATATCGCTGGCCACTATAACAGCAAAGGTTCTTGATGGTGTGCTTGAGCGGAGAGTAACTGGACAGCTCAGTCTTCATGATGCACAGTTCGGTTTTAGAGCTGGGTTGTCTACGGAGACTGCTATTCTGGCGCTCAAGCACACGGTCAGGTACTATACTGATAGAAACACACCTGTGTATGCTGCTTTCCTGGACCTCTCGAAGGCGTTTGACCTGGTTGATTATAATATCTTATGGTTGAAATTGCGCGAGCAAGGTCTTCCTAATGAACTTATTAAGCTCTTAGGCTACTGGTATGACCACCAAATCAACCGGGTCAGATGGTCGGGTGCTTTGTCTGGAGCGTATGGGTTGGAGTGTGGGGTGAGACAGGGAGGTTTGACTTCCCCGGCGCTCTTCAATCTTTACGTCAATGAGTTGATCGGGGAGCTCAGCAGCACTGGTATCGGATGCTCTATTGATGGGAAAATGATTAATAGTATAAGTTATGCAGATGATATGGTGCTGCTGAGTCCCTCGATTGATGGACTCAGACGGTTGCTCGAAGTATGTGAGAGATACGCCACGTCTCATGGTTTATTATACAATGTACGGAAGAGTGAGCTTGTGGTGTTTAGGGTAGGTACTAAAAAGCCTAAGACAGTTCCTCCGGTATTTCTTTATGGTGTACCACTAAATAGAGTATCACATTTTAGGTACCTTGGCCACATATTAAATGAGGACTTAAATGATGATAGTGACATAGAAAGGGAGCGAACAGCGTTGTCGATCCGATGTAATATGCTGGCCCGTAGGTTTGCACGATGTACTAGAGAAGTGAAACTCACTCTTTTCAAGGCGTTTTGCCAGTCGTTTTACACGTGCAGCCTGTGGGTTAGACATACGCAGAGGGCCTACAACGTTCTTCGCGTACAGTATCACAACGCTTTTAGGGTGCTGTTGGGGCTCCCGCGGTTCTGTAGCGCATCGGGCATGTTTGCTGAAGCAGATACAGATAGCTTTCAAGCTATTATGCGAAAAAGAACAGCAGCATCCCTGATGCGAAGGATTCGGGGGAGCACCAACAGCATTCTAAAGGTGATAGTGAATAAGCCTGATTGCCCGTTCCTGGGGCACTGGACCCGTATGCACAGCTGCAGGTCTGGTGCAGCGGGAAGCGGTCATAATTATAGGTTTTTGAACTAGTTGTATTTTTGTTTCTGTTTTGTTTTGTTATATTTATTTTCATTAGAAATGTTACTAACATAGTTTTATAAGGATTACTAACAACAATATGAATCACGTGTGAATAAATAAATAAAATAAAATAAAATTGTGAATGTGTTGATAGCTTTAATTGTGTTTCTGGAGTTAAGGTTGGTTTTAAAGATTAGGTTAAGGTGATGTGTAAATTTTTTGAGCAGTTCTTGTTTTGTCATCTTTGGTTCTATCTGCCTGGATTGCCGGTGTACTCTGTTCATCCATTGGCTCAATGGATTTAGCTGACCCAAGTGTGTAACTGCTATTTTGTGTTATTCCTATTACAATTGAAAAAAAAATGCATTGATCTACGCCTAATTGCATAAAAAAATCGTTAGATAATTCTTGTGTGGTGTCTGCTAAATGGAATAGTGTTTTTTTATCTGCTGCGTACAATTTTATATCATCCACATACTGTTTATTTGGTGGTAGGTATGTAATAATCCAGGTGTTGTATTCAAAGTGGTGTCAGGTAATGTTGTTTGAGTTTTTTAATATCATTTTTAGTCATTGTCTAACATGAGGATTAAATAGTACAACCGGCGTCTTGAGTTTTGACCTTTCGGAGTGACTTTTGCAAGCAACGCCTCGCTATGATTCGCAAATATATAAATTTTTCAAAAGTTTAAACTGGTACAGCGTTCGATATAGGTAACATAAAATTTTGAAGATATCCAAAATATTTAGGTATTCTATCAAGCAGCAATTAGCGTGTAAAGCCGTTGGTCCAAGCTATCATTCGTAGATCTTTGACAGTCATTACTGGTAGTCAGAAGGCCGAAAGTCTTACCAAGGGGTATCGTGTATCGGTATCGTAATCGGGTATCGGCTCAAAATGAAAATCCAAGATGGCGGTTACAAAAACTTTAAAATGTTTCGTCACGGGTGTTAATTTCATGGTTGTTGAGGGGGATAAAGTCGAAAGCGAGGTCAAAATTAACATCCAAGATGGCGAAAACTTAATCAAATCAAATGAAAAGTCATTTATTCAAATTAGGCTGAGAATCAGCACTTTTTGAACGTCAAAATCACATAAGACAGTCCCCCCAAAACGCCCACCCTTCACCACTTCCTAGTGCTTTAGCTGGGAAGAAGAAGTGGCGGAACAAACTCCCCAGCAGCACTGCTGTCTGTTCAGTTAGAAGAACTGGATTCTATACATTTAGTAATAAGTAATTAACATTACGAAACACAAAAATATTAAAATTATTTGCCATATGTCAGCTAGCACACGCCAATATTTAAAACTATACTCAAGCAGAAATAAATAATATAAACAAAAACGCAAACAGAACTTCATACATAATAAAAAGCCATAGTAACCGGGCTGTGGAGGTCGCTCCTTGTAAAATACTGGTATTCGGCTGCATCCGGTTAGACTGGAAGCCGACTCCAACATAGGTAGATGACTGGGTCCGCGTGGTAGATTACAATCCACTCCCTCTCACAGAGCGGAGGCCTGCGTCCCAGCAGTGGGAACATTATAGGCGGATTTTGATAGAAAAATGATGAACAAACAGTAATAACAGCAACACTTCTTTTTTGAACACCTAAAAACTTACCTATATTCTAAACCTTTGTGGAAAATTTAGCCTTTAACATCACTGTGATTAAAAATAACGACCACATTACCATACTTATTGTGGTCTGAGACTTTAACAAAAGCGTAGCGTGACCACAAAAGAGCTAGTTTTAACAGTTAATTGCTAAAAATAAGTGGCTTGGCTTTTAATTGAAACTTTCACGTGCTTTTACGTAGTTTTAAATATTTTTAAAGATTTAACTTTAAATAATTGAGTGTGTTAAAATATGATGTATTGTTGCAAATTGGTGGTCAGGATGTGTGATTACTAACCTACAGGATGTTTTTTTTTTCTGTTGGCTTTAAAGGACTTACTCCACAGACCCCCATTAAAGTCCCCGTTAAGAGGGATAACTGGAATCTAAGTAAAAAAGTCTGGAATTCCTCTTGATAATCCCTTAATTTGGAAATTTGGAAACGAAAAAAATAACTGTCCAGAAATCCCCACTGATATATTGAAAATGTATGTTTTATTTTCTATTAAATATAAGTTTAAATAGACAGACATGTTGTTGTTGTTTATTTATGGCACTGATCTAAAGTGGCAGTTGTTTATTGTGTTTGTAAATTCAAAATGACAAAATCCATGTTTATTAACAAGTTCGACGGTAAAAACTGTGCAGTAAAGTAAATAAAATTGAGTCATTACAAATATTTTAATGGATAATTAAATAAATAATTGAGCAGTGAAATGACTGAACGGGTAGTTACGTGTGGGCAGTTAACAAATCCGAATTAGTCGGTAAGAAATCTAACTTGGAAGTAGTGCTCGCCGGCCGCTATCGCGGCACCACTCGCTTCGCTCGCTCGGCTCTCGCGCGTTTTTTCACGGTTCAGACCGAACCTAACCAATTTGGTCGGGTTGCCTTATCTTAGTTACTGCGACTAATTTGACTTGCGCGTGGTTGTTCACATTTCATAGACTCTGTATCTATTCACAAAATGTTTTTTAAGCTGCGGGATTTTCACATAGCACGTACAAACACAACCCTTATACTTAAACCCTCCAAACTATGTTTACACAACGCTCCCGGCCTAGCATTTCAAGCCAGACTAACACAAACCACTATATATATATTAGGTATCGAATACCAACTAGTTGGTTACCTAGCTGACACCACGCTTTTACCCGCAACCCGCATCAAAGTGGCCTGTGAAATTCAATGCCGCAAGGAAAAACCACAGAGGGATTAAAAAAAATCGTGATTTTAGAGCCTAGAATAATATTGAACGGCTTTTAGTTAGATAGGGAGAATTTGATTGCTTTCTAGATTCAATGTTTTCCCAGTGGAAATAGTGAGGTGTGCTCAATTATCTCAGGTTCGCAAGGGGTGGTTTTTTTTTCGCATTTTATTTTCAGCTCTTTGTATTGAGTCGAGCATTGAGAATCCAACGGTTTAAGGTAATTGTTACGGTAATAAGTAAGGTAATTGTTCTTGCTTGATGTTCACCCAATTTTTTTTTTTAAACGTAGCCCCTTTCATATCGTCCAATGCCTCAGTTATATAATGAAGCAATTACAGATGTGGATGAACTTGGCCTCCATTTTGTAAACTGCTCAATACCTTCTCTATCCAACATACAACACTGTCTGTATAGCATAAGAAATAAGTCAATTAATTGTTCAAAAACTGTATTTAACCACCTAAACGAGGTTCAAATACCAGAATATGTTTCTTCTATCCTTTTGGCCGACTATTTTTAAGCAAATTCTCGTATCCTTGTCTTCTGCTCTCCAAACGCCAGAGAATTAGTTCCCAATATAACAAGTTTTTTACAGACGCAACATTTAAATCCTGTCCAAAAATCTTCACCGAATTGTTCAATGTACTTGGAGATAGAGACAGTACATCAATCGACACAAAAGTTGTACCATTAATTTTTCCTTCATTGCCTGATAAAAAAGACAAAACTTAGGTATATAACATTATTTAATCTCATTAAATCGCAATTGGCGGATTTTTATCCCATAAAAATATGTTGCTATTATGAAATGGCGGCAGTAAATGCTATTTCACAAGTTTTTCCATGATCTAAAATGAAAGCATGCTATTATCACTGGACACGAGCCATTTGGCGAAAAGCGAAATTATACAAGTTAAAAAAACTAAAGGTCAAAATTGCATTATTTCATTAACTGCAGCCTTGCCATTGTTACCTCCTGAGTTTATTTCTGAAGGATGGAACTATATGAAGCATGGGTGCGAAATTACTGCAATTGAAAATTTATGAAGTATATGGACAGCTATTGGTTTAAACAAAACATACATAGTCAAAATTATAAGCGTTTTCGGTCAACGTCATCGGACGAATAATGTTATCAAAGGATGGCATGCAAAATTAAATAGATCAATTAAAAATACACCGTCTCCTGATAATTTCAGAAAAATTCGATTTAGTGACAAATAGAAACATGAAATATTAAAAGAAATTTATTAAAGAAAAGGACATCAATTTCGATAAAAAATTATGAATTTATAATGCAAATACAAATAGAGAACTAAATACCGAAATAAATGTTGGACATGCTTTGGATAAGCTGTTATGAGATAATATGGCACTGACTTAATGTACATAGTATATAAGTATGTATATCAGTCATCAGCATTGCGATTCTGTAACCATCTTACCGTGAAGTCAGCGTGGAGTGAGCTGTCAGTGTCATCCCACTGATGCTAGGGAGTGACCAAGCATTAGGTACATGTACAATCATAATCGAGATTTTAATTATATTTTTTTAATGTTATTTCTGTTGATCATTTTATATAATTTCAAAGCTAGTATTTATTTGTCTAAATATTATTATTTAGAGTTTTATTTTTATAAAACAGCAACACAGAGTCAATTTTGTTTCTTTTTAAATGAAAATCTAAGATGACGGTAAGCCAACTTTAATTTTCATTTTGACCTCACTTTCGGCTTTAGCAACCTCGACAACCATGAAAACGACAACAATAGTCGTATTAAACAATAAGTCCCTAATAACAAACAATGTCCATGCGCATTTTCTTTAGTAGGTACATAGTTTAGGAAAAAGAAGAACTTATTTGAGTTTCTTACAGAATTTCTGTTGTGCTGTTTTATTAAAAAAAAAACCCGTAAACAGCCACTTTAATACAAGCTTTGAAATAATATAAAATGATCAACAGAACTAACATTAAAAAAATATAATTAAAATCTCGATTATGATTCTAAATGTAATGCTTGGTCACTCCATCAGTGGGATGACACTGGCAGCTCACTCCACGCTCACTTCACTTAAGTGTTCACTTCACGGTGAGATTTTTACAGAATCGACCGGCAGGTTACCGTAGTACTGGCTCTGCCTAGTTCGGCACCTGAAGACCCGGTGTGGATGATGACTCAAAAAAAAAAATATATAAAATAATATTATAATCATATGAATCCTCTATAAAAGCTTGTATCAATCAATCAATAGTTAGTTAATTTTATGTGAAACTAATAAAAGCGTGTTAAAATAAAAATAAAAACCTTTTTCAATATTTTTTTTTATTTTTAAGCATGTATTTTTTTTCCTTTGCAAAATAATTACCCGCCAGACGGCTGAAACGACCCACTAAGTATTACACTAAAAGAATAATAATAACTTTAATTTATTTTCTCATCACAAATGTTGCAGGTAGGTACAGTAAGTTCTTATCTAGTATATAAACAAAATATAAAAAACAATTGTGAGAGAATGGAGCCCGAAGAAGGTATGGTAGAATAATAATAATAATTAACCATATTAAAATATTAAACAATTAATATTATAATTAATTAATACTTAATTATTATAAATTAATTACAATATTAAAATTATTTATTTATTTATTAAAACTTTATGCACAAGTAAAAACTGTACAAAGGCAGGTGCGGGGGGGGGGGGGGGGTGCAGGTGTATTATATATAATAATTAGAAGGTACGGTCGAACCACGGGCAATAATCGATTTTTAAACATCTTATAGATACCCATAAAATATAAAACTGTTTAAAAAATACAGTGATATCCATAATATAAATACTAGGAACAGACACAAATTTGTTGTACCTACGAGTATCAATGTATAGGCTTTTATAATAAACTTCTAAGCCACGTTCAAGATCTGAGCCTTAGTACCTATATTCAAATCATTAATTAAACGTAAGTTGTGCCAGAAAGCCTTTTCAAGCCGTTAGAGATTGTATCGCGGACAAAAAGGCTTGGGAGCTTGTTGAGCTGCTCCAATTTTTGCATACTGAATTTTTTTATTGTATTTTTTTTATGCACCCTTTGACATTTGATGATTATGAACACACAATAATATGAACATTTACTTTGTGAAGTATAATATTATTATTTGAATTATTGTGAATGTGAGGACTGTGTGGGTCATATTTTTTTGTTTGTTTTTCTCTTTCTCTGTTAGTTTTAATGATAATCTGGCAGTTTGAGTAATTTATGCGGCCTACTCAAATGTCCTTTCTTTAGTATAGTTCGTCAAATCGTTGAGCTCCTTAAGTACCAAGTTGAGCTGCACAATTACTGACAAATGACTGCACTGACTGGACAGGTCCACTCAATCTGTGTGGCTTTTCCGCAATAGACCATTTCAGACACCAATCTACATGGCCTTCACATGATCTAACCAATATTATGTCTGGACTTCAAAAGAGACTGTGACCTCTGAGTTTGTTTCGGCCTTTCTTCTCAGAGTAGTCAGATAGGAAACGCCGACCTCATCTAGTTTTTAAAATATAACTTTAGTATAAAAATGTTTGTACAAACCTACTTAAAGGAATAAATAATTTATTATTTATATAAGTTTTTAATTACTCAATAATTCATCTGTATAGAAATAATCGTTTAATATGAATTTATTCGTAATTTATTTTTTTGTCAAAGTTTTTCATTTGATTAATTTATTCTTTGTTGGTCACTTATTTGATTAAAGTTAGGTGACAGGGCTAAATTGAAAATGTAATAGCTCCACCTGGGCGTCCGCCATTATGGGCAGTCGTTGTGAAACGCTGAGCGAAGTAACAAGTGTACATTGTACTATGGTGAAAAAATAAAAGTTATAAGTTTGTGATTACGTTACGTGTTTTATTTCTGGCCAAAAAAACCAACAAGTTTTCCTCGTTATAATGTTAGTTTCGATTAAGACCTCTTCTACATATGTACAGCTCTTGGCACCATAAACACCAGGCTTCTTTGACGCGTCTCCTTTTGTAAGATCTGGAACAAAACTGCGGCTGTTAATAGCACATCATCAATCATTGTAGTTGAGCGAAGTGTTTTGTCCATTAACAATCTTGAAGGTCAGTATGTCTATATTTAAAAGACTAACACAATGTAAGTAATGTTTAGAGAGAATCATGCTAAATTCAGTATCGTGTAATCTTTATTTTAGTACCTAAGTTTCGAGTTGAGCTACACGATCACTAAGAAATGCGTGCACTGATTGGATAGGTCCTTTCAAAGCTGTGTGGTTTTTTCCTCAAAAGACCATCCGCATGGTTCTAATATTTATGATCTGACTAAGATAATGCCTGGCGTCTTAAATTTAAAAAAATACTGTGACCTTGGAGTTTTTTTTCGTGTGTTTCTTCTTAGAGTAGTCTGAAACACCGACATCATCTAATTTAATTTTTTTGACGAGTCTTTGTAAAAATCAATATACCTACAGAAATAACTATCATTAATCACTATTTATTAGAGAAATTGTTTGCTCTGTAACGGTATCTACATGCGAGCTGCGCGTCATACTGACGTCCGGCAATTCCTGCATCGCGCAAGCAGAGTTTGCCGTGCGACTAGCATATACAACTTCCCGACATCAATCATCGGGCAGTTGCCCACCAGACACGTCACCCGTCCCTTTTTTATGAACGTATGAGTGAACTGTACCCCCTGTTCCTCGTACCGCTATAGCTCAACATTATTTGACTTAAAATCTATTTGTAGAAACAGTCAAACATAATCTGTTCTACGATAAAAACAGTAAGCTACACAGTATTTAATCCTGATAACAATCAGACTACGGTCAATAAAAACTAAAGTTAACACCAAAACACGGTGTTCTCGATTTATTTAATGGGACAAGATAAATACGTTATCATTTACTATCGTACCTCGCCCTTATCGCCCTGCACGCAACTTAAAATGTGAGCATCGGATTTCCTTGTAGATTTTTATAGCAGCGATTGAGACACCTTCCCACCACCGGCGATTAACGAGAAGCGAGTAGAGCTAGAAACTAAAACCGAGTTGGCGAGCAACGAGTGCGCGATGGCGTCGAGCGTTTACTTGCTGGTATGCGTTTGTACAAATATTCATTCATTTATTATACTTACACATGATTCACAAATATACAAGTAACATGGGATGAAATTCTACCCAACAGAAAACTTAACCAAATTTAACAGCGGGTCCTTTCCTGGAAATTAGGCACAGCCTGCATCTTAGTGACCCAAACACTACAAAAAGTTAACAATTTAATGGGATCTGCTAGCGCAAGATTGTTATTTGTTATTTCAAAATAAAATAAAATTCAAAGTAAATTATAATTAAAAATCACAAAATTCAAATATGTGAGTAAAAAGAAGCTAAATAGGTACATCGAATACATACAAAAACAGTTGAGGTTATTAAATGTGGGGTGTAAGTGTGAGTGTGCAGTTATGTTTTTTATCAGAGAGTGTGTTGGGTATTAACTTAAGCAACAAAGTAAACTGTCTGCTTCTTCATAAGCCCGTGCGTGCCAAACCAAGCATGAGTCTCTCAGCGATTGTTCTGCCCACCAAGCGATCATCGCTGAGCTAGTACTCTCTTTGATAGCTCTTGTCGCTGCGACAAACTAGTGGAGAGAGAGTTCTACTCACACGAGACCAACAATTTTTTTACGTTTCTTTTTTCGGAAATTTATCAATTTTATTGCAATATCAGATTAACCTTGTCAATAGAAACCATTGATCTTTTGAGAAGCAAGGTTCTACGACACATCGTTTCCGGCCTTCGAATAATTTTTTAACTTACTGAGGAAAAAAGAAGAAAACCAAAAGACAAACCTTCTGGAATAAATTCTCAAAATGATGGTGATAATCGGTTGTACTTCTAAAGAAGGACAACGCGATCATACAGGCAATCACGAAAAGCGACTTTAATATACAACGTCATGCAATGCGTAGTACTACTTAATTAATAAAAAAATCGCTCTCTCTACTGCCCTTGGGTGTGCACCCTAGCCAAAGCCTTAAGTATAGATAGTACAATAGGGGTACTATGTAGTTATGTATACAGGGTTACTTGTAAATCGACGTATATCCGTCAGGAGCTGATTGGGGGGCCAAAATGCAACAAATTGAACCCCTCATATGTAAGGCCGAAATTAAATAATTTTCAATACTTTTCAAATTTTGCGTAACTACCAAAAAAACATTATCCTATATATCATATAAGGGTTTTTTGATATTTACCCAAAATTTAACATTAAATTTAAAAAAAGAACTATACATTGAATGGGTAGGTACCATTAAAAAATGATATTGTAGCTAGCACTTCAATTAAGCTATGGACATAATTAAAAGTACTTAAGTCAACAAAATAATTAAAATGGGGTGTTCAATTTGTTGCATTTACCCCAACCTCCCCTATTTACTCCTGACGGATATACGTCGAATTACAAGTAACCCTGTTATCTTGGTACTTTTTAGTAATATTCCAATTAAAATGGTAACAGCTTTCGTTATCAAAAACGTTGGTGCTTACCTACTAGTTTTTATTTTTATTACCACTAAATGATTAGGAGGGCTTATTAAAAACTATTAATATACTCATTTTTTTTTTTTTATATTTCCTCATTGTAAAAGAGTATTTCGATTTTCGTAATTAGGTCATGCCACTCCGGTCATATAAAAACGGGTGTGACTGTGATAAATCGTACAGCGCTGACCTCAGCAACTGAAACCTATTCAATATATTTTAGACTTTGTGAAACACAATCTATAATAAAAATCACGATGTTTAAATCGTTTTCAGTAAGTTGACATCTCGAAGCTTAATAATCCTAACTATCCTAAATATATATCCTAACTATTTAATATTATAAATGGGAAAGTATGTTTGTTTGTTAGTTAGCTTGTCACGCATAAACCACTGAACCGATCATCATGATTTTTTGCATATACTATGTCAAGGATACAGAAAAGGACATAGAGTACCTTCATCCAGAAAAAAGTACTCACTGCAGTTCCCGAGGGATAGAATAATAACTTTTAGACAAAAAAAAACTACAAATGTAGTATACAGGAAAGTTTTATAAAAATGTGGCTGTTATTTTAGTATATTCTGAGGGGCAATTCCCGTATTTTTAAGACCGTTCGCATTCTAATCTCAGTCTCAATCTGTCAAAATTTCAATCAATTTACATACATTTTTGACAGGTTTTTGACATTGATTGACGCTGAGATGAGATTGCGACTTGAATTTGAACGTTTTTTAAGTACGAGAATTGGCCTACTGGTGTCTGACGACTTCCACTCAAACGAAGTCGCAGGCAGAAGCTAGTCCTAACTTAGGACGCAAGAGCGAGCGAACCGAGCGCGGGACTTGGGGTACCCCGACTCGGGCAGGTTAGGTTCGAAGGGAATCACGGGGTGTAGTGAGCGAACAAAGACCCCGCCGTCTACTACGTCATTATTATTTTTTAAATATGCAGATTACGTGTGTCGTGAGGCCATGCTTTTCAGAACCTAAATGGTTTCTATGGTCAAGGTTAACCCGATACTGCAATAAAATTGGTTATTACATTTTTTTTAGAACCAATAATTTTTCTAAGCATACACTTCAACTTCTACAACTTCACCCTCAAGACGAACCTCTGACCGTTTCTCGTCAGGCAGCTGAATTAAGGGCTTATTCCAGAAGACGGTACTTTTGGACACGGCGCGTGTCGTTAGGAGGTTCCTCTCAGGAAGGGCTCCTGACCACCGGTAGCTTGAATCCTGTTCCCAATACCGGTGGGCTACTATATTTTTAGAGTATTAAATCTTTATTTTTTCTTAAAATATTTAAAAATGTAACATAAATGTATAAAAATTAA
Organism: Brachylomia viminalis; assembly: GCA_937001585.2. Taxonomy (NCBI): domain Eukaryota; kingdom Metazoa; phylum Arthropoda; class Insecta; order Lepidoptera; family Noctuidae; genus Brachylomia; species Brachylomia viminalis. The sequence goes on along the minus strand of OW443294.2, from coordinate 25,614,674 downwards.
TAATAATTACAAAATAAATCGTGAACTATAATATTAAAAGCTTTAGCGTATCAAGCAGAAATCTGGTAAGCTCAAAAGATCGGATCGCGATCAGGTGAAATTGTACCCATGAGAGGGTGTGGAAAGGCTCTTTTAACGTTGTCTACAGAACGGACACCGCTATCGCCATTACACGTCTCTGTCGGGCGATTTAATTTAATATTCACAATCTCATTGAAAACCCAAGGTTCCTGCAAGATATTTAAGTTAATTATTTGTAAAATCTCGTATGTATTATACAGGGTTGCAGGGACGCATTTCCGACGTTTGGCTCCCAGACTGGAAAGGGCCGAGGCTGCCTTGAAGCGGCTCCTGCCCAATCTAGGGAGGCCAGACGCCTCGTGCCGGAGGCTCTACGCGGGGGTCGTATGGTCCATGGCCCTTGACGGGACACCGGTGTGGGCGCGTTCCTTGAGGCCGGTGGCCAGCCCGCCGGTTGAACGCGCCCCAAAGGGTCATGGCCACCCGGCTGGTCCGGGGATACCGTACGGTCTCCGGTGAGGCAGCGAGCCTCCTTGCCAGATTACCGCCATGGGATCTGGAGGCAAAAGTCCTCGCGCATGTTTGGGAGTGGCGCGATGAGGCGAAACGCCAGGGCGTAGCTCCGCTGCCGCGAGAAATCACGGCACAGCGGACAGAGCTCCGGCGGGATCTCAGGGCGGCATGGAGAGTGCGATTGTCGCAACCCAGCGCTGGGCACGACACAATTGCGGCGATAAGTCCCCTCATTGAGGAGTGGCTAGAGAGGCGCCATGGCATCCTCACCTTCCGCCTGACGCAGGTCCTCACCGGACACGGTTGTTTCGGGAGGTTCCTGTTCTGGATAAGGCGGGAGGAAACGCCCGGGAGTTGCGTGGATCGCCCGGAGGACACGGTGGAGCATACGGTGGAGGTCTGCCCGGCTTGGGCGGAGCACCGCCGTGTCCTCGTGCAGGCGATTGGCGGTGGCGATCTCTCGCGTCCAGCCCAGGTCCAGGCCATGGTACGGAGCGAGAGGGCTTGGGAAGCCGTCACCTCCTTCTGCGAAGCACTAATGTTTGCGAAGGAGGAGGCGGAACGCGTGAGGGATAGGCAAAATTCGCGCCCTCACGCCCCTAGCTGCCGCAGGAGACGCCCTGGGCGTCGGGAATCGCAGGCCGATTCCCGGCCACCGCAGGCGCGGGCTTGCGAGCGGCGAGCAACGGGCAGCTCGCCGTTCGATAAGGACTAGGCCCAGGTCGACGGCGCGTTGTGTTCCACGCGCGCCTCAAAGGAAGTGGTGATGGGCGGGCGTTTTGGGGGGACTGTCTTATGTGATTTTGACGTTCTAAAAGTGCTGATTCTCAGCCTAATTTGAATAAAAGACTTTTTATTTTGTCATTATGTTTTGGGTGGGTATGCATTATGCAATGCCTTCGGATTAATACATTCTTATGTTATTTTATCATATTTATTCAAATAATTGGTTGTATACGTAGTTGCGTTGTATTCTAAATGCTTACTGTTTATTTTATTTTATTTTGTTATAGTACCAATCATTGAACCTGACTTGGTATCCGCACGTCCTTTTCGGGTAACCACTGAAAATCACCGCTGTGCTGTGGGACCCATAGCACAGCATCGTGCTGAGTGGAAGCGCTTCTTGTCACAGTCATGACCTTGTTTGTTTTTATTTTTCTTAATTATTTACCTACCCCTAACCTATTAACCTATTTTAATACATTTTTCTTTCTTTCTTTTTTATTTATTCTTCAGATAATAATAGTTATCTGACTATTGAAAAATCAACCATTACTCAACTTAAAATGACTACTATTCTAATTAGCTAAGAAATTGATACACGTTGTAGGGGACTCAAGGTGTGAAGCGATCCCTTGAGAGAAAGGCAGCCAGTACCGGTCACGTGCTACCGAGCAAGGGTGTTGAGGAAAATGACCTTTGGGACGTGTCAAAGGCTTAACACAGGTAGGATACCGCTCTCTGCCGTTAAAAACCCTATAAGCCTAATGTTCTGAGAACGTCTGCCACAGTTTAAGACTGTTTAATGTCCGAAAGAGACGTGTTGCTGGGGAGTTTACAGTGCCTCTGCCCAACTTTAACATTCACAAGTGAAGTGGTGTCGGCCGAAAATTTTGAGGCTTATCTTTTTTTTGCCTTCATAAAGTGCGGACTGCTCTATCCAATTAAATATTATTAAAGAAAATTTATGCCACTAATGCCGCAATCTAGGTGGCCACCTACTGGTCTCAAACAATATAGGTATATCTCATTATATCTGATTATAACATCACGCATGTAATCCCTGAAGGTTCGGGCAGAGGTTTACCTATAGTAGGGTGCATCCACATTTCGCCAGATAAATTCAAGCCCCATGTTTTACTATTATAGAGGTACGAGGAACATGGTGTAAAGTTCACTCATACCTCCATAGAAAAGGGAGGATCCTCCGACCAGACGGGTGTTGTGTCTGGTGGGCAACTGCCCGACGACGATTGACGTATGGACGTTGTATATTATATGCTAGTTGCGCGGTAAACTCTGCTTGCGCGATCCAGAATTTACGTGACGTCAGTATGACGTGCAGCTGGCATGTGGCGATGTAGATAGCGCTAAACCATCAACCAAACCCAGACTCCGGGTTGCTACTAAGAAACTCCTGATGGGAAAACCTAATAACACTGCCGAACCTCACTTCGGCCACACGCTCAGAAGTTGTGCTCTGGAGCCCAACGTTAAACTGCGTGCAGCAAAACCGAACACTCCGGTGTATATCTCGCGCCTCCACTACACCACTGAGGCAGATGACATCGTTGAGTACGTGCGCCGAAAGCTGAACTACACGGCGAGGGTGCAGCTGTTAGAGTCGCGCCGCAATGTCAATTTCAAGGCATTTGTAGTGCGTATTCCGACGTGCTACCTCAACCTGGTGTTGGAAGAAAGCTTTTGGCCGCAGGACGTGGTGTTCCGTCGCTTCCGCGGACCTATTCCACACGACAGCACAAAGACGTAGTGCAGTGCTAGTGAAGTGTTACTAACATAGGCTTAAGTTTTATTTACTAATACTTATTGTTGATAATAATATGTATACTTAGGTTAATGTATTTATCTATGGGTCTATGCAACCCGAAATAAATAATTTGATTTGATTTGATTTTGATTAGACCAATGAGGCAAATTCATAATGCCTGTATTCTTGATTTACTCACAAAAACAATACAAAATACTGATACACTCCTCAACCCTTTTCTAAGAAGAATGAACCCTCAGAAATAATACATCTCAGCAAAACAATATTTCATAGTAAAATCAGTTTATGACTACGCTGTTTTGACCAAGCCTGCCGGGGCGTGGCAGACAGTTTTATTTACACATTGTACCCAGCAAGGGTTCGCGTATCAAGGTCGCTTCTTGTACCGAAATAACTTATTCCGAACATGTTTGAATTTGTAAGTATTTGTATGAAATAAGTGTAATCAATACCTTCTAGATTTACTCCCGGAGGCCCGGTTTCTGAGAGCTTCTTCAATTTGTTGTTGGATCGTATATCAAGAGATTCTTTAAAATAAAATCTGCGTTCGCCATTTAGTTCCCAAACATGTAAACAAATACCTACGAGTTTTAGGAAAAACTACTGTAATACCTACACATACCATATAGTTTGCGCTACCACTTCATAATTTTTTATAACTTTTTCAATAGAACTAGTCAGTCTAAAAACAATTTAATTTACACCTGCATAAAGTTGTTTTTTTTATATAGCTTCACTGCTGACAGTAAGTGTAACATAATTATTATTCTAAACATTATGCCAATTACGGAGTACACAGAAAAATAAGAAATACAAAGAGTTACATAAATTAATATTTATACGTGTAGTGTGTGCGTTCGTGTATCTGTGCGGTGTAGGTGCTGTAAATCTGTGTGATGATATTTGTTTAAGGGGAAATAACGTCTATTGGAAACAAATATTTGAATAGACCTTAGGTTGTTGTTATTTCCATTAACCAATCACAACATATCGCGGCATTTGACACCCTCTTCCTGAGTAATACGTTTTCTTTTTCCGTTCTCTCCTGTTTACCGTCACGTTATCATTCACTCTATTCCATACAAGTAACTGAAGGAACACTGGCGGGTATTTGGCAGTAAGAGTCTGACCCACCCTCCCGCTCGGCCCAGAGCAGGAGACGTTACTTGATGATTAAACAAAGTTTTTTTTTTCTGTTATTGTAAAATAAACAGATTGGAATATATTTAAGAAAATAATTATGTGAAAATTTGCCCCCTTTATCTCCGAAACTAATGAGCCAAAAATTTTGAAATACAGCAGTTAGTTCTTTACCCACTGATTACAGGGAAACCTATAAGAACTCTTTAGTCTTAAAATATCATAGTAAATCTTTCAATATTGTGCGTACAAACTTACAATCGCAGTTTGAATGTATGGGAGTACATATTTTTCAACTACAATGTCAAGCTTATTCTTGGGCTTTGGGGGCACGGTAGAACCCCCGCCAAGACGAGCCAATAACAAAAATCAGGGGCACTACCTACCTTTTCTCGCAGTGATTCGTCGTATTTTCATGCCCTCATAGCTTTGGCCTGGATAATGTTAGAGAGCTCAAATTTTCAAGAGAAAACGTAGTCAGCAGACTTATAAAATACACTAAGTTTCATGTGGATATTATTAATACCTAAAATACGTCGATTTCGTCACTGATAGAGTCAGTCACTCGCTCATTAAAATCTCTAGGGCACTTCCCGAAGTTCTAGAAAGCTGAAATTTGTAAATATGTAACTTTCACCCTCCAACCCCCTTAAAGGGAGGTGCAAGTCTGTATTTCTTACAGATAATCGGTATACCTACTTCTATTTATTATGAAAGCTAGATTAGGATGTACATAAACAACACAGAAGAAACTCTTTTTCGTTAGCCTTGGAGGAAGTAACTGCTGGCGTGCAAGAAATACATTTTTCATCCGACTATGCTATAAGTAAGGGTTATGATTTAAACATGTCTGTGTAATATCACTACAAACTCACCGCTGAAATAAAAAGAAATGGAGCACCCTACTAAAACAAATTATTCAATAAACCCTTTGTTCACAGGTTTGTAACCCAAGTTACGCCAAAAAGGCAGATTGACTCGGGAAAAAAATACGACATTCAGTTATATTATGGGCGTATTGGAAACGGTCATACCCAGTTTTTTCTGCAAGGCAATAAGGAAGTGCCGCAGTCGAACCCTGCAGACATTTAAGATTCCTTATTGGCGGGGGAGTATTGTTCCGGCATTGGGATGCGGAGTACCTACAACTTTCCCTGAAGGCAGCTGTCTTGTGCGATTAAGTGGAGATTTGCTGCGAGGACTGTCTACTTTCCCATTCTCTTCTACTAGTGATCTAGCTCAGTTTATTGTACAGGTGCGTCTGTGGCTTGTAATTTATCACCCCGAATAATAGGCATGCAAAATGCAACTTATATCTTGAGGATTGAGTGCTTATTTAAAGATGGCGTTACGTGACTTCTCGGTGAGATTGCGAAAAAAAAAGAAAAGAAACAGAATCAACCGCAGGCGTTTTGAACCCTCTGGATCAATTGATCAGTTCTTGCCAGTAGTCGAGGGCCAGTACCTGTCTGCATAGTTTAGCTTGGATTGTACGAGTGACTCAACCAGCTGGATGCACTGCTGTGGCGTAGGTTAGAATGTGGACCTTCTTAAAAATACAGGAATAGCAATTGCGTGACATGAAAATTTACTTGGTCACTATCATAATATTTTAGCTCATTTGTTTACCAGATACGCATCCGCTGGCGTGGTCGCGGTGCCAGTGGACGATCCCCCATTTTTTTTTAAGTTCACTTGCGCACCTTATAATAATAATAATAATAATAATGGCAACACCGTGTCAACAAAACGTCTTGTTTTCCAGTTTTTTTATAATTTTAATATATATCGTAATAACCCAGTTTTACTAAAGTTTTTCATTCAAAATTAATCCATAGCATAAATAGCCACTGAAAATCCACAAAAGAGACCATATTACAGCAAAATGGAAATAAATTATATCAAAAACTACCGATTCGGAGGTGACATGACAGTTGTCACCTCCGAACAACAATGAATAAAATAATAAAACGAAGAAAATTAAGATAGCATGTTGACGAGACAAGCCGCACGTCAAGCACGACCACCACCTCCGGACTCTTCGCTCAGCTCCGCCTCGCCGCCGCAGGTATCCAGCCCCTCTGTGAGCGCTGTGACGACACCGGCCGCGGCAGTTGCGTCGAGCTCGAGCGACGAGTATTTCTCTCCGCCCACGTCGCCACCACCTGCTCGTCGACGGGGAGGACGCCGGCCGCCGGATGGCTTAGGACCTCGAGGCCCAACGGCCTCTGATAGGGTCCCAGCTCCCGGCGGAAGTGTGCAGCGCATGAGATGGACGAGATCCATTAATGAAAATGTCATGCGTTCATACTATGGGGCTACAGAGGGGGGAAACAATCTGACCGCGTACCGTGTTCGGATGCTCTCTCTTTTTCAGGTGCTTGAGCCAGCTGTCAACGTTTCGACACAACGACTGTCGGATCAGGTGCGAGTCATCCAGCGTAATCATATGTTGGATGACTCTGTACTTGATCGCCTGCGAAATGAAATGCAGAGTGGCCATATCATCGCCCCCCAGTCGCAGACTGTTGTACATCCGCAACCCAATATAACGCATGCTGACGAAGGGAGTAATGATAGGGCTACAAATGTAAGTAGTCAGTGCAATGAGCAATTGAGGAGTGCTTTGGAGGATGCGATTCAGGAATATCGCTTCATGCCGCCCGAACTTAGGCCACGCTTACCTCGTTTGCCCATGCATAACAAAAATAGGGCGCTGGTGGCGGTCCTGGATTCGCAGTTATCAAACTATTTTGATACCTGCGAAGACCTCACCGATATTCATTCAATTCTGTACTGCGCAGCAGTAGCAGCATGTCGTGTAGCTCACGTCAAATTTGCAAATGACACTAGAGCTACACGACCGAAACCAAACGTACCAGCTTGGCAGTGCAGAATTGAACGCCGTATTGGTGGGGCCAGGACGCTCATCGGCAAACTAATCTGCTTCAAGGAGGGCAATACTCGCCCTAGAGTGATGCGCTTTGTGAGACGGGCATTCTCAGGGACTGATATCAGTCCCCAAGACTATATGTCTTGTGTCACAGAGCGCATCGACTTCCTGAAGCAGAAAGTGTATGCATGGGCAAACCGTATTCGTCGGTATAGGCGGCGAGTAGAACGATACACTCAGAATCGCACCTTCCAGAGCGATGAAAGGTGGGTTTATAGGGGTTGGGAGCGACCGGACCATGGTGTGACTGAGACGTGCCTACCGGATGATGATGCCATGTGTTCCTTCTGGCGCAGCATCTGGTCGGTACCTGTCAGTCACACCGAAGGTGATTGGACTCGGAAAGTCGAGCGAGCCTGCGATCTGATACCAGAAATGGGGGCTATTACCATCTGCCCCCAAGATGTAGCTCGTGCAGTCCGTCCACTACCCAACTGGAAGTCTCCAGGGCCGGATGGACTGCACAACTTTTGGATTAAATGGTTCACAAGATCGCACGCTCGCTTGGCATCTCAGTTTCAGACAACTTTGGAATCTGGTTCGCTACCCCAATTCCTAACGACAGGAATTACCCACCTGCTTCATAAATCAGGTAGCACCGCGGAACCCAAGAATTATAGGCCGATCACGTGTTTACCGACGGTCTATAAAGTTCTTACATCCATTTTGAGAACTAAAATTAACAAACATATAGACACCAACTCCATCATGTCTGCCTCTCAAAATGGATGTAGGAATAGGTCCCGCGGTACTAAGGAGCTACTCCTCATTGATATGACCATTAGCCAACAGGTTCGTCGTTCCCGAAAGGATCTGTCGACATGTTGGATAGATTATAAGAAGGCCTATGACTCGGTACCGCATACATGGCTCGTGAGGGTGTTAGAGTTGTATAAAGTAGATACAATTCTTCGCACCTTCCTAATGTCATGTATGCGGCAATGGAGGACGGTCCTTCACTATCCAGGATGTCGAAATATTCATGGGAATAGCAAACCGATAAGGATCGAGCGAGGCATATTTCAGGGCGATAGTTTGAGTCCGCTTTGGTTCTGCTTAGCCTTGAATCCTCTAAGCACACTGCTGGAGGATTCAGGTCTAGGCTATCGGTTGAGGAGAGGTGGTCAGGTTATATCGCACCTCCTCTACATGGATGACCTAAAACTCTTTGCCCCCAACAATTTGCAACTGATGGAGCTACTGAAAGTAACTCAAACTTTCAGTAGCGCCATCAGGTTGGAATTTGGTGTGGACAAATGTGCGGTCATGCATGTAAAGCGAGGGGAGATTGTTGAATCCGTGGAAACCCAACTCTCGGATTCCACAAATCTTAGAACCCTCTCCGCATCCGAAACCTATAAGTATTTGGGTATGTCGGAAACGTTAGGCATCAATGTTACTGACATGAAGCAATCGTTGAAGGAACGCTTCTTTGGCCGCCTGAAAAAAGTACTTAATAGTCTTCTATCAGGCGGAAACAAGGTGCGCGCCTTCAACGGTTGGGTCATGCCGGTTTTGATGTACTCTTTCGGCATACTCAAATGGACTCAGACCGAACTCGACGCCCTGGATAGGAGGGTCCGTACGCTGCTGACTGCAAATCGAATGCATCACCCACGATCATCGGTAATGAGGCTGTATATCCCGCGAAAGTGTGGAGGTCGAGGCTTTTTAAACGCTAAGACCCTCCACAATCGCGAGATATGCAGTCTCAGGGAATATTTCCTAGAAACCGACGTGGGTATGCATCGAGATGTAGTCACGGTGGACAAGGGCCTCACCCCGCTCTCCTTGGCTAAAGAGAACTGGCGCAAACCTGTAGTGCTTGACACTAATGATCGCATGGAGGTATGGCAGAGTAAGGAGCTCCACGGACGCTTTTTCCGGGCCCTACATGGACCGGATGTAGATCTACTAGCGTCCGTTGCCTGGCTGCGTTTCGGTGACCTCTTTGGAGAAACCGAAGGTTTTGTCTGTGCAATTATGGACGAAGTTATGATGACGAACAATTACCGGAGATTTATTGTGAAAGACGGCACGGTTGACATCTGTCGGGCATGCCACCGGCCGGGAGAATCAATCAGGCATATTATCTCCGGGTGTTCTCGTCTAGCTAACGGAGAGTACTTGCATAGACACAACCTTGTAGCCAGGATAATCCATCAGCAGCTTGCTCTGAAATACAACCTTGTGGAATCGGAGGTACCGTACTACAGGTATGTGCCCGACCCAGTTCTCGAAAATGGTAATATCACATTGTACTGGGATCGATCCATCATCACTGACAGGACTATTGTTGCCAATAAGCCTGATATAGTGGTGGTGGATCGATTGGAGCGACGCGCAATGATTGTTGACATAACCATCCCGCATGATGAGAACCTCGTGAAAGCCGAGAAAGATAAACAAATCAAGTATCTTGACTTGGCTCACGAGGTTGTCGACATTTGGGATGTGGGCTCAGCGGTCATTGTGCCGATAGTCGTGACAGCCAATGGGCTAATACCCAAGAGCCTCGACCAACACCTAAGGAGGCTCTCGTTAGGCAGCTGGATCAAGGGCTTGATTCAGAAAGCGGTACTTCTGGACACGGCCCGCATTGTTAGGAAGTTTCTCTCTCTGGAGCCCTGACCGCCGGTAGCTTGGACCCTGTTCCCGATACCGGTGGGCTACAATTTTTTATATTTTTAAATGTTTTTGGTATCTTTTTATTTATAAAAATATTTAAAAATGTAATTTATATGTATGTTAATGAAATAAAGGAAATAATAATAATCTTTATTTCCAAGTTTACAATTTAGCAGAATAGCACTATGTACATAGAACATTACATAGAACTTATGCAACTACAGCAGGCAGCGACTTCAAAATCTGACGTCCACGTCCGATTTAGAGCGGATTTCAGAATTGTTGTGGAATACCGACAATGACAGCTCTTGAACGCCATTTTGGTGTGCTGTTAGCGTTCAGTTTCATTGGTGAAATTGGCATTTAGACGTCGCTAGCGTCAAATCGGCTGTCAAAATATCTGTGTGGGCGTGAGATTTGAAATCGCCAGCGACTAAAGTCGCTGCGTGTGTACTGCATGTGTTTTACTCTGATTGCCTTTGATACCTCCTCATCTTTGCCTCGATGAATATTTCATAAGTTAATGGCATGTATAATGACCATTGCAGACACCGATCTACATAGCTTTCACATGACCTGACCAAGATTTTGTCTGGACTTTAAAAGAGATTGTGACCTCTGAGTTGGTTTCGGCCTTTCTTCTCAGAGTAGTCAGATAGGAAACGCCGACCCCATCTAGTTTAAAAAAGAAATATGATTGACGTGTAAAAGTGTTGGTTCAAACCTACTTACAGAAATAAAATCATTTATCATTTATCAATGACTAATGAGGTAAACACTATTTCGTCTTTAGAAGACTGGAAAAAATAAATACTCAGGTAGTAGAGCTGGCAGTGTGCGTCATCATGTAAAATGTCATAGATTGATTTGATTGAAATAATTACTACATTAATACAAAATAAGCGTTTCATTGGGCTGCTGTGAAGCGGCACCTTTATACAGGTAATCGCACTATGTCATTATCACCATCTTCACCGACTCTAGACCTATTTCCACTCCGCAATTCCACCACGCCATCAAAATACCTCTTGCATTAAATTTGAATAAAATGGCGCTGGAATATGCAACGCCGACACTCATTGAATTAAAGTGAGCAGCTGCCATCGAGTTTTATCGACAGCTCAGTCAGCAGAGTATGGTAATTTTATTATTAAAATGGTTTTAATTGGGGAAACAGTTAAACGCAGTTTGTCGGTGATAAAGTCGGAGTTATTAAATTGTTAGATGATGGTGTGTAAAATTATAGCAGAAGGTATAACATCCGCCATTCATCTACACACATATAATAAAACGGTAACAAAGTCAAAACTGTACATTGAATACTTCAAAAAAAATTAATTACTACGGGGTGTGGGAATGAGTCTGTTGCCAAAAATATAGATAAAAAAAAAAATCGTTTGTCTGTTTGTCTGGAATGTCTGGATGTATGTTCTGTATTGGCGCAAAAAATGGCTGAACGAATTTGGATGTGGCACATAGATAGTTTAAAACCTGAATATCAAATAGGGTACCGACTTTTAAACCCGGTAGTACTTTCTCGAGGGATATTTTCCGACATCCACGCGGGCGAAGCCGTGGGCATTTATTTATTATTAATTACAACGGTAAATGCACTTGAACTTAGTTTTTACTTAAGGGGACTACATGACCTAAACGCAAGTTATATATTGCCTAAAAGTATGTGATCCACTGCAGTAAACAAAATCAGAAAAATATATGATATTCTTACTATACAACTAATTTGGTATGATGGAAAAAGTCATGAAGATACCTCTAAAAATTTCTTTAAACGATTAAAAACCATACTGATATACATCCAACCATTTTGTTTTTTTTTTCAGAGTGTTCTTCAAGCAACTTAATAACGTGATAGTGTTTGAATTTTTTAGTCCAATCAATAGATTTTTTGTAATTAAAGAACTGTTTTATATTATCAGCTTTGTATCATCGCGCTTGTCTTTCTTTTCTATGCAGTCCGACAGTGACCGCACTTTAGCTGTTGTCAGCCCCTTAATGTATAAATTGTCATACTAAATCTTGCATGTGATTCTTCACAATATAAACATTAGTCCCGTTTGATCTGACTGCTCTTCTTTAGAGTGCATTAAAATACTCTATAAGGAACATTCTTCCTTTTATTTTGCTTCAAGCAACCATCAGAGTAGTTTTTCTGTTGGTAGTTCACAAAATTTAATGATAAATTTGGGAGAAGATTTTGATGCATTTTTTGGTCATTGCTTATCAGATTATTTATTTTTAGCCTCATCAATGTGGCTTCTTACTCTTGATGCCAAATACTAAATAATTCACCTACAAGTTGCGCGAATAATTTGTATATAATTATTTATACTTTCTACGTCGTAACAGAATTTGTAATGGGTAAAGCAAATTAAAGCTTTTTTTTTTTTAGTGTGGGTAATCATCAAATAACTTCTCCCGCTCTGGGCAGAATCATCATTCTGGGGAGGGCGTGTCAGACTCTTACTGACTAAAACCCACCCGTGTTCCTTCAGTTTCCTGTGCCAGAGGCCACGGTATATCTCTCGGACTTTCCCGCAACCCTGGCAGGCATCGGCCCTAGCAGACCCCGTCGTTGTTACTGACGTCTCTTTGAGGCGCGCGTGGAACACAACGCGCCATCGACCCGGGCCTGGTCCTTATCGAACGGCGAGCTGCCCATTGCTCGCCGTTCCCAAGACCGCGCCTACGGTGACCGGGAATCGGCTTGCGATTCCCGACGCCCAGGGCGTCTCCTGCAGCGGCTAGGGCCGTGAGGGCGCGAATTTCGCCTCTCCCTCACGTGTTCCGCCTCATTCTTCGTGAACATTACGGCTTCGCAAAAGGAGGTGACGGCTTCCCAAGCCCTCTCGCTCCGTACCGTGGCCTGGACCAGGGCCTCCACGAGAGGTATGATCCGGCGTTTCGCCTCCTCACGCCACTCCCATATGTGCGCGAGGACTTAAGCTAATTAGAGCTGTCACACAATAAAAACGAAGACACAATGTATTTAATTTAGTAAAAAACCGTTATTACATTACATAAAACACTTATCAATAGGATACATAAAACAAAATCAATGCAATGACCACAACATTTTCCACATATTATTAACAAAGAGGTATGCTATGATGACTCATCGGTAAGCTAGTTGTTATTTACATTCAAGGAAAAATTTACAAAGTAACAAACTAGTCAGTTAACACAAGATGCGTCTAGGTTATTCAGTACACTAATAACTTTACTCCGAAAACCATTTTTATTTAGCATAAATATATCAATATCTATGAAGTGATATAGGTTTCCATAACTAAGTATGTAACAAACAACTAATGCATTTTTATCACTAAGCTTAGTTACCATGGCTTCAACAAAACCAAATAAAAGCCCACGGTTTTATTACAACCATATAAAGGACATTGTATGAAAAGTATTGAAAAAAAAAGCTTGAGTGCTGCGTTATGTATCGTAAAAAAGTTATGACCCAAATATGGTACTTTCATAGTCATTTTATTGCAGAAATATAAATTTTCGTGAAAAGTGAAGAGCTTAAAATATTGCCTTTACACTTTTAAGGCAGGATCGAGTGTTCTAATTTAGACGAGTGGTTTGAAATCCAAGGATAACCTGAAGATGTATGCCTCTATTATCGGCTGTTTATTTTCTTTTGTGATTTTCTAATCATTTAAAACTACTATAAGTGGAAGGATAAAAGTACTTTTTAACTTTAATCCAGAACCTGGTCAAAGTGCTGAATTTTCATCTAATCCATTCAGCCGTTTATGCGTACTGGATTAAAAGACATGTTCACAAACTTGCACATTTACAAGTTAATGGATAATTAATTTGTGTCATATACAGGGTTATTGGTAAAACACCATCAACCTCTTCAGGGTTCATTGTACACACACTCACTCACACTCAGTTGTTTGTTCACTATGAACAACTTTTACTATGGGACCAAATATGAAATGGCGAAAAAAAAACAGCTGGTCCCTACATTTTGACGAGTTCTGCAAACATAAATGTCGGAAACAGCAATTTTTTTTCGCGGTTTTATATTTGGTCCCATAGTTAAAGTTGTTCATAATGATGAGTACAATGACCCCTTAAGAGGTTGATGGTGTTTTACCAATAACCCTGTATATTACATATCTAAAGACACGACCATAGTCTCCTCGAACCGGAAAAGCGGAACAGCCACAAAACTCATAAATCCAAGAATAAAGTGTTACGAAGTAAACTGGAGTGTGCAATTAAACATTATATTGTGAGTTAAACCATTTGCTCGACGCAACTCAATATTCTGAGTCAGCTGTATGTGCAAAAGTCCCAATTCTCCTTACAGGCCGTTAAAAACTTCCACGTATTGAAATTTTGGATATTTTCCGCAACTTTGTTTGCTTTTAACTTTTAAGATTTCGAGGGGAATACATTATTTCTATAGCTGTGAGTTTTCGTTGAAGCCTTTAAAATTAGTGGTGTTAATAGATCCATATAAAATAAGAGTGAGTTTTATAAATTAAGGCTGTAATATGCTAGCTGTCTGTAACCTTATGAATTGTGCATTGTAGGTTTTGAGCTAAACATCAAAAATCAATTTCATTTTGTAAATGATTTTAGATTAATTTATATTTTTGGAAAATAATTGTCAAGGCAAAATGGCTAAAGGCATCGGTCATGTGACATTGAACGCGTATCAGAGCGCGACACATCACGATTTTCAGACGACAGTTTTAAATTCTAAATAGAAACACACATTATACGTCACATAAAAAATATATTTTGCGACAGTAATAGACGAACGAAAGGAATGGTGTTGAAAGGAACAACACTGTTTGGTAGTGTATCACTCTCGCACAATATGGCAGTGTTCATTATTTATCTACTAAATTAGTAGTATTAAGTCATATTTTGTATAAGCACATAAAAAATAAGGTCAGCCCTAATATTTAATTTGTGTGTGGATCAAGGAGTCTTCCCGGATTTAATGAAATACAGTAAGGTAATACCACTTTTCAAATCCGGGGACAGTAAAGACACAAATAATTATAGACCCGTATCCGTGTTGCCAGTTTTCAGCAAGGTATTTGAAACGGTAATGCTTAATCAAATGCTCAATCATTTTAATGCCAATACAATCTTACACGATCAATAGTATGGTTTCTCCAAGGGACGTTGTACGACTGACGCCGGTGTCACCTTATACACACACATATTGACACATATTTACGGCGTGGGAAGAGGCCCATGACTTCATAGGAATCTTTTGTGACCTCTCCAAGGCATTTGATTGCGTCGATCCCGAAACCTTGCTCTTGAAGCTTGAGCATTATGGACTTGGAATACTTGCGCTCAGTCTAGTAAAATATTATTTAAATGAAAATCAGCAGCAGGTTCAAATAAATGGTATCAATTCACTCGGTGTAAAAGTAAAAACGGGAGTTCCACAAGGCTCAATATTGGGTCCTTTCCTCTTTTTAGTATATATAAATGATATACTCCATTTATTAAAAAATCAACCACACATGGTGATATTTGCTGACGATACTTCTTTAATTTTTAGGGTAGGAAAAAGTGCTACAAATTTCGACGACGTTAATAACGCCCTACTGCAGGTCAAAAATTGGTTCACTGCTAATAATTTAGTATTAAATGAAAAAAAAAAAACGAAGTGCATGAGATTTTCTTTACCAAATGTCACAAGTAGTGATTGTGAGATAGAATTGAATCAAGAGAAACTATAATTTGTCGATAACACTGTTTTCCTGGGGATCACGCTGACTCAAGGCTACAATGGGGTCCTCATTTAACATCTCTGGCAGGACGGCTAAGTTCAGCACCCTATGCTGTTAGAAAAATCCGTCAATTTACGGATGTAGATACCGCGAGGCTAGTCTATTTTAGTTACTTTCATAGTATCATGTCTTACGGTATTTTACTTTGGGGACGGGCTGCATACGTCGATTTTATTTTTATTCTGCAGAAAAGAGCCATCAGAGCCATATACAGTCTCCGTAGGCGCGATTCTCTAAGGGAACCGTTTAATGTTATTAAGATCATGACGGTACCTTGTCAATATATCTATGAAAACATCATGTACGTATGGAAAATTTTACATCTTTTTAGTAAAAGTGGTGCTAGACATAATTATAGTACTAGAAATAGGGACCTACTAGTTCAACCAGGTTTCAGACTGGCTAAAGTAGACTCATCTTTCATGGGGTACAGTTTAAAATGTTGCAATAAAATACCTCCCCATACTTCAACTGAATGAGACGAAATTCAAATTTTGTATAAAACGCACATTATGCAGACAGGCATGTTATAAGTTGGGGGATTATATTGCTGATAAAAATGCCTGGCTCAATGCTGGTCCTGCTCCACAACCACAACTAATTGAATAGCATTTGATAGTACTGTTGGAGCTGCTGAAGATTATAAGACTATCTTTGCATTGTATAAACTCAATCTCACTTTGTATTATATAATTGCATAGAACAAGTGTGAGTCCTATGTACTATCGAACTACCATTTACCGGGTAATGTCTTTCATTGACTTGAATGTGCCCTGGCGGCTGATAGATGTCATGCTCACTTAAATGTCTCGCTGACAGTGGCGCGTGTGTTGGATCATTTAGCTCCCTTCAAAACGGTTGAGCTGAATGGTGCTGATCCATGCGTCATGTTTGTGAATGGGCGCCGTCAGTTGGGACTGGTCCTTTCTTTTTTAATTATTTTATTTATGAATTGTTTTGTTTAAATTTCTATTTGCTGTACTCTGGACACTCAACGTGTACGTCTTATTTACATCGTTCTCACATATAATGATACATATATTCAACTTTAATGATGTAACTAATATGTATGTAACAATATAATTTAAAAGAGTATCCATGGAGTTTCTTGCCCGTTCTTCTCCAAAGGTACCTACTACGCTTTGAAATGGGCAACTAGCTTCATATTTCTGCCTGACCGACCACTTGACAATTGAAAAGTACCTGTAAATGGTTTAATGGAAATAAACCTACCTACTTTTCTTGTACCTATTTTTCTATTATTCTTCTTGTCTGTTTATATAAGTGTGTACAAAATGGTTAACTAAATAAATAAATAAATGCTTTGATTTTGAGCTTGAGTTTGGGGTTATGGAAATCGTCTTCACCGTCAGAGTTTTGTTTGTTTTGTTTTTTTAATAAAACGTTTCCCCACACTAGGAATTTCTCCTGTATCGTGGGTGCGTTTACAAACATTTAAACTCACATACACAAACAGCCAGACCCGGAACAACTACTTGCAGGTCATACAAATATTTGTTTCGTACGGGGATCGAACCCGCGACACGTAGCGCAGCAGTCAATCGCTTAACCACTGCGCCAACCGTGTCGTCAAACATACATAACACAACAACACACAATTATTGACGTGTAGACATTAACACAAGCAATTATTTGTCTGCCTTAAATATTATTGTTTAAATACATAAAAAACATTGTCATAATAATTAACAACGTTTTTCGGCAGACTTAACAATCTACCGAATATGATACTATTCCGACAGAAGCAATAAATATTTATGTGCAAGCAACACTGTTAAATAGAATTAATGTCTTGAGGTCACCTGAGCCCCCATGACAAAATTAATTAACATAACATAACATCACGACTGTAATCGTTGGAGGGTTGGCAGGGCAGAGGTGTACCTAGGTATAGTTCACCCACATTTCGCCAGTCAACTCAGGATCTCTTGCTCACCCACAGAGCATATAAACACAGATGATCCGTGTGCTCAGGAGTAGCGCTTGCGACCATTAGACCAACGAGGCAATTAAGTAAAAAAAAAATTAAGAAAGAAAGATAAAAAAATGAAAAATCAAGAAAGAAAAAAAAATAATAATTGGTTTATTTGCCACAGAAACGAGTAGGATACAAAAAAAAAATTGCTCTAATAAATAATTTAGAAAACTCTAACCCCAACTGTAACTCTTTAACTCTAAATCTCTCTGTCTAGGTGTTTTCTCTCTCTCTAGGTGTACTCTCTCTCTCTTCTAATTAGTTCTGTTAAAATAAATATTTCGCTGAAAAACAAAAATAACGCTGAAAAATTAATCATCATTTGTCTAGCCTTTTCCCAACTAGGTTGGGGTCGGTTTCCAGTCTAACCAGATGCAGCTGAATATTTTACATGGAGCGACTGCCTATCTAACCTCCACAACCCAGTTACTATGTAATGCGATACTGCTTGGTAAGACTGGTTGTCAGACTTTCGGGCTTCTGACTACTCGTAACGACGGTCTAAGATCCACGAATGACAGCCGGGACCAACGGCTTAACGTGCTTTCCGAGGCACGGAGGAATCTTGGTATGTAAAGATAGTCACCCATCCACAGACCAACCGCGGCAAGAGCAGCTTAACCTGAACTATCGATCGACCCGTGCAGCTGTTGTTGCTTAGCCACAGTCCCCTTCCCCGCTGAATATTCATAGTTTGAGGTAAATAAACCACAAGGAACATTACTAATTGGGTTTTCAAAGTGTCAAGAGCCGACGTGAATTTCATTTTTTAAATCTTCGACTGTGATCGAGAGGAAGCGATCGGAGTTTCTTGCCCGTTCTTCTCCATAGGTACCTACTACGCTTTAAAAAGAGCAACTAGCTTCATCTTTCTGACTGACTGACCCTTTGATAATTCACAAGTGCTAGTAATTGTTTTTTTTTTAACTAGCTGTATCCCGTGGTTTCACCCACATAAGTCTCGATCCCGTAAGAATATCGGCATAAAAAGTATCCTTGGTCCTCACAAAGGTCACCTACCTATGTGCCAAATTTCACCTAAGCCCGTTCAACCACTTTAGAGTGAAAGCGTAACAAACTTACTTTCGAATTTATAATATTAGTTATATCAATATAATATTAGGTTATAATTATCAATATACCTATGAAGTTCCCGTTTTACAATAGTGGTCATTTGTAACGTAATTTATGCATGGCTGGCAATAAGTTCTAAATTCAAATTAATTTTCTTTAAATAATATGGAAATCTATTTTAAAATTCAGTCAATTGTTTATTGATTAGTGTTTTGTTTTCACTACATTCGTATCTTTTTCATCAATATGGACATTATAAATATACGAGTAATTATGGAATACGAGTTCCGTCGCGGTAGCAATGCCGCACAACATTAATACGTGTACGGAGTGAACACTACAAATGAACGCTTCCGACATAGAAATATTGATATAAAAAATGAAGCCCGTGGTCGCCCAAAAACTAAAGTCAACAACGCCGAATTAAAGGCGATAGTGGAAGCTAACGACACTCAATCTACGGCTGAGTTAGCAGCAGCTTTCAACGTTAGCATCAAAACAATATGGGTCCATTTGCGTCAAATTGGCAAGGTAAAACAACTTGATAAGTGGGTGCCGCACGAACTGAACGATCGCCAGCGCGACGAACGCGTTGAGGTATGCTTTGCGTTGCTTAACAGACAAAGAAACGATGGGATTTTGAACCACGTTGTCACTTGCGATGAAAAATGGGTTCTTTTTGATAATCGTAAGCGGTCATCATGTTGTTTAGACCCTGGTTAAGAACCTAGGCAATGCCCCAAACGAAAACTTACCTCTAAAAAGTCATGGTCAGCGTTTGGTGGTGTAGTGCCGGTATAATTCATCACAGCTTCTTACCAAATGGCACCAGCATTACGGCGGATGTGTACTGTGCGGAACTGCACACAATGATGAAGAACCTCGCAAATCTCCGGTCAACCAATCGCTCGTCCTCACTGCTCCTACACGACAACGCTCGACATCAGACGGCACAACAGACAGTCTCTAAGCTACAAGAGCTAGGGTTGGAAGTTTTGCGTCATCCACCGTACTTACTCACCAGACTTTGCGCCGACAGACTTCAAATTTTTCCAAAATTTGGAAAACTTCTTGGCAGGGAAAAATTCAATACCCGAGAGACAGTACAAAAATCCTTTGAAAAGTTTAGTGGCTCCCGTACACCTGACTTCTTCAAGAAGGGTATTGAAAAATTACCACTGCTCTGGCTAAGATGTATCGATACTCGTATCATGGGAGCATAATATTATGATTGATAAAAATAAAAAATATTTATATAAAAATGACTTTTACTTTTTTGTATACCAAACGGTAATTTCATAGATAAAGACTTTTGACACTTGAGACTTTTTGAGTTTGAAGCAACAACACTGTTTATTTGAAACAGATTGCTAATTTGTAGTCGCACTCACTGAGTGTCATAATTAGTTGAACTTGTATATTTTTTGTTTTGTGGCTGAAATGTTCAGCTCATTAGAAGGAGTTGTATTTGTCAGCAAGTAAGTGAATACTGGCTTATAAAAATGTTTGTTCGCAACAAGAGCCAAAATAAAATTAGGTAGAAATTTTATTTGTGATTTCAAAGTCAGAGTTAGAAAGAAAAAAAGAAAGAAAGAAAAAGTGTTTATTGTGACTCGTACAGGAAGTGCACAAACTAAATTATAAAATAAAAAACCAAACTATATAAAAACAAAAAGTAACAAAAGAAAAAGGAAACAGAAATTCCTAAACGAGGCCAAAAGCAAAAAAGCAAAGCAAAAAAAAAAAAAAGCATTTATTTCAAGTAGGCACATAAAAGGCACTTTTGTACGTCAGCATTTACATTAAAATAGAACTGATTCTAGTCTCCCCTTCCAAAAGTTAGTTTCGTATGGAGAAGAAGAATGGGCAAAAACTCCACTGTTACTCTCTTTTAAACGTGTTATAAATTTTGCGCAGAAAATGTGAAAATTATGAACCTATTTAATTTTTCTGTTTCAAAAATTCTTGTAGTGTAAGTCGCTCAAGTATCGCTTTAATGCTAATAATAGATAGGTAGCGTATTAGCATTTATTCAAGGGCTTATGATAATAATTAAAACACCAACACCCTAAATTCAACTAATAGGCCACGGTTTTTAGAATCCACTACTTAGTAACATTCAACAAACTGCTGAAACCCGATAAAGTAATGTTGGAAATAATGTTGTAAGCTGAAGAGCGCTTTCATTATCCACAGCTAGACGCACTAATTACTGGCGCACCCGCTCTCTCAAGACTACTTGGATAAACAAGCCTCCTTTGAAAAAAAAAGCAGGAATAAAGTAGCTGGTTGACTTTTAAACTGGCTGGAAAAAAGAACACCATTTGTCGTGATGTGATTTGTTGCTGTCCCCAAAATTAGAACTAACGCTGCCATTTTATTTTCAGGGTTCCGTACCTCAAAAGGAAAAAAACGGAACTATGTTGGGGTCAGCTTCCAGTCTAATCGGATGCAGCTGAATAACAGTATTTTATATTGAGTGACTGCCTATCTGACCTCCACAACCCAGTTGCTGGGTACTACGATACCCCTTGGTGAGACTGGTTGTCAGACTTACGGGCTTCACCTAACGGCCCGTAATGACTGTCAAAGATTCACGATTAACAGCCGGGTCCAAGTGCTTACCGTGCTTTTCGAGGCACGAAGCCGGTAGCGTCCCTATAGGTAACCATTCTTGCAAATGAGTTAATGTGGAGAAAAAAAAAACATAACGAAGGCATTCAGATTTCTTCGTTATCAGAATCGTCGGACATGATGGGTAACCAGAAAAATAGTTAAAACACTAAGTACAGACGTCTATTAATGCCCTAAAGTTCAATGATTACAAAAATATTACTTGGTTAGACAAATGCAATCGGATTACAATATGGAAACACGGTGAATTCGATAAAGGATGGCAGGACCACCTTTCGCAAGTGCGTCTCCATACAAAGTGTCAAAAGTAAGCCTCGTGAGCTCTTAACATTAACGTTAACAAACTACAAAAATATCAAATGTCAACCGACAAGAGACAACCGTCAACCCAGTGTTGCCACTTCCTATATCGACCTCAGTTAAGTGCACTACTTGACGTTTCCGGTTAGTAATAATTTATATGACGTTACTAATAATCAAAAATAAAGATGGCGGATCAGTATTGACGCTGCGACATACATATTCCGTTGTTACATAACTATAACCATAGCCACTTAGTTTCAGCAACGATTCTAAACCGCCATTTGTGCCATCATTTAAAAGCAAAAAAAAACACGTATTGTCAAAACTCTGCCAAATCTGAATCACGCAATCCGCACATTGAGTGCTGTGCGGTTCCAATTTGGAACCGTCCAAACGGTTTTTCGCGTCCGCGCGATAATTAAACGTATATACGACCAGTGCCAAATTGGAACTAGCCAGGGAACAACTGGATGAGAAAAATTTTAATTTAAAATACAATCAGGACTGCCGAAAGTGCAGGGTTACGTAAAGTCGTGGACCAAAACTAGAATGCATTCGCACATTGGTCCAAAATAGGTTTGCGGTCATTCATCAAAAAATACCTATTTACGATCGTTACGATTTTTTTTGTGAAAAAAAAAACATGTTAATGAACAAAATAATCATCTCTGATCGAAAGCTCGACAAACTTTCTCATATATTTTATCTTTATCTACCCAAAACCAGTTTTTTTCATCAAAATGCTTCAGTAAGTCCTCGAGCTTTATTATTCATACGTAAAAATTAAATATGCTTTCTTGATTAAAGTCTGTCTGTGTGACCGAGTTGTTTTTCTAAACTACGCAATGGATTTTGATGCGGTTTTCAAAATCATTTAGCGGATTTATTCCGAAAGGTTTATGTATACAGGGTGGCCGGAACATTGACGTCCAAAAATAAAATTTCGGTCCCTCGTATCGTGGGGTATTCGAATCACCCCCATGTATGTTCCGCGACTTTTCATAGTTTTCGAGTTATGAATTTTTTTCTGAATGTTTGAAAATTTTCGACCTGACCAACCTAAAAAAATTCTAAAAAAAAAAGTAGAGGGTTTTATCGAGTTTCTTTTTTTGCAACTGAATTTTCATAAGTAGTACTTTTATGCATAAAATAATCAGCTTCGTAACTGTGATGAAAGTTATGAAAATGTTGATCTAAAGTGAAAAATTTACGTTCGGTAAATTATGACTCAAATTTTCAACTTTAAATTAAAAATCTTAACAGGTGATTTCATAATTCCTAAGTAGGCTTCAAGAATGCGCCAGACTCTCAGTTTTCATAATCATAAAAAAAATGAAGTACTTAATAGGGCTACTTTGTTTAAAATCGGCCTTCAAAGACAGCGAGGTGGAAAAATTCTTAAAATTACCCATCTGAGTAATTATTTTTTTTTGGCTATTTTCTCGTTCCTAAGGGTAATTAATGATAAGAATACTGAAAACTAACCAACAAATAGTTTCAGAGTTGGGTAAGAAAAGTTTTACGTAAAAAGTGGTTTTGAATAAAACACAGATGATAATGTGAAAAAAGTACTTAATTTATTTTTAACATTTAGAAAAGGTTTTCAAAGTGGCCACCACCAGCAGCAATACACATTCTACACCTACGTAAGAAATTGTCTGGCAATCGTCTAAAAGCGTCTCTGTTCTCTCTCACAACACGTTCAGCTTCTGCAATCAACTGCCTCAGCTCTTGTTCACTTGAACAGTCTCGGGCGTATGCTATTTCCTTGTAATAGCCCCAAATAAAGAAATCGATGGGGTTGAGATCAGGTGAGCGTGGAGGCCACCTAATTGGTCCGCTGCGTCCGATCCATCTGTTGGGGTATGTTTCATCTAAGTAATTTCGGACCTGGGTTGCATAGTGACACGGGGCGCCGTCATTTTGCAACACCATGGTTCGTCTGAGTTCGAGATTCACATCTGCCAGCAACAATGGAAGTTCATTTTCCAAAAAGTTTTTGTATGTTTCTCCATCAAGTCTGGACGGCAGTTCAAACGGACCAATTAGTTCGCCATTGAGAATACCAGACCACAAGTTAACGCTGAAGCGATGTTGAAATGTCGAAGCTCTCACTTCGAGTGGATTTTCATTCGCCCACGTGTGGTAATTATGAATATTGAATATTCCGGATCGCTCAAATCGTGACTCATCTGACCATAAAACTTTATTGAAAAATCCAGGATCCTCTTGCTCTTTTCGTAACATGGTTTGGCAAAAATCAACGCGCAATTGGTGATCTGTAGGCAGTAAAGCTTGGACTCGTCGGATGTGGAACGCGTGGTATTCTTCATCGTGAAGAATGTCTTGGATAGAAGTCCTTGGGATGTTCAGAGCACGAGCCATACTTCTCGTACTCGTAGACGGATTTCGCTGAACTTCTTCCAGCACCATTTCTCTGCGATCCGGGTTAGCTCTAGGGATTCCTTCATGACTGCCGCGTCGACCAGGAATGCGGCCTGCCATCAAAGTGTTGTGCGTGTTAATAAAAACACGATGGTCGGGATATCGCTCAGGTTGCGGCCCACCACGACGTTGAAGTTGTTCGCGATACAGTCGCGCTGCTTCATGGCCGTTTCCTTGTGCAACTCCATAAAAATAATGCATTTCTGCATATTCACTTAACGTGTAACTCATTTTTTACACTTCCACGTAAAAAAAGTCCAAATCAGAATGCAAAACACAGTCCAATAAACGAGCAAAGTAGTCAAACAAGTAGGCAGCGGAGTCCGTGGGCAAAGCGAGTGTGGTAAAGACAAAATGGCGACACGCGTATAGCAGTAAACACAATGTGAGTACGACTGAGGTACTTGTTTTGCGTTGGCTTCGGTTGCGCGCCTTGCGTGAGAGAGATAGCAATAATTCGGTCTCTTTTCCTCTCGGTCCATTGTTATTGCAGGTAAAAGAGTTGCACCCTCGTTTACAACCCATAGTCCACGAGAACGGATCGCGCAAAATTCATTAAACTAACATTTAAAAAAATCTCCGTGTTTAAATCTTAGCTTTCCTGCAGTCATTTTTGGTTAGCAAACTAAATAACCTTAGGAGCGAGAAAATGGAAAAAAAAAATTTATTAATCAGATAGCTAATTTTAAGAATTTTCCACTTCGCAGTCTTTGAAGGCCGATTAAGGCCAAAGTTAGCCCCATTAAGTCCTACGTTTTTTGATGATTATGAAAGCTGAGAGTCTGGCGCATTCTTGAAGCCTACTTGAGAACCATGAAGTCACCTGTTTAGATTTTTAATTTGAAGTTGAAAATTTAAGTCATAATTTACCGAACGTAAATTTTTCACTTTAGATCAACATTTTCATAACTTTCACCACAGTTACGAAGCTGATTATTTTATGCATAAAAGTACTACTTATGAAAATTCAGTTGCAAAAAAAGATACTCGATAAAACCCTCTACTTTTTTTTTTGAATTTTTTTAGGTTGGTCAGGTCGAAAATTTTCAAACATTCAGAAAAAAATTCATAACTCGAAAACTATGAAAAGTCGCGGAACATACATGGGGGTGATTCGAATACCCCACGATACGAGGGACCGAAATTTTATTTTTGGACGTCAATGTTCCGGCCACCCTGTATAACAAAATTTCTTCTAGTAACATTAATATTAAGCTCACATAAAATTAAAAAATCTCAATGTTTTGTGAAGTCGTAGAAACCATGCGAAGCAAGGACGGGTCGTTAGTGGACTCATATTACAGAAAAAGAATAAATGAATTCAAAACTTTATTACCAACATATACAATTAAACAAAAACCTATCGACAGAACCCAAACACGTCATAATGCGTCTAGGTACAATCTTCCGATATTGAAAAATTCTCACGTGGTACGGCAAGGTGCTTCGGGGTCTTAATGAAATTCCTTTCAACCCCCGCATCGCTGAAGGGTACGTAATTAAGTTAAGGGTTCCACTGCATAGAGGAATAGGTGTATAGATAGATATTGATGTTCAAATGTCTCGCTGGTGGTAGCGTGTGTGTTGGATCATTAAGTTCCCTTCAAAATTGTTGAGCTGAATAGTGCTGATCCAAACGTCATGTTCGTGAACGGGAGCCATCAGTAGGGACTGGTCATCACTTAGTTGCCACGGCTTATTTTAATTCCTGAATTTTTGTTACGGGCGCTTTTAACGTGCACGTCTTTCTACGTCGTTCTCGCATGTATAATTTCAACATGAATGATGTAAGCAATTTTTTGTAACAAAATTTTGATTTAAAATAGTGTCCGTGTAGTTTCTTGCTCGTTGTTCTCCATAAGTAGGTACCTACTACGCTTTGGAATGGGCAACTAGCTTCATCTTTCAAACTGACCGACCCCTTGACAATTCAAAAGAGCCTGTAACTGATTTATTTGAAATAAATGCTTTGAGTTTTGAGTTTGAAAGAACGTGGGATGTTTACGGTTAAAGGTAAAATATTAATTAATCTTTGTAGATGTCGATTTCTATTAAATATAGCGTGGGTGGGACAGAGATAAGTGAGTTTCTTAATCAGTTTGAAAAATTGTTTATCTTTTGAAAATAGTTCAGGATTAATGATCAGATTTTTGTCTAGGTTTCAAAAGTTTGATAAATGCCGTCGTAAAAGGTATGCTTACCTACTTAAAAACAACAATGTATTAAAACATAAAATAAACAGGTTATTTAGGTTTCTTGTATCGTGACTTGATCGCAAAGATTAGTTTTACGTTATTGTTTTCCTCTTAGATAATAATGTAGGTCCGATTAGACATTTTTATTGTTTGACGTTTCAATACTTGGGCATATTTCCGATTGGTCATTTTTATAGTTGGACAATTATCAAGCTCTTGGACTTTTATCTTTTTGAAAGAAAAGAAAGAAAGAAAAATAATATTTTATTTGGGACACGCACAGGAAATACAAATAATAATAATAATAAAAAAAAGAACATTCTAACAAAATCATGAAAACAATAAAAAATAATAATAAAGAGAAGACCTGTGCGAGGCCAACAAGGCTCCTATCTCAGCATGATGCTGCGATATTTGAAAAACTAACAAATACCGCAGCGCTGGTATTCTGATAGGGCCCGTTGTGATGCCACGGACACACCTACGGACATAAAATAAATCCTACTAGAGGACATAATTTCTTATAAAAATACTTATAAATAGAATAAACAATAACATCTAATAAGAATACCAAAGTAAATGAAAACCGTATTTCTCAAGATATAGTCAAATATTATGATCCACCCACACCCGACGCTCCAACATCTCTTGTCCATGCTACAGACAGACTATTGTCTATGGTGTATGACAAACGAAGGGACGCGAGCGCAGGCGATGCAATAGCCTTCTTTTTTTTTTTAGGGCGGGAAATCATCAAATAACTTCTCCCGCTCTGGGCAGAGCAGGAGGGCGTGTCAGACTCTTACTGACTAAAACCCACCCGTGTTCCTTCAGTTACCTATGCCAGGGGCCACTGTATCCCTGTTGGACTTTTCCGCAACCTTAGCAGGCATCGGTCCTAGCATCAGAATAAATAATACTTTAGAGTCGAGTGAATATTATAAGATAAGACAAGAACGTGGCGCAAATAGATAATAATATGTATCGTTGTTGTGTGGCTGTGTTGTGTTGTGTGAGTCGGAGGAAAAAGATTCATCAATACCAATTGCGTGCAATCCCAGGGTGAGTTTTTGGACACAAGTCGTACAATGAGCCTTACCTGCCTATACGTCTGGCAGACCTTTAAAGATTTTTTCAAAGTATAAGTAGCTACGAATACAGTGTCATTATTCCATTTATTGTAACCAAACTTTTTAATAACGGTAGGGACATAAGCTAATATTTATAGCTTCTCTTTTATTAAAGTTAAAACAATCTACTTTATCACAAACTATATAAAGTCTTATCTTCACAAAGAAATATTATTAAGGCAACGATATCTTTAATGGTCGTTATGTGGGGTAGTTTGAAGTTTCAATGAAATTACTGATCCGCTAACCGTACTTATACGCTTACGCGTCCAGTTTATATGGCAGGTAGAAAATGAAATCCAAACTTTTTAATGGTAGGCTTGAGAAAACATCAGAAAAAAATCGAGACGTTAGGTAATAATATAAAAAAATATTTTTAAGAAAGAAAGAGAGAAAGAATGTTTATTTGGCAACAAACCGTGAAATACAAAATACAAATAACAATAAAAAACGTGTGCGGTCGGGGGTCCCCCGTCAAGAATGAGGTTCCTTTCGCGATACTCGCACGCACAGACACATTCGTATATAATATAAAGAGTCTGAGAGAGAGAGAGAGAGAGCAAGAGTCGCATAGAGAGGGCATAATGCTTTTCATTACGTGAAGATTTCTATCAGTCACCTCCAACCGCAAGCCGTGTTAAAGAACTTTGTTCCTAAAAGTGAAAAGTTTTAACACAACAGTGTGTTGCTCGTTTCACGGCTGAGCCAAAAAGGTCCATTTCAGCGTGAATTCCAGACAGATGCTGTCTGACGCTGGTTTTCTAATTTACCTTTTTAGAGTACTTCATTGTACTCTTTAACAGAACATAGGTTACCTAAGTAATAACACCAACCTTTTAAAAACAACAATCTTTGTGATCTTCTAGAAAATAATCCTTAATTAATTTGATTAATGGTTTTAGAATAATAATCAAAAATGTACGGTACCTACCAACCGGTATGCATACATTTTTCTTTTACATAAAAACAACACATACCGTCAGATAACTGGCCGCACCGGTCGATCGAAGGTTAAGCCACGCTAGCCGCGGTCAGTTCGTGGATGGGTGAACATCCATTATATATGTCGTAGGATAATTTGATACTTCGAATCTTCGCGGAAATCCTAGGGGTTTTGCGAAAACGCGGATAATTAGAATTTAGGTTAGGTTATGTTAGAACAGTGACCATTAGCGGATACCCTTCTATTGTTGTTGTATCATTTAGGTTAGGTTATGTTAGATCCTGACTTTGTCCAGTAAGATTTGATAATTTTTCGCCTATGTCTAATTATCCGCGTTTTCGCAAAACCCCTAGGATTTTCGCGAAGATTCGAAGTATCAAATTATCCTACGACATATACACACCTTCGAAACACCTTCGTGCCTCGGAAAGCACGTTATGCCATTGGTCCCAGCTGTCATTCGTTGGTCTTTGTCAGTCGTTACGAGTCTTACCAAGAGTATCATATTACCCAGTAACTGGGTTATGGAGGTCAGATAGGCAGTCGCTCTATTTAAAATACTGGTATTCAGCTGCATCTGGTAAGACTGGAAGCCGACCCCAAGATAGTGTGGAAAAGGCTAGACAGATGGTATCAAGGGGTATCATATTACCCAGTAACTGGGTCGTGGAGGTCAGATAGGCAGTCGCTCTATTTAAAATACTGGTATTCAGCTGCATCTGGTAAGACTGGAAGCCGACCCCAAGATAGTGTGGAAAAGGCTAGACAGATGGTATCAAGGGGTAACGTGTTACCCAGTCACTGGGTTGAGGAGGTCAGATAGGCAGTCGCTCTATTTGAAATACTGGTATTCAGCTACATCCAGGCAAAGCATTTGTTTTGCAAACTTAAGACAAGTATTAACTTACTCTTAATTAATAAAAAAAATATATACAGGGTGTGGCGTAAGTAGTGGTCCACCGTTCAGGATTCGATGAACCAGATAATTAACTATAACAATTGAAAATTTTAAACATTTTTAGTACCTACTAAGTTATTTTTACAAAAATCGCTCTTGAACTTCATGGTGTGTTAAAAATTAGGGTTAAAATTAGAGAAGAACCAACTTTTTCTTCAAAAGAGCTGAATTTACATAAAAAATCATAATTTATCATGATAGCTCTAGTATTCAGCAGTAGTTAACAGAAATCAAAATGAAAAAAAAAAAGGTTTTTGTTGAAACTACAAACAAATTTGTAATAAAAGGTAGAAATTTCGTAAATAAAAGACAATAAGGAAATATTTTCGGAACCCTTGGGTAAAAATGGTAAAAAAAATTAATTGATATAGTTAATTATCTGGTTTATCGAATCCTGAACGGTGGACCACTACTTACGCCACAACCTGTATATTAAATTTTGATTGGAAGTCGCTCCCAACATACTTAGGAAAAATATTAATTAACCGTCAAATAAGTACCTACCGGTAACGTAAACTGCTGAACATCCAATAACGTAATGATAAATATAAGAATAATGGCTAAACGAATACAGTGTCACCCAGAATTAACTCTGTTTTTAACAAAAAAACTAAAAAACACAGAACATCATAAACTGGAGCCTCGCCATCATCACATTATTAAATATAAAACCCCTTTGGTTGCTTCTATGGCCGGTATACGGCGATTAATTCGTTTTGTGTCAGCCATAACTAAGTTATTGCAAGCCAGTTCACATGCAGTCCAAAGAGTAGGAAGCAAATGGAGTCATCAGTTTGGAAAGTCTCAGTGAGAATAGACCGGTACTGATGGCTCTAAAGTTACTTACATCGCAACGTTCCTGCGTTCATTTACATCGTTGAGTATTGCAGTTGTTTTGGCAACTGGACGACGATGCTGCTTTTTTTTTCTGCCCCATCATTCCGATCTACGGCATAGCTTATGGGAAACGAATGATCACTAAGGATCTTAAGTTAATTGTGGACGTCATTGGCTTTCAGTGAATGAAAACGAAAATGAAAGTAATCGCTAATCCGTTACTTCATGTGAAGGCTTTTGAGCTTTCGGTTGACTACTGTCGTAAGCTCATAAAGCCTCTTCTCATAAAACACTATAAAGCAAATGATGGCAGCATAGTTGTCTCCACCAATTACTCCATCACAACTCGTTAAGCACTCCATTTTACACAGTTATCTGTGGCACCTTTAACTAGTTTATATAGCGCAGTAAACCTGCGGCTTCTGTTATAAGCCATTACGGGGCTGTAGTTTTGAATCTAGCGAGCCTATGATATTAAAGGTGGAATGTTTTTAGGCATTTGTGTTAGTGAGGCCGCAAAAGATTGTCTAGAAAATCAGAATGCTGGCTGAATATAAATGCAATTTTTATATCATATACGATACTTTAAGAAAAAACGGTGGTATTCTCAAAACCATTAATATTAACGGACATGTTTAATAGAAGATAACCAAAATCTTAAACCAAAATAATTTTCTAGAAAATTGACAATCTCAAACTCAAAGCATTTATTTTACCAGCGAGACATTTGTGTGAGAACAACATACTCTCAGCCACCAGGGCACATTCAAGTCAATGAAAGACGTACCCAGTAAATGGTAGCTTTGTAGTAGGTACATAGTGCTCATATATATACATGTGCTATGCAATTATAGAATAGATATATAGATACAAAATCCATCCATCCACATTTATAGCAGTTTTCTGGCAATTCCTAAATAGAACAAAAGCCGATAGAGGTATACCGTGTACCCACGACACACAAACGTGTGCTAGATAATGTTTCAACCGACCCGTGTTAACCGGCCACCAGTTAGCCCAGATATTAGTCTTAACACAATTAATCCGGGCGGGTGTCGCCCACTTTACGGCATACGGACCTCTAATTTTCGTTGATGAAGACCTTGATTAGGATGGTAGATGTTAATTGGAAGTCTTAATTGATTTCGATTTTAGTTTAAGGCTTTTTAAAAGGTGTTTTACGTTTTTTGTAACATAAGGTTAAAACTTAAAGGTGAGAAACCCTGGAAAATCTTTTATTTTTGTGGTTTCTGAGTAGTTCACGGTTTTTAGGTTTCAACCATTAACTTGAAATAGATTCATTTTATTATTCTCAAACAGTGTTTTATACATGGCGAGATAAGGTTATATATAAATGAAAAAATATCCTAAAAGGTGTTACCAAAAATCCGTCACAGGTATACAAAATTGATTAAAAATTCAGGTAAGTATAAAAAAACACTATTTTCTTGATAATACTTTTTAATCGCACAACTGTAAGTACTTTTTCACGATCCAACAACAACTGGCTTTGCACAACATTTTACCATTTTAAAATTAATTTTGCCCCACCCAGAAATAACGATAAGTAATATCATAGCCGTTATTTCTAAGTGTAGTCAGAATAATAAATTCAGTCCCCATATTGAAAATATATTTAATAGTTTGTTACTATATTAATCACTTGTACTTTGACAATGTTGCCACAATAGGCAGCCCTCTCTAAGCGACATTGGGCAAACTTTACAGGAGAGTGATTTAAATTTCAAAGATAAAATACAAAAAAAACATAAAATTTACCTAATTGTTCGATTAAAATGATGATAACACTCGTAGAAAATTATCTACACCATCACTGTAGTGTGTGCAGTAACATGTAAAAATAGGTAAACTTACTTAGTTTAGAATGTTGATACAGAAAGATTGATCTAAAAAGATCAGATTTTTCTGATTGTGGGAAGTTATTAAAATTACCCCAAACCTCCCTTCGTAACTGACATTTAACCAAGAACTGTCATAGGTAATTAGTATCATTACATCACATCACGTTAGTAACATTCATACAAAATAGCAAGATTAACCTACTGTGCAAACTGTGAACAGGATAAAATACATAATTTTGACAACCTTCTTCGAGATAAATCGAAATTGCTGTACTGGCCAAATACACGCGACCAGCGGCAGCGGCCGGCAAAAGTTGTATGAAAATACATAACTGTCATGGTTTAGCGGCCAAATAAAGAACATAGTAAACTCATATCTATCGTGTAATTTATAAATAGAACGATCTTTGATTCCGAAACATGGCAAACAAGGAGGTTACTTATCAAAGGTTTTATTTAAATTTCGAACAGGCTTGCAAATAGAAAGCTGTTTATTGAAAAACAAAACAAATGAAAACTTTAACGCAGGAAAAATTATTGTGGTTCGTTGTTCGTCATTGATTTTGAAAAGTAATTGTATTTTAATTTCAGCTCATTATTTGAGACGAAATTTGTTATGGAATTCACCCTCGCTATTAAGCGATCCGCTCGGAGTTGTAAAAACTGCTGTTAAAAAAAGTAACGAACAAACCGCTTTACTGTTAATTATTATAATATAATATCCTTCATGTATGTAAGTGTTAATCTTGATTTGGATTAATTCGTGTACTTCCGTCAAGATAGGTAGATATCACCCGAGTAATGCTCTTTGGTATTATAGACTCCTATCAAACCACCCCTGACTACGGTCGTGTCTTCCTCAACATATAGACGTAAAGTCCCAATTGATATATCGGTCACTATAATCGGAGGTTATGATAATTACAATTTCTCGTTATCCATCTTAACAGAAACAGAAATTAGTTTGATAGAATTCTCTCCTATCAACACTACTGACAGTGACTAATTTGGTTTCGTTGTCATCACTGAGTTGAAGAGTGGATTGAAATTTCGGTTTGTTAATAGACCTTCCAAAACCTTTTATGATTTGCAGATCTTTATAAATTTCTTCAAGACAGAGTTCTTTGCTTTCGAGGATTAATCAAGGTACAGTTGCTACCAAAATCCATATATGCATTGGGCATAGTTCCGTGTTGACAAATGATTTTATTTCTGTAAGTAGGTTTGTACAAACACTTTTACAAGTCAAACACATATATTTTTATAAACTAGATGTGGCCGGCGTTTCCTATCTGAATACTCTGAGAAGAAAGGCCGAAACAAACTCAGAGGTCACAGTCTCTTTTAAAGTCCAGATAAAATCTTGGTCTGAAAATGTGAAGGCTATGTAGATCGGTATCTAAAATCGGTCTTTTGAGGAAAGAGCCACACAGTTTGAGTGGACCTGTCCAGTCAGTGCACGCGATTGTCAGCAATCGTGCAGCTCAACTCAGAACATAAGGAGCTCAACGATTCGACGAAACAATAGGTACCAAAGAAAGGACGTTTGACTAGGCCACATAAATTACTCAAACTGCCAGATCATCATTAAACTAACTGAGAAAAATACAAAAAAGCAATGACCGACATACGAGTAGTTCTCACATTAACAATAATTAAAATAATATTATAATACTTTACAAAGTAAATACTCATGTCATAGTATATATAGAATACGTCAATGACCATGTGTATATAAAAATCCGGACATAATCTTTAAGGACCATGTAGGTTCGTGTCTGAAATGGTCTTTTGAGGAATGAACCACACAGATTGAGTGGGCCTGTCTCGTCAGTGCACGCATTTGTCAGTAACCGTGCAGCTCAACACACAAATATTCTTTAAAAACTTATTGGTACCAGTAGCAGAAAGGGTGATATGAGATTTGTGTCTATCGACATTGGCCGCCTCATTGTTAATAATCTGTTTTGAATTTACTTCCAGTACTAGATGACTAAATAGCTATTATATGAGACTTCAAAATAACTGGTGAAATGTGGGTCAAAGCATGGGATTATTATTCTAGTGATATTTATTTTAAAAGTATGTATGTTTGTATTTTTGTATGTATGTATGTATATTCTCATAATATTTGTTTTATTTTATTAAGTGAATTGTTTTTGATTTTATGAATTTTATTTTCTCTTTTACTCTTACACACGCTGTCTACATCTCTAAATCTACTATCCTATCGCAGGTATGCTGGAAGAAGGTATGCTTAGAAATAAGCATCACCTTTGTACCTATTTTTCAGTTTTTTCTTCTCATCTGATTATATATGTGTGTACTTAAATGGTTAATTAAATAAACAAACATAACTGGTGAATTGTGGGTCTTACTTATAGGTAACACCTCTGCCAAGCCTTTTGGGGATTATAGGTGTGATGTTATTGTTATGTGTGGTAAGTTTTTTCATACAGACAAAACACTTAAAAACGAAAAATAAATACACTACTTTATTGATACAAGTCCTTTAAATATGGTTAATATCTAGCTAAAGTTCACAATAATAAAAGACGCACAAAAGTTGCAACCCTGACCCCTTTTTTTGAGGATGGGGAATCATCATATAACTTCTCCCGCCCTGAGCAGAGCGGGAGCGCGTGTCACACACATACTGACTAAAACCCACCCGTGTTCCTTAAGTTGCCTGTGCCAGGAGCCACGGTATCCCTCTCGGACTTTCCCGCAACCCTAGCAGGCATCGGCCCTAGCGGACCCCGTCATTGATGCTGACGTCTCTTTGAGGCGCGTGGAACACAACGTTCTGTCGACCCGGGCCTGTTCCTTATCAAACGGCGAGCTGCCCATTGCTCGCCGTTCGCAAGCCCTCGCCTACGGTGGCTGGGAATCGGCCTACGATTCCCGACGCCCAGGGCGTCTCCTGCGGCGGCTAGTGGCGTGAGGGTGCGAATTTTGCCTCTCCCTCACGTGTTCCGCCTCCTCCTTCGCGAACATTACTGCTTTCGAGAAGGAGTGGACGGCTTCCCAAGCCCTCTCGCCCCATACCATGGCCTGGACCAGGGCCGGACGCGAGAGATCACCACCGCCAATCGCCTGCACGAGGACACGGCGGTGCTCCGCCCAAGCCGGGCAGACCTTCACCGTATGCTCCACCGTGTCCTCCGGGCGATCCACACAATGGTGACACCGGGGATTTTCCTCCCGCCTTATCCGGAACAGAAAACTTCCGAAACAACCGTGTCCGGTGAGGACCTGCGTCAGGCGGACGGAGAGGACGCCGTGGCGCCTCTCTAGCCTCCTCAAAGAGGGGACTTATCGCCGCAATTGTGGCGTGCCCAAACCCTGACCCCTAAACTAGGAATCACTACTCAGGGAACTAGTCAGTGCTCTACTGCCACTTGAACACTATAAACCCTTATGGAAATTAAGAGCTAGTAAGCTGATATTATACAAAAAGAATATGTTATCTAATAAGCAGTGATTTTAGAAAACAAATGGAAAAACCAAATTAAAATTAAAAAATTAAATTAAAAAAAGTAAAATGATTGCGAGGTTGATTCCGTATGTTTGACTGGGAATCGTGTGTTTTGTTTGCGTTGTGTAAGTGTGTGTATGTGACTGGGAAACGTGTGTATTTTATGTTGTGTGAAAACACACAGTGCACAGTTATAGTGTGTGTATTTGTGTGTACAAAGGTACTATTGCTTATTTCAACATTATCACACAGGAGGTACAGGAGAGTTGAATTAGACACATAGAAACCAATCAAGGTACATTTAAATTAGGAAATTTAACTAATCAATATTTTATTACAAAACAAAATCACGAGCAGAGAAGCTATAAAGGTATCTTTTCCGGTAGATACTTACATTAAAACAATAGTTTAATTTATAATACTTCGGTTGCTTTAAATCAAAACTTTGAAATGTAAAACAAAACCCAGACTAAGTAGACTTTGAATTTTACTTAATAAGACTAAGTTGTATTAGCAACTCAAATTTGAATTTAAGCAGCCTTTCATGCTTTCTAACTTGACAATTTTCAGGAACTTGTACAAATAACAATAATAATTTTACATAATGACGGTATTTCGTCTTATCAAAACCAGCATAATTTTGATGAAAGTTTATAGGATCGGAATGCTAATTAGAGTGATTGTGTAACGTTAATTAAGATAATAGATCAATAATTCGGGCTAAAAATAATTATCAATTGTTTATGATACATTTTACAACCATTTTTTACTGTAGCGGTATCTACATCGACACACGCGAACTATCACACTGACGTCACGCAAAATCCTGCATCGCGCAAGCAGAGTTTACCGCGCAACTAGCATTTATATACAACGTCCCGGGTTGGGCAGTTGCCCACCAGATCACCACCACCAAGACACCCGTCTGGTCGGAGCATCCAACCTTTATTAAGTATATGAGTGAACTTTACACCCTGTTCCTCATACCTCTATAATACTATGCGAGTGGTAATGTTATGTACCTATCTTCTTTCTAATTTAGCTGAAAGAAAAAAGTGCTTACTTATTTCCGAACTTACACATACACACATCCATGTTATATTAAAACTATCGATTGCCTTTTAGGTTGCGCTGACTTGGCTATTAACAAACTAGGTCACGACCAAAATATTCACACTGTGGCGCATAAATACGAACATTTGCAGGCCGATGAAGATATTATGTCCATTTGGTTTAGTATTATGTGCTGTTTTTGGCTCATTTTGAAGTGCAGTTCAGTGGTTAGAACCATAAAAGTTTTCCGCTATTGAAAAGCAAATATTTTCATGGTTTATGGACTAATAATTTTGTTAATTACGACATCCATGGCGCTTTTTAGTTTCGTCAAAATTATAGGTGTTGCAGCGTGACCTATTACATTCTACTTTTCTATTTATAGACGGTCATCAATATTTTTTATATGAGTTTTTCATACTTTGACGTTGACAAACCAAATATTTGATGGATATAGAAAAAAAATCAGTTCCGGAAAAATATAAATCATGAGCAGTCGATTTCCATAATAAAAAAAAAAAAACTATTTTAATGGAGCCCTAGTAGGTACTGACTTTAATACCGTATCGAACTGATTAAAAAGTTTAACAGTCAATCAAGTCGCCACACTATAGTGCACTACATTTCTTCGAAACTGTTACGTACGTTTCCTCATCTGCTCTTTTAGCCTTTTCTCTGGTGTCATACCCTTTTTTAGTTGTCGTATGTGTAGAACCACTTGAAAAGGGCTGCTTCCAGTCCTTTTCCAGGTACCGGACTATTTACCAGCCTTGCGGTTCTATGGTGTCACTTTTGCCAGCCGCATAAAATCCCTGAAGTTCGAGACCGGCAAGCCCTCTTTGATCCACGACACGTGACTGTTGTACCATCTGCTGTACTTTGAGGCCTCCATACGCCGGGATCCAGGATGTTATCACCTTTATTATTCCGTGCCGCGGAGGCCAGCGGTCCCCCAGCGTCCAGCAAACAACCGCTTTTATCCATTACGTTACCCTTTAGAGTTTAGTGATAGTCTACCATTAACCGTGACTGCTTTTAACGGGATAACATATGTGATCTTTATGAGATAACATTCATTTAAAAGTTTATGTATTTTAGTGGTCACTAGCCTAAAAACCGATTCCCTAGTTCGTAAGCCAGCGTAACAAAGATTTACCTCACAATATACTTACCATTTTCTCGTATTTTTTTATGACTGACCGGTTGGCGCAGTTGGTAGCGACCCTGCCTTCTGAGCCGCTGGTCCCGGGTTCGATCCCCGGTCAAGTCAAACATTTGTGTGCATGAACATGTCTGTTTGACCTGTGTCTGGGTGTGTGTATGTATATCAGTCATCAGGTTACCGTAGTACAGGCTCTGCCTAGTTCGGGACCTGAAGACCTTGTGTGGATGTTGTCTCATATTATTATATTATTATTATTATTATATTAGGCCAATTTACCTACATATTTTGATAACTATGTTTTTAAAATGTTAAATTTTAAATCTTTGACTTGATTTTGGATTAGATTTTAGTTAATAATATATTTTACGTGTATAATATGGCGAATTTCCTTTTTATTTCGCTATAGTGTATAGGAACTTGCAACATTCCAACAAGTTCGACATAGTCTCGTCACAAGATCATGGATCTACGTTTTTTAATTCCACCACAATACAACAAAGACAAAAGCATTTTATAAATCAGACAGAGCAAAAAATAAACGAGCTACAATCGCTCAACAGCCTCAGCGGAAATGATCGTTTAGAACGCATCAGCTTCTTCATAAAAACAAGACTAATTCGTAAAAAAAACCAGACCATTCTCTTTGAGCTTTAACGTTTTTTTTCCGTTTGTGCTCGAAAGAAGTCGGAAAGTGCAAGATTTTTCTCTATTGCACGATGTCAAAGGAAAATATAGCGGTTCGTGATGACGTCAAATTTCGTCAAGATAAAAAATGTCCCTCGTTTTATTTGTGTATTGCCGTCATAAAGATTCAAGAGTGCTTTCCCTGAATATTTTAGCGTTTCCATCTTAAACTTGAAGGATGACGGCTGTAAGGCTTAATTGGTAGGGTGCTTGTAACAATATGGTGCGTTTTTAAGCTTTGAACTTTTTATTGGCATGTGCTGAAACGCCGGCATGATACCCAAACTAAACTAATGTTAGTTTAAACAGCGTAGACGTTTTTAAATCAGCCAACCATTCTTAATGACCTTTTAAGAGTAGCATTAACTAGTTTAAAATACACCACATTCAAACAATTAAACGCACTCGCAGTCGTAAGCAAGTACAAGAAGTGTGAAGTTAAGTTTAGAACACATTATCGACGCGGGCTAGTACTTTAGATTTACGCAGTGGTGTGTCGTAACCAGGGTTTGTAATACCGGTATTTTTGGGAACCGGTACCATTGGCCTTGGTGTGACATCGGTACCAGACGTAGTACCTGTACTATTGCTATTTATAATCAGTATCGGTATTGTACTGGTATCAAAATGCAGTACCAGACACCTATTTCCGTGTGTTATATTGAGAAAACAGGTATGGTAAATAAAAAGGATAGCTAATGGCCTTTACAAAAATAATTTCAAGGTTGCCAACCGTTGGAGGTTCCTCGTATACATATGAGATTTGTGGTACGCGCCAGATACCAGAATTTGGTGTCGGTACTTGTTAGTTGGAGTACCGGTACCCGTCCGGAAGCAGTACCCCTCTGGAACCGGTGCCCAGGTACCAAAATGGCAAGAACCTCGAAGTACCGATACAGAACCTATTCCAAGCACTGGTCGTAACACGTATCAGTTTAAGAGCCAAAAATTATCTTTGGCAGCTATCAGCGAGGAAGGCACGTTCGGGCTATTGCGGCCGGTGTGGCACTAGCTTAAGGACTAATAGCTTTGCTATACTTTTTATAAGACTACATTTTAATAGACCTGGTTAGTTTAATTTTATGTATATAATAATTAATAATATAATAAATATTATATTATGTAAAGTAGCGCTCCTTTTACAGTAATATTTAAACTTTCATTCAGTCTAGGGTTAAAAAATTCAAGTAAAATACTATGGGGAACTGGTATACGGTTACATGTTGATACAATTGATGTATTTTTGTTTAATTTATGGGTACACAAAAAAAATTATTTATTTCGACGTAATTTAATAATATAATAATTATATTTAGCGCCATGGGGTCCAAGTACCTACTTAGTTTTCCGAGACATCACCAAGCGACCAGAGGGCTGGCCATATAGTTGGCCAAAGAATCAGCATTGCCATACAACGTGGCAATGTTGCCAGCCTTTTGGACGATTTTCCTGTTGACAGCGATGCGGACGAATTTTTTAATGCCTTTTGATTTATTTAAATTTTTATTTATATACTTGTAGGTACATATTATTATTTTAAGACTTAGCTTTCTAAATTATATAAATATTAGTTCAGGTGAAGGTTTTAATTGTAATACATTTGTTAATATTCTTACAGAAATAAATAAAGTCCATATCTATTAATATCAAATATTTATTTCGACTCGTTAGATGAACACACATTTGCAAGGGAAATTCATTCAAAGCACTCGACAAGCTTTCAATGGTAACTTTGAAATAAACAGACAGATGACTTTCTAAAGCGAAATTCAGCGAAAACATTAAATTACTCTCCTTTGTGTCAGTTCAAAAGCTAAACGAATGAACCATACGTTATTTAAAGGCGTGAATATGAACACCAATGGAGCCTCTAAAATAGTCTAAAAGCGAAATTAATACTTTAGTTCACCCTCATAATTAATAGTGCAAAGAGAAAATGCCACGGCATAATGTGCCCTGTTTCTCGGTGTGCATATAAAATGAGCTGGGTTCAATTTTATT
Source organism: Brachylomia viminalis (assembly GCA_937001585.2). Taxonomy (NCBI): domain Eukaryota; kingdom Metazoa; phylum Arthropoda; class Insecta; order Lepidoptera; family Noctuidae; genus Brachylomia; species Brachylomia viminalis. The sequence goes on along the minus strand of OW443294.2, from coordinate 25,574,354 downwards.
GGGTTTTCCAACTACACAGTGTTTAAGCTAACTTGGTATTGTCTTGCGACACTGTGTGACTCGGTGTTCATAAATTCTTTCGTTTGGAATCGCGTGCTGGGTGAGGAACGTATCACGATCTGTGAGTGTAATTACGAGTTGGCTAACTTGGGTGGACTTGGGTGTGAACTATGAATGGAGCTTTGGAATGTTTCGTTTGTTAGGGTTAGTAAATAAAAATGGACGGTGGTTAAATACACTCGAGAGCAATGAATCCGGGTCACTTAAAGAATGTTAAAAATCTCGGAAACTAAAGATGATAGGTTAATGCAATAAATTGTATTTAATAGACAATGTAATACTCCTTAAATGAAAGTAAAAAAAAATACATTTTATTAACACAAAATTACATAAAGAAAAAAACTGCTGATCTCTCCTTAAAACAAAAATAGGAAACATGAAATTTTTGAACTTTATTACGATTTTCTTGAATTTTAATACTTCGTATTGCCTCCTCGTGCTTCCATTACTGCGTTTACGCGGTTTGGCATGCTGTACACCAAGTTCCTTATACGATTTTGGGGAATATTCTCCCATTCCTCTGTGAGAGCAATTTTGAGCTCACGAAGCGTGATTGGGGGAGGGTTTCGTTGTTTTACGCATCTGCCTAGCTCGTCCCAAGCATGCTCGATCGGGTTGATATCCGGGCTGCGCGCTGGCCACTCCATACGAGTAATGTTCATCTCTTGAAGGTAGTCATTCACAATCCTACCTGTATGAGGTCGGGCATTGTCATGCATAAATATAGCATCCTCACCTAAATTGACCATAAATGGACCAACGTGATCATTGAGGATTTCTTCCACATATCTTACGCTAGTTAAAGAGCCGTTTTCTATAATCACCAGCTCTGTGCGACTTTCAGAAGAAATTCCGGCCCACACAAGTACAGACCCACCACCGTAGGCTACTTTTTCTTCGATGCATGCTTGCTTGAATCTTTCCCCTGGTCTTCGATACACTCTGTGTCTTCCATCGTGCTTGTAGAGCATAAATTTTGATTCGTCGGAGAACATAACTTTTCACCAATCTTCAATACTCCAATTTACGTGGCTCTGGGCATATCTTAGTCTTGAAATACGATGCCCACGCTCCAGTTTAGGGCCGTTTGCAGGTCTAAGGGGTTTTAAGTTAGATTCAGCAAGCCGACGTCTTACTGTCCATGCACTTGGGTTACTTCCTCCGAGGCGTCGAAACTGATTGGTGAGTTCAGTTCCTGTGAGAAAGCGATTTCGAAGCATGGTGTTCACCAAGTATCGGTCTTCTCGTGCTGTGGTACACCTGGTTCTGCCCGTTCCTGGTCTGTGTAGGTTAGAACCAGTTTCTTCGTAACGTCGGAGAACTCTTTGTACTGTTGACAGCGACACACCGACAGTCCTGGCTGTATCGCGCTGACTCCGGCCGGTTTCCAGCATTGTAAGTATTCTGGTGCATTCTTCAGGCGTAAGCGACATAATTTCAGCTTGAATAATGAATATAGAGCACTATCAACATGGTTTATGTACCCACATAAATGACAGATTACAAACAAAAGCCAAACCAAATGCTGTAATTTCGTAGTTCCATCTTCGAAAGTGGCCCTTTTTCAAATTTGATTTTTTTATGATATAACTTTACAATAACTAAGAAGTTTTAATACCTTCATTTAAGGAGTATTACATTGTCTATTAAATACAATTTATTGCATTAACCTAGCATTTTCAGTTTCCGAGATTTTTAGGATTCTTTAAGTGACCCGGATTCATTGCTCTCGAGTGTAGTTTGGTGTTAATCTTTAAAGGTGTTGGAATATTTCGCGTCTGAAATGGGAAAACGATAATTAATGGTATGAACAAAATTCCAAGTTTTTGTCGGACTGAAGTATGTGTGGATTTTTTTTTTTAAGTAAAAGGTAACGTATGCAGGGGTGCGAGTGACAGGTGTATAAGAGTGAAAGGAAGGGAGAGAAAAAGAAAAGATGGCGAGACGTGCAAGGAACGGTGAACGACAGCTGCAGACGTATTAATGTTATATTAATTCTATAAAAGTTTTTTGTTCTTTTTTTAGTTATTTCGTAAAAATACAGAAGTTGACTGCAAATTGATTCTTTTATTTCACAACCCGATCCCACATAATATGTATTTGTCAATGATGGCAGAGTAATTTTTCGAGAATTCCGATCACTATGTCATTATCATCATTTATTTCTTCCTATTTCACTATTTACTTGAACTATTTATCTATGGCAGTTTTATTTTCACAATGAAAAGAAGTATCATGTTTTCTGTTAGCATATTTACCAACAAAACAGTTTTAGTTATTTGCTTAGCAAACAAGAAAAATAGAAACCAAAATAAATCGCATTAAACCACCGGAAAAATTTAAATTCAAACGTCAAATACTCGTACTTGTCCCACGCAGTGATTTGCTCAAGCGTTCAAAAGCGTTTGTTTAAATACCATTTTTGATTGCTTTCATAACAGCACATGATACCAAAATCCCCCCCCCCCCCCCCCCCTATTGATTACTTCTAGAAGTTTGTGCAAGGTATTCAATCTGTCCGCAGGCAAATCCGGTATGTTTGTGTTAGTATAATTATATTTGTCGAAGGACAGAGGCATCAAATTGGAGGGTATATTGATTTCTCTGTTAGTTTTAGGGACAGTTGAGTTTAAAGTAAATTGATTTGGGATAGTGATTTGGGTGTTTGGATTAAAGAGATAAGAAGAAGTTTATTTTGTATTGATTCTTTGGTGGGATAAAGTCGTTTTAGAATGCAAAGAATCCCTTTCCCACGACAAACGACACGACACGATAAGTTACAGACCCCGCTCCGTTCGTATCATGGTCACAAGCCCGACTGCAGCCCGGAGGTTGAAAGTTGGCGGTATGCTACCCCATGCCTTGGAAAGCACGTTAAGCCATTGGTCCTGCGCCTGATCTCTCTCCGGTCGTTTCGGATTGCCATCCCATCGGAGAGTGAGGGAAGAGAGAGTGCACCTGTGTCTGCGGCATACTTTAGAAGGGATCCAGTGAGTGACGATCTTTGCCCATCTCTCCGGGGGCATTTGTGCGAAATTATACTGATTATCTTTTAAATTTGTATAAATTAAATTAAATTTGCATGTCTATTGTGACAGCAGAACATAGAGGACTATTATTAAAAAAAAACACTTATGTATTAATTACTCATGTGTGCAAACTAATAAATGTGTGCGAACTAAGCCTTAAGAGCGTTTATACCTTATGAGTGGCAACGTCGCAATTTAGTGTCATATTTCGTGGTTTTCAATTTTTATCATTTAATCGGAGCTATATTTAAAAAATCTATTTACTTAATTAACTTTTTAGTATTATGTGAAAACTGTGAAACTGTGTAAAAGGTAAGAAATCGTTGCGTTTACAGTTCTATTTATAGGCAAATAATACATTGGAAACTTGCAGGGCGTTATTTTCATTGTAAAATAACTGTAAGCATTACGGTTAGGTACTTACTTTTTAAACACCGAAAGGCCGAAACAAACTCAGAGGTCACAGGACCTCTGAGTTTGTTTCGGCCTTTTTTCTCAGAGTAGTCAGATAGGAAGGGCCGACTACATCTAGTTTAAAAAAAAATATGATTGACGCGTAAAAGTGTTTGTACAAACCGACTTACAGAAATAAAATCATTTATCTTTTAATTTATCATTTAATTTATGATTTGACTTTGTACATAAGATTCAGACAATGAGTAAATGGTACAAATCTAATACGGCTTTACGTGTTAAGCCTAGTGCGCACTGTTTCATTTGAATAACTATTCACATTTGTTTTTTCCCTCTCATCTCATTTAGCTATATATTCATTAATTCAGGATTTGCTGTTTCTATGCCCAAACATAACCTTTGTGTTTCATATGAATGCTTTTAATATAACGTGTTTCGTTCGTTACGGCTTTCAGTCGGACTGTGTTGTTTTTTTTTCATTGAGTTTGTTCGTATCAGGAACAGTTTCAATGTTTTCATTGAGTATGCCTATCCACCTCCCCATATCGGGGTTACGTTAATCGTGTTGTTCTTTTCCTTATTTTAGTTGTATCTGTCTGGCAATAGCTCTTGTGGGTCAGATTAGAAAGCTAGGTACAGTCAGCTTCACGATGTGGGTACCCCCCTTCAATGTTAATTTGTGTACAACTGGGGTACCCAATTGCTGCAGCCCACTGTACCTATTGCAGAGATTAAATTATTATAGCCAATTTGGTGTTTAAATGCAACCTTAATGAATATTTTGTTATGTCGATGGCACAACTAGGAGACAAATATTGATTTGTATTTAGAAAGCGGAAAAAACATTAGGAGTCAGTTTAGCTGACAAGCGAAGTCATATCATAGAAAAATATAAAAATGTATTAAAAGTAAAACCGTTTATAGAAATAAATATGGAAGTTATTCCACACACCTTCGTTTAATTTATTCAACCTGGTACCGTGAGCTAGTAGAGAGTTCACGGTATTGATAACAGAGTAACTGGACTTTTATTTTTTTCTTTTTAAAATTTATTTTAACTTTTTCCTTTTCTGACCTATTTTTCCTTTATCATCAAACTCAGTGAAATCTTCACAAGCTTGATCCTTAATATTAACATGACCAAAGATGAACCCGAGGCATGCGTAAGCAGTAACTCTGAAGTAAAGTAAGCGATAAATTAAGCCGTAACAGATTGGCGACCCGGGAGGTGTAACAGCGGTGGGCGCCTTGGACGTTGTGTGCACGACAAATATTGGCTCCAAGTGAATGTTTGTGCTCGATCCGTGTGTGTTTTGGGTATTATACAGGTGTGGATGAATGACAGGTGTATTTAAATAGAGGTCGTTATTAAAATATCCTGTGCTGAATGGTAACCATTATTCAGTATTGTCTACTGCAACCTGCAGGCATAAATTATATAATAATATTAGGTTTTTACTTATGAAATTGCCGTTTAGTATACAGAAAGTTAAAGTCAATTTTATATAAATATTTTTCACTTCTATCAATCAAACTATGCACCCATGCTATCGATGCATCTCTGCCAGCGCAGTGGTAATTTGTCAATGCCTTTCTTGAAGAAGTCAGGTGTACGGGAGCCAACAAACTCTTCAAAGGCATTCTGTACTGCCTTTCGGGTATTGGATTTTTACCCTGCCAAGAAATAGTCAACATTTTGGAAAAAGTCAAAGTCTGCCAGCGCAATCTCTGGTGAGTACAGTGGATAACGCAAAAATTCCAACTTTAGCTCTTGTAGCTTATATACCGTCTGATAAGCCGTGTGAGGTCGAGCGTTGTCGTTTAGGAGCAGCGGGGACGAACGATTAACTAAGGCTTCTCCATCATTGTGTCATTGTTCACAGTAACTACACATAAGTAGTAACGCTGGTGCCATTTGGTTAAAAGCTGTGATAATTTATACTGGCACTAAACCACCAAACAGTGACCATGACTTCTTTACGGGTAAGTTTTCGTTTGGGGTATTGCCTAGGCGCTGAACCAGGGTCTAACCAACATGATGACCACTTAAGATTATCAAAAAGAATCCATTTTCATCGCAAGTGACAACGCGGTTCAAAATCCCTTAATTTATGTGTTTGTTAAGCAATGCAAGGCATACCTCAACTCGTTTGTCAGGCTGGCGATTGTTGGTCGGTAAGGACCAGGCCCGGGTCGACGGCGCGTTGTGTTCCACGCGCGCCTCAAAGAGATGTCAGCACCAATGACGGGGTTTGCTAGGATCGATGTCTGCTAGGGTTGCGGAAAAGTCCAAGAGGGTTACCGTGGCCCCTGGCACAGGCAACTGAAGGAACACGGGTGGGTTTTATTCAGTAAGAGTCTGACACGCCCTCCTGCTCTGCCCAGAGCGGGAGAAGTTATTTGATGATTGCGCACCCACAAAAAAATAAATAAAAGGCTGGCGATTTTTCGTTTCGTGTGGCATCCACCTATCAAGTTGTTTTACCCTGCCAATTTGACGCAAATTTACCAATATTAATTTGATGCCAGTAACTCAGCCGTAGATTGAGTATCGTCAGCTTCCACTATCGCCTTTAATTCGTCGTTGTTAACTTTAGTTTTCGGGCGACCACGAGGTTCATTTTTAGATCAACATTTACATGTCGGAAGCGTCCAATCCAAGAACGAGTAGTGCGTTATCTTTTAGTGTTCACTGCGTACACGTAATTAATGTTGCGAGCCGTTTGTGCGGCATTGCTACCGCGACGGAACTGGTTTTCCTTAAATTCCATACCCGCATTTAGAGTAACTAAAACAAGCAAGTCATTTCTTATATATAAACAGTATCCGCTTTTGTAACAAGTTTCCAAAGTCGGTTACAGAACTTATCGATGGGAAGTTCAATACCCACATCCAACGTATCTTTATCAAAAAAGCATATTATAAGATTAAATACTACATTGAAGACAAGGATGTTTGGCAATAATTCCTTCTGCACATGTGGCTTTCCTGGTACCTCATTAACGGCATCACTATGTAAATTTCTAAACTGCTCCCAAATTACGATGTTATTTATTTTATTTTTACATACTTCTTTGACATAATCCAGATTTGTTATAGTTGTAATGGCAATCGTGTCATTTTTTTTTTTTGGGGATGGGGAATCATCAAATGACTCCTCCCGCTCTGGGTGGAGCGGAAAGGAGTGTCAGACTCTTACTGACTAAAACCCACCCATGTTCCTTCCTTGGCCCTTTATGTTCCGGGTCAGCGGTACCCCTTTCGGATGATCCCGCTTTCCCGGCAGGCTTGGGCCCTAGTGGGCCCCCTCTTCGATCCTGACATCTCTTTGAGGCGCGCGTGGAACACGTACGCGCCGTCCAGCACGGGCCTGGTCCTGTTCGGACGGTGAGCTACCCATTACTCACCGCCCGCAGGCCCGCGCCTACGGTGGCCGGGAGTCGCCACGCGGCTCCCGCCCGGAGCGTCCATCGCGGCGGCTTGGACGGGAGACTCTCTCCCTTTCCCGTCCCGCCACCTCCTTCGCTAGCATGACTGCTTCGCAGAAGGAGCTGACTGCCTCCCACTCCCCCTCGCCCCGGACCATGGCTTGAACCAGGGCCGGGCGTGAGAGGTCGCCGCCGCTGCCGATCGCCTCTACGAGGACACGACGGTGCTGCGCCCATGCAGGGCAGACCCCACCGTATGCTCCACCGTGTCCTCGGGGCGATCATCGCAGTGGTGACACCCGGGCGTTTCCTCCCGCCTGATGATGTGCAGGAACCTCCCGAAACATCCGTGTCCGGTGAGGACCTGCGTCAGGCGGTAGGTGAGGACGCCGTGACGCCTCTCTAGCCACTCCTCAAAGAGGGGTCTTTGGTTTAAATTGGCTTTTTTTAATTTATTTATTTACCTTAAATATAGATTTTTCTACCTGTTGACACGCCTACACTGTCCTCCTATAGGTAGGTACGTAATAAAGACTGTAAATTAAAACATTGTAAAAGCCAATTATAAAAAAATAGTAACCGCAGAGTTTCTTGCTGGCTCTTCTCTATAGGAAACGACCAATTGGAACCGTGCACCTAGCTTCTGACGTTTCATAAGTGCCCATGTAGGTTTATGGGAAAATAAATATTTTGATTTGATAATTACTCGTAATTTTTTCTGGTCCTTATTGATGAAAAAGATACAAATGTAGTGAAAACAAAACACCAATCAATACACAAATAACTGAATTTGAAAAAAATAATTCCATATTGTTAAAATAAAATTTAGAATTTATCGCCAGCTATACATAAATTACGTTTCAAATGGCCAGTATTGTAAAACGGCAAATTCATAAGTAAATATAACCTATTATTATACAATTATTTGAATAAAAAAATTCAGTTATTGTCCCACTACAAATTAAAGACCACTTCTGATATAGAGAATGATTACCACGTTTGATCAATGTGGATTGTCAATTTCAGAATGCCAGTACTTTTGCTTTAGTCAACTTTTTCATGAAAAGATAATTGTTTCGGTCGAGTCTTAATTCCAAACTCGTCTAGTACGAGTTTTTATAGCTGAGACTGAAGCAAATGAATAAGATGCCTTCTTTGAATCAAAATCAAAGAAAATCTCAAACATTCAAATAAAGTTCAATTACGAAACCTCCAAAACTTTATTAAAATCATGCTTAGAACGTAACATTCCAAGCATAATAATTTCAAAAATGTTACCTCATCAAAACAAAACACAGAAGTTTATTTAAACAATCGAGAACTGTGGTAAAACAAAACAATGGAATATAAACAATGTTCGGTGGAATTGAAACAGAAAATATTTCCGCTTGGCAGAGCAAACGCCACCGGAATGCCATAACTTTGCCTACGTGATGCCCGTTTAGTTCCAAACAATACTTAGTACTTTAATTCGGAATTTAATGACAAAAATTTTGCGTTGGGGTCGTGATGTTTTTGTGGAATTGCTGTAGATTTTTGTAGAATATTTAAACTAGCAATGTCATTTGTATATTGTTTATTTATGAATTTTGATAAGTGGGAATACCATAGTCCAAAAAAAGACACTGTTGAGGCACACCAAATAATAATAATGGTGAGGCACCACATTAAATCCTGCAGGGCTAATTAGTAAAGTTTAGTGTGACCACAGACTCTCATAAGCCACAGACAGTGCTTTTCCGTGGCTAAGTTCTGGTCAAGGCCTCGGTCAATACACAGCTGAAAAAAAAAGAAATGTTGTGTAAATAAACGATAATGATGTGATTATCGTTTATTTACACAACATTTCTTTTTTTTATTAATTACAAAAATACATATGATTACAAAAAATCTCTTCACCGCTACACGAAGCATGTTGCTTATGCTCATTAATGTTGTTAAAAATTACTTTCACTTTTATATTTTGTTATTTTTATTTTAGGGTTCACTGTGTCCAAATAAAATTTATTATTTCTTATACACAGCTTTGTAGTAACACTTGTGTGTGCCGTTATGAAAAATAGAAATAGCATCTGGCATGCAAGCTAAATAAGGGGATTATAAAATAATACTAATAATAAAAAAAAATCTAACCACAATGTTTAAATGTTAACAAGTACTGTTTAGTGATAAGCTTTTAATACACGTTACAGACGGACGTTGACGCGAGACTGGTGCCTAAGCTAGGCCGAAACCTGTGTTTTAGGACACCAGGTCTCCACCCCGAGGAACAATGTCTGGGTTTACTAAAGCGTTACACTACGTAGGTCACACTAAAAGTTTTGCGTAACTTAAAAAAACCACATGTTATAACCAAAATTTTATGTTTATTGCTTTTCAAAATAGTCTCCTTTACATTTTAAACATGTTTTCATGCATTCGAACCATTTTTTTAAACAGGAGGACCACAGATCTGAAGGCATGTTTTCTACGTGTTGATTGAACGCTATCACTGCCTCTTCGGAGTTGGTAAAAGTGAAACCTCTAATCAAATCTTTGATTTTGGGGAAAATACAGAAATCACAGGAGAACTCGGCTTTTGGGTCGCCTTTCGCAAACTTTTTCTAACACCCTGGGTAAACAAATGGTAGAATACCACTCGGCATTAACACTCTTTTGATCTTCAAGTGGAATTGTACAGATGGGACCCGTATCTGAGAAAAAAAAACGCGATCATTTTTTTACCAACGTTTCTCGCCTGCCTTACTTTTGTTGGTCTGTTCTCATTTTCAAACACCCATTCACAAGATTGCTGTTTTTTTTCGGGTTCAAAACAATAAATCCACGTTTCGTCTCCTGTGGCAATGTCATAAACAGCATTAGAATGTCCGTGGTCGTACTTCAGTAACATCTGTGAGCACCATTCCACGCGAGCCCGCTTCTGCTCCGCTGTCAGTTCATGAGGGATCCAACGACAACAAACTTTCAATTCTTCTTGTAAAATTTTCTGAATTGCTCATACCAATCCCCAATAGTTCTCGAATTGTCTCATAGGTAATCCGCGCGTTTTCTTCAATTAGCCGCTTAACAGTAGCCACAATATTTTCGTTGACGGCAGTTGAAGGCCGCCCTTCACGAAATTCGTCATGTAAAGAAACTCGACCTCTCTCAAATTCAGCAAACCATCGCCTCACGGTGCTCAAACAAGGTGCTTCTCTCTCAAAAGCATTTTGAAGACAAGCGGCACAGTATTGCGGAGAGAGAAAACTTTTAAAATCATAAAAAATCATCGTTCTAAAATCTTTTCGACTTAATTCCATTTTCGTTGCGTACGTAGAACTTTGATGTGTGATAAAAAACAATTGACAAATGATTTCCCGCCAATTGTTTTTTTTTTATTACTAAGAAGGTTGCAACGGTCATAAATTAAGGTTTATGAGTTTATTAAAAGGACACCTTCGGTATTCTCGTATGACAGGTTCAAGAGCCAACTAGTAAGCTTGCTTATCAATAAATTGAATCCTGTTCAAAGAATATATTTCAAGAAGACGATGGATTGGTTTTATTGTTAATTCGAGCACTATTGAAGTGCCGGTTTGCAAAAGAAGTACGACATCGAGTAGTATTACAAACTGGGTAACCTTCACGCATTTTTAAAAGTTGATTATCAAGAGGGAGCAAGGAATGACGGCGAAATACCGACCGTAGAATGAAGAGTTGACGGACGTTGAGGACTTTTGATTCAGAATAGAGCAGGGCTGTTGGGTAATCTCTGCGTTTGAACTGCATATCTTTGAGAATTGCCCTTTGCGCTCGTTCAACCTGGATTCGATAACTCTTGCAGGTTCCTCCCCAAGCAGAAATACAGTATGTAAGAACGGAGACACACAAACTCTGGTAAACAAGAAACAGGGTTTCTGTGATGTATGTACGCACATGTATGTATGTGCGTATAGCGCGCGACGCAACGGCGCGCGCGCACCTTTAGTAATAAACTAGCTTGGACGCCACCTAGTCGTTTCATTACTTCCTGAACATTCCATTTGGCGACGAGAATAATTGTTTACCCGCGTGTGTCAGAACATAGAAAATGAGTTTTATTGGATCATTAAATGTGTTTGACCATAAAAATCAAGAATGGCAAATATTTTATGGAAAATTAAACCAGTTTATGAAGCTGAATAAAATAACAGGTGGAGATAAAGCGTCCTTATTACTCACGCATTTGTCAGATGAAACATATCGTCTGGCAAGGAACCTAGTTCATCCCAAGGGACTGGATATAGTATCCTTCGAAGAATTAGTGTCGAAGCTCAATGGTCATTTCAAACCCAAAAGGTCAACTTTCGTAGACAGAGCCAAGTTTTATGACGCGGTAATATCCGAAGGCGAAAGTATCGAAGACTGGGCGGCGCGTTTGAGAGGACTCGCCGTTTATTGCGAATTCGGCGAGGAGTTATTGGACACTTTGCTTCGAGATAAGTTCATTTTAGGCCTAAGAGAAGGGCGTGAACGGGACCGTCTATTTGAGAAGGATTCGGCAACTTTAACCTTTGCAAAAGCGGTGGAAGTTGCTCAACAGGCGGCATGCGCACGTGGAGCTCGTACCCATGTAATTGTGGAGGGCGGGCCAGGAGCGGCGGCTATGAAGGAAGAACCTGTCTACAGGGTTGGGCAGGCTCGCGATTGGCGAGATTCATCAGCGGCTACTACTTCGACTGCACGAGGATCCGTTAACAGTGTGCGTTGTTCAGTGTGTGGTTATAAAAATCACGAATCAGTGAAGTGCCGGTTTAAAAATTATACTTGTCAAAATTGTGGTGAAAAAGGACATTTAAAAAAAATGTGTAAAGCTAAAAGTGAAAAATCTAAATTGCATCACCTAGTTAGTGATGAACAATCTCACAAATGTGAAGAATGCGACCTGTTCAATATGCGGTATGTTAACAATGATCCCATTATTATTTCAATAGTGATAAATCAATTGAAATTCGATATGGAATTAGATTCTGGTTCAGGTACTAGTGTAATTTCTGAAAAGTTATATTTACAACATTTTAAAAATTATAATTTAAATAAAACTGATTTGAGAATGTGTTTGTACAATGGGCATAAAATTGTTCCTACAGGCTATTTCATTTGTACTGTTTCATATTTTAACACGTGCCAGAACATAAAGTTTTATGTAATACAAAATGGCGGACCACCGTTACTAGGCCGTGATTTCATGACTAAGTTTAAAATATATTTCTCTTCAACTTATGTAAATAAAATCAATGTTGATAATCAATGTACAGAGGAGGTGCAGCGACTGTTAAATGAGTTCCCTGACCTTTGGAAGAATGAACTGGGATGTTTTAATAAGTTCGAAATAGAATTTCAGCTCAAAGAGGGGGTGAGGCCTATTTTTATTAAACCGCGTTCTATTCCTTTTGCCCTTAAAAATAAAGTTGAAGATGAGTTATTCAGGCTCGTAGATTTAGGTATTTTAGTTCCAGTAAACTTTTCAGAGTACGCGACACCGATTGTACCTGTATTAAAGGCGAATGGACAAGTAAAAATAGCTGGAGATTTTTCGTGTACACTGAATAAAATTTTAAAAATTGATAAATATCCATTGCCGCGCATAGAGGAGGTATTTGCCAAAATTGGGGGTGGGTTGCAGTATTCAAAATTAGATTTAAGTAATGCTTATAATCAATTCAAATTGTGCAGTTCGTCACAGGATCTCACTACAATTAATACTCCTAAAGGTTTGTTTAAATATACCCGCCTGGTTTACGGTCTTGCTAATGCGCCAGCCATTTTTCAACGGGCTATGGAAACGTTGTTAGCGGGTATAGAGGGCGTTACTTGTTGGTTAGATGACGTCTGTTGTACTGCTCCCACTCGTGAATTGCATTTGTGTAGGATTAAAGAAATTCTTAAAAGGATGCAGGATGCGGGATTACGATTGCAAAAGGACAAGTGCGCCTTTTTCCAGGACAGTGTCACGTACCTAGGGTACGTAATAGATAAAAATGGGCTTAGGACGTGTCCCAAGAAGGTAGATGCGATTCTAAAAGCGCCGTGTCCTACAAATGTCCTTGAAACTAAAAGGTTCTTGGGCGTCGTTAATTATTACCGTAATTTCGTTCCGAACGCTTCTTCTTTATTAAACCCGTTACACACATTACTGCGTGCAGGCGTAACATGGCATTGGGATGAAAGTCAACAAAATGCGTTTGACAAAGTGAAGGAGGAGTTGGCCTCTGACCGGCTGTTAGCACATTTTGACCCATCAGTACCATTGGTACTTACTGTGGACGCGGGGCCGTCGGGTTTAGGTGCGGTTCTTTCTCACGTTGATAATAAGGGCAGCGAGCGTCCAATTGCTTTTGCTTCTAGGTCATTAACAGTTAGTGAGAAGGTATATAGCCAGATTCAAAAAGAGGCAACGGCAATCATATTTGGTGTTAAACATTTCCACCAGTATCTTTACGGTAGGCAAGAGCCTTTCATTCTTAAAACAGACCACAGACCCCTTCTATCCATATTTGGAAAGAAAAATGGCGTGTCCGTAACGGCAGCGTTAAGATTACAACGATACGCAATTATATTGTCTGCATATAACTATGTAGTACAATACATTACTGCTAAAAATAATTTAGTAGCAGATTATTTTTCTAGAGCGCCGTTACCTCAGTCACAGCAAATCTGTAAGGGAGAAGAGGAGAACAAAGATATTCCTTTTTTATTTCTTGATGCCACCACGAAACCGGTTTCATTCGATAATATCAAGCAAGCCACTAAACTCGATACAGTGTTAGCCACCGTGGAAAAGTATATGAAACATGGTTGGCCACGTAAAGTTACATGTCAATCCGTATTGCCTTATTTTTACTGTAAAACAGATTTGGAAATGAATGATGGGTGTCTGTTTAGAGGGCATAGAATAATAATTCCAAAGATTCACAGGGACAAAATGTTACAAGAATTACATTCGGCTCATTTTGGCATTGTAAAAACCAAAAGTGCAGCCCGCAGTAGAATGTGGTGGCCGGGTATTGATAAAGATATCGAGTTGTGGATAGGTAAATGTAACGAGTGCTCGCGAGTTCGGAACGCACCGCCCCGCGCCGCCCCCGCGCCTTGGCCTCGTCCTTCTCAGCCGTGGCATCGTATCCACATAGATTACATGACTTTAGGCCAGAATGTTTATTTGGTTGTGATTGACGCTTTTAGTAAATGGCTGGAATGTATTCTTATGAACAGCGGTACCTCCACAAGTGCATTGATTATGAAATTGAAAGGGATATTTTCAACTTTTGGAATACCAAACGTTATAGTATCTGATAATGACGCAAAAATACGGTCCGCCGAATTTCACCAGTTTTGTAATAATAACGGTATTAAGCATTTAACTTCCCCTGTTTATCATCCCGCTAGTAACGGTCAAGCGGAAAACTCGGTAAAAACATGTAAAAAAATGTTAAAATGCATTATAGATAACAAAAGCATCTCACAACATGAAATACACGGGAAATTACTGAGTTTTTTGTTTGAATACCGTAACACTGTACATTGTTCTACGGGAATTACACCAGCTATGTTGATGTTCGGCAGAAATTTACGGTCAAGGTTAGATCAGATATTACCATGTAAAAACGAAAATATGAGTGACGATACAGTTCAACTAAAATCAAGCAGAAATTTCCAGGTGGGGGAAGTTATATGGTGTAAATGGTTTACAGGTAGGAAAGCGCAATGGGAACTAGGAAAAATAATAAAAAAAATAGGTTCAAGAGTTTTTGATGTGTACATTGAAAAATTTAGTACTGTATGCAAAAGACATCTTGATCAAATTTGTAAACAAAAAGGAAACATTATCACTAAAACTAAAGATAATTATTGTGATGATTATTTGCCAGCTGAGACTTCTGAATGCTCGGAGTCCCGGCAGCAGCAGACAGTGTTAAGTTTGCCAACTAATGAGTCATCTGCCGCACCACCATACCCACCATCACCCCCACAGTCAGCTACAGAACTCCAAGGTGGAGCGAACATACCCACAGAGGGAAATATTGAAGTTTTAGATGGACGGGTACAAGAAGGAGGGGATGTTGTTGCGGGAGATGGGTTAAAGGAAACTGGAAGTACCGAGCCCGAACGATCTGCTGATGCGGTATCTTGTTGTGGCAAACAAACAGAATTGGGTAGTGGGAGTTCCGGACTCGGTCGTTCCGTGAGGGAAAGAAAGAAAGTATGTTATAAAAAGTTCTTTTATGTTTACCCTAACTAATGTATGTATTGTTTATTGTTTTAGAGTATTTAACGAGTAATGGTGGAGGAATGTGATGTATGTACGCACATGTATGTATGTGCGTATAGCGCGCGACGCAACGGCGCGCGCGCACCTTTAGTAATAAACTAGCTTGGACGCCACCTAGTCGTTTCATTACTTCCTGAACATTCCAGTTTCACGGTCAGCTGAGTGTCTCAGTACTTTGAAAATATATATTAGGTACTCAAACTCAAAACTGTTTATTGCATTCATGTGTACATTTAGTTGTTACAATATTAGGTAAGTTCCAACATGAAGCCCAGTTAGGGCACAACGACATAATGATATATGACTATAGGAATTATTTATGTATTTGTGTACGTTGTTTTAATAGTTTACTTTTTTATCATTGTTCCTTTCAATTAAAGCACCTGCCATCTAATCTCTTCACTACCCTTGGTTGACTGGTAGAGAATGGCTAAGGCATTAAGTCCGCCTTTGTACCTTTTGTGCGAAAAGGTTAAATAAATAAATAAATAACATAATAGTAAGGGTATGTGTTTACATGCCTATAATATAATTATTAATTGATTAATCGTGTAATTATTCTGATAATATTTTGTTCTAGGTATTCTGCGACCGAGTAAAAGCATTTTTGTGTTAGATATCCTTTTAAATTTAAAATTTATTGAATTTGGTTAATTAATTAATTATTTATTAATTTTCTGATTCCCGAGCTTAGTGCATCGGTGTGGGGGCGCCAGCTTAGGTGCTCATCAATGAGCACTCCAAGGTATTTGGTGCTTTTAACTAGTGACAGGGTGAGGCAAGTGCAAGCGTTATTACTGTGATCTAAAAAGTTCATGGCTAAAGAGGAGGTAAACTGTTTGAGGATACTTGCAGGGATTTTGTCAAATGTAGTGGCACAGTCACTGCGTAAACTATCAATAATACTTTTAACATCAGCTTCGTCGACTGGCATAATGGCAAGGGAATTACACGGTGAGGGTTGTGCTGGGCATTCAGCCTGGGACCCTGAGAGAGTTTTTTCGATGCAAACTTTCACCCACAGTAACAAAGAAGCTATTTACCTCGTTAATGGATACTTTCGTGTCAGCAAAGCTCAGTAGAAGTGCACTTGGGGGGACTGAGGGGGGAGTTCTGATTTATTATACCTTTGATAGCTTTCTATGTGGCCTTGGTATTGTTTTTAGCTTTAAGCAACTCATTTTAACGTACGACCTTTTTAGTTTTTTTAGAAGGGAATTGAAATAATTTGAGATTATGTAACATACATACTTTTTCTCTTACCATAGTCATTGAATCGGCCTCACATAGGGCATTACATAATGTCAAAGAACTTAAACTATAATATGTACTATCATCATCATCATTTTAGCCGAAAGACGTCCACTGCTGGACGTCAGCCTCTCTTAGTGAACGCCACTGACCCCGATCTTCGGCTCTCCTCATCCAGTCTCTGCCAGCCGCCTTTCGCAAGTCGTCACTCCACCTGGCTGGCGGGTGTCCCACACTGCGTTTGCCTAAACGTGGTCCCTACTCTAAAACACGTTTTTCCCAACGATTTTCGGCTCTGCGAGAGATATGACCAGCCCATTGACACACTAGCTTGCTTATTCTGTGGGCTATGTCGGTTATCTTGGTTCTCTGGCGGATCACCTCGTTTCGGATTTTATCCTTCAGACAGACTCCAAGCATAGCTCTTCCCATCATAGGTAATTAGTTATGATTTAATTGAGTTCCGTTCAAAATAGTTCACCTACGTTTTGCCAGTTATTAGGGGGCGAGCATATTGCCATCAATCGGGCACAAATCCAGACAATTATTCGACTTTTCCCTTAACATGCAAATTTATATACTTGGATTTTTGTGCATTATTTTGGTGCTTACAGTTTTATTTCACTAATCTGACAAAGCTTCCAATAACATGAGCAATTTGGATCATTTCACAAGTAATATCCGGTATAGACATAAAGAGACATGGCGTCTAATATTGTTAGCGAAAGGGTCACATTTCCGCTATAACACATAAAAAGTTAACACGTAGTTTCCTACATGGGCAATCGTTGGCCATTTTAAAAGACAGACAGAAGGTGCAATTAAATTTGTCTATGAGAATATAAATCAGACCCACCCACCATGTAAGAAAATACAAACAACGCAAAGTATGTAAAGAAATCGGACAAGTACGAGTAGGACTCGCGTCCTGAGGGTTCCGTCTCAAAGTTGTGCTCGGCTGCGCCAATTTCCAATTCCGGATTGATGGACATACATTCCAACTAAAAATTTATGTTTTTACGGCGACACTTTTTTATTAATTTTCTAAACTGTCCCCAAAACATAAGCCCCATATTTAAAATTCAATTAACGTGTTTGGGTCACAGAAATTCATATGTTTACCAAAATTCAACTTGATCGATACAGTAGATTTGAGGCTGTGACAGACATAACACACGAATGCCTTTAAAAATAAGTTAAAATATAAATAATTAATGTTTACATAAACTTTGTGGCATGAATGAATGTGAAAATAAATACACTTCTTGGTAAGCAATTAACTTATTGGACGGTCTTATTTACTTGAGTAAAGTTTGTTTACTTCAACTAACTCTAAGTCCTCATAAGTGCACATTTATATAACAACACAATATTCATTGCGTAACAACAGTTAAGGTAACACAAGATCAAAAGAATTGGCACCATAAATCCAGTCTGCACAATTCAAGCTTTCACAGCAGAACAGAATTCAATTGTTATCGTTTTCTCATCCAATTTTCCCCCAATTGACTTACTGGTATTTTCTTTGTCCCAACTGAAGGCCGAAATCCGTAGGCTAGCTAGGCACATATGGAGCCGGTCGTTACCTTTATTTTACTGAAATGTGGCACACAACACTCTTTCTATTGATTTCTTATTTTATTATTAATATATAATCTATCGTTGACACCAATTTTTTAAATTTATTTATTTATTAAATATCTGTATTGACAATAACAAACATAAAGTTGTTCATGTCTAGCAATGAAATGTATTAATTTTTTTTATATATGATGTGCTATAACATAATTATGTTAAGTAAACTATATAATAATAAACCTACAGTCGAGATCAAAAATCACATATTTTACAAAAAGGGGTTTTCGCTAACGTAAGGTTTGTTACAAACATAGTATGGACACAATGAGAGATAATGTTTTTGCAGAACTTTTTCAAGCTGGTCCTTGGACTTGACATGCGTTACCAGTTTTGGGCTTGACATGCGTTTCCAGTTTTGGGGGTACCTTCTTGTGCGCTTACCAAAGTAGTTTCATTCATTAATTACAACCGAAATACGTCCACTGCTCGACATAGGCCTCCCCCAAAGACCGCCACTTCAACTGGTTCTGAGCTTCTCGCATTCAGCGGATTCCTGCGGCTGTCACCAGGTCATCGGTCTAACGCTACGTCTTCTTCAGAACCTTTCGGTCCCATCGGTCATCTGTTGTCCGAGCAATGTGCCACATAAGTTTGGCGATTCTTCGGGGTATGTCGGTTACCTGGTTCTCCTATTTGTTTATATCTGAATCACTTACAGAAACTCCAAGAATAGCCCTCTCCATTGCAATTTGGGTGACTTCCAACCTTCTAATGCGACACATTGTGAGCGATTACGTTTCAGTGCCATAAGTACATTGATTACGTTTCAGTGCCATAAGTACATTGATTTCAACATGATACCTCCACGCGTTCCTAAAAAAGGGTCTTGAAAGAATGAAAGATAGACGGACGGAGGGACGGACGGACAACGAAGTGATCCTATAAGGGTTCGTTTTTTCTTTTGGTCGGTACGGAACCCTAAAAATTTTGAAATTAGTAGTTTCATCTTTGTAAGATTTGGTGTTGATTTGGTTGGTTGGTGTTTATTGTTGTTTTAATTAATTGTTTAACTAGCTAACCGAATCAAAAATAAAATTGTGGTATTTAGCAGATCTAAGCGGTCACACGGGCAGATACAAACAGCGGCTTTGTTTTATACTATGTAATTTAATATATAATCAAGGTTTTGTGTTTGGTATGTGGTCAGCTTCACCGTTAATATCAAAAGCAGTATTTTAAAAGCTTTATTCTCCATTCCCTTGATTTTATGCTTCCTATAGTGTCTTCTCACTGATGTTGAAAAAATAATTAAAGTTGAAACCCTAACATCTACAAACTAAACACAAATTCGCAATACGTACGTAATCTAAACATCTAATTCAAATAATAGAACATACATATTCCCGGAACTCCGACACAAATACCGATTAGGTAATAATGACAATTAAATACCTCCACGCTATCTGAAATTATCAACAAAAGCATATACTTAACATTATGTGCGCCACACCTCACATCCAATTAGAATTCATCCCTAAAACAAACAAACAAATAGCTACTCACCCCTCCATTAATTTGTAACCGAACCTTAAAGCTTACTACACACGTTGAGAACAAAATGAACAGGCTGTCAGTTTGGCTTGACCAGATGTACCCATGAATGTATGTGCATGAAGCAGTAAAACTACTCAGTTTGAGGCCAAACTGATCAAGCTAACTTGTGTCAGTTCGGCCAGTCCATAGGCTTGCTTAAACTTACCTGAATGAAACAGTCTCATCAGCGGGGCAATTCTCGTATTTTTAAGAACGTTCGCATTCTAATCTCAGTGTCAATCTGTCAAAAATTGTATAGCGCTTACCTACATTTTTGACATTAGACTGTCGCTGAGATCAGATTGCGACTTGAATTTGAACGTTTTTAATTACGGGAATTGGCCTTCTGTGTAATCGATGCTATAGCTTTAACTCGCTAGCGGTCGCTCTAGCCACCGTATACCGTAAGCCCGAAGGTGCAAAGAACTAGCTTGCGATCGATTGTTGACAATGTGATATTTAATTGAGATTGCATAACTATACTTGAAATTGGAATCTGAGATAATTATCAAATGCAGAATAATAAATCAATGACTTCCACGATAGGATTCAAATTCTGATGCAACCAATTTTTTTCTGCTTTTCTCAGTATCGTTTGTAAGTGGGGATGAAATGTAAATTATCTGAGATTACGAATTCAAGTACCTTAATAATTATCTGTGTATTATCTAGTTTTATTTTTATTATTGTAACTATTTTGTTATTGATTCTGACGTTTACAGGCTTTGTATGTGTACACATAGACACAGAAGAGGGAGGTCTACAGTTACAGGTATCCCCATACTTAAAAGAAGGCCTCTAAAATGTATTTGTTAAAACCTGTTGATTACAAAATAAATAAACTAATTATTAACTTATTATTATATCAAAATATGTAACCACTGGACTGGTCGACATAAATCGACGTCAGTCTAGTAACATCCTTCCAAACGATTTTTAAGAAGTAAGGCAAAACTGATCTTGTAACGAAAGCCCTTACAGATTAAGTTCGTTAAAATCATAGTACTTCCAACGAAGAATAACGAGGCTTCCCCTATTAGTTAGGACTGTCCATTGTGGGCTTGAATTAAGCCTTCCACAATGCTATTCAGTCCGACTATTGTTCTAAAAGGGGTGTAAATATTACTTGGAATGGAATAGTTGAATATTGGCAGTGAATATCATTGGAACGTTAGGGCGGTAATATGCCTTGAATGAGGCAAAATTGTATATTTTTGTTTCCTCCTCAAATGTTTTATACTTTGATTTGTATTGTTTTTTTATTACTCTTTTTGCTACCCGGACGGTGTAAGTCATTAGTTTATAATTATTATAATTTAATTACGCAGCCGACATGAAGACTAGATATTTGGATAGCCTTATTTTTTTAATTAGTTACGTTTTTTTTATTATACGTATATTTATTTGATAATACATCTATTTTTTTATTACATTAATTAATGTTTATGTCTATCAATGAAAGCAGCGATTATAGACTCTTTAACAAGCAACGACGACAGTTTCGTGAGTATTTCTTCTCTTGCAGACAGTCTTACAGCTCAGTTTTCTGATGTTCCCGAGAATTTTAATATTATACATATTAACGCCCAGAGTATTCCGGCTCATTTCCACGATTTGCTGGCAAGCTTTGAATGTAAAAACGTACATGCTATTACCGAGTCATGGCTCAAACCTTGTCTCCCTTCAACTAGTTACTCTCTTCCCAGCTTCCAGCTTATAAGAAACGACCGGGCGGTTGATACTGGTGGTGGTGTTGCCATATATCTCCGCGCATATTATTTTCTCTATTGTCAATGTGTAAGCGCAACCACCGTTATTAACTTAAATGCTGGTAGTCATCTCTTTCTTGAAGTCGGACCACACCATTCAAAATTACTTCTTTGGCGTCTATTACTATCCCTCTTTACGCGTTAATATCTTTTCATCTTTTGAAAATCTATTAGAAATACTGATTCCTTCTTACAGTCATAGTATAATCATGGATGACATTAATACTTGTCGTCTAAAAAAAGACCATCGCTCCTCTTCTCTGACTAATGTTTCGGCTTCTAGTAAACTTTACCGACAAGATACTATCCCAAAAGATTTAGAAATTGATGCAATGAATAATAATTTTACTGCTTCGTCCGATTTTAAATAATAATAAATAAATAAAATTCATTTAATTCAGGCAAGACCCATATTACATCCAATAAAATAAAATTAGCACAATGCCTACGGCCATAGGATAATAGCTGTAACTGAAATTTCAACTTCTTCAAAATGAAATAAATTAATGAATGAAAATTAAATAAAAACGTCACAGAATTAAAATTAAAGTACAATGTCAGTGCACTTAAAATTAACGAAAATTAAAAGATAAAAATAGTCAAGGTCACAGAATTCAAAATTAAAACAACAGAAATTACAAGAATAATTCAAATTATGAAAACAATACAACCACAAGTCACTATAAATTCAAAGTCAAGGTCAATAATAAATTAAGTGCACCGGCTAAACATGTCTGCCACAGCATTTCCCAATGAAGGGGCAATCAAATCGCTCAGCGATCATCACCAGGACAGTATTGGAGCTGGCCCGCACCCTGCGCACTAAGGACGCGCACCGCTTGCGCATGGTGGCGTGAAAACAGTCGGTGCGCGCTTCCGCAAACATGCCCGAGGCGCTGCAAAAGCGGGGCAGACCCAACACTGCCCTGAACGCGTTGTTATACTGGACGCGGAGGGCGCTGTAGCTTGCTTGTGTGTAGCGAGCCCACAGGCTGCACGTGTACAGTGAGGTGCAATATGCCTTAAAAAGGGTGATCTTAACTTGATCCTCTCTTACATACTCGTTCCAACCCACTACCCGCGGACCACTCTCACCCACCCTTGTGCATCCTCGACCCGCCAAAGACGCATCACGAAGGGCAGCCACAATGTCAGGGTACAAACTGTCAAGGGCACGCCTGTGGCCGTGGTCACTACAATAATTGTCAGCACAACTCGTACATTCGACAGGAAAATCAATTAAATTCAACCGTTTATGACACTCGTTGGTATAGTTTGCGACCTGCTTCTCGGTTCTTACACCCCACACTACATTGTTATTAGCACTTGTTTTATGAGGCAACTTTGGTGTCCATAAGTTTAGGTTACACTCAAGAACCAGAGGGAAATGGTCAGACCAAATACTGTCATATTTAATATAAACATTAACAACTGCTCGTTTGGCCGCCTGAGTTACGATGCAATGATCCAACCAGCTACAGGACCCATGAGCTTCGCTAATGAAGGTGTAAGCACTCGAATCAGAACCCAAAAAATCAACATCTATGCACGACCAACTCTGTTCACTACAAAAATGTAAAAGCTCATTAAAAAACAATTCAAATAAATTGGCATTGTAATCACCTAACATAAAAACTGATTCAATACCATAATCGTCAACAATTGCGCTCACCGTACTTAGGCAATCCGTAAAATCAGGCAGGTTGTCCACCGCGTTTGTAGGCATATAAATACTCATCACAATCACCGGTCGATCACTTGTCGTTGTCTTAATAGCACAGATACGAGCACTGGCACACCGCAACACTGACACTTGCTGGAAAACACTGGTTCTCCACAGCAGCGCGACGCGGCCATACGGCCTCCCGCGCAGTATGCCTCCCGACGTGTCGACGGCAGACGTTCCCGCGCATCCGAAGCCACTGTCTATCGTGCTTAGATATGGTACATCATCCGGCAGCAACCATGTTTCTTGCAAAGCAATCAGATCGCAGGTGTTACATAGCTCCCTAATACTATCCACGGAGCGTTTCACGTTTTTACAATTGAAACTGGCGAAGCTATAAGTACATCCATTCATTAAGATGTTTACTTTGACCGTGCACAGATAACAATCTGCTCGGATTTCGGCGTTTAAAATAAATAAAACGTCTAAATATGATACCTTTAGGCCATATTATGTTCTCATCTAGGAACAAAGGTAATTTCGATTCCAAGACTAAGAATTTTTTCCCGTGCTGGACGGCACGTACGTGTTCCACGCGCGCCTCAAAGAGATGTCAGCATCGAAGAGGGGGCCCACTAGGGCCCAAGCCTGCCGGGAAATCGGGATCATCCGAAAGGGGTACCGCTGACCCGGAACATAAAGGGCCAAGAAAGGAACACGGGTGGGTTTTAGTCAGTAAGAGTCTGACACTCCCTTCCGCTCCACCCAGAGCGGGAGGGGTCATTTGATGATTTCCCATCCTCAAAAAAAAAAAAGACTAAGAATTTGTATGCCTTGTGGCCTTTCTCTTTCTCCATAATTATTTTCTCAATGCATACGGTTTCTAGAGTCTTACTGCGAATATATTTAACTATGTCATCCTCTGTCGTTTCACTGTGAATATTCGTTATAAATATAGGAACTTTCTTGTCAGCCGCTTTGAAATTACAATTCTGATCTTTCGCTACGCCCGATTTTCCTAGGTAGCGATAGTTAGGTGGTTTCCTACGATACGAAACCTTGCGCCACCCTTCACCATCGCTATCCACGTTCGGTGTTGTTTCGTTCACGCACAATACATCCAAACACGGCTGGCTCATTAAACAGCTGTTATTATTTCTAGTGTTATCAGTTTATTAGTGGCAGTCAGCTGACGTTCCGCTACTTGTTGTTTAGGGATCGAACGCGCAGACGTCACCGCCGCCGCCGCCGAGTAGCTTGTCACATTGGTTTCACCCGGTATCACCGCTGTCACTGGCTCTTGTTCGGTACATGACTCACCTTCGATTTGTTTACCGTCTACCCGCTAAATGAGCGGCTCGATATTGTGATGTATTTTTATTTGAGTCACAATCGCTATTGTTTTGATAATCGTTTAGATAGGATAATCCCACAGGGCCACTATCCAATAACCAGGCACCACGCTTTGTAATCACTTTAGACACGGATGTAGGGGGTAGTGAATTGTTCTTAAGTTGACTAACTTCAGCTTTCAATGCACTCAAAAGATCCACCGTAACATACGTTGACTTTATTTCTTCAATTGAGGTTTGCATTCGCACGAGATCCTTCAGAAGCTTTGTGCAATCCAGATGGTCGAAGGTGATGGGAGGTAACTTTTCCAGTTGCCGTGCCACGAACACTGGAAGTTCGTCCGGATGAGTTTTAACCGCTAGGGCGCAGAGCGCAGCAGAGCGCGGGAAAAATAATCGAGTGGGGTGAATGCCAGATGCGTCACCGGCGTGCCGGCGCCGCTCGGCCGCCCGATAATGTAAACAAAGCATTTTTACGACTTGGGTTTCATTGAATGGTGCTAACACTTGTGTTTTTTGTTATGGTAAGGAACGGGGCTTTAAGATAGCGGAGTTTCGTTTGAAATAGGATAGTATTCATGTAAACAAATCGTTCGTTAGTATGACGCAACCATAAATCATAACTTTGTTTTCAAATAAATGGTTATAGTTCGAAAAAACGAGCGATGACCTATATTGTTTAAGGTTTTAAATACATTATGTGTATATACTTAACGCAAAACTAATAAAACCACATAGCATTAGTACAATATGTACTATTTACGAGCGCCCAAAGTTGAAAAAATTTGCCGACGGCCAAAAAATAACAATGGCCGCCAAGACAATGGAAACAAAATGTTGTTTTATAAATATAAATCTGATACGTAGAATAAAAATATTGGTACCTGTGGAAAGCTTATTTAATGCTTCAACTTTGTTATAAAAGTAGTCGTATTAGAATAACACACTGTACTAAAATAAGGATCTGAAAACACATACACGTAATAACAATAAACATGAATCGGTCAGCGCCGGTTGTGGAATAAAACCGAAATTACGTAATATTTTTTCACTCACCGACCTTGAAATCCTGCAGTAATTCACTTCACTATAATATTTATCACATACTTAAACAGGCCATAGCACTTCAAACACTTGAAAACCCACTTAAAACACAAATTATTTATCATGTAAACAAAACACGCGCGAGTCCGTACGTCACTGACAAGACGCCATATTTTTTTAATTATTAATTGATTTTTTTGGTTGAACGCTTGTAGTGTTGTCATACATCTGAGTAAGCGGCCTTTAAGCACAAAATCGACTAAGCAATCGGATACAGTGTGCCACAGATCTTTTAAAAATGAAAAATTGAATAAAGTTTATCGGATTTCGATTAATTAAAGGGTTACTTAGGTGAGAGCATGCACTCCGCATTACTTTTTATGCGGCGACTTTGGTCACCTCTCGGAAGTAATTTGAGAAAATGTGATATTTTACTATGAAAATGAGTGTATCGAGCTCTCTCCCTCCTGATTCCGGCGTTGTTTCAAGTAGCGGTCTCTAATATCATAATGCTAATACTAAGAGCTATATTTAATACTAAGACACATGGTGCGCCAATTTCATAATATCTACTAGATCTCGTTTCTCCTTGCCTTTGTTTTTACGAAAAAAATTTCGCAAGTCACTACGAATCGAATCGAATAGAAATGATTTCGACTTTTTAATCTCCGCACTGGTGAATGCCGACGTACAAATTTGCACCAGCGTCACTTCGTCAATAACCGACACTTTGTTCTGGATATATGACAACATCTCATCGATTACGATGTTACACGAATTACACTTTATAACATCCGTCATTTTAACTCGTTAATAATTAGCGCTGTCGACAATACGCGCCTGTCACGGTAGGTATTTTGATAAGACAATAAAATTTAAAACACTATATTATCTTTCTTCTCTTCGGACTGCCATTCCCATTCACCATCTGTTTTTGGTCGATTCTCCGCATGTGATGCTTAGAAGAGCATACTATCGATTATTTCCAATGCAGTAGGATGTGACTGTATCAGCCGTAATATGTTAGTCCCTGTGCTGGATGTAATTCTTCACATCTAGCTCAAATAATTCCTTTACCTAAAAAGTTAAATCTCTTATCCTTTTCTGAATATGGTTCAATATCCGTCTTACCATTCCTATCCAAAGTCTGTACACGGCTAATCCACGATCAAATAAGCACTTTTCTCTCCAAAAATAATCTTCTCATCCCTTTTCAGTCTGGCTTCCGTCCTGGTCATAGCACCACCACAGCGCTTCTGAATATTACGAATAATATAAGTTTAGCCATGAAAAACGTAATGTAATGGTCTTAGCTTTGCTAGGTTTCAGTAAAGCTTTTGATACTGTTGTTTTCGATGTCTTGCTTTGCATTCTATGCTCCATTAATATATATCCATCGGTAATTGACTAGTTTCGTAGTAACAAGTTCGGTCACTAGCAACGTATTTGCATCAGAAAGAACTTGTCTTCCTGGAGTAATACTTCTGCCGGTGTACCACAGGGTGGAGTTCTATCCTTTTTACTTTTGGCAGTTGTTATTAACTCTATATCCGACGAACTAATTTCTTCCTACCACCTTTATGCGGAATTACAAATTTACTCGCGAGCTCCTCTTGGAAATATGTCCGAGACTATCTTAGCGATTAATCGCGATCTGGCCGTATATGCGACTGCAGCAAGAAGAAGGACTTATCGTCAACCACATAAAGACGCAGGTTGTTGTTGTTGGCAGTTCTAGGACGGTATCAAGGATTGACTGGACTTTTCCCCAACTTTCTTTTGATATTTCTGTTATTTTCTTTAACGAAAAAGTCTCTTGGACTGCCCAGCCACAGGAAGTTAGCCGCAAGCTATTTGCATCCGCTACATCTTTGAAGAGACCGCTTAATTTTCTAAGGACTGTCACCAAGGTTGCCCTTGCACAATCACTTCTTTTACCCACGCTTGATTATGCTGATATCAGGTATCTTGAACTTACCCAAGACCAACTCGATAAACGTGAGCGGCTTCAAAATGTTTGTATAAGGTTCATAATTGGTTTGCGCAAATATGACCATGCTTCCGAATTTCGCGTGAAGCTCAAGTGGTTACCAATTCGCCTTCGCCGAAATGCTCGTATTCTTTCCCTTTTGTATAGTGTGCTCTTTTCCCCTTCCATCCCTATCTTTTTCAAGAAACGTTTCGAGTATCTTTGCGACTCCCACACGAAGTTTTTGAGGTCATCAGATAATTTCAAGCTTAAAATGCCAATGCATTCTACTTTTCTGTCCAGGCCACTCGTTTGTGGAATGCATTGCCAGTTCTAATAAAATGCGCTCGGTCGTTACCTGTATTTAAGAGACACGTGAAGGAACATGACATGTTTTTGTGTTCTCGTAGCTGTTATGAATGATAAATGATTTTATTTCTGTAAGTAGGTTTGAACAAACACTTTTACACGTCAATCGTATTTTAAAAACTAGATGAGGTCGGCATTTCCTATCTGACTACTCTGAGAAGAAAGGCCGAAACAAACTCAGAGGTCACAGTCTCCTTTAAAGTCCAGACAAAATCTTGGTCAGATCATGTGAAGGCTATGTAGATCAGTGTCTGAGATGGTCTTTTGAGGAAAGAACTACACAGATTGAGTGGACCTGTCCAGTCAGTGCACGCAATTGTCAGTAATCGTGCAGCTCAACTTAGACTTAAGGAGCTTAACGATTCGACGAACAATACCAAAGAAAGGACATTTGAGTAGGCCGCATAAATTACTCAAACTGCCAGATCATGATTAAACTGAGATAATTACAAAAATAAATTAAAAAAAAAACAATGGCCGACATAGTTCTCACATTCACAATAATTAGAATCATCATCATCATCACAATTTATTTTCACTACTATGATATTCAATATGTGTGTATTAATGTATCTATTATAAGGCATTTATATAAATGTATATCTTTGTATCTATTATGGTGTAGTGTATCTTTATAGGTATTTATGGTTTTGCACCAATTAAAACCCCATTTATATGTCCACGCAATCACTGTCCATTCCAAGGTTGCCTGGAAGAGATCGCAGAAAGCAATAAGGCCTCCCGTTGTATTTATGTTTTGCAGTGTAATTTTTTGTTATGTATTTTCTAGTGTAAAATAAAGTTTATATAAATAAATAAAACAAATAAGTATCTACGTCAATTGAAATCTTAAGCCTTATTATAATAATAATATCTTTATTTCTCCCACAAAAACAAGACTTATACGACAATAATTAACTAACATAACAAAAACAATTACAGTCAAGTGTATATGCGGAGCTGGTGTCTATAGTTATATAAAACTGCAGAGCCACTCACCCCACGAAATCGGGTATAACATAACAAAGACCTTAAATAGGGACAAGTATAGAACAGATTTGTTGAGACAAGATATTAATTCAGTATCTAAAACGCGCGAAGGTGTGTATGTTAAAGGTGTGGTGTGTATAATTATGTGTAGCGTAAGGCTGTGTGTTGAAAGAGATGTCAGCACCAATGACGGGGTCCGCTAGGGCCGATGCCTGCTAGGGTTGCGGGAAAGTCCGAGAGGGATACCGTAGCCCCTGGCACAGTCAACTGAAGGAACACGGGTGGGTTTTAGTCGGTAAGAGTCTGACACACCCTCCTGCTCTGCCCAGAGCGGGAGAGATTATTTGATGATTTCCCACCCTCAAAAAAAAAAAAAAAGGCTAGTAAGTTGGTCTTCCGTGGAGACCATTGCAACCATTCTCTAACCACCGCCTTACATTTGGTTTTAGGATGAGGGTTATTATGTCTGACCTAATATTTAATGCCTCGCCTTGAGACGTGGTCTTAAAATAGATATTGAAATAGCCTCTCCTAAAATTGAGACGTGGTCTTAAAAGCGATATTGAAAACGGGTCTAAGTAACTTATATACTCCAATTAACAGCATAGTAAAAACAAGTCAGCGTATAAAACATTGATTACTCAGTAAAAACAAACGTGTGGGTGGGGTCGGAGGACCTCCGCCAGGAACAAAGTTCCTTACGCTTTTACTTCAACTCCGAATGTAAATCTATATGGAGATTTAGATTGTATGATGTTCTTTATTTAATTTTCGCAGCTGCCATCTTGGATTTTCGTTTTAACGTCACTATCGGCTTGAGCACCCTCGAAAATCATGTAAACGAAATCCATGATAAAAATTTTGAAGATTTTATTGCAGCTGCCATCTTGGATTTTAATTTTGACATCACCATTTTCTAAAGCACCCTCGAAAACTATGAAAACGACACGCATGTTGAACATTTGAAAGTATTCGCGGCCGCCATTTTGCATTTTCTTTTTGACCTCACTATCGGCTTAGCACCCTCGAAGACCATGAAAATAACACCCATGATGAAAAAAAATTAATACTTCCCAGCCGCTATCATGGATTTTCATTTTGACATCGACATTGGCTTAAGCACCCTCGAAAACTATGAAAACGACACCCATGATGAAACATTTTAAAGTATTCGCAGCATCCATTTTGCATTTTCATTTTGACCTTAGTGTCAGCTTCAACACCCTCGAAAACCATGTAAACTATATCTTTCTCTCTCTGTCTCTTTCTATTAAAACAAAAAGTCGCATGGGGCATAACGCTTTTTCGTTACGTGGCGACATCTAAAATACTCCTACTGCAAGCTGCGTTAAAGAACTTCGTTCCAAAAATCAAAAATGCATGCTTTGTTCCAACATTTCTCATACATTATCCATAACACTACGATAATACAAGGTCCTCACTACTTTAAGTAGAACCAACTTTGTCCTTAAACTGCAAAACTTAGCGAGGAACTTAACTCATAGTAAAGAAGGAAGTAGAATAACCACAGAGCACGGAGACGCCTCGGCGGCCGCAGATAGAGGCGGCATTTTCAACAATTTCCAACCTAGCCGTGTAATAATTTACTCACACTACGAAACTAATGCCATTATAGAAACAGACGGCTTTGAATGTGGTCCGCGACAGAAGTTGTACGTTCAACGACTTTCGGGGCCACGAATTTTATTAGGATTGTTTCTCTAGGGGCTCGTGGCTAAATAATAACAGCCGCACGGGTAGATCTTCAAGCTTAAGCAACGGTTGCCAAGGATAGGTGATCCTCCATTACATACCGAGACGATAGAAATAACGTTAAGTCGGCTGTCACTCGTACATCTCTGACAGTTGTCATGTCAAGAGTTATCGTGTTATTTATTTATTTATTTAACACTTTAAGCACACAAATGCACAGAGGCGGACTTAATGCCATAGGCATTTTCTACCAGTCAACCTTTGGGTGTTGCAGAGACAAACAGTGGCAGGTGCAAATTATAATGATATTTTAGGTTAAATAATTTTAAATAATATATAGACACGTATAAACTTATTTAGTCTATAAATACATATAATACATATAACTAATTATATATAAATATAAGCACAAATAAATGTACATAAATACACGAGTATGTTAAAAACAAATTGGACAAACAATGAGAAAACATTACCGCTGTGATGATACCGCTAGCTTCTTACGAATGTGCTCGCGAACCAGTACTTGAGTTGTGAGGGTCCGATAGGCAGTCGCTCCATGTAAAATATTGGTATTCAGCTGCATTTGGTTAGACTGGAAGCCAACCCCAATATAGTTGCGAAAAAGCTAGGCAGATGACGATGTCATCTCTAATCGCTGCCGGCGCCACGATTCCGTGCTCTGTGAAAATAACTAAGGATTAAAACGGAGTGCCTCTTATAGGAAACTCATAAACTCAGGACTAATGTTCAGATGGCAAAGTTTGGGTAAATATAGGAACAGTAAGAATGATGCACAGACCGGCTTCAAGAAATCTCTTCGAATAATTGGAAGACAAAGAATTTGTGGTTCTAGATAAGGTCAGATGCACTTTTGTTTCTATTTATTCTTCTGTTTTCAGAAATGATCTTTATAATAAAAATGAAATGCTGTTAGTTACTTCAGATTTGGCAAATTACTGTTTTAAAATGTTTGTTATAGTCCGGACTTTGAAAAGTATACGGGAGTTTTGTATGAATTGTTGAAATTTGGACAGGACAAACCACCTGACCCAACAGACGTCAGTTGGGTCAGCTAGTTTTAAATAAAGAAAAGGATGACTAATAGATCTTTGTTGCGTCGTTAAAATTACAATCGAATCGAATGGCCTTGCTTAGGGACACCTTTTTACTGGTGCATTACTTATTCTTCTATATATATATATTTTTTTTTTTAATTTTATAACTGTCTTCTATAAATTTTATAAATTAAAGTTGCCTTTCGCGTCTGTCTGTGTGACCGCTCAGTTATTTCAAACTACACAATAGGTTTTGATGCGGTTTTTCACCATCATTTAGAGAATGTATTGCGGAAGGTTTATATGTATAGGATAGAGCACAAAAATCTATATATTTTGCCATTGTGCCCGGGCGAAGCAGGGGAGGGTGCAGGTCGCTAGTGCTTATTAGAAGTTACAAGAAAAGATAAAAGAAACGAAGACACATCAGTTTTTTGACCAATAAAAGGTTATAAGGGTATGGGGATCTACTTTGCCTATATTTTCTAAACGTTTATGCGACATAAATCCAACCCCACACGACGCCGACCAACAGGCTTAAATATTGAGTCTTGGAAGAAATGCCTTAAGGCCGAATATTATTGTTTTGATGGATATAAAAGAGAAAAAAAACGTCTGGAGATTAAAAACTAGCTTCATATTTCTGACTGACCGACCACTTGACAATTCAAAAATGCCTGTAAATGGTTTAATTGAAATAAATGCTTTGAGTTTGAGTTTGAAAAAGTCAAAGCTCAGTAGTGGTAGTTTTATAGTTTTCTTGGACCTTGAATAAAACAAGCTTCTAGGAAAATGGATCCTGATTATAATCGACCCTGTCACTCTATATGAGTGGCGTACAAGGTAATTAAAGTATTTCACAATAGTTTTGTTATTGTTATTATTATAAGCATTTAAAAATATTCCCGTAAGTAATGAAAATTTGATTATTTTGCTTATAGACAAGCGTTTAGCAATCGTTCAATGCATCATAGCTTAACATCGGACAAAACGGTGGTCAAAATAAAGCCCGTCTAAAACAAAAACAATTTGGTAACTTACACGTGAAAACCTATGACAAACAGCCAGACAGACTCATTTTCCCCTTTAACATATTAGTGCAGATTAAACACAGACTATAGTTACCTCTGTTAAATTCTCATGTGTAGAAATACCAGGGAGATATAAATTCAACAGCGGTGAGATGTACAAAGGTTTGCTGGCAGTCTACCACACACCCACATAATTGTGATCTCAATTGGACTCAGTTTGCCCCATAAATTGGGACGGGTGTGTGACGGGGGCCTAACAAAATAGACCTCGCCTAGACATAGCTACCTTTGAGGTTGAATTTGTGGACGTGTTGTGACTGGCGCTCTGTTGTCCAATGTCGGTATGGTAATGGAAATATTGTACTTGTAAATTCCTTACAGTATTTGATTAAATCTAGGACAGACTTTAATGGGCATTCCCCAAAGATTTTCGGCCAATTTGATCTTGATTTTCATAAAAGCTTTTATTACTAAATCAAAAGAGTTCGAGCGAGGTCGAGGAATTTTAAGGTTTCAGTGGTTTAATATAAAGTGGAAACTTCGTTGCTATCGTGAATGAGACCACCTGACGCCTCCAGTGAGCAATCAAAATTAAGCTTTTTGTTCCTGTTCGTTTCATAATTGATAATTTTCAAAACCGTTTTTAATTTTTTTAAATAATAAATTTATTTATATAAAGGAGAACCCACAGCTATTACAGATGGATAACAATTGTATATAAGACATTGAGCCAATTACAACCTGTAATTGGCTCAATGTCTTATATACAATTGTCAAAACTCATGGGTCAAAACAGAAAAAATAGTAGAAATCTTAGGATCAAGATAGAAAAGAATATATATACATAAATACAATAAGCACAGGTTTTAACATTAAAACTATTACCTACAAGTAGGTACAGTAATAATGTCATTAGGATCATATTCATTCCTAGTTATTGATGACAATATTGGTGTCTTTGAATCTGTATTTTAGTTTTTTCCACCGACTTCCGAAATTAAAGAAAATTTTCACTTTTAAGTGTTTCTTTTTAAATCGGGTTTATTATTTCTATTTTCCACTTTTTAGTTATGGTACCTACCCCACACCAATTCAAAAACGATCGTCTTACACGTCCACGTCCGTTTGAATGAAGGCGGTTTTTATTATAAAAAAAAATGTTTTTTTTAAACCGCTTGACCGATTTCGATAAAATTTAAATCGCTCCATACAGGAAGCACCAGCTTTCAAATAAAAAAAAGAATAATTAAAATCGGTTCACCCAGTCGAAAGTTCTGAGGTAACAAACATAAAAAAAAATACTGTCGATTTGAGAACCTCCTCCTTTTTTGAAGTCGGTTAAAAATGATAGCCACGTTCGACCTTTTTTGTCAACATAACAATTAAGCGATAGTAATAGCTGTCATTTTGGTCTAGCTAATTAATAACCAGAGTATAGGTCGTCACGACATCGTTTCCTAGCACGGCGACGACGCCCAAGTCCACTTCCATAATAATAATTTTATAAATTCGAAAGTAACTCTGTCTGTATGTTACCTTTCACGCCTTAACA
Source organism: Brachylomia viminalis (assembly GCA_937001585.2). Lineage (NCBI taxonomy): Eukaryota > Metazoa > Arthropoda > Insecta > Lepidoptera > Noctuidae > Brachylomia > Brachylomia viminalis. Next base: position 25,540,198 of record OW443294.2, on the reverse strand, counting down.
ACTGAACGGATTTCGATAACATTTGGCTAGGATATAGATGGCATCCTGGGGGAGGACATGGCAACTTTTTGCTCAGGTATCTCGTTCCTGTGGGATAATTTTCGACATCAACGCCAGCGAATCTGCTGACAAAAGCTAGTACAAAATAAATAATATAACTCTCTCCCATAATCCTATTGTAAATTACAACTAAGTAAGCTCTAAAGCTTAGCGATGTTATCAAAGATTCATAGCCTATCAGTAAGTAGTTAATTCATTACCCTAATTACTTGTATCTATTATCATTGGCGTATCCATTTTGGGATTAAATTTAAGGAGTTGCTTAATTTGAATCTGCTTAGAGATAGGTTAGTTATTAAGTGGCTTGGTTTGCTAGACTTTTGTTTTGAAGTTTTGTGGGTAATTAAAGCTATTGTGGGCGAGGTTAAGGTTTAAATAAAATTGTGTCAATGGAGTTTCTTGCCCGTTCTTGTCTATAGGTACCTAATACACTTTGGAATTGGCAAGTTTCATATTTCTGACTGACCGACTCCTTGACAATTCAAAAGTGCCTGTAAATGGTATAATTTAAATAAACGGACGGACAACAAAGTGATCCTATAAGGGTTCAGTTCTTTCCTTTTGAGGTACGGAATCCTAAAAAGAAATGAAAACTAGTATATTCGCCGGTACTATTAGTGTTTAGTAATTTGCATTTGCTAAAGCGGTGGTGGCCCAATGGTAACGGCCGCGACTTACGAGATGTAGGTCGTAGTTCGAACCCAGACAGGCGCTTTACTTTGTGTAAATTATTTTATTACCACTGCTCTCAAAACGGTGAAGGAAAACATCGTGAGGAAACCGGCATGTCCAGGAATCAAAAATTCGATGACATGTGACATTTACCAACCCGCACTGGGCCCGCGTGGTGGATTACGGCCCACTCCCTCTCCCAGACAGGAGGCCTGTGTCCCAGCAGTGGGAACATTATAGGCCGATGGTGATGATGACGAATTCGCCTTTATAAAAATGAATCGACAATGGTTAATACATACATAGCTATATTTCACTACGTCAATATAGAAACCGTGACCCAAATTAATTATTTGAAGTCACTTCTAGTTCCTTTAAATCAAGTTTTAAATTAATCTCAACTAAATATTAAGAGAGATTAACACCGGGATGCTGAGAAAAGACATCTTTGCGGAACTCGCCTTCAGTTAAATTTCATATTACTGTCAGACTAGTTTTAATAAATGTTGGGAGAATTACCTAATACATTTGTTTTAAGGGAGCTATCAGGCCGTCCCAAATGCCTACGTGCCCATAACTTATATTTTTGGGTTTATGAAAGAGGACCAGTTTTTATAACTTTTTCGCCTGCTGTAGAACCGTGTTTATTTTTAATTTTCCCAATTAACCTGTGTAGGCATATTGTGTATTCTAACGCTGATTTCAAATACAAACCATGTGAAAAATATTTACCGTCTACATTCTAGACGGTAAATATTTTTGGCTATATCCATATTTTATGCCAATCGAATGCAGCACTAAATGATTTGATCCGCATATATGACAAAAAAAAAAACAAAAGTCATTTACTAAAATTATGTTGAGAATCAGCACTTTTTGAAAATCAAGATTACATAAGACAGCTCCCCAAAATGCCTGCCCTTCACCACTACCAAGAGCTTTAATTGGGAGGATTAATGGCGCAACAAACTCCCCAGCAGCACAGCTGTCTGATCAGTTAGAAGAACTTAATTCTATACGATAGTTTGCAAAGTAATTCATTACAGACAAAGAAACATAAAATCATAGGATGGCTAAAACAATAAATAAAAAAATAAAAAATACGCAGCTTTAACCCACATAAAAAGATAAAGCAATAAGTATCGCTTTAGAGTTACCACTAAGAGCTATTTCTACACGAAATAAAAAAAGTTACAGCAAATACAACTACATTACTTAACTTAAAAGCAAAACACACAATAAACTAAAAGAAAACACATACCATTCTCACAGCACTTAAACACACAGCCTTGCAGAAAACTCACTGGTTTATTTTACCGTCTCCTAAGTTATATACAGTCAGCGTCACGATTTGGGTACCCCCCTTCAAAGTGAATTTTAATACAACTGGGGTAACCAATTGATGGAGCCCACCGTACTATGTATTTGAAACATTATTATGTATCTAAATGTGGTTAACTTCTTTGTGTGAGTGGCTCGTGGCTAATTAACAACAGCCGTACGCTTCGATCGATCAGGTTAAGCTAAGCTTGCCGCGGTTGGTTTGTGGATGTATGACTATCTTTACATATCCTACCTACCTACCATCTAAACATGGGGTCCCCATATAGATGAATTGCTCTGCAGCATACGCCATTACAAAAAATCGTAAATTAACTGATTTAGAGACATCCCGTTTAGTAGACTTTTATTATTATCTTCGTGTAATGTCGTACGGTATTCTGTTGTGGGAAAATGCCACCGATATTCAGACAATTTCTATTTTACAAAAAAGGACAATTCGTACAATGTATAAATTCAGTAACTCAGTAATTTACTCCCTCAGAGACAGATTTAAAGAGATTAATATAATGACTGTGCCTTCTCAGTAAATTTATGAACATCTTTTCTATGCACTTAAAAAATACAGTGTTAGCCATAATATAAATACTAGGAGCAAATTTGTTGTTTCTACAACCAGGCTCAAGGTGGCTCATTTAGATGTCAATGTATATATTTTTTATAATAAACTTCCTAGCCACATTCAAGAACTAAACCTTAATGAATTCAAATCTTTTATAAAGAGGAAACTATGCTAGAAAATCTTTTATACTGTCAAATACTATATTGAGGACAAAAAGGAATGGGATTGCTTGGCTTCTTTTGAGCAATGCAATGACCTTTTTAATTATTCTGCCAATAATTTGGTCAAAATTAATGACAATGGTCATCATTTAAATTAGAAATTAAGACAAAAGAGTCAGTCTCTTGCAAAAATATAAATAAGGCAAATAATAAATCATATGAAAGTATACAAAAAGTAAATAGTATCAACCTGGTGCATCAAAACATTCAAGGTTTTTTGAACAAAAATTTAGAAGTAGAGTTATTCCTGAATTGTAGCAATATAGATATTCTTTGTATGACAGAACATTGGCTTAAAAGCCACCAGTTCATGTTCAATTTTAGTAATCACCAGGTTGGTAGTTCGTTCAGCAGAGTAAATGCTGTACATGGTGGCTCTTTAATTCTAGTAAATAAACAGCTTAAATTTAAAGACCGCAAGGATATTGTGAGCCTCTCTGTTGAGCGGACAATTGAAATAGCCTGTGTAGAATTGGAGCAGCTCATTATATTAAGTGTGTACAGACCACCTTCAGGATTGTATGATTGTTTTGAAAAGGTTATGGATGAAGTGTTGCACAAAATCTGTAATTCAAACAAATCTGTCATCACTTGTGGTGATTTTAATGTTAATTTGTTAGAAAATTCTGGGTTAAGTACTAAAATTATAAGTCTATTTCAGTCATACAATCTTGCTAACCAATTCTTGGAGCCCACTAGAATAACTTCCACTAGTGCCACATGCCTAGGTATCATTTATACAGATGTTATACCAACCCACAAAGAAATTATTAACTTGATAGACTCAGATCATTGCGGACAATTGATTACTATTTCTAATTTAAACAAAAGAGTTACTAAAAAAGATATCACTGCTAACCCTAAAACTACTAATCGCTTGGAAACATTTAAATCTAAACTTTTAAATAAATTACCACTTCTGTTGACTAATGATGACCCTAACCAACAATATAATGATTTTTTTAAAATATATTGCACACAATTCAATACCACATTCATTCCAAAGACGTTCTCAGTTAATAGTAACGCTTCCTTCAGTGACTGGGCCACCATTGGTATACATACAAGTAGGAAAAGACTTTATGAATTGTATGATGAACGGGCATGTATAAACACTGCTGAATTTAATTTATATGTCAAGAATTATTCTAAATTATTTAAAAAAGTTTGTAGTATAGCCAAGTCACGTTCTTTGAGTTCAAAAATTAAAAATAGTGGTAATGTAATTAAAATGACATGGAGTATCATTAATAGCGAAACGGGAAGGTCATGCAACCGATGTAGTGACTACAGCCTAGCTATTGATGACAATATAATTAAATCAGATTCTCAAGTCGCCGCGGCCTTTGAAAATTTATTTGCAGAGATTCCCGTATCGACTACTAAATCTCTTAACTCTTCACCCACTGCTTCAGAGTCTTTACTTAAAGAAAACGTTCCAGTTTGTGATTCTGAATTTTATTTCCAATATGTCACGTGTAAAGATATAATTAAAACCTTTCACACGTTAAATGTTAAAAAGACCGCAGATCTATGGGGTAATTCTGTGGACGTTGTTAAGTCGATTATAAACATTGTAGCACCAACTTTAGCTGTTATTTTTAATAATTGTATTGACCGTGGTGAGTTTCCTGATCTTATGAAAAACAGTAAAATAATACCGTTATTTAAATCGGGTAGTACATCAGACCCTACTAATTATAGACCTATATCAGTGCTACCTACCTTTAGTAAAATTTTTGAAAAGCTTATTCTTATTCAAATGCAAAGATTTTTTAACGTACATAAATTACTGCATAACAAACAGTTCGGTTTTACAAGGGGTCGTTCAACTACCGATGCCGGAGTTGAACTTTTAGGGCATGTGTATAATGCATGGGAGGACAAATGCGATGCGTTGGGTATCTTTTGCGATTTGTCCAAGGCATTCGATTGTGTTCTTCATGAAACATTAATCAGGAAACTGCACCACTACGGAATCCGTGGCACCTCACTGGATCTTCTTACTTCTTACTTAAGTGATAGGATTCAGAGAGTTGATGTTAACGGAAAAAGATCACCCGGATCGGTAGTAAGAATGGGGGTCCCTCAAGGCTCAATTCTTGGTCCATTTTTATTTCTTATTTATATAAATGACTTGCCTTACCTCATAAAAGATAAACATGATATAGTGTTGTTTGCAGACGACACTTCACTTTTATTTAAACTCAAACGTCAGCAGCTGGTTACTGACAATGTAAATAGCGCCCTCGCAAAAGTAGTTAACTGGTTTAACGTTAATAACCTTCTTCTTAACGAGAAAAAAACTAAATGTATTAAGTTTACGTTACCACATGTTAGACAGGTAGAAACAAGTGTTCTCATAAAGGGGGAAGAGTTGAAACCCGAAAATACCACAGTATTCTTAGGCATAACTTTAGACGCCAAGCTGCAATGGGGCCCCCATATAGATAAAATGTCAAAAAAGCTTAGCTCTGCAGCATACGCTGTTAGAAAAATTCGTGGTTTAACAGATTTAGAGACAGCCCGTTTAGTATACTTTAGTTATTTTCATAGTGTAATGTCGTACGGTATTCTGCTGTGGGGAAATGCCGCCGATATTCAGACGATTTTTGTTTTACAAATAAGTCCCAGACACTCCCTCAGAGAAAAATTTAAAGAGATTAATATAATGACTGTGCCTTCTCAGTATATTTATGAAAATCTTTTGTATGCACATAAAAATATTAATCTGTTTAAAAAATACAGTGATATCCATAGTATAAATACTAGGAACAAACACAAATTTGTTGTTCCTACAACCAGGCTCAAGAAAATAGGTGGCTCGTTTAGATGTCAATGTATACATTTTTATAATAAACTTCCTAGCCACATTCAAGAACTAAGCCTTAATAAATTCAAATCTTTTATAAAAAGGAAACTATGCCAGAAAGCCTATTATACTGTCAAATACTTTATTGAGGACAAAAAGGCTTGGGAGTGAGCTGTTCCAATAAATTTACACAGGGAACGTTGATTTATTTTTTTTGCTAACTATTGTACTTTTAATCTTTACTATAAGTATCTATAACGTTTTACATATAGTAATGACATGAATATTTACTGTATAAAGTATTATATTATTTTAATTGTTGTGAATGGGAGGACTATGTGGGTCATTGTTCCAGTTTGAATCATGTTTTGGCAGTTTGAGTAGTTTATGTGGCCTACCCAAATGTCCTTTCTTTGGTATTGTTCGTCGAATCGTTGAGCTCCTTAAGTTCTGAGTCGAGCTGCACGGTTACTGACAAATGCGTGCACTGTCTGGACAGGTCCACTCAATCTGTGTGGTTCTTTTCTCAAAAGTCCATTTCAGACACCAATCTGCATGGTCCTCAATGATTATGTCCGGATTTTATATACACATTGACATTAATGAATTTTATATAGGTACATATACTATGACAAGAGTATTTACTTTGTAAAGTATTATGCTATTATTTTAACTATTGTGAATGTGAGAACTATGTTGGTCATTGCTTTTTTTTTTGTATTTTTACTCTTAGTGTAATCATGATCTGGCAGTTTGAGTAACTTGTGCGGCCTACTCAAATGTCCTTTCTTTGGTATTGTTCGTCGAATCGTTGAGCTCCTTAAGTTCTGAGTTGAGCTGCACGATTGCTGACAATTGCGTGCACTGACTGGACAGGTCCACTCAATCTGTGTGGTTCTTTCCTCAAAAGACCATTTCAGACACCGATCTACATAGCCTTCACATGATCTGACCAAGATTCTGTCTGGACTTTAAAAGAGACTGTGACCTCTGAGTTTGTTTCGGCCTTTCTTCTCAGAGTAGTCAGATAGGAAACGCCGACCTCATCTAGTTTAAAAAAAGAAATATGATTGACATGTAAAAGTGTTTGTAAAAACCTACTTACAGAAATAAAGTCATTTATCATTTATCATTGAGCTGCTCCAATAAATTTACACAGGGAATGTTGATTTATTTTATTTTACTACCTAGTTTACTTTATTCTTTGCTAAAAGTATCTATACCTTTTTACATATACAATGACATGACTATTTACTGTAAGTATTATATTATTTTAATTATTGTGAATGTGAGGGCTATGTGGGTCATTGGTCAGTTTTAATCATGTTCTGGCAGTTTGAGTAATTTATGCGGCCTACTGAAATGTCCGTTCTTTGGTATTGTTCGACGAATCGTTGAGCTCCTTAAGTTCTAAGTTGACCTGCACGATTACTGACAATTGCGTGCACTGACTGGACAGGTCCACTCAATCTGGGCGGTTCGTTCTTCAAAAGACCATATCAGATATCGATCTACATAGTCTTCACATGATCGGACCATGATTTTGTCTGGACTTTAAAAGAGACTGTGACCTCTGAGCTTGTTTCGGCCTTTCTTCTCAGAGTAGTCAGATAAGAAACGCCGGCATCATCTAGTTAAAAAAATACGATTGACGTGTAAAACTGTTTGTACAAAACTACTTACAGAAATAAAATAATTTATCAAGACCCCTTCGTGTTTCGGGAAGCACGTTAAGCCGTTGGTCTCGGCTGTCATTGGTAGATCTTTGAGAGTCGTTACACTAATCAAAAGCCCAAAAGTCTGACAACCAGTCCTACCAAGGGGTATCGCAGTAACTGGGTCGTGGAGGTCAGATAGGCAGTCGTTTTATGTAAAATACTGGTATTCAGCTGCATCCGGTTAGACTGGAAGTCGACTTCAACATAGTTGGGAGATGTCTAGGCAGAGTGATTGATTGAGTTGATTTCTTTGTAAAAAATATTTATTTTGTTTGGGCTAGTACAGTATGTTGTTTTGTTAGTGGTCTTTTAAGAAAACTTGCTTATTATGCGATATGCTGAATGCGGTAAAGAGAGTAAGGACAACTTTCAACGGGAAACACCTATAAAGCAACCCGTTTGGAGGGAAGTAAAGAGCTTTCAATTTAAATATTGACGTCTTTTAATATCTCTACGGGGTACCGTAAGAGATATTAAAAGACGTCAATATTTATATGCTAATGTAAATTAGTAATTAATTAAGGTAGGTATACCTTAATTAATTACTAATTTATATTATATTAGCATAAATAGTCTGATACCACATGTTTTAATAGAATAGATTTTTAAACGTGATTTTGAAATTATTATTTAACACGATCAAAACCCTTTGAAGCACCGTTTTCCTTCAATACTCAATAGAACAAATTCAAAAAACGCAAAAGGACCAATTTTTACTCATAATGCTCACAGATTTGGGCCCCCAGGCAATAAGAAATATAGACGATATTTTATCGAATAATAACCCCAATACATTCGGCATCCATTTTGTTTGATGTACACGTATCGCCTGAGGGCGTCAGGATATTTTCGATATATCGGAAGTATACTGAGGTTTTTTTGGTCTATTTAGATATATGGTTGATTAAAGCCAATTTCTTATTGGCTTATATGGTCTCGTAACTTCGCTATGAATACGTATTTCGATGTGTGAGCTGTTTTTTCGTTTTATTACAATATAAAGACACTGTCTGTAGGTAATTGTAGATGCTCTCTTTAAACGTTTAGTCCCACCGTCCACTACGCTACCCGAAAGTAGCCAGTTACAATCTCAAATCACCAATGAGTACCCAGAATCTCACAGCACTAATAGTAGGTATTTCAATGACGGTCCGTTGATACCTGACCCGAGCACAAACGAGTTATGTAATAAAGCTTTAGTAAACCCAAGTTCGCCCTGGATTTTCAACGCTCTACTTAGCGCCGAGAGTTGAAAATCCAACAATGTGTTTTTTTGACGTGCTGGAATGCGCTCTGTTGCATTTATAATGCTCAGCTCAATACCGAGAGTTCAAAATCCAGTGAGTGAAAAAAATGGCCGCGATAAAAATACGCCCGTTGGAACCTGGACTAAATCGCGTCGTGTGACCACCATTGAAATACTAATACTATGACATTCTGGATACTCGTTGGTGATTTGAGTTTGTAAGTAACATCGCAAACGATAACAGGCGCTTATTAGTGAAATTGGGGCCAACGCGAACTTTCTTAAACAAAACGACATGTTCCTCTGAATTATGTACAAAGCTTTTAACTCGCCTTGAGAGGAAACGCTGTCACGTGGTTGTTGGTGCTCATTCCACACAAACGTATTCCTCTGTTATGTTCCCGGTTAATGATACATAACATACATACATACATAGAATAATCAGCCTATATTGTTCCCACTGCTGGGACACAGGCCTCTTCTCTGTGAGAGTGAGTGGGTCGTAATCCACCACGCGGGTCCAGTGCGGGTTGGTAGATGTCACATGTCTTCGAATTTGTGGTTCTAGGACATGCCGGTTTTCCTTCATAGTTTTAAGAACAGTAGTGATGAACTAATTTGGACCAATGTAAAGCGCCTGACTGGGTTCGAACCTACGACCTACAACACGTAAATCGCGGCCGTTACCACCACTGTTCTTAATGTTAATGCTAGTAGAGCAAATATTTTTTTACGATATAATTAATGGACATAATATCTACTACTGCCATGTCCCTATGATTGTTTTATAACGAAATTAAATTAATTTTAGAAAAAAAAATTGACAAAAAAACCAAACATGGCATATAGATTGTATGTTAAAAAAAAATCTGCTCTAGTGTTCTTACCAACGGAGAAAACAGATGCATACGTTTTTATGGAAAAAAACGCGTCCGCGTTTAAATTCTTTAACCGGTTATCGCTTTTGTATATCACTAACTAGTTTCCTGAGTCTGCATTGCAGATAATTTCGTGGAGAACTTCAAGAAACTGTTTCCATACCTACATTATGTTAGACGCCAGTGGGTATAGATTTACTAAAGCCTTCGTACTTTTGGCAAACGCCTACCTCTTACATAAAATTACTTTGTTACAAACTTCAGGCCTTTTGGAAATCACCATTTTCTATATACTTTTATGAAGATGTCGATTTTATATGAATTGGCGTTATTTTGCCTCTAAATCTACATAAAAGGTTCTAAGGTGTGATCTACACTCTTCTTTCATATTATTATCTTTACTGAAACAAACAATCCATCCATTTTTTATGGAATTAAAACAGTACTAACTAATAAGCTGATTTTCGATTTATAACCATTATCATTTCAGCCAAAAGTCGCTTACTACTGAAAGTCGACCCCCACCACGACAACCAATCGTGAGCTGCACATCCAGCGGGCCTCGAAATCTTTTTCCATTTAATCACCGTCTTCTCAAAATCTTCCATAAGTTAATTAACTAAATTAACTTATGGAAGATTAATAAATTAAGGCTTAATTATGATTATCCTTATACCACATGCTTATAATTTAACTCGAAATATTACGTTCACTTAATAATTTCAACGGTTAATTAAACCATTACAGACGCTATCAGGAAGGGGTATGTTTGATTTAAACTTCCCTTTTACGGATAAAGCAAACGATACCTACCCTCTGGGTAACTTTCAAGTTAGCGGGCGACTTAGTTCTTTGTATTTCGGTTTTTAAATAGAATACTGCGGTAAAGATAAAACCATGAATGTTAGTGCAATTTCTTGATATGTAAGTATCGTATAAACAGGGTTATTGGTGAAACACCATCAACCTCTTAAGGGGTCATTGTACTCATCAATAAGAACAATTTTTACTATGGGACCAAATTATGAAATCGCGAAAAAAAAATCAGCTAGGTATTTCCTACATTTGCATTTGTATGTTTGCAGAACTCGTCAAAATGTAGGGACCAGCTGTTTTTTTTTCGCGATTTCTTATTTGGTCCCATAGTAGACCCCTTAAGGCGACATTAACTGCCCGCGCCCTTGAGCGAGAAGGAGGTGTTTGCGTCGCGCCCCGCGACAAAAGTCAGACAAAGTCAGCGATACACTGCCACCCGTCGCCCGCCAGAGCCCCGCTTCAACGCGCACCAAGATTATTCGAAAAAACAACCCACCTTGATTTATCAAACACTATACAAATAAAAGCCGTATACTAAAATATGGGTCATTAAATTGTCTTTTATATGATTAAAGTTTCATGTAAATACGCCCCATAGTTTTTGCGTGATTATCGTTTTTTTGTCCACGTTAGACAATACTTTACAAATTAATTACACTATGTTATTAAAATATAATTTCACATTTTCACATATCAAATTATGAATAAAATTGTCTAGTATAACATATATTTTTTTCAAAGAAATAAGACTAGAAGTTTAGACGTGATGTTCAATATAAAATCATTAAAAGTCGTTTATCTGCGCCTTAAGAGGTTGATGGTGTTTTATGTTTCATCTAGAATTTCTCAGTGGCAGCCTGGAGTTTGGATTTGTGTCCGGTTGAGGGCAATAAGCTCGCCCCTTATTACTAGGTACTTAAACATAACTGGAAACATGCGGTTGTACTATAATAGGTAGGTCCTCTGCCCATCTCGTCAGGAAATGCAGGCGTTATATTATGTAATGTTCCCCACATAAACCCACTTCTCCTTCTTATCTGACCTCTCTCTGTCAATATTTATGCTCTGCACATAGCAAGAATCTTCGGTCTGAACATAATCGTCTTCTTCGTTGTCCTTCTCATCGCTCTGGTTTTATAAAGTCTTCTTTCTTTGTCCAGGCGGTTTTCCTTTGGAATGCGCTCCCTCAGAATATTAGGACGGTAACCAATCAGTTCACATTTAAAGTGAAAGTTCGAGAACACATTCGCAAGAAGTTGGCAGATTCGTCTCAGAATTAAGTTGTGGTTGGTTTTCTTGTTAACTCTCATAATGTTTTTAATTTTATTTTTTTGTTGTATGTATGTATATAATAGTGAGCAGTGGTGGCCCAGTGGTAACGGCCGCGACTTACGAGTTGTAGGTCGTAGGTTCGAACCCCGACAGGCGCTTTACTTTGTGTAAATTATTTCATCACCACTGCTCCGTGCCTCGGAAAGCACGTTAAGCCGTTGGTCCCGGCTGTCATTCGTGGATCTTTGACAGTCGTTACGGGTCGTCAGAAGCCCGAAAGTCTGACAACCAGTCTTACCAAGGGGTATTGTATTACCCAGTAACTGGGTTGTGGAGGTCAGATAGGCAGTCGCTCCATGTAAAATACTGGTATTCAGCTGCATCCGGTTAGACTGGAAGCCGACCCCAACATACCTAGTTGGGAAAAGGCTAGGCAGATGATGTATATATATAATATGTATTTATTCTTATTATTATTTTTTTAGTTATAAATATTTTCTAAGTTATTTTTGCACCGACTAAGTATTGTCTCTGCATCACCCTAAGGTAGACTGGTAGAAAATGCCCAAGGCATTAAGTCCGCCTTTGTACAGTTTTTACTTGTGCATAAAGTTTTAATAAATAAATAAAAAATAATGTTACCAAGTTTACTACAGCATAATCACCAATCCAATCCGCCCACTATTTTCCCTTTAGTCCCTCGATCACCGAAATACGCCGAGTTAACGATCTGTCTGTAATTGGTGAGATTACTCCGAGGCTCTCCGTAAAGCCAGCTGTGAGCGAGATGAAACTCTCGAATATTCGTATTAAGCAGGATTTTGGTTTATGTTTTCATCCGTCGAAAATTACGAGTAAAGTTTTGTTTTCGTATAAAGTATGTAAAATGAAGTGAAAATCAGTTCTTTGAATTTGCTCCTTTGAAGCGGATTCATCATATTTGGTCTAAAACCCGCAAACAAATATTTGAATTTAAGTTACCTAGAAATCTGATTACCATTAAATCGCTTTAGTCAATTGAGCTTTTTGTATTAAGCAGATTATAGTTATATTTCTTGAAAATATCAATGTCTAAAATATTTGTTTACTTCCATCATGAATCCATGTTTGATTTCTGTTTAGACTAAACAGAAATCAAACATGGATTCATTAGAAATTCCTAATCTATAGTAATCCTAAAACAAAGAACAATTCTTGAAACCTTGTTAGCATTTTTATTTCTTCACAAGTACGCCTCGCGCTAAAGATCCCGGTAATTGGTAAGATTACGTCGCCACAGATCATGATCACCCCAGATCGTGCATCTTTGTCACAGGTAACCTCAAAACACAGATCTTAACAGACTTCTGTTGCAGAGATGTCTCTGCAGCAAGTATGCGTATACAGCGTGACGACGCCCCGGAAAGGGTGATCGTTTTCGCCTCGGCCTACATGCCTGAGGCGGAAGCGCCGCCTCCGCACGACCTCGCCCGCCTCGTGAGCTATTGCGAGAGAGGTGGGTTTGCGGTCGTCGTCGGGGCCGACGCCAACGCTCACCACCAGCTGTGGGGTATGGACACGCAAAACGAGAGGGGTAAGGCATTGGTTGACTACCTATTCTCGACTAACCTATCCCTACTAAACACTGGCTCCGAACCAACATTCGTAACCAGGAGAAGCCGAACGATCATAGATCTCACGCTGGTATCGGAGGGCGCGGCGGAACTTACCACTGGGTGGCGGGTCTCCAAGGAGGCCTCCTGCTCTGATCACAGGTGGATCCGCTTCGACATCCAGGTCTGTGTTCCACCAACACCACCACGGCGCATTCCGCGAAACACGGATCGAGCCAACTATACACGTAGCCTTGTATCCAAGCTTACGACACTAAACAATCCGACGACATTTGCGGATACGACACAGATTGAGGTACATGTAAGCCAGCTTACTAAATCAATAATAGACAGCTACCATACTGCCTGCCCAGAGACCACCCCGCGTAGCGCTCCGGGCAAGCAACCCTGGTGGGGGGCTGATCTGGAGCGCAAGCGCGGTAAGGTAAGGAAAGCTCTGAACAGAGCCATGAACACATGTGCGGATGAGGACTGGGACAACTATTACGCAGCCAAATCCAGCTACAAAAAATGCATCAGGTTCAGGAGTACCACGGGATGGCGCAAATTCTGTGGTAGCATAGAGTCCTGTCAGCAGGCTAACAGGGTAAGGAAAGTACTGTCACAGCAGTACACACCTGGGCCCGTTACACTCCGCAAACCAGACAACACACTCACTTCCTCGCCAGAAGAAACGAGACGCGTCCTTATGGAAACTCACTTCCCTGGCTGTACCTTTGCGCAGGTAATCGCCTGGCAAGATGTACTACAAACACCAACAGAAAATGAATGGCTTTATGCAAGTAGGGTGATCACGTTGGAGAAGCTCCAATGGGCCATCCGTAGCTTCCATCCTTTCAAGGCAGCCGGTCCTGACGGAGTGTTCCCCGCCTTGCTACAGTGGGGTGGAACCGCTGTCGCAATAAGACTGGTGCCCCTAATGAGGGCGTGCCTGGCCCTTAGATACGTTCCTAAAGGTTGGAGGGAAGTGAAAGTAATATTCATCCCCAAGCCAGGTAAGGGAGACTACACAAACGCCAAATCCCATAGACCCATAAGCCTCACCTCCTTTCTACTAAAGACTCTGGAAAGGCTGTGTGACAGGGAGCTGAGGGACGGCGCTCTGAAAACCATACCGCTACACGGTAATCAACACGCATACAGCTCGGGTAAGTCGACTGAATCTGCCCTTCATCTAGTAGTCAGCCAGATAGAGGAAGCGATTCATCAGAAAGGCACCTGCCTGGGCACTTTCATAGACATCGAAGGTGCCTTCGACAAAACAAACTTCTCCAGCATCAGCGGCGCCCTCTATAGACATGGCGTCGAACAGGTACTAGCGGACTGGATTACTAACATGCTAAGCAAACGAGTAGTTCGCCTTGAGGATGAGCAGCAGCTGGCCATGATAGCCAGAGGCTGCCCCCAGGGTGGGGTGCTGTCCCCTCTTCTGTGGAATATGGTGATTAACGATCTCATAACCAAACTCAACGCCAATCGTTACTACACAATAGGGTATGCAGATGACCTCGCAATCCTTGTATCGGGGAAGGTGACGGGTACGATCTGCAACCTTACTCAGCAAGCGCTACGAATCGTAGAGAGATGGTGCAGGGAATTCGACCTATCAGTGAACCCCACTAAAACTGAACTGGTTATGTTTACCCAGAAACGAGCATTAGGCCCGTTCCGTCTACCAAAACTTTTCAATACAGAACTGCAGTTGACCAACGAAGTCAAGTATCTCGGGGTCATTCTGGACAGTAAGTTAAACTGGAGTAGTCACTTGGACAACAAACTAAACAGGGCCTGCATAACCTTCTGGCAGTGCAGGAGAATGATAGGTAAGAAGTGGGGCCTATCCCCTAAAATTATACTATGGCTGTACACCACAGTGATACGCCCTATGATCACCTACGGGGCCGTGGTCTGGTGGCCCCGTACTGAGTTGGGTACAGCTACTAGCAAACTACAACGCCTGCAAAGACTAGCCTGCATGGCCACCACAGGCTGCATGAGGACCACTCCGACTGCAGCTATCGAAGCCATGCTGGGACTACCACCGCTCCACCTGTTCATACAGCAGGAAGCGACGATGGCGGCGGTTCGTCTAAATGCACTAGATCTCTGGGGTAAGAGAGATTTACCACACACCGCGATGCTTGAGGGACTCAGCAAGGAGTTCCCCATTACGAAAGCCATAAATGACCGGGTACCCAAACAATTTATATTTGATAAAAAATACAAAATCCAACTTCATGAGGATCGCCGATGCGAGGGCTTGCGCCCGGCAGAGCTGCGCATCTTCACGGATGGATCCAAAACAGGTAGTGGCACAGGTGCTGGAATCTTCTCGGAGGACTTCAATATACGCATCTCCACACCATTGGGGGTCCATAACACAGTGTTCCAGGCCGAATGCATGGGTATTTCACTAGCCGCCTCAGCCATCATGGCCAGGGAAGTTAAAGAACACTCGATCCGCATACTCTCAGACAGCATGGCCGTTCTGCAAGCGCTGAACAGTCACACCGTTGATTCTGGGCTAATATACGAGTGCCACCAGCGCCTAAACCAGGTGGGCAACCTCAATAACATAACCATTCAATGGATCAAAGGACACAGCGGCTCGCTAGGCAACGATGCAGCCGACGAACTTGCCAGAAGGGGGTCGAACGCTGTACCAGTGGGTCCCGAACCCATCGTGCCACTCCCCTTCGGGTTCATACGCACTCTGGTAAGGAAACGCACCAGGGACCAACATCACAAACTATGGGTGGACCAACGTGAGTGCAGGCAGGCTAGGGAAGCACTCCCCACAATCGATGGCCGCTTCACGAAACAGGTTCTCCGACTAACCAAGCAACAGCTGCGTACAGTCACAGCAGCTGTAACTGGTCACGGATCATTTAATAAACACCTCTTTGTATTAGGAGTCACGGACAGTCCGCTGTGCAGGGCCTGCATGGAGGAGGACGAGACAGCAGCCCATGTGCTTCTAAGCTGCCCGGTGGTCACCACATACAGGGTAAAGTACTTCGGCAACCCAGGTACCCTACGTGAGATTGTCAGCAACACCAAGGCGTTGCTGGCCTTTCTCGAGGAGCTGGGGTGGATCGAATAACCGATTTTCCCACCCGTACGCAAAATACGCGCATTGTCGTGGAGTTGCGGACACCAGCCCGTATTATCTATCTAAGATTACGTCGCGTCGTCGCAACTCCCACTAGTTCTAGCAGCTTTGGTCGCTTGTTCCTAAATCGGTCCTGAATATTTCTTAATGTATTAAAACTACTTTAGGTACGTTGCACTTAAACCCTATTGGTTTTGCCGACCTATTTCAGAGACTAAGTATTATAATAAGAACACATAATTTGACCTAGTCAAAGTGCTGTACATCAGCAACAATGTTAAAACCAGCGCTGGGGCTCTGTCTCGCATAGGGTCGTAGCATTATGCTGAGCGATGGAAGTTTTGAGTGGATGTGACGCATGCTTTCCCCCAACTTGTTCTTTTTTGTGTTTGTTTTTCTTTGCGTTATGTAAACCGCAAGTAAACGTATTTTATTTCTTTCTATACTCAAGCCTATATTGATTTGTTCGCAAATATTAAAACTTATGTCTTAGTCCAAGAACATAAAAAAATCCTTTATTAGGACTATATTTTTCTTGATTCGGGTTAGGTTAGAAATTTAATGAACCAAAGTAATTTTGAATCATATAGGTTAGAAATTTTATGAACCAAAGTAATTTTGAATCAGATTATTAGTAAAATATCTAACCTAGATTTCACCTTTGGCACACTAGTTAATAAAACCTACTTCCCTAGTACTTTTACTTCCCGTAACTCAGCCGCCCTGCCATCGATCTCTTGATAATTGCTGAGATTACAGCTTCACAGCTCCCACTAATTCTAGTAGTGCTTTCGTCCTCTGTAAACTGGCCCTGGTTGTTTTTAGATTTTATTTAACTACTAAAGTTAGTACTTTTATTTAGGTAGCCACTATTGGTTTGGCCAGCCTAGTGTCCTTTTAAGTGACGAAAATGTTGTACGGCTAGGTCAGAGTCCAAAAGTCCGATGACATAATTTACTTCATTTGGTTTTAAGTAGTATGCTAGCGACCCGAGTCCTCTGCTTCGCATGGTATTTTACAACTTGACAAAACGAGAATTCTTTATTATTATGTAGGTATGTAAGTTTTATATTAATGTCTGGTACACATAAACCAAAAAAAAAACCTTCCGGAATAAAATCTCTAAAATACGTTCTAAGCAGCACCGAAATCGGTTAAGTATTTTATAAGATCAATGCGGTCACAGGAGTGACACGAAAAGCGATTTTCATTTATAATTATGTAAATTGAAATCGGTAATACTTCTTATCTAATGTAGTCATTCATGAAAGTTAATTAGTACTTTTATTTATTATTTGTAACTCAGTTGCTATGATAACGGTCTGTCTAGATATTATAAATAAGATTTCTAATGTATTGCACTTTTAGCAATATATAATTCATAGACCTTTTTCTCGGTAACACAGTCGCCATGATAACTATCTGCCGGTAATTGTTAGGAGATTACTTCGTGACTCCCACTTATTCTAGCAACATAAGTATCAATTTTTTTTTTGTAACCTTGCCTGCTCTCTACGAATTTCTTCTGTATTATGCGTACGTTTACAAACATTTAAACTCACATACACAAACAGCCAGACCCGGAACAACTGCCTGTAGGTCATACAAATATGTATTTATAACAATTTAAGCACACAAATGTACAGAGGCGGACTTAATGCCATAGGCATTTTCTACCAATCAACCTTTGGCTGATGCAGAGACAAACAGTGGTAGGTGCAATTTAAAATGATAATTTAGGAATAAATATTTTTTAATATAAAGACACGCATAAACTTATTAAAACTATATATATAATTTGATTTTGGACATGAGTCTTATTTGAGAAATAGGAGATGATACTTTTACTACCATTTTATCTTCCTGACGATTGATAATTTATTTATGTATTTTATTATTTAAGTACACACAGTAAACCAGATACAAATACGACATAATCTCGCGCACATATGGGAGTGGTGCTAGGAGGCGAAACCCTGGGGCGTAACTCCGCTGCCGCGAGAAATCACGGCACAGCGGACAGAGCTCCGGCAGGATCTCAGGGCGGCATGGAGAGTGCGATTGTCGCAACCCAGCGCTGGGCATGCCACAATTGCGGCGATAAGTCCCCTCTTTGAGGAGTGGCTAGAGAGGCACCATGGCTTCCTCACCTTCCGTCTGACGCAGGTCCTTACCGGACACGGTTGTTTCGGGAGGTTCCTGTTCTGGATAAGGCGGGAGGAAACGCCCGGGTGTCACCATTGTGTGAATCGACCGGAGGCCACGGTGGAGCATACAGTGGAGGTCTGTCCTGCTTTGGCGGAGCACCGCCGTGTCATTTTGGAGGCGATTGGCAGTGGCGATCTCTCGCATCCGGCCCTGGTCCAGGCCATGGTACGGAGCGAGAGGGCTTGGGAAGCCGTTACCTCCTTCTGCGAAGCAGTAATGCTCGCGGGGGAGGTGGCGGAACGCGTGAGGGAGAGACAAAATTCGCCGCCGCAGGAGACGCCCTGGGCGTTGGGAATCACAAGCCGATACCCGGCCACAGTGGGCGCGGGCTTGCGGACGGCGAGTAATGGGCAGCTCGCCGTTCGATAAGGACCAGGCCTGGGTTGACGGCGCGTAGTGTTCCACGCGCGCCTCAAAGAGATGTCAGCAACAAAGACGGGGTCCGCTAGGGCCGATGCCTGGCAGGGCTGCGATAAAGTCTGAAAGGGTTGCCGTGGCCTCTGGCACAGGGATCTGAAGAAACACGGGTGGGTTTTAGTCAGTATGATTCTGACACGCCCTCCTGCTCCGCCCAGAGCGGGAGAAGTAATTTCATGACTTCCCACGGTCAAAAAAAAAATGTATATTAGTATTGAGTACAAAGGTACTGCTTATATCTTAAGAAATGTCTTGCAGCAGACCTGCGAAAGGAGAAATGAAAAAGAAATGTAGGCAATAGTGTGTGAGAACAAGAAGAGAAGAATTTGGTTTTGTGACGTCTTAAACTACATATTAAATATGATATAAACAATACATAAATGGTTAAATAAATAAATAAATACAATGCAAGAAAAATATACTCTGAAATACATACATAATGCTAATCATCATCATTATCAGTCCCCTGCCCAATTCGTGTCCTGCCTGTCCCAATTCATTTGTGGTCGGAGCAAGATGTCTTTTTCTTCCCAAAAACCATTCATCACGGTAGTCACTCCCTTTGTAAACATGTCGTATTTTACTATTGATAAAACGTGAAAAAATAACTTTCGTTTTTTGTAACACGTATAAATTAATGTAAGGATATATCATACATGGAAAATATAACCAGATTTAAATAAGAAAAAATATTGAAATACAGCCAGATTGCTGTATTAAAAAAAAAAAATATAACAAAAAAAAACTCTAAATGCCTTAAAAGCTTAGGATTATAATTAATCAAGTAAACGGTTACACAAAGTAACTTTAATTTTCCACAAAATTTAAACTCTTAAAATATCTTTGATGGCCGACGGTCTAACGAGACAAGCTTCATTAATCAAATGTCCATAATTACTGAAAAAACCTAACTAACTTACAAAGAAACGATTAATCTTTCAAACTATTTTGAAGTGTCTTTGACTTGTTCAAGGGTTGATAAAGGCAAGGTTATTTTTAAATTTTACTGTATTCGGGTCCCCTTATTAAGTTGGCACAGGTTTGTTGAAGAACTATTTCATTTTCCTAATGTAGCAATATATTATTAATTATATTGAAATAACACTGAGTTTGGTCGTAATGGTCGACGAAAAATCCATACACTTACTTAATATTATACAGGGTTACTTATAATTCGACGTATATCCGTTAGGAGCTGATAGGGGGGCCAACATGCAACAAATTGAACACCACATAAGTATGGCCTAAATTCATTAGTTTTCGAGATATTTGAAGGGTTTTTCGATATTGACCCACAATTTGACATGTAGGTAAAATTCCAAAAAAAAAAAAAAAAAATGTTTATTAGCAGAAAAAAAAAAAAACAAAAAACAAACTACTTATTGAATGGGTACCACTAAAAATGATATTGAAGCTGGCATTTCGATTAAGCTATGAACATTACTAAAAGTACATAATTCAGCAAAATAATTACATAAAACAAAAGTTGTTTTAGTTATTTCGCTCATTTGCAAAAATAAAAATTGCAATTTTGAATTTGAATTAAGTATACAGGTGAATGCAGCAAATTTTATTCTTTTTGCTATTTGCTATAAAGACGACATTATACTAAAGCCTAAAAATGAGGGAGCTAGACAGATGTGACTGTAATTTGCTTCGTCGCTAACTCTTTTTAATCGTAATACCCAAAAAACGCTCTTTTTTAATTATGTCGTGCTGTTCGCAAATGAATGATTAATGTCATAGTAGTTTTTTTAACAAGACAACAATTTTTTAAGCGTAAAATGAAAATATTGGTAAGATATTATTCTTAAATCACTGATCATTTAAATATTTTGCTGACTTATGTGCTTTTAATTATGTTCATAGGTTAATTGAAGCGACAGCTACAATATCATGTTTTAATGGTACCCATCCAATGGCACCCAATGGTCAATATGTCGTTTTTTATTTGGAATTTAACGTCAAAGGAGATTGTTCTGCATCCATACAACGTTCGCCCCACAACCAACAGCGAAGGAAAATTACGTTGCATATTCTAAATTACAAGTATATAACCATTACGACAAAGTTTAATGACGGACAACTTGCAGAAAGCATTTATTTAAAAAGAAAATAAAGATTTTGAGGTTCTATTTAGTAAGAAACAATCCTTTCAATACTTAGAAATACATGCTAGTAAATGCCTGTCACTAATGCTATTTATATTGCCTGTAGATGGCTAGTTAAGCTAAGAGATTCAGTAAAACATTTAAGTACTTATGCAATTAGGTACCTATCTTGTTTGGTGTTAAATAAAGCAAATTGAATACACTACACAATGTAATCACGAAAAAATGCGAGCGATTGTGATGTGAGTGCAATAACTTGATAGTTGAGTTGTTTGACATGACATGACAAGGATTAGGTATGCCTCTATATTAGATCCGTATCGATATATTTTGAACAAAATCGATACCGTTCAGTACCCAGCGTGTTATTCTATTTGAAATATTACTATGCATCTCACTTAGGGCGTTTGTGCATTACCTTGTATTACACATTATTACATATTATTATCAACACTTATTGTTGATAATAATATGTATACTTAGGTTAAGGTATTTATCTATGGGTCTATGCAACCCGAAATAAATAATTTGATTGATTGATTGTGTTCGTATTCGTGATTCGTTCAAATAGAATTCGATATAGCCTTAATAATAAATGTATGGCAGTTTGTGTACTGCGTCGTTTCGTTTTTGTATTCGTGAATTTCTCATATCATGTCAGTTTTTACGGATCAAAGTAGCCATCGTGCTTAATATTGGGCGTTTTGATCACTCAGTTGTATTCGATTCGTATTCGTGCTTTTCACGAATACGAATCGAATACATATGAGTGAGAGCGAAATGCCGCACACATTATGAACGAGATCTCTGCCTACGAAATGTTTTTAGTGAATACTCGAATCTCAGATCGGTATACGTAGACTACCGTATTCGATTCGTATTCGTATTTTTAAAACAGATGATGAAAAATTTCCCAAAACGAATCACGTATACGAATCGACTACGAGTGAGTGCACAGCACCCATTCGTGAATTTCTGATCCGCTTTTCGTAAAAACACGAATATGAATCGAATAGGAGGTAGTGCACAAATGCCCTTGTGTGTAGTAATTGTATAGAAAAAGATAATTAATTACTTAGGATGCATGGATTAGGATATGAAAATAGGTTTTTTTGTTGAATTTTTTCACACCTAAGGTGTATGGTACCTATAAAAACGTCGCACAAGTCACTACAGAAGCGCCATACCCTAGAGCGAAGAAGGTCGAAAAGGAAAGTACGTAGGTACGTATGCGTATGACATCCGTGAGCATGTGGTTAATTCAAGTAATCTCGTTCTCGATGTGTGAAATGAACGATTGGGCATCACTAATTATTGTCATGTCAAATCTAATTGTCAAAGATGGCAGCTTTTTTGATGTGATGTCGTAAATCGTTACAGCTCTTTTAATTTTATTCATTATGGAACACAGAATGTCCGTTATTACATATATTCGCAATTAGTATAATAAAATATATTTAGAATTATTATGTACTTCACGATTCACGAATCATCTGTTTGTTGGTCCTGGGGCCATTTTCGACGATGTCCTTTTGGGTAAGTATTAAAAAACAACCCATATAACTCAAATATCTCGAAAACTATTGAATTTCGGCCATACAGCGGGTTCTATTTGTTGCATCTTGGCGCCCCTATCAGCTCCTGACGGATATGCGTCGAATTACAAGTTACCCTGTATAATAAAAAAGTAAGTAACGAAGTCAAACCTGTACATTCATTATCTTTGAAAAAAGTAATTGAACGAGTCTGCTGCCGAAGAAATGAACATTGGCGCTCAGCTAGTTTATAACCTAGATTAACACATAGGGTACTATAAATCCCGGTAGTAGTTTCTCGTGGCATATTTTCTGACATCCACGTGTCCGAAGCCGCGGGGAAAAGCTAGTATCTAATAAACTGAATAATGTAATGGTTGACATCTCTCCCCTAAAAGTTGCGATGTTAAAATCCCGAAACAAAATAATTCCTTATAAAGCTCACATGACGTCGTACTCAAAGATTATGCAGAAGGGGCGGGTAATAACGCACCTGTGGTATACTAATAACATAGAATATGAAATCCTCAGAGTAGCCAAGTTCTCTGTCAGGGAAATGAATTGTTAAGCTTTACTACCAACTTGAATTGTCTGTATATTCAAATTACAACTGTCATTCTTTGGCAGTTGTATAAAATGGCTATAACAGGACAATTTGACCGCGGGTGCCAATTTCGTTAACAATGTATTTCCCTGATTCCTGTACTCATTCTACTTTCCTTTGTGCGTGTGCCGATGGTGCTGAAATAATCAACCATCCTGCTACGATTAACCAAGCCAAACCATGGTTGTTTATTTTGCTGTTGATTGAGCACGGAACGCGTATCGTGCCTCGCAAGAAACTATACAATCCAGGCTGTGTTGAACGTTTTAAATTCCCCAAAACTTTAGCAATTGAAATGCGTTTGACAAGGTAGTTTCACTTCTCATAACCTGGCTGTCCGTTTCTGGATTTATTTAGGGTCGGCGCAGCACGAGCTTACTTAATCGTACTTGATCCTTATCTCAGAATTTTTAATCATCTTCGGTCAAGACACACGCATGGTTAGATATCAAACTTCACCTTAATGAGTTCGTTTGATACTTCTAATATACATTACTTCGTACGCGTCCCGCAAGATAATTGTTGTTTATAAGCAGCAAACGTGAGGATGTCGCCGTCCAGTCATAAAACACGTGAGATGATTGAGATATTTTCGATCTTTTCAACCATCATCCTTCACACAATCCATTCTTATTTTCTAGCTCTGACTATTTTCCTATCATGGTCCTCATTCCGCCACATCCACGCCCCAGAGTTCCGCTTCTATAAATTGTTACTCTATGCCAATATCTTAATACGATCCGTCTGCCAAGCACGGTGATTATGCCAACCAGTGATTACGGCGGTCTTCCGAACCGTATGCGGTTTACGCGTTCAATAATGCAAGTTTTTCCGGCAGGTGCGGGCGGAGCTACATTGTATCCCGGTTAGTCGGTTGTCGGATACTAAGCTGGGATATCTTTTTCCGTGTTATTTTCAGGCTTGCACTAAACGTAGAAAATTTAATATAACGTGTGAATTTAATGCGTTCTTCGGCGGAACCAGCTGTTCATGGTTCATCTGCTTTCCCCCATTTGATTTATCTGCTGGTCGTTTCTTTTGCGACACTGCAGGTTTTGTCTTGGCGACAATTGCAGAATGGGCACGCTTGGGGGTCAATGTACCTATTACACGCGTCCTCACCCCGGTAGGTACGACGCGATCAGCGGAACACGATGCAACGCTTGCATTCTTGACAGCCGATGACGTAGATTCACTTGCCGACTGAAAACTGAAGACAAAAGCATTTTGTGCCCCGCGACGTGTGTTCACATTGGAGGCTTCCGGTGACCCACTTGCCGGAATAGCGTTGCGCAACAACGCTACCTCGGCTCGTAATTCACCAATGGTGACATCCGTAGACTCCAATTTGGACTTCTTCTCAGCCTGGCTCACCTTCAGACACGTGATGTCCTTTAGCAGCCTAGTGACGTCGAAAGTGACCGGAGGCAGCTTGTGCAGCTTCTTTGCCACAAAATCGGGCACGTCATCCGGATCGGTCCTCTTCAGCAGGTTAATGGTGTCTACAAGCAAGCCCAATGTTTATTGTGCTAAGATTTCATGTATGTATAGGTCGGATAATACCAATCTTTAAAGTATCACTCACTAGCTCTTGGCCCGCGACTTCGTCTGCGTGGATTTCGTACTTTCTCTTTGGAACTTCAACACCGTCTCCACACCCTTTAAGGGGAGTATATGACCTAAACGCAAGTTTTATAATGTCTAAAAGTATATGATCCACAGCAGTAAACAAAATTAAAAAAAATATATGATATTCTTCAGGATTGCTAGTTTTTTTTCATTCATTGCAAATATGGGTATACAAATTATACCCATATTTGCAATGAAATAAATTATTTAATGATTTAAGATAGGTCCTCTCCAAATGTCTTACTTTTGCTGTGCCCGACAGGGTCCACGATTGTTACTAAAAATGTTTACCACCTAAGACTACATTGTGGAATGCAATAAAGAATTGAGTATTGAGTATTGAGTAACTGAAATAAGGGACCGATTTGCACTTGTAGAGGAACGATGACGTCTGATACAATCGTCTCAGCATAAATTTGAGCGTTGAGGTTGCCTCTGATCCAAATCAACTCAGTTCTTCCGCCGATCCAAATACCCGCCCATACCATGATGGTTCCACCACTATAAGGATGGACTTCCTGGCAGGATTTTAATCGCTGTTGGCGTCCAGGGGTTCTCCAGTGTCGTATACGTCTTGTATCCGGTCTCATACCAAAACGAGACTCATCAAAAAAGCACACGAAACGCCATTGTTCTTCTGCCCAATTTCTGTGTTCAAGAGCCCATTGATATCGAATCCTACGATTGTGCATTGCTATAGGTGGTACCCGTAGCGGTCTTCGGGAATGAAGGTTCACTTCATGCAAGCGGTTTCTGACTGTTTGGTCGCTAATTAAGTTCCCTGAAGAGTGATGAAGCCTCACGGCTAACATCATGGCGGTTATTGTTGGAGCTCTTCGAGTTAAGATTTGAATGTATCGGTCTTGTCTCCGTGTGGTGCAGCGATACCGTCCTCCATGGCGCTCAGCCACGGTACCAGTGCTTCGGTAACGTATCCAAAGTCGACTGATAACACTCTGACTTGTATTCAGAGCTAAAGCCACAGTACGTTGCCGGGAACCAGCTTCTATCATTCCCACGGCTCTGAGCATTTCTTCCCTGCTTAAATGACGTCGCCGCTCCATAATAACGTTGGTTTTAATCAGTAGTAGGGAAACAGTAGCACTAATAATGTCTTCAATGCGTTGTATGTTTTTATAGGGAAAATATTGACAGCTGATTTTCATCTTTTACTCGAATTTGATTCACAGTTCCTGATTCAAATTATGAAATGCACCAAAAAGGATCCATATAAATTTATAAAATCATAAATTTATTACAAAGCCACATCTTAATCTCAAGAAATCCGCATAAAAATGCTTGATCCCTAGACACTTTTGATGTGTGTATAAACATATAAGCCGATGATATAAACTGATGTTACGAGCTCAAATTTTGAGAATGTAAGCGACCATCTGACCGTAGCATTAACTTATAAAGCATAGTATACGGTCTAGTTTTTCTCCAAGTCACGCAGTCGCGCATATATGGCTGGATTGTAAAAGTAAGTAACAGCCCATTATCATTACTATTTTTATCTCGCGAAGCGACGCGCGCTTTACTTGTGGTAAACAAGTGTACAAACACGCTGTGAACGTGTGCGTGAAGACGAGTAGCGTCAGCACATAACACACGCACACACACACACACATCTGACGTTGCCATTGTCTCGGACGGTACCGAGAGCTACTGTGTTTACAGTACACACATATTCACAGCGTGTTTGTACACTTGGTAACCACAAGTAATAATAATAATAAATTTATTTATTAAAATATTTGAGGTGACATGACAGTTGTCACCTCCGAACAACAATGAATAAAATAAATAAAACGAAGAAAATTAAGATAGCATGTTGACGAGACAAGCCGCACGTCAAGCACGACCACCACCTCCGGACTCTTCGCTCAGCTCCGCCTCGCCGCCGCCGGTATCCAGCCCCTCTGTGAGCGCTGTGACGACACCGGCCGCGGCAGTTGCGTCGAGCTCGAGCGACGAGTATTTCTCTCCGCCCACGTCGCCACCACCTGCTCGTCGACGGGGAGGACGCCGGCCGCCGGATGGCTTAGGACCTCGAGGCCCAACGGCCTCTGATAGGGTCCCAGCTCCCGGCGGAAGTGTGCAGCGCATGAGATGGACGAGATCCATTAATGAAAATGTCATGCGCTCATACTATGGGGCTACAGAGGGGGGAAACAATCTGACCGCGTACCGTGTTCGGATGCTCTCTCTTTTTCAGGTGCTTGAGCCAGCTGTCAACGTTTCGGCACAACGACTATCGGATCAGGTGCGAGTCATCCAGCGTAATCATATGTTGGATGACTCTGTACTTGATCGCCTGCGAAATGAAATGCAGAGTGCCCATATCATCGCCCCCCAGTCGCAGACTGTTGTACATCCGCAGCCCCATATAACGCATGCTGACGAAGGGAGTAATGATAGGGCTACAAATGTAAGTAGTCAGTACAATGAGCAATTGAGGAGTGCTTTGGAGGATGCGATTCAGGAATATCGCTTCATGCCGCCCGAACTTAGGCCACGCTTACCTCGTTTGCCCATGCATAACAAAAATAGGGCGCTGGTGGCGGTCCTGGATTCGCAGTTATCAAACTATTTTGATACCTGCGAAGACCTCACCGATATTCATTCGATTCTGTACTGCGCGGCAGTAGCAGCATGTCGTGTAGCTCACGTCAAATTTGCAATTGACACTAGAGCTACACGACCGAAACCAAACGTACCAGCTTGGCAGTGCAGAATTGAACGCCGTATTGGTGGGGCCAGGACGCTCATCGGCAAACTAATCTGCTTCAAGGAGGGCAATACTCGCCCTAGAGTGATGCGCTTTGTGAGACGGGCATTCTCAGGGACTGATATCAGTCCCCAAGACTATATGTCTTGTGTCACAGAGCGCATCGACTTCCTGAAGCAGAAAGTGTATGCATGGGCAAACCGTATTCGTCGGTATAGGCGGCGAGTAGAGCGATACACTCAGAATCGCACCTTCCAGAGCGATGAAAGGTGGGTTTATAGGGGTTGGGAGCGACCGGACCATGGTGTGACTGAGACGTGCCTACCGGATGATGATGCCATGTGTTCCTTCTGGCGCAGCATCTGGTCGGTACCTGTCAGTCACACCGAAGGTGATTGGACTCGGAAAGTCGAGCGAGCCTGCGATCCGATACCAGAAATGGGGGCTATTACCATCTGCCCCCAAGATGTAGCTCGTGCAGTCCGTCCACTACCCAACTGGAAGTCTCCAGGGCCGGATGGACTGCACAACTTTTGGATTAAATGGTTCACAAGATCGCACGCTCGCTTGGCATCTCAGTTTCAGACAACTTTGGAATCTGGTTCGCTACCCCAATTCCTAACGACAGGAATTACCCACCTGCTCCATAAATCAGGTAGCACCGCGGAACCCAAGAATTATAGGCCGATCACGTGTTTACCGACGGTCTATAAAGTTCTTACATCCATTTTGAGAACTAAAATTAACAAACATATAGACACCAACTCCATCATGTCTGCCTCTCAAAATGGATGTAGGAATAGGTCCCGCGGTACTAAGGAGCTACTCCTCATTGATATGACCATTAGCCAACAGGTTCGTCGTTCCCGAAAGGATCTGTCGACATGTTGGATAGATTATAAGAAGGCCTATGACTCGGTGCCGCATACATGGCTCGTGAGGGTGTTAGAGTTGTAAATGATAAATGATTTTATTTCTGTAAGTAGGTTTGTTACAAACACTTTTACATGTCAATCATATTTTTAAAACTAGATGAGGTCGGCGTTTCATAACTGACTACTCTGAGAAGAAAGGCCGAAACAAACTCAGAGGTCACAGTCTCTTTTAAAGTCCAGACATAATCTTGGTCAGATCATGTGAAGACCATGTAGATTGGTGTCTGAAATGGTCTTTTGAGGAAAAACCATACAGATTGAGCGGACCTGTCCAGTCAGTGCACGCATTTGTCAGTAATCTTGCCGCTCAACTGAGAACTTAAGGAGCACAACGATTCGACGAACAATACCAAAGAAAGGACATTTGGGTAGGCCGCATAAATTACTCAAGCTGCCAGATCGTGAAACTAACTAAGAAATAAAATAAAAAAGTAATAATCCACATAATCTTCACATTCACAATAATTTAAATAATATAATACTTTACAAAGTAATTACTCATGTCATTGTATGTATAAAATTCATCAATGTCAATGTGTATATAAATATTCGAACATAATCTTTGAGGACCATGTAGATTAGTATCTGAAATGGTCTTCTGAGGAAAGAACCACGCAGATTAAGAGGACCTGTCCAGTCAGTGCACGCATTTGTCAGTAACCGTGCAGCTCAACTCAGAACTTTAGGAGCTCAACGATTCGACGAACAATACCAAAGAAAGGACATTTGGGTAGGCCGCATGAACTACTTAAACTGCCAGATCATGATTAAAACTGAAACAATGACCCACATAGTCCTCAAATTCACAATATTATTAAAACAATAAATTGTACTTCTCAAGGTAAGTATTCAAGTCGTTCTGTTATAATAATTATCAATTTATCAGTGTATGTAACAGAAATAAAAGAAAACATTCAGTATGCAGAAAATTGGAACAACTCAATCCCAAGCCTTTTTGTCCTCAATATAATCCTTAACGGTATAAAAGCCTTTCTGGCACAACTTACGTTTAATGAATGATTTGAATTTATTAAGGCTTAGATCTTGAACGTGGCTTGGAAGTTTATTATAAAAGCGTATACATTGACATCTGAACGAGCCACCTATTTTCTTGAGCCTTGTTGTAGGTACAACGAAGCTGTGTTTGTTCCTAGTATTTATATTATGGATATCACTGTATTTTTTAAACAAGTTTATATTTTTATGGGCATATAAAAGATTTTCAAAAATATACTGTGAAGGCACAGTCATTACATTAATCTCCTTAAATTTCTCTCTGAGAGTGTGTCTCGGGCTTAACTTATAAATTGATCGAACAGCTCTTTTCTGCAAAACAAAGATAGTCTGAATGTCGGCGGCATTTCCCCACAACAGAATACCATACGACATTACACTATGAAAATAGCTAAAGTACACTAAACGGGCTGTCTCTATGTCAGTTAAATTACGAATTTTTCTAACAGCGTATGCTGCGGAGCTAAGCTTTTTTGATAATTTATCTATGTGTGGGCCCCACTGAAGCTTAGCATCCAAAGTTAAGCCCAAGAATACTGTGCTATCTTCAGGATTCAATTCTCTGCCCTTTATCAATACATTAGTTAACACCTGTCTAACGTGAGGCAGCGTAAACTTAATGCATTTGGTTTTTTTTTCATTAAGTAGTAAATTATTAACATTGAACCAGTGAACTACTTTTGAGATCGCGCTATTTACATCGTCAGTAACCAGCTGCTGACGTTTAAGTTTAAACAAAAGTGAAGTATCGTCCGCAAACAACACTATATCATGATTATCCTTTATGAGGTAAGGCAAGTCATTAATATAAATAAGAAACAAAAAAGGACCAAGAATTGAGCCCTGTGGGACTCCCATTGTTACTATAGATCC
The DNA here is from genome assembly GCA_937001585.2 of Brachylomia viminalis. NCBI lineage: Eukaryota > Metazoa > Arthropoda > Insecta > Lepidoptera > Noctuidae > Brachylomia > Brachylomia viminalis. Next base: position 25,509,818 of record OW443294.2, on the reverse strand, counting down.
GGGAGATCTTTTACCATTAACGTCAACGCTCTGAACCCTATTATTCAAGTATGAAGTAAGAAGATCCAGAGCGGTGTTCCGGATCCCGTAGTGGCGGAGTTTCCTGATTAGCGTTTCATGAAGAACGCAATCGAACGCCTTGGACAAATCACAAAAAATGCCCAAGGCATCGCATTTATCTTCCCATGCATTATAGATATGTCCTAAAAGTTCAACACCGGCATCAGTAGTTGAACGACCCCTTGTAAAACCGAACTGTTTACTATGTAATAATTTATGTTTATTAAAAAATCTTTGCAATTGGGCTAAAATTAATTTCTCAAAAATTTTACTAAAGGTAGGTAGTACTGAAATAGGTCTATAATTTGTGGGGTCTGTAGTACTACCTGATTTAAACAAAGGTATTATTTTACTATTTTTCATGAGGTCAGGAAACTCTCCACAGTCGATACAATTGTTAAAAATAAGAGCTAAAGTAGGTGCTACAATGTCAATAATAGACTTAGCAACTTCTACAGAATTACCCCACAGATCTGCAGTCTTTTTTACGTTTAAAGTGTGAAAGGTTTTAATTATATCTCTACAAGTAATATGTTCAAAATGAAATTCCGAATCGCAAACATTAACATTTTCTTTAAGCAAATACTCAGCAACAGAAGGTGATGAGTTTAGTGATTTAGTAGTTGAAACGGGAATATCTGAAAAGAAATTTTCAAAGGCCGCGGCGACTTGTGAGTCAGATTTAATTATGTTGTCTTTAATGGACAGGCTGTAGTCAGTATTTCGGTTACTAGACCTTCCCGTTTCACTATTAACAATATTCCAAGTCGTTTTAATTACATTACTACTGTTTTTAATCTTCGAACTCAAATAACGGGACTTGGCCATACAACAAACTTTTTTAAATAATTTTGAATAATTTCTAACATATAAATTAAATTCAGCAGTGTTTAAAACGGTCCTTTCATTGTACAGTTCATAAAGCCGTGTTCTACTTTTATGAATACCAATGGTAGCCCAATCACTGAAAGATGCGTTGCTATTAACCGAGATAGTCTTGGGAACAAAGGTGGAATTAAATTGTTTACAGTATATATTAAAAAAATCATCATATAGATGATTAGGATCAAAGTTAATAGATAAAACTGGTAATTTATTAATGAGTTTAACTTTAAAAGCTTCCAAGCGACTTGCAGTTTTGGGGTTGACAGTGATATCCTTTTTAGCCACTTTCTTGATTTGGTTTTGGATAGTAATCCTTTGCCCGCAATGATCAGAATCTAGTAAATTTATTATTTCTTTGTGGCTTGGTATAACATCTGTATAAATATTATCTAGGCATGTTGCACTAGTAGGGGTTATTCTAGTGGGCTCCAAAAATAGGTTTACAAGATTGTAGGACTGAAACAGACTTAATATTTTACTACCAGAACCTGAGTTTTCTAATAAATTAACATTAAAATCACCGCAAGTGATAATGGACTTGTTCGAGTTACAAATCTTGTTTAACACTTCATCCATTACCTTTTCAAAGCAGTCATACAATCCTGAAGGGGGTCTGTACACACTTAATACAATAAACTGCTCCAATTCTATACAGGCTATTTCTATTGTCCGCTCAACAGATAGGCTCACAATATCCTTACGTTCTTTAAATTTAAGCTGGTTGCTTACTAAAATTAAGGAGCCACCATGTATAGCATTTACTCTGCTGAACGAACTACCAACCTGGTGATTATTAAAATTGAACAAGAACTGGTGGATTTTAAGCCAATGTTCTGTTATACAAAGAATATCTATACTGTTACAGTTCATAAATAATTCTACTTCTAAATCTTTGTTCATAAATCCTTGAATGTTTTGATGCACCAGGTTGATACTATTTACTGATTTCAAGCTTTTACTTGAATTATTCTTACAATTCTGTACATTATTGCTAGAGGTTGCCTCTATTGTCTTATTTTTTAATTTAAATGATTAGCAATGTCAATGTGTACCAAATTATTGGCTGAATTATTTGATATGTTAGTATAGCTTTGCTCAATAGAAGCAATTTGTTTAGCCAAATTCTTGGCTGTAATAGAAAAGTAATATGATAGCGACACAGCTATCTGTCTTTTACAATATTTTGACAAATAGTACCTATCCACAAAATATCTATCTTTAGTCAAATATAAATGATTACCAACATAATTGTTAGTGTCAATTAGATGGAATAAATTGTTATTATTTGTCAAATTATGCAATGTCATATGAATTTCATACCTAAACTTGTTTTCTTCCTGTGGCAAACTTTGGTTATAAGGGAATGTGAACATAACAATTTTTCTTAACTTCAGGTTGCATAATGAAGTATAATATTGGAGTAATTCTCCTTTGTTCACATTACCTCTATTACCAATAAATATTAATAATGTAGTATCCTGGTTAAAATTGCATTTCATAATTTTATTCATTATGTCCAATAAAGAACAACCAGGCATACAGTGGTTCATAATTGAGTGTCCCGGATATTTATTTGTCAACAAGTGGCCTAAATCCTTCCCAATTTCATCACAAAAAAGTAAAATTTCTTTATTTACACTCTGTTTAGGGAGACAGAATGGCAAACTGGCACAAGACTGCGGTATGGCGGTATCACATATTGTCAATGAATGTTCCGGTGTGGGTTCAATAGGTGGTGGTTGACAATGATCACATTTATTTGTTTGTGAGCTTACCAGCTCATTCATTGCCAATACATATTCCCTCATTTGGCTTTCAGAGGCTGTATATTTAATGGTCATAGAAGTAAGTTTCTCCTGTAGCTGGTCAAGCTCATACTGCAAGTCTTTTGTGTCAATTTGGTATTTCCTAGTACTCTTTTCTAGGTTAAATGAATACATATCTAATTGTTTCAGTAGATGTAACCTCTCTCTATTTAGTTTTACATTTTTGATGAAGAACTTTTGTTTTTTGACCATTTTCTTAGTTTTAACTATGTATTTATTATTTTTTATGTATTTTTTAAGTTTATTTTTACTTGTAACTACCCTCACTGATTTACTTAATTTTGAATCATCACCTGTTAAATCTATTGTGTAAGAGGGGTTTATTGCAGAAACCATTGATGGGACAATAGGCACCAATTCATTGAATAGACTTTGATTCAACGAGGCAGTGATGTTTAGATTTGTAGTCTCTAGTTGTTCAATCTGACTTTGAGCCTCATGCAGCTGCTGTTGTAAAAAATATTTGTGGCTAAGAGTTTGTTCATACTCATTGCTACACTGGCTGAACCCGTCCACAACAACTTGGAGCCTGTCCCGGGCTGCTATGGCATCAGTGTGTTGAATATGTAACTGAGCCATTTCTGTTTTCAACTTCCTATTCTTTTCAAGAATACCAAGGAACTCTATTTCATTTTCATCTCTTTCCCTAATCAGTTGGGCACAGTGCTCCTTAGACGCCTTTAATTCGCTCAAAGCCTGCGTGAGTTTGGACTCTTCAAGGCGAGCCCGCGCGCTACGAGTCATAATCATGATTAGGTAAAGAGAAAAAGAAGATATTGGAAAAAGACTAGTGGATTGAGTAAGAGATGATTAGTTAAACAGAAAATGAAATTTAGATCGTATAGAAAGAAGTTCTGTCACCAACTAATCAAGGTTATGTTTACGTTTTTAAGGTCATTGGCCTATACTTGTAGCCGTACTAAAAGTGATCTAATTAATTGTAGGCAAAATATTAGAACTTAAACAATCTACTACAAAGTAAAATATATAGTATTGTACCTGCTAAGAGATGAAAATGCAATATTCGCTTGAGCCGGTAACTGTCAAAGGATCACAATGAAATTTTTACACATAATTTGCACATAATGCGTAATTTTAACACATAAAACACTTAAATACGCTATAAACTAGTTAATAAATTGGAAATAGGCCTTATTTAAGAAGGAAATCTATTATTTAAAATTAGCGATGCGCGATGGCGAGAGGTTTTTTTCGATTGTTTCGATTGTTCGAACATCTCGATGGTTCTCGATTGTTTCGACTTGGACTCGAGTCCGACTCGGTCTGCTATTGCGACTATTGCGAGTATTGCGACTGGCGCATGGCACCGATGGCACGTTCATTCGCGAGTTGTTCCTCGATGGTTTAGAGTTTCACGAGTTCTTGACTTGCGTTGTGATTGCGAATCTACACTAATTCTTTCCACAAGAGCAATCAAAAATAGTCAATACCGCGACGGGAAATGTAAAGTAGTTATCGTACGTACGAATACTTAGATAGAAGGAATCGTGAAAATAAATAAAACATAATAATATCGAGGGTGCATATTGAATCAGTTTTTTTATTAATTAGATATATGTATGTAGCATGGTTTTTAATCTATATAACTATTTAAATGTATAGGTAAATCAGTCGAGCACGATATTCAACAATCATAATCAAATAACAATCACTAAAACGTTTCAGAAAAGTCTTAATCTCTATAGGTAATGTAATAATTTCTAGTCTTTGTATTTATCAAATCACAGACATATTACTTAGGTACCTACTTATCTATACGGTTTATTTTAAGAAAAATAAACTTGTTACGAGTATATTAGAGCAACTGAATCAGTCGGGATTCTTTAATATATATTTTAGACAACAATAACAAAATAATAAGATTAAAAAACTATGCTACATACATATAAAAAAAAACAGATTAAATCTTATGAAATCTATTTTTTTATTATTTAGATACATATTTATGTAGCATAGTTTTTTAATCTTATAATCATAAAACTATTTAAATTTAAAATCAGTCTAGCACGGGATAATCAACAATCTTTATCAATTAACAATCACAAAATCGTTTCAGAAAAGTCTATATATCTATCTATATATTGTAATTATTTCTAAGTCTTTGTTTATATCAAATCACAGACATATTATTTAAGTAACTACTTATCTATTTATTTTAAGACTAGTAAACTGAATCAGTCGGGATTCTTTTATATAATATAATAATATTCTTTTAAATAGACAACAATAATAAAATCAACAAACATGAAATGTATGAACTTGTCAACACAAATAGAAATAATGCTAGTTATAAAGGTACATACTAGGAGTAGGTACTAAGATTATATAAAAACGATACGTAGAATTTATTTCATACCTAGGTACTTAATTGAAATATCCAGACATTCCACTTAAATTAGTTTTACATTCTCGCTCAAAAATAGAAGTTGGTCTAATTTTTTTGGAGCCAATCTATTTCGTCTATCATTAGTTATCATGCCAGCTTTACTAAACATTCTTTCCGATGGTACTGAAGTTGCGGGCATGTTAAGGTACTTACAGGCTAGTTTATATAGGTGTGGAAAAGTATTAGAGTGCATTTTCCAAAATTCGAAAGGATTCTTTTTGCGATCGAAATATGGCATTTCAAGGTACTGTTTTATATTGCATATGGCATTGGTACTAGGAGTGATAGTTGAACGAATTGCGGAAACTTTTTGGTCGAAATCACTCCACAGTTCGTCATCATCTTTTTCTTGGGTTGAAAGGGTTCTTCTTGATGTGGCAGTTGTTGGTGTAGGCATTGGCACAGATGTATTTTCAGAACTACTAGCAGTTCCAATTAATGCGCTCAACTCTTCAGTTACCCATTGTTGAGCATTGTCTGCGTTTTCTGAAGTACCAAAAGCGGCTTTTTTGAACCTAGGGTCCAAAAAAGTAGCCTTTGCAACGGCTTTAGTGGTTTCCAAAAATCCAAGACGCCTGGATACAGTTTCTAAAATCTTTAATTTAAGTTGATTTCCAATGTCTGTAGTGCAATTTTTGTTTTTTATTTGGATTTGTAGTCCTCGGATAAGTGGTGTTATTCTTGACATTGTTGGGTACATTTCGCCTGACAAATCTTCTGTCATAATTAAGATTAATTTAAAAATTTGAACGCAGTCATCAATTGCTTCCCAATCTGACCCGTCTAGATTTCTCGGAGCATTTGGCAGTGATGAAAGGGCTGCTGACAGTGGCAGTTTCATTTGTGATAACCTTTCCATCATAATCACTGCAGAGTTCCATCTGGTGGGTACATCTTGCTTGAGCTTTAATTCCTGAAGTCCCATCTGATGCTGTATTTCCCTCAATTTATATGCTGCCAAATTACTCTGTTTGAAGTACGTGACTAGCGAGCGGCACTTTGAAAGCAAAGTTTCTAGAGATGGATTTTCTTTGATGCTATCTTGAACCGACAAATTGAGCGTGTGAGCGACACATGGATGATGATATTTATGAAGATGTTCGGTGATAGCTTTTTTCATATTTGCAGCGTTATCAGTCACCACTGTAACTATCTTGTTGGTAATATTCCATTTACCTAAAATATTTAAAATAGCTTGTGCGATATTAACAGAAGAATGATCAGTGTGCACTTCTTCGGTAGATAAAACTGCAAAACGAATTTGAAATTCGTATACATAATGTGCAGTCACCGTTATATAGGCTCTGTTACTATCAGATGACCACATGTCAGTGGTTGCAGAAATGAAGTCAGTTTTTTCAAATTGGTTTTTGAAACTGGTGCTTATAAATTCATATTCTTCGGATAACACGTTCTCCGATAGCACTTTTCGGGATGGTAACTTGTGTCGAGGAATATATTTTTTTACAAAAAAATTGAATCCGCGATTTTCAACTATTGACAATGGTTGACAGTCCACTGCAATCATACGTATTAAATCTTTGTCGAATTCGCGACGTTCATCGTTGTTTACCTCAGTCTGCGCTAAGCCATACAATCTCATCTGCTTAATTCTTTTTGGAGGGGGTGCACTCTGGTTTGTTACTTGCGTACTACTAATCGAGCTGACAGTGGTCGTTGTTATGGGTGTGGAGCTATAATAACCAGCAATTGATGTTGAAGCCACGGGTATTGCGGTGTCAGCTGACGATATGGTTGTAGGTAATGCGGGATTCACAGGATTATTTTCCGTTGTAGTTGGAGTTTGTTCTTCTAATGCTTGCGATAATTGAATGGGATGTTTCCTTTTTAGGTGATCATTGAGGTTAGTGGTATTGCCGAAGTACTTGTAAACAGTTTTACACAATTTGCATTCCACTGATGTCACTTTACTGTTTAACAATTGTTTATTAAAAAACTCCCACACTATAGATCTTTTTAAAATTCGGGGCATTTTAACGAATTTAAATAAAGGTAAACGTTCACAAAGGTTCGACTCGAGTCTGGCACGCTCTCGCCTCTAACTAAGTAACATAACATGCACCTCGGCTTGATTGATGCATGCAATCGACTGAACCCGGTGACGTGCGTGCGAGCGAGACTCGGTGAGTGAGAGTGACTGATTCGAACAATTGAAAACTAGCGGCCGATTCCGTTGACTCGAAACAATCGAAAAATATCTCGATTGTTTTGTAGAACGGCGAGTCGATGGTTGACTCGATGGTTTATTTTAACGACTCCGATTCTTTCGATTGTTAAAACATCTCGGAATCGCCCATCGCTATTTAAAATTAAAATTAAAAGGACAAATTCAGATCAGCTGTTAGCTTTAGTGTTGCCACAGGAAAAAAAGTATAGTGTAGTATAAAGTAGATACAATTCTTCGCACCTTCCTAATGTCATGTATGCGGCAATGGAGGACGGTCCTTCACTATCCAGGATGTCGAAATATTCACGGGAATAGCGAACCGATAAGGATCGAGCGAGGCATATTTCAGGGCGATAGTTTGAGTCCGCTTTGGTTCTGCTTAGCCTTGAATCCTCTAAGCACACTGCTGGGGGATTCAGGTCTAGGCTATCGGTTGAGGAGAGGTGGTCAGGTTATATCGCACCTCCTCTACATGGATGACCTAAAACTCTTTGCCCCCAACAATTTGCAACTGATGGAGCTACTGAAAGTAACTCAAACTTTCAGTAGCGCCATCAGGATGGAATTTGGTGTGGACAAATGTGCGGTCATGCATGTAAAGCGAGGGGAGATTGTTGAATCCGTGGGAACCCAACTCTCGGATTCCACAAACCTTAGAGCCCTCTCCGCATTCGAAACCTATAAGTATTTGGGTATGTCGGAAACGTTAGGCATCAATGTTACTGACATGAAGCAATCGTTGAAGGAACGCTTCTTTGGCCGCCTGAAAAAAGTACTTAATAGTCTTCTATCAGGCGGAAACAAGGTGCGCGCCTTCAACGGTTGGGTCATGCCGGTTTTGATGTACTCTTTCGGCATACGCAAATGGACTCAGACCGAACTCGACGCCCTGGATAGGAGGGTCCGTACGCTGCTGACTGCAAATCGAATGCATCACCCACGTTCATCGGTAATGAGGCTGTATATCCCGCGAAAGTGTGGAGGTCGAGGCTTTTTAAACGCTAAGACCCTCCACAATCGCGAGATATGCAGTCTCAGGGAATATTTCCTCGAAACCGACGTGGGTATGCATCGAGATGTAGTCACGGTGGACAAGGGCCTCACCCCGCTCTCCTTGGCTAAAGAGAACTGGCGCAAACCTGTAGTGCTTGACACTAATGATCGCATGGAGGTATGGCAGAGTAAGGAGCTCCACGGACGCTTTTTCCGGGCCCTACATGGACCGGATGTAGATCTACTAGCGTCCGTTGCCTGGCTGCGTTTCGGTGACCTCTTTGGAGAAACCGAAGGCTTTGTCTGTGCAATTATGGACGAAGTTATGATGACGAACAATTACCGGAGATTTATTGTGAAAGACGGCACGGTTGACATCTGTCGGGCATGCCACCGGCCGGGAGAATCAATCAGGCATATCATCTCCGGGTGTTCTCGTCTAGCTAACGGAGAGTACTTGCATAGACACAACCTTGTAGCCAGGATAATCCATCAGCAACTTGCTCTGAAATACAACCTTGTTGAATCGGAGGTACCGTACTACAGGTATGTGCCCGACCCAGTTCTCGAAAATGGTAATATCACATTGTACTGGGATCGATCCATCATCACTGACAGGACTATTGTTGCCAATAAGCCTGATATAGTGGTGGTGGATCGATTGGAGCGACGCGCAATGATTGTTGACATAACCATCCCGCATGATGAGAACCTCGTGAAAGCCGAGAAAGATAAACAAATCAAGTATCTTGACTTGGCTCACGAGGTTGTCGACATTTGGGATGTGGGCTCAGCGGTCATTGTGCCGATAGTCGTGACAGCCAATGGGCTAATACCCAAGAGCCTCGACCAACACCTAAGGAGGCTCTCGTTAGGCAGCTGGATCAAGGGCTTGATTCAGAAAGCGGTACTTCTGGACACGGCCCGCATTGTTAGGAAGTTTCTCTCTCTGGAGCCCTGACCGCCGGTAGCTTGGACCCTGTTCCCGATACCGGTGGGCTACTATTTTTTATATTTTTAAATGTTTTTGGTATCTTTTTATTTATAAAAATATTTAAAAATGTAATTGATATGTATGTTAATGAAATAAAGGAAATAATAATAACAAAACCAACGTCAACACGTCACGAAATTTTTCAGTTATATTTATTTTAGACGCAGTTTTTATATTGGTTTTTATATTTTATGAGAAACCATACAACAAGCCTGAAAAAAAGAATAAATACTCCCCACATAATTCAAGAAAAGCAAAATTAACCAGAATTCTATAAACTTTCGTCAAAAACTACCGAATCTGAAGTGACATCTGTCATGCCACCTCCGAAAATGCCTTACAATAATAATTCAAATTACTTGCATGAAAACTGAAAAATGTTGACGAGGTCAGCTTCAAGACGAGCACGCCTACCACCTCCGGAATCTTCGCTCGGCTCCGCCTCGCCGCCGCCGGTACCCAGCCCCACCGTGAGCGCTGTGACGACACCGGCCGCGGTAGTTGCGTCGAGCTCGAGCGACGAGTATTTTTCTCCGCTGACGTCGCCAACACCTGTACGTCGGCAGGGGAGAGGCCGGCCACCGAGGAGCTTGGGACTTAGGGGCCATCCGGCCCCGAGCCGGGTCCCCGCTGCCGGTGGTTGTGTGCAGCGCATGAGATGGACTCAATCTATGAACGAGAACGTCATGCGCGCATATTACGGGTCTACAGAGGGGGGAACTAACCTCACTGCGTACCGTGATAGGATGCTGTCTCTGTTTCAGGAACTAGAGCCAACCGTCAACGTCTCGGCCCAACGACTGTCAGATCAGGTGCGGGTCATCCAACGTAATCATTGGTTGGACGATGCTGCACTTGATAGGCTGCGCTCAGAGCTGTGCAACCATATCGTCTCGGCTCCGGCACAGACCGCGGTACAAGCTTCAACCATTGAAGCAGTCTCGCCGCGGTCCAATCATGGTGTTGAAGAAGACGATGATAGGGTTACCACAGTAAGTAGCCAGTACAACGCCCGATTGAGGAGCGCACTGGAGGATGCGTTTCGCGAGTATAGATCCACTTCGATCGAACTTAGACCCCGATTACCACGCCTACCTATTCACAAAAAAATAGGGCGCTGTTATGTGCCCTCGACTCGCAGCTGAAGAATATGTTCGAGAGCAGCAAGGATCTCGTTGATACACACTCGATTCTGTATTGTGCGGCTGTTGCGGCATGTCGTTTAGCTAATGTCAAGTTTCCAAACTATGACGGAGCTAGTCGACCAAAACCAGCTGTACCAGCCTGGGAGTGCAGGATCGAGCGTCGTATCGATGGGACCAGGGTACTTATCGGCAAACTATACTGCTTCAGGGAGGGCAATACACGACCACGAGTGATGCGCTTTGTAAGACGGGCATTCGCGGGGACTGGAATCAGCCCTCGAGAATACATGTCCCGTGTCACAGAGCGCATCGACTTCCTGAAGCAGAAAGTTTGTGCATGGGCGAGCCGTATTCGGCGGTATAAGCGACGGGTTGATCGGTACACGCAAAATCGCATGTTCCAGAGCGATGAGAGGTGGGTGTACAGAGCTTGGGAGCGACCTGAACAAAATGTGACAGACGTGTGCCGCCCGGATGACGCCGCCACGAGAACATTCTGGTGCAACATCTGGTCGGTACCCGTCTGTCACGCTGAGGCTGGCTGGATACGAGTGGTCGAGCGAATGTGTGAAACTATACCAGAAATGGGAGCAGTCCTAATTACGCCATTAGACGTTGCCAGAGCGGTCCGTCCGTTACCGAACTGGAAATCTCCGGGACCGGACGGATTGCACAACTTTTGGTTAAAATGGCTAATTAGTTCACACATTTGCCTGGCATCTCAGTTCCAGTCATCCTTAGAGTCTGGGTCGCTACCACAGTTTCTAACAACAGGCGTTACCCACCTGCTCCATAAATCAGGTAGTCCCACGGAACCCAAGAATTATAGACCAATTACGTGTTTATCGACGGTCTATAAACTTCTTACATCCATTCTGAGAGCGAAAATTAATACGCACATTGGCAGTAATATGATTAGGTCTGCCTCTCATAATGGATGTAGAAACGGGTCCCGCGGTACTAAGGAGCTACTCCTCATCGACATGGCCATTAGCCAACAGGTTCGTCGATGCCGCAAGGATCTGTCGACATGCTGGATAGATTATAAGAAGGCCTACGACTCGGTGCCACATACGTGGCTCATGAGGGTGCTGGAGTTGTACAAGATTGATGCAACTCTACGCACTTTCCTAGAGTCGTGTATGGGGCAATGGAGGACGGTTCTTCGCTATCCAGGATGTCGACAGATCCAGGGGAATGATGAGCCTGTATGGATTAAACGGGGAATATTCCAGGGCGACAGTTTGAGTCCACTTTGGTTCTGCTTAGCCCTGAATCCTCTAAGTACACTACTGGAGGATTCAGGTCTAGGTTATCGGTTGAGGAGAGGTGGTCAGGTCATATCTCACCTCCTCTACATGGATGACTTGAAACTCTTTGCCCCCAACAAATTGCGACTGATGGAGCTACTGAAGGTAACTGAAACTTTGAGTAGCGCCATCAGGATGGAATTTGGTGTGGACAAATGTGCAGTCATGCATGTAAAGCGAGGTGAAATTATGGAATCCGAAGGAATTCATCTTTCGGATTCCATACACCTTAGATACCTCTCCTCATCCCAAAGCTATAAATATTTGGGTATGTCGGAAGCGTTAGGCATCAACGTTGCTGACATGAAGCAATCGTTGAAGGAGCGCTTCTTCGGTCGCCTGAAGAAGATATTACTTAGTCTTCTTTCAGGCCGAGACAAGGTGCGTGCCTTCAGCGGTTGGGTCATGCCGGTTTTGATGTACTCTTTCGGCACACTCCAATGGACTCAGACTGAACTCGACGCCCTGGATAGGAGGGTCCGTACACTACTGACCGCAAATCGGATGCATCACCCACGTTATTCGGTGATGAGACTGTACATCCCGCGGAAGTGCGGGGGTCGAGGCTTTTTAAATGCGAAGACCCTCCACAACCGCGAGGTCTGCAGTCTCAGGGAATATTTTTTAAAAGCTGAAATGGGTATGCATCGAGATGTAGTCGCGGTGGACAAGGGCCTCACCCCGCTCTCCTTGGCTAAAGAGAACTGGCGCAAACCTGTAGTGCTTGACACTAATGATCGCATGGAGGTATGGCAGAATAAGGAGCTCCACGGACGCTTTTTCCGGGCCCTACATGGACCGGATGTAGATCTACTAGCGTCCGTTGCCTGGCTGCGTTTCGGTGACCTCTTTGGAGAAACCGAAGGTTTTGTCTGTACAATTATGGACTAAGTTACCTTGACGAATAACTACCGGACACATATTATGAAAGACGGGACGGTTGACGTGTGTCGGGCATGCCACCGTCCAGGTGAATCCATCAGACATATTATCTCTGGTTGTTCTCGTCTGGCTAACGGCGAGTACTTGCACAGGCATAACCAAGTAGCCAGGATTATTCACCAGCAACTTGCTTTAAAATATAAACTTGTGGATACCGCTCGTACCGCATTACAAGTATGCGCCCGACCCAGTTCTCGAAAATTACCAAGTCACGTTGTACTGGGATTGGTCTATCATTACTGACAGGACTATTGTCGCCAATAAGCCTGATATAGTGGTGATAGATCGATTAGCGCGCCGCACAATGATTATCGATGTTACCATTCCACATGACGAGAACCTTGTGAAAGCTGAGAAAGAGAAACAAATTAAATATCTCGACTTAGCACACGAGGTTGTTGACATGTGGAATGTGAGCTCGGCTGTCATTGTGCCGATTGTCGTATCGGCCAAAGGCCTGATGGCAGAAGGCCTCGATCAACATCTTTCGAGGCTCTCGTTAGGCGGTTGGATCAAGGGCCTGATTCAGAAGGCAGTACTCCTTGATACGGCTCGTATCGTGAGAAGGTTCCTGTCTCTGGAGCCCTAACCACCGGTAGCTTGGACCCTGCTCCTGATACCGGCGTACCACTATTTTTATATTTTTAAATGTTTTTTCAAATGTTTTTTATTATAATATTTACAAATTTATTTATATGTATGAAAAAAAATAAACGGAATAATAATAATAATCAGTGTGTCTATTCTGTAAAAATCTCACCGTGAAAACTAAGGTTAAGTGAGCTTGAAGTGAGCTGTCATTCCGCCTGATGCTAGGGATTGACACTGTGTTCTATGTTAGGGGTTTTGGTTTCCGCAATTAGTCCTTCAGGTAGACCTTTGTGCGTGGGCCATGGTAGCCGTTGGTGGTTCTTCCAACCAGCCCACCTCCTTCTAGAAGTTGACTAGATCACCTAGCCTGTTGAGAACATCTGTGTAAGATCTGGGTGCCCCGATGGTTTCTGTCATAATCTGAGTAATGCCTGTGCATTCAAAAAGCACATGCGCGACGGTTTCCTCAGCCTCCATGCAAGCCCTGCATAGAGGACTGTCCGTTATGCCTATTGTGTGGAAGTGTTTGTTTACTGAAAAATGTCCCGTGATGGTCCCCGTCACCAGGCGCAGTCTGTTCCTGTCCAGGCGTAATAAACGTCTGGTTAGCCTGCCATCTAAGGGTGGCATAGCTTCCCTGGACTGCCTGCAGCATGATGTCGAGGTCCACCAGCTCTCCGCTTGTCTATGGGTGGACTCTTGTAGCCACCTGCGAATCTGGTTGAAGGGGATGGGCACGATAGGTTCGGGTCCGCAGACTGACGTGCTGGATGCTCTTCTAGCCAGTTCGTCAGCTACGTCGTTACTTATTGATACGCTGTGTTCTTTTATGCTGTTACTCGTTCTAGTGCATTGTGGCATTCTAGTGTTAGACTTGGCGTAAAATATTGATTGAGGATTGACACTATTGATTAGCTCACTTCAAGCCCACTTCACCAAAATTTTCTCGGTGAGACTTTATCAGAATAGATCGCCTGAACCAGGAACGTACTTACCTTTGTTCTTAAAATATATCATTTATGTATGTATGTATCTACAAGGTGTTTAATTAACAATTAATTAAACATTCTACATTTACATAGATAATGAGAATCCCTCCAACTCCATAAACTTTTAATTGGCTCCTAGTCCACTGAAGTTTTTTATTCGCCGTACTCAATACATATTATCACTTTGAAGTGAGACGTTTTTATTCGTTTTGGTATTTAACAACATTAAACTTTATTTGTGATTATTTGGTAAGAATACAATAAAGTTTGTGTTTAATTGTTGATACCATTGCCCCGCGCGTGGCTAGTGCCTTATTTTAAAGGTTAGTTTATTTGGTGCCAGTTTTTACGCTACTTATTTACTTGGTTTGAAAAATTCCGTTTAGGTACTATTTTTACTAAAATTGTTTATTCTATTATTTTAACAGACTGATAACAACTTATAATAACCGCTGTACTATTTAATGTGATAACCTATATGCCACCCTGAACAGGAACGAGCCATGAAAATTTAAACAAAATCGTATGCAATCCTTTGACCAAAGAACAAGCTACTGAATACACTCTCACGAAATCAAAATCAGAAGTCATTTATCCAAACTACGCTGAGAATCAGAACTTCTGGAGCGCCAACATTACATAAGAAAGTCCCCCAAAACGCCTGCCTATCATCACTTTCTAGTGCTTTATATAGGAAAAAGTGGCGCAAATAACTCCACAGCAGCACAACTGTCTGTTCAGTTAGAATAACTTGATTCTATAGAATAATATGCAAAGTAATTAACATTACGAAACACAAAACATTACATTAAAATACAACTAGCATGCGCCAATACACAAAAAAAAGAAAAAAACAACTATCGACTAGTCTATTACTAGTTTAGTAAGCAGCTTCTGTCCAATGTCTTTTTTTTTCTTTGAATGTTATGTACGCCTAAATAATGTTTAAAGCTAATGTTATTAGTACTTAATGAATAAATAAATAAATAATCTCTAAGCAATTACCTACCTAACCTTAAAATTCTCCAAAATCTACCTTTCACTAATATGTGACATTAACATGTCCTTAGTAAACTGAGCGCAGACAACAATAATACCACCTTAATCTTATTACATTGTTCTTTATTCTGCGAAAAATAAGAGGACTACCTAAATAAAAATGGACGCAAACAAAGCGACGAGCTAAGTATGTGAAGACAGATGAAAATACTGCGTGATTCTGCTTGTCTTCGGAGAGACAGCTTTCTAAATGTGAGGGGTTTATTGTATTATGTGATGTTCACCGTGACGGTTAAATTAATAGACCACTGCGGGGCACAGGCTCCCCTGTCCTTTTTGCACTCAACACTTTTTTTTTTTTTTTGTTCACGGTTGGAAAATCGTCATGGATGTCCGCCGCCCTTGTGGGCGGACTCTTACTGACAAAAAATCACCCAGGTGTTTCATCTCACACGTACGCCAGGGTTCGTGGGAACGTACGAATCTTCTGCAACCCCCGGCTGGTGCCAGCCTTTCTCGGCAGGCCTCCTCAGGTTTGGGGGAGGAGTGAGGTCCCCCACGATGTCTAAGAGAGGCGCGCGTGGAACACTACGGGCCGCCACCTCGGGTCCTGATGTGTGTGGGACGACGGACGTCCCCGAGTCCGTAGCCCCTGGTCCCATTTAGGGGGCTGGAAGAGGGCGTTGTCCGCCCTCCACCGACGCCCGGTGCGCCTACTGCGGGCCGTGTGAGTGGACGAGATCTCCCTCTCCCTTTCCGCAGCCTGATTCTGCGAGATGACTGTTTCGCAGAAGGAAACCACCGCGTCCCATGACTCTTCATAACAGACTATCGCATTCACTACGGCTGACAGCGACAGGTGACTGCCTACTCCTGAGATGAGGGCACGGCGCGGGTACTCCCAAGCGGCACACTCTGCCAGCGTATGCCGCGCCGTGTCCTCTCGGCAGTCGACGCAGTGGTGACACCGGGCGTCCGGCTCCCTGTTTATGCGACACAGGTACTTCCCGAAGCAACCATGCCCCGAGAGCACCTGCGTCGCCCGAAACGACAGGGAGCCGTGCCTCCTCCCGAGCCAGCGCTCGAGTACCGGCCGGACCGCCTCGATGGTGACGAGGCCGGCGGTAGGCCGAGAAAGCCTGTCCCGCCATTCCGCCACCAGGACCTCGCGAAGCTGAGACCGACGCAGCTCCATGTGCCGCTGCATCGGTCCCTCGCCCCGCGCCCTCGCTTCCTCGCGCCACCGATACAATGACGCGAGTACTTTCGCCTCGAGGTCCCAGGGCGGGGATCCGGCTAGTACGTAAGCCGCCTCGTAAGAGATCGTGCGATACCCCCTGATGACTCTGACGGCCATCGCCCTCTGCGGCTTTCGCAAAACTACGATGCTGCCGGCCGTCAGGTCAGAGGCCCACACCGGGGCCCCATACAGGGCCATGGATCGCACGACCCCCACGTAGAGCCGCCTACAGACGGCGCTCGGGCCCCCCAGATTGGGAAGCAGCGTCGCGAGCGCGCCAGCCGCGCCCAGCAACTTGGGTGCCAGCCGTCGGAAGTGGGGCTCGAAGTTCCACCGGCTGTCGAGCACCAATCCTAAATACTTCATGGTGGACTCGACAGCGATCCGAGCCCCCCCGACCACGATGTGTGAGCCGGGTGGCGCCATGGCCTCTGACTTGCTGAGGGCCACCTCCAGGCCTAGGCAACGTATGCGGCCCACCACCTGTGACACCGCAGCCGTCGCCAGCAACGCTGCCTCCCTGTGCGAGCTCCCCCGGGCAGTGACTAGCGTGTCATCTGCATAACACGTCAGGTCTACGCCCGGTTGGAGCTCGCCCCTCAGCACCCAGTCGTACCCGATGTTCCACAGGAGCGGCTCTAGGACCGAACCCTGCGGAACACCGCACGACATGCGGCGCTGGTTTCCGCCATCACGTCCCACGTAAGTGACACACCTCTCCGACAGATAAGCCCCAACGATGTGGCGGAGGTAGGGAGGCACCCGATGGAGCATACGATCCTTCCTCAACCCCCGACTGGTGCCGGCCCGCCACCGCGGGCCTCTTCGGGCCTGGGGGGGAGTGAGGTGTTTGACTCCCCCCGCGACGTCTAAGAGGGGCGCGCGTGGAACACTAGGCGCCGCCACCTCGGGTCCTGATGTATGGGGGGCGACGGACGTCCCCGAGTCCGTCGCCCCTGGACCCATTTAGGGGGGCTGGAAGAGGGCGTTGTCCGCCCTCCGCCGACGCCCGGTGCGCCTTCTGCGGGCCGGGTGAGTGGACGAGATCTCTCTCTCCCTTTCCGCAGTGGTGACACCGGGCGTCCGGCTCCCTGTTTATGCGACACAGGTATTTCCCGAAGCAGCCATGCCCCGAGAGCACCTGCGTCACCCGAAACGACAGGGAGCCGTGCCTCCTCCCGAGCCAGCGCTCGAGCACCGGCCGGACCGCCTCGATGGTGACGAGGCCGGCGGTAGGGCGTGAAAGCCTGTCCCGCCATTCCGCCACCAGGACCTCGCGAAGCTGAGACCGACGCAGCTCTATGTGTCGCTGCATCGGTCCCTCGCCTCGCGCCCTCGCTTCCTCGCGCCACCGATACAACGACGCGAGTACTTTCGCCTCGAGGTCCCAGGGCGGGGATCCGGCCAGTACGCAAGCCGCCTCGTAGGAGATCGTGCGATACCCCCTGATGACTCTGACGGCCATCGCCCTCTGCGGCTTTCGCAAAACAGCGATGCTGCCGGCCGTCAGGTGAGAGGCCCACACCGGGGCCCCATACAGGGCAACTCAACTTGATCCTTTTTTTTTGTTTTTTTTTTTGTATTTTTTTTTTTGTTTCTGGGGTGGAAAATCCTCATGGATGTTCGCCGCCCTGGGGCGGGCGGCGGGGTCTGTCAGACTCTTACTGACTAAAAACCACCCCGGTGTTCCATCTCACACCTACGCCGGGGGTCGCGGGAACGTACGATCCTTCCGCAACCCCCGACTGGTGCCGGTCCGCCACTGCGGGCCTCTTCGGGTCTGGGGGGAGAGTGAGGTGTTTGACTCCCCCCGCGACGTCTAAGAGGGGCGCGCGTGGAACACTACGCGCCGCCACCTCGGGTCCTGATGTATGGGGGGCGACGGACGTCCCCGAGTCCGTCGCCCCTGGACCCATTTAGGGGGGCTGGAAGAGGGCGTTGTCCGCCCTCCGCCGACGCCCGGTGCGCCTTCTGCGGGCCGGGTGAGCGGACGAGATCTCCCTCTCCCTTTCCGCACCACCGCGTCCCAGGACTCGTCGCTGCCGACCATCGACTCGACTACGGCCGGCAGCGACAAGTCACTGCCTACTTCTGAGATGAGGGCACGGCGCGGCTCCTCCCAAGCGGCACACTCTGCCAGCGTATGCCGCGCCGTGTCCTCCCGGCAGTCGACGCAGTGGTGACACCGGGCGTCCGGCTCCCTGTTTATGCGACACAGGTACTTCCCGAAGCAACCATGCCCCGAGAGCACCTGCGTCACCCGAAACGACAGGGAGCCGTGCCTCCTCCCGAGCCAGCGCTCGAGCACCGGCCGGACCGCCTCGATGGTGACGAGGCCGGCGGTAGGGCGTGAAAGCCTGTCCCGCCATTCCGCTACCAGGACCTCGCGAAGCTGAGACCGACGCAGCTCTATGTGTCGCTGCATCGGTCCCTCGCCCCGCGCCCTCGCTTCCTCGCGCCACCGATACAATGAACTCAACTTGATCCTACGCCAACATGGACCATGGACGGTTAAATGTATAGCTGTTTTATGATTGGCGAAGTTATTTATGAGACTAATGAAGGTCTGTTATTATCTCACGAAAACGTACTGCCGGGACATAATCCTTTACCTTCAATCGGGTCATAGTCTACCTGTGCGCAGAATTTCATTGAAATCCATTCAGCCGTTGAAGTGAAAAAAAGTATCAGACAGAGTTACTTTCGCATTTTTTATATGTAAATACATAGTTGGGGTGCATTTAGGCGCGTCAAAGCCGATTGATGCGCAGCGTAGCAGTGTGACGTGCAATGTGATAAAAATGCATTTTTTTCTCATCCACCGGTATTCTAGAGAGCTCTTTCTATTGACTGCCAGACTGCATGGGAAGTCGAGCGAAGCCGGACGAATGTGCGAGTATTGGCAAGTATTCCTGGATGTGCACAATTGATGTTAAAGGTGAATATCAATTTTGTAAACAATCAGACCCCTTACAGTTAAAACGCGCAGACAGAACATTCCGAATTTTCATTCTCAACTTTTCTGTTTTTTTTTTCTTAAAACGAATTTACTTTTTTTGCTTCTTTTTACTTCCACGAAAACATCAGAAGTGAAGAGCTTACAAAAGGCGCTTGAACTCACAAAGCAAGCTACATGATATTAATAAAGGAATTTCCACCTTCGTACCTGTTATTCCTGCGCTTCGAATCCTCTCGAACATTTAATATTGATGAAAATCAGCTTACAACGGCATGGACCGTGCCACCTCGACTTTTAGTTTAAAAATATTTGATGTACTTTTAGAATATAGTTTTAATTTGATTTAATTACTTTCTAGTTTTAAGGAAACATTTATTCGAAATCTAAAAAGAGTACTGAAAATAATTGGAATAAGTAATGGCGCCGTAATTGAACCACATTGTTGGATAATTGGATAATCACCATAAAAAAAGAAGTTTTTTGTACCATAGTGGGCAGGAAATAATTTCATCGCTTATTACTCTTTATGAAAACTTTGTGGTGAGCCCAAAGCCTATTCCATCAATAAACTGGATGCCGATGACAAAAATGTATCTTCGAAACTTATGGAGGACACAATTTTCAGTTATTCCTGTACAAAACTAAAGAACTGCATCTCATAAAAACATCAAACCCGTATTCCCTGAAGGGCTCGGTAGAGATGTACTGATAATATACCCGTATTCCGCCACTTACGAAATACTTCATCCATAAACCCGTATCACATACACAATACTCAATTCTTTATTGCATTCCATATGTATTACATAGATGGTATAACAGAGTTAAAGATCAATATGGACCCAGTCGGGCACACCAAAATTAGGAGAGAGGAAGAGGGCTAAGTAGCAATTCAATATTTTTATAAATTATTACATTTGTTTAATTAGGTGTATAATGATGTATATATAATTACGTATATATATATATATATATATTATTTGGTGTGTGTATATAGGTAGGTATAGTAAATTAGATGTTTATATTTTTATGTATTGCATAAGAATAATGTACGTAATTATTATGAAATTCTTAGAGTATATTTTATTATTAGATATTAAATTATATTATTATTTATGCTTTCATATTTAGTAATTTAATGTTATTTTCTATATTCTGTATTAAAATTATACATAATCATTATTGTGAATCGAATTGTAATTTGAATTTGTCGCTCTATGTAAAATACTGATATTTAACTGCAACTGGTTAGACTGGAAGCTGACCCCAACATTGTTGGAAAAAGGAAAGGATGATTATGCTGATGAATTATTGTGAATCCTCAGTAACCCTTGTGCATTCAATAAAACCACATTAAACACTGCTGAAATAATTGTTCAAAATTCAAAAAAAAAAAAAAAAGTGATTTTTGGTACATTTTACATGAGATCTTAATAATAAATAATTAGTTCCTCAAAAATCTACCTTAAAGGTGTACACTCTTTCACATAGTCAGTCATTATTATGAAAAAAGAATAATTAACATATTAAAATAAAATAATAATTACATTAAAACCCAAAATAACTTAAGACAGAAAAAAATTAACATATAGATAAAAAACAAATAAAACAAACAAAAAAATATATAAAGTAAGTTTTAACAAAACATAATTATCTTTTCTTCTTGCTAGGCTACTGCAAAACAGCAGCGCTCGCAGGCACGAACTAGCCAGAAACCAAAATTTATAGTTTGCTTTCATTGGACACGAAATAGTTTTCTAACAATATTATATCAAATTAAGTAAATAAAAAGAATGTGAACATCTTTATATAAGTCAAGTCACGTAGAGATTTTATCGTCTTCACTGAAAGAACCATTTTACTGAGCATTTCAAGACGGTATTTGGCTCTTCTGTCCCTTTGCACCACGTATTATTGACTTACTTGACATGTGTGTAAACTGTCATGGAGATTCGCAAACAAGAATTAACGACTTTATCCGATTATGTACTTTCAAGCTACCCGCAGCAGGGTCGAGTTGCTAAAAGGTACCTAGCAGGATAATAGCGATATGTCAAAACATCGAGATGTCTGTGCTATATCAAAGATAAATATGAAAGTATTATACACATAAACCACCCTGATTATATGGTCAAAATAAACCGCGTTAAATCTCAATTTGCAGCTTAGGTGTCCTAAGTGGTCTCACAGACAGACGCGAAAAGCGACGTTATTTCATAATTGTGTGTACGAATTTATTCATAATTGTGTGTATGGTCCAAATAGTGACGTCAATAAAAAAAAGTTTAGATTCCTCATACCTAGGGGATTTATACACGAAAGGGTATTTCATAATAGTCCCATCGCAAAAAAAAAACATAAAAAGAGTTGTGGAAAAAACATTTATAAAATGTTAAAGATGAGATTTCCACCAAAAATTTAAAAAAAAATCTCCTGAACTATCAAAAATCGCGGAACATACATGGGGTATTTTCGGATACCCCAGGTATGAGGAATCAATTTTTTTTATTGATTTCACTATTTGGACCAACCTGTATGTATAAATGAACGGTTGTCAATACTTAGTACAGATTTCTTATATCAGCCTATAATGTTTCCATTGCTGGGAGACACTCAGGCTTCCTCGCACAAGCAGTAATGCTCGCGAAGGAGGAGGTGGAACGCGTCAGGGAGAGGCAAAATTCGCGCCCTCACGCCCCTAGCCGCCACAGGCCAACCGCCAACGACACGGTTGGCGCAGTGGTTAAACCTCCCCGAGTGCTCAGTGACTGCTGGTCCTTTTGTTTTCTTGAGGACGAGCAGGCGCTGGGCCGGTGCACCCTGGGTGCGGGCAACAGTCTCCTCGTGAGGGGTGGGAAAGAGGAGATTGTTGTCCGTGGCGAATTTCTGCCGGAGCGGAGGAGTCGCTCCCGAGGGCTCTCTATCTGCACTCTGCAGCTGCAGAGTGCAGGACTAGGGAGCAAGGTGGGGTAGACCGCGGGCCGTTTTATAGTCCGCAGTCTAGGGGTCTCCGCGGCGTGTACGTCGCGGTGCCTGAGGTGGGGAAGACCGTGGGTTGCTCCTCAACCTGCAGTCTAGGGGCATCCGCGGCGAGGTGCTTGAGCCACGGTGCCGGGTAGGTTAAGGTAGTTATAGGTTAGTTTAGGGAAAAAAAAAAAAAAAAAAAAATGAAAAAAAAAAAAAAAAATATTAAAAAAGAAAAAAAAAATATTAGATGAGTAGCATTAGTTTGTAGATACCGAGCAGCGGGCGGTATATCCTGCACCGGAGGCACCCGCGGGCCTCGGGAGGATCAAATACCCTCCCAAAAAGAGCGGCCGCATCGCCTTGGGGAAGCGATGTGCGTACCACCCATGTATAATATGGAAATGTCGAAAATTATGAGTGATTTGTCGTGCGACCCGGCTGACGCCCGGCGCTCGCAGGTACCCGGGCCTGCTAGTGATAAATTGGTTACCGACGGACGCGCAGGGGTAGGCGACCAGGCCCCTGTTGCTGATAATATTACTGGAAACAGTCCCTTAAAAAATATTGACGGAGGGCCGTGTGGACCGTCTTCCGTTAGGAAACGTCCACGCGACCCTGCTCTGGTGGGAGGTGGGTCGGTGGATCTGTCCTCAGATGAGGAAGGCCTGCTGGCCCCGAAGTTGTCGACCGCGAGGAGAGGTCGGCAGGCTTCGAGGGGGGTGAGTGCTTCACGGCCGCGGAGGGACGCACAGGGTAGGTTCGTGCACCCCAATACTCCGGCGGCCAGCGAAGCAAAGAGTGACTTGGGGGTCACTACCGAGGACCCTGGTGGCGAGAGTTGTGCCTCGCTAGGGAGCTCAAAGGCGGAGCTCAACGCCACCAGAAGAGAGCAGCGCAAAGCCGTCGCGGCCGACGAAGTGTCGGAAATGGCCCGACGCGCACGCGAGCGACGCGCTGCTCTAGCGGCGGAAGGGGGGGAACCATCTGCGGTGGCCCTAAGTCAGCTTGCCTTGCACGGGGTGGACCTAGTCCTGAAGGTTGCCACCAAATCCGGCAGCCTGAAGGGCACGTTCACCCGCGGTCTGAAGGAAGCTGCCGCGGACATTAAGGAGGCGGTGGGCATCCTCCTCAACAGGACGACCTCAGACGAGGTCGCGAAGTTGCAGGAGGAAAACAGCCGTCTCCGAAATGATTTGGAGGACCTCCGGCGACAAGTCGCTGCGCTGAGCGAGCAGCAACAGCGACGTACGTCAACTGATGCCGCATCGGTAGTGGCCCCGGCTCCCGCACCGAGACCGGCAAGCGCTCACACCGACGACGAGGTCGAGCGCATTGTCCGGCTCTGCATGCTTCAGTGCGGGAGCATGGTCAATGCTCGTATGGAGGCGATTTCTCGGCGCCTCCCTGCGGAAATCCTCCGTCCGCCCCTAGCGGCCGATACACGGCGGAGGGCTGAGGAGCCGCCGAGACCTGCGCCTCGCCCATCAAGCGATCAGCCCACGACTGTCGGGTCTAAGGGTGAGACCTGGGCGACAGTCGTGGGCCGCAAGAAGGCCCGCAAAGCTGCCAAGGCGGCCTCAGCAACAGCGCGCGCCCCCGGCCGAACCGCAAAGGCGGTTGCGCAGCCTGTGCGGCGGACTGCCAAAGGCGGTCGCAAAGGACCGGCGATACGTGCTCCGCGTTCTGAAGCTGTGACGCTCACGCTACAGCCCGGAGCAGCGGAGCGCGGCGTAACGTACCAGTCGGTCATTGCCGAGGCCAAGGCCAAGATCAAATTATCAGATCTTGGTCTTCAGTCCGTCACCCTCAGGCAGGCTGCCACGGGTGCGCGGCTGTTCGAGGTGGCTGGTGCTGCGAGCGGCAGTGCCGAAAAGGCGGACGCTCTGGCCGCCAAGATGAGGGAGATCCTCAGCCCTGAGGACGTCCGGGTCTCCAGGCCAATGAAAACCGCAGAGGTGCGGATTGCTGGTCTGGACGATTCCGTGACCTCTGAAGAGGTGGTGACGGCCGTTGCCCGAAGCGGAGAGTGTCCGCCGGACAAGGTGCGGGCCGGCGATATACGCACCGACGCCACCGGACTCAGCGTGGTCTGGGTTCGGTGCCCTGTGGCGTCGGCGAACAGGATCGCTTTAAGCAGCAGATTGCTGGTTGGCTGGGTTGCAGCGAGGGTGAAACTCCTGCAGCCCCGGGCTTTGCGGTGCTTCCGGTGCCTGGAGAAGGGGCACGTCCGGGCAAAGTGCACCGCTGAGGTTGACCGTAGTGACCTCTGTTATCGCTGCGGTCAGCCCGGCCACAAGGCGGCCCAGTGTTCCGCGGCGCTCAACTGCAGATTATGTTCGGCTGCAGGGAAGCCAGCGGGACACAAAGTGGGCGGAGGGGCCTGTGGCGCGCCTGCCAGCCAGGCCAAGAAGAAGAAGAAGAGGAGCTCTAAACCTGCCGGGGAAACCTCGCCGCCCACGCATGCTAGTAGCTCCGCGGTCGACTCCCGGCCTAGGACCGTTGCCGAGGGAATGGAATGTCAATAATGGCACAATTCCATTTCCTCCAGGGCAACATCAACCACTGTGCCAGAGCTCAGGATCTTTTACTCCAGAGCATGACAGAGTGGTCGATCCACGTGGCTGTGGTCGCCGAACCGTACTTCATCCCCGCCCGTGACAACTGGCTGGGGTGCGCTGACGGTTTGGTGGCCATTATTGGCGAGACTCTGATCGACCCGTCTCGGGGCCGCGGCTGGATTGCTGCGGTCTCGGGCGGCATCGTCATTGTGGGGGCGTATTTCTCCCCCAACAAGAGTCTCGCCGACTTCGAGAGTTTCCTTGTCGAGTTGGGCGCCGTCGTAGGCCGCTATCACCCTCGTTCGTTCTGGTGCTCGGAGATCTCAACGCCAAGTCATCGGCGTGGGGATCTCCGGTCACTGACCCTCGGGGCGAGGTGCTAGAAGAGTGGGTGGTGACGACTGGTCTGGTCGTCCTGAATCGGGGTTCGGAATACACGTGCGTGCGGCAGCGGGGCGGGTCGATAGTGGACGTCTCGCTCGCTAGCCCCTCTGTCGCCAGCCGAGTCCGCGACTGGCGTGTCGCCGTGGGGGTGGAGACGCTGTCGGACCATCGGTATATCCGGTTCGACGTCTCTGCCCAGACCGCGAGCGGCCGCCATCCAACAACCCCGATTAACGACGGCCCGCGTTGGGCGCTTAAGCGCATCGACAAGGAACTACTCGAGGAAGCTGCCTTAGTCCAGTCCTGGATTTGGGAGTCGACGACGGACGGCCCCGTCGACGTCGATGCGGTGGCGCTGACGTTTCGCGGGGCGATGACGCAGATCTGCGACGCGTCCATGCCCCGTGTCCGCCAACAGTCCGCAAGGCGCCAGGTGTACTGGTGGACCGACGAGATCGCGCGGCTGCGCGTTGAGTGCGTTGCGGGTCGCCGCCAGTACACGCGATACCGGAGACGACGTCGACGGGATTCCGTCGAGGAAGACGCGCTGTATGAGGTGTACCGCGCGTCCAAGGAGACTCTGTGGCTGGCCATCGGCGACTCTAAGTCGCGTGCCAGGGAAGAGCTGCTGGGGTCCCTAGATCGGGATCCGTGGGGGCGCCCCTACCGTTGGGTACGGGGCAAGTTGCGTCCCTGGGCGCCTCCACTGGTGCAAAGCATGCAAACCCAGTTGCTAGAGGCGGTAGTATCGGCCCTCTTCCCTGAGCGAGCGGGACACGTTCCCCCGGCGATGGCTTCGCCCTCAGCCACAGACTCTCCAGAAGAGGAGAGCACCGATGTCCCCGAGGTGACGCAAGCAGAGACGAGAGCGGCCGTGTCGCGACTCCGGGCTAAGAACACAGCGCCTGGACCCGACGGAGTTCCTGGTCGAGCTCTCGTCCTGGCTCTGAAGGAGCTGGAGCCCCAGCTGAGGGGGCTCTTCACGGCATGTCTCGAGCAGGGTCAGTTTCCCAGTGTGTGGAAGGAGGGGAGGCTGGTCCTGCTCAGGAAGGAGGGGCGCCCCGCGGACTCGCCGTCCGCGTATCGGCCCATAGTGCTGCTCGACGAGGCGGGCAAACTTTTTGAGCGCATTATCGCAGATCGCCTCGTCAGCCACTTGTGCAGGGAGGGGCCGAACCTGGACGACAACCAATTCGGTTTTCGTTTGGGGCGCTCCACCATAGACGCCATCATGTGCGTGAGGGCCCTGGCGGAGGAGACGGTGTCCCAGGGTGGGGTGGTGATGGCGGTGTCTTTAGACATCTCCAGCGCATTCAACACCCTACCCTGGAGTTGTATTCGGGAGGCTCTGAAATACCATCGCGTGCCTCCCTACCTCCGCCGTACAATAGGGGCCTATCTGGAAGATGCGTCACCTATCGGGGACGTGACGGTGCCGGTCGGCACCTCATGTCGTGCGGTGTTCCACAGGGATCGGTCTTGGGACCGCTCCTGTGGAACATCGGCTATGACTGGGTGCTGAGAGGCGAGCTCCCGTCGGGCGCCGACTTGACGTGTTATGCGGACGACACGCTTGTCGCTGCCCGGGGGAGCTCGCACAGGGAAGCGACGTTGATAGCCACGGCTGCGGTGTCACAGGTGGTGAACCGCATCCGGCGCCTGGGCCTGGAGGTGGTCCTAAACAAGTCGGAGGCCATGGTGTTTCATGGCCCCCGACGTGCGCCGGTGCCGGGATCACACATCGTGGTCAGCGGGGTCCGGATAGCTGTCGAGTCCACCATGAAGTATCTGGGATTGGTGCTCGACAGCCGATGGGGATTCGGGCCCCACTTCCGGCGGCTGGCGCCCAAGCTGATGGGTGCAGCGGGCGCGCTTTCAACGTTGCTTCCTAACTCGGGGGGCCCGAGCGCCGCCTGTAGGCGGTTGTACGTGGGAATCGTGCGGTCCATGGCCCTGTATGGGGCCCCTGTGTGGGCGATGGACATGACGGCCGGCACTCTCGCCATTCTGCGCAAACCGCAGAGGGCGATGGCCGTCAGAGTCGTCCGCGGGTACCGCACGATTTCCTACGAGGCGGCTTGTGTCCTGGCCGGATCTCCGCCCTGGGACCTTGAGGCGAAAGTACTCGCGTCATTATATCGATGGCGCGAGGAAGAGCGGGCACGGGGCTCGAGGCCGGTGCAGCGGCAGATCGCGCTGCGCCGAGAGGAGCTCCTCTCGGCGCAGCGCAATCTGCCGTCATCAGGTCATCAGGTCTTGGTGGCGGAATGGCGGCTAAGGCTTCTGCGCCCTACCGCCGGCCTCGCTACCGTCGAGGCGATCCGGCCAGTACTCGAAAACTGGCTCGGGAGAAGGCACGGCTCCCTGTCGTTTAGGGTGACGCAGGTGCTGTCGGGGCACGGCTGCTTCGGCAAGTACCTGTGCCGCATAGGCAGGGAGCCGGACGCTCGGTGCCACCATTGCGTCCATTGCGGGGAGGACACGGCGCAACACACGCTCGCCGAGTGTGTAGCTTGGGAGGAGCAGCGCCGTGTCCTCACAAATGAAGTAGGAGGCGATCTGTCGCTGCCGGCCGTAGTGCGGAGGATGGTCGGTAGCGCAGAGTCGTGGGACGCGGTGGTGTCCTTCTGCGAGGACGTGATGTCGCAGAAGGAAACTGCGGAACGGGAGAGGGAGATCTCGACTCCCTTCCCCGGCCGCAAAAGGCGCACCGGGCGCAGGAGAAGGGCGGACAACGCCCTTTTCCGGCCCCCATGAATGGGTCCAGGGGCGTGGGACTTGGGGAAGTCCTCGCCCCCTTTTTGATGGACCCGAGGCGAAGGCGCGCGCGGGTGTCGGCGCGCGCCTCTGAGGCGATACACGGGGTAGTTAAACACCTCACTACCCCGTGCAGGAGACGAGGCCCGGCCAGACCGGGCCAGCACTAGTGTGGGGCTGCGGAAGAATTTCGATTCCCGCGGCCCCGCGCGCACGTGCGAGGAGACACCGGGGTGGTTTTAGCCGGTAAGAGTCCGGCACGCCCCTCCGCCTTTTCCCCAGGCGGAGGTAGTCCATGAGGATTTCCCCCCGTAAAAAAAAAAAAGTGGTTAAGCGATTGACTGCTGCGTTACGTGTCGCGGGTTCGATCCCCGCACGGAACAAATATTTGTATGACCTGCAAGTAGTAGTTCCGGGTCTGGCTGTTTGTGTATGGGAGTTTAAATGTTTGTAAACGCACCCACGATACCGGAAAAAATCCTAGAGTGGGGCAACGTTTTATAAAAAAAAAATACAGAAGATGCCCTGAGCGTCGGGTATCGCAAGCCGATTCTCGGCCACCAATGGCGACTGCGAGCAATGGGCAACTCGCCGTCTGATAAGGACCAGGCCCGGGTCGTCGGCGCGTTGGGTTCCACGTGCGCCTCAAGGAGATGTCAGCATCCTTAGGCTTCCTCGCACCACTATTTGAGCAAATCAAATAGTATCTTTAAAATACACGGTTATTCGGTTGCAATTTACTTACATAAATTAGAGAGCCCCCCTCGCCCGCATCGGATCAAAAGACCTGAAACAAACAGTTTTTTTCTTAAAAATGTTGGACATGTGCCTTTTTAGACAAAGCGTAAAACCTGACTTATAAATTAGTTCGAAACTCACAATACCATTTTGTAACCCACCCACTGCCTGTCAGTGCTTATATCATCAACACCTACCCTACCCTCTTTGATGTTAACATAAACATGATAGAGTAACAACTAAGTAAGTTGGAACACTCTGTAGACCCAGTTCTGATTACTATCGGAGTTCGGAACAAAGATTGGCTGTTGGCCACTGAACCTATGTTTAGTTATCATGTTGTTGCTAGACTAGTTGGTGTTTATGTTGATAGATGTTGAATAAGATAAATGAAGGTACATGTAAAGCCCGATTCATTTTAAAAGAGCAACCATGAAGTACCTTGGCGGCTCTTTTCCATGGGAAACGATCAATTGGAACCGTGCACATCGTCTCTGACCTTTCATTAGTGCCCATGTAGGTATAAGTGAAATAAAATATTTTTAATTGTGACATGTTTCATGAAGACATTGTACTAGCAATATATATTGTCGGCGGATGGATGGATGGTGGATGGTGTTCGATATTTATGACAATATACAGTAAAACAGGCTAATACTATTAGCCTGTTGCCATCCCATTGCTGAACAAAGCCTTAATACAGAAAACGAATGAGCACTAATCCATACTTGCTCATAGCATGGCGATTACAAGCCAATAATGATGCTGATGTTTATAAAAAAAAAACTGTTAAGTCACATCATACTTAAATCACATAACAGCATAAGCATAATCAGCCTCTAACGTTCCCACTGCTGGGACGCAGGCCTCCTCTCTGTGAGAGGGAGTGGGCCGTAATCCACCACGTGAGCCCAGTTGGTAGATGTCACGTCATGTCTTCAAATTTTTGGTTCTAGGACATGTTGCCTTCCTCACGATATTTTCTTTCACCGTTTTTGAGAACAGTTGTGATGAAATAAATTACACAAAGTAGAGCGCTTGCCTGTTCAAACCCACGACCTACATCTCGTTAGTCGCGTTAGCCCTTACCACTGGGCCTCCACTGTTCTCAAGATAAGTCACATCAAGCCTAAATTGACCACAGCGATAAGCCGAGGCGTTTAAATGTACACTGTACTATTTCGTGTCGACAAAAAAAGTGCCAACTAATTTCCAATAACGGCGCATATTTTGCATGTCACAGTAATTAAAAAGGCTTTTGAAATACTATCAATCAAACTAATTGACTACCGAAAGGACGACTACTAGAAAAGTATTGAAGAACAAGACAATATGCTGCTCCGACCACAACTGAATTGAGATAAGGACAGGAGAATGATGAATGATGGCAGGGGGGGGACACTGCCGTACTTGATGTAGGCGTCCCTTTTACGAAATCCGCGTAAACTTGAGAGATTTAGTACGAAAAAATGACATAGATGGTGCTTACGCCAACTATCGCCAGTGTGCATAGCTCTCTAGAGTATATATGTTCTGTGGTGCATAGTTACGCCTTGTTGATAATGAAAATGTTGTCAAAAATAATAAATGTACATTCTAAACCAGAATAAATATTTATTTATTCGGTTCTATTAAAGCTCCAGAAAGTGCGGTTGAGTTGAGTGGTAGTCCTAGTAGTAGATTATTTTAATAAACATCGCCATAATAAGACAAATAAATGACTTAAATATTAACACATTCATCATTTTTATTTTGTGCTGGCTTTGTAAAACATTTTAATTTTGTAAACATTAACTGTATTTGTTTTTTTTTATTTTGTAAATTCTTATTTCGTAAGTTAATCAAGAACTATGCACGAATTGCTATGGAACAAATACAAAATGTTTATAAAACTGATTTTTATATGGCCTACATTGCAAATTACCCGCCTACCCATAGAAAACCTATTCAGAGTATAGTAAATATATAGATAAATACGTACCTATGTACGCACCTATAGTTTTTGGGATTAGTTCAGCGGATATAGTATCAGATGGCGACACTGTCTAATATAGGTGTCAAAAATTCTAGAGAGAGGGTTCTCTATTCCATCTGTATTACTATACTCTTTGAATGATGGTGATTAATTGTAATTATCAAGGGGAAAGCGTCAGGCTGCCCGCGAAATTCAAATTTTCTGACGTTTTTTGCAATTTGCTGGCCAGTATCAGGTTGTATGTTGAACGAAATATGATTCGTGACCGTAAGAAGTACGTATTTACAGAATTATAATCATTAAAATTATCAATACAACTCCTTACGTTCATATAATCCTTTAAACTGATATTTTATGAAATTGCCACCCTCAAAATCTTTTAATATTATAGTAGCAACACCGAAATTCTATTTCTAATTGAACCTTTTACTTAACAAATCATCTACATTAAGTGGGTAAGCAGCATTAAGGTCAAAAAACTACCTGTGTAAACTCTATAAATATTGCTAAATCACTGTACTGAATAAACATTACATAACTATTAGCTAATTGACGACGTAAAACGCTACATAGCTCTAAATTGCTTCCAAGAATTTCGTAGTCGAAATGAGCTAAGCAATTTGTTCCTAAAATAACAACATAACCTTGATGGGTTAGGCAGAGGTTACCTGTAGTATACCCACATTTCGTCAGTTATTTTGAAGTTCCATGTAAGAGGGGGCGAGCCTATTGCCATCATTCGGGCACAAATACCGGCTGCTACTGAGAAATTCCAGGTGGAAAAACCCAATAACACTATCCTTGAAATGGGAATCGAACCCAGGACCTAGACCAACAAGGACCATTTTTTTTCTGGCAGGGTGGAAATCCTGATGGATGTCCTCCACTATGGGATGGCTAGAGGGGTCAGGCAGACTCTTACTGACTCAAACCACCCCCGTGTTCCCTTGTACAGCTGCGTCGGGGGCTGTGGCTGCGAATGCGACTTCTGCTGCCCCAGACTGGCCCACAGTATACGATTTGGCCAAACTAGAGGGACAAAAGTCAAAACTCATAATGTTAAAACAAACCGTTTTTTTACTATTATTACCCATTTAGACGAACCCTACAGCCGATGATGACGTCAGAATATGCTGTTGTGTAGTGATCCCTTCAATAACAATGCGCGAAGTTACCGCGTCGAACTCAGTTAGCCGCCCGCACGGTCAGTGCAGTTGTGAACGGTTCCGTTTGTGCATGTGTTTCGAGGTTTTGTGCGATTTAAAGTATTTTCTAGTCATGGATTCTGTAACTCGAGGTAATTATCTTCTGTATATAAATTGATTTTAATCCATCAAATTGTTTTAAAAGGCGTAGTTATAATGTATCTAAATAGATCGATTATAAAACAACAAAAAATAGATATGATCTAAGTTTACCCAATCTTAAAGTAGGTAGTCAAGTTGAGTCAAGGTGTAATTACGCTTTTAACATATTCTCTTAACATTTAAGTTTGTTAAAATCATAATTTGGAAATGCGACTTTATGCGATTCTAAATATTTATTATTATTTCTTTAAAGGTGCCCGAATTCAGCGAAAATCATTATTTGAATTTTGGCGTTCTACACCGCCTAAAGGCAAATTAGATCAAGTTTTGACAGTTATAAAGTCAAGATTTGTTGATCTGAACCTCCCGGAAGATCAGGAGAAGCCACTTAAGGCGATTAACACACGGCACCGCGTACCGCCGCGGTTGGCGGTGAATCGAAAGGAAAATCCATTTTCAAAACCGTGCGGTCGGGCGGTGTACGTGTGTTAGGCATCAACGGATTACATACATGCCAATGCGACGTAAGAACCGCTTCACCGCCAACCGCGGCGGTGCGTGGTGCCGTGTGTTAATCGCCTAAGGCCTATTTGAAGAAGGAATGTGAGAAGATTCGTTTGAAATGGCTTCGCAAACAAAGGCGATTAGATTTATTTTTAATTGATTACCAAGAATGGTTAAATGAAGAGTTGGTGCTCACAATGTTTCGTAAACAGCCCCCAAAACCGAGTTCCAGTTTTGGCAGACCAAAAAAGAGTTTTGAAGATAGTTCCACGAAAACTAAAAAACGTAAAGTTCAACATTTGTTGGAAGAATAATAATATGACGTTGAACAATTATCTTTTGCAACTCTGGCTATGAAATTGACCCGATATAGTTTGATTCATACTGCTCAGAAACGAGAGGCTTGTACCTCTCCTTATACTCATGGTATAACATGCCAGCTACATTACATAAATTACTAGTTCATGGAGCAGAGATAATAAGACATTCAATCATACCAATAGGACAAATGTCCGAAGAGGCTTCGGAGGCCAAAAACAAAGAAATTCGTAAAGTCAGACTGGGCCACACTTTGAAAACTTCTCGTGTCCGCACAAATTTTGATTTAATTAAGTATTTACTCGTGTCATCTGACCCTTATATATCATTGTTGAGAAAATTACCAAAAAAAGCAACTTAAAACATTGTATTGATTTAAAATCGCTTTTAAAGTCAGATTAAAATTTACATAATTGAAAAAATGTGTTTAATTTGCTACCACGTCATCATATAACTTATAAGTTATAACATTGACCCATTACAAACCCTTTAATTGTCTTATAGACTTTTGTCCCTCTAGTTTGGTCAAATCGTATACTGTGTGGCCCACGCTATGCGGACCACGTGAATGAGGTGTTGAGCTCGCCCCTTTACGACTAAGAGTGAACACTACGCACCGCCACCTTGGGTCCTGCGGAATGGGGGGTGACGGATTTCTCCGAGTCTGTCCCCCATGGACTCGTTTAGGGGGCCTGGAATGGAAGAGGGCGTTGTTCGATCTCTGCAGACACCCAGTACACCTGCTGCAAGAGAGAGCACTCGTGATGTCCCTTTCCCTTTCTGGAGCTTCTTTCTACGAGATAACTGTTTCGCAGAAGGATACCACCGCGTCTCAGGAATCTGCACTACCGACCATTGAACGAACTACAGTCGACAGCAACAGGTCGCTCCCAACTCTCCACACGAGGCCACGGCGCGGCTCGTTGCGTATGCCACACCAT
Source organism: Brachylomia viminalis (assembly GCA_937001585.2). Taxonomy (NCBI): domain Eukaryota; kingdom Metazoa; phylum Arthropoda; class Insecta; order Lepidoptera; family Noctuidae; genus Brachylomia; species Brachylomia viminalis. The sequence goes on along the minus strand of OW443294.2, from coordinate 25,475,841 downwards.
GTCCTTAAAAAAATGGACGCAGGACACCAAGCGTCTGGCTCCCTGCTTATGCGGCACAAGTACTTGCCGAAGCAACCGTGCCCCGAGAGCACTTGTGTTGCCCAAAACGTCAGGGAGCCGTTCTTCCTCTCGAGCCAGTCGTCTAGCACTGGCCGGACTGCATCGATTGTATTCAGGCCTGTTGGGTGTAATAGCCTCTCCCGCCATTCCACCACCGTGACCAGAGAGAGCTCCGACCGTGCTTTCTCGCCCCGTGTCTTGACCTCCTCGAGCCACAGATGTAGTGCCACGAGTGTCTTCGCCTCCAGCTCCCAGGGCGGGGATCTGGCCAATGCGCAAGGCGCCTCGTAAGAGATCGTGCGATATCCTCTAATGATTCTGATGGCCATCGCTCTCTGCGGTTTGCGCAGTGTTACGATGAGGCGGGCCGTCAGGTCAACTACCCACACCAGCCATCGATTGCATGATCCCCACTTACAACCGCCTACAGGCGGTGCACGGGCTCCCCAAATTGGGAAGCAGCGTTGACAGCGCACCTGCCGCGTCCATCAGCTTGGGCACTAGCCACTGGAATGGAAGGCCGAAGTCCCATCGGCTGTCGAGTACCAGCCCTAGGTACTTCATGGCTGACTCGACAGCGATTCGAGCCCCTCCGACTTCAATGTCAACTCCAGGCCTAGGCGTCATATGTGACTTACAACCTTTTAGACCGCAGCCGTAGCCAGCAACACTGCCTCCCTTTGCGAAGTCCCCCGAGCCGTGACCAGCGTGTCGTCCGCATAGCACATTAGGGTTCACCCCAGTAGGGGCTCGCCTCTCAGCACTCAGTTGTTTATGATATTCCACAGGAGAGTCCTGTGGAACACCGCAGGACATCTCGCGCCGGCCTCTGTCGTTACATCCCGTGTAATACAATGCCCGTTGTTAAGACTGGTTTCAGACTTCCGGGCATGATATTCTTCTAACAAATTAGCCTTTTGGTATTTTTACAACAACAAAAAAATACATGAAATCCGCCTCTTAGATAATAAAAAGGCTTTTTACCAGATCCTATTCATCCATACCCATCGAACAATCAAATTAAACCCACGTTGATTTTGCAGTCCATGATATCCGTGCAATAAAGCTGTCATCAAATAATGCCTATAATCTCAATTCTCTTATATAAAAAGATCGTTTTATCTATTTGTACGCCAAGTCACGGACTTACTCATAATATTAGAGCCATTCCAACGTTTTAGGATAGTGTTAAAAATTATAGTGCCAATAATGACGATGGAAGCATAATCAAAACATATATTTTTATGATTATTAGTTTAGCTATGATCGAACGAGTATCTACGACGATACTGCATAGAAATATGGCTTAACTGTGAAGCCGCGAGCACTGTAGACTGCAAATTGTACATTCCAATGTCTTTAATAATGTCTGTATTTTTTCACATTAATGTTGTGAAATATTTTTGTTCTTTTGCGGAAAATGTGTCTTGGGGAAATCCCGTAACAGACAGCGATGGCCGCCACATAACGACCGCAGTGACAGCTGTAATGAAAATGATGACACCGGTGTCAAAAAACGCTCGCTAGGAAAAAACATCCCCTATTTTTTAAATAGCTTTTCAGTGACGCTTTTCAAAGGTAAATTACAGACGTTAGGTGGCGGTCACCACAGTCTTATAAAACCCTAGCTATAGCAAATTAGGGTTGTGATCGTTTTCTATTAGGTTTTCATATAGTCTGTCTGGTAGCCAACCTACAACAGAGAGAAAACAAACTTTATTATTCATTTAATACTTCAAGCATACAAATGTACAATCAGCGTCACGATGCGGGTGCCCCTTCAAAGTTAATTTTAATACAACTGGGGTAACCAATTGATGCAGCCCACCGTACCTACGGAACATGTCTTAACGCCGCGAGCTTTTTCTATCAGAACGGACATTGCTGGTTAAACATAAAACATAAGTTTTTTAAAAAAGCCCTAGCCCTAGTGCGAGTCAGACTTGCATACGATCGGCTCCGTACCACAAGGCAAAAAAGTTGAAAAAAACACGTTTCTTGTATGGACACCCCCTTTAATTTCAATTTTTTTTTTTGTTATGTCGAGAACTACACTCTGTGAAAATTTCAACCGTCTAACTATTACAGTTCATGAGATACAGCCTGCTGACAGACAGCGGAGGCTTAGTAATAGGGTTCCACTGGCATGACAGAGAGCGGACGGACAGACGGACAGCGGAGGCTTAGTAATAGGGTTCCACTGGCACCCTTTGGGTACGGAAACCTAAAAATCATGTTTAATCATGTTTGTATCTAGCTTATTTGCAGCCTTGATATCCGAGTAGATGCATTGTTCAAACACTAACACATAGAAACCTAACCCATAATTTTATAAAACACATAACATCACTGGAAGTCCCTGAAAACTTTATTACATTTGACCTCACTGAAATTAATTCATGTACCACATTTATAAGCGACGCGTGAGTGTAAGGAATTTATAACGCCAAGGTTTCTTTTATTGCAGATCATGAATTACGTGTCCTCATTCAATGTGGAAATAATTTAACGTTTTGCGTTGGAAAATATTGAAATGTTGGAGTGCATACTTTAGCTTGTTCATAATACATATTATTTTCTTCAGTGGCTTTGAAGACAATAACTTCTCTTTTTTAACCGACTTCAAAAAAGGAGGAGGTTTCTCAGTTCGTCCGTATTATATATATTTTTATGTGTGTTCGCGGATAACTTCGTCGTTTATGAACCGATTTTAATGATTTTTTTTTTGGAAATAACGTATCCCAAGGGTAGTACCATGATAAGGAAACCAGGATCTGAAGATGTCATTCCAGAGAAAACGAGGGGAACCTTCGAAAATCGTAGCGGCGACTAGTGCGTTATTTTTTTTTTCATTAAGTATTTTAAAGCACTACTATTTAAGGAAGGTCTGAAATCGATCTGACGATGGAGCCGAAAGACAGTCGAGAGACCTCCTCAACGATTTACAGCAATTACCTGGTGTTTGTACTTGATTAATTTGTATTGATGAGAACTGTACACCTAGATGGGTTGTGACTGCCATTAGGGGTCTGATGATGAAGACAAAGGACAGTCAAGGGAACTCCTCAACGTTTTACAGTAGCTACCTTGTGTTTGGACTTATTTCATTTCCATTGATGAGAACTTTGCACCCATATGGGTTATAAGTGCCATTACAGACCATGGAGACCATAGAGAGTCGAAGGAATTTTTCAACGATTTACAGCTGTTATCTTTTGTTACGCTTACTTTATACGGTTCAATATGCCAAAATGTTCAGTTCGTACAAAAATAATACCTACCTAATTAAGATTGAAGTTGACTAGGCATGCTGATGCGTCATTTTGGCACTGAATTTAAGTTGCGTAATCGCATCATCTCTAGCAATGCTCTTTGGTCGTGTGGCCTACTCAATAATTTGTTTGAGTCTAAGTCAGACAACGCTATTCCTTCCAAGGTTTTAACTCGACTCAGAGCAACATACACCTGTCCTTTAGCGAAATATTTCTTACCTAAATCTATAACAGCTTTTTCTAGTGTAGTTCCATGTAACTTGTGACCCGTAACTGCCCAACTTAAAATCAAAGGTAACATTCGGTGCTCAACATCTCCGTATCTTTTTGTTGCCTGAAATGTTGCAACAGTAGGAGTAATCGTACCCAGCCATTTTCATCTTTAATTCTACTTCCAATCGTATCCTTATCGGAACCGATTACTCGAAGACGCCTGAGCCGCTTTGGAAAATTCTTTTATGTTTCAAAGGGTATACTTCCCAGGTAGTCCCATTGAAATGTTATCGAAATCGGTTTACCGATTTAAAAAAAATCAACAATAACTTATTTTCAAAATAAAAAAACCGCCTTCAAACGGACGTGAACGTGCAAGACGATCGTTTTCAATTTCGGAAATCGGTGGCAAAAACTAAAATACAGATCCAAAGACACCGACTTCCGAAATTAAAGTTACTTTTCACTCTGTAGTGTTTTTTTTTTGTAAAAAGGTTTTTATAGATTTATTTTTATGTAGTACTTACTAGTTCATACAAAAATCCCATAGAAAATTTACGTTCAGTTTTATCCGCATTTGAACATTTTCGTGGAATCTTTTCAAGGGTTTTCCATCAATACCTAATTTGGACTATTACGAACAGTTTAAAACAAAAACATAGGTGGAGCAGTGGTGGCCCAGTGGTGTCGACCCTGACTTACGAGTTGTAGATCGCGAGTTCGAACCCAGGCAGGCACTTCACTTTGTGTATTTAATTTCATCACCACTGCTCTCAAAACGTTGAAGGAAAACATTGTGAGGAAACTAACATGTCCTAGACCCGCCTTGGTCCTCCACCGACCCGCACTGGGCCCGCTTGGTGGATTATGGCCCACTCCCTCTCATCGAGACGACTAGGCCTGCGTCCCAGCAGTGGGAACATTATAGGCTGATTATGCTATGCTTAATGCTTAAATTATAAAATGGCCAAAACGGTCCAGCCGTTCTCAAGTGATGCGCTTACTGACGAACAACATTTCATTTGTATGTTTAAAGATGTTACAGGAAATTCGATAATTATACCTTTGAAACAGGTAGCACTAAGTATCTTAAGTATCTCTTTAGACGGAAAAACCGAGCTTGTTTTTGTGCCCGGCGGGGGCCGAGGAGGAAGGCTGACAGCTGATCGGTATATTACCGACATACTTCAGGACCACGTTGTTCCCTACGCAGGATTTGTCGGCGAGAACTTCGTCTTAATGCATGATAATGCCCGGTGTCACACGGCGCGTATCACTCGGCAGTTCCTGGACGAAGTGAATATACAGACAATGGACTGGCCTGCACTCAGTCCAGATATGAATCCCATCGAGCACTTAAGGGACGAGCTCAAAAGAAGGGTCAGGGCCAGAAATCCAATCCCTTCGACCATAGAGGAACTGAAAGCGGCGTTATTAGAGGAGCGGGATGGAATTCCTCAAGACACCGTCAAAACATTATCAGGTCGATGAAGAATCGACTACAAGCTATGATTACACACATTTTTCTAAGTTCCCATTTTACCTCTACTTTCATCCAGATAGCATTAATTTTAAAAGTCCTGAATAAATGTTATGAAAAGTGGTACCATATTAAAGCTAAGGTCGCAAGCTTTCGAACGCTATATTAATTTTTTAAATAAGTAATATATTTTTCGAAAAATACATATATTTATGCGCACGTATGGGTTGAGTCGATTTAGTTGCTCGAGAGTGTAGTAAATAACATTATTTTACATTGTGTCTTATACAAAGTGCGAAATATCGAACAGCTTCAACGTTGCACGTCTCATAAATGTTTATTTAAATACTGAGAACCCCAATTACTAACCTAAATACGTACATTTTACCACCGTAGCGAAAACCAGCTTATAAATCAATCCTTCTCGAAAAAGAATGGTTCATAAACCAACCATGGAAATGTGGCAGCATCTACAAGCGAACTACGCATCACACTGACGTCACGAAAAATCCTGCATCGCGCAAGCAAAGTTTTCCGCGCAACTAGCATATATATACAATGTTCCGCTCCCGACACTAATCGCTGGGTAGTTGCCCACCAGATATAACTCCCATCTGGTCGGAGGATCCTCTCTTTACTATAGAATAGAGAATGAGTCAACTTTACACCCTGTTCCCCATACCTCTATAGAAACATTCCAGAATAAAAATAAAAACACAACTCTCTTGGCTCAAGATTTTGCTTACTAAGAAGTGGTATTTGTTTGTTAAAAATATTCATGAAGGCTCCACCTTTTAGAATTTTCCACGAAATTTATTTCATGTCTATGTTTAATTTATTAGTATTTGTGTAGCTTTTGTTAAGGGTGAATTTGAAACGATACCTATGATTGAACTGTTGAACGACCCCTTCTTTGGATACATCAACCTACGCTCGGATGCGCCCAGTCTAAAGTGCCTGGGTACGCATTCTTACGTAAAATAATATTCAAAGGAAGCGTGGGCGGTTGGGCTACATCACATCTGGTTTAGTTCGGATTTCAACTTACTTTAGCAATTCTGTGTAAAAGTTTCAAGTTATTAAGATCTAATAGGTATTCTACCCGGTCGAAGTGGTGGTGCGGGCGGGAGGCCCATGTACAGCGGTAGACGTCTTTCGGCTGAAATGATGATGATGAGGTATTATAACACAAATGAAATTTCAATTAATTTCAGTGCAAAGTAATACGTCATCATGACAATTTACATAAAATATTTTTCTGTACACACACGAGTCGAAAGACCAGCCACTTTTTCTTTAATAAAATTCCCGAGAAAGTTAAAATATGATAGTCGTAATTTAAAATTAGGCGCCAGAAACAGCGATTACAACTCGTATAACATGAATATTAATCTTTGAGGAACCACGTTGACCGGGGGTGCCGCTTTCAGGTTGTTTAATATTGATTTATGACAGAAAAATTGCTAAGTGGTTCTGACATTTTAATTCTTGCAATTATTTTCATTTCGTTTTCAGTTGTATTATTTGAAATTAGGTTGGGTGCGCCGTAGCTCGGAAAGCCCGTTAAACCGTTGTCCCGACTGTCATTCGTAAATCTTTGACAGTCTTACCAAGGGGTATCTTGTGACCCAGTTACTAGGTTGTGGAGGTCAAGATAGGCAGTCGCTCCATCGCCGGGAGGGCTGTGGAAGCAGAGGCTGAGCCAATTTCCCATAGCCCTCCCATCACGGCGTCGCGGGAATACCGCTGAGTTTTAGTGGGTATACTGCCACTCTGGCAGGCAGTCCCACATACTCCGTCTCGTCCCCCGACGAGCGGAGATGCGTAATGTCATTACTCAGCGACAAAAGTGGCGGAATGGCGGGACAGGCTTTCACGCCCTACCGCCGGTCTCGTCACCATCGAGGCAGTCCGGCCGGTGCTCGAGCGCTGGCTTGGCAGGAGGCACGTCTCCCTGTCGTTTCGGGCGACGCAGGTGCTCTCGGGGCATGGTTGCTTCGGGAAGTACCTGTGTCGCATAAACAGGGAGCCGGACGCCCGGTGTCACCACTGCGTCGACTAACGGGAGGACACGGCTTGGCATACGCTGGCAGAGTGTGCCGCTTGGGAGAAGCCGCGCCGTTCCCCTTATCTCAGAAGTAGGCAGTGACTTGTCGCTGCCGGCCGTAGTCGAATCGATGGTCGGCAGCGCCGAGTCCTGGGACGCGGTGGTCTCCTTCTGCGAAACAGTCGTCTCGCAGAAGGAGGCTGCGGAAAGGGAGAGGGAGATCTCATCCACTCACCCGGCCCGCAGAAGGCGCACCGGGCGTCGGCGGAGGGCGGACAACGCCCTCTTCCAGCACCCCTAAATGGGTCCAGGGGCGACGGACTCGGGGACGTCCGTCGCTACCCACACACCAGGACCCGAGGTGGCGGCGCGTAGTGTTCCACGCGCGCCCCTCCTAGACGTCACGGGGGGAGCCAAACACCTCACTCCCCCCCCCCCCCCCCCCCCCCCCCAGACCCGAAGAGGCCCGCAGTGGCGGGCCGGCACCAGTCGGGGGTTGCGGAAGGATCGTACGTTCCCGCCGCGACCCCCAGCGTAGGTGTGAGATGGAACACCGGGGTGGTTTTTAGTCAGTAAGAGTCTGACAGACCCCGCCGCCCGCCCCAGGTTGGCGGACATCCATGAGGATTTTCAACCCAGGAAACAAAAAAAAAAAAAAAAAAGGCAGTCACTCTATGTGGTGAATAGAACTGGCCAAGCCCGGCGGTACGCCGTTGAAGCCGGCGTTCCACAGGGATCAGTTCTGGGACCTCTCCTCTGGAACGTCGGCTATGATTGACTCCTGCGGGGAACTCTCTTCAGAGGCACGAGTGTCGTTTGCTACGCGGACGACACTCTTCTCACCGACCGGGGGTGGAGTTTCAGGGAGGCGGCAAACTTGGCCTCGGTGGGCGGATCCTTGGTCGCGGCGAGGATCCACCGCCTAGGTTTAAAGGTGGCGCTGCAGAGGACCGAGGCCGTGTACTTCCACGGACCTCGGCAGCGCCCCCCACTGACGCCCACCTCTTCGTCAGAGTTGAGGTCAAGGCCCAGATGAAATATCTGGGCCTTATAATTGACGGCAGGTGGCGCTTCGGTCCGCATTTTAGCGGGCTGTCGTAGCGCCTGATGAAGGCCGCGGGCGCGCTGTCGTGGCTGCTTCCCAACTTTGGGGGGCCCAGCGCACGATGCCAGCAACTCTACGCCGGCTTCTTCTTTTACTAAAATACGGTTGGATTTTTCTTAGTAAAATAATAATAAAGATCGTTTATAAAGTTTAGAATATGACTCTTACTCGTATATCTGTTTTATTAAAATATATACATATTTTATAAAGCCAAATCTCTGTACAATACACCTTCAAAGTATCAAAAGCTACAATTGCACATAAGGTTTGGTAAAAACAAAGCCATTTCAGAGACATCTGTCGTGACAATAAATGGAGCACGTGCTTACCACACGGGTTTCAGTTTATGGTCCTTTAAAGTACAATGTAAGGAGCCCTTGGAAGAATAAATAAATCAAGAGAAGATACAAAATTGTGTAGAAAACAATATATATGCTTTGGAATGTTTTTTGGCAGTCTGGTGTAAGATAAAATTGCGGCTCTTTTGGAGATCTAAACGGTCCCAAGATGTAGTTGTGTGTTGTTAGTGAACTTTTACAAAATCAAAAGTTATTTATTTAAACCAGGCTAATAATCAGCATTTTTTGAACGTCAAAATTACATAAGACAGTCCCCCTAAACGCCCGCTCGTCACCACTTCCTATCGCTTTAGCTGGGAAGAAGTGGCGCAGCAAACTCCCCACTAGCACAGTTGTCTGTTCATTTAGAAGAACTTGATTTTATACAGTTGTATGGAAAGTAATTAACATCGCAAAACTGATAACAATAAAAGCTCGTGCATGTTGTTACAAAATTATATTTAATAGACTTTTCAGCTGCAAGAGTAAACATGGTGGCTGAATTTTGATTTTGACAATAGAAACTTTAAACGGAAAACCGTTTTTCATATTTTTGCAAATACGGTCTCACCATTTGAAAGATAGAGAATATTCAATCGGTATGCAATACGATCTGAATGCCATTTATCTGTTTTGTTTAGTTAAAAATAAAGAAATATAAAATCTATCAAATCAATCGGTTTTAAAAAAAAACGTATGTACAGAAGTCACTTATTAGGTTACTTATAGTTATGCATAGCTAACGTATGCACGACACACTTACGATAGCTATATGAGATGGCAATTTGACGTAGGGTGTCAATTTGTTTAGCGTTGAGCTCCTTAATTAAGCTCTGAGTTGAGCTGCACGATTACTGACACATGCGTGCACTGACTGGACAGGTCCACTCAATCTGTGTGGTTTTTTAAAAGACCATTTCAGACACTAATCTACATAGTCTTCACATGATCTGACCAAGATTATATCTGGAATTTAAAAGTGACTGTGACCTCTGAGTTTGTTTCGGCTTTTCTTCTCAGAGTAGTCCGATAGGAAAGGCCAACCTCATCTAGCTTTTAAAATATGATTGACTTGTAAAAGTGTTTGTACGAAACTACTTACAGAAATAAAATTATTTATCATTAACAATTAATTTGCCTGACTGTACGTAAGATAATAAATAGCTAAATTTTCAGTCAGATTTAAAAACATTAGAAAGTTTGGTTTTCGTGCCAGATTCATCAGTATTCAAAACACGAGATAAAGAAAAATAAGAACATTCTAATGTAGCTGAAAGCTTTTTCCGAAACCAATATTTGACCGACGTGGGCTCCCAAAATTCAGGGCCAGAGTTTGCGGTGAAACTCCATTTGCTAATGACGATGTTGGCTCGCCCAGCGGCCTGGTAGCGTTCTTATTATTCCAACCATTGGCAGAGTGCCACTCGAGTTTCTAATAATCTCACTTTGTATCTGTTAATTAACATTTTTGGTATTAATGCCAATCCATATCTACATGTTCTCGCATTGGGTTGATTGAGATTTCTTGTAAAAATGTTTTGTTTTCTGGTATGTTTCAACAGAAACATTGCTCTGGCTTCTTAATAGGTTAATGCGTGATTGTTTTTGTTTTCATGCAAACTTTTTTCTATAAAATGTTACTTACAGAACATTACCTTGAAACAAACATTTATTTACACACCAGCAAAAAGTCTTTATTAACATTATCATATTAAATTACTCGTGTTTAAAAAAGTGAGAGCTACATTAAAATATAAAAAGCCCATAAACATTTTAGGACAGCACGTAAACAAACCGAGAGGTATTTATGAATTATTCACATGCTTGTGTGTGCCAGCCCTTGGCATAGAATAATAAAATAGTGTAGACGCGAAACTCATGTAGGTATGGTATCCGAGAATTAAAACGTGATACAGTGACCGGCACGAATCTTGAGCGCTCGATTTAAGAGTGGGGATCCGTCTACGCATTGTAAACCTATGGTAAAAAAAGTCCCCACTCTTTCATCGAGCGCTCAAGATTCGTGCTGGTCACTATACATGGTTACATCGTGGTTTTAGAAAGAGACGACATACAAGTATGAGTGAAATGACGCTCGTCAAAGCCAATTTGTTTTTCGGAAACAGTAGGTGCCTTACAAGAAGGTGGTCAACATTATCGAAGATCGTGAGGTCCTGGGAAGAAGGCGAGAGTGTGTGCATGCATGTATGTAAGAAACTTCCTCTGTAACGTCGGAAACACATCAGCAATACGTAATTGGCAAAAGGGCTAAAAGAGGAATTTGCCCGGTAAAACCGTTAAACATGTCATATGTAGGTAGGTAGGTACGTACCTAGCCTCCCAGCATGGGCGGAAAGACCAAAATAGGTTAACCAAAAAAGTGTGCGGATGGGGGACCCCCGTCAGGAGCGAAATTCCTTACGCGATACTCGCACGCACTCGTAACTCGTATATAATAGAAAGCGAGAGAGAGAGTCGCATGGAGGGGGCACGACGCTTTTTCCTTACTTGACGATATCTATCAGTTGACTCATACCGCAAGTTGCATTAAGGAACTCCGATCCTAAAAGTGCCAAGTGCGCCAAATTCAATTTCCATATCGGGCAAAGTGATTTTGAGTTTTTTCGTCAGGAGCAACTCGGAGTCAGGATTTGTGCCCGATTGATGGCCGCAGGCTCGTTCCCTACTACATGGGACGTAAACATAACTCTGCCCAACCCGTTGGGGAAAACAGGCGTAATGCCTATGATATCTACCGCGGCGTGTAGTAGGTAAAGTGCGCGACCGATGACAATGACTATAGGCATTTAAAAATCGGATGGATCAGGATTTTCTGTATGTTTTTTTAATCTATGGCTATCTGAGGTTTATTGCGAAAAAAGCACGCAAGTAATTATGAGAACCCCTCGGTTTCGTAATTAAAATGTTTGTTGGGACTTCTGAACAATGTTTTGGGTTTATTTTTAGAGTTTATGATTATAACATCTGATGCGTTTTGTGAATAATAATAATAACTCCACTGCCGTATCTTTACGTTGACGTCATGGTGAAGCTTGCGCGCTCCGAACTCTAGGTCTGTGCAGGTGTCCCAGGGATGTACCTTTTAGGCGTTGCCTAGGGGGGGTTCCGGAATTGGTCTTTTAAGAGGAACCGAGACCCCCTCTATGTGCTGATGGTGATCACCGGGGTGGTTTTAGTGAGGTAAAAATCCCACACTCCCCGATCTCCCTCCCCGGGTGCCTTTTGAAGATTTCCCACCGAAAACAAAAAAAAAGGTCTGTGCAGGTGAAGTTTACTAACAAGTCTAGGTTGAGGAGCTGGACCAAGAGAGATCATAAACCCGCAGGGCAGCATGTGGCAAGCTGTTGGGCATTAGCGATCCCACGGACCCTATCTCCCGAGGATCATCTGGGAGAAGTCATGTTCCAACTAGGAACTGACTCCCACCTCATTCTTGCCTTTATTGACCGGCTTGAGTGAAGATTCGCAAGAGCAACCGTGCTTGTAGGAAGGAAGCATTCCAGATGAGATACTGGTAGGTATCTTGACCGTACTTCCGGGATTGTCCTGACAGCAGTAGAATACTTCTCCACTCCTAAAGCACCTCGGGATATGTTGCCCCCTTGTCGCTACGTACTATGTGCTAGCAACCGTTTCCGGGGGCCCATTATTGAGTGTGCAAGTCACCCCTTGCCATTTTATCCGTGTATTTTAGTATAAAACATTACTCAGTACCTTTATTCCCATATCCTGCAATAGTCCTACACCTACCGAGGCTGGTCCTTGGGTGCACTTGCGTAGTGCGTACAGGGATCATCGTCTGTTGGTGCCTCATTTCATTGAAAGCGTGTAACGGGCCTTTGAGCCTTTGCGAGTAGGCTTTGTCCCCTCGTACGCCAAATATCCAGGATCCCAGGGTCCCGAGATATGTCAAAAACAACAAAAATAATAATAATGATTACGTTTATTCATCAAAAAGGCAGAATACAAAATTTGACATGTCCGATGACTCACAAACTATGAGTCTTTTGCGAGGTATGGGAACGATTCTAATGACGCAAATATATTTTTTGTCTGTTTGTCTGAATGTATGTTCCAGCATCACGCAAAAACATCTAAATAGGTTTTGTTCACATTTTGCATATATATTCCTTATGGGTCTTGTCAGTCTGTAGGCTACAAATTATCACGCTATTTGAAAAGGGGGATGAGCAATATTGCGATTTGTTCGTATTCATCTATAGTTTACTGCAAATTGTACAAAGACGAACCAAAGTATTGCAGATAGTTACAGATTTAACCTTTTAAATGTGTATCATCCCGCTATACCTTTAAGGAGCTATGCAGTCAATCATGACATAGTATAGGAACGGCTATTTTAGTAAAATTATAACAAAGCAAAAAGCTTAGCGGTTCGACGACTGCTTTGCAAACTTATGTTCGATTCCAAACAAATCGATTTTTTTTATGTTTTCTTTTTTAGGACTCCTTACCCATTGCGAGCAAACGGAACCCTATTACTAAGCCTCCGCTGTCCATCATCTAAATCTTATGAGCCGTAATAGGTACACAGGTGAAATTTTTACAGTGTGTATTTGTATTGCCGCTATTTATCAACAAATAATAAAAATAAAACAAAGTTAAAAATTAAAGGGTGTCCATGTTTTTGACACGTTTCTTGTACAGTCCCCGACTGTACAAGAAACCTGTTAAAAACATGTAGTGTAAAATATTGTGCGGTTTTACGGAACCATAATTATATTATTTTCGAGTCCGACTCGCGCTTGGACCGTTTTTATGTTTTGTTATAGTATTATACTCGTATTATTATAGTTCGTAAAACGTACTCAGAAAAACATAACTTTTAGACCTCTTCTGTCATCTTTGGTTATAAAAAAATATATATCTATGGTTAGTTGACTGTTAATGAGAAATTTCGTGTGTTTAAAATCTACTGTTTTCTTATTTTAGTGATAGATAGTCGTCAGGCATAATCTGTAAGAATAAGAAATCATCGTTAGTGTATCAGTGTTGTACCATTAGATAGTATATACAGGACCGCAGGCGTTCATAAGTTTACTACTGAAGGCTGCGGGTTTCAATTTCAGGACAAGCTGCTTCTTACGTGGACAACTGAACGTCGCTTGCTCTCGCGTCACCAGTACCGACTCGCTTCATATTTTGGCTGCTGACACCAAAACTACAAACGTTACCAGGAAAGTTTTATAAAAATGTGGCTGTTATTTTAGTATTATTATGGTATCCTACGACTTCTAGAGAACGAAGTCGCGGGAAAAAGCTAGTTTAAAATAAGCGTACTCATTTTTGCGGTGTAGATAAAATGAGGCTTACACAATCAATTAACTTATCACGCTCGCTCGATACATTAGCCGCTAAAAGGTAGGTTTAATGTTCGGGGAAGTGATTTAGAGTTCATAATTTATCTATATGCTCAAAATATTAAGATATTATGAATTAATTAGTTTGCTTCTGCTTTTGTTTATTTTAAAATTACACCCGTAAAAGGGTTTCCTTGTTTAATTAATTATAAATTCTGTTTTTTGTAATCATTGCGTCGCAAATGCACAATTATAACACTCCTTTGAATAAATTGGTTTGGAGGACAAAAAAGAAATGGAAAATTTTGTATGAAAATCCTCTTAAAGTCAACAAATATAATCACGAAAAAGATACTTACCCCTTGAACAATACATTTTCATTCATTCAATTAAAAAGTCTTCACATTTGTTCTGGTTTTTATTCTCGTGATCCCAGTGACGGCTTATGAAAATGTAAGTCATAATTAATTTCGTTGTTTGCCTCGGTATGCGTTATAAACATTTTTTTATTAAATTACTAAGAAACGAGAAAATTACTTAAGGATAAGTATAATTTATTTCTTCAAAAACATACAACAATTTAATATTATGGTGATAAACTTTATGACACTGGTTTCTATGAACTAATTTGAACATCTGTGTCTGAACTAGATGTTAAAAAAAAACAGTATTTCAGACATTGGCGCTCTTCCCCTGTTGTAGGCGACACATAGCAAATAACTTTGTTTGACCTCTACATGTACCTATAAACACAACATTTGTAAAAACAATAAAATTATAATGTTTAAAAAAGAAAGAAAGAAGTTACAAATTGTAGGAGAATAATCTTAAAATAAGTTGTGTAGTGATGTCCTCCGGTGAGTAGCGTGTAAATGAGTGGATATGTGTAGGAGGGAGGGAGGGTGAGTAATATTTTCTGCTACTTTATCACAAGTATGATGTGTTTAGTTTTAACGCTGCTGTTAAATGCGTTTTTGCACACTGTTTGGTTTGAGGGCAAGATTCATAGACCGCACCTTGACTTGACTTTGCTAAGCAAAATAAGCATTGCATACGAATATTATTCTAATGCGATAATGTTTAGTTCCTAAAAGCGAATGTGAGTTATTCATACAAATATGAACTTTAATTACATGCGAATAATGTTCATATTCATAGTTAAGTAAAGTCAAAATGCGGCCTGTGATTCTTGTCCTATGAGAATAGGAACAAGTTCTTTAAGTTTAGCATCAAATTGCATCAATAAAGACGGTCTGATGCGCTGCACGCTGTTGTCAGTAAAGTTTTTTTTTTCAATGTTTTTTGGCGAAAGTTACGATAACTTGGTCACGGATAATCTCTGAAGTCCGCTGTATTTGACTTGATACCTCACGATTAGTATCAAAGTAAAATATTTGATGAAAATTTAACAAATGGATCAAAAACGTACCTGTGGATGCCTATTTGAAGTGATACCTGCAAATTGATTGTCGAAGCACTCAATTTGCAGTTTGATTATTTGAATACTTAAACCCAAAATTCTAATAACGTTAATGATGTTCTTCATTTGACAATTGAGGTTAATTTTATAACCTAAATTTTTCGTCGATGCTTTTTCAATTGCTATTTAATAATGTTAGTCAAAAAATAAAAGTTGATACCTTCCAAATACAAATGATAAATGATTTTATTTCTGTAAGTAGGTTTGTACAAACACTTTTACACGTCAATCATATTTTAAAAACTAGATGAGGTCGGCGTTTCCTATCTGACTACTCTGAGAAGAAAGGCCGAAACAAACTCAGAGGTCACAGTCTCTTTTAAAGTCCAGACATAATCTTGGTCAGATCATGTGAAGACCATGTAGATTGGTGTCTGAAACGGTCTTTTGAGGAAAAACCATACAGATTGAGCGGACCTGTCCAGTCAGTGCACGCATTTGTCAGTAATATTGCCGCTCAACTCAGAACTTAAGGAGCACAACGATTCGACGAACAATACCAAAGAAAGGACATTTGGGTAGGCCGCATAAATTACTTAAGCTGCCAGATTGTGAAACTAAGAAATCAAAAAAAAAAAAGTAATAAACCACATAATCTTCACATTCACAATAATTAAAATAATATAATACTTTACAAAGTAAATACTCATGTCACTGTATGTATAAAATTCATCAATGTCAATGTGTATATAAAAGTTCGAAAATAATCTTTGATGACCATGTAGATTGGTGTCTGAAATGGTACAGATAAAGGTGTTACTAATTCCCTTTAGTGAGTAATTGCGTAAGTGTTTAACCTGAACAGGATTTGTTTACACCTTCATCACGTACTTTTAGAACAGACCATACATGAAGACGTAGGTATACATTGGATAGGCACTCTTGGACAATTGACAGCCAACAAACGGCCCCAATAAAAATAACAAGAAAAAACACATATAAAAGGTATTCACAAAGTGTGCTATCGTGCGTGAAACACGATCGTGTTAGGGTATAGGGTGATTCATAAACATGTCTAGGAATCGTGATTTATATTGTTTGCCGAATAAAACCGTATGTGTTGCTTACAGCTCCTTGACTATGTTTTTTGTATCTTTATTATTTTTAAATTCTTTGGAGTTTCATCTTAAATTTAGTTTTTCCATTATAGGTCTCACAGAAAAAACGCACGTTTTTAAAGAAATTTAGTTTTTACTAACTTCCGAAATTAATCAATTACGATAAGTTTTTGTTAAAAAATACATTTGTGAGATTTGTCACAATCATATTTCCAATTTGTAGTACAAATTAAAATAGCCTCTTCGAATGGCTGTAGGTACCTACTCTGATCAATGGGCTACCTGCTGCGTGCTTATATTTTTACAACGAGAAAAGAATATGAAAAAAGTTCGAATAGATACGAGAAAAGAAAGTGTACCTCACACTTCACACAAAATGAGAAGTTCACAGTAGCGATATCACATTACATGCGGCAAAATTTTTTCACAACTACGTGACTATTGCACATGACGACATGACGCATAGAGAACGGTGCGATGCGGTCTACTATACAGGTATCGTAGGTAAGTCACACAAAATAAATATAATATCAACTACCGAAGGTGGGGTGCATACAACAAGCAAAAGTGCACGCACACATGAGTAGACATGCTTCGCGTACAGCGAGTGCAAGCGCACTCACGACCAGCAATTGTTTGAGATCGCCATACGTAAAGGTGCATCCAGACAGAGCGAGGCATGCGCCGCAAATTATATTTTTAAATATAAATATATTTATTATATGTGAGATGCCTCGCTCTGTCTGGATGCACCCTAACGTATGTATATGGTATGGAGCTGGTGTTCGCTACCTTTCCATTTTGTGGTGTAGGTATCATAGGTAACTAAGCGCCTGTCACCGCAATCACAGTGTGTGTCTGCTGGAAGTAGTAATGTCGCGTTACCACGGCCCGTTAACTGACGGGCCGTGCCAGGCTTTGCTACGCCTGTAGAGACCTGTCGCGGCCTGTTCCGAGTATTCCTATATAGACAAAGCAAAAATAAACGCGCCCATAAAGGCTGCGACAGGCGCGTAGGCGCCCCCGCGCCACGCCACGCCGTGTATTTGAACTTACCGACTCTCGAAGGATCCGACGGGCGGCCATGGGCTACCCCAGGCCTGATCGGATACGACAGCTCCCACGGCCGGTCGGCCTGGGCTGGCACGGCGCGACCTTTGAGAAAGCGGGCTGTGGGAATACGGATTATACGGACAAATGGTAAGCTGCTGTAGGCAGTGTTGGTCTTTGTGAAAGACTCCGGGAGAGTTTTATTCAGTAGTTTTTTTTTGCCACTAGAAGACACACCTGACATGACATCACGACTGTAATTCCAGAAAGGGTTAGGCAGAGGTGTACCTATAGAACAGCCAAATGTCGTATGGTATTCTGTTGTGGGGAAATGCCGCCGACATTCAGACTATCTTTGTTTTGCAGAAAAGAGCTTTTCGATCAATTTATAAACTAAGCCCGAGACAAAGTCTCAGAGAGAAAAAGGAGATTAATTTAATGACTGTGCCTTCACAGTATATTTTTGTTAATCTTTTATATGCCCATAAACATATAAACTTGTTTAAAAAATACAGTGATATCCATAATATAAATACTAGGAACAAACAGGAAGATTCAGATGTCAATGTATACGCTTTTATAATAAACATCCAAGCGACGTTCAAGATCTAAGCCTTAATAAATTCACATCATTCATTAAACGTAAGTTGTGCCAGAAAGGCTTTTATACCGTTAAAAATTATATTGAGTACAAAAAGGCTTGGGATTGAGTTGCTCCAATTTTCTGCATACTGAATGTTGTTTTTTTTGTGTTCTTTTATTTCTGTTACATACACTGACAGTTGATAATAACGACTTGAATACGTACCTTGAGAATTACAATTTATTATTTTAATTATTGTGAATGTGAGGACTATGTGGGTCATTGTTTCAGTTTTAATCATAATCTGGCAGTTTAAGTAGTTTATGCGGCCTACCCAAATGCCCTTTCTTATTGTTCGTCGAATTGTTGAGCTCCTGAAGTTCTGAGTTGAGCTGCACAGTTACTGACAAATGCTTGAACTGACTGGACAGGTCCTCTTAATCTGCGTGGTTTTTTCCTCAGAAGACCATTTCAGACACCAATCTACATGGTCCTCAAAGATTATGTCCGGCCTTTTATTATACAAATTGACATTGATGAATTTTATTCATACAATGACATGAGTATTTACCTTGTAAAGTATTATAGTATTTTAATTATTGTGAATGTGAAGATTATGTGGTTCATTACTTTTTTTTTTTTTGTTTTCTTAGTTAGTTTCACGACCTGACAGCTTGAGTAATTTATGCGGCCTACCCAAATGTCCTTTCTTTGGTATTGTTCGTCGAATCGTTGTGCTCCTTAAGTTCTGAGTTGAGCGGCACGATTACTGACAAATGCGTGCACTGACTGGACAGGTCCGCTCAATCTGTATGGTTTTTCCTCAAAAGACCGTTTCAGACACCAATCTACATGGTATTCACATGATCTGACCAAGATAACCTATGTCTGGACTTTAAAAGAGACTGTGACCTCTGAGTTTGTTTCGGCCTTTCTTCTCAGAGTAGTCAGATAGGAAACGCCGACCTCATCTAGTTTTTAAAATATGATTGACGTGTAAAAGTGTTTGTACAAACCTACTTACAGAAATAAAATCATTTATCATTTATCAAATCTCGCCAGTTATGATCAAGTCCCATGCAATAGAGGGCGCGCTTATCGCCATCAACCGGGCACAAATCTGGACTCCGGGCAGCTACTGAAAAAATCCAGTAACACTGCCTGACGTGGGAATCGAACTCGGGACCTCATGTTCAGCGGTAGCGCTTACGTCCACTAAACCAACGAGGCGTTGCTGTATTTCGGTTTGCGGTGAATTTTGAAAAACAACAAACTTAGCAATTTTTTTTTTTATCAGATTCGTTACTAATTATAATCTAATACCTACGTTTGGAAATATTGAAAAAACTTTTTTAACAAATAAAAACAAACGACTTCAAAAAAAAAAAAAACTACAAAGGTTATTTTACTTTTTTCCACCGACTTCCGAAATTAAAGTTATTTTTTGCTTACCAGTGCCAGTTGGGGTTCCAGTGGGTCGCAACGCAACCGGGTGCCGCATAGTTCACGGTGAGTCAGAATTGTTTGCGGTGATTCCCCATTGAGTCGAGGTAATAATAATAATAATAGTTTATTTTACTCCTAAAATTACAAATTTCTCTTAGTCTATTTACAAAATCATGGCAATAAATACATATTTATAAGAGATTACGTCGACGAATTTATAATAATAAAATATTAATATTATATTAATTATAATATTACAGGTGGCACTGCGTTATGCTCCAGTGCGTCGGATGTGGTACAGCGCCGGGTTGAGGCTGTCTGCTGGCGTCGACCAGGAGAGGTGTGATGACCAGGAATGCGCGTTCGCTGCATGGTGGTAGTCAGGAAACCTGTTTGAAGCCGTAAGTGCTGGCTGGCTGAGACTCGTCGCTCGAAAGCTTGAGGATGAAATACCCAACATGCAACAGTCCGATGATTGATGTCGGGGCGTTGTATATGTATATATGCTAGTTGCGCGGTAAACTCTGCTTGCGCGATGCAGGATTTTGCGTGACGTCAGTGTGATGTGTAGTTCACACGTGGCGATGTAGATACCGTTATATTACAAAATAATTTTAAAAATGACATTTCCCACCCATTATTGAACATTATTTAAACGCTTAACCCACTTGTTACTGAATAGACTTTTTGCATCTGATTGCAATGAAATTCAGTGAGATGTATCCTTGTATAATCAGATCATTAGGAAAAATCCAAAAAAAAAAAAGAAACCCTGTTGGGAAACCGGGAAATTGGTGTTCTTTTAAAAGGACATTAGTAATATCTACTACTTGTTCAAGTAAATCAAACGAAAATACGAAGTGTCTTTAGTATCGTTTGTTTATTACATACAATCATGTAAAAAGTGAAGATATTGAAAAAAAAAAATAGACTTGAAAAATTATTTATTTTGTATGGTATGTTTCAAAACATTCTTTTGGATGTAATGTAACTTCACACGTTTTACACGAGAAATTGGCTTTTTTGTGGCAAATCACACACCTCAACTGCTTTTCGTTATATTTTACAAGATGCTTCTTATTATCATACCGAGAACTTTGGTGATAGTTTTGTGAAGTGCGACCTGATTTTCTGCTTTCTGTTCTACGATAAGTTTCTAGAAGGGAAGTTGCAATATTTCTGCGAAATTGCAAATGATCGCAATCTCCGCCATCGATGTGGTATAGTTGCCAAGCATTTTGAACTGCCATGTCTAGTGCGTGACATATCAATGGGAAATACCATTTTTTCCCTCGTATCGATGTTCGGTATAAACCAATATTCTGGTCTGACCTGTCTACACCTCCCATGTTTTCATTATACACCTTTATCACGGCTGGCTGGTCGACTTGTACATATCTTTTCTCATGTTGTGAAAAGCGTTTTACTTTGCTCAGTGGTAAAACTTTAGCAGCATTTGAAGCCACTGTTACAACACTATTATCATTCCACTTACACACAATAATTTCTTCAGCTCTTGTTGCTTTGTATTTCAGAGAACCACGATCAGTTTTCTTGAATTCTTTGCTTGCTGGAAGCGGACATTTCGATACGCGATTTTCTCTAATTGTTCCGGTTGCCTTCAACCCCCTTTCACGTAGTTCATCTAGTAATGAAATCGATGTGAAGAAATTATCAAAAAATAGGTGGAAAGGTGCCTGTGCATCGATTGTACGAAGAACATCTGCGAAACGTAAAATAACACTTGCTCCTAGTCCCAACTTTTTATAATTATTGAAGTCGTCTCCCGTTTGCCCTTGATAAGGATCAAACCATAATATGTACCCAAGACGTGTCGATCCTACCCAAAATTTGTAACCCCATCTGATAGGTTTACCTCTTATAAACTGTTTACAAGGGTGACCACCGTAATATGGAATCATCGCTTCATCAATGCTGTAGTTTTCTTCGAATGGGGCATAGTTTAGGAAGTTCTCATTCAACGCGTCAAAGAGTGGTCTCAACTTCGCATATTTTTCATTAGATGGCAAATTTGTATTAACACAGCAATGAATATGAGACATAATAAAAGTAAACCTATCCCTCGACAATGCATTATAAACTATTGGGATCCAACAGTCTGCAGAGTTTTCCCAATACATATATCTTCTGGGTACTACCACATACCCACTGAAGAGAAGTATTCCGATAAAGCATTTCATCTCTTCACACGTTATGTTTCCTATTTTATTTTTTTGATTTATATAATTATTCGTGTAATTTGTCAGCAAAACTGTAATTCTGTCGCCGAAAAGTTGCTCAAAATAATATAATGCATTTTGCTGCCTTGCAACTTGCTGCATTCTGGCCCATGGTCTAAACATTGGGCGTATATCTCTTGTAGTCCAGTTATACTGTTTAGTTTTTGGTATTGTGACGCTCGTGGAAGTTGAGGGTGTTGGTTCGTCGTCAGGTAACTGATTTTCAATCGGAGGATTGGAAATTCTGATGCGCATTCTTTTGGAAACTTGAGCTAGACTTATTTCGTCTTCACTGTCGCTACCGTCTGTCAAATTCATATAATGAACTTGAGCTGGAGTCCTAAGTTGAGTGCCGGGTAAATTTTGAATGTGGACTTGATTTTCGTCCCCAGAATCTTCGTCGGTGACATCAGCATTACAATTTTCTGGTGGAAAAAATGTGATGCTGTCAGGAATAGGGGCCTCCTCGTCAAATTCCAATTCCTCCATGATTTCATGAAGTTGCGACTCCCATCTTCTTCCAAAAACTCTCCTGACAAAACAAAACATTTTTTTGTATCAAGTAGTAGTAGATATTACTATTGGGCTTTATAAAGAACACCAAATGTTTTGCCATAAAACGAATAAAAAATGACAGTTGGTACTTATATTTCATTCAATTCACTTAGAAGAGATGTGAAAGTTTTATTATCCATTGTCGAAAAAAACTTAATTTTATCAACTGAGCTTCAGTAAAAACAATATTCCGAGCAATTTAGAAAAGCTTTTACAACACAACGATCGCCAAACCACCTGTAATGTTTAACAGACGGATTTTAATGACCAGAACAAACTACGATTAAGCGTGGATCATGTTGCATTAACTGTTACACGTGTAACCTAATAAATATAATATAGTACAGAGAGGAACAATATAATATCATTTGATATTGGTGAATGAGAGGGAGAGATGACCCAGTGGTAACGGCCGTGACTTACGAGTTGTAGGTCGTAGGTTCGAACCCAGACAAGCGCTTTACTTTATGTAAATTATTTCATCACCACTTCACTCAAAACGGTGAAGGACAACATCGAGAGGAAACCGGCAGGTCCAAGAACCAAAAAAATCGAAAGAAATGTGACATCTACCAACCCGCACTGGGCCCGCGTGGTGGATTACGGCTCACTCCTTCTCACCGAGAGGAGGCCTATGTCCCAGCAGCGGGGACATTATAGGCTGATGATGATGATGATTGGTGAATGTAACCACATGTTGTGTTTTAGATTATATAATATATTCATATCTTTAATTTCTCCTTTATTTTCTTACTTTTCTGCCTCATTTGTTTCGTGGTTGCTAACGCTACTGCTGAGCATGAGATCCTGGGTTCGATTCCCAAGTCGGTCGGGCACAGTGTTATTGGGTTTTTCCATCAGAAATTTCGCACCAACCGCCTGATGTCTGGATTTTATTTATTTATTTGTTATATTTTTATGGAAACTTACAGTTAAACAGATACAGTAAGTAAAAGTTTATCCAATATTAGCGGTCCTGACAGACGTTGTCCCGCCCGAACGCAGCGCCACCTACCGCGTCGAATTGTAAATCTAAATCATTCTCGAATCCACTTGAACACACACAAAAAAAAATCATCAAAATCGGTCCAGCCGTTTAGGAGGAGTTCAGTCACATACACACCCTCAGAAGAATTATATATATTATAATATGGCCCATTACAAGTTTCCACATGTGGTATATAAATCATAAAGACTTTAAATAAAATAACACAAATAGGAAAAATTACCATTTACGCTCGAAGAAGCCATTGGATACAATTTAGCAACACTAGTATTGAAAACGTCGATATCAGCTTCCCGGCAGGTTACGTTGTACATACGACTCGCTTTCACCGTGTACCATGAATGTACATATAGTCATGCGTGTATGTATTTTTGCCCGGGTCATAGCAATAGGGCTATTACATGAGACTTAAACATATGTGTGTCCTAACACATCTGCCTAACTCTTCTGGGATTACAGGCGTGATGTTATGACAAGTTACGTGTACAAACAAACAATGTAATCAAATCTTAGAAGTCAATTTTAACCTACTTCTAATTGTCGTATCGAAATGAAACTTTTTACGTATATATAGTTAAGATGACAATACTCTAATTTGGTATCTTGGAGCTGATCTGATAATGAGCCACAAAGTGGATAGTGGCACTCTTCAGTAGCTAGTAAATCCTTCGAGATGGGGGTCATATGATTCGTTTCGATGAGTACAATAGATTACACTTGGTGTCGTATACTGTGGTTTAGTGACAAATGAATAACAACTTAGCCCAGCATAACGTCACATAACAGCATAATGCATAATCAGCCATAATGTTACCACTGCTAGGAAATTGCCCTCCTCTCTGCGAGAGGGAGTGGGCCATAATTCACCACGCAGGCCCAGTGCGGGCTGATGAATGACACATGTATTCGACGACTTAGCCCACCTTCCTTGTTTTTACGATTCTCAAAATTATCAAGAATGTAGGTCGAACTATTAAATCGTACAATGAACACAAACATTGAAGCTATAATATAATAATAATATAATCTATATAATAAGAAATAATAAATCTATCGCCATTTCATTCTGTTTAGTCTCTAAAAGCTGTTTCCCTGTAGAATATTTTTCCCTATCTATGTCTGAGACAGCATTTAGTCTGGCGCGATAATTTTTCCAGAATCTTGTTACGTGCAGGGGTAATCCTGTGAAAACCTTTTTGGTACTGT
This sequence comes from Brachylomia viminalis, assembly GCA_937001585.2. NCBI lineage: Eukaryota > Metazoa > Arthropoda > Insecta > Lepidoptera > Noctuidae > Brachylomia > Brachylomia viminalis. The sequence continues at coordinate 25,451,363 of OW443294.2, read as the reverse complement.
CCTCATTTCAAAGGACTAGGAAGGTTCTTCTTTATTTTGTTCTCTGTTATTCTCTGGTGCAGGACCTTCTAATTATGTCTACTAAGAATCAGTTTCTTGAGTTTTTTAAATATCTCGCCTTATACTTTCTCTTTCATTCAACATTAATTTGTTAAATTTTAAAATTCAATGAATTAAGCAATTACCAGGACTCAATATAACGAATGTCTCGTTTCTGATGGCCAGTATTCACGAAAAGGCCGAAGCTCAACGCAAACGGTAAAATAATTTGTTTTGGTACTGCTATTTGTTGGTTACGTGACATTTTAGATGATCGAGACGATATAAATGACTATTTGAATTGTTTTATCTCGATTTGATTGATATTTTCGAGCAAAATGTTGTTTGAATCGTACCGAAATTTTGTCAACAGAGGCTTTAAAATGAAACCAGTTTAAGCTGTGTATTGAATGCATACCCTGTTAGATATTTTTTTTTTTTTTTGTGTGCTAAAAGAAATATTCATGCGAGCCAATGTACAAAAGATAAAGAGCATGAGTAGGTGTCATTTTTCACATCAAGCAAGACGGATTTTTCAAGGAAAGCATCTCATTATGCAAAAAGTGTTTGTCGTTTGACGAACATAATAAATCGCCTACTTATTGATTTTATGTCACAGCTACACGCTTATCGCTTATCTGTGGGATTTAGAAAGCTGTAAATGACGTCGACACATTAAAACTATGTTTTATTACGATATAGCCGAAACGTTTCTTTAAATAACCAGTATCTACTATCTCTTTACAATTCACAAGCACTACCTAACAAGATATATCCGTCAAGCCTTGAAATTACCGTCTCCCGGAAGCCATTTTCGCTCTAAAATCTGAGATTTAAAATTTAACACGAATTGTGCGAATGTGCGGCATCCTTACTAAGGTAAGCCCACAGGGGTGTCAACTAAATTACTTCTAAAGGACTTTTTTTCTCCGTTTTGCATTTACTGCAACCCTTTTGTGTCTGAAGCTGCTCGGACGTGCAAATAAATAAACGTCGAAATAATGGGCACAAAAGCAGCAAATTGGAATTAGTTTTTTGCTGAATTTGCATCACTGTAATTTCACGTTATGAGTTTTAAATAACTTTATTTTCTTCTCATAGGTGGCAGAATGCTCGGTCTTTGTGGTGAACCCATTTATGAAAGGATTTTTCTGGATGTTTTTTTAACGGATTTTTTTTGTTGCTTGTTTTTGTGTACGTACCTTCAAACTTACAATAGCATGGAAGTTCTTCACAATATCATAGTCAGTCTTGTGTTATGTGAATTTTATAAAACAACTAGCGGGAGGACCCTGGTTCGCACGATTTTTACGACTTAACAAAACATCGATGTTTTTTTAAGTAAACGTCGAGCTTAATTTGGAAGCACGCTTTGTAGTAAAATCGTTCTTCAATTTGCACATCGCAAATACCATCTGACTTTCACAAACAATTAAACTTTTGGGTTTCTAACTTACCATTTCGATAATGATATTTGAATTCGAACCGTGTCTGACGATTTACCTAAAAGGTTCACCGCCAGAGTCTAATTTAATCTTATTCTTAACCCTTCAAATTAAATAGCATGATCAGCCTATAACGTTTTTACTGCTGGGACACAGGCCTCCTCTGTGTGAGACAGAGCGAGCTGCAATCCACCACGCGGGCCCAGTGCTGGTTTGTAGATGTCACATGTTTTCGAATTTTTGGTTTAAGGACATGCATGTTTCCTTCCGATGATTTCTTTCACTGTTTGGACAGCAGTGGTGATGAAATAAATTACACAAAGTAAAGCGCGTGCCTGGGTTGAAACCCACCACCTGCAGTTCGTAATGTTGGGGCCATTACCACTGGACCACCGCTGCTCTCACAATAAATAAAACTGATTTCAAATTACATATTAAGCTTAAAATGTATTTCAAAAGTAAATAAAAAGACTGTAGGTAACAAGGTGTCATACTCAAAAGCCGCGTGGTTTTGTTAAAGTAAAATTTAATTAGCTGTCATCGCAGTGAGTACTCTTTGTGTGAGTTTCAGTCAAAGCTAATCTGTGTGCCTTCAACGCTTTTACTGAAAAGGCGCTAAATATAACTGCGAAAATGGCGAGCTTGGAAATCCGCATAGAGGGTTTTTGAGCAAGCTTATGCAGGGCAAAAGTTGATAGCTGAGTTGATGCGCCACGAGGAGGGAAAACCGAATAATGTATTTGAAATTTTCAAATATGAACCCCGTGGTCAGGATTGCACTTTCAGATTTCGAAAAAGGACCGAAATGTGATCTTCAGACCCGATGTTTTTCATATGATCGTATGGGGTCTAACCCATAATCACTTACATAGGCAAATCTGACGAAGATATTGTGGGTTTTCCCAAACACTTGATGACTTTGAAAACTCAGATTTGGAATTTTCTGAATTGATGGAATTTCATCATATTTGACAAAAGGCTCCATCAATCCGTCAGATATTTATATATCCTCTATCAGGGCATGTTACACTATTACACAGAATAACTTTCATCCGCCCTGGATATCCTTTTAAAAAAGGTATTCTAAAAGAAGGCATTCTTGCATTAGCATTCATTAGCTTTGACGATTTAGAAGCTCTAGCTGGGACTGTTGCCGTGTTTTCTCTCAGTTGGACTATATACTCGCAACTGACGTGTATGACAATATGTATGATGTTAGACATCGATAGGATCGTAGCAGGTGGCGTTTTGTAATTCATTCTACTCCCTTAGGAAAATGGCGTAAGTTTATGTATGTAGTGAATGACATAGAATATTTTTCTTAACCAACGTATCTGAATAACTCATTTCAAAAGATTTTTACCAATAAATATTAGTTGGTGTCAAACCAAGGCCTATGACAAGAAACCCCAAAATATAAAAAAAGACGAAACTCACTATCACCATAAACATCATGCCTGTTTTTTTTTAACGTTGCCCCACATAAGGAGTTTTTCCTGTATCGTGGGTGCGTTTTCAAATATTTAAACTCCCATACACAAACAGCTAGACCCGGAACAACTAATTGCAGGTCATACAAATATTTGTTCCGTGCGGGGATCGACCACGCGACACGTAACGCAGCAGTCAATCGCTTAACCACTGCGTCAACCGTGCCGTCCGAAAATTTTTCGTAACCAACGTATCTGAATAACTAATTTCAAAAGATTTTTACCAATAAATATTAGTTGGTGTTAAACCAAGGCCTTTGACAAGAAAGCCCAAAGATGAACAAAGACGAAACTCATCATCTTCATAACATCACGCCTGTATTTCTCGAAGGGTTCGGCAGAGTTGTACAGTACACCAACATTTCGCCAGTTATGTATAGGTCCCATGTAGTAGGGAGCAAGCCTATTGCCATCAACCGGGTACAAATCCAGACTCTGGGATTCTACTGTGAAATTCCTGATAGGACAACCCAATAACACTGCCCGACTTGGGAATCAAACGCAGGACCTCGTGCTCAGCAGCAGCCCTTGCAACTACTAGATCAACGAAGCAGATGTAGACCAGAAACACAACAAAAAATAGATAGCTATTAAATAAACCTCCACGTTTTAAACCAGAAACGTGTCTTATAAAATTGAGTAAAGCTGTCTGTCTAATGCTTGGCGGCCATTATCATGACAGTTTGGCTCTAACCACCAAATACTTAATGGTGTTACGTCATAAGTTGAGAGCGCATAGCTAACGACCCTTGCTGCTGACTCAGTCGCAGATCTAAAGGAAATTAAGCTGGATTTTTTTATGCGATTTAAAACAAAATCTTTCGTTTTTATAATTATTGTTGTGTTATTTTAATGTGTTTATTTTTCAGTGTTATTTAACAGAGTATGTATTCTAAAGCTAGGCACACATTACAGCCGCATCATGGCGCAGCGCATTACATTTCAGTACACGATGAGGCTCGCTTGTAGTGTGCAATGGTTCATACAAAATGTGATGTAGGAGGATATCAGAATACGGTGCGGCCCGTCTAAATCTGCGCCAGCATTTAAAGGCCCATGTTGTATGTTGGTTGCATATACAACTAACATTGGGTGATCGGTACTCTGCTACGCCTGCGTAGCGACCGTAGCACTTAGCTTCAACATCAGCTACGTCGTAGACCCTGCGTAGCTGATCTTGCAAATAATTTTCTTAATTTTGTTGTTATTATTTTTTAAACATTTAGGTCAAGTCAAGTTTTGGCACACAAGTGTGTTTATATATATACTTGCTTCATACCTATACACAATAAATAAAAAAAACACTCATATTTTACTTTAACGGCGACTACTATCGTTCATTTTTGGCATTTATTGCTGTTGTACAGTATATGATATCTACGATACTACTGCAATTTATATAATTTATATGTAGTAAATGCATGTATTCAAGATGCATAAATACACTTGCTTTCAGCACGTTTATTAACTCTAGCCTTGATCAATTCTACTTCGATTAGAACTGCCTTTTTTTGGAATAATTGAAGAAAAAATAAAGCTTTTTACCGTGATTTATGCTTTATTTTTCTGAAACTCACCATAAATCACTTCTGTTAAATCTCGGTAAATGCATGTTATAGTGGCCTCAGGTAAATAAAATAATTCGTCAATTGTTCGCCAGTCACTATACTCAAATGTCACAGACAGGATTGCTGCAATGACCACGCTGATATTCACTAGATTTAATTTCTACTAAAAGACTATTAATGTCATCCACTTACAGAACGAGATATCAGCAAAGGCTTATTATTTTTTAACATAATTTCGTTATTTTCTGTACTTTTTTAACTAAATCCTCCAGTTTAACGATATCTTTGTATCAAGCATCAAATTGACAGCCTTCCACATTCACATAATTACGCGATGCAGACTATTAAGTTAGTTGAAAAGCCAGTCTAAAGTTTCACTTAGCTTTCGGGGATTTAAAGTTAATAACTTGAATGACTTGAGTGAATAACCTTTATTTCACAAAGCTTTATAGGAGTTAGTTGATAAAATATTCGTGAGCTTGCTTTAATTCAATTTATTTCATACATAATTCTAGTCCATAGTTTTACACTCATACATTTACATTATAAACTCTTTTAAATTCTAAACAGATAAAGAAACCCAAAATGAAATTGTGATTAAATAATAAAAAAGAATCAAAAGGAGTTATTTAATCCTCACTAGTATTAAACATACGAAAGTAAGTTTGTTTGTTACACTTTCACGCTAAAACGGCTGAAAAAATTAAGATAAAATTTGGTACATGAGTAGACCATGAACTGGATAAGGACAAAGGCTCCTTTTCATCTTGTATCGGAGACGAAATCACAGGCACAGCTAGTATCAAATAACTTGAGTTTGACTTTAGCTCTAACATTTCAAAGTTGATACTTCTTGCCAACTTTGTTCAGATCAAATCAAATAAAAATTCGTTTATTCAAACTAGGCTGAGGAAAAACACTTTGTGTACGTCAATATTACATGATACAGTCCCCAAAATTACCCATCCTTCACATTATATAAGCTACTTAGAAATACAATAGACTAACATATGTACCTACTTAGAAAATGGCATTATTTCAGTATACAGGCTGTAAAAAGACCCATCACACGGTCTTTATCTACGCATTCTGTTCACCAAACTAAGTAACATTGACTATGAATTTTATATGAAAACGACTTATTTTTGGTGTCAAAAGTTGTTGTTTACGGCAACGCGCAAAGTAACGCACGCAAAACATTGTGTTTATCCTGCAACGGTAAAGAAGTTTTGGGGATATTTTAAGTTAGGTGATAACCTTAATAGTTGTTTTCGTGATAAAAAAATTGGAACTACCATATCTACCTAATATACCTTCAATATCTCCGTAGCCAGAAGGTTCTCAGGTTTGGTTCAGTACAACAAATTATCACTATGACGTCCCGAAGTATAAATGACACTCGGCTTCGATAAGCGTCTTTGGACAACCGATATATGAGTCAGCTCATGTTTCACTATTATTAATAAGATCATTTAAATAAATGCGTTTAGCAATCTTATTAATAATGATTAAACATAATATACTTTTTGAAATACTAAAATACCGATATATTGATTTGTATATCTAACAGCGCATACTTCACGTATTCCAATTTTATTAAAATTGAAAACACAGAGAGAATCTATAATTAATTTTATCATAATACCATTATAAACTGTACACACAAGTAACTAAAGTTGATTTCCGATTGTAGTATTTCTACAGAGACTTTTTCAGTTTCATCAAAATTAAATGAAAAACCAATATAAAACGCACCTACGCTTCTTTTGAGTTTCGGTCCATTTGCATTTAAAATTAGAACATGCTTAACTTTATCAGAATACCGATGCAGGCAGCTACACACCACTTCAATATATTTAATCACCATTATTTAAACATGTTAACCCGTTTGACGAACATCAGTTAAAATAATCCATTTGTAATAAATATCATGATCACGTTTTAGTTGATCCGGAAATTAATTGAATTAAACGCAAATATCAATTATTTTCAATTAAAATGCTACTTTCATTAAACGGGTTAATGTTTTGCTGGGTGAATCGTTTGTAGGTAGTAATTGAGAAGGGCAAAATGGAGATTTCCGTTTTTATTCGAATTCATTAAGGACTTACTGGAAGGTCTGTAAAGTTGTATAAAACGTTGCTTGAATTTATTTATCCACATATACGGGCAGCGACATGAGTCGTTAATCATTGTTCGTATTGTAAGACTGAATTTTGCCTCTCCCTCACGCGTTCCGCCTCCTCCTTCGCGAAGGGGGGGTCCAGCACCTGACATGAGACTGTTAAGTGCTATTCAGCACTTAACAGTCTAATTAACAGATAAAATTGAAAAAAAAAAAAAATTAAAATTGAATTGTTTTTTTTTTGTTTTGATTGAATTGAGATTAATTGTCAGTTCATTATTCAATTAACTAAACATTAAAAATGACTTTACATTTAGTTCAAGATTAATAAAGTGAACGATTTAAAATTCATGTTTTAAATAAAGTATACTTATCTTCATCTTCTACTCTTAAACATTTTCTTAGAAACAAGTGATAATCAAGCTAATTCGATTATTAAGTTTTCATTATTAAAACTCATTGTTAACTTTGAACAATTACAATCTACTTTTTACGCTGACTGCACAATATTCCACATACTGTTTGTGTTATTCACACGTTTAACAGCACTCCGGAAAACTGTATGTCATTCGATATTGTGGTGTACGCAGCTATAATTATAAGCCGGATATTAATTATGAACGTCTGTCGTCAGTAATTTATGATCGTAGTTAACATATCTACGTCCACAGAGGGTGATTCATTTGCTGACTTGACAACTGACATAGTTTGATTACAACTGTATTAATTCTGTTCAATTGTTATTTTAATTATGTTAATAGTTGGTTTTTGGTAAGTGATTTTAACTATCGTGGTAGTGATTTTAAGTACCGTGACTTGCGAGTTGTAGGTCTTAGGTTCGAACCCAGTCAGGCACTTTACTTTATGTAAATTATTTCATCACCACTGCTCTTAAAACGGTGAAGGAAAACATCGTGAGGAAACAGGCATGTCCAAAAACCAAAAATTCGAACACATGAGACATCTACCAACCCGCACTGGGCCCGCGTGGTGGATTACTGCCCACTCCCTCTCACAGAGAGGAGGCCTGTGTCCCAGCAATGTGAACATTATAGGCTGATTATGTAAACCATTTTGAACAAATGACTTTCATGTGCATTAATTCAGTTACGCAGTCATTATATTTATCAAAATTCCATTATATTTATCAAAATTCCTCTTTTACTGTCCATTCTAACACTAATATTTGTAAACAATTTAATTCTCCTTATATTGTTTGCATGACCTTTAAACACGATAATCTACAATATTAAATTAACATAAACGCGAACATTGTCATCTAAACACATGCGTGGTGTAGAACCATAATAACATTCGATACATTTACATACAGAAACACGTGATTAATATTAGCGAAGATTTGCATAAGAATAGGTGTTAATAATAACTAACTTAATGTTACTAACATAAAGGTCACATTGTTGTTGAACGAAGAGCCAGTCTCGCACGCACACACAGTCGTAAATAATAGAAGGGGACAGAGAACGTGTAAATTTAATACGCGTTTTTAATACGGACCCATTTAATATAAGTTTTTATCTGCACCCATGCTATAAATCCTCTATAAAAGTTTCTGAAACAGTTAGCTTATTGCCAACATTAAAACAACCAGTGTCATAGTAACCATAATATCATCCAAACGAGTGTTATAATGCCGTACTAAATTTCATTATGCAACTCGAACTCGATCCGTTCCTCTTTCAATTCGTGATTTATTTATGAATTTCAAAAAAAGAACATTGTCATGCACGCCCGTTTCACTACTACAGCTACTAATAAAAAAAAAAACTTATAAGTTATTCGAATTCACGTCGTATCCCGCCATTTTTGTTCGATATTATATATTCATATCATGGGTGTAGATAAAGTTTTGTATGCAACATAACTGTACATAATTAGGTATTAAACACTTATGTGATACTAGTGTGGGTAAACCCACATTCGTGTTTTAATACCCCTTGTTTGATGGTGTGCATTGATTTCGAGACATCTTGTATACGTCATACGTCTCTACGTCATATCGTGGTCGCCGTTTCATTTAGAAGATGCAGTTAGACACATAGACAGGAAACTACTGCCAAACCTTTTAGTTGCTTTTTACGACGTAGTAATAAGAGATTCAAAGTTGGTAAGTAAACTCGTCACTGCTTTATCTCCCTAAGGTCCTCTTAAATGTCACTCTCACCTCATAAACCGTCACGGTCTGGTTTTGCTTTTAAACCAATTTGACAGTTAGATAGTTTCAACCATAGTGACGTTTCAATTAACAAATGTAATAAATTAATTAATTGAAAATTGTTATTGACATTTATTTGTATTTTGTCATTGTAATAAATACTCCTAGTCATGTATTTTAATTAGAGACAAATGACATTCACATTTTCCAATTTATTGAAAACTAGCTTTTGCGCGGATTCGCCCGTGTGGATGTCGGAAAATATCCAACTGGAACTAACTACCTAAACCTAACTAAAAGTAACCTTTGTGTTAATCCAGGTTATAAATTATATGACTGTGTGTCTAATCTCATCCAAATCCATTTAGTCGTTTTTGGGACAATTTGGATCATGCATCCGGACAGACAAATAAACAGACAAAAATATATATAAACTTCATAATACTTTTTTTTTAAAAAAACCTTGCCCCACTCTAGGAATTTCTACTGTATCGTGGATGCGTTTACAAACATTTAAACTCACATACACAAACAGCCAGACCTGGAACAACTACTTGCAGGTCATACAAATATTTGTTTCGTGCGGGAATTGAACCCGCGTCACGCAGCGCAGCAGTCAATCGCTTAACCACTGCGCCAACCGTGTCGTGTTATTTGTAATTTATTAATTTTAAAATATACTATTGGAATGAACGTTTGCATACCAATGTGTCGCCCGAAAATGGTATCAAAAAATATGTAAAATATATATTTAGTTACTTTAACCATGTTTGCAAAGGAATAGATACATTATTTGATTTCATTCGGAGTTTTTGTCAAGTGTGGTCAAACAGTTATCAAGTCGACTATTATACTTCAGCACAAAATATCAAGTACATTAGCCACTGCAACGAAAATTTTCCTGTGAGTTCTTAAGGCTTGAACAGCTGCTGGCGTGCATCTGTTGTTCGTGATGCAATCACCGACGTGACTGGCCTAAGTTCGGCCACAAAACAAAAGAAAAAGCGGGAAAAGTCAACGAAACTAAATGTAGGTCCTTTTGTTTCATTAGATTACCTCAGGAGGAACCAAGTACCGTTGCATAAGAGCTCAAAACAAGTACCCTGGTATCAATGGAGTTCCTAAAACCACACGCTTCCTTTGTACTAAGTTCAGTTAAAATATAGAAAATGTTACGAGAGGAAAAATTACACTCTGAAAAAAAAATATAAAAAAATCCACACGTCAAAATATACAGGGCGACTGGGACATCACCCCGCAATCTGTTACAATGGATTTAGTAAATGATTCTAGACGTAGCGTAGACATTTTTCGTCGGTTATCTACCAGCCTGTATTGTCCCATTGCAAGGCAAAGGCCTCCTTTTCCTTAATCCACTCAACTCAATTCTGAGCCAATATAAACCAAACCCAACAATAGTTTTTTTTTATTTTTTTATTCCGGGGTTGGAAAATCCTCATGGATGTCCGCCACCCTGGGGTGGGCGGCGGGGTCTGTCAGACTATTACTGACTAAAAACCACCCCGGTGTTCCATCTCACACCTACGCCGGGGGCCGCGGGTACGTACGATCCTTCCGCAACCCCCGACTGGTGCCGGTCCGCCGCTGCGGGCTTCTTCGGGTCTGGAGGGTGAGTGAGGTGTTTGACTACCCCCGCGACGTCTAAGAGGGGCGCGCGTGGAACACTACGCGCCGCCACCTCGGGTCCTGATGTGTGGGGGGCGACGGACGTCCCCGAGTCCGCCTCCCCTGGACCCATTTAGGGGGGCTGGAAGAGAGCGTTGTCCGCCCTCCGCCGACGCCCAGTGCGCCTTCTGCGGGCCGGTTGAGCGGATGAGATCTCGCTCTCCCTTTCCGCAGCCTCCTTCTGCGAGGCGACTGTTTCGCAGAAGGAACCCAACAATCCTGAGCCAATATAAACCAAACCCTTAGTCCCGCCAACAAAGCAATTTTTTTTTGTTTGATATCATCTAATAACTTCTCCCGCTCTGGGCGGAGCGGGAGGGCGTGTCACACTCTTACTGACTAAAACCCACCCGTGTTCCTTCAGTTGCCTGTGCCAGGGGCCACGGTAACCCTTTCGGACTTTCCCGGGCGATCCACACAATGGTGACTCCAGGGCGTTTCCACCCGCCTTCTTATCCGGAACAGGAACCTCTCTAAGCAACCATGTCCGGTGAGGACCTGCGTCAGGCGGGCAATTTACGCCTGGATCTTCCGTGATGTCTTTGAACGTTTTCAAGAACACATGCTGTGGTGGTCTTAGGCCACAACGCATCCGTGCGGCGAAGGTTCCGGCCCAGTCCTATTTGAGCTTAGCTGCTTTTTGAGTGACATCTGCGGGTTGTGTCTTAGAGCGCAGTATCGTGTACTTTTGAGATCTAGTTCTGCTTTTTGACTAAGAACACCATACGTACATGCTTAAAAAAGTTCGTCGGTCTCACAATTTATTTATTTATTTAACCATTTATGTACACACTTATATATATAAACGACCTGGGTATGCTCACTCTTCCAGAGGGTAAAATAATTACTTTCGCAGACGATACAGTCCTGTTATTCAGCGCGACCACGTGGAGTGATGTCTACGGATTTGCTCAGTCGGGCTTCAATATGGTATCGGAGTGGTTACGAAATAACATTCTCACTCTCAATGCTGCAAAAACTAACTATGTCACTTTCTCCATAAAACATAACTGGCCTTCCTCTTCAACAACCCCGCATTCCATCGTAGCTCACAATTGTCCGATGCCATGCTGCGCCGCCTGTACTTGCACTCAAATCGGTAAAGCCGATAGTGTGAAATATCTGGGCATTATCATAGACCAAGCACTAAACTTTCACAAGCACATTACCGTATTGAGTGGCAGGCTACGGAAGTTAATATATGTCTTCAAGACCCTTAGACGGGTGGCTGAAGTTAAGGTGAAGAGATCAGTGTATTTGCCCTCGTTCAATCTTTGTTGACTTACTGCATCACCTCCTGGGGTGGTGCCCCAAAATACACTATTCTTGAATTGGAAAGAGCGCAGAGAGCCATCCTGAAGGTCTCACTGTGCCTGCCTTTTAGATACCCTACCAACCTCCTATATAAAGAAGCGAAGGTCCTGACAGTGCGACAACTGTTCATACAACAAACAATTATGAAACAGCATAGCCTCTTAACATATTCCCCCTCTCTTTCACGTGGCAAACGCAGATTCGACCCCGTAGACAGTTATCAAAACCGGCTTTCGACCAAGTTCTCTCAACGATTCTTCTGCCACCTAGGTCATTATCTCTATAATAAAATTAACAGGATTCTTCCTATTTACGACCTTAACAAAATTAAATGTAAAATGAAATTAACCAGCTGGATCCAGGACTTAAACTACCTTGAAACTGAAAAAATCCTAGCTGTCTCGGTATAGATCACGATTTAAATAAATTCGTTATTAAATTCACTTTTCACATCAATATTATTTATTTATATGTCCAGGCAACAGAAACTTCTACATCCTCACTCACTACACAAATCCACACTCTACACTTTCCTTCATCTCCACACAATACTAACTATACTAACACTATATAGATTTAGAATCACCTTAATAATTGTTAACTGACTCGCGACCACTGTCTGATTTGGAATATTATATAACCTCAAGGGTGGAGACCTGGTGTCCTGAAATACAGGCCCCAAGCCTAGTTTAGGCACTAGTCTCCCGCAATATACTTACTGTATCCAAATGTTCCCTAAAAATATGTACTCATTGTGTATTGTGGCGAGAAAATAAATACATTATTATTATTATTATTTATATAAACAGACAAGAAGAAAATAAGAGAAAAATAGGTACAAAGGTGATGCTTATTTCTAATGAAATCTCTTCCAGCATACCTGCGATAGGATAGTAGATTTAGAGATGTAGACAGCGTGTGTAAGAGTAAAAGAGAAAATAAAATACATAAAATCAAAAACAATTCACTTAATAAAATAAAACAAATAATATGAGAATATACATACATACATACAAACATACATACATACTTCTGAAATAAATAACACTAGAATATTAATATATACGCAACTATGACGAAGTGGAAAGATAGTGTTCTTTCACTCTTCTTTTAAAAACTGCAACAGTTTGGCAGTCCCTAATGTCAGGCGGAAGTGAATTCCACAACCGCACCGCGTGCACAGTGAAGGAGTAGGAGTAAAAGTCGGTGGAGTGGGGAGGGGACTTAAGGAGGTTTCTAAGATGCGACCTGCACGACGCATCTGAAGGTCGGGCGTAGGAAAAACGCTCCCGCAGATAGGATGACGTTTTAGGGTTGTGAAGGAGGTTGAATAGCAGACACAATATCCGAGAGTTCCTGCGAAGTCGAATGGGGAGCCACTTGAGTATCTTGCGAAAGCTGGAAACGTGATCATACTTTTTAAGGTTGAAAACAAAACGAATACATATATTCTGCAAACGCTCAAGTTTATTTAAAAGCTCCTCGGTGGCATCCAAATAACAGGCATCGGCATAATCTATGATGGGCTGAATGAGAATTTGAGCAAGAGAGATTTTGGTGTTCAAGGGCAAGACGCTCTGGAGACATTTCAACGAATGGAACGTGTAATGCACTTTGCGACTGACTTGAGCAACATGGGCAGTCCATGATAAATAGGAATCCATGGTCCCCCCAGATTTTTGACCGTATGTGCGTATTCAATCTGAACACCATTCAGACAGAGTGGAGACAGCGACGCAACATCGAGCCTATTCCGCATATACCTGCCGCCAATAATCAAGGCCTGAGATTTCTTAGGGTTGATTTGCAGTCCAAAAGACCGCGACGCGACCACTCGCTAATCAAATCCAGGTCGCTGTTCATGGCAGACACGGCTGCTTCTGCATCTTCCCTTAAAAAATGATTGTAGAGCTGCAGATCGTCGGCATAGAGATGGAAGCAGGAAGAGATGACACTGGTGATAGAGTTAATGAAAATAGAAAAGAGAAGAGGAGAGAGAACGCCGCCCTGAGGCACACCTGCGGAAAGAGAGACAGAAGATGCCTCGCCGAGACGAACCCGCTGCGAGCGGCCCTTAAGATAGGAGTCAAACCAACTAATGATGGAAGAGGAGAAATTTAAAGATTTAAGGATCCCTAGAAGGATGTCAAAATCAACAGAGTTAAAGGCACTGCTAAAGTCGAGAAGTACAAGTAAAGTAAGAGATTTGTGATCCATAGCCCAGCGGATGTCATCAGTAACTTTCAAAAGAGCCGTTATTGTGCTATGACCAGGTCGAAAACCAGATTGAAGAGGACTCAGTAGGTCATTTGTAGATAGAAAGGCAGAAAGTTGTTGATGAACGATATGTTCAAGAACTTTAGAGAGATATGGGAGAATAGAAATGGGGCGGAAATCGGTGGGTGAGACCGGCTTAGGAATTTTGGGTAAGGGGATGATATGAGCTTGTTTCCAGGCCTCAGGGACAGTACAAGAAAACAAGGAGAAATTAAAAATGTGGGTCAAGACGGGAAGTAGTGTGGAGAGGATAGGAGAAATCATTCTTGAGCAAAGATTATCGTTACCAACTGCAGTAGAGGAGATAGCACAAATGGACTTTTTGACCTCAATTTCACTCACTGGCCTTAACTCAAAAGAAGAACACTGCGGCACTGGCAAACAAGAAAGCTTATTTAACGTAGTTGATTTGACGTGCGGATCCAAAGTAACAGGGGTATGTGAGAAATGTTTGTTAAGAGCACACACGTCAGTGTCATTACTGGAAACGACTGGAGACTTGCCAATGCCGACAGTTTTAAGAAACTTCCAGGCTTCAGAGGAGTTGCGGTTGTCGAGAGGATTATGGAAGTACCGTCTCTTTGCATCTCTACACATACGCCTGCAGCGATTACGCAGCACTTTATACGCATTCAAGTTGCGCTCGGAAGAACAGCGTTTTAACCTCCTTTTGGCTCAGTCCCTACTTGCCATCGCATCCTTAATGGCAGGAGTAAGCCAAGGAGCCGGAACATATTTGACTTTGACTCGACGGATAGGGGCATGCCGGTCATAAAGGCTGAGAACAGAGCTGCAAAAATTGTGAATCATATCGTTGATACATGAGCTCTCCAAGACGTCCGTCCAGTCAATGATATCAGCATCACGCAGTAATGCCTCCAGGTCAATGCCCTTGTAGTTCCGAAGGAAAATATATTGCGGCTTACGCTTAGGAGGGCGAATCCTGTAGGACATAAAGATGAGGTCGTGGTAAGAAAAACAAGCGCTGAGCTGTCCGTGGACAGCTACATTATTAGAGTTAGAGACAATCATCAGGTCCAACAGAGAAGGGGTCCAATTAGGGAAATTTTATAAGGTTGAAGGTTGAAAGGTTATAAGCAGATAAGAGAGATTGAAGTTTATGAGTACGACTGTCGTTTTTAAGAAGGCAAGTATTAAAATCGCCCATTAATACTACGTGGTCATAAGAGGGACAGAAATCATTTAAAAGCGAATCAAAAGAGTCAAAGTAATCAATACTGAGGTTAGGACTGTAAAGGACTCCGAGTAGCATTTTAGCGTGACGCAAGGAAATTTCTAGAAATAGATGCTCCGCTGATCCCGAGTAGGAAGATGGTGATGAGCTAATAATCTTGTAAGGAATATCAGTACGCAAGTAAATGGCAACACCACCACCACCCTTCCCAGTTCTATCATTACGGATAAGGACAAAGCCAGGAAGGGCATAATGAACAGATAAGAATGTGGGTTTGAGGAAGGACTCAGAGATAAGCAAAGCATCTATATGAGCACAGTTAAAGGAAGCCAGAAGATCAGAATAATGGCCAGGAACACTCTGGGCATTAATGTGGGCGATGTTGAGGTTGTTGGGGAGGTGGGAGATCAAAGAGGAAATCTGATCGCCGAGAGTAAGAGGCGAGGAAGAACCACTCGCCGCACTAAGAAAACTGCTAGAAGAGGAGGAACAAGAGAAAAAATTACCATCAAGGTCGACATCAGTCATAGTTTGCAAAAATAAAAATAATAATATATATATGAATAAAAAATAATACCAAAAAAAAAAATCCAAACAATTTCAAAACTAACAGACAATACAATAATATTAACATAAAAAGTTTAACCAATAAAAACACCTATTCGCTGTTGTTGATAGAGATTTTAACACAACATTAATTATAATACTAGTAAAAATTTTACGTAAATAAAAATAAAAATGACTAAAAGTTTAACGATAGTGTATGCCCTTAGAGCATTTAGGTATGGAGATGGCAAGGCTGGGCGAACCCCTCTGCCAAAGTACATTGACCATATTTATGACCATGCACGTTATATAAAACTAGTTGATTTTCAATTCTCACAATTTCACAATTCTTGATTACGGAATTATTAAATATAATTATATTATTTTATTTTTATTGTTAGGATACTTTAACTTATAAATAACGTGGGTATTACCTACAAAGTACGATGCGACCTAAACGCATGTGTTCTTACAGTTGCTATAAGGATCAATATACATATAAAATAAGTTTTAAAAGTGACATACGAGTAGTAGTAAAATAATTGTAAAAAATTAAAGAGTAAACTTTCTGCGACATTATTTTGTACGCTGCAGAACTTTGTATATTTACCGCAGATCTTTATACTTGCACCACACATACATTTTTCTAGTATAACTATTCCACAAATCCTCAATTTTCTTGACTTAAAAATAAGACATTTTCTCTCCGTACCCTATTTCCTACTTAAGAATTATTGTATGTAATCTTCTTTTCATTCCCTTTTTACTCTGTAAATTCCACGTCATCACGAGTTTCGATAACAATGCCATTTTATGTTTTCTAGAAAATAGCAGTAGCGTTTTATTTTTACAAGCATTTATTTAACTTGCTTTGTTAGTTAATTAGTACGTATTGGTGAAATCTTGCAAGCTGAATTAAAACCACTTTCTCTTATACTACGGACTTGAAATTTTACATGTTGATTATGTTTCAAAGACAATGCATTTATGCATAATGCATGACCTGGTTGTACACCCAGGATTGGCTCCAAGCGAGGGAACTCCTTAACGGCCAACAATAAAGACACAAAATTTTATATACGCAATTTATTATGATAGTTCGTTCTAAAGTCCACCATGACCTGGCTGCTGCACCCAAGATTGGCTCCAGTCGAGGGAACTACTCAACGGTCAACAGTAAGGACTCGAAATTTTATAAACGCATTTAATTATGACAGTTCGTTGTAAAGTCCACCTTGACCTGGCTGCAGCTCGCAGGATTGACTCCAGAAGAGGAAACTCCTCAATGGTCAACAGAAAAGACTATATTTAATATACGTATTTAGTTATTATAGCCCGTTCTAAAGTCCACCTGGTCCTAGGTGCTGCACCCAGACATGGCTCCAGACGAGGAAACTCCTTAACGGTCAACCGCACAGACACGAAAAAATCTACGCATTCATTCATCGTAGCCTGTCTGCTTACTCAGGGTTGGCTCCATACGAGAGATCTTCTCAGCGGTCAACAGCACAAGCACGACATTTTGTACATGCATTCAATTATGATAGCCTTTCTAAAGTATAGTATGGCTTGGATAGTTCAACTCTGTAAAAGCGTATGTCGGTTCGTTAGATTTCTGTTGGAAGTACCTTTCAAGTGAAGGTAATGAATAGAAAAGATATTTAAACAAATCCTTATGTTATCAATTAAGTAAAGACCTTTTTAAAAACAAGGTTTTGATGAACTTAAAGGTGTAGAATAAAACTTAAGTAATTATAGAACTTTAATGTTTTCTTAAAAAAACTTGAGGCTAATCTTAAAGTGTAAGACGGACGTTCACGCCTCACGCCATTAAAAGCTTGTTTTAAAAAAGGTTTTTACATATATTAAATTTATATAACATAACATAAATATAATACCTATATATTTATATAGGTATTATATTTTATATCATATAAATTGTATAATGTAATAGATTGACGGGTTTGAAATAATTTAAAGTTTACTTTCTTCTTTTTAGAGCACTTAAATAAAAGCTTGTTTAAAAAAATGTTTTATAGTTATTATTTCATATTTTTTTTAGTATTTTTCTCAGCAAATCCTTATAATCGATACCCATATCATGGGGTTCATAAAAAATAACTAGTCAGCCAACTTTGGGAGTCCGTCGTATTGGATTTAGATTGACGAAACTTAGCTAACCATGCATTGTCATCTAAACTAAACATGTATGCAAAATTTCAGCTCGATCAGTTGAGGATAGCTGTTTAAATATTCAGTTTCAAGATTTGACCTTAACAAACTAATACGTATATACATTGCAAGTTAAGTAAACTACTGTAAAAATAAAAATACAATGTTTGCACAAAATTCGTGGGTCTGCTGGGAGAAATTTCTTAAGAAATAAGCAGTACCTTTGTACTCAATTCTTATATATCGTATCTGCATCTTTTTTACTGTGTGTATATAAATAAAATTATCAAACCAAGCAAACAAAATGAAAATCGTGCGTGTGTCCAAAAAGGAAATAGTGCCCGACAAAATTAAATAGTTGTTTAGCTGTAATAACTGCACTCTTTATTACACGTATTATTTTATTTAGTCGCATTTTCAGATGGTCATAAACATATTTTTTTTTATTTACTATGTCACACTATGAAGTCAACAACAAAAAAGACATGTCGCGCCTCTAGACTATGTAACATGGTTGAACCGTGCGTAACATTTAAGACAATTTATAAGACATGACATAATTTATCAAGTCTTGTCACAAACGTCTTGGGTACGCCCGTGCTCGTCCTGCTGTAGTGCCATATTCAGAAACCAATCTTTCGATGTTAAATATTTTCCAAGTGGTAGGTACTATGTTCTCAGTTGTTGGTTATGCATTATTTTAGCCTAACTAATCTTGGTTCCATCATGAACTTTATTATTCCCTCCAACCATAGATATCCATAAAAAGTATTTTTACTAAACAATAGATGAAACAGCAAAAAAAAAAATATGTATCACAAATTCTCATACCTACATTTAACAATTCCGATAAAATCAAAAGGTTATCTGAAACACGTTTTAAAAATGTAAATAAACGGGCAAACTACACAGAACACGAATAAACTCCAATAACATTTCCGTGTAAAGCCAATGAAACAAAATGGCGTCAGATTTTAAGGTTAGTATTAGAACGATGATTTCAGTTTGTCACGCGATGCAAGCATCAGGTTTGTGTTTGATCAAAACAAGCCCGTTTGATTAGATGCAATTACCGAGCTTTGGAGTAAAGTTGGTGATGTATTACAGGTTTCAGCTAAGCAATATCAAGATGCACGTAAGATTTTGAACAGTTTAAGGCAGTGTCCTAACTGAATGCGGCTGCCACGCGAGTACGCGATCGTCGCGCTTACGCGGTTGATCAAGTCGCGTAGTCGGGTATTCGCGCTACTGTTGCTTTTGGTTAGGACACATGGTACGAATGATGGTTTTTCTATACACGAGTCTACAATAGTTTTGCACGGTCGTAAACGAGTTCTTTTAAGTAGCCTTTTCGTTTTTTTAAAGATCTTATAGTAATAAAAGTTGTAACGGCAAGATTAAAAAAACTGCCGCTGATATTTAAGTATCACCTTCCAGAAAATGTTATCGAAAAAAGACAAAAATTATGTGCATGACAAGGATGAATTTCAAAACCCATAATAAAAATATGATTATATTAATAATAGTATTATTATCGTATCATTTTACATCACTTTCGTTCCATACACTCTTTACTCCACTGTAAATTATCCTGTTTGCTTAGGACCGAACAATATCCACTTCCATCACTATTTCAAACGAGGATTTCATCCGTGTTCGGGAATAATACTATCGAGGTTTATGTAATAGGATTCCGCAGTGAGGGACTCATCGTTTTCCCATGCATTTACTCCGCAGTTTTTCCGGTTCAGAAAATACATATTTCCGTACCTACCTATCCCGTGGGATGCTTACGGGATATAGCTACCGTTACTAACTGGTGGGAATGGACTGAAGTTTAACAGTTGTACAAAGTGCTTTCTGGGTATTTTCATTTGAACTGTTTTTATAAAATATTGTGTTTGTCCTAATCGTAAGAGCACTTTTTCTTACCCGATTTAATAGTATCACTATTGTGTAAAACAGTTCTCCTGAAAAAAAAACCTAATTCCGTAGGAACTTGTTTAATACGTTTGATGACCGTAGTCCGTTTCATATAGGTACTTATAATAAAGACTTTATCAGTGGAATTAATTTATAAGTGTAAATAGTAGATTATTAACCAAGAGGATAAAGCAGTGTCTTCTGTCGCGGGTGACGATTTAAATCGCGAGCGTAATGAAGGACTCGAGGCTTACTCCCGAGCGTAGCGAGGGTGTTAAAAACTTAAATCACGAGCGAAGCGAGGGATTTAAGACGAGTCCTGAGTGTAGCGAGGGATTTAAGTTCACCCAAGACTAAGGCAGCTTTATCACCGAGGAAAATACTCTACTTTTCGTACCATTTGCGAAAAAATTAACACAATAATAATATGAGATAAGTATTTATTAAAAATAATGACAATTAAACGTATTTTTAGAACATTAACTTATTTATAAAAATAAATTAAAATAAACTTAACGTTTATGTATTTGAAGAAAACAAAAACGCGGCAAATTCCTAGACTAATATTTTTTTGTCGGAAAAGCAAAGGCATCAAGCTCATACGGCCTCGTCGGTTTTCGTAATTTTATTTAATCATAACTGCATAATAAATGCGTATTCCTTTTTCAAAAAGATGTAAAATGCTTTTTATACAAACTCAATAGTGTAAACACAGATGTAGTTCAGTATAAATTTCGGTAAGTATTCCAAATTTAAATCACATTCTCCCCCTAGAGGATGAATGAAATTCAGTACAATTTTCTTTCCCTGTTTTTAACAGATAAAAATGACTATTGTTATGTTCGCTTTTTGTGGCATTGAATGTCACTTTTTTGAGCAAGTGGTACGAAAAGTATAATAACGCATCTAGAAATGTATTTTTTTTTGCCAGTCCATGTTGAGTCCCCCTGCCATAATATGCCTGCCATTTTTCGTTCAAACCCCTCTGACTATGTTTCTGGCGATGACTAAACATTTCATAAGCGTTTTTTTTACAGGAAAATCAACTAACAACTTTCTTCAAAACTCGACTTCCTATTCTTTTCTAAACAAACAGTTCCCTAATATATTAAATCCAATTTTCTACCTGTTTCGACAATTTTGAACATAAACAACGAAATAATGAGGTTTCCATTGTAATACCTATTAAGCTTCACGTGTTATGAGAAGTTTTAAATTCAAAACGAGAGTCGTTTCGTTCGTGTTTTTGATTTAGCCTCGAGTTTTGGATAAAAGTTTGGATCGGCTTCACAAATAAATTATAACTTTTATTAGGCGAGTTCTCGCCTACGGCTGTAATTTATTATTAAATCGTGTTTCTTATTTTTTTTTATTGTTTTCATTGCTGATGTTTGTCCGCTTCTGAGATCCTGACTTGCTCTGAAGGCTATGTTTGGCTGTTGTAGTTCCACCTGCCAGCGTAAACAGCTGTGTAATAATTAACACCTGTTTAACACTTTGTAGCGGTATCTACATCGCTACATGCGAGCTGAAGATGAAATGAAGAGAGAATGATTGTCATATTTTTGTACATAAAGGAATACAAATAATACATACATAATGGGCGATCTTGAAAGTCATGCACTTTAAGCGCAGGGACTTTTCTACCAATCAACTTTATTCAGAAACCAACGTATTGACTGTGAGACAGCTTTTTGTGCTCCACGCTGTGCTACTGAAACACTCTATGCTACATCTAGATCATGCTAAGCTGAAAAGACGCAAGGCCAGTCCCGTGTGCGACATGGTCCAATGCCGTTCCAAGTGTGGCAGCCGCCAGTATGCGGCTACTAGCTCTCGACTGTGATAATAGAATACATAAACTTATTTCCATATACTCCCTGACTAAACACGAAGTTAAAATCAAACTTACAAATTGGTTGCAGAAGTTAACGTATGACGAAACCGAGAATCTTATTACAATTGTCTCTAAAAGAACTAATACTGTATTTAAATGAAGGCATTGTTTAATTTATGTTATTGTTTCTATAAGTACTTGCATGACCCTTAATACCAGTTGTATGCAATTATACCTGGAGGAACTTTGGCTCCTAAAACACAGGCTTTTGGCCTAGTTTAGGAGGCATCAGTTCGCCCTTTAATGTGACTCTATTGTACAATATTTCTTTAATCCTTGTGTACTTATGTATTGTTTTTCAAAGTGTACAAATAATTTATTTATTTATTTATTTATAACATCATAAATACTGACTGCGCAGCAAATTAACCAGAGCTTTAGGTTAGGATAGGTTTTTTTTTTCTGCCCATGTGTCAGACTCTTACTGACTAAAACCCACCCGAGTTCCTTCAATTGCCTGTGCCAGGGGCCTCGGTAACCCTTTCGGACTTTCCCGCAACCCTGGCAGGCATCGGCCCTAGCGAACCTCATCATTAGTGCGGACATCTTTTCGAGGCGCGCGTAAACATCACGACCTTACCAGCATAACACAAGATAACGACATACCTCAACAAGACGAAGATAAGAACATCCTTTCATCAAGCAACCGCGTCATTCTGTTATCATAAACTAGTCATTGCGTAAATATGCTGATTCGCTCATTCTAAGATTCCATCCCCACGGGTTTCACTGTTATTGTAGACTATAATTATAAGCAACGACTTCATTGTATTCGATGTCTTACCAAACTTGTAGTAGAACTAAGCATTTATAAAAAATAAAAATCAATATTTTAAATCTCAGTCTCACTTTATTAACTCTCGTGTGGCACACAACGCGCCGTCGACCCGGGCCTGGTCCTAATCGGATGGCGAGCTAACCATTGCTCAGCATTTCGTGCGAAATGTTGTACATGCATTAAATTATAACAGCCCATTCTAAAGTATAGTATGACTTGGATAGTGTAATTCTGTAAGCATGTTTGGGTTCGTTGGTCGTCCGTTGGAAGTACCTTATAGGTAAAGGTGATGGCTAGAAAATATATTAAAAAAAATTCTAATGCCAAGAAGTGAAAAATAAAATTTAAGTAAAATCCTTTTTTAAACCAGCTTTAAATGAACTCAAAAGTACTAAATAAAACTTTCGTAAACATCGAATTTGAATATTTTCTTAAAGCTTGAGACTAATCTTAAAGTGTAAGTCCATGCCTCAAGCTTTATGAAAATATCAAAGTTCTGTTTACGAAAGTTTCATTTTGTACTTTTGAGTTCATTAAAAGCTTGTTTTTAAAAAGGTTTTTACTTAATTATTTCATTAAAACACGTTTGGCCAAGGAGCGACAATGTAAAGCAATTTTCAACTAATTACTTTGCCTCAAAGCGGGCGCATGTCATTTCATCCGAAAGACGCCCACTGGTGAACATAAGCCACCCCGAAGTATAGCCACTTTGAACTGTTCTGTGCTTTTTTCATCCAGCGGATTCCTGCGCAATTTAATTCAACATTTTGTAATTACCTAAATGAAAATAACATTAAGCTGAAAGTAATAATGACCCTTAAAGTGCTCAGCGTAAATCATATAATGTGTTTATATATGATCTGAGGTGCTCAACATAATTTAATCCTTAGAAATAATGTATAGTATCATTATGTCTGGAGTACTTGCTTGGTACGACAGCAAGCCGAGTGTTCCATAGCACCGATCTCTCTTCCCTATTTCCTAGAACATATTAACCCAAATACAGCAACGCAATATATCTGAACTGCGTGCTTCATTCCTAGACATTTTATCCAGTCTCATATTACTTACGTGCGCTGTATTTTGAAGCCTTTTCCATTACCGGGTTCTGTGGTCAAACCATGCTCGCCAGTATCATTAATATTGCGACTATTTGATTTCTCTAGAGAACGTGGATGTCATGTCATCGTAATTTGAAAATCCACTATTCTGCGTACGTAAATCAATACTTAGTTATCCAAGCATGATCATGTAAGAGGCTTAAAAGGTATATAAGGAAACAAATATCGATTAGGTACAAAGTAATGTTCAAAAAATGATCACCATTCAGTTACTAGATAATCGTACTCTGATACCTAAGTCAGCTGCAATAATTGCAAGAAAACGAATAAGTAAGTATTCAAATTGTAACTACGGTTAAAAATAAACTAAAACTCTTACTAATCGAATTCTATTTCACATAATATATATTTTTGATTTACTGAAAGTTTTCGACCAACGCACTAAACAGAATGCCAATAGCGGACTTTTAAAAAACATCTATTTACTTTTGTATATTATTAGTGTGTTTTGGTGAGAGACAGTACGTGTTATTATGGAACACGCAAGACGTTCGGCCGAATTAGTTTTAGAAGGTCGCCTGCCCAACCGAGTAGACGCGTGGCGAAAGTGGCTTAGGCATTTTAAGGTTTTTTTTAAGGCTTCAGGAGTGTACAAAGAAGAAAAAGATGTACAAGCCAGTTTGATACGACATATTATATTCTACTTTTAAAATACAGTTGGAAGGAAAAGATGATGACATCGATGTATTGATCCAAAAATTCGAGGAATAATTCGGTACAAAAACAACGATGGCGAGGTTCCGATTTTTTACACGAAATCAGACGGAAGGTGACGTCAACGATTACGTAACAGCACTAAGATTAATATGCCAACATTGCACGTTTGAACATTTAGAAAACGGTTTAATACGTGCTCGTATTGTCTGTGGAGTAATCGACACAGGTGTCCATTAAAGCTGTCTCAGAACAGACGAGTTAAGTTTAGAAAAAGCTGTAAAGATATGCCAAGCAAAGCAAGCGAGGTATCTTAATCTTAGGAGTCAAGGGACTCGGTCGAAGCGTTATTGAGTACAGAGATATAGCCGAGCTATAGGGACTGCAGCGGTGGCACGAGATGCCCGGGGCCTAGCTCGCGGTGCGCCTGCGACGACGACGCCTTGACACGGCGGGCGCGTGAAGCACATGGTTCAGCAGCCGGGAGTACCGCGGTGTCGTCGGATCATGGATTCGGTTCCATTTCATATCGTGAAACGTTTTCAAAGTGTTGTAGTGCCTGTGGTGGCGTTCACGATGATAACGCATGATGTCCAGCGCGATCTGCAAACTGTTTCTTATGCTACAATAAAAGTCATATAAAATATATGTGTATAATAAAGCGTGTATATGAAGTACAGGAGAGCGGTGATTGTGACGATGAGTATAGGACTATGCGACTACGATTATGAGATTATTTATTTATTTTATTTAACCATTTATGTACACACATATATATAAACAGACAAAGAGAAAAGAACAGAAAAATAGGTAGAAAGGTGATACTTATTTCTAACTTTCTTACATTTTTTTTTTACTATTCTCAACTTTAGACAAAACTTCACAACATAAAGACAGTAAGTGGTTTGATCAATGAATTTTGGTCGACAGTGGAAGGAGCGAAATGTTTTAAGCTTGACACAGGTTCGGATCTGAATGTATTATGTATAATTTATGTTTTGTTGTAATCCAAATTTACTTTTATTACTTTTTTATTTTTTAGTCTTTTTGTAGGAATTATATTCCAATAAGTACTAGTTTCCCGTCAATTGTTATGGTCATATAAAGATAAAAAATGTTTAGTTGATTATGTCATATATCATTTGATGTTTGGCAAAGTGTGTTGGTAAGAAGTACCTGTGCAGAATTAGGATTAGTCAAGAGGGTTTATACAGTCAAAGTAGATAAATATAATGATTTATTTGCAAATTACCAGGTACATATAGAATTATTTTGGAAAACAATGCAAGTCATTCAGTTTGCCTAGTCAGGAAAATACCCGTCGGGATTCGGGATTAATTAAAGGCGGAACTAGATAGTAAAGATCAGCACATGGGGATAAGTCATGAAGTATCTCATCCGACAGCGTGGCTGAATGCTATTGTTTTGCCTGCCAAGAAGGATGGTAGTCTGATCTCTGTACATTTGGAACTCCATTCCAGAGGTACAAATTGTTACATTACCTTATGGCGGCAACTGTGCGAGTGAGGTATTTCACGGAAAAATACGACAGCTGTTAGATGATCTCGATGGTCTAGATTCAATTGTAGATGACATAATTATTTGGGGCTGCACTAAGGAAGAACACGACGATAGATTGATAAAATTGCTAGATAGGGCTCGGGAGGTAAGAATTCAATTTAATGGGGACAATTGCAGTTTTGTGCAGAGCACGTTACGTATTTGGGGCACATTTTTAGAAAGAAAGGTATGCATATTGACACAAATAAGATAAAAGCGATTACGGATATGCCAGAACCGAAGGATAGGCCATCTTTAGAGCGATTTCTTGGCATGATAAACTACTTATCAAAGTTCATTCCAAATTATTCGCAAAAGGCAGGTTCTCTTAGAAACTTGCTGAAAAAAAGCAATGAATGGGTGTAACAGTGTAAATGATACTGCGGCTCACAAGTTGAAGCGGGCGGTAAGTAACGCATCGGTGTTGGCGCTGTACTCAAGCGACCGGCCGGTAGTGGTCACGGTGGATGCAGCTCTACGGCTTTGAGTGCAGCGCTACTACATGTCGGCCGCTCGGTTGAGTTTTCTTCCCTCACGATGACTGACACACAAAGACGATACGCGTAGATTAAAAAGGAAATGCTGGCCATCGTATTTGCATTGTAAAAGTACCATCAATAAGTGTATGGGAAGTAGGATCTGGCTGTGGAAACAGATCAAAGGCCTTTGGAGACTTTATTTAAAAAAAGTTTGGATGCAGTGCCGCACACTGGATTTTCTTCTTTCGGTCGCATAAGAATAAATCAGCGCCAGCCTTTCTCCATGGTAAATCTGGAATCGAATGCGGTAGCAAGGGCTCCTTCACGTTGTGTGCTGCGTAGTCCGCGCAGGTGGCGCAAGCGCGCAATGGGTGCTCCACATCACGTGACATTCAGCTCCAAAGCATGACATCACGCGCTCGGTCAAATCCTAGGTTTCAGCATTCCTTTATCAGCTACGTACATTAATTTCCTGGTACAAACCAGAAAAATTAATGTACGTAGCTTAGCTGATAGAGCGGTCTTATTTCACCGTAAACTCCAACGGCCTTATTACAAAACAAGGTTTTTCTTTTGACATGGTTTAAACCATCGAGCCTGTTTTTGAAATAAGAACCTAACTGTAATCGAAATACAGTTCCTTTTACAAAACTGTCAACTTAGTCCGGTCTTAGATTGTCAATTTTGTATTAAGAACTTTACTAAAGTCGGCATAAAGTTCCAAATACAAAAACTAAATCGAATGTGTAGGTTGGGGCTAAAGTTAGATCGTGTTTTGTAATAAGACGGATAGCGTTGCACGCGCATCATCATTCTTTGCAAGCGAACCGGCACACACTGGATCGAAAATCGCGTCTAGAAGACTTAGAGCCTCGAAGTTTTAAGTCGTTTTTTGAGCTTGAAATGGTTTCGATTTAGTTTTACTATTGTCAAATAGGACACGTGAAAAATAAAGACTTTGTTTTACGAAAAACACGTATGCAGCAGGTACGAAAAATCAGGTAATCTCTGGAACTGAAATATTTCCCCTTCTATCCATTTAGAGGATTATAGCCACTTGTACGTTTGGCTACCATGGTAGTCAAAAACTTTTTCTGGTTGAACGTTATGACTACCAGAGTTGCAGCGCGGACTTGTTCCCTTTAAAATGTTTTTAAGGTACATTCTGCTTCCTTGCAGGGGGTGAAGGATAGTGACAGTGAAGAAAATGAGCGCACGAGCATGTAAAACAAAGCGGAAGAAAGTATACATGAAGGACTGAGCGACAATGACAGGGCAGAGACTAGTTCGACTAGTTCTTCTCCGGATTCTGTTGCAGTGCAGCAAACCCGAGCTGCTTTTAGACGGGCACGTGAAAAACTTGCAATATTTTTTTAAAGTCACTATGATAGGATAACCTATCTCATAATATTTTATATGCGTTAATTGTAGAATTAATAATAAATACTAAGTTAAGGTAAAACGAAGATGTTGTGCCTGTACGGATCGGATATCGTTACTTAATATTTTCATAATATTGTGTCATTATTGATGGATTTTTTTTTAGCTTACTGTTATTTTTTATAAAATGGGTAGATGTAGTATAATAATAGTATAGATTGAGGGTTACTAGATAATAATATTTTGTATGCACACATTACATAGAAATAAGGCAGTAAGTCAGCTAATTCCACTAAGCTTCTTACTTCGATGTTGCGTTGCAGATTTTTTCTCGGTTGCCTGTTCATATTTCGACTACGTAGAAAGCTGACAGGAACACCTTCAACTGTTTAATCTTAAAAATATAGAGGATATTTCGTAGTGAATTTACAATTGGGTTCGAAATCATATTGAAATATTGAAAATTTCTGCAATATTTTTCCGTATACCTATTCTGATTTTGAAAGACTGAAAGTAGACTGACTGAGTGACTGACTGTGAGTAGTAGGTGATTGGTAATACCGGTCATCGATACCGTAGATTGTAAGTAGGGAGTACCTACACTTAGAACATAGTATGTTCTGGGAACGTATTGCGTTCCCAGTTAGGCTGTTTAATGAACTCAGTCTAAAAATACCTAGGGGAAATAGCAGACTACGTCTATGTCCGAAGTGGTAATAATTGGCTTTAGGATATCCAGATTTTTTGAGAACTGGCGACAAATGAAGTCGAATTCGCAAAAATATGAGCGAATAAAAGTATTTTTTTGTTGTATCTCTTTGCTTTTAGACAGTCAAACATAATTATCTAAAATAATGCATGTTACGAATACTTTACTTCCCAATCACATCTCCTTTGTTTCTGTGATCGGAGTGCCTATCTGCAATAATTTGAAAATGGAACAAGAAAGGGGAACACATCCCGTGAATGTGCCTTATTTTTATTTGATTTTTTAACATAATGGGTTTTCGCTTGCGATGCCAAGTAATACCTTTTTTTCTCTTGATTTATTCGTGATGAAAATGTTTTTCTTGTGCCCGAGATTTTTCTTTCAGATTAGGTATGTCTGTGCAAATATATGGTTACGAAATCAGCTTACGTTCCGAACAAAAGGCTAAATTAGAATTTTATATTATTATATATATAATATTTATTATTATATATATTCTTAGACAATTTGACAGCTGAGAGGGCGGGGACATTACCGTTGCTGCGATGGCGCGGTTAGTGGAGGGGGTGACACACCATAAGCCGTGTACTCACGCGCCTCGGTCACTTTTGCTGCGGAGCTCGGATGGGACGGACGTGTACTAGTGATCATATTGAACTATTTTCTTGTAACGGTTTTTCTAATTTAAATAAATGGTTGTAGGTCGTGTTGTATTTTCTTTTTATAAAATTAATTAAGCTTCTGATTCCTAAGAATATAATAAATTAAAATTTCCCTAAATTAGCCTTGAAAAAGGTTTTGATAAAAAACATTGTTTCTTAAAGTATATCTAATTGGCCATATTTCAGGTGGTTTTCAGAACTCGCTTCTGATAAATGAAATTGAACTTTTACGTGTTAACATTAGTGACATAACGTTAGAAGATTTTTATTCAATATCAGAAACGACATCAATACGAATAAGATATTACAAGAATCAACATAACTGATTTTTATCTGAATTTACTTTTATTTTTACTTGTGTATATAATACACAAGTAAAAATAACCGTATCAAGACGGACTTAATGCCTTTCGAATATTCTAAACTTTCAAGCTTAAAGTCGTCATATTGAGTACTTAGCAACTGCGAAACGGTGCGTCATATTTCAAATCATAGTTTAATATAAAACCATATTTCTTACCTTGATAAAAAATATTCACGTTCCACACGCATAGCTTCAAATTGCAAATTAAAAGCAATATTTCTTGGTAAATACAATCTGTTTCCATCGCATTCTAAAGGCTTCCCGGTAATTTCTCTCGACATTTTCTGTTTTCAAATACAAATTTAAAACGGGGAAAAAATGCATTCAGAATCAAACGTGCCAACTTTAATTTATTGCTGGTAATAATTAATCGTTATGCAAACGTTTGATTTATCCATTCTACAACTTAGATATATGGACGGTTTTAATGAAAAAACTCATGATTAATTGGTTTGAGAGATTTCGAGGCAATTCAACTTTCCTAATAAAGTTTTTCGGGTCGACCAATTCCTATATTTATGTCGACCTAATTCTGTCGTCTACCTATGTTTTAGAAGATTGATGACATTAACGGTTGTTCGTCTGTGTTTATACAATTAAAGTCGATTAAAGTGGATTTTGTTGCGGTTTTCTCCATCATTTAGAAATTATATTCCAAAAGATACAAATCTCCCGGAATAAAATTTAATATTAAAGAATTAATTGATAATTAATTTATTATTTACTAGCTTCTTCTGGCGACTTCGTTCGCGTGGGAGTCGTATAAGTCAATAATACTAAAATAACAGCCACATTTTTATAAAACTTTCCTGTATACTGCGTTTGTAGTTTTGGTCTCAGCAGCCAAAATATGAAGAGAGCCAGGACTGGTGACACGGGAGCAAGCGACGCACAGTTGTCTATGTAAGAAGCAGCTCGTCCGGAAGTCTAAACTCGCAGCCATCAGTAGTAATTTCCCATTGCTTGCGAAATTTGTAGTTTTTAGTGAACGCCTGTTTTCTAATTCACATTGCAAAAACTTTCTCACGAGTGTTTAGTATCGCTGTCTTCTGCAGTAGATGGTAGGTATTTGGAGGTACATTTATTTATTATTATTAATTAAACATTACATATAAAAAAATCTCGATGCTTTGTCAAGTCGTAAAATCCGTGTGAAGTAGTGTTAATGATCATGCATGATCAAACGCCGCTCATCAGAGGGGCAATTCCCGTATTTTTAAGACCGTTCACATTCTAATCTCAGTCTCAATCTGTCAAAATTACAATCAATTTACATACATTTTTGACAGGTTTTTGACATATATTGTCGCTGAGATGAGATTGCGACTTTAATTTGAAAGTTTTTTAAGTACGAGAATTGGCCTACGGGTCAACAAAATAAATTGTATTTGTTCCAAAGATGTACACGACGTAACTAGATGGCGTTGGCGTCGAATTATAACTCGTTATGGTTTCGTTACAACGATTTGGTTGGGGTTCAATGAATTTTAGTAAATTATATTACCAGCTATAATAGATCAGTATACAGTTTGGTTGTTTTATTCAAACCCTCAACCCTACCAGTATACACATAAGGTCAAAATTTTAGTACTGAGTACCATTCCCGGTGTTCGGTATTTAACAAGTACCCCGGGTCGTCGCTAGTTAAGGAATAAACTAATGTAGTTTGTTTTATTGTTAAATTATATCTTGTCATCGTACGAATACGGCTGGTAATAAAATCGTGCCGAAAGGTATTTTAATATCTGTCTAGAGTGTCTTTATTGTTTTGTTTACCTTTGTTAGATAGGTAAAGGTACATAGTTTAATGTGTGTTTTGTGAAAGTTACAGGCAACCAGGACTACATTCATTTAATCTTTGTACAAATGTTTTTAATAGCCTGCTTTTCACAGTTGTGATTTGTTTTCAGCGGGTTTTATTTAATAACAGATGTGATATTATTTATTGGCAATTTATAAATAAATAATATAATTAATATAAATAAATATAATATAAATTAATAATATAATAATAATATTAAAGTTACATAATGTATATACAATTTATATCATCTATTATTGGCAGAATCAGAATCAGAGTGTTTATTTGTGAAACATAGGTATTTACATAAAGATCTTAGGTTATTATATGTGCGCTATGTTTTGCCGTGAAGGCGTACAAATATTGAAATAAAAACAAAAATCATAAAAATAACAATATTAAGCTATTAACATAAGAAGAAAGCAAAATAAAACTCTTACATGAGAAAAGGAACTAAGTATATATCTTTATAAAATTTATAATTAAAAAAACTTACTATAGTAACAGTCTTAAAAAATCTGGAAACAGTCTTTAAAAATTACATTGAATACATATAAGTGTTTATCGCTTAAGAAATATTAAACATTATTATCATTAATAAAATCTTCTACAGTATAATAACATTTTGCTATTAATAGTGAGTAGAGCATCTTTTTATATTTAATTAAGGGCAAATTTTTTATGTTATCAGGTATTTTATTATAAATTTTCGGAGCTATACCAAAAAAACTCTTTTTCATTAAAGCGGTTCTGCATTCTATGTCGCACATTTTGTTTGTATATTGAGAACGCATTGGAGTTTTTTTAACATCAGAGAGTTTTTGAAACAGATCTAAATTGATTTTGACAAACAAAGCAGTTTCGTAAATGTACATAGCTGGAAATGTCAGTAATTTTAGTGATTTAAAGTGAGGTTCACAAGTTTCTGTAGTTTTTAAGCCACACATGGACCGAATACATCGTTTTTACCCTTTAAAAACCGATTCTCTTTCAGAAGATTGCCCCCAAAAAATAATTCCAAACCTCAGAACAGATGCAACCAATCCGTGATACGCTAATAAAAGTGTTTGTGTGTTAACTTTTTTCGATAGCTGGAACAGGGCATATGCAGATTTATTTAGTTTTAGACAAATTTCTTCGTTGTGGGGTTTCCATGTTAGCTTACTATCGATTATTATACCTAAAAATTTTGCTTTGGCCGTATCTTCTATTTGGCACTTGTCATATTTGACATGAACTGGCGGTTTTTCACATCTTTGACGAAAGTGCATTACTTTTGTTTTGTTTAAATTAATTACTAGGTTATTACTTATAACTGTAAGCCATCAACTATTATCTACTGTTATATGATATTTTGTATACAGAAGTTGTTAGTGTACCTTTATGAATAAATAAAAATAAAATAAAATATTCAATATCAATATCAATGCTATAGTCAAAACTACTTTTCAATCTTTCATTACAACCAACCATTTAAATTACTACCTTTATTAAAAATCTTTGTCTTTACGTAACGCCTAAGAATCACTACAATAAACCTGTTTATAAAAGGGTCGCAAAAAAAATTTAAACTTAATTTTTTTTGCAATTGCAAGGAAGGTTGTATGTTTGTATGTATATTCTCATATTTTTTGTTTTATTTTATTAAGTGAATGGTTTTTGATTTTATGTATTTTATTTTCTCTTTTACTCTTACACACGCTGTCTACATCTCTACATCTACTATCCTATCGCAGGTATGCTGGAAGAGATTTCATTCTAAATAAGCATCGCCTTTGTACCTATTTTTCTGTTCTTTTCTTCTTATCTGTTTATATATGTGTGTACATAAATGGTTAAATAAATAAATAAGGTTTAGACTGTTTTTTGCAGCCAAAAATGTTTTCATCAATAACTAGGTATAATTATGGCGAATAATTACTCGTAATAATAAGTAACTTATTAATTTTTCATACTTTCAAGAGATACATCCATAAAAAGCATTGAAGAATTTAAAAAAAGCATTTGAAAAAAATGTGTGCGGTTGGGGGACCCCCGGCAGAAACGAACTTCTTTACGCGATACTCTCACGCACACACGGTCGTATATAATAGAAAGAGACACAGATAGAAAGTTTTCATTTAATACGGGCTATTAATACAGAGCCATCTTTTTAGTATAAGTTTTTAGAAGCTTTCATAAAGTTTTCGCCATCTTGGATTTTAATTTTGACCTCGCTTTCGACTTTATCCCCCTCAACAACCATGAAATTAACACCCGTGACGAAACATTTTAAAGTTTCTGTAGCCGCCATCTTGGATTTTCATTTTGTCATCACCATTGGCTTTAAGCACCCTCGAAAACCATGAAAATAACACCCATGAGGAGCAATTTTAAATACTTCCCAGCCGCCATCTTGGATTTTCATTTTGTCATCACCATTGGCTTAAGCACCCTCGAAAACCATGAAAATAACACCCATGATGAGCAATTTTAAATACTTCCCAGCCGCCATCTTGGATTTTCATTTTGTCATCACCATTGGCTTAAGCACCCTCGAAAACCATGAAAATAACACCCATGATGAGCAATTTTTAATACTTCCCAGCCGCCATCTTGGATTTTCATTTTGTCATCACACTTGGCTTAAGCACCCTCGAAAACCATGAAAACTATCAAAAGAGAATGTCACATGGATGGCATAACGCCTTTTCGTTACGTGACGATTTCTACCAGTTTTTCAAGCCGCGTTAAACAACTTCATTTTAAAAATCCTTTGTACAATAAAATGTTATACGCTGGTAATTACCCAAATATACATATTTTGGCCGAAAAGGGTTCGGGTCAACATTTGCCAACTTTCCGTGTCATGTCCGAGTCGGGTCTCAACTTTATTACGGACTTTTTAATTCAATATTAATGTCTACGTGGTTTTCTAAAATGTATATTCTGCTTCTAAGAGGGTATTATATGAATTATTTGTGATGGTATCTTGAATTTAAAATAATTGGTCCTGCGTTTTGCCTTTCCAAATTGCGGGTTAATATATTTTTACAAGTTTGATAAGTAAAAAAAAAACGATTATAGATTTTATTATTTATTACAATAAGAATCTACGCTACTCATGTGATAAATAAATGTTTTTGATTCAAATCATAATTATTTGCTTCATTCTCACAAGGACTGAAGCAGTAGTCTTTCTAAATATTTATACATAGCCGGTGACGTAGTGCATAGTAAGCCGGCGGTTTATACCCACTTTTTTTATTAATTTTATATAATGGCACTTTGCAGGTCAACCTAGGAGGTTGCCGGATGCTTGCCTGTGGTTGCTTTAAACTAGGTGACTACACGCTAAGGGCACCCCTTACGGGGTCACTGGGGGTGGGCAGCAAGGGGCAATCTGGACCGGAGTTATTATTTAAGGAAGCTACAGGCTCAGTGGGGCGGGCTGGCTCGTCCAAGGGTCGGGGCGGTTATACCCATTTGCTTATCTATCTCTATAAAGGGTTACTTGTAATTTGACGTAAATTCGTCAGGAGCTGATAGGGGGCAAAATGCAACAAATTTAACCCCCATCTGTATGAGCGAAATTCAATAGTTTTCGAGATATTTGAATTTTAAGGGTTTTTTGATTTTTACTAAATTTTGCCATTTAATACCAAAAAAAAAAACTCCATATCGAATGGGTACCATTAAAAAAATTATATTGCAGCTGGCACTTCAATTAAGCTATGAAAATATTAAACAAAATAATTACAATGATGAGCGATTTAAGAATATCTTACCAATACTTTTCATTTTATGCTCCAAAAAATTCATCAACATCTGGAAAATTGTGCCACAAAAGCCACACACGGCGCATGTTTGCCATTTCCTACTTGTTATTCCACATCATTGCCAGACTAAATACGTTTTAACACAGCATAGGAACACGCGAGTAACAACTTAGACTACAGAGTGGTTCCCTGCATGTTTGTTAAACTTTCTAGCTTTATTTCGTGAGTCCGGATTTATTTTAATGTGACGTTCAACTAGTTTGTAATTTGAATTAAAATGCCGTATTTTCGCATTTAATGTGACAAAAAAATCAGTTTAAATTTTATGGGAGATTGTTTATGGTTTCTATTGTATTCCCAATTCAAACATCACCACATTATTGTTTGATTTAAACTTGGTATATAGTTGTTTAGTGGCAATATTTTGAAACTTTTTTGTTAAATTATATTGATAGTAGTATACTAGTTTAATACTTTAATAGTACTGTCAAGGAAACTGCTAAACGGCTGAGGACTTTTTTTGAAAACTTTTTCATTCCTTTAAAAAATACATAAGTCTCATTACTTTAATTGTTCGGCTTTATGTAATCGATATGCTATATATCTGTGGAGGCTTGTTATTAGCAACTTGATGATATGTTGTTGTTACCTATTTATTTGTACTTAGTCTGTAAGCCTTCAAGTTAAGCCTATTAAGTAATAAAATAAAATAAAAGATGAAACTAAAAACGTAAGTACTACTAAAGCATACTTAAAAATAAATTTAACTTAACGGTGTACGGTAGGTAAGTACTTAAGTATTCATACAAGACGTTTCGCTTAAGATGCAGTGAACGTTTTACGATCGAAAATTGGGTGACAAGAAAAATAGCGGGAAATAAAGAACAAAGTGGATGACTGGAACAAGGTAACACGGAGAAAAATATTGGTACGGAATAAGAAAAATTACTGGTACTTTAGTTTTTTTTATATTTTTCAGTAAAAGTATTTTTACTGAAGAAAATAAAGAACCTACCTACCTTTAAAAGACCTTACTGCTTCACAGAGACTAACATTATTTTATCAGCACAAACTCAATCAATCTATCTATATTACATACATATCATATATCATTTTATCTGTGGAAACTTGCAAATGGCCATTCAGCCTCATGTTGTTTAAGAACACTGTGTATTATAGCTGTAAGTTTCTCGAATAGAATAAAATAAATAAATAAATATCTATTTCTAACATTACGACATAACATTATGAAACACAAAACATTAACAAAATTATTTACTATTTATGTCAATTATAATATAATATTTTTCATTTAGCGACTACCTATCTGACCTCCACAATCCAGCTACTGGGAAACGCGATACATCAGCAC
The DNA here is from genome assembly GCA_937001585.2 of Brachylomia viminalis. NCBI lineage: Eukaryota > Metazoa > Arthropoda > Insecta > Lepidoptera > Noctuidae > Brachylomia > Brachylomia viminalis. Next base: position 25,414,872 of record OW443294.2, on the reverse strand, counting down.
AAAGTTTGCCGTAGTAAAAATATTTGCCAGCCGGTAAGGTAAACTGGGCACTGTCAAACCCACACTGGACGTACCTACTACACAAGTATCGCCACTCATGGATGCTATTCTAATGGCCATTTTAGTGCGTAATTAACAGCCGTAGAGTAAGACAACATTTTAGTTGGTCACACGCTATTCGATGGGGGAGTCGAAACCGTGACCAGTGGGACTATTCTGTTAAAATCGCGTCGTGAAAACTTTACGTGAAATGACAGTGCACGTCAGGCTCACTTTACCTCAGTTTTCACGATGAGATTTTTACAGAATAGACCAACTGATGCCGGGGATTGACAGCTCATTTCAAGATCACTTTATCTCAGTTTTCTCGGTGAGACTTTTACAGAATAGACCGGCTGATGCTAGGGATTAACAGCTGACGTCAGGCTCATTTTACCTCAGTTTTCACGATGAGATTTTTACAGAATAGACCGGCTAATGCTAAGGATAAGGTGAGTAGTAGGTATAGTGAGCTTAAAGAGAGCTGTCTAGCTCATTTCAAACTCTCTTCACCTTAGTTTTCACGTTGATCATTTTACAATATAGTACTACTACAGAAGGGTGTGTAACGATTGACATAATAACAAAATATCTAACGTTCATTTGACATAATTTCAGTTAACATAATTTTGTTTAACATAACGATCAGTTGACATAATGAATTGTTGATATAATTTCATTTTACCTAATTTCATATGACATAATGAACATTTCCTATAATGCACATTTCACATAATATTCATTTAGCATATTATTCATTTACCATAATATTCATAATCTCTAAGTAACTTTTAATATATTTTAGAAAATCACTGCTGTGCTTTCACTTTATACCCTATACACCTGCCACCCTCAACTATTGTTACCAGGAGAAACTGGATGCAATCTGGACTTTAGGGCACCCCGACTCGGATAGGTTAGGTTAGAAGGGGATGGCGGGGTCGTGTGAGCGAGCGAATACAGCCCGCCATCCCCTTCGTGGTTATTTCTTTATAAACCACCCAGAAGTAGGAGCCCCGCAAAGCGGGGCTCCGTCGACCAAGCCCACCCTCGACCATGCATAGAATATTTTAAGGTTTGGTTAAGTGCCATTTGAGTTAGGCTAGAACTGTGCCCATTAAACATGAATTTTAGGTCAAAAGAATATTAGGTCAAATGAACGTTATATTAAAAGAATATTATACATATTGAAAATTATATAAAATGAACGTTATACTAAATGTTATTATGTTAAATGAATATTATATGATATGAAACATTAGGTCATATGAATTTATGTCATTTGATATTATGTCATATGAACGTTAGTTCAAGTGAAATTAGAGCATTTGTTATTATGCCAAACATTACACACCCACTACAGAAGCCCAATCATATACTTAGCTACAAAAAAAGTAGCTCCTAATTTTCTCAATTATCAAAAAATACGTAAAATAAAGATCTTATAATAAGGCGGCCCCTACACCTCCAGTAACTTTGCGCAATACGTTTGAATCAGCCCTTGCACTCAAACGATCCATTATTTTCACGTAATAATATTGACAGCCCATACGCTTTAATTTTCGGTGAGCAAGACCTGTGCAATACATATTTTTATTATCCTACACGTTGCAATTAAAATATGATGCAATAAAAATTAAACTCGCTCATCAATCTTCAATATTAACCCTAAACGATCAAAAACATTGCGCAATTCGTGATAATGTGTAATATACCTAATTGATCGTTTAGGGCTCGCATATACAAGGTGTTGTTTTGCATCCTCGTCAAATTCGAGGAGGTAACTATGCTAATGATTCTCGACACGAATCAATAATAAAATAAGTAGGTATTTATTTTTATTTTTTGTATTTTTCGGAAATCGGCATGTGTAGGGCCCGTGTGATACCGCCCTATAACTGCGCTGTAACTGTAACGCATGCACATAGCGACATAGTCGTACGTCATTGACGTGTAAAAGTGTTTGTAACAAACCTACTTACAGAAATAAAATCATTTATCATTTACGACACTGCCTACCGCATACGCAACGGGGCGATTTTGTTCTTTGAAAGTGGAGTATTCTGAAATACTGTCAAACTTAAATACCTAAAAAAACAAGTATACAGTATTAATTATTGAGCAGGATCGTAATTTTATTTTATTATTTATGTCTTTCATAACAGTCTCCTGAAATTTGACGAGGATGCAAAACAACACGTTGTATAAGTAACTAGCGTAGCCCGCGACTTCGTCCGCGTGAAATTTGTTATTCCCCCCATCGCATCGCATCACCTGCCCACGCTATCACTTCGTTTTTGCTTAGCCTTCTTCCTGCCTTTTTTACCTTTGCTCGGCTCCTACGGCTCATAGCGTAATGTTAAATAGTTTATAATAGTCTTCCTCAACAATTGGGCTATCAAATGCTTAAATAACTTTTCAAATCCGACAGGTAGTTCCAGAGGTTACCTCCTACATACAAACTTACAAACAAACAAACAAATGTTACCTCTTTATATTATTATTATAGCAGTATATAATATTAATAGTATAGATAAAAGAGCATGAGGGGCTTGTGGCTAGGTAATAACAGCCGCACGGGGCGATTGATCAGGTTAAGCTACGGTTGCCGAGGTTGGTCTGTGGATGGGTGACCATCTTTACATACCAAGACCACTGCGTGTCTCGGAAAGCACGTTAAGCCGTTGGTCCCGGCAGTCAATCGTGCATCTTTGACAGTCGTTACGGGTCGTCAGAAGCCCGAAAGTCTGACAACCAGTCTTACCAAGGGGTATCGTAATGATAAATTATTTTATTTCTGTAAGTAGGTTTGTACAAACACTTTCACACGTCAATCATATTTTAAAAACTAAATGAGGTCGGCGTTCCCTATCTGACTACTCTGAGAAGAAAGGCCGAAACAAACTCAGAGGTCACAGTCTCTTTTAAAGTCCAGACATAAACTTGGTCAGATCATGTGAAGACCATATAGATTGGTGTGTGAAAGGGTCTTTTGAGGAAAAAGTATACAGATTTAGCGGACCTATCCAGTCAGTGCACGCATTTGTCAGTAATCGTGCAGCTCAACTCAGAATACCTAGTAACTGAGTTGTGTAGGTCAGATAGGCAGTCGTTCCATGTAAAATACTGGTATTCAGCTGCATACGGTTAGACTGGAAACCGACCTTGGAGAAAGGCTAGGTAGATGCAGATGGATATAGGAGAGCATAAAATTCAAAGCATAAAGTTCACATCTAAAGCATGCGACACAATATTTTGCTTCTACCCCTTTATGATCTCCTTAGTGAAGCAACCCAGCCTTTGTGTTTAATTATTAACAGAGTAATTAGCAAGTATATCCACTGAGACATACTATACTACACACATGATTACTAATCTAATCATTGTCTTCTGTTTAGTCCCATAATCACATTAGTAGTTATGTGCGAACTGAGAAAGTAAATTGGATAACTGCAGTAGAGATGTATATGTTTTATTATAAAGCAGATCCGTTTATGAAATTAACTAGCTGTTGCCCGCAACTTCTTCTTCGATCCAGGATGAAAAGTAGCGTATGTCCTTGCACAGGTCATGGTCTACTTAAGTGCCAAATTTCATACAAATCCGTTCGGCCGTTTAAGCGTGAAAGCGTAACAAACAAACAGACTCACTTTCGCATTTATAATATTACTAGCTGTTGCCCGTGACTTCGTCTGCGATCGAGAATATATAATCACACCCAGGTCATGGTCTACTTAAGTGCCAAATTTCATAGAAATCCGTTCGGCCGTTTAAGCGTGAAAGCGTAATAAACAAACAAACTCACTTTCGAAGTCTTAATATTATAGGTAGGATAGTTAGGGTAAGAAGGATAGTTAGGATGGAAAGTTGTTTACCATCTTCGGATGATTTCGTTTAACTTATGTGGTAACACTTGGGCTACCTTCCAAGGTTTACTGGCATGACGATTGTGTGTGTTTGGCCTGAGAGTCAAAAATCGTGGTCTGCGCTCGTGTATGCAGTGCCACGGCTAACGTAGCCGTACATTAACGACGACTATAGTCTTTTCGCCATAAGATGAGTTCCCTGACAGTTCTTGTCTGACAATTGTAGTGACGTGACCTAACGAAATATAATCGATTTGTTTATAATATCGATTCAGTTGGCAAAGAAAATGGAACCGGATTATCGATTTTAGATTTTCAAAATATTTTTTTAATAAACTGGTTATCCTACTTCCTACTAATAACACAACACTCAGAGCAGACGTAACGCAAACACAAACAGCATACAAGGCAGACGCACCTGTACGGACGCGACGCGATCGCGATTACAAAATGGCCGCTCCGATTCATCATTTTTTTTGTCAATTAGTGTATTGAGTAGTGTCAATCTCTATTGGCCGACATTCCGTTCAACGCATTAGACATTTTTAAGATTTATACGTTTTTATTTTATTTACTTAATTTATTAACAGTTAATTATAACGACAATAATTTACTTAGTAATTTACGAAAGGCAATATTTTTTTTATCATTTCTTTTTTAATTTTTTTGCCACTTTATTTTTTATTCGTCTAAAGTAGTATGCGTGCCACGGAAAAAAATGAACTGTCAGGGAACTCATCTTATGGCGAAAAGACTATAGCGACTAAGGTCAGAAAAAAATTACTAATAGTGGGCAGCACAAAAATATCTCGATCCTCCCATGAGTAGACAAGTTCGCAATGGTGTTTAATCCAGTGCCAGGCGTAGCTTCATAGATTTCAACAAATAATTGAAAAGGGCAAAGTATGCATTCAAACTTTGCACATAATGCTTAGACCTGTACCACACATCGTAACGTCGTATGTAGGTACCTATTTGAAACTACAGGTGGGTTTATAGGAAATGTTCGCAAAACGTTAAACAATGTCTCCGACACTGTAGTACTTAGCGGAGCGATTCAACAAACATTGAACTCAGAACTATCTACCCCGCCCATTTGTTTTTTCACTTATTGCTCCGCTCCACTCGGTGTCACATGCCGCTAACCTGCCTAGTATTATTTAGTTAAGCCGCGGGAGTGCACGTTGCATTAAATGATTACCAAAGCCAACCGGGGAATTCAACTCGCGATAATTAGAAAATTTTATACACTGGGCCGCAAAGAAAGCGGGTCGGTTATAAATAAATCGATAACTTTTAAAATATTTGAGCCATCCTTTTAAAATAGAATCTAAATTAAAGTTTATTTCATTACAAACATAGGAAAATATAAAACCTTTTTATTTCTTTTTCACGATTTTTAAAATGTTAACAACTTTGTTGTCATTTGTTTTACTTTTTTTCTGTTTATATAGCTTTCCTTGTGCAGAAATTCATTATTCTGAACCCCTGAAGAGTGTACCAGAATTCTGAAAATTCTTGCAGACGGGCGCAGTAAGCGTTATACAGCGAGAACTGTTGGTGTGTCGATATGAACCGTAAAAGAGTGCTCCAGCGATTTGAAGAGACTGGACCCAATATTTGCAGACCAGGAACAGACCAAACAAGGTGCACGACAGTACGGGAGTCTCGATATACAACGACAACAATGTTGAGAAATCACCTTGTACGTGCTGGAGGAAACAATCCGAGCACGTGTACAGTGAGGTGGCGTCTTATAAATCAAACTTGAAGCCATTTAGGCAAATGGTCCAAAACTTGAAAGACAGCATCGAAATTCAAGGCTGAGTTACGCTAGAGAACACATGAATTGGTCTCTAGATGACTGGTCAAGAGTAATGTTTTCGAAGTTCATGCTATACACGCAATATGGGAGGCAAGCAGTCTACAGAAGACCAGGAGAGCGCTATAACCAAGCTTGCATCGAAGATGTGACTGTTCGTCACGTATACCTATTTAAATAACAAAATGTCCACACGTGTGTTACACGATATCGGGCTCTTAGAAAGACATTAAATCTCAATTTTATGGTCTGACAGATCGACACCTTACCCAAATTAATAACAAAATATCCTATTTTAAATTGTAAAACAATATTGAACCTGCCAGAAACCCAATCCATTTGTATTTTATAGCTCGCATTTATACCAGCCATTAGTCGAAAGGCAACATTTTACGTCATGCAATGTTTTCTACAAATATCCGATTTCTAATCTCGATTCACAATGCTATAATATTGTCGCATCTGGTCGCACTTAGTTGATACCCAAACAAACTCTTAAAACAATTGAGAAACTGACAAAACGCGTTTTGGGTCCATGTCACAAAAAACTTAGGGGCTGGTAACTGAGCGTGGTGATTGTTAGGAGACGGGAATTATAACGAAGATGTTAAATACAGTTGACTTTTGACCGCGAGAGGCGACAGACAAGAGTGCTCAGGCTAGTGAAGTTTGGAAACTTTGGGAATATCAAGTCAGTCATGTCCGTAGGCTGTTGTAGGAGAGCGATTAATATTAAATAAGTTAAATACAGCTGGTTATGAACCGCTAGAGGCGAGAGACGCGATAGTGCATGGTAGCTAAGTTAGGAGACTCAGGGAACGCCAAGAAGTGATGTTAGGTAGCGTAGCCGAGGAGCTAGTCTAAGCTAGACAGTTTAGTTTTGTAAGCTGTGAAGAGCTGTGCGTGAGGTGAAACTGGTAATACGTGCAGTATTTCATGAGTGAGTTGTAATCTAATTCCTTCCAAGGAGATATTTGATAAGTATCAACTTTAACCATTGGCAATAGTGTGTAAATCATAATTACGGACTTTTCCATTATACTGTTCTGACAGATTGATTTGTATTGTGATTTATAGGCAACAGTAAGCTATTAATGATATTTTTTCCAGCATAGCGAAATTTAGTATTGTAGTTTATAATTTTATTAACGCTTTTTTTTCTTGTATCACGTGACCATCTTGTAATCCGTACCTTGACAGATATTTGTCATTTGCGTTTGGTTATAGGGAAACGGAGAAGGCCTTCCGCTATACTTGATACTGAGCACTAGCGCTCCTGACTTTTGATGACTGTTGACCCATAACTGACGCACCACACATAGAAAGCAAAACCGTAAATACTCAGTTCATCTTAATTAAACAAGGCTATAACGCCGTTTTCTAATTATAATATAAAACAATCAAACGTTAGTGATGATTACTGCTTCCAAAAAAGTCTGGCCACAGAACAAGTTTCTTGGGGCTTGTTGCATGCGCATTTCCGGGAAAGGGGATACGCTTCACACAGCGTTACAAACTGGATTGGTAGTTGTTCTAAGAACGCTTGGGACCATATCTCGTTATAACGCACACCCGGCTGTTTGTAGGCCAATTACTGAATCGACACTATGTATCGAGACACGACCATTTGGATGCTTTGCCGCTGATAGTCGCACTGCAACCTCTAAATGGGAAAAATTAAATAAATGTGAAGTGACGAAATACCTCTTCGGTGTGCACCAAGTACGACCGCAATGAGTTTTGCTACAGACTGAGTCTACGGTGCGCCTGTGCTAGTTTTTTCTTGTCTTAGTAAAAGAGGGCTAGCCCGCCGTAAGGGTATTATTAACATTAGTACGCGTTTAGAACTATTCAAAACTTTTCTCCCTCAATGACATTTGAAATTCGCAGTACTCTGTCTTTAGGTTAGAGGAAGACATTTATGTAGTGCATAGGAAAATTCGTTTCTTATAATGGTGGGAGGATGCCCAAGTTTGGTGACGAGGCTTACAGGAAAGTACGGACAGCGGGGCACTTCCCCTTTTCTTCAAAGGAGAGCCGATCTTAACACTAATAATTATTATAGAAGTACGAGGAACAGGGTGTAAAGATCACTCATATTCTATGGAAAAGGGAGTATTCTTCGACCAGACGGGTGTCGTGTTTGGTGGGCAACTGCCCGACGATTGTTGTCGGGAGATTGTCTATATGCTAGTCGCGTGGTAAACTCTGTTTGCGCGATGCAGGATTTTGCGTGACTTCAGTGTGACGTAGTTCTCATACCGCTACAATATAAACATAATTAGGAAAAACTATTCTTTTTCAGCCTAGTGTCATTTAGAAACACTCACAAAGAGAAAGTGGCATACAGCGGAGGCTCCAATTACGTGTGGGGTGGATTTTTTTCCGAAAGCCGCACCATGCTAGTGGTAATTGAAAATTATACTTCAACTGCAGAAAGATAGATGCATTAAATCTTAAATGAGTATGTTGGCCCATATTTAGTAAACATGGGCGACAACGCTATCTTTATGCAAGATAACGCTCGTCCTCATAAAGCTCGGATAGTGTTAGATTATCTTGAAGATGTCGCTTTCACAGGCATGGAATGAGCGCGCAGCCCAGACTTGAACCCCATCTAACTTGCCTGGGACGAACTGGAACGACGTGTACGACAGCAAAATTCCCCTCCGATTACGCTTCGTGAACTGAAAAAAGCACTGATAGAGTAATGGGAGAATATTCCTCAGAATCGGCTCAAAAATCTGGTGGAAAGCATTCCAAACCGTATAACAGTTGTATTAACAGTTCGTGGTGGCGAAGCGGTAAAGAGTTGCAGTAAATAAGCAAACACAACAGCTTCCGGAAAGGAAGAAATATATATATATTGTCCAAAAGTTTACAAAATGTACAGGACACAGATAAAACGATAGAAGGCGAAATGAAGAGCACAGAAAGAAAGCGATAGGCACAATTAATAGTCCAACACTACGTAGCACGTCTAGGTACAAGTTTTTACAAAAAGCACTGGATAAAAGTTTATAAGCACACTAGGTACCTATTATCGAATGTCTACCGGATACGAGCGAGAGCGACATGCGCTTACGACCAGTGAGGATTCTCGACTAATGCCTGCGAGCGCCGCGAGTTTGAAAGAGATAGACAGACAAGGCGTGAGCGCCCGCTCAGGTAACCGGTCCGCATTCCACATAACTACCTACATAAAAAATATCTAATAACAAAATTATTTGTGCTTTTTTTTTTTGTGGGTGGGAAATCATCAAATAACTTCTCCCGCTCTGGGCAGAGCAGAAGGGCGTGTCAGACTCTTACTGACTAAAACCCACCCGTGTTCCTTCAGTTGCCTGTGCCAGGGACCACGGTAACCGTCTTGGACTTTTCGCAACCCTAGCAGGCATCGGTCCTAGCAAACCCCGTCATTGGTGCTGACATCTCTTTGAGGCGCGCGTGGAACACAACGCGCGGTCGACCCGGGCCTGGTCCTTATCGAACGGCGAGCAATGGGCAGCTCGCCGTTCGATAAGGACCAGGCCCGGGCCGGGCTCTCGCTCCGTACCATGGCCTGGACCAAGGCCGGACGCGAGAGATCGCCACCGCCAATCGCCTCCACGAGGACACGGCGGCGCTCCGCCCAAGCCGGGCAGACCTCCACCGTATGCTCCACCGTGTCCTCCGGGCGATCCACACAATGGTGACACCCGGGCGTTTCCTCCCGCCTTATCCGGAACAGGAACCTCCCGAAACAACCGTGTCCAGTGAGGACCTGCGTCAGGCGGAAGGTGAGGACGCCGTGGCGCCTCTCTAGCCACTCCTCAAAGAGGGGACTTATCGCCGCAATTGTGGCGTGCCCAATTTGTTTGTGCTGATGTCTTAATTTTTATTTGAGCTATGAAGATAGTTTTATAATACTAGCTGACCCGGCAAACGTTGTTTTGCCATATAAATTATTTCTAGGGAATTTCTAGTGTCCCTAGAAATAATTTCCAACCCTTATCACTTAGGGGTATGAAAAATAGATAGTAGCCGATTCTCAGACCTACTGAATATGCATATAAAATTTGTTATAAACCGGTCAAGCCGTTTTGGAGGAGTATGGTAACTAACATTGTGACACTCGTGTCACAATGTTAGTTACACGAATAATGATAATGACATGTATAAATAAATAAAATAAACGTAATGTATAAATTTTGTGTAAATACTACTTTTTGCTTGTTTGTTTATACAATACTGACTCAATTTACTGAATATACCCTTTAATTTGAATATAATATTAAAAAAGTAGCTACGCCACAGTGACAATACTAAAATGTGTAAAACCTGCATAATTATTGTCATACCGTAGCACATTTTCGAAATCTAGTGCAAATGTTAATTTTTACTTAACTTACTTTTATTCAAAACTTACTTCATAATCTTGAATTATTGTGACATTGGCTCATGCACTATAAAATTGTGTATAATACAGTTTTTATTTCATAAAGCTAGCTCCAATATTTTGGAAGTTATTGAGGTTTTTGTTACCGACCCTCTTTCCTTGGGGCCCAGTGTGTAGGTAATACGTTATATTATATGTGTGTGCTGAACTTATATAGGAGATAGTTTCTTATTTTTATTTGTTCAGTGTAAGCAGCGAATGCGATGTAATGGAAAAATCAGGAATAGTTATTTACCTACCCCTTCGGTAAATTGCAATGTTATTTGGTTAGAATTTATTTGTATTGATTTAAAATTGTATTGTGATGGGATCTACATCGCCTCCTGCGAACTACGCATCACACTGACGTCACGCAAAATCCTGCATCGCGCTAGTAGAGTTTACCACGCAACTAGAATATAATAATATAACGTCCCGACATCAATCGTCGGGAAGTAGCTCACCTGACAGACCACCCGTCCGGTTGGAGGATTCTCCCTTTTTTATGGAGGATGAGTAACCTTTACACCCCTGTTCCTCACACTTCTATAGTACAGTCAGCGTCACGATGCGGGTACCCCCCTTCAAAGTTAATTTTAATACAACTGGGGTAACCAATTGATGCAGCCCACCGTACCATCATATAGTAGTAGTTCGTAGTATAGTATCATCCGATGGCACCACGATCTGTTATTTACTTCCAGTTAGGTATAACATTGTAATCTATCACTAACCAGCACATTAAAAATTATTAGATTCTTTCGCACATCAAGAAATTGTCAATAGGTACATAGTAGCAAGCGTGGTACGATTACCACGTTTCATATCGATATATATATGTGACTGTTATATGCTTGTATAATATAGAAATGTAAGTGTGCGGATCTTACGCCCTGACCTGCATTGCGATTCTGTAACCATCTCACCGTGAAAGCTTAGGTGAAGTGAGCGTGGAGTGAGCTGTCAGTGTAGTCCTACTGATGCTAGGGATTGACCAAGCATTACATTTACAATCATAATCGAGATTTTAATTATGATTTTTAATGTTAGTTCTGTTGATCATTTTATATTATTTCAAAGCTATAGAAGTGTCTAAATATTATTATTTAGAGTTTCTTTTTTTATAAAATAGCAACACAGAAATTTAGTCAGAAACTAGTTTAGGAAATCAAAATAAAAGAACTTATTTGAGTTTTGAATTTCTGTTTTGTTGTTTTATTAAAAAAAACCGTAAATAGTAATTTTTAGCCACTTAATTACTAGCCTTGAAATAATAAAAATGATCAACAGAATTAGCATAAAAATTTAGATTTTAATTATTTAAAATCTCGTTTATGATTGTAAATGTAATGCTTGGTCAATCCCTAGCATCAGTGGGATGACACTGACAGCTCACTCCACGCTCACTTCACCTAAGTGTTCACTTCGCGGTCACATTTTTACAGAATGGACATACTGATCCTACTCATAGTTATTCGTTTTTGGCACAAGTATGAACGTATTCGATGCGTATGATATGTTTTACCTAATACAGGATTTCACCGCTGAATAATGAGTGGTTGTGTCCCGACATAGTAGGTTTGCATTACCTACATTATACGAATGCGCGAAAGTTGGTAATCTAACAGAGCAATATTATTGTCATTTAGACTTTTTAGTAGGTCATGCCTAGTCTTTCCAGTCTAACCGGATACCAGTTTTTTACATGGAGCGACTGCTATCTAACCTCCACAGCCCAGTTATTGAGCAATACGATACCCCTTGGTAAGACTGATTGTCAGACTTTTGGGCTTCTGACGACCCGTAACGACTGTCAAAGATCCAAGAATGACAGCCAGACTTAACGTGCTTTCCGAGGCATGGACGGGTCTTGGTATGTAAAGATCGTTACCCATCTACGGATCAAATGCGACAAGCGTAGCTTAACCTGGTCCATCGATCCGTGCGGCTGTTTATTACTTAGCCACGAGCCCCTCAGTCTTTCTAGTAGGTATAAAACTAACTAATTCTTAGTGAGCATATTCAAGTACCACCACTAACTACACTCCATAAAACATGTTTTAGTGATTTCATCTGCGTTTTATTCACACCATTCCAGTTAACTGCGGTATAAATACTCGGGTCAAGCAGACGAGCACTAAATACTTTCTTAATTTAAAGAGTTGTTACTATAAATCAGGGTTATAGACCATTAACGTCAAGATGGCGGCGATAAGGACCCCCAAATTGATATAAAAGCGATTCTGATTATAATTTTCTGATAAACAATGCGTTTTAATATGTTTGTAATGGGTACGTTGAAATTCTTGGGCGATTTATTTAAGACTTACTTTGCTCTCAGCTCCTCCTATGTGAAAAGTTGTTTATTCACGATGTAAATAATATCCTTATTCTGTAAGTTATGCATAACTTGCTAACTATGCACAAATGTTATTGTTATGTTTTTATTTTACAATTTATAATAGAGTATAAATGTTTTACGTCTTTAGTCTCAAGTGTTTTGTATTGTTTATTATAGAGTATAAGTAATATATAATTTAGGTTCTAAACCCCCGTGTAATATTGTAAATATTCGTATGCCACTTTAAACGGCGGACGTGTCCTGAACATAGATTAACTAACCAACTTTGTATCTACTCTAACCCACGAATAAATGTCTTTGTCTTCGATCAAAACAAATACGACGTAAGTAGTAAATTCACAGCAAAAACGAAAGCCTTAAATGTCTCTTCCCGAATTCCACAAAAAGAAAATCAATTGAAACACGCCCCAGAAACTCGAAAACCATTGCTTTAAAAACCTTTTATTGGACTATAAGCTTTAATATCTTGGAGTACAGTCGGCCATTGAAATGTTGCCATAAACTGATTATTGCCAGTCGCTTTGGGCACTCGTACATTGCCAGTTGCCACATCGTGCCATCTCTGGGGATTCAGCTACAATGCCAGTTATATTGGCTTGAATACGCAATGCTTTGTTCAAGATGAATGTTCAATTTAAACGTTTCAGAGTGTTTGATACAGTAATATCTTTCATAACAAGCTGTGCGCCTAAAAGGATTTCTCAATCACAAAAGTTATGAAACAAACTTTCATCCCTTATTTAACCCCATTAGGGAGTTTATTTCCAAAAATCCTTCCCTAATGCTCTTTTTCGCTATGGAACTATTGCAAAATTTCATGTTTCTTTACCCAGTGGTTCAGGTGGTACGTTGTCTGACCGTGAATAAATGAATTTAGGATTTTGATCTAGTACAAAATATTTGTTGGTGAATATGTGGATTGAATAAAGTTCATCGTTAAATTAATCTCTTACTCCGCTGCGGTGGTTCGATGAATTGCTGCATACGTACAAACACTCCAAATAATTGGCCGGATCTGAAAAACTATCAACAGAACCCAACCCAGGTTAAAGCTAAAAGAACACTAGGTAGGAATCGCTTCTCTATTAAAGGAGATTGGCAGAAACCCATGTTTTTTCAGTATCACATACAGGCTTACCGTTTCATAGAATGCTTATATGGATTTGAATGCTACAATAGAGTATAACAAAATATGTAATGGTAAGACATACGTTAGACTTGGGGATATTGAATTGATTTATACATAACCTCAAAATAGACCACCAAAAATAATATTTGGTATCTGCCTACTTATGTAACTCAAGGCAAGCCCATAAAAATCATTCATTTCACTCAGATAAAGTATCCACTTTATCCGATTGTACTTTAATATAAGTATATAGAAGGATTTTTGTCTAGTAAGATTTTAAAGTAGGGTGTTTGTTCTAAGTTGAGATAAGAAAACGGCAAGTATAGATAAGAAGATTTTGAATTATTTTGGGCCATCCAATTGCTATGACGCCACTTATAATAGTAATAACGTACCTTTTGCGGGATTCGAATCCGCATCCAAAATGGTACATGGTCCATCCACAAGATGGTCGTCAAAAGAATAAAAGATAATGAACAATTTAAAATATAATAGGTAATAAATAAAACCATAGTATTTATTCTTACTGTATAACTTTTTATTCTAATGTTAACAATAAATTGTCAAGAAATACCGCAGAGGGGAGTGTTCCTTCGTATCGAGCGTAAGCTAACTACACTCATGACATGTGAACAACAACCCACGGTTCTGAGTCCCACTTTTTGTGATTAACTCATTTAAACTCATCATCGTCGATTTGGGATTATTGTATAGCAACACTGACGTTTAATTGGCTCTATTTCATGCGTTTTGTTCTGCATTAGTGCGTTTTGTTTCCGTAACGGGGCTGCACCCTAAAATCATGTTTTTTTTACTTACTCCCAACAACTATTAAAACATTTTAGCTTGGAAAATAACTAAGGATATAAGACCTATAATTTGCATGTAAGTAGGTTTTGAAACGTTTGGATTTGATGAGGTACCCAACTCGCCAATCTCCTTTAAAATATTCTGAAACGTGTTTCTGAAACTATAATACTCTAAGCCCATACTCTTTTAGAGGTGTTCTTGCCGGCATGATTCAGCACAGGCCGGACGGCAATATCGAATAGGTATTTCGCACGGCTGTGCTGAATCGTTCCGAATGATGCCGACCCGAATAAGTGTGTAGCACGCCTTATTGTTTGAACAATCCTTTTTACACTCAATTTAATCTAGCTTCATGATTTGATGTAGACATTAATCAAACAAAATAATGCAACCGTAAGCTGAATACTTAAATTGGTCACATAATATATCATCTTCACCTTTTATAAAAGGACAGAGTAAAGTCAGACCCAAAAAGAAATACACATGGACAATAATTCATTTGATTGTCTACATTTTTGTGTTTAATAAATTACTGTATCAATTTGTTGCTACAACTATGAACCTAACCATTATATCATATTATGTTATATGGCTACACATTGATATAGTATTTTTATCTCACGAAGCGACGCGCGCTGTACTTGCGGTACCTAACCAAGTGTCCAAACACGCTGTGACCGTGTGTTTAAGCGCAGGAGCTCTCAGTATAGTCTGGGATACGAGTGAAGTCGGAAGTGTATGTGTGCGGACGCCACCCGTCTTCATGCACATATTCACAGATTTACACTTGGTTACCACAAGTAAAGCGCGCGTCGCTTCGTGATAAAAAATACTGTACAAAAATATGGAACATAGATTGTAGACAAATGAATTCTTGTATATATATATACACCTTTTTGAGGCTGACTGTACGTTGAAGAGCACCAGCTCCTCGAAACGAAAGTAAACACCATTTCCACTTTAATGTTTCTTTCAAAACTTCGTCAAGTTGCTCCAATAAAAACCGAAATGTATTAGCACATTTGGGAACCTGAATAAGTCGGTCTGGCGCCCGGTGTGAATATCTTACCCTGAGTGAGATCTGGGTGAAAGATATAGGATAAAGTATTTGGTTTAACAGTGTAGGTAAGTCCTTACCTACTTGGTTCAGAACTTGAATGAATGAAATCGAAAATTATTGAACATGACGTACAGATACGAATACTTGATTGGTTCTTTCTGACCTTATCGGTTATGTATTGGGAAGTTAACATGAGACGTGCTGTCTTCATATACAGGGTGTGGCGTAAGTAGTAATCCAGTGTTCAGGATTCGATGAACCAGATAATTAACTATAACAATTAAAAATTTTAACCATTTTTAGTAGTAAGTTTTTTTTACAAAAATGGCTCTTGAACTTGATGGTGTGTTAAAAATAAGGGTTAAAATTAGAGAAGAGAATGTTTTTTCTTCAAAAGAGCTGAATTTATATGAAAAATCATAATTTATCATGATAGCTCTAGTATTCAGCAGTAAAAAACAGAAATCAAAATGAAAAAATAATGGTTTTTGTTGAAACTATAAACCAATTTGTAATAAAAGGTAGAAAATTCGTAAATAAAAGACAAAAAGGAAATATTTTCGGAACCCTTGGGTAAAAATGGTTAAAATGTTTAACTATTATAGTTAATTATCTGGTTTATCGAATCCTGAACGGTGGACCACTACTTACGCCACACCCTGTATAAATAAGAAGACCATCACACCTTGCGTCTACACTAAGGTAGGTTCTATTTTCGTTTACCGTTTACACCTTAAACAATTTGTATAGACTTTTTTGTTTAAGGTGGACCCTTTATTTATATAAACGTTGCTTAAAGTTAAGCAGTGATTAGCGACTGATTAACCATACATTTGTGACGTTAACAGTAAGCAACGCTTATAAATAAACCCTTTTTTTTTTAAAACGTTGCCGCACCCTAGGAAGTTCTCCTGTATCGTGGGTGCGTTTACAAACATTTAAACTCACATACACATAGCCAGACCCGGATCAACTACTTGCAAATACACAAAATATACAAATATTTGTTCCGTGCGGGGATCGAACCCGCGACACGTAACGCAGCAGTCAATCGCTTAACCACTGCGCCAACCGTGCCGCCCTTTTTGTATACAAAACTCGTAGAAAAAAGGTGAAAAAACAAAATAGTTAACAAAATATGTCGGAAACAACGTCAATACATGTATGTTACGTACATGTTTTTGAAAGGTCTTTTTATAAAGACTTTTTGAAAACAAGTATCACAACTTACTTAGAAATGGGTGTAAATGCGGGGTTACTTTACATCCTCGTTCAAACGAATTGAAAAAAAGCCGGCCGAGTGCAAATCGGACTCGCCCACGAAGTACCTACCGCACAATATTTAACACATTTTTTTTTACATATTTTGTATTGGAGCCCCCTTTAATTTTTTACTTTATTTTATTTTTATTATTTGTTGTTAGAGCGGCAATAGAAACAAGCTCTGTGAAAAGTTCAACTGTCTACCTATTACGGTTTATGAAATACAGCCCGTTGACAGACAGACGGACGGACGGACAGCGGAGGCTTAGTAAGAATGCTTGGAAACATGCTGGTCCAGCTCCATATGACAATCTAGGGTCTAGACAAAATTAAACTTGTTGCTACTTTAACTGTATATTTAAAAAAAAATTATGACATTGATTTACATTCTGTGATTACTTTAACTCACACACTGACATATTACTTGTTTACATAATTTGGGAAATCGTATACTTTTACAATGTTTGTAAATATGTGAACACCATGTATCTATCACTTAATTAACTTATTTATCATTGTTACGTTTATTAAATTCTTTTTACCTATTGTGGTAGGGTAATTTTTATTATAGGTCTTCACATATAATTATATAATTTATTTATTTATCCTCCTACTGGAACGCCATTACAGCAATTACACCAACAGAGCAAAACATTACTTCATGTGCTGCTTTTTATCCATCCTGTGCGCGGTGGCCATCGAACGGGTGGCAATGGATCACGCACGCTCACGCAGCGTCAAGACACTTCTCCATAGTTCTATAACTCATAATTAATGTATAGGTACAAAATATTGTAACACATTTTAAAAGAGTAACGGTGGAGTTTCTTGCCCATTCTTCTCCATACGAAACTACCTTTTGGAAGAGGCGACTAGAATCAACTCTATTTAAATGTAAATGTTGACGTTCAAAAGTGCCTTTTATGTGCCTATTTGAAATAAATGCTTTGACTTTGACTTTGAAGGTTCCGTTGGCACCCTTTGGGTTCAGAACCCTAAAAAGAGAAAAGCAGAAAGGATGACAATGTTTTACCGTGACACTGTGTTTTTAATAAACATCTCCGAGAAACTTTTTTAAAATTAGTGAAAAAAGTCGGAACTGAAAAACCAGCAGTCAGACAGAACATCGATTCTAAATTCTAGTTCAAAAACTCACTTCAAAACGAAGGTAATGTTCAATTCAGAAAAAGTTAACCTCACAAATTCTTGCACGATGCCGACATTCAACCAACTCAAACGTGGAACGTTATAAGACACATAACCTATATTATATACAGTCTAGCCATCCCGAAATTCTGGTCACACATTTCTCACCTACAATATACACCACAATTCCTTACTCTAGACTACTAAACCTTAGTATTTATATGTATCGTGGAACGCTAAGTTTGTCCCTAGTTTGGGTTTAGAGAGGGTAAGAACACGCGAACATTTTACATGTGGCGGGTTACGGGTTGAGCCCGAAATTAATGGGTAGCATGCTAGCGTTAAGTTGCTTTTTGGAAGTACAAAATGAGTAGGTAAGCTGCATGCAATTGTTTGTTTTTTCTTATGATGACTATCGGAACTGGCAGATTTTTATTTTTAGTATTTAGTGGTACCTGCCACTACTGCTCTCTCTCTCTCTCTTCGCTACTACAACTGCATTTCGATACCTTTAAACTATACGTTCGTTTTTTTCGTCATACGGAGACTAAAAACTGACCGACACGACACTTCAATTTATTTGTATTTGTATACATATAATATAAATTAATTAAATTGAAGTGTCTGTTTATAATTTCAAAATAATAGCTTTTTACTGAATGCATATGAAAGTATATACGGTACATATAACAGAAAAACTATTTTATTTTTTTTGTCTGTTCCGGCTAATCTCCGAAACAGCTAAAACGATTTTGACAAGAGTTTCACTGGCAGATAGCTGATGTTAAAAAGAGTAACATGGGTTGCTTTTTGTCGCCTTTTACTTTCCAGTGAGATAACTTCCAACATCCACACGGGCAATGCCGCGGGCAGGAGGTAGTAGATAATAAACTTCATTTGAATCTAGCCATCTAGATACACAGATATAATACCAACTGTCATGAACCAACCGCAGGAACCAGCATAAATGTTCTAACGATTTTTATAAATATTCGCTTAATATAATCATGTTTTTTTGGTTAATAATCTAAATCATGGCACTAGATAAAGCTGAGAATCAATATTTTCTTTCATCTTCAAAAATAAAACTATTACGATTAATAAAAAAAAACCACTACGGTAAAAAAAAACAACAATTCTATTGACTAAGTAAGTATTAGTGAAGTCATCAAAAAATCTTCTCATCAATTATCTACTATAATGAATGATTACGTCAAAGTACATGTTGTATTGTAATGTCAGTGTCTTCAAACTCTGACGTCAACACCAGTAACACCAGAAAAGTTGGCGTGAACTGTGCTCATAAAGTGTGTATCATAAAATTTTGGTCAAGTAACCTTATAGTAATAATTACAAACTTTTACCTTTTATCTTGTACCTTTAAATTAAGAACAGTGGTGGCCCAGTGCTATCCGCCCCGACTAACAAGTTGTAGGTCGTAAGTGCACACCTAGGCAGGCTCTTTACTTTGTGTATTTAATTTCATTACCACTGCTCTCAAAACGGTGAAGGAAAACATTGTGAGGAAACCGACCTGTCTCAGAACCAAAAAAAAATCGAAGACGTGTGACATCCACGGACCCGCACTGGAACCGCATGGCCCACTCCCTCTAACAGAGATGAGGCCTGTGTCTCGGCAGTGGGAACATTATAGGCTGATTATGCATGTCAGATATTCCTCTGAGATTTTCTTATAATAACCTGTAATAACAGCTTGTGGCTTTGTAATAATAGCCGCAAGGGTCGATAGATCAGGTTAAGCTACGCTTGCTGCGGCTGGTCCGTAGATGGGCCTCGGAAAGCACGGTGAGCGGTTGGTTACAGTTCTTAGTTTGCTTATTTTACCCGTCGAATTTCCCTTGAAGTACCTATTTATCTGCCATTATGTCCCATTTATTAAGGTCAGTATAGGTACTTAAGAACCATACCATCATAGGGTTCCGGTGACTTCCTAGCCAGGTTGAAAACTTTACTTCACTGTGAAGGAGCCCAAATTATAGCACCATATAAGCTTTTTGTATTTTTTTGTTGTTTTTGTGTTACAAATATCATTTCCATAGAAAATACTGATATTTGCATTTATTAAGCCTGAAAACACAAAAAAAAACTTGATAATTTAAAGATGTTTCCAATTTGATGCCAAAGCCACATTTAAAGCCACCAAAACCACACCAAAACTTAGTCTGGATATATTAAATAGTCACTAAACTGGTTTCTAATTTTAAAGTATTTATTTACACCCCTCTTTAATTTTAAGAATATTTTAGTAAACAGTCGATTTGTTTATGAAAACCATTTTTTTCAAATTCATCATTTCGTGTTTAAAACCATTTCATAATTATAGTTTATATTATGATATATAATATTATGATGATCCTTTTCGGTGTAGGCAGAGATTTCGCAATTTCGCGTTTCAATTATTAGAATCAGCATACCGTAGTCCACTACTGGACGTAGGTCAAGATCATAACAGCTCAATAAGTATTTAATCACATTCCCACACAAAAAGGATCTGTACCTAAGTCTGCTCTCTTTATACATATAAACCAGTTACTTCGAAGGCTTCCATTTGACAGTCTTGTCAACCAGTCTTACCAAGGAGTATCGTGTTACCCAGTAGCTGGGTTGTGAAGGTCAGAGAGGCAGTCGCTCCATGTAAAATACTTGTTTTCAGCTGCATCCGGTTAGACTGGTGGCTGACCTCAACAGAGTAGGGAAGATGATGATCGAAGGAAATTAGCCTCGAAATAAAAACGGTTTGTAAAATGAGATTAGGACTATCAAAGATTCCTCTTTAAAGTCGAATATCATTGTCTTCCTTGATGGTTTTTTGTTTTTTTGTTTTTTAAAAAACGTTGCCCCACACTAGGAATTTCTCCTGTATCGTGGGTGCGTTTACAAACATTTAAACTCACATACACAAACGGCCAGACCCGGAACAACTACTTGCAGGTCATACAAATATTTGTTCCGTGCGGGGATCGAACCCGCGACACGTAACGCAGCAGTCAATCGCTTAACCACTGCGCCAACCGTGTCGTCAACCGTGTCGTCGGTTGTATGATATCTAGTATAATATCAGTCATATTGTGTATTGTTGATATTTTCAAAAATAATCTAATTTTACTCCTGGCCTTTCGAAACGTAAGCCATAATAATTTATGTTGAAAATTTTTGCTGGTCCTTTCCGCAGCTTGTTATTTATATTTTCAAGGATATCGGAAGCTTAGTTTACGAATATAGGTTAACAGTATAGAGGCATGAGGAATAGGGTGTAAAGTTCACTCATACCTCCATAGAAAAGGGAGGATCCTCTGGCCAGACAGGTGTCGTGTCTAGTGGGCAACTGCCCGACGATTGATGTCGGGAAGTTGTATATATGCTGTCGCGCGGTAAACTCTGCTTGCGCGATGCAGGATTTTGCGTGACGTCAGTATGACGCGCAGCTCGCATGTGGCGATGCAGATACCGCTACACGAACTATGAGGGCAAATGCAGAGTATTTAATATTTTGTCGATATTGTATGTTGGTTTGGTTTGATCCCCAGGTTGGGTCAAAGTGAGAGGGGACTCTGTCCGCCCACCAAGTGACCCCAGGGAGGACGGTGGCACAGTGGTCACGTGCTGCCGAACATAGCGAGGCTCAGGGGAGGCCCCTTTACAGTCTCCCCAGGGATGTGCCTTACAGGCGTTGCACAGGGGTGGTTCCGGAATTGGTCTTTTAAGAGGAACCGGGACCGCCCCTATGTGCTGATGGTGATCACCGGGGTGGTTTTAGTGAGGTAAAAATCCCACACTCCCCGACCTCCCTCCCCGGAGGTCGGGTGCCTTTTCAAGGTTTCCCCCCGAAAACAAAAAAAAAAAAAAAAAAGGTTGGGTCAAAGTATATTGGGGTTATTCTATTACAAATTTCTCAGTAGCAGCCTATCTACGTTTGCCGACTCCATCGAGGAACACAGGCGTGATGATAGGTTGTTCCTGCAAGAATATATTCTTACTAAAATCCTTCAAAAAAATGTACTTAGCAGCGGCAACAAAAATACACGTCCTTTCGTATACCTCTGCCGAGCCAACTGGCTTGACCGCCCGCGTAGACGCATTCACGTACAATTTCGTACTAACAAGTCGATTTTTACTCAGCAATAATAATTTTATGATTAGTCATTTTACTTATGGGATGTAGTAGGACGGAAAGGATGAAATAATTTAATGACTTTTCGAGAAATTTAACTGCAAAGCAAAGTAGCTGATAACCCACAAACTGCTCAATAACAATGTCGCTAAATTAGTTAAACGCCATTCATTCGATAAAAATAATAAGGCATTTTTTATACGCCATGCCTCTTTCCAATTATCGTAAATCAAAATTACTTAATCCAAGTTATTCTTCAATTCCAAGAAGAGCACAACTACTAATACAACATTGTTTCCCAGACAGCAGAAAGTACAATTGACTTTAATTGAAATTTGTATATTTATTTAGTAAGTAAAGATGACATGAAGACACTCGTTTAAAAAAGACTGAAAGATGTATCGATTCCGCCCTTTTACGGGTTATTAAAGCGCTACAAAAGTGCTTCGATTGTATTGCTACCTAAATAGATTGATGCAGAAAATTTTCTGATTCCAAAAATGTATATGTTTCAAATATTAGATGTTTACCTATGAAATTGCCGTTTAGTACCGTTTAGTCTATACAGAAAATATAAATATATTTGAGACAACATCCACACAAGGTCATCAGGCCCCGAATTAGGTAGACCCTGTACTACGGTAACCTGATGACTGATATACATATACACACCCAGACACAGGTCAAACAGAGATGTTCATGCACACAAATATTTGACTAGTCCGGGGATTGAACCCGGGACCAGCGGCTCAGAAGGCAGGGTTACTACCAACTGCACCCACCGGTCTGTCAAACGCAACAATATGTAACTCAATATGCCCAATTTGGCGGTTTATAAGTTTACCTTTCCAGTGACGATATAAACAAATGTTGTTCTACTTGATTGCAGCAGTAATACTTACCGTATAGCTCCAGAAAAGATAAAGAATTCACATTTACAACCTTTTATTAAACATTTTAAACGAACACGCTCCCAGTTAATCTATTTTAATAATGACACCACTGTAAACAGATTACCAACTTTAAAAACACTGATTGAAGTGTAAAAACTTCAGGAAATACAATTTCAAACAAAAAACTCAACAGTAATAATACCAGTTTAAAACTCATTTTGCCAGTGAAATGGCATTTACCCCGGGCGTAACGTTGCCTTACAATTGCGTGCACTGACTGGACAGGTCCACTCAATCTGTGGGGTTCTTTCCTCAAAAGACCATTTCAGACACCGATCTACATAGCCTTCACATGATCTGACCAAGATTCTGTCTGGACTTTAAAAGAGACTGTGACCTCTGAGTTTGTTTCGGCCTTTCTTCTCAGAGTAGTCAGATAGGAAACGCCGACCTCATCTAGTTTAAAAAAAAAATATGATTGACGTGTAAAAGTGTTTGTAAAAACCTACTTACAGAAATAAAATCATTTATCATTTATCATTTATCATTACAATCTGCCAGCCTGGCGGAGGTTGCCAGACTTCGTGGCGGATTGCCAAGTGACAAGCGGTACGTTGTAGACAGGAAGGTTTTACATAGTTGGATAGATTACATTAGTTTGTCATATGATGTGTAGTTATAAGGGTATAAACCATTGGAAATTTTATATTTTGTGCACCATAAAAGTTTTTTTATTGTTTATACGGCAAACGTACAAGAAAGGGGAGAAGGAATCATAAGTGATCAAAAAAGGTATTTGTTATTTATTTTGATGACATTTGTAATGTGTAGCAGTATTATTGTCATCATTGCTTAAATAAGCACACCTTCAAGTATTACAAAGTCGCCATACCCCAACTGCTAGAGGTTGCAACTGACCCGAAACCCGCTTGATGCCCTATTGATACACCCCTAACCCAAGCATTTAGGCTAAATATGAAATAGAAGGAAGAGTAGTGCCAGCAATGAAAGAAAGAAAAAGTGTTTATTGCGACTCGTACAGGAAGTGCACAAACTAAATTATAAAATAAAAAACCAATCTATATAAAAACAAAAAGTAACAAAAGAAAAAGGAAACAGAAATTCCTATACGAGGCCAAAAGACTCCTATCTCAGCATGATGCTGCGACATTTAAAAAATAAATAAATATGCTCGTTAAATGCATACTGTTTGAAGAATGAGTCCGTAAAATTACAGGTACCTACAAGGCGCAGTAAAAAGATGCGACCGCAGACCGCAGGCGGCCGCGGCTTAACGGTTGACAATAAGCGCAAGTGACAATGCCGCTGTGGCGTCTCAACTTTGGCGGCAGTGGCATTTTTCTTTATGAGTTTCGCCATAGTCATTTGTCAAACAAAAAAAATACGTTTTATCACTTTGTCACGCTGCGGTCGCCGCTTTAACGCAGCGTCAAGCGGCAATGTCGCCATCAACGAAATTATTTTTCACAGAGTTAAGTACATAGAAACCAGTCGTGCTGCTGTGATCTGTCATAGCGATAGGGGCAGCATTATCACTCCTGTTTGCGGTTGCGGTCACCTTCAGAAGAACACACATAAAGGATTAAACAATCGGTGACAGGTACGTGCAAATAGCTTTTAATTGGATCAGAGTAAACTATATTAAGCCCGATTGATCACATTACACAAACATACACTTACAAAATCGAATTCTTCTCTTCTTGTTCTCACACGCCTACTAATTTCTTTTTCATTTCTCCTTTCGCACGTCTGCTGGTAGAAATTTCTTAAGAAAAAAGCAGTACCTTAGTACTCAATACTTATATGTAGTATCTGTATCTATTTTACTGTGTGTACATCCTAATTAATATTATGAATGCGAAAGTAAGTTTGTTTTTTACCTTTTCACGCCTAAACTTTTAAACCGATCATCCCGAAATTTTGCGTATTCGTATATACGTTGTCAGGTGTACAGAAACGGACATAGGGTACCTTTCATTAAAAAAAAAATTACTGTTCCCGAGGCAAACAACAATAACGTTCTTATGAAAATAGATGGCGCCACGTGTAGTGTGTAAGAGTATTTTTTTATTATTTTAGTACCTAATACCTTTCTGAGTCTAGAGTGTCGATAGACCGGTTTTTCATGCTCCTAACTATAATATTATAGATGTGAATGTGGGTTTGTTTGCTTAAACCTTAAACTAACGCGAGTGAAGCCGCGGACAAAAGCTAGTAGTAGTAGTAATAATAAAATAAACTCAATCCAAACATTCTTACACTTTCAAAATACATTTAAGTCAACAATATAAAACGATTTCCATACATTCACTTCGTATCGTCGGCTACAGAAGAAGGTACACACTAAACAGAGTTTTATATGAGATTTATTCATGAAAACTTCCTACTTTTACGAAATATTGAAGAGTAGAGAATATTTTTAAAGGTATTTTCATGATTTTAAAATAGCAATGCGGTTTCCTCGTATGAAATTTATCTACATAGTGTAAGGGACGTCGTCGCGAAAACTCATCATCATCTTCCCAGCCAATTCCCAACTCATTTGTCGGGGTCGGCTTCCAGTCTAATCGGATGCAGCTGAATGAAATCATTTAATTTTTTAAATAACTTACCATAAATTTCAACATTGGAGGTCCTAGAATCCTGTGATGAATTACAAGTAATAGTTTGTGCATCTATTTCCCTTACACCGTGTATAATTCCGCAATGATCATCGACTGTTGTTGCTGACTGTACAACACAATGAGAACCTATCTATCTCTAGGGATGGTATCGTAAGTTTCAAATAACAAAGTTATTACATTGGTTACTAGTGATTTTTCCTTGTTTTTGTTTACTTCCTATTTTTGCAATCTTTATTCTTTCTGTACATTTATTCTTCGTATGGAACGAATCTTACAGGCCGCACTAGGAACTCTATGGACCGGTAAATGGCCGCACAGCTGCTGGACTAAAGTAGAACTGGGCTGGCCACATCTGTCACATGTCGCAGCAGCTATATCCAAAAATTACCACTCAGTGGCTCCCAAATAGCAGGAAACGTTTCTAAGTCAAAGTCAAAGCGTTTATTTCAAGTAGGGTATTATTATTATTAATAATGAGTAGTATTATTATTAAGGGCAGTTTTGAACGTCAACATTTACATTAAAATAGAATTGGTTCTAGGCGCCCCTTCCAAAAGGTAGTTTCGTATGGAGAAGAATGGGCAAGAAACTCCACCGTTACTCTTTTAAAATGTATTACAATATTTTGTATACAATATAAATTATAATTATATGTGAAGACGATCGATGCACCTATAATAAAACTACCATACCGTAGTAGGTAAAAACAATGAAAAATTTAGCAACGACAAAAAGTAATTATGTGATACTTACTATACTTAATTATGTATACGAGTACATGGTGCTCACATATTTACAAACCTTGTAAAAGTACCTATACGATTTTCCTTTTTTTGTTATACTAGTAATAGGTCAGTATGACAGGGTGAGCTGGACTCCTTATTAAAGGATTGGCTCAGAATCGCAGGTAGAAACTCTCTAAATCTCCTCCCCGCTGAACCGACTTCTACTCCTACTCCTTCACTGTGCTCGCGGTTCAGTTGGGAATTCACCTGCGCCTGACATTCGAGACTGCCAAACTGTTGCAGTATTTAAAAGAAGAGTGAAAGAACACTATCCTACCACTTTGTCATTATTGATTATGTGTTTATTATTAAAATTACATATTTAAGTGATATTTATTTTAGAAGCATGTATGTATGTAAGTATATTATCATATTGTATATTTATATAATATTTAAATTACAGAATGGTTTTTGATTGTATGAAATTTCTTGTCCCTTCTACTCTTACATACGTTGTCTACATATATTTTTATCTACTCTCTTATCGCAGGTACGCTGGAACAGATTTCTTTAAAAAGAAGCATCACCTTTGTACGTATTTTTCTGTTCCTGTCTTCTTGTCTGTTAATAGAACGTGATGCGAATATTAATAGACCGGGAAAAGTGGAAAGTGGGAAGAGAAGCTTTTGCCCCGCAGTGGGAGAACACAGGCTTATAATAATAATACAATTTTTTTTGGGCATTTGTTTATTTTATCCATACGTATTTATATTACAAATGAAATGCTAATGGTAGGTGAGGAGGTGGCAGTACCAGCGACGGGGTCCGCTAGGGCCGATGCCTGCCAGGGTTGTGGGAAAGTCCGAAAGGGTTACCGTGGCCCCTGGCACAGGCAACTAAAGGAACACGGGTGGGTTTTAGTCAGTAAGAGTCTGACACGCCCTCCCGCTCCGCCCAGAGCGGGAGAAGTTATTACAAAATTTTTCACACAAAACAAAAGTTATGGCACATAATTAATGATGAGAGATTGCTATGTATAGAAGTAAACTGCAATAACATTACTAAGTTAATTTGTTAGTCTGCACTGGTCAATAAACGTCGAGTTTCAGTATTTCTTTATCCCCGGATCGCCGATGTGTTCGGTCGTGTCTACAATTACGATAGCTTTCTGTTTTTTCTTTTAATCTCAAAAAAAAAATCGTGAGTGAAACAAAAGTACCAGGCGCCCAGAACCAGGCGGTAGTACAATCAACGTGAGTAATGCAGCTAGCACTCACACATGCCGCGTCTCAACAGCACATCAGTCACACTTGGTAGGACATTGGCCCCACCCAACTGCAACCTCCAATATGCAGACGCCGACGCTCACAGGGCACTGCAGAACATACATTCGATTGTCCGCTTGTATGGCAACGCAGCTCATACCGCTGCCAACAAAACCGGTGCCGGCGGCACGTATCAATCTTCTTCGTCAGTTCCCAATTTATCGAAGGCAGATTTGGGTGGTTTTGGCTTTGATCCGCAAATTGAGATTTCTTATAATCTCCGTGAAAAATCTAATGGTTCGGGGAACATCACGCAGAGATTTAAGAGAACAAAATATTTGATTCAAGAATCTGTAGTTAAAATTAAGATTTTATTCGAAATTTTCCAACAGCAGCAAAATCACAAACTAGACCAACTCCATTCAGCAATGCACACCATTCAAGAACAAACCGATGATATTAAAAAGACCTACAATTTGTTTCTGATAAATAAGAAGATTTCTTGGATCGAATGAGCGGAAAAAAGACAAGAAAATTTCAAAAATAAAAAAAACAAATATTTATTTAGAGTCAACAATTTAAACAATCCTATGTTAATGGGGCGTAATTCCTGAGCTACATCGATTGAAATTCATCAAAATTTATCCCAAAATACCATAATGAAAACAAGGAGACTGCGCACCATTGTAAAAACAATTGAAAAATTATTGATCAGCTAATCAATGACTCTGATGTTTACGACGCCTACCGAATCAAAAATTAACTCGAAAATAAAAACCCTATAATTATTCAATTCACTACAATGTTCATGAAAGACAATTTGATTAACATGGTGTAGAACGTTCAACAAGGAAAACAACAACAACAGTTAAATACTTCCGACATTCAACTGGCCATAGCATCTGAGTCTCAGTCAATTTATATTGACGAGTTTTGAACACCTGCGTCTACAAAACTTGTAATGTTTGTATTTTTTTACTTAAGTTTTGGCTATTTTAATTAGATCTTTTATTATACGTTCTCTCCAATTATCTGCATGCCCATTGTCTGTAGTTTAAGCATTCCTAGGCCTCTATATTTCAAGCTATTTAGATTTTCTAGTGCTCTCCTAATGTTTGTTTAGCTTTTGTAATGTCAGATAATGACAAGCCTAGGTTTTATTTTTAATTTATTGCTAGAGCTGCCAGTAGGTTAGGTTGTATAGGTATTAGACCTTGTTATAAACTATTGTTCTTCTTTTATGTTCTAGAATCACATTGTTAAAAATTTGAAATGCTAACCGATCTGAAAAGGAAGGGAGCCGGGGCCGTCAGACTAGTGGACTCTTGGTGTTCGCCTTGGCAGGAGGTCCTGAATTATATAGCGCTCAGTGGAAGGGCTGTGTCCTCTGATCTGTGGGCTGTGCTTGAAGACAAACAAATCTACGCGTTACACCAGACATTGTTCGAAAGTCGCTAGGCCGGCGATGGCTACCCTTGGCGTCAGTTCTGGACACTGACGCAAGAAGAATAAAGTCCGACATAACCTTACGCAATATGTGAGGATAGCGTCGTTGTCTGCAATAAACTTGTGACGCCGACGGCTGGTAGTTCTCAGCCCTCTGCCTGCCTTCTCTACCACGGCCTGCCCCTCCGAGGTCGGTAACGTGGAGGTCTGACTCGAGGACCCTCCTTTACAACCTGCGAACCTCTTTAGAAGAAACGCTTGGACCTTCAACTTTTACCCCGGTTTCCCTGGCCTTATATTCTACATCAATTAAATTATTTTACCATTTCTTTTTTTTACTTTTTCTCTTAAGCCGGGACTCCTCCAGTTCTGGTGATAGTTTCCTCCTTGACGTTACATTTTCCTCCTCCCGGGAAAATGTAACGTTACAAACTTCGCTACGTTTTAAAGAATTAAAAAATTAAGAACAAGTATTTTTCAAATAGCTTCTGGAAGTCATACGGCAAACTTGATTCAAAAGAAAAAGAGTCATCTCGACTAATTCGAATTCACTGCGAAGAAAATCTTCTTAAATTAAAGTCTAAATGACTGGAATCTCTACTGACCGTCTATATTTGTTATCTCTTATTTTGTGTTGTACCTAACAACACTATTATAAACACTTGTACCTTACACTTTACAGATAAACACTTACATCTCACGAATACTAATCTTACCACAAAACATAATATATCACCCATACAGGATTACCGTCATAACGAAACTTATAATTCATATTCGATACAAAACTAATTTAATAGAACTTTACTCATCAAGCGTAACTATGTTTACACTATCAAGGATGTTCCGATTTACGAACTGTACTAGTACAGCAATATAACAGGGTTATTGCAATTACACTTTTTCTGCATTATACAGTCACAGTATGAAGTAATCTCAGTAGTGGGGCTACTGATAAAATTTTCGTTTTTCCTAATTATTTTAATATCAGTGTTAACATCGGCTTCCCTTTAATGGAAAGGAAATGAGAAGCGCGTCGCGGTCCGCGCTTTCTCGTAGGGCTCGTCACCAAACTTGGGCGCCCTCCCACCATTATAAGACATGAATTCCCTTAAACTAAACTACCTTGTTTCGACTTAGAAAGGTAGGGGACAAAAAGGGGACACAAGGTGTGTTAATATTGGGTATTCACAGTTAGGAAACATAAGTATTATAATTTTAAATATGTGAAGCTAAGAAGACGAGAGGGTTAGCAAAATTATATATTAATATTATGATTTATTATTATTTTCGTAATGCCGACATCTCCCTTCTCGCGATATAATATTTTGTTATTAAATAGGCATAGGTGATGGACAGTCACAATACCTTCGCCTATGAATTTTTCCGTACCGACGACGACAAACAATTTACTAATTTATCACATATTGCATTACGACATTTTCTAACTGCACCGCACGAGCGTATATCCACAATGAACAACGCAATGACGTTTTCTATTGTATTGTTAAATAACGTAACAAAACAATAGAAAACGTTGTACCGTAATGGGGGAGTAAGTGGCCCTACCAATACCTGAAGAGTCAAAGTCAATCTCACCTGCCCGCGGTACACCCTGCTGAAATTACCTACGAGGTTCTGTTCTTAGTGTGGGGCAACATTTTTGAAAAAAGAAAAAGAAAGGAAAATAAATCTCTTCTTATGAGGTTTTGTAACCCACTTAACCTCAGTTGTGTCCCGTGTGGTTTCTGGGTAGTAGAATAGAACCAACCCATCCCATCCCGTGGGCGTCGTGAAAGTCGACTAAGGGAACAGCTGGAGGATTCTATTGTTTTCCTCTCTGTGTGTGTCACACACCCAAGGTACGGTTGCCGTGCTGAGGGCTGCATGGCTATGGGGGAGCCTAGTCGCGAGCGAGCCTGTCGTCTGGGATCGGGCACCCCCAGGCACTAGCAAGCCTGCACAA
Source organism: Brachylomia viminalis (assembly GCA_937001585.2). Classification (NCBI taxonomy): domain Eukaryota; kingdom Metazoa; phylum Arthropoda; class Insecta; order Lepidoptera; family Noctuidae; genus Brachylomia; species Brachylomia viminalis. The sequence continues at coordinate 25,383,886 of OW443294.2, read as the reverse complement.
GCAAGCAAGCACATACGGGGCTCTGTAGGGTGTAGACCGATTTTTTCCTCAGCTTTTCGTGGGGACTAAATGAGGAATTCAAATATTAGTAATCAACTCGGAGGCGGCGGTGATGCTCGCCGCACACCATAATATCAGGGTTTTTCCCAGGGGGCGAAAAGCGTGAGGCGGAATATCGCTTAGCTACGGATCTGCCACAAAGGATCATATTTTGTGCATTGTTGGCAAAGCGCTATAATTCTTGCCCTGTATGTTTATAACTACATATGTGAATCTTTGTGAAGAGAGAACAATGAAGAAGTTATATAGAAAACTGATAGCTGCAAACCACACTTCCGAAAACACAAAATCCTCACACTTCCCTGTTTATATATCTTAGAATTATGTAAATTTATCAAAAAAACACCCAGATTTTTACACCACTTGCGAAGAAACACAAACAAGATACACTTTTCGACACAACAAAAACAAAATAAACATACCTCAATCCCGACTCAAAATGCACTCAACCAGCCCTTTAGTTATGTCCATATAAATTGCCAAATGACATTAGAGAAGTAAACAAAACAAATATATATATTAATAAATTGAAACAATTTCTGGAATCCAAGTCACTACTCAGTAAAGGAGTTTTTAGATGACAATCGATTGCAAAATAAAATTATGCTCTCTACTATTCTAACACCAAAAATCATGAAATATAAATCATTTAATACAGAATATAGAAAATCAACTTTAAATGACTAAATATGAATGCATAAATAATAATATAATTTAGTATCTAATAATAAAATATACTCTAAGAATTTCATAATAATTACGTACATTATTCTTATGCAATACATAACAATTTTAATTACCAATACGCCATACCTACATACACACACCTAATAATATATATATATATATATATATATATATACGTAATTATCTATTAAAATAATAAATAAAAATAAAAAGTATTTACACATTAACTTAAAGAATGACGTGTCTACCTTTGTTAACAAAAGGATTAGGAAAATTAATATCTATGTAACCTAAATTATCTTAATATATACCTAATTATTATTAATATAAAAAAACACACTTTTTAAATAACTAGGTAGGCACTGGTATATTTTTCCACTGGAACCCCCCTCAGGTAAAGGCCTCCTCCAAAGTTTTCCATTTATCTCGGTCTTGGGCTAATTGCTGCCATTGTGGACCAGCAATTTTTTTAATTTCGTCCTCCCATCTAGTGACCGTCTTCCTCTATAACGTTTACCCGATGGTAATTATATATATATATACATAATTATCCACCCAATTAAACAAATGTAATAATTTATAAAAATATTGAATTGCTTGAATTGCTACTTAGCCCTCTTCCTCTCTCCTAATGTTGCTGTGCCCGAAAGGGTCCATATTGATCTTTAACAAATAAATGATATTCTATTCTATTCTATTCTATACCATCTATGTAATACATATGGAATGCAATAAAGAATTGAGTATTGAGTATATAAATATTATGAACAAATAGTGCACCATCATCAGCCTAGCCTTTTCTCAACTATATTGGAGTCAACCTCCAGTCTAACTCGATGAAGCTGCATACCAGTATTTTCCATGGAGTGATTGCTTCTGACCTCCACAACCCAGTTACTAGGTAATACGATACCCCTTGGTAAGACTGGCTGTCTAACTTTCGGGCTTCTAACCCGACTATGACCGTAACGACTATCAAAGATCCACGAATGACCGCCGGGACCAGCGGTTTTACGTGCTTTCCGAGACACGGAGGGGTCTCGATGTGTGAAAAAGGTCACCCATCCACCGGCCGACCGCGGCAAGCGTAGCTTAACCTGATTGATCGACCCGTGCGGATCTTAGCCATGAACTCCTGCATGAGCAAAATTTAGTTTTTGAAAATAACTTCAGGTAGCTTTCTATCCAATTTGTGTTGCCGAACTTCTATCACTTTCTACGAGATTTGACAAGAAAAAATACTTTAACAAGACAATAACAAATATTAACTCATAATAAATTATACTACTCTTCCATGTCTCAAAATTTAAACAGATAATTACTATTTCTTTCTCCTTAATCTAATTCGGCGAACTCTATTTATTATGTGTCGCAAAGTGTAGCCTGGGGGCTCTGAAAAATATTTACATCTACATTTCTTTATTACAGCCACAATCTCTAGAATATCACGGTTATTTATCACCTTTTCAAATAAAACAGCGAGAATTCTTCTAGAAATGTTACTTATTTAAACAAATTTTTCACTGTGAACAACATCAGAGGGGCAATTCCCGTATTTTTAAGACCGTTCGCATTCTAATCTCAGTCTCAATCTGTCAAAATTACAATCAATTTCCATACATTTTTGACAGGTTTTTGACATTGATTGTCGCTGAGATGAGATTGCGACTTGAATTTGAACGTTTTTTAAGTACGAGAATTGGCCTACTGATTTGATTTCAACATTATTCTGTCCTTGTTTGTTTTGTCATTTCGTGATAAAAATAATGTTCCATTATTAAATTAAAATAAGAATATATCCTTCTTACCAATTTCAGTCCCGGTGGCCAATCTCAAAGGAGATTAGATAGGTATGAATCTCAAAAAACTCAAAACTCAAAGCATTTATTTCAATTAAACCATTTACAGGCACTTTTGAATTGTCAAGTGGTCGGTCAGTCAGAAATATGAAGCTAGTTGCCCATTCCAAAGCGTAGTAGGTACCTATGGAGAAGAACGGGCAAGAAACTCCATGGACACTCTTTTAAATTATATTGTTACATAAATATTAGTTACATCATTAATCTTGTATATAGGTATAATTATATGTGAGAACGATGTAAATAAGACGTACACATTGAGTGTCCAGTGTACAGCAAATATAAATTCAAACAAAACAATCCATAATAAAATAATTAAAAATAAGCCGTGGTGGCTAAGAGATGACCAGTCCCAACTGACAGCGCCCGTTCACGAACATGACGCATGGATCAGCACCATTCAGCTCAACCATTTTGAAGGGAGCTAAATGATCCAACACACGCGCCACCGTCAGCGAGACATTTGAGTGAGCATGACATCTATCAGCCGCCAGGACACATTCAAGTCAATGAAAGACATTACCCGGTAAATGGTAGCTCGATAGTACATAGTACTCACACTTGTCCTATGCAATTATATAATACAAAGGAGATTGAGTTTATACAAAGCAAAGGTAGTCTTACAATCTTCAGCAGCTCCAACAGTATTTTCAAATGTTAATCAATTAGTTGTGGTTGTGGAGCAGGACCAGCATTGAGCCAGGCATTTTTATCAGCGATATAATCCTCCAACTTATAATATGCCTTTTTTTTTTTTTTTTTTTTTTTTTTTTTGTGGGTGGGAAATCATCAAATAACTTCTCCCGCTCTGGGCAGAGCAGGAGGGCGTGTCAGACTCTTACTGACTAAAACCCACCCGTGTTCCTTCAGTTGCCTGTGCCAGGGGCCACGGTAACCCTCTTGGACTTTTCCGCAACCCTAGCAGGCATCGGTCCTAGCAAACCCCGTCATTGGTGCTGACATCTCTTTGAGGCGCGCGTGGAACACAACGCGCCGTCGACCCGGGCCTGGTCCTTATCGAACGGCGAGCTGCCCATTGCTCGCCGTTCGCAAGCCCGCGCCTACGGTGGCCGGGAATCGGCCTGCGATTCCCGACGCCCAGGGCGTCTCCTGCGGCGGCTAGGGGCGTGAGGGCGCAAACTTTGCCTCTCCCTCACGCGTTCCGCCTCCTCCTTCGCGAACATTACTGCTTCGCAGAAGGAGGTGACGGCTTCCCAAGCCCTCTCGCTCCGTACCATGGCCTGGACCAAGGCCGGACGCGAGAGATCGCCACCGCCAATCGCCTCCACGAGGACACGGCGGTGCTCCGCCCAAGCCGGGCAGACCTCCACCGTATGCTCCACCGTGTCCTCCGGGCGATCCACACAATGGTGACACCCGGGCGTTTCCTCCCGCCTTATCCGGAACAGGAACCTCCCGAAACAACCGTGTCCGGTGAGGACCTGCGTCAGGCGGAAGGTGAGGACGCCGTGGCGCCTCTCTAGCCACTCCTCAAAGAGGGGACTTATCGCCGCAATTGTGGCGTGCCCAAACTTATAATATGCCTGGCTGCATAGTGTGCGTTTTATACAAACTTTGAATTTCGTCTCATTCAGTTGAAGTATGTGGGGAGGTATTTTATTGTAACATTTTAAACAGTACCCCATGAAAGATGAGTCCACTTTAGCCAGTCTGAAACCTGGTTGAACTAATAGGTCCCTATTTCTGGTACTATAATTATGACTATCACCTCTTTTAGTAAAAAGATGTACATTTTTTCTTACGTACATGATGTTTTCATAGATATATTGACAAGGTACCGTCAAGATCTTAATAACCTTAAACAGTTCCCTTAGAGAATCGCGCCTGCGGAGATTATATATGGCTCTGATGGCTCTTTTCTGCAGAATAAAAATAGAATCGACGTCTGCAGCCCGTCCCCAAAGTAAAATACCGTAAGACATGATACTATGAAAGTAACTAAAAAAGACTAGCCTCGCGGTATCTACATCGGTAAATTGACGGATTTTTCTGACAGCATATGCTGCTGAACTTAGCCGTCCCGCCAGAGATGTTAAATGAGAACCCCATTGAAGCCTCGAGTCGAGCGTGATCCCCAGGAAAACAGTTTTATCGACGAATTCTAGTTTCTCTTGATTCAATACTATCTCACAATCACTACTTTATGTAGTATGTTATGTTAGTTATGTAGTATAAATTTTAGTGTATTTTAGAGATACTTATTATTTGCACTAACGACAGCTCCATTTTATGTCCAGACAAATCACTGTTCATTCCAAGGTTGCCTGGAAGAGATCGCAGAAAGCGATCAGGGGCCGTACTATGACGTATTAATTCCATCATTGTTCCAGCGTGAAAGAGAGACGGAGCTATACATGACCGATAGCACTATCTCTTTTTCGCAACGGAATCATGATGGTGTTAACACGTCATGGTACGGCCCCAGGCCGCCTATTGTATATTAAGTAGTGTTTTTTTTTGTTTTGTATTTTTGGTGAACACTATAGAATATATAAATAAATTATAAATAAATAGTCCTATGGGACGGCAATCGGACACGACCGGGGAGAGATCAGGCGCAGGACCAACAGCTTTAGGTACGTGATTTCTGAGGCATAGGGGTATCACATCACCAGCTCTCAAGCTTCGGGCTACTAATGACAAATTCCTAATGGAAAAACCCACACTTTGATATCCGTACATTTCATATTGATTTTCACTTGAAATATTAAAGCATAAAAATAATCATAAAGACCATTAGGAACATCGTATTTATGCTTAATATACCGTCGTAAATATTAATTATCCGTTAAACACCGATCATTTAGAACTAATTCCACTTACTACTACTGCTTCGGGCAGTAAAACATATTTATATTTCAGTTTCATTATACAAAATACTACAATCAATGGACGTTATAAAGATAATCTCTAATATAGGTGGAGTTATCGCTCCTTTCATATATATCATTTATTATTCAGACGCAATTAAACGACCAGGGGCTGCAGTGTCGACATAGTTAGCGAACGCTTTCGGTTGCTAAGTCCTAACGATCCAGATGTCCAGATATTATATCCAGATATTTGGTAGTCTCGATATTCAAATTTATCGGTTGTTACCGGTATTTTATCGAACTTTGTCGAAAAAGTGATAATATCCTTAATGTTTACGATTATAGTTTGCATCCATTATTGACAGCCCGCTTACTGATTCGATAGGATTGCTATTGATGTTACACGACACGGTTGGCGCAGTGGTTAAGCGATTGACTGCTGCGTTACGTGTCGCGGGTTCGATCCCCGCACGGAACAAATATTGGTATGACCTGCAAGTAGTTGTTCCGGGTCTGGCTGTTAGTGTATGTGAGTTTAAATGTTTGTAAACGCACCCACGATACAGGAGAAATTCCTAGTGTGGAGCAACGTTTTTTTTTAAAAAAAAAACAATTAAATTAAAAAAAAACTATTATATACTATAGGTACTTATAGGAAGAATTTTTTTATTATAATTATGGCGGAGGCATATTTAGCATGGGATTTAGTCGTGCTTGAACATAGACGCGACATGATTGAACGACGACAAATTGGACGACACCGGCTCGAATGTGAAAAGCCAGTAGTGGATTTGGAGGACGGTGAATTTCTGTCTTCATACAGAATTAATAAAGAAATATTCAACGAACTCGTCCGTGAACTTCAGCCATATCTGCAGAGACAACGATCTTACGGATTTTCTGTGGAGTCTCAAGTGAGTGTCTTTGCATAACGTTTTTATATCCTTCCAAATAGGTACTGGCGGTGCTCCGATTTTACGCAAGTGGTGCTATCAATTGCCTACTGGCTTGCAGTGGGGTTGCAGTATGAGCCAAAAATCGGTTAGCCGAGTGCATACATGTTGTAACTGAGGCTATTAATCAGAAATTGTTAAGGAAGTATGTGAAGTTCCCCATGGCACAGAAAGAGCGGCGTGTAGCAAAGGAGAAGTTCAAAAATGCTCCACACCCATTTCCAGACGCGATTGGAGCCATTGATTGCAGCCATATCAAAATTTTAGCCCCTAGAGTTCACGAGGAAGCCTATGTGAGTGGTCACCATGAGGGACATTCACTGAATGTGCAAGCTGTAAGTTTAACTTTAATAGGTATTGCTTTACCAATCTATAACCGCTCGGTCGCAGAGCGCGGGAAAAATAATCGAGTGGAGTGAATGCCAGATGCGTCACCGGCGTGCCGGCGCCGCTCGGCCGCCCGATAATGTAAACAAAGCATTTTTACGACTTGGGTTTCTTTGAATGGTGCTAACACTTGTGTTTTTTGTTATGGTAAGGAACGGGGCTTTAAGATAGCGGAGTTTCGTTTGAAATAGGATAGTATTCATGTAAACAAATCGTTCGTTAGTATGACGCAACCATAAATCATAACTTTGTTTTCAAATAAATGGTTATAGTTCGAAAAAACGAGCGTTGACCTATATTGTTTAAGGTTTTAAATACATTATGTGTATATACTTAACGCAAAACACTAATAAAAAAAACCACATAGCATTAGTACAATATGTACTAGGTATTTACGAGCGCCCAAAGTTGAAAAAATTTGCCGACGGCAAAAAAATAACAATGGCCGCCAAGACAATGGAAACAAAATGTTGTTTTATAAATATAAATCTGATACGTAGAATAAAAATATTGGTACCTGTGGAAAGCTTATTTAATGCTTCAACTTTGTTATAAAAGTAGTGGTATTAGAATAACACACTGTACTAAAATAAGGATCTGAAAACACATACACGTAATAACAATAAACATGAATCGGTCAGCGCCGGTTGTGGAATAAAACCGAAATTACGTAATATTTTTTCACTCACCGACCTTGAAATCCTGCAGTAATTCACTTCACTATAATATTTATCACATACTTAAACAGGCCATAGCACTTCAAACACTTGAAAACCCACTTAAAACACAAATTATTTATCATGTAAACAAAACACGCGCGAGTTCGTACGCCACTGACAAGACGCCATATTTTTTTAATTATTAGATTTTTTTGGTTGAAGCATAATTGTATACCTACCTACATACTTATGTTTGGTGTTGTTTTAAGTATGTGACCCAGACCTCTTAGTATTAAACATAAATGCTCGATGGCCAGGAGCGAGACACGATGCACACATATGGGCAAATTCGTCTGTGCGCACGGCCAGGAAGCGACGTTTTGATGGTGGAGACCGCCGTACATGGTTGCTTGGTAGGTAACAGGCCATGGTTGTCTGCAAGAGGGTGCAATAAGACCACCGGATATATTTTCAATGTTTATTTATTTATTATTTATTTATAACTTTTCGCACAAAAGGTACAAAGGCGGACTTAATGCCTTAGGCATTCTCTACCAGTCAACCAAGGGTGGTGAAGAGATTAGATGGCAGGTGCTTTAATTAAAAGGAAAGGAAAGCATTGATTTGAGCGATGTTTAACAATGATAAAAAAAAATAAACTATCAAAATAACGTACACAAATATATAAATAAGTCCTATACACATACATACTATTTACTATACTATATACTTACATAAATATATATATATATATATACAAATTCCAGGAAGAGAGATGTTGAGATGACTCTACTCTATTTGTTTCGAAAATAACTCTGCAATTTCCGCTTAAATGCATACCGACTGGTAGCCGTCCTGATATCAAGAGGAAGCTCATTCCAAAGAAGAATGGACTGAATATGAAAGGAAGAATGAACAAAGTCAGAAGTGTGAGAAGGACAGAGTAGAAGAAGATTGTTAGAAGAACGTAGATTCTTAGCGTGAGAAGAACATAGGTATTGGAAGTGAGACACGAGATAAGAAGGAGGAGTGGGAGAGTTGAGAAGGGAGAAAAGCGTGGTCAAAGCACGCAAACTTCTTCTTTGGCGAATGGACATCCATTTGAGCTCAGACCTATAGCTCGACACATGATCATATTTTCTGAGGTTGAATATGAACCGGATACCATAGTTAAGCAATCTGTCGAGCTTATCCAGCAAAACCGCATTCAAGTCTAATCTGAGTTTAATCTTTTAGGTGATGATGGATATCCGTTGGAGCCATGGCTGATGACCCCAATGAAACATCGACGCATTGGCACACCGGAGCGTCGCTATACAGATGCTCACTGCTCTGCAAGGAACATCGTAGAGAGATGCTTTGGTGTGCTGAAGTCTGTGTTTCGGTGGCTGTCACATCAACGCTAGTTGATGTACGAGCCCTATATTGCTGGCTTAATTATAAACGCATGTGCAGTTCTTCACAACATGAGAATAAAACACAGGTGGTGGAAGAACCAGACACGACCACATCAACCAATGATGATGAATTTGATGATTTCAGCCTTGAAGATACAGGTAATAATGCAGTTTAAAAATAAATTAAATATTCTTGACAGTTATAACATTCAGTCACTTCATTTATGTTGTAGTAATATAATAAGCATATGGTATAAACTTTCTCTCTAAGCTTGCCCCATGGGAGGATCATAGCCTTCACTCATTTCTATTTTATTCTCTTTTATTACTGTTAACATTTTACTTCTAGTTTACAGGCAGCTTCTGTCTAATTTCTATTCTCTTTAAATGTTATGTACACCTATATAATTTGTGCAGATATGCATTAGTAGTAATACTTTACCTAAATACCTACTATTTATTTTAGGTGTGCCAATGTTGAATGCATATTATGGTGTTGGTGTTCTATTTAAAGAATTAGTTAGTACAAACTATGGTTGTATAAGTAATATCAAAATAATCTTAAAATCCAATGCTTTCTTATCTTTTTTTTTGTTCCTAGTATCTGGCACTGGGAGAGCAGTAGCAGAAAGAATTCAAAGGCGTCTCATCAATACTTCTTTTAGTTAATTATTTTACTTTTAAACACAAAATACATTTTTTTAATCATAAAGGAGTTTTATTTTTCAAACTTTTTCATTAATTTTAATAATGGCTTCTGCAATTTTATCAGTAGAGTTTGCGAACATAATGGACGCATCCGCTTGCGTTTTAACAGCTTCTGCTATTTTGTCAGCAGCGTTTGCGAACATAATGGACGCCTCAGCTTGCGTTTTAATAGCTTCTGCTATTTTGTCAGCCGAGTTTGCGAACATAATGGACGCATCCGCTTGCATTTAAACAGCTTCTGCTGTTTTGTCTGCTATTTTGTCAGTAGAGTTTGCGAACATAATGGACGCCTCCGCTTGCGTTTTAACAGCTTCTGCTATTTTGTCAGCAGAGTTTGCGAATATAACGGACGCCTCCGCTTGCGTTTTAACAGCTTCTGCTATTTTGTCAGCAGAGTTTGCGAACATAATGGACGCTTCCGCTTGCGTTTTAATAGCTTCTCCTTGTAGTTTAGCTGCAGCTGCAAGCATCTGCCAGCATCTGCAATTCAAAACACAGATGGATCGAGAAATGTTTGATAATTCTCTGTAGCATGCTGTTGAATCTTTAGAACACCATAACTGTTTTTTTGTTAAGAGTCAGGGACGGGATAAATGTTCGGGATAATTAAATGTATGGTAAAATATACCCTCATTGATTCAGCATTTGATTCTGTAACAGCCAGAAAATCCCGTCGTGCTAAATTATACTGCTCATCAACGCTGCGGCGAGGATTCAGATCTGAATAACCAAAATTAATCATACTTTAATTCACCTTATTTTATATTAGTATTGACAGTATATAGTAATAAAAATTGAAGCTTACTCCTATTTCGAACGCACCTCTCTCGCTGTACAATGGGTGCAGGATGAGGTGTGCGACTTGGTGTTGAAATAATTAAATATGCTTTAAAAATATTACCCTTCTTTCATGCTCTGCTGCAGTTGAGTAAAGTTATAAGTGTAATGTAATAAACTATGTTGTTGTAATAAGTATAACATTGGTGGTGGTGAAACCATAATCACGGTGGTTCTGCTGCCACTTGGTGCTTTGTTTTCTACCTCCAGAAACTCAAATTCACTGTTTGTAATAATGTTATTTGAATTTTATTAGTCAAACTATTTAATGAAAATTGAAACGGAATGTACATTAGTTGTGAGCACATTTTAAAAACTAACATTGAGTTTGAGGTAGGCTGATGACATCACTTGTGGAGACCCCTGTTTCCATCTCACATTGTATTATCTGTAAATAATAGTAAAAGTTTTTGATTTTAGTATGATTTATATCACACAAGATAAACTGTTGAAATACATGTATTATGTAAAACACACTTTACAATATCATCAGAACTCACGTCTTCCTCCGACATAGAGTCCAGGCACTGCGTGCCAAAAGTGTACTCGATTCCAATCAGGGGCACGATTCTACGCTCCACCTCATTTAAGTTTTAAATGAGGTAGATTTTTAATCAGTCAGAGGAGCAGTGGTGACGGCTCAGTTGCCAGTCTGCACCCTTTCTCTTCGCAGCCGGACTGCTTTACTGCAGGCCCTGCTTTTACCGTCTCTCCAATCCTACGGGAAAAATAAACAATTCAAGTAAATTATTAATATTGGCAGTGTACGTAGGTACCGAAAATAGGTGTAAACTTTACCGGCATTCACTGCTCTGGTGTTTTGATGGAACCATTTGGCAGCTGGTTCAGTTCTGCGGCAACCTCCTGCCAGCGCGCATCAAATTTTTCCCGGTCCTGAAGGCCGGTAAACTTGCGGGTGTGAAGCTACGGGCGGGTTTCGAAACTAGTTAAGAGGGCATCCATTTGGCCACTCGTACCACGCGATGTACGCTTACGTCTGAAATATTTAAGTAAACTAGATTATATGAATAATCTTAAAATTACTTGATTAGAATAGTCTCTAGAAAATGCGTTCAAAATTGAACCGACAAATTAGATTCGAAAACAGGTCTTAAAGGTTGTGTTACTTACTTGACGTCGCTCGGAGCCGGGTCTGCAGCTCCACCTGCTGCACTTTCTTCAACAACCATTTTTTTCTTCGATAAATACGAAAATTATCACCAGAAACATTCCCAAGTTCAAAAATTAAGTGTCGTATATTTTGTTGTTTGTTATTTTCATGTCAAAAGTTGTCTTTGACACAAACGTAAAGTGTTGCAAGGAGGTAAACTTTAATGCCCCTAGGTATTTAACAAGTTATTTTATCATGAAAAATTGTGTTTCCAAGATATGGTTTACATAGAAAATTTTCCAGAAAAATAATTATTTTTATTACATCATGTTCACTAATTTTGCCCGTATTCAAGGTGAATTTGTTACGGACAATTAATTGTCTTCGAAAAAACCGAACTATGAATAAGCTTTTCGCTGGCGTTCCGACACCGTTTTGTCAAAGTTATGTACGATGTTGTGCGTTATCTCGGGTGTAGAGACTTCCATTTGTCGTAAGCATCGTTACGGCAAGCGAATCTTTTCGATATTATTTATCGTTCGATAGTTTGTGACAGCAGTTTGCGACATGTCGAGACTGTAGGCCCTGGTAACTGTTGGTTGTGTTTATTATTCGCTAATATTACCTAGATACGATTTTATCTTTGAATAATTTTAAAATAGCAAGCTTTTCCACAAGACGCTCCTTTAATTACTGTGTCTAACGCAGTCTAGGCAGTCTTTGATTTAAAAGGTTCATACGAAGAATAACGGGCAAGAAACTGTGAAGTTCCGTCCGTTCTTCTTCATAGAAACCTACTACGCTTTGGAATGTTGCTAGCTTCATCTTTGTGACTGACCAACCCCTTGACAATTCAAAAGTTCCTGTAATTGGTAATTATTTCAATTAAATCTCATATTACCAGCTTTGCTGACCGACAAACCCTTAAACCATGGCATCACCTCTTGTTGCATAGCTCGTGCCAACGCGAGATGCAGAGCAGTAATGTACAGAAAAGTACTAAAAAGAGATTTTGCTAGCTAAGAGATACTGAAATCTATTATTTAACAGACCACGAATCAAAACGTAATTAATATTCCATTAAACCACGTTCAAAATTACAGCCACTCACAGCACAATGCTGAATATGAATGAACGCGTACCTACTTATAATTACACTGAGTGCCAACAAAAGTGTGGATACCTTAATGCGTCGTTCTATTGTTTTCGAGTACTTTAAGTCGACCGTCCACTACCATGCTGGATGTGCACGGGGAGGTTTGCCACGTTAGCTTCGAGGTTCATTTTTTTTACCAGCCATGCAATTGTGTTTAGCGTTGCCATGGGTCCGAATAAGCGATCCCTCAATTTTTTATTACAAAGTAAATCTAAGAACGATATCAACGATTTTCTCGTTCATGAAATGTATCATTGTAGGTCTCGTTTAAGAACACAGTCGTCCTCGTCTCGTTTGAGATACATATATATTAATAGTTGATCGCTGACTAGTGAACTAGTGGAGAGAGAGTTCTCACCGGCAATGTGTACACTTTGCCGGTGAGAACTCTCTCTCCACTAGTTTGTCGCAGCCGCAAGAGATATCAAAGAAAAAACTCGCTCAGCGTCGCTCGCTTAGCAGGCAGAACACTCGCTGAGAGATTCTCGCTTAGTTCATACACATGTTTACGCGCACTCGCTCATAGCCCAACGACAAAAATTGACCAACACACTCGCTACTAGTTGCTCACCAAATTGTTTCTAATCGCTTGTGGCCGTGGCTGCCGTGACCTGCTGTGGAGCGGCGCCTTTATGTAAGAGTCTCGAGGTCACGTCTCTTAATGATAGGTGAGTCTCGTTCGGGAGAACTTGAAAATGAGCCAATTTTTTTGCACTGACTTCTCGTTTGTTTGAGTGGATGTTGTGTAGGTTTCACTTGCTGAAAGCATTCGATTTTAGGTTTTTTAGTTTCAAAGTTCTTTATCATCATCAGGCTCTATGGACCCTTTCTAACAGGTATATTGTATAATATAACAGAATTTGTATTAAATTATCTGCTACATAAATCAACCGATAGTTTTTCGGAGGTTCTAAAACAGTACCATTGCATCTCGTCGTATTTTCGACTATGAATTACCAACAGCGAATACATTTGAAAACATTCTAGAATTTCTATTTGAGAAAGAAACTTACCTGTTCAAAAGTCATAGAATAGAAATTGTTGAATACTTCTTCCTTCTTTCAAAATATTCTTAACTTTCATAGCACAAACTCGGCAACTCTAGTAGCATTGGTCTTATATGGTAAAACTTCGACTGAATAAAGTTTATCTTTGCAACAATGGAATGACCGAATGTAACTGTATCCATTGGATACTTTTCCCAAGTTTAGCAAATTCAACTGAGTAATTAGAGTATTGTACTAGTTATTTTTTTGGTTTTGACGTATGTGAATCGAAGGGTCCGTTGATGCCACTGAACCTTCGATTGGTGTTCAACGACAAATACTGTAGAACGGTGTTATTACAAAAAACAAAAAAAAAAAAATTTTGTTTTGGACGGTTTCTTACTGCATGTTCGTAGTTTTAATCATTTCTATTATGCGCTCCTAAAAATACTATTGAACATTTTAACATAATGATTGTGCCTCTTTTCTAATTCCTATTTTGGTGTCCTAAACATACTAACTAGACAAGTAGCAGCGATCAACTTGGATGTAACACGGTTCGTCATAGTTCCAACCTTTTTTTTTTTTTTTGACCGCCGCCCTGGGGCGGGCGGCGGGGTCTGTCAGACTCTTACTGACTAAAAACCACCCCGGTGTTCCATCTCACACCTACCGCGCCGGGGGTCGCGGGAACGTACGATCCTTCCGCAACCCCCGAGTCATAGTTCCAACCTCACCAAACCTGTGCGACGACGTGTGTCAGAGAGTGAAAAAGAGGCTAAATTATTTAAAAAAGTGTGCATCTTTAGACGCACAAAAAGTTTTTAGAGGTTCATTAATTTAAAAAAAAATACCGTAATTTAAGGGTCATTAACTTTTTAGAGGATCAGTTAAATTAGAATAATTAGAAAAAAACATCTTTTTCGTATTAGGTCGTAGTTTGAAAATGCTTTTTTTAAACATCATGATTAAAAGCAAATATAAATTAGTTACATATTGTATTTCAATGAAGCTTATCGCGTCATTTTTAAACAACCAAAAATAAGAAAGAAATTCGAGTGTAAAAAAGTAAATAAAATTAGTATTAACAAATCAATAAATCAGTCAATTCTCATTGACCTACTTTTATTATAGAATTTGAATTGTAATGTTCCTCTTTCACGTTCTACGTTTGACAGTTTGGGAGAAAAAATATTGGAAATAAATGTACGGACAATAATATCAGATGGCCAATTCCCGTAATTAAAAACGTTCAAAATCAAGTCGCAATCTCATCTCAGCGACATTCAAATGTCAAAAATGTAGGTAAACGCCATACAATTTTTGACAGATTGAGACTGAGATTAGAATGCGAACGTTCTTAAAAATACGAGAATTGCCCCTCTGGTCTCCGTCGCTGTAAAAACGAATACATTTTCGATTCTACAATAATACAGGAGAGTAGAAATATAAAATCTATTTTATAAAGTCTTGCATACGTCCGCTTTTGCTGTTATCGCAACAAAAGTTAAATGTACGGACCCGTTACGTCGAGTTTGCAACAATAGTTTTAAACCGGAATCGAACTCGTGGCCTTTCGATCGGAAGTTCATACTTGTTGTTTGAAACTGGTGTAACGTTTCGTTACAATCTGTTCACTGTCGTTGTTTTAGCAAGTCCACTTAGCAAATGGCATTAATTTTAATTAAATAAATGCGCGTTTTTATAATTTTTGACGTGGCGTTTTTATCCTAGACGTCAACGTGCACGTCACGGGATCGAGATAACACAGGGAAGTAAATTGTATGAAAATAATATATGAAGACGCTTTTAAATTTCCGTTCACGATAACGTTTTAACGTGCACGATTGAGTACTACGTTTTAAAGTGTTTATTTTTAACTAGCTGTGCCCCCACGCACGCTTCGCTCACGCAGTAGACTGAGGTGAAAATGTACATAAATATAGGGTTAGGCAGTGGTAGTCGCGCGGGCTTGCGAACGGCGAGCAATAGGCAGCTCGCCGGCCGATAAGGACCAGGCCCGGGTCAACGGTGCGTTGTGTTCCACGCGCGCCTCAAAGAGATGTCAGCAACAGACAACAGCAGATCCTGCCAGGGTTGCGGGAAAGTCCAAAAGGGTTACCGTGGCCCCTGGCACAAGCAACTGAAAGAACACGGGTGGGTTTCAGTCGGTAAGAGTCTGTCACGCCCTCCCGCTCCACCCAGAGCGGGAGAAGTTATTAATAATAATAATTCATTTTTATTTCGGACACAAAAAGATCCATAGAGTGTTAGTAACATACTAAATAGCTTATTATCTAGTGTTAGTACCAATTGACCTCTGCACAAGAAAAATTACGATTGGAGAGCTATAGCTCTCCGCTACAGTTCTCAGGATGCTGTTGCGACTGTCTCTCACTCTCCTGAGTAGCGAGGCACTTTTTTTACGAATGATCGCGTGAAATCCGTCGGTACGAGCTTGCGCAAACATCCCCGGCGCACTGCAGTAGCGAGGAAGTCTCAACAACATCCTGAAGGCATTATTATATTGGACGCGCAGGACATCTAGCGACCTTTTGGTGTAATTAACCCATAGATTACCCGTGTACAGACTCTGGCAGTAGGCCTTGAAAAGAGTTATTTTAACTAGGTCCGTACACTGAGCAAATCTACGATTACCCACCCTATTACTTATTATTCGATGACCTACCCTACAAAAAAAAAAAAGGCAGAGGTAGTCACTACTATAGTATAGGTTCCCACATTTCGCCAGTTATGTTTGTATCTCATGTAATAGGGGACGAGCCTATTGATATCAACTGGGTACACACCCAGACTCAGGGCTGCTACAAAAAAAAAATCTGATAGAAAAATCCATAACACTTTGCCCGACTTGGGCATCAAACCCTGGACCTCATGCTCCGCAGAAGCGTTTGCGACCGCTAGACCAACGAAGTGTAATTTAATTAAAACATTCGGCTTCTCGTATAAAAAATTCCAATCACTATCTGCAAGCCAAATTAATTTAAATCTGCAATACGTTGATGAGAGTTGATGAAATTACTCATAATATCTGACGAAATATTATCACATTTAATACTTTTCCCGGCAAATGAAAATTAGAATTTGTACTCCAGCCCGATCAATTACTAGAATTAAATTAAGCGCATGAGTTACGGTGAAGTGTTGCCACGTTCTTGTTGACATTAACATTTTTACTTGTTTTTTTTTCCCTTCAAAATCTGTCAAGTTCAAATTCAAATTTACTTATTTGTTGTCGTCTACTCAGTAACACCAGAAAAGTTGGACACAACTCGGCTCTTATAATGTGTATCATAAAATTTTTGTCAAGTAACCTTAAAGTAATAATTACAAACTTTTTCCTTATATCTTGCACCGTTAAATAAATAATAGGTATAAAAAAGCAGTGCAGCTTTACATTGTGTAAATCATTTCATCACCACTGCTCTCAAAACGGTGAAGGAAAACGTCTTGAAGAAACGTCCTAGAACCAAACATTCGAAAACATGTGATATCCGCCAACTGGGCCGGCATGGTGGATTACAGCCCACTCTCTCTCACAGAGAGGAGGCCTGTGTCCCAGCAGTGGGAACGTTAGAGGCTAATTATGCTTAAATGAAGACACAAAATTATCGAGTATTAAGAACTCTTAGCTCCCTCTCCTTAGAATTTCCAATTCGTCTATCCATTAAAACCTTGTTTATGTACTCGTTTATTAACAGTGAGGAGTGAGTGCTGATATTAAATTCCCGATAGACATGAGAGCAGGATGTGTTCATTAAACGCTGTGCTCAAATGAGGTCGGCGACAATATCGGATTTCGGTTCGAGAGGAATCCGGTGGCACCCCTTTGTAGAGTCTAGACTCTTGAGTTTGGAAATTATAATGATTGTGGCTAAAATTTTATTAAAACGTTTGTATGGTTGACATATCATTGCTGAAGTTTTGAGTTTCATTATTTATATTTTCAATAAATTGGTAATGTCAAAACCCAAAACAATGAAAGTGAAACACGCTATAACATATTTTATGTTGCAGCTATAAGGTAAAGTATTATCTATAATGAAGAAAAAAAAATTTTAACATCTAACAAGCAGATTCTAAAAACACAAACTTTAGATTTCTATTCTTCCTTCCAAAATACTCGTAGAACGACTTTTGGATCACCGAAGCACCTTGAACAAAAGGTCACATTTCATAAATAATAGGCGTATTATAAGCTCGAACTGCCTTGGCTCCTATTTTTGACGTTCAGAGATTGGCCCTAACAAGAAGTACCACTAAAGTACTTAGAAGCCACATGTAGGTTTGAAACCTTACAAAAATTGTAACTAAGAGAAATTATTTTCAGCAAAGTTCTTAAAAGTTTCCGAGCGATTGATATTTACAAACGATTCTCGTGAAATAAGCTTGCATGTGGGTCTTCAGAGCTCTTTACCCAGTACGAAGTGCGAAAATCTGTTGACAGGAAAATTATTTTGTACTGTGTTAAAAGGATACCTTATAAGTATATTTTCGTGATTTTTTTTCGCGTACAGATATTCAAAGTGTTGAGATTTACCAAGGTTAAATTCTGTTTATTTGAAGATCGTGAAGTCAGAACTGATATTTCAGCTCTGGTTGAGATAAATACTTTTCAATACATGCAACCTTATGTATATTTTGCTCTTCTATCTTTATGTATATTTCATTTTTAAGTATGTTATGTGTGCGCATGAATAAATAGAAAGACAATCACCATTGTCACCCAAGAATTTGGTTTATTAAAGTCGACAATAGAAATATTCCTGTCATAATGACAATTGCAATTACACCCTGAATTTTCCTCATACAGAACCTAAAAATGAAAGCCTCATTATCATCTGACAAAAATACCTCCCATTTTTATATACCCTCTACAATTTCCATATCCAGAATATGAATTACGGCATTCTCTTTGATCAGCTTATCAGTCCCACTTGGGCGCCAATTGTTTCGAACAATTCATAAAATTATAGTTGCCTTGTCCATCATTATTTAAATCCCAAAGTACAAATATTAGCATATTTATATTATCAGAAATCTAAGCTATTATTCGTTTACAAGGACCTTTGACATCGACGACTCCGGTCTCGAGGGAAATCAAAGCATGTCATGTCGTGAATACAGCGGACCGTTTAAACATCGCAAATAAATGGATTTATTTGATCTTGGGTTAGTTAGAATGTATTTCGATTTGATTAGGTTGTTGACTGTCGTGAAGTGCTTTCGGGTTCTCGAATTTGCTGTTAACTCTGTTTTTTTTTTCGCATCTGTTTTTCTATGCTCGTAACCAAAAGAAAAGAAAGAAATTATTTGGACACAGTTCGTGAAACACAGAATACAAATAACAAAATAAAAAGTGAAAATAATGGTTTAACAACAATAGTGTGTGTCTCACGGCTGCGCCAAAAAGGACCACATACTTGATTGTAAAACTATTTCTAACAACTAGAATTTGCTCATCACTGTTCCTGTTTTCTACTCGAACTAAGATAAATGTTTGTGTTAGGTGTGTTAAATGTTTACAATTACCACAGATTAGGTTGGGAGTCATTAACTCCTCCATAGATATGACCTTAGGCTTTATAAACCGTCACGAATGTCGAACATAACCGCGAATCGTTTTGTTTCCAATGTAGGTACATTTTCTTTTCTTCATGAAGAAACTTATAGATATACCTATAGATATTTCTGTTAGACCTTGCGGAGAATGAAATCTATACTATATAATATATTAATTAATGTACATATACATATGTAGGTCACAGTGAAAGTGTTTAGAAAATGAAAAATGGAATGGTGTAGAAGCCTGTTATTATTTTTATTGCTATTCGAAGTGGTATCCGTTCCTTTCTAAGCACCGTCGCATACGATGGAACTATAGACTGTAGCAGTGGGCCCACTCTTCTTTCTCCCACGCCTTTTTCAAACGCAGCCATGGAATATTCAGGGTTCATAAAACGAAATCAACTAAGTTTATCTTTTACTTTTGGAAATTAATAAAAGCCACAAGGTGCAAGGTCCACACTTTAATAGACAAATATTCGCTAGTCCATCTTTTTGTTTTTTTTTTTGAGGGTGGGAAATCATCATCTTCTCCCGCTCTGGGGGGAGCGGAAGGGTGTGTCAGACTCTTACTGACTAAAACCCACCCGTGTACCAATCTGCAGTAACAGTCTTTTTATCTTCTAGGAAAATTGTTGCGAAATGACCCATCCGTCCAAAGAATGAGGCAATCATCTTTTCCCTTGATTTCTGCCCTTTCTTTACTTTTGTCGCCATAATCTTCGAATGAAAACAGCTTTCGCCACCTGTGAAGATGTCATATTATACAGCATTGAGTCACCTCCGTCATACTTTTCAAGCATTGATCGACGCGAATCCAAACGACGGCGTTTTTGTCAAATTATGAGGTATCCATCTAGTACAAAGCTTTCGGACGCCTAAATGTTCGTGTAAGACTTTTTGTACTTGACTCATACAAATCCCTAAAGCTGCTGAATCTGTTTATATGTCACCTATGTATCAGCTTCTATCATTATCCGCACAGCATTCACGTTATCTTCAGTAGTCGCCGTAGAAGGACGTCCATCTCGCGAATCACCAGTGAGTTTGCTTTGACCACGTTTAAACTCATTAAACCAGTTGTAAATAGTAACGAGGGCTTCGTCATGAAATGCTAATCAAAGTCTATCGTAACATTGTTGTTGAGTAAGATCGCAACGAAAGTCGCAATAAATCATTGAACGAACATTTTCTATAGTCAAATCCATTTCGACACACGACAAACACTTTTTAAATTGCCGCCAATATCCAAACACACATGACATATGAATTTATTACACATCTACAGATTCCCAAAGAGTTCCATTCGAAATCTAAATAAATTTTCATCGCCTGCTTTTCTTACTGGCCTATTCTAAAAACTTTTAGTGTGAACCCGTATATATATTATCATAACGCTGAAGAGTTTGTTTGTTTGAACCATTGACTTATTTGAACGCACTAATCTCTGGAAATAGCAGTCGGATTTTTAAACATTATTTTTGAATTTGATAGTCTAATTTTTAAGAAAGGTATTTAATATCACGCGACGACACATATTTGATGAGCAAAAAAAAAGTCAGAAAGAACGCTAAGCGAAAACGAAAAAGATAATTGTGCGGGCGGACGATGCGATGTGACGCAGTACTCTTGACTCTAGTCTAGGTCAGTGGTGACAGAGACAGAGTCGACGATGGAGTGAGCTTACCCAGAAGAAGCCTGTTCGCTCTCACTTTGAATAGACTAGGGTTGTGTGCATATAAATATCCAATACTCACATTGTTTCATGTCAAAAACAGGTGAAATTCCAATATTGGCGATCGCATGTTTATGGTACATTGCTCATAGCGCTTACTGAACTCAAATAAACACCGATTACAATAGAAACTATATACTAGGTACTATATGTACAGCCAGCAATGTATAAGGCAGTTATGTAAGCAATACCTTCGTATTTGCATACACAAATGTTGACACATTTGTTTGTTGTAACAACAGATTTGTTATGTAGGCTGTTTGCTGTTGTGTTCGTGGTTTTTTTGATGATTACTTAACATTCTACAATCTTCGAAGGGGTAAGCAGGTCAGACAGAATACGAATCATCGTCAAGAGACCAAGAAGCAGGGGGGTTAAGCCCATGTAAAAGCGGGAGAGCTGATTGCCAATTTATATTCTGTATACCACAAACCTAAAACATACTCATTCAAACTTCTGATAGGTAATTTATTTTTTTAAACATACTTGATAGTATCGAAACTTACTCCTATTATATCGTCTTACAAGCCGCCTGTTCCTTTCGTTCATTCATTGCTCTCACTTAAAATACTCTTCATTCCACTCTCTCTCGCAACCGCTACCGCTTGTGGACGTCTACATGGCGGCCCAATAAAACTCTCAGAAACTCCTCTCAAAAACTCTTCTACCGCGAATCGACACGCTGACCAGGTGGTCCCATAAAAACCCTCTACTCTAAAACATGTGAAAATAAGTGAATACCAGTGTTGTGTGGTGATTAAAAATTGACTGGAGGTGGGAAGTCACAAATTAAGAACCAAGCAACCGATAGGCATATACGTGCACATGCAGCCTAGTGGAATCAATCATTATCCGAAGAACCACAAAAACCTGATCACAGATAAAAATCCATGTCAACATAAGAGAACATAAACGCAATACGTTCTCGTCATAAATCACAAACAGCCGGTGTCACGAACAGTAGATAACAAGATCTACATACACCAGCGGTCCCCAAACTTTTTGTCACATAATGCACCTGCCATGTTTTTCGGTTTTGGGTAGACTGCTTAGCTAATATTTAATTTTTATAAATTCATCAACTTAATATGTGTTTTGACTGATGTCTAACTGTAGTGAGATGTAGAAGAAAAAAACAACCTGCGACCTGCAGGTCGTCGTCGACCCCTGGGATTTGATATAGACGACGCTGGGTATCAGTGATCCACAGTAATAAAATAGTAACCAAGAATGTTTATCCATTTGTCTGTTTATCTGGGTGCATGTGCCGGATTGGCCCGCTCTCCAACGCATTTTATTTAAAACTAGAATGATAATGGATAATCCTAATGTGGATGGTATTTGTGAGGAATAGGAAATGAAAGGAGGAATGTAGTTTTGTGATTATTATGACATTCTCATAAAAAATCCGATTTAAAAATAGTAATAATTTCACATTAGTGATATATGAGCAACCGTTGTTAACTAAAAGCCTTCTTTCTATAAATATACATAACTTAACCGATGGAAGGGCTGGTCCTTGTAATAAAGGAACACAACAATCACACTGATTTATAGTTCTATAGTGACAATAAACAACTAACTTATTCTTTGAAAATGAAGTAATCACTTTTTTTTTTCATTTCACATTGCAGTAGACTATTTGCTACTGCATAGTAAACATGATGATGTGTGTTTAGCTACTATTGTGAACGGATCGCGCCTGCGTGCTCTAGTTAAGAGTATTTTGCAGACGCATCACAACAACGTCGCGGTGTATGTCGATCTATCGGGGCCACCGCGATGACCCAGTTACAAGTGCGGAAGTCGTCATGAAGTGTTTATTATAATTGTTTTGGTGTCACGGTTGCCTTAAAACTAAACAATGGCTGCAAAACAGTATATTAAAATCAAAACAGATCTGGAACAGCAGTTGTATGTCTGTTACATCCAGGAGAAAACAGACAAAGAAAACCTGCAACAAATGGTACCTCAACTGAACGGCCATATACAAAGCTTGCAGGAACAGGTACAAATCTTCAAGGACAATTAAAATGCTAAAATGCACAAGAAAAAGAAGAAGTCTCAATTAAACAGGTCAGTGAGACCATAACGCCTTCTCTGCCTACTAAAAGTTAAATTGAGTACAGCACGGATGAGGATGAACTCGCCAAAGAGACTGGGTAGATTAGGACAAAAAACAGGATGAAAAGGAAGTCGAACACCGCCCTTACTGCAACACCACTACAACAAGCTAGAATCGAGCGCTCAGGAGCAGCAACTCAACAACAAAGAGAAGGCAATGGCTAAAAATATTCTAGCAATTCCACAATTGTAGTGGACGGTGTTAAGAATTATCAAACATTCTACGACTTTTTGGCTGAATCTCAGCCAGTAGAAACATTTACCGCCAAAATGTTAAGCGTATTATAATATGTTAAATGTAATAGTGTTAAAATAAATGCCATAACTGAGGAGTCCTACAGAGTGGTTGTCCGACGTCTAACGTATACGAGTATAAGAAATGACGACCTCCATCGTGACCTATAAATGGAACCCGTCACTAACGTAATCCAAAAATTTGCTGAGACCCATGAACACCGACTGCACCGACATGTAAACATCGATGCTAAACAAATATAGTACGAAGACTAAAACGAACAAAACCTTTTGAGTTAGTGTAGTGTAAAAAGTGTTGAAATTATAGTGACAATGTCACGCATAATAACACATGAACATTGACTGACCGGTTGGCGCAATTGGTAGCGACCCTGCCTTCTGAGCCGCTGGTCCCGGGTTCGATCCCCGGACAAGTCAAACATTTGTGTGCATGAACATGTCTGTTTGACCTGTGTCTGGGTGTGTATAAGTATGTATATCAGGTTACCGTTGTACAGGCTCTGCCTAGTTCGGGACCTGAAGACCTAGTGTGGATGTTGTTTAAAAAAAAAAAATATACTGTTTATATCATTATATCAGAATGTGGTACGGTTTTGTGTTATATACAAATCAACACTGTCGTAAATTTTAAAATAATCATCATGTACAAAAATTAGGTTACATTAAAATTGCTTATTAGTCTTATAGGCTAGATTGTAATTAATTATTAAGAACTTGGTTCTCTGTAATAAAGGATTTAAAAAAACAATAATAATAACGCGCAGCGCGCTTACTCTTGATTTCAATTCCGATCTATCGACATTGGAATTTTGACGTTTCGTACTCTTGAGTTCGACGCTAGCGCCATATTGGTTTTAAATTGCGTGTCCATTTTGGGGAACTAAGTGGAATTGGGATCGGGTTGGGCGTACCTTGGGCCTTACTCTTCAAACTAATTTCAATTCCAATCTAAAGCCAATACGATTCCAATGTTAATTTTGCAGTCACGTGATTCGGTACTCTTGAATACAATATTGTCAACATTGGATTGAAATTGGGATTGCCCCGCGATTGTTTTGTTACACGTGAAGTTAGCTACGTTACGAGCCGCAATAGTGTTGTTCAACTCATTACGATAAACCAGTAATACGGCTTTAAAATGCTTTATCCTCTATATAACAAGGCTAAAAAATAAATATGATATAAATAGTTGTTTAATTGAATAATTGTAACGTATTAAATGCATTTGGGCGTACGAAATTGATTTAAATCATAAAGTTGACCATGACTTTGGCTTCATGCGGTAGGATCGTTGCCTACACTACTCAACACAAAAGACGGCGTACAAGTTCTCCTATTTCAAAAATAAAGTCAAGTGGTTTTAGAAGTGAAATCGAAATGCAAGTTTGTTTCGAAAATCAACTAAAAGATATTGTTCGCGTTTGGTTCCTTATTAGTAAGAAATAATTATTATCCGTTAAGTTACATAACTAATATTAAAGTTTTATACAAGTGGTAAGTAAATATACGATCATACTAACTATAAGTACACTAATGTTTTACTTTTTTTTCTTTTTATTAGTGAAATCTTTTTGTTTTGTCAATGCAGTTATTTTCTTGGTCTATGTTTTATATGCTTATTTAATAATTATATTATGTTATATATAATAAAAGTTTTCCAATTTCAGTTACAATGTATCGTCCTAGTTATGCCCAATTAGAAGGTTTGGTGGAATTTTTGGAGCAAAACCCAGGCATAGCTAAAGGTTTGCTTCGGACCACTCAAGGCAAATTTGAAACAAAGAGAAAATGGGCAAATTTGTCAACAACTTTAAATTCCCTCGGAGGAGCATATAAAAATGGTCAAGGCTGGGCTAAGGTAAGATTCAAAATAATGAAGTAGGTATTAAGAATCCTTTTATAGAGCAATTTCATTAAAATGAATGCATATTTTTAGTATTGGGCTGAGAAGAAGTGTACTATACAGAAGCACTGCGCACAACTCTCAGTTTCAATGAGGCGCACTGGTGGTGGAACAGCAGACAACTTGCCAGCATAGTCTGCCTTAGATAATAGATTGGTGGCGGTGCTGGGTGGACAAGAGTTTACGACTGGAGATTCAAGATGTACAGTCACTCCATTTCCTCAATCAGTAATATATTTTAATGTTTACAATTTTATCATACCTACGATATTTATTTTACACAAAATATTTTATTTATCTAATAAGTAATAATAATCATTTCATTGTTTTAGACTAGATCTACCGAATCACCAGTTGTGATAGAGGATTCATGCATTATACCAGTGCAAGAAGACACAGAAATGCATTTTTTGCATAACAATCAAATATCCCCTATTCCTGGTACGTCACACAATGACGCAATACCAGCATGATCCACAAGTAAGTCTTTATTCGATTTTGTTTAGGAATGTTTAAACATTTTGAGTACCTACCTAAATATGTCACACAACCCAACATAAGTGTGTAACACTTGAAGTGTTTTGGTACCAATCACAGTTCCGGCTATAGCAAGAAAAAACTTCAGTATTATTTTTTATTGACTTGCTTTTAGTAACAACTCAGAAGTTTCAAATTTTTTTGGTCAAATGCTGATTTTACTTTATTATATTTCAGTACCTGCGTCTCCCACGCCTCTTCAGGTTACCATACCACCACGACCCCGCCGGCGCCGCTCTTTGATGCCGAGACCGTTGGATGCAAATATGGAACAGTTCGCGAGTATCGAAGCGTGGCGGGTTGAAGCGGAATTAACTACAGGCGCAAGCATTTGCTCAATTGTCCTAACACATTAGCAATATCGCAAGTGCTTTGACGTCTATTGCTAATGCAATTTTGGATATAGCTGCAAAAATGCCAAATCCATGACAAATTTGCAATTTTTTTGCTTACATAATTTATTTATTTATTTATTTATTTATTTACATAATATTTATTAATCAAAATGCATTACCCATTAATGTCAAACCTTTATTTATTGCTAATGTTTTCGGATATTGATTAAGTGTTGCGCTTCTAAATATATTTCTCTTTAATTTTTATTGTTAATTTTGTTATAGTTTCCTATGTAAATAAAATAACATTTAAGTAAAAAAAAAATATTTATTCTGTTCTCAAGTTATCAAGAAATGTGTAGTAAGTAGGGGTCTTTAAACCCTAATTTTATATTGTTTCCTATTACACTTAGGAAGCAATATAACATTTAGGTTTAGGTTTGTTTGTAGTTAGTTTTTGGTAACTCCCAGTAGCATAAAAGGATAATGCCACTAAAACCTGCAAGAATTATACAAGTGTTAAACTATTGATCTTCCAAACAAGTCATAATATCATTGATAACAACAAGGATTGCGACACACTATCTATAATTCCCTAGTAAAGCCACATCTACTATACTTGGTCGAAGTATGGGGTAGTGCTCCAAAAACAAAATTGTCACAACTACAAATTTCTCAAAATAAACTGGTAAAAATGCTCTTCAATTACCCGTACCTAACAGCAACAAAAAAAATATACAGCGATACAAAAATAATGACCATAAAACAACTATATATATATAACACATGCATCTTTATCAGAAAAGTTCTAAACAAAACCATCCACTCAAATATCACACTTACCCAACACAAACAAGTTAGTCAACGAAGCACTCGGCGAGCAAGTTTATTGGTTTTACCAAAAACTAGGACCAACTATGGTAAAAAAATGCTTACATTTGAGGGAGCACAGCTATACAACAAAATACCATCACGCATAAGGAACCTGCACTCATTTAATGCATTCAAAACCCAGCTGAGCCATTACCTGATTGCAAATCAAATATTATTTGAAAAATGAATGCTTTGGATGGGACAGGTTTTAGTTTTAATTTTAAGTTTAATTAGTATTTCTGTTCATGGATGTTGTCGAGCCTAAATTTGTTTTTTTATGTGTTAGTTATTGTTCTCAAGTAAGTGACATGTAATTGTTTTTATTGAGAATAAAGTTTCTTTAAACCTAAACCTATAACAGTCATTTATTAAAGACAGCATAGGTACCTAATATTTTGGTGATATATCGCTTCTTCTCTTAGGAGTTGGCATAAAGGGCTTAATGTTTTCATACATTTCCTCAAACAAATCCTTGCTCACTCTATAGTTTGCTTTAAATTCGTATTCATTCATAGAAAACGCTTTGTCCGTATACCGCATCATCCGACGCTCATCTCGTCTTTGTTTCAACTGTTTTTTATGGGTATTACGTAAAACACTGTATATTACTGCTAATCGTGTCATATTATACACTTAATAGATACTGAAAACCACTTATAACCCGGCTTAAAACGCAAAACAACTTCTAAAAAGTTACACTTTTGTTATTGGAAAAATCACAATCTCAACGCAATATTGGCGCAATACACAGCTGTCAAAATAAACTCAAGAGTAGCTTTTAAGATACGCACAACCCGATCCCAATTCCACTTAGTTCCCCAAAATGGACACGCAATTTAAAACCAATATGGCGCTAGCGTCGAACTCAAGAGTACGAAACGTCAAAATTCCAATGTCGATCGATCGGAATTGAAATCAAGAGTAAGCGCGCTTAAAAGCTACTCTTGAGTTTATTTTGACAGCTGTGTATTGCGCCAATATTGCGTTGAGATTGTGATTTTTCCAATAACAAAAGTGTAACTTTTTAGAAGTTGTTTTGTGTTTTAAGCCGGGTTATAAGTGGTTTTCAGTAACTATTAAGTGATATATTGTGAAATATGGCACGATTAGCAGTAATATACAGTGTTTTACGTAATACCCATAAAAAACAGTTGAAACAAAGACGAGATGAGCGTCGGATGATGCGTTATACGGACAAAGCGTTTTCTATGAATGAAGACGAATTTAAAGCAAACTATAGAGTGAGCAAGGATTTGTTTGAGGAATTGTATGAAAACATTAAGCCCTTTATGCCAACTCCTAAGAGAAGAAGTGATATATCACCAAAATATAAGGTACCTATGTTGTCTTTAATAAATGACTGTTAACAATGATACTATGACTTGTTTGGAAGATCAATAGTTTAATACTTGTATAATTCTTGCAGGTTTTAGTGGCATTGTCCTTTTATGCTACCGGGAGTTACCAAAAACTAGTTGGAGGCACCTATGGGACCCTAATGTCGCAGCAATCTGTTTCTCGTACTATTAGAGATGTAACGGCAGCTCTTAACCATCCAATAGTACTAAGTAAATGGATTAAGTTTCCTCAAACTCGTCAAGAAAGAGATGCTTTAAAAAGGAGGTACCTAATGCTAATGACAAATACCTAATAATTTGTATGAAATTATTTAAGTTATCTAAAATGGCTTATTTTTATAGTGCTTATAGTAACCATATCCTATGCCTTTTGTTACAGGTTTTTTGAAAAATTCCACATACCATCTGTTATAGGATGTATTGATGGCACTCATGTAACCATAATTAGACCTATAGAAAATGAAGAGAGATTTTTTAATCGCAAACATTTCCATTCAAGAAATGTCCTAATTGTAAGTCAATACTTTTGAATAATATTTAATTGTAATTCACTTCATAACAAATTAGTTAAATTGTCCTTGTTTTATATATTATTTTCAGATAAGTGATGCAGATTTAAGAATTCTGTCAGTAGATGCTTCATTTGGAGGAGCATCACATGATAGTTTTGTCTGGAATCAGCATCCTGTGAAACAACATTTAATAGATTTGAACAATAATGGTGAAAATGTGTTTTTGCTAGGCAAGTAAATGATGTAAATAAGCAGTCAGCAGAAACTTGTGTTTTTTGATTGTGCATATATTTTAATTAGTTTTACTTTTCAGGTGATTCTGGATATGCTCAGAGGGAGTATATGATGACACCTATAGTAGATGCTCCTGAAGGCTCCCCAGAACAATATTATACCAAGTTGCACTGCTCTGCACGAAATACAGTGGAACGTACCATTGGTGTACTTAAAAACAGATGGCGGTGCTTACTCAGGCATAGGGTGCTACATTATCATCCTGATGTGGCAGCCAAAATAATTAATGCATGTTGTGTCTTACACAACATGTGTATCCATAGAGTAGGTGTTGATCTTGTGGAGAATACAGCAGAGTATGGATATGATTATCCAGCTGTCACTTCTCAAGAATCAACTAGCAGCACAGCTGCTGAACTAAGACGAGGCATCGAAAAGCGAAATGTTTTAGTTCAGCAGTTGTGGGCGAGTAGAAGGTAGATAAAAAGGTTTGGTAAGTTTTAGATAGGATTTTTTTAAATTTAAATTTTGTTATTCATTGAAACATCTTACTTTTTATTTGATAATATATTTCATGCTATTTTTGTGACATTGTATTTCTACAGTATGTTTAAAAATTATTAATGACTAAATGTTATATTGCTTCCTAAGTGTAATAGGAAACAATATAAAATTAGGGTTTAAAGACCCCTACTTCCTACCTACACATTTCTTGATAACTTGAGAACAGAATAAATTTTTGTTTACTTGAATTGTAATTTTATTTACATAAAAAACTATAACAAAATTAACAATAAAAATTAAATAGAAAAATATTTAGAAGCGCAACGCTTAATCAATATCCGAAAACATTAGCAATAAATAAAGGTTTGACATTATTGGCTAATGCATTTTGATGAATAAATATTATGCAGCTAAAAAATGGCAAATTTGTCAAGGATTTGGCATTTTTGCAGCTACATCCAAAATTGCATTAGCAATAGACGTCAAAGCACTTGCGATATTGCCAATGTGTTCGGACAATTGAGCAAATGCTTGCGCTGTAATTAATTCCGCTTCAACCCGCCGCGCTTCGATACTCGCGAACTGTTCCATATTTGCATCCAACGGCCTCTGTATCAAAGAGCGGCGCCGGCGGGGCCGTGGTGGTATGGTAACCTGAAGAGGCGTGGGAGACGTAGGTAGTAGGTAAATATAATAATGTAAAATCAGCATTTGACCGAACAAATTTCAAACTTCTGAGTTGTTACAAAAAGCAAGTCAATAAAAAATAATACTGAAGTTTTTTCTTGCTATAGCCGCAACTGTGATTAGTACCAAAACACTTCAAGTGTTACACACTTATGTTGGGTTGTGTGACATATTTAGGTAGGTACTCAAAATGTTTAAACATTCCTAAACAAATTCGAATAAAGACTTACTTGTGGGTGATGCTGGTATTGGGTCATTGTGTGACGTGCCAGGAATAGGGGATATTTGATTGGTATGCAAAGAATGCATTTCTGTGTCTTCTTGCACTGGTATAATGCATGAATCCCCTATCACAACTGGTGATTCGGTAGGTCTAGTCTAAAACAATGAAGTGATTATTATTACTTATTAAATAAATAAAATATTTTGTGTAAAATAAATATTGTAGGTATGATAAAATTGTAAACATTAAAATATATTACTGATTGAGGAAATGGATTGACTGTCCATCTTGAGTCTCCAGTCGCAAACTCTTGTCCACCCAGCACCGCCACCAGTCTATTATCTAAGGCAGACAATGCTGGCAAGTTGTCTGCTGTCCCACCACCAGTGCGCCTCATTGAAGCTGAGAGTTGTGCGCAGTGCTTTTTTATAGTACATTTCTTCTCAGCCCAATACTAAAAATATGCATTAATTTGAATGAAATTGCTCTTTAGAATGATTCTTAATACCTACTTCATTATTTTGAATCTTACCTTAGCCCAGCCTTGACCATTTTTATATGCTCCTCCGAGGGAATTTAAAGTTGTTGACAAATTTGCCCATTTCCTCTTTGTTTCAAATTTGCCTTGAGTGGTCCGAAGCAAACCTTTAGCTATGCCCGGGTTTTGCTCCAAAAATTCCACCAAACCTTCTAATTGGGCATAGCTAGGACGAGACATTGTAACTGAAATTGGAAAACTTTTATTATATACTACATAATATAATTAAGCATATAAATAAATAGACCAAGAAAATAACTGCACTGACAAAACAAAAAGATTTCACTAATAAAGAGAAAAATAAAGTAAAACATTAGTGTACATATAGTTAGTATGATTGTATATTTACTTACCACTTGTATAAAACTTTAATATTAGTTATGTAACTTAACGGATAAAAATTATTTCTTACTATAAGGAACCAAACGCGAACAATATCTTTAAGTAATGTTCGAAACAAACTTGCATTTCGATTTCACTTCTAAAACCACTTGACTTTATTTTTGAAATTGGAGAACTTTTACGTTTCTTTTGTTTCGAGTAGTGTAGGCAACGATCCTACCGCATGAAGCCAAAGTCATGGTCAACTTTATGATTTAAATCAATTTCGTACGCCCAAATGCGTTTAATACGTTACAATTATTCAATTAAACAACTATTTATATCATATTATTTTTTTAGCCTTGTTATATAGAGGATAAAGCATTTTAAAGCCCTATTACTGGTTTATCGTAAAGAGTTGAACAACACTATTGCGGCTCGTAACGTAGCTAACTTCACGTGTAACAAAACAATCGCGGGGCAATCCCAATTTCAATCCAATGTTGATAATATTGTATTCAAGAGTACCGAATCACGTGACTGCAAAATTAACATTGGAATCGTATTGGCTTTAGATTGGAATTGAAATTAGTTTGAAGAGTAAGGCCCCTGATCACTGGAACTACTCGCTAGATTTGAATAAAAAATGCCTTCGATAGCCTAATTCCGTTGAAAATTAAGTCAGGATACGAAGTAATGGCGTGCGCGGGCGATAGGATGCGACGCGGTGGGTCGGGGACAAGAATTTTATGCAGAAGCGGACGATGTTGCGGGCAGATGTTAGTATCAAATAAATTGCTTGTAAAACGGATTGGTTGTATAAACAAGACTTCGCGTTGTTTACATCCATAGAAATAGTACCCATTACATTCGAGGCTTGAGGATGATGATAACGTCGGGGAATAGTATAGAGACATGAGGAACAGGGTGTCAAGTTCACTCATACCTCCATAGAAAAGGGAGGATCCTGCGACCAGACGGGTGTCGTGTCTGGTGGGCAACTGCCCGACGATTGATGTCGGGACGTTGTATCTATGCTAGTTGCGTGGTAAACTCTGCTTGCGCGATGCAGGATTTTCGTGACGTCAGTGTGATGCGTAGTTCGCATTGGCGATGTTGATACCGCTACAAAGTCAACAAAGAAACGTGCAGCCGTAGTTAGTGAGACAAAAAAATGTTTCTATTTATAATACGTATCTCAATAAATTACATATTGTAACCATTCTTAGTAGGTAGGTACTGGGAGATTTAAGGCAGTCGGTCCATGTGAAATACTGGTATTCAGCTGAATCCAGTTACAGCTGAAGCTGGCAGGTTGAGGTCCTGAAAGGTTTTACCAAGAATTATTGTATAGGCACGGGTTGCAAACGTGCCTCCATTGCATTGTGTAAAAATATATGAAACCAAGGCTACACATGCGAATCGGCAAAAATCACGTTTCATTACGTCATTCGATAAAAAACAAACTATCATCTTTACACACTGCCATGTGAATACATGTACATACGAGTATGTGGATTAAATTTTAATGAAAATCTGTAATCTGTAGCTTTAGTTCCGTTTGTGTTTGCTTATCGATCGGTACAGATTCCAATTATTTAGAGACTGTTTGTTTATATAATAAGTAGAAATCGAATATTCAGATGATATTCAGATGCATATTCACCTAAAGTTGAGATGTTGGCTATTAAGGAATGCACTTTTGTAACGAAAAAATCCCGCGGTTCCGGGAACGACAATAAATGTAGGTTTCCGATTATAGAAACTGATGTATATGTACTTACTTTCAAATGTTGGCTTATATGGAATGGTCTTTTGTATCGATCGTAACGCAATTCCGGAATCGACAAATTTAATGTTTTTTTCTGACCATAGAATCGGATGCAAATCTACCTAATTATCTAATATTCTGAAGTAGGTAGGTTGATACCAAACTGCTGTAGCAAACAACGTTAAGATGAGATAACGAACTACATATGTCGTATATTTATAATAATTCATGAAATACCTAGGTATTTTTTTAGAAGTCGCTTCCTTTAAATACCGTCTACCTTCTAATTCTCGGTGTTCCTGACAGCCCGGGTTTTTTTTTACAAAAATATATTTTAACATGCCGCGTCCATATATGTCAGAATGTACGTTATATGCCAGAATGCCTAATTATACTGTCAAAAACTATAGTGAGGACAAAAAGGCTAGGGATTAAGTTGCTCCAATAAAGCACGGGCAATGTTAATTTATTTTTATTTTATTTTGCTAACTATTTTTACTTTTAATCTTTGCTATAAGTATCTATACTTATTTACATATACAATGATATTAATATTAACTGTATAGTATTATATTATTTTTAATTATTGTGAATGTAAGGAATATGTGTGTTTTTGTTCCAGTTTTAATCATGTTCTGGCACTTTGAATAATTTATGCGGCCTACTCAAATGTCCTTTCTTTGGTATTGTTCGTCAAATCGTTGAGCTCCTTAAGTTCTAAGTTGAGCTGCACGATTGCTGACAATTGCGTGCACTGACTAGACAGGTCCACTCAATCTGTGTGGTTCTTTCCTCAAAAGACCATTTCAGACACCGATCTACATAACCTTTCACATGATCTGACCAAGATTTTGTCTGGACTTTAAAAGAGACTGTGACCTCTGAGTTTGTTTCGGCCTTTCTTCTCAGAGTAATCAGATAGGAAACGCCGACCTCATCTAGTTTTTAAAATACGACTGACGTGTAAAAGTGTTTGTACAAACCTACTTATAGAAATAAAATCATTTATCATACTTTCATAGCAAAAAATGTACTTTAGGCAAATATGCATCCGAATATCCGATCACTGGTTATAAGTTACTGGCTGCTGCCTGCGACGACGCGACATCTGTGTGTATTTTGGTATTTCATATTTTTTTATACATAAGTACTTCCAGGATGCAAAAAAAAAATAAAAAAAAGGGATGCAAAGCCATCTCTTCTCGTCTTTCATAACAATCGGTAGGTAGTGGTTTAGGTTTGAGAAGGTAACAGACATTTGGGCAGACAGACAGAACTTTATCATATTAATTAAAGCAGTATCGATGATACTCGTAGGTCACTAGTTCAGGCTCCGTATTCGCCCTCCGGATACGGAAGCCATTCAGGCGGAGCTGTACGAGGGGTGATGATGATGATGATGATGATGGGGACTCCCTTTTCCGCACTTAGACTCTCATTTGGTCCGTTGTGCGTGGGGATACTGGCTAACACAGCCAGCCTAGCTCCGCCCAAAAGCACAGAAGCCTCCTGGGGGCTTCACAGGCTTCGCGGAGCGACCTCACTGTTCCGAGGATTTCTTCCCGTTGAGAAGCCACAGCCTCGCACTCCAGGATAACGTGGGCGGCTGATTCCTCGGCGTCAAGGCAGCCCCTGCAAAGGGGGCTATCTGTGGCGCCTATGTTAAAAAGATGTTTGTTAAGGGGGTTATGGCCCGTAATTGTTCCTATAATTATTCTGAGGTTATTTCTACTCAGGTTGAGAAGTTTTTTGGTTAACCGCGGGTCTACAATTGGTAAAGTCAATTTGGACTGTCTACAGTCTGTTGCCCGTGACCATCTGTTGTTATGGAGTTCGGTCGATCTTTGGCGAATCCACGCACGAAATTGTGAGAAAGGCAGAGGGAGAAGTGGGTACGGGCCTAGCACTTCCATATCAGAGCCTCTCTTCGCAAGTTCATCAGCGGCATCATTGCCTAAGGATCCACTATGCCCTTTGATCCATTGGAGGGTAATGCGATTAAACGTCGATAACCTCTCCAGAGCTAAATGGCACTCAAAAATTAGTTTATTGTTAGTTTGTTTGTTTTCTAAAGCTTTGAGCACAGATAGGCTATCGGATAGGAATTTAATGCCGTAGTTCCGGATGCCTAAGCGCTTTACTGCTGTTGCGGCTAGTGTTAAGGCAACACATTCACATTGAAATATCGAACTGTGTGTGCCTAGTGGTATGTGAAGGTTAATGTTGAGGTCAAGGGAGTGTACGCCAGCACCTGAACCGTTTTGTGTTTTTGAGCCGTCTGTGTAGATGCGCACTTCATGGGCTCCTGACTGATCCCTTTCCTCCTGAACTGTTTGTATAATATAGTTTTTGTTGAACATGGGTTTGTTTGGTGTTCTATCACACGGGGCAGCGATGAGCGGTTGGTACTCAATCGCCCGGTCCAGGATGTTAGCGTGTGGGCTGGTATGGTTTTTGCCCCATATGCCCAGATGCATTAGCCTGATGGCAGCTAGCGCCGCCTCCTGCTGTATGTACAGGTCAAGGGGAGTTAGTGTAAGGGCTACCTCCATAGCTGCAGTTGGGGTGGTTCTCATGCAGCCAGTGGTAGCCGTACAGGCCAGTCGTTGGAAGCGTTGTAGTCTGGTAATGGTGGTCGAGAGTTCAGTCCTTGTCCACCAAACCAGAGCGCCATAAGCCAACATTGGCCTGATTACCGCTTTGTATAACCACAGAGTTATCTTCGGAGAAAGCCCCCATGTTTTCCCTAACATTCTTTTGCATTGGTAGAGTGCAATTGTGCTTTTATTAAGTTTGTAGTCAAGGTGCTTGTTCCAGAGAAGTTTGCTATCAAGGATCACCCCCAAGTACTTGACTTCGTCTTTAAGTGTTAGTTCAGTGTTGAAGAGTTTTGGAAGCCTATGGGGTCCAAAAGTTCTCTTGTTGGTAAACATTATTAGTTCTGTCTTCGAGGGGTTAACCGATAGTTCGTGCCTCGTGCACCAGCTCTCGATTATTTTGAAAGCCCTTCTCATGAGATCACATGAGATGCCTTCAAATTTCCCCGAGATCAGAATTGCTATATCGTCCGCGTATCCCACCGAGTACAGACTGCTGGCGTTGAGCTCTGCAATGAGCTCATTTACGACTAAATTCCACAGCAGTGGTGACAGCACCCCACCCTGTGGGCAGCCTCTACTCACGATACCTCGCGTGGTGGTGTTCACGGTAAACTGAATGGCACGGTATTTTAACATGTTATTGATCCATTCTATGAGTGTTCGCGCAACACCGTGCCTGGCAAGTGCCTGCTCGATGCTGACGAAGTTTGTTTTGTCGAAAGCACCTTCTATATCAATGAAGGCGCCTAGGGTTGGGTTTTTGGCTTTAAGAGCATTTCCAATGCGTGAGACTACGCTGTGGAGTGCTGATTCAGTTGATTTGCCTGCACAGTAGGCGTGTTGATTCGGATGTAGAGGTCTCTGTACCGAAATTTGGGTTCTGATCCTCCTATCCCCCAGCCTCTCCAGTGTCTTCAAGAAGAACGAGGAGAGGCTTATAGGTCTAAAGAATTTGGGCTGGGTGTAGTCGCCCCTACCTGGTTTCGGTATAAAGATTATTTTTACTTCCCGCCATTTCAAGGGGATATAGCGGTGGGCCAGGCTGGCACGAAAAACCTTAACCAGGTAGTCAGCCAGTACATCTTGGCTCCACCTGAGCAGAGCCGGGAAAATACCGTCCAGTCCTGCTGCCTTGAAAGGTAGGAAGGTGTTGATTGCCCACGTTATTTTGTCTTTGTCGATTACTTCCAACGCCATTTCCCAATCTAGGCTGCTCGTGGCCCTCTCCGTATGTGGTTCCCAGCTTTGCTGGGTGGCAATCTGGCATCCTGGGAAGTGGGTGGTTAGGAGTAATTCGCTTGTCTCAGCGTCGTTTGTTGTGTAGGTGTTATCTGTTTTTTTCAGGCATCCTATTGAGTGGTCTGTCTCTTGAGCTAGACAAGTTTTGACCCTCGTTGCCTGATTGTTACTTTCGATGTTAGTGCAGAAACGCCTCCAGCTATTCTTTCCTCTGAGGCGTATCAGTTTTTTATAGGTTTTACGAGCTGTTGTATAGCGGTCCCAATCTACTGGCGACCGTGTGTTGCTAGCTCTGTTGAACAGTCTTCTCAATCTGTGTCGGTGTCTTTCCAGTTCTGGACTCCACCAGGAATGGCGAGCTCCCTGTCTGGGTACCGTGAGGGGACACGACTGTTCATAGCTAGATAGAAGGATGGATGTGATGTGGTTTACATGTTCGTCTATGTTGGTTATTGGTATCTCAGCCGGAAGGGCGTGTAATCTGCTTAGTTCAGCCCTAACCAGTTTAGTAAACTTGGCTCGGTCTGTGTTGCGCGGAACCCTTCTTGGCTTTGGTTTAGTTAGGTTGAAGTTAATGGTATAGCGGATCCATCTGTGGTCTGAGCATGATATCTCAGTGGACCCATGCCAGTCCTGTATGGAGTTGGATATACCTATGGTTGCTACAGTTAAGTCTATTATTGTTTGCGATCTCGCGTTTATGAAGGTAGGCTCGGAGCCCTTATTTAGTAAAACTGTACGAGGGGTACAGAGCGGCAAAAACCGCCCTCCAAGCGGAGATCCTGCGGGCCAAGGGACTGGCCCGCGAGGAGTCGCTGGAGACTCTGAACAGGGACCCGTGGGGACGCCCCTACAAATTGGTGCGTGAGAAGCTCCGCCCATGGGCTCCCCCGCTGACGCAGAGTCTCCGGCCCCAGCTCGTGGAGGACGTGGTGAGCACTCTGTTCCCTTCTAGAGGGGACCATATCTCCCCGCCCATGGCTCCGCCTACTGCGGTGCTGAATGCGGACCACACCGCCGACGACGACGACGATGCTCCGGAGGTGACCGAGGTAGAGCTGCGAGTGGCGGTACGTAGGCTGAGTGCTAAAAATACCGCCCCAGGACCCGACGGCTTACCTGGGAAAGCCTGGGTCCTGGCCTCGGAGGCTCTCGGGCCTCGACTAAGGGGGCTCCTAAGCGCATGCATGGAGAGGGGCCAGTTCCCACTTCGTTGGAAGACGGGGAAACTGGTCCTCATCAAGAAGCCGGGGCGCCCAGCGGACTCTCCGTCCGCTTACCGGCCCATCGTGCTGCTCGACGAGGTGGGCAAGCTCTTTGAGAGAGTCATTGCAGACCGCCTCGTCGGGCGGCTGGTGCGGGTGGGGCCGGATTTGGCGGAGAGCCAGTTTGGCTTCCGCAGGGGGCGCTCTACGGTGGACGCCATCATGCGCCTCAAGACGGAGGATGCTGTGGCCCGGGGTGGGGTCGTCTTGGCGGTGTCTCTAGACATCGCCAATGCCTTCAATACCCTGCCCTGGAGTTGCATCAGGGAGGCACTCCGGTATCACCGGATGCCGACCTACCTCTGTCGTGTGGTCGAGGCCTATTTGACGGACAGGGCCGTCATCTACCCCGGTCACCAGGGAGTATGGAACTGGCAAGAGATGTCGTGCGGTGTCCCACAGGGATCGGTCCTGGGGCCGCATCTGTGGGATATCGGCTACGACTGGGTGCTGCGCGCCGACCTCCCCAGCGGCGTCAGCGTGGTTTGTTACGCTGATGACACGCTAGTCCTGGCGCAGGGGAGGTCGCACCAGGCGGCGGCCGAACTAGCGACACGCGGGGTTGCGACAATCGTCGAGAGGATCCGGCAATTGGGACTCGAGGTGGCCCTGCACAAGTCCGAGGCCATGTGTTTTCATGGTCCTCGGAACACGCCACCGTCGGGTTCCCAAATAACGGTAGGAGGGGTTCACATCGGCGTCGAGTCGACGATGAAGTACCTGGGACTCGTCCTCGACAGCCGGTGGAACTTCGTGGAGCATTTCCGACGTTTGGCTCCCAGACTGGAAAGGGCCGGGGCTGCCTTAAAGCGGCTCCTGCCCAATCTAGGGGGGCCAAACGCCTCCTGCCGGAGGCTCTACGCGGGGGTCGTGCGGTCCATGGCCCTTTACGGGGCACCGGTGTGGGCGCGTTCCTTGAGGCGGCGGCCAGCCCGCTGGTTGAACGCGCCCCAAAGGGCCATGGCAATCCGGCTGGTCCGGGGATACCGTACGGTCTCCGGTGAGGCGGCGAGCCTCCTTGCCGGATTACCGCCATGGGATCTGGAGGCAAAAGTCCTCGCGCACGTTTGGGAGTGGCGCGAGGAGGCGAAACGCCGGGGCGTAGCTCCGCTGCCGCGAGAAATCACGGTACAGCGGACAGAGCTCCGGCGGGATCTCAAGGCGGCATGGAGAGTGCGATTGTCGTAACCCAGCGCTGGGCACGCCACAATTGCGGCGATAAGTCCCCTCTTTGAGGAGTGGCTAGAGAGGCGCCACGGCGTCCTCACCTTCCGCCTGACGCAGGTCCTCACCGGACACGGTTGTTTCGGGAGGTTCCTGTTCCGGATAAGGCGGGAGGAAACGCCCGGGTGTCACCATTGTGTGGATCGCCCGGAGGACACGGTGGAGCATACGGTGGAGGTCTGCCCGGCTTGGGCAGAGCACCGCCGTGTCCTCATGGAGGCGATTGGCGGTGGCGATCTCTCGCGTCCGGCCTTGGTCCAGGCCATGGTACGGAGCGAGAGGGCTTGGGAAGCCGTCACCTCCTTCTGCGAAGCAGTAATGTTCGCGAAGGAGGAGGCGGAACGCGTGAGGGAGAGGCAAAGTTTGCGCCCTCACGCCCCTAGCCGCCGCAGGAGACGCCCTGGGCGTCGGGAATCGCAGGCCGATTCCCGGCCACCGTAGGCGCGGGCTTGCGAACGGCGAGCAATGGGCAGCTCGCCGTTCGATAAGGACCAGGCCCGGGTCGACGGCGCGTTGTGTTCCACGCGCGCCTCAAAGAGATGTCAGCACCAATGACGGGGTTTGCTAGGACCGATGGGAAAGGGTTGCGGAAAAGTCCAAGAGGGTTACCGTGGCCCCTGGCACAGGCAACCTGACTGACACGCCCTCCTGCTCTGCCCAGAGCGGGAGAAGTAATTTGATGATTTCCTACCCACAAAAAAAAAAAAAAAAAAAAAAGGTCACTAGTTCATCTATCTCATCCCTGGGATGATACATCACGACCCAGAAATATAAACAAGTGTTTGGAAACTAATACTTTCACAAACCATTAAGTTACATATAACATAATTAGCGACGCGCCCTTCTTTGCACGGTTCTAATAATTTCGAAAACATCGATATTTCGTTATGATAATTTAGTTACTTCAGCAGTAGAGTTCGAACCCGAATAGGCGCTTTACTTTGTGTAAATTTATTCCATCACCACTGCTCCAAAACGGTGAAGGAAAACATCGTGAGGAAACCGGCAGGTCCTAGAACCAAAAATTTGAAGACATGTTACATCTACCAACCCGCACTGGGCCCGCGTGGTGGATTATGGCCCATTCCCTCTCACCGAGAGGAGGCCTGTGTCCCAGCAGTGGAAACATTATAGGCTGATGATGACGATATGTAAGTTCCGTATTAAATGAATTATGCAAATAAACTTCCCGGGATAAATTCTCTAAATTATGGTAAAAAGCGCAACAAAATCCGTTGATCAGTTTAGAAAAGCAACTTTAATATGTATAGATTCAACAGCGATACGATAGCTTAACTATTGCGTCTGCATGTTGGACGGTTATATAAACTTAGTTATACTATTATAAAGAGAAAAGATTAGATTTTTTGTTACGCTTTCACGTTAAAACGGCTGAACGGATTTGGATGAAATTGGGCACATGAGCAGACCATGACCTGGATTAGTACATAGGATACTTAATCCCGATATTTCCACGGGATCCAGACTTATTCAGATGTAACCGTGGGGTGCAGCTAGTTATAATATAAAAGTAAATATTAGCAATATTTACTACTTTACCCTTTGGGCGGGGGTCTGTATGTATGCTTTCGCGGTTGCGCAACGACATGCTTTGCTTTGCTTTGCTTGGTAGTATAGATGCAGGCCTACTCTGCCGCTTCCTTCAGAGGTGGTAGGGTGGCGGGGTCTTGAGGGAGAGCGCTACAGTCGTGATGATCCTCAAGGCAAGTCTGGCGGATGCACCTTCCCGAGGTTGCCACCCCGTTCTTGGTCTAATTCCTTAAGAAATAGACGTAACAAAAACCTCCAGGCGCCTTTTATCTTAACATATCCCTTCCCCATCCTTCATCCTACCCACATCCCCATTCCTCCCACCTCCATCTCTCCAATTCCCACTCCTAACCGCGACCCCTCAGTGACTGGGTGGGTGCGGGCTCGTCCATCACTAAAATAAGCTGATGACGAGTAGGAGTAAGTAGTCACCTGCGCTAGGACCTGCGCAGTTGAGCGCCGTGAGCGGGGATGAAGGAGTCCTGGGGGGTTGAGCCGAGCGGCTCTGGTTGTAATGTGCCCGTAAGGCAACACGCCCCCTTTGGTCTGGATTTCAAGCGAAACGGTGGCCCTACCCATTAGCCAAGGGTGGGGAAATGGCCACTGTGTCCCGTCAGAGGGCCACTGGCGAGGTGCGTGAGGTCCGCTGAGGTCGTCCTCGGACGGCCAAAGCGGTAGGTAAAGGTCATGCTGACGGTGTAAGTGAGGGTTGATCAGTTCGTTGGGGGTGGCCTTTTGGACCCCCTACGCCAACCCGATCGAGCACCCGATGTCGCACTGTAAGCCAGTCTTGCGCCCCTATATCTCTCTGGTAGTCCTAACGTTCGAGCTTCTTATTAGTGAGACGTTCCCAGTTGCGGGCTCCATGGAGGGTGGGAGCCAGAGAGACGAATTTTACAAAATCATTTAACATGGAAAATTCAAGGCCAGTTAAATCTACAGACCTGGGAGTGGAGGCGAAAGCCAATGAGACTCCCAAGGGAGGTGCTTGCACTTCCCTCGCCCCTGGTGGCCATGCGGTTAACGCCGTGGGTACCAGCGCGGGTGCAGGTCCGGCTGTGGCGAGAACCACAGCTAAGACCAAAAACAAAAAGTCCCGGAACAAACAAAGGACGCCGGCGCTGATTGGGACCAGTACCGACCCTTCCAATACTCAGGCGAAGACGGCGAAGACGGCGACGACTAATACCAGTGCCGGTCTGACCCTCCCCACACAGACTCCGGCGCTGGGTAATACCAGCACCGGGCTTCCTGCCAAACATCCTCATCCTTCTGTGGCTCCTCAAGCCTCCTCCCAACAGGCGGCCGTAACCGGTCAAACGGAGACGGCCAGCTGCGCTGAGGACGCTTTTTCGCGCGCCTGGCAGGTGCAGAAACGCAAGGGCAAGGGTAAACGCACTCAACAAGCCCGTTGCCCTTGCACTGAACCTTCAGTTCCATCCGAACAGGGTAAGAAGGAGGACAGAGTGACGAGGAAGGAGCGCCGCCAATTACGTTGGATGACAGGTAAGGGCTCCCGTAAACAGGCTACTGCTGCTAGGTCGGTCAAACCGGCAAGCGGCCAGCTGAACTTCTCCGACGGGAAGCGGTCGCAGGCAGAGACCGGCGCAAGCCGGCCAGCGCCCAGCCGACCGTCAACCAGTTTTCCGGAGAGACCGGCTAAAGGTAGCAATGACACACAGCGACCCGATTGGAAGGATCAGGCCGCGGCCAAGCGAGCTCTCAACGAGACCTCGTCACCTCGAGGGGAGCATAAGCGGCCGCGGCTTGATCAATCCAAGAGGGTTGATCAACGAAGCTACGCCCAAGCTGCAAGTGCTACCCTCGACGTCGCGATCACCTGCGACCGCACGGGGATCCTCAGCAAGGACGTATCGGACCAGGTACTCGCTGCTATCCAGAAGCAGATCATACTCGAGGCCTGCTCCCCCAAACCAGACACTCCAGGGCCGACCTTCAACGCCAAGCCGCTGTTCGCCGGGGGTGTCCTGAAGCTGTGGTGCGGAAACGACCACACCTTAGGATGGCTAAGGAAGACTGTCTCCGACCTTTCTCTCCCGACTAGCATCTCGTTGGTCGTCAAGAGTCAGGCGGAGATTATGAAACGTGCTCGATGTGGGATCGTGATCCCAGACGAGCAAGGGGTATTTGGTGAGCCGACCAATATTGGGCGTGCTCTCAGTTACCAAAACCCCTGGGTAGACATCAAGAGGTGGGTGCTCTTGCATGCCGACAAGCAGGCCGCAGCGTGGTTCGTAGTGGTCGGTATCCCTGAGGACCAAATCCCGGCCCTGATGGAGGCCGGACGCCGTCTCTCAATAGGATTAGGGGCGGTGTACGTGAAGTTCCAGGGTCGGAACGGCAGGTTCACCGACGTCTCTCAGGGATGGGACCCCACCACGGAAACCATTGGCGACGCGCCAATTGTACTGCAGACACCAGCAGGGGAGTCCACTCCCCCAGCATCATGCAACCCGGAAGCATCCGCGGTCGCTGCTACCACAGCAGAGTTGGCCGTGTTTGATGCCGCCATCGTGGGAGCCGTCCCTTCATCGGGCGAGGAGTTGGACGACATTACCCTGTCTCCGGCTTCGGGTCGGGGAGGGGACGGTTTCGACGAGGGCGACCTGTTTGCCGGGCTGAGACTGGAAGGGGACGAGGGGGGTTCGACCAACGATGGCGTTCCCTTCGTCGACCTGTAGAGTCCTCCAGGCTAACCTCCACCACAGTCAGACCGCGACGGCTCAGCTCCGCAAGTGGCTGGAGGTTCAGCACACGGCCATTGCCCTGCTCCAGGAGCCGTGGATTAGGGCGGGCCGCATACAAGGACTCTCAAATCTTGGCGGTAAGCTCCTGGTCACCACAGATCATGATCACCCCAGATCGTGCATCTTTGTCACAGGTAACCTCAAAACACAGATCTTAACAGACTTCTGTTGCAGAGATGTCTCTGCAGCAAGTATGCGTATACAGCGTGACGACGCCCCGGAAAGGGTGATCGTTTTCGCCTCGGCCTACATGCCTGAGGCGGAAGCGCCGCCTCCGCACGACCTCGCCCGCCTCGTGAGCTATTGCGAGAGAAGTGGGTTTGCGGTCGTCGTCGGGGCCGACGCCAACGCTCACCACCAGCTGTGGGGTATGGACACGCAAAACGAGAGGGGTAAGGCTTTGGTTGACTACCTATTCTCGACTAACCTATCCCTACTAAACACTGGCTCCGAACCAACATTCGTAACCAGGAGAAGCCGAACAATCATAGATCTCACGCTGGTATCGGAAGGCGCGGCGGAACTTACCACTGGGTGGCGGGTCTCCAAGGAGGCCTCCTGCTCTGATCACAGGTGGAT
The DNA here is from genome assembly GCA_937001585.2 of Brachylomia viminalis. NCBI lineage: Eukaryota > Metazoa > Arthropoda > Insecta > Lepidoptera > Noctuidae > Brachylomia > Brachylomia viminalis. Next base: position 25,339,530 of record OW443294.2, on the reverse strand, counting down.
CCGCTTCGACATCCAGGTCTGTGTTCCACCAACACCACCACGGCGCATTCCGCGAAACACGGATCGAGCCAACTATACACGTAGCCTTGTATCCAAGCTTACGACACTAAACAATCCGACGACATTTGCGGATACGACACAGATTGAGGTACATGTAAGCCAGCTTACTAAATCAATAATAGACAGCTACCATACTGCCTGCCCAGAGACCACCCCGCGTAGCGCTCCAGGCAAGCAACCCTGGTGGGGGGCTGATCTGGAGCGCAAGCGCGGTAAGGTAAGGAAAGCTCTGAACAGAGCCATGAACACATGTGCGGATGAGGACTGGGACAACTATTACGCAGCCAAATCCAGCTACAAAAAATGCATCAGGTTCAGGAGTACCACGGGATGGCGCAAATTCTGTGGTAGCATAGAGTCCTGTCAGCAGGCTAACAGGGTAAGGAAAGTACTGTCACAGCAGTACACACCTGGGCCCGTTACACTCCGCAAACCGGACAATACACTCACTTCCTCGCCAGAAGAAACGAGACGCGTCCTTATGGAAACTCACTTCCCTGGCTGTACCTTTGCGCAGGTAATCGCCTGGCAAGATGTACTACAAACACCAACAGAAAATGAATGGCTTTATGCAAGTAGGGTGATCACGTTGGAGAAGCTCCAATGGGCCATCCGTAGCTTCCATCCTTTCAAGGCAGCCGGTCCTGATGGAGTGTTCCCCGCCTTGCTACAGTGGGGTGGAACCGCTGTCGCAATAAGACTGGTGCCCCTAATGAGGGCGTGCCTTGCCCTTAGATACGTTCCTAAAGGTTGGAGGGAAGTGAAAGTAATATTCATCCCCAAGCCAGGTAAGGGAGACTACACAAACGCCAAATCCCATAGACCCATAAGCCTCACCTCCTTTCTACTAAAGACTCTGGAAAGGCTGTGTGACAGGGAGCTGAGGGACGGCGCTCTGAAAACCATACCGCTACACGGTAATCAACACGCATACAGCTCGGGTAAGTCGACTGAATCTGCCCTTCATCTAGTAGTCAGCCAGATAGAGGAAGCGATTCATCAGAAAGGCACCTGCCTGGGCACTTTCATAGACATCGAAGGTGCCTTCGACAAAACAAACTTCTCCAGCATCAGCGGCGCCCTCTATAGACATGGCGTTGAACAGGTACTAGCGGACTGGATTACTAACATGCTAAGCAAACGAGTAGTTCGCCTTGAGGATGAGCAGCAGCTGGCCATGATAGCCAGAGGCTGCCCCCAGGGTGGGGTGCTGTCCCGTCTTCTGTGGAATATGGTGATTAACGATCTTATAACCAAACTCAACGCCAATCGTTACTACACAATAGGGTATGCAGATGACCTCGCAATCCTTGTATCGGGGAAGGTGACGGGTACGATCTGCAACCTTACTCAGCAAGCGCTACGAATCGTAGAGAGATGGTGCAGGGAATTTGACCTATCAGTGAACTCCACTAAAACTGAACTGGTTATGTTTACCCAGAAACGAGCATTAGGCCCGTTCCGTCTACCAAAACTTTTCAATACAGAACTGCAGTTGACCAACGAAGTCAAGTATCTCGGGGTCATTCTGGACAGTAAGTTAAACTGGAGTAGTCACTTGGACAACAAACTAAACAGGGCCTGCATAACCTTCTGGTAGTGCAGGAGAATGATAGGTAAGAAGTGGGGCCTATCCCCTAAAATTATACTATGGCTGTACACCACAGTGATACGCCCTATGATCACCTACGGGGCCGTGGTCTGGTGGCCCCGTACTGAGTTGGGTACAGCTACTAGCAAACTACAACGCCTGCAAAGACTAGCCTGCATGGCCACCACAGGCTGCATGAGGACCACTCCGACTGCAGCTATCGAAGCCATGCTGGGACTACCACCGCTCCACCTGTTCATACAGCAGGAAGCGACGATGGCGGCGGTTCGTCTAAATGCACTAGATCTCTGGGGTAAGAGAGATTTACCACACACCGCGCTGCTTAAGGGACTCAGCAAGGAGTTCCCCATTACGAAAGCCATAAATGACCGGGTACCCAAACAATTTATATTTGATAAAAAATACAAAATCCAACTTCACGAGGATCGCCGATGCGAGGGCTTGCGCCCGGCAGAGCTGCGCATCTTCACGGATGGATCCAAAACAGGTAGTGGCACAGGTGCTGGAATCTTCTCGGAGGACTTCAATATACGCATCTCCACACCATTGGGGGTCCATAACACAGTGTTCCAGGCCGAATGCATGGGTATTTCTCTAGCCGCCTCAGCCATCATGGCCAGGGAAGTTAAAGAACACTCGATCCGCATACTCTCAGACAGCATGGCCGTTCTGCAAGCGCTGAACAGTCACACCGTTGATTCTGGGCTAATATACGAGTGCCACCAGCGCCTAAACCAGGTGGGCAACCTCAATAACATAACCATTCAATGGATCAAAGGACACAGCGGCTCGCTAGGCAACGATGCAGCCGACGAACTTGCCAGAAGGAGGTCGAACGCTGTACCAGTGGGTCCCGAACCCATCGTGCCACTCCCCTTCGGGTTCATACGCACTCTGGTAAGGAAACACACCAGGGACCAACATCACAAACTATGGGTGGACCAACGTGAGTGCAGGCAGGCTAGGGAAGCACTCCCCACAATCGATGGCCGCTTCACGAAACAGGTTCTCCGACTAACCAAGCAACAGCTGCGTACAGTCACAGCAGCTGTAACTGGTCACGGATCATTTAATAAACACCTCTTTGTATTAGGAGTCACGGACAGTCCGCTGTGCAGGGCCTGCATGGAGGAGGACGAGACAGCAGCCCATGTGCTTCTAAGCTGCCCGGTGGTCACCACATACAGGGCAAAGTACTTCGGCAACCCAGGTACCCTACGTGAGATTGTCAGCAACACCAAGGCGTTGCTGGCCTTTCTCGAGGAGCTGGGGTGGATCGAATAACCGATTTTCCCACCCGTACGCAAAATACGCGCATTGACGTGGAGTTGCGGACACCAGCCCGTATTATCTATCTATCTATCTATCTAGCAATATTTAGCAAACCTACATAATGCATCTACCATGACGTTGGCAAGGCTTTTTAACTTGTAATAAATAAACCTGAACCTACGCTAGGTTTTGATAACTTTTTTATACGCGTACCAAACACCTCTAGTATGTAAAAAAGGTACAGAGGGATTGCCTCAAAACGCCCGAAGTAATACTAGAAGTAAGCTTATACATTTGCTCACACATAAAATACAAGTAGAGAAAATAAAAATTACTGTGAAGGAAAACATTGTAAGGAAACTCGTTCCTTCTCTGATTGAGAAGAGGCCGTTGCTGTGCTGTGAGTTTAGTAACAGATAGTTTTTTATTGGCTATTATTTTCTTCACTACCATCTATTAAAATTCAAGCAATATTTATATAGCTTTTGTAACAATTTTGCCAGATAGAACAGTAAAAATGGATCCTTTATATATTTTTTTTTGTTGTTTGATAATGTTTAATGCCCGTTCTATGTTTGAACGAATAATGTAGTGACATCTATCACCTTTTCTTAATTTGAGTGATAAGCTACGTGTAAAGTATTTTGGTCATTTCTTAGTGCCAAAACAGGTCGAAGTTAGAACTATTTTGGCGTGTCATCAAAAGAGGTTCGGAAGTTTTTGGGAAGACGTATTAAATAATTTCTCTTTTAGTGTTACTAGCCAGTAAAAATATATTTTAACTAGTTATTCAATTTTGTTTGCCTCGCTACCGCTGGTCTACTGATTACAAGTGTGACAGCTGAGCGTGGAGCCCCCTTTTTCTCTTTTTTTATTTGAAGGATGAGGAAATCATCTAATAATAATAATAAACCCGCTTTTTTTGGTGTGGGAAATCATCAAATAACTTCTCCCGCTCTGGGCGGAGCGGGAGGGCGTGTCAGACTCTTACTGACTAAAACCCACCCGTGTTACTTCAGTTGCCTTTTTTTTTTTTTTTTTTTGTTTACGGGGGGAAATCCTCATGGACTACCTCCGCCTGGGGAAAAGGCGGAGGGGCGTGCCGGACTCTTACCGGCTAAAACCACCCCGGTGTCTCCTCGCACGTGCGCGCGGGGCCGCGGGAATCGAAATTCTTCCGCAGCCCCACACTGGTGCTGGCCCGGTCTGTCCGGGCCTCGTCTCCTGCACGGGGTAGTGAGGTGTTTAACTACCCCGTGCATCGCCTCAAAGGCGCACGCCGACACCCGCGCGCGCCTTCGCCTCGGGTCCATCAAATAGGGGGCGAGGACTTCCCCAAGTCCCACGCCCCAGGACCCATTCATGGGGGCCGGAAAAGGGCGTTGTCCGCCCTTCTCCTGCGCCCGGTGCGCCTTCTGCGGCCGGGGAAGGGAGTCGAGATCTCCCTCTCCCGTTCCGCAGTTTCCTTCTGCGACATCACGTCCTCGCAGAAGGACACCACCGCGTCCCACGACTCTGCGCTACCGACCATCCTCCGCACTACGGCCGGCAGCGACAGATCGCCTCCTACTTCATTTGTGAGGACACAGCGCTGCTCCTCCCAAGCTACACACTCGGCGAGCGTGTTTTTTATATTTTGTTCAGCAATTAAATGTTTTGTCCATCTTCCTTACCTACCAATGGTATATATCGGTAGCTGGTAGGTCGAAAAATAGCTGTTTATGCTGTAAACACCATGATACACTTTACAGTGTTTACGTGATAAGGCAAGCAGATTTTATTTCAGAAAAATCTTACGAAATTACTTAAATATTTGGCATTACTTTGGTCATCCAAATCCACATTTTTGACTCGACCGAAAATTCTAAATTGTACCCACGGTATTTACGTTTTTTGTATCGGCCACTTTATAATCCCAAGTCACAAAGTGTCAACTTATTAATTAATAACTTATCTTAATTATATCACCTTTCACAAACGAAATCACAAAAGAACTAGAACCAAATTAATGTAATTTTACTAAAAGCCAACCTAGACATGATTATGACCGACCACACTTAACTCAAACTGGATCCACACATAATTGCCTACACAACGAGATTTGAAATAATTAACAAGACAATTTGCAGTACAAAGACAAGCTATTCTTATGGAGTGAACTCAAAACTTAAATAAGGCAATGGTATTTAAATTCATATACCTTGTTGGCCGCGGGCAAATACGGCTCGGGGATATTCAGAAACTTAAAATAGGTTCGTGAAATGAAAGTGTAATAAAATACAAGGGCAGATTTCACCAAAGTCAGATATCTTGTATCCGTGGAAGAAAATTGACGCCCGACTGTTCTATTATGGAAAAACTGTCAAAAATTCAAATTTATTCTCAGGATAAGATTTATTGAATGCCGGTGGTGATTTCTCGTGTCCGGCCCTGGTCCAGGCCATGGTACGGAGCGAGAGCGCATGGGAAGCCGTCACGTCCTTCTGCGAAGCAGTTATATGCTCGCGAAAAAGGAGGCGGAACGCGTGAAGGAGAGGCAAAATTCGCACCCTCCTAGCCGCCACAGGAGACGCCCTGGACGTCGGAAATCCCAAGCTGATTCCCGGCCACCGTAGGCGTGGGCTTGCGGATGGCGAGCGATGGGCTGCTCGTCGTCCGATAAGGACCAGGCCCGGGTCAACGGCGCGTTGTGTTCCACGCGCGTCTCAAAGATATGTCAGCACCAAATGACGGGGTCTGCTAGGGCCTATGCCTGCCAGGGTTGAGGGAAAGTCCGAACGGTTTACCGTGGCCTCTGGCACAGGCAACTGAAGGAAGAAGAGTGGGTTTTAGTTAGCAAGAGTCTGATACGATCTGATCTTCTCCCGCTCTCACCAGAGCGGGAGAAGATTTGATGAAATCTAACCCACAAATGCAATAAATATATATTTATCTTTATTATATATTTTTACATTTTTTCAGCGTCAGTAATAATTTTGTTCTAGGCTTAGCAATTAATCTAGCTGTTCCTAATTTGATCACGAAACAACTGAAATAAATCATAAATTGTTAACCTTCAACTTTTTTAAGGACAATTTCACCAAACTTTTATACCTAGACTAAAACTTGTCCTTTTTTTTGTGGGTTAGATTTCATCAAATCTTCTCCCGCTCTGGTGAGAGCGGGAGGGCGTATCAGACTCTTGCTAACTAAAACCCACTCTTCTTCCTTCAGTTGCCTGTGCTAGAGGCCACGGTAACCCGTTCGGACTTTCCCGCAACCCTGGCAGGCATAGGCCCTAGCAGACCCCGTCATATGGTGCTGACATATCTTTGATACGCGCGTGGAACACAACGCGCCGTTGACCCGGGCCTGGTCCTTATTGGACGGCGAGCAGCCCATCGCTCGCCGTCCGCAAGCCTACGCCTTCGGTGGCCGGGAATCAGCTTGGGATTTCCGACGTCCAGGGCGTCTCCTGTGGCGGCTAGGAGGGCGCGAATTTTGCCTCCCTTCACGTGTTCCGCCTCCTCCTTCGTGTTGAGAATACTTGCCTTCATATTCAATAAACTGTGCCAAAAGTCTATAATTCCCAACAAACCGGTACACGGAAAATTAGAGCCAAATAGCCCGACTAATGGCTGCTTTAATTACATTTTGTTACTTAATTAAGGGCTAGTTGTCTCTGGCAATATTTAGTACCCTCGTTTGCTTTCAGGTTCAATAAGTACTGCGGTTTTGCAATAGGCTATTTAGGTAAAATATAGATGAAAGTGTTTATTAGATGATGATAATCTGAGACATGATCCGTATAGATAGATAAACGAATCGAAAATATTAGGGATGGTAAGACATACAATCGTCTTGGATTTCAAACCTACATAATTATATAAAAGTTCAATATTGTAAATCTACTTTTTGCTACCTATGCAATAATTGTATTGCTCGTTAATGCGCAAATAGAACATAGGCAGGAGTTTAGTGTGATTGAGCGCTTTTATAATTTCTAATAACGTAAAAGGATAATATCGTCACGTTAAAAATTATAAAAGCGCACATTAAATAGGTACGTGTTCAGGTCCTAATTTTTCTATAGCTTTTACATTTCTATCTCCAAATCATTAATACAAAAGCAATTTTTAAATAACGGAGATACTAGATTACATTCGTAATTTAAACGTCATTTGCAGCGTGTTTTACACTTGGTTATCATAAGTAAAAAGCGCGTCGCTTCGTGAGATAAAATACTGGACCTTAGTTGCAACACAATACAGCCTTAACATAGTTTTACATCAAGACACACAAAATTCGTGAAGTAAGCGCAGGATTTCCATTGTCTACTGACTCACAGTTTACTTAAACAAACAGCGAACGCAAGATATGATTGTCGCAGCCACTGCAATAGTGAAGCAAGTAAAAGTTCACACTGCTGAAGACTTAGTAATTGCGGTTTTAGTCTTGCAAGGAGTTCATGCAATTGTAGAGAGCACTCACAGAGCTTCTGGAGCTTCGTTATACTGAAAGTTCTTGCTTGTTGGTACAAGTCTTTTTGTTGGACAAAATTATAGTGTGAATATTGTTAGTCGCGTGGCATGATGCCAGAATTTTGATCTTAACTTTACTAAGTAGGAGATGATATCAAAATGCAACAAGAGGGAATGGTGTAAAGCACTCAGTGTGCCATGTGTTGAATACTTTCTTACAGTCAGGCAGCTCATCGTTTTCTTAAGTATTCAAGTGGACACAGTTTTACCATAGCGTTAGTTAGATAAAATGTTCTCTTGAACATTTTAATGTTCTGTCTTAAATAACAGAGTATGGCGAAAGTAACTCTTAGCCAATTAGTGAAAATGCTGAATTGAACTGTTCAAGTTTTATTGGTAGTTATAGAGCCAGGTTATCAAGCCATTTTTTCTGGAAAAGATCTTGCGAAGCCAAGGTGGCATGGTTTCTTTACGGTACGGCGCGCTAGCCACAGAATAATCGTGTGAGCTTGTATATGGCATACAAACGGTTGTATGGTAAACGGCGACGGCGCGTACCGTGCCGTAGTGTCCCAGTGTTTGTCAACAAACTTTCGTAGTGATTCATACAACACTGACGACCGTGCCTTCACACCGAGAATCAACAGTAGTTTTTCACGGCAAAAAAAATGTGTGTAAAGAAATACCACTCTGAATTAACACTGCATTAATGTAGTAGTTTTCATTCAATTTAAATTGGCCGCGTCACTGGCGATCAATGTCAATAAGTGACATGTAATGAGAGGTTATGTTTCAGCCATGAGGCGGTTTAATCGTTGTGACTTGTGAGTGTTATATAAATAAACATTTCATACAGAATGTATGTAGGTAAACCTGAAGAAAGGGCATTAAATGTTGTTTCTTGTGGTATTTTCAGGTGAGTATTAGTTGCTTATAATAAAATGTAATGAACAAAACGTTTCGAGTAATTATATAAATAAAACTTGTTGTTTTTCCAGAGAAACGCAATTTCGTCTTTTCTTTATTGAACATCATATGAAGCATGATATGTGTACAACGGGTCTAACCTCCCCCCCCCCCCCCTTCTTGCGTGGAACGCATTTCTTGCTTCCCAGCCTGTGGTCAGCTGGTCGACCAAGATCCGCACATAGAGGACACTGCACAGTCTCTGACGTGCACTCTCTTGCTTTGTGGGGTCCTCCGCAAGAGTAGCACTGAGTGCTCCGGTCCACCGCACTGGTACACCGGCGACGGACGTGCCCGGGCTCCAGGCAATGGAAGCACATCATACGACGTGCCTCCAACACCTCGACCCTTACCGACGTCCAACCTATCCGCAAGCGATTGTTGGACGCCAGCTTCTTTACCGCCGCTAGTGGACCACGAACCCAGACGTGCCCCAGAGAGGTAGGTGGGCGTCGGATTTCACCCACCTTTACGTCCTCGGAACAACAACCACCTGCATCGGCAATCGCTATCGCCACATCTGCTGGCGTGACAGCGTCGTCGAGGTCCATGATCCTCGCCTCAGCCATTTTCATCGGACGTGCAATATGCACGTCGTAATCGGCAAGGACCTCCCTCATACGGCTTGCAAGGCTGTCAGCCTTGGTAGAACAGTCTGCACCAAAGATGGAAAGAAACATTCCGCCATCCGCAGCCCTCTTCTGGCCAACAGTATCGATGCCGAGATCGGCCAACCGAATCTGCTGCCTCGCTGCCAACAGAACTTCTGCGAGAGTGGCGGATGATCCTTCCCTTACCGCGATGGTAATCGCTGCCGAAGCGGGAACTCGAGGCAGTTTGACCGGCTGCTTTTTCCCCTTTGCGGGGGTAGATGTCACGGGTAGAGCGGCTGGGGCACTAACTGTGGCATTGGACTGAGGAGCCTTTACCTTTTTTGCCACTGTCGACCAAGCCTCCGCCTCAGCCGTTGATGCGGGCTGTAAGTCATGTGCGGTTGCTGCGGGTACAGCGGGAAGCTCCACCACCGGAGCCACCGATTTCTCCTTCCCCTTTTTTCCCTTTCCCTTATTCCTGTTGGAATTAGGAATCACGCTGGGATCCTGCGCAACTTCCGATAGAGCCACAGCCCTCTTTGCGTCGGATGCAAGAGGCGGACGTAGTGGCTTTTCAGGTGGAAACCTGCTCGCAATGGCAGCCAACTTGGCGTCCATCATACCCCCAATTTCTATGACGATGGAACGCCGAAGCTGGGCCTCTGCTTCCGGTGCTAGTCCTGTCACCACTATAGATCCATTAGATCCATCAACCTGCCCCTTACAGATGAGGCTGAGTTGTTCCGCCATTTGTGCCACCGTTGCTGTGAGGCTAGCGATTTGTGAACGCAGGTCCGCGTTCTCTCTCTCCAGCTTCTCCACAGGCACAGGAAACAGGCAAACCACTGACTTTCCCCTGACGCCGCTTTTTCCGTTTCTGCTACCTTCCGCGTTCGCTTGCTTTTTGATGACGCCTTGGAAGCGAGCGACATTTGCGAGCAGTCGGAATCACCGCTGTCGCTCACCATCTCAGGCACTGGTGTAGCCGGGCGCTTGAAGCGAGACCTAGTCACCCTCCCCTCTGACACTGGACGTGCCTCTGCGACGCTTTGCGTCCGCTGTTTTGGTCCCTGAGATGCGGACGTGTTGGATACATCCAACGACTCCATACCCCGGGCACATGAGCCACCCTGGGTCTTTGCGTCGACTGACGGTTGTTGCCCCCCCCAGAATACGAAGGGCTGACCGAACCAAGTTCGGTGAGGGATTCTCCGGCTGCGGAGCAACTGGTACCCCCCTGGGGTAGTTTGTCTTTACAATTCGCCTTCATGATTTTATTGTTTTTTTTTAAGAGGTGGAGTCTTCTATGTTTACCTAAATATATCTTAACCATTTTTTTTTTTCTTTTTTAGTTTCCCTCCCTGGCCTCCGGTCCTTGTCGGCCTAATAATTCCACCAATAACCAATGAAATTCACCGCTGTTCTCTCTGGCCCGCTCCGTGAGCCATCGCACGGCACACAATGAAAACCCCATCCCGGATTCGCTCCTCTAAAAATTCAGTAGAGCGAATCACACAAATCACGTACCGTCCGATAAGCCCGCTCCGTGAGCCATCGCATGGCACACGACGAAAACCCCATCCCCGATTCGCTCCTCTAAAAATATTAGAGGAGCGAATCACAAATCACGTATCGTCCAATGACCCACTCCGTGGGCCATTACACGGCACACGACAAACACCTCAACCCCGGACCCACTCCACGAAGAATTCTTCAATTGAGTCCCCATTCACTCTCCAACAACTCGGAGAATGAATCGCATATCGCCCAGCAACATGAGCACTGTTAAAATCCCGAAACGGTGCGCCTCTCGCAGAATTCCGATGTTATGAACTCTGCCCCGTGTCTCTCTTAGTCTGGTCTCTCACTTGAACCTTTCCGGCATGAGTAATTCTACAGGCAAAGCTCCAAGATCATTGAGACACACAAGCCCCACCACGACGACAACGTGAAGACACATCGGTGGGGAACGGGTCTTACCTAGTGTTTTCCATTTTCGTAACACAGACAAAGGACGTTACCCAAAACAGCTGTCTATCTGAACTAAGATAAACAATAAATCCTCATTTGGACCTAAAACCTTTGACCCGATGACCAAACCGCCACTTTATAGACAGTTGATAAAGGTAAAATATATCGGTCCGAATTTGAGATATCAGCGTGACCAGACGGTGAAATTTTTGGGTTATAAATTGAGTTTATATGTATTGTGAAGGTTCCCTTTTGCACAGTTTGGGACAGTAGTGAAATAAAACAAGATATGTTATGCGTTGTTTGGTAAAGATAGGAAAGGTAAAAGGGGTGTCGTTTGTAACCAATTTACAGTTGTATGATAGTGGTTTTCTGGCTAATATGGTTGGTATATTCATGTGGTTCACTTCCTTATTTTGAAGGTCATTATACGCTTTTAATTAATAAATTAAAATACGGAGGTTCTGACAACAATCCGGGGGCTAGAAGTAACAACAATCCGGGGGCTAGAGGTAACAACAATCCGGGGGCTAGAGGAAACAACAATCCGGGGGCTAGAGGTAACAACAATCCGGGGGCTAGAAGTAACAACAATCCGGGGGCTAGAAGTAACAACAATCTGGGGGCTAGAGGTAACAACAATCCGGGGGCTAGAAGTAACAACAATCCGGGGGCTAGAAGTAACAACAATCCGGGGGCAAAAAGTAACAACAATCCGGGGGCTAAAAGTAACAACAATCCGGGGGCTAGAAGTAACAACAATCCGGGGGCTAGAAGTAACAACAATCCGGGGGCTAAAATTAACAACAATCAGTTGCGTCATTTGCAATCCCTTTACCAAATATCGTGGATTAAAAATGGGAATCTTCGTCAAGATAACGACTACCCATTTTATTTATAACCTACGGAATCGTTTTTACTTGTGGTGTTATAATAAAGCTTTTTTTTCACAGACTGCCTTATAGGTCTAGTCTTCGCAAGCGCGACTGCTGAGCATAAGGTCCTGGGCAAAGTGTTATTGGGTTTTTCCATCAGCTCATCTCACTGCATGACAGGAGAAGTACGTCGTCGTACACTTGCGAGCAAAAATATAGAATTATCTTACAGTAGATAGTCGGGAAATACTTAATTATCTTACAGTAGTGAACTGCCTCGTTGGTCTTGTGATCACAAGCGCTACTTTTGAGCATGAGGTCTTGGATGCTCTTCCCAGGTCGGGCAAAGTATTATTAGGTTTTCCATCAGGAATTTCTCAGTAGCAACGCAGAGCCTGAATTAGTGCCTGGTTGATGGCAATAGGCTCGCCCCCTATTTCATGTAACTTAAAAATAATTGGAAAATGTGGGTGTACTATAGGTATACCTCTGCCCTACTCTTCAGGGATTACATGCTTACTGATCCCTATTATAATAAAAATTCTTAAAATATAAAAAAAAAATCAGCGTATCAAAAGTTACTTAACAGCGTACACAGTCAACAAACAATACAAAACACCTCTGAAATATTTTCCCATTTCACAAAATTTAAATCTACATAATACCATATGCATACACTCCATATAAAATTGTTTACCTTTCATTTAGAGACAAATTTACTCAATATTTTTCAAGCGTGGTACCTACCTTAGGTGAATAATGTTTGCATGAACCTGATAACCTTTAAATGTTTTCCATTTCTACACAGTGACATTTGAATCACAGTTTTGCTAGAACAAACGTTGTTTAGACCATGGTCTACTACCACTCTACAGCATCACATATGTTATTAAAACAATCTAATCTAGGAGTTCTCAAATTAGTCATATGTTGCTCAAACGTGTAATCTAATGTTTGAAACATTAACCGTAACTTCAAAGTACTCATCACGATAGCGATATTGCATTCAAGGCGCGAGCGCCGCGCGTCGCCGCGTCGCAGCCGCAATGTCTGTGTTGTAGGGCGTAACGATAATCCCGACATTTTTAACATTGCCTTTTTTGTGTTTTTTTAGAAAACCAATGACGTTTATTTTCTATAGAATGGTTGTAGACCATGGTCTGAACAACGTTTGTTCTAGCAAAACTGTGACTCAAATGTCACCGTGTATACTCATATTCACGTGTACAGTTTCTAGACAGTCGAGTGTTGTCATTTAATTTTAACAAAAATTCTGTTACTAAATTGTAATTTCATATACCGTTTTGATATTTGTACGCTAACGGCAATACACTTATTTTTACACCTATGTTTCACAAATAAAAACGTTGATTTTGATTTTTAAGAATGCTCATGGCGAGTCTAATAGCCAAGACTCGCCAGGCGATTATCGCACTTACAGTATATCACTCAAGAGAGAATCAAGAAACTCACCCACGAATCATATTTTCTTTAACTGTTATGATAATACTCGCAATTAAATCCGACTTCTGTTTACACAATCTGTTTAACCTCTTTATTCTTTTTTTTTTTAACTTTGCCCCACACTAGGAATCTCTCCTGTATTGTGGGTGTGTTAACAAACATTTAATTTTACATACACAAACAGCCAGACCTGGAACAACTACTTGTAAGTTATACAAATATTTGTTCCGTGCGGGAATCGCACCCGTGACACGCAGCGCAGCAGTCAATCGCGTAACCACTGCGCCAACCGTGCCGTCAACGGCGGCGGAATTGCGTCATGGCGACGCAATTCTCGCCAGCAAGTATCATAACCGATTCAGATCATCTTTCGCTAATCGCCTATTCGATGCGAGAACGTGTCCCCATGTTCCATCATTGACTGTTTTGTTCACCTCAGGCGTTAATACATACATAATCTTGTTTGTTGTTTATTTATTTCATAAACACTGCGTTAAAAGCGTAGGTAATTGATTTTGAAGTGAGTTTGCTGGTACTTCGGCTTTTCACAATTTTATGGTAAAATATTATGTAGCCTGCGGCTTTCGTGCAAAGTTTCATCGTTCATTTTTCGTTTCATTTGTTTATTGTTTGCTTTGTCTTATGTCTAGATAATAATATGCTTAAAGAGTTCGCCAGTGTTTTCAACCCACTTCAAAAAGGAGGAGGGTCTCATTTCGGTTGGTATTTTTTTTTTAATGTATGTATATTGATTACTCGAAGACGCCTTAACCGATTTGGAAAATTCTTTTTTGTTTCAAAGGGTATACTTCCCAGATGGTCCCATTTAAATTTTATTGAAATCAATAGAGCGGTTTAAAAAAATTCACAATAAATTACTTTTAAATAAAAAAAATCGCCTTCGAACAAGTTCAAACGGACGTGGACGTGTAAGACGATCGTTTTCGAATTGGTGTGGGGTAGGTTTCATAACTAAAAAGTGAAAAATAATAAACTTTTTACAAAAAAAAAACAAACGACCACCCAAAAAAAAATTTGTACAAAGTGAGAAACATCTTTAAAAAGTCGGTGGCAAAAACTAAAATACAGATCCTAAGACACTGACTTCCGACATTAAAGTTATTTTTCACTCTGTAGTGTATTTTTTATTTGGAAGTCGGTTGTTTTTTTTTTAAGTTTATTATTAAAGTTTGGAAAATACGGACGCCATTATTATTACCTACATCATAGGAACAATGGGTGAGCTACACACAAGTTTGCACAAAAAGCGGCCTGCCACAGCAGCAGCCTCCTTAACGAATACTGAAGTTTTCGTGGGACATTATGCCGCGGGCTTAGTTGCGAAGCTTAATTGGAGAGGTTGAAAGCTGGACTGAACAAATCCCCCTCTCGCCACTCAAGCTCAAAGCATTTATTTCAATTAAACCATTTACAGGCACTTTTGAATTGTCAAGTTGGTGGTCGGTCAGTCAGAAAATGGAGCTAGTTGCCCATTCTAAAGCGTAGTAGGTACCTATGGAGAAGAACGGGCAAGAAACTCCATGAACACTCTTTTAAACTATGTTGTTACATAAATATTAGTTACATCATTAACGTTGAATATATAATTATATGTGAGAACGATGTGAATAAGATGTACACGTTTAGTGTCCAGAGTACAGTAAATAGAAATTTAAACAAAACCATCCATAAATAAAATAATTAAAATAAGCCATGGCAGCTAAGAGAGGACCAGGCCCAACTTACGGCGCCCGTTCACGAACATAACGCATGGATCAGCCCCGCTGATCAGACTCGCCCCGCTTGTTATTTCCGTGACCACGGTCATAGTAGACATCCACCGAAGCTTCTTCGGAATGTAACCTAATTTTAAGGGGAGTTTACAAGAATATGTCAAGATTCCTTGCAAAATTAGAGCTGACTTTACGAGTTTCATCCGTAAAATCTACAACATACCGTACAGGCGCGGGTCTCATCCGTAGTCTTTAATTTATGAATGCAACAGTCAATGTCCTTTTGAACCCCATTGCATGTAGGTACTTACTTACTTTAGGTAGGTACAAAATCCGGCAAAGAGCGAGTTGCACTCGCTCACCGAGTTCAATCCCACGTCAATAGCATTAGTATAGTCCCTGAAATTAGTAGCTGTGGCCAGGGCTTGGAACTGGTACCAAAAGTACTGTATCGTACTTTATGGATCTGTATCGGTACATAGCGTAAAATTTTTTTTGCAACCTTTATGATTTGGATATCTTCAACGACCATCCCACGCGTTTTAGATTATACCCACGCGTCTAAGATTATAAATGAGGGGAAGACTGAAGACAACAAAACAAAATAATATAATTAGTCAATGTTTAAGTCGATGAGGGTATTCTCTCTACTACCGAGATTTTAGCTAGAGCTTTTGTCCTTATATTTTTTTATAACGTGATTAATGTGTTTTTTCTTCTATTTTGTTGTAAATGCTGTGCACGTCTGTAATTAACGTAAACACTAGTCCATGTCTCTGTTCTCTGTTATTGATATATTTGTGTTGTTGATGTAAATAATTAGCGGTTCTTGCCATTTCGGTAACTGGGTACCAGTTCGGTGCTCCACCCAACAAACGGTACCAAACCCGGCGCATACCCCAAATCTCATATTTAGACGAGGAACCTCGTGCAGTTGGCAACCTGGAAGTTATTTTCCTAATGCTTATTAGCTATCCTTTTTGCTTACTATATCTGTTTTCTCACTCTAACTTACGGAAATATTTATTAAGTACCGATTTTTGTACCAGTATAGTACCAATACTGATTAGAAATACCAATAGTACAAGTACTACGTCTGGTACCGCTATCATACCAAGGCCAATGATACCAGTTCGCAAAAATACCTGTATATCAAGCCCTGGCTATGTCAAACAGACGAAGTTGCACCATAAGGGTTCCTTTTTTACCATTTTGTTACGGAACCCAAAAAACTACATAAGTACCTACGAATGCTTTAATAATAAAATACTGTGTAAATTACTTTAACAATAAATAAGCCTTGTCTCCAAGGTCCATATTAAGTCCATACATATTTACCAAAATGTCGTAGTTCATACCTTGTCAGTTAGCACCTTGAGAATAAAGTTGAATATTTCATCGTTATTGCTCAATCTGAGTCCCTCAGGTATTTTTGTAAGTGAAATATTTATGACGGAATTTCGTACAGGTCTGAAAAATTTGACAATCTTTCTTTACTGGGAGTTTATTTTGGAGTAGGGTGACTTTTCATGATAGGCAGCATATTTATTTTAACAGAGATAAGTTTAATTATGACAGAAGTAAGGGAGATTATTCTTGGCGTCGAGTGTTTGATTATGTTATATTCTGATGTTTACAGTTCCATAGGGAACTGTTGGGTTAGTTGAAAAATTATACTATTATTTTATTTTTTATTTACTTTTTTTATTATTAATTTTGTTGTTAATTATTTTTTGTTTTAGAACGCCAAAACTCATACGACTGTAGGGCATAGTAGGGTACCGGTAAATGCTGCGCAGCACGCGTAGCACGACCACCAAAGAAACGGGGTTTGTCGCCGGAAGAATAATATAGACGAAATGACAATAGTAGAAAAATTTCCTTTCTTTAGAAATCTGTCAACAATCTGTCATTTTGTCTACTCTTCCGTCGACAAAACCCGTTTCTATGGTGGTCATGCTACGCGTGCTGTAAACACTGAAACACAAGTGGCAGTCATTTCTTGTAAAATATAACATACATCATGCATGCATGTACTCTGCGAAGCAATAGGCAGTGGCATAGAGTACCTATACCTTCGTTCATTTCGCCAGCAGCAATGTGGAATACGGTAATTATTATATTATTACTCGTACCTATGTAAAACGAAAGATCACCCCATCGTAATAGCAAACTAGCGAAGGTTAGGCAAATACTCGTTTGTGGTTTGTAAAATGTCAGTCAATGTAATTATAATTTATTTTATTCCATCGCTACATTTATAGTTTAGTACCGTATCAAATAAAAATATTTACATAAAAAGCACTGTGTGACGGTAGCCATATGTTGGTATTGGCATAATATGCCAGCGGATATAGCGCTTTATATTTATGGTATGTGGCGCAGTAAATCATAACTTGTGGTATTTTTAGTCTGTAGTAGGAATTGTTTATTTGATTAAGGGAAATCTGGACATTTTAATAGATTGCAATGTTGATTTGAAAATTAAATAAACATAAATAAATTAAACTGAAATTGTATCAGTATGTTTATTGCTTCGCAAATATAAAATTTTAATCAAATAACTAGTTTTCTATTTAATTAACAGCCTGTTGCCTACCAAGCCACTCGTAAATTTATAACATGTAGAGTTCCGAAATAATCACAATATTTAGCTGCTTGTATTACTACATATTATGGAGATGATAATGAATTTCAAATAAATTGCGTGTAACCAAAAGAAAAGAATTATAGTTTTTTTTCTGATAGCCATTTTAGAGAGATAGATAAATAAACCATTTATTCAGTGCACACAAAAGACATAGCACAACACACAAAAGCACAATTTAATTACAACAAATTACATGAATATAAAAATAAGGTGCCAACATACAAAAAATAAAACGTTGTAACATAATTAAACAAATTAATTGACACTATGACATACTACAAATCAAAACACACACACCATCATCGCCATCATCATCTTTACACCTGTTTTGTAGAAACCGGGGCATAAGATTTAAGAAAAGAATATATCATCTATTTAATTTTAGGTCGTGGTGAGGTGCTGAGTTCGATTCCCAGGTCGGGCAAAGTATTATTGGGTTTTTCTGTATGGAATTTCTCAGTAGCACCTCGGAGTCTGAATTCGTGCCCGATTGATGGCAATAGGCTCGCCCCCTATTACATGAGACTTTAACTTAAGAGGGCAATCACAATTTGTCTTGTATTTATTTGAGTGTTTGAATAGTCTCGCACTCAAATACAAGAAATTTTTTTATTGAAAAACCATTATCACACATCTAAACTGGGAGTTTAGATGCGTGATTATGGTTTAGATATGGCCACAAAATTAAAAAAAAAATATGCTTGAGAAAGTTTGAATATTTCTCTCGGGAGTGCTCTAAATAAATTGCAGTTTTTTTCTTGTATTTGAGTGTGAGACTCTTTAAACACGCCAATATTTTATTTCCAGATTATAGGTCAGTATTATTTACCTCAAAATTACGAATTTGGTAAGTATCTATTTTACCAGAACTTTAATACGTTCGTTCTATTTCTGTGTTTAATACACACCTTAACTAACACAACCAATAAAATAACAGAATACAAACGCGTGTCATAACAGATCAGACCAACTTATAAACCCTCTTAACATCGTTCCAACAGTCCCACACACTTCTCTATTTACTTCAAAAGTTACTAGCAGAATTAGAATTAACTTCTCTGCAATACCCTGGAGACTCATAAACCAGTCTTGTTCTATAGACTCGGAAATCACAAAAATTATTTCGTAGAATTAAAAAAATTTAAACCGAGTTGAATTTTATGTGAACTTTGAAAATGTTTTGAATTAGTTTTACGATGAGGTGCAAATGTGGGTTGAGGATTGCAGAGATAAAAAATTATAGTTCGTATATATTATAATACTTTTGTGCTAGGCAGGAATTCATGATGTAACCGGTGTACCTACCTACTTTTTTCTTCTCTGGGGTAGTCAGGTCGGAAATGTCGACTCCATCTAGATTTATTTTTATGACATGTAAAAGTAATTCCGTTATCCTATTTACGGAATAAACCATTTAATTTTATTTCATTTAACGATCTCGATTGGTTGAACGTTTTATTCGCTTCAAGCGCGTTCTATATCGCCACTTTAGCTACAGTTTAGCGTAGCGACACACCTACCTGGCTTTTGGCTACTTTGTATTGGTGTGTGTTTTTCTTTCTTTCCTATCTTTCTGGCAAAAGTGACGAGGTCAAAATTAGGCTATCAAAAAGCATTGTGGGGGTAGGGTGTATTTATGTAGAACGCTGGTAACCGGCGCTGACAAGCACTGGTTGTTAACGCTGGTCAGCGTAGGCAATTTTCATACTTTTCGCGATGATTACTGATTTATTTATTTCTGAATTACCAACTAAATCAGATAGGAACTTATCGGCGACGGTGTCCCACAGGTATCGGTCCTGGGGCCGCATCTGTGGGATATTGGGTACTACTGGGCGCTGCGCGCCGACCTCACTAGCGGCGTCACGTCAGCGTGGTTTGCTACGCTGACGACACGCTAGTCCTGGCGCAGGGGAGGTTGCACCAGGCGGCAGCCGAACTAGCGACACGCGGGGTTGTGACAATCGTCGAGAGGATCCGGCAATTGGGACTCTTTTTGTGAAAAATATAAAATACTTGACGACTGTCAAAATGGTTTCCGTAAAAACAGGTCTACAACGCTAGCAGTCTATAAATACGTACAAGAGGCTCTAACTATTATTAATAATAAAAACTACGCCATAGGTATGCTACTCGATATTACAAAAGCCTATGATAAGGTGCAATTTAAAATACTATTAGATAAGTTACATGGGATAGGAATACGAGGAAAAGCTCATGAATGGTTTGCATCATACCTATCTAAAGGAAAGGGTACAATTAGTAGAAATTGAATATTTCAATAACAACACGAAATTAAAATCAGATCCGATAGTAAACGCGTTAATTCCCCAAGGGAGTGTAATAGGCTGCCTTTTGTTTCTCATCTATATAAATGACCTTCCTAAAACTATAAACGGACCATATACTACGGATTACTGACAAATGCGTGCACTGACTGGACAGGTCCGCTCAATCTGTATGGTTTTTCCTCAAAAGACCGTTTCAGATACCAATCTACATGGTCTGTAGACCTGTGACCTCTGAGTTTGTTTCGGCCTTTCTTCTCAGAGTAGTCAGATAGGAAACGCCGACCTCATCTAGTTTTTAAAATATGATTGTCGTGTAAAAGTGTTTGTACAAACCTACTTACAGAAATAAAATCATTTATCATTTATATCCTATTTTCGGACGACATCTCTCTGCTTACCTCCTGCCAGAACGATGACAATACAAACGTCAAATTAAACTCCCTTCTTTCTACAGCTGTAAACTGGATGGATAATCATAATCTAGAAATTAACTTCACCAAAACAAAATTAATATTACTTTTCACCCCCATCCCCATTAAATCTAAATTTTATTTTGAATAATACAAAACTGGAACAAGTAAATGAATTTACTCTCCTAGGTTTGTCTAGGTTTGGCCGGGAATCGCAGGTCGATTCCCGGCCACCGTAGGCGCGGGCTTGCCAACGGCGAGCAATGGGCAGCTCGCCGTTCGATAAGGACCAGGCCCGGGTCGACGGCGCGTTGTGTTCCACGCGCGCCTCAAAGAGATGTCAGCACCAATGACGTAGTTTGCTAGGACCGATGCCTGCTAGGGTTGCGGAAAAGTCCAAGAGGGTTACCGTGGCCCCTGGCACAGGCAACTGAAGGAACACGGATGGGTTTTAGTCAGTAAGAGTCTGACACGCCCTCCTGCTCTGCCCAGAGCGGGAGAAGTTATTTGATGATGTCCCACCCACAACAAAAAAAAAAAAAAAGGTTTGTCATTATATACCCACATAAATTGAAAATCCCATGTACAGAAAATAAGAGCAAAGCTATCAAAATTTTCATATGCCCTACGCGAAATTATAAAAACTACGAACCTGCAAACTGCATTTGTCACTTACTATGCATATGCCCAGGTATGGCTCAGCTATGGGGTCATGCTGTGGGGTAACAGTACAGATTCACAAACCATATATTTATTTTACAAAAGAAGTTAATTCGAATAATAACTAACATAGAACAAACTGATAGCTGCAAACCACACTTCCGAAAACACAAAACACTCACACTTCCCTGTTTATATATCTTAAAATTATGTAAATTTGTCAAAAAACATCCAGATTTTTACACCACTTGCGAAGAAACACAAACAAGATACACTTTTCGCCACAACAAAAACAAATTATACATACCTCAAACCCGACTCAAAATGCACTCAACCAGCCATTTAGTTATGTCCATAAAAAATATAATAAATTACCAAATGACACTAAAGAAGTAAACAAAAAATTATATTTATTAATAAATTGAAAAAAAATCTGGAAAACAAGTCATACTACTCAGTAAAGGAGTTTTTAGATGACAAATTGATTGCAAAATAAAATTATGCTCCCTCTTATACTTACACCAAACATTATGAAATATAAATCATTTAATACAGAATATAGCAAATCAAACTTAAATTTAAAATATAAATGCAATTTAATATCAGCTTATAATAAAATATACTCTAAGAATTTCATAATATTTACGTACATTATTCTTATGCAATACGTAAAAAATTAATTAACATATACACTATACCTATACTTGACTGACCGGTTGGCGCAGTTGGTAGCGACCCTGCCTTCTGAGCCGCTGGTTCCGGGTTCGATCCCCGGACAAGGTAAACATTTGTGTGCATGAACATGTCTGTTTGACCTGTGTCTGGGTGTGTATATGTATATAAGTATGTATATCAGTCATCAGGTTACCGTAGTACAGGCTCTGCCTAGTTCGGGACCTGAAGACCTTGTGTGGATGTTGTCCCATATAATCTAACCTTTATACACACATCTAATAATATTTATAATAATAATGATATATACATAATTATTATTATAAATATTATTAGGTGGTTACACCTAGGTTACACCTAGTCATTATATATACATAATTATACTCCGAATTAAACAAATGTAATAATTTATAAAAATATAGAATTGCTTGAAGTGCTACTTAGCCCTCTTCCTCTCTCCTAATTTTGCTGTTCCCGACAGGGTCCATATTGATCTTTAACTCTGTTATACCATAGATGTAACACTTATGGGATGCAATAAAGAATTGAGTATTGAGTATTGAAGGTGGCCCTACACAAGTCCGGATGTGTTTTCATGGTCCTCGGAACGCGCCACCGTCGGGTTCCCAAGTAACGGTGTTCACATCGGCGTCGAGTCGACGATGGAGTACCTGAGACTCGTGGTGGAACCACGTGAAGCATTTCCGACGTATCGCTCCCAGACTGGAAAAGGCCGGGATTGCCTTGAAGCGGCTCCTGCCCAATCTAGGGGGCCCAAACGCGTCCTGCCGGAGGCTTTACGTGGGGGTTGTGCGGTCCATTGAAGCGGCTCCTGCCCAATCTAGGGAGCCCAAACGCCTCCTGCCGGAGGCTCTACGCGGGAGTCGTGTGGACCATGACCCTTTACGGGACACCGGTGTGGGCGCATTCCTAGAGGCGCCAGGCAGCCCGCCGGTTGAAGGCATTCCAAAGGGTCATGGCCACCCGGCTGGTCTGGGGATACCGTACGATCTCCGATGAGGCGGCGAGCCTCCTTGCTGGTTTGCCGCCATGGGATCTGGAGGCAAAAGTTCTCGCGCATATATGGCAGTGGCGCAAGGAGGCGAAACGCCACCGCGCCGGGGTGTAACTCCGCTGCCGCAAGAAATCACGGCACAGCGGACAGCGCTCCGGCGGGATCTCATGGCGACATGGAGAGTGCGACTGTCGCAACCCAGTGCTGAGCATGCCACAATTGCGGTGATAAGTTCCCTCTTTGAGGAGTGGCTAGAGAGGCACCACGGCATCCTCACCTTCCGCCTGAGGCAGGTCCTCACCGGACACGGATGCTTCGGGAGGTTTCTGTTCCGGATAAGGCGGGAGGAAACGCCCGGACGCCCGCACGCTATTGTGTTGATCGCCCTGAAGACACGGTGGAGCATACGGTGGAGATCTGCCCGGCTTGGGCGGAGCACCGCCGTATTCTCGTGAAGGTTATTGGCGCTGGCGATCTCTTGCGTCCAGCCCTGGTCCAAGCCATGGTATGAAGCGAGAGGGCATAGAAAGCAGTCACCTCCTTCTGCGAAGCAATAATTCTCGCAAAGGGGGAGGCGGACCGCGTGAGGGAGAGGCAAAATACGCACCCTCACGCCTCTAGATCCCGCAGGAGACGCCCTGGGCGTCGGGAATCCCAGGCCGATTCCCGGCCACCGTAGGCGCGGGCTTGCGGACGGCGAGCAATGGGTAGCTCGCCGTCAGATAAGTACCAGGCCCGGGTCGACGGCGCGTTGTGGTCCACGCGTGCCTCAAAGAGATTTCAGCACCAACAATGGGGTCCGCTAGGCCGATGCTTGCCAGGGTTGCGGGAAAAGCCGAAAGGGTTACCGTGGCTCCTGGCACAGGCAACACTGCCAGCTCTCCCGCTCCGCCCAGAGGGAGAGAAGTTATTTGATGATATCCCACACAAAAAATTAAAAAAAGGCATACCTCGCCGAACTTCCGTGGGCTCGCTTCCGTCGGCTGGCGTCGCTCTACAAGTGTGTCAAATTCAAATTCAAATTTATTTATTTGTACACATAGGTATAATGTAGTGGTACACGATGTTATAAAAATAGAAAAATATTGAGTCACTATGTGCTGCCTTGCAAGGCGTACAAATATTACTACACAGTTGGTAATAGGTATCTGTATACCTATTACCAACTGTGTAGTAATATTTGTAATAATAGCTTATATAATTTTATATAATGCTAAGTAACCATCTTAAATCTTTAGTAATAAAATTAACATAAACAAAATAATAACAAATTAAGGTAACAAAAATTATTAATTAAACTTAATAACTAAAGTAAGTAGGTAATAAATAAATCTGAGAAACTTATTACAGATTTTATTTTTCATCTAAATATTCATTTATAGTGTAATATGCTTTCTGTATCAGAAACCTATGGAGGGAATTTTTGAAAGTATTTAAGTCTTTTGAAGCTGTTATCGATTTGGGTAGTTTGTTAAATATTTTTGGAGCCATTCCTAGGAAACTTTTTGAGAATAGGGCGGTTTGATGGGTTTTTGACTTAAGCGCGCGTTTAGTGGATACGGTTTCAAATAGGTAATGGTTATTTTTGATAAACGTGGCAATTTCATAAATATATAGGGACGGAAGTGTTAATAATTTTAAATTAATAAAATAAGGTTTGCAACTGTCAGTGTTTTGGATCATGCATACTGCACGAAGACACTTTTTTTGGGCTTTAAATGCCAATTCCCTATCCGTAGAATTACCCCAGAATATTACACCGTACCGTAGTATGGTGGAGACGTATGCGTGGTATGCGGTAAGAACGGTGCTGCGATTGGCAACCTTGCTTAAGACCTTGCTTACCTTGTCGCTAAGCTTAGAGTCGTTATTTGATGCTTATCAACCAAATCTTAATAACTATAAGCTCTTTGCAAGATACACCCTAAGTATACGTAGGTATATCTCAGAAAATGTCGAATCAATGCCAATAATAGTTTAATAACTACATGACTCCCAAGAGGGCACTACATTCATAGTTCATATCGCATGAAAGTAATTAAGTTAGGCCCTAGACTAGACCCAATCAACTAGATGTAATCATATCAGGTGGAAGAAACGAGATGATTCGGACGCAGGTACGATCCTCTGATTCATATTAATAGTTGTTATGTACCTAAGGGTATTTCAATATGTCTGCTTGATTAAGTTTCAAGATTCAATGTATGTATGGCTGACAGTGACTCCGCTTTAGATTAAATGCTCGGAATTTGAGAACAAGACTAGAAATAGTTTGTGAAAAATTTCTAATGAATCATAACACTGCCCGAGCTGAGGTTCGAACCAAGTCAGTAGTCCTGTTGGCCGCCCAGGGCATCAGGAATCCCAGGAAGATTCCCGGCTACCGTAGGCGCGGGCTTGTGGACTGCGGGCAATGGGTAGCTCGCCGTCCGATACAAGCCCGAGTCCACGGCGCGATGTGTTCCACGCGTGCCTCAAAGAAATGTCAGCAACAATGACGAGGTCTGCTTGGACCGATGCCTACCAGGGTAGCGGGAAAGTCCGAAAGGGTTACCGTGGCCCCTGGCACAGACAACTGAAGGAGCACGGGTGGGTTTTAGTCTCCGCCCAGAGCGGGAAAAGTAATTTGATGATTTCCCACCCTCAACAATAAAAAGTTGTGTTGGCGACCACTTAACGAACAGATAAGGGTTATGGAAGTCACATAGGTATTCACATTAACATAACTAGCAAAATTTGGGCGTGCTTAAACATCTTGGTCGGATGAGCGGTGGTGGCCCACCACCGCGACTTACGAGTTTTATGTCGTAGGTACTTTACTTTGTGTAAATTATTCCATCTCCACTGCTTTCAAAATGGTGAAGGAAATCATCATGACGAAACCGGCATGTCTTAGAACGAAACATTCGAAGACATGTGACATCTACCAACCCGCACCGAGTTCACGTGGTGGATTAATAATAATAAACAACACAACAACAACACCGACGTCAACACTTCATGTCATTTTTATCATATTCAGATAAATAATTTTTCCTTCTTTTTGAAGCAGTTTTCATATATAGTGTAAAACCCCGCAACCAAAGCCCAAATAGTAACTACAACTCAATATAATTAGCATCTAAAAATATACAATGGACCATAATTTTCGTAAAAAACTGCCGAACAGGAGGTGACATCTGTCATGTCACCTCCGATATTACAGAATTCAATAAGAAATAGAAAAATGAGAAGATGTTGACAAGATCAGCCATACGACGTGCACAACCACCACCTCCGGACTCTTCGCTCAGCTCCGCCTCGCCGCCGCCGGTATCCAGCCCCTCTGTGAGCGCTGTGACGACACCGGCCGCGGCAGTTGCGTCAAGCTCGAAAAATCGCTTTAAATCCGTCCTTTATTCACTAATTGCATAATATACTAATATGGGTGGGTTTGTGTTGTGTAAGTGCGCGCGTGGGTACGTAAAGAGTATGTAGGAGTATGGAGTGTGTGTATGTATGTATATGGAGGTATGTTTTTCGTCACTTATCGTCAGATTATCACGCGATAGTTTGTAAAAGAGTTTTGATGTCGTCACAGCTTCGATCAAAACATCAAAACTCTTTTATTAAGGCCTATTAACTCTTTGATTACGGCCCGCTCCATGTCACAGAGAGCAGGCTTGTGGCCCAGCAGTGGGAACACTATAGTCTGATTTTTTACGTTATGTTAAACATCTCACCCCTTGCAGGTTTATAAACGTGATGTTAGGATACATGTTTCTTACCAGGAAAGATGTATTCCTAACCAGGTAAACCACACACGTTCGTCTGGATCATTTCACATTAGCTGCGCCCCGCGGTTATTACCAGCAGGGACATTCCCATGCCAGTAACAAGTAGCATGAAAAGTATCTTATGTCACTTGGAAATAGTGTAGCATTCGTCGTAACAGATGGAGAAAGACCGTTGACAATTTGGAACGGAGTCACGATTCTCAGCCCGGAGAGAGAGCGATTGAGAAGTGAGAGAAGAGAGGCAGAGTTATGGATTACTGAAACACAGTTCTAATACAACATTTACAGACTGTTTATGATATTTGTTTTGACTTTACGACTACTTATACCGCCATAAACCGTCACACATATGCATTACCAACAGGAAATAATTGTATAAGCCGGCCTTTATATTCAATTACAGTACAGTTTGAAACCAATATCATGTGCGCATTAACCAGAATGCCTCATAAACGTCTAGAGAGTACCATAAATTTTAGTGCTATACGCATAGAATTTACGATATTATACCTCGTTTTAGAGTTATTAGAAGTTTCTGCCGGGACGATGTGTTTGTGTTGGGATGGCTGGATGCGGCATTTACTGCGTTCGTTTCGGAACAATGTTATTAGGTTATCTAAATATAGATGCGTCGTCGAAAAAGTTACTTTAGTATTTTCAAACTTTTTCCTTTTACTTGTGAAATCATTTTAATGTAGGTAGGTACTGTAAAAGCTGTCTGCAAAAGTGGACCCTATGTCACAGATTACTAAATAGTTACTACGTAACCTATGTTGTGCAGGCTGGCAGTCAAATATTTCTGGTTGCATTAGAACAGTCTAAGCGAATGAGCTTTCGAAGTATTCGAAATAGGTTTTTGGTTGGAAAAACCAGTGATAGAATAGAAGCGTTGATGTAAACACGTTCGTTTGGAATAAACGTAATAATTATAACGTTGTATCATTCCATCGCTCCCATAATCCATTTTAGTACTAAGTACCAATTCCTCTCATTTTAAATATAAAAACCTTTTTTACAAAAAAAAAAACTGTTCTGTACTATAAGATAAATTTGTATTTTCCAATTACCTACTGTAAGATAATTCTGTATTTTTGCTCGCGACTGTACGACGACGTACTTCTCCTGTCTTGTAGCGAGATGAGTTAAGCAGTAATAAATCTCTTACTATTTATGAGTTCTTGTGTTCCCTTTCAACAGTACTGTGAGAATTTCATTAGGTAGGTACATAAGTTTGTAATTTAGTCATGCATTCAGTACGCTCATGCTATACAACTTCTAGGCAAGTTGGGGTACGTTCTCAAACAAATCTATTTTGCAATATGTTTCTTTTGCAAGTTTTTTTTTTGTGTAATAAAACACACACATATTGTTGACACAGATATTGTGTGTACACATTAAAACGCTTGCTTGAAAACAAACTCAAGTATTGATAGTTACAATAAAATTCGAATGTCTCAAAAATGTTAGCTTATTACCAGTTCTCCTTGGAGGCCTTGAATGCCCAAGAGTCCAATACTTTACAAAAATATATTCAAACTCTGAAACCGACCATCTTTTGAATTTAAGTTTTTAAGTTTGGAACCACTAGAGCGTTACAAAAGTACTCCACTTTACCAAAAAGTTTTATAATAAGACTATTTAAATTCATTGCATGGTTTGTTCAATTTGTGTCTTATGCTTTCAATTGGGCAATTACGGTTTCCTAATTTTCTTGTTCCTATGGCACGCTTCTTTCTGGATAATTTCTGAAATTAAACGTATTTTAGGGACCAATTATAAAACCACTCAGTCATAGGTACTGGGTAGCTATTAATCTTGAAAACTAATTTCACCTTCCACCCCTACTCAAATATTTGTATATCACAGTTAAGGCAATATATAGGCTTTATGTAAGTAGAGTATTGCATTTAGCCAAGTGATCTACATAACAAAAGGGTGCAATAATATAGCAATATAATAAAATATATTTATTATCGTACCACTTGCTCAAAAAAGTGACATTCTATGTCACAAAAAGCGAACATAACAATAGTCATTTTTAATCTGTTACAAACAGGGAAAGAAAATTGTACTGAATTTCATTCATCCTCTAGGGGGAGAATGTGATTTAAATTTGGAATACTTACCGAAAGGACATCATTCACGTTCCATACATTTTTGAGCCAAATCTGAAAGTGCCGGAAAAAAAAAGCGTAATATTCGGATAGATCACATAATTCCTATTATTTTTTACTATGACACCAAACCTGTGCGCCCTATGGTTATGTTGTTATACATGCTTTTAAAATATACAATGTGAAATAAAATGTTATGTTATTTTAATACGTTTGGTCAAATATATTAAATATGAAAAAAACAAGCAACAATACCAACAGCGCCTCATTTAGATTCAGTACCTTTCATTTAGGTAAAAAAGAACAAAATGAAACAACGTGCAATTGTATTAATTCATTTATATTTGTCCTAATCAAACATATACATCACCTAATCCTATTGCAGGTGGGGTGAGGTATGGGTCATGTCTAGCATAACCCATGTACTAGACTATGGTCATGGTATGAGAGCAGCATCCAATGGTCCTCTTGCCCATATTACATCTGTGTTTACACCATTGAGTTTGTTTATAAAGCATTATACATCTT
Source organism: Brachylomia viminalis (assembly GCA_937001585.2). Lineage (NCBI taxonomy): Eukaryota > Metazoa > Arthropoda > Insecta > Lepidoptera > Noctuidae > Brachylomia > Brachylomia viminalis. Next base: position 25,310,408 of record OW443294.2, on the reverse strand, counting down.
TTTAAAAATGAATACGCATTTATTATGCAGTTATGATTATTAAATAAAATTACGAAAACCGACGAGGCCGTATGAGCTTGATGCCTTTGCTTTTCCGACAAAAAAATATTAGTCGTTTTTGTTTTCTTCAAATAGGTACATAAACGTTGAGTTTATTTTTTTAAATAAGTTAATGTTCCAAAATACGTTTAATTGACATTATTTTTAATAAATGCTTATCTCATATTATTATTGTGTTATTTTTTTCGCAAATGGTACGAAAAGTAGAGTATTTTCCTCGGTGATAAAGCTGTCTTAGTCCTGGGTGAACTTAAATCCCTCGCTACACTCAGGACTCGTCTTAAATCACGAGCTTGTTTTTAACACTCTCGCTACGCTCGGGAGTAAACCTCGAGTCCTTCATTACGCTCGCGATTTAAATCGTCACCCGCGACAGAAGACACTGCTTTATCCCCTTGGTTAATAATCTACTATTCTCCCACAAAAACAAGACATAAACGATAATAATTAAATAACACAACAAAAACAATTACAGTCAAGTGTATGTGCGGAGCTGGTGTCTATTATAGTTATAAACCTGTATGAGGACCTGGTGATCTGTAGATCACCAGGTCCTCACCCCACGAAAGCAGGTACAACATTCAGAACATAAATAGGGACACGTATAGAAAAAAAATGTTGAGACAAGATATTAATTTAGTATCTAAAACGCAAAAACGCCTCTTAGCGCGAAGGTTTGTATGTTAGAGGTGTGGTGTGTATAATTGTGTAGTGGGAGGGTGTGTGTTGATGCGAGCGTGTGTGTAGTGTGGGTGTGTCTGTGTGTCATTTTAGGTTAGTAAGTCGATCTTCCGTGGAATTATAATATTATTAGTATTCACGTTCAGCTATACAGTAACTAATAGTAGCCTAAGTCCACATTCTATATTCAAAAGCGATCGTCGCGCGAATACGCCGTCGCCACGGTCATAAGCTACTTTCTGTTCGATGAACCGGAACGCGTGGTCGCGCTTTAAAGGGCGTTTTCTGGTTTTCCGAACAAAAAGTGACAAATGAACGAGACGGTCGCGTATTTGCGCGACGATCGCTTTTGAATAGGACGCGGGTAGTTAATTAGGAATGAACATTCTAATACAGCCGCCAACACTCAGGAGGCTAAAGGAGGTGCTGATATTTATTTATTTATTTTCTTTATTTAGGCAACCAACAGCGATACAAATAGTATGTTACAGAGTTTGTGTATTACAGTATTGTATGGCCAATAATAGGTTTCCCTGTATAACTAGGATTGTATAAAACATGCTAACGGACTACATACTAATATTTAAATACAAAAAGGTTTAGTTTTAGGTAAATATATAACCTAAACTTAAGTTTAAATTTTAGAGAAAATTTAAACTTTAAATAAGTAAAAATTAAATCAAAGTTACCCACACTATATCCGCGACCCCATTATTTTACTAGCACACATACCAGTCGAAACAAATGCTTGGTAAAATTAATAATTATTACTTCCCCGGAAAACTTATTCTCTTTTTTTTCTTCTTTTTTTCTTTCTTCTTCCTATTATTCTTTCCTTGTTGTTAGACTACTACATATCTAATCCAAAAGAGTCTTACAACTAGAAAAATCAAAAAAACAAAAATTAGTATAACAGAATCAATGACAACAGCGTCCTTCTTACACGCCATTACATTAACTAAGGGACCGAAACATTAGCCGAAATTAGGGACGTACGAATCCTAATATGTTAATGCACTTATAGTAATTAATAAAGATCAAAAGAACGTGTTGGATAGTACGGGTAATGTTTTGAGGTAATGCCATAATATTGTTATATTAGTTTTTCCTAAATTGTTGTATAATGTTGTAATGAATCTGAGTAAAAAGTATCAGTTCCTCGAACTAAAATTTGCGACGGGGCAGTTATCAATATGGCTTTTAATTTCTTCTCTAAGTAATATTACTCATCACTAACACTCATAGTGAATAAATAAAAAATGTTGAATTCAATTACAATGTGAATTTACATAAAATATTTGGAGATCACCTTTTAACCAAAAAATGCTAGTGTTAGGACACTCCGCTCTTCCACTTAGCATTAACCATTAATTTGGAATTGAATGTAAAATTACCAAAGTAAAAACGTTAGTTTTCAAAGAGAAAACGACAAAAATTCGCGTATATGTCTGAAGTGAGCAAGTATGGGTGAGTGTGTTAGTGTGAGGTGTGTAGTTTAGAAGAATTAAAATTAATATAGATCTAATATCCTTTGACAGGAAGGACGTGGAAATGAAATAAACTACAATGAAGGCCACTTACCACGTCATGGCGGGTGTTCGGTCGGCCGCCCTTTTTTTGTAAACAAAGCGGATTTACGACGTAGTTTCTTTGAATGGTGCTTACACTTGAATGTTTATTGTTATTGTAAGGAACAGGGCTTTAAGATAGCGGAGTTTCGTTTGAAATAGGATAGTATTCATTGAGACAATCGTTAGGTGTCAGTATAAGTAAGTGTAAGTTAGCCCTGCGGCAGTGTCTTGGGTTCGCTTCGGAAGAAGTCAAATACGGCTTCTTCCACTAACCATCCACACAGCAATCCGCTGTAAATAAATAGGTTACTGAAGCGTAGTAACAATAGACTCAACATCGTCGTAGGTGTCAGTTACCACTTCTATAAAGTCTCGGAGCTTTAGGGAGTATACCGTCAAACGGGGTGGATAGGGATGTAGGGGTGAATAGAGACGAAACTTTAAAAGGGAATTCCTCCTCCCCCCTGCATACCTATTCACCTCGTGTGACGGTATACGTAGTTTTTTTATTTAGCAATTTATAAGTGGGAAGATTGTCTTGCAAACTGCCTTTTAGCAAAAACAGATCTAACTGTAACAGTTAGAGCAACTAAATACCACTTTCTGCTACTTGGCTTAGAGGGATCATATTATGGGAGTTATGTGTGTTTCCCTAGAATGAGTTGAGGCAAATAAAGTTTGCTTACAGACGGAAGGTCAGGTAATTGTGAAAACTTTACGCGTAGTTCTCTGCGCCCTCTCAAGTTCTAAAAACAATATCTTCGTTGTCCCTTCCCAACATAACATGGCTGAGAGTACGTAAGAATCGACTGGGCCAGTAATAAGTATATTTGATTCAGAAATTTATTTGTATAAGTGTTTTAAAAGTTCATATCATTTTCCTAACTCTTTTCATAATCAGTTCGGCATGCATGCGCCAAAACAGTCGCTGATGATCATAACACCTAGATATTTAGTATTAACCTAAAATTTTTTACACATAAGCAGTCGGGATTGTGGGGTTGGGACAGTTTTGGATCTTTATTTGGAATTCTGGTGACGGTTGCGAGTTAATATACTTTGTCAAGCAAATGTATTTAGATTTGGAAGCATTTAGTGTGTGGAGATTATGATTTAGCCAAGCCGCTAACCTTTCCAGACCACCCTCTGCCGGCACTTTAAAATTAGCCCAAGTCTAAGCAGCAAAGACGCACACAATAGGCATAACGGACAGCCCTCTATGCAGGGCTTGCATGGAGGCTGACGAAACTGTCGCGCATGTGCTCTTCGAGTGCACAGGCGTCGCCCAAATTAGGTCAAAAACCCTCGGGACACCCAGATCTTACACAGATGTTCTTAATAGACCAGGAGACCTAATCAGCTTCTGGAGGGAGGTGGGCTGGTTGGAATAACCACCGACGGCCGACATGGCTCACGCACAATGGTCCACTGAAGGACTAAGTGCGGAAACCAGACCGATAACATAGAACATAGCAGCAAAGACGCAGAAAATCCCAGCATATATCTTCATATTGCATAGGTTATTAATATAAATAAGTAACAAGGCCAGACCAAGGACACTGCCATGACCGACTCCGAAAGTAACAGTTGCTTCGGAACTACTGAATTTCCCGATACTAACCTTTTGCTTGCGATTGTTCAGGTAAGATTTAAATAGTTCAAGAGGGGGTCCCCTTATGCAGATGCTTTCGACCCTAGGTAAAAGTATGGGGCAGACACTGTATCAAAGGCCTTTTTAACATCAAGGAACATAAACATTAATCACATGCTAGACATTAATTTCTACCATTATCCACATTATCTACCAGAGTAGACGTTAGTGACAGAACTGCATCCTCAGTAGACTTTCCCTGCCTAAACCCAAACATAATGACAATATTTAGTGCGGAATTTAATTAGGCGTGAGTTTAAAAGTATTTCAAGGATTTTTGAAATGGACGGCCTATAGTTTGTGTGCCACTTTTAGAAAGTTGACTTGTATTTTGTCCCAACCTGGATCGCTATCAGCTTTCAAACTCATTAGAGTGGGTCGCACTTCGTCGGAATCTGTGTCGAGTAGAACAAAAGATGAGGCCAGAGGACAGTCCGTAGAGAATGAGTCAGGTTTGGTATTGTTTACTCCTGAGGACTGAGAAGTAATGATATTATCTGCAAGATGTTTGCCTATGCTAGAGAAGTAATCATTAACCTGATCAACAGTCCTTTGTGGGATAGTGGATACCTCTAGCAGTTCCAAATGATTTGTTGTTTTAGGTTTGCGCTGTATGGTGTTGTTAACAACACCATACAGCACACGTTTTTTTAGAATTCTTATGCTTTGAAAAGTTGATCTCTGTCATGTTTTTGTTTTTTAATAATGCAATTACAATAAATTCGATACCTTTTTTATGTGATTCTTAATATCTCGTTGAATGGGTCAAGTCTCAGTCTCTTTTGCATGAGATTTCGATGACAAATACAGCGCAGAAAGCCAATAGTCAACCACGGTTTTAAGATTCTATTTTTCAACGGTATATTCTAATAAGTGTGACACAGTTTTGTAGTATTTCGATTAGATTATGTTATAAGTAAGCGTGTTAGGGTTATTAAGCTTCGGAAGTGAAGGAAGATGTCTCGCTTCCCCGTCAGTTCTTCTTCTTATATGATTTCTTATATGATGTCGTGAGGAAATCTAGACTTGTAATTAATTTTAAAATCGTCATGACGCCGTCACAAAGCGTAGTGATCAATCCGCGTTCCGTCTCTGTGTGGGAAATAGTCATTGCCTTGCAGTTAGACAACACTGGCTGATTTAGATATGACGGCGCCACAAGTGGCGCCGCCTTGTTTTGTTACGAAGTTACTGATGATGATGATGCCAGGGAAGCCATTATCGTACAACTTTCACGAAGAACTGCTATAATCCGACACACTCTTGATGGTATTGAAGCTGCCGAACCACTACTACGATGACCACATACGGTGAAGGCTACCCTGCGTCGTTAGATAGGTAAAATCACCATATTATAATTAACAAGGGAACATGAAGCGCCCCGTTGGATAATACAGGCACTATCTTCAATACCTACTTTACAAGAGAGATTCACTGCGCTACGTCGTTGTAGTCACCACCAGAATCCGTGTTTGACAAGATGTGAACGACGCTAAAAGGTTTTTAGCACATAGTGTTCTGTAGATTCTGGCTGAGTTCCAAGATAGAATAAAGCTGTCAGTATTTTAATCATTCTTGGATCAGAAGTTCTGGGTAAAGCAAGAGTAAGGAATTAATATTATTATTTTGCAATTTTTTATCTTCCAGTTATGGGCTTTGGATGGGTTATTAATGGCAGGGTAGGAGTCTGATTGTAAAGTCCGGAATAACAACCGCCATCGAACCTATTTTCAACTTAGCTTAACCACCTCTTGACTGTAATTACTAAAACTTAGTGAAACTTGGTTTTAATTAACACTTTCACACATTAATTGTAACTTCGTCTTACCCATTAGAGATCATTATCTCGATATAATCTAAACACGAAGTTTCTGAGACTTTCTCGAATATTCAATTTGTTTACAAACTTGTGTAATTGTTTCGGTCCTAATTAAAGGTTTTGGGGTTTTGTTTTAATTAAGAGAAAGTGTAACACCTTGTTACACTTTCTCTTAATTTCGCGGAGAATTTCTACTCAATCGGTGGTGAATCATGGTAACAGTCGCTTGCCATTGGCCATCATATAATCTCCACTCCGCACCAGATACTGCTCTTAGAAAATATACCGTCGCTGGAGATGCATGCGCTCGCGTGACTAACGAAAATCGGTTATAATCGCAAACATAACCTCCGCTAAATAAAAGCTCGAAATCGCTATATAATTACCACTCTGTGAACATGGCTCGTCTTCTGCTGCCTCATTATTTCATAACCTTGGCTCAAGGATGAAGAAATGTGGCGTGCCAATTGGTAAGTTTAAATAATTTTAGATTGTCTTCTCGATTGGATGTAGATAGGCTCGTTTTTCATATACCAGGTCCACTCGCTATAAGTTTACCGCATTTCAATTTCCCCATAAATGCTTCACCACAAGGTTTTAAATTAAGCAATGGTTATACAGGGTGAAAAATTTTTCGTCGGTTATCCAAAAAACTATCTGCTGTTTCATAGAAAAGTGCAATATCTACGCGGAAAAAAATTGTATGGAACAGCATTTTTTTAAAATATTAAACTACTAAACATTTCTACGCAGGGGGATTCAAAATCATGTACTGAATCCGTGGTATTAGGTTGCAAGTCCATAATAACCACTGTCCTTACTGGTCGTTAGAGATCAGAGACATTCTGTAAAATTAAGGGGTCTACATGACCTAAACGCAAGATTTATAATTTCTAAAAGTATATGATCAACCGCAGTAAACTAATTCAGAAAAATATATGATATTCTTCAGGATATATGCTAGTTAGATAGGTATTGTGTTGAAAACATAATACAACTAATTTGCTACGATAGAAAAAAGTCACGAAGATACCTCTAAAAATTTTTAACGATTATAAACCATACATACAGCCATTCTTTTTTTTCTTCAGATTGTTCTTTAAGCAACATATTAACGTTTTCATTTTTTAGTCCAATCAATAGATTTTTTTTAAATAGAGAATTAGTTTATATTTTGCAATAAATTACCAGCTTCGTCTCATCGCGCTTCTCTTTCTTTTGTATGCAGTCCGACAGTCACCGCGCTTTAGCTATTGTCAGCCTCTTAACGAAAATTCCAAGTAAGCATGGAACTGCTTGTATCCACGATAAAAGCTGTTATTGCAAAGCTGACAGGCGAACAAAAGCTAGCAATCTGATAAATAATAACGGTTGTAAAGCATTTTTACTCTAATAATCTCCACTGTTTATAGAATACTCGAAAAATTTTGCTTATCTAACTAACTAGCAACCAACAAGCCTTCAAAAACAGACTATCTTTTCAGAATACAAAAATATTCTCGCCTTTGTAAATCAAAAGCAACAAAATGGTCTGGCCAGTGAAGATAGGAAGATGTTGAATTAAATACAATTTGTAAGTGGCACTACAAATTGGCATCCACAGGTACCTTTTCTGCTCTATTTGTTTACATTTTCATCAAATACTTTTGAAACAGACATTATGAGTTGGTATCGGAAACCTGTGGCCATATTTCTTAGTGAGTTAATGTTATTCGTAGATAAAGCACGTTTAGTTTCAGGCAAACTTATTATTTTGTGAAAGTAAGACGTTGCTATTGAATGTGTGTAATTTATTGTTTTATAAGTGTCCTTTAACTTAAGTTACTAACCTCTGAATTTACACCACAGTCAAAATTAAAGTGATCTTTATCCTCATTGTGATAAGGTTCCTGGTGAGTTGCTACTTGTGTTGTTGTCAGAAGCACAATAATTGTGAAAGGACTGTTATTTTACCAACACAGCGTTGTTTATTTGTTTGTGATAAGTACACTGATAACACCACCAAAAGCCACTTAACTAAGGTACAGTAAAATGGGCGTTAGTCCATCATCATCCTCAGCCAAAAGACTTCCACTGCTGCCTTCGGTCTCCTCGACGCATCGTCACAACGACCAATTCTTTGCATGCCGCATCCAGCTGATTCCTAGGCCAGGTCTACCCTATATGGGTCTAACCGCACTACGCATTCCAACACGCGCAAAACGAGTTTTTTTTAAAATTTATTATTCATTGACTGTATAGAGGTATGAGGAACAGGGTCATGTCGGGGCCTTAGAATATTATTCTAAGGTCGGGGCGTTGTATCTAAGCTAGTTGCGCGGTAAACTCTGCTTGCGCGATGCAGGATTTTGCGTGACGTCAGTGTGATGCGCAGTTCGCATATGGCGATGTATGTAAATACCGCTACAACTGCATTAGAACAATTAATTACCTACGTAATGAAGCCCTATAGGTGCACATTCGGAATTAGAACAATCACTAATCACCACGCTTGCTCACAGAGTAATGTCAATTTTGGGCTGATAAGTGAAATTATATTCAGGATAAATAGCTTTCAAAATTACGTTGAGGATAGATAACTGAAAATTACATTTAAGGTTATAATAAATTTTAAATACCTACATAACTACCTTTTTTACGTACCCAAAATATTTAAGAATTTGACAGTTTCATCAACGTTGTGACTAGCCATTTTAAATATGAAAGATGAGGTGCTGAGTTTTCATTACATTTGGTTTTTCGATTGGCATAGTCTCGGTAGCAGACAAAAAAAAAAAAAAATTCAGTCCTGTAAAATTGGTTTTAGAATATTTTGGATGTTCACCCTCATACGCCCGATAATGAATCAGATAGCATTATCTTAAATATTTTAACCCATATGAAGAACTGCCAACGATTTTAATACCAATATATTATTTTCGCTTTTTCAATCAGAATGAAATTGCTTATACAAGGTGTTGTAGTTGAAATAACTGAAAACCTCAAAACGGGTACATTTTCTCGAGTTTCGTGAACAAATGGAACAGCAGATTTGTTCCCTACATCTTGTGAAAAATCCTACTACAGCTTTCGATAAAAACGTAACAATTTTATTCACCTACGTTTAATTCATACAGACGGACCCGATGGTCTCGTGGTTGCCAGAGCGACTGCTGAGCGTGGGGTCCCAGGTTCGATTCCCAGGTCGGGCGGTGTTATTGGGTGTTTCTATTAAGAATTTCTTAAGTAACAGCCCGGAGTTTGGAAGTTGGCGGCGTGTGATACCACCGTGCCTCAGAAAACACGTTAAGCCGTTGGACCTGCGCCCGGTCTCTCTCCGGTCGTCTCAGAATGCCGTCCCATCAGACTATGAAAGTGTGGGAAGAGAGTGAACCTGTGTCTGCATACACACTTGTGCACTATAATATCTCCCGCAACGAAGGCTAATCTCCGTTGAGATTTGCCGCCATGGCCGAAATACGGTCTGGAGGACTATAGGTATTATATTCATACAAAACTGAGTGATGTCCCTCAATGTTCCCAAACCAGGAAGCAAAAACTTTGATTAATACAGAGTGTGTGTTTTTCCGATTTTTTTTAAAAAACACTCTTTTGTTACTAATTACCTACCGTCAATATTATATTGACTACATTCAGATGTTTTCTTTTTGAACACAACTTCTCGGTTTTTTTATCAATCTCAAAAAATAATTATGGTTTCAGAAAAAAAATTGTGTTTCTGAAATCTGTATTTAATCTGTGGAATCCATGTATTATGTCATCTCCGGAATATTATCACAAAATGTACTTACCAAATCAGTTTTCTGTTGCTGCAGTCCGTGATATTTCGAGTATATTTATAAATTACAAGCTTATGCTGCATGAATTTTCTTGTTTTGCACATTAAATATATTCTACAATACTCGGCAATACTGTAGCTTCACATTAGTGAAAGAATTTTTGGAATCGAATCAGCAGTTGCGAAGATTACCCCCTATATACAAACTCACAAAATATGTTAAGTCTATAAATTTTTTTTTTGCTCTTGTTTCTAGTCTAGGTCAGAGGTGACAGAGACAGAGTCGACGGTGGAGTGAGCTTACCCAGAAAAAGCCTGTTCACTCTCACTTTGAAGAGATTAGGGTTGTATGCGTTCGGAAACACAGACGCAGGCAGAGAGTTCATTAGTATCGATATAAATTTATTTGGTTCTGTGAAGGTATATTTTAACTCAACGAAAGAAGTTGGGTAGCGTTTTAAAGCTCGATAGATCAACTAGAATGCGCGCAAGATTAGTCGGCGCGCGTGTTTGAGCTTCAAGACTATATTATTCCTGCCAGAACTTTTAATCACTTTCGGCATAATGATGGCAATTATTTACTTTGGAAGAACACGGAAGACAGCACACTCTTGACATCTGATATAAACGTCGAGATGGCTGCAAACGATTACTTTTGATTTCGCCAGCGCGCAGACTTATTTTGCGCACACTCTACGGGTGAACGTTTACTGTGATTATCGGAAGGTCATCATTGTGTTGTGATAACAAAAGTGCACCCAAATTAGTAAATTTAGTAAAGTCTGAGATAAGATAAATTACTATGTTGTGTGTATTTGGAGTGGGTTTATAATTAAAATAAAACATTCACATTATGAAAGAAACATTTTATTTTTAATAGTTTTTCACTAACAGTGCATTCACAGTTAAAGTTTCTTACGGAAAGAAACAATTTTTCATTAAAAATTAATAGTAAAACAAAAGATATACATTATCGAAACTGCGTGAAATACAAATAGCTTACATTGATAGTGAAACATATATTTTTCCCTAATTTTATTAGACTTAAAGATTCGTGACTATTATTATTATCTTCTACAGAAGGCCGTGTTCTTAAGCATTAATAAAAATAATAAATAATATTTAAAACCATAAAGATTACCCGTTACTTAACGATGCACAGAAGTATCCTACAAGATTTACATTTTTTTTAAGGACAGAGTAAAATTCTAAGTTCACGTTAATATACGTACATATTAAGCCATGTATATGAAGTGAGATATACATATTTATGAAGGTATATCTACGTTCTTATATACAAGTAATGAAATATACTCTAGGAATATTAATTATGTATTCATACGATAAATCTTAGGGTGTACTTGTTTCTTCCAGTTGTTACTTTAATATAATAATATGTGTAGGTACATAAATATACATAATTTATGTGAAATTGAGATGCCACATAAACTGTGTTCCGATTATAAAGGATGAAGAAATTATGTTGAAATACGAAAGGAATTATATTTCTAAGTAAGAACTTTAACTAATGAAATGTAAATTTATTACTAATTGATACCTACATAATTATTATTTAGTTTTAAAGATGTATAGGTTCTACGTGAGTATTATTTTTCTCGCAAAATTAAATATTGCATTTTCGCCGCAAAGAAAGCGGGTTGGTTATAAAAAAATGCGATAACTTTTTAAATAATCCTTTTAAAATTAAAACTAAATTTAATTAAATTTCATTACAAATAGGAAAATTAAAAATCTTTTTATTCGTTTTTGGTATAAAAAAAACCACAAATAAAATTCAACGATGATTTTTAAAAAAATTACAACTTTGGATCCATTTCTTTTACTTTTGTTTCTGTTTGTAAAAATGGCTTTTCTATTCGTGGAGGGAGCAATCCGAGCACGTGCACAGTGACACGGCATCTTGCTGAAGCAAACTTGAAGCCGTTTAGGCAGATGGTCCAAAATTCGAAAAGCAGCATCGGAATTCAAGGCTGAGTTACGCTAGAGAACACATGAATTGGACTCGGAAGTAGACCATGAGAGCGCTATAATCAAGCTTGCATTGAAGAGCCGCACTGGGCTAGTAGTGATAGAAAATGGCACTTTAACTGCAGAAAGATACGTAAATGAAATCTTAATGAGTTTGTTGGCCCATTTTTAGTAAACATGAGCGGGAACGCCATCTTTATGCAAGATAACGCTCATCCCCATATAGCTCGGATAATGATTGACTACATTGAAGATGCCGCTATCACACGCATAATGGAATGGGCAGCACGCAGCCTAGACATGAACCCTATCCAGCATACCTGGAACGAACTGGGACGATGTGTACGCCAACGAAATTCCCCTCCAATCACGCTTCGTGAACTGAAACAAGCACTGTTAGAGGAATGGGAGAATATTCCTCAGCGTTGGCTCAGAAATCTGATGGAAAGCATGCCAAACCGTGTGATAGCTGTATTAATAGCTCGTGGTGGCAATACAAAATCCTAAAATGTGTAAAAATTGTATATTTGATATCGTAGCCTCTTTTTTGAAATCTAGTGCAAATTGTCATTTTTACTACTTACTTTAATTCAAAATAAACTTCGTAATCTTAAACTTTTTTTTCATTGATTTAAGCTCTATAAAATTGTCTATAATTATAGTCTTTATTTTATAAAGCTAGCTCCTATTTTGGAAGTTATTGAGGTTTTTGCTACCGCTTTCTTTGCAGACATGTAGTTCGTATTTTTTTTATTGTCTATTAAAGTAGATACAGATACATTTTTTTTAACTATCCTCTAAATCTTACTTATAATGTCTAGTCAAAAAATCTGTTATTTTAAACAATTCTGCTTGTTCGTTGCGACTTCTAACTAAACAAGTTAATATTTTTTTCTAATTATCAACCTTTAGATACAGGCATAGTATTATTTTGTCCCACTAGAGACTTAATATTATAAAAAAAAACTACTAGTTATTCTAAAATAAACGCTTTTTAATAGAACAGCAGAGTTATATTAAATAACAGATCACTAAATTACATAAAATTAGTGACTAGATGAAATGTTAAAAGTAACCTATGCGATATGTGACGCAAACGCTTTCAAGCATAGCATAATGAGGCTTATCCTAATAAACATACGGTTTATAATTAAATCTAGTACGTTAAATCACAACACTGCAAAATTTAAACATTTTTAAGAGTGGAATGTATTTAGGGCTTTGAAAGTACTTATCGCTGAATGAACAAATTCATTTAACCCGTAAGTGCACATAGAACATTTCCTAGAACATATTAAATTGGGGGAAGCCATTATGGACTTTATAGGGTCGCTTTAAAAGAAAATCTAGGTAGAAATGGTCGTGTAAGATAGGACTTTACCGTTCTCAATGTATCAACGTAAGCCAATATTTATTTGGGAAGATACTTTGGCAGAGCCTATGAAATAAAGTTGACTAAAATAGCTTTGGATCGAGGATATACAGGGATGAAAGAATGAACTGGCCTTGGATTAAGTACCATAAATATAGACTTTAAAAACGTATCTCAAAAGAAATACTCACTCTTTCATTTTATTTAAGTAATGTTCCGTAAGTCCGCATCTTTTGCGGCACGTTCGTTATTCACACCCTGTATAAATGTATACGTGAACCAGTATCGTTGGTTCTTTGTTCCTAAGTGAGGTAAATGTACCCGTATGTGAACACAGTGTCTTAAAAAGCAGCTGTTTATAAGAAAAAATAAATATATTTAACACTTTTATATTACAATATCTAATAGTATTCAAGGTATCGCAGTAAGCACATTAACTATTTTAGAACATACGCTTTTTTGTAAGTATGTATATTGTTCAGAAGTCTTATTATATACAATACTTAAGACTATAAATAAATTTCATAAATAAAATAAATTGTGGTAAAGTGTCTCGCTTTGTGTCGAGTTAGGAATTAGATAGCTTGGTTCCATTGCGAAGTATAATAAAAATAAAAGAGATATAGAATATGAACATGTTAATCTATGTAGTAAGTAATCCGCAACATATAAATATATTAAAGCGTTGTGAAATACTACAGAAAGAAAATATGTTATTGATAAGGTTGAAAACGTGACTCTGCATTTTTTTTGTTTTGTTTCATTAAATATTTTGCATTTCTAAAATAAGCCAAATTATTTTACAAAGCTTTGTTTGTATATTACAAACTATGAAATATTTGGAACCGCAAAACAAATCTTTTATTTGTAAACTATCTACGATTCATTACATAAAACATTAATGTTCGCTTATGCTATTATGTTAATGACTTCAAATATATTAATATTTTTATCTTAATATAATCTGAATGAATTATCTCTAGAAGCAAAACACATTTGCCTTATATTAGTTTGTCTACTGCTTCGCTTTAAATCTATGTAAGTCGTAATTATCCCAGGTTCAACTTTATATACATATTCCTTACGATTATATAGTAAAGCTTCACACAGATCACTATAAGTTACATCTATATGAAAATGTGTTGGTACAAACACGATAGAAGAATTATATGAACTACGTATTATATAGTTTTAAAGACTAGGATCCTCTTGGGATCGAGATTTTTCTATATTCAGCTTAATTTACTTTATTTGCGATATTAGCTTTAACTTACACAAATGAATCTTAACTGAGCTATATATAGGCAAGAAAAATTACTATTGGTGAAATTACTATTGTTAAATTTAGTTTTATAGAGAGCAGAGCTGAGCTCAAAATGTTAACGTTCACAGATAAAAATTTACATCAATATTACATCGCTATTATCAATGAGAACATACGATTAACTATAAATACGCAATGCATCAGCTTCACCATTTTCACTATTATTACATCTAATAGAATCTAATAGATCGCATTCGGTATCAACCACAACAGCTACAAAATTCTTAGCACTAAAAACGACAAAAAAAACGCTTAAATAATATGAAGAGTATTAAAACTTCCAAGTGATATTTGTACACAAAACAGTTGATGAACAAAGTTTTTAATGGTTTAACTATTACAAGTTAGGTATTTACAATGTCAACAGTTTGATCCAATTTGAAACTTGAAACGACTCTGGCCTGATCTTAATTCTGTGATTCAGTTGCTCCACTGGATTCGTCGTTTTCGATATCATCCGGTTTTTGTCCAATGTTGAAATCATTCAACGCATCCTGTATGTGTTTGACCTGTCAAAGAAAATTTGTATTACGAAAACTTTTCCCCTTAGAGACGTTAGTCAAAAGAACGCGTAGAAAGATTTTCTAACAAAGTTCGTAAAAGAATAAATACCATATAGATAGATTCATACACTATCAAACATTCATAGAAAATCATAAAGTTTATCCAATTTCTGCGGGGAGTCTGTTGACGTTGTCTGAGAATGTTGTCGAAATAGAAATGGTCGTATCTCTGACTTTGATAGAATTTAAAAGTTGTGTTTGTTTGATATCAAAAGTAATAAAGGCTTCGGAATTATTTAACGTAATTTCCGAAGCAAAAAGAAAGTTAGATGCTTGTTATTTTTTTACAGATTTGCACTTTGTTGTACATACAGCAGCAGGTTAAGTTACCACAAACTGGCGAATGTACATGGTTGTACGCTTTATGGTATATATAAAAGAAGCTTCTGCTCGCAACTTCTTGTAAGTCAAATTTCTCGATTTAACATCAAATACATATAAATAGACACTCGGTAATACAGACTTCCAATTAGTGAAAGAATTTTGGGAATCGGATCAGACGTTCCGAAGATTGCCTTCATTCAAACTCACAAATTTTAGCTCTTTATAATATTATACTATAGAAGACAAATAATAAAAAGTCTCGTCTGAACTAATGACGTGTCATAATGACGCTACCAGCTACCACAGAGCTCATAATTATATGACCTCGAGAGTCACTTTTATTTCATTTTTCGTGTTTTCTCTTCAAATTCAGCGTTCACCATATTTTTATCTTTTGGTTGCGAAACCCTTTGTATTCGACCTGTGACCTTTATTTTCGTCAAGGTCTTCATAACTTTAGAGATATCTACAAGAACATGAACTAAGGCTAAAACGGTAATTAGTTTTAAGTGCTTAATGAATATTCAGGACCTTGCTTAGGCCTTTATTATAAAATGAGTGTAGGCCTATGTAATTATATCCAATCTCGTTTAGTATATAGCGGGAAAATTTTGCCAAGTAATTATATTACCAAAATTCAAGCGAAGTTTTTTTTTTCTTGGTATATTTTTTGTATAAATTTTTTTGGGAATACATTTTTATCGTAGTTTGTAATGTTTTTTTTTTGTATAATTTTTTCTCAGACGATTTTTACTATCCATACAATCTGATTGTTTATTTATTATCAGACTTGGTTAACTAATTATTTCAAAAAGCTACTGGAACCTCACAAAACAATCCTTAACTGTAAAATAAGACCATGTTTTTTTACGATAAAAAATACACAGACGAAAATAATTAATTTACGCTACATTCTGATGATGATCAATCATCATATCTTTAAAAAACTCACCTGTGAGGCCGCAGTGTCGGTACCAGGGTGCTTGTACGTGTGAAGGAAATAACACGTTCCCGGGATGTCCTTGGGGAACGAATTTGGGAGACAGGATTGGTCCCGAGCCTCCATCTCAAATCCCGGGAATTTTATTAGCCACCTGCCAAAAAAAGTTGAGTTAAGAAACTGTCTGTCCCTTCCGCGGAAAAGTGATTCTGTGTTCTTGTACAGTTCACAAAAGAGTTCGGTATGAGTAACAATAACCATCTTTGCAGAAGGTAGACAAAGTAATACGAGTGAAGCCGCAAATATACAGTACACAAGTATACACTCGCATACTTTTGTGCAAGTTGTTTTGGCACAGTGGTATGCAAGTTGCTGGTACACCATTGCACCAGAACAACTTCTGATTGGTGAATGTCACAAGAGCATGCAAGCTTGTTGCACTATTTGCATACTTTTGAGAAAGTTACGCCGTGTATTAAGCGCTAAATTGAGTGTGTCTAACTTTAAAAAATAAAACACTAACGTCACCATCATCATCATTCTCCACCCTTATCCCAATTCACTTGTGTTTAGCGCAACATGTATTTTTCTTCCATACCGTAAAACGGGGTGAATAAGGATGCAGGGGTCAATCGGGACGAAACTTTAAAATGGATGTTAACATTGAAATAATATAGTTTGTTGCCAAAAAGGACTCTAATGTGTTTAATGTATTATAATTAACGATTAAGTGCCCTTGTTGGCAACAAAGTAATATTTTTTTTTTAACGTTGTCCTACACTAGGAATTTCTCCGGACCGTGGGTGCGTTTACAAACATTTAAACTCACATACACAAACAGCCAGACCCGGAACAACTACTTGCAGGTCAAACAAATATTTGTTTCGTGCGGGGATCGAACCCGCGACATGTAACGCAGCAGTCAATCGCTTAACCACTACGCCAGCCGTGTCGTAACCACGGAGCAGAAACAAAGGTCGTAACTATATTTCGTATTCGTCGTCGTAACTATATTTCGTATCGTAACTATATTTTTTAATGTTAAAATCCGTTTTAAAATTTCGTCTCTATTCACCCCTGCATCCCTATTCATCCCGTTTTACGGTACTTCTATATTAGTCGTATTTTCGGTAGTCACTCCCTTGCTAGACATATCATCTTTCAGACAGTCCATCTATCGTTTCTTTGGCCTTCCCCTAGTCTTACAGCCCTCCACATTCATACTCAAATAAGACACTCTAACGCTCTATGAATTTTCTGTGTTGAAGAACAGAATAATGCATTGTGAATGGTTTGCTGTCCTCTTAAGCCCACTATGTTTTTTACGTCAAAATCGTGTGTCTGTACGCGATATTTTGCGGATAGATAATGCGTAAAACTACATACCTACTACTTTTTATCCCATATGCTGCTGCTGACAAACTGTTATGAAGTTTGGCAGACTTTATGTTTGTTATTGTTTACAGATTTTGAATAAAAAAATATATAAGTGTATAAAAAAGTAGTTGCAGTACTAGTGTCTCTTTTGTCGACTGTACTCGTTATTCACTTGAGACTTACTTTATAGAGTAATTGCAGTATTCCAGAGTTGTACCTTATTAGTAAAGGTAAAAACGTAGGATGACGGGGATGTTTTCTTTGATGAAGCGTCGGTAAAGTTTTGTATAAAATCAATTTGGAAATCAATTTGAGTCGTCCTTGATTATACAATTTGATGGATGGAAAACTTGCTTAGCTTATATTGGATTAAACATTAATACTTATATAAAAATATTCTTAAAAAAAATCTGTAAGCTATGAATAGAATATTTTTTTTATTTAGTGACAAATTGTTCCGATTTAAGACAAATAATCCAAGTCGGTTTTGATTCCATTCAAAACCTCAAAGGTGCCAAGAGTAGGTAGGTGCTCCGATTAGCCCTCTACGCATTATCCATCTTGAAGGACAGCGGTGAACCCGACAGTCGTGCACGCATCAGTCGTGCAGTCAAGCATCCATCATTTTCGACGATTGCAAAGCGCAGATTTGAAGGATATGTCTATTGGTTGATTGACGAAATGCTGGTGTCAATTAAACTATCTTAACCTTAACTCCTTCTTCACATTTCGCAAATAGTTTCAGTGGATTCACAATATTTTAATTCAAGAACAAAACGTAAATAAATGAAAACAATACAAAAAGGCAGCGATATTATTCTGAAAGTTTATTGTCCTTCCTATCACTGTGCGTCGTGCATCGACATCACGGATGCATATTGCGTAGAGTTTTATTCTTAATTCGCACCCTAGTACATGGGACGTTTCCCCCCCCCTGTTTCGCACGGTTTTTAGAACTTGATAATACATCGTGATGTCTTTATTACGAAGTTTATTTAATATTAATGTACGCGCGTATGTATATAATTAACTTTTCATTACTCATACTCTGAAAGTAGGTCTGAATTTACCTGAGGAGCGGGTTGAAACTGATACTTTTCAGCCCTAGGGAGAATCGCTTTCAACTGACACCTGTCAAATTATTAAAAAAACAACTAGTTGAATATTGAACCATGTTCCAACTTCCTATACAGCCACTCAATAACAGCGCGATGTAAAATTTAAATAACTTAAAGTAATTTAATTAAAGAATTTATTTTTTTAATAACTTTATTATAATTTACTTTCAACTATTTCTTTAAAATAACATAGGTTAGGGCAAAATATTTAACACTATTGCGCTGCCACCGAAGATACCGTGGAAGTGACGATGTTTTGGGCCAACAAGCTCTGAGAAAAGTCGTGCCAGCGACACGAAGGAGAAGAATAATGTATTATACAAATTAACTTTCCGGAATATACGAGTATGTTTTAAATTAATGTCAAACTCGCATCAAAATCAAGTTTTCACAGACACACACGAAAAGAGACTTTAATTTATAATACGCGTGGATAGATATTAGTCTAACCGGAAAATCCGCCCCAAAATAAATTCCAGTAGGTTATTTATGTATGCACCTTTATGGTCATATCATAAATTTTTCATACGACCATATAACCCTTAAAAAATGTATGCCAGTGAGATCATAAAGTACGCACCCCTTTCACGCCAAAAACTAATGGATCATAAGAGAAAGTCTGCAACGAATTTTCATGAAAAAGGGCCCCTTTTTGACAGCACCTAATACTTAGCTTTTGTATTACGCAACATTACCCTTTTTATTTTGAGGATATGTTTTTACTAATGGAAAGTATGTTTTCTAATGAAAAAAAAGTGTTTTTTTTTTATAACAGCGTAATTAATGTCGAATAACTGTCCCATATTTGGCCGAAATCAACTTTAGTTTTTTATAGAACTACGTCGAGGTCTACTTAATAAAAATCTTAAATCCAGTCATTCAATGTCAGACACACAGCCTAAACGAAAAACGGACAGTAGATTTTCAATTGAGTTTTTGAAAATTCGTCTCCTAGAGTTAAATAGGATTATGAAAGTAAGTACAGAAGAAATCTCACCGCTCACGCAGCTTGTAAAAATGAATATCTAAATTATTCACATCTATTTTCGAAAACAGTCTAACAAGTACCTACTGTATAACACACGCACACACACACAACACGTACGAGTACGTACGTACACACACGTGTAGCGGTATTATCTACATCGCCACACGCGAGCTGCACGTCATACTGACGTCACGCAAATCCTGCATCGCGCAAGCAGAGTTTACCGTGCGACTAGCATGTATACAACTTCCCGACATCAATCGTCGGGCAGTTGCCCACCAGACACGACACCCGTCTGATCGGAGGATCCTCCCTTTTCTATGGAGGTATGAGTAAACTTTACACCCTGTTCCTCGTACCTCTATACACGCACATACATACACCCACGCATACACACATTAATCACTCTGCATGCAATCAGTGCAGCTCAGTACCTGATAAAGGTAATTATTCTAGCGCATTGAAGGATCTACAAACCATGCTCCTGGATTAGCATCTATCTTCAGAGTACGTTCATAGAAGCATTACTTAAGATGTTATACGGATAACATAAATTGGTCAATTCGGGACACTAGATATTGGTCAAACAAGAACCAATAACGTCACGATATGAAGCGCTTCACTGTGATGCCGAAATGCACCCAGCTATTGAACTATTGTTGCTAGGGAAAACCTCCGCCCCATATTGAGCTGAATGGATTACTCTATACACTTGTTAGTTCATTAGTAATACAGAAAATATGTTATTAGGTTATGAAAATATGTTATAAGGTTTACTAGTTATACCAAAAACCAGGGCCAACTATGGCAAAAAAATGCTTACATTCAATAAGATACCCTCACGAATAAGAAACCTACACTGATTCAATGCATTCAAAACTCAGCTTAGCCTGTATCTAATTGCAAACCGGACATTACTGAAAAAATGAATGCGTTGGGTGGGTCGAGTTTCTAGTAGTTTTAATTAGTTTGTGACGGATGCTGTCGAACCTAATATTAGTATTATAATTAAGTAATAGTTATTGTTCTCAAGTAAGCGACATGTTATGTTTTTATTGAGAATAAAGTTTCTTAAACATATGTCCACAACTTTGTCTACGTGAAATTTCTTGTCTTAACACAAAATATATCCTATGATACTAGGTAACAGTGTAGATTTCTTGATAGAAAGCCGCTATCGCCGTAAAATATTTCACTGATGTGAAGGATTTTTTGTGATCGGATCAGTACTTCCAGATTACTTTTTACAAACGTATAAACAATAATTTTACCCCTTTTTGATTGTTATAAGATTGTAGACAAAGAAATGAGAGTACCTGTTATAGTAGAAACAATTTGAGCCATTTTTAGGAATTCAACTAGATTGATCCAGCAATTATCTGCTGAACTACCGCCGTGACGAGAACTTTTGCCAAAACCTACTAAAGTTGCTGAAAAAATCATCCGTGTAAGCGCACATTTAGGCAGTCCTAGGCCAATTTCCATGATAGAATATTGCACAACATTTAAGATGCCAATCTGTCTTCCGAAGATCCATTACTGTAATTTGAGCCGTGAATAGAATTCCTCCCTGATCCGGGTAGTGGGCGAGCATTTCGAATTCAAGCCGGGTTTGCGGCCATCATTGTTACAAATTGGCCAATCGATTTGATGTAGAGTATAGTATAAACCCAGCTGTAAATTATAGAACACCGAGTTTTAGAAAATGTATGTTCCTGTTATGATAACCGGTGCCGAAACGTGGACACTGACAGTGCGGCTGGTCTACAAATTCTAGGTCGCTCAACACGCTATGACGCGGGCTACGCTCTGAGATTCTTTGAAGGATAAAATCAGAAATGAATTCATCCGGAAAAGAACCGGAGTTACTGACATAGCTTGCGGCTTGTCGAAGGACCAGTGGTCGGTGGAGTAGACGAATCCAAGAGCGGAGACCACGTATCGGCAAGCGTTGTGTGGGAAGCCCCCAGCTAGATGGACTAACAGCCTTAAAAAAGTGGAGGACAGGGTGTTATGGCGCAGCCTGGGAGAGGCCTATGTCCAGCAGTTAACTGCGATAGGCTGAGTTGTTGATTGAGTTTAAGAAAAAGTTCGGCTTTGTAGAGCGTCATCTCTGCCACTTATACTTGCCTGACAGTGTCTTTTTTAAAACTCAATGTGTCGTAACAACATCCAGGTACTGCAGTGCATTTGTGTGGGTATCACGACTTTAAAAGGAATCGAAGGAAAATCGTAGCATTCATTCAATTTATTATTTAACTCGTTCATTTAATTAAATTCAAAAGTTCGTTCATGATTTGAAAATCACTGAACAGCGTTTTATTAAATTAATTTCATACAGATTTATTACAAATGTTTGTGAATTTGTTCGAAATGCGGAAAACAGCACAACTGTGGCGCATTATGACGAGATTTAAATTTACCTATAAATATCTGGCTAAAAATTCAGTTAATTTCAATTAAGAATGTGATACCTCGTTGAAATCAAAAATAACAGTCATCAGAAAAATAAATGTGTGGGGGGTCGGGGGACCCCCGTCAGGAACGAAGTTCCTTACGCTTTTTGTTCAACTCCGAATATAATTCGCTATGGAGATTTAGATAGTATGATGAAATAGTTTTCAATTTTCTCAGGCGCCATCTTGGGTTTTTGTTTTGACCTTACTAACGGCTTCAGCGCCCCCAAAAACCATGAAAACGACACCCATTAAGAAAATTTTAATTTTTTTTACGGTTGCTATCTTAGATTTTCATTTTGACCTCACTATCGGCTTCAGCACCATCGAAAACCATTAAAAGTCTCTCTCTGTCTCTTTCAATTCTATGTAATAAAAAATCGCAAAACGCTTTTTCTTTACGTGACGATTACAAAAATTTTACTCTTACCGCAAGCTGCCTTAAAGAACTTCGTTCCAAAAAATGCTGAAAGGCAAAATATCTGAAATTCTCGTTGTGCTACAACCATCAAGGATTTCGTATATTGATACTTTTTAATATTGTGAAAATGCAAGATGGAGAAGGACCGAATTTTCAATTCGTCAGATAATTTTTATCGATATTTTAGAAGCTAGGTGCAATGTTCCAATTGGTCGTTTCCTTCGGAGAAGAGCCGACAAGAAACTCCTCGGTTACTCTTTTAAAAATAATTGGCTTTTACAATATTTCTAAATTAGTGTTATTAGCATGGGAGGACACTGTACTTAACAAAATAGAAAATGGTCAACACATCGAACCATCTGTGAATCTACAAGGCCTACAACGTTCTCACATTCACGAAATAGAAGAGTGAATATTGCGGTTTGATACAATTATTTTCTATACAAAATTTGCAAATTTCTCAGATAAAAGTTATCTGAAGATTGACAATTAGGCCTTCTAAGTAATGTAATTAATAACTTACTCATAAGTAGTAGGACTGACGTTGATCTTCAAGGGTTCAGAGCCGGATTCAAACTTGTTGGCAAGCGTGACGTTGTGTCCGAACAGACAGTACTTCAACATCGTCTTGCCAACCACTCCAGCGAGAACGGTCCCGGTGTGCAAGCCTATGCGCATCTAGGAAGAGTAACAGAATTGTTAGAGTAGGTTTTTTTTGACTTATATTGTAAATAAGTGAAAATTATTTGGAGCGTAAACGAGGCAAAGGGATGTAAAGATCGTTGCACGTGGTGTTCTGTTGTTTCTGGATACCCCCATGGGAACAAGGCGTGAGTTATGTATGTATGTATTTGGAGCAAGAATTGTTGGTTATCAATATCATCAAAAGGAATTGGATTTCAATTAGGAAATTACTGCTGACGAGGTTTGTGACGGGACTCGTTGAATAAGTATGTGGATATTATGGTCGGGTCTAAATCCACAGACACAGGTAAATAGGTACTTAACTACCTACGATTTAAGCAGCGCATTCACGATCAAATTCCTCTTGTTATATATATAATTAGAATCATTGCCGTAAGTTTGGCAAATGACAATAAAACCCTCGGCAAAGAATCTAATTATTTTATACTTTAATTACGGCGATAAGAGTTACATTACAATGACTTAATAATGGTTTTACCTAAAGGTTAAACCTTACCTAACCTAATTTCACTGCTAACTAACAATTTTTTTGTGATTAATAAATTCCGTACTGTACAATTGTTATGTTTTACCAAGATTATTATTATGCTTATTTGCGGTATTATTATAATATATTTTGTTTTAAGATACGGCAACACAATTTTGGTGAGTATATGCATTTTACTTTGGTGCAGGTATCGTTAAAATTGGAACTCAAACACTATCAAAAATATAAAATTTTATTCTCCAGCACGTAAATAGCTCGAAGTGCAACTAAAATAAAAATAATAAATGTTTTATGGCAACAATAAAAATATAAAATAATCCATAAAACTAACGTTAAACCATTTTAATACTATTTTCAAGTATTGAGATAACTTTTACTGATTTTCCTGAAATATTATGTGTCGGGACAGGAGGCAGATTGGAGCTGGATTCTTCACCGGTGGTAAGTGGCTGGCTGGTATATGTGTGTTGCGGGTGAGAAGAAAAACTCTGAAGATGATTTTTGGGTTACATTTGAATTTGACAAAATCTATAAAACGAAACGTTGGACAGTTTCTAAGCACTTGTTGTGCGTATGATGTCCGAGGGTCATGAGAGCGGCGCCATGCCGCCGCTCACTGTAGTCTCGCAAGTCGTCGACTCGCACAAACGTCAGGCTAGACTATGTCAAAGCGGAGGACACGGTGGAGCATACGGTGGAGGTCTGCCCGGCTTGGGCGGAGCACCGCCGTGTCCTCGTGGAGGCGATTGGCGGTGGCGATCTCTCGCGTCCGGCCTTGGTCCAGGCCATGGTACGGAGCGAGAGGGCTTGGGAAGCCATCACCTCCTTCTGCGAAACAGTAATGTTCGCGAAGGACGAGGCGGAACGCGTGAGGGAGAGGCAAAGTTTGCGCCCTCACGCCCCTAGCCGCCGCAGGAGACGCCCTGGGCGTCGGGAATCGCAGGCCGATTCCCGACCACCGTAGGCACGGACTTGCGAACGGCGAGCAATGGGCAGCTCGCCGTTCGATAAGGACCAGGCCCGGGTCGACGGCGCGTTGTATTCCACGCGCGTCTCAAAGAGATGTCAGCACCAATGACGGGGTTTGCTAGGACCGATGTCTGCTAGGGTTGCGGAAAAGTACGAGAGGGTTACCGTGGCCCCTGGCACAGGCAACTGAAGGAACACGGGTGGGTTTTAGTCAGTAAGAGTCTGACACGCCCTCCTGCTCTGCCCAGAGCGGGAGAAGTTATTTGAAGATTTCCCACCAACAAAAAAAAAAAAAAAAAACTATGTCAAAGCGCGCCAACTTCACACTTGCGTTTCACTGTCAATTGACATCCCGTACTTATGACTTTTCCGAAATATGTATTACGGTGTTATTTAAAAAATTCAAAAAGTATTCGGAAACAATAGTTTTGCTCATATTGACAGTGCCCGGTTGATGACAATAGTCTAGCCCCTTATTACATGGTGCATAAAAATAACTGGCGAAATGTAGGTACAAATGTCGGTTACACACATTTCGCCAGGTATACCTATTTGGTACACCTTTACCTAATGTTATGTTATGTTTGTGTTAGACAGTGTCTATAGTAGCCTTTTTCCCATGGAAGCTATCATAGATAATTTATGACTGTTTAAAAACGTGTTTTCAAATTGACCCTCCATTGCTCAAAACATAGTCTTTGAATGTCTATTTACAGCCTGAAATAAATACCTAATCAGATTCAAAACGAATTTGCGAAACATAAAACTAGTAAGATTAATTTCTCTCAAGGAATGTACTATAAAACTTTGATTAAGCTTTCCGTCAACGTTTATGTGTGAGGCGGAGGTGAGGGTAAACGTAGATGTTTACATTCTGAGGCAAACTGTTGATTCTTTGAGGGAAATAGGTTACGTGGGTATACAACGGCCATCATTATAGTTTTACACCGTGCTTTCATTTGTATTAAAATTAAACGTTGACTCATGTTGACAGGTAAAAAACACTGTAGGATTATCTCTGCATTCTATTAAAGAGACAACAGCATTTAATGTTTTTTTAATGTTGTTATTTACCTTGATCATTGTTACCTACTACTTTATGGAGCTTACAGAGCATTAATACATAAGTTTTTATGTTGTATGTAAGTAGTTAACTAAAATATTTTATTGCACTCATGTTTCTAGTTAAGCGATTGCTAGCAGTCCGTAGGATACGAATTATGCAAGAGAAATGATGCTAGGCAGCAAGGGAACTCCCAAGAGCTTAGCAGAAGAATTACCGATGAATTTTAGAATAACCCAAAATATAATGAGTCTTTTTGTTTTTTTGCCCGTGATTTCAAACTCAAAGCATTTATTTCAAATAAACCAATTACAGGCACTTTTAAATTGTCAAGGGGTCGGTCAGTCAGAAAGATGAAGCTAGTTGCCCATTCCAAAGCGTAGTAAGTACATATGGTGAAGAACGGGCAAGAAACTCCATGGACACTCTTTTAAATCAAAATATTGTTACAAAAAAGTGGTTACATCATTCATGTTGTAATTATACATGTGAAAACGATGTACGCGCACGTTAAAAAGCGTCCGTAATAAAAATATTAAAACATTTATGGAATTAAAATAAGCCGTGGCAGCTCAGAAATGACCAGTACCTACTGACGGCGCCCGTTCACGAACATGACGTATGGCTACGTAAAGGCTATTCAGAGTAGTTAGTAGTAAAGAAGCCAATAAATTCAAATTTAACATAATATCTCGTATAATCAAAGTATATACATACCTTTATAGGGTTCCCCTCGTGCGTCAAATGCTGCGCACATGTTTCCACCATGCGCAGTGCCATCCACGCTATCTGCGGCGCGTGCGTGTCGATCTTACGATGTAGCCCGCTCGCCACGCAGTATGCATCGCCTATTGTTTCAACCTACACATAATATTTTAGAATGTAAGATTCACAAAGAAACAGTACAGTAGATGATGATGATGTCTTTCAAGTTAAATTTTGAGAGTTGTTTGATTTTTCAACCATAACGAGATTTGAAAAGCCTGATCAAATAGGAATAATTGGCCATGCAAGTCTTGAGCCAAGGCCCATGACCAAATATCGCAAAATACATAAATACGTTCAAAGTAACTTGAGCAAGTTAGCATCTCGTAAGAGGTTTGGTGGTGTCCGGTCATGTTTTGTTTTTCGTTGACTTGTATTCGATTTGGTCCCAACAATCTAAGAGTCTAGCAATACTTTTAACAAACTTTAATATCACCACAATCAGTATTTTAGGGAAAATTCGGAGCCTTCCAATTTCTAATCCACGATCTTCAAAGATTTATTAACACATTTTCATGAATACAAAGCTTCTATAGCATCTGACAGCCTTCAAACAGATTAATAACAAGAGTAAATTACTCTCAGTAAACGATTATTAATTACATAAAACAGTCATTATAATTATGTCTTAATTATTATTAGATAGATCACTGACAACCATTATGTTTGTATTCTATCCACAAATCTTTTAACCGGTGTCACTTGATTAAATACTCTTTGATGTTTTAATCTAAAAAAGAGACAAAAACCAGGGATGGGTCGAAGCATTCAATGCAAGCATTCTCAAAAGATAAGAGAATGGATTAAAAGATTAGGTTCTAAACAATAATTTTGAGAGATTAGGTACACAGAATTTAAGAACGAAATTTACCTGTGATAGAACGTTTTTGGGTGTTATTTTCCAGATAACCTAACGGGTTGTTTTAGGGCTGTATGCACGTGTCACACGTAATGCGTTTTAAGTCACAAATACGCAAACGAATCAATGCTGCATTTTAAATTTTAAGCATATAACGCAACGACGTGTTACAAAAAAACGTCGTGTGCCCTCAATGTTTCACGACATATTATAATTATTAAAATCTATGGCTATAGGAAACGCTAAGAAATAAATAAATAAATAAATATCGTGTGACATTTCACACAGCACCATCTAGTTCCAAGTTAAGCACTTAATTAAGGCTTGTGTTATGGATACCAGATGGTTGATACACTACTTAAATACATTTTTTTTTTTTATTTTTTTTTTTCGTAAATACATACATATTATAAATATACATCCATGACTCGGGTACAAATGTCCATATTCATCATACAAACATTTGCCCCTACCGGGATTCGAACCCAGGACCATTTGGTTTCGCTGACTACACTTAGCTACTGTAGCCACTACACCAAACGTGTCGTCAAATACTAATGACTTCATAATTACTTTCTATTTAAGTTAAGCTGTTGAAACTTAAGCTTCATCAACGTGGATGAAAGACGGATAAATATTTACATCATTACCTCGTCAGTAAAATCAACACTAGGCTGACATTACTGATCTGGGGTTGAAGGATTTTAAAGCACTTGTAACGATAAGGTTATTTAATAGAATCCATTCCAATTTACGTTTGATGTATTTTTAAACAATCAATTAGTTTGAGCTTTATTTAACTAATTGTCCGTAATGATTTTAGTGTGTTAAAACAATGATTTTGATATTTCTGCCATACATACATATACAATATAGATTATTCGAATAATTCGTAAAATTAATTTTACTCGAATAAATTTATATCACCAACTTAGTTAGAAATCTCACGTTAAACTAAAGTCAAGTTTGTTTTGTTCGGAACTTAGTTATTTTTGGTCCTGTTTGCTTTAGTCAAATAATATGTGTAAAACGAGAAACTACTTTAAATACGAAAATTTAAAAAAACCTAAGAATAAATCTTAATATTCAGAGCATTCTGAACCAGAACAAAGGTGAACGGGTCAACGGAGGTGCATCCGTTGGGTGCATCTGAATACCAGTATTTTACATGGAGCGACTGCCTATCTGACCTCGATAACCCAGGTAGGTACTGGGTAACACCATACCCCTTAGTTAAGACTGGTTGTGAGACTTTTGGGCTTCTGACTACCAGTAACGAATGTTAAAGATCTACGAAAGACAGCCGGGACCACCGGCTTAACGTGATTTCTGAGGCACGGAGGGGTCTCGATACGTAATAGATGATCACCCATCCACGAACCGACTACGGCGAGCGTAGCTTAGCCATTAATGGACCCGTGCGACAGTTATTACATAATAACCGCTTCATTTCCACGACACTCCTTCAAAACGAACGGACTACCAGCCGGCGGCCATTGAAGTATTTTGTTTCCAAAAGGCAAAATTTCATTTTAATTACTATCAGTAATTGTATGCTCCCCTGCTCTTGTTTCAAATTACGGAGCTGTTTAGGTTAATTTGAATTTCTAGAGAGAGCAATTTTCCAACAGTCTTCAGCGTGTAACACGAGGATGCAAGGTTTCTAACAACTTTGAGGTAGAATTGTTTAGTGTAGTAATACAGGTACATTCATATGTTGGTCTTAGCATACCATTTCCATTTGCATTTTGCATTTGCAGATAGATAGGCATTCTTAATTTCAGCATTAATAACTTGAACCCTTTATGCCTGGAGGCTTTTTATTATGTATTAAGTTCTGTTTACGTTTTTTTTGAAATTATTTATTTCTGCTTGAGTATAGTTTTCAATATTGGCGTGTGCTAGCTGACATTGGCAAATAATTGTAACGTTTTTGTGTTTCGTAATGTTAATTACTTGTTACTGTATATAATCCAGTTCTTCTAACTGAACTGATAGCAGTGCTGCTGGGGAGTTCGTTCCGCCACTTCTTCTTCCCAGCTAAAGCACTAGGAAGTGGTGAAGGGCGGGCGTTTTGGGGGGACTGTCTTATGTGAGTTTGACGTTCAAAAAGTGCTGATTCTCAGCCTAGTTTGAATAAATGACTTTTGATTTGATTTGAACAGTTTTATTTTGTAACACTTATCTAACGCGGTTTAAATGCAATTGTTTATATCTTTGCGGTATTTAACACTCAAATATTTCTACGATATTAAGAATTTCATACATCTACAGACGGAATGCCAAACAAAAACAAATTGTTTTGCATTCAGTTCATGCTTCATTCTACCGTCAATGTTGTCGTTGGGTTTTTATTTTACTTCATCTATATTCCTTTGCTTTACTGCCTTATTTATTTGACTTTCTAATTTTTCACTAAAACCTGCAAAATCGCCTTGCCAAAAATCTGAATTTTTACTTAGTTCACTTACCTTATAAACATCCAGCTCCTCACAGAAGATATCAAACACGCTGTACAGGTCTTCAAGCATGGCGATGACCATCATCGGCGTGGCTGTAGCACATATTGACGTGAAGCCTACTATATCGCTGAACAGCATTGTGACGTCATCGTGGCTTTTAGCTTCGATCTTCTCACCTTTGAAAAGAATCGTTTTATTGAAAATGTGATTTATGCGTGTCTTCAGTAGCTGTTTATTGTTCGTTTTGATTTAGGCCTAGGATAAGATTGCCGTTCCGACAGTACCTACTTAAGTTGATATTCGAGAATATTTTTGAATTTAAATTAATTGAACGCTGCTAGTCATTCATTTACATGATTAGTATCACTAGCTAGTAGATTCAATTTGGACTAAATATAGAGATACTGTGGAATAAATAATATATTCCATAAATTCATATAATATAAATAACATTCTGATTTTGTTACGAGAAATATAACACAGTTTTGTTGAACCAATATTCATGACACCTGAGCCCCGTATACCTTAACACAGACAACTTATTATACAAAGTGATTCATCACAATTAACCCTCTTTAATTATGCATCCAAGCCGTTATAACCTAATGGAATTATAAAAGTTGGACGCACCTGTCTTACGAAGTGCACACTCAAAGCTCGATTAAAGTTAGTAATTAATGTGTGTGCCAACTAACAATGGTTTACAACCCTGTTGTGGTAGTGAAGGGCGTGTGACATGGTACAAAGGAGGATAATATAATAGAAGTACATATAATAAACTATAGTGGGTGTTATGGTGATGACTGGCGTTATTGTGCCGTTGTGACGTCACTATCCGCAGTTGCGGCACTATACAGGATTGAAATCAACGTAGAAATAATATATGTAGCTTGGTTATAGGATATACGCAAAGATATATCATGCCGATGATGGATTTTTTCATAAAATCATTGTCCTATATTTTTTTTATCAGTCTCTTTTAATACAGAGGCTGAAATCACCATAAAAATAAGGACGTCTGATTCTTTGATAACACCAAGTCACAACTAAGCAATAAAAGTCATAATTCCAACAAAACTTTAACTTATTCAGCATCTTAATAATTCACTTTCATATGACACTTTACTCAAGCCCACGCAGACAAGTTGGACAAATAATTGTGAGTAAAATTCTCAACAGAGAATATAAATACTCGAAATAAGCCTTTGTAAGCATTTTGACATCAACATCAGTCAGTTTACATGGCAAAATTGCGTGATATTGCGTGATAAGATAACTGGGTGCGTCACGGAATTCGTCGTGTCAAAACAAATGACGCTGAGTGAATGGAACGCCTCAGTTATGGTTTATGACTGTAATAAGGGTTCGTGGAACTAAGGGCTCCAATCTTAAGGGCGGGTTGTTTCACGTCCACTTAACGCGCACGTATACGTCAAAAATGGCGCTAACTATCGTCAAACCAAAACCGATGTTTAACAAAAGTATGGCCTTAACGTCCGTCAAAAATTAAAGATTACATTAACCGGTGCCAAACCCACTGGTTAACGTCATTTTATACTTAAACATCTGCGTTCTGCGGCGAACAGTAAACCATTATGGACTCTCTTTTGTTGTCTTCGTCTTTGTTCGACGCAATGAGGTTTAACATCATTGGTTCGACGATAGTAAGTTCATCTGATGATGAAACAAATGGTGTAGAAAGAAAAAAAAATTAAGTGCGTTCTCTGTAAAAAAAATACCATGTGAAGTCCAAACATAACGACACACAGGAGTATCGAAATCGGATCGCTTATCACATTAGGTACTTATTTTGGTGTAAAGGTATCCATTTTTCAAGAGTTTTATCAAAGATTTAAAAGCGGTGGTTTGATAATTTTTTGCGTGTTTTTGTCAGCTTGTCACTTCACTTCAAAATTTGACGTGAACAGCGAAATGTTGCCATAACATAAAAATCTTCAAACCATTTTTTTTGGGAAAAGGTTTGCTTTTTACTGGCAACTTTGACGGACGGTTTTTTATGCAGTAAAACAACGCTTTGTATTTGACGACCGTTAAACATTGTACGTAATCGTTATTATTTGACGTGCGTATCTTACGATAACCAACTGTTTGAAACAACCGGCCCTAAGTGCTTACGTGTGAAACTAGATTGAGATCTGTAATGTAATGTAGGTCAACTTTCATTGTTGCATGTTTTAGAGCCTATAGTGAAAAAGTTCATCATCTGGCTAGCCTTTTCCCAACTTTGTTGTGGTAGGCTTCCAGTCTTACCGGATGCAGCTGGATACCAATATTTTACATGCAGCGACTGCCTATCTGACCTCCACAACCCAGGTCCCAGGACCTTGGTCTTGATCAGACTGGTTGTCAGACTTTCGGGCTTCTGACGACCCGTAACGACTCTCAAAGATCCACGAATAACAGTCGGGACCAACGGCTTAACGTGTTTTCCTAACACCCATCCACGGAACAACCGCGCCAAGTGTGATTTAACCTGACAATCGACTATGCGGCTGTTATAACTTAGCCACGAGCCCCTTGAAAATGAAAGAAAAAGAAAAATAATGAAATACTCAATATGACATAAATATTGATTAGAATGAATTTTCCTACCTGAGTATTAGTATAAAATAGAAAAACAATTGCCTAAAAGACAAGGAGCTTATAAACGCAAGAAGGGATAACACAATCTCAAACAATGACAGTAACAAACCGACAGTGACTAGAACTTAGTAAATAACCTTTAAAACACAAGTAAACTACGCCACAGAACGCCATTTCGAAACAAGATTGACTCGCTAAATTCCCACTAACACCTAACTCACTTCAATTCCCAGGAAGGAAACTTTAATCAAACATAGTGCGTGCTTAAATTAAACCATACATAAATCAATTTCAAAGTGTACGAACAGATAATTGACTTACAAACTTACCTAACCACAGTCTCTTGGCTATGTGGGGAGGAAATATTAAGTGTAGAAGGCTGACATTCTTTTGTCTTTCCTTGTCAACTGCTTTGCTTGCTTCTTCTATTGAGTTCTTTAGCTTATCCATGCGTCTTCGGAGTCCATCCTGGTTGAAAACAAATGAATAATTAAATTCAGAAAATGATTTACACTCTTACGTTGTTCTTAAGTAATAATCAAGCTGACTGCTTTGACTGCCTCGACTGCCTCGTTGATCTACTGGTCGCAAGCTCGACTGGAGTGTATGTATAATTGTATATGCAGAGTTTGATCCCTAAGCCGGGCTAATTGTTATTTGATTTTACTATCAGGAATTTCTCAGTAACAGCCCGTTGACTCACTCCTACTACATGGAACTAAACAGAACTGCGAAATGTGAGCTTACTGCTCTGCCGTGCCAATCCAATACACTGTAACTTTTGAATACCACATGTGAGATTTTAGACGATAAAGGTTTTTGATAATTAATTCCTTTTTTTAATGATTACTGTTTAATATTGTATTATTTTATGCATTCAATAGTAGGTGTATACCTCTAACTACATAGCCAAGTCGTTTTTTTTAAATATATTTGGTAAGATAAAAAGATATTGCCACTAACTTGTATTGACAAGACAGAGTTGCCAAGTTTAAGTACAACTATAACAATGCAAAACACTGTAAAACTAATTAAAGTGTTTTGCCTTGTTTAAAGTAAGTAACTAATTATGCCATAACACTGTATCCAATGATTCAGTGGTTTAAAAAGACCAATAAAAATGTTTTTATGTAGGTAGGTAGGTACTATAAAGGCATCAATTTGTCAAATTTTGTAAATAAAATCAATTACAGTTTGATAAAATAAACTTTAATGAGAATTTTGACGAAACATAACAATATCCTAATAATTGTATGAAGTTATTCATTTATACATAATATTTAAAACAAATTGCGAAACATAATCTTCTAATATTTTTTATGAACTTACACAGTATAACAAAAATATCTTTGGTCTTCTATGAGATCCATCATTTAATGAAAAAAAAAACAAATATTGATTCAGATTTGTGATATGACTGAGTTACAAATCAGAATCAATATGTATATCGAGATAAGGCGCAACTGACTCCTTAAGGGCTTCATAAAAAAAAAAATATGCAATGCAATGCATGCATAGATTTCGAGTTGAGCTGCACGGTTACTGACAAATGCGTGCACTGACTGGACAGGTCCTCTTAATCTGCGTGGTTCTTTCCTCAGAAGACCATTTCAGACACCAATCTACATGGTCCTCACATGATCTGACCAAGATTATGTCTGGACTTCAAAAGAGACTGACCTCTGAGTTTGTTTCGGCTTTTCTTCTCAGAGTAGTCAGATAGAAAACGCCGACCTCATCTAGTTTTTAAAACATGATTGACGTGTAAAAGTGTTTGTACAAACCTACTTACAGAAATAAAATCATTTATCGTTTATCTAGTCTTAGTAATTTCTCTTTTTTTACTTCATTCACACCTCTTGCCTTTTTTTCTCTTTCTATCATATTTATAAGATATAGTTCATCACCCATTTTCTTTCTTAAATCTCCTTCAACCTTTTTCTTTACAATATGTAGATCTTTATACTCCCCATTGTAATCATTTTTGGCAAGAATAGAGAGTTGCATCATCATCATTCATCATTTCAGCCGAAAGACATCCACTGCTGGACATAGGCCTCCCCCAAGCACCTCCACTTCGACCGCTTTTGTGCTTCCCGCATCCAACGGGTTCCTGCGGCCTTGACAAGATCGTCTGTCCACCTTGTGGGAGGCCTTCCAACGCTAAGTCTTCCGGTACGCGGTCGCCACTCTAGAACTTTCCGGCCCCATCGGCCATCTGTTCTGCGAGCAATGTGCCCTGCCCACTGCCACTTAAGTTTGCCAATTCTTCGGGCTATGTTGGTTACCTTGATTCTCCTGCGGATCTCTTCATTTCTGATTCGATCACGCAGGGAAACTCCAAGCATAGCCCTCTCCTTTGCCTTTTGGGTAACTTTTAGCCTTCTAATAAGGCCCATTGTGAGCGACCACGTTTCAGTACCATATGTCATCACTGGCAACACGCACTGGTCAAAGACTTTCGTCTTGAGGCACTGCGGTATGTGGGACGAGAAGATATTGCGTAGCTTCCCGAACGCTGCCCAGCCGAGTCGGATTCGACGATTGACCTCTTTCTCGAAGTTGGACCTACCTAACTGGACAACTTGTCCTAAGTACACATACTCGTCCACGACTTCGAGTGTAGCGTCTCCGATCTTCATGAGAGTGGGTGTTACATGGGCATTTAACATGACCTTCGTTTTGTCCATGTTCATTTTAAGACCCACTCTTTCGGAGGCTCTACTGAGGTCATCGAGCATTGTACTGAGGTCCTCCATAGTCTCAGCCATGACTACGATATCGTCGGCAAACCGAAGGTGAGTTATGTACTCGCCATTAATGTTAATGCCAGCCCCTTTCCAGTCCAGAACCTTGAAGACATCCTCCAGTGCAGCGGTGAACAGTTTCGGAGAGACATAGAGAGTTTGCCTCTTCGAAACTCAATAATTTTTAAATTTTGGATGTTCCAGTCTTTTGGAAATGTTATTTTACAGTCATTTGTAAAAAGTACCATGTCTTTATGTTGGAGTACGTCATCATCTAGATTTTTTCTTGACTCTTTGATTTTGGTTACGAAATCTTCTAGGTCATAAACTGCGTGGACTGCATCCGCAGCCATGAATGTATGGCCTGGTTCAAAATACACACGTAAACTGAACCGTCTTCAAACTAGCTGAGAAGGCGGGGGGGCCTCTAATACGTCGAGAAAGAGCGAGATAGCAATAATGTTGTCAGATCATATTAGGCTGGCGGGACGGTATCAACGTGCGAGTACACGCGTCGGTTCAAAACACTGTATCTTCAGCAATGCGCGTAGTTTGTTACGGCAAAATACTGTAAGCTTAGTTACAGTTTTCCAGCATGGTTAAACTTTAACTTGAACGTAATACAGTGTTTTTTAGCTTGCCTTATCTTGTAAAATACACGTTGAAATGAAATAAATGTTGGTCAGGGGTACTAAACAGACATAAAGAAACTGATTGGGCGTTGTTGAGCACAAACACTGTAAGTCGACTTACAGTCTTTTGGATTGGCACGGCAGTGCTATAGGTATGTAGATACACTTTTGCTTAATCCATCGAGAAAAACAGGTGTGATGTTATGCAAGTTGTGTTGTGTGTGTTGCGTTGTTGTGATAAGTTTGTGTGTCGTGTGGTGTTGTGTGTTGTTTTGTGTTGGTATGTTGTTAGTTACGTAAATATACACTCGCGGTCAAATAATACTGGTTTATGACGTAAATCCCTGTAACTTGCAAATTAATAATGATCCATGAAACTAACTTCATATTACAAAAAATTTTAATATCGTATGAAATCAAACCTTTAATGATCTAGAACGTAATAAAAAAAAAATAACATTTTAAAAAGCTCAAATTCGGAAATAAATT
The DNA here is from genome assembly GCA_937001585.2 of Brachylomia viminalis. NCBI lineage: Eukaryota > Metazoa > Arthropoda > Insecta > Lepidoptera > Noctuidae > Brachylomia > Brachylomia viminalis. Next base: position 25,274,194 of record OW443294.2, on the reverse strand, counting down.
CAATTCGCGGTTGTTTTACTTTTGCTTGTTTTCTCACTTTTGTTTTCTATCTGTGAAATCATTATGACAAAAGGCGGTCATTGTCGTCTTTCACCTTCATTATTGAATTACTATAATGTTACTAAAACCAGAAGAATGTACACGTATCGACACTATGTTAGAAGAAGGCAGTAGTAAGCGAAGTACAGCAAGAACAATAGACGTGTACTTTCTATAGTGCAGCGAGTCGTCCAACGTTTCCGAGAAACTGGGCAGAACACAAGAAGAACAGGAATCGGTAGCCCGAGATGTACTACGGCTCTAGAGGATCCATTTATTCTTACGACCATGCTTCGAAATCGGCAGTGAAAGTAACAAATCAACTTCAGGAGACCCGTAGAGACGACGTAAGCGAGCGGACTGTAAGGCGGCGTCTCCATGAAACTAATTTGACCCCACATAGACCCGCAATGGTCCAAAACTTGAAGGGAACATCGGGTAGCCAGATAACGTTACGCCGCCAAGCACACACAATGGGGAGACGAAGAATGGGAAAGAGTATTTTTTTCTGACGAAGTCAGATTTATGCTGTATGCACATGATCGTTTTATTCCAGCTTGTTTTGAGGATAAAATGCCGTTCGGCTGTGGATCTGTTATGGTTTGGGCTGGAATCTCTTCAGAGAGTCGCACGGGGTTAGTGCTGATAGAAAATGGTAGGCTAACTAGTGCAAGATATGTGGAAGAAATTCTCAATGAGCATGTCGGCCCACATTTATTTAATATGGGTGAAAATTCAATATTCATGCATGACAACGCCAGGCAATATACAGCTCGAATTGCAAATGAGTATTTTCTGGACGTTGGCACCAATCGCATGGACTGGCCCGCGAGAATCCCGGACCTGAATCCAATTGAACACGCTTGGGACGAGCTTGGGAGGTGTGTACGAAATCGAAACCCCGCCGCAGCTACACTTCAAGACAAGACCTGAAACATGCGTTAGTGGAAGAATGGATCGATATCCCGCAACATCGCATAAGAATCTTAATAAACAGCATGCCCAATCGCCTGGCAGCTATGAGGAGAGCCCGTGGAGGCAATACAAAGTATTATTTTGTTTAAAAGTGCGTTTTTGTGCTGTATGTTAGGTACTAACCATTATTTTTTCAACGTAAAAGTTATTGATGTTTTGTTTTGTTTTTTTTTTTGTAATTTTGACATTTAAACTAATAATGCTTCCAACATTTGTAGTTGTTTTATTAAACAGGTAAATTATTTACAAGATACATTATCATTCATGCCGCTAGCTCTATTATTATACGAGTAATTTTAGTTTTTTTGTACACACCCGTATTCTATATCCGCGAGTGTAGTTGCATTGATTTTCAATGAATCATTACAGAAATAAATCATTATTGGATAACTGCCAAATGCACTGATTGTATAACGTAATTTCAGTTGCTCTGTTGCCAACGTCCATACCATGTTGAAAACACCGGTTCTCGTTCCGATCACCGAAGTTAAGCAACATCGGGCGTGGTTAGTACTTGGATGGGTGACCGCCTGGGAATACCGCGTGTCGTTGGCTTTTTGTAAAAAAACATTTTGTTCCATGTTGCACAGAGGCTTGTGTCATCAAAGATTTTATGTGATTGAGTATTGTCTTGGTTTGTTAATTGGTACTTTTAGTTTTATTTATGTAAATAACATCACGTCTAGTTTTCTTGAAGGATTTAGCAAACGTGTTTAGTGTACCTAACACAATGCGAAGCGTGTACCCCAAATAATTTTGCAGAGATGTACCTATAGTCCACCTACACTTCGCAAGTTACGTTTAAGTCCAGAATCATTATCACAATACTCTTCGGCTTTTCCTCGTAATTAATCGGATATTCCAAGTTTTGTTTGTCTAAGTTTTAGTTTTTCCAATTAATCCCAATCAACTGCACTGCTAAGTTGGAAAATTAAAAATCATCATATTGAACTCGAGCCCCTGCCTCCACAAAGCAAGTTTCAAGCACTATGCTGTAGACATTAGACTTGAAGACGATCAACAAGTGCGATACTTCAAACGGGTGTTTTAAAACTACTTCTAAACTGATGCTCTTGATACTTCTTTGGTAATTCTTGCACAAGTTGTGAAAGCATTTAATTACATAATATTACAATATTTTCTATACGTGTCGTCATACTTTGGTACAATATTACATTGTATTTCATTGACCGTGTGTTCATAAATATGGATAGTCCCATAAATTCTGTCCACTATCATGTAAGAAATCTTGATATATGACTATTTTCACAAACAATATATGATTTTCATCGAAAGCTTATTGTTATATTTAAAATATCAATCCTAAAGGTTTAAAACTTGGAAAAATAAGTTTATATACTAAAAATAAATCTTACAAAATCCTAGTAAAATTCAATATTCTCTTACCTGAGCTCTCGCCTGTTCCCCAACTAAGATGACATCTCTCGTTGCATCATGCAGAGGTATATCGGAAATGAAGAGACCTCTGCCAGTGAGACCCTCAAGTCCATCGAGGAAAGGAGAGCCGACGAAGAGAAGAGAATCCGATTCAGAACAGAACACCATCTGGCCTTTGATCTCCAGACCCTGTTAGCAACAAAATAATGGGTTTGGTTTAAAACCAAGGCAATATGAAGGCACATATTTAAAATCAAGAAAGGTAATGATTTTACAAACGTTGCCCATAGGTCTGTATAGTTTTATATTACTAAAACCTAGCCACAGAAGATAATAACTTTAAGTAAGAATGAAAGAAGAACATTTTAGGATATTTGGGCTATACATTATTTAGTAAAGCTTCTTTCAAGAGAATAGATAGCTATTTATGAAATCCTTAATCCAAAGACAAAAGCGCGTCTACTAGGTAGATATAAATATTAAGACCAGCTCTGTAGTCTTATAGCTACATAACATAAAATCGGCGAATAAAATTAGAGTCTGATTGTGGTTTTGATACTATGATGAACTTTATACAAAAACTAATTACCTATTACGTTGATCTTATCATCAGTTCTTTCTCTTAATTTTTTCTTTGTTAAACAAAAAAAAGAATACATTTTAGGTATCACATCCGTTATAAAAATTGAAAAAAATCACCAAGTTAAGTACAAGTACCAAGTTAGTTACATTTATGAGATGAAAATTTTCGGGCGGACATAGCAAGTGCTTAGTAGAGATAGCTCCAACAAAAGTTTTAGTACAAAAATATAAGACCCTATTTTAGAGCCTCTTTCTACCTCTGAACACGTTCTAGTGAAAGTCCGGGTCCATTCAAAAGTTTCAACGATGCGGTAGTAGCAAGCAATTTAGAGCGCGTTGCGTAAAACGCGGTTAGTGCAACACTTTGGCATTATTTTTTTTGTAATTATAAGATAAAAGTTTTTTCGTAATGCCGTGAAGAAGAAAATGGACTATGGAACTGGGCTGCGGATAACCTCAGTTTGTAGTGTAGTTTAGAATTTTGCTTTTTATTTCATCTTACTTGTGAAAGTAGGCAAGTGATTATAATTTTAAATAAAGCGGAATTTGTATACTGGATATAAAATAAAAACGTCATAACGTTACATGATAAAATCCGAAATAGCTAATTAGGATATTTGGACGACATGTTTATGAAATTCAAAAATAAAAGATTACTCTTTAATTTTTAGAAGATGGAAGATGTGAATATGAGGATTTAGTTACCTGAATCCTCATGTTCATATTTGAATTACCTACCTACCTACATAGGTACTATTTTCCCATTTCCTCTAAAGAAGATAAAACAGTATATCAGTTAGGATGGTGAAGTGTGAGAAGTTTCCGGGTCAGTCCACTTATTTACAATGTAAACAAAGGTTGGGTTCCCATCCCTTCTATTCGGTCAATAATTTTAATTCATAAGCAAAATAATATTGCGTTGAAAGTAAATAAGTACACTGATTACATTGTTACCGCCGTGGCCATGAAAATTGATGTACTATTAATTTCGATTACACTTAAAACTACTACCTTAATTTGGGTATCAGTTCTTAACTTTGAATGGTATGGACCGAAATACCAAAAAAAGATTGTTACATTATTGTAGATCAATCGTTTTTATTACATATCAATTTCATTTTCGTTACTGCTTTCGCGACCCATTTTTAAAAGCCACTTACTGAATAAAAGCATTGTATGTATTTCTGTTCAGAATTAAAAGTTTTCGACATTTCTTGGTTTTGTATGAATGTGTGCTTTGAAAAGCTTTCAGGAAGATAGAGAAAATAAGAAAAAAAGACATTTATATTACAATGATAGCCGGTCTTTCATCTTTATTCATCAAATCCGATATATCAACCCGTTTATTGTGCCTTTTTAATCCCACGAGAATGAATCGAAATGTTTGCTCTTTTCAAGCGGCTTTATTTAAAAGGAATATCGGAATCGAAATCATTTAAAGGTGAATAATTTGTTTTTTATTGTGGTTCATTGGTTCCGAAGATTGGTTGGCTTATGTTTTGTAGCAGAAAAATAGATTGTATTGGCACACCGTTCAACTATGGAAGTAAAATTATGTCAAAAACTGCTGTTCTCCATTGTCATGCAATTCAAAACGGCGATGGTTAAGTTCATTACAACTTAATCCTAGTAATTGAAAATACTTAACTCCTGAAAGAAAAATACACAGCGGTACTTAACATTTTAGGAGCGGTTAGCATTAAGAAAGGGGACTAAGCGTGGGTCGGTTTAAATAGTAGAACAAACAGGCAGCATAGGAGTTGTGGCAGATAAAGTGAATCCGGTAGGAAACTAGGATTAAGCCATTTCCATTAGTTGTGGCTTTACGGTTAGGTATAAGGGAAAAGGATTGTGGAAGTTTAAACTAATCGGTTTATTCAGGAAACAAATGAATTTGTTTGTGCCTCCTGATAATTAGAACCTTTAGTTATCTCTGACGATACCTCTGGGAAAAGGTGGGGTGCCTAATTTTTTATACGGGATTTAGCTAAACAAAGGATACGAAACACGAAAAAATATTATTGTAGCTAGTGACTAAATCGTTTTTGTACTTATTTACCTCTTAATTAGTTTTTTTATTACTTTACTGGATTAAGTACTTACTGAACAAAACAGGAATTTGTAGAAAAAAACCTTTGTGAATTTACGCGACGTTTGTTAAGATTTAACACTTTTCGCTTAACACTAGTTTTATAGAACACCGGTCGTATTGTACCGTTTGTATAAAATATTGTTGCCATTAGAGGTTTAGTAAAAAACCCTGTGTAACTACGTCAAAATATATGCTAAGCTAGATATTTTATAGTGTAAGCTTTGTGATATGTGGCTTTTTCTATTTGAACGTTGGGAATTCGTTCATTGGATGATGTCATTTACGGAGCAAAAATATCGTATTTAGGTGTGTATTTTGTACAAAATTGTTACTAACCAGCATTGCAGTAAAAGGTAAGCAGGTAAGCAAGCAGGTAAGGTTGCAGGTAAGTGGATTGATTGGTATAGCATGCGAATAGAAGCAGGTGAATACAAAATCAACATAATTTGAATTCATCACGATTACACCTAAACAAATACAAACTATTAGTATTCATAACACATTTACGAGTTTCCAATCGTTTGATTCCAAACAATGGCTCATTTAGTCAATAAGCAAACAAACTTCCGTCTACCAACAGTTTTGAAACGAACTTGTACTAGCAACTTTCGGGAATAAACGCAAATGAATGCGCCAAAAGTTGTGGGGTTTCTAACAAAGGAGTTTGAAAATGGTGTGCAGATTGGCGCAGGGATCTATGTCTACTCCTAATTGGGTAGAGGGATAAGTTTTGGTTTGTGGTTTGTTTTTTTTTAAGACGAAACAGGGAGTTGTTTCTCTGATAGATTTAAGCCCATCGTTCGTGACGCTACTAAAGAGTAACTTGTTACATATTCAAATAACCAATGAGCAAACAGAATGTCACAGCACTAGTACGAGTATTTCAATGGTGGTCCGTACATGGGGTCTACTCTATAAGCATGAAATCCGTAGGCTCAACCGAAGTTACGGGCGTTTGCTACACCTTATCCCCTACGGACACAATTTACTTCGAGAAAAAAAAACTCAAAATAAATCAATTACAGGCACTTTTGAATTTATTGTCAAGGGGTCGGTCGGTCAGAAAGATGGAGCTAGTTGCCCATTCCAAAGCATAGTAGGCACCTATGGAGAACAACGGGCAAGAAACTCCATGGACACTCATTTAAATCAAAATATTGTTACAAAATAGGGGTTACATCATTCATGTCGAAATTATACACGTTAGAACGATGTAGAAAGACGTGCACGTTAAAAGCGTCCGTTAACAAAAAGATAAATACAATTCAGAAATCAAAATAAACCGCGGCAGCTAAGAAATGACCAGTGCCTACTGACGGCGCCCGTTCACGAACATGACGTATGCATCAGCACCATTCAGCTCAACCATTTTCAAGGGAACTCAATGATCCAATCCAATAGGATTATAAGACTACTTACACCCGAAATTCCAATTTTAAATCACCGCAATTATTATGTTTATCATTTAATAATTGAGGTTAATTTTATGACCTGAAATATGGTCGCTGATTTTTCAATTTTAATTTAATTATAGTTATATAAAATTGGGAATCAAACGAGCTTACCTATATAGCGAAATCATGATTCTAATTTTATGAGCTGCAATCTGAAGTATAATTATTAAACAATTAGCTTCTACCCGCGGCTTCGTCCACGTGGAGGTTGGAAATTATTCCACGGGAATGTAGTACCGGAATAAAAAGTATCCTATACCTTACCCAGGTCATGGTTTATCCGATACCTTTTCATCCACCTCCATAAAAAGTTTGTACGGAAGAATTTTAACGCGCGGTCCGATTAACTCGAAACTCAGTTTATATATTATTAAGACCAAACATAAAGAATAAAGTGCAACAGGGTTTTTCGAAAATCATCACCTGAAGAGGGTAAGTAATTCATTTTTTTATGGGGGAGAGAGGGGATATAATTTATATGACAAATCTTATTCCTTCGGTTGATAAAATCAAAACTTGGCAATATTTTCTTCGATATTAATAAAGATTGGCACTTTTAGTTATTTTAAACAGCTCCTCACAGAGTATTTAGAAGATGTAAAAGTTTGTAAGTAAAGGCGCTGTCGGATTGACTCGAAACTCAGTTTTAGTATTTAAGCCAAAAAATAAAAGTACGTTATTCAACAAACAACTCCAAACGGGGTGGAAAAGGGTAATAAAGTTTGGATTCTACTGCTTCCTTCAATTAGCTAGAAAATGGGTACAAATAATGTTAAATCATACAACGAAGACGTACCAAATGCTTTTGTTAAACAAGCCCTGTCGTGGTGAATGGGGGGAGGGGGCGCACTGTTTATTTGAAAATCTTATTCCACTGATCTTATAAACTTAAAAATTGTCCCGAATACTTATCATTTTCTAAATCTATACGAACATAATGAAGCTAAAGAATTTGTTTCTTTTGTTTGAACGCGCTAATCTCTGGAACTACCCGTCGGATTTGATAGCCCAATTCTTGAGGAAGGTTATAGGCTATTATAACCAACCAATATACAAGTTGACACGAGTTTTAGCAACACATTAAAGAGGGTTCTTGAAACAGGGACACATAACGGTCCGAATGGAAGTAACAAAGAGAAAAGGGCAGAAAAACGCTAAGCAAAAATGAAGTAGGTACCAGCGCGATGCGATGCGACGGAGTGTGGCACACGCGGATGGATTCGCGAGCTGTGCTAGCTAGCTAGTAAAATATATACAAACACCTGGCTCCCAAGACACTTTTGATGTTAATTAACTGTTAATGCTAACGTGTAAATTGCCTAAAAATAGCTAGAAACGTAAAACCGTCCCCTCCTTTTACAATAGATCCAATGCCACTTTTAGGCGAACGTAATCTTTGCACAAACCCTTTGGGTGAACAGCTCAATTCCGTACGCAAATATAGTTAAGGAACGGACAAACAGATGGATCTACTATTTACATTACCTAACGAATCTAAAGCAACGAGCGCATCTAGATACAGGTTTTTTTTGCTAGTTCGATAGCCTGTAATCGATATAGGGAACGAAGTTCCTATAAACAAGGTGCATTTATTTTATCGATACTTTTTCCTCTTTTTAAAGGGAAAGCAAAACTTATTGAGATTGATTGGATAGGTATGTGTATAATATAGGTACATAATGAATATAATTAACAAAATAGAGATGTTACAAGAGCGACAATTAATAATACTATACAACAAATAAAATGAGATTACAGCTTCATGCAAAGAAATTCGGGTTCGATCCCCGGACAAGTCAAACATTTGTGTGCATGAACATTTCTGTTTGACCTGTGTCTGGGTTTGTATTTAATACTGTTATAAGTGAATGATTTAAGTGAACTGAAGTTATTTAAGGTCAGATTACGGACATTGACAGAATGTAAGAACCACTAGTTTGGAATTAGTAAGTACTTTACAGTAGAGCACCATGAACGAACGACAAAAGAAAGAAATAATTCGTTCCCAGAAAGCAAAAAAAAATTTATATAATTATGTTTATCAGTCATCAGGTTATCGTAGTACAGGCTCTAACTACTAAAAAAAAAATATGAAAAACAATTGCAAAAACAAAAAAAAGCCAAAGTTTGAAATCACTACCGGAACATAATCAATATACACATCCTTAAATCGACAAAAATACCTAAAGCTATAAAATTACCCATCCTATCACAGTTTTCACAGTCCATTGTCCGTCCAAAGACATTTACAGTCTATTGTTATGTTACTACGCGTTTAGTTGGACACACACACACACACAGGTTCTAGTGTGACACACTTCCAAGGTGGGTCACTGGAAAAACTGTTGTCGCACGCTTTTGTCTAGCCAGCGCTTTTCTTTGTTGATACGTAATCAGAGCGAGGGGGCGAACGCCAAGTTTGAGAGGGTCTGTTATTGTGCATGTTGGGGAAACAACAGAAAATATGCTTGGAGTAGCAATATGTGTAGTATTTACATATTAGCTTTGTATGTTCTTGTTTACTGGCTTATTTGCATTATCATTCATTTGTGTCTTTGGGACTGTGGTACTTATGGAACTTAATGAATCCAAATTTGATATTCGATATTGTGAGACAAACTTCTTGACTGTCAAATTAGTAGGTAAGTGGTAATCTACGAAACCATAGCTTCTAAAATTTAATTACAAAATTAGGATTTTCAATTGTCTCCTTTTCTTTGTCCACCTTGTGCCACATTGTTTTCGTTGCCACTAAAAACAATAACAAAACTACCCAAGACTCCATTATAAAACAATTTCAAAAACAAACAAGTCCCAATTATTTCCATAATCCCTGTCCTATGAATCATCAATATTGAAACCGGGTTTAATCACGGTCTATATAAGTGTATTTGTTTTGATATTATGTACGAAACACCTAAACAAATTTGGTCAGTGAGCAAATAATTCGACGGTGTCCATTCGGAACGTTATATTGTGCGCAAACTTGGTAAAGTGCCTCCCTACAAAGGGCTGCTCTTGAGTTCGAAGTGTTTTGAAGGGTGGCGGACAAAGAAAAGCGAATAAACACAGTTACTGTCGGTTTGGTTACATGTCCTTGGATCTATTGTGTTATGGAAAGGGTGTGTGAACATCCAAACACTAATCCTTGTGTGACGCTGGTTTACATGGTTGTGTTGTTTATGTTTGCTCAGAAGCAAAAAAACTAAGGCGATTTTTCAAATATTTTTAAAACATCAAACCTAGTATTTTTGAGATTTATAGTTTTTGAAAGTAAGAAACTACCACTTTTAGAGCTCGGTAAATCAATAAAATAATTTGATCTTACTAAATCTAGATACCAAAGAAAGTAAACCGCTAAATTATATCAGAATATTAGCGGGATTTCAAAATGGTATTTAATATAAACGAAGTCATTAATGCCAGCAACAGTTGTAGTTTAAAATAACACGCATGTTTTAACCGGCAGCATTCTTTCAGTGTTTTCTTGCCGTCACCATTTTATATATACTATAGTCTAAATTTTCCGTTGACGATAAAGTTCAGTAAACAATAAATTTTGAAATTGTACTCTAACAAACCTTGTGTCAAGTTAAAAGTAGTTGAAAGTTAAATTGACGATACTTTTAGGAACAACCTATATCAATCTTAACCAAACAAAACAAAAAGTGGTGAATTTTTGTTTTAAGGACGGTCAGATCGGTCCCCAATCTTCGCTCGTTAGTAATAGATAGATATTTCGCTTATTGTTATTTCGTTGTTATTTTTGTTGTTGTTTCATTTTAATTCAGAACATAAGTTTGTTTTATGTCTCTAAATAAACAATGATGTGGTCAATGATTTTGGTGCATGGTAAAAGTCTAATGAGTTTATGTTTGCACCAACTTATATCTAAAAAAATTAAGCGTGTAGTTTAAGTGTACTGAATGAATGAATAAGTAAATAAGTTGACCCTGTTCCCTTCCACGTATAACACGGCAGTCTTCAAAGCAAGAGTGAATAATATTCATCTTCTAGGCTTGCTCGTTCCATCATAGCTTATCCAATATTGTGAATGTGAGGATTATGTGGTTTATTACTTTTTTTTTATTTTTATTTCTTAGTTAGTTTCACGATTTGGCAGCTTGAGTAATTTATACGGCCTACCCAAATGTCCTTTCTTTGGTATTGTTCGTCGAATCGTTGTGCTCCTTAAGTTCTGAGTTGAGCGGCAAGATTACTGACAATTGCGTGCACTGACTGGACAGGTCCGCTCAATCTGTATGGTTTATCCTCAAAAAACCGTTTCAGACACCAATCTACATGGTCTTTACATGATCTGACCAAGATTATGTCTGGACTTTAAAAGAGACTGTGACCTCTGAGTTTGTTTCGGCCTTTCGTATCAGAGTAGTCAGATAGGAAACGCCGACCTCATCTAGTTTTTAATATGATTGACGTGTAAAAGTGTTTGTACAAACCTACTTACAGAAATAAAATCATTTATCATCAGTTTCGGTGGTTTTCCACCTGGTGATATCGAAGTCGAGAGCTGGCCCAATTCGCAATAAAATTATAAATAACTGTTATTACATATTTACCTTTTTCAAGTCACGAACAGGCTAAAAAAGACTTCAAAGTATAATAATTTTGTTAAAACTTTGTAGAAGGTTGGAAAATCGAGAATAATAAATTAGAAGTTGCTGACACTTCCGTTTCCTCGCCGAGAAAATATTGTTAAAAACGATGAAGATGAGATGATTCCGGATAACATTTTGTCGCTTCAAAGATTACTTGTTTATTAAATAGGTTCTGACTTAACGAGATTGAAGAAATGAAACATCAACGCTATTATGAACGTTACTTAGATAGGTATAACTTGGTATAGGACTTGAAAGTATAGTTCAAACTGTTAAATAGTTACCTACAAAGGAAAAGTTTGTATTATTTTCTTTTCACAAACTTACCTACTTAGCTAATACTACCGATAAAAGAAATCTGTAAAGCACCTATCAGAATACCAGCGTTGCGTCATTTATTTTTTTAAATGTCGCAGCATCATGCTGAGATCGGAGCCTTTTGGCCTCGTATAGGAATTTCTGTTTACTTTTTCTTTTGTTACTTTTTGTTTTTATATAGTTTAGTTTTTTATTTTATAATTTAGTTTAGTTTAGTTTTAGTCCTGTACGAGTCGCAATAAACACTTTTTCTTTCTTTTTTTTCACCTATCTAGGTACGACAACAATAATTATGAAACTCATTATTCATAATCTGTTTTCTTCTGTGCAAGTAACTAATTAAGCTCTATTTCTCCAAGATTAGCATATGTTTACTTGTGTAAAGTTATCCTTAATATTTTTCCTTTCACGAAGCAAGCGAATTCTAATAAAAAAACCGTCAAATTAAATGGAAAATTTTCCGTTTATTTCTTTTAAAGTGTATTCAGCTTTTTTTCTTCGTTATAAGCTTAGCTTGGTTTAATGGTGGTTATAACTGGCTGGATTTTAAACTTGTCATTGGAGGTCGTAACTGAACCTAAGTAGCTTAGCGTTCAATCTGACCTGTGTATTAGATTTTGATTGGTTAATCTAAATTAAGTTTTAGGGTCCGTTTTTTTTTTAGGATGGGAAATCATCAAATAACTTCTCCCGCTCTGAGCGGAACGGGAGAGCGTGTCAGACTCTTACTGGCTAAAACCCTCCCGTGTTCCTTCAGTTGCCTGTGCCAGGGGCCACGGTAACCCTTTCGGACTTTCCCGCAACCCTGGCAGGCATCGGCACTAGTGGACCCCATTGCTGGTGCTGACATCTCTTTGCGGCGCGCGTGGAGCACAACGCGCCGTCGACCCGTGTTGTGGTCTTTCAGACTACAAGGTATAGGGCTATTGGTAGGTTTTATATTTGAAATAAGGTTAACCGCACGTCTTCATAACACTGGAAGTACAAATATCACCCTAAATGCTACAAAATTTGTATAGTGCTATTAAAGTCAAACTGTTACCTAATAATAATAATAATCCTTTATTTCAGGCAACTAAGGCCCTTAAAACACAATACATAATATGTATTATATATATATTATATAAGCATATAACAATAACTATAAACTAATACATATCTAAAAGTACTGGGCGTCGAGTTACACTGCGTTAATGTTTTATTGCATTCACTTTGTAGCAGTATCTACATCGCCACATGCAAACTACGCATCATACTGACGTCACGCAAATCCTGCATCGCGCAAGCAGAGTTTACCGCGCAACTAGCATATATACAACGTCCCGACATCAATCGTCGGGCAGTTGCCCACCAGACACGACACCCGTCTGGTTGGAGGATCCTCCCTTTACTATGGATATGAGTGATCTTTACACACACCTTGTTCCTCATATCTCTATAACTATAACTTAAAGACTAATAAGGCCCAGACCTATAAACCTTACTTAGCCTATACTTACTCTTAGCGTTATTTCTGTCACTGTTAGATAACTGTCAAACTACAATAATGGCAAGATAGAGATGGAAACATGTGATGGCTAAAGCACGCGCTCAGTAACGTTTATGAATCTTGGCCAAAGCTAATGGCCCTAAAAACGTATACATTAAATAAACAGTTTATATAACACTTACTTCAGCCGGAGACGAAGACCCAGGCACTTTCAAGCAGAACATGAAAGGAGTATTAACTCTCTTTAGGATCTCGCGAAAGTCGAGAGGAACTCCTCTTGGGCGCAGCAACCTGAAGTAAGTGCCGAGTGTGGAACCGTGAGATGCGAGGTAAGTTCCAAAGAGACGCATGAAGCCAGCACCTGATAAACAAAAAACAGAGTAAAATGGTGGGAAAAATAAAATGAATAATTATGAAAGTAAAGAGAGTGCGTGGCTTAATAAAAACAGCTGCACGGATCGATCGGAGGTTAAGCTACGCTTGCGGAAGTCGGTCCGTGGATGGGTAAGCATCCATTTTTTTTTTTTTTTTTTTTGAGGATGGGAAATCATCAAATGACCCCTCCCGCTCTGGGTGGAGCGGAAGAGAGTGTCAGACTCTTACTGACTAAAACCCACCCGTGTTCCTTCCTTGGCCCTTTACGTTCCGGGTCAGCGGTACCCCTTTTGGATGATCCCGCTTTCCCGGCAGGCTTGGGCCCTAGTGGGCCCCCTCTTCGATGCTGACATCTCTTTGAGGCGCGCGTGGAACACGTACGCGCCGTCCAGCACGGGCCTGGTCCTGATCGGACGGTGAGCTACCCATTGCTAACCGCCCGCAGGCCCGCGCGGGTAAGCATCCATTACGTAACGAAACCCCACTGTACCTCGGAAAGGACGCTAGACCATTGATTCCGGTTGTCATTTGTACATCATAATTTGTAGAGTTGACAGTAGTTATGGGTCAGGTCACTCAAGTGGTATCGTAATACTCAGTAACTGGGTCGAGAAGTCAGATATTGGGATTTGGGTGCATTCTGTTAGAATGGAAGCCCATCCTAACATAGTCGGTAAAAGGCTAGGAAAAATACGAGTTATGTAAGTAAACATAGAGGAGCATTGATCATACACGACAGGAACGCAATTGTCTTCGATTTCATGCACGAACGCAACCGTCATCAATTGAATAAACGAACCGAGTCACAAATCAATCTGGCATGCCAAAACTGGCAGACATTACTTTTTTTTACATTAATATCTGCATTTTAATACTAGGGACAAATTTAAGGTTTGGAATCAGATAAAATCGGCATGTAAAAAACAAGTGAAAAAGGAAAAAAAAAAGAAACAAAGAAGCACGAACTAAAGCTACATAAATACATGAGGTGTGGGAATCAAAATTACCTAAACGTAAATAAAATTGCTGTACGGCAAACATTTTAAATGTGTAGCTAAAACAAGAAGGTATGGGAGGGAGGAACAAGGGAAGCTAGGTCAAAAGGACGTCGTTCTCTATTATGTCACCCCTTTCATTATTGGAACATAGCAACAATTACATTAAGTACATCGTGACAACGTCAGGCAATAAATTTTCCACAGCCTTCAAACAGTTGACCTCGTATAAATTAGTTTTTGCTACTACCAAAGCGAACATCAAGTCTAATATTGTTTTTCAAGCTAACATTTATTATGATTAACTAAAAACTAAACTGAAGGGAAAATGAAAATTTGTATATTGTTTGTTGAATTTGTTTACACAAAAATTGCTTCTAAGAATGGCTTTACTTAAATGGTAGCCTGGCGCACCCTGTGCGTGTGCATGACTATGTAAGTAATTGCTATAAGAAGACCAAAAATAAGAAACAATTTAAAATGTGGCTTGTTATATTTTTTTAGTAACACCGTAGTTTTTAGTTTTAGTTAAAAAAAATATTTCTCTCTCTTACTTTGCTGTGCCCGACAGGGTCCACGATTATCATTATTATGTAAAACTACCACCAAAGTTCACATTGTGAAATGCAATAGATAAATTGTGTATTGAGTACAATCTACGCAAACAGGAAGAAAATCTAAACAAAATGATGAATTTAAGCGTAAAATTTTAAGCAGTTTTTGTTTTGTACGTTTATTTTGGTAAATGTAACACACATTTGTAACGTAATACGAGTATCCTCATTCATTATTTGTTCAGTGTCCTCATCTGAAGCAATTCATCAAATTGCTTTCCCGAATAAGCCTCCCTTGTTTCGACATTGCTGTAAATCGTTCATATTTTGTCATTAATCACGTGAGTCGTGTTGGTACTGAGAGTCGGGGGCTTTTTAAGCACGAGGGCAGATTTGAAACCTGGCCAGTACTAAAGTTACTTTAAAAAAATATATAATATACGTTTCAGTTTATTTGGACCACCACATAATATGGAAAATAGATTATAATAAACCTGTACTTCTACATAAGAGACATAGGCGCGCCAACGGCTACCATGATTTCAACGCTGAGGGCTATAGAATTTCGTGCTGAATTCATGGAAACAATTGGTACGTAGATGTCCCTTACATCTTGTATATCGAATAGCCAAAACGTAATTAGCAAGCATGGTGAGCAATGCTCGTACCTACTCTATGTGATAAGAGGCCCTGATGTGATGAGAGATCCTGTAGTCATCATGACATGTGTATCATGACACTATAATCTAGTTTTTGAGCATGTTATAAGTTGAGTTGAAAATTTTTCATAGCCAGCTATTCAAAACTCCTAGTTTATGGAGCAAAAGTTGCTCAAAGCGAGTAAGTATTTCCGCAGATAATATCTTGAGGGTAACATAGCATAATGCTCGTAAAATGTTCAGCAATGACTACCAATTACGCTAAAATTTTTAGAGGTGAATAAAAATGTAGTTCCACGATAACTTAACCCATATCCACTGTATTCTACAACGCGGTTCCTTGGGAAAATAATCTTGTTGTACAATTTATTATTATTACCGTACTTATTATCTCCAATAACCTTGAGATGACACAGTTTTAATTTTGGAGCATTATTTCTGTTGTTTGGCTCCAATTCTTTCTGAGGGTACCGTACGATAAATTTATGTTTTCCACCAAAACACAAGCCAAACCCCTAACTTTGACCAAAATGTAAGGTTTGTAGAGTTAAGCCTTGTAGAGGCTTGGCTCTACATCGAATTTGATAACTTTTTAACCGTGAAAGCGTTAGGTGAGTCTTGGCAACCTACTTTACATGAAATCACTTTGGTGGAATTTTATTAATTTTTGTAGGGTGCTCTATTTCTCTTTATTTAAGCGATATTACGTATAGATAGTACTCGTACGTTTTAAAATCATAACCCTTACTTTTAGCGTAGTCGGGTAAACAAGATATTTCTTGCGCGCCGGCAGTTACTTTCTTCATAGCCAACGGAGAAGAGTTTCTTCTTTGTTGTTTATGTGCATGCTAATCTAGCTTTCATAACAAATGTAAGTAGGTATACCGATTATCCGTAAGAAATACAGACTTGCACCTCCCTTTAAGGGGATTGGAGGGTGAAAGTAATAAATTTCTTATTTTTTTTTGTTGAAGTCTGTGTGGTGTGCAAATTCTAGCCTGCATAATAATTACAGCTTTCTAGGACTTCGGGAAGTACCCTAGCCGTCTTATTACAAAACACGATCTAACTTTAGCCCGAGCCTAAACCTTCGAGCCAGTTTTTGTATTTCGAACTTTAAATTAGTAAAGTCCTTATTACAAAATTGTCAACCTGAGACCGGACTAAGTTTTGTAAAAAGGAACTGTATTTCGATTTTTGTTAGGTTCTTGTTTAAATTTGTACGCACATTATTGAAAGATTTACCACGTTATTTTAAGATCATAAACTTCTTACAGATTTTATGTAAGGAACTAAATTTTGTATATTTTCAAAATCTTAGGCTCAGTAGTTTCGGAGATAAGGGGGGGATGGTCAATTTTCATATATTTTCTTAGATAAATTTAAAACTGTTGATTTAAAAATTATACAAAAAAAACAAGGCCTTTCATTTGATAAGTCACACGGTACAGTTTGTAAAACTTTTGTTTTTAATTGTCTAGTTTGCCCCCCATTTTCAAAATTAATTAATTTACTTTACTCGTCCGTTTTTAGGTCACAGAAATACATGTGTACCAAATTTTAACTGAACTATCCAGTAGATTTGGAGCAAGTTGGCTGTGACAGGCGGACAGACAGACACACTAGTGATCCTATAAGGGTTTCATTTTTCATTTGGACGTACGGAACCCTAAAAAGAATAATTCGATCGAAGCAGATACAGCAGTGAAATGCACAATAATGTACATTACAATTAAACCAAAACAATTGGGTTTCTGGTAATATACAGAATTGTGGATAATCAAAACAAACAATTATACCGCTATTGAATAACGTTATTATAAATTACTAGCGACCCGCCCCTGCCTCACACAGTTTTAGCGACCCGCCCCTGATTAAAACAGTTTTAGCAACCTGCCCCTACTTCAAACAGTTTTAGCAACCTGCCCCTGCTTCACACAGATTGAGCGACCCGCCCCTGCTTCACACAGTTTTAGCAACCTGCCCCTGCTTCACACAGTTTGAGCGACCCGCCCCTGCTTCGCACAGTTTGAGCGACCCGCCCCTGCTTCACACAGTTTTAGCGACCCGCCCCTGCTTCACACAGTTTTAGCGACCCGCCCCTGCTTCAAACAGTTTTAGCAACCTGCCCCTGCTTCACACAGTTTGAACGACCCGCCCTTGCTTCACACAGTTGTAGCGACCCGCCCCTGCTTCACACAGTTTGAGCGACCCGCCCCTGCTTCACACAGTTTTAGCGACCCACCCCTGCTTCGCACAGTTTTATCGACCCGCCCCTGCTTCGCACAGTTTTATCGACCCGCCCCTGTTTCACACAGTTTTATCGACCCGCCCCTGCTTCGCACAGTTTTATCGACCCGCCCCTTCTTCAAACAGTTTTAGCAACCTGCCCCTGCTTCACACAGTTTGAGCGACCCGCCCCTGCTTCACACAGTTTTAGCGATCCGCGCCTGCTTCACACAGTTTTTAGCGACCCGCCCCTGCTTCCCACAGTATTTAGCGACCCGCCGCGCCGCTGCTTCACACAGTTTTTAGCGACCCGCCCCTGCTTCAAACAGTTTTAGCGACCCGCCCCTTCTTCAAACAGTTTGAGCGACCCGCCCCTGCTTCACACAGTTTTAGCAACCCGCCCCTGCTTCGCACAGTTTGAGCGACCCGCCCCTGCTTCACACAGTTTTAGCGATCCGCGCCTGCTTCACACAGTTTTTAGCGACCCGCCCCTGCTTCCCACAGTATTTAGCGACCCGCCGCGCCGCTGCTTCACACAGTTTTTAGCGACCCGCCCCTGCTTCAAACAGTTTTAGCGACCCGCCCCTTCTTCAAACAGTTTTAGCGACCTGCCCCTTCTTCAAACAGTTTTAGCGACCTGCCCCTGCTTCACACAGTTTGAGCGATCCGCCCCTGCTTCACACAGTTTTTAGCGACCCGCCCCTGCATCCCACAATATTTAGCGACCCGCCCGCGCCGCTGCTTCACACAGTATTTAGCGTCCCGCCCCTGCTTCACTCAGTTTTTACGACTTGACAAAACATCGAGATTTCTTTATTATATACAAGAACAAATGCAGAAAAAATGCAGAACAAATTCTCTGGATGATGGTGAAACCCAAATTAAAATCCGTTGCGTAGTTTAGAAGAACATCGCGATCGCACAACAAACACAGACACGAAAAGCGACTTTAATTTAATATTTACTAGCTTTTGCCCGCAGCTTCGCTCGCGTTAAATTGGAATTTGAGAATCAATTCGGGTTGTACTCTGTTTGTTATTTGGCTCTCATGGTCTCAGAACAGTACTTCTGTTCTGGATGAAAGTTGGGTATATTTTTCTGTATCCGTGACAACGTATATGCAAAATGTTATGATGATCGGTTCAGCGGTTTAGGGCGTCAAAAGGTATCAAGCAAACAAACTTACTTAAGCATATAAAATATTATAGTTAGGAGGCTGCAAAATCGGTCTATCGACACTCTAAACTCAAAATGTGTATTAGGTACTTAAATAAATAAATAAAACTTTTAACAAACTACACTACACACTATACGTGGCGCCATCTATTATCATAACAAAGTTATAGTTGTTTTCCCCGGGAACAGTACTTTTTTCCTGGACAAAAAAGTACCCTATGTCCGTTTCTGTACCCCTGACAACATTAATTGTAATAATGACAAAGATTTACTAAAATTGTATTTTTCATTCAAACATTTTTGTTTATCTAACGTGGCCTCAACACACTAGCTGAATTCAGTAGAGAATGATAAAATATTGGGCACAAACACGTACACATATTAACAAACTCAAACTACATTTAATAAGAAGGACTTCTTGCAGAAGAGGATGAGACAAACCACGGAGCAAATACAAAGAGGAGACGGCCTAAGCAACTGTGCACTGTGATTCTCAACTAGGTCCTGACGTCATTATGTAGGCGTGGCCTTAGTCAGTGTATTGTTGGCGTTCGTCCTGTGCACAGCTCTGTAAACGTTTCGTTTTTACAGCATATTTGCGCTAGAAGACAAAAAGAATGAAGTGTGGTGTTTTATCTTGTAAAAACTACTCGGATAGACGTTCTGATGCTATGGATGGCATCACATTTCATTTGTCAGTAATTTTATGCGTAATTTATTAAAATAGTTTTTCATTCTGCATGTAGTGACATCTACTATGCTAAATTTCTGGAAGATCGGTACAGTGGTTTAGGCGTGAAAAGGTAACAAACAAACTTACTTTCGCATTTATAATATTAAATAGGATATAACGATATAGATAAGGCGAAATGTGGGTGTACTACGGTTCACCTGTGCTTTACCCTTAGGGAACAACAGGTATTATTTCAGATCATATAAACACAGGAGATATCGGAAGGAGGCGTGGTGCTTGCGAACTCATCCTGCCGGAAAGTGTCACGATGCCAGTTTCGGCCATTAGTCAAGAGTCAAATGCTCATGATTTTTGTCAAAATGCCGCGTTGTTCAGTGATTGTTTGCAAAAGTAACATCTGTATTGTGAATTACATGAAAGATGGCATCCCATTACATACGTAAGTACTAAAATATTATTGTTTTTCTTATAAAATGTATTAAAACATTAGTTCGTGATACTAGAAACACGATGAAGTACCAAAAGCAATTATTTTTATTGGAACAAAAACCATTGTTTGCTTAGTACTCATCGATCAATGAATCGGCTGGTCTCATAGCGCAATGGATAAGTGTTTTTACTGATACTCTCACTCACACGATAGTTTCGTGAAGCGGCCGCTGCCGACAAGACTTAGTTAGAGATGTGATGTTACGTTTGTGGTTGTCGATATTTTCGAACTTTTTTAGGAGTTTATTTATAATTACACAAGGGAATCAAATTTAACTTTTTTTTGTTGCAAGGAATTTTATGGCTGTGGTTTACCTACTACTCATGTATCATTGATATCATCATCATCAGTCACACCTTGCTTTTATTTTAATATTTTAGCTATCCGAAGGATCCAAAAATAAAATAAAAGTGGATAAATGCGACAGGAAGGGGTCCAAACTGGTTTCCAACAAAAAATAACACAATAACTATGTTCGCCTCACTTTGAGCCAAAATACTTTCAACCATTGAAGAAAGTTCTTCGGATCTTCGAATAGTCGGTCCACTATTTAACTAAGAACACAACACCTAAACTGTCAAAGCGGCATGTTTTAACATATACATATTACTGGTCAATAAAATCCATATCAATAAATATCTTGAAGTTTTACTTACTTAATGTTCTCCTAATCTAGATTCGCGAAGTTGATATCCTAATAGGTTCTTGGTAGTTTAGATTAGTTGTTATGTTTATCTTACTAGCTTTTGCCAGCGGCTTCACCTGCGTGGATGTCGGAAGTTATCCCACGGGAACCGTACATTTTTCCAGGATAAAAAGTAGCCTATGTGTTATTCCGCCTATTCCAGGTTATAATATATCTATCTTTTTATATATCAAAATTTCATCCAAATCCGTTCAGCCGCTCTGGCGTGATTGGGTAACAAACATCCATACATCCATCCATCCTGACTTTCGCATTTACAATAGTAGTAAGATGAATAGCTGTGATTTTGTAGCATGTCCTGACACATACTTCAAGAGGAGTTTCCGTTTCCCCCGAACGTGCTCCATACAAACGAAGTTTGATCATCATTTGAATATTAAATCTTACTTATTAGTCTCTAGAATTCTATATCCGTGATTTATCAGATATCCGTTAAAATACACGGTTTTGAAGTTACATTAATATTATAGAAGTTAACTGGAAATTTGTCAAACCACAGACTTAGTTATATTGTGGTTGTGTTACTAGATCATGTATGTCATGTTATGACAAAATTTTACTAACTTTAGTTAGTTATTATTCCAATTATGATCAAACATCACTTGTATAGAATGTTCGAGGGAAACTCCTGTATCGTTTTATTTTCACAGTCAATAAAATCTTTAGGAAAAAGAGCAGTAGGCCAATTCTCGTACTTAAAAAACGTTCAAATTCAAGTCGCAATCTCATCTCAGTGTCAATCAATGTCAAAAACCTGTCAAAAATGTATGTAAATTGATTGTAATTTTGACAAATTGAGACTGAGATTAGAATGTGAACGGTCTTAAAAATACGGGAATTGCCCCTCAGATATTAAAGGTAACTGAATTTCATCGAAATTTTTCTACGATTACAACTTAAAATCACTAGTTGCGTAACTTGCATAATATGTGTGTTTATTTTTGTGTCCGTAGCTACAGGTAGAAGCGCCGCCCTGTGTTTGCATGTTTTCTATTAGTGTTGCTGAAAGTTTCTTTGTGTGCGGGAGAGATGTGAGCTCGTGCGCCGTTCTTATAGTTTTTGCTTTTGTGTTAGTGAATTAAGTGGGAGAAACGCAGAGACATCGGAACAGGAATACGTTTGTTTACAAAGCATATCTCTGTGTTTATATGATCTGAGGGTATTATGTTATCATATTTTATTATAGTAATTATATACGTAAAGCTGGTCAATGTTTAGTCTCTACTGTGACTTATCTCAATGCTTCTTCCAAGTAAAGCCATCACACGAGTACTCGTTAATCATTTGATTTGTATGCAATAAATCGGCCTAGGTTTTTCCCAACTGTGTTAGGGTCGGCTTTCAGCCTAACTGGATGCAGCTGAATACCAATACTTTACATGAGGCGACTGCCTATCCAACCTCCACAGTCCAGTTACTGGGTAATACGATACCTCTTGGTTGTCAGATTTTCTGGCTTCTGACGATCCGTAACGACTGTGAAAGAGCTACAAATGGCAGCCGGGACAAACGGGTTAACGTGCTTTCCGAGGCCCCCTCCGTGCCTCTCGATATGTAATGGATGGTCACTCATTCACGAATCAACCGTGACGTGCGCAGCTTAACCCTGCGATCGATGCGTGTGGCTGCTATCATTTAGCCACGAGCACAACATATCCATGATTCTAATTTTGTTTCTAACCTATTCTAAATTGTTCTTCAATAGATTGTTATTCAATTGTTCTTCGACGACACGTTTGGTGTAGTGGCTACAGTGGCTAAGTGTAGTCAGCGAAACCAAATGGTCCTGGGTTCGAATCCCGGTAGGGGCAAATGTTTGTATGACGAATGATGATGAATATGGACATTTGTACCCGAGTCATGGATGTATATTTAAAAATATGTATGTATTTACGAAAAAAAAAATGTATTTAAGTAGTGTATCAACCATCTGGTATCCATAACACAAGCCTTAAGTGCTTAACTTGGAACTAGATGGTGCTGTGTGCAATGTCAGACGATATTTATTATTTAATAAAATAAGCTTTTTAAAAAAAAAAAAAAAAAAATAGATAAAGATCTTGTTTCGAGATGTTCCTATAAATATTTCAGATAGTCGGAGTACTTCTATAAATTCAATTTATAGTGCTACGTTTAGGCTTCTTCTCTTTAATAATAATCTGGTTTTTCAGTTGAGTGTCTTCATAGAATGTTTGATTGCTTATAGCGTTATGAATGTTATCTTCCAATTTTTAAAAAAAAATTAACTCTTCTAAATTCGTTCTTACATGTCGCGACATTTTATTGTTGTAAAAGTACCATCGTGAATGCGTTCAGATAATTTATGAAGATCAAAAGAAAAAAAGTCAGAATTGGTTGAAAAGGGGAGAGAGAAACCTTTGCCCAATAGTGGGACAATAAATGTTAGTTAGCTGTATATTCTGTTTGTTTTACAGCTGAATGAATTTTATTGCCCAACTTTAGACTGAAATTGACTTGTGTCAAATCATTGCAACCATCAACAGGCAGCATTTAAATGTGCAAATATTATGTCCTTATCTATGAAATTGCCGTTTAGTATACAGAAAGTTAAAGTTATTTTTTATTTCTATCAATCAAAATATGCACCCATGTTATCGATGCATCTCTGCCAGCGCAGTGGTAATTTTTAATGCCCTTCTTGAAAAAGTCACGTGTAGGGGAGCCAACAAACTCTTCAAAGGCATTTTGTACTGCCTCTCGGGTATTAAATTTTTTCCCTGCCAAGAAGATGTCCAAATTTTGGAAAAAGTAGAAGTCTGTCGGCGCAAGGTCTGGTGATTACGGTGGATGGAGAAAAACTTCTAACCCTAGCTCTTGTAGCATAGAAACTGTTTGTTGTGCCGTATGAGGTCAATCCGTTGTCGTGTAGGAGCAGCGAGGACGAGCGATTAACCAAGGCTGGCCGGAGATTCGCGAGCTTCTCCATCATTGTGTCCAAAATCAAAATCAATTAAAAGTCATTTATTCAGACTAGGCTGGATCAGCACTTTTTGAACATCAAAATTACATAAGACAGTCCCCCAAAACGTCCGCCCTTCACCACTTCCTAGTGCTTTAGGTGGGAAGAAGAAATGGCGCAACAAACTCCCCAGCAGCACAGCTGTCTGTTCAGTAAGAAGAACTGGATTCTATACAGTAATAAGTAATTAACATTACGAAATACAATACATTCAATTTAATTATTTGCCATAATTATGTCAGCTAGCACACGCCAATTTACTCGTACCCACGAACAAAAACATTGAAATATATACCTACTTAAGCAGAAATGAATAATAAAAACGTAAACAGAACTTAATACCTAAATAAAAGCCTCCAGGCATTAAGGGCGTGCCCGCTTACATTTCAATGCTGCATTATGTCTATATAGCTGTAACTTGAAGTCACAAATGATAAACTAGGACCTTCGAAGTAAAATAAAGAAACAGTTAATTACTAATAACAATAACAATACCATAGTCATCAAGATTTCTTGTCATCACAAGCAGCACCCGTTTACGAGCATAACGCAAAGATCAGCCATTATCCCCCTCACCATATTTGAGGGAAGGAGGCAACCCGACCCCCGACGTTACCGCAAGCAGTGACATCTAAGGGATCCAGTTCCTCACAGTACACATCCGCAGTAATGCTGGTGCTCATTTGTTAAGAAGCTGTGATGAATTATACAGGCACTAGACCACCAAATAGTGACCATGACTTTTTAGGGGTAAGTTTTCGTTTGGGACATTGCCTAGGCGCTGAACCAGGGTCTAACCAATATGACCGCTTACGATTATCAACAGGAATCCATTTTTCATCGCAAGTGACAATGCAGTTCAAAATCTTTTCGATTCTGTGTCTGTTAAGCAACGCAAGGCATACCGAAACGCGTTCGTGGCGCTGGCGATCGTTCAGTTCATGCGGCACCCACTTATCAAGTTTTTTTACCTTGCCAATTTGACGCAAATGGACCAAAATTGTTTTGATGCTAACGTTAAAAGCTGCTGCTAACTCAGCCATGGATTGAGTATCGTCAGCTTCCACTGTCGCCTTCAATTCGTCGTTGTTGACTTTCGTTTTCAGCCGACCACGGGGTTCATTTTTTAGATCAAAATTTCTATGTCGGGAGCGTTCAAACCAATAACAAGTCGTAAGTTCAATTGCAGTGTTAACTCCGTACACGTAATTAGTGTTGCGAGCCATTTGTGCGGCATTGCTACCGCGGCGGAACTCGTATTCCATAATTACTCGTATTTTTATCGTGTCCATATTGATGAAAAAGATACAAATGTAGTGAAAACAAAACAATAATCAATAAACAAATGACTGAATTTGAAAATAAAATCCATATTTTTTAAATAGGTACTATTCATTTGAATTTAGAATTTATTGCCAGCCATCATAAATTACGTTTCAAATGACCAGTGTTGTAAAACCGCAACTTCATAGATAAAGACCTAGTATTTGCTTGTCGTTATTTCATCTTCAAACTCTTTCCAAGTTTCTAAACTACCCAAAAATTTCACGAGTTATAACCAAAATCTATTAACAACATACTCTTTAAAAGTAGGTATTTGTACCCTCGTTAACTATTATGGCCACCAACAAAGGCAAGGAAATGAAAGTACCATAGTAAAATACCTTTTGTCGATAATCACCTCGAGTTGCCGTATATTTTACGACTCCATTTTGAGAACCCTATCAAGTGTTGGGTAGAAACAAGACAGTAATTTGCAGTAACTGGACAACTATTCCATTTATTTTCTTTGAGCCTTTATTGGCGGAAAAGCTATAAAGATAATCACAAAAGGTTTGATATTGGATTTCTTTTTACGAAAATAGGCTACAGAAATTTTCAGGCACTACGAATAAATATCCATTTAAATCTCAATTATTCATAAACCTTTACTTTACAACCCTCAATTTATTAAAAACCCTTTGAACACAATTTTTTGAGAATCCAAAGCCAAATTCATGACCTTAAAATATATTCAAAGAGATTAAGCAGATAAACGATTTCAAACGAAGTTTTTTCCTCCGACCCTTTTTAAATTAATTGCCGATTCTTGGTGGAATATTTAAACTTAAACCATTTATAGGCATCTGGGCAGTGAACATTATTCATTCCAATTCCCAGATGGAATTCTACAAAATAAACCTCATTAGAAAATAAATAATGAATGTCTTTACCGACGTAAATCTCGATTCAACGGGAACTCCTTAGCACGACGGTGCCAACGAAGTGATACAGAAAAGAGACGAATAATTTTAATGGACGTTTTTTAAATACGCTGATACTTATTATAATAAATCTCTTGGAGCACTTTTAAACTTTATTTTATCATGGAAGTTTAAAAGATTTTAATGATGGCAATACATCATTTGATGGTGCTGTTATCAATGTGATTAAAGATGCTTTAAATGAACTAACAAAGAACAATGTTCCCGACCCAAATTTAGAACACATCAAAAATAGACAATCCACTGTGCGACATTTGGCATTTTCAGCGAATGCAAGTCCAATTTGAATGCTAACTCCAAATGCAAAATAGATGGTTTATATGAATGAGGCATATTAGCTTCAGCGTTTGGAATTTTTGTTTACACTGACCAAGCACGATAACATCAACAATTATAATAATAATATCTAATTTTGTATTTCATCGTGTAATATTATTCCAGTTACAAACATTTACTTATAGGCGAACGTAATCTAGCTACGTAATAAATGCAGCGTCTTAAGATCATAAATCAATAAAATGTAAATAATATTTCCGGCTCTAGGTCGAACGCAGATATTTTCAGATATATACCGTTATAGAATTCTATTCACGGACAAATGGTTGATATGAAAAATTGTACCGAGTTATTCATGAGTTGGTTCATATTGTATTTTACACTTTATCCTCGTGCATAGAAACATCATCTCTGTAGCTTTGAGTTCATATTAAATCTTTGGAATAGTTTATTTTTCCACTACAAGATCAGATTAGGGGTTTCTTGGAAACACAATAGGTATATTGTTCCTAATAAAATGATCAAAGAAGTATGTAAAGATGCCTTATGTTGTCTTGTATTCACCTTCTACCGACTTATGGCCACTTTCAACTTTTTTCATAATGTTTATAATAATGATCTATGGACACCTAAAATAAAACAAGCTTTAAATAGAAAACCTTTACTTATAAATGGAATAGCAATTAATATTAATCCCTTGCCTTGTTTTTAAATAACTTTTATACTGATACCAGTACACCAACACAGTGTGGTGAGAGGTCCACTTATGCTAGCTAATTTTATACTCAAAAGGCATTCACTAGAGTATTATACGGAAAATGTATTTTAAATAGATTGTTGGTTTAATTTTAATGCAAAAAATGGTGTACCTTTAAGTAATCCATTAACATCAAACACCACTTTAGTTAAAGAGAGTATCGTATCTACTTTCATAGAAATTAAAATGTTCCTTCTAGTGCCACTATTGAAAAAAAGTTTTTCGAATTCATATTAATTATTCAAAGATTCAGAAAGTTACGTTACGATCTCGTAGGAGAAATATTATGAATAACTTTTATTATCTTTTGTAGTTTCTCGAGTCCATTGTGGATTAATATCTTAAATTTCGAATATTTTTTTTACCCAAATCATTTTTACTAAATTCTAAATATTCTTTTTCCTTTCTGTGAAGCTTTCTACTTAGTCTTGGATGGCCTCCACTGATTTACAGAGCAATAACATATTATTCTGAAGGCCACTTTATTAGGTACTTAGTATCACCCATGAAACCACTATGATGGTATTATAAAGAAGTATGATACCATTACTTTGCCCATTTCTCACATATTCTTTGACGCTTTCCTTATGAAAAAGAGTTATTTTCCCATTAGTTTTATTACTTTTATTGCTTCTGTTAATCGTATCTTTAATATAATTTCATTCGAATGAATGAATACCAGACGACGACGGACGAATCTAGGAAGAATTTTCAATAACAGACAATGGTGGCACATAGAACTTCAATTACTTTACCGAGCTATAGCAGGGGTTTATTTTGTAGTCAACAAAAAAAAACGTTAGGCAGATACTAGATATTCACATTTAAAATCAAGCCCAGTGGGTTCGAACGCAAGCAGGCACTTTACTTTGTGTAAATTATTTTATCACCACTGTTCTCAAAACGGTCAAGAAAACATCGTGATGAAACCGGCATGTCCTAGAACCAATAATTTGAAGGCATATGACATCCTCCAACCCGCACCGGACGCGCGTGGTGGATTACGGCTCACTACCTTTCACAGAGAGGAGGCCTGTGTCCCAGCAGTCGGAACATTGCAGGCTGATTATGATAAATAAAAATAATAATTGAATTACGTAGTCATTTCATTCGTTCGAGGAAAAGTATATTGATTATCTTAATTATTTAATTCTATACTTAACTTCAAATTAAATTACAATAAGTACTAGCATCCGCCTGAGACTTCGTCCGCGTAAAATTTCTTGTTCCCCTGACAACCGTGTTGACCCCGTCGCATCGCATCGCATAAAACGAAGCGAAAACGATTCTTTCTTTCTTTTTGCTCGGCTCCTAAGGGTCCTAGCGTGATGTTAAATAGCCTATAGCCCCCCTCACGAATTTGGCTAACAAATTCTAAAATATTCTTTTAAATCCGACTCGTAGTTTCAGAGATCAGCGCGTTCAAACAAATCATTATGGACCCTGTGGGGACAGTAAAAGGGTAGGAGAGAGGAAGTCCTGTTTTAGGAGATAATCAAGTTGTTATTGTAGGAACAAGTTTTAACTTAATTATATAATATAATCAAAGTCAGGACCGAGATTAAGATACTGACTTTTACTTGTGTATTATTTTATCTGCAAAATGTTCTTAAATATTTGAGATTATTTTTGTATACCTGTACATATACGTATATTATGTTTATTCATTTATATAAATTGTGTTTCTTTGAATAATTATTGTTGCTATATTATTATTATTATTTTTTGTATTTTATTTTACTATTATATTATTTATTAATTATTGTTATCAATTATGATTATTACATTAATGCTGCCAGCCTTTTGGGCACTTCTCATGTTGACAGCGATGCGGACGAAGTTTTTGATGCTCTGTGATTCTTTCCCGTCCCTTTTTTATAAGCTTGTATATATTATTATTAAAATAATTTTAAATTCCAAAAATATTTTCTTGGAAATCCAAGAAGAAGAAGTATCTAAGCATGAAAAACAATAAAATAATACATACCCAACTGCACCAGCTCCAATCTCTTATCAGTAACAAAATGCCACGGGAACGCCTTGCAGAAACTTGCCACTCCGATCCTCAAGTCTGTCACTTTAGTTGAAGTGGCGATACAAGATGCTTCTGATGGCTCACAGTCACTGTCTTTTGACTTCTGATTTAATGGCAATGCATTTATTTCGTACCTAAAATATAATAAAATTTAAGAAAGTCGAAAGAATGCAAAATATGTTTTAGACTATGAGAGAATACTTTGAGATGATTTGTAAGAAAATGTTGTCACAATTACATTTATATGTGTACATTACGGCACAATACAGTAGTGTGATCACACTTGAAAACACGAATCGATCAAAATCCAAAATCCACAAGTAATCTAATACGTAAGACTAGTTTTAAACAGTCACTGTTAGTAAAAACAATAAAAACTTGTATTATATACAATAAAATCTAGATTATAGGTAAACCAGCATTCTCAAATATAAGACAAGACGATAACACAGAAAATTTAGAATATTAAACTAGCAGCGCTAGAATGAAGGTATGGCAAAATTAAGACAACATAAAGAAATAAGAAAGTTAGACCTTCTTTTCATAGAAGACTTTCCAAGCAATTAAAAAGGGATCGCCTTCTTAATGGAAGTTTATCGAAGGAGGAAACTCAAATAATAACTAATTTCCAAGTTGGAAAGGGATGACTCATTATCCGTCCGCTCTTGCTATTTTCGAGTCATATTTTGTATTTATTCATTCTTACTTTTTGTGTTACGCCAAATAACATGACATTGATGATAGTAGAAGAAAAAGTCGGTTTACCTGGTGTTTCAGAATGATTACAACATTGTGTAATCATATACTATGTAAACAATAACAGCCGTGTAAAAATAGAGTTACCTTAATACGCCCACGAAAATGACCAAAAACCAGACCAACCCATAATAAACCATTATGAAAAAGTATGTTCAAATAACGGCTGTTTTAATACTCTTTGAATTTAATCGCATTATCGAGAATTAAATAATATGTTTTCGCATTTTGAATGCAGATGCTGATGTCATTATAAGTTCCGATTTTAATGACATTACTGTTAAAATGCCGTTACCCGTAAATAAATTATAATTTTAATAACAATTAAATGACAATCGGGCTTGTGCAATCGACATCGTGTTAATGTCATGTCACAAAGGTTTTAAGGCTTAAAAATGAAATGGTTTTAAATTTAATTAAAACTGCTTCAATTATTGTAACAGTTGGTTTCGTATTTATTATCTGGCAGGACTGAATGATTAATTTATAAGTACGATACTTTTTTAAATGGTTTTAATTATTACGGTATTTTTTTATTATTATTACTGCTTTATAGTTAATTATATAGTAGTAATCATAAAAAATACCGTGGTTATTGGAAGTCAATACGATAGGAAGATACAGGGGTACAAACGAAAAGGGTAGGCAACATTCCATCAAATGTTTGTAGTGCCACGTTTTGGTGACTACTTCGTGGAAAGGCACTCTCTCAGATCTGTAACGTTTTTACAGGCATCAATAGGTATGTATTTATTTTTGAATTCTATACTTACTTAAATCTCCTAGGGTCGTTAGTATAACTCGTCAGTCTTATATCCGTCTGTGTATCATATAACAACCTTGCTATTGATTTCAAGCTGCCAACTAGAATATATGCGACAGGCTCGCTCTCTGTCGTCAAATGAAGCTGTATTTTTCCGTCTTGTGATGTCGTACAAACGAAATTGGCTTCATATTCCATTGTTTCATCTTTCTGAACATCATCCTGAGGAAAAACAATGGGGTCATTAATCATGTTGATTTCTTCATTAACGTTTAAAATTGTTTGTAGTTTTGCTTTGATCTTCAATTCCAATAAAAACATTAATGAGAATGAAAACAAAGAACACAATGAAGCGACATTCAAAACATTACAATATTTCCACTTTGCATATTTGAGTTTAAGCACTTCGCAGCGGAGATTTAATAAGGGGCTAGAATTTAAACTACCGTGTTAATTCTAAGTTTCCCACTTTCCTCTGTGTTTTGTGTCAATCCTGCGAGAAGATGAATTTAATAGTTCCAAGGAATGGCAAAATATTGAATATAAATGGAATACATAAGAATGCACTTACCTGGTCATGTAACACATCGTGAACGCTGTCTAAAGTAGTGAGAAATTCAGTCAAATTGGTGCCTAAACATTTAAAAGCTCTCTCAAGTCGACAGTTATGTGAGAAAGCCGTTAAAATTAAATATTCCCCTAATTTTGCCATAAAATCCTTAGTGCTAACACCTGCAACAAGCAATGGAAACTTTAGTACGTTAATACAATATGGTACTATAGTAATTCTCATGTTATGGTTGACGTATGATCTTAATACATTTTTATTATTACCTAGACGAAATGGAATTTAGAATTTTATAGCACTTTTCAAAGTGCTTAACGATGCCAATGTTCCCATTAAAGCCGTCTGAATGAAAAATGAAATTGTCTAGGTTATAGAATGTCAAGGAGTCTGGGATTGAAATAAAAAAGAATATAAAAAACAAATGAAGTTCAGGCAGAAGCGATAAAAGGATTTCTAAAGAACGAGCCTGAAGTATTCTGGGGAACCAGGTTGTGTGGTCAGGAAAGGAAACGCAAGCTTCGTCCAAAGGTGCATATATTCGCAATGACAGTTGACAATTTTGACATGGGGTTCTCATCGAGTCCGGATGAATTTTCCAGGGAATGATCCAGTGTTATTTAGATTAACAATAGTAAAGGTGATACTGATAACACACTACATAAATTACAAATACATAATTAAGAATTATATTATGACACAACGAACGATAAATTATGAAAATTTATCAAACTATCTATTAATTGACACTACATTATTTTTTATTATAATACCTACTCAAGGACGATCTTCATAAAATACAAGCATTTACAAAACCTTTTTTGAAAAGACGTTGGTTCGAGCAACTGAATTGTAAATAATCTAAATGAACTTCCTTTGGTACTTGACAAATATATACAGCGTTTCGACAGTGCAGCGGAAATTACTATTGTTCAACCAACGATGAATTAACAATATTGGTTTCCTTATCTACGGGTTTCGACAAAATGTTGTGGTGACGTATTTTCATCATCTGTTTTAAATATACATTCATTGTGTAGTATTACCTACTTACTGCAATGTTGATAATGGCTTTCTAATTACTGGAATTAAGCAATCAGTGCCTTTTTTTTATTGTTCGTTTTGTGGCATTATTGTGTAACGATTATAATATACTATAAACTTCTATAACCTATAACGTTAAATGACAATGCGCATTATAGTTAATGCAATGAAGATATAGCTGATTAATGAAATTGCTATCAGAATTTAGTTAAAATATAGATAACACTAAAATATTTGAACCATAAACAAGTCCACACCCTCATTATAATAGATTACATTTAACGCATAGATAGCAGGCATTAACAACTGCCATAATACGAAATTGTAATTAATCAATTTACACGAGTTAAGTAGTTCAATCTATGTTAATTAAGCCACTTTCTTAAGTAAGTGGCTTAATTCGCGTGAATTGGTACACGTGCTAAATTATTCTATAATATATTTACATTTATACTCTCTTATGATAGATTAGCAATTCCAATAAAAACTGCATTATCAAAAATATTCTGGAACTCTTTAGAAAAATTAGGATTACCGTCACCAAGTTCATTCAGATTTTTCAATCTAACATTAAAAGTCAGATGTAAAATGTAGCTGGATTAGGACTAAGACCAAAGAAACGATGGATGGACTCTGTGAAAGATGATGTGCCTATAAAGGGAGTGACTGCCCAGATAACGACTAATAGAGAAAGGTATGGAAGAAAAAGGCTTGTTTCGCTGACCTCAAATAAACTGGGATAAGGGCAAGAGAATGATGATGATGATGATGATCAAAGCTAGATTAGCAGAGCCACTAATATCCGCACGTGTAAAAAAATACTATTTGTAACTCCTTGTTTGCCTGTCGTCAGATGTCAGTAATTTATGTCTGACTGTGAATCTCCGTTTCATGTTGACACAATGCTACTTCAAAGCGACGGAGTCATGACGCCAATGTTGGCTTTGTTACAAAGCAAACTTTTGTATCTGCTAACATTGAATGAACGACCTGTGACGTCAGAGTATTTAAGAATTGAAGCGAGATTTTAGTTCCATGTAGGCGGGTGATTGTTCTGGTTTGAAAGGGGTGATGGGTGAAACTTATTAGGTGAAGTTAGTTGAAAAATGTCTGCAAGATTCGGAGACGACGACTTGAAGATATAAAAAATCATTAGGGTAGTAAAAATACTATCATTGACCAATCTCTCTATACATTTATTAAAGGGGTGCCATTCATTGAATAATTAGATAATTATTCAATGAATGGCACCCCTTTAATAAATGTCACTATGATAAATACGTCCTTGTGACATCGTATAACCCTTTTATTTTATAATTTCCGTACAAAATTGAATTATGACAAGCTGCCAAAAGTTAGCCAACTCCGTGACAGACGGAAAAGTTACGAACAAAAGGGAACGAAATTAATGTCAACGATTTTGGAAACTCACATCGTGAGGGTGAATCGCCTGAAAGGATTTTTACACTTACAATTTATCTAGATTAAAATAAGACAAAAACGTTGTCAAGAACACCAGAACATTGTTTTTAAAGTGCTTAATAGCTGTTATAAAATAACACATGGAATTGTAGATGGCTATGAGAGAGTCTTCAGAAGCAACAGCGAAACATCACCATTCTGACAGTATAGGTTGAAAAAGGGAAATTCTGATACATCATATTATTTTTCCCGCGCTTCTTCTTTCTACCGGCTATGGGTAGAAAAAGAAAATAAGTTCATCAAGTGACATCAAATTGTATGGAATTCGAATTCTACTAAATTAGACGAAAGCAGAAATGCTTTATGTCTAGGCTTTGCAGACAACAAAGTTAACATACTTAAATAAGACATTAATTTAACTATCAGCCATCTTACACGCTATATATTTTATGAACGGTTACAATACATTTTGCTCAGTGCTTATAAAGCTTGTCTCAAATATCTAGTTCAAACGTTGTCTGTGTACAGAATTAATGTCTACATTATTTAAGATAGTGATAGATGGATACTTACTGTCCGTAGCTCGTACCGCATCGTAAATTTCTTGTAAATACGCGTAATTCCTACAAGTTTTAACATCGTCCGGTAGTCTTCGCCTGCGAACAAAATAGGTGCTTTTATATTTTTGGGTTCACTAAGAAAGGAATGGGTAGGCAATAACAACAAATATAGAGAATGTTTCTATTTTGTTTAAAACAAACTGCACTTTGA
This sequence comes from Brachylomia viminalis, assembly GCA_937001585.2. Lineage (NCBI taxonomy): Eukaryota > Metazoa > Arthropoda > Insecta > Lepidoptera > Noctuidae > Brachylomia > Brachylomia viminalis. The sequence goes on along the minus strand of OW443294.2, from coordinate 25,239,717 downwards.
GTTATTGGCCTTTATTTTAATGATGCTTAAATAGTGACGTGACGTATGTTTGTTTTGTACTCTCAATTCTCAAATTATCGTGGCTAAATGGAAGCGCACCGAACCACTTTCGTTGGCGGTCTGCCAAAAATGTTACAACATTCTCAATGACATTACATATTGCTACATTAAAAAAAAATGTACAGCCTCATTACGGTATAAGGATAGTCCTTTATATATCCTAAATCTATCCTAATTTTGCTTTCTTAAGATTATCATCTAGCAAAACCTCATTTGGTCCTTAGGGTTTCCTTAAGTACAGTTTCAGATTTTCTAAGATGGATTGTGATATGCTCGGTTGTTCAAGCTCTTAATGACTGCCATAAGTACCACAATATGTTCAAAATAAACATTCCTCTTTAATCCTCCACCATTTCACTTAAAGCCACTATGAGGCGGGCAAAACAAACATGAAACATCAAACAGACGTGGTGTATAATTTCGCTTACATCTCTTATGCGTGTTACACGACCAATTTAAGTAGTCCCCGTAATTAAATTTAATGTTACAAGTGGAAGTTAATTAGCAAAGATGCTTATCCACGACTGGGGTGTCTTTAAATTTAAACGGGTTGTATTTACATACACTTATTGTGGAATAAAGCTTTTGATATAACGCTAGAGTTAGGGTGAAATGTTTAGCGGTGCTTTGCGGTTAACAATTTGGTGCTTTTGATGTCGCCCGCATCCATTTTTACCGTATTGGTGTCGTATAGAGATAGCGACCATAAATGCAGTGCGTTCCGCAACACATCCCTACGGTTTGCGATGTGTTTGGTCGCGTTTTATTGAAAAGGCCTGTTTTCGTTGTGACACCGGACCGCGTCGATTCCGACGCGGTGAGTTGTAGAGAGGCAGTGACCGTTTATACAGTGTGTTAAGAATGTGCAACGTAACTTGCAAGATAATGCGCTTTATACGTTGCAACGTACCGATGGTGTTATGTTTCAAAAATTTGTGTGCGGGTCTCCTTATGGTTTTCGAAAATACGCCGCTCGCAACATTTAATAAGTTGATGATGTTTTGCCAATCTTTAGCATAATCAGCCTATAATGTTCCCACTGTTGGGACACAGGCCTCCTCTCTGTGAGAGGTAGTGGACCATAATCCACGACGCGGGCCCAGTGCGGGTTGGCCAATCTTTAGGGCTATAATACTTAGTGCCAAAGCAGTGTTTGTGACAAATATGGTGATTCGAAAGCTGACATCAATTATGCACATAATTTACAATTATATAGAATCACAATATTACTCACTCACGGTGTACTGATGTTTTACTGGTGTAGATCCTCATAATGTACTTGGATATATTTATCCATATCTGTTTAGGCTGGTAGTCGACCCTGATGTAGGACCAGAATGATAAGGGTTTTAGTCAGTGCGATTTTGCGAAGATCAATTTATTTTTCATTTCAAATTTAGAGAAGAAGCTCTGATAGTGATTGTGTTAAGTTAAGGTGATGGTGTGGTATTCTAATGACCTGTTTCACCACGTCTGGATAATTTCTGGATAACTTATTTATCAGATGATTTCTATGTTTATTTATCTGGTATATAATGTCTATCCGGATAAGGTGAAACAGACCCTCAGCTTAGTGCTTACAAAGTGGGTTACTTACAAACAGTTGTATTTGTCATAGTGCTCTGCTTGGTTCTTTGTGAGTGCTACCACCGCTGTGTGAAGGCATTCGTTCTGAAAATAAAAGGCTATGTTAAAAAAAAAACTTTTGTACCAAATAAGTCAGTGATGGATATCTTCGTCGATACAACCCCGGACAAAGATGGTTGCCGACACTTCACCCTCATGCGTTTAGTTATAAGTTTGAAAACCGCTATCTTACGCGGTACTTCCTAAAACGAATGAATAATTTGATTCCAAATCTTAGTAAGATCTAGTATTTGCATAGATAAATTTTAATCGAAGAATGGCTTGCTTACTTATTGGAAATAAGGCTTGCTGTGACTGCGGCTCTGTTTGAAATGATGATGAAATCTTCCCCGGTGACTGTTGACCGAATCCAATACGCTTATAACAAAACGTTCACTAGTTGTTAAGCTGCGTAAACAATAAATCTACTAAACAGTCTCGTTTTCGTTTGTAGAGGACTACGAGTACTTTAGATTGTCACAGAAATCTTAAAGACCAAACAGAGGCACCACGCTTCCATAATACAAAGCCACCCCTTTTGTCCTACGCTACGAAGCGCGAAGGGACCAATTTCCCTACATTTTCTTTACGAGGCGTCGCGCGTACCCTGAACGCTTTAAATGCGGTGGCTTGATGGATTGGCCGTGGTAAAACAATAGACGACCATAATCCTACGACGTTTTGAATGTGATTTATTTCTCATCAACGTGGTTGGTTTAAAGAATTAAATGCGAGCAGTATTTAATTTAGTAGGAATCTTATAAGGAAAACGTCTGTAATTAGGTAATTTACGAAAATACCTTTTAGAGAGACGGTTTTAAAACATTAGTTATTTGTTGGTTTGTTAGTTATTTGGGTGGGTATATTAATTGTGCGCGCACGGTAATACCTGCGGATTAATAATACATTTTGATGTTATCAAATAATATTTGTTCAAATACACTCGAGAGCAATGAATCCGGGTCACTTAAAGAATCCTAAAAATCTCGGAAACTGAAAATGCTAGGTTAATGCAATAAATTGTATTTAATAGACAATGTAATACTCCTTAAATGAAGGTATTAAAACTTCTTAGTTATTGTAAAGTTATATCATAAAAAAATCAAATTTGAAAAAGGGCCACTTTCGAAGATGGAACTACGAAATTACAGCATTTGGTTTTGCTTTTGTTTGTAATCTGTCATTTATGTGGGTACATAAACCATGTTGATAGTGCTCTATATTCATTATTCAAGCTGAAATTATGTCGCTTACGCTTGAAGAATGCACCAGAATACTTACAATGCTGGAAACCGGCCGGAGTCAGCGCGATACAGCCAGGACTGTCGGTGTGTCGCTGTCAACAGTACAAAGAGTTCTCCGACGTTACGAAGAAACTGGTTCTAACCTACGCAGACCAGGAACGGGCAGAACCAGGTGTACCACAGCACGAGAAGACCGATACTTGGTGAACACCATGCTTCGAAATCGCTTTCTCACAGGAACTGAACTCACCAATCAGTTTCATGGATGGACAGTAAGACGTCGGCTTGCTGAATCTAACTTAAAACCCCTTAGACCTGCAAACGGCCCTAAACTGGAGCGTGGGCATCGTATTTCAAGACTAAGATATGCCCAGAGCCACGTAAATTGGAGTATTGAAGATTGGTCAAAAGTTATGTTCTCCGACGAATCAAAATTTATGCTCTACAAGCACGATGGAAGACACAGAGTGTATCGAAGACCAGGGGAAAGATTCAAGCAAGCATGCATCGAAGAAAAAGTAGCCTACGGTGGTGGGTCTGTACTTGTGTGGGCCGGAATTTCTTCTGAAAGTCGCACAGAGCTGGTGATCATAGAAAACGGCTCTTTAACTAGCGTAAGATATGTGGAAGAAATCCTCAATGATCACGTTGGCCCATTTATGGTCAATTTAGGTGAGGATGCTATATTTATGCATGACAATGCCCGACCTCATACAGGTAGGATTGTGAATGACTACCTTCAAGAGATGAACATTACTCGTATGGAGTGGCCAGCGCGCAGCCCGGATATCAACCCGATCGAGCATGCTTGGGACGAGCTAGGCAGATGCGTAAAACAACGAAACCCTCCCCCAATCACGCTTCGTGAGCTCAAAATTGCTCTCACAGAGGAATGGGAAAATATTCCCCAAAATCGTATAAGGAACTTGGTGTACAGCATGCCAAACCGCGTAAACGCAGTAATGGAAGCACGAGGAGGCAATACGAAGTATTAAAATTCAAGAAAATCGTAATAAAGTTCAAAAATTTCATGTTTCCTATTTTTGTTTTAAGGAGAGATCAGCAGTTTTTTTCTTTATGTAATTTTGTGTTAATAAAATGTATTTTTTTTTACTTTCATTTAAGGAGTATTACATTGTCTATTAAATACAATTTATTGCATTAACCTATCATTTTTAGTTTCCGAGATTTTTAACATTCTTTAAGTGACCCGGATTCATTGCTCTCGAGTGTAATTGGTTGTTTATGTACTCGTACTTGCTTTGTATTCCAAGTGCTTACTGTTTAAAAAATAAAAATAGTTGGTCGCTGTGATTAACTCGAGACAATGTATATGTTCTTTCTCCAGAATTAGCTTAACTACTGACAAGTTATACGAGTTCATATAATTTTTTATTTTATTTGACAATATTACTAAATTTAGTTTAATTTAATTTTTATTTATTATTGACTTAGTCAACTCATTTCAATGTTTTTTTTAATGAATGGTATTGCAATGTATGGTTCGCTGGCGACCTCGACAATTGATCATATTATTCTTTTGAGCAACCGGCAGTAAGTTCGTCATGCTCCCTTAGATGTCACTGCTTGCGGTAGCGTCGGGGGTCGGGTTGCCTCCTTCCCTCAAATATGGCGAGGGGGCTGATGGCTGATCTTTACGTTATGCTCGTGAACGGGTGCTGCTTGTGGTGACAGGTCATCTTGCTAACTATGGTTTTGTTATTGTTATTTTTTATTATTTATTTCTGCTTGAGTATAGTTTTCAATATTGGCGTGTGCTAGGTGACATTTGGCAAATCATTTGATTTAATGTTTTGTGTTTCATACTTACTACTGTATAGAATCCAGTTATTCTGCAAACATGTGATCTACCAACCCGCAGTGAGCCCGCCTGGTGGATTACGGCCCACTTCCTCTCACAGAGAGGAGGCATGTGTCACAGCAGTGGGAACATTATGATATTTATTTGCGTGTTTTATTTATATGATTTAAAATATATACTCTGTTAGTCTCTTGCAGTGCCAAAGATGTAGCAAGCTAAACATATTCTAAACCCGAACAAAAATAGCTTCTCCACGTAGTACATTCATAGTATGTAAGTATATTGATAAAGCCGACGACTTGCAGCCCTGCACTATGGCTTCTTGTCCTTATTACTAGTCGGCTTACCGTACCCGGTGATCCGGTTAACACCTGATCTAATTCTAGGTGAGAATGGATATTTTGACGTGTATGACGTCGTAGGTGGAAGATTTTTAAAGGTAATTTTTGTACGTATATGTTAGGAGAAACTCATCGAAGGGCACTGTCACGGGTTTGAAAGAAAATATGAGACTGGTATCCAACTTGGATCATATATCTATCTGTTATCTGTTATATCTATATGCTACACATCCGTGAAGAGAGAGCTTTTCTCCTGCCAGTCCTTAGGCCTCCTTAAAGACTGGTATCTAACAAGGAAGACCAATTATGATGGCGTGATTTTCAAATTTCTTCGCTTGCACGCCGTTGAATACGATCTTTTTGTTTACGATACGATTCCATCTCTTTCATCTTTCCACTCCACTTTGCGAGATATTATTGGTTCATTATCATCATTATATCAGCCCATTCACGTCAACCACGCATGTGCTTACGGTAATTAAAAGGCCTTCCGATCTTCTGAGGGACACAGAAAGATAAGTCTGAGTTTTACTGTTAAAAAGTTACAAATCGCCGGTGTCAACAAAAGTAATGATTCTTGTGAAACAAAGTCGGGGAAAAACAATGTAATTTTATCTAAAAAAATATTTTCTCTCATAATGGAAAATTACCCGACGCTTTAATGTCCTTGATTACTCAGTCCTTCTGGGTAAGTATCTGTTTACAAAGAGCCTTAAAAGCGTTTGCCTTATCAAATTTTTTTTTTGTTTTTTTTCGTAGATTTTGTTGTGAGCTCGAAATTATTCCTCATAATATTTTGATAATTATATTGTTATTATATTATATTATCTTAATATTTATGTAGGATCTCCAACAAAATATATAAACAAGACATGACACTTAAGTAATGGGCAACTACCTATCATTATTATAAAAGAACTCAGATAACTGGTATGGTTTTATGCCCTAAGTCGAGATCCGTATGCCACAGAGGGTGCCCTTAGCGTATAGTCGCTTAGTTTATAAGTATTATGCCCTGGCTGGCCTTTATTTATTAAGATATCCACAGGATGGCCCGGTGAAGCAGCGATAAGCCTCCAACCTGCAAGACGCCATTCATAAAAAAAAGTTATAGTAAAGGTAAAGCCTGGCCTGGCTTTTCTCCCAAATGAATCCCAGAACATTGCCTTTCGAAACAGAACTTCTTGGTCCTTCACATTTTGTTTATAAAACACTTTTCAAATAAAATCATCAAAAGATTCGAACCAGTCCCGTAACAAATAAATCAACTGAACGATCAATTGAATCCCGGGTTCGCCTAAATCAATTAAATGAAAACTTTTGACTGTTTTATCACTCTACGAAAATTAATCAATCAAAATAAGTTGTCCATCTAAATTAATTGGTGAATTGTCGGTGTCGGGTTGAATCTATTCATAAACAATAAAAGGGTGTCCCTCTCACTAAAATGAAGGGTACGAACTAATGAGAGTGTGATATTATTGGAGTTTAGTGTAAGTTTTAATAGAAAAAGTGGAAACCTTTATTATGTAAAACCGTCTCAAGTTATTAAGAGCTCGTACCTGCAGAGCAATAATTTTTATCATTCAGCAAATGCTGGCGCGGTCAGTTCATAGTAAGGTGCCCATTAGCAACGAGACACGTCCGTATTTCAGAGTTTCCCGATACCACTACTGACAGGCAGAAAATTGTTAATATAGAGTCACAAATATTACAAAAATAGAATTTATACCATTCCCCCTCTAAAAAGCTTATTTTATTCACTGAAAACAGTGAATAAAAAGCACTTTTACTCACTGTTATATCGCTACACAAGTTGACCATCCTAATAATAATAACAAGAAAATTACTCTTAATTTTAGTAATTGTTCCAATTTTAATGTGCATTTTAATTAATTTAAGCTTGCTTTTTCTTTATTAAATGTTTATTTTCGCTTAAATCTTTCTTTTTCTCGTAGTCATGGTATAAAGTATAGTAGGTATGCAACTCTTGAATAAAACGGATTTAGGATATCGAGGGCCATGAATCACTCGCGTCGCTCAGGATTCTAATACTTGAATCATGAATCACTCCCTACGGTCGTGATTCAGTCGTTAGAATCCTTCACTAGCTCGTGATTCATCTATGGCCCTCGCTTTAAATCCGTCCTTTATTCACTAATTGCATAATATACTATTGAAGAGAAGTTGCAATTAAACAATGTAACATAACATGCCATGATCAAAAATATTCAAAATTCTCACTGCAATAGCTAACCTTCGACTGAAAATCGAGATTATCAAGACAATAACCGAAATCTAATCGTATATTTTAATTATACCATTTTAGAAGGTAGTTTAAAACTTAACAAAGGACAAAACAAGAAGAACTGATTCTAGTTGCCAAAAGACAGTTTCGTATAGAGAAGAAAGTGTATGAAAATGAAAAGTTCTACAATATTTCGTTTACATTAATAATTATAATCTTATGTGAATCGACAAGACAAAACATTGCAGCAATCTTTGAGAGATCGATGCACAGAGGTTACTAACATGAATCTTCCAAAAACAATTTATTACCACATAAAAGACTATAATTATCGAGGACCAAACATAACTTCACTTAGACCCCAGCATGTAACAGTACACCTTAAGTGAAGTGACGTCACGAATAGATGAATGACGCAAAATTGAGGAAAAATGGCCGCTATCGATGTATCGGATTTCTAATGGATAGGGTGCTAAGTTTGTTTTGATTTCTCTTGGGTAACCCATTTAGGTCAGCAATTTATGGATTCATTACTTGGGTATGTGTCATTATGCTATGACGCCTTTAACTTTTAATTGAAAGTGTAGGCAGAGGTAAGTCAGGTTATTAGGGGTGAAGTAAAGGGTGAACATAACGATATATATTACCTATATTGATTTTACACAATACAGACGGCTGCCGGTTTATTTTATGAATTTGACGTGAGGTGTCATTCCAAATAATGGTTGCAAAATTATAAATGTGCAAGTATGTATGTTTGGATGTTTGATACTCATAATCAGCCTATAATGTTCCCACTCCTGTCTTCGAATTTTTGGTTCGAGATCATGTCGGTTTCCTCACGATGTTTTCTTTCACAGTTTTGAGAGCAATGATGATAAAATAATTTACACAAAGTAAAGCGCCTGTCTGGATTCCAATCTACGACCTACAACTCGTAAGTCGCGGCCGTTACCACTGGGCCACCACCACCACTGCATTGTCTGTTACACGATCAGGCAAAATCGGCTGAACGGATTTGTATGAAATTTGGCATACAGATAGTTTACAACTTGAATTAACACAGAATTTTTGTCCTGGTACCTAATATGTTCCCGTTGATTATTTTCCGAAATGCACGCGGTCAAAGCCGTGAAAAAGTTTGTAAAAAACATAATAAAGATTGAGTCTCATGAGGATGTAGAAAGTATAGTGAAATACCTTTTAAGTAACATATAATAAATTAAATTATACGATAGCTTATTGAGGAACCCTCATAATTGATAGCTTAAGATGACAGCTGTCCCTAGTGAAGCCTATTAAGAAGGTAATAAAGTGCTCAGATATTTTATTGAGAAGCGGCCGTTCCATAGCATCTGTCGCAAGAGTAATTTTGAATGTTCTGTAAGTATATTCATAGTATATTTAATGATTCTTCAATGATCAGTCTTAAAGTTGGCTTGGTGTTGTAGAATTGTGAATCTAAAATGTATTGAAGATAAAAGATAATTTATTTGTAAAAACATGTGTGTTTGTGTGTAAAAAAAGGATGCATTACAAATTGGGGTTTATATGGTAAGGTGTTAAGTTTTAAATAAGGGCATACGTACATATTTTGCTTTAGATAATTATTGATTGCAGCAGTAACTTATTGTAACAATTAAAGGCATGAGTAGACTCGACGACTCACAAGTCGAAGTACGTCATCACGCTCATAGATGCAATAGGTAAATGCATTCAATGCTACTGTACAATACAAACAACATTTGGTACGCGCGTGCAGATGACGACGCGGAGGTGAGTGTGGGAGCGAGACAAAGCACATAACACTAGGTAATGATATTCCTGTGTAATGAATGTTTTGCGTGGTTACATTATTAAATTTTATACGCGCACGGCTATACCTGCGGATTAATACATTTGTATGTTATTTAATAATTGTATTCGAATAATTGGTGGTTTATGTAGTTGCTATACACGGTGACATTTGAATCCCAGTTTTGCTAGAACAAACGTTGTTCAGAACATGGTCTGCAACCATTCTATAGCATCCAATGGAAAAGAAAACGTTATTAGTTTTCGAAAAAAACACAAAAAAGGCAATGTTAAAAATGTCGGGATTATCGTAACGCCCTACAACACAGACACTGCGGCTGCGACGCGCGGCGCTCACGTCTTGAATGCAATATCGCTACCGTGATGAGTACTTTGATGTTACGGTTAATGTTTCAAACATTATTACACGTTTGAGCAACATAAGACTAATTTGAGAACTCCTAGATTAGTTTGTTTTAATAACATATTTGACGCTGTAGAATAGTAGTAGACCATGGTCTGAACAACGTTTGTTTTAGCAAAACTGTGATTCAAATGTCACAGTGTATATTCTAAGTGGTTACTGTTTATTTTATTTTGCTATAAGTAGTACCAATAATTGAACCTGACTTGGTTTCCGTACGTCCTTTTCGGGTAACCACTGAAAATTAACGCTGTGCTGTGGGTCCCCCATAGCTCAGCATCATGCTGAGTGGAAGCCTTCTTGACACAGTCATGACGTGCAGCTGTCGGCTATTTCTGTTTTGTGCTCGTGATCAGAGATCTCCTTTTTTTTTCTAATTATTAGTCCTTTTATTTATTACCTTTTTTGTATGCACGTGTTTCGGTGCCAAATAAATCAATTTTTCTTTCTTTCTTTCTAGTCACGCAGTGGGTGCCAAAAGACGGACGTCATCAATGGAACCCCGGCGTGAAGATCTAGATGCGTTTACGATAGATTGGTCGGAAAAGGCAACGCACAAAGAACAATGGATAGATATGGGCTATACCTTTGCCCAGCAGCAAGACTGAATAGGTTGAATAAAAAAAAAGGCATCAAAAAAAATCACCATTCGAACACGACAAAATTAAAATATCCGGAGGAAATAACGAATTATATTGGATTGTATTACATTAGCACGAATCCATGATAAAATCAGAACGCAAGGAGCTTGAAATTAGAATAATTACTTAATACTGAGAAACACATAGTACCGATGCCTCGTAAATGATACAAAGATAACGAAAGAGGAATTTGTTTACGCACCTCTTTCGTATATAAAAGCGTCTATACGTTGAGTAGCAATTACTTTGTGCAATTTAAAGGACGTGAAGAGACGGGAGTTGGTACAATGGTACAAGTTGTAAACTGATAGAGGAAGCATTATGCATACTAGAAATAACTAGAATAATAGAAGACTGAGCCACAAGGTATACATCTTTTAGTAGATGAAGCAACGTCATGGCCTCGTGTATTGTAAGAGTGGAAAGTGACCTGTGGGACTTTCAAACCCACCATGCCCTCACCGTCAAGTTCAATTTTTCGTCGTATCAGTTCATAATAAACCGGGTTTTGGATTGAATATGTAGCGGTATCTACATCGCCACATGCGAGCTTAGCGTCATACTGACGTCACTCAAAGCCTGCATCGCGCAAGCAGAGTTTACAGAGCAACTAGCAGATATACAACTTCCCGAAATCAACCATCGGGCAGTTGCCCACCAGACACGACACCCGTTTGGTCGGAGGATCCTCCCTTTTCTATGGAGGTATGAGTGAACTTTACACCCTGTTCCTCGTACCTTCAATAAATATATCAAAGACGTATCAACATTAAATGCCTGTCAAGTGATCAGAGAGGCATTTTCCTTATTTTAAGACCGCATATTTAAGATCGCAGCATTCCGATATCAATCTTATTCTGACAAAAGCCACAAATTTACAATTTTTTTTGACAAATTCTGACATTGGTTGTCGCTGAAGTGAGATATTTGATTGGCGGTTGACAATTCAGACAACCAATCTTAGCAGCAGTTGAAATGCGCTTAACAATTTGCTAGCAAATTTTTTGTGTTAATTTTTGTTCCATCGTTGATCAAGTCATCAAACAAAACTTCCACGCCAAGTCTTAAAATCCTCATGCTTGTCTCTTGAGCCAAGTTTTTTACTTTATTTACAGGAGACGTGTTACACGTAGTTCTGTTTTACTCAGAATAAAACAGATGTTGCCTAACATCTGTTTAATTACAAGCAATCGATGTACGTAAGTCTCAGAAGTGTTCAACTACTATAATTACAGGCTTGACTAAGTATCTAGATTGTATCAATGCTTGGCCATTGTTTTTATTTTTTCATAATTAGGTATCTTCGTTTTCAAGAAATGTTTACTGATGAAAACACACATTGTTAATTCGACATAAGTACCTATAACATACCATAATCAGCCGATAATGTTCCCACTGCTGATACAGGCCTCCTCCCTTTGACAGGGGGTGGGCTGTAATCTACCACGCGGGCCCAGTGTGGGTTGGTAGATGTCACATAACATCTCCGAGTTTTTAGTTCTAGGACATGCCGGGATCCTCGCGGTGTTTTCCTGTACCGTTTTGAGAGCAGTGGTGATGAAATTATTTACACTGGGTTTGAACCCATGAACTACAATTCGTAAATTGAGGCCGTAACCACTGGGCCATAACATAATCAACCTAAAATGTCCCCGCTGCTGGGACACAGGTTTCCCCTCTTTGAGAGTAGACCGTTATCCACCACGCGAACCCAATGCAGGTTGGGAGGTGTCGTAAGTCTTCGAATCTTTGGCTCTAGGATATGCCGGTTTTCTCAAGACGTTTTCCTTCAACTTTTGAAAGAGTACCTACTCACAACTTAAATGTAAAAAATAAAGTATAATTATTTTTCAGCGTTCAACCATATATTTTTATATACTCTTCTGTATACCTCTCAAGTAATGGAGTCAAGATGTAAACATTTACTGACTCCTATTAATGTAAACGTTAAGTACATGCTTCTGGTATTAGGGTGGCACCTAATTTCCGTCTTGCGGTGCTATCGCCGGTAATACGCACAGCCATGGAGTGTTTAAAGAGCATCATTTTAAATACATTAATAACCTTTATGAATAAGGATATTTTTATAAATATAGCAAGAGAATAAAGTCTTCCGTTCCTGAAACCTGCTGAGAATTGCTCGAGAAACTGTTAGGTACTATTTTTGGTATTTATATCTGTCTGGCTGAAAATAAATACATCAATATCAATATACAAAGTAATATCGTAATATCCTATCATTCCTGTAAATACATTTGACACAGGATGATATCATCAGTCTATAACACCTTTCAGATAAAATGTCTGACTCATGCATATCGACACAAAACACAAGCTCCTTTAAAAAGCAACAAAAAGAAATCCTGTTCAATAAGCGTATTTATGCTGTTGAAGATCTTTAACGAAATTCCTGTAAATGTCGTATAATATGCATTGTTGTAATATTTAGCGTGTTTTTACCTACTATGTAATTTCAGATACAATTTATTGTTCCAAAAGAGCCATCAGAGCCATTTATAATCTCCGCAGGCGCGATTCTCTAAGGGAACTGTTTAAGGTTATTAAGATCTTGACGGTACCTTGTCAATATATCTATGAAAACATCATGTACGTAAGAAAAAATGTACATCTTTTTACTAAAAGAGGTGATAGACATAATTATAGTACCAGAAATAGGGACCTATTAGTTCAACCAGGTTTCATACTGGCTAAAGTAGACTCATCTTTCATGGGGTACTGTTTAAAATGTTACAATAAAATACCTCCCCACATACTTCAACTCAATGAGACGAAATTCAAAGTTTGTATAAAACGCACACTATGCAGCCGGGCATATTATAAGTTGGGCATATTTTTATCAGCGATATAATCCATCGCTGATAAAAATGCCTGGCTCAATGCTGGTCTTGCTCCACAACCACAACTAATTGATTAACATTTGAAAATACTGTTGGAGCTGCTGAAGATTGTAAGACTACCTTTGCTTTGTATAAACTCAATCTCCTTTGTATTATATAATTGCATAGAACAAGTGTGAGTACTATGTACTATCGAGCTACCATTTACCGGGTAATGTCTTTCATTGACTTGAATGTGCCCTGGCGGCTGATAGATGTCATGCTCACTCAAATGTCTCGCTGACGGTGGCGCGTGTGTTGGATCATTTAGCTCCCTTCAAAATGGTTGAGCTGAATGGTGCTGATCCATGCGTCATGTTCGTGAACGGGCGCTGTCAGTTGGGACTGGTCATCTCTTAGCCACCAAGGCTTATTTTAATTATTTTATTATGGATTGTTTTGTTTAAATTTATATTTACTGTACACTGGACACTCAACGTGTACATCTTATTTACATCGTCCTCACATATAATTATACCTATATTCAACATTAATGATGTAACTAATATTTATGTAACAATATAATTTAAAAGAGTGTCCATGGAGTTTCTTGCCCGTTCTTCTCCATAGGTACCTACTACGCTTTGGAATGGGCAACTAGCTTCATATTTCTGACTGACCCACTTGACAATTCAAAAGTGCCTGTAAATGGTTTAATTGAAATAAATGCTTTGAGTTTGAGTCTGAGTTCATGACAAAAAGAAAACAAATCGATAAAATCCTTAAACAATAACAATTCCTTTTCTTCAAACCAAACATTCAGCAAACTTGTCTACCATCAAGTAATAAAAAAGCTACGAAACTAGTAGCGAAATAAATCACTACACGTCAAATATTTTCCAGAAACTTTCCGGCCACAGGTATGTCGTGTTCAGCGACATCCATTTCCTACACTAACTGAAACTTCAACTAGGTATTTCAATTGAAATTCCTTCAGGAATGGAGATAGTATTAGTCGAACCATAAAGGAAAGGAATTGGCGTCATTAATCACAGTCATACAAATTAAAGTGCACTCGTTGATAGCACGTGGGGGGGGGGGGGGTAATCGTTTAAAACCGAAGGTTAGAGTAGAAGAAAATTCGGACATGAAAGCTGTTGATCATAATAATAGTTGTTACTAGCATTTTGAGTCTTATTTACTTGAGAAGTGAAGTACTAATAAGTAAATAGCCTGAAATACTCACTCATGCCTCAAAATCTTGGCCATATCATGTGAAGGATATGTAGATCGTTATCTGAAATGGTCTTTTGAAGTAAGAACCACACAGATTGAGTGGACCTATCCAATCAGTGCACGCAAAATTGTCAGCAATCGTGCAGCTCAACTCAGAACTTAAGGAGCTCAATGATTCGACGAACAATACCAAAGAAATGACATTTGAGTAGGCCGCATAAATTACTCAAACTGCCAGATCATGATTAAACTAACTGAGAAAAATACAAAAAAGTAACCGACATAGTTCTCACATTCACAATAATTAAAATAATATTATAATACTTTACAAAGTAAATACTCATGTCCTAGTATAAATAAAATTCATCAATGTCAATGTGTATATAAAAATCCGGACATAATATTTGAGGACCATGTAGATTCTCGTCAGAATGGAAAACTGAAAGTAGATAAATATTTGTTTTATTCCCGTTTTAAGGTTTAATAAAAAGTCTAGCATTGATATAATAATAGTATAACATAAAGTAAGAATACAATTTGTGATATTTTCGATATTAACGAATGCGAATTGAACGAAGTAATAATGGTTATCTCACACTATGAAGATGATAAATAAGTAGTAAGCGGTAAGAGTTAAAATAAAATAAAATATTCGTGAGATTATGAATACAAAATAAAGAAAAACTACTTGCATACTTTGTGACTAGCCCATGTTATCATTAATCAGAAGTGGTTACAGACATGTGTATTCGTGGCTTAACATGTGTAGCATATTGATACATTTATTTTTCCACGTTTTACATAAAGACGTCTCTTTTTATGTGAGCTCCAACATTGAAGGACTAGTAAAATCGAAAATATAAAACAACTCTAAGGTTGTAATGAAATCAAACGATTGCCTAACAAACATTGATTGATGTTCATGTCATTGCTTTGTTTTCCTCAAACATTGCAAAATAAACAAAGATTTGTTTATGCTTTTCTGTCTGTATATTTTTAATTGCCCAGGGCAGAACAGGCAAGAGAGAGTGAGAGATTTGGTCTGAGAGACAGAGAGGGTTATATCTGTCTTCACTCTCATGTAACGAAATGTGCCTAAACGTGATGCGTCTTTGAAATTTCAGTCTCAATTCTCGTCCAATTATCGAACCGCTGCGCGCTGCCTAAGAAGTTTCAGTTGATAAATAATTTGAAAAAAGTGTTAGCCATTGATAGCGAAAATAGTAAGTACCGCATAGACATTTTCATGGGCGAAATAATTCGTAACCAGGCGACACGACTTTCAGCAATACCTAGTAATATTCGCAGATCGCACATCGCACAATACGTAGTTACAATTTCTTTGAAGGCGAGTTTCACATTTACCTATTCACTAGCACTTTGCCATCGACTTTCGTCTGCCCTATATATTCCCTATCCCGAGATAATTTCAAAAAGTAGGCCTTATTCTCTGCCTACATATTTAATGGGGCCCTGTGCCAAATTTCAGCTTTCTAGGGCCAAGGGTTTGGGTTGGCGTTGATGAGTCAATCAGTAAGTGAGCGAGTCAGGGGTTCCTTTTTGGGGGACCCATTTCGTTGGAGTAACCATAAAGTTATTAGAGGCTAATTTATTTAAAAACCGGACAAGTGCGAGTTCAACTCGCACTTGTTCGGTTTTGAACATATTCATCGTACAGAACCGATGAATATGTTACCCACCAAAAACATTTCATTTAAAGTAGGTTGCCAAGACTTATATAACGATTTCACTGTAAAAAAAGTTATCAGATTGAATGTAGCGCCAAGCCCCTAACTGTACAAGGCTTAAGTCTACGATAAAAGCATGAGTTACAGGATGTAAATTTCACTTATCGACGGTTAAGAATCAATAATGTCTATCTCAATTTTTTACATTTTCTACTTTTTTAAATCAGTGGATTTAAAGTCCAATTTGGCATAGGTTATTCAAGCTGCTATCTCAAAATTCACAATATTTCCTAATTTATTTGCCATAGAAATACCACCTATCCGCTGGAGTGGATGAGGTGACCAAAGTCGCCGCATAGAAAGTGGCGCCACACGTTAGCGTCCACTCGCGTAACCTTTTAATTAATCGAAATCCGATAAACTTTATTCAATTTTTCATTTTTAAAAGATCTGTGGCACACTGTATCCGATTGCTTAGTCGATTTCGTGCTTAAAAGCCGCGTATTCAGATGTATGACAACAATACAAGCGTTCAACCAAAAAAATCAAATAATTAAAAAAATATGGCTTCTTGTCAGTGACGTACGGACTCGCGCGTGTTTTGTTTACATGATAAATAATTTGTGTTTTAAGTGGGTTTTCAAGTGTTTGAAGTGCTATGGCCTGTTAAGTGTGTGATAAATATTATAGTGAAGTGAATTACTGCAGGATTTCAAGGTCGGTGAGTGAAAAAATATTACGTAATTTCGGTTTTATTCCACAACCGGCGCTGACCGATTCATGTTTATTGTTATTACGTGTATGTGTTTTCAGATCCTTATTTTAGTACAGTGTGTTATTCTAATACCACTACTTTTATAACAAAGTTGAAGCATTAAATAAGCTTTCCACAGGTACCAATATTTTTATTCTACGTATCAGATTTATATTTATAAAACAACATTTTGTTTCCATTGTCTTGGCGGCCATTGTTATTTTTTTGCCGTCGGCAAATATTTTCAACTTTGCACGCTCGTAAATAGTACATATTGTACTAATGCTATGTGGTTTTATTAGTGTTTTGCGTTAAGTATATACACATAATGTATTTAAAACCTTAAACAATATAGGTCAACGCTCGTTTTTTCGAACTATAACCATTTATTTGAAAACAAAGTTACGTAAATACTATCGTACGTACGTATCGTACGTAGTGTTTGCGTAAATACTATCCTATTTCAAACGAAACTCCGCTATCTTAAAGCCCCGTTCCTTACCATAACAAAAAACACAAGTGTTAGCACCATTCAAACAAACCCAAGTCGTAAAAATGCTTTATTTACATTATCGGGCGGCCGAGCGGCGCCCCGCCGCGCCGCGCGCGCCGGTGACGCATCTGGCATTCATCTGGCTCGATTATTTTTCCCGCGCTCTGCGACCGAGCGGATATTAGGAACGCGTAAATTTTTCTGCCAATATGGTCTATCTCTCCTTCATTTTTATCAATTTTCACCTTTCTAGTAACTTATTTTCTGAAGCAAAGAAATGTTTTTTTTTATCTACTGTAAAGTTGACTTTTGTGAGATAGACACTATTGATTCTTAACCGTCGTTATCCTAAATAGAAAAGGGAGGCTCCTTCGACCAGACGGCTGCTGTATCTGGTGGGCAACTGCCAGACGATTGATGTTGGAACGTTGTTTATAAGCTAGTTGCGTGGTAAACTCTGCTTGCGCGATGCAGGATTTTGCGTGACGTCAGTATGACGCGTACTTCGCATGTGCACACCACTGTAGTGGCATCTACACATAAATTCATATGTGTACCAAATTTCAACTTAATCAGTCCAGTAGATTCGGACCAAATTTGCTGTGACAGACGAAGAGACTGACAGACAGATAAACAGACACACAGGTGATCCTATAAGGGTTTCGTTTTTCATTAAGACGTACTGAACCCTAAGAAGCTATTATCATTAGAAGATCAATAAGTTTTTAGAGAATCAATTAAATATGACGGCGCAGCTAGTAGCGCCGTCTCGTGTTGTTACGAATTTACTGGAATCACGGAAAAGGTCGGATAAGAGTGACACTGACTGATTATTGTCACTCTTGCAAAGCGTCGCATCGACGTGACGGTTGCGTGGCGGCTGTCTTCTGATGACAGGGGAATAAAAAATAAAGAAATAAAATCTTCATTCAATAAGGGAGCCGCTGTCGTACCTCGTCTACGACAAACTGCTTTATCCCGGTACAATCCTGAAAATAAATAAGCTGCTGTATCACTAAAATGATGACCACTTATAGTGAAGGCTATCCTGCATCGTTAAATAATTCCCGTTTCGTTCTTTCTATTTGTTAGTCTTATACTGTCACTTATACTATCATCTCAGCGAACACAAAGCCCTTTCATACTCTCAGACTATTATTTACATCCCCATATATCCAATCTTATCAATAGCTCACACCATTGATAGCACATAAAAGGAGGGTAGGTATAAATGATACGGAACTTTGAATGAAATCAGAGAGGTTCATTAATCACGAGTACATTTGGGCTTTCTCGTGATAGAATTGGGGTATTAATTAGTAATGAATAAGCAAATTGATATTGTATATTAATGAGATTGTATTGATAAGCTATTAATTGAAGGTTCGCAAAGTCAATGAACCGGCAAAGTTGATAGATTAGAGATTGTTGTTTGCGAATTTGCGATAACACCACCCATTGTACAGTCAAGGAAATTAACTGTTAAGCAAATTTAAACCCTACGTCAATTTGTCGTGTTATAGCCATTTCACACAACTGTCAAAGAATGACAGTTGCAATAGGAATATACGCACTGCTGGTAGTCAAATTACTTTTTAAACAATTTCTTTCTCTGACTTTGCCCTACATTACTTATTTTAGTATGGACGCATTCGTCATTGCTTTATAACTTTTGACAATAATTCCCAGTAAATTGGATCATCATTAAGTTTGAAAAAAAAATATAAAAAAAATTATTTAACCGTCACATAGACAAATAGACCTTTTCGTTTTAGACGTGGAACTGACATTCGACCTAATGGTAATAAAAAATAAAAAAATACGAAATCTCCAAACGGCTTGTTGATACTTCCCGTGACCCAAGGGCTGGCCTTACCTTGGCCAGAGGCTTAGCATTGCCATAAAACGTAGCAATGCCACCAGTCTCTTGGGCACATTACCAGACGAAAGCGATGCGCAGGAATTTTTCGACGCCATTTTTTGATTTGTTAATAGTTCTAGTTAGTTTAGTCATAGTTTATTTAATTTAAGATTTTTTTGTGAATATTAATAATCACATATTAATCTAATAAAAAGGGTGATAGAACAATTAAAAGGTCGAACCAATAATATGCTCTCTTGATTTTTAAAACCTCACGCGCATTAGGCAACTAATACCATAATATCGAAAACAAGTGACATTTTGAATAGACTACAAGTTCTTTTAATATTTTCCTAGTGACAATATACAGACGCTACTGCCGAGAAGAGGTCCTGGGTTTGATTCCCAGGTCGGGCAAAGTGCTATTGAAATTTTTCACCTGGAATTTCTCAGTAGCCGCCCTAAAGTCTTGATTTGTGCCTGGTTGATGGCAACAGGGTCGCCCCCTGTTACAAGGGACAAACATAACTAACAAAATGTGGGTGTCCTATAAATAAATAAATATAAATATCGTCTGACATTGCACACAGCACCATCTAGTTCCAAGTTAAGCACTTAACACTTAAGGCTTGTGTTATGGATACCAGATGGTTGATACACTACTTAAATACATTTTTTTTTCGTAAATACATACATATTATAAATATACATCCATGACTCGGGTACAAATGTCCATATTCATCATACAAACATTTGCCCCTACCGGGATTCGAACCCAGGACCATTTGGTTTCGCTGACTACACTTAGCCACTGTAGCCACTACACCAAACGTGTCGTCAAATTATATTAATTATTATTATTATTTATCAATTAATTATTGTGTCCTATAGATGTTATATTACGTTTATGGCACTATTTTTGATACACACGTACACATGTATCTTTTAGTAGTAAAAAGTCCCTTGTTATGATTGGTTTCAAGGTAGTACTGTCTCTATAACTACCTATTTCTGGAACATTATGTTCTTGGCGGCAAAACACAGCAATCTAAGGCAACATTTTGGCAAACTCCTGGGGTTTGTTAGTGGTGATAACCACTTTCCATCAAGTGGGACATTGCAGCTTGTAGCCTGCGTAACACGCTCCTTATGATAGTTGATCTCATTATGACAGTTCAATAACATCCATTGCCTTACAGCATTGAGAAAGTTACCGTGAACATGGATGTGAAAATCATAAAGCGCAATTTAATTACAATCACCTTAGGAAAACGGTGATAATTTTTGGATTTGTCTCATATTTATTTATTTAAATAATATAAGAGACTTACAGCTAAAACAAACAGATCAAGGACAGTACATTAGTCTGAAAGCCAATTACAAGTCTCCACTTATAAAATACAGAGAAGAAAAAATAAATTCTAAGGACATTCACACCAAACTACTATATACTACAGCATAATATTATTATGTTGCTCGAGCTGCTTAGCAATCATCATGACAAAACAAACTACATGAAAAAGTTACGGCTTAAGCACTTCATGGCTGACGACACACTAGTTAGGAACGGATCTATATCGTACTGTTTACAAAGCATGTTAAAATTTCTGCTTGCACGCACAATGTACGAATTCTGCCTATAATTGGTTGAAACGCACGCGCAATGGTGGATTGTATCGCTTACACTTCATGGGAGTGTTGAAATAATTTTTTTTCAAAATATCGGAACAGTTTATAGTATTGTTAAAGATTTTCAACAAACACACACAGTCCGAAATCTCGCGGCGGTTGAGTCAAGGTACTCGTAATATATGATTATTTTTACACAGGTTACGGTATTAAGTACGATATTAAGCTCGTTACAGTCCGGTCGTCGAAAGATTGCGTGTGTTACCCGTCAGTTTCATACAAACGAATACGTGTTTTGCGAATTTGATTTTGACCTCTAATACAGGTTTTTATATAAACCACCACCACCAGTCACCAGTCTCTCACAAAGTTAGCTCCTTATTTCTGCACTATTGTCGAATATTAAATGTATGTACATAACTTGTGTAGAGAAAATAAACGTTATATTTTCTATTCTATTTTTGTCTATGGCAATGGTGCCGATGTCGACAATTCTGCCAATGTCAGAACGTTATATTTTGATTATTTTTACTAGTTATTAGACCAATAGTTGTGTAACAGTTTACGATCATTACTTTCTCATACATACCTTGACATTGGCAAAATCATCGAACGTTACCGATGGAGCCAGAACCATAAAAATAGAATAGAATAGACTTGTCGCACTGACAGGTGTCAGGAACTCATTCTCTCGACGGCCGGACTGTAAGTAAAGCTGTACAAGGATCTTTTGGCGCGTGGCCAAAATTGGAAGTAACGATGCCATCTCTTTTTTCATTATAATTTAAATGAATTACTTATAATAGTAATAATTTCACACAAATGGTTACCAACAACGCCACCCTGTCAATGTCAGTCAAGCGCCAAAAGATGCTTGTGCCACTGAAGTACTTGTCAATTGACGTAAAACGTCACATTTTTGACGTCTTCATTTGCATCGTAATATGAAAAAGTTCTACTAACAACAATAGCACCAATTATTCTAAGCGCACCGACCACTAATGCTTATCTAATAAGTAGTTGACTAACAACTACTATTAAAGGTGAATTGAAACTATGGCTTAGTAACAAACTTGTTGCTTTATACCATTAAGCTTCCCCTTGAGGACATCAATTTAAGTTGGTTCTGTAACTCCCCCCATCGACTGGCCAATTTAAGTCATTTATCTAATAGTATATCTTGTTATTTTCTTTAGTAGCATAAATAATCTGTACTTTATTTTTTACTTGCCCTAAGTAGCCGTGAAAGTGTTCAAGCATTTATTTAAATTGAAACACATTTTAGAACAAAAAATCATTTTTAATTTTTCACTTTTTAGTTATGGTACGTACACATCAAGCTATACTTTTCCAGTATAAGCTGATCTCACATTGTATAGAATTTCCGTACGCTGCGAGACCAGCGTAAACTGGTTTTGTATAGCTTGATGTGTAGCCGTGTGTACCCCATACCAATCCGAAAACGATCGTCTTACACGTCCACGTCCGTTTAAAGGCAGTTTTTTTTATTTAAAAATAATTTATTGTTGTTTTTTTAAAAACCGCTCCACCGATTTCAATATAATTTAAATGGGACCACCTGGGAAGTATACGCTTTGAAACGAAAAAAAAGACTGTTCCAAATCGGTTCAGGCGTCTTCGAGTAATCGGTGAACATAGATACATAAAAATAAAAATAAAAGATTCCCACGAATTTCATTCTTTTCTTTTTTTTAAAAAACGTTGCCCACACTAGGAATTTTTCCTGTATCGTGGGTGCGTTTACAAACATTTAAACTCACATACACAAACAGCCAGACCCGGAACAACTACTTGCAGGTCATACAAATATTTGTTCCGTGCGGGGATCGACCCCCGACGCGTAACGCAGCAGTCAATCACTTAACCGCTGCGCCAACCGTGCCGTAATTTAGAAACTCCTCCTTTTTTGAAGTCGGTTAAAAACCATTCACAGGCACATTTGAACTTTCAAGGAATCAGACAGGTCAGAAAGCATAAGCTAGTTGTCCGTTCCAAACCGTTCTAAAGAGAAGAACGTACAAGAAGCTCCAAGGACACTCTTTTAAATCAAGTTGCATATAACAAATTGATATGAGTATCTTGCGGCATAATGCAGACTTGCAGTTTTGGTCAGTACAGTGGTAGTTAGGTTTTACACGTAATAACATAACAGACACATAAAACCACGCCTCGTTTCTCCGAGAGGTAAGGCAGAGGTATCTATAGTAGGTACACCCACATTTTGCATATTGTTTTTAAGTCCCATATAAAGGGGGGCAAGCCTATTGCCAGTATGTAATAATATGTTTTAATATATAAATATGCATCTGGTCACGCAGCCCAGTTGTTTTGATGCAGGATCAGTATTTATGTAATATAAAATAAAACAAGAATGTTATTCAAGAGCAAACTATCCCGGCCACTATGAATTAAAAACTATCAAGAAAACAATTTAAATTGAAAAATGAAAGGTCGCCCTTGATATTCAAACGTTTAAGAACTTAAGCTTTGGTATGGAATTATGAAATGAGCGTTTTATTGCAATATAATAAATCCTTAAAACCTACTATTTCAACTGCAATACTTAAGAGAAAAACACTTTTATAGAATACATGATATGATAAGACCGCCCATTGTCACCATGTGTATAATTTCTACTTTTATATCTGTAATTTTTTGGTGTACCTAATAAAGAGTATTCTATTCTATTCTACATGAAAAAACTTTTGCATCCTGAATTTTGAAACTCTGGTGAAGATTCGGGTACATTCATTTATTAAATTCAGCTTTCGAAATGTTGTAGGAAACCGGCATGTCCTAGAACCAAAAATTCGAAGTCGTCACATGACTTCAAATTTTTGGATCTATAAACCCGCACTGGGCCCGTGTGGTGGATTACAGCCAAAGAGAATAATATAGTATTTGATTACAGCCCACTCCTTCCCACCGAGAGGAGGTCTGTGTCCTAGCAGTGGGAATATTATAGGCTGATTATGATTAAATTTATTAACTTCATTGACCACCATTTTTCTGGTCAAACTTTCAGAATAATTTTGTTTTGTTGGTAAATTGGTGTGAAGAATAACATTTCTTTTTTAATTTACTCGTTCATTTTCAAATATCTTTTTTTTACCCATATTTTAACCTTATGAACACATAACAAAATGTATTTAACCTAAGCTACAATAACATATATAATTGATCCGCTTTAAGAGGCTAGCGATTCGTCTTTCAAAGCTTTTGAGACATGGTTTTAACTATTTACAATATAAATTCAACACACAATCATTATATGCACATGATGCCAATAACGGAAATTGTTTACAAATATATAATTTTAATGGTTACATGTAGGTATAAAAATAATGATTTAAGTAATTTGCCTAATGCACGGTGAACGTACGTAAGTACTAGCAACTGTGCGAACAGTACTATAAATATTAAATGTTTTCAAACTTCTGAAGATACCGATAACTCAATATTCTTAATACAATAAATTATCATACTATCTACCGCTTATGAGACCCGCTGGTTTACCAATCCAAGCATCGCGTTCAGTGCAGTCTTTTCCCCGCATTTTGTACGACGTCTTTTGAGAACTGAGATTTCATTCAAAACTACTTATAGCTTTCATAACAAAGACTTTTTATAAGCTGCCAACTTATCTCCTTCTGACCCCATTTCATTTGTGAATGGGTTTTGTTTAGAAATTAGTATAGGATACACTTCATGAGGGGCTTCATGGGGGTCATACCAAGCGTAAAATAATAAAAATGCGGGTTATTATTAAGATTGCTTGGCATGGCAATTAGGGCAATATATTTTCTAAAATACAAATGACAATAACAGCATTGTAACTAGTTGGAATGCAGATAGCATCAAGCCTTGTAAGGTCATTATAATAATAAGTGTCAGAAATATCTATCTTTTACTCAAATTTATCAATATTTTGCATACAGGTCTAGATACAAATATCACTTAGCCAGGGAAATTAAGCAAACTTAAACTGTAAGTATATTACAATCACAACTGTCATTTGATTAGACAGTTGTAAAAAAATGCCCTTTTATATATATACACTTATCCGTCAAATACCAATTACAATATTATAGCAGCCCAACGAACATAAACTGCAACTTCCTTATTTGAAAACAACTGCAATCGTAAATTCTCAGTTTGACAGGGACCCTGCTGTCACTGTCAAGCTGACAAATTGGTCTAACACTGATATAGATTGGTATTATATTTTACTCTCTTCCGGTAATATTGATTTGATGAATCGGAGCTGACAACAACACCCGCGTTGGCCGGAAAATGATCCGTTAAGAGGTTTTTTGTTCACGTCGGTTTTCACGAAAATATTTAAAATATAGCAGGAATTTTTATTTTATTTAATAGGTACTTTTTTGAGAAATATTATTTTAGACGGTTTACGTTTTTTGATATAAGCAACGCTCATTCATTTATGATACAGTTATTTTCTTTGAGGTTAATAACCTTTCTATCGGTTAGTTAGGAAATTTAAGAAAGAATATTTCAACACTCTCTGTCGGACTAGTGGATGTTGAATGCAGGATTTCAACTTGATAACAGTTCTAGATAGTGAAAATTCATACCTAATTAAGATGAAGTCTATTATCTAAAGTAGGTCATTTTGTAACAAACGTACCGATGTTGGGTGGACTATAGGTATTCATTTATCCTAGTAGAAAAAAATATTAAATAACTTATTCGTTAGATTTACTTAACTGTAAAAAGATGGCTATTTATTTTATTCCCGTTAAAAGGCGTAATAATAAGTCTAGCATTGATATGATAATAATAATAACCCCATCGCCGTATCTCTACGTTGACGATGTGGTGGGGCTTGCGCGCTCCGAACTCTAGGTCTGTGCCGGTAGAGTTTACTTTGCTGGAACAGGTCTAGGGTGAGGAGCCAGACCAAGAGAGATACAGAAAACCGCAGGGCAGCATGTGGCGTGCTATTGTGCAGTAGCGACCCCACGGAACCTATCTCCCGGAAGAAGTCTTGTTCCTCATCTCTGGCTTGCCTTTATAGGCTGGCAGGAGTGGTGATACGCAAGAGCAAACGTGCTCGGAGCAAAGGAAGTATTCCAGTAAGTGCTGGTAGGGATCTTGGCCATCTTCCGGGTTCTGGGATTGTCCTAATAGTTGTGGAATACCTGTCCACTCGTCAAGCACCTCAAGATATGTTGCTCCCTTGTCACTACGTCACTAAGTGCTAGCAAAAAATGCCAGGGAATCATTATTAAGTGTGCTAGTCATCCCCTGCCATTTTTTCGTGTATGATAAAACATTAATCAGGCAGGGGCTGTTTTTTTTTTTTTTTTTTACCGTCCTGTACCTCCTGTGTCCTGTTTTTTGTACCTGTAGTCCTTACCTAGTTCTAAGTAACCAATACACTATAGCCACCCAAACCCATAGCCCAATATGGTTTGTTCCCATGTTCTGCGATAGTCCTGCACCAACCAGGGGCTGTCGTTGGGTGCACTCGCATAGTGCATACTGGGATAATCGTCAGTTGATGCCTCAACTCTTAAAGTTGTCTAAAGGGCCTCTGCGAGTTATCTTTGACCCCTCGTACGCCTTTCTAAGGTCCGGGACCCTTGGGTCCCGAGATATGTCTAATAATAATATCATGTTATTATTTTAATAATAATAGGTAAAAAAAATATATATAACCCTTAACCACCTGACATACGTCTCTCAGACGCAAGGAAATTAAAATCGTTAATATTTTGGCGCGCAAAACACGTATCAACTTGCACGTCCCTGTACCTTCCTGCCGCGTCCCTCAGTGCCGCCCAAGCGCTCGTCGTTGTTGGAGGTGCGCGCGTTTGTCACTGGTAAGTAAAAAATGGTCGTGTTCCGTCTGTGAGACGTATGGTAGGTGGTGGCGTGACTTTTTTGAAATTGTGATTTATTGTGTTTTTATTCTGTGTCAGTTTAAAATGGCTTCTAGTGATAGTGTTATTGAGCGTTGGTTGGAACAAGATGAATCTGACGACGAAAACCAACCAAATGATGAAGGCAGTGATGTCGATTTGGACATTGGCATACAGCATGCTTTGCAGGATAGCTGCGAATCGAATTCTGAAGGTGAAGAATCAAATGCTGAGGATAATCATGACATTATTGTATCTCAACCCCCGGTTTTACCTGCAGAGCAAGAATTTTCGTCTGAAGATGAAGAGCCTTTGATACAAATGCGTTGGAGACCTCGAAAAAAAAAACTATTTTGGTAAGAATCGCTTTCGATGGTCTTCTGCTCCACCTACATTACGATCGAGAACATTGCAACATAATATAGTTGAGGAAAGAGATGGTAGGTATAAAGCCACCATACCGGAATATACTGAATGCTTCTTCTTCACCGCTGGATATTTGGCAGACATTTTTCACAGACGAAGTGCTTGAAAAAATAGTTCGTAACACAAATGTGAAGATTCAACGAAATATTCGAATCGCACTTCGGCGCATACTTCACTGCGGCAATGACTCGAACCCACCAGCACTACCAGGTGGAAGCAGTTCCGAAGACAGATTGGCTTCTCGAAAAAACTGTTCGACCTGCGACCCTAAAAAGAAACGCAGGACACAATACATGTGTTTTGAGTGCAAAAAGCCAATTTGTATCGAATGCTCCCAAAAAATGTGCATTCACTGTCGGGAAAATCTATAAGATTGATGCCCTGCAATTTTGCAAAATATATGATTATAATGAGAAAGTTTTGATTTTATATTACTAGTTGATTATTATATTTTTATAAACAGAAAGAAATAAGTTCCTATGTCTTGTGATTTTTTTTAGTAGATCTCGTTTTTTGAATAACAATATTTTTACGTTAGAATTAAGAGTTGTTCCAAACAAATTAAGATTTTAAGAAAATATGTTAATTTTTATGTGCCTTTTTTGCTTTAATAAAGACGTTGATATATAATAATATTTTAATTGATTTTAATTAAAAAACAAACCTTTCACCCTTAGGTTTTACATACGAAAGTCATTTTACTCGCCCGTCTGTGAGACGTATGGTAGGTGGTTGTGTAACAAGATTAGGTGGTAGGTGGTAGAGGGATAATAATAATAACGTTCTTTCATCAAAAAGTAAGAATACAATAAGTGTCATGTTCGGTGAGCCACAAACTAAGTGTCGCATATAATTATCGTATCTTGTGGCTCAGGAGTGCGAATTTAATAAAATTATAATGGTTACCTTACAGTTTGAGAGAGAACAGATAAGGGTTCAAATAAAATAAAACATTCGTGAGATTCTGAACACGAAATAAAAACTAGAGTGGTTTACGGTGGGCTTGTGTTATGGTGTATGTGGGGGTGATTGTGTGGGTGAGTGGATGTGATGGTGTGTGTGTCAGGGGCTGTGATGGTGTGTGTCGGTGTGCTGCTGCGTTACGTGTCGCGGGTTCGATCCCCGCACGGAACAAATATTTGTAGGACCTGCAAGTAGTTGTTCCGGGTCTGGCTCTTTGTGTATGTGAGTTTAAATGTTTGTAAACGCACCCATGATACAGGAGAAATAACTGGTGTGGGGCAACGCAAAAAAAATAATTGTGCGTGTGTGTGTATTATAGGTGGACCAAGTAACTATCTTACGACGACACCAAAGCCTTGGTATAGACCAAGGCTTCAGTGTCGTCGTACGATGGCTTAAAAAGATCTGAAGTTAGGGATTTCTTACTAATGGTGGTTGAACAGTCTTTTAGGTCACAGATTTTGCTAACTTTATTATAAGTGTTGGGATGGGAAAAATTGGTACAGGACGTCTAGTTCAGATTTGGCGTTTGGTATGGGTACTCTGAAGACACGCTTGTTTATTATGTCTCTGTAGTTATTTATTTATTTAACACTTCAAGTACACAAATGTACATGTTTTTATTGCTGCGTGGTATTTAAGGGTTTTGCTTGGAGAATTAATATTTGTCGTACCCTGAGGACTTGAAACTCCTGGTAAAGTAGGTCAGTAGGGAACCTGATAGGTTTTTGGCCAGCGTGAGCAGCGTTGGGCCATGAGTACCACCCAGCGGAACATCTAATGCGATACGCAAACTGCTTTGAAGATAACCTATTTTGGATTATTGTTGCCGCGATGTCAAGTAGCTTCGGAACTATTCTAGAAGCATACCTCTTATACCTGATGCCTCTTATTTCTTTAGAAGAAGCGCGGGTGAAGCAGTTTCGAAAGCTTTTGTCAAATCAAGAAAAACGTCTTCCGGTATGCTGTCCCCACCCCAGAACCTTTCGACCCCATCGTCCATCTGATCTGCAAGCAATGTGCCCTGCCCACTGCCAATTAAGTTTGGCATTTTTTCAGGCTATGTCGGTTACCTTGGTCCTCCCACAGATCTCAGTCTCGTGCTGTCAAAAGTAACTCGTATTCCTGCTAAGATTCAAGGTAATGGGATCGCGCATTAGGATTTTTCATACAAACTTGGTTACTCTATAACTCCGATTCCCTAGGATTTGTACGATACAACTGAAGCAGGATTTTTCTTATATTACACGGAATCTATTGGTATGAAGCTTCTTTGAATCGGTTACTAGATTTTCGGTGCATACATAATAGAACTTCTCCTTTACCTACATTTTTGACAAGATTTTGACACTATCACTGAAAGGAGATTGTGATGAAAATGTAGCATTTTGAACATTTTTAAATACGGGAAGTCCTTCAGATTGTCTTATCTGAGTTTCTGAAGAAATTCTTTAGATATAGAATCTCTTACTGTGCCAGAATGACCCTAACAAACGAAAAAGTGATTGTTACAATTGCTAAAGACTTCTGCCTCTCGATTTCTACATAGAATGATCTTTTAGTTCTATGACCGTATTTATCCACCCTTGGGACAACTGCATGAACAGATTAGTGGACTGGTAGGTAGGCCTACACGCTGCTGACCATTCTTATGGAACAGTCACAGTAGGTAAATTAGTGGTAAAAAGGAGAATGGGCGAAAATATATGGGACTCGGTTCAAATTTCCACCACTAATGAGAGCTATGTAGCTGAATAGTCCACGAAATAAAGATCAACTTTTAATAAGTAACCAAAAAAAATCATGTTTAGCATTGGGAACTCTTCTGCTCCGATAACATTACAAAACATCGCCCGCCGTCTGTTTAAGTTTCTTACTGTAATATACGCACCCAGGCGATTGGGTTGTTCATGCAGCCTTTCCCTCATAATTTCTTTAACATGCCTGCTGTCCTGAATGTCTACATGGAAAGCATTGGTGAGAGATGCAGCTACTTGAAAGTCTTCCGGCATCTGGTGCAAGGACAGATAAAAAAAATCTTGCCATAACAGCTTAAAGTCACGTTTGAAGCGGCCGTTTACGATTTCAACGACCCAGCGGCAAAGTGTGACTTGAGTGAAAAAATAATGAAAAGCGTTGTCTTCATTCTCCGCTGTTAAGCCTCGCATAAATAATCGTGCTATCGCTCAAAACCCTGATCGCGTGTTGCTGATGGTGACGAATAGAAAAGTAATGAAAAAATCCATGACAAAATTATTATTTTGTTTTGTCATTACTTTTTACTGACAGCATATTTTTTTGCTTTCGTATTAAAAGTTACTCTTTATTTAGCGGACTATTAAGTTACATTGGTCACGTTAGTGGTGGACATTTGGACCAAATTTGCCCATTATCCTTTGGTATTAACAGCGCCGTAATTTATTTATTTAACACTATAAGCACACAAATGTACAGAGGCGGACTTAGTGCCATAGGCAACCTTTGGGTGATGCAGAGACAAATGTTACCACAGTTCGGCCGCCTGGAGCCTGCACTCACGCAATAAAACAGATGACTTATCCCAAATGGTCATAGCGCTCACACACTTTGTATCACTATTATGTACAGTGTGCTCTATTTGGGATTTGTCGTAACATCTTGGCAAGATGCCATACCGTTATGTCACCAAAATGGGTGTAGCCTTTCTTCATTTCCGTGTCAGTACTCATTTCCTCATTGTCATGAAATATTTGCCATAAGGAAATGGAGAAAAAAAAATGGTAAACAAACGATTTCCATAATTGCGAAAGATAGAAACAGTTTTTTTTTTACTGGCCAAAACTCCCACTTTATATAGGAAATCGATTTTTTCAGTAAGTGTAGCCAGTGTTGCTGCATCGTAATGCCCAGTTGAGGTAAAACCATTTCAATTGCATAAAACCATAGGTATAATATAGTATATATAATATAGTATATATAATATCCATTAATAGATTCGATATGCCTATATCGAATCTATTAATGGATAATCTTGCAAATTCACGTTTAAATCAATTTGTCTTCACGACAAAATGGTCAAATAATTTAGACGGCGACATTAAATAATACGTTTTGTCACAAATGTCAAATACCTTTCCTAACATATTGACTGGCACCAGAATTATGCATACCTACCGACCGACTTACGTTTTATCGATGAATTTCCATTTATTTCTTAATATTTTATTACCAATTCGAACTTTCAGACTTGGATACATTAGTCTAGCAAAATAAGTTACGGGTATTTCGAGAATCTTTTAAAGTAAGTGGTTTTGCATAAGGTTTTAACAATAATAAAGATAGCTTAAAATTTCATTACATAACATGCTGACGGACTGCGTCATCATCATCAATAGAGCCAGAAAGCAGGCACTGCTGCACATAGGCCTCCCTCAATCGACACACCACAACAACACCCCACAACGACCGGTCTTGTGATTGATTGTACGAAATATATCTTTGAACTAGGTAATACATATCCTGAAAAACAAATCGTACGAATCAATTTCTTCGCCTAAACACGGTCCACCTATAACCGAGTTAACTGAGATTGTATCGCCATTAAGGCACAATTCCACGAAGCACTAATCGCCAATCACTTCCACTCACTCATCTAATCTGAAGGCGAGCCAATCAAGGCAATAACACCATGCTACCATTTGCTTTCGTCTGGCAACTAGTGTGTTCTGTTCTCTTTTATCTTTTAATTACCGTGAAGAACAGAATGTGTGTTTGCAAAGAAATATAACTTGGTACCTACTGAGCAAAATGGTTTATGTAGTTACGAAATACGTTTGTTGACCTGGCCCTGCAGTCTCGACATATTTAGCAATCGTTTTCGGTTGCTAAGTCCTAACAATCTAGATGTAAATGTTGATGTAAATGTTTGGTATTCTCGACACTCAAATTTATCGGTTGTTACCTACCGGTACCTACCTAAAATACCAGTAACAACCGATAAATTTGAGTATGGAGACCACCAAATATCGTTACATCTGGATTGTTAGGACTTAGCAACCGAAAACGATTGCTAACTATGTCGAGACTGCAGGACCAGGAGAGATTCACATGACGAAATTTCGTATACGGATTGAGATGTGGGTTTCGCCATCTTGGTTTTATTGCATCTGCTGCCAAGTATTATGAGATAATAAACATTTTCTGAATATAATTTCGATTCATTTCAGTCTATAAAATGCTACCTATATGGTGTTACTTGAATGGATAGAATAAGAAATTTGTAGGTATATAAGAGGAAAAAATCTGATGGAAGCTGTGACGGAAAAGTTTGGTGGCAATTGGTTGACATGGTATGGGCATGTGATGCGGAGGAATGAGAAAAATGATGTTAGGAATGTTCTGAGTATGAATGTGGATAGCTTTAAGAATATGGGAAGATCAAAGAAACGATTGAAGGACTGTGTGAAAGATGATGTGGCTAAGAATATGGGAAGATCAAAGAAACGATTGAAGGGCTGTGTGAAAGATGATGTAGCTAGAAAGCGCGTTACTACCGATATACAAACAAATATGGAAGAAAAAAGACATGTTTCACCGAACCCAAATAAATTAGGTTAAGGTCAAGAGAATGAAAATAAGCCTTTAATAAACTATAAAACAGCTAAGCACAACCAAAATTACGAGTAAACCAGAACATACAAAGGAGCTTATACACCTTCCTACTACAGCCGCAACACTTCACTAAACCACTAAACATTGCACTCAAACTTGCACACAAAATCCGGTATACCGGAGTGCAATCTCCGAAAGTCCCAATTAAGCGAGTCCCAATCACGGCATCAGCACATTTCCAGTTCGCTTTCAATCGGTGCGATCGCTACATTAACCATCCGATATGATTTCGTGGCTGTGCGGCGATTTCTTGCTCGTCTATTAAGGCACTAATAGTTCACTGTTTTGATTGAATCGCGTTTCAATACAGATCACATCGTAGCATTTTATTAATGAGTGGTTTTATGGTTGTTTTCCTTGTGTTGCTATAAATGATAATCAATATATTACAGGAATTTCCAGATGTAAGTACCACCGATTTTTTAATAAATTACCCCCATGTTCAGCTCAAATTGATGCAAAAGCCCCCAATTATGTGATGCATGACAGCATTAGCACATTTCCAGTTCGCTTTCAATGGATGGGATTACCATATCGGTCATCCGATACGATTTCCGTGGTTATGCAGCGATTTCGTGCTCGTCATAAGGCATTAATAGTTCATTGTTTATATTATATGGCGTTTTAATACAGCGCACATCATAGCTCGTTCTTAATGAGAGGTTTTTGTGGTGGTTTTTCCTTGTGTAGCAATAAAATAATGATAATCAATAGATTAAAGTGTTTTCTTTTAAATGAAAATACCAACGATTTTTTTTAACAAGCAACCCTCATATTATGAGTCAATTATTTGGGAATAAATTGTGGTTTTGCATGGAAATTCATGCGGAATATCGATGCCATACGATTTGCGTGGCTGTGCGAGCAATTCGTGCTCGTCTATGAATGCACCAATAGTTCATTGTTATGTTTTTATCGCGCTACAATAAAACGTTGAATGTAGCTGACGTATTTTTTTATTGTCGTCAATGAATAAATTTTTGTTATGATTTTCCTTGTATTCTCTGTAAATGATATCAATAGATAATTATAATACCTATAAAAGTTTGTGATGTTTCTTTATTGAAAAAGCCAAGAGGATAATGACGTACAAAGTACCCTTATTCATTCAAACTAACTCAAAATCAGATCTTGCTTAAATTCATTCTCATAATTTTATTAATCGTTGCTATATAAATTACCAAAGTATTATATAACCGTGTCTTACCCATGGGAATTTTATAATTTTATTTCGGATAACATGCTTGTATAAATATCAGTGATGGTTGATGACAAACAATTCGAGTGCCAAAGATAAATAGAGTAAGCTTCTAACGCATATCCAATCCTAGACTTACTAAGAAACGTTGAGACGAAGAACAATGTTCATACCATAAATCATCTACCCAAGTACGCTAGAAACCAGGACGTTTCATTAGTATTGAACTGACAGACAAAGACAGATAACTCAGTCCGACTCTAACCCGCCGGCTGACACAGATTTAACGAAATTAAACCACGGATCTTAAGACCAGTTTTAATTAATACCTAAGAATAGACTTCAATTCGAAAAGACTTCTCTAATCTCGAGAAGCGAAGCAATGAAGTGTGTAAACCCACACAAAGACTCGGTTTCGAAGATATTCAATCGATTTCTTTTTCTCGATTCGTGATTTATATTTCGAGATTTATGAACGAGTTTCAGAGGAACTAGAAGAGTATTCAAGAGATTTATTACGTTGGTCTTTCGAAGCTGAATGTGCTTGATTATCAATCGTTCTGAAACTTTATGAATTAATTTTGTACATTAATATTTACTTCATAATGTAATAGTGGATGTTAGAAGATGGATGGACGTTACAACATAAAGTGTTATGAAGGTACATTTCAATTTAGATTCAGTATATTACTAAGCTTAGGCAGAGTGGAAATCGTCTGAAATGTATATGTGTACCTTAGCTACCATTTCGATCGCCTCTTTTTAATAGGCCTTTCCCATAAATAATCTTCCACTCTACAAGTCAAATTTCATTTTCGAGGCTAATATTCAAATAACTTTCCCGTCATAACTGTAATGATCAAACAGAACGCCACTGAGACCATTCATAAAGATTTAATTTCACGGCATTTGATTTAAAGCCAAATTCTTCCCCAAATTTCTTCAAAGTCAACGCCTAAAAGGGACTATAATCAAAACGTCGCAAAAATGTCCTGTGACCAATATGAAAAGGATCTTGACGAAAAAATTCGCTGCTCAGCTCGTGTGAGTGCAACTCAATCGGTGTCACAAAAGAACGTTTGGAAAATTCATAAGGGCCATATACCATATCCTTGCCGGGAACGGGTTGGATCACGCGTCACACAAAGAATATGGTCTTTAGAATTTAAAAGGGGAATTTATGGGCACAAAAGAATAAATGGCTTTAGAATGTGCTTTCTAAGAGAATATTGTGGTCTTGACTGAAAGCTTATTCTTCATTCTCAAATTGAGTTTTAGCGGTTCAGTTTTCAAAATAAAAGATAACGGCAGGATAAAAGGACCCCGTTAAAATCTGCAAACGAGGGCAAAAAGACCAAAAATCTATTCACTTTCAAGGAAAACATCGCCCGTAAAACCCGCTCCATTTCCCGGTTCCCCACATAAGACCAAAGGGGAAAAGTTTAAAACCATTACGTATTTGTAAAAAACTTTACTTCGCTGATCTTCAGTGAAAAACCCACGCAAAAGTTTGTGAAACTCTATAAATGGGAGCATGAGTCGTTGTATAATCAAAAGCTGGATCGACCACAACTTCAGAATATTTGCAAGCTGCGGTAAATTAGCGCGGAACTACTACGAACTATAACATTCTGTGGTGAGAGGAAGTCATCATCATCATCATTTCAGCCGAAACACGTCCACTTCTGGACATAGGCCTCCCCCAAGCACCTCCACTTCGACCGCTTTTGTGCTTCCCGCATCCAACGGGTTCCTGCGGCCTTGACAAGATCGTCTGTCCACCTTGTGGGAGGCCTTCCAACGCTACGTCTTCCGGTATGCGGTCGCCACTCTAGAACTTTCCGGCCCCATCGGCCAACTGTTCTGCGAGCAATGTGCCCTGCCCACTGCCACTTAAGTTTGGCAATTCTTCGGGCTATGTCGGTTACCTTGGTTCTCCTGCGGATCTCTTCATTTCTGATTCGATCACGCAGGGAAACTCCAAGCATAGCCCTCTCCATTGCCCTTTGGGTGACTTTTAGCCTTCTAATAAGGCCCATTGTGAGCGACCACGTTTCAGTACCATATGTCATCACTGGCAACACGCAGAGGAAGTGGGTTGTCAAATATACGGGCATGACTGACAATCGAATTATTTGGTTTAGTCATTTGGTTTTGCTAAATGATTGATCGTGAAACGTGTCAGATTCGACATTCGACAGAACAATAATGTGAAATCGAAATGAGGTTAGTTAAATATTTCTGTTTGTAAGAATGAGTTCATTAGTTTGACGCCTACACGTAAGGTAGGTGGGTAAGTTTATTGCGTAATGTGTTATGAAACTTGTCGCGCTTTCTATTTTTACTTGCACATAATGGCACCTACAATTTTAGGTGAAAAGGGCTATTATAGGTTGTTTTTTTTCTGGTGTAATGTGGGCGCACTACAGGGACACCTATGCCTAACACAACGGGGATTGTAGGCGTTATGTTATGTAATGTATGTACTATTTTAGGATCTGTTTAATCTGAATTACGGACAGACAGATAAGGAGAGTTTGTGCTTTGTATGAAGTTATGAATAGATATGATAAACAAAGTAAAAAAATGTGCCTACGAACAACAGTTTGCTGAAATATTTTTATTCTAATACTAATGATTGAATAGCTTTTAATAATATTAATCATGTATGTCAATATTGGCAAAACATAGCGCACTACCTAATATTTAAGATCTTTGTATACAATCACCTATGTTTGACAAATAAATTATTCTATTCTATTCTACTTTATATTCTATTTATACTAGAACTAATGAGAATACAGGTACTTACGACTCGAAATCTACACAATATGCATAAACAGCCTATAACGTTCTCACTGCTGGGATACAGGCCTCCTCTCGGCGAGAAAGAGTGGGAATAATCCACCACGCAGACCCAGTGCGGGTTGGTAGATGTCACATGTCTTCGAATTTTTGGGTTCTAGGACATGCCGGAAATTTTACATAGGGTGATATAATGGGCGGTCTTATCGTCAATATAAATAAATAAATATCGTCTGACATTGCACACGGCACCATCTAGTTCCAAGTTAAGCACTTAACACTTAAGGCTTGTGTTATGGATACCAGATGGTTGATACACTACTTAAATGCATTATTTTTTTTCGTAAATACATACATATTTTAAATATACATCCATGACTCGGGTACAAATGTCCATATTCATCATACAAACATTTGCCCCTACCGGGATTCGAACCCAGGACCATTTGGTTTCGCTGACTACACTTAGCCACTGTAGCCACTACACCAAACGTGTCGTCAATGTATATACAATAACACAATTATAATACCACGCCTTATTACCACGAAGGCATAACTTAACGCACTTAAAGGACACCCAGATTTTGCCAGATATATTAAAGTACTCCCATGTAATAGAGGACGAGCCTATTGCCATCAACCAGACTCTGGGCTACTATCGAGAAATTCCAGATAGAAAACCCAATAACACTTTGTCCAACCTAGGAATCGAACTTAGGACTCATGCTCAACAGTAGCGCTTGCAACCACTACACCAACGCGGCGGTAAAAAAAAAGAACGAATTATAAAAAAAAACCGTTAGAAAAACAAAAAAAAAGAAAGAAAATACGTTTATTTGCGGTAAACATGACGCAGAGAACGAACACAAATACACAAATAATAACGAGTTGGGGGAAAATATGCGTCACATCCATGCAAAACTGCCATCGCTCAGCATAATGCAACGACCCTATGCGAGACAGAGCCCCAGCGCTGGTTTTCAGCGACAGCCGGCGCTGACGTCACGTTGTCAACCGGTGTAACAAACGCTACAACAAACGCTAAGATAAAATATACAATAAGAAATAAACACATATACACATTACCTAGTTAACATTATAATTAAAATTATTAGTCTATAAACATTATATAAGTAAAATCGCAACATTCCGGGCAACGACTCACGCGCCTTTGATAATCTGTGCATACAGCTGTCATAAAACTATAGGTTTGACGTGAGGTATTCAAATAAATAATTTTTAGCTAACTCTGTTTTTATAAGCACCACTCATCACGTAAATTAACAATAAAACATTACGGTGCCCTAGAGATGCAATATCGTATACAAGGTACAGCAATTTGATGTATGTCCTGGCCCAGACAAATTAATCTCAATTATGAATGGTATGGCTCATGTAGACCGTCGTTACGGCGCTTTATTGGACCGAAAATTGGTGTTAGACTATGTTATTACTAAGTAACGTAGGTAGTGTTAAGCAACGTGGTATTTAACTTTTGATTGACTCTTCTTGCGGTAATCATTTTTAATTTTAATTTATCTTTTATAAAAGATTTTCTACTGTTTTGTTAATATGAGAACGTTGTAAGCCTTGTAGACTTTTCCTATTTTGTTAAGTATCTAGTACTTGTTGACAGGCCTGCACTGTCCTCTCATACCTTTTTCATTTCTGCATCACCATTTAGTTTTTTTTTTTTTTGAGGGTGTGAATCCTCAAATAACTTCTCCCGCTCTGCGCTAAACGGAAGGGCGTGTCAGCGCCCATGGTAACCCTTTCGGACTTTCCCGCAACCCTGGCAGGCATCGGCCCTAGCGGACCCCGTCATTGTTGCTGACATCTCTTTGAGGCGGCCGTGGAACACAATGCGCCGTCGACCGGGGCCTGGTCCTTATCGGACGCTCGCCGTCCGATACCCATTGCTCAGACGCCCAGAGCGTCTCCTGCGGTGGCTAGGGGCGTGAGGGCGCGAATTTTGCCTCTCCCTCACGCGTTCCGCCTTCTTCTTCGCGAGAATTACTGGGACGGTGAAGGTGACGGCTTCCCATGCCCTCTCGATCACCTCCACGAAGACACGGCGGTGCTCCGCCCAAACCAGGCAGACCTCCATTCTGCATCACCCTAAATTTGACTGGTAGAAAATGCCTCAGGCATTAAGTCCGTTTTTGTACTGTATTTTTTTTTACTTGTGCATAAAGTATTAATAAATAAATAAAAATTCCTATTAGCACTGTTATTTGAAAACAATGTAGGAGCCAATTAGTTTTAAAAGAGTTAACCGTCGAGTTTCTTGCCGGCTCTTCTCCATAGGAAACCACCAATTGGAAACGCGCATCTAGCTTCTGACTTTTCATAAGTGCCCATGTACGAATATTAGAAAAATAATATAAAAAAAATGAAATAAAATATTTGGTTTTGATAACATGACACAACGCCTGTATTCTCGAAAAAGGGAAGGCAGAGGTGTATCTAAGTATGATGTACTACACGGAGTTCTGTGTAGTGTACATACCTTATAGTCTATAGCTGAGGTGTTTAGGAATCTATTGTGAAGTGATTAGATATCGATTTCAATTAGAAAGAAAGAAAGAAAATAAATTTATTTGACCCAGGTTAAAGCACACAATATTACACAAAAACAGACCAACAGAAAGTACTTAAGATAGTATTGTGTGCCTCACGGCTGCGCCAAATAGGCCCAGTTCAGCATAGATACCAGACAACTAGTGCCTGACGCTGGTTTTCAACTGGACCTTATGTTACGATTACGGATGTAAATCAGTTTTATAGTGAGTGTAAATATTTAAATAAAGATAGATAGATAATGATTATGTGTAACTGTGTGAATTACTTAACCAAATCTTAATTTATCCTTCTTAACTCACTGAAGGACACTGAACGAGACACAATAGAATCTTTATTGTTATTACGTCGAGGGGCGTTTAGTGTCCACAAAGTGTTAATAATAAAACAAAAAATCAATTAAAGCTTAATTTTTCTTCAGACTAAATACTTTTAATCATTGAGTTTTCCTCATAGAATCTTTCCTCAAAAGATTATTCAGAATGTGAATCTAACGAATTTACTTGAGTTTTTGGTACTAACACTACTGAAAGAGAATAACTAGTTACTCTCCTACTTAATTATCGTCAAACGTTTTCCTCAAGAATGTCTATTATCAAAGGCACAGGGTGAAGTATTGTTTTGTTGTCCTAATTGCTTTACCAAACCTCAGATTAATAAACTAAATAGCATCTTAACCGATCAACACCCGTCATGTTGACAGATTTATGAGGTAAAGTTTTTATTTATTTTGTGGGAAAGTGGTCGAGAAAGCAATAATCTTATCTTAGTAAAATTATTATCTAAATTGACGAATATTCTGTTCATTTACAAAATTGTTATTATTAGGTCTTGAGAAGATACCTTTAAAAATAATTGTTCGACGTAGTACTTACTACGGCCATACCGTTATTGCCTTCTGTATGTTCGAGTTTGTAGAGTAGGTATGGGTGTTGATGTGCAGTTGGGAAATTAAATGTTAAGCAAATTGACACCGTAACGTCAATTTGCCATGTTATAGCCATTTCATACAACTGTCAAAGAATGATGTGTGATTTGAATATGCGGATAATTTAAGCTTAATAATTAATATCCCTGACTTCACTTACTAGCACACCACATTTAAAATATTAGGCTGATAACTGTATAAGTAAACTGTTATCATAATAAATAATGCCATCCATAAGTTTACATACAATAAACCCAATATTTTCAATTCCAAGTAATTTTTCAATTAATAAACTAACTCTTTAACAAATAATAATAGCAATCAACTTCAGGCTTAACAAGTATTTTATATTCAATTACATTTAAAACAGCACTTTGAAATGCCAATATTTTACATCGAACAAATTAGTTTTCAATACAAAAGCCCGTTTCCGGGAAGCTGCAATACCATTTTTGTTATTTATTTATTTATTTTGTATAAGGTAGCTTCACAGCTGACAGTAAAAATAACAAAATTATTATTCCAAACATTGAGTGTTTATACCTTATGAGTGGCAACGTCGCAATTTAGTGTCATATTTCGTGGTTTTCAATTTTTATCATTTAATCGGAGCTATATTTGAAAAATCTGTTTAATTAACTTTTTAGAATTATGTGAAAACTGTGTAAAAGGTAAGAAATCGTTGCGTTTACAGTTGTATTTATATGCAAATAATCATTGGAAACTTGCAGGGCGTTATTTTCATTGTAAAATAACTGTAAGCATTACGGTTACTTACTTTTTAAACAGTTTCACGTAATTCTAAAAAGTTAATTAAACAGCTTTTTAAAATATAGCTCCGATTAAATGATAAAAATCGAAAACCACGAAATATGACACTAAATTGCGACGTTGCCACTCATAAGGTATAAACGCTCATATGTCCGCCTTTGTACAGTTTTTACTTGTGCATAAAGTTTTAATAAATAATTATTAATATTTATAGTGTGGGCATGCGCGTATCTGTGCGGTGTGAGTGCTGTAAATGTGTGTGACGATGATGTATGAATAACTATGAACGTATGACTAAACAGGCACTGTTTAGTTAGCTGAATATCCGGCGTTTGATGGAGGATTTGGATAATCTCATTTTTAAGTCGGTTTCGTGTGGTATTAATGGGAGTGGTTATCTATCCTTCAAAACAACATACAAGCCGACGACAATACGACAATAAATTAAACTGTGTTACATATCTAACGCCGTTCCCAGTCTGCATACAAAAATTAAATCAAATATATCCAATAGTTTAGTCACTAAAGCTAGCCAAAGAACGGTATTTAGTTTGTTTGAAAAAATCACATTATTATATTTTGAGGTTAGGATTTATTTAATAGTTTCAAAATACTCTAATGCTTTAGTATTGCCAGTGTTTTCATTTATTGTCGTATTGTTGGCTGCAGATTCTATAACGATTATAACAACAATGACGTCCAAACTGAACATCTGAAAATATAGTTTTGAGAATGTTTGTCTGGATGTATGTTCTGGATTGGCGCAATAACGGTTTAACTGATTTGGATGAAATTTGGCACACAGATAGTTTGTAGTCTGGATTAACACATAGAATACTTTTTATCCCAGTAGAACGTTCCAGTGGCATATTTTCCGACAACCACGCGGGCGAAGCTGCAGGCCAAAGCTAGTTTAAATAGCTCATAGTTCATCATATCAATCAACATCGTTGCAGAATAAGATAAGGAATCTTATTCTTATTCCCAGAATACACAAGATGAGTTTGACTCGAGACGGATGAATAAGACAACGTGTTTATTGTGAATTTTATTATGACACGTTTGTAATAATAAAAATACCTGACTTACGTTGACAATGGTAAGTAACAGCTAGCGACATCTATTGCCTTGAAACATCAAACATAAATGATAGTCGGTTATTCAAGATTCACTGTCCAAATTACAGGAAACAAATAAATGAAAAACACAAGCACTTATTCAAAATCAATTTGTAAATAGAATGCATTATTTAGGCTTGAAGTGACACCGCACCGATTGCGCCAATTGTAATCCTTATCACTCGTTCATTGCAATACCACATGCACCAAGATATTTTATTTATGGAATATAGATAATAGTTAGTATTATATAGTATATAATATAGTATAGAAAATAGATAATAATATGGAAGATAGATTACTTATGGAAAAAATATTCGCCTCGTGGGAAAAACTAACAATACAATGGTAGCAAAAAATCTTGTTACATTCCCAGGAAAATGGCGGTCGCAATATTTTTATGCGCACTGTTACACACGAATGTATGATATAGACTACTATAAACCCATTGTACCACAGAGCCCACACAATGCTGAGCTAATTTATTTGGAAGGGACTGTGTGTGTCTACATGGCGTTTGATAGTATCAAAATTGTTGGCAGTAATTTTGTGTACATTTAAATATATTTTTATTAATTTCCACCATCTTTTTGTGTCGTGTTCTTAGAGGCTAAACTATTCGAATGTATTGTGTTGTTGCAATATTGCTGTATTCAATAAAAAATCAATGATGTGATACCAATTTTTCGATCGTTTTACCTATATCATATTAGGTTGCCTAGTAATAAGTAAGTCTAATTATTTCTTCTGGAACTGGTTTGTATCTGGAGAGTTATTATATGAATAAGTATCTATAGTTTAAATTGTGTGTGAATTTTGAATTTAATTTTTTTTTCGATTTTAATTTTATAAAATTATGCATTTTTATATCATTTTGTGTACACAATCTGTGATTTTATTTTATTTTGTACTGATACTTGTAAAATTTACGTATGGACATTTTTATTTTATTTGATTTGATTTTATAGTTCTTTTCAATGGCCTGAAAACATCGTAATTTTTTGAAAAAATAATACCAATATCGTAGACGAAAGAAAAGCCAATATGTATGTTTGTGTGCGTCACCCTTTCAAAACGCAAATTGAATTCAAATCACGTTATAAAATTGAATGATGTCATCAAAGCCATTCAATGGCTGTATTTCCGAATAACCGTCGGTAATATAGTTAACGATGCTGATGTTGTCATCAGATATCATGCATTTCCTTGTTATTGTGTACGTGAGCAGTTATGCCTGGGTTACATGCCTATCCTGTTTTTTTTTTTTTTTTGACGCTGAGAAATGACATTACGCATCTCCGCTCGTCGGGGGACGAGACGGGATATGTGGGACTCCCTGCCAGAGTGGCAGTATACCCACTAAAACTCAGCGGTGTTCCCGCGACGCCGTGATGGGAGGGCTATGGGAAATTGGCTCAGCCTCTGCTTCCACAGCCCTCCCGGCGTATGCCCGCCTAGTTGGCGGTCCCCGCATGCCCCCCATTTAACTGGGGGGCTACGGGAATGGCCGGGAACACCTGGCCATTCCCGTCCGACACTGGTGGAGGCCTGTGCAATACAGGCAAGGGTGCCCCCGCACCCGTTGCCAGCTGGTCTCCACCTGGGAGGAGTCGGAGATGACCGTCATACTGACGTCTTCTCCGACCCCTCCTCCGTCTTCGGAGCGCCGCCGCGTGAGGGTCGTCCTCCCGCGCGCGCTCCGCCGCCTCCTTCTGGGACATGACGTGTTCGCAGAAGGAGACCACCGCCGCCCAGGACCTCTCATCGCCCAGCATGGCGTTCACCAAACCGGGGAGTGAGAGGTCCGGTCCAATCACCGCAGTGAGACTGCGGCGCGGCTCCGACCACGACGGGCACACCGCGAGGGTGTGCCGCGCCGCGTCCTCCGCCGCGCCACAGTCGTGGCACGACGGTGTCTCCTCCCGTCCGATTCCCTATCCTATCCTATCCTATTGCTATCCTTAGCAAGAACCAATCCTGGCTAACTTGCCTTCCTGGTTTGGCACTGAGGTAGAGCTGTTTACACGATGCTAGTAAGTTTTAAGCCAAAAGCATTGCGGTGACTTAGTCCGTAGAGTAATGTGATCCGATTGGGTACTTTGCCGGCCACATGAGGCTAGAACATAAGCCAGGATAGTAAAATTGGTGGTGGGGGCGCTACTAACTCAAAAATAAAATAGAACCCCATCCTATTGAACTATCACACTAGCTTACTATCTTTCCCACTGGCTACCTAGCCTAAAAATGAGGATAGTTCTATATACACAAGGTTATAGAGGTTGCTAGCTTACTAGCACTGTCTTGCTATCCTATATTTAAAAACTAGCCTCGTGTGACTCGGGCATTAAAGTTATAAAGGAACGTTCGTCACCGCAATACGTTACCAAAACAGCGATTCTAACTCACTAAAGCTCTGGTCACACTGAGCGCGCTCGTACACGGCACTTTTTGGAGGTCCTGACCTACTTTTAGTAGGACGTGAGCTCTGATACATTTGATCTCACCTGTTTCAATTAGGTCTTACCAAAAATCTGACACCGCTTGTATGCCGTTTACTAACGCTCTAAAGGTCATAACTCATTATACGCGAGCTGTGCACTATTCTGTATTGTCATCGTAAAATGTACTTTAATGCAGTAGATTTAAAATGCTCACTTGAATGACAAGTTATTTGCAGTGTCGGGGCGGTGCTGTTATAATAAGTGAAAACTTTTAAGCAAATCCCGCGCAAAATGCTTGACTCAACTGCGCTCGTCGATTGTTTTAATGATCAAAAAGCCACGCGACTATTCGCTTCTTAACCGTATATACCTCTCAATAGCCTAA
Source organism: Brachylomia viminalis (assembly GCA_937001585.2). NCBI lineage: Eukaryota > Metazoa > Arthropoda > Insecta > Lepidoptera > Noctuidae > Brachylomia > Brachylomia viminalis. The sequence continues at coordinate 25,194,848 of OW443294.2, read as the reverse complement.
AATGTTCCCACTGCTAGGACCCAGGCACCCTCTCTGTAAGAAGCAGTGGGCCATAATTCACCACGCAGGCCCAGTGCAGGATAGTGGATGTCACATGTCTTCGAATTTTTAGTTCTAAGACATGCCAGTTTGCTCAAGAAGAAGTTTGGTGATGAAATAAATGACACAAAGTAAAGCGCCTGCTTAGTTTAGAAGTAAGAACCAACCTACAACTCAGTATGACTAGAGTCTTTATGAGTCACAATTTGAATCCCAGTTTTGGACATGTATTGTGGCGACGAATGATCCGTTATTTAACGGTTCATGTATTTAAATAGAAAAGGTATCTGACTTGCAAACTAAGTACTCGTTTGCAAGTCAGACACCTTTTTTATTTAACGGCTACTAGATTTTGCCCAAGGCTTGTACAGCGTGGAGGTCGAAAATAATCCTGTAAATCCTTCTCTATTAAAATTACATAATATATACTTAACTATGTGCCAACTTTCATTGTGTTCGGTCAAATGATGTTGGAGTTCACTCTAGACTCACAAAATGTATTACATATATCCAAAAATACAGCTCTTAACACACTACTAAATGTTCTAATAATAAAATTCAGTCGGGTTCGAAAGATACATAGCACCATCTAGCGTCCTAAAACAAATTGTAACCGTCGACAGTTATTGTTCTTTCCCTCGGAAACAGTGATTTTTTCTGGATGAAAGATACCCTATGTCCTTTTCTGTACCTGACAACGTATGTACAAAATTTCATGATGATCGGCTCAGTGGTTTAGGCGTGAAAAGGTAACAAACAAATAAACCTACTTTCGCATTTATAATAAATGATAGTTAGGATTAGGATACTGTGAGTCTTAAAACACACCACACAAAGCATATACGAGTATATTTTCTCTGTAAAACTAGTATTTATTTATCTATAGTTTATATAGTTTGCTGGACGTGAGAAGCTCAGAACCGATTGAAGTGGCGATGCTGGGTCCGAGGCCTATGTCCAGCAGTGCCCAGTCTTTCGGTTGAAATTATGATGATGATTTCACAGATGAGTTTTATATTTCTAAGCAACATGAATGATTTTAGACAGACCTTTTAATCTGTCGTCAGCAATACGTATTGTGAGAAGCGAACTATATTCATAAACTCAAATGATAAATGATTTTATTTCTGTAAGTAGGTTTGTACAAACACTTTTACACGTCAATCATATTTTTTTAACTAGTTTAGGCCGGCGTTTCCTATCTGACTATCTGACTACTCTGAGTAGAAAAGCCGAAACAAACTCAGAGGTCAAAGACTCTTTTATAGTCCAGACCAAATCTTGGTCAGATCATGTGAAGGCCTTGTAGATCGGTATCTGAAATGGTCTTTTGAGGAAAGAACCACACAGATTGAGTGGACCTGTCCAGTCAGTGCACGCATTTGTAAGTAACAGTGCAGCTCAACTCTGAACTTAAAGAGCTCAACGATTCGACGAACAATACCAAAAAAAGGACATTTGGGTAGGCCGCATTAACTGCTCATACTGCCAGAACATGATTAAAACTGGAATAATGGCCTACATAGTCCTCACATTCACAATAAAAGAAACATAGCCTTGTAAATCAGACCATGATTATATATTGAAACCCGATTGATGGACGTTTGTATACTCTTAGATGAATTCATTAGCACTTAAGAAAACTCAATGATTGCATAAATACAATGATCTCTTTTTCAATCACTCTTGTCTGGCCACTTTTATCCCTATTGATCTTCGCTGTGTAAGCAATCGGGGTATTGTGAGGTTTGAGCTATACATGAAACCCTTTCTTTTTATTGATAAATGTGAAATAATGTAGGTATATGTATGTAAAAAAAATAAAAAATTTTTTAATGAAAAAAAATTTTTTTTTAACAGGGATACATTAGCAATAAATTAGAATTAATAATACAGTTCAAGGCAAAATTTGACTAATCCATTATTAATGTGGTAGCTTATTTCATAACAATTCCAACGAAATAACCTTTAAAAACAGCACCCATACAAAACTTTAGAGATAACCTTCATTTTAATTACACGCGCCGATACCCCGCGAGACCTCCCAGGAAGTGCCTCACAGATGCAACCATTCGCAAAATATTGGCCTCACTAAAGCAAATATTTTGATGCGAATCAAAATTTGATTCTCTCACAGTTGACCGGATGAAAAGCAAAGATTTCACCGAACAAAGGCAAACCTCAGTAGATTATTGGTTGGGAACCTTGTCTTTATTCAAAATGAAGAGCGTACCCGAACGGTTTCCAGGTTATAAACGTTCTAGAAGGATCGCCTAAAACCCTAAGTTTTTCAATCAATGCTATAATTTAGGGTTGTTTTCTCTTAGAATGACTTTGATGCCTCAGACACCTAGGTAATTATTATAGAAAAGCTGATAAGTTTTTTTTTTTAAAAACGTTGCCCCTCACTAGAAATTTCTCCTGTTTCGTGGGTGCGTTTACAATCATTTAAACTCCCATACAAACTCAAACTCAAAGCATTTATTTCAAATAAACCAATTACAGGCACTTTTGAATTGTCAAGGGGTCGGTCAGTCAGAAAAATGAAGCTAGTTGCCCATTCCAAAGCGTAGTAGGTACCTATGGAGAAGAACGGGCAAGAAACTCCATGGACACTCTTTTAAATCAAAATATTGTTACAATAAAGTGGTTACATCATTAATGTTGTTATTATACATGTGAGAACGATGTAGAAAGACGTGCACGTTAAAAGCGTCCGTAATATAAAGATAAAAACAATTATGGAATTAAAATAAGCCGTGGCAGCTAAGAAATGACCAGTGCCTACTGACGGCACCCGTTCACGAACATGACGTATGGATCAGCACCATTCAGCTCAACCATTTTGAAGGGAACTCAATGATACAATACACAAACAGCCAGACCCGGAACAACTATCTGCAGGTCATACAAATATTTGTTCCGTGCGGAAATCGAACCCGTGACACGCAGCGCAGCAGTCAATCGCTTAACCACTGCGCCAACCGTGCCGTTTTGAAGTCACTGTGTCAGTACTCTTCAGTGCTTTCGTAAACGCTTATAAGCTTTTCCTGAGTGCGGATCTAGTAAAGCTTAGTTAAACACTTTTAGCTTCATCTTTGTGTTAAAAGTCCTACATATAAAGTAACGCTAATATCAGACGGTTCACTTTTTGTTAATTTTAGCCTTTTATTATATTTCACTCGAATTGAAACGTCTGAACAAAAAATGAATCAAAAGTAAAAAGGAATTCATTCGTGAAGCATTAGATTTCGGCACTCGGCATCACCTACGGAATAATCGAAAAACGAAATGAAAGGAGCAGATGAACGTTCATTCTTTTATTATTTTGTCGGTGTCGTGTTAACGTGGAATGAAACAAAAATGAACCATTGACTCGAGTGAAGCGTCTGACATCTGCATTCGATTTAGTTGACTTAGATACCAGCGTTCGGGCTGCGGTAGGACCGTACGTTCCCGCGACCCCCGGCGTAGGTGAGAGATGGAACACCGGGGTGGTTTTTAGTCAGTATGAGTCTGACAGACCCCACCGCCCGCTCCAGGGCGGCGGACATCCATGAGGATTTTCCACCCCGGAAACAAAAAAAAAAGATGCCAACGTTCACGACGTAGGTACTTAATGTCGCCTGTGACAATACGCCAAACTTTTCAGTTGATAAAACAACTGCTAACTGGCGATAAAATATTAAAGCAGTCTACTCCGCTACGGAACTCACGCCAACGTACGTTACAATATTAATGGTATAAGTTCAAGTAATCGTCTTAGGCACTGCCACTTCATTAAAATAAGTCTTATACCGATGTGATAAGGCTTAAATTCGACCAGTGAAGTTTCGAATAAGCCGCAGCAAGCAGCTGCAATGCTTCACTTAAGCGCTTGAGCGTCAATATGTTTCTGCGTTCCTCAACGATAACTTTCAGTCTAAGTCTCGACAGCGAACCTTAAGATGGAGTGATAAAGTTCAAACTTGAACGGAACGATGAACTAGATTCACAGACAGCAGCCACAACTTGCCTTCCTCTAAGATATGCTCCTTTGATTTCCGAATAGAGCCTCTAAATAAAACTTCATGCTATTATTTTAAAGTTCAGATTCGTACTACAGGGTTCTGATACGCAGTTATACGCCTCAACGGTCCTAAGAGGCGTTAAGCTTGCTTTTCACGTTTCGTCCTATGCAAGACAAAATAGATAAATCCAACAATTTCCTCACCCAACCCTCAGTTGAAAACCAATCTTATTTCGCTCACATATAGTCTAAAATAAATTGGAGAAACTTACCGAAGGTGCCGTCAGAAGTTGGAGTGCTTCGCTCAAGTTCTTGAGTGTTAATGTGTTTCGTTCCCCATCTTCCTCTTCAGGGCCTGGGAGGTGGACTGAGGACTGTCGAGAGTGCAATTCTGGCTTCTTAGCAGTGGAACCACTTCCATTGGCGAACTGGTGTTGGGAGGACGCTCGATAGAATGGACACGTCATGATTGTTGAGAAATGGTTCTGATTTCAAGTCATTTGTTTCGCGGGGAGGTTCGAACACTGAGTTAGCACTGGCACGTTATAGTTGTTATCTGGAAAGAATAAAAAATATTTTGTTAATGAATTTCTCAAAATTTTGATATAATAAATAGTGGGGCTTGTGGCTAGGTAATAACAGCCGCATGTATCGATCGATCAAGTTAAGCTACACTTGCCGCAGTTGGTCTGTGGATGGATGACCATTCTTTACATACCAAGACCCCTCCGTGCCTCGGAAAGCACGTTAAGCCTTTGAACCCGGCTGCCATTCGTGGATCTTTGACAATCGTTACGGGTCGTCAGAAGCCCGAAAGGTCGGAAAAACCAGTCTTACCAACGGGTATCGTATTGCCCAGTAAGTAAGTTGTGGATGTCAGATAGGCAGTCTCTTCATGTAACATACTGGTATTCAGCTGCATCCGGTTAGACTGGAAGCTGACCCCAACATAGTTGGGAAGAGGGTAGGGTAGGCAGATAATGATTGATAATGGTACCGATTCCCTTGTTTACAAACTAAACCAAATTAAAGTTCAGTGCATCTTTTTCTTTCTATTTCATTAAGAAAAGGACAGAAGATAAATTTTAGTTTAGTCCTGTCAAATTAATCAGCGCCTGACACTACTCCATACAAGTTTATACGACACGTGATTAAAAAGTTGACTACTAAAATTACACCAAATTACGTCAGGTGCTGACTAATTTGACAGGACTAAACTAATATTTATCGTCTGTCCTTTTCATATTGAAATAGAAAAAAAAAGATGCACTCAACTTAAATTTAGTTTAGTTTGTGAACAAGGGAATCGGCACCATTATAATAAAAACTAGTGATTAGTTCGCAATTCCGTGCTTGGCTAACGAATCATGATGACTGCACATTGATAACAGTTCCGTCTCTACAGACAAAGCTGTTTTAAAAAAAAAAACACCGACATGAACAAAAGAGGGATGGTCATCTTTTACGGATAATATATCCAAAACAATAACGCAATTCTTTAAAGTATATAAGAAAAAACCCAACTACGACAAAAACGCCAACTAAAAAGGTACAAACAAGGTTTTCGTTTAACCAAAGTCACACGTCATTCAGGCATAAATCGTGCAGATTACGTGTGACTCCGGAATTACGAAAACCAATGTATTTTTTGGAACGATGTATCGTTTATAGTTGGTCTTTTTATTTGGCGTTGCTGTCGTAGTTTGCTTTAGAATAGAATAGACATTTATTTCGCAAATATTAGGCCTTATTTCACCATTTGGCATGCAAACATTTGTTTATCATTTACCTACTTAAAATAAACCAAAAGCCACATCCATCAAATCGAGAGCAATTCAGCCAACTTTTTTCTCTGATAAAAACTCAGTCACACTGTAGTATGTTTTATCCATTACGTAGTCTACTCTTAAACAGCACTGCTGTCAACTGTTTCCAACCACCTGGCAATGTATTGTAAATAATTGGGGCCTGTTGTCACGCCTATTCCTTGGGAATACATCATTTTTAGCACGTTCCCGTGGTATAATTTCAGACAACCACGCGGGCGAAGCCGCGGGCAGCAGTAGGGATATAATTAGACAAATAAAATTGACATTGGATTGACTATTATATTATTCTCAACCATAGTTTTTGGAAGGTTGGCATTGATGACGTTGTTATTGCTCGACATTCTTTAAGTTAAAAAAATGCGCGGCCAGCCGCTACTAATGTAATGATTTGAACGTCACATCTAGCTCAGAACTCGTTAGGTACTTAAACTACTTCTCCTGATACGTTTAGTCCAAACAAACAGAAAGTCGTATATAGTTCAGAGCCCAAAGCAAACAGACGATTATTTACCTAAGCAAATAACACACGAGTACCTAATGGTCGAGGACTTACCGCAAATATTGAGGTAGGTCAGTAGTAAACAACGAACATGTGGTGTTAAATATTTTACACCGATTTCAGACAAATACTTTTTAGTCTATTTTGGCTCATGGCTAGGTAACAGCCGCTCGGATCCATTGATCAGGTTAAGCTACGTTTGCCGCGGTCGGTCCGTGGATGGTTGACCATCTTTACCAATACATACCAAGACCTTTCCGTAGCTCGGAGAGCCCGCTAAGCCGTTGGTCTGGTACCCAGGTATAGTACGGTTAAAAAAAAAAAAACATAATAACGGGAAAAAACAGTGGCTCTGCCTTCGTTAAGGGTATTTTTACACCAGTTATAAATTACGTATAAAATGTATATTTTGTAACAGTCTAGTTTTAATATTGAATGAAGCCCCGTTTGAGTTCCAACCTACCTGGGCAAACCCGAAATGAATGCATGAGTGAATCCCTAAATATGAATCCTTATGTCTCACGGAAGTTATTTATTTAACAATTTAGGGAATACGATTTCGTCAACAACTAATCTGCATAACTGTTTCCCAACTACATTGGGGCTGGTTTCCAGTCTAACTGGATGCAACTGAAAACCTGTATTTTACATGGAATGACTGCCTGTCTGACCTCCAGAACCAAGTTACTGGGTAACACAATACCCCTTGGTAAGACTGGTTGTCGGGCTCCTGACTACCCGTAACGGCTGTCAAAGATCTACGAATGACAGCCGGGGCCTCTGGAAGCGTAGCTCCGCCCTTAACAGCGCGGCTGTCATCATTTAGCCACGAGCACCATAAAACGATTTCGTCAATAAATTGCCTATAATCTACACACAGAGATATTAATTTCAATCTCTCACAAATAATCCAATTTGTCAATAGATACGTGATGTTATGTCGTGCAAATAAGTTTAATAATCCTTATTATGTGCGAGGCCATCATTTATTGGCAATTTCCTTCGAGGATACCGCCCTTTTCATGAATATCTACCAAACGTCTTCAATGTGATAAATACAAATAGCTACAAAGTACTGTGATTCTCATACAGTATGCACAAAGACTTTAAAAACTTGTTCTCGTTATTGTAATTATCTATAGTCTTCATTTATTTTCGTAGCTTATAAATTTAGTATGTACGTTTTTATGTATCTATTATTTAGGATATGTATATATGTGTATCTATTTTAGTGTATTGTATAGACACTTATTATTTGCACCAACAACAGCCCCATTTTATGTCCAGGAAAATCTCTGTCCATTCCAAGGTTGCCTGGAAGAGATCGCAGAAAGCGATAAGGCCGTCCATTGTATATTAAGTAGTGTTCAATTTTATTTTTGTTGTTATGTTTTTTGTGGTGTACAATAAAGAATATATAAATAAATAAATAAAACGGATTAATACGTGACACCTAAAATACTAACAAACGCACGGGTCGATCTTGAGAGTTAACCAACGCTTGCCGAAGCTGGTTCGTAGATTAGATACCGAGACCCCTCCGTGTCTCGGAAAGTACGTTAAGCCGTTGGTCACGGCTGTCATTTGTAGATCTTTGACAGTCGTTACGACAGTCAGTAGCCCAACCGTCTGGCAACCAGTCCCACCAACGGGTATCGTGTTACCCAGCAACTGGGTCGTAGAGGTCAGATAGGCAGTCGCCCCTTCCGGCCAGTCTTTTCCATTGGCCACTCTGGGCAAGTGCCCAGGGCCCTGCGATCCATGCGGCCCCTAGTTCCTGCCAGCGTCGTAGCTAGAGGTTGTCAAAAGAAAGGCTAAGTAAAGCCCAGACAGGATGCTAAAATGTTCGAGCTGGCTGCGTTCGCTTTTAGGTACATCTTACATTTTCTTAGTTCTTAAACTTTTCTGCATAAGTTGACAAAGTAAGTCCTATTTCTGTCTGGATGGTCAAGAGAAAACCTATCTTATCCGAGGCTTCGCGCGCTCTTGCATCCTGCATTCTCCATAGGAGCCCCATTATTCTAAAGTGTCCAGGGCCTCAAATAGATTGAAGACGGTCCTGCGCCCCTTGTCAAATACTGGTGTTTATCTGCATCCGGTGAGACTGGAAGTCAACCACAGCATATTTGGGTAAAGGCTAGGCAAACGATGATGACCTAATTCCGTTATTGAAGTATTCAATAAAGCAAAACTCAAAGCATATATTTCAAATAAACCAATTACAGGCACGTTTGAACTTGAACTATCAAGGGGTCGGTCGGTCAGGAAGATAAAGTTAGTTGCCCATTCCAAAGCATAGTAGGTACCTACTATGGAGCAGAACGGGGAAGACACTCAACGGACACTCTTTTATATCAAAATATTGGTTACATCATTCATGTTGAACAGTTGAATGCGTGTGAGAACGATGCAGAACTAGAAAAGTGTCCGTAATAAAATATAAAAACAATTCAAATATTAAATTGAAATTTGCCGTGGCAGCTAAGAGATGACCAGTTCCTACTGACGGCGCCCGTTCACGAACATGACGCATGGCTCAACACCATTCAGCTCAACTATTTTGAAAGGAGCTAAATTATCCAACATTTGCGCCACCATCAGCGAAACATCAGAGTTAGCAAAGAGCATGGCATATTCACAGCCGTCAGGACACTATAGTACTCACACATGTGCTATGCAATTATATAATACTAAAAGATTGAATCATAAAATGCTCAGATAGTTTTTTAAATCTTCAGCAGCTCCAACATTATTTTCAAATGCTAATCAATTTGTATAAGCGCCCTTGTGCAGCAAGACCAGCGTTGAGCAAAGCATTTTTATCAGCGATGTAATCCCCCAACTTATAAATATGCATAGTTGCACGGTGTGCGTTTTATACAAGATTTAAACTTCGTTTCATTCAGTTGAAGTATGTGGGAAAGTGACCGGTTGGCGCAGTTGGTAGTGACCCTGCCTTCTGAGCCACTGGTTCCGGGTTCGATCCCCGGACAAGTCAAACATTTGTGTGCATGAACATGTCTGTTTGACCTGTGTCTGGGTGTGTATAAGTATATAAGTATGTATATCAGTCATCAGGTTACCGTAGTACAGGCTCTGCCTAGTTCGGGACCTGAAGACCTTGTGTGGATGTTGTCCCATATTATTATTATTATTATTTTAAACAGTACCCCATGAAAGATGAGTCTACTTTAGCCAGCCTGAAACCTGGTTGAACTAATTTGTCCCTATTTCTAGTGATATAATTGTGTCTTTCACCTCTTTTACTAAAAGGATGTAGATTTGCCTTACATACATGATGTTTTCATAGATATACTGACAAGGTACCGTCATCATGTTAATATCTTTAAACAGTTCCCTTAGCGAATAGAATCTATATCTACAGCCCGTCCCCATACTAAAATACCGTACGACATAATACTATGGAAGTAACTAAAATAGACTAGCCTCACGGTACCTACATCAGTAAATTGACGATTTTTTCTTGGAGCATATACTACTGAACTTAGCCGTCCTGCAAGGGATGTTAAATGAGGACCCCTTGAAGCCTTGAGTCGAAAGTGATCCCCAGGAAAACAGTTTTATCGGCGAATTCTAGTTCCTCTTGTACCTCCCATACCGCTGTGTTCAGAAAGGAGTTAATTTGTAATGCCTTTATCTAATTACTCACAGCAACGAAAAACATAGAAAAAGAGTAGAATGTAGACTTTTTAGCTATGAAGTTAATTCTGAAAACACATTTGACAAATTTAATGATATAGAGAGACTTAATAATCGACCGCTAGTTGAAATATTCTCTAAAATATTATTATTGAAGTCACCACGCAGGCCCGGTTCGATTTGTTGGATCTCACTATATGAGAATCAATTAGATTTTCCAATAGTCAAAGTTTGAATCCGAACCTAAACAAATCACCTAGGTTATGTAACTAAGCAGGTCTTCCTCACAGTGTTTGAAAGCCTTCTTCAGTCCCCGATTAGTAATTCAACTGTCACGTCTCAATTTCGGCTTTATCATTCGATTATTAGAATAACAACAGACAATGAAATCACTCATCCCTTTCACAGAAAGTAGGCCTGTGGGCGCCCAGCAGCGGGAACGTTACGGGATGATAAAAAAAATCAATTGACTTAAGCTTTACAGCCACAAGAGGTTAAATTGAATAAGTTTTCACAAACCGGGCCAAATAAACCTTTAGATCGAAAGTAATCTTGGAGAAAAGTTTCTGCGCCCATAAAAATGAGTCAAAACTAATTTAAAGATAAACCAAATAAAATCTCTATCTGAAATCTAAATCTTCTTAAAGTTGAATTGACCCCAGAAACAAACGTAAGTAGGTACAATCAGCCTCAAAAAGATGTATGCATTGACAAGAATTCATTTATTATTAATTGTCTACAAGTGGTGTTCCGTATTACTGGGTGAAATTGTAGGCCATAAAATGAATTCTTGTCGATGTATACATCTTTTTGAGGCTGACTGTACCTACCTGCTATAAATTGCTTGGGCACCCAAGTAGACAGGCTTGATATAACTTTATCTATAATAATAATTGGCTTAGTTTGATTATAACTAAAGAGAAATCTTACAATGTCCTTAGTAAAGTTGTATTCATACAATTTCCCAGTTACAAGGGAATTTAAATGTGGTTATTTTGAAGATGGAAGTCCTTTAGTTAATCCAGTTTTAGGAGTTCTCAAACGTTTTCAGAATTATATTTAAAAAAACTGTTCTTTATAATACAATCTCAATGTTCTTTTTAATATTGTTTGTCAAAATTGTGTTCACCGTTTTGAGAGCAGTGGTGATGAAATAGTTTACACAAAGTAAAGCGGCTGTCTTGGTTCGAACCTACGACCTGCAACTCGTAAGTCGCGGCCGTTACCCCTGGGCCACCACTGCTCACATTAAACCACCATATAAACACATATTTACCGGCTGCTTTCGGCCTCCGAATGAACAGCAACGCAAAAAGGCGACGAGGCACAATATTTTTGTATTCAGCTTAAATTGATTGCTTACACAACGATGACCCAAATATAAAATGCTGTTTTTAATTGTAAATCTTCGTGAAGGCTTTAAAGTGCGGAAAAAGCTTCAACAACAAAAAACGACGGAGTTTTTTTTTGGATTTTCTCGTTGCTGTCAAGTGGTTGCTAGCGCTATTGCTGAGCGTGAGGTCCTAGGTGCAATTCCCGGGTCGAGCAATGTGTTATTTAGTTTTTTCATCTAGAATTTTTCAGTAGCAGCTTGGTGGCTGGGTTTATGTCCGTTTGATGCCTATTACGACTTAAGCATAACTTGCGAAATGTGGGTGTACTATAGGTACACATCTGCCTAACCATTTTGGGTATACAAGCGTGATGTTACGTTATGGTTTATATGTACAAGATTTATTTTGTGAATTGTTTTGTGATTTAATATCATGTCGGATGACGTTCTAAGAATAATGTTTGTAAATAAATGTGAGCACCATTTATCTATCACATACTTAATTAACTCATTTGTCATTGCTACATTTTTAATTATTTTTACCTATTGTGGTATGGTAATTGTATTATTGCATCGTCTTCACATATAACTATATAATTAATGTATACAAAATACTGTAACACCATTTTAAAAGAGTAACGGTGGCGTTTCTTGCCCATTCTTATTCAATGTTATTTTTACCTATTGTGGTGTGGTAATTTTATCATAGGTGCATCGTCTTCACATATAATTATATCATTAATGTATACAAAATATTGTAACACATTTTAAAAGAGTAACGGTGGAGTTTCTTGGCCATACTTCTCCATACGAAACTACTTTTTGGAAGGGGCGACTAGAATCAATTCTATTTAAATGTAAATGTTGACGTTCAAAAGTGCCTTTTATGTGCCTATTTGAAATAAATGCTTTGACTTTGAATGTACTAAAACATTTTTTTTGTAATTATTATGTACCTACTTGTGAAATGATTATATTTCATAGCCTAATTTTCTCAAAGGAGTTCTTTACAATTATTTTTTAGCTCTTTCATTCCAAGACAACAAAACTTTTTAGTGCAAATATAAATCTAAATACTCGAATTTACAAAAATAATAAAACAACTCACGCCTTCTATACCTAACTGCAGAAACTACAGAACGCCACCTGAAAGTGAAATAAATAATTTCCCTTCCGAATGAAAATACCAAATATTTTAAGGATATAATTAATATTACCAGTGAGGATCCGAGCATCCTTTCTTACAAATGCTACGATTTTAAGTGAAATCGCTTCCTTAAGAATTTACGTCGGTTCTCCTGAGAGTAGTTATTGTTTTTATAACCTACACTTGCGTGCAATAAAATCGACCCACCCCGTACGCTTTCGTTCAGAACACGATAAATAAAAATCTAAAATTAATTAATGAATATTTTTCACACTGTTTGTTAAAATAATGTTAGTCTAAGATTACAATACACCAGTTTTTAGTGTAACAGATTTTGATTTATTCATTTTACAGACAGAAAAACAAAGACGGTTAGAATTTCTCAATTTTTTATGAATAATTTTGACAGTAAAAATAAAAAAAGCATTAAATTTCTAAAGAATACTTTGTTCAGTAGCTTGTATTCCCCCCACGTGCTCTTATTGCAGCTTCCATCCTGTTTTTCATTGACCTTATTAATGTTTTTATGAACTCTTGGGGTATACCTTCCCACTCCTCTTGAATAGCCACCTTTAGTTCCTGGAGGGTTTCTGGGGACTGATTTCTGGCCCTGACCCTTCTCTTCAGCTCATCCCATAGATGTTCAATGGGATTAAGGTCAGGGCTCCTTGCTGGCCACTCCATAACAGGAATTTCCACCTCACGTAGGTACTGGAATACTATCGTGGCTGTATGTGGTCGGGCGTTGTCCTGCATTAGCGTGAAACCCTCACCTACAAATCCGGCGTATGGCATAACATGTTGTTCTAGCACCTCCTGGATGTATCGCTGTGCATTCAGATTGCCTATACGAGGTCCGGATACGAACTGAAGGTTCGTTTTTCCTTCCAAAGAAATTCCGCCCCAAACAGTCCACGAACCTCCTCCAAAAGCCACTCGTTCTTCAATACATGCCTGTGCAAATCGTTCTCCCTCTCTTCGGTAAACTTTCCTGCGCCCATCATTTCCATGAAGACTAATTTTACACTCGTCCGAGAACAGCACGACCTTCCATTGTTCGAGTGTCCAATCGACGTGAGCACGAGCAAATCGAAGCCGCGCTTGGCGATGCGCGGGGGTTAATTTTGGACCATTAGCGGGTTTGTGAGGATGCAATCTGCTTTCTCCAAGTCTTCGTCGTACAGTCCATTCACTTATAGCTACACCGCGTACATTACGAAGTTGCTGTTGCACCTGAACACCAGTCAAATGTCGATTTCTAAAACTTGTAGACACCATATAACGATCATCTCGTTCTGAAGTAGCCCGATTTCTTCCCGAACCTGATCGTCTATTGAAGCTCCCAGTCTCTAAGAACCTTCGATACACTCGTCTTACTGCTGATCGACTTAGGTGTAGACGTCTGGCCACGACGCGCTGACTCAATCCAGCCTGGATCAGTGCTACAACTTGAGCGCACTCAGACGGAGTAGTATCCATTTTCACAGAGAGTAAAAACAATTAAACTCAAGGTAAATGGTCACTAAATCAGTAAAATAACCAATTATTGAATAAACAATAAATTGATTAACTTCTAACACAATGCAATGTCACTGAGATTGCGTTATTAAAAATGAGAAATGAGGGTGTCCGAATAAACGAGTCAATATCATCAACAACATCCCGTTTATTGAAATATAGGGTATGTACAAATAAAGTTTATGAAACATACCTTCAAATTACATTATTAGTTTTTGTTTGTTTGATCTTATTTTTTATATATTGTGTTCCGAATCGAAACTTACAGGGTGGGTCGTTTTTTTTGCACGTAAGTGTATCATAGCACAACAGCAGATACTCCAAAAATAGATGTCGCAAGTAGAAATAATAATAAACCATAATACGATATATAAACATTTGTATCCGCCCTTAGCATTCCGTGTCCCACATGGCCATTACATGCACAAACATCCAACACCCAGAACGCGGAAAAAATATTTTGGGAATGTTGTGTTATGTCGTATCATTTTTGTGTACACTAAGTGCCTTTACACACGCCCCGGACCGGCTGCCGGATATCTAGTCAGCCCTGTGGCAAATGTATGAATGGGTAAACCGTGTAAAAGCTTTTTAAGCATACTTATACGTTTTTTAGCATCGGGTATTCGACGCAGGCTATGCTAAAGGGGCACTAATGTTTTTCGCTCACATTTTAAATTGATGTTCTTAATTTGAATGCTGTCTTCTTTTTTTTAGACTGAGTTTAATGGCTTTTAAATTATACTGGCTTAAATTTCGAGTGGGTTTACGTTTTCACGTATAATGGGTAGCAAACCACTGAAAGAACATAATTTTTTTGCTAAAGGGGCACTAATGTTTTTCGCTCACATTTTAAATTGATGTTCTTAATTTGAATGATGTCTTCATTTTTTTAGACTGAGTTTAATGGCTTTTAAATTATACTGGCTTAAATTCGAGTGGGTTTACGTTTTCACGTATAATGGGTAGCAAACCTGACTGAAAGAACATCACATTTTTTTTGTCAAAATCGGTCGAAGAAACTTAGACATAAATATATTATGCTTCAAAGGAAATCGCTGATTCTAATCTCAACAAAAAAGCAGAAAAATATATCATATTTCACAACAGAACAGTTTGATTCAACTTATTTCCTCGCTTATAAATATCTGGATCAGATAGCCAATTTCCTGTCATTTTGGGCCATTTTCGCCCGACATTATTGTCGGCCTTTAGGAACACGTTTCGTCTAAGGGTCTCGATTTTGTCCAATTCTATCCACATGTGGCCTTGGGATCCCCATTCAATCTTGACCTTTCCTTGCGTATTTCAGGTAGGGCCGCCATTTTGAGCCAGGTTGAATTTATTATAAATTATATATAAAAAGTATATTGAAATTATTTATCAGATGGTAGTGCTGTTTGATTAAATGATAAATGGTTTTATTTCTGTAAGTAGGTTTGTACAAACACTTTTACACGCCAAACATATTTTTTATTAAACTAGATGAGGCGATTTAGTTTTGTTTCTAAAGATATTTTGTGTCAAAGCTTGTTTATTTTTTACTGCGCTGAAGCTGCGACAACGTTACAATAAAAAAGGATTACGGATCACCCAGAATTTAATTATTATTAATGTATTTTATTATTGATGTACACACAGTAAAATAAATACAGATACGACAATAGTATTGAGTACAAAGGTTGCTTGTTTCTTGTTTCTTAAGAAATTTCTTCCAGCAGACCTGCGGAAGGAAAAATAAAAAAGAAATGTAGACAACAGTGTGTGAGAAAAAGAAGAGAAGAATATAAATATATTATTATTTATTAATATTATACATTATTTTCTCTTAGATAATTATTTTTTTATTTTACATTTTATTTTATTTAAGGCAAAATAAATAGTAGTTTATTAATAAATTACAGAAATACATAGCAATAAACTTAAAAAAATATACTATTCACTACATCTTCCATAGATTACAACTACTTAGATATTTACAAACTGACGGCATATGTAGTAAAGGCGAAATTAATTATATGAACAGAAGAAACTAAAAATAACAAAAACAAACTCTTGTTGGTGAATTATATCGCACAGGTCCTATAATGATAATGATAATTTGCCAAAGCACACGGAATCTACTGCTGATCCTTCACAATGTTTGCTATATTACTTTAAACGTATTTTAGTTAAAATAAATAGTATGTCGATGTCAATAAATCGCTTTATGAACTAAAACCATTTATTACTGTGTATTTTTTACTGTTTCTGTATGTGGGTTTCAATGTTTGTAAACGCAACCACAATACAGAAACAAATCCTAGAGTGAGGCAACGTTTTTTTTTTTTTAAATAGGTATGTTATATCATGTAAACCATTTACAGACACTTTCGAATTGTCAAAGAATCGGCCAGTTAATCAGAAACTTGAAGTTGCTAATTCCAAAACGTAGTTTAGTCTTGTGGCTTCTCTATATGAGAGGAAAGTATTTTTTATTTATTAAGAGACAATTTAACATAATATATGACTTAAAATAAGCCGTAGAGTGGGGGGGTCGACTAAGCGGTGTAGCGGTAATCACACACGACAGCATTGGATTTACAGAAACTGGTGTCAAACGGTCTCCTAGGGCGCACCTCGCGCCCATGCACAGTTCAAGGAACTGGGTAACACAAACTGTTCACAAAGTCAGGGCAATGAAACTGTTGGTGTCTTTATTGTGAATACTGCGTATACCTGTAATAGGCATGTACAAGGTTATGATGGGTATCGAAATATAAACACGATAAAATAAAAACAAAAAGATTTGATGACGATCGCTTGTACTCAATACTCAATTCTTTATTGCATCCATATTTATTACATATATGGTTTATCACACGGTACCGTTGTTACTTGAAGTAACAAGGATAACAATTATATATATGAGAAAATATATGATATTATATTTATTATTATTTTATATATATTTTTTTTTTATCGTCTTTAGATATCGATACACCACCACATTGGTACACCACCAAATAAATGATCAGACATAGCATAAAGGGTAGATAGAGGTGCACGTACCTATAATGTGCTCACATTTATCACACACCAAATTACCACATCGTGTCACTTTAAGTCTCCCTCCGTGCCTCGGAATGCACGTTCAGCACTCGGTAAGCCGTTGGTTCCAGCTGTCATTCGTGGATATTTGACAGTCGTTACGACTAGAAGCCCAAAAGTCTGACAACCAGTCTTACCAAGAGGTATCGTGTTACCCAGTAACTGGGTTGTGGAGGTCACATAGGCAGCCGCTCTATGTAAAACACTGGTATTCAGCTGCATCCGGACTGGAAGCCGTCCCCAAACTAGTTGGAAAAGGCTAGGCAAAGGATGATGTCACTTTACGTCCCATACAATCTGCCTTAGACCGGGTGCATGCCTTTTTTTTTTTTTTTTTGAGAATGGGAAATCATCAAATGACCCCTCCCGCTCTGGGTGGAGCGGAAGGGAGTGTCAGACTCTTACTGACTAAAACCCACCCGTGTTCCATTCTTGGCCCTTTATGTTCCGGGTCAGCGGTACCCCTTTCGGATGATCCTGCTTTCCCGGCAGGCTTGGGCCCTAGTGGGCCCCCTCTTCGATGCTGACATCTCTTTCAGGCGCGCGTAGAACACGTACGCGCCGTCCAGCACGGGCCTGGTCCAGCAGTGCGATTCTGTAACCATCTCACCGTGAAAACTTAGGAGAAGTGAACGTGGAGTGAGCTGTCAGTGTCGTCCCACTGATGCTAGGGATTGACTAAGCATTACATTTACAATCATAATCGAGATTTTAATTATATTTTTATGCAAATTCTATTGATAATTTTATATTATTTCAAAGCTAGTAGGTATAAAAGAGTCTAAAAAAAAACAACAAACAACATTGAGTTTCTAACTGAATTTCTGTTTTGCTACTTTATTTTAAAACCCCGAAAACAGTACCTAATGTTTAGCCACTTAGGTAACTACATAATTGCTTTGAAATAATATAAAATGAATGAATTTGGATAAAAAATATTATTAAAATCTCGATTATGATTGTAAATGTAACGTTGGGCAATCCCTAGTATCAGTGGGATGACACTGACAGCTCACTCCACGCCAGTCTTCACGGTGAGATTTTTACAGAATCGACCGGCTGATCGGACGGTGAGCGACACGGGTGCAAGCCTTCAATTAGTGTTTGCTACTGAGAGTTTCCTAAAACATTACCAACCCTAGACTAACATCTATTGACATTGTCAGTCAGCTATGTTACCGAGAATCGGATCCGATATACCTACCTACTAAAATTCATTAAGTTTGTTTCGGTCTTTTTTCTCAGTGTATCTAGTCGGATAGGAAACACCGAACTCATCTAGTTTTATGGCATACGTTATTGTTGACATGTAAAAGTGTTTTCGAACTAATTTACACGGCATGACAAATAAATCGTTTAAATTCTGATCCATGCGTCATGTTCGTGAACGGGCGCTGTCAGTTGGGACTGGTCATCTCTTAGCCACCACGGCTTATTTTAATTATTTTATTATGGATTGTTTTGTTTGAATTTATATTAGCTGTACACTGGACACTCAATGTGTACGTCTTATTTACATCGTTCTCACATATAATTATACCTATATACAAGATTAATGATGTAACTAATATTTAGGTAACAATATAATTTGAAAGAGTGTCTATGGAGTTTCTTGCCCGTTCTTCTCCATAGGTACCTACTACGCTTTGGAATGGGCAACTAGCTTCATATTTCTGACTGACCGACCACTTGACAATTCAAAAGTGCCTGTAAATGGTTTAATTGAAATAAATGCTTGGAGTTTGAGTTCAAATGATAAATGATTTTATTTCTGTACGTAGGTTTGTATAAACACGTTTACACGTCGATAAGATTTTTTAACTAGATGAGGTCGGCGTTTCCTATCTGACTACTCTGAGAAGAAAGGCCGAAACAAACGCAGAGGTCAGTCTCTTTTAAAGTCCAGACATAAATTTGGTCAGATCATGTGAAGACTATATAGATCGGTTTCTAAAATGGTTTCTCGAGGAAAACCACACAGATTGAGTGGACCTGTCCAGTCAGTGCACGCATGTGTCAGTGATCAAATATTAATATTTGGTAACAACATAAGTAAACAAAAAAAAGTACAGATGTCAATGAATAGGTTTCAAACTGTAAAAAGGCATATTTCAAATGGCAATATCAAAAAATGGTTTAAAACAAATGAAATTGCTATTAAATACTGACACTGCAAGCTTAAAAAACATTTAAAGCGGAAATACAGTAACTGTAGGTATTGGAACTGAAACAGCTTTTACATTCATTGTTCTGGGTATTGGCCAAAAATACTAACGGTGTAGGATGACACCCTACAAAATCAGGACAGCAACCAGTCGGTTATGTTTTATTGTGAAGGCACGTGAACATATCCGTCAGAATTTGGCTGAAACATCCCAGCGCTGAGTTGCTGGATTCGTTTTCTCCTCTACCAATCGTTATTTCTCCTGACCAAGGTTTATTTTGTTTATATGTATGTATGTATGTATCTATATATTAGTATTTATTCTTGTATTTTATAGTCATTTCCGAGCTATCTATCCCGTATGTTGCACCTGCCATACTATATCTCTGCATCACCCTAAAATTGACTAGTAGAAATTGCCTCAGGCATTAAGTCTGCCTTTGTACAGTATTATTTTTTACTTGAGCATAAAGTTTTAATAAATAAATAAAATTCAGTTGTAAATCTTTTAAATGTGTTTCATTTACATATACAATAATATTATTCAGGGCAGATTCGATCAAACTTGAAAATCACGTATTCCTCTCTAGACTCTAGAGCAATTCTTGGATAAAAAATATACCTGTCGAATGGAGAACCTCCTCCTTAAAAAGAGGTTATATTCGAAGAAAATAAAGAAGAAGAAAAAGAGACTAGACTTACTCAAGTTTGTTCCACTCCGACATAACAAGGATATTTTCCTGAATAATTGACAAAGCCGAGACCTACAAAGGCGATAAAATGTTGGTTTTTATCCCAGAAAATAAAAAACTCACTGCCTCATTGGTCCACTGCAGACCCACCGTACCCCTGGCCGTATCCCTGGTGGTACGGTGGGTTTTTTAAAGTTAAACGATACCACCAGGTAATAGTGTTGTAACACTAGTTAAAAATACTTCTGACAGCAACAATTTTATTTAATCATTTCATTCATAATTTATTAAAACAAATCTTAAAAACAATATGCCTTTAATCTAAATACTTAAAATTAACTCTATAAACTTAAAACATGAAATCTAAAACACAACATAATAACGCATTACACACATAACACACATTCGTAACTTTAAAAAGAAAACTAACACATTTAACGCAAGACAACGAGACAAAATTGAATTAAGAAAACCTAGAATTGGTCTAGTGGCAAGTGCTACTGCTGAGCATAAGGTCCTGGGTTTGATTCGTGTCGGGAAAATTGTTATTGGGTTATCCCATCAGGAAAATCTCAGTAGCAACCTGGAGTCTAGATTAATGCCCGATTGGTGGCATGGGACTTAAGCATATCTGGCGAAATGTGAGTGTTCTATAGGTATTTCTGCCCTACCCATCAAAGAAACAAGCTGTGATGTTATGTTATGTTAAAATAAAGAAAAGCTTAGTTTCGAAAATCGCAGAATCATAATACAGTGTATATTGCACTGCAATGCTACAGAGTGCAGACGTTGTCTTTTCCTTTACTAAAGTGTTTTAAAGCATCGTAGAAAATTGGACGCGCCGCCGTTATTAAAAGTTATGGCTGTTTTCTCGTCTACAAAGACTTTTGTTTTGGTTCACGAAATTGGTTTTCTTCTATTAGGTTCTTCTGTAAAAGTATTCTTGTTTTCTATATCTAATAGAATTATGTTTTTCGTAGCTTATAATTTTTGTTATATCAACAAATTGTATGGAAGAGGCTTTTTTCTTTATCCTTTTAGTCCTATAGTAGTCATTAATTTTCAAACTTTATCATTTTTCTTCCTAGATATTACAGACGGTTAAAAATATGTGCACAAATCTTGTAAACGTAAAATTATTTTTTTATTCTTTTAATTCACATACGGGGTCACACTGAAAGTTTTAATAATAGGCCAGTAAGAAAAGCAGCCGATGAAAAAATTTTTTAAATTTCGAATTAGGAACTCTTTGGGAATCTATAGATGTGTGATGAATTCATATCATTTGTTTTTACAAATTGGCGGCAATTTAAAAAGTGGCTGTCGTGCCTCTAAATGGATTTGACTAGAGAAAATTTTCTTTCAATGATTCATTACGACTTTCGTTGCGGTCTTCCTCAACAACAATGTTACGATAGACTTCGATTAGCATTTCATGACGAAGCCCCATCCCGTACCACCGTTTAAAACTGGTATAATGAGTTTAAACATGGTCGAAACAAACTCATTGATGATTCGCGAGAAGGACTACTGAAGATAACGTGAGTGCTATACGGCTAAAAAAAAAATATTGAAGCTGATAACAGGGTGACATATCAACAGATTCGGGCAGCTTTAGGCATTGGTATGAGTCAAGTTTAGAAAGTCTAACCTGAGCATTTAGGCGTCAGAAAACTTTGTACTAAATGGATACCTTATAATTTGACGGAAGATCAATAACGCCGTCGTTTGGATCGGTGCCGCTCAATGCTTGAAAAGTATGACCGAGGTGACTCGAATGCTGTAAATGACATCGTCACAGGTAATGAAAGGTGGATATATTGTACATTGAGCAAACCCGAAACTAAAAGGCAATCTGCGCAATGGATGTTTCCATTCGACGATTTGCCGACAAAAGTGAAGAAGGGCAGAAGTCAAGGGAAAAATGTGATTGCCCGATTCTTTGGATGGACGGGTCATCTTTACGCAACAATTGTCCTAGAAAATAAAAAGATTATTATACTGCAGATTGGTATGGCAGTCATTGCTTACTAGTTGTCTTGGAAAATGTTAGACAGCAGCGCCCAAGAAGCAGGATCCTCCTCCACCACGATAACGCTACAGCTCACTCCACCAGACGACTATCGAATATTTGTCTATCGAAAGAGTTGGTAAGTCATTCTCCTTACAGTCCTGACCTGGCACCTTGTGACTTTTACTTATTTTCAAAAATAAATGATAAACTTAGAGGAATTCTTTTTATGAACCCTGAACATGCCGTGGCTGCGTTTGAAAAAGGCGTGGAAGAAATCCCTAAAGAAGAGTGGGTCCACTGCTTCAGTCAATGGTTCCATCGCATGCGACGGTGTTTAGAAAGGAACGGAGACTACTTCGAAAAGCAATAAAAATATTAATAGCCTTGTAATACATTCCGTTTTTTTTTTTAACTTTCAGTGTGACCCACGTATTATACAAGTTCTACGAAACTAGTATGTCAAAAATGACAATATTTTTTTCTTAGAACTAAGTTCAAACGCTCAAATTCCGTATCTACATAGAGTGCCCTACAACACGACGCCACTCAAAATTAATTATATCACTCAACAAGTTATAAGAAATAGTAAGTTTCGGGATATCTTATCTTATATCTTTGGGAGCTTTGTCGAAAATATATTTCATTTGAATTATGTAATAGGTGTTTAGGTGAATACACCTTTGAGACCGATGATGCGCCATTTTGATAGCATCATCATTTCAGCCGAAAGACGTCCACTGCTGGACGTAGGCCTTCCTAAAACGTTACCTCATCGATTTTCTCATCTGAATTTAGCTCATGCTTAATATAGGTTTTGGGTTCCTATCTCTTACCAGTCTCAAGGCAGTTTAATGATTTCTCTGGGACTCGAGGTTCACTGTCTCGGCTCTTTTCTGGTGTTCAGCACTGTAGATTTTGACTTGCAGCAGTTGCAGTGAGTGATAATAGTGTAACAGGCCTTCGAATAAGCCCCGCCCACACGACAAACGAGACATTCATTTAATTTAATAAGATGGCAAAAACCTAACGAAAAAATTTGTTTATTTTATTTAAAATCTTTTGATCGATTGTCATCATATTTGCCTAGCCTTTTCCCAACTATATTGGGGTCGGCTTCCAGTCTAAACGGATGCAGCTGAATACCAGTATTTTACATAGAGCGACTGTCTATCTGACCTCCACAACTCAGTTACTGGGTAATACGACACCCGTGGTAAGATTGGTTGCCAGACTTTCGGGCTTCTGACGACCCGTCACGACTGTCAAAGATCCACGAATGACAGCCGAGATCGACGGCTGAACGTGCTAACCGAGGCACGGAGGGTTCTCAGTACATAAAAATGGTCACACATCCACGGACCAACCGCGGCAAGCATAGCTTAACCTGATCGATCAACCCGCGCGGCTGTTATTACTCAGCCACAAGCTCAGACGGATATCAAGACATATGTACAAAAACGGTCAAGTAGAAGGCGTGGTCGCATGCCATTATAATTTTTCAGGTGTTCCTAGCACCCACGTGGTATACAGGCATGCCACCCAGCTTTAATAACCAACACCCTTCCTTTTGGCTTTACCGTAGTCTCCAAAAACCGAAACTTTATGAGCCAAAAACTTTTGTGTTACAAATTCTTGGACGGAAGCCTCAAGGTTAGACTGTGGTAAAGTTTATGATGTAAATGGAGTTTAATTAGTAAACTTATTTAGTAGAAACACTTTGTAACCACAGCCGGGGAATCTTAGACGTTGAATTTTATTAGGGAAGTAGTACCTAGCTTTACAATAAAGTATGCTCTCAATAAAACAGTATCCAGTTCCTGAACAGAACTTGTAGTTGATTGCACGTAGTTGTACATAGTGTGGTAATTTTTTAGTGTTCCGAACCTCAAAAAGAAAAAACGGAATCCTTATAGGATCAATTCGTTCTTCCACCGTCAGTCCGTCCACCTGTCAGTCTGTCAAAACACTTTTTCTCGGGAACGAATGGAGGTATCAAGTTGAAATTATTGTTATTGAGGCTCTCAAAAATCAAGCTTCTAAGTGAAATAAATGAAAATATGCGACATATTTTGAAACTCGCTTATAAATAGAATAGAATAGAATAATTTATTTGTCAAGTGATTGTATACAAAGATCTTAAATATTAGGTAGTACGCTAGGTATGTTTTGCCAATATTGACATACAAAATGATTAATATTATTTAAAGCTATTCAATCATTAGTATTAAATTACAAAGACAACTTTATTACAATGCAATTATATAAGTATTTGAGTACATAATTTATTGTTAAATTAACTCATGCATGCAAATTCAATTTTATTACAATCAATGTCAATTTCATGTCATGTCAAAATTTAATGTCAATAATTCAAGTCAAAAGATTATCATTAGTTATTATAGAAATTTGTCATTGAGATATTCATCTACAGTATACTAACATTTTTCAAGCAGTAACCAGTTAAGTGTTTTCTTAAAGTTCTGCAATGGCATACATTTTATTTCATCAGGTATCTTATTATACACCTGTGGAGCAACACCAAAGAAGCTTTTCTGCACTAGAGAAGTTTTACATTTCACAAGGCATAATTCGTTCATGTATTGAGCACGCATCGGCGTTTTCTTTACCGCACGTATTGTTTTAAATAAATGTGGATTTGTTTTTACAAACAATGCTGTTTCCAGGATGTATAAAGCTGGTAAGGGTAATATTTTTAACTTTTTAAAGTATGGGATACAACTATCTGTTGTCTTTAAACCACACATACAGCGTAAGCATCTTTTCTGCATCCTGAAAACAAGTTCCCTATTTGTGGACAGTCCCCAAAAAATAACACCATATCGCAGAACTGAGGCGACTAGTCCATGATAGGCTAAATCAAAACCTAGTTACTTCTCGTTGACCTAGAATCATGAAATTTGGCGAGCAGCAAGGTCTCACAGCAAAAGTAAAAAAAATAGTCCGAAATTCGTTAATTTGTAGTTCACATACAAAATATTTTTTTGCGATTACAAAATTAAACTTGCACTTGGAGAATTGACCGTGACGTACCGATGTATTGGAGAAAAAAATTTCAACTTCAAAGTTGAGTTTGTTCTGTTCCGTGGTTCTTAGGATAAATTCATCCCAACTGTGGAACTCTTTATTGTGCGTGGTCTGACGCGCGGCGGTAGAAACAGCCCTCTAAAAAAATCAGGAAAAACTTGGTCTGAAACTCATATTTATAATTTGTTTGAATAGCTACTAAGCTGCAATATTATTTTCCTCTTTTCATAACACAAAAATTATAATTCCGAAGCCAAGAACTTCAAATATTGTTTGTTATTCGACCGTCAAAATGAGTTCCTCCGGGAGGCCCGGCCAAACGATGCGTTCAAGTCTCGTCGTCGAATTCTTTATCCGCCATTTTGTGCCAAGACAAACGAGTGAAAATTTACTCTGTTTCATCAAAATTCTAAGGCTCAGTGTAGAATTTATTATACTGAGTCCCGCCGTTTGATAAAATTTACGTCTTTATATGGAATGGAGGCAAAGAGATAGGTAACTTTATGACAAGATACTATAAACACTAGTCAAGGAGACTTATGAGAGGTGGTGATACCTTTTTTAAATATTATTCCAATCTGAAATATGTTACGTAGAAGTCAGTTTATAGGTTTTCGTACCGAAAGAGTGAAAACGGGGCCGTCTGTTCGTCTTTTTGTCAGATATAGCACTATATCTTTTCAACCGCAATAGGTAGCCAACTATAACCGGAGAGTATAATAAAAAAAAAAACATAAAAAGATGAACTATGGCAGTCTTATTTCAAAACTTAGTAACTACACTAACTTTAGCCCGAGCTAAACCTTTGATCCAGTTTTAGTATTTCGAACTTTATGCCGCCTTTAGTAAAATACTTAATACAAAATTGACAACCAAAGACAGGACTAAGTTGTCAGTTTTGTAAAGGCAACTTTATTTCGATTTCTGTTAGATTCTTATTTCAAAAACAGGTTCGATGGTTCAAACCATTTCTAAAGAAAATTCTTGTTTTGTAATAAGAATGTGAAAGTTTAGGACTTTAGATGGCAATGCACCAGGCGCCATTAGTGTGAGAGTTCAACTCACACTTGTCCGGTTTTTCACACACAACTTTCAGTCTTGTGTAATTCAAATAGGATTCATAAACTTTGTGTGACTGTATAAAGCAATAAAATGCAACACTGCATGGGGGAATATACTTGGTTATCGTGCCATGAGCGCAGTAATAGCCCTCAGTTGGCATTTACAACTTGATAGACCGTTCTCCAATAAAATTTTGATATTCCCACAGAGTCGTTAAATGCATGAAACCGTCAACTACCTACTTATATGATACACGAGCCCACCGAAGATATAACCCGTGTTGGTGCTATTTTATAAAGTACTAGCTTTTCCCTGCAGCTTCGCCCGCGTGAGTATCTGAAATTATCTCCCGGGAACGTGCTACCAGGATTACAGTACGCTATGTTTTAATCCAGATTATAAACTATATGTATGCAAAATTTCATCCAAATCTGTTCAGCCAGACAAACAGCCAAACGGACAAAAAAATAATATGTATTGTATGTGTACGTTTTTATTGTATGTGCATATTAGTGTATGTTGCTTAGGTATGCCATTTCTCAGTAAATAACGTGAATGATGTTCTGACGTTTGTGCTGGTGGAATCATTGTCTGATTTTTTTGCGAAAAACAAATGAAATCAATGCTTTCCTTTCCTTTTAATTAAAGCACCTGCCATCTAATCTCTTCACCACCCTTGGTTGACTGGTAGAGAATGCCTAAGGCATTAAGTCCGCCTTTGTACCTTTTGTGCGAAAAGTTATAAATAAATAAACGATGATAAAGTGTCGGTTTAAGAAAAAAAAAAAGTTTATAACAACATAATACGGACTAAAAAAACAGCGTTGTGACGTTTCGTGGGTGCTCCTAAAGTGCATAACTCATGCTTAGACAAATATCAAAGTCACCAAACTATATTTAAATACCCTAATTTTTTTTAACAAGTTTGCGACTTTTGATTGTACAAAATTGGTGGTTTGTAACTGTCAAAAACTATATTCACAACGTCAGACTGGTAACGTACTGCTAGGGTTGCAGGAAAGTCCGAGAGGGATACCGTGGCCCCTGGCACAGGCAACTAAAGGAACACGGGTGGGTTTTAGTCAGTAAGAGTCTGACACGCCCTCCTGCTCTGCCCAGAGCGGGAGAAGTTATTTGATGATTTCCCACCCTCAAAAAACAAAAAAAAAAAGACTAATAACGTAAAGAAACTTTGTGTATCAACCATTGACTTATAATAGGTCAATGGTATCAACTAGGGAGGTTCATTGAACTTATAGCAAGTTCTATTACAAGAATGCCGGTGAAGTGCGGGAAATGCTGCAATTTGTTGTCAGCAATCGACACAGCTAGGTGCACACAATTTACTGTCGCTTATCACCGGGTGTGCGTCGTCTTCCCTGCGAAGGGCCCCGTCGTTTCCACCTGGAATTTCCCTTAGTGCAGGAAAAATGACCGTAAGGACAATAAGGCCGAAATGCCAGTACGGGGTTGTGTGGCAGAAGTACAGAGTGAGGAGCTGGTGTCCATGTCAATGCCAACGCCATCAGTTGTGGTGAAGCTGGCGCCCGCTACGCCTACGGCGGCAACAACGTTGGTGCATCCGACGACGCCACTATCAACTACCGCATCGCCGACGCCTCTGTCAACTACGGCACCGTTGACGCCCCAGTCAATCACTGCACCGCCGTCGCCTATGGCGATGGAGGTGCTCATGCAGGTTAATGCCTTCCCCAATCGTAGCTGTGGCTGTGGACAAGTTTCGAAGCTGATTCTTGAGTTGACGCCGAACGTAGGCTCCGTTTTAAAACGTGTAGTGGAGGAGCTATGCACCTTGCAGTTTGAGGTCATGAAGCTTCGGAAAGACGTAGCGAAGTTGAAGACGTCTAACGACTCGTTACACATCCGTATGGATGGAATTGAGTCCAAATTGGAGGCTCTTGAAATGTGTCACGAGGCCGGATACGCTCCGACAGCAAATTTAAGTGCGGTGGAGGGTGTGGTCCAACAGCTCAAGAGGGACCGGGACAGGGATCAAGAGCTGATGGCAAACGTGCCTGAGTCGCAAGTGGAAAACCCAACACACCTGTTCACCATAAAGCTAGGAGTCGATTTGACGACTTTAGCAGCTCGAAGTCCGGTTGATGTCAATAGGCCGAACCATACCTGGCGAAATGTGGACATCTCTTCCCGTAGGAAAATACAGCCGTGATTTATTTATTAAATTATTTATTCAAAATCTCCCTTACAACTATCATTACAGGTATGTCCCTAATGCTATAGCTTGCTCTCAAAACTAACTTAAGTATTTACAATATAAAACTATGAACAACGTAAAAAATAAACTAGTACTACTTGTCATAGCTTTTGTACTAAGTTTCAACTATAAAACACAATATTTAAATATAAAACAACAATTTTATGTTATTATGTGATTTCATGTTTATGTAAGTACCGCTTGGATAGCTAGACTTAATTTATTATAACATAACAAATAAGGGTGAAAAATAACGGTTATCACCCTTTCGTTATTTCGATATAAACGTTTTTTAAATGCCGTTATTTCACGATAAATGAAAAGCAAAGTCATCTATTTACCATTTACATTTTATCAATAACTCTAAAGTGCAGTAATTTCAACAATATTACACCATAACGGTCGTTATTTAGCCGTTTTTTGTATATCATCAATGATAAGTGGAGTATAGATCAGGCCCGATCACACGTACCACAACCACACCACAACAACACGTGGACGGGCGCTAATTTGTATGAAAATCACAGAACAGATAATATCTGTTCTGTGATGAAAATGAATAGTCTATTCCCACGGACCACATTTGGCCGTTAAAATCAATCGTATGGGCGAACCACAAGGTTGCGTCGCACGATGACCACTTACAGTGGGAGTCGATCTGTCAGCAAACACTAGCCACGACGTAACCACATCGCAACTACTAGGGACATTGCAACTGCAAGAAGCTGCAGCGACACTATTCAAACGTAACCATTGCTTGCCCACATTTTGTCGCTGCGATATAGTGTGGTTGTTGTACGTGCGAACATGCCCTTAATTGCTAGATTTTGACTTAGACAATGCCGCCTTAGGAGATTATATTAGACAATATAATGTCATAAAACGGCTGTAAGCCAGAAGGCAAACCCTGGCAATCCATAGTGTCACGAACCTTACCATAAAATATATATATATACAATGGGACGACATCCACACAAGGCCTTCAGGTCCCGAACTAGGTAGAGCCTGTACTACGGTAACCTGATGACTGATATACATAATTATATACATATACACACCCAGACACAGGTCAAACAGACATGTTCATGCACACAAATGTTTGACTTGTCCGGGGATCGAACCCGGAACCAGCGGCTCAGAAGGCAGGGTTGCTACCAACTGCGCCAACTGGTCAGTCAAACATATTAAATACTTAATAGTTTATCTTCAAACCACTATCCAATATTAAACTAAATAAAGAAAATGAGAGGCCATCGCATAGGCTCTTAAGCGCCCTGTTCAGGGCATTAACAGTTCCTATCCCGAATTTGGAACTACCCGTTGACTTTTATGTTTCCTAAACTTAGGGTATCGACACGCAAGGAATACTAATGAAAATTCTTGACAGCTAGAAGAACCTTCTCGACTTTATTATTCTTTAAATAAGTATTGTATATTTTAGCGTTTACCAGAGCTAAATGCCAGAGTATCTAGGTTTTTCAAAAGAGGTTCTTAAAATGCCTGATAGTTATGATCAACTTCTGTGTTTATACCATCTGTAGTTAGGGCTAAGTTTGGCAAGCATTAGTTATTTAATATCCCATGAAACGTTTTGACGGTTGTTATTAGGACAGTTCTGTATAATGAGGCAGTGCGTCTAAGTTCTTAATGGGACATAATAAAAGCACAGAGATTGGTAAACATAGCCCTTAACATAGTGACGATTAAATAACATTTTATTTACGAAAATAATACTAATTTTGTTATATTTAAAACTCCTGATAATACGTATCATTTACCTCAATAATACCAAATAATACGAATCGTTTACCACAACAAAACCACGATGATATGCATTACCAAACCAAATGCGTTTTGTGTGGCCAAAGTTGGTATATCTGGTTTACGGCTATCACGAACATAGCTCGTTATTTATTACAGCACCATCATCATCATCAGCCTAGCCTCTTCTAGTTCAGGTCGGCTTCCAGTCTAACCGGATGCAGCTGTATTTTATGCTGCTACCAGTATTTTACATGGAGCGACTGCCTATCTGAACTCCACAACCCAGTTACTGGGTAATACGATACCCCTTGGTAAGACTAGTTGTCAGACATGCAGGCTTCTGACGACCCGTAATTACTGTCAAAGATCCGAATGACAGCCTGGACCAAGGGCTTAACGTGCTTTCCAAGTCACGGAGGGGTCTTGGTATGTAAAGATGGGCACCCATCCACGGACCAATCGCGGCCAGCGTAGCTTAACCTGATCGATATCGATATGACCCTTAACCCAAAAAGGCAAAGCTGACATTCGTAAATAAAGATACTAATAAAGCACATATATTTTTATCATCAATAAATTGTTTGCCAATACTCGCGATGAGTTTTTCCGAGTTTATGGTGTATTTATCATTAAAATAAGGCAACTTCCTCGAGGTATTATGGGTATAAAAAGTGTCCAATAAATTGCTAAAAAGACGGCCATTTTGTATAAGAAATGAGCGTATTGAAAGAACGCTTGTGTACTTGCCTACTTGGAGGATTTGGTATTCATTGGCTATTTAATCTTTATTTTTCTGGATCGAAGATTCAATGGCGAGGACAGAGATGATTAAGTGTCCGATTTCGGGGTTTCTTTTGATCTTTAGAAGGATTTTTTCTATCTTTAAAAATAGAATTCGCTTTCTATTTTGACATGTGGAGTCTTTGCGAGTCCATTCAATTTTCTTGTATAAAATAGTAAGGCAGAATGTATACTTAAATTATCTTAGATTTTAAGCATTATTGATTATCACTTCCATCTACCATTGAGTAGATATCAATATCAAAGAATAATATGATAATGATTAAACGCATAATCTCTTGCATAATATTATAACATTCAAAATCAAAGCCAATTAATTCATTACCCACACCCCGCTCTAACAAAACTTTCAGAATTATATATTATAGAATTCTTATTTTTCCTCCTATCCTCGTCCCCAGAGATAGTGCCAACTACCAACATAAAATATTGAATTCATACCTGGATTCTTTATGTGAAATATAAGTTCCATCGAAGCTGACTTGTCCAATAAATGTATGGATATAGGTACTACATATTATTATATTCCCATGCCGATTTCAGCTACTAGTGGCCATTTCTGTTTTTGATGGCTATGGGTTACGAGCGTGTGCTATATATATATATGATATATTTATTTATTTAACACTTTAAGCACACGAATGTACAGAGGCGGACTTAATGCCATAGGCATTTTCTACCAGTCAACCTTTGGGAGATGCAGAGACAAACAGTGGCAGGTGCAAATTATAATGATATTTTAGGTTAAATAATTTTAAATAATATATAGACACGTATAAACTTATTTAGTCTATAAATACATATAACTAATTATATATAAATATAAGCACAAATAAATGTACATAAATACACGAGTATGTTAAAAACAAATAGGACAAACAATGAGAAAACATTACCGCTGTGATGATACTATGTTGGGGTCAGCTTCCAGTCTAACCGGATGCAGCTGAATACAAGTATTTTACATGGAGCGACTGCCTATCTGACCTCCACAACCCAGTTACTGGGTAATACGATACCCCTTGGTAAGACTGATTGTCAGACTTTCGGGCTTCTGACGAACCGCAACGACTGTCAAAGAACCACGAATGGCCGCCGAGACCAACGGCTTAACATGCTTTTCAAGGCATTGAGGGGTCTTGGTATGTAAAGATGGTCGTTATTACTTATCCACAAGCCCCACTAAGAGCGTGTGCTCTTATATGGTTGATAACAGCCTATCTTGGCTGAGAAGTTACGTGCACAGACAAGTCAGAATACCATTTTTAACCGATAAAAAAAAGGAGGATTACTATTCGATAATACGTATTTAATCCACTTTGTGTAACTTGATTAAGCCATAATACCTCCTGTCACTGTTTTTGACATAGCAAGAAGTGGTATTCGAACTGGTGTAGGGTAGGTATCATAACTAAAAAGTGAAGAATAAAACTTTTTCCAAAAAAAAAAACAACCGACTCCCAAAAAAAAAACAACTTTTTTGTTAATGGTATTGTTTGTTGGAGGGTGGCTTACTCTTGGGGTGATCTTGCCTGCTGTCGAGATCACTCTTCCGCTGGTCTTTAATGGCATAAAAAAATGGATTCACCAAACGCCTCCAAACAGGTCTATCCTTTGCCAACTCCTCCCAACGAGAGGAATCTATATTGCATCTCTTCATGTCTTTTCTGAATACATAGATAGATAATAATCGCATGAATAAATGTCATTATCATTGGGTAGCAATCGGTAATTTCGACAACAATGAAATGGCAAATTTGAATGCGAAAAGTGTCAAGTGCCCCATTTTGGATAACGACGACAATTTTAGACGGAATGAGGACGATTTTCTTCGTGTTTTGAATTTTACATTAGGGATTTTCACTCGTTGGATAGGTTATGAAATTGGCATGTTTGATTAAATAATACGTATGTTTTCGACATCGGAAAACGAGTTATAGATTTGGATTAGTAATGGATTTGGGCATGCAAGGCGCATTGAAGACAGGTGGAGTAAGGCAGTGACCAAGTGGCGTCGAAGGACTGGACGACGAAATGTCGGTTGCCCGGCGGCGAGCTGGGTGGATGACATTGTTACCATCGTGGGTAGTACCAGGGTGAGGCTAGCACAGGAGCGCGGGGATTGGCACAAGAAAAACGAAGCTTTTGCTCAGCAGCGGGCGAAGTCGGGCTGTGGTTGATGAGGTACCTTTTCGATGAAAGGTTCCATGTAATTGTATACTGAACTGGAAATCCGGTAATGCTTGATGTAAAGAATAGAAAGAAAATGCGTTTATTTGCGGTAAAAATGACGCAAAAAATAAGAAAAGGTTGGCGGAAACATGCGTTACGTCCACGCAAAACGGCTATCGCTCAGCATTATGCTGCGACCCTATGCAAGACAGAGCCCCAGCGCTGGTTTTCAGCGTCAGCCGGCACTGACGTAATGACGTCGTCCGATGGAGCAAACAATCATTAATGCCAGTTTTACTTACTACCCAAAAGTTATTTTTTATTATTTGACTGGCTGAAAAAGAGGTGGAAGAAAATTGAATCAAGAATATCCAACATCCATTTTTTCATACGAACTCAATTGCTCTTATGTATAATCGTCGTACGTCTAGCTCTTTATTTTATTTGCCAGTTTCAGATTACGTATCTATAGGCTACAATGTATGTAAGTAAACTCTTCATATACAGGGCTGTCCAGTAAATAGCAGTAAACTGTAAATCCGTAAGATTTTGCTGAACATATATTGTGTTGTTTTGGTAGGTATTGACCCAAGCTATCACCCCCTGCAGTATGTAGAGCTATTTACTGGACACCCTGTATAAAATAATTGCATATATATTTCTAGCTAACCAGCAATATACATTCATTAAAACGAACTCCACCTACATTTATGTAGGTCAAATAATGTGCGGATTTCTAATTACTAGCGGTCACGAAAAACACTGTACGTAATTATAATCCCTTAAGTTAATTAACTTACAGGCGTCTTTGCATGACGTCACTAGTTAGTCAGAACTCCCTCATAAGTGGATGTTAGATGACGCCATCACCGGCCTTGATACCGTTATGCAATTGTTTTGTATATTGCAAGCGTTCACACATTTACGTCAATCAATTGGTCTAGCTTTTTCCCAACATATTGGGGTCAGCTTCCAGTCTAACCGGAGGCAGCTGAATACCAGTACTTTACATGGAGCGGCTGCCTATCTGAACTCCACAATCCATTAACTGGGTAACACGATAAACCTTGGTAAGACTGGTTATCAGACTTTTGGGCTTCTACCCGTAACGACTGTCAATTATCTATGAATGACAGCCGTGATCAACAGCTTAACGTGGTTTCCGAGGCACGAAGGACGGATCATCCATCCACGAACCGACCCTGTTATGACTGAGCCAAGCCGGCATTGAGTCAGTAAAGTGTCATTGAGAACTGTTCAGGTTCAGACTAGATCATTCTAAGCCAACAGCTTTGTCTTGTGTGTCTAATAGAAAAACTAGTCTACAGTTTGTTAAGACCCATCACCAAGCCGTCATCTACGCATTCTGACGATAAAATTAAGTAACTTTTTGCAAAAAAATATTATGATAATGATCTTATTTCTACAGAAATAAGTGTTTGTACAAACCTACTTACAAGTACGTTTTTACAAACACCTTTACACGTCAATCATATTTTAAAAACTAGATGAGGTCGGCGTTTCCTATATAACTACTCTGAGAAGAAAGACCGCAACAATTGCTGGGAAACGACTTTTGTTTTTGTGGAGTTAAAATTTGCGGTAGTGCGTATAATGCTCGCAAAACATCATGCTTGGGTGGGTGCATGCAACGCTACAGGAATTGTGGGAGTAATTAAAGTTTAGTTATAACATTTATGACTGGTTTTCATAAAAAAACGTTATAAAAAGTTTGAACTTTGACCTTCAACATTTCCATGGTCATAAGGTTCCCAAGAATATAGTTCACCACAAAGTGACTCGACTCGTTGACTTCGTTAAGGGTATTTTTACACCCGTTATAATAACTATCCTACATCAAAAAATTACTACAATAACAAATTTTACGGGCGTTTGCCTTGATGATCAATAAAAACAGACTACTAAACATCAATAGCTTTGTATCTCCCCTTGATACCGTTATGTACCATTACCCCATATATGGAACACCACTAGAGTCTACGACCATTGTTCCACTATAAATCTGCCAAGCGTGTGTTGGATTTGCCGTATTAGGTTCTGTAGTTATTTATCATGATTGTTGGCGTACCTACAATCTTTATAGATATAATTCTTCTGTAGGTACGACATTTTTTGTGTGTGGTTGAGTGGACGGTTTAGATTAACAATTGGATCCGGTAGGTGGCGCTGCGAGCGAGTTCTTGAAAATTTGGTTTGTACGTGCAGGACAACGTTTGTCGGGCCCGCTAGTTATTATAAAAAAAAATCCCAAAAATAGTATAACAGGAATCGAAAACTATTAACGGTTAAAATCAATTATAAACTATACTTTCGGAAACGTTTTGCAGTTTTCCGGACCATTTTGGTCTAAGTAGATAATTTAACGATCTTTTTATATCAAATTATCACTTTTTTGACACAACAGCTTGTGACAGACAAACAGACATGATTAAACCATGTCGTTGCGTCATGCATTACTTACGGAACGCCAAAACCAGTTCATTGATTCTCCATTAATAGGACCATAACGCTATCATTTTAGAGGCTTTTCTATGTGACGGCCTATTCAGTCGTGCCAATATATTTTTATTGCCAATAAGGTAATATTTACTGTCAACGATTGGCAATATACGATTGGTATTTAATCAGTGGGGGAGTTTAATGTTCTCCAGTTCCTCAACTGATTAAATGCTGACACCGATTGGTTCTATTGGGGTGTTTTTGTAGGCAATAAAAAGGGTAGTTTGCAACGTGTTACGTTCGTGATTGATGCTAGATACGTTCTAGTTTTTGTGAAGTTTCATTGGTAAAGTTAGGAAGTTTTTGTAAATCTAATTCGATAAGAAACCGTTTGGAATGTCTGAGTGTTTTTGATGTGTAATATCTTTCCTCTCGCTTTCCTGCAATCTGTGGGAGCGATTTCTTGAGATGCGACGGAAGTGTGTAACAGGAAGCGCGCGCTATTTGATTTGACTAATGAGCGCGCGCTATTTGATTTGACTAATGAGCGCGCGCGGTGGTAAAGTTTGCCGTCAGATGGTACCAACCCATTTTCCGAGAGGTTGGTACTGTCAGCCAACAGTTGCGTGTGTGTGACGAGAAAAATTGCATCACTCGTAGTTCTTATTAAATAAAATACAATTTTCATTAAAAATAATTATTCTTCGTTACGAAAAATCATTTCAAATAATACCCAATTTTTTTTTTCTAGGATATAATGTTAATGTTTTGCTTATTTCGAAGGATGTAAAAATAATGTTACACATCGTATGCGACTTCTGTAAGGCTCGTTCGTTGTTTTATTATTTTGGTGGGTAGGCAACAGTCTATTTTGTGGGAATGTTATTAGTCCCATTTAAAGGACCCCATTTTACTCCCTTTTTTAAGGCTACTGTTACTGCCATTGGATAAGAGTGTCGCATGCCTGTGATATCACTGATGTTTAATACCAAAAAGGTGGAACACTGCAATGTTCGGTAGAAGTGTTCTGCTTCAAAATTCGTTCAAGATGCTCTACAGATTGTTCAAATTATACGTAGAAACATGCTATTGTATTAACCTACAGCTGTTAACAACGTGATGGGACTTTGGAATTCATAAACTACGCCAGTAAAAAGGCTCCCTTTATTTTATTTACTAAAAAAACATCAAACATTCT
The DNA here is from genome assembly GCA_937001585.2 of Brachylomia viminalis. Taxonomy (NCBI): domain Eukaryota; kingdom Metazoa; phylum Arthropoda; class Insecta; order Lepidoptera; family Noctuidae; genus Brachylomia; species Brachylomia viminalis. Next base: position 25,158,116 of record OW443294.2, on the reverse strand, counting down.
TGGTAATAGATGTAATTTTTTCTTTGCTTTTAACTGTTTTCCTATCATTGTTGTGAAAACTTTTCACATTTGAAATGAAAGTTCTCTTTGCTCTTAGGTATACTCAATGATATTATAAGATATATATTGTAGTCTGCGTTAAAAGTAAAAAGAGGTAGGTAGGTTTTCCGCGCTCCGCAAATGGCACGTCAAAATTTGGCTAATTAATTAGCCTACTTACGTATCACCACTGCTCTCAACGGCCCAGTGGTAACGGCCGTGACTTACGAGTTGTAGGTCGTAGGTTTGAACCCAGACAGGCGCTTTACTTTGTGTAAATTATTTCATCACCACTGCTCTCAAAACGGTGAAGGAAAATATCGAGAGGAAACCGGCATGTCCAAGAACCAAAAAATCGAAAGATATGTGACATCTACCAACCCGCATTGAGCCCGCGTGGTGGATTACGGCCCACTCCCTCTCACCGAGAGGAGGCCTGTGTCCCAGCTGTGGGAACATTATAGGCTAATGGTGACTTACGTATCGTCTTGTCTCTTTCTCGCTCCCGATAATTACGACATGCCGTCCTACTTCCATGTATCATCTAATAGTATGACATTGTGCCGGTTTTGAAGATCCAATGTTGGGTAGCTAACATGTCTACATCTTTTTCTTATAATATTTATCATTGCTTATACGAGTACCAACACAATAAATGTAATGGCAAAATATGAAAAAAAACAACCGGACAAGTGCGAGTTGAACTCGCGTGGGGAGGGTTCCGTACGATGAATATGTTACACTTTCCCGTACACTTTGACCGTGATGTAAGGTTTGTAGAGTTAAGCCTTGTAGAGTAAGTGGCTTGGCTCTACATTAGAGCTGATAACTCTTTAACAATGAAAGCGTTATGTAAGTCGTGGAGTCTTAGATTGGTTATGAAATGTTTTTGGTATTATTATTATTTATTTATTATTTATGTACACACAATAAAATACATGAGATAAGACATAATAAAAAATTGAGTACAAAGGTACTGCTTATTTCTTAAGAAATTTCTTCCAGCAGACCTGCGAAAGGAGAAGTAAAAAAGAAACGTAGACAATAGTGCGTGAGAACAAGAAGAGAAAAATATGAATGTGTGAAGTCTAAAGCTAAAATATTAAATATACCTAAATAAAAATAATTAACATGTATACTTAAATAAATACATAATGCTAAAATATATAAGCATATATATAAATACTCACAGTATAGAGGAAAGGTAATGCTCTTTTAATCGAAATTTAAATAGAGAAATAGTATTTAAATCACGAATGCTAGGCGGGAGTGCATTCCACAGTCTTACAGCATGGACAGAGAAGGAATAAGAATAGTAGCTGGTTTTGTGAGGCTGAGATTTAAGGAGGGCTCTCTGGTGTGATCTACATGGTGCCGCGCTAGAGCGAGCGTAAGAAGAACGCTCACGCAGGTAGGAAGGATAAGACGGGTTGTGTAAGATGTTGAAGAGGAGACATAAAATCCGAGTGTTCCTGCGAAGGCGGATTGGGAGCCACTTGAGTTCCTTGCGAAGGTGAGAAACATGGTCATACTTTCGAAGACCGAAAACAAAGCGAATGCACAGGTTTTGCAAGCGCTCAAGCTTGTTTAATAGCTCCTCAGTAGCATCCAGGTAGCAGGCGTCGGCATAATCTATAATCGGCTGAATAAGTGTTTGTGCCAAAGAAATTTTAGTCTTCAAGGGCAGAAGACTTTGAAGGCATTTCAGCGAATGAAAAGAGAAATGCACCTTTCGGCTGACCTCGTTGACCTGAGCACGCCACGAAAGATTGGAGTCAATAACTACACCCAGATCTTTAGCGGTTTCAGTGTTGTCAATGCGAACACCATCGAGATATAAAGGCATCAGTGATTTTACATCAACCGCATTGCGAACGAATTTGCTGCCTATGATCATGGCCTGGGATTTAGTTGGGTTAATTTGCAAACCAAATGACTTAGCCCAATCGCTGATGCAAGCCAGGTCATGATTCATTGCAGCAATTGCAGAACCCGCGTTAGCTACAGTAAAATGTCGATAAAGCTGCAAGTCATCTGCATAGAGATGAAAACTAGAGGAGATTACTCTGGTAACAGAGTTTATGAAAATTGAAAAAAGAAGAGGAGAGAGAACGCTACCCTGAGGAACACCCTCAGTGAGACTACACCAATCAGAGAACGAATCCTCCAGGCGAACACACTGAGATCGTCCCCGAAGATAAGAACTGAACCAGGCTAAAGTGGAAGTAGAGAAATTTATAGATTTAAGGAAACCTAGTAAAATGTCGAAATCTACTGAGTTGAAGGCGCTACTAAAGTCAAGCAGTACAAGAACGGTAAGGGATTTATTCTCCATTGCCCAGCGGATGTCGTCAGTCACCTTCAAAAGCGCGGTTACAGTACTGTGACCCGAGCGAAAACCGGATTGAAAAGGGGATATTATCGAGTTTGACGTCAAGAAAAATGTTAATTGTCTATGAACTATGTGCTCAAAAACTTTAGAGAGAAATGGGAGAATAGAAATAGGTCTAAAGTGGGTTAATAAAGTAGGATTCTTAGTTTTATGTAAAGGTATTATGTGAGCCTGTTTCCAAACTGACGGAAAGGAGCAAGAGGAAAATGAGTGATTGAAGATGTGAGTGAGAACAGGAAGTAATGAAGAAAGGATAAGAGTAATCATTCTTGAACACAACTTATCATTACCGACTGCTGAGGACTTGATCGCGAGTATAGACTTCTTAACATCATCCTCAGTAACATCATTAAGCTTAAAGAGAGAATATTGTGGTAACGGCAAATAAGCAAGACTCTCTAGTGTCGCAGCCTTGACAGACGGATCAAGAGAAAAGGGAAGGAGGGAGAAATGCTTATTGAGAGCGTTGAGGTTCACATCTTTACACTGTAAATCAGCACGCAGGTACATAGCGACACCTCCTCCACCTTTGCCGGTTCTATCGTTGCGGATCAAGACGAAGCCAGGGAGTGAGTACTGAGTAGAGAGGAGTGATGGCTTCAAAAAGGATTCCGATATTAAGAGCGCATCCAGATGAGCACTGCTAAAGGATGCCAGAAGGTCAGAATAATGACAAGGAGCACTCTGAGCGTACTGTCCGCACTAACAAAACTAGTTGAAGAAGAGCACGAGAAGAAGCTGTCGTTAAGATCAGCTACATCATCCATGAGCATAGTTATATTAAAATAAAATATAAAAATATTATAAATATCTAAAATAATTATTATAATTTTTTTCACATTTTTTTTGTAGGATTCTCCTTTTCTTTTATCTTAGCGGTGTTATTGTACTGATTTTACACACACAGCCATGTTAAAATCATAACCCCCACTTCTAGCATAGTCGGGTAAAAAAAGATATTTTTTTCACGCCAGCAGAGACTATCTTCATAGCCAACGAAAAAGAGTTTCTTCTTCATTGTTTTCTTGGTACATGCGAATCAAACTTTCATAATAAATCGAAGTTCGGAGTAATACCGATAATCCGTAAGAAATACAGACTTGCACCTCACCTTACGGGGGTTGGAGGGTAAAAATTAAAAAAAAAAGTTCTTTGTGTACAAATTCAGCGTTTCAGGACTTCGGGAAGTGCCCTAGAGGTTCTGATGAGTGAGTGAGTGACAAAATCGACGTATTTTAGGTATTAATAAAATCCTAAGTCTATAAGCTAGACATTTGAACCTTTGTGTGTTTTTTCAGTCTGCTAACTACATTTAGTCCTGAGTATTTGAGCTCTCTAGCATTATCCAAGCCGAAGCTATGAGGATATGATAATACAACGAAACGCTTCGAGAAAAGGTAGGTAGTGCCACTGCTTTTTGTTTTTGGCTCGTCTTGGCGGGGGTACTACCGTGCTCTCAGATCCCAATAACAAACTTGACATTGTAGTTGAAAAAATGTTCACCCTTATAGTCCAACAGCAGTTGTAAGAAAAGATTTACCATGTTAGTTTAAGACCATAGACTTCTTATAGGTTTCCCTGTTATCTATACGTAAAGAACTAATTAGGTTCATTTGTTTCGGATATAAGATCGGAGAACGGTAAATTTTCATATATTTTCTTACATAACTTAAAACTGTTTATTATATAAATTATATAAAACACATATTTGAGACCCTCACAACAAGCCCTTTTATTTGATATGTCAGTCGGTACAGTTTGCAAAACTCTTGTTTTTAACTTTCTAGTTTGCTTCCCAAAAGTGACCCTCATATTCAAAATTCATTTATTTACTTTACACGTCCGTGTGCGAGTCACATAAATTCATGAGTGTACCAAATTCCAACCTAATCAGTCCAATAGATTTGGAGCAAATTGGCTGTAACAGACGGACAGACAGACAGACAAACGAATGATCTTTTAAGGGTTCCGTTTTTCCATTAAGACGTACGAAACCCTAAAACAGACGAATTTTCCTAGAAATTTTGACAATGGATTATTAACTCGACGCAATATTCGTGATAGAACCAGCTCCCAAACAAATTTTGTGGTTCATTGAAATTTTTTCTCATTTTCCATCACACAGCTATATACCTTATTCTACATAAAATAAAGATGATTTTAGTTCAGGTGTGAAATATTTTATAGTAAACGGATTTGAGGGTAGGTTATACGGGGGAGGGAAGGCGTTTACTGTAATTGGTGTTGACAATGTATTTTGGGTCCCATTTGCTTCATAAGACGCTAATTCGTGTTGTACAAGTATGATTTAATGGGACGTGTACATAACTTTGTTATCAATTAAATTTATCAGGCTAGCTACTGTTTTAATTAGAGCATGATTTGTTTTGATTACACAGATTTTATAATAACAGCACAAGTGCCAAGAACAATGTCAAGAAAAAAGTTGATGCAAATAGGGTTGCGACAGGCTGAGTTCATTGAATGGTAATTGTTTTTTAACCGACTTCAAAAAAGGAGGAGGTTGACAAAAACTGCCTTGCCTAAACCGATTTGGATTTTTTCATTTTGTTTCAAACGGTATTTAAATTTAAACGAAATCGATTGAGCGGTTTAAAAAAAATTTACAATAAATATTTTTTTATTAAAAAAGAACCGTCTTCAAACGGACGTGGACGTGTAAGACGATCGTTTTCGAATTGGTGTGGGAAACCTTAACTAAAAAGTGGAAAATAAAAAATATTTTTTACAAAAAAAAAAAAAAGACTTAAAAAAAACTCTACACATTTGTTTTTGGAAGACTTTTGTTTTTTTTTTGTAAAAAGTTTTCTATCTAACAAAGTAATAAATAATCTAGAAAGTTCCTAGCATTGACCCACTCAGCCTTCTTTCTTCTTCAGCCATTCTCTCTCCCTGTCTTTAACAGTCTTCCTCCTTTACCCACGTCATTTTCCTGCTCTTGTATCATGTTACTTGGGGTCGGCGCAAAAAACGTTTTCTTCTTCAATTCTCTCCTGTCAACCACCACGCTATCATTCACTCCCTCCTCTTTCATAATAACTATCATTCCTCACACAATCCATCTATCTCTTCTTTGGCCTTCCTCGCCCTCCCCATCCATCAACATTTATATTCATCACGCTTTTAGTTACATGCGTTTCCTCTCTCCTCATCACATGCCCATAAACCAAACGTTTCCACCCGACGAGTTCCTCCCTTACCCAGTCCACCTTTGATTAAACATAATTGCTCTTAAAGCCCTCAACGACAACAACTAACCTTGCACAACTTTTCAGCACCTCGTTACTTAGTTTCCATTTACTGAGAGATAAAGCATGAACGACGCGTCCGCGATGCAAGTATAGCTCACTGACTTCACATTGCCTGGCCGTGCGACCTATTTCCAAAAATAGCTGCCTAGGTGCCTGCCCACAGGCCCAAAACTTAGACTGTAATGTAGGTCGCATCGCTGACGTTTGCCAGAATCGATGTGGTTATTTTATTTCTTAAGTGTTGGTGTCTAGATTTGAGGGTAGTGTGACTTAAACCACGTTATGAGGCCTTAAAACAATATAAAATGGCAAAAACATGAAATTTGTACGGGCTAGTCGTTACATTGCGTTGAAATAAATAAGAGGGTTACCTCATGGCACCGTGTTGAAATAGATAGGTGCGGATCCTATATGACAAAAATCTGACGCGAATCAACGCCTGTTAGTGCGCGCTTAAGTGAACGATAAATGGACAACATTGGTGACGATGAAAACAGCGTAAGTTTGAATCAGATTAAAAAACTTTAACAACACACTACAGCGACTTATTCAAGGACATTGGTCGGAGCTCTTTCACAAAAGCGTTTAAAATTCACTTAGTGTGAATTCTTCGAAAAATAAGTTAGAGACAGAAAAGAAAAGACATTTAGAGTAGAAAAACAATTGTAAATTCAAGATCTAGAACAGAGCACTAAAACTGCAGACAAACTAAGTTAAATTCACATTATCTTCAACTAACAATCACTTAAATGTGTTTCTGCAATGCTGTTTCCTAGTCTCTACATTCTAAAGCTCTTATGCGACGATGCACAGTGCCTAAATATATTAATAGGTATAGTTTAAAGTTGTTCCACATTATAAATAAGTACAGAAGGTAGGTTTTCGCAAAAAGCCAAATATATTGAACGAACGCACGCCCACATAGGAAAGCTTTAGCGTAGTCACGACTGGTGTTTGTCAGCACGCGCGGGTCAAGCGAGCGAAGCGAGCGTTGTTGCCGCAGCGGCCAGCGAGCGCTTCATCTAAATTAATCGCAATAACCAGAGAGCTGCCCAATATGACAATATTTGCTAGTATTTTTTTTCTTGCCGGCCTCTAGCATCTCAATTGATTATTGTTGCGCTGGTCTCATGGTCGCAAGTGAGACTGGGACTGGTCCTGGGTTCAATTCCCAGGTCGGGCAAAGTGTTATTAGGTTTTTCCATTAGGACAATCTTAAAAAAACAGTCCGGAGCTTAGAAGTTGGCGGTGTGACAACCCCGTGGCTCGGAAAGCACGTCAAGCCGTTGACCATGTGCCTGATCTCTCTCCGGTCGTGTCGGGTTGCCGTCTCACCGGACTATAACAGTGAGGAAAGAGAGAGTGCAACTATGTCTGCGCACATATTTGTGCACTATAATATCTCCCGCGTCGAGGGCTAGTCTCCGCTGATATTGGCCGCCATGACTTAAATTCGGTCTAGAGGACTATATATAAGTACCTGTGTCAGTGCACACACTTGTGCTCTATAATATCTCCCGCGTCGAGGGCTAGTCTCCGCTTATATTGGCCGCCATGACTTAAATTCGGTCTAGAGGACTATATATAAGTACCTACCTTTGTCAGCGCACACACTTGTAATCTATAATATCTCCCGCGTCGATGGATAGTCTCCGCTGATATATTGGCCGCCATGACTGCGGAAATGAAATTCGGTCTAGAAGACTAATTGCCGACAGAAAACATTTTGAACCTGACCAAAACCAAAGTATTTAGTTGACCATTTAAATTATAGCTTTTATGTATGCTTTCTCCTGTTTTCGCTCTTTGTAAAGAGCCAACCTTCTGCACTTATCTGCTTTGTGTTTGTGCCGTACTAAATTCCAATATCGTTGGAAGATGGAGCACTGAAACATGTGGAGTGCAATTTGATCTCAATATGTTTTGTGAGTAAGGATGTAAGTTAAATTGCAGTTACAGTTGGTTAGACGATTTGTAAGTGTCAATTTTGAAGATATGTAGTTTTAGTTGGAAATTGCATTCATTTTTTTAGTATTGATTGTTTTCTCCTTTCGAATTCACGATAAACTGTTTAACCATTAGCACGAATATGATTTTTCTGAATAATAAGATTTTGAAGTTTCTAACAAAAAAAAAAATACAATATTTTTTTTCGTTCAACCGTTTATTTCGCTCAACCTGTTTGTAAGAGCAAATCAAACGTTTCTTTTAAACCCTTTATTCAAATTAGGCTGAGAATCAGCACTTTTTAAACGTCAAAGTTACATGAGATAGTCCCTAAAACGACCGCCCTTCACCACATCCTACTGCTTTAGCTAAGAAGAAGTCATCACTAATTGCGGGATACCTACACACTAATAGTAGCAATGGCTTTAATTTTGACAATTCAGCAACATTATTTACATTGCTGAGCAGACATTTTTTTCGAACATATGAAGCAATGGATTAGCTATATCCTTCAAAATCATTCAGATTGTGATTGAAAGTGTGTTCGCAATTAGGGTGCTGGATCAAATAATATTTAATGACTTAGTTTTATATAGCTGTCATTACTTCTATAAACTGTAATACAATAGATGATTCCACCAGTCATTTTATAGAACTATCGTTCGTTTAATTGTCTTAATCAGAACCAGATTAGAGACAATGAATCTCCTCAGTCCTTAACGAACAGCTAAATGTTACGTTAGGAATTGCAGCAGCTTAAAAGCAATGTAGCGGAATCTACATCACCACATGCAAGCTGCGCGTCATATTGACGTCACGCAAAATCCTGCATCGCGCAAGCAGAGTTTACCGCGCGACAGCATATATACAACTTCCCGACATCAATCGTCGGGCAGTTGCCCACTAGACACGACACCCGTCTGGCTGGAGGATCCTCCCTTTTCTATGGAGGTATGAGTGAACTTTACACCCTGTTCCTCAAAGTCAAAGTCAAAGCATTTATTTCAAATAGGCACATAAAAGGCACTTTTGAACGTCAACATTTACATTAAAATAGAATTGATTCTAGTCGCCCTCGTGCCTCCATAGCGCAAATAAGAGGTCAAAGAGCTGTGTCCACAAAACATAGCTAGTTTTATTTGTAAAGAGATATTTCTATGCAAGTATGCAGACGCTGTTTCCGAACTGTTGTTTGTTTCGTGGTTCCCCATTTCAGTGCTGTTTCTTTAAAAACTTCTACTTTTCTGTTTCGGTTTTATAGGTGTGCTTTCTTGTTTATTGGAGTCTCAGTCATATATTTAACAACTACGACTACATCCAACAAGTTTCTATTTCTTCAAGGCAGCCAATCCAACTGCATGTCATCATAACCAGTTAAAAAAAATATATAAACAAAACGCATGTCTTCAAAGTTGCAGTACAGATTAAAAAACGCCGTTCTTTGAAACTACATACTAACAAATCATTATGTCTAATAAACCGAACACTGTTCCGAGAAACCGCGCAAAATAAACGATGATTTACGATGTAGTCTTATTGAGTATTTACTCAGTGGTTTTACGTAATAGTTTTTATTTCAACTCACTTTTGTATGATCCAGTAGTGCTTCAAATTTGGAGTGGTTTACATTGAGAATGAAAAGCTCTGCATAATCAGCCTATAATGTTCCCACTGCTAGGACACAGGCCTCCTCTCTGTGAATGTGCCGTAATCCACCACGCCGGCCCAGTGTGGGTTGGTGGAAAGTTCTGGAATGATTGCAATTTCAATAAACTCTCTCAAATAGTTTTTTTTTTCTATTTAATAAAATAGCCTTTACGAGTGGGTAGTGAGCTTCGTTACTAACGTTGAGTGGGTGATTCTCAGTAAGCAAAACGGTAATGGAATTAGTACTTTTTTTATAAAACTGTGAATAAACAAAGTGAAGCCCTGATTTCTGCGCTTGGTACTATAGAGGTACGAGGAACGGGGTGTAAAGTTTACTTATACCTCCATAGAAAAGGGAGGATCCTCCGACCAGACGGGTGTCGTGTCTGGTGGGTAACTGCCCAACGATTGATGTCGGAACGTTGTATATATGCTAGTCGCGCGGTAAACTCTGCTTGCGCGATGCAGGATTTTCGTGACGTCAGTGTGATGCATAGTTCGCATGTAGCAATGTAGATACCGCTACAGTAAAAACACCTGTGCTACAGAAGCCAGTGTCTTCATGTCCATACGGCTAAAATAATTGCATCAGTTGGCTTTTGTTTCAGAGCATCCGTTAACTAGAGTGACAGAGATTTTGATTACACAATTAATATGTATGAGTGCCTCGTTGGGCTTATGATCACTGAGCATTATTTATTAGTTTCACCATTAATTATTAGTTTCACTGTATTCTGACATGTATTAGTATTATATGTCTGTGGTATTGACCATGTATTAATTTCACAGTATTTGACATGCATTAGCATTGACCATGTGTTGACCATGTGTTACTTTCACTGTATTTTACATTTATAATAACTAAATTTACCATGCATAATAATTCTAAATTTGAATGCCAATACCTACACAATTATTGTATGCCTATTAGGCAGGACATATTGATACTTCAATATATTGTTAAGACCTGTACCTTACATATGCCCACAATAAAGATACTTTGACTTTGACTTTGCATGGGGTTGTGGGTTCAATTACCAGGTCTGGCAAAGTGTTATTTGGGTTATTCTATCTGGAGTTTCTCGGTAGCAAGCCGGAGTTTGGATTTGTGCCAGGTAGATGGTAATATGGGACGTAAGCATAACTTAAGTAATGTGGGTGTACTATTGGTACACCTCTGCCCAACTCTTTGGAGAAACCAGGCATGACGTTATGTAAAACTAAATTGTAATCTGATAGATCGAAATTATGGACAAAATTGCTTTATCACTCCTCTTGCTCAAAAAGACCGTCATTGTGGCGTACCAGAGCGAAGAAAGAATAGCAATTCTAGGGGAAAAAGTTTTTTTTATTTTTTATTTTTGTGTGTCAAATGACAATGAGCCTACAAAAACGAAAAATTCTTTAGTCATAAGTAGAATAATCATGAATATAGACTCGACTTATTACTGTTTCATAAAAAAAGAACTTCATTTTATTTTTGAAAATGGAACTAAAATCGGCGATCTCTTTGGTAGAATGCATGCAATGCGTTGCGGCTGCAGAGAAAAAACAAAAAAAAAGATTGTTACCGGGAAAAAACATCTCGTTAAATATCCAGAATTATACAAATTGTACATTTAGTTTTTAATCAAATAAACTACATATTTCATATTGTATTGGATTGTTTTATTTTCTCGTAATCGTAGTGAAAAGTAGAGTGTAACACACGGCGCTAAAAACCCATTAAAACTCGGTTTCTATTTACTCCCTCGCTAAAGCTCGGAAGTAAAACTACCTCGTATATAATGGGTCATTTTAGCTCCTTGTATAACAATCTACTATTAAAATCTGTCTCAAATCATCATCGAAGAGAAACAATCAGTATACTTGTAATGTGTATATTTGTAATCAATGCAATGCTCTTTGCTTGATTTTCTTGATTGGACCAATTAACCCACAATCAAGAGAAGGACGTACAAATTGCTGTGCATCACAAAGTTGTACAGACCTATATACGTTAAAAGATCACGTTTGATTAACATTCATGCCACGTCACTGTTGAATTAAAGAGAATGCATCCACGCAACCGATTCAATGTCGTTCCAACGAGCCGAATTCAATGCCTAAAGGAAACGGGTGGATTCTCGGACATGTGTTTCTGCATACCCACCCTAGGGTTGATTTTTTGGGGTGGATAAACGGAATAACTAAAAGAAAGCATTTAATAACATAGTTGACCATTTGAAAATTATCGCTTATCACAAAATTACTTAAAATGTTACTTCTTCTTAAAGGTATTTTTTATATTACATTAGATGAGTACGGCCCAGTAAGTGGCCACGTCAATATTTTTTTTTTCACACAAGGTCTTCAGGTCCCGAACTAGGCAGAGCCTGTACTACGGTAACCTGATGACTGATAAACATACTTATATACATATACACACCCAGACACAGGTCAAACAGATATGTTCACGCACACAAATGTTTGCTTTGTCCGGGGATCGAACCCGGGACCAGCGGCTCAGAAGGCAGGGTCGCTATTAACTGCGCCAACTGGTCAGGCAAAATTGCCGCAACAGTGCTATTTTTAGGTCCTCAGAAGTTCAAGTTTATGGACACTTTAGACACTTCACGCACAAACTATTGTTACTTAACTACATTGAAGCCTAAATGTAGTTATTTTTTTTTAATCTAATGAATGATAATGATTGTCAAGAGTATTTTCATAATTTAAAGTGTAGGTATTTCTTCAAATAATAATATTTTCTAAGTAACAAAATGAGGTAAATAGCGAATCTGTACAAGAGACTAAAACAAGGTATGTACTTAACCAGAACACAAAAAAAAATATGATGAACTGAACACGCAACAATTAAACATTCAAACGTCCTCTGCATACAGAATAAGATCACGCTCTTATTGAATTCGTATCACGTCACCGTTAAATTACGGAGATGCAGTTTCCCCGAGGCCACCGTCGCGTCGCGTCGCCAACGAGCCGAGTCCAAGGCCTCAGCGAAAAAGTCAATAAAGACGGAATTTGTTCAATGACACAACCAAATAAATTGTGTAGGACTATAAATAAGGCAAATTGAACGGAAATGTAAACGCTCTAGGTTCTATAGCATGATGTATTTGGTGTTAAGGACTACCAAAAATAGAGCCGCAAAATTTTTTAATTTTAATTATATTCATCATAGGTACAAAAACAAAGCTACGGTATGCTATGCATGCGTGCCATTGAAATTTCAATTTTATTGACATACAATTAATTTATTTTCCTATTCGCCGCATAAAAATCCCTTGCCGTGCCATACTGCCAGTTAACGCAGGTCCTGAGACTGGTTAAAAGACCTCAGTTGCTGTGTAAATAAAATTGTTTCGCATAAAATTATTGTAACATTAATTACACCTACACATTATTATTCTTATCAGGAAACTTCCCACTAGCACGTACTAAATAATAATGTAAGCATCACATACTAATGTTATTCGTGTCACGCCACTATCGAACCAGAGGAAATGCAATCCCGCGAGGCCATTTCACTGTCGCGCCAGGCCCCACATAATCTAGTCCAAGGCCTAGAGCAAGAAGTCAATAACAGCGTCAAATTGGGCGGGCTTAACTTATGGAACAGATCAATATTATAGCGTTTTTTTTTTAATGGAAAACTACAGATTACTTGGATGTAAAACAGATATTTAAACAGACACCAACGATACACTTTTTTTGGAATTATTGCTTAATTTCGAATGTCATATTATGTCCGATGGCTAATTCCCCGAAGTCATCAGATCGTACGTCCAAATTGCCGAAATTCCATAGCATCAAAAACAGTGATATCCACAATATAAATACTAAGAACAAACACTCATTTGTTGTTCCAATTCCCTTCCGTTTAGATGCCAATGTATACGTTTTTGTAATAAACTTCCTAGCCTGTTTCAAGACCGCGGAAACTATGCCAGAAAGCCTATTATACTGTCAAAGACTATAATTATTTAGGACCAAAACGCTAACGATTGAGCTGCTCCAATAAATGTGCACTGTCAATGTGGATTTTTTATTTTATTTTGCTATTGTACTTTTTTTTTCTATAACTATACCTTTTTACATTTACAATAACATGAATATTTACTGTAAAAACTATAATATTATTTTAATTATTGTGAATGTGAGGACTATGTGGGTCATTGTTTCAGTTTTAATCATGGTTTTTGCGGCCTACCCAAATAAATTTCTTTGGTATTGTTCGTCGAATCGTTGAGCTCCTAAAGTTCTAAGTTGACCTGCACGGTTACTGACACATGCGTGCACTGACTGGACAGGTTCACTCAATCTGTGTGGTTCTTTCCTCGAAAACCCATTTCGGACACAAATCTACATGGTCTTCACATAATCTGACCAAGATTATGTCTGGACGTTAAAAGAGACTGTGACCCCTGAGTTTGTTTCGGCCTTTCTTCTCAGAGTAGTCAGATAGGAAACACCAACTTCATCTAGATAAAAAGAATATGGTTGACGTAATGTTGTTTGTACAAACTTACTTACAGAAATGAAATCATTTATCATGCAGTAATTTTCCTGGACTTATATTCGCATTGTGCAAATGAAACAACTAAAAAAAACTAATCATTAACACTGTCTTTACTTTTAATAATAGTATAAATAACAGCTATTTGCAACACGCGATTTAGTCACGCTACATATTTTTCTAATTTAACACGTTATATGGAAACGAAAATGAAATATTTTTAATTAAAATTAAAATATGGCCCTGAAACTTCATATTATTATTATTTTATTACCGTAGTTACATGTCACTTGAGTGCTCAAGTGAAAATGGTTATTAACTTATTACATTATATATCGTTGGCCTCGAATTTGGGGAAATTAGGGCGTTTGAGTTCAGTAAGTACCATTAGGACTTATTTAAATTTATAATTATATACTTTTTTAGCCAATTTCTTGCGGAAAACGGAAGGTTTTATGAATAGTTTAAAATATTAAGTACTGTGGTAAGCGATGGTTCTGAAAAAATACAATTATTCTTTAATTCTGTACTTAGTACTACTTTCTTTAGATATCTAATAATAATAGTCCTCCAGACCTAATTTCGGCCATGGCGGCCAATCTCAGCGGGGATTAGCCATCGACGAAGAAGATATAGAATACAACAGAATGGGACAGAATACTCTTTATTACATAGGTACACCATAAGGATTCAAGACATATACCTAAAAGTAGACATTTCACATAGGGTGGTCTTATCGCTAAAAGCGAGCTTGTGAGTGAGCGTGTACAGTATTTTTATGTCACAAAGTGACGCGCGCTTTACTTGTGGTTACCAAATGTACAATGATGCAGTGAATGTGTGTTATCGCAAGAGCTCTCGGTCGGTACCATCAGAGTGTGTGTGCAAGTGTTCTATGCTGACGCTAATCGTCTCTACGCCTACATTCACAGCGTTTGTGTACACTTGGTTACCACAAGTAAAGCGCGCGTCGCTTTTTGAGATAAAAATACTGTATATTATTATAGTACACAGTACACATGTGTCTATGCACTTTCTCGTCCCTCACTCTCACAGTTCTATGGGACGGCAATCAAACACGACAGAGAGAGATCTGGTGGGGAGAGTCTAAGTAGGTATGTACACAAGTGCCAATGTAACTTAGCACAATACACCACATGTTTGTACTAACCTACCACAAGAATAACCTAAAACGCCATCCTATCTGCGGGAGCGTTTTTCCTACGCCCGACCTTCAGATGCGCCTTGCAGGTCGCATCTTAGAAACCTCCTTAAGTCCCCTCCCCACTCCACCGACTTTTACTCCTACTCCTTCACTGTGCACGCGGTGCGGTTGTGGAATTCACTTCCGCCTGACATTAGGGACTGCCAAACTGTTGCAGTTTTTAAAAGAAGAGTGAAAGAACACTATCTTTCCACTTCGTCATAGTTACGTATATAGTAATATTCTAGTGTTATTTATTTTAGAAGTATGTATGTATGTATGTATATTTCATAATATTTGTTTTATTTTATTATGTTAATTGTTTATGATTTTATGTATTTTATTTTCTCTTTTACTCTTTCACACGCTGTCTACATCTCTAAATCTACTATCCTATCGCAGATATGCTGGAAGAGATTTCATTAGAAATAAGCATCACCTTTGTACCTATTTTTCTGTATTTTCTTCTTGTCTGTTTATATAAGTGTGTACATAAATGGTTAAATAAATAAATAAAAATCATCAAAATCAACGTAGGTAAAAAGAAAGGAAGGGTTGGCTTTATTTACGTGTGACTGTACGTACGTGTACTTTATGTACGTTTAAAGTGACTGCATGCACGCCATTTGTTACCTTTAGCAGTTAAGTAATGTTCAAGGTAAAACTTAAGCTGAATAATATAACAATATGGTAGCTTCAACTTAAAGTTTTGCGGCTTCTTTGGAGCACATTACCTTTGTCGTGGCTGTCCCAATTCTAAATTATAGCGTTTCATGAAATAAGTTTACAGACTTGACATAACGTAAGTAGGTAGTGCTTTCATTGACGTGAAAATAATAATAATAATCATTTTAAAAGAAAGTGGCTACTTACATTGATCAACACAATGTTTCGCACCAATTTATAGCATGCTTAATTTAACGAGCTCGTGGCTTCATAACACCAGCCGCATGGATGGAACGAAGGTTAAGGCGGAGATAAACGACTTTGAATGATTTTATATTGAACATCACGTCTAAACTTCTAGTCTTATTTCTTTGAAAAAAATATATGTTATACTAGACAATTTTATTCATAATTTGATATTTGAAAATGTGAAATTATATTTTAATAACATAGTGTAATTAATTTGTAAAGTATTGTCTAACGTGGACAAAAAAACGATAATCACGCAAAAACTATGGGGCGTATTTACATGAAACCTTAATCATATAAAAGACAATTTAATGACCCATATTTTAATATACGGCTTTTATTTGTATTGTGTTTGATAAATCAAGGTGGGTTGTTTTTTCGAATAATCTTGGTGCGCGTTGAAGCGGGGCTCTGGCGGGCGACGGGCGGCAGTGTATCGCTGACTTTGTCTGACTTTAGTCGCGGGGCGCGACGCAAACTCCTCCCACTCGCTCAAGGGCGCGGGCAGTTAATGTCGCCTTAAGCTACGCTTGCCGCGGTCAGTTCGTGGATGGGTGACCATCCTAAATACGTTAGGCCGTTGGTCGCGGCTGTAATTCGTTGATCTTTGACAGTAGTTACTGGTAGTCAGAAGTTAAAAATTCTGACAACCAGCCTTACCAAGGGGAATCGTGTCACCCGGGTTGTGGAGGCCAGATAGGCAGTCGCTCCATGTAAAATACTGCTATTTATCTGCATCCGATTAGACTGGACGTCGACCACAAGATAGTTGGGAAAAGGCTAGACAAATTGATTAATTCTATTACGGCTGCAACACTTATTTCTGGATCAGAGTATCTTATTTCAGTGGTGCACTTACCATTATTTACTGATTGAAACTATCTGGTCAAAATAGGTTACCAAGTTGTATGAAAAGAGCCGGCCCTCTTTTCATACAATTTGGTAACCTATTTTGACCAGTAGGCCAATTCTCGTACTTAAAAAACGTTCAAATTCAAGTCGCAATCTCATCTCAGCGACAATCAATGTCAAAAACCTGTCAAAAATGTATGTAAATTGATTGTAATTTTGACAGATTGAGACTGAGATTAGAATGCGAATGGTCTTAAAAATACGGGAATTGCCCCTCAGATAGTTTCAATCCAGATTAAAATATAGGTACGCGCTGACAGACGGTAAACCCGTTACCAAGCCTGGATTTGACTGTCAGTAACACTTCGGATACCATTCTTATCTCTAGGTACTGAAACGAAAGATGGACTAAAGGTGGCGCCATTGTGTAAAAGCCTTTGTCCACTAATGCGCTAATATAAACAGTTCATATTGATTGAGCGATGGAACACTTATCCTACTAAACACGATGCTTTGTTTACTAAATATTTCATCACTCAAATATCCACTTATAATACAAATTACTCAAAATTAGAGGCAACCGTAATACAAAAGGTTTTCTTAACGTCTTCTTGAAGAATAATGGTTAGTGTATTACAGTCTGTTATGTAAACTTACGAGCTTACCTAAGAGCTTTTCATAATATTACGCTCAATTTTACATGAAAGATCTTTATAGGAGTCGTTCTCTGAATATTTCAGCTGACTTTGGTATGTAAATCAATAGTATAAAAGATTATTATCATTTGTGTTTTGTTAGTAAAATGTTTATTTTTATAGGAGTCCCGTGACACACAATGCATAAAATAAACCGCTACAAATAGAGACGCATTAAATTAAACATAGTTTTTTCATTATATTTTAATCCCTTAGCGTAATTAGGTATAAATGATAAATGATTTTATTTCTGTAAGTAGGTTTTTACAAACACTTTTACACGTCAATCATATTTTTTTTTAACTAGATGAGGTCGGCGTTTCCTATCTGACTACTCTGAGAAGAAAGGCCGAAACAAACTCAGAGGTCACAGTCTCTTTTAAAGTCCAGACAGAATCTTGGTCAGATCATGTGAAGGCTATGTAGATCGGTGTCTGAAATGGTCTTTTGAGGATCGAACCACACAGATTGAGTGGACCTGTCCAGTCAGTGCACGCAATTGTCAGCAATCAGCTCAACTCAGAACTTAAGGACCTCAATATGTATTATATGTATATAAAGACTAAATAAGTTTATACGTGTCTATATATTTAAAATGATTTAATCCTAAACTATAATTATAAATTGCACCTGCCACTGTTTGACCCTGCATCACCCAAAGGTTGACTGGTAGAAAATGCCTATGACATTAAGTCCGCCTCTGTACATTTGTGTGCTTAAAGTGTTAAATAATTTTAATTTTGTATACAAATGAAGCCGTGCCTCGCAGCCGGCGTGTGGCGTGCGTGTATGACCGTAGGCGAAGCTAAAAGAGTAGGTATATAAGGATCGTACTATCTTCTGTAGATTTTGACTACCACCATGGGAAGATGGCGGGAGCTTATGTATGCGTGTGTATCTGAAGCCATGGATAATAACGCGATAAGTACTTTGAGGATAAGTAGCCCTATAGGATCAGACATATAATAATTTGTAATGGAAAACATCCCGAATACTTTTTTTATTCAAACATCAGGGTTGACCAGAATGCTAATTTTATTTGGGTCTCTAATACCAAACTGATCCCTCAGGCGGATTTGTGTTTGTTTTTTATTTCGGTCCGATCCCTTCGCAGAGGTATCGCATTAAAATTGTATATTTTTGGAAAATAATTTATATTTTTACAATAAATTTAATCAATACATAACATAAGTTATATATGCGGTCCGCCAAGGGCCACTGGTCTTGGGGGGCCCCAAAACTCGAGAAATACTATTTAATCAAATCCCAAGAAGATCAACAAGACCCAAAATAATATGTTCAGTGAGTAAAAGGCAGTTTGGAGTTGGGGTCGCCAACGCATGCTAAATATAAACGTAGAGTGATAAATATTTTGTGCACGCTTCGCTCGCTCGTGCATTTGGTTTAGTCACCCCGGGCCCCCGGTGAGCTTAGTCCGCCACTAATCTTAGGTCGCTACTAAAGGCTAAGGTAACTTTTAAGTATGAAAAAATATTTAAGACCTTTTCGAAAGAACCATTCTAGTACTCCATAAAGCTATAGCAATAAAGCTAACAGTCAAGTATGCAATAGGCAATCAACTTGTCAGTACCGAGGTATTGCTATAACAATGCGTTACTACTTGACCCGTTTCGATATCGACACTCCCTGATTTGAGTGGCTAGGAGTTCTAATAACAGTCGCAGGGGAATATACGAGGGCTATACTTGTACGTAAGCAGGTAAGTAACCTTTTTGCCCTCTTGAGAGGTAGGAAATGAGAAATATCTACGTATACAAGGTGGACACGACAGTAAGACCATAAATTAAACTGCGTTTATCTAATTACGTTCCCAGTCTGCATAACAAAACCCAAATATTTCCAATAGTATAGTCACTATAACTAGTCAAAGATTTTCAAAACACATAGTCGGCCCATCACTACTGTTTAATTTGTTTGAAAAAATCACTTTTTTAATTTCGATGCCGGGTTTAGGATTTAATTGATAGTTCTCAGAATTATACATATTATTATTCGTAGGTAATTTCACCGGCGTTTTATTGTTTTAAATTTTAGATCCATCAGGAAAATAATCCCTGAAATTTAGATAATTTACAGTTGCAATGACCGTCACCGATAAAGGTACGGGCTATTTTTTATGGTTAATTGCAAATAATTACATCAATCAATCAAATAACTAATGCTGTTATGCATTTGGTGATAATATTTCTTTATATATCTTTCTTTAGTTTTATTACATAAGAAATGGATACAAATTGTGTGAAGCAATTTGTGTATCTATGCATTAGTATTGCCACTGTTTTCATTTATTGTCGTATTTTCGTCTCCACATTTTATAGGTATTCATAATGAAGAATTATTAAACATACACACGCCTTCTTCCCATGGGGGTAGGCAGAGACTACAGAACGCCTTTCATACTCCTTTTGCCTCGTTAGCAAAAGAAGAACGTTTGACTAAAGAACAATTTAAGTTTTAGATAATATTCATATTCATTTATCGCATTCCGTATTATAAAAAAAGATGTTACAAAAGGTTTAAAGAAAAGGCAAAAAAATATAGGCTGCAAAAATAAAAAATAAATGGCTTAAAATATTAAAAGCTTCCGTAAAGGCACAGCAAAAGGATAAAATTAAAATTACAAAAAAACAAAATTAAAAGTACTAAGTAGTAAGTACTTTACTAATATAAAAACACTAGGTATTTAAATGAATTTAACAATAAAATATGAGCATAAATAGTTATTAAAATAAAATAGTTACACATTTTTATAGCATTTTTTCATAATTAGGTACTGAGATCAATATTAACAAAACAAAGAATTGCTTTGTTTGCAAGTTAAGCACTAGCAAGATCAACTGTATTATTATAACTAAATTTTCCTTTAAACTAGTTTGTTATCTTGTTCACTACCATTTTGCCGACATTTCACTTCTCCAGCATATATAGATGGTAGGTTTTATATATATATATATAGTCATTATGGACCCTGTCTGGCACAGTAAAATAGGAGAGAAAAAGAAGAAGAAGGGGTTTCATTTGACTAAATACGTTGGTATCCTATAAGGTCTAAATTGTTAAAAAATAAACATGTACATAATATAAATTAGTTATTAGAAATTGTTTCAGTTAATTTATGAATGTAATAATTATTGTTGTTCATTTTAATTATTTCCGGTAATTTCATTGACATGACTAGGGTACTTGTTGAGATCATGTTTAGCTTAGAGATTGGTAGGTTTAATCTATTTTGATGTAATTTGTATGTTGATTATATATTTTCTCTTGTAGTTGAAAAATGTTGGTACTTTCGAACAAATTTGCATATTTCTAGAATGTGGCAGGGGAGGGTGAGGATTTTATATTCTTGAAAATGTGGTTTACAGCTGTCGGTGTCTGCTGTATTTACTAAGATTCTTTTAGCCCCTGTTTCTGAAAAACTTACGAAGCTTCTGAATATTCGGTTAATCCTCCGTCCAATGTTAAGTAAGCCGTTGTGATTAGTTGACAGAAACAACAACAGCCAAGCAAATTACACAATTTTCTTAGTAAAGTTCAAATCTTACAGGATTTTGACAGCAAAAGTAACTCATAAACTATCTAAAATGGACCATTTTTATTTCTTTTAGGTTTGGAAATCATCAAATAACTGCGCCCGCTCTGGGCGGAATGAGAGGGCGTGTCAGACTCTTACTGACTAAAACCCACCCTTGTTCCTTCAGTTGTCTTTACCTGGGGCCACGGTAACCCTTTCGGACTTTCCCGCAACCCTGGCAGGCGTCGGCCCTAGCGGACCCCGTCGTTGGTGCTGACATCTCATTGAGGCGCGCGTGGAACACAACGCGGCATCGGCCTGGTCCTTATCGGATGGCGAGCTACCCATTGCTCGCCGTCCGCAAGCCTGCGCCTACGTTGGCCGAGAACCGCTCTGGGATTCCCGACGCCCAGGGCGTCTTTTGCGGCGACTAGGGGCGTGAGCGCGTGAATTTTGCCTCTCCCTCACGCGTTCTGCCTCCTCCTTCGCGAGCATTACTGCTTCGCAGAAGGAGGTGACGGCTTCCCATGCCCTCTCGCTCTATACCTTGGCCTGGACCAGGGCCGGACGCGAGAGATCGCCACCGCCAATCGCCTCCATGAGGACACGGCGGTCCTCCGCCTAAGCAGGGCAGACGTCCACCATATACTCCACCGTGTCCTCCGGGTGATCCACACAATGGTGACACCCGGGCGTTTCCTCCCGCCTTATCCGAAACAGGAACCTCTCGGAGCAACCGTTTCCGGTAAGGAAGCCGTGGTACCTCTCTAGCTACTCCTCAAAGAGGGGACTTATCGCCGCAATTGTGGCATGTCCAGCACTGCTTTGCGACAGTCACACTCTCCATGTTGCCATGAGATCCCGCCGGAGATCTAAAATTGACCTAATCCATACTTCCATACATACTAATACTAAAAATGTGAAAGTAATTCTGTGTCTCAGTCAGATTAATATAATAAAATAGTAATGAAGTCAAAACTGTACATTGAATATTTTTGACAAAAAAGTAATTGTTTGTACGTTAGTATGTTTCCTTGGGATACCTGACATACACGCGAGCCATTCCGTGGGAAAAAGCTACTACGAAATACACGCAGATGACGTCACGGGCAACAGTTGGTTCTCTCTATCAAAACAATCGAAAAAAAAAAACAAAATCAATATTATCTAGAGGATAATATTGATTACAAAACCTAATGAAGACAGCCTTCAAGTACTTCATTGAACACAAGTTAAATAACTTCGGAGCTCTTTGAGTTGAATAAAAAAAATATTGAAACTTGTTACTGGCAAGAACCTACAGCGTAATTCTCACAAGAAATAGAACAATTTTCTTCCAGGAATTTTAATGATAGCCTGAATCACTTTGTTCGCTCCAAATATTTTTTTTTCTTTCATGAAAACTAATTTTTTGTTTGTTAAAAGAAATAGGTCACAAGAAAAAGTGTTACAGGGAAAATTATTAAGAAAACTTTAATACAATAGAAAGCAAATAAGACTTGAATGGGTAAGTGTTTGTTATTCTATCTATGTTATTGTTTGCATGTCAAGTGGTAGAAGTTACAAGAATTTAAACAAAACTAATATTTTTAGCAGTGTAGGCAATTAGCAAAAAAAATATTTCTCTTCAGATAGGTACCGAGGTATTAAGTAGTTTTTAACCAACTTCACCGGCCTTCTTCAACGGATGAGGTTTCCAATTCGGTTGGTAATTTTTTTTAAGTATATACACCGATTACGCCGAGATTTCTGATGCGATTTACGTGATTCTTTTTTTGTTCGGTGCGGAATAGTTGCCGTTTGGTCCTTTAAAAATTTAATTGAGTTTGGATCAGTAGTTTTTATTTTATGAGCATTTTTGTTAATTCCACTTAGTGTATATTGATGATGTTATAATAACTTTCTGCCACTGTTATTTACTGGTGAAGTAGTGGTATAATACGAATTTGTGTCCTACACAAATTCGTATACCACTACTTCACCAGTAAATAACGTTATGGTACCAACCCTGTTGACTAAAAAGAAAAAAATAAAAGCTTTATTACATAAAAAACCGACTTAAAAAAAAACCAATACAAAGTGAAAAATAACTTTATTTTCGGAAGTCGGTGGCAAACCACGAAAATACAAAACCAAAGACATCGTCTTCCGAAATAAAAATTATTTTTCACTTTGTAGTGGTTTTTTTTTTAGTCAATTGTTTGTTTTTGTAAAAAAAGTTTTAAGTGATTATGTTTTCTGCTTGAAAATCAACATAGGATCAACGTATTAGGGCAAACCGGCACAAACTTTAAAATAATTTAAATTTCAACTATTCCTAGAATTTACAAGAATGTGTAAAAGTCATTAGCAATTTCGTCTAAAACAAACTAATAATAATTATGCTTTTCTTCTAAACCAACATGTCCATTTGGAGCTGCTATTAAAGGAACTGCGAACTATTCAGGTATGCACTCATTACCACACTGGGAAGCGAATGCAACTAAAATGAGAGTGATATTTTAGTAGCAAACGCATGAAGCATAACTAACATACGAGTATTTCTTGATGGTTTGTTATCATAAGTAACATGAAAATAATGTACACTTGGGAGCAAATAAATTGAGCCACTTCCTTTTTTCACGTTTAATGGTTATTATTTTTGGTATTATGGGACTTATAAATTCAAAACATTACTGCCTAAGAGGTTATTTAATGACCAACAATACAAATTACAATGAGGGTATATTATTGAATGATAACGTTACGTTATTTGTATGAAATTGACTGGTGTCAAGAACGCATTCTCTTGTCGGCCGAACTGTGGGTTATTATTAATTAGAGGTATTTTTGACAGAACACAGTCCATCCACCGTTGCTTTGTTCTTCCCCTACTCTTATACAAGGTGTAACAGAATAAACGCAAGTCCTGAAAGTAGTTTGCTCATTGACTACTGAATCCATTTCAGTAACTATTAATATAGGTTTTTTTTTAATGATGTATTTTGCCTTACTGACCGCCGATTGAGCCAAAGAAAATTAAATCTTATTTCAAGGCAATGAGACTCAATTTTAAATGCATAAAGTAATGCTAGGGTCAACACGATTTTCTTAATAATAACAGTTAACTTTAAAAAAAATATTGTTTTGGTCATTGTATAATGCTTTTAACTCAATACTCTAATCGGGATGTCTTGCGTTAATTATGTTACACGTTGTAAATAGCCATCCACATTCAAACTCAAAATTTTCCTCACGACATTTTCCTCATTCCTCTTTCCCCTATTCTCTATTAACACAGTATAACAAAGTCATCTGTGTACTAACTACTTGATGAAATTTATGCTGTATTTTTTTAGAAGGATTTTGGTACTCGTAGTAAAGTCATTTATACCAATTTTACCCGTCCAAAGGTTGTCTCGCTACTTGTAGATAGCACCTAATGATATAAGGCCTCAAGCTCTATATTTATCTCAGACTGAGACTGTTTATAGGATTAAAATGTATTCAAAGCATGCCTAGAAATCCCGAACTGCTACGGGGAATATCCAGACGGAAAAACTCTACAAGACCTTTATTCTGTATCATCGAAGATTTTTATCATTCAACATTTTTTTTTAAATGCACACTTTCTTTTTGAATTCTTTTTAGACATTGACATAATGGTCGACATTAGCTTTGCTTGCCATAATACAAAATAGAAGAGAACACTTTTATTAATAAAGCCTTTAAATACATTCATGACTTATGAAGGTTAATCAGCCAGTGCTGAAATAATCCATTTATAACTTTTATTGCAAACCATAAACCAAACCAGAGACTTCAGGAAATATAAACTACCATAAACAACTTTGGTGTTCGAAATAAGAAAATGCGGGTAGGCCACGTATTACTTATTTGCTTTATTTATTTTTTATAATTCCGAATATTATGTCGTATGTAAATACTGTAATTAAGTAAGTACCAATGTGACTTTTACAATTCATATATATGTCACCGCAAGGGCGTCTACCTGTTAAGATTATTACACATAGACATTTGTAACGAACGAATTATTCCAATTAATCATAATCATGCTAATTACGCCCTCTGCGGGATATTATAGATCGACGCCATCTACGAGTATTATACTTATTTTTGAATTAGAAACACCTGGTATTGTTTTAAGATTCATTACTAAATTAATTCGGATGTTCTCGTTAGAACTATAGTTAAAATTAAAAGGGAACATTTATAATATTGTCTTGGTTTTGAGTTATATTAACAATACCACATTTGACAGAGTAAGTGTTTATGATACAGCTCCCCAATGATGTAGATGAAATGGCGCCGATTACGTTTTAATGGTCAATACCTCAATTTTATAATTAAATGCGAGAACTAAATCGGTTTCAATAATAATTTACAAACTATAAAGTAACAAGGTTATTTTACATACACATTTGTATATGAAAACCTTGTTGTTTGATCAAATTCCTTGAACTGCCGGAAATGTTGTGAAGTAGTTATATTTGAGTTGTAAGAAGTAATGACGTTACTAAATAAACTTTGCATTTGTGAATACTAGCATTGTTAAATCAATCAAGTAATATTTACAAAAAAAATGATATGCAGTTTAGCATTCTTAGTAAGTTTTATTAAAATAATTAAGTAATAAGATTATTTGTGCCTATATATTGTGTGATTTATGTGTGCTTATATATAATAAGATATATGTATTATATTTATAGTCTTAATAAGTTTTTGCGTGTCTTTATATTTAAAAATATTTATTCCTAAATTAACATTATAAATTGCACCTACCATTGTTTGTCTCTGCATCACCCAAAGGTTGACTGGTAGAAAATGCCAATGGCATTAAGTCCGTCTCGGTACATTTGTGTGCTTAAAGCGTTAAATAAATAAAATTCTGTACTTGGATATTCGGTACATACATCCGCCCATTTTTAGAGAGAGTCACGTTCATGAATGTAGGTACTTGGTAAACTTCAGCCTTATAATGTATCCCTTTTTACGTGATGTTGAATTGTATTGTAAGCTTTTGAGTACCTACTACATGTTATAGTTTTTTTTTTATATAATCGCGTTCATATCGGCGGTAAACGGACAAAATAAAAAAGTGTATTTCTTCCGGGCACAGGTCTTACCTACTTTTGTTCTATTATCTTCCACGTATACGTAGGTACTTTGTATTATATAGAACTAAATTGGTTGGTATTACTTATTAGTTATTACGGTATAAATCAAGATACGGTGCGAATGTATTATAGAAGAGCATTTGACGACCCTGTTATAGTAAGACCGAAGCCCTTATTAAACGGTTTTATTTAGTTTGCTCAGTTTTTGTTTTTTGGGTCAAATTTAGTCATTTAAATTTTAGCCCTTTTCTGTTAACAGATTGATTTGATATTTGGTACTAACATTTAATTTTAACGATAATACAATTAAATATATTCAGTATTATTGTAAATCCAAGATGGCCACCGCCACAAAATGGCGGAATATATATTTTTAAACAACCCCTTCAATATGGGTATCAAATGAAAAGACTTAACTAGTTGAATACAGATCACTATGAAAAATTCCAAATATAGGATAGCCGCTGCTACAGTATGGCAGATTTCATATTTGTATCAATCCCCTTTATATGGGTAATGGGTATCAAATGAAAGGACTTTACAAGTAGAATACAGTGCATGGCGGATCGTAGAGTTTAAACAATTTAGGCTTAATAGTTAATTATTATAAATATATATTTTTTAACGGTTTAATACTTAGGCTTCAACTGTCCACAAAGTTTTAGGGAGCACTATATACCCCGCAGTTGTGTATTTAGGCTCGAATTGTTGAGGAGGGATAAGCTTACGTGGCACTGAGTCGAGTAAAGTCTTTGGAAGGATTATACAGGGTTATTGGTAAAACACCATCAACCTCTTAAGGGGTCATTGTACTCATCATTATGAACAACTTTTACTATGCGACCAAATATGTTTTTTTTTCGCTATGTCATATTTGGTCCCATAGTAAAAGTTGTTCATAATTATGAGTACAATAACCTTAAGAGGTTGATGGTGTTTTACCAATAACCCTGTATATTGAGAAGTTAGACTGCAACAAATTGACAGGAAAGAAACCTTGTAAATGAGGCACTAAATAGAATTAGAAATATTAAGTAACGAAATAAAAACTTGAAAATAAAATAGGTAAAAATTGTTTTAAGTTAAACGGCTCTAGTGAAGAGAAAGATATTAATGATGTTGATAATGTACTAAAAGTTAAAATATATTTAGTTAGGTACCAGTCATCACGTCACTCAAAAATAAAATCGTGGGGCACATAAAATTTACATCAACAGTCAACCGCTCATATCATTATATGCTATTTACATTTTTACTCACGTCACGCTACGCCCCACGATTTTGTTTTTGAATCTGATCAATGCCCTAGATTAATGAGGAAAGTGGTGTAATGAGAGGTACCTAGGACCTACCTAATTATTTTTCAGCTTATAGTACATTCTACATCATATTTATTTATTAAAACTTTATGCACAAGTAAAAAATAATACTGTACAAAGGCGGACTTAATGCCTGAGGCATTTTCTACCAGTCAACCTTAGCGTGATGCAGAGATATACCATGGCAGGTGCAACATACGGGATAGATAGCTCGGAAATGACTATAAAATACAAGAATAAATATTAATATATAGATACATAGATACATACATATAAACAAAATAAACCTTGGTCAGGAGAAATAACGATCGGTAGAGGAGAAAACGAATCCAGCAACTCAGCGCTGGGATGTTTCAGCCAACTTCTGACGGATATGTTCACGTTATCATTTCAATAAAAAAGTTAAGCATAAAAAAACTATGTTTGTATCTAGAAGTGGATTCGGGTTGACGAACCATTTAATTTTCTTAACAGAGACAGATAATCTGGCTCAAAGCAAAATATTTTACCCGGTAATACACAAAACCCATTGTCATAATATAAAGCAGATCTTTGATACAATGGCAACGCTTCATTTGTAACTGGGTACAAGAAATCGTGCAAGAAAAGGAACAAATTGAATTGATCACAAGAACAATGCATGAAAATTTTCGCGAATTCTCGACAGCGGTAAAACGGAGGACGTTACAAAGATTCTCGTGAGATTTGTTAGAAAAAAACTGAAAGTAGAAAGTATAACGAGCTGAAAAGAGAATGTTGGGAAATCTAGGGCAGCATAGACGGACAAAATTGTCGGAATATTTTTTTTGTGACAACGGTTATGATGTGTAAACTAGAAAAACTGGTAATTGTATTTATACTCAACTCGCACAGGAAATGAACAATAAACCAAATTAGGTATTAATAAAAAAAAATAAGAAGAAAATTATTGCTGCAACTACTATTGTGATTGCCTCATTACAATAACGTGTTCTTTATGATATCATAACATAACATATCATCTCGCCTGTAACCCCCGAAGGGTCAGGCAGAGGTGTGCCTATGGAGGTGTAAAATAAAATAAAATAAAATAAAATTAGTACCCACATTTCGTCAGTTATATTTAAATCTCATGTAAAAGGGGGCGAGCATATTGATAAAAAATCTGAAGCCTTATTTTTTTTTTTGAGGGTGGGAAATCATCAAATAACTTCTCCCGCTCTGGGCAGAGCAGGAGGGCGTGTCAGACTCTTACTGACTAAAACCTAAAAAATCTGAAGCCTAATGATATCAAGTTATTATTATTTTCTTCCAATAATATTTATTTAAAGTACTTATTTATCTATTAATTTTCTGTTTAGTTATCCTCGATGGGATTCGATTAAATACATTGATATATCAAGCTTTAAAAATGTTGATAGTCGAATCACTCCATATCCGTTAAAACACCTAAATTTGCTAAATTGACACTTATATTCAAGGGTACAAGACTTATATAGTACATAATGTTTGTATGAAACTAATGACCCGCCTCTATTTTGCACGGGTGCAATGGCGAGATATCAAAACATCGTTTTCTGTGTCATATCTAACTAAAATATGAATAATTTATTATACACATCAACCTTCAAAGTCCATTGTCTGGTTTAGAAGAACTGAGCGGTCATACTGACAGAGACGAAAATCAGCTCCTTTTTATTTATTTATTTATTTACTTCGAACACAAACAATTCATATGTTTGTTAGTAACACTTATAAAAGTATTTTAGTAACATTTCTCATTATACTGAAATAAAATAAAATGGTATCTAACTAAAATAAAACTAAATCAAAAACCTATAACTATGCCCGCTTCCCGCTGCACTAGACCTACAGCTGTACATACGCAATTAGGCTTGTCCACTATCACCTTTAAAATGCTGATAGTGCACCCCCGAATCCTTCGCAATAGGGATGCCGTTCTTTTCCGCACAATAGCTTGAAAGCTATCTGTATCTGCTCCATCAAACATGCCCAATGTTTTAGGGTGGATAAGAACTTTTAAATATCAATGCGTTAATTGGATTTAATACTTCCTCCAGCCTTCTTCACAATTGTCGAGTCGCAATTCGCTATCATACACCGATAAAGCTTATTATATCCCAACTACGTTAAGGTTGACTTCCCCAGGCTTACCAGATGCAGCTGAATACCAATATTTTACATGGAGCGACTGCCTATCTGACCTCTGGTTGTCTAAGACTGGTTGTCAGACTTTCTGGTTTCAATTAAATTAATAATTATTCAAAATTTATATGTCGTATCAAGTGATTTAATGAGCTGTTTCCAACATCAAATTACAACAGTATTAGGTATGTGTTTGTCATTTAGTTTTTTTTTTATCTCCACGTGTATTTTACTAAAGAAAACACCTTTTCTCTTTTTGTAGATATTCAAATGGCCTGACGGATTTAGCCAATTAAAAGCTAATTTTTCAACTAAATAATAATCAATAAATAACTTTTATTTTAAGGATAAATTAGGTGGTATGACATATTTACTAGACATAAGCGGTCAAAGCGCCATTTTGAACCTAAGATAAAAGTTATGTGATGATTGAAAATCAACCCCAGAATTCTTAGTGGAAGCCCTTGTTTAGTAGATTATTATCATCCGACCGTAAACCTCGTATCATGATTCAATACAACTATTTTCGTCGTAAGCGGAGCGACGCTAGAGCTGCTAAGGTATTAGCAAAACAGGTCTAAAGTGTCTGAATTTAAAAAAATTACAAAAAAAAAATATGTATGTTATACGGTCGAATTGAGAAACCTCCTCCTTTTTGAAGTCGATTAATAAAATGAATTCGTACGTTAGAATTGTTCATTTGCTGTTGATTTGTTCCTGACAGCAGTATAAAAACGTTGCAAAGTACAATACCTTAGCAAGATTCTCTTTTCTTTCTTGTACCTAAGACGTGCAAAACTTAGGTTTTATTTTCGCTGCAACAATGTTTCAGGCACGTAAAGGCTTGCATTGTAGTGAGAGTTTTTACAGAAATATCCTTTTATTTTATTATTACACAAGACGGCGAAGATCCTCTGTTGAACTTGGTTGTTATAAATAATATTATTTGTAACAAAAAAAGTGTTTCTTTAAGAACAAAAACGCAGCAACATAATCTAAAAACCAGGAGCAAACATTTTATTGTTAAAATTTTTATCAGACGATTAAAAGTATAATTCTGCTAAAAGCACAGAAATAAGCTATTAAAACTGTCTACCTTCTCAAATATTTTTTTGTTGTATATTCTCTCTTCTATCTGTGAAAACTTGTTATTGGCCTTATTTTTGTTATCTCAATCGTGTAAAACTATTTAGCTGTAAGTTATCCAAAAACTGTAAAATAAAATAAAATAAAATAAATATATAACTAATTAAAATACACGAACACTGCCAACTTTGGTTACGTTTAAACCGATAAAAACACGTTGTAACAAATAACTTAAATTAATTAATAGCAAAACGTTGTGCGGTTTTTAAAACAATTGATTTCAAAATAAGAACGCAGCTACAGCCACTGTCTTTTACAAGAATTTTAATTATTATTTATTTCATAAATAAAAAAGAATAACTCGAATTTCGCAAAATAATTATTAATCCAACACTTAAAAATCAAGTATTCAATACCTCAACTCAAATATGTAATAAACTTAGCCACGAAGTAACTTTCAAAAAACCTCGAAAGGAAAGTAAATAATTAATCCAATTTAAAACTAGGTACGAACCTGATCAGCAACTTTGTGAAGCCACACAAATAGAGAAAAATAAAACAAAACAATAGTCACCTAAAACACAACACTATTATTTGTCTAAAATAAATATAATTCAAATTATATTGTAATATACACACTACACGTAGATATATTTTACACAGTGTAATAAATATTTGAAATTGGTACGCGAACGGGTGATTCGTAGCCGATAAGACGTAGCGTCCGTAGCAAGGGTCTACGCGGCACTGCTGCTACGGCGGACTGTACCTACCTCCACGCGAAGTGCGCACGCTTAGGCTCGCTACAGATGGTGCGATTAGGTTTGAGCCGCGCGGTTTCTAGTATGTCGGGAGTTTTGGTAGAAATGGGCAATGTTTTCTTGTAGTTTCAAATTAGTTGGGTTAAAAAAAAAATTTAAAACTGTTCTTGGCACCTTCAAGGTTTTTAAATGAATACTTCCATATTGTTGTCAAATTATAAACGAAAATTTTGATGAATTTCAGGCATAAAAACAAAAATTTATTCTTTACTTTAAGGGCCACAGTCGATACACTTTTAAACCGGTATTTGGATTGACCTAATTATAGCCAGATATAGTAATAATTGATTATCGAATTGACACACTACACCAATTGGCCGTGTTATACCCATTTCACACAACTGTCAAGCAATGTCAGTTGTGATTTCAATTTACGGTCAATTTAAGTTACTAGTCAATTTGCATAATCAGCCTATAATGTTCCCACTGCTGGGACACAGGCTTTCTACCTTCGACAGGGAGTGGGCTGTAATCTGCCACGCGGGCCCAGTGCGGAGATGCCTTAAATTTTTTGGTTCTAGAACATGCCAGTTTTCTCACGAAGTGGTGATGAAATATGAAACTATTTACACAAAATAAAGCGCCTGTCTGGGTCACCCACGACCTATAACTAGTAAATTTGCTTAACAATTAATTTCCCTGACTTTGCATGTATACAATATCACCAACAAATCGCGAGAGCGTATTTAAAATTATGATTGTAGAACTAGATTTTTAATCCCAAATTCATCCAACCAAGACTATTTCCTCACGTGACTATAATAGTAGATTATTAACCAAGGGGATAAAGCAGTGTCTTCTGTCGCGGGTGACGATTTAAATCGCGAGCGTAATGAAGGACTCGAGGTTTACTCCCGAGCGTAGCGAGGGTGTTAAAAACTTAAATCACGAGCGAAGCGAGGGATTTAAGACGAGTCCTGAGTGTAGCGAGGGATTTAAGTTCACCCAAGACTAAAACAGCTTTATCACCGAGGAAAATACTCCACTTTTCGTACCATTTGCGAAAAAATTAACACAATAATAATATGAGCTAAGCATTTATTAAAAATAATGACAATTAAACGTATTTTTAGAACATTAACTTATTTATAAAAATAAATTAAAATAAACTTAACGTTTATGTATTTGAAGAAAACAAAAACGCGGCAAATTCCTAGACTAATATTTTTTTGTCGGAAAAGCAAAGGCATCAAGCTCATACGGCCTCTTCGGTTTTCGTAATTTTATTTAACAATCATAACTGCATAATAAATGCGTATTCCTTTTTCAAAAAGATGTAGGTATAATGCTTTATATACAAACTCAATGGTGTAAACACAGATGTAGTTCAGTACAAATTTCGGTAAGTATTCCAATTTTAAATCACATTCTCCCCCTAGAGAATGAATGAAATTCAGTACAATTTTCTTTCCCTGTTTTTAACAGATTAAAAATGACTATTGTTATGTTCGCTTTTTGTGGCATAGAATGTCACTTTTTTGAGCAAGTGGTACGAAAAATAACTTTTCACACCACCTGCTCGAAAATGTCAAATTATATGTCAAGCAACCTTAACCCAAAGTGAGTCATTAGTGGCCGAGGGCACAGCCGGTCAATAATGTTGTACTGGATTTCATTATGACCCGCTGGTCAATAATGTGATTTGAATTTGGAATCTCACATGCTCAGCTAAATTGGCAGTATAGTACTAACAAACACCCTTTGGTGCCAGAAAGAGGAAAGCTATTCTCGAAACCCTTACTACGCGTGGATGATATTCTCGATTTCCTACAAAATCATAACGACTACTTCTTCAATTTCTTCATATCATTGCCATGTTTTCGAAGACATATTTATCTTTGCACAACTGGACTAATGTCTCAAATGTTACCATTAACTTCAATTAATATGTAAGTGCATATAACTAACTAGTTCTAAATATGTTTTTCTTACTGTTTGTTTATTTAATAAATACTTTGTTTTTCGTACTATGGCTATTATTTTCTCACAGTAGGTGTAAAAAGTAGAGTATCCTCCTCTGGGCTAAAGGTGTCTTTGCCTTGGGCTAGCTTGAATCTCGAGCACAATGAAGGATTCTTGTATTAACTCCCTCGCTTCGCTCGTGAGTTAAATCCCGAAACCTTCATTGCGCTCGAGATTCAATATGACGCCCGTGACATAAGACACAACTTTAGCCCCTCGGTGCATAATCTACTATAATCTTCATTACGTCCTTTACCTTGACCAGTGGTTAGTGATTATCAAGATTTCTTCAAATTTATTACGCATAACTATTTGATAACATCTGAGTTACTTACGGCTTTAGTAAATTACTATTATTATAATTTACTAGCTGACTCGACATACGTTGTTCTGTCCAAATTTCAATACCATAAACAAAACAAAAACGCATATCTATCGTTTGAATCGTGAGTTATGGTCTTGGGTTCATACAAATATCCCATAGAAAAGGGCTCAATTTTTCCCGAATTTGAAAATTTTCGAGTTTTGTCTGTATCTAATAACTTAATTACGAACATTTCAAATAAAAAATAGCCAAATCGCTCCATTAATTGTCAAGTTATGCGCTTACCAATGAATTTCATTTATTTTTACAATGGTAACTGAATTAATGGACATTGTGAAAACAGTTTGTTCAGAATCGTTTACTGAATCGATTTCTGAAATTTTTCAAATTTTTTTTTATCCCAAATATAGTTAAAACTACGTAAATACAAACCAAAATGGACGAAGTACCTACTACGCTAGACCTTGTTACGTGTGCGACTGTAGAATTTGTAGCGTAATAAAAAGGAAATTCCCCACTTTATCACGTATAATTTATTAGTATAAAAACGAATTAATATTAAAATTAAATATTAGGTATTAAAACAGTTGCAGAATCCTAAACGAAAACAGAGTACGAGAAAACCTAAGGTATATCGGATGGTAAATCTTTGTTACGTATTTGGTTTCTGAACTAGGTAATCGATTGCAATCGGTTTTTAGGTTTGTGGCCGATAAATTACGTAAACTTTCAAATGAATATTATCTAGTATATAGATTTAACAAGCTATCCCGATAGAAAAACAGTCACGGTTAAAAATCAACTATTACAACTACGAATAATATAAATAGGATGGTTTCCTGTATGCTGACGAATCATAGCCTCAAATAACTGCACGCCTCAACTTGCAAGTCTCGAACTCTAAGGATTCTATGCGGCTGGTAACAACGACCGAACAGCTCACAAGCGTCATGGATAGCAGCCCTTTTTAACTGGTTCTACAGCAGGTGCGAATAAATATTACATCATCTGTGTAAAGATAAAAAAACTTGGTTGACTGTGAACCAATTGCGGCAAAAGATTAGGTATTAGACACGAAAGAAACTGCTTGACTCGAATAGGATTGGTAAGACAGAAAATAAAAGCAACCAGAAACCGTTTCTAATTTTCTGCAGCTGAAGTTTCTATCAATAATCAAAAGTGGCCTTCTTTACGTGGAAATTTGAAGAAAGAATGAGAAAAATAAGAATCTATAAAAAGAAAATGTAAAAGAATGAATTAATGTACAAGAATTCAGAATTAAAGTTGATGGCCGATTATGTGTTTTTTTTTTTAAACGTTGCCCCTCACTCAGAATTTCTCCTGTATCGTGGGTGCGTTTACAAACATTTAAACTCACATACACAAACAGCCAGACCCGGAACAACTATCTGCAGGTCATACAAATATTTGTTCCGTGCGGGAATCGAACCCGCGACACGCAGCGCAGCAGTCAATCGCTTAACCACTGCACCAATCGTGCCGTTATTATATGTTGGGTATTGTCTTGTTTTCCATATAATAATTTGTACTATTACTGTTTTCTATAATCGTCCCCGCTCATAATATTTACTTGCACTAGTATCATCTATACTAATAACGCTTGTTATATCAACGTTTATTCATAACTTTGATTTGGTAAAAAATAAGTTTCCATAATAAAATGTGTTATAATCATTAGTTTCTATACGTAACACATTACATAATCGATACGTGACATTTAGGCAACATTTAAATGTTTGCATTTAAATAACAATTCAATATTAAATGTTGCTTAAATGTCAAGTATCGATTATGTAATGTGTTACTTATAGAAACTAATGATTATAACACATTTTATTATGGAAACTTATTAGAAAAGTTTATTGTTTTGTACAAAAAATAATGGTCTGTAATCAAATGATTTACAGCAAACAATCTTTAGACAATAAACAGTGTCAAATTCGAAACGGTTAGGTTAGGTAACTGTGAAGGATCGTACGTTCCCGCGACCCCCGGCGTAGGTGTGAGATGGAACACCGGGGTGGTTTTTAGTCAGTAAGAGTCTGACAGACCCCGCCGCCACCCGTGAAGATTTTCCACCCCGGAAACAAAAAAAAAAAAAAGGTAACCGACAACGCCAGATTTCGACTTTTGCAAAGAAAACATGCATGGTAGAATCGGTTTATTTTTAGGTTTCCTTGTGAATAAAAAAATCTGTATCGTATACTCATTTATTAGTCAATATAATTCAAGTAATATAACAATATCATTTTCTTGACAAACAATATTATTTTTTAATTTAAATTGGAGGCCAAAGCTCTCAAAAATTCTTCTTCACTATAATTAATTGTATGGGTTAAAATGTTATCTATTCTGTCATCAAATTGCAGGCGCTTGTACTGAACTAGCATTGTTGAGCTAGTATGGGACAAATTTATTTAATAGTGAATATATGAGGAAAACGACATTATTGAAAATGAAAAATATAGCAAATAAATTTATGGATTAAAATTATTATGACACGTGATCGATTATGACCACGGAGCACAAAACCAGATTATGACCAATAAAATTAGTGAAAAAATTAATTAAATGATTTTATGTAATTAATTCACGATTATGGCTACTGAAGCGTTAATTATAATGAAATTATGGCAAACATTAGTAAACCAACAGTTTGCGACCGCAACGGTCACGCTGCAATTTGTGTTGTGACCGCAATTTTCTCCTACAATCAGTATAACTCATTTAATTAATAAACAATGTTTTATGCATAATAGTAGGAATTCATTGAATGTATTATGATTATAACATAATATTGTAATTGTGGTATATGGTGGTGTGCGTTAATTCTGGAGCATGTTAAATAAATTAGATTGATGTTTATTATTGAGCGTTTATACCTTATGAGTGGCAACGTCGCAATTTAGTGTCATATTTCGTGGTTTTCAATTTTTATAATTTAATCGGAGCTTTATTTAAAAAAATCAGTGTAATTAACTTTTTAGAATTACGTGAAAGTGTTTAAAAAGTAAGTAACCGTAATGCTTACAGTTATTTTACAATGAAAATAACGCCCGCAAGTTTCCAATGTATTATTTGCATATAAATACAACTGTAAACGCAACGATTTCTTACCTTTTACACAGTTTTCACATAATTATAAAAAGTTAATTAAACAGATTTTTAAAATATAGCTCCGATTAAATGATAAAAATTGAAAACCACGAAATATGACACTAAATTGCGACGTTGCCACTCATACGGTATAAACGCTCATAATACCTTGTAGAAACATTGCTTTAAATAAAACTTAATTGCTTTAAGCGATAACATCACTGATTGTACTGCTGCATAGTATTTGTTAACTTTTTCCTGTTTCGTTTTTCCTGTCGGGGAAAGAATATTCTATTCATCTGTCTACTTCTTATTTTGTATTGTTTGATAATTGCTGAAACAGAATTATCAACTATAGTTTTTGTTCTTTTTGGTCAATACATACCTTCAAGTTATTATAACGTATTTGGCTGGATTTTTATTTTAAGATTTTTCATAAAATAAAATGTTTGAATATCTCAAATAATTGCGAAGTTGTAAGCGTTTTAAAATCTATGCTAGACAAAGACGGCACTACTAGCATCTGAGGTCATCAGAAAGAAACGCGTTAGTAGCTTCGCACCATTCAGTACAATGACCATTTTGAGTGACAAAAATAGACTAATAACTTCAAAAGCGTGTAACTTCTCTATTTTTCTTCGTCGTCGTAGTCGTCTTTTTTTGTTACATATTTTTGATACAAGTCGAGTACCTACATCATTCAAACATTTCAATAAAACCATCAAATATTCAATCTGTATCGAAATACGCACTCATATTTTTCTGTTTATGCTTTCTTGCAATTTTTAGTATACTTTCAGACTAACAATAGACGTTCGCTTCCTTTAAATAGTAGTTGGTTAAAGAGAGGCTCAAAGAGATGTCAGCACCAAATAATGAGGTCCGCTAGGGTCGATGCCTGCCAGGGTTGCAGGAAAGTCCGAAAGGGTTACCGTGGCCCGCGGCACAGGCAACTGAAGAAACACGGGTGGGTTTTAGTCAGTAAGAGTCTGACACACTGATCCGCCCAGAGCGGGAGAAGTTATTTGATGATAATGAAATGTTTTTTTGTTTTGAAGTGTAAAATTATCTCATTTGACAGTTAACGAAAAACTACTGAGGGGCAATTCCCGTATTTTTAAGAACGTTCGCATTCTAATCTCAGTGTCAATCTGTCAAAAATTGTATAGCGTTTACCTACATTTTTGACATTAGACCGTCGCTGAGATGAGATTGCGACTTGAATTTGAACGTTTTTAATTACGGGAATTGGCCTTCTGGTTTTATAACGAAACTGAATGGAAATGAAGGATGTTTGGAGTATCGCCTAGTTTCTAAGTTAGTTCTCTTCGAGCTTCGAAATCATATAACGAAACTGAATGGAAATGAAGGATGTTTGGAGTATCGCCTAGTTTCTAAGTTAGTTCTCTTCGAGCTTCGAAATCAAAAGGTTGTCTTCAAAAAGTCTATATCGACGCTTGAAAGGCAATCATTGCTAACCGACATAAATTCGTAAAATGAGTTTTATATACCATTCAAACCGACAGATTTTTCTGCGTCGTTTGGTCTAGGTCTCAATATAGTTCTACGACGAGTTTTATTGTCGCTTAGATACTTCGTGATTTCGGTCAAGTCTACGTTTTGTGCTTAACAAACGACACAAAAAAAGTGATTTTAAGAATATCTACCAGTTACAACATTCTAACAATTAGGAATATGAACTTAGTCAGTTTTTCATGTATAGACTTTTTCATTTATTACGTATTTCTACAGAACACCGATTAAGCCAAAGAAAATTAAATCTTCTTTCAAGGCATTAAGACTCAATTTTAAATGCATAAAGTATTGCTAGGGTCAACACGATTTTCTTAATAATAATAGTCAGATTAAAAAAAAAAATATTTTGGTCATTGTATTATGCTTTTAACTCAATGCTCTAATTGGGGTGTATGAGGTCTTGCGTTAATTATGTTACATGTTGTATATTTACATAGTCTATTTCTGTACAGAAGGCGTATCAACACTCACGTTCCATTTATATCAGTTCAATACAAAAATGTTTCATTCAAATCTGTATCGGCCTTCGAGTTAAAAATAAAGCATCCAAAGTACTTACTTATCATTCACGCTCTTCATCTGAGTTTTTAGAATGAGTATAATTCCCCTTTATACGTCATATCGACGATGAACTACCTTTTTTCTATTTTAACTTTTTAATGCCAAGAGACGTGAAATGCTATTTCGCGTGTACCTACTGGCAAAACCTCCTAACACGATATTTGACTATATTTTATCCCATTAAACACTAATAATTATAATAACTTCCAAATTGTGAGATGCTAATTTTGCTGCGAATACCTCCTTACTTTAAGTAGAAATAACTACTATTTAATTCTGTTGAAATTTTCAAAAAATAAATATGTCTAATATATTGATAGTGAAATGAACACTCTTTTTCTAGTCACATAAAAACCTGGTATTTAGTAATATTTGACCAACTATTTAATTAGGTACGGTTTACGGGGCCCGCTAGGGCCGTAGTAGGGCCCTAGCGGACCCCGTCATTGATGCTGACATCTCTTTGAGGCGCGCGTGGAACACAACGCGCTGTGACCCGAGCCTGGTCCTTATCGGACGGCGAGCTGCCCATTGCTCTCCGTCCGCAAGGCCGTGCCTACGGTGGCCGGGAATCGGCTTGTGACTTCCGACGCCCAGGGCGTCTCCTACGGCAGCTAGGGGCGTGGTGAGGGCGGCTTCTCATGCCCATCATGCATGTATGCCATGCATGTGCTTCCCTACCAATCTTATTCGTTCCACCTGCTGAAAATCTCGCACCTGGATATGAGCTGTTGCCTTGGCTAACCTGGAAGTATTTAAATAGACTTTGGACTCAGGTATGCCAAAGCAAAGAAAACCTGATCAGGTGGAGATTCACAGATGACTCCGCCCTGTAGTGTAAATGTGGTATTGTCCCATAAACAATTATTATTATTTATTTATTTCAGACAAGTCCATAGATTATATAAAAAAATCAATCAAATAAAAACAAACTTACATTAAAATAAACAGCAATAAATAATATTACACATACACATTACATTACTTATCCAATGTCACAGTTAAATAAAATATATAAAGAACATTACACATTAAAAAATAAACTAAAAGCATGTCAAATAATACGAGAAGACGCGCTAACATGAAGCTGCATCCACCTCTGTATCAGGGACAGGTCCCACCGCTCGGACAACACCCTCAGGAGACTGTTCGAGCTGCTTCGTAGGCGACTCAATAGTGAAGCGCTGCGCTTCCTTATGATCGCGAAAAAATCATCGGTCCGCGCCTCAGAAAACATAGTCGAAGCACTACGAAACTGCGGCTGCCCTAACAGTATCCTGAAGGCATTGTTGTACTGTACGCGCAGTGCGCTGTACGCCCGCTGCGTAAAGTTGGTCCACAGACTGCACGTGTAAAACGACTGACAATATGCCTTAAATAAAATCACCTTCACAGGTCTAGTACATCGCGCAAACCTGCGAGCCAACATATTACACCGGACAGACAGCGCCCTGCGCTCCCTGTCAATGTCCAGATTGTCAGACAAGTCGTCAGAGACCCAGTGGCCCAAGTACTTGAAACGCTGCACCCTTTTTAAAGGAATGCCGCAAAGAGTGACAGGAGGTACGGATGAGTAACATTTGGTACCGGCTTTGAAGATTACAATGGGGCCCTTAATATTTTGTCCAGCGTGTCTGGCGTTGTCTGCAAGCACAGGAGTAGATGGACGCCACTGAAGGTGCCAAGCTCGAAGCCAAATTCTGGGCTGACTGAATATACAAGGTGTTGTTTTGCATCCTCGTCAAATTCGAGGAGGTAACTATGCTAATGATTCTCGACACGAATCAATAATAAAATAAGTAGGTATTATTTTTTAATTTTTGGAAATCGTCATGTGTACTTGTGTAGGGCCCGTATGATACCGCCCTGTAACTGCGCTGTAACTGTAACGCACGCAAACAGCGACATAGTCGTGTGAAACTGCCTACTGCATACGCAACGGGGCGATTGTATTTTTTGAATGTGGAGTATTCTGAAATACTGCCAAACTTAAATATCTAAAAAAACAAGTATGTATTAACTATTGAGCAGGATCGTAATTTAATTTGATTATTTATGTCTTTCGTAACAGCCTCCTGAAATTTGACGAGGATGCAAAACAATACGTTGTATATTGCTATTGACACGCTAAGAAGACGACCTACTTATGTTTTACAAGCCTAAAACTCTGGAATACCGACCACAAAATCGCGGGTCGCCTATCTGTTTACAGCCTTAATATTTGTGGGGCATAAAATATTTATCAAAATAATTATTCGCCGATATTTATGCGCCATTTTAATAACCACAGCACCGTTGAGAATTTCTATTGAAATATTCAACATTGAAGGCGGCTTAATCCTTCCGTGAGGAAAGTCTTATAATAATGGCTCCCTCAATGTTGTGGAGAGGAAATCTTCTTTATAATATTATTTGGTGATAATTGTTTTATTTTTGGCAAATAAATACGAATTTCTTCCGGGTTTTTAACCGACTTCAATCAAGGAGGAGGTTCTCAATTCGACTGTATGTTTTTTTTGTATGTTTGTTACGCGATATTTTCGGCAATATTGTGGATCGATTTCGAAAATTCTTTTTTTTATGGATAGGGTAGGGTGGTCCCATATAAATTTTACTAACTTAACTTGGATAGTTTTTCAGTCAGCTTCAATAATACGTTTTTTTCCACATTACGTAGGTAGGTACCACAACTAAAAATTGAAAAATAAAAACTTTTTACAAAAAAAAAAACAAAACACTACAAAGTGAAAAATACAAAAAATTTAAACGCAAAACACTAAAATGCAAAACCAAAGTCACCGACTTCCGAAATTGAAGTTATTTTTCACAAGTCTGTTGTTTTTTTTTTTAAGTTTTTTAATCCTATGGGGGTATTTTTTTAATAATAAATCTTTGTGGTCTACTTTGATTTTAGTAACTGACACATTTTTGTACTTGCAATAGCAGTCATTACGGGTGAAGAAAGGGTTTCCCACCGAACTTAGGTTTCATTTATTTTTTATTAAGGCACATTAACAACACAAACGCAAACATTTACAAATAACAGAGAACAGAGATGAAGAATGGAGTAGTGTTTACGTCAATTACAAACGTGACAACATTCACAAAAAAAATTAAGAAAAAGGTTTTAAATAGGTCAACATAAAGGTCACATAATTATATATAAGTAGTGGGCATCACGTCAGTATAGGTATATAAGCCGTCTGCACAATGGCATTTCCAACGGCAATAACTACGACCTTACATACAAGCTTTCATCCCTTAACTAACCCATTTATTTATGGAAAAAAATTTCAAAAATCCTTCCGTTGTCACTTTCGTCATCCTTAAAAGGAACTCTTGCGCAAACACGCTACTTGTTTGTCAGTGAGTTAATGAATTAATTATTTCTACCTACCTACCCACCACTTACTCCTACGAGTACCTACCACCTACCCACCTACCTTACTTTTTTTGGCTTTGTTTGGTACCTTGTAGATATTTGCTAAGTATCATATAAAACAGCTACTCTATAATTTATATTATTGTTGTACGGGGTCAAATTTAATTATTTAGGGAAACTCGACAGATGTGATGGTATCGATATATAAACATGATAAAACGAAAAATTCATTATTTGATGATGTTTTTATTTGGAGTCAACGACCGTAAGTAGTGGTTACTTGAAATATCAGTTTCTTGGTGTTAACTTGGCTGACGTGATAAGTATCGATATCAAAACACGACCATACAAACAGAGGGGCAATTCCCGTATTTTTAAGACCGTTCGCATTCTAATCTCAGTCTCAATCTGTCAAAATTACAATCAATTTACATACATTTTTGCCAGGTTTTTGACATTGATTGTCGCTGAGATGAGATTGCGACTTGAATTTGAACGTTTTTTAAGTACGAGAATTGGCCTGCTGATTTTCTCTACTCAAACTTCAAGTAACTACACCACCAGCGGTCCCGGCCCCCATTAAAATAATTATATATTTTTTTGTTTCGTCATTTTCAGATATCGATGACCATAACGTCTGCGAAGTTTCGCTAGCTAATTTAATTTAAACCTGTATAATGAAGACGCTAGCATGAACAAAACTTTATATTGACACAGTATACATAGAACTTTAGAAAAACCAACTGGAAGTTTTAGACTAAAATAAAACTAGTAGTCAGAAGTTCCTCTTAAGCGAATTTTTAAAGCCAGTATCTAGCAAGTTATTTTAAACTGTAATACTTTTTGAGAAGAAAGGCTTTCAGATTAAAAATGTAAGTAAACGAAGTGTTACCAATGTAAGCTACACCAGTCGATGTACAATTACAAGTAAATAATGAGGCGAGAGGATTACTAAAAATATCTGCGGATGGGTTGACCCAAAAAAAAAGACATAAAAACTTTTTATTTTTATCGTGTTTAGATATCGATACCCATCACATATGCAGAGTTTTGCTAGCTATTTTAATTTGACCCTGTATAGTGGTACGATTACAGCCTTACACCAATCATCTGGCACACGGCCATATCTCCAACACATTCACATATATAAGTATCCGGCACAACAGGCTTGTTACCACTCCGTCACCGCCCTTCAGTATTTCAGCAGACACTCTGTCGTAACCTGCAGCTTTCGCAACTTTCATCCTTTTTAGTGCTCTTACAATGTCATCTAGGCTAGGTGGAGCGACGATCTTCACAGGGTGGCTGGTTTGGACTGCTGTAGGCTGATGATGATGACAATCTCATCTATTTCTATTTAATTCTCTTCATCTACATCTGAGCTTGTGCCTTCAAAACTGGCGTCTGCCCAGTTACCCACTCTTAACGCACTATCCTGACAACTAAATAAACTTTCAAACTATCCCTCTCAGCGTTCCAGGACCTTACACTCTTCGCTTAGTAAACATCCATGTTCTGCTCTTAAAGAATTCATGCTCGATGTTCCTGTCACTCAACGAGCCAATCTTACCTGTTTCCAGAACAGCTTAACATTGGTCCTGAAGTTTATCAGAGAACTTCCTGTTATACTTTTCTTCCTTTTTCATTTTTACCATCTTGCATCTCTTTCACTTTCGTTTTCATTTCGGAGTATTTCTTTTTCACTCTTTCCTAATCATCTGTCACATTCGTTGCTTGATTTATCCTGTTTTAGGTCTTATAGGCTAACACATTAAGCCAGGCCTCATTCTTCTTCCTCACTCAGAACCCCTTTAACTTCACTATCTACCCAAGAATCATTCGTTCTACTACCACATCTCCTCTGCCCTAGACCACATACTTTTGTGGCTACTTGTACCATACTATTTCTCACTATATCCCATACTTCTTACTGTATTCGTACCATAAAATATTTTATTTGTCTTCACTTTTATTTCCCTCTTATATTCCTCTTTTACTTTCAATTCTTGCAGTCTTTCTAGAGCAGTCACAGGAACTCGAACTCGGTGACATCAATGCCTGAATTGTTCAGGCCATTTACTCGACACATAACCAGATAATGATCAGTCCTTACATTAACACCGTGATATGCTCTAGTATCTGTAACTTTAAACTTTCATCTACTATTACAAAATCGATCATACTTTTGCTGT
Organism: Brachylomia viminalis; assembly: GCA_937001585.2. Taxonomy (NCBI): domain Eukaryota; kingdom Metazoa; phylum Arthropoda; class Insecta; order Lepidoptera; family Noctuidae; genus Brachylomia; species Brachylomia viminalis. The sequence continues at coordinate 25,113,536 of OW443294.2, read as the reverse complement.
CTTGCCTTTCCCACGTATATCTGTGAACCTTTCTTGTCCGTGTGGTGTCCGGACACAAAGAATAGCACCACCCCATATCTTCCAATGGGTGTCGTAAAAGGCGACTAATGGAGCTTACGACCCAGTGCATGATATCAAGCACCTTGGGTCACCCGAATGGTGGCGGGTAAATAAACCATCAACAAATGCATTCCCAAAGAGGGTTAGTGTCAGGCAGGCGGCCGGCTATAAAATCTAAGCCAAATCCCTATGTAACATGGACAGTGAAAATGGTTTGCGCGATAGGGTTAGGGCGTACCCCGCAGGCGACGCGCAGGAGCAGCACCCGGCCCCTGCGGGAAATGGACAAGGGTTGTTGCACCACCCCGGGCGGGTGCGACGTAAGAAGCGAGCTCGGGAAGTGAGATTGAGGTATGCTAGTTGGAATGTTGGGACAATGACTGGAAGAGCAAGAGAGTTAGCAGATGTGTTGAAAAGAAGAAGAATAAATGTAGCGTGTTTGCAAGAAACTAAATGGAAAGGTACAAAAGCGAGAGAAATTGGTGAGGGATACAAGTTCTTTTACTGTGGAAGTGACGGAAAAAGGAATGGCGTGGGAATAGTATTAGATAGTAATTTGAAAGAAAGTGTGATGGATGTAAAAAGAATTAATGACAGAGTTATAGTTGTGAAAGTCATGTTAGAGAATGTTATACTGAACGTGATTAGTGTGTATGCTCCTCAGGTAGGAAGTGAAGAAAGGATGAAAGAGAAGTTTTGGGAGGATTTTGATGCAGTTTTAATGACCATCCCGGTGCATGAGGAACTGATAATAGGAGGTGATTTTAATGGGCATGTGGGAAGAATGAGAGGAAGTTACGAAAGAGTGCACGGGGGATGGGGATATGGTCGTTTAAACAATGAGGGGGAAACTATGTTGCAATCTGCTACTGCATTCGATCTAGCAGTAGCCAACACTTGGTTCCAAAAAGCCGATGGACACCTAGTAACATACAAGAGTGGAGCACATAATACACAAATAGACTACTTTCTTGTCAGACGCAACAACTTAAAGCACGTCAAGGACTGCAAAGTGCTACCGGGAGAAGATCTGGTCTCACAACACAGACTCCTGGTTATGGAAGTAGTCTTACAAATAAGGCTTGTAAAACATAGAGAACGCCCCCCTCCTAAAATAAAATGGCATATGTTAGAGAAGACTGACTGTGCGACGAAATTAAGAGACCGAGTGGTAGATAAAATGATAGAGATGGGTGAAATGAATGACCGAAGCGTAAATGAATGTTGGAATGAAATGGCTCAGTATATTAGGAGTGCAGCAAAAGGTATTTTGGGAGAGACGAAAGGAAGAGGCACGATAGATAGGGATACGTGGTGGTGGTCGACAGAGATTCAGAATGTGCTGCGAGAGAAAAAGAAGAAATTTAAGGAATGGCAGAGCATTGGAAATGAGCGTTCTAGCCTGAGAGCTGAAAGAAAGAGTGAGTATGATGCTCTCAAGAAAAAAGCCAAAAGAGCTGTGGCTATAGCGAAAGCTAGTGCTCACGAAAAGCTTTATGACATGTTGGAAACTTCGGCAGGCCAAAAACATCTATACCGGCTTGCTAGAGCTAGAGAGGGAAAGGCGAAGGGTGTGGTCCAGGTAAAATGCGTAAAAGACGAAGCTGGAATGATATTGTCGGAAGATGAGAAAATTAAAAATAGGTGGAAAGTTTACTTTGAAAGACTGATGAATGAGGAGAATGACTGGAGTGGTATGCTTGATAATAAACCAGAAAATGAGGGATTAGTAAGAGAAGTCAGTGTGGATGAAGTGAGGATTGCTGTAAGCGGAATGAAGAATGGTAAAGCATTAGGACCGGACGGAATACCTGTTGAAGTATGGAAAATATTGCGGATGGCCGGTTGGACGTGGTTAGCGTTATTCTTCAATAAGCTGTTGCTGGAAGAAGCCATACCTGACGAATGGTGTAATAGTTCGCTGGTGCCCATTTTTAAAAACAAAGGTGATGTGCTGGAGTGCAATAATTATAGAGGAATAAAGCTAATGTCACACAGCATGAAAGTTTGGGAGAAAGTTGTTGAAAGGCGACTGAGAGAAGAGACCGAAATTTCACAGAACCAGTTCGGTTTTATGCCTGGCCGGGGTACGACGGATGCCATCTTTGCTATCCGCCAGCTATGCGAGAAATACAGAAGTGCGCACAAAAACTTGCACATGGTGTTCATTGACCTCGAAAAGGCATACGACCGAGTGCCCCGTGAGGCTCTGTGGTGGGCCCTAAAGGAGAAAAGTGTGCCAGGGAAGTATGTCAAGTTGATCCGTGCAATGTACAATCGATGCACTACCCAAGTCCGGTCTACAGCGGGCACTACCGGCAGCTTCAATGTGGCTGTCGGCTTGCACCAAGGGTCGGCTCTCAGCCCTTACCTCTTCCTGATGGTAATGGACGCTCTGACGTCGGACATACAGGAAGAGGCTCCCTGGTGCATGCTGTTTGCTGATGACATTGTGCTGATTGCCGAGAGCGGTCTAGAGGTCCAGAACAGATTGGAGATGTGGTGGCAAAGACTGGAGAATGTTGGCCTGAAACTTAGCAGAACCAAAACAGAGTACTTGTTCTGCGATTTTGGCGGTCTCTCCAGTCCTGTGCCTGTTACTCTTGCTGGAACGCCCATACCAATCTGTTCCGACTTCCGGTACCTCGGGTCGCTTGTCCAAGGAGATGGCGATGTAGACCGGGACATAACACACCGGATCAACTCAGGATGGATGAAATGGCGACAGGTCACTGGAACAACTTGTGACCCACAGATGCAAGTTAAAGGGGAAAATATACAAATCTGTGATTAGACCTGTCGTATTGTATGGATCGGAATGCTGGGCTGTGAAGAAGATGGATGAAAAACGATTACATGTAGCGGAGATGAGGATGTTGAGATGGATGTGTGGAGTGACAAGAATGGATAAAGTAAGGAATGAGTATATAAGAGGAAGTTTGAAAGTAGCGCCTGTGACAGAAAAAGTGAAAGGGAATCGACTGTCTTGGTATGGACATGTGATGAGGAGGGATGACACTCATGTGACTAAGAGAGTGATGGGTATGAATGTTGATGGAGGGAGAGGAAGAGGACGGCCAAAGAAAAGATGGATGGATTGTGTGAGAAATGATATGAGTGAAAAGGGAGTAGACGATGCCTTGACGTCTAACAGGGGAGAATGGAAGAAGAAAACGTGTTGCGCCGACCCCAAGTAAAATGGGATAAGGGCAGGAAGATGATGATCTGTGAACCTTTCTATGAATGAACATAGTGTTCATGACAGAGAAATCCGTCTCTACACATACCTCTAGTAAATTCATCCCATTCTCTTTCACTCTATCATCCCCAAATGGACCAAATACTTCTTCGTACCCATTCCTCTTCACACCATTCCAACCATTAAAGTCTCCAAGCATAACAATATTCTCGTTTGACCTAAACCCATTCACTAAATCCTTTATACTGCCCCAAAATTGTGTCCCTCTTCGAAGGTGAGCTTGCCATATCGGCTGCATAAGTGCTCAAAATAAAGATAGGGTTTAGCGCCACTTTTGTTCTTACCCATAGAATCCTGGGACTCACACAAACATAATGTTTCACACATTTCATCATCCGTTCGGAGAGGATAAACCCCACACCCTGTCAGGCCTTATATGTGTTTCTTGAAAACTGAACCAGGTAGCGGTCAGAAAACCGTGTTTAGATATGTCTACTCTCTTTCTTTTCGGCTCATTCACACATAGCACATCTATCCCTTTATCCTTCACCATCTCACACAGCTCATCGATCTTATCTTTTATACCTCCCTGCACATTCAGCGTAGCTAAGCGACATTCCGCCGCTCGCGTTTCGCCCCGTGGAAACAACTGACGTGGTGTGTAGCATGCATCACTGCAGCCTCCGAGTTGATAGTTACCTAGCTCTTGCCCGCGACTTTGTCTGCGATCTAGAACGAAAAATAGCCTATGTCTCTCATCAGGGCATGGTCTACTCAAGTGCCAAACTTCAACCAAATCCATTTAGCTGTTTCAGCGTGAAAGCGTAACAAACAAATATACAAAAAATCCAATCTTTTCTCTTCATAATATTTATTTAAATTTTTTATTTTGATTCATTCAGTTCCCACGAGAAACAGATGAAAAAAATTGCCGACACCTTACAGAGCCCCGCGTGTAGAGGTAAGGCTTGTTAGTTCCTGGGAGCGCCCGATTACAGACAACAGGCACGCTGGCGACTATGCTCCCCCCTAGTCTTGTAGATCTCGGCACGGCAACCTTTCCTTGGTTGTGTGTTGTTTGTACCACACAGAGGAATGCAATAGAATCCTCAAGCTGTGCCCTTAGTCGCCTTTTACGACACCCACGGGTTAAGATAGAAACTTCACACTAACCATTCACACTTTGCCCGACCCGGGAATCAAACCCAGGACCACATGCTCAGCTGTAGCGTTAGTGATCACTTGACCAATGAGGAAGTCAAAAAAAAATAAAAATTGTACCAAAAGTGAAAAACAATACCGAAGTATAAACCTTCCCACACGCAACAGACATTCAACCAAAATACATATCATTCTAAGCCCATACTAGATTTGCCCAAAAATATGAACTTAAGCCATGGGATTTCTGCCGCGAAATGAAGACAAATTAGGTCATAAGGGGCACAAAAAATAAACATAATAAGGAAAATGAAGTTCGTGAATAAACGCCAAAGCATAAGCAATTCTCTGGAGTTTTTCCAACTCGGAATCGAACAAGTCAATAAGTATTATACTTCTCTCCGTTAAGTACATCCAACATGAATATTGGAAACAAAAAATTATCGTGGGTTGAATAATATAGACATTAGGAAAATGGGTAGATTACATAAAAATCTTCAAAAATAAAAATGAGAAGTGTGAAGATGTCATAATAGCAAATTAATGGGGTTGTAATATAAATGACTATGATCTATGTTATTTATTTTAGAAGTATGTATGTATGTTTGTATGTATGTATGTATATTCTCATATTATTTGTTTTATTTTAATAAGTGAATTGTTTTTGATTTTATGTATTATATTTTCTCTTTTACTCTTACACACGCTGTCTACATCTCTAAATCTACTATCCTATCGCAGGTATGCTGGAAGAGATTTCATTAGATATAAGCATCACCTTTGTACCTATTTTTCTGTTATTTTCTTCTTGTCTGTTTATATAAGTATGTACATAAATGGTTAAATAAATAAATGACTTGAATTTCACTGTTTTGGGGTCGACTTCGAGTCTATCCGGATTCAGCAGAATACAAGGATTTTACATAAAGCGACTGCCTTCTGAGGGGCAATTCCCGTATTTTTAAGACCGTTCACATTCTAATCTCAGTCTCAATCTGGCAAAATTACAATCAATTTACATAAATATTTGACAGGTTTTTGACATTGATTGTCGCTGAGATGAGATTGCGACTTGAATTTGAACGTTTTTTAAGTACGAGAATTGGCCTACTGATATCCACAACCCAGTAGCTACTGGGTAGTTACTGGGTAACACGATAGCCCTTGGTAAGACCGGTTGTCAGACTTTTGGGCTTCTGACTACCGGCAATGACTGAAAAGGTAATACTACTACTTAAATTTTACATAACCCTCCAACGAAGCTAAACTAAGAGGACCCAACACAATGTCACGTCCAATAATGAATTTGAACCTAGGCACAATAAACTACTAATTCCCGTTTTCAGTATCACTAGGTAAATTAGCTCTTAATCAAAGCGGAACACTGTTGTATTTTCAACGCTCGGTTCAGCGTCGAGAGTTGAAAATCGAACACTGCAATCATAATATCAAGGCGTACATTTAGGCGTGTAGAGTAAGTAAAAACGGGCAGCGTGTTAACTCTGTTGTTTAGCTCCCTTTAGTACACCAATTTACAACAGCCTTATTACATTTTTTTTTATATTAAAGTGAAGTAAGCCGGTCAAAGAAGTATACAAAGCGGGGTTTAAAAATTCCAAGCAAAAGATAAAAGGAGTGTCCATAAACAAGATGGCTGCTGACTTAAAAGGGTTCGTGATTAAACGGCACCAGCGCAGATTATTCTACTTAGGATCAGATTAAGTATTATTATTGACACTTGTCTTCTAGACCCACTCATTGTTCAGAGAGCACGTAAAACCATCTACTGAGTAATCAACCGAAAGAGTATTAAATTGTGTAACGTAATTTTAGGTTGTAAACGTCAACTACAACATAGATTGTTGTAACGAAGTACAAAAGGAAATATTGCTATTATTAACGGGCTAAAAAGATGGTCATGTGATTTCAGTTTGAACGACCAGACCCATTTTGTAATGATAAGTGGTAATCTGTTGCAGTGGGTAATTTACAGTCTACAAAGATGGTCATGTGATTTCAGTTTGAACGACCAGACCCATTTTGTAATCATTTCAGTTTGAACGACCAGACCCATTTTGTAATGATATGTGGTGATCTGTTGCAGTGGGTAATTTACAGTCTACAAAGATGGTCATGTGATTTCAGTTTGAACGACCAGACCCATTTTGTAATTATTTCAGTTTGAACGACCAGACCCATTTGGTAATGATAAGTGGTAATCTGTTGCAGTGGGTAATTTACAGTCTACAAAGATGGTCATGTGATTTAAGTTTGTACGACCAGACCCATTTTGTAATCATTTCAGTTTGAACGACGAGACCCATTTTGTAATGATATGTGGTGATCTGTTGCAGTGGGTAATTTACAGTCTACAAAGATGGTCATGTGATTTCAGTTTGAACGACCAGACCCATTTTGTAATGATAAGTGGGTAATTTTTCAGTCACTAGATGGGATAATTGTTTTGATGGGATTCTTTAGCTCTCCATGGCTCTGAAAGCTGACTTTCCCTGCCTTTGCCTCATAAATGCCAGACAGAAGAATCATCAAAACTACCTACCCCAAAACAATTTTATGGGATAGGAAAAACCCTAGCCAGAGGGTGAAAAAAATTATTAAAAGTCTACTTAGCAAATTATTTCTCGTAACTACTAAGCACCCCTGTTACAGGTGAATTAAAAAATTAATTACTACCGCAATATACATATACCAATGTCAAATGACATCACAAATGGCACGCAGTGCGACATAAGAATAATATTTGCTAAAGTCTCCGGTTAATTTTGTAATGGTCAGGTATTGTCAGGATAGAACTGTTTACCTTTATTTAGTTTTACTATTTTAAGGACAAATTATTTAATTTTATATTATTTTATTGTGTTTGGCTGGCTTACAGATAACATTACAGAAGTTAAAGTAAGGTAATTCACGATAAGCCATATACAAGCCTCCACAGTTATTCAATAGATTATGCTTGTACAAATTTTGAAATTGACTAACTCATCATTAAGCATAACGCTAACTACTCTCTCTCTCTCTCTCTCTTTGTGACCTCAATGTTCACAGTTATTTTATTGTCGAATATGTTTAGGGCTCCTCACCCAAGGGGTACCAACGATAAAGTCAAAGTCAAACCATTTATTTAAAATAGGCACATAAAAGGCACTTTCGAACGTCAACATTTACATTTAAATAGAATTGATTCTAGTTGCCCCTTCCAAAAGGTAGTTTCGTATGGAGAAGAATGGGCAAGAAACTCTACCGTTACTCTTTTAAAATGTGTTACAATATTTTGTATACATTAATTATAATAATTATATGTTAAGACGATGCACCTATAATAAAAATTACCCTTTTTTTTTTTTTTGTGGGTGGGAAATCATCAAATAACTTCTCCCGCTCTGGGCAGAGCAGGAGGGCGCGCATAAAAATTACCCTACCACAATGGGTAAAAAGAATTTAAAAAAATTTGCAATGATAAATAAGTTAATTAAGTGATAAATACATGGTATTCACATATTTAAAAACATTGTAAAAGTATACGATTTACAAATTATGTAAACAAGTAATATGTCAGTGTGTGAGTTAAAGTAATCACTTAATGTAAATCAATGTCATAAAAATGATAAACTATACAATTAAAGTATCTGTGCCGGACGGGCGTGATCGCTGGGTTCCAGGGTGAGGGAGGTTGTAATACCCAACCAGGGCTATCCCGGTATGAGGTCGGGCGTCTCCCAATCCACAGCGGCGCTGACGTCCTACACCTATAAGTTCCAGGTATCTTCAAGATTCCCGACTGTGGCTTCGTACTGATGTCTTCGTGTTCCGGGGTACTTACATATATGAAGGGGTTGATAAATAATAACACCAACTTGAAAGTTCTTTAACTGTTCAGGGAGCGATTCGGGTCCTCTTGAGGGGTTCACTTGATGACGTATTTTGAGCCGTAAAGTTCCTTGCTGATGACTACGAAATTAGCGGTCGTGACGCGCCCGCTTAAGTGGCTCGAATCTTTACCGTAACGAGGACCGCGAATTTCTCCCTGATTTTTCGTTTATTTTTGTTACGTTTACAAGCATTCTTACAGCTAAACCTCCCTAGTTAGGCACCCTATCCAGACATGTCATACATAACCGGATTCCTTGCGTAATCCCCTATCTATTGACACTACAGGAGCGACTGTGTGTCTTTCAGCTGAAAAGTTATTTTATTACAAAGGGGAAAACGGGTGAAAATTTACTATTATCCAGTCTGTCAGGTGGATTTCCTGCGAAACCCCTGAACCGATATTCAATTTCTAAACGGGTACCTAAAGTAGGTCTATCGAACTAAAGAAATCTAGTATTTTCATAGATACATCTAGATTTTTCAGGGCGTGAAGCGCCTCTGAAGACTGTAAGAAAAAACGTACTATTTTGCCCCTGCTCCCAACCTGTGCTCATCAAAAAGGTGGACTTCCCATTTGACCACAGGTCCAAAAATTACATCCAGGGCTAGGTCTCGGTCTAGGCTACCTGGACGTACCAAAAAACTATAGGGAAACTATATGCGTCCCACCCTTTTGATGCTCACAAGGTTGCGACCAGTGGGTTAAATGAAAAACGACTCAATTTCATCTTTAATAGCTTTCTAGTACATACAATATGATGTCTAGGCTAGAACTATACCTATTCTATCTTATTATGCTATAAAATACAACATTCAAAAGGTTTTACTACCAATTATTCACTAAGAACGTTTTAGCACTTATGACCCTATCTGGGTACATGGGCGCACGTAGTGGTACGCCTGCTGTCTATTAAGTTTTAAAACATTCTTAGCAGTAAATTACTATTATTTGAACAAAATTAAGTATGGCGATGTTCCGACACGTACATACATTCTATTTAACAAATTAGGGAATAAATAAACTAAGAAACTACTGTATAACATTAACAAATCTGAGTATGGTGACGCTCCGTCGCGAACATCTCTCCCGCCGTGCAGTGCAGTGTCGACTCGTAGCGACGTCGGCGCGGCGCTGCATCACGCCGGTGAGCGACGACCGTAGTCACGACGCTCGCCGTCGCGACGCCTGCGTTACTTCGGTAGTGGGACGAGCTTCTTCACCGGACGCTTTAAAGTGCCGCCAGCAGTGCGCACCTCAGCGGTCCGGACTTCACCGTCGGCCCCGGGGAACACGGCGACTATGCGGCCTCGCGGCCATGTGTTGCGAGGCAGCTGGCCGTCTGCGATGAGGATAGGGTCCCCCACCTGCAGACCGGGCCCGCGGCTGTGAGGCTCCCGCCGGTTTTGGAGCTCCGGCAGGTACTCTCTGACCCAGCGGCGCCAGAACATGTCGGCGAGTATTTGTGATCGCCGCCACAGTTTTTTCTGTCTATGTCTTGATCGGTGAACACGCCCACTGTGCTGTAAACTGCGGTGTGTCCAATCTATGTATAGCTGTGTTATGTGATGGTCGCCGTGTAATATCGGCGGTCGCTTCACATCGTCGGCCACTTCGCTGGTCGCGGATATACGACTCCTCAGTCGTATGACGTTGTCTATGATTTCTATTTGCAGCGGCCTCAGGCGACTGTCTTTCTCCAACGTCTTCTCTTCTTGCAGTCTCGCTATTTCCTGAGCGAACGACTGCTGCTGTACGACCTGTACGAGTATCTTCTCTGCTTCTTGAAGAAAACCCGCTTCTATGGTTTGTCTATTGGGTTGATTTTCCGACGTTTTCTTTGCCGGCTTCGGAAGGCAAGGCGCCGCCATCTTCTGTTTCCGCCAGTCGGGATCCTTCTCGGCGTTCTTCCTGGTCCTTTTGTAGAACGTTTTCTCTCTATGTCCCCGACATAGAGATATAAATCTTAGAACGCTCGCTGTAGCTCGAAGCAGTCGCTCCCAACGGGAGAATCTTGACGGATCCGGGATGGCTTCTGTCAACATGCGATTTTCATGCTTTTGGACGGCGGTAAGGGTCCTTTCCTCCCCTGTGTCCTCTGTGGTCGGAGGTTTTTCGGTTGGCCATGACGACGGTTCTTCGTACAGGAAGCTGGGGCCACAATACCACGCGTGATGCGTGTCGAAATTGTGTGGCACGTCTCGAGTATCGATGTCAGCTATGTTCATCTTCGTCGGTATCCATCGCCAGTCTTCGACTTTGCTGTTCTCTTCTATGGCGGCTATTCGATGAGCGACAAAGGGTTTGTATACTCGAGCTCCTTTCTTTATCCACGTCAGGACGGTCTTGCTGTCTGACCAATATGTCACCGATGCAGGCTTGATGTCGTGTTCGCGTATCACGGCTGTGGCCACGCGGGTTCCCATCACCGCGGCCTGTAGCTCGAGGCGTGGAATTGACTGTAGCTTCAGCGGTGCCACCTTCGCCTTTGCCATGACGAGGCTGACATGCTGCTTGCCTTCTGCTGTTGTGGCCCGCCAGTACACCGCTGCTGCGTATGCCATCTCGCTCGCGTCGGTGAAAACGTGAATCTGAACTTCTGTTGCTTTGCTGTACCCCGGATAGCACCTTGGTATGCTGACATTCTTGAGCTGTCGTAGGTGCTGTATCCAGCTTCTCCACTGTGTGGCCAGGTCCTCGTCCAACTCTTGGTCCCAGTCGACTATTCGTCTCCAGGACTCCTGCAGTATCTGCTTAGCTCGAATCGTTACCGGTGAGGCTAGTCCGAGTGGGTCGTATAATGACATCACTATTTTCAGTGCCTCCCTCTTAGTCGGCACCTCCTTGTCCAAGACACCTTTTGGTAGACGCGCCAGCGTTAGGTTGAAGCCCAGCGCATCTTCACTCGGCCTCCATATCAGGCCGAGTATCTTCTCAGTGTCATCTGTTTTCCCGATACTGACGACTTCAGTTCGGGCCTGTGTCGGATCTATGTTTTCTATTACTCGCGCGCTATTTGACACCCATTTTCTGAGCTCGAACTTCGCCTGCAGGTGTATGTTTTTCACCGTAGTTGCGATGCGCGTGGCCTCTTCTTCCGACCTATAGCTATCGAGGTAATCATCCATGTAATGATTACGTATTATGGCTTCCACTGCTTCTGGATGCTCATCTATGTGCCTCTTCGCGTTCCAATTCTTCGCGAAAATGGCTGTGCACGGCGAACTTGCCGCACCGAAAATGATGGACTTCATGCGATATTCATCAGGCGCTCCTTCCCTTCTATTGCCTCTCCATAAATATCGGAGGGCGTCTCTGTCTTGAGCTCGTACTTTCACCTGCATAAACATTTCCGCTATGTCTCCGGAAATGGCTATGCGGTGTCGGCGGAAACGCATCATGACGCCGGGCAGCGACTGTAGCAAGTCCGGTCCCGTGAGAAGGAAGTCATTCAGTGACAGTCCTCTCGATTTCGCTGCAGCGTCATGAACTATTCTGAGCTTGTCTGGCTTCATGGGGTTGAACACGTCGAAATGGGGTAGGTACCACGTCCTTCCAGGTGTGCTCGCTTTGGGCGCCTTCTCTGCATATCCCTTCTGTGTGAGGGAGTCCATCTGTTCCACGTATCTGTCTCGAAGAGCAGGGTTGCTGTCGAGTTTCTTTTCTATTGAGACGAGCCTCTTGAGTGCTGTCCCGTAGCTATCTGGCATTTCACTATTTTCATTCTTCCACAGCATCGCTGTTTCTATGTGACCATCTTCTAATTGTTGAGTGTGACGACTCAAAATGTCTTCTGCCTTCTTCTCCGGATCTGAGTCTGGTCGCCTCGGATTAATAACCAGCGACTCCAGGGCGAAGAATTCACGAAGCTGCTCGTCAAGATCTTCATCATTGGACGTAAGTCGGTTGACGTAGTGCACCTGCTGACCCAGTATTCTTGTGTGCGCGCCGTGTAATGTCCAGCCCATCGTTGTAAGTGAAGCGACGGGTTGGTGCTTCGGTCCTCTGCGGATCTCACTGGCCAATAATAGGTGCCAGTTATCTTGACCAATGAGGATCTTCGGTGCGCCTGTGTCGTAAATCAGCTGATGTCTTAGGTCGTCCAGGTGTTTGCAGTTTGCTACGTCCTCTTCGCTTACTGTCTGTGTTGACAGGTTGAGCTTCGGTATGGTGCGCGCTCTGAACGGCACCTTACTCTTGAACGAGCTCGCCAGAGTGATCGTGATCCTTCTTGAACAAGGAGTGTCGATCATGGTGTCACCTATCGCACCTATCTTCAGAGGGTCGATAGGGCCCTCTGCCCCGACTTGCTTCGCTATATCTTCGTCGATTAGGGAAACGGTTGATCCGTCGTCGAGAAGCGCAAACGTCGATACTTCTCCCGCCGGTCCGACGACTCGAACCGGTACCATCTTGAGATATGCTTGACTAGAAGTTGTGTGTGAGCTGGCCACCGTTTCCTTTGCCTCTTTCTTCTGTTCTGGGGCAGCGGGCCTATCGACGCCCTCTGCAGCAGGCTTCTTGTTATAATGAAGAAGCCGATGGTGCTTGGCTGTACACCCCTTGACGTCACACTTCTTTGGTCTGCATGTGTGACCAGAGCGACGACTTCGCAGGCAACGGAAACAGAGGTTAAGTTTCTTCGCTAGCTCCCATCTCTTGTCACTGGATCCCTCTTTGAACTTCGAGCAGTCGGTTGCTTGATGTCCTTCTCTGTCACAGACACGGCATTTAGGGGCCGTCTTGTCCGTTGCTGTGTGGGTCCTCTGAGTGACGCGCTTGGAAGCCGTAGTCTCCCCGATGTTCTCAGGTGGAGCGAAGGCACTGCAGAAACGAGCTTGTTCGGTAACGAAGTCACTGAAGAGAGCGAGGTCCGGCAGCGACAGATGCTTCTCTGTGTACGTTCTGTACCACTGTACACGCAGGGAGTTCGGTAACTTCTCCGTCAGCAGTCGCATGAGTTCGGCGTTGATAAGGTAGTGTTCCTTCTTCAATGCGCGAAGAGTGACTATGCCGCTTCTTACTCGGCTTGCGAACGTACAGATGTCCTTAGGCGATTCGCTGCAGCGTGGCAGACCGCGTAGTCTGTCTGTCTCCGCTTGAGCGATTGAGTCTGGACGTCCGAATTGTAGCTCGAGCTCCTTCATGATGTCATCTGGTCTGGCATGTCCGATAAGCTCCGAACTCACTGTCTCCAATGCTCTTCCTTGTAGGCTTCTTCTGAGTCTAGCTGTATTCTCAATATCATTGAAGTATCTTCGAGTTGTTTCATAGATGGCTTGGAATGAAAGCCATTCTGTATGCGCCCCGCTGAAATTCGGGAGCGTCATTATTACTTTCGACGCCGAGGGGCTATTCGATGTCCACGGTTCTGTTTTCTTGTCGGCGAGCGACGCTATAGCGGACGTCAACTCCGTTATGAAGGAACGGAGTGAGCCTTCCCCCTTGGTGTCTTCTATTGGCTTCGTTGCCTCTGTATTCTTCACTTCATTTTCTGTAGGATTCGACGAAGGTTGCGCTCGGAGATCCGCTATACTGTTGACGTCCACCACGGGGTCCTGTTGCACTCGGCTTCTATTTCTATTGTCCCCCTCGGCGGCGTTGTCCTCCTTCGTTGGCTCAGGTTCGGGTGCCTCTTCAAGCCAGGAACGCACGTACTCTTCGTTTGAGTTTCTATCATCCATATAGCCATCGGAATCTTCTTCCTCGGCTCTTTGAAGTGCTATTTGAGCAAGTTCCAACCTAATTTTCAATAGGTTTTCACGTGCTCTTGAAATTTTACTATTTGTCCGCGTCGACCTATTCGCAGTCGACGGCGGCCTTCTATGTTCGTTACGGGCGTCACCCCGGGTAGTCATCGGCAAGGTTCGGCTGTACGTCTTGTTGAGAGCTTTCTTTGGTTGCTTCACTGTCCAATGTGAAGGCTTCACTGTGCTATCAGATGTCCCTTCTAATCTGTCTGTGCTCTCGGTAGCTGCTTCTTGTTCCAACTGTTCCTTTTCTATAGGCTGTGTCGTCACGGGTACGTCTTCGCTTCCCCTTGGAGAGACTGGGCGTGGCTGCAGCTGCGGTTGCTCGACCCCTTCAGTGGTAGATGGTGAACGTGGAGGCAGTTGGTGTCTGATAGCTGTAGTACTGCGTGATCTGTCCACATCCACTGTCCAAGCTTCAGGGGCTCTGCCTTGTGACCTTGTAATCGGCATGTTGAATTCGGTTCAGGTATTCAAACTTCAAGGCAGGGTATCTATGTTCACAGCACACTTTAACTTCACACTAATATGTCACTGTCTTCAAAGACGTACCTGTGTTTAATCTTCGGTGTTAATCCTTCAATGTTCAACACTAACTTCAAGTTCCACACTAAGTTCCACTATCTTCATACACAATTTTCAAGTTCAAGAACAAATCTTCAAAAGATAAGTCTTCAGGCTTCAGACTTCAACTTCCAAACTAAATCTTCTATCTTCAAAGACAATCTTCAAAGTCCAAGAACAAATCTTCAAAGGATAAGGCTTCAGGAATAAGTCTTCAGGCTTCAGGGGTAATCCTTCAGTCTTCAAAACAAAACTTCAAATTCCAAACTAAATTCTTCTATCTTCAAAGACAATCTTCAAAGTCCAAGAACAAATCTTCAAAGTATAAGGCTTCAGGAATAAGTCTTCAGGCTTCAGGGATAATCCTTCAGTCTTCAAAACAAAACTTCAAATTCCAAACTAAATTCTTCTATCTTCAAAGTCCAAGAACAAATCTTCAAAGTATAAGGCTTCAGGAATAAGTCTTCAGGCTTCAGGGGTAATCCTTCAGTCTTCAAAACAAAACTTCAAATTCCAAATTAAATTCTTCTATCTTCAAAGTCCAAGAACAAATCTTCAAAGGATAAGTCTTCAGGCATAAGTCTTCAGGAATAGAATAAGTCTTCAGGTTTCAGGGATAATCCTTCAGTCTTCAAAACAAAACTTCAAATTCCAAATTAAATGCTTCTATCTTCAAAGTCCAAGAACAAATCTTCAAAGGATAAGTCTTCAGGCATAAGTCTTCAGGAATAGAATAAGTCTTCAGGTTTCAGGGATAATCCTTCAGTCTTCAAAACAAAACTTCAAATTCCAAATTAAATGCTTCTATCTTCAAAGTCCAAGAACAAATCTTCAAAGGATAAGTCTTCAGGCATAAGTCTTCAGGAATAGAATAAGTATTCAGGTTTCAGGGATAATCCTTCAGTCTTCAAAACAAAACTTCAAATTCCAAACTAAATTCTTCTATCTTCAAAGTCCAAGAACAAATCTTCAAAGTATAAGGCTTCAGGAATAAGTCTTCAGGCTTCAGGGATAATCCTTCAGTCTTCAAAACGAAACTTCAAATTCCAAACTAAATTCTTCTATCTTCAAAGTCCAAGAACAAATCTTCAAAGGATAAGTCTTCAGGCATAAGTCTTCAGGAATAGAATAAGTCTTCAGGTTTCAGGGATAATCCTTCAGTCTTCAAAACAAAACTTCAAATTCCAAATTAAATGCTTCTATCTTCAAAGTCCAAGAACAAATCTTCAAAGGATAAGTCTTCAGGCATAAGTCTTCAGGAATAGAATAAGTCTTCAGGTTTCAGGGATAATCCTTCAGTCTTCAATACAAAACTTCAAATTCCAAATTAAATGCTTCTATCTTCAAAGTCCAAGAACAAATCTTCAAAGGATAAGGCTTCAGGAATAAGTCTTCAGGCTTCAGGGATAATCCTTCAGGAACGTGACTTCAGGAATATCTCTCCAGGAATAAATTAGTGGAAACAGTCTTCATCAATACTTCATACTAAATCTTGAAGTTTTCGGGAATGTGTGTGTGTAATAGTCCCTCGGGAACATATCTTCGGGAACAAGTCTTCTATTTCAGGGGCAACTTTCCATATAAATCTTCGGTCTTCCAGAACAATTCTTCAGGAATCTTGAAAATATCCGGCTCGCAAGGACCAGCAAATGTGCCGGACGGGCGTGATCGCTGGGTTCCAGGGTGAGGGAGGTTGTAATACCCAACCAGGGCTATCCCGGTATGAGGTCGGGCGTCTCCCAATCCACAGCGGCGCTGACGTCCTACACCTATAAGTTCCAGGTATCTTCAAGATTCCCGACTGTGGCTTCGTACTGATGTCTTCGTGTTCCGGGGTACTTACTTATATGAAGGGGTTGATAAATAATAACACCAACTTGAAAGTTCTTTAACTGTTCAGGGAGCGATTCGGGTCCTCTTGAGGGGTTCACTTGATGACGTATTTTGAGCCGTAAAGTTCCTTGCTGATGACTACGAAATTAGCGGTCGTGACGCGCCCGCTTAAGTGGCTCGAATCTTTACCGTAACGAGGACCGCGAATTTCTCCCTGATTTTTCGTTTATTTTTGTTACGTTTACAAGCATTCTTACAGCTAAACCTCCCTAGTTAGGCACCCTATCCAGACATGTCATACATAACCGGATTCCTTGCGTAATCCCCTATCTATTGACACTACAGGAGCGACTGTGTGTCTTTCAGCTGAAAAGTTATTTCATTACAAAGGGGAAAACGGGTGAAAATTTACTATTATCCAGTCTGTCAGGTGGATTTCCTGCGAAACCCCTGAACCGATATTCAATTTCTAAACGGGTACCTAAAGTAGGTCTATCGAACTAAAGAAATCTAGTATTTTCATAGATACATCTAGATTTTTCAGGGCGTGAAGCGCCTCTGAAGACTGTAAGAAAAAACGTACTATTTTGCCCCTGCTCCCAACCTGTGCTCATCAAAAAGGTGGACTTCCCATTTGACCACAGGTCCAAAAATTACATCCAGGGCTAGGTCTCGGTCTAGGCTACCTGGACGTACCAAAAAACTATAGGGAAACTATATGCGTCCCACCCTTTTGATGCTCACAAGGTTGCGACCAGTGGGTTAAATGAAAAACGACTCAATTTCATCTTTAATAGCTTTCTAGTACATACAATATGATGTCTAGGCTAGAACTATACCTATTCTATCTTATTATGCTATAAAATACAACATTCAAAAGGTTTTACTACCAATTATTCACTAAGAACGTTTTAGCACTTATGACCCTATCTGGGTACATGGGCGCACGTAGTGGTACGCCTGCTGTCTACTAAGTTTTAAAACATTCTTAGCAGTAAATTACTATTATTTGAACAAAATTAAGTATGGCGATGTTCCGACACGTACATACATTCTATTTAACAAATTAGGGAATAAATAAACTAAGAAACTACTGTATAACATTAACAAATCTGAGTATGGTGACGCTCCGTCGCGAACAGTATCAACAAGTTTGATTTTGTCTAGACCCTAGATTGTCCTATGGAGCTGGACCAGCATGTTTCCAAGCATTCTTATCTTGGATATAATCCTCTAATTTGTAATATGCTTGTTTATACAGTGAACTTTTTATATGAGTTTTAAATTTTCTTTCATTTAGTTTCACGCATTGATACGCTATGACATACTAAACCCACGCCTTCAGCATGTCTGTTCATCAGTCTATCAAAGGTTGACAAGGCTGTATGTATCTTTATAACCATAAGAGGTGGCTAGTTGCAATTATCACAAAACGTGGAACTATTAGATCCTTCAATACGGCTAATAAAAAAAATGTGTGTTTGTCAACAATACGCTTGTTTTTAAGAGTGCATGGTAACCCCTAGCTGTCAAACATTATCAACCCAAACCCTCTTTTTTTATCTAATCTTCTTTGAACACAATATTTTATTACTAAATCCTACCGTCTAATAAACTGCCCATCAAAAATAAATTGTTACCAAGCCACATAATCAAGCTTCGTAAAAAATATTTCAAAACAATTTTGTCCGCGACGATCCTCATGTCACGCATTTATTAATCAAATTGTGCCTCCGCGGTTTGTGTAATTTTCCATAACATTTACCTTCGCTATGTAGGTACCTAATACGTACCTATGTAGGTATTAACATAACATAATTATGACAATGTACTTTCAGTAATAAACATAATTATGGACTTTAAGCCGTATATCAACAAGCTGAATTTAGTCTAATTAAATTGTAACGAGTACGTTACATTAGTGAATTAGTAATGACCTCTCACTTTGAGGAGTTATTGAACTTTTATTTTAGGAGTACCTAACCTGTATTCTTGAACGTTTTCCCAAACATTAAAGAACCATCAGAAGAACCAGACTCAACATAGTCGTCTTCTTCTAAGCGTGTGAGTGTGACAGTCAAAATTGAGTGAGACAGAATTCGGCTACGAGTTTGGTGTCTTCAGCAGAGACCAGCGTTATCCGTCACGTGCAGACAACAGGACACGCAGAACATGATATGAAATGTCCATTCGTTTGTGAAACTTCACCCCATTTATACTCCAGGTTGGAGTCATCTCGAAACCCAGCGCTGGGCACGCCACAATTGCGGCGATAAGTCCCCTCTTTGAGGAGTGGCTAGAGAAGCGCCACGGCGTCCTCAGCTTCCGCCTGACGCAGGTCCTCACCGGACATGATTATTTCGGAAGGTTCCTGTTCCGGATAAGGCGGGAGAAAACGCCCGGGTGTCACCATTGTGTGGATCGCCCGGAGGACACGGTGGAGCATACGGTGGAGGTCTGCCCGGCTTGGGCGGAGCACCGCCGTGTCCTCGTGCAGGCGATTGGCGGTGGAGATCTCTCGTGTCCGGCCCTGGTCCAAGCCATGGTACGGAGCGAGAGGGCTTGGGAAGCCGTCACCTCCTTCTGCGAAGCAGTAATGTTCGCGAAGGAGGAGGCGGAACGCGTGAGGGAGAGACAAAATTCGCGCCCTCACGCCCCTAGCCGCCGCAGGAGACGCCCTGGGCGTCGGGAATCGCAGGCCGATTCCCGGCCACCGTAGGCGCGGGCTTGCGAATGGCGAGCAATGGGCAGCTCGCCGTTCGATAAGGATCAGGTATTAAGGTTGGCGACGCGTTGTGTTCCACGCGCGCCTCAAAGAGATGTCAGCATCAATGACGAGAGGGATACCGTGGCCCCTGGCACAGGCAACTGAAGGAACACGGGAGATATTTGATGATTTCCAACCCTCCAAAAAAAAAAAAAAGTTGGAGTCATCTATGGATCTCCACCTGAGCAGATTTTCCTTGCTTCGGCCAACCTGAGTCCGGAATCCAAGTGCTCAAACATAGTTGTTACTCCAACTATGAATTTAAAATGACCTTTTTATGCTGACCTTTGAACCAAAGTACAAAGTACCAAAAATATTTCATATTTAATAACCGCTGTTATTAATCCTTTACCGCCAAGTATCTCTAAAATTGTCAATTGTAGCGTGCCAAATTATAACCTCCAGAGGCCTAGGAAGGTGAAATGCGGCACAATAGGGTTAGGACAATGTGGCCTGAAATAATATTTAGATATTTATTTATTTATAATAAGCACACCAACGGCACAGTCACTTACAATTCAAATAAAATATCAACTAAAATTAGCATTTCAGTAACCATGCAAATAACAGGTATGCATGACATCTAACTTAAAAAAAATATTAGAGACAAAGGAGAACAATAAAAAGTGTTTCTAGTAGATCTCCTAGAACACTACAAAAACAAACTTTGAGTTACATAGACGTGCACTCTTCACACTGTCTAAATAGGGACCGTCTATAAGAAGCAAAACTCATGGAGAAAATATCAATAGGAAAATCTGTCAAGTTGGACCTTTCATTATATTGCCTTGCCATACGTGTTAGAGGGCTATTAAATGTGGTATTTAAGGTGAATTTAGGCAATTAAAAAATACGATGATGACTTGGCTAGACCTAAAGTTCAAATAGTTTACCAATTGTGCATCGATGGAACCATTTATAATTTTATGGAGCATTCGTAAGTCAGAATGGCTACGTTATATGTTACCCTAAGGAACTTCCTAGAAGGATTTGAGGATAATATACTATTGAGTGGGTAGGTATCTTATACTGCAAGTTTTTATGAGATTTCTGATCTTTTCATATGACGTTTTAAATAAGTGCCAATGCAGAGAAAAATACCATGCGTTTATTTAAGACCGTTAGGATTGTAATTAAACTTTAATTATTGGATTACAATATAATTCAGGTTCATTACGATCTAAACGGTTTTAAATCAATGCTTGGTGATTTTTCTTGAAAGGCTCTTTCTTGCATTTGCTCTGCAGCGGCACAATTTATAAGTAAGTACCACTTTTTTTTTTAAACGTTGCTCTACTCTAGGAATTTCTCCTGTATTGTGGGTGCATTTACAAACATTTAAACTCAAATACACTAACAGCCGGACCCGGAAAAACTACATGTAGGTCAAACCAATATTTGTTCCGTGTGGGAATTGAACCCGCGACAGGCAGGGCAGCAGTCAATAGCTTAACCACTACGCCAACCGTGCCGTGCACGACTGGCGACGACTGGTACAATTACGTACCGAGTAAACTTACATACATTACTGCGACAAGATATTATGACATCATGCTACGCAGAATTGGTTGAATTTTGAACGAGAAATTCGACAAAATTATGGAGCGCTAGGGCTTCAGCTCACCGATATTTTTAACAAGAATTTCTAGCTTTCTTCCCGAGAGATTCCATAAAGTAGACTTCGATGTGCAAAGCGGGTTCCGCGAGGTAGACTGTGCAAAACGGGTTCCGCGAATGAATCTAGAATAGTTTTCGACGGAAAAGAAAAAGAACACTGTAGCAGATCAATACTTAATGCACTTACTAGGAATTCCTGGAATTATGTTTAAGCAATATTATTTTTTTAAAACTCTCGTAGAAAACAGGCCTGTGTCCCAGCAGTGGGAACTTTATATGCCGATTATGCAGTATTTTAAAGTAATTAAATAAATTAAAGCGAGTGGTGTAAAAATAATAAAGTGTTCCATTAAATAAATAATGGGCCGTAATCCACCACGCGGGCCCGGTGCGGGTTGGTAGATTTCACAAGTTTTCTAATATGTAGTTGATTCTAGAACATGCCGGTTTCCTAACGATGTTTTCTTCCACCGTTTTGAGAGCAGTGGTGATGACATAATTTATCCAAAATAAAGCGCCTGTCTGGTTTCGAACCTACGACCTGCTCTAGGTAGGCACCTACTAAATACTTTTTTTTTGTTTCCGGGGTGGAAAATCCTCATGGATGTCCGCAACCCTGGGGCGGGCGGCGGGGTCTGTCAGACTCTTACTGACTAAAACCCACCCCGGTGTTCCATCTCACACCTACACCGGGGGTCGCGGGAACGTACGATTCTTCCGCAACCCCCTACTGGTGCCGGCCCGCCACTGCGGGCCTCTTCGGGTCTGGGGGGGGAGTGAGGTGTTTGACGCCCCCCGCGACGCCTAAGAGGGGCGCGTGTGGAATACTACGCGCCGCCACCTCGGGTCCTGATGTGTGGGTAGGGACGGGCGTCCCCGAGTCCGTCGCCCCTGGACCCATTTAGGGGGGCTGGAAGAGGGCTTTGTCCACCCTCCGCCAACGCCCGGTGTGCCTTCTGCGGGCCGGGTGAGTGGATGAGACCTCCCTCTCCCTTTCCGCAGCCTCCTTCTGCGAGACGACTGCTTCGCAAAAGGAGACCACCGCGTCCCAGGACTCGGCGCTGCCGACCATCGACTCGACTACGGCCGGCAGCGACAAGTCACTGCCTACTTCTGAGCCGACCACCTCCTCGACTGACCAGCGAGATGCCTTATATTAAAAACAAAACAACCGGTACCTACTATCTGAATTTTTACAACTTAACAGGATGGAGAAAAAACTTGTTTACGTCGAATAAATAGTATAAAAAACACGTTGTTTTTAAATATTATCATTATGCATGTAGGTATTTAATAACAAATATAACATTGCACGTTTCCTTTAAATATAAAAATATTACAAAATTGCATCAAAATGTGAAAATTTCCATAGTATGAGATAGTTCCGGTTTCCAGTTCACAGTCGATATGTTAACAGTGACTAATAAAAAGTAAATCAGCCTTAATTCTGATCCACTATAAATATTATTAGGTTGTAACATATATTGCTATCATAATGTTATAGCACTAATAAATAACATTTATCACAATAATAAACTATAGATATATCAACGAAAACAAAGATAGACTATTAGCACTCGGTTATAAAAACTTTTGGTCATAAAACTTTCTTACCGTCGCGTCAAAACCAAATGAATCAGATCAACCACAAAATTTTATAGTTTTTCCTTATTATACTGTAAGTCTCTGATCAGTTAATAACTAGTAATTGGTTAATAACTAGGTGTAATAAAGACGTGCAAAAGTGTCTTAAAAGGTCTACTAACAGAAATCATTATCATTTAATTTCATCATTTCTCAACATTTCATTTCATTTCGAATTCATCCTGTAATAATTTGCACAGAGCGATGTGAATGTGATTGGTTTATTTGACGTATTTATAGTCAACTCACAGAGCACGGAGATGCTTCGGCAGGCGGTGCTAGAGGCGGCACTGACAACACTTTTCATACAACCCAAGCGTGTCATCATTTACTTCCCACTACGACACAAATGACGTATAGAAACAGACTGCTTTGAAAGTGGTCAATGACAGAAGAGTTGCGCTTAACGCAATTTTGACGCCACGAATTTCTTTAGTACCTCTAGACGGTAGTGTATAGGCGGTGCCGGGCGGCGCGGCGATTCCGAGCTCTGAGGGTTGATCATAATGCGTCAAATTATCCATTATTCTGATTACATTTAATAATTTGACACGAAATTCGAGTAAAATTAATAAGTTTTTAGCATTTGTGATAACATTTGCAAAAATCAATTTATTGTTATCACAGGGTATTTTTTGTTTGGTAAAATTACCATATTTTAGTTAAATTTTCTCTCCGTGGCCAAACACTCCGACAAGGAGAGGCACTTCTTAAATACTTACATGGGCTTATTTGTAGAAAAATACATGTTGTGGCGACTCCAAACCAATAAGGATTCTGGCAAGAGAATGATTATGATGGTGATGATGATTTGTAGAAATACCATGAAAATTATCTAAATATCATACCACCAAGCCTGTATTCCGCAAAGGGGTAAGCTGAGATACTAGAAAACTCAAACTTCGATTCGTCATCTACATTATAAGCGAGATCGTGCTATCACTAACTTAAATTGAAATGAAGAAAAAGTGCTTCAACTGTAACACATCCCACAACTCATTTTTACAAACATCTTATAATAAATTAGGTATACTAAAGTGATACACAAAAACATTCGTAATAAGGACAAACTACGTGCTCCCTTTCACCGACTTCATAAGGTTCATAATTATAACTCATTTGTTGGGCTTGGTATAACCCTTTTTAACGAGCTTCCCTCTTCTTTGTTAGATTTGCCTTTTAATGCGTTTAAAGCTAAAGTGAAATCCAACCTTTGTTCAAAGGCATACTATTGTATCAACTACTACATAAACGATAAGAATAGTGTTCTTTCACCAGAATTAGCTTACCTGCTGCTGCAGGTTATATGAGTACATAATTATAATTGTTTATTTTATTTGACTTTATAAGTCAATTTAGGTTTATTTTATTTTCGTTTATTATTGACATACTCTACTCATTTCAATGTTTTTAAAACCGTCAGCAAGTTCGTCATGCTCCCTTAGATGTCACTGCTTGCGGTAGCGTCGGGGGTCGGGTTGCCCCCTTTTTTTTTTTTTTTTTATTTGTCGCTGAGAAATGACATTACGCATCTCCGCTCGTCGGGGGACGAGACGGAGTATGTGGGACTCCCTGCCAGAGTGGCAGTATACCCACTAAAACTCAGCGGTGTTCCCGCGACGCCGTGATGGGAGGGCTATGGGAAATTGGCTCAGCCTCTGCTTCCACAGCCCTCCCGGCGTATGCCCGCCTAGTTGGCGGGCCCCCCATGCCCCCCATTTAACTGGGGGGCTACGGGAATGGCCGGGAACACCTGGCCATTCCCGTCCGACACTGGTGGAGGCCTGTGCAATACAGGCAAGGTTGCCCCCGCACCCGTTGCCTGCTGGTCTCCACCTGGGAGGAGTCGGAGATGACCGTCATACTGACGTCTTCTCCGACCCCTCCTCCGTCTTCGGAGCGCCGCCGCGTGAGGGTCGTCCTCCCGCGCGCGCTCCGCCGCCTCCTTCTGGGACATGACGTGTTCGCAGAAGGAGGCCACTGCCGCCCAGGACCTCTCATCGCCCAGCATGGCGTTAACCAAACCGGGGAGTGAGAGGTCCGGTCCGATCACCGCAGTGAGACCGTGGCGCGGCTCGGACCACGACGGGCACACCGCGAGGGTGTGCTGCGCCGCGTCCTCCGCCGCGCCACAGTCGTGGCACGACGGTGTCTCCTGCCGTCCGATTCGGTGCAGGTACGATCCGAAACAACCGTGTCCGGACAGCACCTGCACCAGACGGAACGAGAGCAACCCGTGCGACCGATCGAGCCAGTCTCGCAGGACCGGCCCGATCGCGTCGAGGATTCGGCGGCCGAAGGCTGCGGTGGCGAGGTCCCTCGTCCAATGGACGACGATGGCGTCCCTCGCCTCCCGCCGGACGGCCTCCCGCTCTTCCGGGGCGGGGCGTTCTCCTCTCGCCCTGCGCCCCGCCGTCCATTCGTATACTCTGGCGAGCACCCACGCCTCAAGTTCCCAAGGAGGGGTGCCAGCCAGAGCACACGCTGCCGCGAAGCCCACCGTGCGGTAGGCCCGCGACACCCGCTGGGCTATGGCCCTTTGGGGGGCCCGCAAGGCGGCGGCGTTCTCCCGCCTTTGGAGGGAGTCCTCCCAGATAGGGGCCCCGTAAAGGGCCATGCTCCTCAAGATGCCGGCGTAGAGTTGCCGGCATCGCGCGCTGGGCCCCCCCAAATTGGGGAGCAGCCACGAGAGGGCGCCCGCAGCCTTCAGCAGGCGCTTCGACAGCCCGCTAAAATGCGGGCCGAAACGCCACCTGCTGTCAAGTACAAGGCCCAGATATTTCCTCGATTCGGACGCCCTCCACAAATATGTGGGCGTCTGGTGGTTGGCGCTGCCGAGGCCCGTGGAAGAACACAGCCTCGGTCTTGTGCAGCGCCACCGTCAATCCTAGGCGGCGGATCCTCCCTGCGACCAAGCGTCCTTGCGCGCCGCCTTATACGGTCTCCCGTAAGGGTCGTTGTCGAGACCCTCCAGCAGCTCGGCTCTCGCCGAGTCTTTAGCGGCGGCGATGGCCCGATCGAGGCCCATTTTTGCCTCCACGTACACCTCGTAGAGGCGGTCCTCGTCGGGCCGGTTGCGTCGACGCCGCCGCCGGCTCCGCGTGTAGGCCCTCCTGGCCGCCACGCAGGCGGTTCTGAGCCCCGCCAGTTCCACCGACCACCAATAGACGGCGCGGCGGGGAGCCGGGCGGCGAGACCGGGGCATGCTAGAGTTGCATACCTCGGTCAGAGACTCCCTCAGCTGGCCCGCTGCGGTGTCCACATCCAGGCCGGCGGTAGGCGGTGACAGCCAGTCCTGGATGAACGCCGCCTCCGCCGCTGCCTCCCTGTCCAGGCGGGTGAAAGCCCACCGCGGGAACGGTGATCGCCCCGTGAGGGGCTGCACCGCTCCGGGGCCACTGGCGGAGATGTCGAACCGCACATAGCGGTGGTCCGACATAGTCTCCACCAGGTCCACCCGCCAGTTCAGCACGCGCGCGGCCAACGCAGAGGTGGCAAAGGTGACGTCCACTATCGAGCCACCCTGCCGCCGCACGCATGTCTGGACGTTCCCTCTGTTAAGGAGGGAGAGCCCAGAGGAGGCCGCCCACATCTCCACTGCCCGCCCGCGAGGGTCGGTGGCCCGGTTGCCCCAGGTCACCGACTTGGCATTCAGGTCTCCCAATACGGAGACCTGACGCGGCGCCGCCCTGCCGACCACGGCGGCCAGGACTCCGAGATAGTTCTCGAAGTCCTGAAGAGGGCGGTTTGGGGAGAAATAGACGCCCACGAGGGCTACCTCTCCCCACGCGGCGGCCACGTATCCCGGTCCCCTCTCTAATAGCGAGAGGGGAGGGGAGTCTGTGGACGACGACGGCTTGGTGGCACTAGCGGCGCCACCAAGCCGTCGTCGTCACCCAGCCAACTGCTGGGGATCGAGTAGGGCTCGGCGACCACCGCTACGTTCACCGACCACTCAGCCACGGCCTGCACCAGCAGGTCCTGGGCCGCTCTGCAGTGGTTGGTGTTCGCCTGGAAGATGCGATGATTGGAAACCATTATTCCGACATCGCACCCCCCTCCTCAGCTACCGCCGCTGGAGCTGGAGTTACAGCGGCGGCGACAGCGGCGGTGGCGGCGACAGGGCGAACCTGCGCCGGCACTATGCCCCTCCTCGTGGGCGGCTGGCAATTCCTGCCCCCCATCTTGTGCCCCGCGGGGCGACCACTGGCAGCACACGCCGGGCAGTGTGGCGTGGCGGCACCGCAAGTGGCACTCCTGTGTCCCTCCTGTCCGCACCGGAAGCAAGACTCTCCCCAGTCGAACTTGGAGGGACACGTAGATCGGGTGTGGCCCGGCGCGAAGCACTTGAAGCAGCGCGCAGGCTTGTCCTCAAGCAGCCGGACCACAGCCGAGCTGAAGCCCACGAGCAGGCGTCCCTTGGTCGCCTTAAGGGCGGCCGCCGCCGCGGCGACTGGGCACTCGACGTGGATGGCGGCCATGCCACGGCGGCAGGGCCTGATGGCTCCCCCCCTTACCGCGCTAGCGCTGCAGCCTCCCGCGGTGGCAACGGCCGCCACCACATCCTCTTTAGTGACCGAATCGTCCATATCGATCACCTCCAAGGATGCGGTCTTGACTGGTCTGGCGACCGTCGCCACATCCGCGATAACCTCCTGCAACTTTGTTGCAAAGAGGTCCGCGTTTGCGCCGCGCTGATCGCCCCCGAACTCAAAAAGTCGGGCTCCGGCCTGGGTGCGGCGGCACGTGATGTTTCCAATCCCCAGCCGGGAGGGTTCCGCGTTAGCACGAGCCCGTCTTAGGACGGACTCGTACGTTTCGCCCCGTTCCGCGGCCTCCGGGGTGATGGTCACCACGACCGCCGCAGTTTTGGGAGGAACCAACTTCCTCCCGCCCGCCGGAGCCTTCTGGGCTGCCGAAGCAGTCGCAGCGGGCTTGGGCTTTTTGGCCTTTCCCCCCTTGCCCACTTCCGTCCACGCCCGGTTGGACGGGGTGGTGGAGGGAAGCATGGCGGGGTTGCCCCCTTCCCTCAACTATGGCAAGGGGGGTAGTGGCTGATCTTTGCGTTATGGTTGTAAATGCGTGCACTGACTGGACAGGTCCGCTCAATCTGTATGGTTTTTCCTCAAAAGACCGTTTCAGACACCAATCTACATGGTCTTCACATGATCTGACCAAGATTATGTCTGGACTTTAAAAGAGACTGTGACCTCTGAGTTTGTTTCGGCCTTTCTTCTCAGAGTAGTCAGTTATGAAACGCCGACCTCATCTAGTTTTAAAAATATGATTGACGTGTAAAAGTGTTTGTAACAAACCTACTTACAGAAATAAAATCATTTATCATTTAAAACGTGGCGTCGGGAATAATTAAGGTATGTCTCAGGCGGCGAATCTTACTTATGCGGGAGGGAGGGTAGCGGGCGGCCGCTTTTATCAGGGGATTGGTTTGCTTTATGCTGCAGTCAGAAAAACGCTTTGCAGGGCGTTTCATGAACTGCTGGATGATGGGCATTGTAAGGTCAAGGTGAAGGTTCACATTACGGACATAAAAGAGGACTCCCGTAACCTTTCTGAGGAAACGACGACGCAGGCATAGGTCATAACCTGCCGGAAAGTCCGAAAGGGTTATCGTAGCCCCTGGGAGAACCCGGGTGTCACCATTGTGTGGATCGCCCGGAGGACACGGTGGAGCATACGGTGGAGGTCTGCCCGGCTTGGGCGGAGCACCGCCGTGTCCTCGTGGAGGCGATTGGCGATGGCGATCTCTCGCGTCCGGCCTTGATCCAGGCCATGGTACGGAGCGAGAGGGCTTGGGAAGCCGTCACCTCCTTCTGCGAAGCAGTAATGTTCGCGAAGGAGGAGGCGGAACGCGTGAGGGAGAGGCAAAATTTGCGCCCTCACGCCCCTAGCCGCCGCAGGAGACGCCCTGGGCGTCGTAGGCGTCGTAGGCGCGGGCTTGCGAGCGGCGAGCAATGGGCAGCTCGCCGTTCGATAAGGACCAGGCCCGGGTCGACGGCGCATTGTGTTCCACGCGCGCCTCAAAGAGATGTCAGCACCAATGACGGGGTTTGCTAGGACCGATGCCTGCTAGGGTTGCGGAAAAGTCCGAGAGGGTTACCGTGGCCCCTGGCACAGGCAACTGAAGGAACACGGGTGGGTTTTAGTCAGTAAGAGTCTGACACGCCCTCCTGCTCTGCCCAGAGCGGGAGAAGTTATTTGATGATTTCCCACCCACAAAAAAAAAAAAAGCCCCTGGGAGAAGTTATTTGATGATTTCCCAACAAAAAAAATAAAAGCATATGTTGTAATAGGACGGATGACTGCGGTGTAGATGCGCAATTTGCACTTCAGTGACAATTTGCTGCGGGAGGTTACGATGAAATGAAGCCTACTGAGAGCGAAAGAGGTGCGCGAACGAGCCGTCTCTATGTGCTCACTGAAGGTAAGGTGGTGGTCAAGGATTACACTTAGGTATTGAGCTCGCTTCTCCCAAGGAATCGGCTTGCCATGCACAGTGATCGGGCTAGGTGGGGGGGGGGGGGGGGGGGGAGACGATGATTCGATGCGGTCTCGAGAAGAGAACCGCCTGACTCTTATCGGGGTTGACTTTGATTCTCCATTTCCGGATCCAAGCACCTAAGACATTTGCGGAGATTTGGAGAGTGCGAGCTATAGAGTTCTGACAGCGATCCTTAGTAAATGACAGTGTCGTCGGCGAATAGAGCCAACTGAGCACTTTTACTATTGGAGATGTTGTTGGTGAACAGCGTGAAGATTAGGGGAGATAACACGGAGCCCTGAGGACTCCCGCGCGAATAGGTTAAGGCGACGAGAGTGCACCCTCGATGGGATAGCGAAAAGTGTAATTCGTCAAAAAGTCTCGTAAGATGAGTACCACTCCGGTAATCACCATCAGCTCATTGAGTGGTGGGTGCTAATAACCTAACAACTATCTCCCCGGTTGGTCCGAGGATGTGAGACTCTGCCTGTCGGGTGCAGACAGGGAGGTGAGTGCCTATTTGTGAGCACTAAACTTGTAACCCGTCGCCCGTCTTATTTTACGAAAGAGGCCCTGACCAGACTAGCGCGAAGGGTAGGGTCTTTAAGGGCACACCCTAAAGACTAGGTGGTCATGAACACACACACATATCGATACTGGAAATATGAAATAGCGTAAGGGACAAACCACAGGTTTTCAGGAGAGCAAAAATAAGATATTTTTTTTACAAAACTGACTATATTTTTTTAAGTTTATGTTTTATGTAAAAAGTGTCTAGACCAAAGTTTCTTAAATTTCTTCATTCTTTTAAGGTAAAATAGCAAAATTTCAATAATGCCTATAGTTTTACAGATAGCATGTCCCTTACATTAAATAATACAGAAAACGGGTGGCATACGTTAACAAAATTTGAGATGTAAATGAACAGCATTGACGTAAGGGACATTATATGAAATAAACATTTAGAGTTTTTCAAGACCTCTTAATGGTGTACTCTATATTGCTTTTGCTGCTAATACATAAAAAAAAATAAAATTAATACATTCATGACCTACTATTCCTATGCAATATAGTTTAAAACTAGTTGCTGACAGAAAAGAATAATCCTCTTTTATAAACGCAATTAGCTCTCATCAATTTATTATATTAAGTACAACATAATAAAATTCTGTTTTAAATCGAAAACAATAAAAAATATGGTATTTTGGCTGACTAAAAATGTACTTATAGTCCAAAGAAAAAAAAAATCGCATTAAAAAAATCAACAAATCAGTATTCTTATGTAAATAATAAACACCAAACAAAAACGAATTAACTTCTTCCTCAATATAAAGCCTACAGTTATTTGTAATTTTTTTTTTTATTTAAGATTGGTATGCGCTTTTTTTTTTTTTTGACGATGGGAAGTCATTAAATGACCCCTCCCGCTCTGGGTGGAGCGGAAGGGAGTGTCAGACTCTTACTGACTAAAACCCACCCGTGTTCCTTCCTTGGCCCTTTATGTTCCGGGTCAGCGGTACCCCTTTCGGACAATCCCGCTTTCCCGGCAGGCTTGGGCCCTAGTGGGCCCCCTCTTCGATGCTGACATCTCTTTGAGGCGCGCGTGGAACACGTACGCGCCGTCCGGCACGGGCCTGGTCCTGATCGGACGGTGAGCTACCCATTACTCACCGCCCGCAGGCCCGCGCCTACGGTGGCCGGGAGTCGTCACGCGGCTCCCGACGCCCGGAGCGTCCACCGCGGCGGCTTGGACGGGAGACTCTCCCCCTCTCCCGTCCCGCCACCTCCTTCGCTATCATGACTGCTTCGCAGAAGGAGGCGACTGCCTCCCACTCCCCCTCGCCCCGGACCATGGCTTTAACCAGGGCCGGGCGTGAGAGGTCGCCGCCGCTGCCGATCGCCTCTACGAGGACACGGCGGTGCTCCGCCAATGCAGGGCAAGCCCCCACCGTATGCTCCACCGTGTCCTCAGATTGGTATGCTCTTGACTCTAGTCTAGGTCAGTGGTGACAGAGACAGTCGACGGTGGAGTGAGCTTACCCAGCAGAAGCCTGTTCACTCTCACTTTGAAGAGATTAGGGTTGTATGCGTTCGGAAACACAGACGCAGGTAGAGAGTTCCATTCTTTTGCTGTGCGCATTACAAAAGACATTTGGAAACGCTTAGTGCGAATTGGTGGAATAGCAACAAGGTAAGGATGAGGTCTAGGTTTACTTATGCCTCATTTTTTCATTAGAAATTGTTGGCATACCTGCCTTCACCCTCATTAATAAAGTATTCATAAGTGACTGATCTTCTACTTTCTGTATTTTTAGTTTTTTTACGTTTTATATTGCAGGTTTAGAGGATTGCAATATCCAATCTCGTTTCTTTTCATTACTTAACGACCAGTAATAATCAAATATGGACTACCTTCTTCCATCAAATATTTCATAACATTGTCTTAGACATTTAGTCTGTGCACATGGATTATCCTGTAACTTCCGACCTTCTATTTGTTTGCCACTATGTGTTACATAAGAAAGACTCTTTTCTATCATTTTTTTTGTGTTTTACGCCTGTTTGTTTTCTGGTTTTGTTTTCTTCTTCGGTACTACATCTTCTTGACTATTGTTACTATTTGTTTTCATAGCTTTTTTTTCCTCCTTATTAATTTGCTTTTCTTATTATCAACTGAACTGTCAGAAAATTCTTCTTTTTCTGACCAAAGGATTTATATTTTTATGAAACATATCATTGCGTTACTTCAGAAGCAAGGGTCCTTAATTCAGCAGTCAACATGCATATTTTTGAACCAGTTGCATCTTCTTCTCATTTGATTCAGGAAAGTGAAATTTTAGGAAATGAAGATCTAGATATTAGAACAAAGAAAAAACGTCGTTAACGATTAAATGATTGAATACCATCGTCTGAAAACGTAAAGAACAGCGTTGAAATGAACTAGGGTTAACATTTTAACGTAAGGGACCTTAATATTGTGAGTTTCAAATGACAAAAAGTAACTTCAACCAAAAATTGCACATTTTATCGTTAAGAAATAAATAGTGTTAAATATTATTATTTTGTAGCTACATATTTGCATTTCTTATAACAATTTTAGTCATAACAATAATAAAATAATGTTTTATAATAGCAAAAATTAACGTAAGGGACGTACTTAGGTAACGTAAGCCAGAACTTTCCTTACAAAAAAATAAAACAATTGAATGTTTTTGTGGCTACGACTGTGGAAGATCTACGAATTACATTTAGAACCGATGACTTATTCGTGCTTTCCGAGGCACGGAGGGGTCTTCATATGAAATGGATGGTCACCTATTCACGGACTAACCGTGGCCACCGTTAACCTTGGTCAATCATAAAAAAACGCTTTTTAAACTCATTCATCCTGCGTTAACTGCTTAATAAGTTATAATTTTTACATGACCTAGGTACTTACTACTCACAATAATTATACATCATACTTACGTATGAAGGCATGTTTTATTAGGATTAGAATTATACTATCTAAATAAACCAATTTTTTAATGACTGAACTCCATTCATGACTAAACAATAATTTACCAAAAGTCGTAAGAAAAAGAAATAATTACCTGTTTAGGTGTTTCCTAATGTTCATCAATTTTTACCTGCGGGCTAGAAGTGGAGATAACTTTTCATCTCTCATGTTTGGAATCCAGATAAAACTTTCACTACTTGTAATTAAATCAATGAAGACGATCATGTATCATTTGAATGAAGATTTGTAGTGGCACAAACCGTGTTATTATTACTTTTAGACGCACGTAAACAATGTTGTCGACGCACGTGGCGCACGATTTCCGGCGAAATCACACGCAAAATCCTTATTGATATCTAGCTCAGACCAGTTGCACCGTTTTGCGTGTGTGATAGAGACGCATAATAATATTCGTGAAGATAAATTTTGAGGAATTGTACGGATCACGCAGTCCAGTGTGATGTAAAGGACAGTTCAATTATTTTCGATGCTGACAAATTAACGTAAGGGTCACTATGAATACGATAATTTGAGTCGACATTTAATGTAAGGGACATGGTATTTGTACCTACTCAGGGAACACTAATGTATAAGGCAATACTAAAAAAATTCAAATCGTGGAATAACTTACGAGTATGTGACATGTTGTAAAATGTACTCGATTTTGTTTAAATGTAAATACCAAATACTGTGAGTGAAGAGACTTACATTAGTTTTTATAAAAATATTAAATTAAAATGTCATATACAGCCAGTTTCTAGTAAAAAAATGGTCTAGGCCTGCAGAAAATATGTGATGTAAGGGACATTTTTTTGAGATATCAAGATTTAAATATACCAATCGATAGAGCAAGAAATTCCGAATCCAATGATGTATATACCTCATTTTCGACAAAACTTCCCTTACGTTATTTCATATTTCCAGTATCGATATGATGCACAGCTAGTTGTGGAAGGAAAACTGTCACCGGAGCCGACTAGGAGATCCCCCATCGCTGGTTAGCTCTGCGACCCGTCGAATTGACTGCCTCCCGCAGAAGGGGTTCGGTGGGTGTGATTGGGACAACGCCTGACTCGGCTTCGTTGGCACCGTAAGGTTGCCACCGAAGACCACTAAACTGTGGATTTTGCCCAAAAGGGGCCTTGTGAAACTACTCACACAAGCGCGCGGCAAAGAAACGGAAAAAGGCACTTTTTGAGGATGATCATATATGATAGCACGAATGATTAATTAATAAAATAATGAACTAACTAATCAATCAAAAATCACATGTAATCGGGGCGACTACGAAATCGTTACGGCAGATGTAACGAGACTGAACGACTAGTGCAGCAAGCGGCATGGCCGTTCACAGCGGGTGTCGAGAGGAGAGTCTGGCGAAGATCCTTGTTTATCATTTGTGACTTCAAGTTACAGCTTTATGAACATAACTAGTTGTTGCGTGCTGCGCGAGCTGCAAGCAGCTCGCGTGCTAGTTTTGTACGGTCTTTCACTTGCTTTTATTTAGGTATCAAGTTATGTTTACGTTTTTATTATTTATTTCTGCTTGAGTATAGTTTTCAATGTTTTTGTTGGTATATTGGCGTGTGTTAGTTGACATTTGCAATTTAATGGATTTTGTTTCGTATTTTTTTAATTACTTACTTACTGTTGTACAATTCTTTATTAATTCTTACCTATTGCACAACTTCTTGGGGTGGTGCTGCAAAAACCATTTTACTCCCTTTAGAGCGTGCTCAAAGGGCAATTCTAAAGGTTGCTACCTTTCGCCCTTTTAGATTTCCTACGCACCTGCTTTACATAGCATGTAATTTACTAACAGTACGGCAATTATTCATTCTAAATTTTTTAAACAATTCAAATTTCAAATTTTTGTCTTAGTACCTTTGTAACCCGGTTTTTTGAAGTTTATATGTAGTATCTTTTGAAACAAGATGTTGATGGTTTCAATATAGTATTATACTACTTACCACCGTGCTAAAGTAAATTTATAGGGTATAAGCTGTACGGGAAAGATTCAATTAAACACGTACTTTCTTACACAATACAAAGTTTATTGTAATACAAAGAAAGTTAAGGTACAAAAACAACAATTGTGGCGAGCCACTAACCAAACCCTTCCCACACACTTAGGTGTTCACTCCGACAAAACTAGGTCTCCGTTCTAGTTGTGTCGGGGTACACACCTGCAATGAGACTAAGACAATAACTCACGAGTCGCTTATATCGAGTACGTGAGATGAACTGCTTTACATCTTCTAGCTTAATCGAATAAGTATCGACCTATTATGGTTGCGCCCATATAGGGAAAATATCGGTTATGTAAAGCTACCCGAAATACAATATATTATAACAACTAGTCTTACTGTCTAGTTCTTACAAAAGGCCTAACTCTCTCATAGGTTAAATTATAACAAGTTAGTTTAAACTCAGGGTTCTCTCAGTATATTTCCTTCCAATTGACGGGACCAAGACCCTTGGCGTCGAACACAGGATAATGCCTGTGTTCACACGATTAACGTGGCCCACGGGTTTAGACGGTGACGCTATTGTTACCTGGAGCGGCGAGCTTCCCTCATTTACCGTTATATGGGTCAGTAAGGCCTTCTTCAATAACAGATGGCCACACCTCAAGGGTTAACCTCTAAATTGGCCCCACCTGGATCAATTCCAAATCATCTGACCACGGGGCTACACCAAGGCATCACGTCTATCCTCGCATTAGAGCTATTACAAAAGAGTTAGGATAATCAGCCAGACCTGAAACAACATCCTCGTGTCAAAACTCACAACAGCTGAGAACTAGGTTATAAAACGAGAACAAAGAAAATGGTTCAATACTCACAAGGATCAGGTATGATTGGACTCAGAGAAAACCTATCAGGTTATTTGGACACAATCTGATTATCCCTTTTCACCAACACTTTTCACCATTTTGACAGGACGATCCGTCGATCCTCTTTGCAAAATCCTCTTCCATAGACTAAATATAATTCTCATCTATTTTGTAGACATTGTTTATAAATAGAATGTGGGAAATTATGTCCTTAGCTTTATTTACTTCAAATAAATAATAAACATGTAATTATTTCGCATGACACAATTTCACAAAAACCATCATCCTACGAGCTTGAGTAGACCCACGAAAGGTGTCGCTACTAGTTGCTTTAATTATTGATTTTTCCAACGTCACACCTTTAAACAGCAGAAGGAAGGACTTTAATTAGAAGATTTGAATATTTGATATGAATTTGTTATTGTGATTTGAAGGACCACTACCAATATGCTTTTTCTCATAGTTCTTCTTAATTAGATTATTTTTATATCAGTTTTACTACAAATTTTACCGCCCCATTGTAATTTTAATGAAACGAGATGACCTGAAACACAGGTTTGAATAAACCTATATCGGGTGGGTCGCTAACTTAAACTAATTCCGAACCATTATTACTTGCACCTGTAATAAAAAAAAGAAAATAGTTTAGATTTAGTTTATTAATAGGCAATTAGAATTGTATAGGATATTTTCTACTGTTTGGCAAAATTATTATTATTATTGTATAGAATCCTGTTCTTCTAACTGAACATTCAGCTGTGCTGCTGGGGAGTTTGTTGCGCCACTTCTTCTCCCCAGCTAAAGCACTAGGAAGTGGTGAAGGTCGGGCCTTTTGGGGGACTGTCTTATGTAATTTTGACGTTTAAAAAGTGCTGATTATCAGCCTAGTTTGAATAAATAACTTTTGATTTTTATTTTACTACTAGGTACTACAGTGACCATACATTTCCATTTTCTTTTTCCCAGCAAACTTAAACACAACACGCTAGCTGGGTTACTCTACAAGTAACACGGCACAAAGGGGCTCAAGATACATCAATTTAGCTCGTTCAGCAGGATTAAAATCAGCTGAAACTGCCCCGTTAGATTTACAGTGCAAGGGAGTGTTATTTTTGTTGGAGAAAGGAAAATGCTTTTTATTTTGTGCAAGTTTATTTTCTAGGTATCACGTTGGATGTTGTTTACTGACTTGGGTAAACCAGGGAGTTTCTTTATTTATATATTTATTTAAAAAAGCACAGCCACATCACATACATTAAAGTTATGCTAGAAATAATCTTAATAACTTAAGGACTAATGTACATGACTAATTGTCATGTAGATTACAGAAAATTTACTAGCAAATAGGTTTGCAATTTCAGAGCCACTCATAGCGACTTCGTCTCCCAGCATTATTCTTGCAGGAATAGATGGTTTACCACCGCGTTTGTTTTTGATAAAACTCCAAAAGGCTTTAGGGTTTTTAGGAATGTTGGTCTCTATTTTTGTTTTGTACTTGGAGTGACATTCATCGTAAAGCTTGTGACAGCGAGAGCGAAGCAATTGATATTCGATTTTGTCTCGGGGATTACCAAATCTTTTATATTTCTTTCGAACCTTTTCCTTTCCAGATAATGCCTAATCAACGAATTGCTGAACCAGGAAGAGAATTTAGCTCCTACAGTTCCCGTTATAGGCATTGACCTTTCAATAACAGTTCCAAGAATATTATAAAACTCTGCGACCATACTATCCACGCCATTGCAGTCAAGAAGTCGGTCTTGCCACTCACACTCTTTAGTTCACTGACGATGGCTTTATAGTCAGCTTTAAGAAGTTAATTTTTTTCAGGCTTGATTGCAAATATTTTAAACTGTTCTAAGGAACATTAAGCAATAAATTAGGATGGTTCAAGTAATATTTGCTAAGAACATTTAAAGGTTTTATAACATAGGCGCTAGGCAAACTTGTAATAATCAAATCCAGTAATCTATTGTCACAATTATTGATACAATTTACTTGATACAGGTTATTCATGTTAAGGAAGTCAACAAGTGACTGTCCAAGGGTGGTTTCGTAGTTGGATGGACTCAAGTAATTGCAGTCTATCTGCAGATAGGCAGATATCAGATAGATCTGATAGATATCTATCAGATCTAGTCACCTAGAATGACTAGATCATCTGCTTGATCAACAACATATTCCACTTTATCAAGAAACATAGCAAGAGCTTCTAACTTTATATGTGGCGGCAAATAGACAACGCAGATTGCTAGTTTTCTTACTTCTGTTCCAATTGTTAGGTCTAAGATGACAAATCTTCCGCCCCACTTTCCCAGTTAGTGACTCTAGCTGATGGTATGTCTCTAGAGACAGCT
Organism: Brachylomia viminalis; assembly: GCA_937001585.2. Lineage (NCBI taxonomy): Eukaryota > Metazoa > Arthropoda > Insecta > Lepidoptera > Noctuidae > Brachylomia > Brachylomia viminalis. The sequence goes on along the minus strand of OW443294.2, from coordinate 25,075,864 downwards.
AACATTACTCCACCGTCATCTTTTTTTTTTATGTTAAGTGTGCAGTGTCGGTCTCTGCGATATTATAGTGTGTATCGGTCAGCTTTTCTGAACAGAGCCATGAACACATGTGCGGATGAGGACTGGGACAACTATTACGCAGCCAAATCCAGCTACAAAAAATGCATCAGGTTCAGGAGTACCACGGGATGGCGCAAATTCTGTGGTAGCATAGAGTCCTGTCAGCAGGCTAACAGGGTAAGGATAGTACTGTCACAGCAGTACACACCTGGGCCCGTTACACTCCGCAAACCGGACAATACACTCACTTCCTCGCCAGAATTAACGAGACGCGTCCTTATGGAAACTCACTTCCCTGGCTGTAGGTACCTTTGCGCAGGTAATCGACTGGCAAGATGTACTCCAAACACCAACAGAAAATGAGTGGCTTTATGCAAGTAGGGTGATCACGTTGGAGAAGCTCCAATGGGCCATCCGTAGCTTCCATCCTTTCAAGGCAGCCGGTCCTGACGGAGTGTTCCCCGCCTTGCTACAGTGGGGTGGAACCGCTGTCGCAATAAGACTGGTGCCCCTAATGAGGGCGTGCCTGGCCCTTAGATACGTTCCTAAAGGTTGGAGGGAAATGAAAGTAATATTCATCCCCAAGCCAGGTAAGGGAGACTACACAAACGCCAAATCCCATAGACCCATAAGCCTCACCTCCTTTCTACTAAAGACTCTGGAAAGGCTGTGTGACAGGGAGCTGAGGGACGGCGCTCTGAAAACCATACCGCTACACGGTAATCAACACGCATACAGCTCGGGTAAGTCGACTGAATCTGCCCTTCATCTAGTAGTCAGCCAGATAGAGGAAGCGATTCATCAGAAAGGCACCTGCCTGGGCACTTTCATAGACATCGAAGGTGCCTTCGACAAAACAAACTTCTCCAGCATCAGCGGCGCCCTCTATAGACATGGCGTTGAACAGGTACTAGCGGACTGGAATACTAACATGCTAAGCAAACGAGTAGTTCTTCACGGATGGATCCAAAACAGGTAGTGGCACAGGTGCTGGAATCTTCTCGGAGGACTTCAACATACGCATCTCCACACCATTGGGGGTTCATAACACAGTGTTCCAGGCCGAATGCATGGGTATTTCTCTAGCCGCCTCAGCCATCATGGCCAGGGAAGTTAAAGAACACTCGATCCGCATACTCTCAGACAGCATGGCCGTTCTGCAAGCGCTGAACAGTCACACCGTTGATTCTGGGCTAATATACGAGTGCCACCAGCGCCTAAACCAGGTGGGCAACCTCAATAACATAACCATTCAATGGATCAAAGGACACAGCGGCTTGCTAGGCAACGATGCAGCCGACGAACTTGCCAGAAGGGGGTCGAACGCTGTACCAGTGGGTCCCGAACCCATCGTGCCACTCCCCTTCGGGTACATACGCACTCTGGTAAGGAAACGCACCATGGACCAACATCACAAACTATGGGTGGACCAACGTGAGTGCAGGCAGGCTAGGGAAGCACTCCCCACAGTCGATGGCCGCTTCACGAAACAGGTTCTCCGACTAACCAAGCAACAGCTGCGTACATTCACAGCAGCCGTAACTGGTCACGGATCATTTAATAAACACCTCTTTGTATTAGGAGTCACGGACAGTCCGCTGTGCAGGGCCTGCATGGAGGAGAACGAGACAGCAGCCCATGTGCTTCTAAGCTGCCCGGTGGTCACCACATACAGGGCAAAGTACTTCGGCAACCCAGGTACCCTACGTGAGATTGTTAGCAACACCAAGGCGTTGCTGGCCTTTCTCGAGGAGCTGGGGTGGATCGAATAACCGATTTTCCCACCCGTACGCAAAATACGCGCATTGACGTGGAGTTGCGGACACCAGCCCGTATTACCTATTACCTATCGGTCAGCTTTCAATTCATTGTCACAAATTTTGGGGTTAAGCCATGTTTCTGTAAGTGCAATTACACTGTAATTAGTAGTATGTATGCTTTTTAAGAATTAATTTGTTTTTGTTCTCAACCCTTGTACATTTTGGTAATATTTAGATTACAAGCATTGCGACGAGAGGTATACTTAAACATTTAAGGAATATCAATATTACGAAAAACTATTACTAATCCTAGACTATAATGTTCTGGCTTTCGAGATTTTTTATCGGAATAGACTGAAATTCGACCTCTTTTCGAACAAAAGTTCGCCCATTACGCTTTTCTTAGCTTTTTCCGAGCGGCAGCGTGCAACGACTTGTTTGCTGGTGTTAAATGTTCAGAAACAAAGACCGGCCTTCTTGGACCTCCTATACCGAGATGTTGATTTGACAGTTTACCGTCAGGGGTTTTCCGATTAAATTTGGTAGTCGCGGCAAGGACATTATCACGATTGCGGGCAGTTCGCAGTTTGACTATTACTAGTCGAGGCCTGTCGTTATCATTTGACATTTTAGCAACCCTGGTTGCATACTGAATGTTATTGTCAGATAGAGGACTTTCCACAATTTTTGACAACTGCATAACTGTGTTATCCAGGTTTTCTGAACGATGCTCCGGAATTCTATTAATTTCTAAATTTGAATCACGCATGTGAAGTTCTACGGTATTTAATCTTGCTGAGATGTCTTCATTTTCACGCTTAGGATCATTAATGAAAGTTTTTTTCTCCTCAAAGCCTGCCATAATTTCCTCAAATGTAACGTTCATAAATTCTAAGGATTCCTGAAAATTGTCTATCTTTTTGTGGATGTTACCAAATTCAGTCGCCACAATTTTCTTTTCTCCTGTTGCAAAATCCAGCGAAGACTCCTCTCCGTTACCAGCGATTCAGGACCTCGAGATTGAGAAGGTGAATTCAATTCTGCGGTACTTGATGGCGAGGCAACTTTGGGCTACATTGTTTTCGCGACGGACTTATGCGGAGAACCTTCGGACTTCGACGGCGACTTATTAGACTTGGATTCATTCTGTTGATAATCTGTCATCAAATGCAGGGACTCCATAGCCTTTGTTGGTGATTGGGTGGCAGTTTGCAACCAGACGTTTGAGGCACCGCGTGTGCTGACAATGTTTGAACTGGGGATCTCCTTAACTTGTGGTGGTGATGTCGTTAATTTAGCACTTAAGGTTACGTTAGTGCGTTCATGTTTTCCAACATTAACACCTTCAACTTCACTACACTGGCCCGGGCGCAAAGGGGTGTTTTTTCACGGGTCTTTTCGTAATAATAGACTAACTGGAACTGTAGGTATTTCTCGTAGAGGTTTCATACAATTTTAGTACTGGGGTTTATAAAATAACTATACTAGACCGCCCTCGTACCTCTCTTACATCGTAGGCTACAAAAGGGGAAAAGCAGCATGTGTTCTGGTATCAATTTAAATCACCAATACCAAAAGTGGCGATTTAAAATAATTCATCGACCTATGATCGTGCATTATTGTCTGTGCTCAGTAGTGGCGGTTTAACACTTCCTCTCTCTTTAAACATCATCATTACATAAAGTTTCATTGCTGTTGTTTCATGTTTATTATTGTATATAATTATATATATTGTATATAATATATACTAACCTTAGATTATGGTAGATATTTACTTCAAATATTTACAGTGTAAACAATTGTTGGTTGGCCAATAAAGGAAAATAAAATAAAATAAATATATATGTAGGTAAGTATGGCATATGTTTTATGTATTCATTGTAAATGCAAATACTACACCACTGACTACCTGCAGTATTGTCTCTCCTTTTTTTTTTTTTTGAGGATGGGAAATCATCAAATGACTCCTCCCGCTCTGGGTGGAGCGGAAGGGAGTGTCAGACTCTTACTGACTAAAACCCACCCGTGTTCCTTCCTTGGCCCTTTATGTTCCGGGTCAGCGGTACCCCTTTCGGATGATCCCGCTTTCCCGGCAGGCTTGGGCCCTACTGGGCCCCCTCTTCGATGCTGACATCTCTTTGAGGCGCGCGTGGAACACGTACGCGCCGTCCAGCACGGGCCTGGTCCTGATCGGACGGTGAGCTACCCATTACTCACCGCCCGCAGGCCCGCGCCTACGCTGGCTGGGAGTCGTCACGCGGCTCCCGACGCCCGGAGCGTCCACCGCGGCGGCTTGGACGGGAGACTATCTCCCTCTCCCGTCCCGCCACCTCCTTCGCTAGCATGACTGCTTCGCAGAAGGAGGCGACTGCCTCCCACTCCCCCTCGCCCCGGACCATGGCTTGAACCAAGGCCGGGCGTGAGAGATCGCCGCCGCTGCCGATCGCCTCTACGAGGACACGGCGGTGCTCCGCCCATGCAGGGCAGGCCCCCACCGTATGCTCCACCGTGTCCTCGGGGCGATCATCGCAGTGGTGACACCCGGGCGTTTCCTCCCGCCTGATGATGTGCAGGAACCTCCCGAAACTTCCGTGTCCGGTGAGGACCTGCGTCAGGCGGTAGGTGAGGACGCCGTGACGCCTCTCTAGCCACTCCTCAAAGAGGGGTCTTACCGCCGCTATCGTGGCGTGCCCTGCGCTGGGTTGTGACAGTCGCTCTTTCCATGGCGCCATGAGATCGCGCCGGAGGTCCGTCCGCTCAGAAAAAATTTATATCTTTTTAATAAAATAAGTAATAGACATAATATTCATACTAAAAATAAAGATAAAATAGATAAACTATTTTCCAGATTAGCTAAAGTACCTAAATGTTTTATGGGGTACTGTGTTAAATGTTACAACAACATACCTTGTCAGATTAATAATAATCCGATTTACGTGCGGTTATAGATGTTTCACATCAAAATAACAACATTAAGTTCCTAACACATTGTCCTTTTATCAATCGCGCTAGATCCGAAGTTTATCAGTTTTTAGGACGGGTCCTAATCAATCATTGTGGACCAATTCGCTGAGTCAGCGAAACTGGAGCGTTTCAACACCCCGTGATTCAGTTATAGACTTGTTTTATGTAGAAACGTGATATAGGATAGGTACCTTAGTTTGTCATCGTTGGTGATAGGTGTAAGTTGAGTTGTGTTTGCGTGCCTGGTTGAAATATAAGAGCGAGTACGCAAATGAAGGGGTTTCGTTTTTATTTCTCGCGCGTTTTCTATATTGTAAAACTAAATGATCTGATGGAATTCTAGTACGGCCATAGATCTGCATGACACAACCTCTATTCTCCTCTTTTTCTTTGTAATAACGGTCAGGTTATGCAGAGCAATAACCACACAAATGTGGCGATATCTTAAAAAAAGGTAAATTTTTCGTGGATAATATTGCTTTTCAGTATAAGGATACTGATACAAGTTTTTAAATCAAAATCAAAAGTCATTTATTAAACTAGGCTGAAAATCAGCACTTTAGCACTTTTTGAACGCCAAATAAGTATTTGGCACCCATTTATGGAACAATTTTTTTATCAAGCTACGAGGTAAGACCAATTAATTATTAACACAACGTTCTACTCCACTTCCAATATCTACGACTCCACAAACTGCTCTTATTTCCAATCTACCAACAGAAACATTTCCTTGTGTCATCAAAAAAAATTTTTTTTGTAAACGTTTGCTGTCCCACTACTGGGCAAAGGTCTCCTCCATACTTTTTCAGTTTGCCTAATGTTGTGCTTTCTGCGGCCACTCCCTCAGGAACGAGTCCAAATCGTTATGCCTGCGTCTTAGGTTTACAAACAGTATACAGGGTTATTTTGAATACGTCGGCAATCCCTTAAAGGCGTGTAGGGGAGATCATTTGCAACGAAAAAAACCGTGTAAATGTGAACCAATTTCCAGTAATTTGACATTTTAAATATTTTTGAAGATTGCCGGTATTTTATTGTATCTCGATGGCTAGCTGAGACGCTGTACATATTTTTGTAATGTTCTGTCGATAGAGTATATCCATGTTATTTGCAGCAATCTACCATTTTAGTCAAATAACCTGCTTAAAATGATGAAAATTGTGTGCTCTGATTTAAAAAATATTAAAGTAATTGTCATTTTACAGTTGATTATTATGTATTGAAGTAGAAACAGATATTAATCAGAAAAAAAAAATTATGCAATATTTTTCTTTATAAATTTTCAAAGTTGTATACCGCCAAAAAAATATAAAATGTCAAATTACTCGTTAATGGTTGAAATTTGCATAGGGATCATAAGGTAATTTGGTTGCAATTTACATCCCTTAATGGATTGCCGACATATTACCAATAACCCTGTATATTGTAAGTACATTTAATTTAAAATAAGACAACCAATAACAGCGTTAAGCCCTCCACCGAACCAACTAGTGAAATCAGTAGCATTTTCTCATATTTCTACATCAAGTGCTACAATTCACTGCAACCAGAGAAGAATTAAAATATTTTACTATACACACAAAAGTACATCTTATCACAATATGTAACAGTTCAAATTACAATAATACGCTGTTCAGTTACGCTCTTTTTACATAACCAGCGTTTCGCTATTACAATTTGTATTGTCACAGCGAACGGAAATCTTTTACGGTTGACTAGCGAGTTTGGACTTTATTGTTAAAGAAATTAAGTTGATTGTTATGTGGCAGAGTGCTTCGCCAGACAGCTCTCACGGGATGATGCAGAAATTGCATACCTTGTTATAATAAAATTGTGTTTCCAAGTACATTTGGTTAGTCTTTGTAATTTAATGTAGTTTTTGTTTCTGGTATAAAGCGTGCATTGCATGCAGATCAAGTAGAAACATTATTTTAATCCAGCAAAAGATTCATCTGCCACCACTCTGTTCATACTAAGGAAAGTAGTCTACTTTGTAACCTAATTGTGATATTTTATTGGGAACTTTAAACTACCGCTACCACAGAAAATCATTGCATAGGTCTAGCAATCACTAAGCAAGATAGACAGATTCTTGACAATGTAAAACTATAGACAGTTAATCTCGATGCCAACGCCCAATCGGCTGTCCCTATCCTTAACGTGCACATAGATCCTCACCCGCTTTTTACTGAACAGGCCCATCGCCATCCACAAAAAAAAAAAAACAAACAAAAGGTACTATCACATACAAAACACATAATGTATTAATCACAGCGGCAAATGGTCCGCACTCCCTGCTATTAACATTAGAGCACTCATCTAATTTCACGCCTCGATTGTACCTACTGTCAGGGCTGTCAATCAATACAAGTTATCTGTTTGATTTTTATTTATTTAATTTTCTTGAGTAGCTTTGTCTGTAGTTGTCAGTACAGAATAGATTTTCAGGTCGTGGCCGTAAAAAAGACAATGTCAGGGAGGAAGTCAGCATCCATTGCCATTTCCAAGTATAGTGATTAGTGGACGTTTGTGAGCTGATATGTATTTAATATTAATACTAATTTAATGGGTCCAACTAATATCATTAATAATACAAATTAATAAATGATAAATGATTTTATTTCTGTAAGTAGGTTTGAACAAACACTTTTACACGTCAATCATATTTTTTTTAAACTAGATGGGGTCGGCGTTTCCTATCTGACTACTCTGAGAAGAAAGGCCGAAACAAACTCAGAGGTCACAGCCTCTTTTAAAGTCCAGACAAAATCTTGGTCAGGTCATGTGAAAGCTATGTAGATCGGTGTCTGCAATGGTCTTTTGAGGAAAGAATCACACAGATTGAGTAGACCTGTCCAGTCAGTGCACGCAATTGTCAGTAATCGTGCAGCTCAACTTAATTATGATTACTCAACTAATTATGATTAATATACATTATCTATAATCCGCGCGCAAGTGCTAGCCACCACTGAGGTATGAGAGCAGCGCGGGTGGCGGGACGGGGCGGGCGCCATTGACAAGATTGGCAGACTGAGTTAGCTTGACATTTGTCTACCGTACCAACCTCAGGCGGTGACTAGCACTCTTGCGAGGATTATAACACATGTAAAAAGATACCCCACATACAAGTATGTAGGTAATTAGAAACGCGTTGTACTTTTTTCGCGATTTAATTTCCAAACAGGTAAGTTAATGTGGTTTGTGGAAAATAACTATGAATAACACTGTAGCGGTATCTACGTCACCACATGCGACCACGCATCACACTGACATCACGCAAAATCCTGCATCGCGCAAACAGAGTTTACCGCGCAACTAGCATGTATACCATGACCCGACATTAATCGTCGGGCAGTTGCCCACCAGACAAGACACCCGTCTGGTCGGAAGATCCTCCCTTTTCTATGGAGGTATGAGTGAACTTTACACCCTGTTCCTCGTGCCTCTATAACACCAATTGGAAATAATAGACTTTAGAGTTAATACCCCTTGCACCTCTTGGTTTTGTAATCGTTTATAAAAACTAGCTTTTTCCCGCGACTGCGCCTGCGTGGATGTCGAAAAATATCATATGGGAACATGCTACCGGGATATAAAGTACTCTATGTTATAATCCAGGTTATAAACTATCTGTGTACCAAACATCCAAATGCGTTCAGCCGTTTTTGCGCCAATCCGGAACATACATCCAGACAAACGGACAAAGTTGGTAGTTACTATTTTATTATATAATGTATAGATAGATACCATCCAACAGTGTTTTCGTTTGCTGCTATTGTATTAATAATATAATAAGCAGAGCAAAATTGTATTCGTATTCCCAGCTGCAGAGTGCTTGCTCCAATGCTACTGACAGAAAAGCCGTGAAGTAGAAAGGTGTGGAAGTAAATTCATATTTGATCTAAAAATGGAGTCGAATCAATTTATTCGACCTAAATAAGACTGTAATCGATTCGTCTATATTTATGTCCGCATATTTTTCAGTTCCGATGACCGTTGGGGTAGGCGCGTTATTAAGTGGAGACTGCGAATGCCATACGAAAAGTAGGACGCCCTCAGGCTAGGTGGAGCGACAATCTTCGCAGGGTGGCTGGTAGCAGCTGAATGAGAGTTGCCGGTAATCGAAATGAATGGCGTGCAATTGGAGAGGCTTATGTCCAGCAGTGGACTGCTGTAGGATGATGATGATGATGTTTCAGTGTGATTTTAGAAACATTAGGTACCTATGTCATGCCAAAAAATCATGACATGCCAAATGTGGCATCCCTAAAAGGTACCAATAATGAGGCCATCCAGATTAAAACAAATAGATTTCCAATGTAATTGGTAGAGACGAACGATATTCAACACTAATACCAATTTAATGGTTCCAACTAATAACATTGATGTTTTAATTTATCCTAATAATACGGAAAATGAGCTTCAGTGTTTTCTATTTTATTCACGACGTGTTAATTTTGCGATACGGAACTTACGCTATTCTTTCAGTTTAAAGGTTTATTTGGAGGTAGACAGCGGCTTTCTTGTGTTTGAAATTATTTTGATTATAAGTAGCGACCCGCCATGGCTTCGCAAGGGTGTACAGTGTATGTGACGGGGTGTTATATCTATAGAATGTCTTTATATACAATGTTTAGAGCCGTCTTTTAATTCGGGGTATGCCAACCGACCGCCCATTTCCCTGCGAGCGATTAATATTTATAAATCTGTGTAATATCTTCTAAGATATTAATAATAATGATATGCTATATAGGGAAATTTGTATCTACATTAAATGCACAACGTTTCTATTGTGCCTATTTAATTGAATAAGGATAAATACTGTATTGTTTAAAATAGCGTCCTATAATATAATCCATATTTTTTTTAGAAATCAGTAAAAGATAAAAATTGTTACTGAAGATTATCCTTAGGAGATAGACATATACCATTGCAGACTTTTTTGTAGACATTTTTAAGATACACATTTCCGTAATACATTACTTTGTTTTATTTCGCAAGGTATAGCCGGCGTTAGCAATGTAAACGCCCAAAAATACGTTTCTTACGACATCATTACAAATCTTAAAAATTCTTGGCTTACACCTACTTATAAACCTTTCGGAAGAAAGTTTCTAAATGATAGAGAAAACCGTATCCAAAATCCGTTGCCTGGTTTAAAAGAAGTAAGCGGAGAAACAGATAGACGAAAACAGCGACTTTGCTTTATACTATTTAGCGATTTGACATGTCAAATGAATCAAAACATTGCCTACTTAAAAATGGTGTTTGAAATAACGGAAAAATTCGTTTTTAAATCAACACATTAATTTTGTTTCTTGATTTATTTGAGACTGAAGATGACACTGTAGTAGGTATCATTAGAGATACCTAGACATTAATTCAAGTGATATGTTGGTTAAGACGACGCTTATCAGATTCTCTTTATTTATTCAGTTGACATGATTCATACAACATACATGGCAAAAAACCAATACATCCTCATCTCTCATGAAATAGAATCACAAGACAAAGCAATATTCTATATCGCACTGCAATCTCTATCACAATGAAAGTCGAACTCGATATATTGTCTAAGTTAGTTCATCGAGATTGCTAGTTCGATAGTTACGGATATACTCCTAGAGACAGTTAGACGGGTAAACTTTGTAATATGTGTTTGTCTAACCCACATGGGATGAGATGAGATTTTCGGATAATCTGTGGTATTATACCTGATACCTCTATCTTACCTCGACGGGTTTTGTAGTGTTTTATTTACTGCAATTATTTGTAATTTGTGTTAAAAAATGTATGCTTTTTGGTACTCCAATCAATATCTTACGAGTAGTCTGTTTGCGAAAATAGGGGTGCAAACAATAGTTACATTAAAAAAAATTATTACTAATCTATATTGAAAGCAATTTTTTTGTTTGCGTTGGTAACTGGATTACATTGGCAATATTCAACTGTTTAGATTCTAAGTCAACTGGACTTGTTACTCAAATAAAACATATTCAATTGAGCCGACAAAAAAAACATATTGTTTGAGTTACCAACAAAGTTTCTGCCTATTACAAAGGGAGTTTGGTTTCCCCACATCAAAAACCCTTTTACCACATCAACTGCTCGACCGAAACTCAACGTATTATCGGATGCCTTGATTAAATATTCACGTGTCGTTTACATTTTAGGTAAGGCAATAGTACACGGTTCCACCAATTTGATTCACGTTGGTTGAAAGACGCAGTAATGAAGAGTATGCCCGACATTGAATGATTCACTTTTATATTTACTCTTGTTACGAATTACGCGTTCAGCCGGTTAGTGACCCATAGGAACCGTGCATTTTTCTGACATAAATAGTTTCAACCTATCCTATATCACTTGGGGATAGTTTATATTGTTGTGAGAAATACACCTCTATTGTAACAAAGATTCTTATCACATGTTATACTCAGCACACTTGGTGAATGAGAGCTAGAACGAAAAAAGTGTAACATTTTGACCATCATGTCATCACTTTAGTCGTATAACAAAAGCGTGCAAATACACAAGGAACGTTGTTCCAACCAGCGGGTCGAGCACGGCCTACTGTGATAGGCTTGAGTCACACATTTTTATCACAGTTCGGGAGCAAAAACCGTGATAAAATGCGTGACTCAAGCCTATCACAGAGGCCGTGCTAGCCCCGCAGGTGTCCCACGTTACCTCTCATTATATTATTATTCATTTTCTTGTAGCTTTCTATCAATGAAATAATTATTATAATTGGATTATTATTTCCACAGTTCGCCTTTTACAGATTCTTTTTAATATTATTAAAGTGTAGGTAATTAAATTTAGTGGTCTCATTCTAATCGAACCGTGTAACACCAGCTTTATTATCGTTAAAGCCCCTTACAGTAATATGCTCAGGTGTCAAGTGTCAATCGTCCCTATTGTTTTAGAGACCCAATACACACTGATTGACCGATCCCTAATAAATGCTACCCGGAGGCTGACCTGATTGATATCCCTTGTATTATGCAAATTAATTTCGGGTGTGGCATGTGTGAAACCCCAGGGGCTATATTAGTATGAACACTTTCTGATGTTTCAGGAAATCGACGTAGAGATTAGTGTTGCTAACGAAAAAACAAACTTGTTATACAGGTTGGGTGGGACATCAATGAACAACCTGTTACTATGAATTCATTACATGAGTCCGGCCCTTTTTTTTGAGGGTGTCTGCCCCCCCCCTGGTTTGTAATTTTTCGGCGGTTATTTAAAAACAAATTGCAGTTCCATACATTTTGAAAGTGTACGTATTGCATTTTTGTTGAACACCAGATTAAAAAAAAAAATACTGTCGAATTATTTCAACTCAGGGGGTTCCAGAATCATGAACTAACTGAACAGACAGTTGTGCTGCTGGGGAGTTTGTTGCGCCACTTCTTCTTCCCAGCTAAAGCACTAGGAAGGGCAGGCGTTTTGAGGGACTGTCTTACGTAATTTTGACGTTAAAAAAATGCTGATTCTCAGCCTAATTTGAATAAATAACTTTTGATTTTGATTTCTGTACTGAATCCTTCGATCAACAATACCAAATCGATAACAGGTCTTACCCCAAATCAAAGCTAAATGCTGTCCGCGTGAAAAATGTTTAAAACAGTTATAAGTTCAACCTAATTACAACCATGGCACCTAGTAATAAAGTCGTGTTTACATTGGCTGTGTTTCAAGCGAACTTAACAAAATAAGAGCTCACGTCTCAAGTGAGCTGTTATGTACCGAGACGTATTTGATGCGCCGACCCGATATCTAGTCAGTATTGTTGATCGAAGAGTGTCTCCATGGTAACAGAATGTGCGTCAATGCCACTCTGTATATTTTGTGTTTATTTTATGTATATTGATAACGAACATGAAAAGACTAGAAATCAAGGAGCTTCAGTCGTCATCTGGATGAACTAATGAGATTGAAAACATAGTGGGGAAAAAACAATTATTCTATTTAGATAAGCTGAAATAAAAGCTAGCTGATATTCTATTTATATCCCATTGTGGTCGCTCACAATGGGCCTTATTAGAAGGCTAAAAGTCACCCAAAGGGCAATGGAGAGGGCTATGCTTGGAGTTTCCCTGCGTGATCGAATCAGAAATTAAGAGATCCGCAGGAGAACCAAGGTAACCGACATAGCCCGAAGAATTGCCAAACTTAAGTGACAGTGGGCAGGGCACATTGCTCGCAGAACAGATGGCCGATGGGGCCGGAAAGTTCTAGAGTGGCGACCGCGTACCGGAAGACGTAGCGTTGGAAGGCCTCCCACAAGGTGGACAGACGATCTTGTCAAGGCCGCAGGAACCCGTTGGATGCGGGAAGCACAAACGCGGTCGAAGTGGAGGTGCTTGGGGGAGGCCTATGTCCAGCAGTGGACGTCTTTCGGCTGAAATGATGATGAAGCTGAAAATATGGGTGGTAATTATGGTGAATAATTAACTGAGTTCAGGTCTCATTTACTCAGTATTAATGTATGTTAGTAGTAGTATTACTTATAACCAAGAGCAGGACAAGTAGAGCATGGCACTATTAAACTAAGTCGCTAAGGTCGGCAAAACATCAACACGATACCTCTTGATGTTAGAGCTACCCATAGGCACGGCTGTAATCACGTTTAGTACGGCTTTAGGCATGATTGATAACCTGAAAGATGTAACAATAATCATTACAAAAGCATCTCATTTTCAAGAAAAATATTTCCTTTGTCGTCTTTTAAAATATAGCAAGCTGTCAGATTATTTTGTGGCCTTGCCAAACTTTATATAAACGGCATTTTCCAATGTATTCATACAAGTAATAGATTTTGACACTCCAGCGGTATGCTCCCGATTTTTGGCATGTATTTGTGTTGGCAAGAGATTACAGCGCGGTTGCAACTGTTTCCAGTTGCTAAGCTATTCATTGCAGGCCTTCAAGTGTATATTGGTTTTGCTCATGTTCTGCTGAAGTTACAGAAAAAGATGACCTCTTAGAAGGTTAGATTTTATGAGAAATATGGTAGGCCGTTTTATACAGTCGGTGGTTATTAAATTACGTATAATATTATGATGATTATACATATAATTTGAATAATGTGAGTCTGCGAAAAACAATAATGTTCATTTATATCTAGTTCCGACGATGAAGCCTGATTATAATAACGAAACATATCTAGGTCCTTATTATTTTAAAATTGGTTTTATTGCAAATCATTTGCTTGCAATTTTATGCTAAAGACTTGACATTGGCGAAAATATGAGAGTGGTCGATTTTTACCAAAATAAATCGGAAAGTTTAAGCCGACCAAAATTGTATGCCTGCAACTCACCTGACGATTGACAGCAGTAAAATATGACGAGCGTCTATTAAAAATATATATATCCACCGTGATCAAAATGGCCGAGTTTTACACTTTGAAAAACGGACACATCAAATATATGGGATGTTAAAAATTCCAAACCATCTGGCACAGTTTCTGTTGTCTGTTGTTGTTTTGTTCTTCTTTCTGCCTTATGGCGTGTTGGCAGGCCAGACTGCAACTGACGGCGTCTACTCAATTTTGAGGCCATTTTTTAAAATACTGTCACAATATGTGAACGGGCGGGAAACATTTACGTGCATTTTGCAACCTTTATTGTTCTACAAATTCAAAGTGTGTTCGAAAAATATTTGCAGCGTAAAATGTTGGGGAGAATTCGATTATACGGTTCGGTTGTATGTCAGGTAGAAAGGTGTAAAGTTAAATAAGAACGTGTGTTACTAGGTTAGTTCGAAACTATCTACAGTCGCGGACAACGAATACGGGTCAGTATGAAAAATTAAAATTACTCTTTAAAATAATATTGGTATCGGTATGAATGAAACTGTATGTTGTAGATAAATTAACGGTCGGGCGGTAAATTAATTAATTAACCGATAGTTAATTATTAATTAGCGGGGATCGTGGAAGGTGCACAAGTTCCCATGATCACCGGTGCAAGTTAAGGAAGGGAACACCGGGGTGGCTTTTAGTCAGTAAGAGTCTGACATACCCCGCCGCCCGTAAAATAACACCAAATGTTCGAAACAATATTAGTTTGAATGTTTAATTTACATTTTTTTTTAAACGTGTGTTTTTAACGGGTTGTATCCAGAATGATTATGTTTCCTGATATATCCCATTTTTTTCTATTCTCGATTTATTTTCTTAACTAAACAGTGTTGATTAAGAATAATAAAATTAAAATACCTAATAAACCAGAACATGTTGTAATTTATTAGCTAACAGAATTATTGCATTTTGAATTAGTCATGTACTCTGTTTAATTAATTATTCTTTTATTTTTATTGTTTTCATGATTTTGTTAGATTTAATGTTCTTTTTTTATTTCATTTTCTTTTATTATTATTATTTGTATTTCCTGTGCGTGCCCCAAATAAAATATTTTTCTTTATTTCTTTCTTTCTAATTATATTTCAGATCGCCGTGAATTATAATTGGGAATCCAACGAGCTTACCTGTTAAAGTACTTTGATTCAAATTTTATGAACGGCGATCTGTAATAACCCACCCGCCGGTAGCTAACCGTTCAAAGCTGCAATAATTAGTCTACCTAATTCACTTAACCTTTCTGGAAAACCTAGTGGATGTAAGTATTTGGAATTACTCTGTAAGGAAATAGAGTGGTTTGTTATCCTATAATCTCTAAAACAAGTGACACATCGGGTTGATAACACTCATAAGATACGGTGAAATACTGTACCCATTAATAGTTATTTATGATACTAGTGCGGTAAGTTGGTTTTTACAAACGAGTAGACGAAT
This sequence comes from Brachylomia viminalis, assembly GCA_937001585.2. Lineage (NCBI taxonomy): Eukaryota > Metazoa > Arthropoda > Insecta > Lepidoptera > Noctuidae > Brachylomia > Brachylomia viminalis. The sequence continues at coordinate 25,060,276 of OW443294.2, read as the reverse complement.
GTAAGCCCGAGACGAAGTTGAGGGCTTACCATAGTCACGAGTTTGTAAATACCAACTTCCGCGCGTGTATCATACAACGTTATTCAACACATTTGCGAGAAAACAGTACAATAGGTAATGAAACAAACTTTTGTTTATAAAAATATCAGTCAGAAAGTCGCAACAATAACAATCTTTGACGTTTGTAATATGAAAATGGCGCCATTTCCAAATGGCGCTACGTGCGCGTGGTGAAAATTAGAATCGCAAAAAGTCGAATCGCAATAGTCGAGTCGAAAAGCATCTTTCGTCTCATTTTCTCTTGAATACTAAATTGAGATAAACGTATTGAGCAAAAGCGCTTCCAAGAAGGTTCGATCATTCAGCTTATTTATTCTCGTAATTTGAAACTTCTTGGTGGAATTCTTAGATAACTTTTTAGGGTAATTAAAAAAAACCGTAAAGAATACGCACGGCGCTATACAACGAAGGGGGCGGTAAAACATGTACTTAGGTGAGAGTACCTATTTTACCGCCCCTTCCGTTGTATGGTGCGTAATTTTTAACTTTCGAACAATGTATACAGGCTTCGTAAATGCATTTTTTGAGCAATTGTGTTGAAAAAAATATTTATTTAATATCTATAAGATCGCCAGTTATAAGTTTGTGTAGGCAATACTAGATTATTAAAACACCTAAATCTTTAATCGTACACAATACTAAAAGGTTTAAGTGCTCCATATTAGCTAGGAATCTATTTAATGACTCATTCATGACTAGACCTAAAACTAATGCGGTTTCAGTTCAGACAGCCGTTCACTTCTATGATGTTTAATTTTGAAATAGGCACCATTAAAATATTTTACTGTTCACTTTAGGTATCTACAACATATTTATACATAACATACATACATAATCAGCCTATAATGTTCCCACTGCTGAGACACAGGCCTCCTCTCTGAGATAGGGAGTGGGTCATATCCACCATACGGGTCCAGTGCGAGTTGGTAGATGTCACTTCGATTTTTTGTTGGTTTTAAGACATGCCGGTTTCCTCACGATACTTTCCTTCGCCGTTTCGAGAGCAGTGGCTATGAAATAATTTACACAAAATAACTTGCCTACTTGGGATTGAACCCACGACCTACAACTCGTAAGTTGCGGCTGTTACCACTGGGCTAACACTGCTCTCAACAACATATTTATACATATTATGAATTAAAGTCACTTTTCGTGTATCTCCGTGCGACCGCATTGTTCTTCTTAACTGCTCTACAGATTTTGATGTAGTTTTCACCATAATTTAGATAATATAGTCCGGAAGGTGAAGGAAAACACCGGTTTCCTGGCATGTCCTAGAACCAAAAATTCGAAAGACATGTGACGTCTACCAACCCGCACTGGGCCCGCGTGGTGGATTACAGCCCACTCCCTGTCACCGAGAGGAGGCCTGTGCCCCATGAGTAGGAACATTATAGGCTGATGATGATGAGTTTGGAAGGTAAATTAACATATTACGAGTATACAGGGTGTTTTTGACAGCCCTCCACAAAAACACAGGATTGATTCAGCTCCTTATTCTGAATCATATCCCACTGGAAATTTTCTCAGGAAAAAAAAATTATGCCGTAACGTAACGTAATAAAAGACGCGGCCCAGGTGCGCCGGGGAGCGCGCGGGGGGCGGGGGCAGCCTCGCTCAAGCTCGCTGCGCTGCCGTCCGCTACGTGCGTTTTTCCACGGTAACGATACATTGCGTGTGAGGTAAGTGATCACGATGTCATGTCCCCCCATAAAACAAATCTGGTTTTTTGGATTCCCTTAATGTTCCTGAAAGAATTTCATGTACCGGTCATCTTAATATGATGTACTGAAGCCACCCTATCAGTTTGAGGAGGGCTGTCAAAAACACCCTGTATAATATAGAAATAACTCTTTGTATTTTGTAAGTAAAACCTGCTCGAAACAGGGGCGGATCGCTTGTTAGGTATAAACTATTTTGACGCTATTTGGCATACGCTGTCGCTACTTTTTAAATCACTAATCAGAATCACCCTACAAATTAGTTACCTTGTAGAAGTAACCACACATGGCCTTAGTGACACGACAATTTAATTAAAAGTAAACAAAATAAAGGCAAGTTTGTGCAAAGAAAAAAATAGGGCTGAAGTAATTAGGTCATTTTTATTACACCTCAGATTTTTGTGAAAGCTTTTTGTGACAGCTCGAACTCGGAATCATCTTGTTAGATATAGTTGCATGTACTTGTGTCGTTATTTTCAAGATTCACTTTTGAGACATCAAGAACAATATATTCTAGAAGTCGCGATCTTTTTTTTATATATGGCATCTCGCAGGTCAACCTAGGAGGTAGTCGGCTGATTAAGCGGGCATGCCTGTAGTTGCCTTAATAAATTAAGGCCTCCAGCCAGGGCTTAAATACTTATAAGCTAGGCGACTACACGCTAAGGGCACCCCCTGTGGGGTACGGACCTAGGCTTAGGGCGTGTAGGGGAAGGGCAGCAAGAGACAGGCTGGGTCGGAATTATTATTCAGGGTGAATACTACAGCTAGTTTACTGTGTAAATGGAAGCCTTCACTAGTTTCCGACAAAAATACTGTTCAGAACAACATTTATGACAATAATTATTGCCAGTCTATACAAGTAGATCATAGACCTACTATTAACTATAGATAACTATGCTATCGGTATTGTGCCAAATTACTTCCTCACGCCCTCACCCTTAAGGGGCTGACAACAGCTAAAGACTCGGAGTGCATAGAAAAGAAAGAGAAGCGCGATAACACGAAGCTGGTAATTTATTGCAAAATATGAAGCAATTCTCAATTTACAAAAAATCTATTGATTGGACTAAAAATTAAAACACTATCACGTTAATATGTTGCTTGAAGAACTATCTGAAAAAAAATAGTATGGTTTTTAATCGTTAAAAGAAATTTTTTGAGGTATTATCGTGACTTTTTTCTATCGTACCAAATTAGTTGTATTATGTTTTCAACACACTATATAACTAGCATATATCCTGAGGAATATCATATATTTTTCTGACAGTGAATCATAATACATTTAGGCATTATAAAACTTGCGTTTAGATCCTGTAGTCCCCTTAAGAAGTTGTCATTACACGACTGTTTGCGCGCCTTTGACTCGGCAAAGTTCTTTGTTCTTTTGTAAGAAAAACAATGTAACAGGCCCATTACAGTATGAAAGTGATATAGAGCGCAAATGAATATGTATGAATAGAAGAATCAATTAATAAACTGAGTCATAACCATCGAAACCCTATAAAGCGTGCCAGTTGTTCGGGTCGGCATGATTCGGCACGATTTATCTTCTGCCTAGCTTTTTTACAACTATGTTTGGGTCGGCTTCTTGTCTAACCGCATGCAGCTGAATACCAGTATTTTACATAGAGCGGCTGCCTATCTGACCTCCAAAACCCTAATAATACGATACCCTTGGTAAAACTGGTTGTCAGACTTTCGGGCTTTTGGCGACCTGTAACGACTGTCAAAGATCCACGAATGACAGCCGGGACCAACGGCTTAAAGTGCTTTCCGAGGTACGGAGCGATCTTGGTTTGTAAATATCGTAACCCATCTACGGACCAACCGCGGCAAGCGTAGCTTAACCTGATCGATCGACCCATGTGGCTGTTATTACTTAGCCACACACCCCTCTATTACTTAGCCACAAGTGCCTCTATTACTTAGCCACAAGCCCCTATATTACCACACAAAATAGAATATGTATTTAACCATCATCGATCGTACAGAGGGGCGCTCGATTATGGATTCTATTTTTCCGCCCTGCTGTCATGCCGACTCAAACATGCGAGTAGTACCTCTAACGTTCAATGCTGGCTCTGTTCCAAAGTACGGGATAATTAATACATCACTGAATACATAACTTGTTCTACAAACAAGTGCACAAGCTATTCAGGGATGCCTGTGATCTGTTTAATTTTTACGAAAATGAGATTTATTGACATGACCATGGTATTACCAATCTATATGAATTTCATGTATAGTGTGAAGGTTTCAACGGATGGGATAGCTTGTCATATTCATACTCCAAAAAAATTTCATCTTTCAAAATGTTCTGTCTTATGAACCGGCGACGATCGAGCCAATATCGCACTTGTTTTTCTTCTTTAATTAATGCCAATAAAACGAAGAAGATTAATTACTGCTTAGGATGAGAATGTACCTCTTTAGAAGTGTATGTTATTACTTCCCAACTATGTTGGTCGGCTTTCAGTATGATCGGATGCAGCTGATATCAGTATTTTACATGGAGCGACTGCCTATCTGACCTCCACACCTATCTGATAGGTAGCTTAAAAGTCTGACACAACAGTCTACGAATGACATATGGAGGGGCAACGGCTTAACTTGTTTTCTGAGGCACGGAGGGGACTCGATATGTAATGTATGGTTACCATCCACGAACCGACCGCGACAAACGCAGCTTTACCTCAGATGCATGGGTCGATCTAAGTTCAAGCTACGCTTGACGCGGTCGGTTCGTGGATGGGTGACCTGTCGCTGTTATCTTTAAGTCACGAGTGGTACTTTTAGAACATACGCATTTGAAGTAGATCCTTTGTACTACGCTAACATACGAAGATGACTCACTCGCTATTTATTTATTGTTGTTTTTTTTTTGAGTCTCTAGTAATTGGTAACTACCTAATAGGTAATTCTTAGAAATAACCGCATTACAACAATTATAATTCGAAGGGATATGTACACGTGTGTAGTAGAGGTACACTCACATTCCGCCAGTTGTTGTGTCGAACTAATTGAAATAACAATAATTAAATCAACAAGCGCGTTTAGCATAATGCTCAGCCTGTAATGTTCCCACTGCTGGGACAAAGCCCTCCTCTCTGTGAGAGGGAGTGGGCCGTAATCCACCACGCGGGCCCAGTGCGGGTTGGTAGATGTCACATGTTTTCGATTTTTTTGGTTCTAGGAGATGCCGGTTTCCACACGATAAATGTTAGATGATTTTATTTCTGTAAGTAGGTTTGTACAAACACTTTTACACGTCATCATATTTTAAAAACTGGATGAGGTCGGCGTCTCCTATCTGACTACTCTGAGAAGAAAGACCGAAACAAACTCAGAGGTCACAGTCTCTTTTAAAGTCCAGACATAATCTTGGTCAGATCATGTGAAGACCATGTAGATTGGTGTCTGAAACGGTCTTTTGAGGAAAAACCATACAGATTGAGCGGACCTGTCCAGTCAGTGCACGTAGTAATCGTGCAGCTCAACTCAGAACTTAAGGATCACAACGATTCGACGAACAATACCAAAGAAAGGACATTTGGTGTTGTTGGTTGGTTGGTGGATGTTTTCCTTCACCATTTTGAGAGCAGTGGTGATCAAATAATTTACACAAAGTAAAGCGCCTGCCTGGGTTCGACCTGCAACTCGTAAGTCGGGGCTGCTACCACTGGGTCACCACTGCTCACACTGGGCCATCACTGCTCAATATCAATGCTTGTTGCAGTTGAATTATTAAAGGCTGTCATTCTTTTTATTTAATTATTTTAGGGGAAAGCGCTAAGATAGCCTGCTAATTTTCTTACGTTTATTTGCGATTTGAAAGAACAAGAAAGAATAAAGTTTATTTGGACGCAGTTCGTGAAATATATAAATATATTAACAAAACAAAAAGTCAAAATAATGTTTTAACAATAATAGTGTGTACACACGGCTACACATCAAGCTATACATTTCCAGTTTACACTGACCTCTCATTGTAAGAAAATCCTATACAATGCGAGATCAGCTTATACTGGAACTTATAGCTTGATCTGTAGCCGCGCGTACCTAACGGCTGCGCCAAAAATACCAGACAGATGCTGACTGACACTGGTTTTGTAATGAACCTTTAGAGACAGGTGACAGGCAGTATAAACAGTTTCAACCATAGATGTAGAATTCCGATATCGATGGTTTCAACACATCAAATACATAATTTTTATACTTATAACTATATGAATAAACTAGTAATCTTCTTATATATAAAAATCAATTGCCGTTCGTTAGTTTCGCAAAAACTCGAAAATGGCTCGACCGATTGCAATGAAATTTTGATTTGATAAGTTGTTGTGCGCGCGCCGGAGAAGAATTTTAAAAGGCATTTCAACGCATGGCATTAGCTAATCAAATATAATAATAAAAATGATAAAACACATTTGCCGGTATCAGTGTCAAGTTTTATGTTGATCAAAATATGATTCATGTGCTACCTGGCCCTTTAGCCTAAAAATAAAAATAAGTTATCCAGATTATTCTGAATGGCTTGCACGGTGCTGACTTATGTATTCGAATTTTGCTATAGGAATATAACTCTGCAACAATAAAAGAATACCAACAGCCAATTATTTGGAATTGTTCGTTCATTAAACATGTAAAACGGTACATTTTACACCCATGAATATTATCGGCGATATTTTCAACCACCATTTTAATAATTTTATAAAGAATTGCAAGATTCCTGTGTGTTATTGTATTTTCTGTTGGAATACCTTAGTATGAGGTAAGATAAGGCATCAGATGGCAATAGGTTCACTTCCTATTACATGGACTTAAACATAACAGGGGAATGTGGGTGTTTTTAACACCCCTGAATCTATACTTCCATACCATGGGCCTTCAATCAACCATACCAACTAGATAACGGGTCACGTACAAAATCAAAGCTAAATGCTGTACGCGTGAAAAAAGTTTAAAACAGTTATAAGTTCAACCTAATTACAACCATGGCGCCAAGTAATAAAGTCGTGTTTACATTGGCTGTGTTTTAAGCGAACTAAACAAAATAAGAGCTCACATTTCGAAGTGCGCTGTTATTTACCGTATTCCTTGCGCCGACCCGATAACTATTTGGTATTGTTGATCAAAGCCATGGTCGAACAAAAAAAGTGAGACAGATTCCCGCTAGCAAAAAACTGTGTCACACAAGTCAACCAGCTCGATATACGTTCTACAGCCACTACAGGCCGCTATACGCACACATTCACACAGAAGTCGGCTGACGGTCGCGTCGGCCATTACGTCCGCAAAAAGCCCTTCCTCCGCCGTCCGTCCTTAGCGGAGTTCCGTCCGAATTGTTGGTTCGTCCATGTTCCATGTTTTATATTATAAATATAAGAGTAACTAAATAAATAAATAAATAAAATAAATATCGTCTGACATTGCACACAGCACCATCTAGTTCCAAATTAAGCACTTATTAAGGCTTGTGTTATGGATACCTATGTCTGTCCATCTGTTACCGTTCAAGAATTAGCGGCTAAACGGATTTGTATGAAATTTGCCAGAAAGACGACCATGACCTGGGTTAGGACGGAGACATACGGATATATTTGCTGTGTCTGACAGGGTTAGGTATATAGATTCTTTATTTATTCTAAAAGAACATACATTGTTCACTTAGCGAATAAATACATAAATAAGGTAAGTGTAGTCCAGTAGCTAGTAATTTTGTTTTTTTCTTAATTAATGTAGGTAGGTACGATGTCGCATTTTGTGTGCAAGACTAGCGAAGTCCTAATCATAAAAGTTTGATGTTATTAGTGACGTACAGTTTGAGTTTGGCTTTAAATATGTTAAAAGAGGATGTGCTCCTAATATCTGTCGGTAGATTGTTATAAAGTTGTACACCTTCGTATTTTATATTTTTTCTGCCGTATTGCGTCCGCGGGGGGCGTGTCTGTATTTGGTTGGGGTTTCTTTGGCTGTGTTTGGATGTTTTTATGTTAAAGGATAGTTGTGTGTGTATGGTTTTGTTAAGAATTTTTCTAATGAGAATGCAGGAGTTGAATGTGTAAAGTTGATGAATGCTCATTAGTTTGGTGTGTTTGTATAATTCGGATGTAGGTGTGTGATAATCGTAGTTGAAGAGAAGTTTGATTATTTTATTTTGTGCTATTTGTAGATCTTTAATCGTAGATTTGGCGGCGCATCCCCAGATTTCGATTAGGTAATTTATGTGTGAGCGAACTAATGAGTTGTAAATATTGTAGCGGATTTTTTTTTGAATGTTATTAATGTACCCGCGCATTGATCCCATTAGCGATATTATTTTTGTTTTTATGTAATCCATATGTGCTTGCCAAGTGAGTTTGTTGTCTAACCGAAGTCCGAGGTATTTTTCACAATTACTTTTGATAATTTTAGTGTTGTTTATGTGTAAGGCTGGGTGGTCAAGAACTTTTTTGTTTTTAGCTGAGAATATTATGTAAGATGTTTTTGATGCGTTTACGGTAAGTAAATTAGAGCTAAACCAGTTGTATAATATATCCAAGTCTTTTTGAGCGTCAGCTACAATGGTGTTTATGTTGCTACCAAAGTAGAAAAGGCAAGTATCATCGGCGTACAAGGTTAACTGTCCAGTTAAGCCTAAATCCTTAATATTATTTATATAAATAGCAAATAAGAGGGGGGATAACAGAGATCCCTGGGGAACACCAAATTCTATGGGAGATGATCTACTCATCGTGTTTCCTATTTTAACAATTTGTTCCCTTTTGTCAAGGTATGAGGAAAGGATACCATACATTTCTCCGGTGATGCCAATGCTTTTTAGCTTTAATAAAAGAATTTTATGGGATACCGTGTCAAAAGCCTTTTTTAGGTCAATAAAAATACCTAGTGCAATGTTTTTTTTGTCAATATTAGTTTTAATGGTGGTGACTAAATCGATTGTGGCGCACAAAGTGTTTGATTTTGGTCGGAAACCGAACTGCCGATCGTAAATATAATTAATGTCGTTTAAGTATTTTTCTAGTCTGGAAGGTGGTAGGTAGTTGATCATAATATCATCAGTTGCTCAGATCATAATATATATCATTTTTAGTTAGTGGCCTAAGTATACATTGTGGAATGCAAACAAATGATTGATTATTGAGTATACACAAGCGTAACTAGCATTTATATTCATCACCTTGTCTTATGATGATGTTATTTAATTGTTTACTTAGAAAAAAAATAAGAAATAGACTGCCAAATATTTCCATGTTTTGTTTTTTGCTACGCATCATATATTAATACGTAAGCAACTGGGTCAGATGTTGGCCTTACTGCATAATATATTTGATTAATGACTGTAATAATATAGTTTTCTCAAGGAAAGTCTGAATGTTGTGTTTGAGTTCTTATATATTAGGAAATTACTATACAAGGTGTTGTTTTGCATCCTCGTCAAATTCGAGGAGGTAACTATGCTAATGATTCTCGACACGAATCAATAATAAAATAAGTAGGTATTTATTTTTATTTTTTGTATTTTTCGGAAATCGGCATGTGTAGGATCCGTGTGATACCGCCCTGTAACTGCGCTGTAACTGTAACGCATGCACACAGCGACATAGTCGTACGACACTGCCTACCGCATACGCAACGTAATTTTATTTGATTATTTATGTCTTTCATAACAGCCTCCTGAAATTTGACGAGGATGCAAAACAACACGTTGTATAGAAAACAATATCCTGGCGAATATTTAAAGTAATTTAGAAATAATATAGTTAAATACACATTCCATGCAGACATGCAGAATTAACTTATTGAACGTACCGAAACAGCGATGCACGATATGGCCAACATTGCATTGGCTCAAATATACCAAACCCTTATTTTACGCCCATTCCCTATCTAGCAATAGTCACGACCACATACAGCAGGCAGCACCTCAAAAAAATCAATTGAAGCTGCAAGAGGGGTGCCAAAAAATCTGCATGTTACGTAATGTAATCTCAATAGATAGTTGCTACATGAACGGGGGTTGGAACCGTGCCAGTAAACCTAGGGTAGTCACGTGGAGCGAGGCCTTTATCGAGATATGAATATTAGGGGCTAAACTGACTAGTGAAGAACATGGCGGATAAATAAACGAAGAGCAGGGATCAAAAAATAGTTAAGTAATATAATTTATTTTGGCATTAGCGACACCGAATATTAGGCCGAAGCTAGATTTGATGTCGGAGAAATGGACTGAGAAACAAATTACGGCAAATCGATCGCTGTAATTTGTGCCTCGTTTCTACCTATCAACTTTACGAGTACTACGTGTGAGGCGGTTTTTAGGTTGTTTCGTGCAAATATGTGTAATCCTTTCCATAATGACAAACGTATTCAGTGAAACGCTATTTCAAGGGGTTTTTCAATGCAGATTAGGTATGTAAAAAAATACCACGCTGTCGTGAGGCTGTCACGGTGGTTCCGTAGCCAAGGAAATGGATCACAGCACCACAGCTGCAGTGTGTGGTTACATCAAATGTACAGCTAGGGAAATAAATTATAATTGCTAAGCAAATTGACACACTACGTCACTTCTCTGAGTGATAGCCCTTTTATACATCTGTAAAAGAATTACAGTTGTGATTAGCATTTTATGTATAATATGGGCAATTTAAGAATTATTTTTAATTTGAAGTCAGTTTCCTTAACCACTACTTTCCTTGACTACATGGTGAGGGTGCACGATATACAATTTCAGGGCATACTTGCTCCTATTCTAATTGAATAATACAAGTGCAAGAGATAGGCTATTCAATAGAATTTCGAACATGAATTTAATTATATAAAGTAATTTTATTGTGTATGTAATGTAATGTATTTGTAATAGTATGTAATTTAATTATAATAAAGTAGTCAGATAGGAAACGCCGACCTCATCTAGTTTAAAAAAAAAAAGATTGACGTGTAAAAGTGTTTGTTCAAACCTACTTACAGAAATATAATCATTTATCATTTAATTAGATACTTACAATAAATTCCATTTATTTATTTTATAACTTCAAAACTCTGAATGACTTTGAATGGTTTATTTCTTCTATTATTGCCTGTGTGTTTTCTGTTCCATTGTTGCCAAAATTGCTATGGACATACGACAGCCATTTTAGGAAATGTCAAAATCAAAGCCGTCAATTGTGACGTCACATCAAAGAAGGCTACCTTTAACCTGTTTTTATAATAAAGAAACTGTGTAACCACGCCCTTAGCCATTGTGAGTGATTTCCTAAAAGTATATATTCCAGTCATGATACGGAAATTCTTTCTTTTCCTATGAAATGTTATATTTTTCCTGGTGAAAGCTGCTTAGTCATTTTTGTAGGAAATTGGGTAGATTTTGTCTTAATACATAGTTATATTGTTCTATAACAGAATATCTTGTTCGTAGACCATAGTGTTTTTGGGATGAATGGAATTATTGAACTCAAGCTATGACGTCTGACTTCAGTCTAACACAATATTCAAACTTTTAAACCCTATTTTATTCAAACATTCCTAAAGAATGAACTGACACATACCTAAATTAATTGGAGCTTTAACCGAAAGAAGTGTAAACGAACTTGTAGGTACATACACACTTTTCCCAACTAATTAACGCAATTGTGTTTGATTACTGTTTTTAATCAAAAATTAGTTAAGTTTCGTTTTAAGTGATCTGCAATATTCTTTGCGAAATAAATTATTTCTCTAAACTAATATAGTGACCTAAACTTGGAAACATGTATGATCCCTTGCGAGACCCTACATTACTTTTAGATGGGAGATGAATGGAATAAAAGAAGGCAAGTACTAGAACGCTACTGTATTGTCCCAATGGTACTTAAATGTAAAATGAGCTTAATGGACTGATGGTGTGGCAAATGAAGTGAGTGACGCGGCCCTTGTTGGCTGTAACGAGAACGCCTGGCTGACTTGATAGCCCAACGCGAACTAAACTGTATTATGAGTTGAAATGTATGTGCGGCGTAAACTGCTGAATGAAATGTGTGGTTGCACCGTACACACAATTATGTAGAAAAAAGAACGTAGCCTTTCCAATATTTTCATAACTACATAGACACTATAAAACAGTTTATACCTATGCGTCCGCTGTGAAATTGCTATGGTTGTCGTTGGTAGTTCCGTTCGTATGCCACAACCTTTATCGAATACCATTCGGGCGTACCCCGGGACCCATTGTGAGCAATACAATCGTAGAAATTGATACTTTGTAGGCTGTCGTGGTCAGGACATCAAAATATATTGTGAACGTATTGTGAACGTGCGTATTTATAACAGGATTTATTTTTGGAATCATTGTTGGAAGATTTTGCTATTGTCTGTGTGGTTTTTTTTTAGCTTCTCTTGATTTCAGTTTTCTTGGACAATTTATTATTATTTACTGTAAAAACATAATCAAAACTTTTTGTTTATTTAAATATACATTTTAACATTGTGTCAAAAAAGAAATTGTTTTTTTTTTTAATTCGTTAGTTTACTTTTCATAATTACATTGCGTTTGTTTGGTGGAACGCAACGCGACTTCGAATTGCGACGTCTTCAACTGTGTGAATAAACATCTTTTCTTAGCTTGAAATCTCACTAAGGTAAGTAATTAAGTGCGATTTCCGCTTAAGTAAGGCATAAAAAATAATACGAGTATGATTTGGGGATAAAAGGAGATGTAAACAAAGCAGTCCTCGAGATAATTACGTCACATCATAGCCGCGAAAGTAAGAGACGTTTGAACTGGGTAGAAAATTGTTGGAATTTAATCATTTTTATGAGCTACGAGCAGTTGTTGAATTTGACTCATAATACTTTTCTTGGGTTTATATTACTAGTCTTTGTATTTGTAGTATTTTAATGATTAAGTAACAAACAATAAACATGCATATTACCTATTGAGAGACTGCTCTCAATGCAAAGTGGTAAACCGATGGTTTGTAATGCTTTTCAAGATAGAGGGGGGTATCAATCTCATAATAATAGGCTATGCACTCGATCGAGCTGGTCGCGCTATTGTTGTGCTGTTGTGCAGCATCCATTAGATATAGATAAGAATATTCTATCAATTAAAAGGATTCAACAATATTGTAACACCTAATTGTATTAATTACCGACATTCTATGCGAATAAATAAATCTATCTATCTAATGCTTGCAGTATCTTGTGAACCTTTAAAATAATGGTGTACTTACAATATTCTATCCATTTATAATCTAAAGGTTAAGAGATTCGCTTCTCGAGCACGAAGTTGTCCATCGTATTATATGTACCTATAGGCAATCTTATAATTATTAAAAAAAATATATAAACAGGGTTATTGGTGAAACACCATCAACCTCTTAAGGGGTTGATGGTGTTAGTGAATGAAGTTGTTCATAATGGTGAGTACAATGACCCCTTAAACGATTGATGGTGTTTTACCAATAACCCTGTATATACAAGGTGATTTTTAATTCACTGTTAACCTTGCAGGAGGTGAAATAACTCATGATTATAAACAGCTCTCATTATGAGACCAACTCCGAAATAGCAAAAACAAATTACACTTGTTGCATACATTTTCATCGGGTAAATATTGCATTTTGTATGAAACAGTTGATATTTTTTTCGATATTTGCACAAAATCATGAGTACTTTCACGCCCTGAAAGGTTAACAGCGAATTAAAAATCACCGTGTATATAATATATGAATAATAATATAATACATAATTTTTATATAGTATTATTAGGTTAAGAATGAGTTTCTGTACAGCTGTCACCTGAGACGTCACTCCATCGCCTATAAAAGCGGTTGTCAACTGAGCCGCGCCCCTTTTTTTCCTGTCAGCGCTCGTGCAGAGGTCGTTGGATTTCGTCTTGGATCACAGCTAAGTCTTTGTTTGGTGGCCATTTCCCTTTTATGTGCAAATATAGCCTGTGCTTATTGTGTTTTGTTGAAGTTGATTGTTTCCTACTAAATAGTGCGTGATTATTTGTGTTAATTATTTAGTTCGCTATTTCAATAAAGGTTAGGCCGACTTGACAGTTGTTTCTTTTATTTAAATATCCTCTCCTGGTCCCTAAGAGTATAATATATAAATAAATTAATATAATTATAATATATATATTATTGCTTTACCTTTAAGGTTGAATGTGACTTGCGTGTCATAAAACTTCAGGGTCTATTTGAGCTTTAAAGGATCGTACTCACAGCGACCATTCATCATCTGCCTAGCCTATTCCCAACCATGTTGGAGACGGCTTCCAGTTTAACCGGATGCAGCTGAATAACAATATTTTACATGAAGCAGCTGCTTATCTGACTTCCACAACCCAGTTACTGGGTAATTCGAGCTTAACGTGCTTTCCAAGCCACAGATGGGTCTTGGTATGTAAAGATGGTTACCCATCCACGGAACAACCGTGGCCATTAACTTCTCCCGCTCTGGGCGGAGCGGGAGGGCGTGTCAGACTCTTACTGACTAAAACCCACCCGTGTTCCTTCAGTTGCCTGTGCCAGGGGCCACAGTAACCCTTTCGGATTTTACCGCAACCCTGGCAGGCATCGGCCCTAGCGGACCCCGTCATTGGTGCTGACATCTCTTTGAGGCGCGCGTGGAACAAAACGCGCCGTCGACCAGGGCCTGGTGCTTATCGGATGCTGAGCTACCCATTGCTCGCCGTCTGCAAGCCCGCGCCTATGGTGGCCGGGAACCGTGGCAATCCTAGCTTAACCGGATCGATCGACCCGCGCGACAGTTATTACTAAGCCACAAGCCCCACCGCGACCATTCGCATCACGAATTTGTTTTGAAAACATTCGTTGTGTGAATCTTTGTTACAGTGTGCAGTGGCGTAACTACTAAGGTGCAAGGTGGTGAAGGTACCTGGGCCCACTGTGTTTAGGGGCCTCACTCTGTGTCCTAGAGGTCTGCCGAAGCAACATGGCGACCGGCATAGGGCCTCAGAGGGCTTTTTTTTTTTTTTTTTTTTGACAACATCCACTCAAGGTCTTCAGGTCCCGAACTAGGCAGAGCCTGTACTACGGTAACCTGATGACTAATATACATACTTATATACATATACACACCCAGACACAGGTCAAACAGACATGTTCATGCACACAAATGTTTGACTTGTCCGGGGATCGAACCCGGAACCAGCGGCTCAGAAGGCAGGCTCGCTACCAACTGCGCCAACCGGTCAGTCATATTATATTAGGTTAAGAAGAAAGTACACCAAGATATGCAAAACTGAAGCTCGCAAGCAAAACATTTAATCTGAGCTACCGTGGTGACCTTGACCAATGTTCGTTACTTCTTTCCTTCGTACGTTGACCTTTACCCCACAGAACAATTGCATGCAAACAAAAAATGTCACACAATAAAAAACAAACGAGCCTTACAGTAGTCGCATATGATGTCTCACCTCGGTAATAAGCAAAACATTAACTAATGTTAAACCTCAAATAATCATTTCAAATAATACCTGAATATTTTTTTTAGGATATAATTATCCTAAAAAAAATATTCAGGTATTATTTGAAATGATTATTTGAGGTTAAGCGCACAACTGATGCGTTCACCTTCTCTATTTCTCTTTCGCGTCACACACACGCAACTGTTGGCTAACAGTATCAACCTCTCGGAAAATGGTTTGGCACCACGCGCACTCATTGGTCAAATCAAATAGCGCGCGCTTCTCCGGCTTCCTGTTACACACTTCCGTCGCATTTCACGAAATCACTCCCACGGATTGCAGGAAAGCGAGAGGAAAGATATTACACATCAAAAATATATAAAACATGACCAACATAGCAATGCCAAATTACCAATGCAGATCCGTGTGGTCGGGAGTGGCTTGTTTAAGCCCGGCTTTTGTTTACATATGTGCATACAGTATGCCCAATTTGCATAGACCGTGACTCGTGAACGGTGAAGAGTTGCTGGGGTATTTTTTTTATTCTATGTATTTTAAAGTGGACGAATTTTGTGAGTTATTTGGTCTATTTTAATTTTACGATGGTAATAGTACCTACTGTTTTACGTGAGTCGGCTGAGTAAGAGTTAGTGGGACCGTGGGACCAATATTGAACTGTAGTGTATTAAAGAGAGTGTGGGGTATACCGCCGTTTACCCGAATTTTATTTGCCCTAATATCATTTGCCATAATAGTCAACAGCCATAATATCATACGACATAATACTCATTTGCCCTACTATCATTTGCCATATTAGTCACGTGCCAGAATCATTGTTTCCCATAAAGTCACTTACCATAACATCATTTGTCATAATCATTGTAAGCCCTAATTATCACATGCCATAATTATGATATGCCATAACATAATTTGCCATCGACATCGGGTGTGTAACGGTTGTTTATATCAAGAGAAATTGGATGCAATTGGGACTTTAGGGCACCCCGACTCGGACAGGTTAGGTTAGAAGGGTGGTTATTTTTTTATAAACCACACAGAAGTAGGAGCCCCGCTAAGCGGGGCTCCGTCGACCTAGCCCACCATCAACCATGCACAGAAAAAAAAACCATGCACAGAATAATTATTTAGTAATATTTGTCTAATACTTGTTATGCCATTTAAATATTATGTCTAATAATTATTATGGCACATAAAAATAAGGCAAACAATACTTATGGCATTCGTATCTTATGGTATCTAAAATTCGGGCAATTAAAAGTATGTCATATGTCTTTTAGGGCAAATGAAACATTCGGCCAAATGAAATTCGGGTAAATGAAATTCGGGAAAATGATGATTATGGCATATAATCTTCGGGCAAACAATAGACAACCAGAGTGTGGACCTTGGCTAGAGTTAAAACATTCTAAAATCAGATCAGAAACATTTTTCGGGCCGGGCAACGTGTTATTAAGTTTTGCCATCTGGAATTTCTCAACAGCAGTCAAGAGTCTGGATTAAGGCTTTCCCCCTGTTACATGATACTTAAAAATAACTGACAATATGTAAATGTGGGTAAACTATAGGTACACCTCTGTCCAACCCTTCACGAAATACAGGCGTGGTATTATGTTAACATTTTTCTCTAAATTAATCTTGAGTTATGTATAACAGCTACTAGCTGGTATCCGACCGTAGGTCGATTTCTGGCCGAACCCGAAGCCACAGCCAATTAATCGGCTATCACCACAATTTTCGGGCAAAGCAGACGCCGAAGCCAAATGATTAATAACCCTAAGAAATTCAGTTCAAGATTGGCTAAAAGTGAATAAAATAGGTATTTTTTTTCCCTATTAATAATGTTACTGTCATAAGTTTATGTTGACTGTTGTCTTGTCATAAATAACACCCTTCGTAATAATGTATAATTTTTATTATCATAATATTAAAGAACCTGAACTAATATTTACATATTATATTAATAGGCTAACAGTCTTATAACAATAATTTTATATAACATAAATATGTACAAGTATAAAAAAAATCAAAGGACATCTAAAAATTCGTCCGCATCGCTGTCAACAGGAAAAGTGCACAAAAGGCTGGCAGCATTGCCACGTTATATGGCAATGCTGATTCTTTGGCCAAAAAATAGGCCAGCCCTCTGGTCACGTGAAGAGTCAATCAACCGCTTGGCATATTTCGAAAAACTAAGTGGGCACTCGGTCCCCATGGCCCTAGTGTTTTAACCCCAAACGGCTCATCTACATAACTCCCAAAAAGATCCGAAGAGATTGAGCCGTTTGAGATTTTCCGTACCTGCAGCAGCAGCCCCAGCACAGTCCACCGTGCTAGGAAGATGGGATGGTGCAAGGGTGTCGACACACGTTGCATCCCACACCGAAGGCCTGCCTAACTTTCAGGGCATTATGGAAATGACCATAATGCCCTGGAAGGTAGGCAGGCCTTTCTGGTCTCTTCCCATCGTCACGTGCCAAGCCGTTGGGTTCTAAAACAGCTGGCACTCTGGCAGTGACAAGAGCACGACGGATGATGTCATTGATGCTGGCATGCCGTGCTATCCGGCCTGTGCTCTTACTGCAGGATAGGCCATGTTGTCCAAGGCAGTCGACACCTTCACCGCATTGGCAGCGATGTGGAGTCACGCCAGGAGTGCCTAGACGCAAACCAGTAGCGAGCCGGAAGGTGGTGTCACCCAGCGTAGTGCTGATGTTGGGTGATAGTAGCAACTGAAGCCAGATGCCCGACTCCCACTCATCCACAGCCAGCAGGCGGGTACGCTCAGCAGTATTGGTGGACGTATTAATAAGATTATTCCGTACCAACCTGCAGAGCGGCTATATCAATAATAATAATATCGCCTCGCCCATTGCGCTCTCGCGCATTCGTAGCAGTTCGTTCAATTATGGCGCTTGCTAGAAACCATCGGCTTCGGCCAAAACGTCGGCCCATTTTGGCCGAAGCAAAAGGTTTGGCCGAAGGTGGCCGAAGGCGAAAGCTCCGTCGGACACTACTACTACACTACTAATAACCCAACAACTTAAAATAAAACTTACTGAAGATGTGAATTATATACACGGTGACATTTTGAATCACAGTTTTGCTAGAGCAAACGTTGTTTAGACCATGGTCTACTACCATTCTACAGCATCAAATATGTTATTAAAACAATCTAATCTAGGAGTTCTCAAATTAGTCTTATGTTGGTCAAACGTGTAATAATGTTTGAAACATTAACCGTAACATCAAAGTACTCATCACGGTAGCGATATTGCATTCAAGACGTGAGCGCCGCGCGTCGCAGCCGCAGTGTCTGTGTTGTAGGGCGTAACGATAATCCCGACATTTTTAACATTGCCTTTATTGTGTTTTTTTAGAAAACCAATGACGTTTTTTTTTCTATTGGATGCTATAGAATGGTTGTAGACCATGGTCTGAACAATGTTTGTTCTAGCAAAACTGTGATTCAAATGTCACCGTGTATATTACAGTGTGAATCTACTAGTGTGAAGGAACCAATAACGGAGGCTGCTATATAAATATTAGTATTATTTTTACAACAGTAAAAACTGATACAAAATAATCATAAAAAAGTCTCAAAATGAAAGCCTTACTTACGTCTTACGACGTGTTCTTGTGGCTTGCATTGCGCCGTTAACTCACGACTTACCGAGATATATGACGGTTTGTCGCTCTACACTAATGAGTATGGTAAACACAGGTACAGTACGATTTATTTATTCATAAGACACTGTTGATTTTAGATGTTAAACTAGTCCGGGGTTTATTTAACCCTTTTTCATATTTTAGTGTAGATATATTTCATAATTTCATTTAGTAATTAATGTTAATAAATTAATCGAAAGTGCGACATATTTTACAGCTATTTATAACCTTGCAAACTGAGGAGTTCGTGGCTAAAATGAATCGAAGAATAAGCTACGCTTGCCGCGGTCAGTACGTGGATGGGTGACCATACATTTCATATCAGGACCCCTCCGTGCCTAAGAGATCACGTTAAGCCGTTGGTCCTGGCTGTCATTAGTAGATCTTTGACAGTCGTTACGGGTATTCGGAGGTCCAAAAATCTGGCAACCATTCCTACCAAGGGGTATCGTGTTACCCAGTAACTGGGTTTTGGGGGTCAGATAGGCAGTCACTCGATGTAAAATACTGGTAATCAGCTGCATCCGGTTAGACTGGAAGCCGACCGCGACATAGCTGGGAAAAAGCTAGGCCGATTGATATTGCAACGTTGCCAACTTCAAGAATCCGGTCTCTTAACATCATCTAACTGTTTGCCTTGTTATGGTCAATTTCAGATACTATATTTAATTTTCAAGTTACACATACAGGGTTATTGGTAAAACACCATCAACCTCTTAAGAGGTCATTGTACTCATCACTATGAACAACTTTCGCGAAAAAAGAATCTGCTGGTCCCTACGTTTTGACGAGTTCTGCAAACATGGGAACAGCAGATTTTTTTTTTCATATTTTTCATATTTGGTCCCATAGTAAAAGTTGTTCATAATGATGAGTACAATGACCCCTTAAGAGTTTGATGGTGTTTTACCAAAAACCCTGCGGTGACAAGGGAAAAACAATAAGATAAGTTAATTCAAAGTTGTTCGCCCTACTTACGATTATAGTCCTTGAATGAAACTAACAACAATAAAGTCCATTTTCAAACAACAAAAAACACACACAATATAATTGTTTATTTAGACATTACAATGCAATCACCCTCCTTTTCCATTCACAAAAACCATACGCTGGCCAATATAAATGCCAATTTAATGGGCCACTGAAATTTCGCGTCCTAAATAGCTTATTTCACCCTACATAGAATTGAATTAATTGTTTCCCCTACCAAAGTTTAATTGGGTTTCGTTTGTTGGCTTCTGTTTGTGAAATTCCATGTCATTGTATTTTTTTACCATTGCAATAGGGCTCTCTAAAGAAAGCAAGAAAGGAAGTTATCTTAATATATCTATCTTTTTAATCGTATTAATCTTCTTCTTCTTAATGCGTCGATGGCAATCTAAATGAAGTCGGTGCAGAATTCAGCTACGAGTTTGGCGCCAGCAGAACCATCCATCAGTTCCTGTAACGTGCACACAACAGGACACGCAGAACACGATATTATGAGTAAGTTTGCATGAAAGGAGCTTCCCCGAGCGACCTATCTACAGAGCCACTATATGTCCGGCGCACCCTGAGCGAGTTTTTCACGCTGCGCTGGTTGGCTTATCCTTTCCCCACGATGGCAATCCAAAGTCCATAGTAATAATTATATAGCACCCGCAATTGATAAAGCACTTCGGGTTTTAGACACAGGTATGGGTAACAAAATGTGATTTTTCTCAAACATGCTTGGAAATTTGAGCATTATTTTGACAACCATTTCGAGATAAATCGAAATTGCTATACTGGCCATATGCGAGCAGCGGCCGGCAAAAGTTGTATGAAAATCCATATCTGTCGTGGTTTAGTGGCCAAATAAATTACACAGTTAACTCATACCTATCGTGTAATTTATTAATGGAACGATCTTTTACTCCGAAACATGGCAACCAAGGAGGTAACTTGTCAAAGGTTTTATTTAAACTTCGAACTGGCTTGCAAATAGAAAGCTGTTTATAGAAAAACAAAAACGAAAAAATATTGATGTTCGTTGTTCGTCATTGATTTTGAAAAGTAATTGTATTTTAATTTCCGCGCATTATTTGAGAAAAGTACTAAACAAGCCTTGGCCACAACTAGACATTGATGGACTTACGTATGTGTGCATCGGCTTCGCCTCGGCCCACATTTAGACGTTCGTCCATCAATGCCTCTATTGCTGGCCGCTGTAGTAATGTACAAAATTTCAACATTATTATTATTTAGTCACATCTTTTTATAGTATGGACGGCGACTTTAAATAGCTTAAATTCGGTTATCTTCTCTAGGTAATGTAGTTATTATGTAAACGAACACCGATAAATCCTTCCTGATCCTCAAAATTTCCATGCCACAGTGTAAAAACCATCAAAACGTAGATGAGCAAAAGGCACACGGTGCAATGTCGTTGAATAATCACCGACATAACTCAAAGAAGGCTTTTTGAATTCATCCCCTTGACATTAGCATAGGAATTTGAGTACCGCGGTTACTACACAGAACGGGAAGGAAAAACGGGTTTTTGTTGACATTTTGGTAGAGTATTTTCGTTAATTAAGTTATGCAGCGGTACTTAGCTAGCTAAGTAATTATAATCGGGTCGATCGATCAGGTTAAGCTACGCTTGCCGCGGTCGGCCCGTGGATGGGTGACCATCCTTACATACTGAGACCCCGTGCCTTCTGACAGCACGTGAAGCCTTTGCTCCCGGCTGTTATTCGTGGATCTTAGACAGTCGTTACGTGTCGTCAGAAGTCCGAGAGTTTGACAACCAGCCTTATCAAAGGATATTGTATTACCCTGTAACTGGATTGTGGAGGTCAGATAGGCAGTTGCTCCAAGTAAAATACTGGTATTCCGCTGTATCAAGTTAGACTGCAAGCCAACCCCAACATACTTGGATAAAGGCTGGCAGATGATTGATACCAGAGTTGAGTATGTCTCTGGGGTTTGAAGGAATAATTCGATGGAAATTTCTCACATAGATGCTGCAAAAAAACCATGTCCAGAAATTCACGATCTCACTCATCTCCTTGAAAATTCCAAATCCTGAATCGTTTAGAATAAGTGCGTATTCCACGCGTGCTTATGTTTATAAGCACAGTCGGTAATCAGATATAATAGATGAATAGTTTAATTTTAAATATAAAAAGTATAGGCGCATAATGGATATGACGAAGTGCATTTAGTTTTTGTGTGCTAGTCTAGCTCTGAAGTAGTGATTTAAAATAATTATCCTAAGTCCAAAGTATTTTTTTTAAAGCAGGTGTCACAAGTTTTATGAACAAAAAATTACAGCACAACGGTGATGTAATCCTTCGTTTTTTTTAACGTTTTTGATTCAATTTTATGCAGCCTTATATTGCACTCAAATTATGAATCATTCAATGAATAAGAAACCGACCAACCCAAAACAATAATTCCCTACCTCGGCTAGAAACTAAGGATATCCCTCGGAAAACATCCTACGCCCTCTTAAATTTGACCGCCCCGCAAATGACGTCATTGCAATCGCCTTAGAAGACGTCATTAGGCTTCTACAAAATTACAACTTCCATCTTCACAACCTTTTTGTCTCAACAAATAAGGTTGAAATCACCGTGGACGATGGACAATTTCAGTTGGTGCGCAAGGTGTCATTGACGAATCTGCCTCATTTCTCATCAAGTGTCATTTCGAAATGTCACCATCGGTTGTCAAGAGCTGTCATTTGCGTTGTAATACTCAAAATGACTACCTTTATAGTACGCAGGTAGGGTAATTTTGAGTTTTATGTGATCGTTATGGAAAGAGATTCTCTTTATTGCACCCGTAGTAATATTAAGCGGGATTGGTGTTCGCTTGAGACCAAAATTAATTAAAGAGCAAAATGGCGCTACCTGGTGCTGTCCATATGCTTATGTTTTTTGTCTAGTGTCTGCAGCCATTCATAATCAATCTAAGGGCCCATTCGCAAGTTCCACAACCACACCACACCACATCGCATCAAAGCAACAAAATGTGAGCAAGCAGTGGTTACGTGTGAATAGTGTCGCTGCAGCTTCTTGCAGTTGTGTTGTCGCTAGTACTCATAATTGCGATATGGTAACGTTATGGCTAGTGTTTGTGTGGCCGGCCGGCAGTGCTCCGTCTCACTGTTGGATGCGTAGTTGCTGCGACGTGCCCTTGATGTGGTCAGTATCGACCACACGTAAACGTATTCACCTTTTCATGCGTTGTCATTGTGGTACGTGTGATCGGCGGGCCCTACACTAACAAAATCTTTCCTCACCGTCCTTCGTCAAAAACTTAATGAACTAAATCCGCAAGTAATATAGCACCCTTTATCTCATAGATAGAGTTCAAGGAACTTTAGTACAAAATGGGAGAATACGACCAACGTCTAAGATTTGCTGTAAATGTAATTCCAGCCAGTTGCACATTGACTTAGGTGAGTAAGGAAGCAGGACAAAAAAAAAATTGGTTTCGCAAGAACATGCGCAGGAATCAGCTGGATGCGAGAAGTACAGAACCAGTCGAAGTGCCGGTGGGGGAGGCCTATGTCCAGCTGTGGATGTCTTACGGCTGAAATAATGATGATGATGAAGAACATCCGTCGGTGTGCAACTAGCAGAACTAGGCCTCTGTGAAAAATATTCCTTTTAGCCTAACTTACTACGTACAATCAACACATCAACGAACAAGAACGTACCCAATGCAAAACTTTGCTGTATTATACATAATTCAAGTTGTGGGTATACTTACATAATTTCACTCCGCACATAACACTTTGTCTCAACACAAATATACCTCGTCTTCTCGACGTCCGTATGTCACTGCAGGGATCCACCAGAATATCAGCGTCAGGTACATTTGCCTGACACATGCTGGGCTGGACTCCCATTTGGTGCAACCTTGAGACGCACACCGCACTGTGTATATTCGCTATTTTTTTTTTTGTAGTATGTCATAGTGTCAATTAATTTATATATTTATGTTTGATTTTTTTTATTTTTTGTATGTTGGCACCTTGTATATGCATGTCATTTGTGTGTCATGTTATAATTTAATTGTGCTTTTGTCGGTTGTGCTACGTCTTTTTGTGTGCACTGAATAAATGGTATATCTATCTATCTATCTAACATAAACCCTGTGCAACCTAACAAATAATAAAATTAATAAACATAAAGTACACAATAGAATTTTACTTCATCATCGTCATTCAATTGACCGGTTATTATCCATTAAACACACCAGTTACGGTAATCGTTTCCATGCTGTAATTAACTGGCGCCGATGAAATTACACTAGGCCACAAAGGAAGCGGGTCGGTAATAAAAACCTCAATAAATTCCAAAATATTCGATCTAGCTTTATGAAAGCAATACTGTATTATAGACAATTTTATAAAGCTTAAATCAATATCAAATTAAGATTAAGAAGTTCATTTTGAATAAGTTTTTATTTTAAGTAAAAATGAACATTTTCGCTAGATTTCGAAAAATGTGGTACACTATCTAATATGCAATTTTTACACATTTTAGTATTTTGTATTGCCACCACGAGCTGTTAATATAGCTGTCATACGGCCTGACATGGTTTCCACCAGATTTCTGAGCCGATGGTGAGGAATATTCTCCCATTCCTCTATCAGTGCTCATTTCAGTTCACGAAGCGTGATTGGAGGGGATTTTCGCTGGCGTACGTGACACGTCATCCCAACAACCCAATAGTTATCGCTGTATAACACTGACTGCACCAGCAGGTCATTGGAATGTTTTAATTGAATATGATCAGAATAATGAATTTCTGCACAAGAAATGCCATATCTATAAACAGAAATAAAAGTAAAACAAATGGCTTCCAAGTAGTAGGTACAATATTTTAAAATATCATTTGTTTTTTATTTATGGTTTTAATACAGTCACCAAAAATAAATAAAAAGGTAGTACCCCTTCCTATATTAATAATGAAATAAACTTTAATTCAGTTTTTACTTCAAAAGGATTGCTCAAATATTTTAAAAGTTATCGCATTTTTTTATAACCGACCCGCTTTTTTTGTGGCCCAGTGTAGTTTCCGTCCAACTGACAATAAAGGCGCCGCTCCACAATGGCTCACGGCTCAGCTACGGACGTTTGCTTAGCTTCAATTTATGTGAAAATGAAGGCGGGTTCGTCCACTGTGACCCACGGTAACGCTATGCACAGATGCGTAGCTGGTAATCAAATGAACCGCCATGTGCCACCGCAGACGAACGAGGTAGCGACTAGCTATAAACAATTTTCTCGCTCAAGAAACGTATAAAAGCTAGTAGGTCCCGTGTAAGTTAAAGATATACATATTGTTATTTTAATAGTTTATCGCTGACTATTCACACCGCCGCCGGCGAATACTCGTTTGTCGTAACGATAACAGCTATCAAAGAGAATACTAGCTCAGCGATGTTCGCTTGGCGGGCAGAACACTCGCTGAGAGACTCGGGCTAGGTACATTTGCATACCAGAGAGTAATCGCTCCTCGTCGTTACACACATCTGCTCGTTGCTTGCAAATTCATTTTTAGTTGCTAGCTCTACTCCCTTCTCGTTAGTTGCCAGCGGTGGTACAGATGCCCAACGTGGAGACCTCTCCGTGCATATCCTCCTGGACGGTCGACTTTACTGCGTTTTCATTCACGTTTAAATATTGTAATTACCCGTTAAAGATATTCCGTCTCATTTGTATATTAATTGTTATCATATTCAGAAACGGTTTGTGAGAGCATATTTTGCGTTAATTTCTGGAATAATTTGGAAATTGCGAATATTTTAACTGCAAAATTAGGTCGTTCGTGTGTTTCCTTTGTTTAAAAGCAAGCGCTGCTGCAGACCATGAGGTTTTGGGTTCGATTCCCGGGTCGGGCAAAGTGTTATTGGGCTTTTCAATCTGGAATTTTTAAGTAGCAAACTGGAGCCTGGATTGGTGCCGGGTTGGTCGCAATAGACTCGCGCCTTTAAAAACATAACTAGCGAAATGTAAGTGTACTACAGGTACACCTCTACCTTACCCTTCGGAAACATAGGCGTGATGTAAAAAAATGCAAAGTTGAACCTTGTAGACGGGTTTTTACTCATTGATGATTTGCTTCTAAAAATTAACACAAGGTAAAAAAAATACAATTCTTAATTGAAATTTCAAGTACCTACTGAATAATTATCTGCCTAACATTTTCCAAACTTTGTTGAGCTCGGCTTCCAGTCTAACCGGATGCAGCTGAATACTAGTATTTTATATGAAGCGACTGCCTATCTGACCTCCACAATCCTGTTACTGGGTAATACGATACCCCTTGGTAAGACTGGTTGTCAGACTTTCGGGCTTCTGACAACCCGTAACGCCTGTCAAAGATCCAAGAATGACAGCCACGACCAACGGCCTAACGTGCTTTCTGAAGCACGGAGGGTCTTGGTATGCAAAGATGGTCACCCATCCACGGAGCGACCGCGGCAAGCGTAGCTTAACCTGATTGATCGATTCGTGCGGCTGTAATTAATAAGCCACACAATTCCTAGTACCGAATATTCGACAAAAACTGTTTCAAATTAAGCTTAGCTAAGCTAATTAAGGTAAACTATTACAACCAACAGTCTTTTAGCAAAGCCGTAATCCCTACAATAATCCAAGTGAAAACTCCGAAGCCTCTTCCTCGAGCAAAAAAAAAAAAATATTAATCAGCAATCAATCTGCCCAGTCTTTTCCCAACAAGGTTGGGGTCGGCTTTCAGTCTAACCGGACTCAGCTAGATACCAATATTTTACAAGAAGCGGCTATCTATCTCACCTTCAGAACAGTAATCAGAGGGGTAATTCCCGTAATTTTAAGAACGTTCACAGTCTGATCTCAGTCTCAATCTGTCAAAAATACAATCAATTTACATACATTTTTGACAAGTTTTTGACATTAATTGTCGCTGAGATGAGATTGCGACTTGAATTTGAACGTTTTTTAAGTACGAGAATTGCCCCTCTGCTATGCAAACCAAGACAATATTCGCGGACCCTATTCCATTGAACTGAATTACAAATACTAGAAACAGTAACTGAAGCCAATCACCATAAATATATCCAGGCTAGACCAATTTCTTCAATAGTTAGGTTCAATATTTGCTCCGTCACATGTCAGTCATAAAGTTTCAGACTACCGTCATAAAATTCAGCAATAGCAACAACTTTACTATGTGTGGTTATAACATGGCCAGTTTGTCTATGCCGGCGGAATAATGTTAATACATTTACAATCCGACAGATATCCATTGCTTCATACGTTAGAAAAAGTTGTTGGGTCAACAATTTTATTTTTATTTTATTTTTTTTTATTCGGGAAACTTACAGCTATAATATACAGTGTACTTAAACAATATGCAACTGAAGGCCATTTACAAGTTTCCACAGATAAAACATTCAATACATTACAGTGGTGCCAATTCCCTTGTCACAAACTAAACTAAATTTAAGTTAAGTGCATCTTTTTCTTTCTATTTCATTATGAAAAGGACAGAAGATAAATATTAGTTTAGTGCTGTCAAATTAGTCAGCACCTGACGTAATTTGATGTAATTTTAGTAGTCAACTTTTTAATCACGTCTAAACTTGTATGGAGTAGTGTCAGGCGCTGATTAATTTGACAGGACTAAACTGAAATTTATCTTCTGTCCTTTTCTTAATGAAATGGAAAGAAAAAGATGCACTGAACTTAAATTTGGTTTAGTTTGTGAACAAGGGAATCGGCACCAGTGTAAGTAATGTAATGAATGTTGATGAACCGTCAAAATGAAAGGCATTGCTATCTTCTTCTTAGCATTTCGATGGCAATATAAATGGACTCGGCCCAGAATTTTGCTTCGTTTTTGGCGCCATCAGTTCCTGTAACGTGCAGATCACAATATCGAGAGCCCCATCATCATATTTGTGGAACAGAACCACATTTACACTCCGACCCGGAGCGAAATGAAAATCTCCCACCTGGTATCGCCATTAGAAGAGTATTAGACAGACAGGACGACACATCAAAATGTTCAGTTTTTTTTTTCAATTTTATGTATTTATTTTTAAAAGTCATCGATTTCCAAATAAATCGCAAAGAATGTGTGCAATATGGATGGATTTATAGAACTATGGAGAAGTGTCTTGGCGCTGCGTGAGCGTACGTGATCCATCGCCGCCCGTTCGATGTCCACCGCGCACAGGATGCATTGAAAGCAGCACATGAAATTATATTTTGCTCAGTTGGTGTAATTGCTGAATGGCGTTCCATTATGAGGATAAATAAATAAATAAATTAGACAATTACTCCGCACGCTGGAATGGTCCCACTGAATGGTAACTGTATCTTCTCATGCGGAGACGAAACAATTAATAGGCAGGTTTTAGAAAAAAAAAATGCAGTTTCTTTTGCTGTTACTTGTCTTGTTTAAATTACCCAAAGATTGATTATAAAAGTGAAAATGACACATTGTAACTTCCTAGGTTTAATATCACATTCACATCTGGAAATACCCACCAAGTATTTAGGTGGTACATTATGTAAATGCATTTACATTCAAAGATTTTAAGGTTACTTACAGGCTTAAAGAAGATGATCTGATTTGAATCCTCCTCGGCCAAGCATTTTCCCAAATATGTTGGGGTCAGCTTCCAGTTCAACCGGTTGCAGCTGAATACCAGTATTTTACATAGAGCGACTGCCTATCTGACCTCCACAACCCAGTAACTGGGTAATACGATACCCCTTGGTAAGACTGGTTGTCAGACTTTCGGGTTTCTGACAACCCGTAACGCCTGTCAAAGATCCAAGAATGACAGCCACGACCAACGGCCTAACGTGCTTTCCGAGGCACGGAGGGGTCTGTACGTAAAGATGGTCACCCATCCACGGACCAACCGCGGCAAGCGTAGCTTAACCTGATTGATCGACTCGTGCGGCTGTTATTATTTAGCCACAAACCTAAATATATAATCTGATTTGAATAATGTGTCAAATTCAGTACACACACATTTTTAACAACATCATCTTCTCTCCTGATTTTATCCCATATTGTTGACTTTGACATTTGCCTTCAAACTGCGCCATCTTCTGCCCGTCCGGTCGTCCTAGCACCCAAAGTAACATGAAGTTTCAAAATACACTGGTCACGCAATAAAAATACTTTCTAAGTAAGGTAATGTACTCATTTTTTGGTCTCACCTCCTTGAAAGTAATGGAGTAACTTTGGCAGTAAAATGATTTAATAGCCATTTCGTTTGCCTCGTCTTTATGGGCCACTTAACTTTTTAATTTATGGTCGTAATGCACCTCCGTTGGCACCGTTAGTAAGTTATCGCTGCAAAATAATTAAAAATACCATGAACGTACAGTGTGAAACTGGCATGTTCGATTTATGGGGGTTTCCAGTATTTTTAAAGTGCTGCAACGAGAAAACTTGTTAGACCACTTTATCTGAGGTACTAAAACTATTAAAAATGCATTATTATGAGCTCCCTGTGTTGCTGTCGTGTGCTCGCTTTTTTCAAACGCATACGACAATCTGTGATTATCAAAATTAAATAATATCTATAGAATGCATACCTTTTTCTTTTCTTTATAGCCATTTTTATTCTTATGATACATAAATTATATACTTATTATATATTTAGTATCATATTTTACCTAAGCTATCTTATTTCTTTTCAATCATATTGATGCTATTTCACTGCAATAATTTAAAAATATTCCTCTTTCCTGTCCTTTTATCAAGTCTGGTAAATTCTGGGCGACAAATGCGACGGCGAGTTTCTACTCTGTCTCAAAACGAATTTTTGCGGAGATCGGGCACTTCAGAAATATGTGCAGCACGGTCTCATCCACGCCAGGCTCACAGGCGCACGATGGATTATCTTTACACTTGAAGCGTTTCAGGTATGCAAACAACCCATTGTGCCCCGTCAAGATTTACGTGGTTAAGCTCGTTGGAGTCATCTTGCGCACCACACCGTACGCCACCACCGCGTTTGGGATGAAGAGTTTGGTGCCCGATGCTGTGTCACCCGACTTATATCTCCCGTTCCATTTGTCAAGCGTTTCCGACCGGATTCTTCGCTTGACGAATGATACGGGACACGCATCGTAATCCGGCTTCTATATATATATATATATGTCTATCTCAGCAAAGACTCTTGTCTTCCGCACCAAAAAGAACACAGTAAAATGCGAAACAAAAAACTGGCCCTCTAACCCGAAGCTAATAATTACTCACAGTAGTCACAGTATATTCTCGATAGTAGGTGGCAAAATAAAACTACAAACATAAAACACACATAATACGCAAATGGATACAAATTAACGAGCATCGGAACAAAGAAACATATCAAAACAAACACTCCGGAGATACCGCAACTTGTTTCCCTAGAAAAGAAACATAAAATCAGATAAACACGTATAAACAAAGCAAGAATAAACATTATACCTAGTTGTTTGTTCGGGAATGTAAATGGTACTAACCGCTGTACATTTTGATCAATACTATAGACTGAATTTATTAGGGAGTGATGAAGTTCAATGCAGAAGGTTGAGTTACCTGGTATGCTATGTACTATCGAGCTACCATTTACCGGGTAATGTCTTTCATTGACTTGAATGTGCCCTGGCGGCTGATAGATGTCATGCTCACTCAAATGTCTCGCTGACGGTGGCGCGTGTGTTGGATCATTTAGCTCCCTTCAAAATGGTTGAGCTGATAGTGCTGATCCATGCGTCATGTTCGTGAACGGGCGCTGTCAGTTGGGACTGGTCATCTCTTAGCCACCACGTTTTATTTTAATTATTTTATTAAGGATTGTTTTCTTTAAATTTATATTTGCTGTACACTGGACACTCAACGTGTACGTTTTATTAACATCGTTCTCACATATAATTGTACCTATATTCGACATTAATGATGTAACTTATATTTATGTAACAATATAATTTAAAAGAGTGTCCATGGAGTTACTTGCCCGTTTTTCTCCATAGGTACCTACTACGCTTTGGAATGGGCCACTAGCTTCATATTTCTGACTGACCGACCACTTGACAATTCAAAAGTGCCTGTAAATGGTTAATTGAAATAAATGCTTAGAGTTTGAAATAAATATTTTAATAACCCCATTAGGTGGTGAATTTTGAAAAATCCTTACTTAGTGCTTAAGGGGGAAGGAATTAATTTATATACTAAATCTATGGTTGCCATATAGAACACTTCTAAACCCAGCGGTTTGGGTTGTGCATTGTCTGTCAGTGAATTGATGATTTTTATTAAGTAGAATAATGCCCTCTACAATGAACGCTCATTAATGTAACAGGATTGTCAATAACACCAAGCTTAATACAAACAATTCTACAGACAAACTCTCCGCATTCAAGGCGCAGAAGAAATGTTTACGATCTGTCTTCAAGCTGAATTCTACTGACCATTTAAAAAACAGTATAAGTTGCTAACCCTACCGTGTTTTTATATTTATGAGATGAGACAGCAGTATTCGTGAAATCAAACTTACATCTATTGGAAACACTGAAGTGGAAACGTCGTCTCAACAATGAGCTACGCGCTAGTACACACAACACAAAAACACAAAGCGTTTTGTGCCGGACGGGCGTGATCGCTGGGCTCCAGGGTGAGGGAGGTTGTAATACCCAACCAGGGCTATCCCGGTATGAGGTCGGGCGTCTCCCAATCCACAGCGGCACTGACGTCCTACACCTTTAAGTTCCAGGTATCTTCAAGATTCCCGACTGTGGCTTCGTACTGATGTCTTCGTGTTCCGGGGTACTTACTTATATGAAGGGTTGATAAATAATAACACCAAGTTGAAAGTTCTTTAACTGTTCAGGGAGCGATTCGGGTCCTCTTGAGGGGTTCACTTGATGACGTATTTTGAGCCGTAAAGTTTCTTGCTGATGACTACGAAATTAGCGGTCGTGACGCGCCCGCTTAAGTGGCTCGAATCTTTACCGTAACGAGGACCGCGAATTTCTCCCTGATTTTTCGTTTATTTTTGTTACGTTTACAAGCATTCTTACAGCTAAACCTCCCTAGTTAGGCACCCTATCCAGACATGTCATACATAACCGGATTCCTTGCGTAATCCCCTATCTATTGACACTACAGGAGCGACTGTGTGTCTTTCAGCTGAAAAGTTATTTCATTACAAAGGGGAAAACGGGTGAAAAATTACTATTATCCAGTCTGTCAGGTGGATTTCCTGTGAAACCCCTAAACCGATATTCAATTTCTAAACGGGTACCCAAAGTAGGTCTATCGAACTAAAGAAATCTAGTGTTTTCATAGTTACATCAAGATTTTCCAGGGCGTGAAGCGCCTCTGAAGACTGTAAGAAAAAACGTACTATTTTGCCCCTGCTCCCAACCTGTGCTCATCAAAAAGGTGGACTTCCCATTTGACCACAGGTCCAAGAATTACATCCAGGGCTAGGTCTCGGTCTAGGCTACCTGGACGTACCAAAAAACTATAGGGAAACTATATACGTCCCACCCTTTTGATGCTCACAAGGTTGCGACCAGTGGGTTAAATGAAAAACGACTCAATTTCATCTTTAATAGCTTTCTAGTACATACAATATGATGTCTAGGCTAGCACTATACCTATTCTATCTTATTATGCTATAAAATACAACATTCAAAAGGTTTTACTACCAATTATTCACTAAGAACGTTTCAGAACTTAAGACCCTATCTG
This sequence comes from Brachylomia viminalis, assembly GCA_937001585.2. Taxonomy (NCBI): domain Eukaryota; kingdom Metazoa; phylum Arthropoda; class Insecta; order Lepidoptera; family Noctuidae; genus Brachylomia; species Brachylomia viminalis. The sequence goes on along the minus strand of OW443294.2, from coordinate 25,027,660 downwards.
GGTACATGGGCGCACGTAGTGGTACGCCCGCTGTCTATTAAGTTTTAAAACATTCTTAGCAGTAAATTACTTATAGTTTGAACAAAATTACGTATGGCGATGTTCCGACACGTACATACATTCTATTTAAGAAATTAGGGAATAAATAAACTAAGAAACTACTATATAACATTAACAAAATCTGAGTATGGTGACGCTCCGTCGCGAACATCTCTCCCGCCGTGCAGTGCAGTGTCGACTCGTAGCGACGTCGGCGCGGCGCTGCATCACGCCGGTGAGCGACGACCGTAGTCACGACGCTCGCCGTCGCGACGCCTGCGTTACTTCGGTAGTGGGACGAGCTTCTTCACCGGACGCTTTAAAGTGCCGCCAGCAGTGCGCACCTCAGCGGTCCGGACTTCACCATCGGCCCCGGGGAACACGGCGACTATGCGGCCTCGCGGCCATGTGTTGCGAGGCAGCTGGCCGTCTGCGATGAGGATAGGGTCCCCCACCTGCAGACCGGGCCCGCGGCTGTGAGGCTCCCGCCGGTTTTGGAGCTCCGGCAGGTACTCTCTGACCCAGCGGCGCCAGAACATGTCGGCGAGTATTTGTGATCGCCGCCACAGTTTCCTGCTGTCTATGTCTTGATCGGTGAACACGCCCACTGTGCTGTAAACTGCGGTGTGTCCAATCTATATATAGTTTTGTTATGTGATGGTCGCCGTGTAATATCGGCGGTCGCTTCACATCGTCGGCCACTTCGCTGGTCGCGGATATACGACTCCTCAGCCGTATGACGTTGTCTATGATTTCTATTTGCAGCGGCCTCAGCCGACTGTCTTTCTCCAACGTCTTCTCTTCTTGCAGTCTCGCTATTTCCAGAGCGAACGACTGCTGCTGAACGACCTGTACGAGTATCTTCTCCGCTTCTGTTTTCCCGATACTGACAACTTCAGTTCGGGACTGTGTCGGGTCTATGTTTTCTATTACTCGCGCGCTATTTGACACCCATTTTCTGAGCTCGAGCTTCGCCTGCAGGTGTATGTTCTTCACCGTAGTTGCGATGCGCGTGGCCTCTTCTTCCGACCTATAGCTATCGAGGTAATCATCCATGTAATGATTACGTATTATGGCTTCCACTGCTTCTGGATGCTCATCTATGTGCCTCTTCGCGTTCCAATTCTTCGCGAAAATGGCTGTGCACGGCGAACTTGCCGCACCGAAAATGATGGACTTCATGCGATATTCATCAGGCGCTCCTTCCCTTCTATTGCCTCTCCATAAATATCGGAGGGCGTCTCTGTCTTGAGCTCGTACTTTCACCTGCATAAACATTTCCGCTATGTCTCCGGAAATGGCTATGCGGTGTCGGCGGAAACGCATCATGACGCCGGGCAGCGACTGTAGCAAGTCCGGTCCCGTGAGAAGGAAGTCATTCAGTGACAGTCCTCTCGATTTCGCTGCAGCGTCATGAACTATTCTGAGCTTGTCTGGCTTCATGGGGTTGAACACGTCGAAATGGGGTAGGTACCACGTCCTTCCAGGTGTGCTCACTTTGGGCGCCTTCTCTGCATATCCCTTCTGTGTGAGGGAGTCCATCTGTTCCACGTATCTGTCTCGAAGAGCAGGGTTGCTGTCGAGCTTCTTTTCTATTGAGACGAGCCTCTTGAGTGCTGTCCCGTAGCTATCTGGCATTTCACTATTTTCATTCTTCCACAGCATCGCTGTTTCTATGTGACCATCTTCTAATTGTTGAGTGTGACGACTCAAAATGTCTTCTGCCTTCTTCTCCGGATCTGAGTCTGGTCGCCTCGGATTAATAACCAGCGACTCCAGGGCGAAGAATTCACGAAGCTGCTCGTCAAGATCTTCATCGTTGGACGTAAGTCGGTTGACGTAGTGCACCTGCTGACCCAGTATTCTTGTGTGCGCGCCGTGTAATGTCCAGCCCATCGTTGTAAGTGAAGCGACGGGTTGGTGCTTCGGTCCTCTGCGGATCTCACTGGCCAATAATAGGTGCCAGTTATCTTGACCAATGAGGATCTTTGGTGCGCCTGTGTCGTAAATCAGCTGATGTCTTAGGTCGTCCAGGTGTTTGCAGTTTGCTACGTCCTCTTCGCTAACTGTCTGTGTTGACAGGTTGAGCTTCGGTATGGTGCGCGCTCTGAACGGCACCTTACTCTTGAACGAGCTCGCCAGAGTGATCGTGATCCTTCTTGAACAAGGAGTGTCGATCATGGTGTCACCTATCGCACCTATCTTCAGAGGGTCGATAGGGCCCTCTGCCCCGACTTGCTTCGCTATATCTTCGTCGATTAGGGAAACGGTTGATCCGTCGTCGAGAAGCGCAAACGTCGATACTTCTCCCGCCGGTCCGACGACTCGAACCGGTACCATCTTGAGATATGCTTGACTAGAAGTTGTGTGTGAGCTGGCCACCGTTTCCTTTGCTTCTTTCTTCTGTTCTGGGGCAGCGGGCCTATCGACGCCCTCTGCAGCAGGCTTCTTGTTATAATGAAGAAGCCGATGGTGCTTGGCTGTACACCCCTTGACGTCACACTTCTTTGGTCTGCATGTGTGACCAGAGCGACGACTTCGCAGGCAACGGAAACAGAGGTTGAGTTTCTTCGCTAGCTCCCATCTCTTGTCACTGGATCCCTCTTTGAACTTCGAGCAGTCGGTTGCTTGATGCCCTTCTCTGTCACAGACACGGCATTTAGGGGCCGTCTTGTCCGTTGCTGTGTGGGTCCTCTGAGTGACGCGCTTGGAAGCCGTAGTCTCCCCGATGTTCTCAGGTGGAGCGAAGGCACTGCAGAAACGAGCTTGTTCGGTAACGAAGTCACTGAAGAGAGCGAGGTCCGGCAGCGACAGATGCTTCTCTGTGTACGTTCTGTACCACTGTACACGCAGGGAGTTCGGTAACTTCTCCGTCAGCAGTCGCATGAGTTCGGCGTTGATAAGGTAGTGTTCCTTCTTCAATGCGCGAAGAGTGACTATGCCGCTTCTTACTCGGCTTGCGAACGTACAGATGTCCTTAGGCGATTCGCTGCAGCGTGGCAGACCGCGTAGTCTGTCTGTCTCCGCTTGAGCGATCGAGTCCAGACTCGATCGATGAAGGAGCTCGAGCTACAATTCGGACGTCCAGACGTCCGAATTGTAGCTCGAGCTCCTTCATAATGTCATCTGGTCTGGCATGTCCGATAAGCTCCGAACTCACTGTCTCCAATGCTCTTCCTTGTAGGCTTCTTCTGAGTCTCGCTGTATTCTCAATATCATTGAAGTATCTTCGAGTTGTTTCATAGATGGCTTGGAATGAAAGCCATTCTGTATGCGCCCCGCTGAAATTCGGGAGCGTCATTATTACTTTCGACGCCGAGGGGCTATTCGTTGTCCACGGTTCTGTTTTCTTGTCGGCGAGCGACGCTATAGCGGACGTCAACTCCGTTATGAAGGAACGGAGTGAGCCTTCCCCCTTGGTGTCTTCTATTGGCTTCGTTGCCTCTGTATTCTTCACTTCATTTTCTGTAGGATTCGACGAAGGCTGCGCTCGGAGATCCGCTATACTGTTGACGTCCACCACGGGGTCCTGTTGCACTCGGCTTCTATTTCTATTGTCCCCCTCGGCGGCGTTGTCCTCCTTCGTTGGCTCAGGTTCGGGTGCCTCTTCAAGCCAGGAACGCACGTACTCTTCGTTTGAGTTTCTATCATCCATATAGCCATCGGAATCTTCTTCCTCGGCTCTTTGAAGTGCTATTTGAGCAAGTTCCAACCTAATTTTCAATAGGTTTTCACGTGCTCTTGAAATTTTACTATTTGTCCGCGTCGACCTATTCGCAGTCGACGGCGGCCTTCTATGTTCGTTACGGGCGTCACCACGGGTAGTCATCGGCAAGGTTCGGCTGTACGTCTTGTTGAGAGCTTTCTTTGGTTGCTTCACTGTCCAATGTGAAGGCTTCACTGTGCTATCAGATGTCCCTTCTAATCTGTCTGTGCTCTCGGTAGCTGCTTCTTGTTCCAACTGTTCCTTTTCTATAGGCTGTGTCGTCACGGGTACGTCTTCGCTTCCCCTTGGAGAGACTGGGCGTGGCTGCAGCGGCGGTTGCTCGACCCCTTCAGTGGTAGATGGTGAACGTGGAGGCAGCTGGTGTCTGATAGCTGTAGTACTGCGTGATCTGTCCACATCCACTGTCCAAGCTTCAGGGGCTCTGCCTTGTGACCTTGTAATCGGCATGTTGAATTCGGTTCAGGTATTCAAACTTCAAGGCAGGGTATCTATGTTCACAGCACACTTTAAATTCACACTAATGTGTCACTGTCTTCAAAGACGTACCTGTGTTTAATCTTCGGTGTTAATTCTTCAATGTTCAACACTAACTTCAAGTTCCACACTAAGTTCCACTATCTTCATACACAATTTTCAAGTTCAAGAACAAATCTTCAAAGTATAAGGCTTCAGGAATAAGTCTTCAGGCTTCAGGGATAATCCTTCAGTCTTCAAAACAAAACTTCACATTCCAAACTAAATTCTTCTATCTTCAAAGACAATCTTCAAAGTCCAAGAACAAATCTTCAAAGTATAAGGCTTCAGGAATAAGTCTTCAGGCTTCAGGGATAATCCTTCAGTCTTCAAAACAAAACTTGAAATTCCAAAATAAAATTCTTCTATCTTCAAAGTCCAAGAACAAATCTTCAAAGGATAAGTCTTCAGGAATAAGTCTTCAGGTTTCAGGGATAATCCTTCAGTCTTCAAAACGAAACTTCAAATTCCAAAATAAATTCTTCTATCTTCAAAGTCCAAGAACAAATCTTCAAAGGATAAGTCTTCAGGAATAAGTCTTCAGGAATAAGTCTTCAGGTTTCAGGGGTAATCCTTCAGTCTTCAAAACGAAACTTCAAATTCCAAATTAAATGCTTCTATCTTCAAAGTCCAAGAACAAATCTTCAAAGGATAAGGCTTCAGGAATAAGTCTTCAGGAATAGAATAAGTCTTCAGGTTTCAGGGATAATCCTTCAGTCTTCAAAACGAAACTTCAAATTCCAAATTAAATTCTTCTATCTTCAAAGTCCAAGAACAAATCTTCAAAGGATAAGTCTTCAGGAATAAGTCTTCAGGAATAGAATAAGTCTTCAGGTTTCAGAGATAATCCTTCAGTCTTCAAAATGAAACTTCAAATTCCAAACTAAATTCTTCTATCTTCAAAGTCCAAGAACAAATCTTCAAAGGATAAGTCTTCAGGCATAAGTCTTCAGGAATAGAATAAGTCTTCAGGTTTCAGGGATAATCCTTCAGTCTTCGTTAATTCTTCATACTAAATCTTGAAGTTTTCGGGAATGTGTGTGTGTAATAGTCCCTCGGGAACATATCTTCGGGAACAAATCTTCTATTTCAGGGGCAACTTTCCATATAAATCTTCGGTCTTCCAGAACAATTCTTCAGGAATCTTGAAAATATCCGGCTCGCAAGGACCAGCAAATGTGCCGGACGGGCGTGATCGCTGGGCTCCAGGGTGAGGGAGGTTGTAATACCCAACCAGGGCTAACCCGGTATGAGGTCGGGCGTCTCCCAATCCACAGCGGCACTGACGTCCTACACCTATAAGTTCCAGGTATCTTCAAGATTCCCGACTGTGGCTTCGTACTGATGTCTTTGTGTTCCGGGGTACTTACTTATATGAAGGGTTGATAAATAATAACACCAAGTTGAAAGTTCTTTAACTGTTCAGGGAGCGATTCGGGTCCTCTTGAGGGGTTCACTTGATGACGTATTTTGAGCCATAAAGTTCCTTGCTGATGACTACGAAATTAGCGGTCGTGACGCGCCCGCTTAAGTGGCTCGAATCTTTACCGTAACGAGGACCGCGAATTTCTCCCTGATTTTTCGTTTATTTTTGTTACGTTTACAAGCATTCTTACAGCTAAACCTCCCTAGTTAGGCACCCTATCCAGACATGTCATACATAACCGGATTCCTTGCGTAATCCCCTATCTATTGACACTACAGGAGCGACTGTGTGTCTTTCAGCTGAAAAGTTATTTCATTACAAAGGGGAAAACGGGTGAAAAATTACTATTATCCAGTCTGTCAGGTGGATTTCCTGTGAAACCCCTAAACCGATATTCAATTTCTAAACGGGTACCCAAAGTAGGTCTATCGAACTAAAGAAATCTAGTGTTTTCATAGTTACATCAAGATTTTCCAGGGCGTGAAGCGCCTCTGAAGACTGTAAGAAAAAACGTACTATTTTGCCCCTGCTCCCAACCTGTGCTCATCAAAAAGGTGGACTTCCCATTTGACCACAGGTCCAAGAATTACATCCAGGGCTAGGTCTCGGTCTAGGCTACCTGGACGTACCAAAAAACTATAGGGAAACTATATACGTCCCACCCTTTTGATGCTCACAAGGTTGCGACCAGTGGGTTAAATGAAAAACGACTCAATTTCATCTTTAATAGCTTTCTAGTACATACAATATGATGTCTAGGCTAGCACTATACCTATTCTATCTTATTATGCTATAAAATACAACATTCAAAAGGTTTTACTACCAATTATTCACTAAGAACGTTTCAGAACTTAAGACCCTATCTGGGTACATGGGCGCACGTAGTGGTACGCCCGCTGTCTATTAAGTTTTAAAACATTCTTAGCAGTAAATTACTTATAGTTTGAACAAAATTACGTATGGCGATGTTCTGACACGTACATACATTCTATTTAAGAAATTAGGGAATAAATAAACTAAGAAACTACTATATAACATTAACAAAATCTGAGTATGGTGACGCTCCGTCGCGAACACGTTTTCTAGGCATGGCGCCCAGGATGCATAACAAAATACCAAGCCTATTAGAGACAAACGCGATTTGATTGATTTCAAAAAATATTTAAACAGCTTCTATGAGCAGAAGGCGCTTAATTCAGTTATGGAATACCTAGATCATAATACAAATTATGTGGATAAATGTGCATTAAGAGTTACAGGTAGTTAAATGCTGTGATTATATTATATTTGTCACCCTCTAAATATATACTAAAATATTTAATAAAGGACAAAATTTGTCCTGTATTAATTATTATATATTACATTAACATTTAATGTTAGTTAACTTTGTTCTAGGATAAGTTTTATGTAATTTAGCGTGGAAAGGTTTTATCGTTTAATTTTAATAAAATGTAATTCTGTTACAAAAGTGACAATATTGATTTTTGTATGCCGTCAACGGCAAAACATAGTGTATCTACACATATTTTATTTACAACACCTGTTTTTACACCCACCTATGTTTTACAAATAAAAAACTTAGACTTTGGCTTTGAAAAGTTACTACCAATTCTCTTGTGAAGTACCTTCTTTCAAACATATGTTTCCATTGTATTCTGATAGTCGATAAAATTGCTCTTTGAATCTGTTTCTCTTTTATGCGGGTCTATCCGACCAAGTCTTTTTCAAATCATCATCAAACATTTTTCTCTCTAACACCACAAAGAACAAATAAATTAAATAACGCTTGAAAGTAAAATATGACTTCCAATAGCTTTATTGTCTGCTGTAATATTGTAAGCCTTGACTACTTTGCAATCCTATACATTTCGGATACTCGGTAACTTCGTCAGATGGCCCAATTCCGAATTGGCAGCATTGCCAAATTGGATAACAATGCTAATCACCGACTAACCTACTAAATTGCGATTTGATGGAGTGAAGAATCGATACTTGGGTTTATTGGAATGTTCTTTACTTTAAATATGAATACAAGGTTTAAATAAGTTCCTGGACAATTACTTTATCTCATTTCCAGTATTTCTTTGTCATTAAAAAAGGACGGATTGATAAGCAAATTGTCAAGTGTACATACATTCAAATGACAAAAATGTCTTTCTACGCCAGTCGTATGGAATGGCTGTAACACGGCCAATTGACGTAGTTTGCCAATTACCTGACAACTGATAATTATGGACATTGGATTATTTAATAGTAGCTTTCGTCCGCGAAGATTCTACAACTAAAGGGCCCGTTTGAGGCTGACAACAAAACGATGACGGCGATATAGGCGTGCCGATCTGATGGGACACTATTATTTATTTTTTGCCAAATTGGCCTGATCTTGACCTCGATATCGCCTGATGGATGAGGCGTACGATGGAACGGAATGCTTAGAAGATGACTGTTCACTCTTCCTTTGCAGGCTGACGAAGACTGCGAAGTTTGAGGCCCTATTTCTTTCATTGCGTTGAAAACAGAAGGTAAATATGGCAAGGTACATCCGAAGGCAATGAGATGCTGCGATGGCAGAGGCGGGTCTTTGTGAATGTCTGTTAAAGCTATAGAACTGTTTTCAGCCATGTTGTTGTTTTCAGACTCTTACTGACTAAAACCCACCCGTGTTCCTTCAGTTGCCTGTGCCAGGGGCCACGGTACCCTCTCAGACTTTCCCGCAACCCTAGCAGGCATCGGCCCTAGCGGACCCCGTCATTGGTGCTGACATCTCTTTGAGGCGCGCGTGAAACACAACGCGCCGTCGACCCGGGCCTGGTCCTTATCGAACGGCGAGCTGCCCATTGCTCGCCATTCGCAAGCCCGCGCCTACGGTCGCCGGGAATCGGCCTGCGATTCCCGACGGACAGGGCGTCTCCTGCGGCGGCTAGGGACGTGAGGGCGCGAATTTTGCCTCTCCCTCACGCGTTCCGCATCCTGCTTCGCGAACATTACTGCATCGCAGAAGGAGGTGACGGCTTCCCAAGCCCTCTCGCTCCGTACCATGGCCTGGACCAGAACCGGACGCGAGAGATCGCCACCGCCAATCAGCTGAGCCATGCCTGGGCATATGCATAGTAAGTGACAAATGCAGTTTGCAGGTTTGCAGTTTTTATAATTTCCCGTAGGGCATATGAAAATTTTGACAGCTTTGCTCTTATTTTCTGTATATGGGATTTCCAATTTATGTGCGCATTGGAAGCAATTGAGAGAACATTGAAAGATCTGCGCAATGACTCGAGATGTTTTGGAGGCGCAGTGATTTTACTGTCTGGCGATTTCCACCAAACATTGCTCGTCATTCCAAGATCGACTGTTGCCGATGAAATAAATGCTTGCTATGTGAAAAAACTTCAGCTGGCAGCAAACATGAGAGTTGCAGTGCTGAACGATCCATCTGCTCAAGATTTCTCTAAGCAATTGCTGACTATCGATAATTACCGTGTTCCTGTCGACGCATCGACCGGAATGATTCCATTTCCTCCGAATTTTTGCAATTTTGTCTCATCGAAAGACGAGCTCATCAACAAAGTATTCCCGAAAATTATTGCTAACCACAAAAGTTACGAATGTTTGAGTGAGCTAGCAATTTTAGCAGCTAAGAATAAAGATGTGGATGACTTAAACTTTGTAATTCAGAATCAAATCGTTGGTACTTCGCATTTATTCAAATCTTTTGACTGTGTAACAAACGAAGACAAAGCCACCAACTATCCAACTGAATTTTTAAACTCTTTAGATGTGCATGGCTTACCACCGCACAATTTACAAATAAAGATTGTCTCCGTTTCTTTCTTTCTTTCTATCAATGTGATTCACGCGACGATACTCAAAGGAAAATTCAATGGTGATGAAGTTCTCATTCCGATGATTCCGATGATCCCAAACGATATGCCCTTTGAGTTTAAATTAATTTAATTACTGATTAACCTTGCATTCACCATGACGATTAATAAATCACGAGGCTAATCCTTGAGTGTTTGTGGTCTGAATTTAGAAAATGCATGTTTTTCATATGGTCAATTGTACGTGGCATGTTCACGTGTCGGAAAACCATCCGCTTTGTTTGTTCTTGCGCCTGATATCGAAACGAAAAATGTCGTATATCATAAGGTGCTTCACTGAAGAGAATCGACCCAAGTGTAACCCATGTAGCAAACTACATAGCTTCATCAAAGCAAATGTCCATAGAAATACTTAAATTTTATACTTTTATTGAATTTTTATTCTCTTTATAATATTATCCTAATGAACTATGGAACTTAATAATTTTTTGTATTAATTTTAATACGTTATTAAAATCATAAATTAAGTTTAGCTAAAAGGTATCAATCACTACATTCATTGAATTTGGCGGTACAAAGTTATGTAAATAAACAAATATATGAACTCGTATAACTTGTCAGTAGGTAAGCTAATTCTGGAGAAAGAACAAACATTGTCTTGAGTTAATCTCAGTGACCTAGAAAATTATCGTTTATTTATTTTAATGTATTTGCCAAAAATAACGTGATTTGACAGCAGCTGCTGTATTTTCTAATATAGTCCATAAAATGCACATGCTTAGGGTGCTGGTCGGTGACTCGTAAAGCGGTTTAGGTAAAGGCATGGAGCTACACTTTACTGGAATTACAGCACATGCCAGGAGTTTCTTTATGTGGCGGCATCTATAACACAGCAATCGAACTACGCATCATCGCCACACAAAATCCAGTTTCGCGCAAGCAGAGTTATCCACGCGATTAGCATATTGTTATATGTATATGAGTACAATGTCCCGACATCAATCGTCAGGCAGTAGCTCACCAGACACAACATCCGTCTGGTTGGAAGATTCTATTCCACATTCCTCTATAGGCATTACAATGGATAAACTTTTAAATAGCTATAATTTTATCAGTTTCGTATGCAATCTTTGGCTCATACATCATTCCGTATAAAGGCTTGACTTTCGGAGATAAACCTCTTCTTTCTGATCCACTTTCTTCTTTCTGTTCGACTGTTCAATTAGGTAGTTCTTCTTTGGGTTTTGAATGAGATGAAAAATTCACATTTACGTTGTTTTTTTGACCGTGACGATGTAAAAGCACGATGTCATTTGCGAGAAAGTTTAGAAATAGAAATATCAACATTTTCTTGTCGAACGTTCTAGAATCGGTAAATAAACGTCAAAATGACCTCTAGATAAATCCTGACTAAAACGCAGTCTCGCATGGGGATTGCCATCAATTCCAAACTTTGCAAATAATTCGCCATTACGATAAACCTCGAACACGTACGGATAGATTTGTCCAGCTGCGGTTAATTCACACGCACTGCCATACGTATCGGGTAGTGACATTTCTGCAAAGTAATCGTCAGCACTACCATAATTATTACCAGATCTGTCGTGGGACTGTATTGCAAATTCGTCCCAGTTGTTCACAACATGTTCCACAATTCGTTCTCGTATCTCTTGAGCGAAACATTCATCGCCATGCAACAGATAAGAGATAGCCCTGAACAGGCAAGCTCCGTCGCCAACTATTGAAATGACGTTATGCGGTGTTTCTACACCATTTACGTTCAAATTTTCAGCTTCCATGGCGCAGAAAGTAAACAAAATGTTACTATTAAACAAGCAAAAATTTTTCTAACAACAATACAATACCATTAACACCAACAACGACAAACAATAACACAAAGAACAGCGACAAATAACCACGACCAACAACAACAACCAAAACTACGTTTTAGTTTTCTATGAGCGCAGCAAGATTCCGTACTAAACTAAAATGAACAGACAAAAACAGCCGCTGGTTTGCCGTAGAGTTGTGCGTAATATACAACGTTACAAGGTTCTATTGGCGCGTGGCCAAAATGGAAACTGACACCGACATCTTGTTTTGTCAATACCATTTCTGTGACAAGTTCACAAATTACCAACAACGCCCCCTGTCAATGTCATTCAGGCGCCAAAAGATTCTTGTAGCATTTGACATCAAAATGACATAGTGTCAAGATACATAATTTAAGCTCTATTTATGATTTATGAAAAAAGGATGAGGTTCGAACTGTATGTATTTTTTAAGTAGGTAACTTACGTCATAATTCCGTCATTTCTCAGCTGAATTCAATAACTCTTTTTATTTGAAAGAGTGTACTTTCAATACCTACGGTTTCATAATAAAATGGTGAAGATCCGAAGAAGACGTTCGGAGATTGACAATGGAACTTCTCAATATCGAACAGTACACGTATACTGATTTGGTTATTTACCAATCCGTGATCAACTGATCTTGGACTTCAAAGATACCCCATGGAACTCCTCATCGACGAACAGTAAACATTATTGTGAAAAGGGCATCGTACTGAGAGTGAAAAACAGCTGCTGGTTAGGTACCTAATAGTGATCACATCATAGACTTCGAAGCTAACGGAACTCCGCAACGAAGAGTACCTATACATTAATTAATTAGATTGTTCTACGGAAAACGTAAAAAGTTTCCGTAAGTTAGAGTTTAATACATTGACATAGCAAGCAGTGGTAAACGAATTTATGTGGGGTACCTACCTAGCACAACTGGTTTATTTAATCATGAACTTTTTTGTATAAAATACAACCGACTTCCAAACGAAACACTACAACTGCAAAATTACTTTAGTATCGAAAGTCGGTGCCAAGAAATAAAACAAAACCATATCACCGACTTTCTAGTTTTTGAGATAGGGGTTAAGAGTTTAGTAACCATAATTAAAAATGTAACCTGTAAAACTATTGCATTACCTGTCCAGTACTGAAACCAAAACACAAGAATTTGCAGCTAGTGTCAGTATACCAGCTTGTGCCATAAACAACCTTAGTTCCGATGTTTGAAGAGCCACCTTTAGTGCCAAACCGACACCGATTTCCAACACTAAAAGTTCACAGATTTCTCTGTGGTCGTATTTGTAGAGAATTCCTTACATTAGTAAAAGTGGAAGATATTTTAAAAGGGGTTTTAATGGTTGAATGTAATGAAGGGAGTGAAACATTATGCGATTTAATCGAAATATTAAAAAAAAACATTCAAATCAAAAACCTAAATCATAGAATTCGAATTGAATTACGGTAGTGCAAGCCAGAATAAATTACGATCGCCTTTCGCGAAGGCAAATAGCGATGAGATTAATAATGTAGGAAAGTATGTAGTATCTAGTGAAGTTTTTGGAGACACAATTATTTGACATTTAATTGTTTTGTTTATATCGACTAGAAATAATGACTTTATTGTGTTTATCTCTACAACTTGTTTTTTTCATTAGGTCCATCCATGGCCTTGCGAATTTCTTTTTTATGGGGTTCATAATCACGTTATGCTGATATAAAGGACTTCCATCGCCTTGCTTGTTGATTTTATGACTGGAACTGTATTCATTTAAGTAACAATGATAATAAAACAACCATTTACTGTGTTGTGGATTGGTTTTCATGGGTAAGTAATAATGTGGATCGCCCGGAGGACACGGTGGAGCTTACGGTGGAGGTCTGCCCTGCTTGGGCGGAACACCGCCGTGTCCTCGTGCAGACGATAGGCGGTGGCGATCTCTCGCGTCCAGCCCAGGTCCAGGCCATGGTATGGAGTGAGAGGGCATGGGAAGCCGTCACCTCCTTCTGCGAAGCAGTAATGCTCGCGAAGGAGGAGGCAAAATTCGCACCCTCACGTCCCTAGCCGCCGCAGGAGACGCCCTGGGCGTCGGGTATCCCAAGCTGATTCCCGGCCACCGCAGGTGCGGGCTTGCGGACGGCGAGCAATGGGTAGCTCGCCGTCCGATAAGAACCAGGCCTGGGTCGATGGCGCGTTGTGTTCAACGCGCGCCTCAAAAAATGTCAGCACCAACGATGGGGTCCGCCAGGGCCGATGCCTACCAGGGTTGCGGGAAAGTCCGAAAGGGTTACCATGGCCCCAGGCACATGCAACTGAAAGAACATGGGTTGGTTTTAGTCAGTAAGAATCTGACACGCCCTCTCGCTCCGCCCAGAGCGGGAGAAATTATTTTATGATATCCCACCCTCCAAAAAAAAAGGGGTAAGTAATAATGTATAATAATAATGTAACCTGCAGGGCAGCACGTGGCGAGCTGTTGGGAAGTAGCGTCCCCCCTAACCCTATCTCCCGGTAGAAGTCTTGTTCCTCCTCTCTGGCTTGCCTTTATTGACCAGCTGGAGTAGAGATTAGCAAGAGCAAACGTGCTCGGAGGAGGAAGTATTTCAGCAAGTGCTGGTAGGAATTTTGACCATATTGCGGGCTCTGGGATTGTCCCGATAGCCGTTGAAGTATACCTCTCCAGCCCTCAAGCACCTCAGGATATGTTGCCCCCTTGTCGCTACACCACTAAGTGCTAGCGACAGTTTCCGGGGGCCCATTATTGCGTGCCAGCCACCCCCTGCCATTTTTTCCGTGTATAATAAAACATTGAACGTGCAGGGGGCATAGTCCTCCCATAGTTCTAGGTAACCAGTCCACTTGAGCCATCCAATCACATATTCCAACATCTTTGTTTCCATGTCCTGCAATATTCCTACACCAACTGTGGGTTATCCTTGGGTGAACTTGCATAGTGCGTACAGAAATAATCATCGTTTGGTGCCTAATTTCTTTGAAAAAGTCTAACGGGCCTCTGAGAGTTGGCTACGGCCCTTCCTACGCCTTCCAAAGGCCTAAACCCTAGGGTCCCAAGATAATTATGTCAAAGACACTTATATATACATTATTTTTTCTAAAAATAAACAGGTTAGGTTCACAAAAACCATTATCCAAGTAAAAAAATAAACATTGTTTAGCAGACACCAGCGCTTTCTATACTTGGTTTAATTAGGAGCAAAATTTTCAAACATGCTACATACTGAACTCGTAAAGATATACCGTGGCGTATGGAAACCACATACGTGATCCAATTGTACAGAGTTAAAATTTGCTCAAAATTCAAACTCTACTTTTTGACCTTATTACTGGACCGACTACATTCATTTTTATATATCATTACCAAAGGCGATAACAAGTGTGTGGTTTCGTTTAGTGCAAATGTGTGGTTTCCATACTATTTAAAATAAATAGTAAGTTGTTATGTGTTAATGTACAAAATTGATTTAAGAACCCATTTCGTAGTGCCGAAAATTCGTGTAAGCCACTGCAAAGGGCCTTGGTTCTGCCAGGGTCGCGGGAAAGTCTGAGAGGGATACCGTGGCCCCTGGCACAGGCAACTGAAGGAACACGAGTGGGTTTTAGTCAGTAAGAGTCTGGCACGCCCTCCCGCATTGCCCAGAGCGGGAGAAGTTATTGACGATTTCCCACCCTCAAATAAAATAAAAAGGCCGTGGTTAATTGTATACTTCATTTTATTAGTAATTCTCTGCATAATCTACTGCCAGACGTTATAATTCCGGTTTTCGCCAAGAGCCCATGCAATGCATTCTAGCACTATTCATCACTAGATACACTGCTGGATAGGTCTAGGTAGGTCTTCCATAAAATCGGTCAACAAGTCTTTATTTCTAACGTGATTCTATCGCACTTAATATTTCCATGAGTTATCAGCAGAGGTCGGAATTAGGTAGTTATTTTTGTACTAAGACTGCTTTCATACAGCGAAAGATTAAAGTGGATATGCCTCAAATCCCGAGATGAGTGAAAGAACACTATCTTTCCACTTCGTCATAGTTGCGTATATATTAATATTCTAGTGTTATTTATTTTAGAAGTATGTATGTATGTTTGTATGTATGTATGTATATTCTCATATTATTTGTTTTATTTTATTAAGTGAATTGTTTTTATGTATATTATTTTCTCTTTTACTCTTACACACGCTGTCTACATCTCTAAATCTACTATCCTATCGCAGGTATGCTGGAAGAGATTTCATTACAAATAAGCATCACCTTTGTACCTATTTTTCTGTTATTTTCTTCTTGTCCGTTTATATAAGTGTGTACATAAATGGTTAAATAAATAAATGAATTTTCAAGAGCAGAATAATCCCGTGATTTATTAAATAAAAAGCTATTTACTTTTACACAATTTAAACCACTGCACGCCCGATGTTGCAAAATTCTAATGCGCAAAAATTGTATGTTAATTATTTTGTTTTATTTGTGTGCCTATCTCTGAAGTTTTTATTATTATTTATTTGTAATATTGTTGGCCACACGGGATTGTCGATAAGAAATCCCGGGAAGATCCATATTAATATCAACATTTCGATGCAAGTACATACATAACTCTACCTAATTCCGACCTCTGATTATCAGCTCCTATTCAGCCAGTCTCTACCTGTTAGCCTATTCAGCCTATTATTGTACACTGCAGGGCAAAGGCCTCTTCTTATACAGAGAAGGCACGAGCATTGATCACCACGCTAGCTCAAGACGGGTTGGCGATTGCAGACTTGTACTACTGACAAGTCGTGAGGGGCAATTCTCGTACTTAAAATACGTTCGAATTCAAGTCGCAATCTCATCTCAGCGACAATCAATGTCAAAAACTTGTCAAAAATTGATGTATTTTGACTGTATTTTTGACAGATTGAGACTGAGATCAGAGGGGCAATTCCCGTATTTTTATGACCGTTCGCATTCTAATCTCAGTCTCAATCTGTCAAAATTACAATCAATTTACATACATTTTTGACAGGTTTTTGACATTGATTGTCGCTGAGATGAGATTGCGACTTGAATTTGAACGTTTTTTTAAGTACGAGAATTGGCCTACAGAATGTGAACGTGCTTAAAATTACGGGAATTACCCTTTTTCCTACACCGATATCAGTAATGTCCAAGATAAACTCAGAAAGCGTAGTGGGTTTTATAACTTGTGAAGAATAAAACCGGTAATACCAAAGAATTTATACTGAATTCCTATTTTCAGACGAACTATTAAAGCCATACGTCGCAGTCGTCCAACACGACGCACTAAGCAAGTAAATGCCAGTCGTCTTGACGTAGATGAGAACAGAAACAAAAGTAACAAAACACAAGATTTATTACCAGAAAAAGTGGCCTTTTCAAATTGTCAGCTTGTTTCATAGTACGTACGAATATATAGACTGTTAGGTTAAATGAGGGACATATTGGAGTGTAGTACTATACCAACCTCTATGTACGATCGAATCAAACCTAGCATAGCTTGTCAAAATCAAATCTTTAAAAGCTGTCCATTTTCAAATTCCATAGTTGGTCCCACAGTAAAAGTTGTTCATTTTCATGAGTACTTATAGTATTTTTATATCACGAACCGACACGTGCTTTACTTGTGGTTACCAAGTGTACAAACACGCTGTCAATGTGTGTGTAAGCGCAGGTGCTCTCGGTACAGTCCGTGACAATGGCGAAGTTGGCAGTGTGCAAGTTTGTTCACTTCAGTCATCTTCCCGCATACATTTTTTTTTTTTTTTTTTTGAGGAGGGGAAATCATCAAATGACTCCTCCCGCTCTGGGTGGAGCGAAAGGGAGTGTCAGACTCTTACTGACTAAAACCCACCCGTGTTCCTTCCTTGGCCCTTTATGTTCCGGGTCAGCGGTACCCCTTTCGGATGATCCCGCTTTCCCGGCAGGCTTGGGCCCTAGTGGACCCCCTCTTCGATGCTGACATCTCTTTGAGGCGCGCGTGGTACACGTACGCGCCGTCCAGCACGGGCCTGGTCCTGATCGGACGGTGAGCTACCCATTACTCACCGCCCGCAGGCCCGCGCCTACGGTGGCCGGGAATCGTCACGCGGCTCCCGACGCCCGGAGCGTCCACCGCGGCGGCTTGGACGGGAGACTCTCTCCCTCTCCCGTCCCGCCACCTCCTTCGCTAGCATGACTGCTTCGCAGAAGGAGGTGATTCCCGCATACATTCACAGCGTGTTTGTACACTTGGTTACCACAAGTAACGCGCGCGTCGCTTTGTGAGATAAAAATACTGTACTACATAACATAACCATAAAGTATGTCCCTCGTTTAACCAAACACTCTGTATATATAATGGACTTGAAGTATGGGTAATGAGTCGGAAAATGTCCACAAAAGTTGGCAAGGCACTTGAAGGTAATATATTATGTAGTGTAGTTAGTCAGTTAAAGTGCTAAATAATAGATGGATAGATTTATTCATTAATATGTGTGCGGCGGGGGCGGCGCCATGTTGGATTCTTTGGAGAAATATAAGTGCCATCATCATCATTCTCAGCCCGACTCCAGCCACTGCTGAGCATGGTTCTCTCTTTTTTTGTGCCAATCTCCACACTCCTGTGCCATATAATCAGCCTATAATTTTCACACTGCTTGACCACAGGCCTCCGCTCCGTGAGAGGGAGTCGGCCATCATCCACCTAGCCGAACCAGTGCGGATTGGTGGATGTCACTTATCTTCGAATTTTTGTTTCTAGGACATGCCGGTTTCCACACGATGTTTTCCTTCACCGTTGTGGCAGCAGTGGTGATGAAATTAAATACCCCAAGAAAAGTGTCTGCTTGGGTTCGAACTAACGACCTTACAACTCGTAAGTCGGGGCCAATACCACTGAGCCACTACGGCTCCCTTTCCTAAAGATCCCTACAGTCTCCATTTCTTATCAAGATAAACTAGCCATTGTAATAGTGTTTTAACCACTTGGGACGTAAATCTTACGCAAAATGTCGTAACAAAATTGTCCTGTCCGTACATATTTAGTAGGTAGTCTGTGTTTTAGAATAGTGTATAAGAAAGTTTCTGTATAATTTAGGGCAAACAAAAATTCTAGTATTCAAAGTTCAAGATAATATCTTGAACTTTGAATACTAGAATTTTTGCGCTAGGATATTATCTTAGCGCTAAAATTATGCTGTAGCTTGGTAACAGCGCGGGAATCGTTTCTATTGCTCGAAGGAAGGAACTGTTTTCATTATAAACTATACCTGCATAATCTTTAGTCAAGTAGCATTGCTGGGTTCCAGTTTGAAAGTTCCAGATGCTAGTGAAATTCAAGACTCATACTAAATTCTATGAAGCAAGCTAGAGTTATCATTTTTGATTAATTAATGTGAATAAGCTGGGATTTAAATGGGAAAATATTTCAAGGTTAGACACCTTCATATATTAATGAACCTCTAAAAAAATTGCGCTTCTAATGATGCACACTTTATTAAATAATTGAGCTTCTTATAAACTTTCTGGCCTTTTCTCACAGCCACTCGCAGTAACTAAGCTAGGGTACCCCGACCAAACGGGTTAGGTTATGTCGGAACTGTAACAGGCACGGCACCCTGTCGTTAGGCACGGCTCCCTATCGCGGCTATCGTATCGGGTGACGCAGGTGCTCTCGGGGCATGGTTGTTTCGGGAAGTACTTGTGTCGCATAAACAGGGAGCCGGACGCCCGGTGTCACCACTGCGTCGACTGCCGGGAGGACACGGCGCGGAATACGCTGGCAGAGTGTGCCGCTTGTGAGGAGCCGTGCCGTGCCCTCATCTCAGAAGTAGGCGGTGACTTGTCGCTGCCGGCCGTAGTCGAGTCGATGGTCGGCAGCGACGAGTCCCGGGACGCGGTGGTTTCCTTCTGCAAAACAGTCGTCTCGCAGAAGGAGGCTGCGAAAAGGGAGAGGGAGATCTCGTCCACTCACCCAGCCCGCAGAAGGCGCACCGGGTGTCAGCGGAGGGCGGACAACGCCCACTTCCAGCCCCCCTAAATGGGTCCAGGGGCGACGGACTCGGGGACGCCCGTCGCTACCCACACATCAGGACCCGAGGTGGCGGCGCGTAGTGTTCCACGCGCGCCCCTCTTAGACGGCGCGGGGGGAGTCAAACACCTCACCCCCCCCCCCCCCCCCCCAGAACCGAAGAGGCCCGCAGTGGCGGGCCAGTCGGGGGTTGCGGAAGGATCGTACGTTCCCGCGACCCCCGGCGTAGGTGTGAGTTCGAACACCGGGGTGGTTTTTAGTCAGCAAGAGTCTGACAGACCCCGCCGCCCGCCCCAGTGCGGCGGACATCCATGCGGATTTTCCACTCCAGAAACAAAAAAAAAAAGGTCAGATTTATGACCAACCACGTACAACCAGTGCCCCGGCAGCGGCCGGTGCTATATTCAAGATGGCCGCAGTTACTTGGATATTTAGTATTTTTAGGACCAAAAAAATTTTACATTTGAGGTTTACAAAAAGAAGCGTGCGCAATCATTACAATGTTCAATAATATATTTAAGAGCGCAAAATGTGAATTAATAGAGGTTCGATTAAATATATGCCATTTAAATATAAATGGCAATGGAAGGTAACTGCCATATCCCTAAGAGCCCAACTCTTTGGCGAATATAAGCGTTACGTTATTTTTTTTCTATAAAATCAAGAAAAAGAATTGAATTGCAGAAGTTGAATAAAACCATACATCAAAGAACTAAAACTTAATCTTCTCTAAACCGAATGAAACGTATTCCAGAAAATAATTTCTCAAAAATATTACAGCAATATCTATCCCAAAGTATTCTAAATTCAACTGTGACCGGGCGGCGGTATCTATGATTTATTTCAACCGTATTTCATATCGCATAAGCACTTGGAGGGCGATGGTAAGGTTTTTTTAAATTTAAAAGCGCGCGTGGATAAATCTAATATTGGAATGCCCTGAGTATTTTGAATCATCTAGCAAGCACTTTTTTGTTTTCATAGTGCAAAATGCAATTCCTTCTTGAATTTTTGGTTTAATTTAGATTTATACCAATTTTATATTTATTATTCTAATTACTGTATTTTTTATGGCTTTTGATAAGGTTTTTAGTACATATTCTTGTATTTTTAGGGTGCCGTACCACAAAAGGAAAAAACGGATCCCTTATAGGATCACTATTCATTGTCCGTCTGTCAGCCTGTCAAGACCCTTTTTCTCAGGAACACGTGGAGGTTTTAACTTGAATTTAATATCAAATACGTCTGTACGGTGCCTTGGAGCTCTGAAAAATCAAGCTTCTAAGTCAACCCAAAAAAAGTACGGCCATTTATGCGACATAATATTTTGATACTTACATGCAAATAAATCAAAACCTTTAAGGTACTTCCCGTTGACCTAGATTCATAAAATTTGGCAAGAAGCAAATCTCACAGCACAAATAAAGGAAAACGTCCGAAAATTGTTAATTTGTAGATTTATCATAATAACAAAAAAAAAACATGCGGGACAGTCTTTGGGGACTGCCGATAGAAGTGAAAACTAAGTAACTTGTGAATTGTATCGTCGAGCTATTAGATTATTATTTATGAATTATTTTTGGTTTGTAAAGAAGTGTTAATAACCAATTGAAACTTTAATCCTTGGTCATAAACACTATACTAATAACGCACGGAGGTATATCTATGTACAGGGTGGGCCAGAAAGAATTGCGAATTTTAAAAAATCATTAAAAAAAATAAGTACATTCAAATACAAATTTTTATTTCTATAAAAATGGACATCTGGGAAATTCATTTCTTAAAAATAACGTTATCCAGGTGTGCACCATCGCGCTGCAAACATTCTTCGAATCTGAACCTCAAATTGGTAAAAACTCGCTGGCACATTGCACGGGGAATAGCTGCCATTTCTTCCCGGATATTGGTCTTCAACTGGTTAATCGTGGCTGGGTTATTGGAGTAGACTCTACTTTTAGGTATCCCCACAAAAAAAAGACCGGTGGCGTTAGATCCAGACTTCTAGGAGGCCATGCAATGTCACCTCGGCGCGATATCAGTTTCCCATCAAACATCTCGTTTACGACCGCTAAAGAGGCATTAGCTGTATGACATGTCGCGAAATCTTGTTGAAACCATGTCGCACAATTATAGGCTTTAAACTGTTCCAGTTGTGGAAAAAAAACCCCTTAACATGGCTATGTATCGGTCAGAAATTACAGTGACAGATTGGCCTTGTCGATTTTCGAAGAAGTAGGGTCCGATAATTTCGTGCGCTGACATGGCCGCCCAAACGGTTACTTTCAGCGAATGCAGAGGCTTTTGATGTTTTACACGTGGATTCTCTGCAGCCCAGTAACGGCAATTCTGTTTATTCACTTGCCCATTTATGTGAAAATGGGCTTCGTCGGAGAACAGAATATTGTTGAAACTCCGAAAGCGTTCCAACATTGTTTTAACAAAAGCTCGTCGTAAAATTGGATCATTTGGCTGTAATTCCTGCACAGGTTGAATTTTATACGGGTGCTATTTCAGATCTTTCAACAAAATGCGACGCAAAGATGTTCTGGATACCACAAGTTCGGCTGAACGCTTTCGAGTCGATAGTGCTGGATTACGTTGAACTGAAGCTCTAACTTGTTCAATTGTGTCTTCCGTTCTTGTTGACCTTGGGCGTCCCGCAGGCTTCTGTTTGAGAGTCGAACCAGTAGCTTCGAACTTTCTGACCCACGATCGAATCACACGTTCCTTCGTACACTGATTTAGGTCATGTAATCCAAACTCACGCCGAAATAAACGCCGAACAATAGCGCACGAATCGCGATTTTTGTAATAATGTTTAACGCAGAATGCACGTTGCGCTCCAGTGCGCTCCAGTGTGGAGTGCAGTCCATCACGACTAAATTTCCGAGAACCGAGCTACTTAACCCCACCACCCACGCAGTCCCCTCTCTAAAGCTTCAAACGCAAGAGGGTTTTCAAAATCGTACGCCTTTCTGGCCTACCCTGTACATAAATATATGCTGCCGCTGAAAACCAGCGCTGGGGCTCTGCCTTGCATAGGGTCGCAGCATAATGCTGAGTGATAGCCGTTTTGCGTGGATGTGACGCATGTTTCCCCCACATTTTCTTTCTTTCTTTCTTACACAGTATAGATATAGCTCATGGGAAGCATGCGGTGACGAAGACGCGAGTTTCACTCTTTTTTGTTCACTCAAAAAGTACACCTAATACACAGTAAACATATAGCTCATGGAAAGCGTTCGGTGACAATGACGCGAATTCCATGATTTTTGTTCACTAAAAAAGTGCTCAAGGAGCCTTAAGAAGTTTTGACTTTAAAAAAAAAGCGATTACAAACTTACATTTGCTGTTGGAGATTTGACCGTGACGTATGGGAGAACATGTTTTTCAACTTTAAGTTAGAACATATTTTAAGGCGCGGTAAGAAGAAAATCTATTACAGCAACAAGTTAAATTCAAAACAGCGATGCGTTTGATGTTAGTTGAATCGAATTACCATCAAAATAAAAGTAATCTTGCAGTTTGCATTAAATTTAAAAATAAATGCCCGGCTCAGTGGAATATTTTTTAGGTATTTTAATAGTTTATTTAATTCCCTTCATTATCATTACATAAAATAGGATAGCTTATGCCAAACATTTTGAGAATTATGCGACGAAAGAATTATGTTTTGTGCTCTGTTTTACGATTGTTTCATCATGATACTATTTTATTTCTGTGAAAAATTGTTGAATACCTCTTTTCTTTAAACTTTTAACAACACACTTAATTTTTGCTGGCTTTTAATATTTACAAATATTTACGTTTAACTGTGGGACAAAAAACTGAGCGTTTTACGTTGTCTTACGTTTGGGCAGCACCTTAAATTTGTTCTTGGTATAAATTCATCCCACCTACGGGATTCTTCATTGTGCGTTGTCCGACACTCACTTGGCCGGTTTTTTACCATAAACTCACCATCATCATCATCTACCAGATATGATATCATCATATGATGATATCATCTTATGATGATATCATCATCATATGATAATATCATCTTATGATGATATCATCATCATATGATAATATCATCTTATGATGATATCATCATCATATGATAATATCATCTTATGATGATATCGTCTATCAGATAGGAAACGCCGACCTCATCTAGTTTTTAAAATATGATTGACGTGTAAAAATGTTTTTTCCATAGGTACCTACTACACTTTGGAATGGGCAACTAGCTTCATATTTCTGACTGACCGACCACATGACAATTCAAAAGTGCCTGTAAATGGTTTAATTGAAAATAAATGTTTTGAGTTAAAGGTTTTTTTTTTGGTCAAACCTACTCTCACAAATAAAATCATTTATCATTTACCCAGCCTTTATCCAACTATATTGGGGTTGGCTTCCAGTCTAACCGGATGCAGTTGAATACCAGTACTTTATATGGAGCCGTAATGACTGTCCTCCATTACAAGATCTAACGAACTACAGCCGGGAGCCTTTTTTTTTTTTTTTTTGTGGGTGGGAAATCATCAAATAACTTCTCCCGCTCTGAGCAGAGCAGGAGAGCGTGTCAGACTCTTACTGACTAAAACCCACCCGTGTTCCTTCAGTTGCCTGTGCCAGGGGCCACGGTAACCCTCTTGGACTTTTCCGCAACCCTTGCAGGCATCGGTCCTAGCAAACCCCGTCATTGGTGCTGACATCTCTTTGAGGCGCGCGTGGCCTGGTCCTTATCGAACGGCGAGCTGCCCATTGCTCGCCGTTCGCAAGCCCGCGCCTACGGTGGCCGGGAATCGGCCTGCGATTCCCGACGCCCAGGGCGTCTCCTGCGGCGGCTAGGGGCCTGAGGGCGCAAATTTTGCCTCTCCCTCACGCGTTCCGCCTCCTCCTTCGCGAACATTACTGCTTCGCAGAAGGAGGTGACGGCTTCCCAAGCCCTCTCGCTCCGTACCATGGCCTGGACCAAGGCCGGACGCGTGAGATCGCCACCGCCAATCGCCTCCACGAGGACACGGCGGTGCTCCGCCCAAGCCGGGCAGACCTCCACCGTATGCTCCACCGTGTCCTCCGGGCGATCCACACAATGGTGACACCCGGGCGTTTCCTCCCGCCTTATCCGGAACAGGAACCTCCCGAAACAACCGTGTCCGGTGAGGACCTGCGTCAGGCGGAAGGTGAGGACGCCGTGGCGCCTCTCAAGCCACTCCTCAAAGAGGGGACTTATCGCCGCAATTGTGGCGTGCCCAGTGCTGGGTTGCGACAATCGCACTCTCCATGCCGCCCTGAGATCCCGCCGGAGCTCTGTCCGCTGTACCGTGATTTCTCGCGGCAGCGGAGCTACGCCCCGGCGTTTTGCCTCCTCGCGCCACTCCCAAACGTGCGCGAGGACTTTTGCCTCCAGATCCCATGGCTGTAATCCGGCAAGGAGGCTCGCCGCCTCACCGGAGACCGTACGGTATCCCCGGACCAGCCGGGTGGCCATGACCCTTTGGGGCGCGTTCAACCAGCGGGCTGGCCGCCGCCTCAAGGAACGCGCCCACACCGGTGCCCCGTAAAGGGCCATGGACCGCACGACCCCCGCGTAGAGCCTCCGGCAGGAGGCGTTTGGCCCTCCTAGATTGGGCAGGAGCCGCATTAAGGCAGCCCCGGCCCTTTCCAGTCTGGGAGCCAAACGTCGGAAATGCACAGCCGGGAGCCTAGGACCAAGTACTTAACGTGGTTTCCGAGGCACAGATGACCACACTGTCACATAAATTATTATTCTAAAGTAGGTACCTACGACTACGTTGCTTTTCTAATTGATATAAACTTAAAAAACAACCATAGCTGGAGTGGAATTTTAATTTGAAGGAAATACGTCAGTTTTATCCAACTACACGATTTCTTCAAGACCATATTAAAAATCACCGCTATTTCGTCGTAAAATTAAGTAAGATCATAATATCGTAACCCTTTACAAAAGCTCACATGGTAAGCGTCTCACAGCCGACGATCCCCTGCAACGCAACGCCAACGCAATATTTCTTTAATCCACTTCAGCTTAGAAAACCGGTGAAACACGAAGTTCCTTTTATAAAGCACCTTATTTATTTAGAATACTTTTATTATAAGTTGCTTGGAATATTTTCTCCAAAGAAGCTTTGAAATGCACCTTTGAAAAGATTGTTCTCATGTTAAAGAGAGTTCTCTGCAGGTAGGTACGTCATAGCTTCGCTTGAGGTAAACATATTATCGAAGGTAAAAGTAAGTACCTACCTACACGGCTTCTACTCTTGTATCGGTACAAACAAGGTCCCAGCGCCTTGACACATGCAGAAAAAGTACTTTAAATATTACTTTAGAGATAGCAATCAGATCAATGAATACTCAAATTTTTGTAATTCAAAATTAAAGTTATTAGATTTTCCAGATGACTTTCGGCATTGTGCGCATAAAATGTGTTCTAATGCTAATCATGTGACAGTGTTAGATACAATGTATAGTAGTTTGGTGAGCATTTTAAAGGAGGGTGCCGAACGTACTTATGTATGTAAACAGATGCGTCATAATGGCAAAAGATACATTCCTGGTTGGAACAAATATGTTCGTGACGCTCACAGAGAGGCTCGACTGTGTTACCAAACATGGTTGTTTTATGGTAAACCTGCTAGTGGTTATGTTTACAATAAAATGTGTGAGTCTAGAAAAATATTTAAGATCAATCTGAAATATTGTCAAGATAACCAACAGCAGATAAAAATGGACATTTTAGCTAAACATCACACTAAAAAGAAGTTTGGTACATTTTGGAAATCAACAAATAGTTTGAATCCGAAGTCGAGTCCCCCGGTGAGCGTGGCGGGCGTACACGAGTCGGCTGATATAGCCAATGCTTTTAGACGTCATTTCCAGATTGAGTCACCTCTTACTGGACCTGTGCAGGTGTTTGATGCTGGAGCCAACGCTGGGGACATTTCTGTTGTTTTTACGGCACAAGAAATATCAGCTATTATAAATAAAATGGAGAGGGGTAAATCCCCGGGTCATGATGGCCTCAGCGTCGAGCACCTGAGGTACGCGGGGAGACACTTGCCGCGTGTGCTAGCTTTGTTTTTTAACCTGTGCGTTAGTCACGGTTACTTACCGGATGATGTAATGTATACAATGGTAGTGCCTATTGTGAAAAATAAAACAGGGGATGTCTCTGACATTTCCAATTATAGGCCCATTTCTCTGGCTACTGTCATAGCAAAAGTGTTGGATAGTCTGCTTGATAAGCAATTGGCTAATCACCTTGAATTGCATGACGCCCAGTTCGGTTTTAAGCCTGGGCTGTCAACTGAGAGTGCAATCTTTTGCCTCAAGCAGACTGTTCAATACTACACAAACAGGAAGACGCCTATTTTTGCTTGTTTTCTGGATCTGTCACGGGCATTTGATCTTGTTTGTTATGATGTTTTGTGGCGTAAACTAGAATATGAAACCAAGTTACCATCTGAAATAGTGTCAATATTTAAGTACTGGTACAGTAGGCAAAGCAATAGCGTGAGGTGGAATGGTTCGCACTCGGACGTGTATAGGTTGGAGTGCGGGGTGAGGCAAGGGGGGCTCAGCTCACCCCGGCTCTTCAACCTGTATATGAACCAGCTGATCCTTGAGCTCAGCAACACCAATGTTGGATGTCATATTGACGGGGTGTGCATTAACAATATTAGCTATGCGGACGACATGGTGTTGCTGAGCCCATCAATCGGTGCGTTGAGGCAACTGATCGCTATTTGCGAAAACTATGCGGTGAATCATGGGCTCAAATATAACGTCGTTAAGAGCGAACTGATGGTTTTTAAAGCTGGTAGTCTGACATATCCATGTATCCCAGACGTAGCACTTTTTGGAGAACCACTGCGAAGGGTGGACAAATTTAAATATCTAGGCCACTGGGTCACTGAAGACCTTAAAGATAATTGTGACATTGAAAGGGAACGTAGGTCGCTGGCTGTCCGTTGTAACATGCTGGCCCGCAGGTTTGCACGCTGTACGAATCCAGTTAAAGTAACGCTTTTCAAAGCTTACTGTCAGTCTTTTTACACGTGCAGCCTGTGGGTCAACTTCACTCAGAGGGCATACAGCGACCTACGCGTTCAATATAATAATGCACTGAGAGTGCTGCTGCGGCTGCCGTGGCGATGTAGTGCGTCAGGGATGTTTGCAGATAATAATATTGGTGGTTTTGCCGCTATTATTAGGAACAGATGTGCATCCCTGATGTCTCGTGTTCGCGGCGGCACCAACAGTATTCTCAGTGTATTCATAGATCGGTGGGACTCCCCCATGTTGCGGAGGTGGATGCGGCTCCATGCCGAAATCTAATTATATATTTTTATGTGCCTGTAATCTACTAACACTAGAATTTAAGTTAAATTGTTACTAACCCTATGGACTCCGGTCTGAAAATAAAAATATTCTATTCTATTCTATTCTATTCTATTACAATCGGCCGTTAACATTTTTCAGGTCTGATTATTGATTTTATTTGTGATTTCTTATTTGTGATTTCCAGGAACATTTTACTCTAAGGATAAAAAATCAGACGACAAAAAAAATCTGACGTTTGTTAAAAAACCAACTGCTTGGATTTCGCCTGCAGCGTATCTATCTAAAATAACATGCAGCCCATCAAAATAACGTGATGTAGAAAATAAAACAAATAATAAGAAACTCAACATAATGTATGTACAATATTTCCCTTCCAAGAAAACCATTTCGTTGCAAACTCACAGTGATAGAAGATAAATTTTTCTTTGTCAACACCGACTGTACAAGCACTTAGCTCGAAAACGACATACTACGTCTTATTTACTCTCTCTCTCCCACTCTCACTCTGCACTTGAAAGACGTTTCCTGAAAAGATAGAAATAACTGAACATACAAATGAAACGAACACACCTTTTCCAGTATAAATATTTCTGTATTTCAATTCTAGCACACATACAAACCTGGTATATAGTAATATTGTACTCTACATATTATCAATTATTATCAATATAGACTTCATAAAGACAACCTTTTGATTTCGAAACTCGAAGAGAACTAACTTAAAAACTAGGCGATGGGCGATGCTCCAAACATCATATTTCTATTCGTTTCGTTATAAAACTATAACTTTTTCAGTAACTGTCAAATGAGATACTTCATAACTACACTGCCACTGATACAAAAATCATTTGAGGCAAATCACATACTTTAGATTGTATATTTAAAATCAGTACAAATGTTATTCTTATTTGGAAATCATGACACAAAATCTTTCTGTACGTTTTAAGTAACAATCGTAGGAAAGAAGGTGTATTCTACAGAATTCCACGTCAAACTCTAAGCTCACCGGAATGACAAAACCAAGGATACCATTATGAAAATTATCACTGTACCGTCATATAACTGTACTGTCATATAACTGTACCGTCATATAACTGTACCGTCATATAACTGTACCGTCATATAACTGTACCGTCATATAACTGAACCGTCATATAATTGTACCGTCATATAAATGTACCTTCATATAACTGGACCGTCATATAATTGTACCGTCATTTAACTGTACCGTCATATAACTGTACCGTCATATAACTATACCGTCATATAACTGTACCATCATATAACTAGACCGTCATATAACTGGACCGTCATATAACTGTACCGTCATATAACTGTACCGTCATAAAACTGTACCTTCATTTAACAGTACCGTCATATACATTGACTAATAGTGTCAATCTGCCTATCCTTTTCTCAACTATGTTGGGGTCGGCTTTCAGTCTAACCAGATGCAGCTGAAAACCAGTATTATACACGGAGCGACTGCCTATCTGACTACCACAACCCAGGTACTGGGTATCACGATACCCCTTGTTAGACATTAAGACTGGTTGTCAGATTTTTGGGCTTCTGACGACCCGTAACGACTGTCAATGATCTACGAATAACAGCCGGGACCAACGGTCTACCGAGGCACGGAGGGGTCTCGATATGTAATATAATAAAATTATGGTCACCAATCCACGAATCGCGGCAAGCGTAGCTTAACTTTTGATCAACCCGTGCGGCTGTTATTAGTTAGCCACGAGCCACCCTGTTATACATCGGCTAATAGTTTGTTTACATTAACGATGCGGTATAAGCAGTAGGGTGGGTCACCAATGTATGAAGGAAAAAAAAGTCTCATTTTTTTTACGTAATAGCGGTAAAAAGCTGTGTTACTATGTACTTATAACACATATAAAATATCAATACGATTGGTTAATATCTCTTGCCTCCGGATCTATTTTGAAAATTGTCAAAATTTATAAAATAATGGTTTTAAGAGATGTTAAAAAAAATCTAACTATTCATTTTCCTAAATAAATGTTTTAATTAATGAAAACACATGGTAATAGAATATACTTGTTTATTATAATAACGAACACGCCTGGTACACTGCTTATTAAGCAGTGTACCAGGCACTTATAAGACATGCAGCCGAGTATCTTCTCTAAACTAATCACATGCCTGCTACGGCGTAGCTGATGGCTCTACGCCGTCAGCTACGCCGTAGAGGTTACGCCAGCTATAACATATCGTAGCAATCACTTAGTTCCTTTTCTTAGTTGATCGTAGTACCTTATAAGTAAATACCTTAAATAATAATCGATACTGACGTTATCAACAAATATTCTCAAGTTTAAGTTTCCGTTAATTAACGCGACTATTTATAAGCGGATTGAATGCTGTGTTTCGAAACAGTTTTGTAAGGAAAAATACTTTTCATCTTGAGTATCAGAAAAATTACTATAATTTTTAATTGTTCGTAATTTTTGACGATCAATGTTCCATCAAACTTATATATCTTTTACGGTATCTTCATGAGTTTTACCTAACTCATGTTACAACAACTAGTTTCCAATTATTTATTAGGTACTTAGTCTATAACTTCAATATAATCCTAAATAGCATCATAGTACCATCTGACTTATAAGAAAGACCCGTAACCCATAAGCCGAAACTACTCATATTAGGGTCCCCCAACAAGAGCAATGTCGACACAAATTGCTCGAGTGAGAGATGTCCTGGGCAATTTCATTAGGGAGCTGTTTTATAGCTAGTTTTACTGAGATACACCGGATCTTTCCAATCACGGCAACTCGGTTAAGGAAACATGTTGCGAGGATAGAAATGGTGATTGAGAACTCGAATTACGTTAGATTTGATCGTACTTTTTGGTACTTGGAGCTCTAGAGACAGGCGCCTTACAATGCGAGCTGAATAGAGGACTAAAAAACGTCCAATTTAAATAATAATTATTAATAGACTTCAATCGGAAACTAACATGGTTTAGAAGGTAAGGCACTCAAGGCAGATACCATAACTTTTTTTTTTTTTTTTTTTTTTTACATTAAAACCTCGTTTCATATTAACAGTTCATTCGTTTAGGCACACTTGCACGTTCATGAGTTATCCTAAATAACTCGGATTTAACAGCTAACTCAGGGTTAATCAAATAATTCATCTTGCGCCACCAATAGTTAGAAGTAAATAGAGTAATGTCAAAATAAATTGACGTTATGAGGTACCGTTGATAAGTTATTTTGTATTTTATATTGTTTGACGTTGTAGCAAGTGAAATTTCGATAGATACTATATCAGCAGGCAATATATTCACGAACTAAATAAATACAAATTTTTTTTTTCATCATATTTTTTTTAAATAAAACATACACTTGTTTCCTAATCTGATGTTTTCAACAATCAATAAACTAAATCTCTATGGAAATCACATACAGTACGATTAAAATGAAATATCATGATGTAAAATTAGAAGACAAGAAAGTATTACGTATCGTAATGTAGTGTAAAAGAGAACGATATACAATTTCCATTCATTGTTCGTTCATTCATTTCTGGTCGGATTATATAATATCAGGGCATAGACATTTCAATTCTATTTTATGCTTCGACGATTGAACTGCAATATTCCCAACACAAAAAACACTAATATCTTGTTTACTAACCCGGTGTTACTTTTTAGTGGCGTAACGCGTATAATATGAGATAAAATGTTAATAACCTAACATACATATACATACATACATATTATATGTATTCATGTAACCCGATTATACGTCCAAATGGGACTTAGCTAATAAGTTTTATATGACTATTATAGTTTTAATAGATGGCACTCTGACAGAATGTCGGTGGATTGTTTTCTAAAAATTAAATATTCTATGATTAAAGACGTAAAACAGTTTTGTATTCACCAAACGAATAGAAGCACACCATTATTAGCCGCAGCAAAAAAAAAAAAAAAAAATTGTAAGATTTGTTATAGGAATACTTTAATCAGCCGAGCCGACAAACTTGCCTCTTATATCTTAAGACATCATAATGAAAGTAACCTGTAATAAGAACCGTATCTAAAATTAACTAAAGATCCTTTTTTGATTTCTCATTCTCGGTTTTCATAAACATATCCCACACTCTAGTTATTTTTTTCCTGTAGTTGACGTGCGCTCACAAAAATTAACTTGAACATAATATATACAGAGTTGATACGACAGAGGGGCTTTCCTTTGAACTGCCTATACTAGATACCATTTTCAAGCTCTGTACCAAAAATCAATTAATAGGAGCAGTAGTTTAGTCGCAAATGATTTTTTTAAGTTTTTACCCCGTTTGATCACGATGTATCTTTCCTAACAGTTGATTATGCCTATACGCATAGGTCATGCACCTTAAAAGGATAAATCTGAGTATAACCTACGATGCGTTGTTGCCGCTTTGACGCAAGTCACAAGTACAACCAAATATTTTCGCAAAAAAGATGGCAATGCATGCACACACACTTGCACTTTCATTACAAAGGGTGGTTGCGTTTTACTCTGATTTGTA
Organism: Brachylomia viminalis; assembly: GCA_937001585.2. Classification (NCBI taxonomy): domain Eukaryota; kingdom Metazoa; phylum Arthropoda; class Insecta; order Lepidoptera; family Noctuidae; genus Brachylomia; species Brachylomia viminalis. The sequence continues at coordinate 24,995,361 of OW443294.2, read as the reverse complement.
AGCTATTTAAATTTGTTTGAAAGAAAAAAAAAACTTATTTCTGGTGTTTTCTATTTTTATACCGTATTGAATTAATACTAAACATGTAAACAAATTACACTACGTATACTTAGTGTAATTTAATGTTCCTCTGTCATATGAACTCTGTATATAAACATATTGCAGTTCATTATGTTGTTTATTTTTGTTAAGCAAAACCTTCCAATATTTTGTTACGTCAGCGGCGTCAACATCGTTACGTCATCCTTCGACGTCATTTTCGCACTGCGCATCTTTATTCGACACACAACAAAACAGAAAGATTAATCCTTATTATCTTCATCTACGAAGACATTATAACCCAGCTCAATGAAACTTTATCTTGCTCAACGAGGCATTCTTAGTTTCTTGAACTTCTAAACTTGGTCGGACTATCTGCAAATTGTCGGTGGAACGGTGCAGTTATAGTTTAGGAACTAGAAATGTTGGCAAAAATTACATCATATTTTTGCTTCTTACGGAAACGACGAAAATATTTTTTGAGGCTAAAAATAACGTGATTAAGCAAGACTGGGTAGCATCTGTATTTTGAACGACCTGAACCATTATTATTTGAACACGTTATAGGGCCTCAGAAATATAGCAGACTTTAGTAGGTAGTCGTAGTTTTCATTGATTTGGCTGGTTACAAACATTACCCTCTTTTTGGACTTGGCCACAATCGCAATGAAAACAATAAATGCCAAAAAAAATTGCCCTCAATTGCAGTAGACCGGAAAACGTAAATAAAGTTTCCTATATTTTCGACAAGTTCTTGACATTGATAGTCGCTGATGTGAGATTGCGTCTAGATTTTGAATGTTTTTATTATTTCTTCAGATATTTTATTTCACTCCGTTTTTTTTTTACATTTTTTAATTAGAAAAGAAAGAAAGAAAAATAGGTTTATTTGTCACAGAAACATGTGCATACAAAAAGATAATTAGCTCTAATAATTAAGAAAAAAGTAAAAATAACAAAGAGATCTCTAATCACGAGCACAAAACAGAAATAATCGACAGCTGCACGTCATGACTGCGACAAGAAGGCTTCCACTCAGCATGATGCTGTGCTATGGGGACCCACAGTACAGCGCTGATTTTCAGTGGTTACCCGAAAAGGACGTACGGAAACCATACCAGGTTCAATGATTGGCACTACTTATAACAAAATAAAATAAAACAAACAGTAAGCACTTAGAATACAAACCAACTACATAAACAACCAATTATTTGAACAAATATTATTAGATAACATCAAAATGTATTAATCCGCAGGTAATTAGACCTTGATACACCGATGAATGTATTTCTCGCACACTAGCTTCGTGACTACAAGGATTACCTTGTGTTGTGATAGCAGTTTGTGTTGGATGTTAGCCTGCAACGGATTATGGGGGAAATGATACACGGAGTTAGGAGATACGGGCGTTATGTTTTACTTTGTGTTTATGAAACTACGTTGCAGTTAAGCTGTAGAAGTTACTTAGCTGATGACATTTATAATCATGTTCTCCATTCATGAGGTGTCTACACACTACACCAGCTCGACGGCTTAATGCGGGGTAGCTTAGGTCTCAGAACGTTGCAAGTCGAAAAACTATTTTTTAATGAGCGCGGCGGCTAATCCCTGTTGGGTGGGCTGGCTTTGGTGTGTGAACACGATTAGACTAACTTTGTGTCTACGGAATTAAAGGAGTGGATATTATGATAAATACTCGTACATGCACTGCCATTTAAAATAAGTGAAGATTCTTTTGCAAATCAGTAAGAAAAGGAAATGGGCGATAGAATTGTAATCATTGAGCAACGTTGGCTATCAAATTACTAGTTAAATCAATAAACCTATGTCGCAGTCAACCAGACATAGGCCCGGTCTAATAAACGTTGTTAAATAAAAGAAAACAAAAAGTACAAAACTGTAATTTTAATGTTTGTCAACAAACAAAACCATTCAGGATTTATTGTTCAACAAACAAAATGGTTGACGACAAACTAGAAGTTTGCCGTCAACCATTTAAAAGTTAGCCGTAGTAACTGAAACGACCTTTATTCCTAATATTTTCAGCCAGGTTTTTTGTCAAAACCTGTTCCAGGATAACTAGTGTTCGGAATTCATTACAAGCTTAAATAGTCGTGTTGTTATGTGCCTGAGTTAACTGTTGGAATGAAAAGTTTTCCTTTTACGGAATGCACTTTATGAAAGCACGTACAGTAGGCCGCATATAAGCTGGCAGCTTATTCTATTGAAACTCAGCTAGGCCAACTCAAGGCCAAAAAGTCACCACGGATGTGCGTTCCACTGTACGCTAGTAGAACAATGTAATCAATTTGAAATTAACTTATGGACTGTAAAATTAATTAAAAACAATTACAGCCGAAATAATTATTATTTTGGCTGTAATTGTTTTTAATTGACTTCCAAAGAGGTTTTCGATTCACTTAATTTTTTTTTCTTAATTTTTTTATTTGTACCAACTAACCTAATGAAAATTTTAAGAATTATTTAAACATTATCTAGGTTTGGTAATTACTCTAACAGACTGTGAAATCCGTGTCTGTCTATGCACACACAATACAAAATTCTAGCAAAAACTTTATTTTTAGTTTTTATTCTAATCGTGATACTTACACCTAACTTGTACAGTTCTCTTGAACAATATGTTGATAATTATTTTAGAGACTATTTATTTTTTAACATGGAAATTTATTTCCATACTTGTTGCAACTGTTTTCCGTTATTAGGTATCAGCCGCTTGATACATATCAACAATATACCGGCCCGTATGCTGTGTTGCTAGGCAATAAATCACATATCTATATTCCTATATTCTAGTACGTAGCTGCGTAACTACCCACAAACATGATTTATTGAGACGCGGTTTTCTATCACAGAGATGGTAGTCGTAATATATGACAGGGTAAAAAGGTATATCGTGGTATTATCGTGGGGTATTATCGTGTATTATAAATAAAAGGTTTGTCCCTCGTACATATATTATACATGCATACATTCACGCCTTCTTCCCATTGGGGTAGGAAAAAACTAACGAACGCCTTTTTTATTGCATCTCTCAGGTCAATTTAGGAAGTTGTCGGCTGCTTAACCGGGTTTGCCTGTGGTTGCCTTAATAAATTAAGGCCTCCAACCAGGGCTTAAAAACTTATAAGCCAGGCGACTACACGCTAAGAGCGGGTTACGGATCTCGGCTTAGGGCGTCGCTGGGGGAGGGTAGCAAGGGACAGGCTGGATCGGAATAATTGCTTATGGATGAATTTAAAGCTACAGGCTCAGCGGCGCGGGCTGGCTCGAGCAAGGGTCCGGGTGGACTACAGAACGCCACCTGCTACGATCCGTATATACCTACGCCGTTTGCCTCGTTTACGTTCATACATCTGGTGATAAAAAGTTATTAGTCTGGTGATAAAAGTTTTTTATAAAAAATAAAAATAAAAAATAAAACGCACCTGACTTTTCCGAAGAACATTACCAATAAGGTGGTCTATCGTGCCTTGTTATTATCCATTAATTATCATTTAACACCGGACCACAAAGACAATATAATTAGATATGATGTTTTTTTTAACATTTCAATGAAATCCTAATGTAATTTTGTCATAGTACTAACCCACTACGCCTTGCTTAATGTATTTTTAAGTTATAATATTGTATTTTCTCTGTAAGTGATTGTGTAAATCTTTTGAGAAAATAAATGTCTAAACCGTAACATTTCATGCATCGGTGAAAAAATCTGCTGTTACGCGGTTACTTTGGCAATCATTATTAATCTTACATGCAAAATATCTTGACAGAAATATTTTAACTTTAACCCTACCTTTGACCATGTATAAAAGGCACTAAGTTATCATGGAATATTTCCGAAACCGCGCTAGAGGAGACAATAACTCGTTAGCTATCTCAACTTAATAGATTGAGAGACGCAAACCACGAAGCCTTGAGGTGAAAAGCAACATTCAAAATGTATTTAATAACGCATTAAACGACATGAAAATTAAAAAAATATGAATTTAATGTGTTAAAGAAGGAAAATAGAGCCAATTGGGCAAAAAAAAACAACTAACTCTTGGTTTGCGAAATTAAAACTAAATTTTTTAGTCATATTACGAATGACCTCCGCATGCTCTGAATACAGCTTCTACACAATTTGGCATGCTGAGTAGCATATTATGCTGTTGAATATTTGAACATGAACTTTGATATTTTTAATCTAACAGCACATCAATTTAGGAAATCTATACCTAGTTGAATTTAGAGACATGTAAATATGTAAAACGTTCTCCTAGCCGTCTGTACACTCGAGGTTTCCCGCCATGATTATACAACACAAATCTTGACTCATCAGAGAACATTACTCTGCCCCATTTGTCCTCACCCCATTCGATGTGCATAATCTTGCAACTTTATGATGCCGGTCTGATTTTGGGCCATATGCTGACCGGTAATGCTTTAAATTAACTTTCACAAGACGTCTCCTGACTGTCCACTGACTGATTGAGTCCCTTCGGGTATAAAAAATTGTTGCTGGATTGCTACTCCCGTCTGAAGTAGATTACAAGTCAACGTCTGCTGCAGCTGTAAAGATAAAAAAAAACGATACGCAAAGGCAAAAACAATAATTAAATTAACGTGAAAATAAAAGTATTTAAATGTCATCTAAAATTATGAAAAGTGACAAAAATAAAATACAATATCCGCGACTTCAAACAAGCCAGTATGAATTAAGGTTTTAATCCGCAATATAATACTGTTTTCAAGTATTTTTTACTTCATGAAACTAACTTGTGTGGTTTAGGAGATACCTATTTAGATTTCGTTACGCACTTTGCAAGTAGCTTTTTATATTGCTCGTCAATAATATATAATAATAAATCTTTATTTCCCGAAAATACAGATAATTGTACATTAAGTTTACAATTTTGAAAATACTGTAGAGTACATTACATAAAACATTTGGACGCTACAGAAATCTGTACACAATAGATTAAACTCTGTCTCTTAAACTAGGGGTATCCTGTATCTTAAGAGACAATGCTTCGCAATGGGTTTCCAATTGAAATGTATGAGTGGACTGTGTCGATTTAACTTAAGTAGGGAAAAAAGTTATAAGTTATGAAAAAGAAAAAAAAAATTAAACAAATAATTGTATTTCATGATAACATTGTTGTTTTTGACTTCAATCAATCAAGCAGATCAATGAGTAAAGTAAATATGAGTAGCAGTTAAGAATAATTTGATGTAAAAAAATACTAGAAAAGAAATTTTTCATTACGACATGCTTAAAAATCTGTTTCAAGGTAGAGATTTTTCGATATATCGGAAAATTTTGTAAAACTGTAAATCCTTAAGATTTTGCTGAACATATATTGTTTTGTTTTAGTAGGTATTGACCCAAGCTATCACCCCCTGCAGTATGTCGTACTATTTACTGGACACCCTGTATAAAAAAAAAATCAATGCTGATCGTTGGTAAGCGCATTGCTTGAGACCTGCTGTGCCGATTTGGCAATTTTTGTGTTAAAACATTCATAATAGTCCAAATTTGGTTTTAATGGAAAGAAAAACTTGAAAATCTTTCCCGAAAAATGTTCAAATTTGAGAAAACTGAACGTCCTTTTTTCCATGGGATTTGTATGAATTATTCAAAATTGGACAGGACAACGTCTCTCGGGTCGGCTAGTATTTTATAAACACAACTGGCTAGCAAATATTTTTTGAGGAAACACAATTAAACATTAATTAATTAAACATTTTGTCTAGGGTCTAGACAAAATTAAACTTGTTGCTACTTTAATTGTATACTTTATTATTTTTGTGGCATTGATTTACATTCTGTGATTACTTTAACTCACACACTGATATATTACTTGTTTACATAATTTGTGAAATCGTATACTTTTACAATGTTTGTAAATATGTGAACACCATGTATCTATCACTTAATTAACTTATTTTACATTGCTACGTTTATTAAATTCTTTTTACCTATTTTGGTAGGGTAATTTTTATTATAGGTGCATCGTCTTCACATATAATTATATAATTAATATATACAAAATATTGTAACACTTTTTAAAAGAGTAACGGTGGAGTTTCTTGCCCATTCTTCTCCATACGAAACTACCTTTTGGAAGGGGCGACTCGAATAAATTATATTTAAATGTAAATGTTGACGTTGAAAAGTGCCTTTTATGTGCCTATATGAAATAAATGCTTTGACTTTGACTTTTCTGACTCTAACATTTTCCATGCTAAAATGTAAATAACGCACCAGCTGTTTTCTAACTCCTTACCTAAGAACCTAATACCGCCAATGTTTCCATATTACCAGAGTATGGAGGAAAAATCGCATTATACAGGAAATTTAATATGCACGGTATCTAATAAATCTGGTAAACAACGCAGGGGCCTTCGGTGATCGATAAAGGGATGTTAACTTTAGCTTCACCCCCGCCAGCCACAGAACAGATGGCTACAGAAGGTCGGCTTCACTTAACGAGCGAAAACAGGTGCACTCACACATAGCGAACGTACGGCGCGGCGATCACAAACAGTTAAATAAGCGAATGGGTAGCCATTCACGATCTAATTTGAACTCTTATCTCATTATTATAAAGTATAAATTAGAATGATTGCCGTGAGTTTGATTAAACTCTCGGCACTCTCGGATTTTTATTTATGTCTTACCGAGATAAGAGTTACATTCTACCTGAATTGCAAAGACTTCTTACACAGTATACAGTCAACTGAACTGACTCACAAAGCCTCGCCTCGAAACACGTATCTATGTCAAATGAATGACAGTCGCGAGTGAGCTTGCACTCACTGTAAGTGAATCGTGTCTATAGTGCGTGCGTTTCCGCTCGATGAATGGAGCTGACCTTCTGTAACTATCTATTCTGTGACACTGCTTTCACGTAAATGTATGAGAAACCTATCTATTCCTAATTGAAACCAAGCGGTTCAAAACGTTCAACCAACTTATAATATTAAAAGCTATATTAATAAACCGCTCGATTTTGTGGTTTCTGTGATAATGATAACGCCAAAAGATCAAGCGATTATCAACATTAAATGTTCCCTCGATTTTGCTAAAATGAGATTCTAAGATGTGGTTTTGTTACCGTAACACGGTCGTGTGACGTTGCCGGAGTTTTTTGACAGTTTTTTCTACCAAACCTTATCCATCAAACATAATCCTCGAGAATAATTATGTTTTTAATCGTTAAAAATCTATTCTCCTATGATCAACCGAACGCCCAAATAAATATAGAATCAATTCTCAAAATAAAATATTTGTGCTGGGACACATTTTTAAATCCCGGCTTAATCCCGGGGCTGAAATACGAGTAAGCCAGATTGCTGACGTTAACTCACAGCAATTACACAAGTGAGCCCCGGGAACGGGTGAGTGACGCAAACTTATAAGGTGGCCGTATTAAACACATTGCAGGGATTATGTCGGATGATTTACTCTCATTTCATGCATATAATAATATAATGATTCAAGTACGTAGGTAATTAGGTTGACAAATCAAGGGTTACTGTGAGCAATATGACGCAATCTCTTTTTACTCTACAGAACTTGAGAAATTAGATAAATAAAGTGAATCCACGTTGTATAACAATTATGACAAAAGCTCGTGTTTTTTATGCTTTTTCTTATTAGGAGCTAAAATATTTGACTTTGAACCTAGTTCTGTTTGAAGAGATCGGATTCAAGAGTGTAAATTAAATTGTTTGAAAAATGATGATGTGTTGTTGTTCTAGTGTGTTCTAGAATCTTGTGATGTTCTAGAATCATGTCATCACTCAGAGGAACACCTGAGATAATAATTATGTCCAGACTAGCTTTTTAATATCACAAAAAAGTCAGTCTCAGGTCGTATTCGTTAGAAATTTGGTTATTAGGTCATGTCTGTGTCTACTTAAACATGGATCGTTTTTCACTTTCAGGCTTTTAGGCTCGACCTATTTTAGGACAAGCTCAGTATGGTTCCTAGCGAAGAATAAACCACGCCTCTCTTATTAGTTAGTGCCGTAAATTAATACTAATTTAGAGGTCGCTTGTAATTTAGAGGTCACTTGTAAATGAGAGACGAATGTGTATATCAGTTAGAATATTTATTCTCATAAAACATCGTAAACCGTAGGGTACCATACGAGTCGTGGTGGTAGTGAGGAGTCAACCAGGCGGAGGTAGACCAATAGGCACGATCCAGGTTGGGTGCTGCCGAGGCTGGACGTGTGATGCGCTCGTATGATAATTATGTAGGTCACTACGCAAATTTATAAAATGATCGCCAATCCATTACACTACATTATTGAACAAACTATTAAAATAAAAACATATCTAATATTCCATTTACGCGTGGTGTAGGTATATGGAAATAAATAAATGGAGACAATTAAATAATTAAATGGATTATGGCCCATTCCCTCACACCGAAAGGAGGACTGTGACCCAGCAGTGGGAACAGTTATAAGCTGAGTATGATGATGATGAAATAATTAATTATATTCGATATGGTTATGAATAAATGATTACAAGCTGATTTATAATAAAACTTAACGTAAGTATTTCAGTTGGCTGAATCGAAACTACGTTCATCGTTCAAAGCCAATGAAAAAAATACTTTAAATTTATTTGCAGTGCAGACGGAAAATTTTAAAAACGAGTTTATTTACTTCCACGAGGGATTTAAATGATAAATGATTTTATTTCTGTAAGTAGGTTTGTTACAAACACTTTTACACGTCAATCATATTTTAAAAACTAGATGAGGTCGGCGTTTCCTATCTGACTACTCTGAGAAGAAAGGCCGAAACCAACTCAGAGGTCACAGAGGTCTCTTTTAAAGTCCAGACATAATCTTGGTCAGATCATGTGAAGACCATGTAGATTGGTGTCTGAAACGGTCTTTTGAGGAAAAACCATACAGATTGAGCGGACCTGTCCAGTCAGTGCACGCATTTGTCAGTAATCTTGCCGCTCAACTGAGAATTTAAGGAGCACAACGATTTGACGAACAATACCAAAGAAAGGACATTTGGGTAGGCCGCATAAATTACTCAAGCTGCCAGATCGTGAAACTAACTAAGAAATAAAATAAAAAAGTAATAAACCCTATAATCTTCACATTCACAATAATTTGAATAATATAATACTTTACAAAGTAAATACTCATGTATTGTATACATACACATATGTGTATGTATAAAATTCATCAATGCCAATGTGTATATAAAAGTTCGAACATAATCTTTGAGGACAATGTAGATTAGTATCTGAAATAGTCCTCTGAGGAAAGAACCACGCAGATTAAGAGGACCTGTCCAGTCAGTGCACGCATTTGTCAGTAACCGTGCAGCTGAACTCAGAACTTTAGGAGCTCAACGATTCGACGAACAATACCAAAGAAAGGACGTTTGGGTAGGCCGCATGAACTACTTAAACTGCCAGATCATGATTAAAACTGAAACAATGACCCACATAGTCCCCACATTCACAATAATTAAAATAATAAATTGTACTTCTCAAGGTAAGTATTCAAGTCGTTCTGTTATAATAATTATCAATTATCAGTGTAAGTAACAGAAATAAAAAAAAATTTCACTATGCAGAAAATTGGAGCAACTCAATCCCAAGCCTTTTTGTCCTCAATATAATCCTTAACGGTATAAAAACCTTTCTGGCACAACTTACGTTTAATGAATGATTTGAATTTATTACGGCTTAGATCTTGAACGTGGCTTGGAAGTTTATTATAAAAGCGTATACATTGACATCTGAACGAGCCACCTATTTTCTTGAGCCTTGTTGTAAATATTGACGAACATGATTATTTACAACTCAATCCACAATACACAAACCCGTAGTCCAAATACTCCAATAAAATCACTATTACACACGATTTAATCTGTTAATCCCGCATAATATATTCCCGGGATCAATCCCAGGCTGCGGACTACCTTAATTACCAAAGCAAGCAATAAAATATATCCGAATATTCGATTCCGGCCATCGTGTGACACATAACTGAATTTATTAAAATACATATTTTTAATTTTCTTGATTGAAATATTAATTTCTCATAAAATTGACAAAGTGAGTTTTAATTGCCGAAATTAACAATTTGGCAGTTATTATGAAGGTGACGGCGCAAATTTAAGCTTTAATTGTATCGTGACATGGAAACAAGGTAAAATAGATACGAAGAAGTTGGAAATATCCTTTATACTACACCTGCTTGGAAAGTACCTTGATACTTTATCAAATTTACGGTAGAAAGTACGTCATTGCATAACGAACAAATATGCGGGGAGAAAACGCATCTGAGCGGGAGAGAAAAGTGTATGAAAATCCATTTCTTACGTGGTTTTTCTTTTTTAATTTTGGGTAAGACTATGCGCCGGTAACCTAAATATCAAAAGCCAAAAAGTTTTTACAGTAATTTTTATCTCCAAGTTCGCAAAATGACACTGGCCACTAGCTGTGTGTTGGATGGTGTCGGGCTGGCAGTGCGACCCTGCGGCGGCAGGATAAACAATTTGAAAAAAGAACATGTGAAAATTGCAGACGCCATTGGCGCCATTTTCAATTTGTGTGTTGTTTGAGGATTCAGTTTTAGTAAAGATTTAGTTTTTTATTTTCCTCGTAGGTGTAGTATAAAGCACTATGTATCACTCGAGAGAAAGTGCGATTCCCGATCTCGGGTGTTTTAAAGCCCTCGCCTACGGCTCGGGCTTCAAACGACACCCTCAACGGTAATCGGTCACTTTCTCCTCTCGGCGAACAATGTACTATAACGATACTAATTCGAAAGTAACTCGGTCTGTGTGTTACCTTTTCACGCCTAAACCACTGAGCGGATTTTGATACAATTTGGCAAGGAGTCATATGGCATCCTGGGGAAGGACAAAGGCTACTCTTAGTGCCGGTAGCACGTTCTAGCCGCGGGCTAGCTAGTTTATTATAAAATAAGTGGAATATTTGCCTACGAACGATTTTTTAGAAAATATAAAGAGCTTACGAGAATAATAATTTTATTCATACGCTCTGACAGATGGCGTCTTCAAATGCTTTTTACTTACTAAGCATTGAGCCAAATAGGCGTAAACTCTCGGGGCGCTCTGGCTTTAGTTACTGTGTAGCGGTATGTTGGCGCCACTGCTCACCAATTTGAAGCTGCCAATGTCACTGTCATTGTCGTTGTCACTGTCATCTGTCATGTAAAAGGGAACCGGTTCTTCTCGTGCACTTCCGCAAATTTCTGACACAGAATGACATACGTTACCACATCACTCTTCGTTGTATCTTTATTTTATTCATTGTAAAAAAAAATATTAAATTGCTAATCATCAAGCCATAGAAAAATCGGAGTACGTTATTTTAACTCCCCATCATTGGACCTTCTTCGACGGATTATCATCAGCGAAAAGTATCGTTCCAGAACAAAAATTAACCAATCCACGCGGCTTCGTTGCAACGCCAATTATTCCTGCTCACGAAGACATTTGGAAATTGAGACAACAAAGGAATCAACACGAAACATCGTAAGAGGCTAGCGCGTGCGTGGATAAGGCATAGGTTCAAAGTGTATTAATATCGTGTCTTTGTGTTTTTAGTGTCCGTGTCAGCTACCGGTGCACAATCCGTGAGCTACACCATACTTGGTGCTACTTGTAAGTACTCTTTCTGTTTCCTACACAGCCACCACAATGAGTTCACCTCGTTCCAATGGCGACGATCTCGATATTCGTGATTTAATTAGAAAACGGGGTACTTTACGCGGTAGAATCACACTCTTTGGTAAATACATTAATTCGTTAGAAAACATTCCATTAAATGATCAACAGATTGTTGAGCTACAGTTACGAATATCTAATACTGAACAAGTTTTCCTTGAATTCCAAAATGTTCAATCCAGTATCGAAAACATTACCGATGAAGAAGAACTGGATCCACAATTGGAGATCAGAGAATTGGTTGAAACACAATATTTCAAAATAGTTTCTTTAGCTAAATGTATTTCTAAAAAACATGAGGAGAGAGTTGTGACCAACAAATTATGTTCTCATAATGGCAATGCAAATAATAATACAGTTAAATTACCAACCATATCGTTACCAACCTTTGATGGATCATATGAGAACTGGCTAGAGTATCGTGACACATACATATCGTTAATCCATAATGCACAAGAAATTAATCCAATTCAGAAATTCCATTATCTGCGTTCAACATTAAAAGGTACAGCATTACAGGTTATAAAATCGTTAGAATTTACTTCTGACAACTATCAAGTTGCATGGGATCTGTTGACTAATAGATTTGATAATAATAGGTTACTAATAAGCAATCACGTTAAAGCTTTGTTTTCTTTACAAGCCATTACAAAGGAATCACCCATTCAAATAAGAAAGTTAATTGACACAGTGTTAAAAAACTTGAGATCATTAAACATTATGGATGAACCCACTGAACATTGGGACACTTTAGTCATTTATTTAGTGGCTACCAAGCTTGATCCAGTTACAAATAAAGAATGGGAAAATATAAAGAGTTCTTTTTGTAAGGGTTCTAGGAAAGTAAAATTAGATGACTTAATACAGTTTTTAAGAGACCGTTCTGATGTACTGGATATGATACACAGCGGTCACAAACAGACTAGTGAATTGTCAAAAAAGTCAACAAATAATAATAATTCGCAATCTTCCACGCAACTACGTTCTTTTGTTTCAAATAACAAACAACCGTCTCGGTCAGGTAAGTCTGCAGCCAAACCAGCGGGCACTTATAGGTGTCTTATGTGTGAAGCAAATCATGCGTTATACTCGTGCTTTCGTTTTCTTAATTTACCTGTCCAAGATAGGTACAAATTCGTTTCTGAAAAAGACATATGTAGTAACTGTTTACGTTCTAATCATACCATTGAGGAATGTCAGTACGGTCCATGTAAACAATGTTCACAAAAACATAACAGTCTTATTCACATAGATAGCAACGCAAGTTGCAATTCTATTAGTTGTGTTCCTGCTTCTACGCACACTGACGCGGCCGCTGGCGTGAATGGCGCGTTGGATGGTACTTGCGTAGATGCACATTCCTTAAACGCACATACAAATGACTTGAAACAAGCCGTGCAGTCTATCCCATTAGAACAGGTTTTGCTTTCAACTGCAGTTGTTGAAGTGTGTCATAACAACACACACATCGTTGCGCGCGCCCTTCTCGATAGTGGCAGCCAGCGAAGTTTTATTACCGAATCACTTTGTAAACAATTACGTTTAAAACCAATACAGTCCACACTCACCATCACTGGGGTAGGAAACACTGTTACGCGTTCACAGCAGTCTTGTGACCTCCTCGTGCGATCGAAGATTAGTAATTTTAGCACAAGTTTAAATTGTTCCGTTCTACCTAAGATTACTTATTGTCTCCCGAACTCAATCATAGATGTTCACTCGTTACAAATACCACAAAACGTTACACTTGCTGATCCGAACTATCACATACCATCAAATATAGATTTGCTCATTGGCGCTGATGTGTTTTGGAGCTTGCTACAAGATGGTCGGATGCGTTTATTCAAAGGGCCTTACCTACAAAATACTCACTTAGGGTGGATTATTTCTGGAACGTTAACGCGTAATATTCCAACTAGTGTAAGTAACATGGTTTGTTGTACACTCACAAACTCACTAGATGACCAATTAAAGCGTTTTTGGGAACTAGAGGAGGTTGATAACGGCAAATCAACACATAATATTCTTACAGCTGATGAAAAGGTTTGTGAGGAACTTTTCACTTCTACCACCACTCGCGATAGTGACGGTAGGTTTGCGGTGCAAATACCTTTGTGCGAATCAGCTGATTCGCTCGGCGACTCATACGAGCTAGCAAAAAACAGGTTCTTATCATTAGAAAAAAAACTGGATCGTTCGCCTGAGCTAAAACGTATGTACTCAGATTTCTTAAATGAATATTTAGCGTTAGGCCATATGAGCCGTCTCGAAACATATAATTCACCGTATTATTTTTTGCCCCATCATTGTGTACAGCGTGAAAGTACGACAACTAAGTTGCGAGTTGTATTTGATGCTGGTGCAAAGACAACTACAGGTAAATCGTTTAATGATATACAGTTAATCGGTCCTCCGTTATTAAATGATTTAGTGGGTATACTTCTACGTTTTAGACAATTCGCGTTCGTTGCTTGCGCGGATGTAGAAAAAATGTACCGACAAGTTCTAGTACAGCCCGATCACCGCACATTACAGTTAATTCTATGGCGGGAAAATAAATGTGACTCATTACAAGTTTATCAGTTGAATACCGTCACGTATGGTACTGCCTCAGCCCCGTACCTAGCTATGAGATGTTTACGACAATTAGCGTTGGATTGTCCAAATGAGCAAATATCTGAAATAATATTAACTTCGTTCTATGTTGATGATTTAATATTTTCTCATAATAACAAACAGGAACTTTTGTCGCTCTGTGAAACTATTAGTACCGTATTAAATTCCGGTTGTTTTCCGTTACGGAAATGGGCATTTAATTTCGATAGTTCATCAAATAATTCAACAAAATCATTGTCACTCGACAAAACGGCCCAACATAAAACACTTGGTTTAGGTTGGTGCAATATCAGTGATGAATTAAAATTTAATACTAAAATAAATTCTGAAATTGATGTTTCACAAATAACAAAACGAAAAATACTTTCTGTCATATCACAGGTTTATGACCCATTAGGGTTGTTAGCGCCTATTATTATTGTAACTAAAATACTCATGCAGAAACTTTGGCTTTGTAAAGTCGGATGGGATGACCCTGTTCCTAGTGATATCGCGAACTCATTTATTCGAATATTAAATTCATTACAACATTTACACAAAGTTCATGTTCCGCGACATGTCACCGCGCAGTACGCATATCAGTTACAACTGCACATTTTTACGGATGCCTCTCAGGAAGCCTACGGTGCCTGTGCGTACATACGAAGTATTTGCGAGCAGTCAAAAGAGGTCACGGTAAGATTATTATGTGCAAAAAGTAAGGTAGCGCCCTTAAAGCCGGTAAGCATTCCGCGGCTTGAGCTGTGCGGAGCGTTAGTGGGTGCGCGTCTTTATAAAAAGATTTTAGACTCAATGAATTTAAGATTCGAAAAGGTATTGTTTTGGACTGACTCAACTATTGTCTTGGGGTGGTTACGCACTCATCCAACGTTAATAAAAACTTTCGTTCAAAACAGAGTTGTCGAAATCAATGACTTAACAAGTAACTGCGTTTGGTCACACGTGCAGGGCGTTAATAATCCAGCTGATTTGTTATCACGTGGTGTCAGCCTACCTGAGCTCCTTCATAACGAGCTGTGGTGGGTTGGGCCTAGGTTCATTAGTGAGTCATCTGCTATTGAAAGCAATCCAGCTGATGTACCGTCTGTTTTGCCAGAATTAAGATCACATCTTATGTCAGATTCGTCATGTAACGTGTTTTCGTTAGAACGTTTTTCTTCATTCAATAAAATGATAAGAACAGCTGCTTACGTTAGGCGATTTATTCACAACATTCGACATAAAGCAGAACGTAAACACGGGCCGTTGTCCGTAAGCGAATTGCATGAGTCAACTTTTGCACTCGCACGGTTGTCCCAAATGGAATCATTCCCTCTTGAATACAATTATTTATTAAAACAATCTTCAAATATAAAATATTCACGGAATATGTCAGGACTCAACATATTTTTTTGTAAAAAATCTTTGATTAGAGTAGGAGGTAGGTTGAATAATTGTAATGATTTCAGTTACGACAAAAGACATCCTATACTGCTTTGTAGTAAGCACAGATTTACTTTTCTATTATTCCAGCATAAACATACACAACTATGTCATGCTGGCCCTCAATTATTACTTTCAACCATTCGTGACGAATGGTGGCCACTTGGTGGTAGAAATTTAGCACGCTCAATCGTTCGTAAGTGTGTTAGATGCGTTAGGTTGGGTGGGAAAACGTTTAGCCCAATAATGGGCAACCTACCAACTGAAAGATTGTTACCAGGTTTTCCGTTTCTACGAACTGGTACTGACTACTGTGGTCCAGTTTTCATTTTGAGCCGTCAAGGGAGAGGCTCGAGGTTAATAAAATGTTATATTTGTATATTTGTTTGTTTTGCGACTCGAGCAGTGCATCTTGAGTTGGTCACAGATCTCACCACAAACGGCTATCTTCTTTGTTTAAAAAGGTTTATATCTCGACGGGGAAAACCTTTAGAGATGTATTCCGACAATGGAAAAAATTATGTGGGAGCGGCTAACGAATTAAATGATTTTTTAACTAAATTTTCAAATGATATTACCGAGAAAGTCGCTATCGAAAATATTAAATTTAAATTTATTCCCCCATACTCCCCTCATTTTGGTGGCTTGTGGGAAGCGGGAGTGAGGTCTTGCAAGTATCATTTGAGACGCGTCGTAGGGAACTCTAATCTCACGTTTGAAGAGTTTAACACGGTATTGATACAAGTTGAGGCTGTCCTGAACTCTCGCCCACTAACACCTCTTTCTTCAGACCCGAATGACCTCCAAGCATTGACGCCGGGGCATTTCCTGATCGGGCGTCCGCTCACAGCACCGGCCTGCGACGACATCACCAACGCTGCTACCCATCGTTTACCTCGCTACGACCGCATTGAGCAAATGCGTCAACATTTTTGGCAACGTTGGTCAAAGGAGTATGTCAGCGAGCTACAGACTAGAACAAAATGGAAGTCCAACAAGAGTGAAGTCACTATCAATCAACTCGTCCTCATAAAAGAAGACAATGTGCCACCATTAAAATGGCGCCTCGGGCGAGTCATCCGAGTCTACACTGGAAGGGATGGAATTGCACGTGTGGCCACCATCCGAACAGCCACCGGAGAAGTGCAGCGTTCTTTCTCAAAAATATGTCCTCTACCTGTTGACATGCCTGGTTCAGTAACTGAAGCCACTTAAAGTCCTAAAACCAAGGACTTCCAGAGGGGGGAGGATGTTGGCGCCACTGCTCACCAATTTGAAGCTGCCAATGTCACTGTCATTGTCGTTGTCACTGTCATCTGTCATGTAAAAGGGAACCGGTTCTTCTCGTGCACTTCCGCAAATTTCTGACACAGAATGACATACGTTACCACATCACTCTTCGTTGTATCTTTATTTTATTCATTGTAAAAAAAAATATTAAATTGCTAATCATCAAGCCATAGAAAAATCGGAGTACGTTATTTTAACTCCCCAACACGGTATCTACATCGCCACATGCGCACTACGCATCATACTGACGTCTCGCAAAATCCTGCATCGCGCTAGCAGAGTTTACCGCGCAACTAGCATATATAAGTACAACGTCCCGACATCAATCGTCGGGCAGTTGCCCACCAGACACGACACGCGTCTGGTCGGAGGATCCTCCCTTTTCTATGGAGGTATGAGTGAACTTTACACCCTGTTCCTCGTGCCTCTATAACTGCGACCAATTCGGCTCGAGTGTGGTTGGTCACAGTTCCGATCTAAACTAACCCATTTGGTCGGGGTACCCTACCTTAGTTACTGCTACCAACTGTGAGAAAAGGCCACAAAGTTAAAAAGAAACTCCATTATTTAAAAAAGTGTGCATCATTACAAGCGCCACAAATTTTTAGAAGTTCATTAATTTAAAAAAGTGCCCATAATGAAAATATCAATAAGTTTTTAGAGGATCGGTTAAATACGTCCCCTTCTAATAAACCCGACCCGTACTAAAGAGTAAAGAGGTAATTACTCTTTGATATCTGATCTCGTCCCTCAAACTTCGAAGTAGGTTCACAAACAAAATGGTGGCCTGTGACGAAACTGAGCTCGCCACTAATTTAATGATACCAACTCAAATCAAGGTTGAGAAGTTTAAGAAACTTTGGTGTCATGACCGTCGTGTTTACTCAACTGTCCCGGAAGGAGTGTTAAGATGCTTTGCCTTGATAATGAGTTTCTTTGACTCGATAATGAACTCTGATAATGAATAACATGTTTAATTCACTAGTAAGAAACTCTAACGTGAAACTTCAAATCTGTATTTGACGCATTGATCTTCAAATATGAAGCCCCATTGACACGATACAAGTTCATTTCCTGCGGCATAAAATAAAAGTGAAGCAACAAATGACTTGCATCGTCTTAACACTGTGTAGACGGTGCAACTTTTATTGTTGCTTCAACCTATGGTAGGCCACAGATAACTAAATTGCACCCTGTAAATCAGGCTGTAAAGTCATCAATCAGGTCAGTTGCCTCGAGGGTAGCCAGTATTCGCCAAGCTGGTGAGAATTGGTGATCATTTAGATGTACCTAACCTGAAAAGGTCGGTAAATAAATAGCACAAACCTTTACCGGAGTTCACACCATTCACAATAGATAAAGAAGTTCTCAAACGATCCACATGAAAAATATTTGGGATAACATGTAGACGACAAACTCACTTGAAACTACACATTAACCATATCAAAACAAAGTTAATGTCATTACTAGTGGCATTACGGAAAGTTTCAAACTGCATTCCAAAAAAAATAAGTACGTAAAATAATATATTTACTCTCTGGTGAATTCTCACCTTAAATATCTGGTTGAGATATGGGGGTCAGCCGCGAAAACTTACCTAGACTTACTACAAAGAACACAAAACAAGGTTGTAAAAACATTATTTCACTATCATTATTTATCTCCGACAAGGATACTATACAAAAAAAACCAAACTACTGAATATAACTCATCTTTACACATACTGCAGTTTTTTTAGTGTTATTATTTAGTTAGTTAAAGTTCTTTAAACCAAAATAAATTCTGTGATATACCTAGACACAATTAATTGATAGATATACCTATTAAGACCTTCAAACATAAAGTAAAATCAAAAATATTCCAAAAAAACGACATTCCTTTTATAATATAATATTACTTTGAAATTATGAAATTTCGAAAAAAGAACAACGTTAACAGCAAAGGACGTGTAATAAAAAATGCAACATTCTAAAATTGAATTCTTAATTCCACGTTCGAACTGCCCGGAACATTTGCATACACATTTAAAATTCTATCGATAAAACTGTCCGATTTAAATCGATTCCCATCCCTGTATTGATACCTATCTTAATAGTTGAATCGAAGTTTATTAATACCGACATTCAATCATTTCGATAGTCGCTCGGCCTGATTCGAATCGACCTAGTTGTAGCTTTACCGATTCATCTGATAACCGATAGTCTTAGTTCTGATTACGTGATCCGTTCAATTGTAAGCTATTGTATTGTTTAATAGTCGTAAATAATGACATATCAATAGTGCAATGATGTAATAATGTGCTGTTTATTTACCTATTAGATATATATAAATTAATTAATAAAATTCATTTATTTCGGACAACAGTGATCCATATAGTGTTAGTATTACAAAATAACTTATATTCTAGTGTCAGTAGAACTGATATAAAAAAAAATATAGATAAAATAAAAAAATGCACACTGCACACTCCATGCAGAGGACGACCAGACAAGAAAACATGTTTCCTACCTGAGCAACCTCCGCATAAAATGCTTGATATTTGGAGTATAGCTCTCCGCCACAGCTCTCAGAATATAGTTGCGACTACTCCACACTCTGTTCAGCAGCAACGCGGTTTTTTTGCAAATTAAGACTTGAAAGTCATCTGTGTGAGTCTCAGTAAACATTTCCGAGACGCTGCAGAAGCGAGGCAGTCGCAACAACATCCTGAACGCATTATTATATTGAACGCGCAGGACATTCAGCGATCTCTTTGTGTAGTTGATCCATAGATTGCTCGTGTAAAAGCTCTGACAGTAGGCCTTGAAAAGAGTAATTTTTACTTGGTCAGACAATCGAGCAAATCTACGGGCCAACATGTTACCTCTGACCGCTAGTGACCTACGCTTCCTCTCAATATCTATATAATCCCTAAGGCCGTCGGTGATAAAATGTCCAAGATATTTAAATGTTGACACTCTGTTTAACGGAAGCCCATTCAGTCTTATTATTTCCGGAACAGAGTTGGGACACTTACCAGCGGCCTTAAAGATCATATTATATTCATTCTAGGCGACATTATACATCAATCCGTGAGAGGCACCATAAGCGCTCACATACTTTGAGCAATTCTCTGATAGCCCCAGCAGTTGGGGCCGGCAGCACCATATCGTCCGCTTAGTCTATATTATTACGCTCACTCCATTTACTCGACATCCAATACTGATGCTACTAAGCTCAGTGATGAGACCATCAACATACAGATTGAAAAGCCTAGGGGATGTCAAACCCCCTTGCCTCACACCGCATTCCAATCTACATATATGCTGAAGAGAGAGTATTAGACCACTTTACCTGGTTCTTTTGATTGGCAAGCTTATCATAGGAAACAAGATCGAAGACCTTTGAGAGATCAAAGAAACAGGCGTATCGTCTTACGATCGGTATAGTATTGATCAGTATGCTTGAGACTCAAGATAGCAGTTTCAGTTGAGAGTCCAGGCTGAAACCCGAACTATGCTTCATGTAGATTTACAATATTTTTCAAACATGAGTCAAGCATACTGTCCAACACCTTAGCCATGATCATTGCCAAGGAAATCGGGCGATATGTCCCCTACCCTGTTCTTAACGATGGGAACCGCATTATTTTTTATTCACTTTTTAAGAGAACAGAACAGAGACAAGACCCTCGGCACGTGGACCCGTGCATATTTCAAATGCTCAATGCTGAGCCCATCATGACCGGGAGACTTGCCCCTGCTCATTCCTTGTATGAGTCTTTTGACTTGCTTGGCAGAGAGGTGCATAAGTGTCCCCTTTTCCTGATAACAATAATCAGCGCCTGCGTAAGGAACTGAGGGACCAAGGGGAGATTGCGCCTGAAAATGTTTCATAAATAGGTTTGCAATATCCCTTCGATCACTCTTACCCTCCACACTCACCGCGAGGTCAGGCCCACAGGTCAACCAGTCTGTTTCCAAAATTTGACAAAGTTCTTAGTAGCTCTTTGTTCTGTTAATATGTTAATTTTGATTTGTTCTTGACTCTTTTGGCACCATTACAAGTGACTTTTGAATACGTTACGAGCCTCTCGCATTTGCTCACAAATTTAACCTTGAGTCGGTCGTTTATGTTCTATCCAGGTTTTAAGTTTAAGCCTAGCCTCACTGTGAGCATCCCGTACATGTTTTTTCCAGCCATACACAGGCCGATATTGTCGGTGAGGCATATAGTCACTCTTCTCCTTAGATTGTTCAGCTGCTTCACACAGAACGTTCACAATCCGATCATACAACTTATCTAGTATAATTTTATGTTCAGCCAGGCTGCATGACCCATGACTGCACTCCGTAAATTCTTGGGGCAAATCAATGTCTCGCAATTTATTATTGCACAAAACCAGTACCTGTCACTTTCAGAACAGTTCCTTTCACCCCATACAATCGCACTAGGGAGCACTGACTGAGTCACCAGTTTTGACTTTACCATACTTAAATCACAAACAATATAGATGGGTAAATGATCAGAATTATTTAGACCTTCCTTAATACCTACATCTACAACGGTTTGCCACGCCGATAAAGATACCACACAGTGATCGAGCCATCTCCTATACCCATGCGCATCACTAATAAATGTGCAGTGATTACGCTCAGCACCTAATTTTTCAATATCGGCACAAACCTATGACTGGTCCTTATAGAAGTTCATTAATTCATTTATCTACTAAACTGCCTAAAAGTAATGCCATCCGGCCACAACAGTAGGCCAATTCTCGTACTTAAAAAACGTTCAAATTCAAGTCGCAATCTCATCTCAGCAACAATCAATGTCAAAAACCTGTCAAAAATGTATGTAAATTGATTGTAATTTTGACAGATTGAGACAGAGATAAGAATGCGAACGGTCTTAAAAATACGGGAATTGCCCCTCTGGTCATTTAAAAATACATCAACTTTACATTTTGAAACAGATACTTTGTAAGCGTTGTACTTTTTAAAAGACGTAATGTTAAACTTTTTTATTAAAGACACACTCATATATATATTACACATACAAATATATATATATATATGTATTTTTATATTAAGCACCGGAAGCTTAGACGTTGTGCAGTATTGCGGCGGGATTTTATCTGGCATTCGATTTTCAACACTCGTTGCTGAACCGAGTATCCAACAAAATGCAACCCACCGCGTCGAAAAAAAACGCTGTTGGATTTCTAACTCTCGGCGCCAAGCAGTGCGTTGAAGATCCAGTGCGTTTAACGTCCGTGCGAACGTAGACTTATGACGTGCTAATCAAAACTACCGGAGAATTATTGTCTACCAAGTGGAGTCTTAGCTAGAATTTTAGTATGCTATAAACAATTTAATTGGTCGTAAAATATGCCACACACGGTTTCAAATATATGTATATAGTTTTGTCGCTTTTTGATTATTTGAATTTAAATCTATGAAACCCCACACGCTACCTGACCTTTCTATCATAGTTTCCGTCGCCATAATTATGTAAATCTGCCATTTGCACTAATACATTTCAATACCTGACAGCTCAATACCTAATTTGTTTCAAACTTACACAGTCTTTTTTCTTTTTTTTAGTCTTAAGAAGACTTTTTGCCGTGCCTATTTCGGCACCACAATCGGCACGTTGAGTGTTATCATTCTTCGGACTCATTATTACTTAAGAGTCAACAACAGCTGGTAAAAAAAGGAAAGGCAAATTACCTAGGTATTTTTTTGCTACAAAACAATTTGTATGAAAAAAAATTGACACCACCCCTGCTCGACAATGTCAAATTGTGTCATGCAAACCTAACCTAAAGTAAGTCATTAAATCCCTGGGGTCTAGCCGGGCATTAATATTGTACTTAATTTCATAATGGCCCGCTGGTCATTAATGTGATTTGAATTTGGAACATTGGAACCTGAAGTAAAAATCGCATACAAACATTTTCCATAGTACCAACTAATCCTATGCCTGAATAATTGTGACTTGCCCAAAAAAAAAATTGTTCGGAAATCGAACTGGCCAACGAGAGTAGAATACAAGTAAAAAAAAAGAGAACACAAATAAAAAAAAGGAGCGAATACTACACATAGCTTTGCTGTTAAACCACAAATTAACCTACAAATTCCCACAAAAATGTCGATTGACGATAGTGATTTGACTCCGGAGTACATTGAATCCGAAGCCATGGGCTTTGCCAACAATCTACTTCCAGAAAAGTCCAAGGAATCGTACATAAAAGCCTACGACGATTTTTACAAATGGAAAACTATAATTCAAATTCAAATTCAAATTCATTTATTTTGTGTACATAGGTTAGAAGATGTTAAAATATAGATATTACAGAGTCCGTCTATGTCCCGCCGATAGGCATACAAAAATTCTCAATTTTCAAATAAAATTAAATCATGTCATTTATGTATTCACAATTAATTAGGTCTACAATTTATAATAATAACATGTCAATTTTCAAATCAAAATCATACAGCAAATTCACAATTAATTAGATAAGTATCCGCTGGAGTGGATGAGGTGACCAAAGTCGCCGCATAGAAAGTGGCGCCGCACGCTAGCGTCCACTCGCGTAACCTTTTAATTAATCGAAATCCGATAAACTTTATTCAATTTTTCATTTTTAAAAGATCTGTGGCACACTGTATCCGATTGCTTAGTCGATTTCGTGCTTAAAAGCCGCGTATTCAGATGTATGACAAAACTACAAGCGTTCAACCAAAAAAATCAAATAATTAAAAAAATATGGCGTCTTGTCAGTGACGTACGGACTCGCGCGTGTTTTGTTTACATGATAAATAATTTGTGTTTTAAGTGGGTTTTCAAGTGTTTGAAGTGCTATGGCCTGTTAAGTGTGTGATAAATATTATAGTGAAGTGAATTACTGCAGGATTTCAAGGTCGGTGAGTGAAAAAATAGTACGTAATTTCGGTTTTATTCCACAACCGGCGCTGACCGATTCATGTTTATTGTTATTACGTGTATGTGTTTTCAGATCCTTATTTTAGTACAGTGTGTTATTCTAATACCACTACTTTTATAACAAAGTTGAAGCATTAAATAAGCTTTCCACAGGTACCAATATTTTTATTCTACGTATCAGATTTATATTTATAAAACAACATTTTGTTTCCATTGTCTTGGCGGCCATTGTTATTTTTTTGCCGTCGGCAAATTTTTTCAACTTTGCACGCTCGTAAATAGTACATATTGTACTAATGCTATGTGGTTTTATTAGTGTTTTGCGTTAAGTATATACACATAATGTATTTAAAACCTTAAACAATATAGGTCAACGCTCGTTTTTTCGAACTATAACCATTTATTTGAAAACAAAGTTACGTAAATACTATCGTACGTACGTATCGTACGTAGTGTTTGCGTAAATACTATCCTATTTCAAACGAAACTCCGCTATCTTAAAGCCCCGTTCCTTACCATAACAAAAAACACAAGTGTTAGCACCATTCAAACAAACCCAAGTCGTAAAAATGCTTTATTTACACTATCGGGCGGCCGAGCGGCGCCCCGCCGCGCCGCGCGCGCCGGTGACGCATCTGGCATTCATCTGGCTCGATTATTTTTCCCGCGCTCTGCGTCCGAGCGGGTATACAATTTCTAATGATAACATGTCAAATTTCCAAATTAAATTAAATCCACCACTAATAAATTACATTACATTCATACTGCATTCACATTAATTAAATTCTTTTTCAGACAGAAAGTCACTTATGGAGTAGTACGCTTTGCTCACAAAAAAAATGCGAAGCCTTTTTAATAATAAAATAATTTTTTTTTTATAATAGGCGTCAAGTCTGTATCTAACTCAGTGCTTTAAGTCTACTACCAGCATATATCATGTACAAAGAAGTCAAGTAGCCTATGGTGCATTTATTCGATGCTCAGGTCAACCTTAAGCATTAAACATAATATTCAAATGAATACATGCACCAAATGACTGGCACTTTTAAAAAAGAAATCGGAATGACACCCTGCTAAGAAATCAAAATTTATCACAGCTCAAAATGTGGAAACGTTTCTAAATGAAGCCCCTGTTCACAACTTTCTTACCACAAACATAAATAATGACATACTTACTTTTATTTACTACCCACTCATGCGTCGATCGTTCGTGTGTGATCTACTGAAGCATTGCGTAATGTTTCGACAAGCCAAAATGTCGAGATGTCTGCGCTCTATCCAAGTTACATATTATTGTATACCTTCGTTAGGCTTATGTATCTACAATTACAATTAAATGTATCAATCAAATCTAAGAAAATGTATAATTTGTAATACATAAGAATTAGTAAACATTAAAGTACGTAACTTACCTTACTACTGACTAACCTACCCGTCTATTTTTGTTTCAGGTGGCCTTGATTTTTGAAGTGAATGGCGTTTGTCGTGGAAATGAACGCTTAAACATTAAACTCGAGGATATCGAAAAAACATTCAGATTTGTTGATGGTAAATTTGCCAGATATAACATCAAATGAAGAACGGTCTTTAGGTAATTCGTAAGATTTTTTTTATTATTCGTTGCTTCACACTAGGAATTTCTGCTGTATCGTGGGTGCGTTTACAAACATTTAAAACTCACATACACAAACTGCCAGACCCGGAACAACTACTTGCAGGTCATACAAATATTTGTTCCGTGCAGGGATTGAACCCGCGACACGTAACGCAGCAGTCAATTGCTTAACCACTGCGCCAACCGTGCCGTCAACGTCAATTGTCGAAAATTATCAAGCTCTACGCCCCTCTAATATAACACAACAACAGAACACATCTTACTAACACACACACGTAACTTAATAACAGATTTTTGGTACATTATACAAAATAATGGCAAGTGCACCAAGTCATCGGCAAAAATAAGATCAGCACCATGGCGAAAGACATAGCTAAATACCTGAAATTGACAAATGCCGAGCTCTACACGGGCCATTATTTCAGGAGAAGATCGGCTACTTTATTGACGGATTCAGGAGCAGACATGACCCGGATTAATTAAGACATGGTGGATGGAAATCTGATGTAGTAGAGGAAGGCTATATTTAAAATTCTATACAGAATAAGGATAAAATAAGCAGACGCATTGGTGACAACATCAAACTAAAAACACCGTCAATAACTGATTCTTAGAAACCTTTGTCACCGCAACCATTTACATTAAAACACTATTCATCTAGCCCATTGCCTCAAGCACCACCTTCACCAACTTTCACGATCCAAAATGTTCCCCAACAGACCCAAGTTTCTGAAACTTTACTCAACAGCAATACGCAAATAAACTCTGGCTCCACTTCAATAAATGTACCGAACAAAAACAACTTTGTCTTTCCACAACTGGTCTAATGAATCAAACATTACCTTTAACTTTTAATTGTTTTAGATAGGTCTACTGAATGCTATTGTAAGTTTAATAAATACTTCGACTCTAGTACCTACTATTGCTTTTTACTGTCTCGTAGATGGTGTGAAAAGAAGAGTATCCTCCTCGGGGATAATCGTGCCATCGTCTTGGGCGTACTTGAATCCCTCGCTGCACTGAGGATTCTTGTCTTAACTTATCGCCTTGTTGCATAATCTACTATTATTAATCACCCACTTCTGATATTTTTTTTGTATCCGATACAGTGTGATGAGACAGTAAAAATTGTATTTTTTTTTTACTCATTTTTCACACCCAGCTCTCAAATGTTTCATCAAAAAAGAGCTAAAGGTTTCTAAGCCAGTTTCCCCGTATCTCATATGCATTCGGAATGATCCATACTGATCCAGTTAAAAAACACTGTATACGCTGTTTTTGTTCTTGTCCATCTGTATTCGACAAGTGGGAGAATGGACATTCTGGTCGAGTTCTCTTTCGCGTCGAGCAATTATTGAAAAAATATTGTATTCACCTAGATGGTTTTATTGTATGTATTTGCATATAACATTGCATTCAACTGGCTAGTAATATACCTTCTCAATGTTAACTTCCTCAAACCATATACCGTAAGTACAGCGTGAACTGCAAAAATAGGTATTCTACGTACATACGTGAAGTTTCCGAGAAAATCCCGGGAATTTGAACTGCATTTTGCAGTATAAAATATTTGATTTGCTCTGCAGAACAAAGTATAGTAAAGAAGGTTGACTCAATACAGCGATTGAAAACGGGTGCACGCACAAATAGACGTGTTGGTTTGTTCCAAAAGTATCTGGTATAATATAAACAAATGGACCAGAAAGCGTCTGCCAATTTGTAGCGCCACTCATAAATGTGGGTGCTTCGATATGATTATTGGAATCCATAAACCTGAAATTTTATGTTTAAATTACCTTAAAGATGTTTTTCATTTGGCATTTGAGGTTAATTTTTTAACCTCAATTTTTCCTCGATGTTTTTCACAATAATTGATGGAAAAGGTGGTGAGATATAAAGTTGAACCCTTTGAAATGCAGATGAATGCGTTCCTAATTTCCTGAGTGATTGCATAAGCATTCACTTATCTTTTGTAGTAGGTATAAACTGAACAGGGTTCGTCAACACTTTCATCAGATACTTTTGAACCAGGGGGCCTACTCTCTGAGTCCGTCAACGAAGATACCGTCCGAAAGTAGTTTGAAACTTCGAAGTGACTGCTACGCCCCGTTTAATATTTTTTTGGGACGGGCAAATACACAGCGGGAGTAAGAACAACTGTCAAATCGTGGTATCATTTATTCTTGGATCGGGTGCGTATTTGATACAGAGTAGAAATCACCCGTAACTTCAGCTGAAACTAAGGATTTCGTGCTGAGTAGACCTCCAGACTAGGTTTACGTACGGGGCGTGACGATCGGAAACAAATGCCAGTTGCGAGTGTGCTACAGTCAATACACTCGCTCTGCGTGGAACGTGTCTATGTGTGCGGGCGTTGTCGTTTCGTTTACGTACGGAGCCGACCTTACCTTCTGTACCTGTCTATTTGCTCTGCACAACTTTGTGTGATATTCGTGGAACAAACGCTTGTCATGCAGATGGTGTAAATAATGCATGTCTTACTCATCAACAGTTCTTTGTTGCAGGACTTTTCGTTTTTATGTGGTGCTAGCATTTTATAATGTTTTTCAGTTGTTTCCAAATTAGCAAAATAAGGGCATAGCTTAAAGTAGCAGCTATTTTAATACCAAAAAAAGCATTTATTATCGTTATTTTCAAAGGATTAGTTCGACATTACCAGAATGGTGGGTTTTTGAGCTAAGAAGCTAGAAAAAGTACGTACCTAATTGCCATAATGAACAACACTGTGACTGGAGATGAATGGGCTTGGTTTGCCAAAACAATTGTTATTTTATTGGGTGTTCCAACAAAACCTTCTAATGGCAGATAAGGCTCACAGTAAATAGTAGTAAGCCCTGAATATTAAATCGTGTCCAAAAAATGGAAAGGCTTCTCGATTATTTTTAAACGGAACTCTTTCATTTTTTAAACAAGATATAACTTTATAACAATACACATACGTAAAGACACGTTCTTTATCTTAGTTTTTTTCAGGAGGGTAGGCAAAATCTACAAAACGCCACCTGCTACGATAATAATACCTAAAGAAAAATAAAGAAATAGATGAATAAATCTTAAGCAATCATAATCCAGCCCATATTTTAAAACTCTTCCCCAGATGTCAAATGTTGGAGTGCCTTCTTAAGATTAAACTCACTACGCTTTTATTTTGTTAACTCTAGTTAGTACTTGTTCTACTAAGTTGCTTTTAACACCCGACTGCCTTAGCTTGTAGCTTGAATGTTTTATTTTGTGCTAGCATTAAATAAACTTGTTCTCCATAAAAACTAGGGATTTATAAACGTTTTTACAAATTCTGTCCCCTTTTAAATGAGAAACGCAGTATGAAATAATCAGCCTATAATATTCCCTATGCCGGGACACAGGCCTTCTTTCTGTGAGGGTGTCTCAGTAAGAGTGCACTTTTTCATTCGTACTTTTTGAGAAAGTTGTGATATTTTTATTGGATTGTAAAGAAGTCATGTTCTGATTAGGTATGAAATAAAATATCCGGCAAATGGCCCCCACGCCTCTGATGACATGCCATTACTCTTTTCGTGAAATTTTCCATGACTTTTTCACAGATATGTGGCTGTATCTCACCGATGACGCGTTGGATCTCGGATTTGAGCTCAGGAATTATTTCTGGTTTATTTGCATGAACCCGCGATTTCACATAACCCTAAAAAAATCGCACGGCATCAAATCGCGTGATTTTGATGGGCAGTTGACATCAGACCTTCTTGAGATAATTTTTTCTGGAAATCGTTGCTGCAATACATCAATTGTTTCATGCGCGGTGTGGCAGGTGGCGCCGTCTTGCTGAAACCACATGTCATCCAGATCCATGCCATCCAGTTGAGGCCACAGTCACTGCAATTTCCGCGTCATCTTCAAAAAGTAAGGCCCAATCCAAACCTGACCAAAATCCGCACCAGAAAGTTGCTCGTTGTGGATGCATTTGTTTCTCATGGATTGCATGAGGATTTTCTGAGCCCCAAATTCGACAATTTTGTGTATTCACGAAGCCATTCAGATGGAAATGCGATTCATCGGAGAAGATTACTTTTTCGAAAAATTGGTATTGACTTCACTTTGCTATATTACCCATTGAACGAATTGTCGGCGCTTTTCATGGTCTGCTGGTTTGAGCTCCTGAGTAAGCAGAATTGTGTACGCATTAAGGTGTAGGTCATTTGGCAAAATTCGCTGCGTAGTGCTTCGTGAAATTTGAACTTGTTGAGAACGATGCCGAATTGATGTTTTCGGTGACACTCGTTTACAGCAGCAATGTTTTCAAGAGAACGACCGGTGCGTTGACGCACAGGAGTATAACCGTCCATAATCGACCCAGTTTCTTAAAATTTTTTGACCACTCTTCGAATGGTTGACACATTAGGTGCACTTTCTCGACTCAAAATTCGGCGAAGTTTGCGAGTGGTCTCAGCATAACTTTCCAAATTTTTGTAATGAGTTTTTACAATTATAACGCGTTGTTCTTTCGTAAAGCGCTCCGTTTTTAATAATCGGAATAAACATAGGTGACAGCTGTCAAATTACAGCGTTGCCACTTGCACGAAAAAAAAATGACACTTAGTTTAAAAAGTGCACTCTTATTACATATTAGGTATTCATGTACAATTAATGTGCATGCCCTTTTTTATGGGTGGGAAATCATCAAATAACTTCTCCCGCTCTGGGCGGAGCGGGAGGGCGTGTCAGACTCTTACTGCCTAAAACCCACCCGCGTTCCTTCAGTCGCCTGTGCCGGGGGCCACGGTAACCCTTTCGGACTTTCCCGCAACCCCGGCTGGCATCGGCCTTAGCGGACCCAGTCATTGTTGCTCACATCTCTTTGAGGCCCGCGTGGGACACAACGCGCTGTCGACCCAGGCCTGGTCCTTATCGGACGGCGAACTGCCCATTGCTCGCCATCCGCAAGCCCGTGCCTATGGTGGCCGGGAATCGGTTTGGGATTCCTGACGCCCAGGGCGTCTCCTGCGGCGGCTAGGGGCGTGAGGGCTCGAATTTTGCCTCTCCCTCACGCGTTCCGCCTCCTCTTTTGCGAGCATTACTGCTTCGCAGAAGAAGGTGACGGCTTCTCATGCCCTCTCGCTCCATACCATGGCCTGGACTAGGGCCGGACGCGAGAGATCACCACCGCTAATCGCCTCCACGAGGACATGGCGGTGCTCCGTACAAGCAGGGCAGATCGCCACCGTATGCTCCACCCGGGCGTTTCCTCACGCCTTATCCGGAACAGGAACCTCCCGAAACAACCGTGTCTGGTGAGGTCCTGCGTCAGGCGGAAGGTGAGGACGCCATGTCGTCTCTCTAGCCACTCCTCAAAGAGGGCACTTATCGCCGCAAAAAAAATCGCTGGAAAAAGTCACCTACTAAAAAAAAATATTACGGTTCAGCTGTTTGAGAGCTACGATGCCACAGACAGATACACACGTTAAACCTTTATCCCTATTTACCCGTTAATCGAATATTGCTAGTATAAAATTTTCCCCTATACTAAATCTCCGTAAGCGATTTATTACCTCGTGAAGTACGTATATAATGGCGCCTCTGCGTTTTGAATCCCCGAGGTATCTACAGCGAATGTTCGCGAATTAATGCTGATTTATGTTACTCAGTATGTTGAAGTACCTACAATTGGTTTAATTTTAATCTGGAAAGTACTTACGTGAATCTAGATAAAGATTATTCTTTGTTAAAGACTGGAGAATGTGTTTTATTATTGTCTAAAAATAAAAGTACCTAGTTCTATATGAGATCCTGGGTTCGATTCCCGGGTCAGGCAAAGATTCCCGGGTCGAGTAAACTGCTATTTGTTTTTCCATAGGAATCTCTCAGTAGCAGCTCGGAGTCTAGATTTGTGCCCAGTTGAAGGCAATCCGCTCGCCCCCTGTTACATGGGATTTAAAAACATAACTGGCGATATGTTGTTGTACCTACTATAGGAGGTACTATAGTAATTTTGATAAATATAGTCGCGGTTTGTGCAAATTTTGTAAGCAGCAATACGCGGCTAAATATGATAGAACATTTATCTTGCATGCAATGTATGTACACCATGTTTATACAAATAAATAAACTTACAAACTTACTTACTTACACTTCTGCCTAACCCTGCGGCTTAATACAGGCGTGTGGTTAAGTACATAATATAAATTCTTGTAAAAGATTTCACCGTATCTACTTATTACACCTATGATGGCTCCGAGTTCAGTATTATTAAAATAATCTGTTCAAAGCAAGCAACAAAGCATAAGTCGTTAAAATAATTTAACGACTACAGAACATGTTTTTCCCAAAATCTTTCATAGGAGACGCATTATTTTTGGGAAATATACTTTATCATGTTCTTAATTAAGTTCAAATTGATATGCCTTCCATATTTCATGCTGTGAAACTTCACAGTTTTAATTAAACATTATATCACGCTCGTGTTTTGTAAATTTTAATATAAACCGTATTTTATAGGAAATAGGCTACGTAGGTAACCTTTAAAATAAGGGTTCACGAATGTATGAAATATAAAGACATTGAATATATGAACAAATATAAAGTATGAAAACATTATTTTAGAAAATTATAATGTTTTACTATAAAAGATCATTCTTGGCTCCAAGCTCTTTGATCTCTGTTATTTATTATATATGTAGTAGAATTTTTAGCTTTATGTCAATACATTAGGCAATACGTAGCGTCAAATATTAAAATATACAGGGCTATTTGTAATACGTCAGCAGTCCATTAAGTGGATGTAGGGGAGGTCATTTGCTACCAAATAACCCCTTATGACCCCTACGCAAATGTAATTTCCAGTAATTTGACATTTCATTTTATTTGAAGATATAAATACAATAAGATACCAGAATGGTAATTCCCGTATTTTGTTTTTAAATACGGGACTTTTTCACAGATTGAGACTGAGATTAGAATGCGAACATTTGTTCGCATTCTAATCTCAGTCTCAATCTGTGAAAAATTATATGGCGTTTACCTACATTTTTGACAGTTGATTGTCGCTAAGATGAGATTGCGACTTGATTTTGAACGTTTTTAATTACAGGAATTGGCCTTCTGATCTTATTGTATCTCGTTGGATGGCTGAGAAGTTGTACCTAGGTACATACGAGGGCGGGTCAATAAGTCCGTGACTTTTTGAATTTCTGGCCTCTTTACTGAAAAAGCAACACTACTCCTGTCAACAGGCATCTGTCAGTTGACTCCTATCAAAATTTGAACTTGCTGCGTCAGTTAGTTTGTGTTCGACAGCTATCTTTATCAGACTACCCAGTAATTTGAGGAAAAAATGGAAAAAAGTGAATTTCGTGTGCTTATTAAGCATTATTTTTTGCGAAAAAAAAACCATTATCGAGACCAAGGCTAAGTTTGATAAATATTATGGGAACTCTGCACCATCGATTTCAATGGTAAAAAAGTGGTTTACTGAATTTCGTTGTGGCCGTACAAGCACTGAAGATGCCGAACGTCCTGGACGCCCAGTTGAGGTCTCTACACCCGAAACAATCGAAAAATTTCACGACATGGTGTTGGCCGACCGAAGATTGAAAGTGCAAGAGATTGTGGAAGCCGTAGGGATCTCGCATGGCTCAGTGGTTTCAATTTTGAATGATCACTTGGGCATGAGAAAGCTTTCCGCAAGATGGGTGCCGCGTTTGCTCACAGTCGACCACAAACGCAATCGTGTAACAACTTCACAGGAAGGTTTGGCGTTGTTTAATCGCAATATGGAGGAGTTTTTGCGCCGTTTTGTAACCGTGGACGAAACATGGATCCATCACAACACACCAGAGACCAAACAACAGTCAAAACAGTGGGCTTCTAAGGGTGAATCGGCGCCAAAGAAAGCCATGGTGGGTTTGTCAGCCAAGAAAGTTATGGCGACTGTTTTTTGGGATGCACGTGGGATCAATCGTTCAAAAGGGAAGAACAATCAATGGGGAATATTATGCCAACTTATTGGACCGCTTCAATGACGATTTGAAAAAAAACCGACCTCATTTGGCCAAGAAAAAAGTTCTTTTCCACCAAGACAATGCAAGGGTGCACACATGTGCAGTTGCCATGGCAAAAATCCATGAATTGGGCTATGAATTGCTCCCTCATCCGCCCTATTCTCCAGATTTGGCTCCGAGTGACTACTTCTTGTTCCCAAACCTGAAGAAATGGCTTGGTGGAAAAAGATTTGACTCCAATGATGAAGTCATCTCGCAAACAAAGGCCTATTTTGAGGACCTCGACAAATCATATTTTTTGGAAGGGATAAAAAAATTGGAGAAGTGTTGGACAAAGTGTATAGAGCTCAAGGGAGACTACGTTGAAAAATAAAATGATTTATTTATCAAAAAATCTGTGTTTTATTCCAAAAGTCACGGACTTATTGACCCGCCCTCGTATTTTTTGGATTTGTGACTGTCCGTCACCTATTCCTATTTAATAACAAAATATTATACTGTTCTAAAATTGTCACACGGTATCGGGCCTCTTAAGAACACATTAATTCTCTATTTAATGGTCTCTCAGCTTGACACGTTAACTTATTTAATAACAAAATATCCTATCTCCTTGAAACTGCGAAATAATATTGAACCCATTCCATATGGTTGGCACTTATGCCAACCATTAGTCGCAAGTCAATATTTTACGTCAGTTAAGATGCAATGTTTTTCTACGAATTCTAAGAAATGAGTAAAATATCCGATTTCTAAGTTTGACTCACAATGCAAGTGCCTCATCTGGCAACGATAAAATGCTCGGCCGGGCCCTTAACACAATTGAGAAGTGGTACAAAAACGGGCATAAAGATATTCTGCGAAAGCGTGGTAATTTGGGTCGAAGACATAGAGGCTGGAGGCGGAGTTAAGTGATCCTTGGGAGATGGGAACTGGGTAGGAGAACGAATAAGTTGGACAGTTGATCGGAGACCGTGAGAAACGACAGACGGGGTCCAAGCTAGTTACGTATCTGACTTAGGGAATTCGAATAAGTGGTGTCGATTACGACAGTAAGGGTTTAAGCATTATATACTGAGTGGATTTGGGACCGTGAGAAGCGACAGACGTGGTCCAGGCTAGTTACGTATCTGACTTAGGGAATTCGAATAAGTGATGTCGATTACGACAGTAAGGGTTTAAGCATTATATACTGAGTTGATTTGGTACCGTGAGAAGCGACAGACGGGGTCCAGGCTAGTTACGTATCTGACTTAGGGAATTCGAAGAAGTGATGTCCATTACGACAGTAAGGGTCCAAGCATTATATACTAAGTTGATAGTGGGTTAAAGACCACGTTGGTTAGCGTAGCGGGCGACGTAGCCTAAGCTAGATCTTTTAGTTATGTGAAGTGTAAGGAGCTGTGTCCGAGGTGAAACTGCGCATGCTGTATTTCGTAAGTTAGTTATGATCTAATCACCACCGAGGAGGTATGTAGTAAGTGTCAACTTTAATCTTTAGTAATAGTGTGTTAATCGTAATAACGGACTTCTCCATTATAATGTTCTGACAGATTGATTTGTATTGTAATTTATAGGCAACAGCTAGGTGATATAGCTGACGAGCTATTAATGATCATTTATTCCAGCATGGCGAGACTACTCTTATTTAGTATAGTAGTTTGTTAACGCTAGTTTCTCTTGTACTACGTGACCGCCTAACCATCCTAACCTAATCTATGCCATGACAGATATTTGTCACCAGCGTTTGATCATAGGGATACGGCGAAGGCCTTCCACTATACTTGACACTGAGCACCAACGCTCCTGACTCTTGATGACTGTTGACCCTTAACTGACGCACCACATACGGAAGGCAGAACCGTAAAAACTCGATTCATCTAATCCAAACTAGGCTATAAAGTCGACCTACAATTACATTTTAAACAATCAAACGTACGTGATGATTACTGCTTCCAAAAAGGCCTGGCCACAGAACCTGCTGCGTGAGGCTTCATGCATGCACATTTCCGGGAGAGGGGGTAGGCTTCACACACAATCACAAACTGGATTGGTAGTCGTTCGAAAGAACTGCTAGGGACCGTATCTCGATAAAACCCACACCCGGCCGCTGGTAGGCCAATTACTGAATCGACACAATTTATCGAGACACGACAATATGGATGTTTTGCGGCTGATAGCTGCACTGCATCCTCTAAACGGGGAAGATTAAGGAAATGTGAAGTGACGAAATACCACTTCGGTGTGCACCTAGTACGATCGCAATGAGTTTTGCTACAGACTGAGTCTACGGTACGTTTGTGCTAGTTTTCTGTTGTCTTAGTAAAAGAGGGCTAACCCACCGTAAGGGTATAATTAACATTAGTTCGCGTTTAGTACTACTCAAACTTGTCTTCCTCAATGACAGTTGGACTTCGCAGTACCCTGCCTCTAGGATTGAGTAAGAGTTTTATTTAGTGCATAGGGAACGTGTTCAGTTAGAATCGTATTAGTGTCTTTAGCGGTTCTATGCGTTAGGTCTAGCAGGACACGTATACTGAGACAAACGTTGCTAAACGGTTCCCAGTCTCACTGTTTGGGTACATTGTAATCGGATAAATTAACGTACTTATAAATTATTTATTAAAGCGCAAGCGTAACGATTCCTTTAACCCCTTCACACTATTGAGATCTATTGCAGTCATTGCAGATGTTAGCTCTCACCCGCGTAGTGGAGTTAGCAGAACTGGAGAGTGCCGAGGGCCATGTCCAAGTGGGCTATTGTAGGCAATCGATTAATAAAGAAGTTAAATATAGTTGGGTTGAAGCCCAGATTAGACTAATCTAGTATTTAACGTAGTATGTGTGTGAGCGTTTGTTGCTGCGACTGGTAGAGTCTTTCATTATAATAATCATCCTAGGCTGATTGAGTTATTAGGTTTTATAACTAATTAGACAGGGGCGTGTAGCTGGGGAGTTTGTTGCTCCACTTCTTCTCCCCAGCTTAAACACTAGGAAGTGGTGTAGGGTATGCACTTTGGGGCTGTCTATAGACTTTCAAGAGAGTTGATCCACAACTCTATTAATTAATGACGCCTGAGTTTTGATACTCTACTCTAATATCTAGTGATTCTTGAATTTTGTATTCATTGCCTCCGACCAATACTAGGGACTTTAAACTATATTAAATAATTATTGTTGAGTTTCCATATCTCAACTCTACTATCTAGTAATACTAGAATGTTGTATTCTTTATCTCAGACCAATAATTCGGTCAGACTGACATGCACACGTGTCTTGCAGATATACTTGTTGCACGAAGAGTGAACTTCCAGGGGTTTGGGTGACCACATATATATCATATCCAGTCTAAGGACTGGTAGGGACCATGTCTCCTTAAGAGCATGATGCCGACGCAATGCCGCTGGAACTAGCCGCTCCGTTGCTAGACAAGGACGGTCGCACGGTTGCCGCAGGGAAAGCCGCTTCGTCACGGTATCAGTTCGAAAGAACTGCTAGGGACCATGTCTCCAAAAGAGCATGATGCCGACGCAATGCTGCTGAAAAGCCGCTTGCGTCACTTTATGGAAGCGTTGCTCTAAGTACTCCGAGTGTAGATGTGAGATATCGTGTGAGTGTAACGACTGACCAAATACCTGTTACGCTAGCGTATAGGTTGCTCACAAGTTTATACTTTGCATCCCAGTATTATTTATAGCTTTCTAGAATCACATCAAATGTATTTTCATAACTATGAATCCCTAATTCTTATTTATCATTTCATTCAATAATTACCTTGCCTTAATAATATAATAAATATAAAAGGACAAGGCATTAGACTTCTTCATATTTGGGAATTCATTTAATTACTATCGGTGGGAGAGTGTCCAGTCTGGAGACGAGCTCTACAGGGCCGTACGGGGTGGAGTGCGGCCTTTTCCCCTAAGGGGGAAACCGACCATAACACTACATTTAACGTAATTAGGAAAACCGAAAATTTTATCAGCCAAGGATCATTTTTACGGACCGTCACATGTGGTGCCGTGACCAGGATCACATCGTCTTTTGTGAACCGTCACATGTGGTGCCGTGACTAGGATCACATCATCTCTTTTCGTGAACCGTCACAGATTGTTTTGTCGATAAAGTATTTCCATGTTTTTTGCAGAAATCAATCACTATTGAAGCGGCACGTTGTATAAAAATCTTCACTAACTTGAAATGAGCTGTCAATAGTATCAATTGAAATGACAGCTTACTTCACCTAAGTTTCCACGGTGAGATATTTACAGAACAGTTCGGCTGTGTCTAGAATAGAATAAGAATAAGAGCCATTTATTTGCAGAAAATATAGGTGTAACCAGTTGTAAAAAAATTTAGTTTAATGTACAGTCCATATTTTGCCTGTATAAGGTAAGGCATGCAAATTATTTTTACATAAATACCTAATATGTACCTACGCGTTCATACCCTATAGAATGACTATTTCATGAAATATGAATCAATAGGGTTATATGAACTTAGGGGGTTGTATTGATGATTTAAGTCATTATAATTCTGTATGTAATACATGTTACGGTTACGAATCTTATTTTTTTTCAGCACACAACCTGACACTGACCTGCAAATTACAATAAACGTAAGAAAATTTGAATTTCGTGTGCTACTCCGGCGCTTCCCTTTTAACCACTCACCACCTAGGATATTAGTACTGTCCAATCAGCATATTAAAAAAACTTAAATTCTTTCACTGAAAGACAACGCTTAGATTTAGAGTTTTTTTAAGAATAATAAAATTTTGCACAAGAGATCATTGTTTAAAGAATGTAAGAATACGAAAGGATCTTTCACCGCCCCGAAACTTGCTCGAGCAGCCCGCGCCGTCCAGCCTGTAGCTTTAAATTCATCCATTAATAATAATTCTGATCCAGACGCCCTGGGCGCCGGGAATCCCAGGCCAATTCCCGGCCACCGTAGGGGTGGGTTTGCGGACGGCGAGCAATAGGTAGTTCGCCGTCCGATAAGGAACAGGCCCGGGTCGACGGCGCGTTGTGTTCCACGGATGCCTCAAAGAGATGTCAGCACCAATGACAGGGTCCGCTAGGGCAGATGCCTGCCAGGGTTGCGGGAAAGTCCGAAAGAGTTACCGTGGCCCCTGGCACAGGCAACTAAAGAAACACGGATGGGTTTTAGTTAGTAAGAGTCTGACACGCCCTCCCGCTCCGCCCAGAGCGGGAAAAGTCATTTGGTTCTCCAACAAAAGAAAAAAAAAAGCCTGTCCCTTTGCTGCCCCCAGCGACGCCCTAAACCGAGGTTCGTACCTCACAGCATGTAGTCCCATGTAGCACCCTTAGCATGTAGTCGCATAGTTTATAAGTTTTTTTTGCCCTGGCTGGATGCCTTAATTTATTAGGGCAACCACAGGCAAGCCCGGTTAAGCAGCTGACAACCCTAGGTTGACCTGCGAGATGCCATTTACAAAAAAAACTGGATTTTTAAAATTTCGTCCCTTAGAGGGATTAAAATAAATAGGGGATGAAAGATTTACTTTGCCGATGTAAAAACCCATCGAGCACACGGCATATTTAATTAATAATATTGAAAAATATGCCACATTGTAGACTAAAAATCGACTCCAACAAAAGATCAGAGTAGGCTGATCTCAGTAATGTTAATGTAAAGCACATGTCATCTACATTCTACATAATCTATAACACTACAAATTAAGTCCTTTTACCAACTAGACTTCCAAATAAATCATGAACTTGTTCAGTTTGATACAACTGCTTGTTAATGCGAAAAGGTTTCAAATAATGGGCAACCCTACAAATGGTTTTGTAATCCTTACCACGAAATAGATAGCTGCAGAAGGCCAGCTACGAGTACATAAAACGAGCGAAAACTGGCGCACGCCTACCACCGCCGCATGCCGGCGATTAACGAGCATTGGACAGAGCTAACAACTAGGAACGAACAGCGAATGCGTGACGGTGACAAGCGTCACTCGCAGCAGGCGTAGCATGACGCTTTCTATCTCTACGAAGAATAGACAGCTTTTTCTATACAAAGTGACATTTCGTTTCTTCATTTTTGACATCGCACCGCAGAAATCCTTCTGAAATCTGTAATTTTGTCTTTCATTTCTAACGATCTTTGTCTAGATCTTTTTATAATGTAGACTATTTCGGAAGAAAGTGTCTATCCTTACTGTAAAAATCACACTGACAACTGACATTTGTCTAAGGTAGTGAAGACAATTTGATTTTGGAATCGCCAGTAGAAAACTTTCTACTCGACGACCACAAAGTATAAACGGTTATCTACAAAATCATGATTTTACAAGGGAGCGTTTTTAACGCCAAACTGTGTTTATTAATAGCAAAGCTATCTTCTCCTATTTTACATCATTTGGTTAATAAATAAGTACCAAGGAAATAGTTAAGGCCAATATTACTGTAAAGTTGTTTGATCCAAAATACGGTACTTCGACACTTTGAGAAAAATTGTTGTACTTGACGTGACTTAATCGGTAAAAATTTAGAATCAAACAGAAAGAAAATCCTATGACAAAACAAAGAATTTTGAGTCGAATTATGCAAAAGAGTGAATTTCGTAAAAAGTGCAGTTGACTCTTTCTACTTTGCTGCCGTTGTACCTACTGCCTACACGGAACGTCATTTTTGTCTCCTCTACCGTCGACAATACGGTGCTCATGCTACGCCTGCTGGTATGCGTATGTATCAATCTTGAGTCTCTCTCTCTCTCTCTATCTGGGTGAGTGTTCTGCCCCAAAGAAAGTGTCGCTGAGTGAGTATTCTCTTAGATAGCTCTTGTCACTGTGTCAACGAGTACATTGCTACAGTCCAGCCGTCGAGAGAATGCGTTCTTGACATCTGTCATTTTCATAAACACGAATACGTGTTTGACGAATTTGATCAAATTTCAGGTTTGGGCTTACAAAATCGGCTAATATACTACTAAATATTAGTAGTATCCGCGTTTAAATATAAGACATGGCTCAATCCATTCGGACATTCGCCTTCTGAACCTATCTATTTGGTGTCCTTACGGTAAGAAACATATGTTACGTCTTCTCGTTTGTAATTACCCAACCATAAGCCAGGGTTGTATGCGAGGTCTGGAAATGGGTATTTAATGACCATATTATCTTGTGATAATATCGCCGTAAATTATCTTAAGTATCATAATATACCTATTAGTTAGGCATTATTGTCGGTGTCGTCTAGGACTTGTGTTGCGAATATCAGTACCGTTATTCTGTTTAAATAAAGCTTTGAAACGAATACACGAATTACCTATAATGATTTATAAATAATTGAGTGACCGGTTGGTGCACCAACGACCCTGCCTTCTGAGCCGCTGGTCCCGGGTTCGATCCTCGGATAAGTCAAACATTTGTGTGCATGTCTGTTTGACCTGTGTCTGGGTGTGTATGTA
Source organism: Brachylomia viminalis (assembly GCA_937001585.2). Lineage (NCBI taxonomy): Eukaryota > Metazoa > Arthropoda > Insecta > Lepidoptera > Noctuidae > Brachylomia > Brachylomia viminalis. The sequence goes on along the minus strand of OW443294.2, from coordinate 24,954,279 downwards.
TATCAGTCATCAGGTTACCGTAGTACAGGTTCTACCTAGTTCGGGACCTGAAGACCATGAGTGAATGTTGTCTTATACTATTATTATATATATTATTATTATATTATATATAATGATGACTTGCTAACGTCAACTTTATCATTACATTTATTTATTTATAGTTACTTAAAACGGTACTACGCCAATTACATTATGTAACATAGAGACAAATTACAATAACGTTGACACCAATATAAATAACCTTAAAACTAACATGGAACAGTAGACCACCCTGGCATACTTTCTCTCACAGAACACCAGATATATAGGTACGCATAGTTTTAATCCATTCATCCGCAAACACATCATATTCAGGGTCCGCAGCCAGAAGGGCATTCAGCATCTTTCGACTACGACAGACTAGGGATTCGGGACTGGCTACAGTATTGACTCGCAGTTGCGCAAATAGATTGTGCCGAGTATATACACGGCGGGAAACCCAGTCCCGTCTCCGACCAGTCTCTGGTGTAATTCTTCGTTGATATTGAAAACCACTTACATAAGCTGGTTTTCAATCACACACAACACCTATCTCAAACTCAAAGCATTTATTTCAATAAAAACATTTACAGGCACTTTATAATTATCATTTACAAAATACAAATACAAAATTGTTTATTGTGGTAAATAGAAAATTACATTACATTTAAACGTGTTTGGAGTCTCCTTTTAAGCAAACAAAGCTAGTATCCGAAGGCCCCGCTCTTTCACATCATTGTCGTACACATAAACTAACTAGAATTAATTTAGTGTACTGTGTTCTTAAGGGTATTTTTTTTTACCTTTCTTCTCATTTAACAAGGAGTCGATCAGTTTGAGTAAGTAAGGTGAAGCTAGTCGCCCGTTGCAAGACGAAATAGGTTCCTTGTGGAGAAGAACGGGCAAGATAACCCATGGACACTCTTTTAAATCTAAACATTATATTACAGAGGATTCTTGTTCGACAACAATTTCAGTCCTTGCGAAAAGTGGCGGAAACACTCCTACTACCATTTAATTAGATCTTATTACTTAATTAGCTGAATAAAACTGAACAAACAATACTAAGATGCTTATTATCAGTTAATTATTTTATTATTGAACAATGCTAATAATCACAAATGCAAAGGCGTTTTAAGATGAAAGTTAAATTAGGAACTTCATTACTTTTTACAAATAAAATTTACACGATTTCCGGTAGTTCCAGGAATTTAATCAAACAACTGTGTGTAAAATAATCTTGTTACTTTATAGTTAGTAAATTATTATTGAAGCTGATTTAGTCCTTGTATTAAATATTAGGTCTTTACCAATGAAATTGCCGTTTATTAAACAGAAAATTAGTAAGTCATTTCTTTATAAATATTTTTGATTTCTATCAAAATATGCACCCATGCTATCGATGCATCTCTGCCAGCACAGTGGTAATTATGCAATGCCCTTCTCGAAGAAGTCAGGTGTACGGGAGCCAACGAACTCTTCAAAGGCATTTTGTACTGCCTCTCGGGTATTGATTTTTTCCCTGCCAAGAAGTTGTCCAAATTTTGGAAAACTTCTCTGAAAGTCAGTCGGTGCAATGTCTGGTGAGTACGGTTGAGGACGCAAAACTTCCAAGCCTAACTCTAGTAGCTGAGAGGCCGTCTGTTGTGTTGTATGAGGTCGAGCGTTGTCGTGTAGGAGCAGCGGCGACGAGCGATTAACCAAGGCTGGCCGGAGATTTGCGAGCTTCTCCATAATTGTATCCAGTTCCTCACAGTACACATCCGAAGTAGAGCTGGTGCCATTTGGTAATGAGCTGTGATGAATGATGGCGATACTATACGACCATGTTTTATTTTTTACATAGCGGTTACAGAATGGGACATTACTCCTTCCCATGAATTAATAACATCGTACTGCATCCAGTAATCCCCCTGTCAGATACGCCCGTCATGAGTGGTCGAAATATTAATCTAGATATTGTAGATGACTCATGTTAATAATTGATGATCATCATTAATTGTGCCGTGGAGCTTAATGGGCTTAAAAGTGATAAGCACTTACGTCCCTTTCACTGTGGCTTCTCTAAGGTTCGAGTATCTATACAAAGTAACATTAAAATATCTGAGGGGCAATTCCCGTATTTTTAAGACCGTTCGCATTCTTATCTCAGTCTCAATCTGTCAAAATTACAATCAATTTTCATACATTTTTGACAGGTTTTTGACATTGATAGTCGCTGAGATGAGATTGCGACTTGAATTTGAACGTTTTTTTAAGTACGAGAATTGGCCTACTGGTCATGTACGCACGATGACATATCAAGCTATAGGTATAATTCCAGAATAAGCTGACTTCTCATCGTACGAAAAGCCTAAACAATGCGAGGTCAGCTAAAACTGGAACCTAAAAGATCTACACTTAATTCATCTGTATCAATCAAATTTTTTAATCTGTGCCTAAAATTTTCTTATTTTTTTACAGTTATGTTCTTTTCCGATTCGCTTATAGGAAGAATGGTCGACATCTGCTTTGCTTGTCATTATTACAGAAATATGTATAATGGAATAAAATAATCTAGCGAAAATTTAAAAACGTGATGGGTATGGAAATCTAATGATGATTAAACAAAGAAAAAGGATTTTCCAAACTCATAATTTTGGCTTAGTAGTCGATTCGCACAAATTAACTCAACCGAAACGGGCGAGCCGACACTTTTAAATAATATATTATTTTCTGTAGGCGACTCACATGGAGTTAATTTATTTATGGGCGAATCGACAACTCCAGAAATACTTATTTACAATTGGCACATTTTCAATTTATGCAATAAAGTTAAACAAAAGTAAACTAGCGCTTATAAGTGATAAAAGTAAAATATTTTAAAATAAAATAAAACATGTCAATTAATCAAAACTAAATTTATTAAAATATAATTTTAAGATAACAATTAATAAATTGTATATTTCGCTCAGAGAGTTATAGATTACAATTTTAGTACGCTTAAGGGGACTACATGACCTAAACGCATGTTTTATAATGCCTAAAAGTATATGATCGACTGCAGTACATAAAATCGCAAAAATAATTATATTATATTTTTCAGGCTATAGGATAGTTAGATAGTGTGTTGAAAACAAAATACAACTAATTTGGTACCATTGAAAAAAGTCACGAAAATACCTCTCAAAAATTATTTTAACGATTAAAAACCATACTAATATACATGCAATCATTCTGTTTTAATTTTCAGATTGTTTTTCAAGCAACACATTAACGTGATAGTGTTTTCAGTTTTTAGTCCAATCAATAGATTTTTTGAAAATAGAGAACTGCTTCATACTTTGCAATAAATTACCAGCTTTGTACGAGTATCATCGCATTTCTCTTTCTTTTCTATGCAGTCCGACAGTGACCGTGCTTTAGCTGCTGTCACTCCCTTAAATCAAGACAGAAGAATGTAGGTAGGCACAGTAGAGCGTCAATTATCCGAACGTCGGTCAACCGAATGACCACTTAACCGAACTGCTAGTAGTCATTAAATTACATTGTATGTAAATAAAACACTTTAATGCAAACCCGTTGTACCTATCGAAATCATATGAAATACTAGCTTCTGCCCCACACTTCATCCGCGGGAAATTTCTTGTTTTAACATAAAATATATCATATAATACTACTAACTGTAGCTTCCCATTAATTATAGAATTTCAGAATCGGATCAGCAGTTCCGAACATTACCCCCTACAAACAAACTCAAAAATGTTACCTCTTTATAATATTATAAGTAGGTATGTAGGGTTACTTGTAATTCGACGTATAACCGTCAGGAGCCGTTAAAGGGCCAAAATGCAACAAATTTATGACTGAAATTCAATAGTTTTCGAGATATTTGAATTTTAAGGGTCTTTTGATATTTACCCAAAATTTTACATTTAATTCCAAATATAAAAAAAACTACAGATTGAATGGGTACCATTAAACATTTATATTGTAGCTGGCACTTCAATTAAGCTATGTCAAACACAAAGCATTTATTTCAAGTAGCCACTAAAAGGCACTATTGAACGTTCACATTTACATTAAAATAGAATTGATTCTAGTCGCCCCTTCCAAAAAATAGTTTCGTATGGAGAAAAATGAGCAAGAAACACCACCGTTAGTCAACAAAATAACTAAAATGAAGAGCGATTTAAGAAAAATATCTTACCAATATTTTCATTTTACGCTTCAAAGGCTGTTGACTGGGTAAAAAAAAATAAAAACGGTCATGCTTAAGGGGGGTTCAATTTGCTGCATTTTGGCCCCCCTATCAGGTCCTGACGGACATACGTCGAATTACAAGTAACCCTGTGGATTCGTGACTCTTATTCTGTGAAAGAAACGCATTGCTAACTAGATTTTTCTGCTAACACAAGAAAGAAAAATACGTGCTCTAGGTACCTTGGTACTTCTTTTAAGAGGAACCGGGACCCCCTCTATGTTCTGATGGTGTTCACCGGGGTTATCCCACACTCCCTGACCTCCCTCCCCTGAGCTCAGGTGCCCTTTGAAGGTTTCCCCCCGAAAACAAAAAAAAAAGGTACCTTGGCACTTTCATTTTACAGAAAGGTTAAATCAAAATGTAAATTCTCTAATACTTACATTACACAATGCACCAGTCCTACTATGCTTTTTATTTTTACAACGCGTTTTGTCTAAATAAATTCGAGGCCTCACCTCAATGCAATTCAACGCTAAAATGTGCACGAAAAATGCAGCTTCACACTAAATATTTTTATGAAGACAGCGACCTGCACGTTGCAAGAGGTTGTCTTGCAACTATACATAAAATTGTGCTAAAACTTAGGTCGTGTACCGTGTCAGATTTAGATAAAGTTTTATTTTATTATATACAATTTTGTTGTGACTTGAAGATGAGGTTCCAATTCCGATTCTTTGGGATTCAATGATAAATTGTTAGTGCCACCATATCGAAGAAAAGTGTATTCTTGGAAGGATGGTTGTATAATTTAGAACGGGTATGCTATTTTCGGGTAGGCAGTTGTGTGGCGACCAGTAGGCCAATTCTCGTACTTAAAAAAACGTTCAAATTCAAGTCGCAATCTCATCTCAGCGACAATCAATGTCAAAAACCTGTCAAAAATGTATGTAAATTGATAGTAATTTTGACCAGATTGAGACTGAGATTAGAATGCGAACGGTCTTAAAAATACGGGAATTGCCCCTCAGGTCTCCGAAACCTACTTTGGTACCGCAACGTTTCCACAATACAATTTAACCTCATACATATGACTCCGATAACACACGATCAAAACAACCATATTTTAGTGTCCTGCTTCCCACTGATATTAAAATGTGAAAGTTTGAATGTTCGTTACTCAATCACACAAAAACGGCTGAAATTTGGCACTCCGTTTTATATGATAAATGATTTTATTACTGTAAGTAGGTTTGAACAAACACTTTTCCACGTCAATCATATTTTTTTTTAACTAGATGAGGTCGGCGTTTCCTATCTGACTACTCTGAGAAGAAAGGCCGAAACAAACTCAGAGGTCACAGTCTCTTTTAAAGTCCAGACAAAATCTTGGTCAGATCATGTGAAAGCTATGTAGATCGGTGTCTGCAATGGTCTTTTGAGGAAAGAACCACACAGATTGAGTGGACCTGTCCAGTCAGTGCACGCAATTGTCAGTAATCGTGCAGCTCAACTTAGACTCAAGGAGCTCAACGATTCGACGAACAATACCAAAGAAAGGACATTTGAGTATAACCTGGATTAACACGTAAGATACATTTTATCCTGATATTCCCATGGTGTCGAGACGTATACAGGTGAAATCGCGGGGCACTGCTAGTAGGTACCTAATAATAACCGTACATAATGATTAATTAAATAACAAGAAACAGGCCAAATAATTCTAAAAAAACTTTAAAGTACCAAACTTGCGAAGCGCATTCGTAAAAATCGAATTTAGAAGCATAATCAGCCTATAATGTTCCCACTGCTGGGACACCGGCCTCCTTTGTGAGAGGAAATGGACCATAGTCCACCACGTGGGCCCAGTGCGGGATGGTAGATGTCACATGTCTTCGAATTTTAGGTTCTAGGACATGCCGGTTTCCTCACGATGTTTTCGTTCACCGTTTTGAGAGCAGTGGTGATGAAATAATTTACACAAAGTAAAGCGCCTGTCGCAGCCGTAACCACTGGGTCACCGCTGGCGCTGCTCTAATTTATATAGAAATAAAAAATATTTTAAAAGTTGGTACCTAATTTGCAAGTGAAAGACCCTAAACTGTAGGCATTAGGAATCCATTAAATAAATATTTTATCTTAAAAAGTTTTAGAGAGGCTTTTTTGTATACGTCTTGGGGCTTTATTTTGTGAGGCTAAGTATGTTCAGAAACTTTGTGTATGAAGTGCCTAATCTTTATTCTTCTAAAAGTAATTTATTTTTTAAACTCCTGGACATAACATGACCTGTAACACTAATTTTCTTCTTAGAAGGATGACAAAATTATATCTACAGCATAATGTACCTATTATTGCATTAACTCAATAATTCTTGTAGATGTCAATCTCTAATAGAAGCTTTCAGGACTCAAGAATGAGATTTATGCATAACAATTTCTTATTTGTTTTTATTGGAAAATGGTTATTTTTGTGGACAATCATAAAATTAACTTTTCTAGTTTTAAGTGCAACCTCCTTCATTTAGAAGAAAGACCTTCCAGCTGCTTCACTTTTGCAAGTAGTAAACCCATTAAAATGTATGAAGTAATTTCAGTGCTGAAAGTCTTACAAACTAGGTACATGTAAAAGTGACGTGTAAAAGTGTTTGTTCAAACCTACTTGCAGAAATAAAATCATTTATCATTTATTTATCATGCGCAATGGTGTATATATGAAGTTTTATAATGGAGTGCCAGTCGTCTTCGGCATAAACCATGCATGCGTCGTCGCTGCGCATCGCCTTTGACTTAGGTTATGCAATCGGCGATTTTTTTTTTTAATTAGAGAATCTTTCCATCCCGTTTTCTGAGGATGTAATACTTAATAGAGATTATCTAACCTGTGATTTATAAAGGATTAGTTTTGGAACAGCTATTGTCTTGTGAATAATTGTATGCAACTGCAGTCAAAATAACATGAACACTATTGAAGATAACATGAGACAATTAACTTTTCTGCATTTTTCATCTCACATACAAAGGAAACATCTATACATAAAATAAACTGTAGCGAACTCAAAACTGTAAGTACATAGAAATTTAAAAAATAAAGTAATTGCTACGAGGTCTGGGAACACCAATGCCGAAAATAAAAAATTAAATAATTTTTGTGTTTGTCTATCTGTTTGTCTGAATGTATGGTAGCGCTGACAAATAAAAACAGTACCACAGATAGTTTTCTCTGTCTACGACCACAGACTAAAACAAACGTCATAGCGGCTGATGAAGTAACGGAAACACGAATCAGTGCAATAAATAAATACGTGATTTTGCATTATATTATAAAACTATATTAATTTAAGTATTGTTAATTTTAAGGTCTGTTTTTATATAAGTAATAATTCGACACTCAAAAAACGAAATTCGAACGCTGTTACTGTTAGTAAATTTAAATAAAATGATTGTTACCCAACTAGATTTACAATTAAATGAATTTAAAGTGTTATTAGTTCAAATCAAATAATGTGCGCAATTAGATTATTTTACTAAAATAAATTTTAATTTTATTATAAAAACAAACATCGGAAGTCGTTGCTGTGTGACGTTGATGATTGTTTAAACGTATAGATAGGCTCCCTCTAGTCGCAGAGCGCCAAATATTAAACTGTATTTTGAACTGTGTGCAGCTCGTTGTAATATTATGTAGTTATTTATCCAACATGTGAGGAAAGTTCGTTTTTCCTATGAGTTTTGATTTTGAGTCTTGAGCGAACGAAGGATTGAAAAATAGAATCACGAGCTCAGCGAGTGATTATAAATTTCAATCCTGAGTAAGCGAAAGACTCAACAAAACGAATAGCAAATGAACTTGCTCACATGTTGATTACAAAACTTTTCACCACTTCCAGCAAGAAAGTATTCAGTCGTCATAGGTAAATAAATTAAATAGTCACAAAGCAAATAATTAAAAATTAATCAATTTTTTTTTTAAATATCTTTAAAACTTAACATAAAAAAATCAGGCAAGGTTAGTTTCTGAACGGGATCATTACTTTCCTCACTGTTCAAACAGTGAGGAAAAACCAACTTTCCTCACTGTTTTCGTAGAGGAAAGACACTTCTTTCGTGCGGGAGTGGTGAAAAATTAATTTCTGTGAATCATTTTTTTTTTAAGTAAGATATAAAAAGTGTTTGCAAGATGTCTGATCGTCATCATTTGCGATCGCCGAGCCCTCCCGCTCTTATATGTACGAGTATGTTGCAGCATCACGCAAAAACTACATACCGAATAGATTTGTTGAAATTTTTCATATAATTACATTCCTAAGTCTGTTACCACGCTACATGCTATGGGGGTTGAGCAATATTGCATTATGTCCGTATTCTTCTATAGTTTACCGCAAATTGAAAAAAATATGAGCCAAAAGGTATATGAGCCATTAAGAGCGTTTATACCTTATGATTGGCAACGTCGCAATTTAGTGTCATATTTCGTGGTTTTAAATTTTTATCATTTAATCGGAGCTATATTTTAAAAATCTGTTTAATCAACTTTTTAGAATTATGTAAAAACTGTGTAAAAGGTAAGAAATCGTTGCGTTTACAGTTCTATTTATATGCAAATAATACATTGGAAACTTGCAGGGCGTTATTTTCATTTTAGAATAACTGTAAGCATTACGGTTACTTACTTTTTAAACACTTTCACGTAATTCTAAAAAGTTAATTAAACAGATTTTTAAAATATAGCTCCGATTAAATGATAAAAATTGAAAACCACGAAATATGACACTAAATTGCGACGTTGCCACTCATAAGGTATAAACGCTCTTAAGATAGCCATTAAGCCATTGAGATATTGCAGATAGTTACAGATTTAACCTTCTAGATGATCATCGTCACGCTATCCATAGTGCGCTAAGTAGTAAATCATGACAGGTATAGGATGGATTTTTGAAAAGGGGCAGTATGGGTAGGTGCCTTAACCGTTGTCGCTACAAGAAAAAGGTCTTAAGAGACTGTCCTTAGCTTTTTGATCTGCATTCACAGATTGTGGAAAAAAATACAGTCGTCAAGAAAAAGGCAATTTTCACAAAATCTTTTTTTGTTGACAATCGATTCTGTTTCTCATAAGTATCTAAAAACTATGTTGAACCAACTGAGGTCTGAGTACTAGAAAAGTAAGAAATTGCAAAATTCTTTTCTCATATATTTCGTTGGAAATGAGACAGAACAGTCGAATTATTCCATTACTTCACTGGGCTAAATAGGGAACGAATATAGCAGATAGTTACAGGTTTTACATTTTAAATGATTACCATCCCACTGCACCTTTATGGAGCTAAGCAGTCAATGATGACATAATTTAAGAAAGGCTATTTTAGTCAACTTTCAACAAAGCAAATTGCAAACCTAAGCTCGATTTCCAACAATTGAACTTCTTTTTTTTTACATTTTGTTACCTATACTAGTATTATCTAAGGAAGTTCGTTGAACGTACACAAAGAACTTGAAGTTTAGGCCTCTTCAGTTTTGTACCTAACTCAAAAATGATTATAATACGAGTATATGCTAGTTGCGCAATAAACTCTGCTTGCGCGATGCAGGATTTTGCGTGACGTCAGTGTGATGCGTAGTTGGCATGTGGCGATGTAGATACCGCTACATACTCATTAAAAACAATACCTAAACTTCAAGCAATGGGAAATTCCTACTGACAGCGTCAAGATGTCGACCTGAGGACGAGCTGCTTCTCACACGAACAACTGTACATTGCTTGTGTCACCTATCCTAACTCTCTTTATTTTGGCTGCTGGGCACAAAACTACAAGCTTAGTAAAGCAAGTAAGAAGCAGCAGGGCAGTATTATAAAAATGTGGCCGTTATTTTAGTATATGGTGCTGTCCTATGAGTACCACGCGAACGAAGTCGAGGGAAGAAGCTAGTTCTAAAATAAAACGATTAAGTACATAGCTTTGTTTCGAGTCTATTAACTCGCAAGTTCACGCCATTCAATAGTATGGGCTTATTGTTGCATGCAGCCGGACTTACGAGCAGGTCAAGTTTACTATTAAACTAACGTGGGTAACTTTAGTTATATTGTGCCCCTTGTAAAGTGCTTTGTGGTGGAACACAATTGCTACAAATTGTTGCAAGTTCTCGTCGTCCTCCACAGTTAACTCTGAAGAGGGTAACTGTAATAATGCAGTGTACGGCGGTGAATTCACTCAACCATAGTATAACGGATAGGGTGTAGTTGAATGGTTAAATTAATCAATAAATTAATCTCAACACTTGCTGAGATACAAAAAATATTTGTTTTATCTTTATAGTTGTTCCCGGCCTGTTTGTGTATAAGTTTGTGATTATGAAGGTACCAAAAAATTTTTGTTAAATATTAATTCCTCAATAACGTAAAATTTTTTTTTTGGTGCCTGTATATTTTATAGAGTATCATTAGGCTGTACTATTTCATAGAGTAGGTATAACGGTAAGGTGTGGAGAGAAAATAAAATAAAAACACTTTATTTCATCAACAATTGTTTTTTTTATTTATTTTTGTAACGTGAATACTGTGTTTTTTTTCTTCTATTTTGTTGTGAAAGCTGTGCACGTCTGTAATTGACGTAAACACTAGTCCATGTCTCGTTTCTCTTTTATTTGTAAATGTTTTTGTTTGTGTTGTTGATGTGCCTTAAATAATAATAAATAACAAAAGAACAACTTTTCACGATACATATTATTTATATATTATGATCAAACAAACATCTTAAGTGAAGTTCGATCGATATAATATGAGTGGTTTCATTTAAAGATAAACAGGTAGTCACAGGATTGAGGCTCACAACATGAGGCAACGGTGACATCAGCAGATACCATAGAGTGAAGAGACATTAGCAACGACATCAAGAGTGACGTCATGGACAGTGACACACTTGCAGCAGATTGACGACGTACTCGCAACAGTGACGTGCTTGGAGAGGTTTGGCAGACAAAACTGTGAGTTACAATCCCAGTGTTATTATTTCGTAGACTTATAAATTTGTTAGTGAATTTTGAAGATCAATATGTCCAATTGCAAGTGTCAAGAATTTTAAGATTAGAAGAGAGTAGTCGTTTTGGTCTTAGAATAATTACGGATAAGGTGTTGTGACGGGAAATGTGTGCTCGATTTTTCTAAGTTCAAAAGTGTTCTAATTATTAAATGATAAATGATTTTATTTCTGTAAGTAGGTTTCTACAAACACTTTTACACGTCAATCATATTTTAAAAACTAGATGAGGTTGGCGTTTCCTATCTGACTACTCTGAGAAGTAATGCCGAAACAAACTCAGAGGTCACTGTCTCTTTTAAAGTCCAGACATAATCTTGGTCAGATCATGGTGAAGACCATGTAGATTGGTGTCTGAAACGGTATTTTGAGGAAAAACCATACAGATTGAGCGGACCTGTCCAGTCAGTGCCCGCATTTAATGATAAATGATAAATGATTTTATTTCTGTAAGTAGGTTTGTTACAAACACTTTTACACGTCAATCATATTTTTAAAACTAGATGAGGTCGGCGTTTCATAACTGACTACTCTGAGAAGAAAGGCCGAAACAAACTCAGAGGTCACAGTCTCTTTTAAAGTCCAGACATAATCTTGGTCAGATCATGTGAAGACCATGTAGATTGGTGTCTGAAACGGTCTTTTGAGGAAAAACCATACAGATTGAGCGGACCTGTCCAGTCAGTGCACGCATTTGTCAGTAATCTTGCCGCTCAACTGAGAACATAAGGAGCACAACGATTCGACGAACAATACCAAAGAAAGGACATTTGGGTAGGCCGCATAAATTACTCAAGCTGCCAGATCGTGAAACTAACTAAGTAATAAAATAAAAAAAAAGTAATAAACCACATAATCTTCACATTCACAATAATTAAAAAAATATAATACTTTACAAAGTAAATACTCATGTCATTGTATGTATAAAATTCATCAATGTCAATGTGTATATAAAAGTTCGAACATAATCTTTGAGGACCATGTAGATTAGTATCTGCAATGGTCTTCTGAGGAAAGAACCACGCAGATTAAGAGGACCTGTCCAGTCAGTGCACGCATTAGTAAAAGTTTACCGTTGCAATGGCTTTTCGGCGAAACGGACGCTCGATCTAGTGGCTATTCGAAATTGTGGTACATCGATGCTATGGAATTTCGGCAATTCGGACGTTCGATTTGATGACTTCGGGGAATTAGCCATCGGGCATAATTATGACATTGGAAATCAAATAGTAAATTCCTTTTAGCCACATCCTTGGTCGACGTTGAGTCAAGAACTGCTACTGCTGTTGTATGAAGAGCTCTAATGGATCAAGGCTCTCAAGTCTCTTTAATTACAGAGGCTGTCGTGTAGTTGCTCGGACTGAAGAAAACACCTTCTCACACCGACATATTTCGACTAGGCGATGACGAGGGAAACTGAATGGCCCTCTGAGTGCATAGTTTGATTTAAATTGCAGTCACGTCGAGATCCCACCTTTATTTTATATGTCGATTCTTATGTATTGAATAGATTCACATCTCATCTTCCTGAGAAGATAATCGTTCAGGTATCACTGGTTGTGATAAATCCCACATCGCAGTTTCGTCTCCTAAAGGAGAAAATAATAAACGTAACTCAACTATAAGTGGGTAGGAGGTACGTTAAAAAGTAACAGGTCTAAGTACGCATAAGAATTCTATGGCGGGTAGAATATATGCCGCATTCTAATTTGAACCTATGACAAATTACCAGTTTCTAGACTGTTACTTCAACCAGTACTTGTACGGTAGATGTGGCAGAGATTAATTGTTACTATACTGGTTATAGTCGTCCGAACATGAGAAAGGATCTTCTCGACACCGGGATTTGTGAAGGTGCCCGTATTTTTCTTTCTTCTTCATATAATAATCAATTCGTTCTTCATAGGGCCTATTAGCCATCGTGCCATCGTGAATGTAAGGAATTACCGTTTTTTTCAATTCGAACCAAGACTAAAACAATCGAAGGTAGGAGAGCGTGCACTCGTTGCCCCGACTGAAAAAGAATGAGGTCACAATCGATTATTATTTAACAAGAAATCGATTCGTTATTCTTATTATAAATAACTTTTAAAAGGGTGCGACTGTTGCCTTGTAGTTCAAAGGACTACCTGTTTATTTCGAATATGAAACCACGAAATATTATAATAGGTGTTTCTTAAAAATCTCGTCAATTCATATCATACGCAGAAATGGCTGAATTACTAGGTCGAAACTGCACCACGATAGGACAGACTATAATGAACATAATAATAATATATAATTACATTTAAAAACAACAAATCATAGTTTGTGTATATCGGAATTTAGTCGACAATACTTACCGGTCAATCCACTTTCGCACGGACGTAAACGCACTGGATCTTCAATGCACCGCTTAGCGCCGAGAGTTGAAAATCCAACAGTGTTTTTTTCGACGCGCTGCTGGGATGATCTCTGTTGGATTGTCAATGCTCAGTTCAACACCGAGAGTTGTAAATGCAGTGCACGTTATAAGAGTGTAAGACTAAACACCGACAGACACTACGCCGACACACTGAACACCGACAAGACCGTACTTCGACGGGACTCTTCGCCGACATGACACTTCGCCGACAGATCTGTGGTCTTGTGTTTGATTTACTGATGATTTTGCATAATTATGTGAAAACATTTCTGTGAGCAACGTGGAAGTAGCGCTCGCCGCCCGCTGCCGCGGCACCGCTCGCTTCGCCCGCTCGCGCTCTCGTCTCGCGCGCGGTTGGTTCACAGTTCTAACCTTTTTTTTTTTTTTTTTTTTTTTTTTTTTACGGGTGGAAATCCTCATGGACTACCTCCGCCTGGGGAAAAGGCGGAGGGGCGTGCCGGACTCTTACCGGCTAAAACCACCCCGGTGTCTCCTCGCACGTGCGCGTGGGGCCGCGGGAATCGAAATTCTTCCGCAGCCCCACACTAGTGCTGGCCCGGTCTGTCCGGGCCGGCCCGGTCTGTCTGTTCTAACCTTTTTTTTTTTTTTTTTACGGGGGGAAATCCTCATGGACTACCTCCGCCTGGTGAAAAGGCGGAGGGGCGTGCCGGACTCTTACCGGCTAAAACCACCTCGGTGTCTCCTCGCACGTGCGCGCGGGGCTGCGGGAATCCAAATTCTTCCGCAGCCCCACACTAGTGCTGGCCCGGTCTGTCCGGGCCTCGTCTCCTGCACGGGGTAGTGAGGTGTTTAACTACCCCGTGCATCGTCTCATAGGCGCGCGCCGACACCCGCGCGCGCCTTCGCCTCGGGTCCATCAAATAGGGGGCGAGGACTTCCCCAAGTCCCGCGCCCCTGGACCCATTCATGGGGGCCGGAAAAGGGCGTTGTCCGCCCTTCTCCTGCGCCCGGTGCGCCTTCTGCGGCCGGGGAAGGGAGTCGAGATCTCCCTCTCCCGTTCCGCAGTTTCCTTCTGCGACATCACGTCCTCGCAGAAGGAAACCACCGCGTCCCACGACTCTGCGCTACCGACCATCCTCCGCACTACGGTCGGCAGCGACAGATCGCCTCCTACTTCATTTGTGAGGACACAGCGCTGCTCCTCCCAAGCTACACACTCGGCGAGCGTGTGTTGCGCCGTGTCCTCCCCGCAATGGACGCAATGGTGGCACCGAGCGTCCGGCTCCCTGTTTATGCGGCACAGGTACTTGCCGAAGCAGCCGTGCCCCGACAGCACCTGCGTCACCCTAAACGACAGGGAGCCGTGCCTTCTCCCGAGCCAGTCGTCGAGTACTGGCCGGATCGCCTCGACGGTAGCGAGGCCGGCGGTAGGGCGCAGAAGCCTTTGCCGCCATTCCGCCACCAAGACCTGACGGAGCTCTTCTCGGCGCAGTGCGATCTGCCGCTGCACCGGCCTCGAGCCCCGTGCCCGCTCTTCCTCGCGCCATCGATGTAATGACGCGAGTACTTTCGCCTCTAGGTCCCAGGGCGGAGATCCGGCCAGGACACAAGCCGCCTCGTAGGAAATCGTGCGGTACCCGCGGGCGACTCTGACGGCCATCGCCCTCTGCGGTTTGCGCAGAAGTCTGTTCTAACCTAGCATAACCTATTTCGCATAATCGTTTTTTTTTTTTTTTTTTTTATTATTTTTTTATTAGACTACATCCACACAAGGTGTTCAGGTCCTGAACTAGGTAGAACCTGTACAACGGTACCTGATCACTGATATACATATATACTTATACACACCCAGACACAGGTCAAACAGACATGTTCATCACCCGGTCAGTCAAAGTAAGTATCTGATTATGTATGTATATTATATTATGCCCTGTCGGCAAAGTGTCCTGTGGGCGAAGACTCCCGTCGAAGTAAAGTCTAGTCGGTGTACATTCTGTCGTATAGTGTCTGTCGGCGTTTAGATGCGATGAAATCCCGCCGCTATATTTTTACGTCCGTCCGAACGTACTTAGTCTCAATAATTGGTAAGTTTATTATTCACCGTAAATGATAAAGTGAAAAATCAACCAGCTTTTCAACCATACCACATAACAATAATTATACCTTCCTCAATTCTATGTTCATGCATAAGTTCTAAGCACAAGTGACTGTGAGCATGCCAGTCTAATCTCGTGGCGGCTACGGTCCACCGCATTCATGCCGTCTTCAACCAGTCAAAGGCACATGCAATCTTGGATCCAAAACGCCATTTTACTTAGTTACGTCATTTGTGATGCTTAAGTTTTGAATTACTTAGTTTATGTAATTTTAAATTCAAGAAAAGAATTTCATTTTTAACTTTCATTATAGTATTACGTTTTATATGATTAGTGTCGACGTTTCGTGTAAAAAAGTTTGTTTTTTAACACATGCGTAAGTATTTAATATTGAAAGAGATTTAATGCAATGGAATCGTTGCACGAAAACACGTAAGGATTTAATTCTTTAAATAAATTCTTTATTAAAAATTAAGAGGGTGATCCACATTTTAAAAGATACGTAACTAAAAGCATGAACAGAACAATTACAAAATTATCTTATGAGCGTGTTAGTACAAACATGTTTCAACTACTATTCTTTATTTGAATTTAAGTAGATACGTCATTGTCATAGTGTCGCCTTCTTTCTATATTATTTATGTGTTTGTTTTTTTTTATATTGGCACCATGTACGAACAAAAATACTTTGATAGATTCTTGCTAGCAAAAAACTGTGTCACTCAAGTCGGCCAGCTCGCTGTACGTACAGGCCGGGCTGACTAATATGTGCATCTGCACATATGCACATATTAGTCGGCCGACGCCGACGGTTGGCCATTACGCGCGCAAACGGCAACAGTCACATATGTATAAACGGGACTCAGTTTTGTCTTAGCGGAGTTGCGTCCGACATTTTTTGTTCGTCCATGATTAGCACCTTGTATTTTCTATAAATTCATGTAGGTACTTAGTTATAATTTAATTGTGCTATGTGTGTTGTGTTTTCTTTTGTTTGCTGTAAATAAATTATTTATTTATCAATCTACACTCAGATTTTTTCGGAATGCACATGATATACCATTCTAAGTACAAATCAATCCGATTTATTTATTTTTAAATACTTTATTGTACACCAGAAAGAAAAAACAAAAAAAAATCATTTGACCTCTTCCAGTCAACCTTGGAATGGACAGTGATTGCGTGGATATAAAAATGGGATTGCCATTGGTGCAAATTAATAAATACTTATATATATAGATACATAAATATTCATATATAAATTCCATATAATAGATACATCAATACATACATACTGAATATCTAAACAACGAAAATAAATGACAACTACAGATTATTACAACAGCTACGAGAACAAGATCACAACAAGTAATGTTGCTTCACGAGTCTCTTAAATACAGGTCACGATTGAGCGCGTTTTATTATTGACGACACGTTTGGTGTAGTGGCTACAGTGGCTAAGTGTAGTCAGCGAAACCAAATGGTCCTGGGTTCGAATCCCGGTAGGGGCAAATGTTTGTATGATGAATATGGACATTTGTACCCGAGTCATGGATGTATATTTATAATATGTATGTATTTACGAAAAAAAAAAATGTATTTAAGTAGTGTATCAACCATCTGGTATCCATAACACAAGCCTTAAGTGTTAAGTGCTTAACTTGGAACTAGATGGTGCTGTGTGCAATGTCAGACGATATTTATTTATTTATTTTATTAGAACTGGCAATGCATTCCACAAACGAGCGGCCTGGACAGAAAACGATTTGTCGCAGAAAGTTGTGGAATGCATTGGCATTTTAAGCTTCAAGTTATCCGATGAACTCAAAAATTTCGTGTGGGAGTCGCAAAGATACCCGAAACGTGTCTTGACATAGAGCGGGGTAGAAGGGGAAAAGACCACACTATACAAAAGGGAATAATGAACGCACTTTGATCCAGCCTGTCCCCAACTTGCTGCCCCCCCCCCCCCCCCCCAAAATCCGGCGAAGGCGAATGTGTAACCACTTGAGCTTCACACGAAATTCGGAAATATGGTCAAATTCGCGCAAACCGAATGTAAACCTTGTACAAACATTTTGAAGCCGCTCAAATTTATCGAATTGGATTTGAGTAAGATCAAGATAGCTGGCATCAGGATAATCAAGGATGGGTAAAAGAAGTGATCGTGCAAGCGCAGTCTTGGGCCTGCAGTCTCGACATGACGCAAACTGCTGTCGCAAACTATCGAGCGATAAATAATATCAAAAATAATTGTTTGCCGTAACGATGCTTACGACAAATGGAAGTCTCTACACCCGAGATAACGCGCAAGATCGTACATAACTTTGACAAAACAGTGTCGGAACGCCAGCGAAAAGCTTATTCATAGTTCAGTTTTTTCGAAGACAATTAATGTCCGTAACAAATTCACCTTGAATACAGGCAAAATTAGTGAACATGATTTAATAAAAATAATTATTTTTCTGGAAAATTGTATAGTGGCTATGTAAACTATACCTTGGAAACACTATTTTTCATGAAAACTATTAAGTAGCGATAACCATTTTAAAGAATTAAAATAAGTTGTTAAATATCTAAGGACGGGTACATATTACAATACCGACATTTCATAATAACTATGACTGAAATACCGACGTCCGAAACATCGAAGTTCAAAATACCGAAAGTTTGAAATACCGATAGCCGTTATATCGAAACATGAAATACCGATGTCCAAATGCCCGAAAGGATGAAACCCCGAATGGACGAAATCCCGAATGGACGAAATACCGATGGATGAAATCCCGAAGAGCGGCAACTAGTCTAGTCGCAGGCAAATTGTAGGATTCATCATATTGAACTGGGTGAAATAGGTTAGGTTAGGTTAGAACAGTGACCAACCGCGCGTGAGCCGAGCGAGCGAAGCGAGCGGTGCCGCGGCAGCGGCCGGCGAACGCTACTTCCAAGTAGCTAGCAGATTTTTTTCACCATTTTCTAATTATCCGGGAATTATACTACTGGGGATTATACATGGGAAAGGATGCAACATGCAAGCAGGCATGCAGCGTGCAAGCAGGCATGCAGCATGCAAGCAAGCATGCAGCATGCAAGCAGGCAAACAAGCATGCAACATACAAGCAGGCATGCAACATGCAGCAAGCATTGTTCCTGTCAAGGCTCCGGTGCTGCGGGGTTTAGGCGGCCCCACGCGAGCTTATCGTCGCAGATGGTTTTAACGCTCACCACCGCAGCCTCAGCCGCGGCGGCGGGCCTTCAAACCCACCTGCTCCTCAGCTCGCGGACCGCCTTACCCCTCCGCGCCTACGCGGGTTTTAATTACACTCTAGAGGTTGGACAGACAAGACTGCGTGAAGTCGGTTTTGCAGTGTTTCGTTTTTGTCACTAAATTTTGTAGCATAACATATTGATTTTGAACTTCAGGATAGGGATCTACGGGATTTTAAGCTTCGGGATATGGATCTTCGGGATTTTAAGCTTCGGGATATGGATCTTCGGGATTTTAAGCTTTCGGGCAAACGAACTTTTGGTATTTCAAACTTTCGACCAAACAATCACTCGGCGTTTAATTTTTCGGGATGTCGTCCATAGGTATTTTAAAATAGGTATTTTGAATTTCGGTATTGTAATACGTATCCCTAAGGACATTAAAATCTGCGTCCTTGCAACAGTATTACCTAATGCCAAACTTGTCAAGTGTCAATGTCAAGTCATTATGGAATTATAAATATTTTTTCATATATAATTTTGTATTTTCGTCTCTCACGTTTTCTCATATCACATCTGACATTGGCAGAATTGTCGACATCGGCACCATTGCCATAGACAAAAATAGAATAGAAATTGTTTATTTGTTGTCATTGCAAGCAAACAATGTATTTTCAATTCAATGGTATTTACTTATAATTGTTCATTGATGTGATAATGTTACAGCATATTATTACTCGGCTAACCCAATTTGGCTCAAGCGGCGACCCCACTGCTTAGAGTTTCTAATTAAAGTATAATATACAGTTGCGTAGTAGGACACTGGACTACAGCAACTCCGTAATGCTGTACCATTTGAAGAAATGGCTAACGTTCACCTAGGAGCTCGATAAACACGTCTCCTGATATTCTGTAAAGATACAGAAATTAAAAATTTCAACGGATTTTCACTTTCGTGCGATTTGCAGTCTCATAACCATATCAAGGCTGTTGGAGGTCTCTGAGGCAACATGAAGCAAGCGGTCCACACTTCAGAAGGCCACATAGCTTGGAGATGCATCATTTGTGGTGGCTATCTTCTGTAGTGAGAGCACGACGTAGAAGAAGAAGAAAACAATTTGAACTAAGTGAATAGTGAAAGTTTACATTTTCAATCAATAAATATTTTTCGATAGGTATGCAACATGCCCCATGTAAACAGTGTCTAGATTATTAGCATAAATGAACTTAGGATATGATTGTGGTAATGGAAATTTAATAAAGTTGAAAACATGATTTGTGGTTGTGCAATAGTTATTTTTCAATAGAATATTTATTTACAAAGAATGCACATACTAAAATCAGTTGTTACAGTTGTGAGGAATCCATGTAAATTCTACCTAATATAGCAGGCTAATTTAGTACATTTAAATAAATTACAAAAACTAAATTTCAATACGGTTAATTTACCGGTTACCGGCTAAGAAATCTTGTACAGATTAATAAATAAATCTACTAATGATGCTGTTAGCTGTTTTCTACATTATTGAAATGGTAGATCTTTAATATTGCTAGGTATTTTATTATAAGTTATAGGTGAGGTGCCATGCAGATATTTTTTTCTTGAGTAAAGAAGTTATGAGTCCCGTGCATGAGTCCTTGGACATTGTGCCAACCTATGTAAAATTTCTACATAAATATGTCTGTAATTTTGATCCTACATATTAAACAGTATCATATCCCTTACATATATACATTATCCCTTACATATATGTTTTCCCCTTTTATGAGGCATTTTGTGGAGAAGATGACCGGTTGAGAAACTGGTTTCGTCTTCTTTACAAAGTGACTCAAAACCCTAAAATTGCTATAATAATTTATGTATATACTAACACTAGGTATAAGGTACTTTACTTACACTACGGATCTCTGTTATCTGATTATTTGAAATAAATTAAATTAAATTAAATTATATCTATCTATGTATTGAGATCTCATAATATGAGATCTCAATATATAGATAGATATGATACTTACTGTTTAATTTCTGATACAGATATACAGATATTATCTGTACCATGTTTTATAGTTTCATTAGAGGTAGAAAGTACGTAGATGTTTATTAGTTTTTACAAATTTGGCTACTTCAATGATATAAAGGCATGGGAAGGTTAACAATTTATGAGACACCAAACCTTAAAACAGAAAGTAGGTACCAAACCATGGTAAGCAACCAATATTTTCGGTAGACTAACTTCTTTTTGATAAGTTATGCAGCTTACTCTTGTCCAAATTTCCTCTGCCTGTGCCTTCCTCGTCAACTGGCTGTCAATTAAGATCCCTAAAAATGTTGTAATGGTTATACTCTTTTTCTAAAGTTTATACGGTTAACCATAGGTAAACGTGTATGATTTAGGTTTTTTGGAGATTTTAATTAAATTTCATTATTTTCACTTTATTAAACTGCTGAGTTTATTGGTAATGTCATGCGGATAGGTGTGCAACATAGACATGACATGACATGACAAACAGAGTTGTATAATTAACATTGTAAACAGAGTGTCTAGAATTAGAATGTGTGAACTTAGGAAAGGATAGTCATAGCGCGTTTTGGGGGGACTGTCTTATGTGATTTTGACGTTCAAAAAGTGCTGATTCTCAGCCTAATTTGAATAAATGACTTTTGATTTTGATTTTGATTTCATACTGAATGGAGATTTAATATAGTTGAATGATTTGCGGTTGTGCTTTATTTATATACCTACTAAGATCGGACAATTCGCTCCCTTCAAAAAGATTTAAAATGTCTTTGGCTCCTTCTAATGCGGTGATTGTCGGCGACGTTCGTTCGCACGTAGTATGTCCTGAACCTATAAATAGGTGGACTTAAAAGCCTCATTGGTACAGACACACAGACACACCATCGCGACACATAATTCCGCATAATTTTTGTTTGAAACTACTTGCAAACACCAAAATATTATAGTTTACGATGACAAGTTGACAACGAATCACTTAGCGGGCTGTCAAAAATGGTTGCAAAGTATAATCGTAAACACTAAGGATATCGTCACTTTTTCGACCAAGATTGATAAAATACTGGTAACAACCGATAAATTTGAGTGTCGAGACTACCAAATATCGTTACATCTGGATTGTTAGGACTTAGCAACCGAAAACGATTGCTAAGCAGTTTGCGTCATGTCGAGACTGCAGGCCCAGATATATCCACATATTTGGTAGTCTCGATACTCAAATTTATTGGTTGTTACCGGTATTTTATCGAACTTTGTCGAAAAAGTGATGATATCCTTAATGTTTACGATTATAGTTTGCATCCATTATTGACAGCCCGCTTACTGATTCGATAGGATTGCTATTGATGTTACACGACACGGTTGGCGCAGTGGTTAAGCGATTGACTGCTGCGTTACGTGTCGCGGGTTCGATCCCCGCACGGAACAAATATTTGTATGACCTGCAAGTAGTTGTTCCGGGTCTGGCTGTTAGTGTATGTGAGTTTAAATGTTTGTAAACGCACCCACGATACAGGAGAAATTCCTAGTGTGGAGCAACGTTTTTTTTAAAAAAAAACCATTAAATAAAAAAAAACTATTATATACTATACTTATAGGAAGAAATTTTTTATTATAATTATGGCGGAGGCATATTTAGCATGGAATTTAGTCGTGCTTGAACATAGACGCGACATGATTGAACGACGACAAATTGGACGACACCGGCTCGAATGTGAAAAGCCAGTAGTGGATTTGGAGGACGGTGAATTTCTGTTTTTATACAGAATTAATAATGAAATATTCAACGAACTAGTCCGTGAACTTCAGCCATATCTGCAGAGACAACGATCTTACGGATTTTCTGTGGAGTCTCAAGTGAGTGTCTTTGCATAACGTTTTTATATCCTTCCAAATAAATACTGGCGGTGCTCCGATTTTACGCAAGTGGCTGCTATCAATTGCCTACTGGCTTGCAGTGGGGTTGCAGTATGAGCCAAAAATCGGTTAGCCGAGTGCATACATGTTGTAACTGAGGCTATTAATCAGAAATTGTTAAGGAAGTATGTGAAGTTCCCCATGGCACAGAAAGAGCGGAGTGTAGCAAAGGAGAAGTTCAAAAATGCTCCACACCCATTTCCAGACGCGATTGGAGCCATTGATTGCAGCCATATAAAAATTTTAGCCCCTAGAGTTCACGAGGAAGCCTATGTGAGTGGTCACCATGAGGGACATTCACTGAATGTGCAAGCTGTAAGTTTAACTTTAATAGGTATTGCTTTACCAATCTATAAGCATAATTGTATACCTACCTACATACTTATGGGCAAATTCGTCTGTGCGCACGGCCAGGAAGCGACGTTTTGATGGTGGAGACCGCCGTACATGGTTGCTTGGTAGGTAACAGGCCAAGGTTGTCTGCAAGAGGGTGCAATTAGACCACCGGATATATTTTCAATGTTTAATCTTTTAGGTGATGATGGATATCCGTTGGAGCCATGGCTGATGACCCCAATGAAACATCGACGCATTGGCACACCGAAGCGTCGCTATACGGATGCTCACTGCTCTGCAAGGAACATCGTAGAGAGATGCTTTGGTGTGCTGAAGTCTGTGTTTCGGTGGCTGTCACATCAACGCCAGTTGATGTACGAGCCCTATATTGCTGGCTTAATTATAAACGCATGTGCAGTTTTTCACAACATGAGAATAAAACACAGGTGGTGGAAGAACCAGACACGACCACATCAACCAATGATGATGAATTTGATGATTTCAGCCTTGAAGATACAGGTAATAATGCAGTTTAAAAATAAATTAAATATTCTTGACAGTTATGTTATAACATTCAGTCACTTCATTTATGTTGTAGTAATATAATGTATAAGCATATGGTATAAACTCTCTCCCTAAGCTTGCCCTATGGGAGGTTCATAGCCTTCACTAATTTCTATTTTATTCTCTTTTATTACTATTAACATTTTACTTCTAGTTTACAGGCAGCTTCTGTCTAATTTCTATTCTCTTTAAATGTTATGTACACCTATATTATTTGTGCAGATACGAGTATATGTATTAGCAGTAGCACTTTACCTAAATACCAACTATTTATTTTAGGTGTGCCAATGTTGAATGCATATTATGGTGTTGGTGTTCTATTTAAAGAATTAGTTAGTATAAACTATGGTTGTTTAGGTAATATCAAAATAATCTTAAAATCCAATGTTTTCTTTTTTGTTCCTAGTAACTGGCACTGGGAGAGCAGTAGCAGAAAGAATTTAAAGGCGTCTCATCAATACTTCTTTTTGTTAATAATTTTACTATTAAACACAAAATACATATTATAAATCATAAAGGACTTTTATTTTTCAAATCTTTTCATTAATTTTAATAATGACTTCTGCAATTTTGTCTGCTGTTTTCGCAATAACGAGTGACGTTTCTGATTGCGCTTTAACAGCTTCTGCTATTTTCTCAGCAGAGCTTGCGAACATAATGGACGCCACTGCTTGCGTTTTCTTTCCTTCTCCTTGCAGTTTAGCTGCAGCTGCAAGCATCTGCAATTAAAAACACAGATGGATAGAGAAATGTTTGATAATTCTCTGTATTATGCTGTTGAATCTTCAGAACACCATAATATGACATTACACCTGTTTTTTTCTTAAGAGTCAGGGATGGGATAAATGTTCGGGATAAATAAATGTATGGTAAAACATACCCTCATTGATTCAGCATTTGATTCTGCAACAGCCAGAAAATCCCGTCGTGCTAAATTATACTGCTCATCAACGCTGCGGCGAGGATTCAGATCTGAATAACCAAAATTAATCATACTTTAATTCACCTTATTTTATATTAGTATTGACAGTATATAGTAATAAAAATTTAAGCTTACTCCTATTTCGAACGCATCTCTCTCGCTGTACAATGGGTGCAGGATGAGGTGTACGACTTGGTGCTGAAATAATTAAATATGCTTTATAAATATTACCCTCCTTTCATGCTCTGCTGCAGTTGAGTAAAGTTATAAGTGTAATGTAATAAATTATGTTGTTGTAATAAGTATAACAAAACTCAAACGTACTTATTTGTGGTGCTGGTGACTGTATAGCTGTTTGCATCTGTTGCTCAGTTGGTGGTGGCAGTGGTGGTAGTGAAACCACAATCACGGTGGTTCTGCTGCCACTTGATGCTACGTTCTCTACCTCCAGAAACTGTAATTCATGGTCTGTAATAATGTAATTTTAATTTTATTAATCAAACTAACTAATGAAAATTGAAACGGAATGTACATTAGTTGTGAGCACATTTTAAAAACTTACATTGAGTTTGAGGTAGGCTGATGACATCACTTGTTGAGACCCCTGTTTCCATCTCACATTGTATTATCTGTAAATAGTTGTAAAAGTTTTTGATTTTAGTATTATTTATATCACACAAGATGAACTGTTGAAATACATGTAATAAGTAAAACACACTATACACTATCATCAGAACTCACGTCTTCCTCCGGCATAGAGTCCGGGCACTCCGGGCCAAAAGTGTACTCGATTCCAATCAGGGGCATCGTTCTACGCTCCACCTCATTTAAGTTTTAAAGGAGGTGGATTTTTAATCAGTCAGAGGAGCAGTGGTGACGGCTCAGTTGCCAGTCTGCACCCTTTCTCTTCGCAGCCGGGCTGCTTTACTGCAGGCCCTGCTTTTACCGTCTCTCCAATCCTACGGGAAAGATAAACAATTCAAGTAAATTATTAATATTGGCAGTGTACGTAGGTACCGAAAATAGGTGTAAACTTTACCGGCATTCACTGCTCTGGTGTTTTGATGGAACCATTTGGCAGCTGGTTCAGTTCTGCGGCAACCTCCTGCCAGCGCGCATCACATTTTTTCCGGTCCTGAAGGCCGGTAAACTTGCGGGTGTGAAGGTACGACCGGGTTTCCAAACTAGTTAAGAGGGCATCCATTTGGCCAGTCGTAGCACGCGATGTACGCTTACGTCTGAAATATTTAAGTAAACTAGAATATATTCATAATCTTAACATTACTTGATAATAGTCTATAGAAAATGCGTTCATTAATGAACCGACAAATTAGATTTGGAAACAGGTGTTGAAGCTTGTGGTACATACTTGACGCCCGCCGCTTGGAGCCGGGTCTGCAGCTCCATCTGCTGCACTTTCTTCACCAACCATTTTTTTCTTCTATAAATACGAAAATTATCACAAGAAACATTCCCAAGTTCAAAAATTAAGTGTCGTATATTTTGTTGTTTGTTATTTTCATGTCATAAGTTGTCTTTGACACCAACGTAAAGTTTTGCAAGGAGGTAAACTTTAATGCCCCTAGGTATTTAACAAGTTATTTTAATTCTTTAAAATAGAGACTTTAAAGTAGAGACTTCCATTTGTCGTAAGCATCGTTACGGCAAGCGAATCTTTTCGATATTATTTATCGTTCGATAGTTTGTGACAGCAGTTTGCGACATGTCGAGACTGCAGGCCCTGGTAACCGTTGGTTGTGTTTAATATTCACTAATATTACCTAGATACGATTTTATC
The DNA here is from genome assembly GCA_937001585.2 of Brachylomia viminalis. Taxonomy (NCBI): domain Eukaryota; kingdom Metazoa; phylum Arthropoda; class Insecta; order Lepidoptera; family Noctuidae; genus Brachylomia; species Brachylomia viminalis. The sequence continues at coordinate 24,927,831 of OW443294.2, read as the reverse complement.
TTTTGAATAATTTTAAAATAGCAAGCTTTTCCACAAGACGCTCCTTTAATTACTATGTCTAACGCAGTCTAGGCAGTCTTTGATTTAAAAGGTTCATACGAAGAAGAACGGGCAAGAAACTGTGGAGTTCCGTCCGTTCTTCTTCATAGAAACCTACTACGCTTTGGAATGTTGCTAGCTTCATCTTTGTGACTGACCGACCCCTTGACAATTCAAAAGTTCCTGTAATTGGTATTTATTTCAATTAAATCTCATATTACCAGCTTTGCTGACCGACAAACCCTTAAACCATGGCATCACCTCTTTTTGCATAGCTCGTGCCACCGCGAGATGCAGAGCAGTAATGTACAGAAAAGTACTAAAAAGAGATTTTGCTAACTAAGAGATACTGAAATCTATTATTTAACAGACCACGAATCAAAACGTAATTAATATTCCATTAAACCACGTTCAAAATTACAGCCACTCACAGCACAATGCTGAATATGAATGAACGCGTACCTACTTATACACACTATATACACTGAGTGCCAACAAAAGTGCGGATACCTTAATGCGTCGTTCTATTGTTTTCGAGTACTTTAAGTCGACCGTCCACTACCATGCTGGATGTGCACGGGGAGGTTTGCCACGTTAGCTTCGAGGTTCATTTTTTTTACCAGCCATGCAATTGTGTTTAGCGTTGCCATGGGTCCGAATAAGCGATCCCTCAATTATTTATTACAAAGTAAATCTAAGAACGATATCAACGATTTTCTCGTTCATGAAATGTATCATTGTAGGTCTCGTTTAAGAACACAGTCGTCCTCGTCTCGTTTGCGATACATATATATTAATAGTTGATCGCTGACTAGTGAACTAGTGGAGAGAGAGTTCTCACCGGCAATGTGTACACTTTGCCGGTGAGAACTCTCTCTCCACTAGTTTGTCGCAGCCGCAAGAGATATCAAAGAAAAAACTCGCTCAGCGTCGCTCGCTTAGCAGGCAGAACACTCGCTGAGAGATTCTCGCTTAGTTCATACACATGTTTACGCGCACTCGCTCATAGCCCAACGACAAAAATTGACCAACACACTCGCTACTAGTTGCTCACCAAATTGTTACTAATCGCTTGTGGCCGTGGCTGCCGTGACCTGCTGTGGAGCGGCGCCTTTATGTAAGAGTCTCGAGGTCACGTCTCTTAATGATAGGTGAGTCTCGTTCGGGAGAACTTGAAAATGAGCCAATTTTTTTGCACTGACTTCTCGTTTGTTTGAGTGGATGTTGTGTAGGTAGGTTTCACTTGCTGAAAGCATTCGATTTTAGGTTTTTTAGTTTCAAAGTTCTTTATCATCATCAGGCTCTATGGACCCTTTCTAACAGGTATATTGTATAATATAACAGAATTCGTATTAAATTATCTGCTACATAAATCAACCGATAGTTTTTCGGAGGTTCTAAAACAGTACCATTGCATCTCGTCGTATTTTCGACTATGAATTACCAACAGCGAATACATTTGAAAACATTCTAGAATTTCTATTTGAGAAAGAAACTTACCTGTTCAAAAGTCATAGAATAGAAATTGTTGAATACTTCTTCCTTCTTTCAAAATATTCTTAACTTTCATAGCACAAACTCGGCAACTCTAGTAGCATTGGTCTTATATGGTAAAACTTCGACTGAATAAAGTTTATCTTTGCAACAATGGAATGACCGAATGTAACTGTATCCATTGGATACTTTTCCCAAGTTTAGCAAATTCAACTAAGTTTTTAGAGTATTGTACTAGTTATCTTTTTGGTTTTGACGTATGCGAATCGAAGGGTCCGTTGATGCCACTGAACCTTCGATTGGTGTTCAACGACAAATACTGTAGAACGGTGTAATTACAAAAAACAAAAACAAAATATTTTGTTTTGGACGGTTTCTTACTGCATGTTCGTAGTTTTAATGATTTCTATTATGCGCTCCTAAAAATATTATTGAACACTTTAATATAATGATTGAGCCTCTAAACTAATTCCTGTTTTGGTGTCCTAAAAATACTAAATAACCAAGTTGCTGCGATCAATTTGGATGTAGCATGGTTCGTCATAGTTCCAACATTTTTTTTTTTTTTTTTTTGTTTCCGTGGAGGAAAATCGTCATGGATTTCCGCCGCCTTTGGGCGGGCGGCGGGGTCTGTCAGACTCTTACTGACTAAAAACCACCCCGGTGTTCTATCTCACACCTACCGCGCCGGGGGTCGCGGGAACGTACGATCCTTCCGCAACCCTCGAGTCATAGTTCCAACCTCACCAAACCTGTGCGACGGCGTGTGTCAGAGAGTGAAAAAGAGGCTAAATTATTTAAAAACGTGTGCATCTTTAGACGCACAAAAAGTTTTTAGAGGTTCATTAATTTTAAAAAAATTACCGTAATTTAAGGGTCATTAACTTTTTAGAGGATCAGTTAAATTAGAATAATTAGAAAAATATATTTTTCGTATTAGGTCGTAGTTTGAAATTGTTTTTTTTAAACATGATTCAAAGCAAATATAAATTAGTTACATATTGTATTTCAATAAAGCTTATCGCGTCATTTTTAAACAACCAAAAATAAGACAGAAAATTCGAGTGTAAAAAAGTAAATAAAGTTAGTATTAAGAAATCAATAAATCAGTCAATTCTCATTGACCTACTTTTATTATAATAAATAGAATTTTAAATTAAATTTAAATAGAATTTGAATTTTATTGTACATTACAATCCTCTTTCACCTTCTACGTTTGACAGTTTGGGAGAAAAAATATTGGAAATAAATGTACGGACAATAATATCTGGTCTCCGTCGCTGTAAAAACGAATACATTTTCGATTCTACAATAAAACAGGAGAGTAGAAATATAAAATCTATTTTATAAAGTCTTGCATACGTCCGCTTTTGCTGTTATCGCAACAAAAGTTAAATGTACGGACCCGTTACGTCGAGTTTGCAACAATAGTTTTAAACCGGAATCGAACTCGTGGCCTTTCGATCGGAAGTTCATACTTGTTGTTTGAAACTGGTGTAACGCTTCGTTAGAATCTGTTCACTGTCGTTGTTTTAGCAAGTCCACTTAGCAAATGGCAGTAATTTTAATTAAATAAATGCGCGTTTTTATAATTTTTGCCGTGGCGTTTTTAGCATAGACGTCAACGTGCACGTCACGGGATCGAGATAACACAGGGAAGTAAATTGTATGAAAATAATATATGAAGACGCTTTTAAATTTCCGTTCACGATAACGTTTTAACGTGCACGATTGAGTACTACGTTTTAAAGTGTTTATTTTTAACTAGCTGTGCCCCCACGCACGCTTCACTCACGCAGTAGACTGAGGTGAAAATGTACATAAACATAGGGTTAGGCAGTGGTAGTCGCGCGGGCTTGCGAACGGCGAGCAATAGGCAGCTCGCCGGCCGATAAGGACCAGGCCCGGGTCGACGGTGCGTTGTGTTCCACGCGCGCCTCAAAGAGATGTCAGCAACAATGACGGAGTCCGCTAGGGCCGATCCTGCCAGGGTTGCGGGAAAGTCCGAAAGGGTCACCGTGGCCCCTGGCACAGCCAACTGAAGGAACACGGGTGGGTTTCAGTCGGTAAGAGTCTGTCACGCCCTCCCGCTCCACCCAGAGCGGGAGAAGTTATTAATAATAATAATAATTCATTTTTATTTCGGACACAAAAAGATCCATAGAGTGTTAGTAACATACTAAATAGCTTATTATTTAGTGTTAGTACCAATTGACCTCTGCACAAGAAAAATTACGATTGGAGAGCTATAGCTCTCCGCTACAGTTCTCAGGATGCTGTTGCGACTGTCTCTCACTCTCCTGAGTAGCGAGGCACTTTTTTTACGAATGATCGCGTGAAATCCGTCGGTACGAGCTTGCGCAAACATCCCCGGCGCACTGCAGTAGCGAGGAAGTCTCAACAACATCCTGAAGGCATTATTATATAGGACGCGCAGGACATCTAGCGACCTTTTGGTGTAATTAACCCATAGATTACCCGTGTACAGACTCTGGCAGTAGGCCTTGAAAAGAGTTATTTTAACTAGGTCCGTACACTGAGCAAATCTACGATTACCCACCCTATTACTTATTATTCGATGACATACCCTACAAAAAAAAAAGGCAGAGGTAGTCACTACTATAGTATAGGTTCCCATATTTCGCCAGTTATGTTTATATCTCATGTAATAGGGGACGAGCCTATTGATATCAACTGGGTACACATCCAGATTCAGGGCTGCTACAAAAAAAAAATCTGATAGAAAAATCCATAACACTTTGCCCGACTTGGGCATCAAACCCTGGACCTCATGCTCCGCAGAAGCGTTTGCGACCGCTAGACCAACGAAGTGTAATTTAATTAAAACATTCGGCTCCTCGTATAAAAAATTCCAATCACTATCTGCAAGCCAAATGAATTTAAATCTGCAATACGTTGATGAGAGTTGATGAAATTACTCGTAATATCTGACGAAATATTATCACATTTAATACTTTTCCCGGCAAATGAAAATTACAATTTGTACTCCAGCCCGATCAATTACTAGAATTAAATTAAGCGCATGAGTTACGGTGAAGTGTTGCCACGTTCTTGTTGACATTAACATTTTTACTTGTTTTTTTTTCCCTTCAAAATCTGTCAAGTTCAAATTCAAATTTACTTATTTGTTGTCGTCTACTCAGTAACACCAGAAAAGTTGGACTCAACTCGGCTCTTATAATGTGTATCATAAAATTTTTGTCAAGTAACCTTAAAGTAATAATTACAAACTTTTTCCTTATATCTTGCACCGTTAAATAAATAATAAGTACAAAAAAGCAGTGCAGCTTTACATTGTGTAAATCATTTTATCACCACTGCTCTCAAAACGGTGAAGGAAAACGTCTTGAAGAAACGTCCTAGAACCAAACATTCGAAAACATGTGATATCCGCCAACTTGGCCGGCATGGTGGATTACAGCCCACTCTCTCTCACAGAGAGGAGGCCTGTGTCCCAGCAGTGGGAACGTTAGAGGCTGATTATGCTTAAATGAAGACACAAAATTATCGAGTATCAAGAACTCTTAGCTCCCTCTCCTTAGAATTTCCAATTCGTCTATCCATTAAAACCTTGTTTATGTACTCGTTTATTAACAGTGTGGAGTGAGTGCTGATATTAAATTCCCGATAGACATGAGAGCAGGATGTGTTCATTAAACGCTGTGCTCAAATGAGGTCGGCGACAATATCGGATTTCGGTTCGAGAGGAATCCGGTGGCACCCCTTTGTAGAGTCTAGACTCTTGAGTTTGGAAATTATAATGATTGTGGCAAAAATTTGATTAAAACGTTTGTGCGGTTGACATATCATTGCTGAAGTTTTGAGTTTCATTATTTATATTTTCAATGAATTGGTAATGTCAAAACCCAAAACAATGAAAGTGAAACACGCTATAAAATATTTTATGTTGCTGCTATAAGGTAAAGTATTATCTATAATGAAGAAAAAAAAATTTAAACATCTAACAAGCAGATTCTAAAAACACAAACTTTAGATTTCTATTCTTCCGTCCGAAATACTCGTAGCACGACTTTTGGATCACCGAAGCACCTTGAACAAAAGGTCACATTTCATAAATAATAGGCGTATTGTAAGCTCGAACTGCCTTGGCTCCTATTTTTGACGTTCAGAGATTGGCCCTAACAAGAAGTACCACTAAAGTACTTAGAAGCCACATGTAGGTTTGAAACCTTACAAAAATTGTAACTAAGAGAAATTATTTTCAACAAAGTTCTTAAAAGTTTCCGAGCGATTGATATTTACAAACGATTCTTGTGAAATAAGCTTACATGTGAGTCTTCAGAGTTCTTTACCCAGTACGAAGTGCGAAAATCTGTTGACAGGAAAATTATTTTGTACTGTGTTAAAAGGATACTTTATAAGTATATTATTATCGTGATTTTTTTTCGCGTATAGATATTCAAAGTGTTGACATTTACCTAGGTTAAATTCTGTTTATTTGAAGATCGTGAAGTCAGAACTGATATTTCAGCTCTGGTTGAGATAAATACGTTTCAATACATGCAACCTTATGTATATTTTGCTCTTCTATCTTTATGTATATTTCATTTTTAAGTATGATATGTGTGCGCATGAATAAATAGATAGACAATCACCATGGTCACCCAAGAATTTGGTTTATTAAAGTCGACCACAAAAATATTCCTGTCATAATGACAATTGCAATCACACCCTGAATTGGCCTCATACAGAACCTAAAAATGAAAGCTTCATTATCATCTGACAAAACATACCTCCCATTTTATATACCCTCTACAATTTCCATATCCAGAATATGAATTACGGCATTCTCTTTGATCAGCTTATCAGTCCCACTTGGGCGCCAATTGTTCCGAACAATTCATAAAATTAAAGTTGCCTTGTCCATCATTATTTAAATCCCAAAGTACAAATATTAGCATATTTATATTATCAGAAATCTAAGCTATTATTCGTTTACAAGGACCTTTGACATCGACGACTCCGGTCTCGAGGGAAATCAAAGCATGTCATGTCGTGAATACAGCGGACCGTTTAAACATCGCAAATAAATGGATTTATTTGATCTTGGGTTAGTTAGAATGTATTTCGATTTGATTAGGCTGTTGACTGTCGTGAAGTGCTTTCGGGTTCTCGAATTTGCTGTTAACTCTGTTTTTTTTTCGCATCTGTTTTTCTATGCTCGTAACCAAAAGAAAAGAAAGAAATTATTTGGACACAGTTCGTGAAACACAGAATACAAATAACAAAATAAAAAGTGAAAATAATGGTTTAACAACAATAGTGTGTGTCTCACGGCTGCGCCAAAAAGGACCACATACTTCATTGTAAAAATATTTCTAACAACTACAATTTGCTCATTCATCACTGTTCCTGTTTTCTACTCGAACTAAGATAAATGTTTGCGTTAAGTGTGTTAAATGCTTACAATAATCCTGCCACAGATTAGGTTGTGAGTCATTAACTCCTCCATAGATATGACCTTAGGCTTTATAAACCGTCACGAATGTCGAACATAACCGCGAATCGTTTTGTTTCCAATGTAGGTACATTTTCTTTTCTTCATGAAGAAACCTATAGATAGATAGACCTATAGATATTTCTGTTAGACCTTGCGGTGAATGAAATCTATACTATTTAATATATTCATTAATGTAAATATACATATGTAGGTCACACTGAAAGTGTGTAGAAAATGAAAAATGGAATGATGTAGAAGCCTGTTATTATTTTTATTGCTTTTCGAAGTGGTATCCGTTCCTTTCTAAGCACCGTCGCATACGATGGAACTATAGACTGTAGCAGTGGGCCCACTCTTCTTTCTCCCACGCCTTTTTCAAACGCAGCCATGGAATATTCAGGGTTCATAAAACGAAATCAACTAAGTTTATCTTTTACTTTTGGAAATTAATAAAAGCCACAAGGTGCAAGGTCCACACTTTAATAGACAAATATTCGCTAGTCCATCTTTTTGTTTTTTTTTTGAGGGTGGGAAATCATCATCTTCTCCCGCTCTGGGGGGAGCGGAAGGGTGTGTCAGACTCTTACTGACTAAAACCCACCCGTGTACCAATCTGCAGTAACAGTATTTTTATCTTCTAGGAAAATTGTTGCGAAATTACCCATCCGTCCAAAGAATGAGGCAATCATCTTTTCCCTTGATTTCTGCCCTTTCTTTACTTTTGTCGCCATAATCTTCGAATGAAAACAGCTTTCGCCACCTGTGAAGATATCATATTATACAGCATTGAGTCACCTCCGTCATACTTTTCAAGCATTGAGCGACGCGAATCCAAACGACGGCGTTTTTGTCAAATTATGAGGTATCCATCTAGTACAAAGCTTTCGGACGCCTAAATGTTCGTGTAAGACTTTTTGTACTTGACTCATACCAATCCCTAAAGCTGCTGAATCTGTTTATATGTCACCTATCTATCAGCTTCTATCATTATCCGCACAGCATTCACGTTATCTTCAGTAGTCGCCGCAGAAGGACGTTCTTCTCGCAAATCACCAGTGAGTTTGATTTGACCACGTTTAAACTCATTAAACCAGTTGTAAACAGTAACGAGGGCTTCGTCATGAAATGCTAATCAAAGTCTATCGTAACATTGTTGTTGAGTAAGATCGCAACGAAAGTCGCAATAAATCATTGAACGAAAATTTTCTATAGTCAAATCCATTTCGATACACGACAAACACTTTTTAAATTGCCGCCAATATCCAAACACACATGACATATGAATTTATTACACATCTACAGATTCCCAAAGAGTTCCATTCGAAATCTAAATACATTTTCATAGCCTGCTTTTCTTACTGGCCTATTCTAAAAACTTTTAGTGTGAACCCGTATATATATTATCATAACGCTGAAGAGTTTGTTTGTTTGAACCATTGACTTATTTGAACGCACTTATCTCAGGAACTGACAGTCGGATTTTTAAACATTATTTTTGAATTTGATAGTCTAATTTTTAAGAAAGGTATTTAATATCAAGCGACGACACATATTTGATGAGCAAAAAAAAAAGTCAGAAAGAACGCTAAGCGAAAACGAAAAAGATAATTGCGCTGGCGGACGATGCGATGTGACGCAGTGCTCTTGACTCTAGTCTAGGTCAGTGGTGACAGAGACAGAGTCGACGATGGAGTGAGCTTACCCAGAAGTAGCCTGGTCGCTCTCACTTTGAATAGACTAGGGCTGTATGCATATAAATATCCAATACTCACATTGTTTCATGTCAAAAACAGCTGAAATTCCAATATTGGCGATCGCATGTTTATGGTACATTGCTCATAGCGCTTACTGAACTCAAATAAACACCGATTACAATAGAAACTATATACTAGGTACTATATGTACAGCCAGCAATTTATAAGGCAGTTATGTAAGCAATACCTTCGTATTTGCATACACAAATGTTGACACATTTGTTTGTTGTAACAACAGATTTGTTATGTAGGCTGTTTGCTGTTGTGTTCGTGGTTTTTTTGATGATTACTTAACATTCTACAATCTTCGAAGGGGTAAGCAGGTCAGACAGAATACGAATCATCGTCAAGAGACCAAGAAGCAGGGGGGTTAAACCCATGTAAAAGCGGGAGAGCTGATTGCCAATTTATATTCTGTATACCACAAACCTAAAACATACTCATTCAAACTTCTGATAGGTAATTTATTTTTTTAAACATACTTGATAGTATCGAAACTTACTCCTATTATATCGTCTTACGAGCCGCCTGTTCCTTTAGTTCATTCATTGCTCTCACTTAAAATACTCTTCATTCCACTCTCTCTCGCAACCGCTACCGCTTGTGGACGTATACGTGGCGGCCCAATAAAACTCTCAGAAACTCCTCTCAAAAACTCTTCTACCGCGAGTCGACACGCTGACCAGGTGGTCCCATAAAAACCCTCTACTCTAAAACATGTGAAAATAAGTGAATACCAGTGTTGTGTGGTGATTAAACATTGACTGGAGGTGGGAAGTCACAAATTAAGAACCAAGCAACCGATGAGCATATACGTGCACATGCAGCCTAGTGGAATCAATCATTATCCGAAGAACCACAAAAACCTGATCACAGATAAAAATCCATGTCAACATAAGAGAACATAAACGCAATACGTTCTCGTCATAAATCACAAACAGCCGGTGTCATGAACAGTAGATAACAAGATCTACATACACCAGCGGTCCCCAAACTTTTTGTCACATAATGCACCTGCTATGTTTTTCGGTTTTGGGTAGACTGCTTAGCTAATATTTATTTTTTGAAAATTCATCAACTTAAAATATGTTTTGACTGATGTCTAACTGTAGTAAGATGTAGAAGAAAAAAACAACCTGCGACCTGCAGGTCGTCGTCGACCCCTGGGATTCGATATAGACCACGCTGGGTATCAGTGATCCACAGTAATAAAATAGTAACCAAGAATGTTTATCCATTTGTCTGTTTATCTGGGTGTATGTTTCGGATTTGCCCGCTCTCCAACGCATTTTAGTTGAAACTCGAATATTTTGATGCAAAATGTGGATGGTATTTGTGAGGAATTGTAGTTTTGTGATTATTATGACATTCTCATAAAAAATCCGATTTAAAATAGTAATAATTTCACATTAGTGATATATGAGCAACCGTTGTTAACTAAAAGCCTTCTTTCTATAAATATACATAACTTAACCGATGGAAGGGCTGGTCCTTGTAATAAAGGAACACAACAATCACACTGATTTATAGTTCTATAGTGACAATAAACAACTAACTTATGCTTTGAAAATGAAGTAATCACTTTTTTTTTTTCATTTCACATTGCAGTAGACTATTTGCTACTGCATAGTAAACATGATGATGTGTGTTTAGCTACTATTGTGAACGGATCGCGCCTGCGTGCTCTAGTTAAGAGTATTTTGCAGACGCATCACAACAACGTCGCGGTGTACGTCGATCTATCGGGGCCACCGCGATGACCCAGTTACAAGTGCGGAAGTCGTCATGAAGTGTTTATTATAATTGTTTTGGTGTCACGGTTGCCTTAAAACTAAACAATGGCTGCAAAACAGTATATTAAAATCAAAACTGATCTGGAACAGCAGTTGTATGTCTGTTACATCCAGGAGAAAACAGACAAAGAAAACCTGCAACAAATGGTACGTCAACTGAACGGCCATATACAAAGCTTGCAGGAACAGGTACAAATCTTCAAGGACAATTAAAATGCTAAAATGCACAAGAAAAAGAAGAAGTCTCAATTAAGCAGGTCAGTGAGACCGTAACGCCTTCTCTGCCCACTAAAAGTGAAATTGTGTACAGCACGGATGAGGATGAACTCGCCAAAGAGACTGGGTAGATTAGGACAAAAAACAGGATGAAAAGGAAGTCGAACACCGCCCTTACTGCAACACCACTACAACAAGCTAGAATCGAGCGCTCAGGAGCAGCAACTCAACAACAAAGAGAAGGCAATGGCTAAAAATATTCTAGCAATTCCACAATTGTAGTGGACGGTGTTAAGAATTATCAAACATTCTACGACTTTTTGGCTGAATCTCATACAGTAGAAACATTTACCGCCAAAATGTTAAGCGTATATTATGTTAAATGTAATAGTGTTAAAATAAATGCCATAACTGAGGAGTCCTACAGTGGTTGTCCGACGTCTAACAGAAAAGAACTGTTATGACACTCATACGAAGATAAACAGACCAGGATAATAAGGGTATTGGTGAAAAAATTGCATTCTTCCTGCCTACCGGATCGGATTAAGGATGATTTAACTTCGCAAGGATTCCAGATAGAAAATGCAATAAACAAGTTAAGTTGGAGAACAAAAGAACCGCTGAACCTGTTTATATTGTCGTTCAAGAATGACGAAGATGTCAGTAAAATATACGGCATGAAACATATCCTAGGGTGTTAGGTTGAAATAAGCCCGCTTAAAACGTCAAAAACCATGCCGCAGTGTAAGAGATGCCAGACTAATGTTTATACCCAAAAGTATTGCTCACCAAGGTGTGTTAAGGCGACATTAACTGCCCGCGCCCTTGAGCGAGTGAGAGGAGTTTGCGTCGCGCCCCGCGACTAAAGTCAGACAAAGTCAGCGATACACTGCCGCCCGTCGCCCGCCAGAGCCCCGCTTCAACGCGCACCAAGATTATTCGAAAAAACAACCCACCTTGATTTATCAAACACAATACAAGTAAAAGCCGTATACTCGTACTAAAATATGGGTCATTAAATTGTCTTTTATATGATTAAAGTTTCATGTAAATACACCCCATAGTTTTTGCGTGATTATCGTTTTTTTGTCCACGTTAGACAATACTTTACAAATTTACAAATTAATTACACTATGTTATTAAAATATAATTTCACATTTTCACATATCAAATTATGAATAAAATTGTCTAGTATAACACATATTTTTTTCAAAGAAATAAGACTAGAAGTTTAGACGTGATGTTCAATATAAAATCATTAAATGTCGTTTATCTACGCCTTAAATGTACAGATAAACATCTCACAGCCAATTTCAACAAACCTGCACAAGAAAACCCTAATTGGTTCCACTGTGGCTTACCTCACCCACCCTTTTTAGTTGCCAAGGAGATGCAAATGTTAAAGGATAAAAACTCAAAAAATAATCCACCTAACACCCTGCCATTCAGCAAATTGTTAGAAACATCGAAAAACAGACTACAAAACAAAGTGCACAGTTTGCACAGACAATCACGATAACTGCACATACATCTAAAAATGTCTCATATGCACAAGCGGTAAAACCAAGCACACAACGGTCAAATTTTGAGGACAAGCTCAACTAGAGCTTGAAGTGCATATCCTAATTTGACAAGAGATTAGATAAATTAGAATCAAGCACAAACAAAATCAATCATGAATAGCACTAAAAATAATAGAGCGGAATTCCAACGGACTGCTGCAAGGCCAACATGAGTTGCAAGTAGTCCACAGATCTATTGAAACGCATTTCACTAAACAGTCTTTTGTAAAGTTTAGAGGCTATAAGGTTTATCACTCGCTACACCCTAACAACGTGTTGTTCACTAATAATAATTTAATAAACACTAATAATAATAATAGGAACAGAGCTCCCACCTCTTTCTTGCCTTTATTGGCTGGCTTGAGTGGAGGTTCGCAAGAGCAAACGTGCTCGGAGGAAGGTAGTATTCCAGTAAGGTGCTGGTAGGGATCTTGACCGTACTTCCGGGATTGTCCTGATAGCCGTGGAATACCTCTCCACTCCTCAAGCACCTCAAGAAGTGTTGCCTGCTTGTTGCTACGTCACTATGTGCTAGCGACCGTTTTCGGGGGCCCATTATTGAGTGTGCAAGTCACCCCCTGACATTTTATCCGTGTATTACACCACATTGATCAGGCAGGGGACATAGTACTTCCATAGTCCTAGGTAATCAATCCACTATAGCTACCCAAACCCACAGCCCAATATGTTTTGTTCCTATATTTTGCAATAGTCCTGCACCAACCGGGGGTTGTCCTTGGGTACACATGCGTAGTGCATACAGGGATAATCGTCGGTTAGTGCCTCAACACTTAAAATTGTCTAAGGGGCCTCTGCAAGTTGGCTTCGGCCCCTCGTACGCCTTCCAAAGGTCCGGGACCCCAGGGTCCCGAGAAATGTCAAGCACAAACTAGAAAAAATAATACTAATAATGTCGGAAACGTTAGGCATCAATGTTACTGACATGAAGCAATCGTTTAAGGAACGCTTCTTTGGCCGCCTGAAAAAAGTACTTAATAGTCTTCTATCAGGCGGAAACAAGGTGCGCGCCTTCAACGGTTGGGTCATGCCGGTTTTGATGTACTCTTTCGGCATACTCAAATGGACTCAGACCGAACTCGACGCCCTGGATAGGAGGGTCCGTACGTTGCTGATTGCAAATCGAATGCATCACCCACGATCATCGGTAATGAGGCTGTATACCCCGCGAAAGAGTGGAGGTCGAGGCTTTTTAAACGCTAAGACCCTCCACAATCGCGAGATATGCAGTCTCAGGGAATATTTCCTAGAAACCGACGTGGGTATGCATCGAGATGTAGTCACGGTGGACAAGGGCCTCACCCCGCTCTCCTTGGCTAAAGAGAACTGGCGCAAACCTGTAGTGCTTGACACTAATGATCGCATGGAGGTATGGCAGAGTAAGGAGCTCCACGGACGCTTTTTCCGGGCCCTACATGGACCGGATATAGATCTACTAGCGTCCGTTGCCTGGCTCCGATTCGGTGACCTCTTTGGAGAAACCGAAGGTTTTGTCTGTGCAATTATGGACGAAGTTATGATGACGAACAATTACCGGAGATTTATTGTGAAAGACGGCACGGTTGACATCTGTCGGGCATGCCACCGGCCGGGAGAATCAATCAGGCATATCATCTCCGGGTGTTCTCGTCTAGCTAACGGAGAGTACTTGCATAGACACAACCTTGTAGCCAGGATAATCCATCAGCAGCTTGCTCTGAAATACAACCTTGTGGAATCGGAGGTACCGTACTACCGTATGTGCCCGACCCAGTTCTCGAAAATGGTAATATCACATTGTACTGGGATCGATCCATCATCACTGACAGGACTATTGTTGCCAATAAGCCTGATATAGTGGTGGTTGATCGATTCGAGCGACGCGCAATGATTGTTGACATAACCATCCCGCATGATGAGAACCTCGTGAAAGCCGAGAAAGATAAACAAACCAAGTATCTTGACTTGGCTCACGAGGTTGTCGACATTTGGGATGTGGACTCAGCGGTCATTGTGCCGATAGTCGTGACAGCCAATGGGCTAATACCCAAGAGCCTCGACCAACACCTAAGGAGGCTCTCGTTAGGCAGCTGGATCAAGGGCTTGATTCAGAAAGCGGTACTTCTGGACACTGCCCGCATTGTTAGGAAGTTTCTCTTTCTGGAGCCCTGACCGCCGGTAGCTTGGACCCTGTTCCCGATACCGGTGGGCTACTATTTTTTATATTTTTAAATGTTTTTGGTATCTTTTTGTTTATAAAAATATTTAAAAATGTAATTGATATGTTTATAAATGAAATAAAGGAAATAATATATAAAATATATTATTATGTCATTACGAACAGTGTAAATATGAGGAGCCAGACACACAAGCTGCGGCGATATCGGTTAAAACCAATAAATTTAATGTTACAGAAACGGCTGTATACTGTCCTCCAAGACAAACGATAAACAAAGAACCATATGTACACTTCTTCAGACTCCTTAGACGGAGATTTATATTAGGTGGTGACTTTAACGCTAAGAACACTCTTTGGGATCAAGATTAACTTCAACTAAGAGAAGGCAACTTCTAAGTGCAGTTAAAGACATGCGCTGTGACGTCATAAGTACTGAAAACCTACATACTGTCCGACTGACCACCAGAAACTACCAGATCTTATCCACATGTTCACTGTCAAAAACATACCGAACAATTATCTGAGTGTGGAAGAGGGGTACCACATGAACTCCGATCACGCTCCGTTAGTATTACAATATATTACTAAGAGAAAATCACCTGACATAAGTTTACTGATTGGGAAAGTTTTAGCTTAGACCTACAAAATATGTATTATTAACCTAAAAACTTCAAGATCAGCTCGATTTTGAAGTTAAAAAGGTTAGCAACAATATCCAATAATGTGCATGGAACAATACAACACAGCTTATAATTTTGTTTTTAAGGAAATACTTACCCAAAGGAAATTTTCTCTTATAAGATTTTTTTTCATGTAATAGACCTATTATATAAATAAAGGACACAAAGAAAAAGATGGCAGCAAACTAGATTCCCGCTAGTTAAAACTCTATTGAGTAACCGTACGAAAATACTGAAGTGAAAAATACAAACCTTTCAAGGTGAGGTTTTCAATACTAGCCTGCGTCGGTTAAGCAACGATACTCACTTTCGAAAGCGACAAAGTTACTCAAAAGACCAATTACACCAATTTATCATAGATGATAACGGAAAGTGGGCCTTAAGCACACTGTGTTTGTTTTTTCTCCAGAATTAGCTTACCTACTGATAAGTTATATGAGTAATAATAGTTTATTTTATTTGTCAATTTAGTTTTATTTCATTTTTATTCATTATTGACATAATCTACTAATTTCCATGTCTTTTAATGAGTTGCATAGCAATATATGGTTAGCTAGCGAACTCGACAATTGAACATATTATTCTTTTGAGCAACCGACAGCAAGTTCGTCATGCTCTCTTAGATGTCAATGCTTGCGGTAGCGTCAGGGGTCGGGTTGCCTCCTTCCCTCAAATATGGCGAGGGGGGTAATGTATGATCTTTGCGTTATGCTCGTGAACGGGTGCTGCTTGTGGTGACAGGTCATCTTGCTGACTATGGTCTGGTTATTGCTATTAGTATTAACTGTTTCTTTATTTTACTTCGAAGGTCCTAGTTTATCATTTGTGACTACAAGTTACAGCTACATATATAAACATAATGCAGCATTGCATATGTAAGCGGGCACGCCGTTTATGCCTGGAAGCTTTTTATTATGAATTATTAAGTTCTGTTTACATTTTTATTGTTTATTTCTGCTTGAGTATAGTTTTCAATAGTGGCGTGTGCTAGGTGACATTATGGCAAATAATTTTAATGTTTTTGCGTTTTGTAACGTTAATTACTTATTACTATATAGAATCCAGTTCTTCTAACTGAACAGACAGCAGTGCTGCTGGGGAGTTTGTTCCGCCACTTCTTCTTCCCAGCTAAAGCACTAGGAAGTGGTGCGTGTGGGCGTTTTGGGGGGACTGTCTTATGTGATTTTGACGTTAAAAAAGTGCTGATTCTCAGCCTAGTTTGAATAAATTACTTTTGATTGATTTAATTTAAACAATGAGCGAAAAGCTATAAGATTTGCACGTAACCCAGAGAAAACCTTGACGGCTTGCGGTTTGCCAATATTCTGCAAGATCAAAGAATTAAGCTTGTGACCCCGAAAGAAGTAGCGAAGGAAATACCAATCGTTGGCCTAAAAAAACTCACATTAATACGGGAGAAATCCTAAACCATCTCCCGCGTAATGCCATCGTTAAGCTTACTAGGCTCATCAATGCTGCATTCGTGCTAAAGCATGTTCCTGAGCCATGGAAAGTTGCTGAAGTGAGAACGATTGCAAAGCCTGGTAAACCACCTCACGAAGCATCATCATACAGGCCCATTTTCCTGTTGCCTATACTATCAAAGCTGTTTGAAAATTTGTTTTTAAAACGATTAAAACCTATCATAAGCGAGAGAAACCTGATCCCTGACCATCAGTTAGGTTTCAGAGAGAATCACTCAAATAGACCAAGTACACAGGATTATCAAAATTATTGAGAGAACGCTTGAAGATAAAGAAGTCTGCTCCAACTTATTTTTAGATGTGGCACAACTTTTTGATAAAGTTTCGCATAAAGGTCTGTTATACAAGCTAAGACTAATGCTGCCCAATGATTTTTCCGATATCTTGCAATAATTAATTACAGATAGAATGTTTCGAGTAAGGCACGAGTATGCCTTTTCCGAGTTAAACATTATTAAAGCTAGCGAGCCTCAAAGTAGTGTGCTGGATCCAGTCCTCTACCTGTTTTAGAATTGTTATAACCACCCAATCTTTATAAATGGGCAACAAGTGCCATACGCAAATACAGCCAAATACCTTGGCATAACTATTGACGCGAACAACAATTGCATTTTAAAAACACGTTTTGTTTAATTGGACGGGATTCCTGCTTATCGATACATAACAAAATTTTATTATATAAGTATATTCGCCAATATGGACATATGGCATCTAACTGTAACATATGGCATCCAACTGTAATAAACCGGCCAACATCGAAATTATACAAACATTTCAGAATAAGGTACTCAGGAGTATTGATAATGCCCCCTAGTATACGAGTATAAGAAATGACGACCTCCATCGTGACCTATAAATGGAACCCGTCACTAACATAATCCAAAAATTTGCTGAGACCCATGAACACCGACTGCACCGACATGTGAACATCGAGGCTAAACAAATATAGTACGCAGACTAAAACGAACAAAACCTTTTCCGTCTTATTACAAAACACGATCTAACTTTAGCCCCAACCTACACATTCGATTTAGTTTTTGTATTTGGAACTTTATGCCGACGTTAGTAAAGTTCTTAATACAAAATTGACAATCTAAGACCGGACTAAGTTGACGGTTTTGTAAAAGGAACTGTATTTCGATTTCAGTTAGGTTCTTATTTCAAAAACAGGCTCGATGGTTTAGACCATGTCAAAAGAAAAACCTTGTTTTGTAATAAGGCCGCTTGAGTTAGTGTAGTGAAAAAAGTGTTGAAATTATAGTGGCAATGACACGCATAATAACACATGAACTAACTGTTTATATCATTATATCAGAATGTGGTATGGTCTTGTGTTATATATAATCAACACTGTTCTAAATTTTAAATTAATTTAAAATTTAGAACAGTGAACAGTGAGTTAGAACAGTGTCATGTACATGTACATCATGTACAAAAATTAAGTTACATTAAAATTGCTTATTAGTCTTATAGGCTAGATTGTAATGAATTATTAAGAACTTGGTTCTCTGTAATAAAGGATTTAAAAAAACAATAATAATAACGCGCTGATCACTGGAACTACTCGCTAGATTTGAATAAAAAATGCCTTCGATAGCCCAATTTCGTAACATCACGCTACAATCCTTAAGAGCTTAGCTAAATGAAAATTAAGTCAGGATACGAAGTAATGGCGTGCGCGGGCGATAGGATGCGACGCGGTGGGTCAGGGACAAGAATTTTATACAGAAGCGGACGATGTTGCGGGCAGATGTTAGTATCAAATAAATTGCTTGTAAAACGGATTGGTTGTATAAACAAGGCTTCGCGTTGTTTACATCCATAGAAATAGTACCCATTAATTTTCGAGGCTTGAGGATGGTGATTACGTCGGGGTTAACAGTATAGAGACATGAGGAACAGGGTGTAAAGTTCACTCATACCTCCATAGAAAAGGGAGGATCCTGCGACCAGACGGGTGTCGTGTCTGGTGGGCAACTGCCCGACGATTGATGTCGGGACGTTGTATCTATGCTAGTTGCGTGGTAAAGTCTGCTTGCGCGATGCAGGATTTTCGTGACGTCAGTGTGATGCGTAGTTCGCATTTGCGATGTTGATACTGCTACAAGGTCAACAAAGAAACGTGCAGCCGTAGTTAGTGAGCCAAAAAAATGTTTGTATTTATAATACATAACTCAATAAATTGCATATTGTAATCATTCTTGGCAGTAGCTCCATGTGAAATACTGTTATTCAGCTGAATCCGGTTACAACTGAAGCCGGCAGGTTGAGGTCCTGAAAGGTTTTACCAAGAATTATTGTATAGGCACGGGTTGCAAACGTGCCTCCATTGCATTGTGTAAAAATATATGAAACCAAGGCTACACATGCGAATCGGCAAAAATCACGTTTCATTACGTCATTCGATAAAAAACAAACTATCATCTTTACACACTGCCATGTGGATACATGCACATACGAGTATGTGGATTAAATTTTAATGAAAATCTGTAATCTGTAGCTTTAGTTCCGTTTGTGTTTGCTTATCGATCGGTACAGATTCCAATTATTTAGAGACTGTTTGTTTATATACTAAGTAGAAATCGAATATTCAGATGATATTCAGATGCATATTCACCTAAAGTTGAGATGTTGGCTATTATGGAATGCACTTTTGTATCGAAAATATCCCGCGGTTCCGGGAACGACAATAAATGTTGGTTTTTGATTATAGAAACTGATGTATAAATGTACTTACTTTCAAATGTTGGCTTATATGGAATGCACTTTTGTATCGATCGTAACGCAATTCCGGAATCGACAAATTTAATGTTTTTTTCTGACCATAGAATCGGATGCATATCTACCTATCTAATATTCTGAAGTTGGTAGGTTGATGCCAAACTGCTGTAGCAAACAACGTTAAGATGATATAACGGACTACATATGTATATTTATAATAATTCATGAAATACCTAGGTATTTTTTTATAAATTTTTTTAGAAGTCGCTTCCCTTAAATCCCGTCTAGCTATGCATTCTCGGTGTTCCTGTCAGCCCGGGTTTTTTTTACAAAAATATATTTTAACATGCCGCGTCCATATATGTCAGAATGTACGTTTTAGGGCAGAATGCCTATTACATATACTGTCAAAAACTATAGTGAGGACAAAAAGGCTTGGGATTGAGTTGCTCCAATAAAGCACGGGCAATGTTAATTTATTTTTATTTTATTTTGCTAAATATTTTTACTTTTAATCTTTGCTATAAGTGTCTATACTTATTTACATATACAATGATATTAATATTTACTGTATAAAGTATAATATTATTTTTAATTATTGTGAATGTGAGGAATATGTGTGTTTTGTTCCAGTTTTAATCATGTTCTGGCACTTTGAATAATTTATGCGGCCTACTCAAAAGTCCTTTCTTTGGTATATTTCGTCGAATCGTTGAGCTCCTTAAGTTCTAAGTTGAGCTGCACGATTGCTGACAATTGCGTGCACTGACTAGACAGGTCCACTCAATCTATGTGGTTCTTTCCTCAAAAGACCATTATAGACACCTATCTACATAGTCTTCACATGATCTGACCAAGATTTTGTCTGGACTTTAAAAGAGACTGTGACCTCTGAGTTTGTTTCGGCCTTTCTTCTCAGAGTAGTCAGATAGGAAACGCCGACCTCATCTAGTTTTTAAAATACGACTGACGTGTAAAAGTGTTTGTACAAACCTACTTATAGAAATAAAATCATTTATCATACTTTCATAGCAAAAAATGTACTTTAGGCAAATATGCATCCGAATATCCGATCACTGGTTATAAGTTACTGGCTGCTGCCTGCGACGACGCGACATCTGTGTGTATTTTGGTATTTCATATTTTTTTATACATAAGTACTTCCAGGAAGCAAAAAAAAAGAAAAAAAAAAAGGATGCAAAGCCATCTCTTCTCGTCTTTCATAACAATCGGTAGGTAGTGGTTTAGGTTTGAGAAGGTAACAGACATTTGGGCAGACAGACAGAACTTTATCATATTAATTAAAGCAGTATCGATGATTCTCGTAGGTCACTGGTTCATCTAGCCGTATGCAATATTGATGACATCACTTTATTCAGACGGTTCCTCATCCCTGGGATGATACATCACGACCCAGAAATATAAACAAGTGTTTGGAAACTAATACTTTCACA
Source organism: Brachylomia viminalis (assembly GCA_937001585.2). Taxonomy (NCBI): domain Eukaryota; kingdom Metazoa; phylum Arthropoda; class Insecta; order Lepidoptera; family Noctuidae; genus Brachylomia; species Brachylomia viminalis. The sequence continues at coordinate 24,906,976 of OW443294.2, read as the reverse complement.
AACCATTAAGTTACATATAACATAATTAGCGACGCGCCCTTCTTTGCACGGTTCTAATAATTTCGAAAACATCGATATTTCGTTATGATAATTTAGTTAGTTCAGCAGTAGAGTTCGAACCCGAATAGGCGCTTTACTTTGTGTAAATTATTCCATCACCACTGCTCTCAAAACGGTGAAGGAAAACATCGTGAGGAAACCGGCAGGTCCTAGAACCAAAAATTTGAAGACATGTTACATCTACCAACCCGCACTGGGCCCGCGTGGTGGATTATGGCCCATTCCCTCTCACCGAGAGGAGGCCTGTGTCCCAGCAGTGGAAACATTATAGGCTGATAATGATGATATGTAAGTTCCGTATTAAATGAATTATGCAAATAAACCTCCCGGGATAAATTCTCTAAATTATGGTTTAAAGCGCAACAAAATCCTTTGCTCAGTTTAGAAAAGCAACTTTAATATGTATAGATTCAACAGCGATACGATAGCTTAGTTAAGAAACTTAGTTATACTATTATAAAGAGAAAAGATTAGATTTTTTGTTACGCTTCCACGTTAAAACGGCTGAACGGATTTGGATGAAAATGGGCACATGAGCAGACCATGACCTGGATTAGTACATAGGATACTTAATCCCGATATTTCCACGGGATCCAGACTTATTCAGATGTAACCGTGGGGTGCAGCTAGTTATAATATAAAAGTAAATATTAGCAATATTTAGCAAACCTACATAATGCATCTACCATGACGTTGGCAAGGCTTTTTAACTTGTAATAAATAAACCTGAACCTACGCTAGGTTTTGATAACTTTTTTATACGCGTACCAAACACCTCTCGTATAGAAAGAAGAAAGGAAGAAAGAAAATGCGTTTATTTGCGGTAAACATGACGCAAAAAATAACACAAACACAGAAAATATGAAAAGGTTGGGAGAAACATGCGTCACATCCACGCAAAACGGCTATCGCTCAGCATTATGCCGCGACCCTATGCAAGACAGAGCCCCAGCGCTGGCTTTCAGCGACAGCCGGCGCTGACGTAGTGACGTCGTCCGGTGAGGCAAACAATAGTTAGGACGCTGTACCAGTACAGCGTACTTACGAACGTTGCACTTAAATAAAAATAATATAAATGTTATAGAATATACTAAACAGACATGTAAAAGGAAATAGACATGCTACGAGAATATCATCCTCAATAAACGTTTTACGCTTTATGGCAACATTTCAAAGCGTCTTATTTGACGTACACCCAACATACATATACCAAAGCTATGATGTAAACGCTATGATGTAAGGAATTACAAAATGGCCAATGATGTAATGTGTTACTAATATTATGCAAAAGTTATGTGTCACTACTACAAGCGTATGTAAAAAAGGTACAGAGAGATTGCCTCAAAACGCCCGAAGTAATACTATAAGTAAGCTTATACATTTGCTCACACATAAAATACAAGTAGAGAAAATAAAAATTACTGTGAAGGAAAACATTGTAAGGAAACTCGTTCCTTCTCTGATTGAGAAGAGGCAGTTGCTGTGCTGTGAGTTTAGTACAAGATAGTTTTTTATTGGCTATTATTTTCTTCACTACCATCTATTAAAATTCAAGCAATAAATATAGCTTTTGTAACAATTTTGCCAGATAGAACAGTAAAAATGGATCCTTTATATATTTTTTTTTGTTGTTTGATAATGTTTAATGCCCGTTCTATGTTTGAACCGTAGACAGAGAATGCTACTCTGTCTACGGTTTGAACGAATAATGTAGTGACATCTATCACCTTTTCTTAATTTGAGTGATAAGCTATGTGTAAAGTATTTTGGTCATTTCTTAGTGCCAAAACCGGTCGAAGTTAGAACTATTTTGGCGTGTCATCAAAAGAGGTTCGGAAGTTTTTGGGAAGACGTATTAAATAATTTCTCTTTTAGTGTTACTAGCCAGTAAAAATATATTTTAGCTAGTTATTCAATTTTGTTTGCCTCGCTACCGCTGGTCTACTGATTACAAGTGTGACAGCTGAGCGTGGAGCCCCCTTTTTCTCTTTTTTTATTTGAAGGATGAGGAAATCATCTAATAATAATAATAAACCCGCTTTTTTTGGTGTGGGAAATCATCAAATAACTTCTCCCGCTCTGGGCGGAGCGGGAGGGCGTGTCAGACTCTTACTGACTAAAACCCACCCGTGTTCTTTCAGTTGCCTGTGCCAGGGGCCACGGTAACCCTTTCGAACTTTCCCGCAACTCTGGGAGGCAGCGGCCTTAGCACCCCGTCATTGGTGCTGACATCTCTTTGAGGCGCGCGTGAAACACAACGCGCCGTCGACCCGGGCAAGGACCTTATTGGACGGCGAGCTATGTAGGAGGAGTATAGAAGGAGGTGATGGATTCCCATGCCCTCTGGGGCCCCCTGGTCCAGCAAAGAGTTATTGGAATTTTCATTAGAGAATTTTGAGTGACGCCCGGCGTCGGGATTTGTGACCGATTAATGGCAATCACCACCTAATACGTGCAATTCACGGTTGCAAGTTAAAGATAAAGGGTGAAATGTGGAGTTCTGCCGTCCGCCGAATATAGGCGTGACGTTACATTTAAGTTTAACGTAAAATCCTTAAATAAAATTCAGTCACGGCTTTTATAGTCGACAACCAACATGAATCTATTTATAACAATGACATCTGATGATACGTTATCACTAACGCCTATATCTTCACGCTCTATTTCACTAACGAGTCGATTAGCATTCCAAGCTGTCACGCCCTCATACGTAATCTTCTATTGTGATCATACAAAATGTTTTTTCATACCTTAAAAGTCGTTAATTAGTAGTTCTCGAGACTAAATAGGTGACACATTGTTACCACGAATATATCTATTACGAGTGATGATTTGATGAATGCGTTCACCATTGTCAGACGCTTGCCAAGTGTCCTTTACTGTCATAATGCGCATTCGGGAGAAGGAATGCCTTGCTGTTAATCCTGGCATTATAAGGCATTGGTATTGTATTGACTCATACCTACTTCATATAGCTCACGTTGGTCGTTCCAAAATTATATCTTACGACGGATTCTAACTTTCTTACCTTATCATTCATTCAGATTGTGTCATAACTGTATTCAATAGAAAAGAATACTCTTTATAATGTACACCAAAAAAATTACAGATAGAAATCCGTAAATACCGTCCGACTTCAAAAAAGGAGTTTATCAATTCGGATGTTTTTTTTTAATGTATTTTCGGGCATAACTCGGTTATATATAGACGGAATTGCAAAAATCCTTTTTTTCTTCGGAAGAGGTTTATTCCGAAATGGTCCCATTTAACTTTCATATAGGTCTGATGATGACTTTCGGAGACCGACAACGGAACTCATCAAAAAATAACAGCAAAACAACTGCGATTGCTGCTATCGCATGAGTATGCGTAGTTTACGCAATCACAAAACATAACATCACGCCTGTACAATCGAAAGGGTCACGCAGATGTATTTGGTATATCAGGGTACAACCACATTTTTATATCAAAGTAAGTAGTAATTGCATGTTTTTTTGCGACTGGAAGCTAGTTGTAGTACATAGTATTAAAACTTAATTTATACAAAATTACGCAGCGAGTAGTGGTACTTATAAATTTTTTGTAGGGTAGGTACCGCAACTAAAAAGTGAAAAATAATAACTTCTTTTATAAAAAAAAAACAACCAAATCCCAAAAAACACTACCGTGACCAAAAACGAAAATACAAATCCAAAGACACCGACTTCCGAAATAAAAGTTATTTTTCACTTTGTAGTGTTTTTTTGGAAGTCGGTTGTTTTTTTTTACAAATATTTTTTTTATATTTTGTTCCGCCATTAAATGTTTTGTCCATCTTCCTTACCTACCAATGGTATATCTCGGTAGCTGGTAGGTCAAAAAATAGCTGTTTATGCTGTAAACACCATGATACACTTTACAGTGTTTACGTGATCAGGCAAGCAGATTTTATTTCAGAAAAATCTTACGAAATTACTTAATTTAGTGGCACATTTTTGGTCATCCGAATCCTCATTTTTGACTCGACTGAAAATTCTAAGTTGTACCCACGGTAATTACGTTTTTTTTGTATTGGCCACTTTATAATCCCAAGTCACAAAGTTTCAACTTAATTAATTAATAACTTATCTTATTTATATCACCTTTCACAAACGAAATCACAAAAGAACCAGAACCAAATTAATGTAATTTTACTAAAAGCCAACCTAGACATGATTATGACCGACCACACTTAACTCAAACTGGATCCACACATAATTGCCTACACAACGAGATTTGAAATAATTAACAAGATAATTTGCAGTACAAAGACAAGCTATTCTTATGAGGAGTGAACTCAAAACATAAGGCAATGGTATTTAAATTCATATACCTTGTTGGCCGCGGGCAAATACGGCTCGGGGATATTCAGAAACTTAAAATAGGTTCGTGAAATGAAAGTGTAATAAAATACAAAGGGCTGATTTCACCAAAGTCAGATATCTTGTATCCGTGGAAGAAAATTGACGCCCGACAGTTCTATTATGGAAAAACTGTCAAAAATTTCAATTTATTCTCAGGATAAGACTTATTGAATGCCGGTGGTGATTTCTCGTGTCCGGCCCTGGTCCAGGCCATGGTACGGAGCGAGAGCGCATGGGAAGCCGTCACATCCTTCTGCGAAGCAGTTATATGCTCGCGAAGAAGGAGGCGGAACGCGTGAAGGAGAGGCAAAATTGCCCTCCTATCCGCCACAGGAGTCGCCCTGGGTGTCGGAAATCCCAAGCTGATTCCCAGCCACCGTAGGCACGGGCTTGCGGATGACAAGCAATGGGCAGTTTGCCGTCCGATAAGGACCAGGCCCGGGTCGACGGCGCGTTGTGTTCCACGCGCGTCTCAAAGATATGTCAGCACCAATAGACGGGGTCTGCTAGGGCCTATGCCTGCCAGGGTTGCGGGAAAGTCCGAACGGGTTACCGCCAGTGGCCCCTGGCACAGGCAGCTTAAGGAAGACGAGTGGGTTTTAGTAGTGCCCAAGTTTCGCTCTGCCCAGAGCGGGAGAAGTTATTTGATGAAATCTAACCCACAAAAAAAAAGGAAAATTTTAATCTAGGCGTTTGGCTCCCAGACTGGAAAGGGCCGGGGCTGCCTTAAAGCGGCTCCTGCCCAATCTAGGGGGGCCAAACGCCTCCTGCCGGAGGCTCTACGCGGGGGTCGTGCGGTCCATGGCCCTTTACGGGGCACCGGTGTGGGCGCGTTCCTTGAGGCGGCGGCCAGCCCGCTGGTTGAACGCGCCCCAAAGGGTCATGGCAATCCGGCTGGTCCGGGGACACCGTACGGTCTCCGGTGAGGCGGCGAGCCTCCTTGCCGGATTACCGCCATGGGATCTGGAGGCAAAAGTCCTCGCGCACGTTTGGGAGTGGCGCGAGGAGGCGAAACGCCGGGGCGTAGCTCCGCTGCCGCGAGAAATCACGGTACAGCGGACAGAGCTCCGGCGGGATCTCAAGGCGGCATGGAGAGTGCGATTGTCGCAACCCAGCGCTGGGCACGCCACAATTGCGGCGATAAGTCCCCTCTTTGAGGAGTGGCTAGAGAGGCGCCACGGCGTCCTCACCTTCCGCCTGACGCAGGTCCTCACCGGACACGGTTGTTTCGGGAGGTTCCTGTTCCGGATAAGGCGGGAGGAAACGCCCGGGTGTCACCATTGTGTGGATCGCCCGGAGGACACGGTGGAGCATACGGTGGAGGTCTGCCCGGCTTGGGCGGAGCACCGCCGTGTCCTCGTGGAGGCGATTGGCGGTGGCGATCTCTCGCGTCCGGCCTTGGTCCAGGCCATGGTACGGAGCGAGAGGGCTTGGGAAGCCGTCACCTCCTGCTGCGAAGCAGTAATGTTCGCGAAGGAGGAGGCGGAACGCGTGAGGGAGAGGCAAAGTTTGCGCCCTCACGCCCCTAGCCGCCGCAGGAGACGCCCTGGCCGTCGGGAATCGCAGGCCGATTCCCGGCCACCGTAGGCGCGGGCTTGCGAACGGCGAGCAATGGGCAGCTCGCCGTTCGATAAGGACCAGGCCCGGGTCGACGGCGCGTTGTGTTCCACGCGCGCCTCAAAGAGATGTCAGCACCAATGACGGGGTTTGCTAGGACCGATGCCTGCTAGGGTTGCGGAAAAGTCCAAGAGGGTTACCGTGGCCCCTGGCACAGGCAACTGAAGGAACACGGGTGGGTTTTAGTCAGTAAGAGTCTGACACGCCCTCCTGCTCTGCCCAGAGCGGGAGAAGTTATTTGATGATTTCCCACCCAAAAAAAAAAAAAAAAAAAAAAGGGATAAAAGTTTGGTGAAATTATCCTTAAAAAAGTTGAAGGTTAACAATTTATGATTTATTTCTGTTGTTTCGTGATCAAATTAGGAACAGCTAGATTAATTGCTAAGCCTAGAACAAAATTATTACTGACGCTGAAAAAATTTAAAAATATATAATAAAGATAAATAGTAGATTGTTATACAAGGAGCTAAAATGACCCATTATATACGAGGTAGTTTTACTCCCGAGCTTTAGCGAGGGAGTAAATAGAAACCGAGTTTTAATGGGTTTTTAGCGCCGTGTGTTACACTCTACTTTTCACTACGATTGCGAGAAAATAAAACAATCCAATACAATATGAAATATGTAGTTTATTTTATTAAAAATTAAATGTACAATTTGCACAATTCTGGATATTTAACGAGATGTTTTTTCCCGGCACTAACTTAATTTCATAAAGATTTCGCGCCAATGTTTTTTTTTGTTTTTTCTTCTGCAGCCAATGCATTGCATGCATTCTACCAAAGAGATCGCCGATTTTAGTTCCATTTTCAAAAATAAAATGAAGTTCTTTTTTTATGAAACAGTAATAAGTCGAGTCTATATTCATGATTATTCTACTTATGACTGAAGACTTTTTCGTTTTTGTAGTCTCAATGTCATTTGACATACAAAAAAAAAAAAAAACTTTTTCCCCTTTTTTTTTTTTTTTTTTTTTTTTTGTGGGTGGGAAATCATCAAATAACTTCTCCCGCTCTGGGCAGAGCAGGAGGGCGTGTCAGACTCTTACTGACTAAAACCCACCCGTGTTCCTTCAGTTGCCTGTGCCAGGGGCCACGGTAACCCTCTTGGACTTTTCCGCAACCCTAGCAGGCATCGGTCCTAGCAAACCCCGTCATTGGTGCTGACATCTCTTTGAGGCGCGCGTGGAACACAACGCGCCGTCGACCCGGGCCTGGTCCTTATCGAACGGCGAGCTGCCCATTGCTCGCCGCTCGCAGGCCCGCGCCTACGGTGGCCGGGAATCGGCCTGCGATTCCCGACGCCCAGGGCGTCTCCTGCGGCGGCTAGGGGCGTGAGGGCGCAAACTTTGCCTCTCCCTCACGCGTTCCGCCTCCTCCTTCGCGAACATTACTGCTTCGCAGAAGGAGGTGACGGCTTCCCAAGCCCTCTCGCTCCGTACCATGGCCTGGACCAAGGCCGGACGCGAGAGATCGCCACCGCCAATCGCCTCCACGAGGACACGGCGTTGCTCCGCCCAAGCCGGGCAGACCTCCACCGTATGCTCCACCGTGTCCTCCGGGCGATCCACACAATGGTGACACCCGGGCGTTTCCTCCCGCCTTATCCGGAACAGGAACCTCCCGAAACAACCGTGTCCGGTGAGGACCTGCGTCAGGCGGAAGGTGAGGACGCCGTGGCGCCTCTCTAGCCACTCCTCAATGAGGGGACTTATCGCCGCAATTGTGGCGTGCCCAGCGTTGGGTTGCGACAATCGCACTCTCCATGCCGCCCTGAGATCCCGCCGGAGCTCTGTCCGCTGTACCGTGATTTCTCGCGGCAGCGGAGCTACGCCCCGGCGTTTCGCCTCCTCGCGCCACTCCCAAACGTGCGCGAGGACTTTTAGTTCCATTTTCAAAAATAAAATGAAGTTCTTTTTTTATGAAACAGTAATAAGTCGAGTCTATATTCATGATTATTCTACTTATGACTGAAGACTTTTTCGTTTTTGTAGTCTCAATGTCATTTGACACACAAAAAAAAAAAAAAACTTTTTCCCCTAGAGGAAGAATTGCTATTTTTTCTTCGCTCTGGTACGCCACAATGCCGGTCTTTTTGAGCAAGAGGAGTGAAAGATATATTTATTGCATAACTGTGTACATTAAGTTCTTAAACCCTCAAGCGCTACTGGTGAGCATGAGGTCCTGGTTTCAATCGCCAGATTGGGCAAAATATTATTGGGTTATTCCAACAGGAATTACTCTGCAGCCCGGAGTCTGGATTCGTGCCCGGTTGATGGCAATATGCTCGTCCCCTATTACATGAGGCTTAAAACATAACTGGCGAAATATGGATGTACTATGGGCAGGCCTCCGTCACTCCATGTACTTGCGCGCTATAATTACCTACCGCTCGAGCGAGCGCTCTCGGACCGCCTGCGGTCCAAATTCGGTTCCCTGCGATTGCTGTAGGATCGCGCGGTGCGAAGCAATCACAACTGCACGCTTGAGCATTTAGGCACATTTTAGCATGCAGTGGTTGTTGAGGCGACGGAGTAGGCTATTATCTCAATAGGTATTGGAAATTTTCTACTGAGTGAAGTATCTGTTACGTAGTAACTATTTAGTAATCTGTGCTATGGGTACACCTCTACTACGTACTATGGGTTATATAAATTTATTGTTGAAAAACGTTTTGCACGTGAAACAATCAATATCAATATTTGGAAAATACATGACTGAAAATTTATTGTAAATATACAGTGCTTTTTCGGTTTTTCGGTACTTACCTGAAATATCAAATGAAAGAATTTTTATTTTCAGTGATCACCTTTTTATTGTAGTAAAAGTAAATTGAAAGCGAAAAAACATTTTGTGAAAATCATTTTGGCCATAAAAATGTTCATTTAATTTTCTTGAGTGCAAAGTGAAATTTATAAACTCTTGCGCTTATTTTTTGGAATAGATATTTTTTTTTATATTTACACTGTCCATTTATTTTGCCGTAAATACATTGTGTAAAATAACAAAGAACTTTTACGGCTCGTTTCATTGCTTTTAGAGAGTAAACATTTTCTTTATTGCGACATTGTTTATTCATTCGTTTTGTAGTTTGAACAAAAACAAAGTACCTTTATTTGGGTATTTGTGTGATTTTCTATTGAAAATTATAATCTAATATTGTGCTAGTTCACTAAACCTAGCTGTTCAGTTGTGTTTAAAGATTTAAAAAACGTTAATGCCTGTGTCGAATAATATTTTTTTTTTCTGGTGTGGGAAATAATCAAATAACTTCTCCCGCTCTGGGCGGAGCGGGAGGGCGTGTCAGACTCTTACTGACTAAAATCCACCCGTGTTCCTTCAGTTGCCTGTGCCAGGGGTCACGGTAACCCTTTCGGTTTTTCCCTCAACCCTGACAGGCATCGACCCTGGCAGACCCCGTCATTGGTGCTGACATCTCTTTGAGGCACGCGTGGAACACAGCGCGCCGTCAACCCGGGCCTCGTCCTTATCGGACGGTGGGCTACCTATTGCTCGCCGTCCGCAAGCTCTCGCCTACGGCAGCCGAGAATCGGCGTGGGAGCCCCGACGCCCAGGGCGTCTCCTGCGGTGGCTAGGGTCGTGAGAGCGCGAATTTTGCCTCTACCTCACGCGTTCCGCCTCCTCCTCCGTGTCGAGAATATTTGCCTTCCTATTCAATAAACTTTGCCAAAAATCTATAATTCCCAACAAACTGGTACACGGAAAATTAGAGCCAAATAGCCCGACTAATGGCTGCTTTAATTACATTTTGTTACTTAATTAAGGGCTAGTTGTCTCTGGCGATATTTAGTACCCTCGTTTGCTTTTAGGTTCAATAAGTACTGCGGTTTTGCAATAGGCTATTTAGGTAAAATATAGATGAAAGTGTTTATTAGATGATGATAATCTGAGACATGATCCGTATAGATAGATAAACGAATCGAAAATATTAGGGATGGTAAGACATACAATCGTTTTGGATTTCAAACCTACATAATTATAATTATCATACACCAAAACACAGACAATTATCGTTTGTAACTTAATTAATATAATTACCTATACAGTAAGTATTCAAACTGCTGCTATGTGACTAACTGGAACCTTGTGGGAATCTGTTGTTCTAGGGTTGAGGAAGACTATCCCCTCGTGATACAGTTTACACTAGTACGAGTGGATAGGGCGAATCAGTCTAAAGACAGCCAAACCAACATATTTACAGTGTACCATTTCACATTCAACGATCTGTTTATTTTGTGTCTATTATTAAGTTACTCTGTATATGGTTGTCTCAAATTTGTGAATAAATACACACATCAAAAGTGTCTAGGGATCAACATATATTTTTGCAATAACTTTTCTCCTGATTGATATTAATTAAAATTTTCTTTAAGGATTCATAAAATAAAGTGTTTTCGTTTGTCACAGTAACGATAAACCAAGTCACCTTTGCATTAATAAAGAAATTTGCCATTTTCCTAATAAAGGGATTTTTGACATTTGAACCACTAACACAAAAGTTCGAAAAAAAGACTGAAATAACAGTTTTCTTTAAAATTTTATTGGGTAACTTAAACAATTAATAATCCGTGTTTCTACCGCGAACACTAACAACACAAGAACATCGGTTTGGCATACTCAAAATGAGTTCATCCAAATCACGCTGTGGAATGGCCGCCCATGTTCGTTGCAACAACAAAAAAAGGTCTTCTTGCGACTGGATACCCTCCATATTCGGCAGAGCTCTTCTCTGTAGCCTATCCCATGCATGCTCAATCGGGTTCAAGTCTGGCGACTGAGCAGGCCAGGGCAGGACATTGATGTTAGCTGCGGCGAGAGTCTGTCTTACAACTCTTGCGGTGTGCGGTCGTGCATTATCATGCATTAACTGAAATAAGGGACCGATTTGCACTTGTAGAGGAACGATGACGTCTGATACAATCGTCTCAGCATAAATTTGAGCGTTGAGGTTGCCTCTGATCCAAATCAACTCAGTTCTTCCGCCGATCCAAATACCCGCCCATACCATGATGGTTCCACCACTATAAGGATGGACTTCCTGGCAGGATTTTAATCGCTGTTGGCGTCCAGGGGTTCTCCAGTGTCGTATACGTCTTGTATCCGGTCTCATACCAAAACGAGACTCATCAGAAAAGCACACGAAACGCCATTGTTCTTCTGCCCAATTTCTGTGTTCAAGAGCCCATTGATATCGAATCCTACGATTGTGCATTGCTATAGGTGGTACCCGTAGCGGTCTTCGGGAATGAAGGTTCACTTCATGCAAGCGGTTTCTGACTGTTTGGTCGCTAATTAAGTTCCCTGAAGAGTGATGAAGCCTCACGGCTAACATCATGGCGGTTATTGTTCGAGCTCTTCGAGTTAAGATTTGAATGTATCGGTCTTGTCTCCGTGTGGTGCAGCGATACCGTCCTCCATGGCGCTCAGCCACGGTACCAGTGCTTCGGTAACGTGTCCAAAGTCGACTGATAACACTCTGACTTGTATTCAGAGCTAAAGCCACAGTACGTTGCCGGGAACCAGCTTCTATCATTCCCACGGCTCTGAGCATTTCTTCCCTGCTTAAATGACGTCGCCGCTCCATAATAACGTTGGTTTTAATCAGTAGTAGGGAAACAGTAGCACTAATAATGTCTTCAATGCGTTGTATGTTTTTATAGGGAAAATATTGACAGCTGATTTTCATCTTTTACTCGAATTTGATTCACAGTTCCTGATTCAAATTATGAAATGCACCAAAAAGGATCCATATAAATTTATAAAATCATAAATTTATTACAAAGCCACATCTTAATCTCAAGAAATCCGCATAAAAATGCTTGATCCCTAGACACTTTTGATGTGTGTATATTATTATTATTATTGAAATAAATGATGAATCAATAAAAGTTCAATTATTGTAAATCTACTTTTTGCTACCTATGCAATAATTGTATTGCTCGTTAATGCGCAAATAGAACATAGGCAGGAGTTTAGTGTGTGATTGAGCGCTTTTATAATTTCTAATAACGTAAAAGGATAATATCGTCACGTTAAAAATTATAAAAGCGCACATTAAATAGGTACGTGTTCAGGTCCTAATTTTTCTATAGCTTTTACATTTCTATCTCCAAATCATTAATTCAAAAGCTATTTTTAAATAACGGAGATACTAGATTACATTCGTAATTTAAACGTCATTTGCAGCGTGTTTTACACTTGGTTATCATAAGTAAAAAACGCGTCGCTTCGTGAGATAAAATACTGGACCTTAGTTGCAACACAATACAGCCTTAACATAGTTTTACATCAAGACACACAACATTCGTGAAGTAAGCGCAAGATTTCCATTGTCTACTGACTCACAGTTTACTTAAACAAACAGCGAACGCAAGATATGATTGTCGCAGCCACTGAAATAGTGAAGCAAGTAAAAGTTCACACTGCTGAAGACTGAGTAATTGCGTTTTTAGTCTTGCAAGGAGTTCATGCAATAGTAGAGAGCACTCACAGAGCTTCTGGAGCTTCGTTATACTGAAAGTTCTTGCTTGTACCAATTTTTTTGTTGGACAGAATTATAGTGTAGTGTAGTATAGTGAGTGATTAGTGTGAATATTGTTAGTCGCGTGGCATGATGCCAGAATTTTGATCTTAACTTTACTAAGTAGAAGATGATATCAAAATGCAACAAGAGGGAATGGTGTAAAGCACTCAGTGTGCCATGTTTTGAATACTTTCTTACAGTCATGCAGGCCATCGTTTTCTTAAGTATTCAAGTGGAAACAGTTTTACCATAGCGTTAGTTAGATAAAATGTTCTCTTGAACATTTTTTCTGGAAAAGATCTTGCGAAGCCAAGGTGGCATGGTTTCTTTACGGTACGGCGCGCTAGCCACAGAATAATCGTGTGAGCTTGTATATGGCATACAAACGGTTGTATGGTAAACGGCGACGGCGCGTACTGTGCCGTAGTATCACCGTGTCTGTCAACAAACTTCCATAGTGATTCATACAACACTGACGACCGTGCCTTCACACCGAGAATCAACAGTAGTTTTTCACGGCAAAAAAAATGTGTGTAATGAAATACCACTCTGAATTAACACTGCATTAATGTAGTAGTTTTCATTCAATTTAAATTGGCCGCGTCACTGGCGATCAATGTCAATAAGTGACATGTAATGAGAGGTTATGTTTCAGCCATGAGGCGGTTTAATTGTTGTGACTTGTGAGTGTTATATAGATAAACATTTCATACAGAATTTATGTAGGTAAACCTGAAGAAAGGGCATTCAATGTTGTTTTTTCAGGTGAGTATTAGTTGCTTATAATAAAATGTAATGAACAAAACGTTCCGAGTAATTATATAAATAAAACTTGTTGTTTTTCCAGAGAAACGCAATTTTGTCTTTTCTTTATTGAACATCATAATGAAGCATGTGTACAACGGGTCTTACCTTGTGATTTCCATTTTCGTAACACAGACAAAAGACGTTACCCAAAACAACTGTCTATCTGAACTAAGATAAACGATAAATCCTCATTTGGACCTAAAACCTTTGACCCGATGACCAAACCGCCACTTTATAGACAGTTGATAAAGGTAAAATATATCGGTCCGAATTTGAGATATCAGCGTGACCAGACGGTGAAATTTTTGGGTTATAAATTGAGTTTATATGTATTGTGAAGGTTCCCTTTTGCACAGTTCGGGACAGTAGTGAAATAAAACAACATAATGTTATGCGTTGTTTGGTAAAGATAGGAAAGGTAAACGGGGTGTCGTTTGTAACCAATTTACAGTTGTATGGTAGTGGTTTTCTGGCTAATATGGTTGGTATATTCATGTGGTTCACTTCCTTATTTTGAAGGTCATTATACGCTTTTAATTAATAAATTAAAATACGGAGGTTCTGACAACAATCCGGGGGCTAGAAGTAACAACAATCCGGGGGCTAGAAGTAACAACAATCCGGGGGCTAGAAGTAACAACAATCCGGGGGCTAGAGGTAACAACAATCCGGGGGCTAGAAGTAACAACAATCCGGGGGCTAGAAGTAACAACAATCCGGGGGCTAGAGGTAACAACAATCCGGGGGCTAGAGGTAACAACAATCCGGGGGCTAGAAGTAACAACAATCCGGGGGCTAGAGGTAACAACAATCCGGGGGCTAGAAGTAACAACAATCCCGGGGCTAGAAGTAACAACAATCCGGGGGCTAGAGGTAACAACAATCCGGGGGCTAGAGGTAACAACAATCCGGGGGCTGGAAGTAACAACAATCCGGGGGCTAGAGGTAACAACAATCCGGGGGCTAGAAGTAACAACAATCCGGGGGCTAGAGGTAACAACAATCCAGGGGCTAGAGGTAACAACAATCCGGGGGCTAGAAGTAACAACAATCCGGGGGCTAGAGGTAACAATAATCCGGGGGCTAGAAGTAACAACAATCCGGGGGCTAGAGGTAACAACAATCCGGGGGCTAGAGGTAACAACAATCCGGGGGCTAGAAGTAACAACAATCCGGGGGCTAGAGGTAACAACAATCCGGGGGCTAGAGGTAACAACAATCCGGGGGCTAGAAGTAACAACAATCCGGGGGCTAGAGGTAACAACAATCCGGGGGCTAGAAGTAACAACAATCTGGGGGCTAGAGGTAACAACAATCCGGGGGCTAGATGTAACAACAATCCGGGGGCTAGAAGTAACAACAATCCGGGGGCTAGAGGTAACAACAATCCGGGGGCTAGAAGTAACAACAATCCGGGGGCTAGAGGTAACAACAATCCGGGGCTAGAAGTAACAACAATCCGGGGGCTAGAGGTAACAACAATCCGGGGGCTAGAAGTAACAACAATCCGGGGGCTAGAAGTAACAACAATCCGGGGGCTAGAGGTAACAACAATCCGGGGGCTAGAAGTAACAACAATCCGGGGGCTAGAGGTAACAACAATCCGGGGGCTAGAGGTAACAACAATCCGGGGGCTAGAGGAAACAAAAATCCGGGGGCTAGAAGTAACAACAATCCGGGGGCTAGAGGTAACAACAATCCGGGGGCTAGAAGTAAAAACAATCCGGGGGCTAGAAGTAACAACAATCCGGGGGCTAGAAGTAACAACAATCCGAGGGCTAGAGGAAACAAAAATCCGGGGGCTAGAAGTAAAAACAATCTGGGGGCTAGAGGTAACAACAATCCGGGGGCTAGAAGTAACAACAATCCGGGGGCTAGAGGTAACAACAATCCGGGGGCTAGAGGTAACAACAATCCGGGGGCTAGAAGTAACAACAATCCGGGGGCTAGAGGTAACAACAATCCGGGGGCTGGAAGTAACAACAATCCGGGGGCTAGAGGTAACAACAATCCGGGGGCTAGAGGTAACAACAATCCGGGGGCTAGAAGTAACAACAATCCGGGGGCTAGAGGTAACAACAATCCGGGGGCTAGAGGTAACAACAATCCGGGGGCTAGAAGTAACAACAATCCGGGGGCTAGAGGTAACAACAATCCGGGGGCTAGAGGTAACAACAATCCGGGGGCTAGAGGTAACAACAATCCGGGGGCTAGAAGTAACAACAATCCGGGGGCTAGAGGTAACAACAATCCGGGGGCTAGAGGTAACAACAATCCGGGGGCTAAAAGTAACAACAATCCGGGGGCTAGAAGTAACAACAATCCGGGGGCTAAAATTAACAACAATCAGTTGCGTCATTTGCAATCCCTTTACAAATATCGTGGATTAAAAATGGGAATCTTCGTCAAGATAACGACTACCCATTTTATTTATAACCTACGGAATCGTTTTTACTAGTGGTGTTTTAAAGAAGCCTTTTTTTCACTGCCTTATAGGTCTAGTCTTCGCAAGCGCGACTGCTGAGCATAAGGTCCTGGGCAAAGTGTTATTGGGTTTTTCCATCAGCTCATCTCACTGCATGACAGGAGAAGTACGTCGTCGTACACTCGCGAGCAAAAATATAGAATTATCTTACAGAAGATAGTCGGGAAATACTAAATTATCTTATAGTAGTGAACTGCCTCGTTGGTCTTGTGATCACAAGCGCTACTTTTGAGCATGAGGTCTTGGATGCTCTTCCCAGGTCGGGCAAAGTATTATTAGGTTTTAGCAACGCAGAGCCTGAATTAGTGCCTGGTTGATGGCATTAGGCTCGCCCCCTATTTCATGGAACTTAAAAATAATTGGAAAATGTGGGTGTACTATAGGTATACCTCTGCCCTACCCTTTAGGGATTACATGCTTACTGATCCCTATTATAATAACAATTCTTATAATATAAAAAAAAAAACTCAGCGTATCAAAAGTTACTTAACAGCGTACACAGTCAACAAACAATACAAAACACCTCTGAAATATTTTCCCATTTCACAAAATTTAAATCTACATAATACCATATGCATACACTCCATATAAAATTGTTTACCTTTCATTTAGACACAAATTTACTAAATATTTTTCAAGCGTGGTACCTACCTTAGGTGAGTAATGTTTGCATGAACCTGATAATCTTTAAATGTTTTCCATTTATACACGGTGACATTTGAATCACAGTTTTGCTAGAACAAATGTTGTTTAGACCATGGTCTACTACCACTCTACAGCATCAAATATGTTATTAAAACAATCTAATCTAGGAATTCTCAAATTAGTCATATGTTGCTCAAACGTGTAATTTAATGTTTGAAACATTAACCGTAACTTCAAAGTACTCATCACGGTAGTGATATTGCATTCAAGGCGCGAGCGCCGCGCGTAGCCGCGTCGCAGCTGCAATGTCTGTGTTGTAGGGCGTAACGATAATCCCGACATTTTTAACATTGCCTTTTTTGTGTTTTTTTAGAAAACCAATGACGTTTATTTTCTATAGAATGGTAGTAGACCATGGTCTGAACAACGTTTGTTCTAGCAAAACTGTGACTCAAATGTCACCGTGTATACTCATTTTCACGTGTACAGTTTCTAGACAGTCGAGTGTTGTCATTTAATTTTAACAAAAATTCTGTTACTAAATTGTAATTTCATATACCGTTTTGATATTTGTACGCTAACGGCAATACACTTATTTTTACACCTATGTTTCACAAATAAAAACGTTGATTTTGATTTTTAAGAATGCTCATGGCGAGTCTAATAGCCAAGACTCGCCAGGCGATTATCGCACTTACAGTATATCACTCAAGAGAGAATCAAGAAACTCACCCACGAATCATATTTTCTTTAACTGTTATGATAATACTCGCAATTAAATCCGACTTCTGTTTACACAATCTGTTTAACCTCTTTATTCTTTTTTTTTTTAACTTTGCCCCACACTAGGAATCTCTCCTGTATTGTGGGTGTGTTAACAAACATTTAATTTTACATACACAAACAGCCAGACCTGGAACAACTACTTGTAAGTTATACAAATATTTGTTCCGTGCGGGAATCGCACCCGTGACACGCAGCGCAGCAGTCAATCGCGTAACCACTGCGCCAACCGTGCCGTCAACGGCGGCGGAATTGCGTCATGGCGACGCAATTCTCGCCAGCAAGTATCATAACCGATTCAGATCATCTTTCGCTAATCGCCTATTCGATGCGAGAACGTGTCCCCATGTTCCATCATTGACTGTTTTGTTCACCTCAGGCGTTAATACATACATAATCTTGTTTGTTGTTTATTTATTTCATAAACACTGCGTTAAAAGCGTAATTGATTTTGAAGTGAGTTTGCTGGTACTTCGGCTTTTCACAATTTTATGGTAAAATATTTTGTAGCCTGCGGCTTTCGTGCAAAGTTTCATCGTTCATTTTTCGTTTCATTTGTTTATTGTTTGCTTTGTCTTATGTCTAGATAATAATATGCTTAAAGAGTTCGCCAGTGTTTTCAACCCACTTCAAAAAGGAGGAGGGTCTCATTTCGGTTGGTATTTTTTTTTTAATGTATGTATATTGATTACTCGAATACGCCTTAACCGATTTGGAAAATTCTTTTTTGTTTCAAAGGGTATACTTCCCAGATGGTCCCATTTAAATTTTATTGAAATCAATAGAGCGGTTTAAAAAAATTCACAATAAATTACTTTTAAATAAAAAAAATCGCCTTCGAACAAGTTCAAACGGACGTGGACGTGTAAGACGATCGTTTTCGAATTAGTGTGGGGTAGGTTTCATAACTAAAAAGTGAAAAATAATAAACTTTTTACAAAAAAAAAAAACAAACGACCACCCAAAAAAAAATTTGTACAAAGTGAAAAACATCTTTAAAAAGTCGGTGGCAAAAACTAAAATACAGATCCCAAGTCACTGACTTCCGACATTAAAGTTATTTTTCACTCTGTAGTGTATTTTTTATTTGGAAGTCGGTTGTTTTTTTTTAAGTTTATTATTAAAGTTTGGAAAATACGGGCGTGATTATTATTACCTACATCATAAGAACAATGGGTGAGCTACACACAAGTTTGCACGAAAATCGGCCTGCCACAGCAGCAGCCTCCTTAACGAATACTGGATTTTTCGTGGGACATTATGCCGTGGGCTTAGCTGCGAAGCTTCATTGGAGAGGTTGAAAGCTGGACTGAACAAATCCCCCTCTCGCCACTCAAGCTCAAAGCATTTATTTCAATTAAACCATTTACAGGCACTTTTGAATTGTCAAGTTGGTGGTCGGTCAGTCAGAAAATGGAGCTAGTTGCCCATTCTAAAGCGTAGTAGGTACCTATGGAGAAGAACGGGCAAGAAACTCCATGAACACTCTTTTAAACTATGTTGTTACATAAATATTAGTTACATCATTAACGTTGAATATATAAATATATGTGAGAACGATGTGAATAAGATGTACACGTTTAGTGTCCAGAGTACAGTAAATAGAAATTTAAACAAAACCATCCATAAATAAAATAATTAAAATAAGCCATGGCAGCTAAGAGAGGACCAGTCCCAACTTACGGCGCCCGTTCACGAACATAACGCATGGATCAGCCCCGCTGATCAGACTCGCCCCGCTTGTTATTTCCGTGACCACGGTCATAGTAGACATCCACCGAAGCTTCTTCGGAATGTAACCTAATTTTAAGGGGAGTTTACAAGAATATGTCAAGATTCCTTGCAAAATTAGAGCTGACTTTACGAGTTTCTTCCGTAAAATCTACAACATACCGTACAGGCGCGGGTCTCATCCGTAGTCTTTAATTTATGAATGCAACAGTCAATGTCCTTTTGAACCCCATTGCATGTAGGTACTTACTTACTTTAGGTAGGTACAAAATTCGGCAAAGAGCGAGTTGCACTCGCTCACCGAGTTCAATCCCACGTCGATAGCATTAGTATAGTCCCTGAAATTAGTAGCTGTGGCCAGGGCTTGGAACTGGTACCAAAAGTACTGTATCGTACTGTATGGATCTGTATACCACATAGCGTACAATTTTTTTTTGCAACCTTTATGATTTGGATATCTTCAACGACCATCCCACGCGTTTTAGATTATACCCACGCGTCTAAGATTATAAATGAGGGGAAGACTGAAGACAACAAAACAAAATAATATAATTAGTCAATGTTTAAGTCGATGAGGGTATTCTCTCTACTACCGAGATTTTAGCTAGAGCTTTTGTTCTTATATTTTTTTATAACGTGATTAATGTGTTTTTTCTTCTATTTTGTTGTAAATGCTGTGCACGTCTGTAATTGACGTAAACACTAGTCCATGTCTCTGTTCTCTGTTATTTGTAAATATTTATGTTGTTGATGTAAATAATTGGTGGTTCTTGCCATTTCGGTAACTGGGTACCAGTTCGGTGCTCCACCTAACAAACGGTACCAAATTCAGGTACCCGGCGCATACCCCAAATCTCATATTTAGACGAGGAACCTCGTGCAGTTGGCAACCTTGAAGTTATTTTTCTAATGCTTATTAGCTATCCTTTTTGCTTACTATATCTGTTTTCTCACTCTAACTTACGGAAATATTTATTAAGTAATAGTACATGTAAGTACTACGTCTGGTACCGCTATCAACCAAGGCCATTTTTTTTTTTTTTGTGGGTGGGAAATCATCAAATAACTTCTCCCGCTCTGGGCAGAGCAGGAGGGCGTGTCAGACTCTTACTGACTAAAACCCACCCGTGTTCCTTCAGTTGCCTGTGCCGGGGCCACGGTAACCCTCTTGGACTTTTCCGCAGCCCTAGCAGGCATCGGTCCTAGCAACCCCGTCATTGGTGCTGACATCTCTTTGAGGCGCGCGTGGAACACAACGCGCCGTCGACCCGGGGCTGGTCCTTATCGAACGGCGAGCTATCATACCAAGGCCAATGATACCAGTTCGCAAAAATACCTGTATATCAAGCCCTGGCTATGTCAAACAGACGAAGTTGCACCATAAGGGTTCCTTTTTTACCATTTTGTTACGGAACCCAAAAAACTACATAAGTACCTACGAATGCTTTAATAATAAAATACTGTGTAAATTACTTTAACAATAAATAAGCCTTGTCTCCAAGGTCCTTATATAGCTACTTAAGTCCATACACACTTACCAAAATGTCGTAGTTCATACCTTGTCAGTTAGCACCTTGAGAATAAAGTTGAATATTTCATCGTTATTGCTCAATCTGAGTCCCTCAGGTATTTTTGTAAGTGAAATATTTATGACGGAATTTCGTACAGGTCTGCAAAATTTGATAATCTTTCTTTACTGGGAGTTTATTTTGGAGTAGGGAGACTTTTCACGATAGGCAGCATATTATATTTAACAGAGATAAGTTTAATTATGACAGAAGTAAAGGAGATTCTTCTTGGCGTCGAGTGTTTGATTATGTAGTATTTTGATGTTTACAGTTCCATAGGGAACTATTGGGTTAGTACAAAAAATATTGTGACATCCTTACTGGTACCTATTTAAAACCCCAACACTCATAAGACTATAGGTCATAGTAGGGTATCGGTAAATACTGCGCAGCACGCGTAGCACGACCACCAAAGAAGCGGGGTTTGTCGCCGGAAGAATAATATAGACGAAAAAATTTCCTTTATTTAGAAATCTGTCAACAATCTGTCATTTTGTCTACTCTTCTGTCGACAAAACTGTTTCTATGGTGGTCAAAGAAACGGGGTTTGTCGACGGAAGAATAATATACACGAAATGACAATTGCAAAAAAAAAAAAATATTTAGAAATCTGTCAACAATCTGTCATTTTGTCTATTCTTCCGTCGACAAAACCCGTTTCTATGGTAGTCATGCTACGCGTGCTGTAAACACTGAAACACAAGTGGCAGTCATTTCTTGTAAAATATAACATACATCATGCATGCATGTACTCTGCGAAGCAATAGGCAGTGGCATAGAGTACCTATACCTTCGTTCATTTCGCCAGCAGCAATGTGGAATACGGTAATTATTATATTATTACTCGTACCTATGTAAAACGAAAGATCACCCCATCGTAATAGCAAACTAGCGAAGGTTAGGCAAATACTCGTTTGTGGTTTTGTAAAATGTCAGTCAATGTAATTATAATTTATTTTATTCCATCGCTACATTTATAGTTTAGTACCGTATAAAATAAAAATATTTACATAAAAAGCACTGTGTGACGGTAGCCATATGTTGGTATTGGCATAATATGCCAGCGGATACAGCGCTTTATATTTATGGTATGTGGCGCAGTAAATCATAACTTGTGGTATTTTTAGTCTGTAGTAGGAATTGTTTATTTGATTAAGGGAAATCTGGACATTTTAATAGATTGCAATGTTGATTTGAAAATTAAATAAACATAAATAAAATAAACTGAAATTGTATCAGTATGTTTATTGCTTCGCAAATATAAATTTTTAATCAAATAACTAGTTTTCTATTTAATTAGCAGCCTGTTGCCTACCAAGCCACTCGTAAATTTATAACATGTAGAGTTCCGAAATAATCACAATATTTAGCTGCTTGTATTACTACATATTATGGAGATGATAATGAATTTCAAATAAATTGCGTGTAACCAAAAGAAAAGAATTATAGTTTTTTTTCTGATAGCCATTTTAGAAAGATAGATAAATAAACCATTTATTCAGTGCACACAAAAGACATAGCACAACACACAAAAGCACAATTTAATTACAACAAATTACATGAATATAAAAATAAGGTGCCAACATACAAAAAATAAAACATTGTAACATAATTAAACAAATTAATTGACACTATGACATACTACAAATCAAAACACACACACGCCATCATCATTTTTACACCTGTTTTGTAGAAACCGGGGCATAAGATTTAAGAAAAGAATATATCATCTATTTAATTTTAGGTCGTGGTGAGGTGCTGAGTTCGATTCCCAGGTCGGGCAAAGTATTATTGGGTTTTTCTGTATGGAATTTCTCAGTAGCACCTCGGAGTCTGAATTCGTGCCCGATTGATGGCAATAGGCTCGCCCCCTATTACATGAGACTTTAACTTAAGAGGGCAATCACAATTTGTCTTGTATTTATTTGAGTGTTTGAATAGTCTCGCACTCAAATACAAGAAATTTTTTTATTGAAAAACCATTATCACACATCTAAACTGGGAGTTTAGATGCGTGATTATGGTTTAGATATGGCCACAAAATTAAAAAAAAAATATGCTTGAGAAAGTTTGAATATTTCTCTCGGGAGTGCTCTAAATAAATTGCAATTTTTTTCTTGTATTTGAGTGTGAGACTCTTTAAACACGCCAATATTTTATTTCCAGATTATAGGTCAGTATTATTTACCTCAAAATTACGAATTTGGTAAGTATCTATTTTACCAGAACTTTAATACGTTCGTTCTATTTCTGTGTTTAATACACACCTTAACTAACACAACCAATAAAATAACAGAATACAAACGCGTGTCATAACAGATCAGACCAACTTATAAACCCTCTTAACATCGTTCCAACAGTCCCACACACTTCTCTATTTACTTCAAAAGTTACTAGCAGAATTAGAATTAACTTCTCTGCAATACCCTGGAGACTCATAAACCAGTCTTGTTCTATAGACTCGGAAATCACAAAAATTATTTCGTAGAATTAAAAAAATTTAAACCGAGTTGAATTTTATGTGAACTTTGAAAATGTTTTGAATTAGTTTTACGATGAGGTGCAAATGTGGGTTGAGGATTGCAGAGATAAAAAATTATAGTTCGTATATATTATAATACTTTTGTGCTAGGCAGGAATTCATGATGTAACCGGTGTACCTACCTACTTTTTTCTTCTCTGGGGTAGTCAGGTCGGAAATGTCGACTCCATCTAGATTTATTTTTATGACATGTAAAAGTAATTCCGTTATCCTATTTACGGAATAAACCATTTAATTTTATTTCATTTAACGATCTCGATTGGTTGAACGTTTTATTCGCTTCAAGCGCGTTCTATATCGCCACTTTAGCTACAGTTTAGCGTAGCGACACACCTACCTGGCTTTTGGCTACTTTGTATTGGTGTGTGTTTTTCTTTCTTTCCTATCTTTCTGGCAAAAGTGACGAGGTCAAAATTAGGCTATCAAAAAGCATTGTGGGGGTAGGGTGTATTTATGTAGAACGCTGGTAACCGGCGCTGACAAGCACTGGTTGTTAACGCTGGTCAGCGTAGGCAATTTTCATACTTTTCGCGATGATTACTGATTTATTTATTTCTGAATTACCAACTAAATCAGATAGGAACTTATCGGCGACGGTGTCCCACAGGTATCGGTCCTGGGGCCGCATCTGTGGGATATTGGGTACTACTGGGCGCTGCGCGCCGACCTCACTAGCGGCGTCACGTCAGCGTGGTTTGCTACGCTGACGACACGCTAGTCCTGGCGCAGGGGAGGTTGCACCAGGCGGCAGCCGAACTAGCGACACGCGGGGTTGTGACAATCGTCGAGAGGATCCGGCAATTGGGACTCTTTTTGTGAAAAATATAAAATACTTGACGACTGTCAAAATGGTTTCCGTAAAAACAGGTCTACAACGCTAGCAGTCTATAAATACGTACAAGAGGCTCTAACTATTATTAATAATAAAAACTACGCCATAGGTATGCTACTCGATATTACAAAAGCCTATGATAAGGTGCAATTTAAAATACTATTAGATAAGTTACATGGGATAGGAATACGAGGAAAAGCTCATGAATGGTTTGCATCATACCTATCTAAAGGAAAGGGTACAATTAGTAGAAATTGAATATTTCAATAACAACACGAAATTAAAATCAGATCCGATAGTAAACGCGTTAATTCCCCAAGGGAGTGTAATAGGCTGCCTTTTGTTTCTCATCTATATAAATGACCTTCCTAAAACTATAAACGGACCATATACTACGGATTACTGACAAATGCGTGCACTGACTGGACAGGTCCGCTCAATCTGTATGGTTTTTCCTCAAAAGACCGTTTCAGATACCAATCTACATGGTCTGTAGACCTGTGACCTCTGAGTTTGTTTCGGCCTTTCTTCTCAGAGTAGTCAGATAGGAAACGCCGACCTCATCTAGTTTTTAAAATATGATTGTCGTGTAAAAGTGTTTGTACAAACCTACTTACAGAAATAAAATCATTTATCATTTATATCCTATTTTCGGACGACATCTCTCTGCTTACCTCCTGCCAGAACGATGACAATACAAACGTCAAATTAAACTCCCTTCTTTCTACAGCTGTAAACTGGATGGATAATCATAATCTAGAAATTAACTTCACCAAAACAAAATTAATATTACTTTTCACCCCCATCCCCATTAAATCTAAATTTTATTTTGAATAATACAAAACTGGAACAAGTAAATGAATTTACTCTCCTAGGTTTGTCTAGGTTTGGCCGGGAATCGCAGGTCGATTCCCGGCCACCGTAGGCGCGGGCTTGCCAACGGCGAGCAATGGGCAGCTCGCCGTTCGATAAGGACCAGGCCCGGGTCGACGGCGCGTTGTGTTCCACGCGCGCCTCAAAGAGATGTCAGCACCAATGACGTAGTTTGCTAGGACCGATGCCTGCTAGGGTTGCGGAAAAGTCCAAGAGGGTTACCGTGGCCCCTGGCACAGGCAACTGAAGGAACACGGATGGGTTTTAGTCAGTAAGAGTCTGACACGCCCTCCTGCTCTGCCCAGAGCGGGAGAAGTTATTTGATGATGTCCCACCCACAACAAAAAAAAAAAAAAAGGTTTGTCATTATATACCCACATAAATTGAAAATCCCATGTACAGAAAATAAGAGCAAAGCTATCAAAATTTTCATATGCCCTACGCGAAATTATAAAAACTACGAACCTGCAAACTGCATTTGTCACTTACTATGCATATGCCCAGGTATGGCTCAGCTATGGGGTCATGCTGTGGGGTAACAGTACAGATTCACAAACCATATATTTATTTTACAAAAGAAGTTAATTCGAATAATAACTAACATAGAACAAACTGATAGCTGCAAACCACACTTCCGAAAACACAAAACACTCACACTTCCCTGTTTATATATCTTAAAATTATGTAAATTTGTCAAAAAACATCCAGATTTTTACACCACTTGCGAAGAAACACAAACAAGATACACTTTTCGCCACAACAAAAACAAATTATACATACCTCAAACCCGACTCAAAATGCACTCAACCAGCCATTTAGTTATGTCCATAAAAAATATAATAAATTACCAAATGACACTAAAGAAGTAAACAAAAAATTATATTTATTAATAAATTGAAAAAAAATCTGGAAAACAAGTCATACTACTCAGTAAAGGAGTTTTTAGATGACAAATTGATTGCAAAATAAAATTATGCTCCCTCTTATACTTACACCAAACATTATGAAATATAAATCATTTAATACAGAATATAGCAAATCAAACTTAAATTTAAAATATAAATGCAATTTAATATCAGCTTATAATAAAATATACTCTAAGAATTTCATAATATTTACGTACATTATTCTTATGCAATACGTAAAAAATTAATTAACATATACACTATACCTATACTTGACTGACCGGTTGGCGCAGTTGGTAGCGACCCTGCCTTCTGAGCCGCTGGTTCCGGGTTCGATCCCCGGACAAGGTAAACATTTGTGTGCATGAACATGTCTGTTTGACCTGTGTCTGGGTGTGTATATGTATATAAGTATGTATATCAGTCATCAGGTTACCGTAGTACAGGCTCTGCCTAGTTCGGGACCTGAAGACCTTGTGTGGATGTTGTCCCATATAATCTAACCTTTATACACACATCTAATAATATTTATAATAATAATGATATATACATAATTATTATTATAAATATTATTAGGTGGTTACACCTAGGTTACACCTAGTCATTATATATACATAATTATACTCCGAATTAAACAAATGTAATAATTTATAAAAATATTGAATTGCTTGAATTGCTACTTAGCCCTCTTCCTCTCTCCTAATTTTGCTGTTCCCGACAGGGTCCATATTGATCTTTAACTCTGTTATACCATAGATGTAACACTTATGGGATGCA
This sequence comes from Brachylomia viminalis, assembly GCA_937001585.2. Taxonomy (NCBI): domain Eukaryota; kingdom Metazoa; phylum Arthropoda; class Insecta; order Lepidoptera; family Noctuidae; genus Brachylomia; species Brachylomia viminalis. The sequence goes on along the minus strand of OW443294.2, from coordinate 24,880,426 downwards.
ATAAAGAATTGAGTATTGAGTATTGAAGGTGGCCCTACACAAGTCCGGATGTGTTTTCATGGTCCTCGGAACGCGCCACCGTCGGGTTCCCAAGTAACGGTGTTCACATCGGCGTCGAGTCGACGATGGAGTACCTGAGACTCGTGGTGGAACCACGTGAAGCATTTCCGACGTATCGCTCCCAGACTGGAAAAGGCCGGGATTGCCTTGAAGCGGCTCCTGCCCAATCTAGGGGGCCCAAACGCGTCCTGCCGGAGGCTTTACGTGGGGGTTGTGCGGTCCATTGAAGCGGCTCCTGCCCAATCTAGGGAGCCCAAACGCCTCCTGCCGGAGGCTCTACGCGGGAGTCGTGTGGACCATGACCCTTTACGGGACACCGGTGTGGGCGCATTCCTAGAGGCGCCAGGCAGCCCGCCGGTTGAAGGCATTCCAAAGGGTCATGGCCACCCGGCTGGTCTGGGGATACCGTACGATCTCCGATGAGGCGGCGAGCCTCCTTGCTGGTTTGCCGCCATGGGATCTGGAGGCAAAAGTTCTCGCGCATATATGGCAGTGGCGCAAGGAGGCGAAACGCCACCGCGCCGGGGTGTAACTCCGCTGCCGCAAGAAATCACGGCACAGCGGACAGCGCTCCGGCGGGATCTCATGGCGACATGGAGAGTGCGACTGTCGCAACCCAGTGCTGAGCATGCCACAATTGCGGTGATAAGTTCCCTCTTTGAGGAGTGGCTAGAGAGGCACCACGGCATCCTCACCTTCCGCCTGAGGCAGGTCCTCACCGGACACGGATGCTTCGGGAGGTTTCTGTTCCGGATAAGGCGGGAGGAAACGCCCGGACGCCCGCACGCTATTGTGTTGATCGCCCTGAAGACACGGTGGAGCATACGGTGGAGATCTGCCCGGCTTGGGCGGAGCACCGCCGTATTCTCGTGAAGGTTATTGGCGCTGGCGATCTCTTGCGTCCAGCCCTGGTCCAAGCCATGGTATGAAGCGAGAGGGCATAGAAAGCAGTCACCTCCTTCTGCGAAGCAATAATTCTCGCAAAGGGGGAGGCGGACCGCGTGAGGGAGAGGCAAAATACGCACCCTCACGCCTCTAGATCCCGCAGGAGACGCCCTGGGCGTCGGGAATCCCAGGCCGATTCCCGGCCACCGTAGGCGCGGGCTTGCGGACGGCGAGCAATGGGTAGCTCGCCGTCAGATAAGTACCAGGCCCGGGTCGACGGCGCGTTGTGGTCCACGCGTGCCTCAAAGAGATTTCAGCACCAACAATGGGGTCCGCTAGGCCGATGCTTGCCAGGGTTGCGGGAAAAGCCGAAAGGGTTACCGTGGCTCCTGGCACAGGCAACACTGCCAGCTCTCCCGCTCCGCCCAGAGGGAGAGAAGTTATTTGATGATATCCCACACAAAAAATTAAAAAAAGGCATACCTCGCCGAACTTCCGTGGGCTCGCTTCCGTCGGCTGGCGTCGCTCTACAAGTGTGTCAAATTCAAATTCAAATTTATTTATTTGTACACATAGGTATAATGTAGTGGTACACGATGTTATAAAAATAGAAAAATATTGAGTCACTATGTGCTGCCTTGCAAGGCGTACAAATATTACTACACAGTTGGTAATAGGTATCTGTATACCTATTACCAACTGTGTAGTAATATTTGTAATAATAGCTTATATAATTTTATATAATGCTAAGTAACCATCTTAAATCTTTAGTAATAAAATTAACATAAACAAAATAATAACAAATTAAGGTAACAAAAATTATTAATTAAACTTAATAACTAAAGTAAGTAGGTAATAAATAAATCTGAGAAACTTATTACAGATTTTATTTTTCATCTAAATATTCATTTATAGTGTAATATGCTTTCTGTATCAGAAACCTATGGAGGGAATTTTTGAAAGTATTTAAGTCTTTTGAAGCTGTTATCGATTTGGGTAGTTTGTTAAATATTTTTGGAGCCATTCCTAGGAAACTTTTTGAGAATAGGGCGGTTTGATGGGTTTTTGACTTAAGCGCGCGTTTAGTGGATACGGTTTCAAATAGGTAATGGTTATTTTTGATAAACGTGGCAATTTCATAAATATATAGGGACGGAAGTGTTAATAATTTTAAATTAATAAAATAAGGTTTGCAACTGTCAGTGTTTTGGATCATGCATACTGCACGAAGACACTTTTTTTGGGCTTTAAATGCCAATTCCCTATCCGTAGAATTACCCCAGAATATTACACCGTACCGTAGTATGGTGGAGACGTATGCGTGGTATGCGGTAAGAACGGTGCTGCGATTGGCAACCTTGCTTAAGACCTTGCTTACCTTGTCGCTAAGCTTAGAGTCGTTATTTGATGCTTATCAACCAAATCTTAATAACTATAAGCTCTTTGCAAGATACACCCTAAGTATACGTAGGTATATCTCAGAAAATGTCGAATCAATGCCAATAATAGTTTAATAACTACATGACTCCCAAGAGGGCACTACATTCATAGTTCATATCGCATGAAAGTAATTAAGTTAGGCCCTAGACTAGACCCAATCAACTAGATGTAATCATATCAGGTGGAAGAAACGAGATGATTCGGACGCAGGTACGATCCTCTGATTCATATTAATAGTTGTTATGTACCTAAGGGTATTTCAATATGTCTGCTTGATTAAGTTTCAAGATTCAATGTATGTATGGCTGACAGTGACTCCGCTTTAGATTAAATGCTCGGAATTTGAGAACAAGACTAGAAATAGTTTGTGAAAAATTTCTAATGAATCATAACACTGCCCGAGCTGAGGTTCGAACCAAGTCAGTAGTCCTGTTGGCCGCCCAGGGCATCAGGAATCCCAGGAAGATTCCCGGCTACCGTAGGCGCGGGCTTGTGGACTGCGGGCAATGGGTAGCTCGCCGTCCGATACAAGCCCGAGTCCACGGCGCGATGTGTTCCACGCGTGCCTCAAAGAAATGTCAGCAACAATGACGAGGTCTGCTTGGACCGATGCCTACCAGGGTAGCGGGAAAGTCCGAAAGGGTTACCGTGGCCCCTGGCACAGACAACTGAAGGAGCACGGGTGGGTTTTAGTCTCCGCCCAGAGCGGGAAAAGTAATTTGATGATTTCCCACCCTCAACAATAAAAAGTTGTGTTGGCGACCACTTAACGAACAGATAAGGGTTATGGAAGTCACATAGGTATTCACATTAACATAACTAGCAAAATTTGGGCGTGCTTAAACATCTTGGTCGGATGAGCGGTGGTGGCCCACCACCGCGACTTACGAGTTTTATGTCGTAGGTACTTTACTTTGTGTAAATTATTCCATCTCCACTGCTTTCAAAATGGTGAAGGAAATCATCATGACGAAACCGGCATGTCTTAGAACGAAACATTCGAAGACATGTGACATCTACCAACCCGCACCGAGTTCACGTGGTGGATTAATAATAATAAACAACACAACAACAACACAACAACAACACCGACGTCAACACTTCATGTCATTTTTATCATATTCAGATAAATAATTTTTCCTTCTTTTTGAAGCAGTTTTCATATATAGTGTAAAACCCCGCAACCAAAGCCCAAATAGTAACTACAACTCAATATAATTAGCATCTAAAAATATACAATGGACCATAATTTTCGTAAAAAACTGCCGAACAGGAGGTGACATCTGTCATGTCACCTCCGATATTACAGAATTCAATAAGAAATAGAAAAATGAGAAGATGTTGACAAGATCAGCCATACGACGTGCACAACCACCACCTCCGGACTCTTCGCTCAGCTCCGCCTCGCCGCCGCCGGTATCCAGCCCCTCTGTGAGCGCTGTGACGACACCGGCCGCGGCAGTTGCGTCAAGCTCGAAAAATCGCTTTAAATCCGTCCTTTATTCACTAATTGCATAATATACTAATATGGGTGGGTTTGTGTTGTGTAAGTGCGCGCGTGGGTACGTAAAGAGTATGTAGGAGTATGGAGTGTGTGTATGTATGTATATGGAGGTATGTTTTTCGTCACTTATCGTCAGATTATCACGCGATAGTTTGTAAAAGAGTTTTGATGTCGTCACAGCTTCGATCAAAACATCAAAACTCTTTTATTAAGGCCTATTAACTCTTTGATTACGGCCCGCTCCATGTCACAGAGAGCAGGCTTGTGGCCCAGCAGTGGGAACACTATAGTCTGATTTTTTACGTTATGTTAAACATCTCACCCCTTGCAGGTTTATAAACGTGATGTTAGGATACATGTTTCTTACCAGGAAAGATGTATTCCTAACCAGGTAAACCACACACGTTCGTCTGGATCATTTCACATTAGCTGCGCCCCGCGGTTATTACCAGCAGGGACATTCCCATGCCAGTAACAAGTAGCATGAAAAGTATCTTATGTCACTTGGAAATAGTGTAGCATTCGTCGTAACAGATGGAGAAAGACCGTTGACAATTTGGAACGGAGTCACGATTCTCAGCCCGGAGAGAGAGCGATTGAGAAGTGAGAGAAGAGAGGCAGAGTTATGGATTACTGAAACACAGTTCTAATACAACATTTACAGACTGTTTATGATATTTGTTTTGACTTTACGACTACTTATACCGCCATAAACCGTCACACATATGCATTACCAACAGGAAATAATTGTATAAGCCGGCCTTTATATTCAATTACAGTACAGTTTGAAACCAATATCATGTGCGCATTAACCAGAATGCCTCATAAACGTCTAGAGAGTACCATAAATTTTAGTGCTATACGCATAGAATTTACGATATTATACCTCGTTTTAGAGTTATTAGAAGTTTCTGCCGGGACGATGTGTTTGTGTTGGGATGGCTGGATGCGGCATTTACTGCGTTCGTTTCGGAACAATGTTATTAGGTTATCTAAATATAGATGCGTCGTCGAAAAAGTTACTTTAGTATTTTCAAACTTTTTCCTTTTACTTGTGAAATCATTTTAATGTAGGTAGGTACTGTAAAAGCTGTCTGCAAAAGTGGACCCTATGTCACAGATTACTAAATAGTTACTACGTAACCTATGTTGTGCAGGCTGGCAGTCAAATATTTCTGGTTGCATTAGAACAGTCTAAGCGAATGAGCTTTCGAAGTATTCGAAATAGGTTTTTGGTTGGAAAAACCAGTGATAGAATAGAAGCGTTGATGTAAACACGTTCGTTTGGAATAAACGTAATAATTATAACGTTGTATCATTCCATCGCTCCCATAATCCATTTTAGTACTAAGTACCAATTCCTCTCATTTTAAATATAAAAACCTTTTTTACAAAAAAAAAACTGTTCTGTACTATAAGATAAATTTGTATTTTCCAATTACCTACTGTAAGATAATTCTGTATTTTTGCTCGCGACTGTACGACGACGTACTTCTCCTGTCTTGTAGCGAGATGAGTTAAGCAGTAATAAATCTCTTACTATTTATGAGTTCTTGTGTTCCCTTTCAACAGTACTGTGAGAATTTCATTAGGTAGGTACATAAGTTTGTAATTTAGTCATGCATTCAGTACGCTCATGCTATACAACTTCTAGGCAAGTTGGGGTACGTTCTCAAACAAATCTATTTTGCAATATGTTTCTTTTGCAAGTTTTTTTTTTGTGTAATAAAACACACACATATTGTTGACACAGATATTGTGTGTACACATTAAAACGCTTGCTTGAAAACAAACTCAAGTATTGATAGTTACAATAAAATTCGAATGTCTCAAAAATGTTAGCTTATTACCAGTTCTCCTTGGAGGCCTTGAATGCCCAAGAGTCCAATACTTTACAAAAATATATTCAAACTCTGAAACCGACCATCTTTTGAATTTAAGTTTTTAAGTTTGGAACCACTAGAGCGTTACAAAAGTACTCCACTTTACCAAAAAGTTTTATAATAAGACTATTTAAATTCATTGCATGGTTTGTTCAATTTGTGTCTTATGCTTTCAATTGGGCAATTACGGTTTCCTAATTTTCTTGTTCCTATGGCACGCTTCTTTCTGGATAATTTCTGAAATTAAACGTATTTTAGGGACCAATTATAAAACCACTCAGTCATAGGTACTGGGTAGCTATTAATCTTGAAAACTAATTTCACCTTCCACCCCTACTCAAATATTTGTATATCACAGTTAAGGCAATATATAGGCTTTATGTAAGTAGAGTATTGCATTTAGCCAAGTGATCTACATAACAAAAGGGTGCAATAATATAGCAATATAATAAAATATATTTTCGTAGCACTTGCTCAAAAAAGTGACATTCTATGCCACAAAATGCGAATATAACAATAGTCATTTTTAATCTGTTAAAAACAGGGAAAGAAAATTGTACTGAATTTCATTCATCCTCTAGGGGGAGAATGTGATTTAAATTTGGAATACTTACTTACCGTTTATACTGAACTACATCTGTGTTTACACCATTGAGTTTGTATATAAAGCATTATACATCTTTTTGAAAAAGGAATACGCATTTATTTTTATTATGCAGTTATGATTATTAAATAAAATTACGAAAACCGACGAGGCCGTATCAGCTTGATGCCTTTGCTTTTTCGACAAAAAAATATTAGTCTAGGAATTTGCCGCGTTTTTATTTTATTCAAATACATAAACGTTAAGTTAATTTTAATTTATTTTTATAAATAAGTTAATGTTCTAAAAATACGTTTAATTGTCATTATTTTTAATAAATGTTTATCTCATATTATTATTGTGTTATTTTTTTCGCAAATGGTACGAAAAGTAGAGTATTTTCCTCGGTGATAAAGCTGTCTTAGTCTTGGGTGAACTTAAATCCCTCGCTACACTCAGGACTCGTCTTAAATCCCTCGCTTCGCTCGTGATTTAAGTTTTTAACACCCTCGCAACGCTCGGGAGTAAACCTCGAGTCCTTCATTACGCTCGCGATTTAAATCGTCACCCGCGACAGAAGACACTGCTTTATCGCCTTGGTTAATAATCTACTATTATTATCGTACCACTTGCTCAAAAAAGTGACATTCTATGTCACAAAAAGCGAACATAACAATAGTCATTTTTAATCTGTTACAAACAGGGAAAGAAAATTGTACTGAATTTCATTCATCCTCTAGGGGGAGAATGTGATTTAAATTTGGAATACTTACCGAAAGGACATCATTCACGTTCCATACATTTTTGAGCCAAATCTGAAAGTGCCGGAAAAAAAAAGCGTAATATTCGGATAGATCACATAATTCCTATTATTTTTTACTATGACACCAAACCTGTGCGCCCTATGGTTATGTTGTTATACATGCTTTTAAAATATACAATGTGAAATAAAATGTTATGTTATTTTAATACGTTTGGTCAAATATATTAAATATGAAAAAAACAAGCAACAATACCAACAGCGCCTCATTTAGATTCAGTACCTTTCATTTAGGTAAAAAAGAACAAAATGAAACAACGTGCAATTGTATTAATTCATTTATATTTGTCCTAATCAAACATATACATCACCTAATCCTATTGCAGGTGGGGTGAGGTATGGGTCATGTCTAGCATAACCCATGTACTAGACTATGGTCATGGTATGAGAGCAGCATCCAATGGTCCTCTTGCCCATATTACATCTGTGTTTACACCATTGAGTTTGTTTATAAAGCATTATACATCTTTTTAAAAATGAATACGCATTTATTATGCAGTTATGATTATTAAATAAAATTACGAAAACCGACGAGGCCGTATGAGCTTGATGCCTTTGCTTTTCCGACAAAAAAATATTAGTCGTTTTTGTTTTCTTCAAATAGGTACATAAACGTTGAGTTTATTTTTTTAAATAAGTTAATGTTCCAAAATACGTTTAATTGACATTATTTTTAATAAATGCTTATCTCATATTATTATTGTGTTATTTTTTTCGCAAATGGTACGAAAAGTAGAGTATTTTCCTCGGTGATAAAGCTGTCTTAGTCCTGGGTGAACTTAAATCCCTCGCTACACTCAGGACTCGTCTTAAATCACGAGCTTGTTTTTAACACTCTCGCTACGCTCGGGAGTAAACCTCGAGTCCTTCATTACGCTCGCGATTTAAATCGTCACCCGCGACAGAAGACACTGCTTTATCCCCTTGGTTAATAATCTACTATTCTCCCACAAAAACAAGACATAAACGATAATAATTAAATAACACAACAAAAACAATTACAGTCAAGTGTATGTGCGGAGCTGGTGTCTATTATAGTTATAAACCTGTATGAGGACCTGGTGATCTGTAGATCACCAGGTCCTCACCCCACGAAAGCAGGTACAACATTCAGAACATAAATAGGGACACGTATAGAAAAAAAATGTTGAGACAAGATATTAATTTAGTATCTAAAACGCAAAAACGCCTCTTAGCGCGAAGGTTTGTATGTTAGAGGTGTGGTGTGTATAATTGTGTAGTGGGAGGGTGTGTGTTGATGCGAGCGTGTGTGTAGTGTGGGTGTGTCTGTGTGTCATTTTAGGTTAGTAAGTCGATCTTCCGTGGAATTATAATATTATTAGTATTCACGTTCAGCTATACAGTAACTAATAGTAGCCTAAGTCCACATTCTATATTCAAAAGCGATCGTCGCGCGAATACGCCGTCGCCACGGTCATAAGCTACTTTCTGTTCGATGAACCGGAACGCGTGGTCGCGCTTTAAAGGGCGTTTTCTGGTTTTCCGAACAAAAAGTGACAAATGAACGAGACGGTCGCGTATTTGCGCGACGATCGCTTTTGAATAGGACGCGGGTAGTTAATTAGGAATGAACATTCTAATACAGCCGCCAACACTCAGGAGGCTAAAGGAGGTGCTGATATTTATTTATTTATTTTCTTTATTTAGGCAACCAACAGCGATACAAATAGTATGTTACAGAGTTTGTGTATTACAGTATTGTATGGCCAATAATAGGTTTCCCTGTATAACTAGGATTGTATAAAACATGCTAACGGACTACATACTAATATTTAAATACAAAAAGGTTTAGTTTTAGTTTTAGGTAAATATATAACCTAAACTTAAGTTTAAATTTTAGAGAAAATTTAAACTTTAAATAAAAAAAAATTAAATCAAAGTTACCCACACTATAACCACGACTCCATTATTTTACTAGCACACTTACCAGTCGAAACAAATGCTTGGGAAAATAATAATTATTACTTCCCCGGACAAACTTATTCTCTTTTTTTTCTTCTTATTTTCTTTCTTCTTCCTATTATTCTTTCCTTGTTGTTAGACTACTACCTACATATCTAATCCAAAAGAGCCTTTTAACTAGAAAAATCAAAAAATCTTAAAACAAAAATTAGTATAACAGAATCAATGACAACAGCGTCCTTCTTACACGCCATTACATTAACTAAGGGACCGAAACATTAGCCGAAATTAGGGACGTACGAATCCTAATATGTTAATGCACTTATAGTAATTAATAAAGATCAAAAGGACGTGTTGGATAGTACGGGTAATGTTTTGAGGTAATGACATAATATTGTTATATTAGTTTTTCCTAAATGGTTGTATAATGTTGTAATGAATCTGTAAAAAGTATCAGTTCCTCGAACTAAAATTTGCGACGGGGCAGTTATCAATATGGCTTTTAATTTCTTCTCAAAGTAATATTACTCATCACTAACACTCATAGTGAATAAATAAAAAAATAAAAATGTTGAATTCAATTACAATGTGCATTTACATAAAATATTTGGAGATCACCTTTTAACCAAAAAATGCTAGTGTTAGGACACTCCGCTCTTCCACTTAGCATTAACCATTAATTTGGAATTGAATGTAAAATTACCAAAGTAAAAACGTTAGTTTTCAAAGAGAAAACGACAAAAATTCGCGTATATGTCTGAAGTGAGCAAGTATGGGTGAGTGTGTTAGTGTGAGGTGTGTAGTTTAGAAGAATTAAAATTAATATAGATCTAATATCCTTTGACAGGAAGGACGTGGAAATGAAATAAACTACAATGAAGGCCACTTACCACGTCATGGCGGGTGTTCGGTCGGCCGCCCTTTTTTTGTAAACAAAGCGGATTTACGACGTAGTTTCTTTGAATGGTGCTTACACTTGAATGTTTATTGTTATTGTAAGGAACAGGGCTTTAAGATAGCGGAGTTTCGTTTGAAATAGGATAGTATTCATTGAGACAATCGTTAGGTGTCAGTATAAGTAAGTGTAAGTTAGCCCTGCGGCAGTGTCTTGGGTTCGCTTCGGAAGAAGTCAAATACGGCTTCTTCCACTAACCATCCACACAGCAATCCGCTGTAAATAAATAGGTTACTGAAGCGTAGTAACAATAGACTCAACATCGTCGTAGGTGTCAGTTACCACTTCTATAAAGTCCCGTAGCTTTAGGGAGTATACCGTCAAACGGGGTGGATAGGGATGTAGGGGTGAATAGAGACGAAACTTTAAAAGGGAATTCCCCCTCCCCCCTGCATCCCTATTCACCTCGTTTGACGGTATACGTAGTTTTTTATTTAGCAATTTATAAGTGGGAAGATTGTCTTGCAAACTGCCTTTTAGCAAAAACAGATCTAACTGTAACAGTTAGAGCAACTAAATAGCTATTTCTGCTACTTGGCTTAGAGGGATCATATTATGGGAGATATGTGTGTTTCCCTAGAATGAGTTGAGGCAAATATAGTTTGCTTACAGACGGAAGGTCAGGTAATTGTGAAAACTTTACGCATAGTTCTCTGCGCCCTCTCAAGTTCTAAAAACAATATCTGCGCTGTCCCTCCCCATCTTAACATGGCTGAGAGTACGTAAGAATCGACTGGGCCAGTAATAAGTATATTTGATTCAGAAATTTATTTGCATATGTGTTTTAAAAGTTCATATCATTTTCCTAACTCTTTTCATAATCAGTTGCATGTTAGTTAATGCATGCGCCAAAACAGTCGCTGATGATCATAACATCTAGATATTTAGTATTAACCTAACATTTTTTACACATAAGCAGTCGGGATTGTGGGGTTGGGACAGTTTTGGATCTTTATTTGGAATTCTGGTGACGGTTGCGAGTTAATATACTTTGTCAAGCAAATGTATTTAGATTTGGAGGAATTTAGTGTGTGGAGATTATGATTTAGCCAAGCCGCTAACCTTTCCAGACCACCCTCTGCCGGCACTTTAAAATTAGCCCAAGTCTAAGCAGCAAAGACGCAGAAAAGCCCAGCATATATCTTCATATTGCATAGGTTATTAATATAAATAAGTAACAAGGCCAGACCAAGGACACTGCCATGACCGACTCCGAAAGTAACAGTTGCTTCGGAACTACTGAATTTCCCGATACTAACCTTTTGCTTGCGATTGTTCAGGTAAGATTTAAATAGTTCAAGAGGGGGTCCCCTTATGCAGATGCTTTCGACCCTAGGTAAAAGTATGGGGCAGACACTGTATCAAAGGCCTTTTTAACATCAAGGAACATAAACATTAATCACATGCTAGACATTAATTTCTACCATTATCCACATTATCTACCAGAGTAGACGTTAGTGACAGAACTGCATCCTCAGTAGACTTTCCCTGCCTAAACCCAAACATAATGACAATATTTAGTGCGGAATTTAATTAGGCGTGAGTTTATAAGTATTTCAAGGATTTTTGAAATGGACGGCCTATAGTTTGACGGGTCAGTCGCGTAAGCACACTTGTATGTACACAGTTGTTATTAGGGCTACTTTCAAAGCATCCGGGAAAAGTCCCTACTCGAAGCATAGATTTATTAAATGGGTTATGATTAGTACAATTTGTTCGTGTGCCACTTTTAGAAAGTTGACTTGTATTTTGTCCCAACCTGGATCGCTATCAGCTTTCAAACTTATGAGAGTGGTTCGCACTTCGTCGGAGTCTGTGTCGAGTAGAACAAAAGATGAGGCCAGAGGACAGTCCGCAGAGAATGAGTCAGGATTGGTGTTGTTTACTCCTGAGGACTGAGAAGCTATGATATTATCTGCAAGAAGTTTGCCTATGCTAGAGAAGTAATCATTAACCTGATCAACAGTCCTTTGTGGGGTAGTGGATACCTCGTTTTTTTAGGTTTGCGCTGTATGGTGTTGTTAATGATATCACACGTTTTTTTTTGAGATTCTTATGCTTTGGAAAGTTGATCTCTGTCATGTTTTTGTTTTTTAATAATGCAATTACAATAAATTCGATACCTTTTTTATGTGATTCTTACTATCTCGTTGAATGGGTCAAGTCTCAGTCTCTTTTGCATGAGATTTCGATGACAAATACAGCGCAGAAAGCCAATAGTCACCCACGGTTTTATGATTCTATTTTTCAACGGTATATTCTAATAAGTGTGACACAGTTTTGTAGTATTTGGATTAGATTATGTTAAAAGTAAGCGTGTTAGAGTTATTAAGCTTCGGAAGTGATGGAAGATGTCTCGCTTCCCCATCAGCTCTTCTTCTTATATGATTTCGTCAGGATGTCGTGAGGAAATCTAGACTTGTAATTAATTTTAAAATCGTCATGACGCCGTTACAAAGCGTAGTGATCAATCCGCGTTCCGTCTCTGTGTGGGAAATAGTCATTGCCCTGCAGTTAGACAACACTGGCTGCTTTAGATATGACGGCGCCACAAGTGGCGCCGCCTTGTTTTGTTACGAACTTACTGATGATGATGATGTCAGGGAAGCCATTATCGTACAACTTTCACGAAGAACTGCTATAATCCGGCACACTCTTGATGGTATTGAAGCTGCCGAACCACTACTACGATGACCACATACGGTGAAGGCTACCCTGCGTCGTTAGATAGGTAAAATCACCATATTATAATTAACAAGGGAACATGAAGCGCCCCGTTGGATAATACAGGCACTATCTTCAATACCTACTTTACAAGAGAGATTCACTGCGCTACGTCGTTGTAGTCACCACCAGAATCCGTGTTTGACAAGATGTGAACGACGCTAAAAGGTTTTTAGCACATAGTGTTCTGTAGATTCTGGCTGAGTTCCAAGATAGAATAAAGCTGTCAGTATTTTAATCATTCTTGGATCAGAAGTTCTGGGTAAAGCAAGAGTAAGGAATTAATATTATTATATTGCAATTTTTTATCTTCCAGTTATGGGCTTTGGATGGGTTATTAATGGCAGGGTAGGAGTCTGATTGTAAAGTCCGGAATAACAACCGCCATCGAACCTATTTTCAACTTAGCTTAACCACCTCTTGACTGTAATTACTAAAACTTAGTGAAACTTGGTTTTAATTAACACTTTCACACATTAATTGTAACTTCGTCTTACCCATTAGAGATCATTATCTCGATATAATCTAAACACGAAGTTTCTGAGACTTTCTCGAATATTCAATTTGTTTACAAACTTGTGTAATTGTTTCGGTCCTAATTAAAGGTTTTGGGGTTTTGTTTTAATTAAGAGAAAGTGTAACACCTTGTTACACTTTCTCTTAATTTCGCGGAGAATTTTTACTCAATCGGTGGTGAATCATGGCAACAGTCGCTTGCCATTGGCCATCATATAATCTCCACTCCGCACCAGATACTGCTCTTAGAAAATATACCGTCGCTGGAGATACATGCGCTCGCGTGACTAACGAAAATCGGTTATAATCGCAAATATAACCTCCGCTAAATAAAAGCTCGAAATCGCTATACAATTACCACTCTGTGAACATGCCTCGTCTTCTGCTGCCTCATTATTTCATAACCTTGGCTCAAGGATGAAGAAATGTGGCGTGTCAATTGGTAAGTTTAAATAATTTTAGATTGTCTTCTCGATTGGATGTAGATAGGCTCGTTTTTCATATACCAGGTCCACTCGCTATAAGTTTACCGCATTTCAATTTCCCCATAAATGCTTCACCTTCACAGGTTTTAAATTAAGCAATGGTTATACAAGGTGAAAAATTTTTCGTCGGTTATCCAAAAAACTATCTGCTGTTTCATAGAAAAGTGCAATACCTAAAAAAATTGTATGGAACAGCATTTTTTTTTATTAAACTACTAAACATTTCTACGCAGGGGGATTCAAAATCATGTACTGAATCCGCGGTATTAGGTTGCAAGTCCATAATAACCACTGTCCTTACTGGTCGTTAGAGATCCGAGATATTCTGTAAAATTAAGGTGTCTACATGACCTAAACGCAAGTTTTATAATGTCTAAAAAGTATATGATCCACTGTAAACAAAATCAGAAAAATATATGATATTCTTCAGGATATATGCTAGTTAGATATTGTGTTGATTACATAATACAACGAATTTGGTACGATGGAAAAAAGTCACGAAGATACCTCTAAACATTTTTTTTAACGATTATAAACCATACATACAGTCATTATTTTTTTTTCAGATTGTTCTTCAAGCAACATATTAACGTTTTCAATTTTTAGTCCAATCAATAGATTTTATTTAAATAGAGAATTAGTTTATATTTTGCAATAAATTACCAGCTTCGTGTCATCGCGCTTCTCTTTCTTTTGTATGCAGTCCGACAGTCACCGCGCTTTAGCTATTGTCAGCCCCTTAGCGAAATTTCATCGAAGTAAGCATGGAACTGCTTTTATCCACGATAAAATCTGTTATTGCAAAGCTGACAGGCGAACAAAAGCTAGCAATCTGATAAATAATAACGGTTGTAAAGCATTTTTACTCAAATAATCTCCACGGTATATGAGAATACTCGAAAAATTTTGCTTATCCAACTAACTAGCAACCAACAAGCCTTCAAAAACAGATTCTCTTTTCAGAATACAAAAATATTCTCGCCTTTGTAAAAAAAAAGCAACAAAATGGTGCTCATAAAGTGTCTGGCCAGTGAAGATAGGAAGATGTTGAATTAAATACAATTTGTAAGTGGCACTACAAATTGGCATCCACAGGTACCTTTTCTGCTCTATTTGTTTACATTTTCATCAAATACTTTTGAAACAGACATTATGAGTTGGTATCGGAAACCTGTGGCCATATTTCTTAGTGAGTTAATATTATTCGTAGATAAAGCACGTTTAGTTTCAGGCAATCTTATTAATATGTGAAAGTAAGAAGTTGCTATTGAATGTGTGTAATTTATTGTTTCATAAGTGTCCTTTCACATATGTTACTAACCTCTGAATTTACATCACAGTCAAAATGAAAGTGATCTTTATTCTCATTGTGATAAGGTTCCTGGTGAGTTGCTTCTTGTGTTGTTGTCAGAAGCACAATAATTATGAAAGGACTGTTATTTTACCGATACAGCGGTGTTTGTTTGTTTGTGATGAGTACACTGATAACACCACCAAAAGCCACTTACCTAAGGTATAGTAAAATGGTCCATCATCATCCTCAGCCAAAAGACTTCCACTGCTGCCTTCGGTCTCCTCGACGCATCGTCACAACGACCAATTCTTTGCATGCCGCATCCAGCTGATTCCTACGATCTTCATCAGGCTAGGTCTACCTTATGTGAATTTAACCGTACTACGCTTTCCAGCACGCGCAAAACGAGTTTTTTTTATTTATTATTTATTGACTGTATAGAGGTATGAGGAACAGGGGCATGTCGGGGCGTTGTATCTAAGCTAGTTGCGCGGTAAACTCTACTTGCGCGATGCAGGATTTTGCGTGATGTCAGTGTGAGGCGCAGTTCGCATGTTGCGATGTATGTAGATACCGCTACAGCTGCATTGGAACAATTAATTACCTACGTAATGAAGCCCTATAGGTGCACATTCGGAATTAGAACAATCACTAATCACCACGCTTGCTCACCGAGTAATGTCAATTTTGGGCTGATAAGTGAAATTATATTCAGGATAAATAGCTTTCAAAATTACGTTGAGGATAGATAACTGAAAATTACATTTAAGGTTATAATAAATTTTAAATACCTACATAACTACCTTTTTTACGTACCCAAAATATTTAAGAATTTGACAGTTTCATCAACGTTGTGACTAGCCATTTTAAATATGAAAGATGAGGTGCTGAGTTTTCATTACATTTGGTTTTTCGATTGGCATAGTCTCGGTAGCAGACAAAAAAAAAAAATTCAGTCCTGTAAAATTGGTTTTACAATATTTTGGATGTTCACCCTCATACGCCCGATAATGAATCAGATAGCATTATCTTAAATATTTTAACCCATATGAAGAACTGCCAACGATTTTAATACCAATATATTATTTTCGCTTTTTCAATCAGAATGAAATTGCCTATACAAGGTGTTGTAGTTGAAATAACTGAAAACCTCAAAAGGGGTACATTTTCTCGAGTTTCGTGAACAAATGGAACAGCAGATTTTGTTCCCTACATCTTGTGAAAAATCCTACTACAGCTTTGGATAAAAACGTAACAATTTTATTCACCTAAGTTTAATTCATACAGACGGACCCGATGGTCTCGTGGTTGCCAGAGCGACTGCTGAGCGTGGGGTCCCGGGTTCGATTCCCAGGTCGGGCAGTGTTATTAGGTGTTTCCATTAAGAATTTATTAGTAACAGCCCGGAGTTTGGAAGTTGGCGGCGTGTGATAAGTACCATCGTGCCTCAGAAAACACGTTAAGCCGTTGGACCTGCGCCCGGTCTCTCTCCGGTCGTCTCAGAATGCCGTCCCATCAGACTATGAAAGTGTGGGAAGAGAGAGTGAACCTGTGTCTGCATACAAACTTGTGCACTATAATATCTCCCGCAACGAAGGCTAATCTCCGTTGAGATTTGCCGCCATGGCCGAAATACGGTCTGGAGGACTATATTATATTCATACAAAACTGAGTGATGTCCCTCAATGTTCCCAAACCAGGAAGCAAAAACTTTGATTAATACAGAGTGTGTGTTTTTCCGTTTTTTTTTTTTAAAACACTCTTTAGTTACTAATTACCTACCATCAATATTATATTGACTACATTCAGATGTTTTCTTTTTGAACACAACTTCTCGGTTTTTTTATCAATCTCAAAAAATAATTATGGTTTCAGAAAAAAAATTGTGTTTCTGAAATCTGTATTTAATCTGTGGAATCCATGTATTATGTCATCTCCGGAATATTATCACAAAGTGTACTTACCAAATCAGTTTTCTGTTGCTGCAGTCCGTGATATTTCGAGTATATTTATAAATTACAAGCTTATGCTGCATGAATTTTCTTGTTTTGCACATAAAATATATTCTACAATACTCGGCAATACTGTAGCTTCACATTAGTGAAAGAATTTTCGGAATCGGATCAGCAGTCTGTTGCGAAGATTACCCCCAACATACAAACTCACAAAATACACACATCAACACGGTCTAGGGATATTTAAAAAAAAAGCGAATTACTATCAATGTGTTAATTATTTATATGACATGTATATATTTAAAGATACGTTATTTAATATTCTACCATTTTTTAATAATGGTTAAGGTACTTCGATTAAAATTTCAGGATTTTATGGAAAAAAAATGAAGCATAGACGGAAACCGTATATGAATTAACTTTTAATTAGTGAGTAAAAACGGAAAAAAATAGAAAAATCATTTAATTTGTGTTTATAAACTTGAAGTTAGTAGTCTGAGAAAGCGCCCATGATGTTCATAACACATCGGCAACGATTCAGCATGCTCAGATCAAGGTTGTCAATGTCTTGCTGCGGAATATTGTCCCATGTCCCTCTGAGGTGCGCAAAAAGTTGATCTTCTGTAGCCAGATTTTCAGGTACTTCCTTCAGAGCTCTTCTTTGCAGCATATCCCATGCATGCTCAATGGGATTTAGATCTGGCGATTGAGCAGGCCAGTCTAAGGCCCTAACATTGTGTGTATGTAACCAAGCTGCTACCGTTCTCGCCGTGTGTGCCCGGGCATTGTCGTGCATCAGCAGGAAATCTTGCCCATTTGTGTTCTGTGGGGCAAGATTACGGGCCCCAGCACCTGTTGGACGTATCGTTCTGCCGTCATATTGCCCCGCACCCAAACGAGGTCTGAGATAAATTACAAACAAATCGGTGTTTATAAGATTCCAATGCGGCCAGTACTTTTCGAGTTATTTAATTGAGTATGAAATATCCCTAGACCGTGTTGATGTGTGTATATTACCTCTTTTTTATTTTTTTAAGATGGATTTGCTCTTGACTCTAGTCTAGGTCAGAGGTGACAGAGACAGAGTCGACGGTGGAGTGAGCTTACCCAGAAAAAGCCTGTTCACTCTCACTTTGAAGAGATTTGGGTTGTATGCGTTCGGAAACACAGACGCAGGCAGAGAGTTCATTAGTATCGATATAAATTGATTTGGTTCTGTGAAGGTATATTTTAACTCAACGAAAGAAGTTGGGTAGCGTTTTAAAGCTCGATAGATCAACTAGAATGCGCGCAAGATTAGTCGGCGCGCGTGTTTGAGCTCCAAGACTATAATTCCTGCCAGAACTTTTAATCACTTTCGGCATAATGATGGCAATTATTTACTTTGGAAGAACACGGAAGACAGCACACTCTTGACATCTGATATAAACGTCGAGATGGCTGCAAACGATTACTTTTGATTTCGCCAGCGCGCAGACTTATTTTGCGCACACTCTACGGGTGAACGTTTACTGTGATTATCGGAAGGTCATCATTGTGTTGTGATAACAAAAGTGCACCCAAATTAGTAAATTTAGTAAAGTCTGAGATAAGATAAATTACTATGTTGTGTGTATTTGGAGTGGGTTTATAATTAAAATAAAACATTCACATTATGAAAGAAACATTTTATTTTTAATAGTTTTTCACTAACAGTGCATTCACAGTTAAAGTTTCTTACGGAAAGAAACATTTTTTTATTAAAAATTAATAGTAAAACAAAAGATATACATTATCGAAACTGCGTGAAATACAAATAGCTTACATTGATAGTGAAACATATATTTTTCCCTAATTTTATTAGACTTAAAGATTCGTGACTATTATTATTATCTTCTACAGAAGGCCGTGTTCTTAAGCATTAATAAAAATAATAAATAATATTTAAAACCATAAAGATTACCCGTTACTTAACGATGCACAGAAGTATCCTACAAGATTTACATTTTTTTTAAGGACAGAGTAAAATTCTAAGTTCACGTTATTACACGTACATATTAAGCCATGTATATGAAGTGAGATATACATATTTATGAAGGTATATCTACGTTCTTATATACAAGTAATGAAATATACTCTAGGAATATTAATTATGTATTCATACGATAAATCTTAGGGTGTACTTGTTTCTTCCAGTTGTTACTTTAATATAATAATATGTGTAGGTACATAAATATACATAATTTATGTGAAATTGAGATGCCACATAAACTGTGTTCCGATTATAAAGGATGAAGAAATTATGTTGAAATACGAAAGGAATTATACTTCTAAGTAAGAACTTTCACTAATGAAATGTAATTTTATTACTAATTGATACCTACATATTATTATTTAGTTTTAAAGATGTATAGGTTCTACGTGAGTATTATTTTTCTCTCAAAATTAAATATTGCATTTTCGCCGCAAAGAAAGCGGGTCGGTTATAAAGAAATGCGATAACTTTTTAAATAATCCTTTTAAAATTAAAACTAAATTTCATTAAATTTCATTACAAATAGGAAAATTAAAAATCTTTTTATTCGTTTTTGGTATAAAAAAAAGCACAAATAAAATTCAACGACGATTTTTAACAAAAATAACAACTTTGGATCCATTTCTTTTACTTTTGTTTCTGTTTGTAAAAATGGCTTTTCTATTCGTGGAGGGAGCAATCCGAGCACGTGCACAGTGACGGAAATCTTGCTGAAGGAAACTTGAAGCCGTTTAGGCAGATGGTCCAAAATTCGAAAAGCAGCATCGGAATTCAAGGCTGAGTTACGCTAGAGAACACATGAATGGGACTCGGAAGTAGACCATGAGAGCGCTATAATCAAGCTTGCATTGCAGAGCCGCAATGGGCTAGTAGTGATAGAAAATGGCACTTTAACTGCAGAAAGATACGTAAATGAAATCTTAATAAGTTTGTTGGCCCATTTTTAGTAAACATGAGCGGGAACGCCATCTTTATGCAAGATAACGCTCATCCCCATATAGCTCGGATAATGATTGACTACATTGAAGATGCCGCTATCACACGCATAATGGAGTGGGCAGCACGCAGCCTAGACATGAACCCTATCCAGCATACCTGGAACGAACTGGGACGATGTGTACGCCAACGAAATTCCCCTCCAATCACGCTTCGTGACCTGACACAAGCACTGTTAGAGGAATAGGAGAATATTCCTCAGCGTTGGCTCAGAAATCTGATGGAAAGCATGCCAAACCGTGTGATAGCTGTATTAATAGCTCGTGGTGGCAATACAAAATCCTAAAAAGTGTAAAAAAATTATATTTGATACCGTAGCCCCTTTTTTGAAATCTAGTGCAAATTGTAATTTTTGCTACTTACTTTAATTCAAAATAAACTTCGTAATCTTGAACTTTTATTTCATTGATTTAAGCTCTATAAAATTGTCTATAATTATAGTCTTTATTTTATAAAGCTAGCTCCTATTTTGGAAGTTATTGAGGTTTTTGCTACCGACCCGCTGTCATTGCGGACGTGTAGTTCGTATTTTTTTTATTGTCTATTAAAGTAGATACAGATACATTTTTTTTTAATTGTTCTCTAAATCTTACTTATAATGAGGACTAGTCAAAAAATCTGTTATTTTAAACAATTCTGCTTGTTCGTTGCGACTTCTAACTAAACAAGTTAATATTTTTTTCTAATTATCAACCTTTAGATACAGGCATAGTATTATTTTGTCCCACTAGAGACTTAATATTATAAAAAAAAACTACTAGTTATTCTAAAATAAACGCTTTTTAATAGAACAGCAGAGTTATATTAAATAACAGATCACTAAATTACTTAAGCTTAGTGACTAGATGAAATGTTAAAAGTAACCTATGCGATATGTGACGCAAACGCTTTCAAGCATAGCATAATGAGACTTATCCTATAAACATACGGTTTTTCATTAAATCTAGTACGTTAAATCACAACACTGCAAAATTTAAACATTTTTAAGAGTGGAATGTATTTAGGGCCTATGAAAGTACTTATCGCTGAATGAACAAATTCATTTAACCCGTAAGTGCACATAGAACATTTCCTAGAACATATTAAATTGGGGGAAGCCATTATGGACTTTATAGGGTCGCTTTAAAAGAAAATCTAGGCAGAAATGGTCGTGTAAGATAGGACTTTACCGTTCTCAATGTATCAACGTAAGCCAATATTTATTTGGGAAGATACTTTGGCAGAGCCTATGAAATAAAGTTGACTAAAATATCTTTGGATCGAGGATATACAGGGATGAAAGAATGAACTGGCCTTGGATTAAGTACCATAAATATAGACTTTAAAAACGTATCTCAAAAGAAATACTCACTCTTTCATTTTATTTAAGTAATGTTCCGTAAGTCCGCATCTTTTGCGGCACGTTCGTTATTCACACCCTGTATAAATGTATACGTGAACCAGTATCGTTGGTTCTTTGTTCCTAAGTGAGGTAAATGTACCCGTATGTGAACACAGTGTCTTAAAAAGCAGCTGTTTATAAGAAAAAAGAAATATATTTAACACTTTTATATTACAATATCTAATAGTATTCAAGGTATCGCAGTAAGCACATTAACTATTTTAGAACATACGCTTTTTTGTAAGTATGTATATTGTTCAGAAGTCTTATTATATACAATACTTAAGACTATAAATAAATTTCATAAATAAAATAAATTGTGGTAAAGTGTCTCGCTTTGTGTCGAGTTAGGAATTAGATAGCTTGGTTCCATTGCGAAGTATAATAAAAATAAAAGAGATATAGAATATGAACATGTTAATCTATGTAGTAAGTAATCCGCAACATATAAATATATTAAAGCGTTGTGAAATACTACAGAAAGAAAATATGTTATTGATAAGGTTGAAAACGTGACTCTGCATTTTTTTTGTTTTGTTTCATTAAATATTTTGCATTTCTAAAATAAGCCAAATTATTTTACAAAGCTTTGTTTGTATATTACAAACTATGAAATATTTGGAACCGCAAAACAAATCTTTTATTTGTAAACTATCTACGATTCATTACATAAAACATTAATGTTCGCTTATGCTATTATGTTAATGACTTCAAATATATTAATATTTTTATCTTAATATAATCTGAATGAATTATCTCTAGAAGCAAAACACATTTGCCTTATATTAGTTTGTCTACTGCTTCGCTTTAAATCTATGTAAGTCGTAATTATCCCAGGTTCAACTTTATATACATATTCCTTACGATTATATAGTAAAGCTTCACACAGATCACTATAAGTTACATCTATATGAAAATGTGTTGGTACAAACACGATAGAAGAATTATATGAACTACGTATTATATAGTTTTAAAGACTAGGATCCTCTTGGGATCGAGATTTTTCTATATTCAGCTTAATTTACTTTATTTGCGATATTAGCTTTAACTTACACAAATGAATCTTAACTGAGCTATATATAGGCAAGAAAAATTACTATTGGTGAAATTACTATTGTTAAATTTAGTTTTATAGAGAGCAGAGCTGAGCTCAAAATGTTAACGTTCACAGATAAAAATTTACATCAATATTACATCGCTATTATCAATGAGAACATACGATTAACTATAAATACGCAATGCATCAGCTTCACCATTTTCACTATTATTACATCTAATAGAATCTAATAGATCGCATTCGGTATCAACCACAACAGCTACAAAATTCTTAGCACTAAAAACGACAAAAAAACCGCTTAAATAATATGAAGAGTATTAAAACTTCCAAGTGATATTTGTACACAAAACAGTTGATGAACAAAGTTTTTAATGGTTTAACTATTACAAGTTAGGTATTTACAATGTCAACAGTTTGATCCAATTTGAAACTTGAAACGACTCTGGCCTGATCTTAATTCTGTGATTCAGTTGCTCCACTGGATTCGTCGTTTTCGATATCATCCGGTTTTTGTCCAATGTTGAAATCATTCAACGCATCCTGTATGTGTTTGACCTGTCAAAGAAAATTTGTATTACGAAAACTTTTCCCCTTAGAGACGTTAGTCAAAAGAACGCGTAGAAAGATTTTCTAACAAAGTTCGTAAAAGAATAAATACCATATAGATAGATTCATACACTATCAAACATTCATAGAAAATCATAAAGTTTATCCAATTTCTGCGGGGAGTCTGTTGACGTTGTCTGAGAATGTTGTCGAAATAGAAATGGTCGTATCTCTGACTTTGATAGAATTTAAAAGTTGTGTTTGTTTGATATCAAAAGTAATAAAGGCTTCGGAATTATTTAACGTAATTTCCGAAGCAAAAAGAAAGTTAGATGCTTGTTATTTTTTTACAGATTTGCACTTTGTTGTACATACAGCAGCAGGTTAAGTTACCACAAACTGGCGAATGTACATGGTTGTACGCTTTATGGTATATATAAAAGAAGCTTCTGCTCGCAACTTCTTGTAAGTCAAATTTCTCGATTTAACATCAAATACATATAAATAGACACTCGGTAATACAGACTTCCAATTAGTGAAAGAATTTTGGGAATCGGATCAGACGTTCCGAAGATTGCCTTCATTCAAACTCACAAATTTTAGCTCTTTATAATATTATACTATAGAAGACAAATAATAAAAAGTCTCGTCTGAACTAATGACGTGTCATAATGACGCTACCAGCTACCACAGAGCTCATAATTATATGACCTCGAGAGTCACTTTTATTTCATTTTTCGTGTTTTCTCTTCAAATTCAGCGTTCACCATATTTTTATCTTTTGGTTGCGAAACCCTTTGTATTCGACCTGTGACCTTTATTTTCGTCAAGGTCTTCATAACTTTAGAGATATCTACAAGAACATGAACTAAGGCTAAAACGGTAATTAGTTTTAAGTGCTTAATGAATATTCAGGACCTTGCTTAGGCCTTTATTATAAAATGAGTGTAGGCCTATGTAATTATATCCAATCTCGTTTAGTATGTAGCGGGACAATTTTGCCAAGTAATTATATTACCAAAATTCAAGCGAAGTTTTTTTTTTCTTGGTATATTTTTTGTATAAATTTTTTTGGGAATACATTTTTATCGTAGTTTGTAATGTTTTTTTTTTGTATAATTTTTTCTCAGACGATTTTTACTATCCATACAATCTGATTGTTTATTTATTATCAGACTTGGTTAACTAATTATTTCAAAAAGCTACTGGAACCTCACAAAACAATCCTTAACTGTAAAATAAGACCATGTTTTTTTACGATAAAAAATACACAGACGAAAATAATTAATTTACGCTACATTCTGATGATGATCAATCATCATATCTTTAAAAAACTCACCTGTGAGGCCGCAGTGTCGGTACCAGGGTGCTTGTACGTGTGAAGGAAATAACACGTTCCCGGGATGTCCTTGGGGAACGAATTTGGGAGACAGGATTGGTCCCGAGCCTCCATCTCAAATCCCGGGAATTTTATTAGCCACCTGCCAAAAAAAGTTGAGTTAAGAAACTGTCTGTCCCTTCCGCGGAAAAGTGATTCTGTGTTCTTGTACAGTTCACAAAAGAGTTCGGTATGAGTAACAATAACCATCTTTGCAGAAGGTAGACAAAGTAATACGAGTGAAGCCGCAAATATACAGTACACAAGTATACACTCGCATACTTTTGTGCAAGTTGTTTTGGCACAGTGGTATGCAAGTTGCTGGTACACCATTGCACCAGAACAACTTCTGATTGGTGAATGTCACAAGAGCATGCAAGCTTGTTGCACTATTTGCATACTTTTGAGAAAGTTACGCCGTGTATTAAGCGCTAAATTGAGTGTGTCTAACTTTAAAAAATAAAACACTAACGTCACCATCATCATCATTCTCCACCCTTATCCCAATTCACTTGTGTTTAGCGCAACATGTATTTTTCTTCCATACCGTAAAACGGGGTGAATAAGGATGCAGGGGTCAATCGGGACGAAACTTTAAAATGGATGTTAACATTGAAATAATATAGTTTGTTGCCAAAAAGGACTCTAATGTGTTTAATGTATTATAATTAACGATTAAGTGCCCTTGTTGGCAACAAAGTAATATTTTTTTTTTTAACGTTGTCCTACACTAGGAATTTCTCCGGACCGTGGGTGCGTTTACAAACATTTAAACTCACATACACAAACAGCCAGACCCGGAACAACTACTTGCAGGTCAAACAAATATTTGTTTCGTGCGGGGATCGAACCCGCGACATGTAACGCAGCAGTCAATCGCTTAACCACTACGCCAGCCGTGTCGTAACCACGGAGCAGAAACAAAGGTCGTAACTATATTTCGTATTCGTCGTCGTAACTATATTTCGTATCGTAACTATATTTTTTAATGTTAAAATCCGTTTTAAAATTTCGTCTCTATTCACCCCTGCATCCCTATTCATCCCGTTTTACGGTACTTCTATATTAGTCGTATTTTCGGTAGTCACTCCCTTGCTAGACATATCATCTTTCAGACAGTCCATCTATCGTTTCTTTGGCCTTCCCCTAGTCTTACAGCCCTCCACATTCATACTCAAATAAGACACTCTAACGCTCTATGAATTTTCTGTGTTGAAGAACAGAATAATGCATTGTGAATGGTTTGCTGTCCTCTTAAGCCCACTATGTTTTTTACGTCAAAATCGTGTGTCTGTACGCGATATTTTGCGGATAGATAATGCGTAAAACTACATACCTACTACTTTTTATCCCATATGCTGCTGCTGACAAACTGTTATGAAGTTTGGCAGACTTTATGTTTGTTATTGTTTACAGATTTTGAATAAAAAAATATATAAGTGTTTAAAAAAGTAGTTGCAGTACTAGTGTCTCTTTTGTCGACTGTACTAATTATTCACTTGAGACTTACTTTATAGAGTAATTGCAGTATTCCAGAGTTGTACCTTATTAGTAAAGGTAAAAACGTAGGATGACGGGGATGTTTTCTTTGATGAAGCGTCGGTAAAGTTTTGTATAAAATCAATTTGGAAATCAATTTGAGTCGTCCTTGATTATACAATTTGATGGATGGAAAACTTGCTTAGCTTATATTGGATTAAACATTAATACTTATATAAAAATATTCTTAAAAAAAATCTGTAAGCTATGAATAGAATATTTTTTTTATTTAGTGACAAATTGTTCCGATTTAAGACAAATAATCCAAGTCGGTTTTGATTCCATTCAAAACCTCAAAGGTGCCAAGAGTAGGTAGGTGCTCCGATTAGCCCTCTACGCATTATCCATCTTGAAGGACAGCGGTGAACCCGACAGTCGTGCACGCATCAGTCGTGCAGTCAAGCATCCATCATTTTCGACGATTGCAAAGCGCAGATTTGAAGGATATGTCTATTGGTTGATTGACGAAATGCTGGTGTCAATTAAACTATCTTAACCTTAACTCCTTCTTCACATTTCGCAAATAGTTTCAGTGGATTCACAATATTTTAATTCAAGAACAAAACGTAAATAAATGAAAACAATACAAAAAGGCAGCGATATTATTCTGAAAGTTTATTGTCCTTCCTATCACTGTGCGTCGTGCATCGACATCACGGATGCATATTGCGTAGAGTTTTATTCTTAATTCGCACCCTAGTACATGGGACGTTTCCCCCCCCCTGTTTCGCACGGTTTTTAGAACTTGATAATACATCGTGATATCTTTATTACGAAGTTTATTTAATATTAATGTACGCGCGTATGTATATAATTAACTTTTCATTACTCATACTCTGAAAGTAGGTCTGAATTTACCTGAGGAGCGGGTTGAAACTGATACTTTTCAGCCCTAGGGAGAATCGCTTTCAACTGACACCTGTCAAATTATTAAAAAAACAACTAGTTGAATATTGAACCATGTTCCAACTTCCTATACAGCCACTCAATAACAGCGCGATGTAAAATTTAAATAACTTAAAGTAATTTAATTAAAGAATTTATTTTTTTAATAACTTTATTATAATTTACTTTCAACTATTTCTTTAAAATAACATAGGTTAGGGCAAAATATTTAACACTATTGCGCTGCCACCGAAGATACCGTGGAAGTGACGATGTTTTGGGCCAACAAGCTCTGAGAAAAGTCGTGCCAGCGACACGAAGGAGAAGAATAATGTATTATACAAATTAACTTTCCGGAATATACGAGTATGTTTTAAATTAATGTCAAACTCGCATCAAAATCAAGTTTTCACAGACACACACGAAAAGAGACTTTAATTTATAATACGCGTGGATAGATATTAGTCTAACCGGAAAATCCGCCCCAAAATAAATTCCAGTAGGTTATTTATGTATGCACCTTTATGGTCATATCATAAATTTTTCATACGACCATATAACCCTTAAAAAATGTATGCCAGTGAGATCATAAAGTACGCACCCCTTTCACGCCAAAAACTAATGGATCATAAGAGAAAGTCTGCAACGAATTTTCATGAAAAAGGGCCCCTTTTTGACAGCACCTAATACTTAGCTTTTGTATTACGCAACATTACCCTTTTTATTTTGAGGATATGTTTTTTCTAATGAAAAGTATGTTTTCTAATGAAAAAAAGTGTTTTTTTTATAACAGCGTAATTAATGTCAAATAACTGTCTTATATTTGGCCGAAATCAACTTTAGTTTTTTATAGAACTACGTCGAGGTCTACTTAATAAAAATCTTAAATCCAGTCATTCAATGTCAGACACACAGCCTAAACGAAAAACGGACAGTAGATTTTCAATTGAGTTTTTGAAAATTCGTCTCCTAGAGTTAAATAGGATTATGAAAGAAAGTACAGAAGAAATCTCACCGCTCACGCAGCTTGTAAAAATGAATATCTAAATTATTCACATCTATTTTCGAAAACAGTCTAACAAGTACCTACTGTATAACACACGCACACACACACACACAACACGTACGAGTACGTACGTACACACACGTGTAGCGGTATAATCTACATCGCCACACGCGAGCTGCACGTCATACTGACGTCACGCAAATCCTGCATCGCGCAAGCAGAGTTTACCGTGCGACTAGCATGTATACAACTTCCCGACATCAATCGTCGGGCAGTTGCCCACCAGACACGACACCCGTCTGATCGGAGGATCCTCCCTTTTCTATGGAGGTATGAGTAAACTTTACACCCTGTTCCTCGTACCTCTATACACGCACATACATACACCCACGCATACACACATTAATCACTCTGCATGCAATCAGTGCAGCTCAGTACCTGATAAAGATGATTATTCTAGCGTATTGAAGGATCTACAAACCACGCTCCTGGATTAGCTTCTATCTTCAGAGTACGTTCATAGAAGCATTACTTAAGATGTTATACGGATAACATAAATTGGTCAATTCGGGACACTAGATATTGGTCAAACAAGAACCAATAACGTCACGATATGAAGCGCTTCACTGTGATGCCGAAATGCACCCAGCTATTGAACTATTGTTGCTAGGGAAAACCTCCGCCCCATATTGAGCTGAATGGATTACTTTATACACTTGTTAGTTCATTAGTAATACAGAAAATATGTTATTAGGTTATGAAAATATGTTATAAGGTTTACTAGTTCTACCAAAAACCAGGGCCAACTATGGCAAAAAAATGCTTACATTCAATAAGATACCCTCACTAATAAGAAACCTACACTGATTCAATGCATTCAAAACTCAGCCTAGCCTGTATCTAATTGCAAACCGGACATTACTTAAAAAATGAATGCGTTGGGTGGGTCGAGTTTCTAGTAGTTTTAATTAGTTTGTGACGGATGTTGTCGAACCTAATATTAGTATTATAATTAAGTAATAGTTATTGTTCTCAAGTAAGCGACATGTTATGTTTTTATTGAGAATAAAGTTTCTTTAAACATATGTCCACAACTTTGTCTACGTGAAATTTCTTGTCTTAACACAAAATATATCCTATGATACTAGGTAACAGTGTAGATTTCTTGATAGAAAGCCGCTATCGCCGTAAAATATTTCACTGATGTGAAGGATTTTTTGTGATCGGATCAGTACTTCCAGATTACTTTTTACAAACGTATAAACAATAATTTTACCCCTTTTTGATTGTTATAAGATTGTAGACAAAGAAATGAGAGTACCTGTTATAGTAGAAACAATTTGAGCCATTTTTAGGAATTCAACTAGATTGATCCAGCAATTATCTGCTGAACTACCGCCGTGACGAGAACTTTTGCCAAAACCTACTAAAGTTGCTGAAAAAATCATCCGTGTAAGCGCACATTTAGGCAGTCCTAGGCCAATTTCCATGATAGAATATTGCACAACATTTAAGATGCCAATCTGTCTTCCGAAGATCCATTACTGTAATTTGAGCCGTGAATAGAATTCCTCCCTGATCCGGGTAGTGGGCGAGCATTTCGAATTCAAGCCGGGTTTGCGGCCATCATTGTTACAAATTGGCCAATCGATTTGATGTAGAGTATAGTATAAACCCAGCTGTAAATTATAGAACACCGAGTTTTAGAAAATGTATGTTCCTGTTATGATAACCGGTGCCGAAACGTGGACACTGACAGTGCGGCTGGTCTACAAATTCTAGGTCGCTCAACACGCTATGACGCGGGCTACGCTCTGAGATTCTTTGAAGGATAAAATCAGAAATGAATTCATCCGGAAAAGAACCGGAGTTACTGACATAGCTTGCGGCTTGTCGAAGGACCAGTGGTCGGTGGAGTAGACGAATCCAAGAGCGGAGACCACGTATCGGCAAGCGTTGTGTGGGAAGCCCCCAGCTAGATGGACTAACAGCCTTAAAAAAGTGGAGGACAGGGTGTTATGGCGCAGCCTGGGAGAGGCCTATGTCCAGCAGTTAACTGCGATAGGCTGAGTTGTTGATTGAGTTTTAGAAAAAGTTCGGCTTTGTAGAGCGTCATCTCTGCCACTTATACTTGCCTGACAGTGTCTTTTTTAAAACTCAATGTGTCGTAACAACATCCAGGTACTGCAGTGCATTTGTGTGGGTATCACGACTTTAAAAGGAATCGAAGGAAAATCGTAGCATTCATTCAATTTATTATTTAACTCGTTCATTTAATTAAATTCAAAAGTTCGTTCATGATTTGAAAATCACTGAACAGCGTTTTATTAAATTAATTTCATACAGATTTATTACAAATGTTTGTGAATTTGTTCGAAATGCGGAAAACAGCACAACTGTGGCGCATTATGACGAGATTTAAATTTACCTATAAATATCTGGCTAAAAATTCAGTTAATTTCAATTAAGAATGTGATACCTCGTTGAAATCAAAAATAACAGTCATCAGAAAAATAAATGTGTGGGGGGTCGGGGGACCCCCGTCAGGAACGAAGTTCCTTACGCTTTTTGTTCAACTCCGAATATAATTCGCTATGGAGATTTAGATAGTATGATGAAATAGTTTTCAATTTTCTCAGGCGCCATCTTGGGTTTTTGTTTTGACCTTACTAACGGCTTCAGCGCCCCCAAAAACCATGAAAACGACACCCATTAAGAAAATTTTAATTTTTTTTACGGTTGCTATCTTAGATTTTCATTTTGACCTCACTATCGGCTTCAGCACCATCGAAAACCATTAAAAGTCTCTCTCTGTCTCTTTCAATTCTATGTAATAAAAAATCGCAAAACGCTTTTTCTTTACGTGACGATTACAAAAATTTTACTCTTACCGCAAGCTGCCTTAAAGAACTTCGTTCCAAAAAATGCTGAAAGGCAAAATGTCTGAAATTCTCGTTGTGCTACAACCATCAAAGATTTCGTATATTGATACTTTTTAATTTTGTGAAAATGCAAGATGGAGAAGGACCGAATTTTCAATTCGTCAGATAATTTTTATCGATATTTTAGAAGCTAGGTGCAATGTTCCAATTGGTCGTTTCCTTCGGAGAAGAGCCGACAAGAAACTCCTCGGTTACTCTTTTAAAAATAATTGGCTTTTACAATATTTCTAAATTAGTGTTATTAGCATGGGAGGACACTGTACTTAACAAAATAGAAAATGGTCAACACATCGAACCATCTGTGAATCTACAAGGCCTACAACGTTCTCACATTCACGAAATAGAAGAGTGAATATTGCGGTTTGATACAATTATTTTCTATACAAAGTTTGCAAATTTCTCAGATAAAAGTTATCTGAAGATTGACAATTAGGCCTTCTAAGTAATGTAATTAATAACTTACTCATAAGTAGTAGGACTGACGTTGATCTTCAAGGGTTCAGAGCCGGATTCAAACTTGTTGGCAAGCGTGACGTTGTGTCCGAACAGACAGTACTTCAACATCGTCTTGCCAACCACTCCGGCGAGAACGGTCCCGGTGTGCAAGCCTATGCGCATCTAGGAAGAGTAACAGAATTGTTAGAGTAGGTTTTTTTTTACTTATATTGTAAATAAGTGAAAATTATTTGGAGCGTAAACGAGGCAAAGGGATGTAAGGATCGTTGCACGTGGTGTTCTGTTGTTTCTGGATACCCCCATGGGAACAAGGCGTGAGTTATGTATGTATGTATTTGGAGCAAGAATTGTTGGTTATCAATATCATCAAAAGGAATTGGATTTCAATTAGGAAATTACTGCTGACGAGGTTTGTGACGGGACTCGTTGAATAAGTATGTGGATATTATGGTCGGGTCTAAATCCACAGACACAGGTAAAGAGGTACTTAACTACCTACGATTTAAGCAGCGCATTCACGAACAAATTCCTCTTGTTATATATATAATTAGAATCATTGCCGTAAGTTTGGCAAATGACAATAAAACCCTCGGCAAAGAATCTAATTATGTTATACTTTAATTACGGCGATAAGAGTTACATTACAATGACTTACTAATGGTTTTACCTAAAGGTTAAACCTTACCTAACCTAATTTCACTGCTAACTAACAATTTTTTTGTGATTAATAAATTCCGTACTGTACAATTGTTATGTTTTACCAAGATTATTATTATGCTTATTTGCGGTATTATTATAATATATTTTGTTTTAAGATACGGCAACACAATTTTGGTGAGTATATGCATTTTACTTTGGTGCAGGTATCGTTAAAATTGGAACTCAAACACTATCAAAAATATAAAATTTTATTCTCCAGCACGTAAATAGCTCGAAGTGCAACTAAAATAAAAATAATAAATGTTTTATGGCAACAATAAAAATATAAAATAATCCATAAAACTAACGTTAAACCATTTTAATACTATTTTCAAGTATTGAGATAACTTTTACTGATTTTCCTGAAATATTATGTGTCGGGACAGGAGGCAGATTGGAGCTGGATTCTTCACCGGTGGTAAGTGGCTGGCTGGTATATGTGTGTTGCGGGTGAGAAGAAAAACTCTGAAGATGATTATTGATTTTTGGGTTACATTTGAATTTGACAAAATCTATAAAACGAAACGTTGGACAGTTTCTAAGCACTTGTTGTGCGTATGATGTCCGAGGGTCATGAGAGCGGCGCCACGCGGCAGCCTACTGTAGTCTCGCAAGTCGTCGACTCGCACAAACGTCAGGCTAGACTATGTCAAAGCGGAGGACACGGTGGAGCATACGGTGGAGGTCTGCCCGGCTTGGGCGGAGCACCGCCGTGTCCTCGTGGAGGCGATTGGCGGTGGCGATCTCTCGCGTCCGGCCTTGGTCCAGGCCATGGTACGGAGCGAGAGGGCTTGGGAAGCCGTCACCTCCTTCTGCGAAGCAGTAATGTTCGCGAAGGAGGAGGCGGAACGCGTGAGGGAGAGGCAAAATTTGCGCCCTCACGCCCCTAGCCGCCGTAGGAGACGCCCTGGGCGTCGGGAATCGCAGGCCGATTCCCGGCCACCGTAGGCACGGGCTTGCGAACGGCGAGCAATGGGCAGCTCGCCGTTCGATAAGGACCAGGCCCGCGTCGACGGCGCGTTGTATTCCACGCGCGTCTCAAAGAGATGTCAGCACCAATGACGGGGTTTGCTAGGACCGATGTCTGCTAGGGTTGCGGAAAAGTCCGAGAGGGTTACCGTGGCCCCTGGCACAGGCAACTGAAGGAACACGGGTGGGTTTTAGTCAGTAAGAGTCTGACACGCCCTCCTGCTCTGCCCAGAGCGGGAGAAGTTATTTGATGATTTCCCACCAACAAAAAAAAAAAAAAAACTATGTCAAAGCGCGCCAACTTCACACTTGCGTTTCACTGTCAATTGACATCCCGTACTCATGACTTATCCGAAATATGTATTATGGTGTTATTTAAAAAACTCAAAAAGTATTCGGAAACAATAATTTTGCTCATATTGACAGTGCCCGGTTGATGACAATAGTCTAGCCCCTTATTACATAGTGCATAAAAATAACTGGCGAAATGTAGGTACAAATATCGGTTACACACATTTCGCCAGTTATACCTATTTGGTACACCTTTACCTAATCTTCGCGGAACAAAGGTGTGATGTTATATTATGTTTGTGTTAGACAGTGTCTATAGTAGCCTTTTTCCCATGGAAGATAACATACATAATTTATGACTGTTTAAAAACGTGTTTTCAAATTGACCCTCCATTGCTCAAAACATAGTCTTTGAATGTCTATTTACAGTCTGAAATAAATACCTAATCAGATTCAAAACGAATTTGCGAAACATAAAACTAGTAAGATTAATTTCTTTCAAGGAATGTGTATAAAACTTTGATTAAGCTTTCCGTCAACGTTTATGTGTGAGGCGGAGGTGAGGGTAAACGTAGATGTTTACATTCTGAGGCAAACTGTTGATTCTTTGAGGGAAATAGGTTACGTGGGTATACAACGGCCATCATTATAGTTTTACACCGTGCTTTCATTTGTATTAAAATTAAACGTTGACTCATGTTGACAGGTAAAAAACACTGTAGGATTATCTCTGCATTCTATTAAAGAGACAACAGCTTTAATTTATTTTTTAAATTGTTATTTACCTTGATCATTGTTACCTACTACTTTATGGAGCTTACAGAGCATTAATACATAAGTTTTTATGTTGTATGCAAGTAGTTAACTAAAATATTTTATTGCACTTATGTTTATAGTTAAGCGATTGCTAGCAGTCCGTAGGATACGAATTATGCTAGAGAAATGATGCTAGGCAGCAAAGGAACTCCCAAGAGCTTAGCAGAAGAATTACCGATGAATTTTAGAATAACCCAAAATATAATGAGTCTTTTTGTTTTTTTGCCCGTGATTTCAAACTCAAACTCAAAGCATTTATTTCAAATAAACCAATTACAGGCACTTTTAAATTGTCAAGGGGTCGGTCAGTCAGAAAGATGAAGCTAGTTGCCCATTCCAAAGCGTAGTAAGTACCTATGGTGAAGAACGGGCAAGAAACTCCATGGACACTCTTTTAAATCAAAATATTGTTACAAAAAAGTGGTTACATCATTCATGTTGTAATTATACATGTGAAAACGATGTACGCGCACGTTAAAAAGCGTCCGTAATAAAAATATTAAAACATTTATGGAATTAAAATAAGCCGTGGCAGCTAAGAAATGACCAGTACCTACTGACGGCGCCCGTTCACGAACATGACGTATGGCTACGTAAAGGCTATTCAGAGTAGTTAGTAGTAAAGAAGCCAATAAATTCAAATTCAACATAATATCTCGTATAATCAAAGTATATACATACCTTTATAGGGTTCCCCTCGTGCGTCAAATGCTGCGCACATGTTTCCACCATGCGCAGTGCCATCCACGCTATCTGCGGCGCGTGCGTGTCGATCTTACGATGTAGCCCGCTCGCCACGCAGTATGCATCGCCTATTGTTTCAACCTACACATAATATTTTAGAATGTAAGATTTACAATGAAACAATACAGTAGATTGATGTCTTTCAAGTTAAATTTTTGAGAATTGTTTGATCTTTCAACCATAAAGAGATTTGATAAGCCTGATCAAATAGGAATAATTGGCCATGCCAGTCTTGAGCCAAGGCCCATGACCAAATATCGCAAAATACATAAATACGTTCAAAGTAACTTGAGCAAGTTAGTATCTCGTAAGAGGTTTGGTGGTGTCCGGTCATGTTTTGTTTTTCGGTGACTTGTACTCGATTTGGTCCCAACAATCTAAGAGTCTAGCAATACTTTTAACAAACTTTAATATCACCACAATCAGTATTTTAGGGAAAATTCGGAGCCTTCCAATTTCTAATCCACGATCTTCAAAGATTTATTAACACATTTTAATTCATACAAAGCTTCTATAGCATCTGACAGCCTTCAAACGGATTAATAACAAGAGTAAATTACTCTCAGTAAACGATTATTAATTACATAAAACAGTCATTGTAATTATGTCTTAATTATTATTAGATAGATCACTGACAACCATTATGTTTGTATTCTATCCACAAATCTTTTAACCGGTGTCACTTGATTAAATACTCTTTGATGTTTTAATCTAAAAAAGAGACAAAAACCAGGGATGGGTCGAAGCATTCAATGCAAGCATTCTCAAAAGATAAGAGAATGGATTAAAAGATTAGGTTCTAAACAATAATTTTGAGAGATTAGGTACACAGAATTTAAGAACGAAATTTACCTGTGATAGAACGTTTTTGGGTGTTATTTTCCAAATAACCTAACGGGTTGTTTTAGGGCTGTATGCACGTGTCACACGTAATGCGTTATAAGTCACAAATACGCAAACGAGTCAATGCTGCATTTTAAATTTTAAGCTTATAACGCAACGACGTGTTACAAAAATACGTCGTGTGTACTCAATGTTTCACGACATATTATAATTATTAAAATCTATGGATAAAGGAAACGCTAAGAAATACTAATGACTTTATAATTACTTTCTATTTAAGTTAAGCTGTTGAAACTTAAGCTTCATCAACGTGGATGAAAGACGGATAAATATTTACATCATTACCTCGTCAGTAAAATCAACACTAGGCTGACATTACTGATCTGGGGTTGAAGGATTTTAAAGCACTTTTAACGATAAGGTTATTTAATAGAATCCATTCCAATTTACGTTTGATGTATTTTTAAACAATCAATTAATTTGAGCTTTATTTTACTAATTGTCCGTAATGATTTTAGTGTGTTAAAACAATGATTTTGATATTTCTGACATACATACATATACAATATATATGTATTATCCGAATAATTCGTAAAATTTATTTTACTCGAATAAATTTATATCACCAACTTAGTTAGAAATCTCACGTTAAACTAAAGTCAAGTTTGTTTTGTTCGGAACTTAGTTATTTTTGGTCCTGTTTGCTTTAGTCAAATAATATGTGTAAAACGAGAAACTACTTTAAATACGAAAATTAAAAAAAACCTAAGAATAAATCTTTATATTCAGAGCATTCTGAACCAGAACAAAGGTGAACGGGTCAACGGAGGTGCATGCATCCGTTAGGTGCATCTGAATACCAGTATTTTACATGGAGTGACTGCCTACTTGACCTCGATAACCCAGGTAGGTATTGGGTAACACGATACCCCTTGGTTAAGACTGGTTGTGAGACTTTTGGGCTTCTGACTACCAGTAACGAATGTTAAAGATCTACGAAAGACAGCCGGGACCACCGGCTTAACGTGATTTCTGAGGCATGGAGGGGTCTCGATACGTAATAGATGGTCACCCATCCACGAACTGACTACGGCGAGCGTAGCTTAGCCATTAATGGACCCGTGCGACAGTTATTACATAATAACCGCTTCATTTCCACGAAACTCCTTCAAAACGAACGGATTACCAGCCGGCGGCCATTGAAGTATTTTGTTTCCAAAAGGCAAAATTTCATTCTAATTACTATCAGTAATTGTATGCTCCCCTGCTCTTGTTTCAAATTACGGAGCTGTTTAGGTTAATTTGAATTTCTAGAGAGAGCAATTTTCCAACAGTCTTCAGCGTGTAACACGAGGATGCAGGGTCTCTAACAACTTTGAGGTAGAATTGTTTA
Organism: Brachylomia viminalis; assembly: GCA_937001585.2. Classification (NCBI taxonomy): domain Eukaryota; kingdom Metazoa; phylum Arthropoda; class Insecta; order Lepidoptera; family Noctuidae; genus Brachylomia; species Brachylomia viminalis. The sequence goes on along the minus strand of OW443294.2, from coordinate 24,843,444 downwards.
GTGTAGTAATACAGGTACATTCATATGTTGGTCTTGGCATACCTTCCTACATCTCATGTTTCCTGCAATGGAAAAGCTGCAGATAGATAGGTATTCTTAATTTCAGCATTAATAACTTGAACCCTTTATGCATGGAGGCCTTATAATATGTATTACGTTCTGTTTACGTTTTATTTTTAATTATTTATTTCTGCTTGAGTATAGTTTTCAATATTGGCGTGTGCTAGCTGACATATGGCAAATAATTGTAACGTTTTTGTGTTTCGTAATGTTAATTACTTATTATTTATTTATTAAAACTTTATGCACAAGTAAAAACCGTACAAAGGCGGACTTAATGCCTTGGGCATTTTCTACCAGTCTACCTTAGGGTGATGCAGAGACAATACTTAGTAGGTGCAAAAATAACTTAGAAAATATTTATAACTAAAGAAAATAATAATAAGAATAAATACATATATACAAACATACAACAAAAAAAATTAAATTAAAATCATTATGAGAGTTAACAAGAAAACCAACAACAACTTAATTCTGAGACGAATCTGCCAACTTCTTGCGTATGTGTTCTCGAACTTTCACTTTAAATGTGAACTGATTGGTTACCGTCCTGATATTCTGAGGGAGCGCATTCCAAAGGAAAATCGCCTGGACAAAGAAAGAAGACTTTATAAAACCAGAGCGATGAGAAGGACAACGAAGAAGACGATTATGTTCAGACCGAAGATTCTTGCTATGTGCAGAGCATAAATATTGACAGAGAGAGGTCAGATAAGAAGGAGAAGTGGGTTTGTGAAGGATAGCAAACAAGGTTGTCAAAGCTCTCAACGCTCTGCGCTGCCGGATGGGTAACCACTTTAAAAGCGATCGATGTGCGGATACATGATCGTACTTGCGGAGATTAAAAACGAATCGAATGCAGCTATTAAGAAGTCGGTCAAGTTTATTGAGGAGATCTGCATTCAGGTCATAGTAGCACACATCACCATAGTCAATTATGGGGAAGATTAGGGACTGTACAAGCATTGCCTTAATGTGTGATGGGAGAATAATTTTTAACCGATAGAGCGACCGCAACGTTCCAGTGACCTTCTTGCTCACAATCGCGACCTGCTTACGCCAGTCGAGGCAAGTGTCAACATGCAAACCCAGATCCTTGACGTCAGAGCTAAACGGAATCACTGTGCCATCAAAAGTAACAGGTGGCACCGTTAAACCATGCAGCCTCCTCAAGCTATAGGGGCTCCCCACAATGATAGCCTGACACTTGCTTGGGTTAACCGCCACCCCAAAACGATCAGACCAGTTTTTGACAACACGTAAATTCCGATTTAGCTCCTCGACCGCACGGGTTAAGCTGTCAACACCTGCCTGACAGTAAAGCTGTAAGTCATCAGCGTAGAGATGATACGCACACTGAAGCAGGGAAGTTATGAGATCTATAAAGATAGAGAACAAAAGTGGAGATAAAATGCCGCCTTGAGGGACGCCAGTTTCCAGATCGCACCAGCTGGAGTTAGAGTCACCAGCAAGAACTGATTGCTGACGCCCCCGAAGATAGGAAGAAAACCAATCCAAACACTCGGGAGAGACCATGCGATAGGAGAGGATGGATAAAAGGACTTCGTGACTGACGGTATTAAAAGTATTTGAAAAATCGATCAACACTAGAACCGTAACTTTAGTGTCTTCCATTCCTCGCCTTATATCGTCAGTCACTTTGAGGAGAGCAGAAACGGTACTGTGCCCGGGTCTGAACCCAGATTGGAGCGGACTGATGAGAGAGTTTTTGTGAATGAAGTTGGAGAATTGTTTATGTACACAGGCCTCGAGTACTTTGGATAAAAAGGGAAGGATGGAAATTGGACGAAAGTGACTAAGAAGAGTGGGATTAGGGATTTTTGGTAGTGGTCGAACATGGGCTTTCCGCCACAGGGAAGGGAAAACACCGGAGAAAAGGGAGAAGTTAACTATATGGGAAATTGCAGGAAGGAGCTGATCAACCACTGTCACGATCATGTGTCGACTGATGTTATCACAACCAACGGCTTTGGATTTGATGGATAGGATAATCTTTTTGATCTCTCCCGGGTCGACTGGGCTGAAGGTGAAGGGGGTAATATTGGGTCGCGTCAGACCAGCAAGGTAGTCAAGAGTTTGACATTTGGTTGGATTATCTAGGGTGGGAACAGTAGAGAAGTGACGATTTAGATCGTCCAAGCCAAATGTGCTAGGAAGGTCTGAATTTCGCGACTTGCCGATACCTAGAGTTCCAAGGAATTTCCAGATATCAGCAGGAGAAGAAGAAGTGATGTTACTAAGAATGTGGTGGCGTTTAGCGTTGCGTATCATCTGATTACAACGATTGCGAGCAGTTTTACTTATTACTGTATAGAATCCAGTTCTTCTAACTGAACTGATAGCAGTGCTGCTGGGGAGTTCGTTCCGCCACTTCTTCTTCCCAGCTAAAGCACTAGGAAGTGGTGAAGGGCGGGCGTTTTGGGGGGACTGTCTTATGTGATTTTGACGTTCAAAAAGTGCTGATTCTCAGCCTAGTTTGAATAAATTACTTTTGATTTGATTTGAACAGTTTTATTTTGTAACACTTATCTAACGCGGTTTAAATGAAATTGTTTATATCTTGGCGGTATTTAACACTCAAATATTTCTACGATATTAAGAATTTCATACATCTACAGACGGAATGCCAAACAAAAACAAATTGTTTTGCATTCAGTTCATGCTTCATTCTACCGTCAATGTTGTCGTTGGGTTTTTATTTTACTTCATTTATATTCCTTTGCTTTACTGCCTTATTTATTTGACTTTCTAATTTTTCACTAAAACCTGCAAAATCGCCTTGCCAAAGATCTGAATTTTTACTTAGTTCACTTACCTTATAAACATCCAGCTCCTCACAGAAGATATCAAACACGCTGTACAGGTCTTCAAGCATGGCGATGACCATCATCGGCGTGGCTGTAGCACATATTGACGTGAAGCCTACTATATCGCTGAACAGCATTGTGACGTCATCGTGGCTTTTAGCTTCGATCTTCTCACCTTTGAAAAGAATCGTTTTATTGAAAATGTGATTTATGCGTGTCTTCAGTAGCTGTTTATTGTTCGTTTTGATTTAGGTCTAGGATAAGATTGCCATTCCGACAGTAAGTACCTACTTAAGTTGATATTCGAGAATATTTTTGAATTTAAATTAATTGAACGCTGCTAGTCATTCATTTACATGATTAGTATCACCAGCTAGTAGATTCAATTTGGACTAAATATAGAGATACTGTGAAAGAAATATATTCCATAAATTCATATAATATAAATAACATTCTGATTTTGCTACGAGAAATATAACACAGTTTTGTTGAACCAATATTCTTGACACCTGAGCCCCGTATACCTTAACACACACAACTTATTATACAAAGTGATTCATCACAATTAACCCTCTTTAATTATGCATCCAAGCCGTTATAACCTAATGGAATTATAAAAGTTGGACGCACCTGTCTTACGAAGTGCACACTCAAAGCTCGATTAAAGTTAGTAATTAATGTGTGTGCCAACTAACAATGGTTTACAACCCTGTTGTGGTAGTGAAGGGCGTGTGACATGGTACAAAGGAGGATAATATAATAGAAGTACATTTATAATAAACTATAGTGGGTGTTATGGTGATGACTGGCGTTATTGTGCCGTTGTGACGTCACTATCCGCAGTTGCGGCACTATACAGGATTGAAATCAACGTAGAAATAATATATGTAGCTTGGTTATATGATATACGCAAAGATATAATCATGCCGATGATGGATTTTTTCATAAAATCATTGTCCTATATTTTTTTATCAGTCTCTTTTAATACAGAGGCTGAAATCACCATAAAAATAAGGACGTCTGATTCTTTGATAACACCAAGTCACAACTAAGCAATAAAAGTCATAATTCCAACAAAACTTTAACTTATTCAGCATCTTAATAATTCGCTTTCATATGACACTTTACTCAAGCCCACGCAGACAAGTTGGACAAATAATTGTGAGTAAAATTCTCAACAGAGAATATAAATACTCGAAATAAGCCTTTGTAAGCATTTTGACATCAACATCAGTCAGTTTACATGGCAAAATTGCGTGATATTGCGTGATAACTGGGTGCGTCACGGAATTCGTCGTGTCAAAACAAATGACGCTGAGTGAATGGAACGCCTCAGTTATGGTTTATGACTGTAATAAGGGTTCGTGGAACTAAGGGCTCCAATCTTAAGGGCGGGTTGTTTCACGTCCACTTAACGCGCACGTATACGTCAAAAATGGCGCTAACTATCGTCAAACAAAAAAAAAGCGATGTTTCACAAAAGTATGGCCTTAACGTTCGTTAAAAATCAACGATTACATTAACCGGTGCCAAACCCACTGGTTAACGTCATTTTATACTCAAACATCTGCATTCTGCGGCGAACAGTAAATCATTATGGACTCTCTTTTGTTGTCTTCATCGTCTTTGTTCGACGCAATGAGGTTTAACATCATTGGTTCGACGATAGTAAGTTCATCTGATGATGAAATAAATGGTGTAGAAAAAAAAATAAAGTGCGTTCTCTGTAAAAAAAATACCATGTGAAGTCCAAACATAACGAAACACAGGAGTATCGAAATCGGTACGCTTATCACATTAGGTACTTATTTTGGTGTAAAGGTATCCATTTTTCAAGAGTTTTATCAAAGATTTAAAAGCGGTGGTTTGATAATTTTTTGCTTGTTTTTGTCAGCTTGTAACTTCACTTCAAAATTTGACGAACAGCGAAATGTTGCCATAACATAAAAATCTTCATACCATTTTTTTTGGGAAAAGGTTTGCTTTTTACTGGCAACCCTTATAACTTTGACGGACGGTTTTTTATGCAGTAAAACAACGCTTATTATTTGACGACCGTTAAACATTGTACGTAATCGTTATTATTTGACGTCCGTATCTTACGTTAACCAACTGTTTGAAACAACCGGCCCTAAGTGCTTACGTGTGGAACTAGATTGAGATCTGTAGGTCAACTTTCATTGTTGCATGTTTTAGAGCCTATAGTGAAAAAGTTCATTATCTGGCTAGCCTTTTCCCAACTTTGTTGTGGTAGGCTTCCAGTCTTACCGGATGTAGCTGGATACCAATATTTTACATGCAGCGACTGCCTATCTGACCTCCACAACCCAGGTCCCAGGACCTTGGTCTTGATCAGACTGGTTGTCAGACTTTCGGGCTTCTGACGACCCGTAACGACTTTCAAAGATCCACGAGTAACAGTCGGGACCAACGGCTTAACGTGCTTTCTAACGTGTTTTCCTAACACCCATCCACGGAACAACCGCGCCAAGCGTGATTTAACCTGACAATCGACTATGCAGCTGTTATAACTTAGCCACGAGCCCCTTGAAAATGAAATAAAAATAAAAATAATGAAATGGTTAATATGACATAGATACGAGATTGATTAGAATGACTTTACCTACCTGAGTAGGTATTAGTATAAAATAGAAAAACTATTGCCTAAAAGACAAGGAGCTTATAAACGCGAGAAGGGATAAAACAATCTTAAACAATGACAGTAACAAACTGACAGTGACTAGAACTTAGTAAATAACCTTTAAAACACAAGTAAACTACGCCACAGAACGCCATTTCGAAACAAGATTGACTCGCTAAATTCCCACTAACACCTAACTCACTTCAATTCCCAGGAAGGAAACTTTAATCAAACATAGTGCGTGCTTAAATTAAACCATACATAAATCAATTTCAAAGTGTACGAACAGATAATTGACTTACAAACTTACCTAACCACAGTCTCTTGGCTATGTGGGGAGGAAATATTAAGTGTAGAAGGCTGACATTCTTTTGTCTTTCCTTGTCAACTGCTTTGCTTGCTTCTTCTATTGAGTTCTTTAGCTTATCCATGCGTCTTCGGAGTCCATCCTGGTTGAAAACAAATGAATAATTAAATTCAGAAAATGATTTACACTCTTACGTTGTTCTTAAGTAATAATCAAGCTGACTGCTTTGACTGCCTCGACTGCCTCGTTGATCTACTGGTCGCAAGCTCGACTGGAGTGTATGTATAATTGTATATGCAGAGTTTTATCCCTAAGCCGGGCTAATTGTTATTTGATTTTACTATCAGGAATTTCTCAGTAACAGCCCGGTGACTCACCCCTACTACATGGAACTAAACAGAACTGCGAAATGTGAGCTTACTGCTATATGTATGTAGATACACTTTTGCTTAATCCATCGAGAAAAACAGGTGTGATATTATGCAAGTTGTGTTGTGTGTGTTGCGTTGTTGTGATAAGTTTGTGTGTGGCGTGGTGTTGTGAGTTGTTTTGTGTTGGTGTGTTGTGTGTTGTTAGTTACGTAAATATACACTCGCGGTCAAATAATACTGGTCGATGACGAAAATCCCTGTTACTTGCAAATTAATAATGATACATGCATGAAACTAACTTCATATTGCAGAAAATTTTAATATCGTATGAAATCAAACCCTATTTATGATCTACAACGTAATAAAAAAAGTTAACATTTTAAAAAGCTCTAATTTGGAAATAAATTCCATTCGCGGTTGTTTTACTTTTGCTTGTTTACTCACTTTTGTTTTCTATCTGTGAAATCAAAATGACAAAAGGCGGTCATTGTCGTCTTTCACCTTCATTATTGAATTACTATAATGTTACTAAAACCAGAAGAATGTACACGTATCGTCACTATGTTAGAAGAAGGCAGTAGTAAGCGAAGTACAGCAAGAACAATAAACGTGTACTTTCTATAGTGCAGCGAGTCATCCAACGTTTCCGAGAAACTGGGCAGAACACAAGAAGAACAGGAATCGGTAGCCCGTGATGTACTACGGCTCTAGAGGATCCATTTATTCTTACGAACATGCTTCGAAATCGGCAGTGAAAGTAACAAATCAACTTCAGGAGACCCGTAGAGACGACGTAAGCGAGCGGACTGTAAGGCGGCGCCTCCATGAAACTAATTTGACCCCACATAGACCCGCAATGGTCCAAAACTTGAAGGGAACATCGGGTAGCCAGATAACGTTACGCCGCCAAGCACACACAATGGGGAGACGAAGAATGGGAAAGAGTATTTTTTTCTGACGAAGTCAGATTTATGCTGTATGCACATGATCGTTTTATTCCAGCTTGTTTTGAGGTTAAAATGCCGTTCGGCTGTGGATCTGTTATGGTTTGGGCTAGAATCTCTTCAGAGAGTCGCACGGGGTTAGTGCTGATAGAAAATGGTAGGCTAACTAGTGCAAGATATGTGGAAGAAATTCTTAATGAGCATGTCGGCCCACATTTATTTAATATGGGTGAAAATTCAATATTCATGCATGACAACGCCAGGCAATAGACAGCTCAAATTGCAAATGAGTATTTTCTGGACGTTGGCACTAATCGCATGGACTGGCCCGCGAGAATCCCGGACCTGAATCCAATTGAACACGCTTGGGACGAGCTTGGGAGGTGTGTACGAAATCGAAACCCCGCCGCAGCTACACTTCAAGACCTGAAACATGCGTTAGTGGAAGAATGGATCGATATCCCGCAACATCGCATATGAATCTTAATACAGCATGCCCAATCGCCTGGCAGCTATGAGGAGAACCCGTAGAGGCAATACAAAGTATTATTTTGTTTTAAAGTGCGTTTTTGTGCTGTATGTTAGGTACTAACCATTATTTTTTCAATGTAAAAGTTATTGATGTTTTGTTTTGTTTTTTGTAATTTTGACATTTAAACTAATAATGCTTCCAACATTTGTAGTTGTTTTATTAAACAGGTAAATTATTTACAAGATACAGTATCATTCATGCCGCTAGCTCTATTATTATACGAGTAATTTTAGTTTTTTTGTACACACCCGTATTCTATATCCGCGAGTGTAGTTGCATTGATGTTCAATGAATAATTACAGAAATAAATCATTATTGGATAATTGCCAAATGCACTGATTGTAAAACGTAATTTCAGTTGCACTGTCGCCAACGTCCATACCATGTTGAAAACACCGGTTCTCGTTCCGATCACCGAAGTTAAGCAACATCGGGCGTGGTTAGTACTTGGATGGGTGACCGCCTGGGAATACCGCGTGTCGTTGGCTTTTTGTAAAAAATCGTTTTGTTTCATGTTGCACAGAGGCTTGTGTCATCAAAGCTTTTATGTGATTGAGTATTGTCTTGGTTTGATAATAGGTACTTTTAGTTTTATTTATGTAAATAACATCACGTCTAGTTTTCTTGAAGGATTTAGCAAACGTGTTTAGTGTACCTAACACAATGCGAAGCGTGTACCCCAAATAATTTTGCAGAGATGTACCTATAGTCCACCTACACTTCGCAAGTTACGTTTAAGTCCAGAATCATTATCACAATACTCTTCGGCTTTTCCTCGTAATTAATCGGATATTCCAAGTTTTGTTTGTCTAAGTTTTAGTTTTTCTAATTAATCCCAATCAACTGCACTGCTAAGTTGGAAAATTAAAAATCATCATTTTGAACTCGAGCCCCTGCCTCCACAAAGCAAGTTTCAAGCACTCTGCTGTAGACATTAGACTTGAAGACGATCAACAAGTGCGGTACTTCAAACGGGTGTTTTAAAACTACTTCTAAACTGATGCTTCTGAAGCTCTTGATACTTCTTTGGTAATTCTTGCACAAGTTGTGAAAGCAGATTGTTGGGTTCATAGATTCAAGCTTCTTTGAACCTATAGTTACATAATAGTACAATATTTTCTATACGTGTCGTCATACTTTGGTACAATATTACATTGTATTTCATTGACCGTATGTTCATAAATATGGTCAGTCCTTTCCATAAATTCTGTCCACTATCATGTAAAAAGTCTTGATATATGACTATTTTCACAAACAATATATGATTGTTATATGATGATGATGATGAAAAGTTTATAACTTGGAGAAATAAGTTTATATACTAAAAATAAATCTTATAAAATCCTAGTATCTAAAATTAAATATTTTCTTACCTGAGCTCTCGCCTGTTCCCCAACTAAGATGACGTCTCTCGTTGCATCATGCAGAGGTATATCGGAAATGAAGAGACCTCTGCCAGTGAGACCCTCTAGTCCATCGAGGAAAGGAGAGCCGACGAAGAGAAGAGAATCCGATTCAGAACAGAACACCATCTGGCCTTTGATCTCCAGACCCTGTTAGCAACAAAATAATGGGTTTGGTTTAAAACCAAGGCAATTTGAAGGCACATAATTATTTAAAATCAAGAAAGGTAATGATTTTACAAACGTTGCCCATAGGTCTGTAAAGTTTTATATTACTAAAACCTAGCCACAGAAGATAATAACTTGACTCCAAAACCAAGATTGTAAGTGGCTACTTGTATGCAACGACATTTGATTAAAGCCAGCCAGCTCCGACCACTGACGGCCGACGCCTAGAATGAAAGAAGAAAATTTTAGGATATTTGGACTATACATTATTTAGTAAAGCTTTTTTCAAGAGAATAGATAGCTATTTATGAAATCCTTAATCCAAAGACAAAAGCGAGGCTACTAGGTAGATATAAATATTAGAACCAGCTCTGTAGTCTTATAGCTACAAAACTTATTAAATCGGCGAATAAAATGAGTCTGATTGTGGTTTTGATATGGAGCAGTGCAAAATAATTTCGTTAAGAAACTTTATACAAAAACTAATTATTACGTTGATATTATCATCAGTTCTTTCTCTTTATTTTTTCTTTGATAAACAAAAAAAAATAAGACATTTTAGGTATCGCATCCGTTATAAAATTTGAAGCAAGATCACCAAGCTTTAGTTACATTAAATTTATGAGATGAAAATTTTCGGACGGACATAGCAAGTGCTTGGTAGAGAAAGCTCCAACAAAAGTTTTAGTACAAAAATATAAGACCCTATTTTAGAGCCTCTTTCTACCTCTGAACACGTTCTCTAGTGAAAGTCCGGGTCCATACAAAAGTTTCAACGATGCGGTAGTAGCAGGCAATTTAGAGCGCGTTGCTTAAAACGCGGTTAGTGCAACACTTTGGCATTTCTTTTTGTAATTATATGATAAAAGTTTTTTCGTAATACCGTGAAGAAGAAAATAGAGTATGGAACTGGGCTGCGGATAACTTCAGTTTGTAGTGTAGTTTAGAATTTCGCTTTTTATTTCATCTTACTTGTGAAAGTAGGCGAGTGATTATAATTTTAAATAAAGCGGAATTTGTATACTAGATATAAAATAAAAACGTCATAGCGTTACATGATAAAATCCGAAATAGCTAATTAGGATATTTGGACGACATGTTTATGAAATTCAAAAATAAAAGATTACTCATTAATTTTTAGATGATGGAAGATGTGAATATGAGGATTTAGTTACCTGAATCCTCATGTTCATATTTGAATTACCTACCTACATACTATTTTCCCATTTCCTCTAAAGAAGATAAAACAGTATATCAGTTAGGATGGTGAAGTGTGAGAAGTTTCCGGGTCAGTCCACTTATTTACAATGTAAACAAAGGTTGGGTCCCCATCCCTTCTATTCGGTCAATAATTTTAATTTATAGGCAAAATAATTATATTGTGTTGAAAGTAAATACACTGATTACATTGTTACCGCCGTGGCCGTGAAAATTGATGTATTATTAATATAAGCATCAATTTTGGTTTTGGGTCACTTAAAACTACTACCTTAATTTGGGTATCAGTTCTTAACTTTGAATGGTATGGACCGAAATACCAAAAAAAGATTGTTACATTATTGTAGATCAATCGTTTTTATTATATATCAATTTCATTTTCGTTACTGCTTTCGCGACCCATTTATAAAAGCCACTTACTGAATAAAAGCATTGTATGTATTTCTGTTCAGAATTAAAAGTTTTCGACATTTCTTGGTTTCGTATGAATGTGTGCTTTGAAAAGCTTTCAGGAAGATAGAGAAAATAAGGAAAAAAGACATTTATATTACAATGATAGCCGGTCTTTCATCTTTATTCATCAAATCCGATATATCAACCCGTTTATTGTGTCTTTTTAATCCCACGAGAATGAATCGAACTGTTTGCTCTTTTCAAGCGGCTTTATTTAAAATGAATATCGGAATCGAAATCATTTAAAGGTGAATAATTTGTTTTTTATTGTGGTTCATTGGTTTTGAAGATTGGTTGGCTTATGTTTTGTAGCAGAAAAATAGATTGTATTGGCACACCGTTCAACTATGGAAGTAAAATTATGTCAACAAATGCTTTTCTCCATTGTCATGCAATTCAAAACGGCGATGGTTAAGTTCATTACAACTTAATCCTAGTAATTGAAAATACTTAACTCCTGAAAGAAAAATACACAGCGGTACTTAACATTTTAGGAGCGGTTAGCATTAAGAAAGGGGACTAAGCGTGGGTCGGTTTAAATAGTAGAACAAACAGGCAGCATAGGAGTTGTGGCAGATAAAGTGAATCCGGTAGGAAACTAGGATTAAGCCATTTCCATTAGTTGTGGCTTTACGGTTAGGTATAAGGGAAAAGGATTGTGGAAGTTTAAACTAATCGGTTTATTCAGGAAACAAATGAATTTGTTTGTGCCTCCTGATAATTAGAACCTTTAGTTATCTCTGACGATACCTCTGGGAAAAGGTGGGGTGCCTAATTTTTTATACGGGATTTAGCTAAACAAAGGATACGAAACACGAAAAAATATTATTGTAGCTAGTGACTAAATCGTTTTTGTACTTATTTACCTCTTAATTAGTTTTTTTATTACTTTACTGGATTAAGTACTTACTGAACAAAACAGGAATTTGTAGAAAAAAACCTTTGTGAATTTACGCGACGTTTGTTAAGATTTAACACTTTTCGCTTAACACTGGTTTTATAGAACACCGGTCGTATTGTACCGTTTGTATAAAATATTGTTGCCATTAGAGGTTTAGTAAAAAACCCTGTGTAACTACGTCAAAATATATGCTAAGCTAGATATTTTATAGTGTAAGCTTTGTGATATGTGGCTTTTTCTATTTGAACGTTGGGAATTCGTTCATTGGATGATGTCATTTACGGAGCAAAAATATCGTATTTAGATGTGTATTTTGTACAAAATTGTTACTAACCAGCATTGCAGTAAAAGGTCAGGTAAGTGGATTGATTGGTATAGCATGCGAATAGAAGCAGGTGAATACAAAATCAACATAATTTGAATTCATCACGATTACACCTAAACAAATACAAACTATTAGTATTCATAACACATTTACGAGTTTCCAATCGTTTGATTCCAAACAATGGCTCATTTAGTCAATAAGCAAACAAACTTCCGTCTACCAACAGTTTTGAAACGAACTTGTACTAGCAACTTTCGGGAATAAACGCAAATGAATGCGCCAAAAGTTGTGGGGTTTCTAACAAAGGAGTTTGAAAATGGTGTGCAGATTGGCGCAGGGATCTATGTCTACTCCTAATTGGGTAGAGGGATAAGTTTTGGTTTGTGGTTTGTTTTTTTTTTAAGACGAAACAGGGAGTTGTTTCTCTGATAGATTTAAGCCCATCGTTCGTGACGCTACTCAAGAGTAACTTGTTACATATTCAAATAACCAATGAGCAAACAGAATGTCACAGCACTAGTATTTCAATGGCGGTCCGTACATGGGGTCTACTCTATAAGCACGAAATCCGTAGGCTCAACCGAAGTTACGGGCGTTTGCTACACCTTATCACCTACGGACACAAGATTACTTCGAGAAAAAAAAAACTCAAGGCATTTATTTCAAATAAACCATTACATTACAGGTACTTTTGAATTGCCAAGGGGTCGGTCGGTCAGAAAGATGGAGCTAGTTGCCCATTCCAAAGCGTAGTAGGTACCTATGGAGAAGAACGGGCAAGAAACTCCATGGACACTCTTTTAAATCAAAATATTGTTACAAAATAGTGGTTACATCATTCATGTTGAAATTATACATGTTAGAACGATGTAGAAAGACGTGCAAGTTAAAAGCGTCCGTAACAAAAAGATAAAAACAATTCAGAAATCAAAATAAGCCGCGGCAGCTAAAAAATGACCAGTGCCTGCTGACGGCGCCCGTTCACGAACATGACGTATGCATCAGCACCATTCAGCTCAACCATTTTCAAGGGAACTCAATGATCCAATCAAATAGGATTATAAGACTACTTACACCCGAAATTCAAATTTTAAATCACCGCAATTATTATGTTTATCATTTAATAATTGAGTTTAATTTTATGCTGATTTTTCAATTTTAATTTAATTATAGTTATATAAAATTGGGAATCAAACGAGCTTACCTATATAGTGAAATCATGATTCTAATTTTATGAGCTGCAATCTGAAATATAATTATTAAACAATTAGCTTCTACCCGCGGCTTCGCCCACGTGGAGGTTGGAAATTATTCCACGAGAATGTAGTACCGGAATAAAAAGTATCCTATACCTTACCCAGGTCATGGTTTATCCGAAACCTTTTCATCCACCTCCATAAAAAGTTTGTACGGAAGAATTTTAACGCGCGGTCCGATTAACTCGAAACTCAGTTTATATATTAAGACCAAACATAAAGAATAACGTGCAACAGGGTTTTTCGAAAATCATCACCTGAAGGGGGTAATTCATTTTTGTATGGGGGAAAGAGGGGATATAGTTTATATGAAAAATCTTATTCCTTCGGTTGATAAAATCGAAAAATGGCAATATTTTCTTCGATATTAATAAAGATTGGCACTTTTAGTTATTTTAAACAGCTCCTCACAGAGTATTCAGAAGATGTAAAAGTTAGTAAGTAAAGGCGCTGTCGGATTGACTCGGAACTCAGTTTTAGTATTTAAGCCAAAAAATAAAAGTACGTTATTCAACAATCAACTCCTAACGGGGTGGAAAAGGGTAATAAAGTTTCGATTCTACTGCTTCATTCAATTAGCTCGAAAATGGGCACAAATAATGTTAGATCATACAACGAAGACGTACCAAATGCTTTTGTTAAACAAGCCCTGTCGTGTTGAAAGGGGGAAGGGAGCGCACTGTTTATTTGAAAAATCTTATTCCACTGATCTTATAAACTTAAAAATTGTCCCGAATACTTATCATTTTCTAAATCTATACGAACATAATGAAGCTAAAGAATTTGTTTCTTTTGTTTGAACGCGCTAATCTCTGGAACTACCCGTCGGATTTGATAGCCCAATTCTTGAGGAAGGTTATAGGCTATTATAACCAACCAATATACAAGTTGACACGAGTTTTAGCAACACATTAAAGAGGGTTCTTGAAACAGGGACACATAACGCTCCGAATGGGAGTAACAAAGAGAAAAGGGCAGAAAAACGCTAAGCAAAAATGAAGTAACAGCGCGATGCGATGCGACGGAGGGTGGCACACGTGGATGGATTCGCGAGCTGTGCTAGCTAGCTAGTAAAATATATACAAACACCTTGCTCCCAAGACACTTTTGATGTTAATTAACTGTTATTGCTAACGTGTAAATTGCCTAAAATAGCTAGAAACGTAAACCCGTCCCGTCCTTTTACAATAGATCCAATGCCACTTTTAGGCGAACGTAATCTTTGCACAAACCCTTTGGGTGAACAGCTCAATTCCGTACGCAAATATAGTTAAGGAACGGACAAACAGATGGATCTACTATTTACATTACCTAACAAATCTAAAGCAACGAGCGCATCTAGATACAGGTTTTTTTGCTAGTTCGATAGCCTGTAATCGATATAGTGAACGAAGTTCCTATAAACAAGGTGCATTTATTTTATCGATACTTTTTCCTCTTTTTAAAAGGAAAACAAAACTTATTGAGATTGATTGGATAGGTATGTGTATAATATAACATAATATGAATATAATTTAAAAAATAGAGATGTTACAAGAGCCACAATTAATAATACTATACAACAAATAAAATGAGATTACAGCTTCATGCAAAGAAATTCGGGTTCGATCCCCGGACAAGTCAAACATTTGTGTGCATGAACATGTCTGTTTGACCTGTGTCTGGGTGTGTATTTAATACTATTATAAGTCAATGATTTAGGTGAACTGAAGTTATTTCAGGTCAGATTACTGACATTGACAGAATGTAAGAACCACTAGTTTGGAATTAGTAAGTACTTTACAGTAGAGCACCATGAACGAACGACAAAAGAAAGAAATAATTCGTTCCCAGAAAGCAAAAAAAAATGTATATAATTATGTTTATCAGTCATCAGTCATCAGGTTATCGTAGTACAGGCTCTAACTACTAAAAAAAAAAAATATGAAAAACAAAAACAAAATAAGCCAAAGTTTGAAATCACTACCGGAACATAATCAATATACACATCCTTAAATCGACAAAAATACCTAAAGCTATAAAATTACCCATCCTATCACAGTTTTCACAGTCCATTGTCCATCCAAAGACATTTACAGTCTATTGTTATGTCACTACGCGTTTAGTTGGACACACACACACAGGTTCTAGTGTGACACACTTCCAAGGTGGGTCACTGGAAAAACTGTTGTCGCACGCTTTTGTCTAGCCAGCGCTTTTCTTTGTTGATACGTAATCAGAGCGAGGGGGCGAACGCCAAGTTTGAGAGGGTCTGTTATTGTGCATGTTGGGGAAACAACAGAAAATATGCTTGGAGTAGCAATATGTGTAGCTTTGTATGTTCTTGTTTACGGGCTTAGTGAAAAAATTTGCATTAACATTCATTTGTGTCTTTGGGACTGTGGGACATAGGGAACTTAATGAATCCAAATTCGATATTCGAGATTGTGAGACAAACTTCTTTACTGGCAAATTAGTAGGTACGAGTAAGAGGTAATCTACGAAACCATAGCTTCTAAAATGTAATTACAAAATTAGGATTTTCAATTGTATCCTTTTCTTTGTCCACCTTGTGCCACATTGTTTTCGTTGCCACTAAAAACAATAACAAAACTACCCAAGACTCCATTATAAAACAATTTCAAAAACAAACAAGTCCCAATTATTTCCATAATCCCTCTCCTATGAATCATCAATATTGAAACCGGGTTTAATCACGGTCTATATAAGTGTATTTGTTTTGATCTTATGTACGAAACACCTAAACAAATTTGGTCAGTGAGCAAATAATTCGACGGTGTCCATTCGGAACGTTATATTGTGCGCAAACTTGGTAAAGTGCCTCCCTACAAAGGGCTGCTCTTGAGTTCGAAGTGTTTTGAAGGGTGGCGGACAAAGAAAAGCGAATAAACACAGTTACTGTCGGTTTGGTTACATGTCCTTGGATCTATTGTGTTATGGAAAGGGTGTGTGAACATCCAAACACTAATCCTTGTGTGACGCTGGTTTACATGGTTGTGTTGTTTATGTTTGCACAGAAGCAAACAAACTAAGGCGATTTTTCAAATATTTTTAAAACATCAAACCTAGTATTTTTGAGATTTATAGTTTTTGAAAGTAAGAAACTACCACTTTTAGAGCTCGGTAAATCAATAAAATAATTTGATCTTACTAAATCTAGATACCAAAGAAAGTAAACCGCTAAATTATATCAGAATATTAGCGGGATTTCAAAATGGTATTTAATATAAACGTAGTCATTAGTGCCAGCAACAGTTGTAGTTTAAAATAACACGCATGTTTTTACCGGCAGCATTCTGTTAGTGTTTTCTTGCCGTCTCCATTTTATATGTACTGTAGTCTACATTTTCCGTTGACGATAAAGTTCAGTAAACAATAAATTTTGAAATTGTACTTTAACAAACCTTGTGTCAAGTTAAAAGTAGTTGAAAGTTAAATTGACCATACTTTTAGGAACAACCTAGATCAATCTTAACCTTCACCACTTTTTGTTTTAAGGACGGTCAGATCGGTCCCCGATGTTCGCTCGTTAGTAATAGATAGATATTCCGCTTATTGTTGTTTCGTTGTTATTTTTGTTGTTGTTTCATTTTAATTCAGAACATAAGTTTGTTTTATGTCTCTAAATAAACAATGATGTGTTCAATGATTTTGGTGCATGGTAAAAGTCTAATGAGTTTATGTTTGCACCAACTTATATCTAAAAAATTTAAGCGTGCAGTTTAAGTGTACTGAATGAATGAATAAGTCAATAAGTTGACCCTGTTCCCTTCCACGTATAACACGTCAGTCTTCAAAGCAAGAGTGAATAATATTCATCTTCCGGGCTTGCTCGTTCCATCATAGCTCATCCATTATTGTGAATGTGAAGATTATGTGGTTTATTACTTTTTTTATTTTTTAGTTAGTTTCACGATCTGGCAGCTTGAGTTTATTTGAATTTATGCGGCCTACCCAAATGTCCTTTCTTTGGTATTGTTCGTCGAATCGTTGTGCTCCTTAAGTTCTGAGTTGAGCGGCAAGATTACTGACAATTGCGTGCACTGACTGGACAGGTCCACTCAATCTGTATGGTTTTTCCTCAAAATACCGTTTCAGACACCTATCTTAATGGTCTTCACATGATCTGACCAAGATTATATCTGGACTTTAAAAGAGACTGTGACCTCTGAGTTTGTTTCGGCCTTTCGTATCAGAGTAGTCAGATAGGAAACGCCGACCTCATCTAGTTTTTAATATGATTGACGTGTAAAAGTGTTTGTACAAACCTACTTACAGAAATAAAATCATTTATCATCAGTTTCGGTGGTTTTCCACCTGGTGATATCGAAGTCGAGAGCTGGCCCAATTCGCAATAAAATTATAAATAACTGTTATTACATATTTACCTTTTTCAAGTCACGAACAGGCTAAAAAAGACTTCAAAGTATAATAATTTTGTTAAAACTTTGTAGAAGGTTGGAAAATCGAGAATAATAAATTAGAAGTTGCTGACACTTCCGTTTCCTCGCCGAGAAAATATTGTTAAAAACGATGAAGATGAGATGATTCCGGATAACATTTTGTCGCTTCAAAGATTACTTGTTTATTAAATAGGTTCTGACTTAACGAGATTGAAGAAATAAAACATCAACGCTATTATGAACGTTACTCAGATAGGTATAAGGTTAAGGTTAAGGTTGACTGGTAGAAAATGCCTCAGGCATTAAGTCCGCCTTTGTACAGTATTATTTTTTACTTGTGCATAACGTTTTAATAAATAAATAATATAACTTGGTATAGGACTTGAAAGTATAGTTCAAACTGTTAAATAGTTACCTACAAAGGAAAAGTTTGTATTATTTTCTTTTCACAAACTTACCTACTTAGCTAATACTACCGATAAAAGAAATCTGTAAAGCACCTATCAGAATGCCAGCGTTGCGGCATTTTTTTTTAAAATGTCGCAGCATCATGCTGTGATAGGAGCCTTTTGGCCTCGTATAGGAATTTCTGTTTCCTTTTTCTTTTGTTACTTTTTGTTTTTATATAGTTTGGTTTTTTATTTTATAATTTAGTTTAGTTTAGTTTTAGTCCTGTACGAGTCGCAATAGACACTTTTTCTTTCTTTCTTTCTGTTGTTTCACCTATCTAGGTACGACAACAATATGAAACTCAATATTCATAATCTGTTTTCTTCTGTGCAAGTAACTAATTAAGCTCTATTTCTCCAAGATTAGCATATGTTTACTTGTGTAAAGTTATCCTTAATATTTTTCCTTCCACGAAGCAAGCGAATTCTAATAAAAAAAACCCTCAAATTAAATGGAAACTTTTTCCGTTTATTTCTTTTAAAGTGTATTCAGCTTTTTTTCTTCGTTATAAGCTTAGCTTGGTTTACTGGTGGTTATAACTGGCTGGATTTTAAACTTGTCATTGGAGGTCGTAACTGAACCTAAGTAGCTTAGCGTTCAATCTGACCTGTGTATTAGATTTTGATTGGTTAATCTAAATTAAGTAATTTAGGGTCCGTTTTTTTTTAGGATGGGAAATCATCAAATAACTTCTCCCGCTCTGGGCGGAGCGGGAGAGCGTGTCAGACTCTTACTGGGTAAAACCCACCAGTGTTCCTTCAGTTGCCTGTGCCAGGGGCCACGATAACCCTTTCGGACTTTCCCGCAACCCTGGCAGGCATCGGCCCTAGCGGACCCCATCGCTGGTGCTGACATCTCCTTGTGGCACGCGTGGAACACAACGCGCCGTCGACCCGTATTGTGGTCTTTAAGACTACAAGGTATAGGGCTATTGGTAGGTTTTATATTTGAAATAAGGTTAACCGCACGTCTTCATAACACTGGAAGTACAAATATCACCCTAAATGCTACAAAATTTGTATAGTGCTATTAAAGTCAAACTGTTACCTAATAATAATAATAATCCTTTATTTCAGGCAACTAAGGCCCTTAAAACACAATACTTATATAAGCATATAACAATAACTATAAACTAATACATATCTAAAAGTAAAGACTACTGGGCGTCGAGTTACACTGCGTTAATGTTTTATTGCATTCACTTTGTAGCAGTATCTACATCGCCACATGCAAACTACGCATCATACTGACGTCACGCAAATCCTGCATCGCGCAAGCAGAGTTTACCGCGCAACTAGCATATATACAACGTCTCGACATCAATCGTCGGGCAGTTGCCCACCAGACACGACACCCGTCTGGTTGGAGGATCTTCCCTTTACTATGGATATGAGTGATCTTTACACACACCTTGTTCCTCATATCTCTATAACTATAACTTAAAGACTAATAAGGCCCAGACGTATAAACGTTACTTAGCCTATACTTACTCTTAGCGTTATTTCTATCACTGTCAGATAACTGTCAAACTACAATAATTGCAAGATAAAGATGGAAACATGTGATGGCTAAAGCACGCGCTCAGTAACGTTTATGAATCTTGGCCAAAGCTAATGGCCTAAAAACGTATACATTAAATAAACAGTTTATATAACACTTACTTCAGCCGGAGACGAAGACCCAGGCACTTTCAAGCAGAACATGAAAGGAGTATTAACTCTCTTTAGGATCTCGCGAAAGTCGAGAGGAACTCCTCTTGGGCGCAGCAACCTGAAGTAAGTGCCGAGTGTGGAACCGTGAGATGCGAGGTAAGTTCCAAAGAGACGCATGAAGCCAGCACCTGATAAACAAAAAACAGAGTAAAATGGTGGAAAAAATAAAATGAATAATTATGAAAGTAAAGAGAGTGCGTGGCTTAATAAAAACAGCTGCACGGATCGATCGGAGGTTAAGCTACGCTTGCGGAAGTCGGTCCGTGGATGGGTAAGCATCCATTTTTTTTTTTTTTTTTTGAGGATGGGAAATCATCAAATGACCCCTCCCGCTCTGGGTGGAGCGGAAGAGAGTGTCAGACTCATACTGACTAAAACCCACCCGTGTTCCTTCCTTGGCCCTTTATGTTCCGGGTCAGCGGTACCCCTTTTGGATGATCCCGCTTTCCCGGCAGGCTTGGGCCCTAGTGGGCCCCCTCTTCGATGCTGACATCTCTTTGAGGCGCGCGTGGAACACGTACGCGCCGTCCAGCACGGGCCTGGTCCTGATCGGACGGTGAGCTACCCATTGCTAACCGCCCGCAGGCCCGCGCGGGTAAGCATCCATTACGTAACGAAACCCCACTGTACCTCGGAAAGGACGCTAGACCATTGATTCCGGTTGTCATTTGTACATCATAATTTGTAGAGTTGACAGTAGTTATGGGTCAGGTCACTCAAGTGGTATCGTAATACTCAGTAACTGGGTCGAGAAGTCAGATATTGGGATTTGGGTGCATTCTGTTAGAATGGAAGCCCATCCTAACATAGTCGGTAAAAGGCTAGGAAAAATACGAGTTATGTAAGTAAACATAGAGGAGCATTGATCATACACGACAGGAACGCAATTGTCTTCGATTTCATGCACGAACGCAACCGTCATCAATTGAATAAACGAACCGAGTCACAAATCAATCTGGCATGCCAAAACTGGCAGACATTACTTTTTTTTACATTAATATCTGCATTTTAATACTAGGGACAAATTTAAGGTTTGGAATCAGATAAAATCGGCATGTAAAAAACAAGTGAAAAAGGAAAAAAAAAGAAACAAAGAAGCACGAACTAAAGCTACATAAATACATGAGGTGTGGGAATCAAAATTACCTAAACGTAAATAAAATTGCTGTACGGCAAACATTTTAAATGTGTAGCTAAAACAAGAAGGTATGGGAGGGAGGAACAAGGGAAGCTAGGTCAAAAGGACGTCGTTCTCTATTATGTCACCCCTTTCATTATTGGAACATAGCAACAATTACATTAAGTACATCGTGACAACGTCAGGCAATAAATTTTCCACAGCCTTCAAACAGTTGACCTCGTATAAATTAGTTTTTGCTACTACCAAAGCGAACATCAAGTCTAATATTGTTTTTCAAGCTAACATTTATTATGATTAACTAAATACTAAACTGAAGGGAAAATGAAAATTTGTATATTGTTTGTTGAATTTGTTTACACAAAAATTGCTTCTAAGAATGGCTTTACTTAAATGGTAGCCTGGCGCACCCTGTGCGTGTGCATGACTATGTAAGTAATTGCTATAAGAAGACCAAAAATAAGAAACAATTTAAAATGTGGCTTGTTATATTTTTTTAGTAACACCGTAGTTTTTAGTTTTAGTTAAAAAAAATATTTCTCTCTCTTACTTTGCTGTGCCCGACAGGGTCCACGATTATCATTATTATGTAAAACTACCACCAAAGTTCACATTGTGAAATGCAATAGATAAATTGTGTATTGAGTACAATCTACGCAAACAGGAAGAAAATCTAAACAAAATGATGAATTTAAGCGTAAAATTTTAAGCAGTTTTTGTTTTGTACGTTTATTTTGGTAAATGTAACACACATTTGTAACGTAATACGAGTATCCTCATTCATTATTTGTTCAGTGTCCTCATCTGAAGCAATTCATCAAATTGCTTTCCCGAATAAGCCTCCCTTGTTTCGACATTGCTGTAAATCGTTCATATTTTGTCATTAATCACGTGAGTCGTGTTGGTACTGAGAGTCGGGGGCTTTTTAAGCACGAGGGCAGGTTTGAAACCTGGCCAGTACTAAAGTTACTTTAAAAAAATATATAATATACGTTTCAGTTTATTTGGACCACCACATAATATGGAAAATAGATTATAATAAACCTGTACTTCTACATAAGAGACATAGGCGCGCCAACGGCTACCATGATTTCAACGCTGAGGGCTATAGAATTTCGTGCTGAATTCATGGAAACAATTGGTACGTAGATGTCCCTTACATCTTGTATATCGAATAGCCAAAACGTAATGAGCAAGCATGGTGAGCAATGCTCGTACCTACTCTATGTGATAAGAGGCCCTGATGTGATGAGAGATCCTGTAGTCATCATGACATGTGTATCATGACACTATAATCTAGTTTTTGAGCATGTTATAAGTTGAGTTGAAAATTTTTCATAGCCAGCTATTCAAAACTCCTAGTTTATGGAGCAAAAGTTGCTCAAAGCGAGTAAGTATTTCCGCAGATAATATCTTGCGGGTAACATAGCATAATGCTCGTAAAATGTTCAGCAGTGACTACCAAGGACGCTAAAATTTTTAGAGGTGAATAAAAATGTAGTTCCACGATAAGTTAACCCATATCCACTGTATTCTACAACGCGGTTCCTTGGAAAAATAATCTTGTTGTACAATTTATTATTATTACCGTACTTATTATCTCCAATAACCTTGAGATGACACAGTTTTAATTTTGGAGCATTATTTCTGTTGTTTGGCTCCAATTCTTTCTGAGGGTACCGTACGATAAATTTATGTTTTCCACCAAAACACAAGCCAAACCCCTAACTTTGACCAAAATGTAAGGTTTGTAGAGTTAAGCCTTGTAGAGGCTTGGCTCTACATCGAATTTGATAACTTTTTAACCGTGAAAGCGTTAGGTGAGTCTTGGCAACCTACTTTACATGAAATCACTTTGGTGGAATTTTATTAATTTTTGTAGGGTGCTCTATTTCTCTTTATTTAAGCGATATTACGTATAGATAGTACTCGTACGTTTTGAAATCATAACCCTTACTTTTAGCGTAGTCGGGTAAACAAGATATTTCTTGCGCGCCGGCAGTTACTTTCTTCATAGCCAACGGAGAAGAGTTTCTTCTTTGTTGTTTATGTGCATGCTAATCTAGCTTTCATAACAAATGTAAGTAGGTATACCGATTATCCGTAAGAAATACAGACTTGCACCTCCCTTTAAGGGGATCAGAGGGTGGAAGTAGTTTTTTTTTTTTTGTTGATGTCTGTGTGGTGTGCAAATTCTAGCCTGCATAATAATTACAGCTTTCTAGGACTTCGGGAAGTACCCTAGCCGTCTTATTACAAAACACGATCTAACTTTAGCCCGAGCCTAAACCTTCGAGCCAGTTTTTGTATTTCGAACTTTCCATTAGTAAAATCCTTATTACAAAATTGTCAACCTGAGACCGGACTAAGTTTTGTAAAAGGAACTGTATTTAGTTTTTGTTACGTTCTTGTTTAAGTTTGTACGCACAATATTGAAAGATATACCACGTTATTTTATGATCATAAACTTCTTACAGATTTTATGTAAGGAACTAAATTCTGTATATTTTCAAAATCTTAGGCTCAGTAGTTTCGGAGATAAGGGGGGGGTGGTCAATTTTCATATATTTTCTTAGATAAGTTTAAAACTGTTGATTTAAAAATTATACAAATAAAAATTGAGACTCTTACAACAAGGCCTTTCATTTGATAAGTCACACGGTACAGTTTGTAAAACTTTTGTTTATAATTGTCTAGTTTGCCCCCCATTTTCAAAATTAATTAATTTACTTTACTCGTCCGTTTTTGGGTCACAGAAATACATGTGTACCAAATTTTAACTGAACTATCCAGTAGATTTGGAGCAAGTTGGCTGTGACAGACGGACAGACAGACACACTAGTGATCCTATAAGGGTTTCATTTTTCATTTGGACGTACGGAACCCTAAAAAGAATAATTCGATCGAAGGTGCATGTCGATTCTGTAAAGGCGTGAAGTGAACACTTAGGTGAAGTGAGCGTAGAGTGACCTGTCAGTGTCATCCCACTGATGCTAGGGTTTGACCAAACATTACATTTACATTCGTAATCGAGATTTTATAAAAAAATATATATGCTAATTCTGTTGTTCTTTTTATATTATTTCAAGGCTAGTATTTAAGTGGCAAACATTACTATTAACGGGTTTTTGTTTTATAAAACAGCAAAACAGAAATTCTGTCAGAAACTTAAATAAGTTATTTTTTTCTTAAACTAGTTTCTAACCAAATTTCTGTGTTACTGTTTTATTAAAAAAAAACTCTAAATAATAGTATTTAATCATTTAAATACTAGCCTTGAAATAATATAAAATGATCAACAGAACTAACATTAAAAAATGTAATTAAAATCTCGATTATGATTGTAAATGTAATGCTTGGTCAATCCCTAGCATCAGTGGGGACTACACTGACAGCTCACTCCACGCTCACTTCACCTAAGTTTTCACTGTGAGATGGTTACAGAATCGCAATGCAGATACAGCAGTGAAATGCACAATAATGTACATTACAATTAAACCAAAACAATTGGGTTTCTGGTAATATACAGAATTGTGGATAATCAAAACAAACAATTATACCGCTATTGAATAACGTTATTATAAATTCCTAGCGACCCGCCCCTGCCTCACACAGTTTTAGCGACCCGCCCCTGATTAAAACAGTTTTAGCAACCTGCCCCTACTTCAAACAGTTTTAGCAACCTGCCCCTGCTTCACACAGATTGAGCGACCCGCCCCTGCTTCACACAGTTTTAGCAACCTGTCCCTGCTTCACACAGTTTGAGCGACCCGCCCCTGCTTCACACAGTTTTAGCGACCCGCCCCTGCTTCAAACAGTTTTAGCAACCTGCCCCTGCTTCACACAGTTTGAACGACCCGCCCTTGCTTCACACAGTTGTAGCGACCCGCCCCTGCTTCACACAGTTTGAGCGACCCGCCCCTGCTTCGCACAGTTTTATCGACCCGCCCCTGCTTCACACAGTTTTAGCGACCTGCCCCTGCTTCACACAGTTTGAGCGACCCGCCCCTGCTTCACACAGTTTTAGCGACCCGCCCCTGCTTCAAACAGTTTTAGCAACCTGCCCCTGCTTCACACAGTTTTAGCGACCCGCCCCTGCTTCAAACAGTTTTAGCAACCTGCCCCTGCTTCACACAGTTTGAGCGACCCGCCCCTGCTTCACACAGTTTTAGCGATCCGCGCCTGCTTCACACAGTTTTTAGCGACCCGCCCCTGCTTCAAACAGTTTTTACGACTTGACAAAACATCGAGATTTCTTTATTATATGTAAGTTTATTTTTAATATACATAATCCTGGCAGAACAAATTCTCTGAATGATGGTGAAACCCAAATTAAAATCCGTTGCGTAGTTTAGAAGAACATCGCGATCGCACAACAAAAACAGACACGAAAAGCGACTTTAATTTAATATTTACTAGCTTTTGCCCGCAGCTTCGCTCGCGTTAAATTGGAATTTGAGAATCAATTCGGGTTGTACTCTGTTTGTTATTTGGCTCTCATGGGCTCAGAACAGTACTTCTGTTCTGGATGAAAGTTGGGTATATTTTTCTGTATCCCTGACAACGTATATGCAAAATGTTATGATGATCGCTCCAGCGGTTTAGGGCGTCAAAAGGTATCAAGCAAACAAACTTACTTAAGCATATATAATATTATAGTTAGGAGGCTGAAAAATCGGTCTATCGACACTCTAAACTCAAAATGTGTATTAGGTACTTAAATAAATAAATAAAACTTTTAACAAACTACACTACACACTATACGTGGCGCCATCTATTATCATAACAAAGTTATAGTTGTTTTCCCCGGGAACAGTACTTTTTTCCTGGACAAAAAAGTACCCTATGTCCGTTTCTGTACCCCTGACAACATCTATGCTAAATTTCTGGAAGATCGGTACAGTGGTTTAGGCGTGAAAAGGTAACAAACAAACTTACTTTCGCATTTATAATATTAAATAGGATATAACGATATAGATAAGGCGAAATGTGGGTGTACTACGGTTCACCTGTGCTTTATTTATTTAACCATTTATGTACACACTTATATAAACAGACAAGAAGAAAATAACAGAAAAATAGGTACAAAGGTGATGCTTATTTCTAATGAAATCTCTTCCAGCATACCTGCGATAGGATAGTAGATTTAGAGATGTAGACAGCGTGTGTAAGAGTAAAAGAGAAAATAAAATACATAAAATCAAAAACAATTCACTTAATAAAATAAAACAAATATTAAGAGAATATACATACATACAAACATACATACATACTTCTAAAATAAATAACACTAGAATATTAATATATACGCAACTATGACGAAGTGGACAGATAGTGTTCTTTCACTCTTCTTTTAAAAACTGCAACAGTTTGGCAGTCCCTAATGTCAGGCGGGAGTGAATTCCACAACCGCACCGCGTGCACAGTGAAGGAGTAGGAGTAAAAGTCGGTGGAGTGGGGAGGGGACTTAAGGAGGTTTCTAAGATGCGACCTGCACGGCGCATCTGAAGGTCGGGCGTAGGAAAAACGCTCCCGCAGATAGGATGGCGTTTTAGGGTTATGAAGGAGGTTGAATAGCAGACACAATATCCGAGAGTTCCTGCGAAGTCGAATGGGGAGCCATTTGAGTATCTTGCGAAAGTTGGAAACGTGATCATACTTTTTAAGGTTGAAAACAAAACGAATACATATATTCTGCAAACCCTCAAGTTTATTTAAAAGCTCCTCGGTGGCATCCAAATAACAGGCATCGGCATAATCTATGATGGGCTGAATGAGAGTTTGAGCAAGAGAGATTTTGGTGTTCAAGGGCAAGACGCTCTGGAGACATTTCAACGAATGGAACGTGTAATGCACTTTGCGACTGACTTGAGCAACATGGGCAGTCCATGATAAATAGGAATCCATGGTCACCCCCAGATTTTTGACCGTATGTGCGTATTCAATCTGAACACCATTCAGACAGAGTGGAGACAGCGACGCAACATCGAGCCTATTCCGCATATACCTGCCGCCGATAATCAAGGCCTGGGATTTCTTAGGGTTGATTTGCAGTCCAAAAGACCGCGACCACTCGCTAATCAAATCCAGGTCGCTGTTCATGGCAGACACGGCTGCTTCTGCATCTTCCCTTAAAAAATGATTGTAGAGCTGCAGATCGTCGGCATAGAGATGGAAGCAGGAAGAGATGACACTGGTGATAGAGTTAATGAAAATAGAAAAGAGAAGAGGAGAGAGAACGCCGCCCTGAGGCACACCTGCGGAAAGAGAGCACCAATCAGAAGATGCCTCGCCGAGACGAACCCGCTGCGAGCGGCCCTTAAGATAGGAGTCAAACCAACTAATGGTGGAAGAGGAGAAATTTAAAGATTTAAGGATCCCTAGAAGGATGTCAAAATCAACAGAGTTAAAGGCACTGCTAAAGTCGAGAAGTACAAGTAAAGTAAGAGATTTGTGATCCATAGCCCAGCGGATGTCATCAGTAACTTTCAAAAGAGCCGTTATTGTGCTATGACCAGGTCGAAAACCAGATTGAAGAGGACTCAGTAGGTCATTTGTAGATAGAAAGGCAGAAAGTTGTTGATGAACGATATGTTCAAGAACTTTAGAGAGATATGGGAGAATAGAAATGGGGCGGAAATCGGTGGGTGAGACCGGCTTAGGAATTTTGGGTAAGGGGATGATATGAGCTTGTTTCCAGGCCTCAGGGACAGTACAAGAAAACAAGGAGAAATTAAAAATGTGGGTCAAGACGGGAAGTAGTGTGGAGAGGATAGGAGAAATCATTCTTGAGCAAAGATTATCGTTACCAACTGCAGTAGAGGAGATAGCACAAATGGACTTTTTGACCTCAATTTCACTCACTGGCCTTAACTCAAAAGAAGAACACTGCGGCACTGGCAAACAAGAAAGCTTATTTAACGTAGTTGATTTGACGTGCGGATCCAAAGTAACAGGGGTATGTGAGAAATGTTTGTTAAGAGCACACACGTCAGTGTCATTACTGGAAACGACTGGAGACTTGCCAATGCCGACAGTTTTAAGAAACTTCCAGACTTCAGAGGAGTTGCGGTTGTCGAGAGGATTATGGAAGTACCGTCTCTTTGCATCTCTACATATACGCCTGCAGCGATTACGCAGCACTTTATACGCATTCAAGTTGCGCTCGGAAGAACAGCGTTTTAACCTCCTTTTGGCTCAGTCCCTACTTGCCATCGCATCCTTAATGGCAGGAGTAAGCCAAGGAGCCGGAACATATTTGACTTTGACTCGACGGATAGGGGCATGCCGGTCATAAAGGCTGAGAACAGAGCTGCAAAAATTGTGAATCATATCGTTGATACATGAGCTCTCCAAGACGTCCGTCCAGTCAATGATATCAGCATCACGCAGTAATGCCTCCAGGTCAATGCCCTTGTAGTTCCGAAGGAAAATATATTGCGGCTTACGCTTAGGAGGGCGAATCCTGTAGGACATAAAGATGAGGTCGTGGTAAGAAAAACAAGCGCTGAGCTGTCCGTGGACAGCTACATTATTAGAGTTAGAGACAATCATCAGGTCCAACAGAGAAGGGGTCCAATTAGGGAAATTTTATAAGGTTGAAGGTTGAAAGGTTATAAGCAGATAAGAGAGATTGAAGTTTATGAATACGACTGTCGTTTTTAAGAAGGCAAGTATTAAAATCGCCCATTAATACTACGTGGTCATAAGAGGGACAGAAATCATTTAAAAGCGAATCAAAAGAGTCAAAGTAATCAATACTGAGGTTAGGACTGTAAAGGACTCCGAGTAGCATTTTAGCGTGACGCAAGGAAATTTCTAGAAATAGATGCTCCGCTGATCCCGAGTAGGAAGATGGTGATGAGCTAATAATCTTGTAAGGAATATCAGCACGCAGGTAAATGGCAACACCACCACCACCCTTCCCAGTTCTATCATTACGGATAAGGGCAAAGCCAGGAAGGGCATAATGAACAGATAAGAGTGTGGGTTTGAGGAAGGACTCAGAGATAAGCAAAGCATCCATATGAGCACAGTTAAAGGAAGCCAGAAGATCAGAATAATGGCCAGGAACACTCTGGGCATTAATGTGGGCGATGTTGAGGTTGTTGGGGAGGTGGGAGATCAAAGAGGAAATCTGATCGCCGAGAGTAAGAGGCGAGGAAGAACCACTCGCCGCACTAAGAAAACTGCTAGAAGAGGAGGAACAAGAGAAAAAATTACCATCAAGGTCGACATCAGTCATAGTTTGCAAAAATAAAAATAATATTATATATATGAATAAAAAATAATACAAAAAAAAACAATACAAACAATTTCAAAACTAACAGACAATACAATAATATTAACATAAAAAGTTTAACCAATAAAAACACCTATTCGCTGTTGTTGATAAAGATTTTAACACAACATTTATAATACTAGTAAAAATTTTACGTAAATAAAAATAAAAATGACTAAAAGTTTAACTAACGATAGTGTAAGCCACAACATTCGGATACACAAACAAAGTGTAACGGAACGTAACGTCAATAAAAATAAAAATGACACTGACACTTGACAGACGTCACGTCACTACACCACAACAGAAAAATAAAAACATCTACCGGCAAGCTAAACGTAGTGAGAAAAAGAAAAATTAAGTAAATGCTATGGGTAGACTAACAAAAGAAAATCTAATTTTAAAGTGTACCGACATTACACGAACGTATTACAAACGGTCAATGTAAAACAAGCAAGAGGACATCTAACTCAGCGACGAGCCTTCCTCACAACCTTTCTTTTAGGGGTTGCGGTTACAGTCGATACAGATGCCACTGCTGGCGAGGTAGAAGCGGCAGGCACGGGATCAGTGGGAGCGACAGCTCCGGCCGGAGCGGGGAATAACGCGATTAAAAACTCAAGCTCACCCATGGATGCTATCTTCCGGCGAGCCTTGTCAGGCGTTAAGACAATAACCCTTCCCTCTGCAGACCAGCAGCTATTGATGTCAAAGTGCTTGCGGGCAGCAATAAATACCTGGTGCCGTGTCTTAGTAAGAAACTCTGAAATGGTGATGCCGCTACCCTTGAGTATAGTTTTATTGTCCCAAACTAACCGACGATGTTCCATGTCTTTGAATCGCACCAACACAGGTCTTGTTTTGCCCTGGGGGGCTCCCAGTCTGTGGCATACGTCCAAATGATCCAATTTAATGTCATCAATCATTAGCTGTTTTGACAAAATAAGTTGAATCCCGTCACACAGCTTTTCATTAGGTTTCTCAGGAATACCGTGAAACAGCAAGATCTTTCTTCGCGTCGCAGTCTCCTGTCTGTCCAAACTCAAAGACAGGAGTTCTATCTGAGTTTTGAAGTGAGAGAAAGTTTGCAAGACAAAGGATTTAAACTCGGTGAAGTCCAGGGAAAGAGCAGCAAGATCCGAGTGTGCAGGGTCAGTTCCAGCTGTAGCTCTCTGCAGCTTATCTTCGTACTCATGCATGCGGGAGCTAAACAGATTCTCCAGTTCCTCCATACTGTGCACAAGTTTGCTGTCCATGGTTGTGTGGAATATTTCAAATGTTGTGGATGTAGAAGAGTGAAAGTGAAAGGAAAGTTCCGAGCGAAGGTGGGTTTGTTAGTTAATTAGCACATAAATATAGTGAAAAAGAAGAATTAACTATTTAAAATAAATATTAAATAACGAAGCTACAATTTTATGTATGTATGTTAAGCCTACCCACGTAGGAAAAAAAGGAACCTTCCTTTACCCTTAAGGAACAACAGGTATTATTTCAGATCATATAAACACAGGAGATATCGCAAGGAGGCGTGGTGCTTGCGAACTCATCCTGCCGGAAAGTGTCACGATGCCAGTTTCGGCCATTAGTCAAGAGTCAAATGCCATAGAATAGAGAATAGATTTTTGTCAAAATGCCGCGTTGTTCAGTGATTGTTTGCAAAAGTAACATCTGTATTGTGAATTACATGAAAGATGGCATCCCATTACATAGGTACGTAAGTACTAAAATATTATTGTTTTTCTTATAAAATGTATTAAAACATTAGTTCGTGATACTAGAAACACGATGAAGTACCAAAAGCAATTATTTTCATTGGAACAAAAACCATTGTTTGCTTAGTACACATCGATCAATGAATCGGCTGGTCTAATAGCGCAATGGATAAGTGTTTTACCGATACTCTCACTCACACGATAGTTTCGTGAAGCGGCCGCTGCCGACTAGACTTAGTTAGAGATGTGATGTGACGTTTGTGGTTGTCGATATTTTCGAACTTTTTAACGAGTTTATTTATTTAATTACACAAGGGAATCAAATTTAACTTTTTTTTGTTGCATGGAATTTTATGGCTGTGGTTTACCTACTACTCATGTATCATTGATATCATCATCATCAGTCACACCTTGCTTTTATTTTAACATTTTAGCTATCCGATCCGGATCCAGATCCAAAAATAAAATAAAAGTGGATAAATGCGACAGGAAGGGGTCCAAACTGGTTTCCAACAAAAAATAACACAATAACTATGTTCGCCTCACTTTGAGCCAAAATGCTTTCAATCATTGAAGAAAGCTCTTCGGTTCTTCGAATAGTCGGTCCACTATTTAACTAAGAGCGCAACACATAAACTGTCAAAGCGGCAAGTTTTAACATATACATATGACTGGTCAATAAAATCCATATCAATAAATATCTTGAAGTTTTACTTACTTAATGTTCTCCTAATCTAGATTCGCGAAGTTGAAGACATACAAAATCACAGCTATTCATCATATTACTATTGTAAATGCGAAAGTCAGGATGGATTGATGTATGGGTGTTTGTTACTCAATCACGCCAGAGCGGTTGAACGGATTTGGATTAAATTTTGATATACACGGTGACAAATCACAGTTTTGCTAGAACAAACGTTGTTCAGACCATGGTCTACTACTATTCTACAGCATCAAATATGTTATTAAAACAAACTAATCTAGGATTTCTCAAATTAGTCTTATGTTGCTCAAACGTGTAATAATGTTTGAAACATTAACCGTAACATCAAAGTACTCATCACGGTAGCAATATTGCATTCAAGACCCGAGCGCCGCGCATCGCAGCCGCAGTATCTGTATTGTAGGGCGTAACGATAAACCCGACATTTTTAACATTGCCTTTTTTGTTTTTTTTTTTAATTAAAAACTTTTTTTTCTATTGGATGCTATAGAATGGTTGTAGACCATGGTCTAAACAACGTTTGTTTTAGTAAAACTGTGATTCAAATGTCACCGTGTATATCAAAATTTAATCCAAATCCGTTCAACCGCTCTGGCGTGATTGAGTAACAAACACCCATACATCAATCCATCATGACTTTCGCATTTACAATAGTAGTAAGATGAATAGCTGTGATTTTGTATGTCCTGACACATACTTCAAGAGGAGTTTCCGTTTCCCCCGAACGTGCTCCATACAAACGAAGTTTGATCATAATAATTTGAATATTAAATTAATTAGAATTCTAGAGACCAATATCTACATCCGTGATTTATTAGATATCCGTTAAAATACACAGTTTTGAAGTTACACTGATTAATATTATAGAAGTTAACTGGAAATTTGTCAAACCACAGACATAGTTATATTGTGGTTGTGTTACTGTATTGTATAGGCTCTAGATCATGTATGTCATGTTATGACAAAATTTTACTAACTTTAATTAGTTATTATTCCAATTATGATCAAACATCACTTGTATAGAATGTTCGAGGGAAACTCCTGTATCGTTTTATTTTCACAGTCAATAAAATCTTTAGGAAAAAGAGCAGATATTAAAGGTAACTGAATTTCATCGAAATTTTTCTACGATTACAACTTAAAATCACTAGTTGCGTAACTTGCATAATATGTGTGTTTATTCTGAGTCCGTCGCTACAGGTAGAAGCGTCGCCCTGTGTTTGCATGTGTTCTATTAGTGACTTTCTTAGTGTTGCTGAAAGTTTCTTTGTGTGCGGGAGAGATGTGAGCTCGTGCGCCGTTCTTATAGTTTTTGCTTTTGTGTTATTGAATTAAGTGGGAGAAACGCGGAGACATCGAAACAGGAATACGTTTGTTTACAAAGCATATCTCTGTGTTTATATGATCTGAGGGTATTATGTTATCATATTTTATTATCGTAATTATATACGTAAAGCTGGTCAATGTTTAGTCTCTACTGTGACTTATCTCAATGCTTCTTCCAAGTAAAGCCATCACACGAGTACTCGTTAATCATTTGATTTGTATCCAATCAATCAGCCTAGGTTTTTCCCAACTGTGTTAGGGTCGGCTTTCAGCCTAACTGGATGCAGCTGAATACCAATACTTTACATGAGGCGACTGCCTATCCAACCTCCACAGTCCAGTTACTGGGTAATACGATACCTCTTGGTTGTCAGATTTTCTGGCTTCTGACGATCCGTAACGACTGTGAAAGAGCTACAAATGACAGCCGGGACAAACGGGTTAACGTGCTTTCCGAGGCCCCCTCCGTGCCTCTCGATATGTAATGGATGGTCACTCATTCACGAATCAACCGTGACGTGCGCAGCTTAACCCTGCGATCGATGCGTGTGGCTGCTATCATTTAGCCACGAGCACAACATATCCATGATTCTAATTTTGTTTCTAACCTATTCTAAATTGTTCTTCAATAGATTGTTATTCAATTGTTCTTCGACGACACGTTTGGTGTAGTGGCTACAGTGGCTAAGTGTAGTCAGCGAAACCAAATGGTCCTGGGTTCGAATCCCGGTAGGGGCAAATGTTTGTATGATGAATATGGACATTTGTACCCGAGTCATGGATGTATATTTATAATATGTATGTATTTACGAAAAAAAAAATGTATTTAAGTAGTGTATCAACCATCTGGTATCCATAACACAAGCCTTAAGTGCTTAACTTGGAACTAGATGGTGCTGTGTGCAATGTCAGACGATATTTATTATTTAATAAAATAAGCTTTTTAAAAAAAAAAAAAAAAAATAGATAAAGATCTTGTTTCGAGATGTTCCTATAAATATTTCAGATAGTCGGAGTACTTCTATAAATTCAATTTATAGTGCTACGTTTAGGCTTCTTCTCTTTAATAATAATCTGGTTTTTCAGTTGAGTGTCTTCATAGAATGTTTGATTGCTTATAGCGTTATGAATATTATCTTCCAATTTTTAAAAAAAAATTAACTCTTCTAAATTCGTTCTTACATGTCGCGACATTTTATTGTTGTAAAAGTACCATCGTGAATGCGTTCAGATAATTTATGAAGATCAAAAGAAAAAAAGTCAGAATTGGTTGAAAAGGGGAGAGAGAGACCTTTGCCCAATAGTGGGACAATAAATGTTAGTTAGCTGTATATTCTGTATGTTTTACAGCTGAATGAATTTTATTGCCCAACTTTAGACTGAAATTGACTTGTGTCAAATCATTGCAACCATCAACAGGCAGCATTTAAATGTGCAAATATTATGTCCTTATCTATGAAATTGCCGTTTAGTATACAGAAAGTTAAAGTTATTTTTTATTTCTATCAATCAAAATATGCACCCATGCTATCGATGCATCTCTGCCAGCGCAGTGGTAATTTTTAATGCCCTTCTTGAATAAGTTGTTAAGTTGAATTAGTACGGGAGCCAACAAACTTTTCAAAGGCATTTTGTACTACCTCTCGGGTATTAAATTTTTTCCCTGCCAAGAAGATGTCCAAATTTTGGAAAAAGTAGAAGTCTGTCGGCGCAAGGTCTGGTGATTACGGTGGATGGAGAAAAACTTCTAACCCTAGCTCTTGTAGCATAGAAACTGTTTGTTGTGCCGTATGAGGTCAATCCGTTGTCGTGTAGGAGCAGCGAGGACGAGCGATTAACCAAGGCTGGCCGGAGATTCGCGAGCTTCTCCATCATTGTGTCCAAAATCAAAATCAATTAAAAGTCATTTATTCAGACTAGGCTGGATCAGCACTTTTTGAACATCAAAATTACATAAGACAGTCCCCCAAAACGTCCGCCCTTCACCACTTCCTAGTGCTTTAGGTGGGAAGAAGAAATGGCGCAACAAACTCCCCAGCAGCACAGCTGTCTGTTCAGTAAGAAGAACTGGATTCTATACAGTAATAAGTAATTAACATTACGAAATACAATACATTCAATTTAATTATTTGCCATAATTATGTCAGCTAGCACACGCCAATTTACTCGTACCCGCGAACAAAAACATTGAAATATATACCTACTCAAGCTGAAATAAATAATAAAAACGTAAACAGAACTTAATACCTAAATAAAAGCCTCCAGGCATTAAGGGCGTGCCCGCTTACATTTTAATGCTGCATTATGTCTATATATCTGTAACTTGAAGTCACAAATGATAAACTAGGACCTTCGAAGTAAAATAAAGAAACAGTTAATTACTAATAACAATACCATAGTCATCAAGATTTCTTGTCATCACAAGCAGCACCCGTTTACGAGCATAACGCAAAGATCAGCCATCATCCCCCTCACCATATTTGAGGGAAGGAGGCAACCCGACCCCCGACGTTACCGCAAGCAGTGACATCTAAGGGATCCAGTTCCTCACAGTACACATCCGCAGTAATGCTGGTGCTCATTTGTTAAGAAGCTGTGATGAGTTATACAGGCACTAGACCACCAAATAGTGACCATGACTTTTAAGGGGTAAGTTTTCATTTGGGACATTGCCTAGGCGCTGAACCAGGGTCTAACCAATATGGCCGCTTACGATTATCAACAAGAATCCATTTTTCATCGCAAGTGACAATGCGGTTCAAAATCTTTTCGTTTCTGTGTCTGTTAAGCAACGCAACTCGCAAGGCATACCGAAACGCGTTCGTCGCGCTGGCGATCGTTCAGTTCATGCGGCACCCACTTATCAAGTTTTTTTACCTTGCCAATTTGACGCAAATGGACCAAAATTGTTTTGATGCTAATGTTGAAAGCTGCTGCTAACTCAGCCATGGATTGAGTATCGTCAGCTTCCACTGTCGCCTTTAATTCGTCGTTGTTGACTTTAGTTTTCAGGCGACCACGGGGTTCATTTTTTAGATCAAAATTTCTATGTCGGGAGCGTTCAAACCAATAACAAGTCGTAAGTTCAATTGTAGTGTTAACTCCGTACACGTAATTAGTGTTGCGAGCCATTTGTGCGGCATTGCTACCGCGGCGGAACTCGTATTCCATAATTACTCGTATTTTTATCGTGGCCATATTGATGAAAAAGATACAAATGTAGTGAAAACAAATCAATAAACAAATGACTGAATTTGAAAATAAAATCCTTATTTTTTAAATACTATTCATTTGAATTTAGAATTTATTGCCAGCCATACATAAATTACGTTTCAAATGACCAGTGTTGTAAAACGGCAACTTCATAGATAAAGACCTAGTATTTGCTTGTCGTTATTTCATCTTCAAATTCTTTCCAAGTTTCTAAACTACCCAAAAATTTCACGAGTTATAACCAAAATCTATTAACAACATACTCTTTAAAAGTAGGTATTTGTACCCTCGTTAACCATTATGGCCACCAACAAAGGCAAGGAAATGAAAGTACCATAGTAAAATACCTTTTGTCGATAATCACCTCGAGTTGCCGTATATTTAACGACTCCATTTTGTGAACCCTATCAAGTGTTGGGTAGAAACAAGACAGTAATTTGCAGTAACTGGACAACTATTCCATTTATTTCCTTTGAGCCTTTATTGGCGGAAAAACTATAAAGATAATCACAAAAGGTTTGATATTGGATTTCTTTTTACGAAAATAGGCTACAGAAATTTTCAGGCACTCCGAATAAATATCCATTTAAATCTCAATTATTCATAAACCTTTACTTTACAACCCTCAATTTATTAAAAACCCTTTGAACACAATTTTTTGAGAATCTAAAGCCAAATTCATGACCTTAAAATATATTCAAAGAGATTAAGCAGATAAACGATTTCAAACGAAGTTTTTTCCTCCGACCCTTTTTAAATTAATTGCCGATTCTTGGTGGAATATTTAAACTTAAACCATTTATAGGCATCTGGGCAGTGAACATTATTCATTCCAATTCCCAGATGGAATTCTACAAAATAAACCTCATTAGAAAATAAATAATGAATGTCTTTACCGACGTAAATCTCGATTCAACGGGGACTCCTTAGCACGACGGTGCCAACGAAGTGATACAGAAAAGAGATGAATAATTTTAATGGACGTTTTTTAAATACGCTGATACTTATTATAATAAATCTCTTGGAGCACTTTTAAACTTTATTTTATCATGGAAGTTTAAAAGATTTTAATGATGGCAATACATCATTTGATGGTGCTGTTATCAATGTGATTAATGATGCTTTAAATGAACTAACAAAGAACAATGTTCCCGACCCAAATTTAGAACACATCAAAAATAGACAATCCACTGTGCGACATTTGGCATTTTCAGCGAATGCAAGTCCAATTTGAATGCTAACTCCAAATGCAAAATAGATGGTTTATATGAATGAGGCATATTAGCTTCAGCGTTTGGAATTTTTGTTTACACTGACCAAGCACGATAACATCAACAATTATAATAATAATATCTAATTTTGTATTTCATCGTGTAATATTATTCCAGTTACAAACATTTACTTATAGGCGAACGTAATCTAGCTACGTAATAAATGCAGCGTCTTAAGATCATAAATCAATAAAATGTAAATAATATTTCCGGCTCTAGGTCGAACGCAGATATTTTCAGATATATACCGTTATAGAATTCTATTCACGGACAAACGGTTGATATGAAAAATTGTACCGAGTTATTCATGAGTTGGTTCATATTGTATTTTACACTTTATCCTCGTGCATAGAAACATCATCTCTGTAGCTTTGAGTTCATATTAAATCTTTGGAATAGTTTATTTTTCCACTACAAGATCAGATTAGGGGTTTCTTGGAAACACAATAGGTATATTGTTCCTAATAAAATGATCAAAGAAGTATGTAAAGATGCCTTATGTTGTCTTGTATTCACCTTCTACCGACTTATGGCCACTTTCAACTTTTTTCATAATGTTTATAATAATGATCTATGGACACCTAAAATAAAACAAGCTTTAAATAGAAAACCTTTACTTATAAATGGAATAGCAATTAATATTAATCCCTTGCCTTGTTTATAAATAACTTTTATACTGATACCAGTACACCAACACAGTGTGGTGAGAGGTCCACTTATGCTAGCTAATTTTATACTCAAAAGGCATTCACTAGAGTATTATACGGAAAATGTATTTTAAATAGATTGTTGGTTTAATTTTAATGCAAAAAATGGTGTACCTTTAAGTAATCCATTAACATCAAACACCACTTTAGTTAAAGAGAGTATCGTATCTACTTTCATAGAAATTAAAATGTTCCTTCTAGTGCCACTATTGAAAAAAAGTTTTTCGAATTCATATTAATTATTCAAAGATTCAGAAAGTTACGTTACGATCTCGTAGGAGAAATATTATGAATAACTTTTATTATCTTTTGTAGTTTCTCGAGTCCATTGTGGATTAATATCTTAAATTTCGAATATTTTTTTTACCCAAATCATTTTTACTAAATTCTAAATATTCTTTTTCCTTTCTGTGAAGCTTTCTACTTAGTCTTGGATGGCCTCCACTGATTTACAGAGCAATAACATATTATTCTGAAGGCCACTTTATTAGGTACTTAGTATCACCCATGAAACCACTATGATGGTATTATAAAGAAGTATGATACCATTACTTTGCCCATTTCTCACATATTCTTTGACGCTTTCCTTATGAAAAAGAGTTATTTTCCCATTAGTTTTATTACTTTTATTGCTTCTGTTAATCGTATCTTTAATATAATTTCACTCGAATGAATGAATACCAGACGACGACGGACGAATCTAGGAAGAATTTTCAATAACAGACAATGGTGGCACATAGAACTTCAATTACTTTACCGAGCTATAGCAGGGGTTTATTTTGTAGTCAACAAAAAAAAACGTTAGGCAGATACTAGATATTCACATTTAAAATCAAGCCCAGTGGGTTCGAACGCAAGCAGGCACTTTACTTTGTGTAAATTATTTTATCACCACTGTTCTCAAAACGGTCAAGAAAACATCGTGATGAAACCGGCATGTCCTAGAACCAATAATTTGAAGGCATATGACATCCTCCAACCCGCACCGGACGCGCGTGGTGGATTACGGCTCACTACCTTTCACAGAGAGGAGGCCTGTGTCCCAGCAGTCGGAACATTGCAGGCTGATTATGATAAATAAAAATAATAATTGAATTACGTAGTCACTTCATTCGTTCGAGGAAAAGTATATTGATTATCTTAATTATTTAATTCTATACTTAACTTCAAATTAAATTACAATAAGTACTAGCATCCGCCTGAGACTTCGTCCGCGTAAAATTTCTTGTTCCCCTGACAACCGTGTTGACCCCGTCGCATCGCATCGCATAAAACGAAGCGAAAACGATTCTTTCTTTCTTTTTGCTCGGCTCCTAAGGGTCCTAGCGTGATGTTAAATAGCCTATAGCCCCCCTCACGAATTTGGCTAACAAATTCTAAAATATTCTTTTAAATCCGACTCGTAGTTTCAGAGATCAGCGCGTTCAAACAAATCATTATGGACCCTGTGGGGACAGTAAAAGGGTAGGAGAGAGAAAGTCCTGTTTTAGGAGATAATCAAGTTGTTATTGTAGGAACAAGTTTTAACTTAATTATATAATATAATCAAAGTCAGGACCGAGATTAAGATACTGACTTTTACTTGTGTATTATTTTATCTGCAAAATGTTCTTAAATATTTGAGATTATTTTTGTATACCTGTACATATACGTATATTATGTTTATTCATTTATATAAATTGTGTTTCTTTGAATAATTATTGTTGCTATATTATTATTATTATTTTTTGTATTTTATTTTACTATTATATTATTTATTAATTATTGTTATCAATTATGATTATTACATTAATGCTGCCAGCCTTTTGGGCACTTCTCATGTTGACAGCGATGCGGACGAAGTTTTTGATGCTCTGTGATTCTTTCCCGTCCCTTTTTTATAAGCTTGTATATATTATTATTAAAATAATTTTAAATTCCAAAAATATTTTCTTGGAAATCCAAGAAGAAGAAGTATCTAAGCATGAAAAACAATAAAATAATACATACCCAACTGCACCAGCTCCAATCTCTTATCAGTAACAAAATGCCACGGGAACGCCTTGCAGAAACTTGCCACTCCGATCCTCAAGTCTGTCACTTTAGTTGAAGTGGCGATACAAGATGCTTCTGATGGCTCACAGTCACTGTCTTTTGACTTCTGATTTAATGGCAATGCATTTATTTCGTACCTAAAATATAATAAAATTTAAGAAAGTCGAAAGAATGCAAAATATGTTTTAGACTATGAGAGAATACTTTGAGATGATTTGTAAGAAAATGTTGTCACAATTACATTTATATGTGTACATTACGGCACAATACAGTAGTGTGATCACACTTGAAAACACGAATCGATCAAAATCCAAAATCCACAAGTAATCTAATACGTAAGACTAGTTTTAAACAGTCACTGTTAGTAAAAACAATAAAAACTTGTATTATATACAATAAAATCTAGATTATAGGTAAACCAGCATTCTCAAATATAAGACAAGACGATAACACAGAAAATTTAGAATATTAAACTAGCAGCGCTAGAATGAAGGTATGGCAAAATTAAGACAACATAAAGAAATAAGAAAGTTAGACCTTCTTTTCATAGAAGACTTTCCAAGCAATTAAAAAGGGATCGCCTTCTTAATGGAAGTTTATCGAAGGAGGAAACTCAAATAATAACTAATTTCCAAGTTGGAAAGGGATGACTCATTATCCGTCCGCTCTTGCTATTTTCGAGTCATATTTTGTATTTATTCATTCTTACTTTTTGTGTTACGCCAAATAACATGACATTGATGATAGTAGAAGAAAAAATCGGTTTATCTGGTGTTTCGGAATGATTACAACATTGTGTAATCATATACTATGTAAACAATAACAGCCGTGTAAAAATAGAGTTACCTTAATTAATACGCCCACGAAAATGACCAAAAACTAGACCAACCCATTATGAAAAATTGTGTTCAAATAACGGCTGTTTTAATACTCTTTGAATATCAAAATCAAAATCAAAATCAAAAGTCATTTATTCAAATTAGGCTGAGAATCAGCACTTTTTGAACGTCAAAATCACATAAGACAGTCCCCCCAAAACGCCCACCCTTCACCACTTCCTAGTGCTTTAATATAATCGCATTATCGAGAATAAAATAATATGTTTTCGCTTTTTGAATGCAGATGCTGATGTCATTATAAGTTCCGATTTTAATGACATTACTGTTAAAATGCCGTTACCCGTAAATAAATTATAATTTTAATAACAATTAAATGACAATCGGTCTTGTGCAATCGATATCGTGTTAATGTCATGTCACAAAGGTTTTAAGGCTTAAAAATGAAATGGTTTTAAATTTAATTAAAACTGCTTCAATTATTGTAACAGTTGGTTTCGTATTTATTATCTGGCAGGACTGAATGATTAATTTATAAGTACGATACTTTTTTAAATGGTTTTAATTATTACGGTATTTTTTTATTATTATTACTGCTTTATAGTTAGTTATATAGTAGTAATCATAAAAAAATGACCGTGGTTATTGGAAGTCAATACCATAGGAAGATACAGGGGTACAAACGAAAAGGGTAGGCAACATTCCATCAAAGGTCTGTAGTGCCACGTTTTGGTGACTACTTCGTGGAAAGGCACTCTCTCACATCTATAGCGTTTTTACAGGCATCAATAGGTATGTATTTATTTTTGAATTCTATACTTACTTAAATCTCCTAGGGTCGTTAGTATAACTCGTCAGTCTTATATCCGTCTGTGTATCATATAACAACCTTGCTATTGATTTCAAGCTGCCAACTAGAATATATGCGACAGGCTCGCTCTCTGTCGTCAAATGAAGCTGTATTTTTCCGTCTTGTGATGTAGTACAAACGAAATTGGCTTCATATTCCATTGTTTCATCTTTCTGAACATCATCCTGTGGAAAAACAATGGGGTCATTAATCATGTTGATTTCTTCATTAACGTTTAAAATTGTTTGTAGTTTTGCTTTGATCTTCAATTCCAATAAACACATTAAACGAATGAAAAAAAAAACACAATGAAGCGACATTCAAAACATTACAATATTTCCACTTTGCATATTTGAGTTTAAGCACTTCGCAGCGGAGATTTAATAAGGGGCTAGAATTTAAACTACCGTGTTAATTCTAAGTTTCCCACTTTCCTCTGTGTTTTGTGTCAATCCTGCGAGAAGATGAATTTAATAGTTCCAAGGAAATGGCAAAATATTGAATATAAATGGAATACATAAGAATGCACTTACCTGGTCATGTAACACATCGTGAACGCTGTCTAAAGTAGTGAGAAATTCAGTCAAATTGGTGCCTAAACATTTAAAAGCTCTCTCAAGTCGACAGTTATGTGAGAAAGCCGTTAAAATTAAATATTCCCCTAATTTTGCCATAAAATCCTTAGTGCTAACACCTGCAACAAGCAATGGAAACTTTAGTACGTTAATACAATATGGTACTATAGTAATTCTCATGTTATGGTCGACGTATGATCTTAATACATTTTTATTATTACCTAGACGAAATGGAATTTAGAATTTTATAGCACTTTTCAAAGTGCTTAACGATGCCAATGTTCCCATTAAAGCCGTCTGAATGAAAAATGAAATTGTCTAGGTTATAGAATGTCAAGGAGTCTGGGATTGAAATAAAAAAGAATATAAAAAACAAATGAAGTTCAGGCAGAAGCGATAAAAGGATTTCTAAAGAACAAGCCTGAAGTATTCTCGGGAACCAGGTTGTGTGGTCAGGAAAGGAAACGCAAGCTTCGTCCAAAGGTGCATATATTCGCAATGACAGTTGACAATTTTGACATGGGGTTCTCATCGAGTCCGGATGAATTTTCCAGGGAATGATCCAGTGTTATTTAGATTAACAATAGTAAAGGTGATACTGATAACACACTACATAAATTACAAAAACATAATTAAGAAATATATTATGACACAAAGAACGATAAATTATGAAAATTTATCAAAACTATCTATTAATTGACACTATATTATTTTTTATTATAATACCTATTCAAGGACGATCTTCATAAAATACAAGCATTTACAAAACCTTTTTTGAAAAGACGTTGGATCGAGCAACTGAATTGTAAATAATCTAAATGAACTTCCTTTGGTACTTGACAAATATATACAGCGTTTCGACAGTGCAGCGGAAATTACTATTGTTCAACCAACGATGAATTAACAATATTGGTTTCCTTATCTACGGGTTTCGACAAAATATTGTGGTGACGTATTTTCATCATCTGTTTTAAATATACATTCATTGTGTAGTTTTACTTACTGCAATGTTGGTAATGGCTTTC
The DNA here is from genome assembly GCA_937001585.2 of Brachylomia viminalis. Taxonomy (NCBI): domain Eukaryota; kingdom Metazoa; phylum Arthropoda; class Insecta; order Lepidoptera; family Noctuidae; genus Brachylomia; species Brachylomia viminalis. Next base: position 24,799,780 of record OW443294.2, on the reverse strand, counting down.
TAATTACTGGAATTAAGCAATCAGTGCCTTTTTTTTTATTGTTCGTTTTGTGGCATTATTGTGTAACGATTATAATATACTATAAACTTCTATAACCTATAACGTTAAATGACAATGCGCATTATAGTTAATGCAATGAAGATATAGCTGATTAATTAAATTGCTATCAGAATTAAGTTAAAATATAGATAACACTAAAATATTTGAACCATAAACAAGTCCACACCCTCATTATAATAGATTACATTTAACGCATAGATAGCAGGCATTAACAACTGCCATAATACGAAATTGTAATTAATCAATTTACACGAGTTAAGTAGTTCAATCTATGTTAATTAAGCCACTTACTTAAGTAAGTGGCTTAATTCGCGTGAATTGGTACACGTGCTAAATTATTCTATAATATATTTACATTTATACTCTCTTATGATAGATTAGCAATTCCAATAAAAACTGCATTATCAAAAATATTCTGGAACTCTTTAGGAAAATTAGGATTACCGTCACCAAGTTCATTCAGATTTTTCAATCTAACATTAAAAGTCAGATGTAAAATGTAGCTGGATTAGGACTAAGACCAAAGAAACGATGGATGGACTCTGTGAAAGATGATGTGCCTATAAAGGGAGTGACTGCCCAGATAACGACTAATAGAGAAAGGTATGGAAGAAAAAGGCTTGTTTCGCTGACCTCAAATAAACTGGGATAAGGGCAAGATAATGATGATGATGATGATGATCAAAGCTAGATTAGCAGAGCCACTAATATCCGCACGTGTAAAAAAATACTATTTGTAACTCCTTGTTTGCCTGTCGTCAGATGTCAGTAATTTATGTCTGACTGTGAATCTCCGTTTCATGTTGACACAATGCTACTTCAAAGCGACGGAGTCATGACGCCAATGTTGGCTTTGTTACAAAGCAAACTTTTGTATCTGCTAACATTGAATGAACGACCTGTGACGTCAGAGTATTTAAGAATTGAAGCGAGGTTTTAGTTCCATGTAGGCGGGTGATTGTTTTGGTTTGAAAGGGGTGATGGGTGAAACTTATTAGGTGAAGTTAGTTGAAAAATGTCTGCAAGATTCGGAGACGACGACTCGAAGATATAAAAAATCATTAGGGTAGTAAAAATACTATCATTGACTAATCTCTCTATACATTTATTAAAGGGGTGCCATTCATTGAATAATTAGATAATTATTCAATGAATGGCACCCCTTTAATAAATGTCACTATGATAAATACGTCCTTGTGACATCGTATAACCCTTTTATTTTATAATTTCCGTACAAAATTGAATTATGACAAGCTGCCAAAAGTTAGCCAACTCCGTGACAGACGGAAAAGTTACGAACAAAAGGGAACGAAATTAATGTCAACGATTTTGGAAACTCACATCGTGAGGGTGAATCGCCTGAAAGTATTTTTACACTTACAATTTATCTAGATTAAAATAAGACAAAAACGTTGTCAAGAACACCAGAACATTGTTTTTAAAGTGCACAAAAAGGTGCGTCTTTTATATAATTCTAAATAACTCGGCTAAATCACACTAACCAATAAGAAACTGTACATTAAAAAATATCACATTTTGCAAAATAAAAAACCAATTACATAAAGAGCATTTTAATAGCTGTTATAAAATAACACATGAAATTGTAGATGGCTATGAGAGAGTCTTCAGAAGCAACAGCGAAACATCACCATTCTGACAGTATAGGTTGAAAAAGGGAAATTTGACACATCATATTATTTTTCCCGCGCTTCTTCTTTCTACCGGCTATGGGTAGAAAAAGAAAATAAGTTCATCAAGTGACATCAAATTGTATGGAATTCGGAAGGGTTAACTACTAAATTAGACGAAAGCAGAAATGCTTTATGTCTAGGCTTTGCAGACAGCAAAGTTAACATACTTAAATAAGACATTAATTTAACTATCAGCCATCTTACACGCTATATATTTTATGAACGGTTACAATACATTTTGCTCAGTGCTTATAAAGCTTGTCTCAAATATCTAGTTCAAACGTTGTCTGTGTACAGAATTAATGTCTACATTATTTAAGATAGTGATAGATGGATACTCACTGTCCGTAGCTCGTACCGCATCGTAAATTTCTTGTAAATACGCGTAATTCCTACAAGTTTTAACATCGTCCGGTAGTCTTCGCCTGCGAACAAAATAGGTGCTTTTATATTTTTGGGTTCACTAAGAAAGGAATGGGTAGGCAATAACAACAAATATAGAGAATGTTTCTATTTTGTTTAAAACAAACTGCACTTTGAGTTATTGGCCTTTATTTTAATGATGCTTAAATAGTGACGTGACGTATGTTTGTTTTGTACTCTCAATTCTCAAATTATCGTGGCTAAATGGAAGCGCACCGAACCACTTTCGTTGGCGGTCTACCAAAAATGTTACAACATTCTCAATGACATTACATATTGCTGCATTAAAAAAAAAATGTACAGCCTCATTACGGTATAAGGATAGTCCTTTATATATCCTAAATCTATCCTAATTTTGCTTTCTTAAGATTATCATCTAGCAAAACCTCATTTGGTCCTTAGGGTTTCCTTAAGTACAGTTTCAGATTTTCTAAGATGGATTGTGATATGCTCGGTTGTTCAAGCTCTTAATGACTGCCATAAGTACCACAATATGTTCAAAATAAACATTCTTCTTTAATCCTCCACCATTTCACTTAAAGCCACTATGAGGCGCGCAAAACAAACATGAAACATCAAACAGACGTGGTGTATAATTTCGCTTACATCTCTTATGCGTGTTACACGACCAATTTAAGTAGTCCCCGTAATTAAATTTAATGTTACAAGTGGAAGTTAATTAGCAAAGATGCTTATCCACGACTGGGGTGTCTTTAAATTTAAACGGGTTGTATTTACATACACTTATTGTGGAATAAAGCTTTTGATATAACGCTAGAGTTAGTGTGAAATGTTTAGCGGTGCTTTGCGGTTTTACAATTTGGTGCTTTTGATGTCGCCCGCATCCATTTTTACCGTATTGGTGTCGTATAGAGATAGCGACCATAAATGCAGTGCGTTCCGCAACACATCCCTACGGTTTGCGATGTGTTTGGTCGCGTTTTATTGAAAAGGCCTGTTTTCGTTGTGCCACCGGACCGCGTCGACTCCGACGCGGTGAGTTGTAGAGAGGCAGTGACCGTTTATACAGTGTGTTAAGAATGTGCAACGTAACTACGCAAGATAATGCGCTTTATACGTTGCAACGTACCGATGGTGTTATGTTTCAAAAATTTGTGTGCGGGTCTCCTTATGGTTTTCGAAAATACGCCGCTCGCAACATTTAATAAGTTGATGATGTTTTGCCAATCTTTAGCATAATCAGCCTATAATGGTCCCACTGTTGGGACCCTGTGTCCCTCCTCCTCCTCCTCTCTGTGAGAGGTAGTGGACCATAATCCACGACGCGGGCCCAGTGCGGGTTGGCCAATCTTTAGGGCTATAATACTTAGTGCCAAAGCAGTGTTTGTGACAAATATGGTGATTCGAAAGCTGACATCAATTATGCACATAATTTACAATTATATAGAATCACAATATTACTCACTCACGGTGTACTGATGTTTTACTGGTGTAGATCCTCATAATGTACTTGGATATATTTATCCATATCTGTTTAGGCTGGTAGTCGACCCTGATGTAGGACCAGAATGATAAGGGTTTTAGTCAGTGCGATTTTGCGAAGTTCAATTTATTTTTCATTTCAAATTTAGAGAAGAAGCTCTGATAGTGATTGTGTTAAGTTAAGGTGATGGTGTGGTATTCTAATGACCTGTTCCACCACGTCTGGATAATTTCTGGATAACTTATTTATCAGATGATTTCTATGTTTATTTATCTGGTATATAATGTCTATCCGGATAAGGTGAAACAGACCCTCAGCTTAGTGCTTACAAAGTGGGTTACTTACAAACAGTTGTATTTGTCATAGTGCTCTGCTTGGTTCTTTGTGAGTGCTACCACCGCTGTGTGAAGGCATTCGTTCTGAAAATAAAAGGCTATGTTAAAAAAAAAAACTTTTGTACCAAATAAGTCAGTGATGGATATCTTCGTCGATACAACCCCGGACAAAGATGGTTGCCGACACGTCACCCTCATGCGTTTAGTTATAAGTTTGAAAACCGCTATCTTACGCGGTACTTCCTAAAACGAATGAATAATTTGATTCAAAATCTTAGAAAGATCTAGTATTGCATAGATAAATTTTATTCGAAGAATGGGTTGCTTACTTATTGGAAATAAGGCTTGCTGTGACTGCGGCTCTGTTTGAAATGATGATGAAATCTTCCCCGGTGACTGTTGACCGAATCCAATACGCTTATAACAAAACGTTCACTAGTTGTTAAGCTGCGTAAACAATAAATCTACTAAACAGTCTCGTTTTCGTTTGTAGAGGACTACGAGTACTTTAGATTGTCACAGAAATCTTAAAGACCAAACAGAGGCACCACGCTTCCATAATACAAAGCCACCCCTTTTGTCCTACGCTACGAAGCGCGAAGGGACCAATTTCCCTACATTTTCTTTACGAGGCGTCGCGTATACCCTGAACGCTTTAAATGCGGTGGCTTGATGGATTGGCCGTGGTAAAACAATAGACGACCATAATCCTACGACGTTTTGAATGTGATTTATTTCTCATCAACGTGGTTGGTTTCAAGAATTAAATGCGAGCAGTATTTAATTTAGTAGGAATCTTATAAGGAAAACGTCTGTAATTAGGTAATTTACGAAAATATCTTTTAGAGAGACGGTTTTAAAACATTAGTTATTTGTTGGTTTGTTAGTTATTTGGGTGGGTATATTAATTGTGCGCGCACGGTAATACCTGCGGATTAATAATACATTTTGATGTTATCAAATAATATTTGTTCAAATAATTGGTTGTTTATGTACTCGTACTTGCTTTGTATTCTAAGTGCTTACTGTTTGTTTTATTTTATTTTGTTTTAAGTAGTACCAATTATTGAACCTGACTTGGTTTCCGTACGTCCTTTTCGGGTAACCACTGAAAATCAGCGCTGTGCTGTGGGTCCCCCATAGCACAGCATCATGCTGAGTGGAAGCCTTCTTGTCACAGTCATGACGTGCAGCTGTCGACGATTTCTGTTTTGTGCTCGTGATTAGAGATCTCTGTGTTATATTTACTTTTTTCTTAATTATTAGAGCTAATTATCTTTTTGTATGCACGTGTTTCTGTGACAAATAAATCTATTTTTCTTTCTGTTTTCTTTCTTTCTAGTAGGTATTCAACAGAAGTATTATTGTAGTTTTTAAATATGCAGGGAAAAAATTATTAAACTATCAATTTAATACTCATTACAGTACATAAACTCACGACTTGTTTCCATAGCAGAAACAAGAGAACATCACACGCTATGTAGGTACCTTTACGTACTCCTTTTGCTTCGTTCACGTCCATGCATCCGTTCATGTTATACGCGCGTCGGTTGATTAGCCAAATCACTGGCTATGATGCATTGGAGTGACGAACATTTAACAAAACGCAATCTGCCCTAAACCTTACACAAAATCGAATTCCTCTAACTAGGATTTTAATTAAATACTTTCTTCCTCCGAGTATGCAGTATGGAAACCACATTTATTTTATGCAATAAATGAAACTACAAGTAATACCAGTCCACAGTAGTATAACAAAAGTATTGATTAAATTAAAAACAGATTTTTCAAACAAAATATATAAATTCAGTAAAATTAAACACTCTATTTAGACAACTTACTTTGACCCCTGGAAAAAGAGCGGCATGAACGCCGGCTTTGATCCGTTTGACAGTGTGCGATGAAATTGAAATTCACTAGGTTAGTTAATTTCGTCGTGCTGACCGTTCGCCAGCTTTTCATAACGCACTTAATATTAAAACAGCACACCATGCTCTCATATAACATTGAAAGTACTAATAAGAGACGGAATGATATTGTATGCGAGTCAAATGCACCCTCTAAATATGTGTTTGTAAACAGATTTTATAAATTTTTAGGCCCATTTCTATACAATAAATTAAATAGGAAATTAAGTATCTATAAATTAAATAACTACGACTGTAAAAAGACTATTCTGCAATTTTTACTTAGCTTATCATACACTGAGACAGAGAATTTACTTGTTGTCTGTAAATAAAACATGTTTAGTCTTTAAGTTAATATTACTTTTTAATTAGTCTTCTCCGTTTTTGTAATTTTATATTTTAACATTATAAGCACCTTTCTAGTCTGAAACACAGGTTCTACCTAGTTCAGGCAAATAAGCAACTGAGTCCTCTATAATTTTTAATTTATGTATTTGTAAATCTGCACCATTTTTATAAATAAACGATATTATTATTATTATTTTTACCGCCACGCTTTTATTTCGCGATAACTGAACTGAATTCTATGTATTGTTCAATCGCTCACTGTAAACACACGCCCAGTTTGTCTACGGCTGCAGGTTGCGTTCCGATCGAAATGTTCTAAGACTCGTTGTTCAAAAGAGAATGGAACGTGACCCTGAGCAAATCCTTCATGAGTGTTGGGCACTGTGTGCTGATTTTCCCTGATCCTTTGGACACTGGACAGTTCCCAAGATTGGAGGACGCTAGAAGAGCAGACGCGAGTTGCACCATATCTCTCACGATAAGTACGTCGAGTAGCTAGTCCTAGTGTGGGGCAACGTTTTTTTTAAAAAAAAAAAAAAAAAAGTGTCAAATTCAACGTATTTAAAAAAAAGACGGATGCTTTACTTGCTAAATATACTTGAAGCAAGTATCGAAAGGCACACATACTCTATCCCGGAACATTCAAGGTGAACTGACGAAGTGATAATGAAGCGGAACTTACAAAATGGTGGAAAAAATAAAAGGGTCTTAAATAAGGTCGGCGTAATTATCGTTTATCGATACTTTTTTACACTTAATTACCTTCTACCTAAACAAGGCATTAGAATTACAGATATTTGAAGTTGAGTAGTTATTCAAATGTTTTAATAATAATAACAATTAAAAAATGATAAATTGGATAAACTATTAAAAAAAAATGTACGATTGAACTTAAGAAACTACCGTTTTGTGAATGACTCCCTGAGTAGCAAACAGGTAAGTAGGTACGCTTTTTTTGACAGGTTGCTTTCCTATAGGTACGTAACATGAAACAATAATTTATTATCTCTAATATTTAATAAAAACACACACTTACACAAAAGATATTTGGGCTTCCGACGACCCGTAACGACTGTCAAAAATCCACGAATGACATCCACAATAAAGATGGTCACCCATCCACGGCACAACCACGGCAAGTGTAACTTGCAGACCCGTGCGAATGGTATTACTTAGCCACAAAGCCCCCTTAACCATAAGCCTCCTTAATTGCACTATCAATGGTTACGGATTAGTTTACCACAAATAACCTAGTTTTCAATGCAAAGAAAACGAAATGTGTAAAGTTTGCCTTACCGAATGATAGAAATCTAGGACCCAACATCGTCTTAGATAAAGAGGTGCTTGAAACTGTAGACTCGGGAGTATTTCTGGGCATAACAGTTGATGCCAAGCTTCAGTGGGGATCACATATATCATGCCTAGCGGGAATGCTCAGTTCGGCCGCCTATGCCACCAGGAAAGTATTTTCTAATACACTGACGTTGATACAGCTCGGCAAGTCTATTTTAGTTATTTTCATAGCGTTACGCCCTACGGCATTCTGTTGTGGGGCAAAGCCGCTGATATTCAAAATATATTTGTTCTTCCAAAACGAGCTGTTCGAGTAATTTACTAGCTAGGTGCTAGAGTTACTCTGAGAGATTTTTTTAAAGGTATTCTCACGGTGGCCTCACAATTCATCTTCGCCAACATCTTATACACTCGAGAGCAATGAATCCGGGTCACTTAAAGAATGTTAAAAATCTCGGAAACTAAAAATGATAGGTTAATGCAATAAATTGTATTTAATAGACAATGTAATACTCCTTAAATGAAAGTAAAAAAAAATACATTTTATTAACACAAAATTACATAAAGAAAAAAACTGCTGATCTCTCCTTAAAACAAAAATAGGAAACATGAAATTTTTGAACTTTATTACGATTTTCTTGAATTTTAATACTTCGTATTGCCTCCTCGTGCTTCCATTACTGCGTTTACGCGGTTTGGCATGCTGTACACCAAGTTCCTTATACGATTTTGGGGAATATTCTCCCATTCCTCTGTGAGAGCAATTTTGAGCTCACGAAGCGTGATTGGGGGGGGGAGGGTTTCGTTGTTTTACGCATCTGCCTAGCTCGTCCCAAGCATGCTCGATCGGGTTGATATCCGGGCTGCGCGCTGGCCACTCCATACGAGTAATGTTCATCTCTTGAAGGTAGTCATTCACAATCCTACCTGTATGAGGTCGGGCATTGTCATGCATAAATATAGCATCCTCACCTAAATTGACCATAAATGGACCAACGTGATCATTGAGGATTTCTTCCACATATCTTATGCTAGTTAAAGAGCCGTTTTCTATGATCACCAGCTCTGTGCGACTTTCAGAAGAAATTCCGGCCCACACAAGTACAGACCCACCACCGTAGGCTACTTTTTCTTCGATGCATGCTTGCTTGAATCTTTCCCCTGGTCTTCGATACACTCTGTGTCTTCCATCGTGCTTGTAGAGCATAAATTTTGATTCGTCGGAGAACATAACTTTTGACCAATCTTCAATACTCCAATTTACGTGGCTCTGGGCATATCTTAGTCTTGAAATACGATGCCCACGCTCCAGTTTAGGGCCGTTTGCAGGTCTAAGGGGTTTTAAGTTAGATTCAGCAAGCCGACGTCTTACTGTCCATGCACTTGGGTTACTTCCTCCGAGGCGTCGAAACTGATTGGTGAGTTCAGTTCCTGTGAGAAAGCGATTTCGAAGCATGGTGTTCACCAAGTATCGGTCTTCTCGTGCTGTGGTACACCTGGTTCTGCCCGTTCCTGGTCTGCGTAGGTTAGAACCAGTTTCTTCGTAACGTCGGAGAACTCTTTGTACTGTTGACAGCGACACACCGACAGTCCTGGCTGTATCGCGCTGACTCCGGCCGGTTTCCAGCATTGTAAGTATTCTGGTGCATTCTTCAGGCGTAAGCGACATAATTTCAGCTTGAATAATGAATATAGAGCACTATCAACATGGTTTATGTACCCACATAAATGACAGATTACAAACAAAAGCAAAACCAAATGCTGTAATTTCGTAGTTCCATCTTCGAAAGTGGCCCTTTTTCAAATTTGATTTTTTTATGATATAACTTTACAATAACTATGAAGTTTTAATACCTTCATTTAAGGAGTATTACATTGTCTATTAAATACAATTTATTGCATTAACCTAGCATTTTCAGTTTCCGAGATTTTTAGGATTCTTTAAGTGACCCGGATTCATTGCTCTCGAGTGTATATTAGGCAAAATATATACTTACACACAAAAAACAGTGATATTCATAATATTAACACTAGAAACAATAACAAACTACGTGCTCTCTTTCACCGGCTTCATAAGGTCCATAACTCATTTGTTGGGCTTGGTATAAACTTTTATAACAAGCTTCCATCTTTATTGTTACATTTGCTTTTTCATGCGTTTAAAGCTAAAGTTAAATCCAACCTTTGTTCAAAGACATACTATTCTATCAACGATTACTTAAACGATAAAAATAGTTGGTCGCTGTGATTAACTCGAGACAATGTTTATGTTCTTTCTCCAGACTACTGACAAGTTATACGAGTTCATATAATTGTTTATTTTATTTGACAATATTAGTCAATTTAGTTTAATTTAATTTTTATTTATTATTGACATAATCAACTCATTTCAATGTTTTTTTAATGAGTGGTATTGCAATATATGGTTAGCCAGCGACCTCGACAATTGATCATATTATTCTTTTGAGCAACCGGCAGTAAGTTCGTCAAGCTCCCTTAGATGGCACTGCTTGCGGTATCGTCGGAGGTCGGGTTGCCTCCTTCCCTCAAATATGGCGAGGGGAGTGATGGCTGATCTTTACGTTATGCTCGTGAACGGGTGCTGCTTGTGGTGACAGGTCATCTTGCTGACTATGGTTTTGTTATTGTTATTTTTTATTATTTATTTCTGCTTGAGTATAGTTTTCAATATTGGCGTGTGCTAGCTGACATTTGACAAATCATTTTATTTAATGTTTTGTGTTTCATACTTACTACTGTATAGAATCCAGTTCTTCTGCTAACATGTGATCTACCAACCCGCAGTGGGCCCGCCTGGTGGATTACGGCCCACTTCCTCTCACAGAGAGGAGGCATGTGTCACAGCAGTGGGAACATTATGATATTTATTTGCGTGTTTTATTTATATGATTTAAAATATATACTCTGTTAGTCTCTTGCAGTGCCGAAGATGTAGCAAGCTAAACATATTCTAAACCCGAACAAAAATAGCTTCTCCACGTAGTACATTCATACTATGTATATTGATAAAGCCGACGACTTGCAGCCCTGCACTATGGCTTCTTGTCCTTATTACTAGTCGGCTTACCGTACCCGGTGATCCGGTTAACACCTGATCTAATTCTAGGTGAGAATAGATATTTTGACGTGTATGACGTCGTAGGTGGAAGATTTTTAAAGGTAATTTTTGTACGTATATGTTAGGAGAAACTCATCGAAGGGCACTGTCACGGGTTTGAAAGAAAATATGAGACTGGTATCCAACTTGGATCATATATCTATCTGTTATCTGTTATATCTATATGCTACACAGCCGTGAAGAGAGAGCTTTTCTCCTGCCAGTCCTTAGGCCTCCTTAAAGACTGGTATCTAACAAGGAAGACCAATTATGATGGCGTGATTTTCAAATTTCTTCGCTTGCACGCCGTTGAATACGATCTTTTTGTTTACGATACGATACCATCTCTTTCATCTTTCCACTCCACTTTGCGAGATATTATTGGTTCATTATCATCATTATATCAGCCCATTCACGTCAACCACGCATGTGCTTGCGGTAATTAAAAGGCCTTCCGATCTTCTGAGGGACACAGAAAGATAAGTCTGAGTTTTACTGTTAAAAAGTTACAAATCGCCGGTGACAACAAAAGCAATGATTCTTGTCAAACAAAGTCGGAGAAAAACAATGTAATTTTATCTAAAAAAATATTTTCTCTCATAATGGAAAATTACCCGACGCTTTAATGTCCTTGATTACTCAGTCCTTCTGGGTAAGTATCTGTTTACAAAGAGCCTTAAAAGAGTTTGCTTTATCAAATTTTTTTTTGTTTTTTTTCGTAGATTTGTTTTTTTTTTTTGTTTTTTTTTTCCTCATAATATTTTGATAATTATATTGTTATTATATTATATTATATTGTCTTAATATTTATGTAGGATCTCCAACAAAATATATAAACAAGACATGACACTTAAGTAATGGGCAACTACCTATCATTATTATAAAAGAACTCTTTTAACTGGTATGGTTTTATGCCCTAAGTCGAGATCCGTATGCCACAGAGGGTGCCCTTAGCGTATAGTCGCTTAGTTTATAAGTATTATGCCCTGGCTGGCCTTTATTTATTAAGATATCCACAGGATGGCCCGGTGAAGCAGCCGTAAGCTTCCAATCTGCAAGACGCCATTCATAAAAAAAAGTTATAGTAAAGGTAACGCCTGGCCTGGCTTTTCTCCCAAATGAATCCCAGAACATTGCCTTTCGAAACAGAACTTCTTGGTCCTTCACATTTTGTTTATAAAACACTTTTCAAATAAAATCATCAAAAGATTCGAACCAGTCCCGTAACAAATAAATCAACTGAACGATCAATTGAATCCCGGGTTCGCCTAAATCAATTAGGTAAATGAAAACTTTTGACTGTTTTATCACTCTACGAAAATTAATCAATCAAAATAAGTTGTCCATCTAAATTAATTGGTGAATTGTCGGTGTCGGGTTGAATCTATTCATAAACAATAAAAGGGTGTCCCTCTCACTAAAATGAAGGGTACGAAATTATGAGAGTGTGATAATATTGGAGTTTAGTGTAAGTTTTAATAGAAAAAGTGGAAACCTTTATTATGTAAAACCGTCTCAAGTTATTAAGAGCTCGTACCTGCAGAGCAATAATTTTTATCATTCAGCAAATGCTGGCGCGGTAAGTTCATAGTAAGGTGCCCATTAGCAACGAGACACGTCCGTATTTCAGAGTTTCCCGATACCACTACTGACAGGCAGAAAATTGTTAATATAGAGGCACAAATATTACAAAAATAGAATTTATACCATTCCCCCTCTAAAAAGCTTATTTTATTCACTGAAAACAGTGAATAAAAAGCACTTTTACTCACTGTTATATCGCTACACAAGTTGACCATCCTAATAATAATAACAAGAAAATTACTCTTAATTTTAGTAATTGTTCCAATTTTAATGTGCATTTTAATTAATTTAAGCTTCCTTTTTCTTTATTAAATGTTTATTTTCGCTTAAACCTTTCTTTTTCTCGTAGTCATGGTATAAAGTATACCTAGTATGCAACTCTTGAATAAAACGGATTTATATCGAGGGCCATGAATCACTCGCGTCACTTGAATCGTCACTCACTTGAATCATGAATCACTCCCTACGGTCCTTCACTAGCTCGTGATTCATCTATGGCCCTCGCTTTAAATCCGTCCTTTATTCACTAATTGCATAATATACTATTGAAGAGAAGTTGCAAATAAATAATTTAACATAACATGCCATGATCAAAAATATTCAAAATTGTCACTGCAATAGCTAACCTTCGACTGAAAATCGAGATTATCAAGACAATAACCGAAATCTAATCGTATATTTTAATTATACCATTTTAGAAGGTAGTTTAAAACTTAACAAAGGACAAAACAAGAAGAACTGATTCTAGTTGCCAAAATACAGTTTCGTATAGAGAAGAAAGTGTATGAAAATGAAAAGTTTTACAATATTTCGTTTACATTAATAATTATAATCAAATGTGAATCGACAAGACAAAACATTGCAGCAATCTTTGAGAGATCGATTTACAGAGGTTACCTACTAACATGAATCTTCCAAAAACAATTTATTACCACATAAAAGACTATAATTATCAAGGACCAAACATAACTTCACTTAGACCCCAGCATGTAACAGTACACCTTAAGTGAAGTGACGTCACGAATAGATGAATGACGCAAAATTGAGGAAAAATGGCCGCTATCGATGTATCGGATTTCTAATGGATAGGGTGCTAAGTTTGTTTTGATTTCTCTTGGGTTGCCCATTTAGGTCAGCAATTTATGGATTCATTACTTGGGTATGTGTCATTATGCTATGACGCCTTTAACTTTTAATTGAAAGTGTAGGCAGAGGTAAGTCAGGTTATTAGGGGTGAAGTAAAGGGTGAACATAACGATATATATTACCTATATTGATTTTACACAATACAGACGGCTGCCGGTTTATTTTATGAATTTGACGTGAGGTGTCATTCCAAATAATGGTTTCGAAAGTTCGATAGTCTAACATCCAGGAGCCTCGTAAATGGCTGCCAAGACTGTTTGATACCCCATTTAAAATTATAAATGTGCAAGTATGTATGTTTGGATGTTTGTTACTCATAATCAGCCTACAATGTTCCCACTGCTGCCTTCGAATTTTTGGTTCTAGATCATGTCGGTTTCCATCACGATGTTTTCTTTCACCGTTTTGAGAGTAATGATGATAAAATAATTTACACAAAGTAAAGCGCCTGTCTGGATTCCAATCTACGACCTACAACTCGTAAGTCGCGGCCGTTACCACTGGGCCACCACCACCACTGCATTGTCTGTTACACGATCAGGCAAAATCGGCTGAACGGATTTGTATGAAATTTGGCATACAGATAGTTTACAACTTGAATTAACACAGAATTTTTGTCCTGGTACCTAATATGTTCCCGTTGGTTATTTTCCGAAATGCACGCGGGCAAAGCCGTGAAAAAGTTTTTAAAAAACATAATAAAGATTGAGTCTCATGAGGATGTAGAAAGTATAATGAAATACCTTTTAAGTAACATATAATAAATTAAATTATACGATAGCTTATTGAGGAACCCTCATAATTGATAGCTTAAGATGACAGCTGTCCCTAGTGAAGCCTATTAAGAAGGTAATAAAGTGCTCAGATATTTTATTGAGAAGCGGCCGTTCCATAGCATCTGTCGCAAGAGTAATTTTGAATGTTCTCTAAGTATATTCATAGTATATTTAATGATTCTTCAATGATCAGTCTTAAAGTTGGCTTGGTGTTGTAGAATTGTGAATCTAAAATGTATTGAAGATAAAAGATAATTTATTTGTAAAAACATGTGTGTTTGTGTGTAAAAAAAGGATGCATTACAAATTGGGGTTTATATGGTAAGGTGTTAAGTTTTAAATAAGGGCATACGTACATATTTTGCTTTAGATAATTATTGATTGCAGCAGTAACTTATTGTAACAATTAAAGGCATGAGTAGACTCGACGACTCACAAGTCGAAGTACGTGATTACGCTCATAGATGCAATAGGTAAATGCATTCAATGCTGTACAATACAAACAACATTTAGTACGCGCGCGCAGATGACGACGCGGAGGTGAGTGTGGGAGCGAGACAAAGCACAAAACACTAGGTAATGATATTCCTGTGTAATGAATGTTTTGCGTGGTTACATTATTAAATTTTATACGCGCACGGCTATACCTGCGGATTAATACATTTGTATGTTATTTAATAATTGTATTCGAATAATTGGTGGTTTATGTAGTTGCTATACACGGTGACATTTGAATCACAGTTTTGCTAGAACAAACGTTGTTCAGACCATGGTCTACAACCATTCTATAGCATCCAAGGGAAAAGAAAACGTTATTAGTTTTCGAAAAAAACACAAAAAAGGCAATGTTTTAAATGTCGGGATTATCGTAACGCCCTACAACACAGACACTGCGGCTGCGACGCGCGGCGCTCACGTCTTGAATGCAATATCGCTACCGTGATGAGTACTTTGATGTTACGGTTAATGTTTCAAACATTATTACACGTTTGAGCAACATAAGACTAATTTGAGAACTCCTAGATTAGTTTGTTTTAATAACATATTTGACGCTGTAGAATAGTAGTAGACCATAGTCTGAAAGACGTTTGTTCTAGCAAAACTGTGATTCAAATGTCACCGTGTATATTCTAAGTGGTTACTGTTTATTTTATTTTGCTATAAGTAGTACCAATAATTGAACCTGACTTGGTTTCCGTACGTCCTTTTCGGGTAACCACTGAAAATTAAAGTTGTGCTGTGGGTCCCCCATAGCTCAGCATCATGCTGAGTGGAAGCCTTCTTGTCACAGTCATGACGTGCAGCTGTCGGCTATTTCTGTTTTGTGCTCGTGATTAGAGATCTCCTTTTTTTTTCTAATTTTATTTATTACCTTTTTTGTATGCACGTGTTTCGGTGCCAAATAAATCAATTTTTCTTTCTTTCTTTCTAGTCACGCAGTGGGTGCCAAAAGACGGACGTCATCAATGGAACCCCGGCGTGAAGATCTAGATGCGTTTACGATAGATTGGTCGGAGAAGGCAACGCACAAAGAACAATGGATACATATGGGCTATACCAGCAGCAGGACTGAATAGGTTGAATAAAAAAATGGCACGAAAAAAAATCACCATTCGAACACGACAAAATTAAAATATCCGGAGGAAATAACGAATTATATTGGATTGTATTACATTAGCACGAATCCATGATAAAATCAGAACGCAAGGAGCTTGAAATTAGAATAATTACTTTATACTGAGAAACACATAGTACCGATGCCTCGTAAATGATACAAAGATAACGAAAGAGGAATTTGTTTACGCACCTCTTTCGTATATAAAAGCGTCTATACGTTGAGTAGCAATTACTTTGTGCAATTTAAAGGACGTGAAGAGACGGGAGTTGGTACAATGGTACAAGTTGTAAACTGATAGAGGAAGCATTATGCATAGGTACTAGAATAATAGAAGACTGAGCCACAAGGTATACATCTTTTAGTAGATGAAGCAACGTCATGGCCTCGTGTATTGTAAGAGTGGAAAGTGACCTGTGGGACTTTCAAACCCACCATGCCCTCCCCGGCAAGTTCAATTTTTCGTCGTATCAGTTCATAATAAACCGGGTTTTGGATTGAATATGTAGCGGTATCTACATCGCCACATGCGAGGTGCGCGTCATACTGACGTCACTCAAAGCCTGCATCGCGCAAGCAGAGTTTACAGAGCAACTAGCATATATACAACTTCCCGAAATCAACCATCGGGCAGTTGCCCACCAGACACGACACCCGTTTGGTCGGAGGATCCTCCCTTTTCTATGGAGGTATGAGTGAACTTTACACCCTGTTCCTCGTACCTTCAATAAATATATCAAAGACGTATCAACATTAAATGCCTGTCAAGTGATCAGAGAGGCATTTTCCTTATTTTAAGACCGCATATTTAAGATCGCAGCATTCCGATATCAATCTTATTCTGACAAAAGCCACAAATTTACCAATTTTGTTGGCAAATCCTGACATTGGTTGTCGCTGAGATGCAATATTTGATTGGCTGTTGACATTTCAGACAACCAATCTTAGCGGCAGTTGAAATGCGCTTAACAATTTGTTAGCAAATTTTTTTGTGTGAATAATTGTTCCATCGTTGATCAAGTCATCAAACAAAACTTCCACGCCAAGTCTTAAAATCCTCATGCTTGTCTCTTGAGCCAAGTTTTTTTACTTTATTTACAGGAGACGTGTTACACGTAGTTCTGTTTTACTCGGAATAAAACAGATGTTAGGCAACATCTGTTTAATTACAAGCAATCGATGTACGTAAGTCTCAGAAGTGTTCAACTACTATAATTACAGGCTTGACTAAGTATCTAGATTGTATCAATGCTTGGCCATTGTTTTTATTTTTATTTAAAACACACATTGTTAATTCGACATAAGTACCTATAACATACCATAATCAGCCGATAATGTTCCCACTGCTGATACAGGCCTCCTCCCTTTGACAGGGGGTGGGCTGTAATCTACCACGCGGGCCCAGTGTGGGTTGGTAGATGTCACATAACATCTCCGAGTTTTTAGTTCTAGGACATGCCGGGATCCTCGCGGTGTTTTCCTGTACCGTTTTGAGAGCAGTGGTGATGAAATTATTTACACTGGGTTTGAACCCATGAACTACAATTCGTAAATTGAGGCCGTAACCACTGGGTCATAACATAATCAGCCTAAAATGTCCCCGCTGCTGGGACACAGGTTTCCCCTCTTTGAGAGTAGACCGTTATCCACCACGCGAACCCAATGCAGGTTGGGAGGTGTCGTAAGTCTTCGAATCTTTGGCTCTAGGATATGCCGGTTTTCTCAAGACGTTTTCCTTCAACTTTTGAAAGAGTACCTACTCACAACTTAAATGTAAAAAATAAAGTATAATTATTTTTCAGCGTTCAACCATATATTTTTATATACTCTTCTGTATACCTCTCAAGTAATGGAGTCAAGATGTAAACATTTACTGACTCCTATTAATGTAAACGTTAAGTACATGCTTCTGGTATTAGGGTGGCACCTAATTTCCGTCTTGCGGTGCTATCGCCGGTAATACGCACAGCCATGGAGTGTTTAAAGAGCATCATTTTAAATACATTAATAACCTTTATGAATAAGGATATTTGTATAAATATAGCAAGAGAATAAAGTCTTCCGTTCCTGAAACCTGCTGAGAATTGCTCGAGAAACTGTTAGGTACTATTTTTGGCATTTAAATACATCAATATCAATATACAAAGTAATATCGTAATATCCTATCATTCCTGTAAATACATTTGACACAGGATGATATCATCAGTCTATTACACCTATCAGATAAAATGTCTGACTCATGCTTATCGACACCAAACACAAGCTCCTATAAAAAGCAACAAAAAGAAATCCTGTTCAATAAGCGTATTTATGCTGTTGAAGATCTTTAACGAAATTCCTGTAAATGTCGTATAATATGCATTGTTGTAATATTTAGCGTGTTTTTACTATGTAATTTCAGATACAATTTATTGTTCATGAATAAATAACTTATGACAAAAAGAAAACAAATCGATAAAATCCTTAAACAATAACAATTCCTTTTCTTCAAACCAAACATTCAGCAAACTTGTCTACCATCAACTAATAAAAAAGCTACGAAACTAGTAGCGAAATAAATCACTACACGTCAAATATTTTCCAGAAACTTTCCGGCCACAGGTATGTCGTGTTCAGCGACATCCATTTCCGACACTAACCGAAACTTCAACTAGGTATTTCAATTGAAATTCCTTCAGGAATGGAGATAGTTTTAGTCGAACCATAAAGGAAAGGAATTGGCGTCATTAATCACAGTCATAAAAATTAAAGTGCACCCGTTGATAGCACATGGGGGGGGGGGGGGGGGGGGGGAATCGTTTAAAACCGAAGGTTAGAGTAGAAGAAAATTCGGACATGAAAGCTGTTGATCATAATAATAGTTGTTACTAGCATTTTGAGTCTTATTTACTTGAGAAGTTAAGTACTAATAAGTAAATAGCCTGAAATACTCACTCATGCCACAAAATCTTGGCCATATCATGTGAAGGATATGTAGATCGTTATCTGAAATGGTCTTTTGAAGTAAGAACCACACAGATTGAGTGGACCTATCCAATCAGTGCACGCAAAATTGTCAGCAATCGTGCAGCTCAACTAAGAACTTAAGGAGCTCAATGATTCGACGAACAATACCAAAGAAATGACATTTGAGTAGGCCGCATAAATTACTCAAACTGCCAGATCATGATTAAACTAACTGAGAAAAATACAAAAAAGTAACCGACATAGTTCTCACATTCACAATAATTAAAATAATATTATAATACTTTACAAAGTAAATACTCATGTCCTAGTATAAATAAAATTCATCAATGTCAATGAGTATATAAAAATCCGGACATAATATTTGAGGACCATGTAGATTCTCGTCAGAATGGAAAACTGAAAGTAGATAAATATTTGTTTTATTCCCGTTTTAAGGTTTAATAAAAAGTCTAGCATTGATATAATAATAGTATAACATAAAGTAAGAATACAATATGTGATATTTTCGATATTAACGAATGCGAATTGAACGAAGTAATAATGGTTATCTCACACTTTGAAGATGATAAATAAGTAGTAAGCGATAAGAGTTAAAATAAAATAAAATATTCGTGAGATTATGAATACAAAATAAAGAAAAACTACTTGCATACTTTGTGACTAGCCCATGTTATCATTAATCAGAAGTGGTTACAGACTGTATTCGTGGCCTAACATGTGTAGCATATTGATACATTTATTTTTCCACGTTTTACATAAAGACGTCTCTTTTTATGTGTGCTCCAACATTGAAGGACTAATAAAATCGAAAAGATAAAAGAACTCTAAGGTTGTAATGAAATCAAACGATTGCTTAACAAACATTGATTGATGTTCATGTCATTGCTTTGTTTTCCTCAAACATTGCGAAATAAACAAAGATTTGTTTATGCTTTTCTGTCTGTATATTTTTAATTGCCCAGGGCAGAACAGGCAAGAGAGAGTGAGAGATTTGGTCTGAGACAGAGAGGGTTATATCTGTCTTCACTCTCATGTAACGAAATGTGCCTAAGCGTGATGCGTCTTTGAAATTTTAGTCTCAATTCTCGTCCAATTATCGAACCGCCGCCTAAGAAGTTTCAGTTGATAAATAATTTGAAAAAAGTGTTAGCCATTGATAGCGAAAATAGTACCGCATAGACATTTTCATGGGCGAAATAATTCGTAACCAGGCGACACGACTTTCAGCAATACCTAGTAATATTCGCAGATCGCACATCGCACAATACGTAGTTATAATTTCTTTGAAGGCGAGTTTCACATTTACCTATTCACTAGCACTTTGCCATCGACTTTCGTCTGCCCTATATATTCCCTATCCCGAGATAATTTCAAAAAGTAGGCCTTATTCTCTGCCTACATATTAAATGGGGCCCTGTGCCAAATTTCAGCTTTCTAGGGCCAAGGGTTTGGGTTGGCGTTGATGAGTCAATCAGTAAGTGAGCGAGTCAGGGGTTCCTTTTTGGGGGACCCATTTCGTTGGGGTAACCATAAAGTTATTAGAGGCTAATTTATTTAAAAACCGGACAAGTGCGAGTTCAACTCGCACTTGTCCGGTTTTGAACATATTCATCGTACAGAACCGATGAATATGTTACCCACCAAAAACATTTCATTTAAAGTAGGTTGCCAAGACTTATATAACGCTTTCACTGTAAAAAAGTTATCAGATTGAATGTAGCGCCAAGCCCCTAACTGTACAAGGCTTAAGTCTACGATAAAGGCATGAGTTACAGGATGTAAATTTCACTTATCCTAAATAGAAAAGGGAGGCTCCTTCGACCAGACGGCTGCTGTATCTGGTGGGCAACTGCCCGACGATTGATGTTGGAACGTTGTTTATAAGCTAGTTGCGTGGTAAACTCTGCTTGCGCGATGCAGGATTTTGCGTGACGTCAGTATGACGCGTAGTTCGCATGTGGCGATGCAGATGTCACCACTGTAGTGGCATCTACACATACATTCATATTATGTGTACCAAATTTCAACATAATCAGTCCAGTAGATTCGGACCAAATTAGCTGTGACAGACGAAGAGACTGACAGACAGATAAACAGACACACGAGTGATCCTATAAGGGTTTCGTTTTTCATTAAGACGTACTGAACCCTAAAAAGCTATTATCATTAGAAGATCAATAAGTTTTTAGAGAATCAATTAGATATGACGGCGCAGCTAGTAGCGCCGTCTCGTGTTGTTACGAATTTACTGGAATCACGGAAAAGGTCGGATAAGAGTGACACTGACTGATTATTGTTACTCTAGCAAAGCGTCGCATCGACGTGACGGTTGCGTGGCGGCTGTCTTCTGATGACAGGGGAATAAAAAATAAAGAAATAAAATCTTCATTCAATAAGGGAGCCGCTGTCGTACCTCGTCTACGACAAACTGCTTTATCCCGGTACAATCCTGAAAATAAAGAAGCTGCTGTATCACTAAAATGATGACCACTTATAATGAAGGCACCTTTAAATAATTCCCGTTTCGTTCTTTCTATTTGTTAGTCTTATACTGTCACTTATACTATCATATCAGCGAACACAAAGCCCTTTCATACTCTCAGACTATTATTTACATCCCCATATATCCAATCTTATCAATAGCTCACACCATTGATAGCACATAAAAGGAGGGTAGGTATAAATGATACGGAACTTTGAATGAAATCAGAGAGGTTCATTAATCACGAGTACATTTGGGCTTTCTCGTGATAGAATTGGGGTATTAATTAGTAATGAATAAGCAAATTGATATTGTATATTAATGAGATTGTATTGATAAGCTATTAATTGAAGGTTCGCAAAGTCAATGAACCGGCAAAGTTGATAGATTAGAGATTGTTGTTTGCGAATTTGCGATAACACCACCCATTGTACAGTCAAGGAAATTAACTGTTAAGCAAATTTAAACCCTACGTCAATTTGTCGTGTTATAGCCATTTCACACAACTGTCAAAGAATGACAGTTGCAATA
Organism: Brachylomia viminalis; assembly: GCA_937001585.2. Lineage (NCBI taxonomy): Eukaryota > Metazoa > Arthropoda > Insecta > Lepidoptera > Noctuidae > Brachylomia > Brachylomia viminalis. Next base: position 24,778,060 of record OW443294.2, on the reverse strand, counting down.
GGAATATACGCACTGCTGGTAGTCAAATTACTTTTTAAACAATTTCTTTCTCTGACTTTGCCCTACATTATTTATTTTAGTATGGACGCATTCGTCATTGCTTTATAACTTTTGACAATAATTCCCAGTAAATTGGATCATCATTAAGTTTGAAAAAAAAATATAAAAAAAATTATTTAACCGTCACATAGACAAATAGACCTTTTCGTTTTAGACGTGGAACTGACATTCGACCTAATGGTAATAAAAAATAAAAAAATACGAAATCTCCAAACGGCTTGTTGATACTTCCCGTGACCCAAGGGCTGGCCTTACCTTGGCCAGAGGCTTAGCATTGCCATAAAACGTAGCAATGCCACCAGTCTCTTGGGCACATTACCAGACGAAAGCGATGCGCAGGAATTTTTCGACGCCATTTTTTGATTTGTTAATAGTTCTAGTTAGTTTAGGTTATTATATTTTAATTTTAATAGTTTCATAGTTTATTTAATTTAAGATTTTTTTTGTGAATATTAATAATCACATATTAATCTAATAAAAAGGGTGATAGAACAATTAAAAGGTCGAACCAATAATATGCTCTCTTGATTTTTAAAACCTCACGCGCATTAGGCAACTATTACCATAATATCGAAAACAAGTGACATTTTGAATAGACTACAAGTTCTTTTAATATTTTCCTAGTGACAATATACAAGTGCTACTGCCGAGAAGAGGTCCTGGGTTTGATTCCCAGGTCGGGCAAAGTGCTATTGAAATTTTCCACCTGGAATTTCTCAGTAGCCGCCCTAAAGTCTTGATTTGTGCCCGGTTGATGGCAACAGGGTCGCCCCCTGTTACAAGGGACAAACATAACTAACGAAATGTGGGTGTCCTATAAATAAATAAATATAAATATCGTCTGACATTGCACACAGCACCATCTAGTTCCAAGTTAAGCACTTAACACTTAAGGCTTGTGTTATGGATACCAGATGGTTGATACACTACTTAAATACATTTATTTTTTCGTAAATACATACATTATATTATAAATATACATCCATGACTCGGGTACAAATGTCCATATTCATCATACAAACATTTGCCCCTACCGGGATTCGAACCCAGGACCATTTGGTTTCGCTGACTACACTTAGCCACTGTAGCCACTACACCAAACGTGTCGTCATATTATATTAATTATTATTATTATTTATCAATTAATCATTGTGTCCTATAGATGTTATATTACGTTTATGGCACTATTTTTGATACACACGTACACATGTATCTTTTAGTAGTAAAAAGTCCCTTGTTATGATTGGTTTCAAGGTAGTACTGTCTCTATAACTACCTATTTCTGGAACATTATGTTCTTGGCGGCAAAACACAGCAATCTAAGGCAACATTTTGGCAAACTCCTGGGGTTTGTTAGTGGTGATAACCACTTTCCATCAAGTGGGACATTGCAGCTTGTAGCCTGCGTAACACGCTCCTTATGATAGTTGATAGTTCAATAACATCCATTGCCTTACAGCACTGAGAAAGTTACCGTGAACATGGATGTGAAAATCATAAAGCGCAATTTAATTACAATCACCTTAGGAAAACGGTGATCATTTTTGGATTTGTCTCATATTTATTTATTTAAATAATATAAGAGACTTACAGCTAAAACAAACAGATCAAGGATAGTACATTAGTCTGAAAGCCAATTACATCTCTCCACTTATAAAATACAGAGAAGAAAAAAATAAATTCTAAGGACATTCACACCAAACTACACAGCGTAATATTATTATGTTGCTCGAACTGCTTAGCAATAATCATAACAAAATAAACTACATGAAAAAGTTACGGCTTAAGCACTTCCTGGCTTAAGACATACTAGTTACGAACGGATCTATATCGTACTGTTTACAAAGCATGTTAAAATTTCTGCTTGCACGCACAATGTACGAATCCTGCCTATAATTGGTTGAAACGCACGCGCAATGGCGGATTGTATCGCTTACACTTCATGGGAGTGTTGAAATAATTTTTTTTCAAAATATCGGAACAGTTTATAGTATTGTTAAAGATTTTCAATAAACACACACAGTCCGAAATCTCGCGGCGGTTGAGTCAAGGTACTCGTAATATATGATTATTTTTACACAGGTTACGGTATTAAGTACGATATTAAGCTCGTTACAGTCCGGTCGTCGAGAGATTGCGTGCTTGTTACCCGTCAGTTTCATACAAACTAATACGTGTTTTCCTAATTTGATTTTGACCTCTAATACAGGTTTTTATATAAACCACCACCACCAGGCACCAGTCTCTCACAAAGTTAGCTCCTTATTTCTGCACTATTGTCGAATATTAAATGTATGTACAGACGCCAGCAGGTCAAGCTACCCGAAACTGTCAAATTTTCCCAATCAACCTTGAACCTTAATGCTTTAGCGATAAAGTTGAAAATCTATTAAAGAAATTTGACAGATTGTAGTAGCTTGATGTGCTGGCGTCTGTACATAACTTGTGTAGAGAAAATAAACGTTATATTTTCTATTCTATTTTTGTCTATGGCAATGGTGCCGATGTCGACAATTCTGCCAATGTCAGAACGTTATATTTTGATTATTTTTACTAGTTATTAGACTTGTCGCACTGACAGGTGTCAGGAACTCATTCTCTCGACGGCCGGACTGTAAGTAAAGCTGTACAAGGATCTTTTGGCGCGTGGCCAAAATTGGAAGTAACGATGCCATCTCTTTTTTCATTATAATTTAAATGAATTACTTATAATAGTAATAATCACACAAATGGTTACCAACAACGCCACCCTGTCAATGTCAGTCAAGCGCCAAAAGATGCTTGTGCCACTGAAGTACTTGTCAAATGACGTAAAACGTCACATTTTTGACGTCTTCATTTGCATCGTAATATGAAAAAGTTCTACTAACAACAATAGCACCAATTATTCTAAGCGCACCGACCACTAATGCTTATCTAATAAGTAGTTGACTAACAACTACTATTAAAGGTGAATTGAAACTATGGCTTAGTAACAAACTTGTTGCTTTATACCATTAAGCTTCCCCTTGAGGACATCAATTTAAGTTGGTTCTGTAACTCCCCCCATCGACTGGCCAATTTAAGTCATTTATCTAATAGTATATCTTGTTATTTTCTTTAGTAGCATAAATAATCTGTACTTTATTTTTTACTTACCCTAAGTAGCCGAGAAAGTGTTCAAGCATCAGTTACAAAAAATCATTTAATATTTTTCACGTTTTAGTTATGGTACGTACACACGGCTACACATCAAGCTATACTTTTCCAGTATAAGCTGATCTCACATTGTATAGGATTTCCGTACGCTGCGAGACCAGCGTAAACTGGTTTTGTATAGCTTGATGTGTAGCCGTGTGTACCCCATACCAATCCGAAAACGATCGTCATACACGTCCACGTCCGTTTAAAGGCAGTTTTTTTTATTTAAAAATAATTTATTGTTGTTTTTTTAAAAACCGCTCCACCGATTTCAATATAATTTAAATGGGACCACCTGGGAAGTATACGCTTTGAAACGAAAAAAAAGAATGTTCCAAATCGGTTCAGGCGTCTTCGAGTAATCGGTGAACATAGATACATAAAAATAAAAATAAAAGATTCCCACGAATTTCATTCTTTTCTTTTTTTTAAAAAACGTTGCCCACACTAGGAATTTCTCCTGTATCGTGGGTGCGTTTACAAACATTTAAACTCACATACACAAACAGCCAGACCCGGAACAACTACTTGCAGGTCATACAAATATTTGTTCCGTGCGGGGATCGACCCCCGACGCGTAACGCAGCAGTCAATCACTTAACCGCTGCGCCAACCGTGCCGTAATTTAGAAACTCCTCCTTTTTTGAAGTCGGTTAAAAACCATTCACAGGCACATTTGAACTTTCAAGGAATCAGACAGGTCAGAAAGCATAAGCTAGTTGTCCGTTCCAAACCGTTCTAAAGAGAAGAACGTACAAGAAGCTCCAAGGACACTCTTTTAAATCAAGTTGCATATAACAAATTGATATGAGTATCTTGCGGCATAATGCAGACTTGCAGTTTTGGTCAGTACAGTGGTAGTTAGGTTTTACACGTAATAACATAACAGACACATAAAACCACGCCTCGTTTCTCCGAGAGGTAAGGCAGAGGTATCTATAGTAGGTACACCCACATTTTGCATATTGTTTTTAAGTCCCATATAAAGGGGGGCAAGCCTATTGCCAGTATGTAATAATATGTTTTAATATATAAATATGCATCTGGTCACGCAGCCCAGTTGTTTTGATGCAGGATCAGTATTTATGTAATATAAAATAAAACAAGAATGTTATTCAAGAGCAAACTATCCCGGCCACTATGAATTAAAAACTATCAAGAAAACAATTTAAATTGAAAAATGAAAGGTCGCACTTGATATTCAAACGTTTAAGAACTTAAGCTTTGGTATGGAATTATGAAATTACCGTTTTATTGCAATATAATAATTCCTTCAAACCTACTATTTCTACTGCAATACTTAAGAGAAAAACCCTTTTATATAATACATGATACGATAAGACCGCCCATTATGTCACCATATACTTTTATTCTACTTTTATATCTGTAATTTTTGGTGTACCTAATAAAGAGTATTCTATTCTATTCTAGGTACATGAAAAAACTTTTGCATCCTGAATTTTGAAACTCTGGTGAAGATTCGGGTACATTCATTTACTAAATTCAGCTGTCGAAATGTTGTAGGAAACTATTGTGAGGAAACCGGCATGTCCTAGAACCAAAAATTCGAAGTCGTCACATGACTTCGAATTTTTGGATCTATAAACCCGCACTGGGCCCGTGTGGTGGATTACAGCCAAAGAGAATAATATAGTCTTTGATTACAGCCCACTCCTTCCCACCGAGAGGAGGTCTGTGTCCTAACAGTGGGAATATTATAGGCTGATTATGATTAAATTTATTAACTTCATTGACCACCATTTATCTGGTCAAACTTTCAGAATAATTTTGTTTTGTTGGTAAATTGGTGTGAAGAATAACATTTCTTTTTTAATTTACTCATTCATTTTCAAATATCTTTTTTTTACCTATATTATAACTATAAGAACACATAACAAAATGTACTTAACCTAAGCTACAATAACATAATATATAATTGATCCGCTTTAAGAGGCTAGCGATTCGCATTTCAAAGCTTTTGAGACATGGTTTTAACTATTTACAATATAAATTCAACACACAATTATTATATGCACATGATGCCAATAACGGAAATTGTTTACAAATATATAATTTTAATGGTTGCGTGTAGGTATAAAAATAATGATTTAAGTAATTTGCCGAATGCACGGTGAACGTACGTAAGTACTAGCAACTGTGCGAACAGTACTTTCAATATAAAATGGTTTCAAACTTCTGAAGATACCGATAACTCAATATTCTTAATACAATAAATTATCATACTAGCTACCGCTTATGATACCCGCTGGTTTACCAATCCAAGCATCGCGTTCAGTGCAGTCTTTTCCCCGCATTTTGAACGACGTCTTTTGAGAACTGAGATTTCATTCAAAACTACTTATAGCTTTCATAACAAGGACTTTTTATAAGTTGCCAACTTATCTCCTTCTGATCCCATTTCATTTGTTAATGGGTTTTGTTTAGAAATTAGTATAGGATACACTTCATGAGGGGCTTCATGGGGGTCATACCAAGCGTAAAATAATAAAAATGCGGGTTATTATTAAGATTGCTTGGCATGGCAATTAGGGCAATATATTTTCTGAAATACAAATGACAATAACAGCATTGTAACTAGTTGGAATGCAGATAGCATCAAGCCTTGTAAGGTCATTATATTAATCAGTGTCAGATATATCTATCTTTTACTCAAATTTATCAATATTTTACATACAGGTCTAGATACCAATATCACTTAGCCAGGGATATTAATTAACTTAGCAAACTTATACTGCAAGTATATTAAAATCACAACTGTCATTTGATTAGACAGTTGTAAAAAATTGCCTTTTATATATACACACTTATTCGTCAAATACCAATCACAATGTTATAGCAGCCCAACGAACATAAACTGCAACTTCCTTATTTGAAAACAAATGCAATCGTAAATTCTCAGTTTGACAGGGACCCTGCTGTCACTGTCAAGCTGACAAATTAGTCTAACACTGATATAGATTGGTATTATATTTTACTCTCTTCCGGTAATATTGATTTGATGAATCGGAGCTGACAACAACACCCGCGTTGGCCGGAAAATGATCCGTTAAAAGGTTTTTTGTTCACGTCGGTTTTCACGAAAATATTTAAAATATAGCAGGAATTTTTATTTTATTTAATAGGTACTTTTTTGAGAAATATTATTTTAGACGGTTTACGTTTTTTGATATAAGCAACGCTCATTCATTTATGATACAGTTATTTTCTTTGAGGTTAATAACCTTTCTATCGGTTAGTTAGGAAATTTAAGAAAGAATATTTCAACACTCTCTGTCGGACTAGTGGATGTTGAATGCAGGATTTCAACTTGATAACAGTTCTAGATAGTGAAAATTCATACCTAATTAAGATGAAGTCTATTATCTAAAGTAGGTCATTTTGTAACAAACGTACCGATGTTGGGTGGACTATAGGTATTCATTTATCCTAGTAGAAAAAAATATTAAATAACTTATTCGTTAGATTTACTTAACAGTAAAAAGATGGTTATTTATTTTATTCCCGTTAAAAGGCGTAATAATAAGTCTAGCATTGATATGATAATAATAATAACCCCATCGCCGTATCTCTACGTTGACGACGTGGTGGGGCTTGCGCGCTCCGAACTCTAGGTCTGTGCCGGTAGAGTTTACTTTGCTGGAACAGGTCTAGGGTGAGGAGCCAGACCAAGAGAGATACAGAAAACCGCAGGGCAGCATGTGGCGTGCTGTTATGCAGTAGCGAGCCCACGGAACCTATCTCCCGGAAGAAGTCTTGTTCCTCATCTCTGGCTTGCTTTTATAGGCCGGCAGGAGTGGTGATACGCAAGAGCAAACGTGCTCGGAGCAAAGGAAGTATTCCAGTAAGTGCTGGTAGGGATCTTGGCCATCTTCCGGGTTCTGGGATTGTCCTAATAGTCGTGGAATACCTGTCCACTCGTCAAGCACCTCAGGATATGTTCTCCCTCACTACGTCACTAAGTGCTAGCAAAAAATGCCAGGGAATCATTATTAAGTGTGCTAGTCATCCCCTGCCATTTTTTTCGTGTATGATAAAACATTAATCAGGCAGGGGCTGTAGTCCTTACCTAGTTCTAAGTAACCAATACACTATAGCCACCCAAACCCATAGCCCAATATGGTTTGTTCCCATGTTCTGCGATAGTCAGATTATTAGATATAGAAAGATTATGTTCGAATATTTATATACACATTGACATTGATGAATTTTATACATACAATGACATGAGTAATTACTTTGTAAAGTATTATATTATTTAAATTATTGTGAATGTGAAGATTATGTGGATTATTACTTTTTTATTTTATTTCTTAGTTAGTTTCACGATCTGGCAGCTTGAGTAATTTATGCGGCCTACCCAAATGTCCTTTCTTTGGTATTGTTCGTCGAATCGTTGTGCTCCTTAAGTTCTCAGTTGAGCGGCAAGATTACTGACAAATGCGTGCACTGACTGGACAGGTCCGCTCAATCTGTATGGTTTTTCCTCAAAAGACCATTTCAGACACCAATCTACATGGTCTTCACATGATCTGACCAAGATTATGTCTGGACTTTAAAAGAGACTGTGACCTCTGAGTTTGTTTCGGCCTTTCTTCTCAGAGTAGTCAGTTATGAAACGCCGACCTCATCTAGTTTTAAAAATATGATTGACATGTAAAAGTGTTTGTAACAAACCTACTTACAGAAATAAAATCATTTATCATTTATCATTTATAGTCCTGCACCAACCAGGGGCTGTCCTTGGGTGCACTTGCATAGTGCATACTGCGATAATCGCCAGTTGGTGCCTCAACTCTTAAAGTTGTCTAAAGGGCCTCTGCGAGTTATCTTTGACCCCTCGTACGCCTTTCTAAGGTCCGGGACCCTTGGGTCCCGAGATATGTCTAATAATAATATCATGTTATTATTTTAATAATAATAGGTAAAAAAAATATATATAATAATAATAACGTTCTTTCATCAAAAAGTAAGAATACAATAAGTGTCATGTTCGGTGAGCCACAAACTAAGTGTCGCATATAATTATCGTATCTTGTGGCTCAGGAGTGCGAATTTAATAAAATTATAATGGTTACCTTACAGTTTGAGAGAGAACAGATAAGGGTTCAAATAAAATAAAACATTCGTGAGATTCTGAACACGAAATAAAAACTAGAGTGGTTTACGGTGGGCTTGTGTTATGGTGTATGTGGGGGTGATTGTGTGGGTGAGTGGATGTGATGGTGTGTGTGTCAGGGGCTGTGATGGTGTGTGTCGGTGTGCTGCTGCGTTACGTGTCGCGGGTTCGATCCCCGCACGGAACAAATATTTGTAGGACCTGCAAGTAGTTGTTCCGGGTCTGGCTCTTTGTGTATGTGAGTTTAAATGTTTGTAAACGCACCCATGATACAGGAGAAATAACTGGTGTGGGGCAACGCAAAAAAAATAATTGTGCGTGTGTGTGTATTATAGGTGGACCAAGTAACTATCTTACGACGACACCAAAGCCTTGGTATAGACCAAGGCTTCAGTGTCGTCGTACGATGGCTTAAAAAGATCTGAAGTTAGGGATTTCTTACTAATGGTGGTTGAACAGTCTTTTAGGTCACAGATTTTGCTAACTTTATTATAAGTGTTGGGATGGGAAAAATTGGTACAGGACGTCTAGTTCAGATTTGGCGTTTGGTATGGGTACTCTGAAGACACGCTTGTTTATTATGTCTCTGTAGTTATTTATTTATTTAACACTTCAAGTACACAAATGTACATGTTTTTATTGCTGCGTGGTATTTAAGGGTTTTGCTTGGAGAATTAATATTTGTCGTACCCTGAGGACTTGAAACTCCTGGTAAAGTAGGTCAGTAGGGAACCTGATAGGTTTTTGGCCAGCGTGAGCAGCGTTGGGCCATGAGTACCACCCAGCGGAACACCTAATGCGATACGCAAACTGCTTTGAAGATAACCTATTTTGGATTATTGTTGCCGCGATGTCAAGTAGCTTCGGAACTATTCTAGAAGCATACCTCTTATACCTGATGCCTCTTATTTCTTTAGAAGAAGCGCGGGTGAAGCAGTTTCGAAAGCTTTTGTCAAATCAAGAAAAACGTCTTCCGGTATGCTGTCCCCACCCCAGAACCTTTCGACCCCATCGTCCATCTGATCTGCAAGCAATGTGCCCTGCCCACTGCCAATTAAGTTTGGCATTTTTTCAGGCTATGTCGGTTACCTTGGTCCTCCCACAGATCTCAGTCTCGTGCTGTCAAAAGTAACTCGTATTCCTGCTAAGATTCAAGGTAATGGGATCGCGCATTAGGATTTTTCATACAAACTTGGTTACTCTATAACTCCGATTCCCTAGGATTTGTACGATACAACTGAAGCAGGATTTTTCTTATATTACACGGAATCTATTGGTATGAAGCTTCTTTGAATCGGTTACTAGATTTTCGGTGCATACATAATAGAACTTCTCCTTTACCTACATTTTTGACAAGATTTTGACACTATCACTGAAAGGAGATTGTGATGAAAATGTAGCATTTTGAACATTTTTAAATACGGGAAGTCCTTCAGATTGTCTTATCTGAGTTTCTGAAGAAATTCTTTAGATATAGAATCTCTTACTGTGCCAGAATGACCCTAACAAACGAAAAAGTGATTGTTACAATTGCTAAAGACTTCTGCCTCTCGATTTCTACATAGAATGATCTTTTAGTTCTATGACCGTATTTATCCACCCTTGGGACAACTACATGAACAGATTAGTGGACTGGTAGGTAGGCCTACACGCTGCTGACCATTCTTATGGAACAGTCACAGTAGGTAAATTAGTGGTAAAAAGGAGAATGGGCGAAAATATATGGGACTCGGTTCAAATTTCCACCACTAATGAGAGCTATGTAGCTGAATAGTCCACGAAATAAAGATCAACTTTTAATAAGTAACCAAAAAAAACCATGTTTAGCATTGGGAACTCTTCTGCTCCGATAACATTACAAAACATCGCCCGCCGTCTGTTTAAGTTTCTTACTGTAATATACGCACCCAGGCGATTGGGTTGTTCATGCAGCCTTTCCCTCATAATTTCTTTAACATGCCTGCTGTCCTGAATGTCTACATGGAAAGCATTGGTGAGAGATGCAGCTACTTGAAAGTCTTCCGGCATCTGGTGCAAGGACAGATAAAAAAAATCTTGCCATAACAGCTTAAAGTCACGTTTGAAGCGGCCGTTTACGATTTCAACGACCCAGCGGCAAAGTGTGACTTGAGTGAAAAAATAATGAAAAGCGTTGTCTTCATTCTCCGCTGTTAAGCCTCGCATAAATAATCGTGCTATCGCTCAAAACCCTGATCGCGTGTTGCTGATGGTGACGAATAGAAAAGTAATGAAAAAATCCATGACAAAATTATTATTTTGTTTTGTCATTACTTTTTACTGACAGCATATTTTTTTGCTTTCATATTAAAAGTTACTCTTTATTTAGCGGACTATTAAGTTACATTGGTCACGTTAGTGGTGGACATTTGGACCAAATTTGCCCATTATCCTTTGGTATTAACAGCGCCGTAATTTATTTATTTAACACTATAAGCACACAAATGTACAGAGGCGGACTTAGTGCCATAGGCAACCTTTGGGTGATGCAGAGACAAATGTTACCACAGTTCGGCCGCCTGGAGCCTGCACTCACGCAATAAAACAGATGACTTATCCCAAATGGTCATAGCGCTCACACACTTTGTATCACTATTATGTACAGTGTGCTCTATTTGGGATTTGTCGTAACATCTTGGCAAGATGCCATACCGTTATGTCACCAAAATGGGTGTAGCCTTTCTTCATTTCCGTGTCAGTACTCATTTCCTCATTGTCATGAAATATTTGCCATAAGGAAATGGAGAAAAAAAAATGGTAAACAAACGATTTCCATAATTGCGAAAGATAGAAACAGTTTTTTTTTTACTGGCCAAAACTCCCACTTTATATAGGAAATCGATTTTTTCAGTAAGTGTAGCCAGTGTTGCTGCATCGTAATGCCCAGTTGAGGTAAAACCATTTCAATTGCATAAAACCATAGGTATAATATAGTATATATAATATAGTATATATAATATCCATTAATAGATTCGATATGCCTATATCGAATCTATTAATGGATAATCTTGCAAATTCACGTTTAAATCAATTTGTCTTCACGACAAAATGGTCAAATAATTTAGACGGCGACATTAAATAATACGTTTTGTCACAAATGTCAAATACCTTTCCTAACATATTGACTGGCACCAGAAATATGCATACCTACCGACCGACTTACGTTTTATCGATGAATTTCCATTTATTTCTTAATATTTTATTACCAATTCGAACTTTCAGACTTGGATACATTAGTCTAGCAAAATAAGTTACGGGTATTTCGAGAATCTTTTAAAGTAAGTGGTTTTGCATAAGGTTTTAACAATAATAAAGATAGCTTAAAATTTCATTACATAACATGCTGACGGACTGCGTCATCATCATCAATAGAGCCAGAAAGCAGGCACTGCTGCACATAGGCCTCCCTCAATCGACACACCACAACAACACCCCACAACGACCGGTCTTGTGATTGATTGTACGAAATATATCTTTGAACTAGGTAATACATATCCTGAAAAACAAATCGTACGAATCAATTTCTTCGCCTAAACACGGTCCACCTATAACCGAGTTAACTGAGATTGTATCGCCATTAAGGCACAATTCCACGAAGCACTAATCGCCAATCACTTCCACTCACTCATCTAATCTGAAGGCGAGCCAATCAAGGCAATAACACCATGCTACCATTTGCTTTCGTCTGGCAACTAGTGTGTTCTGTTCTCTTTTATCTTTTAATTACCGTGAAGAACAGAATGTGTGTTTGCAAAGAAATATAACTTGGTACCTACTGAGCAAAATGGTTTATGTAGTTACGAAATACGTTTGTTGACCTGGCCCTGCAGTCTCGACATATTTAGCAATCGTTTTCGGTTGCTAAGTCCTAACAATCTAGATGTAAATGTTGATGTAAATGTTTGGTATTCTCGACACTCAAATTTATCGGTTGTTACCTACCGGTACCTACCTAAAATACCAGTAACAACCGATAAATTTGAGTATGGAGACCACCAAATATCGTTACATCTGGATTGTTAGGACTTAGCAACCGAAAACGATTGCTAACTATGTCGAGACTGCAGGACCAGGAGAGATTCACATGACGAAATTTCGTATACGGATTGAGATGTGGGTTTCGCCATCTTGGTTTTATTGCATCTGCTGCCAAGTATTATGAGATAATAAACATTTTCTGAATATAATTTCGATTCATTTCAGTCTATAAAATGCTACCTATATGGTGTTACTTGAATGGATAGAATAAGAAATTTGTACGTATATAAGAGGAAAAAATCTGATGGAAGCTGTGACGGAAAAGTTTGGTGGCAATTGGTTGACATGGTATGGGCATGTGATGCGGAGGAATGAGAAAAATGATGTTAGGAATGTTCTGAGTATGAATGTGGATAGCTTTAAGAATATGGGAAGATCAAAGAAACGATTGAAGGACTGCGTGAAAGATGATGTAGCTAGAAAGCGCGTTACTACCGATATACAAACAAATATGGAAGAAAAAAGACATGTTTCACCGAACCCAAATAAATTAGGTTAAGGTCAAGAGAATGAAAATAAGCCTTTAATAAACTATAAAACAGCTAAGCACAACCAAAATTACGAGTAAACCAGAACATACAAAGGAGCTTATACACCTTCCTACTACAGCCGCAACACTTCACTAAACCACTAAACATTGCACTCAAACTTGCACACAAAATCCGGTATACCGGAGTGCAATCTCCGAAAGTCCCAATTAAGCGAGTCCCAATCACGGCATCAGCACATTTCCAGTTCGCTTTCAATCGGTGCGATCGCTACATTAACCATCCGATATGATTTCGTGGCTGTGCGGCGATTTCTTGCTCGTCTATTAAGGCACTAATAGTTCACTGTTTTGATTGAATCGCGTTTCAATACAGATCACATCGTAGCATTTTATTAATGAGTGGTTTTATGGTTGTTTTCCTTGTGTTGCTATAAATGATAATCAATATATTACAGGAATTTCCAGATGTAAGTACCACCGATTTTTTAATAAATTACCCCCATGTTCAGCTCAAATTGATGCAAAAGCCCCCAATTATGTGATGCATGACAGCATTAGCACATTTCCAGTTCGCTTTCAATGGATGGGATTACCATATCGGTCATCCGATACGATTTCCGTGGTTATGCAGCGATTTCGTGCTCGTCATAAGGCATTAATAGTTCATTGTTTATATTATATGGCGTTTTAATACAGCGCACATCATAGCTCGTTCTTAATGAGAGGTTTTTGTGGTGGTTTTTCCTTGTGTAGCAATAAAATAATGATAATCAATAGATTAAAGTGTTTTCTTTTAAATGAAAATACCAACGATTTTTTTAACAAGCAACCCTCATATTATGAGTCAATTATTTGGGAATAAATTGTGGTTTTGCATGGAAATTCATGCGGAATATCGATGCCATACGATTTGCGTGGCTGTGCGGGCAATTCGTGCTCGTCTATAAATGCACCAATAGTCCATTGATATGTTTTTATCGCGCTATAATAAAACGTTGAATGTGGCTGACGTATTTTTTTATTGTCATCAATGAATTAATTTTTGTTATGATTTTCCTTGTATTCTCTGTAAATGATATCAATAGATAATTATAATACCTATAAAAGTTTGTGATGTTTCTTTATTGAAAAAGCCAAGAGGATAATGACGTATAAAGTACCCTTATTCATTCAAAATAGCTCAAAATCTGATCTTGCTTAAATTAATTCTCTTAATTAATCGTTGCTATATAAATTACCAAAGTATTATATAACCGTGTCTTCCCTAAAGGAAATATAAATAAATAAATATCGTCTGACATTGCACACAGCACCATCTAGTTCCAAGTTAAGCACTTAACACTTAAGGGTTGTGTTATGGATACCAGATGGTTGATAAACTACTTAAATACATTTTTTTTTGTAAATACATACATATTATAAATATACATCCATGACTCGGGTACAAATGTCCATATTCATCATACAAACATTTTGCCCCTACCGGGATTCGAACCCAGGACCATTTGGTTTCGCTGACTACACTTAGCCACTGTAGCCACTACACCAAACGTGTCGTCAAAATATAATAATTATAATACGGATAACATACTTGTAAAAATATCAGTGAAAGTAGATGACAAACAATTCGAGTGCCAAAGATAAATACAGTAAGCTTCTAACGCATATCCAATCCTAGACTTACTAAGAAACGTTGAGACGAAGAACAATGTTCATACCATAAATCATCTACCCAAGTACGCTAGAAACCAGGACGTTTCATTAGTATTGAACTGACAGACAAAGACAGATAACTCAGTCCGACTCTAACCCGCCGGCTGACACAGATTTAACGAAATTAAACCACGGATCTTAAGACCAGTTTTAATTAATACCTAAGAATAGACTTCAATTCGAAAAGACTTCTCTAATCTCGAGAAGCGACGCAATGAAGTGTGTAAACCCACACAAAGACTCGGTTTCGAAGATATTCAATCGATTTCTTTTTCTCGATTCGTGATTTATATTTCGAGATTTATATGAACGAGTTTCAGAGGAACTAGAAGAGTATTGAAGAGATTTATTACGTTGGTCTTTCGAAGCTGAATGTGCTTGATTATCAATCGTTCTGAAACTTTATGAATTAATTTTGTACATTAATATTTACTTCACAATATGGATGTGGACGTTAGAAGATGGATGGACGTTACAACATAAAGTGTTATGAAGCTACATTTCAAATTAGATTCAGTATATTACTAAGCTTAGGCAGAGTGGAAATCGTCTGAAATGTATATGTGTACCTTGGCTAACATTTCGATGGCCTCTTTTTAATAGGCCTTTCCCATAAATAATCTTCCACTCTACAAGTAAAATTTCATTTTCGAGGCTAATATTCAAATAACTTTCCCGTCATAACTGTAATGATCAAACAGAACGCGACTGAGACCATTCATAAAGATTTAATATCACGGCATTTGATTTAAAGCCAAATTCTTCCCCAAATTTCTTCAAAGTAAACGCCTAAAAGGGACTATAATCAAAACGTCGCAAAAATGTCCTGTGACAAATATGAAAAGGATCTTGACGAAGAAAGTTATAGAAATTCGCTGCTCAGCTCGTGTGAGTGCAACTCAATCGGTGTCACAAAAGAACGTTTGGAAAATTCATAAGGGCCATATACCATATCCTTGCCGGGAACGGGTTGGATCACGCGTCACACAAAGAATATGGTCTTTAGAATTTAAAAGGGGAATTTATGGGCACAAAAGAATAAATGGCTTTAGAATGTGCTTTCTAAGAGAATATTGTGGTCTTGACTGAAAGCTTATTCTTCATTCTCAAATTGAGTTTTAGCGGTTCAGTTTTCAAAATGAAAGATAACGGCAGGATAAAAGGACCCCGTTAAAATCTGCAAACGAGGGCAAAAAGACCAAAAATCTATTCACTTTCAAGGAAAACATCGCCCGTAAAACCCGCTCCATTTCCCGGTTCCCCACATAAGACCAAAGGGGAAAAGTTTAAAACCATTACGTATTTGTAAAAAACTTTACTTCGCTGATCTTCAGTGAAAAACCCACGCAAAAGTTTGTGAAACTCTATAAATGGGAGCATGAGTCGTTGTATAATCAAAAGCTGGGTCGACCACAACTTCAGAATATTTGCAAGCTGCGGTAAATTAGCGCGGAACTACTACGAACTATAACATTCTGTGGTGAGAGGAAGTCATCATCATCATCATTTCAGCCGAAAGACGTCCACTGCTGGACATAGGCCTCCCCCAAGCACCTCCACTTCGACCGCTTTTGTGCTTCCCGCATCCAACGGGTTCCTGCGGCCTTGACAAGATCGTCTGTCCACCTTGTGGGAGGCCTTCCAACGCTACGTCTTCCGGTAGGCGGTCGCCACTCTAGAACTTTCCGGCCCCATCGGCCATCTGTTCTGCGAGCAATGTGCCCTGCCCACTACCACTTAAGTTTGGCAATTCTTCGGGCTATGTCGGTTACCTTGGTTCTCCTGCGGATCTCTTCATTTCTGATTCGATCACGCAGGGAAACTCCAAGCATAGCCCTCTCCATTGCCCTTTGGGTGACTTTTAGCCTTCTAATAAGGCCCATTGTGAGCGACCACGTTTCAGTACCATATGTCATCACTGGCAACACGCAGAGGAAGTGGGTTGTCAAATATACGGGCATGACTGACAATCGAATTATTTGGTTTAGTCATTTGGTTTTGCTAAATGATTGATCGTGAAACGTGTCGGATTCGACAGAACAATAATGTGAAATCGAAATGAGGTTAGTTAAATATTTCTGTTTGTAAGAATGAGTTCATTAGTTTGACGCCTACACGTAAGGTAGGTGGGTAAGTTTATTGCGTAATGTGTTATGAAACTTGTCGCGCTTTCTATTTTTACTTGCCAATAATGGCACCCACAATTTTAGGTGAAAAGGGCTATTTTAGGTTGTTTTTTTCTGGTGTAATGTGGGCGCACTACAGGGACACCTATGCCTAACACAACGGGGATTGTAGGCGTTATGTTATGTAATGTATGTACTATTTTAGGATCTGTTTAATCTGAATTACGGACAGACAGATGAGGAGAGTTTGTGCTTTGTATGAAGTTATGAATAGATATGATAAACAAAGTAAAAAAATGTGCCTACGAACAACAGTTTGCTGAAATATTTTTATTCTAATACTAATGATTGAATAGCTTTTAATAATATTAATCATGTATGTCAATATTGGCAAAACATAGCGCACTACCTAATATTTAAGATCTTTGTATACAATCACCTATGTTTGACAAATAAATTATTCTATTCTATTCTACTTTATATTCTATTTATACTAGAACTAATGAGAATACAGGTACTTACGACTCGAAATCTACACAATATGCATAAACAGCCTATAACGTTCTCACTGCTGGGATACAGGCCTCCTCTCGGCGAGAAAGAGTGGGAATAATCCACCACGCAGACCCAGTGCGGGTTGGTAGATGTCACATGTCTTCGAATTTTTGGGTTCTAGGACATGCCGGAAATTTTACATAGGGTGATATAATGGGCGGTCTTATCGTCAATATAAATAAATAAATATCGTCTGACATTGCACACGGCACCATCTAGTTCCAAGTTAAGCACTTAACACTTAAGGCTTGTGTTATGGATACCAGATGGTTGATACACTACTTAAATGCATTATTTTTTTTCGTAAATACATACATATTTTAAATATACATCCATGACTCGGGTACAAATGTCCATATTCATCATACAAACATTTGCCCCTACCGGGATTCGAACCCAGGACCATTTGGTTTCGCTGACTACACTTAGCCACTGTAGCCACTACACCAAACGTGTCGTCAATGTATATACAATAACACAATTATAATACCACGCCTTATTACCACGAAGGCATAACTTAACGCACTTAAAGGACACCCAGATTTTGCCAGATATATTAAAGTACTCCCATGTAATAGAGGACGAGCCTATTGCCATCAACCAGACTCTGGGCTACTATCGAGAAATTCCAGATAGAAAACCCAATAACACTTTGTCCAACCTAGGAATCGAACTTAGGACTCATGCTCAACAGTAGCGCTTGCAACCACTACACCAACGCGGCGGTAAAAAAAAAGAACGAATTATAAAAAAAAACCGTTAGAAAAACAAAAAAAAAGAAAGAAAATACGTTTATTTGCGGTAAACATGACGCAGAGAACGAACACAAATACACAAATAATAACGAGTTGGGGGAAAATATGCGTCACATCCATGCAAAACTGCCATCGCTCAGCATAATGCAACGACCCTATGCGAGACAGAGCCCCAGCGCTAATTTTCAGTAACAGCCGGCGCTGACGTGACGTTGTCAACCGGTGTAACAAACGCTAAGATAAAATATACAATAAGAAATAAACACATATACACATTACCTAGTTAACATTATAATTAAAATTATTAGTCTATAAACATTATACAAGTAAAATCGCAACATTCCGGGCAACGACTCACGCGCCTTTGATAATCTGTGCGTACAGCTGTCATAAAAGTATAGGTTTGACGTGAGGTATTCAAATAAATAATTTTAGCTAACTCTGTTTTTATAAGCACCACTCATCACGTAAATTGACAATAAAACATTACGGTGCCCTAGAGATGCAATATCGTATACAAGGTACAGCAATTTGATGTATGTCCTGGCCCAGACAAATTAATCTCAATTATGAATGGTATGGCTCATGTAGACCGTCGTTACGGCGCTTTATTGGACCGAAAATTGGTGTCAGAACTCAGACTATGTTATTACTAAGTAACGTAGGTAGTGTTAATCTACGTGGTATTTAACTTTTGATTGACTCTTCTTGCGGTAATAAATTTTAATTTTCATTTATCTTTTATAAAAGATTTTCTACTGTTTTGTTAATATGAGAACGTTGTAAGCCTTGTAGACTTTTCCTATTTTGTTAAGTATCTAGTACTTGTTGACAGGCCTGCACTGTCCTCTCATACCTTTTTTATTTCTGCATCACTATTTAGTTTTTTTTTTTTTTGAGGGTGGGTATCCTCAAATAACGTCTCCCGCTCTGGAGTGGAGCGGAAGCGGAAGGGCGTGTCAGCGGCCATGGTAACCCTTTCGGACTTTCCCGCAACCCTGGCAGGCATCGGCCCTAGCGGACCCCGTCATTGTTGCTGACATCTCTTTGAGGCGCGCGTGGAATACAATGCGCCGTCGACCCGGGCCTGGTCCTTATCGGACGGCGAGCTACCCATTGCTCAGACGCCCAGAGCGTCTCCTGCGGTGGCTAGGGGCGTGACGGCGCGAATTTTGCCTCTCCCTCACGCGTTCCGCCTTCTTCTTCGCGAGAATTACTGGGACGGTGAAGGTGACCGGTTCCCATGCCCTCTCTATCACCTCCACGAGGACACAGCGGTGCTCCGCCCAAGCCGGGCAGACCTCCATTCTGCATCACCCTAAATTTGACTGGTAGAAAATGCCTCAGGCATTAAGTCCGTTTTTGTACTGTATTTTTTTTTACTTGTGCATAAAGTATTAATAAATAAATAAAAATGCCTATTAGCACTGTTATTTGAAAACAATGTAGGAGCCTATTAGTTTTAAAAGAGTTAACCGCCGAGTTTCTTGCCGGCTCTTCTCCATAGGAAACCACCAATTGGAAACGCGCATCTAGCTTCTGACTTTTCATAAGTGCCCATGTAGGAATATTAGAAAAATAATATAAAAAAAAATGAAATAAAATATTTGGTTTTGATAACATGACACAACGCCTGTATTCTCGAAAAAGGGAAGGCAGAGGTGTATCTAAGTATGATGTACTACACGGAGTTCTGTGTAGTGTACATACCTTATAGTCTATAGCTGAGGTATTTAGGAATCTATTGTGAAGTGATTAGATATCGATTTCAATTAGAAAGAAAGAAAGAAAATAAATTTATTTGACCCAGGTTAAAGCACACAATATTACACAAAAACAGACCAACAGAAAGTACTTAAGATAGTATTGTGTGCCTCACGGCTGCGCCAAATAGGCCCAGTTCAGCATAGATACCAGACAACTAGTGCCTGACGCTGGTTTTCAACTGGACCTTATGTTACGATTACGGATGTAAATCAGTTTTATAGTGAGTGTAAATATTGAAATAAAAATAGATAGATAATTATTATGTGTAACTGTGTGAATTACTTAACCAAATTTTAATTTATCCTTCTTAAGTCACTGAAGGACACTGAACGAGACACAATAGAATCTTTATTGTTATTACGTCGACGGGCGTTTAGTGTCCACAAAGTGTTAATAATAAAATAAAATAAAACATTTGACCAAAGAGATAAAAAATTCAATTAAAGCTTAATTTTTCCTCAGACTAATCATTCGGTCTTATTACAAAACAAGGTTTTTCTTTTGACATGGTTTAAACCATCGAGCCTGTTTTTGAAATAAGAACATAACTGAAATCGAAATACAGTTCCTTTTACAAAACTGTCAACTTAGTCCGGTCTTAGATTGTCAATTTTGTATTAAGAACTTTACTAAAGTCGGCATAAAATTCCAAATACAAAAACTAAATCGAATGTGTAGGTTGGGGCTAAAGTTAGATCGTGTTTTGTAATAAGACGGATTGAGTTTTCCTCATAGAATCTTTCCTCTAAAGATTATTCAGAATGTGAATCTAACGAATTTACTTGAGTTTTTTGTACTAACACTACTGAAAGAGAATAACTAGTTACTCTCCTACTTAATTATCGTCAAACGTTTTCCTCAAGAATGTCTATTATCAAAGGCACAGGGTGAAGTATTGTTTTGTTGTCCTAATTGCTTTACCAAACCTCAGATTAATAAACTAAATAGCATCCTAACCGATCAACACCCGTCATGTTGACAAATTTATGAGGTAAAGTTTTTATTTATTTTGTGGGAATGTGGTCGAGAAAACAATAATCTATATCTTAGTAAAATTATTATCTAAATTGACGAATATTCTGTTCATTTACATAATTGTTATTATTAGGTCTTGTGAAGATACCTTTAAAAATATTTGTTCGACGTAGTACTTACTACGGCCATAACGTTTTTGCCTCCTGTAACTATTTTCGAGTTTTTAGAGTAGGTATGGGTGTTGATGTGCAGTTGGGAAATTAAATGTTAAGCAAATTGACACCGTAACGTCAATTTGCCATGTTATAGCCTTTTCATACAACTGTCAAAGAATGATGTGTGATTTGAATATGCGGATAATTTAAGCTTAATAATTAATATCCCTGACTTCACTTACTAGCACACCACATTTAAAATATTAGGCTGATAACTGTATAAGTAAACTGTTATCATAATAAATTATGCCATCCATAAGCTTACATACAATAAACCAAATATTTTAAATTCCAAGTAATTTTTCAATTAATAAACTAACTCTTTAACAAATAATAATAGCAATCAACTTCATGCTTAACAAGTATTTTGTATTCAATTACATTCGAATTTTCATTTTCATTCAATTACATCGAACAAATTAGTTTTCAATACAAAAGCCCGTTTCCGGGAAGCTGCAATACCATTTTTGTTATTTATTTATTTATTTTGTATAAGGTGTAGCGAAGCTACTTCTTCAACTTACAATTTTATATAAATTAAAAATTCTGACAACAGTACAATAAGATATTTTTGTTAGTAGATATTCTTCTATTGTTTTGTGGAATGCGGACCGGTTTCTTGAGCGAGCGCCTGCGTCTTGCCTACCTACCTTTATCACTCTCGCGGCGCGCGCCGCAGTCGAGAATCCGTACTGACCGCAAGCGCATGTCACTCTCGCTCGTGCTCCGCCGCTTAGCACTTCACACGTAGTTTACGCAGGTGTTAACCAGTGCTTGCAAATCTTGTGCCTAGTGCTATTTTAGTGTTAACTGTGTCTATCGCTTTCTTTCTGTGCTATTCATTTCGCCTTCTATTGTACTATCTGTGTCCTGTGAAATCTGTGAACTTTCAGACATTATATTTCTTCTTTTCTGTAAGCTGTTGTTTGCTTAATACTCGGCAACCCATCAACGCTTCAAAGGTAGCTTCACAGCTGACAGTAAAAATAACAAAATTATTATTCCAAACATTACGCCAATTACGAAGTACCTACACAGAAAATAAGAAATACAGAGAGTGACATAATTGCCCAAGGCATTAAGAGTGTTTATACCTTATGAGTGGCAACGTCGCAATTTAGTGTCATATTTCGTGGTTTTCAATTTTTATCATTTAATCGGAGCTATATTTGAAAAATCTGTTTAATTAACTTTTTAGAATTATGTGAAAACTGTGTAAAAGGTAAGAAATCGTTGCGTTTACAGTTGTATTTATATGCAAATAATACATTGGAAACTTACAGGGCGTTATTTTCATTGTAAAATAACTGTAAGCACGGTTACTTACTTTTTAAACAGTTTCACGTAATTCTAAAAAGTTAATTAAACAGCTTTTTAAAATATAGCTCCGATTAAATGATAAAAATTTAAAACCACGAAATATGACACTAAATTGCGACGTTGCCACTCATAAGGTATAAACGCTCATATGTCCGCCTTTGTACAGTTTTTACTTGTGCATAAAGTTTTAATAAATAATTATTAATATTTAAGTGTGGGCATGTGCGTATCTGTGCGGTGTGAGTGCTGTAAATGTGTGTGACGATGATGTATGAATGACTATGAACGTATGACTAAACAGGCACTATTTAGTTAGCGGAATATCCGGCGTTTGATGGAGGATTTGGATAATCTCATTTTTAAGTCTGTTTCGTGTGGTATTAATGGGAGTGGTTATCTATCCTTCAAAACAACATACAAGCCGACGACAATACGACAATAAATTAAACTGTGTTACATATCTAACGCCGTTCCCAGTCTGCATACAAAAATTAAATCAAATATATCCAATAGTTTAGTCACTATAGCTAGCCAAAGAACGGTATTTAGTTTGTTTGAAAAAATCACATTTTTATATTTTGAGGTTAGGATTTATTTAATAGTTTCAAAATACTCTAATGCTTTAGTATTGCCAGTGTTTTCATTTATTGTCGTATTGTTGGCTGCAGATTCTATAACGATTATAACAATAATGACGTCCAAACTGAACATCTGAAAATATAGTTTTGAGAATGTTTGTCTGGATGTATGTTCTGGATTGGCGCAATAACGGTTTAACTGATTTTGATGAAATTTGGCACACAGATAGTTTGTAGTCTGGATTAACACATAGAATACTTTTTATCCCAGTAGAACGTTCCAGTGGCATATTTTCCGACAACCACGCGGGCGAAGCTGCAGGCCAAAGCTAGTTTAAATAGCTCATAGTTCATCATATCAATCAACATCGTTGCAGAATAAGATAAGGAATCTTATTCTTATTCCCAGAATACACAAGATGAGTTTGACTCGAGACGGATGAATAAGACAACGTGTTTATTGTGAATTTTATTATGACACGTTTGTAATAATAAAAATACCTGACTTACGTTGACAATGGTAAGTAACAGCTAGCGACATCTATTGCCTTGAAACATCAAACATAAATGATAGTCGGTTATTCAAGATTCACTGTCCAAATTACAGGAAACAAATAAATGAAAAACACAAGCACTTATTCAAAATCAATTTGTAAATAGAATGCATTATTTAGGCTTGAAGTGACACCGCACCGATTGCGCCAATAGGGTATTATGCATGTATTTATTTTATATTTTTAATTCGTTGTTTACACCGCTATAACATAGTAAAAAATATAAATACTGTTTAAAAAATGCTGTGATTAAGTTTAAAAAAATATTTAAAATAGAGAATCATTTTGAGCTGTTTAAACGCCGCCATTTTCGCGCGCTCTGTTGATGACGTCAAATAATACTATGTCCAGTGACAGTCCCGCAGAGTTCTTTTTTTGACAGTCCAGGAGTAATAGTGTTCTGTGGTCCAGTCCATTGTTTACTATGTGTTCTCGTTATTAACTTATTTCATCATGAAAAAAGCTCAAAAGCCAGTTTACAAGAATTGCGTTGTGCCTGAATGCAAACAAACTATCAGAAGTGCACCCGATAGTGTTTTTCCAGTCCCGATAGGTGCACAAATACGTAAGGAATGGTGTAAGATTATCAAAAGACATATTATGAAGTATCTGCAACAACTTGTTTACATTGTTGTGAAGATCACTTTAATGTAAGTATGGCGTATTTCGATGCTTAATATGATTTCAGTTAATCAGAACTAAATTTTGTATTGTAAATTTGACTATGGACAAGAAAAATGTAGCACTATCTCCATTAAAATGTCCTCTTTCATTAACAAATACTGCAACATCACCAATAAAATAACTTGCCAAAAAAAATTGTTTGCGAGCCCAGATTGTATGTCAATATCTTCTCTTTATTCAGTGATATCTCAAGATTATGTACCAAGTTGTTCATCTGAATCAAGCTGGATGCAAGAAGATGACTCGGAGAATGAAAAACATTTTAAAAGTTTAATGCGTACAGACAGGCATGTTAACTGCTGTAGAAAAAGAGCCTAAAATGTTGTTAGGATTACCTAAAAAATCATATCATGTAATAAAATTATTACGTGAAAATGTCCGCCTTTCTACCATAGATATACTAATTACACTGAAGAAAATAAAATTAAATGAGTCATTCAGCATATTAGCATTACATTTTGGATAGTCACAGAGTACTATCAGCAGAATATTCTCTAAAAGTGTACCTCTTATTGCTGAAAAAATTAAAAATTTAATTATATGGCCAACACCACCAGCAATCTACAAAAAAAATACCCATATTGTTTAGATCCAGGTATGCAAATGTTGTGTTAATCATAGACTGCCTTGAAATTCAGATTGAGAAACTAGTAACTAAAATGTAAGTCACTAGTATGCTAAAATGCACACACGATAATATTAGGTATTCTAATCAAAAGCCTACAATGCCATACAAATGGAACTCAAGGAACTTAAAAGCAAAGAGTACAGAATTATGAGCATAAAAGTTTCTTGCACAGACTATAGAGAACTACGTTGTTGACATACTAGTTTGTGACGTCACGTTTCGTGTTATCCACTGGTGTTGCGTTTTACAAATTTGAATTTCCCGCGCATAATTTGCACTTTTATTTATTAATTTTAAGTAAGTAATAAGATATTAATTACTAAAATAATGATTTAGTTCAAATGTCCGGCCAATAAAGATACGGAATAAAAATATTTGAACCAAATTAAAATCACATGCATATTCCCTATTGTAATCCTTATCACTCGTTCATTGCAATACCACATGCACCAAGATATTTACAGTATTACTTATGGAAAAAATATTCGCCTCGTGGGAAAAACTAACAATACAATGGTAACAAAAAATCTTGTTACATTCCCAGGAAAATGGCGGTCGCAATATTTTTATGCGCACTGTAACACACGAATGTATGATATAGACTACTATAAACCCATTGTACCACAGAGCCCACACAATGCTGAGCTAATTTATTTGGAAGGGACTGTGTGTGTCTACATGGCGTTTGATAGTATCAAAATTGTTGGCAGTAATTTTGTGTACATTTAAATATATTTTTATTAATTTCCACCATCTTTTTGTGTCGTGTTCTTAGAGGCTAAACTATTCGAATGTATTGTGTTGTTGCAATATTGCTGTATTCAATAAAAAATCAATGATGTGATACCAATTTTTCGATCGTTTTACCTATATCATATTAGGTTGCCTAGTAATAAGTAAGTCTAATTATTTCTTCTGGAACTGGTTTGTATCTGGAGAGTTATTATATGAATAAGTATCTATAGTTTAAATTGTGTATGAATTTTGAATTTAATTTTTTTTTCGATTTTAATTTTATAATTATGCATTTTTATATCATTTTGTGTACACAATCTGTGATTTTATTTTATTTTGTACTGATACTTGTAAAATTTACGTATGGACATTTTTATTTTATTTGATTTGATTTTATAGTTCTTTTCAATGGCCTGAAAACATCGTAATTTTTTGAAAA
This sequence comes from Brachylomia viminalis, assembly GCA_937001585.2. NCBI lineage: Eukaryota > Metazoa > Arthropoda > Insecta > Lepidoptera > Noctuidae > Brachylomia > Brachylomia viminalis. The sequence goes on along the minus strand of OW443294.2, from coordinate 24,752,093 downwards.
AATAATACCAATATCGTAGACGAAAGAAAAGCCAATATGTATGTTTGTGTGCGTCACCCTTTCAAAACGCAAATTGAATTCAAATCACGTTATAAAATTGAATGATGTCATCAAAGCCATTCAATGGCTGTATTTCCGAATAACCGTCGGTAATATAGTTAACTATGCTGATGTTGTCATCAGATATCATGCATTTCGTTGTTATTGTGTACGTGAGCAGTTATGCCTGGGTTACATGCCTATCCTTTTTTTTTTTTTTTTTTGACGCTGAGAAATGACATTACGCATCTCCGCTCGTCGGGGGACGAGACGGGATATGTGGGACTCCCTGCCAGAGTGGCAGTATACCCACTAAAACTCAGCGGTGTTCCCGCGACGCCGTGATGGGAGGGCTATGGGAAATTGGCTCAGCCTCTGCTTCCACAGCCCTCCCGGCGTATGCCCGCCTAGTTGGCGGTCCCCGCATGCCCCCCATTTAACTGGGGGGCTACGGGAATGGCCGGGAACACCTGGCCATTCCCGTCCGACACTGGTGGAGGCCTGTGCAATACAGGCAAGGGTGCCCCCGCACCCGTTGCCAGCTGGTCTCCACCTGGGAGGAGTCGGAGATGACCGTCATACTGACGTCTTCTCCGACCCCTCCTCCGTCTTCGGAGCGCCGCCGCGTGAGGGTCGTCCTCCCGCGCGCGCTCCGCCGCCTCCTTCTGGGACATGACGTGTTCGCAGAAGGAGGCCACCGCCGCCCAGGACCTCTCATCGCCCAGCATGGCGTTCACCAAACCGGGGAGTGAGAGGTCCGGTCCAATCACCGCAGTGAGACTGCGGCGCGGCTCCGACCACGACGGGCACACCGCGAGGGTGTGCCGCGCCGCGTCCTCCGCCGCGCCACAGTCGTGGCACGACGGTGTCTCCTCCCGTCCGATTCCCTATCCTATCCTATCCTATTGCTATCCTTAGCAAGAACCAATCCTGGCTAACTTGCCTTCCTGGTTTGGCACTGAGGTAGAGCTGTTTACACGATGCTAGTAAGTTTTAAGCCAAAAGCATTGCGGTGACTTAGTCCGTAGAGTAATGTGATCCGATTGGGTACTTTGCCGGCCACATGAGGCTAGAACACAAGCCAGGATAGTAAAATTGGTGGTGGGGGCGCTACTAACTCAAAAATAAAATAGAACCCCATCCTATTGAACTATCACACTAGCTTACTATCTTTCCCACTGGCTACCTAGCCTAAAAATGAGGATAGTTCTATATACACAAGGTTATAGAGCTTGCTAGCTTACTAGCACTGTCTTGCTATCCTATATTCAAAAACTAGCCTCGGGTGACTCGGGCATTAAAGTTATAAAGGAACGTTCGTCACCGCAATACGTTACCAAAACAGCGATTCTAACTCACTAAAGCTCTGGTCACACTGAGCGCGCTCGCACACGGCACTTTTTGGAGGTCCTGACCTACTTTTAGTAGGACGTGAGCTCTGATACATTTGATCTTACCTGTTTCAATTAGGTCTTACCAAAAATCTGACACCGCTTGTATGCCGTTTACTAACGCTCTAAAGGTCATAACTCATTATACGCGAGCTGTGCACTATTCTGTATTGTCATCGTAAAGTGTACTTTAATGCAGTAGATTTAAAATGCTCACTTGAATGACAAGTTATTTGCAGTGTCGGGGCGGTGCTGTTATAATAAGTGAAAACTTTTAGGGAAATCCCGCGCAAAATGCTTGACTCAACTGCGCTCGTCGATTGTTTTAATGATCAAAAAGTCACGCGACTATTCGCTTCTTAACCGTATATACCTCTCAATAGCCTAAAATGTTCCCACTGCTAGGACCCAGGCACCCTCTCTGTAAGAAGCAGTGGGCCATAATTCACCACGCGGGCCCAGTGCAGGATAGTGGATGTCACATGTCTTCGAATTTTTAATTCTAAGAGATGCCAGTTTGCTCAAGAAGAAGAAGTTTGGTGATGAAATAAATGACACAAAGTAAAGCGCCTGCTTGGTTTAGAAGTAAGAACCAACCTACAACTCAGTATGACTAGAGTCTTTATGAGTCACAATTTGAATCCCAGTTTTGGACATGTATTGTGGCGACGAATGATCCGTTATTTAACGGTTCATGTATTTAAATAGAAAAGGTATCTGACTTGCAAACTAAGTACTCGTTTGCAAGTCAGACACCTTTTTTATTTAACGGCTACTAGATTTTGCCCAAGGCTTGTACAGCGTGGAGGTCGAAAATAATCCTGTAAATCCTTCTCTATTAAAATTACATAATATATACTTAACTATGTGCCAACTTTCATTGTGTTCGGTCAAATGATGTTGGAGTTCACTCTAGACTCACAAAATGTATTACATATATCCAAAAATACAGCTCTTAACACACTACTAAAGGTTCTAATAATAAAATTCAGTCGTGATTCGAAAGACACATAGCATCATTTAGCGTCCTAAAACAAAATTAACCGTCGTCGACAGTTGTTGTTCTTTCCCTCGGAAACAGTGCTTTTTTTCTGGTTGAAAGATACCCTATGTCCTTTTCTGTGCCCCTGACAACGTATGTACAAAATTTCATGATGATCGGCTCAGTGGTTTAGGCGTGAAAAGGTAACAAACAAATAAACTTACTTTCGCATTTATAATAAATTATAGTTATGATTAGGATACTGTGAGTCTTAAAAACCACCACACAAAGCATATACGAGTATATTTTCTCTGTAAAACTAGTATTTATTTATCTATAGTTTATATAGTTTGTTGGACGTGAGAAGCACAGAACCGATTGAAGTGGCGATGCTGGGTCCGAGGCCTATGTCCAGCAGTGCCCAGTCTTTCGGTTGAAATTATGATGATGATGATTTCATAGATGAGTTTTATATTTTTAAGCAACATGAATGATTTTAGACAGACCTTTTAATCTGTCGTCAGCAATACGTATTGTGAGAAGCGAACTATATTCATGAACTCAAATGATAAACTATTTTATTTCTGTAAGTAGGTTTGTACAAACACTTTTACACGTCAATCATATTTTTTTTAACTAGTTTAGGCCGGCGTTTCTTATCTGACTACTCTGAGTAGAAAAGCCGAAACAAACTCAGAGGTCAAAGTCTCTTTTATAGTCCAGACCAAATCTTGGTCAGATCATGTGAAGGCCTTGTAGATCGGTATCTGAAATGGTCTTTTGAGGAAAGAACCACACAGATTGAGTGGACCGGACCAGTCAGTGCACGCATTTGTAAGTAACAGTGCAGCTCAACTCTGAACTTAAAGAGCTCAACGATTCGACGAATAATACCAAAAAAAGGACATTTGGGTAGGCCGCATTAACTACTCAAACTGCCAGAACATGATTAAAACTGGAATAATGGCCCACATAGTCCTCACATTCACAATAAAAGAAACATAGCCTTGTAAATCAGACCATGATTATAAATTGAAACGACGTTTGTATACTCTTAGATGAATTCATTAAGCACTTAAGAAAACTCAATGATTGCATAAATACAATGATCTCTTTTTCAATCACTCTTGTCTGGCCACTTTTGTCCCTATTGATCTTCGCTGTGTAAGCAATCGGGGTATTGTGAGGTTTGAGCTATACATGAAACCCTTTCTTTTTATTGATAAATGTGAAATAATGTATACGTATGTAAAAAAAATAACAACTTTAAGATGAAAAAAAATTTTTTTAACAGTGATACTTTAGCAATAAATTAGAATTAATAATACAGTTCAAGGCAAAATTTGACTAATCCATTATTAATGTGGTAGCTTATTTCATAACAATTCCAACGAAATAACCTTTAAAAACAGCACCCATACAAAACTTTAGAGATAACCTTCATTTTAATTACACGCGCCATTACTGCGCGAGACCTCCCAAGAAGTGCCTCACAGATGCAACGATTCGCGATATATTGGCGTCACTTAAGCAAATATTTTGTTGCGAATCAAAGTTTGATTCTCTCACAGTTGACCGGATGAAAAGCAAAGATTTCACCGAACAAAGGCAAACCTCAGTTAATTATTGGTTGGGGACCTTGTCTTTATTCAAAATGAAGAGCGTAGCCGAACGGTTTCCAGGTTATAAACGTTCTAGAAGGATCGCCTAAAACCCTAAGTTTTTCAATCAATGCTATAATTTATGGTTGTTTTCTCTTAGAATGACTTTGATGCCTCAGACACCTAGGTAATTATTATAGAAAAGCTGATAAGTCCTTTTTTTTTAAACGTTGCCCCACAGTAGAAATTTCTCCTGTATCGCACGTTTACAAACATTTAAACTCACATACACAAACAGACCAGACCCGGAACAACTATCTGCAGGTCCTACAAATATTTGTTCCGTGCGGGAATCGAGCCCGTGACACGCAGCGCAGCAATCAATGCGCCAACCGTGCCGTTTTGAAGTCACTGTATCAGTACTCTTCAGTGCTTTCGTAAACGCTTATCAGCTTTTCCTGAGTGCTGATCTAGTAAAGCTTAGTTAAACACTTTTAGCTTCGTCTTTGTGTTAAAAGTCCTACTTAGAAAGTAACGCTAATATCAGACGCTTCACTTTTTGTTCATTTTAGCCTTTTATTCGGCATATTTCACTCGAATTGAAACGTCTGAACAAAAAATGAATCAAAAGTAAAAAGGAATTCATTCGTGAAGCATTAGATTTCGGCACTCGGCATCACCTAGGAATAATCGAAAAACGAAATGAAAGGAGCAGATGAACGTTCATTCTTTTATTATTTTGTCGGTGTCGTGTGAACGTGGAATGAAACAAAAATGAACCATTGACTCGAGTGAAGCGTCTGACATCTGCATTCGATTTAGTTGACTTAGATACCAGCGTTCGGGCTGCGGTAGGATCGTACGTTCCCGCGACTCCCGGCGTAGGTGAGAGATGGAACACCGGGGTGGTTTTTAGTCAGTATGAGTCTGACAGACCCCACCGCCCGCTCCAGGGCGGCGGACATCCATGAGGATTTTCCACCCCGGAAACAAAAAAAAAAGATGCCAACGTTCACGACGTAGGTACTTAATGTCGCCTGTGACAATACGCCAAACTTTTCAGTTGATAAAACAACTGCTAACTGGCGATAAAATATTAAAGCAGTCTACTCCGCTACGGAACTCACGCCAACGTACGTTACAATATTAATGGTATAAGTTCACGTAATCGTCTTAGGCACTGCCACTTCATTAAAATAAGTCTTATACCGATGTGATAAGGCTTAAATTCGACCAGTGAAGTTTCGAATAAGCCGCAGCAAGCAGCTGCAATGCTTCACTTAAGCGCTTGAGCGTCAATATGTTTCTGCGTTCCTCAACGATAACTTTCAGTCTAAGTCTCGACAGCGAACCTTAAGATGGAGTGATAAAGTTCAAACTGGAACGGAACGATGAACTAGATTCACAGACAGCAGCCACAACTTGCCTTCCTCTAAGATATGCTCCTTTGATTTCCGAATAGAGCCTCTAAATAAAACTTCATGCTATTATTTTAAAGTTCAGATTCGTACTACAGGGTTCTGATACGCAGTTATACGCCTCAACGGTCCTAAGAGGCGTTAAGCTTGCTTTTCACGTTTCGTCCTATGCAAGACAAAATAGATAAATCCAACAATTTCCTCACCCAACCCTCAGTTGAAAACCAATCTTATTTCGCTCACATATAGTCTAAAATAAATTGGAGAAACTTACCGAAGGTGCCGTCAGAAGTTGGAGTGCTTCGCTCAAGTTCTTGAGTGTTAATGTGTTTCGTTCCCCATCTTCCTCTTCAGGGCCTGGGAGGTGGACTGAGGACTGTCGAGAGTGCAATTCTGGCTTCTTAGCAGTGGAACCACTTCCATTGGCGAACTGGTGTTGGGAGGACGCTCGGTAGAATGGACACGTCATGATTGTTGAGAAATGGTTCTGATTTCAAGTCATTTGTTTCGCGGGGAGGTTCGAACACTGAGTTAGCACTGGCACGTTATAGTTGTTATCTGGAAAGAATAAAAAATTTTTTGTTAATGAATTTCTCAAAATTTTGATATAATAAATAGTGGGGCTTGTGGCTAGGTAATAACAGTCGCATGAATCGATCGATCAAGTTAAGCTACACTTGCCGCAGTTGGTCTGTGGATGGATGACCATCTTTACATACCAAGACCCCTCCGTGCCTCGGAAAGCACGCTAAGCCTTTGAACCCGGCTGCCATTCGTGGATCTTTGACAATCGTTACGGGTCGTCAGAAGCCCGAAAGGTCGGAAAAACCAGTCTTACCAACGGGTATCGTATTGCCCAGTAAGTAAGTTGTGGATGTCAGATAGGCAGTCTCTTCATGTAACATACTGGTATTCAGCTGCATCCGGTTAGACTGGAAGCTGACCCCAACATAGTTGGGAAGAGGGTAGGGTAGGCAGATAATGATTGATAATGGTACCGATTCCCTTGTTTACAAACTAAACCAAATTAAAGTTCAGTGCATCTTTTTCTTTCTATTTCATTAAGAAAAGGACAGAAGATAAATTTTAGTTTAGTCCTGTCAAATTAATCAGCGCCTGACACTACTCCATACAAGTTTATACGACACGTGATTAAAAAGTTGACTACTAAAATTACACCAAATTACGTCAGGTGCTGACTAATTTGACAGGACTAAACTAATATTTATCGTCTGTCCTTTTCATATTGAAATAGAAAAAAAAAGATGCACTCAACTTAAATTTAGTTTAGTTTGTGAACAAGGGAATCGGCACCATTATAATAAAAACTAGTGATTAGTTCGCAATTCCGTGCTTGGCTAACGAATCATGATGACTGCACATTGATAACAGTTCCGTCTCTACAGACAAAGCTGTTTTAAAAAAAAAACACCGACATGAACAAAAGAGGGATGGTCATCTTTTACGGATAATATATCCAAAACAATAACGCAATTCTTTAAAGTATATAAGAAAAAACCCAACTACGACAAAAACGCCAACTAAAAAGGTACAAACAAGGTTTTCGTTTAACCAAAGTCACACGTCATTCAGGCATAAATCGTGCAGATTACGTGTGACTCCGGAATTACGAAAACCAATGTATTTTTTGGAACGATGTATCGTTTATAGTTGGTCTTTTTATTTGGCGTTGCTGTCGTAGTTTGCTTTAGAATAGAATAGACATTTATTTCGCAAATATTAGGCCTTATTTCACCATTTGGCATGCAAACATTTGTTTATCATTTACCTACTTAAAATAAACCAAAAGCCACATCCATCAAATCGAGAGCAATTCAGCCAACTTTTTTCTCTGATAAAAACTCAGTCACACTGTAGTATGTTTTATCCATTACGTAGTCTACTCTTAAACAGCACTGCTGTCAACTGTTTCCAACCACCTGGCAATGTATTGTAAATAATTGGGGCCTGTTGTCACGCCTATTCCTTGGGAATACATCATTTTTAGCACGTTCCCGTGGTATAATTTCAGACAACCACGCGGGCGAAGCCGCGGGCAGCAGTAGGGATATAATTAGACAAATAAAATTGACTTTGGATTGACTATTATATTATTCTCAACCATAGTTTTTGGAAGGTTGGCATTGATGACGTTGTTATTGCTCGACATTCTTTAAGTTAAAAAAATGCGCGGCCAGCCGCTACTAATGTAATGATTTGAACGTCACATCTAGCTCAGAACTCGTTAGGTACTTAAACTACTTCTCCTGACACGTTTAGTCCAAACAAACAGAAAGTCGTATATAGTTCAGAGCCCAAAGCAAACAGACGATTATTTACCTAAGCAAATAACACACGAGTACCTAATGGTCGAGGACTTACCGCAAATATTGAGGTAGGTCAGTAGTAAATAACGAACATGTGGTGTTAAATATTTTACACCGATTTCAGACAAATACTTTTTAGTCTATTTTGGCTCATGGCTAGGTAATAGCAGCCGCTCGGATCGATCGATCAGGTTAAGCTACGTTTGCCGCGGTCGATCCGTGGATGGGTGACCATCTTTACATACCAAGATCCGTCCGTGCCTCGGAAAGCACGCTAAGCCATTGGTCTGGTACCCAGGTATAGTCCGGTTAAAAAAAAAAACATAATAACGGGAAAAAACAGTGGCTCTGCCTTCGTTAAGGGTATTTTTACACCCGTTATAAATTACGTATAAAATGTATATTTTGTAACAGACTAGTTTTGATGTTGAATGAAGCCCCGTTTGAGTTCCAACCTACCTGGGCAAACTCGAAATGAATGCATGAGTGAATCCCTAAATATGAATCCTTATGTCTCACGGAAGTTATTTATTTAACAATATAGGGAATACGATTTCGTCAACAACTAATCTGCATAACTGTTTCCCAACTACATTGGGGCTGGTTTCCAGTCTAGCTGGATGCCGCTGAAAACCTGTATTTTACATGGAGCGACTGCCTATCTGACCTCCAGAACCAAGTTACTGGGTAACACAATACCCCTTGGTAAGACTGGTTGTCGGGCTCCTGACTACCCGTAACGGCTGTCAAAGATCTACGAATGACAGCCAGGTCCTCTGGAAGCGTAGCTCCGCCCTTAATCGACCAGCGCGGCTGTCATCATTTAGCCACGAGCACCATAAAACGATTTCGTCAATAAATTGCCTATAATCTACACACAGAGATATTAATTTCAATCTCTCACAAATAATCCAATTTGTCAATAGATACGTGATGTTATGTCGTGCAAATAGGTTTAATAATCCTTATTATGTGCGAGGCCATCATTTATTGGCAATTTCCTTCGAGGATACCGCCTTTTCTTAAATATCTACCAAACGTCTTCAATGTGATAAATACAAATAGCTACAAAGTACTGTGATTCTCATACAGTATGTACAAAGACTTTAAAAACTTGTTCTCGTTATTGTAATTATCTTTATTTTCATTTTTTTTTTTTTAGTCTTCATTTATTTTCGTTGCTTATAAATTTAGTATGTACGTATTTATGTATCTATTATTTAGGATATGTATATATGTGTATCTATTTTAGTGTATTGTATAGATACTTATTATTTGCACCAACAACAGCCCCATTTTATGTCCAGGAAAATCTCTGTCCATTCCAAGGTTGCCTGGAAGAGATCGCAGAAAGCGATAAGGCCGTCCATTGTATATTAAGTAGTGTTCAATTTTATTTTTGTTGTTATGTTTTTTGTGGTGTACAATAAAGAATATATAAATAAATAAATAAAACGGATTAATACGTGACACCTAAAATACTAACAAACGCACGGGTCGATCTTGAGAGTTAACCAACGCTTGCCGAAGCTGGTTCGTAGATTAGATACCGAGACCCCTCCGTGTCTCGGAAAGTACGTTAAGCCGTTGGTCACGGCTGTCATTTGTAGATCTTTGACAGTCGTTACGACAGTCAGTAGCCCAACCGTCTGGCAACCAGTCCCACCAACGGGTATCGTGTTACCCAGCAACTGGGTCGTAGAGGTCAGATAGGCAGTCGCCCCTTCCGGCCAGTCTTTTCCATTGGCCACTCTGGGCAAGTGCCCAGGGCCCTGCGATCCATGCGGCCCCTAGTTCCTGCCAGCGTCGTAGCTAGAGGTTGTCAAAAGAAAGGCTAAGTAAAGCCCAGACAGGATGCTAAAATGTTCGAGCTGGCTGCGTTCGCTTTTAGGTACATCTTACATTTTCTTAGTTCTTAAACTTTTCTGCATAAGTTGACAAAGTAAGTCCTATTTCTGTCTGGATGGTCAAGAGAAAACCTATCCTATCCGAGGCTTCGCGCGCTCTTGCATCCTGCATTCTCCATAGGAGCCCCATTATTCTAAAGTGTCCAGGGCCTCAAATAGATTGAAGACGGTCCTGCGCCCCTTGTCAAATACTGGTGTTTATCTGCATCCGGTGAGACTGGAAGTCAACCACAGCATATTTGGGTAAAGGCTAGGCAAACGATGATGACCTAATTCCGTTATTGAAGTATTCAATAAAGCAAAACTCAAAGCATATATTTCAAATAAACCAATTACAGGCACGTTTGAACTTGAACTATCAAGGGGTCGGTCGGTCAGGAAGATAAAGTTAGTTGCCCATTCCAAAGCATAGTAGGTACCTACTATGGAGCAGAACGGGGAAGACACTCAACGGACACTCTTTTATATCAAAATATTGGTTACATCATTCATGTTGAACAGTTGAATGCGTGTGAGAACGATGCAGAACTAGAAAAGTGTCCGTAATAAAATATAAAAACAATTCAAATATTAAATTGAAATTTGCCGTGGCAGCTAAGAGATGACCAGTTCCTACTGACGGCGCCCGTTCACGAACATGACGCATGGCTCAACACCATTCAGCTCAACTATTTTGAAAGGAGCTAAATTATCCAACATTTGCGCCACCATCAGCGAAACATCAGAGTTAGCAAAGAGCATGGCATATTCACAGCCGTCAGGACACTATAGTACTCACACATGTGCTATGCAATTATATAATACTAAAAGATTGAATCATAAAATGCTCAGATAGTTTTTTAAATCTTCAGCAGCTCCAACATTATTTTCAAATGCTAATCAATTTGTATAAGCGCCCTTGTGCAGCAAGACCAGCGTTGAGCAAAGCATTTTTATCAGCGATGTAATCCCCCAACTTATAAATATGCATGGTTGCACGGTGTGCGTTTTATACAAGATTTAAACTTCGTTTCATTCAGTTGAAGTATGTGGGAAAGTGACCGGTTGGCGCAGTTGGTAGTGACCCTGCCTTCTGAGCCACTGGTTCCGGGTTCGATCCCCGGACAAGTCAAACATTTGTGTGCATGAACATGTCTGTTTGACCTGTGTCTGGGTGTGTATAAGTATATAAGTATGTATATCAGTCATCAGGTTACCGTAGTACAGGCTCTGCCTAGTTCGGGACCTGAAGACCTTGTGTGGATGTTGTCCCATATTATTATTATTTCCTTTATTTCATTAACATACATATAAATTACATTTTTAAATATTTTTATAAATAAAAAGATACCAAAAACATTTAAAAATATAAAAAATAGTAGCCCACCGGTATCGGGAACAGGGTCCAAGCTACCGGCGGTCAGGGCTCCAGAGAGAGAAACTTCCTAACAATGCGGGCCGTGTCCAGAAGTACCGCTTTCTGAATCAAGCCCTTGATCCAGCTGCCTAACGAGAGCCTCCTTAGGTGTTGGTCGAGGCTCTTGGGTATTAGCCCATTGGCTGTCACGACTATCGGCACAATGACCGCTGAGCCCACATCCCAAATGTCGACAACCTCGTGAGCCAAGTCAAGATACTTGATTTGTTTATCTTTCTCGGCTTTCACGAGGTTCTCATCATGCGGGATGGTTATGTCAACAATCATTGCGCGTCGCTCCAATCGATCCACCACCACTATATCAGGCTTATTGGCAACAATAGTCCTATCAGTGATGATGGATCGATCCCAGTACAATGTGATATTACCATTTTCGAGAACTGGGTCGGGCACATACCTGTAGTACGGTACCTCCGATTCCACAAGGTTGTATTTCAGAGCAAGCTGCTGATGGATTATCCTGGCTACAAGGTTGTGTCTATGCAAGTACTCTCCGTTAGCTAGACGAGAACACCCGGAGATGATATGCCTGATTGATTCTCCCGGCCGGTGGCATGCCCGACAGATGTCAACCGTGCCATCTTTCACAATAAATCTCCGGTAATTGTTCGTCATCATAACTTCGTCCATAATTGCACAGACAAAACCTTCGGTTTCTCCAAAGAGGTCACCGAAACGCAGCCAGGCAACGGACGCTAGTAGATCTACATCCGGTCCATGTAGGGCCCGGAAAAAGCGTCCGTGGAGCTCCTTACTCTGCCATACCTCCATGCGATCATTAGTGTCAAGCACTACAGGTTTGCGCCAGTTCTCTTTAGCCAAGGAGAGCGGGGTGAGGCCCTTGTCCACCGTGACTACATCTCGATGCATACCCACGTCGGTTTCTAGGAAATATTCCCTGAGACTGCATATCTCGCGATTGTGGAGGGTCTTAGCGTTTAAAAAGCCTCGACCTCCACACTTTCGCGGGATATACAGCCTCATTACCGATGATCGTGGGTGATGCATTCGATTTGCAGTCAGCAGCGTACGGACCCTCCTATCCAGGGCGTCGAGTTCGGTCTGAGTCCATTTGAGTATGCCGAAAGAGTACATCAAAACCGGCATGACCCAACCGTTGAAGGCGCGCACCTTGTTTCCGCCTGATAGAAGACTATTAAGTACTTTTTTCAGGCGGCCAAAGAAGCGTTCCTTCAACGATTGCTTCATGTCAGTAACATTGATGCCTAACGTTTCCGACATACCCAAATACTTATAGGTTTCGGATGCGGAGAGGGTTCTAAGGTTTGTGGAATCCGAGAGTTGGGTTCCCACGGATTCAACAATCTCCCCTCGCTTTACATGCATGACCGCACATTTGTCCACACCAAATTCCATCCTGATGGCGCTACTGAAAGTTTGAGTTACTTTCAGTAGCTCCATCAGTTGCAAATTGTTGGGGGCAAAGAGTTTTAGGTCATCCATGTAGAGGAGGTGCGATATAACCTGACCACCTCTCCTCAACCGATAGCCTAGACCTGAATCCTCCAGCAGTGTGCTTAGAGGATTCAAGGCTAAGCAGAACCAAAGCGGACTCAAACTATCGCCCTGAAATATGCCTCGCTCGATCCTTATCGGTTCGCTATTCCCATGAATATTTCGACATCCTGGATAGTGAAGGACCGTCCTCCATTGCCGCATACATGACATTAGGAAGGTGCGAAGAATTGTATCTACTTTATACAACTCTAACACCCTCACGAGCCATGTATGCGGTACCGAGTCATAGGCCTTCTTATAATCTATCCAACATGTCGACAGATCCTTTCGGGAACGACGAACCTGTTGGCTAATGGTCATATCAATGAGGAGTAGCTCCTTAGTACCGCGGGACCTATTCCTACATCCATTTTGAGAGGCAGACATGATGGAGTTGGTGTCTATATGTTTGTTAATTTTAGTTCTCAAAATGGATGTAAGAACTTTATAGACCGTCGGTAAACACGTGATCGGCCTATAATTCTTGGGTTCCGCGGTGCTACCTGATTTATGAAGCAGGTGGGTAATTCCTGTCGTTAGGAATTGGGGTAGCGAACCAGATTCCAAAGTTGTCTGAAACTGAGATGCCAAGCGAGCGTGCGATCTTGTGAACCATTTAATCCAAAAGTTGTGCAGTCCATCCGGCCCTGGAGACTTCCAGTTGGGTAGTGGACGGACTGCACGAGCTACATCTTGGGGGCAGATGGTAATAGCCCCCATTTCTGGTATCAGATCGCAGGCTCGCTCGACTTTCCGAGTCCAATCACCTTCGGTGTGACTGACAGGTACCGACCAGATGCTGCGCCAGAAGGAACACATGGCATCATCATCCGGTAGGCACGTCTCAGTCACACCATGGTCCGGTCGCTCCCAACCCCTATAAACCCACCTTTCATCGCTCTGGAAGGTGCGATTCTGAGTGTATCGTTCTACTCGCCGCCTATACCGACGAATACGGTTTGCCCATGCATACACTTTCTGCTTCAGGAAGTCGATGCGCTCTGTGACACAAGACATATAGTCTTGGGGACTGATATCAGTCCCTGAGAATGCCCGTCTCACAAAGCGCATTACTCTAGGGCGAGTATTGCCCTCCTTGAAGCAGATTAGTTTGCCGATGAGCGTCCTGGCCCCACCAATACGGCGTTCAATTCTGCACTGCCAAGCTGGTACGTTTGGTTTCGGTCGTGTAGCTCTAGTGTCATTTGCAAATTTGATGTGAGCTACACGACATGCTGCTACTGCTGCGCAGTACAGAATTGAATGAATATCGGTGAGGTCTTCGCAGGTATCAAAATAGTTTGATAACTGCGAATCCAGGACCGCCACCAGCGCCCTATTTTTGTTATGCATGGGCAAACGAGGTAAGCGTGGCCTAAGTTCGGGCGGCATGAAGCGATATTCCTGAATCGCATCCTCCAAAGCACTCCTCAATTGCTCATTGCACTGACTACTTACATTTGTAGCCCTATCATTACTCCCTTCGTCAGCATGCGTTATATTGGGTTGCGGATGTACAACAGTCTGCGACTGGGGGGCGATGATATGGCCACTCTGCATTTCATTTCGCAGGCGATCAAGTACAGAGTCATCCAACATATGATTACGCTGGATGACTCGCACCTGATCCGACAGTCGTTGTGCCGAAACGTTGACAGCTGGCTCAAGCACCTGAAAAAGAGAGAGCATCCGAACACGGTACGCGGTCAGATTGTTTCCCCCCTCTGTAGCCCCATAGTATGAGCGCATGACATTTTCATTAATGGATCTCGTCCATCTCATGCGCTGCACACTTCCGCCGGGAGCTGGGACCCTATCAGAGGCCGTTGGGCCTCGAGGTCCTAAGCCATCCGGCGGCCGGCGTCCTCCCCGTCGACGAGCAGGTGGTGGCGACGTGGGCGGAGAGAAATACTCGTCGCTCGAGCTCGACGCAACTGCCGCGGCCGGTGTCGTCACAGCGCTCACAGAGGGGCTGGATACCGGCGGCGGCGAGGCGGAGCTGAGCGAAGAGTCCGGAGGTGGTGGTCGTGCTTGACGTGCGGCTTGTCTCGTCAACATGCTATCTTAGTTTTCTTCGTTTTATTTATTTTATTCATTGTTGTTCGGAGGTGACAACTGTCATGTCACCTCCGAATCGGCAGTTTTTGATGTAATTTATTTTCATTTTGCTATAATAGGGTCTCTTTTGTGGTTTTTCACTGGGTATCTAAACTATGGATTAATTTTGAATAAAAACTTTAGTAAAACTGGGTTATTACGATATATATTAAAATTATAAAAAAACTGGAAAACAAGACGTTTTGTTGACACGGTGTTGCCATTATTATTATTATTATTATTATTATTATTTTAAACAGTACCCCATGAAAGATGAGTCTACTTTAGCCAGCCTGAAACCTGGTTGAACTAATTTGTCCCTATTTCTAGTGATATAATTGTGTCTTTCACCTCTTTTACTAAAAGGATGTAGATTTGCCTTACATACATGATGTTTTCATAGATATACTGACAAGGTACCGTCATCATGTTAATATCTTTAAACAGTTCCCTTAGCGAATAGAATCTATATCTACAGCCCGTCCCCATACCGTACGACATAATACTATGGAAGTAACTAAAATAGACTAGCCTCACGGTACCTACATCAGTAAATTGACGATTTTTTCTTGGAGCATATACTACTGAACTTAGCCGTCCTGCAAGGAATGTTAAATGAGGACCCCTTGAAGCCTTGAGTCGAAAGTGATCCCCAGGAAAACAGTTTTATCGGCGAATTCTAGTTCCTCTTGTACCTCCCATACCGCTGTGTTCAGAAAGGAGTTAATTTGTAATGGCTTTATCTAATTACTCACAGCAACGAAAAACATAGAAAAAGAGTAGAATGTAGACTTTTTAGCTATGAAGTTAATTCTGAAAACACATTTGACAAATTTAATGATATAGAGAGACTTAATAATCGACCGCTAGTTGAAATATTCTCTAAAATATTATTATTGAAGTCACCACGCAGGCCCGGTTCGATTTGTTGGATCTCACTATATGAGAATCAATTAGATTTTCCAATAGTCAAAGTTTGAATCCGAACCTAAACAAATCACCTAGGTTATGTAACTAAGCAGGTCTTCCTCACAGTGTTTGAAAGCCTTCTTCAGTCCCCGATTAGTAATTCAACTGTCACGTCTCAATTTCGGCTTTATCATTCGATTATTAGAATAACAACAGACAATGAAATCACTCATCCCTTTCACAGAAAGTAGGCCTGTGGGCGCCCAGCAGCGGGAACGTTACGGGATGATAAAAAAAATCAATTGACTTAAGCTTTACAGCCACAAGAGGTAAAATTGAATAAGTTTTCACAAACCGGGCCAAATAAACCTTTAGATCGAAAGTAATCTTGGAGAAAAGTTTCTGCGCCCATAAAAATGAGTCAAAACTAATTTAAAGATAAACCAAATAAAATCTCTATCTGAAATCTAAATCTTCTTAAAGTTGAATTGACCCCAGAAACAAACGTAAGTAGGTACAATCAGCCTCAAAAAGATGTATGCATTGACAAGAATTCATTTATTATTAATTGTCTACAAGTGGTGTTCCGTATTACTGGGTGAAATTGTAGGCCATAAAATGAATTCTTGTCGATGTATACATCTTTTTGAGGCTGACTGTACCTACCTGCTATAAATTGCTTGGGCACCCAAGTAGACAGGCTTGTTATAACTTTATCTATAATAATAATTGGCTTAGTTTGATTATAACTAAAGAGAAATCTTACAATGTCCTTAGTAAAGTTGTATTCATACAATTTCCCAGTTACAAGGGAATTTAAATGTGGTTATTTTGAAGATGGAAGTCCTTTAGTTAATCCAGTTTTAGGAGTTCTCAAACGTTTTCAGAATTATATTTAAAAAAACTGTTCTTTATAATACAATCTCAATGTTCTTTTTAATATTGTTTGTCAAAATTGTGTTCACCGTTTTGAGAGCAGTGGTGATGAAATAGTTTACACAAAGTAAAGCGGCTGTCTTGGTTCGAACCTACGACCTGCAACTCGTAAGTCGCGGCCGTTACCCCTGGGCCACCACTGCTCACATTAAACACATATTTACCGGCTGCTTTCGGCCTCCGAATGAACAGCAACGCAAAAAGGCGACGAGGCACAATATTTTTGTATTCAGCTTAAATTGATTGCTTACACAACGATGACCCAAATATAAAATGCTGTTTTTAATTGTAAATCTTCGTGAAGGCTTTAAAGTGCGGAAAAAGCTTCAACAACAAAAAACGACGGAGTTTTTTTTTGGATTTTCCCGTTGCTGTCAAGTGGTTGCTAGCGCTATTGCTGAGCGTGAGGTCCTAGGTGCAATTCCCGGGTCGAGCAATGTGTTATTTAGTTTTTTCATCTAGAATTTTTCAGTAGCAGCTTGGTGGCTGGGTTTATGTCCGTTTGATGCCTATTACGACTTAAGCATAACTTGCGAAATGTGGGTGTACTATAGGTACACATCTGCCTAACCATTTTGGGTATACAAGCGTGATGTTACGTTATGGTTTATATGTACAAGATTTATTTTGTGAATTGTTTTGTGATTTAATATCATGTCGGATGACGTTCTAAGAATAATGTTTGTAAATATGTGAGCACCATTTATCTATCACATAATTAACTCATTTGTCATTGCTACATTTTTAATTCCTTTTAACTATTGTGGTATGGTAATTGTATTATTGCATCGTCTTCACATATAATTATATAATTAATGTATACAAAATACTGTAACACCATTTTAAAAGAGTAACGGTGGCGTTTCTTGCCCATTCTTATTCAATGTTATTTTTACCTATTGTGGTGTGGTAATTTTATCATAGATGCATCGTCTTCACATATAATTATATCAATAATGTATACAAAATATTGTAACACATTTTAAAAGAGTAACGGTGGAGTTTCTTGGCCATACTTCTCCATACGAAACTACTTTTTGGAAGGGGCGACTAGAATCAATTCTATTTTAATGTAAATGTTGACGTTCAAAAGTGCCTTTTATGTGCCTATTTGAAATAAATGCTTTGACTTTGAATGTACTAAAACATTTTTTTTTGTAATTATTATGTACCTACTTGTGAAATGATTATATTTCATAGCCTAATTTTCTCAAAGGAGTTCTTTACAATTATTTTTTAGCTCTTTCATTCCAAGACAACAAAACTTTTTAGTGCAAATATAAATCTAAATACTCGAATTTACAAAAATAATAAAACAACTCACGCCTTCTATACCTAACTGCAGAAACTACAGAACGCCACCTGAAAATGAAATAAATAATTTCCCTTCCGAATGAAAATACCAAATATTTTAAGGATATAATTAATATTACCAGTGAGGATCCGAGCATCCTTTCTTACAAATGCTACGATTTTAAGTGAAATCGCTTCCTTAAGAATTTACGTCGGTTCTCCTGAGAGTACTTATTGTTTTTATAACCTATCATAGCACAACAGCAGATACTCCAAAAATAGATGTCGCAAGTAGAAATAATAACAAACAATAATACGATATATAAACATTTGTATCCGCCCTTAGCATCCCGTATCCCACATGGCCATTACATGCACAAACATCCAACACCCAGAACGCGGAAAAAATATTTTGGGAATGTTGTTTTTTTTTTTTTTTTTTTTTTGTTTTGGCTTCGCACGGTTTGTGAATTTAGCCAATGTGAATGTTGTGTTATGTCGTATCATTTTTGTGTACACTAAGTGCCTTTACACACGCCCCGGACCAGCTGCCGGATATCTAGTCAGCCCTGTGGCAAATGTATGAATGGGTAAACCGTGTAAAAGCTTTTTAAGCATACTTATACGTTTTTTAGCATCGGGTATTCGACGCAGGCTATGCTAAAGGAGCACTAATGTTTTTCGCTCACATTTTAAATTGATGTTCTTAATTTGAATGATGTCTTCTTTTTTTTAGACTGAGTTTAATGGCTTTTAAATTATACTGGCTTAAATTCGAGTGGGTTTACGTTTTCACGTATAATGGGTAGCAAACCACTGAAAGAACATCACATTGTTTTTGTCAAAATTGGTCGAAGAAACTTATACATAAATATATTATGTCTCAAAGGAAATCGCTGATTCCAATCTCAATAAAAAAGCAGAAAAATATATCATATTTCACAACAGCAGAACAGTTTGATTCAACTTATTTCCTCGCTTAAATATCTGGATCAGATAGCCAATTTCCTGTCATTTTGGGCCATTTTCGCCCGACATTATTGTTGGCCTTTAGGAACACGTTTCGTCTAAGGGTCTCGATTTTGTCCAATTCTATCCACATGTGGCCTTGGGGATCCCCATTCAATCTTGACCTTTCCTTGCGTATTTCAGGTAGAGCCGCTATTTTGAGCCAGGTTGAATTTATTAAGCAAGAAAAAGCATATTGAAATTATTTATCAGATGGTAGTGCTGTTTGATTAAATGGTTTTATTTCTGTAAGTAGGTTTGTACAAACACTTCTACACGTCAAGCATATTTTTTACTAAACTAGATGTGGCGATTTATAGGTATAGGATTTATAGGCTATAGATATTTTTGTCAAAGCTTGTTTATTTTTTACTGCGCTGAAGCTGCGACAACGTTTCAATAAAAAAGGATCTTGTATCACCCAGAATATAATAATTATTAATTTATTCTATTATTTATGTACACACAGTAAAATTGATACGGATACGACAATAGTATTGAGTACAAAGGTACTGCTTATTTTTCTTATTATTATGCTTTATTTTCTGCTTATATATTTAGAAATTCCTGTGTGAGAAAAAGAAGAGAAGAATATAAATATATTATTATTTATTAATATTATACATTATTTTCTCTTAGACAATTAAGTTTTTATTTTATTTAAAGCAAAACAAACAGTAGTTTGTTAAAAAATAACAGAAATACTTAGCAATAAACTTAACGTATAGTACACAGTACATTTTCCATAAAAAAATAACAAGAAAAAAACTCTTGTTAATGATAATAATAATTTGCCAAAGCATACGGAATTTACTGCTGATCCTTCACAATGTTTGCTATATTACTTTTAAAAGTATTTTAGTTAAAATAAATAGTACATTTACATTTCTCTTTTCATTCGCTGAAATGCCTTCAAAGTCTTCTGCCCTTGAAGACTAAAATTTCTTTGGCACAAACACTTATTCAGCCGATTATAGATTATGCCGATGCCTGCTACCTGGATGCTACTGAGGAGCTATTAAACAAGCTTGAGCGCTTGCAAAACCTGTGCATTCGCTTTGTTTTCGGTCTTCGAAAGTATGACCATGTTTCTCACCTTCGCAAGGAACTCAAGTGGCTCCCAATCCGCCTTCGCAGGAACACTCGGATTTTATGTCTCCTCTTCAACATCTTACATAACCCGTCTTATCCTTCCTACCTGCGTGAGCGTTTTTCTTACGCTCGCTCTAGCGCGGCACCATGTAGATCACACCAGAGATCCCTCCTTAAATCTCAGCCTCACAAAACCAGCTACTATTCTTATTCCTTCTCTGTCCATGCTGTAAGACTGTGGAATGCACTCCCGCCTAGCATTCGTGATTTAAATACTATTTCTCTATTTAAATTTCGATTAAAAGAGCATTTACTTTCCTCTATACTGTGAGTATTTGCTAGTAGGTATAAAAGAGTCTAAAAAAAACAACAAACAACATTGAGTTTCTAACTGAATTTCTGTTTTGCTACTTTATTTCGTAATATTATGTAGTTACCTAAGCGGCTAAACATACATTAGGTACTCCTAATGTTATGTTTAGCCGCTTAGGTAACTACATAATTGCTTTGAAATAATATAAAATGATCAATAGAATTTGGATAAAAAATATTATTAACATCTCGATTATGATTGTAAATGTAACGTTGGGCAATCCCTAGTATCAGTGGGATGACACTGACAGCTCACTCCACGCCAGTCTTCACGGTGAGATTTTTACAGAATCGACCGGCTGATCGGACGGTGAGCTACACCGGGTGCAAGCCTTCAATTACTGTTTGCTACTGAGAGTTTCCTAAAACTTTACCAACCCTAGACTAACATCTATTGACATTGTCAGTCAGCTATGTTACCGAGAATCGAATCCGATATAGGTACCTACCTACTAACGGTCTTTTTTCTCAGTGTATCTGGTCGGATAGGAAACACCGAACTCATCTAGTTTTATGGCATACGTTATTTTTGACGTGTAAAAGTGTTTTCGAACTAATTTACACGACATGACAAATAAATCGTTTAAATTCTGATCCATGCGTTATGTTCGTGAACGGGCGCTGTCAGTTGGGACTGGTCATCTCTTAGCCACCACGGCTTATTTTAATTATTTTATTATGGATTGTTTTGTTTGAATTTATATTAGCTGTACACTGGACACTCAATGTGTACGTCTTATTTACATCGTTCTCACATATAATTATACCTATATACAAGATTAATGATGTAACTAATATTTAGGTAACAATATAATTTGAAAGAGTGTCTATGGAGTTTCTTGCCCGTTCTTCTCCATAGGTACCTACTACGCTTTGGAATGGGCAACTAGCTTCATATTTCTGACTGACCGACCACTTGACAATTCAAAAGTGCCTGTAAATGGTTTAATTGAAATAAATGCTTGGAGTTTGAGTTCAAATGATAAATGATTTTATTTCTGTACGTAGGTTTGTATAAACACGTTTACACGTCGATAAGATTTTTTAACTAGATGAGGTCGGCGTTTCCTATCTGACTACTCTGAGAAGAAAAGCCGAAACAAACGCAGAGGTCAGTCTCTTTTAAAGTCCAGACATAAATTTGGTCAGATCATGTGAAGACTATATAGATCGGTTTCTAAAATGGTTTCTCGAGGAAAACCACACAGATTGAGTGGACCTGTCCAGTCAGTGCACGCATGTGTCAGTGATCAAATATTAATATTTGGTAACAACATAAGTAAACAAAAAAAAGTACAGATGTCAATGAATAGGTTTCAAACTGTAAAAAGGCATATTTCAAATGGCAATATCAAAAAATGGTTTAAAACAAATGAAATTGCTATTAAATACTGACACTGCAAGCTTAAAAAACATTTAAAGCGGAAATACAGTAACTGTAGGTATTTCAACTGAAACAGCTTTTACATTCATTGTTCTGGGTATTGGCCAAAAATACTAACGGTGTAGGATGACACCCTACAAAATCAGGACAGCAACCAGTCGGTTATGTTTTATTGTGAAGGCACGTGAACATATCCGTCAGAAGTTGGCTGAAACATCCCAGCGCTGAGTTGCTGGATTCGTTTTCTCCTCTACCAATCGTTATTTCTCCTGACCAAGGTTTATTTTGTTTATATGTATGTATGTATGTATCTATATATTAGTATTTATTCTTGTATTTTATAGTCATTTCCGAGCTATCTATCCCGTATGTTGCACCTGCCATGGTATATCTCTGCATCACCCTAAGGTTGACTGGTAGAAAATGCCTCAGCATTAAGTCCGACTTTGTACAGTATTATTTTTTACTTGAGCATAAAGTTTTAATAAATAAATAAAATTCAGTTGTAAATCTTTTAAATGTGTTTTATTTACATATACAATAATATTATTCAGGGCAGATTCGATCAAACTTGAAAATCACGTATTCCTTTCTAGACTCTAGAGCAATTCTTGGATAAAAAATATACCTGTCGAATGGAGAACCTCCTCCTTAAAAAGAGGTTATATTAGAAGAAAAGAAAGAAGAAGAAAAAGAGACTAGGCTTACTCAAGTTTGTTCCACTCCGACATAACTAGGATATTTTCCTGAATAATTGACAAAGCCGAGACCTACAAAGGCGGTAAAATGTTGGTTTTTATCCCAGAAAATAAAAAACTCACTGCCTCATTGGTCCACTGCAGACCCACCGTACCCCTGGCCGTATCCCTGGTGGTACGGTGGGTTTTTTAAAGTTAAACGATACCACCAGGTAATAGTGTTGTAACACTAGTTAAAAATACTTCTGACAGCAACAATTTTATTTAATCACTTCATAATTTATTACAAAACAAATCTTAAAAACAATATGCCTTTAATCTAAATACTTAAAATTAACTCTATAAACTTAAAACATGAAATCTAAAACACAACATAATAACGCATTACACACATTCGTAACTTTAAAAAGAAAACTAACACATTTAACGCAAGACAACGAGACAAAATTGAATTAAGAAAACCTAGAATTGGTCTAGTGGCAAGTGCTACTGCTGAGCATAAGGTCCTGGGTTTGATTCGTGTCGGGAAAATTGTTATTGGGTTATCCCATCAGGAAAATCTCAGTAGCAACCTGGAGTCTAGATTAATGCCCGGTTGGTGGCATGGGACTTAAGCATATCTGGCGAAATGTGAGTGTTCTATAGGTATTTCTGCCCTACCCATCAAAGAAACAAGGTGTGATGTTATGTTATGTTAAAATAAAGAATTGCTTAGTTTCGAAAATCGCAGAATCATAATACAGTCAACAGTGTATATTGCACTGCAATGCTACAGAGTGCAGACGTTGTCTTTTCCTTTACTAAAGTGTTTTAAAGCTTCGTAGAAAATTGGACGCGCCGCGCCGTTATTAAAAGTTATGGCTGTTTTCTCGTCTACAAAGACTTTTGTTTTGGTTCACGAAATTGGTTTTCTTCTATTAGGTTCTTCTGTAAAAGTATTCTTGTTTTCTATAACTAATAGAATTATGTTTTTCGTAGCTTATCATTTAGACACTGTTATATCAACAAATTGTATGGAAGAGGCTTTTTTCTTTATCCTTTTAGTCCTATAGTAGTCATTAATTTTCAAACATTATCATTTTTCTTCCTAGATATTACAGACGGTTAAAAATATGTACACAAATCTTGTAAACGTAAAATTATTTTTTTATTCTTAAAATTCACATACGGCGGTCACACTGAAAGTTTTAAGAATAGGCCAGTAAGAAAAGCAGCCGATGCAAAATTTATTTAAATTTCTAACGAACTCTTTGGGAATTTATAGATGTGTGATGAATTCATATATGTCATTTGTTTTTACAAATTGGCGGCAATTTAAAAAATGGCTGTCGTGCGTCTAAATGGATTTGACTAGAGAAAATTTTCGTTCAATGATTCATTACGACTTTCGTTGCGGTCTTCCTCAACAACAATGTTACGATAGACTTCGATTAGCATTTCATGACGAAGCCCCATCCCGTACCACTGTTTAAAACTGGTATAATGAGTTTAAACGTGGTCGAAACAAACTCATTGATGATTCGCGAGAAGGACTACTGAAGATAATGTGAGTGCTGTACGGCTAAAAAAATTATATTGAAGCTGATAAAAGGGTGACATATCAACCGATTCGGGCAGCTTTAGGCATTGGTATGAGTCAAGTTTAAAAAGTCTAACCTGAGCATTTAGGCGTCAGAAAACTTTGTACTAAATGGATACCTTATAATTTGACGGAAGATCAATAACGCCGTCGTTTGGATCGGTGCCGCTCAATGCTTGAAAAGTATGACCGAGGTGACTCGAATGCTGTAAATGACATCGTCACAGGTAATGAGAGATGGATATATTGTACATTGAGCAAACCCGAAACCAAAAGTCAATCTGCGCAATGGATGTTTCCATTCGACGATTTGCCGACAAAAGTGAAGAAGGGCAGAAGTCAGGGGAAAAATGTGATTGCCTCATTCATTGGATGGACGGGTCATCTTTACGCAACAAGTGTCCTAGAAAATAAAAAGATTATTATACTGCAGATTGGTATGGCAGTCATTGCTTACTAGTTGTCTTGGAAAATGTTAGACAGCAGCGCCCAAGAAGCAGGATCCTCCTCAACCACGATAACGCTACAGCTCACTCCACCAGACGACTATCGAATATTTGTCTATCGAAAGAGTTGGTAAGTCATTCTCCTTACAGTCCTGACCTGGCACCTTGTGACTTTTACTTATTTTCATAATAAATGATAAACTTAGAGGAATTCTTTTTATGAACCCTGAACATGGCTGCGTTTGAAAAAGGCGTGGAAGAAATCCCTTAAGAAGAGTGGGTCCACTGCTTCAGTCAATGGTTCCATCGCATGCGACGGTGTTTAGAAAGGAACGGAGACTACTTCGAAAAGCAATAAAAATATTAACAGGCTTCGACTACATTCCGTTTTTTTTTTTTTAACTTTCAGTGTGACTCACGTATTATACAAGTTCTACGAAACTAGTATGTCAAAAATGACAATAATGTTTTTCTTAGAACTAAGTTCAAACGCTCAATCTCCTAATCTACATCGAGTGCCCTACAACACGACGCCACTCAAAATTAATTATATCACTCAACAAGTTCTAAGAAATAGTAAGTTTCGGGATATCTTATCTTATATCTTTGGGAGCTTTGTCGAAAATATATTTCATTTGAATTATGTAATAGGTGTTTTGGTGAATACACCTTTGAGACCGATGATGCGCCATATTGATATCATTCTCATTTCAGCCGAAAGACGTCCACTGTTGGACGTAGGTCTCCCTAAAACGTTACCTCATCGAATTTCTCATCTGAACTTAGCTCATGCTTAATATAGGTTTTGGTTCCTATCTCTTACCAGTCTCAAGGCAGTTTAATGATTTTTCTGGGACTCGTTTGAGGTTCACTGTCTCGGCTCTTTTCTGGTGTTCAGCACTGTAGATTTTGACTTGCAGCAGTTGCAGTGGGTGAGAATAGTGTAACAGGCCTTCGAATAAGCCCCGCCCACACGACAAACGAGACATTCATTTAATTTAATAAGATGGCAAAAACCTAACGAAAAAAATTGTTTATTTTATTTAAAATCTTTTGATCGATTGTCATCATATTTGCCTAGCCTTTTCCCAACTATATTGGGGTCGGCTTCCAGTCTAAACGGATGCAGCTGAATACCAGTATTTTACATAGAGCGACTGTCTATCTGACCTCCACAACTCAGTTACTGGGTAATACGACACCCGTGGTAAGATTGGTTGCCAGACTTTCGGGCTTCTGACGACCCGTCACGACTGTCAAAGATCCACGAATGACAGCCGAGATCGACGGCTGAACGTGCTAACCGAGGCACGGAGGGTTCTCAGTATATAAAAATGGTCACCCATCCACGGACCAACCGCGGCAAGCATAGCTTAACCTGATCGATCGACCCACGCGGCTGTTATTACTCAGCCACAAGCTCAGACGGAAATCAAGACATATGTACAAAAACGGTCAAGTAGAAGGCGTGGTCGCATGTCATTATAATTTTTCAGGTGTTCCTAGCACCCACGTGGTATACAGACATGCGACCCAGCTTTAATAACCAACACCCTTCCTTTTGGCTTTGCCGTAGTCTCCAAAAACCGAAACTTTATGAGCCAAAAACTTTTGTGTTACAAAATCTTGGACGGAAGCCTCAAGGTTAGACTGTGGTAAAGTTTATGATGTAAATGGAGTTTAATTAGTAAACTTATTTAGTAGAAACACTTTGTAACCACAGCCGGGGAATCTTAGACGTTGAATTTTATTAGGGAAGTAGTACCTAGCTTTACAATAAAGTATGCTCTCAATAAAACAGTATCCAGTTCCTGAACAGAACTTGTAGTTGATTGCACGTAGTTGTACATAGTGGGGTAATTTTTTGGTGTTCCGAACCTCAAAAAGAAAAAACGGAATCCTTATAGGATCAATTCGTTCTTCCACCGTCAGTCCGTCCACCTGTCAGTCTGTCAAAACACTTTTTCTCGGGAACGAATGGAGGTATCAAGTTGAAATTGTTGTTATTGAGGCTCTCAAAAATCAAGCTTCTAAGTGAAATAAATGAAAATATGCGACATATTTTGAAACTCGCTTATAAATAGAATAGAATAGAATAATTTATTTGTCAAGTGATTGTATACAAAGATCTTAAATATTAGGTAGTGCGCTATGTTTTGCCAATATTGACATACAAAATGATTAATATTATTTAAAGCTATTCAATCATTAGTATTAAATTACAAAGACAACTTTATTACAATGCAATTATATAAGTATTTGAGTACATAATTTATTGTTAAATTAACTCATGCATGCTAATTCAATTTTATTACAATCAATGTCAATTTCATGTCATGTCAAAATTTCATGTCAATAATTCAAGCCAAAAGATTATCATTAGTGTAGGTACATATAGTATTAAAGAATTTATGTCAGGATTATAATTATAGAAATTTGTCATTGAGATATTCATCTACAGTATAGTAACATTTTTCAAGCAGTAACCAGTTAAGTGTTTTCTTAAAGTTCTGCAATGGCATACATTTTATTTCATCAGGTATCTTATTATACACCTGTGGAGCAACACCAAAGAAGCTTTTCTGCACTAGAGAAGTTTTACATTTCACAAGGCATAATTCGTTCATGTATTGAGCACGCATCGGCGTTTTCTTTACCGCACGTATTTTTTTAAATAAATGTGGATTTGTTTTTTCAAACAATGCTGTTTCCAGGATGTATAAAGCTGGTAAGGGTAATATTTTTATCTTTTTAAAGTATGGGATACAACTATCTGTTGTCTTTAAACCACACATACAGCGTAAGCATCTTTTCTGCATCCTGAAAACAAGTTCCCTATTTGTGGACTGTCCCCAAAAAATAACACCATATCGCAGAACTGAGGCGACTAGTCCATGATAGGCTAAATCAAAACCTAGTTACTTCCCGTTGACCTAGAATCATGAAATTTGGCGAGCAGCAAGGTCTCACAGCAAAAGTAAAAAAAATAGTCCGAAATTCGTTAATTTGTAGTTCACATACAAAATATTTTTTAGCGATTCCAAAATTAAACTTGCACTTGGAGAATTGACCGTGACGTACCGATGTATTGGAGAAAAAAATTTCAACTTCAAAGTTGAGTTTGTTCTGTTCCGTGGTTCTTAGGATAAATTCATCCCAACTGCGGAACTCTTTATTGTGCGTGGTCTGACGCGCGGCGGTAGAAACAGGCCCTCTAAAAAAATCAGGAAAAACTTGGTCTGAAACTCATATTTATAATTTGTTTGAATAGCTACTAAGCTGCAATATTATTTTCCTCTTTTCATAACACAAAAATTATAATTCCGAAGCTAAGAACTTCAAATATTGTTTGTTATTCGACCGTCAAAATGAGTTCCTCCGGGAGGCCCGGCCAAACGATGCGTTCAAGTCTCGTCGTCGAATTCTTTATCCGCCATTTTGTGCCAAGACAAACGAGTGAAAATTTACTCTGTTTCATCAAAATTCTAAGGCTCAGTGTAGAATTTATTATACTGAGTCCCGCCGTTTGATAAAATTGACGTCTTTATATGGAATGGAGGCAAAGAGATAGGTAACTTTATGACAAGATACTATAAACACTAGTCAAGGAGACTTATGAGAGGTGGTGATACCTTTTTTAAATATTATTCCAATCTGAAATATGTTACGTAGAAGTCAGTTTATAGGTTTTCGTACCGAAAGAGTGAAAACGGGACCGTCTGTTCGTCTGTTTGTCAGATATATAGCACTATATCTTTTCAACCGCAATAGGTAGCCAACTATAACCGGAGAGTATAATAAAAAAAAAAACATAAAAAGATGAACTATGGCAGTCTTATTTCAAAACTTAGTAACTACACTAACTTTAGCCCGAGCTAAACCTTTGATCCAGTTTTAGTATTTCGAACTTTATGCCGCCTTTAGTAAAATACTTAATACAAAATTGACAACCAAAGACAGGACTAAGTTGTCAGTTTTGTAAAGGCAACTTTATTTCGATTTCTGTTAGATTCTTATTTCAAAAACAGGTTCGATGGTTCAAACCATTTCTAAAGAAAATTCTTGTTTTGTAATAAGAATGTGAAAGTTTAGGACTTTAGATGGCAATGCACCAGGCGCCATTAGTGTGAGAGTTCAACTCACACTTGTCCGGTTTTTCACACACAACTTTCAGTCTTGTGTAATTCAAATAGGATTCATAAACTTTGTGTGACTGTATAAAGCAATAAAATGCAACACTGCATGGGGGAATATACTTGGTTATCGTGCCATGAGCGCAGTAATAGCCCTCAGTTGGCATTTACAACTTGATAGACCGTTCTCCAATAAAATTTTGATATATATTCCCACAGAGTCGTTAAATGCATGAAACCGTCAACTACCTACTTATATGATACACGAGCCCACCGAAGATATAACCCGTGTTGGTGCTATTTTATAAAGTACTAGCTTTTCCCTGCAGCTTCGCCCGCGTGAGTATCTGAAATTATCTCCCGGGAACGTGCTACCAGGATTACAGTACGCTATGTTTTAATCTAGATTATAAACTATATGTATGCAAAATTTCATCCAAATCTGTTCAGCCAGACAAACAGCCAAACGGACAAAAAAATAATATGTATTGTATGTGTATGTTTTTATTGTATGTGCATATTAGTGTATGTTGCTTAGGTATGCCATTTCTCAGTAAATAACGTGAATGATGTTCTGACGTTTGTGCTGGTGGAATCATTGTCTGATTTTTTTGCGAAAAACAAATGAAATCAATGCTTTCCTTTCCTTTTAATTAAAGCACCTGCCATCTAATCTCTTCACCACCCTTGGTTGACTGGTAGAGAATGCCTAAGGCATTAAGTCCGCCTTTGTACCTTTTGTGCGAAAAGTTATAAATAAATAAACGATGATAAAGTGTCGGTTTAAGAAAAAAAAAAAGTTTATAACAACATAATACGGACTAAAAAAACAGCGTTGTGACGTTTCGTGGGTGCTCCTAAAGTGCATAACTCATGCTTAGACAAATATCAAAGTCACCAAACTATATTTAAATACCCTAATTTTTTTTAACAAGTTTGCGACTTTTGATTGTACAAAATTGGTGGTTTGTAACTGTCAAAAACTATATTCACAACGTCAGACTGGTAACGTACTGCTAGGGTTGCAGGAAAGTCCGAGAGGGATACCGTGGCCCCTGGCACAGGCAACTAAAGGAACACGGGTGGGTTTTAGTCAGTAAGAGTCTGACACGCCCTCCTGCTCTGCCCAGAGCGGGAGAAGTTATTTGATGATTTCCCACCCTCAAAAAACAAAAAAAAAAAGACTAGTAACGTAAAGAAACTTTGTGTATCAACCATTGACTTATAATAGGTCAATGGTATCAACTAGGGAGGTTCATTGAACTTATAGCAAGTTCTATTACAAGAATGCCGGTGAAGTGCGGGAAATGCTGCAATTTGTTGTCAGCAATCGACACAGCTAGGTGCACACAATTTACTGTCGCTTATCACCGGGTGTGCGTCGTCTTCCCTGCGAAGGGCCCCGTCGTTTCCACCTGGAATTTCCCTTAGTGCAGGAAAAATGACCGTAAGGACAATAAGGCCGAAATGCCAGTACGGGGTTGTGTGGCAGAAGTACAGAGTGAGGAGCTGGTGTCCATGTCAATGCCAACGCCACCAGTTGTGGTGAAGCTGGCGCCCGCTACGCCTACGGCGGCAACAACGTTGGTGCATCCGACGACGCCACTATCAACTACCGCATCGCCGACGCCTCTGTCAACTACGGCACCGTTGACGCCCCAGTCAATCACTGCACCGCCGTCGCCTATGGCGATGGAGGTGCTCATGCAGGTTAATGCCTTCCCCAATCGTAGCTGTGGCTGTGGACAAGTTTCGAAGCTGATTCTTGAGTTGACGCCGAACGTAGGCTCCGTTTTAAAACGTGTAGTGGAGGAGCTATGCACCTTGCAGTTTGAGGTCATGAAGCTTCGGAAAGACGTAGCGAAGTTGAAGACGTCTAACGACTCGTTACACATCCGTATGGATGGAATTGAGTCCAAATTGGAGGCTCTTGAAATGTGTCACGAGGCCGGATACGCTCCGACAGCAAATTTAAGTGCGGTGGAGGGTGTGGTCCAACAGCTCAAGAGGGACCGGGACAGGGATCAAGAGCTGATGGCAAACGTGCCTGAGTCGCAAGTGGAAAACCCAACACACCTGTTCACCATAAAGCTAGGAGTCGATTTGACGACTTTAGCAGCTCGAAGTCCGGTTGATGTCAATAGGCCGAACCATACCTGGCGAAATGTGGACATCTCTTCCCGTAGGAAAATACAGCCGTGATTTATTTATTAAATTATTTATTCAAAATCTCCCTTACAACTATCATTACAGGTATGTCCCTAATGCTATAGCTTGCTCTCAAAACTAACTTAAGTATTTACAATATAAAACTATGAACAACGTAAAAAATAAACTAGTACTACTTGTCATAGCTTTTGTACTAAGTTTCAACTATAAAACACAATATTTAAATATAAAACAACAATTTTATGTTATTATGTGATTTCATGTTTATGTAAGTACCGCTTGGATAGCTAGACTTAATTTATTATAACATAACAAATAAGGGTGAAAAATAACGGTTATCACCCTTTCGTTATTTCGATATAAACGTTTTTTAAATGCCGTTATTTCACGATAAATGAAAAGCAAAGTCATCTATTTACCATTTACATTTTATCAATAACTCTAAAGTGCAGTAATTTCAACAATATTACACCATAACGGTCGTTATTTAGCCGTTTTTTGTATATCATCAATGATAAGTGGAGTATAGATCAGGCCCGATCACACGTACCACAACCACACCACAACAACACGTGGACGGGCGCTAATTTGTATGAAAATCACAGAACAGATAATATCTGTTCTGTGATGAAAATGAATAGTCTATTCCCACGGACCACATTTGGCCGTTAAAATCAATCGTATGGGCGAACCACAAGGTTGCGTCGCACGATGACCACTTACAGTGGGAGTCGATCTGTCAGCAAACACTAGCCACGACGTAACCACATCGCAACTACTAGGGACATTGCAACTGCAAGAAGCTGCAGCGACACTATTCAAACGTAACCATTGCTTGCCCACATTTTGTCGCTGCGATATAGTGTGGTTGTTGTACGTGCGAACATGCCCTTAATTGCTAGATTTTGACTTAGACAATGCCGCCTTAGGAGATTATATTAGACAATATAATGTCATAAAACGGCTGTAAGCCAGAAGGCAAACCCTGGCAATCCATAGTGTCACGAACCTTACCATAAAATATATATATATACAATGGGACGACATCCACACAAGGCCTTCAGGTCCCGAACTAGGTAGAGCCTGTACTACGGTAACCTGATGACTGATATACATAATTATATACATATACACACCCAGACACAGGTCAAACAGACATGTTCATGCACACAAATGTTTGACTTGTCCGGGGATCGAACCCGGAACCAGCGGCTCAGAAGGCAGGGTTGCTACCAACTGCGCCAACTGGTCAGTCAAACATATTAAATACTTAATAGTTTATCTTCAAACCACTATCCAATATTAAACTAAATAAAGAAAATGAGAGGCCATCGCATAGGCTCTTAAGCGCCCTGTTCAGGGCATTAACAGTTCCTATCCCGAATTTGGAACTACCCGTTGACTTTTATGTTTCCTAAACTTAGGGTATCGACACGCAAGGAATACTAATGAAAATTCTTGACAGCTAGAAGAACCTTCTCGACTTTATTATTCTTTAAATAAGTATTGTATATTTTAGCGTTTACCAGAGCTAAATGCCAGAGTATCTAGGTTTTTCAAAAGAGGTTCTTAAAATGCCTGATAGTTATGATCAACTTCTGTGTTTATACCATCTGTAGTTAGGGCTAAGTTTGGCAAGCATTAGTTATTTAATATCCCATGAAACGTTTTGACGGTTGTTATTAGGACAGTTCTGTATAATGAGGCAGTGCGTCTAAGTTCTTAATGGGACATAATAAAAGCACAGAGATTGGTAAACATAGCCCTTAACATAGTGACGATTAAATAACATTTTATTTACGAAAATAATACTAATTTTGTTATATTTAAAACTCCTGATAATACGTATCATTTACCTCAATAATACCAAATAATACGAATCGTTTACCACAACAAAACCACGATGATATGCATTACCAAACCAAATGCGTTTTGTGTGGCCAAAGTTGGTATATCTGGTTTACGGCTATCACGAACATAGCTCGTTATTTATTACAGCACCATCATCATCATCAGCCTAGCCTCTTCTAGTTCAGGTCGGCTTCCAGTCTAACCGGATGCAGCTGTATTTTATGCTGCTACCAGTATTTTACATGGAGCGACTGCCTATCTGAACTCCACAACCCAGTTACTGGGTAATACGATACCCCTTGGTAAGACTAGTTGTCAGACATGCAGGCTTCTGACGACCCGTAATTACTGTCAAAGATCCGAATGACAGCCTGGACCAAGGGCTTAACGTGCTTTCCAAGTCACGGAGGGGTCTTGGTATGTAAAGATGGGCACCCATCCACGGACCAATCGCGGCCAGCGTAGCTTAACCTGATCGATATCGATATGACCCTTAACCCAAAAAGGCAAAGCTGACATTCGTAAATAAAGATACTAATAAAGCACATATATTTTTATCATCAATAAATTGTTTGCCAATACTCGCGATGAGTTTTTCCGAGTTTATGGTGTATTTATCATTAAAATAAGGCAACTTCCTCGAGGTATTATGGGTATAAAAAGTGTCCAATAAATTGCTAAAAAGACGGCCATTTTGTATAAGAAATGAGCGTATTGAAAGAACGCTTGTGTACTTGCCTACTTGGAGGATTTGGTATTCAATGGCTATTTAATCTTTATTTTTCTGGATCGAAGATTCAATGGCGAGGACAGAGATGATTAAGTGTCCGATTTCGGGGTTTCTTTTGATCTTTAGAAGGATTTTTTCTATCTTTAAAAATAGAATTCGCTTTCTATTTTGACATGTTGAGTCTTTGCGAGTCCATTCAATTTTCTTGTATAAAATAGTAAGGCAGAATGTATACTTAAATTATCTTAGATTTTAAGCATTATTGATTATCACTTCCATCTACCATTGAGTAGATATCAATATCAAAGAATAATATGATAATTATTAAACGCATAATCTCTTGCATAATATTATAACATTCAAAATCAAAGCCAATTAATTCATTACCCACACCCCGCTCTAACAAAACTTTCAGAATTATATTATAGAATTCTCATTTTTCCTCCTATCCTCGTCCCCAGAGATAGTGCCAACTACCAACATAAAATATTGAATTCATACCTGAATTCTTTATGTGAAATATAAGTTCCATCGAAGCTGACTTGTCTAATAAATGTATGGATAATATAGGTACTACATATTATTATATTCCCATGCCGATTTCAGCTACTAGTGGCCATTTCTGTTTTTGATGGCTATGGGTTACGAGCGTGTGCTATATATATATATGATATATATCATCATGTGCCTAGTATCTTCCAACTATGTTGGGGTCAGCTTCCAGTCTTACCGGATGCAGCTGAATACAAGTATTTTACATGGAGCGACTGCCTATCTGACCTCCACAACCCAGTTACTGGGTAATACAATACCCGCTGGTAAGACTGATTGTCAGACTTTCGGGCTTCTGACGAACCGCAACGACTGTCAAAGAACCACGAATGACCGCCGAGACCAACGGCTTAACATGCTTTTCAAGGCATTGAGGGGTCTTGGTATGTAAAGATGGTCGTTATTACTTATCCACAAGCCCCACTAAGAGCGTGTGCTCTTATATGGTTGATAACAGCCTATCTTGGCTGAGAAGTTACGTGCACAGACAAGTCAGAATACCATTTTTAACCGATAAAAAAAAAGGAGGATTACTATTCGATAATACGTATCTAATCCACTTTGTGTAACTTGATTTAGTTATAATACTTCCTATCACTGTTTTTAACATAGCAAGAAGTGGTATTCGAATTGGTGTAGGGTAGGTATCATAACTAAAAAGTGAAGAATAAAACTTTTTCCAAAAAAAAAAACAACCGACTCCCAAAAAAAAAACAACTTTTTTGTTAATGGTATTGTTTGTTGGAGGGTGGCTTACTCTTGGGGTGATCTTGCCTGCTGTCGAGATCACTCTTCCGCTGGTCTTTAAAGGCATAAAAAAATGGATTCACCAAACGCCTCCAAACAGGTCTATCCTTTGCCAACTCCTCCCAACGAGAGGAATCTATATTGCATCTCTTCATGTCTTTTCTGAATACATAGATAGATAATAATCGCATGAATAAATGTCATTATCATTGGGTAGCAATCGGTAATTTCGACAACAATGAAATGGCAAATTTGAATGCGAAAAGTGTCAAGTGCCCCATTTTGGATAACGACGACAATTTTAGACGGAATGAGGACGATTTTCTTCGTGTTTTGAATTTTACATTAGGGATTTTCACTCGTTGGATGGGTTATGAAATTGGCATGTTTGATTAAGTAATACGTATGTTTTCGACATCGGAAAACGAGTTATAGATTTGGATTAGTAATGGATTTGGGCATGCAAGGCGCATTGAAGACAGGTGGAGTAAGGTAGTGACCAAGTGGCGTCGAAGGACTGGACGACGAAATGTCGGTTGCCCGGCGGCGAGCTGGGTGGATGACATTGTTACCATCGTGGGTAGTACCAGGGTGAGGCTAGCACAGGAGCGCGGGGATTGGCACAAGAAAAACGAAGCTTTTGCTCAGCAGCGGGCGAAGTCGGGCTGTGGTTGATGAGGTACCTTTTCGATGAAAGGTTCCATGTAATTGTATACTGAACTGGAAATCCGGTAATGCTTAATGTAAAGAATAGAAAGAAAATGCGTTTATTTGCGGTAAAAATGACGCAAAAAATAAGAAAAGGTTGGCGGAAACATGCGTTACGTCCACGCAAAACGGCTATCGCTCAGCATTATGCTGCGACCCTATGCAAGACAGAGCCCCAGCGCTGGTTTTCAGCGTCAGCCGGCACTGACGTAATGACGTCGTCCGATGGAGCAAACAATCATTAATGCCAGTTTTACTTACTACCCAAAAGTTATTTTTTATTATTTGACTGGCTGAAAAAGAGGTGGAAGAAAATTGAATCAAGAATATCCAACATCCATATTTTCATACGAACTCAATTGCTCTTATGTATAATCGTCGTACGTCTAGCTCTTTATTTTATTTGCCAGTTTCAGATTACGTATCTATAGGCTACAATGTATGTAAGTAAACTCTTCATATACAGGGCTGTCCAGTAAATAGCAGTAAACTGTAAATCCGTAAGATTTTGCTGAACATATATTGTGTTGTTTTGGTAGGTATTGACCCAAGCTATCACCCCCTGCAGTATGTAGAGCTATTTACTGGACACCCTGTATAAAATAATTGCATATATATTTCTAGCTAACCAGCAATATACATTCATTAAAACGAACTCCACCTACATTTATGTAGGTCAAATAATGTGCGGATTTCTAATTACTAGCGGTCACGAAAAACACTGTACGTAATTATAATCCCTTAAGTTAATTAACTTACAGGCGTCTTTGCATGACGTCACTAGTTAGTCAGAACTCCCTCATAAGTGGATGTTAGATGACGCCATCACCGGCCTTGATACCGTTATGCAATTGTTTTGTATATTGCAAGCGTTCACACATTTACGTCAATCAATTGGTCTAGCTTTTTCCCAACATATTGGGGTCAGCTTCCAGTCTAACCGGAGGCAGCTGAATACCAGTACTTTACATGGAGCGGCTGCCTATCTGAACTCCACAATCCATTAACTGGGTAACACGA
Organism: Brachylomia viminalis; assembly: GCA_937001585.2. Taxonomy (NCBI): domain Eukaryota; kingdom Metazoa; phylum Arthropoda; class Insecta; order Lepidoptera; family Noctuidae; genus Brachylomia; species Brachylomia viminalis. The sequence continues at coordinate 24,715,769 of OW443294.2, read as the reverse complement.
TAAACCTTGGTAAGACTGGTTATCAGACTTTTGGGCTTCTACCCGTAACGACTGTCAATTATCTATGAATGACAGCCGTGATCAACAGCTTAACGTGGTTTCCGAGGCACGAAGGACGGATCATCCATCCACGAACCGACCCCGTTATGACTGAGCCAAGCCGGCATTGAGTCAGTAAAGTGTCATTGAGAACTGTTCAGGTTCAGACTAGATCATTCTAAGCCAACAGCTTTGTCTTGTGTGTCTAATAGAAAAACTAGTCTACAGTTTGTTAAGACCCATCACCAAGCCGTCATCTACGCATTCTGACGATAAAATTAAGTAACTTTTTGCAAAAAAATATTATGATAATGATCTTATTTCTACAGAAATAAGTGTTTGTACAAACCTACTTACAAGTACGTTTTTACAAACACCTTTACACGTCAATCATATTTTAAAAACTAGATGAGGTCGGCTTTTCCTATATAACTACTCTGAGAAGAAAGACCGCAACAATTGCTGGGAAACGACTTTTGTTTTTGTGGAGTTAAAATTTGCGGTAGTGCGTATAATGCTCGCAAAACATCATGCTTGGGTGGGTGCATGCAACGCTACAGGAATTGTGGGAGTAATTAAAGTTTAGTTATAACATTTATGACTGGTTTTCATAAAAAAACGTTATAAAAAGTTTGAACTTTGACCTTCAACATTTCCATGGTCATAAGGTTCCCAAGAATATAGTTCACCACAAAGTGACTCGACTCGTTGACTTCGTTAAGGGTATTTTTACACCCGTTATAATAACTATCCTACATCAAAAAATTACTACAATAACAAATTTTACGGGCGTTTGCCTTGATGATCAATAAAAACAGACTACTAAACATCAATAGCTTTGTATCTCCCCTTGATACCGTTATGTACCATTACCCCATATATGGAACACCACTAGAGTCTACGACCATTGTTCCACTATAAATCTGCCAAGCGTGTGTTGGATTTGCCGTATTAGGTTCTGTAGTTATTTATCATGATTGTTGGCGTACCTACAATCTTTATAGATATAATTCTTCTGTAGGTACGACATTTTTTGTGTGTGGTTGAGTGGACGGTTTAGATTAACAATTGGATCCGGTAGGTGGCGCTGCGAGCGAGTTCTTGAAAATTTGGTTTGTACGTGCAGGACAACGTTTGTCGGGCCCGCTAGTTATTATAAAAAAAAATCCCAAAAATAGTATAACAGGAATCGAAAACTATTAACGGTTAAAATCAATTATAAACTATACTTTCGGAAACGTTTTGCAGTTTTCCGGACCATTTTGGTCTAAGTAGATAATTTAACGATCTTTTTATATCAAATTATCACTTTTTTGACACAACAGCTTGTGACAGACAAACAGACATGATTAAACCATGTCGTTGCGTCATGCATTACTTACGGAACGCCAAAACCAGTTCATTGATTCTCCATTAATAGGACCATAACGCTATCATTTTAGAGGCTTTTCTATGTGACGGCCTATTCAGTCGTGCCAATATATTTTTATTGCCAATAAGGTAATATTTACTGTCAACGATTGGCAATATACGATTGGTATTTAATCAGTGGGGGAGTTTAATGTTCTCCAGTTCCTCAACTGATTAAATGCTGACACCGATTGGTTCTATTGGGGTGTTTTTGTAGGCAATAAAAAGGGTAGTTTGCAACGTGTTACGTTCGTGATTGATGCTAGATACGTTCTAGTTTTTGTGAAGTTTCATTGGTAAAGTTAGGAAGTTTTTGTAAATCTAATTCGATAAGAAACCGTTTGGAATGTCTGAGTGTTTTTGATGTGTAATATCTTTCCTCTCGCTTTCCTGCAATCTGTGGGAGCGATTTCTTGAGATGCGACGGAAGTGTGTAACAGGAAGCGCGCGCTATTTGATTTGACTAATGAGCGCGCGCTATTTGATTTGACTAATGAGCGCGCGCGGTGGTAAAGTTTGCCGTCAGATGGTACCAACCCATTTTCCGAGAGGTTGGTACTGTCAGCCAACAGTTGCGTGTGTGTGACGAGAAAAATTGCATCACTCGTAGTTCTTATTAAATAAAATACAATTTTCATTAAAAATAATTATTCTTCGTTACGAAAAATCATTTCAAATAATACCCAATTTTTTTTTTCTAGGATATAATGTTAATGTTTTGCTTATTTCGAAGGATGTAAAAATAATGTTACACATCGTATGCGACTTCTGTAAGGCTCGTTCGTTGTTTTATTATTTTGGTGGGTAGGCAACAGTCTATTTTGTGGGAATGTTATTAGTCCCATTTAAAGGACCCCATTTTACTCCCTTTTTTAAGGCTACTGTTACTGCCATTGGATAAGAGTGTCGCATGCCTGTGATATCACTGATGTTTAATACCAAAAAGGTGGAACACTGCAATGTTCGGTAGAAGTGTTCTGCTTCAAAATTCGTTCAAGATGCTCTACAGATTGTTCAAATTATACGTAGAAACATGCTATTGTATTAACCTACAGCTGTTAACAACGTGATGGGACTTTGGAATTCATAAACTACGCCAGTAAAAAGGCTCCCTTTATTTTATTTACTAAAAAAACATCAAACATTCTTGGTAATAGATGTAATTTTTTCTTTGCTTTTAACTGTTTTCCTATCATTGTTGTGAAAACTTTTCACATTTGAAATGAAAGTTCTCTTTGCTCTTAGGTATACTCAATGATATGATAAGATATATATTGTAGTCTGCGTTAAAAGTAAAAAGAGGTAGGTAGGTTTTCCGCGCTCCGCAAATGGCACGTCAAAATTTGGCTAATTAATTAGCCTACTTACGTATCACCACTGCTCTCAACGGCCCAGTGGTAACGGCCGTGACTTACGAGTTGTAGGTCGTAGGTTTGAACCCAGACAGGCGCTTTACTTTGTGTAAATTATTTCATCACCACTGCTCTCAAAACGGTGAAGGAAAATATCGAGAGGAAACCGGCATGTCCAAGAACCAAAAAATCGAAAGATATGTGACATCTACCAACCCGCATTGAGCCCGCGTGGTGGATTACGGCCCACTCCCTCTCACCGAGAGGAGGCCTGTGTCCCAGCTGTGGGAACATTATAGGCTAATGGTGACTTACGTATCGTCTTGTCTCTTTCTCGCTCCCGATAATTACGACATGCCGTCCTACTTCCATGTATCATCTAATAGTATGACATTGTGCCGGTTTTGAAGATCCAATGTTGGGTAGCTAACATGTCTACATCTTTTTCTTATAATATTTATCATTGCTTATACGAGTACCAACACAATAAATGTAATGGCAAAATATGAAAAAAAACAACCGGACAAGTGCGAGTTGAACTCGCGTGGGGAGGGTTCCGTACGATGAATATGTTACACTTTCCCGTACACTTTGACCGTGATGTAAGGTTTGTAGAGTTAAGCCTTGTAGAGTAAGTGGCTTGGCTCTACATTAGAGCTGATAACTCTTTAACAATGAAAGCGTTATGTAAGTCGTGGAGTCTTAGATTGGTTATGAAATGTTTTTGGTATTATTATTATTTATTTATTATTTATGTACACGCAATAAAATACATGAGATAAGACATAATAAAAAATTGAGTACAAAGGTACTGCTTATTTCTTAAGAAATTTCTTCCAGCAGACCTGCGAAAGGAGAAGTAAAAAAGAAACGTAGACAATAGTGCGTGAGAACAAGAAGAGAAAAATATGAATGTGTGAAGTCTAAAGCTAAAATATTAAATATACCTAAATAAAAATAATTAACATGTATACTTAAATAAATACATAATGCTAAAATATATAAGCATATATATAAATACTCACAGTATAGAGGAAAGGTAATGCTCTTTTAATCGAAATTTAAATAGAGAAATAGTATTTAAATCACGAATGCTAGGCGGGAGTGCATTCCACAGTCTTACAGCATGGACAGAGAAGGAATAAGAATAGTAGCTGGTTTTGTGAGGCTGAGATTTAAGGAGGGCTCTCTGGTGTGATCTACATGGTGCCGCGCTAGAGCGAGCGTAAGAAGAACGCTCACGCAGGTAGGAAGGATAAGACGGGTTGTGTAAGATGTTGAAGAGGAGACATAAAATCCGAGTGTTCCTGCGAAGGCGGATTGGGAGCCACTTGAGTTCCTTGCGAAGGTGAGAAACATGGTCATACTTTCGAAGACCGAAAACAAAGCGAATGCACAGGTTTTGCAAGCGCTCAAGCTTGTTTAATAGCTCCTCAGTAGCATCCAGGTAGCAGGCGTCGGCATAATCTATAATCGGCTGAATAAGTGTTTGTGCCAAAGAAATTTTAGTCTTCAAGGGCAGAAGACTTTGAAGGCATTTCAGCGAATGAAAAGAGAAATGCACCTTTCGGCTGACCTCGTTGACCTGAGCACGCCACGAAAGATTGGAGTCAATAACTACACCCAGATCTTTAGCGGTTTCAGTGTTGTCAATGCGAACACCATCGAGATATAAAGGCATCAGTGATTTTACATCAACCGCATTGCGAACGAATTTGCTGCCTATGATCATGGCCTGGGATTTAGTTGGGTTAATTTGCAAACCAAATGACTTAGCCCAATCGCTGATGCAAGCCAGGTCATGATTCATTGCAGCAATTGCAGAACCCGCGTTAGCTACAGTAAAATGTCGATAAAGCTGCAAGTCATCTGCATAGAGATGAAAACTAGAGGAGATTACTCTGGTAACAGAGTTTATGAAAATTGAAAAAAGAAGAGGAGAGAGAACGCTACCCTGAGGAACACCCTCAGTGAGACTACACCAATCAGAGAACGAATCCTCCAGGCGAACACACTGAGATCGTCCCCGAAGATAAGAACTGAACCAGGCTAAAGTGGAAGTAGAGAAATTTATAGATTTAAGGAAACCTAGTAAAATGTCGAAATCTACTGAGTTGAAGGCGCTACTAAAGTCAAGCAGTACAAGAACGGTAAGGGATTTATTCTCCATTGCCCAGCGGATGTCGTCAGTCACCTTCAAAAGCGCGGTTACAGTACTGTGACCCGAGCGAAAACCGGATTGAAAAGGGGATATTATCGAGTTTGACGTCAAGAAAAATGTTAATTGTCTATGAACTATGTGCTCAAAAACTTTAGAGAGAAATGGGAGAATAGAAATAGGTCTAAAGTGGGTTAATAAAGTAGGATTCTTAGTTTTATGTAAAGGTATTATGTGAGCCTGTTTCCAAACTGACGGAAAGGAGCAAGAGGAAAATGAGTGATTGAAGATGTGAGTGAGAACAGGAAGTAATGAAGAAAGGATAAGAGTAATCATTCTTGAACACAACTTATCATTACCGACTGCTGAGGACTTGATCGCGAGTATAGACTTCTTAACATCATCCTCAGTAACATCATTAAGCTTAAAGAGAGAATATTGTGGTAACGGCAAATAAGCAAGACTCTCTAGTGTCGCAGCCTTGACAGACGGATCAAGAGAAAAGGGAAGGAGGGAGAAATGCTTATTGAGAGCGTTGAGGTTCACATCTTTACACTGTAAATCAGCACGCAGGTACATAGCGACACCTCCTCCACCTTTGCCGGTTCTATCGTTGCGGATCAAGACGAAGCCAGGGAGTGAGTACTGAGTAGAGAGGAGTGATGGCTTCAAAAAGGATTCCGATATTAAGAGCGCATCCAGATGAGCACTGCTAAAGGATGCCAGAAGGTCAGAATAATGACAAGGAGCACTCTGAGCGTACTGTCCGCACTAACAAAACTAGTTGAAGAAGAGCACGAGAAGAAGCTGTCGTTAAGATCAGCTACATCATCCATGAGCATAGTTATATTAAAATAAAATATAAAAATATTATAAATATCTAAAATAATTATTATTATTTTTTTCACATTTTTTTTGTAGGATTCTCCTTTTCTTTTATCTTAGCGGTGTTATTGTACTGATTTTACACACACAGCCATGTTAAAATCATAACCCCCACTTCTAGCATAGTCGGGTAAAAAAAGATATTTTTTTCACGCCAGCAGAGACTATCTTCATAGCCAACGAAAAAGAGTTTCTTCTTCATTGTTTTCTTGGTACATGCGAATCAAACTTTCATAATAAATCGAAGTTCGGAGTAATACCGATAATCCGTAAGAAATACAGACTTGCACCTCACCTTACGGGGGTTGGAGGGTAAAAATTAAAAAAAAAAGTTCTTTGTGTACAAATTCAGCGTTTCAGGACTTCGGGAAGTGCCCTAGAGGTTCTGATGAGTGAGTGAGTGACAAAATCGACGTATTTTAGGTATTAATAAAATCCTAAGTCTATAAGCTAGACATTTGAACCTTTGTGTGTTTTTTCAGTCTGCTAACTACATTTAGTCCTGAGTATTTGAGCTCTCTAGCATTATCCAAGCCGAAGCTATGAGGATATGATAATACAACGAAACGCTTCGAGAAAAGGTAGGTAGTGCCACTGCTTTTTGTTTTTGGCTCGTCTTGGCGGGGGTACTACCGTGCTCTCAGATCCCAATAACAAACTTGACATTGTAGTTGAAAAAATGTTCACTCTTATAGTCCAACAGCAGTTGTAAGAAAAGATTTACCATGTTAGTTTAAGACCATAGACTTCTTATAGGTTTCCCTGTTATCTATACGTAAAGAACTAATTAGGTTCATTTGTTTCGGATATAAGATCGGAGAACGGTAAATTTTCATATATTTTCTTACATAACTTAAAACTGTTTATTATATAAATTATATAAAACACATATTTGAGACCCTCACAACAAGTCCTTTTATTTGATATGTCAGTCGGTACAGTTTGCAAAACTCTTGTTTTTAACTTTCTAGTTTGCTTCCCAAAAGTGACCCTCATATTCAAAATTAATTTATTTACTTTACACGTCCGTGTGCGAGTCACATAAATTCATGAGTGTACCAAATTCCAACCTAATCAGTCCAATAGATTTGGAGCAAATTGGCTGTAACAGACGGACAGACAGACAGACAAACGAATGATCTTTTAAGGGTTCCGTTTTTCCATTAAGACGTACGAAACCCTAAAACAGACGAATTTTCCTAGAAATTTTGACAATGGATTATTAACTCGACGCAATATTCGTGATAGAACCAGCTCCCAAACAAATTTTGTGGTTCATTGAAATATTTTCTCATTTTCCATCACACAGCTATATACCTTATTCTACATAAAATAGAGATGATTTTAGTTCAGGTGTGAAATATTTTATAGTAAACGGATTTGAGGGTAGGTTATACGGGGGAGGGAGGGCGTTTACTGTAATTGGTGTTGACAATGTAATTTGGGTCCCATTTGCTTCATACGACGCTAATTCGTGTTGTACAAGTATGATTTAATGGGACGTGTACATAACTTTGTTATCAATTAAATTTATCAGGCTAGCTACTGTTTTAGTTAGAGCTTTGCTTCACGAGTTTTGATTACACAGATTTTATAATAACAGCACAAGTGCCAAGAACAATGTCAAGAAAAAAGTTGATGCAAATAGGGTTGCGACAGGCTGAGTTCATTGATTGGTAATTGTTTTTTAACCGACTTCAAAAAAGGAGGAGGTTGACAAAAACTGCCTTGCCTAAACCGATTTGGATTTTTTCATTTTGTTTCAAACGGTATTTAAATTTAAACGAAATCGATTGAGCGGTTAAAAAAAAAATTACAATAAATATTATTTAATTAAAAAAGAACCGTCTTCAAACGGACGTGGACGTGTAAGACGATCGTTTTCGAATTGGTGTGGGAAACCTTAACTAAAAAGTGGAAAATAAAAAATATTTTTTACAAAAAAAAAAAAGACTTAAAAAAAAACTCTACACATTTGTTTTTGGAAGACTTTTGTTTTTTTTTTTGTAAAAAGTTTTCTATCTAACAAAGTAATAAATAATCTAAAAAGTTCCTAGCATTGACCCACTCAGCCTTCTTTCTTCTTCGGCCATTCTCTCCCCCTGTCTTTAACAGTCTTCCTTATAAGTCCCTCCTTTACCCACGTCATTTTCCTGCTCTTGTATCATGTTACTTGGGGTCGGCGCAAAAAACGTTTTCTTCTTCAATTCTCTCCTGTCAACCACCACGCTATCATTCACTCCCTCCTCTTTCATAATAACTATCATTCCTCACACAATCCATCTATCTCTTCTTTAGCCTTCCTCGCCCTCCCCATCCATCAACATTTATATTCATCACGCTTTTAGTTACATGCGTTTCCTCTCTCCTCATCACATGCCCATAAACCAAACGTTTCCACCCGACGAGTTCCTCCCTTACCCAGTCCGCCTTTTATTAAACATAATTGCTCTTAAAGCCCTCAACTCCAACAACTAACCTTGCACAACTTTTCAGCACCTCGTTACTTAGTTTCCATTTACTGAGAGATAAAGCATGAGCGATGCGTCCGCGATGCAAGTATAGCTCACTGACTTCACATTGTCTGGCCGTGCGACCTATTTCCAAAAATAGCTGCCTAGGTGCCTGCCCACAGGCCCAAAACTTAGACTGCAATGTAGGTCGCATCGCTGACGTTTGCCAGAATCGATGTGGTTATTTTATTTCTTAAGTGTTGGTGTCTAGATTTGAGGGTAGTGTGACTTAAACCACGTTATGAGGCCTTAAAACAATATAAAATGGCAAAAACATGAAATTTGTACGGGCTAGTCGTTACATTGCGTTGAAATAAATAAGAGGGTTACCTCATGGCACCGTGTTGAAATAGATAGGTGCGGATCCTATATGACAAAAATCTGACGCGAATCAACGCCTGTTAGTGCGCGCTTAAGTGAACGATAAATGGACAACATTGGTGACGATGAAAACAGCGTAAGTTTGGATCAGATTAAAAAACTTTAACAACACACTACAGCGACTTATTCAAGGACATTGGTCGGAGCTCTTTCACAAAAGCGTTTAAAATTCACTTAGTGTGAATTCTTCGAAAAATAAGTTAGGGACAGAAAAGAAAAGACATTTAGAGTAGAAAAACAATTGTAAATTCAAGATCTAGAACAGAGCACTAAAACTGCAGACAAACTAAGTTAAATTCACATTATCTTCAACTAACAATCACTTAAATGTGTTTCTGCAATGCTGTTTCCTAGTCTCTACATTCTAAAGCTCTTATGCGACGATGCACAGTGCCTAAATATATTAATAGGTATACCTAGTTTAAAGTTGTTTCACATTATAAATAAGTACAGAAGGTAGGTTTTCGCAAAAAGCCAAATATATTGAACGAACGCACGCCCACATAGGAAAGCTTTAGCGTAGTCACGACTGGTGTTTGTCAGCACGCGCGGGTCAAGCGAGCGAAGCGAGCGTTGTTGCCGCAGCGGCCAGCGAGCGCTTCATCTAAATTAATCGCAATAACCAGAGAGCTGCCCAATATGACAATATTTGCTAGTATTTTTTTTTTTCTTGCTGGCCTCTTGCATCTCAATTGACCATTGTTGCGCTGGTCTCATGGTCGCAAGTGAGACTGGGACTGGTCCTGGGTTCAATTCCCAGGTCGGGCAAAGTGTTTATTTATTTATTTATTTATATATTCTTTATTGTACACCACAAAAAACATAACAACAAAAATTAAACTGAACACTACTTAATATACAATGGAAAATCTTAAAAAACAGTCCGGAGCTTAGAAGTTGGCGGTGTGACAACCCCGTGGCTCGGAAAGCACGTCAAGCCGTTGACTATGTGCCTGATCTCTCTCCGGTCGTGTCGGGTTGCCGTCTCATCGGACTATAAAAGTGAGGAAAGAGAGAGTGCAACTATGTCTGCGCACATATTTGTGCACTATAATATCTCCCGCGTCGAGGGCTAGTCTCCCCTGATATTGGCCGCCATGACTTAAATTCGGCCTAGAGGACTATATAAGTACCTGTGACAGCGCACACACTTGTGCTCTATAATATCTCCCACGTCGAGGGCTAGTCTCCGCTGATATTGGCCGCCATGACTTAAATTCGGTCTAGAGGACTATATATAAGTACCTGTGTCAGCGCACACACTTGTGCTCTATAATATCTCCCGCGTCGAGGGCTAGTCTCCGCTGATATTGGCCGCCATGACTTAAATTCGGTCTAGAGGACTATATATAAGTACCTGTGTCAGCACACACACTTGTCTCTCAGGCAGCAGACAACCCCCGCCCCCGCCCCGACCATGACCGACAGCCCGGCCAGCCCCAGCCCGAGCGCCGCCTTCTCAGACGGCCCCCTCAGCCCCCCTGCCCGCGAATACTCGCCCCTCCCCTCTCCCCCAACACAAAGCGAAGCCGACATGACCGGCTACGACTCCGCCATGTCCGAGTCGGACATAGAGGCGCCTCAAACGCCCGTACCCTCCCGCTCAGCGGCCTCATCCCCCTCGTCCGATGGCTTCACAGTCATCGCAGGGACCAAGAAAAGGCGCAAAGCCAAAGCCCCCCAAACGGGACTAGCCCCAAAAAAACTGGGACTCCCCGCCACCCCCTCTACCACCCAAGTAACCCCGGCTCCAAGAAGCCGCCCAACCACCCCCAACCCAGTCGCCCAGACCGCGACCCCGGCACCCAAGGCGCCCACCCCCCCCCCCAATTTACATTCATAACAAGGACCTGTGGACCTCAGTCTCAAAGGCCTGCGCCGACGAGCGCATCAATTTCACTCACGCCCGCTCTACAGCAGTGGGCATCAAAGTTCAGATGACGGGGATAGCGGACTTCCGCGCCATAACTAAAATCCTGAAACAGCGCAACGTGGCCTACCACACGTACGCACTCCCCGAGGACCGCCTCTTCAGGTGCGTCATAAAACGGGTACCTAAAGAGCTCAAGGTCGACGAGATCCTCGAAGACCTCAAGAGCCAGAACTTCCCCGTCCACCAGGTGCACCGCATGCACCGCGGGCGCAACGGAGCTCCCTATGACATGGTCATCGTGACCATCGACAACACCCCAGCAGGCAAGGCCATATGCGACATCAAGTCGATATGCAGCCTCACTGGGATCCAGGTCGAGAGACCAAATAAATCCCGGCTCCCAGGGCAGTGCCATAACTGCCAACAGTACGGACACTCGCAAACACACTGTTTCGCGAAACCTAGGTGCGTAAAGTGCCTAGGAGAACACGCAACTGCAGACTGTGCACGCCCCAAAGACTTGGCGCTATGCACAGAGCCCCCCAGCTGCGTCCTCTGTGGCGAGGCCGGCCACCCAGCGAGCTATCGCGGGTGCCCCCGCGCCCCACGCCCCAGACCCCAACACCAACAACGCTCGCACCCCAAGCCGAGCACGCTCAACCACGAGCTGCGGCCCAACCGACCATCGCCCTGGAACCTGCTGAACAGTCAGCGGGCATTCCCGGCACTAAGACCTGTACAGGCAACCCCTCCCTCAGCCATCCCCTCTCTGATGGCTCACCCAATCCCCTACCCGGTAGGTATGCCAGCCCCAAGGCCAACATACCAACCCCAAACCCCCGCGCCGGCACGTAAAGCCGCCCCGCAACCAGCTGCAGCGCCCCGCGCCCCCGCGCTCCTACCCACGCCTCTACCGGCCCCCTACAACCCTAACACCTTCGAAGTGTTAGCAAGGTGGTTCGACCCCACCATCATCGCCCGCAGCAATGAGCTACATGCCAAGCTCATAGCAGCCAAGGGCAACGTCCAAGCCTCTATGGCCTTAATGTCGGAATACTCCGACCTGTCCGCATTCTTCATAAATTTTAACCCGTAATGCTCAACACAAGTAGCAGAATCAAACCCAGATCCCTTAAAATAGGATATTTTAATGCTAACAGCATCACTTGTCAACACGATGAGATCGCGCTGTTCCTCCGCGACCATCAACTTGACATTCTCTTAATACAGGAAACATTTCTCAAACCGTCTCAACGAACACCCAAAGTGGCCAACTATTGCGTAATACGCAACGACAGGTTAGGCAAGAAAGGGGGCGGCACCCTCATTTACTACAAAAGATCACTCTACTGCATGCCAATAGACACACCACCACTCCTCCAAATAGAAGCCTCTATCTGTCGGCTAGGGATGACGGGTCACCCCCCTATCACTATCATATCGGCATACATACCCCCAGCAACTAATACCAGCTTGAACCCAATCGAGCCGGATATTAAAATTCTTTTAAACCTAGACAGCTCAGTCATTTTGGCGGGCGATTTAAATGCTAAAAACCCGATCTGGAACTCTCGAATTCAAAACGCGAGAGGCAATGAGCTTTCACGCCTTGCATCCAAATACAACTTCGACGTCATCGCTCCGATGACGTACACTCACTACCCAGAAAATGTTCACCACAATCCCGACATTCTCGACGTAGCGTTACTAAAGAACGTTAACCTAGGTTTGCGTTCAATAGAAACGATACAAGAACTAGACTCCGATCACAGACCAGTGGTGCTCGAGCTAGCCTCTCGGACAGGCCTCTCCGACCCAGGTCTACCACCTCCAACTAAAATCATAACTGACTGGCGACAGGTTGAGCAACGACTCAAGTCAGTCACGTCAGAACAATTAGATAAAATCCCAAACGATTTAGACTCAGTCCCACAAGCAATGGAAGCGATCGACCTGCTCACTGAGCACGTACAATCGGTAGTGAACGAAAGTTCACGACGGGAACCAGTGGCGGACAACCGCCGCTGGCGCCTGCCGGCCGATGTGCGTGCTCTACTGACCAGGAAAAACGCAGCCATCCGTGCCTATGACGCGTTCCCCGACGCTACCAACCGCACTCATATGCGCCGCTTGCAGCGAGCTGTAAAGTCGCGCATCAAGGAGATGCGGGACGAGCGTTGGGATTCCCTCATGAACACCATCGAACCCTCCCACCAAGCTTTCTGGCAACTAACCAAAAAGCTAAAGTCCGATACTGTCACCGACATCCCACCTCTCGTCCGTCCGAGTCAAAGCTTAGCCTTTGACGACGAAGACAAAGCCGAATGCCTGGCCGACAGCCTTGAGGCCCAATGCTCACCCAGCTCACTACCAGTAGACCAAGCCCACTGTAGCAAAGTAGACACCGAGGTCGAACGTAGATCCACCCTCCCCCCTCGAGAGGACCCCGACGAACCCCTCCCCCCTGTGACCCCAGACGAAGTTCTCTCTCTAGTGAGAAACCTTAAAATTAAAAAAGCACCAGGTGCAGACGGCATCACCAACAGAGTAGTCAAACTCTTCCCTGCACAGCTAATAGTTTTAATGTCAACTATCTTCAATATTGCATTAAAAAACAATCTCTTTCCACAAAGGTGGAAAGAAGCCACAGTAATTGGCTTCCATAAACCCGGAAAACCCAAAGCTGAGCCGTCCAGCTACCGGCCCATAAGTCTTCTCAGCTCAATGGGAAAGATCTATGAGCGCCTCATCTATAAAAGATTAATGGATTTCGCTGAATCCAACAACCTCATTCCCGACGAACAGTTCGGCTTCCGAACCAAACACTGCTGTGTCCGTCAAGTCCACCGCGTAGTCGAGCACATAAGTGCAGGATACCAAACGGGACGCATGACAGGAGCTCTCTTCTTCGACGTAGCGAAAGCCTTCGATAAAGTCTGGCACAACGGCTTAATATACAAGCTGTACTATCTCAATGTGCCAGACCGTCTCGTTCTCATCATACGAGACTTCTTATCGAACCGCACATTTCGCTACCGAGTGGGCGAGACCCTCTCCTCACCGCACCCGATACGAGCTGGCGTTCCCCAAGGTTCCGTGCTCTCCCCCCTCCTCTTCACGCTCTTTACGAGCGACATCCCCAAACACGACAAGTGTCAGTTGGCCCTATTCGCCGACGACACAGCTATTTACTACTCAGGTAGAAACACCGAGTACATCACCCGACACCTTCAATCAGCAGCCGACGCTCTCGAGCAATGGTTCAAAAAGTGGAGGATAGAACTAAATCCCACTAAAAGTGCTGCTGTGCTATTCGTCAAACGAGGCAAAAACAGCAAAGCACACACCCGTACCCGTCCGATCACCATGTCTGGCCAAAAAATCCCTTGGGATAAAAAGGCCAAATACCTAGGGGTCACTCTCGACAGTAGATTAAAATTCACCGACCACATAAGGGACGTTCGCAACCGTGCCTGCTTTGCGCTCGGTCGCCTCCACCCCCTACTCAATACACGTAGTAAACTAGCCCTTAAGGCAAAAGTCCGCATCTACACTACGTGTATACGCCCCATTATGACGTATGCTAGCGCCGTGTTCGCACACGCTAAGCCGTCACTTCTAAACAGACTACAAGTCCTCCAAAATCGATTCATGCGCCGTGCCACAGGTAGCCCCTGGTACCTACGCAATGAACAATTACATTCCGATCTAAATCTGCCGACCATCAAGCAGTTTATTAAAAAAACGAGTACCAAATTCTTCGATTCTGCTACCACACACTCAAACCCTCTAGTGAGAGCAGCTACCCAGTACACACCGTCACGCATATCCCGCATACGCCGCCCAAAACACGCACTGCTAGACAAAGACGACGACATAACTCTGTTTCAACAGAGTCAAATGTCCGCTCGCAAAACAGCCAACACTATAACACAAAACAGACTAACTACATTCCGTACCCGCCGGCGAGTACCCCCGCGAACTAGAGTAGCTAGACAACCCCCCCGACCCTTGACCCCGCCCGCCCGTGTGGAGCCTGTAATATTAAACAATGTCCCTAATAATAATAATCACTCAGATCCGAGTCTCACGACCGCTAGTTCAGTGACCAGTAGCGCGCTAAGCCCAGGTTCGAGCCCCACTATGGGGCGCCCTTAGTAACGCTACTTAAATTAAATTTAGTTAGTTAACCTCTATTCTCAAGGCGAGAGGCCCTTCTGGCCCCGCCGACGCTAGGTTACGCAGAATAGGTTCCTCGGAGCCAACTGCAATAGGTCCGCATCAAAAAAAAAAAAAAAAAAAAAAAAAAACACACACTTGTGCTCTATAATATCTCCCGCGTCGAGGGATAGTCTCCGCTGATATATTGGCCGCCATGACTGCGGAAATGAAATTCGGTCTAGAAGACTAATTGCCGACAGAAAACATTTTGAACCTGACCAAAACCAAAGTATTTAGTTGACCATTTAAATTATAGCTTCTATGTATGCTTTCTCCTGTTTTCGCTCTTTGTAAAGAGCCAACCTTCTGCACATAACTGCTTTGTGATTGTGCCGTACTAAATTCCAATATCGTTGGAAGATGGAGCACTGAAACATGTGGAGTGCAATTTGATCTCAATATGTTTTGTGAGTAAGGATGTAAGTTAAATTGCAGTTACAGTTGGTTAGACGATTTGTAAGTGTCAATTTTGAAGATATGTAGTTTTAGTTGGAAATTGCATTCATTTTTTTAGTATTGATTGTTTTCTCCTTTCAAATTCACGATAACACGATAACGATAAACTGATTAACAATTAGCACGAGTATGATTTTGCAGCACAATAAGATTTTGAAGTGTTTTCTAATTTTAAAAAAATACAATATTTTTTTTCGTTCAACCGTTTGTTTCGCTCAACTTGTTTGTAAGAGCAAATCAAACTTTTATTTTAAACCCTTTATTCAAATTAGGCTGAGACTCAGCACTTTTTAAACGTCAAAATTACATGAGATAGTCCCTAAAACGACCGCCCTTCACCACATCCTACTGCTTTAGCTAAGAAGAAGGCATCACTAATTGCGGGATACCTACACACTAATAGTAGCAATGGCTTTAATTTTGACAATTCAACAACATTATTTACATTGCTGAGCAGACATTTTTTTCGAACATATGAAGCAATGGATTAGCTATATCTTTCAAAGTCATCCAGATTGTGATTGAAAGTATGTTCGCAATTAGGGTGCTGGATCAAATAATATTTAATGACTTAGTTTTATATAGCTGTCATTACTTCTATTAAATGTACTACAATAGATGATTCCACCAGTCATTTTATAGAACAATCGTTCGTTTAATTGTCTTAATCAGAACCAGATTAGAGATAATTAATCTCCTCAATCCTTAACGAACAGCTAAATGTTACGTTAGGAATTGCAGCAGCTTAAAAGCAATGTAGCGGAATCTACATCACCACATGCGAACTGCGCGTCATATTGACGTCACGCAATCCTGCATCGCGCAAGCAGAGTTTACCGCGCAACTAGCATATATATACAACTTCCCGACATCAATAATCGGTCCCCTGGCTGGAGGCTTTGAGTTAGCTCGAAGGCACCACAGGATTGACCGGTTAAGCAGTCACGGCCTCTCGAGGCCAACTGCGAGATGCCATACATAAAAAAAAAAAAAAAAAACCATAATCGGTCAGTTGTTCACCAGACACGACACTCGTCTGGTCGGAGGATCCTCCCTTTTCTATGGAGGTATGAGTGAACTTTACACCCTGTTCCTCAAAGTCAAAGTCAAAGCATTTATTTCAAATAGGCACATAAAAGGCACTTTTGAACGTCAACATTTACATTAAAATAGAATTGATTCTAGTCGCCCTCGTGCCTCCATAGCGCAAATAAGAGGTCAAAGAGCTGTGTCCACAAAACATAGCTAGTTTTATTTGTAAAGAGATATTTCTATGCAAGTATGCAGACGCTGTTTCCGAACTGTTGTTTGTTTTGTGGTTCCCCTTTTCAGTGCTGTTTCTTTAAAAACTTCTACATTTCTGTTTCGGTTTTATAGGTGTGCTTTCTTGTTTATTGGAGTCTCAGTCATATATTTAACAACTACGACTACATCCAACAAGTTTCTATTTCTTCAAGGCAGCCAATCCAACTGCATGTCATCATAACCAGTTAAAAAAAATATATAAACAAAACGCATGTCTTCAAAGTTGCAGTACAGATTAAAAAACGCCGTTCTTTGAAACTACATACTAACAAATCATTATGTCTAATAAACCGAACACTGTTCCGAGAAACCGCGGAAAATAAACGATGATTTACGATGTAGTCTTATTGAGTATTTACTCAGTGGTTTTACGTAATTGTTTTTATTTCAACTCACTTTTGTATGATCCAGTAGTGCTTCAAATTTGGAATGGTTTACATTGAGAATGAAAAGCTCTGCATAATCAGCCTATAATGTTCCCACTGCTAGGACACAGGCCTCCTCTCTGTGAATGTGCCGTAATCCACCACGCCGGCCCAGTGCGGGTTGGTGGAAAGTTCTGGAATGATTGCAATTTCAATAAACTCTCTCAAATAGTTTTTTTTTCTATTTAATAAAATAGCCTTTACGAGTGGGTAGTGAGCTTCGTTACTAACGTTGAGTGGGTGATTCTCAGTAAGCAAAACGGTAATGGAATTAGTACTTTTTTTTATTAAACTGTGAATAAACAAAGTGAAGCCCTGATTTCTGCGATTGGTACTATAGAGGTACGAGGAACGGGGTGTAAAGTTTACTTATACCTCCATAGAAAAGGGAGGATCCTCCGACCAGACGGGTGTCGTGTCTGGTGGGTAACTGCCCAACGATTGATGTCGGAACGTTGTATATTTGCTAGTCGCGCGGTAAACTCTGCTTGCGCAATGCAGGATTTTCGTGACGTCAGTGTGATGCATAGTTAGCATGTGGCAATGTAGATACCGCTACAGTAAAAACACCTGTGCTACAGAAGCCAGTGTCTTCATGTCCATACGACTAAAATAATTGCATCAGTTGGCTTTTGTTTCAGAGCATCCGTTAACTAGAGTGACTGAGATTTTGATTACACAATTAATATGTATGAGTGCCTCGTTGGGCTTATGATCACTGAGCATGGGGTTGTGGGTTCAATTACCAGGTCTGGCAAAGTGTTATTTGGGTTATTCTATCTGGAGTTTCTCGGTAGCAAGTCGGAGTTTGGATTTGTGCCAGGTAGATGGTAATATGGGACGTAAGCATAAATTAAGTAATGTGGGTGTACTATTGGTATACCTCTGCCCAACTCTTTGGAGAAACCAGGCATGACGTTATGTAAAACTAAATTGTAATCTGATAGATCGAAATTATGGACTAAATTGCTTTATCACTCCTCTTGCTCAAAAAGACCGTCATTGTGGCGTACCAGAGCGAAGAAAAAATATTAATTCTAGGGGAAAAAGTTTTTTATTTTTTTAATTTTTGTGTGTCAAATGACAATGAGCCTACAAAAACGAAAAATTCTTTAGTCATAAGTAGAATAATCATGAATATAGACTCGACTTATTACTGTTTCATAAAAAAAGAACTTCATTTTATTTTTGAAAATGGAACTAAAATCGGCGATCTCTTTGGTAGAATGCATGCAATGCGTTGCGGCTGCAGAAGAAAAAACAAAAAAAGACATTGGCGCGAAATCTTTATGAAATTAAGTTACCGGGAAAAAACATCTTGTTAAATATCCAGAATTGTACAAATTGTACATTTAATTTTTAATAAAATAAACTACATACTTATGTAGTTTATTTTATTAAAAATTAAATGTATAATTAAACAATGAAAATAAAACAATCCAATACAATATGAAATACTTATTTCATATTGTATTGGATTGTTTTATTTTCTCGCAATCGTAGTGAAAAGTAGAGTGTAACACACGGCGCTAAAAATCCATTAAAACTCGGTTCCTATTTACTCCCTCGCTAAAGCTCGGGAGTAAAACTACCTCGTATATAATGGGCCATTTTAGCTCCTTGTATAACAATCTACTATTAAAATCTGTCTCAAATCATCATCGAAGAGAAACAATCAGTATACTTGTAATGTGTATATTTGTAATCAATGCAATGCTCTTTGCTTGATTTTCTTGATTGGACCAATTAACCCACAATCAAGAGAAGGACGTACAAATTGCTGTGCATCACAAAGTTGTACAGACCTATACACGTTAAAAGATCACGTTTGATTAACATTCATGCCACGTAACTGTTGAATTAAAGAGAATGCATCCACGCAACCGATTCAATGTCGTTCCAACGAGCCGAATTCAATGCCTAAAGGAAACGGGTGGATTCTCGGACATGTGTTTCTGCATACCCACCCTAGGGTTGATTTTTTGGGGTGGATAAACGGAATAACTAAAAGAAAGCATTCAATAACAGAGTTGACCATTTGAAAATTATCGTTTATCACAAAATTACTTAAAATGTTACTTCTTCTTAAAGGTATTTTTTTTATATTACATTAGATGAGTACGGCCCAGTAGGTGGCCATGCCAATATTTTTTTTTTCCACACAAGGTTTTCAGGTCCCGAACTAGGCAGAGCCTGTACTACGGTAACCTGATGACTGATAAACATACTTATATACATATACACACCCAGACACAGGTCAAACAGACATGTTCATGCACACAAATGTCTGACTTGTCCGGGGATCGAAACCGAGACCAGCGGCTCAGAAGGCAGGGTCGCTACCAACTGCGCCATCTGGTCAGGCAAAATTGCCGCAACAGTGCTGTTTTTAGGTCCTCAGAAGTTCAAGTTTATGGACACTTTAGACACTTCACGCACAAATTATTGTTACGTTATTTTTTTTAAATCTAATGAATGATAATGATTGTCAAGAGTATGTTCATAATTTAAAGTGTAGGTATTTCTTCAAATATTTATATTTACTAAGTAACAAAATGAGGTAAATAGCGAATCTGTACAAGAGACTAAAACAAGGTAGGTACTTAACCAGAACACAAAAAAAAATATGATGAACTGAACACGCAACAATTAAACATTCAAACGTCCTCTGCATACAGAATAAGATCACGCTCTTATTGAATTCGTATCACGTCACCGTTAAATTACGGAGATGCAGTTTCCCCGAGGCCACCGTCGCGTCGCGCCGCCAACGAGCCGAGTCCAAGGCCTCAGCGAAAAAGTCAATAAAGACGGAAATTGTTCAATGACACAACCAAATAAATTGTGTAGGACTATAAATAAGGCAAACTGAACGGAAATGTAAACGCTCTAGGTTCTATAGCATGATGTATTTGGTGTTAAGGACTACCAAAAATAGAGTCGCAAAAAATTAAAATTATATTCATCATAGGTACAAAAACAAAGCTACGGTATGCTATGCATGCGTGCCATTGAAATTTCAATTTTATTGACATACAATTAATTTATTTTCCTATTCGCCGCATAAAAATCCCTTGCCGTGCCATACTGCCAGTTAGCGCAGGTCCTGAGACTGTAGGGGTGCATGTTGAAGAGCCTCCTCGTGGCGCACCCTGGGCAACGTCGGCTCCAATTTCTCCCAGTGCGGTTTTGGGGGACAATTGGGGCTGGCGGCTAATCTTCAACAAGCGGGGAAAGGTCGCGGTTCCAATCGCCGATCATGCTTGATGGTCGGTGAAGGGAACCGGGCTACAGAGGGCAGATACGTCCACTCCTCCTCTGCTTACAGAGGGAGGTGAGTGGGCGTAGACTGGGCAGGGCCGCCGATGCGGAACAGGCGGTCGTGTCCCGGAGGGAGGCAGCGGCGCGCGCGCGGGGGATGATTCTCTCGCGCGGCGCCGCTCCGGAGAGGGGAGGGGTCGAGGAAGACGCCGGTCTGGTAGTCACCTCCGGCTCCTCCCGGGTGGAGGCCAGCAGGCGGTGGGTGCGGGGGCGCCCTTTGCCTGTATTGCACGGGCCTCCACCAGCGTCGGACGGGAGTGGCCGGGTGTTCCCGGCCATTCCCGTAGCCCCCCAGTTAAATGGGGGGCATGCGGGGCCCGCCAACTAGGCGGGCATACGCCGGGAGGGCTGTGGAAGCAGAGGCTGAGCCAATTTCCCATAGCCCTCCCATCACGGCGTTGTGGGAACACCGCTGAGTTTTAGTGGGTATACTGTCGAGTGCGGATTTCGACAGGAGTCCCACATACCCCGTCTCGTCCCCCACGAGCGGAGATGCATAAAGCATTTCTCAGCGACAAAAAAAAAAAAAAAAAAAAAAAAAAAAAAGGTCCTGAGACTGTTTAAAAGACCTCAGTTGCTGTGTAAATAAAATTGTTTCGCATAAAATTATTGTAACATTTATTACACATACACATTATTATTCTTATCAGGAAACTTCCCACTAGCACGTACTAAATAATAATGTAAGCATCACATACTAATGTTATTCGTGTCACGCCACTATCGAACCAGAGGAAATGCAATCCCGCGAGGCCATTTCACTGTCGCGCCAGGCCCCACATAATCTAGTCCAAGGCCTACAGCAAGAAGGCAATAATAGCGTGAAATTGGGCGGGCTTAACTTATGGAACAGATCAATATTATAGAGTTTTTTTTTAAATTGAAAACTACAGATTACTTGTATGTAAAACAGATATTTAAACAAACACCAACGATACACTTTTTTTGGAATTTACTGCTTAATTTCGAATGTCATATGTCCGATGGCTAATTCCCCGAAGTCATCTGAGGGACAATTCCCGTATTTTTAAGACCGTTCGCATTCTAATCTCAGTCTCAATCTGTCAAAATTACAATCAATTTACATACATTTTTGACAGGTTTTTGACATTGATTGTCGCTGAGAAGAGATTGCGACTTGAATTTGAACGTTTTTTAAGTACGAGAATTGGCCTACAGATCTAACGTCCGAATTGCCGAAATTCCATACCATCCATGTACCACAACAGCAGCTGGTTATTGATGATGTAGATAGCGCCCTCTGAAAACTGTTTTAATGTTAATAATCCACTTCTTAACGAGAACAAAACCAAATGTATAATGTTAACGATACCTAATTTTAGAGAAGTATAAAGTAGTGTTCTCATAAAGGGTGAAGAGTTGAAACCCGACTATACCACTATTATTGATGATGCCAAGCTTCAGTGGAGCCCTCATATAGAAAAATAAACAAGAAAGCTTAGCTTGCAGCATACGCCGTTAGAAAAATTCGTGATTTAACTAATTTAGAGACAGCCCGTTAAGTAAACTTTAGTTATTTTGGTTTTACAAATAAGGGCGATTCGTTCGATTCAGAAATGAAGTCCCAGACGGTCTCAGAGACAAATTTAAAGAGATTAATATAATGACTGCGCCTCCTCAGTATATTTATGAAAATCATTTTATGCCCCAAAAAAAATAATCTGTCAAACAAAAAACAGTGATATCCATAATATAAATACTAGGAACAAAACCTAATTTGTTGTTCCAATTCCGTTCCGTTTAGATGCCAATGTATACGTTTTTGTAATAAACTTCCTAGCCTGTTTCAAGGCCGCGGAAACTATGCCAGAAAGCCTATTATACTGTCAAAGACTTTATTTAGGACAAAAACGCTAACGATTGAGCTGCTCCAATAAAATGTGCACTGTGAATGTTGTTTTTTTTTTTTTATTTTGCTCTTGTACTTTTTTTTTCTATAACTATACCGTTTTAAATTTACAATGACATGAATATTTACTGTAAAAAGTATAATATTATTTTAATTATTGTGAATGTGAGGCCTATGTGGGTCATTGTTTCAGTTTTAATTATGGTTTTTGCGGCCTACCCAAATAAATTTCTTTGGTATTGTTCGTCGAATCGTTGAGCTCCTAAAGTTCTAAGTTGACCTGCACGGTTACTGGCACATGCGTGCACTGACTGGACAGGTTCACTCAATCTGTGTGGTTCTTTCGTCAAAAACCCATTTCGGACACAAATCTACATGGTCTTCACATAATCTGACCAAGATTATGTCTGGACGTTAAAAGAGACTGTGACCCCTGAGTTAGTTTCGGCCTTTCTTCTCAGAGTAGTCAGATAGGAAACACCAAATTCATCTAGTTAAAAAGAATATGGTTGACGTACAAACCTACCTAAAGAAATGAAATCATTTATCATGCAGTAATTTTCCTGGACTTATATTCGCATTGTGCAAATGAATTATAAACTAAACATTAACACTGTCTTTACTTTTAATAATAGTATAAATAACAGCTATTTGCAACACGCGATTTAGTCACGCTACATATTTTTCTAATTTAACACGTTTTATGGAATGGAAAATGAAATATTTTTAATTAAAATTAAAATATGGCCCTGAAACTTCATATTATTATTATTTTATTACCGTAGTTACACGTCACTTGAGTGCTCAAGTGAAAATGGTTATTAACTTATTACATTATATATCGTTGGCCTCGAATTTGGGGAAATTAGGGCGTTTGAGTTCAGTAAGTACCATTCAGACTTATTTAAATTTATAATTCTGTACTTTTTTAGCCAATTTCTCGCGGAAAACGGAAGGTTTTATGAGTAGTTTAAAATATTAAGTACTGTGGTAAGCGATGGTTCTGAAAATTTACAATTATTTTTTAATTCTCTACTTAGTACTACTTTCTTTAGATATCTAATAATAATAGTCCTCCAGACCCAATTTCGGCCATGGCGACCAATCTCACCGGGGATTAGCCATCGACGAAGAAGATATAGAATATAATAGAATGGGACAGAATACTTTTTATTACATAGGTACACCATAAGGATTCAAGACATATACCTAAAAGTAGAAATTTCACATAGGACGGTCTTATCGCTAAAAGCGAACTTGCGAGTGAGCGTGTGCAGAATTTTTATGTCACAAAGCGACGCGCGCTTTACTTGTGGTTACCAAGCGTACAATGATGCAGGGAATGTGTGTTATCGCAAGAGCTCTCGGTCGGTACCATCAGAGTGTGTGTGCAAGTGTTCTGTGCTGACGCTAATCGTCTCTACGCCTACATTAACAGCGTTTTTGTACACTTGGTTACCACAAGTAAAGCGCGCGTCGCTTTTTGAGATAAAAATACTGTATATTATTATAGTACACAGTGCACATGTGTCTATGCACTTTCTCGTCCCTCACTCTCACAGTTCTATGGGACGGCAATCAAACACGACAGAGAGAGATCTGGTGGGGAGAGTCTAAGTAGGTATTTAGACATGTGTCAATGTAACTTAGCACAATACACCGCATGTTTGTACTAACCTACCACAAGAATAACCTAAAACGCCATCCTATCTGCGGGAGCGTTTTTCCTACGCCCGGCCTTCAGATGCGCCGTGCAGGTCGCATCTTAGAAACCTCCTTAAGTCCCCTCCCCACTCCACCGACTTTTACTCCTACTCCTTCACTGTGCACGCGGTGCGGTTGTGGAATTCACTTCCGCCTGACATTAGGGACTGCCAAACTGTTGCAGTTTTTAAAAGAAGAGTGAAAGAACACTATCTTTCCACTTCGTCATAGTTACGTATATAGTAATATTCTAGGGTTATTTATTTTAGAAGTATGCATGTATGTATGTATATTTTCATAATATTTGTTTTATTTTATTATGTTAATTGTTTATGATTTTATGTATTTTATTTTCTCTTTTATTCTTTCGCACGCTGTCTACATCTCTAAATCTACTATCCTATCGCAGGTATGCTGGAAGAGATTTCATTAGAAATAAGCATCACCTTTGTATTATTTTTCTGTATTTTCTTCTTGTCTGTTTATATAAGTGTGTACATAAATGGTTAAATAAATAAATAAAAATCATCAAAATCAACGTAGGTAAAAAGAAAGGAAGGGTTGGCTTTATTTTTATCAAACGCGTTAAAGTGACTGCATGCACGCCATTTGTTACCTTTAGCAGTTAAGTAATGTTCAAGGTAAAACTTAAGCTGAATAATATAACAATATGGTAGCTTCAACTTAAAGTTTTGCGGCTTCTTTGGAGCACATTACCTTTGTCGTGGCTGTCCCAATTCTAAATTATAGCGTTTCATGAAATAAGTTTACAGACTTGACATTACGTAAGTAGGTAGTGCTTTCATTGATGTGAAAATAATAATAATAATCATTTTAAAAGAAAGTGGCTACTTACATTGATCAACACAATGTTTCGCACCAATTTATAGCATGCTTAACTTAAGGAGCTCGTGGCTTCATAACACCAGCCGCATGGATGGAACGAAGGTTAAGGCGCAGATAAACGACTTTTAATGATTTTATATTGAACATCACGTCTAAACTTCTAGTCTTATTTCTTTGAAAAAAATATATGTTAAAGTAGACAATTTTATTCATAATTTGATATTTGAAAATGTGAAATTATATTTTAATAACATAGTGTAATTAATTTGTAAAGTATTGTCTAACGTGGACAAAAAAACGATAATCACGCAAAAACTATGGGGCGTATTTACATGAAACTTTAATCACATAAAAGACAATTTAATGACCCATATTTTAATATACGGCTTTTATTTGTATTGAGTTTGATAAATCAAGGTGGGTTGTTTTTTCGAATAATCTTGGTGCGCGTTGAAGCGGGGCTCTGGCGGGCGACGGGCGGCAGTGTATCGCTGACTTTGTCTGACTTTAGTCGCGGGGCGCGACGCAAACTCCTCCCACTCGCTCAAGGGCGCGGGCAGTTAATGTCGCCTTAAGCTACGCTTGCCGCGGTCAGTTCGTGGATGGGTGACCATCCTAAATACGTTAGGCCGTTGGTCGCGGCTGTAATTCGTTGATCTTTGACAGTAGTTACTGGTAGTCAGAAGTTAAAAATTCTGACAACCAGCCTTACTAAGGGGAATCGTGTCACCCGGGTTGTGGAGGCCAGATAGGCAGTCGCTCCATGTAAAATACTGCTATTTATCTGCATCCGATTAGACTGGACGTCGACCACAAGATAGTTGGGAAAAGGCTAGACAAATTGATTAATTCTATTACGGCTGCAACACTTATTTCTGGATCAGAGTATCTTATTTCAGTGGTGCACTTACCATTATTTACTGATTGAAACTATCGGGTCAAAATAGGTTACCAAATTGTATGAAAAGAGCCGGCCCTCTTTCATACAAATTGGTAACCTATTTTGACCAGTAGGCCAATTCTCGTACTTAAAAAACGTTCAAATTCAAGTCGCAATCTCATCTCAGCGACAATCAATGTCAAAAACCTGTCAAAAATGTATGTAAATTGATTGTAATTTTGACAGATTGAGACTGAGATTAGAATGCGAATGGTCTTAAAAATACGGGAATTGCCCCTCAGATAGTTTCAATCCAGATTAAAATATAGGTACGCGCTGACAGACGGTAAACCCGTTATAAACCAAGCCTGGATTTGACTGTCAGTAACACTTCGGATACCCTTCTTATCTCTAGGTACTGAAACGAAAGATGGACTAAAGGTGGCGCCATTGTGTAAAAGCCTTTGTCCACTAATGCGCTAATATAAACAGTTCATATTGATTGAGCGATGGAACACTTATCCTACTAAACACGATGCTTTGTTTACTAAATATTTCATCACTCAAATATCCACTTATAATACAAATTACTCAAAATTAGAGGCAACCGTAATACAAAAGGTTTTCTTAACGTCTTCTTGAAGAATAATGGTTAGTGTATTACAGTCTGTTATGTAAACTTACGAGCTTACCTAAGAGCTTTTCATAATATTACGCTCCATTTTACATGAAAGATCTTTATAGGAGTCGTTCTCTGAATATTTCAGCTGACTTTGGTATGTAAATCAATAGTATAAAAGATTATTATCATTTGTGTTTTGTTAGTAAAATGTTTATTTTTATAGGAGTCCCGTGACACACAATGCATAAAATAAACCGCTACAAATAGAGACGCATTAAATTAAACATAGTTTTTTCATTATATTTTAATCCCTTAGCGTAATTAGGTATAAATGATAAATGATTTTATTTCTGTAAGTAGGTTTTTACAAACACTTTTACACGTCAATCATATTTTTTTTTAACTAGATGAGGTCGGCGTTTCCTATCTGAATACTCTGAGAAGAAAGGCCGAAACAAACTCAGAGGTCACAGTCTCTTTTAAAGTCCAGACAGAATCTTGGTCAGATCATGTGAAGGCTATGTAGATTGGTGTCTGAAATGGTCTTTTGAGGATCGAACCACACAGATTGAGTGGACCTGTCCAGTCAGTGCACGCAATTGTCAGCAATCAGCTCAACTCAGAACTTAAGGACCTCAATATGTATTATATGTATATAAAGACTAAATAAGTTTATACGTGTCTATATATTTAAAATGATTTAATCCTAAACTATAATTATAAATTGCACCTGCCACTGTTTGACCCTGCATCACCCAAAGGTTGACTGGTAGAAAATGCCTATGACATTAAGTCCGCCTCTGTACATTTGTGTGCTTAAAGTGTTAAATAATTTTAATTTTGTATACAAATGAAGCCGTGCCTCGCAGCCGGCGTGTGGCGTGCGTGTATGACCGTAGGCGAAGCTAAAAGAGTAGGTATATAAGGATCGTACTATCTTCTGTAGATTTTGACTACCACCATGGGAAGATGGCGGGAGCTTATGTATGCGTGTGTATCTGAAGCCATGGATAATAACGCGATAAGTACTTTGAGGATAAGTAGCCCTATAGGATCAGACATATAATAATTTGTAATGGAAAACATCCCGAATACTTTTTTTATTCAAACATCAGGGTTGACCAGAATGCTAATTTTATTTGGGTCTCTAATACCAAACTGATCCCTCAGGCGGATTTGTGTTTGTTTTTTATTTCGGTCCGATCCCTTCGCAGAGGTATCGCATTAAAATTGTATATTTTTGGAAAATAATTTATATTTTTACAATAAATTTAATCAATATATAACATAAGTTATATATGCGGTCCGCCAAGGGCCACTGGTCTTGGGGGGCCCCAAAACTCGAGAAATACTATTTAATCAAATCCCAAGAAGATCAACAAGACCCAAAATAATATGTTCAGTGAGTAAAAGGCAGTTTGGAGTTGGGGTCGCCAACGCATGCTAAATATAAACGTAGAGTGATAAATATTTTGTGCACGCTTCGCTCGCTCGTGCATTTGGTTTAGTCACCCCGGGCCCCCGGTGAGCTTAGTCCGCCACTAATCTTAGGTCGCTACTAAAGGCTAAGGTAACTTTTAAGTATGAAAAAATATTTAAGACCTTTTCGAAAGAACCATTCTAGTACTCCATAAAGCTATAGCAATAAAGCTAACAGTCAAGTATGCAATAGGCAATCAACTTGTCAGTACCGAGGTATTGCTATAACAATGCGTTACTACTTGACCCGTTTCGATATCGACACTCCCTGATTTGAGTGGCTAGGAGTTCTAATAACAGTCGCAGGGGAATATACGAGGGCTATACTTGTACGTAAGCAGGTAAGTAACCTTTTTGCCCTCTTGAGAGGTAGGAAATGAGAAATATCTACGTATACAAGGTGGACACGACAGTAAGACCATAAATTAAACTGCGTTTATCTAATTACGTTCCCAGTCTGCATAACAAAACCCAAATATTTCCAATAGTATAGTCACTATAACTAGTCAAAGATTTTCAAAACACATAGTCGGCCCATCACTACTGTTTAATTTGTTTGAAAAAATCACTTTTTTAATTTCGATGCCGGGTTTAGGATTTAATTGATAGTTCTCAGAATTATACATATTATTATTCGTAGGTAATTTCACCGGCGTTTTATTGTTTTAAATTTTAGATCCATCAGGAAAATAATCCCTGAAATTTAGATAATTTACAGTTGCAATGACCGTCACCGATAAAGGTACGGGCTATTTTTTATGGTTAATTGCAAATAATTACATCAATCAATCAAATAACTAATGCTGTTATGCATTTGGTGATAATATTTCTTTATATATCTTTCTTTAGTTTTATTACATAAGAAATGGATACAAATTGTGTGAAGCAATTTGTGTATCTATGCATTAGTATTGCCACTGTTTTCATTTATTGTCGTATTTTCGTCTCCACATTTTATAGGTATTCATAATGAAGAATTATTAAACATACACACGCCTTCTTCCCATGGGGGTAGGCAGAGACTACAGAACGCCTTTCATACTCCTTTTGCCTCGTTAGCAAAAGAAGAACGTTTGACTAAAGAACAATTTAAGTTTTAGATAATATTCATATTCATTTATCGCATTCCGTATTATAAAAAAAGATGTTACAAAAGGTTTAAAGAAAAGGCAAAAAAATATAGGCTGCAAAAATAAAAAATAAATGGCTTAAAATATTAAAAGCTTCCGTAAAGGCACAGCAAAAGGATAAAATTAAAATTACAAAAAAACAAAATTAAAAGTACTAAGTAGTAAGTACTTTACTAATATAAAAACACTAGGTATTTAAATGAATTTAACAATAAAATATGAGCATAAATAGTTATTAAAATAAAATAGTTACACATTTTTATAGCATTTTTTCATAATTAGGTACTGAGATCAATATTAACAAAACAAAGAATTGCTTTGTTTGCAAGTTAAGCACTAGCAAGATCAACTGTATTATTATAACTAAATTTTCCTTTAAACTAGTTTGTTATCTTGTTCACTACCATTTTGCCGACATTTCACTTCTCCAGCATATATAGATGGTAGGTTTTATATATATATATATAGTCATTATGGACAGTGTCTGGCACAGTAACATAGGAGAGAAAAAGAAGAAGAAGGGGTTTCATTTGACTAAATACGTTGGTATCCTATAAGGTCTAAATTGTTAAAAAATAAACATGTACATAATATAAATTAGTTATTAGAAATTGTTTCAGTAAATTTATGAATGTAATAATTATTGTTGTTCATTTTAATTATTTCCGGTAATTTCATTGACATGACTAGGGTACTTGTTGAGATCATGTTTAGCTTAGAGATTGGTAGGTTTAATCTATTTTGATGTAATTTGTATGTTGATTATATATTTTCTCTTGTAGTTGAAAAATGTTGGTACTTTCGAACAAATTTGCATATTTCTAGAATGTGGCAGGGGAGGGTGAGGATTTTATATTCTTGAAAATGTGGTTTACAGCTGTCGGTGTCTGCTGTATTTACTAAGATTCTTTTAGCCCCTGTTTCTGAAAAGCTTACGAAGCTTCTGAATATTCGGTTAATCCTCCGTCCAATGTTAAGTAAGCCGTTGTGATTAGTTGACAGAAACAACAACAGCCAAGCAAATTACACAATTTTCTTAGTAAAGTTCAAATCTTACAGGATTTTGACAGCAAAAGTAACTCATAAACTATCTAAAATGGACCATTTTTATTTCTTTTAGGTTTGGAAATCATCAAATAACTGCGCCCGCTCTGGGCGGAATGAGAGGGCGTGTCAGACTCTTACTGACTAAAACCCACCCTTGTTCCTTCAGTTGTCTTTACCTGGGGCCACGGTAACCCTTTCGGACTTTCCCGCAACCCTGGCAGGCGTCGGCCCTAGCGGACCCCGTCGTTGGTGCTGACATCTCATTGAGGCGCGCGTGGAACACAACGCGGCGTCGGCCTGGTCCTTATCGGATGGCGAGCTACCCATTGCTCGCCGTCCGCAAGCCTGCGCCTACGTTGGCCGAGAACCGCTCTGGGATTCCCGACGCCCAGGGCGTCTTTTGCGGCGACTAGGGGCGTGAGCGCGTGAATTTTGCCTCTCCCTCACGCGTTCTGCCTCCTCCTTCGCGAGCATTACTGCTTCGCAGAAGGAGGTGACGGCTTCCCATGCCCTCTCGCTCTATACCTTGGCCTGGACCAGGGCCGGACGCGAGAGATCGCCACCGCCAATCGCCTCCATGAGGACACGGCGGTTCTCCGCCTAAGCAGGGCAGACGTCCACCATATACTCCACCGTGTCCTCCGGGTGATCCACACAATGGTGACACCCGGGCGTTTCCTCCCGCCTTATCCGAAACAGGAACCTCTCGGAGCAACCGTTTCCGGTAAGGACGCCGTGGTACCTCTCTAGCTACTCCTCAAAGAGGGGACTTATCGCCGCAATTGTGGCATGTCCAGCACTGGTTTGCGACAGTCACACTCTCCATGTTGCCATGAGATCCCGCCGGAGATCTAAAATTGACCTAATCCATACTTCCATACATACTAATACTAAAAATGTGAAAGTAATTCTGTGTCTCAGTCAGATTAATATAATAAAATAGTAATGAAGTCAAAACTGTACATTGAATATTTTTGACAAAAAAGTAATTGTTTGTACGTTAGTATGTTTCCTTGGGATACCTGACATACACGCGAGCCATTCTGTGGGAAAAAGCTACTACGAAATACACGCAGATGACGTCACGGGCAACAGTTGGTTCTCTCTATCAAAACAATCGAAAAAAAAAACAAAATCAATATTATCTAGAGGATAATATTGATTACAAAACCTAATGAAGACAGCCTTCAAGTACTTCATTGAACACAAGTTAAATAACTTCGGAGCTCTTTGAGTTGAATAAAAAAAATATTGAAACTTGTTACTGGCAAGAACCTACAGCGTAATTCTCACAAGAAATAGAACAATTTTCTTCCAGGAATTTTAATGATAGCCTGAATCACTTTGTTCGGTCCAAATATTTTTTTTTCTTTCATGAAAACTAATTTTTTGTTTGTTAAAAGAAATAGGTCACAAGAAAAAGTGTTACAGGGAAAATTATTAAGAAAACTTTAATACAATAGAAAGCAAATAAGACTTGAATGGGTAAGTGTTTGTTATTCTATCTATGTTATTGTTTGCATGTCAAGTGGTAGAAGTTACAAGAATTTAAACAAAACTAATATTTTTAGCAGTGTAGGCAATTAGCAAAAAAAATATTTCTCTTCAGATAGGTACCGAGGTATTAAGTAGTTTTTAACCAACTTCACCGGCCTTCTTCAACGGATGAGGTTTCCAATTCGGTTGGTAATTTTTTTTAAGTATATACACCGATTACGCCGAGATTTCTGATGCGATTTACGTGATTCTTTTTTTGTTCGGTGCGGAATAGTTGCCGTTTGGTCCTTTAAAAATTTTATTGAGTTTGGATCAGTAGTTTTTATTTTATGAGCATTTTTGTTAATTCCACTTAGTGTATATTGATGATGTTATAATAACTTTCTGCCACTGTTATTTACTGGTGAAGTAGTGGTATACCACTACTTCACCAGTAAATAACGTTATGGTACCAACCCTGTTGACTAAAAAGAGAAAAATAAAAACTTTATTACATAAAAAACCGACTTAAAAAAAAAACCAATACAAAGTGAAAAATAACTTTATTTTCGGAAGTCGGTGGCAAACCACGAAAATACAAAACCAAAGACATCGTCTTCCGAAATAAAAATTATTTTTCACTTTGTAGTGGTTTTTTTTTTAGTCAATTGTTTGTTTTTGTAAAAAAGTTTTAAGTGATTATGTTTTCTGCCTGAAAATCAACATAGGATCAACGTATTGGGGCAAACCGGCACAAACTTTAAAATAATTTAAATTTCAACTATTCCTAGAATTTACAAGAATGTGTAAAAGTCATTAGCAATTTCGTCTAAAACAAACTAATAATAATTATGCTTTTGTTCTAAACCAACATGTCCATTTGGAGCTACTATTAAAGGAACTACGAATTATTCAGGTATGCACTCATTACCGCACTGGGAAGCGAATGCAACTAAAATGAGAGTGATATTTTAGTAGCAAACGCATGAAGCATAACTAACATATTTCTTGATGGTTTGTTATCTTAAGTAACATGAAAATAATGTACACTTGGGAGCAAATAAATTGAGCCACTTCCTTTTTTCACGTTTAATGGTTATTATTTTTGTATTATGGAACGTATTAATTCAAAACATATACCGCCTAAGAGGTTATTTAATGACCAACAATACAAATTACAATGAGGGTATATTATTGAATGATAACGTTACGTTATTAACGTTTGTATGAAATTGACTGGTGTCAAGAACGCATTCTCTTGTCGGCCGAACTGTGGGTAAATTAGAGGTATTTTTAACCTACTCTTATACAAGGTGTAACAGAATAAACGCAAGTCCTGAAAGTAGTTTGCTCATAATTGACTACTGAACCACTGACCATTTCAGTAACTATTAATATAGGTATTTTTTTTAATTATGTATTTTGCCATACTGACCGCCGATTGAGCCATAGAAAATTAAATCATATTTGAAGGCAATGAGACTCAATTTTAAATGCATAAAGTAATGCTAGGGTCAACACGATTTTCTTAATAACAAGAGTTAACTTTAAAAAAAAAATTGTTTTGGTCATTGTATAATGCTTTTAACTCAATACTCTAATAGGGATGTCTTGCGAGGAGGTCTTGCGTTAATTATGTTACACGTTGTAAATAGCCATCCACATTCAAACTCAAAATTTTCCTCACGACATTTTCCTCATTCCTCTTTCCCTTATTCTCTATTAACACAGTATAACAAAGTCATCTGTGTACTAACTACTTGATGAAATTTATGCTGTATTTTTTTAGAAGGATTTTTGGTACTCATAGTAAAGTCATTTATACCAATTTTACCCGTCCATAGGTTGACTCGCTACTTGTAGATAGCACCTAATGATATAAGGCCTCAAGCTCTATATTTATCTCAGACAGACTGTTTATAGGATTAAAATGTATTCAAAGCATGCCTAGAAATCCCGAACTGCTACGGGGAATATCCAGACGGAAAAACCCTACAAGACCTTTATTCTGTATCATCGAAGATTTTTATCATTCAACAATTTTTTTTTTAAATGCACACTTTCTTTTCCAATTCACTTTAGACATTGACAGAATGGTCGACATTGGCTTTGCTTGCCATAATACAAAATAGAAGAGAACACTTTTATTAATAAAGCCTTTAAATACATTCATGACTTATGAAGGTTAATCAGCCAGTGCTGAAATAATCCATTTATAACTTTTATTGCAAACCATAAACCAAACCAGAGACTTCAGGAAATATAAACTACCATAAACAACTTTGGTGTTCGAAATAAGAAAATGCGGGTAGGCCACGTATTACTTATTTGCTTTATTTATTTTTTCGAATTCCGAAAATTATGTCGTATGTAAATACTGTAATTAAGTAAGTACCAATGTGACTTTTACAATTCATATATATGTCACCGCAAGGGCGTCTACCTGTTAAGATTATTACACATAGACATTTGTAACGAACGAATTATTCCAATTAATCATAATCATGCTAATTACGCCCTCTGCGGGATATTATAGATCGACGCCATCTACGAGTATTATACTTATTTTTGAATTATAAACACCTGGTATTGTTTTAAGATTCATTACTAAATTAATTCGGATGTTCTCGTTAGAACTATAGTTAAAATTAAAAGGGAACATTTATAATATTGTATTGGTTTTGAGTTATATTAACAATACCACATTTGACACAGTAAGTGTTTATGATACAGCTCCCCAATGATGTAGATGAAATGGCGCCGATTACGTTTTAATGGTCAATACCTCAATTTTATAATTAAATGCGAGAACTAAATCGGTTTCAATAATAATTTACAAACTATAAAGTAACAAGATTATTTTACATACACATTTTTATATGAAAACCTTGTTGTTTGATCAAATTCCTTGAACTGCCGGAAATGTTGTGAAGTAGTAATATTTGAGTTGTAAGAAGCAATGACGTCACTAATTAAACTTTGCAGTTGTGAATATTCACAACTGCAAAGTTTAATTAGTGACGTCATTGCGTCAGTGTTTAATAGCATTGTTAAATCAATCAAGTAATTGTTATTTTTAAATCTAAAAAAACTGATATGCAGTTTAGAATTCTTAGTAAGTTTTATTAAAATAATTAAGTAATAAGATTATTTGTGCGTATTTGATTTATGTGTGCTTATATTTATATATATAATTAGGTATATGTATTATATTTATAGTCATAATAAGTTTTTGCGTGTCTTTTAAAAAAATATTTATTCCTAAATTATCATTATAAATTGCACCTACCATTGTTTGTCTCTGCAACACCCACCCAAAGGTTGACTGGTAGAAAACGTCAATGGCATTAAGTCCGTCTCGGTACATTTGTGTGCTTAAAGCGTTAAATAAATAAGATTCTGTAAGTACATGACGACACGTTTGGTGTAGTGGCTACAGTGGCTAAGTGTAGTCAGCGAAACCAAATGGTCCTGGGTTCGAATCCCGGTAGGGGCAAATGTTTGTATGATGAATATGGACATTTGTACCCGAGTCATGGATGTATATTTATAATATGTATGTATTTACAAAAAAAAAATGTATTTAAGTAGTGTATCAACCATCTGGTATCCATAACACAAGCCTTAAGTGTTAAGTGCTTAACTTGGAACTAGATGGTGCTGTGTGCAATGTCAGACGATATTTATTTATTTATTTTACTTGTACGAGTATATTCGGTACATCCGTCCATTTTTAGAGAGAGTCACGTTCGTGAATGTAGGTACTTGGCATACTTCAGCCTTATATTGTATCCTTGTTTACGTGATGTTGAATTGTATTGTAAGCTTTTGAGTACCTACTACATGTTATAGTTTTTTTTTTTATCTAATCGTGTTCATATCGGCGGTAAACGGACAAAATAAAAAAAAGTGTATTTCTTACGGGCACAGGTCCTACCTACTTTTGTTCTATTATCTTCCACGTATACGTAGGCACTTTGTATTATATAGAACTAAATTGGTTGGTATTACCTACTTATTACGGTATAAATCAAGATACGGTGCGAATGTAGTATAGAAGAGCATTTGACGACCCTTTTATAGTAAGACCGAAGCCCTTATTAAACGGTTTTATTTAGTTTGCTCAGTTTTGGTTTTTTGGGTCAAAAGTCATTTAAATTTTAGCCCTATTCTGTTAACAGATTGATTTGATATTTGGTACATACATTTAATTTTAACGATAATACAATTAAATATATTCAGTATTATTGTAAATCCAAGATGGCCACCGCCACAAAATGGCGGATTACATATTTTTTCACAACTCCTTCAATATGGGTATCAAATGAAAGGATTGTACAAGTAGAAAACAGTGCATGGCGTATCGTAGAGTTTAGACAATTTAGGCTTAATAGTTAATTATTATAAATATATATATTTTTAACGGTTTTAATACTTAGGCTTCAACTGTCCACAAAGTTTTAGGGAGCACTATATACCCCGCAGTTGTGTATTTAGGCTCGAATTGTTGAGGAGGGACAAGCTTACGTGGCACTGAGTCGAGTAAAGTCTTTGGAAGGATTATACAGGGTTATTGGTAAAACACCATCAACCTCTTAAGGGGTCATTATACTCATCATTATGAACAACTTTTACTATGCGACCAAATATGATTTTTGGTCCCATAGTAAAAGTTGTCCCTTAAGAGGTTAATGGTGTTTTACCAATAACCCTGTATATTGAGGAGTTAGACTGCAACAAATTGACAGGAAAGAAACCTTGTAAATAAGGCACTAAATAGAATTAGAAATATTAAGTAACGAAATAAAAACTTGAAAATAAAATAGGTACAAATTGTTTTTAAGTTAAACGGCTCTAGTGAAGAGAAAGATATTAATGATGTTGTTAATGTACTAAAAGTTAAAATATATTTAGTTAGGTACCAGTCATCACGTCACTCAAAAATAAAATCGTGGGGCACATAAAATTTACATCAACAGTCAACCGCTCATATCATTATATTATGCTATTTACATTTTTACTCACGTCACGCTACGCCCCACGATTTTGTTTTTGAATCTGATCAATGCCCTAGATTAATGAGGAAAGTGGTGTAATGAGAGGTACCTAGGACCTACCTAATTATTTTTCAGCTTATAATACATTATCTACATCATATTTATTTATTAAAACTTTATGCACAAGTAAAAAATAATACTGTACAAAGGCGGACTTAATGCCTGAGGCATTTTCTAACAGTCAACCTTAGCGTGATGCAGAGATATAATACCATGGCAGGTGCAACATACGGGATAGATAGCTCGGAAATGACTATAAAATACAAGAATAAATACTAATACATACATATAAACAAAATAAACCTTGGTCAGGAGAAATAACGATCGGTAGAGGAGAAAACGAATCCAGCAACTCAGCGCTGGGATGTTTCAGCCAACTTCTGACGGATATGTTCACGTTATCATTCATTTCAATAAAAAAGTTAAGCATAAAAAAACTATGTTTGTATCTAGAAGTGGATTCGGGTTGACGAACCATTTAATTTTCTTAACAGAGACAGATAATCTGGCTCAAAGCAAAATATTTTACCCGGTAATACACAAAACCCATTGTCATAATATAAAGCAGATCTTTGATACAATGGCAACGCTTCATTTGTAACTGGGTACAAGAAATCGTGCAAGAAAAGGAACAAATTGAATTGATCACAAGAACAATGCATGAAAATTTTCGCGAATTCTCGACAGCGGTAAAACGGAGGACGTTACAAAGATTCTCGTGAGATTTGTTAGAAAAAAACTGAAAGTAGAAAGTATAACGAGCTGAAAAGAGAATGTTGGGAAATCTAGGGCAGCATAGACGGACAAAATTGTCGGAATATTTTTTTTGTGACAACGGTTATGATGTGTAAACTAGAAAAACTGGTAATTGTATTTATACTCAACTCGCACAGGAAATGAACAATAAACCAAATTAGGTATTAATAAAAAAAAATAAGAAGAAAATTATTGCTGCAACTACTATTGTGATTGCCTCATTACAATAACGTGTTCTTTATGATATCATAACATAACATATCATCTCGCCTGTAACCCCCGAAGGGTCAGGCAGAGGTGTGCCTATGGAGGTGTAAAATAAAATAAAATAAAATAAAATTAGTACCCACATTTCGTCAGTTATATTTAAATCTCATGTAAAAGGGGGCGAGCATATTGATAAAAAATCTGAAGCCTTATATTTTTTTTTGAGGGTGGGAAATCATCAAATAACTTCTCCCGCTCTGGGCAGAGCAGGAGGGCGTGTCAGACTCTTACTGACTAAAACCTAAAAAATCTGAAGCCTAATGATATCAAGTTATTAATATTTTCTTCCAATAATATTTATTTAAAGTACTTATTTATCTATTAATTTTCTGTTTAGTTATCCTCGATGGGATTCGATTAAATACATTGATATATCAAGCTTTAAAAATGTTGATAGTCGAATCACTCCATATCCGTTAAAACACCTAAATTTGCTAAATTGACACTTATATTCAAGGGTACAAGACTTATATAGTACATAATGTTTGTATGAAACTAATGACCCGCCTCTATTTTGCACGGGTGCAATGGCGAGATATCAAAACATCGTTTTCTGTGTCATATCTAACTAAAATATTAATAATTTATTATACACATCAACCTTCAAAGTCCATTGTCTGGTTTAGAAGAACTGAGCGGTCACACTGACAGAGACGAAAATCAGCTCCTTTTTATTTATTTATTTATTTACTTCGAACACAAACAATTCATATCTTTGTTAGTAACACTTATAAAAGTATTTTAGTAACATTTCTCATTATACTACAATAAAATAAAATGGTATCTAACTAAAATAAAACTAAATCAAAAACCTATAACTATGCCCGCTTCCCGCTGCACTAGACCTACAGCTGTGCATACGGGTCCAGTGCCCCAGGAACGGGCAATTAGGCTTGTCCACTATCACCTTTAAAATGCTGATAGTGCACCCCCGAATCCTTCGCAATAGGGATGCCGTTTTTTTCCGCACAATAGCTTGAAAGCTATCTGTATCTGCTCCATCAAACATGCCCGATGTTTTAGGGTGGATAAGAACTTTTAAATATCAATGCGTTAATTGGATTTAATACTTCCTCCAGCCTTCTTCACAATTGTCGAGTCGCAATTCGCTATCATACACCGATAAAGCTTATTATATCCCAACTACGTTAAGGTTGACTTCCCCAGGCTTACCAGATGCAGCTGAATACCAATATTTTACATGGAGCGACTGCCTATCTGACCTCTGGTTGTCTAAGACTGGTTGTCAGACTTTCTGGTTTCAATTAAATTAATAATTATTAAAAATTTATATGTCGTATCAAGTGATTTAATGAGCTGTTTCCAACATCAAATTACAACAGTATTAGGTATGTGTTTGTCATTTAGTTTTTTTTTTTATCTCCACGTGTATTTTACTAAAGAAAACACCTTTTCTCTTTTTGTAGATATTCAAATGGCCTGACGGATTTAGCCAATTAAAAGCTAATTTTTCAACTAAATAATAATCAATAAATAACTTTTATTTTAAGGATAAATTAGGTGGTATGACATATTTACTAGACGTAAGCGGTCAAAGCGCCATTTTGAACCTAAGATAAAAGTTATGTGATGATTGAAAATCAACCCCAGAAGTCTTAGTGGAAGCCCTTGTTTAGTAGATCATTATCATCAGACCATAAACCTCGTATCATTATTCAATACAACTATTTTCGTCGTAAGCGGGGCGACACTAGAGCTGCTAAGGTATTAGCAAAACAGGTCTAAAATGTCAGAATTTCAAAAATGTACAAAAAAAATATATTTATATATATAATATATATATATACGGTCGAATTGAGAAACCTCCTCCTTTTTTGAATTCAGTTAATAAAATGAATTCATACGTTAGAATTGTTCATTTGCTGTTGATTTGTTCCTGACAGCAGTATAAAAACGTTGCAAAGTACAATACCTTAGCAAGATTCTCTTTTCTTTCTTGTACCTAAGACGTGCAAAACTTAGGTTTTATTTTCGCTGCAACAATGTTTCAGGCACGTAAAGGCTTGCATTGTAGTGCGAGTTTTTACAGAAATATCCTTTTATTTTATTATTACACAAGACGGCGAAGATCCTCGGTTGAACTTGGTTGTTATAAATAATATTATTTATAACAAAAAAAGTGTTTCTTTAAGAACAAAAATGCAGCAACATATCGGCATAATTTAAAAACCAAGAGCAAACATTTTATTGTTAAAATTTTTATCAGACGACTAAAAGTATAATTCTGCTAAAAGCACAGAAATAAGCAATTAAAACTGTCTACCTTCTCAAATTTTTTTTGTTGTATATTCTCTCTTCTATCTGTGAAAACTTGTAATTGGCCTTATTTTTGTTATCTCAATCGTGTAAAACTATTTAGCTGTAAGTTTTCCAAAAACTGTAAAATAAAATAACATAAAATAAAATAAATATATAACTAATTAAAATACACGAACACTGTCAACTTTGGATACGTTTAAACCGATAAAAACACGTTGTAAAAAAAAACTTAAATTAATTAAAAGCAAAACGTTGTGCGGTTTTTAAAACAATTGATTTCAAAATAAGAACGCAGCAACAGCCACTGTCTTTTCAACAAGAATTTTAATTATTAGGTATTTATTTCATAAATAAAAAAGAATAACTCGAAATTCGCAAAATAATTATTAATCCAACACTTAAAAATCAAGTATTCAATACCTCAACTCAAATATGTAATAAACTTAGCCACGAAGTAACTTTCAAAAAACCTCGAAAGGAAAGTAAATAATTAATCCAATTTAAAACTAGGTAAGTACGAACCTGATCAGCAACTTTGTGAAGCCACACAAATAGAGAAAAATAAAACAAAACAATAGTCACCTAAAACACAACACTATTATTTGTCTAAAATAAATATAATTCAAATTATATTGTAATATACACACTACACGTAGATATAATTTACACAGTGTAATAAATATTTGAAATTGGTACGCGAACGGGTGATTCGTAGCCGATAAGACGTAGCGTCCGTAGCAAGGGTCTACGCGGCACTGCTGCTACGGCGGACTGTTCCTACCTCCACGCGAAGTGCGCACGCTTAGGCTCGCTACAGATGGTGCGATTGGGTTTGAGCCGCGCGGTTTCTAGTATGTCGGGAGTTTTGGTAGAAATGGGCAATGTTTTCTTGTAGTTTCAATTAGTTGGGCTAAAAAAAAAAAAATTAAAACTGCTCTTGGCACCTTCAAGGTTTTTAAATGAGTACTTCCATATTGTTGTCAAATTATAAACGAAAATTTTGATGAATTTCAGGCATAAAAACAAAAATTTATTCTTTACTTTAAAAGTCGATACACTTTTAAACCGGTATTTGAATTGACCTAATTATAGTCAGATAAAGTAATAATTGATTAACGAATTGACACACTACACCAATTGGCCGTGTTATACCCATTTCACACAACTGTCAAGGAATGTCAGTTGTGATTTCAATTTACGGTCAATTTAAGTTACTAGTCAATTTGCATAATCAGCTTATAATGTTCCCACTGCTGGGACACAGGCTTTCTACCTTCGACAGGGGCTGTGGGCTGTAATCTGCCACGCGGGCCCAGTGCGGAGATGACTTCAATTTTTTGGTTCTAGAACATGCCAGTTTCCTCACGAAGTGGTGATGAAATATGAAACTATTTACACAAAATAAAGCGCCTGTCTGGGTCACCCACGACCTATAACTAGTAAATTTGCTTAACAATTAATTTCCCTGACTTTGCATGTATACATTATCACCAACGAATCGCGAGTGAGTATTTCAAATTATAAATAAATAAATAAATATCGTCTGACATTGCACACAGCACCATCTAGTTCCAAGTTAAGCACTTAACACTTAAGGCTTGTGTTATGGATACCAGATGGTTGATACACTACTTAAATACATTTTTTTTTCGTAAAAACATACATATTATAAATATACATCCATGACTCGGGTACAAATGTCCATATTCATATGGAAATATATTCAATTATGATTGTAGAACTAGATTTTTAATCCCAAATTCATCCAACCAAGACTATTTCCTCGCGTGACTATAAAATAACTTAATCTTCATTACGTCCTTTACCTTGACCAGTGGTTAGTGATTATCAAGATTTCTTTAAATTTAGTACGCGTAACTATTTGATAACATCTGAGTTACTTACTTTAGTAAATTATTATTATTTACTAGCTGCCTCGACATACGTTGTCCTGTCCAAATTTCAATACCATAAACAAAACAAAAACGCATATCTATATCGTTTGAATCGTGAGTTATGGTCTTCATAAAAATATCCCATGGAAAAAGGCTCAATTTTACCCGAATTTGTTTTTTTTTTTTAATTTGAGTTTTTTTTTCTGTATCTAATAACTTAATTACGAACATTTCAAATAAAAAAATAGCCAAATCGCTCCATTAATTGTCAAGTTATGCGCTTACCAATGAATTTCATTTATTTTTACAATGGTAACTGTTACGGACGACGTAGCTAGGAAAGATATGTAAATAAACTAATTAAGGATTTAGATTTAAGTATAATAAAGACAATTTGAAAGTAGGGAAATTCTTTGACAACTGTAATAATTCGATTATGATTTGTTTTATTACCCCCTAGACATAAGTATGATTGTAAGATGGTAGAGAACACGATTCTGAACAAGTCTAAACCTGTCGGGAACGCTAGACACTCACGCCCACAACAGCGCGCTCTAACTGACGAGTCATGCTCTCTATCACCGCGCCCCACCCACTACTTGCGCTATGAAAGAAACGAATATAAATAGGACAGTGAGTTGCAAATGTATTCAGTCTTGAAACAGTCATCAGTCGTCACTCAACAGTAAAGCAGCTCACTATCCTGGGAAATAAACAAGCAACAAGAAGTCTGAAGTTTTATTCAAGAAATTATACAGTCCACCTCGACAGCTGGTCCTTCGAGCCGGATTGCAGCTGGACCTCGACAGCTGGTCCTTCTGAAGCCGGATTGCAGCTGGACCTCGATAGTTGGTCCTACGCAGCCGGATTGCATCTGGTCCTACGAAGCCCGATTGCAGATTGAACATTGCCAATTGAAGTTTCATCAATCAAGATTATCGTCGATATCAAATATGAAGACTAGAAGTGTTGCAGCCAAGGAAAGTGATTCGGAATCAGGCTACAATAGCCGACGTCCTACTGTGCGGACATTCGAAGATCCGCCTAGGTCGCCGTCGACCAACGCGTCCGCGTTGCCGCACACTCCGTACAGTGCGCCTGCGGCTGGGATCGATCCCGCCC
The DNA here is from genome assembly GCA_937001585.2 of Brachylomia viminalis. NCBI lineage: Eukaryota > Metazoa > Arthropoda > Insecta > Lepidoptera > Noctuidae > Brachylomia > Brachylomia viminalis. Next base: position 24,672,999 of record OW443294.2, on the reverse strand, counting down.
CCCCCGCGCTCGCGATCGCACCCCCCGCCACCGCCGCGGCGAGGAGGGTTGCGCCGATTACGTCCGACAGCGCGTCCGCCGCACCTGCTCCACGCCTTGTACCGGCGAGTAGAGCCACCGCGACCGCGTACGGCTATGCGGAATCGTTCGCCACGCCATCCGCGATGATCTCCGCACCACGAACCCAGGATTCAGTGAGGACTGTGAAAGCTGCACACAATGCCTCTGTGAGGGATACAACAAGTACGATACGTTCCAGAGGATCATATAATAGTGACGTGGCAAGAGTGAAGAAGGCAGAATACGAGGCACAGAAGAGGATTGCTGCAATACGACGACACGACACGTTTGGTGTAGTGGCTACAGTGGCTAAGTGTAGTCAGCGAAACCAAATGGTCCTGGGTTCGAATCCCGGTAGGGGCAAATGTTTGTATGATGAATATGGACATTTGTACCCGAGTCATGGTTGTATATTTATAATATGTATGTATTTACGAAAAAAAAATGTATTTAAGTAGTGTATCAACCATCTGGTATCCATAACACAAGCCTTAATTAAGTGCTTAACTTGGAACTAGATGGTGCTGTGTGCAATGTCAGACGATATTTATTATTATTTATTATTTATTAATACGGAACGAGCAATTAGAAATCGAAAAGGCGCTCGTCAACAAGCGATTCGAATATGAAGTGTCAGCGATTGAAGCAGATGCAGAGGCCCGTGAAGAGGGCTCCGTGCACAGGAGTGATGACAGGGTGGACGAGTGGCTTCAAAGTATTGACCGAAGCCACGCCCAAGTCCCAGATCAGCCTCAGGAAGGGCCCCCACATCCCGCCGCCACTGCCGCTTACGTCGAACCCGCCACGTGTGTTGATGCCTTCACGCCTGCCAGAGCCAACCAAAGAAGACAACGATCGGTGTCGCGGTCACCCAACAGAGGGGAACGCCGAGTTGGAAGAGGAATTGAACAGTTGGCCGACACATTGGACAAGATGATGCGCGTACGTCCACCACCAAGACAAGTGACTGAGCTGCCTACGTTTACGGGAGCAGCCACTGAATGGCTGCCATTCAAGGCGGCGTACACCGATTCATCAAATGCATACAAGTTCACCGCGATCGAGAATTTGGCAAGACTGCGAAACTGCATTAAGGGCGAAGCAAGAGAAGCAGTATCAGCGCTCCTGTACACCGCCTCAGACCCACAAGTGATTGTGAAAACACTAGAGCAGTACTATGGCAGGCCGGAAATACTCATGGATAACCGCGGATATATATGGAACCCGATGCTAGTTCGTGAAGTGGTAGAGAAATTGAGCCCGCACATAAAGTCAAGATGGTGCGATTACGCTTCTGAAGCAGTGGAATCGTCGCGTGAACCGGAAGTAACACTGTTGTCCAGGTTCCTGATGCGGGAGGCTGATCGAGCTATGAAATACGCCTTCACAAATACGACATTCACACCTGCACCGAAGAAGGAAACGAGAAGTGTATCGCAAATTAATGCAAAGAAGAAGGCGGGCCGAGAAGTAGTCTACACAACATCAGAAAAAGAGGAAGAAAGAAAACAAGAATGTTTGTGTTGTGGTGGTAACCACGAAGTACCTAAATGTGCAAAGTTCCTGAAAATGAGTGTCGATGAAAGATGGGAATGGGCACGTACTGGAAGAGTATGCTTCAAGTGTGCGACGAGGCGCCATCGACGCGAGCATTGCCGAGCAAAACGATGTGGCATAGAAACATGCAGCCGCCCACATCACGCGTTGCTGCACAAAGAACGAGAAGTGAAAGAGACGCCACAGAGTGAGAAACCAGAGAAAGCGACCGACATCGAGAAGCAACACTCAAAAGAAACAGTAATGACCGTCTCCGCGCCAAGCAATGCGTCGCAACGTGTATTATTGAAGATGTGTCCAGTGACATTAAAAGGGCCCGGCGGACAAGTATCTACGTTCGCGTTGATGGATGAAGGCTCAACAACATCACTCGTCGACGAAGAATTGACACGCCGTATACGAGTAACTGGGCCAGTCTCCACTTTACGCATACAAGGCGTGACCTCGCAACAACACGAGGAACGCAGCCAGGAGGTCAAGCTACAGATATGCGGCCAGGACGGTGAATATCAGGAACTGCGCGCACGGACAATGAAGGACCTGCGACTTCATGGTCAGACGATGGATAGGTCGGCACTAATGACCTATACACACCTCCAGGACATGCAAAAGGACGCGTTCTTCAAGGAAGCCACACCGAAGGTACTAATAGGTGCGGACAATTGGCACTTGATAGTCACACGTGAGCTACGCATGGGCAAGAAGAATGAACCCGCGGCCTCATACACTCAGCTGGGATGGGTGATTCACGGGACGGCACCGCGCGCAACGCTGAAGAAACAAGAGGGACAAGTTGTGCTACATCTATACGATGCGTCTGCAGCAAGTCAGACAGATGACGTACGTCGTGTAGAAGAATTGGTGAAATCACACTTCAGGATTGATGCCCTAGGAGTTTCTTTGGCGAAGAAAGTCAAACCGGAAGACCAGAAAGCGATTGACATAGTCCAAGGCACCATGACAAAAGTCGGTGATCATTTCGAAGTCGGGTTACCATGGCGTGATGAAGACGCTTCGATGCCCAATAACTACAACTGTGCCTTCAGAAGATTAAAGACATTAGAAAAGAAGATGGACTCGTCAGCACACTTCACAGCACAGTACAGCACTCTGGTCAAAAACCTACTTGACAAAGGATACGCCCACGAGTGCAATGGAACAGAAGACCAAAGTAAGAAAGTGTGGTACCTGCCGCACTTCCCGGTCGTGAACCCAAATAAGCCGGGGAAGATGCGTCTGGTGTTTGACGCCGCACACCGATATAGTGGAGTGTGCCTGAACGACTACCTACTAGAAGGACCTGATCTCTTGAATTCACTACCAGGGATCCTGTTCAGATTCAGAGAGCGTCCGGTAGCCGTCACAGCAGACATACAGGAAATGTTTCTCCAAGTTAAAATAAGAAAGCAAGATCAAGCTGCGCAGATGTTTCTCTGGCGAGACAAGGAACGTAGTAAGCCACCGAAGAAATTCAAAATGACTTCAATGATCTTCGGAGCTTCGTGTTCACCCTTCATCGCGCACTCAGTACGAGACGCCAACGCGAGACTAAACTCAGAAGAATACCCCAACGCTGTGCAAGCTATAACGACTAGTCATTACATGGATGACTATGTGGACAGCTTGGCGACTGAAGATGAGGCAATCAAAACAGCGCGTGAAGTCATGAAGATTCACCAGAATGCGCACTTTAACTTGAGGGGTTGGTGCTCAAATAGACACAACGTGGTGAAGAGCATAACACCGGAGAAGCAGGCACACGACACAGAAGTAAGACTCGGACAAAGGGAAGAGAATACGGACAAAACGCTAGGTCTACTGTGGCAAACAGGCTCAGACGAGCTAGGATTTAACACCGGTCTGAGTCGGTTGTCACCCGAGGTGAAAACTAGTGACAGAGCACCGACAAAACGAGAGGCCCTTGGAGCGGTAATGGCAGTCTATGATCCTCTGGGTCTCATCAGCCACTTCACCGTCACCGGCAAAATCTTGCTCCAGAACCTGTGGAGGCACGGCATAGGGTGGGACGAGCCGATCCCCGAAGAAGACACGCAGCACTTCGAAGAATGGATGCGAAGTTTGAACGAAGTGACGAAGCTACGCATACCAAGGTGCTACGACAGGGGCCCGGACGACCTGGTAGAGCTCCATATTTTCTGCGATGCCAGCGAACAAGCATACGCAGCGACAGCCTACTGGAGGATCCAGAAGCCGGACAAAAGGGTGGACGTGAGGCTGGTTGCGGCTAAGTCACGAGTAGCCCCCCTGAAGCCAGTTACCGTTCCGCGACTAGAACTACAGGCAGCGGTGATCGGCGCACGGCTGGCGGAGACGATTTTGAAGGAGCACCGAGACAAGCCCAGAAGCGTAACTTACTGGACGGACTCACAAACCGTTCTGCGATGGATCCAGAAAGACGCCCTGAAGTACACATCATTCGTGGCGCATCGCCTGGGTGAGATTGCGGAGCTGACCAACGTCAACCAGTGGAGATGGGTACCCACCGAGCACAACGTGGCAGACGACGCCACGCGCCCTACCTACACCATGCACATGAAACCAGAAGATAGATGGTTCGCCGGCCCCATGTTCCTGTACAATGATGAAGAGTCCTGGCCGAAAGAGACGATCAAAGAAGACACAATCAAAAATGAAGTAACGTACGTGATAACAGAAGAGAAAAAGGAACGCCCTTCTCACTTGCCCGACATAAGCAGATTCTCTTCATTTGAAAAGTTATTACGAGCAACAGCTGTGCCCTTCCTTTTCAAGGAAAAGTGTACGGACAGGACCAGCCAGATGACCGTCGACCTAATAGAAAAGGCCGAGAAATTATGGCTCAAACAAGCACAACACGAAAACTACGCAGAAGAAATACAGCTGCTCGAGAAGGGAAAGCCGGTGCCGAAGTCCAGCAGTCTATACAAACTGGACCCTTACCTAGAAGATCAACTACTTAAGGTTAGAGGAAGGATCGGACATGCAGCAGTCATGGCAACAAAGAAGACGCCAGTGATTCTACACGGCAAGCACCCGTTCACGCGACTACTAGTAGAAGACGCACATCGCAGAGCTGGTCACGCTAATAATGAACGTGTGATCAATGATCTAAGACAGCGATACTGGGTGGTCAACCTACGCCCTACGGTGCGAGCTATTGCACAACGATGCCAACTCTGCCGCACAAGAAAAGCTATGCCAATGAAACCGACTATGGGGGACTTACCCATGGAACGCTTGATGAAGACGCAGCGACCCTTCGCCCACTGCGGGACCGATTATTTCGGACCAATGACTGTAGTCATAGGGAGAAGACATGAAAAACGCTGGGGAGCCCTATTCACCTGCCTAGCCACAAGGGCAGTGCACCTGGAATTGGTCTCAAGTTTGTCTACTGACTCGGCACTAATGGCGATACGAAGAATGGCGGCGCGACGAGGTTGGCCCCGAATTATGTATTCGGACAATGGCACCAACTTTAGAGGAGCAGACACCGAGCTACGTGTGGCCTACAAAGAATGGGTAAAAGACTTCCCTCACTTTGGACTTGAGCACCGAATGAAGTGGAAGTTCATACCACCAGGGGCGCCGCATATGGGGGGAGCGTGGGAGCGACTAGTGCGCTCCGTCAAAAAGGCGCTGGGGGCAACGTTACATCAGAGGGCACTGAAGGAAGAATCACTGCTGACGCTGCTGACAGAGGCCGAGCACTCTATAAACTCTCGGCCTCTCACCCATGTCTCTGTCGATCCCAAGGATCCGGAGGCCCTGACACCCAATCACTTCCTCATCGGAACCTCCTCAGGCCTTCCCCGTACTGGGCCTTGTGAGGAGGTCAGCCGCAAGCAATGGCGAGCTACCCAAGCGCTCGCCGACCATTTCTGGCGGCGCTGGGTGGACGAATACCTACCTACGCTGGTGCCCCGAGGGGCGTCAGATGACCAACGGCGGCCCCTTCAAATTGGCAGCCTGGTCGTCATCGTCGACTCCACGTTACCACGAGGGACGTGGCCCCGGGGCGTCGTGGAAGCAGTCTACACTGGTCCAGACGGCAAGGTGCGATCAGCCAACGTCAGAACTACAGCGGGCGTCCTACGGCGTCCAGTCACCAAGCTCGCCGTCCTCTGCGTGGAAGATTAGGCTACGGTAGCCCTGCGCCGGGGGGAGGATGTTACGGACGACGTAGCTAGGAAAGATATGTAAATAAACTAATTAAGGATTTAGATTTAAGTATAATAAAGACAATTTGAAAGTAGGGAAATTCTTTGACAACTGTAATAATTCGATTATGATTTGTTTTATTACCCCCTAGACATAAGTATGATTGTAAGATGGTAGAGAACACGATTCTGAACAAGTCTAAACCTGTCGGGAACGCTAGACACTCACGCCCACAACAGCGCGCTCTAACTGACGAGTCATGCTCTCTATCACCGCGCCCCACCCACTACTTGCGCTATGAAAGAAACGAATATAAATAGGACAGTGAGTTGCAAATGTATTCAGTCTTGAAACAGTCATCAGTCGTCACTCAACAGTAAAGCAGCTCACTATCCTGGGAAATAAACAAGCAACAAGAAGTCTGAAGTTTTATTCAAGAAATTATACAGTCCACCTCGACAGTAACTGAATTAATGGACATTGTGAAAACAGTTTGTTCAAAATCGTTTACTAAATCGATTTCTGAATTTTTTCTAAAAGTTTTTTTATCCCAAAAATAATTAAAACTACGTAAATACAAACCAAAATGGACGAAGTACCTACTACGCTAGACCCTGTTACGTGTGCGACTGTAGAATTTGTAGCGTAATAAAAAGGAAATTCCCCACTTTATCACGTATAATTAGTATAAAAAAACGAATTAATATTAAAATTAAATATTAGGTATTAAAACAGTTGCAGAATAGGAAAAGTATCCTAAACGAAAACAGAGTACCAGAAAACCTAAGGTATATCGGATGGTAAATCTTAGTTACGTATTTGGTTTCTGAACTAGGTAATCGATTTCAATCGGTTTTTAGGTTTGTGGCCGATAAATTACGTAAACTTTCGAATGAATATTATCTAGTACATACATTTACCAAGCTATCCCGATAGAAAAACAGTCACGGTTAAAAATCAACTATTACAACTACGAATAATGTAAATAGGATGGTTTCCTGTATGCTGACGAATCATAGCCTCAAATAACTGCACGCCTCAACTTGCAAGTCTCGAACTCTAAGGATTCTATGCGGCTGGTAACAACGACCGAACAGCTCACACGCATCATGGATAGCAGCCCTTTTTAACTGGTTCTACATCAGTGCGAATAAATATTACATCATCTGTGTAAAGATAAAAAACTTGGTTGACTGTGAACCAATTGCGGCAAAAGATTAGATATTAGATTAGACACGAAAGAAACTGCTTGACTCGAATAGGATTGGTAAGACAGAAAATAAAAGCAACCAGAAACCGTTTCTAATTTTCTGCAGCTGAAGTTTCTATCAATAATCAAAAGTGGCCTTCTTTACGTCGACATTTGAAGAAAGAATGAGAAAAATAAGAATCTATAAAAAAGAAAATGTAAAAGAATGAATGAATTGTTACATTTGAGCTTTTATCCCTCTTGAGGTAATGGAACCCAAGCCCAGATGCAAGGTGGTTTGGTATTAGAAGGTAAGGAAACTACAAACTGTTGGAAACAATGTATATTTCAAAAAATAAAATAAAACCCTAATTACATTAGGTGGGTGACGATAACTGTCACCCAATATGCCAGCCAGCTTAAGGTTCGGTAATAGAACTATGGTCGTGGGGGGTTGGAGATAAACCCAGTACTGTTCCTATTTTTTAAATTAAAAACTTAAACTAGAATCTTCCAGTTATGATGTGTAGTTAAATTAGTAAATGAATGGGCGCCAGGGACTATAAGTCCCGGATCCCGGAGCCGACGAAGATGTTGCATTCCCTTCCAGATAAGCCGGTAGGCAGGTGTCGAACCCGGGGTCTTTTAATAGGTATTTAACACCGGCTTCCAACTAGGGAAACCTGTCAGGTAATAAACCGGTTCTGACCGGAACCGTTTGGATAAATTAAAATTATATATATAAAAAAAAAACCGTCCCGCCTGCGCTATCGCTAGACGGACTCTGCCAGCCGCACAGTCGCTTCCGCTCGAGGCTTCTGGCCGACTCGAGGAATGGGTCTCGCGTCCAGGCTCCAGACACTCCTCTAGATCCTGGCGGCGAGACGAATCTCGCGAGTTGCCTCTCCTGGAATCGACAATACGGAGACCTCATAATATAAGGTGAAACTACATTACTTTACTTGACGTTTAAGAGAGGTGACCGAGCTTGGAAATCTAGGAGGCTAAAACATTAGCCGACAGAATGTATAAGAATTCTGAATTAAAGTTGATGCCCGATTACGTGACTTTTTTTTTTTTTTAAACGTTGCCCCACACTAGGAATTTCGCCTGTATCGTGGGTGCGTTTACAAACATTTAAACTCACATACACAAACAGCCAGACCCGGAACAACTATCTGCAGGTCATACAAATATTTATTCCGTGCGGGAATCAAACCCGCGACACGCAGCGCAGCAGTCAATCGCTTAACCATTGCGCCAACCGTGCCGTTATTATATGTTGGGTATTGTCTTGTTTTCCATATAATAATTTGTACTATTACTGTTTTCCATAATCGTCCCCGCTCATCATATTTACTTGCACTAGTATCATCTATACTACTAACGCTTGTTATATCAACGTTTATTCATAACTTTTATTTGCCATAAAATAAGTTTCCATAATAAAGTGTGTTATAATCATTAGTTTCTATAAGTAACACATTACATAATCGATACTTGACATTTAAGCAACATTTAAATGTTTGCATTTAAATAAAAATTCAATATTAAATGTTGCTTAAATGTCAAGTATCGATTATGTAATGTGTTACTTATAGAAACTAATGATTATAACACATTTTATTATGGAAACTTATTAGAAAAGTTTATTGTTTTGTACAAAAAATAATGGTCTGTAATCAAATGATTTACAGCAAACAATCTTTAGACAATAAACAGTGTCAAATTCGAAACGGTTAGGTTAGGTAACTGTGAAGGATCGTACGTTCCCGCGACCCCCGGCGTAGGTGTGAGATGGAACACCGGGGTGGTTTTTAGTCAGTAAGAGTCTGACAGACCCCGCCGCCACCCGTGAAGATTTTCCACCCCGGAAACAAAAAAAAAAAAAAAAGGTAACCGACAACGCCAGATTTCGACTTTTGCAAAGAAAACATGCATGGTAGAATCGGTTTATTTTTAGGTTTCCTTGTGAATAAAAAAATCTGTATCGTATACTCATTTATTAGTCAATATAATTCAAGTAATATAACAATATCATTTTCTTGACAAACAATATTATTTTTTAATTTAAATTGGAGGCCAAAGCTCTCAAAAATTCTTCTTCACTATAATTTAATTGTATGGGTTAAAATGTTATTTATTCTGTCATCAAATTGCAGGCGAAATTGTACTGAACTAGCATTGTTGAGCTAGTATGGGACAAATTAATTTAATAGTGAATATATGAGGAAAACGACATTATTGAAAATGAAAAATATACCAAATAAATTTATGTATTAAAATTATTATGACACGTGATCGATTATGACCACGGAGCACAAAACCAGATTATGACCAATGAAATTAGTGAAAAAATTAATGAAATGATTTTATGTAATTAATTCACGATTATGGCTACTGAAGCGTTAATTATAATGAAATTATGGCAAACATTAGTAAACCAACATTTTGCGACCGCAGCGGCCACGCTGCAATTTATGTTGTGACCGCAATTTTCTCCTACAATCAGTATAACTCATTTAATTAATAAACAATGTTTTATGCATAATAGTAGGAATTCATTGAATGTATTATGATTATAACATAATATTGTAATTGTGGTATTTGGTGGTGTGCGTTAATTCTGGAGCATGTTAAATAAATTAGATTGATGTTTATTATTGAGCGTTTATACCTTATGAGTGGCAACGTCGCAATTTAGTGTTATATTTCGTGGTTTTCAATTTTTATAATTTAATCGGAGCTATATTTTAAAAATCAGTGTTATTAAATTTTTAGAATTACGTGAAAGTGTTTAAAAAGTAAGTAACCGTAATGCTTACAGTTATTTTACAATGAAAATAACGCCCTGCAAGTTTCCAATGTATTATTTGCATATAAATAGAACTGTAAACGCAACGATTTCTTACCTTTTACACAGTTTTCACATAATTCTAAAAAGTTAATTAAACTGATTTTTAAAATATAGCTCCGATTAAATGATAAAAATTGAAAACCACGAAATATGACACTAAATTGCGACGTTGCCACTCATACGGTATAAACGCTCATAATACCTTGTAGAAACATTGCTTAAAAAAAAACTTAATTGCTTTAAGCGATAACATCACTGATTGTACTGCTGCATAGTATTTGTTAACTTTTTCCTGTTTCGTTTTTCCTGTCGGGGAAAGAATATTCTATTCATCTGTCTACTTCTTATTTTGTATTGTTTGATAATTGCTGAAACAGAATTATCAACTATAGTTTTTGTTCTTTTTGGTCATTACATACCTTCAAGTTATTATAACGTATTTGGCTGGATTTTTATTTTTAGATTTTTCATAAAATAAAATGTTTGAATATCTCAAATAATTGCGAAGTTGTAAGCGTTTTAAAATCTATGCTAGACAAAGACGGCACTACTAGCATCTGAGGTCATCAGAAAGAAACGCGTTAGTAGCTTCGCACCATTCAGTACAATGACCATTTTGAGTGACAAAAATAGACTAATAACTTCAAAAGCGTGTAACTTCTCTATTTTTCTTCGTCGTCGTAGTCGTCTTTTTTTGTTACATATTTTTGATACAAGTCGAGTACCTACATCATTCAAATGTTCAATAAAACCATCAAATATTCAATCTGTATCGAAATACGCACTCATATTTTTCTGTTTATGCTTTCTTGCAATTTTTAGTATACTTTCAGACTAACAATAGACGTCCGCTTCCTTTAAATAGTAGGTGGTTAAAGAGAGGTTCAAAGAGATGTCAGCACCAAATAATGAGGTCCGCTAGGGTCGATGCCTGCCAGGGTTGCAGGAAAGTCCGAAAGGGTTACCGTGGCCCGCGGCACAGGCAAGTGAAGGAACACGGGTGGGTTTTAGTCAGCAAGAGTCTGACACACTGATCCGCCCTGAGCGGGAGAAGTTATTTGATGATTTCCCAATAAAATGTTTTTTTTTTTGAAGTGTAAAAGTATCTCATTTGACAGTTAACGAAAAACTACTGGTTTTATAACGAAACTGAATGGAAATGAAGGATGTTTGGAGTATCGCCTAGTTTCTAAGTAAGTTCTCTTCGAGCTTCGAAATCAAAAGGCTGTCTTCTAAAAGTCTATATCGACGCTTGAAAGGTAATCCTACTAACCGACATAAATTCGTAAAATGAGTTTTATATACCATTCAAACCGACAGATTTTTCTGCGTCGTTTGGTCTAGGTCTCAATATAGTTCTACGACGAGTTTTATTGTCGCTTAGATATGCGTGATTTCGGTCAAGTCTACGTTTTGTGCTTAACAAACGACACAAAAAAAGTGATTTTAAGAATATCTAGCAGTTACAACATTCTAACAATTAGGAATAATCTACTAACTAAGTCAGTTTTTCATGTATTGACTTTTTCATTTATTACGTATTTTTACTGACCGCGGATTGAGCCAAAGAAAATTAAATCTTATTTCAAGGCATTAAGACTCAATTTTAAATGCATAAAGCATTGCCAGGGTCAACACGATTAACTTAATAATAATAGTCAGCTTTAAAAAAAATGTTTTGGTCATTGTATTATGCTTTTAACTCAATGCTCTAATTGGGGTGTATGAGGTCTTGCGTTAATTATGTTACATGTTGTATATATACATAGTCTATTTCTGTACAGAAGGCGTATCAACACTCACATTCCATTTATTTCAGTTCAATACAAAAATGTTTCATTCAAATCTGTATCGGCCTTCGATTTAAAAATAAAGTATCCAAAGTACTTACCTACTTATCATTCACGCTCTTCATCTGAGTTTTTAGAATGAGTATACTAATTCCCCTTTAAACGTCATATCGACGATGACCTACCTTTTTTTCGATTAAACTTTTTAATGCCAATAGACGTAAAATGCTATTTCGCGTGTACCTACTGGCAAACTCCTAACACGATATTTGACTATATTTTATCCCATTAAACACTAATATAAATAACTTCTAAATTGTGAGACGCTAATTTTGCTGCGAATACCTCCTTACTTTAAGTAGAAATAACTACTATTTAATTCTGTTGAAATTTTCAAAAAATAATGTCTAAGATATTGATAGTGAAATGAACACACATTTTCTAGTATAAACATTTCTGTGAAATACAGAAATGTTCACATAAAAACCTGGTATTTAGTAATATTTGACCAACTATTTAATTAGGTACGGCTTACGGGGCCCGCTAGGGCCGTAGTAGGGCCCTAGCGGACCCCGTCATTGATGCTGACATCTCTTTGAGGCGCGCGTGGAACACAACGCAGTGTGACCCGAGCCTGGTCCTTATCGGACGGCGAGCTGCCCATTGCTCCCCGTCCGCAAGGCCGTGCCTACGGTGGCCGGGAATCGGCTTGTGATTTCCGACTCCCAGTGCGTCTCCTGCGGCAGCTAGGGGCGTGGTGAGGGCGCGAATTTTGCCTCTCCCTCACGCGTTCCGCCTCCTCCTTCGCAAGCATTACTGCTTCGCAGAAGGAGGTGACGGCTTCCCATGCCCATCATGCATGTATGCCATCATGCATGTGTTTCCCTACCAATCTTATTCGTTCCACCTGCTGAAAATCTCGCACCTAGATATGAGCTGTTGCCTTGGCTGACCTGGAAGTATTTAAATAGACTTTGGACTCAGGTATGCCAAAGCAAAGAAAACCTGATCAGGTGGAGATTCACAGATGACTCCGCCCTGTAGTGTAAATGTGGTACTGTCCCATAAACAATGGGGCCCTTAATATTGTGTCCAGCGTGTCTGTCGTTGTCTGCAAGCACAGGAGTAGATGGACGCCACTGAAGGTGCCAAGCTCGAAGCCAAATTCTGGGCTGACTGAATATACAAGGTGTTGTTTTGCATCCTCGTCAAATTCGAGGAGGTAACTATGCTAATGATTCTCGACACGAATCAATAATAAAATAAGTAGGTATTATTTTTTAATTTTTGGAAATCGTCATGTGTACTTGTGTAGGGCCCGTATGATACCGTCCTGTAACTGCGCTGTAACTGTAACGCACGCAAACCGCGACATAGTCGTGTGAAACTGCCTACCGCATACGCAACGGGGCGATTGTATTCTTTGAAAGTGGAGTATTCTGAAATACTGCCAAACTTAAATATCTAAAAAAACAAGTATGTATTAACTATTGAGCAGGATCGTAATTTAATTTGATTATTTATGTCTTTCGTAACAGCCTCCTGAAATTTGACGAGGATGCAAAACAATACGTTGTATATTGCTATTGACACGCTAAGAAGACGGCCTCCTTATGTTTTACAAGCCTAAAACTCTGGAATTCCGACCACAAAATCGCGCGTCGCCTATCTGTTTACAGCCTTAATATTTGTGGGGCATAAAATATTTATCAAAATAATTATTCGCCGATATTTATGCGCCATTTTAATAACCACAGCACCGTTGAGGATTTCTATTGAAATATTCAACATTGAAGGCGGCTTAATCCTTCCGTGAGGAAAGTCTTATAATAATGGCTCCCTCAATGTTGTGGAGAGGAAATCTTCTTTATAATATTATTTGGTGATAATTGTTTTATTTTTGGCAAATAAATACGAATTTCTTCCGGGTTTTTAACCGACTTCAAACAAGGAGGAGGTTCTCAATTCGACTTCGTCTGTTACGCGATATTTCCGGCAATTGTGGATCGATTTCGATAATTCTTTTTTTTATGGATAGGGTAGGGTGGTCCCATATAAATTTTACTAACTTAACTTGGGTAGTTTCTCAGTCAGCTTCAATAATACGTTTTTTTTCCCTCTTTACGTAGGTAGGTACCACAACTAAAAATGTAAAAATAAAAACTTTTTTACAAAAAAAAAACAACCGACTTCTAAAAAAACACTACAAAGTGAAAAATACAAAAAATTAAAATGCAAAACACGAAAATACAAATCCAAAGTCACCGACTTCCGAAATTGAAGTTATTTTTCACTTTGTACTGTTTTTTTAGAAGTCGGTTGTTTTTTTTTCTTTTTTAAGTTTTTTAATGCTATGGGGGTATTTTTAATAATAAATCTTTATAGTCTACTTTGATTTAGTAACTGACACATTTTTGTACTTGCAATAGCAGTCATTACGGGTGAAAGAAAGGGTTTCCCACCGAACTTAGGTTACATTTATTTATTATTAAGGCACATCAACAACACAAACACAAACATTTACAAATAACAGAGAACAGAGATGAAGAATGGAGTAGTGTTTACGTCAATTACAGACGTGCACAAAATTCACAAAAAAAATGAAGAAAAAGGTTTTAAATAGGTCAACATAAAGGTCACATAATTATATATAAGTAGTGGGCATCACGTCAGTATAGGTATACAAGCCGTCTGCACAATGGCATTTCCAACGGCAATAACTACGACCTTACATACAAGCTTTCATCCCTTAACTAACCCATTTATTTATGGAAAAAATTTTCAAAAATCCTTCCGTTGTCACTTTCGTCATCCTTAAAAGGAACTCTTGCGCAAACACGCTACTTGTTTGTCAGTGAGTAAATGAATTAATTATTTCTACCTACCTACCCACCACTTACTCCTACGAGTACCTACCACCTACCCACCTACCTTACTTTTTTTGGCTTTGTTTGGTACCTTGTAGATATTTGCTAAGTATCATATAAAACAGCTACTCTATAATTTATATTATTGTTGAACGGGGCCAAATAAAAAAAATAAAAAAATAATAATTTTTATTATTTAGGGAAACTCGGCAGATGTGATGGTATCGATATATGTATAAACATGATAAAACGAAAAATTCATTATTTGATGATGTTTTTATTTGGAGTCAACGACCGTAAGTAGTGGTTACTTGAAATATCAGTTTCTTGCTGTTAACTTGGCTGACGTGATAAGTATCGATATCAAAACACGATTAAACCATACAAACTGATTTTCTCAACTCAAACTTCAAGTAACTACACCACCAGCGGTCCCGGCCCCCATTAAAATAATTATAATTTTTTTGTTTCATCATTTTCAGATATCGATGCCCATAACGTCTGCGAAGTTTCGCTAGCTAATTTAATTTAAACCTGTATAATGAAGAGACGCTAGCATGAACAAAACTTTATATTGACACAGTATACATAGAACTTTTGAACAACCAACTGGAAGTTTTAGACTAAAATAAAACTAGTAGTCAGAAGGTCCTCTTAAGCGAATTTTTAAAGCCAGTATCTACACGTAGCAAGTTATTTTTGAGAAGAAAGGCTTTCAGAATAAAAATATAAAGAAACGAAGTGTCACCAATGTAAGCTACACCAGTCGATGTACAATTACAAGTAAATAATGAGGCGAGAGGATTACTAAAAATATCTGCGGATGGGTTGACCCAAAAAAAAAGACATAAAAACTTTTTATTTTTATCGTGTTTAGATATCGATACCCATCACATATGCAGAGTTTTGCTAGCTATTTTAATTTGACCCTGTATAGTGGTACGATTACAGCCTTACACCAATCATCTGGCACACGGCCATATCTCCAACACATTCACATATATAAGTATCCGGCACAACAGGCTTGTTACCACTCCGTCACCGCCCTTCAGTATTTCAGCAGACACTCTGTCGTAACCTGCAGCTTTCGCAACTTTCATCCTTTTTAGTGCTCTTACAATCTCATCTAGGCTAGGTGGAGCGACGATCTTCACAGGGTGGCTGGTAGCAGCTGGATGAGAGTTGCCGAGAATCGAGCTAAATGGCGTGCAATTGGAGAGGCGTGTGTCCAGCATTGGACTGCTGTAGGCTGATGATGATGACAATCTCATCTATTTCTATTTAATTCTCTTGATCTACATCTGAGCTTGTGCCTTCAAAACTGGCGTCTGCCCAGTTACCCACTTGTAACACACTATCCTGACAACTAAATAAACTTTCAAACTATCCCTCTCAGCGTTCCAGGACCTTACACTCTTCGCTTAGTAAACATCCATGTTCTGCTCTTAAAGCATTCATGCTCGATGTTCCTGTCACTCAACGAGCCAATCTTACCTGTTTCCAGAACAGCTTAACATTGGTCCTGAAGTTTATCAGAGAACTTCCTGTTATACTTTTCTTCCTTTTTCATTTTTACCATCTTGCATCTCTTTCACTTTCGTTTTCATTTCGGAGTATTTCTTTTTCACTCTTTCCTAATCATCTGTCACATTCGTTGCTTGATTTATCCTGTTTTAGGTCTTATAGGCTAACACATTAAGCCAGGCCTCTTTCTTCTTCCTCACTCAGAACCCCTTTAACTTCACTATCTACCCAAGAATAATTCGTTCTACTACCACATCTCCTCTGCCCTAGACCACATACTTTTGTGGCTACTTGTACCATACTATTTCTCACTATATCCCATACTTCTTACTGTATTCGTACCATAAAATATTTTATTTGTCTTCACTTTTATTTCCCTCTTATATTCCTCTTTTACTTTCAATTCTTGCAGTCTTTCTAGAGCAGTCACAGGAACTCGAACTCGGTGACATCAATGCCTGAATTGTTCAGGCCATTTACTCGACACATAACCAGATAATGATCAGTCCTTACATTAACACCGTGATATGCTCTAGTATCTGTAACTTTACTCTTTAAACTTTCATCTACTATTACAAAATCGATCATACTTCTGCTGTCTTGCCTTTCCCACGTATATCTGTGAACCTTTCTATGAATGTACATAGTGTTCATGACAGAGAAATCCGTCTCTACACATACCTCTAGTAAATTCATCCCATTCTCTTTCACTCTATCATCCCCAAATGGACCTAATACTTCTTCTTACCTATTCCTCTTCACACCATCCCAACCATTAAATCTCCAAGCATAACAATCTTCTCGTTTGACCTACACCCATTCACTAAATCCTTTATACTGCCCCAAAATTGTGTCCCTCTTCGAAGGTGAGCTTCCCATATCGGCTGCATAAGTGCTCAAAATAAAGAAAGGGTTTAGCGCCACTTTTGTTCTTACCCATAGAATCCTGGGACCCACACAAACATAATGTTTCACCCATTTCATCATCCGTTCGGAGAGGATAAACCCACACCTTGTCAGGCCCTATATGTGTTTCTTGAAAACTGAACCAGATAGCGGTCAGAAAACCGTGTTTAGATATGTCTACTCCCTTTATTTTTGTCTCATTCACACATAGCACATCTATCCCTTTATCCTTCACCATCTCACACAGCTCATCGATCTTATCTTTTATACCTTCCTGCACATTCAGCGTAGCTAAGCGACATTCCGCCACTCACGTTTCGCCCCATGGAAACAACTGACGTGGTGTGTAGCGAGCATCACTGCAGCCTCCGAGTTGATAGTTACCTAGCACTTGCCCGCGACTTTGTCTGCGATCTAGAACGAAAAATAGCCTATGTCTCTCATCAGGGCATGGTCTACTCAAGTGCCAAATTTCAACCAAATCCATTTAGCTGTTTCAGCGTGAAAGCGTAACAAAGAAACAAACAAAAAATATAATATTTTCTCTTTTTAATATTTGTTTTAATTTCTGTTTTATTTTTTTTATTTTTCTCATCTAGTTCCCACGAGAAACAGAGGAAAAAAATTGCCGACACCTTACAGAGCCCCGCGTGTAGAGGTAAGGCTTGTTAGTGCCTGGGAGCGCCCGATTACAGACAACAGGCACGCTGGCGACTATGCTCCCCCCGAGTCTTGTAGATCTCGGCACGGCAACCTTACCTTGGTTGTGTGTTGTTCGTACCACACAGAGGAAAACAATAGAATCCTCCAGCTGTTTCCTTAGTCGCCTTTTACGACACCCACGGGATAGGATAGAAACCTATTAACAATTTGCCCGACCCGGGAATCAAACCCAGGATTTCATGCTCAGCTGTAGCCTTAGCGACCACTTGACCAATGAGGAAGTCATAAAAAAATAAAAATTGTACCAAAAGTGAAAAACAATACCGAAGTATAAACCTTCCCACACGCAACAGACATTCAACCAAAATACATGACATATCATTCTAAGCCCATACTAGATTTGCCCAAAAATATGAACTTAAGCCATGGGCTTTCTGCCGCGAAATGAAGACAAATTAGGTCATAAGGGGCACAAAAAATAAACATAATAAGGAAAATGAAGTTCGTGAATAAACGCCAAAGAATAAGCAATTCTCTGGAGTTTTTCCAACTCGGAATCGAACAAGTCAATAAGTATTATACTTCTCTCTGTTAAGTACATCCAACATGAATATTGGAAACAAAAAAATATCGTGGGATGAATAATATAGACATTAGGAAAATGGGTAGATTACATAAAAATCTTCAAAAATAAAAATGAGAAGTGTGAAGATGTCATAATAGCAAATTAATGGGGTTGTAATATACATGACTATGATCTATGTTATTTATTTTAGAAGTATGTATGTATGTTTGTATGTATGTATGTATATTCTCATATTATTTGTTTTATTTTATTAAGTGAATTGTTTTTGATTTTATGTATTATATTTTCTCTTTTACTCTTACACACGCTGTCTACATGTCTAAATCTACTATCCTATCGCAGGTATGCTGGAAGAGATTTCATTAGAAATAAGCATCACCTTTGTACCTATTTTTCTGTTATTTTCTTCTTGTCTGTTTATATAAGTATGTACATAAATGGTTAAATAAATAAATGACTTGAATTTCACATAAATCAGTTAGACTGGAAGTCGACCAGCGTTTTCTCAACTGTTTTGGGGTCGACTTCGAGTCTATCCGGATTCAGCAGAATACCAGGATTTTACATAAAGCGACTGCCTATCTGACCTCCACAACCCAGTTACTGGGTAACACGATACCCCTTGGTAAGACCGGTTGTCAGACTTTCGAGCTTCTGACTACCCGCAATGATTGAAAAGGTAATACTACTACTTAAATTTTACATAACCCTCCAACGAAGCTAAACTAAGAGGACCCAACACAATGTCACGTCCAATAATGAATTTGAACCTAGGCATAATAAACTACTAATGCCCGTTTTCAGTATCACTAGGTAAATTAACTCTTAATCAAAGCGGAACACTGTTGTATTTTCAACGCTCGGTTCAGCGTCGAGAGTTGAAAATCGAACACTGCAATCATATCAAGGCGTACATTTAGGCGTGTATTTCCTAGTAAAAGTAAAAACGGGCAGCGTGTTAACTCTGTTGTTTAGCTCCCTTTAGTACACCAATTTACAACAGCCTTATTACATTTTTTTTTATATTAAAGTGAAGTAAGCCGGTCAAAGAAGTATACAAAGCGGGGTTTAAAAATTCCAAGCAAAAGATAAAAGGAGTGTCCATAAACAAGATGGCTGCTGACTTAAAAGGGTTCGTGATTAAACGGCACCAGCGCAGATTATTCTACTTAGGATCAGATTAAGTATTATTATTGACACTTGTCTTCTAGACCCACTCATTGTTCAGAGAGCACGTAAAACCATCTACTGAGTAATCAACCGAAAGAGTATTAAATTGTGTAACGTAATTTTAGGTTGTAAACGTCAACTACAACATAGATTGTTGTAACGAAGTACAAAAGGAAATATTGCTATTATTAACGGGCTAAAAAGATGGTCATGTGATTTCAGTTTGAACGACCAGACCCATTTTGTAATGATAAGTGGTAATCTGTTGCAGTGGGTAATTTACAGTCTACAAAGATGGTCATGTGATTTCAGTTTGAACGACCAGACCCATTTTGTAATCATTTCAGTTTGAACGACCAGACCCATTTTGTAATCATTTCAGTTTGAACGACCAGACCCATTTTGTAATGATATGTGGTGATCTGTTGCAGTGGGTAATTTACAGTCTACAAAGATGGTCATGTGATTTCAGTTTGAACGACCAGACCCATTTTGTAATTATTTCAGTTTGAACGACCAGACCCATTTGGTAATGATAAGTGGTAATCTGTTGCAGTGGGTAATTTACAGTCTACAAAGATGGTCATGTGATTTAAGTTTGTACGACCAGACCCATTTTGTAATCATTTCAGTTTGAACGACCAGACCCATTTTGTAATGATATGTGGTGATCTGTTGCAGTGGGTAATTTACAGTCTACAAAGATGGTCATGTGATTTCAGTTTGAACGACCAGACCCATTTTGTAATGATAAGTGGGTAATTTTTCAGTCACTAGATGGGATAATTGTTTTGATGGGATTCTTTAGCTCTCCATGGCTCTGAAAGCTGACTTTCCCTGCCTTTGCCTCATAAATGCCAGACAGAAGAATCATCAAAACTACCTACCCCAAAACAATTTTATGGGATAGGAAAAACCCTAGCCAGAGGGTGAAAAAAATTATTAAAAGTCTACTTAGCAAATTATTTCTCGTAACTACTAAGCACCCCTGTTACAGGTGAATTAAAAAATTAATTACTACCGCAATATACATATACCAATGTCAAATGACATCACAAATGGCACGCAGTGCGACATAAGAATAATATTTGCTAAAGTCTCCGGTTAATTTTGTAATGGTCAGGTATTGTCAGGATAGAACTGTTTACCTTTATTTAGTTTTACTATTTTAAGGACAAATTATTTAATTTTATATTATTTTATTGTGTTTGGCTGGCTTACAGATAACATTACAGAAGTTAAAGTAAGGTCATTCACGATAAGCCATATACAAGCCTCCACAGTTATTCAATAGATTATGCTTGTACAAATTTTGAAATTGACTAACTCATCATTAAGCATAACGCTAACTACTCTCTCTCTCTCTCTCTCTTTGTGACCTCAATGTTCACAGTTATTTTATTGTCGAATATGTTTAGGGCTCCTCACCCAAGGGGTACCAACGATAAAGTCAAAGTCAAACCATTTATTTAAAATAGGCACATAAAAGGCACTTTCGAACGTCAACATTTACATTTAAATAGAATTGATTCTAGTTGCCCCTTCCAAAAGGTAGTTTCGTATGGAGAAGAATGGGCAAGAAACTCTACCGTTACTCTTTTAAAATGTGTTACAATATTTTGTATACATTAATTATAATAATTATATCATCAAATAACTTCTCCCGCTCTGGGCAGAGCAGGAGGGCGCGCATAAAAATTACCCTACCACAATGGGTAAAAAGAATTAAAAAAAATTTGCAATGATAAATAAGTTAATTAAGTGATAAATACAGGGTATTCACATATTTAAAAACATTGTAAAAGTATACGATTTACAAATTATGTAAACAAGTAATATGTCAGTGTGTGAGTTAAAGTAATCACTTAATGTAAATCAATGTCATAAAAATGATAAACTATACAATTAAAGTATCAACAAGTTTGATTTTGTCTAGACCCTAGATTGTCCTATGGAGCTGGACCAGCATGTTTCCAAGCATTCTTATCTTGGATATAATCCTCTAATTTGTAATATGCTTGTTTATACAGTGAACTTTTTATATGAGTTTTAAATTTTCTTTCATTTAATTGCACTCGTTGATACGCTATGACATACTAAACCCACGCCATCAGCATGTCTGTTCATCTGTCTATCAAAGGCTGACAAGACTGTAGGTATTTTTATAACCATAAGAGGTGGCTAGTTGCAATTTTCACAAAACGTGGAACTATTAGATTCTTCAATACGGCAAATAAAAAAATTGTCAACAATACGCTTGTTTTTAAGAGTGCATGGTAACCCCAAGCTGTCATACATTATCAACCCAAACCCTCTTTTTTTATCAAATCTTCTTTGAACACAATATTTTATTACTAAATCCTACCGTCTAATAAACTGCCTATCAAAAATAAATTGTTACCAAGCCACATAATCAAGCTTCGTAAAAAATATTTCAAAACAATTTTGTCCGCGACGATCCTCATGTCACGCATTTATTAATCAAATTGTGCCTCCGCGGTTTGTGTCATTTTCCATAACATTTACCTTCGCTATGTTGGTACCTAATACGTACCTATGTAGGTATTAACATAACATAATTATGACAATGTACTTTCAGTAATAAACATAATTATGGACTTTAAGCCGTATATCAACAAGCTGAATTTAGTCTAATTAAATTGTAACGAGTACGTTACATTAGTGAATTAGTAATGACCTCTCACTTTGAGGAGTTATTGAACTTTTATTTTAGGAGTACCTAACCTGTATTCTTGAACGTTTTCCCAAACATTAAAGAACCATCAGAAGAACCAGACTGAACATAGTCGTCTTCTTCTAAGCGTGTGAGTGTGACAGTCAAAATTGAGTGAGACAGAATTCGGCTACGAGTTTGGTGTCTTCAGCAGAGACCAGCGTTATCTGTCACGTGCAGATAACAGGACACGCAGAACATGATATGAAGTGTCTATTCGTTTGTGAAACTTCACCCCATTTATACTCCAGGTTGCAGTCATCTCGAAACCCAGCGTTGGGCACGCCACAATTGCGGCTATAAGTCCCCTCTTTGAGGAGTGGCTAGAGAGGCGCCACGGCGTCCTCAGCTTCCGCCTGACGCAGGTCCTCACCGGACATGGTTATTTCGGGAGGTTCCTGTTCCGGATAAGGCGGGAGAAAACGCCCGGGTGTCACCATTGTGTGGATCGCCCGGAGGACACGGTGGAGCATACGGTGGAGGTCTGCCCGGCTTGGGCGGAGCACCGCCGTGTCCTCGTGCAGGCGATTGGCGGTGGAGATCTCTCGTGTCCGGCCCTGGTCCAAGCCATGGTACGGAGCGAGAGGGCTTGGGAAGCCGTCACCTCCTTCTGCGAAGCAGTAATGTTCGCGAAGGAGGAGGCGGAACGCGTGAGGGAGAGACAAAATTCGCGCCCTCACGCACCTAGCCGCCGCAGGAGACGCCCTGGGCGTCGGGAATCGCAGGCCGATTCCCAGCCACCGTAAGCGCGGGCTTGCGAAAGGCGAGCAATGGGCAGCTCGCCGTTCGATAAGGATCAGGCCCGGGTTGACGGCGCGTTGTGTTCCACGCGCGCCTCAAAGAGATGTCAGCATCAATGACGAGAGGGATACCGTGGCCCCTGGCACAGGCAAATGAAGGAACACGGGAGATATTTGATGATTTCCAACCCTCAAAAAAAAAAAATAGTTGGAGTCATCTATGGATCTCCACCTGAGCAGATTTTCCTTGCTTCGGCCAACCTGAGTCCGGAATCCAAGTGCTCAAACATAGTTGTTACTCCAACTATGAATTTAAAATGACCTTTTTATGCTGACCTTTGAACCAAAGTACAAAGTACCAAAAATATTTCATATTTAATAACCGCTGTTATTAATCCTTTACCGCCAAGTATCTCTAAAACTGTCAATTGTAGCGTGCCAAATTATAACCTCCAGAGGCCTAGGAAGGTGAAATGCGGCACAATAGGGTTAGGACAATGTGGCCTGAAATAATATTTAGATATTTATTTATTTATAATAAGCACACCAACGGCACAGTCACTTACAATTCAAATAAAATATCAACTAAAATTAGCATTTCAGTAACCATGCAAATAACAGGTATGCATGACATCTAACTTAAAAAAAATATTAGAGACAAAGGAGAACAATAAAAAGTGTTTCTAGTAGATCTCCTAGAACACTACAAAAACAAACTTTGAGTTACATAGACGTGCACTCTTCACACTGTCTAAATAGGGACCGTCTGTATGAAGCAAAACTCATGGAGAAAATATCAATAGGAAAATCTGTCAAGTTGGACCTTTCATTATAATATAATGAAAGGTCCAACTTGACGACTCTAACACGTATGGCAAGGCAATATTATTGCCTTGCCATACGTGTTAGAGGGCTATTAAATGTGGTATTTAAGGTGGATTTAGGCAATTAAAAAATACGATGATGACGCTTACTACGTTGGCTAGACCTAAAGTTAAAATAGTTTACCAATTGTGCATCGATGGAACCATTTATAATTTTATGGAGCATTCGTAAGTCAGAATGGCTACGTTATATGTTACCCTAAGGAACTTCCTAGAAGGATTTGAGGATAATATACTATTGAGTAGGTAGGTATCTTATACTGCAAGTTTTTATGAGATTTCTGATCTTTTCATATGACGTTTTAAATGAGTGCCAATGCAGCGAAAAACACCATGCGTTTATTTAAGACCGTTAGGATTGTAATTAAACTTTAATTATTGGATTACAATATAATTCAGGTTCATTACGATCTTAACGGTTTTAAATCAATGCTTGGTGTTTTTTCTTGGAAGGCTCTTTCTTGCATTTGCTCTGCAGCGGCACGATTTATAAGTAAGTACCACTTTTTTTTTTAAACGTTGCTCTACTCTAGGAATTTCTCCTGTATTGTGGGTGCATTTACAAACATTCAAACTCACATACACTAACAGCCAGACCCGGAAAAACTACATGTAGGTCAAACAAATATTTGTTCCGTGCGGGAATCGAACCCGCGACAGGCAGCGCAGCAATCAACTGCTTAGCCACTGCGCCAACCGTGCCGTTACTTACATAATATTTAGTTATTGCTTCGATGTAACATAATTACCTACGTACCGGGTAAACTTACACACATTACTGCGACAAGATAATAAGACATCATGCTACGCAGAATTGGTTGAATTTTGAACGAGAAATTCGACAAAATTATGGAGCGCTAGGACTTCAGCTCACCGATATTTTTAAGAAGAATTTCTAGCTTGCTTCCCGAGAGATTCCATAAAGTAGACTTCGATATGCAAAGCGGGTTCCGCGAGGTAGACTGTGCAAAACGGGTTCCGCGAATGAATCTAGAATAGTTTTCGACGGAAAAGAAAAAGAACACTGTAGCAGATCAATACTTAATGCACTTACTAGGAATTCCTGGAATTATGTTTAAGCAATATTATTTTTTTTAAACTCTCGTAGAAAACAGGCCTGTGTCCCAGCAGTGGGAACTTTATATGCCGATTATGCAGTATTTTAAATTAATTAAATAAATTAAAGCGAGTGGTGTAAAAATAATAAAGTGTTCCATTCAATAAATAATGGGCCGTAATCCACCACGCGGGCCCGGTGCGGTGCGGGTTGGTGGATGTCACAAGTTTTCTAATAGTTGATTCTAGAACACGCCTATAAAGCGCCTGTCTGGTTTCGAACCTACAACCTGCTCTAGGTAGGCACCTATTAAATACTTTTTTTTTTTTTTTTTGTTTGCGGGGTGGAAAATCCTCATGGATGTCCGCAACCCTGGGGCGGGCGGCGGGGTCTGTCAGACTCTTACTGACTAAAAAACCACCCCGGTGTTCCATCTCACACCTACGCCGGGGGTCGCGGGAACGTACGATCCTTCCGCAGCCCCGTACTGGTGCCGGCCCGCCGCTGCGGGCCTCTTCGGGTCTGGGGGGGGAGTGAGGTGTTTGACGCCCCCCGCGACGTCTAAGAGGGGCGCGCGTGGAACACTACGCGCCGCCACCTCGGGTCCTGATGTGTGGGTAGGGACGGACATCCCCGAGTCCGTCGCCCCTGGACCCATTTAGGGGGGCTGGAAGAGGGCATTGTCCACCCTCCGCCGACGCCCGGTGCGCCTTCTGCGGGCCGGGTGAGTAGATGAGACCTCCCTCTCCCTTTCCGCAGCCTCCTTCTGCGAGACGACTGCTTCGCAAAAGGAGACCACCGCGTCCCAGGACTCGGCGCTGCCGACGATCGACTCGACTACGGCCGGCAGCGACAAGTCACTGCCTACTTCTGAGCCGACCACCTCCTCGACTGACCAGCGAGATGCCTTATATTAAAAAAAAAACAACCGGTACCTACTATCTGAATTTTTACAACTTAACAGGATGGAGAAAACACTTGTTTACGTCGAATAAATAGTATAAAAAACACGTTGTTTTTAAATATTATCATTATGCATGTAGGTATTTAATAACAAATATAACATTGCACGTTTCCTTTAAATATAAAAATAGTACAAAATTGCATCAAAATGTGAATATTTCCAAAGTATGAGATAGTTCCGGTTGGGGGTTCACAGTCGATATGTTAAAAGTGGCTAATAAAAAATTAATCAGCCTTAATACTGATCCACTATAAATATTATTAGGTTGTAACATATATTGCTATCATAATGTTATAGCATATATTAAAAAAAAAACAACCGGTACCTACTATCTGAATTTTTACAACTTAACAGGATGGAGAAAACACTTGTTTACGTCGAATAAATAGTATAAAAAACACGTTGTTTTTAAATATTATCATTATGCATGTAGGTATTTAATAACAAATATAACATTGCACGTTTCCTTTAAATATAAAAATAGTACAAAATTGCATCAAAATGTGAATATTTCCAAAGTATGAGATAGTTCCGGTTGGGGGTTCACAGTCGATATGTTAAAAGTGGCTAATAAAAAATTAATCAGCCTTAATACTGATCCACTATAAATATTATTAGGTTGTAACATATATTGCTATCATAATGTTATAGCACTAATAAATAACATTTATCACAATAATAAACTATAGATATATCAACGAAAACAAAGATAGACTATTAGCACTCGGTTATAAAAACTTTTGGTCATAAAACTTTCTTACCGTCGCGTCAAAACCAAATGAATCAGATCAACCACAAAATTTTATAGTTTTTCCTTATTATACTGTAAGTCTCTGATCAGTTAATAACTAGTAATTGGTTAATAACTAGGTGTAATAAAGACGTGCAAAAGTGTCTTAAAAGGTCTACTAACAGAAATCATTATCATTTAATTTCATCATTTCTCAACATTTCATTTCATTTCGAATTCATCCTGTAATAATTTGCACAGAGCGATGTGAATGTGATTGGTTTATTTGACGTATTTATAGTCAACTCACAGAGCACGGAGATGCTTCGGCAGGCGGTGCTAGAGGCGGCACTGACAACACTTTTCATACAACCCAAGCGTGTCATCATTTACTTCCCACTACGACACAAATGACGTATAGAAACAGACTGCTTTGAAAGTGGTCAATGACAGAAGAGTTGCGCTTAACGCAATTTTGACGCCACGAATTTCTTTAGTACCTCTAGACGGTAGTGTATAGGCGGTGCCGGGCGGCGCGGCGATTCCGAGCTCTGAGGGTTGATCATAATGCGTCAAATTATCCATTATTCTGATTACATTTAATAATTTGACACGAAATTCGAGTAAAATTAATAAGTTTTTAGCATTTGTGATAACATTTGCAAAAATCAATTTATTGTTATCACAGGGTATTTTTTGTTTGGTAAAATTACCATATTTTAGTTAAATTTTCTCTCCGTGGCCAAACACTCCGACAAGGAGAGGCACTTCTTAAATACTTACATGGGCTTATTTGTAGAAAAATACATGTTGTGGCGACTCCAAACCAATAAGGATTCTGGCAAGAGAATGATTATGATGGTGATGATGATTTGTAGAAATACCATGAAAATTATCTAAATATCATACCACCAAGCCTGTATTCCGCAAAGGGGTAAGCTGAGATACTAGAAAACTCAAACTTCGATTCGTCATCTACATTATAAGCGAGATCGTTACTAACTTAATTGAAATGAAGAAAAAGTGCTTCAACACATCCACACATCCCACAACTCATTTTTACAAACATCTTATAATAAATTAGGTATAATAAAGTGATACACAAAAACATTCGTAATAAGGACAAACTACGTGCTCCCTTTCACCGACTTCATAAGGTTCATAATTATAACTCATTTGTTGGGCTTGGTATAACCCTTTTTAACGAGCTTCCCTCTTCTTTGTTAGATTTGCCTTTTAATGCGTTTAAAGCTACAGTGAAATCCAACCTTTGTTCAAAGGCATACTATTGTATCAACTACTACATAAACGATAAGAATAGTGTTATTTCACCAGAATTAGCTTACCTGCAGCTGCAGGTTATATGAGTACATATAATTGTTTATTTTATTTGACTTTATAAATCAATTTAGGTTTATTTTATTTTCGTTTATTATTGACATACTCTACTCATTTCAATGTTTTTAAAACCGTCAGCAAGTTCGTCATGCTCCCTTAGATGTCACTGCTTGCGGTAGCGTCGGGGGTCGGGTTGCCCCCTTCCCTCAACTATGGCAAGGGGGGTAGTGGCTGATCTTTGCGTTATGGTTGTAAAACGTGGCGTCGGGAATAATTAAGGTATGTCTTTTTTTTTTTTTTTTTTGAGGATGGGAAATCATCAAATGACCCCTCCCGCTCTGGGTGGAGCGGAAGGGAGTGTCAGACTCTTACTGACTAAAACCCACCCGTGTTCCTTCCTTGGCCCTTTATGTTCCGGGTCAGCGGTACCCCTTTTGGATGATCCCGCTTTCCCGGCAGGCTTGGGCCCTAGTGGGCCCCCTCTTCGATGCTGACATCTCTTTGAGGCGCGCGTGGAACACGTACGCGCCGTCCAGCACGGGTCTGGTCCTGATCGGACGGTGAGCTACCCATTACTCACCGCCCGCAGGCCCGCGCCTACGGTGGCCGGGAGTCGTCACGCGGCTCCCGACGCCCGGAGCGTCCACCGCGGCGGCTTGGACGGGAGACTCTCTCCCTCTCCCGTCCCGCCACCTCCTTAGCTAGCATGACTGCTTCGCAGAAGGAGGCGACTGCCTCCCACTCCCCCTCGCCCCGGACCATGGCTTGAACCAGGGCCGGGCGTGAGAGGTCGCCGCCGCTGCCGATCGCCTCTACGAGGAAACGGCGGTGCTCCGCCCATGCAGGGCAGGCCCCCACCGTATGCTCCACCGTGTCCTCGGGGCGATCATCGCAATGGTGACACCCGGGTTCAGTCAGCACCAATGACGGGGTTTGCTAGGACCGATGCCTGCTAGGGTTGCGGAAAAGTCCGAGAGGGTTACCGTGGCCCCTGGCACAGGCAACTGAAGGAACACGGGTGGGTTTTAGTCAGTAAGAGTCTGACACGCCCTCCTGCTCTGCCCAGAGCGGGAGAAGTTATTTGATGATTTCCCACCCACAAAAAAAAAGCCCCTGGGAGAAGTTATTTGATGATTTCCCAACAAAAAAAATAAAAGCATATGTTGTAATAGGACGGATAACTGCGGTGTAGATGCGCAATTTGCACTTCAGTGACAATTTGCTGCAGGAGGTTACGATGAAATAAAGCCTACTGAGAGCGAAAGAGGTGCGCGAACGAGCCGTCTCTATGTGCTCACTGAAGGTAAGGTGGTGGTCAAGGATTACGTCGGGGTTGACTTCGATTCTCCATTTCCGGATCCAAGCACCTAAGACGTTTGCGGAGATTTGGAGAGTTCGAGCTATAGAGTTCTGACAGCGATCCGTAGTACATGACAGTGTCGTCGGCGAGTAGAGCCAACTGAGCACTTTTACTATTGGAGATGTTGTTGGTGAACAGCGTGCAGATTAGGGGAGATAACACGGAGCCCTGAGGGCCTCCCGCGCGAAGGGTGAGGGGACGAAAGTGCGGTTTTTGCCTAAAAGGGGCCTTGTGAAACTACTCACACAAGCGCGCGGCAAAGAAACGGAAAAAGGCACTTTTTGAGGATGATCATTATGATAGCACGAATGATTATATTATAATAAAATAATGAACTAACTAATAAATCGAAAATCACATGTAATCGGGGCGACTACGAAATCGTTACGGCAGATGTAACGAGACTGAAAGACTAGTGCAGCAAGCGGCATGGCCGTTCACAGCGGGTGTCGAGAGAAGAGTCTGGCGAAGATCCTTGTTTATCATTTTTCACTTCAAGTTACAGCTATAAGAACATAATGCAGCATTGCATATGTAAGCGGCCACGCCCTTTATGCCTGGAGGCTTTTATTTAGGTATCAAGTTCTGTTTACGTTTTTATTATTTACTTCTGCTTGAGTATAGTTTTCAATATTTTTATTGGTATATTGGCGTGTGTTCGTTGACATTTGCAATTTAATGGATTGTGTTTCGTATTTTTTTAATTACTTACTGTTGTACAATTCTTTATTAATTCTTACCTATTGCATAACTTCTTGGGGTTGTGCTGCAAAAACCATTTTACTCCCTTTAGAGCGTGCTCAAAGGGCAATTCTAAAGGTTGCTACCTTTCGCCCTTTTAGATTTCCTACGCACCTGCTTTACATAGCATGTAATTTACTAACAGTACGGCAATTATTCATTCTAAATTTTTTAAACAATTCAAATTTCAAATTTTTGACTTAGTACCTTTGTAACCCGGTTTTTTGAAGTTTATATGTAGTATCTTTTGAAACAAGATGTTGATGGTTTCAATATAGTATTTATTATACTACTTACCACCGTGCTAAAGTAAATTTATAGGGTATAAGCTGTACGGGAAAGATTCAATTAAACACGTACCTTCTTACACAATACAAAGTTTATTGTAATACAAAGAAAGTTAAGGTACAAAAACATCAATTGTGGCGAGCCACTAACCAAACCCTTCCCACACACTTAGTTTTGTCGGAGTGAACACCACTCCGACAAAACTAGGTCTCCGTTCTAGTTGTGTCGGGGTACACACCTGCAATGAGACTAAGACAATAACTCACGAGTCGCTTATATCGAGTACGTGAGATGAACTGCTTTACAACTTCTAGCTTAATCGAATAAGTATCGACCTATTATTAGTTGCGCTCATATAGGGAAAATATCGGTTATGTAAAGCCACCCGAAATACAATAATTTATAACAACTGGTCTTACTACCTAGTTCTTACAAAAGGCCTAACTCTCTCATAGGTTAAATTATAACAAGTTAGTTTAAACTCAGTGTTCTCTCAGTATATTTCCTTCCAATTGACGGGACCAAGACCCTTGGCGTCAAACACAGGATAATGCCTGTGTTCACACGATTAACGTGGCCCACGGGTTTAGACGGTGACGCTATTGTTACCTGGAGCGGCGAGCTTCCCTCATTTACCGTTATCTGGGTCAGTAAGGCCTTCTTCAATAACAGATGGCCACACCTCAAGGGTTAACCTCTAAATTGGCCGCAACCGGATCAATTCCAAATCATCTGACCACGGGGCTACACCAAGGCATCACGTCTATCCTCGCATTAGAGCTATTACAAAAGAGTTAGGATAATCAGCCAGACCTGAAACAACATCCTCGTGTCAAAACTCACAACAGCTGAGAACTAGGTTATAAAACGAGAACAAAGAAAATGGTTCAATACTCACAAGGATCAGGTATGATTGGACTCAGAGAAAACCTATCAGGTTATTGGGACACAATCTGATTATCCCTTTTCACCAACACTTTTCACCATTTTGACAGGACGATCCGTCGATCCTCTTTGCAAAATCCTCTTCCATAGACTAAATATAATTCTCATCTATTTTGTAGACATTGTTTATAAATAGAATGTGGGAAATTATGTCCTTAGCTTTATTTACTTCAAATAATTAATAAACATGTAATTATTTCGCATGACACAATTTCACAAAAACCATCATCCTACGAGCTTGAGTAGACCCACGAAAGGTGTCGCTACTAGTTGCTTTAATTATTGATTTTTCCAACGTCACACCTTTAGACAGCAGAAGGAAGGACTTTAATTAGAAGATTTGAATATTTGATATGAATTTGTTATTGTGATTTCAAGGACCACTACCAATATGCTTTTTCTCATAGTTCTTCTTAAATAGATTATTTTTATATCAGTTTTACTACAAATTTTACCGCCCCATTGTAATTTTAATGAAACGAGATGACCTGAAACACAAGTTTGAATAAACCTATATCGGGTGGGTCGCTAACTTAAACTAATTCCGAACCATTATTACTTGCACCTGTAATAAAAAAAAGAAAATAGTTTAGATTTAGTTTATTAATAGGCAATTCGAATTGTATAGAGGATATTTTCTACTGTTTGGCAAAATTATTATTATTATTGTATAGAATCCTGTTCTTCTAACTGAACATTCAGCTGTGCTGCTGGGGAGTTTGTTGCGCCACTTCTTCTCCCCAGCTAAAGCACTAGGAAGTGGTGAAGGTCGGGCCTTTTGGGGGACTGTCTTATGTAATTTTGACGTTTAAAAAGTGCTGATTATCAGCCTAGTTTGAATAAATAACTTTTGATTTCTATTTTACAACTAGGTACTACAGTGACTATACATTTCCATTTTCTTTTTCCCAGCAAACTTAAACACAACACGCTAGCTGGGTTACTCTACAAGTAACACGGCACAAAGGGGCTCAAGATACATCAATTTAGCTCGTTCAGCAGGATTAAAATCTGCTGAAACTGCCCCGTTAGATTTACAGTGCAAGGGAGTGTTATTTTTGTTGGAGAAAGGAAAATGCTTTTTATTTTGTGCAAGTTTATTTTCTAGGTATCACTTTGGATGTTGTTTACTGACTTGGGTAAACCAGGGAGTTTCTTTATTTATATATTTATTTAAAAAAGCACAGCCACATCACATACATTAAAGTTATGCTAGAAATAATCTTAATAACTTAAGGACTAATGTACATGACTAATTGTCATGTAGATTACAGAAAATTTACTAGCAAATAGGTTTGCAATTTCAGAGCCACTCATAGCGACTTCGTCTCCCAGCATTATTCTTGCAGGAATAGATGGTTTACCACCGCGTTTGTTTTTGATAAAACTCCAAAAGGCTTTAGGGTTTTTAGGAATGTTGGTCTCTATTTTTGTTTTGTACTTGGAGTAAAATTCATCGTAAAGCTTGTGACAGCGAGAGCGAAGCAATTGATATTCGATTTTGTCTCGGGGATTACCAAATCTTTTATATTTCTCTCGAACCTTTTCTATTCCAGATATAAGCCTAATCAACGAATTGCTGAACCAGGAAGAGAATTTAGCTCCTACAGTTCCCGTTTTAGGCATTAACCTTTCAATAACAGTTCCAAGAATATTATAAAACTCTGCGACCATACTATCCACGCCATTGCAGTTAAGAATTCGGTCTTGCCACTCACACTCTCCAGTTCACTGACGATGGCTTTATAGTCAGCTTTAAAAAGTTAATTTTTTTTCAGGCTTGTTTGCAAATATTTTAAACTGTTCTAAGGAACATTAAGCAATAAATTAGGATGGTTCGAGTAACATTTGCTAAGAACATTTAAAGGTTTTGTAACATAGGCGCTAGGCAAACTTGTAATAATCAAATCCAGTAATCTATTGTCACAATTAATAATACAATTTACTTGATACAGGTTATTCATGTTAAGGAAGTCAACAAGTGACTGTCCGAGGGTGGTTTCGTAGTTGGATGGACTAAAGTAATTGCAGTCTATCTTGGCTGTCCAAGAAGTAAAGCCTAGGTTGAAGTCACCTAAAATGACTAGATCATCTGCTTGATCAATAACATATTCCACTTTATCAAGAAACATAGCAAGAGCTTCTAACTTTACATGTGGCGGTAAATAGACAACGCAGATTGCTAATTTTCTTACTTCTTTCTGTTCCAATTGTTAGGTCTAAGATGACAAATCTTCCGCCCCATTTTCCCAGTTAGTGACTCTAGCTGATGGTATGTCTCTAGAGACAGCTAACATTACTACACCGCCATCTTTTTTTTATGTTAAGTGTGCAATGTCGGTCGCTGCGATATTATAGTGTGTATCGGTCAGCTTTCAATTCATTGTCACAAATTTTGGGGTTAAGCCATGTTTCTGTAAGTGCAATTACACTGTAATTAGTAGTATGTATGCTTTTTAAGAATTAATTTGTATTTGTTCTCAACCTTTGTACATTTTGGTAATAGATGTCAAGCATTGCGACGAGAGTGATACTAAAACATTTAAGGAATATCAATATTACGAAAAACTATTACTAATCCTAGACTATAAGGTTCAGGCTTTCGAGATTTTTTATCAGATTAAACTGAAATTCGACCTCTTTTCGAACAAAAATTCGCCCATTACGAACCCAAACGAACTTATAGGACATTTCCTTAGCTATTTTCCGAGCGGCCGCGTGCAACGACTTGTTTGCTGGTGTTATATGTTCAGAAACAAAGACCGGCCTTCTTAAACCTCCTATACCGAGATGTTGAGTTGACAGTTTACAATCAGGGGTTTTCTAAATAAATTTGGTAGTCGCGGCAAGGACAATAACACGATTGCGGGCAGTTCGCAGTTTGACTATTACTGGTCGAGGCCTGTCGTTATCATTTGACATTTTAGCAACCCTGGTTGCATACTGAATGTCATTGTCAGATAGAGGACTTTCCACAATTTTTGACAACTGCATAACTGTGTTATCCAGGTTTTCTGAACGATGCTCTTGAATACCATTAATTTCTAAATTTGAATCACGCATGTGAAGTTCTACGGTATTTAATCTTGCTGAGTTGTCTTTAACGGTCGATTTCAGGAATTCATTTTCACGCTTAGGATCATTAATGAAAGTTTTTTTCTCCTCAATGCCTGCCATAATTTCCTCAAATGTAACGTTCATAAATTCTAAGGATTCCTGAAAATTGTCTATCTTTTTGTGAATGTTACCAAATTCAGTCGCCAAAATTTTCTTTTCTCCTGTTGCAAAATCTCGCGAAGACTGCTCTCCGTTACCAGTGGTTCAGGACCTCGAGATTGAGAAGGTGAATTCAATTCTGCGGTACTTAATGGCGAGGCAACTTTGGGCTACATTGTTTTCGCGACGGACTTATGCGGAGAACCTTCGGACTTCGACGGCGACTTAGACTTGGATTCATCCTGTCGATAATCTGTCACCAAATGCAGGGACTCCGTAGCCTTTGTTGGTGATTGGGTGGCAGTTTGCAACCAGACGTTTGAGGCACCGCGTGTGCTAACAATGTTTGAGCTGGGGATCTCCTAAACTTGTGTTGGTGATGTCGTTAATTTAGGACTTAAGGTTACGTTAGTGCGTTCATGTTTTCCGACTGTTTCCGATGTGTTAACTCCTTCAACTTCACTACACTGGCCCGGGTGCCAAGGGGTGTTTTTTCACGGTTATTTTCGTAATACTAGACTAACTGGAACTGTAGGTATTTCTCGTAGAGGTTTCATACAATTTTAGTACTGGGGTTTATAAAATAACTATACTAGATCGCCCTCGTACCTCTCTTACATCGTAGGTTACAAAAGGGGAAAAGCAGAATGTGTTCTGGTATCAATACCAAAAGTGGCGATTTAAAATAATTAACATCGACCTATGATCGTGCATTATTGTCTGTGCTCAGTAGTGGCGGTTTAACACTTCCTCTCTCTTTAAACATCATCATTACATAAAGTTTCATTGCTGTTGTTTCATGTTTATTATTGTATATATATATACTAACCTTAGATTATGGTAGATATTTACTTCAACTATTTACAGTGTAAACAATTGTTGGTTGGCCAATAAAGGAAAATAAAATAAATTAAATATATATGTAGGTAAGTATGGCATATGTTTTATGTATTCATTGTAAATGCAAATAGTACACCACTGACTACTGTACTGTACTGTATTGTCTCTCCTTCTCCCACTAATCCATCAAAAGGTTGTCTGTCACATCAATAGTTTATTTATTTCATCCATTCCGTTAATTCACTATTACGTATAATTTAATGTCTTTGATTCACTACCACATACCACGTATGTATATCTATATTGTATATTCACTAGTGATACTGTTCCAATGTATTTATTTATTTTCGTAGGGTCGGCGCGTGCGTCCTTTTGCTTGTCACAGCAATGCCACCACAGACTACTTATAGATATGAATGCCACAGAGTGACACTCAATGGCATAGACAAGCAAGTAGGTTACGTCTGGCGCGGATAGAAATGCGAATATTATAATGTTTTATTTCTTATTATTTTACATATATGCATTTCATTATTTATTTATTACTGTTAAATGCCCGTGACTTCACAGCGGGCCCTATCAGAATACCAGCGTTGCGGCATTTTTTTTTTTTTTAAATGCCGCAGCATCATGCTGAGATAGGAGCCTTTTGGCCTCGTATAGGAATTTCTGTTTCCTTTTTCTTTTGTTACTTTTTGTTTTTATATAGTTTGGTTTTTTATTTTATAATTTATTTTGTGCACTTCCTGTACGAGTCGCAATAAACACTTTTTCTTTCTTTCTTTCTTTCTGTAAAAGATCGCCTTTAGCAATAAGACCGCCCATTGTGTCACCCTATGTAAAATTTCTACATTCATATGTGTAATTTTGATGATGTACATAATAAAAAGTATTCTATTCTACTCGTATTAACCGCAAGATCACATCTATTACAAGGGACTTAAAACATAATACTATATCATAAACTATAGACCTGCCTACCGTTTGCGGAATAGGGGCGTGATATAATCACGCTAGGCGAGAAATAACAATGGGGCCCTTAAATAACATCTCTTGCGGGCTAAGTTCGGCCGCTTAAGCTGTTAGAAAGATAAGACAGTTAACAGATGTAGAAACCGCGCGTTTGATCTATTTTAGCTACTTCCACAGCATTATGCTGACATTGAATCCATCTTTATTTTGCAAAACATAGCTGTCAGAGCCATTTATAATCTATAGTCAGAATTTTAATTCGATTCCAGATTTGACATTAGCTACTGTCATTTTGTGAAATAATGATACCACATATAATAGTGTAGTGATGAACATAAAAATCGATAAACAATCAGTGTGTGTGCCATCAGTGTGCCAATTAAAGACTAAATTATTGATTTTTATTTAAATAAATACATTCATAATAATTATTTATTAATTAGTAATCGCTGCTCTATTTTATAAAAAGTTAATATTTTTGTTTTTATATTAAAAACAAAACTTATAATAAAAGAGCCTAGATAGTGTTCAGTATTGGCAACCCGTGCGCGCTCGTGCAGCTATCGCCATTTTGTTTATCGTGTCATTCGGCTTCATTCTCCCAGTCTGACTGCACGAATATCTTATTTCATTGCGAATCGATATTTTGTTGGGTTTTTGTTAAAGTGTTGTTACGTTGTGTTTGTTGTTACGTTTATAGTTTTTTGTGAATCTATTTGTTTTGGTTTTCCATCAAAATGGATCCTCAGCCAAGTACATCACAAAAAGACGTGGATGTTTTCTTGTCCCCAAGAAAAAAACGTCCACGAAAAGCTTTCACTGTTACTGAAAAAGTAATGATCCGCAACGCCTACAAATACTTGAAAAATGAAATTTCTGCGCAATTGGAGGCCTTTGAAGTTGTGGAAGAAAATGAATGTATGAGCAAAGTTGCTGACATATTGGGAATAACCTCACGCTCTGTTTGTAACGTTTTGAAGGAAGTAAATAAAGGTGCGCCGCCAACTCCTCCTAAAAAAACTGGACCAAAGCGAAGTTTCAAAGATAAAATTGATGAATTTACATTCTCTGCAATACGAAGAATTGTTTATCAGTTCTTTTACCAAAATGAACCTCCAACCATTGCAAAGGTTAGTCAATCAGTCAGACAGTATTATTTTATACCTACATCTTTTATATATAAGTAATGATTCCAAGCTATTATAAAACTTACTATTTTAGATTTTACAAGTGATGAACGATGATTCAGAAATGCCCAAGATTTCCAAAGACACCCTCAGAAAAATTTTGAAGCATCTTAATTTTAAATTTGTTGCACGGTCACGCAAGAGCACACTTATTGATCGAAATGATATAATAACATGGCGCCAGCGTTACTTGCGATCTATATGTCAGTTTCGACGAGAAGGGAGACATATATATTATCAAGATGAAACTTGGGTTAACGCAGGTAAGGCTAACATTTATACACAAAATGAATTTATATACATTTTACATTAAATTTAATAGTAATATTGAATGTTCATGTACTATATTTATTTTAAGGTCATACTGTAAAAAAAACTTGGGTGGACAAGAAAGTCACATCATCTCGACAAGCGTTTTTGGAGGGACTGACCACTGGATTAAAAAATCCATCTGGAAAAGGCAAACGTCTCATAATTAGCCATATAGGTAGTGAAGAAGGCTTCCTGGAAGAGGGGCTCATGATTTTTGAAGCAAAGAAAAATTGTGAAGATTACCATGATGAGATGAATGCAGTTTGTTTTGAGGAGTGGTTCGCTGGAGTCTTACCAAAATTAAGACCAAACTCAATTGTGGTGATGGATAATGCACCTTACCACTCCCGAAAATTGGAAACGGCACCAAAAATGAGCTGGAAAAAAGCTGCCATTCAAGATTGGCTTTTAAATAAAAATATTCATTACGAACCAGATATGGTTAAAGCTACGCTTTTAGAACTGATTCCACATAACGAGTCTTTTAATAAGTACGCTGTAGACGAAATGGCAGCACAACATGGGATCACGGTTTTAAGACTGCCCCCTTACCATTGCGAGCTAAACCCTATCGAATTGATATGGGCGCAGGTAAAGGGGCATGTAGCTCAAAATAATAAAACTTTCAAATTGACAGACGTGAGAAATTTATTTCAGGAAGGCATTCAAAAAATTACGGCTACCGAATGGTCTAAATGCGTATCCCATCTTGTCAAAGAAGAGGAAAAAATGAGTAGGCTAGATATGTTAATTGACAATATCACAGACACGTTTGTAATAAATGTTACAGAAAGTGACAGCGATAGCGATAGCGATGACGGCGACAATATATAAAATAAATTATTACCATAATACATCTATCTGTTTTATTTGTCATGTTCCTTCATGATCACATTTTTTTATTTATTTCACACACAATTATAAAAGAAAAGTCTCAGATCGTTAATTAATCGTCAAAACTAAATTATCGGTTCAGAAATATTTAATTTCCTGATATACTTAGTTTACGAGAGTAAAATTATTAACGAGAAGAATCGATCCGGAAATATTCCATTTCCATATCGAATAATTTCGCAACGTCACTATTTAGTACTTGTCATAACGTTGCAACACTGAAATTGTCAAATCTGGAATCGAATTAAAATTCCGAGTATACGTCACCGTGAATCTCTCAGGGGACTATTTAAAAATATTAATATTATTACGTTACCTTGCTAATTCATTTATGGAAATATTATAATATGTGTAAGAAAAAATCTACATCTTTCTAATAAAATAAGTGATAGACATAATATTGATACTAAAAATAAAGATAAAATAGATAAACTATTTTCCAGATTAGCTAAAGTACCTAAATGTTTTATGGGGGTACTGTGTTAAATGTTATAACAACATACCTTGTCAGATTAATAATAATCGGATTTACGTGCGGTTATAGATGTTTCACATCAAAATAACAACATTAAGTTCCTAACACATTGTCCTTTTATCAATCGCGCTAGATCCGAAGTTTATCAGTTTTTAGGACGGGTCCTAATCAATCATTGTGGACCAATTCGCTGAGTCAGCGAAACTGGAGCGTTTCACCACCCCGTGATTCAGTTATAGACTTGTTTTATGTGGAAACGTGATATAGGATAGGTACCTTAGTTTGTCATCGTTGGTGATAGGTGTAAGTTGAGTTGTTTGCGTGCTTGATTGAAATATAAGAGCGAGTACGCAAATGAAGGGGTTTCGTTTTTATTTCTCGCGCGTTTTCTATATTGTAAAACTAAATAATCTGATGGAATTCTGGTACGGCCACAGACCTGCATGACACAAACTCTATTCTCCTCTTTTTCTTTGTAATAGGGGTCAGGTTATGCACAAACTAACCGTACAAATGTGGCGATATCTTAAAAATAGGTAAATTTTTCGTGGATAATATTGCTTTTTAGTATAAGGATACTGATACAAGTTTTTAAATCAAAATCAAAAGTCATTTATTAAACTAGGCTGAAAATCAGCACTTTAGCACTTTTTGAACGCCAAATAAGTATTTGGCACCCATTTATGGAATAATTTTTTTATCAAGCTACGAGGTAAGACCAATTAATTATTAACACAACGTTCTACTCCACTTCCAATATCTACGACTCCACAAACTGCTCTTACTTCCAATCTACCAACAGTCTACTTTCCTTGTGTCATCAAAAAATTTTTTTTTTGTAAACGTTTGCTGTCCCACTACTGGGCAAAGGTCTCCTCCATACTTTTTCAGTTTGCCTAATGTTGTGCTTTCTGCGGCCAATCCCTCAGGAACGAGTCCAAATCGTTATGCCTGCGTCTTAGGTTTACAAACAGTATACAGGGTTATTTTGAATACGTCGGCAATCCCTTATGTAGGGGAGATCATTTGCAACGAAAAAAACCATGCAAATGTGAACCAATTTCCAGTAATTTGACATTTTAAATATTTTTGAAGATTGCCGGTATTTTATTGTATCTCGATGGCTAGCTGAGACGCTGTACATATTTTTGTAATGTTCTGTCGATAGAGTATATCCATGTTTTTGCAGCAATCTACCATTTTAGTCAAATAACCTGCTCAAAATGATGAAAATTGTGTGCTCTGATTTAAAAAATATTAAAGTAATTGTAATTTTACGGTTGATTATTATGTATTGAAGTAGAAAC
Source organism: Brachylomia viminalis (assembly GCA_937001585.2). Taxonomy (NCBI): domain Eukaryota; kingdom Metazoa; phylum Arthropoda; class Insecta; order Lepidoptera; family Noctuidae; genus Brachylomia; species Brachylomia viminalis. Next base: position 24,632,685 of record OW443294.2, on the reverse strand, counting down.
AGATATTAATCATTAAAAAAAATTATGCAATATTTTTCTTTATAAATTTTCAAAGTTGTATACCGCCAAAAAAATATAAAATGTCAAATTACTCGTTAATGGTTGAAATTTGCATAGGGATCATAAGGGGTAATTTGGTTGCAATTGACCTCCCCTACATCCCCTAATGGATTGCCGACATATTACCAATAACCCTGTATATTGTAAGTACATTTAATTTAAAATAAGCCAACCAATAACAGCGTTAAGCCCTCCACCGAACCAACTAGTGAAATCAGTAGCATTTTCTCATATTTCTACATCAAGTGCTACAATTCACTGCAACCAGAGAAGAATTAAAATATTTTACTATACACACAAAAGTACATCTTATCACAATATGTAACAGTTCAAATTACAATAATACGCTGTTCAGTTACGCTCTTTTTACATAACCAGCGTTTCGCTATTACAATTTGTATTGTCACAGCGAACGGAAATCTTTTACGGTTGACTAGCGAGTTTGGACTTTATTGTTAAAGAAATTAAGTTGATTGTTTTGTGGCAGAGTGCTTCGCCAGACAGCTCTCACGGGATGATGCAGAAATTGCATACCTTGTTATAATAAAATTGTGTTTCCAAGTACATTTGGTTAGTCTTTGTAATTTAATGTAGTTTTTGTTTCTGGTATAAAGCGTGCATTGCATGCAGATCAAGTAGAAACATTATTTTAATCCAGCAAAAGATTCATCTGCCACCACTCTGTTCATACTAAAGAAAGTAGTCTACTTTGTAACCTAATTGTGATATTTTATTGGGAACTTTAAATTACCGCTACCACAGAAAATCATTGCATAGGTCTAGCAATCACTAAGCAAGATAGACAGATTCTTGACAATGTAAAACTATAGACAGTTAATCTCGATGCCAACGCCCAATCGGCTGTCCCTATCCTTAACGTGCACATAGATCCTCACCCGCTTTTTACTGAACAGGCCCATCGCCATCCACAAAAAAAAAAAAAACCAAACAAAAGGTACTATCACATACAAAACACATAATGTATTAATCACAGCGGCAAATGGTCCGCACTCCCTGCTATTAACATTAGAGCACTCATCTAATTTCACGCCTCGATTGTACCTACTGTCAGGGCTGTCAATCAATACAAGTTATCTGTTTGATTTTTATTTATTTAATTTTCTTGAGTAGCTTTGTCTGTAGTTGTCAGTACAGAATAGATTTTCAGGTCGGGGCCGTAAAAAAGACAATGTCAGGGAGGAAGTCAGCATCCATTGCGATTTCCAAGTATAGTGATTAGTGGACGTTTGTGAGCTGATATGTATTTAATATTAATACTAATTTAATGGGTCCAACTAATATCATTAATAATACAAATGAATAAATGATAAATGATTTTATTTCTGTAAGTAGGTTTGAACAAACACTTTTACACGTCAATCATATTTTTTTTAAACTAGATGGGGTCGGTGTTTCCTATCTGACTACTCTGAGAAGAAAGGCCGAAACAAACTCAGAGGTCACAGCCTCTTTTAAAGTCCAGACAAAATCTTGGTCAGGTCATGTGAAAGCTATGTAGATCGGTGTCTGCAATGGTCTTTTGAGGAAAGAACCACACAGATTGAGTAGACCTGTCCAGTCAGTGCACGCAATTGTCAGTAATCGTGCAGCTCAACTTAATTATGATTACTCAACTAATTATGATTAATATACATTATCTATAATCCGCGCGCAAGTGCTAGCCACCACTGAGGTATGAGAGCAGCGCGGGTGGCGGGACGGGGCGGGCGCCATTGACAAGATTGGCAGACTGAGTTAGCTTGACATTTGTCTACCGTACCAACCTCAGGCGGTGACTAGCACTCTTGCGAGGATTATAACACATGTAAAAAGATACCCCACATACAAGTATGTAGGTAATTAGAAACGCGTTGTACTGTGTTCGCGATTTAATTTCCAAACAGGTAAGTAAATGTGGTTTGTGGAAAATAACTATGAATAACACTGTAGCGGTATCTACGTCACCACATGCGACCACGCATCACACTGACGTCACGCAAAATCCTGCATCGCGCAAACAGAGTTTACCGCGCAACTAGCATGTATACCATGACCCGACAGTAATCGTCGGGCAGTTGCCCACCAGACAAGACACCCGTCTGGTCGGAAGATCCTCCCTTTTCTATGGAGGTATGAGTGAACTTTACACCCTGTTCCTCGTGCCTCTATAACACCAATTGGAAATAATAGACTTTAGAGTTAATACCCCTTGCACCTCTTGGTTTTGTAATCGTTTATAAAAACTAGCTTTTTCCCGCGACTGCGCTTGCGTGGATGTCGAAAAATATCATATGGGAACATGCTACCGGGATATAAAGTACTCTATGTTATAATCCAGGTTATAAACTATCTGTGTACCAAACATCCAAATGCGTTCAGCCGTTTTTGCGCCAATCCGGAACATACATCCAGACAAACGGACAAAGTTGGTAGTTACTATTTTATTATATAATGTATAGATAGATACCCTGCAACAGTGTTTTCGTTTGCTGCTATTGTATTAATAATATAATAAGCAGAGCAAAATTGTATTCGTATTCCCAGCTGCAGAGTGCTTGCTCCAATGCTACTGACAGAAAAGCCGTGAAGTAGAAAGGTGTGGAAGTAAATTCATATTTGATCTAAAAATGGAGTCGAATCAATTTATTCGACCTAAATAAGACTGTAATCGATTCGTCTATATTAATGTCCGCATATTTTTCAGTTCCGATGACCGTTGGGGTAGGCGCGTTCTTAAGTGGAGACTGCGAATGCCATACGAAAAGTAGGACGCCCTCAGGCTAGGTGGAGCGACAATCTTCGCAGGGTGGCTGGTAGCAGCTGGATGAGAGTTGCCGGTAATCGAAATGAATGGCGTGCAATTGGAGAGGCTTATGTCCAGCAGTGGACTGCTGCAGGACGATGATGATGATTTTTCAGTGTGATTTTAGAAACATTAGGTACCTATGTCATGCCAAAAAAATCATGTCATGCCAAATGTGGCATCCCTAAAAGGTACCAATAATGAGGCCGCCCAGATTAAAACAAATAGATTTCCAATGTAATTGGTAGAGACGAACGATATTCAACACTAATACCAATTTAATGGTTCCAACTAATTATATTGATGTTTTAATTTATCCTAATAATACGGAAAATGAGCTTCAGTGTGTTCTGTTTTATTCACGTGTTACTTTTGCGATACGGAACTTACGCTATTCTTTCAGTTTAAAGGTTTATTTGGAGGTAGACAGCAGCTTTCTTGTGTTTGAAATTATTTTGATTATAACTAGCGACCCCCCATGGCTTCGCAAGGGTGTACAGTGTATGTGACGGGGTGTTATATCTTTAGAATGTCTTTATATACAATGTTTAGAGCCGTCTTTTAATTCGGGGTATGCCAACCGACCGCCCATTTCCCTGCGAGCGATTAATATTTATAAATCTGCGATATCTTCTAAGATATTAATAATAATGATATGCTATAAAGGGCAATTTGGATCTACATTAAATTCACAACGTTTCTAACGTGCCTATTTAATTGAATAAGGATAAATACTGTATTGTTTAAAATAGCGTCGTAAATAATCCATATTTTTTTTAGAAATTAGTATAAGATAAAAATTGTTACTGAAGATTATCCTTAGGAGATAGACATATACCATTGCAGACTTTTTTGTAGACCTTTTTAAGATACACAATTCCGTAATACATTACTTTGTTTTATTTCGCAAGGTATAGCCGGCGTTAGCAATGTAAACGCCCAAAAATACGTTTCTTACAACATCATTACAAATCTTAAAAATTCTTGGCTTACACCTACTTATAAACCTTTCGGAAGAAAGTTTCTAAATGATAGAGAAAACCGTATCCAAAATCCGTTGCCTGGTTTAAAAGAAGTAAGCGGAGAAACAGATAGACGAAAACAGCGACTTTGCTTTATACTATTTAGCGATTTGACATGTCAAATGAATCAAAACATTGCCTACTTAAAAATGGTGTTTGAGTTAACGGAAAAATTCGTTTTTAAATCAACACATTAATTTTGTTTCTTGATTTATTTGAGACTGAAGATGACACTGTAGTAGGTATCATTAGAGATACCTAGACATTAATTCAAGTGATATGTTGGTTAAGACGACGCTTATCAGATTCTCTTTATTTATTCAGTTGACATGATTCATACAACATACATGGCAAAAAACCAATACATCCTCATCTCTCATGAAATAGAATCACAAGACAAAGCAATATTCTATATCGCACTGCAATCTCTATCACAATGAAAGTCGAACTCGATATATTGTCTAAGTTAGTTCATCGAGATTGCTAGTTCGATAGTTACGGATATACTCCCAGAGACAGTTAGACGGGTAAACTTTGTAATATGTGTTTGTCTAACCCACATGGGATGAGATGAGATTTTCGGATAATCTGTGGTATTATACCTGATACCTCTATCTTACCTCGACGGGTTTTGTAGTGTTTTATTTACTACAATTATTTGTACTTTGTGTTAAAAAATTGATGCTTTTTGGTACTCCAATCAATATCTTACGAATAGTCTGTTTGCGAAAATAGGGTTGCAAACAATAACAATAAACATTTAAAAAATTTATTACTAATCTATATTGAAAGCAATTTTTTTGTTTGCGTTGGTAACTGGATTACATTGGCAATATTCAACTGTTTAGATTCTAAGTCAACTGGACTTGTTACTCAAATAAAACATATTCAATTGAGCCGACAAAAAAAACATATTGTTTGAGTTACCAACAAAGTTTCTGCCTATTACAAAGGGAGTTTGGTTTCCCCACATCAAAAACCCTTTTACCACATCAACTGCTCGACCGAAACTCAACGTATTATCGGATGCCTTGATTAAATATTCACGTGTCGTTTACATTTTAGGTAAGGCAATAGTACACGGTTCCACCAATTTGATTCACTTTGGTTGAAAGACGCCGTAATGAAGAGTATGCCCGACATTGAATGATTCACTTTTATATTTACTCTTGTTACGAATTACGCGTTCAGCCGGTTAGTGACCCATAGGAACCGTGCATTTTTCTGACATAAATAGTTTTAACCTAACCTATATCACTTGGGGATAGTATAAATTGTTGTGAGAAATACATCTCTATTGGAACAAAGATTCTTATCACATGTTATACTCAGCACACTTGGTGAATGAGAGCTAGAACGAAAAAAGTCAAAAATTTTGACCATCATGACACTTTTGTCGTATAACAAAAGCGTGCAAATACACAAGGAACGTTGTTCCAACCAGCGGGTCGAGCACGGCCTACTGTGATAGGTTTGAGTCACACATTTTTATCACAGTCCGGGAGCAAAAACCGTGATAAAATGCGTTACTCAAGCCTATCACAGAGGCCGTGCTAGCCCCGCTGGTGTCCCACGTTACCTCTCATTATATTATTATTCATTTTCTTGTAGCTTTCTATCAATGAAATAATTATTATAATTGGATTATTATTTCCAGAGTTCACCTTTTACAGATTCTTTTTAATATTATTAAAGTGTAGGTGATTAAATTTAGTGGCCTCATTCTAATCGAACCGTGTAACACCAGCTTTATTATTAATATAGCCCCTTACAGTTATATGCTCAGGTGTCAAGTGTCAATCGTCCCTATTGTTTTAGAGACCCAATACACACTGATTGACCGATCCCTAATAAATGCTACCCGGAGGCTGACCTGATTGATATCCCTTGTATTATGCAAATTAATTTCGGGTGTGGCATGTGTGAAACCCCAGGGGCTATATTAGTATGAACACTTTCTGATGTTTCAGGAAATCGACGTAGAGATTAGTGTTGCTAACGAAAAAACAAACTTGTTATACAGGTTGGGTTTGGACCTCAATGAACAACCTGTTACTATGAATTCATTACATGAGTATGGCCCTTTTTTTTTGAGGGTGTCTGGCCCCCTGCTGGTTTGTAATTTTTCGGCGGTTATTTAAAAACAAATTGCAGTTCCATACATTTTGAAAGTGTACGTATTGCATTTTTGTTGAACACCAGATAAAAAAAAAAATACTGTCGAATTATTTCAACTCAGGGGGTTCCAGAATCATGAACTAACTGAACAGACAGTTGTGCTGCTGGGGAGTTTGTTGCGCCGCTTCTTCTTCCCAGCTAAAGCACTAGGAAGGGCGGGCGTTTTGAGGGACTGTCTTACGTAATTTTGACGTTCAAAAAATGCTGATTCTCAGCCTAATTTGAATAAATAACTTTTGATTTTGATTTCTGTACTGAATCCTTCGATCAACAATACCAAATCGATAACAGGTCTTACCCCAAATCAAAGCTAAATGCTGTCCGCGTGAAAAATGTTTAAAACAGTTATAAGTTCAACCTAATTACAACCATGGCACCTAGTAATAAAGTCGTGTTTACATTGGCTGTGTTTCAAGCGAACTTAACAAAATAAGAGCTCACGTCTCAAGTGCGCTGTTATGTACCGAGACGTATTTGATGCACCGACCCGATATCTAGTCAGTATTGTTGATCGAAGAGTGACTCCATGGTAACAGAATGTGCATCGATGCCACTCTATATATTTTGTTTTTAGTTTTTGTATATTGATAACGAACATGAAAAGACTAGAAATCAAGGAGCTTCAGTCGTCATCTGGATGAACTAATGAGATTGAAAACATAGTGAGGAAAAAACAATTATTCTATTTAGATAAGCTGAAATAAAAGCTAGCTGATATTCTATTTATATCCCATTGTGGTCGCTCACAATGGGCCTTATTAGAAGGCTAAAAGTCACCCAAAGGGCAATGGAGAGGGCTATGCTTGGAGTTTCCCTGCGTGATCGAATCAGAAATGAAGAGATCCGCAGGAGAACCAAGGTAACCGACATAGCCCGAAGAATTGCCAAACTTAAGTGACAGTGGGCAGGGCACATTGCTCGCAGAACAGATGGCCGATGGGGCCGGAAAGTTCTAGAGTGGCGACCGCGTACCGGAAGACGTAGCGTTGGAAGGCCTCCCACAAGAAGGACAGACGATCTGTCAAGGCCGCAGGAACCCGCTGGATGCGGGAAGCACAAAAGCGGTCGAAGTGGAGGTGCTTGGGGGAGGCCTATGTCCAGCAGTGGACGTCTTTCGGCTGAAATTATGATGATGATGATGAAGCTGAAAATATGGGTGGTAATTATGGTGGATAATTAACTGAGTTCAGGTCTCATTTACTCAGTATTAATGTATGTTAGTAGTAGTATTACTTATAACCAAGAGCAGGACAAGTAGAGCATGGCACTATTAAACTAAGTCACTAAGGTCGGCAAAACATCAACACGATACCTCCTGATGTTAGAGCTACCCATAGGCACGGCTGTAATCACGTTTAGTACGGCTTTAGGCATGATTGATAACCTGAAAGATGTAACAATAATCATTACAAAAGCATCTCATTTTTCAAGAAAAATATTTCCTTTGTCGTCTTTTAAAATATAGCAAGCTGTCAGATTATTTTGTGGCCTTGCCAAACTTTATATAAACGGCATTTTCCAATGTATTCATACAAGTAATAGATTTTGACACTCCAGCGGTATGCTCCCGATTTTTGGCATGTATTTGTGTTGGCAAGAGATTACAGCGCGGTTGCAACTGTTTCCAGTTGCTAAGCTATTCATTGCAGGCCTTCAAGTGTATATTGGTTTTGCTCAGGTTCTGCTGAAGTTACAGAAAAATATGACCTCTTAGAAGGTTAGATTTTATGAGAAATATGGTAGGCCGTTTTATACAGTCGGTGGTTATTAAATTACGTATATGATGATTATACATATAATTTGAATAATGTGAGTCTGCGAAAAACAATAATGTTCATTTATATCTAGTTCCGACGATGAAGCCTGATTATAATAACGAAACATATCTAGGTCCTTATTATTTTAAAATTGGTTTTATTGCAAATCATTTGCTTGCAATTTTATGCTAAAGACTTGACATTGGCGAAAATATGAGAGTGGTCGATTTTTACCAAAATAAATCGGAAAGTTTAAGCCGACCAAAATTGTATGCCTGCAACTCACCTGACGATTGACAGCAGTAAAATATGACGAGCGTCTAGCGTCGTCGAGTTTTACACTTCGAAAAACGGACACATCAAATATATGGGATGTTAAAAATTCCAAACCATCTGGCACAGTATCTGTTGTTGTTTTGTTCTTCTTTCTGCCTTATGGCGTGTTGGCAGGCCAGACTGCAACTGACGGCGTCTACTCAATTTTGAGGCAATTTTCTAAAATACTGTCACAATATGTGGACGGGCGGGAAACATTTACGTGCATTTTGCAACCTTCATTGTTCTACAAATTCAAAGTGTGTTCGAAAAATATTTGCAGCGTAAAATGTTGGGGAGAATTCGATTATACGGTTCGGTTGTATGTTAGGTAGAAAGGTGTAAAGTTAAATAAGAACGTGTGTTACTAGGTTAGTTCAAAAGTATCTACACTCGCGGACAACGAATACGGGTCAGTACGAAAAATTTAAATTACTCTTTAAAATAATATTGGTATCGGTATGAATGAAACTGTATGTTGTAGATAAATTAACCGTCGGGCGGTAAATTAATTAATTAACCGATAGTTAATTATTAATTAGCGGGGATCGTGGAAGGTGCACAAGTTCCCATGATCCCCGGTGCAAGTTAAGGAAGGGAACACCGGGGTGGCTTTTAGTCAGTAAGAGTCTGACATACCCCGCCGCCCGTAAAATAACACCAAATGTTCGAAACATTATTAGTTTGAATGTCAAATTTACATTTTTTTTTAAACGTGTGTTTTTAATGGGTTGTATCCAGAATGATTATGTTTCCTGATATATCCCATTTTTTTCTATTCTCGATTTATTTGCTTAACTAAACAGTGTTGATTAAGAATAATATAATTAAAATACCTAATAAACCAGAACATGTTGTAATTTATTAGCTAACAGAATTATTGCAGGCAACTCTAAACAGTCATGTACTCTGTTTAATTAATTATTCTTTTATTTTTATTGTTTTCATGATTTTGTTAGATTTAATGTTCTTTTTTTATTTAATTTTCTTTTATTATTATTATTTGTTTTTCCTGTGCGTGTCCCAAATAAAATATTTTTCTTTCTTTCTTTCTTTCTAATTATATTTCAGATCGCCGTGAATTATAATTGGGAATCCAACGAGCTTACCTGTTAAAGTACTTTGATTCAAATTTTATGAACGGCGATCTGTAATAACCCACCCGCCGGTAGCTAACAGTTCAAAGCTGCCATAATTAGCTACCTAATTCACTTAACCTTTCAGGAAAACTTAGTGGACGTAAGTATTTGTAATTACTCTATATAGGAAACAGAGCTGTTTCTTATCCTATAATCACTAAAACAAGAGACGGTGAAATACTGTACCCATTAAAAAATATTTATTTATTTTATTTCTGAAAGATCGCGAGTTATAAGTTTGTGTAGGCAATACTAGATTATTAAAACAACTAAATCTTTACTCGTACACAATACTAAAAGCTTTAAGTGCTCCATATTAGCTAGGAATCTGTTTCATGACTCTTCTTTTTTTTTTTTAAACGTTGCTCCACACTAGGAATTTCTCCTGTATCGTGGGTACGTTTACAAACATTTAAACTCACATACACAAACAGCAAGACCCGGAACAATTACTTGCAGGTCATACAAATATTTGTTCCGTGCGGGGATCGAACCCGCGACACGTAACGCAGCATTCAATCGCTTAACCACTGCGCCAACCGTGCCGTAAAAACATTCACGACTAGACCTAAAAACTAATACGGTTTCAGTTCAGACAGCCGTTCACTTCTATGATGTTTAATTTCGAAATAGGCACCAAAAAAAATTTTGCTGTTCACTTTAGGTACCTACAACATACACACATCAAAAGTGTCTAGGGATCAAGCATTTTTATGCGGATTTCTTGAGATTAAGATGTGGCTTTGTAATAAATTTATGATTTTATAAATTTATATGGATCCTTTTTGGTGCATTTCATAATTTGAATCAGGAACTGTGAATCAAATTCGAGTAAAAGATGAAAATCAGCTGTCAATATTTTCCCTATAAAAACATACAACGCATTGAAGACATTATTAGTGCTACTGTTTCCCTACTACTGATTAAAACCAACGTTATTATGGAGCGGCGACGTCATTTAAGCAGGGAAGAAATGCTCAGAGCCGTGGGAATGATAGAAGCTGGTTCCCGGCAACGTACTGTGGCTTTAGCTCTGAATACAAGTCAGAGTGTTATCAGTCGACTTTGGACACGTTACCGAAGCACTGGTACCGTGGCTGAGCGCCATGGAGGACGGTATCGCTGCACCACACGGAGACAAGACCGATACATTCAAATCTTAACTCGAAGAGCTCCAACAATAACCGCCATGATGTTAGCCGTGAGGCTTCATCACTCTTCAGGGAACTTAATTAGCGACCAAACAGTCAGAAACCGCTTGCATGAAGTGAACCTTCATTCCCGAAGACCGCTACGGGTACCACCTATAGCAATGCACAATCGTAGGATTCGATATCAATGGGCTCTTGAACACAGAAATTGGGCAGAAGAACAATGGCGTTTCGTGTGCTTTTCTGATGAGTCTCGTTTTGGTATGAGACCGGATACAAGACGTATACGACACTGGAGAACCCCTGGACGCCAACAGCGATTAAAATCCTGCCAGGAAGTCCATCCTTATAGTGGTGGAACCATCATGGTATGGGCGGGTATTTGGATCGGCGGAAGAACTGAGTTGATTTGGATCAGAGGCAACCTCAACGCTCAAATTTATGCTGAGACGATTGTATCAGACGTCATCGTTCCTCTACAAGTGCAAATCGGTCCCTTATTTCAGTTAATGCATGATAATGCACGACCGCACACCGCAAGAGTTGTAAGACAGACTCTCGCCGCAGCTAACATCAATGTCCTGCCCTGGCCTGCTCAGTCGCCAGACTTGAACCCGATTGAGCATGCATGGGATATGCTACAGAGAAGAGCTCTGCCGAATATGGAGGGTATCCAGTCGCAAGAAGACCTTTTTTTGTTGTTGCAACGAACATGGGCGGCCATTCCACAGCGTGATTTGGATGAACTCATTTTGAGTATGCCAAACCGATGTTCTTGTGTTGTTAGTGTTCGCGGTAGAAACACGGATTAATAATTGTTTAAGTTACCCAATAAAATTTTAAAGAAAACTGTTATTTCAGTCTTTTTTTCGAACTTTTGTGTTAGTGATTCAAATGTCAAAAATCCCTTTATTAGGAAAATGGCAAATTTCTTTACTAATGCAAAGGTGACTTGGTTTATCGTTACTGTGACAAACGAAAACACTTTATTTTATGAATCCTTAAAGAAAATTTTAATTAATATCAATCAGGAGAAAAGTTATTGCAAAAATATATGTTGATCCCTAGACACTTTTGATGTGTGTATTTATACATAACATACATACATAATCAGCCTATAATGTTCCCACTGCTGAGACACAGGCCTCCTCTCTGAGATAGGGAGTGGGTCATATCCACCATACGGGTCCAGTGCGAGTTGGTAGATGTCACTTCGAATTTTTGTTGGTTTTAAGACATGCCGGTTTCCTCACGATACTTTCCTTCGCCGTTTCGAGAGCAGTAGCTATGAAATAATTTACACAAAATAACTTGCCTACTTGGGATCGAACCCACGACCTACAACTCGTAAGTTGCGGCTGTTACCACTGGGCTAACACTGCTCTCAACATATTTATACATATTATGAATTAAAGTCGCTTTTCGTGTATCTTCGTGCGACCGCATTGTTCTTCTTAACTGCTCTACAGATTTTGATGTAGTTTTCACCATAATTTAGATAATATAGTCCGGAAGGTGAAGGAAAACACCGGTTTCCTGGCATGTCCTAGAACCAAAAATTCGAAAGACATGTGACGTCTACCAACCCGCACTGGGCCCGCGTGGTGGATTACGGCCCACTCCCTCTCACCGAGAGGAGGCCTGTGTCCCAGCAGTGGGAACATTATAGGCTGATGATGATGAGTCTGGAAGGTTGTATAATACATTAATATTAAATTAACACATAACGAGTATATAATATAGATAGAAATAACTCTTTGTGTTTTGTAAGTAAAAACTGCGCGAAACAGGGGCGGATTGCTTGTTAGGTACAAACTATTTTGACACTATTTGGCATACGCTGTCGCTACTTTTTAACACGTTAACTGCCATGTCAGGCACCGGTGCTTGACAGACATAGCACCTGTTAAGGCCATGTCAGCCCCGGGTGACTGACGCCACAGTATATAATTTAGATGATCTCAGGGAGCTGTCCGGCACGTTTAGCTCGTTATTATCTATTAAAATTGACTGACAAGGCCCTGGAAAAACTATGTTCAACTTGGCCCAACGTTTTTATATTTAGAACTGGATGTTTTATTGGGAAAATAAAATGCGACACAATGAAACTATAGAAACTTTTTATTGTTCGAAATAATCATATTTTGGGCTTAGAAAATTATAAAAAAAATGCAATTTAGAGTAATGAAATGCAATAATCAGTCAGAGAGTCCAAGGAAAAGTTACATTGTTTTATTTTCCTCGTTGAAACAAGATAGGCAAAAATGTGGTTCATTAGGGCATTGTGGGCAATAAGTATTCACTTGCTTAGTCTTCTTTCTAGCATAATTTCTGTCTATTGTTTGAACATTTACTTTATAACACAGTGAACAGTACTTTCTAGATTTTTTTACAGGTCCTTCTTTCTTTTTTAGCTCATGCTTTTGCCTCCTATTTCTTGTCACTGGCATGTCAGGATTACTGTTTTCTTTGCCCGACTCTGTTAGATATTTGCACAACTTTTTCCTATATTCTACTATCCCTATTTTAGACTTCGTGGTTTCTTTATAAATTATGTAAGAATGGAGTAATGCAGTGGTACTTTTGTTCAAACGGCCGAGCGCTGCACCGCGTGATTTCCCGCGCAAATAAATTGGCGGCCGGCGGCGGACGGTGCCTGACAAAATACCTGACATGGCCCAATAGCTATGTTTTGTTTCGTTTGGGCCTCGTCAGGTACATATGCCAGACATTTTATTTTTTTGCTTTATTTTACAATATAATCACCGGAAACAAATTAAAATAGTCATATAAGTAATGTGATTTACTTGAATATACAACCAAAAAACAAAAATAAAAAAAAACGTCATCAACATTTTACTATGGCAGTTAACGTGTTAAGTCACAAATCACCCTACAAATTAGTTACCTTGTAGAAGAAACCACACATGGCCTTAAAACCACGTCACTTTAATTAAAAGTAAACAAAAGAAAGGCAAGTTAGTGCAAAGAAAAAAATAGGGCTGAAGTAATTAGGTAATTTTTATTACGCCTTAGATTTGTGTGAAAGCTTTTTATGACAGCACGAATTAGGAATCATCTTGTTAGATATAAGTAGTTGCATGTACTTTTACGTCGTTATTTTCAAGATTCACTTTTGACAGATTTTTTTCTGGATATATGCAATACTCTCATTTTTGAGGCTTTCAATTTCAATAAGATACGAGACATCAAGAACAATCGATGCTCGAAGTCAGGGTATTTTTTTTATTGTATATCTGGCCCGTGATCTGGCCTCTCGCAGGTCAACCTAGGAGGTTGTCGGCTGATTAAGCGGGCATGCCTGTAGTTGCCTTAATAAATTAAGGCCTCCAGCCAGGGCTTAAATACTTATAAGCTAGGCGACTACACGCTAAGGGCAACCCCTGTGGGGTACGGACCTAGGCTTAGGGCGTGTAGGGGAAGGGCAGCAAGAGACAGGCTGGGTCGGAATTATTATTCAGGGTGAATACTACAGCTAGTTTACTGTGTAAATGGAAGCCTTCACTAGTTTCCGACAAAAATACTGTTCAGAACAACATTTATGACAATAATTATTGCCAGTCTATACAAGTAGATCATAGACCTACTATTAACTATAGATAACTATGCTATCGGTATTGTGCCAAACTACTTCCTCACGCCCTCACCCTTAAGGGGCTGACAACAGCTAAAGACTCGGAGTGCATAGAAAAGAAAGAGAAGCGCGATAACACGAAGCTGGTAATTTATTGCAAAATATGAAGCAATTCTCAATTTACAAAAAATCTATTGATTGGACTAAAATTTAAAACACTATCACGTTAATATGTTGCTTGAAGAACTATCTGAAAAAAAATAGTATGGTTTTTAATCGTTAAAAGAAATTTTTAGAGGTATTTTTCTATCGTACCAAATTAGTTATATTATGTTTTCAACACACTATATAACTAGCATATATCCTGAGGAATATCATATATTTTTATGACAGTGAATCATAATACATTTAGGCATTATAAAACTTGCGTTTAGATCCTGTAGTCCCCTTAAGAAGTTGTCATTACACGACTGTTTGCGCGCCTTTGACTCGGCAAAGTTCTTTGTTCTTTTGTAAGAAAAACAATGTAACAGGCCCATTACAGTATGAAAGTGATATAGAGCGCTAATGAATATGTATGAATTGAAGAATCAATTAATAAACTGAGTCATAACCATCGAAACCCTATAAAGCGTGCCAGTTGTTCGGGTCGGCATGATTCGGCACGATTTATCTTATGCCTAGCTTTTTTACAACTATGTTTGGGTCGGCTTCCTGTCTAACCGCATGCAGCTGAATACCAGCATTTTACATAGAGCGGCTGCCTATCTGACCTCCAAAACCCTAATAATACGATACCCTTGGTAAGACTGGTTGTCAGACTTTCGGGCTTTTGGCGACCTGTAACGACTGTCAAAGATCCACGAATGACAGCCGGGACCAACGGCTTAAAGTGCTTTCCGAGGTACGGTGCGATCTTGGTTTGTAAAGATCGTCACCCATCTACGGACCAACCGCGGCAAGCGTAGCTTAACCTGATCGATCGACCCATGTGGCTGTTATTACTTAGCCACACACCCCTCTATTACTTCGCCACAAGCCCCTATATTACCACACAAAATAGAATATGTATTTAACCATCATGATCGTACAGAGGGGCGCTCGATTATGGATTCTATTTTTCCGCCCTGCTGTCATGCCGACTCAAACATGCGTGTAGCACCCCTCACGTTCAATGCTGGATCTATTCCAAAGTGCGGGATCATTAATACATCACTGAATACATAACTTGTTCTACAAACAAGTGAAAAAGCTATTCAGGGATGCCTGTCTGTTTGATTTTTACGAAAATGAGATTTATAGATCACATGACCATGCCTAAATATAATAATAATTAATATAATAAAATAATATTAAATATAATATAATAAATAATTAATTTTACTCATCTATATGGATTTCATGGATAGTGTGAAGGTTTCAACGGATGGGATAGCTTGTCATATTCATACTCCAAAAAAAAAAATTCTTTCAAAATGTTCTATCTTATGAACCGGCGACGATCGAGCCAATATCGCACTTGTTTTTCTTCTTTAATGGCAATAAAACGAAGAAGATTACTGCTTAGGCTGAGAATGTACCTCTTAAGAAGTGTAAGTTATTAGTTCCCAACTATGTTGGTCGGCTTTCAGTATGATCGGATGCAGCTGATATCAGTATTTTACATGGAGCGACTGCCTTTCTGACCTCCACACCTATCTGATAGGTAGCTTAAAAGTCTGACACAACAGTCTACGAATGACATATGGATTGGCAACGGCTTAACTTGTTTTCTGAGGCACGGAGGGGACTCGATATGTAATGTGTGGTTACCATCCACGAACCGACCGCGGCAAGCGCAGCTTTACCTCAGATGAATGAGTCAATCTAAGTTCAAGCTACGCTTGTCGTGGTCAGTTTGTGGATGGGTCACCTGTGGCTGTTATCTTTTAGTCACGAGTGGTACTTTTAGAACATTCGCATTTGAAGTAGATCCTTTGTACTACGCTAACATACGAAGATGACTCACTCGCTATTTATTTATTGTTGTTTTTTTTTTTGAGTCTCTAGTAATTGGTAACTACCTAATATTCTTAGAAATAACCGCATTACAACAATTATAATTCGAAGGCATAGGTACACTTGTGTAATAGAGGTACACTCACATTCCGCCAGTTGTTGTGTCGAACTAATCGAAATAACAATAATTAAATCAACAAGCGCGTTTAGCATAATGCTCAGCCTGTAATGTTCCCACTGCTGGGACAAAGCCCTCCTCTCTGTGAGAGGGAGTGGGCCGTAATCCACCACGCGGGCCCAGTGCGGGTTGGTAGATGTCACATGTTTTCGATTTTTTTAGTTCTAGGACATGCCGGTTTCCACACGATAAATGTTAGATGATTTTATTTCTGTAAGTAGGTTTGTACAAACACTTTTACACGTCATCATATTTTAAAAACTGGATGAGGTCGGCGTCTCCTATCTGACTACTCTGAGAAGAAAATAATACCGAAACAAACTCAGAGGTCACAGTCTCTTTTAAAGTCCAGACATAATCTTGGTCAGATCATGTGAAGACCATGTAGATTGGTGTCTGAAACGGTCTTTTGAGGAAAAACCATACAGATTGAGCGGACCTGTCCAGTCAGTGCACGTATTTGTCAGTAATCGTGCAGCTCAACTCAGAACTTAAGGATCACAACGATTCGACGAACAATACCAAAGAAAGGACATTTGGTGTTGTTGGTTGGTTGGTGGATGTTTTCCTTCACCATTTTGAGAGCAGTGGTGATCAAATAATTTACACAAAGTAAAGCGCCTGCCTGGGTTCGACCTGCAACTCGTAAGTCGGGGCTGCTACCACTGGGACACCACTGCTCACACTGGGCCATCACTGCTCAATATCAATGCTTGTTGCAGTTGAATTATTAAAGGCTGTCATTCTTTTTATTTAATTATTTTAGGGGAAAGCGCTAAGATAGCCTGCTAATTTTCTTACGTTTTTTGCGATTTGAAAGAACAAGAAATAATAAAGTTTATTTGGACGCAGTTCGTGAAATATATAAATATATTAACAAAACAAAAAGTCAAAATAATGTTTTAACAATAATAGTGTGTACACACGGCTACACATCAAGCTATACATTACCAGTTTACACTGACCTCTCATTGTAAGGAAATCCTATACAATGCGAGATCAGCTTATACTGGAAATTTATAGCTTGATCTGTAGCTGTGCGTACCTCACGGCTGCACCAAAAATACCAGACAGATGCTGACTGACACTGGTTTTGTAATGAACCTTTAGGGACAGGTGACGGGCAGTATAAACAGTTTCAACATATCAAATACTTACAAAATTTTTATACTTATAAACTTGTAATCTTCTTATATATAAAAATCAATTGCCGTTCGTTAGTTTCGCAAAAACTCGAAAATGGCTCGAGCAATTGCAATGAAATTTTGATTTGATAAGTTGTTGTGCGCGCGCCGGAGAAGAATTTTAAAAGGCATTTCAACGCATGGCATTAGCTAATCAAATATAATAATAAAAATAATAAAACACATTTGCCGGTATCAGTGTCAAGTTTTATGTTGATCAAAATATGATTCATGGGCTACCTGGCCCTTTAGCCTTAAAATAAAAATTAGTTTTCCAGATTATTCCGAATGTCTTGCACGGTGCTGACTTATGTATTCGAATTTTGCTATAGGAATATAACTCTGCAACAATAAAAGAATTCCAACAGCCAATTATTTGGAATTGTTCGTTCATTAAACATGTAAAACGGTACATTTTACACCCATGAATATTATCGGCGATATTTTCAACCACCATTTTAATAATTTTATAAAGAATTGCGGGATTCCCGTGTGTTATTGTATTTTCTGTTGGAATACCTTAGTATGAGGTAAGATAAGGCATCAGATGGCAATAGGTTCGCTTCCTATTACATGGACTTAAACATAACAGGGGAATGTGGGTGTTTTTAACACCCCTGAATCTATACTTCCATACCATGGGCCTTCAATCAACAATACCAACTAGATAACGGGTCACGTACAAAATCAAATCTATGTGCTGTCCGCGTGAAAAAAGATTAAAACAGTTATAAGTTCAACCTAACTAGAACCATGGCACCTAGTTATAAAGTCGTGTTTACATCGGCTGTGTTTCAAACGAACTAAACAAAATAAGAGCTCACATTTCGAAGTGCGCTGTTATTTACCGTATTCCATTAACTATTTGGTATTGTTGATCAAAGCCATGGTCGAACAAAAAAAGTGAGACAGATTCTCGCTAGCAAAAAACTGTGTCACTCAAGTCGACCAGCTTGATGTACGTTCTACAGCCACTACAGGCCACTGTACGCACACATTCACACAGAAGTCGGCTGACGGTCGCGTCGGCCATTACGTCCGCAAAAATCCCTTCCTCCGCCGTCCGTCCTTAGCGGAGTTCCGTCCGAATTGCTGGTTCGTCCATGTTCCATGTTTTATATTATAAATATAAGAGTAACTATGTCTGTCCATCTTTTACCGTTCAAGAATTAGCGGTTAAACGGATTTGTGTGAAATTTGGCAGAAAGACGACCATGACCTGGGTTAGGACGGAGACATACGGATATATTTGCTGTGTCCGACAGGGTTGATCATATCATCAGTTAATCAGATCATATATCATTTCTAGTTAGTGGCCTAAGTATACATTGTGGAATGCAAACAAATGATTGATTATTGAGTATACACAAGCGTAACTAGCTTTTATATTCATCACCTTATCTTATGATGATGTTATTTAATTGTTTACTTAGAAAAAAAATAAGAAATAGGCTGCCAAATATTTCCATGTTTTGTTTTTTGCTACGCATCATTATATTAATACGTAAGCAACTGGGTCAGATGTTGGCCTTACTGCATAATATATTTGATTAATGACTTTAATAATATAATTTTCTCAAGGAAAGTCCGAATGTTGTGTTTGAGTTCTTATATATTAGGAAATTACTATACAAGGTGTTGTTTTGCATCCTCGTCAAATTCGAGGAGGTAACTATGCTAATGATTCTCGACACGAATCAATAATAAAATAAGTAGGTATTTATTTTTATTTTTTGTATTTTTCGGAAATCGGCATGTGTAGGGTCCGTGTGATACCGCCCTGTAACTGCGCTGTAACTGTAACGCATGCACACAGCGACATAGTCGTACGACACTGCCTACCGCATACGCAACGTAATTTTATTTGATTATTTATGTCTTTCATAACAGCCTCCTGAAATTTGACGAGGATGCAAAACAACACGTTGTATAGAAAACAATATGCTGGCGAATATTTAAAGTAATTTAGAAATAATATAGTTAAATACACATTCCATGCAGACATGCAGAATTAACTTATTGAACGTACCGAAACAGCGATGTACGATATGGCCAACATTGCATTGGCTCAAATATACCAAACCCTTATTTTACGCCCATTCCCTATCTAGCAATAGTCACGACCACATACAGCAGGCAGTACCTCAAAAAAATCAATTGAAGCTGCAAGAGGGGTGCCAAAAAATCTGCATGTTACGTAATGTAATCTCAATAGATAGTTGCTACATGAACGGGGGTTGGAACCGTGCCAGTAAACCTAGGGTAGTCACGTGGAGCGAGGCCTTTATCGAGATATGAATATTAGGGGCTAAACTGACTAGTGAAGAACATGGCGGATAAACAAACGAAGAGCAGGGATCAAAAAATAGTTAAGTAATATAATTTATTTTGGCATTAGCGACACCGAATATTAGACCGAAGCTAGATTTGATGTCGGAGAAATGGACTGAGAAACATATTACGGCAAATCGATCGCAGTAATTTGTGCCTCGTTTCTACCTATCAACTTTACGAGTACTACGTGTGAGGCGGTTTTTAGGCTGTTTCGTGCAAATATGTGTAATCCTTTCCATAATGACAAACGTATTTAGTGAAACGCTATTTCAAGGGGTTTTTCAATGCAGATTAGGTATGTAAAAAAATACCACGCTGTCGTGAGGCTGTCACGGTGGTTCCGTAGCCAAGGAAATGGATCCCATAAATCGTTCCAGTAAATCCGCCTGTCTGTCCTCTGGCCGTCCGTAGATACACCACAGCTGCAGTGTGTGGTTACATCAAATGTACAGCTAGGGAAATAAATTATAATTGCTAAGCAAATTGACACACTACGTCACTTCTCTGAGTTATAGCCCTTTTATACATCTGTAAAAGAATTACAGTTGTGATTAGCATTTTATGTATAATATGGGCAATTTAAGAATTATTTTTAATTTGAAGTCAGTTTCCTTAACCACTACTTTCCTTGACTACATGGTGAGGGTGCACGATATACAATTTCAGGGCATACTTGCTCCTATTCTAATTGAATAATACAAGTGCAAGAGATAGGCTATTCAATAGAATTTCGAACATGAATTTAATTATATAAAGTAATTTTATTGTGTATGTAAATTTATTTACTTTATAACTTCAAAACTCTGAATGACTTTGAATGGTTTATTTCTTCTATTATTTTTTCTGTTCCATTGTTGCCAAAATTGCTATGGACATACGACAGCCATTTCAGAAAATGTCAAAATCAAAGCCTTCAATTGTGACGTCACATCAAAGAAGGTTACCTTTAACCTGTTTGTATAATAAAAAAACTGTGTAGCCACGCCCTTACAATACACTCCAGCCATTGTGAGTGATTTCCTAAAAGTATAGTTATTCCAGTCATGATACGGAAATTCTTTCTTTTCCTATGAAATGTTATATTTTTCCTGGTGAAAGCTGCTTAGTCATTTTTGTAGGAAATTGGGTAGATTTTGTCTTAATACACAGTTATATTGTTCTATAACAGAATATCTTGTTCGTAGACCGTAGAGTTTTCGGGATGAATGGAATTATTGAACTCAAGCTATGACCCCTGACTTCAGTCTAACACAATATTCAAACTTTTAAACCCTATTGTATTCAAACATTCCTAAAGAATGAACTGACAAATACCTAAATTAATTGGAACTTTACTGTAGATTGCTTTAACCGAAAGTAGTGTAAACGAACTTGTAGGTACTATCGAGGAAGTTCATATCTAAGCAGTTTTAGAACAAAATCCCGTGAACACGATGACCGCATCTGTTTTACGTTAGTTACTGTTGGCGCCCGAGCGCTACAGGGAAAAATAGTCCTAAAGGTGCATAGATATGAACTTCCTCGATAGTACCTACACACTTTTCCCAACTAATTAACGCAATTGTTTTGATTACTGTTTTTAATCAAAAATTAGTTAAGTTTCATTTTAAGTGATCTGCAATATTCTTTGCGAAATAAATTATTTCTCTAAACTAATATAGTGACCTAAACTTGGAAACATGTATGATCCCTTGCTAGACCCTACATTACTTTTAGATGGGAGATGAATGGAATAAAAGAAGGCAAGTACTAGAACACTACTGTATTGTCCCAATGGTACTTAAATGTAAAATGAGCTTAATGGACTGATGGTGTGGCAAATGAAGTGAGTGACGCGGCCCTTGTTGGCTGTAACGAGAACGCCTGGCTGACTTGATAGCCCAACGCGAATTAAACTGTATTATGAGTTGAAATGTATGTGCGGCGTAAACTGCTGAATGAAATGTGTGGTTGCACCGTACACATAATTATGTAGAAAAAAGAACGTAGCCTTTCCAATATTTTCATAACTACATAGACACTATAAAAAAGTTCCCGCGACTAAGTCATCAATTCATCATAAAGATTGTTTATACCGATGCGTCCGCTGTGAAATTGCTATGGTTGTCGTTTGTAGTTCCGTTCGTATGCCACAACCTTTATCGAATACCATTCGTGTGTACCCCGGGACCCATTGTGAGCAATACAATCGTAGAAATTGATACTTTGTAGGCTGTCGTGGTCAGGACATCAAAATAGATTGTGAACGTATTGTGAACGTGCGTATTTATAACTGGATTTATTTTTGGAATCATTGTTGGAAGATTTTGCTATTGTCTGTGTGGATTTTTTTAGCTTCTCTTGATTTCAGTTTTCTTGGACAATTTATTATTATTTACTGTAAAAACATAATCAAAACTTTTTGTTTATTTAAATATACATTTCAACATTGTGTCAAAAAAGAAATTGTTTTTTTTTTATTCGTTATTTTACTTTTCATAATTACATTGCGTTTGTTTGGTGGAACGCAACGCGACTTCAAATTACGACGTCTTCAACTGTGTGAATAAACATCTTTTCTTAGCTTGAAATCTCACTAAGGTAAGTAATTAAGTGCGATTTCCGCTTAAGTAAGGCACAAAAAATAATACGAGTATGATTTGGGGCTAAAAAAGAGATGTAAACAAAGCAGTCCTCGAGATAATGACGTCACATCATAGCCGCGAAAGTAAGAGACGTTTGAACTGGGTAGAAAATTGTTGGAATTTAATCATTTTTATGAGCTACGAGCAGTTGTTGAATTTGACTCATAATACTTTTCTTGGGTTTATATTACTAGTCTTTGTATTTGTAGTATTTTAATGATTAAGTAACAAACAATAAACATGCATATTACCTATTGAGAGACTGCTCTCAATGCAAAGTGGTAAACCGATGGTTTGTAATGCTTTTCAAGATAGAGGGGGGTATCACTATCAATCTCATAATAATAGGCTATGCACTCGATCGAGCTGGTCGCGCTATTGTTGTGCTGTTGTGCAGCATCCATTAGATATAGATAAGAATATTCTATCAATTAAAAGGATTCAACAATATTGTAACACCTAATTGTATTAATTACCGACATTCTATGCGAATAAATAAATCTATCTATCTAATGCTTGCAGTATCTTGTGAACCTTTAAAATAATGGTGTACTTACAATATTCTATCCATTTATAATCTAAAGGTTTATAGATTCGCTTCTCGAGCACGCAGTTGTCCATCGTATTAGATGTACTATAGGCAATCTTTTAATTATTAAAAAAAATATATAAACAGGGTTATTGGTAAAACACCATCAACCTCTTAAGGGGTTGATGGTGTTAGTGAATGAAGTTGTTCATAATGGTGAGTACAATGACCCCTTAAACGATTGATGGTGTTTTACCAATAACCCTGTATATACAAGGTGATTTTTAATTCACTGTTAACCTTGCAGGAGGTGGAATAACTCATGAGTATAAACAACTCTCATTATGAGACCAACTCCGAAATAGCAAAAACAAATTACACTTGTTGCATACATTTTCATCGGGTAAATATTGCATTTTGTATGAAACAAAATCATGAGTACTTCCACGCCCTGAAAGGTTAACAGCGAATTAAAAATCACCGTGTATATAATATATGAATAATAATATAATACATAATTTTTATATAGTATAATATATAAATAAATTAATATAATTATAATATATAATTATTGCTTTACCTTTAAGGTTGAATGTGACTTGCGTGTCATAAAACTTCAGGGTATATTTGAGCTTTAAAGGATCGTACTCACAGCAACCATTCATCATCTGCCTAGCCTATTCCCAACCATGTTGGAGACGGCTTCCAGTTTAACCGGATGCAGCTGAATAACAATATTTTACATGGAGCAGCTGCTT
This sequence comes from Brachylomia viminalis, assembly GCA_937001585.2. Classification (NCBI taxonomy): domain Eukaryota; kingdom Metazoa; phylum Arthropoda; class Insecta; order Lepidoptera; family Noctuidae; genus Brachylomia; species Brachylomia viminalis. The sequence goes on along the minus strand of OW443294.2, from coordinate 24,609,060 downwards.
ATCTGACTTCCACAACCCAGTTACTGGGTAATTCGATCTTAACGTGCTTTCCAAGCCACAGATGGGTCTTGGTATGTAAAGGTGGTTACCCATCCACGGAACAACCGTGGCCATCCTTTTTTTGAGGGTGAGTGTTCGGGACCGCTCAGTAGCTGGTTTATTAACACGAAGTTTTTGTCGGGGGTTAAAAGCGGGCGGCGAGGAAGTTTTTACTGGGGCTGAGACTGTACACCGATGGACTGGAACGGACTTATTTTGCGGGAATGGATGCCCTGGTTTTCTTGCATGCTCTTGATAATAAAACACTTTTTACTATTTCTTTCTTCGTATTTATTTTTCTTGTTCTTCGTAGTACTGCTGGATTTGGAGTGCCTGACCTTCGTTGGAAGTCGCTGCGCCCCCGCAAGGGGGCGCGGCGAGCGGTGACGGGGCATCGCCCCCCGGCCGCGGATGCGTCACGGTGGCCCGTAAATACGGGCCCCTCATCTTATGTGCCATAATATTATAGGCCTGTAGATGTTTGAGCGCGCGCATAGTTACGCGCGCCCATGTGAGTGATTGCTATTATGTTTCTGTAGGCGCGCCACGGCGCTGTTTCACAGCGCCGCTATCTTCACGACACCTCGGCGGTCTGTCCCCGCCAGGTGAGACCCCTAGTTACCTAGGGGAGGCCCGGCGAGAGACGACCAGCGACGAAGGTGCCGACTCGACGCTCCTACAGATAAGGTGTGTGGCCCCCGCCCCCCCCGCTTCCAGAGCTAGCCGGTTACGGTTGGGACTAGAGAGCCGTCGTGAGAGTGTGAGCGGTATTGTACTGTGTAACACCGCTCAGTGTCTACGTGAATCGCCGCCCGCGCCGCGCATTCACGTGTGTGTTTAGGCGCCTGTATAGAGGTGGGTGTCTGTATTTCGTTTACGTAACGTGCCTATATTAACCTAGCACACGCTACGCAACGGATGTATGTAGTGTTGTGGAGTTCAGTTGTTTCGAGTAAGCCGCGTGTAACCTGGATGCGGCTTACTCGGGAGTCAGTCCGGTGCGATGGGGTCGTCGTCCGCTACCAGGTCGCGGGGTAGGGGTCTCGCGTCAGGGGGGCGCGTATGCCAAGGCGCTATCTGCTTGACATGGGGCCAAGCAGATGCGTCGGCACGCGCGAACATCCCTTTCGCGAGGCGCCGCACATACTCATCCAGGCTCTCAATCCCGAGATCCCTCTGGATGATATCGTTCCTCACGAAGCGAGGGGCGTTCAATATCGTCCGCAGCGCAAGACTTTGTTGCGCGCGGAGCAGCTTCTTGGTCGTCTCGCTCGTGAGGGCGAACCATGCCGGGGCGGCGTACGTCAAGATTGGGCGTATGTACAATTTGTACACGCCCAACTTGACGCGCGCCGGGATGCGGGACGAGAGCACTGGTCGAAGGAGGTTGCGGGCGACCCTACCTTGCGTAGCGACCTTGCGGACGTGTGTCCCCATCGATAGCCGACGGTCGATAGTCACACCCAGGTACTTGGCCCGGGGCGACCATCCGACGTCGGCTCCTTGTAGTTTCAAGGGTGGCGGGAGAGGCGCGGATCCGGTGATCAACGCCTGCGTCTTACCCACGTTCACCGACAGCCGCCATTTAGACAACCATCCGGGAAGCAGGTCTAGGGCGCGCTGCATTTTGACGGCCGCGTACTTCGCGTTAAGCGAGGTGGTAATGTACGCGGCGTCGTCAGCGTACAGCGCGAGCGTCGCGTCCGGGGTTGTGGGGATGTCGTCGGTGTACCGTGAGTAACACGCCGGCGATACGCAGCTGCCTTGCGGCACGCCAGCCATCACCGGTCGGGCGCCGGATAGCGCCCCGTCGACCACCACCCTGAAAGTCCTGTGGGACAGAAAAGAAGAGACCACCCTGACAACGCGACGGGGCGCGTCGGACGTGGCCAACTTGTGTACGAGGCCTTCGTGCCACACACGGTCGAAGGCCTTCTCCATGTCGAGGAATACTGCCACCGAGCACTCCTTCTTGTTCATCGCAGCTGCGAGAAGGTGGAGTACCCTCGACAGCTGGAGCGTCGTGCTATGCTCCGACCGAAACCCGAATTGTTCCGGTCTTGGTGCTATGTGCGGTAGGAGATGTCGCAGCAGGAGTGCTTCGAACACCTTGGAGACTGTCGGCAACAGAGTGATCGGCCGATAGCTCTCCGGCTTCAGGATGTTTTTCCCCGCCTTGGGCAGCATGACAACGCGCCCTTCCTTCCACGAGGCGGGAAAGGTCCCGGTGCGCAGTACCGCCGTAAACAGGCGCGCCAGCGCCGCTACCATACGGTGCGGCAGGTGGCGCAGCGCTGTGTTGGTGATACCGTCGGCACCGGGAGCCTTTCTGGGCCTCGTCTTAAGGATGGCGCGTCTGACTGCGCCAGGCGAGAAGAAGACAGGGTCCTCCTCGGGAGCTATCGGCGTTGCGAAGTAGTCTCCCAGGTGTTTCTCGACTGCTGCGACATGTTCAGTGTCGCTGGTCGGGTTCGGTTGGAACTGACGCTCCAGGTGTTCGGCGAAGACCTCCGCCCGGTCCTCCGCTACGTACTTTAGCGCCCCGACGCTGCTGAGCAGCGGACGCACCGGGACTGGGGTGTTCAGCAGCTGGCCGCACAGCTTGTGTAGTGACGGCCAACTGTCCGTCGTGGCGTCTATTTTGTCCTCCCAGTCCGCGGCGGTGTGTGCCTGGAGCTCGGCCTTCACCTTCTCCGCGAGACGGTTCAGCTGTAACTTGAGAGTCGGGCATCTAAGTTGTTGCCACTGTTTGCGAATGCGCCTCTTCTCGGCGATCATCGCATTTATGCGCGCTGGCAGGGGCGGCAATAGCCCTCTCCCCTGCGGCTGTGTGCTAGTCGCCGATTGTAAGGCGCTTTGAATGCAAACAGTGACATCGCTCGCCATTCGGTCCACGTCCGCGGAGGTGACAATAGGCCAAGTCGGCGTGGTGGTCTCTATCTTTTCTGTAAATGACGTCCAGTCCGTCTTTCGACGTGGCGCTATGGGCTTCAGTCGGGTCGGCATACCCGATAAGACGACGAGTACAGGTTGGTGGTCCGACTGTAACTCGTCGTCTATCACTTGCTGTGTGATCTGGCAGCTAAGCCCTCGGTGGACTACGATGTCCAGCACATCCGGTGTGTGTCTCGAGGCTTCTGGGTAGTGGGTCGGCGTCTCTGGGCCGGACACCGTATAGCCGAAGGCTTCCGCGTCCGCGAAGAGCCGTCTCCCCTCGGTATTTGTTGTATATGAATTCCACGCTGGGTGTTTACAGTTTAAATCCCCGGCGAGGACAACTGCGTGTGCTTTTCTATTAAGCAACGCCCGCAACTCCGTTGGCTCCAGGTGAGTCACGGGCGGCTTATAGCAGCTGTAGATGTCTATGTCCTCGCCGGCCATGTGCAGCTGGACACCCAGCGCGTAAAATGACCTGATGTTGGGCGAGGGGATTTCCTGATGGACGACTCTTCGTCTCACAAGTACTGCCAGACCACGGTACTGCATGTGAGCCGACCTTTCATCCTTCCTATAAACGAGATATCCCGGGAACCTTATCCGGTCTCCAGGCCCCAGGAGCGTCTCGCTTATGAGCGCCACGTCGATATTCTGTTCCCTCAGGAGATGGCGGAGGGGGGTGACCTTGTCTCGTAGGCCGCGGGCATTCCAGTGGATCACCCTTAACGACCTAGCCATGGTAAAGGGTTAGCAGAGTGGCCAGGCCATCAAGGATGACCGTCTCTATGTCCTGACCCTGCCTTATGGCCTTTATAAGGTCCATAAGTAGCTTGATGGCACAGGCTGTAAATTCCGTTTTTGTTGTTGTCTTGGCGCCGGTAGCGCCGCCACTATCGCCCTTCCTGGGTTGTAGTTCACCTTTTAGCCGCGGCGCTATGCCGGCGCCAGTTGTAGGTACTACATTTTCTTGATGTAAAACAGCCTGTGCCCCGCTTGCGGCAGGGTCGGCCGCTACGACCTCTTCGTGGGTAGTGGGGGGTTTAGGTTTTCCTCCTTTACCCTTCCCCCCTCGCCCCTTCTTCCTCCGCCCGGAGGAGGCGGCTTGCGTCCTTTGTGTGGGCCCGTTGGCTGCCGCCATCAGCGTCATGCCTTGGGCCTCTTCGGCTTCCACATGTGGCCTCTCGGTGTCCACTTTGGATCGGCGCGTGGTGGCCGTGATGGCGACAGTCCCCGCTCGCTTGTTTCGGGTTTCTGCCTGATACACGGGGCACTTTATATTGCACGCGGGGTGCGGGCCACCGCAGTTTGCACAGGTGGCCGGCTCCTCCCGCGGGCGTGGGCAATCTCGTGCCGCGTGCTCGCCCCCGCATCGTACGCAAGCGAGCGGCCGGTGGCACTGGTGCGAGCTGTGCCTGAAACGTTGGCACCGGTGGCACTGGGCGGGGCCGCGTTTGCCTCGCCAAGCCTCTATCCTGACACCACGCATGTATAGGAACACGGTGGTGTCGTAGATAGCCCGGACGTCAGGGGTTTTCTTAAGGATGGCGTGAAATACACAGCCGGGTCTTCCTTGCGCCCCCTTAATGTGGCGCACGTACTCCGGCTGGTACCCCAACGCCCGGAGTTCCTCCTCTATCTCCTGGGGGTCTGTATCTGCCGGTAGCCCCCTGATGGCAATTTTAAGGCTTCTCTCCGCTGGCAGCGAATAGGCGAACCATGAGACGCCGCTGTCCTTCTCAAGGCCGACCAAGTACCGCTGGACCAGCCTGTACTCCTCTTCGCTTTCGGGAGTGAAGCGCACTCCACTCCCGTATGGTCGAGCGTTGGGAGGCCGACCCAGCTTGGCACTGATGGCCCTGAAATGGGCGGCCCAATTCGGTAGCCTTTCCACTACCAGCGGCGGGTATCGTGGCCTCTTCTTTTTCCCCGGTTGTTGCTGCGTCGTCGTCGCCTTCTCTGCTCCGGAGGCGGCAGCAAGGGGGGCGGTAGGTGCTGAGGGGGCGAGAGGTAAGTTTGTTTGACTTACCCCTGCGGTTGTTGGCGATGGTGATGGTGGTGGCGAAGCTGGGGGCGAGCGGCGTGCCGCGTCGGCAAAAGAGGGCGACGCTGGCGCGCCCGGGCCGCGCGGCGCGCTTTCGCGCTGTGGCCGCGGCGGGTCGGGGCGGGGCCGCTTCGGCTCCATAATGGCCTCGCCGGAGCTCCTCCTACGGCGCTGGGGTCTGGGGTCGAGTTGGAACTCGAACTCAAACCCCAGCGACGGGGTCGGTGACACCGGTGACGCCGCAGTGTCCATGGCGACGGTTCCTACCACGATGGACCGTCGTTCGGATCGCGGGGTCGTGTCCCTAGACACATCTCCGCGACCGGACGCGGCCGAGCCCGCGGACGCCAGCGACATACTCGACCCTACACGGGAAGAGCATGCCGACAGCATCGCGGGCGAGTCGCAGGCCGAGGCTCGGGGGGGCGCCGGTGAGTCAGGCGCCGTGGGCATCGCCCTGGACGGCCGTCTGTACGACCCGGCACTTGCTGGCCGCTCCCGCTCAGCCACCGTCGGCCCCGCCAGCGAGAAGCGGGGGCTGGGTGTGGCTGTGAGCGAAGCTGGCACAGCTTGGTCGCGTGTCACTCGGGCCGCAGGCCCGGTGGGCGGGCGGCGCGGCGGTGCGCGCGGGGGGTGCGCGGGGTCGCGCGGATGGTGCAGGGGTGTGCGCCGGGGGCGCGGGGCGGGCGAGCGGCACGGCAGCGCGCGCGGCGGTCCCAGTGGCGCGCACCGGCGCGGGAGTGCGCGCAGGTGGCGCCACGGCGCGCACCGGCGGCGCGCGGCCCGCGCTCGCCGCAGGCCCCGTCGCCTGTATCGGCACCGGGCGGAAAGCTGCGGGGCGGACGGGTACCGCGTGCTGTCGGCTCGTCGACGGCGTCGGCGCAACGCGCGCAGGCGCCGATGACGTCGGTGGGCCGGCAGCAACAGCGGCGCCCGGTCCCCCCCCTCCTCTTCCTTCTTCTGGGTTCGTCCCTCCTCTTCGGGACGTTCCAGCCTGTCCAGCTGGCGGCGCACCGGACGACGCATCGCCGATATTCGGCATAGACGTCGTCCGGTCCAACGCCGGACGGACCTCCTTGGCCCCGGCATCGCGGCCAAGCGAGCCGCGCGTGCCGGGCTTCGGCATCCCGGGGGCGTGGAGTGCCGCGACCGCTACGGTGATTGCTCACCGAGCAGCACGGGGGGGCTCCCCCTGTGTTTGCACCAGTGCCCACTTGGTCACTCGTACAAACACAACGAAAACAGTTTTTAAAAAAGGCTAAAAACTCACTGCGGTCCGCACGGTACTGTCTCAGCTGGTGGGTGGTCCACTAGTGAGGTCCACGAGCCGATCCGTGCCTGACCACGGAAAATGCACCCTTTTTATAGTTGAATTCTGTAGTGCCTGACTAATCAGACCCCTTTAGTTCGTTTTAATGCCCCGCCCCTTGACCAATCAGGGCGCAGGTGACTTTTGTATGGGAAACTTAATTAGCGTGTTTTCCGTGGTAGGACACCCCTTACAATATTTTCTTAAGTATCTAACCCTAGATATAGTTTGTCTTTATTATTTACATAAGAATCAGCCTCGAAAACCTTAATTAACACCTTAAAATAATTAAAATACAGAAACGGTCTTCGTTGAGGTAAAGTTCCTTAGTACTTAAGCTTAAATATTTGAACATGGCACAAGTGGCGCCTCTAGCGGCTGGAATGTACAACATATTATCGACTATCTTATGAGAGAAATATCGCAACGAAAGACAACATAATTAATATAGTTAGACATGAAACACTGTTATTTAAATACATAATGAATGACTGAAGTTATGGTCGTTACACCTAATACATAAGGAGATAATTATTTACTGTTGGTACTTCAGAGCGAGTATACCTTATGGTGTCGTGCACAGTGAGTAATCATCGAATAACTTCTCCCGCTCTGGGCGGAGCGGGAGGGCGTGTCAGACTCTTATTGACTAAAACCCACCCGTGTTCCTTCAGTTGCCTGTGCCAGGGGCCACAGTAACCCTTTCGGACTTTCCCGCAACCCTGGCAGGCATCGGCCCTAGCGGACCCCGTCATTGGTGCTGACATCTCTTTGAGGCGCGCGTGGAACAAAACGCGCCGTCGACCAGGGCCTGGTCCTTATCGGATGCTGAGCTACCCATTGCTCGCCGTCTGCAAGCCCGCGCCTATGGTGGCCGGGAACCGTGGCAATCCTAGCTTAACCGGATCGATCGACCCGCGCGACAGTTATTACTAAGCCACAAGCCCCACCGCGACCATTCGCATCACGAATTGGTTTTGCAAACATTCGTTGTGTGAATCTTTGTTACAGTGTGCAGTGGCGTAACTACTAAGGTGCAAGGTGGTGAAGGTACCTGGGCCCACTGTGTTTAGGGGCCTCACTCTGTGTCCTAGAGGTCTGCCGAAGCAACATGGCGACCGGCATAGGGCCTCAGAGGGCTTTAGAATTTTTTTTTTTTTTTTTTGACCACATCCACACAAGGTCTTCAGGTCCCGAACTAGGCAGAGCCTGTACTACGGTAACCTGATGACTAATATACATACTTATATACATATACACACCCAGACACAGGTCAAACAGACATGTTCATGCACACAAATGTTTGACTTGTCCGGGGATCGAACCCGGAACCAGCGGCTCAGAAGGCAGGGTCGCTACCAACTGCGCCAACCGGTTAGTCATATTATATTATTTTAAGAAGAAAGTACACCAAGATATGCAAAACTGAAGCTCGCAAGCAAAACATTTAATCTGAGCTACCGTGGTGACCTTGACCAATGTTCGTTACTTCTTTCCTTCGTACGTTGACCTTTACCCCACAGAACAATTGCATGCAAACAAAAAATGTCACACAATAAAAAACAAACGAGCCTTACAGTAGTCGCATATGATGTCTCACCTCGGTAATAAGCAAAACATTAACATTATATCCTAAAAAAAATATTCAGATATTATTTGAAATGATTATTTGAGGTTAAGCGCACAACTGATGCGTTCACCTTCTCTATTTCTCTTTCGCGTCACACACACGCAACTGTTGGCTAACAGTATCAACCTCTCGGAAAATGGTTTGGCACCACGCGCACTCATTGGTCAAATCAAATAGCGCGCGCTTCTCCGGCTTCCTGTTACACACTTCCGTCGCATTTCACGAAATCACTCACACGGATTGCAGGAAAGCGAGAGGAAAGATCACACATCAAAAATATACAAAACATGACCAACATAGCAATGCCAAATTACCAATGCAGATCCGTGTGGTCGGGAGTGGCTTGTTTAAGCCCGGCTTTTGTTTACATATGTGCATACAGTATGCCCAATTTGCATAGACCGTGACTCGTGAACGGTGAAGAGTTGCTGGGGTATTTTTTTATTCTATGTATTTTAAAGTGGACGAATTTTGTGAGTTATTTGGTCTATTTTAATTTTACGGTGGTAATAGTACTGTTTTTCGTCATTCGGCTGAGTAAGAGTTAGTGGGACCGTGGGACCAATATTGAACTGTAGTGTATTAAAGAGAGTGTGGGGTATACCGCCGTTTACCCGAATTTTATTTGCCCTAATATCATTTGCCATAATAGTCAACAGCCATAATATCATACGACATAATACTCATTTGCCCTACTCTCATTTGCCATATTAGTCACGTGCCAGAATCATTGTTTCCCATAAAGTCACTTACCATAACATCATTTGTCATAATCATTGTAAGCCCTAATTATCACATGCCATAATTATGATATGCCATAACATAATTTGCCATCGACATCGGGTGTGTAACGGTTGTTTATATCAAGAGAAATTGGATGCAATTGGGACTTTAGGGCACCCCGACTCGGACAGGTTAGGTTAGAAGGGTGGTTATTTTTTTATAAACCACACAGAAGTAGGAGCCCCGCTAAGCGGGGCTCCGTCGACCTAGCCCACCATCAACCATGCACAGAAAAAAAAACCATGCACAGAATAATTATTTAGTAATATTTGTCTAATACTTGTTATGCCATTTAAATATTATGTCTAATAATTATTATGGCACATAAAAATAAGGCAAACAATACTTATGGCATTCGTATCTTATGGTATCTAAAATTCGGGCAATTAAAAGTATGTCATATGTCTTTTAGGGCAAATGAAACATTCGGCCAAATGAAATTCGGGTAAATGAAATTCGGGAAAATGATGATTATGGCATATAATCTTCGGGCAAACAATAGACAACCAGAGTGTGGACCTTGGCTAGAGTTAAAACATTCTAAAATCAGGTCAGAAACATTTTTCGGGCCGGGCAACGTGTTATTAAGTTTTGCCATCTGGAATTTCTCAACAGCAGTCAAGAGTCTGGATTAAGGCTTTCCCCCTGTTACATGATACTTAAAAATAACTGACAATATGTAAATGTGGGTAAACTATAGGTACACCTCTGTCCAACCCTTCACGAAATACAGGCGTGGTATTATGTTAACATTTTTCTCTAAATTAATCTTGAGTTATGTATAACAGCTACTAGCTGGTATCCGACCGTAGGTCGATTTCTGGCCGAACCCGAAGCCACAGCCAATTAATCGGCTATCACCACAATTTTCGGGCAAAGCAGACGCCGAAGCCAAATGATTAATAACCCTAAGAAATTCAGTTCAAGATTGGCTAAAAGTGAATAAAATAGGTATTTTTTTTCCCTATTAATAATGTTACTGTCATAAGTTTATGTTGACTGTTGTCTTGTCATAAATAACACCCTTCGTAATAATGTATAATTTTTATTATCATAATATTAAAGAACCTGAACTAATATTTACATATTATATTATTAGGCTAACAGTCTTATAACAATAATTTTATATAACATAAATATGTACAAGTATAAAAAAAATCAAAGGACATCTAAAAATTCGTCCGCATCACTGTCAACAGGAAAAGTGCACAAAAGGCTGGCAGCATTGCCACGTTATATGGCAATGCTGATTCTTTGGCCAAAAAATAGGCCAGCCCTCTGGTCACTTGAAGAGTCAATTAACCGCTTGGCATGTTTCGAAAAACTAAGTGGGCACTCGGACCCCATGGCCCTAGTGTTTTAACCCCAAACGGCTCATCTACATAACTCCCAAAAAGATTGGAGTGTTTGAGCCGTTTGAGGTTTTCCGTACCTGCAGCAGCCGCCCTAGCACAGTCCGCCGTGCTAGGAAGATGGGATGGCGCAAGGGTGTCGACACACGTTGCATCCCACACCAAAGGCCTGCCTAACTTCCAGGGCATTATGGAAATGACCATAATGCCCTGGAAGGTAGGCAGGCCTTTCTGGTCTCTTCCCATCGTCATGTGCCAAGCCGTTGGGTTTAAAACAGCTGGTACTTCGGCGGTGACAAGAACATGACGGATGATGTGATTGATGCTGGCAGGCCTGTGCTCTTACTGCAGGATAGGCCATGTTGTTCAAGGCAGTCGACACCTTCACCGCATTGGCAGCGATGCGGAGTCACGCCAGGAGCGGCTAGACGCAGACCAATAGCGAGCCAGAAGGTGGTGTCACCCAGCGTAGTGCCGATGTTGGGTGATGGTAGCGTCTGAAGCCAGATGCCCGACTCCCACTCATCCACAGCCAACAGGCGGGTACGCTCAGCAGTATTGGTGGACGTATTAATAAGATTATTCCGTACCAACCTGCAGACCGGCTATATCAATAATAATGTCAATAATAATAATATCACCTCGCCCATTGCGCTCTCGCGCATTCGTAGCAGTTCGTTCAATTATGGCGCTTGCTGGAAACCATCGGCTTCGGCCAAAACGTCGGCCCATTTTGGCCGAAGCAAAAGGTTTGGCCGAAGGCGAAAGCTCCGTCGGACACTACTACTACACTACTAGTAACCCAACCACTTAATATAAAACTTACTGAAGATGTGAATTATATACACGGTGACATTTGAATCACAGTTTTGCTAGAACAAACGTTGTTTAGACCATGGTCTACTACCATTCTACAGCATCAAATATGTTATTAAAACAATCTAATCTAGGAGTTCTCAAATTAGTCTTATATTGGTCAAACGTGTAATAATGTTTGAAACATTAATCGTAACATCAAAGTACTCATCACGGTAGCGATATTGCATTCAAGACGTGAGCGCCGCGCGTCGCAGCCGCAGTGTCTGTGTTGTAGGGCGTAACGATAATCCCGACATTTTTAACACTGTTTTTATTGTGTTTTTTTAGAAAACCAATGACGTTTTTCTTTCTATTGGATGCTATATAATGGTTGGAGACCATGGTCTGAACAACGTTTGTTCTAGCAAAGCTGTGATTCAAATGTCACCGTGTATATTACAGTGTGAATCATACTAGTGTGAAGGAACCAATAACGGAGGCTGCTATATAAATATTAGTATTATTTTTACAACAGTAAAAACTGATACAAAATAATCATAAAAAAGTCTCGTAATGAAAGTCTTACTTACGTCTTACGGCGCGTTTTTGTGGTTTGCATTGCGTCGTTAACTCACGACTTACCGAGATATATGACGGCTTGTCGCCCTACACTAATGAGTATGGTAAACACAGGTACAGTACGATTTATTTATTCATAAGACACTGTTGATTTTAGATGTTAAACTAGTCCGGGGTTTATTTAACCCTTTTTCATATTTCAGTGTAGAGATATTTCATAATTTCATTTAGTAATTAATGTTGATAAATTAACCAAAAGTGCGACATATTTTACAGCTATTTGTAACGTTGCAAACTGAGGAGTTCGTGGCTAAAATGAATCGAAAAATAAGCTACGCTTGCCACGGTCAGTTCGTGGATGGGTGACCATACATTTCATATCGGGACCCCTCCGTGCCTCAAAGATCATGTTAAGCCGTTGGTCCTGGCTGTCATTAGTAGATCTTTGACAGTCCTTACGGGTATTCGGAGGTCCAAAAATCTGACAACCAGTCTTACCAAGGGGTATCGTGTTACCCAGTAACTGGGTTTTGGGGGTCAGATAGGCAGTCGCTCGATGTAAAATACTGGTAATCAGCTGCATCCGGTTAGACTGGAAGCCGACCCCAACATAGCTGGGAAAAAGCTAGGCTGATTGATATTGCAACGTTGCCAACTTCAAGAATCCGGTCTCTTAACATCATCTAACTGTTTGAATTGTTATGGTCCATTTCAGATACTATATTTCATTTTCAAGTTACACTTATAGGGTTATTGGTAAAACACCTTCAACTTCTTAAGAGGTCATTGTACTCATCATTAAGAACAACTTTTACTATAGGACCAAATACGAAATCGCGAAAAAAATATCAGCTGGTCCCTACATTTAGACGAGTTCTGAAAACATAAATGGGAATAGCTGATTTTTTTTCGCGATTTCATATTTGTTCCCATAGTAAAAGTTGTTCATAATGATGAGTACAATGACCCCTCAAGAGGTTGATGGTGTTTTACCAATAACCCTGTAGTGACAAGGGAAAAACAATAATATAAGTAAATTCAAAGTTGTTCGCCCTACTTACGAGTTATAAGTCCTTGAATGAAACTAACAACAATGATACGCACAATAAAGTCCATTTTCAATCAACAAAAAACCCACACAATATAATTGTTTATTTAGACATTACAGTGCAATCACCCTCCTTTTCCATTCACAAAAACCATACGCTGGCCAATATAAATGCCAATTTAATGGGCCACTGAAATTTCGCGTCCTAAATAGCTTATTTCACCCTACATAGAATTGAATTAATTGTTTCCCCTACCAAAGTTTAATTGGGTTTCGTTTGTTGGCTTCTGTTTGTGAAATTCCATGTCATTGTATTTTTTTACCATTGCAATAGGGCTCTCTAAAGAAAGAAAGAAAGGAAGTTATCTTAATATACCTATCTTTTTAATCGTATTAATCTTCTTCTTCTTAACGCGTCGATGGCAATCTAAATGAAGTCGGTGCAGAATTCAGCTATGAGTTTGGCGCCAGCAGAACCATCCATCAGTTCCTGTAACGTGCACACAACAGGACATGCAGAACACGATATTATGAGTAAGTTTGCATGAAAGGAGCTTCCCCGAGCGACCTATCTATAGAGCCACTATATGTCCGGCGCACCCTGAGCGAGTTTTTCACGCTGCGCTGGTTGGCTTATCCTTTCCCCACGATGGCAATCCAAAGTCCATAGTAATAATTATATAGCACCGGCAATTGATAAAGCACTTCGGGTTTTAGACACAGGTATGGGTAACAAAATGTGATTTTTCTCAAACATGCTTGGAAATTTGAGCATTATTTTGACAACCATTTCGAGATAAATCGAAATTGCTATACTGGCCATATGCGAGCAGCGGCCGGCAAAAGTTGTATGAAAATCCATATCTGTCGTGGTTTAGCGGCCAAATAAATTACACAGTTAACTCATACCTATCGTGTAATTTAAAAATGGAACGATCTTTTACTCCGAAACATGGCAACCAAGGAGGTAACTTGTCAAAGGTTTTATTTAAACTTCGAACTGGCTTGCAAATAGAAAGCTGTTTATAGAAAAACAAAAACAAATGAACACTTTAACGTGGGAAAAAATATTGATGTTCGTTGTTCGTCATTGATTTTGAAAAGTAATTGTATTTTAATTTTCGCGCATTATTTGAGAAAAGTACTAAACAAGCCTTGGCCACAACTAGGCATTGATGGACTTACGTATGTGTGCCTCGGCTTCGCCTCGGCCCACATTTAGACGTTCGTCCATCACTGCCTCTTTTGCTGGCCGCTGTAGTAATGTACTTACTATATTTCAACATTATTATTATTTAGTCACATCTTTTTATAGTATGGACGGCGACTTTAAATAGCTTAAATTCGGTTATCTTCTCTAGGTAATGTAGTTATTATGTAAACGAACACCGATAAATCCTTCCTGATCCTCAAAATTTCCATGCCACAGTGTAAAAACCATCAAAACGTAGATGAGCAAAAGGCACACGGTGCAATGTCGTTGAATAATCACCGACATAACTCAAAGAAGGCTTTTTGAATTCATCCCCTTGACATTAGCATAGGAATTTGAGTACCGCGGTTACTACACAGAACGGGAAGGAAAAACGGGTTTTTGTTGACATTTTGGTAGAGTATTTTCGTTAATTAAGTTATGCAGCGGTCGATCGATCAGGTTAAGCTACGCTTGCCGCGGTCGGCCCGTGGATGGGTGACCATCCTTACATACTGAGACCCCGTGCCTTCTGACAGCACGTGAAGCCTTTGATCCCGGCTGTTATTCGTGGATCTTAGACAGTCGTTACGTGTCGTCAGAAGTCCGAGAGTTTGACAACCAGCCTTATCAAAGGATATTGTATTACCCTGTAACTGGATTGTGGAGGTCAGATAGGCAGTTGCTCCAAGTAAAATACTGGTATTCCGCTGTATCAAGTTAGACTGCAAGCCAACCCCAACATACTTGGATAAAGGCTGGCAGATGATTGATACCAGAGTTGAGTATGTCTCTGGGGTTTGAAGGAATAATTCGATGGAAATTTCTCACATAGATGCTGCAAAAAAACCATGTCCAGAAATTCACGATCTCACTCATCTCCTTGAAAATTCCAAATCCTGAATCGTTTAGAATAAGTGCGTATTCCACGCGTGCTTATGTTTATAAGCACAGTCGGTAATCAGATATAATAGATGAATAGTTTAATTTTAAATATAAAAAGTATAGGCGCATAATGGATATGACGAAGTGCATTTAGTTTTTGTGTGCTAGTCTAGCTCTGAAGTAGTGATTTAAAATAATTATCCTAAGTCCAAAGTATTTTTTTTAAAGCAGGTGTCACAAGTTTTATGAACAAAAAATTACAGCACAACGGTGATGTAATCCTTCGTTTTTTTTAACGTTTTTGATTCAATTTTATGCAGCCTTATATTGCACTCAAATTATGAATCATTCAATGAATAAGAAACCGACCAACCCAAAACAATAATTCCCTACCTCGGCTAGAAACTAAGGATATCCCTCGGAAAACATCCTACGCCCTCTTAAATTTGACCGCCCCGCAAATGACGTCATTGCAATCGCCTTAGAAGACGTCATTAGGCTTCTACAAAATTACAACTTCCATCTTCACAACCTTTTTGTCTCAACAAATAAGGTTGAAATCAACGTGGACGATGGACAATTTCAGTTGGTGCGCAAGGTGTCATTGACGAATCTGCCTCATTTCTCATCAAGTGTCATTTCGAAATGTCACCATCGGTTGTCAAGAGCTGTCATTTGCGTTGTAATACTCAAAATGACTACCTTTATAGTACGCAGGTAGGGTAATTTTGAGTTTTATGTGATCGTTATGGAAAGAGATTCTCTTTATTGCACCCGTAGTAATATTAAGCGGGATTGGTGTTCGCTTGAGACCAAAATTAATTAAAGAGCAAAATGGCGCTACCTGGTGCTGTCCATATGCTTATGTTTTTTGTCTAGTGTCTGCAGCCATTCATAAGCAATCTAAGGGCCCATTCGCAAGTTCCACAACCACACCATACCACATCGCATCAAAGCAACAAAATGTGAGCAAGCAGTGGTAACGTGTGAATAGTGTCGCTGCAGCTTCTTGCAGTTGTGTTGTCGCTAGTACTCATAATTGCGATATGGTAACGTTATGGCTAGTGTTTGTGTGGCCGGCCGGCAGTGCTCCGTCTCACTGGTGGATGCGTAGTTGCTGCGACGTGCCCTTGATGTGGTCAGTATCGACCACACGTAAACGTATTCACCTTTTCATGCGTTGTCATTGTGGTGTGGTTGTGGTACGTGTGATCGGCGGGCCCTACACTAACAAAATCTTTCCTCACCGTCCTTCGTCAAAAACTTAATGAACTAAATCCGCAAGTAATATAGCACCCTTTATCTCATAGATAGAGTTCAAGGAACTTTAGTACAAAATGGGAGAATACGACCAACGTCTAAGACTTGCTGTCTGTTACAAATAAATGTAATTCCAGCCAGTTGCACATTGACTTAGGTGAGTAAGGAAGCAGGACAAAAAAAAAATTGGTTTCGCAAGAACATGCGCAGGAATCAGCTGGATGCGAGAAGTACAGAACCAGTCGAAGTGCCGGTGGGGGAGGCCTATGTCCAGCTGTGGATGTCTTTCGGCTGAAATAATGATGATGATGAAGAACATCCGTCGGTGTGCAACTAGTAGAACTAGGCCTCTGTGAAAAATGTTCCTTTTAGCCTAACTTACTACGTAAATAAACACATCAACGAACAAGAACGTACCCAATGCAAAACTTTGCTGTATTATACATAATTCAAGTTGTGGGTATACTTACATAATTTCACTCCGCACATAACACTTTGTCTCAACACAAATATACCTCGTCTTCTCGACGTCCGTATGTCACTGCAGGGATCCACCAGAATATCAGCGTCAGGTACATTTGCCTGACACATGCTGAGCTGGACTCCCATTTGGTGCAACCTTGAGACGCACATCGCACTGTGTATATTCGCTATTTTTTTTTTGTAGTATGTCATAGTGTCAATTAATTTATATATTTATGTTTGATTTTTTTTATTTTTTGTATGTTGGCACCTTGTATATGCATGTCATTTGTGTGTCATGTTATAATTTAATTGTGCTTTTGTCGGTTGTGCTACGTCTTTTTGTGTGCACTGAATAAATGGTATATCTATCTATCTATCTAACATAAACCCTGTGCAACCTAACAAATAATAAAATTAATAAACATAAAGTACACAATAGAATTTTACTTCATCATCGTCATTCAATTGACCGGTTATTATCCATTAAACACACCAGTTACGGTAATCGTTTCCATGCTGTAATTAACTGGCGCCGATGAAATTACACTAGGCCACAAAGGAAGCGGGTCGGTAATAAAAACCTCAATAAATTCCAAAATATTCGATCTAGCTTTATGAAAGCAATACTGTATTATAGACAATTTTATAAAGCTTAAATCAATGTCAAATTAAGATTAAGAAGTTCATTTTGAATAAGTTTTTATTTTAAGTAAAAATGAACATTTTCGCTAGATTTCGAAAAATGTTGTACACTATCTAATATGCTATTTTTACACATTTTAGTATTAGTATTTATGCACTGCAATTTCTATAAACAGAAACAAAAGTAAAACACATGGCTTCAAAGTAGTACAACATTTTAAAATAGTCTTGGTTTTTTATTTATGGTTTTTATTACAATCACCAAAACTAAATAAAAAGGTATTATTACCCTTCCTATATTTATAATGAAATAAACTTTAATTCAGTTTTTTACTTCAAAAGGATTGCTCAAATATTTTAAAAGTTATCGCATTTTTTATAACGGACCTGCTTTTTTTGTGGCCCAGTGTAGTTTCCGTCCAACTGACAATAAAGGCGCCGCTCCACAGTGGCTCACGGCTCAGCTACGGACGTTTGCTTAGCTTCAATTTATGTGAAAATGAAGGCGGGTTCGTCCACTGTGACCCACGGTAACGCTATGCACAGATGCGTAGCTGGTAATCAAATGAACCGCCATGAACGAGGTAGCGACTAGCTATAAACAATTTTCTCGCTCAAGAAACGTATAAAAGCTAGTAGGTCCCGTGTAAGTTAAAGATATACATATTGTTATTTTAATAGTTTATCGCTGACTATACACACCGCCGCCGGCGAATACTCGTTTGTCGTAACGATAACAGCTATCAAAGAGAATACTAGCTCAGCGATGTTCGCTTGGCGGGCAGAACACTCGCTGAGAGACTCGGGCTAGGTACATTTGCATACCAGAGAGTAATCGCTCCTCGTCGTTACACACATCTGCTCGTTGCTTGCAAATTCGTTTTTAGTTGCTAGCTCTACTCACTTCTCGTTAGTTGCCAGCGGTGGTACAGATGCCCAACGTGGAGACCTCTCCGTGCATATCCTCCTGGACGGTCGACTTTACTGCGTTTTCATTCACGTTTAAATATTGTAATTACCCGTTAAAGATATTCCGTTTCATTTGTATATTAATTGTTATCATATTCAGAAACGGTTTGCGAGAGCATATTTTGCGTTAATTTCTGGAATAATTTGGAAATTGCGAATATTTTAACTGCAAAATTAGGTCGTTCGTGTGTTTCCTTTGTTTAAAAGCAAGCGCTGCTGCAGACCATGAGGTTTTGGGTTCGATTCCCGGGTCGGGCAAAGTGTTATTGGGCTTTTCAATCTGGAATTTTTAAGTAGCAAACTTTAGCCTGGATTGGTGCCGGGTTGGTCGCAATAGACTCGCGCCTTTAAAAACATAACTGGCGAAATGTAAGTGTACTACAGGTACACCTCTACCTTACCCTTCGGAAACATAGACGTGATGTAAAAAAATGCAAAGTTGAACCTTGTAGACGGGTTTTACTCATTGATGATTTGCTTCTAAAAATGAACACAAGGTAAAAAAAATACAATTCTTAATTGAAATTTCAAGTACTGAATAATTATCTGCCTAACATTTTCCAAACTTTGTTGAGCTCGGCTTCCAGTCTAACCGGATGCAGCTGAAAACTAGTATTTTATATGAAGCGACTGCCTATCTGACCTCCACAATCCTGTTACTGGGTAATACGATACCCCTTGGTAAGACTGGTTGTCAGACTTTCGGGCTTCTGACAACCCGTAACGCCTGTCAAAGATCCAAGAATGACAGCCACGACCAACGGCCTAACGTGCTTTCTGAGGCACGGAGGGTCTTGGTATGCAAAGATGGTCACCCATCCACGGAGCGACCGCGGCAAGCGTAGCTTAACCTGATTGATCGATTCGTGCGGCTGTAATTAATAAGCCACACAATTCCTAGTACCGAATATTTGACAAAAACTGTTTCAAATTAAGCTTAGCTAAGCTAATTAAGGTAAACTATTACAACCAACAGTCTTTTAGCAAAGCCGTAATCCCTACAATAATCCAAGTGAAAACTCCGAAGCCTCTTCCTCGAGCAGAAAAAAAAAACATTAATCAGCAATCAATCTGCGCAGTCTTTTCCCAACAAGGTTGGGGTCGGCTTTCAGTCTAACCGGACTCAGCTTGATACCAATATTTTACAAGAAGCGACTATCTATCTGACCTTCATGCAAACCAAGAAAATATTCGCGGACCCTATTCCATTGAACTGAATTACAAATACTAGAAACAGTAACTGAAGCCAATCACCATAAATATATCCAGGCTAGACCAATTTCTTCAATAGTAAGGTTCAATATTTGCTCCGTCATATGTCAGTCATAAAGTTTCAGACTACCGTCATAAAATTCAGCAATAGCAACAACTTTACTATGTGTGGTTATAACATGGCCAGTTTGCCTTGGCCGGCGGATTAATGTTAATACATTTACAATCCGACAGATATCCATTGCTTCATACTTTAGAAAAAGTTGTTGGGTCAACAATTTTATTTTTATTTTATTTTGTTTTATTCGGGAAACTTACAGCTATAATATACAGTGTACTTAAACAATATGCAACTGAAGGCCATTTACAAGTTTCCACAGATAAAACATTCAATACATTACAGTGGTGCCAATTCCCTTGTCACAAACTAAACTAAATTTAAGTTAAGTGCATCTTTTTCTTTCTATTTCATTATGAAAAGGACAGAAGATAAATATTAGTTTAGTGCTGTCAAATTAGTCAGCACCTGACGTAATTTGATGTAATTTTAGTAGTCAACTTTTTAATCACGTCTAAACTTGTATGGAGTAGTGTCAGGCGCTGATAAATTTGACAGGACTAAACTAAAATTTATCTTCTGTCCTTTTCTTAATGAAATGGAAAGAAAAAGATGCACCGAACTTAAATTTGGTTTAGTTTGTGAACAAGGGAATCGGCACCAGTGTAAGTAATGTAATGAATGTTGATGAACCGTCAAAATGAAAGGCATTGCTATCTTCTTCTTAGCGTTTCGATAGCAATCTAAATGGACTCGGCCCAGAATTTTGCTTCGTTTTTGGCGCCATCAGTTCCTGTAACGTGCAGATCACAATATCGAGAGCCCCATCATCATATTTGTGGAACAGAACCACATTTACACTCCGACCCGGAGCGAAATGAAAATGTCCCACCTGGTATCGCCATTAGAAGAGTATTAGACAGACAGGACGACACATCAAAATTTTCAGTTTGTTTTTCAATTTTATGTATGTATTTTGAGAAGTCATCGATTTCCAAATAAATCGCAAAGAATGTGTGCAATATGGATGGATTTATAGAACTATGGAGAAGTGTCTTGGCGCTGCGTGAGCGTACGTGATCCATCGCCGCCCGTTCGATGTCCACCGCGCACAGGATGCATTGAAAGCAGCACATGAAATTATATTTTGCTCAGTTGGTGTAATTGCTGAATGGCGTTCCATTATGAGGATACATAAATAAATAAATAAATTAGACAATTACTCCGCATGCTGGAATGGTCCCACTGAATGGTAACCGTCTCTTCTCATACATAGACGAAACAATCAATAGGCTGGTTTTAGAAAAAAAATGCAGTTTCTTTTGCTGTGACTTGTCTTGTTTAAATTACCCAAAGATTGATTATGAAAGTGAAAATGACACATTGTTACTTCCTAGGTTTAATATCACATTCACATCTGGAAATACCCACCGAGTATTTAGGTGGTACATTAAGTAAATGCATTTACATTCAAATATTTTAAGGTTACTTACAGGCTCAAAGAAGATGATCTGATTTGAATCCTCCTCTGCCAAGCATTTTCCCAAATATGTTGGGGTAAGCTTCCAGTCCAACCGGTTGCAGCTGAATACCAGTATTTTACATGGAGCTACTGCCTATCTGACCTCCACAATCCAGTAACTGGGTAATACGATACCCCTTGCTAAGACTGGTTGTCAGACTTTCGGGCTTCTGACAACCCGTAACGCCTGTCAAAGATCCAAGAATGACAGCAACGACCAACGGCCTAACGTGCTTTCCGAGGCACGGAGGGTCTTGGTATGCAAAGATGGTCACCCATCCACGGACCGACCGCGGCAAGCGTAGCTTAACCTGATCGTTCGACTCGTGCGGCTGTTATTATTTAGCCAAAAGCCTAAATATATGATCTGATTTGAATAATGTGTCAAATTCAGTTCACACACATTTTTCACAACATCATCTTCCCTCCTGATTTTATCCCATATTGTAATGTCTTTGACATTTGCCTTCAAACTGCGCCATCTTCTGCCTGTCCGGTCGTCCTAGCGCCCAAAGTAACATGAAGTTTCAAAATACACTGGTCACGCAATAAAAATACTTTCTAAGTAAGGTAAGGTACTCATTTTTTGGTCTCACCTCCTTGAAAGTAATGGAGTAACTTTGGCAGTAAAATGATTTAATAGCCATTTCGTTTGCCTCGTCTTTATGGGCCACTTAACTTTTTAATTTATGGTCGTAATGCACCTCCGTTGGCACCGTTAGTAAGTTATCGCTGCAAAATAATTAAAAATACCATGAACGTACAGTGTGAAACTGGCATGTTCGATTTATGGGGGTTTCCAGTATTTTTAAAGTGCTGCAACGAGAAAACTTGTTAGACCACTTTATCTGAGGTACTAAAACTATTAAAAATGCATTATTATGAGCTCCCTGTGTTGCTGTCGTGTGCTCGCTTATTTCAAACGCATACGACAATCTGTGATTATCAAAATTAAATAATATCTAAAGAATGCATACCTTTTTCTTTTCTTTATAGCCATTTTTATTCTTATGATACATAAATTATATACTTATTATATATTTAGTATCATATTTTACCTAAGCTATCTTATTTCTTTTCAATCATATTGATGCTATTTCACTGCAATAATTTAAAAATATTCCTCTTTCCTGTCCTTTTATCAAGTCTGGTAAATTCTGGGCGACAAATGCGACGGCGAGTTTCTACTCTGTCTCAAAACGCATTTTTGCGGAGATCGGGCACTTCAGAAATATGTGCAGCACGGTCTCATCCACGCCAGGCTCACAGGCGCACGATGGATTATCTTTACACTTGAAGCGTTTCAGGTATGCAAACAACCCATCGTGCCCCGTCAAGATTTACGTGGTTAAGCTCGTTGGAGTCATCTTGCGCACCACACCGTACGCCACCACCGCGTCTGGGATGAAGAGTTTGGTGCCCGATGCTGTGTCACCCGACTTATATCTCCCGTTCCATTTGTCAAGCGTTTCCGACCGGATTCTTCGCTTGACGAATGATACGGGACACGCATCGTAATCCGGCTTCTATATATTTTATTTATTTATTTAAGGAAGAACAAACAGTAGCACAATAACAAATAGTCACAATAACTTAAATTCAAACATCTTTAAACGATTATGCTACCCACTACGTTCTCCACAGATTACAATTTGAGGTATTTATAACTAGCTAGTAACACAGATACAATACATTATATAAATTAGAATCGCGACATTTGCGCCAAAAATGTAAACAAATATAAGCTTATGGAAAAATAACCTTAATTCCTACATAACAAGGTTCAGTTTACGCTACAGCTTTAAACATTTTTATATAATTTTTATAAAAAAAAAAACTTTCTCAATAGTGCTATTCACTCTGAAATCAAACTAATTTTCATTAAAATAAAGTTGATATTTGTTTAACATGAAATACGTCAATTCGAAACACAAATAAAATTTGAATTAACAACAGTCAATTGTCCCAAAACTGATATCTGTTTTTTTTTCCAATTTATAAAATAAAAAAAAATAAATAAACAACGGATACTAATTTTGCGTGCGTACATTATTAAGCATTGCGTTATTAAAATTACTTTGCTGATCCTTTAGGGTTGCTTGGATTTGATTCCTAAATGCATTTTTAGTAAGAAAAAGAATGTCGATTGAGTTGAACTCGTTGTTATATGTCTCAACCAAACGATGTAGTGGCGAACGCGAGCCAGCGTTGGTCTTACAGAGGCCAGTAGCAAATAGACGCCGAGTGCGTACCTCACGTAGATGAACTGTTCGAGGAACCAGGTAACAAAGACTCCTAACTAAGTCCGGACAATCAAAATGATTGCGGCACACATTAAACAAAGTCATCACTTCCAGAAGTTTCCGTCTTGATTTTAAGGTCAGGAGATCATACTTTTTAAGAAGTAAGTGGTATGACATTTTATTCCGATAGCATATATATATATGTATATATATATATCTATCTCAGCAAAGACCCTTGTCTTCCGCACCAAAAAGAACACAATAAAATGCGAAACAAAAAACTGGCCCTCTAATCAGAAGCTAATAATTACTCACAGTAGTCACAGTATATTCTCGATAGTAGGTGGCAAAATAAAACTACAAACATAAAACACACTTATTACGCAAATGGATACAAATTAACGAGCATCGGAACAAAGAAACATATCAAAACAAACACTCCGGAGATACCGCAACTTGTTTCCCTAGAAAAGAAACATAAAATCAGATAAACACGTATAAACAAAACAAGAATAAACATTATACCTAGTTGTTTGTTTGGGAATGTAAATGGTACTAACCGCTGTACATTTTGATCAACACTATAGACTGAATTTATTAGGGAGTGTGAAGTTCAATGCAGAAGGTTGAGTTGCCTGGAATGCTGTGTACTATCGAGCTACCATTTACCGGGTAATGTCTTTCATTGACTTGAATGTGCCCTGGCGGCTGATAGATGTCATGCTCACTCAAATGTCTCGCTAACGGTGGCGCGTGTGTTGGATCATTTAGCTCCCTTCAAAATGGTTGAGCTGAATGGTGCTGATCCATGCGTCATGTTCGTGAACGGGCGCTGTCAGTTGGGACTGGTCATCTCTTAGCCACGTCCACGTCTTATTTTAATTATTTTATTAAGGATCGTTTTGTTTAAATGTATATCTGCTGTACACTGGACACTCAACGTGTACGTTTTATTAACATCGTTCTCACATATAATAAAATTGTACCTATATTCGACATTAATGATGTAACTTATATTTATGTAACAATATAATTTAAAAGAGTGTCCATGGAGTTACTTGCCCGTTTTTCTCCATAGGTACCTACTACGCTTTGGAATGGGCCACTAGCTTCATATTTCTGACTGACCGACCACTTGACAATTCAAAAGTGCCTGTAAATGGTTAATTGAAATAAATGCTTAGAGTTTGAAATAAATATTTTAATAACCCCATTAGGTGGTGAATTTTGAAAAATCCTTACTTAGTGCTTAAGGGGGAAGGAATTAATTTATATACTAAATCTATGGTTGCCATATAGAACACTTCTAAACCCAGCGGTTTGGGTTGTGCATTGTCTGTCAGTGAATTGATGATTTTTATTAAGTAGATTATTGCCCTCTACAATGAACGCTCATTAATGTAACTGGATTGTCAATAACACCAAGCTTAATACAAACAATTCTACAGACAAACTCTCCGCATTCAAGGCGCAGAAGAAATGTTTACGATCTGTCTTCAAGCTGAATTCTACTGACCATTTAAAAAACAGTATAAGTTGCTAACCCTACCGTGTTTTTATATTTATGAGATGAGACAGCAGTATTCGTGAAATCAAACTTACATCTATTGGAAACACTGAAGTGGAAACGTCGTCTCAACAATGAGCTACGCGCTAGTACACACAACACAAAAACACAAAGCGTTTTGTGCCGGACGGGCGTGATCGCTGGGCTCCAGGGTGAGGGAGGTTGTAATACCCAACCAGGGCTATCCCGGTATGAGGTCGGGCGTCTCCCAATCCACAGCGGCGCTGACGTCCTACACCTATAAGTTCCAGGTATCTTCAAGATTCCCGACTGTGGCTTCGAACTGATGTCTTCGTGTTCCGGGGTACTTACTTATATGAAGGGTTGATAAATAATAACACCAAGTTGAAAGTTCTTTAACTGTTCAGGGAGCGATTCGGGTCCTCTTGAGGGGTTCACTTGATGACGTATTTTGAGCCGTAAAGTTCCTTGCTGATGACTACGAAATTAGCGGTCGTGACGCGCCCGCTTAAGTGGCTCGAATCTTTACCGTAACGAGGACCGCGAATTTCTCCCTGATTTTTCGTTTATTTTTGTTACGTTTACAAGCATTCTTACAGCTAAACCTCCCTAGTTAGGCACCCTATCCAGACATGTCATACATAACCGGATTCCTTGCGTAATCCCCTATCTATTGACACTACAGGAGCGACTGTGTGTCTTTCAGCTGAAAAGTTATTTCATTACAAAGGGGAAAACGGGTGAAAAATTACTATTATCCAGTCTGTCAGGTGGATTTCCTGTGAAACCCCTAAACCGATATTCAATTTCTAAACGGGTACCCAAAGTAGGTCTATCGAACTAAAGAAATCTAGTGTTTCCATAGATACATCAAGATTTTTCAGGGCGTGAAGCGCCTCTGAAGACTGTAAGAAAAAACGTACTATTTTGCCCCTGCTCCCAACCTGTGCTCATCAAAAGGTGGACTTCCCATTTGACCACAGGTCCAAGAATTACATCCAGGGCTAGGTCTCGGTCTAGGCTACCTGGACGTACCAAAAAACTATAGGGAAACTATATACGTCCCACCCTTTTGATGCTCACAAGGTTGCGACCAGTGGGTTAAATGAAAAACGACTCAATTTCATCTTTAATAGCTTTCTAGTACATACAATATGATGTCTAGGCTAGCACTATACCTATTCTATCTTATTATGCTATAAAATACAACATTCAAAAGGTTTTACTACCAATTATTCACTAAGAACGTTTCAGAACTTAAGACCCTATCTGGGTACATGGGCGCACGTAGTGGTACGCCCGCTGTCTATTAAGTTTTAAAACATTCTTAGCAGTAAATTACTTATAGTTTGAACAAAATTACGTATGGCGATGTTCCGACACGTACATACATTCTATTTAAGAAATTAGGGAATAAATAAACTAAGAAACTACTATATAACATTAACAAAATCTGAGTATGGTGACGCTCCGTCGCGAACATCTCTCCCGCCGTGCAGTGCAGTGTCGACTCGTAGCGACGTCGGCGCGGCGCTGCATCACGCCGGTGAGCGACGACCGTAGTCACGACGCTCGCCGTCGCGACGCCTGCGTTACTTCGGTAGTGGGACGAGCTTCTTCACCGGACGCTTTAAAGTGCCGCCAGCAGTGCGCACCTCAGCGGTCCGGACTTCACCGTCGGCCCCGGGGAACACGGCGACTATGCGGCCTCGCGGCCATGTGTTGCGAGGCAGCTGGCCGTCTGCGATGAGGATAGGGTCCCCCACCTGCAGACCGGGCCCGCGGCTGTGAGGCTCCCGCCGGTTTTGGAGCTCCGGCAGGTACTCTCTGACCCAGCGGCGCCAGAACATGTCGGCGAGTATTTGTGATCGCCGCCACAGTTTCCTGCTGTCTATGTCTTGATCGGTGAACACGCCCACTGTGCTGTAAACTGCGGTGTGTCCAATCTATATATAGTTTTGTTATGTGATGGTCGCCGTGTAATATCGGCGGTCGCTTCACATCGTCGGCCACTTCGCTGGTCGCGGATATACGACTCCTCAGCCGTATGACGTTTTCTATGATTTCTATTTGCAGCGGCCTCAGGCGACTGTCTTTCTCCAACGTCTTCTCTTCTTGCAGTCTCGCTATTTCCAGAGCGGACGACTGCTGCTGAACGACCTGTACGAGTATCTTCTCCGCTTCTGTTTTCCCGATACTGACAACTTCAGTTCGGGACTGTGTCGGGTCTATGTTTTCTATTACTCGCGCGCTATTTGACACCCATTTTCTGAGCTCGAACTTCGCCTGCAGGTGTATGTTCTTCACCGTAGTTGCGATGCGCGTGGCCTCTTCTTCCGACCTATAGCTATCGAGGTAATCATCCATGTAATGATTACGTATTATGGCTTCCACTGCTTCTGGATGCTCATCTATGTGCCTCTTCGCGTTCCAATTCTTCGCGAAAATGGCTGTGCACGGCGAACTTGCCGCACCGAAAATGATGGACTTCATGCGATATTCATCAGGCGCTCCTTCCCTTCTATTGCCTCTCCATAAATATCGGAGGGCGTCTCTGTCTTGAGCTCGTACTTTCACCTGCATAAACATTTCCGCTATGTCTCCGGAAATGGCTATGCGGTGTCGGCGGAAACGCATCATGACGCCGGGCAGCGACTGTAGCAAGTCCGGTCCCGTGAGAAGGAAGTCATTCAGTGACAGTCCTCTCGATTTCGCTGCAGCGTCATGAACTATTCTGAGCTTGTCTGGCTTCATGGGGTTGAACACGTCGAAATGGGGTAGGTACCACGTCCTTCCAGGTGTGCTCGCTTTGGGCGCCTTCTCTACATATCCCTTCTGTGTGAGGGAGTCCATCTGTTCCACGTATCTGTCTCGAAGAGCAGGGTTGCTGTCGAGCTTCTTTTCTATTGAGACGAGCCTCTTGAGTGCTGTCCCGTAGCTATCTGGCATTTCACTATTTTCATTCTTCCACAGCATCGCTGTTTCTATGTGACCATCTTCTAATTGTTGAGTGTGACGACTCAAAATGTCTTCTGCCTTCTTCTCCGGATCTGAGTCTGGTCGCCTCGGATTAATAACCAGCGACTCCAGGGCGAAGAATTCACGAAGCTGCTCGTCAAGATCTTCATCGTTGGACGTAAGTCGGTCGACGTAGTGCACCTGCTGACCCAGTATTCTTGTGTGCGCGCCGTGTAATGTCCAGCCCATCGTTGTAAGTGAAGCGACGGGTTGGTGCTTCGGTCCTCTGCGGATCTCACTGGCCAATAATAGGTGCCAGTTATCTTGACCAATGAGGATCTTTGGTGCGCCTGTGTCGTAAATCAGCTGATGTCTTAGGTCGTCCATGTGTTTGCAGTTTGCTACGTCCTCTTCGCTTACTGTCTGTGTTGACAGGTTGAGCTTCGGTATGGTGCGCGCTCTGAACGGCACCTTACTCTTGAACGAGCTCGCCAGAGTGATCGTGATCCTTCTTGAACAAGGAGTGTCGATCATGGTGTCACCTATCGCACCTATCTTCAGAGGGTCGATAGGGCCCTCTGCCCCGACTTGCTTCGCTATATCTTCGTCGATTAGGGAAACGGTTGATCCGTCGTCGAGAAGCGCAAACGTCGATACTTCTCCCGCCGGTCCGACGACTCGAACCGGTACCATCTTGAGATATGCTTGACTAGAAGTTGTGTGTGAGCTGGCCACCGTTTCCTTTGCTTCTTTCTTCTGTTCTGGGGCAGCGGGCCTATCGACGCCCTCTGCAGCAGGCTTCTTGTTATAATGAAGAAGCCGATGGTGCTTGGCTGTACACCCCTTGACGTCACACTTCTTTGGTCTGCATGTGTGACCAGAGCGAGGACTTCGCAGGCAACGGAAACAGAGGTTGAGTTTCTTCGCTAGCTCCCATCTCTTGTCACTGGATCCCTCTTTGAACTTCGAGCAGTCGGTTGCTTGATGCCCTTCTCTGTCACAGACACGGCATTTAGGGGCCGTCTTGTCCGTTGCTGTGTGGGTCCTCTGAGTGACGCGCTTGGAAGCCGTAGTCTCCCCGATGTTCTCAGGTGGAGCGAAGGCACTGCAGAAACGAGCTTGTTCGGTAACGAAGTCACTGAAGAGAGCGAGGTCCGGCAGCGACAGATGCTTCTCTGTGTACGTTCTGTACCACTGTACACGCAGGGAGTTCGGTAACTTCTCCGTCAGCAGTCGCATGAGTTCGGCGTTGATAAGGTAGTGTTCCTTCTTCAATGCGCGAAGAGTGACTATGCCACTTCTTACTCGGCTTGCGAACGTACAGATGTCCTTAGGCGATTCGCTGCAGCGTGGCAGACCGCGTAGTCTGTCTGTCTCCGCTTGAGCGATCGAGTCTGGACGTCCGAATTGTAGC
The DNA here is from genome assembly GCA_937001585.2 of Brachylomia viminalis. Lineage (NCBI taxonomy): Eukaryota > Metazoa > Arthropoda > Insecta > Lepidoptera > Noctuidae > Brachylomia > Brachylomia viminalis. The sequence continues at coordinate 24,580,196 of OW443294.2, read as the reverse complement.
TCGAGCTCCTTCATAATGTCATCTGGTCTGGCATGTCCGATAAGCTCCGAACTCACTGTCTCCAATGCTCTTCCTTGTAGGCTTCTTCTGAGTCTCGCTGTATTCTCAATATCATTGAAGTATCTTCGAGTTGTTTCATAGATGGCTTGGAATGAAAGCCATTCTGTATGCGCCCCGCTGAAATTCGGGAGCGTCATTATTACTTTCGACGCCGAGGGGCTATTCGTTGTCCACGGTTCTGTTTTCTTGTCGGCGAGCGACGCTATAGCGGACGTCAACTCCGTTATGAAGGAACGGAGTGAGCCTTCCCCCTTGGTGTCTTCTATTGGCTTCGTTGCCTCTGTATTCTTCACTTCATTTTCTGTAGGATTCGACGAAGGCTGCGCTCGGAGATCCGCTATACTGTTGACGTCCACCACGGGGTCCTGTTGCACTCGGCTTCTATTTCTATTGTCCCCCTCGGCGGCGTTGTCCTCCTTCGTTGGCTCAGGTTCGGGTGCCTCTTCAAGCCAGGAACGCACGTACTCTTCGTTTGAGTTTCTATCATCCATATAGCCATCGGAATCTTCTTCCTCGGCTCTTTGAAGTGCTATTTGAGCAAGTTCCAACCTAATTTTCAATAGGTTTTCACGTGCTCTTGAAATTTTACTATTTGTCCGCGTCGACCTATTCGCAGTCGACGGCGGCCTTCTATGTTCGTTACGGGCGTCACCCCGGGTAGTCATCGGCAAGGTTCGGCTGTACGTCTTGTTGAGAGCTTTCTTTGGTTGCTTCACTGTCCAATGTGAAGGCTTCACTGTGCTATCAGATGTCCCTTCTAATCTGTCTGTGCTCTCGGTAGCTGCTTCTTGTTCCAACTGTTCCTTTTCTATAGGCTGTGTCGTCACGGGTACGTCTTCGCTTCCCCTTGGAGAGACTGGGCGTGGCTGCAGCGGCGGTTGCTCGACCCCTTCAGTGGTAGATGGTGAACGTGGAGGCAGCTGGTGTCTGATAGCTGTAGTACTGCGTGATCTGTCCACATCCACTGTCCAAGCTTCAGGGGCTCTGCCTTGTGACCTTGTAATCGGCATGTTGAATTCGGTTCAGGTATTCAAACTTCAAGGCAGGGTATCTATGTTCACAGCACACTTTAAATTCACACTAATGTGTCACTGTCTTCAAAGACGTACCTGTGTTTAATCTTCGGTGTTAATTCTTCAATGTTCAACACTAACTTCAAGTTCCACACTAAGTTCCACTATCTTCATACACAATTTTCAAGTTCAAGAACAAATCTTCAAAGTATAAGGCTTCAGGAATAAGTCTTCAGGCTTCAGGGATAATCCTTCAGTCTTCAAAACAAAACTTCACATTCCAAACTAAATTCTTCTATCTTCAAAGACAATCTTCAAAGTCCAAGAACAAATCTTCAAAGTATAAGGCTTCAGGAATAAGTCTTCAGGCTTCAGGGATAATCCTTCAGTCTTCAAAACAAAACTTCAAATTCCAAAATAAAATTCTTCTATCTTCAAAGTCCAAGAACAAATCTTCAAAGGATAAGTCTTCAGGTTTCAGGGATAATCCTTCAGTCTTCAAAACGAAACTTCAAATTCCAAAATAAATTCTTCTATCTTCAAAGTCCAAGAACAAATCTTCAAAGGATAAGTCTTCAGGAATAAGTCTTCAGGTTTCAGGGGTAATCCTTCAGTCTTCAAAACGAAACTTCAAATTCCAAATTAAATGCTTCTATCTACAAAGTCCGAGAACAAATCTTCAAAGGATAAGGCTTCAGGAATAAGTCTTCAGGAATAGAATAAGTCTTCAGGTTTCAGGGATAATCCTTCAGTCTTCAAAACGAAACTTCAAATTCCAAATTAAATTCTTCTATCTTCAAAGTCCAAGAACAAATCTTCAAAGGATAAGTCTTCAGGAATAGAATAAGTCTTCAGGTTTCAGGGATAATCCTTCAGTCTTCAAAATGAAACTTCAAATTCCAAACTAAATTCTTCTATCTTCAAAGTCCAAGAACAAATCTTCAAAGGATAAGTCTTCAGGCATAAGTCTTCAGGAATAGAATAAGTCTTCAGGTTTCAGGGATAATCCTTCAGTCTTCATTAATTCTTCATACTAAATCTTGAAGTTTTCGGGAATGTGTGTGTGTAATAGTCCCTCGGGAACATATCTTCGGGAACAAATCTTCTATTTCAGGGGCAACTTTCCATATAAATCTTCGGTCTTCCAGAACAATTCTTCAGGAATCTTGAAAATATCCGGCTCGCAAGGACCAGCAAATGTGCCGGACGGGCGTGATCGCTGGGCTCCAGGGTGAGGGAGGTTGTAATACCCAACCAGGGCTATCCCGGTATGAGGTCGGGCGTCTCCCAATCCACAGCGGCGCTGACGTCCTACACCTATAAGTTCCAGGTATCTTCAAGATTCCCGACTGTGGCTTCGTACTGATGTCTTCGTGTTCCGGGGTACTTACTTATATGAAGGGTTGATAAATAATAACACCAAGTTGAAAGTTCTTTAACTGTTCAGGGAGCGATTCGGGTCCTCTTGAGGGGTTCACTTGATGACGTATTTTGAGCCATAAAGTTCCTTGCTGATGACTACGAAATTAGCGGTCGTGACGCGCCCGCTTAAGTGGCTCGAATCTTTACCGTAACGAGGACCGCGAATTTCTCCCTGATTTTTCGTTTATTTTTGTTACGTTTACAAGCATTCTTACAGCTAAACCTCCCTAGTTAGGCACCCTATCCAGACATGTCATACATAACCGGATTCCTTGCGTAATCCCCTATCTATTGACACTACAGGAGCGACTGTGTGTCTTTCAGCTGAAAAGTTATTTCATTACAAAGGGGAAAACGGGTGAAAAATTACTATTATCCAGTCTGTCAGGTGGATTTCCTGTGAAACCCCTAAACCGATATTCAATTTCTAAACGGGTACCCAAAGTAGGTCTATCGAACTAAAGAAATCTAGTGTTTTCATAGTTACATCAAGATTTTTCAGGGCGTGAAGCGCCTCTGAAGACTGTAAGAAAAAACGTACTATTTTGCCCCTGCTCCCAACCTGTGCTCATCAAAAAGGTGGACTTCCCATTTGACCACAGGTCCAAGAATTACATCCAGGGCTAGGTCTCGGTCTAGGCTACCTGGACGTACCAAAAAACTATAGGGAAACTATATACGTCCCACCCTTTTGATGCTCACAAGGTTGCGACCAGTGGGTTAAATGAAAAACGACTCAATTTCATCTTTAATAGCTTTCTAGTACATACAATATGATGTCTAGGCTAGCACTATACCTATTCTATCTTATTATGCTATAAAATACAACATTCAAAAGGTTTTACTACCAATTATTCACTAAGAACGTTTCAGAACTTAAGACCCTATCTGGGTACATGGGCGCACGTAGTGGTACGCCCGCTGTCTATTAAGTTTTAAAACATTCTTAGCAGTAAATTACTTATAGTTTGAACAAAATTACGTATGGCGATGTTCCGACACGTACATACATTCTATTTAAGAAATTAGGGAATAAATAAACTAAGAAACTACTATATAACATTAACAAAATCTGAGTATGGTGACGCTCCGTCGCGAACACGTTTTCTAGGCATGGCGCCCAGGATGCATAACAAAATACCAAGCCTATTAGAGACAAACGCGATTTGATTGATTTCAAAAAATATTTAAACAGCTTCTATGAGCAGAAGGCGCTTAATTCAGTTATGGAATACCTAGATCATAATACAAATTATGTGGATAAATGTGCATTAAGAGTTACAGGTAGTTAAATGCTGTGATTATATTATATTTGTCACCCTCTAAATATATACTAAAATATTTAATAAAGGACAAAATTTGTCCTGTATTAATTATTATATATTACATTAACATTTAATGTTAGTTAACTTTGTTCTAGGATAAGTTTTATGTAATTTAGCGTGGAAAGGTTTTATCGTTTAATTTTAATAAAATGTAATTCTGTTACAAAAGTGACAATATTGATTTTTGTATGCCGTCAACGGCAAAACATAGTGTATCTACACATATTTTATTTACAACACCTGTTTTTACACCCACCTATGTTTTACAAATAAAAAACTTAGACTTTGGCTTTGAAAAGTTACTACCAATTCTCTTGTGAAGTACCTTCTTTCAAACATATGTTTCCATTGTATTCTGATAGTCGATAAAATTGCTCTTTGAATCTGTTTCTCTTTTATGCGGGTCTATCCGACCAAGTCTTTTTCAAATCATCATCAAACATTTTTCTCTCTAACACCACAAAGAACAAATAAATTAAATAACGCTTGAAAGTAAAATATGACTTCCAATAGCTTTATTGTCTGCTGTAATATTTTAAGCCTTGACTACTTTGCAATCCTATACATTTCGAATACTCGGTAACTTCGTCAGATGGCCCAATTCCGAATTGGCAGCATTGCCAAATTGGATAACAATGCTAATCACCGACTAACCTACTAAATTGCGATTTGATGGAGTGAAGAATCGATACTTGGGTTTATTGGAATGTTCTTTACTTTAAATATGAATACAAGGTTTAAATAAGTTCCTGGACAATTACTTTATCTCATTTCCAGTATTTCTTTGTCATTAAAAAAGGACGGATTGATAAGCAAATTGTCAAGTGTACATACATTCAAATCACAAAAATGTCTTTCTACGCCAGTCGTATGGAACGGCTGTAACACGGCCAATTGACGTAGTTTGCCAATTACCTGACAACTGATAATTATGGACATTGGATTATTTAATAGTAGCTTTCGTCCGCGAAGATTCTACAACTAAAGGGCCCGTTTGAGGCTGACAACAAAACGAATACGGCGATATAGGCGTGCCGATCTGATGGGACACTTAGTTATATTTTTTGCCAAATTGGCCTGATCTTGACCTCGATATCGCCTGATGGATGAGGCGGACGATGGAACGGAATGCTTAGAAGATGACTGTTCACTCTTGCATTGCAGGCTGACGAAGACTGCGAAGTTTGAGGCCCTATTTCTTTCATTGCGTTGAAAACAGAAGGTAAATATGGCAAGGTACATCCGAAGGCAATGAGATGCTGCGATGGCAGAGGCGGGTCTTTGTGAATGTCTGATAAAGCTATAGAACTGTTTTCAGCCATGTTGTTGTTTTCAGACTCTTACTGACTAAAACCCACCCGTGTTCCTTCAGTTGCCTGTGCCAGGGGCCACGGTACCCTCTCAGACTTTCCCGCAACCCTAGCAGGCATCGGCCCTAGCGGACCCCGTCATTGGTGCTGACATCTCTTTGAGGCGCGCGTGAAACACAACGCGCCGTCGACCCGGGCCTGGTCCTTATCGAACGGCGAGCTGCCCATTGCTCGCCATTCGCAAGCCCGCGCCTACGGTGGCCGGGAATCGGCCTGCGATTCCCGACGCCCAAGGCGTCTCCTGCGGCGACTAGGGGCGTGAGGGCGCGAATTTTGCCTCTCCCTCACGCGTTCCGCATCCTCCTTCGCGAACATTACTGCATCGCAGAAGGAGGTGACGGCTTCCCAAGCCCTCTCGCTCCGTACCATGGCCTGGACCAGTAGTACCTGGTAGTTTTTATAATTTCGCGTAGGGCATATGAAAATTTTGACAGCTTTGCTCTTGTTTTCTGTATATGGGATTTCCAATTTATATGCGCATTGGAAGCAATTGAGAGAACATCGAAAGATCTGCGCAATGACTCGAGATGTTTTGGAGGCGCAGTGATTTTACTGTCTGGCGATTTCCACCAAACATTGCTCGTCATTCCAAGATCGACTGTTGCCGATGAAATAAATGCTTGCTATGTGAAAAAACTTCAGCTGGCAGCAAACATGAGAGTTGCAGTGCTGAACGATCCATCTGCTCAAGATTTCTCTAAGCAATAGGGAATATGCATGTTATTTAAATTTGGTTCAAATATTTTTATTCCGAATCTTTATTGGCCCGACATTTGAACCACCTCATTATTTTAGTAATTAATACCTTTTAAAGTACTTAAAAATAATAAATAAAACTGCAAATTAAGCGAGGGAAATTCAAATTTATAAAACGCAACACCATTGGTTAAAACAAAACGTGACGTCAAAATAATAGGTCAACAAGTTCGTATTGCTTACATTTGTATGGCATTGCAGGCTTTTGATTAGAAAATATTGTAATAACGCGTGTGTTGTGTATATATTTATTGTTTATGTGTAATTCTTGTATACTAGTGAGATTAGCAATCATTTAAGAAAATTACTGAAAGTGGTTTTGTAAAAGCACAACCGGATAATCTGCCGTGAATAGATCCATTCATGAAGTCGTCTAATTTTCTTTCAAATCCAAATTTTACGTGCGCTGAAGTAAAAGGAGTGAAAGCTGCAAGGTAATGATTCTATAATAACACATTACGTACGTTATTTTAGCCATAAATACAATCCTAAATAGGTATATTGAGGAGTAAACATAACCTATAATTTTTGATTCACAACAATGTAAACATGTTATTGCAATCGATCACTAATAAAGAACTTTATTATTGATCGATGGTTATTGCAAATACTTCATCTCTTTGGATAATCATACACCATTCCTTACGTATTTTTGCACCTATCGGAACTGGAAAAACACTTTATCAGGTGCACTTCTGATTGGTAGTATTTCTGCATTCAGGCACAATGCAATACTTATAAATAAATTTGCTTTTGAGCTTTTTACACGCTGAAATAAGTTAAGAACGAGAACACCTGTAGCAGACCTGTAGTAAACAATGGACTGGACTGTCACTGGACTTAGTATTTGACGTCATCAACAGAGCGCGCGAAAATGGCGGCGTTTAAATAGCTCGAAATTATTATCTATTTTAAATATTTTTTTAAACCTAATTACAGCATTTTTTAACAGTATTTATATTTTTCACTATGTTATAACGGTGTAAACAATGTATTAAAAATATTAAATAAATACATGCATATACCCTATTGCTGACTATCGATAATTACCGTGTTCCTGTCGACGAATCGTCCGGAATGATTCCATTTCCTCCGATTTTTTTGCAATTTTGTCTCATCGAAAGACGAGCTCATCAACAAAGTATTCCCGAAAATTATTGCTAACCACAAAAGTAACGAATGTTTGAGTGAGCGAACAATTTTAGCAGCTAAGAATAAAGATGTGGGTGACTTAAACTTTGTAATTCAGAATCAAATCGTTGGTACTCCGCATTTATTCAAATCTTTTGACTGTGTAACAAACGAAGACAAAGCCACCAACTATTCAACGGAATTTGTAAACTCCTAAGATGTGCCAGCCTTACCACCGCACAATTTACAAATAAAGATTGGCTCCGTTTCTTTCTTTCTTTCTATCAATGTGATTCACGCGACGATATCAAAGGAAAATTAAATGGTGAGGAAGTTCTCATTCCGATGATTCCGATGATCCCAAACGATATGCCCTTTGAGTTTAAATTAATTTAATTACTGATTAACTTTGCATTCACCATGATGATTAATAAATCACAAGGCTAATCCTTGAGTGTTTGTGGTCTGAATTTAGAAAATGCATGTTTTTCTTATGGTCAATTGTACGTGGCATGTTCACGTGTCGGAAAACCATCCGCTGTGTTTGTTTTTGCGCCTGATATCGAAACGAAAAATGTCGTATATCATAAGGTGCTTCACTGAAGAGAATCGACCCAAGAGTAACCCATGTAGCAAAATACATAGCTTCATCAAAGCGAATGTCCATAGAAATACTTAAATTTTGTACTTTTATTGAATTTTTATTCTCTTTATAATATTATCCTAATGAACTATTGAACTTAATAATTTTTTGTATTAATTTCAATACGTTATTAAAATCATAAATTAAGTTTAGCTAAAAGGTATCAATCACTACATTCATTGAATTTGGCGGTACGAAGTTATGTAAATAAACGAATATATGAACTCATATAACTTGTCAGTAGGTAAGCTAATTCTGGAGAAAGAACAAACATTGTCTTGATTTAATCTCAGTGACCTCAAAAATTATCGTTTATTTATTTGAATGTATTTGCCAAAAATAACGTGATTTGACAGCAGCTGCTGTATTTTCTAATATAGTCCATAAAATGCACATGCTTAGGGTGCTGGTCGGTGACTCGTAAAGCGGTTTAGGTAAAGGCATGGAGCTACACTTTACTGGAATTACAGCACATGCCAGGAGTTTCTTTATGTGGCGGCATCTATAACACAGCAATCGAACTACGCATCATCGCCACACAAAATCCAGTTTCGCGCAAGCAGAGTTATCCACGCGATTAGCATATTGTTATATGTATATGAGTACAATGTCCCGACATCAATAGTCAGGCAGTAGCTCACCAGACACAACATCCGTCTGGTTGGAAGATTCTATTCCACATTCCTCTATAGGCATTACAATGGATAAACTTTTAAATAGCTATAATTTTATCAGTTTCGTATGCAATCTTTGGCTCATACATCATTCCGTATAAAGGCTTGACTTTCGGAGATAAACCTCTTCTTTCTGATCCACATTCTTCTTTCTGTTCGACTGTTCAATTAGGTAGTTCTTCTTTGGGTTTTGAATGAGATGAAAAATTCACATTTACGTTGTTTTTTTGACCGTGACGTTGTAAAAGCACGATGTCATTTGCGAGAAAGTTTAGAAATAGAAATATCATCATTTTCTTGTCGAACGTTCTAGAATCGGTAAATAAACGTCAAAATGACCTTTAGATAAATCCTGACTAAAACGCAGTCTCGCATCGGGATTGCCATCAATTCCAAACTTTGCAAATAATTCGCCATTACGATAAACCTCGAACACGTACGGATAGATTTGTCCAGCTGCGGTTAATTCACACGCACTGCCATACGTATCGGGTAGTGACATTTCTGCAAAGTAATCGTCCGCACTACCATAATTATTACCAGATCTGTCGTGGGACTGTATTGCAAATTCGTCCCAGTTGTTCACAACATGTTCCACAATTCGTTCTCGTATCTCTTGAGCGAAACATTCATCGCCATGCAACAGATAAGAGATAGCCCTGAACAAGCAAGCTCCATCGCCAACTATTGAAATGACGTTATGCGGTGTTTCTATACCATTTACGTTCAAATTTTCAGCTTCCATGGCGCAGAAAGTTAACAAAATGTTACTATTAAACAAGCAACAGTTTTTCTAACAACAATACAATACCATTAACACCAACAACGACAAACAATAACACAAAGAATAGCGACAAATAACCACGACCAACAACAACAACCAAAACTACGTTTTAGTTTTCTATGAGCGCAGCAAGATTCCGTACTAAACTAAAATGAACAGACAAAAACAGCCGCTGGTTTGCCGTAGAGTTGTGCGTAATATACAACGTTACAAGGTTCTATTGGCGCGTGGTCAAAATGGAAACTGACACCGACATCTTGTTTTGTCAATACCATTTCTGTGACAAGTTCACAAATTACCAACAACGCCCCCTGTCAATGTCATTCAGGCGCCAAAAGATTCTTGTAGCATTTGACATCAAAATGACATAGTGTCAAGATACATAATTTAAGCTCTATTTATGATTTATGAAAAAAGGATGAGGTTCGAACTGTATGTATTTTTTAAGTAGGTAACTTACGTCATAATTCCGTCATTTCTCAGCTGAATTCAATAACTCTTTTTATTTGAAAGAGTGTACTTTCAATACCTACGGTTTCATAATAAAATGGTGAAGATCCGAAGAAGACGTTCGGAGATTGACAATGGAACTTCTCAATATCGAACAGTACACGTATTCTGATTTGGTTATTTACCAATCCGTGATCAACTGATCTTGGACTTCAAAGATACCCCATGGAACTCCTCATCGACGAACAGTAAACATTATTGTGAAAAGGGAATCGTACTGAGAGTGAAAAACAGCTTCTGGTTAGGTACCTAATAGTGATCATATCATAGACTTCGAAGATATCTAACGGAACTCCGCAACGAAGAGTACCTATACATTAATTAATTAGATTGTTCTACGGAAAACGAAAAAAGTTTCCGTAAGTTAGAGTTAGATATATATTGACATAGCAAGCACAAATGGTTTATTTAATAATTAACTTTTTTGTATAAAATACAACCGACTTCCAAACGAAACAATACAACTGCAAAAAAAAATTAGTATCGGAAGTCGGTGCCAAGAAATAAAACAAAACCATTTTTTTTTCTGACAGACTTTCTAGTTTTTGAGATAGGGGTTAAGAGTTTAGTAACCATAATTAAAAATGTAACCTGTAAAACTACTATTACCTGTCCAGTACTGAAACCAAAACACAAGAATTTGCAGCTAGTGTTAGGATACCAGCTTGTGCCATAAACAACGTTAGTTCCGGTGTTTGAAGAGCCACCTTTAGTGCCAAACCGACACCGATTTCCAACACTAAAAGTTCACAGATTTCTCTGTGGTCGTAAATGTAGAGATTTACTTACATTAGTAAAAGTGGAAGATATTTTAAAAAGGGGTTTTTATGGTTGAATGTAATGAAGGGAGTGAAACATTATGCGATTTAATCGAAATATAAAAAAAACATTCAAATCAAAAACCTAAATCATAGAATTCGAATTGAATTACGGTAGTGCAAGCCAGAATAAATTACGATCGCCTTTCGCGAAGGCAAATATCGATGAGATTAATAATGTAGGAAAGTATGTAGTATCTAGTGAAGTTTTTGGAGACACAATTATTTGACATTTAATTGTTTTGTTTATATCGACTAGAAATAATGACTTTATTGTGTTTATCTCTACAACTTGTTTTTTTCATTAGGTCCATCCATGGCCTTGCGAATTTCTTTTTTATGGGGTTCATAATCATGTTATGCTGATATAAAGGACTTCCATCGCCTTGCTTGTTGATTTTATGACTGGAACTGTATTTATTTAAGTAACAATGACAATAAAACAACCATTTACTGTGTTGTGGATTGGTTTTCATGGGTAAGTAATAATGTGGATCGCCCGGAGGACACGGTGGAGCTTACGGTGGAGGTCTGCCCTGCTTGGGCGGAACACCGCCGTGTCCTCGTGCAGACGATAGGCGGTGGCGATCTCTCGCGTCCGGCCCTGGTCCAGGCCATGGTATGGAGTGAGAGGGCATGGGAAGCCGTCACCTCCTTCTGCGAAGCAGTAATGCTTGCGAAGGAGGAGGCGGAACACGTGAGGGAGAGGCAAAATGCGCGCCCTCACGTCCCTAGCCACCGCAGGAGACGCCCTGGGCGTCGGGAATCCCAAGCTGATTCCCGGCCACCGCAGGCGCGGGCTTGCGGACGGCAAACAATGGGTAGCTCGCCGTCCGATAAGAACCAGGCCTGGGTCGATGGCGCGTTGTGTTCAACGCGCGCCTCAAAAAATGTCAGCACCAACGATGGGGTCCGCCAGGGCCGATGCCTGCCAGGGTTGCGGAAAAGTCCGAAAGGGTTACCATGGCCCCTGGCACATGCAACTGAAAGAACACGAGTGGGTTTTAGTCAGTAAGAGTCTGGCACGCCCTCCCGCGTTGCCCAGAGCGGGAGAACTTATTTGACGATTTCCCACCCTCAAAAAAAATAAAAAGGCCGTGGTTAATTGTATACTTCATTTTATTAGTAATTCTCTGCATAATCTACTGCCAGACGTTATAACCCCGGTTTTCGCCAAGAGCCGATGCAATGCATTCTAGCACTATTCATCACTAGATACACTGCTGGATAGGTCTAGGTAGGTCTTCCATAAAATCGGTCAACAAGTCTTTATTTCTAACGTGATTCTATCGCACTTAATATTTCCATGAGTTATCAGCAGAGGTCGGAATTAGGTAGTTATTTTTGTACTAACACTGCTTTCATACAGCGAAAGATTAAAGTGGATATGCCTCAAATCCCGAGATGAGTGAAAGAACACTATCTTTCCACTTCGTCATAGTTGCGTATATATTAATATTCTAGTGTTATTTATTTTAGAAGTATGTATGTATGTTTGTATGTATGTATGTATATTCTCATATTATTTGTTTTATTTTATTATGTGAATTGTTTTTGATTTTATGTATATTATTTTCTCTTTTACTCTTACACACGCTGTCTACATCTCTAAATCTACTATCCTATCGCAGGTATGCTGGAAGAGATTTCATTACAAATAAGCATCACCTTTGTACCTATTTTTCTGTTATTTTCTTCTTGTCCGTTTATATAAGTGTGTACATAAATGGTTAAATAAATAAATGAGTTTTCAAGAGCAGAATAATCCCATGATTTATTAAATAAAAAAGCTATTTACTTTTACACAATTTAAACCACTGCACGCCCGATGTTGCAAAATTCCAATGCGCAAAAATTGTATGTTAATTATCTTTGTTTTATTTGTCTGTCTATCTCTGAAGTCTTTATTATTATTTATTTGTAATATTGTTGGCCACACGGGATTGTCCATCAGAAATCCCGGGAAGATCCATATTAATATCAACATTTCGATGCAAGTACATACATAACTCTACCTGATTCCAACCTCTGATTATCAGCTCCTATTCAGCCAGTCTCTACCTGTTAGCCTATTCAGCCTATTATTGTCCACTGCAGGGCAAAGGCCTCTTCTTATACAGAGAAGGCACGAGCATTGATCACCACGCTTGCTCAAGACGGGTTGGCGATTGCAGACTTGTACTACTGACAAGTCCTGAGGGGCAATTCTCGTACTTAAAATACGTTCGAATTCAAGTCGCAATCTCATCTCAGCGACAATCAATGTCAAAAACTTGTCAAAAATGTATGTAATTTGCAATGACTAAAGACTAAGAGAGGACATGAACTAAAAGATCTATATAAATTATACATTATGGAAATATCATACGATTCTATACAGAAATAAAAAAATATACATGTTTCTTTCTAACTTATGCAATTCTGCAAGTGTCAAAAAGAGAAAACCGTATTTTGTCAGTTTTCTAAAATTGCAATATTGAAGTATGACGTCACGGAAGCCCTGCCCATCGGCCGGTTCGCCATTTTAGTTTCTGGTTTTGAGTACTTCTCAGAGTGTACATGAAGTGTCATTTGGCGTTATCGTGCGACTAAATATTAAGTTTTTTTCCATTTTGAGAACATTTTGAGTGCTGTAAATTTGACTGAGGCTGTCTGTGATAGAGGAAACCATGCCTAAATGTTGTGTGAGGGGCTGTGGCTCGAATTACAGTAAAAAAGCGCCTCTGATATCCCTGCACAAGTAAGTCGATAGAATTCATAGATTAATAAGTTTCCTATATAAATTTATACCAATTTCTAGTCTCAATTCATGTTTATTACTGTTCGGTCATAGATTATTGCCTATTCATAGTCTTTCGAACGATATATTTCCTTATTTTGGTTTTGTTTACTACGTATTTTTATTGACAAATATAGTGTTGTGATTGTGTAATTTGCACAACGAATCGATTTTGCATCGATAAAAACCAAATTTCGTTTGAATATTTAGCATGAAAGAATATACACATTTATGTTAGTTTGCGTGTTTTGTTTGTGTTTTTAGGTTACCAAAAAATGATAAACTTAAAAGTAAGTGGCTTGAATCACTGGGTCAAGAAAATATCGACTCCAGCCAGGAAAAAGTATTTGTTTGTTCACTACATTTTGAAGAGTTTTGTATTAATAGAAGTCTTGATATAGTGAGACTTCACGACAATGCAATACCGACAAGGCTCCCTAAGGTAAATTATCACATTTTCATTGTAAGCCTACATTTACCCATATATTCGAAAATAATGTTGGAGCTGATGAAGATTGTACAACCTATCTTTGCATTGTATAAATTCCATCTCATAGTATTGTATAATTGCATAGCACATGTGTGAGCACTATGTACCCACTATAAAGGTTACTGGGTTCGTCTTTCATTGACTTGAATGTGCCCTGGCGGCTGAGAGTATGTCATGCTCACTCAAATGTGTCGCTGGTGGTGGCGTGTGTATTGGATCATTGAGTTCCCTTCAAAATGGTTGAGCTGAATGGTGCTGATCCATACGTCATGTTCGTGAACGGGCGCCGTCATAATAATTTGAGTCATAATACATTATTATTTCCCTGTACATTTATTGTAGACAGGCAGACTTTATTGTATTTCACATTATTGGTGTACTTAATACTAATTACAAACTGATATTATTGTATCTATTTGAAATAAAACGGTTCTCCCATTAAATGCATAATATCGATTTCTGTTGTTTTATTTTGTTAATAATCGGTGTAGTTTTGAATTCCTTGTTGCAGTTTAATTTACTCTTCTTCTAGCTTGATTATCACGAGCAACTATTAATCATAGAGTAAATAATATCAAGTACAATTAATTTTAAATGAACCGCCAAATTGATGATTTTTGCAATTTTTCAGTCAGATTACGCAACTACAGGCTTTTTTGTACTTAATCCATAATGCGACGTCCTAGAATGAGAATCGAATAACACCCTACTTACCTACTATCTACTTAAAATCAAAAACCTTATTTTAATGTATGTGATTTCGATTAATCGATTTGTAATCAACACGATGAACAAAATCATTGCAAAGAATGAGCAGAGGACAACACTAGGTAATGGGCGGAGCCTACGCCATTTTACTTTCCACGCGGGCACGCGATACGATCTTTTAGTTCATGTCCTCTCTTATTCTTTAGTCATTGGTAATTTGACTGTATTTTTGTCAGATTGAGACTGAGATCAGAATGTGAACGTGCTTAAAATTACGGGAATTACCCTTTTTCCTACACCGATATCAGTAATGTCCAAGATAAACTCAGAAAGCGTAGTGGGTTTTATAACTTGTGAAGAATAAAACCGGTAATACCAAAGAATTTATACTGAATTCCTATTTTCAGACGAACTATTAAAGCCATACGTCGCAGTCGTCCAACACGACGCACTAAGCAAGTAAACACCCGTCGTCTTGACGTAGATGAGAACAGAAACAAAAGTAACAAAACACAAGATTTATTACCAGAAAAAGTGGCCTTTTCAAATTGTCAGCTTGCTTCATAGTATGTACGAATATACAGGCTGTTAGGTTAAATGAGGGACATATTGGAGTGTAGTACTATACCAACATCTAAGTACGATCGAATCAAACCTAGCATAGCTTGCCAAAATCAAATCTTTAAAAGCTGTCCTTTTTCAAATTCCATAGTTGGTCCCATAGTAAAAGTTGTTCATTTTCATGAGTAGGTACTTATAGTATTTTTATATCACGAACCGACACGTGCTTTACTTGTGGTTACCAAGTGTACAAACACGCTGTCAATGTGTGTGTAAGCGCAGGTGCTCTCGGTCACAGTCCGTGACAATGGCGAAGTTGGCCGTGTGCAAGTTTGTTCACTTCAGTCATCTTCCCGCATACATATTTTTTTTTTTTGAGGATGTGAAATCATCAAATGACTCCTCCCGCTCTGGGTGGAGCGGAAGGGAGTGTCAGACTCTTACTGACTAAAACCCACCCGTGTTCCTTCCTTGGCCCTTTATGTTCCGGGTCAGCGGTACCCCTTTCGGATGATCCCGCTTTCCCGGCAGGCTTGGGCCCTAGTGGGCCCCCTCTTCGATGCTGACATCTCTTTGAGGCGCGCGTGGTACACGTCCGCGCCGTCCAGCACGGGCCTGGTCCTGATCGGACGGTGAGCTACCCATTACTCACCGCCCGCAGGCCCGCGCCTACGGTGGCCGGGAATCGTCACGCGGCTCCCGACGCCCGGAGCGTCCACCGCGGCGGCTTGGACGGGAGACTCTCTCCCTCTCCCGTCCCGCCACCTCCTTCGCTAGCATGACTGCTTCGCAGAAGGAGGTGATTCCCGCATACATTCACAGCGTGTTTGTACACTTGGTTACCACAAGTAACGCGCGCGTCGCTTTGTGAGATAAAAATACTGTACTACATAACATCACCATAAAGTATGTCCCTCGTTTAACCAAACACTCTGTATATATAATGGACTTGAAATAGTGGGTAATGAGTCGGAAAATGTCCACAAAAGTTGGCAAGGCACTTGAAGGTAATATATTATGTAGTTTAGTTAGTCAGTTAAAGTGCTAAATAATAGATGGATAGATTTATTCATTAATATGTGTGCGGCGGGGGCGGCGCCATGTTGGATTCTTTGGAGAAATATAAGTGCCATCATCATCATTCTCAGCCCGACTCCAGCCACTGCTGAGCATGATGCTCAATTTTTTTGTGCCAATCTCCACACTTCTGTGCCATATAATCAGCCTATAATTTTCCCACTGCTTGAGACCACAGGCCTCCGCTCCGTGAGAGGGAGTCGGCCATCATCCACCTAGCCGAACCAGTGCGGATTGGTGGATGTCACTTATCTTCGAATTTTTGTTTCTAGGACATGCCGGTTTCCACACGATGTTTTCCTTCACCGTTGTGGCAGCAGTGGTGATGAAATTAAATACCCCAAGAAAAGTGACTGCTTGGGTTCGAACTAACGACCTTACAACTCGTAAGTCGGGTCCAATACCACTGAGCTACTACGGCTCCCTTTCCTAAAGATCCCTACAGTCCCCATTTCTTATCAAGATAAACTAGCCAATATAATAGTGTTTTAACCACTTGGGACGTAAATCTTACGCAAAATGTCGTAACAAAATTGTCCTGTCCGTACATATTTAGTAGGTAGTCTGTGTTTTAGAATAGTGTATAAGAAAGCTTCTGTATAATTTAGGGCAAAAAAAAATCTAGTATTCAAAGTTCAAGATATCCTAGCGCTAAAATTATGCTGTAGCTTGGTAACAGCGCGGGAATCGTTTCTATTGCTTGAAGGAAGGAACTGTTTTCATTATAAACTATACCTGCATAATCTTTAGTCAAGTAGCATTGCTGTGTTCCAGTTTGAAAGTTCCAGATGCTAGTGAAATTCAAGACTCATACTAAATTCTATGAAGCAAGCTAGAGTTACCATTTTTGATTAATTAATGTGAATAAGCTGGGATTTTAATGGGAAAATATTTCAAGGTTAGACACCTTCTTATATTAATGAACCTCTAAAAAAATTGCGCTTCTAATGATGCACACTTTATTAAATAATTGAGCTTCTTATAAACTTTCTGGCCTTTTCTCACAGCCACTCGCAGTAACTAAGCTAGGGTACCCCGACCAAACGGGTTAGGTTATGTCGGAACTGTGACAGGCACGGCACCCTGTCGTTAGGCACGGCTCCCTGTCGTTAGGCACGGCTCCCTGTCGTATCGGGTGACGCAGTTGCTCTCGGGGCATGGTTGTTTCGGGAAGTACTTGTGTCGCATAAACAGGGAGCCGGACGCCCGGTGTCACCACTGCGTCGACTGCCGGGAGGACACGGCGCGGAATACGCTGGCAGAGTGTGCCGCTTGTGAGGAGCCGTGCCGTGCCCTCATCTCAGAAGTAGGCGGTGACTTGTCGCTGCCGGCCGTAGTCGAGTCGATGGTCGGCAGCGACGAGTCCCGGGACGCGGTGGTTTCCTTCTGCAAAACAGTCGTCTCGCAGAAGGAGGCTGCGGAAAGGGAGAGCGAGATCTCGTCCACTCACCCGGCCCGCAGAAGGCGCACCGGGTGTCGGCGGAGGGCGGACAACGCCCACTTCCAGCCCCCCTAAATGGGTCCAGGGGCGACGGACTCGGGGACGCCCGTTGCTACCCACACATCAGGACCCGAGGTGGCGGCGCGTAGTGTTCCACGCGCGCCCCTCTTAGACGGCGCGGGGGGAGTCAAACACCTCACTCCCCCCCAGACCCGAAGAGGCCCGCGGTGGCGGGCCAGTCAGGGGCTGTGGAAGGATCGTACGTTCCCGCGACCCCCGGCGTAGGTGTGAGATCGAACACCGGGGTGGTTTTTAGTCAGCAAGAGTCTGACAGACCCCGCCGCCCGCCCCAGTGCGGCGGACATCCATGCGGATTTTCCACTCCAGAAACAAAAAAAAAGGTCAGATTTATGACCAACCACGTACAACCAGTGCCCCGGCAGCGGCCGGTGCTATATTCAAGATGGCCGCAGTTACTCGGCTATTTAGTATTTTTAGGACCAAAAAAATTTAACATTTGAGGTTTACAAAAAGAAGCGTGCGCAATCATTACAATGTTCAATAATATATTTAAGAGCGCAAAATGTGAATTAATAGAGGTTCGATTAAATATATGCCATTTAAATATAAATGGCAATGGAAGGTAACTGCCATATCCCTAAGAGCCCAACTCTTTGGCGAATATAAGCGTTACGTTATTTTTTTTCTATAAAATCAAGAAATAGAATTGAATTGCAGAAGTTGAATAAAACCATACATCAAAGAACTAAAACATAATCTTCTCTAAACCGAATGAAACGTATTCCAGAAAATAATTTCTCAAAAATATTACAGCAATATCTGTCCCAAAGTATTCTAAATTCAACTGTGACCGGGCGGCGGTATCTATGATTTATTTCAACCGTATTTCATATCGCATAAGCACTTGGAGGGCGATGGTAAGGTTTTTTTAAATTTAAAAGCGCGCGTGGATAAATCTAATATTGGAATGCCCTGAGTATTTTGAATCATCTAGCAAGCACTTTTTTTGTTTTCATAGTGCAAAATGCAATTCCTTCTTGAATTTTTGGTTTAATTTAGATTTATTTTATATTTATTATTCTAATTACTGTATTTTTTATGGCTTTTGATAAGGTTTTTAGTACATATTCTTGTATTTTTAGGGTGCCGTACCACAAAAGGAAAAAACGGATCCCTTATAGGATCACTATTCATTGTCCGTCTGTCAGCCTGTCAAGACCCTTTTTCTCAGGAACACGTGGAGGTTTTAACTTGAATTTAATATCAAATACGTCTGTACGGTGCCTTGGAGCTCTGAAAAATCAAGCTTCTAAGTCAACCCAAAAAAAGTACGGCCATTTATGCGACATAATATTTTGATACTTACATGCAAATAAATCAAAACCTTTAAGGTACTTCCCGTTGACCTAGATTCATAAAATTTGGCAAGAAGCAAATCTCACAGCACAAATAAAGGAAAACGTCCGAAAATTGTTAATTTGTAGATTTATCATAATAACAAAAAAAAAACATGCGGGACAGTCTTTGGGGACTGCCGATAGAAGTGAAAACTAAGTAACTTGTGAATTGTATCGTCGAGCTATTAGATTATTATTTATGAATTACACACATCAAAAGTGTCTAGGGATCAACATATATTTTTGCAATAACTTTTCTCCTGATTGATATTAATTAAAATTTTCTTTAAGGATTCATAAAATAAAGTGTTTTCGTTTGTCACAGTAACGATAAACCAAGTCACCTTTGCATTAATAAAGAAATTTGCCATTTTCCTAATAAAGGGATTTTTGACATTTGAACCACTAACACAAAAGTTCGAAAAAAAGACTGAAATAACAGTTTTCTTTAAAATTTTATTGGGTAACTTAAACAATTAATAATCCGTGTTTCTACCGCGAACACTAACTACACAAGAACATCGGTTTGGCATACTCAAAATGAGTTCATCCAAATCACGCTGTGGAATGGCCGCCCATGTTCGTTGCAACAACAAAAAAAGGTCTTCTTGCGACTGGATACCCTCCATATTCGGCAGAGCTCTTCTCTGTAGCATATCCCATGCATGCTCAATCGGGTTCAAGTCTGGCGACTGAGCAGGCCAGGGCAGGACATTGATGTTAGCTGCGGCGAGAGTCTGTCTTACAACTCTTGCGGTGTGCGGTCGTGCATTATCATGCATTAACTGAAATAAGGGACCGATTTGCACTTGTAGAGGAACGATGACGTCTGATACAATCGTCTCAGCATAAATTTGAGCGTTGAGGTTGCCTCTGATCCAAATCAACTCAGTTCTTCCGCCGATCCAAATACCCGCCCATACCATGATGGTTCCACCACTATAAGGATGGACTTCCTGGCAGGATTTTAATCGCTGTTGGCGTCCAGGGGTTCTCCAGTGTCGTATACGTCTTGTATCCGGTCTCATACCAAAACGAGACTCATCAGAAAAGCACACGAAACGCCATTGTTCTTCTGCCCAATTTCTGTGTTCAAGAGCCCATTGATATCGAATCCTACGATTGTGCATTGCTATAGGTGGTACCCGTAGCGGTCTTCGGGAATGAAGGTTCACTTCATGCAAGCGGTTTCTGACTGTTTGGTCGCTAATTAAGTTCCCTGAAGAGTGATGAAGCCTCACGGCTAACATCATGGCGGTTATTGTTGGAGCTCTTCGAGTTAAGATTTGAATGTATCGGTCTTGTCTCCGTGTGGTGCAGCGATACCGTCCTCCATGGCGCTCAGCCACGGTACCAGTGCTTCGGTAACGTGTCCAAAGTCGACTGATAACACTCTGACTTGTATTCAGAGCTAAAGCCACAGTACGTTGCCGGGAACCAGCTTCTATCATTCCCACGGCTCTGAGCATTTCTTCCCTGCTTAAATGACGTCGCCGCTCCATAATAACGTTGGTTTTAATCAGTAGTAGGGAAACAGTAGCACTAATAATGTCTTCAATGCGTTGTATGTTTTTATAGGGAAAATATTGACAGCTGATTTTCATCTTTTACTCGAATTTGATTCACAGTTCCTGATTCAAATTATGAAATGCACCAAAAAGGATCCATATAAATTTATAAAATCATAAATTTATTACAAAGCCACATCTTAATCTCAAGAAATCCGCATAAAAATGCTTGATCCCTAGACACTTTTGATGTGTGTATTTTTGGTTTGTAAAGAAGTGTTAATAACCAATTGAAACTTTAATCCTTGGTCATAAACACTATACTAATAACGCACGGAGGTATATCTATGTACAGGGTGGGCCAGAAAGAATTGCGAATTTTAAAAAATCATTAAAAAAAATAAGTACATTCAAATACAAATTTTTATTTCTATAAAAATGGACATCTGGGAAATTCATTTCTTAAAAATAACGTTATCCAGGTGTGCACCATCGCGCTGCAAACATTCTTCGAATCTGAACCTCAAATTGGTAAAAACTCGCTGGCACATTGCACGGGGAATAGCTGCCATTTCTTCCCGGATATTGGTCTTCAACTGGTTAATCGTGGCTGGGTTATTGGAGTAGACTCTACTTTTAGGTATCCCCACAAAAAAAAGTCCGGTGGCGTTAAATCCAGACTTCTAGGAGGCCATGCAATGTCACCTCGGCGCGATATCAGTTTCCCAACAAACATCTCGTTTACGACCGCCAAAGAGGCATTAGCTGTATGACATGTCGCGAAATCTTGTTGAAACCATGTCGCACAATTATAGGCTTTAAATTGTTGCAGTTGTGGAAAAAAAAATCCCTTAACATGGCTATGTATCGGTCAGAATTTACAGTGACAAATTGGCCTTGTCGATTTTCGAAGAAGTAGGGTCCGATAATTTCGTGCGCTGACATGGCCGCCCAAACGGTTACTTTCAGCGAATGCAGAGGCTTTTGATGTTTTACACGTGGATTCTCTGCAGCCCAGTAACGGCAATTCTGTTTATTCACTTGCCCATTTATGTGAAAATGGGCTTCGTCGGAGAACAGAATATTGTTGAAACTCCGAAAGCGTTCCAACATTGTTTTAACAAAAGCTCGTCGTAAAATCGGATCATTTGGCTGTAATTCCTGCACAAGTTGAATTTTATACGGGTGCTATTTCAGATCTTTCAACAAAATGCGACGCAAAGATGTTCTGGATACCACAAGTTCGGCTGAACGCTTTCGAGTCGATAGTGCTGGATTACGTTGAACTGAAGCTCTAACTTGTTCAATTGTGTCTTCCGTTCTTGTTGACCTTGGGCGTCCCGCAGGCTTCTGTTTGAGAGTCGAACCAGTAGCTTCGAACTTTCTGACCCACGATCGAATCACACGTTCCTTCGTACACTGATTTAGGTCATGTAATCCAAACTCACGCCGAAATAAACGCCGAACAATAGCGCACGAATCGCGATTTTTGTAATAATGTTTAACGCAGAATGCACGTTGCGCTCCAGTGCGCTCCAGTGTGGAGTGCAGTCCATCACGACTAAATTTCCGAGAACCGAGCTACTTAACCCCACCACCCACGCAGTCCCCTCTCTAAAGCTTCAAACGCAAGAGTGTTTTCAAAATCGTACGCCTTTCTGGCCTACCCTGTACATAAATATATGCTGCCGCTGAAAACCAGCGCTGGGGCTCTGCCTTGCATAGGGTCGCAGCATAATGCTGAGTGATAGCCGTTTTGCATGGATGTGACGCATGTTTCCCCCACATTTTCTTTCTTTCTTTCTTACACAGTATAGATATAGCTCATGGGAAGCATGCGGTGACGAAGACGCGAGTTTCACTCTTTTTTGTTCACTCAAAAAGTACACCTAATACACAGTAAACATATAGCTCATGGAAAGCGTTCGGTGACAATGACGCGAATTCCATGATTTTTGTTCACCCAAAAAGTGCTCAACGAGCCTTAAGAAGTTTTGACTTTAAAAAAAAAGCGATTACAAACTTACATTTGCTGTTGCAGATTTGACCGTGACGTATGGGAGAACATGTTTTTCAACTTTAAGTTAGAACATATTTTAAGGCGCGGTAAGAAGAAAATCTATTACAGCAACAAGTTAAATTCAAAACAGCGATGCGTTTGATGTTAGTTGAATCGAATTACCATCAAAATAAAAGTAATCTTGCAGTTTGCATTAAATTTAAAAATAAATGCACGGCTCAGTGGAATATTTTTTAGGTATTTTAATAGTATTTAATTCCCTTCATTATCATTGCATAAAATTAATAGGATAGCTTATGCCCAACATTTTGAGAATTATGCGACGAAAGAATTATGTTTTGTGCTTTGTTTTACGATTGTTTCATCATGATACTATTTTATTTCAATGAAAAATTGTTGAATACCTCTTTTCTTTAAACTTTTAACAACACACTTAATTTTTGCTGGCTTTTAATATTTACAAATATTTACGTTTAACTGTGGGACAAAAAACTGAGCGTTTTACGTTGTCTTACGTTTGAGCAGCACCTTAAATTTGTTCTTGGTATAAATTCATCCCACCTACGGGATTCTTCATTGTGCGTTGTCCGACAACTCACTTGGCCGGTTTTTTACCATAAACACACCATCATCATCATCTACCAGATATGATATCATCATATGATGATATCATCATCATATGATAATATCATCTTATGATGATATCATCTATCAGATAGGAAACGCCGACTGCATCTAGTTTTTAAAATATGATTGACGTGTAAAAGTGTTTTTTCCATACGTACCTACTACGCTTTGGAATGGGCAACTGGCTTCATATTTCTGACTGACCGACCACTTGACAATTGAAAAGTGCCTGTAAATGGTTTAATTGAAATAAATGTTTTGAGTTTGAGTTTTTTTTTTTTTGGTCAAACCTACTTTCACAAATAAAATCATTTATCATTTACCCAGCCTTTATCCAACTGTATTGGGGTTGGCTTCCAGTCTAACCGGATGCAGTTGAATACCAGTACTTTATATGGAGCCGTAATGACTGTCCTCCATTACAAGATCTAACGAACTACAGCCGGGAGCCTAGGACCAAGTACTTAACGTGGTTTCCGAGGCACAGATGACCACACTGTCACACATTATTATTCTAAAGTAGGTACCTACGACTACGTTGCTTTTCTAATTGATATAAACTTAAAAATGTAATTCGCAGGAAATAGGTCGGTTTTATCCAACTACACGATTTCTTAAAGACCAAATTAAAAATCACCCCTATTTCGTCGTAAAATTAAGTAAGATCATAATATCGTAACTCTTTACAAAAGCTCACATGGTAAGCGTCTCACAGCCGACGATCCCCTGCAACGCAACGCCAACGCAATATTTCTTTAATCCACTTCAGCTTAGAAAACCGGTGAAACACGAAGTTCCTTTTATAAAGCACCTTATTTATTTAGAATACTTTTATTATAAGTTGCTTGGAATATTTCCTCCAAAGAAGCTTTGAAATGCACCTTTGAAAAGATTGTTCTCATGTTAAAGAGAGTTCTCTGTAGGAGTTCTCTCTCAAGCGAAGCTATGACGTACCTAACGTCATAGCTTCGCTTGAGGTAAACATATTATCGAAGGTAAAAGTAAGTACCTACACGGCTTCTACTCTTGTATCGGTACAAACAAGGTCCCAGCGCCTTGACACATGCAGAAAAAGTACTTTAAATATTACAATCGGCCGTTAACATTTTCCAGGTCTGATTATTGATTTTATTTGTGATTTCCAGGAACATTTTACTCTAAGGATAAAAAATCAGACGACAAAAAAAATCTGACGTTTGTTAAAAAAGCAACTGCTTGGATTTCGCCTGCAGCGTATCTATCTAAAATAACATGCAGCCCATCAAAATAACGTGATGTAGAAAATAAAACAAATAATAAGAAACTCCACATAATTTGAGTACCTACAATATTTCCCTTCCAAGAAAACCATTTCGTTGCAAACTCACAGTGATAAAAAATCACGAAAGAGGAAAACTATTAAGTAATACATTTTTCTTTGTCAACACCGACTGTACAAGCACTTAGCTCGAAAACGACATACTACGTCTTATTTACTCTCTCTCTCCCACTCTCACTCTCTGCACTTGAAAGACGTTTCCTGAAAAGATAGAAATAACTGAACATACAAATGAAACGAACACACCTTTTCCAGTATAAAAATTTCTGTATTTCAATTCTAGCACACATACAAACCTGTAGGCCAATTCTCGTACATAAAAAACGTTCAAATTCAAGTCGCAATCTCATCTCAGCGACAATCAATGTCAAAAACCTGTCAAAAATGTATGTAAATTGATTGTAATTTTGACAGATTGAGACTGAGATTAGAATGCGAACGGTCTTAAAAATACGGGAATTGCCCCTCTGGTATATAGCAATATTGTACTCAACGTAATATCAATTATCAATATAGACTTCATAAAGACAACCTTTTGATTTCGACACTCGAAGAGAACTAACTTAAAAACTAGGCGATGGGCGATGCTCCAAACATCATATTTCTATTCGTTTCGTTATGAAACTATTACTTTTTCGGTTACTGTCAAATGAGATACTTCATAACTACACTGCCACTGATACAAAAATCATTTGAGGCAAATCACACACTTTAGATTTTATATTTAAAATCACTACAAATGTTATTCACTTAATGTGTTACTTTCACTGTATTTTACATTTATAATAACTAAATTTACCATGCATAATAATTCTAAATTTGAATGCCAATACCTACACAATTATTGTATGCCTATTAGGCAGGACATATTGATACTTCAATATATTGTTAAGACCTGTACCTTACATATGCCCACAATAAAGATACTTTGACTTTGACTTCATATTTGGAAATTATGACACACAATCTTTCTGTACGTTTCAATTAACAATCGTAGGATAATGTATTCTACAGAATTGCACGTCAAACTATAGCTAAAACTATGTTGAAACAATTATGAAAATTATAACTGTACCGTCATATAACTGTACCGTCATATAACTGTACCGTCATATAACTGTACCGTCACATAACTGTACCGTCATATAACTGTACCTTCATATAACTGGACCGTCATTTAACTGTACCGTCATATAACTGTACCGTCATATAACTATACCGTCATATAACTGTACCTTCATATAACTGGACCGTCATTTAACTGTACCGTCATATAACTGTACCGTCATATAACTATACCGTCATATAACTATACCGTCAAATAACTGTACCATCATATAACTAGACCGTCATATAACTGTACCATCATATAACTGTACCGTCATTTAACTGTACCGTCATATAACTGTACCGTCATATAACTGTACCTTCATTTAACAGTACCGTCATATACATTGACTAATAGTGTCAATCTGCATATCCTTTTCTCAACTATGTTGGGGTCGGCTTTCAGTCTAACCAGTGTAATGTTTGTATTTTTTACTTACGTTTTAGCTATTAGCTCTTATATTATACGTTCCCTCTAATTATCTGCATGGCCATTGTCTGTTGTTTAACCATTCCTAGGCCTCTATACTTTAAGTTATTTATATTTTCTAATGCTCTCCCAATGTTTATTTACCTTTTGTAATGTCAGATAATGACAAGCCTAGGTTTTATTTTTAATGTATTGCTAGAGCTGCCAGTAGGTAAGGTTGTATAGGTATTAGACCTTATTATAAACTATTATTCTTCTTTTATGTTCTAGAATCATTGTTAAAAATTTTATATGTCAACCGATCCGAAAAGGAAGGGAGCCGGGACGGTCAGACCAGATGACTCTTGGTGCTCGCCTTGGCAGGAGGTCCTGAAGTTATATAGCGCTCGGTGGGAGGGCTGTGTCCTCTGATAGTGTGAGCTGTGCTTGAACAAATAAATATATGCGTCCTTCTACACCAGACTATGTTGGAAAGTCGCTAGACCGGCGATGGCTACCCTTGGCGTCAGTTCTGGATACTGACGCAAGAAGATTACGTCGTGGTCTGCAATATACTAGTGACGCCGACGGCTGGTAGATCTCAGCCCTCTGCCTGCCTCCTCTACCACGGCCTGCCCCTCCGAGGTCGGTGACGTGGTCTGACTCAAGGACCCCTCCTTTTACAACCTGCGAGCCTCTCTAGAAGAAATGCTTGGACCTTCAATTACTTATACCCGGTTTCCCTGACTTTATATTCTACCTCAATTATATTATTTTACCATTTTGTACTTTTACTTTTTCTTTTAAGCCGAAACTCCTCCAGTTCTGGTGACAGTTCCCTCCTGGACCTTACATTTTCTCCCTCCCGGGAAAATGTAACGTTACACCAGATGCAGCTGAAAACCAGTATTATACACGGAGCGACTGCCTATCTGACTACCACAACCTAGGTACTGGGTATCACGATACCCCTTGTTAGACATTAAGACTGGTTGTCAGATTTTTGGGCTTCTGACGACCCGTAACGACTGTCAATGATCTACGAATAACAGCCGGGACCAACGGTCTACCGAGGCACGGAGGGGTCTCGATATGTAATATAATAAAATTATGGTCACCAATCCACGAATCGCGGCAAGCGTAGCTTAACTTTTGATCAACCCGTGCGGCTGTTATTAGTTAGCCACGAGCCACCCTGTTATACATCGGCTAATAGTTTGTTTACATTAACGATGCGGTATAAGCAGTAGGGTGGGTCACCAATGTATGAAGGAAAAAAGTCTCATTTTTTTTACGTAATAGCGGTAAAAAGTTGTGTTACTATGTACTTATAACACATATAAAATATCAATACGATTGGTTAATATCTTTTGCCTCCGGATCTATTTTGAAAATTGTCAAAATTTATAAAATTATGGTTTTAAGAGATGTTAAAAAAAATCAATTCATTTTCCTAAATAAATGTTTTAATTAATGAAAACACATGGTAATAGAATATACTTGTTTATTATAATAACGAACACGCCTGGTACACTGCTTATTAAGCAGTGTACCAGGCACTTATAAGACATGCAGCCGAGTATCTTCTCTAAACTAATCACATGCCTGCTACGGCGTAGCTGATGGCTCTACGCCGTCAGCTACGCCGTAGAGGTTACGCCAGCTATAACATATCGCAGCAATCACTTAGTTCCTTTTCTTAGTTGATCGTAGTACCTTATAAGTAAATACCTTAAATAATAATCGATACTGACGTTATCAATATTCTCAAGTTTAAGTTTCCGTTAATTAACGCGACTATTTATAAGCGGATTGAATGCTGTGTTTCGAAACAGTTTTGTAAGGAAAAATACTTTTCATCTTGAGTATCAGAAAAATTACTATAATTTTTAATTGTTCGTAATTTTTGACGATCAATGTTCCATCAAACTTATATATCTTTTACGGTATCTTCATGAGTTTTACCTAACCCATGTTACTACAACTAGTTTCCAATTATTTATTAGGTCCTTAGTCTATCACTTCAATATAATCCTAAATAGCTTAATCATAGTGCCATCTGACTTATAAGAAAGACCCGTAACCCATAAGCCGAAACTACTCATATTAGGGTCCCCCAACAAGAGCAATGTCGACACAAATTGCTCGAGTGAGAGATGTCCTGGGCAATTTCATTAGGGAGCTGTTTTATAGCTAGTTTTACTGAGATACACCGGATCTTTCCAATCACGGCAACTCGGTTAAGGAAACATGTCGCGAGGATAGAAATGGTGATTGAGAACTCGAATTACGTTAGATTTGATCGTACTTTTTGGTACTTGGAGCTCTAGAGACAGGCGCCTTACAATGCGAGCTGAATAGAGGACTAAAAAACGTCCTATCTAAATAATAATTATTAATAGACTTCAATCGGAAACTAACATGGTTTAGAAGGTAAGGCACTCAAGGCAGATACCATATATTTTTTTTTTTTTTTTTACATCAAGTAAAATATTTGAAATAAGCACTTTACACATACATTAAAATCTCGTTTCATATTAACAGTTCATTCATTTAGGCACACTTGCGCATTCATGAGTTATCCTAAATAACTCGGATTTAACAGCTAACTCAGGGTTAATCAAATAATTCATCTTGCGCCACCAATAGTTAGAAGTAAATAGAGTAATGTCAAAATAAATTGACGTTATGAGGTACCGTTGATAAGTTATTTTGTATTTTATATTGTTTGACGCTGTAGCAAGTGAAATTTCGATAGGTACTATATCAGCAGGCAATATATTCACGAACTCATATAAAAATAAATACAAATATTTTATTTTATCATATTTTTTTTTTTTAATAAAACATACACTTATTTCCTAATCTGATGTTTTCAACAATCAATAAACTAAATCTCTATGGAAATCACATACAGTACGATTAAAATGAAATATCATGATGTAAAATTAGAAGACAAGAAAGTATTACGTATGGTAATGTAGTGTAAAAGAACGGTATACAATTTCCATTCATTGTTCGTTCATTCATTTCTGGTCGGATTATATATCAGGGCACAGACATTGCAATTCTATTTTATGCTTCGACGATTGAACTGCAATGTTCCCAACACAAAAAACACTAATATCTTGTTTACTAACCCGGTGTTACTTTTTAGTGGCGTAACGCGTATAATATGAGTTAAAATGTTAATAACCTAACATACATATACATACATACATATTATATGTATTCATGTAACCCGATTATACGTCCAAATGGGACTTAGCTAATAAGTTTTATATGACTATTATAGTTTTAATAGATGGCACTCTGACAGATGTCGGTGGATTGTTTTCTACAAATTAAATATTCTATGAGTAAAGACGTAAAACAGTTTTGTATTCACCAAACGAATAGAAGTACACCATTATTAGCCGCAGTAAAAGAAAAAAAAAATCTAAGATTTGTTATAGGAATACTTTAATCAGTCGAGCCGACAAACTTGCCTCTTATATCTTAAGACATCATAATGAAAGTAACCTGTAATACGAACCGTATCTAAAATTAACTAAAGATCCTTTTTTGATTTCTCATTCTCGGTTTTCATAGACATATCCCACACTCTTGTTTTTTTCTTTTCCTGTAGACGACGTGCGCTCACAAAAATTAACTTGAACATAATATATACAGAGTTGATACGACAGAGGGGCTTTCCTTTGAACTGCCTATACTAGATATCATTTCCAAGCTCTGTACCAAAAATCAATTAATAGGAGCAGTAGTTTAGTCGCAAATGATTTTTTAAGTTTTTGCCCCGTTTGAACACGATGTATCATTCCTAACAGTTGATTATGCCTATACGCATAGGTCATGCACCTTAAAAGGATAAATCTGAGTATAACCTACGATGCGTTGTTGCCGCTTTGACGCAAGTCACAAGTACAACCAAATATTTTCGCAAAAAAGATGGCAATGCATGCACACACACTTGCGCTTTCATTACAAAGGGGGGTTGCGTTTTACTCTGATTTGTAAGCTATTTAATTTGTTTGAAAGAAAAAAAAACTTATTTTTGGTGTTTTTTATTTTTATACCGTATTGAATTAATACTAAACATGTAAACAAATTACACTACGTATACTTAGTGTAATTTAATGCTCCTCTGTCATATGAAATCTGTATATAAACATATTGCAGTTCATTATGTTGTTTATTTTTGTTAAGCAAAACCTTCCAATATTTTGTTACGTCAGCGGCGTCAACATCGTTACGTCGTCCTTCGACGTCATTTTCGCACTGCGCATCTTTATTCGACACACAACAAAACAGAAAGATTAATCCTTATTATCTTCATCTACGAAGACATTATAACCCAGCTCAATGAAACTTTATCTTGCTCAACGAGGCATTCTTAGTTTCTTGAACTTCTAAACTTGGTCGGACTATCTGCAAATTGTCGGTGGAACGGTGCAGTTATAGTTTAGGAACTAGAAATGTTGGCAAAAATTACATCATATTTTTGCTTCTTACGGAAACGACGAAAATATTTTTTGAGGCTAAAAATAACGTGATTATGCAAGACTGGGTAGCATCTGTATTTTGAACGACCTGAACCATTATTATTTGAACACGTTATAGGGCCTCAGAAATATAGCAGACTTTAGTAGGTAGTCGTAGTTTTCATTGATTTGGCTGGTTACAAACATTACCCTCTTTTTGGACTTGGCCACAATCGCAATGAAAACAATAAATGCCAAAAAAAATTGCCCTCAATCGCAGTAGACCGGAAAACGTAAATAAAGTTTCCTATATTTTCGACAAGTTCTTGACATTGATAGTCGCTGATGTGAGATTGCGTCTAGATTTTGAATGTTTTTATTATTTCTTCAGATATTTTATTTCACTCCGTTTTTTTTTTACATTTTTTAATTAGAAAAGAAAGAAAGAAAAATAGGTTTATTTGTCACAGAAACATGTGCATACAAAAAGATAATTAGCTCTAATAATTAAGAAAAAAGTAAAAATAACAAAGAGATCTCTAATCACGAGCACAAAACAGAAATAATCGACAGCTGCACGTCATGACTGCGACAAGAAGGCTTCCACTCAGCATGATGCTGTGCTATGGGGACCCACAGTACAGCGCTGATTTTCAGTGGTTACCCGAAAAGGACGTACGGAAACCATACCAGGTTCAATGATTGGCACTACTTATAACAAAATAAAATAAAACAAACAGTAAGCACTTAGAATACAAACCAACTACATAAACAACCAATTATTTGAACAAATATTATTAGATAACATCAAAATGTATTAATCCGCAGGTAATTAGACCTTGATACACCGATGAATGTATTTCTCGCACACTAGCTTCGTGACTACAAGGATTACCTTGTGTTGTGATAGCAGTTTGTGTTGGATGTTAGCCTGCAACGGATTATGGGGGAAATGATACACGGAGTTGGGAGATACGGGCGTTATGTTTTACTTTGTGTTTATGAAACTACGTTGCAGTTAAGCTGTAGAAGGTACTTAGCTGATGACATTTATAATCATGTTCTCCATTCATGAGGTGTCTACACACTACACCAGCTCGACGGCTTAATGCGGGGTAGCTTAGGTCTCAGAACGTTGCAAGTCGAAAAACAATTTTTTAATGAGCGCGGCGGCTAATCCCTGTTGGGTGGGCTGGCTTTGGTGTGTGAACACGATTAGACTAACTTTGTGTCTACGGAATTAAAGGAGTGGATATTATGATAAATACTCGTACATGCACTGCCATTTAAAATAAGTGAAGATTCTTTTGCAAATCAGTAAGAAAAGGAAATGGGCGATAGAATTGTAATCATTGAGCAACGTTGGCTATCAAATTACTAGTTAAATCAATAAACCTATGTCGCAGTCAACCAGACATAGGCCCGGTCTAATAAACGTTGTTAAATAAAAGAAAACAAAAAGTACAAAACTGTAATTTTAATGTTTGTCAACAAACAAAACCATTCAGGATTTATTGTTCAACAAACAAAATGGTTGACGACAAACTAGAAGTTTGCCGTCAACCATTTAAAAGTTAGCCGTAGTAACTGAAACGACCTTTATTCCTAATATTTTCAGCCAGGTTTTTTGTCAAAACCTGTTCCAGGATAACTAGTGTTCGGAATTCATTACAAGCTTAAATAGTCGTGTTGTTATGTGCCTGAGTTAACTGTTGGAATGAAAAGTTTTCCTTTTACGGCATGCACTTTATGAAAGCACGTACAGTAGGCCGCATATAAGCTGGCAACTTATTCTATTGAAACTCAGCTAGGCCAACTCAAGGCCAAAAAGTCACCACAGACGTGCGGTCGACTGTACACTAGTAGAACAATGTAATCAATTTGAAATTAACTTAAGGACTGTAAATAAAATAATTTATTTGCATACAATAAATTATTTTATTTACAGTCTATTTATTTAAAATTAATTAAAAACAATTACAGCCGAAATAATTATTATTTCGGCTGTAATTGTTTTTAATTGACTTCCAAAGAGGTTTTCGATTCACTTAATTATTATTTTTTTCTTAATTTTTTTTTATTTGTACCAACTAACCTAATGAAAATTTTCAGAATTATTTAAACACTATCTAGGTTTGGTAATTACTTTAACAGACTGTGAAATCCGTGTCTGTCTATGCACACACAATACAAAATTCTAGCAAAAACTTTATTTTTATTTTTTATTCTAATCGTGATACTTACACCTAACTTGTACAGTTCTCTTGAACAATATGTTGAAGATTATTTTAGAGACTATTTATTTTTAACATGGAAATTTATTTCCATACTTGTTGCAACTGTTTTCCGTTATTATCAGCCGCTTGATACATGTCAACAATAAACCGGCTCGTATGCTGTGTTGCTAGGCAATAAATCACATATCTTTATTCCTATATTCTAGTACGTAGCTGCGTAACTACCCACAAACATGATTTATTGAGACGCGGTTTTCTATCACAGAGATGGTAGTCGTAATATATGACAGGGTAAAAAGTAAGATATTATCGTGTATTATAAATAAAAGGTTTGTCCCTCGTACATATATTATACATGCATACATTCACGCCTTCTTCCCATTGGGGTAGGAAAAAACTAACGAACGCCTTTTTTATTGCATCTCTCAGGTCAATTTAGGAAGTTGTCGGCTGCTTAACCGGGTTTGCCTGTGGTTGCCTTAATAAATTAAGGCCTCCAACCAGGGCTTAAAAACTTATAAGCCAGGCGACTACACGCTAAGAGCGGGTTACGGATCTCGGCTTAGGGCGTCGCTGGGGGAGGGCAGCAAGGGACAGGCTGGATCGGAATAATTGTTTATGGATGAATTTAAAGCTACAGGCTCAGCGGCGCGGGCTGGCTCGAGCAAGGGTCCGGGTGGACTACAGAACGCCACCTGCTACGATCCGTATATACCTACGCCGTTTGCCTCGTTTACGTTCATACATCTGGTGATAAAAAGTTATTAGTCTGGTGATAAAAGTTTTTTATAAAAAATAAAAATAAAAAAAAACGCATCTGACTTTTCCGAAGAACATTACCAATAAGGTGGTCTATCGTGCCTTGTTATTATCCATTAATTATCATTTAACACCGGACCACAAAGACAATATAATTAGATATGATGTTTTTTTTAACATTTCAATGAAATCCTAATGTAATTTTGTCATAGTACTAACCCACTACGCTTTGCTTAACGTATTTTTAAGTTATAATATTGTATTTTCTCTGTGTGATTGTGTAAATCTTTTGAGAAAATAAATGTCTAAACCGTAACATTTCATGCATCGGTGAAAAAATCTGCTGTTACGCGGTTACTTTGGCAATCATTATTAATCTTACATGCAAAATATCTTGACAGAAATATTTTAACTTTAACCCTACCTTTGACCATGTATAAAAGGCACTAAGTTATCATGGAATATTTCCGAAACCGCGCTAGAGGAGACAATAACTCGTTAGCTATCTCAACTTAATAGATTGAGAGACGCGAACCACGAAACCTTGAAGTGAAAAGCAACATTGTATTTAATAACGCATTAAAAAAACACGAAAATTAAAAAACAATATGAATTTAATGTATTAAAGAAGGAAAATAGAGCCAATTGGGCAAAAAAAAAACAACTAACTCTTGGTTTGCGAAATTAAAACTAAATTTTTTAATCATATTACGAATGACCTCCGCATGCTCTGAATACAGCTTCTACACAATTTGGCATGCTGAGTAGCATATTATGCTGTTGAATATTTGAACATGAACTTTGATATTTTTAATCTAACAGCACATCAATTTAGGAAATCTATACCTAGTTGAATTTAGAGACATGTAAATATGTAAAACGTTCTCCTAGCCGTCTGTACACTCGAGGTTTCCCGCCATAATTATACAACACAAATCTCGACTCATCAGAGAACATTACTCTGCCCCATTTGTCCTCACCCCATTCGATGTGCATAATCTTGCAACTTTATGATGCCGGTCTGATTTTGGGCCATATATGCTGACCGGTAATGCTTTAAATTAACTTTCACAAGACGTCTCCTGACTGTCCACTGACTGATTGAGTCCCTTGGGGTATAAAAAATTGTTGCTGGATTGCTACTCCCGTCTGAAGTAGATTACAAGTCAACGTCTGCTGTAAGCAGCTGTAAAGATAAAAAAAAACGACACGCAAAGGCAAAAACAATAATTAAATCAACGTGAAAATAAAAGTATTCAAATGTCATCTAAAATTATGAAAAGTGACAAAAATAAAATACAATATCCGCGACTTCAAACAAGCCAGTATGAATTAAGGTTTTAATCCGCAATATAATTCTGTTTTCAAGTATTTTTTACTTCATGAAACTAACTTGTGTGGTTTAGGAGATACCTATTTAGATTTCTTTACGCACTTTGCAAGTAGCTTTTTATATTGCTCGTCAATAATATATAATAATAAATCTTTATTTACCGAAAATACAGATAATTGTACATTAAGTTTACAATTTTGAATACTGTAGAGTACATTACATAAAACATTTGGACGCTACAGAAATCTGTACACAATAGATTAAACTCTGTCTCTTAAACTAGGGGTATCCTGTATCTTAAGAGACAGTGCTTCGCAATGGGTTTCCAATTGAAATGTATGAGTGGACTGTGTCGATTTAACTTAAGTAGGGAAAAAAGTTATAAGTTATGAAAAAGAAAAAAAAAATTAAACAAATAATTGTATTTCTTGATAACATTGTTGTTTTTGACTTCAATCAATCAATCAGATCAATGAGTAAAGTAAATATGAGTAGCAGTTAAGAATATTTGATGTAAAAAAATACTAGAAAATAAATTTTTCATTACGACATGACATGCTTAAAAATCTGATTCAAGGTAGAGATTTTTCGATATATCGGAAAATTTTGTAAAACTGTATTTCCTTAAGATTTTGCTGAACATAATTATATTGTGTTGTTTTGGTAGGTATTGACCCAAGCTATCACCCCCTGCAGTATGTCGTACTATTTACTGGACACACTGTATAAAAAAAAAAAAACAATGCTGATCGTTGGTAAGCGCATTGCTTGAGACCTGCTGTGCCGATTTGGCAATTTTTGTGTTAAAACATTCATAATAGTCCAAATTTGGTTTTAATGGAAAAAAAAAACTTGAAAATCTTTCCCGAAAAATGTTCAAATTTGAGAAAACTGAACGTCCTTTTTTCCATGGGATTTGTATGAATTATTCAAAATTGGACAGGACAACGTCTCTCGGGTCGGCTAGTATTTTATAAACACAACTGGCTAGCAAATATTTTTTGAGGAAACACATATGACAATCTAGGGTCTAGACAAAATTAAACTTGTTGCTACTTTAATTGTATAGTTTATTATTTTTGTGGCATTGATTTACATTCTGTGATTACTTTAACTCACACACTGATATATTACTTGTTTACATAATTTGTGAAATCGTATACTTTTACAATGTTTGTAAATATGTGAACACCATGTATCTATCACTTAATTAACCTATTTTACATTGCTACGTTTATTAAATTCTTTTTACCTATTTTGGTAGGGTAATTTTATTATAGGTGCATCGTCTTCACATATAATTATATAATTAATATATACAAAATATTGTAACACTTTTTAAAACAGTAACGTTGGAGTTTCTTGCCCTTTCTTCTCCATAAGAAACTACCTTTTGGAAGGGGCGACTTGAATAAATTATATTTAAATGTAAATGTTGACGTTGAAAAGTGCCTTTTATGTGCCTATATGAAATAAATGCTTTTACTTTGACTTTTCGGACTCTAACATTTTCCATGCTAAAATGTAAATAACGCACCAGCTGTTTTCTAACTCCTTACCTAAGAACCTAATACCGCCAATGTTTCCATATTACCAGAGTATGGAGGAAAAATCGCATTATACAGGAAATTTAATATGCACGGTATCTAATAAATCTGGTAAACAACGCAGGGGCCTTCGGTGATCGATAAAGGGATGTTAACTTTAGCTTCACCCCCGCCAGCCACAGAACAGATGGCTACAGAAGGTCGGCTTCACTTAACGAGCGAAAACAGGTGCACTCACACATAGCGAACGTACGGCGCGGCGATCACAAACAGTTAAATAAGCGAATGGGTAGCCATTCACGATCTAATTTGAACTCTTATCTCATTATTATAAAGTATAAATTAGAATGATTGCCGTGAGTTTGATTAAACTCTCGGCACTCTCGGATTCTAATTTATGCCTTACCGAGATAAGAGTTACATTCTACCTGAATTGCAAAGACTTCTTACACAGTATACAGTCAACTGAACTGACTCACAAAGCCTCGCCTCGAAACACGTATCTATGTCAAATGAATGACAGTCGCGAGTGAGCTTGCACTCACTGTAAGTGAATCGTGTCTATAGTGCGTGCGTTTCCGCTCGATGAATGGAGCTGACCTTCTGTAACTATCTATTCTGTGACACTGCTTTCACGTAAATGTATGAGAAACCTATCCATTCCTAATTGAAACCAAGCGGTTCAAAACGTTCAACCAACTTATAATATTAAAAGCTATATTAATAAACCGCTCGATTTTGTGGTTTCTGTGATA
Organism: Brachylomia viminalis; assembly: GCA_937001585.2. Taxonomy (NCBI): domain Eukaryota; kingdom Metazoa; phylum Arthropoda; class Insecta; order Lepidoptera; family Noctuidae; genus Brachylomia; species Brachylomia viminalis. Next base: position 24,543,115 of record OW443294.2, on the reverse strand, counting down.
ATGATAACGCCAAAAGATCAAGCGATTATCAACATTAAATGTTCCCTCGATTTTGCTAAAATGAGATTCTAAGATGTGGTTTTGTTACCGTAACACGGTCGTGTGACGTTGCCGGAGTTTTTTGACAGTTTTTTCTACCAAATCTTATCCATCAAACATAATCCTCGAGAATAGTTATTGTTTTTAATCGTTAAAATCTATTCGCCTATGATCAACCGAACGCCCAAAAATATAGAATCAATTCTCAAAATAAAATATTTGTGCTGGGACACATTTTTAAATCCCGGCTTAATCCCGGGGTTGAAATACGAGTAAGCCAGTTTGCTGACGTTAACTCACAGCAATTACACAAGTGAGCCCCGGGAACGGGTGAGTGACGCAAACTTATAAGGTGGCCGTATTAAACACATTGCAAGGATTATGTCGGATGATTTACTCTCATTTCATGCATATAATAATATAATTATTCAAGTACGTAGGTAATTAGGTTGACAAATCAAGGGTTACTGTGAGCAATATGACGCAATCTCTTTTTACTCTACAGAACTTGAGAAATTAGATAAATAAAGTGAATCCACGTTGTATAACAATTATGACAAAAGCTCGTGTTTTTTATGCTTTTTCTTATTAGGAGCTAAAATATTTGACTTTGAACCTAGTTCTTTTTGAAGAGATCGGATTCAAGAGTGTAAATTAAATTGTTTGAAAAATGATGATGTGTTTTAATGTTCTAGAATCATGTCATCACTCAGAGGAACACCTGAGATAATAATTATGTCCAGACTAGCTTTTTAATATCACAAAAAAGTCAGTCTCAGGTCGTATTCGTTAGAAATTTGGTTATTAGGTCATGTCTGTGTCTACCTAAAAATGGATCGTTTTTCACTTTCAGGCTTTTAGGCTCGACCTATTTTAGGACAAGCTCAGTATGGTTCCTAGCGAAGAATAAACCATGCCTCTCTTATTAGTCAGTGCCGTAAATTAATACTAATTTAGAGGTCGCTTGTAATTTAGAGGTCACTTGTAAATGAGAGACGAATGTGTATATCAGTTAGAATATTTATTCTCATAAAACATCGTAAGCCGTAGGGTACCATACGAGTCGTGGTGGTAGTGAGGAGTCAACCAGGCGGAGGTAGACCAATAGGCACGATCCAGGTCGAGTGCTGCCGAGGCTGGACGTGTGATGCGCTCGTTTTGTAGGTCACTACGCAAATTTATAAAATGATCGCCAATCCATTACACTACGTTAATGAACAAACTATTAAAATAAAAACATATCTAATATTCCATTTACGCGTGGTGTAGGTATGTGGAAATAAATAAATGGAGACAATTAAATAATTAAATGGATTATGGCCCATTCCCTCTCACCGAAAGGAGGACTGTGACCCAGCAGTGGGAACAGTTATAAGCTGAGTATGATGATGATGAAATAATTAATTATATTCGATATGGTTATGAATAAATGATTACAAGCTGATTTATAATAAAACTTAACGTAAGTATTTCAGTTGGCTGAATCGAAACTACGTTCATCGTTCAAAGCCAATGAAAAAAATACTTTAAATTTATTTGCAGTGCAGACGGAAAATTTTAAAAACGAGTTTATTTACCACCACGAGGGATTTAAATGATAAATGATTTTATTTCTGTAAGTAGGTTTGTTACAAACACTTTTACACGTCAATCATATTTTAAAAACTAGATGAGGTCGGCGTTTCCTATCTGACTACTCTGAGAAGAAAGGCCGAAACCAACTCAGAGGTCACAGAGGTCTCTTTTAAAGTCCAGACATAATCTTGGTCAGATCATGTGAAGACCATGTAGATTGGTGTCTGAAACGGTCTTTTGAGGAAAAACCATACAGATTGAGCGGACCTGTCCAGTCAGTGCACGCATTTGTCAGTAATCTTGCCGCTCAACTGAGAATTTAAGGAGCACAACGATTTGATGAACAATACCAAAGAAAGGACATTTGGGTAGGCCGCATAAATTACTCAAGCTGCCAGATCGTGAAACTAACTAAGAAATAAAATAAAAAAGTAATAGACCCTATAATCTTCACATTCACAATAATTTGAATAATATAATACTTTACAAAGTAAATACTCATGTATTGTATACATACACATATGTGTATGTATAAAATTCATCAATGCCAATGTGTATATAAAAGTTCGAACATAATCTTTGAGGATGAGACGGAACGCGCCCGTGAACCATCAACTTGTGATCTTGTAATTCGTTTTCGTAAAATTAATTTTCGGTTGTCAACAGACCTAGTTTTCAATAAAACGCAAACCTAGTGTGGATTAATCTCACAGTAATTGTTTTCAACCCACCAGCAAGTGTAAATCGGTCAATAAACTAGTTGCAAATTTATCTAAAAGTGCCGTATCATAGTGATAATCCCAAGGAGTGCAAGGAATCTTCGTGGTTGTGCGGACTACATAAAGGCGTAACTCCGGCGAGTGCGAAACTATAACGGTGCTAGCAACCTACCGACAAAGTTTTTGACGCAGCGTTCCAGCGACAAGCGCGGTGCGCCTGCGTCGCATTGCGAGGACACACGACTGGTGGCGCCACCCCGGCCATATCAAGGAACTGTTTCCGACTACTTCATACAGTGCGCTGAATTTTGATTAATACTGATCGATCATCGGATCAAACGCTAACTAAACAGTTAGCTATTATTGAAAAGGGCATTTTCCAAATAAGTTCAAGTACAATATTTTATTATTCAATCTGAATTAAAGCTAAGTTCAGCAAAGGGAAACAACTTAACAATAACGCCGTAACATGGTCCAGTGTGCAGGCTGTTACCAGGAAACTCCGAATGAAGAATTTCTCAAATGCACCCTTTGCAGTGCTTACTATGATTTAACATGCGGGAACATTCCCGAAAGCCACTTTTATACCACAATGACAGCTTATCACAAATCTAATTGGAAATGTCAGGGCTGTGTATGCAAACTGCCAAAAGGAAATAATATAACCACCCCTTTAAAAGAACTGATTCAAAGTAGCACTCAACTTGAACCAATTGATGCAAATGTTACACTGCGCCAAAAACAAACTGTAAATCAGAGTTTGGGAGGATATGACATACATAGTCCCGAGGATGATAGTCTCTCTGTAGATGAAATTATTGGTGACACTATAAGTAATACTAGAAACGATTATATTAAGTCTGGAAACAGCAGTACAAACATTAAGGAAAATGAACACTTAACATTGAATAACATCAGCTTGCTGCTAGATACTAAATTAGATAAGATTAAATCAACAATACTAGCAGATGTCAAACAAACAATCCAAACTGAAATTAAAAATGCCATCAAGAATATTCAAAGCGAGGACAGCGTTTTAAACAGCCATGCGTTTAAAACAGCCCAAAAAGCCTATCAAGAAGAAATAAATAAAGTCGATAAAAAAATTGAAAATATTCAAGAAAAACTTCAGAACCTAGAAAACACCAAAAAAATAGTAATTTACGGATTAACAGAAGAACATCGAGAAACTGAAACAAACCTGTATGAGCGCACGTCTAGACTATTTTACGAAGTTATGGGTATAGATATAGATCCTTATATAGAAGACATAAAACGCATAGGGAAAAGAGGAAATAGAAGGCCCCTCGCTATTGAATTGATAAGCAAGAGAATGACTAACTACATACTGGAGAATGCAAGCATATTTAAGAATACTGGAATAACTATCGAAAAATATATGGACAGGAAAACACTTGAGGAAAGGAAAGAACTAAGACAAAACCTAATTATGGCACGCAAAAATGGGCATTATGCTATTATCAGAAACAACAAATTGCTCATAAATGGAAAAGAATTTATCAGTTCCGATGAAGCAAAAACGGAAACGCCACAAAACCAAAACCCTATGGAAAATAAAATTATAGAAGAAATACCACCCGTCAAGAGAGAGGAAATACACCGACTCCGCAGTCGTCGTCCTCACAACCAAACCTCAGCATCCCACCGCAAGTACATAAGCCAAAAAGTGTAATAAATAAGACATTTCGTTAATGATATTACGATAACCTTCCAAAACATACAAAGTCTAGGAAATAAGATAGATTTAATTGAACATTTGTTAGTAGAAAAAAATATTGATATACTATCCTTATCAGAAGTATGGAGAAATGAGCATTTTTGTAACTCTGTATCGCTTCAAGAATATAAAATTGCATCACAATTCTGTAGAAAAGATAGAGAAGGAGGAGGTGTTTGCCTAATTGTAAGAAAATATGTAAAATTCATAGAAAGAATAGATATAGTAAATTATTCCAAAGAATTAATAATAGAAATTTGTGCAATCGAAGTTCCTGAATTAAACTGTATATTCATAGGATTGTATAGACCAGATCGTCATATCAATATATTTTACGAGCAAATGGAAAAGCTTTTAAATAGATTAAATACTAGAGATAGAAATAAATATATCATAATTGGCGGGGATTTCAATATTAATATACTCGAAAAAAACAAACAAACACAGAACCTCCTCACCTTAATGCGCTCACATAATCTTAAACAAATAATTCGCGAACCCACACGGACAACAACAACTACTTCCACTTGCATTGATTTACTTTTTACCAACTATAAACCCTTAATTAAGAAAGAATATGTTGAAGATTACGGACTCTCCGATCACAAATCTATTAATTTAAAATTAAATACAAACTGCTTGTATACAAACAACAACAAAATATGGTATAAAAAAGCAAGATTATTTACAGATAAAAACATGATAAACTTCAAAAATGCATTAAAGGAAATTGATTGGGGGAACACTATAAATATAGATAAAAACGTAAATGAAAATTACTACACATTCATCACAACTATAACACAGCTCTTAGATAAAATAATACCAAAACAAAGAGTTAAATTAAAATCAAAAAAAGCTAAAGGATGGATGACAACAGGGCTAAAAAAATCATGCAAACACAAAAGAGTACCTACTAAGAATTTTACTAAACGAATCTAAATCTAATATCATAAAAACCTATCATAGCAAATTTAGCAAAATATTAAAACGTAGCATAACACTTTCAAGGAAAATAGAATATACCAGACAAATGAAAAAGTCAGATAATAAAACTAAAACTATGTGGAATATTATAAATAACAAAACTGGCAAAACTAAGCCAAGGCAGTATGAAAATATATCGCTTAAAGTAAACAGTACAACTACTTCATGCCCTAAAAAGGTATCAAATATATTTAATGACTTTTTTGCTACAGTAGGTGAAACGAAAACAGACACAAATACAAATAATCCCTTAAAAACTGGACGTCCAGTAATGTCCTCACCAACTACGTCAATGTACCTTCGCCCACTAAACCAAAAAGAAATATTTAATATAATAAAACAAACAAAAAATAAGCATAGCTGCGGAATAGATGATATACCCCCTATTTTAGTCAAAAAATGTGCAGAAGAATTGTCAGCACCACTCACATTCTTAATAAAACAGAGCTTTGAGTTTGGAGAATTTCCCGACTTACTAAAAATTTCCCTAGTAAAACCAATACATAAAAAAGATGATACCCACATCCCTAGCAATTATAGACCCATAGCGTTGTTGCCAACCTTTTCAAAGATTTTCGAAAAGGCTATGTGTAACAGACTAACCTTTTTCTTAGAAAAATACAATATTCTTGATGACTGTCAAAATGGTTTTAGGAAGACAAGATCCACAACATGTGCAGTTTACAAATATGTCCAAACCGCTCTCCAACAAATAAATGACAAGAAATATGCATTAGGCCTGCTACTCGACATGTCAAAAGCCTATGATAAAGTATCATATTATGCTATATTACTAACAAAACTTTACGGTTCTGGTATACGTGGCCCGGCTTACAATTGGTTTAAATCATATTTAAATAACAGAAAACAAATAGTCCAGATTGAACACCACAATATTAAAGATAGGGAGACAATAACAGTGCGGTCCCAGGTTAGAAATCTCACATGCTCCATCCCTCAAGGCAGTGTTTTGGGCTGCATACTATTCCTAATATATATTAATGACCTCCCAAAAATACTAAATAAACAAACTACATTACCAGTACTATTCGCCGATGATATCTCTGTACTTGTAAAATGTGACAAAAATTCTGACCCAAATGCAATCTTACAAAATACTCTCCAGACGGTAACACTTTGGCTACAAGATCACAATTTAGAAATTAACTGTAAAAAAACCAAAATGATACAATTTAGATCGTACAAAGCCCCCCCCCTTAAGTAATAATGTAATTTTTAATGACACCCCTATAGAATTAGTAACTACATTTAACCTACTCGATATAAACATAGACACACATCTCAATTGGAAAAAACACATACAAACAGTTAAATCCAAATTATCTAAATTTACGTACGCCTTGTTTCAACTTAAGCATAGCACAGATACAGAAACGGCACTTTCGGCATACTACGCCTACGCAAACTCGTGGCTAAGATATGGAGTGATGTTATGGGGTAACAGCGTAAACGCAAGCGAAGTATTTATAATCCAAAAAAAATGTGTTAGAATACTGGCCTATATTGACAATACTGAAAGCTGTAAGCCATATTTTGTTAAATTAAAACTCCTAACTTTACCTTCTATATACATACATGACCTTTGCATATTTGTATTTAAAAATAGCAACATTTTCCCAAAAACAAAAGACTTGCATAATGTAAACACACGCCATAAAAATAGATTATATCTCCCACAATCTCGGATTAAAATGCTTTACCATAGCCCATACTACATGGCAGTAAAAATTTTCAACAAATTACCGGAACAAATTAAAGAAGAACCCAAATTCAATACATTTAACAGAAAATTAAAAGAATATCTAACACAAAAATGCTTTTACTCGGTCGCAGAATACTTAGAATAAAATAGTGAATTATGATAGATAGATAATTCCAAAAAAAAAAAAAAAAAAAAAAAAAAAAAAAAAAAAAAAAAAAAAACACATACATACACTTACACATAACTTATAAATAAAATAATGAAATGCTAATAAAATAGAGAATATAAATTAATAAATTGTAAAAAATAAATTGTAATAATTAATACAAATTAATAAAATGTAAACAAAATAGAGAATATAAACTAATAAAATAAAATATAGTAATTCATACAAATTAATAAAATATAAATTTAATAGAGAATATAAATTAATAAATATTCATACAAATTAACGATATTATTTATTTAATTTTAATAACTGATACAAATTAATAAAATATAATAATTAATACCTACACGTAAACTAATTGAATAATTGTTAATATACTTTATGTTATTTTATAAATATTCGATTTAGTTGGATAAATATGTAAAATAAAAAAAAACGTTTAGAAATATTGAATAACCTCATGATATCTATTAAATAACTATAAACCCAATAGGTACTAGAAATGTTTTCGATAGTAATTATATTAGTTATATTATATTTGTTTAACAAACTCGCAATCCAGTATACCTACTGACTGGATGCTTGCTTTGTTAAATCTATTTATTATGTTGCCGTGCCCTAACCGGGTTTCATGTTGGAACTTACTTACATGTAACAACTGAATGTACACATGAATGCAATAAAGAATTTTGAGTTTGAGTTTGAGTTTGACCATGTAGATTAGTATCTGAAATAGTCCTCTGAGGAAAGAACCACGCAGATTAAGAGGACCTGTCCAGTCAGTGCACGCATTTGTCAGTAACCGTGCAGCTGAACTCAGAACTTTAGGAGCTCAACGATTCGACGAACAATACCAAAGAAAGGACGTTTGGGTAGGCCGCATGAACTACTTAAACTGCCAGATCATGATTAAAACTGAAACAATGACCCACATAGTCCCCACATTCACAATAATTAAAATAATAAATTGTACTTCTCAAGGTAAGTATTCAAGTCGTTCTGTTATAATAATTATCAATTATCAGTGTATGTAACAGAAATAAAAAAAAATTTCACTATGCAGAAAATTGGAGCAACTCAATCCCAAGCCTTTTTGTCCTCAATATAATCCTTAACGGTATAAAAACCTTTCTGGCACAACTTACGTTTAATGAATGATTTGAATTTATTACGGCTTAGATCTTGAACGTGGCTTGGAAGTTTATTATAAAAGCGTATACATTGACATCTGAACGAGCCACCTATTTTCTTGAGCCTTGTTGTAAATATTGACGAACATGATTATTTACAACTCAATCCACAATACACAAACCCGTAGTCCAAATACTCCAATAAAATCACTATTACACACGATTTAATCTGTTAATCCCGCATAATATATTCCCGGGATCAATCCCAGGCTGCGGACTACCTTAATTACCAAAGCAAGCAATAAAATATATCCGAATATTCGATTCCGGCCATCGTGTGACACATAACTGAATTTATTAAAATACATATTTTTAATTTTCTTGATTGAAATATTAATTTCTCATAAAATTGACAAAGTGAGTTTTAATTGCCGAAATTAACAATTTGGCAGTTATTATGAAGGTGACGGCGCAAATTTAAGCTTTAATTGTATCGTGACATGGAAACAAGGTAAAATAGATACGAAGAAGTTGGAAATATCCTTTATACTACACCTGCTTGGAAAGTACCTTGATACTTTATCAAATTTACGGTAGAAAGTACGTCATTGCATAACGAACAAATATGCGGGGAGAAAACGCATCTGAGCGGGAGAGAAAAGTGTATGAAAATCCATTTCTTACGTGGTTTTTCTTTTTTAATTTTGGGTAAGACTATGCGCCGGTAACCTAAATATCAAAAGCCAAAAAGTTTTTACAGTAATTTTTATCTCCAAGTTCGCAAAATGACACTGGCCACTAGCTGTGTGTTGGATGGTGTCGGGCTGGCAGTGCGACCCTGCGGCGGCAGGATAAACAATTTGAAAAAAGAACATGTGAAAATTGCAGACGCCATTGGCGCCATTTTCAATTTGTGTGTTGTTTGAGGATTCAGTTTTAGTAAAGATTTAGTTTTTTATTTTCCTCGTAGGTGTAGTATAAAGCACTATGTATCACTCGAGAGAAAGTGCGATTCCCGATCTCGGGTGTTTTAAAGCCCTCGCCTACGGCTCGGGCTTCAAACGACACCCTCAACGGTAATCGGTCACTTTCTCCTCTCGGTGAACAATGTACTATAACGATACTAATTCGAAAGTAACTCGGTCTGTGTGTTACCTTTTCACGCCTAAACCACTGAGCGGATTTTGATACAATTTGGCAAGGAGTCATATGGCATCCTGGGGAAGGACAAAGGCTACTCTTAGTGCCGGTAGCACGTTCTAGCCGCGGGCTAGCTAGTTTATTATAAAATAAGTGGAATAACGCCGTGCCGCCGTACGTGGTTCGTAGTGCCTACGAACGATTTTTTAGAAAATATAAAGAGCTTACGAGAATAATAATTTTATTCATACGCTCTGACAGATGGCGTCTTCAAATGCTTTTTACTTACTAATCATTGAGCCAAATAGGCGTAAACTTTCGGGGCGCTCTGGCTTTAGTTACTGTGTAGCGGTATCTACATCGCCACATGCGCACTACGCATCATACTGACGTCTCGCAAAATCCTGCATCGCGCTAGCAGAGTTTACCGCGCAACTAGCATATATAAGTACAACGTCCCGACATCAATCGTCGGGCAGTTGCCCACCAGACACGACACGCGTCTGGTCGGAGGATCCTCCCTTTTCTATGGAGGTATGAGTGAACTTTACACCCTGTTCCTCGTGCCTCTATAACTGCGACCAATTCGGCTCGAGTGTGGTTGGTCACAGTTCCGATCTAAACTAACCCATTTGGTCGGGGTACCCTACCTTAGTTAAAAAGAAACTCCATTATTTAAAAAAGTGTGCATCATTACAAGCGCTACAAATTTTTAGAAGTTCATTAATTTAAAAAAGTGCCCATAATGAAAATATCAATAAGTTTTTAGAGGATCGGTTAAATACGTCCCCTTCTAATAAACCCGACCCGTACTAAAGAGTAAAGAGGTAATTACTCTTTGATATCTGATCTCGTCCCTCAAACTTCGAAGTAGGTTCACAAACAAAATGGTGGCCTGTGACGAAACTGAGCTCGCCACTAATTTAATGATACCAACTCAAATCAAGGTTGAGAAGTTTAAGAAACTTTGGTGTCATGACCGTCGTGTTTACTCAACTGTCCCGGAAGGAGTGTTAAGATGCTTTGCCTTGATAATGAGTTTCTTTGACTCGATAATGAACTCTGATAATGAATAACATGTTTAATTCACTAGTAAGAAACTCTAACGTGAAACTTCAAATCTGTATTTGACGCATTGATCTTCTAATATAAAGCCCCATTGACACGATACAAGTTCATTTCCTGCGGCATAAAATAAAAGTGAAGCAACAAATGACTTGCATCGTCTTAACACTGTGTAGACGGTGCAACTTTTATTGTTGTTTCAACCTATGGTAGGCCACAGATAACTAAATTGCACCCTGTAAATCAGGCTGTAAAGTCATCAATCAGGTCAGTTGCCTCGAGGGTAGCCAGTATTCGCCAAGCTGGTGAGAATTGGTGATCATTTAGATGTACCTAACCTGAAAAGGTCGGTAAATAAATAGCACAAACCTTTACCGGAGTTCACACCATTCACAATAGATAAAGAAGTTCTCAAACGATCCACATGAAAAATATTTGGGATAACATGTAGACGACAAACTCACTTGAAACTACACATTAACCATATCAAAACAAAGTTAATGTCATTACTAGTGGCATTACGGAAAGTTTCAAACTGCATTCCAAAAAAAATAAGTACGTAAAATAATATATTTACTCTCTGGTGAATTCTCACCTTAAATATCTGGTTGAGATATGGGGGTCAGCCGCGAAAACTTACCTAGACTTACTACAAAGAACACAAAACAAGGTTGTAAAAACATTATTTCACTATCATTATTTATCTCCGACAAGGATACTATACAAAAAAAACCAAACTACTGAATATAACTCATCTTTACACATACTGCAGTTTTTTTAGTGTTATTATTTAGTTAGTTAAAGTTCTTTAAACCAAAATAAATTCTGTGATATACCTAGACACAATTAATTGATAGATATACCTATTAAGACCTTCAAACATAAAGTAAAATCAAAAATATTCCAAAAAAACGGCATTCCTTTTATAATATAATATTACTTTGAAATTATGAAATTTCGAAAAAAGAACAACGTTAACAGCAAAGGACGTGTAATAAAAAATGCAACATTCTAAAATTGAATTCTTAATTCCACGTTCGAACTGCCCGGAACATTTGCATACACATTTAAAATTCTATCGATAAAACTGTCCGATTTAAATCGATTCCCATCCCTGTATTGATACCTATCTTAATAGTTGAATCGAAGTTTATTAATACCGACATTCAATCATTTCGATAGTCGCTCGGCCTGATTCGAATCGACCTAGTTGTAGCTTTACCGATTCATCTGATAACCGATAGTCTTAGTTCTGATTACGTGATCCGTTCAATTGTAAGCTATTGTATTGTTTAATAGTCGTAAATAATGACATATCAATAGTGCAATGATGTAATAATGTGCTGTTTATTTACCTATTAGATATATATAAATTAATTAATAAAATTCATTTATTTCGGACAACAGTGATCCATATAGTGTTAGTATTACAAAATAACTTATATTCTAGTGTCAGTAGAACTGATATAAAAAAAAATATAGATAAAATAAAAAAATGCACACTGCACACTCCATGCAGAGGACGACCAGACAAGAAAACATGTTTCCTACCTGAGCAACCTCCGCATAAAATGCTTGATATTTGGAGTATAGCTCTCCGCCACAGCTCTCAGAATATAGTTGCGACTACTCCACACTCTGTTCAGCAGCAACGCGGTTTTTTTGCAAATTAAGACTTGAAAGTCATCTGTGTGAGTCTCAGTAAACATTTCCGAGACGCTGCAGAAGCGAGGCAGTCGCAACAACATCCTGAACGCATTATTATATTGAACGCGCAGGACATTCAGCGATCTCTTTGTGTAGTTGATCCATAGATTGCTCGTGTAAAAGCTCTGACAGTAGGCCTTGAAAAGAGTAATTTTTACTTGGTCAGACAATCGAGCAAATCTACGGGCCAACATGTTACCTCTGACCGCTAGTGACCTACGCTTCCTCTCAATATCTATATAATCCCTAAGGCCGTCGGTGATAAAATGTCCAAGATATTTAAATGTTGACACTCTGTTTAACGGAAGCCCATTCAGTCTTATTATTTCCGGAACAGAGTTGGGACACTTACCAGCGGCCTTAAAGATCATATTATATTCATTCTAGGCGACATTATACATCAATCCGTGAGAGGCACCATAAGCGCTCACATACTTTGAGCAATTCTCTGATAGCCCCAGCAGTTGGGGCCGGCAGCACCATATCGTCCGCTTAGTCTATATTATTACGCTCACTCCATTTACTCGACATCCAATACTCATGCTACTAAGCTCAGTGAAGAGACCATCAACATACAGATTGAAAAGCCTAGGGGATGTCAAACCCCCATGCCTCACACCGCATTCCAATCTTCATATATGCTGAAGAGAGAGTGTTAGACCACTTTACCTGGTTCTTTTGATTGGTAAGCTTATCATAGGAAACGAGATCGAAGGCCTTTGAGAGATCAAGGAAACAGGCGTATCGTCTTACGATCGGTATAGTATTGAACAGTAGGTATGCTTGAGACTCAAGATAGCAGTTTCAGTTGAGAGTCCAGGCTGAAACCCGAACTGTGCTTCATGTAGATTTACAATATTTTTCAAACATGAGTCAAGCATTCTGTCCAACACCTTAGCCATGATCGTTGCCAAGGAAATCGGGCGATATGTCCCCTACCCTGTTTTTAAGGATGGGAACCGCATTATTTTTTTAAGGGAACAGAACAGAAACAAGACCCTCGGCACGTGGACCCCTGCATATTTCAAATGCTCAATGCTGAGCCCATCATGACCAGACTTCAGACGCAGACTTGCCCCTGCCAATTCCTTGTATGAGTCCTTTGACTTGCTTGGCAGAGAAGTGCATAAGTGTCCCATTTTCCTGACAACAATAATCAGCGCCTGCGTAAGGAACTGAGGGACCAAGGGGAGATTGCACCTGAAAATGTTTCATAAATAGGTTTGCAATAACCCTTCGATCACTCTTACCCTCCACACTCACCGCGAGGTCAGGCCCAGTATCCAACTTACCAGTGGATTTCTAACATTTGACAAAGTACTTAGTAACTCTTTGTTCTGTTAATTTGTCCATTTAAATTTGTTTTTGACTCTTTTGGCACCATTTCAAGCGACTTTTGAATACTTTACGAGCCTCTCGCATTTGCTCACAAATTTAACCCTGAGTCGGTCGTTTATGTTCTATCCAGGTTTTAAATTTAAGCCTAGCCTCGCTGTGAGCATCCCGTGCATGTTTATTCCAGCCATACACAGGCCGATATTGTCGGTGAGGCATATAGTCACTCTTCTCCTTAGATTGTTCAGCTGCTTCACACAGAACGTGCACAATCCGATCATACAACTTATCTAGTATAATTTTATGTTCAGCCAGGCTGCATGACCCATGACTGCACTCCGTAAATTCTTGGGGGAAATCAATGTCTCGCAATTTATTATTGCACAAAACCAGTACCTGTCACTTTCAGAACAGTTCCTTTCACCCCATACAATCGCACTACGGAGCACTGACTGAGTCACCAGTTTTGACTTTACTATAATCAAATCACATACAATATAGATGGGTAAATGATCAGAATTATATAGACATTCCTTAATACCTACATCTACAACGGTTTGCCACGCCGCCGATAAAGATACCACACAGTGATCGAGCCATCTCCTATACCCATGCGCATCACTAATAAATGTGCAGTGATTACGCTCAGCACCTAATTTTTCAATATCGGCACAACCCTATGACTGGTCCTTATAGAAGTTCATTAATTCATTTATCTACTAAACTGCCTAAAGGTAATGCCATCCGGCCACCACAGTAGGCCAATTCTCGTACTTAAAAAACGTTCAAATTCTAGTCGCAATCTCATCTCAGCGTCAATCAATGTCAAAAACCTGTCAAAAATGTATGTAAATTGATTGTAATTTTGACAGATTGAGACAGAGATTAGAATGCGAACGGTCTTAAAAATACGAGAATAAAAATACATCAACTTTACATTTTGAAACAAATACTTTGTAAGCGTTGTACTTTTTAAAAGACTTAATGTTAATCTTTTTTATTAAAGACACACTCATATATATATTACACATTCAAATATATATATATGTATTTATATATTAAGCACCGGAAGCTTAGACGTTGTGCCTAATAGGTCGGGTCATCCGGTCGGGGCACGGACGACAAAATATTGCGGCGGGATTTTATCTCGCATTCGATTTTCAACTCTCGTTGCTGAACAAAATGCAACCCACCGCGTCGAAAAACACGCTGTTGGATTTCTAACTCTCAGCGCTAAGCAGTGCGTTGAAGATCCAGTGCGCAAAAGAATCCCGCTGCGATATTTTAACGTCCGTGCGAACGTAGACTTATGATGTGCTAATCAAAACTATCGGAGAATTTATTGTGTACCAAATGGAGTCTTAGCTAGAATTTTGGTATGCTATAAACCATTTAATTTGTCGTAAAACATGCCACACACGGTTTTAAATATATGTATATACCTAGTTTTGTCGCTTGTTGATTATTTGAATTAAAATCTACGAAACTACCGCTACCTTTTTTTTTTTTTGTTTCGGGGTGGAAAATCCTCATGGATGTCCGCCGCCCTGGGGCGAGTGGCGGGGTCTGTCAGACACTTACTGACTAAAAACCACCCCGGTGTTCCATCTCACACCTACGCCGGGGGTCGCGGGAACGTACGATCCTTCCGCAACCCCCGACTGGTGCCGGCCCGCCTCTGCGGGCCTCTTCGGGTCTGGGGGGGGAGTGAGGTGTTTGACTCCCCCCGCGACGTTTAAGAGGGGCGCGCGTGGAACACTACGCGCCGCCACCTCGGGTACTGGTGTGTGGGGGGCGACGGACGTCCCCGAGTCCGTCGCCCCTGGACCCATTTAGGGGGGCTGGAAGAGGGCGTTGTCCGCCCTCCGCCGACGCCCGGTGCGCCTTCTGCGGGCCGGGTGAGTGGACGAGATCTCCCTCTCCCTTTCCGCAGCCTCCTTCTGCGAGACGACTGTCTCACAGAAGGAAACCACCGCGTCCCAGGACTCGTCGCTGCCGACCATCGACTCGACTACGGCCGGCAGAAACTACCGCTACCTAACCTTTCTATCATAGATTCCGTCGCTATAATTATGTATATCTGCCATTTGCACTAATGGAATTCAATACCTGACAGCTCAATACCTAATGTGTTTCAAACTTAAAAAGTCTTCTGAGCGTCTTTCATGGGCACATATACCTATATGTGCCTATGAAAGACGCTCAGAAGACTTTTGCCGTGCCTATTTCGGCACCACAATCGGCACGTTGAGTGTTATCATTCTTCAGACTCGTTATTACTTAAGAGTCAAAAACAGCTGGTAAAACAAGGAAAGGTAGTCGATCAGCTTCAAAAAAATACCTAGGTAATCTAAAACCAGGTAAACCTACCTACCTAGGTTTAAAACCTAGGTATTTTTTTTTTGTATGAAAAAGAAATCACGCCACCTGCTCGACAATGTCATATTATGTCATGCAAATCTAACCTAAAGTAAGTCATTAAAACCCTGGAGTCTAGCCGGGCATTAATATTGTACTGAGTTTCAATATGACCCGCTGGTCAGTAATTTGATTTGAATTTGGAATTTTGGACCTGAAGTAAAAACCGCATACAAACATTTTCCATAGTACAAACTAATCCCATGCATTTATCATAGAGATATGCCCTAAAAAAAATTGTTCGGAAATCGAACTGGCCAACGAGAGTAGAATACAAGTAAAAAGAAAAAGAATACAAATAAAAAAAGGTGCGAATACTACACATAACTTTGCTGTTAAACAACAAATTAAACTACAAATTCCCTCAAAAATGAGACAGTAAAAATTTTTTTTTTTTTTTTTTACTCATTTTTCATACCCAGCTCTCAAACGTTTCATGAAAAAAGAGCTAAAGGTTTCTAAGCCAGTTTCCCCGTATCTCACATGGATTCGGAATGTTCCATACTGATCCAGTTAAAAAACACTGTATACGCTGTTTTTGTTCTTGTCCATCTGTATTCGACAAGTGGGAGAATGGATATTCTGGTCGAGTTCTCTTTCGCGTCGAGCAATTATTGAAAAAATATTGTATTCACCTAGATTGTTTCATTGTATGTATTATTTGGCTAGTAATATACCTTCTCAATGTTAACTTCCTCAAACCATATACCGTAAGTACAGCGTGAACTGCAAAAATAGGTATTCTACTTACATACGTGAAGTTTCCGAGAAAATCCCGGGAATTTGAACTGCATTTTGCAGTATAAAATATTTGATTTGCTCTGCAGAACAAAGTATAGTAAAGAAGGTTGACTCAATACAGCGATTGAAAACGGGTGCACGCACAAATAGACGTGTTGGTTTGTTCCAAAAGTATCTGGTATAATATAAACAAATGGACCAGAAAGCGTCTGCCAATTTGTAGCGCCACTTATAAATGTGGGTGCTTCGTTATGATTATTGGAATCCATAAACCTGAAATTTTATGTTTAAATTACCTTAAAGATGTTTTTCATTTTTGGCATTTGAGGTTAATTTTTTAACCTAAATTTTTCGTCGATGTTTTTCACAATAATTGATGGAAAAAGTGGTGAGATATTAATTTGGACCCTTTGAACTGCAGATGAATGCGTTCCTAATTTCCTGAGTGATTGCATAAGCATTCACTTATCTTTTGTAGTATAACCTGAACAGGGTTCGTCAACACTTTCATCAGATAATTTTGAACCAGGGGGCCTACTCTCTGAGTCCGTCAACGAAGATACCGTCCGAAAGTAGTTTGAAACTTCGAAGTGACTGCTACGCCCCGTTTAATATTTTTTTTTGGACGGGCAAATACACAGCGGGAGTAAGAACAACTGTCAAATCGTGGTATCATTTTTTCCTGGATCGGGTGCGTATTTGGTACAGAGTATAAATCACCCGTAACTTCAGCTGAAACTAAGGATTTCGTGCTGAGTAGACCTCCAGACTAGGTTTACGTTCGGGGCGTGACGATCTAAAACAAAAATGCCAGTCGCGAGTGTGCTACACTCGCTTTGCGTGGAGCTTGTCTATGTATGCGGGCGTTTTCACTCGTTACGTACGGAGCCGACCTTACCTTCTGTACCTGTCTATTTGCTCTGCACGACTTTGTGTGATATTCGTGGAACAAACGCTTGTCATGCAGATGGTGTAAATAATGCATGTCTTACTCATCAACAGTTCTTTGTTGCAGGACTTTTCGTTTTTATGTGGTGCTAGCATTTTATAGTGTTTTTCAGTTGTTTCCAAATTAGCAAAATAAAGGCATAGCTTAAAGTAGCAGCTATTTTAATACCAAAAAAAGCATTTATTATCATTATTTTCAAAGGATTAGTTCGACATTACCAGAATGATAGGTTTTTGAGCTAAGAAGCTAGAAAAAGTACGTACCTAATTGCCTTATTGAACACCACTGTGACTGGAGATGAATGGGCTTGGTTTGCCAAAAGAATTGTTATTTTAATGTGTGTTCCAACAAAACCTTCTAATGCCAGATATAAAGGCTCACAGTAAATAGTAGTAAGCCCCGAATATTAAATCGTTTCCAAAAAATGGTAAGGCTTCTCGATTATTTTTAAACGGAACTCTTTCATTTTTTAAACAAGATATAACTTTATAACAATACACATACGTAAACACACGTTCTTTTTCTTAGTTTTTTTTCAGGAGGGTAGGCAGAATCTACAAAAGGCCATCTGCTACGATAATAATACCTAAAGAAAAATAAAGAAATAGATGAATAAATCTTAAGCAATCATAATCCAGCCCATATTTTAAAACTCTTCCCCAGATGTCAAATGTTGGAGTGCCTTCTTAAGATTAAACTCACTACGCTTTTATTTTGTTAACTCTAGTTAGGTCTTGTTCTACTAAGTTGCTTTTAACACCCGACTGCCTTAGCTTGTAGCTTGAATGTTTTATTTTGTGCTAGCATTAAATAAACTTGTTCTCCATAAAAACTAGGGATTTATAAACGTTTTTACAAATTCTGTCCCCTTTTAAAAGAGAAACGCAGTATGAAATAATCAGCCTATAATATTCCCTATGCCGGGACAGAGGCCTTCTCCCTGTGAGGTTGTCTCAGTAAGAGTGCACTTTTTCATTCGTACTTTTTGAGAGAGTTGTGATATTTTTATTGCATTGTAAAGAAGACATGTTCCGATTAGCTATGGAATAAAATATCCGGCAAATGGCCCCCACGCCTCAGATGACATGCCATTACTCTTTTCGTGAAATTTTCCATGACTTTTTCACAGATATGTGGCTGTATCTCACCGATGACGCGTTGGATCTCGGATTTGAGCTCAGGAATTATTTCTGGTTTATTTGCATGAACCCGCGATTTTACATAACCCCAAAAAAATCGCACGGCATCAAATCGCGTGATTTTGATGGCCAGTTGACATCAGACCTTCTTGAGATAATTTGTTCTGGAAATCGTTGCTGCAATACATAAATTGCTTCATGCGCGGTGTGGCAGAAGGCGCCGTCTTGCTGAAACCACATTTCATCCAGATCCATGCCATCCAGTTGAGGCCACAGTCATTGCAATTTCCGCGTCATCTTCAAAAAGTAAGGCTCAATCCAAACCTGACCAAAATCCGCACCAGAAAGTTGCTCGTTGTGGATGCATTTGTTTCCCATGGATTGCATGAGGATTTTCTGAGCCCCAAATTCGACAATTTTGTGTATTCACGAAGCCATTCAGATGGAAATGCGCTTCATCGGAGAAGATTACTTTTTCGAAAAATTGGTATTGACTTCACTTTGCTATATTACCCATTGAACGAATTGTCGGCGCTTTTCATGGTCTGCTGGTTTGAGCTCTTGAGTAAGCAGAATTGTGTACGCATTAAGGTGTAGGTCATTTGTCAAAATTCGCTGCGTAGTGCTTCGTGAAATTTGAAGTTGTTGAGAACGATGCCGAATTGATGTTTTCGGTGACACTCTCGTTTACAGCAGCAATGTTTTCAAGAAAACGACCGGTGCGTTGATGCACAGGAGTCTTACCGTCCATAACCGACCCATTATCTCCAAATTTTTTGACCACTCTTCGAATGGTTGACACATTAGGTGCACTTTCTCGACTCAAAATTCGGCGAAGTTTGCGAGCGGTCTCAGCATAACTTTCCAACTGTTCGTAATGAGTTTTTACAATTATAACGCGTTGTTCTTTCGTAAAGCGCTCCATTTTTAATAATCGGAATAAACATAGGTGACAGCTGTCAAATTACAGAGTCGCCACTTGCACGAAAAAAAAATTACACTTAGTTTAAAAAGTGCACTCTTATTACATATTAGGTATTCATGTACTATTAATGTGCATGCCCTTTTTTATGGGTGGTAAATCATCAAATATCTTATCCCGCTCTGGGCAGAGCGGGAGGGCGTGTCAGACTCTTACTGCCTAAAACCCACCCGCGTTCCTTCAGTCGCCTGTGCCGGGGGCCACGGTAACCCTTTCGGACTTTCCCGCAACCCCGGCTGGCATCGGCCTTAGCGGACCCAGTCATTGTTGCTCACATCTCTTTGAGGCCCGCGTGGGACACAACGCGCTGTCGACCCAGGCCTGGTCCTTATCGGACGGCGAACTGCCCATTGCTCGCCATCCGCAAGCCCGTGCCTATGGTGGCCGGGAATCGGTTTGGGATTCCTGACGCCCAGGGCGTCTCCTGCGGCGGCTAGGGGCGTGAGGGCTCGAATTTTGCCTCTCCCTCACGCGTTCCGCCTCCTCTTTTGCGAGCATTACTGCTTCGCAGAAGAAGGTGACGGCTTCTCATGCCCTCTCGCTCCATACCATGGCCTGGACTAGGGCCGGACGCGAGAGATCACCACCGCTAATCGCCTCCACGAGGACATGGCGGTGCTCCGTACAAGCAGGGCAGATCGCCACCGTATGCTCCACCCGGGCGTTTCCTCACGCCTTATCCGGAACAGGAACCTCCCGAAACAACCGTGTCTGGTGAGGTCCTGCGTCAGGCGGAAGGTGAGGACGCCATGTCGTCTCTCTAGCCACTCCTCAAAGAGGGCACTTATCGCCGCAAAAAAAATCGCTGGAAAAAGTCACCTACTAAAAAAAAATATTACGGTTCAGCTGTTTGAGAGCTACGATGCCACAGACAGATACACACGTTAAACCTTTATCCCTATTTACCCGTTAATCGAATATTGCTAGTATAAAATTTTCCCCTATACTAAATCTCCGTAAGCGATTTATTACCTCGTGAAGTACGTATATAATGGCGCCTCTGCGTTTTGAATCCCCGAGGTATCTACAGCGAATGTTCGCGAATTAATGCTGATTTATGTTACTCAGTATGTTGAAGTACCTACAATTGGTTTAATTTTAATCTGGAAAGTACTTACGTGAATCTAGATAAAGATTATTCTTTGTTAAAGACTGGAGAATGTGTTTTATTATTGTCTAAAAATAAAAGTACCTAGTTCTATATGAGATCCTGGGTTCGATTCCCGGGTCAGGCAAAGATTCCCGGGTCGAGTAAACTGCTATTTGTTTTTCCATAGGAATCTCTCAGTAGCAGCTCGGAGTCTAGATTTGTGCCCAGTTGAAGGCAATCCGCTCGCCCCCTGTTACATGGGATTTAAAAACATAACTGGCGATATGTTGTTGTACCTACTATAGGAGGTACTATAGTAATTTTGATAAATATAGTCGCGGTTTGTGCAAATTTTGTAAGCAGCAATACGCGGCTAAATATGATAGAACATTTATCTTGCATGCAATGTATGTACACCATGTTTATACAAATAAATAAACTTACAAACTTACTTACTTACACTTCTGCCTAACCCTGCGGCTTAATACAGGCGTGTGGTTAAGTACATAATATAAATTCTTGTAAAAGATTTCACCGTATCTACTTATTACACCTATGATGGCTCCGAGTTCAGTATTATTAAAATAATCTGTTCAAAGCAAGCAACAAAGCATAAGTCGTTAAAATAATTTAACGACTACAGAACATGTTTTTCCCAAAATCTTTCATAGGAGACGCATTATTTTTGGGAAATATACTTTATCATGTTCTTAATTAAGTTCAAATTGATATGCCTTCCATATTTCATGCTGTGAAACTTCACAGTTTTAATTAAACATTATATCACGCTCGTGTTTTGTAAATTTTAATATAAACCGTATTTTATAGGAAATAGGCTACGTAGGTAACCTTTAAAATACGGATTGAATGTATGAAATATAAAGACATTGAATATATGAACAAATATATGTATGAAAACATTATTTTAGAAAATTATAATGTTTTACTATAAAAGATCATTCTTGGCTCCAAGCTCTTTGATCTCTGTTATTTATTATATATGTAGTAGAATTGTTAGCTTTATGTCAAAACATTAGGCAATACGTAGCGTCAAATATTAAAATATACAGGGCTATTTGTAAACGTCAGCAGTCCTTTAAGTGGATGTAGGGGAGGTCATTTGCTACCAAATAACCCCTTATGACCCCTACGCAATGTCAACCATTTTGCAGTAATTTGACATTTCATTTTAATTGAAGATATAAATACAATAAGATACCAGAATGGCAATTCACGTATTTTTATTTTTTTTTAAATACGGGACTTTTTTACAGATTGAGACTGAGATTAGAATGCGAACATTTGTTCGCATTCTAATCTCAGTCTCAATCTGTGAAAAATTATATGGCGTTTACCTACATTTTTGACAATTGATTGTCGCTAAGATGAGATTGCGACTTGATTTTGAACGTTTTTAATTACAGGAATTGGCCTTCTGATCTTATTGTATCTCGTTGGATGGCTGAGAAGTTGTACCTAGGTACATATTTTTTGGATTGTTTTATCGATAAAGTATTTCCATGTTTTTTGCAGAAATCAATCACCATTGAAGTGGCACGTTGTATAAAAATCTTCACTAACTTGAAATGAGCTGTCAATAGTATCAATTGAAATGACAGCTTACTTCACATATGTTTCCACGGTGAGATATTTACAGAACAGTTCGGCTGTATCTAGAATAGAATAAGAATAAGAGCCATTTATTTGCAGAAAATATAGGTGTTACCAGTTGTAAAAAATTGTGGTTTAATGTACAGTCCATATTTTGCCTGTATAAGGTAAGGCATGCAAATTATTTTTACATGAATACCTAATATGTACGCGTTCATACCCTATAGAATGACTATTTCATGAAATATCAATCAATATGATGGTAAGGTAATGATGAATCAAGATCATGTAATTCAGTGAGAATAGTCACCAGCAAAAACAAACTAAAAAAATACATTAAAATCAATAAATACATAGTTAAAACACAAAAAATGATTAAAAGACAAAGGTTCTTTATCAAAAATGTTAAACTTAATAGAGAAAGGTTAAATTTGCTAAAACAATTAGATATGTATTCTTTTAATTTGGATCAAAGTACTAGGAAGTACAACATTGATACACAGGACTTGCAATCTCAACTTGACCATCTGCAAGAGAAACTTGGTTCAATGACTAACAAATATAATACCTCTGAAGAACTAATGAGGGAATATGTGTTGGCAATGAATGAGCTAGTAAACTCACAAACAAACAGCTGTGAGCTTTGTCAACCACCAACCAATGTACCTACCATTTGCCTGCCTGCCCATTCATTGTCAACATGCAATACCACCTTACCGCATCCTTGTGATGATTTGACAACTCCTACTGTAAATAGTTCCATTAAACAATGTAAACAAATGCTAAATAATGACATTGTGTTATTTTGTGACGAAATTGGAAAGGACTTAGGGCACTTGTTGACAGATGAATATCCCGGACACTCAATAATTAATTACTGTATGCCTGGTTGTTCGCTATTTGATATTATGAATGAAATTAGTAAATGTAACTTTAAGCAGGAAACAACATTATTGATTTTTATGGGAAATAGGGGAAATGTGAACAAAGGAGAATTGCTCCAATATCATAGAACATTGTGCAACCTTAGTTTAAGGAAAATTGTGTTGTTTACTTTCCCCTATAGTAACAGTTTGCCACAGGAAGAAAATACCTTAAGATTTGACATTAACATGACATTGCACAATTTGACTTATAATGACAATCTGTTCCATTTAGTTGACACTAACAATTATGTTGGTAATAATTTGTATTTGACAAAAGATAGATACAATATTGTTAAGTACTATCTTTCTAAATATCACAAAAGACAGATAGCTGTGTCGCTATCATATTATTTTGCTATTTCAGCCAAAAATTTGGCTAAACAACTTGCTTCTTTTGAGCAATGCAATGACCTTTTTAATTATTCTGCCAATAATTTGGTCAAAATTAATGACAATGGTCATCATTTAAATTAGAAATTAAGACAAAAGAGTCAGTCTCTTGCAAAAATATAACTAAGGCAAATAATAAATCATATGAAAGTGTACAAAAAGTAAATAGTATCAACCTGGTGCATCAAAACATTCAAGGTTTTTTGAACAAAGATTTAGAAGTAGAGTTATTCTTGAATTGTAGCAATATAGATATTCTTTGTATGACAGAACATTGGCTTAAAAGCCACCAGTTCATGTTCAATTTTAGTAATCACCAGGTTGGTAGTTCGTTCAGCAGAGTAAATGCTGTACATGGTGGCTCTTTAATCCTAGTAAATAAACAGCTTAAATTTAAAGACCGCAAGGATATTGTGAGCCTCTCTGTTGAGCGGACAATTGAAATAGCCTGTGTAGAATTGGAGCAGCTCATTATATTAAGTGTGTACAGACCACCTTCAGGATTGTATGATTGTTTTGAAAAGGTTATGGATGAAGTGTTGCACAAAATCTGTAATTCAAACAAATCTGTCATCACTTGTGGTGATTTTAATGTTAATTTGTTAGAAAATTCTGGGTTAAGTACTAAAATTATAAGTCTATTTCAGTCATACAATCTTGCTAACCAATTCTTGGAGCCCACTAGAATAACTTCCACTAGTGCCACATGCCTAGATAACATTTATACAGATGTTATACCAACCCACAAAGAAATTATTAACTTGATAGACTCAGATCATTGCGGACAATTGATTACTATTTCTAATTTAAACAAAAGAGTTACTAAAAAAGATATCACTGCTAACCCTAAAACTACTAATCGCTTGGAAACATTTAAATCTAAACTTTTAAATAAATTACCACTTCTGTTGACTAATGATGACCCTAACCAACAATATAATGATTTTTTTAAAATATATTGCACACAATTCAATACCACATTCATTCCAAAGACGTTCTCAGTTAATAGTAACGCTTCCTTCAGTGACTGGGCCACCATTGGTATACATACAAGTAGGAAAAGACTTTATGAATTGTATGATGAACGGGCATGTATAAACACTGCTGAATTTAATTTATATGTCAAGAATTATTCTAAATTATTTAAAAAAGTTTGTAGTATAGCCAAGTCACGTTATTTGAGTTCAAAAATTAAAAATAGTGGTAATGTAATTAAAATGACATGGAGTATCATTAATAGCGAAACGGGAAGGTCATGCAACCGATGTAGTGACTACAGCCTAGCTATTGATGACAATATAATTAAATCAGATACTCAAGTCGCCGCGGCCTTTGAAAATTTCTTTGCAGAGATTCCCGTATCGACTACTAAATCTCTTAACTCTTCACCCACTGCTTCAGAGTCTTTACTTAAAGAAAACGTTCCAGTTTGTGATTCTGAATTTTATTTCCAATATGTCACGTGTAAAGATATAATTAAAACCTTTCACACGTTAAATGTTAAAAAGACCGCTGATCTATGGGGTAATTCTGTGGACGTTGTTAAGTCGATTATAAACATTGTAGCACCAACTTTAGCTGTTATTTTTAATAATTGTATTGACCGTGGTGAGTTTCCTGATCTTATGAAAAACAGTAAAATAATACCGTTATTTAAATCGGGTAGTACATCAGACCCTACTAATTATAGACCTATATCAGTGCTACCTACCTTTTGTAAAATTTTTGAAAAGCTTATTCTAAATCAAATGCAAAGATTTTTTAACGTACATAAATTACTGCATAACAAACAGTTCGGTTTTACAAGGGGTCGTTCAACTACCGATGCCGGAGTTGAAC
This sequence comes from Brachylomia viminalis, assembly GCA_937001585.2. Classification (NCBI taxonomy): domain Eukaryota; kingdom Metazoa; phylum Arthropoda; class Insecta; order Lepidoptera; family Noctuidae; genus Brachylomia; species Brachylomia viminalis. The sequence continues at coordinate 24,517,703 of OW443294.2, read as the reverse complement.
TTTTAGGGCATGTGTATAATGCATGGGAGGACAAATGCGATGCGTTGGGTATCTTTTGCGATTTGTCCAAGGCATTCGATTGTGTTCTTCATGAAACATTAATCAGGAAACTGCACCACTACGGAATCCGTGGCACCTCTCTGGATCTTCTTACTTCTTACTTAAGTGATAGGATTCAGAGAGTTGATGTTAACGGAAAAAGATCACCCGGATCGGTAGTAAGAATGGGGGTCCCTCAAGGCTCAATTCTTGGTCCATTTTTATTTCTTATTTATATAAATGACTTGCCTTACCTCATAAAAGATAAACATGATATAGTGTTGTTTGCAGACGACACTTCACTTTTATTTAAACTCAAACGTCAGCAGCTGGTTACTGACAATATAAATAGCGCCCTCGCAAAAGTAGTTAACTGGTTTAACGTTAATAACCTTCTTCTTAACGAGAAAAAAACTAAATGTATTAAGTTTACGTTACCACATGTTAGACAGGTAGAAACAAGTGTTCTCATAAAGGGGGAAGAGTTGAAACCCGAAAATACCACAGTATTCTTAGGCATAACTTTAGACGCCAAGCTGCAATGGGGCCCCCATATAGATAAAATGTCAAAAAAGCTTAGCTCTGCAGCATACGCTGTTAGAAAAATTCGTGGTTTAACAGATTTAGAGACAGCCCGTTTAGTATACTTTAGTTATTTTCATAGTGTAATGTCGTACGGTATTCTGCTGTGGGGTAATGCCGCCGATATTCAGACGATTTTTGTTTTACAAAAAAGGGCAATTCGTTCAATTTATAAATTAAGTCCCAGACACTCCCTCAGAGAAAAATTTAAAGAGATTAATATAATGACTGTGCCTTCTCAGTATATTTATGAAAATCTTTTGTATGCACATAAAAATATTAATCTGTTTAAAAAATACAGTGATATCCATAGTATAAATACTAGGAACAAACACAAATTTGTTGTTCCTACAACCAGGCTCAAGAAAATAGGTGGCTCGTTTAGATGTCAATGTATACATTTTTATAATAAACTTCCTAGCCACATTCAAGAACTAAGCCTTAATAAATTCAAATCTTTTATAAAAAGGAAACTATGCCAGAAAGCCTATTATACTGTCAAATACTTTATTGAGGTCAAAAAGGCTTGGGAGTGAGCTGTTCCAATAAATTTACACAGGGAACGTTGATTATTTTTTTTTTTGCTAACTATTGTACTTTTAATCTTTGCTATAAGTATCTATAACGTTTTACATATACAATGACATGAATATTTACTGTATAAAGTATTATATTATTTTAATTGTTGTGAATGGGAGGACTATGTGGGTCATTGTTCCAGTTTGAATCATGTTCTGGCAGTTTGAGTAGTTTATGTGGCCTACCCAAATGTCCTTTCTTTGGTATTGTTCGTCGAATCGTTGAGCTCCTTAAGTTTTGAGTCGAGCTGCACGGTTACTGACAAATGCGTGCACTGTCTGGACAGGTCCACTCAATCTGTGTGGTTCTTTTCTCAAAAGTCCATTTCAGACACCAATCTGCATGGTCCTCAATGATTATGTCCGGATTTTATATACACATTGACATTAATGAATTTTATATACATATACTATGACAAGAGTATTTACTTTGTAAAGTATTATGCTATTATTTTAACTATTGTGAATGTGAGAACTATGTTGGTCATTGCTTTTTTTTTGTATTTTTACTCTTAGTGTAATCATGATCTGGCAGTTTGAGTAACTTGTGCGGCCTACTCAAATGTCCTTTCTTTGGTATTGTTCGTCGAATCGTTGAGCTCCTTAAGTTCTGAGTTGAGCTGCACGATTGCTGACAATTGCGTGCACTGACTGGACAGGTCCACTCAATCTGTGTGGTTCTTTCCTCAAAAGACCATTTCAGACACCGATCTACATAGCCTTCACATGATCTGACCAAGATTCTGTCTGGACTTTAAAAGAGACTGTGACCTCTGAGTTTGTTTCGGCCTTTCTTCTCAGAGTAGTCAGATAGGAAACGCCGACCTCATCTAGTTTAAAAAAAGAAATATGATTGACGTGTAAAAGTGTTTGTAAAAACCTACTTACAGAAATAAAGTCATTTATCATTTATCATTTATAATAGGGTTATATGAACTTAGAGGGTTGTATTGATGATTTAAGTCATTATAATTCTGTATGTAATACATGTTACGGTTATGAATCTTATTTTTTTTCAGCACACAACCTGACACTGACCTGCAAATTGCAATAAATGTAAGAAAATTTGAATTTCGTGTGCTACTCCGGTGCTTCCCCTTTCACCGCCCCGAAACTTGCTCGAGCAGCCCGCGCCGTCCAGCCTGTAGCTTTAAATTCATCCATTAATAATAATTCTGATCCAGACGCCCTGGGCGCCGGGAATCCCAGGCCAATTCCCGGCCACCGTAGGGGTGGGTTTGCGGACGGCGAGCAATAGGTAGTTCGCCGTCCGATAAGGAACAGGCCCAGGTCGACGGCGCGTTGTGTTCCACGCATGCCTCAGATGTCAGCACCAATGACAGGGTCCGCTAGGGCCGATGCCTGCCAGGGTTGCGGGAAAGTCCGAAAGAGTTACCGTGGCCCCTGGCACAGGCAACTAAAGAAACACGGATGGGTTTTAGTTAGTAAGAGTCTGACACGCCCTCCCGCTCCGCCCAGAGCGGGAAAAGTCATTTGGTTCTCCAACAAAAGAAAAAAAAAAGCCTGTCCCTTTGCTGCCCCCAGCGACGCCCTAAACCGAGGTCCGTACCTCACAGCATGTAGTCCCATGTAGCACCCTTAGCATGTAGTCGCATAGTTTATAAGTTTTTTTTGCCCTGGCTGGATGCCTTAATTTATTAGGGCAACCACAGGCAAGCCCGGTTAAGCAGCTGACAACCCTAGGTTGACCTGCGAGATGCCATTTACAATAAAAACTGGATTTTTAAATTTTCGTCCCTTAGAGGGATTAAAATAAATAGGGGATGAAAGATTTACTTTGCCGATGTAAAAACCCATCGAGCACACGGCCATATTTAATTAATAATATTGAAAAATATGCCACATTGTAGACTAAAAATCGACTCCAACAAAAGATCAGAGTAGGCTGATCTCAGTAATGTTAATGTAAAGCACATGTCATGTCTACATTCTACATAATCTATAACACTACAAATTAAGTCCTTTTACCAACTAGACTTCCAAATAAATCATGAACTTGTTCAGTTTGATACAACTGCTTGTTAATGCGAAAAGGTTTCAAATAATGGGCAACCCTACAAATGGTTTTGTAATCCTTACCACGAAATAGATAGCTGCAGAAGGCCAGCTACGAGTACATAAAACGAGCGAAAACTGGCGCACGCCCATTAAGGCACCTCTACCACCGCCGCATGCCTGCGATTAACGAGCATTGGACAGAGCTAACAACTAGGAACGAACAGCGAATGCGTGACGGTGACAAGCGTCACTCGCAGCAGGCGTAGCATGACGCTTTCTATCTCTACGAAGAATAGACAGCTTTTTCTATACAAAGTGACATTTCGTTTCTTCATTTTTGACATCGCACCGCAGAAATCCTTCTGCAATCTGTAATTTTGTCTTTCATTTCTAACGATCTTTGTCTAGATCTTTTTATAATGTAGACTATTTCGGAAGAAATTTTCTATCCTTACTGTCAAAATCACACTGACAACTGACATTTGTCTAAGGTAGTGAAGACAATTTGATTTTGGAATCGCCAGTAGAAAACTTTCTACTCGACGACCACAAAGTATAAACGGTTATCTACAAAATCATGATTTTACAAGGGAGCGTTTTTAACGCCAAACTGTGTTTATTAATAGCAAAGCTATCTTCTCCTATTTTACATCATTTGGTTAATAAATAAGTACCAAGGAAATAGTTAAGGCCAATATTACTGTAAAGTTGTTTGATCCAAAATACGGTACTTCGACACTTTGAGAAAAATTGTTGTACTTGACGTGACTTAATCGGTAAAAATTTAGAATCAAACAGAAAGAAAATCCTATGACAAAACAAAGAATTTTGAGTCGAATTATGCAAAAGAGTGAATTTCGTAAAAAGTGCAGTTGACTCTTTCTACTTTGCTGCCGTTGTACCTACTGCCTACACGGAACGTCATTTTTGTCTACTCTTCCGTCGACAATACGGTGCTCATGCTACGCCTGCTGGTATGCGTATGTATCAATCTTGAGTCTCTCTCTCTCTCTCTCTCTCTATCTGGGTGAGTGTTCTGCCCCAAAGAAAGTGTCGCTGAGTGAGTATTCTCTTAGATAGCTCTTGTCACTGTGACAACGAGTACATTGCTACAGTCCAGCCGTCGAGAGAATGCGTTCTTGACATCTGTCATTTTCATAAACACGAATACGTGTTTGACGAATTTGATCAAATTTCAGGTTTGGGCTTACAAAATCGGCTAATATACTACTAAATATTAGTAGTATCCGCGTTTAAATATAAGACATGGCTCAATCCATTCGGACATTCGCCTTCTGAACCTATCTATTTGGTGTCCTTACGGTAAGAAACATATGTTACGTCTTCTCGTTTGTAATTACCCAACCATAAGCTAGGGTTGTATGCGAGGTCTGGGAATGGGTATTTAATGACCATATCTTGTGATAATATTACCGTAAATTATCTTAAGTATCATAATATACCTATTAGTTAGGCATTATTGTCGGTGTCGTCTAGGACTTGTGTTGCGAATATCAGTACCGTTATTCTGTTTAAATAAAGCTTTGAAACGAATACACAAATTACTTATAATGATTTATATATAATTGACTGACCGGTTGGTGCAGTTGGTAGCGACCCTGCCTTCTGAGCCGCTGGTCCCGGGTTCGATCCCCGGACATGTCAAACATTTGTGTGCATGAACATGTCTGTTTGACCTGTGTCTGGGTGTGTAAGTATATCAGTCATCAGGTTACCGTAGTACAGGTTCTACCTATTTCGGGACCTGAAGACCTTGTGTGAATGTTGTCTTATACTATTATTATTATGTATATATATATATATATTATTATCTTATATATAAAATTCTCGTGTCACAATGTTAGTTACCATACTCCTCCAAAACGGCTTGACCGATTTATATCAAATTTTATATGCATATTCAGTAGGTCTGAGAATCGGCTACTATCTATTTTTCATACCTTTAAGTGATAAGGGTTGGAAATTATTTCTAGGGACACTAGAAATTCCCTAGAAATAATTTATATTGCAAAACAACGTTTGCCGGGTCAGCTAGTATTATACAGCGTGGCGCTGCTATGGTGACCTTAATTTAACACACATATACGTTTTCACATTTTCGTTTCATAACAATTTTTTATTTCCATTAAACGTTATTATTTACAGATTTATTAAAGAATTTAGGAAATAGCATCTTAGAGCAACCTGTACTTAAAGAACTGTCGCGCAGCGGTCATTTCCCTCGGTCACGGATCATAACTTCGCATCAATGAAATTAAAACGAATAAGCAATACTATTAGGATGAAACAAATGCATAGAGTAGGCGAATTTAAGGAAATTTCCTTTGTTGGCGAGCAGCGCAGGCGACGCGCGCTCTCCCTTCCACCCACCCGCCGCACCGAACACGAATTCTTTTTTTGCTTTTCTAGTGCTAGTCGAACCCGTGTCCTTGACGCACTTATTTACACCAGTGCGCATAATTACGTCGCGAAAAAGACTCTTAGCTATTGTTTTATTTATTTCTTTTTGTGTAATTAGGATAGTAATTAGATCATGGTACTGCGATAAAGACACTTTGATTGGTTTTCGTTTTCTTATCTAGTAGGTACGTTTACACCTCTTGCGATACGGACGCATTTATTTGTGCTATTAGTGCTTGTGTAAACTTATGATCGTGATGGCAGTGATTAGTGATGACAGTTATTACTAATAGTAACAAGAGAGGGTGATGTGATAAGTGTTTGTACCACTTGCGCCGCTCGGTTTCTTTGATAATATGCCGTCAAAGAATCGGACCGATCACGAGTAGGTACAGACGCCAGCACATCAAGCTACTACAATCTGTCAAATTTCTTTAATAGATTTTCAACTTTATCGCTAAAGCATTAAGGTTCAAGGTTGATTGGGAAAATTTGACAGTTTCGGGTAGCTTGACCTGCTGGCGTCTGTACAAGACGCGATGCGCGCGGTTGCCAGCCCGCGAACCGACATATTGCCGCTCCGAGTTAACGTAAGCGAGCTAGGTAAGTAATTTCATGAATGAATTTTTGCAAGGGTGATCCCAATTTTAATGACTTTTTTATTATTTAGTTTGTTTGAAAAATTTTTTTTTTCAGTTTACGTATTATTTTAACCTATCAATATTTATATGGTTAATGGGCACTAGCCCTACCCGTGTATTAAATTAAAGTCACCATTGCAGCGCCACATTGTATACCTAATGATGACTTGCTAACGTCAACTTTATCATTACATTTATTTATTTATAGTTACTTAAAACGGTACTACGCCAATTACATTATGTAACATAGAGACAAATTACAATAACATTGACACCAATATAAATAACCTTAAAACTAACATGGAACAGTAGACCACCCTGGCATACTTTCTCTCACAGAACACCAGATATATACGCATAGTTTTAATGCATTCATCCGCAAACACATCATATTCAGGGTCCGCAGCCAGAAGGGCATTCAGCACCTTTCGACTACGACAGACTGGGGATTCGGGTCTGGCTACAGTATTGACTCGCAGTTGCGCAAATAGATTGTGCCGAGTATATACACGGCGGGAAATCCAGTCCCGTCTCTAACCAGTCTCTGGTGTAAGTCTTCGTTGATATTAGATATGTATCTGGTTTTCAATCACACACAACACCTATCTCAAACTCAAAGCATTTATTTCAATAAAAACATTTACAGGCACTTTATAATTATCATGTACAAAATACAAATACAAAATTGTTTATTGTGGCAAATAGAAAATTACATTACATTTAAACGTGTTTGGAGTCTCCTTTTAAGCAAACAAAGCTAGTATTCGAAGGCCCCGCTCTTTCACATCATTGTCGTACACATAAAATAACTAGAGCTAATTTAGTGTTCTGTGTTCATATGGGGTTTTTTTTTTACCTTTTTTTTCTCATTTAACAAGGAGTCGTTCAGTTTGAGTAAGTAAGGTGAAGCTAGTCGCCCGTTGCAAGACGAAATAGGTTCCTTGTGGAGAAGAACGGGCAAGATAATCCATGGACACTCTTTTAAATCTAAACATTATATTACAGAGGATTCTTGTTCGACAACAATTTCAGTCCTTGCGAAAAGTGGCGGAAACACTCCTACTACCATTTAATTAGATCTTATTACTTAATTAGCTGAATAAAGCTGAACAAACAATACTAAGATGCTTATTATCAGTTAATTATTTTATTATTGAACAATGCTAATAATCACAAATGCAAAGGCGTTTTAAGATGAAAGTTTAATTAGGAACTTCATTACTTTTTACAAATAAAATTTACACGATTTCCGGTAGTTCCAGGAATTTAATCAAACAACTGTGTGTAAAATAATCTTGTTACTTTATAGTTAGTAAATTATTATTGAAGCTGATTTAGTTCTTGTATTAAATATTAGGTCTTTACCAATGAAATTGCCGTTTATTAAACGGAAAATTAGTAAGTCATTTCAATATAAATATTTTTTATTTCTATCAAAATATGCACCCATGCTATCGATGCATCTCTGCCAGCGCAGTGGTAATTATGCAATGCCCTTCTCGAAGAAGTCAGGTGTACGGGAGCCAACGAACTCTTCAATGGCATTTTGTACTGCCTCTCGGGTATTGATTTTTTTCCCTGCCAAGAAGTTGTCCAAATTTTGGAAAACTTCTCTGAAAGTCAGTCGGTGCAATGTCTGGTGAGTACGGTTGAGGACGCAAAAATTTCCAAGCCTAACTCTAGTAGCTTAGAGGCCGTCTGTTGTGCTGTATGAGGTCGAGCGTTGTCGTGTAGGAGCAGCGGCGACGAGCGATTAACCAAGGCTGGCCGGAGATTTGCGAGCTTCTCCATCATTGTACCCAGTTCCTCACAGTACACATCCGAAGTAATGCTGGTGCCATTTGGTAATAAGCTGTGATAAATTATGCCGATAATAGACGACCATGCATTTTTTTTACATGGCCGTTACAGAATGGGACATTACTCCTTCCCATGAATTATTAACATCGTACTGCATCCAGTAATCCCCCTGTCAGATACGCCCGCCATGAGTGGTCGAAATATTAATCTAGATATTGTAGATGACTCATGATAATAATTGATGATCATCATTAATTGTGCCGTGGAGCTTAATGGGCTTAAAAGTGATAAGCACTTACGTCCCTTTCACTGTGGCTTCTCTAAGGTTCGAGTATCTATACAAAGTAACATTAAAATATCTGAGGGGCAATTCCCGTATTTTTAAGACCGTTCGCATTCTTATCTCAGTCTCAATCTGTCAAAATTACAATCAATTTTCATACATTTTTGACAGGTTTTTGACATTGATAGTCGCTGAGATGAGATTGCGACTTGAATTTGAACGTTTTTTAAGTACGAGAATTGGCCTACTGGTCATGTACGCACGATGACATATCAAGCTATAGGTATAATTCCAGTATAAGCTGACTTCTCATAGTACGAAAAGCCTATACAATGCGAGGACAGCTAAAACTGGAAACATAAAAGACCACTAAATTCATATGTATCAATCAATGTTTTTTAATCTGTGCCTAAAATTTTCTTCTTTTTTACACTTATTTTCTTTTCCAATTCGCTTATAGGAAGAATGGTCGACATCTGCTTTGCTTGTCATTATTAAAAAAAAATGTATAATGGAATAAAATAATCTAGCGAATATTGAAAAACGTGATGGGTATCGTAATCTAATGATGATTAAACAAAGAAAAAGGATTTTCCAAACTCATAATTTTGGCTTAGTAGTCGATTCGCACAAATTAACTCAACCGAAACGGGCGAGCCGACACTTTTAAATAATATATTATTTTCTGTAGGCGACTCACATGGAGTTAATTTATTTATGGGCGAATCGACAACTCCAGAAATACTTATTTACAATTGGCACATTTTCAATTTATGCAATAAAGTTAAACAAAAGTAAACTAGCGCTTATAAGTGATAAGAGTAAAATATTTTAAAATAAAATAAAACATGTCAATTAATCAAAACTAAATTTATTAAAATATAATTTTAAGATAACAATTAATATATTGTATATCTCGCTCAGAGAGTTATAGATTACAATTTTAGTACGCTTAAGGGGACTACATGACCTAAACGCATGTTTTATAATGCCTAAAAGTATATGATCCACTGCAGTACATAAAATCGCAAAAATAATTATATTATATTGTTCAGGATATAGGATAGTTAGATAGTGTGTTGAAAACATAATACAACTAATTTGGTACCATTAAAAAAAGTCACGAAAATACCTCTCAAAAATTATTTTAACGATTAAAAACCATACTAATATACATGCAATCATTCTGTTTTAATTTTCAGATTGTTTTTCAAGCAACATAACGTGATAGTGTTTTCAGTTTTTAGTCGAATCAATAGATTTTTTGAAAATAGAGAACTGCTTCATACTTTGCAATAAATTACCAGCTTTGTATCATCGCATTTCTCTTTCTTTTCTATGCAGTCCGACAGTGACCGTGCTTTAGCTGCTGTCAGTCCCTTAAATCAAGACAGAAGAATGTAGGTAGGCACAGTAGAGCGTCAATTATCCGAACGTCGGTCAACCGAATGACCAGTTAACCGAACTGCTAGTAGTCTTTAAATTACATTGTATGTAAATAAAACACTTTAATGCAAATCCGTTGTACCTATCGAAATCATATGAAATACTAGCTTCTGCCCCACACTTCATCCGCGGGAAATTTCTTGTTTTAACATAAAATATATCATATAATACTACTAACTGTAGCTTCCATTTCAGAATCGGATCAGCAGTTCCGAACATTACCCCCTACAAACTAACTCAATAATGTTACCTCTTTATAATATTATAAGTAGGTATGTAGGGTTACTTGTGATTCGACGTATATCCGTCAGGAGCCGTTAAAGGGCCAAAATGCAACAAATTTAACCCCCATATGTATGACTGAAATTCAATAGTTTTCGAGGTATTTGAATTTTAAGGGTCTTTTGATATTTACCCAAAATTTTACATTTAATTCCAAATATAAAAAAACTACAGATTGAATGGGTACCATTAAACATTTATATTGTAGCTGGCACTTCAATTAAGCTATGTCAAACACAAAGCATTTATTTCAAGTAGCCAATAAAAGGCACTATTGAACGTCAACATTTACATTAAAATAGAATTGATTCTAGTCGCCCCTTCCAAAAAATAGTTTCGTATGGAGAAAAATGAGCAAGAAACACCACCGTTAGTCAACAAAATAACTAAAATGAAGAGCGATTTAAGAAAAATATCTTACCAATATTTTCATTTTACGCTTCAAAGGCTGTTGACTGGGTAAAAAAAATAAAAACGGTCATGCTTAAGGGGGGTTCAATTTGCTGCATTTTGGTCCCCCTATCAGGTCCTGACGGACATACGTCGAATTACAAGTAACCCTGTGGATTCGTGACTCTTATTCTGTGAAAGAAACGCATTGCTAACTAGATTTTTCTGCTAACACAAGAAAGAAAAATACGTGCTCTAGGTACCTTGGTACTTCTTTTAAGAGGAACCGGGACCCCCTCTATGTTCTGATGGTGTTCACCGGGGTTATCCCACACTCCCTGACCTCCCTCCCCTGAGCTCAGGTGCCCTTTGAAGGTTTCCCCCCGAAAACAAAAAAAAAAGGTACCTTGGCACTTTCATTTTACAGAAAGGTTAAATCAAAATGTAAATTCTCTAATACCTACATTACACAATGCACCAGTCCTACTATGCTTTTTATTTTTAACCGACTTCAAAAAAAGGAGGAGGTTATCAATTCGACTGCATTTTTTTTTTTTTTTTTTTATGTTTGTTACCTCATAACTTGCGACTGGGTGAACCGATTTTCATGATTATTTTTTTATTTGAAAGCTGGTGCTTCCCGTGTGGTCCCATTGTCACCATTTCAATATCTGATGATGGGATCTTGTAGAAATCGGGGGAACTCTTCAATGAATAACAGCAGATTAACCGCGATTGTTGCTATAGCATATCTAAGCATTGTTTACGCCATCACACAACATAATATCACGCCTGTACTCACTACAAAGGTTATAAAAACTATTTCGAAAAAAATATATGTTTTTAATAATAAAAAAATCATTTTACAAAAAAAAACAACCGACTTCAAAAAAAACACTACAAAGTGCAAAATAACTTTAATTTCGGAAGTCGTTGTCTATGGTTTTGTATTTTCGTTTTTTGCCACCGACTTCCGAAATTAAAGTTATTTTGCACTTTGTAGTGTTTTTTTTGAAGTCGGTTGTTTTTTTTTGTAAAATGTTTTTATTACAACGCGTTTTGTCTAAATAAATTCGAGGCCTCACCTCAATGCAATTCAACGCTAAAATGTGCACGAAAAATGCAGCTTCACACTAAATATTTTTATGAAGACAGCGACCTGCACGTTGCAAGAGGTTGTCTTGCAACTATACATAAAATTGTGCTAAAACTTAGGTCGTGTACCGTGTCAGATTTAGATAAAGTTTTATTTTATTATATACAATTTTGTTGTGACTTGAAGATGAGGTTCCAATGTGTTGTGTTCTTTTGGGATTCAATGATGAATTGTTAGTGCCACCATATCGAAGAAAAGTGTATTCTTGGAAGGATGGTTGTATAATTTAGAACGGGTATGCTATTTTCGGGTAGGCAGTTGTGTGGCGACCAGTAGGCCAATTCTCGTACTTAAAAAACGTTCAAATTCAAGTCGCAATCTCATCTCAGCGACAATCAATGTCAAAAACCTGTCAAAAATGTATGTAAATTGATAGTAATTTTGACCAGATTGAGACTGAGATTAGAATGCGAACGGTCTTAAAAATACGGGAATTGCCCCTCAGGTCTCCGAAACCTACTTTGGTACCGCAACGTTTCCACAATACAATTTAACCTCATATGACTCCGATAACACACGATCAAAACAACCATATTTTAGTGTCCTGCTTCCCACTGATATTAAAATGTGAAAGTTTGAATGTTCGTTACTCAATCACACAAAAACGGCTGAAATTTGGCACTCCGTTTTATATGATAAATGATTTTATTTCTGTAAGTAGGTTTGAACAAACACTTTTCCACGTCAATCATATTTTTTTTTAAACTAGATGGTGCGGCGTTTCCTATCTGACTACTCTGAGAAGAAAGGCCGAAACAAACTCAGAGGTCAGAGTCTCTTTTAAAGTCCAGACCAAATCTTGGTCAGATCATGTGAAAGCTATGTAGATCGGTGTCTGCAATGGTCTTTTGAGGAAAGATCCACACAGATTGAGTGGACCTGTCCAGTCAGTGCACGCAATTGTCAGTAATCGTGCAGCTCAACTTAGACTCAAGGAGCTCAACGATTCGACGAACAATACCAAAGAAAGGACATTTGAGTATAACCTGGATTAACACATAAGATACATTTTATCCTGATATTCCCATGGTGTCAAGACGTATACAGGTGAAATCGCGGGGCACTGCTAGTAGGTACCTAATAATAACCGAACATAATGATTAATTAAATAACAAGAAACAGGCCAAATAATTCTAAAAAAACTTTAAAGTACCAAACTTGCGAAGCGCAGTCGTAAAAATCGAATTTAGAAGCATAATCAGCCTATAATGTTCCCACTGCTGGGACACCGGCCTCCTTTGTGAGAGAAAATGGACCATAGTCCACCACGCGGGCCCAGTGCGGGATGCTAGATGTCACATGTCTTCGAATTTTAGGTTCTAGGACATGCCGGTTTCCTCACGATGTTTTCGTTCACCGTTTTGAGAGCAGTGGTGTTGAAATAATTTACACAAAGTAAAGCGCCTGTCGCGGCCGTAACCACTGGGCCACCGCTGGCGCTGCTCTAATTTATATAGAAATAAAAATATTTTAAAAGTTGGTACCTAATTTGCAAGTGAAAGACCCTAAACTGTAGGCATTAGGAATCCATTAAATAAATATTTTATCTTAAAAAGTTTTAGAGAGGCTTTTTTGTATACGTCTTGGGGCTTTATTTTGTGAGGCTAAGTATGTTCAGAAACTTTGTGTATGAAGTGCCTAATCTTTATTCTTCAAAAAGTAATTTATTTTTTAAACTCCAGGACATAACATGACCTGTAACACTAATTTTCTTCTTAGAAGGATGACAAAATTGTATCTACAGCATAATGTACAGACGCCAGCACATCAAGCTACTACAATCTGTCAAATTTCTTTAATAGATTTTCAACTTTATCGCTAAAGCATTAAGGTTCAAGGTTGATTGGGAAAATTTGACACTTTCGGGTAGCTTGACCTGCTGGCGTCTGTACCTATTATTGCATTAACTCAATAATTCTTGTAGAAGTCAATCTCTAATAGAAGCTTTCAGGACTCAAGAATGAGATTAATGCATAACAATTTCTTATTTGTTTTTATTCGAAAATGGTTATTTTTGTGGACAATCACAAAATTAACTTTTCTAGTTTTAAGTGCAACCTCCTTCATTTAGAAGAAAGACCTTCCAGCTGCTTCACTTTTGCAAGTAGTAAACCAATTAAAATGTATGAAGTAATTCCAGTGCTGAAAGTCTTACAAACTAGGTACATGTAAAAGTGACGTGACGTGTAAAAGTGTTTGTTCAAACCTACTTGCAGAAATAAAATCATTTATCATTTATTTATCATGCGCAATGGTGTATATATGAAGTTTTATAATGGAGTGACAGTCGTCTTCGTCATAAACCATGCATGCGTCGTCGCTGCGCATCGCCTTTGACTTAGGTTATGCATACGGCGATTTTTTTTTTATTTAGAGAATCTTTCCACCCCCTTTTCTGAGGATGTAATACTTAATAGAGATTATCTAACCTGTGATTCACAAAGGATTAGTTTTGGAACAGCTATTGTCTTGTGAAAAATTGTATGCAACTGCAGTCAAAATAACATGAACACTATTGAAGATAACATGAGACAATTAACTTTTCTGCATTTTTCATCTCACATACAAAGGAAACATCTATACATAAAATAAACTGTAGCGAACTCAAAACTGTAAGTACATAGAAATTTAAAAAATAAAGTAATTGCTACGAGGTCTGGGAACACCAATGCCGAAAATGAAAAAAATAATAATTTTTGTGTTTGTCCATCTGTTTGTCGGAATGTATGGTAGCGCTGACAAATAAAAACAGTACCACAGATAGTTTTCTCTGTCTACGACCACAGACTAAAACAAACGTCATAGCGGCTGATGAAGTAACGGAAACACGAATCAGTGCAATAAATAAATACGTGATTTTGCATTACATTAAAAAACTATATTAAATTAAGTATTGTTAATTTTAAGGTCTGTTTTTATATAAGTAATAATTCTACACTCAAAAAACGAAATTCAAACGCTGTTACTGTTAGTAAATTTAAATAAAATGATTGTTACCCAACTAGATTTACAATTAAATGAATTTAAAGTGTTATTAGTTCAAATCAAATAATGTGCGCAATTAGATTATTTTACTAAAATAAATTTTAATTTTATTATAAAAACAAACATCGGAAGTCGTTGCTGTGTGACGTTGATGATTGTTTAAACGTATAGATAGGCTCCCTCTAGTCGCAGAGCGCCAAATATTAAATTGTATTTTGAACTGTGTGCAGCTCGTTGTAATAGTTATTTATCCAACATGTGAGGAAAGTTCGTTTTTCCTATGAGTTTTGATTTTGATCATTTTTTTTTTTAAGTAAGTCATAAAAGGTGTTTGCAAGATGTCTGATCGTCAATTCGTCATCATTTGCGATCCCCGAGCCCTCCCGCTCTTACATGTACGAGTATGTTCCAGCATCACGCAAAAACTACATACCAAATAGATTTGTTGAAATTTTTCATATATTACATTCCTAAGTCTGTTACCACGGTACATGCTATGGGGGTTGAGCAATATTGCATTATGTCCGTATTCTTCTATAGTTTACCGCAAATTGAAAAAAATATGAGCCAAAAGGTATATGAGCCATTAAGAGCGTTTATACCTTATGATTGGCAACGTCGCAATTTAGTGTCATATTTCGTGGTTTTCAATTTTTATCATTTAATCGGAGCTATATTTTAAAAATCTGTTTAATTAACTTTTTAGAATTATGTGAAAACTGTGTAAAAGGTAAGAAATCGTTGCGTTTACAGTTCTATTTATATGCAAATAATACATTGGAAACATGCAGGGCGTTATTTTCATTTTAGAATAACTGTAAGCATTACGGTTACTTACTTTTTAAACACTTTCACGTAATTCTAAAAAGTTAATTAAACAGATTTTTAAAATATAGCTCCGATTAAATGATAAAAATTGAAAACCACGAAATATGACACTAAATTGCGACGTTGCCACTCATAAGGTATAAACGCTCTTAAGATAGCCATTAAGCCATTGAGATATTGCAGATAGTTACAGATTTAACCTTCTAGATGATTATCATCACGCTATCCATAGTGCGCTAAGTAGTAAATCATGACAGGTATAGGATGGATTTTTGAAAAGGGGCAGTATGGGTAGGTGCCTTAACCGTTGTCGCTACAAGAAAACGGTCTTAATAGACTGTCCTTAGCTTTTTGATCTGCATTCACAGATGGTGGAAAAAAATACAGTCGTAAAGAAAATGGGCAATTTTCACAAAATCTTTTTTTGATGACAATCGATTCTGTTTCTCATAAGTATCTAAAAACGATGTTGAACCAACTGAGGTCTGAGTACTATAAAAGTAAGAAATTGCAAAATTCTTTTCTCATATATTTCGTTGGAAATGAGACAGAACAGTCGAATTATTCCATTACTTCACTGGGCTAAATAGGGAACGAATATAGCAGATAGTTACAGGTTTTACCTTTTAAATGATTACCATCCCACTGCACCTATAAGGAGCTAAGCAGTCAATGATGACATAATTTAAGAAAGGCTATTTTAGTCAACTTTCAACAAAGCAAATTGCAAACCTAAGCTCGATTTCCAACAATTGAACTTCTTTTTTTTTACATTTTGTTACCTATACTAGTATTATCTAAGGAAGTTCGTTGAACGTACACAAAGAACTTGAAGTTTAGGCCTCTTCAGTTTTGTACCTAACTCAAAAATGATTATAATACGAGTATATGCTAGTTGCGCAATAAACTCTGCTTGCGCGATGCAGGATTTTGCGTGACGTCAGTGTGATGCGTAGTTGGCATGTGGCGATGTAGATACCGCTACATACTCATTAAAAACAATACCTAAACTTCAAGCAATGGGAAATTCCTACTGACAGCGTCAAGATGTCGACCTGAGGACGAGCTGCTTCTCACACGAACAACTGTACATTGCTTGTGTCACCTATCCTAACTCTCTTTATTTTGGCTGCTGGGCACAAAACTACAAGCTTAGTAAACAGGGAAGTATTATAAAAATGTGGCCGTTATTTTAGTATATGGTGCTGTCCTATGAGTACCACGTGAACGAAGTCGAGGGAAGAAGCTAGTTCTAAAATAAAACGATTAAGTACATAGCTTTGTTTCGAGTCTATTAACTCGCAAGTTCACGCCATTCAATAGTATGGGCTTATTGTTGCATGCAGCCGGACTTACGAGCAGGTCAAGTTTACTATTAAACTAACGTGGGTAACTTTAGTTATATTGTGCCCCTTGTAAAGTGCTTTGTGGTGGAACACAATTGCTACAAATTGTTGCAAGTTCTCGTCGTCCTCCACAGTTAACTCTGAAGAGGGTAACTGTAATAATGCAGTGTACGGCGGTGAATTCACTCAACCATAGTATAACGGATAGGGTGTAGTTGAATGGTTAAATTAATCAATAAATTAATCTCAACACTTGCTGAGATACAAAAAATATTTGTTTTATCTTTATAGTTGTTCCCGGCCTGTTTGTGTATAAGTTTGTGATTATGAAGGTACCAAAAAATTTTTGTTAAATATTAATTCCTCAATAACGTTAAATTTTTTTTTGGTGCCTGTATATTTTATAGAGTATCATTAGGCTGTACTATTTCATAGAGTAGGTATAACGGTAAGGTGTGGAGAGAAAATAAAATAAAAACACTTTATTTCATCAACAATTGTTTTTTTTATTTATTTTTGTAACGTGAATACTGTGTTTTTTTTCTTCTATTTTGTTGTGAAAGCTGTGCACGTCTGTAATTGACGTAAACACTAGTCCATGTCTCGTTTCTCTTTTATTTGTAAATGTTTTTGTTTGTGTTGTTGATGTGCCTTAAATAATAATAAATAACAAAAGAACAACTTTTCACGATACATATTATTTATATATTATGATCAAACAAACATCTTAAGTGAAGTTCGATCGATATAATATGAGTGGTTTCATTTAAAGATAAACAGGTAGTCACAGGATTGAGGCTCACAACATGAGGCAACGGTGACATCAGCAGATACCATAGAGTGAAGAGACATTAGCAACGACATCAAGAGTGACGTCATGGACAGTGACACACTTGCAGCAGATTGACGACGTACTCGCAACAGTGACGTGCTTGGAGAGGTTTGGCAGACAAAACTGTGAGTTACAATCCCAGTGTTATTATTTCGTAGACTTATAAATTTGTTAGTGAATTTTGAAGATCAATATGTCCAATTGCAAGTGTCAAGAATTTTAAGATTAGAAGAGAGTAGTCGTTTTGGTCTTAGAATAATTACGGATAAGGTGTTGTGACGGGAAATGTGTGCTCGATTTTTCTAAGTTCAAAAGTGTTCTAATTATTAAATGATAAATGATTTTATTTCTGTAAGTAGGTTTCTACAAACACTTTTACACGTCAATCATATTTTAAAAACTAGATGAGGTTGGCGTTTCCTATCTGACTACTCTGAGAAGAAATGCCGAAACAAACTCAGAGGTCACTGTCTCTTTTAAAGTCCAGACATAATCTTGGTCAGATCATGGTGAAGACCATGTAGATTGGTGTCTGAAACGGTATTTTGAGGAAAAACCATACAGATTGAGCGGACCTGTCCAGTCAGTGCCCGCATTTAATGATAAATGATAAATGATTTTATTTCTGTAAGTAGGTTTGTTACAAACACTTTTACACGTCAATCATATTTTTAAAACTAGATGAGGTCGGCGTTTCATAACTGACTACTCTGAGAAGAAAGGCCGAAACAAACTCAGAGGTCACAGTCTCTTTTAAAGTCCAGACATAATCTTGGTCAGATCATGTGAAGACCATGTAGATTGGTGTCTGAAACGGTCTTTTGAGGAAAAACCATACAGATTGAGCGGACCTGTCCAGTCAGTGCACGCATTTGTCAGTAATCTTGCCGCTCAACTGAGAACATAAGGAGCACAACGATTCGACGAACAATACCAAAGAAAGGACATTTGGGTAGGCCGCATAAATTACTCAAGCTGCCAGATCGTGAAACTAACTAAGTAATAGTCTTCCTAAGTAGTAGTCCTTGAGTCTAAGTTGAGCTGCACGATTACTGACAATTGCGTGCACTGACTGGACAGGTCCACTCAATCTGTGTGGTTCTTTCCTCAAAAGACCATTGCAGACACCGATCTACATAGCTTTCACATGACCTGACCAAGATTTTGTCTGGACTTTAAAAGAGACTGTGACCTCTGAGTTTGTTTCGGCCTTTCTTCTCAGAGTAGTCAGATAGGAAACGCCGACCCCATCTAGTTTAAAAAAAATATGATTGACGTGTAAAAGTGTTTGTTCAAACCTACTTACAGAAATAAAATCATTTATCATTTATCATTTAATAAAATAAAAAAAAAGTAATAAACCACATATCTTCACATTCACAATAATTAAAAAAATATAATACTTTACAAAGTAAATACTCATGTCATTGTATGTATAAAATTCATCAATGTCAATGTGTATATAAAAGTTCGAACATAATCTTTGAGGACCATGTAGATTAGTATCTGCAATGGTCTTCTGAGGAAAGAACCACGCAGATTAAGAGGACCTGTCCAGTCAGTGCACGCATTAGTAAAAGTTTACCGTTGCAATGGCTTTTCGGCGAAACGGACGCTCGATCTAGTGGCTATTCGAAATTGTGGTACAGACGCCAGCAGGTCAAGCTACCCGAAACTGTCAAATTTTCCCAATCAACCTTGAACCTTAATACTTTAGCGATAAAGTTGAAAATCTATTAAAGAAATTTGACAGATTGTAGTAGCTTGATGTGCTGGCGTCTGTACATCGATGCTATGGAATTTCGGCAATTCGGACGTTCGATATGATGACTTCGGGGAATTAGCCATCGGGCATAATTATGACATTGGAAATCAAATAGTAAATTCCTTTTAGCCACATCCTTGGTCGACGTTGAGTCAAGAACTGCTACTGCTGTTGTATGAAGAGCTCTAATGGATCAAGGCTCTCAAGTCTCTTTAATTACAGAGGCTGTCGTGTAGTTGCTCGGACTGAAGAAAACACCTTCTCACACCGACATATTTCGACTAGGCGATGACGAGGGAAACTGAATGGCCCTCTGAGTGCATAGTTTGATTTAAATTGCAGTCACGTCGAGATCCCACCTTTATTTTATATGTCGATTCTTATGTATTGAATAGATTCACATCTCATCTTCCTGAGAAGATAATCGTTCAGGTATCACTGGTTGTGATAAATCCCACATCGCAGTTTCGTCTCCTAAAGGAGAAAATAATAAACGTAACTCAACTATAAGTGGGTAGGAGGTACGTTAAAAAGTAACAGGTCTAAGTACGCATAAGAATTCTATGGCGGGTAGAATATATGCCGCATTCTAATTTGAACCTATGACAAATTACCAGTTTCTAGACTGTTACTTCAACCAGTACTTGTACGGTAGATGTGGCAGAGATTAATTGTTACTATACTGGTTATAGTCGTCCGAACATGAGAAAGGATCTTCTCGACACCGGGATTTGTGAAGGTGCCCGTATTTTTCTTTCTTCTTCATATAATAATCAATTCGTTCTTCATAGGGCCTATTAGCCATCGTGCCATCGTGAATGTAAGGAATTACCGTTTTTTTCAATTCGAACCAAGACTAAAACAATCGAAGGTAGGAGAGCGTGCACTCGTTGCCCCGACTGAAAAAGAATGAGGTCACAATCGATTATTATTTAACAAGAAATCGATTCGTTATTCTTATTATACTAACGCTTCGTCCTCGAGATTAGAACACATTGTAGTAACACATAAGTGACACCACTCAGACACTGTAGTTGAGAGTACCTTCATACTCTTTTTTTTTTTTTTTTTTATTGCGGGTACTTCTGCTTCCTTATTAGTCGGCTTGGAATCTCTTGTCATTCACATTTTAGTGTTCAGCCGCTCAACACGCTTAACATTTTATTAAGTATACTGTACAGTAAATATCATGTCGAAAAGACCGAGTGTTGTGGATTACGAACATCTAACGAAAAAGTTACGCAAATATGAACGCAGATTACGGCGTCTATATCCACCCTCGCAAGACTCAACGCCTCCGATCGCATGTTCATCATATGAACAAACAGGTATGTTAGTAACAACTTGTGTTCCTGTATTCAAATAACGTATTTACGTTAAAAATTAAGTTTTGCACTCCGGACTACCTATGGGTTTTCCGACGCACAAACTTTACTACCGATACTCAATAAAACGATCTTGTTGCTTAAATGTATTTACATTTAACTAAGCCTTGCACTCCGGGCTGTCTGTGGGCTGTCCCGACGCAAGGACTAATTATAAAAGCAATTATGTTATAACCTACTCACTCGTCAAACGTTTGTTACTTTCGTTATTTTTAAACGTTTGTTCATCAAGAATAAATTATTAACAAATCTATTTTACCGTTAAACTTTTACTACTACCCACGAGTGAGCTAATAAATTATAAAAATAATAATTTTAAATCGCAATTACTCCTACTCCGTGTTTCTTTTTAGAATACACTGGTATTGAGCCTGATGATTGGTTACAAGAGTCTCCAGAGCTCAGTAATCCATCTGAGGAGACTACCACGGTTCTAGATGACTCAGCTAATCCTGTCACTTCGGTTGATCCCGTGGTATCACTGGATCCGGTCATATCAATCGACCCTGCTTTGCAGGACAAACCTAGCACCTCACAAGCAGCGTCAGGTGACATCATCGACGCAGACCTAGACCAGGACACGATGATCATCCTGGGGGAAGACCCGTCGACATCTGTTAAGTACGGACCAGATGTACATAAAGAAATATCTAAACGCTTCTTGCACATCACTACCGAGGGTCTCGACAAGGATTCTAGAAAAGAACTAGTAGCTAAATACTTGGTCCCATCAAACTGTCGTTATATTGCTGCCCCGGCGTTGAACGCTGAGCTGAAAGCAGCAATACCCGAAGCCGCATCGAAGCGTGATAAGGCCATAGTTGTCAAGCAAGATCAGATGGCGAGTGCTATCTCCTGCTTGGGCCAGGTAATCACAACTCAACTCATTTCAAAAAACAACGAGTTACTACCCAAGCTAATGGACGCTACGCGAATCCTTTGCGATATCCAACACTACGATTCAATTACCCGCAGAAACTTTATTTTATCTGCGCTAAAAAGGGACATGAAGGATGCCCTAGGTGGTACTAAAATTGATGAATTTTTATTCGGCGATAATCTATCGGAAACGATAAAATCGGCTAAAGCCGTAACAAAGTCAGGTACAGAACTGAAGCCCGATACCGTCAACAAAGGCCATCGACCCAACAACCCAATGCCTCAGAGGCGTTTAAACCGACGAGCTCCTGCTCCAGCGCCGCGCAGGCCGCTGGCAGCCGCGCCGAGGAGCCGCACGCCTGCAGCGATGCGGCCGCCGCCGCCGCCCGCCAGCTCATCGAGGAAGTTGCCGCCACAACACCAGCCGCAGCGTCGCTACTAGACCCAGTTAAGTATGCCGGTCGCTTGTCATACTTTTACAAACAATGGTCGCTTATAACGGGTGATCAAACAATACTGTCGTGGATCGCCGGATACAAACTTAAATTTTCCTCTCAGGTAATCCAGAAGGTAGTGCCTGCAGAGCAAAGTTATTCGACTTCTGAGTTTAATAATTTTTCCGATGCTATTAATAGCCTATTAGCTATGGGAGCCATATCGAAATGTGACCCGTGCCCAGGCCAATTCGTATCTAGCGTGTTCCTTACTCCTAAACCAAATGGGAAAATGAGGTTTATATTGAACCTCAAACATTTAAACAAGTTTATTAATACACACCATTTTAAATTAGAGGACCTAAGAACCGCTATAAAACTTGTTACTAAGGGCTGCTATATGTCGACCTTAGACTTAAAAGACGCTTATTTTTCTATCAAAATTCATGAAAATTCCCGTAAATATCTTAGATTCTCGTTTAATAGCCAATTATTCGAATTCAATGCGTTGCCATTCGGTTTGAATACAGCTCCATACTTGTTTACAAAAATAATGAAACCGGTTGTGAAATTGTTGCGGTCCGCGGGTTTTCTATCTACCCTCTACTTAGACGATTTTTTATTATTAGCGGATACATACGAAAATTGCAAAACAAATCTTGCAATCACAAAGAAACTACTTTGTTCCCTAGGCTTTATTATTAATGATGATAAAAGCAGTCAGTATCCGTCTACTTTGTGTAAATTCTTAGGAGTTCTTATAAATTCAGTCAATTTAGAAATTAGTTTACCCACAGATAAAAAAGCGCGTATTAAAAACGAAATTCGTACATTTGTATTACCATGAGACAATGTAAAATTAGAAACTTCGCACAATTAGTAGGTATCTTAGTGTCAGCCTGCCCAGCTGTGGAATATGGATGGGTACACACTAAACAATTTGAGCGTTGCAAATTCTTAAATCTTAGGGGCGACGAAGATTATAACAAGCAAATGATTCTCCCTGATTCATTATTGCCTGATTTTCATTGGTGGTTAAAGGTTATTGATAATTCGAAGCACCGTATTAGAGATGACAACTATTGCATCGAAATATTTTCTGACGCCTCAACAACGGGATGGGGCGCCTCCTGTGATGGTGAAAATGCAAGTGGTCAGTGGTCGAATAGCGAACGCGATAAGCACATAAATTATTTAGAATTATTAGCCGCTTTCATCGCTCTAAAACTTTTTGCTAAGGATTTATACGACTGTCAGGTACTACTTCGTATAGACAATTCGACTGCTATAGCATACATCAATCGCATGGGCGGGGTTCGATTTCCCCACTTAACCGATATGTCAAGGGAGATTTGGAAATGGTGCGAAGAACGGAAACTTTATATATTCGCGTCCTACATACGATCTTGTGATAACACCATCGCGGACGCCGAGTCGCGTCGTAATCACCCAGACATAGAATGGGAGTTGTCGGAGGGGGCCTTTAACACTCTTAAGTGTAAATTTGGGCAGCCCGATATAGATTTGTTTGCCAGCCGCATCAACAAAAAATGTGCGAAATATGTTTCCTGGCATAAAGATCCGGACGCATACGCGATAAACTCATTTACAATCGATTGGGGTTTATCTTATTTTTATGCGTTTCCCCCTTTCACTGTTATTTTAAAGAGTCTAAGGAAAATAATCAATGACAATGCTCAAGGAATTTTCATTGTTCCTTTATGGCCCACACAACCGTGGTATCCCTTATACAGGTCTCTGCTTATATCAGACCCAATTATATTTACCCCTAATGAAAACCTGTTAATATCTCATTCCAGCAACCGGCAGGTGCACTCGACGCTTACCCTGGTTGCCGGGGTGTTATCCGGGAGGCGTTTTCACGACGATGCCTGCCGCCTTCCTCGATAGATATCATGATGGCTTCGTTATCAGATAACTCGATGAAGCAATATGACGTATGTCTAAAAAAATGGTGGAGTTTTTGTAGAGAAAAAGGTATCAATTACTATGAGGCCTCGGTTCCATCAGTAATATATTTTCTTACGCAAATTTTTAACAGCGGTAGTAAATATGGAACCTTAAATTCATATCGATCAGCTTTATCACTGATTTTGGGCCCAAATATGTCCAAAGACGATCGAATTATCAGATTTTTTAAAGGTGTTTTTCGCCTACGACCACCTAAGCCGAGATATAATGTAACATGGGATACTAACTGCGTGCTAAATTTCTTACGGTTGAAATACCCAAATGAACAACTCTCACTTATAGAAATTTCTAAAAAATGTGCAACATTACTGGCCCTTACCACGGCTCATAGGGTTCAAACTCTGTCCAAAATTTGTATAGAAAATATTAGGATTATGCCATCCAAAATTATTATAAAAATTCCCGATTTGATAAAAACTTCCCGAGTGGGGTCTAAACAACCCCTATTAACTTTACCCTTTTTTAATGAAAGTGTAGAAATATGCCCCGCTAACACACTAGTGTGTTACATAAACAAAAGTAAAGGTCTTCGCAAATCTGGCATCCTTTTTATTAATCCAAAAAAGCCACACAACTCTGTAAGTCCGCAAACACTTAGCCGCTGGATTAAGTGCACTTTAAGCGATAGTGGGTTAGACGTGTCAATGTTCTCGGCGCATAGCACGCGTCACGCGGCGACGTCGCGTGCGCACGCCCTCGGTGTTAGTATTGATGAAATTCGCAGGACTGCCGGCTGGAGCGGTAGTTCTGAGACGTTCGCTAGATTTTATAATCGCACTATCACTGATTATGATGAATGTTCCTTAGCAAGGTCAATAATCAATCAATAGTCTAGATTCCTCAATAATTGTCGCTGTTGCAACTTATTCACTAAGAATAAATTGTACTCATGCACAAAGTTAGAATTAATTTATTTTTTCAGATTGTTAACCAAATATTAGTTACCGAAATCTTTATAATGTAAGATTTGATTATTTTTTGTTATTTGAAAATATTGGTACTAGAATAAATAATTTCAAAATTATAACATTGCGTTGTTAATATTTCCAGAAGGTAACTCTCAAAATCTACAATGTGTTCTAATCTCGAGGACGAAGCGTTAGTATAATTAGTGATTAAACGAACTTACCTGTAAGCGAAGTTCGATCATAATTATACGAAGCGCTTCGTCCGAAGAGATTAGGTCCCTCCCACCCACGCTTACGCTACGCCCTGGTTTGTCTTCAGGAAATATCTAGTAACGCTTTTTCTCTAAACTAAATGACAAGAGATTCCAAGCCGACTAATAAGGAAGCAGAAGTACCCGCAATAAAAAAAAAAAAAAAAAAAAAAAAGAGTATGAAGGTACTCTCAACTACAGTGTCTGAGTGGTGTCACTTATGTGTTACTACAATGTGTTCTAATCTCTTCGGACGAAGCGCTTCGTATAATTATGATCGAACTTCGCTTACAGGTAAGTTCGTTTAATCACTAATTATAAATAACTTTTAAAAGGGTGCGACTGTTGCCTTGTAGTTCAAAGGACTACCTGTTTATTTCGAATATGAAACCACGAAATATTATAATAGGTGTTTCTTAAAAATCTCGTGAATTCATATCATACGCAGAAATGGCTGAATTACTAGGTCGAAACTGCACCACGATAGGACAGACTATAATGAACATAATAATAATATATAATTACATTTAAAAACAACAAATCATAGTTTGTGTATATCGGAATTTAGTCGACGATACTTACCGGTCAATCCACTTTCGCACGGACGTAAACGCACTGGATCTTCAATGCACCGCTTAGCGCCGAGAGTTGAAAATCCAACAGTGTGTTTTTTTCGACGCGCTGGGATGCTCTCTGCTGGATTGTCAATGCTCAGTTCAACACCGAGAGTTGTAAATGCAGTGCACATTATAAGAGTGTAAGACTAAATACTGACAGACACTACGCCGACACACTGAACACCGACAAGACCGTAATTCGACTGGACTCTTCGCCGACAGGACACTTCGCCGACAGATCTATGGTCTTGTGTTTGATTTACTGATGATTTAGCATAATTATATGAAAACATTTTTGTGAGCAACTTGGAAGTAGCACTCGCCGGCCGCTGCCGCGGCACCGCTCGCTTCGCCCGCTCGCGCGCTCGTCTCGCGCGCGGTTGGTTCACAGTTCTAACCTAACATAACCTATTTCGAATAATCGTTTTTTTTTTTTTTTATGATAAGTACAACATCCACACAAGGTCTTCAGGTCCCGAACTAGGTAGAACCTGTACTACGGTAACCAAAGTAAGTATCTGATTATGTATGTATATTATATTATGCCCTGTCGGCAAAGTGTCCTGTCGGCGAAGAGTCCCGTCGAAGTAAAGTCTTGTCGGTGTACAGTCTGTCGTATAGTGTCTGTCGGCGTTTAGATGCGATTAAATCCCGACGCTATATTTTTACGTCCGTCCGAACGTACTTAGTCTCAATAATTGGTAAGATTATTATTCACCGCAAATGATAAAGTGAAAAATCAACCAGCTTTTCAACCATACCACATAACAATAATTATACCTTCCTCAATTCTATGTTAATGCATAAGTTCTAAGCACAAGTGACTGTGAGCATGCCAGTCTAATCTCGTGGCGGCTACGGTCCACCGCATTCATGCCGTCTTCAACTAGTCAAAGGCATATGCAATCTTGGATCCAAAACGCCATTTTACTTAGTTACGTCATTTGTGATGCTTACGTTTTGAATTACTTAGTTTATGTAATTTGAAATTCAAGAAAATAATTTCATTTTTAGTTTTCATTATAGTATTACGTTTTGTATGATTAACGTCACCAATTAGTGTCGATTTTTCGTGTAAAAAAGTTTATTTTTTAACACATGCTTAAGTTTGTAATATTGAAAGAGATTTAATGCAATGGAATCGTTGCACGAAAACACGTAAGGATTTAATTCTTTAAAAACATCTTTTTTAAAAATTATGACTGATTTCGTATGACGTTGTCACGTTCAATTATCGTCAGTAAACCGACTTTTTTTATATTGGCACCATGTACGAACAAAAAAAGTTTGACAGATTCTTGCTTGCAAAAAACTGTGTCACTCAAGTCGGCCAGCTCCCTGTACGTACAGGCCGGGCTGACTAATATGTGCATCTGCACAGATGCACATATTAGTCGGCCGACGCCGACGCCGACGCGACGGTTGGCCATTATGCGCGCAAACGGCAACAGTCACATATAAACGGGACTCAGTTTTGTCTTAGCGGAGTTTCGTCCGACATTTTTTGTTCGTCCATGATTAGCACCTTGTATTTTCTATAAATTCATGTAGGTACTTAGATATAATTGAAATGTGCTTGTATGTGTGTTGTGTTTTCTTTTGTTTGCTGTAAATAAATTATTTATTTATCAATCTACACTCAGATTTTTTCGGAATGCACATGATAAACCATTCTACAAATCAATCCGATTTATTTCTTTTTAAATACTTTATTGTACACAGAAAAGAGCACACTAAACCAAAGGGAAAGAATATGAACATTCTCGCGAGGTCCTTCGCGTCCGCGTTCCTCCCCGATAAATTCCCCTTCCCCTCCCTTGATCGGATCGGCAGAGCCAGCTGGTGGCGTAGCTAAGCCAGTGGTTTTACCCACTAATAATAATGAACGCACTTTGATCCAGCCTGTCCCCAGCTTGCTGCCCCCCCCCCCCCCCCCCAGCGACGCCCTAAGCCGAGGTTCGTACCCCACAGGGGGTGCCTTTAGGTGACGGTCGCTTAGTTTATAATTAATATTATGCCCCTGGCTGGAGGCTTTGAGTTAGCTCGAAGGCACCACAGGATTGACCGGTTAAGCAGTCACAGCCTCTCAATGCCAACTGCAAGATGCCATACACAGAAAAAAAACATTCCGGCGAAGGCGAATGTGTAACCACTTGAGCTTCACACGAAATTCGGAAATATGGTCAAATTCGCGGAAACCGAATGTAAACCTTGTACAAACATTTTGAAGCCGCTCAAATTTATCGAATTGGATTTGAGTAAGATCAAGATAGCTGGCATCAGGATAATCAAGGATGGGTAAAAGAAGTGATCGTGCAAGCGCAGTCTTGGTGTCAGTCGGTAGAAAATTACGCAGTCTCTTCAAAGATGTAGCGGATGCAAATAGCTTGCGGCTAATTCCCTGTAGCAGGGCAGTCCAAGAGAAGTGTTTGTCAATAAATATCCCCAAATGTTTCCTCTTTTTCAAAAGCTATTCATTTTGTACCGTCTCGCGGCGTCAAAATGTTCATTCTTGCTTCCTTTTTTTTGCATTTTATCGTAAAATAGTATTGCCTTGGAGTTATCGATTAGTGCAAACAAAAACAATTCAATATGGATACCTATTATTACTTACAATTTATAGAATAAAAACAATTTACGTACGATTCAAGATTAATGTGTTCTAACTCCGCCCCATGACAAGGAAAACGTTATAAATGGATGTAAGAGTTATGGTTATACCAGAAATATCTTTCTCATAATGGGAATTTATATTAAATATTAGTATATTAATATGGTAAGTATATATAATGTCACAGCAGAGTACACACCAGTGAGTAGTAAGTAATCGTAACGTAAATTTGAACGATTTTAAAATTGAAAATAGGTACTTGTTTGGAACATAATATTTACTTAGATAAAAGATTCTATTTATATATATGTGTAATACCTGTTGTGCTTGTCGAAATCATTTTAACCAAAATGACCACTATTTTAACCAAAATTTTAACCAATAATTATTAAAATCTATATTTTCATTAAAAAAATCGTCCGTATTTACTTTACGTTTAGACCGCGCGTGCGTGTTGGGCCTCTAGCTTCTTCGCTCTTTACAAGTTTCATTCATAACCATGGTTGGAATACGGAGTTGCTCACTAAATTCAAAACAAAATCAAAAGTCATATAATTAAACTAGGCTTAGAATTGGCACTTTTTGAACGATAAAAATAAAAGAGACAGTCCCCCAAAACGGTCGCCCTTCAAAGCTATGGTGTCCTATGACAGCAGTGGCCATCGCATAACAGCCGCAGACCCGGCTGTCATGAAAATAATGTCAGCGGGGTTTGACTTCATTGTGTCGAAAAGTCTCCAGGGAAATAGACTTTCATTCATTCGACCGTATATTTTGGACGCATGTGGCGGCCACCGCAGTCTTAAGAAAAACTAGCTTAACCAGAAATTAGATAGCAAGATACAGGCTGATGATGTATTGAGTATAGACAAAGGATGTTATATGTGCCAGCTAATAAGTGACAATCCATAAAATATGATGACGTCAGAATCTCGACTGTTGCCATACAGTATCAGTGTGAGTGTAGTTGGGTCCTAAAGTGAGCGGAATTGTGTAAGCACATAATTGAATCTCCCAAATACAATACTGCATTTAAGAGCGTTTATACCTTATGAGTGGCAACGTCGCAATTTAGTGTCATATTTCGTCGTTTTCAATTTTTATCATTTAATCGGAGCTATATTTAAAAAATCTGTTTAAGTAACTTTTTAGAATTACGTGAAAGTGTTTAAAAAGTAAGTAACTGTAATGCTTACAGTTATTTTACAATGAAAATAACGCCCTGCAAGTTTCCAATGTATTATTTGCATATAAATAGAACTGTAAACGCAACGATTTCTTACCTTTTACACAGTTTTCACATAATTCTAAAAAGTTAATTAAACAGATTTTTAAAATATAGCTCCGATTAAAAATAATAATTGAAAACCACGAAATATGACACTAAACTGCGACGTTGCCACTCATAAGGTATAAACGCTCTTAATATTTAATTTTATGCTGCCAATTATTATTGAAAAAACGAATGAATAAATAAACGCCTCTGTGGCGCCACTAGGCGTTGATGTGCCTGCGCCTGGCCGAAATCGCGCGATGTCCCCGCGTTCTCTAAAACTACGATATCTCAAAAATTATGCATCGTAACTCTACAAACTTTATGTAATTGAAATCGTTATTAAATAGGCTATCTGATTAAATAGGGTTAAGTACAGTTTCACCTTGTAATAAATCGTTAATTCGAAGTTGAAAGTAGGGTGAGCGACTTTTTCCCAGTTTTTCGTACAAAAGTCGTCAAATTTATAAAGTAAATGCATTTTTTTCTAAAAGTTATTGTTTAATTTACACAAAAACACGTTATTTCACAATAATCAATAAAAAGAACAGACATCTCCATTTTTTTTTTCATAAGACAAGCTTTACAATAACATTCATCTGGTAATCGACCCGGATGCCGGACAAAAAAGAAGGGTCCGTTTACACACTCATTCCGGGAACTTTGTAAGCAAAGTGACGTAAGAAATTATTTTCTTACTTAGTTTGGTACCCAAACGGTACTCCCTTTCTTCTCCCAAAATTGTTTGTCCGAAAATCATTATATCCATAACAAGTTTGCTTTAAACTTCAGTAATCATAATGTTCAAAAATTCGAAATTTTGTTTTACATAATTATCTTTACTTCTCAAACTATTCTGTCATAATATCGAGTACTATAATAATTGAATCTCCTAATTTTGCATGAAATAAAGTTATGTGTTCTAAGTATTGTATTATATAATGTGTATTATTCGAAATGCTTATGTATCTGAAACGTTCATGATAGCCGTGTATGGATACTATAAAAGCCACGGAAACTCAATAAAAAAAAAACGAGATGTGATTTGGGACACCAGCCGGTCGATTCTGTAACAATCTCACCGTGACTTAGGTGAAGTGAGCTATCACTCCACCAGCCGGTCGATTCTGTAGTTATCTCACTGTGAATACTTAGGTGAAGTGAGCTTGAAGTGAGTTGTCGATAGTGTCAATCCCTAGCATCAGGTGGAATGAGAGCTCAAAATACGTTTTTTTTTTCCGGGTTGGAACATCCTCATGGATGTCCGCCGCCCTGGGGCGGGTGGCGGGGTCTGTCAGACTCTTACTGACTAAAAACCACCCCGGTGTTCCATCTCACGCCTACGCCGGGGGTCGCGGGAACATACGATCCTTCCGCAATCCCCGACTGGTAGCTCACAACACCTAAGTTATCCCGGTGAGATTGTTACAGAATCGACCGGCTGATGCTAGGGATTGATACTATTGACATCTCACTTCAAGCTCACTTTATCCAAGTTATCACGGTGAGATTGTTACATAATAGCTCGGCATTTATTTGCATAACACAGGGTCAGAGGGTTATACAAAAGGTTCATAAGGTACGTATTATAACCATGTGAGGTGGGCAAATATAATAGGAACATTATGACGCAATTATTCTTAATCAGTTTTCTTATTTAATTACATTGTCATATACAAAGACACATAGAAAATATACATAGATTTCATTACGCATTAAATTAAATCTGAACTTATAAATTATCAAATCAATAATGTCATAGTAATTGTAATTATTATCAAATTGAATGAATGTACAAATACACAATTAATTCATAAATACTATGATTAAAATATATCTTCGAAACTAGTCTTATTATAATAACACTTTTTAATTAGGAATTTGTTTAATTTCTTCTTGAATACTCGTAGATGAGTTCATAATATCATCGGGCAATTTATTAGAAATTAGACAAATGATAATTATGTTTGTGGAGTAATGCCGTTTAAATGTTGTTAAATAATTATTGGCGAATGAGAGCTAGACCTAAAAAAGTGTAACATTAGGAACCGTCACATTACTTTTTTAAAATTTAAAATGGGTTTAATCTTGGCTCTAGTCTAGGTCAGTGGTGACAAAGACAGAGTCGAGAATGGAGTGAGCTTAGCCAGAAGCAGCCTGTTCGCTCTCACTTTGAAGAGATTAGGGGATCATATCAGATCATTATTATTACTTTTGTTACGTCACAACGTGCGATGAGGAACATCATCCCAATAATATTTGACACCATGCCACTTCCGATACTTGTAATCAGCCAAGGATATTTCTGACCAAAATCGCTGCCCTAAAGCCCGTTACTTAAGTGGGTACATGACGCTGTCACTGTTCCCGACTTTGATGGATTAAAGATACGAGCACACGCTCGTTACAAAGATATTATATACGGAACCAGCTGTTTGGTTGTTGCACTGTGCGTGGCGTGGCCTGAATTAATGTATGTAGTTGTATAACTCTGTGATTAGAGGATATTATGCTTGTGTGTAACTGGCTTAATGGAGAAAGTTTTACCAAAAAAGTTCGACTTTCATTTTTTTTTTTCTTTACACAGCCGCCTAAGGGTCAGTTTCCACGTAACGGAAAAATCCTCGCGGATGCTCGAGTTCTTTTTAAATTTCACTGAATAAGTTACTGTATCAATATTGACTTTAGGCTCAAATCACATTAAAATGGCAGCGGCCGGCAGCGAAGCGGCGAGCAGTTTCAGTGTCATATAATTTTAAACTTTATCTACTATTACTACGCCCGCGGCGCCGCGCACCTTTTCAAGTTTCTCAAGCGATACTAAGTATTATATTAATGAAGATAAAGTTTAAAATTATATGACACTTGAACTGCTCGCCGCTTCGCTGCCGGCCGCTGCCATCTCGGTGTGATTTGAGCCTTAATTATAAAATTCGACGCAAACATCAAGCATTTACTTTCGCATGCTCGAATTTGCTCGAGCGCCACGTCGCGGATATCTGCGAACCCGCCCGAGCATCCTCGAGGCCGTGCGAGCACATCCGATACAGGCGGCACGCGAGTGGGGCGCCGCGCCGCCGCCGCCTCCCGCATCGGCAGTACTCAGTGTTCTGTGTTGAATTTTTTTTCATCTTCTTCCTCTGCCAACAATGCAATAACAACCTTAACCCAGTTTATCATTTTCAACAAGCACGCACGTCATGTCTCTGTTAACTACCAGCGCGAACTGAGCAACCCCAGAGGGTGTCAGCGTGTAGCCTCGAGCATCCTCGCGCAGCCTCGAGTATCCTCGAGCATCCTGTTGATCCTCGCGGCGAAGTGCACTTTTGCCCTTAGTGTGAATGAGCGGCTATTAAAGGAAAGGAGTCATTTGTTTTTTAGCTGTTTCTGGGCCGACCAACTTCATTGTGTGGATACTCATAAAATTATACCTATTTAATTTAATAGAGAGTTGATATGACAGAGGGGCATTAAATTCCACTACGTATACTATACGTATTTACAGCCTTTGTAATGAACGTGCAAGTGTGTGTATCTTTATTGCTGCCCTCAGAACAATTTGCTGCCTTGTTTGCATTGCCATCTTTCTAACAAAAATATTTGGTTGTACTTGTGACTTGCGTCAGAGCGGCAGCAACACATCGTAGGTTATACTCAGATTTATCGTTTTAAGGTGCATGACCTATGCGTATAGACATAATCAGCTGTTAGGAAAGATACATCGTGTTCAAACGGGGCAAAAACTTAAAAAATCGTTTGCGACTAAACTACTGCTCCTATTTAATAGATTTTTAGTACAGAGCTTGAAAATGGTACATAGTATAGGCAGTTTAAAGGAAAGCCCCTCTGTCGTATCAACTCTGTATTATGCTTCTGTGGTAAAAAATAAAAACTACACGTGCCGAACTGCGAACCTTTTCATTGGGCTTAGGGGCGTGTAACAAAAAAAAAACAATTGTATCTCAACACCGTCCATAAAATCGAATATCGATGACAATCAAAACATGATAGCTACAAAATGCGACGAAAACACTGTAAACAAATTGTGTTTCAATCACAGTTTCAAAAAACGAACATCGATAACAAACGATACAACAGTTCAGAAATAACAACACTTTTTTTTCAAACGCATTTTTTGTTCAAAATGGAATGTTAAACAAGCTTTCGAAACAGCAAAACGAGCATGCCGTAATCCAAATATGTAACTTTTATCAAAACAAAGGCATGCAGTTTGCCGTCAGGATATCACAGCAAAATAAATAAAAGTACCAAATCCCGGTAGATGGGGCTTCAGTGAGGCGCATTTCAGACTGCAGTGCCCGGAGACATGACATAATAGGGATGTGACAGTGACGGGGTAAAAAAAACTATCGATAATATAAATTAAAAGTTTCTGCACATTACCGTTCCGACCTCTTAATAACCGCTACAACATGCACTACAAAATTTGAAAAGAATTGAATTTTGACGCTTGAGTGATAAGATTATAACAATAAATATAATTTCGTTTAGTAGAAAGGAGCATGCTGCTGACCATCTTCTTGAGACAATAATTTAATATGCTACCTACGGGCGCGGAAAGAGTCCGAGAAAATAGCCAGGTGACTATGAAAATGTCAAATGGAGGCAACACTGAAAATTTGCGACCCTGCCATGATTCGAACTTAGAATCTTCTGATCCAAAGTCAGACGCCTTATTCGTTGTGCCACAGGGACAGTTCCAGGCATTATACAAAAGCGTACTAAAATACTGTCTAACAAAATGGCTTTTCTTCTTTTAAGCAACGCTTTCTCGACATGTTGTAAGATTTCCGTAGTTGCAATCTGCTTTAATACTTTAAACTTGCTAATTAATGCACCAACCAGATATTAGTTACTACTAATATCTGGTTGGTGCATTAATTAGCAAGTGTGCGACTAATTTTCATAACAAAAACAATTTATATTTGGACTGTAGGGTCCATTCTTTAATTGGGGTTGTATGCATTTGTCTTTTAAGCACAATGCCAAAGGTCATGTGATAAAATTTTCAGTTTAGGCTAACGGTAAACATTTTTTTAAGAGATAAAATTTCAGTTACAAAAATATCCGGGCGAAATGTTGAAACTCCCTAGGTGTACACACGTGTCTATTCATAGTGGCTCTGCTTATACTTAATAACAAAATCAAACAGTTCCACAGAACCAATGAACGCTATGATGAGTACAAATAATCATTAATTCATTGTAGGGTACCCCTAAAGGTAGAGAGATATACGTCAAAGGAACAGCACCTGCGCTTAAAGACGATTTCCAAGCTCTTAATCAACCTTTGTGCAATGGCCCATATTTTCTTTGATCACACAGTGGGGCCTCCTGATCGTCTCCTTTATCAAATCTATTGATCATCCTCCTCTTTTGTAACAGAGTCAGCAGATTTCAAAGGGACCGTATTGTCACAGTCCATAAGAGAGTAACGACGACAATTTGTACTGATTGTGAAAGTATCTCTCTATTGTAGAGGATTTCTTTCAGGTAAAAAAAAATTAACGTAGGTAGGTACCTACTTATTCCTAAACCGATTCGATTATCCTGTAAAGTGTTGATTTAAATTATGAATCATTGAACATTCGTGTTATCTTCAAATACTTACAAATTTATACAGAAAATCCCTGTCTTGTGCCTGCTTATAAGTATTAATTTTACTTTATAGACTTCTATACCAATAACCACTCTTACTTATCGATTAGCTTGCGACATTCTTATATAATACAGCTTTAGCCCGCGGCTGCGCCCGCGTGGATGTCGGAAATTAACCCACGGGAACGCGCTGCTGAGACAAAAAGTTTTTGTCCTTCCCCAGGATGCCATCTATCTCCTTGCCAAATTTTATCGAAATCTGTTCAGTGGTTTAGGCGTTAAAAGGTATCATACTGACAGACTTAACTTCGAATTTATAATATTTCTAATAATAATTCAATCATGATTCAAAAGACACGTAGCGCCATCTAGCGTCCTAAAGCAATTGTGATCGTCAAAGCTATTGTGGTTTTCCTCGGGAATAGTAGATTATTAATAGTATTTTTTTCGAGATGAAAGGTACTCTATGTCCGTTTCTGTACACCGTATATGCAAAATTTCAGGATGATGGGTTCAGTGATTTAGGCGTGAAAAGGTAACAAACAAACAAACCAAGATACTTTCGCATTTATAATATTGGTTAGGATTATAGACATAGGTTCTAAGTACACGTTGTAAACATCGATGGGTAAACTGTTTCTGTTAGCACATGACTCTAGACGTCCAGCTTATCCGTCATTTGCGAGAAGCTAGACATACATCACCAGCCAGCACATTACAAACCAGCGCTGGGGCTCTGTCTTGCATAGGGTCGCGGCATAATGCTGAGCGATAGCCGTTTTGCGTAGATGTGACGCATGTTTCCCGCAACCTTTTCATATTTTCTGTGTTTGTGTTATTTTTTGCGTCATGTTTACCGCAAATAAACGCATTTTCTTTCTTTCATCAAAAAGAGCATTTTTGGGTAGGTATGACGGTTTAAAAGTAGCGGTAAGAGTGCGACGAAGCTTAAAGTCGCATCTTTCTAGCTTCCTCGTTTTTTCGTTATTGTAGCTAAAACAATAAAATTTTCTGCGTTAATCTCTATACTTAACTCAAAATTGCAGTTTTTTTTTTTGTTATGTCACCTTTCTTGCCAATAAGCGATATATTTTTCCTATGCGGATTCAATTCAATTCACTTATTTATTGTTTGTCACAGGTAAATAGAGAGATCTTACAATAGTATTCATGTATCACTGTAACATACCCATGGGGTGTACAATATTTATATTAATAAGTAGGTAGGTATGGCAATGTTATTGGTTATGTTAAAATAAAGAATAATAATAAATTACACTCATAATTGGTTGGTGGTTGTTATCCATTGAATCAGCTGTTTTAGTCAACTTCATTTTACACTAATTCTTACACAATTATTAGGGACATACAATTTAGTTTAACAAGTCAAAAAATAAAATAGAAAAATAAGTTTACCGTGTCAATTTTGCGTCAACCTCATCATACATTATTAATAGACATAATTATTTTGGTCATGCGATTTAAATTAAATAAGTACAAAAAAGTAAATTAAAATAAAATAAGTTTAACATGTTAAGTTTTAGTCAACCTCATACTAACATTAATTAGAAGACATAATTATTACGGTCATAAAATTCACATTGAATAAGTCAACAACAAGTTTAGTCAATATTTCGGTCTCTTAGAAATTCATTAATTGAATAATATGTTTTACTTAGGACAAATTCTTTTAGCTTCAATTTAAAAACTTTTAATGAACAGACGAAAAGACGAAATGAAAGCGGAGGGGTCTAGAGTCTTGTGCTGATTTCATTGTAACAGTTTGCGCATAGATGTCCATCACACCCTGCTTAAAAAGCATACCTAGTTAGAACATTTATATAGCTACCAAATAATATTACAAAATATCTTCACTTTACTTTAATTATTCTCAAACGCAGTGATGAAAGTCTCATGCACAACCCAATTTATCAACAAAACAAATTCACCTAAAATATAATTCTATTTCATCGTAAATGGCCCACCTCTACTCGCTCGACAGACGCTGTGTGCAGCGGTGACCCCGCGATATACCCGGAATAAGATTTGTAAGCTATCACAACCCTACCGGGTCAGCCCCGGATATTATACTCGCCCTAAAACAATGCCTCCAGATAACACCCGCTATACAAATGTCTTTCAACATGTGTGCCTTTGTAGATAATCGTATGGAGCGTTTTGGAATGTTAAAGAGTAATGAAATGAAATTAAACGTTTGTTTCTGTAATTAGATCTTTTAAGACACGTTTTACATGTCAATGTTTTAAAACTAGATGGCGATGGCGCCTGCATTTCCTAGCTGACTGATCCCTGAGAAGAAATGCCGAAACAAACTCAGAGGTCATGGTCTCTTTTTTAAAGTCCAAACATTATTTTATTAGGATTTTATGTGAGTCTAACAATGCAGGGCCATGTCTGAAAGAGCCTTTTAAAGAAAGAGCCATTGCAGCTTTGAGTTGGTCTGTCCCAACAGACGGCATGCATGCATCTGACATCGTGTAGCTCAACCCTATTTTACATTTGCGGTGGCCATATATAAAATACTCAAAACTGCCAGACTGTTATTTAGTCATGTATTCAATCTAGCCTGCACTCACATTCAGTTTTCTCTTTATTGTTTCAGTAGTGTAAACGGCACGGTTGGCGCAGTGGTTAAGCGATTGACTGCTGCGCTGCGTGTCGCAGTTGCGATTCCCGCACGGAACAAATATTTGTATGGTACAAGTAGTTCTTCCGGGTCTGGCTGTTTGTGTATGTGAGTTTAAATGTTTGTAAACGCACCCACGATATAGGAGAAATGCCTAGTCTGGGGCAACGTTTAAAAAAATAAATTGTTCTGGTATTCAAAATTGTAGCCTGTATTGCCGTTAGGTGCTGTAATAGGCTAGGGGATAAGCACAGAATTATTAAAAACAGGGGATAAGTGTCAGAATAGGCAGCAGTATCGTCTTTAGTGCCAATACTAAGAGTCTGTAATCACCGATATGTTGGCCAAATGTGGGGATTATGGCTTTACCATAATGTTATCAGTTTTTTGCCAAGTTTTTTTATGGAAGGCTGCACACAATTCAGAAACTTGTCATTCCGTGTAAAATACTTTCACAAATGGCTAATGTAAAATACTTACTACTGCCTTAGGGGGGAAGCGTCCCGCAGGGGACGCCCTTGGCGTCGGGAATCGCAAGCCAATTCCCGGCCACCGTAGGCGCGGGCTTGCGAACGGCGAGCAATGAGCAGCTCGCCGTTCAATATGGACCAGGCCCAGGTCGACGGCGCGTCGTGTTCCACGCGCGCCTCAAAGAGATTTCAGCATCAATGACGGGGTCGCTAGAGCTGATGCCTGCCAGGGTTGCCCGGAAAGTCCGAGAGGGATACCGTGGCCCCTAGCACAGGCAACTGAAGGAACACGGGTGGGTTTTAGTCAGTAAGAGTCTGACACGCGCTCCCGCTCTGCCCAGAGCGCGAGAAGTTATTTGATGATTACCCAGCGTCAAAAAAAGGGGGGGGGGGGGCGGGAAAAACGTTAAGACAGCCCGCGAAATTCAAACTTTCTTTCGTTTTTTCAATTAGCAGGTCAGTATTAGGTTGTACGTTGATCAAAATATGATTCGCGGCCGTAACAAGTATCTCTTAACAGAATTATAATCATAAGAATCATTAATACACGCCTCTAAGTTAGAATTGACTCAAATGTTAGGATTTCATGAAATAGTCATATTCTTGGGTAATATGAACATATAGGATTGTATTATAGAATTATAATCAATAAAGATTATAATTCTGTTAATACATACTTGTTACGGCTTCGAATCATATTTTGATCAATGTACAACCTAATACTGGGCGTTTTTTTTTTGAGGTCGCGCGTACTGGCCTGCAAATTAAAAAAAAAACGTAAGAAAATTTTAATTTCGCGGATCATAATTAGATAAACAATCTCTAGTTATAATACAGCAGCTTCGTGCCTCCACCACCGTCAAAATTAAGAAATGTAAAAATGAAAGATTAAGTTTTAAGAAATTTAGTTTTCCTGATCCAGACTCCGTCGGTACCTCTCAAAGCGATCAATAATAAGCTGATCAAAAAAAAAATTAGAACAAGAATAATCTTCTTCTTAAAATATAACAACTTGTAAACATACGGAAGCTTCGTGTTGCAAACTTTGTCGAACTTTGATGAAAAACCTTGCCCATATTTAATGTAGGTACGAAATTTACGTATTTTTAAGGGCCTTTCCAATAAAACTTTTTTAATAACGTTTCCTCATTTTATCTCACTTAACCATCGATACGGTAAGGTGAGATTAGTCATGACCTTTGTCAAAAATGTGGGGCTTGTGACAGTGATTAGGATCGTCAATGATTTATTGGCTACGTGTTTGAACTGTGTGATGTGTCACTTTATCCCTTTTGCGTCTGTAGTGTGAAGGAACTGAATAAATTCACTGAAAAGGATTTACTATGGTATCTATGTAAGTACTTCCTTTTCAGTCAATTACTTAAGTAGAGTTTTTTTTTATAATATTACATAATATAATCTAAACTTTTTAGAAATACCTATTTACACGAAAAAAAAGGTTGTTTATAATTAATCAAAGATTTTTCTGGTTTTAAGATGTTAGTCATATTATAGGGAAGAAAGAGGAAACTGTAAGAACTACATAGGTTACTCTTTTAAAATACCTATGGGAAAATTACTTCTTACTGTCAAAATCGATTTTAACAAGGAAAGGTCAGAAAATTTGGTCGAAAAGCAACCAGGCCCTGTGGCGCAATGGATAACGCGTCTGACTACGGATCAGAAGATTCCAGGTTCGAATCCTGGCAGGGTCGCAACTGACATTTTGGTTTCTTCGATTTTTATTAACAAAATACATTATTTTGTTCTGAAAATGTCATAGTGAAATGGTGTAAAATCCTGATACAGAATGTTCTTCAACGATGTCCAAAATGCAAACATAAAAAAAAAAATGGAGGTAGTTACAGTAATGTACTAACATTTCGACTGTGCTGAAAATACTTTAGCGTGCTATTAAACGTATTCAAGACGATTCTGAACGCGTTGGTATGGAGGATACCATGCAATACTATGGCACACATAATTTATGTTGGTCGTAAATGGAGCCTTTGTCATTGCTATGAGAAAAAGAAACGCATTCATGTATGTATAACTTTGCGACTGAATTTGTTT
The DNA here is from genome assembly GCA_937001585.2 of Brachylomia viminalis. NCBI lineage: Eukaryota > Metazoa > Arthropoda > Insecta > Lepidoptera > Noctuidae > Brachylomia > Brachylomia viminalis. The sequence continues at coordinate 24,477,153 of OW443294.2, read as the reverse complement.
TTGCTTTAGGAGGAGGTAAGTCAAATCTAACGTAACACATAATATCGCGCCTGTAACCACTGAAGGATAAGGCACAGGTGTACCTAAAGTAAAGTTCCACAGCTTGCCAGTTACATATATGTCGTCAAATTGTATTTTTATTGATTTGTTTGATTTTATTTTTATTAACTTATGGATTTTATAATTATTAACTTATTGATTTTATGATTAACTTATTGATTTTATGATTATTAAGTTATTGATTTTATTCTTATTTTTATCACTTTAATCATAAATAGGCAGAATATGATCACATGATCTGACCAAGATTATGTCTGGACTTTAAAAGAGACTGTGACCTCTGAGTTTGTTTCGGACTTTCTTCTCAGAGTAGTCAGATAGAAAACGCCGACCTCATCTAGTTTTTAAAATATGATTGACGTGTAAAAGTGTTTGTACAAACATACTTACAGAAATAAAATCATTTATCATTTATAGAAGTGCTGAGCACACCTTTAAGTGAAAAGTTTGCTGTAGTATTTATGTTATAATAAGATATGAGATACTCTCTGTTAATATTTTTTGTGAACTAGTCGTTGGAGTGCCATAATAATTATTTTTATTTCTTTTCACAATTCCCAATGTATTTCGTAATCTATTTTACATACAGACATATGTGGCAGTCGTTTAGGCGTTAGTGACCCCATATCTCTTGATAAGTTTCATTTTAACTGCATTATAGACAGTTTGATCAACTATTCTTTGATTACATCCATACGAAGTATCGATAGTATGCAATCTGTCTGCCTTTTCCCAACGATGTTGGGGTCAGCTTCCAGTCTAACCAGATGGGCTGAATACCAGAATTTTACATGGAGCGACTGCCTATCTAACCTCAACAACCCAGTTACTGGGTATTACGATACCCCTTGGTAAGACTGGTTGTCAGACTTTCGGGCTTCTGACGACTCGTAACGACTGTCAAAGATCCAAGAATGACAGCTAGGACCGAGGCACGTAGGGTTCTAGGTATGTAAAGATGGTCACCCATCCACGGACGGACCGCGGCAAGCGTAGCTTAACGTGATCGATCGACTCGTGTGGCAGCTTTTACTTAGATCGTCATCGACATCGATAGCAATTCAATTTAATGCCGTGTGTTGTAGAAATAATAGCAGTCAAGAAAAAGCGTGCCAAAATAAACACAAAAAACCACAACTGTCACTTTCCTAAATCAAAACCTACCTCTCTCCCTCCAAAACAAAACACTACCATAAAAATTCACACACTAGAAAAATATTTTTCATCATAAAACCTCATCTCACAACGATAACTTTGATACGTGAACTTTGCATCAATCCGAGGGTTAGCATCGGCAATAAAACAGTAACGACGGTACATGGTTCCGTATAACACAATAAACGATTCTTTATACGGTACACATATTATATTATTAGAGATATGTAAACAGGCCATATCCTTGGAGATAGGGGTGGGAAAATGGCGTAGCTTGAAAAAAATCCTTTGTTTATGTCGAAGGAAAATGCTTTTAGTTTTTCTCGTTTGAATGTTGGCTAATGTTTAGTCAGCTTAGGGCCTGCATAAAAAACACTGACGTTTTCCATTTTAGTCTTCGCTTATGTGACAAAAAAAATTACATTAATTGGTACAGTTTATGTCAGTTTAGTGCGGTCATAGAGTGAATCTGAGACCGAAAAAAAAAAGAAAAAAAAGAAAGCCTTTTATTTCATGCAATAACAAAGTTAACTAATCTGAATCTAGTACAATAAAATTTATTTAGTTTGCTAGAACCCCTCCACAGGCGAAGGCCTCCTCCAAAGAACTCCAGCCCTCTCTATCTTGGGCTATTTGCATCCACTTTGGGCCACCCGTTGTAAACCGAAATAAAGGAAAATAAATCAAATTAACTTTTATTGTAATCAGAAATGCGTTCTATTGTAGAATTCAGGTACTTAGCTAACTTTTTAATATTGATATTCCCTTAATGAAAACTTCTCAGTACCTACATCTGTGGAAAATTGGCCCAAATCAAACGAAAAAAGACAAAAGCCAATCGAAGCTACCAATATATTTTTATTCGTTTCTCGAAAGGTAAGAAAAGTGATTACGCTAAGGCCACATTATTGTCAGGTCACTGTACAAGGCCAAGGCCTGGCCACAAAAAGAGGGACACAATATAAGGATGAGGATGGTCATCGGTCCATAAATCAGTGTCTTTTACTACAAAGAAATTGGACTAGGTCGTTTGTTTTTTCTACACCTTTTGTAACTGCAGATATGTTGAATTTGATGAAACCTACCCTACTTATATGAAATTAATGTTTTCCAAATAGCGCCTCGGGTGAGAGATTGAATGTTGCTGCCTATTGAGGTAGGGTATCATTGTTACTTTTTATCACACCCACGGATAGGTGAAGGCTATGAACATGTAAGCCACGTTGACACACGACAAACATACAGGCTAAAAATATTAATTTTCTTTTGGGCTTCGCTGCAATAGGGTAAAATTCTGACGCAAGTCGACGCGCGTTTTCAAAACGAATGTAAATAACTTAATTTGGCAAGGTATTTAGCCTATTCTTGTCTATAAGAATTAATTTCATAATATCACATAACCGACTCCAAAAGAAGTCAAAACCAAAAGCCAAAACCCAATATCGTTTATCACAATTCATTAATAGTAACTTGCGGTCTGTCTACCTTACTATCGCAATCTTATACCAGTTCCCATAAATAACGAAGTGTAATCTTTTTCCTTTTTCTTTTCTTATTGCTTCCATTGTCTTGGAAATTATTGGATAGTATCGTCGCCAGGTACTTGTAAGGGTTATTAATGGTTTCAAGTGGGTAGGTTACTGTTTACTTTTTTTATACTACTACTACTATACTATGGAGAATTTTCAGTTTATTTTTATACAATTTTATTCGATTTTGCTAAGATATTATATCACATTTCTACTAGTTTTCAACTTGTCATCAGACGCTGAAATTTTTTTTTCTGTAATATACGGAAAATGTTAGAGAAAGAAAATGACCTTCACTGGTGAACACCAGTGAAGGTCATTTTCTTTCTCTAACATTCATTCATTCATTTTCATCTCTTTCAGTGAATCGCAAAATTGTTTGTTCAAAAAGTCCTTGACAACCTTTAACGACAATAATTTGATAGCATTCGGATAAAAATAATAATATCGGATAAAAAATTTGGTTTTATTTTGTGTGTAGGTACATTAATAAATCAATCGAAAAGTTTCCGCCCGCTCATTTGTAAAACTCCTAAACTTTCCGCATAAAAATATATTTATTTCTTGCAAATAAATATGTTTTTATGCGGAAAGTTTTCGATTGTCATAACAATCTATATTTCGGTACTACCTATGTGTTTTCAATATACCATATAACATGACATAGCAATATGCTGTCTTGCTCAACAAAATGTTGAGCAGTCATGATAGTTAATGACAAGGGAAGATGAGACCTATTTGGACCCAACGACTTTAAATACTAATTACTAGACGACAACTAATGATTAGATTATTAAAACGAGACACAATAAAAGTTTTATTTTTATTACGTCTGGGGGCAGTTAGTGTCCTGCAAGTTGTTAAGTTACTCCAGGACCTTTTGGCCGCTGGACGTGAGAAGCACAGAACTGGTTAATGTGGCGGTGATTGCTATGTCCAGCTATGGACGTCTTTCGGCTGAAATTATGATGAAGATATTAAATTACATTATTACCATTTTCTTTTAAGAAAGTTCAAGATTAACTTGAACAATCTTCAGCTTAATAAACCAAAAAGCTTAGGTTCTTGCAATATGTAAAAAAAAGGAAAAAAATAAATTATACCTATTTTATTAATACAATTTTATTTATCTGCCCACTCTATTGAAAGACTCGCAACGTATTTGAACAGCTCCCTCGTTACAAAATACAACCAACTATTTACAGCTAATTTAATACTGACCAATTCAAACCACATAATAATAAACACCACGATAATTCCATTATTTTAAGTTGATAAATTTCAACGAATATTGATAGATATATAGCTAAAATTAAAAATTCGAATTTAACTGCTATTTATTAGTTGACTATTTCGCTTAAAGCTTTGGTTTCTTAAGAAATAAAGAAAGAAAATTGCGTTTACTGGCATGACAGCATAAAAAATACACCTTAAAACTATAAAACAGAAAACAGCAATGATAATGCTAAAAGGGGGAAAAAATAAAGAGAGAAAAATAAGAAAGCGATGAACGGTCACACAATAACGGATGTCCAATTACAGAGCATTTTTTGACACCTTAATGTCAAATACTGATACCTAAAAATTACAGATTTTCACGACAGTCGTTATAATATGACGGAATTGATTTCATAAGAAACCAAAGTTAGAGTCAATAAATAAGTCACAAATAATAATTATCTACACCTAATCTATCCTACCTACCTACCTATCTGAACATAATTATAATGATGTTTATTTCTATCTAGGACACATTATTATTGTTATCAAATAACTATATAAACTAACCAAACAAAAATATAAAATATAATAACCTAAACTAACTAAAACTATTAAGAAATTAAAATATGGCGTCGAAAAATTCCTCTGCATCGCTGTCGACTGGTAACGTACCCAAGAGACTGGCGGCATTGCCACGTTGTATGGCAATGTTAAGCCTCTGGCCAAGGTAAAGGCCAGCCCTTGGATCCCGGGAAGTGTCAACAAGCCGTTTGGAGATTTCGTTGAACAAACCGTGAGCACTCGGAGCCCACGGCCCGAGGGTTTCAACCCCAAACGGCTCGAAAATATAATTGCCGACAAGGTTATTATACTTTCGCCGTTTGAGGTTTTCCGCAGCCGCAGCAGCAGCGCCAGCACAGCACGCCGAGTCAGAAAGATGGGATGGCGCAAGAGTATCGACACAAGTTGCGTCCCACACTAAAGGCCTACCCACCTTCCAAGCAAATAAAGACATGCCGTCCGGTCTCTTGCCATCGTCGCGTGCCAAGCCATTAGGTTCTAATGCAGCTGGAACGCCGACGGTGACAAGAGCTCGTCGGATGATGTCATGTCTAATATAATATTATGAGACAACACCCACACAAGGTCTTCAGATCCCGAACTAGGTAGAACCTGTACTACGGTAACCTGATGACTGATATACATACTTAAATACATATAAACACCCAGACACAGGTCAAACAGACATGTTCATGCACACAAATGTTTGACTTGTCCGGGAATCGAACCCGGACCAGCGGCTCAGAAGGCAGGGTCGCTACCAACTACACCAACTGGTCAGTTAAGTAAAAAACTGAAGTTTTTTTTTTTTTGTTTCAACGCGATAGTCCCTAAACTTATCAGTACGATTAAAAAAATATATTTGGATTGATAGCCCAATTCTTGAGGAAGGTTATAGGCTAGGCTATTTAACATCACGCTACGTCTCTGAGCAAAAAGAAAAAAAGGCAGAAAAAACGTTAAGTGAAAACAAAGTAAAAGCGTTGATGGGCGATGGGATGAAACGCAGTGGGTCGTTGGGGGAGCAAGAAAGTTCACGCGGACGAAGTCACGACCAGAAGCTAATCATACGAGTATATGTAACAGAAAATATCGCAAAAGATATTATCGTTTTAATAACGTTTCATTGTCGTTAGTGGTTCGGTAATCGTAATTACTGCCCCAGTGTACTAAATGTATGGTCTCTTCTACTTGGCCTTTGTACGAACTACTTGCCTTCCATTTGTTTGTTCCGCTGGCTGATTATTATTTATGTTGATTTTAAAGAATAATGACTGTCGTGCCAGTTGGTCATTAATCAAGCAAGTCACTAAAATAGGTTGCTGTTTATTATGGGTACTTTATTTAAGTACGTATTGTTATAGGTAGGTACGTTATTTATTTTCTTCGCTATCTAAATTAGAAAACAGGGAAACAGGGCCCTGTTCAACTAACGTAGGTTTTTAGCTAGAAAGATAGAAAACCTAATTTAAATAGACATTTTAAAAGAATGAGCTTTAGCAATCCGGGTTTACCTTCACTCATTTTTTAGATAAGAAATCAAACCTAGAGATATTCAAGCACTAAATGAATACAAACATTAAAACATGTTTTTATTATCTTATTTGCGTTGACATGGATTAACATAGAATGTGCATCGTTTAACTACTAGGTATGTGCAAGTCTTAGTATGGACCCACATAATATTTAATGAATTAAGTTACAAAATGTACGCTTAATTATAATAATTAATAATAATATAAGTTAAGTAGCGGGTAGTTCGACAATAATCTTACATAAACGGCCGGTCAAGCGGCGTCGGCTAGCAAGCGAGCCATCGTCATGATACGTCACGGAGGAAGTAGTGATGGGGCAGGCGGCATCGATTGTACGTGTGAGCGTAAGACAATGTACTTAGTCTGCTTTTACCAATTGCAGTTATGAGAGTATTACAGTGTGATGGGTTTTTATGCAAGTAAAATTTACGTGATATTTTTAATATAAAATCTTTTAAAAAAGGATACTTTATACGCATGTGTAAAGTTTTAAGGTTAGTGCGAAACGGTGTTCTATGTTCTATGTTCTATGTTCTATGTTATGGGTTTGGTTTCCGCACTTAGTCCTGCAGTGGACCATTGTGCGTGAGCCATGTCGGCCGTCGGTGGTTATTCCAACCAGCCCACCTCCCTCCAGAAGCTGATTAGGTCTCCTGGTCTATTAAGAACATCTGTGTAAGATCTGGGTGTCCCGAGGGTTTTTGACCTAATCTGGGCGACGCCTGTGCACTCGAAGAGCACATGCGCGACAGTTTCGTCAGCCTCCATGCAAGCCCTGCATAGAGGACTGTCCGTTATGCCTATTGTGTGAAAGTGTTTGTTTAGCGAGCAGTGTCCCGTGATGGTCCCCGTCACCAGGCGCATGCCCTTCCTGTCCAGGCGTAGCAACCGCCTGGTTAGCTTGCCGTCTAGTGATGGCATGGCTTCCTTGGATTGCCTGCAGCCCGGTGACGACGTCCACCAGTTTTAAGGTTAGTGCGAAACGGTGTGTTGTACGATAATTTTAATGCTTTATTTTGGATCGTTTGGAGTTTATTATATTTAGGAGAGAGAGGATAAGGACTGAGAATGGTCTTTCGATTTAAAATAGGTTTCAATGAATTTAGGGCTTTTGCACCTTTCCTTATAGTTAATTCAGTGTTTTTGTTCCAGTTAAGGGTCTTGTCTAATATTATGCCTAAATATTTAACCGATTCGCGCCACGCTATCTGGAAATCATCAATTTTAACGAATCTGGTTGGTAGTGTGCGTTTTCTAGTAAACAAAATTCCTTCGGTTTTTGTGGAATTTAGTTTCAGTTTCCAGGTCTTGAAAAATTTACTGAGTAGTTCCAATGAAAATTGTAGCCGTCCAGTAACTATGTCAACGTCTTTAAACTACGTTATTAATGCTTAACAACATCTGAGATCCTAGAAAAATATTAGCTCAATTTTCATCATTTACTATAAACATGCAAAATCAACATAAAACAATACACCAGTCAATTTTTTTGGTCCACATAATATATGCAACAAAATAATAAGAGTTTACTCTAGACTCACAAAATGTATGACTTGTATTTAGAAACAATACTCTAATAAAGTTCTACTAAAGTTCCTAATGATATAATTCGATAATGATTCCGAAAGACACGTAGCGCCATCTAGCGTCCCAAAGCAATAATTGTGACCGTCGAAAGTTATTGTTCTTTCCCTCTGGAACAGTACTTTTTTTCCGGATGAAAGATACCCTCTGTCTGTCCTTATCTGTACCACTTTTTTTTTGTTTTTGATTTTGGGAAGACATCAAGTAACTTCTCCCGCTCTGGGCGGAGCGGGAGGGCGTGTCAGACTCTTACTGACTAAAACCCACCCGTGTTCCTTCAGTTGCCTGTGCCAGGGGCCACGGTAACCCTTTCCGACTTTCCCGCAATCCTGGCAGGCATAGGCCCTAGCAGACCCCGTCATTTGGTGCTGACATATCTTTGAGACGCGCGTGGAACACAACGCGCCGTCGACCCGGGCCTGGTCCTTATCGGACGGCGAGCTGCCCATCGCTCGCCGTCCGCAAGCCCACGCCTACGGTGGCCGGGAATCGGCTTGGGATTCCCGACGCCTAGGGCGTCTTCTGTGGCGGCTAGGTTCAGTGATTTAGACGTGAAAGGTAACAAACAAACTTACTATCGTACTTATCATATTAGTTAGGATTAAGGTATGTTTTCTCTTTGTACGAGTACTCTGGCCAATATAACTAGCTAGTAACACACAAGAGGTGTACTGAACACAGCATTAACTCGAACGAAATCAGGCCAGTCATGTCAAATAATGTGCTTAGCTTGGAAAATGCACGGTAACGGTAGAAAACAACACAGATTATAGTGCTCAAATTTACTTACGTTATTTGATATTCTTGCATAATATACTTGATACAATAGTTATTCTCGTTTGTGAACGGGACTAGGTATAGAATACTGACTTTTTGTCTATGACTGGTTTCTCAGCTTGATGGATTTCTACTACAGAATCACGCCTTATGTCCAATAAAAAAGAGAAAAAATATGTTGGTTTATTCTTCTTTTATCATAAGAAAAGATGCCTTTGTGACATTTCAAAATACAAAATACACACCTTGCTTCCGGAAAATAAAAAATGACCGCAATGGTGGAGCGATTGCCTTTTGCTCTACGGGTTGCGGTGTCGATTCTCTGGAATAAGAATTATGTATTTTGTAAATGGATTCTTACAGTCAGAATCCAGTTTTTAAAGCGAAATGGTAACAACAACTTAATTAAGTTCATAAACTTAATAACAGAGCCTGTATGAGTGGCGCGCGGAGGCACTACGCCGGGGGGAAACCCCGCTTCCGCGGCAAATCGCGGCGGAGCGGACGGACCTCCGGCGCGATCTCATGGCGGCATGGAAAGAGCGACTGTCGCAACCCAGCGCAGGGCACGCCACGATAGCGGCGGTAAGACCCCTCTTTGAGGAGTGGCTAGAGAGGCGTCACGGCGTCCTCACCTACCGCCTGACGCAGGTCCTCACCGGACACGGAAGCTTCGGGAGGTTCCTGCACATCATCAGGCGGGAGGAAACGCCCGGGTGTCACCACTGCGATGATCGCCCCGAGGACACGGTGGAGCATACGGTGGGGGCCTGCCCTGCATGGGCGGAGCACCGCCGTGTCCTCGTAGAGGCGATCGGCAGCGGCGGCGACCTCTCACGCCCGGCCTTGGTTCAAGCCATGGTCCGGGGCGAGGGGGAGTGGGAGGCAGTCGCCTCCTTCTGCGAAGCAGTCATGCTAGCGAAGGAGGCGGCGGGACGGGAGAGGGAGAGAGTCTCCCGTCCAAGCCGCCGCGGTGGACGCTCCGGGCGTCGGGAGCCGCGTGACGACTCCCGGCCACCGTAGGCGCGGGCCTGCGGGCGGTGAGTAATGGGTAGCTCACCGTCCGATCAGGATCAGGCCCGTGCCGGACGGCGCGTACGTGTTCCACGCGCGCCTCAAAGAGATGTCAGCATCGAAGAGGGGGCCCACTAGGGCCTAAGCCTGCCGGGAAAGCGGGATCATCCATAAGGGGTACCGCTGACCCGGAACATAAAGGGCCAAGGAAGGAACACGGGTGGGTTTTAGTCAGTAAGAGTCTGACACTCCCTTCCGCTCCACCCAGAGCGGGAGGGGTCATTTGATGATTTCCCATCCTCAAAAAAAAAAAAAAAAAAAAAAAAAAACTTAATAACAGAAATTAATTAATATTAACATTTTAATCAATTTCCAAATGAAACTTGCACAATTTAAAACAATCTACCGGTTCACCACCTGTTTCTTCCGATCATTCCCTAAAACTCAGATAAGAACCGACTTATTTTACCAAAGATTTTGGAAAACTTTGCTTCCTTAAACTTACCTTTAAATCTTCGGACAGTTGACAAAATTTCTTCAAACATTTCAGGTACAGAGCATCTATATGGGTTCCCATAGTTAGCCGCTAACATAACCAGCTAAACGGTCTGGTGGAATCGGTCTTCAGCGCAGTAATCGATTGGTTGGTAAAAAGCGTACCGTGGTGGCTATTTGAGGTTTGGTTGGATCGGATCGGTCGGGAAACTTTAAAGTAAAATCGGACGATCAAACTATAGAACACTCCGTAAACAACCGACTAAAATAAATACTTGCGCGCTGGCCCGTAGCCGTTTTAGATATTATTATCTACTTACAGTCATTGCAATAAAAACGTGGTGGAGTGGAATTTCAGAAAGAAAAATAAATACTGCTATTATTATTTGTATCTCATTAGGACACAGAATATAAACACAAAAAAAATACTTGTACCATTATTTTTCTAACAAAATGGATCTTGTTGTCTGAAATGTAAATAAATAATAATTATACAAGGTGTCGTTTTGCAACCTCGTCAAATTCGAGGAGGTAACTATGCTAAAGATTTTCGACACGACTCAATAATAAAATAAGTAGTTTTTTTTTTCATAATTTTCGGAAATCGGCATGTTTAGGGCCGTGTGGTACCGCCCTGTAACTGCGCTGTTCGCTGCGGCGATTCTGCTATTTGAAAGCAACGGTGAGCGGTGTGTTCTGAAATACTGTCAAACTTAAATATCTAAAAAACAAGTTTATATTAATTATTGAGCAGGTATCGTAGATAAGTCTTATATGTATATATGTATTTATTGTAGGTATATGTGATTGGTACACCACTGACTACCTGCAGTTACTATTGTCTCTCCTTCTCCTTATATTCCATCCAAAGGTTGTCTGTAAAAGATCGCTTTTAACGATAAGACCGTCCATTATGTCACCCTATATAAAATGTCTACATTTACAACTGTAATTTTTTGGTGTACTTAATAAAGAATATTGTATTCTATTCTATTCTATCGTAATTTTATTTGATTATTTATGTCTTCCATAACAGCCTCCTGAAATTTGACGAGGATGCAAAACGACACGTTGTATATTCTGAGGTTTTGCTGGCATCGGCCACACCTATTCAAAATTGAGTTGGTGTCGCACCTCCTCATAAACACTTGTGTTGGTGGGCAGTCGGCTGTGTGCGGGCGTCTTAATTCGGCTCAGTAGCTAATAAATTACTGCTTATCTTGTATACCATTCAAAAGAGATTCTAGGGGTTGCTCCCTAATCCCAAATAATGGAGGCCAACGATTTTTTGACATGGCTTAAAGCTGTTTTCGTATAAAAAAAGGTTTTGGAACGTTTAACTTTTATTGCACCAGTTTTAACTATGGGTTTACTTTACAAAGGTTTCTTAAATATATTTTCTTTCGACTACGTATTATTGGTATCATTTAATCACTACAAAACCGATCACAAAGGACGTATGTTTTGCTTAGAACCAAAACAATGCAAAAATGTTATATGAAATCTCTTAATTGCACAGTTTTTCATGAATGCAGCTGTTTTTTAATTCTTTATTTAGGTATAAATTTACCACAGAGATATAATGTCTCCCACGGTCGGGCCAAATCGGAGCCAATTGGCTTCGGTAATTTCCCCGTGTTTAATATAAAATGTATGCATTAGATCAAAAAAATACTGGCTGAAAATAAAAATCGGCTGAATAAAACAGACTTGGTGAAAAAAAAAAACAAATGGCGCGCATTTTATACCATTGTAAAACTTTGAAAGGTACTTCATAATATTTTGCAAGAAAAGTTTAAATAAATGCAATTAGACAGCGATAGCCATATGAAGTCAACTCCAGAATAATTATTATTCACAAAAATTAATATAAACCAAACAAATACTAGAATAAATGTTTCAAGTAAAAGTGCAAATTTCACTTTTAATAACTGCACATTTAATAATAATTATTGTAAGTTTGAAACATTGGAGAAGATGAATTAAACTTTGTTTTCATTAACTTGAGGTTTTATTTTGAGTAAGTAGGTATATTTTATCACGGAAGGTAGATTGGTAGTTAAAAAAAAAGTATGTTACGCACCGTGCTAAAGCGAGTAATGAATGCACTCGTGTTATTAGTTATTTGATGATTTCCCACCCACAAAAAAAGGGCTTATTTTTAATCTTATATTTCTAATTGTTTTTTTGTTACATAGATCTCGTCTATAAAGTGGCGCGAACTTTATCATATTAAATTAGGTATGTATATTTCATACCAAAATATCTGTATCTACACAAAATATCACTCATTACAAACATTTGTCGTCAACGTGGAACATTTAATTTAACTCTTGGCAACCATCGGATTACGGCCGTTTTACGAATATTAGTTCGGAAATTTACGGCGCTACTTTTTTTTATCGTCGAGTCAAGGCGCAATTATCCATCAGTCTGCCACACCCGTTTCTGGATATAAATTCTTCGCTATTTATGTTCCCATTTGCATCCCAGTTTTATCTCGGCTTTACGAGATTTGGCTGTTTTGTTTTTCAAACGAATTTTCCTTTGAAATCTGCATTTTTGAGTTTCCGTTCCGAATGTTTTCAGTTCGTTGTTTGTTTTGTGAATGGGTTTCGCCAGCAAGTTATCCGAAAAGTTATGATCAGAATATGTAGTATAATGAATTAAAATTGCTTTGTCCACAGTCAATGAGTTTTTTGAGCTATAGTCGGTCATATTTTAGGCGATTACATCATTTATTGTGACATTTTCATGAAATAATAAAATAACTTCCCAAATATCCTCCTATTCTCACTATCTATTATCTATTCTTTCTATTTTCTCTATGAACACGAATAAACAAAATTCAAATATTCCAATATATATTTTATAAAGTTATTTATAATAAAATGAACAACTTTAATGACAAAATTATCTTTTACAACATTTATCATTTTCCTTTTGAAGGAACTATGTCGTCGATATAAATTTTCGTAAAATTTCCAAGAATTATATCTTTTAAGAATTGCCGTTTTGATAGACAGAATTAGCTCCTAAAATCAAATGTTAAACGACAAAATTGACATGCTTCATCTTTCTCGAGCCTATTCAATATAATGAGAATTTAATTAATTATGTTGGTATTATGTTGGTAGGTGTTGGTACTGTGTTGTTGACGTTTGTTGGCGAAATGTGGGTGTCCTATAGGTACACCTCTGCCTAAACATTCGGATGATGTTATGTGTGTTATATTAGTACCTTTTAACTATTATAAATCGACTATTTTATTCAGACTGTTAAGGTGATTTCTGATTTTTTTTGTGCTGTACGGGGGTCACACTGATATTTTTTAGAAAATAGAAAACGGAATGATGTAGAAGCCTGTTAATATTTTTATTGCTTATCGAAATAGTCTCCGTTCCTTTCTAAGTACCGTCGCATGCGATGGAACCATTGACTGAAGCAGTAGGCCCACTCTTCTTTAGGGATTTCTTCCACGCCTTTGTCAAACGCAGCCACGGCATCTTCAAGGTTCATACAATTAATTCCTCTAAGTTTATCTTTTATTTCTGGAAATAAATAAAAGTCACAAGGTGCCAGGTCAGAACTTGAAGGAGGACAGCATACTAACTCCACACTTTCGATAGACAAATATTCGATAGTCCGTCTGGCGGAGTGAGCTGGAGCGTTGTCGTGGTGGAGGAGGATCCTGCTTCTGGGCGCTGCTGTCTAACATTTTCCAAGACAACTGGTAAACAATGACTGACATACCAATCTGCTGTAACAGTATTTTTATCTTCTAGGATGGTTGTTGCAAAATGACTCGTCCGTCCAAAGAATGAGGCACTCATCTTTTTCCCTTGACTTCTGCCCTTCTTTGCTTTTGCCGGCAAATATTCGAATGGAAACATTAATTGCGCAGATTGTCTTATGGTTTCGGGTTCGTAACAATATATCCAGCTTTCATCACCTGTGACGATGTCACTGAATCCAAACGACGGCGTTTTTGATTTTCCGTCAAATTATGAGGTATCCATCTAGTACAAAGCTTTCTGATGCCTAAATGTTCATGAAGATGTTTTGTACTTGACGCATACCAATTCCTAAAGCTACCCGAATCTGTTGGTTTGTCACCCTTCTATCATTAGCCGCACAGCACTCACATTACCTTCAGTAGTCGCCGTAAAAGGGCGTCTTATCGAAGGATTATCAGTGAGCTTGCTTCGACCATGCTTAAACTCATTAAACAAACAGTGGCACGGGATGGGGATTCGTCATGAAATGCTAATCGAAGTCTATCGTAACATTTTTGTTGAGTAAGACCGACGATAGTCTTAATAAATCATTGAACGAAAATTTTATCTAGACGATGCACCTAGAATAAAATTACTAAACTACAATAGGTAAAGTATTAAAAAAATCTGCTCTCAGAGTTGAAGGAAAACATCTTGAAGAAACCGGCATGTCCTAGAACCAAAAATTCGAAGACATGCGACATCTACCAACCCGCACCGGGCGCGCGTGGTGGATTACAGCCCACTCCCTCTCACCGAGAGAAGGCCTGTGTCCCAGCAGTGGTAACCTTATAGGCTGTATATGATGATTAAAAACCGGCCAAGTGCGTGTCGGACCACACACATAGAATGGTTCCGTAGTTGGGATGAATTTATCCCATGAACCAACTTAATTTTGTAGTTCAAAAAATGTTCGATGACCAAGGCGTCAAACTATTGCTTTTTGAGATTGCTAATCAACTTATGAACGCCACTGTACCTACCTACATAAAATCCAGAAGCCACTCTGGTACTCCGTCGCGGGTGTCGTTCAAAATAATCCAAGATGTTCTCGAAGAGAACTGACCGTGATTAATCAGTCGCTGTGTTGCTGCTAAAATGACTTGCAGTCCTAGCATTTGCGGGTTGATCACACCTCGGTTGCGTAACATTTCGAGATTATTAGTCACAGCGTAATAATCTCCTCGCTTTCCGTAAATTGTCACCACTTATTACGTACAGGCGCACCATTTGCAGGTAATTAATATTCTAGTATTGATAGTTCCTATCACTCATTGTAAAGTAGGTAGATAACTTTAATATGTAATATAATTGATGTAAGTAATATTTATTTATTTATATACTATGGATGACTCACAGCTAAAACAAACGGAATAAAAAAAATAGCATGTGATATATTTAGCGTGTTTAGCGTGTGATTTGTGTGTGATATATGTATTTTATCAAATCAATATAAATAAATATATAACCACTGAAAATTAGCGCTGTGCTGTGGGTCCCCCATAGCATAGCATCATGCTGAGTGGAAGCCTTCTTGTCACAGTCATGACGTGCAGCTGTCGACGATTTCTGTTTTGTGCTCGTGATTAGAGATCTCTTTGTTATTTTTACTTTTTTCTTAATTATTAGAGCTAATTACCTTTTTGTATGCACGTGTTTCTGTGACAAATAAATCTATTTTTCTTTCTTTATGGGTCAATTTGCGTCCTTTGACTATAGTATACATTTTAAGACAATCGTTTTTCAGGAGTAAACTCCTGTCACGCGTCGGAGCTGACACGTACTTTTTTGTGATATAACTACAAATTAACGATTATTTTTCCTTTAATTGTGCTGTGAGACCTTGCTTCTTGCCAAATTTCATGATTCTAGGTCAACGGGAAGTACCCTATAGGTTTTGATTCCCTTGCAAGTGTCAAAATATGCGGCGTAAACTTAGAAGTAAAATTTTTTCACTGTTCCAAGGGATTCCAGACTAGAGTATTTCATTTAATTTCAACTTGATACCTCCACGCGTTACTGAGAAAAAGAGTCTTGACAGACGGACAAAGAAGTGACCCTGCAAGGGTTCCGTTTTTTCCTTTTGAAGTACGGTACCCTATAAATTAAACAATTTATTTATTTATTCACAAGGCAACTACAACAGGTAACAATCACAGCATATCACTAGATTCACATTATAGGTTTCGACCTGATTATCACCCGAAGCGTAATCGCACAATATTGATGACAACTACAGTAAAAAGCTTAGTTTACAAAATTACAGCCACAAAGTCTGTGCGTCTGCCCTCCGACACACTCCTACTTAGGCAGGAAATGTGTGAGAGACCAAACACGCCAGGTAGAGTACATACAAAGTTAAAAAGTAACATTATTTAAAAAGAAATAGTACATACATGTCTTTTGAAAGTAGCGGCACGAGAATCGAAGATGTCAATAAGGTTATTTTCCCTTGAGATTTCATTGTAAAGTCGACACATTCTAACGATAGGGTTGTAATATGAAGTGTTATTTGTGAAGACCAGAAGTGCAAAAGTTTTCGGTATTCGGGTGTTATATCTAGTATTGATGTTTATGAGAAATGTAAAATGTTGTAGGTGGCATAATGTTTTCTACCTGATCTTAATCAGGTAAAAAACACACAAAATACCTACCGCCTAATTATGTAGGTTTCACACAAGTTCGGTTCTATTTTGTCTGTAAAATGGTGCATATCCGGGCACTTTAAAACAGAACCTTAAAGTCGTACATGAATTATCTTTTCTGCCTACCCCTAGCCTTAACACACAAACATTCAACTGTTCTTCATCCACGCAGCTACCCTTATCACTCATTCCGTCACAAACGGCCTCTACGTCATCGGACCGTATCGTGGAAACGCACTGATAAGTCCTACTAGCTCGTGTCCTAGGGCTGTCGCATCAAAAACTCAAACGGCCTAAAGACTCAGCGACGCCTAAAGACTATTTCGAGCGGGTGTTTATGCTGTTTGTTGGTTTTTATGATTGGTAGAGGTTCAAACATTACGTTTAGTCTTATCCGTGTGTTCCTGTTAAAGGTTGATCTATCCCTTATTGTTGTTATTTAGATAATCAGAAGTGTTGTTGCAATATGTTGTTCCCTTGTTGTTGTTGTAGTTGAAGTGAAATAAACTAATTATCTATACTATATAATATTATAAAAAGGAACTACTGATCCAATTCTGTTTTGCTAATTGCTAAGGAGTTTGTTGTGCCACTTCTTTCACTTCTTCCCAGCTAAAGCACTAGGAAGTGGTGAAGGGCGGGAGTTGTGGGGGACTGTCTTATGTAATTTTGACGTTCAAAAAGTGCTGATTCTCCGCCTAGTTTGAATAAATGACTTTTGATTTTGTTTTGATGTGAAATATCTACACGCGCGTCAACGTGGGGAGTTTGAGTGGCTGATGCGTGGTAATCGCGAAGCGTAACGTTACACAATCGTTACAATTGTGGATAGCGCCATCTATGCTTACGATTGCAAACTACTGGTTTGTAGAATGATGTTGATTAATGCCTCTAATGTTAATAGGTGTCGTTGTCAAACGAAAACTCACAGAGAATAGTTTCGATGTTTCACATCTACCAGGCGTCCCGCGGCGGCAATTTTTTTTTCTTTGGTTTTGTTTGATGACTAAAATTCTTTCACTAATGAAAAACTACAGTATTGCGGAGTGTTTTAGGATGTATTTTATGTTCAAACAAGCAATTTAACACAGACGAAGTTGCGGGCAGAAGCTATTCCGTAATACTCGTAATATCGTTTGTGGACTTCAGTTTAATCAGTGCAAGTGATCTGACATTTGTGAGCCAGACGTTTTTGTAAAGGTAACTTGACAGTAAGTAGGTACCTGCCTATTATTTCTTTGGATAGATACCTAGAAGAATTTGATTGTACCTTTTTTCATTAATGTATCTTTTTATTGTGTAAAGAATGTCTTATCTTTCTCTAGGTATTATTTGAGAGGTACCTAGATGGAATTTTTTAAGACTCCTTCAAACAGACGCGACACGCGACGAGAATAGCACGTGACACAAAGGCACCGAGTGTCGCACGATGAGCGGTGCCTTTGTGTCGCCCACGATTCGCGTTGCGTGTCGCGCTGTTTGAAGGAGCCTTTAATCGTCCAACAGAGTTAAGTTAAGTCACAATACAAGGTTATATGAGAACGAACCCCTTCTTTGTTGCTGACATCTCTTGCAGGCGCACGTGGAACACAACGCGCCGCCGACCCAGGCCTGATTCTTATCAGACGGCGAGCTGCCCGTCCGCAAGCCCGCGCCTACTGTGTCAGTATCACCCTAAGGTTTGTTGTTGCTTCGAAGATAGACATACATATATTTACATATGAAAGAAGATATTTTGATTTATGATTTAATTATTAGTTGATTTATTTGTTAAAAACATATTTAATTAATAGCCTTTAAAGGGCTAATCAAAATTAAATGCGTTTACCTACTTAAAATTAAACATATTATCTGATTAATATTTAGGTTGGCAGCACTGGTGTCGCGCCATTATTATTCCGTTGCGAACTTTCGGAGCAATCGTGGGGCGACACTTGCCACAGGAATATTAGAAGGAGTGATCGGCACATCGGCACATCGGCAGTCCATTCAGATCCAGCCTGTCCCTAACTTGCTGTCCCCCCCCCCCCAGCGACGCCCTAAGCCGAGGTTCGTACCCCACAGGGGGTGCCCTTAGGTGATGGTCGCTTAGTTTATAATTAATATTATGCCCCTGGCTGAAGGCTTTGAGTTAGCTCGAAGGCACCACAGGATTGACCGGTTAAGCAGTCACGGCCTCTCAAGGCCAACTGCGAGATGCCACAAAAAAAAAAAAAACACATCGGCAGTTGATCATTGGACTCAGTGCGAGTAAAATCTCCAGGATATTTTATAAAATAGTGTGTTGTTACAAGTGCGGTTATATTTTAGACTAGAAAATAAACTTAGACTTAATGTTTACGTGTGCAGTTTTATTAACGTGTTTTACAGGTTGACTGTTAGAAAATGTCTTAGTCCACCTTTGTACAGTTATTTTTCACTTTGCATACAGTTATAATAAATAAATAAATCAAAACATGTATTTTGAAATGTTTGTCTAAAGAAATGCTTGACACCCCTACGTATATTGCCTAAGGGACAAGACACAAAAGTTGTAAGGGCGGTGTTGAGTGAAATACATGGCCACTTGTATTAAAATATATTATTATGGTGAAACATTTGGTCCCTTCACACGATTGCGTTATTGGATTTTGTTGTTCTTTATATACTGGTTAATCTAGGTTTATTTGTTTTTTTTCTGTTGTTTGTTTTGTTTTCAAATCGATGTTAAGTTTAAAATAGTTTTTTTTTTAATCAAATTGACACTACGTCAATTTTCCGTCTAGATTTATTTAATACAACCGTCCAAGAATAATAGTTATTATTTGAATATACAGACACTTAGTTGGTAGTCAAATTGACAATGACTGAACAAAATCATTTTGTTTCGATAAGGCAGCATTTTCGATTTATCATACAGGAAGACCCGTGACAAACACCTTTATACGCAGTCAAAGAGCAAGGGATGTTGAAAGGCGCGTCGGATCAAAGGGCTGAGTTGCAGTACAAAGCCTTTACAGCTCACTGACTCTTAGACTACATTAGGAGGTAATTAGACATCCTCCCGGTTCTTGTCTAACTGGGTTTTAAACGTTTAAAATGAAGAATTATTTAGTTAGGAAATGAATACCTAGCTTAGTTGGAACAACCGGTAATCAACTTTGGAAAGTTTATTTTTACCCGACTACGGTACATAATTATTTCTGTGGGATTCTTTATATCCTCGAAGCATTTAAACTCAAAACTCAAAGCATTTATTTCAAATAAACCAATTACAGGCACTTTTGAATTGTCAAGGGGTCGGTCAGTCAGAAAGATGAAGCTAGTTGCCCATTCCAAAGCGTAGTAGGTACCTATGGAGAAGAACGGGCAAGAAACTCCATGGACACTCTTTTAAATCAAAATATTGTTACAATAGAGTGGTTACATCATTCATGTTGTAATTATACATGTGAGAACGATGCAGAAAGACGTGCACGTTAAAAGCGTCCGTAATAAAAAGATAAAAACAATTATGGAATTAAAATAAGCCGTGGCAGCTAAGAAATGACCAGTGCCTACTGACGGCGCCCGTTCACGAACATGACGTATGGATCAGCACCATTCAGCTCAACCATTTTGAAGGGAACTCAATGATCCAATACACACACAATACACATATACATTCTAACGCTATATGGATTTTAATAAATGAGTTGTCTACCAACTCGTCTAGGTCGCGTGTTGTTTATAGGCTATTTTAAATGTTTATAAAATTAATTTTAGACGCCATTATACAGGGTCCCATTAAAATAGATGGACAAATTTTAACACAGCGCTCAGTACGTCTAACCTAAGATATCCAAGCATAAAAAAACACTGATTAAAGTAATTTTATTTTGACCTATTTTAATAAATTGCCGGCACACTAGAATAACACATCCATTATGAGTAGGTACTTGCAGTCGCGCCACACCGCGCGCGTGCTCGTAAGTAGGTACCCAGTCAGTTCTGTTAACAGCATTCTGTATTTACCCATTGTAACTTTCAGTTGACTGCACGTCACCTTTTTAGGATAAGTAGAAGATAGTAGGTAATTACGCGCAACTCGAGAACAGGCTCCGATTGAGGTGAATAAACTTTCCTGGAACACACATGATTATGAACAATCTAGGTGGTTATGAAAAGAAATAAACAAACAAGCGCGCAGTGGATACAGTGTAGTGTTATGAATAATTTTTATTTTATTTTTGTTGTAAGTATATAATGCGTTTTTCTTTATATTTTTTTACCATTGTTCTTATTTTGGTGGTCTGCATGATTTCTAAAAATTAGTCCATCTATTTTAATGGGACCTTATATAAGTAATTTCATGAAAAAACATTAGTACCGTGAACATTGTGGGGTATTAAAATAAAGAACTTGAAGATAAGGTCCCGTCAATATAACACAATAACAGGTTAAAATCCTGACTGCTGAGTAGCAGTCAGAGCGGCAATTCCCGTATTTTTAAGACCGTTCGCATTCTAATCTCAGTCTCAATCTGTCAAAATTTCAATCAATTTACATACATTTTTGACAGGTTTTTGACATTGATTGTCGCTGAGATGAGATTGCGACTTGAATTTGAACGTTCTTTAAGTACGAGAATTGGCCTACAGGTTTTTAGTAAAAGCTCTAAACAAGCTCATTTGTCAAGCTGAGAGTGCAGTTGGTGGCACCAAATCAGCGATTGAACTAAATCGAATGCCATCTGCCACCATAAAAGTGCTTGAAAAGTGAGTTTATTTTCTACTTTTTAGTTGCAGTCGGTTTGTTTTTTTTTACATTATTTTTTTTTGGTAATGTCGGTTCTATCTCAGAAAGTTCTCAAAGATTTATAAAGCTAAACTTTTAATTTCTAGTTATGTGGGACAAAATTGAAACTATAACTAAAAATAGACCACAATGTATTTTGACACAGGCGTGACATCGCATACTAATAGAGGATCTAACTTCAGTACGTAACGTGTGATAAAGTGATTGAATAAAAGCAATATGGCTGACAGGCTGGTAGGTACTTTTTCAACAGTTGTAAACGATCATGTAAACCTTAGTAGTAAGATTTACAATAAAGCCTTTGTCCCAGAACTGGTCACAATACGAAACCAAATACACACAATCATCAAATGTGTCCACGAATTAAGCACGTTTCTGCTAGTTACCTAAAAAAAATCTGTATTTTTTATTATATTTTTTGTAACTCCCATGGATACTTTTGAATCAATTTCGTCATTTGAAAAGGCAATAGTTTTTGAATTTCGGTCAAAACATGAAAATTTACTGTCTAGTCGTATTCCTATACCTATAATCTTGCAACGGGTTTGAGGACAAATCAGTAACATTTCTGCCATACTGCTGAGTGGAAGCAATACAAAAAACTATAATGAAGGAAAGACGTCATTTGAGCCGAGAAGAAATGATCCGAGCACGGTAACGTGCTGTGGCAATCGCTCTGAGCACTACGCAGAGTGTTATAAATCGGATATCTATGTATATAATCCTGTAACGGGTTTGAGGCCAAATCAGACAAATTTCTGTCATACTTCTCAGTAGAATCAATACAAAATAACTTTATTATGGAGAGAAGACGGAATTTGAACCGAGAAGAAATGATCAGAGTCGTGAGAATGTTGAAAGCTGGTTCTCGGCAGCGTGCAGCGGCAATTGCTCTGGGCACTACTCGTGCTATATGACTTTGGATACGTTACCACATCAATGACAGCGTGGCAGAGCGACATGGAGGACGAGGTCGCGTCACCACACGCAGACAAGATCCTTACGACCAAGTCAACATCGTACAATGACCGCGATGATGTTGGTTACGACGCTTCACAGCTCTTCAGAGATGTTAATAAGCGATCAAAGGCATAAGAAATCGCTTGCATTAAGTCAATCTTCGTTCTCGAAGGCGGCTACGTGTACCGCCTATTGCGCAGCCCGTTTACAATGGGGTTCGTGAACACAAATTGGGCAGAAGAAGAGTGGCGTTTTGTGTGTTTTACTGACGAATCTCGCTTTGGTATGAGGCCAGATACTAGACGTACACGGTATTGGAGGACCCTAGACGCCAAGAACGTTTAAAATCATGCCAGGAAGTCCATGCAGACAGTGGTGGAACAATCATCATATGGGCGGGTATTTTGATCGGCGGAAGAACCGAACTGATTTGGATCAGAGGCAATTTCAATGCATTGATTTACGCTAAAACGATTATATCAGATGTTGTCTGGATGACTTTATTTCTGCTTATGCATGACAATGCACGTCCACACACTGCCAGAGTCAGATCAACGTCCTACCATGGCTTCCTCAATTGCCAGACTTTAATCCCATTGAGCACGCATGGGATTTGCTTCAAAGAAGAGCTCTGCCAAATATGGATGCTGTGCACACACCAGAAAACTTTTTCGCCTGTTACAACTGACGCGGGTGGCCATTCCGCAACGTGATTTGGATGAACTCACATTGTGTATAATCGCTGCGATTGTATTATATGCGTTAATGACGGAATACAGACTACTAATTGTTTACTTTAGGCAATCGAAACCTTTAAAAAACTTGTATTTTTTTAACTTTTCATCACATTTTAGTGTCAGGATTAACTGAGGTGAAAAATCCAGCGTCAGAAGCAGAGAGTACTACATCGATCTACACATAAGGAAACATTTTAATACATCAATATAAATAGACATTTTTATGCTTAGATGGTTTGGTCATGTTGAGCTTGCCGCTGTCAGTTCGTGCCTCGGAAAGCACGTTAAGCCGTTGGTCCCGGCTGTCGTTCTTAGATCTTTGACAGTCGTTACGTGTCGTCAGAAGCCCAAATGTCTGACAACCAGTCTTACCAAGGGGTATCGTGTTACCCAGTAACTGGTTAGTTGAGGTCAGATAGGCATTCGCTCCATGTAAAATATTATAAAATATTATAAAATTAATAAAATATTCAGCTGCATCCGTTTAGACTGGAAGCCGACCCCAACATGGTTGGGAAAAGGCTAGCTTCTGTTCTATAGTTTCTGCCCCCATGGGAAGAAAGCGTGAGTATTTATGTATGCATGTATTTGATAATGTAAAATTAGGACATTGGTAGGTGCAAATAACACAGTCATTTATTATTATAGAAACTTGGAGACCTTGCTACGAGTGCTACGAGTAGCTAGGTCGTAGCTCGTAACGCTGTAGCGGGGTGAAAGGGGGTTCAGAATTAAACAAATTGTGTTTTTTTTTGTAATCATGTTTTCACTTACTCAATCCCTGCCTTGTAATTGTATGAAAGTTCAATATTAGTTCTCCAATGAAGGTTCAATGACGTACATGACATATGTATCTAGACAAATTAAAACGTATTAGTTAAATTATGTATCACTGATACGTCCTTAGGTATCTACGTACATAGGAGGCGAAACTCCGCTGCCGCGAGAAATCACGGCACAGCGGACAGAGCTCCGGCGGGATCTCAGGGCGGCATGGAGAGTGCGATTGTCGCTTCCCGGTGCTGGGCACGCCACAATTGCCGTGATAAATCCCCTCTTTGAGGAGTGGCTAGAGAGGCGCCAGGGCGTCCTCACCTTCCGCCTGACGCAGGTCCTTACCGGGCACGGTTGTTTCGGGAGGTTCCTGTTCCAGATAAGGCGGGAGGAAACGCCCGACTGTCACCATTGTGTGGATCGCCTGGAGGACACGGTGGAGCATACTGTGGAGGTCTACCCCGCTTGGGCGGAGTACCGCCGTGTCCTCATGGAGGCGATTGGCGGTGGCGATCTCTCGCGTCCGGCCCTGGTACCACGCGCGCCTCTAAGAGATGTCAGCATCAATGACGGAGTCCGCTAGGGCCGATGCCTGCTAGGGTTGCGGAAAGGTCCGAAAGGGTTACCGTGGCCCCTGGCATAGGCAACTGAAGGAACTCGGGTGGGTTTTAGTCCGTAAGAGTCTGACACGCCCTCCCACTCCGAGCGGTGAAGAAGTTATTTGATGACTTCAAACCCTCAAAAAAAAAACCTATCTACGTACCTACATAATAAAATGAAATAAGAATAAAAATAACAAAAAATTAAGAATGAAAATGGGGAAATGAAGAATGTTGTGTATATGATTTTTATAAATATAGGTGTGTGAATGTACATGAAAATGTGCGGGTGTTAAGACAATGGTTTTAATAAGTTTTCAGTGGCAATGTTGTCAAGATTTAATTTAGTTAAAGCACAGAAATGTCCATGTTGTGACATGTCACTGCATCAGTTGAATGCGAACCTGTGCGAAGGGAGGGCGGTCCGCTAGTTACACGAATATTGTAAGCAGGTAAAATTTGTTTTTCTGTAAAATTTTGTACGTCGGGTTAATCTTTGGAACGTCCGATCAGATTTGAAAAAATCATTTTGCATTTGGTAGCCCAATTTTTGAGGAATGCTGTTTAACATCACGCTAGGTGACGAGCAAAAAGAAAAAAGCCAAACAGTATGTTAGGCGAAAACGAAGTACCTAATAGCGCAGGCGAGCGTTGCGATGCGTCGGGGTGGGATGAGGGTACAATAAGTTTCATGCGGACGAAATCGCGGGCAGACTCTAGTTACAAATATAAGTCACAAAACAAATACTCATCCACAAGAAAATTACATCGCAACTCTTTTTTCTGCTGAGTTTATTATCAGTATGTCGATTCTGTAAAAATGTGACCGTGAAGTGAACACTCGGGTGAAGTGAGCGTGGAGTGAGCTGTCAGTGCACTCCCACTGATGCTAGGGATTGACCAAGCATTACATTTACAATCATAATCGAGATTTAATTTTTTTTATGCTAATTTTGATGATCATTTTATATTATTTCAAGTTTAGTATTTAAGTGGCTAAAATGACTATTTACGGGTTTTTTTAATAAAACAGCAAAACAGAAATTTTGTTAGAAACTCAAATATTTAAGTTATTTTATTTTGATTTCCTAAACTAGTTTCTGACTGAATGTCTGTTGCTGTTTAATTTAAAAAAAGAAACTAATTAATATCTAATATTTAGACACTTCTATGATAGCTTTGAAATAATACAAAATGATCAACCGAAGTAACATTAAAAACATAATTAAAATCTGGATTATGATTGTAAATGTAATGCTTGGTCAATCCCTAGCATCAGTGGGATGACACTGACAGCTCACTCCACATTCACTTCACCTAAGTTTTCACGGTGAGATGGTTACAGAATCGCAATGCAGGTTGACGTGTTAAAGGTGATAGGAACAACATTTATGAGAGTCACTTTACGACAGATAACATAAACTGGAATTACTACCTACAATTAGTAAAATATTTAGTTTATGACATATTTTATGATTTAGGTTGGTATCTTGTTGATAAGTTAGTACGCCCTTTACGGGTATAAGTTCTAGGCTCGAAGCTGTGCACGATGGAACAAAAGATTTGTTTTTGGATCAATTACTTGAAAATAAAGCACGTTGATGGGTTAAAAAGGTATAATTAGTTTGGTCAAATACAGCGGTATGCTTGAGCGTTAAAATAGATTTTTATAAAATAGCGCTGTTGGTAGATTGAAGGAAGGAAGTGAAGTATTGCCGTTGTGCTGCGCCTGCGCTAGTGCGGTACGCTCGCTAATTATGTGCTTCAATGGTTACGGTTTGACTTGCTTTTTAGTCAATTAGCTGAGCGGGGCGCGAACAGAAGCGAATTTAGTCATTTTTGATTAGTTTACCCCTTAAGAAGAACGTAGTGGGTCAAAAGAATACTGTCAGGGAAATTAATTGTTAGGCAAATTCACATCCTTCGTCAATATACCGTGTTAAAGCCTTGAATATACAGACAATTTAAGTTGGTAGTCGATTTGCTTAACAATTAAAATCCCTAATTTTACTAAAAGTCTGAATTAGAAACTACATACAAAAACCCTCTCCATATTTTCTTCACGATTTCAAAAGTGGAACGAAGTGAATAAAATAAAAATCCAATTGGTTTCCGCTAATTCAATTAAAAAAGTACCGTGAATAAATGTATCGTTTAACGAAATGGAACTAATCTCTAGATAATGAACGACAAAGTCTGTCTGCGTTAAACATAACTTTTCTAAAGGTTCGCTCAAATCCGTTTGAATAATTCCGAAGTGTCGAGCTTGGCTGAATAACTTCGTCGACGATTGATCGAAAAAATATATTATTAACTTGTTTATATTGTTTCCGATTGGCTGAATCACGCGATGTTTCCGAACGCATACAACCCTTCTCTTCAAAGTGAGAGTGATCAGGCTTCTTCTGGGTAAGCTCACTCCATCGTTGACTCTGTCTCTGTCACCACAAACCTAGACTAGAGTCAAGAGCAAAGCCATCTTAAAATAAAATAAAAAGTTGTGGATCTGCTCTGTAAGCACAAAATCCGATGTTTCGACCGATGTAACGGGTGTTTCAAACTCCGTATCACTTACGGACATAACATTACTTCGGGGCCCGAACTAAAAATGAAGGATAAGACGGTTTGTCAGTTGTCCTTACTCCTGAAGGCCAATTCCCGTAATTAAAAACGTTCAAATTCAAGTCGCAATCTCATCTCAGCGACAGTCAAATGTCAAAAATGTAGGTAAACGCTAAACCATTTTTGCCAGATTGAGACTGAGATTAGAATGCGAACGGTCTTAAAAATACGGAAAACGGGAATTACCCCTCTGATGTGTTTATGCCCGTCCGACAAAGTTAATTAATCCGGAATAGGGTTCATTCCCTAGGTTGGGTTGGCTGGTTTCTAGGGGTTGTTGTGGCGCACCCTGGGAGAGGCCTATGTCCAGCAGTGGACTGCGATAGGCTGAGTTGATTGATTTGAGGGTTAATTCCGATGTAACGAATTACTTTCGGACGTGCCCGTATCTTCGTTGACGGTATTAGAGAGTAGGAAGAACATACATAACAGAATATGCGAATATCTGTATGTAAAGCCCATTTTTATCACAATGCTTGGGCAAAGGGCAATTAGGTACAGTTGCCAGCACATCAGGTTATACGAAACTGTCGAATTTCTCCAAATGATTTTAAACCTTAAAATGTTGAAAGTTAAGTTCAAAATCGAATGAGAAAATTTTACAGTTTGGGGTAACTTGATCTGCTGCTGTGTGTACTTACCTAATCACATGTCACGACTGTATTATCTAAAGGGTTGTGCATGTGCAGGAGTCTACCTTTCAGTACACCCACATTTTGCCAGTTATGTTTAAAAGTCTCATGTAGTGACCCTATTGACATCAACACAGACTCTGGGCTGCTGCCGCGAAATTTTAGGTAAAAAATCCAAATAATATTTTGCCCGACCCGGGAATCGAATCCAGCACCGCCTGCTCAGCAGTATTAAAGCAAAATTTAATCACAGCTACTATTTTTAATTAATGGTTGAGTTAATGATTAAATTTTGGCAAAATGTGTTGATTTTGATTTGCTCAACACATTACACCTTTTTTTTTTCATTTTTAACTAATGGATGAGTTAACAATGGATCAAAAAGCTGGCCCTAATGAGGTACCTTATCATTTGTATACAAAAAGTTCCAGATTATTAAGTATCCTAGTTGAAGAAGAAGATCTGTTTGAACTAAAACAGTTATTTAGCTATCGTTAATTCTAACATCTTACTATTTCTACATTCATTTTATCACAAATTGTCACGGAAAAGGCATTCCTGATAAATAAAATTAAAATTAAATCAGCCTACAATGTACAGCAGGGCAAAAACGTTCGGAATCCGCGGTCCATTCCACCATCCCAAATAGAGTCGGATTTTTTGACGAAACTAACTTCATTTTTGGAGTACTCAACCGTGAAAGGGGCGTTCAACCTTCGGGAAATCGGGAAAAAGGAAACACCCCATGTCGTTATTAGAGTTTTGACAGTTTCCTTGGCACCACCGCCTTCAAGCTTATTGAAAAAAAAAACTGGTCATGTACGAGTCGTACTCACGTACTAAGGTTTTCGTACCACCAAAACTATTCATTTACTGTTTGTTATTATTGTAATAATAGTATTAACTACAAGGGTTGCACTTTGACGAAGTAGCACCGTTTTTTTTATAAAGCAGAGGCAAGAAACTTTAAAAAATGCATAGATTTTTTTGAATAGTTTTATTTGCGTCAGAGTAACACACATTCTGTAACCTGGATAGCTATTACGGATCTAAAGTTACAGCCGTGTAACAGACAGACAAACGGCGGATTTTTTCTAATATTGGGTCCCATAAGGTACGGAATCCTAAAACATAAAGTTACCTCTCTATGGAGATTCTTCAGAAAACAATTTGTTTGAGGCTTTGTCAGACGCTCGATTTCTGCTCTAGTACATTTAATAGAAAAGTCTGAACGTCTTGTTTGATCTGTGAAGAGCTATTATTGTTTTATTTGCGAGATTTATATTAGGACTTAGTTTAGCTGTTTGAATTTGTTTTTTTTTTGTAATGGAAACTAAAACGTGGAGAAAAATCTTTCCACGTTTTGTCAAATTGGTACATTACGACCAGTTCTTTGTAGTAGATTATGTGTTAGAAATCAGAAATAATTTATTTACCAATAATCTAGGTATACAGCTATGATGGTTATTTTGATAAGTCCCAATACATTTTGCCTTACGGCATGCAACACTATTTAATACATTTACTAGACAAAAAAAAGATTCGACTTTCCATCTAGCCAGAACGTTGTATGAATGTTTTCAAATAAAAATATGATTTAATCAATAAAATGCGTCAATAATAACAAAAACAGTAGTCTTTGTATATCTGTCTGTCATATCTAATTTGCCTGGAATATTGAGAGAACCTATACAGCAAACAGTTTAATTTTCACAAAATAACAAACTCGTCAACATGTACCTACAACTTTATGCCTTCTCTAAAACTCAGTGAATATTTTGTAAAATATGCGCAAATAAAGTGCAAAATATTTTATATTACGTAGGTTTAAAACCCGCAAAATTTTCATTTTGATCTCTTCAGGCGGTAAATTAAGTGCTAGATGAAACGCGGGAATTTTAGATCTAAACCCCTAAAGGACTGTTGTGTGGACTCACGGCGTTGTAAAATGATGTCCTGTGTAATGTTGTTTTCCCTTTTTGTGGGTAACTTCGCCTGATAAAGTTGGAGGCGCCCGAAAATTTACAATTTGATGTAGAATTAAAACAACGGTTTTTGGAAGAAGAAAATAATGAGCTGAATTTTGAAATATATTTGACGCTAACAGACAAGAGCCACATTAGCTCGAGACATAGAGAAGTGGGAAGGAAGAAGGGAGATATTTGGTCTGCATTTGGACTTATAATAATCTTGAAATAACATCGTCGGTGCGCCGACCAAAACTGATATGTGCATTTATTCAACTTTACAGGAGACACAAAATACTTAGTTTTAGTCTGTCAGTCAGTCTTAGTTAGGGAGACAACAAAAAAAAAACTAACTTTTATCATATTTAAAAATTAAACAGATTTTTACTATCAATTTATTTATCTTATTTATTTAACCATTTATGTACACACTTATATAAATAGACTAGACGAAAAAAACAGAAAAATAGGTACAAAGGTGATGCTTATTTCTAATGAAATCTCTTCCAGCATACCTGCGATAGGATAGTAGATAAAGAGATGTAGACAGCATGTGTAAGAGTAAAAGAGAAATTAAAACACATAAAATCAAAAACAATTCACTTAATAAAATAAAACAAATAAGAGAGTATACATACATACATACAAACATACTTATCTTTCCACTACAACTATGTTTACCTTTCCTAATTCAAGGATATTTCATAACCATAACAGAATATTAGAAAATAAGTACCTATTTTGTGTCTCCTGTAAAGTTGAATAAATGCACTTATCACAGTTGGTCGGCGCACCGACGTTATGGGGAACTAGATTCAATAAGCGTTTTACAGTCAATACGCACATTTGAATCAGTGCCATCTTAGTAATATTTCCACTGTACACGTTCCAATAACGGCACGGTTGGCGCAGTGAATAAGCGATTGACTGCTGCGCTGCGTGTCGCCGGTTCGATTCCCGCACGGAACAAATATTTGTATGACCTACAAGTAGTTGTTCCGGGTCTGGCTGTTTGTGTATGTGAGCTTAAATGTTTGTAAACGCACCCAACAGTACAGGAGAAATTCCTAGTGTGGGGCAACGTTTTTTTAAAACATTAAAAAAAAAACAATTACACAGTTTTACAAAAAATATTCAAATGGAACTATTACTCTATATCTCTCAATCAATTCCTGAGCTCAGCAATAAGTCAACAAATGGCTTCAAGAGTCCACCATGATTATACTTAATATTCTTCAATTTACACCCAAGAAAATTGCTTCTAGTTATTATAATGATAAAAGAAAAACATCGTTTCTTTTTGTAATAATTCTACTGTAGTTGCTTCCAGGAATGCAGCCAGCGCAAGATTGTAATAACTATACTCTAACACCTCCAGCTTATACCCCAGCTGGCTTTTTCTTTATGTTTTAATTAGTTAGTTTAGATAAAAAGAAAACAATATGGTTTTATGAAACAAGAATGAGATTAAAATGTTCATTACAACAGCTTTTACTTGATGGTTCGAAGCTTGTAGCTAATAGGAATTCTTCATATGAAAGGTAAGGGAAAAAAGGATCATAGTCGAGGTTTAGTCCAAATTGAGTTAATAACGCTATCTGTTAGAAAAATATACTTACTTATTCAGACAAAATTGAGCCGTCGCGGGACGCCTGGCAGATGTGAAACATCGATACTACGAGTATTATGTACTTATAGAAAAAATATGCATGAAATCATGGTTTATTAAAGGAAATAAATATTAAAATAAAAGAATCGCACAGTCGTTTGCGCATGGCGACGCGTCGTCGCCACGGCATGCATCGCCACGCCAGCAATCGGTTTTACGTGCGGCTGTAGATTTTTCACATCAAAAAGGCTAAAAGATCCATAGTCAACACTAGAGTCAAATAAATTTCGTACCGAAGCTAAGTAGGAAGATCATTGTCAAAGGCATAATGTAAGAAAGGACAACAAGCAACAAGCAGAGTTACTATGGTCTTTATTTGCCGCTTTTTTTGACAGCTGTCAATGAACTATTAGAGTTGATTAGAGGTTAACTTTTGTAGTTGCTTCCCTGTTCTGTTAATTTAATTTGTTTCTGTTAATTTATCCTGTAATCCCGATTAGCCTTCGTTTTACGAAATAAAATGAGTGACGATGGTGACAGTAAATAAACAAACTTGTATGAAAAAAAAATGCTCAGTTAATATGAAATTTGTACAAAAAGATCACAGTCAGTTACTATGATCCTTCTTGCAATTATACTTAAAAGTTTTTTTTAAACAAATTTCTTTTGGTTATAATCAGAAGGCCAATCCTCGTAATTAAAAACATTTATTTACAAAATTAGCGACAGTCTAATGTCAAAAATGTAGGTAAACGCTATACACTTTTTGACAGATTGACACTGAGATTAGAATGCGAACGTTCTTAAAAATACGGGAATTGACCCTCTGAGGTCGGAATAAGTTAGAGTTATTTATGTACTTACACTGATTTCATACAGCGAAAGAATAAAGTGGATATGCCTCAAATCCCGAGATTAATTTTAAAGAGCAGAAAAACCCGTGAATTATTAAATAAAAAAGTTATACAGTAATGTCGGAAGCGAACACTTCAAATCTTAGTGGTACTTTGAATGAATCGGACAAAGAACATGATTCTGATGGGCCGTTTGAATAAGCAAACCCTCACGTGTCTAGGCTAGAAGCAAAACTATTTTCTTATTTATAAAAATGGCGGGGTATAAGTATGACAATTTGCTTAAGACTATTAATAATTTGTATTGTGAATTAATGTAAATACTAATAAAAATTGTAAGTTAATTATCTTTGTTTTATTTGTCTGTCTATCTCTGAGGTTTTTATTATCATTTCTTTATAATATTGTTGGCCACACGGGATAGTCCATTAGAAATCCCGGGAAGATTAATATCAACATTTCAATGCAAGTACATAAATAACTCTACCTAATTCCGACCTCTGGTTATAATATAGGCAGTTGATGTTTATATATAGTATAATGAAATATAGATCCATATATATAGTATGTTTTGTTTGGTGTAATTATTGTAAATAACATTTCATAAGAAAAAGAGAAGTTTTTAGCTTTCTTTATTATATCAGACTCACTGAGTCTGATTTGTCTTTCTAGGGGAAATACTGATCAGTCAGCGAGTCTTCAAATTCAATTCCTTCAAATTTATTTATTTATTTAATTTTTACAATTTTAAGAAAGCTTACAGACACACACACGTGTTTATGTTAAAAAAAAATAACAACTGACAATTGCTAATTACAAGCTTCCACATATATAAAACACACATTTAAATAACTCCTAAAGAAAATAGTAATTCGTCAATCGTCAAACGCCCATTGCCCAGAACTATACAGCGTGTAGAAAAATGTGAACAAATAAAAAAAAAAGAAATTTTTTTCGCGATGAAGTTGTTGGTCCCATGGAGAAAGTGGTTCAGTGATGATCTGTACCACAAACCCAAAATTTAACCACACCTTTCTTTGGCATTACCAATAAATTCACGCCCCAACAAAAACAACAATAACCAACGCTTCGTCCCAAAAAAATATGGATGATATAAATCTGTTTCCGCACAGAAATAGCAGCACAATATAAAATATTGAACAACAAAAACTGCGTGGTTAACAAAAGTCCTCTAGGAGGACATTTATTTTCATCCGTTCATAGGTTTGGCCGAAACCATTACGTTAAAGCCGAAAATTCCCTATTCGGCACTCGGTCCAAATAAATGGCAGTGCAAATAACTTTGGGGACAAACAACGCCGGACTAAATTCTTATAGACATCTGTTAGTAGCGTCAGCAAAATAATATTTTCGATCAAAACTAAATAAAAGTTAGAAAACCTTACAGTATTTTTTTTTGTGTAGGTATCTGAGGAGTAATTCCTGTATTTTTCCCATTCTCAATCATTACAAAATTTTATAGGATTTTTGACGTTAATATGATAGTTGCTGAGATAATTTTGCGACTAGATTTTGAAAATTTTTAATAACGAGTATCTGTTGGTGAGAATTTTTAATAACGAGTATCGAGTGTGGTTTGAAAATCGTTATAAGCTACAAAAACAAACGAAAGATAATTTTAGGGGTTATGTATGATTGAAAATCACATTATTTGAATCAATGATCACTCATAAAGTCAAAAAACGACTGTACCAAACAATTCTCAATTTTAACCATGTATTAATTTATTCAAACAGAACGACATAAAGCCAATCACACTCACCAGCGGGGCGAGCACGGCCTACTGTGATAGGCTTGAATCATACATTTTTATCACAGTTTGGGAGCAAAAACCGTAATAAAATGCGTGACTCAAGCCGGACAGAGGCCGTGCTCGCCCCGCTGATACATGATACTGACACAAACAACATAAAGTATGCATTACAAACAGTGACCAACACAATATTATTTATAAATTTTTTCCCTCAATATTCCAGTTGCAGTTGCAGTTTCCAAAGATCCTATGTAAGTTTTCTACTGGACACAGGCCTTTTATACCCGCTCTTCGTCTGCATTGAACTTCGCTACATCGAATTTATCCCAAAAATACAGAATGGCAGGGAACACCGATGCGCAGACTGAAACTGTGAATTTAGCACATGAAAATACTTTTCAAAATCAATGACGAATAACGAACAACAATAGCACGAAAGAAGTGTCTTTCCTCCACGAAAACAGTGAGGAAAGTTGGTTTTTCCTCACTGTTTGAACAGTGACTAAAGTAATGATCCCGTTCAGAAACTAACCTTGCCTGATTTTGTTATGTTAAGTTTTAAAGATATTTAAAAAAGAAAAAAATATTGATTAATTTTTAATTATTTTCTTTGTGACTATTTAATTTATTTACCTATTACGACTGAATACTTTCTTGCTGGGAGTGGTGAAAAGTTTTGTATGCAACATGTGAGCAAGTTCATTTGCTATTCGTTTTGTTGAGTCTTTCGCTTACTCAGGATTGAAATTTATAATCACGAGCGCAGCGAGTAATTCTATTTTTCAATCCTTCGTTCGCTCAAGACTCAAAATCAAAACTCATAGGAAAAACGAAATTTCCTCACATGTTGGATAAATAACTATACCCGCGTTAGTGGTCATTTGTTTTTTTTATTTTTTTTTTAATAAACAGCTTTCTATTTGCAAGCCATTTCGAAATTTTAATAAAACCTTTGATGAGTTACCTCCTTAGTTGCCATGTTTCGGAGTAAAAGATCGTTCCATATTTAAATTACACGATACATAGGTATGAGTTTAATATGTATTGGCCGCTAAACCACGACAGTTATGGATTTTCATAATACTTTTGCCGGCCGCTGCTCGCATGTATTTGGCCAGTACAGCAATTTCGATTTATCTCGAAGAAGGTTGTCAAAATAATGCTCGAACATCCAAGCATGTTTTATTTTATTTTTTTATAACTCTTCTAATGTATCATGTACTGAATCCATGGTAACAGATTGTGCGTGGATGTCCTTGCCAGCCTTTTTTTTTTGGGTGAGTAATCATCAAATAACTTCTCCCGATATGGGCGGAGCGGGAGGGCGTGTCAGACTCTTACTAACTAAAACCCACCCGTGTCCCTTCAGTGGCCTGTGCTAGGGGCCACGGTAACCCTTTTGGACTTTCCCGCGACCCTGGCGGGCATCGCTTCAAGCGGACCCCATTATTTGTTGCTGACATCTCTTTGAGGTGCGCCTGGAACAAAACGCGTCGTCGTCGACCCGGGCCTGGGGGCCTACTCCCTATGCACGAAGTCCGTCGTTTCGGCCGAAGTTGCCTGCTCTAAGGCCGTCAACGAGGATACGGTCCTAAAGTAGTTCGATAGTGAATAGTGAACCCTACTCCCTATTAATTAACTTTTTCGGACGGACAAAAACACATTGGAAGTGTGGACAACTGTTTAAACGTTTTGTCATTAATTTTTAATTCGGGCCCCGAACTAATCTTATGTCCGTAAGTGATAAAGAGAAGGAAACGTCCGTTACTTCGGCCAAAACGACGGACTTCATGCTTTAGGCGCCCTTGTCACCCTGTATACCTATTTTTCTCTACATTTTGTGTCGCGTTTTTCCTACCATTACAGGAGAGATTCAGTACTACTACATTATTCAAGTTGTTCAGTACTGGCCATACCCTATATTGGGCCGGTGTGCTCATAGTTGGCTGTCCTGAATATTTTACCTGCCGCCCGCGTTGTCAATTTTGTAGTAGCCTGCGTCTAAATAAATTACGTCCTGCTGATAACGATGACTCGAATTTAGTTTACGATGAATGATGTTTAGTGTTGATTTTTATTTTTGGAATAATCGATTATGTAGAAATAGTTCTAGTCCAGTTAATTTAGTAGCCTAGGATCAAAATCATATTTTGAAAATAACTAAGTAGGCAGTCGTTACTTTTGGTCAGAAGCTCAAAAGTCTGACAACCAGTCTTACCAAGGGGTATCGTGTTACCCAGTAACTGAGTTGTTGGAGGTCAGATAGGCAGTCGCCCCATGTTAAATACTGGTTAACGTATGATTTTTTTAACATATAATATTAGAACCTATACATATCCGTGTAAAATTAAATTCTTATACAAAAAGACGTAACTGGTTACAACATCTTGCAGCGAGCTGCAATTACAAATAAACGACATTAAAATCATAACCCTCCTTTGGCTTGGCCGTAGTCGGGTAAAAATGGAAAATATTCAGGTGCCTGTATTTCCCGGAACCCTTCAAACCAGAGCACAACATTTCTTTGCTTTACAGTAGTCGTTTCTGATGAGCATTTTCACAAGCAGCTTAACCCTTGCATTACTTAAAGTTAAAAAAAAATCACACTCTTAGATTATCAAATTCAAAATATTTTATTTCGCATGTAACGTCAGAAGCTAATTGCACGCTTCTAATTGGTCGTTTCCTATGGAAAAGAGCCTTTATAAATAATAATAATAATATGAGACAACATCCACACAAGGTCTTCAGATCCCGAGCTGAACTAGGCAGAGCCTGTACTACGGTAACCTGAAGACTGATAGACATACTTATATACATATACACACCCAGACATAGGTCAAACAGACATGTTCATGCACACAAATGTTTGACTTGTCCGGGGATCGAACCCGGGACCAGCGGCTCAGAAGGCAGGGTCGCTACCAACTGCGCCAACCGGTCAGTCAAAATAATAATTGGCTTTTACAATGTTTTCAGACTACTGTGTTAATAGGTGTGAGAGGTCAATGTTACCCTAAATCTTAAAAATAAAATCATCCAATCACAAGAGTTGTATTTAGTTATACAACTCTTGTGATTGGATGATTTTATTTTTCAAATCAAATAGTTGAATAATTCGTCTCTTAATACTTTGAAGTAAAGTTATTCTTACGAACTGGAGGATGTACAAATGATAGGAGATATTATATCAAAAACGCCCAATTATTCATGAAGATGGATTAACTCAACTGAAGTTACAATCAACTAAGATTAATATTGGCGTTCATCATACAGCTTCAATATTATTTATTTATTGTTATATCACCACTAACCGACTTCAAAAAAGGAGGAGGTTATTTAAATAAATAAATAAATATCGTCTGACATTGCACACAGCACCATCTAGTTCCAAGTTAAGCACTTAAAGGCTTGTGTTATGGATACCAGATGGTTGATACACTACTCAAATACATTTTTTTTTCGTAAATACGTACATATTATAAATATACATCCATGACTCGAGAACAAATGTCCATATTCATCATACAAACATTTGCCCCTACCGGGATTCGAACCCAGGACCATTTGGTTTCGCTGACTACACTTAGCCACTGTAGCCACTACACCAAACGTGTCGTCGATATTTCGTCGTATTTATTCAATAATTTTTTTTGGCCACGTGTGTACTCATTTCTCAGTCAACTATACATATTTACATGATTATTTTTTCATTTGGTACAATTATTAATTTTATGGACGATAAAGTGAAAAAAAAAATTGTTTCGGAAAAAAAAAACTAAATCAACAAAAAAGTCACAATAAACTTGATTAATTGCTATTTATCATAAGGCCTTAAAATTATTTCTTTTATTGTAATGTCGTCATTTGTTTTCGCGATTCGTCTGTTTCATTTAATGGGTGAAATAAAAGATGATTGTCGTTTGTTTGATCTCCCTCGTTTATATTAAATCGTAAGACCCTTGTGTTCTTGCTGGGGGCTAAAAATAGGTTAACAATATTTCTGTTAGGATTGTAGAATCATAAAGAATTTTGTCTTTGGCTTTAGGGATAATTAAATACGTACATATACGCCTTCTTCCTCTTCCCGTGGGGGTAGGCAGAATCTACAGAACAATCTGCTACGATCCTTACATACTTCTTTTGCTTCTTATTTCCATTTCCCATGTAAAACCGATAAGTCCTCACATGTTCACAGACGGATAATTAACTTCCTTGATCGTTTACTAATAGGATCAGTGAACAAATTCTACGCTACGGCTACAGTGCCAATTACCAGTCAGATACGCGACCAATCTGCCAACTGGCTAATATTTTTACCAAGGTATGACCCAAAGAGCACGGAATTGCCGCGCCGGCAGCGACTAGAGACGGCAGTACTAATAAAATTCTTGGCGTCGAAAATGCGTGGAGCACACGATTCCTGTAACGGACTGTCTTCAAAGCTGTCAATTTCTGTACATCTTTTGTGCCGTAGGGCGAGTAGTGACAAGTTTGATTTTTAAATAAATAAATAATAATAAATAAATATCGTGACATTGCACACAGCACCATCTAGTTCCAATTGACGACACGTTTGGTGTAGTGGCTACAGTGGCTAAGTGTAGTCAGCGAAACCAAATGGTCCTGGGTTCGAATCCCGGTAGGGGCAAATGTTTGTATGATGAATATGGACATTTGTACCCGAGTCATGGATGTATATTTATAATATGTATGTATTTACAAAAAAAAAAAAATGTATTTAAGTAGTGTATCAACCATCTGGTATCCATAACACAAGCCTTAATTAAGTGCTAATTTGTATGTAAAGTGTTGACAATTACTCCTTTAGCAGCGTTCTTTCAACAACACATTGTCCAGATATAACGTACAAAAGCTCTTCATTTCTTTCAAATAAATCAACAAGCTGTTCTGGTTCTTATGGAAAGCGTTGACAGTGCCGCCTCTAGCAGCGGCCGCTGAGTCCTCTCTGTGCTCTTTGGCATGAATATTAATCCTTGTGCAGCTCGTGACAACGCGAGACAAGAGGAAGAGCACAATATTTTACGATACCGATAAATGTTCACAAAGTATTATTAAGGCGAAAGCGTAAGGGCAGCCCGCGGAATTGAAATTTTCTTACATTTATTGCAATGTGCAGGTCTGTATCAATCAGGCTGTATGTTGATCTAAATTTGATTCGCAGCCGTATCAAATATTTATTTATAGAATTATTATCATAAAAATCTTTCTAATCTTTCAATCTAAAAATAAAAATAATTGAATGAAATTCATGAAATCATGACATTTGAGGCCAATTCTAACTTAGGGAGTTGTATGGCTGACTCTAATGATTATTATTATGTAAAGCCATATTTGTTACGGTCACGAATCATATTTAATCAACATACAACCTGACACTGACCTGCAAATGGCCATAAACGTAAGAAAACTTGAATTTTGTGGGCTATTTATCGCATCCCCCTTAAGGCCGAGCGACAAAGCCCAAAGAAATGGTTTTTAATTACAGTCTTAAGTTAAATCAGCATGTTACAGTATTTTTATATCACGAAGCGACGCGCGTTTACGTGTGGTTATCAAGTAAACAAGCACGCTTTGAATGTGTGTGTAACCGCAGAAGCTCTCGGTAGTACCGTCCGAGACACGGATGAACTCGGAAATGTATGTGTGTGTAATGTGCTGAAGCTTCTCGTCTTCACGCACACATTCATAACGTGTTTGTACACTTGTTTTCCACAAGTAAAGCGCGTGTCGCATCGCGACATAAAATACTGTGTCATATTTTATCGGATCCAGGCAAAGTTCCGTTTGCAAGGCTTTGGGCATATTTTTTTTATACCTAATCTGAATAAGAATGTGTACCTACTCTTAAATAATCAATTTAATTGTAAGTATTATTGGCATAAGTTTTGATTTATCTTATGGATATTGTATTGAAATAAATACAATACAATTTGATAAAATTGAAAATTTAATTATTATATTTAAATCATTTGCAAACACTCACCAAGTAGTTATTCTTACTTAGGACTTGACGTAGGACCACTGAGTACATAATCATTAGTTATAAGCAATCCGCATAATATTTTCACATTACTTGAGGCAAACCATGTACCTATTTTGAAACTACTTACATTATTATAAAAACCTACGTGCAACTAAGATTTTCTTACCGAAACTCTAAACTTAAACTAAAACT
Source organism: Brachylomia viminalis (assembly GCA_937001585.2). NCBI lineage: Eukaryota > Metazoa > Arthropoda > Insecta > Lepidoptera > Noctuidae > Brachylomia > Brachylomia viminalis. Next base: position 24,437,298 of record OW443294.2, on the reverse strand, counting down.
AGCTTTTTCCCGCGGCTTTGCGGATGTCGGTATATATCCCACGGAAAAGTACTACCCGGATTCAAAGTACGTTATGTGTTAATCCAGGTTATAAACTATCTGTGTGCCAAACATCTAAATCCGTTGAGCCGTTTTTGCGCCAATCCGGAACATACATCCAGACAAAGACGTTTTTAGACTCGTTCACACTTCACTCTTCACACCTCGTAGCAATTACTTTTTTCTAAAATTTTTAATGTAGGTACAGTTTTGACTTTGTTAATATTTTATTATATATCTAACAGATACTCCAACTCCTTTCATTGAACAAAATATCACATCATAATCAGCCTATAATTTTCCCACTGTTGGGACGCAGGCCTCCTGTTTGTGAAAGGCAGTGGGCCATAATCCACCACGCGGACCCAGGGCGGGTTGGTAGATGTCTCGATCATGTCTTCGAATTTCTGGTTCCAGAACATGCCAGTTTCCTCACGATGTTTTCCTTCACCGTTTCGAGAGCAGTGGTAACGAAATTAAATATACAAAGTAAAGTACCTGCCTGGGTTCGAACTCACGACCTACAAACTCTTAAGTCGAGGCTGATCACGATAAACGATCACATGCCTCCACAATATTAATCTTTAAACCTGTCTTACAAAAGCCATTCACTTTCCTTTCTTCTAGTTTGATAGTTAATGCAAGGTTTTCTTCGACCAATTTCTCTATAAAATGGTTTCAACTGTAATCTATCTTGATAAAGACCACTGTCCATAATGGGATCAGCACTCCCATAAATCTTTATTTGTAGTTCTTGTCTTCTTCGTAGCGAATTTTCAGGGTCAATCACATACACGCCAACAACTGTCACTAGTGTTGATTTTCCACAGGGATATTTTGGTGGCCGAATGACGTCGACAGGACGGCGCTGTAGGTAAACATTTATGCTATTGTTTTATGAAATGTAAGAAGACTAAATACAAGATGGCGGCGTTAATTCCGACTTTAGCCACGCGCTACGCGCCAAAAGAATTTTGAAGCGCTAGAAATTGTGTAGTCAAACAGTTAAGACGTGGGACGAAGGCTGAAATTATATTGCATGATCTCTAACAACAGAATGACTTATAAGAGATTAGATCAGGCTTTTCAAAACCAGGAAAAGGATGAAACCCGTCCACGGCCAGATATTGTTTGCTATCTGAATACTTATTTCTTTTATCCACGGTACTGTTAATTACCGTGACAGCTTCACTAACGAATGACTGTTAACGAACCCCAGGCCACCCCTATTCTTCTTGTGGGTGCTGTGAAAGGTGATGAATTGATAAATGTAAATTAGAACACACTGTACCTAAGTAGAATATTTCTGATGAGTGCGATTTTAACTTTATAAGTTCTAAGATCAAAATAAAGTAATTGATTCCGAGTTACATCTTAAAAAAATATTTCACAAAAATCCAATTAAATTCATTCCAGGCCAATAAAAATAATTTCACACGCAAAGTGGCTCAAAAACAAATTGAATACGAAATTGAAAACAAGTATCTAATTGAAAAACAAAACAGAAATACTGAATGTCGTTCCAAATTAAATAAAATGACATTGAACTATTTAGATGCAAGCTTCTACCGAAGTACTGAATAATTAATTTTGGGACCGCCTATATGGAAATGAGAATAAGTAAGGTTGACAAAAATGCGCGAGGGTTTTCGTAAAATTCTGGTTTTTTCAAAGATATTATACCAACCGCCTCAATGTTAGCTTTCCTGTATTCAAGGTCTAGAGCCCTAGCTAAACGAGGCAAGGCTATGCGAGGTTGGAATGAGTAAAAAATATTTTAGTTGGGTTTTGGTATAAGGGGTGTAAGAGATATCCTCGCGAAAACTGTTACCGTAAATTCAGCACAGCTGAATGGATGGTAGAAGTTTTCTCGTCAATGTCCCTTACACTGTGTATTTTTCACCATCCTCTATTATATTGAGTAGGTACTTAGTCTCATCTTTACATACCAAGACCCCTCTGTGCTTCGGAAAGAACGTTACGCCGTTGCTCCCGGCTGTCATTCATGTATCTTTGTCAGTCGTTACGCCTACGCGTAAACCCTAAAGACTGACAACGAGTCTTACTAAGAGGTCCCGTATTACCCAGTAACTGGGTTGTGGAGGTCAGATAGGCAGTCGCTCCATGTAAAATAATGGTATTCAGCTGCATCCAGTTAGATTGGAAGCCGACCCCAACATGGTTGGGAAAGGCTAGGTAGTAGTCTCACTATTCGCTTGCCCCTATCCTAATTTATTTGGGGTCGGCGCAAGAGGTTTTTTTTTTTTTTATAAAAAACGTTTCCCCACACTAGGAATGTCTCCTGTATCAAGTACAAACATTTAAACTCACATACACAAACAGCCAGACCCGGAACAACTACTTGCAGGTCATACAAATACCTATTTGTTCCGTGCGGGGATCGAGCCCGCGACACGTAACGCAGCAGTCAATCGCTTAACCACTGCGCCAACCGTGTCGTCAATTTTCCTTACATACTTCTCTAATAGTATCTTCTCGGTAGTCACCCACTTTCTAACCATATCATCTTTTACACATTCCAACGTTTCCTTGGCCTACTCTTTTTTTTTATTCTTATATTTTATTAGAAGCTTTTATCCACAGTGGCATGTGAGCCTCATCATAACTTAAACTATTCTAAACTACCTCTAAAAATATATTAAACATTATAATTAATGTCGAAAAAAAACAGCAAGTAGGTTTGCTATCTCAGGTGAAGTCTGCGCTAAAACTTTGACGTAAGGACCAATGTCATATTTGTTTACGTTTATTCTACTTAACAGTGTCTTTATTTCCTTCTTTGTCTTAGAACACTCCATAAGTAGATGGTGAACATCTTCAACTGTCCCTCATGTTTCACAATTGGGAGAACTCACTTTGTTCATCAAATAACGAAACTTGCATAGATACCCATCGACATTCATACCGAAAACATTCCTTACGACATTTTTCTTATGCCTCTGCATCGTATGCCTGTACCATGACAACCTATTTCCACACAAGTTTTTAATCATATACCATATATCATACTGAGTGTTGTTTTTTTGTGTTGTTCTTTCTAGCTAGGCAATAAAAAGTACCGCTGACAAGTATGTAATGTTCTCTTGTACAGCAAAAATCAAATTTGGTGACATGCCGACAGCAACGCCACCTACCGGGTCCGATTGTGTTTTCAAACCATCCATTAACCCATTGAAATGTACAAACAAAATGTCAACCAAATCGGTCCAGCCGTTTAAGAGAAGTTAGGTGACAAACACACGTACCTACAGAAGAATTATATATATTAAGATAGATACAAAATAGTTTAGTAAATAAGTATGAAATAATGGTTTAATAAAAGAAAATAAATATGGCATAATCAAAACCAAAAAAAAAAAGTATCCTATGTCCGTTTCCACCTCCCCACCAAATTTCACCTAAATAACTTCAGCCGTTCTTGAGTTATAAATAGTGTAACTAACACGACTTTCTTTTATATATATAGATTATAGTGATCTCGCCCTAACTTTTTCTTTTCATCTTTCTTCATAAAGGGTCATGTTTATTGAAAAATTATCGATTAATTTCATATCAGCAATCTATTAGGAACCAAATGAATTAAAACCTAAATAAAACGAGATAAAATGTATAGGACAATTGTGGATGTATTAAGTGATGCGGCTGTACAATCTACCAATGTTAGACCTAAACGGCGTAATAAACGTGTGTGCGGCTGGAACAAGCATGTGAGGGAAACGCATCGGGAGGCTAGACTAAAATACCAAAACTGGTTGTTTCTGGATAGACCAATTACTGGCCCCGCTTACGACCAGATGTGCGAGTCCCGTAGAATATTTAAAAGCCGGCTAAAATGGTGTCAGACACACCAGGAACAACTTAAAATGGACGTTATAGCTAAACAAAGAGCCGAAAAAGATTTCACTAAATTTTGGAAGTCCACTAGTAAACTTGATATTAAGCCGAGCCTCCCTGCGAATGTTGATGGCCAAAATGACCCAGAAGATATAGCTAACTTGTTCATGGAGCACTTTAAAGTACGCTCTCCTTTGGGTCCTTCAACCACTATGCCAGATAGTGGGCCCACCGTGGCGGGCGATGAACCTTTACTGAAATTCACAGCGAAGCAACTAAAAGTAGTGATAAACAGTATGCGTAGGGGTAAGTCTCCGGGCCACGATGGGCTCAGTATTGAGCACTTCAAATATGCTGGCGTTCACATGCCGAGGGTCCTGTCCATGTTCTTTAATATGTGTATTAGTCATTCATATTTACCTGACGATTTAATGAAAACTACAGTGGTGCCCATAGTGAAGAACAGGACAGGAGACGTATCAGACAAGGGAAATTATCGCCCGATCTCTCTTACGACAACTGTAGCAAAACTATTGGATAGTGTGCTTGAGGCTTGTCTGGGTAAGTACATAAACATACATGGCGCTCAGTTTGGGTTTAGACCTGGGCTATCAACTGAAAGCGCGATTCTAGCTCTTAAGCACACTGTCCAATACTACACGGAACGGAAGACACCGGTATACGCCTGTTTTTTGGATCTCTCCAAAGCCTTCGATCTCGTTTCGTACGAAGTGCTTTGGAGGAAGATGGAGGATAGGGGTATGCCGGCGGGACTGTTGAAAATATTTCAATTCTGGTACTCGAATCAGAGTAATTGTGTTAGGTGGGCAAACTGCCTCTCGGAGTCATACAGGTTGGAGTGCGGAGTGAGACAGGGGGGATTGTCCTCTCCAACGCTGTTTAACTTGTACGTAAATGATCTCATAGTCGAGCTCAGCGGCATGCGTGTCGGTTGCCGGGTGGGGGGTGTTTGTGTGAACAACATCAGCTACGCGGACGATATGGTGTTGCTGGGCCCGACTGCAAGGTCAATCAGGGAAATGCTGAAGGTATGTGAAAGATACGCCGCATCACATGGTCTTATATATAATATAAGAAAAACCAAGTTTATGGTCTTCAAGGCCGCCGGCAAGTGCCCGGACACCATTCCTTCAATTACCTTGAACGGCGCTAACATAGAGCAGGTGACCAAGTTTAAATATCTGGGCCATATACTTGTCGACGACCTTAAAGACGATGAAGACGTGGAAAGGGAGCGCAGGGCATTGGCGGTTCGCGGGAACATGTTGGCGCGCTGATTTTTCTGTTGTACCGATCAGGTCAAAATAACCTTATTTAAAGCATACTGCCAGGGCCTGTACACGGGAAGTCTGTGGTTCAGCTGCTCACGGGGGACGCTAAATGCCTTGCGCGTCCAATACAACGTTTTTAGGATGATGTTGAAACTCTCTCGCTTCTGTAGTGCCTCAGGGATGTTTGCCCAATCGCGTACTGATGGTTTCCATGCGATCATCAGGAAAAAGGTAGCATCGCTTGTGAGGAGGATTCGAGGGAGTAGCAATAGCATCCTGAGGGTCGTGGCTGAGGACCCAAGAGCTCCTGTGCTGAGGCATATCATGCGAAATCATTGTCCGCATGAAATGCCTCGTAAGTACATGACTCATTAAGAGTTTCATCCCTAAAGTTTGTTACTAACCCTAGTGTATAAGTTGTAGTTTTTAAGGTGTGTACTAACAAGAGTGGTTCCTATGTTGTTCCAAAAATAAAACTATTATTATTATTATTAAATACCTACCTGATCTAAAATATCCTAACATCACGTATCACCTTAAACATGCTTTTTAATTTTCCACCTTGTCCACTGACCATACCCCACAGCTAAAACGTCGTATATAACCGCACAGTATGGCATAACATACAAATGTTCAATTTCATACAACACGCAGCCAAATTGAATTCTTTGTCGTTTACCATGTTCTGCGTATTGCCGTGTTCGCTAAATTGAACGACTTTTATTCTAGTTTTATTGTTCTTACTGCTGATAGGAAAAGATAAGTTCTTAAGAGCGTTTATACCTTATGAGTGGCAACGTCGCAATTTAGTGTCATATTTCGTGGTTTTCAATTTTTATCATTTAATCGGAGCTATATTTTAAAAATCTGTTTAATTAACTTTTTAGAATAAATTATTATGTGAAAACTGTGTAAAAGGTAAGAAATCGTTGCGTTTACAGTTCTATTTATATGCAAATAATACATTGGAAACTTGCAGGGCGTTATTTTCATTGTAAAATAACTGTAAGCATTACGGTTACTTACTTTTTAAACACTTTCACGTAATTCTAAAAAGTTAATTAAACAGATTTTTTAAATATAGCTCCGATTAAATGATAAAAATTGAAAACCACGAAATATGACACTATATTGCGACGTTGCCACTCATAAGGTATAAACGCTCTTAAAATAAAAAAAAACAAACCTACTTAGATACCTACTAAGATACATTATAAACTCTCTCCATCTTCCCACGGGGGTAGGCAGAAACTTAAGAACGCCAGAACATACTCCATGTTCTTCAGAAAGGTCAGGTGCTTAGTAGGCGCAACCGGCGAGCGTGCATGTATGACCATCTGCATAAATGTAAAAAAAAAGGTTTATTTCAATTTCAAAGGGCATTACGATACATTATTATTGGTGATCATCTTTTAAGAGCCATTTTTCTTGTATTTGAGTGTTTGAAGAACCTTTCTCAGGCATATATTTTTTTTTAATTTTGTGGCCATATCTAAGCCATAATCACCCTCTTATGCACCAGTCTCAGTGTAATTATGTAAGCCATTGCAAAAATGGCTGTTGTTTTTTTTTAGGGTAGGAAATCATCAAATAACTTCTCCCGCTCTGGGCGGAGCGGGAGAGCGTGTCAGACTCTTACTGCCTAAAACCCACCCGTGTTCCTTCAGTTGCCTGTGCCAGGGGCCACGGTAACCCTTTCGGGCTTTCCCGCAACCCTGGCAGGATTGTAAAATGACTGGCATATAAAATTTAAGTCAGATATGACACCAAAAATATTTCTGCCGGAAATGCTGGGTTTAAGCATGGGACTTTTAGCATGATTGCCAACTATCACATAAAAACCAATTTATATAACAACTAGCAGCCCGCCCCTTCTTTGCGCGGTATTACAACTGTTTTATTTATTTTATTTAAGATGGGTTTGCTCTTGACTCTAGTCTAGGTCAGTGGTGACAGAGACAGAGTCGACGATGGAGTGAGCTTACCCAGAAGAAGCCTGTTCACTCTCACTTTGAAGAGATTAGGGTTGTATGCGTTCGGAAACACAGACGCAGGTAGAGAGTTCCACTCTTTTGCTGTGCGCATAACAAAAGACATTTGGAAACGCTAAGTGCTAATTGGTGGAATAGCAACTAAATAAGGATGGTAACTTGCAGTGCGTCTAGATGACCGATGGAAAAAGGAGGCCGTTGGAATGAGGTCGTGCAGTTCTTGGGCACACACAACGAAGTACAATCTGTAGAAGACCGACCAGCAGGCGACCTTGCGGCGCTTATCAAAACATCGAGATTTATTCATGCGCTAAGGGGTCTAGAATGTCCTCGTAGAGGCGATGTCCTCGTAGAGGCGATCGGCAGCGGCGGCGACCTCTCACGCCCGGCCTTGGTTCAAACCATGGTCCGGGGCGAGGGGGAGTGGGAGGCAGTCGCCTCCTTCTGCGAAGCAGTCATGCTAGCGAAGGAGGTGGCGGGACGGGAGAGGGAGAGAGTCTCCCGTCCAAGCCGCCGCGGTGGACGCTCCGGGCGTCGGGAGCCGCGTGACGACTCCCGGCCACCGTAGGCGCGGGCCTGCGGGCGGTGAGTAATGGGTAGCTCACCGTTCGATCAGGATCAGGCCCGTGCCGGACGGCGCGTACGTGTTCCACGCGCGCCTCAAAGAGATGTCAGCATCGAAGAGGGGGCCCACTAGGGCCCAAGCCTGCCGGGAAAGCGGGATCATCCATAAGGGGTACCGCTGACCCGGAACATAAAGGGCCAAGGAAGGAACACGGGTGGGTTTTAGTCAGTTAGAGTCTGACACTCCCTTCCGCTCCACCCAGAGCGGGAGGGGTCATTTGATGATTTCCCATCCTCAAAAAAAAAAAAAAAAAAAAAGGGGTCTAGAATCATAGACTGAATCCATGATAACAGTCGTCATTGTGCGTCTTTGTCCATACCACCCTGTGTTTACCAAATCCATCAATGCTGCGTCACTGTTGTAACCCTGTCCTCCGCCTTCCGCATCTCGTCTACCCAGTTTCAACATAAAATGATTTTTAGAAAGTATTGCATGGTTTAATTTAAGTGTTTTCTCAACGTACATCTACTCATATTATTGTATAAGTGCAATATAGTTGTGTTAAAGGCATTTGTAGATCACAAAATTAACCTTGACGAGTCGGGAGTAAAGCACTACGTCAACCGCTTCGTGTTATGATGCGTGCAATAAGACTTTGACTTAACAGATTGGTGACAGTAAATAGATTTGTTCACATGGTGAGATACTCTAGCTTTTTGATATATTCAGCGACTTTGATATTCATTCTAACCTCTTTTTCTTAGGAAAACGTCATAGTATTGCTCTAACGAAACTGCTGAATTATGTAATTATTCTATTGCCTTTTATTTTTATTACCTTATGCCTTCTCCTCGTCTATCTTTACTAAATAACTAATACACGCAAAAGGGTTGCCCATCCAAACTATCAGTAGTCTAGGGTCAATCCTTGACCCTCAACTTCTGAAGCGGCCGCAAACCGGACAGAATACAAATAGGCTACTCAAAAAAGCCGATACTTTTGTGCGAAAAATATGGCTACCGGATTATGGGGGATAGAGGACAGAGTAATGATTCATTGACGCCGTATTTCGGGCCGTGAGACATAGGAGTTTGCTATAGTTGTAGGTAAGATTTAGGGTTGAAGACAGGGATAGATATAAAGAAAATGCTTTATTGTATTAATATTTTTTTTCTTTTGGCGATTTTGACTTATATACTATTACGGTTTTCACTACAAACGAAGAGTCGATTTTTCCTATTGTTATGGAACCTTATTAGTGAATGTAAAAGTGACAATTTGCATATTGAAACATACATTTTCGATTTGTTTACTTACCTACTAGACTAACTACTTAGTCATTCAAATGTTTTTTTTAAAACTAATGAGCAAAACTTCGTTAGTAAAACATTGAAATTAATACGAATGCGCATCGAACCATCAAACACCGTAGAGTGAAAATTGCAAATTCTCACTAAAACATTAAATCACGCTATAAATAACAATAGCACTCAAAAACCAAGCGACCACGTTCGCTTGGTAAGAGCACTTTGACCACAGAATAGATAGGTACAGAAGGTCAGTTTCATAAAATGAGCGAAAACACACGCACGCAGACACGTTTCACGTACTTACTTACAGCGAGTTCAAGTGCACTCGCGACTAGCATTTGTTGGTGATCGCCGTACGTACGAGAGCAGTGGTGGCTCAGTGGCAACTGCCGCGTCTTACGAGTTGTAGGTCGGAGGTTCGAGGTGCTTTACTTTGAGTAAATTATATCATTACCACTGCTCTCAAAACGGTGAAGAAAAACATCATGAGGAAAACGGCATGTCTTAGAAACAAAAATTCGAAGACATATGACATCTACCAACCCGCATTGGGCCCGCGTGGTGGATAATGGCCCATTCCCTCTCAGCGAGAGGCGGCCTGTATCCCAGTAAGAACATTATAGGCTGATTATGCCGTAAGTAAGCGTCTATGTCGCGTGTATGTACAAAAATATTGTATAATATATTTATATTATTGTATTAATATATAAATATTGTACTTATATGTATAAAAATATTGTAAAACTTTCTAAAAAAGTAACTTGGAGTTTCGTATCCATTCTGCTTTATACGAAATTTCCTTCCAAAATTATTCTTGTTGCTCCGGGCAACTAGAATTAATTCTATTTTCTAGTAAATAAAAAAAAATGGCTATTGATGGCCTACTTGTTTTATAAGTAGGTGTTCTGTTTTATAGTTCGGGTCTCGAAGTAATCTTGTGTGCGTTGGTGATACGGAGTAGCATACGTCCGTAACATCGGCCGGAATTCCGGATTTCAAGCTTAGAGAGTTGACTCCCAGTTTTCGCTCGTGGTGCGGAGCCGACCTTCTGTACCTTCTATTTTATGGTAAAGCCGCTTCACTTTGACCGCTGACGCACATCTAATACAATTTGTTCTCATGATGAGATGCACCGCTGAGCAGGCACGGCTTTTATATTATTTATTATACGAAATAAGAAGCAATATAGACGATGAACAATAAGGAAATATTGTAAAGATATGATTGTTTGGCGAGTAATTGAGGATGGATAGCAATCTAAGCGGCTTTCTTTGTTCAATGTTGGCGAAAAGTTGGCTATCAGACTGTAAGTTATCTGCAGTTGGTTTTAGTGTTTTGCCTTGCCAACCGTAGAAGAAAAAGTTTAATTAAATTATTCTTCCACGTTTTTATTTTTTATATTAAATGTTGCATGTTGTGGACTTACCTAAAAAAATGGTACGAAGGAGTTTGACAATGCGTTGCCAACTTCAGTTTCAAAATATATACAAGATAGCGCTGGCATATAAAAAAGAACCACAGACTAAAAAAGCGTCATAACGGCTGATGACGTAACGGAAACATGAATAAATGCAATAAATAAACAAGTGATTTTGCATTACATTATAAAATCGTATTAAATTAAGTATTGTTCATTTCTTTTTTTTTTTTTTAAAAAACGTTGCCCCACACTAGGAATTTCTCCTGTATCGTGGGTGCGTTTACAAACATTTAAACTCACATACACAAACAGCCAGACCCGGAACAACTACTTGCAGGTCATACAAATATTTGCTCCGTGCGGGGATCGAACCCGCGACACGTAACGCAGCAGTCAATTGCTTAACCACTGCGCCAACCGTGTCGCCATTTGAAGGTCTGTTCTGTCTGTTTTTATATGAGTATCATATTTTTTATTTAAAATTCTAAAAAGGGAATCAGAACACCGTCATTTATATAAAATTATTGTTACCTAACTGAATTTACAACTAAAAGTATTTAAAAAGTGATATTAAAGGGTTTTCAAACAAGAACTTTGTTATTGAAACAAAATAAAACAAAGAATTTAAATGTACTTAAATGATTATATTAGTATGAGTAAGGTTTGGCAATTATGAATGAAAAAGAATATCGGACAAATTTCCACCACGACCACGTTCCCAGATGTCGATTTTTCAATCACTTTCATCAAAGTTTTCAATCACTTTTTGGCAAAATGGCGAAATTATGCGATTGGGAAATTTGGTTTGTAATAAATTATTTTTTTCGTTAGCTGTGTTACTTGTGGCACCTTCCTGTTAGAACTACATATCAGTGATATCCATATCATCAATAATAGGCCAAAATTGAGTTCTTAACATCTCTTGAAATAAACCTGCCATTTTGCCAAAAAGTGATTGAAAATTTTGATGAAAGAATATAAATTATATATATCTGTGAGCGTGGTCGTGGTGGATATTTTTCCGACATAATTTTTCATTCATAATTGCCAAACCTCACTCGTTCTAATATAATATATTTTTTAATAATTTTCATTTAATTTCTTTGTTTTATTATGTTTTAAAAAACAAAGTTATTGTTGAAAAACCCTTTACTTACAAATTAAATATCGTGCGCAATTACATTAAGTTTTTTACTAAATTGAATCTAACTTTTATTGTAAAACAAATGGCTCCGGAAGTCGTTGCTTTGTTACGTTGATAGTTGTTTAAACCTACTCGTATAAATAAGCTCGCTCTAGTCGCAGAGCGTTGAGTATTAAATTGTATTTTGAACTGTGTGCATATTGTTATAAAATTAAGTTGTGTGAATCATTGTTGGTTGTGAGTTATAAAAAGTGTTTACAGGATGTCTGATCGTTATCATTTGAAATCTCCGAACCATCCCGTTCATACATATTTATTTGTAGTTTTAACGGCACACTGCTGAAATTAGACATTAATTTTGCGATAAATTATAGTCATCTTCGTAGCTGCATTGTCACCTTAATGGCATGACTTGCACGTCATAAAACGATAAGTTTATTTGTCTATACAGATCGTTCAGCTTTAGTGAAGTTTCATTTAACTGGGAATTGTACATAATACTTAATAGTTAAGCACAGCAGCCTATGTTCTTTTTAACCTAGCAAAAAAAGTTGACATAAAGACTGCTTTAGTAGGATACCATGGTTTGGTCGCATCGGTCTTGAGGTTTGGAATAAATTTTTGTAGTAACTGCAGTCTAAGAGATAACATATTCGCCGGAACGCTCATATCCTTTCTCTTTTGTATAATGTGCTCTTCTCCCCTTCCACCCCTCTCTATCTTAAGAAACATTTCCAGTTTCTTTGCGACTCCCACACGAAATTTCAAAGTCATCAGATAACTTGAAGCTTAAAATGCCTATGCATTCCACAACTTTCCTCGACAAATCCTTTACTGTCCAGGCCGCTCGTTTGTGGAATGCATTGCCAGTTGAAATTAAACGCGCGCCGTCATTGCTTGTGTTTAAAAGACTCGTGAAGGAACATTACTTGTCGTTGTGATCGTGTTCTCATAATTGTAATTATCTATAGTCTTCATTTATTTTCGTTGCTTATAAATTTAGTATGTACGTATTTATGTATTATTATTTAGGATATGTATATAAGTGTATCTATTATTTAGGATATGTATATATGTGTATCTATTTTAGTGTATTGTATACATACTTATTATTTGCACCGACAACAGCCCCATTTTATGTCTAGGAAAATCTCTGTCCATTCCAAGGTTGCCTGGAAGAGATCGCAGAAAGCGATAAGGCCGCCCATTGTATATTAAGTAGGTAGTGTTCAGTTTAATTTTTGTTGTTATGTTTTTTGTGGTGTAAAATAAAGAATATATAAAATAAATAAATATGCAAAGCCCAAAAACGTTATGTTAGAGCTATGTGTGGTCTTAAACCTAGAGATACTTAGTTGTGAATCTCTGTTCAAGTCTTTGAAAATTCTTACTTTTCTGTCGTTATATATTTTGGAAATGGCAATTTTTGTACAAAGAAATAAAAATTTGTTTGCTACTCGGACACCAATAAAGATCCCGTGAGAAGTCAATACAAAAACCACTTAACTATCGGTGGCTATAAAACCGCACTACTTAGAAAAAGTGTTTTCTGCATGGGTCCTATAATATTTAATAAACTACCGACCAGCATAAAAAGTGACACCCTTCAACAATTTAAAAATAAAGTCAATGCTTTTTTGATACAGAAATGTTATTATTCGATAAGTGATTTTTCGACTGACCCTATGTGTTACATTATTGACATTAGTTGATACACTTTTGTTCATGATCGTAACTTATTATAGTGATTTATTAATTTATTAACTTTTTCATAAGTGTGCTCATATGCTTAGTGATCGTGAAATTATTTGTAAAATTTTGAATGCCAAAGCGTAGGCAAAATGTACCCGGCTCATTATATGTTTATAACAACTTTATTGTACAATACCTACATTATATGATTATTATTTGACGGCACGGTTGGCGCAGTGGTTAAGCGATTGACTGCTGCGTTACGTGTCGCTGGTTCGGTCCCCGCACGGAACAAATATTTGTATGACCTGCAAGTACCTAGTTGTTCCGGGTCTGGCTGTTTGTGTATGTGAGTTTAAATGTTTGTAAACGCACCCACGATACAGGAAAATTTCCTAGTGTGGGGCAACGTTTAAAAAAAAAGTATGTGCGAATAAATGATTTGATTTGATACATGTGTAAACTTTTGAGGCTTTATCAGACTTAATACACACTTAATTATTTGCTGGCAACACTGAGTCAGAAATTCCGTTGGTTTAGCGGGGTAGTGGCTTGGTAGTGGGGATTAGTCTACGCCCAGGTAGAAACGATTCCTTTCCAATTTCCAATATCAGCGTTGTTTTGAGCTCACGGCGAGCAGTCGCTCCTAAAAAGGCCGACACGTAATTATTTGCTTAGACATTCCTAAAAATAAGCATTTATATTAAAAATTAAGGTTATACTGTGGAATAAAATGATTATCAGTCCTAATTAAAACGCTCATATAACGATCCTGCTGTTTCAATTCTGGTTGTTTGTACACTACTTATTTATTTTTTATTTTTGGGATCTTAAATACCAGTTTTAAAGCAGTTCCCGTTCAGTTCTACACTCCGCTACTGTTCAGGAACTGAGCAGGGTTCGGGAACTGAACAGGTCAGGGACAGTCCGTTCTACTAAAATCTTAGCCCCCGCATTTTTGTCTCATTCTTAGATAGTCTGCCATGTTGGTCTAAAACATGAAAAGGATATCCTATTGTAATACCTTTAGAAAACCGAGTATCAGAAGGAAAAACCACGGATATTTAATTCGGTACCTTCGTTTGTAGATAAGTATCATGCAAGCTATAATGAACCTTAAACAAGAACTAATAAAGGTTTTCCATCCTCTTAAGCTTAATACAAAAGTTAGATAAGTTTGTACAAGTCTGACGTTTGATCGCGATATGAAATAAAATGAAGGTACTCTGAAATACATGCTTTAAATTATCACCCTTAAGGCTTTTTTAGATTGAAGAAGAAAATTAATATTTAATGTCGGAAAGAGAAATCTTTCCACTTAGATTTATACAACCTAAAATTTCACAATTTCTTGCAAAATATAATAAAATGACACGCCTTGTTCTCTGAGTGTAGGCGGAAACTTCAAATAGGTGTATATTTGGAGATAAAATATCTAGGCACTGTAAGTCAGGAAAATTAATTGTTAAGCAATTTGACGGCACGGTTGGCGCAGTGGTTAAGCGATTGACTGTTGCGCTGCGTGTCGCGGGTGCGATTCCCGCACGGAACAAATATTTGTATGACCTGCAAGTAGTTGTTTCCGGGTCTGGCTGTTTGTGTCTAGTGCGTTTTGAATGTTTGTAAACGCACCCACGATACAGGAGAAATTCCTAGTCTGGGGCAACGTTTAAAAAAAACTGCCAACTTAAAATGTCCATAAAATGTCCAAGGGCGGGTGATTTGGGGGGACTGTTTTATGTGATTTTGACGTTCAAAAAGTGCTGATTCTCAGCCCAGTTTGAATAAATGACTTTTGTTTTTTTTTTTTTTTTTCATATATTCAAACAACTGTCATTTTTTGACAGATATACACAAGCATACATACATAATCAGCCTATAATGTTCCCGCTGCTGGGACACAGGCCTCCTCTCTGTGAGAAGGAGTGGGCCATAATCCACCACGCGGGCCCAGTGCGGGTTGGTAGATGTCATATGTCTTCGAATGTTTGTTTCTAGGACATGCCGGTTTCCTCACGATGCTTTCATTCACCGTTTTGAGAGCAGTGGTGATGAAATAATTTAAACAAATGAATGCACCTGGCTTTTTTTTTTGTGGGTATGAAATCGTCAAATAACTTCAGCAGGAGGAGGAGGGCGTGTCAGACTCTTACTGACTAAAACCCACCCGTGTTCCGTGCGCCTGCCTGTGTTCGAACCCACGACCTACGATACATAAGTCGGGGCTGTTACCACTGGGCCACCACTGCTCACAGACAATTATATAAAATGGCTAAAACGCGGCACATTTATGTAGGGTGTCAATTTCCTTAACTTTAAATTTCCGTGAAAATACATACAATTGAGAACTTCGCCCACAATGTATTTTATTACATTTTAAAGGCCACGCCACTTTAGGCCTCACACAATCCACATTACAACGTGGCCTCCACAACTGTACATGTACGGTACTTACTCCGAAACTGCTGACTCCTGCAGTCAGGGACTCCATTCAACACTCAAAATATTGTTACACTGAATATCTGTTCATACTGACTTAGTTCATACAAAGTTGATACGACAGAGGGGCTTTCCTTTAAACTGCCTATACTAGATACCATTTTCAAGCTCTGTACCAAAATTCAATTAAATAGGAGCAGTAGTTTAGACGCAAATGATTTTTTAAGTTTTTGCCCCGTTTGAACACGATGTATCTTTCCTAACAGCTGATTATGTCTATACGCATAGGTCATGCACCTTAAAACAATAAATCTGAGTATAACCTACGATGCGTTGTTGCCGCTCTGATGCAAGTCACAAGTACAACCAAATATTTTCGCTAAAAAGATGGCAATGCATACACACACACTTGCACTTTCATTACAAAGGATGGTTGCGTTTTACTCTGATTTGTAAGCTATTTAATTTGTTTGAAAGAAACAAAAATCTCATTAATGGTGCGCTTTTTATTTTTATACCGTTTCGAATTAATACTAAACACGTATATTATACGCTGTTTTGACATAACAAACAGACATTTCAATTGTATTTATTTGTATGTATAAATTTAGCTTTATTTCTTAAGGTCACGGATCAGACACAATCACGCACTAGCTAAAAATTGAATATACAAGGTGATTGGAAGATGGGTGCAAAGCTTTAAGGCGAAGATAGTACAGACGGCTTAGAAAAATTTAAGCCATGGTTGTCTTAGACGAAATCTTACCATTTTTTTTAACCTAATTTTTAAGATTTTTTTCGAAAATTACCAAAATTTTAACTAAACTGGTTTTTTATAGCTAAATTGAATGATAAATGAATTCATTTTTATTTTATTTAATTAAAATAATGTGTAAGCAATCTAGCAAAACATGTTTTAGGCCTCTGTGTCGTTAGACATTTTTTTACAGACATTTAAAGTTCATATAAATTTATAAAAATCATAAATCATTTTTGAAAACCTTATTTTAAAAAAAAACGAAGTGTGCTTTTTTTGTTCAAATATTTTTGAATACATGCGTGATAATCGCTCTTTCCTTTGAGGTATACTTTACGAGGATATTTTACAAATTATTGAAATTAGGATCTACAAACCAATTTGAGGGAGAAATTTTAAATTTTAGGCGGATTAATTAAAACAACATTTGAATCTAAATTATTTATTGTTCATGTTCAAAATGTCTGCCATGATTCCTAATACAAGCACGGCTACGTCTTCTCACTTCTGTTGTTGTTATTTTCAACATCATCTCCAGTTTCATCGTTTCAAACGCTGAATTAATTCTCTCCATCAATTCTTCTCTCGTGTTTATTTCAACATTCGTATACACCAGTTCCTTGGCCCGGCCCCATACGAAAAAGTCCAGCGGGGTCAGATCTGGTGAGCGAGCGGGCCAAGGGATGGGTCCATCTCTGCCGATCCAGCTGTCAGGGAAGCAATTATTTAAGTGTTCCCTTACATTTAACGTCCAATGCGCTGGACAGACGTCTTGCTGAAAGACGACTGTTCGGTCTCTTTCGAATATCGGGACACCGGTTTCCTCTATCAGAACTGGTAAATCGAATTGTAGAAAGTGCAAATAATTTTCACCATTTAAATTATCCGGTAAGAAGTGGGGCCCAATCAATGTCCTGCCAATTACTCCAGCCCATACATTGACAGAGAATTTTCCCTGAAACGACACTCGCTTCTTAAAATGTGGATTATTGTCTCTGTCGGCCCATTCATGGAGGTTATGAAAGTTTGTAATGCCCTCCCTAGAAAATTTGCTTTCATCCGTCCACAAGATTGTCCACGTGATAGTTGGCTTATTGAGTTTATTGCGAATAATTAAACATTGTAACTATACTTTGACATCTCGCTTGCTACTTTATGAATGTGCCCACAGATACTCAATGATTCCTGTTTTGTATTATAATAATTGTTTTATAACATTGTATGATATTCTCTGGCCTTACAAATTAAAACGTCAACAACGGAAAAGCTTATCTGGTCTATTTTAATTTTTGTTACAATGATTGGAAATAACTACGTAATATATTACCAAAATTGCAGGGGAATCCGCACCAAACTGAATATTCTATATAAGAATATTCCTGCCAATTGGTACGATATAATTGTGCTAACTGAGACCTGGTTGACACCAGATATATTTAACAACGAGTTCATTGACGAACGTTATGTGGTTTATCGTTGCGATCGTGATCGTACAGCCACCAATAAGAAGGACGGGGGTGGTGTTCTGGTAGCTGTATTAAAGGAACTGCGTCCAGAGAGTTTAACACAGCGCTCGCTTATGCATTTTAATATTGAACATGTCTTTGTACAACTACCGAGTTCAACTAGAGGCAAGTATCAAACCATTGCGGCTGTGTATATACCACCAAATACATGTGACAGTGTATATGTTGATTATTTTGACCTATTGCAATCAATATTGGATAACGCTATAACTGACAAATTTTATATAATAGGAGACTACAATATACCAGACATTGACTGGGTTGTCGGCTTAAACGCCACTTCTCCGTCTAGTCTGATTGGCCAAAGCAACTCTCCAGTTTGTGCACAGTTGTGTTCGCTTATTTCTTATCTAAACGCTCGTCAATTTAACAACATAAAGAACCAAAACGGCAAAATACTAGACTTAGTTATTAGTAATGATGACTGCACCATTTCTACACCAGTAGACTATCTGCTACAACTGGATATTCACCATCCTCCTTTCTGTATCATGGTTTCGCCATGTCTACCACATAGTTCAATGAGACGTAAATCACTAAATAAATTCAATTATTTTAAAGCTGACTGTGGAAAAATTAATGACTACTTAAAAGATATAAATTGGAAGGAAACACTAAACCAACAAACGATCGACGAATCTCTTAATACGTTTTACAACATTATATTTCAAATTATTAAAAAGTGCGTACCTTTCAACTACTTCCAGAACTTCTAAATTTCCTATTTGGTTCCCAAAGTCACTTATACATATTTACAAAAATAAGGCTAAAGCCTGGAATAGATGGAAAACATATAACAATATTTCAGACTATGAGCAGTTTTCACTATACCGGTCTAGGTTCCAAGACGAATGCAAGAAGTGCTTTAACAAATACATGAATTCGGTCGAGGATGGTATCCAAAATAATGTAAAGCATTTTTGGACTTTTATATCTAACAGAAAACGTTGTACAGGTATTCCTTCCTCAATGGTTTATAACAACCAGACAACAAGTGACCCGGAAAAAATTTGCAACTATTTCTCAGATTATTTTCACTCGGTTTTTGAGGCATCTTCCCAAAGTGGTAATACACCTATGCACAACGAATGTTCTGAGAGCTGCACTCTGTTGAATAACATTCAGTTCACTATCGATGAAATTCGTGGGACCCTCAAGGCTTTGGACCCCTCAAAGGGACCGGGACCAGATGGTCTGCCGGTACAGTTTATTAAGAATACTGCTGATAGTCTCTGCATACCCTTGCATATTATTTTCAATTCGTCACTTTCGCAAGGGACCTTTCCACATGCATGGAAACTGGCCAACATAACCCCTGTTTATAAATCAGGACCTAAAAAGGATGTTGAGAACTATCGTCCTATTTCAATATTGTCAACTTTGTCAAAGGTTTTTGAAAGACTAATACATAATAAAGTATATCCAATTCTACACAATATTATAATTCAACAGCAGCATGGTTTCGTCCAAAGAAGATCAACCACAACGAACCTAGTTACTTTTGTAGACTACTTATTTAATAACATGGACTCTCGTATCCAAGTAGACTCTATATACATTGATTTTAAGAAAGCCTTTGACAAAGTTGACCACGCACTACTTTTGAATAAAATTGCGTTCAATGGCATACGCGGTGATCTTTTAAGATGGTTCTCGTCTTATATTTCAAATAGGACACAGAGAGTTGTGATAAATGGGTTTAATTCTAACACTTTGACAGTAACTTCTGGGGTTCCGCAGGGCTCCATATTAGGACCTCTTTTATTCGTTATTTTCATAAATGACTTTAACACTTGTTTTCAAAATTCAAAAATATTGCTCTATGCCGATGATCTCAAAATTTATAGACCAATTAAAAATTTACAGGACTGCCTCCTGCTGCAGCAAGACTTAGACAGGTTTTCTGAATACTGTTCGCACAATAAGCTCCAGCTAAGTATAACTAAGTGTTGCTGTATAAGTTTTACCAAAAACAAAAATGTTCTGACCCATTCTTACATCTTAAATAATGTGAACCTAACAAGAGTGACATTAGTCCGGGATCTTGGAGTCTTGCTAGATGATAAACTGCAACTTGACGCTCATATTAGTAAAATAGTGAATAATGCATTTAGGATGTATGGTTTTGTGGTGAGGTCATCCACTGAATTTAAACGCCCATATACATATTTGTACCTTTATAAATCATTGATCAGGTCTCAGTTGGAGTACGCTGTTGCGATGTGGAATCCCTTCTATACTAAGTATTCAGATGCGATTGAAAAGGTACAGCGTAAATTTTTGAAAGCAACGTTTTTCCGTTGTTTTCGTACCCAAGCATCTTACAGTGACCTTCTGGATAGGTATAAGCTACTAAACATAAAGGCCAGACGATTTTTTTTAGAGACAATGTTTTTATTTGACCTATGCAACCATTCATATGACTGTATTGATATTATTAATAGGATTTGTTATGTAGTACCTAGAACTACCATGAGCCGTGGAGTGCGTGCGAGACCACTTTTTGCTATAACATCAACTCGTACGAATGCTGGCTTGCGCGCACCCTTACGTCGCATTACTACTCAATTTAATAAAATTTTCAACGATTTTGATATCTTCGCTTTACATGCTAATAAATTCCGTAGCCTAATCCGCCAAAAAAATTCAGAAATGTAAACCCAGTTATGTGTTTTTAACAACATAATGATGTTTCTTCGTTGTATTTGCATGCCTATTTAGCTTTAGTCATATATTTAAGCACATTATTTACAATAATATTATATAATTATTAATTGCAATCGCACTACGTAAGTGCATTAAAAATTACTCTTTTTATAATCTGTGGAAAATGTCGTGGGTTATACACTTGCTCACTTTGTATGAATTGTTTGTATATTATTGTAGTGTATAACTGTTTATTTTCCTAAATAAATAAAATAAAATAAAAAGATTGATTTCAGGAACCACGCATCTTTGATGTCTCTGTTGAGGAGGAAACGGTAGAACTGTATTCTTCTTTGGGGATCTTGCTCTTCCAGACCTTGCACACCCCTACCATGGAACGGATATTCGTCATTTTGGTGCATTGTATGCCACACCTTACATTGTGAAATGTTTAGATTTTGAGCTACGGCTCTGGTACTGGTAGTAGGATCTGCTTGAAATGCTGCCAAAATGTTTTCTTCGACGTCAGTTCCATGTCTGCCTGGGTTGACTCCAGGTTCCACACGGTGAAACCCAACTTCGACAAGTCGACGAAAAGTGTTGTAAAACACTCGCACATTCGGTACCCTGCGATTCGGAAAGCGTTCTTGATACATCCGTCGCGCCAAGGATCCATTGCCATCTGCTCTGCCATACATAAATACGATATCCGCATATTCCTGATTGGAAAAAGTAGCCATAGCTACTTAACAATTAAGAAAAACGGCGTAGGAGCGCACTAAATGTCAACTCAACACAACTCAAAAATCAACATGTGCAGGAGCTTGCGGCTACGACTGGACACGGTGAAACAAAAATGTTCAAAACTAACGCAAACAACACGTGCAGGAACGCAAAGGGCTACAATTGAACACGGTAAATTGCGAATCAACACGACAACGTCCTCTCACATGGGCAGTTGTAGTTTGACTAATTAAAGTAATTGTAATAAGTAAAAGATGTGACCGCTTCAACACAGACTGACTAACCCTAACTAAATAAAAACACGATTTTGTTGCCTTAGTAACTAATACCATTTTGCTGTAAAAACCAACGTATTTATCGCTATTTTCTATTCACTGGGCGTTCTACCTGGAAATGCCGTCGCACCGCGCATTGCTGCCATTGTTTAGATAATCCCTTCAATTCGGTTCTTTCATGTGCCGCACTGCGCGCGGCGGCCATTGTTTAGATAATCCCCTCAATTGGCATGTGCAAAAAATTCTTAAAATTGAAGTAATTATCATTTCGAACACATAAAGTAAGCTTAGCGTAAGTTTTTTAAGCAAAAATTTTGTTTTAATTAGTCTGCCTAAAATTTAAAATTTCTCCCTCAAATTGGTTTGTAGATCCTAATTTCAATAATTTGTAAAATATCCTCGTAAATGATACCTCAAAGGAAAGAGCGATTATCACACATGTTTTCAAAAATATTTGAACAAAAAAAGCACCCTTCGTTTTTTTTTTTAAATAAGGTTTTCAGAAATAATTTATGATTTTTTAAAATTTATATGAAGTTTAAATGTCTGTAAAAAAATGTCTAACGACACAGAGGCCTAAAACATGTTTTTATAGATTGCTTACACATTACATTAATTAAATAAAATAAAAAATGAATTCATTTATCATTCAATTTAGCTATAAATAACCAGTTTAGTTAAAATTTTGGCAATTTTCGAAAATAATCTTAAAAATTAGGTTTAAAAAAATGGTAAGACTTCGTCTAAGACAACCATGGCTTAAATACCTAGTTCTAAACTGTCTGTACTATCTTCGCCTTAAAGCTTTGCACCCAACTTCCAATCACCTTGTATATTCCCCCACGACACGCAGCGCAGCAATCCAAACGAGCCGTATACCTATAATTACCACCACAATTCATCACCACTGCTCTCAAAACGATGAAAGAAAACATCGTGAGGAAACCGACATGTCCTACAACCAAAATTTGAAGACATGTGACATCCGCCAACCCGCACCGGACCCTCGTGGTGGATTATTATAGCCCACTCCCTCTCCAAGAGAGGAGGCCAGTGTCCCAGCAGTGGGAACATTATAGGCTGATTGAGCTTGTGCTATCGTATTGCTGATAGATAGGTATTAGTACTTAAATTTAAATTGATCATTGTAAAAACCTGGTTCCTAGATTTTTTGTACTCTTATTGGTATCCCTAAATTCAGAAGGTACGGAGCTTTGAACTCAGTCTGACATAAGGAAATTCTACAGTCAATCGACGCATGTGTATTTCAGAGATTTTCAATTCATTTCTTGTATAAAATATTATTCATGCCAGTGTATTTATTGGTAGAATATGAATAGACCTATAGAATCTTTGCGACTACAGTTTCATACAAAACAATACGTGTTCTGCGAATTTGATCATTATTAGTTACTAGAATTATCGCACAGACAATATGTGTCACGAACGCATTCTCTAGACAGCCGAACTGTAGAAAGAATCGTACAAAGCCTAATTATCTATCTTACTATCGTTGAAAATTCACCTTTAGAATCTTTGCAAGTACATTCATTTCATACAAACAAATTTATGTGCTTTGCGAATTTGAGCATTATTAGTTAGTAGAATTGTCGCACTGGCAGGTGTCAAGAACGCATTCTGTCGTCGACCGGACTGTAGAAATAATCGTACAAAGCCTTATTATCTATCTAATTTTCGTTAAGAATTCCTGGAATTTCTCGGAAGAAGATCTTTTTTTTTTTTTTTTTTTTTATTTCAAGAAGAACATAAAGAACTTCTTGCTTAAAAAGATTTTAGTTTCAAAAGATTGGACCTCTCATCATTCTATTTTTAAACTTCTTGAAAAACGCTTTATGAGTCATCATTTTCGTCTTAATTATCTTAAGACTTATCTGGACAGTCAACCTCTTTATACTATGCGAGACTGACCAAAAATTTTGATATTAAAGATTGAACTGACACTTCAGTCTGTCTAGCTTTTTCCCAACTATTTATTTATTTACTTTATTATATAAGTACTCACAGTAAAACAGATACAGATACGACATATTAGTATTGAGTACAAAGGTACTGCTTATTTTTTAAGAAATTTCTTCCAGCAGATCTGCGAAAGGAGAAGGAAAAAGAAATGTAGACAATAGTGTGTGAGAACAAGAAGAGAAGAATTTTGTTTTGTGACTAAACTAGAATTTTAAATACACCTACATCGTTGAGCTCCTTAAGTCTAAGTTGAGCTGCACGATTACTGACAATTGCTTGCACTGACTGGACAGGTCCACTCAATCTGTGTGGTTCTTTCCTCAAAAGACCATTTCAAACACCAATCTACATAGCATAGTAATTAGCATCTGACCAAGATTTTGTCTGGACTTTAAAAGAGACTGTGACCTCTGAGTTGGTTTCGGCCTTTCTTCTCAGAGTAGTCAGATAGGAAACGCCGACCTCATCTAGTTTTTAAAATACGATTAACGTGTAAAAGTGTTTGTTCAAACCTACTTACAGAAATAAAATCATTTATCATTTATAATGCACAAAAATAACATATACCTACTTAAATAAATACATATTGCTAAAATAAATAAACATATATAAATCCTCACAGTTAAGAGGAAAGGTTCAATGCTCTTTTAATCGATACTTGAATTGAGAAATAGATTTTAAATCTCTAATACTAATCTTAAATCATAATCTTTATTTCAACAATAATGAAAAAAAAAACACAGTACAGGAATTATAATAAATGGAGTGGACTGGAGCCTAAACTAGGTCAGCCCTGTATTTCAGGACTCCAGGTCTTCCTCCCGCGGCGAGTAAGTTGGTACAATTTATAGCTGAATGACAAGTGTGTGTGTGTGCGTGTGTGTAAGGGTGTGTGCACATGTGTGAGGGTGTGTGTGTGTATGTGTGTGTGTTGTGTTTGTGGGAGTATGGTTATGGATGAGTGAGCTTTGACTGCTTTTGATTCGCTGCAGACAGAACAGAGAAGTTATTTAGTAATCATAAGTAAGGATACCGTATCATTGTAATTTAAATTTAGAAGATATTTTTGAATAATGTATTTACATTCATGCGAAATTTTAGGGAATATATTTAAAAGAGAGTTTAATTTATTACATAAATAAGGAGCGAGGAAACATGAGTGTCTCCTAAGGAAACCAGTTTTGTGTTTAGTTGCCTTGCATATTCTGTTATTTCTTCGTGCAGGATAAGTTAACTTAGCATCGTAAGTTAGTTCTTTATGCTTACGAAGTGTAGTGTGAAGGATGAATAGTTGCCTCACTGTCAAGACATTGCAGTCCTTATATAGGCTCATTGTGGGATAACGAAAGGGTCTTCTGAGCATTACTTTGAGTAATGACCTTTGTGCGCGTTCAACTCTTATAATTTTTGTCTTGCAGGTCCCACCCCATACCGGAATACAATATCCCAAAATTGATTGAACCAAGGCAAAGTAAACTGTTTTTAACATCTACAAATTGAGTACGTTTCTGAGCTTTCTAAAAATCCATATCATTTTACGCGTACGTGCTGACAGTATTTCCAGTTGTGCATGCCATGAAAGGGTATCATCTATTTGAGTGCCGAGATATCTAATATTAGTGGTTTGTACTAGTGGCGCACAGGAGCATGTTAATGACTGGACATATTTACAGACGTGTGCTTTCAAAATGAAGTTATTTGGTTGTGTTGTTTTATTCATCGAAAATGTTATATATTTGGTTTTATTGACATTTAATGTTAAAAGATTTTCGTTTAACCACAGTGATGCCTGATGAAGTCCTTTTTCAGCAAGGTTCCGTGCCGCAGCCCAGGAATCTCCCCGAAATATGAGCGCAGTGTCATCCGCGTATGAACATATTTTTCCTTTTGACGGTTCATATTGACAAAGTTCGTTGATATATATCAGGAAGAGACCTGGGCCAAGAACACTTCCCTGGGGAACTCCACAGGTGATGGGGAGGGGGGAGCTAATGTAGTTACCTATCTTCACGGATTGATACCTATTGGTAAGAAAATCTTTCACGAGTTGCAGAGGTAGGCCGCGTATGCCGATCGCTTCGAGTTTCGTCAGAAGTAGGTTAATTGAAATAGTATCGAAGGCCTTGGCTAGATCCAGGAAAACTCCGACACATTTCATCCGTCCAAACTACTTGCTACAAAATTTGTAAGCTGTATCGCCGCATCTTCTGCAGATTTATTAGGTTGGAAACTATACTCAGAATCTGATATAATATGTTCTTGTCTTAGAAAGCTCATTAGGCGTTTGTTGATATGTTTTTCAAATATCTTGGACATTGCAGGCAAGACAGAAATCGGACGATAATTTTCTACACTGCCTCTAGACCCACCTTTATGAATAGGATGAATTAGTGAATATTTGAAGCAGTTTGGAAAAATACCTTTGTTTATACATTGGTTGAAAATGTGAGTCAGTGAGGGGCTTATTATACTTTTTATTCGTTTTAGGAATGTAGTAGGTATGCCATCATATCCAGTAGCAGAGTCATTTTTAAGATTTTGAATTAAGGATTCAACTTCGGTATTATCGGTTCCTAGCAGTACGATGGATTTTAATCTACGATGGGTTTTAATATCACAATTTATTTTAGATAATATATCAAATCAAATAAAATAATACTAGGCGAAACTATGTTGGGTTCGGCTTTCAGTCTAACTGGATGCAGCTGAATACCAGTATTTTACATGGAGCGACTGCCTATCTGACCTCCACAAGCCATTTAATGGATAACACAATACCCCTTGATGAGACTGGTTGTCAGACGTTTTGGGCTTCTGACTACCCGTAACGACTGTCAAAGATCTACGAACGACAGCGTTGGTACACAACGGCTTAACGTGATTTCCCAGACACGGTATTGAACTTACACTAACAAGCAAGTATATTTCCAATAAATTTCTACGATAAATTATATTTATTTCTTTAAGTAGGTCTAAACTAACACTTGGCCTGACTTATTAGAGATAAATTTAAGAGAGAGAAGGTTTTGCTTCAATTAAACCATATTGAATGAATGACCATCCATACTCATCCGTGCAAAGAAATTTAAGTCGTCGATCTCGAATATCATACAGATTCCTATGACAGCAATTGCGTATATTATTTAGTCGAAATTCAACTACCCACTTATACATATAATAAGTAAAGAGCAAATATCTCTATCCCTTTATAATTGTCGACATTTGCATAGGGGGTCATAAGAGGTAATATGGTCGCAAATGACCTCCCCTACATCCCTTTAGTGGATTACCGACATATTACCAACCATACGCAACTATGACGAAGTGGAGAGACAGTGTTCTTTCACTCTTCATTTAAAAACTGCAACAGTTTGACAGTCACTAATGTCATGTTGCCTAATGTTATTGGGGTTTTCCATCTGTAGTTATTCAATAGCAGCCCGGAGTTTGGATTTGCGCCCGGTAGATGGCAATTAGACTCGCCCCTATTACATGTGACTTAAACATAATTTAACTGGCACAATGTGGGTGTACTATAGGTACTCCTGTGCCTAACTTTTAGGGGAATACAAACCTTATGTCATGTTAATAAGGCGAATACACACCATGCGTTGGTTGTCGTTTCCGGGGTCACTGCTTTTCTCTACAGTATTGCAACTGTGGTTTGCCGTATCGTTGCAAATGCATGACTGAGTTTGCAATGTTAACGTTTGCGTAACGGTTCTGACTGTACCTACCGTACCGTAGTGTTTACACATATTAGTGTTACGAAGGTCGGTAATAAACATAATCCAAAATGGATTGGGCGATACTTCACAGGATCAGTTGGCTGGGTTATTATTTGGCCAAAGAATTAGCATTCTCATTCAACGTAGCAATGCTGCCAGTCTTCTGGGCACGTTTCCGGATGAAAGCAATGCGGACGAGAACTTCGACGCCTAAGTGTCTTTTTGTTTTTGTATTTATTTGTATAGTCAGTTAGTCATTTAATTTAGTACCTAGTGTAGACAAAATAAATGATACCAAATCCAAAATCCTAAGAAGGTAGTAGATAGATACTTATGCGTATGATAGATAAAATATACTTCGGTACTTTTATATTGGGGGAATATTTCATTGATCCCCAAAAAAACGTTTTGATATTTTAATGATGTTTGACTATAATTTTCTAATATTACAAATGAATATAACTTTCTGGTGGTCGCGTGGTCAAAAAAAAAACAATTGCGCAAATTGCATTGAATTTAAATTGATCTTAAGATTAAACTAGGAAACCTAGGTTAAGAGACAGGGTTCATTATTTTTTGTATTCATAGACTTTATTTGTAGCTAAATCGTCTGTACACAAGCTATGCTTTTACGCTTACTGTATTCCTATCGCTTTTTTTTTAACTGTGTCTGTGTTTATTTTTTGGATAAATAAACAATTTTATTATTCTAATTTATTAATCAATGTTTACCACAACGGCCCCTTTTTTTTGAGGGTGGGAAATAATCAAATAACTTCTCCTGCTCTGGGCGGAGCGGGAGGGCGTGTCAGACTCTTACTGACTAAAACCCACCCGTGTTATTTCAGTTGCCTATGCCAGGGGCCACGGAAACCCTTTCGGACTTTCCCGAAACCTTGGCAGGCATCGGCCCTAGAGGACCCCATCATTGTTGCTGACATCTCTTTAAGGCGCGTGTGAAACACAACGCGCCGTCGACCCTGGCCTGGTCTTTATCGGACGGCGAACTACCCATTGCTCGCCGTCCGCAAGCCCGTGCCTACGATGGCCGGGAATCGGCCTGGGTTTCCCGACACCCAGGGCGTCTCCTGCGGCGACTAGGGGCGTGAGGGCGCCAATTTTGCATCTCCCTCACACGTTCCGCCTCCTCTTTTGCGAGCATTACTGCTTCGCAGAAGAAGGTGACGGCTTCCCATGCCCTCTCGCTCCATACCATGGCCTGGACTAGGGCCAGACGCGAGAGATCACCACCGCTAATCGCCTCCACGAGGACACGGCGGTGCTCCGTACAAGCCGGGCAGACCTCCACCGTATGCTCCACCCGGGCGTTTCCTCCCGCCTTATCCGGAACAGGAACCTCCCGAAACAACCGTGTCTGGTGAAGACTGCTTCAGGTGGAAGGTGAGGACGCCATGTCGCCTCTCTAGCCACTCCTCAAAGAGGGGGCTTATCGCCGCAAAAAAAATCGCTGGAAAAAGTCACCTACTAAAAAAAATATTACGGTTCAGCCGTTTGAGAGCTACGATGCCACAGACAGATACACACGTTAAACCTTTATCCCTATTTACCCGTTAATCGAATATTGCTAGTATAAAATTTTCCCCCATACTAAATCTCCGTAAGCGATTTATTACCTCGTGAAGTACGTATATAAGGGCCAATTCGTTCTATAATTTTTGACAGTGACGGTAGCAGGGAAATTGGCCTATAATTTGCGACATTTTCTTTGTCCCCACCTTTATGTTTAGGTACAATTATTGATTTTTTTAAGTACTGATGGGATTACACCTTTGTCAATGCATAGATTACAGATCTTAGCGATTGGTGGCGCAAGAGCTTCTGAACTCATTTTCAGCAATTCCGTAAGTATTCCATCCGAACCAGTAGACTTAGGCCCACTTGCGCCAAGCTAGGTTATCACGGCTAACTCGGAGGTAAATGCTACTTTGGAGTTAAATTCTAATGATGTCTTGCACCATCGAGAGTTAGGGGATAACCATGAGTTTAATTTTTAAATTTTTAACCGACTGATGGGGAGGGTTAAGTCAACTAACTCTGGGTTAGTAATATCAAAATTTGCTTTGTTTGTGTCTTGTGTTTGTTGCAAATAGTGATATCGGTTTTATTTTGTCCTGAAAATTAAAAATCAATGGTTGTTGTCTGATGATGATGAAGAGATCATCGAATACATTAGTTCAGACTTTTATAACAGAAGAATTGCGGAACGGACTGATCATTTTTACTCACAAAGAGACAAAGATTTTCATAGAAGATTTCGTCTACAAAAAGAAACTGTTCTTTATTTTTTGGATAAAATTGAAAATAGATTGCAATATACAAATGCGAATAAAAAGTAAGTACCTACATGTGACCGACATTACGTTTTTAGTAATTAGTGTGAAATAGACTGGATATTGGATTTAAGTGCAATGATAATGACCTACTATGTGTTGCTACGCTGCTAGTGTATCATATGTAGGTACAATACAACTAATAATAGGTACCTATATAAAGTATTGTTTAATTTTATTTTTCCAGTGAGGCTGTATCACCT
Source organism: Brachylomia viminalis (assembly GCA_937001585.2). Taxonomy (NCBI): domain Eukaryota; kingdom Metazoa; phylum Arthropoda; class Insecta; order Lepidoptera; family Noctuidae; genus Brachylomia; species Brachylomia viminalis. The sequence continues at coordinate 24,407,341 of OW443294.2, read as the reverse complement.
ATGAACCAACTACTATGTACATTACGGTTTTACGCCACTGGAAGTCAATTACTGACTTGCGGAGATGTCATTGGGGTACATGAGTCAACAGCATGCAGGATCATACTTAAGGTCACTGATGCTATAGCTCGGTTATATCCACAATTTATATTTATCAATCAATCAATCAAATTATTTATTTCGGGTTGCATAGACCCATAGATAAATACCTTAACCTAAGTATACATATTATTATCAACAATAAGTGTTAGTAAATAAAACTTAAGCCTATGTTAGTAACACTTCACTAGCACTGCACTACGTCTTTGTGCTGTCGTGTGGAATAGGTCCGCGGAAGCGACGGAACACCACGTCCTGCGGCCAAAAGCTTTCTTCCAACACCAGGTTGAGGTAGCACGTCGGAATACGCACTACAAATGCCTTGAAATTGACATTGCGGCGCGACTCTCAACAGCTGCACACTCGTCGTGTAGTTCAGCTTTCGGCGCACGTACTCAACGATGTCATCTGCCTCAGTGGTGTAGTGGAGGCGCGAGATATACACCGGAGTGTTCGGTTTTGCTGCACGCTGCCAACTACCGGTGCAGAGCAAAGGCAGGCGGCATTGGAATTTTACCAGATTGCACGATTTCCACGTATCATTGGGGCAATAGATTGTACTCATGTGCGAACGAAGTCAAATGAACCGCGTAACAGACGTTTTTTTTTCCATTTTGAAGATCTGCCGCGTCCGCCTAATTTATTTTCACAAAATAATAAGTATAAACAACAATGCAAATGCAACAAGCTCAAGTCACGACAGTCAATATAACGCGACAAAGAACCATGTGTCATTTCTAATCTGACATAAAGGAATAGACTTATTCAAAGAACTGTGGAGCGAGAGAGAGCAGTATACTAATTCATTTAGCATTCGATCTACCATATTTTGCCGGATGTAAAAAGAATGAATGAACATAACAAATGAACATGACAAGACTTGGGTTAGTTGACTCTGGGTTAATTTTTACTGGTGCAATTTATACTGTGAGTTAAAAATTTTAAACATTAACACTGAGTTAGTAAACCTCGAGTTATTTATTTAACTCAAAGTTTTGGTACAAGCGGGCCTTAGAGTGCTTAAGCCTATAACGCGTTTTACCTCAGTTTCGTCAGTTGGCAAGAGAACAAAAGAGTTCGGTGTAGGTTTTTTTTGACTTAAATAAATATAAATATCGTCTGACATTGCACACAGCACCATCTAGTTCCAAGTTAAGCGCACTTAATTAAGGCTTGTGTTATGGATACCAGATGGTTGATACACTACTTAAATACATTTTTTTTTCGTAAACACATACATATTATAAATGACTCGGGTACAAATGTCCATATTCATCATACAAACATTTGCCCCTACCGGGATTCGAACCCAGGACCATTTGGTTTCGCTGACTACACTTAGCCACTGTAGCCACTACACCAAACGTGTCGTCAAAATGTGACTTGTAATTTTTGCTCTGGTCTTGCTCTTTTAACTGTGTTCGCGATTTGATGTTATTATTATTAGCCAATTGGCATCCCACGCCTGTAAAGTACGGATTGACATAATTTAATGACCCACTATTGTTTGTTTTTATGTCTAAAAGGTCAGTATTTTTATTAGAATTAGCACTTAGATAACATACATCTTTTATGAGGGACCATTGTTTTTTAGGGTTATTTTTGTTGAGATCTATTTCCGATTTTGGATAATTATTCTTAAGTTTTTTAAGTATCTCATTGCACGTGTTTCGATACCTAGTATAATATGTAATTTTGAGGATAGCATTTTCAAGGTATTTTTCAGCTTTAGATGAAGCCGATCCCGATTCCTCATACAGCGGCAAAGTCCTGGAGTTATCCAAGGCTTTGTGTTTCTTTCCTGTGAGATAGTTTTTGTACCCTCGTGTTATTTTTTATGGCTAGACCAATTTTAAGAAAGATTCAGTTAATTTGTTCACGTCATTGCCTGATACTATAGTTTGCAAGTTAGTTTCTTCAAGATGCTTAACAATAGCCTGATAATCAATTTTCCTAATTGTTTGATTACTATTTTTGTTAGGAACATATTTTATCAGAAACACATATGATGCTGGAATGGTCAGTGATAGTCGAGTTGCATACAATAGTCAATGTTACTCAATTGGTTTTTAGAAAACAGTGGTCCAGGCAATTTTTATCACGAGTAGGAAGGGTATGTGAAGCAAGAAGTCCATGGGATGCCAACAGGTCTAAATATTTGGCCGATCTCCTGTCAATGATAAAATAATAGTTAAAATAAGGTTGCTATTTTGTTGCTGCTATCAGAGGTGAAATAACTGTGAATGGATTGTAGCAGTGTATTATATGGCACATCACAAAACGACGCGGTGACTTTCTGTGACTGAGTTAGAAAATCAAAATGAGAATTATTTGAGGATCGAATAATTATTTAAATGTGGTCGAAATGTCAAGTTTATAAGTGAGTCTTCCCAGAGGAATTAATAACCAGAATTATGTAAAGCCTACCACAAGGTATTTGAATTAAAATCAAAGCAAATAGATGAATTACTCGACTCAATTTGCATTTGTTACGATTCAAGTGTTCAAATGTTTCGGTTAAAATTTAATTCCCAAAATGGAGATTAGTTCGACGCCAGACGGAGATTAAAGATTCAGGTGCTTTCTGAATTGGAGAACTGGGTTTGTTATAACTGGGTAAAATTGGGTACCTAACCAATCCTAGTTCTCTACAAGGCCAAGGGTTTCATATCAAAGCGTAAACGCGGTAAGACGTGCATTGGACTCCGTTTAAATTCCTTGTAATTGTATATCCTTGTTTTTATTCGATTACGAAAACGGAAAATTTTATTATTTATTGATACCTATAGTAAAAATGTTTAAACAAAACTCATCACCATCAAGCGTAGCAGGTTATACAGTTATTTTTTTTAAACACTATTTTCCCAGCTTACTCTGTCATTGATAATTAATAAACTAATTAACTATTACTGTCGCACAATTTTACAACATCCGCACGTTATCTCACTGAAACAGGTTTATAAAAGTAAAGCATAATATTTTAACAAATTAATTGGATGCGGTACGCGGCACCACATTTAGGCCTATCAGGTTGTAACAAATGTTTGTAAGGGCGGAACAATCGGGCCAACGTTCGAGCCAACTTCACCCCACAATCCGTATGGGATGTCCCAATGGGAAGGCTAGATTTAACCCGTTGTAACCCGTTACTGTCTCTTTAGACAGCAGTGTCCTCTTGACATGAAACGAAATTTCTGTAAGTAGATCTTTTAAGACACTTTAACACGTCAATATAAAATTATATTATAACATAGTATGTATATTTTGTATATCTTAATAAAATAAATACCTTTGTGTGCCAGTAGGGCGTGATCGCCGGACGCGAAGTGTGTAGGAAGGTTGTAAACCCATCGAGGTTTATCGCGGTATGAGGATAGGTCTCTCCCTGTCCAGGTGGCGCTGACGTCCTACACCGGTAGTTCAGGATGATATCTTCAAGACGATGACCTACTTCTATGTACCATGGTTTTGTTTGACTATAAAGGGTTATGTGCCCTCTGTTAAAGGACGTTGGTTTTTGACGTCTGATATAGGATCACCGTCACCAGATACCATTGAAATAGTAACACAAGTCTTCATAACTGTCCAGGAAGCAATTTTCGGACTCTTCATGACTACTACTTGAAGTTAAATGATTAAAAAATATACCTTGCTGATGGCTACGAATTACGAATGTTCTATTTTTGCATGTGCACTTAGATACTGGCCTACTTTATATTACAGAGAGCCGCAAATTACTTCCCATTTTAGAACTTTAATAGACTAAATTTCATCTATATGTTTACAATAGTTTTGCTTATATACCTCTTAAATAATAAAATATATAAGACGTGTTACATGTCATTGGATTCCTTATAAAGTTCCCTATCTCCCGAAGTATCTGTATCAGCTATATCTGTTTTCACTGGAAATTTATATCACTGGAAACAAGAAAAATATTATGATTTTTAATTAAAAATGTTTTCCATGTTATTTTTCTTGAAAACTACTGAACCTATTTTAAGACTATTTTCAGATACTTCAGGCTGGTCTAAAGACCCAAAACAATTGCATAATACAAACGTTACAACTATATTTTTCAGGGCGTGACGCGCTCTGAAACGATGATAAACAAAACAAAATATCAACCATTAAAATTTCTATCGCAGCGTGACACTTAAACATTATTTAAATGGGCTTTTCAAAAGGACTAGATATGTAAAAGTTACGTCCAGTGCTAGGTCTTGATCTAGATTACCTGGACGGACCAAAAAAACTATTAATTACGGTTACATTGCCTACTCAATTGAGGTTGATAGGTGTCGTACTTACGGGTTTATGTAACAAACACTATTTTCACCACTGATTACATGTTTAACTAACGTTATTAACACTATGAATTTAAGTTTATATCAAAAACAGTATAGGTATATCACTGTTTCGTGACGTATCGTCGCGAACACTATGTATTCATGTAAAATTAATTTGCATGCCCTAAACAGGCAAAATATGGACTGTACATTAAACCACCAACTTTTACAACTGGTAACACCTATATTTTCTGCAAATCAATTATTCTTATTCTTAGAATATTTTAAAACGAGACGCTGACTGATCCCTGAAAAGAATCTCTTCCTAGACTACCTTGTTGGTCTAGTGGTCATAAACGCGAGTACCTACTGTGCGTGAGATCCTGGGCTCGGTTCCCAGGTCGGGCAATATTATTGGGTTTGTCAATCAAGAATTTCTTAGTAGCATCCCGGAGTCCAGATTTGTGCCCCATGGGAAGACAGAAAAAAGATTTAAAAAGCTGGTAGTGAGATTTACAAAAACCGGAAACTGATAGTATCGAGACCTCAGACGAAGACATTGAAAACAGCAACATTTATACACAGCGCAGAGGAATGACATAGAAAATAGCCGAGGAAGCAGTCAACGCCACCACAAGATTCACCGGCGAAGCTCGACCAGAACCAACCTGGCGGTGACTTCATTGAAAGATGGCCCACCCATAGATAACTATCAACCATCTCTCCTCTAGTCCATTGCCTCCTCTAGGATGCAGATCCGGTACGGCTCACAAATGTCGGCACGATTGGCTGCTGCGCTGCGTGTCGCGGGTTCGGTTCTCGCACGGAACAAATATTTGTATGACCTACCAGTAGTTGTTCCGGGTCTGGCTGTGTGTGTATGTGACTTTAAATGTATGTAAATGCACCCACAATATAGGAGAAATTCCTAGTGTGGGGCAACGTTTAAAAAAAAAAACATTTCCTGTCCTATGGGCACGTCTTCCCTACCATTACGGCGCCCCCCGGTCTACTCCTTGATATGCAATGGTCTCTGTAGCACCATGAAACATGAGGCTTCAGGGGTTTGTGCAAATCAATAATCTGTCAGTTTCATACAAACGAATGCGTGTTTGGCGATTTTGTTCTTTATTAGTTACTAGAATTGTCGCACTGACAGGTGTCTTGAACGCATTCACTCGACGACGCGACGGCCGGGAAACATAATCAAGCGTTCAGAAAGCTTAGAACTTTGGTAAGGGATAAAGCTGATTGGGTGCATACTGAAAGTTATCACCGTCGTAAATATCTGTCAATTATTTCGCTGTTTTGATTGGTTGGCGCAGTGGTTAAGCAATTGACTGCTGCGATACGTGTCGCGGGTTTGATCCCCGCACGGGTCAAATATTTGTATGACCTGCAAGTAGTTGTTCCGGGTCTGGCTGTTTGTGTATGTGAGTTTAAATGTTTGTAAACGCACCCACGATACAGGAGAAATTCCTAGAGTGGGGCAACGTTTTTAAAAAAAAATAAGTACTAAATTTACTTATAAAATATAGCTTTAAAGTGCTCTAGATTATGAATTGCAATATTAACACTGAACTTTGCAAGTGTTGTAACAGTTTTAAGTGTAAAAAGAGCATTTGGAATTTTTCCAAATACTTTGTTTAATGCCATAGTGCACGAAAGGGCGATAATTCAGAATTACACTTACTATTGCTTAATCAACACTGCGAAATAAATGAGGGGCTCGTGGCAGAAAAACAGCAGCTAAGTTCGATGGATCAAGGTTAAGCTACGCTTACCACGGTCGGTCCGTGGATTGGTGACCGTCCCTTTCCTACAGAGACCTCTCTGTGCCTTAGATTGGCCCCGGTTGTCACTCCTCGTGACAGTCGATACAGATAATCAAGAAGCCTGAGAGTCTGATAAACCATTCTTACCGATGGGTACCGTATTACCCATTTACTGGGTTGTGGAGGTCAGATAGGCAGTCGCTCCATGTATATTCAGCTGCATCCGGTTAGATTGGAATCCAACCCCAACACAGTTGGGAAAGGACAGGCAGATGATGACTGCGAAATATTTGACACATAAAATAATATGACGTTACCAACTTCTAGAAGAGGGTGCACTCTTAACATCAGCAATCAACTCAGCCCATCACAGTTTACTGCTGGATATAGGCCTCTCCCAGGATGCTCCACAACACACTGTCCTCCGCCTTCCTGATCAGCGTGCCGCCAAGCGCCAGGTCCCCTCTATTGTAATGTTGGTGAATCATTGGCGTTAGATGAGGTTATAACAGTATGATGTTTCCTGATATTTACTTATTCATTACAGAATTTTGGCTGAAAATGAGTAAATATGAAAATTAGGTCAACTGAACGTTATATAAAAAGAGCATTATACAAATTGAAAATAACATGAAATGAACAACTAAATGTTATAACAGCAAAAGTAGTTTATATTAAATGTAACATTAGATCACATGAAATTAGGTTATTTGTTTTTATAGAATAATTATGCAAATTATATCATGTGAACGTTATTTCAAGTGATAATATACTATCTGTTATTATGCCAATATTACACACCCGACAAACATAGCCAGCCCACTGTCACTTCAGCTTGCTTACTCTGCAAGCTATGTCCTCTTAATATAAGTAGCATAAATCTTACATCCCTTTGAAATAGTTATCTACGACACTGTAACCACAATTTTTTTGGATGTCGTTAGTTCCCTTTACGTTGAATCGCCCCATCTTTGCGTCCTACCCTTATCAAGTGCAACGCGTTTTGACAAGCATTTGTGCCTCAGGGTGTACACCTTGAATTAACTTTACAATACAATTTGCACAGTGATTGTTGCTTATGTGTAGGCTTTTTGTAGTCCTTTTCCTGAATTTGCTTCAGGCAATTTGTGCTTGGCTTATTTTGTATAGGGTTTTGGTGAAATTAAATATTGAGAAGGTATTGAAATAAATGTAAATAGCGTTAGTACAATCAATGATATCAATTGTTAAGCAAGTTGACAAAATGCGTCAAATTGCCGTGTTATAGCCGTTTCATACAACTGACAAAGAATTACAGTTGTCATTAGAATCATCATCATCAGCCCCTAATGTTCCCACTGCTGGGACACAGGTCTCCTCTCGGTGAGAGGGAGTGGGCCGTAATCCATCATGGGGTCCCAGTGTGGGTAAGTAGATGTCACATGTCTTCGATTTTTTTATAGGACATGCCGGTTTCCTCACGATGTTTTCCGTCACCGTGTCGCGAGCAGTGGTGATGAAATAATTTACACATAGTAAAGCACCTTTTCATATTATTTTTTTCCGGGTTGGAAAATCATCATGGATGTCCGCCGCCCTGGGGCGGGCGGCAGGGTCTGTCAGACTCTTACTGACTAAAAACCACCCCGATGTTCCATCTCACACCTACGCGGGTTCGCGGGAACATACGATCCTTCCGGGTCGGGTGAGTGGTTGAGATATCAGTTAGTGTCCCTGACTTAACGTGAGATTTATAACTGTGCTATGAAGCCTACAAAAAGTAAAAATTGTACTTAAGATGATTTATTTATTATTATTATTTATTTATTTATTTAAAATTATGCAAATAACGATGGTAATGATGTTTACTTTTTAGGATTTCGTACCCAAAGGATGCCAGGCTCCGCTGTCCGTTCGTCCCTCCGTCCATCCAACCGTCCATCCGTCTATCTGTCAGTGGACTGCATCTCAGAAGCCGTAATAGGTAGACAGTTGAAATTTTCACAGAGTGTGCATTTCTATTGCCGCTATAATAAAAATAAAATAAAGTTAATAATTAATGTGTAACTTTATTTTATTTCATCCATACAAAAACAGTGTTTAAAATGAAAATATACCCTTCATGTGCGAGTCCAACTCGCACTTGGCCGGTTTTTCAATCTACTTGTTCTACATTGACTAGAATATGCAGTAAGTTCGTTATATCCAAACTGTTTAACATACAAATATGTAATAGACAATCTAAAACATGTGGAAGAAAGAAACATTACGAAAATAATTTAAAAAACTACCTACTCGACTTATCACGAATCATTGAAATGTTTATCTTATAACGAATCGCACTAAAAACTGGACCCGTGTAAACGAAGCTACAAACCTACCTTGAGCTCAAGTCATCTACCCTCCATCCTCTGCATATTTTTGTCTTTACCCCCATCCATCCATCTGCTTAGCCTTTTTTTTTATTATTTTTTTTAAACTTTGCCCCACACTAGGAAAATCTCCTGTATTGTGGGTGCGTTTACAAATATTTTAAACTCACATACACAAACAGCCAGACCCGGAACAACTGCTTGTAGTTCATACGAATATTTGTTCCGTGCGGGAATCGAACTGGCGACACGCAGCGCAGCTGTCAATCGCTTAACCACTGCGCCAACCGTGCCGTCAAACGGCCGTCGCCTTTCCCCAACTATGCTGGGGTCGGCTTCCAGTCTAACCAGAGCGACTGCCTAACTGACCTCCGCAACCCAGTTACTGGGTAATGCGTTACCCCTTGGTAGGACTGGTTGTCAGACTTTCGGGCTTCTGACGACCCGTAACGACTGTTAAAGATCCACGAATGACAGCCAGAGCCAACGGCTTAACCTGCTATCCGAGGCACGGAGGGTTTTTTGTTCGTAAAGATGGTCACCCATCCACGGACCAACCGCGGCAAGCGTAGCCTAACCTGATCGATCATCGATCGATGTATTCCCGTTGTCCCCGTAATCTGTGTCCCCGTCAGGGGGACAACAGAACGTCAGAAAATTTCCTTACCGTTGTCCCCCATAAGTACATACGGGCAACGGGGACAACGGACAGTTAAGATTTCACGTATCATTGTCCACTTCAAATTTTTATTTATTTTTTAAGCATGGGCAATTTAGCACGGAAAGCCTAAAACTAAAATGAAAGATATTTTGTATAAAATAGATTTTAATTCAAAATATAGAAACAAATAAGAAATGTTTAAACACAACTAGGTCTTTAAATGTAAAACAACAAAATGTAAGTATTTTCTTTATTTAGTTCACATAATCAATCTACCCCATACTTCCGTATAATCCTAATAATATTTAAAAAAAAAAACGTGGTTGGTATGGTCAAATGGTTCGTGTGCGGACTTACTATACCACTGGCCATACCCCTGGTGGTATGGTGGGTATAAAACTATACCACTGAGAAAATTACTTGGTGAATCATTTGGGTTAGGTCAGGTTAGAACTGTGACCACTAAAGCGCGAAGGCGAGCGAGCGTAGTGAGCGTGCCGAGGCAGCGGCCGCCGAGCGCCGGATCCTTGTAGTCCACAACACTATTTTTTCTCAGTGATATAGTTTTAGACCCACCATACCACCAGGGGTATATATAGTGTATCATATTGTCTCTATTATGGCACTCTCACTTATAATTTTAACGTAACGGGGACAACGGGCACAATTTGAAAAGTATATAATTATTACAATAAATTAACGGGGACAGCGTACGGGGGGACAACGGGAAGTAATTATAATTAGTTTATTAAATTCCCTTTGTCCCCCTTTAACGGGGACATGGCATGGGAACAACGGGAATACATCGAGCGATCGACCCGTGCGCCTGTTACTACTTAGCCACAAGCCCCCCTTTGTCTTCACCCCATCATTAATATTCCACCATAACATGGGCTTTCCTGGCATCAAACTTGCTTCCATAGTCATCAATCATCGACTCGCAGTACATGCCTTCGACTAAACTTCTTTACATAACCTACTTAATTCGAGTCTGAATCTTACCTCCATAGTTTTAAGGGACAAGCTTGTTTGGCTGAGGTAATATTTATCGTATTACAATTTTATTAGAAGGTAGTTACTAAAGTGATTACAGCACATATTTTGCTTGTTATAAGGCAAACAAACACCTATTATGGCCGCCTTTATTTGGGATAGAATAATAGCAGTAAATTAGGTAGAAGCGCTGAGTGTAAGAAAACTTCAAAAGAATATAAATTCAAAAGATATCTTTGTGTTTTTGTTCTAATATTTGACCTCTTATTCGATTAATGGAAGTGTTTTGGAGAGGCCAAGTGTCCAAGAAAGAGATAATTTTATGATGTTTTACTTGAAAAAATACAGTTCAGGAATCTCAAAAAAATCTCGTCATTGTGGCTATTAGGCAGACGGCGACAGAACCCACCAGTCATCACGCAAAGTGCTAAACAGTTTCTTCGTATACTATATTATAGAGAAAAAAGTAAGTCAATCAGCGGAGGCCACACTACTTTTTATTGTTTATACAACGTGTTGTTTTGCATCCTCGTCAAACAGGAGGCTGTTATGAAAGACATAAATAATCAAATAAAATTACGATCCTGCTCAATAATTAATACATACTTGTTTTTTTAGGTATTTAAGTTTGACAGTATTTCAGAATACTCCGCTTCCAAAGAACAAAATCGCCCCGTTGCGTATGCGGTAGGCAGTGTCGTACGACTATGTCGCTGTGTGCATGCGTTACAGTTACAGCGCAGTTACAGGGCGGTATCACACGGGCCCTACACATGCCGATTTCCGAAAAATACAAAAAATAAAAATAAATACCTACTTATTTTATTATTGATTCGTGTCGAGAATCATTAGCATAGTTACCTCCTCGAATTTGATGAGGATGCAAAACAACACCTTGTATAGATTTAGGGGCTCGTGACTAAATGACAACAGCCGCAGCGGTCGATTGTAGGTTAAGCTACGCTAGCCGCGGTCGATTCATGAACGGGTCATCATACATTACATATCGAGACACACCGCGCCTGTTTTTTTTTTTTGAGGCTGGGAAGTCATCAAATAACTTCTCCCGCTCTGGGCGGAGCGGGAGGGCGTGTCAGACTCTTACTGACTAAAACCCACCCGTGTTCCTTCATTTGCCTGTGCCGGGGGCCACGGTAACCCTTTCGGACTTTCCCGCAACCCACCATTCCGTGCCTCGGAATTGGTCCCGACTGTCATTCGTAGATCTTTGATAGTCGTTACGGGTAGTCGGAAGCTTGGGCTTCTGATATCCAGTTACTGGATTGACGAGGTCAGATAGGTTAGACTGGAAGCCAACCGCATCATAATTGAGAAAAGGCGAGACTGATTGACTTTAGTTGGGTAATCCTTATTGAAAATCTAAGCCCTCCATAATTGGAAAGAAAATGGCAAACGCGAAAAAAATCCCCTCTGTTTATTGACGTCAATATTTTATGACTGAGAAGGATAAAATATAAAAGGTAAATATGTATCCTGAAACACGTGCACGAGGCAATTTCTGTTTAGCCAAATATTTTCCCCTTCAGGGATACTTATACCCCTACGTAAGAAATAAATTCCCTCCTACGAAATATCTTAAAAACACAAACGGCCCACAGTTTTATTTAAGAAGATTTAAGAAAAAATCATATCATGCCAAACGATTTTACCAAAAGAATAATATCTTTTGAAAAGTTCGAAATTCAGCCACAAACAAACACTTTAGCTTTACGTGGATATTGCTTGAGTTCAGTCTGAAAATGGAAAGAAATAGCAAAAGTCTCATTTGTAAAAAGTTGTATAATTATGTAGATTTTTATATAAGTATCTGCGTTATGAATGGCGGATTAAAATCTCATGAGCATAAGCATAAACAGCTTATAATGTTTCCACTGCTGTGACACAGTCCTCCTCTCTGTGAGAGGGAGTGGGCCGTAATCCACCACGCGGGCCCAGTGCAGGTTGGTAGATGTCACATATATGTCTTCGAATTTTAGGTTCTAGGGCATGCGGGTTTCCTCGTGATGTTTTCCTTCACCATTTACATCTCGCACTTAATATTTTTATGGCCTTCACATAGTTTTGTAGTTCTGAGTTCATGTTTGTGCATGTGAGATTTGTGTATGTAAACGCCGGCTTTCGACGTTGCGTGATTCCACAGGTGCGCACGCCCATTTAACAAGCAAATTTATACTGGATTGCCAAAGTCATAAAGATCAAAATAACATGATGTGGGTCTTAAAAACAACAGCTGCTTACTTCGATTTTGGTATTTATGAGGATAGCAAAACAGTCATAATTGGCTATTGAAATGTCCATACACGTTTGTAAAATCACGCGCCGTAGGAAACCACAGGCATACTACAGCAATATACAAACTGCAACATCTTTAAAAAGTTAAGTTTTGTCTTGATAAGCAATTGACAGTCACATCCAACTTAAGAGTTAAAGGTTACTGGTACTGATGAATATGAGACTTAGAAAGCCGCCAGTGCCGTGTGAGTTTGCACGTTCTAAAATAACAAATATGGCAAAATAGTGCATAGTTATCCGTGTCCAAAATGTTTACCACGGGACATTTATGGACATAAATGCTTGCATCAGTTGGGCTGTACTCACCCATGATTATAGGGGAACCTGTTTGCGTAAATGAGCTACTTATACGGCTGCAACAATGCATTGTCTACTGCATCGATGATGAGCAGGGTCCGTGGTAGCACCAACACTGTTTTCAGAGCGTTAGCGTTCAAGATCGACCCGTCCTTTTAATGTGTACTGGGCAGGTGTACACTTGCACAGAAATAGGAAGTAGACTTAAGTACCTAATTATTGTGTAACTTGTTTTGTTTACTAACAAATGAGTAACACCTTTTATTTGTACTTTTTGTGTACTACTAACAACCCTTACTAACGCTAAAATATGGACTATACATTTGTGGCTGAAATAAAGATATTAAATAAATAAAATAAATAAATTGTACGAATTAGACCTTCTGTTTAACCTCTTTTATAAAAGAATCGCTTATGTAAAAAATTGCAAAGACGTTCAGGTGACTATAAAATACAGAACATTGAACTAAGTGGTCATAATTTAAAAGAATTCTGTCGAGACTGACGCTTAGAGCGATATGGTACCGAGTATCAATTTGGTTTGATAGCAAACGCGATTTCACGTGAAAAGTCCTGATCGCTTTATCTTATGTGGAAGATAGGAGAAGAGATTGTCTTTGATGACGGTCTTTAGAACGTGGTGAACGAATATCAGAAAAATTATATTATATTTTTCCACGTAAATCAAACAGGACTTGAGTTATAGTTATAATCTCAGATCAAATTTTAAAGAATTTACAGTAGTGTAAGTGCTCTTAAAAACCTGGAACATGTCCAGAGCTTTCACTTGTGATAACTAAAACAATAGTTTATTGTTTGGTGCCTTACAAATTGTCGATAAGGTTTGGGATGAGATCACGCGTGACGCGAGGTTTCTAGTTTCTGCGCCATTGTAGCAGAAACCTAAACTGCTATGCGTCGAATCAACGTTCTTAAAGATATTAAGTTATAGGCTGATTGCTTAACTGAGACGTTGCCTGAGGTAGCTCCGCGGCGCGGGAGGGGTATGGCGACGTGATGCGAGAGCTCAGTGATTCGTCAACTTGTGACAATGCGCAGCTACCTCAGGCAACGTCTCAGTTAAGCGGTTGACCTATAGTTGTTTTTGGAAAATGTGGGTATACTATGTAGGTTCACCTCTGCCTAACCACTCGGGGTAAAAAGGCGTGATGCTATGTTATGTACGTGTTAGAATTTCTTTACCAAACAATAGCAAAAAAGTTGTCAAAATACGAAAAGTAACTAAGTCCGAAATCACCTACAAAATGCATGAAGTATCATCATTTTAGTATTGAACTTACAAATGAAAATACCCAATCTTCTCATATCTTGTTAAAAGTTATGTATTTTCGTGTATAGTATTTTTATCTCACGAAGCTATGCGCGCTTTAATTGTGATTAAACAATGTACAAACGCGTTGTGAGTGTGTGTGCGCAGGAGCTCCCGGTAGGTACCGGCCGAGACGATGGCGATGTCGGAAGTGAGTGTGTGTACGTGTGTGTTACGTGCCCACGCTACTCATCTTCACGCACACATTTACAGCGTGTTTGTACACTTGGTTAACACAAGTAAAGCGCGCGTCACTTCGTGAGATATAAATACTGTAAATAGCTACAGAGAAACTGTTGCTTTGTGTACACTGTACAGTAGGGCAACACGGCTTTGTATGTCGTCGCAAACTTAGTCATTGAGCTATTTGACTTGCTTTGTCTAGGTTAATTGGGTATTTGCCGACAACTTGTTAAGACAAAAGCACAATGCTAAAGTGTTCTGATGTCGAAGAGAATGTGAAATCAGTTGTGTTGTAATGGGTTCATTATAGTTTCACCAAAACTCCATTGACAAAATTTTCATTTTACAACCAACGTTTCTTAAACTATTTATTTTGAAAACCACTTATTCCGCAAATGTTTTATTTTATAAACACTCCTTTTACAAACATTTATTTGGCAAACAATTCTTTTACCAAATACATCAGATGATATTTAATTTTTCATTTCTCATTTAGATTCAATTGCTACTACATAATCATTTCCTCATTGGTTTAAAGAAACCTAACCGAACCTAATTCCCCGTGATGTCGACCGTCTAGGGTTAGCGTTTCCGTTAGCAGGTCGACGAAGACCCGCTGCGCGGGGCTCCTATTTCTGTCTGTAGGGTTTAAAGGAACCTAACCAACTGAACCTCGGGGTGCCCCTGAAGTCGACCGTCTAGGGTTAGCGTTTCCGTCAGCAGGTCGACGGAGCCCCGCTGTGCGGGGCTCCTATTTCTGTCTGCAGGGTTTAAAAGAACCTACCGTACCTACTACTCTTGCAATTATGCTAATCTGAAGTTTTTTTTATTTTTTATTACGTTATATTAAGTCAATTTGTGGTAATGTCTTTATTCCAAACGTTGTTTATGAAATAAAATGAAAAAATAACGAATTGTTTGTGAAATAATACGTTATTAAATAAAAGTTTATCGGATAATTATTTTGCTAAGTGAAATATTTGGTAAACTTGTTGTTGTAGAATGATGAAAAAACAAATAATGTTTTTTTCCAATCGTTGCTTGTCAAGTAAACATTTTGAATGAATATTTGATGAACTGACTAGTCACCGTTGTAATGACTATCATGAAAAGACATTTAAACTATGTTTTACGAGATTACTGATAATTCTCATTAATGCACGTTGATAATTAAACTAGTGCAAGTCAGGTAAAAGCGTTTTAAAGTTGAAGGCTTTTTTCGTCACTACACAGTGATACGGTGAACACAGTCGTGATTTTATGTAATGTTAATTGTTTAGAATCTAAACAATTAACAACCGAAAGGTGTTAGGTTTAGGAATAGACACCAACATTTCACCTGTTATATAATAGAATATCTTTATTTCGGACACAAATATCCATATAGTGTTAGTAACATACAAAAAATATTATGATTAAGACTAATGTAATAGGGGGCGAGCCTATTGTCATCAACCATTTGCTGATGGAAAAACCCAACAACTCTTTGCCCGACCTGGGAATCGAATTTTGGCTCCATTCTCGGGACCCATGGGGACGCCCCTACAAAATGGTGCGAGACTGAGAAGCTCCACCCAGGAACTCCCCCGCTGACGCAGTCTCCGGCCCCATCTCGTGGAGGATGTGGTGAGCGCTCTGCTCCCTTCGAGAGGAGTACATACCTCCCCACCCATGCCTCCATCTACTGCGGTACTCGATGCGGACCACACCGCCGCGGCGGTGTGGTCCGATGTGGTCTTTTTTTGCTGTACGATGCTCCGGAGGTGACCGAGGTAGAGCTGAGAGTGGTGGTACGTAGGCTGAATGAAAAAAATACCGCCCCAGGAGCCGACGGCTTGCCTGGCAAAGCTTGGGTCTTGGCCTTGGAGGCTCTCGGGCCTCGAATAAGGGGGCTCCTAAGCGCAAGCTTGGAGAGGTATATCACCGGATGCCGACCTACCTCTGTTGTGTGGTCGACACCTATTTGATGAACAGGTCCGTTATCTACCCCAGTCACCAGAGAGAATGGAACCGGCGAGAGATGTCGTGCGGTGTCCCACAGGGATTGGTCCTGGGGCTGCATCTGTGGGATATCGGGTACGACTGGGTGCTGCGCGCCGACCTCCCTAGTGGCTCAGATAACACGCTGATCCTGACGCAGGGGAGGTCGCACCAGGCGACGGCTGAACTAGCGACACGTGGGGTTGCGAAAATTGTCGAGGAGATCCGGGGGTCATGCGGTCCATGGCCCTTTATGGGGCACTGGTGTGGAAGCCTTCCTTGAGGTTGTGGCCAGCCCGCAGGTATAACGTGTCCCAAAGGGTCATGGCCATCCGGCTGGACGGGGATACCCTACGGTCCCCGGTGAGGCGGCGAGCCTCCTTGCTGGATTGCCGCCTTGGGATCTGGAGGCAAAAGTCCTCGCGTACATATGGGAGTGGCGTAACTCCGCTGCCGCGAGAAAGCATGGCACAGCGGACAGAACTCCGGCGGGATCTTATGGCGACATGGAGAGTGCGACTGTCGCAACCCAGTGCTGAGTAAGCCACAATTGCAGCGATAAGTCCCGTCTTTGAGGAGTGGCTAGAGAGGCTCCATGGCGTCCTCACCTTTCGGACACGGTTGCTTCGGGAGGTTCCTGTTCTGGATAAGGCGGGAGGAAACGCCCGGGTTTGTGCTGTTCTGGCCGCCATTGTGTGGATCGCCCGGAAGACACAATGTAGCATACGGTGGAGGTCTAACCGGCTTGGGCGGAGCACCGCCGTGTCCTCGTGGAGGTGATTGGTGGTGGCGATCTCTCACGTTCAGGCCATGGTACGGAGCGAGAGGGCATGGGAAGCCATCACCTCCTTCTGCGAAGCAGTAATGCTCGTGAAGGCGGAACGCGTGAGGGAGAGCCACCGTAGGCGCGGGCTTACGGACGGCGACCAATGGATAGCTCGCTGTCCGATAAGGACCAGGCCCGGGTCGACGGCGCATTATGTTCCTCGCGCGCCTCATAGAGATGTCAGCACGAAATGATGGGGTCCGCTAGGGCAGATGCCTGCCAAGGTCGCGGAAAAGGCCGAAATAGTTACCGTGGCCCCTGGCACAGGCAACTAAAGGAAAACGCGTGGGTTCAGTAAGCAAGAGTCTGACACGCCCTCCCGCTCCATTCAGAGCGGGAGAAGTTATTTGATGATTACCAAAAAAAAGGGCTCCGTTGTCAGCAGTAGTACTTTCGGCCACTAGAACAACCAGCCAGACTTACGGAAATCAATTATAGAGCCCTTAAATTACAAAAACGACTTTAAATCTCACCTTATAACTAAAATTCTATTTGATCCCCACGAATAATCTACTTATCATAACTTACAATCATAGGCTTGTACATACCAAAATAACTAACTAATATTTATTACGTAGATACCGCTGTCCCTCACAATATGGCAATTACCACCAATTAATCACGCGCCACACTCGGACAATCCAATTAATACGTACTGGAACCAGGTGAGAATGGCTTAATTTAGTGTTAGGGTTATTAGTCGTGTGCTAATGATGCAGGGATGAAATTTTCAGGTGAATAGGGGTAATTTAGGAGAATCGAGGTAACCGACATAGCCTTAAGAATTGCCAAACTTAAGTGGCAGTGGGCATATTGCTCGTAGAACAAAAGGCCGATGGGACCGAAAGGTTCTGAAGTGGTACCGAAAGACGTAGCGTTAGAAGGCCTCCCACAAGGTGGACCGACGACCTTGTGAGCCGTAGGAATCCGCTGGATGCGAGAAGCACAGATTCGGTATTTTGGCTGAAATGATGAACAGGTTCTTCGAATTTTGAAAAATAACTGCTTTGTGAGTTTTTTGTTAGTAGTGTCTACAGGAATACGCGGTTTCACTGTGAAATGATGTTGATAAAAGTCATTATTCTCCTCCCTTATCCCAATTAATTTATAGTCGGGGCAACAATTCTTTCTTTTCTTTTTTTTTCTGTTAGTTGTCATCTCGATAATCACCCCTTTTCTAACCATATCATCTTTTACCCAGTCCATATATAGTTTTTTGCCCTTCCCCTACACTTATAGCCATCGAAATTCATATACAAAACTTTCCTCACGACCTTTTCCTTATTCGTCGGCATGACATGCCATACCATGACAACCGACTTCCACACAACATTTCAGTTACCGGTGCTACTTTCAAACTTTCTCAAATGCTGATGATAATAGTATAAATGTCAAATGTGAGTAAAGCTGAGTGCAGCTATTTCTCTAATATAATAAAACTGAGTTCAAAGGCATTCTATGTTCTGTTCTATGCTAGACGGTTTTGGTTTCCTCACCAAGTCCTTCAGATAGACCATTGTGCGTTAGCCTTGGCGGCCGTCGGTGGTAATTCCAACCAGTCCACCTCCCTTCAGAAGTTGACTAGATCACCTAGCCTGTTGAGAACATCTGTGTGTAAGATCTGGGTACCTCGAAGGTTTCGGTCCTAATCTAAGTAACGCATGTGCATTCAAAAAGCACATGCGCGATGGTTTCCTCAGCCTCCATGCAAGCCCTGAATGGAGGAGTGTCCTTTATGCCTATTGTATAGAAGCGTCTAAGGCAATAAAATTTCAAGAATTAGGATGATGGAATTAAAAATAGTGCATGGGCTCAGCAGGTAAAAGGCAAACAGTTTTTTATCATACTATCAATACTAAAATGATTGCAAGAAATTAAAAACTCAGGAGTTGTTGAAATCACAGCACAGCTGGTTTAAAAAGCATCTGAAAATAAAAACGACTACACTTTATCTGTTTTCGTTGTTTGTGTTTTTTTTTTCGATCCAAAACAAATTCAAAGGCGCATGACAAGGCGGGCTAGCCGTATAATTTTAAGAGCACCGAGGAAAAACTACGGTAGAAAGACTGTCATATATGAGGGGGCTCATTTCATAACTCTATAGCATTGTCAGTCTATAGTGCTCCCACTGCTGGGACACATGCCTCCTCTTTGTGAGAGGGAGTGGGCTGTAATCGACCACGCGGGCCCAGTGCGGGTTGGCGGATGTCACAAGTCTTCGAATTTTTAGTTCTAGGACATGCCGGTTTGCTCAAGACTTTCCCCTTCATCGTCTTGAGAGCAGTGGTGATGAAATAATTTACACAAAGTAAAGCGCCTGCTTGGTTTCAAACCCATGACCTACAACTCGTAAGTCGCAGCTGTTACCACTGGGCCACCACTGCTCCTATAACTGTTACCTAAAGTAATTAAGGAATCGAAATCACTTCCAACTTTTAAAAGTACCATGTTCTGAATAATGTTCGAATTGCAAGTTTTTACTGTTTTTTAAATAACTGAATTAACTTTAGTTTATAACCCAGCGAACCGTCTCATAGATTAATTATTAGGATTTTGTTCATATGAGTGAATAATTGTATTCTTTTTGAGCGAAATAAATTGCCCTAAACCGTAAAACAGCCAGTCAAACTATCAAGATAAATTAAGATATCCTCTTTCCATTCCCCATTGTTTTAGCTTCAGAATTAGTTATAGTATTACCTTGTTAAATCTTAGTTACGTTCAATTATTTTACTATTTATTATAATTTTCTAAACACAGGTTATTATGTAACTTATGTAGGAGTACAGTACGGCACCCACTAACTAGATTAAGAAACTTTATGCTTGTGCTTTATAAATGACCTTACCATGTAATCTAGTCCTAATTGAACAATAAAAAAAAGACAAAATATATATATAAACACACCTATTACAGTTAGTTCTAGACAAGTTAGTTCAAACCAGGAGCTCAGTTCAATTCGAAAGTTGATCAACATGTTTGAAACTGGCGAAATAATGCTTGATTCTGTACGTTTGATACAAGAACCTTTTTTTTTTTTTGTGGGTGGGAAATCATCAAATAACTTCTCCCGCTCTGGGCAGAGCAGGAGGGCGTGTCAGACTCTTACTGACTAAAACCCACCCGTGTTCCTTCAGTTGCCTGTGTCAGGGGCCACGGTAACCCTCTTGGACTTTTCCGCAGCCCTAGCAGGCATAGGTCCTAGCAAACCCCGTCATTCGTGCTGACATCTCTTTGAGGCGCGCGTGGAACACAACGCGCCGTCGATCCGGGTCTGGTCCTTATCGAACGGCGAGCTGCCCATTGCTCGCCGTTCGCAAGCCCGCGCCTACGGTGGCCGGGAATCGGCCTGCGAGTCCCGACGCCCAGGGCGTCTCCTGCGGCGGCTAGGGGCGTGAGGGCGCAAATTTTGCCTCTCCCTCACGCGTTCCGCCTCCTCCTTCGCGAACATTACTGCTTCACAGAAGGAGGTGACGGCTTCCCAAGCCCTCTCGCTCCGTACCATGGCCTGGACGAAGGCCGGACGCGAGAGATCGCCACCGCCAATCGCCTCCACGAGGACACGGCGGTGCTCCGCCCAAGCCGGGCATACCTCCACCGTATGCTCCACCGTGTCCTCCGGGCGATCCACACAATGGTGACACCAGGGCGTTTCCTCCCGCCTTATCCGGAACAGGAACCTCCCGAAACAACCGTGTCCGGTGAGGACCTGCGTCAGGCGGAAGGTGAGGACGCCGTGGCGCCTCTCTAGCCACTCCTCAAAGAGGGGACTTATCGCCGCAATTGTGGCGTGCCCAGCGCTGGGTTGAGACAATCGCACTCTCCATGCCGCCCTGAGATCCCGCCGGAGCTCTGTCCGTTGTACCGTGATTTCTCGCGGCAGCGGAGCTACGCCCCGGCGTTTCGCCTCCTCACGCCACTCCCAAACGTGCGCGAGGACTTTTGCCTCCAGATCCCATGGCGGTAATCTGGCAAGGAGGCTCGCCGCCTCACCGGAAACCGTACGGTATCCCCGGATGATACAAGAACCTGATAGTTAATAAAGCAATTTTAACACAGCATCTGAAGTTTTTATCTCAATTTAGTTTTGTTTATCAGCATTTCTGGGGTTTTCATGGGGCATATTAAAAGAGCCTCCATAGTGAGCCTCGCTACCAACCAGGTAGACTCGCTAACCGTTTACTTTCTTTATTATTGACTAACTTCTGACTGCGAATTAGTCCGCGTGAAATTCCTGGTTCCCCCGACCCACTCCGTCGCATCGCATCGCCTACTGGCGCTTTTACTTCGTTTTTACTTAGCATTCTTCCTAATTTTGTTTCTTTTTGCTCGGGTCTTAGCGTGATGTTAAATAGCCTATAGCCTTCCTCAAGAATTGGGCTATCAAATGCATAAAGAATAGTTGAAATCGGACTGGTAGTTCTAGAGATTACCCCCCTACATACAAACAAACAAACAAATTTTACCTCTTTAAAATATTACTATAGATAGGCTCGCGTTTGCCTTCAATCAATGGTAAGTGATACCGATAGCGATAGACCTATGTGGTCGACAGTGGAGCATGCTTGCTTGAAGTTACCTATTCACTCTCGCCTTGAGACATCCAGGTTATAGCTTTCGAGAAAAGCAGACTCTTAATATGGCAATACTTCGACATGCTTTCTATATCAAATAAATGGCCTATAGTAGTTTAGCCCAGTTAGTTGTCCCGACAGTTCTGTAGTCATTAAGCGGTCAGTCCTCCTTGGGTAATTACACTATCTCAAAATTTTACTACCAGAAGATAGATAGTCATCAAGCTCTTGAAGTAATTGTTTCTTTTTAGGGTACAATGTGAAAACACTGATCACTTTTGATGTTTGCTATACAAAATAAAACGCTATACTTTTGCAATAATGGATGCAACTGGCTTTACGAGTATCTCATTTGTTTTTTTGTGAAGTCACTTGCGTCATAAATAATATGACAAGTTTCTCTATATTGCTCATTTAAATTTAAATTTTCTTTTGTTCCCCTTTTTTATTTTTATTAATATTTCTCGTATTACACCGTTCATGTATTTAATTAGGTTCACTGCGAACAAGGTGCGATGAAAAGGACTATTTGTGCACGAAGTAACAGTAGAACACTGTCTCCTAAGGCACAGGTTTCCCCTAGTTTAGGAGGCAGGGTTTCCACCATTCCAGACACCTTTTTACAACCAATTATTTTTGTAATCTACATTTACTACAGTCAAACGGGGTGAATAGGGACGCAGGGGTGAATAGAGACGAAACTTTAGAAGGGATTTTAACCTTGAAATAATATAGTTTATTGCCAAAAAGGACTCTTAATGTGTTTATTGTAATATAATTAACGATTAAGTGCTCTTGTTGGGGTCAAACTAAATTATTTCAAGGTTAAAATCCCCTTTAAAGTTTCGTTTCTATTCACCCCTGCGTCCCTATTCACCCCGTTTGACGGTACTTATTGTAACAAAGGTATTTAGTATCAATAAAGTTATATTATATTATTATTATTATTCTACTATGGTTAATTAATATTTTCATAATAAACACAACTTTCTGTACAATAAAATTATCCCCATAAACGAACCTCTGTCTTCATAGTGAAGACAGAGGTCCGTTTATAGGGCTAGGCAGTCTTAACACGATATTTGTCCAGCAAATTGATCCTTGGATGCACGTCTATCAATATTAAATTATTGGCCGTAATCTAATAGAGCATACGTGAGAAGTTTATCCAATATTGATTGTAAAGCTCGGTTTACACTTACGTGCAGTCAGGTGCTTAAAAATCAATATTTCGACTGTGAACTGGCAACCGTACTATCTCATATTTTGGAGATTTTCACGTTTTGGTACACATTTTTTATATTAGAAAGAAACGTGCAATGTTATATTTGTTATAATTACCTACATAATTAAAATATTTTAAAACTACGTGTTTTTTATGCTATTTATTCGACGCAAACATGGTTTTTCTTCAATTTGTTAAGTGGTCAAATTTCAGATAGTACTGGTTGCCAGTTCACAGTAGAAATGTAGTGTTGCACATGTATTCCAATAAACTTCGAGACCTCAGGTATACCAACACAATATCTAGAATTGATTATGAATGTGATCAATCAAGGAAGGGATCACTACAACTTTATAATTATGTAACACGTGTGTGTGACAATTATACCTGTTGACGCCGTATTTGTATCCGAACGTGTCAACCGTAGCAGGCAACAACCAATAGCTGTATTCTGCAGCCGCTACCAATAGCGGCCCATAAACATGACGTGATAATACGCAACCAATGGCGTGACCGCCACATCACGCCATACTCGCCGCCCGCTGATGAACGACGGCCACGCCGCGCGCCGGCCTTGGACACTTGCTCGACTGCCACCTCCATAACAGCATATTTTGTGCTCCCTATTTTCATAGTTTAATAAGTCTAATTGTAATCCATCCATATTGTCTTTATCTATTTTAAAGCCAATTAAACCAAGTATTAAGTTCCTAATCTATTATTTTATTAAAGTTTGTTCCCTATATCGAACAATACCTACCATTTATTATTTCTTTCTTTAAACAAGAATTTATTGTTGTAAAAGCAGCGGTTGTCCAGTGGTAACGGCCGCAACTTACCAACAGTAGGTCATAGGTACGAAACCATACCTACAGGCATACAAAAAAAAAATACAAAAAAAAAAAAATTTATAAATGTGTAAATTTTTTCATCACCGCTGCTCTCAAAACGGTGAAGGAGACCATCGTCAGGAAACCCGGACCAAAAATTCGAAGACATGTGACATCTACCAACCCGCACTGGGCTTGCGTGGTAGATTACGGCCCATTCCCTGTTACCGAGAGAAGGCCTGTGCCCCAGCAGTGGGACATTATAGGCTGATTATGCTTTTGCTGCAAAATAGTACTCGGCTGTGACAATTTCTTAGTGACCATTTAGGGTAGGTAATTACGCGTGAAAAGACGTAGGGGTTAATTTAAAGGGGGTGGCCACTGGAGTGCCGGCTAATAAAGAAGTATGGAACAAAAAGACATTCCGCGCCGACCCCCAATCTAAATATATATTAGCTATAATAAAGCTGAAGAGTTGGTTTGTTTCAACGCACTTATCTCTGAAACTGCCAGTCGGATTTAAAACAATATTTTTGCATTTGATAGCCCAATTCTTGAGGAAGGCTATAAGCTATGTAGCATCACGCTACGACCCTTAGAAGCCGAGCAAACAGAATAATAGTCAGACAGAATGCTTAGCGAAAACGAATAATAGTGCGGGTGGGGTAGGGGGGGGGGGGTGCTGAGGGAGTTTTACAAAAAGGAGAATGCCAGGTTTCCTCAAAGACTCGGCCAGAACCGACAAAGATAAATTATATATTATAAAAAGGGAAAATAGTTATAGAATTTGATAGTATAATAATAAGTCTTTCAATAGAAGTACACCAAAAAACGGGACATGAATTCCATTTTTCGTGTGAAAAGTCGCTGTTTACGGAGTACGCAACGTAACGCACTCAAATCATTGTGCTTATGGGTGCATGCAACGGTACAGAGTTCGTGGGGGTATTTAAAGTTGTTTTATAACATTAATACAAATAAATAAAAACATGTTTTCGTAAAAAAGTTGGAATTTTGACCTTCAATATCTCCGTTACCAGAAGGTTCCCAGGTATGGTCTAGTAAGTACAATACGGGGAGTACAAGTGACTCTCGGCTTCGTTACGGGTCCTTTTTACACTCGTTATATTCAAAAATAACTGAGCGCTATTTATTATTATTATTACGAGGTACGGCTTATGACAGTATTAAATTCACTTACGTAGCTTCATATTGATATTTTAATAATCGATTTGCAACTGCAATTTCGTACGAATATTATTTTATTTTGGTATTAGCAACATTTCTAATTGAAATTGTAGCTATTTAATGCGTTGAAAACTTGAATAATAATTTAAATTACTTTTTATTAGTCCTTACGGTTTTCTATTATGAATTATCATTATTATAGAAAGTCTGTCGGACGCTACACGATTCGAGTCGATTCTTGGCATTGTCCTTGGCTGATATTTTAGTATATTGTGTATTTTACGTCTTCCACGCAAACAAAGTCGCGGGGAGAAACCATTAAATTGGAATAAAGGCAAGAATGATGAAGAAGGAGGCAGTAGAATGATGACTCCACCACTTTTTCTGGAATACAATCAATGGGCACGTTCACACAAACAAAACCCCTAACAACACAGTCATAATGAACGTAAACGCATTACTCGTGTCACTTATCACTGTAGACGTGACTATCGAATCGTGCCCGATCATTCCCGAGCGTGGCCGAAATGACAATAGGACTATTGTCACCTGGGTGCCGGTCTCAGAGGTTACTGGGACACACACGGCTGGAATTTGTTATTAGCATACCTATGGATTTTGGGGGATGAATTTGAATGTAAATTGCATGTGGAGGGGACTGGTAATCGTATTGGCAAGACAAAGGACGTCTATATGTTGGTAACTGATGAGTCATTCATTCAGTTGACTCATGGGGCACTCTCCAAAACCTAAGAGGTTACATATTATCATAACTATCATACATACTAAGTTCTCTTCTACGACGCATCTCCAGTTTAAACGCGACCTAATCCTGCCAATCATAACTATTGGATTACCTCTCTAAGTAAAGCCCCCGTGTGGCGAAAATTAAGCACATGCAGATTCCTGTATAGCTGTTAAGTAACTACGAGTACCTACTAGGTTGTAGAAGTGATGCAAGAGGTTTATGACAATTATTCCACTTCAGCGCTCTAATAAAGCGCGTTTAGAATGTGTTCGAATAGAACAATTGATGACACACACACATATAACTATTTATTAACGATTTTCACATGAAAACACTTACTTCTTTTTTTCAGAGAATAGAATACTCGTACTCTCTATTATGTTATCATCATCATCAGCCTACAGCAGTCTACTGCTGGACATAGGCCTCTAAAATTGCACGCCATTTAGCTCGATTCTCACTAACTCTCATCCATGAAATAATTTACTCAAAGTAACGTGCCTGTCTGAGTTCGAACCTACGACCTACAACTCGTAAGTCACGGCCGCTGGCCACCACTGCTCCATTACAGTCGCTCCATGTAAAGTACTGGTATTCAGCTGCATTCGGTTATACTGGAGGCCAACCAAAACATAGAAAAACGCAAATAGTTAATGTTACTCCGACAGTATTTTTTATCCGAAATTCACTTCTCCATACCTATTTTAAATGCGAAACTAAAAAAAAAAAACATTTATTTCTAACAGCACAATATTTGGAGACTTAAAGCAGTGTTCGGTATTAATTAATACATTAGTATCGTTACTATCAATCGTAAGGTGGGTAAAACTATTTTTTTTATAAGTATATGCAAAATATTTAGACACAAAATTGTGTAAAGGAAGTTGTTGTGTTGATGTTTGTATGATGTTGTGTGTTGATGTAATTGGTGTATGTGACTGAATGTGTGTGAATACGTGATATGTTTTTGTATTTATGATAGGCTTACCAATAGCTTTTCTGTGTTAACATAATTAATCTGAAGTAGAAACTCATTTAAAATCTTTTTGCAATTATAGATTGACGAATCAAAACTAATCTAAACTAATCTTCTCATGCCTTCTAACGGCTGAACGCATTTCAATGAAATTTGGCACACAGGTATAACCTTTTTTTTTTAGGGTGTGAAATCATCAAATGACTTCACCCGCTCTGGGCGGAGCGGGAGGGCGTGTCAGACCCCTAAGTACTGACTAAAACCCACCCGTGTTCCTTCACTTGCCTGTGCCGGGGGCCACGGTGACCCTTTCGGAGTTTCCCGCAAACCTGGCAGGCATCGGCCCTAGCGAACCCCGTCATTCAGGTATGACCTAGGTAGCACGCTTCCGTGGGATAACTATCAACGTCCATGCGTGTGACCCGGCGCGGCGGCCAAAAGCTAGTTTGTTCAAATTAAGCGCGTTATTTCTTCCACTAACACTGAGATTTCCTTTTAGCACGCAATAAATATTACTATGCTTTTACATAAGGTTGAAATTAACATAAATAAAGTCATAATACCGCAGTCAGTGCCACCTATCTCAGGAGACGAGAAGAGGAGAAATGGTTCCATCTCACAAAGGAAACGTTTCAGTAATAAGCTGCTTCAGTAAAGTATACGTTTTAGAATAAATATAAATCTGGTGCATTTCCCTAGGAACTTGGGCTTTTTATTATGGGTTTCGTTTGATATTCTGCATTTTTAACCGACTTCAAAAAGGAGGAGGTTATCAATTCGAATGTTTATATTTTTAAGAGGCTTATACGAATCATCAAAGAAACTATAGGCACATCATTTGCTTTAAAAAGCAAGTAACTATAAATAAAGCCTCTTTTGATAATTTTGGGAGTTAAAAACATTCTGCTAGAGCAAGTAGAGCAACCGCAAAAAATCTGAGGCAGTAAAAATTTATTGCAAAATACGAATACGATAAAAAGTGGCAAGTAATTAAATACACTTAAATCTGTTGCCTTAAAATTATTATTACACATTCACACTAGCTATCCAGGCACAAATCTCTAAAACCAGACAAACTTTACTTATAAATCATCCATCCTTAAATTTTGAACTTAGGTTAATGAAACTTTCCTACTAATATTGGAAAATATACATTTCATTTTCTAAGCCAGCATATAAACACAAGGCTCTGTGAGCAGAGCTTTGAAATTAGCTGAGTGAGCTCAGCAAAGGTATTTTACTTTCCTAGCAACAAAACTAAAAACTTAAACACATAAATCGACTCTCCTGGCATCTTGCCGAAACACATTCGACGTTTTAAGACCTTTTACGTCCTCTTTCATATACGACTGAACGTAAACATAGGCGGGCATAAAAGTAGGTCCCGACATTGGTACTTATTGAGGTTTTATTTTTCGTGTCCTGGACGTAGGTAGAATGGAATAATAAAGCCAAATGTGTAGTAACTGGAATAAGAAAACTAAATAATAACAAATGAATGTTGAATATCGTCGCAATAAATAATACTTACTTACTCAGAGCAGTGGTGGCCCAGTGGTAACGCCCTCGACTTACGAGTTGTAGGTCGTAGGTGCTAACCCAGGCAGGCGCTTTACTTTGTGTAAATTATTTCATCACCACTGCTCTCAAACGGTAAAAGAAAACATCGTGAGTAGACATGTGACATCCACCAACACGCACTGGATCCGCGTTGTGGATTACGGCCCACTCCCTCTCATCGAGAGGAGGCCTGTGCCGCAGCAGTGGGTACATTACAGGCTGATTATGCAATGTTGAAAACCGTTAAAATAAATTATACTTTGAGGTCATTTTTTTTTAATGTAAGTAGTTGAGGTAGTAGGAATGAATTAAGGGGACTACATGACCTAAACGCAAGTTTTTTAGCGCCTAAAAGTTTGAGATCCACTGCAGTAAATTAAATCAGAAAAATATATGATATTCTTCTGGATACACGGTTGACAATGTTAATACATTCAAACGTAGATTAAGGCAATACATCGCAACCTTTGAAATAACATAAAACAGAATATGCCAATACAATGTCTTCAACACCCTAGAGGTAACTAGTGTTAATAGTAATAATTATTTAAGTTCATAATGAGAAATAAAGTTCTTTAAACCCAACCCAGATAGTGTGTTGAAAACATAATACAACTAATTTGGTACGATAGAAAAAAGTCACGAAGATACCTCTAAAAATTTCTTTTAACGATTAAAAACCATACTAATTGTAATTATACATGCAATCATTATGTTTTTTTTTCAGATTGTTCTTCAAGCCAATATTAACGTAATAGTGTTTTAATTTTTTAGTCCAATCAATAGATTTTTTGGAAATAGAGAATTAGTTTATATTATGCAATAAATTACCAGCTTCGTGTCATCGCGCTTCTCTTTCTTTTGTATGCAGTCCGACAGTGACCGCGCTGCTGTTGTCAGCCCCATAAGTAGAAGAACTCACATTATTCAAGACCTGTATTTTAGCCACGCTTTTATTGCCACATCATAGTCCAATGTTATCTGAGGCTATCATTGATACGCACGTTATCAGCGATATTAATATTCTGTAAATTCTACAAAACATGAGTCGTGTTTTACACAGTTTTTCTAAATACAAACGCTGCTTTTTATTATTATACATAGAGTCCAAATTCAAGCACGTTTGTGTTTCACGTGACAACTTAACCGGTCAATCCTGTGGTGCCTTTGAGCAAACTCAAAGCCTCCAGCTAGAGGAAGCACGTTTGTGCATGAACTTTACTATTTCTAGCCTTCCATTTATGCCTCTTGCACTCTATCGCTGTGGTCTGCGATAACGTCATGGCAGGAGTAAATAAAAAAGTAAAAATCTATCGCGTCTCGATGCGTTGAAGGCGATAAACGAGCAACGGATTTTCTGGTACAGATTTCTGCAGGTGGGATCCACGGCAAGAAATCTTTTATTTTTATTTTTTATACTATGATTCTTTATATGTGGCGCATAAGTTAATATACGGGGCTATTTTACTCGCAGCGATCGGTACCGACTTGCCTTTTACCGGTAGCATGCGTCTTTATGCAAGCATCCTAACCAATTAACAGTGTATTGTTGATTGAATACTGGTCTCAAGGGGCGCCTAAATCCAAATCATGTTTATAGTTCCTGAAAAATGTTTAAAAAAAAAACAGTTACATTTTTCAGTAGCATCAATCATCAACTGTCTTATTTCATTAAAGGAAATAATCAGCTTTTTCCTACAAACTCAATATAAAGTGCTAAAATTATATAAATCTTTTTACACGAATAATGTGCCTACAGAGTATCAGTATATTTCCAGCGTAAATGAGAGAGCTTACTGAAATGTTTACCTACATTACTTTATTATGCAAAAATAAGGCCTTTCACAGGCTATCTAGCTTAAGAAACGTAAAATTGAAATTGTTTTAGATAAAAAGTAAAATAAAACCTTTAAACCTGCAGGAATCTGGATTATACTTTTTTTAGGAAATGTTTACTAAGATCTTATTATCTTCGATTATAGGTACCATGTTTACTAGTCCTTCAATATAAACAAATTAAACTAAAGACTCATAAAATCAAATATGGCTGGATCAGCTCAAGTAAAAATGTCATGTTAACATATTGAGACCGCTTCTGCCAAACGGTCTGAGTAGGGCAAAAATTTAAAGTTAGTTTTCAGCATGAACACCGAAGAACTGATATGATTAGCTGCAGAGCCAGCGCAAACTGTGCGGCTTGTCGCTGTGACTAGACGTCGAGCTAAATTTTACGTATGCGACTAGTTGTTACGACTTACGACAGACGTCGCACTGGAAGCGATAATTTTCTTTGAGTGTTCGAGAGAGGGTCGTGTTATTCATCTTGTGAGTGAATATAGAGCCTATTATTGCGTTGCTCTTGGTGCTTATCGTGCGACGGTGAAGGCGCAATACAAACACACGTGCATTCTTCTCAGCGCTCACAGGAAGACTGACGCCGACTATCGCATGCGACTGTCGTCGGGTGTGCGCGTCGCGTGCACAGTGCGTCTAGTCACTGCGACTATAGGCAAGAGCGTGCGACTCCCCTAGCCTGTCGTTGCGACGCTGCAACTCGACGGCAAGTGTGGGGAGCATTGAACAAAATATATGGAAATTACCGGCCGCAGCTGCAGCTGTCGCAGTTGCACGTCGCATAGTGTGCACCGTGTCCACCATTTAATATATTTCGGAACAAGTGTCAATCTGTCTTTACTTATAATCCAATTAATTTGAACTTATCAGGTCACACCAATTTACACACGACACACACGACGACGACACGGTTGGCGCAGTGGTTAAGCGATTGACTGCTGCGTTACGTGTCGCGGGTTCGATCCCCGCACGGAACAAATATTTGTATGACCTGCAAGTAGTTGTTCCGGGTCTGGCTGTTTGTGTTATGTGAGTTTAAATGTTTCTAAACGCACCCACGATACAGGAGAAATTCCTAGTATGGGGCAACGTTTTTTAAAAAAAGAAAGAAAGAAGTCTATGTTAAGTGTAAAAAATTAAGACCACAATTTACTTAAACGCTTAAAACACAAACAACAAAAATTATAAATTAGATCACAGCTTGAAGACTTTCTTAATTCAACTGAACATTCCGTTCCAAAAATTCAACAAATCTTTTTCATTAAAATTCCCGGGAACATCTTGTAGGAGCATGAAAACGTATAAAAACCGCTGTTGAGCCGTTAAGATAAAAGTTTACTCGATTTATGGGACATCGGTTGGGTCAAGAGCTCCACAAGAAAGGTTTAGGCGGGAGAAGACGCGATAAAAGCAGCTGTTTGCAGTTTTGAATGTGGTTTAAGACAATGGTTGAAAGCGGGGACACGACTTCGATCCTTGCTATAAAGTTTGGGTCGGTATAGATTGAGTTCTGAGACGTAATCTCGGGGAAAACTTTCTGAACGATGAGTATATTATATTATTTAGATTATATTATATAATTATTTTAATCTATTTATATAATTCCGTTTACTAATATTATATGGTAGCTTGTTTGACGTTAGTTCGCAAACGGAAGTTCCCAACATTATTTTGCTACGACTAAAGTACATCAATTGACCAATGTCATAACTATAAGAATGAAGTTGCGGACGGCATTCGTGTCCCAACCGTCGAGTCGTGCAGACGTTCATAATGTTAAGTGTAAAACTGTGCTGAGTAACTGTGTTATGTGTTATGTATGATTGTGTTGAACGATTAAACGATAAACGTATTATTACTACACGTATTGGTACAAGTGAAATGTTATTAGTTCTAAACAATTAAATAAGAAAACGCGCCTGATATTTTGGGAGTATTCGAAAACTATATCTACTTACCGATTACCGATAAGGATTCCATCGTAATGGATATTATGAATCGAATCAAAGAAAACGTCACTCACTCTCGCCATTTGATTGTCGCGATGCTAGGGAAGATACTTATATCCAGTAATGTACGAGTTTTCACTCATAATTATGATGATCATGATATTTGTATTAACCTATTGAATTCTTTCAAATAAGCTCACAGCTCAAAACAAAACAGTGCTTGTATTACATGACACGCAAGTCACTCACAGGCAAAATAAAAACCTCATTTCACAACAACCGGTTTCAACACCACCAGAAAAAAAAGAAGAAAAATATTCGAAAATAGAACGATAACAAACCACCTCCCCTAACTTGATCTCTAATCTCACATATCGCGACCTATCGCTACACAATGAAAGTATATCGAGTAGAGGCTTTGCTCCTTTCGATACAATCGGGATTCAATCCGGTGCCGAGCCCTGTATTGGAGGGTAGTCAGGAATTCACTTGCGACTACGTGGCTCGAATGGAAACATTTTTGCTACTGTATTTATGATTGGCGTTAGGTTTTGAGGGGAAGTTAACTTTGTTATGTTGGGTAAAAATATGGTTAAATATACTTTTTCGTAGGGTATTTATTAACGATTCGTGCCAAATTTTCCGCCCAGCTGTAAATTCTTCTCACTACTCACACTCATAGATATGAGCTTAGGTAATCCTAAGCCTTGTTTAGGATTACCTAAGCTCATATCTATGAGTGATACTCATGAGTTATCTTTGGGTAGTTCAAGACAACATGCTTGAACTACCCAAACATAACTCGTGTGTTACATAAACGTTTTTATTCTCGAAAACAAAGCGAATATACAACAATTCATACATAAGGCAAAGCAGTAAATGATGAAGGCACAAAAGCTGTGCAGCCAGGCGGTTTTAGAAATATGACAGCAGCTTCCAGGCTGCCAGTCAATCTAACATGGCCCCGGACGCCCTATCATGAATGCGCGAAGTATACGCAACGTACATAAGTTCGAACAATTTTTGAATCCATTCTAATATTATGAATTCTAAAGTAACTCTGACTGTATTTTTTTTATTTAAGATGGGTTTGCTCTTGACTCTGGTCTAGGTCAGTGGCGACAGAGACAGAGTCGACGATGGAGTGAGCTTACCCAGAATAAGCCTGTTCACTCTCACTTTGAAGAGATTAGGGTTGTATGCGTTCGGAAACACCACCCACTCCACTCCCACTCTCCACTCTTTTGCTTTTTATTCTTTTTATTTTCGTATGTTACCTTTTCAAGCGTAAACCACTGAACGGATTTTAATAAAATTTGGCAAGGAGATAGATGGCATCCTAGGAAAGCACAATTATGCTACTTTTGTTCCGGTAGCACATTCCCGTGGTATAATTTAATTTCGGACATCCAGGCGGGTAACGCTACGGGCAAAAGCTAGTAAAAAATCTAACCCTCATAATCTTTAAGCATTTTGGTTAAAATGTATGCGGCAAGCACAACGACTATCACCCATACATATGAATAAAGTCTCGAAACTAAATAAATATTAAATGCGGAAAGAGAGTTTTCAATTTTAAAATCATTAGATTTAACGTCAAGTACGTTGCGTTCTTGCTAGACCCAAGGAGCCTTAGTTTCAGTAGGCTAATCGGCTTCATACCGCACCTCAACTGGCCGGCGAGTGCGTTAAAACCCATATCAAATTATCAACCATATCATTGTTGAACAGTCCTTTCTACGCTTCGATCAACAATACCAACTAGATAACGGGTCTCGTTGTCCACGCCATCTTCATGACTCCAAGACGCAACAACTTAAAATCAAACGCGGCATACGCCATCTAGCGTTGAAAGGAAGAAAACTTTCATCAACTTCGAATTCGGTCGTTCCTTATCTTGGTCACATTCGATTACTCCTATTCAATCTCATTCACGCGCGCCTCCGTTAAAAATTATGTACTGTATTTCATTCCTTCCCTTTTAATGAACCGTCGACTGCAAGCAAAATATTGTTAATCCAAACCGAATCTTTATACAATATATAACTACTACTAAACAAGTCGCTTCATTTCTGGAGAACAAACCTGATCCTGCACACTCGTACAAAATCAAAGCCAAATACAGTCCGCGTGAAAAAAGTATAAAACAGTTACAAGTTCAACCTAATTACAACCATGACACCTAGTAATAACGTCGTGTTTACATTGACTGCGTTTCAAGCGAACTAAACAAAATAAGAGCTCACGTCTCAAGTGCGCTGTTATTTACCGAGATGTATTTCTTGCGCCGCGCCGACCTGATAACTAGTCGGTATTGTTGACCGAAGTTTCTATCAGATATATTAAAAAGTAAAACAGAATCTGTATGAAATTAACACCCAAATAAGTTAAACGGAACTTAAGTGGAAGTGGTAAAACAGGCCGTAAAATGGTCTCGGATCAGCGATCTGCAAAACAAATAATATTTTTTGTAAGCATGTTCACACTTGAGCGGTGTGAGCGCTCGTGGCTCGGTTGTAACTTTGTTACCATTTCACGTCCCTATACGGTGTATTATATCTTACATGTCATATTAAATAAACATTCACGGTACGAAAATCACGCGTTTTCGCATCAATCATAAATATTAAGTTAACCGTGAACGTGTTTATCTTTGTAAATAACACATACGGAACGAATTACCTACATCAACTGCTTCAAATTAAATATTTAAACGCATTATTTTCCACAAAACCAATATCCCAGTGCGCCATATTTTGCTTACTAATTAGGACGAGTAACTAAAAATATACTTTAATTGCATTGCGATGGATGATTGATCACACAATGTATCGTAGGAATTTAGAGGCTTTTAGAGGTTTCAAGGCACAGAGAGATAGAATTGGGTGTTGACTAACATAGGGCATAAGATTTTACTAACACAATAGGTACCTAGAATTGTAATAATTGTATTTATTTGTCTGTATTTTTTTTATGATTTGTAATTGTATGGATTATTTTAACTGAATTAAACTGATTAATAATAATTGCCTTCTCTGCCCACCACAGCTTACTAAGGCCCACTTACAGTGCAAACACTAAACACGTTTGTTTATTTATTTATTTAAACGAGTTCTAAACGAGTTTAAAACATGATACTGCTTCAGTCAAATGTTTGAGGAAGACAGCGACAGAAAGATGTTTGAAATATTGTTTTGCGATTAAGAAAGAAAGAAAGAAAATACGTTTATTTGCGGTAAACATGGCGCAGACAACAAACACATACACAAAAAATAACCAACAAGTTCGGGGAAAATATGTATCACAACCTATTTAGTGACTAGCTACAGCTTGCGACTTCGTCCGCGTCATCACGTTGCATTGTCCGCCCGCGTTATTATTTTTTTTCTTTTATCTCGGCTCCTAAGGGTTGTAGCGTGATGTACATTTTTTTCAAATCCCTGTCGGTAATATTCAGAGATTAGCGCGTTTAAACATAACAAAAAACTCTTCAGCTTTAATATTAGTATAGATAGTGATAGTATACATAGATTTGTGGTGCAAGCTTTTACTTCGCTATCTAGAACATTAAGACAGAAATTGGAGAACGATCAATGCCTTGATTTACTTTTATTTCTATACCATAAAATTCTTTATCATTAACTGTACAACAAATAAAGATATACCGACCATTTATTAATTTACGAGGCAATAAAACGGTTCGTTATCAAGAAACTACGTATATACCACGTCTGGCCTAATGTTCTCGACATTGTGTAGTCAGCAGAATAGTTTGGCGAGGGAATAAATCAACATAATTTATGGCAAAATGATTGTTATGGAAGTGACGATTATTAAAAAAAAAACCTAAATAGATTAAAGGCGCTAGAAAATTTATAAGAGTCAAAAAGGGGCGCATTATAACATATGCTGTAACACAAATATATTTGTGAAAAAACTTTTTTAAATTTAGCACACACACGAGTGTCGTCAAAGATTCAATCCACAGCGCAAACCCAACATATATTAAAAGTTAATTATAGTAACCCCGTATACTGAACGTTTTTGCCGACTTTACATCATTACTCTCTCGTTTCGGTATTTTGTTCACGAAGGATTTGTGTAATCGGGTCAGACAGATAAAATAGCGATTCTTGCCTTAGGCCCTGTTTACATAAGGGCCGTGTGAGTACCTCTCCAGCAGTAACCAAATACCCGTATTTACTGTAATAAAAGGTAAAGTTTCAGGTTTCAGTTGGCTCTTTGTTACACGTGGGATTGAAAAGGGATTTTGTACCAGTTTTGACCTTTTAAATTAAATAACATTTAAAAATGTTGGTGTCACTTTGTAATTAGACGTGTGACTAAAAAAGGAACGCAATTGCTACGCAGCTACGAGTTTTGCTAGTTTGGCTACGCGTTTGGTACGACTGCTGCGAGCATTACTGTTTGCTACGAATCTACTACGCCAGTCCAGTCTAGTGAACTAAGAAAGAAAGAGAAAGAAAGAATAACGTATATTTGGACACAGCTCGTGAAACACAAAATACAAATAACAAAATAAAAAAGTGAAAATTACTTCTACCAAACATTCGAACACCACTCAAAATTCAAAGAAACTTTCCACCATTTCAATGAACACAACTCCAAAGCTTTTCAGTTCTACCAACCTCATAAAAAAGCCAGCAACCCATTGAAAACTGTGTACAAGTCCTTACGCTATCTCTCCACGTCCTCAAACCGGCGAAATGAATTTTGTGCATGACGTATTCACTGTTTATACCGGTTTTATTCGAAAATGGAAGATCCCTATTGCTCCAAATGGTTCGGCAATCTCCGGAAATCTTCGGGATTTGGATCCTCGTTTGATTGATGTTTGTCATTCAGTAGGGATCGTCACACGATTGAGCACAAATTGTTTGTTTTGACATATCGTGAGACTGCGGATTCCGTTCTTGCTAAACGGTTTCCGATATTTAATATTATTTGGGGCGTAAGGTTTTATTTTGGGTAAACAAATTGGTATGCTGATTATTTTGTACTATTATTTTATGGACCTCAGAAAATCAACATACTTTGTACCAAGTTAAGGTCTCATTTTTAAAGGCGTACCGGTTCAGAAGCATTGTGAGCCGTCCCTTTACCCACGTGTGACACGAACTATAATTAAGTAATTGGCTCATGCTATGGCGAAAAATTGCCAGTTACCGTGGTTGGTAGGTGAATTTTCTAATTTATTTTTCAGATTTTTTCACAGAGGTCACATTTTTTTCCTTTGAACTTTAAAATCTTTTACAGTTTATCGATAAGGCTCAATCTTTGCCCATTTTAAATTATGATAAACTAGCTGACCCGGCGAACTTCGTACCGCCTAATTGTTTTGCCTTCCCGGAACCTCTCCACTAACACTTAAACTTTATGGTATGGTATTAAAGTTCATTAAGTATTATTAAGAATCGATTGTATGGGAGTATAGAAAAGTGTTGTTTTTAGACCTTTTCAGGATTTTTAAAAAAAAATTCTCTCTGTAAGGTTATCCTCGTACTTCAAGGAATATTCTAAAAAAAGAATTAGCAAAATCTGTTCAGCTGCTCTCGAGATTTGCGCTTAGCAACACATTCAGCGATTCATTTTTATATTATAGATAAAACAATCTCTCTAATATCATAATTGTATGTTCTTTGCACTAACATAACATACATAGTCAGCCTATAATGTTCCCCCTGCTGGGACACAGTCCTCCTCTCGGTGAGAGGGAGTGGGCTGTAATCCATCACGCGGGCCCAGTGCAGATTGGTATATGTCACATGATTGTCTTCGAAAATGTTGTTCTAGGACATGCCAGTTTCCTCATGATGTTTCCCTTCACCGTTTTGCACTTGATTCATGATTACTACTATATATATTTTTATAGATGTATAGAGAGTATTAAACTTAAAGTCATTAAAAAAAAAATATACTATCAATCAAAATATGCACCCATGCTATCGAGGCATCTCTGCCAGCGCGCGCAGTGGTAATTTTTCAATGCTCTTCTTGAAGAAGTCAGGTGTACGGGAGCCAACAAACTCTTCAAACGCATTTTGTACTGCCTCTCGGGTATGGAATTTTTTTCCCTGCCAAGAAGTTGTCCAAATTCTGGAAAAAGT
Organism: Brachylomia viminalis; assembly: GCA_937001585.2. Classification (NCBI taxonomy): domain Eukaryota; kingdom Metazoa; phylum Arthropoda; class Insecta; order Lepidoptera; family Noctuidae; genus Brachylomia; species Brachylomia viminalis. The sequence continues at coordinate 24,369,212 of OW443294.2, read as the reverse complement.
AGAAGTCTGTCAGCGCACGGTCTGGTGAGTACGGTGGAGGACGCCAAACATCCAACCCTAGCTCTTATAGCTTAGAGACCGTCTGTTGTGCCGTATGAGGTCGAGCGTTGTCGTGTAGGAGCAGCGGGGACGAGCGATTAACTAAGGCTGGCCGATGATTTGCGAGCTTCTCCATCATTGTATCCAGTTCCTCACAGTAGTGAATTAATTAACGACTGCGTTCCTGCATGATGTGATGAGTGATGACGGAAGAGGCCTAAACCAAACGGTATGTTTTTCTGTGTACGTTTTACGAACTATCACAATAATAGGTATTTACCTATGAAGTTGCCGTTTTATAATACTCGCCATTTCAAACGTAATATATGTATGGCTGGAAATAAATTCTAAATCCAAATGAATGTTTTGCATTGAAAATGGAATGATTCTCCATCATTGTGTCCAGTTCCTCACAGTACACATCCGCAGTAATACTGGTGACATTTGGTAAGAAGCTGTGATAAATTATACCGCTACTAGACCACCAAACAGTGACCATGACTTTTTAGGTGTAACTTTTCGTTTGGGGCATTGCCTAAGCGCTGAACCAGGGGTCTAACCAACATGATGACCGCTTTGTGATTATTAAAAAGAATTCTTTTTCCATCGCAAGTGGCTATGTAGTTCTAAATCCCTTCGTCTCTGTGTCTTTTAAGCAACGCAGAGATCGTTCAGTTCGCGCGGCACCCACTTATCAAGTATTTTTACCTTGCCAATACCAATATTGTTTTGATGCTAACGTTGAAAGCTGCTGCTAACTCAGCCGTAGATTGAGTATCGAAAGCTTCCTCTATCGCCTTTAATTCTTCGTTGTTGACTTTAGTTTTCAGGCGAAAATTTCCATGTCAGAAGCGTTCAAACTAATAACGAGTCGGGCGTTCGTTTTTAGTGTTCACTCCGTACACGTAAATAATGTTGCGAGCCGTTTGTGCGGCATTGCTACCGCGACGGAACTCGTATTCCATAATTACTCGTTTTTTTATATTGATGAAAAAGATACAAATGTAGTGAAAACAAAACACTAATCAATAAACAAATGACTGAATTTGAAAATAGAATTCCATAATTTTAAATAAAATTCATTTTAATTTAGAATTTATTACCAGCCATACATAAATTATGTTCCAAATGGCCAGTATTGTAAAACGGCAACTTCATAGGTACCTATTATATGTGTAAGTATTTATTGTATATATACTGCTACTACTCTATTACTACTACTCTCTCTACTCTACTTTTGTTTTTTGTAAGTGTACTACCTGCAGTATTTTCTCTCTTTCTCCCTTAATCTATCCAAAGGTCTTTAAAAGATCGACGCGATGAGACCGCGCGTTGTGTCACCCTTTGTAGATTTTTTACATGTTTATCTGTATTTTTATGGTGTACATATTAAGAGTCGTCAGAGTCGTTTATCGCAATAAATCCAATGAAATCTTATCAACGTGAACTCATACAGCATAATTGATTTGCAGAAAGGTAAAACCGCTTAAACCCATTTATATTATTTATTACAATGTAAATAAAGGTTGAAAGGAAGAGGGCCAACCTTTTTTCCAGTATCACGCCTAAATCAACGGATTATTAATTACTCTGGCAACCTTTTTATACGTCTTTAATAGATGTCCTAATGCCTCTGGGGGTAAAAACACGGTTCTGACAGCTGTCAAAAGTATTTATAAATCTTTTTTGGTGGTAACTTAATCCTTAAAGTAACATAGGAAGTACAGGATGCTAATTACCAACTTTATAAAAGAATTGGTGGAGGGGTTTTTTTTTAATCATCTGACTTTCTTTTAGAGATGTTCATACCTACATGACATTACATGATTCAGAGACCAGCACTTTGTATAAGTAGTTGAGAAAAGTAGCCGAAAGATTTTTATTAGAAAAAAAAATGCACAAAAATATCTCACAAGTGTTTCTCAGGCGAAAGGTTATCATGAAGATTGTTTATTTAGTTATTTATTTAAATAACATGGGAGACTTACAGCTAAAACAAACAGATTAAGGACAGTACATTAGTCTGAAAGCCAATTACAGGTCTCCACTTATAAAATACAGAGAAGAAAAAATAAATTCTAAGGACAAATTAAATGTAAATAATAATATAATTATTTAGAATTTATATTTAGACAAATCAATAATTATTTTTTACTTGTTTAAGTTCCCTCTGACACTCGTAATCACTTTGTTACCTTTACCAATACACACAGAATTTGAAAAAGAAAACAACAACTACTAAGATCTTGTTAAAACGTTTTGAAGGTGTTTAATCTTCATCATTAAATGTTCTAACATTTGAATTACGCACTTGCGCTTGGCGTCTTTGACAATTGCTATGTATGTAAGTAATTAGGAACGTATACATACTATGTATATATCATATATATACGAGTATCTTATTGAAGATACAAACGCAGGCCTCATTCGCTCTCGGTAGGCTTCACTTTAATTATACCGCCCGCAGCAAATTGTCACTTAAGTGCAAATTGCGCATCTACACCGCAGTCATCCGTCCCATCATGTCCTATGCCTGCATCGTATTAGCACATGCTAAGCCACGCCATCTTCATAAAAAACAGAGCCTCCAGAACCTTTTCATCAAAAAAGTTACAGGAGCCCCTTTTATGACCTTAATGTGGATCTTCAGCTAGACCTTAGAATGTCGAACATCCAGCAGTTAATGAGACGCCTTTCAAAGCGTTTCTTTGACTGTGGCATAAAGCACACCAATCCCCTGATTAAAGCCGCCCGCTACACTTCCTCCCGCATGAGTAGGATTCGCCACCCGCAGCATACCTTAACTATCTCCGGTGACGCCACTACCTCCTCCAGGAGAGTAGTAAGGCCACCAGTACTCTCAGTAAACACAAAAGCAGACCGCCGTGCTTCCGTCCTCACCACCGCGGCCCGCTGCGATGCCACAATCCACGTCCGCCCTGACCCTTGCTCGAGCCAGCCCGCGCCGCTGGACCTGTAGCTTTAAATTCGTCCCAAAATAATAATTCCGATCCAGCCTGCTCCTTGCTGCCCTCACCCAGCGATGCCCTAAGCCGAGGTCCGTACCACACAAGGGTGGCCCTTGGCCTTGGCAATAAAGAATATATAAATAAATAAATAAGGGTGGCCCTTAGCGTGTAGTCGCCTAGTTTATAAGTATTTGAAGCCCTGGCTGGAGGGCTTACTTTATTAAGGCAACCACAGGCCAGCCCGGTAAAGCGAACAACCTCCTAGGTTGACCCGCGAGATGACATTTAGAAAATATATATATATTAGGTCTTTACCTATGAAATTGTCGTTTATTATACAGAAAGTTAAAGTAGTTTTTATATAATTATTTTTTATTTCTTTCAATCTAAATATGCACCCATGCTATCGATACATATCTGCCAGCGCAGTAGTAATTTATCCATGCCCTCCTTGAAGAAGTCAGGTGTAAGGGAGCCAACAAACTCTTCAAAGGCATTTTGTACTGCCTCTCGGGTATTGAATGTTTGCCCTGCCAAGAAGTTTACCAAATTTTGGAAAAAGTAGAAGTCTGTCGGCGCAAGGTCTGGTAAGTACGCTGGATGACGCAAAACTTCCAACCCTAGATCTTGTAGCTTAGAGACCGTCTGTTGCGCCGTATGAGGATGAGCGTTGTCGTGTAGGAGCAGCGGGGACGAGCGATTAACCAAGGCTGGCCGGAGATTTGCAAGCTTCTCCATCAATGTTTTTAAGATGTGGATAACTTCGTGAGCTACACATGTACTTGTACTTTTTAAGTTGTATTATACTAAATTAAGTGTGGCTTTCCCAGAATAAAATAAATAAATGTGTCCAGTTCCTCACGTTACACATCCGCAGTAATGCTGGTGCCATTTGGTAATAACCTGTGATGAATTATACCAGTCAAACAGTGACCATGACTCTTTTAGGGGTAATTTTTCGTTTGGGCCATTGCCTAGGCGCTGAAGCAGTGTCTAACCAACATGGTCACCGCTTACATTTATCAAAAAGAGTCCAATTTTCATCGTGACAATGCGGTTCAAAATCCCTTCGTTTCTGTGTCTATTAAGCAACGCAAGGCATACCTCAACGCGTTCGTCGTGCTGGCGATCGTTCAGTTCGTGCGGCACCTACTTATCAACTTATTTTACCTTGCTAATTTGACGCAAATGGACCAATATTCTTTTGATGCTAACGTTGAAAGCTCAGCCGTAGATTAAGTATCATCAGCTTCCACTATCGTCTTTAATTCGTCGTTGTTGACTTTAGTTTTCGGGTGACCACGGGGTTCATTTTTTAGATTAAAATTTCCATGTCGGAAGCCAATCACGAGTCATGCGTTCGTTTTTAGTGTTCACTCCATACACGTAATTAATGTTGCGTAATTAATTTGACAATAGAATTCCGTATTTTTTAAATAAAATTCATTTGAATTTAGAATTTATTGCCAGCCATACATAAATTACGTTTCAAATAGCAAATATTGTAAAACGGCAACGTCATAGGTAAAGGCCTAATATATATCAGCGTTCGTAGGCGATTTGTCACTCGTTGTGAATGGATGAGTGCTTAGCTCTTCCCGTTTATAGTTCCGTGGCCCCGAGTCTTTTTCGTCGCACTTGCGTAACGCTTTCGTAGTCGTCCCGACTACAATCGATCTTCGATCGATTAATTGATTAATTAATCATTCGAGATATTGATAATCAAAAAGTGCCTTTTTCAAGGCAATCTCCTGTTTCTTTAACGCGCGCTTGTGTGTGTAGCTTCACTAAGCCCCTTTTCGGCAAAATCATTTCGTTGTCCTCGGTGGAAACCATACGGTGCCAACGAAGCCGAGTGGGGTGTTGCCCCAATCACACCGAACCTCTTCTAGTCCCAGAGCTAACCGGCCTTGAGAAATCTCCTAGTCGGCTCTGGTGACATTCTTCCTTCCACAGCTACTCACCTAGTATCTTTAGGGCGTGTCTACACCCTTAGCGCTAGGCTGGTCAGGGCCCCGTTCGAACAATAAGACTGGCGACGGGTTACAAGCTTAGGGCTCACAATTAGGCACTTCCCTTCCTGTCTGCACTCGACAGGGAGGGCTTCTCATACCCGAGCCAATCCACCCGGAGAGTTAAGGTCTTTCGTAAAAACCTAATTTCCACAATTCCCCCCCATCAATAATCCCCCCTTTCCTTATCGTGGCGTTCTTCAAGGAGATCCTCTTCAAGGACCCCGACTTTATCGATAAATACGATGCCAAGTTCGCTGCTCTACAGCAGACCTCCCCCGGTCCCTCCGACTCGAACATCGCAAATTCTTGCGATATCCTTGAGACCCCACCATCCGTTTCCTATCCTATGTTGAGCCCGCCGGTTTCTGTGGACACTGACGAATCAACGTCCATGCGAGTTCCCACTTCCCACCCCTTATCCCTCCGATAGCGAGTCTCTGAACTCCCCCCCTCTTCCGAGGAGGATGACTTCAAGTCGGTCGGCTACACAAAGAGGAGGAATAAATACATCTTCACCCGGGCCGGTAATGCCACAAAGCAAGACATCATCACGGGCTTGAAACTGAGAAGCCCGAAAAGAGCGGCATCATCGGCCAATGCCACCGATGTCAGTTCTACGGCCATTCTCAAAAGAACTGCCATATGAAACCCAGGTGTGTCAAGTGCCTAAGTGAGTATGGCACTTCTGAATAGAATCTTCTTCCATAGAATGCAGACCTTCCAAAACTGTTTCCTCCGTAAGGCAACAGGACCCCCTTGGTTCTCTTGTAACAAAATCCTTGACCTTGACCTAAAAATCCCCACTATCCGCCAATTCATGAAACGCCATTCCAAGTGTTCCTTCGATACCGCTGCCAAACATCGCAATCCTCTGGTTTCGAGGCCGCCAGTTATATTCCTTCCAAAATAAGCAAAATCCGCCGTCCAAGGCATGTCCTCACCGACCCTGATGTCCCCGTAACCCTCCTCCAGGAGAGCAGTAGGGCCACCAGCTGCTTAATCGGGTAAGCCTGTGGTGCCTTAATAAATGAAGGCCTTCAGCCAGGGCTTAAATAACTTATAAACTAGGCGACTACACGCTAAGGGCACCCCTCGTGGGGAACGGACGTCGGCTTAGTGTAGGTGCGCAATTTGCAATTGAGTGACAATTTGCTGCGGGCGGTTACACGCGGGGTGCTCACTGAAGGTTAGATGGTGGTCAAAGATCATACCTAGGTATTTAGCTCGCTTTTCTCAAGGGATTGGATAGCCATACTTAATCGTAGTGATCGGGCTTGGTATGAAATCTGATGCTTGGGCGCGCGGCTCTTATACAATAAATTCGCCATGGTAGCGCGTGTAGTGCTGGAACGTCGATCAGTCACGCGTGCACGAGATACCTGCTATTGGCTATTAACCAACCTCTTGTTACCTCTTCATAATAAAAATAATATGAGACAACATCCACACAAGGTCTTCAGGTCCCGAACTAGGTAGAGAGCTACGGTAACCTGATGACTGATATACATACTAATATACACACACCTAGACACAGGTCAAACAGACATGTTCATGCACAGAAATGTTTGACTTGTCCGGGGATCGAACCCGGGACCAGCGGCTCAGAAGGCAGGGTCGCTACCAACTGGGGTGCATGTTGAAGAGCCTCCTCGTGGCGCACCCTGGCCAACGTCGGCTCCAATTGCTCCAATTGCGGTCTTGGTGGACAATTGGGACTGGCGGCTAATCTTCAACAAGCGGGGAAAGGTCATGGTTCCAATCACCGATCATGCCTGATGGTCGGTGAAGGGAACCGGGCTACCGATGGTAAATACGTCCACTCCTCCTCTGCTTACAGAGGGAGGTGAGTGGGCGTAGACTGGGAAGGGCCGCCGCTGCGGTTTAGGCAGTTGTGTCCCGGAGGGAGGCAGCGGGGTGCGCGCGGGGGGATGATTCTCCCACGGCGCCGCTCCGGAGACGGGGGGGCGGTCGAAGAAGACGTCGGTTTGGCAGTCACCTCCGGCTCCTCCCGGGTGGGTGGGTGCGGGGGCGCCCTTGCCTATATTGCACGGGCTTCCACCAGTGTCGGACGGGAGTGACCGGGTGATCCCGGCCATTCCCGTAGCCCCCCAGTTAAATGGGGGGCATGCGGGGCCCACCAGCTAGGCGGGCATACGCCGGGAGGGTTGTGGTAGTAAAGGCTGAGCCGGTTTCCCATGGCCCTCCCATCACGGCGATGTGGGAACACCGCTGAGTTTTAGTGGTTATACTGTCGGTGGCGGATTCCGACAGGAGTCCCACATACCTCGTCTCGTCCCCCACGAGCGGGGATGCGTAATGCATTTCTCAGCGACGAAAAAAATAAAAAAGTGTCGCTACCAACTGCACAAATTATCCAATAGCAGACACGTTTATTTTTAACGGTTTACATGTTTCCAAGAATTATGTTCTTTCTCCGAAGAATACCTGCTTATGTACCGAGGCGCCCGCTTTTTATGTGCCTGAGTGCCCCTGTTTACATTAGCTTACACGTCTTACATTACCAGCACGTGGTGTGGATAAGCAACATCAATTACTCGAAAACTCTACACGATCTGCTTTTCGTGTAGGGATTGGTTACTGGTTATGTAAGCAATCATTATATTAACGTATGTACTCGCTGTCCGTAAAATATCTTTTAAGTTATAATTAGCACATCTAACTGTCTTTCAGATGTATTCTTAAAAATGTGAGCGGGGAAGAATTATGATACAAGGATATAATTTAACAATTTGATAAGCAAACGTGTATAATAAAAAAACACACATATCCTCAAACTTCGTCTCTTCGAACAATATTTAAAAAAATACTGTATATACAGAGATACTCTCAGAATCAACTTCAACTGGCTTAGCATTATCGCTCCCACGGCTGGAACACAGGCTTCCTCTCTGTGAGAGGGAGTGGGCCGTAATCTACCACGCGGGCCAATAACGGGTTTCCTCACGGTTTTCTTTCACCGTTTTTAAGAGCAGTGTTGACAGAATAAATTACACAGAATAAATACACTTTCAAAAAACACTGTTCAACAAAAGTTTCTCACTCAATGTTTAATAAAAGCGTATGTAACGCGACAAGACTTGAGTGGAAGGCTGTTCATATGCTAATGTGCAAGGAGACACGGGCGGTGGCAATTGTGGTATGCAGATTACAGCCTTTGTGGCACGTCTGGGACTGGCCGAATACTATTTTAACACACTAGCTGTTGCCTGTGGTTACACCTGTAGAAATAAACTTTATTTTATATCAATCAACTCAGTACAAAGCAGTCCACTGCTGGACATTGGGATATCCCAAGTTGCGTCACATCATCAGCTTTTTTTTTTTTTTTTTTGAGGATGGGAAATCATCAAATGACCCCACCCACTCTGGGTGGAGCGGAAGGGAGTGTCAGACTCTTACTGACTAAAACCCACCCGTGTTCCTTCCTTGGCCCTTTATGTTCCGGGTCAGCGGTACCCCTTATGGATGATCCCGCTTTCCCGGCAGGCTTGGGCCCTAGTGGGCCCCCTCTTCGATGCTGACATCTCTTTAAGGCGCGCGTGGAACACGTACGCGCCGTCCGGCACGGGCCTGATCCTGATCGGACGGTGAGCTACCCATTACTCACCGCCCGCAGGCCCGCGCCTACGGTGGCCGGGAGTCGTCACGCGGCTCCCGACGCCCGGAGCGTCCACCGCGGCGGCTTGGACGGGAGACTCTCTCCCTCTCCCGTCCCGCCACCTCCTTCGCTAGCATGACTGCTTCGCAGAAGGAGGCGACTGCCTCCCACTCCCCCTCGCCCCGGACCATGGCTTGAACCAAGGCCGGGCGTGAGAGGTCGCCGCCGCTGCCGATCGCCTCTACGAAGACACGGCGGTGCTCCGCCCATGCAGGGCAGGCCCCCACCGTATGCTCCACCGTGTCCTCGGGGCGATCATCGCAGTGGTGACACCCGGGCGTTTCCTCCCGCCTGATGATCACATCATCAGCTTACTTTATTATAATATCTGTTAAAATAGTGTTAGATGTAGAAACTGGGTTATCAAGGGAAAATGGCCGTTAATGTCAACCGGGGTGGGGTTTCAGTGGAAATTACCGTAATTCTTGATCAACAGATGGATACTTGTCTTGGTTGGAGTATGTTATTACCCGTAGTTAGTAAGGCGCTTCCAATATTTTGGCTAATTAATCATGTGGCTATTGATTTGTATTTGAAAGTGTATGAAGACATAATACTGTGGTGTTATTGTGATCCTCTCATTAACTTATTTTATTTTATTTATTACCACGCTGACATTTTTAATAACATTTATATTGTAATTCCAATGATCTGTCACTTAATATTAATTTTAAATTAGGAATTGAAACCTTTGCATGCCCATGTGACGGTAAAATATGGAGAACTTTATCATAAAAAAACACCTATGTACTCGTATACTAAGTATGCCCATGTTTGCAAGGAAATAAATGATTTGATTTAAATAATTATGAAAAATTATAGATCTTAGAGTGAATAATTATGATATATATAACTTTTCTATTCAAGAACAAAAAAAACAAACAAACTCACTTTACTTTATTTAGTTACAATCGAAAAAGAATACGGAAGGTGTTTTAAAATAATATTCAAATAAGAGTTTCAAAGAATACTTGGAAAATGCAGCGGAGTGAAAATTTTAAATACAGTTACAAAGGTAATGGGCGTTCTAAGTTTTATAAAAGAGGCATTAATAAAGAGGATAAAGCTTTCAAGAACGAAATAAAAATAAACAAGTTGCATTTCTTTTTCTTATACCTGCAACCTTGTTACCCAGTAACTGAGTTTATTTATTTGTTTGTTAGTAAGGCAGCTCAACGACTTACTATCTAGAACATACACATACAAAAATCACATACAGTTTTAGTCAATATGTCACTTGTACAGCGCTAGCAGAGAACTTAATGATTAAAGGACGTTTTAATAATCGTTAGTTGATTTAGTTACAAATAAAAAGAAAAATTAAATATAAATATATTATATTTTTTTTTACAACATCTTCACATGGTCTTCAGGTCCCGAACTAGGCAGAGCCTGTACTACGATAACCCGATGACTTATATACATATACACACCCAGACACACAGATATGTTCACAAATAAGATGGAAAGTACAGAAATATTTAATTAATTTTCAAACAAGACCTAAAAAGAAGGAAATGAAAGGGTATTTTTTTTTTTTGGAGGTTAGATAGGCAGTAGCTCCATGTAAAATACTGTAGTCAGCTGCATCCGGTTAGACTGGAAGCCGCCCTGGACATAGTTGGGAAAATACTAGGCTGACGATGATGGTAATTTGAATCTTGGAATTCCTATCCCTCTTCCTAAAGAAGAAACTTTTAGATAGTCTCTAAAACTTTCTGACCGCTTCGACTAATTTCGTAAAGTAATAAGTATAATTAATATCTTGAACACTAAAACAGTTGACTTCAGTGGAAATATCTAGACTTTTATTTAAAAAAAAATATCTAGACTTTTATTTAAAAAAAAACATGCGGGGCAGTCTTTGGGGACTGCCGATAGAAGTGAAAACAAAGTAACTTGTGAATTGTATCGACGAGCTTTAAGATTATTATTGTTTAAATATTTTTTGTTTGTAAAGAAGTTTTTAATGACCAATTTAAACTTTAATCCTTGATCACAAACACTTCTTTATAAACCAAAAATAATTCGAAAATAATAACCTATAATAGCTCATAGAAAGCGTTCGGTGACGATGACGCGAGTTCCACGATTTTTGTTCACCCAAAAAGTGCTCAATGCGCCTAAAGAAGTATTCACTTCAAAAAATCTCCTTATCAGAAGAACTCTCTAATTTTCTTACTGTTCCCCCTGTTGGGACACAGGCCTACTGTCTGTGAGAGGGAGTGGACAGTCCACCACGCGGGCCCAGTGCGGGTTGGTAGATGCCACATGTCTTCGAATTTTTGGTTCTAGGACATGCCGGTTTCCTGACGATGTTTTTATTCACCGTTTTGAGTGCAGTGGCGATAAAATAATTTGCACAAAATATAGTGCCTGACTGGGTTCGAACCAACGACCTACAACTCCTAAGTCACGGCCGTTATTAATGCATAAATGACAGCGCGGTATCGTGGCCGCCATTACCCAGAACGTGACGAAGCGTAATCTTTCCTCACTGGAAAAGTACTATGAGTTCCAAGTTTTTGCCGTCGTATACATAAATTATTATTATGAATGCACTCTGATGAATAATATGCGGTGAATTATCTTCAAAAAGGCATGAAATAACGGGTGTAAAAAGACGCTAAACGTGACCCGTCAGTCGTTCTTCAAATCATTGTCATCATTGATTTTTTAGTACTGGACTATACCTTTTTTTTTGAGGGTGGGAAGTTATCAAATAACTTCTCCCGCTCTGGGCAGAGCGGGAGGGCGTGTCAGACTCTTACTGACTAAAACCCACCCGTGTTCCTTCAGTTGCCTGTCCCAGGGGCCACGGTATCCCTCTCGGACTTTTCCGCAACCCTAGCAGGCATCGGCCCTAGTGGACCCCGTCATTGGTGCTGACATCTCTTTGAGGCGCGCGTGGAACACAACGCGCCGTCAACCCGGGCCTGGTCCTTATGGAACGGCGAGCTGCCCATTGCTCGCCGTTCACAAGCCCACGCCTACGGTGGCCGGGAATCGGCCTGCGATTCCCGATGCCCAGGGCGTCTCTTGCGGTGGCTAGGGGCGTGAGGGCGCGAATTTGGCCTTCACAAACATTACTGCTTCGCAAAAGGAGGTGACGGCTTCCCAAGCCCTCTCGCTCCGTACCATGGCCTGGACCAGGGCCAGACGCGAGAGATCGCCACCGCCAATCGCCTCCACGAGGACACGGCGGTGCTCCGCCCAAGCCGGGCAGACCTCCACACTGGACTATACCTGGGTACCTTTTGGTTACGGAGATGTTGAAGGCCAAAGTTCCAACGTTTTGTGACGCATTTTATGCTTAACTTTACATGAAATATCCCCACGACCCCAATGCTTTGCGTGCTACTGTTAACAATGACATTTCACACCAAAATTAAAAGCTGTCTGATTTTAAAATGCAACTAAAATTGGATGTGATGAAAATTACCATACCTACAACAAAGTGGAGTTTCAACTTTCACATATTAATTTAATATAGCCATGTATAAAATTAATCAGCCACCCTTTTCGAACCAAAGAATATTCCAGAAGTTGATCGTCTTAAACAGCTATCGACCCTTACCAAGAAGAAATGAAAGGAACCCACATAATACTCGTAGGTACCTATTCCGAAAGGACCAAAATACTGGATGCTACGTGAGAGCATTCAAAATGGAGATCCTAACATAGCGACCCTACCATGGTACCTACATTATAATTTCTGAATACCTATTTTTGTGGTGAGTGTAGTATAAAAATATTGATTGCATGAAATAAGTTTTTCGTATACAAGGTCTTTGTCTGGATAACTGGTGATATTTCTAGAACTTCATATTTTAAAGACAATGACGCCTTACAGTGTAACTAAACAGTTTATGCTTGTTTTGTTTAAATATCTCAGCTCCTGCAATCATCGGTCCATCTTCTACAAAAGCAATAAAATTACAATGACGAGAATAAGAGTTAAGAAAGTAACATTGTTAACACCTGCAAAAGATATTTTCGAAATTGCCAAAGCCAGCGTCTTAAAGAAAGATAACCAAGTCGTTAAATCTTAGGATGATATCGAATATAAAATTAAATTTAAAACGAAATTTATTTATTAAAACCATAAACACAAGTAAAAAAATACTGTACAAAGACGGACTTACTGCCTGAGGCATTTTCTACCCGTCAACCTTAGGGTGATGCAGAGATTCCCAAATAACGGTAGGGGGGGTTCACATCGGCGTCGAGTCGACGATGAAGTACCTGGGACTCGTGCTCGACAGCCGGTGGAACTTCGTGGAGCATTTCCGACGTTTGGCTCCCAGACTGGAAAGGGCCGGGGCTGCCTTGAAGCGGCTCCTGCCCAATCTAGGGGGGCCAAACGCCTCCTGCCGGAGGCTCTACGCGGGGGTCGTGCGGCCCATGGCCCTTTGGTTGGTTCGGGAGGTTCCTGTTCCGGATAAGGCGGGAGTAAACGGAGGACACGGTGGAGCATACGGTGGAGGTCTGCCCGGCTTAGGCGGAGCACCGCCGTACCCTCGTGCAGGCGATTGGCAGTGGCGATCTCTCACGTCCGGCTCTGGTCCAGGTCATGTTACGGAGCGAGAGGACTTGGGAAGCCGTCACCTCCTTCTGTGTAGCAGTAATGTTCGCGAAAGAGGAGGCGGAACGCGTGAGGGAGAGGCAAAATTCGCGCCCTCACGCCCCTAGCCGCCGCAGGAGACGCCCTGGGCGTCGGGAATCGCAGGCCGATTCCCGGCCACCGTAGGCGCGGGCTTGCGAACGGCTAGCAATGGGCACCTCGCCGTTCAATTAGGACCAGGCCCGGGTCGACGGCGCGTTGTGTTCCACGCGCGCCTCAAAGACATGTCAGTATCAATGACGGGGTCCGCTAGGGCCGATGCCTACCAGGGTTGCGGGAAAGTCCGAGGGGATACCGTGGCCTTTGGCACAGGCAACTGAAGGAACACGGGTGGGTTTTAGTCAGTAAGAGTCTGACACGCCCTCCTGCTCCGCCCAGAGCGGGAGAAACTATTTGATGATTTCCCATACTAAAAAAAATTATCATCTACGTATGTTCCCTCTTTCTAACCATATCACTTTTCACACAATTTAAGTACAAAAAACACAGCGAAAAACAATTGAATTCCTTCCATGACTCCAATAATTTCTTATTTCTTTAACAACCTCTAATTTCCAAAATACGGTTTTAATAATATAGAACTCGGGGACATTTTAGTTCAACGGCAAGTATTGTTTAATTAAAATTAGCGGTTCGCTATTTATTAAAATCGAAATACAAAATTACAGCTAGTGTAATAATTGGCGATGTAAAATTGTTGTAGGTTTTAATAACGACGTTATATATCTCTGTTCCGTAGTTATGAACAAGCTCGTGCCCGCGACTTCGTTCGCGTGTAAGTCGTAAGACACCACATTTTACTAAAATAGCAGCTACATTTTATAAATCAATTGTGTAGACTACTTTTGTAGTTTTAGTCTCAGCAGCCAAAATATGAAGAGAGTCTGGACTGGTGAGATGGGAGCAAGCGAGGTACAATTTGTCCGTGTGAGACGCAGCTCTTCCTGAAGTCGAACTCCGCAGCCTTCTGTAGTAATTTCCCATTGCTTGCAAAGTTTTCCGTTTTTAGTGAATTAATAAACGACTGCGTTCCTGCATGATGTGATGAGTGATGACGAAAGAGGCCTAAACCGAACTTTATGTTTTTCTGTATACGTTTTACGAACTTTCATAATAATAGGTATTTACCTATGAAGATTTCGTTTTATAATACTCGCCATTTCAAACGTAATATATGTATGGCTGGCAATAAATTCTAAATTCAAATGAATGTTTTGCATTGAAAATTGAATGATTCTCCATCATTGTGTCCAGTTCCTCACAGTACACATCCGCAGTTATACTTGTGTCATTTGGTAAGAAGCTATGATGAATTATACCGGCACTATACCACCAAACAGTGACCATGACTTTTATAGAGGTAACTTTTCGTTTGGGGCATGGCCTAAGCGCTGAACCAGGGTCTAACCAATATGATGATCAATTGATCACTTACTATTATCAAAAAGAAACCATTTTTCATCACAAGTGACAATGCGGTTCAAAATCCCTTCGTTTCTGTGTCTGTTAAGCAACGCAAGACATACATCAACATGATCGTCGCGCTGGCGATCGTTCAGTTCGTGCGGCACCCAGTTATCAAGTTTGTTTATCTTGCGAATTTGACGCAAATGGACCAATATTCTTTTGATGCTGACGTTGAATGCTGTTGCTAACTCAGCCGTAGATTGAGTATCGTCAGCTTACAGCCTTTAATTCGTCATTGTTGACTTTAGTTTTCGGGCGACCACGGGTTTCATTTTTTTGATTAAAATTTCCATGTCGGAAGCGTTCAAACCAATAACGAGTCGTGCGGTCGTTTGTAGTATTCACTCCGTACACGTAATTAATGTTGCGAGCCGTTTGTGCGGCATTGCTACCGCGACGGAACTCGTTTTCCATAATTACTCGTATTTGTATCGTGTCCATATTGATGAAAAAGATACAAATGTAGTGAAAACAAAACACTTATCAAAAAACAAATGACTGAATTTGAAAATAGAATTCTATATTTTAAAATAAAATGTGTTTGAATTTAGAATTTATTGACAGCCATATATAAATTAAGTTTCAGACCAGTATTGTAAAACGGCAACTTCATAGGTAAAGACCTGAGGGGCAATTCCCGTATTTTTAAGACCGTTCGCATTCTAATCTCAGTGTCAATCTGTCAAAATTACAATCAATTTACATACATTTTTGACAGGTTTTTGACATTGATTGTCGCTGAAATGAGATTGCGACTTGAATTTGAACGTTTTTGAGGTATGAGAATTGGTCTACTGATAAAATAGGATAATAAAATTTAAAAAAGGAAGCACAAAAAATATCAGTTGTTGGAAATCGAACATAGGTTTGCAAAGCAGTTTTCGAACCACTAAGCTATTTGCTTTATTAAAAGTTGACTAAAATAGCCGTTCTTATATTTTTTCATGATTGACTGCATAGCGGGAGGATAATCATTTAGTAGGATAAATCTGTAACTATATGCAATACTTTGGCTCGTCTTTTTACAATTTGCATTAAGCTATAGAAGAATACGAACAAATTACAATATTGCACATCCCCCACAGCAAATAGCGTGATAATTTATAGCCTGCAGACTGTCCGGACTTAAAGGAAACATCTATGCAAAGTTTGAACAAAATCTATCTAATAGTTTTTGCGTGCTGGAACATACATTCAGACAAACAGATACACAAAAAAAAATGTTTCGCCTTAAAATTGTTCGCAATTATTACTAAAAATAAATGTACCTACAGTTTTGACTTTGGTACGATTGTATTATATGTGTAGATAATGAATAAATTAAACCATGCAGTAACCATAGTTTATTAAAATAATTGGTAGTTATTTTTCAACTTAAGGTTTTGTTATAAAAACCACCACTGTTAGTTTTTTTTTCACGCATACACAGCACACAGGCACACACACCCACACACACACACACCCACACACACACACACACACACACACACACACACACACGCGCGCACCCACACACAAATGCGATCGCGCACAATTATCTGTATTGTTTTTTTTTTTTTTTTAATGTTAGCTTGTAAAAATAAAATTGTAGTAACACAATCAGAGGGGATCGCCACTTTTACTCCTTAATACAGGCTATTTCTTAGCCTAGCAAGGAGAACATCACGTCACCCACTTGATTGCCAGAGATTTCCCATTTCCTCTCTCCTACCTTTGCTGTTCCCGACAGGGTCCACAATGATCATTTTTGTAAACCTACCACCTAAGTACACATGTGGAAGCAATAAATATATTAAGTATTGAGATTTAAAACTACCCACTTTGTGAAAACTGTTACATGGGTACTGCAATCTGTTTTTATATAAATAAAGATTATATTATATCATATAAAATGAAATACCCCTTTCGGTTATTGCATGTACTTATAATAAATCAATGAAAACAACACTATTATAAATATAATATGTAAACAGCCTTAAGAGCGTTTATACCTTACGAGTGGCAACGTCGCAATTTAGTGTCATATTTCGTGGTTTTCAATTTTTATCATTTAATCGGAGCTATATTTGAAAAATCTGTCTAATTAACTTTTTAGAATTATGTGAAAACTGTGTAAAAGGTAAGAAATCGTTGCGTTTACAGTTCTATTTATATGCAAATAATACATTGGAAACTTGCAGGCCGTTATTTTCATTGTAAAATAACTGTAAGCATTACGGTTACTTGCTTTTTTAAACACGGCACGGTTGGCGCAGTG
Source organism: Brachylomia viminalis (assembly GCA_937001585.2). Lineage (NCBI taxonomy): Eukaryota > Metazoa > Arthropoda > Insecta > Lepidoptera > Noctuidae > Brachylomia > Brachylomia viminalis. Next base: position 24,352,162 of record OW443294.2, on the reverse strand, counting down.
GTTAAGCGATTGACTGCTGCGTTACGTGTCGCGGGTTCGATCCCCGCACGGAACAAATATTTGTATGACCTGCAAGTAGTTGTTCCGGGTCTGGCTGTTTGTGTATGTGAGTTTAAATGTTTGTAAACGCACCCACGATACAGGAGAAATTCCTAGTGTGGGGCAACGTTTAAAAAAAAAAAAAAAAAACGCTCTTAATGTTCTACGGCCGCTTTTATTCATCACTCTCCTGTCCTCATCCCAATTTATCTGTGGTCGGCGCAACATGTCTTCTCCTTCCACACTTCTCTGTTAGTCGTCATCTTGGTGGTCCCCCCCCCCCCCCCCCTTTCTAGCCACTTAATTTTTCGCACAGTCCATCCATCGTTTCTCTGTTCTTCCTTTACTTTTTTAGCCCTCCACGTTCATACTCAAAACTTTCCTCCCGACATTTTCCTCATTCCTCCGCATACCATGACATCCGATTTCCACACAACTATTCAGTCACAACTTTTTTTTTTTAAACTTTACTTCTTCTAAAATATCTAACCCAATCTTAACTTTCCACGCAATCATAGCGCGTCAATATTATACCCTGGCCAAACAACTCCTACACTGGTTAACTGCTATCTACCATAAAAATAAACAAAAGCTACTTTCCTTTTAACAAAAGTAAAAAATATTTTCCCAACACTATAGCGAACAAAAATGGCCGCGTAAACAAATAAGGCTAAACGCAACCGGGGCCACGGAGCAGGCCATAACTTTATCATCATACTGCGCTTCCCTTATTAGTTTATTACACACCGCTTATGAAAGAAATAAATCAAGGCATGAAGTTACCATATTTAATTTAAATAAAAACTTGTTCTTTTAAATAACAGGTTTTGTTATAAATTCTTTAAGTTTATAAACATTTGCGGTCCTGGGCAGTGACATGTAGACTACTTATATTGACAAGCTTGTTTGAAATGTCCTTCAATAAAAATATGTATTATCCTGTATTTTTATAACGACAAAATTCATTTATTAGCGAGTAAGAAATATGTCTTAATATCTCTTCTATCTACATTACTCAATCTTACCTTTTTACGGAAAATCGTAGAGCGCGTCAATGTTGTATTTCGGCCAAACAATAACTACACTGGGTCTCAATTACCTACTTAAAAAAAAACACAAAAGCTACTTTCCTTTTAACAAAAGTAGAAAACACTTTCCCAGCACTTTAGGGAACAAAAATGGCCGCGTAAACAAATAAGGCTAAACCCAACCGGGGCCATGGAGCAGGCCATAACTTCATTATCGTACTGCGCTTCCTTTATTACACACCGTTTATGAAGGAAAACACGTTTCTCTCTACAAGGTATATTGCTAATTTTATTTTAAAATGTTACGAACAATTTTCTTGGTTATATTTTCTGCGTTTTTACTAACCTTGAGATAGGCTTAATTTTGAGATACAGGTTTTATTAAAAAAAACTTTTTTTTTTTTGTTTTGTTTTCGTACGTACTTAATAAGCCAATATGATGATCATCATGACACATTTATCTAAGTGACTATAAGAGACAGCCAGTAATACCAACTGACCAATGATGTATTATTGTAGCGTCAATCTTGCGAATAACATGTAAATACACTTGGGAGCAAACAAATCGAGCCACTTCCTTTTTTCACGTATAATGGTTATTATTTTTGGCATTATGAAGCGTATCAATTCGAAACATTTACCGCCTTAAAATTTATTTATTACCCTTTATAATTAAGGTACTCTGTTCTCAACTTTTCATTTTAAACTAGCGTTTAAAGGGTTGACTAAAATTATCGCATTTCATTTGCTTAAAACATTTTGATTGTACACCATTAAGAAAATGTTAATTAAGGGTTTCGTTTTTGTTTTATTGTTATTTATTTATATAATTTTGTTTTAATTGTTTTTTTTCTGTACTGTTTTAACCCTACAATTTTCTATCAAAATTACCGTTTTTCTTTATCACTCAATAAGGTTACCATTCAATAATTTACCCTCATTGTAAAGGTTATTAAATAACCTCTTAGGCTTTACAACGTGTAACAGAATAAACGCAAGTCCTGAAAGTTGTTTGCTCATAATTGACTACTGAATCCATTTCAGTAACTATTAATAAAGGTTTTTTTTTTCAAAAAAATTTATTTTGCCATACTGACCGCCGATTGAACCAATGAAAATTAAATCTTATTGCAAGGCAATAAGACTCAATTTTAAATGCATAAAGTAATGCTTGGGTCAACAGGATTTTCTTAATATTATTAGTTAGCTTGGAAAAAAAATGTTTTGGTCATTGTATAATGCTTTTAACTCAATACTCTAATCGGGGTGTAGGAGGTCTTGCGTTAATTATGTTACACGTTGTATATGTTTTGAATTGATACGTTTCATAATACCAATAATAATAACGTGAACACGTAATATACGTGAAAAAAGGAAGTGGCTCGATTCATTTGCTCCTAAGTGTAGTTTTAACATGAAAAACAACAAAAAAATAAGTTTCTCTGTTTTAACAAAACGTTATTGAATAACAAATGTTGTAATCTATACATATTACATATTAAAATCGCTTCTCGTGTCCGTCTGTGTGACCGCGTTGTGGTTCTATACTACGCCTACGCAACGGATAATAATGAAGTTTCCACTATCGTTCAGAAAATTTGTTCTTTTGTTTTTAACTTTGCCCCTCGCTAAGAATTTCTCTTGTATTATGGTGTATGTGTATAATATGTTAATACTAACATATCATTATATTAAAGAAATCTCGATGTTTTGTCAAGTTGTAAAACCATGCGAAGCAGGTTAGCTACTTTCCTCTATTTTCCTTATAAATTAATCAAACTAACCTAGACGTTCAAAACAGAATAACTACAAAGGTTACAAAACTGTCTACAAGCATAGTAAAACCGCTTTGCTCGTAGGCTATAAATTTTCTAGCCTGTGGCCGATTTTTCGCTCCGTGAGCGCTTTCTGTTTTCGCGTGGTATATGTATCAATCAGTTTTTTTACTCTGTGGTAAACAGTTACAAGCCATAAATTAAATGGAGCAGGGATTTATTTATGGTAGGCTGGTTAGAGTGACTAGAATAATTTATGTTAGTATTGAGTAGGTTACATATTGTTTTTTTGCGGTTTTGTGTAGAACGACTTATGTGGCCGGCTTGCCAGTTAGATATTTCTTGAATGAAGTTTGAAAGATATTTATTGTATCCTAAGCATTGACTCTGCTGGTCCCGATTACGTCAAATAATATATCTAACCATTTAATTGATAAAAGTTTCGGTTCTAATCGATTTTGGGATTTCTGTCTTAGAAATCAAAAATCCTTAGATATACTTATAATACCACCAGTGTCAATTAAAACCCACGTTTGCCTTTTTATTTGTACAACGAAACGTCATCAAACTGTGTCTTTTAATTTAAAAAAATATTATCAATATAATGAAAGTATTTTTCCCTTTTGCGGAGGCTTTGGTAGACAATGTGACAATTTCAACAAATTGGTCATACAAATGTGAAGGTATGACCCCAGTATTTTTGAAGTAAAAAAATCTTTAGGCTCACTTTGCGCTTTTTCTGAACAGTGGACGAAACTGAACTGTCACGCTGAGGTCGGTGACGCTGAATCGGGCATATTCGGCTCTAGTCGGAATTTTTCACTTCTATTGTGTGGTCATAAGTACACATCCTCTTTTCTATTAATAACATAAAATATTATAACTACTATTAAAAAATCATTTAGAAATGGCAGTCGGGTACTGCTGTTCTTAGCGAAAGAAACCTTTTGTCTCTTCTAATCATGACCATCTTGAATACAGGTAGCTAAGCTGTTACATCTGTAACAAAAATCTGGAATCTTCCGATTCGTTAGATTAGTTCGCTTCCACAAAATCTTATGAAAACTAAAGTGTGATTTTATACATGGCCAGCACACAAAAGTCTGATAACTTAACGTATTTCCCCTATCTAGACATTGAAGCTCCTACAATATTCTTGTCTGAATTTTTCATGTTCGCTTTGGCAACATTCCAAACTGCGCTATTGTAGAACCAACTTTCATTGTCATTCACGAATGTGCTGACAAAAAACTTTAAACCTTAAGAGAGAGTAGTAAAATTGATTTTTGTGTGACCATATTATGTTGAGTAAAATTATTTATATTTTGGTTAAGGTTCGTTATAAGTTGTCGAAACTCCGCCCTTGATATTTTGGCAATACACGTAAATGTCAAAGTTGGTGGAATAAGATCTGAAAAAATAATAAGTTGTCTAATGCTCATAAATGGTTGAGAATGTTTGGATTGATCGGCAATGGGATTTGATGGCTTTATTTTTGTTAGAAAACTGTGCCCATTATTTTTCAATTTCTTCTTACTGAACCGACAGCTGTGCTGCCGGGGAGATTGTTGCGCCACTTCTTATTCCTAGGTAAATCACTAGGGCAAAAGGGTGGGCGTTTTGAAGGACTGTCTTATGTAATTTTGACGTTCAATAAGTGCTGATTCTCAGCTTAGTTTGAATAAATGACTTTTGATTTAGATTTTTGCCCAAAACAAAAGAACATGAATAGCAAAAATGTGCTCTGCTTAATTGTCAGGTTGAATTTTATGACAGAAATGCTAATTATTAGAGATTTAATTAAAATCAAATAGGGTGGCAGTACGCATGAGTACCCAAACCAATGACAATAGGTCACCCCTATCACAAGGCTCTTTCTTACAGAATAGGTACCTACCACTACCATCGACGAACAATAATATAGTTACTTGTTAACGCTAAAGTTACTTAGGAATCGTAAAATCTGTGAATAAACCTGTCAAAGAATTTAAGCCAGTCAAAAATCTGTTATGATCATACATCACACAGAAGAAAATTAGAATCTACTTATAAATGAAAAGTGAATCATTATTATATGCATAATTAGCCTAAAATGTAGCCACTGCTGGAACATCAGCCTCCTCTCTGTGAGAGGGGCTGGACCGTAATCCACCACCGGGACCCAGTGCGGGTTGGTGGTAAATGAAAGTATAGAGGTACGAGGAACAAAGTGTAAAGTTCACTCATACCTCCATAGAAAAGGGAGAATCCTCCGACCAGATGGGTGTCGAGTCTGGTGGGCAACTGCCCAACGATTGATGTCGGGACGTTGTATATACGTTAGTTGCACGATAAACTCTGCTTGCGCGATGCAGGATTTTGCGTGACGTCAGTGTGGCGTAGTTCGCACGTGGCGATTCAGATACCGCTACAAAACCATCACAAATTTAAGACAAAAACAGGTCGTTTAAAAGAAACCATAGGAGAATTTCAGGTCTTACAATAATTTCCATCACGACAAAGTTTGCTTGAACACCGTAATTTTGAAACACAACAACAAAACTTATGGTATTGTAAACGATCTCAAACTAATTAAAAGTAACTAAATTAATTATTGAACTGTAAGAAACCCATACGTATGTTTCTGAGTAAAACTTGGAAGTATTACAACTTCGAAATATACATGGAAAATTGTTTGCTCAAAAAGTTTGCTTGAAAAGCTTACGGCGGCAGTGCTATAAAATTGCTTCACGACAGTACTTAGGTACGTGTCCCGTAAGGATACTTGATTGTTGACCATATTGACACACTACTATTTGCTGTATCATAGCCATTCCATACGACGTAAAAATAATGACTGGTTTTTGTTTTTGGAGGTCCGATAGGCAGTGAAGTCGCTCCATGTAAAATAATGGTTTATTTAGCTGCACCCACTTAGGCTGGTAGGCGACCCCCGTAAAGCTGGGAAAAGACTAGGCAAACTCAACTCAAACTCAAAGCATTTATTTCAAATAAGCCAATTACAGGCACTTTTGAATTGTCAAGGGATCGGTCAGTCAGAAAGATGAAGCTAGTTGCCCATTCCAAAGCGTAGTAGGTCCCTATGGAGAAGAATGGGCAAGAAACTCCATGGACACTCTTTTAAATCAAAATATTTTCACAAAAAAGTGGTTACATCATTCATGTTGAAATTATACATATGAGAACAATGTAGAAAGACGTGCAAGTAAAAAGCTTCCGATAGCAAATAATGAGTAGCTTATGAAAAAGTTGCATAAAATAGGTTTTTTACGAGTATGAAAGTTAGACATAAAAAATACACAAATCTGGTCAGATTAGACACAATTCAAATAAATCTACGCTAATATTAAAAAGAAGTAAAGTTTGTAAGTTTGGATGTAAGAGGTAATCTCCAAAAATACTCATCCAATTTCAAAAACTCTAACTGAAAAAAGCTACGCTCATGCTATCAATCAATCAATCAAATTATTTATTTCGGGTTGCATAGACCCATAGATAAATACCTTAACCTAAGTATACATATTATTATCAACAATAAGTGTTAGTAAATAATACTTAAGCCTATGTTAGTAACACTTCACTAGCACTGCACTACGTCTTTGTGCTGTCGTGTGGAATAGGTCCGTGGAAGCGACGGAACACCACGTCCTGCGGCCAAAAGCTTTCTTCCAACACCAGGTTGAGGTAGCACGTCGGAATACGCACTACAAATGCCTTGAAATTGACATTGCGGCGCGACTCTAACAGCTGCACCCTCGCCGTGTAGTTCAGCTTTCGGCGCACGTACTCAACGGTGTCATCTGCCTCAGTGGAGTAGTGGAGGCGCGAGATATACACCGGAGTGTTCGGTTTTGCTGCACGCAGTTTAATGTTGGGCTCCAGAGGAGCCTGGCCGCAGCGGTTCTTACTGCATCGTTGGCGGTATTTCCTCCGTTGCGCCGTCACAAAGCCGTCATCAACAGCCCGATCCATTGCCTTTACAGGCACGGGCTTCGCGGGGGGAGCAGCAGGGGTGCTGTCAATAACCAGCGACTCAGCTGGTCTCTTATTTCGAGCAGCGTTACGAGGAGGGGCTGCGGGGACGGGAGCGGAGCTGCGCGACGCAGACTCAGCAATTGGCGCCGGCGACAAAACTGCTGACGCGTAACTTGCAACCGATGTATCGAGGCAGGCTGCACCTCGGCACGTGTTCACGTTGCTTACACGCGCCGCGGGTGACCCAGTTAATGTCACCGAGTTGCGCAACTCGTCGATCTCTGCGCGCAAATCCGTAACCGTGCTCTGAGATGCCTCCAACTTCCTCAGTACTTCAGCCAAACTTGCCTTCAAAAAGACGATGTCCTTCAGAAGGCTGGTTACTTCGACGTGGTCGAAAGTGACTGGGGGGAGCTTGCGCAAGTCCTTCGCCACAAACGTAGGCACGTCGTCAGGGTCGGTCTCTTTTAGCAGCGCGATGATGTCATGTCATATACCTCAAAATTCGCAGACCAGACAAATAAAACCACAAATAACAAAAAAACACACAAATAAATGCCATTTAATTCAATATAGGTACCCCAACATTCGTTAGTAAAACAATAAGCTTAGTATATGCAAATTGGCATCAGATAGCAGGCACAATTAGTGTGCCTTGGCGCAAAGTGAAGGACAATAGCCCTGTGATTAGGCTCGCTAACAGTGACGTAATGCATTTACAGTAATCGTTTATATTTGTCTCTTGTTTCAGCTATAACAGATCTTAGCAGTTTTCGTGTTTTGATTTAAGATGGAAGGAATATTTTTTTTTTCTTTTTTTTTTTTAAACGTTGCCCCACACTAGGAATTTCTCCTGTATCGTGGGTGCGTTTACAAACATTTAAACTCACATACACAAACGGCCAGACCCGGAACAACTACTTGCAGGTCATACAAATATTTGTTCCGTGCGGGGATCGAACCCGCGACACGTAACGCAGCACTCAATCGCTTAACCACTGCGCCAACCGTGTCGTCAAATTTAAAAAATTAAAGCCTGTGTTAATTTTTGAAGGTTATGCTACATTTGCTTAAAGAGATCACATTGAGAATAATATTAGTTTATGAAACAGTGGGTTGGGTGGGGCTCGGTGCTAAGCTGTGACAGCCGCACGGGTCTATAGTGCATAGGTGAAGCTACGTTTGCCGAGTCCGGTTCGGGAATGGGTGACTATTGACAGTCGTGACGGAAAGTCAGAAACCCGAAAGCCTGGCATCCAGTCTTACCAAAGGGTATCTTGTTAGCCAGTAGCTGGTCTGTGGATGTTCATATAGGTGGAAGGAATAATGAATGACTGTGTTAATGTATTAAGGATGATACTTTAGGCGTGCTACAAGCTTGTTATAGAAGTTGTTGTAGAAGGTGTACATAATTGTAATCATTTAAACCATGTATCTTAAGAAATTTGTGGCTTTCATTTAGATACATCTCCCAAACGGATGAACCGTTTTTTTATTTTTTTCGTTTGATGGTGACATGATCGAGAGCATTATGAGCTAAAAAAAGTTTATGTCGGGGGTATTATTTTATTTTAATTTTAAATTTACATTCCAATTTCAAATTATAGTGTCAATGCTGCGTCCAATAAAATAACGGACTCAGGATGTTGTTGGGACTGCCTCGGTTTTTCAGCGCATCAGGCATGTTTGCTGAAGCGAGACTGGACGACTTCTAGGCAATCATGCGCAAGAGAAGTGCATCTATGTTGCGGAGATTACGACGTAGTCCGAACAATATTTTGGTTACACTGGCGGGTATACAAAATAGACGGGCCGTTTATTAGACACTGGGCTGGGAGACATGTGCGTACAGACGTACATGTGCAAAATTAATTGTTTTCAAATGTGATGTCACTTTTGTTTTAATTCATATTTCATTAGCAATAGGTAAAGGCAATACTAACACATTATGTATCCTGTAATCTGAAATAAAGAATTATTATTATTATTATTAAAAACCTAAAAGAAGCAAGGGTGAACAATACCGGGAATGTTTTTCATTGCACTATAATTCTACCAAATCTAAAATGCTATCTTATCTCTTTATAAGCTGTGACAGCCGGGTGTTTCTAATTATACCGGTTTATGTCGTCGGTGAAATATACGTAAATAATGTTCTACTATTGTCATTAATGCTATTCGCTTATTGTTGTGTTATCATTATTTGTGTCGTTATTGGGTTGTTTTTACAGAACGTTACGTTTTGTTGAGCTATGGGTGATCCCGGTGAGAGCCCAAGTGGCTTACAACATATAAGTTTTGAGGCTGACCAAAACCAATGGCGAAAAAAACGTGGCACAAAAATTTACCACACGACATAATAATATCTCCCAAGAAAAAGAGAATGAAACAAACTGCATGCTGTAGAAAATCAAACTGTTATTTTTAAGGGTGTCCTGGTCTGCAGGTACCCCTCGGTATAAGATTGAGATGATGAAGAAAATCACAGAAGTGGCCGGTAAGGATGATTCATAAAATTATTACTATAAAAATATTTGAAAGTAACATGCATTGTTATAAAACATATAGATACTTATATTTGGTTGACTGTCCTCACCACTAACAAATTAAGTAATTACTACTTTATAATAAACAGTAATAAATGTATAAGACCTATTTCCAGTTTATTTCACAGGATCAACTGAAAGGTTCATAACGAATGCTGCATTAATATTTTCATGATTCAAAGAAAGGTGATGCGAGATTACCACTCCGAAATAGATACCTTTAACTTTGAAAAGTGGTTCCAGTAAATTTTAATCAAAATTGAGTGTGGCGATGTAATTTTTATCGACAATGCGCTATACCACTCAAGGAAACTGGAGAAGCGGCCAATTACAGCCACACTAATGGTGTTATAGGAGTAGTTAATAATAAAAAATATTCCTTTTGAGGAAAAAGACCTCAGGGCAACCTTATTAGAAAACGTAAACAAACTAAAACATTTATACCAAAAGTTAATTGTAGATGAGATGGCTAGAGAGAAGAGTATTCCACTATTGTGCCTCCCTCCCTACAACTGCGAGCTCAACCCTATAGAATTAATATGGGTTCAAATGAAGAGGTATGTGGCCATAAGCTCTGGATAATATTACGCCATAACGATGGCAGTCTTGCGTTGCTCAAGCAATAATTAAAGAAAAGGAAAGTTTTGCCAACTTGATGGCATAATGGATGATTTGGTAGAAAAATGTATTATGAACGTCGGTGAAACTTCTTCGTCTTCATTATCTGATAATGGTAACTAAATTAGTTGATAAAAACGAACGAAAAATATGACTTTTATATCATAATCAAACCTATATCATCATACAATGGTGGTTGTTTTATTAATTCGCTTTGTTGTAAATTTGTATTGTGTGATGAAGATGTTATTATAAATAGGATTATTATTTTCCGAGTGAATAATAACTTAAAAGTCGACTAAATGTTTGCAACAAAAAAAATAGAGTGGTTACCATATATAATGGGTTGGCAGCTAATAAGGAGTATCGTAATAAGTAATAGGTAGCATATTAATATATCAGTAATAAGCTCCGTTTTAATTTGTTACCAGGAGAAACTGGATGCAATCTGGTCTTTAGGGCACCCCGACTCGGACAGGTTAGGTTAGAAGGGGATGGCGGGGTCGATAGACCCCGCCATCCCCTTCGTGGTTATTTTTTTATAAACCACCCAGAAGTAGGCCGTCGACCAAGCCCTGCCATCGACCATGCATAGAATATTTTAATTAAGGTTTGGTTAGAACTGTGACAATTATCACAAACATGAACGCCCATTTTCTATTTTGTTTTCGCCATTAAGTTTCCGCTTAGATATTAATTCTGTTCCCAAAAGAAAAACTTGATGCTAGTTTAAATTAAAACGGAGCTTATTACTGATATATTAATATGCTACCTATTACTTATTACGATACTCCTTATTAGCTGCCAACCCATTATACAACGTGGCGCTACAACGGTGACTTTAATTTAATACACGGGTAGGGCTAGTGCCCATTAACCATATAAATATTGATAGGTTAAAATAATACGTAAACTGAAAAAAAAATTTTTTCAAACAAACTAAATAATAAAAAAGTCATTAAAATTGGGATCACCCTTGCAAAAATTCATTCATGAAATTACTTACCTAGCTCGCTTACGTTAACTCGGAGCGGCAATGTGTCGGTTCGCGGGCTGGCAACCGCGCGTCGCGTCTTGTACCTACTCGTGATCGGTCCGATTCTTTGACGGCATATTATCAAAGAAACCGAGCGGCGCAAGTGGTACAAACACTTATCACATCACCCTCTCTTGTTACTATTAGTAATAACTGTCATCACTAATCACTGCCATCACGATCATAAGTTTACACAAGCACTAATAGCACAAATAAATGCGTCCGTATCGCAAGAGGTGTAAACGTACCTACTAGATAAGAAAACGAAAACCAATCAAAGTGTCTTTATCGCAGTACCATGATCTAATTACTATCCTAATTACACAAAAAGAAATAAATAAAACAATAGCTAAGAGTGGTATGGTACCCACTCTATTTTTTTTAAACCTATATTCTTTTTACTTAGTTGCCGCATTAAATACATGCCTTATAAATAAAGCATAATTAAAAAAATACTTATTTCTTTTATCTAAGTATTTAAAGTACTGTCTTAGATCTATTTATCAAAGTAATGTTAAACTTAACTTTAAAATAAAATGTTATGCACTCCTGCTTCTAAGACCTTCTTATTTCTAATACTATAATAAATGCAGTATAGGTAATACCGTGGTCAATGGTGACGCTAGAGTATTTCAAATGGATGATGATAATATTAAAGTGTTTATTTTTTTTTAACTCAGACCTTTAGAATCTTAAAAACCTGTTTAATAAACTTAAAAAAAGGTTTTATTATCTGTCTGTCTGTTACCTTTTCACGCCTTACCGGCTGAATGGATTTGGATGATAGGATACTATTTATCCCGTTAGCACGTTCCCGTTGGTTAATTTCCGACATCCACGCGGGCGAAGCAGCGGGCAGAAGCTAGTATTAGAAATTAGGTAAAAATTAGTTATTATAAAGAAAGAAAAATATTTTAAGAAATAAAGAAAAATAATTTATTTGGGACACGCACAGGAAATACAAACATTAAAAAAGAACATGAAATCTAGCAAAATCATGAAAAAAATAAAAGAAGAACAACAACTATATTTCCAGGTTTTCTCACTGGTCACGATGTATTTCCCCAGATTTCCTCACGAGTCACGATGTATTTCCTGCTCCGATGTTAGTAATGTCCAAGTTATGCTCAGAAAATAAATATGACTTGAAATAGTCACAACGGTACTTGCCTGGATCTGAACCCACAACCTAGTGCATGAGTGGCGAGACCTTAACCATTGGGTTACACGACATTCAAAATGAGCACTATTCGTTTAAAGTAAGGTTCAAATTCTCTTGAATCTTTAACTTAGCGTGCGATCTGTGAATCTTGCCCCCAAACTTCACATGTTACTAAAGGTACCTATAGGTAGGTATAATTATGATGTGGGCTTTGAAATTCACACGAGGAAATATAATTAATTAATATTATCGATTGAGTCGGAGGGTAGAAAGCATTTTGTGAAGCAAGCGTGTAAACGATATTGAGGCAAGTATTTTTTTTTAGCTTTATGAAATACTAGCTTTATTAGTTTTATGAAATACTATCTTTTTTGAGGTATTTGAAGTATTTGTTTTGTTTTATGAAATACTTACTAAGTTTTTTTAAGACGCAGGTCTTTTTTTATTTGTTTTTTTAAATATGTACTAGCTTTTTTTGAGACGCAAGTATTTTTTTTAGTTTTATGAAATACTAGCTTTTTTGAGACGCAAGTATTTTTTTTAGTTTTATGAAATACTAGCTTTTGCCTGCGACTTCGCCCGCGTGATTGTCGAAAATTATCCCACGAAAGTTTACTACCCGGAAAAAAAGTATCCTATGTCCTATCCCAGGTCGTGCCTTATTCGTATGCCTTTCATCCAATTCCGTCCAGCCGTTGTGGCATGAAAACGTAACAGACAGACTATGTTTCCAATCCCTTAAATCGCTTAAAAAGAGGTACCCAAAAATATCAATATTAAAACATGTAAACTTTAAAATCATCCCAGATTTCACCCACTTGGGGGGTGATTTTACAAAAATGCTGAAACATGTAACTCTTTATTTCTTACCAAAAGCATAATTTTAAATGTTCATATCCCTAACTTAAAAATTGCTAAGTTTCCCATACAAACTTTCATCTCCTATATAATCCCTTTTTAGGATTATTAAAAAAAAAAAAAGTAGCCTATGTCCTTCCCCATGATCCCATTTATCTACTTGCCAAATTTTATCGAAATCCGTTTAGTAGTTTAAGCGTGAAAAGGTAACATACAGACAGACAGAGTTACATTCGAATTTATAATATTATAATATGGATACCCGTCTTAAGCAAGCGTGGTGATCAATGCTCGTAACTTCTCTGCATGAGAGGAGGCCTTTGCCCTGCAGTGGGACGATAATACGTTGGTATTTTAATTATTTATTATTAATGTTCATTTTCGTATAACCGAATGTGAGCAAGCGTTTCGTACGTGTATATATACCTTAGTTGGTCAGAAATGGGCACGCCACCATTGCGGGGATAAGTCCCGTCTTTGAGGAGTGGCTAGAGAGGCGCCACGGCATCCTCACCTTCCGCCTGACGCAGGTCCTCACCGGACACGTTTGTTTCGGGAGGTTCCTGTTCCGGATAAGGCGGGAGGAAACGCCCGGTTGTCACCATTGTGTGGATCACGTGGAGGACACGGTGGAGCATACGGTGAAGGTCTGCCCTGTGTGTGTCCTCGTGGAGGGGATTGGCGGTGGCGATCTCTCGCGTCCGGCCTTGGTCCAGGCCATGGTACGGAGCGAGAGGGCTCGGGAAGCCGTAATGCTCGCGAAGGAGGAAGGAGACGGAACGCGTGAGGGAGCGGCAAAATTCGCGCCCTCACATCCTAGCCGCCGCAGGAGACGCCCTGGGCGTCGGGAATCACAAGCCGATTCTCAGCCACCGTATACGTGGGCTTGCGCACGGCGAGCAATGGGCAGCTTGCCGTCCGATAAGGACCAGGCCCGGGTCGACGGCGCGGTGTGTTCCACGCGCGCCTCAAAGAGATGTCAGCACCAATGACGGGCATCGGCCCAAGCGGACTTTCCCGCAACCCTGGCAGGCATCGGCCTGCCAGGGTTGCGGGAAAGTCCAAAAGGGTTACCGTGGCCCCTGACACAGGCAACTGAAGGAACACGCGTGGGTTTTAGTCAGTAAGAGTCTGACACGTCCTCCCGCTCCGCTCAGAGCGGGCGAAGTTATTTGATGAATAACACCCTCAAAAAAAAATCAAAAAAGTTGGTCAGAAATAAAGTTCATATTCGTAACGTAAGTCAGTGAAACTTGCCCTGAGCTGGAGGACGATAACCTTGCCCTTAAAACCTGTGCAGATTATTATTACTATACAATGTACTCGTATTTATAGTGCTAAATATACCTACTCCTTTGTTAAAATAAACACGGGTAGATTGCTTGATACTTAGCTTTTTCTGGATCTCTAGGATACCGTCATATTTTGATTTCCAGACGCGTAGGCAGGTGATGAATTGAGTCAACTTTGTAAGTTTTCTTGTTACTTCATCTCAATTTAGATTTCGCAGAAATAAATTGTCAGTTGTAACATTTTAAGTATATACGGGTGCTAATATTCTTTCTTTATGATTAAAAGAGTTTTAGTAACCAATATTATTTGCTTAGCTCAAAATTGGAAAGTACATACATCATGTAACACCTTGTATTCTGTGCACCGCTAAACAATGACCGAGTGAGATTACGTAAAAAATTATTAGGGGTGGCACGCCCCATGCATAATACCGAGAGATCAAAAATAATAATTTAAAGCACGTAAGTGTGTGGGGAATTTTTTATTGAAAACCGGACAAGTGGGAGTTGAACTCGCGTGGGGTGGATTCCGTATGATGAATGTGTTACCCACCAAAAACATTTCACGAAAAGTAGGTTGCTAAGACATACATAAAGATTCCACAGTAAAAAAGTTATCAGATTTAATGTAGAGCCAAGCCCCTAACTCTACAAGGCTTAACTCTACGATGGTGGTATGAGGTACCTACAGGGTGTAAAGTTCACTCATCCTCTGAAGAAAAGGGAGGATCCTCCGACCAGATGGGGGTTGTGTCTGGTGGGCAACAGCCCGACGGTTAATGTCGGGACGTTAAGCATAATTATGGTAGTTGCGCGGTATCTCTGCTTGTGCGATGCAGGATTTTGCGTGACGTCAGTGTGATGCGTAGTTCGCATGCAGCGGTGTAGATGCCACCACACGACACACCTTACATCTTGGTCAAAATGTACGGTTAGGCCGTTTCGCGGCCGTCGCACAGACACTCGTATGGGCTTATGGTAAGAAATTAAGTACCTTAGGGGTTCTATTTTATATACGGACTTGCACCTGCTTTTAAGGGAGTTGGATGTTAAAATTTACACATTTCTATTTTTTGTTGTTTTTTGTGTGCTAATCCTAGGTTGCATACCAAATTTCAGCATTCTAGGACTTCGGTAAATATCCTAGAGGTTTTTATGAGCGACTGAGACTGACGTAATCGACGTATTGTAGGTATTCATAAAATCCACATGAAACTAAGTGTATTTTATAAGTCTACTAACTACATTTTATCCTAAGAATTTGAGCTCTCGAGCATTATCCAGGCCGAAGCTACGAGGGTATGAAAATACGACAAATAGCTTCGAGAAAAGGTAGGAAGTGCCCCTGCCTTTTGTTTTTGGCTCGTCTTGACGGGAGTACAGAGCCGCAGGCGAAGCCGGGAGCTGAGCCGCAAGTGGAGCCGGGAACAGAGCCGCAGCCAATGCAGCAGGCAAAAAATTACCGATTTTCTTGTTAAAATGTCGGATAGTGAGAGAATAAGTAATTTTAACTTAGTTCCTAAGTTCGGCCCTACTTCAAAAATCAGAACATAAATAATTTGATACACAAAGTACTTATTTAAATGAAATAGCAAACACATATAGTTGGGCAGGCCGACAAATCATATATAATACGATACCGAATACCTTAACGTACTGGCAAGGCAAAACGGTGATACGAGGGTCTTACAACCGTCAATTATAGCTGGGTTGAGTGGCAAAAAAAGCTCAAAGCAGTTTTCCGTCCGATGAAAATTATGGCCAAATGCTTTCGGATATTTTGGACAAAAATGCGAAGTTTGGGGAATCTTTAGAGGATTATTATTACGATAAAAAGGCATTACTTAATAGGTGCGACTTAATAGGTGCGAAAAAAAGAGCAAAAGAATGCATGATCTTTGTCATAGACGATAGGGCCACTAGGTCAGGAGCAGAAGCAGCTCAATTTGATAACCCTGACAAACTTTTGGCATACTTTGAAATGCAAAATTTATATGCAAACGAAATGATAATATTCCAAGATCTTACAATAAGAAATTTCCGACTACAGATAAACCACCTGTTAATAATAAATCAAATATGACCAAGTGCTTTAAACCATTAAAGAAAGGTACAAATTGTTCAATAATTGGGCACGATTCGAATGAATGTTATCGTAAGAAGAAAGACGCAAATGATTAAACGGGTATTAGATGACAAAAGTTCAAACACAACTATACAATGCAACATTTTACTTTAAAACGTGGTATAGCTCACATGATAACGGACGATGGACTGATAAAATCTCGATTAGTGATAGAATAAGTGTTCCAAAAGACGTCAGATGGCAAATGTTACGTGCTTGTCATGATAATATACATAACAAGAATTTTTCTTATGAGAAAACCTTAGACAAAATTAGACCTACCGACTGGTTTCCAAAAAAACAAAATTGTTAAAAATTATTGTCGAGCGTATATTCAAAGCGCTCACGGAAAGGTACCGGCTGGAAAGAGATCCGGGTTTTCACATCCAATACCGAAGGTATCTGAACCTTTAATAACAGACAGAGGCACTACTTTCATGAGCTCGAAGTTTAGAGAGCTTTTGTCAGAAAAATATCTCAAATATATTTTAAATGAGGTCGCTACTCCTCGCGCAAACAGTCAGGAAAAGCGTTATAATAGGATGGTATTAGATTCATTAACGGCTATGGCCTTCGGAAAAGACGAAAGACTTTGGGATGAGTATTTGCTTCAAGTACAATGGGGTTTAGATAATGCCACCAATAAAGTAGAAGGTAAAACCTCAGCCCAACTGTTATTGTGGGTTGCGACTAAAAGGGTTGACGGACATTGGCTTTACCAGCTTAGGAATACGATGATACTATGTAATATCAGTAACATAAAATATATTAGAAATGAAGTGCTAGACTATTAAAGCACTCAGGAACAGCAAAAGCGAATCTTTGCTAAGATTGGAATTCCCCCTCGTCAGTTCGGTGTAGGACAGCTGATTGGGGTAGAAAGGGAAATAGGTCAGAAAGGGAAAAAATTAGTTCCGAAATGTCTATGCCCTTATTACCAAAGCATTACAGAATGACAGATATGAAGTAGAGAATACGCCAACCACAAAAAAGGGTAAACATAAATACATATCTAATTTTTTTTTGGTAAATAAAATTTATCAAAAAAAATACATACAAAAGATTTTCATAAATATACTGAGAAGGCACAGTGATTATATTAATCCCTTTAAATTTGTCTCTGAGGGAGTGTCTGGGACTTAATTTATAAATTGAACGAATTGCCCTTTTTTGTAAAACAAAAATCGTCTGAATATCGGCGGCATTTCCCCACAACAGAATATCGTACGACATTACACTATGAAAATAACTAAAGTATACTAAACGGGCTGTCTCTAAATCAGTTAAACCACGAATTTTCCTAACGGCGTATGCTGCGGAGCTAAGCTTCTTTGACAATTTATCTATATGGCCATTGAAGCTTGGCATCCAAAGTTATGCCTAAGAATACTGTGGTATTTTCGGGTTTCAACTCTTCACCCTTTATGAGAATACTTGTTTCTACTTGTCTAACATGAGGTATCGTAAACTTAATACATTTCGTTTTTTTCTCGTTAAGAAGAAGGTTATTAACATTAAACCAGTTAACTACTTTTGCGAGGGCACTATTTACATTGTCAGTAACCAGCTGCTGACGTTTGAGTTTAAATAAAAGTGAAGTGTCGTCTGCAAACAGCACTATATCATGTTCATCCTTTATGAGGTAAGGCAAGTCATTTATATAAATAAGAAATAAAAATGGACCTAGAATTGAGCCTTGAGGGACCCCCATTCTTACTACCGATCCGGGAGATCTTTTCCCGTTAATATCAACTCTCTGAATCCTATCACTTAAATAAGAAGTAAGAAGATCCAGAGAGGCGTTCCGGATTCCGTAGTGGTGCAGTTTCCTGATTAATGTTTCATGAAGAACACAATCGAATGCCTTGGACAAATCGCAAAAGATGCCCAACGCATCGCATTTGTCCTCCCATGCATTATATACATGCCCTAGAAGTTCAACTCTGGCATCAGAAGTTGAACGACCCCTTGTAAAACCGAACTGTTTGTTATGCAGTAATTTATGTACATTAAAAAATCTTTGCATTTGATTTAAAATAAGTTTTTCAAAAATGTTACTAAATGTAGGTAGCACTGAAATAGGTCTATAATTAGTAGGGTCTGATGTACTACCCGATTTAAACAACGGTATTATTTTACTGTTTTTCATAAGATCAGGAAACTCACCACGGTCAATACAATTATTAAAAATAACAGCTAAAGTAGGTGCTACAATATTTATAATTGACTTAGCAACGTCCACAGAATTACCCCATAAATCTGCAGTCTTTTTAACATTTAACGTGTGAAAGGTTTTAATTATATCTTTAAAAGTGACATATTCGAAATGAAATTCAGAATCACAAACTGGAATGTTTTCTTTAAGTAAAGACTCTGCAGCAGTGGGTGAAGAGTTTAGAGATTTAGTAGTCGATACGGGAATCTCTGCAAAGAAATTTTCAAAGGCCGCGGCGACTTGAAAATCAGATTTAATTATATTGTCATCAATAGCAAGGCTGTAGTCACTACATTGGTTGCATGACCTTCCCGTTTCGCTATTAATGATACTCCATGTCATTTTTTATTAAAAATGACATGAATGATGATGATCATGAATTTGAGTTCAAAAATTAAAAATAGTAGTAATGTAATCATTACTACTATTTTTAATTTTTGAACTCAAATAACGTGATTTGGCCATACTACAAACTATTTTAAATAATTTAGAATAATTCTTAACATATAAATTAAATTCAGCAGTGTTTTTACAAGTTCGTTCATCATACAATTCATAAAGTCGTTTTCTACTTGTATGTATACCAATGGTGGCCCAGTCACTGAAGGAAGCGTTACTATTAACCGAGAACGTCTTTAGAATGAACGTGTTATTGAATACTGTGCAATACATATTAAAAAAATCATTATAATGTTGATTAGGGTCATCATTAGTCACCAAAAATGGTAATTTACTTAAAAGTATAGCTTTGTTAATCAGATAGTATGGCAGTATTATATCCCCAACGACATAACTCGCCACTGGCGCGATCGAACATTAAACTAAAGTAGTAGCGTGTCAAGTCTGTGCATTGCACAAACTTCGGGCACGCTTGGTTGGACGGCTTGTGGTATTTAGCCTACTCTAAATATGTGGGTCTTAGACTGACAGTGTCAATGAACAATTGAAGTTAAATTGTAAGAACATAATGTGTGCTTGTTCACTAAACGTAATTAAAAGTTTATTTATTTAACCATTTATCTACACATATATATAAACAGACAAGAAGAAAAGAACAGAACAAATAGGTACAAAGGTGGTGTTATTTCTAATGAAATCTCTTCCAGCATACTTGCGATAGGATAGTAGATTTAGAGATGTAGACAGCGTGTGTAAGAGTAAATGAGAAAATAAAATACATAAAATCTAAAATAATTCACTTAATAAATAAAACAATTAATATGAGAATTTATTATTATTATTAATTACAACGAATATACATACTTCTAAAATAAATATCACTAGAATATTAATATATACGCAACTATGACGAAGTGGAAAAATAGTGTTCTTTCACTCTTCTTTTAAAAACTGCAACAGTTCTGTAAAATCAAAAACTTGTAAAGACGTAGTTGAACTATCTGTTGCACATAGCATTGTCTTGTAGCGGTATCTACATCGCCACATGCGAGCTGCTCGTCATACTGACGTCACGCAAATCCTGCATCGCGCAAGCAGAGTTTACCGCGCGACTAGCATATATACAACTTCCCGACATCAAAACATCGGGCAGTTGCCCACCAGACACGACACCCGGCTAGTCGGAGGATCTTCCCATTTATATGGAGGTATGAGTTAACTTTACACCCTGTTCCTCGTGCGTTTTCTGTTCAATTATCAAAATATGTATTGAAGTAGTTAAGCATGTCATACTTCATAGTAGGCGTTTACAAACCCTATCAAAACTGCTCTATATTTGAGTCGGTAGTGGATGTTTTGGCAAAACTTGCAACTGGTAATAAATCAGTAATTAACTGTGGCGACTTTAACATGAATATTTTGGAAAATAATTCAAATACATACTAGCAGTAGATTATTAAAGAACAATTGTGAAATAAATATGAGCGTCTAAAAGTGACACATATATACGAAAGAAATTCAATTAATGTAACTACTTTTGGTCATCATAATTATCTAGCTAAGGCCCAGTAATAAGTAGTAATTTAACTTTTATTTAGTGACTGGGCAACTTAAGGACTCACGAAAAGTAGGGAAAGACTTTTCCGAGGTGTATGGCTTTAAACCTTAACACGGAAACTTTTATTAAGCATGTGGCTACTTATTCTAAAACTTTTAAGAACACTTGTAAGGCAGCTAAAGCCATATACAAGGTTAAATTAGAAAATTATACGGTTTGAAAAATTATCAATTATGAAACGAACAGTATGTCGATTCTGTAAAAATCTCACCGTGAAGTGATCACTTAGGTGAAGTGAGCGTGGAGTGAGCTGCCAGTGTCATCTCACTGATGCTAGGGATTGACCAAGCATTAAACATTTATAATCATAATCGAGATTTTAATTATATTTCTTTAATTAATGTTAGTTCTGTTGTTCATTTTATATTATTTCAAAGCTAGTATTTAAGTGGCTAAACATTACTATTTACGGGTTATTTTTTTTATAAAACAGCAAAACATAAATTCAGTCAGAAACTCAAATAAGTTCTTTTATTTTTTTCCTAAACTAGCTACTAAAAATGCGAAAATGCGCATGGACATTGTTTGTTATTAGGGACTTATTGTTTAATATGATTATTGTTGTCGATTTCATGGTTTTCGAGGTTGCTAAAGCCGAAAGTGAGGTCATAATGAAAATCAAAGATGGCTTACTGTCATCTTTGATTTTCATTTAAATAGAAACAAAATTGAGTTTCTGGCTGCATTACTGTGTTGCTGTTTTATAGAAAAAAAACTCAAAATATAATATTTAGACACTTAAATACTAGCTTCGAAATAATATAAAATGATCCACAGAACCAACATTAAAAAATATAATTAAAATCTCGATTATGATTGTAAAATGTAATGGTTGGTCAATCCCTAGCATCAGTGGGATGACACTGACAGCCCACTCCACGCAAGTCTCCACGGTGAGATTTTTATAGAATCGACATACTGATAATGTTTTTGTAGTTAGTTATATTGGCGTGTGCTAGCTGACATGTGGCAAATGTTTTATTTTATGTTTCGTAATGTTAATTACTTTGAATACGATGGTAAAGGATCAAATTTTCTAACTGAGCAGACAGCTGTGCTGCTGAGGAGTTGGTTGCGCCACTTCTCCTTCCCAGCTAAATCACTAGGAAGTGATG
This sequence comes from Brachylomia viminalis, assembly GCA_937001585.2. NCBI lineage: Eukaryota > Metazoa > Arthropoda > Insecta > Lepidoptera > Noctuidae > Brachylomia > Brachylomia viminalis. The sequence continues at coordinate 24,330,361 of OW443294.2, read as the reverse complement.
AAGGGCGGGCGTTTTGGGGGACTGTCTTATGTAATTTTGACATTCGGAAAGTGCTCATTCTCAGCCTAGTGTTAATAAATGACTTTTGATTTTGATTTTTTCGGTTACAACCGCAGAAATAACTTTGTTTTTCAGAGTTTTACGTACAAAAAATAAACTTATTTCCGCGGTGCATCATGCGTAAATGTTCATCCTAACTTCAGAACCCTTTACTTTTTGTGGACCGACACGCACTTGGCCGGTTTGTTGCTTGTGTGTCTGTCAATTCTCATATTTATCAAGGAATCCTAGGTAAATCTGAGAATAAAATTACCGCCCGTTATAATAAAACAACAAGACGTTAACGTAGCCAATCCTTTCAAGTCTTATCATCAAATTGTATTACGCCAGGCTATTCTATAACGTACACATCCTACATTTAATAGGCAGTCGAGGCACGACAGACGTTCCCGTAAGTACCTGTGTACGAGAGCCTATTAGGCATGGCTACATACGTACGGTACGGGAAGATTGGCACACTGCCCGGACATATAGTACTTAGAAAGTCCTCTAACGATTTACAGATGGCTGAAAACGATTATATAGTGTATTAATTTATTATTATTTACTATATTGTATTTTTAATTATGTTGTTTTATCATTATTGGTCGTTATAACAAACTTCTTGTATTCTTTACGAAAAACAATTACTTTACTTTACTTTGCAAATTGTTAAAAAATTTATGAGCTTAAAAATTCCATGAGCCAATAATAAAATAATATTTCCCATAGCATATATGAGAAAAATTTCAAAGGTATAATATAATTAAAAGATGTTCAATAATTTATAGTTTTGGAAAAAATAACATTTATTTTGTAGCCACTCCTATATAAAATACAAAGTAGGTATCTCATGTTCCACATTCATACATACATTGCTTCGTTTACGTTTATACATCAGCAGGGCTTGCTTGCGTGTTTGCTCCCAAACTGTAATAAAAATGTGTAACTCACGCTTATCACAGTCCCCTGGCTGGAGGCTTTGAGTTCTCTCAAAGGCACTACAGGAAAGACCGGTTAAGCAGTGACGGCCGCTCAAGGCCAAATGCGAGATGCCATACGCAAAAAAATAAAAAAAAACTTATCACAGTAGGCCGTGCTCGCCCCGCTGGTAATACACGCACGCCGCCGCCGGCGCTACGCCGCCGCCGGTTGCAAGTAATATGCACCTGCCTTTATTGTAGAACATCACCAATAAGGTATATAAATAGGATATGTCCTTCTAGGGCATCACCTCCCGCCGTTTGCCACTCATATCTTTAAATACATTTTGTTAGTCGCCTTTTATTCATCCTCTCAATATGACCAAACCTGACGAAACCAAAGCATACTCTCATCATTTTTTGCCACTACATCTTCTTTTAGACCACAACGTTGCCTTAGCACATCATTCATAGTTACACCCACCATGCTTCGCAAGGAACGCATTTCCACAGCACAACACACACACACTTCACTGCACTGCATACTTTTATGCCTCTTTAGTCACACCCAACATTCACTTCCATATATACAATCACATTCCATCACCATCTAATGTTTTCTCACCCACATAAAGACGCAATTTACAACATGTCCCGGAGTTAACGCACCGAGCACCCCCATTAGAATATTATGTGATAATCGTAATACATACACTAAAATGTTACTATTCTATATAACGTTTATTAAATTAGTTACACTGATTGTGGGAGAAAATTGCGGTCACATTACAAATCTTCGCACGCACACAGTCGCACACCGGTAAGGGTCTAGCGTAATAGGTACTTCGTCCATTTTGGCTTGTTTTGACTGTACAGCAGAATTGTGACTGTATTTTACTTATTCTTTGAATAAATAATGACCTATATCAAAAAGGACAGAAATCGATTCAGTAAACGATTCTGAACAAACTACTTTCATTATAATGTAGTTACACATTATACAGAACCGTCATTATGAAAACAATGATGAATGTTCGCCCAAATATACATATTTTTAAATCTGAAATCAACATTGTGAATTTGCATGCATTCATTTATAAACGTCACGGTAAGAGTTAATTACCTAAATATTACGAATCGGACATTAAAAAGTCATTAAAGTTCACTTTGATCAACACGTTAGACAGAATAATAAATGATAAGTAACTAAAATCATACATACTGCCCCCGAAATGCCAATATTTGTTGATTAAACATCAATCAGTTTGCCTAGCCTTTTACCAGCTACGTTGGGGTGGGCTCCCAGTCTACGCCGCTGCTCAGCTGCATCCGGTTAAACTGCTTAGACTGCTGTCACGTCACACCTTTCTGCGGGAGCCTAAGGTGCACTTCTAAAAGGTAGTTTGCAATTGGTCGCGGAACACTACCACCTATCTTCGTTTTTGACACTGCAGGTAAAAAGATAGTTCAAATTCTTTACCAAGAATCAGAAATCGTGATCTTCGTCCAAAAGTAAACAAAAACTAGCAATCACCTACAAACAAAGAGGAAGAAATTCACCAACCCTCTAAGCCCTCTTTAGTCTAGTAAGCAAGGCTCGAAGAAAAATGACCCTAATTTGTTATGTCCCAAGAATCTGCTAAATTAAGTTCTGTTGTGAACATACCTCTACTAATTTTAGTCAAGTGGTATTCCAACGGGCTTAGGTAAATACTATTTACTCTTGTGCCGCCTTGTTTATTCACGGAGTTAATTGAGAGAATAAATAAGAGTAAGGAGCTTACCCAGTGCGGTAGATTTTGCAATTAGAAGGGGCTTCAGATAAATTAAAATGCTGTTTGACAGCGGTTTTTTTAGGTACGACAGTGGAAGGATTTTAGTGCCGTCTTATTAAAGCGGGGCTAAGTGAATTGACGGTAATTTTAAGCCACTATTTTGGAACGATACTGACTCATGATTTGCTGGTTTGATACTAATCTAAAATCGAATCTGTACATAGTCTGAAATTGATTTGAGAGAACTGAGCATCGCTTGAGCAAACAGACACGGAAATTAAACTTTATTCGCCCGTTCATACTGGATTTTCATATCAGAATATTCAATCAATCTGCCTTGCGTTTTACTGCTTTATTTTGGAGTCGGCTTCCAATCTAACCGGATGAAACTGAATACCAATTTTTTACATATAGCGATTGTTTATCTGACCTTCTTAACCCAGTTACTGGGTAACACGATACCCCTAGTTGTCGAATTTTTGGCCTTCTGACTACTCGTAACGACTGTCAGCTTCTACGAATGACGGCAAGTCAACGTGCTTTCCGAGGCACAGAGAGGTTTCGATATCTAATGGATGGTCACTCAATCTTTTTGCCAGTAATTAAAATCCTAATGAATCCTATGGATTAACTCGTAGATGTAAAAAGGCAAGAAAACGTTATAGCAGTTTAGAAAAAAAAAAGGTGACAAAGTGAACAACTCTCATGTCAGTGACGGTTGAAGAGTCAATCACAATGATGAATTTTATAGTTTCCAATATAACTTTTTATTTATGCATATTAAATTTAACTAACTAGCGAAACTCCGCAGACGTGATGGATACATATCCAAACATGATAAAACAAAAAAAAACAATTCATCTTAAGCTTCTTTGGGGAGTTGAGTAGAACAGTTTTTTTGTTTCATCGTGTTAAGTAACGATACCCATCACGTGTGTAAAATTTACACAAAAAACAGGTTTTTTAAACTAACATTTCAAGTGACTACACAATTGCGGTCGATGACCCCACAAAAAATCATTAAAATTACTTTTTTTTTTGTTATATCATTTAAAGACATCGAATTCGATCAAATCAAAAATAATTAAATTAGTTAGCAAAACTCCGCCGACGTGATGGGCACGTCTACGGAGTTTTGCTAGCTAATTTAATTTGACCCTGTATATGTATAACTCAACTGACTACACACATCAAAACTGTCTAGAGATCAAGGTGTTTCTTCTAAATATTTTATTGCCCTATTGAAAAAAATTAACATGTCTATTTAGATTGAATACATAAAATGTTTTCGTATGTTTAGATCGACGAAGTACTTACTCTCTGCTTTTGCATTTTTCGCAATTTTTGCTTATTTTGGATTATCACCTTAGTTAACCTGACATTAAAGTGTGGTATAAAGATAAAAATAAAACTTTTTAAATGTTTTTATTGCGTAAAATAAATAAATAATAGTCTGTATTTCCGCCATTAACGCGTATAACACAATCGCAGCGATTCGACATACTCAATATGAGTTCATCCAAATCACGTTGCGGAATGGCCGCCCACGTCTGTTGAAACAGGCGAAAAAGATTTCAGGTGTGTGTACGGCATCTATATTTGGCAGAGCTCTTTTTTGAAGCATATCCCATGCTCAATGGGATTCAAGTCTGGCGATTGGAAAGCCATGGTAGGACGTTGATATTAGCTGCGGCAAGTGTGTTTGCAACGACTCTGGCAGTCTGTGGACGTGCATTATCATGCATAAGCAGAAATAAAGCTCCAAATCGGAAGGAATGACAACATCTGATACAATCGTTTTAGCGTAAATCGGTGCATTGAGATTGCCTCTAATCAAAATCAGTCCGGTTCTTCCGCCGATCCACAAACCCGCCCATATGATGATTGTTCCACCTGGCAGCATTGCCACGTTGAATGGCAACGATAATTCTTTGGCCAAAGACCGAACCAGCCCTCTGGTCATATGAAGTGTCGACCAGTCAGCGAAAAATATCCTTGAAAAGGAGACGCGCACTCGGGCCCCAAGATCCGAGCGTTCGACCCCAAACAGCTGAAAACTGTAGTTACCCATTAGCTTACAGTATTTGCGCCGCTTCAAAGGTCTCAGCAGCCGCAGCAGCGGCGCCAACACATCATGCCGTGCTTGGAACTAAATTGAATTACATTCGTTTTAGTAATTTTGGCGTTTCTATTATGAAATAACTTTTTAATGCCCCAATTTCAGGTTTGGCATTCCTGAACTGACCATGTACTGACTTTAAAAGTATTTTACGGCTCAAAAGGACATACATAAATTGTCTGGGGTTGAGAAGACATGCAGGAGCTTCTTTATTATCATCATTAGCCGTACAATCGGACTTTAATACGGAAAAACACACAAGTCAATTACTTGTGTGTTTTGACGTGTAAACGTGTTTTTATAACCTATTTAAACTACACAAGCACCACCACCACACGATTGTATATATAATTATTACTGTACTAATTTACTGTATTTTTAACATGTAAGTACTACAAGCCTTTGTTTGAGTATGTTTTAATTTATAGAAATAAATTATTTACCATTTATTTCATTAAAAATATCTCTAATAATAGTATTAAGAGATTCCGTGTCTACCATTCATTTAACTCTATATAAGCTGACTCGCAAACTATAGACGTTGTTACTTTCAGTCTACATATTTTGTAGTGTGGCCGCACAAAATACAGACGATTTATAAACACCCCGCTAAGGGCCAGATGAAAACATTCAACTACCCTACAAACAACACATGTTTACCAATTGAAAGGCGTAATAACAATTTCTTAGAAAGAACTAGATTTTGCTTTCACTCTGTACTTACAAAATGTGTATTAGTTTATTTTCTTTAAAGCTCTTTGGCGTGAGTGAAGTGTTTGTGTGTAATATTATGGATGATTACTTTTTTGTCGAAATTAGTTTTTGGAACGAATAGGTAATAGTCTTGCGGTAGGACTAAACTGCTAGAAATTGTCACATAACGAAAAAGCACTAGCCCCCTCCAGGCAACTTTCTAGTCAGTTAGTAGAGATAGTTGTCAGATAGTTTTGACTGACCGGTTGGCGCAGTTGGTAGCGACCCTGCCTTCTGAGCCGCTGGTTCCGGGTTCGATCCCCGGACAAGTCAAACATTTGTGTGTATGAACATGTCTGTTTGACCTGTGTCTGGGTGTGTATATGTATATAAGTATGTATATCAGTCATCAAGCTACCGTAGTACAGGCTCTGCCTATTTCGGAACCTGAAGACCTTGTGTGGATGTTGTCTCATATTATATTATTATAGTTTTCATGGTTTTTGACGATGCTGACTGATCCTTGACAATAATTCAAAAGTGCCTATAATTGGTTTATTTGTAATAAATGCTTTGAGTTTGACCTACTGAGGTCAAAATGAAAATTTAAGATGACGGGTGGCATTAAAAAAATAACATCATGGTTGTCGTTTCCGTGGTTTTCGAGAGTGCTAAAGCCGATAGTGAGGTTAAAATGAAAATCCAAAACGGCGGCAGCGAAAATTTCAAATGTTTCATCATGGGTGTCGTTTTCGTGGTTTTCGAGGATGCTGAACCAATAGTTATATCAAAATGAAAATCTAAAATACCAAATACCTATGTATGTTTACATGGTTATGTACCTACGTTTAAAGACGAATTACACGAAGAATACTCAAGGATAACAGCTCGACTTTTTCTTTACATGACCTTAAGATATCATAACAGCATTCTATACTGCCACGTTGGTCTAACGGTTGCAAGCACTGCCGCTGAGCACGAGGTCCTGGATTCGATGCCCGGGTCAGGCAAAGCGTTATTGGGTTTTTTCCATCTGGATTATCTTAGTAGCTGCCCTGAGTCTGGATTTGTGCCAGCTTGATGGTTATACGCTAGCCCCCTGTTACTAGGGACTTAAGGGGGAAGCGCCAGGTTGCCCGAGAAATTCAAATTTTCTTACGTTTTTTTTTGCTATTTTCAGGTCAGTGTCAGGTTGGATGTTGAACAAAATATGATTCGCGACCGTAACGAGTTTGTATTTACAGAATTATAATCATTAAAATCATTAATACAACTCTCTACGCTCATATAATCCTATGGATTAATATTTTATGGAACTATCATTCAATACGAAAATTGCGAAAAACGTAAGAAAATTTGAATTTCGCGGGCAACTTGGCGATTCCCCCTTGAACATAACTACCGCAACGTAGGTGTACTAAAGATGCACCTCTGCCTACCTCTTCGGAGACTACAGGCGTGATGATATGTTATGTCATTCTATAGTGGTGTAGCGGTATCTACATCGCCACGTGCTAACTACGCATCACACTGACATCACGAAAATCCTGCATCGCGCAAGCAGAGTTTACCACGCAACTAGCCTAGCTATATATCCAACGTCGCGACATCAATCGTCGGGCAGTTGCCCACCAGATACGACTTCCGTCTGTTCGCAGGATCCTCCCTTTTCTATGGAGGTATGAGTGAACTTTACACCCTGTTCCTCACATCTCTATAGTCGCACTATACTTATCACAAGAACATTCTGTACCAGCATATAACCTGACTCCTTTAGATTCAGCATCAGGCTTGCTAATTTTCCGTCTTTCTTTAACAGACATCACTTTCCGTACCCATATGTAAACAACAAGACAATCACCCTATCTAACCTTCGAATTCAGGCAACCACTCCTTTAGACAAATACCCTTTACACCAGCACCTTCGGATTAAAACCAAACACCAATCAAACAGAGCCTTAACAATTGAAGATCACATTTGTATGCAAGCGGGTAACTCTATAATTATATACTTGTGTACCTGTACCTACAATGGGTACTAGTGACTAGTGTCGGTTTGTGGACAGTGCGAAATGCGAATTTCTGATGAAGTTAAGTGTGAGTTTTGCTGTTTTCCGTCGTTGGTGTTTGGGGGTGAGTTGTTTTATTTTATTTTTATTTATTTTATTAGGTTCATCAACAATTGATTACACCAATACAACCACATAATACATTTTAAAAAGTGAAATAACAGTGTATCAATTACTTATAGATAAACACAACATGCATAAAACAATTAGTCGGAGAAATAAGCTAACTTACTTAACATCGGTATTAAAAAGAAAAAAGTATTATAATTAAAAAGATAATTATAATTGACTTGGATTAGGGGTTGCTCGTTGTAACAAGTATAATAATCAACTGCTTAGCGCACGGGAATACTTCGGAACTTAAAAATCTGTAAGAACAAAACACTACTCCATAATTTTTACTATGCACATGATCATTGATTATTCAAAAGAATAAAAAATGAAAATATTATTAAAAAAATACATAAAATGTATTTCCAGAGCAGTGGTGGCCCAGTGGTAATCGCCCCGACTTACGACTTGTAGATCGTGGGTTCTGCTCTCAAAACGGTGAAGGAAAACATCGTAAAGAAACCGGCATGTCCTAGAACCAAAAAATCGAAGACATCTGACATCTACCAACCCGCACTGGGCCCGCGTGGTGGATTACGGCTCCCACAGAGAGGAGGCCAGTGCCCCAACAATGGGAACGTTATTTACATGAAATGATTATGTACATGAAATGTAACAATAAAAATGCTTACATATCTTTGCTTATAACGACTGAAAAACGAGAAAAAAAAATTCATGAACTTTGAAACTAAATAAATAACAAAGAAATCTCGTGTTTGTGTACTTTGTACTAACCAACCAGTTTCTGTTCAATACCTACGTGACCTAATATTTTCTCTAAGAAAATCAAAAAATAACCACAGACAAAGCCTATGAGTCAATAGACGAATGAGACAGACATAATACATTTATCCTTTAGAAACCTTATATTAAGACAAGGAAAGTTAAGCCTTGGTTTAATCCACAAAAGGGTATCTGTTAACTATGGATTATCTTTTAGCTCGTGGCTAAATATTAACAGCCGTACATGTCGATCTTCAAGGATAAGCAACGCTGGCAAATGTCGGTCCATGGACGGGTTGACCATCATTAAAGCACGTTAAGCCGTCGATCCCGACTGACATTTTGTAACTAATTATATTTGATTAAGTACTAGTTCATTTATTTATTTATAAGTATAATATTATGTATTATTTATTAGGTATTTACCTATGTCGAAACTATTTGTACTCCCCGTCACTTGTCCCTAAAGGTTCATTAGAAAACCAGCGTCAGACAGCGTGTGTCTGGCATTAATGCTGAAATGATCCTTTTTGGCGCAGCCGCTCACCAACAAACAACAATACAAACAATAGTGTGTGCCTCAGCACACACTATTGTTGTTAAAACATTATTTTCACTTTTTATTTTGTTATTTGTATTCTGTGTTTCACGAACTGTGTCCAAATAAACGTTATTCTTTGTTTTCTTTCTTTCTTTCATTTGTAGATCTCTGAGAGTCCTTACGGGAACTCAGAAGCCAAGTGTTAATTAGGAGTAGTCAGCATTGCCAAGGAGTATCGTGTTACCCAGCAACTGGGTTATGGAAGTCCGACAGGCAGTCGCTCCATCTAAAATATTGGTACTCAGCTGCGTGCGGTAAGACCGGAAGCCGACCCCAAAATAGTTTTAAAAAAGCTAGGCTGATAATGATATCTTTGTTTGCACAGACAACTATGTATGTATATTATCCAATCCATCTAGATTCTCGATATCACGCTTACTTAGGTACTTACATTTGCACCGCACCACACTTGTGATGGCAGCTCGATCACGGTGGTGACAGAAGTAACTGGTGCTTAAAGCACAGGAGTCCTCCTTTTTTTTCCTCATGCATGTAATCCGCTCTGGGGCGGACGGAGGGGTCTGTCAGACTTCTACTGACTAAAACCACCCCGTGTTCCCTCGCACACTAGCACCGGGGTCTACGGGGGCACTTAAGCACTCTCTAACGCAGCCCCCGACTTTTGCCAGCCCACCTCTGCGGGCTCCGTCAGTTCAAACGGAGGGAGTGAGGTGTTTGACTCCCACCGCGACATCTAAGAGGGGCGCGCGTGGAACACTACGCGCCACCAACTCGGGTCTTAAATGATAGGGGGCGGCGGACGTCCCCGAGTCCGCCGTCCCTGGACCCATTTAGGGGGGCCGGAAGAAGGCATTGTCTGCCGTCTGCCGACGCCCGGTGCGCTTGCTGCGGGCTGGGAGAGCACTTGAAATTTCCCTCTCCCTTTCCGCTGCCTCCTTCTGCGACATAACGTTTTCGCAGAAGGAGATCACCGCGTCCCAAGACGCTGTGTCGCCGACCATAGAACGAATCACAGCCGGCAGCGACAGGTCGCTTCCCACTTACGAAACGAGGACACGTCGCGGCTCCTCCCAAGCGGCACACTCTGCAAGCGTATGCCACGCCGTGTCCTCCCAACAATGGACGCAGTGATGACACCGAGCGTCTGGCTCCGCCGCCTATGCGATGCAGGTACTTCCCGAAGCAGCCGTGCCCCGAGAGCACCTGCGTCGCCCTAAATGACAGGGAGCCGTGCCTCCTCCCGAGCCAGTCGTTGAGCACCGGCCGAACCGCCCCGATGGTGGCCAGGCCGGCGGTACCACCATTCCGCCACCAAGACCTAACAGGACTAGGACGAGTTTAAGTCCAGTTGCACATGTCTAGTATGTTGCTACAAAGATATAAAGTCTAATTTAAGGTACAATAATTGTAAATAGGTTTAAGTCTTGAACAAATAAATATTGTTCATTGTTTATTGTAGTCAAGTTCATCTTGAACTTAATGTACGAGTATGTAAGTAAACCTAATATTTTTATTTTGTTATTCGATTTTTAATCAAATTATGTGTCACCGTGCTTACAATTGAATAGCGTAGCGTAGATTTTTATGTTTCCCAAAATGCTTATAAATTTACGAAAGGGCAGAGGTACCATGTAATAAGTGGCGAGCCTATTTCTTCTGTTAATTATATTGTTGTGTTAGTCGTACTTTTTAACAAAGTACATTATTTTAGGTACATACGAGTAAGTATCGTACTTCAAACATACTTAATATGTGTATACTGGACAGCTCCTTGCCTCCTCAAAGTTGGTATTTTGAGTGTGGAAACGTAGGAGGACTATACTCTGCTGAACGAACTGCTCCTACGAATAGTGAAACAAGATGGGTTAGTGATTAAATAGTTGTCACACAGACAGACACGACAAGCAAATTCGGTTATTCTGTGTATAAAACCCAAAAAATCCACCTTAAGGTGGATACGTATGTCCGAGAAGCCACCCTTTTTTTTTTTTTTTTTTTTTTTTTTTTTTTTTGTGGGTGGGAAATCATCAAATATCTTCTCCCGCTCTGGGCAGAGCAGCAGGGCGTGTAAATCAGACTCTTACTGACTAAAACCCACCCGTGTTCCTTCAGTTGCCTGTGCCAGGGGCCACGGTAACCCTCTTGGACTTTTCCGCAACCCTAGCAGGCCTCGGTCCTAGCAAACCCGAGAAGCCACCCTAAGCCTATAAATTCCGTTTTTCCACCTAGGCCTAGGGTGGATTCTCGGACATGCGTTTCCGAGTATCCTCCCTAGGGTGGATTATAGGCGTCCATGGCCCTTTACGGGGCACCGGTGTGGGCGCGTTCCTTGAGGCGGCGGCCAGCCCGCTGGTTGAACGCGCCCCAAAGGGTCATGGCCATCCGGCTGGTCCGGGGATACCGTACGGTCTCCGGTGAGGCGGCGAGCCTCCTTGCCGGATTACCGCCATGGGATCTGGAGGCAAAAGTCCTCGCGCACGTTTGGGAGTGGCGCGAGGAGGCGAAACGCCGGGGCGTAGCTCCGCTGCCGCGAGAAATCACGGTACAGCGGACAGAGCTCCGGCGGGATCTCAGGGCGGCATGGAGAGTGCGATTGTCGCAACCCAGCGCTGGGCACGCCACAATTGCGGCGATAAGTCCCCTCTTTGAGGAGTGGCTAGAGAGGCGCCACGGCGTCCTCACCTTCCGCCTGCCTGAGGTTCCTGTTCCGGATAAGGCGGGAGGAAACGCCCGGGTGTCACCATTGTGTGGATCGCCCGGAGGACACGGTGGAGCATACGGTGGAGGTCTGCCCGGCTTGGGCGGAGCACCGCCGTGTCCTCGTGGAGGCGATTGGCGGTGGCGATCTCTCGCGTCCGGCCTTGGTCCAGGCCATGGTACGGAGCGAGAGGGCTTGGGAAGCCGTCACCTCCTTCTGCGAAGCAGTAATGTTCGCGAAGGAGGAGGCGGAACGCGTGAGGGAGAGGCAAAGTTTGCGCCCTCACGCCCCTAGCCGCCGCAGGAGACGCCCTGGGCGTCGGGAATCGCAGGCCGATTCCCGGCCACCGTAGGCGCGGGCTTGCGAACGGCGAGCAATGGGCAGCTCGCCGTTCGATAAGGACCAGGCCCGGGTCGACGGCGCGTTGTGTTCCACGCGCGCCTCAAAGAGATGTCAGCACCAATGACGGGGTTTGCTAGGACCGATGCCTGCTAGGGTTGCGGAAAAGTCCAAGAGGGTTACCGTGGCCCCTGGCACAGGCAACTGAAGGAACACGGGTGGGTTTTAGTCAGTAAGAGTCTGACACGCCCTCCTGCTCTGCCCAGAGCGGGAGAAGTTATTTGATGATTTCCCACCCACAAAAAAAAAAAAAAAAAAAAGGGTGGATTATAGGCGAGGCAAAATGGAAATGCTGAGCAAATTTATTTTATACCTAGTATGTATGGACTGGCTTTGCCTAACATAGAAGTAAAGCAAGTATTTCATCGTAAACTGTATACTCGATCTCCACAAATACCAATTTGTTTTAATCCTTTCATAATCCCTGGGAATACCTGGTCCGGATAAGAGGTATTCTTGCAGTACGTTCCGGTCCAACGACTCCGGATTATCCCGTTAAAATATAACCGGGTGTCTGGCGAACCGTGAAATGCGGACCGGATTGAGTTTCCTATGAATTTTATTTACGAAAGTAGTTTTATGGCAGGTCGCAGGTTTGAGGAAATGTATACGAATTTATAGGTTTTGGTATGACGAATGTTATGTGGGGATCGAACTTCGGGAAAGTTGATTTTTGTGAATGAAAATGGAGTTTGGTTTGTAGTTGAATTTATTTTCCGGATTGTGCGATGTGAAAATGTCTATGAACTTCCAAACGGAATATTTACCACGAATAAGATCATGACCAAAAATCTTTAGATTTTCACTTTTTGTTTGTCTGTCGCGGTGTATATACAGGGTATTTGGTAGAACGTTGAACATACGAAAATGGTGGTTAGTTGGGGTCATCTGCTACCCACTTGGCCCAAATTATTTGACCTTGGCCCCACCGATTTTTTTTTTTTTTAATTTTCTTTATTTTACAGAAAATAACCAGATTTTTAACTTTAAATTCGAATATCTTTTTTTGCGATCGGTAAAATTGGCAAGATGTTGTTTTGTATTAATGTTTAATAGTAGCAGACTCTCATAAAATTACTTTTTGGTACAGATGTTAATAGGAAAAAAAGTTATGAGTCTTTAAAGGTACAAAAAGATGTAAAAAAATGCTTAGAGCATAACTTTGACTTGCATTAAAAAAAAAACTAAAAGTGATCGAGAACTTAGGATTACATTAAAACATCTCTGCTGTATGAGCTTTCTAACGGTATGTAATTTACATTTACTAAATCAAAAAGTCAGGACTTATTTGACAATTTTATCATGTTAGAAGGTTTTTGACGAAACAGAAAATTAAAATGTTTTGCGAAATTTAAAACTGTAAAGTTGTCAAAAAATGTAGCAATCAATTTAAATGAGAGAAATACTTAAATACCCATTCAAAGGGCCTTTTTCTGTTACCTAAATGTCAGTGGGTAATAAAACAATTAAATTACATTTAAATGAATTTATTCAATTAAGTAATTGCTCAAATTGACGCCCTCCATTTTGAATGCACGCGCGACATCTGCGTCTTATTTCAACGGTTGTCGTCCGCAGCAGCATCTCTCCCCTCATCACTTCGAATGCAGCATTAATTCTGTTGATTAATTCTTCACGCGTTTCTACTACCGTGAAGTAGACAAGTTCTTTGGCTCTTCCCCACACGTAAAAGTCGAGCGGAGTGAGGTCGGGTGATCGCGGAGGCCATGGGATTGGTCCCCCTCTGCCAATCCATGAATTGGGGAAACAATTGTTTAGTAGCTCGCGTACGCTCAGACTCCAGTGAGCTGGGCAGCCATCATGCTGGAACACGATAGGCCTGTCTTCATCAAATGCTTCTTGTAGCAATGGTGGTAGATCGTTGATCAAAAACTCGAAATAATTGCTCCCATTAAGATGTTCCGGCAAAAAATGGGGCCCTATAAGCCTGTTTCCAATCACTCCGGCCCAGACATTGACTGAAAATCTTCTTTGGAACCCCTTTCGTCTCTTCGTATGTGGGTTTTGACCTTTAGGGGCCCAATGATGCAAATTATGCAAGTTGGTAATCCCTTCTTTATCGAACTTAGATTCGTCCGTCCACAGTATGCTCCGCAAAAAGTTGACATCTTCTACATCAGTATGCAGCAAATGGCGACAGAACTGCATTCGCCTCCCAAAGTCATTATCTTCAAGATCTGTAATACCCCAAACAAGTCTTAGAACAATAAAAAAAATTACCTAATGGGTTAATTCTTAAAGATCTAAAACTACATTCACAAAAGGGAATGCAATGCAGTGCAGTGCAAAGATGCCTGATTGATACATAGCATAAGACACAAATAAAAAACTGGCGAAGTCAAGGTCAAACTAATTTAAAATTTTCTTTTTTATTTAATTCTAGAAACTTACTCATGCCACAATTTTGTTTCGGATCAAAACAAATGCTTCAATGTGTAAAAATCTTACCTTGCACTGGAGTGTGGTGAAAAGCATGCCTCCCATCTGCCCGGAGAACAGACCACACTTTCCAAATGGACAAGCCAAGTCGTCTAGCTATCACCCTTATGCTAGTGTTAGGGTCTGCCTCAAACTCAGCTAGAATTTGCTCGTCAACGGCGACATCGTGAATTCCCCGGTTCACTCTTGGCTCTTGAAAATTTAGATTACCGGTAGTTCGTAAACGTCGGTAAGTGCTGGCAAAAGTTTGATGACTTGGTACTCGCCGGTTAGGATAAGTTTCCTGGTAAATCCTTCGCGCATCACGCGAATTAGTGTTGGCGCGTCCATACGCTAACAACATGTCAGCGTATTCTTCACTGGTAAAGGTAGCCATTTTTCACCAAGAAAAACGTAATAGCGCACAGTAACAAGAAACTTAACAGTAGGTACAGTAACGTAACATAAAACTTAACAGACAGATAACACAACAAGTAATTAACAAAACGACTCGGAACGAAAACAGAAGTGACGGGCACAAACAATCGCAGAGGCAGTTAAGTCTCGACTGATTCAAATTATTCAAAATCATCGTTTTGGCCTCTTCAGCGGGCCCCGCCGGGAGCGAAAGAGAAAAAAACATGCCTTATGACTGCGCACGAGTGAGACAAAATGTTTACCTGCTTAGTGCTCCAGACCCCAGGTAAAAAAATGTAAGTGGTTTAGTTTTCCTAGAAATTTCGCAACAAAGGAGTCTGTGCAGTGACTGGTAACAGAAAAAGGCCCTTTGAATGGGTACTTTAAGTACTCCTCTCATTTAAATTGATTGCTACAATTTTGACAACTTGACAGTTTCAAATTTCGCAAAACATTTTAATTTTATGTTTCGTCAAAAACCTCCTACTTGATAAAATTTTCAAATAAGTCCTGACTTTTTAATTTAGTAAATGTAAATTACATACCGTTAGAAAGCTCATACAGCAGAGATGTTTTGATGTAATCCTAAGTTCTCGATCACTTTTAGTTTTTTTTTAAATGCAAGTCAAAGTTACGCTCTAAGTATTTTTTTACATCTTTTTGTACCTTTAAAGACTCATAACTTTTTTTCCTACTAACATTTTTACCGAACAATAATTTTATGAGAGTCTGCTACTATTAAACATTAATACAAAACAACATCCTGCCAATTTTACCGATCGCAAAAAAAGATATTCGAATTTAAAGTTAAAAATCTGGTTATTTTCTGTAAAATAAAGAAAAATTTAAAAAAAAAAACGGTTGGGCCAAGGTCAAATAATTTGGGCCAAGTGGGTAGCAGATGACCCCAACTAACCACCATTTTCGTATGTTCAACGTTCTACCAAACACCCTGTATATGGTTTATTAATCGATTCGCACGAATTTACTCACGCGAAACGGGCGAATCAACACTTTTATATAATATACTAATAATATTATTTTCTGTAGGCGATTCGCACGAAGTTAATTTCTTTGTGGGCAAACCGACAACTTCAGAAATACGTATTAGGCAAAAAGCCCATTTTGAATGTATGCAATAAAGTTAAATAAAAATCAAACGAAAAAAATTAAATCTTTTCAGTAAAAGAAGTCAAAGACACAACTATAGGACTAGAAATAGGGACCAATTAGTTAAACCAGGTTTCAGCCTGCTAAAGTACACTCATGCTTCATGGGGTACTGTTTAAAATGTTTCAATAAAATACCTCCCCACATACTCCAAACTGAATGAAACAAAATGTAAATCTTGTATAAAACGCACACTACAGCTAAGCATATTATAAGTTCGATGTCCACCGCGCACAGGATGGATAAAAAGCAGCACATGAAGTAATGTTTTGCTCTGTTGGTGTAATTGCTGTAATGGCGTTCCAGTAGGAGGATAAAGGTCTCTGCACACAGCGGGCGCGGCGCGGCGGGACGGGACGGCGCGGCGGCGACGCGACACTGAGCAGTTGTAATGTACTAGATATTACGGACGACGCCACACAGAGAGACGGTTACCGTCGCGTCGAGCGGGACGGCTCTGTGTGGCGTCGTCCGTAATATCTAGTACATTACAACTGCTCAGTGTCGCGTCGCCGTCCCGTCCCGCCGCGCCGCGCCCGCTGTGTGCAGAGACCTTAAATAAATAAATAAATAAGTTAGGGGATTACATCATTGACAAAAATACTAGGCTCAGCGCTGGGCCTGCTCCACAGGGGCGTTTAAACTAATTGATTAGCATTCGAAAATATTGTTGGAGCTGTTAGTTGTAAAAACTATCTTAGCATTGCATAAATTCAATTCAACCTCTTAGTATTGTATAATTGCATCGCACTTATTAAGTGAGCATTATGTACCTACTATAAAGCATACTGGGTTCGTCTTTCATTGACTTGAATGTGCTCTGGCGGCTGAGAGTATGTCATGCTCACCCAAATGTGTGGCTGGTGGTGGCGTGTGTATTGGATCATTAAGTTCCCTTCAAAATGGTTGAGTTAAATGGTGCTGATCCATACGTCATGTTCGTAAACGGGCACCGTCAGTTGGCACTGGACATTTCTTAGCTGCCACGACTTATTTTAATTCCTGGATTGTTTTTATCGTTTTGTTACGGGCGCTTTTAACGTGTGTCTTTCTACATCGTTCTCACATGTATAATTTTAACATGATGATTTCGGTTCTTTTTTTCTTGTCTCTTAATATACAAGATGTTGTTTTGCATCCTCGTCAAATTCGAGGAGGTAACTATGCTAATGATTCTCGACACGAATCAATAATAAAATAAGTAGGTATTTTTTTTTATTGTTTGTATTTTTCGGAAATCGGCATGTGTACCGCCCTGTAACTGCGCTGTAACTGTAAAGCATGCACACAGCGACATAGTCGTACGGCACTGCCTACCGCATACGCAACGGGGCGATTTTGTTCTTTAAAAGTGGAGTATTCTGAAATACTGTCAAACTGAAATATCTAAAAAAAACAAGTATGTATTAATTATTGAGCAGGATCGTAATTTTATTTGATTATTTATGCCTTTCATAACAGCCTCCTGAAATTTGACGAGGATGCAAAACGACACGTTGTATGTATGTAAGGTTAAATAAATAAATAAATAACTGAATAATGTAACCACTTTTTTGTAACAATTTTGATTCTTGGGGTTTCTTGCCCGTTCTTCTCCATAGGTACCTAGTACCTACTACGCTTTGGAATGGGCAACTAGCTTCATCTTTCTGACTGACCGACCCCATGACAATTCAACAGTGCTTGTTAGTTTATCTGAAATAAATGTTTTGAGTTTGAGTTTTGACACTAGCGCATAAAAGTGTTAAGAGTAAAATATTTTGAATAAGTACGAAAAGTTAATAAATTATTATTTACATTAAAGGTAGGATAATTTATTTGAAACTGTGAAAATAATTTATGTAAGTAATTATCAGTTAAAGCGTGCCATGTGCTTAATGATACAAATCATACGAGTGAAAAAACGATCGATATATCTCTTTTTTTTGCGATTTATCGCTATAAAAAGAAAACTTCTGTTTCCTATAATAGTGCAATACCTACGCAGTCGAAATGTATGGAACAGCAGATTTTTCGTTCCAGAATAATGTACTGAATCCATGGTAACAGCTTTTGCTTCGATGTCCCTGCCACCCTTTATTTTTTTTTTTTGTGGGTGGGAAATCATCAAATAACTTCTCCCGCTCTGGGCAGAGCAGGAGGGCGTGTCAGACTCTTGCTGACTAACCCTGCCACCCTGTGTGTAGATCGATAATGTGAATATTTCTAAGTTTTAATTATAATTAAGGCTTAATTTAATTGTTTCATTTTATTTCAAATATCAATCAATCAGTCAATCAATCTTTTTTTTTTATATTTAATTTAGGACACGCACAAGCAATGCAAACAGTTAAAACAAAATAAAAATAAAGGAGCATTTAAAACTGATTAAATTAACATTAAAAACAAAAATAAACAAGAAAAAATAAAATAAAAGACGAAGTCAAAAATGCTCCGATCTCAGCATAGTGCTGCAATATTTAAAAATATATGCCACGGGCTATCCCACTAGGGATTACAAAAAAAAATAAGAAAATAAAGCAAAAAAAAATAGTTTTGAAAAATAAACCAAAAATAAATAAATAAAAACCATACATAAGTGTGTACAGTGAATCATCGACAAACGCCCGACGCTCCAACATCACTTGTCAATGTTATAGACTATTGTTTTTATTCTATGACAAGTGATATGTCATACTAGGTACACCCATGACTCCAGCCTGTTATGAGAAATTCCTAAAGGAAAAACCGAATAATACTTTGCTCTACCTGGGACTCGAACACAGGACCTCGTGCTCGGCAATAGTGTTTGTGGCCACTAGATCAACGAGCCAGATTATAATAATAAACTTCACCCTGCAAAATAAGAGAAACTTTACTACAAAATCTTATCGAGAATCAAAAAAGAAATCGTATGTTCAGCCAAGAATACTCGCATAAGCTCTCAGTTTATTTCTTACTGGACATAAGCAATGATTACTGACGGACCGCACTGTTTTGTCAGACTGGAAACTTGGCACCGTCTGTGCACCTGCACACCATGAAAGCTGTGTAAACCAACGTATTTAATATGTTCTCGTCGTGTAACATCGAGTGCTATTTTCCGGCGACATTGTGTATTGTCAACTTCAGATATTCTATTTTTCTCTCTAGCAAAGGCAGGGGCAAGGGGGCAGGTCGACAATAAAACAAAATAAACAAAAGAAAAATCTGCCATTGTGCGCTGTCATAGTTTCTAACGTCACGATATTGCCGTTGACGCCCTTCCACGCCCATAAAATGCATTATATTAAAAATGTATAACGTTATCGTGGACGGAAATTTAAAAGAGTCTTATACTTCCATACATATTACTTACCTGTGTTATTTGTTATTGTGATGCTGTGACGCGAAAGCGGACATGCATGATTATATCGTCACGTTAGAAATCGCTACAGTGGAACAAACTTTCGAATCTAGAGGAATAAATAAAGATTTTCCATAGACAGTAAATATTACTTCAATCACTTCCGCGCAAACAGAAAGCTGACAGTATATCACCGCTTTGTGGTACAGATCGATACTGACACGACACATATTTCTAATTAGCTGTTACTCGTGACTTCATCATCATCAACATCCTGCGCTACCTACCCTTCAGCGCAGCACTTCTTCTACCCTACTAGCCTCTACCCGCGAATTCATCCGCATGAAATCTCTTGTCACCACGACCCACCCCGTCGCGTCGCAATGCCCGAGCTGTCGCTTCGTTTTCATTTAGCATTCGTTCTGACTTTTTTTCTTTTTGCTCGACTCCTAAAGATCGTAGCGTGATAAATAATACACCGTCCTCAAAAATTTGGCTATCAAATGTATAAATAATGTTTCAAATCCGAGTGATCGTTCCAAAATATTAGCGCGCTTAAACAAACAAAAAAGCATCAAAACTAAAAAAAAAAAAAAAAAAAAAAAAAAACTTTACCTTTGTTATATAATATTATACAGATCTTTGTAAATCTATATAAAGTATTTAATTTACACTTGGTACTAAATTAAGTGACTTATCAATATACAAAAAAATACGAAAACAAAAGGACACCTTATGCGTCGAAGTACTCGTCCGCATGGCTGTCATCCGGAAACGTGCCCAGAAGACTGGTAGCATTGCCACGTTGAATGAAAGTGCTAATTCTTTGGCCCAAGAACCACCCAGCGCTCTGGTCACGTGAAATGTCGACCACTCGGCGAGAAATTTCCCTAAAAAGGAGACGCGCACTCAAGCCCCATGACCCTAGCGTATCAACCCCAAACGGCTGAAAACAGTAGCTACCCATAAGATTACAGTATTTGCGCCACTTGAGGGTCTCAGCAGCCGCAGCAGTGGTGCCAGCACAGCCCGCCGTGCTAGGAACTTGAGATGGCGCAAGGGTATCGACAGAGGCTGCGTCTCACACCAAAGGCCTACCCACCTTCCAAGACACAACGTCATGCCGTCTAGTCTCTTCCAATCGTCACGTACCAAGCCGTTTGGTTCTAATACCGCTGGTACGCCAGCAGAGACAAGGGCTCTATGAATAACATCGTTGATGCTGGCGTGCCGTGCTATGCGACCTGCACTCCTACAGCAGGACAGGACATGGTGCCCGAGGCTATCGCCAGTTTCACCATAGTGACATCGATGCGGAGCAACACAAGGTGTGCCCAAGCGGAACGGCACGGTCAACAGTATTAGATGACGTGTTCAGCAGGGTATTCACAGTACAGGTTTACACGTCCCACCGTCTCTGGGAGGACGGGTTGTCAGGCTAATCCATATTGCGACAAGCCATTTTCCAAGCGTTCAACGCATCGGTCAAACACGGTACCTCAAAATTGACCTGTGAAGAAGATATATTCCTGGTTAATTTATTGGTACTTGAAATTTTGGGGATGCCGAGACCACCCAGACGAATGGGAAGTGTGGCTTGCTGCCGTTAATTTATTGGTACTTAAAATTTTGCTGACGCCGAGACCACCCAGACGAATGGGAAGTGTGTCGTCCAGGGCCACATTTAGAATCGAAGTTAGTGTGTTTCTAATAATTTGGTCTACTTTTTTTTAAAGTTGTTGTTTCCATAGGTGGGAGGAGCGAAGGCTATATATAAATTTTGGTTCAAAGGAATACTATCGAATGAGTGTAAAGGCCGAATGAACGTTAATTTTGAAGAGACTTTCCGAGACTACATTGAAATTTTGTATTTGCTCCTGTATGACCGTCGGAATATAATATAATATAGTATATAGATTAACTACAGCTATAGATAAACTGTGTAAACAAGCGTATTACAAATTAGAGGATTATATCCAAGATAAGAATGCTTGGAAACATGCTTGTCTAGCTCCATAGGACAATCTAGGGTCTAGACAAAATTAAACTTATTGCAACTTTAATTACATAGTTAAGTTAGTTATTTTTATGACATTGATTTACATTCGGTGATTACTTTAACTCACACACTGACATATTACTTGTTTACATAATTTGGGAAATCGTATACTTTTACAATGTTTGTAAATATGTGAACACCATGTATCTATCACTTAATTAACTTATTTATCATTGCTACGTGTATTAAATTATTTTTACCTATTGTGGTAGGGTAATTTTTTATTATAGGTGCATCGTCTTCACATAAAATTATATAAAATTGGTTACAATATTTTGTATACATTAATGTATACAAAATATTGTAACCAATTTTAAAAGAGTAACGGTGGAGTTTCTTGCCCATTCTTCTCCATACGAAACTACCTTTTGGATGGGGCGACTAGAATCAATTATATTTAAATGTTGACGTTCAAAAGTGCCTTTTATGTGCCTATTTGAAATAAATGCTTTGACTTTGACTTTGAGATTAACTTCTGCTTAATAAAAATATTGAATTTATTAATTCATTCACTATCAGACAACGCACAGCCTTAACAACTAGGTCCAGAAGCATGAAATTTTGCACCAGAGTTCCTTATATAACCAACGAGAGCATTTACAGCAGATTGTAGAAATTTCATCCCAATAAAAACAGCCTCGCCTTTTCCCAGTTATGTTGGGGTTGGCTTCCAGTCTAAACGAATGCAGCTGAATACTAGCATTTGACATGGAGCGGCTGCCTATCTGACCTCCACAATCCAGTGTCTGGGAAGTAGGATACTCTTTGGTAAGACTGGTTTGTCAGACTGTCGGGCTTCTGACGACTCGTAACGAATGTCAAAGCTCTACAAATTATTACAAATGACAGCCGTTTCCGAGACACGGAGTGGTCTCGGTATGTAAAGATGGTCACCAATCCATGGAACAACCTTGGCAAGTGTAGCTTTAGCCTGATGGATTGAGCCGTGCAGCTGACATTGTTTAGCCACGAGCCTCTTAAAAAACATCCCGTTAACTCTAAAAGAATGGAAGTAAGAAATCGTCAAATCCTGCTTGTACAAGGTTTCGTTTTGTATCCTCGTCAAATTCGAGGAGGTAACTATGCTAATGATTCTCGACACGAATTAATAAAAAATAAGTGGGTAATTTTTTTTATATTTTTAATAATTTTCTGAAATCGGCTTGAGTAGGGTCCGTATGATACCGCCCTGTAACTGCACTGTAACTGTAACGCACGCACACAGCGACATAGTCGTGCGACACTGCCTACCGCATACGCAACGGGGCCATTCTGTTCTTTGAAAGTGTTGTATTCTGAAATACTGTTAAACTTAAATATCAAAAAAAAACAAGTATTCCATTAACTATTGAGCAGGTATCGTAATTTTATTTGATTATTTATGTCTTCCATAACAGCCTCCTGAAATTTGACGAGGATGCAAAAAGACACGTTATATATAAGTTCAAAACTCCGTCTTGAAAATCTAGACAAAGAACAAAAACCATAAATCTAATAAGATAATGTTCCCACTGCTGGGACACAGGCCTCGTTTCTATGAGAGGGAGTGGGCCGACCACCTAGTATGCCCAGTGCGGGGTAGTGGATGTCACATATCTTACAATTTTTGGGTCTAGGTCATGCAGGTTTCCACACGATGTTTTCCTTCACCGTTTTGAGAGCAGTGGGGATGAAATTATTTACAGAAAGTGACGCGCCTGTCAGGGTTCGAACCTACGACCTACAACTCGTATGCCGCGTCAACTGGGCCACCACAGCTCCAATTCAATAACTGGTTCTAAAGTTATAAACTCCTACGAACAGACAGACGGGAAGACGTCGTTTTATAATAATAAGTTTTATTTATATATTTAAACAACAAGTAACAAAGGACTCAATATGTTAGTAATAATATTTCGTAACAACGATGTTAGTAAATTTAACCTACACACTTAAGCTAACACTGCCTTATAGTTATGAGAATCCCTGCTGCAAGCTCAACACCGATGTGGAAAGCTTGCAGCAGCGATCCACACACAAACAGTCCAGTCTGCTCGCGATACACTGCATTATAATGTTGGGGCTGGCCCGCACCCGGCGCGCCAGGGAAGTGCATCTTTTTCGGGGTGGAAAATCCTCATGGATGTCCGCCGCCCTGGGGCAGGCGTCGCGGTCTGTCAGACTCTTACTGACTAAAAACCACCCCAGTGTTCCATCTCACACCTACGCCGGGGGTCGCGGGAACGTACGATCCTTCCGCAACCCCCGACTTGTGCCCGGCCGCCGCTGCCGGCTTCCTCGGGTCTGGGGGGGAGTAAGGTGTTTGACTCCCCCCGTGACGTCTAAGAGGTACGCATGTGAAACACCACGCGCCGCCACCTCCAGTCCTGATATGTGGAGGGCGACGGACGTCGGAAGAGGGCGTTTTCCACCCTCCGCCAACGCCCGGTGCGCCTGCTGCGGGCCGGGTGAGTGGACGACTCAACTACGGCCGGCAGCGACAAGTCACTGTCTACTTCTGAGATGTGGGCACGGCACGGCTTCTCCCAAGCGGCACACTCTGCCAGCCTATGCCGCACCATGTCCTCCCGGCAGTCGACGCAGTGGTGACACTGGCCGTCGGGCTCCCTGTTTATACGACACAGGTACTTCCCGAAGCAACCATGCCCCGAGAGCACCTGCGTCGCCCGAAATGACAGGGAGCCGTGCCTCATTCCAAGCCAGCGCTCGAGCACCAGCCGGACCGTCTCGATGGTGACGAGGCGGTAGGGCGCGAGAGCCATTCCGCCACCAGGACCTCGCGAAGCTGAGACCGACGCAGCTCCATGTGTCGCTGCATCGGACCCTCGTGCCGCGCCCTCGCTTCCTCGCGCCACCGATACAATGACGCGAGTACTTTCCCCCCCCCCCCCCCCTGCCTCATCCCGCACTCCAAGCTACATGGCTCTAAGCCCCGGTCCAACGTACTGGATTGATCTGGCCTCCATACCAGCATTTAAAAGTGTTTATCAACTCTGGAGGAACTCCAGCTTCCTCTAACTTCCTCCAGAGAATACTGTATGCGACCAGATCAAAAGCTTTAGACAGGTCGCGGAAACAAACATAAGTAGGTGTTTTTCTATCCGAGTAGTACCTCACAGCCCACTTTAGACACAAGATGGCACTCTCAGTAGATAGTCCTGATCGAAATCCGAACTTATAGTCGTGCAGCTGAACCAAGTTATTAAATTGTCTGTTAAGCAGGCTGTCGAGTACTTTCGCGATCACCGGTGCCAGAAAAATGGGCCTGTAGTTCTTTAAGCCAGCGACATCACCCGTTTTATTTTTAATAATGGGCACTGTAATAGTTTTAGTCATATGGCAAGGTAAACACGCATGACACACACAAAAGTTGTAAAACATTGCTAACACTCTTGGTAAATGAAAGCCCGCAAAGTTGAGGTGTTTAATGATCAGACCATCGTGACCTGGAGACTTTCCTCGTAACATAACACGTTTAACGTCCTTGGCAGTGAATCTCGTTCCAAGGTCACCGTGGTAAACAACATCAGGCTCAGATACGCAGGGACCCAGGGCAGGGACGCAGGGACCCAGTCCTAAAATGTTTCTTAAAGAGGTCAGCAATGCCTACAGGATCGCTCTTGCCACTGACAGACACAGGGAGGCCAGGCTTACTACTCAGCCTGTTCGTGTGTTTCCAAGCCGAGCGATAATCATTGTTTGAATGTTGTGAAGCCAAAATATCCATTTTTATTTGGTCTTCATTATTTTGACACCATTTCAAGCGAGACTTAACTTATTATCTTAGCTTCACGCATTTCACAAAATGTGGGACCAGCAGAAGGCTTCCCAAGGTCTTCCCACATTCGAAACTTCTGCCTGGCGTCCCTGTAAGCCTCACCAACATGCGTGTTCCAATCTACCACTACTTTCTTTTTCCTACGCTTATTGCGCCCCCGACCCACCGCAGCTGACTCAGACAAAACACTAACTATATCTTTATAATATTGTATATAACAGCGCGATGACATTCCTGTTTGCAACTTTTGTTACTACAGATTCTGAAGTCATTAGGCAAATCGATAAGTCTAAGTCTTTCATGACATTCCTTTGTGTAAGACTGATACTGTTCAAGGCTTCTGTCTCCCCAAACAACAACAAGATAATGAAACGAGGAAGATAGATTTCTGCTAAGAAAACTTGGGATACATCGGACAGAAACTTTGAATGAACATTGAGCGATAAACAAAGGTTAACAATACAGCATTAAGAAAGTTGCATGTAATCCTTGCCTCGGTATGAAGCTCACAACTTTGTTCATTAACGAACTGTTATAAATCGAAAAATAGAAATCGGAACTTCGATATCAGTCTCTCCTGAGAACGTGACTGTACTTCTGTATTGGAAGAGACTGGATAAGAAGCACTGATTGGAATCCAAGCAGTACGTTGTTTGTAAATTCATCCATATGATGGTTCGAACATTCTGACTTTGGCACCTGTCCTACCAAACGATTTTCTCGCTCAAGGAACGTACAAGTCCCGTGTAAAGGCTCCTACATACTATACTGGCGGTACAAAATGCCGGTAGGTTTTTGTTGCGTGGGTATGCCGCCGCCGAGTTTGTTGGCGGCATGTTCGCTGGCTGGGCATAGTCTGTAGGAGCCTTTAGTATCAACTTACATGACGGGACCTACGTATTTTTTTTACGTTTGAGTTACATATATATTAATAGTCGATCGCTGACTGTTTACACCGCCGGCGAGTACTTGTTTGTCGTGGCGGCAAGAGCTATCAAAGAGATCACTCGCTCAGCGACGGTCGCTTGGCGGGCAAAACAGTCGCTGACAGAGTCACGCTTTATACATACGCAAACCAGCAGTAATCGCCCGTCGCCGTCACGCACTCGCTGCTCGTTGCTCGCCAACGTTGCTAGCCCTACTCGTAGGACAGGTGCCTTATGCTAAGGTTGGACTCTAATGTAACCATTTCTTCAACGAATACAACCAGCCAATGCGTCTGCATTGCTTTCAACCCTCGTTTAAATGCTCGTATATACACAAGTGAAAAGTAAAAACCACACCAGCCGGTCTATTCTTTAACAATTTCACTGTGAAAACTGAGGTGAAGTGAACGTGAAGTGAGCTGTCATTCCACCAGCCGGTCGATTCTGTAAAAATCTCACCGTGAAGACTTGCGTGGAGTGAGCTGCCAGTGTCACCACAGTGGTGCTAGGGATTGACCAACGTTACATTTACAATCATAATCGAGATTTTACTAATATTTTTTATCCAAATTCTATTGATCATTCTATATTATTTCAAAGCTAGTATGTAGCTAAGTGGCTAAACATGACTATTATCAGGGTTTTAAAATAAAATAGCAAAACATAAATTCAATTAGAAACTCAATGTCGTTTTTTTTTGACACTTTTATACTTACTAGCTTCGAAATAATATAAAATTATCAATGGAAATTGCAAAAAAAAATATATTATTAAAATCTCGATTATGATCCTAAATGTTATGCTTGGTCAAACCCTAGCATCAGTGGGACGACACTGACAGCTCATTCCACGCTCACTTCACCTAAGTTTTCACGGTGAGATGGTTACAGAATCGCACTGCTGATGCTAGGGATTGATACTATTGACGGCTCACCTCACCTAAGTTATCGCGGTGAGATTATTAAAGAATAGATAGGCTGGTATACAACTTTAAGAATGTTTGCTTCGTACCGTAACATAAAAATAATATAGTATATAACGAAAAAAACTTTGACCATAGTATATTTACTAACCGTAAAGATCTTTATACTTTTTGGGTGAAATCAAAGAACCGTAGTATAATTTATTTGGCACATCGTCGCACCCTGTGGGGCTTGTAACTTAGTATTAACAGCCGCACGGGTCGACCGATCAGGTTAAGCTACTTTAGCCACGATTGGTCAGTGGATGGGTGACCATCTTTATATACCAATACCTCTCCGTACCTCGTAAAACACGTTCAGTCGTTGGTCCCGGCAGTCATTGTGGATCTTTGACAGTCGTTGCGGGTCGTCAGAAGTCCGAAAGTCTGGCAACCAGTCTTACCAAGGGGTATCGTATTACCCAGAAACTAAGTTGTGGAGGTCAGATAGGCAGTGGCTCCATATAAAATACTAGTATTCAGCTGCATCCGGTTAGACTGGAAGCCGAGCCCAACATAGTTGGACATCGTCGCACCCTGGACGGTCAGCCCCTTCTACTGACTAACATTTTCACCACAGCATAAATTAACAGACTCCTTAAAAGGTAGAGGTTCTCAATTCGTCTGTATATATGTTACGCGATATCTCCAGCAATTGTAGATCAATTTAATTTTTTTTTAAATGATATGGTTTGCGTGGTTAGGGGTGGTCCTATGATACCGTGGCCCCTGGCACAGGCAACTGAAGGAACACGGGTGGGTTTTAGTCAGTAAGAGTCTGACACGCCCTCCCGCTCTGTCCAGAGCGGGAGAAGTTATTTAATGGTGTTATTTGTTATTTGGTGGTCCCTTAGAAATTTTATTAAATTTACTTTTGTAGTTTTTCATTTAGCTTTAATAATACGTATATTATTCCCTTAGTGCGTATTGATGATGTTATAATAACTTCTTGTCACTGTTATTTACTTTTGGTATACGAATTTGTGTGGAGTAGTTAGGTACTACAATAAGTTTTTTTTTTTTCAATCCTACCTATCATCATCATCGGCAGCCTTGTTCCACCCACTGCGGAGTATAGGCCTCCACCCTTTTATGGTTGCCATGGTTCTATGGTCTGTGCGAGTCACATCCAGGTCTTCCCCGCGATCTTCTGTCGATCTGGACGTTGGTCTGCCAACGCTCCTTCTTCCGTCTCTCGTACTTATACCACAATCTAATCTGATCCAATACCGACGACCGAACGTAGCATGGTTATCTCTACTCTATTATTCAATACTGTTATATTGTCCCACACAGATTAGGTGTGAAATTGAGGGTCCATAAATTTCCCTATCCCCTAAGAATAATCTTGGAAACCATTGGACCGAGTTTAATGGTGATTTTATCATTCCACAGTTTATTATTATAAGGTTCTGGGCTATAAAAATTCACTGTGTTCGGGGTATCACGCTGAAGACAATGAATTTTGACGTTTTAAGTGTCAATGTAGAATAAACTTTAGATAAACCTTGGTTTCAAAATGTAAATTCTTTCGTGATAAAGATTGCTGCCACTGGTGAAACAGAATTAGGTACACAGGGCTACACATCAAGCTATACATAACCAGTATAAGCTGACTTCTGATTGTACGAAACCTATAAAATGCGAGGCCAGCTAAAACTGGAAATGTATAGCTTGATGTGTAGCCGTGTGTGATGTGTATTAATTTTGATAATACTAAATCAACCTAGATTTTTCAATAGCTATGCATGCTACAGAGCATAGGGTCCATGGTTCGAGCCTCAAGTCGGCCAAAGTTTTTTTTGGGTTTTTCTATAGCGAGATTCTCAGAGTCTAGAATTCTAGATTTATGCCCGAATGCTAGCAGCCCTATTTCATGGGACTTAAACATACCATGCAAAACAATTTAATAAGCTACCAATGATTTATAAAATAAAATTTAAGTAAAAACCTTTTTAAAAACTACATTTAATGAACTCAAAAGTACAAAATAAAACTTACCGAAAACACAAAACTTTGATATTTTCTTAAAAGCTTAAGCATAAGCTTAAAAAGGACGCCATCAAAAGTTGTTTAAAAAAGGGTTTTACTAAAAAAAAAATTTCTACTTTTTAGCAGGTGGGCACAGCAAAAGAAAAATTTGAAGGAAGGGGCCTTATTTATACATGCAAACTAACTTATTCTAAGTGAAATTTAAGGTAACATCAATTAATAATAATTTAATCTAAAATTATATTATTAATTTATATTATTATGTCTGCTCTATGGATTTATCAATTAAATATTCATATATGCTATAATAACATTTATGTAGTAATATATTTTTTAGTTTATTTGTAAAAATAGTAATCTTTTTCTCATTTCTGAGTATCTCAGGTAGTTTGTTATACATTTTTATCGACATAATGCGTACCTACTGCTGGTATTCATCTGCATGTGGTTAGACTGTAGTCTAAACCGGAGCGAGTGCTAGCTCTTTGAAATACAAATCGTATTGATCGAGAACAATAATGGGTTTGTGAAATTCGTTGTAATGTACACTCAGTAATATAAGAAATTCGCCCCTGCCCGGAGGCTTTGAGTCCGCTTAAGGCAGCCACAGGATAGTCTGGTTAAGCAGTGACGACCTCTCAAGGTCAACTGCGAGATGTCCATAAAAAAAAAACAACGATATAGTAGTCAGCTATAATCTACTGAATCGACATCTTTAAATTGTACGCCCGTTACATGAAGGTTCACTCTCGCGCCGCGTTCCAAATACATTAGAAGTCATCGACAATGTTACCTTATACCGGAATAACCTGGATAGGTATACTACCCCCTTAAATACTTCACGTCCAGCGATCACGCCCGTCTGGTACAGAAACCGTGCCGTGTACAACGGGCCTAGGCCCTTTATACACACACGGTGGTGAAAAACTACGGTTTTTCCGTAAAAATCTACGATTGATTCGCCGTGTATAGGCACGGTCGTCAATGTTGTATGGATCCATAAAGAAGCTTGTTGACAGATACGGCGGCGCTACGGCACAGCGCGGTCGCCGTATGCGCATATACAAGCTCACACTCCGTTCCGTAAAGGAACCGCGCCGTGTACAACGGGCCTAAGACTTTTGATTCTTAGATTTAATTTGAAAAAAGGGTGCCTTTATTCCTTAAGTCCACTTTTCGCATCAAATCCCTTAAATAGCTACACATGCTTACACAGAAGCCCACATATTCCAAAAAGAACCTTCTTCCACTACCCTCACACCCTGAAAACAAAATTTACACTATTTTTAAAGGCGACTGGCGTTGAATGCAATGTCGGATATTGGCCGGCTAGCGTCATGTTGGACGGAAATTGGTCGTTAGCCGCGATCAGTGTGGACGAGCCCTTTGTACTTAACGTGAACTCCGTTTAAGATTTTAAAGAGATTTAGTAGGGATTGAAGATAATTGTAGCGTATTTTGGGCCAATTTTCAGTGATTCTATTTTGAATCGCTGAAGTCCAGTTCATTTCACTTCTGATGTATATTTGAATATTTATCATGGGACTGAATAATATTTATACAATAGGTAAGTTACAACGTAAAGGTACGATTGTAAAAGTAAATTATCTAGAATGAGTTATGTTTCAGCCTTGACGCAATTCTGTCATTTTTTGTAGTAGATGAGTAGGTGTTTCAGTACAAGTATGTATGGCTGATAAGCCACAATCATGAAGTGCAGACAGCATAAAAATGTAACTACTTTTTTCTAGTTACGAAAAATAAATAAACCAACAGTTATTAACTTTAAACATATAAATTCCACCCTCATAAACCGCAATAAAATTAATAACACAACTAAACTAATAAACTCAGAGGAAACCAGCGAGCCGTAATCAATGATTTAAAAACTTCCCGAAACTATGGAAGTTGAGAAATAAATAACAGTTTTGGGTGTTTCGCCTAGTTCGTGCAAATTCCAAGAAATTTCTACAATTCAAATTAATTGTCGAATAACTTCGTTTTTGTTTCTGATATCATTAATATACATAAAATCATTAAATATTTTATGGTTTATACCTTCCTTCTATTGATAACAATAAAGTTATTACAATATAAAAAAATGGAATGAGACGGTAATGAGAACGTTAACGAAGGGAATGATTTTGAATCGTTATGTGAAGGCATAGAGCTGCGAAGGTAATGAAGATAAACAGAAGGCAAATTACCATCGCTCAAAAAAACGACGGTAAACGAAGGCAGTGAGGACGAAGGTAATGAGGTTTGAATCCTTTATCCGTTTTTTTACAAAAAATATCAGCACTACGAATCTCATGCATATTCTAAACTACAAAGGTAATTATTAGAAATATTAAGTAGCTACAAATTAAACAAAATTATAAATACTCATGTAGTAATACGGACGATAGGAAAGAGAATGGTTCCAGAATAATAACCTCCCGCGTAACTTCACTCGACAGTATTTTTTTACCACGACCAAGCGTCCACCTGCTACGACGTTTGCTGGGTGACTGAGACGTGCGCGGAGCTTAGTATGCCCTTTTAGGAGCGTTCAAGGGCATACGCAGACTGCTGTTTAGATTTTCATACAAAGCGACGATAATTAGAAAAAAAACATGTTAAACTTTTGATGAAATAAAATAGTATTATATTTGCGGAAATTGTTATTTATTTTAGGTGTAAAAGTTGTGTTTTTTAATACAGTTTCTTGTTACGGTTACTTTATTTATAATTAATATTGATATTATTGGATAAAATACAAATGTGTTTATGATAATAGTAAATGGACACCGAAGGAAATGAGAATCTGTAAAGTTTTTTATGGATAATTTATTAATTACGTTATTTGGATCTGTAAATGGTACATGCATTGTAAGCATAACTTTATTACGTTGGTTTTCTTTAAAAGAAATGATAATAAATTGTGAATAAATATTTTTTTTATTACTGGACGTGTTTTAAGCACGAAAAATGAGAAACACCCTTTTAATTAAATTTATAACTCTTGTGTGAACTAACTTTTAGAGTCGAGAGTCCTACGGCTACCCCCTCATATTGTCGGTTACCTGCGGGATAGCTGCGTAACAAACTAACAGTAGCAATGGATTTCATTTTGACAGTTCAACAACATTCATTGCGTTATTTGCGTTGTTGAGCAGACAAACTTTTCGAACATATGAGGCAATGGACTAGCAATATTTCATTTTGGATTCAGATTGTGGTTGATAGTGTATAGAGGTACGAGGAACAGGGTCTAAAGTTCTCTCATACCTCCATAGAAAAGGGTGGATTCTCCGACCAGACGGGTGTCGTGTCTGGTGAGCAATTGCCCGAGGATTGATGTCGAAAAGTTGAATATATGCTAGTCGCGCGGTAAACTCTGCTTGCGCGATGCAGGATTTGCGTGACATCAGTATGACGCTCAGCTCGCATGTGGCGATGTAGATACCGCTACAAGTGTGTTAAACAATTAGGTTGCAGGTACTCTTTCGGTACCGAACTCATCAAGCAGTACCTTTTTCAAGTTTTCTAGCAAATTGTGTAGCAAATCACATGGATACCATTATCCTCGTCATAAATCGCGAAAGAACCAAATATAGAAGAAGAACAAAATATAGCTAAATAAATAATTACATATTTATTATATTAAACACATAGCCTTACCATTATGTTTTTATTTAGTTTATTTACTTTCATACATATTAAATACATTTTGTAATATTTTTATAAAAAACATAAAAATAGTAGTCCGCCGGTATCGGGAGCAGGGTCCAAGCTACCGGTGGTTAGGGCTCCAGAGACGGGAACCTCCTCACGATACGAGCTGTATCGAGGAGTATTGCCTTCTGAATCAGGCCCTTGATCCAACCGCCTAACGAGAGCTTCGAAAGATGTTGATCGAGGCTTTTGGCCATTGGGCGCGGCTGGCGCGCTCGCAACGCTGCTTCCCAATCTTGGGGGGGCCATACGTCCTTGCGGACATCGGTAGTAAATACTACAGGTTTGCACCGGTTCTCTTTAGCCATGGACAGCGGGGTGAGCCCCTTGTCTACTGCGACCACATCACTCTGCCATAGACATTTTAGCTTTAAAAAAATATTCTCTGAGACGGCAGACCTCGCGGTTGTGGAGGGTCTTCGCATTTAAAAAGCCTCGAGCCCCGCACTTCCGCGGGATGTACAGTCTCATCACCGATGAACGTGGGTGGTATATCCAATTTGCGGTCAGTAGTGTACGGACCCTCCTATCCAGGGCGTCGAGTTCGGTCTGAGTCCATTTGAGTATGCCGAAAGAGTACATCAAAACCGGCATGACCCAACCGTTGATAATAATAATAACCAATGTTATTATTTCCTTTATTAAATTTTTCTACATATTAATCATATTTTTAAATATTGGAATAAAAAAATTATAAAAACATTAAAAAATAGTATCCCACCGGTATCGGGAACAGGGTCCAAGCTAACAGTGGTCAGGGCTCCTGAGAGAGGAACCTCTTCATGATACGCGCCGTGTCTAGAAGAACCGCTTTCTGGATCAAGCCCTTGATCCAGCCGTCTAACGAGAGCCTCTCAAGGTGTTTATCGAGGCTCTTGGCTATTATGCCATTGGGTGTCACGACTATCGGCACAATGATTGCTGTATCCACATCCCACATGTCGACAACCTCGTGAGCCAGGTCAAGATACTTAATCTGCTTATATTTTTCAGATTTCACGAGGTTCTGGTCATGCGGGATCGTTATTATTATTATTATGTTAAAATTATTATTGTGTTGCTGTACCCTAACCGGGTTTCATGTTGGAACTTACTTACATTGTAACAACTAAATGTGCGCGTGAATGCAATCAACAAGTTTGAGTTTGAAATTTTGATGTTTGATATAAATTTGGATGTTTTATATAAATTTTTTATGTTTGATATAAATTTCTGATGTTTGATATAATTTTTTGATGTTTGATATACATTTTTATGTTTGATATAAATTTTTGATACGGTTACCGAAACCACATCCACAAATGAGATTTTAGTGCCGATAGCAATAACAGACAACGCAAATTATATTTGTGAAAGTCCAGCCGTCTGTCGTTTATTTATTGCAGTTTGTGCCTTGGACCAAAGTGGTGTAATTATGAGATTGTTGTTTTTGGTGCTACAAAGACACGATGGCGCTGTATGGCGTCTAAAAAAGTTAGACTTCTAAAAGCTAATTAATTAAATTTAAGGTACAAAAATAAACTGGCACTACCCAACTTTAATATAACCATTTTCCACTCTAGACCTTACGTCGTGTGTAATCAAATATATAACAAAATACCAGCACTAAATAAAAGATGTTAACATCTGTGGCGGCATCTTCATCGCCACATGCGAACTGCGCATCACACTGACGTCACCCAAAACTCTACTGCGAGCAAGCAGAGTTTGCCGCGCAACTAGCATTTAAACAACGTCCCGACAGCAATCGTTGTCAGGCAGTTGCCCACCAGACACGACACCCGTCTGGTCGGAGGATCCTCCCTTTCCTATGGAGGATGAGTAAACTTTACAACTGTTCTATTGTACCTTATTTAAAAATAAAATAAATAAATATTTAACATAAAAGTGCCACGACACGCTGCTAGAGTCTTTTGAAGATAAAAGTATATACGAGGGGCGTTCAATGTATTATCGGTATCAGTATGAAAAAAAAACATAAATTCAATTAAAATTATTTTTCAAAGTAAGTAATCTCCCATTATCTCAATGCAAAATCACATCTCGAAATTAACTTTTCAATACCCTGTAAAAAATAACTTCCTTCTTTCTCTGATAAATGCGCATGTATTACCGCCATGAGCTCTTTATCGTTGCAAAATCGTTTCCCAGGGTCTTTCTTCAAATTATATAACAAATAATAATCACTTAGGTCTAGGTCCAGGCTATAGGGTGGGTGGTTAATTTCTTCGAACCACAATCTCGCACAGCAGCCTTGGAAACACGCGCCGTGTGGACCGGGGTGTTGTCGTGAAGAAGCAACACATCGGTGGTCAGTTTACCCCGTCTTTTTTTTTTAATTGCTTCCCGTAAGTTGCTTAAAGAGGATGCGTAGGATGCTGCATTTATGGTTTTACCTTTTTTTGTGTACTCAATCAACAAGATTCCCTTTAAGTCCCAAAACACTGTGGCCATGATTTTTCCGGCAAACGGAACGACTTTAAATTTCTTAGGGGGCACATTACTCTTCATGCCACTGCACGGACTCCTGCTTACTTTCAGGGTCATAATGATGAACTTAAGTTTCATATCCAGTAATAATTCTATAGAAAATGCTTGATTCCACCACAGAGCTCCAAAAACTCTCTACAGCACTCGATTCGCACTTGTTTTTGAGGCGCCTTGAGCGTTCGTGGCACCCATTGTGCACTGACTTTTGAAAGGTAAAGAAGGTATCGAGGAGTACTGCCTTCTGAATCAGGCCCTTGATCCAACCGCCTAACGAGAGCTTCGAAAGATGTTGATCGAGGCTTTTGGCCATTG
Organism: Brachylomia viminalis; assembly: GCA_937001585.2. Lineage (NCBI taxonomy): Eukaryota > Metazoa > Arthropoda > Insecta > Lepidoptera > Noctuidae > Brachylomia > Brachylomia viminalis. The sequence continues at coordinate 24,294,664 of OW443294.2, read as the reverse complement.
GGCGCGGCTGGCGCGCTCGCAACGCTGCTTCCCAATCTGGGGGGCCCGAGCGCCGTGTGTAGGCGGCTCTACGTGGGGATCGTGCGATCCATGGCCCTGTATGGGGCCCCGGTGTGGGCCTCTGACCTGACGGCCGGCAGCATCGCAATTTTGCGAAATCCGCATTGAGCGATGGCCGTCAGAGTCATCAGGGGGTATCGCACGATCTCCTACGAGGTGGGCTGCGTACTGGCCGGATCCCCGCCCTGGGACCTCGAGGCAAAAGTACTCGCGTCATTGTATCGGTGGCGCGAGGAAGCGAGGGTGCGCGGCGAGGGACTGATGCAGCGACACATGGAGCTGCGTTGGTCTCAGCTTCGCGAGGTCCTGGTGGCGGAATGGCGGGACAGGCTCTCACGGCCTACCTATACCTACGACTCACTCGGGGACGTCTGTCGCCCCCCACACATCAGGACCCGAGGTGGCGGCGCGTAGTGTTCCACGTGCGCTCCTCTTAGACGTCGCGGGGGGAGTCAAACACCTCACTCCCCCCCAAACCCGAAGAGGCCCGCAGCGGCGGGCCTGAACCAGTCGAGGATTGCGGAAGGATCGTACGTTCCCGCGACCCCCGGCGTAGGTGTGAGATGGAACACCGGGGTGGTTTTGAGTCAGTAAGAGTCTGACAGACCCCGCCGCCCGCCCTAGGGCGGCGGACATCCATGAGGATTTTCCACCCTGGAAACAAAAAAAAAAGGTTTTTGGCCATCAGGCCATACGCCGATACGACAGTCGGCACAATGACAGCCGAGGTCATATTCCACATGTCAGCAACCTCGTGTGATATGTCGAGATATTTAATTTGTTTCTCTTTCTCGGCTTTCACGAGGTTCTCGTCACGGAATGGTAACATCGACAATCATTGTGCGGCACTCTAATCGATCTATCACCACTATATCAGGCTTATTGGCGACAATAGTCCTGTCAGTAATGATAGACCAATCCCAGTACAACGTGACTTGGTCATTTTCGAGAACTGGGGCGCATACTTTTAATACGGTACCTCGGTATCCACAAGTTTATATTTTAAAGCAAGTTGCTGGTGAATAATCCTGGCTACTTGGTTATGCCTGTGCAAGTACTCGCCGTTACCCAGACGAGAACAACCAGAGATAATAATTATGTCTGATGGACTCACCTGGATAGTGGCATGTCCGACACACGTCAACCGTCCCGTCTTTCATATTATGTCTCCGGTCGTTATTCGTCAAGATAACTTCGTCCATAATTGCACAGACAAAACCTTCAGTTTCCCCGAAAAAGTCACAAAAACTTAGCCAGAATACGAACGCTAAGAAGTCGACTCCGGGCTGATGAAGAGCCCGGTAGAAGCGCCCGTGAAGCTCCTTGCTTTGCCATACGTCCTTGCGGACATCGGTAGTAAGTACTACAGGTTTGCGCCAGCTCTCTTTAGCCATGGACAGCGGGGTGAGCCCCTTGTCTACTGCGACCACATCACTGTGCCATACACATTTAAGCTTTAAAAAAATATTCCCTGAGACGGCAGACCTCGCGGTTGTGGAGGGTCTTCGCATTTAAAAAGCCTCGACCCCTGCACTTCCGCGGGATGTACAGTCCCATCACCGATGAACGTGGGTGGTACATCCGATTTGCGGTCAGTAGTGTACGGACCCTCCTATCCAGGGCGTCGAATTCGGTCTGAGTCCATTTGAATATGCCGAAAGAGTACATCAAAACCGCCATGACCCAACCGTTGATAATAATAATAATAACCAATGTTATTGTGTTATATGTTATAAATTATTATTGTGTTGCTGTACCCTAACCGGGTTTCATGTTGGAACTTACTTATATTGTCACAACTAAATGTGCCCATGCAATCAACAAGTGAGTTTGAAATTTTGGTGTTTGATATAAATTTTTGATACGGTTACCGAAACCACATCCACAAATGAGATTTCAGTGCCGATAGCAATAACAGACAACGCAAACTTATATTTGTGAAAGTCCAGCCGTCTGTCGTTTATTTATTGCAGTTTGTGCCTTGGACCAAAGTGGTGTAATTATGAGATTGTTGTTTTTGGTGCTACAAAGACACGATGGCGCTGTATGGCGTCTAAAAAAGTTAGTCTTCTAAACGCTAATTAATTAAGTAATTTAAGATACAAAAATAAACTGGCACTACCCAACTCTAATATAACCATTTTCCACTCTAGACCTTACGTCGTGTGTAATAAAATATATAACAAAATACCAGCACTAAATAAAAGATGTTAACATCTGTGGCGGCATCTTCATCGCCACATGCGAACTGCGCATCACACTGACGTCACCCAAAACTCTACTGCGAGCAAGCAGAGTTTGCCGCGCAAATAGCATTTAAACAACGTCCCGACAGCAATCGTTGTCAGGCAGTTGCCCACCAGACACGACACCCGTCTGGTCGGAGGATCCTCCCTTTTCTATGGAGGATGAGTAAACTTTACAACTGTTCTATTGTACCTTATTTAAAAATAAAATAAATAAATATTTAACAAAAAAGTGCCACGACACGCTGCTAGAGTCTTTTGAAGATAAAAGTATATACGAGGGGCGTTCAATGTATTATCGGTATCAGTATGAAAAAAAAACATAAATTCAATTAAAATTATTTTTATTTTTCAAAGTAAGTAATCTCCCATTATCTCAATGCAAAATCACATCTCGAAATTAACTTTTCAATACCCCGTAAAAAATAACTTCCTTCTTTCTCTGATAAATGCGCATGTATTACCGCCATGAGCTCTTTATCGTTGCAAAATCGTTTCCCACGGTCTTTCTTCAAATTATATAACATTTAATAATCACTTAGGTCTAGGTCCAGGCTATAGGGTGGGTGGTTAATTTCTTCGAAACCACAATCTCGCACAGCAGCCTTGGAAACACGCGCCGTGTGGACCGGGGTGTTGTCGTGAAGAAGCAACACATCGGTGGTCAGTTTACCCCGTCTTTTGTTTTTATTGCTTCCCGTAAGTTGCTTAAAGAGGATGCGTAGGATGCTGCATTTATGGTTTTACCTTTTTTGTGTACTCAATCAGCAAGATTCGCTTTGAGTCCCAAAACACTGTGGCCATGATTTTTCCGGCAAACGGAACGACTTTAAATTTCCTAGGGGATCTCTCATCTCTTCTTATGCCACTGCATGGACTCCTGCTTACTTTCAGGGTCATAATGATGAACTCAAGTTTCATATCCAGTAATAATTCGATAGAAAATGCTTGATGGAATTTCACCACAGAGCTCCAAACACTCTCTACAGCACTCGATTCGCACTTGTTTTTGAGGCGCCTTGAGCGTTCGTGGCACCCATTGTGCACTGACTTTTGAAAGGTAAAGAAGGTCATGAAGAATAGTGTGCACGATACCAACGGAGAGGTTATCATCTCTGCTATCATTTTCATCTTCATTCGGGCATCCTCCAGTATAAGCTTCTCAACCAGTAAACGGGCCGCCCGAGCGAGTGTCGTCTTTAATAATACTCTCTCGGCCCCTTTTAAATTCACTTGACCACTTTTAAGCCTTAGATAACGAAAGTGCAGAATCTCGGTAAACAGTCACCATCTCTTTGTGAATAGTTTTTTGACCTTTTCCATGTTTGGTAAGGAATTTAATAACAGCGCGGTGCTTGATTTTCTTCAACATTGTCACGTTAGCCATTCCAGTTATCGTTGACTAAGGATAACTAGCAAACTATAAGAAATGTTACCTTTATACCCTTAGATAATGATGTCATTAATGAATGGATTAGTCAAATTACCCACATCATTAGTAAATCACCCTCATACCGAGAATACATTGAACGCCCCTCATACATTCCATCCACAAATGAACCTCATAAAATATAGTAAACTAGCAATTCGCCCGCGACATCGTCCGCGCAAATCTCTAAAACAGCGACACACATGTATGGCGGGCGATCCGTAAGGACGAAGCACGGTAGCATCTTGGTCAGACGAAAGCCTGGAGCCTCCACTCAAACGATTGCATCTGAGGAAGATATTTTTTTTTTTTTTTTTTTTTTTAAAAAAACGTTGCCCCACACTAGGAATTTCTCCTGTATCGTGGGTGCATTTACAAACATTTAAACTCACATACACAAACAGCCAGACCCGGAACAACTACTTGCAGGTCATACAAATATTGGTTCCGTGCGGGGATCGAACCCGCGATACGTAACGCAGCAGTCAATCGCTTAACCACTGCGCCAACCGTTTTTTTTCAACAGTTTATTGGACCATATACGGACACTAACAAGTAAGCCTTTGTTCGGTACTGCACATTTTTCTCTATAGTTAAGGTAATAGTTTTTTTTTATTATAATTGGTTATCAAACGCGGTGTCTGTGTGTCGTATCTGTTGTGATCTGGGGAGGTGGGAATATGAAAGTGAATACAGCAATAATACGAGGAACATAAATGAATACATATTATCATTTACACACTAACAACACAAACTTATTTATTTGTTACCAGAATTTAAACTTATATACAAATATTACTTACTCAAAAGAAATAAACAAAATTACAACAATAAATATATGAATAAACTACTATCATTACTATATAAATACACAGCTCTTTACATAATATGCAAACTGATTAAAGTTGGGTTTATTCAATGCGGGCCCTTTGGCAATTAACCAGGACGAGTTTCTGATTGCCATGTCACAACACTCAGTAGATATAATGGCAATCAACGAAACGTGGCTGAGACCCGGGGAGGAAAGACGCGCGCCTAAGGTTCCGGGATATAGATTGAAGCACGTGCCACGCCCTGTGACTATACGCGGGGGGCAAAACGGGGGAGTAGCGTTTTACATCAAAACGGGAGTTAGGGCGCAAGTACGGCCACACTCAGAGCAGTCTGTTGTTGTTGTTGATCGGCCTGTATGCAGTGCCAAACTACAACTTTTCCTTGAATTCTCAAAATTTCTGGATGGTATAACTGACAGTATTAGTGCATTAGCATTCAATGATCACTTAGTATTACTGTGTGTGGTATTAGGATTTCAACGTTAATCTACTGGATAAAATCAACACAAAAACTAAAGATGTGATGGAATTCCTAAATTATACTTATCTAAATCAGGTAGGTAGTACAGTCACAAACTCATTTTGTAGGGGATAGTACTCTTATAGACGTGATATGTACCGATGTAGGGATTCGTAATGTGGTAACCAGTCATGTCAGTGAACTTGGTCAGCATTCGTTTATTGTATAGGATACAGTCATCAAGAAGGTAAATAGCAAACCTAGGCTAGTTGCATATCGGCCTGCAAGCGATATATTAACGAATTACTTTGTAGTGGATCTGAAATGAATGCCATGGTTTGAAATATGCAGATGTTAATAGCATGGTTCAACATTTTAATGTCTGTATCCAATTCTTTGACTTGCATGCCCCCATAAGGAGTAAGATTATTAGAGACCGTCCCACAGCATGGATAACAGACAATGTCAAATTGGTGATTAAGCTGCGAGACGAGGTAAAAAATAATTATCATAAAGACTAGCTAGGTACTACAAAAACATATGATTTGAATTAAAAAAAACAAGCTATTACAGCACTAATACAAGGAAAGAAGATACGAGTACCTATACTTTGACGGGCACATTCATAGTCAGATAAAAAACCCCAAAAAGCTTTGGAAAAATCATATATCAGATGTATTTGCAGAACATAGTGAAAGTATGCTGCCCGGACAATTTAATGACCCACACGAAATTAACAAGTCATTTCTGAATGTACCAGGACAGTGCGTACCGCCCACATCGCAGTTTTCATACTTTGATGCAAATAGATTTGGTGAAACTCAATTTGAGCTGCGAAATGTTAATGAGGAAGAATTATCAAAAATGATTAAAAGTTTGGGGTCTAATCCTAAAGGGATTGATAGAGTGAGTCTGGATATGATGATGCTAACGTTACCTACCACCGTTGAGGCTATCACCACAATAGAAAATAAGTCGATAGATACCAGCACGTTCCCTGACTTATGGAAGTGCGCTATTGGGTGTCCTTTACCCAAAATCAGCAACCCAAGTACTGTCCTGTTAGCATTTTGCCTAGTTTATCGAAAGTATTAGGCTTGGTATATAAGCACATTTTGGAACATTTAGAAGCAAATAATATGCTACCCGACCTTCAGCCCTTCTTGACGTAGTAGGGAATATCTTTGAGGCATGGGACAGAGGAGAGGGAACAATCCTTGTACTTCTTGATTTTTCACTGGCCTTTGATGCAATAATCACCACTTTGTTACTTTCCAAGCTGGCCTATTTTAGGACCCCGTCTGTATATCGTTTACACCGCAGATATTGTTAAGTCACTCCAGCATTGCAGGTATCGCATGTACGCAGTTGATATCCCTGCGCTTACTGGCAGGTAGCATTGTTATAAACCTATTTATGATTTCTCTCTAAGTGAATCTTGTAATTATTTTGAGAAAATAAATATTTCTAACCGTAATGTAAAAAGATTATCTAATTAGCAATGGTTGTAACAGATGGTGGTCATTTTCAAAGATGCAAAGTATGACTCATTGTTTTGCAAAAGCAAAATTCATTAATAAAAAATAAAATAAAAAAAACATGTTTTTATTTTTAAATTTTGCCATCTTTGTGAACCAGTGTTGTACATTACATAAATAACAATTTGATAATTTCCAATTTTCAGATCACATTAGCCGACCCTAATTTGGACTGTGTTTTGAATGTGATTCAGCCTATTGCGGGTCCATTAGTAATTCATGTGTGAGAATAATCAAAACACAATAGCTTATCCAAATGTGTTTGAGCCTGTTGTAGGGTCATCTAAGATTATCCAACCTTTGTATGAGAATCAGAATTATACCATTAATCGGCACAAGGCTAGTGCTATTCCTCAAATTACTGAGGTCAACCCTGTTGCTGCTACAAATCCATTGGTAACTACTAAAAAAGACAAACATAAAATGTTGATGAAAATGAAAAATCACATGAGAAAAATAAACAGGCTCCAAAAACATCAGTAAAGCATCTGAAAAATGAATCATTTCTTAAAGTATTGAGCAAGAACGACTGAATACATGAAATATTAAAATGTAAAATATCCCCATCTTTTGCATTATTTCTGCAAGGAGAATTGCAAAACTTGAAAAGACCTGAAGGTCGAAGATGGAATATAGACTCCAAAATAATAGCGCTCAGGCTCTAGGTCACCTAGGTGCTACAAATTATTAAGAAAAGTGATTTGCCTGCAAACACCTAGTTCACTTAAGTCATTATTAAAGAAGTTTAACATGAGTGTTGGTTTTAATGACCAAATTTTTAATGTTATGAAAAAAGCAATGAAGGAACAGAATTCATCAGAAAACCAGTATATCCTGATGTTTGACGAGATGTCAATAAAAAAAAATTGTTTAAAACAAGAAGGAAGACTTGAGTGAGGGGTATAAAGACCATGCATTGCAGGGTAGGTCACCAAAAATGGCAACACATGCCCCTGTCTTTATGATTGGAACCTATTGATTAGTTTTTGAAAATTCCGTACTTTTGGCTATGAGAATCTTATCGCTATTCTGCAAAATAAAATCTCTAAATTTAAAAATAATTTTGACACATCTAAAGTCTGTTTTTTAATCTCGTAGACTAAATTGACACATGCAAATGTCAAATTTACAAATAATGTTGCCAGCTCTTTTGTGCAGTGTTGTACCTACGATACCGGTTTGTTGAATCGTAACTTTTTATCTTTATTAGACGAATTTTGTTTTCATTCAAAGTTTTATATTTAAAATTCTCGTACGTACACACGGCCGCACGACGTGCTACAAACTGCCAGGGAAATCTGACCACGCAACGCCATGCGTAATCCGACCATGTTTCGATGCCTTAAAATTAAACAAAAAAAAAATGATAGATGACATCAGTGTTGTTCCCGTACGCGTTAAAACGGCAATCTTAACCCTTTTCTCTTACGAAACGGCAGAACTTAAAAAATACGGCAATTATGGAACTTGACACCATACAAACAACTGCAATTTAAAAAAATAATTATGATAATACGATAGTTTTAAAAATGTTAGATTTTGAATACGGCAATATGACCAGAAAACGCCGCAGTGTATTAATTGACCGAGATGACATAACTTTATGGCGGCATCGTTATTTCCAAAAAATAAAACAGTATCGTAGGGAAGGTCGCTCTATATATTATCAAGATGAAACGTGGATTAATGAAGGTTGGTACTAACATTAGCATTTAATTTTTCTTGTTTCTCGGGACTGTCGTTTTTATTATATTATAAGTTATTTATGTTTTTTATTATTTTGTTCACACACATACTAATAATCATTTTAAGCCATACTGAGAATAAGCACTGGGTGGACACCAAGTGTGAAATCATCACGTCAGGCTTTCTTAGAAGGGTTAACCACTGGGTTAAAAGGGCCTTCAGGCAAGGGGAGACGACTTGTAGTGTCCCATATTGGAAGCGAAGAGGGTTTCGTGGATGATGGTCTATTAATATTCGAAGCGAAAAATGGGCTAGATGATTACCACAAGGAGATGACTTCTGATGTATACGAAAACTGGTAAACATTTTTTTTCCGAAATTAAAAGAAAACGCAGTACTTGTAATAGATAATACTCCATATCACACCAGGAAACTGGAATCGTTACCTACTTCTAGTTGGCGAAAAGGGCAAATCCAAGATTGGCTAAAATCAAAAAATATTTCATATGATGAGACAATGTTAAAGCCCGAATTAAATTAAATTGCCCGAAAGCACAAAAAAGCCCATGAAAGGTATGTCGTCGAAGAGATGGCTGCTGGACGGGGTGTCACTATTTTGCGACTGTCCCCTTACCACTGCGAGCTAAACCCGATTGAGTTGGTCTGGGCTCAAGTAAAGGGGCATGTCGCTAAAAATAATAAAATATTCAAAATGAATGAAGTATTTTTGAAGAAGGGCTTCGTCAAATGACCCCGCAGCGGTGGAAACACTGTGTAGGCCATGTAATTAAAATTGAAGATGAAATGTGTCATTTGGGCCATATAACCGACGACATTACTGATAGGTTAATCATAAAAGTAGGTGGCGATTCTGATGATTCAGAATATTCCTCAGATATGGAGTCATCATCTGAATCAGATTCACGAATACCTGTAATTAATTAAGTAATTAAAAATATATGTTTTACATGATTAATTTTGTATTATTACGTTTTAAATAAGTACCTACACATTATTTCAGGATAACTTATTATAAAAAAACGATACTTGATTTTATTAACGCTAAGTTTCGGTTGTGCCACATCACTATTTAAGAATTGCAATAAACTGACAACACTCGTAATGTCAGTTTAGTCTACGAGATTAAAAAACAGACTTTAATGATAAATGATAAATGATTTTATTTCTGTAAGTAGGTTTGAACAAACACTTTTACACGTCAATCATATTTTTTTTTAAACTAGATGGGGTCGGCGTTTCCTATCTGACTACTCTGAGAAGAAATCTAAAATCAAATTTGGCAATTGCGACTCCACGTGGTACTTGTTTGCCATACCACGTGATTTTTTTTAGAGCCGGAGGCGCGCTTTATTTTGCAGCCTCGACATGTTTTGTATGGAATTTTTCACTTTTTGTATGGAAAATATATATATTTTTTAATTTTTTTTACCAACACGTTGGATTTGAGGTGTTTGGTGTTTTATAAAGGGGGTCGAAATTTACATTATTTTTGCGATAGGACACCGTTTTCGAGATATAAGCAAAAGAAAAGAAAAAAAGATACAGTACTACTGTTTTTGCATCTGAAGTCGAGGTGTTGGTGTGAATTTTAGTTCATGACAACTAATTTTATTCCACACCTTTTTAATCGCGATTAAAAACAGGCAGATTTAGTTACGACAATCAAAATTTTTGGTGAAAAACGTAAAATTCAGAATAGCAAAATTGCCATTTTCAATAAATTATAATCTCAGTGCCATCTTAGTGCTGTCAAACTAAAATTTGGTTAAGTTGTGTCACTTTAGTCAATTTCAGAATGGGAAATCGTCGTTTGACAGGAATAAACGAAATGTTGGTGATTTTTAGTCTAGTTTAGAGAATTTTGTGACAAGAGAATCGGCACCATTATCTAACTAGCATTATAACCTGAAGAATATCATATATTTTTCTGATTTTCTTTACTGCAGTGGATCATATACTTTTAGGCATTATGCGTTTAAGTCATGTAGTCCCCTTAAAACTGTAATAACTTTTCTACCTCATGAGAGCAATACATATTTGATATTGAAGCTCACATTCAGCTATTGATGTCTACAGGCTTATTATACAGGGTGGCCGGAACATTGACGTCCAAAAATAAAATTTCGGTCCCTCGTATCGTGGGGTATTCGAATCACCCCCATGTATGTTCCGCGACTTTTCATAGTTTTCGAGTTATGAATTTTTTTCTGAATGTTTGAAAATTTTCGACCTGACCAACCTAAAAAAATTCTAAAAAAAAAAGTAGAGGGTTTTATCGAGTTTCTTTTTTTGCAACTGAATTTTCATAAGTAGTACTTTTATGCATAAAATAATCAGCTTCGTAACTGTGATGAAAGTTATGAAAATGTTGATCTAAAGTGAAAAATTTACGTTCGGTAAATTATGACTCAAATTTTCAACTTTAAATTAAAAATCTTAACAGGTGACTTCATAATTCCTAAGTAGGCTTCAAGAATGCGCCAGACTCTCAGTTTTAATAATCATAAAAAAAATGAAGTACTTAATAGGGCTACTTTGTTTAAAATCGGCCTTCAAAGACAGCGAGGTGGAAAAATTCTTAAAATTACCCATCTGAGTAATTATTTTTTTTTGGCTATTTTCTCGTTCCTAAGGTTAATTAATGATAAGAATACTGAAAACTAACCAACAAATAGTTTCAGAGTTGGGTAAGAAAAGTTTTACGTAAAAAGTGGTTTTGAATAAAACACAGATGATAATGTGAAAAAAGTACTTAATTTATTTTTAACATTTAGAAAAGGTTTTCAAAGTGGCCACCACCAGCAGCAATACACATTCTACACCTACGTAAGAAATTGTCTGGCAATCGTCTAAAAGCGTCTCTGTTCTCTCTCACAACACGTTCAGCTTCTGCAATCAACTGCCTCAGCTCTTGTTCACTTGAACAGTCTCGGGCGTATGCTATTTCCTTGTAATAGCCCCAAATAAAGAAATCGATGGGGTTGAGATCAGGTGAGCGTGGAGGCCACCTAATTGGTCCGCTGCGTCCGATCCATCTGTTGGGGTATGTTTCATCTAAGTAATTTCGGACCTGGGTTGCATAGTGACACGGGGCGCCGTCATTTTGCAACACCATGGTTCGTCTGAGTTCGAGATTCACATCTGCCAGCAACAATGGAAGTTCATTTTCCAAAAAGTTTTTGTATGTTTCTCCATCAAGTCTGGACGGCAGTTCAAACGGACCAATTAGTTCGCCATTGAGAATACCAGACCACAAGTTAACGCTGAAGCGATGTTGAAATGTCGAAGCTCTCACTTCGAGTGGATTTTCATTCGCCCACGTGTGGTAATTATGAATATTGAATATTCCGGATCGCTCAAATCGTGACTCATCTGACCATAAAACTTTATTGAAAAATCCAGGATCCTCTTGCTCTTTTCGTAACATGGTTTGGCAAAAATCAACGCGCAATTGGTGATCTGTAGGCAGTAAAGCTTGGACTCGTCGGATGTGGAACGCGTGGTATTCTTCATCGTGAAGAATGTCTTGGATAGAAGTCCTTGGGATGTTCAGAGCACGAGCCATACTTCTCGTACTCGTAGACGGATTTCGCTGAACTTCTTCCAGCACCATTTCTCTGCGATCCGGGTTAGCTCTAGGGATTCCTTCATGACTGCCGCGTCGACCAGGAATGCGGCCTGCCATCAAAGTGTTGTGCGTGTTAATAAAAACACGATGGTCGGGATATCGCTCAGGTTGCGGCCCACCACGACGTTGAAGTTGTTCGCGATACAGTCGCGCTGCTTCATGGCCGTTTCCTTGTGCAACTCCATAAAAATAATGCATTTCTGCATATTCAGTTAACGTGTAACTCATTTTTTACACTTCCACGTAAAAAAAGTCCAAATCAGAATGCAAAACACAGTCCAATAAACGAGCAAAGTAGTCAAACAAGTAGGCAGCGGAGTCCGTGGGCAAAGCGAGTGTGGTAAAGACAAAATGGCGACACGCGTATAGCAGTAAACACAATGTGAGTACGACTGAGGTACTTGTTTTGCGTTGGCTTCGGTTGCGCGCCTTGCGTGAGAGAGATAGCAATAATTCGGTCTCTTTTCCTCTCGGTCCATTGTTATTGCAGGTAAAAGAGTTGCACCCTCGTTTACAACCCATAGTCCACGAGAACGGATCGCGCAAAATTCATTAAACTAACATTTAAAAAAATCTCCGTGTTTAAATCTTAGCTTTCCTGCAGTAATTTTTGGTTAGCAAACTAAATAACCTTAGGAGCGAGAAAATGGAAAAAAAAAATTATTAATCAGATAGCTAATTTTAAGAATTTTCCACTTCGCAGTCTTTGAAGGCCGATTAAGGCCAAAGTTAGCCCCATTAAGTCCTACGTTTTTTAATGATTATGAAAGCTGAGAGTCTGGCGCATTCTTGAAGCCTACTTGAGAACCATGAAGTCACCTGTTTAGATTTTTAATTTGAAGTTGAAAATTTAAGTCATAATTTACCGAACGTAAATTTTTCACTTTAGATCAACATTTTCATAACTTTCATCACAGTTACGAAGCTGATTATTTTATGCATAAAAGTACTACTTATGAAAATTCAGTTGCAAAAAAAGAAACTCGATAAAACCCTCTACTTTTTTTTTTAGAATTTTTTTAGGTTGGTCAGGTCGAAAATTTTCAAACATTCAGAAAAAAATTCATAACTCGAAAACTATGAAAAGTCGCGGAACATACATGGGGGTGATTCGAATACCCCACGATACGAGGGACCGAAATTTTATTTTTGGACGTCAATGTTCCGGCCACCCTGTATGGTCATGGACTCACTAACTTTTGTTCTTATTCGCAACGAAGAATACACAATGTATTATAACATTACTTACCTTTTTCGCATCAATAGAATCGATATCCATTCAACCATAAGTTTATAATATCAAAGGCCGTTACAGAACTGATATTACATAGAAGTACTGGAGCTCTTTGCTATTCAAATCATAGGTCGAAGTGCATTCGGTATTCAGTTCACCCACCGCCATCTTGAGCCACCTGTCAAAGGAGAATATTAGGAAGGCGACCCTAGACGAACGGTGTTGTTCTTCTTGCCACTAAATATACGTGGTCTTTCGTATTGGCAGGAACCGTATAAAAATAGATTATGCCGTAGTAAAAATATAAACCAGACAACGCTAATTAAGGTAGCGCGGCTGACTGCGAAGCTGAACGTACATTATGTCATTAGGGTACATTCACGATCGACGTAAAACCATAAGTCATTGCAATTTAACTCTTCTCGCATTGTAATAAAGTATAAATTAGGTAAGGTATAAATTAGAATGAGTGGTGAGTTTTAAACTCGGCCATAATTCTATTTTATACTTTACTAGCTGTTGCTCGCAACTTCATCTGCGATACAGGATGATAAGTAGCCTATGTCCTTCTTCAAGTCTTGGTATACCCATGTGCCAAATTTCCAAAAAATCTTTTAATCTGTTCCGGCGTTTTAGCTTTAAAGCGTAACAAACAAACAAACTCACATTAGGTCATCCGTCCCATGCCTGCGTCGTATTTGCACACGCAAAGCCATGGCATCGTCATAAGATGCCGATCCTCCAGCACTGTTTCCTCAGAAAGGTTACGGGAGCCCCCTTCTATGTCCGTAATGTGAACCTTCACTTTGACCTAAGAATCCAGCAGTTCATGAAATGCCTTGCAAAGGGTTTCTTTGACTGCGGCATAAAGCACACCAATCTCCTGATAAAACCGGCCGCCCGCTACACTCCCTCCCGCATAAAGTAGGATTCGCCGCCCGAGGCATACCTTAATTATCCCTGACGACGCTACTACTCTCTTCCAGGAGAGTATTAAAGCCACCAGTACTCTCAGAAAACACAGAAATAGACCGCCGTCCTGCCGTCCTCGCCGCCGAGGTCCGCTGCGACGCCCCCATTCACGTCTCTTGCTCGAGCTAGCCCGCGCCGCTGAGCCTGTAGTTTTAAATTCGTCCCCTAAAAATAATTCCGATACTCTCCTCCAGCGACGCCCTGAGCCGAGGTCCGTACCCACAGGGGGTGCTCTTAGCGTATATTCGCAGAGTTAATAAGTTATTAAGCTCTGGCTGAAGGCCTTAATTTATTAAGGTAACCAGAGGCAAGCCCGTTTAAGCAGTAACGACCTCTCAAGGTCAACTGCGAGATGTCCATTAAAAAAAAACAACGATATAGTAGTCATATAGCGTGCGGCAGAATGTAAACAGTGTCATGTCCACTAAGAGTGCATACCCGGCCACCCGTAAGAGGACGCCCGCGCAAGCTCCACTAAGTTCGGATTGTAATAGTCAGTCAAGTAAGCCACCAACCAGCGAGCGAATGTGCGCGCGCTTTAACCCTAAGGTTCTGTTAGATTGTGATTTGTCCCTAAATGGGTCCAGGGGCGACGGACTCGGGGACGTCCGTCGCCCCCCACACGTCGCGGGGGGAGTCAAACACCTCACTCCCCCCCCAGACCCGAAGAGGCCCGCAGTGGCGGGCCGGCACCAGTCGGGGGTTGCGGAAGGATCGTACGTTCCCGCGACCCCCGGCGTAGGTGTGAGATGGAACACCGGGGTGGTTTTTAGTCAGTATGAGTCTGACAGACCCTGCCGCCCGCCCTAGGGCGGCAGACATCCATGACGACTTTCCACCCCGGAAACAAAAAAAACAAAAAAAAGATTGTGATTTGTGTGATCTAAGTGATTATAGTGTTACTCCTAAGCACCTGCGTTTCTCTTAGGTACACCCGTTCTCCGGCTATAGTCAGCTATAATCTACTGAATCGACATCTTTACATTGTACGCCTGTTACATATAGGTTCACTCTCGCGCCGCGTTCCAAATACATTAGAAGTCATCGACAATGTTACCTCATACCGGAATAGCCTAGATAGGTATACTACCTAATTACATACTTCCCGTCCAGCGATCGCGCCCGTACGGTACAGAAACCGTTTTTAAGCCCTGGCTGGAGGCCTTAATTTATTAAGGTAACCACAGGCAAGCCCGGTTAAGTAGCCGACAACCTCCTAAGTTGACCTGCGAGAAGTCATATTTAAACAAAAAGCTCACTTTCGCATTATAATATAAGTTAAGAAGTTAAGATTACAATGAGATAACGCCTTACATTGTAATAATAATAATAATAAACAAAACTGGGTTCCTTATTGACATTGCCGTGCCAAATACGCATAACTTACAGACTACAATAGCTGAAAAATTATCCAAATACACCGAACTAAAAGACGAAATAACCAGACTTTGGCATCTTCAAAAAGTCACAATAGTCCCCATAGTGCTATCTACGACAGGAGTAATTCCTAAACAGCTTCATCAGTCCCTTAGTTCCCTCAACCTGCCATCTAACACCTACCACCTGCTGCAGAAGGCAGTGATTCTAAATACATGCAGGCTAGTTAGAAAATTTCTTCAGTGTGAGTTGGACAACTTGCACCATTACTCCCACTCAAATATAGTTTCGTCTACCATACAGGCTACTTATAATATTACTCCCACACTTGAACCCACTGCTGGACACTTGGCTTAGGCCCGTGCCATCAGTTCTACCCGGCTGTGCTGAGGAAAACAATTCCATAAACATAATAATAATAATATGAGACAACCTCCACACAAGGTCTTCAGGTCCCGAACTAGGCAGAGCCTGTACTACGGTTACCTGATGACTGATATACATACTTATATACATATGCACACCCAGACACAGGTCAAACAGACATGTTCATGCACACAAATGTTTGACTTGTCCGGGGATCGAACCCGGGACCAGCGGCTCAGAAGGCAGGGTCGCTACCAACTGCGCCAACCGGTCAGTCCAAAATTGTAATTACTTAATACGAATGGTTTTATGTCATTCAAATTTGATCGTGAATGTGTTGCTTATAACACCTCGTGGAGACTTTTCTAGTGCACCTCAAATATCTACGTAAAGCGATAATAAATATAAATAAATAAATATCGTCTGACATTGCACACAGCACCATCTAGTTCCAAGTTAAGCACTTAACACTTAAGGCTTGTGTTATGGATACCAGATGGTTGATACACTACTTAAATACATTTTTTTTTTGTAAATACATACATATTATAAATATACATCCATGACTCGGGTACAAATGTCCATATTCATCATACAAACATTTGCCCCTACCGGGATTCGAACCCAGGACCATTTGGTTTCGCTGACTACACTTAGCCACTGTAGCCACTACACCAAACGTGTCGTCATATGCAACATAAAAAGTTAGCGCTAACTAAAGGTGACAATCTTGAGGTGATTGAAAGATTAAACGCTAGAAGTAGTAACACGCAGTGAGCAACTTACTAATGTATTCCTTCCTAGTTATAAATAAATTACTTAATGAAGAAACCACTTTAATGGGGGTTGACCCTCATTAAATGGTTTCTTGACTTAAACCAAAACTAAAATATAATCATTCCAGTAACTTATTTGTGCTGCTATACTTTTCAGCTCTGTGATGTTATTCACCAAAAATTACCCCAAAATCGAGGGGTAAATCTGCGCATATTTATTTTAAAATGAGTGAGTTCACTTTCGAATTGTGTGTGCGATGACTTGAATGAGGTTCGATGTGTACCTTACAGAGTACCAGCACCGACAAGGTAGTCAATAAACACTACCAAACTCAAGTTAAGTGATGAAATTAGGAGGTTGGATCACGAAAATGTTAAAATGTTAACAATATATTTTCGTGATCCCTCGTCCATCCTAACCTCCAGCTCATTAAGTCCTGCCGCGTCGCCGCAGACAATGATATATGCGGCTGCACCTTCTGAAGCTTTTAACGTTTTATTGCATTCGTGTGGGAGTAGTGGGATGGTAGGACACTGACTAATTTGACGCTATTTCAACTGAACCGCGGCATAAATCTCGATGGTAGGTACTGTAAAAGTGTTGGGTTTTTTACTCATGTTTGAATCCTGGTCTGAGAATTGGTAAACGCCCGCTTGCACGACCAATCATTATATGAGCGCTTAACGTATTTTTAACATCATTATGTTTCAAACGATTGACAGAGACAGAATGTTGTTTTAAACACGTTTAGCGCTAAATGCATACAATGATTTGTGGTGCAAACGGGTCTAAGTATTTGCTAATAATAAATCGCCTTCCCTAAAGGTGAGAATTGAACAATATTAGTTTAACCATGATAAACAAATAAAACAGTCAGCAAAGTAGTAGTACCTAGTACCAAAATCACCTGAGTGATTTTAATGGGTTTTTTTTGTACATATAAAAGATAAATGAATTTATTTCTGTAAGTAGGTTTATACAAACACTTTTACACGTCAATAATATTTTATAAACTAGATAAGGTCGGCGTTTCCTATCTGATTACTCTGAGAAGAAAGACCGAGACAAACTCAGATGTCACAGTCTCTTCGTAATCTTGATCTGATCATGTGAATAGGTCTTATATGGAAAGAACCACACAGATAGAGTGGACCTGTGCAGCCAGTGCACGCATTTGTCAGTAATTGTGCAGCTCAACTCAAAACTGAAGAAGCTTAGCTGAATGAGATACATAAGGATCTTTTCGCAACGTTATTTAGTATGACGTACATAGTCAACTTGTAAAATGTGTCGTAACATGCTACCAAGCGAAGTGTAAACCTTTCAATTTCTCCATAAATTATAATTAATATCAGAAATTTCTATCACCAGGAACAATTAATCCACGAAGATAATTATAACACAAAGCTGAATCCATTATTTAAGCCGACGCCGCCTTAGATAATGGGGCTAAAAACTCCAATTAGTGACGTGGCGGGGGCGAAACAATAGCGTTTGATGAAAAGACTTCAAAGATGTGCACCGATATTAAGACTTCAAAACGGGGCGACTTCAAAACGGGACGGCTTCGAAATGGGACGAAAGGAAGCGAAGAAATGGGTCTACATTGCCTAATGGTATGCAAGAATTGAGGATTTTGAAAGCTTATTACGGCTCAAATGGAATATTGATTATGGGTAATTGATGAAATAAAAGATCGTTCTTTTTTTAGGTTCACAGTCAATTTATACATTTTGTTAAGTACCTATGAGATTTTTCTTCTTTGTCATATTTATTTGAAAATGATTGTTGTTCAGTTCAAGATGTAATTTACCGTCATACCTACCATAATTTTGATAAACCGAAAGAAAAGGTGTTATTGCCTTTTGTAGCCTGTAATTGTCTGTGGAATCATAGCTCCCAAGGGGATGAACAGTTTTTGATGGAGTTTTATAAGGCTTAAGTTTTCAAAATTAAAAAAAACTACGTACCGACTAATGTTTGCCCGGGAACAAAACAACAATTTTCTTTTATTCCTAAAACATCAAAGGGGCACTTTTTCTCAGTTTACAATATTAAAACAAAGCCAAAATATTCAAAGACAATGTTATTCTGAATTCCTTTCGCGATAATCCCGAATTCTGACTCCATTGAATAATTCATTTGGAACGTTTCAGGAGATGATGAAATTAAAAGTAGCCGCACACCGCGCAAAGTACCCACTCGAGTCACAGAATAGATGAGTTACAGAAGGCTGGCTGCACACAACGAGCGAAAACAGGTGCACGACCACAGGCGACTTAGTGTGTGCAACTGTTTTCGCTTACGTACGGCGATCTCAAACTATGTCAAACAAATGCCAGTCGCGAGTACGCTTACACTCGCTGTACAGTCAAAAGTAGATAATTTAAGGTTAAAATTTTCATCTTCTTCATCATTTCAGCCGGAAGACGTCCACAGCTGGACATGGGGCCTCCCCCAAGCACCGCCACTTCAACCGGTTCTGCGCTTCACGCATCCAGCGGAAACCTGCGGCCTTCACCAGGTCATCGGTGCACCTTGTGGGAGGCCTTCCAGGTTGATTTTTACTTGCACCTAATAATTTTTCCGCCTATGTCGAAACTGTAATAGGGATTTTAACATTGACATGATATAGTTTATTGCCAAAAAGGATTCTTAATGTGTTTCCTGTATTATAATTAACGATTAAGTGCCCTTGTTGCCATCAAACTATATTATTTCAATGTTAAAATCCCATTTAAAGTTTCGTCCCTATCCACCCCTGCATCCCTATTCACCCCGTTTGACGGTATGTGAAGCGTATCTATGTGTGCGTGCGTTTTCGCTCGTTTTATGGAGCCGGCATTCTGTACCTATGTATTCTGTGCTTAAGTTTTGAGGGTGACAATATAAAAGATTAAATTCTCTTTGACTAATTCTCGTTTTCCCACCCTATTAACGTTTATTCTCTATCTTGTGAAATCTGTTAAGACTTGGACAATCTTTTATGTTATTTTCTGTCTCTTTTCTGGTTCAAAGACGGTCTTTACAAGTTTTGTACTAATCTCATTGTAGACACGATTTTAATGGCCGACAGGAGCTGAATGTGGTTTTGGCTTCTCATAATATTTAAGAAAATATAATATGTAACTAGATATTGTACGCAGCAGCAGTGGTGTCCCATGAGTGATAACGGCCGCGACTTACGAGTTGTAGGTCGTAGGTTCGAACCCAGACAGGCGCTTTACTTTGTGTAAATAATTTAATCACTACAGCTCTCAAAACGGTGAACGAAAACGTCGTGAGGAAACCTCTCGGAATCACGCACCGTCGAAAGGCGGCGTTTACATACACAAATCTCACATGCACAAACATGAACTCAGAACTACAACATTATGTGAAGGCCATTAACATATTATTATGTGCGAGAAGTAAACGGTGAAGGATGATTGTGTTTCCTCACGATGTTTTCGTGAGGAAACCCGCATGTTCTAGAACAAAAAAATCAAAGACGTGACATTTACCGACCTGCACTGGGCCCGCGTGGTAGATTACGGCCCACTCCCCCTCACGGAGAGGTGTCCTGTGTCCCATCAATGGGAACATTATATGCTGATTATGCATAGGTATGTTATGTTTTTACACATAAACTGCAACAGTTTCAGTTAGAAAGAAAGAAAGAAAATGCGTTTATTGGCATTACAGCAAAATAAATACACCTTAATACTATAAAAACAGAATACAAAAATTATAATGCCAAACGGGCCTCAGCTCAGCATAATGTCAGATGACAACACAAGGTGTACCACCTGACGCTGATTTTCAGCTGCAACCCAGTTATTGATTGATAGGATTGTCAAATAAATTTCTAAGTAACCTGAGATAAATGATTGGTGTCGCTGTGCTCGACCGCAGCGAGACCAATCATTTATCTAAGTAAGTTACGTAGAATGTCAACATTTGCTGTAATATTTATTTCAAATGATTTTTCTTTTTATTCCATTACGAAAATTCTGGTAGACAAAGGTAATAGTCGTAGACAGCTCTGTCTACGGTAATAGTCGATTTTATGTGAGGTGTTACAGATAAATGATTTTATTTCTGAATGTAGGTTTGTACTTGAACACTTTTACACGTCAATCATAATATTATTTTAAAAACTAGATGATGTCGGCTAATATGGAATGCGCTGTTGTATCGAAAAAATACCGCGATTCCGGGATTGACAAATGTAGATTTCTGATTATAGAATCGGCTATATATTTACTTACTTTCAAATGTTGGCTTTTATGCAAAGCACTTTTGTATCGATCGTGAAAATCCCGCGATTCCGGATTGACAAATTTAGTGTTTTTTTCTGACTATAGAATAAATAATAAATGATTTTATTTCTGTAAGTAGGTTTGTACAAACACTTTGCACGTGTAATATTATTATAATGTACCTAATCTAGATGAGGTCAGCGTTTCATATCTGACTACTCTGAGAAGAAAAGCCGAAAGAAACTCAGAGGTCACAGTCTCTTTTAAAGTCCAGACATAATCTAGGTAAGTAGGTATGTTTGTTTATGACAAGAAATTGGCTGTGCTAACCTTTCTTGAAAAGGTCAGAAGGCGGGTAACCAAGTCTCGTTAAATTGAGATAGCAATCGATTTTATTTCAGCAAATCTGCACAAATTTCTAAGACTGAGATAATTATATAATTATTAGTACTTACTTATTCAAATCATCAATGGTGCCGATTCTCATGGCAAAAAACGAAAAATTCTCTAAACTAGACCAAAAATCACCAAAATATAGTTTAATCCTGTCAAACTACGTTTCCTGTTCTGAAATAATTTAGTGAAAATGGCAGTTTTGCTATTCTGAATTTGACGTTTTTCACATAAAATTTTGATTACAACTAAATCAGATCAGACTATTTTTAATCGTGATTAAAAAGGTGTGGAAAATTTGTTGTCATGGACAAAAATTTACAAAGGACACATTTCTCTACTAGTTCTTGAAAGTTTGGATGCTTGTGAGTTTGGAAATCATTATGGAAGCATGTGATTGCAACTGTCAAAGTCAAAGCATTTATTTCAAATAGGCACTTTTATGGCACTTTTGAACGTCAACATTTACATTTAAATAGAATTGATTCTAGTCGCCCCTTCCAAAAGGTAGTTTCGTATGGAGAAGAATGGGCAAGAAACTCCACCGTTACTCTTTTAAAATGTGTTACAATACTTTGTATACATTAATTATATAATTATATGTGAAGACGATGCACCTATAATAAAAATTACCCTACCAAAATAGGTAAAAAGAATTTAATAAACGTAGCAATGATAAATAAGTTAATTAAGTGATAGATACATGGTGTTCACATATTTACAAACATTGTAAAAGTATACGATTTCCCAAATTATGTAACCAATTAATATGTCAGTGTGTGAGTTAAAGTAGTCACAGACTCTTGTCGATTCACAGCATAACAAACAGACTTACTCGGACAAATTCAAGATGTCTTTGATAGGGCTTTCCTACGGCGCGCGGGGGCGACGAGAATACCGGAGATTTTCAACTTACAGAACGAAAAACCGGATTATCTTTTCTCGAGATCACAATCTTACTAGTAAATTAGCCTCTGCCCGCAGCAACGCCCGCGTGAAGGTCGAAAAAATCCTGTTAATCCTTCTCCATTAAAAACACATATTATATACTTACCTATGTGCCAACTTTCATGGTGCTCGGTTATTATTTTAGTTCATTCTAGACTCACAAAATAAATGACTCGTGTTTCAAAATAAATTACTCTTATAAAAGAAGTAATAAATTACATCTAAAGTTTCTAACTATGTAATTCAATCATGATTCGAACGACACGTAGCGCCATCTAGTGTCCTAAAGCAATTGGGACCGTCGACAGTTATTGTTATTTCCCTCGGGCACAGTACTTTTTTTTCAGGACGAAAGGTACCCTATGTCCATTTCTGTACCCTGTTTTTTTTAGGGTCCGAAATCATCAAATAATATCTCCCGCACTGGTAGGAGCGGGAGGGCGTGTCAGAAGCTTACTGACTAAAACCCACCCGTGTTCCTTCAGTTGCCTATACCAGGGGCCGCGGTAACCCTTTCGGACTTTCCCGCAACCCTGGCAGGAATCGGCCCAAGCGGACCCCGTCGTTGGTGCTGACATCTCTTTGAGGCGCGCGTGGAACACAACGCGCCGTCGACCCAGGTCTGGGGGCCTACACTCTCAAGTCCGTCAACGAGGAAACGGGCCCGTCCTAAATTAGTGGGATACATAAAAGTGACCTCTACTCCCGGTTAATTAACTTTTCCGGACGGGCAAAAACACATTGGGAGTAGGGACAACTGCCTATAGGTTTTAAACATAATTTTTTTGGTGCGGGCCCCGGACTAATCTTATGTCCGTAAGTGACACAGAGTAGGAAACATCCGTAACTTTGGGCGAAACGCCGGATTTCGTGCTTAGGAAATAGGCCCCCAGGTCCTTATCGGATGGCGAGCTGCCCATTGTTCGCCGTCCGCAAGCCCGCGCCTACGGTAGCCGGGAATCGGCCTGGGATTCCCGACACCCAGGACGAAAAGTACCCTATGTCCTTTTCTGTACCCCTGACAACGTATATGCAACATTTCATGATGATCGGTTAAGTGGTTAAGGCTTCAATTAACAATAGCACTAGCTTAAGGATTAGGAACAAAAACACATCGCTCAAATGGCCGAGATTGCATATTACTTGATTATAAACCTTAACACTCAAACATAAAGTTTATATGAATATACTACATTACTACTTTTTTTTAAATATGAACAAACATATTTATGGAAAAATAAAACAATTTCTAAGCAATAAGGATGAAATAATTGCTTTGCAAAAAAAGACCACACAATTTTTTGTGACCGTCGACAGTTATTGTTTTTTCCCTCGAGAACATTAACTACTTTATTTCTGGATGAAAGGTAGCCTATGTCCGTTTCTGTACCCCTGACAACGTACGAGTATATGCAAAATTTCATGATCAGCGGTTCAATGGTGGCGTGAAAAGGTAACAAACAAACAAACTTACTGTCGCGTTTATAATATTAGTTAGGATTAGGATTACCCTTATTACACTGAAATAAATATCAAGATAATCATGCTATCTGAATTAATTTTTAAATCCTGCAATTTGTCGATCATAATAAAATGAAAGGTATTTTTCTTATTGAAAATCGAAAGTTACAATACAAATACGTTACCGAATTTAAGTTATTGCACCATTAAAACTATATTAATGCTTATATTTTAATAAAATATGATGCAATAACTTAAATTCGGTAATAATATGCTCCCGGTAATATGGTATTCCAGGTATTTGGTTTTTGGAATTTTAATATGCTCCCTGTACTTCATTTAATTAATGATTGATAAACAATTAAAGATAATTATTTGATTTTATTGCAGTTCGATTAATTTCGTTCACTCTTTATTTTAATTTCCGACAAATTTTGGTTTATGGTCTACTCAACTTAGCGATTGTCAAACTTGATTTTAGTTGCGTCAAAATTGTTTTTAAGTTTAGAGAATCTTGTTTGCAGAATAACTTTAAAGATTCTCTTAACTAAAAATAAGAAATTTTAGGGATAGTTTAGTTCGGTGTATAAGAGAATCGGCACCAATATCACCCCATTTATCTGGATGACACCACTGGGGTGTCCTTTACAATGTTTTTTTTGGTACCTACATCACTGCCGACTAATGATGTGTTACGTGTAATAAAACAATTAATTATGATTTAATTTATATTGATAATAAGTAATAAGATGCAAATGCTGAAATAGGGAGAGTTCACCAGGCACTCGAAAAACATAATTTTTGTAATAAGTTTAGTATTGGAACTTCATTGCGGTGGTATAGTTACCAAAAACAAAATTGTAAACAACACCCCAGGGGTGTCGTTCAGGGGTGTCGTTGACAATACATGAAAAAGTCATCCCACTTTACAAAAGCAAACCATACTATATAAAACCCAGTCATAAAAACACTCTGTATAGAAAAACACTTTCTTCCTCAGTTTAACCTAAGTTCATTCGTTATAATATACAAAGATGGACTAATACGCTAACATAAATAAAAATGGCGGCTGGTCGTAGGTCAATAGCGTACCCCACAAGGCCTCTTAATCTTCCTACCTAGTCCGTTGCATAAAGGAATCCAGGGCATTGAAAAATAGCTAGATATTTTTATAAAGGATCGGCGATGTCTGGGAATGATATAAGTGAGCGATTATATTTCGCGTCGGTGTAAGACTGGTGCTAGGTGATACCAGGTAAGAATAGAATAGAATAGAATACTCTTTATTTTGTACACCAAAAAATTACAGTTAGAAAGCTAGAAATTTTACATGGGGTGACATAATGGGCGGTCTTATCGCTAAAAGCAATATTTTACAGACAACCTTTGGATGGATTAAGGGGAGAAGGAGAGAGAGAAGGTAAGAGTAGATATTATTATGACATGTAATGTTTCAATTCCATTTCGGTAACAGAAAATTTATTTGCGTAACGAGATAGTAATAGTAAGTTAATAGAGGGAACACTAAAATTGAGTTAATCTTGATTTACACGCATACCATAAAAGATGAAGCCCGCTCTCTGCCAGCGTCTATGTTCTACGTATAACCCGTGTTGCGTCTACGTATAACCCGTCCACCTTAAAAGCAAGAGTGAATAGACATCTTCTAGGCTCGCTCGTTCCATCGTAAACTTCATTCATCGCTTTCCACCAGGTGAGATCGAGGTCAAGAGCAGGCCCATTACGTAATAAAAACATACAACAATAAAAGTTGTTGCATGCCACGAAAAGCAAGAAAATTGTATCGCGTTAATGAGGCTTTAGTGTCTTATTTTGGCTAATAAATAACGAGAGCACTATTACTATCTTTTTGAACAGTATTTAAAACAAGTAATTCAATATAATAGTTCGAGGAATTGTTATCAAAGGTGAATGAGTTTTTCTCTATTCAATTAATGCTTCCCTCTACAACTTAGTTTATTGGTTTTCTATTAATTGAGAACTCGATCTAATGTAATTAAAGTTGACGACTCTGTTAAAATACAAGGTGTTTACTCTGGCCAATAAGTTGTACATCTCTAGTGATTCGCCTCACGATTGCTCGCCATTTCGCTTCATAGAAACCACACCCTTTAGTCTGTTTATATATTTACCATCGAAAGGGCTGTTTGTGTTCAATAATTCTTGTATACCTGAACTTATGTGAAACCATATGACACTCATTATTATTTTGAACACCGTTACCGCTGAAAAACAAACCTTTAGTTACCTTTGACTATTTCTACACGCAAATCTGTATTTCATACTATTAAATTGCCTCTTTTTATCTTAGAATATTATTTATACTTTAACATTTTTATCGTCAATTGTCTTCTGTCAGTTTTCTTTTTCTATTAAGCTTACATGTTAAAGCCACCTAGTGTAATAAGGTCTGGTTCTCTCTGAAAGCCGTTCTTATTCTTTGTGGCCGTCAATCAAATAGTATGCTTGCGTGCTTGAAACGTTGAACACATACTCCCAGAACGTCTCACAGGGACTATTATTTAAAGCGGCCGTCAGTCCTGGCAAAAGACAGCCTCTAACCAGTATTTTGGTCAGTCTCTAATCAGGGGCCTACTCTTTAAGTCTATCAACGAAGAAACGTGCCCATCCGAAAGTAGTTCGACACTTCAGAATTAACTTTTCACACGATTCATTAACTTTTTCGGACGGGCAATAACACATCCGGAGTAAGGATAACTGTCAAGTGGTGTTGTCATTCATTTTTAGTTCAGGTCTCGGAGTAATCTTGTGTCTGTAGCTGATACGGAGTAGCAAACGCCCGTAACTTCGGCCGAAACTACGTATTTCGTTCTTAGAGAGTAGACTCCAGACTTTGCTCAGTCTTTTACGAGTATTTACGTAGTCTTTATCAGCCCTGACTAAACCTTGGAGTAGTCTTAAGCAGACTTGAGTCAGTCTTTAGCGAAGTCCTTAGCGCAGATTTTAGTGCAGTTTTTAAAAGATCAGTGAATCTGATTTGTATTATACAAAACAATAATAAATTCAGTTATTTTCGGAGAATGGTTGTTTCATTCTTAGCGAATCCGATGACCCATGACCCATTCCCTCCGTTCTCAAATAGCTTAGCGAAGGGCGGCGCAGCCTACCACTCCAAGAATAGGAGGTCTCCGACGCAGGGGGCCCGTCCCACGTGTCGGGACATTCCTCCTACCGAGCGCGAGGCGCTGCCTCAGACAAGATGCTACTGGCATTTCACTCACATGAGTTAAGGACGCCATGACCTCCTCCACGACGGCCTCACGACCTTTTCTACGACGGTCCACCTGATCTGATTGACATGGCTACCCCATCCTCGTCCAACTCCACAGCTATCTGCCGCTACATCTTGCTCCTGACTGCGCACATAAGCCCCTACTTATCTTTTTGTACTTTATTTATTTATATTATACCCTTTTTTTTATGTGACTTTCAACTAGCTCCAGCTAATCGTAACATTACACCGTCTACTCAATTTTTTGTTATTTTTAGTGCACTCATACAACGCCCACTGCGGATCACATCAGGCCCTAGACAGGAAACTACAAGATGACCACGGCCACTCTGACAAGAGTGCTACGAAGAAGAATAAGACATCTCATTAATCAGATTTTTAGAGATAGTTCTGTATCCAGCTGTTGTCTGCAAAGGGCTGGCATTGGTTACGGTTCATAAAAGACCAGTCTTCGCGTTGTTAGGACGCAACTATATTCAAAACGAACTTGTAAACCTGAAATCTATAAAGCAGCTGGCCTATTCTATGTATAAAAATGTCACCGTGAACACTTAGGTGAAGTGAGCTTGAAGTGAGCTGTCATTCAACTTGATGCTAAGGACTTACACTATTGACAGGTCACTTCACTTAAGTTTTCACGGTGAGAGTTTAACATCTCACTACACCTAAGTTTTCATAGTAGGAGTTTGACATCTCACTTTACCAAGTTTTCACAGTGAGAGTTTGACAGCTTACTTCACATAAGTTTTCACAGTGAGAGTTTGACAGCTCAGTTCACCTCAGTTTTCACGGTGAGAGTTTGACAGCTCACTTCACCTGAGTTTTCACAGTGAGAGTTTGACAGCTCACTTCACCTCAGTTTTCACGGTGAGAGTTTGACAGGTCACTTCACCTCAGTTTTCACGGTGAGAGATTGACAGCTCACTTCACCAGAGTTTTCACAGTGAGAGTTTGACAGCTCAATTTACCAGAGTTTTCACAGTGAGAGTTTGACAGAATGGCACTACTAATATCAGACGGTTCAGTCGAGAGAATGTTAATTTTTGTTTTATTTCACATTCACACGACACCGACAAAATTATATAGAAATGAACGTTCATCTGCTCATTTAATTTTTAACAAGTGCCGAAAGCCAACGTCGTTGGATCTGTTCACTAACAAAATTAATTTTTCACTTTTGATTAATTTTGCGTTTAGACGTTTCACAACCAACAAAATGTGAAGCGCCTGATACCTGCTTAACGGTTGTGTGTGTCCGTCCGAACTCGCTATAGGGGAAAAGAAGATAAATTAAACGCCACGCTAAGCTTTTTTATGTTGTTTATGGTACTATAGATTTTCAAGGCGTTAAAATGTTGAAGAACAGCCTCACGAACAGCCACACAACATCACGGTAAATTTTAACTGCTGCCACAGTTTTACAATCAACTGTGTTGCTGTAATTTGTTGAACAATATAATAGTAATAACAATCAGATGAAAGATTGAAAATATTGATCCAGAAACCGGTACTTCTGGATACGGTACGTTAAGTTTATTTTTTATATATTTTTTTTTTTATGAGAAAAGATCCACACAAGGTCTTCAGGTCCCGAACTAGGCAGAGCCTGTACTACGGTAACCTGATGACTGATATACATACTTATATACATATACACACCCAGACACAGGTCAAACAGACATGTTCATGCATACAAATGTTTGACTTGTCCGGGGATCGAACCAGCGGCTCAGAAGGCAGGATCGCTACCAACTGCGCCAACCGGTCAGTCAAGAGGTTCGTCGCTCAGGAGTCCTGACCACATTCTTTTTTTTATGTTTTTTTTTAATGGATCACTAAAAATATAATAAGTTTTATGTATGTAACTGTAATAAAGGAAATAATAACAATCGAATTCACTTGACATGATAATTTTATTCTACTACAGATTCCTTTCAAAATGCTATCAAAAATACTTGAATAAACTCACTTATCTAAAGCGTATAAAAATATTTAAAAATTAATATTATTTAGGCCATTATTTTTTTACTAAATTTTATTTTTTTCATTTGTTATAAACATGCACAACGTTACAGACCTAAATCCAAGTTATTGCACAGTTAGACTTTCAATTAAAACAGACATATTTACAATAGGTAAGGAATAACAATTAGACATAATACACAAAAATAACTAACAGAACAAGTAAAACTAACAAACAATAATCAAATAATATTCGGACAGAAAAAAACGCATCTCATCTCAAGCAAACGCATCACAGAATAAAAAACATGCACGATGAAAAAAATTGCAAAGATGCAAGATTTTAAACCACCACGACTACCACATACCGAGAGACGTCGACCGATATGTTTTACGAGCAATTTTAGACCAAAGGGAATAAATAAGTTGTACCTACTGCAGCTCTTTTGCAAGTTCTAGACTCTTGAGTTTATTTCGAAGGCGAGACTAGCTCCCAATGATTTAAATCGTTAGATTCGCCCGACCGCGTCAAAAGATGGCCACAATAAAAATAATAAATAAATAATGTTTAGTAAATCTCCAGAAATTACATTTTTATTAAATACTAGTTATATGAAGTTGACCGGTATTTTATGAAAAAAATTCTAATTTGTGAAAGTTTAACTCAGCCTAGGTCTGTATTTTTAGAACTCCAGGCCCCCCATTATATCGCATAGTAAAGGTTGTCAACGGGGTACAAATGATTGATGGTGTGAGTATGTATGTGTGCGTGTTTGTGTGTATGCGTACAAAGAACATTTCATAAATATATATAATACAATTTTATACATGAACATAGAGAAATATATCTTATATTATACGTAAATAGCTACCAGGCACTTGTCTCATCATGTCCAAGAACTTCCCGTTGGTAGAAACCACTCAGGCACTTTGGAACAAGCCCCCAAGAATATAATAAACAAATACAATAAATATACCTTGCTACTTTACTATCTCAAGGACACGGCCACGGCCACGTTTCTCTGACAATGACATTTGAATAGTATATTGTCCGTGCCTCGGAAAGCACTTCAAGCCGTTGGTCCCAGCTGTCATTCGTGGTTCTTTGACAGACGTTACGGGTCGTCAGAAGCCCGAAAGTCTGACAAGAAGTCTTACCAAGGGTTATCGTATTACCCAGTAACTGGGTTGTGGAGGTCAGATAGCGGTCGTTTCATGTAAAATACAGGTATTCAGCTGGATCCGGTTAGACTGGAAGCCGATCCTAAAACAGTTGGGAAAAATCTAAGCAGATAATTATTGTCCTGTTCACTAATACTGAAAACCGTATGTAATCGTTCCATGCGGGATGTGTGAGCTCACTCTTCTCAGTATAAACACATAGGGCGCGTACCTAAATACGGTGAGGGCAAATCTAACGATTTAAATCTTTGCTGGCCCCAAATACTAGATATCGTTCGGGCGAAACTGCACGGAAATAAATTTACAGCGATGGCTAGTGGCTACTTCCATATTATGTAGGATCGGAGGTAGGTTACACTTCGGTATACAATGTATTGCTATTCGATTTATGTAAAGTTAATATGTTAAGTTACTTATGTTTAAAGGAAGATGTATGCTTGGCCAAGCCCATTTTTAGCTCGTCGTTTCATGTGGATGCCGCTGCAAGTACTATGACTAGGTAGGTATACTTACATGAACTACACTAATATGCTATATACAGGGTTATTTGTAAAACACCATCAAACTCTGAAGGGGTCATTGTACTCATCATTATGAAAAACTTTTCCTTTTTTCTAAAAAAAAATCTGCTGGTCCCTACATTTTGACGAGTTCTGCAAACAAAAATGTAGAGAGCAGCTGATTTATTTCGCGTTTTCATATTTGGTCCCATAGTAAAAGTTGTTCATAATGATAAGTATAATGACCCCTTAAGAGTTTGATAGTGTTTTACCAATAACCCTGTATTCCGAATCTCTTAAGAATTACAGCTGGATCCGACTCGGCCTAGCATAAATCTTTTGGGAGCACAAAAACATTATTAATCTCTTTCAATTAGTTTACAAGATCACGATCTCGCTATATACTCGTAAAAGGTACTACGCCCACTGTAATAGTTATAGCACTGAACTGAAACCAATACCTGCCCTCCACTTACGAAACACACTTTCGAAGACAATCCGAAGACCTTCGAAGAAAATTCCTAATCTCAAACTCAAACTCAAAGCATTTATTTTAATTAAACCATTTACAGGCACTTTTGAATTGTCAAGTGGTCGGTCAGTCAGAAATATGAAGCTAGTTGCCCATTCCAAAGCGTAGTAGGTACCTATGGAGAAGAACGGGCAAGAAACTCCATGGACACTCTTTTAAATTATATTGTTACATAAATATTAGTTACATCAATAATCTTGTATATAGGTATAATTATATGTGAGAACGATGTAAATAAGACGTACACATTGAGTGTCCAGTGTACAGCTAATATAAATTCAAACAAAACAATCCATAATAAAATAATTAAA
This sequence comes from Brachylomia viminalis, assembly GCA_937001585.2. Classification (NCBI taxonomy): domain Eukaryota; kingdom Metazoa; phylum Arthropoda; class Insecta; order Lepidoptera; family Noctuidae; genus Brachylomia; species Brachylomia viminalis. The sequence continues at coordinate 24,263,233 of OW443294.2, read as the reverse complement.
ATAAGCCGTGGTGGCTAAGAGATGACCAGTCCCAACTGACAGCGCCCGTTCACGAACATGACGCATGGATCAGCATCATTCAGCTCAACCATTTTGAAAGGAGCTAAATGATCCAACACACCCGCCACCGTCAGCGAGATATTTGAGTGAGCATGACATCTATCAGCCGCCAGGGCACATCAGATCATTCAAGGATAGGAGACATTCGGACATTCCTCAATCCCACAAAGACCAACATTACAAAACAAACGAACGAAAATGTTTGTCAACAAAAGTGGTAGTAGACGAACTTTGATCCTGAGCTAATCGCAATAAGATCTAAAATCTCCAGCAGAAACTTTCAATGGCGCTAGTTGTACTCTACCAGTCAGAAATCTGTCAAATAAAATGTATGTGTTCTTGACAATGACTAAAGAATAAGAGAGGACATGAACTAAAAGATCGTATCGCGTGCGCGCGTGGAAAGTAAAATGGCGTAGGCTCCGCCCATTACCTAGTGTTGTCCTCTGCTCATTCTTTGCAATGATTTTGTTCATCGTGTTGATTACAAATCGATTAATCGAAATCACATACATTAAAATAAGGTTTTTGATTTTAAGTAGATAGTAGGTAAGTAGGGTGTTATTCGATTCTCATTCTAGGACGTCGCATTATGGATTAAGTACAAAAAAGCCTGTTGTTGCGTAATCTGGCTGAAAAATTGCAAAAATCATCAATTTGGCGGTTCATTTAAAATTAATTGTACTTGATATTATTTACTCTATGATTAATAGTTGCTCGTGATAATCAAGCTAGAAGAAGAGTAAATTAAACTGCAAAAAGGAATTCAAAACTACACCGATTATTAACAAAATAAAACAACAGAAATCGATATTATGCATTTAATGGGAGAACCGTTTTATTTCAAATAGATACAATAATATCAGTTTGTAATTAGTATTAAGTACACCAATAATGTGAAATATTGTTACAAAAAAGTGGTTACATCATTCATGTTGTAATTATACATGTGAGAACGATGTAGAAACACGTGCACGTTAAAAGCGTCCGTAATAAAAAGATAAAAACAATTATGGAATTAAAATAAGCCGTGGCAGCTAAGAAATGACCAGTGCCTACTGACGGCGCCCGTTCACGAACATGACGTATGGATCAGCACCATTCAGCTCAACCATTTTGAAGGGAACTCAATGATCCAATACACACGCCACCACCAGCGACACATTTGAGTGAGCATGACATACTCTCAGCCGCCAGGGCACATTCAAGTCAATGAAAGACGAACCCAGTAACCTTTATAGTGGGTACATAGTGCTCACACATGTGCTATGCAATTATACAATACTAAGAGATTGAATTTATACAATGCAAAGATAGGTTGTACAATCTTCATCAGCTCCAACATTATTTTCGAATATATGGGTAAATGTAAGCTTACAATGAAAATGTGATAATTTACCTTAGGGAGCCTTGTCGGTATTGCATTTTCGTGAAGTCTCACCATATCAAGACTTCTATTAATACAAGACTCTTCAAAATGTAGTGAACAAACAAATACTTTTTCCTGGCTGGAGTCGATATTTTCTTGACCCAATGATTCAAGCCACTTACTTTTAAGTTTATCATTTTTTGGTAACCTAAAAACACAAACAAAACACGCAAACTAACATAAATGTGTATATTCTTTCATGCTAAATATTCAAACGAAATTTGGTTTTTATCGATGCAAAATCGATTCGTTGTGCAAATTACACAATCACAACACTATATTTGTCAATAAAAATACGTAGTACAGAAAAAAAAAGAAAAAAAAAAATAAGGAAATATATCGTTCGAAAGAGAAAGACTATGAATAGGCAATAATCTATGACCGAACAGTAATAAACATGAATTGAGACTAGAAATTGGTATAAATTTATATAGGAAACTTAAGAATCTATGAATTCTTTCGACTTACTTGTGCAGGGATATCAGAAGCGCTTTTTTACTGTAATTCGAGCCACAGCCCCTCACACAACACTTCGTACCCCCAGTGGAAAAAAGGCATAAGACGAAAATGGTGATTTTTCAGTATGGCGAAAAAATTTAATTTATGGGCATATTTACTTTATTTTCAAACGAAGAAGAATTATTCTTGTATCAAAAAAAGGAGAAAAAAAAGTTGCACTGCGTGTTGTATTTAAGTTAGTACTAATGTTTATAGTTTATTAGGAATTGTAAAAAAAAAATATTATGCTATTTTTCAAAATGTAATGAAATACAGGATTCTGAGTATCAAAATGTATGCCAGACTTTGCCAGAAAAGAAAAAATATTTCAAAAAGTATGTTGTATTAAAGCAGTAATGAACTTGTAAATACAAACATTTATGCTAGTATAAGTAAGATTACTACATTATTTCCTTTATTACAATTATGTTTGAAATGTATTAGCAATACTTACCCCATTTTTCAATTTAGGGGCTTGCTAAGGTAACTTAAATAAACAAAGATAATTACTTATTCCATTATTATGTTAAAGAAAAGTTAGCTGCATATTAACACATATTACTTAGAGTTAATATTTATGACTAAAGGGAAAAAAAGGAAATGCATTTTTTGTGTTCATTATTTTTTTATTTCAGGCAAATTATAAATAAAGTTTTGGCTACAATTAAAGTTCGTACTATCAACAATAAAATTTGACAGTAATAATTCAGCAATGTGGAGTTTCGGTGAAGATTACTACCACTAATGACTTTTTTTTAAATGATTAACTAATCAGTAGATCATTTGTTAAGATTTGTAACAATTAACGAAATAACTTCTTTCTTGGCTCCGTACAACAAAATATTATGTTCTCTCAATAAAAATCTAAGATAACAAGCAAAAATTATTAACAAATCAAGGTACTTTACACATTGCCAGTACCTTTTGTTTTAAAATAATCAACAAATAAAAATACAAAAAAAAACCTTCTTTAAGCAATAAATCAAAAAATTCTTGTTCCCTTCTACGTTATCTTCGTTCTACGAATTCCTTCATTACCAAACATTCTAGGCTATAGAATGTTTGGTAATGAAGGGATATAAATGTAACAAAATATTATTATTTTCTCAATACAAATCTATGGTAACATGACATGCATAATTTGTTAACAAAATAAGACCTTTGATACTTTCACAGTACCTTTTGTTTTAAAATTATTAATAATCAATATGTTTATACGTATGAATATAAAAATTCAACAAAATTCAAATTAAAATAATAATGAGATCAAAAATACGGGAACTAGTAAAGTTATTCTTCTTCAGATGAATCAAATACCTCCAAATTTGGAGATTCAGTCGCTGGTAACAAATTTCTATAGAATGTTTGGTAATGTAGAGGTATAGCATTTGTATTACACAGGCTAATTAAGTCTTTGAACAACGCGTCAGAAATAGGTAACAATTGAGCATATGCAAGTGGAAGTTCATTAACATCTACAGCATTGGCATTATTTGATTTGCGTGTGCGCGTCGTCGTCGTACGATTTGTAGTGTCTAGTACCAAATATTCACTTTCGAAATCATATTTAAATAATAATTTATTTGGTGCATCGGGACTTGTTTTGATTTCTTTAATTTTTGAGAAAAATACTTTATGCCCGTTTGTGTCTTGTGACCAATTCTTGCTTGTCGTGACTTGACTTTTTAGGTTGTAAAAGTCATTTTGATTCATTTCTTTAATTACAAACTTATTTTGTACTTTTGAATTCATGATTACTTCGTACAGTTGGTCAGGCGAGTACAATGTCTTATTTTTCATATTTTTCTCGATGCAGGCATGCATTGAGTCGCCTTCGTTCTGAGTGTGGCCAGTTTGTAAAAACCTGTGTGTAACTTCTACGTTCAATACACGTGATACATAAATATACATCGCGAATATGAACCGATTTCTGTTCTGGCCCGAACAATTATCTGAATACAGTGAAATTGACTTTATACCCCTGTTAACTTCAGATTTAATGAAGTGTAATAAGCAACTAGCGATTTCATTCGCACCCCTTTTTGCAATTTGTGCATGCCATAGATAACAAAACCCTTGACGGGATATTAAATTGTACACAGTGAAATTGTATGCGGGGTATTTCCTTTTATAATGGAAAATATTCACATTAGATTGCGGTAAACTAAGAACCTTTTCCAAGTCAAAAACAGCTACAGTTTTCACATTAGGATCTGCTGATTCTTTTTCACTATCCTTCATATTTCGTATGATGTTTTTATTTTTTATATGACTGTCATAATCCTCTTTCAGTTGTAATTTACCTTCTTCAGTTGAATTGTCGTATTTGCTACATAAATTGCACAAATCCTTCTTCGGCCGGAAAAAAGAAAGGTTAAAATGTGTATTAAATATTTGATTATATTGATATTCGCTTGCCACTTTAGTATTACGAAAGTTTTCATTTTCTGATATCCAATCTTTGTACAAACGATGCATTTTTGAGATATTTAAGTCTTGTGACAAATATTGACGGCTGGAATTTTGTCTAAGATAGTGAGATTCGATACAAGGAAAGGACTGAATATGTTTAATTGCACTCTGTTCTGTTTCGCTGGCTGTTCTATGAGGTCTATTGGTATGTTTTCCTCGAAGGTCTGTTATTTGGTCCCCATTAGCATATTTATCAATGGCAGTGTAAACTGTTCTTTCTTTAATACCTAGCGTATTAAGAAACATAGTTTTGCACACTTTCAAATTAGTCACAAGGCATACATCGTTTTTTGACGGCAAATAATAAACCAGTGTACGATTTCGTTCACGCTTACGCTGAATTTTCATAACTTTAGGTTCTATAATCTCAGTGTTTTTCAAAATGAATTGCCATTGAGTTTCATGGTTACCACAAGCCCAAAATTGCTTAAATATTACCAACCTCCTGTCGCTGGGTATTTTTTCAAAGCATTTAAGCTTACACTTGCAAGGCTCTTGCATCTGTTTTTGAGGCTGTTGACCTGTATTTAATTTGATTTTTTTTTGTGTTTGAGACCATTTTTCGGGATTACGCTTTCTTTTTCTAGGATTTGTATTAGCTTCAGTTACTAACACTGGACGAGAATTCGTTGCTTCAGGTTCTGTGGTGGAATTATATCCAGCTGGTAGAGTTTCAACGTGGCAGGCTATGATTGGAGGGTCTGAGTGAGGAACTATAGCTGTGGCAATTGAAGAGACCGGTGGAGTTCTATCAGGGCTTGTAGATATAGGTTCTGTTTCAGGTTCTGTGAGAGTATTATGTCCAACTGGAAGAGTTTCGTCGTTATAACATGTTATGGATGTAGGTTCTGCTTCAGGTAGTATAGCCGGGGTATTTTCAAGAGTCTGTGGAGTTTTTGCAAGACTTGTAGATGTAAGTTCTTTTTCAGGTTCTGCGGCAGTATTATGTTCAACTAACGGAAATTCGTCGCGACATGCTATGGATGCAGGCTCTGCTTCACGAAGCATGACCGTAGTACTTTCAAGAGTCAGCAGAGTTCTTGTAGGGCTAGTAAATGTAGGTTCTGTTTCAGGTTCTGCGGCAGTTATGCTCTTTTCAGGAAGTGGTGCATTATACCAGAACGTGGATACGGGTTCAAGATCGGCATCATTCGGCAAAGGATAAACTCCTTCTATGTAATTTCCTGATGATACCGCTAAATTTTCATAACTGTCTTTGTTACCCATAGAAATTGTTTTTTGAGGATTAAATATAAAAACGACAGTAGGTGACGCTATAAAAATTAAATTATTATGAGTGGTGGAAATTGGAGAAGAGAAAAGTGTAGAATTACCTAAGCAATCTCTCAAACTAAAATCGAAGTCATTCAATATTGAAGATGGTAAAGTATTGCCTAAGTCTGCTATCGGACTAGGACTCGAACTTGGTAAATATTCAGATACCGGTGGTGAAAATGGCTCTTCATTCGAAGACTCACTAATTCTGTAATTTACTGTAGATTGTCGTCTGCTACTTCGACTTGTTGACGGCGCGGTGTACATAATATCACCACGACTGACTTCATAATTTCCAGATGTTTGTTCTGCTTCTGTGTCGTCGTCTGTAAATAAATTATTTTATTATAAAATGTAATATAAATAATATCATATTAAGTTGTTACTAAAGACGTCTTGCTCACAAAATAAGGTAAGTTAAGGTAAGACATTATTCTTTGTCTGACATCCTCGATGCCACAATTATTAGTGTCTATAGGACGAAAGGCTCCGGGTTCGATTCCCGGTCGGACAAACAAACAAACTTTACTAAACTGACTTGGGTCTGAGTGTACGTACCCCTTGCCAAATCCTTTACAGAATCCTTAGTTTAAGACCAGGTAATTAAAGTGATATGGCTGAGATTTTTAGATGTAAGTATATAAATATAACGCCTCGTTAGTTTAGTGGTATAAGTCCTGGGTTCAATTCCCGGGTTGAACAAACTTTGTGTCGGTTTTTTCGGACACAGATCGATTACTTTTATATAAATATACTAGCTTCCGCCCGCGGCTCCGCCCGCGTGGTACCTACTTACGGGGATAAAAAGTAGCTTATGTTACTCGTGGATAACGTAGCTTTCGAATGGTGAAAGAACTTTTAAAATCGGTCCTGTAGTTTCGGAGCCTATTTATTACAAACAAAAAAATATTACCTCTCTATAATATTAGTATAGATTAAACAATAATACCTAGTTAACGATTTTGAAAGTATCATGTACCTAATATAAATATTTACAAATACACATTTTGTTATAACATCTATGGTATGTCTTTACAAATTAGAAATAAAATTACACGTTAGTAACAGAAATTAATTTTATAATAATAGACAGCGAATCATTCATATAGGTTCCCCTAGTTTGAGACCAGACGATTGCTGTAATTGTCTAGCGCACTTACATACTACTTGAACCACTAGCTGGCGGTAAGATAAAACATCGTGAGGAAACTGCACCTTCATTCATTCAGAATGTGTAACCACGATATTGTTTAGGTTCCGGTTACAAAGGTCGGACGACAGTCGCTCAATGTTATTGATTATACAGTAAACACGTCATTGTGGAATAATTTATTTTTAGCTTTTATAAGAATTAAATCTAAATGTACTTACCTATTAACTTCAAAATTCTTCTCGCCCTACTGTGCTGTGTCCGGTTATACATTTTCAGGTCACTTTACTTTAAAATAAGAAGAAAAACCACTCAATTGTTGTTGTTTTGTTTTCGCAAATGCGTAAACGCAGCTATTACCTTGACCTAGAAACGGGCACTGACTGTCAAGCGCGTGGATACGCACCGCCCCCTCCCCCCTGCATCGACGTATTCACGCTTATGTTCCCGCTGTCTACTCCGGCGCCGCTGTATCAAATCTTACGTCCCGGTGCAATGAAAATATTCTAGTGGAAGAAAGAAGTAATAATTCTTATGTTACAGCCGTGCTGCAGTTTGTAGTCTTATGTTTCGACGTAAAGGAAAGTTTTTAGTGGAAAAAAGCAGTAATTGTTATTATTGTAATTTATTTTAAGTTCATAAGAAGTAAACAGTCATACTGCTGTTTTTATTTTTTAAGTTTATCTTTTTGGTTAAGTAAGCGCATTTAAGATAATTTCCTTACCTAGTTAATATAACGAATAAAAAGATAATCGTGTATACAAGACTAGCGATGTAAAAAAAGCAAACGCATTTAAATCATAATATTTGTTACTATTTATTTTCTACATTAAATTTTAGGTATAAACATATTATTAATTAATATGTCATATTTTTTAATTTATTATTTGCGTTATATCACATAATCTACTAATCCTTAAGAAAAAAAGTGATGGAATATAAATTCTCAAAACTATTTTCTTGAATTAATTCGTCAAATTAAACAAGAAAAATATGAAAAAAAAATTGCGTATGTATCTTTAAACGTACTTTTCAAATATGATAAAATCGATGATTCAATGTAAATTCACTTATGCCTATTTTCCACTGAGGGTACGACTTAGGCATGGTTTCCTCTATCACAGACAGCCTCAGTCAAATTTACAGCACTCAAAATGTTCTCAAAATGGAAAAAAACTTAATATTTAGTCGCACGATAACGCCAAATGACACTTCATGTACACTCTGAGAAGTACTCAAAACCCTCAGAACAATAACTATTATTGTTCTGAGTCAAAACCAGAAACTAAAATGGCGAACCGGCCGATGGGCAGGGCTTCCGTGACGTCATACTTCAATATTGCAATTTTAGAAAACTGACAAAATACGGTTTTCGCTTTTTGACACTTGCAGAATTGCATAAGTTAGAAAGAAACATGTATATTTTTTATTTCTGTATAGAATCGTATGATATTTCCATAATGTATAATTTATATAGATCTTTTAGTTCATGTCCTCTCTTAGTCTTTAGTCATTGGTTCTTGACTAGTTTTCTCTGTCTACGGTTCTTGAGTTTTCAAATATCAACATCGAATTATTTATAGTTCAGCCTCGGTGTTTATTTCGTTTGTCAATTCTTAAGATTTTTAATAATAGTTTCGGAAGTGGTTTTTTCTTGTTTTCTATTTCACCGCTTCTTTCCTACAATGTGATAAATTACGACAATATTATTTACGCAAATAAATTATATCGCAGCGCAGCCGAAAATTTAAGCATAGTCCTCTCGTCTCAACAGAACGATGGCGACTGATTTGTGAAACAAAAATATGCTTGAGATTCCCGCAACGTGCGACGGAAGATGACTTCTTCCACGAACGAAGAACGTCGTAAATGTTAAAAGCAATAAGGTTATTCGGCTGAAAGCTTTTAGTTGTAACAAAACTAAAAATAAAAGGAATTCCAAAAAATGGCTCCACAATTTTTTTCGCGTTGTACCTAATCATCATAAAATTTGTGTCCCATTAAGTTACAAGTCGAAAATACGTGAAAATTTGAGGTAACTTCGTGGTGTTTTTTTATTCACCAAATAATAGTATGTGTTTCTGTTCCAGAAAAAGTTTGTACATAGCATGTATTTACTCATATAATTTTTATTTTATATCTAAGTCTTATCAATTTCATGAAAAATCAAATTGAAAATAAGCTATTTTCCTTGATACCTACCCCCTCTTAAGGTAGATACAAAAATACTTTCATTCATTAAAGTGCCCGCCTACGTCACAGTTCCCATAGCGTGGGATGAAAAGTACCTCATTTAATCAACACCTTCAATTCTTTCACTACATAAAATTCATGAGACTATAAATAAACTTATATAGTGCCAAATACCTACACAGAGTGCGGTCTGGAGAATTTGAAGCGGTTCCGAATAGAAATTGTCTCGTTGTCCGCAACAAATCCACCAAATTGATTGAGGTGTTCTTTCTTTCTCTGTATCTGCTTTATATTCTTTATTGTGCTCTTCGATACACTCACGCGTTTAATTCAGGTTTGTCCAGTATTTCTTGGTCTTTGAATGTGAAACTATCAATTTAAGACAATCGTTCTTTAAAAGAATCTCAAATAATTGGAATACCAACTTATATTACGGTGAACCACAGCTCACAAATAAGCATTGGGCATGTATTGTTTTGTATAGTCAACCTTGGAATTGTTTTACCACTCCTGAGCCCAAGAGTTGAGTTAATAGAATTTCTAACAAATGGCCTTGGCAAATTTCTGACTGGTCGGGTCCACGCAAATATGTGTGGTTCTTTCCTCAAAAGACCATTTTAGACTCTACATGGTTCTCACATGATCTGACCAAGATTATCCCTGGACTGTCAATGAGACTCAGGGGTAGCCAGATAGGAAATGTCGACTCCATCGAACTTTATTTATTTTATATTGCGTGTAAACGTGATTCCGATATCCTATTAACAGAATAAACATTTTCATTCCATTTCATAAGATTGAATGACACTTGCACTTCATAAAACGACAAGGTCTTCTTCTTCTTAGTCCTTCAGGTGGACCATAGTGCGTTGGCAAAAATACGGGTCCGTGGCTTAGGCCCCCAGTGGTCGACGCACCTGTAGCCGACGCCCCCGATACGATTAATTTAATTCAAAGTAATTTTTGATCAAATGTACTGTCAGGCACAACGATTGTTTTACAAAAATATTAAATGTACTTATATTGATTGTAAATATATGCATAACATTAAATCGTCATTATATTTATAACATAAAAATGCTTTTATATTAGAGGTATGTTTTGAAAAATTAAAGTCTTAGTTATTTTTCATTATTTATTTATATATCTCGACAAGAAATCTAGTATTTTTTTATATAAATCACAGTTTTCATCACCTATAATCAAGAGAATCATTTAACTTAATTATAATAATCAGTCTCAAATGTAATAAAATAAGATAGTAATTTTAAATAATCAGTCTTAAAAATTACTGCAGAGCAACTAACTTTTTACATAATGAAATTTCTTTTATCTGTAAAAATAATAAATAAACATATTCAACTGTGAAACAAATGAGAATAATTTTACCTTATTATATCAGTCAGTTTCAATAGCAATAACACAACAAAATAATCAGTCTTAAAAAACAAACGTACTCGTAGAGTAACAAATTTTTTACATGACATGAAATTTTGCTAGCATAGAAATAATCAACTGTAAAAACTTAAACAAATATAAAAATTAAAATTTCAAAATTTAAAACTTAAAAATAGTATACAAGCAAAATCATCTCTTTTCATTATGTAAGTTAAATTATTACTTTTTAGGACGAACTGCCACATATAGATAAAGATAAATATAGATAGATAGAGTTTTGATTTTTTCTATGAATATTATACACAAATCCAGCGTGCAACAATGTTTTTCCATTAAGTCTATTTTTAACTATATCGTAATTATTTCGCACGAGCCCTTGCGAGGGACCTTCGCTCGTCATTGTGAGATGACACACTAAACTTTCTTATCAGTTGCATATTGCAATATTCAATAACTTGACTCAGGTGTGAAAGAGATAGACATAATATCTATTCATACTTCCTTATTCTTTTCAATTTTGTAGATAAAAAGACGGACTTTTTATTGTTACCAATAACTGGTTTGGCTCAGTTAGTTGACGAGTTGGTTGAAGTTGAAAGATAAAATTTCCATAAGGTAATTTATTATAAATGTATATTATAAACATTCACTAACATTTTATATGAAGTGTTTTTGATTTTTTGGATGTTTGTACATAATAAATATGCTTCTAATGGGGAAAAAGGTGTGTAAGGATTTGGTTAAGTGGCGATCTATTCTCTCTGCTATTTGATAGATAACTTTTGTTTAGCAAGGAAAAATACTTTATTATTAGGGTGAAACATTTTTCTCATTTACTGTACTAAGTGAAAAAGCACAAAAAAAAAAGATATTAAATTAATCGTATCAGGGGCGTCGGCCACAGGTGCGTCAACCACTGGGGGCCTAAGCCACGGACCCAAAAATACAAGGTCTATATTACATATATCTATTATATATGTAGACAATAAGTACTAGTTAGATATTCTCAACCTTAAGTGAAGTTTCAATATAATGGGAATCCTTGTCAATAGCGGCAATGCAATTATAATAATAAATAATAAACATAAAAAAATAAAATTTTGTTAGTATTACATCTTCCTTACAAACTATATTAGTAACATGCAAGAACACTAAAAAGAAAAGAAAAACACAATCACAGGAAGGTATAACAAGCTTTGTTGCCAACATGTAGCTTGGTAAACCTCCCCATTATAGGCCCATCCAGCCTCTCTGCAAACACCTTCAGAATGTTGTTGCTGCTTCCCCTCACTCGGAATATTACTGAGGCAATTTTCTTCCGCATTATCGCAAAGTAATCGTCAGTGTGCACATTAGCGAACAGACCTAACGCACTACAGTAAGTTAGTACACTACACTACATTATGAGGTCTCTTTGTAAAATCTTGGAATCGGAACCCCATCGTAGCAGTAACCATGATGGGGTTCCAATTCCAAGATATATCTGGTGTTTACAGGACTTTCTCAGAATAGATTCTCATCGTTTTTAAGCAGTGTTTAAGAACTTTGAGGAGGATTTTCTAATTTCGTTAGATCTGTTTTTAGAATATTGTGTGATACTTTCGTTAATCTCATAATTTTAGGTACTCCAACTAAATAAAGGAACTAATAATTAAATTGATTAATCAACTCCTTTTAATTACTCAAATAAAAGTTAAGTTCTGATTAAATAAAAAAAATACATAGGGTTTTCTTGACTATTGCTTATAATATTTTATCTGTGGAGTTATATGGCATGGTTTGAATAATTCCCGCTTTCACTAACACTAGTTGATACATACGAGGGGGCGTTTTTAAGTTTGCGGAATGGGGGGAGGGGATAACAATAGGTCATTATCGGGATAGCCACAACTTCAATCACTCAATATAAATACCAGGTTTTTATCTTAATTGGATCATTAGTCTTTGAACTATCGTCAAGCAAACAACTCAATTGGGAAGAAAGTGTGAATTATGGAAAAAATCGAGTACCGTGCCGTAATAAAGTCAGCCAAGCAAGGAAAGTCAGTTCAAAATATTACTCGTATATTTAAATAATAAGTACTCGTAAATAAATGCCTAAATGCGCACTGTAGGATTTTGAACTCTCGGAGCGGAGCGGCATTGAGCGTTGAAAAAACCACAGACTTCCAAAAAAAACACTACAATGTGAATTTTAATTTTAATTATTACTTTTGTTTGCCATCGACTTCTGAAATTAAAGTTATTTTTCAATTTATAATGTTTTTTTTTGTGTTTTTTTTTTATTTCCCCTTTTTCTTGTGGCACCTACCCCAAACAAAGTCGTATACCAGTACCTGCGTAAATAACAGTGCCAGGAAGTTATTGGCGTGTGCTAGCTGACATATGGCAAATAATTTTAATATTTTTGTGTTTCGTAATGTTAATTACTTATTACTATATATAATCCAGTTCTTCTAACTGAACAGACAGCAGTGCTGCTGGGGAGTTTGTTCCGCCACTTCTTCTTCTCAGCTAAAGCACTAGGAAGTGGTGAAGGGTGGGCGTTTTGGGGGGTCTGTCTTATGTGATTTTGACGTTCAAAAAGTGCTGATTCTCAGCCTAATTTGATTAAATGACTTTTGATTTTGATTTCAACATCATCAACATAGACTAAGTGGATAATACGTTTTATTGAAGCTGACTCAAAAACCACTCATCAGAACTTGACCAAATATAAATGAGACCAATCGGGAATATCCCGTCAAACAAAAGAAGATTTTTTCAAATCGGTTTATAAATGACGGAGTTCTGAGGTAACAAACAGTATAGCAGGAAATAAAATGTACCGCCGAATTGAGAACCTAACGCAAGGGCCGATGCCTGCCAGGGTTGCGGGAAAGTCCGAGAGAGATACCGTGGCCCCTGGCACAGGCAACTGAAGGAATACGGGTGGGTTTTAGTCAGTAAGAGTCTGATACGAATAACTTCTCCCGCTCTGGGCAGAGCGGGAGAAGTAATCGATGATTTCCCACCCTCAAAAAAAAAAATAAGGGTGCGCGGCAGCCCCAACAGCCTCGTGGCTACTGTAGCCGGCAGGGTGGATACAAATACAAATATTTTATTGGAACAAAAACATATTCAAATTTTGTGTACGTTAATACTGCGTTAGTTTAGTAACTGTGTCGCAGTTATTAGCGCCCACCCCAGAGCGAAAGATCAACTGAGTTCCTTAACAAAAATTTTGGTTATACTTATAGGTAAGAACTAGAACATAACATCGATAACAATAAAACAAGAACTAGACATTTAATAATGGCTCGGCCTGGATGGCCCAATAATATGTCACTGGGTGGCGGCACACATACCGTCATTCAGATATATGAGATAATACGTATTAGTAAATCTGTTTTAGTTAGTAAGAACCAACTTAGGATGTTATGGATCTCTGGTCTGAAAATAAAGATTTATTTTATTATTAATATCTTTATTGCTTTACCATAAAGTATACTTAGGTGGTAACTATATAATTTAGATCATTATGGACCCTGTAGGGCACAGCAAAGGGGTAGGAGAGAGGAAGCCCTGTTTTAGGAGATAATTAAATAAATAAATAAAAAAAAAATTAAAAAAAAAAAAAAATAACAAGACAAGACAATAAATAATTAAGTTGTTATTGTGGGAACAAGTATTAACTTCCATATAATCAAAGTTAGGAGATCGCGATGATAGATGAAGGTAGAGTTGGGTTCTGATGTAGGTAAAATTGGCGACTATTAAGACACAGAATTTTCCAATTCAATCCCTACTTAGACCTTGCAAAGGAATCAAATAAATATATACTTATTTAAAATTGTGCAATGTTCTTTATATTTCTTCGTATGCAACGCTACATCTCCAATATTTTCTCGTTACATAAATATAGAAATATAATAAACTTCTTTGACAGAACATCATCTTAAAGATAAATAGACATCATTGTATGGACATGAAAAGATTAGAAGAAAATAATCCTGTTTCTATCAGGATCTAAGCACATATACTTACTTAGTACGAGTAAATCCACTCACATGCATCGTCTGCTTCCATTCCTAATTCTGCTTTTAAAACGGCATGTAATACTTGCAGGAGCTGGCATCGTGCCTACGATGTGTTTAAGGGAACGCTCTTGCCAGATATTCTTCAGAATCGGTTGTACATATTTACAAAATAAATGATATATATATTATAATCATTGAAATATCAATACAACTATCTAAGTTACTAGAGATCGGATATTCGGGTGCATATTCACCTAAAGTTGAGATGTCGGCTAATATGGAATGCGCTGTTGTATCGAAAAAATACCGCGATTCCGGGATTGACAAATGTAGATTTCTGATTATAGAATCGGCTGTATGTTTACTTACTTTCAAATGTTGGCTTTTATGCAAAGCACTTTTGTATCGATCGTGAAAATCCCGCGATTCCGGATTGACAAATTTAGTGTTTTTTTCTGACTATAGAATAAATAATAAATGATTTTATTTCTGTAAGTAGGTTTGTACAAACACTTTGCACGTGTAATATTATATAATGTACCTAATCTAGATGAGGTCAGCGTTTCATATCTGACTACTCTGAGAAGAAAGGCCGAAACAAACTCAGAGGTCACAGTCTCTTTTAAAATCCAGACATAATCTTGGTCAGATCATGTGAAGACCATACCAAAAGCGTATTTTTTCATTTCAGGAACGTTTATTTGAAATCAACTGTTTGTTCTCATTTCTAAACCCTTCAAAAGAGATTACCATACATTAAAATAAAACATTGGTTATTTTTAGAAAAGTTTGGCTTAATGCTACTTTAAAAAATTGTAGAAGAAACTCTTAAGGTGGAAGAGAGCGCCATGCTTCGCCGGCCCTAATATTTTTGTCCTGCAAATCAATGGAAAGATCCAATGATTTTGTTGTTAAAACATTTGCCGTTTTACGCACTATATTGTTTTTTTCTGCATTCTATGTTACACTACAAATAACACCTCGCAATATTTACTATTCTACGCACCCTTCAAACAGTCCTCAATTCTTAAACAATTTAAAAGGGACACTACCCCACAGCTCCGTTGTACTCAGAAGCCCAAGTGTAAACGGTGTGAAAATTATACGTCCTCCGCTCTATCTTGCGCCGACATCGACATCCCAAGATGCCACGAGATAGCAAGCTATGTAATCGGCGGATGGGCTTTCCTATCTGTGAGTCTGTCCAATGTCGTACCTACAGCACTTGCGCTATCGTGCCCTAAGCGCACTATTGTATAATAAAATAAACAAAAACCTTTAAATTTATAAACTAACCCTACATAAAGTCAAGCAGACTCTTAAGCCATGGCTACTGTCGCTGAACTATGACGAAACAGAGAAAGTTATCATATCTATTTCGTAACATCAAAACCCCTCCTGATCAATCATTGACACTCACACATGCACACATATACACTCACCCACTCACCCTCACACACACACGCACACATACACGTAAGCTCTCACTGAGACACAAATATACACACAAACACTCACAAACTCAAAACAGGCTGCTTTTAACCGCTTTTAGTTTATTTTACTTTTTTGTTGTTACGGTAATTCTTTTTATTTTTGTTAATCTTTTTGCATAAGAGTCTGTTACACAGGTCTATCACCTAGCACAGGAGTCAGGGACTTCACACTATTTTGTAACCACTTTCTCGTGTAATAAAGATTATTACTATTACTATTTTAGCCCTCCGTCTAAATATCTAAGCAGCTGGTCCTAACCTTGGTCTACATCAGCGAGTACATTTAATGTATAGTCTGTTCCAAAATTATCTGATTAAAATGTAAACAAGTGGATCACAAAATGTACTTGTGAAAGCTAATTTCTAGTGCCACTTACTAATTGAGTGCTTTAATTTGTTTATATGAATACTTCAACCCGAAATTATAATTTTAAATCGCCTCAAAAAAGATTTTCAATAGACTACTGAGGTTAATTTTATAACCTCAATTTGGTGGATGATTTTTCAGTTACATTCTAATAATTTTATTCAAATAATCATCATTGTTTCAAATAATCCGAAACGAGGTGATCTGCCAGATAACCATGGTAATCGCATAGCCCAAAGCCTAAGCAAGCTAAAGTGGCAATGAGCTGGTCACATCTCTCGTAGAACCGACAATCGTTGGGGAAAACGAGTTTTAGAGTGGAGACCGCGTTTAGGCAAACGTAGTGTGAGACGCCCGCTGGCCAGGCGGAGTGACGACTTACTAAAGGCGGCTGGCAGAGACTGGATGAGGAAAACCGAAGATCGGGCTCTGTGGCGTTCATTCGAAGAGGCCTAAGTCCAGCAGTGGACGAATATAGGCTGATGATAATGAATCATTCTTAGAAAAACTGGTGAGATACGAAGTTTAAATCTTCTAAATACAGATATATTACTAATTCCCTTTAGTGAGTGATTACGTAAGTAGTTAACCTGAACAGGATTCTTTGATACTTTCATCAGATACTTTTGGGACAGAGCATACATCTTACACGTCCGAACACGACAGCCGTAGAGCCAGACAGAGTGACTTTTATGGTATTAGAATAAAT
Source organism: Brachylomia viminalis (assembly GCA_937001585.2). NCBI lineage: Eukaryota > Metazoa > Arthropoda > Insecta > Lepidoptera > Noctuidae > Brachylomia > Brachylomia viminalis. The sequence goes on along the minus strand of OW443294.2, from coordinate 24,246,170 downwards.
ATTATATGTAACGGGACTCGACATGAGACAGACGGCAATATTATTAACCGTGACGCCCTGACGTAATGTTACTGAATGTCCTAGCCCCTAGGTGAGCAAAGATGGCGACGCGATGCGAACTGCTTCGCGTGACATCAGCATAGATATGTTTTTTTTTTTTAAGAGACAACATCTACACAAGGTCTTCAGGTCCCGAACTAGGTAGAACCTTTACTATGGTAACCTGATGACTGATATACATACTTAAATACATATACACACCCAGACACAGGTCAAACAGACATGTTCATGCACACAAATGTTTGACTTGTCCGGGGATCGAACCCCTGACCAGCGGCTCAGAAGGCAGGGTCGCTACTACCAACTGCACCAACCGGTCAGTCAAATAAAACCTCTTTTTACTTATAAATATTATAAGTAAAAAGAGGTAGATAAGAAATACGCGCTCCGCAAGTGGCTTGTCAAGACTTGGCTCGTTAGCAAACCTGAACCTTAGAGTCAAGCCAGCGTCAACGGAAGCGTACCGTGTACCGCGTATACAGCAACATTATGCTTGTCTCTTTCTCGCTCCCAATAATAACGACATGCCGTCCTACTCCTACATGTCATCTAATATAGTGTGACATTACAATGCACAATGCCGTTTTTGAAGATCGAATGTTGGTAACTTACCTACCTCTTTTTACTTATGCTTATGCGATAAGGCCGCCCATTGTGTCACCCTATGTAAATTTTCTACATTCATATATTGTATGGTAATTTGTATGGTGTGCTTAATAAAGAGTGTCCTATTCTTTTCTTATTATTAACACGTCAAAACCAAGATACATATTGTCTTGTCTCTTATTCGCTCCCGTTAATTATTTCATGCCGTCCTACTTTCACGTGTCATCTAATATAGTTTGCAGTGTGACATTGAGCCGTTTTTGAAGATCGAATGTTGGGAAGGTAACCAAACTCCTAGAGTGGGGCAACGTTTTAAAAAAAACAAGAGAAGAAAGAAAAAGAACTATCTCTTTATACATAGGTATGATATCATGCGATAGGGACAGGACTCGACATTCTAAGGACAAAGAAATAGAGGCAGCGTGTGATCTCATCACTTACTTACCAACCAAACATACTTTCCAAAAACCATACGCCAGTATCTTCAACCAGACTTTCCAGTATATTCTGTTTCATATTGTTCATATCATCGCGTTCCATAGCATTTGTATCTCATCTAGGACAGTGCGTGACGTAGGTCCTTGTTACATTTTCGCATCGCATAAGTAAAACGTAACAAATTACGTTCAGTGCCATTTATCTGGCTGGGGACCGCTAAAATGGCCCTTTTATGTGTTTTATTTATAAATGGTAAGAGTAATTTATTACCCCGGTAATTCTTGTGACACCGAGAAGGACAGGACATGACTTTTACCGTTTGGTTCTTCTTAATTTTAGTACATCACGTAAAGTCATTTTATTTTTACTGTGGTTAGATTAATTTCACGATGAAACGTGTTCAACGTTACAGTTTTTTGGGGACATTTTTCCACTTTTATACCAAATTAAATGAGCAATTATAAGTCTGTCTTCAAACAGTTACTTATTCAAATTTTTAATAAGTTGTGACTTGAATTCGAAATGTGCTTTCTGTGTTTGAATAATTACGTTTTTACAGATGTCACTCGGTCTATTTTTTATTCAAATTATGCAGGCTGTAGATCATTGCTAATTATTACTCTAGGCATTTTAAATTATCATTATTACGCTTCATAGTTATTTAATTAGGCTTTTGGCAAGACAAACACGGCTGAGAGCCAATTCACATAATAATAATTTATGTAGAATGTTTGATGTTTTGAGTCGAAATATGACAACATGAAATTGGAGTTTTGTCGGGAGAAATTGCAATCGTTTATAGAATGGATAGTAAATAAGATAGCATTGCATTTTACTACAATGGAATTATTATGTACTTAATTCACGAATTGATATAACGTTTCCTGCTTTTAGAGCCATTTTTATTTATTTACTAAAACTTTATGGCCAAGTTTTAAAAAATACTACACAAAGGCGAACTTAATGTCAACCAAACTCTCAAACGTACAGTACCTTTTCACCAAATTCTAAAAAGATGCCCAGACTAATCTCGATTTATAACTGAGTTTAATAATAACCACTTTTCACGTGAGCAGAGGACTGGCCTATTTTTTGGCCAAAGAATCAGCATTGTCATACAACGTGGCATTACTGCCAGCCTTATGGGCACTTTTCCTGTTTACAGTGATGTGGACGAAATTTTGATGCCCTATGTATTCTTTCCCGTCCCTTTTTTATTTACTTATATATTATATTATTATTATTTTAACACTTAGCTTTTAAATTATGTAAATATTATACTATAACTCAATAAAGTGTTATCACAGAAGATTCTCGACACAAATGGTAATCATAAATCGACATTCATTACCTAATATTTTCCTAGAATACCAGCCGCAGAATAAAATAACAAATCTAAATAGAAAAATTACGTAGATATCTTTGAGTTCTATATTTAGCTCCATAATCAGCTTACTCCATTTCAGGGGTACACCAAAAGGTTTTCTCTCGCAGGACTTTTCTCCACGGTAACAAAAGGTAAGTTGATCAAGTCGTATTACAATCAATCATTCAGCGACGTCTGGACGATGACAAAGGAGCTTTTAAACTTTATACTGGGGCATGGTAACCACGCATTTGGAGGGTAGATAAAACAAAGACTTGTGACAAAGGTTCTTTTCTTAATTTTGTGATACTTAAGTTTGCTCAAGACGAGTTGGCGATTTTAGACTTATATTAACTTCAAGTAGGTTTCCTCGCGATGTTTTTCTTCAACGATGACACCAATGTCCAAGATAAACTCAGAAATTACATATGAATTGAAAATTTCTTATCTTTACTTGCCTTTTTTTGATGGTGGGAAGTCATCAAATAACTTCTCCCGCCCTGGGCGGAGCGGGAGGGCGTGTCAGACTCTTACTGACTAAAACCCCAACCATGTTCCTTCAGTGGCCTGTGCCAGGGGCCACGGTAACCCTTTCGGACTTTCCCGCATCCCTGGCAGACATCGGCCCTAGCGGACCCCGTCATTGGTGCTAACATATCTTTGAGGCGCGCGTGGAACATAACGTGCCGTCGACCCCGGCCTGGTCCTTATCGGACGGCGAGCTGCCCATTGCTCGCCGTCAACAAGCCCGCGCCTACGGTGGCCGGAAATCGGCTTGTGATTCCCGACGCCCAGGGCGTGTCCTGCGGCTGCGCGAATTTTGCCTCTCCCTCACGCATTCCGTCTTCTCCTTCGCGGGCATTACTGCTTCGCAGAAAGAGGTGACGGCTTCCCAAGCCCTCTCGCTCCGTACCATGGCCTAGACCAGGGCCGGACGCGAGAGATCTCCACCACCAATCGCCTCCACGAGGACACGGCGGTGCTCCGCCCGACCTCGAGTTTATGCTCCACCGTGTCCTCCGGGCGATCCACGCAATGGTGACACCCGGGCGTTTCCTCCCGCCTTTTTCGGAACATCGGTACTTGCCTGGATTTTAACCTACCACCTCGTTCATGAGAGGCGAGGCCTTTTCCACTGGGCGATCAGGACATAGTGAGGTACAAAATAGTTAAAATTCTATCACCATTTCAGGGTTGCTGATAAGACTAGGGAATCAAGGTACCCATCCGTTCATCGATACTCGAGATTTCTTTATTATATCTAAGTTAAATATATGTATTATACACATAAACCTTCCGGAATAAATTATCTAAATTATAGTGAAAACCACATCAAAATCCGATGCGAATTTTAGAAGAACAACACGTTCACACAGCCAGACACGAAAAACGAATAGTACCTATCATGAAAAAGACATGATGTGCCGACCCCAAATAATTTGGGATGGGGGCAGGAGAATGATGGTGGTGTAGCGGTATCTACATCGCCACATGCGAGCTGCGCGTCATACTAACGTCACGCAAATCCTGCATCACGCAAGCAGAGTTTACCGCGCGACTAGCATATTGTATACAACTTCCCGACATCAATCGTTGGGCAGTTGCCCACCAGACACGACACCTGTCTGGTCGGAGGATCCTCCCCTTTCTATGGAGGTATGAATGAACTTTACACCCTATTCCTCGTACCTCATAGGTGAAACTGCTACTATATTATGACAGGAACGCTTGTGCAAAATTTCATGCTTAAAGACCCAGATAAGGCCGTACGCTGTCTGTCGGGGAATGAATGAATTTATGATTTATTTAAAGTAAATAATAACGGTATTAACGCCGATTAAGTCTGTGAGCGCAGAGGTTAGCTTAGTTCTTTCTCCAATGTTTATCTGTTCAACAAACTTCGTATATCTTAAATAATAAATGGATACGAGTAATAAATCAAGCCATATCTGAACTCTGCCAATATTTTCGGGGCAAGTCCCTATTTGGCGAGATGCAATGGTCACATTAATGGTTCCGCCACAAACTTTTGACATCGAAACTTATTTATTAGTTACCTCGACGCCTTTTCCGAGTTCTCAATCCCAAGAAAGCAATATACGAAGTATTTCGAGAAACACTTGGAGAGAAATAGATCAGGGAACGGGATTATGTAAAAGTGGGTTCCTTACTAACTTTTTGATGTAGGTAAGTGAATTAGTTTTGTGATAATCAGTTAGAGGTGCTACAAAATTGTTCTGCTCGGCAAAATTCGGCACAGCCGGGTGGCAAAAAGGAAAATTCATGTAGATAAATGTTCGGGAAAAGCCGCTTGGCTTGGTTTGCGGAAGTTAGTACGGGTTTGTGAGTCTTATGCGGAGGCCCATTGGACTCAGATACAATGCTAAGAAAAGCGAGCTGTTAGTTTTTAAGGGGCGTGGCAAAAACTATGTGACCGTACCCTCAGTCACCTTAGCAGGAACTGCCTTGAACAGAGTCACACATTTCAAGTATCTGGGCCACTGGGTCTCCGTAGACCTTAAAGACAACACAGATGTGGAAAGGGCACGTAGGGCGTTGGCTATCCGGTGTAATATGTTGGCCCGCAGGTTCGCACGTAGCAGTAATGAAGTGAAAGTTACACTTTTTAAGTCTTACTGCCAAACACTTTACACGTGCAGCCTGTGGTTTAACTACACACTGGGAGCATACAACGCGCTGCAATACAACAACGCGTTTATGGTGTTGCTGGGGCCACCACGATTCTGCAGTGCATCGACGATGTTCGCGGAGGCGCACACTGATGACTTTCATGCCCTAATAAGGAAGCAATGTGCGTCGCTGCTGAGTCATGTTAGGTCCAGCAGCAACAGCTTATTAAGCGTGTTCGCGGACAGGTGGGACTCTCCACTGCTGCGCTTGCACACTGCCTTGTGAGCAGTGGGCATTTCCTCCTCGTCAAATTTAATGTGTTGTTCTTCTGTGTTGTCACTGCTATTTTATTGTTTGTATTGATTGTTTGTATCTTTTTGTGTGTTGTGTATGTTTGAGATATTTTTGAGTTTTTGTTAGTATGTGTATTTTACTGTATGTTTCGTTCTTTTTTGTAAGTGTACCTATGGACAGAAAGTCTGAAATTTTACGAAAACGTTATTTATTTTATTTATTTTTATTTAGCTGGACTTGTGTCCAGCCGACCCGAACAGGATTCAGAAATGGTGGAGGCCGAATGAAGTTTGCCTATCGGTACGAGCCGTATGAAAGCCGAATATGTGTAGCAATTGCTTCGGGTTGGCTTTGTTGTTCAACAAATACTGCCGAATTGAATTGAATGAAGTGTGAATTGAACCCGATGAAGTGTGAAGCACCCTCTAATTACTAGTTTATAAATACCCATTTATCATGCGAGTGGAAGGAGCAGGTGAAACAGAATAACTGATACTGAGTGAAATTGTGTTACGTTTTTGGTCTAAATTTCTTTTTAGAGCAGATTAAAGTTAAAGTTAAACAACAAACAAACAATATTAGTTTTTTGCTCCTATTATTTCATTTATGAAATAGTGTAACCCCAATGGGTAGATTTTTGAGCACATTTTAGAAGATCACAATAGGTATCAATACAAATCACACTAATAAATGATTTGTTTTGACAACATCACCCATCGGTCACTGCCCTTCAAACCGAAGTGACAACAACAAATAATAAATGTATTATGCAAAGCAAATTCATATTTCAATTTCAAAGCTATCCACACTCAACCGTGTAATCGAATTGATACATAAAGTGGCGTCAAAATAAAATGCTTTCAATGAAATCGAGAATAGGGCTGCCAGCCAGCAATAAAAATGGGCTGCATAAAAAATTTCCCCTGTTATTTATTCTCTTGACCGTGCGAAACGTTTTATTTCCGGTAAAGAGGAGGTCATTTATTTTAAAATTATCTGGTAAACAAAACTGATCTTTATGGTGGAGTCGGCTTCTACTCTTATCGGATGCACCGAATGCCAGTATTTTACATGGAGCGCCTGCCTATCTGACTTTCACAACCCAGTTAATGGATAATACGATGCTTCTTGGTCAGTTTAGACATTGGACAATAGTAAACTTCGTGTTCAGCCAGCTAAGACAGCACTACTGAACAAAAGCGTCGTATGCAGAGCACCGATAAATTTATAACAATATCCCTAACTGTGTAAAAAAACTAAATCCTACAGACCAGTTTAAGAAACGGCGGTTGACGACACGGTTGGGGCATTGACTGCTGCGTTACGTGTCGCGGGTTCTCGATCCCCGCACGGAACAAATATTTGTATGACCTGCAAGTAGTTGTTCCGGGTCTGGCTGTTTGTGTATGTGAGTTTAAATGTTTGTAAACGCACCCAGGATACAGAAGAAATTCCTAGTGTGGGCAACGTTTAAAAAAAAATGCTGAGAGGAAACGCCTACTATGTATAATGTCAGTGAATTTTTAAACGACAAATCGCTCTGATATACTGACTGATTCTATTATATTTATTTTGAAGCGCATGAATATTTACCAATTGTTTTTTTATTTCTTTTTTTGTTCTTAATTTAATACTAAAGTTTTTCTTTTTTTTTTGTACAGCAGCCATGGTCAAACATGTTATGCCAAAGAATATCCTGTAACACCTTTAATAAACCATGTATATTATCTACACATGTTTTTGCAAATAAATGAATCTTTATCTTTAAGACTGGTTGTTAGACTTTCGGGCTTCTGACGACCCGTTACGGCTGTCAAAGATCGACGAATGGCAGCCGGGACTTGAAATGACTGGGACCGAATGGAGCCAAAATGAAATAAAATTTGCATTTCATTGATCACTGGCTGAAATTGTGCCTGGTGAAAAATACAATCCATTTGTACCGTACGAAGTTGACCGCAGGTCGTTTAGACCATTGGCTTAGTTGGAAAAACGATTGCTGCTGTCCCTTGCATATTTCATCCCAGCAGTAATCCTTGAATTGATCGCCAAGCCGCGATATGTAGGGTGTCTATTCACCTTCAACCAAATTTTATCACAATGGATGTGGAGAAAGTCTGAAACCTCAATTGGAACGCATCACAATCCCGTTCACTTCAGACCACGAGCCTCTGAAGAATACGAGGCATGTAACCAAAAAACCGTACAATTTAACGTCACTTTACCCGTAGTACTTGGCAGTTTATTTATGTTCCACACTATAATACCAAGTCCGCCAGTATGAGGTAGTTACTATAACAATTACGATAACGGCCGACATTTCCATAAAATTTCAGACGGCTGCAATAGACCGTAAACGTGCACAGAATGACATGAGGTCGTAAAACGTTAGTATGCATGATCGCTAGGGGAACGGCTATATGTAGCATGATGTACATACTGGCAATCGGAATTTGATTAGTACAGGACCCGGGCGTTAATATGACGCATCAAACTTTACAGATACGATGCTACACAGTCGAACTTTTGCTTTAACTTGGTGTGCCATAAACGGCCGCGTACTGTATATACTGTGCATCTTCAGTAGTCTGTCAGAGAAAACAGTGTAGTGAGTGAGTGTGCGTGTGTATGTGTGCATGTGTGTGTGTGTGTGTGTGTGTTGTGTGTATTGTGTGTGTAGTGTAGTTTTAATAGGTTTATGCGTATCTTTATATTTAAAAATATTTCTTCCAAAATTATTATTATAAATTGCACATGCCACTTTTTGTCTCTGCATCACCCAAAGGTTGACTGGTAGAATATGTCTGTACATTTGTGTGCTTAAAGTGTTAAATAAATAAAACAGTTTCACTAAATTATTTGACTTCGATTTTACAGATCATTGGTGTACACCACCATTCACGAAGAAGCTAAAAAGGAAGTTAGTGTGTACACCTCATTTATCAAGACAATATATAATATGTATAGCGAACCACAACAATTTACGAGAACGACAACTGCAGGAAAACGTCTATCCTATTTTTCGCCAAGCAACCCTAAACTGCGAGTGAAAATCAAACGAGATCAAAGCGATACCTACACGATTATCGTCGGAGACATTGATAAGAACGGATATTACAAACACTCGCTTGCAATTTTAAATATTCCTCGTTTTGATCGGGGAATAATTTTCCATTTTATTCTTGTCTTTTGATCTGAAAACCCGTTTTGTTTACTGGTATTTATTGTAATTTAATTGTAACGTGTATTATTATAAAAAGGAAGTATTGAATACATTTTTGTATCAATTTGTTTCCTGAATAAACATTACAGGAAATCAAAGATCTTGTCTCAATTGAAAACATAGATAGGTACCCGAATTGAATAGCAACTTAGGGGCGGTTTTGTGCTGTTCCAAAACCGAATAAGGTACGGGAAGACTCGATGCTAAATGAATGATACTTATCTTAGTTTTAGATCGGGTGGAAAGCACAAGCGCACTGTCAAGCGATTTAAAATAACTCCTAACAAAACCTTAGTGAAAAATTACTGCAAAACGTAAAAAATATGAAACAACTTTTAAACTATTCCAACACAATATCCAACAAACTTATTCGCCACGATGTAGCCACACAAACTGAATAAGTTTAAACTTGCTGAGTTAAGTTTTCGAATTTTCCGTGATTGGGCTTCTTCTTAAACGGTCGTTTCTGGTAGCTGCACTTCGTGACGTAACTGGTACTTTAACATTTCGACTTTCAATTGGTCATTACTGATGTAATTGCGGCTGGGGGCTCTCGGAGCTTTTCGCAGAAGTAGGGTTGACCAATTTTCGGATTAGGTTTATGAAATCATAGCGTTTGTGTCTTTTTGGTGAGACTATAGTAACTTTACCAATGCAGTGGTAGAGAAATTGACTGTTTCCGTAAATCCAAAAAAATAACCCTAATCTCTTCAAAGTGAGAGTGAACAGGCTTCTTCTGGGTAAGCTCACTCCATCATCGACTCTGTCTCTGTCACTACTGACCAAGGCTAGAGTCAAGAGCAAACCCATCTTAAATAAAAAATATAAATAAAAATTCACAGATTTTTTTCAAGTTGTCTAAATCTCAGTCAACTGGAACTACGGTCCCAGTTTGACAGCGGTCCCAGTCGCCTAAGTAGATTCTCAAACGCTTCGTCAAGTATTTTTGATATGCTTGAACTAGGTACGTTTTACGTTTAATTTATTATGGTGAAACTTTTAGCCATGTCAAGTATTTTTATGCTTTTAAGAGCGTTTATACCTTATGAGTGGCAACGTCGCAATTTAGTGTCATATTTCGTGGTTTTCAATTTTTATCATTTAATCGGAGCTATATTTTAAAAATCTGTTTAATTAACTTTTTAGAATTACGTGAAAGTGTTTAAATAGTAAGTAACCGTAATGCTTACAGCTATTTTACAATGAAAATAACGCCCTGCAAGTTTCCAATGTATTATTTGCATATAATATAAATAATAAGAACTGTAAATGCAACGATTTCTTACCTTTTACACAGTTTTCACATAATTCTAAAAAGTTAATTAAACAGATTTTTAAAATATAGCTCCGATTAAATGATAAAAATTTAAAACCACGAAATATGACACTAAATTGCGACGTTGCCACTCATAAGGTATAAACGCTCTTAATAGGTACGTTTTACGATTATCGATTTAACGTATTATCTACTAATGTTATTCTTTACCACTTCTAGTAGTAACATGCTACGCTTGCCTCCATAATTAACCATCTAGCATAATGATCCACTGCTTCACATAACTGCAAAAATCCATGCAATGGATAATATTCACAGTACTAAAATAATCAGTCTGCCGCAAGCTGCCCATTCGACGTATCAGGGACATGTTGGAAGGGCCAGCCGTAGCCATTCTGTGGTCGTCGTGGCAGTGTGTGTATAGTCCATTACACAGGACATGTCGAGAGTCGAGCGTTTGTAAGGATGAATAAACACTAGAATAATGGTCTCGAAGTCGGTCATGGAAAATGTTGAATTAAGTAAATTAACATACATACGATTGCGACTATGCAGCAATGAGCAATACTGTTCTCGTATTTCAGACTGTTAAAATGGAAAAATCAGATGAATAAGTAAATAAGTTGAATTCACAAATTCACCAGGAAATAAAGTCCTGCGTAATCATTGCGTAACACACAACGGTAATGCCTTCCATTTTGAAGGTTCAACAACATTCATTGCGTTATTTCGTTGTTGAGCTGACGAAATGTTCAAACAAATGGAGTAACTAACATACATATACTGTTCTACACAACGTTTTTCATCTCTCTAATACAAAATTTACTTATCTTTGACCATTCTATAAATAAATAAAAAATATCGGTTGTCTGAAAAGTCGGTTTACTGACGATAGTTGAACGTGATAACGTCATAAGAAAATACTGATGGAGTGGTTGCATTTTTCAAAAGAAAATTTTAATTTTATTTGTTTGATTGATATTTTGTATGGATATAGAGAAGGAGGTAAATGGAAATCACAATTGAATTGATCAAGTTACATTTATTTGTACGCATACATACAATTATGTCAATTTTTACCTTTATCGCCGCAATTATCGTTGCTATAAACAATTGACACCACATTCACTTTTCACTGCACTTCATACTTGATGAAATCATGTAAATGTATTATTGTATAGCAGCTGTCCACGCGGACGCATCGCTCAGTCAAGTAGGAGGGAGACAGATGTCGAACGCTGCCGAACGCGGAGGCCGATTGTGCCTCTTTGTCGCTCGTTCCGCGCTCTCGCTTGCACTTCAAGCCTTAAATAGAACGCCTCAGAGCGAGGTAACGCCGCATGAGTCATGTTTTTTCGTGCGTGCAGCCGGCTCCATTGAATTATAAGACGTTGTCACGTCAAAATAGAAAAATAAACATATTGTATGCTCACATAAATCGCTCGACCTTAATGTTATACGAAGACACTGCCGCCCAAGATACAGGATTTTCTTAGGGGGGCAGGGTACCTATTCTTATTGGACTTTCGACCTCACTACACCTACCTTTTGTACCTAATCTTTATAATTGTACTTAAGTTTATTTACCATTCTGTATACTTATTTGTCACAGTTTATGTTTTTGTGAATAAAAAGGAAGCTATGTACTACAGCTTGGACTCAGCAGCTTTTTCATAAATGGAAATATAATTAAAAATTTATAAAGTACCTACGGAAGTAAGGGGCAGCCCTGAATTCGGATAATAATTGGAACGGCAACAAGATGCGATACTGAAGTGAACTTTAAACTATTTAAGTTGTTTACCCTTTGCCTTTCGTAACTTCAGGCTGAAATCAATATCGTGAACTGACTCGGTATTTTTTATCTTTAAGTTATTTTTGTTTGAGTTACAATCATTTAATGAACATTGAAACGTATCTTTATGAAGTTTGTTTTTTATCCCCAACGCATTGTATTCCGTATAGGTTTGAGTCTGTGGCACCTTTTTAATATTTAGTGACCGAAAACTACATTTTACTCGTTTTACTCAATGACTAAAGAATTTAGTCATTGGTTTTACTCGAAACCTTTGATTATATATAATCAAAGCTCGAAACCTTGACACATGACTGATGACATTCTCATCTTTTTCGGTCAGAAAATATCGTAAACAGAGAAAACTAATATGAAGAAGTATGATTCGTTCCAAAAATATCCCCTGAAAATGGAAACAAATGCCTAAGCAAACATACCTGTGGTTGCCAATTTGTACTGCCACTTCCAAGTTGAGTACTCTGATATGATTATTTGTATACTTTAACCTGAACTTCTAATAAAATAATAAATATTTTTAAATCACCTTAAAAAAGTTTTTATTTGACAATTAAGGTTATTTTACAACCCGATTTCATAGCGCACGTCACACCAGGTTGTAACACCAGTGTGACGACGAGTATTTAATTTCCTCGTCGTCACACCGTTGGTTTCACACACGGAGCAGTTGCTCTGCTCCGTGGTTTTACAACACCTTTTATAAAAGTTTCGGGAAGTACCTGTGTCGCATAAACAGCCGGACGCCCGGTGTCACCACTGCGTCGACTGCCGGGAGGACACGGCGTGGCATACGCTGGCAGAGTGTGCCGCTTGGGAGGAGCCGTGCCGTGCCCTCATCTCAGAAGTAGGCAGTGACTTGTCGCTGCCGGCCGTAGTCGAGTCGATGGTCGGCAGCGCCGAGTCCTGGGACGCGGTGGTCTCCTTCTGCGAAACAGTCGTCTCGCAGAAGGAGGCTGCGGAAAGGGAGAGGGAGATCTTATCCACTCACCCGGCCCGCAGAAGGCGCACCGGGCGTCGGCGGAGGGCGGACAACGCCCTCTTCCAGCCCCCAGCCTCTTCCAGCCCCGTCGCCCCCCACACAGCAGGACCCGAGGTGGCGGCGCGTAGTGTTCCACGAGCGCCCCTCTTAGACGTCGCGGGGGGAGTCAAACACCTTACTCCCCCCCCCCCCCCCCCAGACCCGAAGAGGCCCGCGGCGGCGGGCCGGCACCAGTCGGGGTTTGCGGAAGGATCGTACGTTCCCGCGACCCCCGGCATAGGTGTGAGATGGAACACCGGGGTGGTTTTTAGTCAGTAAGAGTCTGACAGACCCCGCCGCCCGCCCCAGGGCGGCGGACTTCCATGAGGATTTTCCAACCCGGGAACAAAAAAAAAAATAGGATAGAAGAGCGATCCCCTACGCACGAGCCGAACGAGCGAAGCGAGCGTGCCGCGGCAGCGGCCGGCGAGTGCCAAAAACGACTAGAATACACATTATGAATATAAACTTACGTTTTTATATACATTAATCATTTATATATCACTATTCTACACTTACCAAAATGTTATTTAACATAATGCGCCATAAAACTAAATAAATGTATATAAACACGCAAAAACAAATTTTTAACAAAACTACCCGCCCTTTGACACAGTCATACACACAACCGCTCCCAAGCACACCTTCATTTATACCCACACACACACACTCACACCCCCACACATAGACTCACCCACGCACATTACCCCACACACACGCACACACACACACACATCATACCACACACACACACACGCACATCATTCCACGTTTTTCTCAATCATTCCCACTCTTTCCGTCTTTCACTTGTTGACAATACATACAAATGTTATGAAATGGGGGGCCTGGAGATCTATAGTACAGGCCTCGGCTTAGTTTAGACTCCAGATCTCCCACAAATTACTAATTTTTCGACAATTTATCTTGTCAACTTTATACCTTGATGTAATTTGTGGAGATGAAATAAACAGATTTTTATTTTATTTTTTTATTATTAATAAACTGTAGGCGAGTTGTCTAATAGGTATTTCATACATAGTTGAAATATCCAATATCTTAAAAAATCATTAGATTAGGGTTTGATTACACTTTCATCACTTACTTTTGCAGCAGGCATTAGTATGCCACACCTCAAGGAAAAATGGGTCATAGCTACTTTATTCAGTTATAAAATACGTTAGTCGTTAAAAACGCTACAAATAATAATAAGCTTTATAAGTAGGTACCAAAAGTTATTTTCAACAAACTCCATAAGTAGGGAACTGAACATTTAACGTTGCAACCAAGACTCGTAATCCCTTTGATTATTCAAGTAAACATTGTATTTTACCCGCGAATTGCTAATCTCCTATTAAAGCGTTTGGTTAAGGAAAATCTTGATCATACCTTTCAAAATAAGCGGCTCATATTGTCAGAGCTTTGAGAGGGAATCTACTTAATCTTATATGAAGTGTTTCACTGAGATTTGCCTTCTTGGTTTTTTTGTAACTAATCTTTGGCCAGAAGAACTTTTCTATTTTAATGGAACTCTTTATTCATTCATACGTTTATGTTTCATGATTCTCGTGGCTAAGTACTAACAGCCGCACGGTGGGTGGATGACCGACCATCTTTACATACCGAGACCCCTCTGTGCCTCGGAAAGTACGTTAAGCCGTTGGTCCCGGCTATCATTCAGAGATCTTTGACAGTCGTTACGGGTCGTCAGAAGCAGGCTTAATAAAGGGTATGGTATTGTAACTGAATTGTGGAGGTCAGACAGGAAGTCGCTCCATGTAAAATACTGGTATTCAGCTGCATCCGATTAGAGTCGAAGCTGACCCCAGCATTGTAGGGAAAAGGCTAGGCAGCAAAAGACAATGGTGTTTCATGATTACATTATCTTGAAATGTTTGTGAAGCTACAGTTTACTAGAAGAACGGTCTGTCATAAAAATGAATAGCAGCGGGGTTTGTATTTACGGTGTCAAAAAACGCTCTCTAGAAAAACACACCCATTTAATTTCATAAATAAGTTTCAGTGACGTCATTGGCCGGAAAATTGTAGACGTTTTGTAGCGGCCACCGATATTCTAGGAATCTAGGGTGATTTCGTGACATTTTATCTTAAGCTTGACACTTTCGATCGGTACCACAAAAACACAGGTGAAGGTAATTTTTACGCATTTGAGTTGGTTCGAATCCCTGTTCAGCATAGATATACACAACCGATCGATACGCTTCCGTGCCGATTCGAACATCAATCAAAGTTATCAAAGGAGTCCTTTAAAGGCTTTTGACACATCCAAATGCCAAAAATGTTGTCACTTTAAATCAAATAGACGACCGCCATTCTTCTGACAGTTATATGCTGTCGGGGGCAAAGCAAATCAGTCATTGAAAACGTGTCATTTACGATACGACAGCCTATTGAATGGTTGTGAATAGCTACGCAGGTTAGCCAGATTTAGAAATAGTTTGAATGCAGTTTTAATTACTTTTGAAAAAACCGAATGTTACCTTTGAGTAAAAATTGGTACTTAGCATCAGTATTTAATTTATTTCTCTCCGTAGCCCACTTCTACGTTCCAAACTGTATAATATACCACTGGATATCTTGTTGGCACCAGAAACCCAATTCTGGTACTTAAAAAAGGTAAAATTTAAGTCACAATGTCATCTCAGCGACAATCACTGTCAAAAACTCGTCAAAAATGTATGTATGTAAATTTGTTGTAATCTGACAGATTGAGACTGAAATTAGAATGCGAACGTTCTTAAAAATACGGGAAATGCCCCTGTTGTTTCTGTCCTAACTTTTTTATACGACCAATTTAAAACTTTTTGTGAAAATTTAACAATTATTTAAATGAATACGCAAATGAAGGTTGAAGTTTCAGTAATTACCTAATTCGCTTTATCTTCAAATGTTCCCTTCAACGCGTTAACTGATTTAACGACGCATGCTACACATAGTAGATTTAATAAGTCATCTGTACAAATTACGTAAGAGCTAAGCTTGAATTAATTATGGTTTGATTTCATAATAACGAGAACAAACCGTTTATTTTCTATGTTGTCTTAACAAAATTGGTGAAACTCGATGGAAGGGATGTAGAGCTAAGGACCGAATAATTGGGAAGTTGGCCAAAAGTTAGTTTGTGATTGGTCTTTTAATACGGAATTGTATTTGTCGCTGTGATTTTAATTAACTCTACTCTAAGATTATTTATTAGCTTTATCGATTTTCGTTTTCAATTGTTTCTGAGCCGTTTATTTATTTTCTTGGAACCGACCTTTGTTTTCACTTTGTAAGGGCTCCGCGCCTTTACATTACCTACCGGGATTATCAAATAAATAAATAATAATTTATTGCATAAACAAGGATCACATTGCACTGCATTTTACATATTGTAGGAGTACAATAATTTTAAACTCTATCCCTTAAACTGGGTCTGGCCTGTATGTTAGGATATAGGGTTCAGCCATTAAGTTAGACTAATTTAATATAATTATTAAAAGACACCAACAAGTGAAACCAGTGACGAAGCGGTACCTAAAAACGTACATAATTAATATTAACCCCTTGAAGGACACTGAACGAGACACAATAGAAGTTTTATTGTTATTACGTCTAGGGGCGTTTACTGTCCGCCAACGTGTTAACAATAAAAACTAACACTATGAAGATATGAACCGGTTGCGTATATTTTTTTTTTATTGTTTATTAATTATGGAAGAAAACAAAATATAAATAGAAACATCACAAAAACCACAATAGGTTTGTCCGGATGTTGACACACTTTTAGGAATCTTAAAAACTAACGAAGTATCAATATAGAAGGTAAAAACAATATAGAAAAATATTGTGGGTAGTCCATAAATAATAACTGAAACAAATACAAATGCGACGACGGCGCGGGTCAGACAGCCTGTCGATGCTAATTAAATTACTAGTTGAATGAAATTTGCACAGGATGATGCATTTTCAAAGAGAATCAAAGAATTTTTGTATATATTTTTATAATTATTATTTGTTATTTCCGATAGAATTTTTGCTGGAACACCGTCAATTAGAGTAGGTATTAAATAAGCGTTCATTCGTTTGGGTGGGTGTGTGTGTGTGTGGTGTTGAGTATGATGTAATATGTGTTTAGTATAGTGTGATCATGTGTTGTTAGGGGAGATGTTTAGTGTGTTTGAGTTTAAGAAATGTAAGTCAGTAGATTTTCTGTTGTGATGTAATCCTGCTGAAGTAGCCACTGAGTGATTTTGTGTGAAAATGAAAGGTGGATTTATATTATTATTTGCATAATTATTTCTAGAACTCATGCTTCTCGTTTTACATAATCGAGCCCTCTGTTAGCTCTTCAATCTGAGTCTATTATAATTAGTCTTTTGTCAATTACTTCGGAGTTCATTTTAAGTTTTTTCAATTAAACTAGCTGAATATAAATTACGGTACGAAATGCCTTCATGAAAACTGAAACGATATTAACTTCCTTCACCTAAACATCAGTTTATTTCTACGTAAAAAAATCCATAAATGAGCCTAAACAATGAGCTCCTGAAATTTTTCTCCGCTTTTTCATAAAATAGAATTTTCCCGTAAAAATATTCCTTTGTTTATACCCCGTACTTATTATCTATACAACCTTTATGTTGCGGACAAAATATGTTAAAGTAAAGGACCAAATAAAATTGAAGAAGTTCTCGTTGTGTTTACAAAGATATTTTTTTATTTCCAGCGCCTTTTATATCTCAGTGATTTCACTCTGGCCCGTGTTTGTTTAGTCCCAGGAAATAAGCAATTTTCGTTTCCTATTGAATAACTTGGACTTTAACTAGCTTAAAAGGAAAGACAATTAAAATCTGAACCTTCTAAGGCAGATTTTTTTATCGTCAGATAATTTTTATCTGAAGAATATATATGAGGGTGCGATAGATTTTGTATTATAGAAAGAATGTACATATACAAATATATACAAATATCCATATTTATTAGTTAGTTAAAAATATCTGAAGGTTGATAAATCGACCCTTAGAGAAGGTAATAATCGTATAAGTCCAACATTTTATCAGTTAGTAAACCACGAAGTTTCTCGACACTTAGGTATCTTGCAGTAGAAAACCGGCACTTTCTTCTAGAGTTACCCATTCACGATCAATTACGAATGACGTAAAACCATTAGTAAGTCATGGCAATGCAAGTCTTATCTCCCGCCCCGAGATTTACTACGCGTACGTGTTTCACATTGGCTAAGCTTAAAATATGGTATCGATAGGTAAAAGTTCTGTAATCCCAGTTAATTGTACCTACTCCAAAATCGCGCTGTGCTGTGATTTTAACCGAAACTATCGCTAAATTGGCAATACAAAAAAAAACACAAAACGAAGTAAATTAAATTGTAAAAGGAAGAAAAATTGGTTTATTTGTCACAGAAACACGTGCATACAATAGTATATTATGCAATTAGTGAATAAAGGACGGATTTAAAGCGAGGGCCATAGATGAATCACGAGCTAGTGAAGGATTCTAACGACTGAATCACGACCGTAGGTAGTGATTCATGATTCAAGTATTAGAATCCTGAGCGACGCGAGTGATTCATGGCCCTCGATATAAATCCGTTTTATTCAAGAGTTGCATACTATACTTTATACGGTGACTACGAGAAAAAGAAAGATTTAAGCGAAAATAAACATTTAATAAAGAAAAAGGAAGCTTAAATTAATTAAAATGCACATTAAAATTGGAACAATTAGGTACTAAAATTAAGAGTAATTTTCTTGTTATTATTATTAGGATGGTCAACTTGTGTAGCGATATAACAGTGAGTAAAAGTGCTTTTTATTCACTGTTTTCAGTGAATAAAATAAGCTTGTTAGAGGGGGAATGGTATAAAAATATAATTAACTCGAGTAATCAGAAAAATAAGACAAAATAGATATACATATAATCACGAGCACAAAACAAAAATTGTCGGCAGCCGTCATGACTAAACCTGTAAAACCTTCGTACAATAAGTGCACGTAACAGGTGTCAACAAAATCTAGATACCCTTAACAAGGCAAAGATATATTACATGGACCAATAAGTTCACGTATTTCGTCAGCATATACGCAAGCTGTGGCTCTGTAGCTTTTGCCATACACTCCTGCGCATCAAGGCGGACCTGCTCAAAATTATGAAAATTGTGTGCTCTGATTTAAAAAATATTAAAGATAATTGTCATTTGGTTGATTATTATGTATTGAAGTAGATGCAGATAACCGCCAAAAAATATAAAATGACCAATTACTCAGAAATGGTTGAAGCATATTTACAAACAAAAATATTTTTGTAAATCATTCTTGATTTTTGTAAAAGGCTGATTTATTCACGAGCTCTACTAAATGATTATTATAAAAGACAAGCTGTTATCCGCGACTTCATCTGCGGCTATTTTGCATTTCATCGTTTTTTAATACAATTTATGCAGGATGAAAAAAGGCCAATGTCCTCCAGGTCCCAGGCTATCTATGTCAATCAGTTTAGTGGTTAAGACTTGAAAAGGTAACAGACAGACAGAATGACTTTCGTGTTTACAATATTATAAAGTGAGAGCAGTGGTGGCCCAGTGCTAACGACCCTGAACTTACGAGTTGTAGTCATGAATTCGATCCCGGGCCGCCGTTTTACTTTGTGTAAATTATTTAATCACCACTGCTCTCAAAACGGTGAAGGAAAACATCTTGCGGAAGCCGGCATATCCTATGAACCAAAAATTCAAAGACATGTGACGTCTACCAACCCGCACTGGACCCGCGTGGTAAATTACAGCTCAATCCCTCTCGAGGAGAAGAGGCCTGTGTCCCAGCAGTGGGAACATTATATGCTGATTATGCTTATGTAATAAAGTATGGATTAGTATAGATGTCAGATATGTGTGTTTCATATTAGTAGAGCTCTTTGTGCAGGAGCTCATCCGAAAAAGTACTACAACCATAATTATTCCTGCCGCCAAAAAACGTTGCTGTAATCCAATTTGTAGGGTATGAGTGCCTGGCGCACAGATCATGACCAGGGCTAGGGAATGGGATACTTTTATTATCCCGTCAATAAGTTCCCGTGGAACAATTTCTGATCTACACGCAGGCGAAGCCACGGGTAAAAAAGTTAGTATCGACATAATATACAACGTGTTGTTTTGCTTCCTCGTCAAATTTCAGGAAGCTGTTATGAAAGAAATAAATAATCAAATAAAATTACGATCCTGCTCAATAATTAATACATACTTGTTTTTTTAGGTAATTAAGTTTTACAGTATTTCAGAATACTCCACTTTCAAAGAACTAAAACGCCCCGTTGCGTATGCGGTAGGCAGTGTCGTACGACTATGTCGCTGTGTGCATGCGTTACAGTTACAGCGCAGTTACAGGGCGGTATCACACGGGCCCTAAACATGCCGATTTCCGAAAAATACAAAAAATAAAAATAAATACCTACTTACGTATTTTATTATTGATTCGTGTCGAGAATCATTAGCATAGTTACCTCCTCGAATTTGACGAGGATGCAAAACAACACCTTGTAATATTATGTGAAATAAAACCAACTTATTGTGGACCACTATAAAGTTTACGATAATAGGGTAACCCCAAGTTATCATAATGCAACCTTCGAGCTTATCAGTTATTCCTTCAATCGGCTTTTTCGGGAACTTTCAATCTATTCTACTTATATGCTACATCTATCTTCTATCTGTATCTGTATGTATATATATCTTCTTTTTATATATTATGTATAATTGCAAAGCACATGTGTGTGAATACTATGTACCTACTATAAAGCTTACTGGGTTCGTCTTTCATTGACTTGCATGTGCCCTGGCAGCTGAGATTGTCATGCTCACTCAAATGTGTCGCTG
This sequence comes from Brachylomia viminalis, assembly GCA_937001585.2. Classification (NCBI taxonomy): domain Eukaryota; kingdom Metazoa; phylum Arthropoda; class Insecta; order Lepidoptera; family Noctuidae; genus Brachylomia; species Brachylomia viminalis. The sequence continues at coordinate 24,225,557 of OW443294.2, read as the reverse complement.
GTGGTGGCGTGTGTATTGGATCATTGAGTTCCCTTCAAAATGGTTGAGCTGAATGGTGCTGATCCATAAGTCATGTTCGTGAACGGGCGCCGTCAGTAGGCACTGGTCATATCTTAGCTGCCATGGCTTATTTTAATTTCTGAATTGTTTTTATCTTTTTACGGATGCTTCTAACGTGCACGTCTTTCTACATCGTTTTCACATGAATGATGTTAAACACTTTTTTTAACAATATTTTGATTTAAAAGAGTGTCCATGGAGTTTCTTGCCCGTTCTTCTCCATAGGTACCTACTACGCTTTGGAATGGGCAACTAGCTTCATCTTTCTGACTGACCGACCCCTTGACAATTCAAAAGTGCCTGTAATTGGTTTATTTGAAATAAATGCTCTGAGTTTCAGTTTAAATAAAAATCAATTGCTGTTAGTCTCGCTAAAACTCAAAAACGTCTTAACCGATTTGAATTTTTATTTTTATTTTGTTCGCCTTAATAAAAGGGTGATTTGAAAAAAAAAACGGCATTACTACTCGTAGCTAATGCCCGATGTGAATTATTGTCGCGAGATTGATAAAACTCTCGCAATTATTCTACGAGTAGTTTACACCTTACTGGAATTAAAAGTTACATTGCAATGAGTTACTAATAGTTTTACGTCGATCGTGAATGTAATTCCTACATAATTATCGCACACATTGTCGCACGTACGTGCGACTTGATATCTAAACCAACCAATTAACCCCCGATCATTTTCCGTACCATAGCCGGTGTGAATACATTCACGCCCCATTTCTGTGTATATACGCTCCGCTCGCTCACCTGCTAACCTATCTTGAATATACTAACAAGATTTGGTAGGTAGTTACTGATGCTAGGTTGAATTGGGACTGTGATATTAATATACTGGCGAGTAATTGTTGTTTTTTTTTATAGGTTGAACTTCGGTACTATAGAGTCGTCCAGTTTGAGCGCTATGGAGCGGGCTATGCTCGGAGTTTCTTTGAAGGATAAAATCAGGAATTAAATTATCCGAAAAAGAACTGGAGTTGCCGACATAGCTTGCAGAGTAAGCAAGCTGACGTGGCAGCGGGCTGCCCATGTTTGTCGAAGGATCGATGGCCGTTGGAGCAGACGAGTCCTGGACTGGAGACCGTGTATCGGTAAGCGTAGTGTCGCCTCCTGGCCAGATGGACCAGCGACCTTAAGAAAGTGGCTGGGACAGACTGGATGCTTAAGGTGGAGGACAAAGCAGCCTGGGAGATACCTTTGTCCAGCAGTGGACTGCGAGAGGCTGAGTTCGATGGTTGTAGAGCGTCGTCTATCTCTGTCACTCATACTTCTATGCCTATGTGACGGTCTCTTTCTAAAACTCAGTGTGCCGTATAAAATATTGAAAAACATCACTAAGCTGTTCACTTTAGTCGTCTTAAGGTGGAGATTTCTTGAAAAAGGTCAAAAAGGTGCATTTTTAAAGCAGTGTATCTCTTAAACAGTAAATAATTTTATCAAGAAAAATACACATTATTAATATTTTTAAGTATTTTTTTAATAAAGTGATGGAACTCAAGACATAATTAAATATACATTAATGCATCAAAATAATCTTCAAACACACCTCTTAAATGACTTTAAAAGCAGTTTATCCTTTCATCAACAATTATAATAATTAAAAATATACCATAAAATGTCAAATGCCAAACTGCATGCAGTGATGGATTACATTTTTTAGTCCAATCAATAGATTTTTTTGTAAATAGAGAATTGCCTACCTATCCTCAAAAATATCACCACACGACTAAAGCCTTTTTTACGTGAATCACATATGAATCATGAGCAAAAACGCTAATTCTATACTTGATTGACATGACCTTTTAAAACACAACTATTGTACTCATCATTATGAACAACTTTTACTATGGGACCAAACCTGAAATCACAAGAAAAAATCTGCTGTTCCCTACAGTTTTTACATTTTTTAGTCCAATCAATAGATTTTTTTGTAAATAGAGAATTGCTTCATATTTTGCAATAAATTACCAGCTTTGTGTCATCGCGCTTCTCTTTATTTTCTATAAAGTCTGACAGTGACCGCGCTTTAGCTGTTGTCAGCCCTACGGCTACATTACCGCGATAAAGCGAACTACAGTTTGCGTGTCGAGCGTGTGCAAGAATAGCCGTAGCGTTACAGTTCTTTATGTTAAGTTTTTATGTTTTTTTATTGTAGGTATTAGGGATTTTATTAGCAGAGGACATGAGTTTTAATAAAATAATTCATGCCACAGAGTACTTTTTTGATTCATGCCCTGCTTGACACCAGAGAGAAGACATCCTCTATTTTTTTTTAATAATCTTTTACCACAGACAATAAACATAACAACAGATCAAACAATCATTATGTCCATGTATAGAATCTTATCGATTAGATATATTAGGTTACTGTTTTTAAGATTAAGATTTCTATTATTTCAATATTATTTAAGACTTCGCGATGATATGACGATACCATTTTCCAAAGACAATACAACGAACAACATACATGCCTAATTGTAAACGTATATCCAAAGGCTCTAGTAATAGTTCTAAAATATCGTGGGTTATTTATTTATTTATTATTATTAAAGCACATCACGAACACAAACATTTACAAATAACAGAGAACAGAGACATGGACTAGTGTTTACGTCAATACAGACGTGCACAGCATTCACAACAAAATAGAAGAAAAAAAAACACAGTATTCACGTTACAAAAATAAATAAATAAACATTGTAAGAACAAAAGCTCTAGTTAAAATCTCGGTAGTAGAGAGAATACCCTCATCGACATAAACATTGTCAATTTTTTTTTTTTTTTTTTTATGGTGTTGTCTTCAGTCTTCCCCTCATTTATAATCTTAGATCTAAAACGCTTGGGATGGTCGTGGAAGATATCCAAATTATAAAGATTGCAAAAATTGTTGTACGTGGGTTAATGGAAGTGGTGTCGACTATATCTAATATTCAATACAGTTTTGTTAAAACGTATGGTGCAAACCAATAGGAATTCTGAGGGTTTTGCTGTAGTCAAAATAATTATGTTTTGAATTTAGCTTAAAACAACTCGAGTCTGTAAGTAAAAATGAAATGTGGCTCGTTAGTAAGCCCATAACTTGAGAACGGCTGGACCACGGAGTTTCTTTCTATTCTCCGTGGGCTGAACCGATTTGGGCATTTGTTTTTGTTTTAAAAAATTCGAAAAAAAAATTTAAAATATCCCGGAAAATATTCAATTTCGGGAAAACTTGAACGCCCTTTTTTCCATGGGATTTTATAATTGAATGATAGTTTTTTTATTGTCTATGTAAGCATTGTAGCAGGGGCCGTACTACGAGCTGTTAACGCCATCATGATTCCGTTGAGAAAAAGAGATAGTGCTATCGGTCATGTATAGCTCCGTCTCTCTTCCACGCTGGAACAATGATGGAATTAAAACGTCATAGTACGGCCCCAGGTCACGGTCTGTAGTTTCTGCCTACCCCCATGGGAGGAAAGCGTAAGTTTAAGTATGTATGAATGTAACCTTTTAACTTTGCATTGAAAAACTGTTGTTCTTCTTGGTGGGCTCCTTTTACTTCTTCTTCTTGTATAGATTATGCTGTAGTAGAAGTTAAATCTGCCTAGCCTTTACTCAACTATATTGGGGTCAGCTTCCAGTCTACCCGGATTTAGCTGAATACCAGTATTTTACATGGAGCGACTGCCTATCTGACCTCCACAACCCAGTCGCTGGGTAACACAATACCCCTTCGTAAGACTGGTTGCCTGAGTGTTGGGCTTCTGACTACTCGGAACGACTGTCAAAGATCAACAAATGATAGCCGGGACCAATGGCTTAACGTGCTTTCCGAAGCACGTGTAGCTGCTTAACCTCAGATTGACCCGTCTGTCTGCGATCATTAGCCACGAACCCCTTGCTGTATGTAGTAGAAGCATTAGCCCATAATTTGAGAAGTAGCTGTGTTGTCATTCTAGGGTATGCCGGACGGATCCCATTAATTTCACTCGATGAAACATCACGAAACTTAAGCTTTATTTAGAATACACATACTCTACTGCTTACTGCTGTATTCAGGCATTCATTTTAATGAAGAAAATGCGCCAAGTTAATACGTAATCAGTATTTCAGTCAAAATGTCAAGCCTATAGTTTTATGACAGCTGCGCGCATAGGTTATCAAAGTCGCGGGAGTCGTTGCCCGGATCGTTACTATTTTATAAATATGTTTTTATATAAAAACTTAGAACGAGGTATTGGTGCCGATTCCCTTGTTTACAAACTAAACCAAATTTAAGTTCAGTGCATCTTTTTCTTTCTATTTCATTAAGAAAAGGACAGAAGATAATTTTTAGTTTAGTCCTGTCAAATTAATCAGCGCCTGACACTACTCCATACAAGTTTAGACGTGATTAAAAAGTTGACAACTAAAATTACATCAAATTACGTCAGGTGCTGACTAATTTGACAGGACTAAACTAATATTTATCTTCTGTCCTTTTCATAATGAAATACAAAGAAAAAGATGCACTCAATTTAAATTTAGTTTAGTTTGTGAACAAGGGAATCGGCACCATTGTGTATTTATTTTATTCCTTATTGCACCTATATTTTATCTTAGCGTTTGCTACACCGGTTGACGACATCACTTCAGCGCCGGCTGTCGCTAAAAACCAGCGCTGGGGCTCTGTCTCGCATAGGGTCGTAGCATTACGCTGAGCGATGGCCGTTTTGCGTGGATGTGACGCATATTTTCCACAAAATTGTTTTTTTTTTGTGTATGTGTTCGTTCTCTAGGTCGTGTTTACCGCAAATAAACGTATTTTCTTTCTTAGAAACGCCACATACAAAAGTTTTGATATCCAATATATTATATAAATTTTCTTGAATTTGAATATGAAGGTAACATTGAAGATGCATTTTAAAAATGTTTCGAAAGACGACGTACACTGCTCTGTGAAATGTAGGGTGACCATCATGACGAGAGATTTTTTTTTCATTCATTCCTGTACTAGAGTAGCCAACTAATTATCTATGGTATGTTCCTAAAGTATCTGATAAAAAGGTAAACAAATCCTGTCCAGGTTAAATTTTACGCAAACACTCACTAAAGTTAAATATTTACATTTTTGTCTAATACTTTTGGAACAGACTATGTATAAAAACATGTTAATTAATTAATGTAATTCATGTCGATAATATTCACGTTCATGCTCCAATTCTCGGTTAAATGCGTCATTCATACCACGATCTGGTGCTGGCATTCCCAACTTGATTAACAAACTGCCGCACATGAGGTAACACATGTCTTCGATCAAAGAGCACAGCCGGGTTATGCATCTCATTCGTCTCAAGAACGTGATTTCTTGAACTGTCACGAATTCGATGTAAAATGTCTTCTGATATGTTATCCTTGTATTTGTTCCACAGGTCACGTGGTTTATATGGTAAACAAACCCTGTTTAGGTTAAAATTCTTACGCAAACACTCACTAAAGCTTAATGTTTACATTTTTGTCTGATACTTTTGGAACAGACTATTTATACACGCCGAATAAAAATAAATAATAAATCCGGATAAATCCCAAGTAATAAGGAATGCCATTAATAGGATACAAAACGCTCTGGTATGCTAACGACATTTTTTTTTGAAAAATTGCTACTTCGGCTGACCCGAGAATCCAAGACCTAAGGAAGCGAAGACAGACACTCATAGACCAACACACACATACACACCAAAAACCAGATTTCGAATAATATGTTATTTCAGGGAGATAAACTAATTTGCAAATCGACTATCGGCTTCTATTCTATTTTTTCTTTGGCAATGGTGCCAATCACGTGTCAATGTAGACATTTCTGCCAATGTCATATGTGTCAAGAAAAAACGCGCGAAAGAGGAAAACAAAATTAAAAGCGAAGAGCCTAAATTCAATACTAGTTGATTATTAAATAATTGAATTTGATGTGAAACTTTTTGACGAGAATTAGTACGCTGAATCAAACAGATGAAAAATATTGTTAATTAGATGGTTAAATATGCACTTAGATGATCAGTGATCACTGACTAATAAACTATACAAAAATCATCAAAATTTGATATCATTGACGCGGATATAAAACATCAAAGCCTCAAAGAACTTTGGGGAAGAATGTGTTAGTAGGGATGGAAAGTTAGTTGGGACAGGGATCTTTAATTTAGGGAGATAGCTATATAAGTCATAGGCTGGGTTATTATTGGAGCTGTTAAAAAAGATGTGCTCCAACCCACATTCGCAGAGCAAAGTGTGTCTGATCCAAATTTTGTGGAGGAAGACCGGGGAACAACAATGACCATAACGGAGACGGCAAAGAATATACATTACCTTCTTGGATATTTTTATAAGGATAAAACCAACGCAGGGATGTAATATTGTATTGTGTGATTAAAAGCACCTTTACGTTTAATTGAATTTTGCCACTGCACCTGCCATGAGGATGAGACGTAACAGTATCCTTAGCAAGAGCATCAACATATTCGTTTTCTCTAATGCCACAATGGTGCCGATTCCCTTGTTCACAGACTAAACTAAATTTAAGTTGAATGCATCTTTTTCTTTCTATTTCATTATGAAAAGGACAGCGATAAAATATTAGTTTAGTCCTGTCAAATTAGTCAGCACCTGACGTAATTTGATATAATTTTAGTAGTCAACTTTTTAATCACGTCTAAACTTGTATGGAGTAGTGTAAGGCGCTGATTAATTTGACAGGACTAAACTAAAATTTATCTTCTGTCCTTTTCATAATTAAATAGAAAGAAAAAGATGCATTCAACTTAAATTTAGTTTAGTTTGTGAACAAGGGACTCGGCACCAATGACTTGGAATCCAAACCAAATCTACGGTTTTGTGTTTCTTGGCACAAGAGAAAAGTTACTTTTTGATTTGAAGCAGGTTTAGACGGTGCAGTTTCCCCTTAAAAGGACTTTGCTCGAAAGCTTCAAGCAAATAGGTGACTCTGTAAAGATGACACCAAAACTTATGCTATGAGCCTCTATAAATAAACACGCTTCTAACTCACTTCTCACTCACCCGTAAACACCGATGATTGTACAGGGCTTTTGAATTTTAAGATGAATTTGGAGTTTTGGTAGTATACCGCAGTACCAGTGCAACTTGCATCTGTTAATTTAGAGGCGTCCGTTTTTTCACGGAGGCCTCTAAATTAACAGACGCAAGTCTTTCGGAATTGTACCACCGCTCACCAACCGCATTGACCGCAGAAGGAGTCTTTTTCGATATGCCAATATTGTAGAAAATATCTTGCTTAAAACATAAAATTTCACAGTCAAATCTGAAAATAGGAAGTTTGGGTAACTGAACAATAAGGGAATCGAAATTTTGATAACAACGGAAGGATTTTAAAAAAAACGGGACTTCTTTATGGTTGCAATAATTGGAACTTCGGTTTGCAACACCCAAGACGTCCACTTTTTTAACTAGAGGATGGGTCGGGATTGGTATGAGATGGATTCGTATGGAATGGGATGGATTTAGTAATGACTCTAGCCCAAAATCTTGATGCTAGATACTGTCTTCTCAAGACCAACGCTGGTTCTGCGCACTCTACCTGCAATGCGTTAATTGGTGAGGACTTCTTACAACCCGATATGATCCGTAGACACTTAGCCTGAATTCTGTCCAACCTTGCCAAAGAACCTTTATTGCAAGGAATTAAAAGAAAAGATCTGCAATCCAGAACACTCCGGATTAAGGCAATATATACCAATTTTATGGTGAAGGGATGTGCGCCTACCAGACACCAGCAAGCACTTTTGATACGGGAATAGTTCTCTCACATCTATTAACTAAATAATTTAGGAGATGTACACTCAATTCGGAATCTAAAAAAAAAAAAACGTTGCTTTTGGAGAAACCGGTATACCATGCCCTTGGATGGCCACTGAAACTTGTGGGATCAGCCTCCTGCGGGAAAATACAACTACAGCACTTTTGGGGCCGACAAACTCAGACCGTGGGAATTTAGCCATTGGTTTAGACTAACTGCGTTATTGTTGACATATAAAGCCAAGTCGTCAGCATTGGAGAATTTGACAATCGTTATTGAGGCATGAACCGATGTCAGCTGTATATAAATTACACAGTAAGGGGCTAAAAACTGAGCCTTGTGGTAGACCCTTCCATGACATCCTGACCTCAAATTCTTTACCTGGGACTCTCAAAACCAAAGATCGAGACATAAAAAAACTACAGATGCACTGTACCGTTCTTTTCGGTATTCTCAGCTGCTGCAATTTTTGCCTGAGAATGGGAAGAAAGACAGCAGAGAAAACGTCTAACTGCCGATCCCAATAACGTATCTTTCACCAATTTTGGCGTACTGGAGATATAAAAACCTAATAACGTGCCAATAATCTTTCAGAGATTAAGGAATCCTACCGGCCTACGTTATCTATCGAAGAGAGGGTGTATCGCTTACTACGGATAGCTATTTGTATGAAAAAGCCAAAGTATGCCTCCTTATAACATGTTGACAGCTATTTGTTTAACAGGACACTTACTATTAAAGATGTTGTAGCTTTATCCACCGAATTGCATGATAAACGTTTGCTATATGCGTAACTATGTATGCAAAATACAATTGTTTACAAAAATACACTTTTTAAATAATCATATACAGCATGTCCGGTTCAAGTGAAAGCACGCTAAGCGAAAGTGATTTTGAAATCGTAACAGAGTTATCCGATTGGAAAAATGATTGCGAGATGAAAATGATCTTCTAATATTCAAAACAAAAAGAAAAAAATGCTGCATTGACCACAATAATATGAGCAAATTAAGTTGTTATAAACTGACATAAAGATTTCGTTCAAATAAAACAGCAGTGAGTAATTTACTCAACGAAATATAACCTCATTTAAAAAATCGCCCAAATGAAACTGGGTGAAGGGTAGTTCCTGCATTAGTTAGTGCTTCCTGACGGGAAACATGGACAATAAAAGGTCCTTTATCCAGGGCTGTGTACTTCGAAGGATTTGGGACTCAAGATTGCAAGCCACATCATGCAAACTGGGTTAATGGGTTGGGGGTGGGAGTTTGGTAAGACGGGGAAAAACCAGATAGTGGGGTAGTATAATAGGTATGTCATGAGGGTCAGGGGGTATAATATTCCTATCCATATTATAAAATAACTGAAATTATTAATTCACTAATAACGAATCTATACGAAAAGATAGTCTAATTACAATGAATTAATTAATTCATTGTAATTAGACTTTCAGGATGCCTAGGTGAAGTACTCAAGAAAATCCAGGTACCAGGAAACACAACTTTATTCTTCCATCACCTTCTTGTACCATTCCTCAAGTCACAATGTTCAACCGACCATGGATACTTCGCCTGGTATTCTCTTCCCGTGACAGCTGGGTCACGTGGTTGGCCTAAGTATACGTCATCAGTTGCGATGCGGTTCTCAAAGTTTTTTAGTGGGGAAAAAGATAAAAATAATACAACGGGTACTCAATTTTTATAATTTTCAATAAATTGAAATAATTGAGACTTTTTGTATTTTTTTACTTTGCTTCTTTTTTAATTGATTGCATATTATGGTTGTATTATTAGTTCCCTTACTCGTAGATAGGTCCTCGTTCGAACTAAACAGAGTTTTACTTCATAAGGAATTTGAGGATACAAGTCCTTTGTAGCATCATGAACAATCCGAGTCAAATTAGTGAAAATGAATTTTTCATCGTGCAACGATTCACCGTGGTATTTATTAAATTCTCTCTCCATTATATCAGCAACCCTGATCAATTCTTTGCAAGGGTAAATTAGTTTTCCCCTCTACACAAAAAAAATCCAATCGTTTATCATTTAGATATCGATTGTGAAGTCATAGTAGTCAGTCGATACAGAAACGAAAAAGTTCAAAATTACGCTATTATTATGTATTCTGAGTCCACAGAGACCCGAAAAACACTGATTAATATTTTAGATGAGCCCAAAAGGCCTTGAAGACAGAGCCGTTAAACCTTATTTGAAAAAAAAGACGTCAACATCACTTGAAAAAAAATACATCTGTATTGGCTGTATGGGCCAAGATCCCTTTGCCTGTCCTTAATTAGGACTAAAAAAAAACAACCAAAAAAAAAATCACCTACAAAACAAAATAAAATAATAAAATGGACCAACTTAGTACACGACGAAAACCTAATAGAACGCAATTAACTCGACTTGAAAAATAAGTCAAAAACTAGTTAGGTTAGGTTATGTTCGGGCGTACAGCCGAATTAGCACAACTATGCCTTTTATGGAATTTACAACCGTAGATAAATGAAATAATATGTAGAAAGGTACTTACCAGTTCTTATTGTTGTTTTTGGTCTACAATATTAAAGCCACTCATTTGCTATCATCTCTTCTTTGGGTAAAGAAAAAAACCTTATTACTCCGCCTTTTTTACTTCTGTTTTTACAGTTTAGTATGGAACAATTAACCTTTTTTTTTCTTGCGTATCTTTCAAACACAGTTTTTATAGTATCTAATGTTTGGGAACCACAGTATTTTGCTCACCGAGCGAAACAACGCTATAGGTATGAGCGACACGACGATAGTGATGAAATGGGGAGCTGTTAGTATGACACTTGTCAATTCGATGTGTGGCTACTGTGTGTGATTGAATTACCTGAGCAAAATGCATTTTTTAACTTATCAAAGCAATTATGAACTAATAAATAAATATGTTAATTAATTTAAAACTAAAAAGATGAATCACAAGAGTTACTAAATAGTTAAGCTAGTTAGTAATTTATTTTATTTTTATTAACTAATTAAGAAAGACCCTAAATTTACTGAAACGGACAATCAATGGCAACACTTATCGTGACGTAGTCTTAGGCCATCGTGGGAAGAGAATACCAGGCGAAGTATATTATTATACCATGCAACCGACCTTTTCCACTTCCCAGGTTTTAATAATTTTTGAAGTTAGTAAAATTGAGTTCTGTGATTGGTTAACGATTAAATGTCGTCAACCAACCACAGATGATCATGTGCAGGCCTCTGATTGGTTAGCCAGTCAGAAGCATCCAACGACCAACTGACAAACTAAAGTGTTGTCAGTACAAAATATTTGGATCAAATAGTTACTGGCCTGGAAACTAGTCTTTTTGCATTTAAACTTAATGAAATGTAAATGAGCGAACCATAACAATATTCATATTGAATGTGGCCAATACCGCTAAAATACAAACAAAACAAACCTGATGACAGGTACCCACGAGACAACATACAAATAAACACAATAACAAATCACAATAAACGCAAAATCACAAAGAAACAGCCAAAATTCTGAACACACGTGTTACCTAAGAGCACACTGTGGCGAGAAATCGACTACCAACTTAAATTATCTGTGTATTCAAATGACAACCGTCATTCTCTGACAATCGTATTCTCTAGTTACATGCTCTGTGAATCGTATGAAATCGATGAAGGGTGTAAACCTCGTGTAAACTTTGCATAATAATTAATTTCCCTGACTTTACAAAGCAAAGGAAGTGCGGGAAAAAGAATACTTTATGTAAATCACTCGGGTTTTTTATTTCGTTTTCTTTCTGCTTTAAATCTACCCAAATTGCTACAAAATTGAAAGATTTAATTACAGTAGGTACAAATTGCGAGCCGATTTCGCGACGAAATTAAATGACCTCAAAGGGTACAAAATAGCCAATTTTTACTACCCAAAGCGGTGTTGACCGTGCCCAAAATTGAATGTCTCCAGAGTATTTTTCTAAAAGTTAATTAACTTTTAATTAAAAAGAAAAACAAGCTTTACAAACGGTGTTGGAAGGTATTGAACTGAAAGTACCAAATAGGTCGGTTTGATTACGATGTAGAATGTATTTCCCAAAGATCTTTTGTCGAAGATATTCACAAACAAGAATGAGCAAGTCTGCTGAAGCCTACAATATAAATATTGCCAACTATCTATTCTACCATTGAGGAAAAACAACTCTAAATTCTTGTAAGCTCTATACACAAAAAGGAAAGAAATAAGTATATAAGAGGAAGTTCAAAGAGGCGCCAGTCACAGAAAAGTAGAAACGGAAATCATTTGGCTTGGTTTTGGCACGTAATGAGGCAACGCAAATGACTAAAAGAGTGATGAATATAAATGTTGATGGACGGAGAAGGAGAGGAAGGACCCAGAAAATATGGATGAGGAATGATAGTTATTATGAAAGAGAAGGGAGTGAATGACAGCGTGATGCTAGACAGGGTAGAAAGGAAGAAGAAAACGTGTTGCATGAACCACAAGTGGATTGGGACAAGGGCCGGACAATGATTATGACACAAAATTCGTGCTCAGAGCGTTACTGAGTCCGGACCGTCCATGTCATTAGGATGAACGGCCCGGTGCCCGAAAGACACAGACCCTGGCAGACGTGGATAGACCGTCAACCGTAATCCATATACATATAAGGTCCAAATAAAATACCTTGACAAACTTTTACAGGGAACGAATCATGAATATTAATAACTTTCAGTATAGAACAAACCCTGAAATATAAAATTAAAAGCAGCAGCCCCATACAACTTGATCAAGGTACTTGAACAAGGTAATTCATTTTTGTATATTAGAGAAAAAAATGCATATCCATGAGTACTGTGAGTAGGTACCTTTTTGTTTTTTTTTTAGGGTGGGAAATCGTCAAATAACTTCTACCGCTCTGGGCAGAGCGGGAGGGCGTGTCAGACTCTTACTGACTAAAACCCACCCGAGTACCTTCAGTTGCCTGTGCTGGGGGCCACGGTAACCCTTTCGAACTTTCCCGCTGGCAGGCAGTAGCCCTAGCGGACCCCGCCATTTGGTGCTGACATCTCTTTGAGGCGCGCGTAGAATAACTTTTTGTTTTTTTTTTTAGGGTGGGAAATCATCAAATAACTTCTCCCGCTCTGGGCAGAGCAGGAGGGCGTGTCAGACTCTTACTGACTAAAACCCACCCGTGTACCTTCAGTTGCCTGTGCTGGGGACCACGGTAACCCTTTCGAACTTTCCCGCTGGCAGGCAGTAGCCCTAGCGGACCCCGCCATTTGGTGCTGACATCTCTTTGAGGCGCGCGTAGAATAACTTTTTGTTTTTTTTTTTAGGGTGGGAAATCATCAAATAACTTCTCCCGCTCTGGGCAGAGCAGGAGGGCGTGTCAGACTCTTACTGACTAAAACCCACCCGTGTACCTTCAGTTGCCTGTGCTGGGGACCACGGTAACCCTTTCGAACTTTCCCGCTGGCAGGCAGTAGCCCTAGCGGACCCCGCCATTTGGTGCTGACATCTCTTTGAGGCGCGAATTAAGTAAGCGACAACGGAAGTATTTAAAAAATAACTTTATTCCGACAGAGTTACAGCTAAACAGTAATTACCTTAATCTAATACAATATTGATCTTATATACTTTCTTTATTGCTAACGTAGTACATGCATGGCGTGATCAGGTATGACGCATGTCCTAGATAATCAAGGATGCTGATCAAGCGGTGGAATCTTAGGAAATAATACCTCTATTATTTACTTATTAGCTGACGAAGCTAATATTGGTAGATTGGGGTTCCTTAACTCCTCCCTCCCCAAGAGAGAAATTATCCGAAGGTGTCGCAGACGGTTTCGGAGAATTTCGACAAAAGAATAGAAACTGAAATTTATACATTATAAAGATAACTATTGCTATTACAATAATTACATACTCGCAGATAGTCCACACACTAATTCCTATTGTCACCGTTTGGGTCGTGTCGTCTATTTCACAAAATTTTGCACTTTGTAACACTTCTTTCACATCACTAAAGTCCACATTTCTTAGATCCACTTTCTTTGATCTTCTCTGGATGTCCTGTTGTAGCTCTGGCATCTGGATCAATGGCAGCTGGAGACTAGAAACTGTAGTGTTTGTGGTAGCGGCAACGATGACTTCGCCTATTTGTGTCTCGCATTGTTGGCCAGGCGACACGATGTAGGTCCCAAGCACAGTGTATTTCATAATTTCTGTATTGCAATTCTCGGTGATGATGAGATTTTCTTCTGAGTAAACCAACCATTGTTTGTCGGTTACTTTTTGTATCTTAGTTTTCTCTATTTCAATATGGTTCTGTATGCAGCTTTTGTAGTTGTTCTTCATTAACATTATTTGTTCAATGCAGGTCTCAGTTGGATACTGGGCTAGATTAGTTTCAGCGCAAAGAAATTTGCCATTTTCAATCTCAGCACATGGGCTTACCACGGGCATGTATTTCAATCTATTCACCATAAGGTAAGGGTATTTGGGTATAATAGTAAAAGTATTTGGAGAATGGAATATAGGAATGGGTATAACCTTGTAATAATTATATGTTTCGTTATCTATTAGGGGGACTTCTAAAACAAAAACTAACATGTTGTTATTTATATATGATTTAAGTATGATATTACGTTCTAATTTTATTAAATTACGTTTGCTTACTGGGTATATAGTTCTAGCATGTTTAGCAATGACTTCTAACGTATTATATAATTCTGTACTATTTATAATGGATTGGTGCAATGTATTTAATTTGCTAAAGGCTATTGCCGTCTCAATCTCTTGTATGTTTTCGTAACAAGTTCGAAAGTTATTTAAAATTTGATACATAGTATTCAATATTTGGAAAAGTTTGTTAAACCGGAACTCCTGTTCAACTAATTTTCCCATTTCATTGGTATGTAAACCCAAGTTTTTAATATTTGAATTTATTATTTCAGAGTTATTTACTAATTTATCAAAAGCCTTTTGCATTGATGATACTTTACGTTCGACTACATGCTCTTTGTTCTGAATCATTAGAATTTCTCTATCATATTTAATTGCATCATCTTCATCTAAATTTCCAGAAATAGCTTTTACAAGTGAGCCTAATGGGTTGAACAAAGCTCGTTTATTTCTGTAATGAAAAGGTAATATTTGAAAAAATCTATCCTTAGTTAGTTTAATTAGATATTCTATTTGACTTTCTATTCCTACGGTTTCGTTACTAACTCTGTTTTCCTTAATTTTTATTTTTAAATCACTAAAATCCCGAATGTTATTATCTATTTGTAAGCCTAATGATTCTAAGTCTACCGTTTTATATATGGTCCAATAACTATTCCTCTTCACTGCTGCTCCCCGCTTTATCGCTGCTATCCCCGGATTCTGACCGAGGTTTTGGAGGTCCAGCGTGAATGTTGATACCACTAGTACCAGAAGTACCAGGCACGATCTGTGGAGGACGTTTTACATTTTTTAAAGCTACTCTAGTTTTCCTTTTCTTTATTTCTACCGGCACTATATTTCTTTCAACTTCGCCAATTACTTTTGCTTTTTCGTATCGCGGCTTTTCTTTAGCTTTTCTAATCCTAGTATCTTTCATATAAATATTATCGTCTGGCTCAAGTACCGGTGGTGTTTCACCACCTTTTTTATTTATCACTTTAATTTTGTCGGATTCAATTTTTTCTGTTATGAATTCATAAAGTATTTTAAGGCGTTTTCTGTGATGCAATAATAGTTTCTGAGTTAAATTCTTTTCTCTATCCACGTTAAATACATTATCTGAATAAGTATGACCAAATACCAATTCAAAAGGCGTAAAATCTGTCGCTGAATGAATGGTGTTGTTATAAGCCATGATGGCATATGTCATAACAGATGCTGCATCTAAATCGCTTTTATCGTATTTTGCTAAGCGGTAAATTTCAATAATGGTAGAATGAAACCTTTCTACTATTGCCATTGAACTGGGATTGTTTGGAGTCCCAATATGGAGTTCAATTTTGTACAAGCTTAACATTTCTTTAATCAAAGCATTATTGAATTCTGTACCGGAATCACAACTAATTTTCCTAGGCAGACCATACATGCTAAAATACTTAATCAATGCCCTAACTATCTCTGGTGTACTCCTATTTGGTACCTCTATGGCTTGGGCTAACTTACTAAATGCATCTACTACAGTTAAATAATATTTCCCCTCTATATATAATAAATCCATAAAAGCTTCCTGAAATGGGCTAACCTGCGTTTGTGTTAACTGAATGTGAGGTTTCATCGGCTTTCTGTCATATTTCATGCGTTTACATGTTTCGCAAGCGTTTATGATTGCCGTAACTGTCTCTTTCATGTTTGCCCACCAATAATGTCTTTTAAGTTTGGCTAAAGTTTCTTTAATACCTCTATGACACGTTTTCCCTTCGTGGTATTTCAAAATAACTTCTTTTTGATCTTCTTCCGATTCTGTCAAATTCGTAACTCTTTCCGTACATTCTGTTAACTTAACTGAATCCTTTTTAAATAATTTAATTACCATGTTTGAAAAAGTTTTTCTAAATGATGGATGTTCAAAGTATATAAAGTACTTATGTTTTGGGTCTATATACTCTTTCAAGAAGTCTTTAACTAATTTATCGTTATTTGTCGGTAAGTGAACTTCAAGAATTTTTTGTTTATTATTAGAAATATCTTTTACGACCAATTTATCTTTAAACCATGAATGAATTAAAATCTGTTTTGGTTTAGTATCGACAGCTTCGTTTAAAATAGGAATGCCTTCGTTTTCTCTATTTGAAACTGAATTGGCAGTGACCCCATCATCAGAATCCGAAAGTTCTATCGTCTCTATTGGAGTTTCGAGGTCTTGCAATTCGTTTTTTATAATTTTTTGTATTCTTTCTTGCCTATCTCCTACATTTACAAATATTGAATCTAAATCGTCGTCAATTGCATTAATCTTAATCCTGGATAATGCATCTGCGTTCGTGTTTTGAGGGCCCTTCTTATATTTTATTTCGAAATCGTATTCTTCTAACCTTAATCGCCATCGCGTGAGTTTACTATTGGGCTCTTTCAATGAATACAGCCATGCTAATGGTCTATGGTCTGTAAATATGGTAAACTTATTACCATACAAATACGGTCGAAAGTGCTTAACTGCCCATATTATGGCTAATAGTTCTTTCTCGATAGTGCTATATCTTGATTCTGTGTCACTCAAAGTTCTACTGGCATATGCTACAGGCTTATCTGAACCTATTGTTCCTTGTGACAATACAGCCCCGATTGCAAAATTTGATGCATCGGTGGTTAAGATAAAAGTTTTACTAAAATCAGGAAACTGTAACAAAGGTGCATTAGTTAAAAGCTTTTTGCATGTCTCAAAGCATTCTTTATATTCTTCATTAATAACAATTTTGCGACCTTTCTTTAAACAAGCTGTTAATGGTCTAGTTATTTTAGCAAAATCTTTTATGAATTTCCTATAATATCCGATAAGTCCTAAAAAGCTTTTAATCTGTGTAACCGTTTCTGGTATGGGATACCTAAGAATAGCATCTATTTTATCATTATTTGGCTTCAAACCCTCATTCGTAATAGTATGCCCTAAATAGAGTACTTCCTTTCTAAGAAAATGCGACTTATCTAATTGAACTTTTAAATTTGTTTGACGGAAGCGGTCAAAAACTGCTCTAAGTTTTTCTACATGTTCAGGCAAACTTTTTGAAAAAATTATGACGTCATCAAGGTATACTAGGCAATGTAAGCCTTGAAGGCCTCGTAAGACGTTATCCATTGCTCGCTGAAAGGTTGCGGGTGCTGTCTTTAAGCCAAACGGCATCCTGTTAAATTCGTAATGCCCTGAAGGTGTGCTAAATGCGGTTTTAGCTCTATCCTGCTCCTGGACCTCTAATTGATGGTACCCGCTAGCTAAATCAAGGGTTGTAAAGTAGGTACTATTACCTAGCATGTCAAATAAATCGTTAATGTGGGGCAAGGGGTATTTGTCATCCGTTGTGATTTCATTGAGCCGTCTATAGTCAACTACCATCCTCCATTTTTGTTGGCCTGATGCGTCTAACTTTTTTGGCACCAAATGTACGGGAGCACTCCAGGGAGAATGCGATTCCTGGATAATGTTATCCCTTAACATCTTCTCAACTTGACTCTTAATTTCTTTTGTTTGAATAGGGGGTAACCTATGTGCCTTAATGTTTATTGGGTCTTCATTCTTTGTTCTTATTCTATGTTTAACCTGATTTGTGAAGGTTAATGGAATATTTTCACAATAAAATATATCTTTGTATTCTCTACAAATTCCCTCAATAACCGTACGTTCTTCTGAGTTCATATGATCTAACTGTAATTTTTCTAAATTCTTTGTTAGCAATCTGTCCACTTCTATATTATTATCCATGAAATTAACATTAACAGATGGGTTCTGTATGTATTGTTCTACTTGAAAAGGTCCTGTAACTACTAAAGTTCTATTTTGATGACTATAATTCTGAATAACAGTTGTTGCATAACCTTTAACACACGTAACCAATGCGGCGGGCATTCGAATCCCTTCCGTAAACTTTTTAAATTCTAATACAGCTTCCCCGTCCAATAAGTTGACCGGGAGCCTTACTCTAAGTTCACTACGAGATGGTAGATTATATACCTCTCTCATAGGCGGTGAATATACGATTGGAATGTCAGTATTTTTTAAATGTAATATCTGACTTTCCATATTAATCTTTGCCTGTAATTGCTTTAGCAAATTGCTACCTATTAATCCATCATACCTATCGTCAACACTATAGACATAAAACTTATGGAACTCTTTATTTCCAAACGTAACCGGTAATGGAATAACTGCCGTTTCACTATGAACGCTCGATGCGTGAGTACTAACTTCGAAGGGTTCATACTGTAAATAATTTTTAAAATATTTATTCGCTATATAAGGACTTATAAACGACCTAACACTCCCTGTATCTATCATAAAAACTGCTTTTAATTCTGGTATAGCTATATGTGGTAAATTTAAGCGTTTATTGCAGTTTATTTTTATTCGTTCTCTAGGGTAGAGGCCATTACGCAAAAATTTCCCGCCCCGGGATCTTCAGGAGAAAATTCCTGACACTCGTTATACGAATTATTTGAACTCTGTTCATCATAACTAGAATTATTTATGTAATTAACACGTCGCGAACTCGCAGTACGCATGGTGACATCAGTATTCGTACCCGACGTAGATGCTTGCGCTGCAAAATTCGACGTGCCCGGTGCATGTGTCGCGAACTGTTGGCTCTGTTGTGCAACCGGAAAAGATGACCTACTTGACTGCGGTGACGAATTATTGTTGTTTGTACGATTCAAACTATTTTGATTCTTTTGAATATTATTATGCTGCTTATAATGCCTGGACTGATGCGAATTGTTCGGTGTAGATGTGCTGTTTGTGGCATTATTCGGTACATGTGTACTTGATACGCTTTGCGAATCTTTCGTTTGATTATTAGATTCCGATGCATTTTGGTAATTAGGCAAATTAGGTCTATTAGTTCTACTAAAATTGCGCCTATCGTTTGTTTTAGAATCATAGACTGCCTGGAAGTTTTGTTCTTCTAAGACTATTTTTAACGCATCCTCTAATGTTGTAATGTCCCGCAAACGAACTAATCTAACTAGGAATGGCGGTAAATTAAACAAGAAAACATTCATTGCTCTGTTACTATAAATTATTTGCTTTGCCTTACGTAGAGAGTCATCAATGATAGTTTCTGATATTTTAGCGAATAAAACACTTCTCATCCGCTGTATTCTATGGCAAAAATCTAAATAACTTTCGCCCCTATTAATTCTACAAGATTCTAACTCCATTGCTAAACAATCCTCTGTGCGTGGATCACCGAAGTGTTGGTTTAACAACTTCTTCAGCTCATCCCACGTATCTATAGAGTCTCTTTCGCCTACCAAACTGGCTGCTTCGCCTGATAACCTACTTGTTAGCACATGAAATAAATATTCATTTTGGGCTACGGTTCCTTGGAACGTGGTCAAAATGTATTCACATTTTTTTATATATAAAGGTAACGTTCTAGTGTCGCCACTGAATATTGGTATGATGTTAACCAATTCCTGTGGGACACGGGTCACGTTTTCCATTATGAAAAAGTTATGAAAGTAATAAAGGCAACGGAAAAATCACACTAATGGGCTACTAAAATATCACTACTTTAAAATATTAATACAATTAAAATGTATGCAAATATTATTACGGCGTTGTCCAATCCCTAATAATACACACACATAGACTTATTACAAGGTTGGGATATAAATGGAAGAGCTGAGAGGAAGGTGAAAAAGATTTACTCACAATTCCGCAGCTAGCTTCATGGTCCCTGAACTACTGCTGTGGCTGGTCCTCTTCCGTAACTTGGAGTGGCTTCTTAATGAATTTATTTGTTCGGCGATCTCTGCTAAACCGTAGACACGGACGTCGGCTGCTCCACGTAGAATTGTATACACGGCAAACTGACTACAGAGATCCTACCGGCTGCGCCAATTAAGTAAGCGACAACGGAAGTATTTAAAAAATAACTTTATTCCGACAGAGTTACAGCTAAACAGTAATTACCTTAATCTAATACAATATTGATCTTATATACTTTCTTTATTGCTAACGTAGTACATGCATGGCGTGATCAGGTATGACGCATGTCCTAGATAATCAAGGATGCTGATCAAGCGGTGGAATCTTAGGAAATAATACCTCTATTATTTACTTATTAGCTGACGAAGCTAATATTGGTAGATTGGGGTTCCTTAACTCGCGCGTAGAACACAACGCGCCGTTGACCCGGGCCTGGTCCTTATCGGACGGCGAGCTGCCCATTGCTCGCCGTCCGCAAGCCCGCGCCTACGGTAGCCGGAAATCGGCTTGTAATTCCCGACGCCCAAGGCGTCTCCTGCGGCGGCTAGGGCCGTGAGGGCACGAATTTCGCGTCTCCCTCACAACCTGAGTCACCTGAAACATATTTTACTATCATAATACTCAAATTAAACAAAGATGTTTTCAATTTCATGTTATTTAAAAGTTATGTTATTTATTCCTACTGATGATTTGACTTACCTAAAAACCACATATTTTCGTTTCAGCCTGGTGGAGTTGTTCTAGGTGGGTCTTTAGTGGGTGGTGACTGGTGAGTCCATACAAAGGAGTCATGGCTTGCTCCGCCGCATGGCTACCATCAACACTTAAAATACTCAAATCAGAGTGGTAAGCCTAAACGAAAATAAAGGGTAATTATTATGGTTCTGTTAGTTTCATTATTTGATTATTGCTAGATTTTTAAGGTGACACAATAGGAGACGAGAAACGTTAATTTAGTCAAATATTTATCCTATCGCTATTGTTTAGTAATTGATATAATTTTATATATACCTACAACCTTATAAAAATGAAGTGCTATTAAAATAAGATAGCACCATATAATAAGATAACACAACATAATATCACACCTATACAGGGTTATTGGTAAAACACCATCAACCCCTTAAGGGGTCATTGTACTCATCATTATGAACAACTTTTAATATGCCACCAAATAAGAAATCGTGAAAAAAAATCTGCTGTTCCCTACATTTATGTTTGCAGAACTCATCAAAATGTAGGAACCATGCGATTTTTTTTTCTCATCTTGTCTTTTCACTTTTGTTTCGAATGAAATAGTCATGATGAAACTCGGGGAAGTCATCCTTTAAAAGGACAAAGTAGCGACATTTCGAGTAACTTTCAGGGAATGCTCTTCTTCTTCTTGCTTCTTCTTCTCTTTCTGTTTTGTGCTCGTGATTAGAGATCTCGTAGTTATTTTTACTTTTTTCTTAATTATTAGAGCTAATTATCTTTTTGTATGCACGTGTTCCTGTGACAAATAAATCTATTTTTCTTTCTTCTTTCTTTCTTTACCAAATTTAAGTCGCTGTGCCTTCCCATAAATACAGCCCTCGCACTTTATATCATCTTTATCATTAAGATTAATTCCCAGTTCCCTCTTGACAAGATCTTTGATGTATTTCTTGTTCTGGTGACCATGTCGTTCATGATATAGCTGGAGTGAGCTCGATGGATTAACAGCATAAATCTCTACAGGTTTTTTTGGTAGAACGACCTTCATTTGAAACGTCCTCCACTCTGCTTCCTGTTTTAACTGCTAAACTCTGACCGTTTAATTCCAGCCTGCACTTTTTGTGGTGAAAATAAATGTATTATTTTGCAGTTTACGTTATACAGCTAACATGGATAGCAAATTTTTTGTAAGCTTCGGTACATACAAGTCATCGCTCAGAGTTAAATTCATTATTTTGCCGTTAACTTTGGTTTGAACTACCACAGACCCGCTCCTTTCTGCAGGAACTGCAGTCCCATTTGCCGTTGTAATAGTGTATTTCGATCCAAAGTCCTCAAAATATGTGAATATGTCTCGCTTATTGGTAACGTGAGTCGTGGCACCATTATCCCACATACCAATTTTCTGTATCGCTTTCTTGAGAGCAAGTGTAAATGGACATAGACTTAGATAATAAGAATGCGACCGCCCATTGTGTCAACCTACGTAGAATTTCTACATTATTTTATATCTGTAATTTTTATGATGTGATAAAGAGTATTCTATTCTATTAGTTCAAACACGGAATTGCCCCTCTACTATTTTGTTAGAAATTATTTTGAGTATCCTAATATTTCCTAAGCATGGTTCCCCTACCCCAGACAGGGTTGTTGATGCGAGAATATTGTTAGCACAGGTATGCCCGGGTTCTGCCGGACAATGGGCCGTGTGTTACATCGCGTGGTGATCTAAGCTATCTACTGTGTTTCTTTTTTTATCTTCATGTCTCATGATTATTTATCTATCCCGTTTTGGGAGTAAACTGATTTTTCATTTGGAGTTTTTTTCTAGTAACGAGGGGGAAATTCCGTTATTTTTTGTAATTTTGTCGCTCAGTTTTCACGTTGTCGTTGGTGATGCTTAGCCATGGATAGCGAGGTGCAAAATAGCCGGTCTGGACCGTATAAATCGTGTTAAGTGAGCCGACAATAGGTGTAGTATCAGGTGGAATGTCAGGGTAGTGGAAAAATCCGTGAGGAAACCGGCATGTCCTAGAACTAAAAATTCGAAGACATGTGAGTGACATCTACCAATCCGCGCGTGGTGGTTTAGGGCCCACTCCCTCTCACAGAGAGGAGGCCTTTGTCCCGACACTGGGAATATTATGGGCTGATTATGCTAGATGGAATGGCATGACTTGCCTTACCTCATAAAGGATGAACATGATATAGTGCTGTTTGCAGACGACACTTCACTTTTATTTAAACTCAAACGTCAGCAGCTGGTTACTGACAATGTAAATAGTGCCCTCGCAAAAGTAGTTAACTGGTTTAATGTTAATAACCTTCTTCTTAACGAGAAAAAAACGAAATGTATTAAGTTTACGATACCTCATGTTAGACAAGTAGAAACAAGTATTCTCATAAAGGGTGAAGAGTTGAAACCCGAAAATACCACAGTATTCTTAGGCATAACTTTGGATGCCAAGCTTCAATGGGGCCCCCATATAGATAAATTGTCAAAGATGCTTAGCTCTGCAGCATACGCCGTTAGGAAAATTCGTGGTTTAACTGATTTAGAGACAGCCCGTTTAGTATACTTTAGTTATTTTCATAGTGTAATGTCGTACGGTATTCTGTTGTGGGGAAATGCCGCCGATATTCAGACGATTTTTGTTTTACAAAAAAGGGCAATTCGTTCAATTTATAAATTAAGTCCCAGACACTCCCTCAGAGACAAAGGTCATGGCCCATAATCCGACCCGGTTCAAAAATGTTTTTGTACAAAAACGAAAATGGTGGTAAATAATGCAAGCATATCCCACTTTTCATTATATGTAAAAAGAAAAAAATAATTCGTTGGAGAAATCTTGCAGCAGACCAATAAAAATTGGATAATAATTAGCGGTTTCGCCTGTCTGTAAATTATTTTATCCATGGAAACATGTCACTTGGGTAAAAAGTATACTATGTCCGACTCCAAATCAAAAAATATATATATACACGGCAATTTAATCAAAATCGGTTCAGTGGTTTAGACTTGAAAATGAAACAAACAAACTTATTTTGCCATTGTTTTGTTAAATAAAAATATCATCACACATAAAGCAAACTCGTTCGGTCAGGTAATATAATACACGTATATTGCTGTCTCTGTCTTACCCGAGTTGATAACCAGCTTTGTTGCGCTCACGCAATAATATAATGCACACATCCACAGCAGGTAATAAAACATCGGCGGCGTCCCCCTGACCTCGCCCTTCGCAGTCCTTCGTCATTCGTCGTTGTGATCTGTGCTTTCTCCGTGTTTCTATATTATTCCGATACAATTAACTACTTTGGCGTGTTTACTTGAGTGATTGTTTGCTTCTCGATTTGGATTTTGTTGACATGGAAAGACTTAATAGCTGTGTAACGTGTAACCGATCGGTTTTTTTTTTTTTCGATCGGTTTTCGATGTTTTCATACTAGGTAGATTACATTTTTTTATTATTATTCTTTCATGATCCCCATGAGCCACAGCAATGCGCCACTTATCATTGAAAAGTATAATCATTTGTCTTTGATTCCCGCCATATTTTATTTCTGTACGCCGTGGGTATATTTTTCACACTAAATGGGCCATTACCTTTAAAGGGATTAATATAATGACTGTGCCTTCTCAGTATATTTATGAAAATCTTTTGTATGCACATAAAAATATTAATCTGTTTAAAAAGTACAGTGATATCCATAATTTAAATACTAGGAACAAGCACAAATTTGTTGTTCCTACTACCAGGCTCAAGAAAATAGGTGGCTCGTTTAGATGCCAATGTATACGTTTTTATAATAAACTTCCTAGCCACATTCAAGCACTAAGCCTTAATAAATTCAAATCTTTTATAAAAAGGAAACTATGCCAGAATGCCTATTATACTGTCAAAGACTATATTGAGGACAAAAAGGCTTGGGATTGAGTTGCTCCAATAAAGCACAGGCAATGTTAATTTATTTTATTTCGCTAACTATTTTTACTTTTAATCTTTGCTATAAGTATCTATACTTATTTACATATACAATGACACTAATATTTACTGTATAAAGTGTTATATTATTTTAAATTATTGTGAATGTGAGGACTATGTGTGTTTTTGTTGCAGTTATAATCATGTTCTGACATTTTGAGTAGCTGATGCGGCCTACCCAAATGTCCTTTCTTTGGTATTGTTAGTCGAATCGTTGAGCTCCTTAAGTTCTGAGTTGAGCTACACGGGTACTGACAAATGCGTGCACTGACTGGACAGGTCCACTCAATCTGTGTGGTTCTTTCCTCAAAAGACCATTTCAGACACAAATCTACATGGTCCTCAAAGATTATTATAATATTATTCTAATTATTGTGAATGTGAGAACTATGTCGGTCATTGATTTATTTATATTTATTTTTGTATTTTTCTCGACGTAATCATGATCTGGCAGTTTGAGTAATTTATGCGGCCTACTCAAATGTCCTTTCTTTGATATTGTTCGTCGAATCGTTGAGCTCCTTGAGTCTAAGTTGAGCTGCACGATTACTGACAATTGCGTGCACTGACTGGACAGGTCCACTCAATCTGTGTGGTTCTTTCCTCAAAAGACCATTGCAGACACCGATCTACATAGCTTTCACATGACCTGACCAAGATTTTGTCTGGACTTTAAAAGAGACTGTGATCTCTGAGTTTGTTTCGGCCTTTCTTCTCAGAGTAGTCAGATAGGAAAAGCCGACCACATCTAGTTTAAAAAAAAATATGATTGACGTGTAAAAGTGTTTGTTCAAACCTACTTACAGAAATAAAATTATTTATCATTTATCATGACCAAAGTTTTCACAGTGAGATTTTTAAAGAAAAGACTGGCCAGACCAACCGGTTCACTAAACTAACATAGCTAAAATATAACCAAAGAAGAGACTTCCAAAGATGAAAATAATAATATTTATGGGTCAAACAATTTAGGAAGAAGACGCCAATATTTTCTTAAATTAAACCTAATTAAAGGCTCCCTTAGACACACTATATCTTAAACTGGGGGTCTACTCTCTAAGTCCATCAACGACGATACGGGCCCGTCCGAAAGTAGTTCGATACTTAAAAGTGAACCCTGCTCCCGATTAATTCGTTTTACTGGGCGGGCAAAAACACATCGGGAGTAAGGACCTGTCAAATCGTTTTGTCATTAATTTTTAGTTCGGGCCCCGGACTAATCTTATGTCCGTAAGTGATGCGGAGTAGGAAACATCCGTAACTTCGGGCGAAACTACGGACTTCGTGCTTTGGTAGTAGGCCCCCTCCTTTGTTGCCAGTTGACGTCATTAAAGAAAGAAAGAATAACGTTTATTTGGACACAGTACGTGAAACACCAAATACAAATAACGAAATTCAAAAGTGAAAATAATATTTTAACAACAATAGTGTGTCTCACGCTCATTATGCAGAGCGATGGCCGTTTTCCGTGGATGTGACGCATATTTTCCCGCAATTTGTTCTTTTTGTGTATGTGTTCGTTCTCTGCGTCATGTTTACCTCAAATAAACGTATTTTTTTAAGTTTTTTTTTCCTCTTTTGTGGCAGAAACTAGTATATAGAAACAAGCTATACAACAATCCCGAGTCGTTTACTATCATCCGTTAAGGAGTTCCATTGTTTATTTCCGAGGATATTCATCCAATCTTCACTAAAAACTAGACCAATTTAGGGGAACTCTTTTGAAGCAAATACGAATGCATATATTCTATATTTCGGAGTTATGCGGAAACATAATGTACCCATGTACATCTATATATACTATTATAATATAATAAAGCTTAAGACTTAGTTTGTTTGAGCGCGCTAATCTCTGGGACTACCAGTCGGATTAGAAAAATTATTTTTACATTTGATATCCCATTTCTTGAGGATGGTTACGGCTATTTAACATCACGCTGCGACCCTTAAGAACCGAGCAAAAATAAAAAAGTCAGAAAGAACTCTAAGCGAAAACAAAGTAGGAATAGCGCGGGTGGGCGATGCGATGCGACGCGGTGGGTTGGGGAACAAGAACTTTCACGCCGACGAAGTTGCGGGCAAAAGCTAATAAAAAAAAATATACGTACAGCACAAACTCCTTTTTAAAAAGCCGTTTAAAAAAAGGTTAAATCACAAGCATACTTTTTCTTTATGACATTTTCGTACATGTTCGATCCATCAAAATATTATGAAAAAATAATTTTGACGTACTTATAACTAAAGAATATTATTTTGATCTTTTACCTAATCCTTAAATTTATTTTTATGGCTAATTTACAGTTATACACTGATTGCAAAATATGTTATCGTCCCATGTTTCGAATGGCTGCGATGCTATTGTCTGTAAATCAAAATGTAACTTTTCGAATTCCTATAAGATATTACGCAGAGGAAAAAAAAGGCTCTGCACCACCAGCACCAAAAAAGCAGATAGACCCTCGTAGAGTATTTAAAGTATATCGATATGCAGGGATACTTTCGAGAGAGCAGCCAAAGATTCAATCGTATGAACTCGATATCTCCAAATGCGGGCCAATGGTTCTCGATGTGCTAATAAAACTAAAGGACATGGACCCAACACTCTCTTTCAGAAAGTCATGCAGAGAAGGCATCTGCGGCTCTTGCGCGATCTGCCTCCAAGGAAAGAACTGCCTCGCCTGCACCACGGCAATCCCTGCGTCGAAGACGATCACTATCTATCCGATACCGCACATGTACGTCATCAGAGACTTGGTCGTGGATATGACGCACTTCCTCGATCAATACGACAGCATCCGACCGTATATTGTGAGGAAGACTGGACCGTCGGGGATAGGGAACATTCAGTACCTAATGAGTGATCCCGACTGGCAGGTGTTCGTGGGTCTTTACGAATGTGTGTTATGTGCGTGTTGTGCGACTGCGTGCCCCAGCTACTGGTGGAATGGCCGGAGGTTCCTGGGTCCTGCTGCATTGCTGCATGCGTACAGATGGGTCATGGACCCCAGAGACGACGACACAGAGCAACGATTATTTGAGTTACGTGACGACTTTAAGGCTTTCCGCTGTCACACCATTATGAACTGCACCTTAGCATGTCCTAAGAACCTGAACCCGGGTCTAGCTATTGCTAAATTAAAGAGGTTAATCTCTGGCCTAGACAAGAAACCTAGGCCTCAAATGGATCCCTTGGGAGGAGCTGATGGCGGCACCTCCTTCGAAGCATGTGTGCAAAGCTCCAAAAACCGGTGTAAAAAATGAATTTTATTTGTAATTTTTATTTTGATACCTATTATTTAAAATATTTTGTAGTTATTTATATTTTGCTCGATTGATTACAATAAGCTCTAAGAGCCGCACCTCACTGAGACGCCATAGCGGCGCAGCCAAGTCGCGCTGCCAAGTAAATTCATTCAGCTCTGTGGTCTATGGTGGGTTTACGCAGATCCCAAGTACATAGGAACCAAGAGACGAAGGCAGGATGATGATAATGCTTGATAAAGTACACCAGAAAAGCACTATTACAGTTAGTGCAGTGTTCGCTTGGCTCCCTTATTACGTGCAGCAGAGGTTCGATTCTTGCTTTTTTTTTAGTATTTTATTGTTATACATTTCATAGTAAGCACCTTCGTACCAAATTTGAAATTTTAGGAAGCTAACTAACGGCACTTTTCAATTAAATAAGAGTTGTTCCACTGTTCGTTTTTCTTACCTAGTGTAATTAATAATAATGTAACTAATAATATGGCCACGGAGTCCTAATCTTAGTCTTGCTTGCCATATATTTTTCTTGGTTGGCAACAACAGACCTTGACCCCGGAATAAGGGCGAATGAAATATCTTAGCTGGGGGAACCTATCAATCAGTCCTCAACACCATTAATCATACAAACGGATGTATTGATTCTACATAACGCCACAAACTTTGAGCTGACAGTATCATCACATTCTGCAACTGATTTTGAACTCTTTCCTGAAAGAATTACGAGTTGCTTGGTTGCGAGAACCAAATAAAGGAACACATTCTTGCTGCTAACCAGTTAGTGGAAATGTGTAATGATGAGACAGCCAGAGTGGACCCGGTGACTTTGAGCACCACTCAATATTCTTGTCAAGAGGAATCCAACCTTGAGGCTCTCCAACCTAAGGCAACGGAGGAGCCGTCCCAGTCAGGAAGTGATCAGGCATCTATTCCCAATCAAGATCCACCAGATAGTGAACAAGGTTCATTGCAAGTAGTTCAGACAGAAGTTAGCTCCATTATGTTTTCTGATAGTTTTGGAAAAGGGTTAGGAAAATTACTTAGCATCAATCTGAGTCATTCTTCTCAAAACTATTGCATGCCTCAGACTTCCTATAAAAAAAATTTGATCCAAATGCCATTATTACTGTATTTATAGGTAATAGTTTTAATGTTACAAAAGAAGATATCACTAATAGTGTCACCAAACTTTTGAAGTTAAATTGTAAGAAAGTAATTTTGTGTGCTTTTCCATACTTTGAGCACTTGTCAAATAGGCAAAACAACGAGATTCACATGTTAAATAATTACATGCATTTCCTAGTTAGTCACCATAGTGACAAGTTTATATTTTTTGACACCAACATTTTTGTTGATAAGCTAAGATCGACTAGGGATACTGTGTATCTGCCCATTAGTTTTAGACATCAAATAGCTAGGCTATTAGCTTTTAATATTAACCCAGACATAATTAGTATGTCGAAGTCGTCTTTATTTAGCACCACAATTAGTAATAGTACTAATGTTAAGGTGATTAGCTCAAATATTTTAAACTAGTTTGTAAGACAACAGAAGGTACCACTAACAGTGTAGTTATACAAAATAACAAAAAGGTATTTTCTAGCACTAAACCAGCTATCTGTAAAAAAGGGGCTAAGCAGAAATCCTTGAAATTATTTCATCAAAATATTCAAGGTTTTTCTTCGAAACAATTGGAAATTGAATTGTTTTTGGAAAAAACAATGTTTGACATTGTTTGTATATCTGAGCATTGGTTAAAAGATTCTGAAATGTTAATTAATTATGAGAATTATAGTGTGGCCAGTTGTTTTACCCGAAAATCAATGCTGCGTGGTGGTTCACTAATCCTAATTAAAAGATGTATTAAATCTAAAACTCGTAAAGACATAGTTGAACTATCGGTTGAACATAGCATTGAACTGTCTTGTGTTGAGCTAGATAAGCATATTATAGTGTGCGTTTACAGACCCCCAAATTATCAAAACTACTCTATATTTGAGTCAGTAATGGAAGATGTTTTGGCAAAACTTGCAACTGGCAATAAATCAGTAATTATCTGTGGTGACTTTAACATTAATATTTTAGAAAATAATTCAAATACCAGTAGATTATTAAATTTGTTTAAATCATTTAATTTGTCAAATGTGTTTGTAGAACCAACCCGAATAACTACAACTACAGCTACATGCATTGATAATGTATTTTGTTGCTGCGACTATTTAGATAAAGCCATCGTTAATTATCTCCCTTCCGATCACAGCGGTCAAACCGTAACTTTTGAGTCCAACATCATAATACAAAAACTGCAGATACAATCCAGACCAATAACATCTGTTAATTTAAATAATTTTAATAACAGTTTAATTTGTAAGTTGAGTAATCAGGACCTTACAATGAACAATGTTAACATTTTGTATAAAGAATTCTTTTCGGTAGTCCAAACAGAGTTCAATTATTCTTTTAAGAAGAGCACTAAAAGTATCTGCCCTAAGTTTTTATTTAGTGACTGGGCAACTAAAGGACTTAGGAAAAGTAGGGAAATACTTTTTGAGCTATATGGCCTTAAGCCTTATATTAACACGGAAACATTTAATAAGTATGTTGCTACTTACTCTAAAATTTTTAAGAACACTTGTAAGGCAGCCAAAGCCTCGTACATTAGCAACAAGGTCAAATCAGCAGACAATAAAATAAAGACTGTTTGGAAAATTATCAATAATGAAACGAACAGGAACAAAAAGCATAATTCTGATTATACACTGGAGACGACACGTGGTCTCATTTGCGATAGCAAAGAAGTTGCTCAAGAATTTGTAAATTTCTTTACCAGTATCCCAATTAAAACTACTGACACTTTAAATTCCTCGCCCACGCTCGCTTTTGATTTAGTAAGGGCGAACGTTTCGGTCTGCCCGATTGAATTTAACTTTAAGCATATTAACCCCATAACAGTAATAAAAGCTTTTAAGCAAATCAAGATCAAATTGACTGAAGATCTTTGGGGAATGTCCATTAAAGTCTGTACATCCATAATGGACACTATAGCGCCTTACTTAGCCTTCATATTTAATTTGTGTGTGGATCAAGGAGTCTTCCCGGATTTAATGAAATACAGTAAGGTAATACCACTTTTCAAATCCGGGGACAGCAAAGACACCAATAATTATAGACCCGTATCCGTGTTGCCAGTTTTCAGCAAGGTATTTGAAAAGGTAATGCTTAATCAAATGCTCATTCATTTTAACACAAATAAAATCTTACACAATCAACAGTATGGTTTCACCAAGGGACGTTGTACGACTGACGCTGGGGTCACCTTATTAAAACACATATTTACGGCGTGGGAAGAGGCCCAAGACGCCATAGGAATCTTTTGTGACCTCTCCAAGGCATTTGATTGCGTCGATCACGAAACCTTGCTCTTGAAACTTGAGCATTATGGACTTGGAATACTTGCGCTCAGTCTAGTAAAATCTTATTTAAAGGATAGGCAGCAGCAAGTTCAAATAAATGGTGTCAATTCACTTAGTTTAAAAGTAGAAATGGGAGTTCCACAAGGCTCGATATTGGGTCCTTTCCTCTTTTTAGTGTATATTAATGATCTACTCCATTTATTAAAAAATCAACCACAAATGGTGTTATTTGCTGACGATACTTCTTTAATTTTTAAGGTAGAAAGAAGTGCTACAAATTTTGACGACGTTAATAACGCCCTAATGCAGGTCCATAATTGGTTCACTGCTAATAATTTAGTATTAAATGGGAAAAAAACTAAGTGTATACGATTTTCTTTACCTAATGTCAAAAGTAGTGATTGTGAGATAGTATTGAATCAAGAGAAACTAGAATTCGTCGATAAAACTGTTTTCCTGGGGATCACGCTCGACTCGAGGCTTCAATGGGGTTCTCATTTAACATCTCTGGCGGGACGGCTAAGTTCAGCAGCATATGCTGTCAGAAAAATCCGTCAATTTACCGATGTAGATACCGCGAGGTTAGTCTATTTTAGTTACTTTCATAGTATCATGTCTTACGGTATTTTACTTTGGGGACGGGCTGCAGACGTCGATTCTATTTTTATTCTGCAGAAAAGAGCCATCAGAGCCATATATAATCTCCGCAGGCGCGATTCTCTAAGGGAACTGTTTAAGGTTATTAAGATCTTGACGGTACCTTGTCAATATATCTATGAAAACATCATGTACGTAAGAAAAAATGTACATCTTTTTACTAAAAGAGGTGATAGACATAATTATAGTACCAGAAATAGGGACCTATTAGTTCAACCAGGTTTCAGACTGGCTAAAGTGGACTCATCTTTCATGGGGTACTGTTTAAAATGTTACAATAAAATACCTCCCCACATACTTCAACTGAATGAGACGAAATTCAAAGTTTGTATAAAACGCACACTATGCAGCCAGGCATATTATAAGTTGGGGGATTATATCGCTGATAAAAATGCCTGGCTCAATGCTGGTCCTGCTCCACAACCACAACTAATTGATTAACATTTGAAAATACTGTTGGAGCTGCTGAAGATTGTAAGACTACCTTTGCTTTGTATAAACTCAATCTCCTTTGTATTATATAATTGCATAGGACAAGTGTGAGTACTATGTACTATCGAGCTACCATTTACCGGGTAATGTCTTTCATTGACTTGAATGTGTCCTGGCGGCTGATAGATGTCATGCTCACTCAAATGTCTCGCTGACGGTGGCGCGTGTGTTGGATCATTTAGCTCCCTTCAAAATGGTTGAGCTGAATGGTGCTGATCCATGCGTCATGTTCGTGAACGGGCGCTGTCAGTTGGGACTGGTCATCTCTTAGCCACCACGGCTTATTTTTAATTATTTTATTATGGATTGTTTTGTTTGAATTTATATTTGCTGTACACTGGACACTCAATGTGTACGTCTTATTTACATCGTTCTCACATATAATTATACCTATATACAAGATTAATGATGTAACTAATATTTATGTAACAATATAATTTAAAAGAGTGTCCATGGAGTTTCTTGCCCGTTCTTCTCCATAGGTACCTACTACGCTTTGGAATGGGCAACTAGCTTCATATTTCTGACTGACCGACCACTTGACAATTCAAAAGTGCCTGTAAATGGTTTAATTGAAATAAATGCTTTGAGTTTTGAGTTTTTTTTTTTAGCTGCATCAGTGCAATCGTTAGGACCTTTATCCGATAGATATAAAGATGGTTTTTGCCAAAACCAAGCCTGCCTCGTGGGCAATAAATGTGGGGGACGCCCAAACTCTTTTTGGAATCAGCACTTTTTAAACGTCAAAATACCATAAGGGTAGGTTCAGATGACAAGCGCTCAGCGCGCGTTGAACGCGCGTTGAATTTTTGTATAGTGTTCACATGGTGCGCGCTTGTCAGGCGTTAAACGCGCGTTGTTGCGGCCAGTTTGAGTTCTACATTTGTCGAAGATGGACGTAGAAACAGTTTTATCGGTGATTTTATACAGACGGCAGAAACGACACAACAGAAGACGGAGATATTGGGTTCACCCAATTTTGTCAACCAGGCTGACTGAAAGTCAGTACATTATTTTATATCCTAAGTTAAGGCAATTTGAGCCCAAATTCTTTAACTACTTCAGAATGTCCATCAAGTCATTTGATGACTTACTGACTCTCATAAACGATGAACTCGTAGCAGATAAAAACGCTGTGCGATATAGCATTTCACCGGAAGAAAAACTCATAATTACATTGAGGTAAGTTTTTTAATAATCAACATAATCTATAAATCAAATAAATCAAATCAACTTGTTTAGGAACAATTTTTTTAAAGAAAAAATAACATTTTGTTACTCGCAGAATAACTCTAACTCTGATTCATTGCTGACATTAGTTGGTGCTGGCGATGGAGTAGGTGTTACTGGCGATGGAGACCCCATTGCTGTAGTATAACCATAATGTGCAAAATTATTTGACACACTAGACTGCTGTGATCTATAATCATGATAACGAAAGCCTTCAACAGAAGCTGATGACTGATGACGCTGCTCTTGTGATGAATAATTTCTTCGTTGTGATACCGGGTAATTTTGATTTTCATATGTCTGTTGTTGTGGTCCTTGAAATTCATTTTGGTTTTGCAAAATTAAATTATAAATGGCAATTTTAGTTTGAAGTCGCCTATATTCCGGATTTTTTTTAATCTCTTTAACGAGTGACAAACAAAACAGCTTGTCTTCATCGTCATCTTCTTTTGGATGAGACACATTTTTCTGTGCTAAACTCTGCTCTAATATGTTTGCAAATCTTTCATCAGCAGGATTTAATTTTTGTTTTTTTCTTGAAGTAGATTTAGGACTCTTAAAGCCAGAACTTATTTCTACTTCAGCAACCTCTGACGAAGTTGATGCATTATCTGCATCGAAACTACTTTCTGTATCTTTGTTGGCAATTGATGCCTGTAGAAATCGTAGTCTATTATAATGAATATATGTCGAAGTTTTGGAAGCTCCTGATCCAGATTTGACAGTCTTTATTTTCTTCACCTCTCTCATATAATTATCCCGTAAACTCTTCCACTTTTTTTGCAGGGATGACGCTGAAAAAAAAAACAGTATTTAGTAGGTAATAGTTTATGTTTGTTTCCAGATATTTGGCCATTGGATGTTCATTTGGGACATTAAGCTACGACTATAGAATTGGCAAATCTACTGTGGCTACTATAATACCACATGTATGTGAAACTATTTGGAAAAAATTAAGGCCCGTTGTTATGAGTGAACCAACGAAAGAAAAGTGGTGTGAAATATCCACGATATTTGAAAAGAACTCAAAGTTTCCCAATTGTTTTGGAGCCTTGGACGGGAAACATATACGGTTAATCCAGCCTGAACACACGGGTTCTATGTATTATAACTATAAAAATTATTTTTCGCTAGTTTTATTGGCGCTAGCGGATGCAAACTATTGTTTTGTGTGGATTGACATAGGTGCCTACGGTAAAAACAGTGACTCAGGTATATTCAAGAATTCTTCATTGTACAAAAAGCTGACAGAAAGGTCATTAGATCTACCTGAGCCAAAGGCATTGTTAATACAAAATAGACCGACAACGTTGCCATATGTGATAGTGGCTGATGAAGCTTTTGGCATGATGGAGAATTTAATGCGTCCATATGGGGGAAGGTCACTAACTTATGCTAAAAAAATATTTAATTACCGTTTGACATTAGCACGCCGGTATGTTGAATGTACTTTTGGCATAATGTGCAATAAATGGCGCATTTTACACAGGCCGTTAGATGTTAACATCGGTTTTGCAGAAAAGATCGTAAAAGCGATATGTACACTAAATAATTATGTCAGAATCAGGGATGGCTACAATTTTGAAGACACACTTTATACGCCACCCCTGGAAAATCTAGCCTCACATTATACCGGACGTGCTGTGCGACAGGCGGATAATGTTCGAGTACATTTAACAAACTATTTCATTAATGAAGGAAAAGTAGATTGGCAGGATCGTTATATTTAACTTGTAACACAAACCGATTGTAAATGTAAATAAATATATATACTCACATAATATTTTCTTCTTTTCTTCATTGTCATGTCCTTCACAAATATAAGGACGAGTTCTTCCCAAGCCCGTCTTCTCAAATTCTTATCTGAATAATCGCTACGTCATGTCCCATATCGCAGGACGTTTCTCTATTTCATCAATTAATAATTCCGTATTAAAAGCTTCGGTTTCCATTTCGGACGATTTTCGGACGAACTTGACGAACCCTAAAATACGTCTATCCGCGTCGAAAGCGCGCGCTCAACTGAACGGAAACATAGAAAACCAATGATCTCAAAGCGGCGTTGACGCGCGCTGACAACAGTCGAGCGCTAGCGCAGCGTTGAACGCGCGCGTTACTAAAACGCGCGTTAGCATGTGTACGGCCTGAATAAAATGTATGTAGTTGTAAACGCGCGTTATCAAAACGCGCGTTGAGCGCTTGTCATCTGAACCTACCCTAATACAGTCCCCCAAAATCTCCAGGGTCACTATCGTCTGAAGTATCTCCTATAGTATATCTAGTATATCTAGTCATCTCCTACTTCTATTATAAATCGATCTATTTTGTTATCAACAGTTACTCCATTGTTGAAGTACTTATCTTCTATGGTTTCTACGTGGCTGCATTCTTTTATCCACTCTAATGGCGTGCTACTGCAAATTGCCTCTTCAGTTATTTTTACAATATTTTTTGCTTCCTGACCCACGTTTTTTTCAGCAATCCGCCTTTACAAAAGACTCCATATGAGTTCGATTGGATTCAGGTCACAATGATAAGGAGGAAGTCTTACAACTTTATGACCGTGTTCTTTTAACTATGAATCGACTTCGTAGATAGGTGGTTCTTTATGGTCTTTAATTATTTTAAAAGCTGTAGGTAGGCACCTACGGGGTAGCAGCGGGGACTAGGGATCATCTAGTTCTGGCAATGGCAACCCTATTTTATGGCGGCGACGCGAAGTCTCACACATTCTAATGGAATTATTGGCGCTTTGTTACGTTTTTCACTCTCACAAAACGTTTTGACTTTCAACACCAACTCTCTTTCGCCACTTTTAAGTGTCTTCGGCGTGATTATAACCGTAAAACAACTATAAATCTTGGAAAAACTCAACAAAGCCTACGATGCGTCTAGCGTTTGACGTTCTTGACAGTCAGGTGTGCCAATATAACAGCGAAGGGAATTCTTTCGTGAAACGCACTATAGCTGTAACTTGAAGTCACAAATGATAAACTAGGACCTTCGAAGTAAAATAAAGAAACAGTTAATTACTAATAACAAAACCAACACCACCAACACTAATGCTCGCTTGATATATGGGCTCAAAACAAAAGTAACAAGTTTTAGTTTTATTTACAATAACTAAATGTGGCCTGCGGTTCACGTTTGTACGACAGAAGTTGCATTTCCCTGTTTATTCCGGCTTTAAAACATAGACTAGAAACGTATATATGTCGTAGGATAATTTGATACTTCGAATCTTCGCGAAAATCCTAGGGGTTTTGCGAAAACGCGGATAATTAGACATAGGCGAAAAATTATCAAATCTTACTGGACAAAGTCAGGATCTAACATAACCTAACCTAAATGATACAACAACAATAGAAGGGTATCTGGCGCTTGGCGGCCGCTGCCGCGGCACGCTCGCTTCGCTCGCTCGCCTTCGCGCGCTAATGGTCACTGTTCTAACATAACCTAACCTAAATTCTAATTATCCGCGTTTTCGCAAAACCCCTAGGATTTCCGCGAAGATTCGAAGTATCAAATTATCCTACGACATATATATAATTATTTTGATTAACTCATTGTATTAAAGTCGTTTGTTAGTCCTAATTAGTTCTCGACGACTGGACAGATTTCAAAATCACTGAATATAAAGTTTTGTTTTAACTTTTTTTTATATTTTTTTTTTTTTGTACTTTTATACTACATGTATATGTCAGTCCGATTAATCCTATTTACTAGTTTAACTTAAGAATTATATTAGTTTAAACAAAAGACAAGCTTCTTCACTGTTAGGGTTTGAGGGTACAGAATTCATGATTCCGAACTGCAATTTGTCCAGACCTAATTTCTCTGATAATTCTTCTCTCTCTGCATGAAACTGAACACACTCCGTCAACAAGTATATTTGTGTGTATTTTGTTATAAGCAGTACCAATCATTTAACCTGACTTGGTTTCCGTACGTCCTTTTCGGGTAACCACTGAAAATCAGCGCTGTGTTGTGGGTCCCCCATAACACAGCATCATGCTGAGTGGAAGCCTTCTTGTCACAGTCATGACGTGCAACTGTCGACGATTTCTGTTTTGTGCTCGTGATTCTGATTAGAGATCTCTTTGTTATTTTTACTTTTTTTTTTCTTTTTTCTTAGAAAAAAGCCTCTTCTTTTTCTTTCTTCTTTTTTTTTTTCTTTTTTTTTTTATTAGAGCTAATTATCTTTTTGTATGCACGTGTTTCTGTGACAAATAAATCCATTTTTCTTCTTTCTTTTTCTAAGTGCCATCCATCTATTATTATTATTAACCATTTATTTCGGACAGAATCCATATAAGTGTTAGTTACAATTTTCTTTAGATCTATGTTAGTAGTTAAACAAGTTCATCACAACTTTCCCGTGACTATTCCCACCCAGTGAGCCTGTATGGGACAGTCGTAGCGGGATGCAATCATTTGCAAAATGCTGTTGGTGCTACCGCGCAGTCTTTGCAATAACGACGCCGCTTTCTTACGCATTATAGCGTGGAAACCGTCAACGCGCGCGTCTGTGAACATTTGCGATGCACAACAGTAGCGCGGCAACCCCAACAGCATTCTGAAAGCATTAATAAACTGAACGCGTAGGACGTTGTAGGCTCGTTGCGTATACCGAACCCACAGGCCGCTCGAGTAAAAGGATTGGCAATATGCCCTAAAAAGTGTTATTTTCACTTCCCTTGTACATCGAGCGAACCTACGGGCCAACATATTGCTATTACTATATCTATTACGTATCACATTTGGGGTACTAATATTTTACTAATATTTATTTACTAACAAAAATTTGATTGTATTTATCTGGAAATAAATAATAAATAAATAAATATCGTCTGACATTGCACACAGCACCATCTAGTTCCAAGTTAAGCACTTAACACTTAAGGCTTGTGTTATGGATACCAGATGGTTGATACACTACTTAAATATATTTTTTTTTTCGTAAATACATACATATTATAAATATACATCCATGACTCGGGTACAAATGTCCATATTCAAAATATTTTATATTATTATTATTTTATATTATTATTATGTTTATGGAATTGTTTTCCTCGGCATAGCCGGATAGAACTGATGGCACGGGCCTAAGCCAAGTGTCCAGCAGTGGGGTTAAGTAATATTATAAGTAGCCTGTATGGTAGACGAAACTATATTTGAGTGGGAGTATTGGTGCAAGTTGTCCGACTCACACTGAAGAAATTTTCTAACTAGCCTACATGTATTTAGAATCACTGCCTTCTGCAGCAGGTGGTAGGTGTTAGATGGCAGGTTGAGGGAACTAAGGGACTGATGAAGCTGTTTAGGAATTACTCCTGTCGTAGATAGCACTATGGGGACTATTGTGACTTTTTGAAGATGCCAAAGTCGGGTTATTATTATTATTAATATATTTCCATATATTAATAATAATAATAATAAAGCAAAACCTGTGAAAATAGAGTGATTAATACGTACCTACCTAGTTTTCACTACAGAGCCACCGCCACCGCTCAATGCGTATTGGCGATTACAGACATTTATGTGCTTAGTGATTGGTTGCGCATTTGGATCTTAATATTTTTCAAAGTCCAGCTTTCCTCGCGATGTTTTCTTTCACTGTAAATGTTCACTGTAATAAGCTTCGGTTAATAATAACTGAACTTTATTAATAACTAACTCGCAGACAGCCAGTTATCTCTAGGATTACGCACGTAGCAGATTATGTGTACATACGTACCTACACTAAACTAAATTGTGTTCCCCAGAGAATTCTGTAACGTGGGACGTGCAAGACATCCTTGGCACGCCGTGCGTGACAGTAAGCAGGTATTGGATAAAAGGATAAGTCCGTCCTGTTTTCTACTACTTATTCCACAAATCACAAAATTAAACGCATTTCACTCATCCTCAAACTAGTGACAGAAACGGAACGATTTTTGAATTCGTTTAGCTCAAAACGTATTTAGTGATTTGTGGTGCAAGCGGTGGTACTGTATTTTTGATTATTTAAACATGAAAATAAACTATTTACCTACGCCCCTGTAGGCTTCCATTACTTATTCCCGGTAATTATGTAGTTATGACAATACACAGTTACTCTGTTAAGTAATCAGCAACCTTATTTTATGGAATTTTACACCCTCGTAACAACGTCTTTTATTTAACAATCCAACGATTGTCGTAGAAACCAGTTTTCCCAAAAAAATCAAAAAAACGATATGTATGATGGTGCAGCAATGGTACCGCTAACGTTCTGTTACGAAGTTACTAGGAAA
This sequence comes from Brachylomia viminalis, assembly GCA_937001585.2. NCBI lineage: Eukaryota > Metazoa > Arthropoda > Insecta > Lepidoptera > Noctuidae > Brachylomia > Brachylomia viminalis. The sequence goes on along the minus strand of OW443294.2, from coordinate 24,185,271 downwards.
CTCCGAAGAGGTCAGATATGACGGACACTGGCTGATTACTGTCACTCTAACAGAGCGTTGCATCCGTAGACAGAGAATGCTATAGACAAATTGAAGTGTTTTGTCGCATTCACACAAGAAAAAGAGCAAGTTACGCCGATGTCGTGTAAAGAAATGAGACAGAACGATGAGATTTTTTGTTTCACGGCGCGTGCCGCGATTTTGAAGGTTTTAGCATAGTACTTTGCTAAACAAAGTTTGACAGATGTTACCGTGTTCTTGTAAAATTCAGTTTTATGTGCTTTAAGTTTAGTAAATTATGTTATTTTATGTTGTGAACAATTTAGCCATAATATTTCAACCATTAAATAAAAAAACATGGTGCGGTGTAGCGATCTAAGGTGTAAAAGTGATAGGTGGAACGAAAATGCCAGACTTGTCCTTTCATTCGTAAGTATAGCACTTTTTATCAGTAACTAGGCTATCAATAACATTTTACTGTGTTCATACATTGTGAATAATGTACCCTAGACGTAAATTCATCGATAAATAGCACAAAATTAACATTATTAAATTCTAACCTAAGGATTTTGGTGTTGCCAATTTTCAATAAATTATTACCCACTTTTATGGGAAATATGTATTCTGTAGTGTGTATCCTAAACCTAACTAATATTTTATGTAAATACGAAATTGAGTTTATTTGTTGGTTTGTTTGTTACATTTTCCCGCTAAAACGGTTGAACGGATTTGGATGAAATTTGGCACATCGGTAAATTACTTGGGTTAGGACATAGGATACTTTTTATCGCAATATTCTCACGGAACCGAGACACATGCGGGTAAAAGCGCGGGGCGCAGCTAGTTAATTGTATATCTGAAAGATTAATGGCTTGTTGCAGTTTTCCTGAAGATGATAATTTACGTCGGAATTGAATCGTAGCTACAGGACGAACAGATTGGACACCAAAACCGTCATCAAAAATTTGCAGCAGACTTATTGATAAAAATAATGTTAAATAAAAAGAAGAAACTAACACTGCTATTACCGAATACAGTACCTATTCTGCTAAATATTCAGATATTAACATATTAAGTTTCGATACTGGTTTTATATATTTTCAGTGTTTTTAAAACTGCTATATACAATTATCTGTTGCGAACTATTATTTTGTACATTTTATGTGCAATAAATGACTGAGACAGGCTTATCTTAAACTCTGAACGCGATTCAAAATATCGATAAAGAATTTAAAATATATTTTTCCATAAACAACATCTTACATCTATTACGTATTAACGTCTTAAAGGTAATATTTTTTTTTAGGAATCTAAGGCCTGTATTCCATCATCTTCCTCCATCAGTTTACATGAAGAAATAAATATGGAAATTGAAAATAATTTAAGCATTCTTGTAAGTACAGTATAATATAATAATTTCTAAGTACAAGTATTTGTACTTACAAATTACTATAATATACTTATTGAAATACGTTATTGACGGACAATTAAGGACAATAACATGTAAACTCAATAAAAGCTAATTAAAAATTAACTTGTATTATTTACTCACAAAGCCAGATACTACTACCATCTAAGAAAATGTAGGTATTTAGAATCACATCATCATCATCCATTGTCACTCTCTCCTGCTCCTAAGGGGTTGAGGGAGCATGCGTAGTTCATGCAAACCTAATAAGTACCAAAATTATTTGTAAATCAAACATATTCCTGTATCTAGGAATTTGTAGCTAGGGTGTATTTATTCTGATTGTATTACAGAATATCTAGGTTCCCAAATATGTATTTTGAACGGACACTGATTTAAAGACGATTTATGAGAAAAATATTTTTTCTATAGATATTTTAAATTGTGGGGTAACTTTTTCCTCACACGGTAACCCTAAATATGTGACGTATTTTTGTTTTGTCCCTTTCTGCGACACGCTTTGCAGGCGTCTATAGCATTCTCTGTCTACGGTTGCATCGATGTTTGCGTGGCGGCTGTCTTGTGATGACAGATGATGTCAGGGGTGCCGCTGTCGTACCACCTCCACGACGAACTGCTTGATTCCAGCACAATCCTGATGATATTAAAGCTGCAACTAATGCGATGACCCGTTCTGGTAAAGGGTTTCCTGCACCGTTTACATTTCAATTTATTTAACGCACCCTGCATTCAGAAAGTTGGCAACGTTGCAAATAGCTGACAAGTATTTAAAAAAAAATTGTTTAAGCCGTAGAGTTTAAGCATATTTTGTGTTTTGATTAATTTGTGTCAATATTACTAAATGAAATTATGGAATGTTGCTCTATAGTGTACTAAAATATTGCTTATGAATTGCAATAATTAATATCGTTACAGTTGCAGCGAGGCCTGAACTGCCTATATTTCGATGTAGTCGAAGGCTTTCTCGTAGTCCACAAATGCCATACACAGCGGTTAGTTGTACTCTTCGGTCTTTGGTTCCCTTTACAAGTACCACTTAGTAGTGGTAGTTGCGTTTAGTAGTCCTGAAGCCTTTTCGAAAGCCGGCTTGCTTGGGTGGCTGGAACTCATCAAGTCTCCTGGCGAGACGGTTCGTGATGACCCTAGAGAACAGCTAGTATACGTGGCTCAAAAATGGCATGGGTCTATAGTTCTTCAGCGAGGTTTTGTCACCTTTTCTTGAGGAACAGAACCACCGCACCTCTGCTCCACGCCTCAGGCGTTGTATCCTCTTGGATGACGGAGTTCGCTAGCTCTCTCAGGACTGGAGCTCAGCCCACTTTAAGGAGCTCTGTCGTTATTCCCCGTCATCACCCGGTGCCTTGTTGTTCTTTATCTGCTCGAGAGCCGCCCTATTCTCGCACTGGCTGACATCCGAGATTTCCTCCGTGTAGGGGCGCGTAAATTGGGATCGATGGTCATCTTCACTATGTCCCGCTGTTTTCGCCGTCCGCATTGAGTAAAAGTAGCCCGTAAAAATCCTCGACTTCCTCGAGTATCTCGGGTCGTCGTCATCTTCATGATTCTGCTATCCGCAGTTCTTAGTTTCGTCAGATAGGACCTCTTCGACCGAGGGTCGAAAGTGTTCGCTCAGCAATTACCCTAATTGCTGAGCGAACACTTTCGACCCTCGGTTTTGCTCAATCATGACCTTGACGTCACGGGTGTTGGAGCACCGAAGGTCACGTCGCATCAGCTTTCTATTTTTTTAGTTTTAAGGCCCGCTTATAGATCCACGCAGCCGTCTTCATTAGAACGAAGACGGCTGCGTGGATGGCAACTTTAGTCTTTGCCTTATAAGTCCGACGAAGGCTTGGACACCTTACTTTTTTGCTGCGACGGGAAGTCTGGGGCACACGTCACGTAGTGCTTTTACCACCTCGGCAGCTTTCTCGTCGACAGTGTCTGTGGTTTCCAGCAAGGCAAATCGATTTTGAAGTTCCAGTGGGAATTTTTCAGATTCTGGAGCGACTTGGAGCTGCGTAGGTCAGAGGGTAGGACTCATCATGCGGATTCTCTCAGCTCAAAAATTGATATTTACAGTACCTCGAACAAGGCTGTCATCGTTTCCGGTATTAAACCTGCTGTTTACGGAGACATCTCTAAATATATGCTTCTTATCCTTCGTGATGAACATTTTCATAACATACATTTAAAAAAAAACATTTATCAATATAAAAAAGTAGCTCATCGGTATCGAGAACAGGGTCAAAGCTACCGACTCCAGAGAGAGAAACCTCTCAGCAGTAACGAGCCGTATCTAGAATTAGCGCTTTCTTAATCAAGCTCGTAATCCAGTTGTCTAACGAGAGCCTTCTCAGGTGTTGGTCGAGGCTCTGGGCTATTAAGCCATTACAGATCGACAGGAAAGCCTAAAAAAATATACTCATTTACCTTCTGCAACCCACTTTCTCTCGCGTCCCTGAAACGACAAAGAAAAGCTCTGTTCAGTGATCGATGTCCTTGCGCACATCAGTCTTCATGAGCCGCCATCGCCCGCGCCAATTATTGTTACCAAGATATTAATAGCCCGCTATTGGATTAGGTATATTCGTAATGAATGGAATTGGGCCCTATTTATCAGGATAATGAGATTTATAAGAAATTACCAGGGATACGTACCTATGTATATTATTTTGGATAATAATCACTACATCTAGACACGCGGCAGCGTGTCATGCCAAGTTCAAGCAAAGGAACTGGCTAGCCAGCGCTGAGTGTGATATTACACGAACCACTTGGTGCCACTTTTGACCCTTTACCTATTACACTGTCTGTCTGAACGCGATAAACTCTAAAACTACGGAACGGATTTTCAGTTGGCTTTCACCAATAGACGATGTGATTCATGAGGAAGGTTTAAGTTTATAATTCACTAGCAAACCCGGCGAACTCCGTTTCGCCACCAGGTGGCTTCGTTTTATCTAAAATATTGGTTTGTAGTACATGCTATGTATCAGAGATGGCGCTGTATGTGAAAAAAGATTTTCCCGCTTTTCTTTTTAATTTTTTCCTGAATTTTCTTTGATAAAAACCTCACGGAGCCCGAGACCTTTCCAACGAATGCAAAACCGTGGAAATCGGTTTGTGCGTTCTGGAGTTATATCGTCAGGAAGGAAAACCCGACTTATTTTTATATAGTAAAGAAGAAGATTAAAGTTTTGTGTAAATTGGCTGAAATTGGACGATGATTGTTGAAAATGTCTGAAAAATCATGCTGACTGGGAGCTTAACTGGCGTGCGCTGCGTCATTGTATGAAATTTGGCTCACATAGGAATAGTTTTGTTTGCGTTGCCTCACACTTGGAATTTCCCCTGTATCGTAGGTGCGTTCACAAACATTTAAACAAACATACACAAACAGCCAGACCCGGAGGTCTTTTTGCAGGTTTGCAGTTTAAAGGTTTGCAGGTCATACAAATATTTGTTCCGTGCGGGAATCGAACCCGCGACACGCAGCGCAGCAGGTTACTTTATAACCTGGATTAACACATAGGGTATTTGAAATCCCGGCGGTACTACGTTTCCGTGGGACATTTCCCGACATCCACGCGGGCGAAGCCGCGGGCAAAAGTTAATTTGTAATAATTATTAACGTTCTTCTAGTGTTGTGTGTGTTGTTGTGTAGTCGTTTTCTAGTGGCGCATGAGGTCTTGGGTTCGATTTCCAGGTCGGGCAAAATATTATTGGGTTTTTTCTGGAATTCTGGATCCCGGAGTCTGGATTTGTGCCCGGTCGATGGCAATAGGCTCGCCTCCTATTTTATGGTACTTAAACATAACTGGCTAAATGTGGGTGTATTATAGGTACACCTCTGCTTAACCCTTCGGGGAAATCAGGCGTGATGTTATGCTCATGGTTTGAGTAACGTTTTTGCAATGACGTTTTAACGTTTATGCAAAAAAAAATGCACTGAGGTATGACGTTAAATACTGCCGACGACGCTTTGACTGTGACTTACTTCTCCGTGTCTGGAGTATACTAGATTACATTGTTTTGGAACCGTGTGAACATTTGTGTTTTATCGTGTGGACACTGTGGACATTTGTGTGGAGACTGTGGACATGTGTGTGGACACTGTGGACATATTGAATCTGATTTTGGGTCTTCTTATATAGATTTTTGCTAGGATACTAGTAGTGGGTGAGGCTATCAGTTACAAAATCAAAATCTCAGCTCTCACCCAATTACAGACGGTCTGCATTTGTGGGCGAGGCCAAGTTGCCTCGGTAAAGTCGATATCTGCTCCCGACGGCCCACAATGTATCCTAGTGTGTTTAACATCTACGACTGAGATTGCTGCGCTTCCAAACAGCATGTATCAGAAAGGTGTGGTCAAAATGCAGGGTGTAAGAGGGTTACCGTGGCCCCTGGCACAGGCAACTGAAGGAACACGGGTGGGTTTTAGTCAGTAAGAGTCTGACACGCCCTCCTGCTCTGCCCAGAGCGGGAGAAGTTATTTGATGATTTCCCACCCACAAAAAAAAAAAAAAAAAAAAAAAAAAATAAAAAAAAAAAAAAAAGGCTGTGGTTCAGATCATCAAACTAAACAACTTTGTGCATGGGACCTACTTCGTAATCGCGAAAAAATAATCAGTCGTCCGATACAAAACTTCAATACCTACTCGACCCAAAATGGGACGACTGATTACTTTTTCGCGACTACCTTGTTGGTCCCATAGAGAAACTTGTTCAGTGATGTTCTGTACCACGCCCTACATTTATACCACACCTTTCTGATACACGCTGTATAGTGTCAAACACAGTCGCTTTTCGTATATGTCTGTGTGACCTAGTTTTCTCTGTCTACGGTGTGACCGCTGACATCGTAGACAGAGAAAACTAGCTGACATCTTCTATACCTCATAATAGTTTTTAATGCAGTTTTTACCATCATTCTGGAAGATTTATGTGTACACAGGTCTTAGAATAATAACACACAGGTAATATTTACCAAAGATATAGCACAGAAATCTAGATGTTCCAACACGTCACTAATGAACCCGCGTATTGATGGGGCGGGTCGCTAGTTAATTAATATTTTAATGATACATTTTTCTGGCATGGCAGATTAAGTTTTTTTTACAGATAAAAGTGGTTAGTTAGCATGCTGGTGGTTGGATTCTTATAAATCTCAATCTCAAGTAACTTATCAAATTGTTTGAATTACTGAGAAAAGAGTAACGTCATTCCTTAGTCCCAATTTTGCCTAAAACCAACTATTTCATGCTTCAATAAATCATTACCCAAATAAAAAGCAGTAGTAGACCTAAATATATTAAGATTTAAGACTTAAACATAAATTGAGCGCACGCAGTCGTCCGAATGATTTATGAAATCTTGACGCGGCACCCTAATTTATCACCTGTTAACCTGAAACGAAAGGTGTTCCTCGTCCGTGAGTAATTAGGACAAGCTTAAGAAATTAGTAGCCTGGCCAGCAGGCTTAGCATGGCGCTTTATATTTCTACTCTACTGTGGAATAGAAATCGCTAGTCTACCTTTCATGAAATGTCTTCTTCCCGAGCACGAAGTCACACTCATGTTTCTTCGTAGACAGTGAGTTTTCCATAGCAACGGGGAATTAGTCGCGAGTGATGTGTATTACTAACCAATTTCACCGTGTTTTTGCGTTTCGTTCTCAAACAAATATATGAAGGAAAGTGTTTTGAAAGAATCTTTCTTGAATAACAAAACGCACATGGTCTATTTATTAAGTCATAATATATATGATTGAGACTGGTGCGCGCAAAATATAACACCACCAACTAAGTTTCAAAACTCATTAATTTGTGTGTATTACTACTATTACTGTTATGAGACAACATCCACACAACGTCTTCAGGTCCCGAACTAGACAGAGCCTGTACTACGGTAACCTGATGACAGATATACATACTTATATTTTACACACCCAGACACAGGTCAAACAGACATGTTCATGCACACAAATGTTTGACTTGTCCGGGGATCGAACCCGGGACCAGCGGCTCAGAAGGCAGGGTCACTACCAACCGCGTATCCAGTGCCATAATTATACTATTTTGATGGCGTCACGCAAAAAGTAAGTAATTAATTAGGTACGTTGTTATTTATTGTATCAATTTATGTGAAATGATATCATTTGATTTTAGATATTTTTTAGTACTCGTATACTTAATCTCCATTTAAAACTGAATGTAGTCACTGTTCAATGAGAAGATTTTAGCTCTTATTAAATATTTTATATTGCCTGTTAATGTATTTAATACGTCAAAGTTAAGGGACAATATGGTATAAAAACTGTAGGATCTTTTGCTGTTCTTAGTTTATTATTAATACCAAAAACCTATTGTTTGCAGCCTTAGAAGCTCAGCAAAACAATTAGAGGTGTTGGTGAACTATATAGGGTGGCATTGGCAGGCACATCGATGCGGAAACTGAAACGTGAAGACCAATTCCCGTAATTAAAAACGTTCAAATTCAAATCACAATCTCATATCAGCGACAATCAAATGTACAAAAATTTTGATAAACGCTGTAAAATTTTTGACAGATTGAGACTGAGATTAAGATTAGAATGCGAACGTTCTTAAAAATACGAGAACTGCCCCTCTGGATTCAGCACGTTTGCCGGTTACAAAAAAAATCTGCTGTTTCATAGAAAAGTGCAATACCTAGGTACGCGGTCAATATGTATGAAACAGCAATATTTTTTTTTATTACCGACGAAAAATTTCAACGCAGGGTAGTTCTGAATTATATACCTACTGAATCCATGGTAACATGGCGGGTTGCACGTCTATGTCTCGATGTCCCTACCACCCTCTATGTCAACCCATCAACACTTCGCTAACGAGGAGTGTTCGTCCCCTTTTCTCATCTCCGCTCAAGTTTTTCTATATAAAAACTTAAATAATATCGACGATTTGAAACCAACGTGTTTATTTCAGCGTATTATAATTATGATAAAATCAACAAAGCTCCGCCTAAAGTTACTCGCTTTAAGGGACTGACAACAGCTAAAGCGCGATCACTGTCCGACTGCATAGAAAAGAAAGAGAAGTGTGACGACACAAAGCTGGTAATTTATTGCAAAATTTGAAGTAATTCTCTATTTACAAAAAATATTTTGATTGGATTAAAAAATTAAAACACTATCACGTTAATATGTTGCTTGAAGAAGAATCTGAAAAATAAAACAGAATGATTGCATAGTATATTAATGTATAGTTTTTAATCGTTAAAAGAATTTTTTTGAGGTATTTTCGTGATTTTTTTCTATCGTACCAAAATAGTTGTATTATGTTTTTAACACACTACCTAACTAGAATGTATCCTGAAGAATAACATATAATTCTCTGATTTTGTTTACTGCAGTGGAACATATACTTTTAGGCATTACAAAACTTGCGTTTAGGTCATGTAGTCCCCTTAAAACGAAAAAACAACTAGCGAATCTTTGTCTAGGTCCTTTTTTAAGTAGGCTATTTGGGAAGAAAATTTTCTACCCCAAACTGTCAAAATCGGTGCAGGTGAGATGTCTATGGTAGAGAAGACACTTCTGTTCACATTTGATTTTGTAATCGCCATGTTAAAGACAGTAGAAAACTTTCCACTGTCTACACGGATCGTGTTTGTCTACTCTTCCGTCGACAAAACGCTTCTTTATGGTTCTCGTGCTAAGCCTGCAGTGGCTTTAAAATTGTTCTCTCGGATTTAAATGGCTTTAAATAGTTGGGTTTCAGATGGTTGAGGATTTTGCGGATTTTAAGTTGAATGAAAATGAGTCTCCTTTCAAAAGATGTTGCAAACGACCACAACGTAAATCGTGGTGGTCGTGGAGGTGTTTTATACATAAAAACACGCCTGTAATCCCCGAAAGATTAAGCAGAGGTGTACCTTCCTATAGCAAAATGTACACCAACATTTCGTCAGTTGTGTTTAAGCCCCATTTAACAGGGGGCCCATGTAATGCTGATATAGTATACCTGATATTTTCCTCCGGCCAGTCAGCCCCAACCCCTACCTTGATGACAGCCTAATATCTATGCCAAAGCATGAGAAATAGTTGAGTAGGAAAAGGTAGTTCGGTAGGTAGGTGTGGAGGGGCTTGCGGCTAAGTAATTACAGCCGTATGGGTCGATCGGTCAGGTAAAGCTACGCTTGCCGCGGCTGGTCCGTGGATGGGTGACCATCTTTACATACCGTGCCTCGGAAAGCACGTTAAGCCGTTGGTCCCGGCTGTCATTTGTGGATCTTTGACAGTCGTTTCGGGTATTTAGAAGCCCGAAAGTCTGACAACCAGTCTTGCCAGGGATATCGTATTACCCAGTAACTGGGTTGTGGAGGTCAGATAGGCAGTCGCTTCGTGTAAAATACTGGTATTCAGCTGCATCCGGTTAGACTGCAAGCCGACCCCAACGTTGTTGGGAAAAACCCTCGGCAGATTGACTGAAGTAGTTCGTGTGGATATAAGAAAAGATTCCCGAAGACCTTACTCACTTCTAGTAAAAAGAAAAGTTTAAAAGTTTGCCATTGAAGTCTACATAGACTCGTGAATATAACGTCGCATGGTGCTTAGTCATCACACATGGACCCTAAAACGTTACTAACTCTAACTTGAGAGCATGTAAGCTTCAGTACCTACTAGCTGCTAAATAAAACAAAGTGCTCATCAGAAGGCAGCCAGATTTTGTTAATAATAAATTTATCTTCACAAACAAATTACCTTACTCAAAAAAAATCTGGGGCTCATTTCCTTACTGTACCCCTTTTTCCTTATCGTCAATATAAAACATTGCAAGTGAAATTTTGCGCCCTCGCCCTAACTCCGACAGACTTTTATTAAGTTGATTGCTTTGATGTTTTAATATACTACAGATATTTTTTGTTCACAACTCTTATTTGCGTCAAAAACGTACCTATTACTCATTGTATTTGTCTACAAATGCAACAATGATCTAGGTGTCTTTTCAATGTTTGCGAATAACCCGAATAACACATTATTTTTTTCTTGTATGTGTTGAAGTCGAAGGAGTTTTATTACATGTATTGAGACCTCACCTTTTCGAAAGTCATACTTTTTCTATTGACAAAAAACACCCTTCAAAATATGCTTCAAAACATCCTCGTAGCACGTTTGTAAAATTGACACAAAAAAAGATTGAAAAAACACACAAGACACAACACACACACACACTCCGGACACAAGTGGGAAGATGTAACTCCAACCTGGTAAAGTGGGGCTACCTCACGGAGCAAATACAAAGAGGAGACGGCCTAAGCAACTGTGCACTGTGATTCTCAACTAGGTCCTGACGTCATCATGTAGGCGTGGCCTTAGTCAGTGTATTGTTGGCGTTCGTCCTGTGCACAGCTCTGTAAACGTTCCGTTTTTACAGCATATTTGCTCTAGAAGACAAAAAGAATGAAGTGTGGTGTTTTATCTTGTAAAAACTACTCGGATAGACGTTCTGAAGCTATGGATGGCATCACATTTCATTTGTCAGTAATTTTATGCGTAATTTATTAAAATAGTTCTTCATTCTGCATGTAGTGACATCTAGTAGTGTGAGATAGTTACATAACTACAAAGTATAATCAACAGGACGAGCGAATAGTTTTGCTATTGACCAGTAGATGTAAAATAAAGAAGTGGGCGGGATCTGATCACCCCTCACCCCGTAAAGTGTCACCCGTTGTTTCATACAGAAACCTTAATACAACATCTCCTCTTTGTATTTGCTCCGTGGGCTACCTCGACGGAACGGCAGCAGGGTATGGACGTGAAGCTATGTCGCAGACTTTGCTGCACCTCCTATACTGCCCTGTGTGTCCCAAGACATGCAGTCTTTAAAATGTCCTCTGCGCTGCCACCGACGACGCCGTGGAAGTGACGGAATTTTGGGCCAACAAGATTTGTAATACAGTCGTGCCAGCGACACGAAAAAGAAGAAGAGATTTAAAAATAAAGATGGCGGCGTTAGTTTCTATTTTGGCCACGCGCCAAAATATCCTTGACCCGTTGTACCTCCTTGAAATGTCAAAATAACAACATCGGAGATGAATATGGTTTTTTCATCAAATTAAAACCAATTCATCACCGTCAGTGCATGTATGTATGTTTTAAAAACTGACAGTATAATTTAAAAGGTCATTAATTACGACTTCTAGTAGACGTCAAGCAATTGCCAATTGCCTCGACTGTGGTTTTCAAGAACTGCCAGTAGCCACGTTTAAATAATAGTTGACCAATTAGAACAACTAGTTCTAAACTTAAACTTACTTTGATTTCTGTTTCAAAACTTAATAGTTTCTTGATAAATTACAGTCATCGGGCTAATCCATAATCACAGCCTCTCATTAAAATTTATACTATTACTCAACGGTGGTGCCGTGGCGCCATCTGTTAATAACTTTGAATTACTTGCTAAACGACCTACGGTTTTAAATCGATAGTTCGACATAGCCCTCGAAGCGAATCCATGAAGAAAAATAAAGGGTTTCAACCGTAGACAGAGAAAACTACTTTCAACTCTATAGGCTTCATATACGTATTACGTAGACGTACACACGGCTACAGATCAAGCTATACAAATCCAGTATAAGCTGATCTCGCATCGTATAGGTTTATGTTACAATGAGAGGTCAGCGTAAACTGGAAATGTATAGCTTGATGTGTAGCCGTGTGTAACTACAGTGCGTCAAGGATATGTTGGCGCTCGAATGACGTTGACAGTTAGGAGCTGTTGGCAAACATTTGTCGTAGTTGTGAAATGTGTTGAAAACACAGGATGGGGTCGTCAGTTCCGTTTTTGCACACGCGCCAGAAAATCCTTGTACAGCTATAGTGTTTAATTATAATGCAAGGAACATCAAAGATCAGACTATGTAGCTCAGTTTAAGAGGGTGCCTTTAGATAGTTGGCAATGTCGCAAATAGTTGCCAAATATTTCGCTGTTTTGATTAATTTATGAATATTACTAAATTAAGTTATGGACTATCGACATATGGTGTACTAAAATATTGATTGTGAATTGTAATAATATTGAATGAATTAGGTGTAACAGTTTCAGGTGTATACCTAAATAGTCAGTGTTGCGATATATGCAATTCATCTATAATCTATCATATACAAGGTGTAACAGAATAAAGCAAGTCCTGAAAGTATATTGCTCATAATTAACTACTGAATCCATTTCAATAACTAGGTATTTTTTTATAACTTATTAGGTATTTTTTTTTTCAAAAATTATGTATTTAGCAATACTGACCGCCGATTGAGCCAAAGAAAATTAAACCTTATTTCAAAGCTATAACGGTATATAAGCGGTAACACTCGCCGCACTCCGGCGCGCTCGCGACGTTGCCGCTTTGTTACCTATGTATCTAAGTTCAGTTAAATTTATTTACAAAGGCTGTTTGCGTGTAACTCTGATTTGTAAGCTATTTAGTATGTTTGAAAAAAAAAAAAATTTTTGGTGCTTTTTATTTTTATACCGTATCGAATTAATACTAAACACGTATAGTATACGTAGTGTAATTTAATGCCCCTCTGTCACATCAACTCTGTATAAGAACATAATCATACGTTTTCGAAAAATACCTTCTTAAATAGTTGGAGGGCGTGAAAAATGTTGTATGGGAAAATACGAAATCTACGCGGATGAAGTCTAGATATACTTATAATAATAATAATATTATAAAGAGGTAAAATTTGTGAGTATGTATGTAGGGGGTAATCTTCGGAACTTACTGATTCGATTCCGAAAATTCTTTCACTAATGAGAAGCCACATTATCCCTGAGTGTCATTGACTACATTTAAGGGGCTGGCAACAGCTAAAGCGCGGTCACTGTCGGACCGCATAGAAAAGAAAGAGAAGCGTTATGACACAAAGCTGGTAATTTATTGCAAAATATAAATCAATTCTCTATTTACAAAATATCTATTGATTGGACTAAAAAATTAAAACACTATCACGTTAATATGTTACTTGAAGAGCAATCTGAAAAAAAAACAAAATGATTGCAAGTATGATTTATAATCGTTAAAAGAAATTTTAGAGGTATTTTCGTGACTTTTTTCTATCGTACCTACCAAATTAGTTGTATTATGTTTTCAACACACTATCTAACTAGCATAATTATATATTAGTTTACTGCAGTGGATCATATACATCTAGGCATTATAAAACTTGCGTTTAGGTCATGCAGTCCCCTTAAAAATAAATTTGGCTTTCCCTTTTAATGTTGGTGGAGGTGTTGAATTTTGTAGGGGAAATATAAAATCCACGCGGACGAATTTGCGGGCGAAGGGCCAGTCATCAATATTTTAGTGCAATGCAGTGCGAGCGATATGTCATATATTAATTTTGTAATAATTAATCAAAACAGCAAAACATTTGACAGCTAGATTAGTGACGTTACCAACTTTCAGAATGCACCCTCTTAATATCGAAGCAAAAGTAAAAAATACACTTACTCAGCAGTATATACACCGACGTTATTATCTTCTTTTTAGGTCAAAGAAAATCAAGATTGAAGTTACCGACAGTTCAGTAACATTGAGAAAGTTTGAACTACGACACACTACAAGCACTCGGGAAGATGTCGATTGAAACAAAAGTTACGAACGAGGGTAGTCGCTTCATTGCATCTTAGTGCCTTCCGATTCATGAGCGCGCGCACTTACAACATTTAGCAGTTATTTAGCTCTGCTTTTATTACTTTTACCCTTTATTTTTGGATTGGGAACTCCTCAAACAATCGGCTGAGAACGCTTTAGAAGATTTTTCATAGACTCCTGCATGTCGATTCTGTAAAGGCGTGAAGTGAACACTTAGGTGAAGTGAGCGTGGAGTGAGCTGTCAGTGTCATCCCATTGATGCTAGGGATTGACCAAGCATTACATTTACAATAATATTCGAGATTTTATTTAAAAAAATATGATACTTCTGTTGTTCATTTTATAGTATTTCAAGGCTAGTATTTAAGTGGCAAAAAATTACTATTAACGGGTTTTTTTTTATAAAACAGCAAAACAGAAATTCTGTCAGAAACTTAAAAAAGTTTTTTTTTCCTAAACTAGTTTCTGACTGAATTTCTGTGTTGCTGTTTTATAAAAAAAAAACTGTAAATAATAGTATTTAATCATTTAAATACTAGCCTTGAAATAATATAAAATGATCAACAGAACTAACATTAAAAAATATTATTAAAATCTCGATTATGATTGTAAGTGTAATGCTTGGTCAATCCCTAGCATCAGTGGGATGACACTGACAGCTCACTCCACGCTCACTTCACCTAAGTTTTCACGGTGAGATAGTTACAGAATCGCAATGCTGAATGTGTTGGAGAAAAAAAAACGAGTGCGATTACAAAAAAACCTATACAGGGTGACAGCGAAAGCGACGCGCAAACTGAAACCATGAATTTAGCACATGTTTCTAGATCCCCTAGGTCTTAGATAGGACCCCCTCCAACGTAGGGGGGCTCAGAGTCATGTACCGAATCCATGACAACGTGTTACCGGTGGCGATCTCTCGCGTCCGGCCCAGGTCTAGGCCATGGTACGGAGCGAGAGAACATGGGAAGCCGTCACCTTCTTCTGCGAAGCAGTAATTCTCGCGAAGGAGGAGGCGGAACGTGTGAGGGGGTGGAAAAATTCGCGCTCTCACGCCCTTAGTCGCCGCAGGAGACGCCCTGGGCGTCGGGAATCCTGAGCCGATTCCCAGCACCCTTGGGCGCGGGCTTGCGGACAGCGAGCAATGGGTAGCTCGCCGTCCGATGAGGACCACGCCCGGGACGATGGCGCGTTGTGTTCTACACCCGCCTCAAAGAGATGTCAGCACCAATGACGACGGGGTCCGCTAGGGCCGATGCCTGCCAGGGTTGCGGGAAAGTCCAAAAGGGTTACCGTGGCCCCTGGCACAGGCAACTGAAGGAACACAGGTGGGTTTTAGTCAATAAGAATCTGACACGCCCTCCCGCTCCGCCCAAGCGGGAGAAGTTCTTTGTTGATTTACCACCCTCCAAAAAAAATGGTAAAATGGTGCGCGTCGATGTCCCTGCCTCCTGTATATTTTCAGGCTACGAAGGCTCATAGCGTGATAGTATTACAAATTACTTTTTCTCAAACATGTTTGGAAATTTGAGCATTATTTTGACTACCTTCTTCGAGATAAATCGAAATTGCTGTACTGGCCAAATACATGCGAGCAGCGGCCGGCAAACGTTGTATGAAAATCCATATCTGTCGTGGTTTAGCGACCAAATAAATGACTACTCATATCTATCGTGTAATTTAAAAATGGAACCATCTTTTACTATCCTATCTTTTAACGAAACATGCCAACCAAGGAGGTAACTTATCAAAGGTTTTATTTAAATTTGGAACTGGCTTGCAAATATATTTATAAATATAAATATATATTGAAAAAAAAACAAATAACCACTTTAACGCGGGAAAAATTATTGTTGTTCGATGTTCGTCATTGATTTTGAAAAGTAAATGTATTTTAATTTCCGCGCATTATTTGAGAAAAGTATTATACAAGCCTCGGCCACTAGGCAATGGTGGACTTACGTATGTGTGCCTCGGCTTCGTCTCGGCCCACATTTACACGTTCGTCCATCAATGCCTTTATTGCTGGCCGCTGCAGTAACGTACTAAAAAACTATGCCAGTAGAACAATTAGGAAATCACGTACAATAATAAAAACATTACAATTAATTTAAAATTAACCACAAACAACAATAATACGGCCGCATTAACAATCAAATTTATTTATTTATTAAAACTTTATGCACAAGTAAAAAATAAAAATACTGTACAAAGGTGAACTTAATGCCTGAGTCATTTTCTACCAGTCAACCTTAGAGCTGGTTCACATTAGGTCGGACCGACAGTTTTACCGGCCCGACAAACGTGTCGGATCCATATTGGCGTATGTATGTCAATAGCGCCGTTCACATTAGGGCGACCCGACCAAACTGTCGGAGCCGACACTTTTACCGTACGTCCGGTACGGCCAGTACCAAGCCACGATTTCTGTCGGATCGGACATAATATTGGCGTACTAGCGAGTATGGCGCGCGCCGTTCACATTTTGTCGGCGCGAAGCGGCGGCGACACCCGCCTGCCACCCTCCCACCCGCCCTTACCCCGCTCTCGGCTCTCGCGCAAGCAGTTTGGTCGACGTGTATGCAGAGAAGACACGTTTCAATATGGAGGGCGAAATTAATGTAGAAGTTTTGATTTCTCTTGTAGAAGACAGGAGTTTACTGTGGGATAAAACGTGTGAACAGTACAAAAATAAAAGTTTAAAACTAACTTTATTTAAATACCACATTGCAATCAAAACGTCGTCGTCGTCCATCCTATACGAAAGCCAACTCACAACTGTTTTGTGACGACCCAGGCCGGGCAGTAAAACGACCGTACCGACAGTTACGAGTATATTCACATTAGGTCGGGTCGGCGGCGTCTAGAGTGAACAGCAACACCCGGCAGTCGGTGAACGGCAAACTGTCGGTCCGACCTAATGTGAACCAGCTCTCAGGGTGATGTGGAGGTAAAATATGGCTGGTGCAACATACGGGATAGATAGCTCGGAAATTACTATAAAATACAAGAATATTAATATATAGGTATTTATAAATTGACATAATAATACAATTAGTAATTTTAATATTTTAGAACTAAATTAGAATATTTGTACGCCGCTGCCGGCAAGACATAGCGATAATTTTTAGAAACATTGACATCTGTATCTTTATATTATTTTCACCTATGATCTACAAATAAAATGATTTGATTTGATGTTATGCTTTTAAAAATTAGTTAATATAAAATTATATCAACTGTTTATTATATTAACTGATCGTTATATCAAATAAAATTATAGATTTATTTGTTATATCTTATAAAATTTAGAAAATTTTGTAATTATATCAAATATTATTTACTCATAATAAATGATATAAAAATAAAGGAGAATTAGTAGGTATAATAATCTACACTGTGGTGACTCACTCACTCATCACATTATCGTTGAGCCGAACAAATGTGTATCTAAAGTATATACATGTACTAACTACATAGATATTTATATGTATATATTATATATCTTAAACACAAATATTACACCACAAATACACCCGAATAATCTAACCTACACTCTAGGTAAAAGTACATTACAAATCTATGACTTTGTATTTGACACAAGGATCTCTAAAACTGTATGGTTTTATCATTTCGGAGATACATTTAATTCCAGTGGACTGTAATTGGCATAACAGTCCACCGAATCCACTGAAATGATAACACTGAGATGATAAAATAGAGGTTAGTTCTACATTTAACTCCGAAATAAAATTATTAAAAAAATATGAACACTACTCAAACAAAACAGTACTTACGGCGAATTTAATACACAATTTTGAAACAAATTAAACGAATCTAGCACGAGTTATAACAGCCACCGAAATGAAACAATTTTTGTCCCCATATTACTGAAATGAAAAACTTACTTTTTTGGCGGGAAACCGCAAGACGTAGGGACCGGTGCGTACGGGCCGAGAGCTTGAGCCGGACTGATCCGAAGTGAGGAAAGGTGAGAGGGGCGTAACAACGCAATGCTGACGTGGCTATTCTACTAAAACTTACTGTCCTCTGAAATGATAACTTTTTTCCAGACAAAAGTTGACTGCCTGTCTAATCCATCAGAAAGAAGATAAACCAACAAAAATAGTTTTATTTGATCGAATATTTTATAATTTAATGATAACAATAGCGATTTAAATCCATATTACAAATGGTTTTTGCAGGGGAAGGTATTTTATGAGCGGAATTGGGTTCAGGACAGGCCACCGTGATGATAAAATAACACTTTGTAATTTTTTTTTGGTATATTAGTGGGTAGAAATCAATGT
This sequence comes from Brachylomia viminalis, assembly GCA_937001585.2. Lineage (NCBI taxonomy): Eukaryota > Metazoa > Arthropoda > Insecta > Lepidoptera > Noctuidae > Brachylomia > Brachylomia viminalis. Next base: position 24,166,884 of record OW443294.2, on the reverse strand, counting down.
TTTTTTTTTTGTCAGGGTAGAGAAGTAGTTACGTTGTTGAGAAAAAATATATGAAATTAAAAATCAGCACATTGCACTACCGTTCTCAGGTTTGCCGTGTTTTTTTTTTTGCTTGGGCAATTCACCCTTAAATATTAAAGCTAAGTATGGTGCTGTAGTCTCGATTATTGATGTACAAACTTTGATAGACATTCCCCATAGATCTTCGGTCAATTGGATTTTTATTTGCCGAAAATAAATATAAATATATATTATAATATATTTTCTGCAAATAAATCATTCTTATTCTTATTTGTCTAGTACACATAGTGTTCACTTTTATAATTTCTAAGGTGGCAATGTTATCGCGGACGTCCACGTCCATAAAATGTATGGTAACGTTACAACGTTATCATGGACGGAAATTTAAAAGCGTCTTGAGATATTTCCATACATTTTACTACCCTGTGTTGTCGTGATGCCGTGACATGGACATGGACGTCCATGATGATATATCGTCACGTTATAAATGATAAAAGGGCACATTATCTTAAGTTTAAGGAACATCATGTAATCTTACAATTTAATAAATCAATGAAATAGGCTAGATAGAAAATAAATTCATTGGTAATTTTCTATTATTTATTGAGATTTCATGATCTTCCAGATCGGGCAAGAAAGTTTTCAAAAATATTTCAATGCAGTATTACTTACCTTGGAAAAAAATTGCTCGTTTGAGTAAAAATTGGTGTAGCGGTATCTACATCGCCACATGCGAACACTGACATCGCGCAAATTCCTGCATCGCGCAACCATAATTTACCGCGCAACTAGCATATATATATAGTGGGCAGTTGCCCACTAGACACGACACCCGTCTGGTCGGAGGATCCTGCGTTTTCTATGAAGGTATGAGCGAATTTTACACCCTGTTCCTCATACCTTCTATACTGGTGACCCCGAACAAGGACATTGACGCAGCTTACGCGCAGCTAGTTCAACGTGATGTCATTACCATTGTTTCCTCAAGATTTTGAGCGGCGAGTCTCAGCCAGCCAGCACCCACGGGTTCAAACGGATATCCTGACCACCACTATGCAATGAACGCGCATTCCTGGTCATCACCCTCAGCCTCATCAGCAACCTTGGCACAGCACACTACACTCTCGCCCAGTCAACAAGGAGAGCCATTGACACCTCTCCTGGTCGACGCCAGCAGTCAGCCTCAACCCGGCGCTGTACCACATCTGACGCACTGGAGCATAACGCAGCGCCACACCGACTCACTGGGGAATCACCACAGACAGTTCCGACTCACCGTGAACTATGCGGGGTCCGGTTCCGACCCACTGGAACCGCAACTGACACTGGCAAGAATCGCAAGATACACGACTCAGCCCACTATCGACATCCGGTCTCCGGAGGGGAGTAATGTAGCGGTATCTACATCACCACATGCGAACTACGTCACACTGACGTCATGCAAATTCCTGCATCGCGCAAGCAGAGTTTACCGCGCAACTAGCATATATCTCTTAACGTCTCAACAACAATCGTCGGGCAGTCGCCAACCGTCTGATTGGAGGATCCTCCCTTTGCTATATAGGTATTAGTGAACTTTACACCCTGTTCCTCGTACCTCTATAGTATCCATATTTAAGGTAGGTGTGTACTTCCCGTCCGGGGCCCGCTTCAACTTTTTACACTATACAGGGTCAATTTAAATTACCTAGCGAAACTCCGCAGACGTGATAGGTATCGAGATCTAAACATGATAAAACAAAAGAAAACAAATTTTCCCCACTTATACTTCAAGTAACAGCACTACCAGTGGTCGTTGGTCCTAAAAAAAACATCAAATCTTTTTAAACTTAATTTTATCGTATGTAAATACAGACCCATCACGTTTGCAGAGTTTTGCTAGCTAATTTTATTTGACCCCATTTATTATAATTATCTTTACTATACCCTACAGAATGGGCACTAAACATGCGAGCAAACTATGAATAAAATAAACATTTATTCATACGTTTGCCTGCGAATATTTCATATTCTTTGCATGTAGAGGAAAAATGCATTATATTAACTCACGCATGAGGTTCTATGCCCAAAATCTTGACCTACTTCCTATTGTCTATTGTGGTTTTATTGTGGAATTGGCATGTGTATTGTGTAAAGTGCTGGATGATCGTTTCGGGCAAAGAGTTTAAACGTTACATTTGTCCTTAGTCACGCTAAAAAGTGTCACCATTTCAACCGAAAAACGTCCATAGGTGGCCATAAGCCTCCCCCAAACACCGCCTTTTCGACCGGTTATGTGCTTCTCGTAACCAGCGGATACCTGCAGCCTTCACCAGGTCATCGGTCCACCTTGTGACAGGCCGTCCAGCGCTACGTCTTCCGGTATGCGGTCGCCACTCCAGACTTTTTCGCCCCCATCGTCAAGTCAAGTCTCTCTAATATTATGTGTGTCAGAGGGATCAAAACGATACAGAAACGTGACCATATTTTGACGCGGTAGTGTTTTCGGGGATATTTTTGAAGTCCTAGTATAAGTAGCAACGTTAGCCTATATTTAGATGTTACAAACGGTTTTTCTATCTGGAATTTATTTGGATTTGTGCCCGTTTGTTGGCAATAGGCTCACTCGATATAACATGCGTCTTCAACATAACTAGCGGAATGTAGGTGTACTATAGGCTATAAGTACCCCTCTGCCCAACCCTTTTGGGAAACAAGGCGTGATGTTATGTTTAATATATCGGTATTGAAAATGTGAATTGATTTGAATAATAATAGTATCTCAATCTGTATAATTATTTGACCAGTTGATAGATAAGCACGTGTGGCGCAGTAGCTGGTAAGTTGCTTTCTGTGTTACAAGTCCCGGGATCGATACCTGATATCGATACATTCTGTGATTACTTTAACTCACATACTGAATTATTACTTGTTTAAAAAATTTAGGAAATTCGAAAAGTTTTACAATGTTTTTAAATATGTGAGCACCATGTATGATCAATTAATTTTACTCCATACCACAGTAAAGAATGAAAATTTAGTTTAGAAAAAAATAATACATGAAGAAGTCACACTCGATCGTCGGTAACCACTCAGGATCGGATCGATATGTTTGCAGATACCTCGACCAGTAAGTAACCATCACGAACAAATACTCACACTTCCACTCACCCAGGCACGCTCGAGTCGATACAACGTTAACCTTGACTGAATTACCACACTATGTCATACAACTAAGAGGTCTCTTAGGCATTTTAATTATGTTCATAGCTTAATCGAAATGCCAGCTACAATATCATTTTGAATGGTACCCATTCGATATGTAGTGTTTTATTATATTTGGAATAACATGTCAAATTTAGGGTAAATATCGGGAAACCCTTATAATTAAAATATCTCGAAAACTATTGAATGTCGGCCATACATATGCGGGGTTCAATTTGTTGCATTTTGGCTCAGCTCCTGACGGATATACGTCGAATTACAGGTAACCCTGTATAATTAATGTATACAAAACATTGTAACACATTTTAAAAGAGTAACGGTGGAGTTTCTTGTTCATTCTTCTCTATACGAAACTACCGTTTGGAAAGGGCGACTAGAATCAATGTTGTCGTTCAAAAGTGCCTTTTACGTGCCTACTTGAAATAAATGATGACTTTGACTTTACCCTCGAGGAATGAAAATGCAATTTGTTTTCTCAAACGCAGCCACTTTAAAAGTTGAAGCATAGTTTTTACCATTATTAAGTTGCAAGACACTGACTGTGATAGAAGATCAATAGATTAAATCCTCTTAACATGATAAGATAAGATAAGATTTTTATTTGTATAGACATTACAAAGGACATTTATTTATTTATTTATTAGCTTTATTTTTTTATCCCTTACATTAAATTTTTGTGATGTGTACTTATTTGTTTATTTGTTAGTAGTGTTAGTTTTGTACTTAAATAAGGTTAGTATTGTTAGATGTAAGGGCCGCCTTTTGCGGTGAAAGCCTCCTCCAAACCGTTCCAGGTGGCTCTGTCCTTTGCCCGTCTGGGCCATAAGGTTCCGGCTATTTGTGTGATGTCGTCACTCCATCTTTTGGAAGGTCTACCCTTCCTTCTTTTTTTATATATTGGGTACCAATTACAAATAGTTTGTGACCATCTTTCATCCATAGCTCTCTGAATATGACCCGACCATTTCCATTTCAGTGTCAGCACCTGTTTGACCGCGTCCCTCGCCTTTGTTCTTTTCCTTATCAGTGAACTTTTAACTCTATCTTTTAATTTAATGCTCATGTAGCTCCGTTCTATTCCTCTTTGACAGCTTCTTATTTTATTTAAGAGTGATTTTTTAAGAGTCCACGTCTGGCATGCGTAAGTAAGAACCGGTGTAAGGCAGATGTTCATCGCTTTCGTTTTCAGTTTTGTTGGTATGGGGCCTTTGAAAATTTCCTTCATAGCCCAGTATTTGTTCCACGTATTCTTCACTCTGCGATCGATTTCTTTTTCTGTACAGGATTTTACCGAGATTATGTGTCCAAGGTAGATGTAATCTGCGACGTACTCTATAGGTTTAGACTGCATGTATATAGGTATTTCTTCACGATTGGTCATAATTTTCGTTTTGTCCCAGTTGATTTGTAGCCCAACGGTCTCGCTGTGATGACTAAGGGATTCTATCATATGGTTCAGTGTGTACGGGTTTTCCGACAACAATACTATGTCATCCGCAAACCTGAGGTGTGAGAGGTATTTGCCATTAATATTTAATCCCGTATCACTCCAATCTAGATTTCGGAATATGGATTCTAGGACTGCTATGAAAAGCTTTGGGGAAAGCGGATCGCCTTGCTTTACACCCCTCTCTACTTGAAATGTTGGTCCTCTTGAGTCTAGACGTACTCTTGTTGTGCTTTTCAAGTAAATCGCTTTGATAAGTTCTATGTAGTCGTGGTCTAGTCCTTGCTGGTTTAAAGCCTGCCATATAGAGTCGTGTGAAATTGTGTCGAAAGCTTTCGAGTAATCTATAAAAGCAATGTATAAGGGGAGGTCATATTCCATGTACCGTTCGATTATTATTTTCAGTGTGTGTATGTGGTCATTGGTAGAGAAATTTTTCATGAATCCCGCTTGTTCTATAGGTTGGTTCTCGTCAATTTTCGTGGTTACACGTCTTAGTAGAGTCGATGCAAATAATTTATACAGGCAGGATATAAGACTGATGGGTCTGTAATTGGATATCAGTTTGGGGTCTCCTTTTTATAAAGTAGAGCTATTTCCGAGCATGTCCATGTTTCTGGGATTTCTTTTATTAATAGGATACGGTTAAAGAGCTTTGTGAGTGGTTTTATTAGCTTTTCTTTCGCAGCTTTTATCATTTCATTTGACACTCCGTCAGGTCCTGGGCTCTTTCCTGCTTTTAGTTTTATTATAGATACCTCTATCTCGCTTTCTAAAAAAGGTGGTACTGTTTCCTGGGTTGGTTTATAAATTTTAGACATTGGTTTCTCATGACTTTTATTTGCACGTGTGTAGAGGTTCTTGTAGAATTGTGTAGCTATCGCCATTAGGTCTGTCCTGTGTGTGACTATGTTTCCTGAGGCATTTTGGAGTTGCGTCATGACGTGTTTGGTAGTTTCCAACTTTTTATAAGCCTTTTTTATCCCGCCTGTTTCTTCTATGAATTTGCTAATTGTATCTAGTCTTCTCGTTTTAATGTTCTGTTTAATTTTTTTTATGTATGGCCCTGTATAGTTTACTCAGTATTTCCTTTTCTTGCCTTGTTTTGTTTTTCTTGTTTTTTAATATGTGTTTTTCGATTTTTAGGGTTTCTATTTCTTCTGTTATAATTTCTTTATTTCTTTTTTCAGTCGTGTCTTCAGTTTGTTTTTTGTGGCCTTTTAGTAAAAATATCTCTATTTTCTTGTTGAGTTGGTGCACGCTGTCATTTTCGCTGTCGGACAAGGACGGTAGGTTTTTATTTTCGATTTCGTTTTCTTTACATGCTTTTCCTCGATAGTGAGCACGGGATTTTTTATTATTTTCTATATTTAGAGTAATTCTAAGCATTCTATGGTCACTGGGGTGATGCAATTTGCTCATCACGTTTACATTTTGTATATTTTTTGAGACATTTGTAGCTATAAAGTCGATTTCATTCTTCGTTTTTTCATCAAGTGTTCTCCAGGTCCACCGAAGCTTGCTAGATTTGTTGAAAATTGTATTGGAAATTTTTAGGTTGTATTGAAGGCAGAATTTTATGAACATTTCCCCTCTTTCGTTCCTTTTTCCGTAGCCATATCTTCCCATTACTAATTTTTCATTTTCTTTTGGGAATCCTATTTTTGCGTTCATGTCTCCCATAAATATTATATTTCTTGTGCATTTATTCATAGCTCTGTCAAGATCAGCGTAGAAGTTCTCTATTTCTTCTTCAGTGGCTCTTTTTGTAGGGGCATATGCTTGGATTATAGAGAATTTCTTTCCATGTATACAAACTTGTAATACAGCAGCTCTCTCGGAAATCGCGATGAAATCTTGTACTTCTGTATTGTATTGTTTTTTTACTAGGAATCCAACACCTTTTTCTCCTTTTGTTTCCCCATAGTAGTATAGAAGATATTTTCCCCTGTCTTCAATTTTATAACCTTGCCTTCTCACTTCAGCTATACCGATAATGTCCCAATTAATTTGCGTTATCGCGTATTCCAATTCAACTACTCTTGCTTCATTTGCTAATGATCTGAGATTGAATGTAGATATATAGTATTTTTTTAGGTTTGGAGGGTGATCGTCTACAACCCCCGCGGTGACGAGCCGTTCTGGGAGAGGATGACAAAGGACATTACAGGATTACAAAGAAAAAATAAGTTCAGACATGTCTGCCACATATTAAGGTATGCAAATATGAATAGTTAATAATGATAAATGATAAATGAATGATGATAAATGACTTTTCATCCCACCATCTCGGAAAGAGTATTTTTAATCTTCAATATCTGAGTGGAAAAGCCGTTTTTATTCTCTAGAGGATAAAGTAAATTGAATTTAGAACATCGTGTGCACTAAGTTTGTGAATTAAAAAAAACATTAAACCTATTTACTGCTACCTCTATGGTGCCGAATATATCATACAACTTTTTTTTAATTTGTTAAAAACTCAGACTCGGAACCTTCTTGGTGTTCTTTTTTCAATTTGCTTTGTACGCGGTTCTTTACGCGGCATTTTTTCACGTCATTGTTAAACCTTATATTAAAAACAAGAAACTTGAAAACAAGTGAAAAAACTAAAATGAGTGATTCTAGCGACGAGGAAGTTTGCTTGACGCCAACAGAATTGACTGAAACTGTTAATAATGCGCAAATGAGCTTTCTCCCTCAACAATCACGCGAGAAGTATTTAAAACAGTACGATATGTTCAACACGTGGCGACTAGCAAAAGGAGCCAAAACTTTCTCAGAAAACGTTTTGCTGGCATATTTTATAGAATTATCCGAGAACAAGAAAGCAAGCACTCTATGGAGTACGTATTCGATGCTAAAAGCAACAATAAAGATGAAAAAAGACAAACATATCGATACCTATCCTAAATTAGTGGCATTTTTAAAAAGAGCCTCATCTGGTCATCAACCAAAAAAATCGAAGGTTTTCACAGTATCTGATATTGAAAAGTTTCTTAACGAAGCACCCGATTCCGTATATTTGGCGGCAAAAGTAAGTCAGTTGCACATTCAGTATCTACTTAAGTATATTAATCTCAATTAAATAGTATACTTAGTAGATGTTGATAGGCATAATTATGCGTTCATATCAATTTTATTCATTTATCTACTACAATACTCTTTACGTTACAGGTTGTTCTTATTATTGGAATAAACGGAGCATGTCGAACTAATGAACTAACACAACTTAATGTCAAAAACATTGAGAAACCTTCAGATGACTTACTATTAATTAATTTACCTAATACAAAGACAAAAAGAGACCGCAACTTCGTCATTCGCAAGGAATACGTAACGATTGTTGAGAAATATCAAGCCTTACGCCCGCCTAACACTCCAATTAATCGATTTTTTCTACAGTATCGCAATGGAAAGTGTGTTAGACAGCCTATGGGTACTAATAAAATTGGCAGTATCCCACGAGAAATAGCAACATTTCTTGAACTTCCAGAACCCCTGTTGTACACGGGTCATTGTTTCCGACGAACTTCAGCCACACTTTTGGCTGATTCCGGAGCTGATCTCCTGTCCCTTAAGCGCCACGGAGGCTGGAAGTCCAATGCAGTTGTAGAGGGATACATAGAGGATTCCATCCAAAATAAGTCTAAAATATGTGAAGGCATCGTAGGAGCCATTACACTGAAAGAGCCTCAATCGGATCCTTGGACTGGCCCTTCTACATCAAAAATAAGCCGTTATGAAACACCTAACCATCTCCCTCTCTCTCCAACATTCACGCCAAGGGAATCCGATGAATCGGTACAACTACACTCGAGAGCAATGAATCCGGGTCACTTAAAGAATCCTAAAAATCTCGGAAACTGAAAATGCTAGGTTAATGCAATAAATTGTATTTAATAGACAATGTAATACTCCTTAAATGAAGGTATTAAAACTTCTTAGTTATTGTAAAGTTATATCATAAAAAAATCAAATTTGAAAAAGGGCCACTTTCGAAGATGGAACTACGAAATTACAGCATTTGGTTTTGCTTTTGTTTGTAATCTGTCATTTATGTGGGTACATAAACCATGTTGATAGTGCTCTATATTCATTATTCAAGCTGAAATTATGTCGCTTACGCCTGAAGAATGCACCAGAATACTTACAATGCTGGAAACCGGCCGGAGTCAGCGCGATACAGCCAGGACTGTCGGTGTGTCGCTGTCAACAGTACAAAGAGTTCTCCGACGTTACGAAGAAACTGGTTCTAACCTACGCAGACCAGGAACGGGCAGAACCAGGTGTACCACAGCACGAGAAGACCGATACTTGGTGAACACCATGCTTCGAAATCGCTTTCTCACAGGAACTGAACTCACCAATCAGTTTCGACGCCTCGGGGGAAGTAACCCAAGTGCATGGACAGTAAGACGTCGGCTTGCTGAATCTAACTTAAAACCCCTTAGACCTGCAAACGGCCCTAAACTGGAGCGTGGGCATCGTATTTCAAGACTAAGATATGCCCAGAGCCACGTAAATTGGAGTATTGAAGATTGGTCAAAAGTTATGTTCTCCGACGAATCAAAATTTATGCTCTACAAGCACGATGGAAGACACAGAGTGTATCGAAGACCAGGGGAAAGATTCAAGCAAGCATGCATCGAAGAAAAAGTAGCCTACGGTGGTGGGTCTGTACTTGTGTGGGCCGGAATTTCTTCTGAAAGTCGCACAGAGCTGGTGATCATAGAAAACGGCTCTTTAACTAGCGTAAGATATGTGGAAGAAATCCTCAATGATCACGTTGGTCCATTTATGGTCAATTTAGGTGAGGATGCTATATTTATGCATGACAATGCCCGACCTCATACAGGTAGGATTGTGAATGACTACCTTCAAGAGATGAACATTACTCGTATGGAGTGGCCAGCGCGCAGCCCGGATATCAACCCGATCGAGCATGCTTGGGACGAGCTAGGCAGATGCGTAAAACAACGAAACCCTCCCCCAATCACGCTTCGTGAGCTCAAAATTGCTCTCACAGAGGAATGGGAGAATATTCCCCAAAATCGTATAAGGAACTTGGTGTACAGCATGCCAAACCGCGTAAACGCAGTAATGGTGCTTCCATTCGAGGAGGCAATACGAAGTATTAAAATTCAAGAAAATCGTAATAAAGTTCAAAAATTTCATGTTTCCTATTTTTGTTTTAAGGAGAGATCAGCAGTTTTTTTCTTTATGTAATTTTGTGTTAATAAAATGTATTTTTTTTTACTTTCATTTAAGGAGTATTACATTGTCTATTAAATACAATTTATTGCATTAACCTATCATTTTTAGTTTCCGAGATTTTTAACATTCTTTAAGTGACCCGGATTCATTGCTCTCGAGTGTATTAAGTATGACAGATAGTTTACCGAAAAACAGTACACAAGTGACTAACACCAATATTACAGTACCAAACAAAAATATTACACTCAATTTAAATAACTGTAGCAACGTTACTTTAAAATTTTCTTAATTATACCTTAGTATTATTTTGTTATAATTTAAAGATTATTCTGTAATACTTACCTGTCATAATGTAGTAATTAATACCTAAACTGAAATAAAAGTGTACCTATCTTGTGATTGTAAACGTTTTTTTTTTGCATTTAGTCATTTCCTCGCTGAGGTGGAATGAAAAGTTACGTGTTGCACTCGAGTGCAAAGATTTTTCACCTCGTGCTCTTTTGATTCCCTCGCTAACGCTCAGGATTCTAATTTTGAATCACTCGCTGCGCTCGTGATTCAATTTTAGAATCCTTCGCTTGCTCGGTCATCAAAATTGAACACGCGGTTAAAAAGCAACTTTGCACTCTTGTATAACAAATAACTATTATTTCTGTAAGTAGGTTTTTACAAACACTTTTACACGTCAATCATATTTTTTTTAAACTAGATGAGGTCGGCGTTTCCTATCTGACTACTCTGAGAAGAAAGGCCGAAACAAACTCAGAGGTCACAGTCTCTTTTAAAGTCCAGACAGAATCTTGGTCAGATCATGTGAAGGCTATGTAGATCGGTGTCTGAAATGGTCTTTTGAGGAAAGAACCACACAGATTGAGTGGACCTGTCCAGTCAGTGCACGCAATTGTCAGCAATCGTGCAGCTCAACTCAGAACTTAAGGAGCTCAACGATTCGACGAACAATACCAAAGAAAGGACATTTGAGTAGGCCGCACAAGTTACTCAAACTGCCAGATCATGATTACACTAAGATTAAAAATACAAAAAAAAGCAATGACCAACATAGTTCTCACGTTCACAATAGTTAAAATAATAGCATAATACTTTACAGAGTAAATACTCTTGTCATAGTATATGTATATAAAATTCATTAATGTCAATGTGTATATAAAATCCGGACATAATCATTGAGGACCATGCAGATTGGTGTCTGAAATGGACTTTTGAAAAAAGAACCACACATAATAATAATAATAATATGGGACAACAAGGTCTTTAGGTCCCGAACTAGGCAGAGCCAGTACTACGGTAACCTGATGACTGATATACATACTTATATACATATACACACCCAGACACAGGTCAAACAGACATTTTCATGCACACAAATGTTTGACTTGTCCGGGGATCGAACCCGGAACCAGCGGCTCAGAAGGCAGGCTCGCTACCAACTGCGCCAACCGGTCAAATTATTAATAATAAATTTTAAGTCAATATAATTAAATTCAGCAGAAAATTAAAAATGTTAACAGTAAATAAAATAAAAGTCACAAAAACATAAAAAATCTAAGTCAATATAAATGCTTCAGTCAGAATTTCGATAATATTAAAGTAGGTATACCTAATTATTTTAGAATTTTACAATATACAATTTTACATGTCACATTAGAAGCTCAACACAGCACACAGCCTACCCCTTTAGCAAATACAAGCTTCTAACGCGTAGCGTTGAAATTTCTTGTTCTAGCATAAAATATATCCTATAATAAACGCTAGTGATAGAATTCGGAATCGAATCTGTAATTCCGAAGATTCCCCCTTACATACAAACTCATATATCTTACCTCTTTATAAGATTAATATAGACAGAGGAGCCATAATACAACCTGCATGTTAATCAACTGGTTCCTCCACCTATTACCTACACAGCTCGTCTGTCTCACCCATTGTTTACTAAAACTGGGCTGGTTACAGACGACGTGCAACATGCTCTATTTACTGAGAACGATACACTTTCGACGCACGTAGTCGGGTAATTTGTAGACTAGACACCTGGGTGGAGGTTTGAAGATACGACGGAGGTGGTATGTTCCTGAGGATGCTAAAATAGTCAGGAAAATGTTCTACATTATAATCAATCACTAAGCTGGTTTTTATATATTATATTTATTTAACCATTTATGTACACACATAAATAAACAGAAAAGAACAGAATAATAGGTACAAAGGTGATGCTTATTTCTAATGAAATCTCTTCCAGCATACCTGCGATAGGGTAGTAGATTAAGGGCTGGTTTTTCAATAGTCAGATAACTTTTATCTGAAGAATAAATCGGACAGTTTGACATATTTTCTATACAAAAGCTGTCAAACCGCAATATTTATTCCGCAGATAAAATTTATCTGACTATTGACAAATCAGCCCTTAGAGATGTAGACAGCGTGTGTAAGAGTAAAAGAGAAAATTAAATACATAAAAACAAAAACAATTCACCTAATAAAATAAAACAAATAATATGAGAATATACATACATACATACTTCTAAAATAAATAACAATAGAATATTAATATATATACACAACTATGACGAAGTGGAAAGATAGTGTTATTTCACTCTTCTTTTAAAAGCTGCAACAATTGTGATGTTGATTTATGTCGCATTTCTAGCACGAGGTTGCGTTTCATTGCCACTCGCATCCTTCTTAAAAATATACAGCCCTTGACCTACCAAATATTACACAATTTATGTAATGATATAAAAGCTTGTCGCTTGTAGCTGTGTACTAACTAGTCTTGCTTGACATACTTATTCTATGTAATTCTATGAAACAAAATGTTTCTTATAAAATACTAGCTGAACCCGCGAACTTCGTACAGCCTAACATATTTTTTTTATTTTTTTTTCTCTCCGTATGAACCATCCTCGTACTTCAAGGAATATTCTAAAAAAAGAATTAGCAAAATCGGTCAATCCGTTCTTGAGTTATAAAATTACAACGAAAAGTGGCATCGATTTTTATATATAAAGGATGCAAATCTCTGCGACAAGCTTTTAATCATTTAATAAATTGTGTAATACATGTACGAAATTGATTGGTTTGATTTAATTTAAAGTTTATTTTCTTCTTTTTAGGGCAATTAAATAAAAGCTTGTTTTTACCATTCATTAATTATTATAAAGATGAAAATATCAAAACCATTTTATTTTCCACACAATCAACACCGACCACAATAACATTTCCAATCTCCATTGAACCCAATACATTTGTGATCTTTTTCTCCATTCCTATCTGCCTTCGTCTGGCCGTCTGCCCCAATGCCATTTCAGTCATTCCACGTAAATCCCAAATTCCCATATCTGTTTTCAGAAACATCCCCTGAGCGTCTGTGCAAGGATAAAAATACAGCTAGAAAATCTCACTCGGACGGGGAGTTAAAATTTAAAAATTTAAATTGCTTTGCAAATAGGGAAGAGAACAAACAATTTAAGTTATGCATTTTAGAGGTCTTAGTAACAGCGCGTGTTTGCATTGTCTATGTTTTATGAAGCCTTTAAAATATGGATAAAGGAGAATAGTGTCTTTTTTTTTAAATAATATTGTTTTTTATTTAACTTATCACAGCTTGTAACACATAATATCAAGTACGCTGTCTGTAAGGTCACAAAGAACCGCGAAACTCAACCAGCTCAACTTTATCGGCGAAATGCCGTTGGTTCGGATAATAAATAACTACATTATTAAGTCCATCCACCACACGCAAAAAAATCTGAAAACTGTGTATCAAATGTGTCATTCCTTTGTATTTATTTTCTTTAATGGGCAACCAATGTTACAATTTTAAAATAATATTTTCACTCCTCTTGCTCAAAAAGACCGTCATTGTGACGTACCAGAGCGAAGAAAAAATAGCAATTCCTCCTCTAGGGAAAAAAGTTATTTTTTTTATTTCTGTGTGTCAAATGACAATGAGCCTACAAAAACGAAATAGTAGATTATTAACCAAGGGGATAAAGCAGTGTCTTCTGTCGCGGGTGACGATTTAAATCGCGAGCGTAATGAAGGACTCGAGGTTTACTCCCGAGCGTAGCGAGGGTTTTAAAAACTTAAATCACGAGCGAAGCGAGGGATTTAAGACGAGTCCTGAGTGTAGCGAGGGATTTAAGTTCACCCAAGACTAAGACAGCTTTATCACCGAGGAAAATACACTACTTTTCGTACCATTTGCGAAAAAATTAACACAATAATAATATGAGATAAGCATTTATTAAAACTAATGACAATTAAACGTATTTTAGAACATTAACTTATTTATAAAAATAAATTAAAATAAACTTAACGTTTATGTATTTGAAGAAAACAAAAACGCGGCAAATTCCTAGACAAATTTTTTTTTTTGTCGGAAATGCAAAGGCATCAAGCTCATACGGCCTCGTCGGTTTTCGTAATTTTATTTAAATAATCATAACTGCATAATAAATGCGTATTCCTTTTTCAAAAAGATGTATAATGCTTTATATACAAACTCAATGGTGTAAACACAGATGTAGTTCAGTATAAATTTCGGTAAGTATTCCAAACTTAAATCACATTTTCCCCCTAGAGGATGAATGAAATTCAGTACAATTTTCTTTCCCTGTTTTTAACAGATTAAAAATGACTATTGTTATGTTCGCTTTTTGTGGCATAGAATGTCACTTTTTTGAGCAAGTGGTACAAAAAAGTCTTTAGTCATAAGTAGAATAATCATGAATATAGACTCGACTTATTACTGTTTCATAAAAAAAGAACTTCATTTTATTTTTGAAAATGGAACTAAAATCGGCGATCTCTTTGGGAGAATGCATGCAATGCGTTGCGGCTGCAAAGCAAAACAAAAAAAGACATTGGCGCGAAATCTTTATGAAATTAAGTTACCGGGAAAAAACATCTCGTTAAATATCCAGAATTGTACAAATTGTACATTTAATTTTTAATAAAATAAACTACATATTTCATATTGTATTGGATTGTTTTATTTTCTCGCAATCGTAGTGAAAAGTAGAGTGTTTAAAAAACTCGGTTTCTATTTACTCCCTCGCTAAAGCTCGGGAGTAAAACTACCTCGTATATAATGGGTCATTTTAGCTCCTTGTATAACAATCTACTATTTACTTATATCTAAGGTGTAGCAATTTCATATAGGTTAGCACTGCATGCCCAATAAACGTAATAATACTGCCACAAGCACTATACTTTATAAGACTTCTCATACATTTCGTAGCTCCTAAAATATACACAAGTAACGTTGAAACATTGTGCTTTTAGTTGATTACGATACGGAAACTTTATACACTCCATCTCAATACGTAATAGCGTTGGTTTTGTATACAAACATATACCTATACAAAATTCGTAAAAACATACCAGGCAGCGGTCTTAGATAAATGATTGGTCCCGAGCGCAGCGAGACCAATCATTTAGCGGTATTTGAACCAAACGGCTTGGTACGTGACGATGGAAAAAGACCAAACGGCATGACGTTTTGTTGTCTTGGCAGGCCGCTAGTGTGGGTTGCAACCGGAGTCGACACCCTTGCGCAATCTCTTGTTCCTAGCACAGCGGGCTCCCTCATGCGGCGCAAATATTATAACCTAATGGGTAACTACAGTTTTGAGCCGCTTAGGATCGAAACACTCGGGTCATGTTGTCCGAGTGCGCGTCTCCTTTTTAAGGAAATTCCTCGACGACTGGTCGACACTTCACGTGACCAGAGGGCTGGCTCGTTCTTAGGCCAAAGAATTAGCATTGCCATTCAACGTGGCAATGCTGCCAGTATTCTGGGCACGTTTCCGGATGAAAGTGACGAAAAACAAAAGGATTTTTTGTATTTATTTATTAATTTAATTTAGTACCTAGTGTAAACAGTTGGTTGCAATATATTAGAATGTAGAAAATCATTTGTACAAACTGTCAAGAAAATGTAAAACTCAACATAGACTGATCTACGGTGTTGGTGAGTTTTGCATTTTTTTCTGCGTTTTTTTCTTTTCATTATTTATTTTAGATAGAAAAACAGTCCTTGGGACGTAGACAGAGAAAACTATGGGATAACGTGGAAGACTTATATAAAAAAACTTTTTTATAAAAATGTCTTTGGTTTTGTATTTTCGTGTTGTCACCGACTTCCGAAATTACAGTTATTTTTCACTTTGTAGTGTTTTTTGGAAGTCGGTTGTTTTTTTTTTGTATAAAAAAGTTTTTATTTTTCACGTTTTAGTTGCGGTACCTACTCCACAAAAAATCGTATACCACTACTTGCTCTGTAATTTTCTATAAATCAAGCTTGAATATTATGTGCTACAACTAGCTTCTAATCGCGAAAAATTATTCTACTAACTTTGATAGAAAATGTGGGTGTATTTATATATAGATGTATTCAGTATATATACTGAATACATCTGCGTAACCTTTTCGAGTATATATACGTGCTCTTATGTTGTGTGATTGCGTAAACAATGCATATGTATGCGATATAGCATCAATCGCGGTTGATTTGCTGTCATTTTTTGAAGAGTTCCATCGTCTGTCTCCGAAACTCATAATCAGATCTATATGAAATTTAAATGGGACCATTTCGGAATAAACCTCTTAATTTTAGAATTAGAATAAATTTATTTAAAAACATACACGCGTGTGTCTATGAACCAAATTATTGTCGAGAAGTAAATTGCCTTGTGACAACAATCAACAACGATTTAGCTGTTGTAGCATTGTATAGACCTCCAGCCTTCAAAATTCCTATAACCTCAAAAAATCCAGAAATTCTAAATCCATTCATGGGTTGGGCTGGGTTCTGAGGTATTTGCGGAAGGATCGTACGGTCCCGCGACCCCCGGCGTAGGTGTGAGATGGAACACCGGGGTGGTTTTTAGTCAGTAAGAGTCTGACAGACCCCGCCGACCGCCCCAGGGCGGCGGACATCCATGAGGATTTTCCACCCCGGAAACAAGAAAAAAAAAGGGTTCTGAGGTCTAAACCTAATTGCACTGGACTATATATCAGTCAATACTGATGTACGGCTTGATTGTATCGGGAGGAACTTCAAAAACCACCATGTTGTTTGTCGAAAGAGCCCAATGCATAGTACTTAAAATTACTTCTCGCAAAAAGTGCACTTATCCGACACACCCACTTTACTTAGAACTGGGATTCCTCACGGTACGAAAATTATTCATTAAACTAGAGATCATGGCACAACATAAAGTGAAACCGTACTTTGCAAAAATGCGACGATTAGATAATAATATGTAGTTTAAAACATACCCAAATATAGTACATCTTTAGCACAAAATTTTTACAATCATCTCGGTCCTAGCCTTTACAACAAAGTAAATAAAGATCTAAAATTAAAGAATCTTGATAGCCAAACATGCAAAAAACTATGAATAAATATTTAAATACACTAGGCTACAACAGCACTGAAAATCTACTAAGAAAATCGGTAAGTATATACAAGGCACATAAATAATAAAGCACACATATCTGTACACATACCTACAGAAACATACATAAAACATAATATAGATATACCTACCTATATCAAAACTCAAACACAAAACAACACAGACAATTCCATTCATATAATTTAATTAATATAACTGTACTATGATTTATTACTTATACAGTATGTAATTAATCTGCTTAACTATGTGACTTGTACCTGGAACATTGTGGGAATCTGTTGTTCTAAGGTTGAGGGAGACTATCCGCTTGTGATACAGATTTATACTAGTACGAAGGGATAGGGCGAATCATTCCAATCAATCATTCGTGTTTATCAGTCGTTTAGGCTAATCTACTGTTGAACACGACATTTATGAATGAAGTTTGATGATAAGACTACAGTACAGCCGTCGAGAGAATGCATTGCTGACACCTGTCAGTGCGATAATTCTTGTAACTAATAAAGTTCAAATTCGCAAAAGACATATTTGTTTGTATGTAACTGACGGGTGTCAAGAACGCATTCTCTCAACGACCGGAATATAACATTATAATAGACACGGTTGAACAAGTATCTAAATTTTTGTGGTCAGACACAATGTTTATTTTGCACCCAAAACCCACCATACCACTGGCCATACCTTTGGTGGTATGGTGGGTCTAAAACTATACCACTGAGAAAATTACTTGGTGAATAATTTGGGATAGGTTAGGTTAGAACTGTGACCATTAAAGCGGGAAGGCGAGCGAGCGAAGCGAGCGTGTCGCGGCAGCGTTCGCCGAGCGCCAGATCATGGTAGTCCACAACACTATTTTTTCTCAGTGGTATAGTTTTAGACCCACCATACCACCAGGGGTATGGCCAGTGGTATGGTGGGTCCGCAATGAACCTTCCTAAGGGCACATGGCCATCCTAGCTAGCGGCTAGGACTTATTTTTCCTGACATTTTTTCACAAGTAACTTTAAAGTATAGCGCTACAGAGTTCTTTTGGGGTATCATTTAAGCTATTACCAATTTAATTAGTTTTGTGTTTCTTAAATAATAGGGTTTGTCCTCCAAATAGTAGATCTGTCACCAAAATGTAGTCACCAAACAATGCAAAATCAGTTCCACAATAAATCACCTAAAATCCTGAGATATAAGGTCTAGTACCAAATAAATGTTTTTGTATGTATTATAATAGGTGTGTCCTAATAAGTATTTAAGCAAACTAATTTAAAGAGATCACCAATAGTAGTAGTTTTCTTATTCACCACGGATCGATTGATATACATAATATGTCGACGGTAGGGCTTGGTCGACGGAGCCCCGCTTCGCGGGGCTCCTACTTCTGGGTGGTTTATAAAAAAATAACCACGAAGGGGATGGCGGGGTCTCTCGACCCCGCCATCCCCTTCTAACCTAACCTGTCCGAGTCGGGGTGCCCTAAAGTCCAGATTGCATCCAGTTTCTCCTGGTAATTTGTCTCGGGTATCATTTAAGCTATTACCAATTTAATTAGTTTTGTGTTTCTTAAATAATAGGGTTTGTCCTCCAAATAGTAGATCTGTCACCAAAATGTAGTCACCAAACAATGCAAAATCAGTTCCACAATAAATCACCTAAAATCCTGAGATATCAACCTGGGAACAATTTTTGTTTATCTGAGAACGAAAATATTTCGTGGCGATAGATCTATTTATTAGGTGATACAACTTGATGACAAATATAAATTTTGGTGATAGAAAATATAGTTCCCGTTCTTTTGGCGGTGGCCAAAATCGGAATTAACGCCACCATCTTGTTTTTTCACCTTAGGTATTTCACAAAATAGTTGTACAAATTATTACCAACAGAGCCCCCCGTCAACTTCAACCGAGCGCCATAAAATCCTAGTCGCATTAAACATTATTTTGCCCAAAAAATTAATATATTCCTAAAATCCTTCAGCTGATCAACCCACCAAATACAATGCCCACTAAAGGATCAGTTTACACTTGATAAGGGTCGCAGTTTCACGGATCCCCGCTTTGATCCGGATTTATTGATAGGCGCCTGTCAGACGGGATAAAGTCGGCCTGTTTGTCGATTACAAAGTGCGATAGTAGTACTTGAATTGCGTTAGGTGAGTGGGTGTTATCTTCTTTATAATAGAGTTTTCTTTTTTAAACAGTATTTCGGCCTCGTTGATCCAGCGCTAATGCTGAGCATGAGGTCCTGGGTTCGATTCCCAGGTCGGGCAAAGTGTCATGTCAAATTTCTCTATGGAATGTGGGCGTGATGCGTGATGTTATTTAAAGCTATTGTGGAAAGCTAGCGACATACGCACAGTGCTATCAGGAACTTTTGGCGTTTGAATTACATTGACAGTCGGCGCTGTTGGTAAACATTTGTGATAATGCTTTGTAAAATTGTATTGAAAAAACAAGATGACGGCACTAGTTCCGATTTTGGCCACGCGCCACAAGATTCAACCTTTACACACCAAAGCTCATTTTAATATAATATAATATGGGACAACATCCACACAAGGTCGTCAGGTCCCGAACTAGGCAGAGCCTGTACTACGGTAACCTGATGACTGATATACATACTTATATATATATACACACCCAGACACAGGTCAAACAGACATGTTCATGCACACAAATGTTTGACTTGTCCGGGGATCGAACCCGGAACCAGCGGCTCAGAAGGCAGGGTCGCTACCAACTGCGCCACCCGGTCAGTCAAAACAAAAGTGGTCCGACTTGCAACGTTCTGAAGACGCCACCGTGCTAACCCGCCTGCGGGCGTCGGCCTTGGTGTGTAGACACCCAGATCGATGTTTATTATCATCATGTACAGGTACACCCCTGTTTTCTCTAAAGCGAAAGGCAGACGTGTACCTGTAGTACACCACTACACCAATATTTTGCAAGTAACCTACTATTAAACAAGATACTAATCTAGATTCTGGGTCCGTGCCCGGTACTTAGAATGTCCTCGTAGAATAATCCAGTAACATTCGACCGACCCTTGGTTCCGGGGATTGAACCACGTTCAGCAGTAGTGTTGTTTGTTTATCTCTCAAGATTAATAGAATTATTTATCTAGCTAGCAACTAGGCACTCTTACCAGGATTAGGTAATTGTCGAGTACATGGACACCTTGCGAAACACTTTCGAGAACATTCACGAATTCTCGAGACAATATAAATAACATCACACGAGAATTTAAGCTCTTGTCTCTTGAAACTGAAACACAAGATTATATACCGCTCACTG
The DNA here is from genome assembly GCA_937001585.2 of Brachylomia viminalis. Classification (NCBI taxonomy): domain Eukaryota; kingdom Metazoa; phylum Arthropoda; class Insecta; order Lepidoptera; family Noctuidae; genus Brachylomia; species Brachylomia viminalis. The sequence goes on along the minus strand of OW443294.2, from coordinate 24,146,269 downwards.
TGGTCCGCGCGAAAGTGCTGGTTACTGCTTGAGGTATGTGAGCGGTGGGACGTGGGAGGGTGCCATTGAGAATATTGGCAGACTGAATTAGCTTGGCTATTGTCTACCTTCCCGGCCCACCGCTCATATACCTCAGGCGGTGACAAGCACTTGTGCGCTGACTATTGACGCGGTTTCATTCGTTCGTAGAATAAACTACAGACTTCGGAGAATTCTCAGCAAGGGACTGTGTAAGTACATGTTTAAATTAATCTTTAGTAGGAAGGTTGGGTGATAGAGGATGAAATTCAAGTAGAATTTCGCAATTACTTATGTACGTCTTTGTTTAATAATATAGATACAGCATCGTTTACGAGTAATCCACTTGTGAGTATAGAGATATGTGGAACAGGGTTTATAGTTCACTCATCCGCCATAGAAAAGGGAAGATCCTCCGACCAGACGGGTGTTATGCCTGGTGGGCTGGGCTACTGCCCGACGATTGAAGTACGGACGTTGTATATAATATATACAACGTCCCTACTTCATATGCGAGTCGCGCGGAAAACTCTGCTTGCGCGATGCAGGATTTTGCGTGACGTCAGTGTGATGCGTAGTTTACATGTGGCGATGTAGATACGCCACACGAGTAACTTAATCTAAAAACTGCAATTTCTCCTTTAGTTTTTTTTGAACGGGATCATCATCATCAACATCGTCTGCCTAGCCTTATCCCAGCTCTATTGGGGTCGGCTTACAGTCTACCCGGATGCAGCTGAATACCGGTGTTTTACATGAAGTGACTGTATCTACTGGATATTGGCTCATATTTTAGCATGTTATAAACTAATAATAGATATGGTCACCAACCCACACAGGGCCTACGTGGTGAATTACGGCCCATTCCCTCTCACAGAGTGTAGGTCTGTGTCCCAGCAGTGGTAACGTATAGGCTGATTTTGAATAGATATGGTTGGCATGTTTAAATACATCATTTGAATACAAGAAATTTCAAACTTAACCTCATATTAAAGCGTTATTAAAAAGCTAATTTAGGAGTTTCCTTTTACACTCCAATGAAACTCATTTGTAAAACAAACATCACATTCATATGACATTTTATTTGCCAAACATCGTAATTTGACACATTGCCACATTCAGATCCCCCAATAACCCGAATGAAAACATTTTAATCCTCCACTGCTCGTTCATAAAACTCGACGTCTAAAATTGGAATAAATGAAACCTACACCAACAGTTAGGCGGGCACGTTAAGCCAATGGACACCGGGCTACCCAAAAAAGAGTTGTGACACGATACTATATTTAATTTGCATTCGGGAGTGCATGGTTAAATATTTGCGGGCAATTTCGGACTGTGGCAAAGTTACGACGCTTGGTCTAAAACAGATTTTGACGTTTCGATTCTATGAGTATCTCCAATATGAATTCAGTCGAGTGAATCGAAAGGTGTCTAAGGATTTTATTTAGATCCGGTTCTTTTGTTACCTAAAGACCTTTATTTGATACGCTCGCGTTATTTGTTGAACTATGGATATGTTCGCCACACCTTTTTTTTTGTGGGTGGGAAATCATCAAATAACTTCTCCCGCTCTGGGCAGAGCAGGAGGGCGTGTCAGACTCTTACAGACTAAAACCCACCCGTGTTCCTTCAGTTGCCTGTGCCAGGGGTCACGGTAACCCTCTTGGACTTTTCCGCAACCCTAGCAGGCATCGGTCCTAGCAAACCCCGTCATTGGTGCTGACATCTCTTTGAGGCGCGCGTGGAACACAACGCGCCGTCGACCCGGGCCTGGTCCTTATCGAACGGCGAGCTGCCCATTGCTCGCCGTTCGCAAGCCCGCGCCTACGGTGCCCGGGAATCGGCCTGCGATTCCCGACGCCCAGGGCGTCTCCTGCGGCGGCTAGGGGCGTGAGGGCGCAAATTTTGCCTCTCCCTCACGCGTTCCGCCTCCTCCTTCGCCTGCTTCGCAGAAGGAGGTGACGGCTTCCCAAGCCCTCTCGCTCCGTACCATGGCCTTTTTTTTTTTTTTTTTTGTTTCCGGGGTGGAAAATCCTCATGGATGTCCGCCGCCCTGGGGCGGGCGGCGGGGTCTGTCAGACTCTTACTGACTAAAAACCACCCCGGTGTTCCATCTCACACCTACGCCGGGGGTCGCGGGAACGTACGATCCTTCCGCAACCCCCGACTGGTGCCGGCCCGCAGCTGCGGGCCACTTCGGGTCTGGGGGGGAGTGAGGTGTTTGACTCCCCCCGTGACGTCTAAAAGGGGCGCGCGTGGAACACTACGCGCCGCCACCTCGGGTCCTGGTGTGTGGGGGGCGACGGACGTCCCCGAGTCCGTCGCCCCTGGACCCATTTAGGGGGGCTGGAAGAGGGCGTTGTCCGCCCTCCGCCGACGCCCGGTGCGCCTTCTGCGGGCCGGGTGAGTGGACGAGATCTCCCTCTCCCTTTCCGCAGCCTCCTTCTGCGAGACGACTGTCTCGCAGAAGGAAACCACCGCGTCCCAGGACTCGTCGCTGCCGACCATCGACTCAACTACGGCCGGCAGCGACAGGTCACTGCCTACTTCTGAGATGAGGGCACGGCGCGGCTCCTACCAAGCGGCACACTCTGCCAGCGTATGCCGCGCCGTGTCCTCCCGGCAGTCGACGCAGTGGTGACACCGGGCGTCCGGCTCCCTGTTTATGCGACACAGGTACTTCCCGAAGCAGCCATGCCCCGAGAGCACCTGCGTCACCCGAAACGACAGGGAGCCGTGCCTCCTCCCGAGCCAGCGCTCGAGCACCGGCTGGACCGCCTCGATGGTGACGAGGCCGGCGGTAGGGCGCGAAAGCCTGTCCCGCCATTCCGCCACCAGGACCTCGCGAAGCTGAGACCGACGCAGCTCTATGTGTCGCTGCATCGGTCCCTCGCCCCGCGCCCTCGCTTCCTCGCGCCACCGATACAACGACGCGAGTACTTTCGCCTCGAGGTCCCAGGGCGGGGATCCGGCCAGTACGCACGCCGCCTCGTAGGAGATCGTGCGATACCCCCTGATGACTCTGACGGCCATCGCCCTCTGCGGCTTTCGCAAAACAGCGATGCTGCCGGCCGTCAGGTCAGAGGCCCACACCGGGGCCCCATACAGGGCCATGGATCGCACGACCCCCACGTAGAGCCGTCTACAGACGGCGCTCGGGCCCCCCAGATTGGGAAGCAGCGTTGCGAGCGCGCCAGCCGCGCCCAGCAACTTGGGCGCCAGCCGTCGGAAGTGGGGCTCGAAGTTCCACCGGCTATCGAGCACCAATCCTAAATACTTCATGGTGGACTCGACAGCGATCCGAGCCCCCCCGACCACGATGTGTGAGCCACATGGCACAACACCATGGCCTCCGATTTGCTGAGGGCCACCTCCAGGCCTAGGCGACGTATGCGGCCCACCACCTGTGAGACCGCAGCCGTCGCCAGCAACGCTGCCTCCCTGTGCGAGCTCCCCCGGGCAGTGACCAGCGTGTCATCCGCATAACACGTCAGATCTACGCCCAGTTGGAGCTCACCCCTCAGCACCCAGTCGTACCCGATGTTCCACAGGAGCGGACCTAGGACCGAGCCCTGCGGAACACCGCACAACATGCGGCGCTGGTTTCCGCCATCACGTCCCACGTAGGTGACACACCTCTCCGACAAATAAGCCCCACCGATGTGGCGGAGGTAGGGAGGCACCCGATGATAGCGCAGTGCCTCCCGAATACAACTCCAGGGCAGGGTGTTGAAGGCGTTGGAGATGTCCAAGGACACCGCCAACATCACCCCGCCCCGGGACACCGCTTCCTCCGCCAGGACTCTCACCCGCGACACAGCGTGGATGGTGGAGCGCCCATGCCGAAAACCAAACTGGCTGTCGTCCAGGTCCGGCCCCTCTCTGCACAAGTGGCCGACGAGGCGGGCTGCGATAATACGCTCAAACAGCTTGCCCACCTCGTCTAGCAGCACTATGGGCCGGTACGCGGACGGCGAGTCGGCAGGGCGCCCCGCCTTCCTGAGCAGGACCAGACGACCAGATTTCCACAAAGTGGGAAACTGGCCCCGCTCAAGACACGCTGTGTAGAGTCCTCTCAGTTGGGGCTCAAGCTCCTTCAGAGCGAGGGCTAACACGCAGCCGTGGATCCCGTCGGGCCCCGGAGCCACGTTCTTGGCCCGGAGCCGCATCACGGCTGCCCCCATCTCTGCCTGTGTCACCTCTGGGACACTGATGGCGTTCTCTCCTGTAGGCTCTGCGGCTGTGGGCACAGCCATCGGCGGCGGACTGTGCTCCGCTCTCACCGGGAAGAGGGCTGCGACTGCTTCCTCCAGCAGCTCGGGTTGGAGACTCTCCGTAAGTGGGGGCGCCGCGGCTCGAAGTTTCCCTCGGACCGCGCGATAAGGGCGCCCCCACGGATCCCCGTCTAGACTCTCCAACATCTCCTCCCTGGCTCGCGTTTTCACCTCGCCGATGGCCAGCCACAGAGCCTCCTTCGCCGCGCGGTACACCTCATACAGCGCGGCTTCTTCGTCAGGGACCCGAAGACGTCTCCTCCGGTATCGGGTGTACTGGCGTCTAACCGCCACGCAAGCGACGCGCAGCTGCGCGATCTCGGCGGTCCACCAGTACACCTGGCGCATTGCTGACTGTGCGTGGACCCGGGGCATGGACGCGTCGCAGATTTGCGTCATCGCCCCGCGGAACCACAGCGCCTCCTGTTCGACGTCGACGGGTCCGTTTGTTGCCGACTCCCGGAACCAGGCCTGGACAATAGCGGCCTCCTCGAGAAGCTCCCTGTCGATGCGCTTACGCGCCCAGCGCGGACCGTCCATTCGCGGGGCCATCGAACTGCGGCCGCCGCTGGTCTGGGCGGAGACGTCGAAACGGATGTAACGGTGATCCGACAACGTCTCCACCTCCACGGCGACACGCCAGTCGCGGACACGGATCGCGACAGCAGGGCTAGCGAACGAGACGTCCACTATAGAGCCGCCCCGCTGCCGCACGCACGTGTGGACCGAGCCCCGATTTAGGACGGTCAAGCCAGTCGTGACCGCCCACTCCTCCAGCACCTCGCCCCTAGCATCGGTCACAGGAGATCCCCACGCCACAGACTTGGCGTTGAGATCCCCCAGCAACAGCACAGGGCGAGGGTGGAGTCGGCCCACGACGGCACCCAACTCGACAAGGAACCTCTCGAAGTCGGCGAGACTCTTGTTGGGCGAAAAATACGCCCCAACCATACCAATGCCGTCCACGAGGGCGGCTACCCAGCCGTGACCTCGGGACGGGTTGACAAGAGCCCCGCCAATGATGGCCACCAAACCGTCCAGGTCTCCCACCCAGTTATCCCTGGGGGGGACAAAGTACGGTTCGGCGACAACAGCCACGTGAATCGACCACTCTGCCATGCTCTGGAGCAAGAGATCCTGAGCTCTGGCACAGTGGTTGATATTGCCTTGGAGGAAATGGTAGAGCGCAATTATGCGCAATCCATTCCCTCCGCACCATTCCTAGGCCGGGAGTCGGCCGAAGGGCAGCCAGGCTGAGGGGGGGGTAAAGAGCCCCCGGCAGCCTTAGCAGCCCCTCTCTTCTTCTTCTTGTTGGCGGGCGCGCCACAAGCCTTTCCACCCACTCTGTGCCCAGCGGGCCTCCCCGCAGCTGTACAGAGGCTGCAGTTTGGCGCCGCGGAGCACTGGGCCGCCTTGTGGCCGGCCTTACCGCAGCGATAGCACTGCTCGCTGCGGTCTATTTCAGCGGTGCACTGTGCTCTGACATGCCCAATGTCGAAGCAACGGTAGCACCTCAAGGCCCTGGGTTGCAGCCGCTTCACCCTCGCTGCCACCCACCCCACCAACAGACGCCCAGCGTCGGCAACTTTGTTTGCCGCCGCCACCGGGCACCGCACCCAGATCGCGCCGAGCCCGGAAGCGTCAACGCGAATCTCGCCAGACCGCACATCATCAGGCGGACATCCGCCGACTTTGGCGACAGCTGCCACGACCTCAGCCGCGGTCGTCGAGTCATCCAGGCCATCGACGCGCAGCTCAGCGGTCTTCATCGGCCTGGACACCCGGACGTCCTCTGGGTTGAGGACCTCTCGCAGCTTGGCGGCCAAGATGTCCGCCTTTTTGCCGCTAGAGGCACCCGACACCTCCAGCAGTCGCGCCCCCGTAATCGCCGGCCTCATTCTGAGGCCGGACGGTATGCCAAGGTCAGGGAACGCGACTTTCGCCCTCGCCTCCGTTAGGACCGCCTTATATGATATGCCCCTTTCGACGGCTCCGGGCTGCAGCGTAATTACTACAGCCGCGGAGCGTGGGGCTCTGACCTTAGGCGATCCTTGGGCCTTCTTCGGTGCCGGTGCTCTAGCGAGTACCGGCGGCGCCGTCTTCCCTTTGCGGCGGCCCTTCTTGACGACCGTCGTCCAGGTCTCCTTGGTGGACCCGGATGCGGTCACCGATGGTGCGGTCGGCGGGGGTGCGAGTGCCAATGGCGCGGCTGCCCGGGAAGTAGGCGCGGACGTGCGCTCCACGGGCTTTCTGGGCCCATTAGCGGGCATCTTGGCCCCCTCCTTCCTCCGCTTGTCCGCAGCGAGCGGTGGGCGGAGGGTCTCAGCCGGGAGGAGCCTAGCCTCTATGCTTTCCATTCCGTACCATGGCCTGGACCAAGGCCGGACGCGAGAGATCGCCACCGCCAATCGCCTCCACGAGGACACAGCGGTGCTCCGCCCAAGCCGGGCAGACCTCCACCGTATGCTCCACCGTGTCCTCCGGGTGATCCACATAATGGTGACACCCGGGCGTTTCCTCCCGCCTTATCCGGAACAGGAACCTCCCGAAACAACTGTGTCCGGTGAGGACCTGCGTCAGGCGGAAGGTGAGGACGCCGTGGCGCCTCTCTAGTCACTCCTCAAAGAGGGGACTTATCGCCGCAAATGTGGCGTGCCCAATGTTCGCCACACCTAAAGTGTTGATCAGAAATCGTCTTTTTTCGTTAAAAATACTGGGAAAGAATCTTACGACTATCAAATACGTGTGCAGGTTCATAAACTCCAGTCATCCAAAGTCGCCATTAAAATCGTCGCCAAACCGTCTGACTGGTTCTATTAATTAGTATGTCCTTCAAGCCAGCCCTCACTTCGTAACATACTGGCTTCATGCAGGCAAGGATATCATGACAAGAAATTTCACTGCGGAGGAAACTGACGAAAATTTCTTCATAAAATACACTCGTAGGTAAATTAATATTATAATCGTCAGTTCACATGTAAACAAGTAAAACAAACCCCAAAAAAACTAACGTGAGTTTCAATTTTCGCTTGGTGAACGTATCGAGGCCGTGACTAACCTACTTATCTAATGGATATAAATGATGTAATGTGAGAATGGAAACTTATTAACGCTGTGTTTCTAGGCTAATCGATTGATGACTGTGTATGTATTTTAGTAGAGGTTTTTTGCGTGTATCAGTAGAAAGCCTTTGAGCATTTAAGCACGCAATATTAAGATAGTAGAAAGTCATCCCAGAAAGAGAAACCCTAAGAAAGAAAGAAACATAAAAACAAAAAAGAGAAAGAGAAAACCAATAATTTTATGTTAATTTTAATTTTCGCATGTAACCAAAATGTCATAGTAATTGTCAACAAAATGTGGACGGGCGGGCGTTTTGGGGGACTGTCATATATGTAATTTTGACGTTCAAAAAGTGCTGATTCTCAGCGTAGTTTGAATAAATGACTTTTGATTTTGATTAAACTTAACAATTGTAATAATATGAATGCTCAGTCATGAATTTATTTTTTCAACATTCAACATTTATTTTCTGTATTTTAGTTTTTATCGTGCTATACCTAGTTTTAATTATTTGCATGCTCGGGATCTCCTGTAATTGGAGGAGCATACGTAAAGGAACATCGTATTATTGTGATTTATATTGTATCTGTGTATCCTTTGTTGGAGATCCTAAATAAATAAATTCGAATCACAAACGCCGTTAAATAGTTGTTGCTTAGCATCAAGTTGACGATAAGAGATACAATTTAAAAATCATTTGTTATTTTCGTTTTTGTTTTGATACTTTTAAAAAACAGTGACTATGACAGTATAAATTATATTAATTATGTATGTATTTGTGGCGTATGTTGATGGTACACCTTTGACATGCAGCATTGTCTCTACTTCTCTCTTTAATCGCTATTATTATATCGCTTTTAGCGATAAGACCACCCATTGCGTCACCCTATATAAAATTTCTACCTTTATATCTTGTATGAACATAATATAGAGTATTCTATTCTATTAATTCTAGATAATTTCATGACCGTAGCATAACAATTATTAAACATAATGGAACCAGCAAGAAAATCATAATGTCCCTGAAAACTTAGCTCGTGTAGCCGTGGCTCATCACTATGAATGGACTAGACGAGGCACGCAATGCGGGCCTGTCCCATCCCTAGAGAAATTTGGGACTGAGCCGCGCCACATAAAGAAGACGTGACAGGCCAAACGTGGCAATGAAATAGCATTATACGTTAGCAACTAGTAGCGGGCAGTTGGTGGCACTAAAGGGGTTAAAAATTTGAATAGTAAATGATTATTTATTTATTTATTATCATTAAGGCACATCAACGACACAAACACAAACATTTACAAATAAAAGAGAACAGAGACATGGACTAGTGTTTACGTCAATTACAGTCGTGCACAGCATTCACAACAAAATAGAAGAAAAAAAACACAGTACCTATTCACGTTACAAAAATAAATAAAAAAAACAAAAACAATATAAGAACAAAAGCTCTAGCTAAAATCTTGGAAGTAGAGAGAATATCATCGACATAAACATTGACAATTTTTTTTTTCGTTTTGTTGTCTTTAGTCTTCCCCTCATTTATAATCTTAGATCTAAAACGCTTGGGATGGTCGTGGAAGATATCCAAATCATAAAGATTGCAAAAATTGTTGTACAGACGCCAGCACATCAAGCTACTACAATCTGTCAAATTTCCTTAATAGATTTTCAACTTTATCGCTAAAGCATTAAGGTTCAAGGTTGATTGGGAAAATTTGACAGTTTCGGGTAGCTTGACCTGCTGGCGTCTGTACGTCGACGTTAGCCTAGCCATCGGAGCATTCATGCCTAAGTTGGTTTTATAACGCGGGACATTGAAAAAGGACGTGCATTTTCTTCGAGCATTAAGTTTAGGTACGTTTATTTTAATGCGATCGAGAAGTCCGTCAGATTTAAAAGAACCGTCAACAATATTCCGCAAGCATAGTAAGTCTATCATTCGTCGGTGTAGCTGTAAGCTTGACATATGGAAGAAACGCAGTCGTTCGCCATACGAGCATCTCGCACTGAAGCCAGTGGCAAGGAAAGCAAGTTGATAAATGATTGTATTTCTGTAAATAGGTTTGTACAAACACTTTTACACGTCAATCATATTTTAAAAACTAGATGAGGTCGACGTTTCCTATCTGACAGATCTGACTACTCTGAGAAGAAAGGCCGAAACAAACTCAGAAGTCACAGTCTCTTTTAAAGTCCAGACATAATCTTGGTCAGATCATGTGAAGATCTTGTGAATGGTCTTTTGAGGACAAACCATACCGATTGAGCGGACCTGTCCAGTCAGTGCACGCATTTGTCAGTAATCGTGCAGCTCAACTCAGAACTTAAGAAGCACAACGATTCGAGGAACAATACCAAAGAAATTACATTTGGGTAGGCCGCATAAATTACTCAAGCTGCCAGATCGTGATTAAAACTAACTGAGAAAGCAAAAAAAAAACAAATAGCAAGCAATTTAGTAGTATGGTCTCAATTTTTGGCAACATTACGCCTACAGCTTTCTTCATAGGACCAACATAGTAATCGCGAAAAAATCATCAAATCTTAAAATTCGTAACTTAATTTTTGAACTTCAGGAGATGTAAATTTTATTTAACAAGGTAACTCTATGGTTTAACTCCATGTATTGGTACGTAGGTACCAATAGGTACCGGTGGTACCTACCAGTGGTAGGTTGGTACTTTGTTGAGATACAATCTAATAATGGAGGACAATCCCTTTGACATTATAAATATTCAGTTCTAATCTTAAATGTGAAAATATGATGTTTCTAAACTAATATTAGGTCCTTTAGAAAAACTTACATCGTGCTTTCAATTCTATTACTGACAATTTGTGTACTTAGTAACTTTAAAGCTTGAATATGAAACTCGTGCCGCTCTCTTGAAATCTAAACATATATTGAACTATGGACTTGAAACTAGTGTCTCACAGGCTCGTGAAAGTACGTACCTAGAATTAAAAAAAAAACGTTTGTCATGTCGGCAGAAAAAGGCACACTCACTCAAATGACTCAAATAAATATAATTTTATACAAATTAATAAATGACGGCAACAATTTGTCGCCCAGTTTCATTTTTATTTAATTTCATTTTACTGGCAAACAGACAGATGTGTTTATTGAAACTGGCACTAAGCTCTGGATTTACTTGATCTTGATTACTATTCAGCGATATGGCTAGAAAGGGAGTGACTAACGAGATGGTGACAAGACTTACGGAGAAGTATGGAAGAAGACATGTTGCGCTGACCCCAATTAAATTGTGAAAATGACAAGATAATGATAATAAAAAAACCCCCAAAAAATATAATTTTGCTTTGTTTTTTTTTTTCTTCAGATATCGATTGCCACCACGTCTGTGGAGTTTCGCTAGCTACTTTAATTTGACCCTGTTATACGTATAGTACACGCGGTACGGATAGAGTTGAGATAAATCCAAAAGTTGAGCAATCGTTACAAAACAATAACTATAATAGGTACATAATATATACTTATCTACGTTGTATTATAAAACGTTGTCATGAGCTCTCATGTAAGTACTACATTTTAGTGCCAATTTCGAACTAATAACTAGTTGCAATTATGTATAGGTATATATATCAAGCATATTACAAATTAGAGGATTATATCCAAGATAAGAATGCTTGGAAACATGCTGGTCCAGCTCCATGGGACAATCTAGAGTCTAAACAAAATCAAACTTGTTGCTACTTTAATCGTATAATTTATTATTTTTATGACATTAATTTTCATTCTGTGAACACTTTAACTCACACACTGACATATTACTTGTTTAAATAATTTGAAAAATCGTATACTTTTACAATCTACATAGCCTTCACATGATCTGACGAAGATTTTGTCTGGACTTTAAAAGAGACTGTGACCTCTGAGTTTGTTTCGGCCTTTCTTCTCAGAGTAGTCAGGTAGGAAATGCCGACCTCATCTAGTTTTTAAAATACGATTGACGTGTAAAAGTGTTTGTTCAATCCTACTTACAGAAATAAAAATCATTTATCATCATTTATCACTATCATTAATGTTTATAAATATGTGAGCACCATGTATAGACTATCACATAATTAACTTATTTGTCGTTGCTGCATTTTTTTATTCTTTTTACCTATTGTAGTAGGGTAATTTTATTATGTGTGCATCGTCTTCACGTATAATAATAACAATAATAATTATATAATTGATGTATACAAAAACATTTTTAAAGAGTAACGGTGGATTTTCTTGTCCATTCTTCTCCCTACGAAACTACCTTTTAGAAGGGGTGACTAGAATCAATTCCATTTTAATGTAAATGTTGACGTTCAAAATTGCCTTTTATGTGCCTACTTGAAATAAATGCTTTGACTTTGACTTTGTTGTAAAAACAATTTACATTCGCTGTTCTTTGCTTTGTCCCGAATATTGTAGGGATCGCTTGCGGTCAGACACGCTTAAATATGCATCGAATCGCTTGACCCAGAATAAAAGCCCAAAAATATTCGTAACTTGACATTATTATTATACTTACACAACCACCAGATGCTACCTGGTACTACCTTTCCTTCCGATGGGTTTTTCTTTCGTACAAAATAACGGACGGAATCTTTTAAACATAATTCCAAAACATTATAGGTACAATCACAACGTCAATCAATCGGCATAGCCTTTTCCCAAGTACCTTGGGATGCCACTGAATACCAATATTTTACATGGAGCGATTGCATATCTGACCTCCACAACCCAGTTACTGGGTAATACGATACTCCTTGGTGAAAGAAAAGTCACTTATACTGTAAATACACTCGAGAGCAATGAATCCGGGTCACTTAAAGAATCCTAAAAATCTCGGAAACTGAAAATGCTAGGTTAATGCAATAAATTGTATTTAATAGACAACGTAATACTCCTTAAATGAAGGTATTAAAACTTCTTAGTTATTGTAAAGTTATATCATAAAAAAATCAAATTTGAAAAAGGGCCACTTTCGAAGATGGAACTACGAAATTACAGCATTTGGTTTTGCTTTTGTTTGTAATCTGTCATTTATGTGGGTACATAAACCATGTTGATAGTGCTCTATATTCATTATTCAAGCTGAAATTATGTCGCTTACGCCTGAAGAATGCACCAGAATACTTACAATGCTGGAAACCGGCCGGAGTCAGCGCGATACAGCCAGGACTGTCGGTGTGTCGCTGTCAACAGTACAAAGAGTTCTCCGACGTTACGAAGAAACTGGTTCTAACCTACGCAGACCAGGAACGGGCAGAACCAGGTGTACCACAGCACGAGAAGACCGATACTTGGTGAACACCATGCTTCGAAATCGCTTTCTCACAGGAACTGAACTCACCAATCAGTTTCGACGCCTCGGAGGAAGTAACCCAAGTGCATGGACAGTAAGACGTCGGCTTGCTGAATCTAACTTAAAACCCCTTAGACCTGCAAACGGCCCTAAACTGGAGCGTGGGCATCGTATTTCAAGACTAAGATATGCCCAGAGCCACGTAAATTGGAGTATTGAAGATTGGTCAAAAGTTATGTTCTCCGACGAATCAAAATTTATGCTCTACAAGCACGATGGAAGACACAGAGTGTATCGAAGACCAGGGGAAAGATTCAAGCAAGCATGCATCGAAGAAAAAGTAGCCTACGGTGGTGGGTCTGTACTTGTGTGGGCCGGAATTTCTTCTGAAAGTCGCACAGAGCTGGTGATCATAGAAAACGGCTCTTTAACTAGCGTAAGATATGTGGAAGAAATCCTCAATGATCACGTTGGTCCATTTATGGTCAATTTAGGTGAGGATGCTATATTTATGCATGACAATGCCCGACCTCATACAGGTAGGATTGTGAATGACTACCTTCAAGAGATGAACATTACTCGTATGGAGTGGCCAGCGCGCAGCCCGGATATCAACCCGATCGAGCATGCTTGGGACGAGCTAGGCAGATGCGTAAAACAACGAAACCCTCCCCCAAACACGCTTCGTGAGCTCAAAATTGCTCTCACAGAGGAATGGGAGAATATTCCCCAAAATCGTATAAGGAACTTGGTGTACAGCATGCCAAACCGCGTAAACGCAGTAATGGAAGCACGAGGAGGCAATACGAAGTATTAAAATTCAAGAAAATCGTAATAAAGTTCAAAAATTTCATGTTTCCTATTTTTGTTTTAAGGAGAGATCAGCAGTTTTTTTCTTTATGTAATTTTGTGTTAATAAAATGTATTTTTTTTACTTTCATTTAAGGAGTATTACATTGTCTATTAAATACAATTTATTGCATTAACCTATCATTTTTAGTTTCCGAGATTTTTAACATTCTTTAAGTGACCCGGATTCATTGCTCTCGAGTGTACTTTTTAATCATGAACACTTAACCATACAGTACCCAATAGTCAGATGTATACACAGATAGTCTTATGCTAGTCACTTGGTCTATACCGCTCGATAGTCCAAGGAATACTGCCCCGCAAAACAGTGTTCGATTTACTTAGAAGCTCTGTGTCAACGTAACAAAAGTGGGGCAAAGCGCGCGAATTTTAAGTCAATAGATGGACGTTTATTTAACTAAAATGGTAACCGTTTGTTATAATAATCACTAATGGTTTGTATTTGGATTAAAGTTAATTACTACGTGTTTAATCATAACATACTATTTAAATGCAGTATTATGTTTTATCGAACTAAATTACCGTTACTAGTCAAGTTGCGTATTAATAAAACCTTGAAATATCTCAATTTATTTTGGAATTGCTTACATTCGTCCATCCTGACTTATGAGTCGCGCCCTCGCGATGGACATACAAAAAATATTAATAAATACAAACAACTTAGTTTATGAAAATAAAGGATACACACAAAATACAACGAATTGGTGTAAAATACATTTTGTTTCGTTACTAAATGTGTACTTACTAAATAAACAAAAATAGTAATTATACTTTTTCGAATGATTTATGGTTTATCTGAATTAAGTTATCTATTAAATATCAACAATTTAATAACAATGAATAATATCAAAAAACTAAATTTTTATCTTATCTATCAATCACAATCAACCAAGTACATTAAATAACATTGTTTTGTAAAAATAGAACCAAATTCAATTCCTTCTCGATAATCTTAATTCACAATTATTTACACTCGTCTTATCACACTACACTGGAACCATATTGCTATATATTATCACAATACTCGGTACAACAATCAGTACAATAGTCAGTCGAATCTCGGCGATTAGTGCTGTTTCACTATACTACCATACTGCCATACTACCATACTGCCATACTACCATAGTGCCATACTACCATACTGCCATACTACCATACTAACCATAAAAGCAGATTGTAGCCTCTAAAGGCGTTTACCTCTACTACCATACTATCTGATTAACTAAGCTGTACTATTCGAAACTAAGTACTAATAACGAAACTGGCCTCCTATAGGAAATTCACTTATATTCATAGTGTTCAACATAACAAATTCATTGAAATACTTCCACAATTTAGTGGTCTGTATCCATATCCGAATGATTACCATCATCGTCTTCATTACTCTCGTCAACCGACTGGTACACAAGCCAAGGGTAAATTTTATCTACCGAAAAAATTCCTACATATTTTTGTTTACCCTTTTTCTTTGTGATAGGCGTGTCCTCTACCTCGTATCTGTCATTCTGTAATAATTTGGTAATGCGGTAAGGCCCTAGACATTTTGGAACTAATTTCTTACTCTTCCCTTTTTGACCTACTTCTCTTTCTACCCTAACCAGCTGTCCTACATCAAACTGACGCGGGGGAATTCTAGCTTTATCAAAGATTTGCTTTTGCTTTTCCTGAGTACGTACTATTTTGTCTAGTGCTTCGTTCCTAATATCGTTACGATCGTCGATCGTCGTATCGTTATCGTTCGTTATGTTACTGATATTAGTATCATCATTTTCCTGAACTGGTAAAGCCAGTCCACTCTCAGTCGACCCTTTTAGACGCAATCCAAATAACAATTGAGCTGGGGTTTTACCTACTGCTTTATTGGTGGTATTATTTAAACCCCATTGTACTTGTAGCAAATACTCATCCCATAGTCCTTCGTCTTTTCCGAAGGTCATAGCCGTTAATGAGTCTAATACCGTCCTATTATAACGCTCTACCTGACCGTTTGCGCGAGGAGTAGCGACCGCATTTAAAATATGTTTCACACTTTTTTCTGACAAAAACTGTCTGAACTTTGAGCTCGTGAAAGTAGTGCCTCTGTCTGTTATTATGCGAGAAGGTACACCGAACAAGCTAAAATATTCTTTAAAAACTGAAATAGTTGTGTGGGTTTTCGTATTTTTAACAGGCTTAAGAATAATAAATTTCGTGAACGCGTCAATAAGGGCTAATATGTACTTATTCTTTCTTTTGCTCTCATTGAATGGACCTAGGTGGTCCGCATGTATGGTGTGAAAAGGTTCAGATATTTTCGGAATTGGATGTAAAAACCCGGACCTCTTTCCAGCTGGTACCTTTCCGTGAGCGCATTGAATACACGCTTGACAATACTTTTTAACAATTTTATTTAGTTTTGGGAACCAGTAAGTGGTTCTAATTTTGTCTAAAGTCTTCTCATAAGAAAAATGACCTATATCATCATGACAAGCACGTAACACTTGCCATCTGACACCTTTTGGCACATACCATCTAAGTCCATCGTCCGTTATTTTGTAGACTACTCCACGTTTTAAAATAAAATTTTGTTTTGTATAATTAATTTTATTTGAATCTGTATCATCTAAAACCCGTTTAATTCTTTTCGTCTCATCATCATTCATTTGTACGGTGGTTAACCAATCTACAGTAATATGGAAAACTTGTAAATCAACAGGGTCGGTACTGGAAGTATTTTCTTGCAACGGGTTCCTACTTAATGCATCTACGTGAGTCATAGAAGTCCCTGGTCTATAAATGATATTAAAATCAAATTCCTGGATCATACTCCACCAGCGAGCAACACGCGGAATCATATCCCTTTTAGTAAAAGTGGCACGTAAAGAATTACAATCAGTAACGATAGTGAATTCTAGCCCTATTAAGTAACATCGAAATTTAGTTAAACTATTTACAACCGCCAAGGTTTCTAATTCATATGATGAAAAGTGTTGCTCTTCTGGTGAGGTACGCCTACTAAAATAAGCGACTGGTTTCATAACTTGATCATCCTGTTTCTGTAAGAGCATGCCACCTACACCGTGTTTACTGGCGTCCGTATGCAACTCGGTAGCAGCATTAGGATTGTACAAAGTCAAGATTGGTCGGGATACTAACTTAGTTTTTAACTGAGTAAATGCGGTCTTTTCTTCTTTGCCCCAAGTCCAAGAAACATTTTTTTTTAGTAATTGAGTCAATGGTCGAGCTATTATCGCAAAGTTTTTAATAAAGCGCCTAAAAAAACTAGCCAAACCTAGGAATTGCCTAACATTATGGACATCTTTAGGGGTAGGAAATTTATCAACTGCGTCTATTTTACACTTACCCGGTTTTATACCATTACCCGTTATTTCAAAACCAAGAAATTCGATTTTTGAATGGAAGAAGTTGCATTTAGATAGTTTTAATGTAAGACCTGCATTTCTAATTTTATCAAATACTAATTCTAGTTTTTTAAGACCATCCTCAAACGAAACCGAGGGCAAAAGAACATCATCCATGTATACGACGACCGTGTCAAATCTTAAGTTATCAAGAACTTTGTTGATAGTTCTTTGAAACACCGCTGGTGCATTTGTCAGACCAATAGGCATCCTATTAAATTCGAATTGCCCTTCTGGTGTGACAAAAGCAGTTTTTTGTTTGTCGTTTTCAGCTAACTCTATTTGATAGTAGCCTGACGCTAGATCTAAAGTTGTATATAAAGTATACCCCGCTAACCTTTCCATCTGATCCTCTATCCTAGGCAAAGGGTAGTGCTGTTTTACAGTTTTCCGATTTAAAGCCCTGTAATCTATACAGAGACGCTTCTCGCCGTTCTTTTTTTTAACCAAAATAATTGGACTTGCAAACGGCGAACAAGATTCTCTTATGATACCACATTGTAGTAATTCGTCGGTCATACCCCTAACCTCTTGTTTTTCTTTATGTGACAACCTATAAGGTCTGTAAACTACAGGTTGGGGGTCCATAAGATCAATGTTCATTGTCTCTACATTAGTACAGCCTAACTCGGTCAATTTAGTAGCAAAACAAGTTCGATAACGATTTACGACATCCAATAGTTGCAATTTCTGATCTCTGTTTAAGCTATCGTCCAGAGATAAGTCATTTAAATGAAATGGTTCTAAAGATCTTGCAACATCAATCTTATTTATATTAGGACAACTTATAATTTTTATTTGCAAAAATTGCCCTCTAGCTATCAGCTGGTCTTTATTAAAAGTTATAACGTTCGAGGAAATATTATCGACTAATAGTACACCTTTGCCATTTTCAATTGAGTAAACACCCTCTTCTATATTATGTTCTAAATTAGGGAGGGACCTATAACTACCGTATACCAAAATGGAACCGGTTATGTTCGGAGACGAGTCAACTTCTACATAGGAACATCCGGGTAGAATTGAACTAGATTCTTTTGAATATAGTTTAACCACGCCAATAGTTTCTGGAAATTCACGGGTGATTATTAAATCACTATCGGTTTTTTAAGATTTTAACCCCCAATGCTTCAGTAAATGACTGACCAACTAACAATGGGTACTTTAAAAAATGATCAGGTACAACAATAATATCTAATTCGACAATGACTCCTTGAATTTCCAAAACTACTAGACACCGACCTATTGCATGAACTACTGCTCCACCAAAACCCGTCATTGCCACTGAATAAGTTCTATCCCATTTACCTAATACTTCTACAGCATCGGCGTTTCTAATGAGCGTACATTCGCTACCTGAATCTAAATAACCTATTTTTTTATGACCGTTAATAAGAACAGTTTGTACATATTTATCATTTATTTTAGGTTTGGTAATTGAAATTTCTAAGACAGATTTTGCTTCTTCCTTTTTACGATAACATTCATTAGAGTCGTGACCAATTATAGAACAATTTGTACATTTCTTTAATGGTTTTGTACACTTATTCATAACATGGCCTTCTTCCTTGCAATTAAAGCACCTTATTGTATTTGATTTATTATTAACAGGTGCTTTATCTTTAGTCGGAAATTTCTTATAAGGTCTCTGAGTATTATCATTTCTTTTGGCTATACTTTTTGCATTGCGTAAGTATGCCAAAAGTTTGTCAGGGTTATCAAATTGAGCTGCTTCCGCTCCTATCCTAATGGCCCTATCGTCTATACCAAAGATCACGCACTCTACTGCTCTTTTGCCCTTAATTTCACACCTATTAAGTAATGCCATTTTGTCATAAAAATAATCCTCCAAGGGTTCCCCAAACTTCGCTCTTTTTTCCAACATATCCGAAAGCATTTGACCGTAATTTTCATCGGACGGAAAAGCTGCTTTGAGTTTTTCTTGCCACTCAACCCAGGCGTAATTGACAGTTGTAAGACCCTCGTACCATCGCTTTGCATTACCAGTAAGTTTAGGTAGAGTATTGTGTATAATTTGTCGGTCAGTCCAACTATATATGCTTGCTATTTCATTTACTTTATTTATCCAATTATTTATGTTCTGATTTTTAGAAGACGGGTCGAACTCAGGAACTACATTAAAATTACTTATTCTCTCACTACTCCTACTTGAGATTTTATCAAGAAAATTGGCAAATTTAGAAAACACATCAGTTGTAGGAAATGACTCACGTGCACTAGTTCGATTGCCCAGCGAACGGGTGTCTCGTCGACGACGAGGATCCCCGCTTCGCTGGTGATTTCGTATGTTGCTCCTGCTGCATCTTGACCGTGATCTGCAATCTTGGCTGTGCCGTTTCTCCTGTGAACCAGGGATCACCCTGGTTGGACTGCGACTCCGATGAGTTGCAGTCCTTTCCGGCGGCGGCGTCTCGAGCCGTCGAATTCGGTGACCAGGGCTCCATACACGACTGCGCTTGCGGCTGTGCCTGTAGCTCAGCCTGCGGCTGTGGCTGCGGCTCTGCCTGCTGCACTGGCTGCGGCTCTGGTTCCTGCTCCGCGTCCGGCTTGGCCTCCGGTTCCGCCTACCCAACACTGGTGATGGGGTTCGCGGCGGTCGAACCAAACTTCCATCACGACCGCCATCCATTTGTAGACCTGGTCAATAAAAATATTATACGGACACAGCTATCCTTTTAAACCATCTAAATGGCTATTTACACAGTTTTAAAAGAAAAGATCACTGTAAAACATGAATCATAAGGTCATGAAGGTACTTCTATATTTTAGTGTTATAATCACCACGTACTAAATTGGCAATGGCGTATTTAATGTAACTTCGTAATGATTATATTTCAAACCACAACGACCGTTAATATCATAAAAGCACAAACAATTGCAATAGAAATGAATAGAGTATAAAAATGCTAGTACCATTCAATTAGCAAAAATAATATCAGGTATGTTAACTAACGTTCAAATATGCAAAATGTAAAGATAAGATTCACACTATGTAATTTGAAACGTAACAGAGTATAATAGGTAAGGCAAAGCACACTTACGTGATCTATCCCACTTCTGAACTGAAAGAAAAGTCACTTATACTGTAAATACTTTTTAATCATGAACACTTAACCATACAGTACCCAATAGTCAGATACACAGATAGTCTTATGCTAGTCACTTGGTCTATACCGCTCGATAGTCCAAGGAATACTGCCCCGCAAAACAGTGTTCGATTTACTTAGAAGCTCTGTGTCAACGTAACAAAAGTGGGGCAAAGCGCGCGAATTTTAAGTCAATAGATGGACGTTTATTTAACTAAAATGGTAACCGTTTGTTATAATAATCACTAATGGTTTGTATTTGGATTAAAGTTAATTACTACGTGTTTAATCATAACATACTATTTAAATGCAGTATTATGTTTTATCGAACTAAATTACCGTTACTAGTCAAGTTGCGTATTAATAAAACCTTGAAATATCTCAATTTATTTTGGAATTGCTTACATTGGTAAGACTGGCTGCCAGACTTTCGGGCTTCAGACGACCCGTAAAGACTGTCAAAGATCCACGAATGACAGCCGGGACCAACGACTGAACGTGCTTTCCGAGCCACGGAGGGATCTTGATATGTAAAGATGGGCACCCATCCATGGTTCACCCGCGGCAAGTGTAGTTTAACCTGATCGATCGACCCGTGGGGCTGTTATTACTTAGCCACGAGCTCGCTCGTACACTCACAAAGTAAACCCCTTAGATCTTATTTACTAAAACTACGGGGTAATTGAGTAACACACTAAAAGTACTAATGCCTTTCATTTTGACAGTTAAACGATATTCATTACGTTGTTGAGCAGACAAATTTTTCGAACATATATTACAAAACAATGGATTAGCAGTATCCTTATAAATTATTCAGATTGTAGTTGAAGGGTATTACGCAATTAGGGTGCAGGTCTGATTTTTTTATTTTTTTTTATTACATTACTGATACCGTCCCTAATTCTTAGTGATCATTTTCTTATTGTTTGCGAGTTTCATTAAATAAGCCCCTTCTACTATGGCTTCTGCAGGGAGTTAAGAAGATTAAATAAAAGATCGTGAGATACCGATTCATTTTTGTGCAAAAGCTATTTTTTCTGTCTGATTTTTTCATGTCAGATATTTTTATCCACGGAGTAAAATTTATGTTTGGGAGTTTATTCAACGAAATTAAAAATTATATCTCAGGTATAGATCATTAAGAATATGCACGTTAACCCCTCATCTCTCGATCGAACTTATTAAGTTCGGTAACAATAGAAAACTACATAATTTTGTCTCATTAGCGACAGGTTAGCTCTGACAAGAGTCGTAAAGTATGAAAGTCTTTGAGGAGAGAACGGCGGAGCGTGCGTTTTCACGCCGGGAAAATTCGCACTCGTGAGTACGCATCCTTATTTGAACGCTTAATTACTTTTAACATATAGTCGTGAACATATTATGTTCACGACTATATGTTAAAAGTACCATTTCAAACGAAAGCTGACAAGGATATTTAAAAAACCTATCCTCAAAACTTCAAAACACAAATTAAGCCACTAGTCTCCGAAAAGTACCAACTTCAAATCGATCAATACTTTTTTCCCAAAGAAGATTGTACGATCTATACCAAATATTCAGTTAATATACCATCCTTTCAGCATCTTCACACCTTCCACTCAAATGTTGCGGGTGTTGTGTAAATATTTTTTCAGCTAAAACGTTCGAGTTCGCATGCCCGAGCATTGAATTGGGTCAAATGTAGGTACTCCACTTGGTATAATGTGAGCGTACTGTAAATAATTGTCGAGTTTCACTTTTAGGTGGGTAGTTCGCTTGTTTGAATTAGTGGGATCAAATGATATCTATTTTACATGCAGTATGGTGTAGTTATGGTGGTTATTTTATTTCCATATTTGATTTGTATGTTTTATGTATGTAAGTATGTATTTATTGTTTATATACAAATGGTACCTACATCACAGACTACCTGCAGTATTGTATCTCTTTCTCCCTAAGAACGTTTTGAGCAATAAGACCGCCCACTGTGTCACCGTGTGTAAAATTTCTACATTTACGTAGGTCACACTGAAAGTTTTTAGAAAATAAAAATCGAAATGATGTAGAAGCCTGTTAATATTTTTTTCATCCCACCATCTCGGAAAGAGTATTTTCATCCCACCATCTCGGAAAGAGTATTTTTAATCTTCAATATCTGAGTGGAAAAGCCGTTTTTATTCTCTAGAGGATAAAGTAAATTGAATTTAGAACATCGTGTGCACTAAGTTTGTGAATTAAAAAAAACATTAAACCTATTTACTGCTACCTCTATGGTGCCGAATATATCATACAACTTTTTTTTAATTTGTTAAAAACTCAGACTCGGAACCTTCTTGGTGTTCTTTTTTCAATTTGCTTTGTACGCGGTTCTTTACGCGGCATTTTTTCACGTCATTGTTAAACCTTATATTAAAAACAAGAAACTTGAAAACAAGTGAAAAAACTAAAATGAGTGATTCTAGCGACGAGGAAGTTTGCTTGACGCCAACAGAATTGACTGAAACTGTTAATAATGCGCAAATGAGCTTTCTCCCTCAACAATCACGCGAGAAGTATTTAAAACAGTACGATATGTTCAACACGTGGCGACTAGCAAAAGGAGCCAAAACTGTCTCAGAAAACGTTTTGCTGGCATATTTTATAGAATTATCCGAGAACAAGAAAGCAAGCACTCTATGGAGTACGTATTCGATGCTAAAAGCAACAATAAAGATGAAAAAAGGCAAACATATCGATACCTATCCTAAATTAGTGGCATTTTTAAAAAGAGCCTCATCTGGTCATCAACCAAAAAAATCGAAGGTTTTCACAGTATCTGATATTGAAAAGTTTCTTAACGAAGCACCCGATTCCGTATATTTGGCGGCAAAAGTAAGTCAGTTGCACATTCAGTATCTACTTAAGTATATTAATCTCAATTAAATAGTATACTTAGTAGATGTTGATAGGCATAATTATGCGTTCATATCAATTTTATTCATTTATCTACTACAATACTCTTTACGTTACAGGTTGTTCTTATTATTGGAATAAACGGAGCATGTCGAACTAATGAACTAACACAACTTAATGTCAAAAACATTGAGAAACATTCAGATGACTTACTATTAATTAATTTACCTAATACAAAGACAAAAAGAGACCGCAACTTCGTCATTCGCAAGGAATACGTAACGATTGTTGAGAAATATCAAGCCTTACGCCCGCCTAACACTCCAATCAATCGATTTTTTCTACAGTATCGCAATGGAAAGTGTGTTAGACAGCCTATGGGTACTAATAAAATTGGCAGTATCCCACGAGAAATAGCAACATTTCTTGAACTTCCAGAACCCCTGTTGTACACGGGTCATTGTTTCCGACGAACTTCAGCCACACTTTTGGCTGATTCCGGAGCTGATCTCCTGTCCCTTAAGCGCCACGGAGGCTGGAAGTCCAATGCAGTTGTAGAGGGATACATAGAGGATTCCATCCAAAATAAGTCTAAAATATGTGAAGGCATCGTAGGAGCCATTACACTGAAAGAGCCTCAATCGGATCCTTGGACTGGCCCTTCTACATCAAAAATAAGCCGTTATGAAACACCTAACCATCTCCCTCTCTCTCCAACATTCACGCCAAGGGAATCCGATGAATCGGTACAACTATTAAGTATGACAGATAGTTTACCGAAAAGCAGTACACAAGTGACTAACACCAATATTACAGTACCAAACAAAAATATTACACTCAATTTAAATAACTGTAGCAACGTTACTTTAAAATTTTCTTAATTATACCTTTGTATTATTTTGTTATAATTTAAAGATTATTCTGTAATACTTACCTGTCATAATGTAGTAATTAATACCTAAACTGAAATAAAAGTGTACCTATCTTGTGATTGTAAACGTTTTTTTTTTGCATTTAGTCATTTCCTCGCTGAGGTGGAATGAAAAGTTACGTGTTGCACTCGAGTGCAAAGATTTTTCACCTCGTGCTCTTTTGATTCCCTCGCTAACGCTCAGGATTCTAATTTTGAATCACTCGCTGCGCTCGTGATTCAATTTTAGAATCCTTCGCTTGCTCGGTCATCAAAATTGAACACGCGGTTAAAAAGCAACTTTGCACTCTTGTATAACAAATAACTATATTGCTATTAGAAGTACGAGTAGTCTCCGTTCCTTTCTAAGCACCGTCGCATGCGATGGAACCATTAACTGAAGCAGTGGGCCCACTCTACTTTAGGGATGTCTTCCACGCCTTTTTCAAACGCAGCCACGGCATCTTTAGGGTTCATAAAATGAATTCCTCTCAGTTTATCTTATAATTTTGGAAATAAAAAAGGTCACAAGGTGCCAGGTCAGGGCTGTAAGGAGGACAACTTACTAAGTCCACACTTTCGATAGACAATTATTCGATAGTCCGTCTGGCGAAGTGAGCTGGAGCGTTGTCGTGGTGGAGGAGGATCCTGCTACTTGGGCGCTGCTGTTTTACATTTTCCAAGACAACTGGTAAACAATGACTGACATACCAATCAGTACAGTATTTTTGTCTTCTAGGACATTTATTGTGAAATGACCCGTAGGTCCAAAGAATGAGGCAATCATCTTTTTCCCTTGACGTCTGTCCTTTTTTACTTTTGTCGGCAAATCTTCGAATGGAAACATACATTGCGCAGATCGTCTTTTGGTTTCGGGTTCGTAACAATATATCCAGCTTTCATCACCTACGGCGATGTCATATACAGCATTCGAGTCACCTCCGTCATACTTTTCAAGCATTGAGCGGCACCAATCCAAACGACGGCGTTTTTGATCTTCCGTCAAATTATGAGGTATCCATCTAGTACAAAGCTTTTGACGCCTAAATGATTATGCAAGTCTTTTTGTACTTGATTCATACCAATGCCTAAAGCTGCCCGAATCTGTTGATGTCACCCTTCTATCAGCTTCTATCATTAGCCGCACAGCACTCACGTTATCTTCAGTAGTCGTCGTAGAAGGACGTCCTTCTCGCGAATCATCAGAGAGCTTGCTTCGACCACGTTTACTCATTAAACCAGTCGTAAATAGTGGCATGGGATGGGGCTTCGTCATGAAATGCTAATCGAAGTTTATCGTAACATTGTTGTTGAGTGAGACCGCAACAAAAGTCGTAATACATCATTGAGCGAAAATTTTCTCTCGTCGAATCCATTTCGACGCACGACAGACACCTTTATAAATTGCCGCCAATTTATAAAAAAATTACATATGAATTCATTACACATCCACAGATTCTCAAAGAGTTCTGAATTCGAAATTTAAATATGTTTTTTATCGGCTGCTTTTCTTACTGGTTGGTAAGTCTTAGTCTTACCGTCTTAGTTTCGTTGTAAAATTGTTTTCCATTGGTGGTTGAAAGGAGACGCTAAAAGAATTTCAAATAAAAAGTGGTGTAATGTAAGATAATAATAGTTTATCTGGTGTTCTGACTCTGAGTGATAAAGAATACGATGTAGATAATTATTTATGAGTTTAAATCATTACAACCTTTTTAGGGTATCAGTTTTATTTTCTGAATCGCGGTGTTAAGATTTTCCGCAGAAGAGTGACACCCATTCGTGAATGGATGTACAAGTTTCTGTAAAAGTTTTTGTAATTAAATTGTCGGAAATAAAGTAACTTCGTAGATTAGAATATAAGATTCGGTAGAATTCTGGCTGGACACTGTACCTGGGTCTTGGAATATTTGGACCTGGATTTCTCTCTAGAGGTCTCATCTCACTCAAATTCTCACTAAGTTCTCTTCAACCGAATCTAAATGTGAAGAAAAACTGAAGATTCTTTGAATCATCTTTATAACTTGACTTCAAAAAGGAAGAAGTTCTCAAGTCGTCTGTTTTTAGGGTTCCGTAGCCAAATGATAATTACATTGAAACGAAACTCTTATCATTTCGCCCTGTCCGTATGTCACACAGCCAATTTACTCGGAGGATTATGTTTTGTATTAAAGAGTCTTCTCCTGGGATAATCCCATTTAATGTGGTGAAGATCTGACAGTTGAACTCCTCGATAACGTACAGCAGGTACGTGTATTGTGATTTAGTTACTGTACAGAGATCAAAGAAAATTACTGGTTAATTACTATCCGTGGTCAACTGATTATGGACTTGGAAAGTAAGTGGATAAGTACCTACTTACCCCATGGAACTCCTCATCAGCGAACAGTACAAAGTATTGTGAATGGGTAACCGTACGGAGAAGAAACACAGTAGCCGGTCAAGTACCTGACAGTGGTTGACTAATCATGTACTGCGAAGAAACCGGAACTCCTCAGTGACGAACAGTACCTATAGGTATACCTATTGTACCTACTGTGACTGGGTTATCGTACGGTATGTGAAAAATGTTTCTGAGTATTGATACAAAGCACTACACGAATTTGTGTGAGGAAGATACCATAATAATAAATAAAAAAACTTTTTACTGACTTTAAAAACAAAACACTTCAAAGTGCCTGAATTTTAGTTTCGGTCATTTATTCTTGATAACGACTTCCCAAACTAAAGTTATTTTGCACTTTGTAGTGTTTTTAGGTTTCCGTATCTTAAAACGAAAAATGGTTACCCTGATAAGGATCACTTCGTTGCCCGCCCGTCCGTCTGATTGTCGGTCTGTCTGTCTGTCCGGCTGTTAAAACCCTTTTTCTCAGGAACGCGTGGAAGTATCAAGTAGACATTAAAATCAAATACATAGGTCTACGGTCCCTGGAGCTCGAAAAAATCAAGCTTCTAAGTCAACGCAATATAAATACGGCCAATTATGCGAAATTTTTTGATAGTCGCAAATAAACCAAAATTTCCGTTGACCGAGAAACATGTTTGGCAAGAAGCAAGGTCTCACAGCACAATTAAAGGAAAAGGTCCGATACTCGTATTGGTTAATTCGTAGGTTTATCACATTAAAAAAATTAAATGTGATTAAATACGGCAGTTGGAAAATTGACCGTGACGATTATCGATCATGTATGGGAGAACATTTTTCCAACTACAAAGTTATGTTTGTTCTTGGGATAAATTCATCCCGACTACGGAACCCTTTCTTGTGCATGGTCCGACACCCCCATGGCCGGTTTTTTTTTTATCATGCAAGTCGGTTATATTGTTTTTGTAATAAGTAAGTTTATTTTAACGATGAACACATAAATACTGTATGAATTCTAAACCGGGGGTGTAACTTTTATGGTTTTTGGGAGTAAAAAGAGGCCTCAAATGATGTGCAATATTTTCGTTATGGTGTCATCTTCATAGTTTTCGAGGGCGACCCGGTGCCGATAATCAGGAAATCAAAATTCAAAATGGCGGCCATAACCTCTCAGTAAATAAGTTGTTTTTCACACGCGCAACGCAACTGTATGTTTGAGCTCTTTCGAGGAGTAAGCAAACACTCCAACATCGTTTACAGAAAAGCATTTTCTTAAGTTTTTAAGATATTTGTTTATTTATTTCGGATCTCCAACAAATGGTACCCAGATATGGACAATAGAAATCACAATAAGATGTTATTGATAATTTCATAGGCTTTGTGCCTATTTTATTGGAAACTTTTCAACAGCGCTCTTAAAATGATATTTCTTCACCGTGATAACGCTTCAGCACACTCCGCCAGCCGGTTTATTGAGCACGGCAGGTGCACAGTTAATGAGACTCGACCAGGCGCCTTAATTTTTATTTATTCTTAAATCCATAGTGACACTTTCGTCACATTGACATTATAAACCCTGAAGACGCAGTGACTGAATTCGAAAGGGCTGTGGTAGAGAACCCCATGTAGCGCTTCCCACCAGGCTAGATCGGAAGATTCTTCCTTTTAAATGGAGAGTGGTACCTAGGTACACAGCTTCTCTAAGACACATGTTTTCCGACATGCACGCGAACAAAGTCGCAGACATAGCTAGTTAAGAATAAATATTGTTCAAATATTGTTGCTCGATTCCAAGTTTGATTTTGCCGCGCCGCGCCGCCCGCCGCCACTTTCGTTGCGATGCCTGCGCCCTGTGCCGCCCCCGCGCACTGCTGGTCTGTCCAACGATTAACCAATCCAGCCGCGGGCCGACCATTCCGCTCGTACTTAGTTGTGAGTCGAGCTCAATTGGTTTTAAAAGGGCTACGGACGCTATAAATGATACAACGAGTGTCTTACGACAAAAAGGGAACAGGCGGACACAGTTTTCCGACAGCTTTTTGGGGAGGCAAAAGAAGCTGAGCAACTAGATGTGGAAATTAAATGCCCAGAATAGTGTCAAGACAAACCATCCCAGCCCCCGCCCCCAAATCTTAAGAAGTACTTTTGAATGAAATCCCAAATACGGTCAAAATAAAATAATAAGAAGCAGTTTAGAGTTGGAAGCCCCGTACGTATGCAAAATATGAATGTATGCGTTTTTCGATCTCGCCATTCTCAAGCTTCCTGCATTAAACCAACAAAGTAGCTCCTATTTTTGTATGACTTTTTAAAAGAAAACCTTACCCAATACAAGGCGGTGTGCAAAAATGTTCGAGCTCGCATCACTCGCTCTTGCATTCTATATTCTTCTGACTCTCAAACTTTACTGCATACATCAACAAAGCAACTGCTACTTCCGTAAGAATGTTTAAAAGAAACCTAACCCAAAAATTACGAGATGAGGTGCAAAAAATTTCGATCTCGCCTCGCTAGCTCAATGCATCCTACATTCTTGCTTTTCATAAATAGACTATAGAGGAGATATAAATGCACCTCCCTGAAAAATACAATCTTGCCGGTTGAGATGTCCGTGGCGTCGGAAGAGTATAATTAAATTATGCACATTATACTTGTTTTTTAAGTTGTAATTTTTTCTGCAAAATGTTACTAGAAATATCTTCTTAAATTGGGAAGACCGGGGAGCCCTATTTTGTTTTGCCGCCTGGGCCCCCAACACGCTTAATCCGCCACTGATTGCAGCATGTCCTGACGGGACCCCGACTATGCGACACCCTCTGACTGAAAAGCTGGATCCACCCTTGTTCATATGGTGACACAATGGACGGCTTAGCAACGTTTTTGGCTTGGTTTTAGTATTTCTAGGAGCCTAGACTCGTCAGTGCATGTCAAAATAACACGTGATAATTAAATAGAACCTAGTAATGAGCGAAACACTATTTGTAAAGCTGTACAACTATCCCTGAATAATATCACATCAAAGAATTTGAAAACGCATTGAATACTGCCCATTAAGCGTAGAAACAATCACTACAACTATTCTGTCAATAGTTATTATTTTATTAATTTTAAAATTAATTACTTTGTCAAACCGAATTTACATTACCAAACTAGTGGCGCAACGCAAACCATCAATGAATTACTAAGTTTGCGCAACTAGCTTCGTAATTTAAATGCGGCTTTAAATACAGCAGTAGATTGCAAGCGAAGCATTCCCCCCGATGCCAATGTCTTGTTAAAGAGAGAGATAGCTGAATGTAAATTCGTATCTTATCACTGCGACTAAAATCTTTTCGGCTCAAACTAGGAAGTGACACAGAGGCGTAAACTAATGGAATGCTAATGTATGAAAAACATGATTGACGTTAACACAGACTTTCGTGTGGGTTTTGTATGTTCCTGGTTGTTTCTAGCATTTGATTATGTACTTATCATGGTATGGGCGTGTGATGCGGAGGAGTGAGAAAAATGTCGTGCGGAAACTTTTGAATATGAGTGTGGTGGGCTATTAGAGTAGGGGGATGGTCTGTGTGAAAGATGATATGGCTAGAAAGGGGGTGACTAGCGAGATAACGACTAATAGAGATGTATGTAAGACAAGTTGCGCTGAACCCAAGTAAATTGGGATAAGGGCAGGGAGAATGATGATATGGTTATGTTAAGAAGTTAGTTGGAATGGATTTCATTTTAACAGTTCAACAACATTCATTGCGTTATTTGCGATGTTGAGTTATCAAATTTTTTGAACATATGAAGCAATGGATTAGCAATATCCTTCAAAATGATTCAGATTGTGATTTATAGTGTGTTACGCAATTATGGGGCTGGCAAAAGACACTTGAGTTAAGCCGCACGTACAGCAGGCCGCACGTCTGTAGTACTTACCAGTATTAGCTGGCCTCTTATTCCTATTGAAACTCTGCGTACTACGCTTGGCCAGCTCTAGGTCAAAGTGTTACCACCGATGTCGACTGTACAATCATACATACTCCTATATAAAGACTGCTTATATACCGTCATTATGTGCGGCGAGTTCTATGTTACCCCGCGTCCTAATAAAAAAGATCGTTCGTGCGAATACACGATCGTCGCATTCATATGCTACGCATTTGTTCGGAAAACCGGAAGGCACCCTCTGTCGACGCGACAACTCGTTTGGGTTCGCCACATACTCGCAACGATAATGCGACGATCGTATACTCGCACGACGATCGCGTTTGTTAGTACGCGGCCTTAGAGGTTCGCGCTCACAAGTTTTTCGGCAAAATTAGGTACACGGGCGTCCAGTTAGCACTCTATTTCTTCACTACTCTGTTATTCGGTAGAGCTATGGTAGGTACAAAGCGACTGCAATTCTTGCCGACTAAGCGATGCCTTCTCTGCTCTCTCTCATTCTCTCTCGCTCTGGGCAGCCTGGGTATATAAATTGTGAATGTGTCTTTGCAGGTGAAAGTAGCTGTAGAAGTGTTGTTTGGCTTATTTACTTACATACTTTCAAGGAGTTTATGGTTTTCAGAACATGTTTACCTATTAATGATCAACCATTGGAAATCTGACACCGGCCATTGAGGAATAAAAGCTTTAGAAGATTCTTTATTTTATAATTACCTACTTTTATAATTTACAAGCGACCCGCCGTCTCCGTTTTTACGTCTTGACAAAACATGAAGATTTCTTTATTAGATCTAATGCCGGGTTCACACGGTTCGACTTCGAGCGAAAGGTATTTGGACCGTCTGAACCACGGAACAGAAAAAAACAGTAAACAGACTTTCAATCAAATTGAATTTCGAATTCAAAGTATTTTCTGTTGAACATGAAAAGTTGTTCAACTATTTCGAACCGTGTGAACCTGGTATTAGATAACGAATCTATCGGAATAAATTCTCTAAAATTCTAAATGTTGGTGAATACCGCGTCAAAATCCGTTGTCTAGTTTAGAAGGGTAGCGCGGTCACACAGACAGATACTAAAAGAAGAGAAGCCGCACGGGTCGATCACAAGCCTTGCTACGCTCCCGGCCTTGGTTCAAGCCATGGTCCGGGGCGAGGGGGAGTGGGAGGCAGTCGCCTCCTTCTGCGAAGCAGTCATGCTAGCGAAGGAGGTGGCGGGACGGGAGAGGGAGAGAGTCTCCCGTCCAAGCCGCCGCGGTGGACGCTCCGGGCGTCGGGAGCCGCGTGACGACTCCCGGCCACCGTAGGCGCGGGCCTGCGGGCGGTGAGTAATGGGTAGCTCACCGTCCGATCA
Source organism: Brachylomia viminalis (assembly GCA_937001585.2). Taxonomy (NCBI): domain Eukaryota; kingdom Metazoa; phylum Arthropoda; class Insecta; order Lepidoptera; family Noctuidae; genus Brachylomia; species Brachylomia viminalis. The sequence goes on along the minus strand of OW443294.2, from coordinate 24,114,797 downwards.
GGACCAGGCCCGTGCTGGACGGTGCGTACGTGTTCCACGCGCGCCTCAAAGAGATGTCAGCATCATAGAGGGGGCCCACTAGGGCCCAAGCCTGCCGGGAAAGCGGGATCATCCAAAAGGGGTACCGCTGACCCGGAACATAAAGGGCCAAGGAAGGAACACGGGTGGGTTTTAGTCAGTAAGAGTCTGACACTCCCTTCCGCTCCACCCAGAGCGGGAGGAGTCATTTGATGATTTCCCATCCTCCCTTGCTACGCTTGCCGCGATCGGTTCCTGGATGGGTCCATTACCTATCGAGATCCCTCCGTGCCTCGGAAAGCACTTTAAGCTGTTGGTCCCGGCTGTCATTCATATCAAAGATCTACGCATTGACAGTCGTTACGGGTGCTCAGAAGCCCAAAAGTCTGACAACCAGCCTTACCAAGAGGTATCGTGTTACCTAATAACTGGGCTGTGTAGGTCAGATAGGCAGTCGCTCCATGTAAAATACTGGTATTCAGCTGCATCCGGTTAGACTGGAAGCTGACCCCAACATACAGTTGGAAAAAGTCTAAGCAGATTAGGTAATCGATATTACTAAGTATTTCACATTATTTTTCAAGTAGGTACTTAGGTACTTACTATTTAGTTTTAAAGTACTTTTCTAATATTCAGTGACACCTCTAACAATAAACATTTCTAGCCACGACGGGAACTTGATATCTTCATTTTAATATAAGGGTTTCAAATGAGAAATGGGGACGCTTGACGGATCAAAATTCCACTTTATGATTTTGTGCGAAACTCCTGTTGCGGTTTCTTTTATATTTTTCTATTGAGAATTGAATGTGTATGGCACGCAAAAATGATGTTAAATATTTTAATTAAAACTTTGTGATTGATTGATGATATTTCAAAGCTTAACGATTTTTACACGTGTTTTGAAAATAGCCAAAAAAGAAAATAACAAAATAAATACACTTTACTATGGCTAGCAGTACCAGCGCCAAGTATGCGCATTTGGAACTAAACAAGTGAAACTAGGTTTTTTTTAATCTTGTCAGCTTTCCTCTTTGTCGTATACAATTCAATACTAATTTACATCATACAAAGGGTCGGAACATAATTTACGTTCACTATGTTGATTTGGCTATCAAAAATCCTGAATTTATTTACGATCCTACGCAAGTGACATCTATGTATAGAACAAAGAAACTAGTTCTTGTTGAAAACGCCATCTCTGATGCAGTTATCCAACTACAAAGACTGCTGTCAGATACGAATTCGCGACAGACTGGAACCGATTTTGCCTGACCTAAGTAATATTTTTAGACTCTTTGGACTATGCGGCCAAAAATTCTTTAGGACACGGAAACATAAAAAATGAATAATTATGTAACCATGTTCAGTTGCTCTTTTTGCTATAATTATTAATTTATCTGGAAATATAGTATTGATAAGTCGCCAGTTACCTACAATTTTATTTATTGAAACAGCAACCCAGGCTAGTGCTGCACAGCTATCGATTTTGAAATATCGATGTTTTCAGAATATTATTACGTATACATTAAGTTAATAGTGTAATTTAATAAATATTTTAAAGTTCCGTGACTATTTATTTATTTATTTATTTATAACTTTTCGCACAAAAGGTACAAAGGCGGACTTAATGCCTTAGGCATTCTCTACCAGTCAACCAAGGGTGGTGAAGAGATTAGATGGCAGGTGCTTTAATTGAAAGGAAAGGAAAGCATTGATTTGAGCGATGTTTAACAATGATAAAAAAAAAAACTATCAAAACTATACTATATTGAAAATGCCAACAGTAATATAGATGAATAGCTCATTGATGTGTGCCACATATTCGTACGCTGTATGTTTGTTGATACTTAAACTCTGTAATTGACTAATACGCTATTGTTACATCTTTTGATAATTCAAATATATCAATACCTTCGCGTCACATTCATTAACACGGCAACAGTGGCTTATATGGAATATTTGGTAGTACTGTCTCCTCTCCTGCCCATTTAGGTAACGTTTAAAACAAACAGTTCCCAATTTCGCCACCCATCAAGATATGCTGGGCATTCTATACGAACAAAACATTGGTAAACTCTTCATAAATGTGTAAAATGAGGATTTGAGACGTAATTTTTTATCGACTCGCTATATAAACAAATGTAGCATGCTAACGTCTATAGGCCTTTAGTCTTTGCATGGCTATATTTCACCTGCTGACTGTCAGTGATACATTATTGCTAGCTAGTGAAAGTTTTGGAACAATTAATGTAATAACCCATCCCTGTACTATGGTTTCATAGGCTGGCCGCATAGATACGTACGGTTTCCTGATTAGGAGTCCAGTGGCCGTACTATGACATGTTAACGCCATCATGATTCCGTTAAGAAAAAGAGATAGTGCTATCGGTCTTGTATAGTTCCGTCTCTCTTCCACGCTGGAACAATGATGGAATTAACACGTCATAGTATGGCCCCAGATTTGGAATAGTGTGAGAAAAAAAATGAACGTCTGCGCTAGGCAGACGTTCATTTTTTTTTGTATTTGAAAGTATTCATACTGCCACTACGTAGAGTGACATCACAGAGTACTTTTTAAGTGACGCGTTCGTGAAACCGCGTTTAACATGGACGACGGCGAATTGATTGCTATTGCACTTTTACTGGCGCTAAACAAGAAGAGGAAACTTCGATAATGGGTACACCCATTAAATACTCATAGAATAAAAGAGAGTCAATTCTATCTGAAAAGAGCAAAATAACGAGTACACCCAGAAGAGAATTTAAAATTTTACAGGTTGTCAGTAAAATCCTTTGATGTGTGTTCATCAACACACATCAAATTTGTGTATGTGGCTTACGAGAGAAAATAAAAAGACTAAACAAAAAAAAACATGTGTGCAATTCACACGTGATATAAGTGAAACCTTCAAAAATGTAAACTTCAAGACTATAATGTTGTATTCTATCTCATTCTCACGCACGTTAAATCCTATAGGTATATGTGTTTGTCTCTTTTTATTTCCATCGAGTTTCAAATCACAACGGGGCTAAAGAAGTTTTCACTTCAAAAATACTAACTAGACGTCCACTCGGCACAGCGCTCGCGCGGGCTTGAATAATAAAAAATCCGTTCGTGTGCGGCGGGTAGCAAAAAGAACAGGTCCCCCAATGGTAGCTGCTGTGACTTACAAGTTGTAGGTAGGTCGTAGGTTCGAACCTAGACAGGTGCTTTACTTTATGTAAATTATTTCATCACCACTGCTCTCAAAACGTGGAGAAAATGGAAGGCATGTCCTAGACCCAAAAACTCGAAGACATGAGACATCTACCAATCGCACTAGGCCCGCGTGGTGGATTACGGCCCATTCCCTGTCACAGAGGAGGCCTGAGTCCCAGCAGTGGGAACATTATAGGCTGATCATGGGTAGCAAAAAATGTATGCGAGTGCTGAGTTCGGGTCGACGTCCTTTGGGTTTTTTTTTCATTCATCTTTCAGAACTCTCCGGCGCGCGGCGTCATTCCGAAACGTTTGCGCCCTAAAGACAATTTTATATGAAATGCGTGCATTCAGGTATATCATTCAATAACCTAAATACAATTTAATACTGTAACCACCGGAAGGGCGGAATGTTCTAACACAAGCATTTATTTTGCTTAGAAGGACATTCCTTTAAGTAAAAATATAACAAATTGTGCGTTAATGAAATAAACATCTATTTATTATTTATTCATTTAGGTCTCCGAATCTGAATTCCCAATCAGGAAACCGTACGTATGCGGCCAGCCCAATGATTTCAAAAGGAAGGATACGCCCATCAGGACATTTTACATAAACCTTCTTCATACAAGAAAAAACTAACGCCATCTATGATAACTCATACGAACTACGTGAGTTCCGCGTTGCATTATGCCGACGACGTAACCTTGTACACACGGCTACATTTATTTATTTCTATACAATGCGAATCTGGAAATTGTAGCTTGATTATGTAGCCGTGATTTTTTAATCACATTTTATCGGAAACAATTTAAGGCGAAAGCGTCAGAGTAGCCCGCGAAATTCAATTTTCTTACGTTTTTTGCAATTTGCAGGTCAGTAACAGGTTGTATGTTGAAGGAAATCTGTAATTTAAAAATTATTTGAATCGCAATTTGCCATCGCATATTTATATTTTTTTAAATCTCCTCCTATCCATTTTTACCCGAAGCAAGCTTCCGGTAAAAATGTCGCAAACTGAGCGAAGCTACTACCGTCGTCAATGACGGTAGTAGCTTCGCTGAGTTTGCATGAATAAATGAAAACAGCATTTCAAAATATTTTATGAATTCGATTTTCATATCATTTCTAGACTTCCTCTTAAATTTTTGTACTCTTTTTGTTTCACTCTTATGTTGAATATAAAACATATTAGGTACTTACCAAAAAAAAACAAAATTACTTACACTAAGTTCCTAAGACAAAAATAAAACACAAATAAAAAATGACGTCCGTACAAGGTTACTTCACGCGCTGCCGACAGCGCGCGACATGGCCGCCATTGTGGATTTCGGTGGTAAAATTATCACTTTATAAATATGTTTATTTGATAATTTAATTGCAACAAAAATAATGTAAGATTACTTACCGATGATACGGTATCCCATGTTCCTTTTTAACTTTTGTGTCATAATTTTTGCAGCCTTTTACCACGCAACTAGGCATTTTAATGTCAGTACTACGCATCCGCGCGCGGACCGCGTTCGACTGAGTCGCGCTGGCCCTAAACTGATATTTTAGGGCCAGCGCGTTGGTGCCATTTCGCCGCGCGGTTAGCCTGGTCCTTACTATATATGTCTATGGGCCAGCCTTATTGGTCTGCAGCATCGATAAATGACTTCCGTCGTCATAAAATGCAACACTAACTAACTATGCAACGGGCGGCGGCGCGGCGCGGCGGGCGGCTGCGTACATTTATTGATTTACAGGTAATCGCCCCTGAATACAGTTTCATATCTGCAGTCTCATTACGGTTGAGCCATCAGGGACGTCTGGTTGCTTTCAAATAGCAATAAAATGAAAATAAGTAAGGTTTCCTACCTTTTAACTGTTAGTATTTAAATTATTTAAAAAAAAACAATAAATTTCGAACAGTGCCAGTCGTAGGTAGTCCTTTAAGTTTTATCGAGTTGGCGTGGGCAGTTCGCTGTGGAATCTTCAGGGAAAATCTATGAAGTATCAAAAGGACACCGATCACCGATGAAAGAAAATGAAGAGAACCATCAACCTCCTTAGGGTAGGTACGAAGTAGTTTCAGGATTTCTATACTACAATGAATGTGTAGTTAATATTTTGATTGGGATATTAGAGTAGTTTGTATACATAATCTAGATATTTAGGGGAGACAATGACCTTGCACCGTGTGGCACAAGTCGCATTTGTTCGGGCAATGCCAACTGAAGTACATACTTTCACATAACGAGACACATCATTTCTTTTTTCATACCTTCATTAAATATTTATGGTAGGTATTTAACCTTTCGGTGGGCATGGTAAGCTTTAATCGCCGTTTTCTGACATCATATCGACCAAGGATCATCACCTGCCAAAACATTTAATTAACCCCGGGCAATTTAAAATACGTGCACAATGTTGGTGTTTTTAAATTAATAAATTAAATAGCTAATTGATAATTCCAGAGCAATCAACGTGCAAGATGCATGAAACTATCCATGAAGAGAAGAAGGATCTCGGTATGAGTTACCTTACACAACGAATTTGCGCGTGTGTAATGGTAAGCAGGTAAGTATTTAGGTAGGGGTACGAGGTTTGAAGTCGCTCGAGCGACTTCAAACCTCGTGTCCAAACGTTTTAGTCAAATGTTGTTTACTTAGTTTTAATGTCTCCGAACTTCGAACAACAATATATGGAAACATAAATTGCTGTTCGAAAGCTTAATTCGACCGACAATTTATTTAGAAATATAAATTGCCGATCGAAGACTTTAAATGCTGCCTCTCCTGCAAGTTAGTGTGTGTATAATTTTTGATATTTTAGTCATCTGCATAAAGGTAATTATGTTGTTAGGTAAGTCTCTTATACGCAGCAGACTCAATGACGTATCCTGTCATAACTTCATGTTGCATCTCATACATTAATTTAAGGTAGTTTGAATGTCTTCGAAATTCGAACAACAATTTTATTTAAAGAAATATAAATTGTTCCTCGAATACTTGACTTTAAATGTTAGGTACCATCTTGCAAAGTGTTGTGTGTATAATTGTTATTTTCTAGTAGATTTGGCTGCGAAATAGCTAATTTAAGATAATAAATCGTCATCATTGATAGATTTTGAAGACTTGTTATAACAATGATCGTCACAATCTTCAATCATTGCTATAATAACGTCGTTAGGCTTGTGTTGAAGTGGCATTGTGAGCGTAAGTAGGTAGTTAGACAATGTCACATCAATTTTGCGTAAAAAATATCAATGATATCAATTTAAAAGTAAACATATTAAATAACTGTTGTCGCTTCATATAACATCCCTTAGTATTAAGTTTTGTATATTTAGTAGATGCAATGATGTGTACCTTTCATTGTTTTATATTGCCTCTAAAATTATAATATAGTCATATAAATTATATTATTTTAATCTCGTCGAACTTCGATCAACAATATTCAAAAAAATACCAATTGCGGATGCAAGACTACGACATGTTTTTAGTCCTAAAAAGCACAGTGTGTATCAGTGTTGTACTTTTGTAGGTAGGTAGGTTTAAAGCCAAACTCTTATTATAATATTTTTTTAAAGTTGTAAAACTGTTCATGTTTTTTAAAATAAAAAACATAAACAGTGAACTGATTAGTTTATAATCATTGCGAGTGGATTAGGCCTACTGGGGAAACCACTATAAAAAAAACGCATCTAGTGCTTTACCTCTAGGGTGATGTGGAAAAAAGCAGCCAAATCATAAATCAATCGATGATCTAGTGTACAACACTAGATCATCACACATAATGATAAGTTGTAGGTAGAGTCAACAATGAAAATTAGCTTTGTCTTTTAGTCTGTTGTAATGGTCTGACTATTGAAGCACATCAGGTCCACAATCGAGTCCGCATTTGCAGAAGCTGAACTGGAAGAACTAGAAGAGACAGTTCGAAAAATTAAATTTACCTAAACCTAGGTGACGTCGTACCATTTTTCTATTAATTTAAAGTAGAAAGTACAGCCCGATCCTAAATTTATAGCGGCTCTGAAGTGCGCTACTCATTGCGCAGTACCTCATCCCTCACCCCCGGTGCAGTCCCGTACAGTAGGTATATCGATAGCAATTTGCATCGATCTTGATGCATCACCTGCGAGCTATTTGTATGAACCCCGAGCGTAAGCGAGGGGCCACCCAGGGTATCATGAACCTAGCTGACACAAAGGACCGAGCGCAGGATAGCGCGAGCGGCGACATGGCTGACAGAAAACGAGAGACAATTCAAATGCGAGCGAAGCGAGCGCGAGCGCGACGAGCGGAGCGAGGAGCCAGAAATAAATATTATTTTATTAAACTACTAGCTGTGCCCGCGACTTCGTTCGCGTGGATGTCGGAAAAAAATAATGTGCAATGCCTCCGATCGGCCGGTCATTTTGCCTAAAGTCCCGCAAAGTTCGGTCTACTGCTTCCACAGCCTTGCGATTTGCCATCGTGCACTCGTCCCAAATTATTATGACACAATCGCGTAAAACCCTAGCTTTGTCGCTATTGCGTGACACATTGCAAACCGGGCTTTCTGTTCGATCCAAGTCGATGGAGATTTTGAACATTGTATTTGCGGTTTTTCCTCCGGGCAACAATGTGGCTGCTATTCCTGAGGAGGCGACCGCAAGGGCAATCTTATTTTGGGTCCTTATTCGAGCCAAAATAACTTTGGTTAGAAATGTTTTGCCTGTTCCACCGGGCGCGTCTAAAAACAGGATTTCCCCCAATGTATTATCTACACTGCCGCACACACGATCAAATATTTGACGCTGTTCCGTTGTCAAAATTGAGCAGCCGTTTTGCAGGGTTTCTGCTAATTCCACGGGATTGTAACTAATGTCCGTGGCGTACTCTCTGTTTATACGTTCCGCATCGACTGTCGGTGTGGGCAAGCCGTATTGAGTGAGCTGGTTTCCTCCTATACTTATGACTACCTATGTCTTGAATAGCCAACAACGATCTATTATGACAATTTTCACGTACTCGCTCAGGAATTTCACCATCACTGTTTTGCCGTACATGTCTCAAAAAATCTTCAGCAAACTTATCTTGATATTTTTGCCACAACTGCCCAGCATCCGCTAAGCCACAAAAGGTCAGTAAGATGGCAAACAGATGACGCAAGCGATGTGGACTATCGCTGACGCATGCCTCGGCTAAAGCATCATCCCAATGTTGATCTCCATCTAATAAAGGACGTGCGCGGCAAGCAGCCTGGTATGTGGGATATTCAATATCATCCACTTTACGGAGCTTATTAAAAGAAGTTGGTCCTCGCACTACGTGCAGAAGAAGGCGTAAATAATAACACTAAATTATTCGGGTGTAGGTACAGTGTACACTCGTCCTATCACGTGTTCCTTGAAAACTCCAGGCTCGCCTTCCAGAGCAGTTCCACGTCTTCTACGGTTAAAAACACCTTGCTGCTTGTTGTATGTGTAATATGATGGAACCTCGTTATAAAGAAGGGATTTCGCGTAATTATCAGTTTGGCAGAGGCGAAAGAATGCCATCAAAGTGGTTTGTCTCGGATTGTCTAACCTTTCTGTGACATTTTCAGACTGAAAATACCTTCGATCAATAATGAAAATACACTCGTTGCCCGCCCTCAAGGTGTACATCGAGATGAATGACCGGTGGATGTCTCTCATGTATTGGAAAACTTAAAATACGCCAAACTGCCTCTGAGGAGCTAATGTATCGGCCAGATTGATATCTCGTGACTTCATCGTATTCATTGAGTTTGAGATTTTTCAGCGCGATCATAGCTTGGTCACTAACTTTAAATATTATTTACAAATATATTTAATGGACTCTACGCTATTGCATATTTCAACATTTTTGTGAGCTTGAAATTAATTATGAATGTAACTCTTCAGTTATGGTAAAACATTGGGCAAAGGTCATTCTTCTGCGGAAAGTCTTAACACCGCGATTCAGAAAATGACGTTAAATGAACAACGCCATCTATCGATCACAAAGTGATACATTTAAATTATTACCCATGGGAAAACGTTCGATCAAACACTGTAAGATATGTAGCCTTCCAAAAGTATTAAATTAAAGAATTTAAAAATTATATGAACATGTATCGTTTTATGTGAAATAACTAAGCTGTATCATGATTTGAAAGATAGGTAGCGCCACCACCACTGAACTAATAAACAACGCATTTGGAAAACTTTAATTAGCCAAACTTTTGATTAGATCATTGGGAGTTATATTCTATTCACAATGTTACGCGTGAAGTATGCGAAATTAACCTCAACAAAATAACAAAAGATCTCACAAACCTACATGAGTTTACGTTAGTATAATTTCGGATCAATAGATGTCGTTACGTGTTACTACATTGCATAATTAAAAATTCTTGTTGAACATTAAATTGGTTAATATATTTTATAGAGTGGAGCGATTGTGATGGAACAAAAACTAAATGATACTCCGAGTTATACACAATATTTGAGTATAAAAGTTAACCCTAATGGTTTCGTACTTTTTTCGTGATACTGTAACAAACCCGTCTCACAGACAAACACACAAAAATTCTAAAAATGGTAAAAATGGCATCTTTGACACCCCAATTATTTCTTTGGAATATTTTCAATGTACAGAAATGCCTCGGTTAACTTATCACATATATTCGTTAGTACCATTTGGCGTCAATAGATGTCGTTACGTGTATGAACTAAGCAAAGAAAAGTTCTTCTTGAACACTTTAAATTCATTTATCTTTTGATTTATTGAACCGATTTCGATGAAACAAAAACTAAATGGCACTCTGAGTTACACACAATATTTGAGTATAAAATTTAACCATGTTGGTTTTGTACTTTTTACGTGATACTATAACAAACATCTGTCACAGACAAACAGACAAACAGACAAAAATGACAAAAATTATAGAAATGGCATCTGTTGGTTATACTTTAACACACCAGCTATTTTTTTTTAAATATTTGCATTGTACAGAAACGCCTCGTCTACAGATTTATTATATGTATATATATATATATATATATAGATAATCTCAAATCTTGAAAGGATTATTTAGTTCAAGCGTGTTCCGGCGAACCATGACATCGGCAAATCTTGGTATCGGCCAACCATTCATTCTATGTAGCGTTATTCGGCGAAACGTGCTGTCGCTAAATAATGGTATCGACTAATAGTTTTAAATAGGGACTCACCCCGCGAGTCCCGTACGGTATATCGAATTACCCTTGAACGATATAACTGTGTACAGAAAGCATGGTTCACCGACGAACGGTAATACGAGAAAACTATTAGTCGATACCATTATTTAGCGACAGCACGTTTCGCCGAATAACGCTACATAGAATGAATGGTTGGCCGATACCAAGATTTTTGATGACGAGATTTATTTTTACGTGGTTATTCTATCAGATTTTTTTTGGTGCGGGCTGCGTCTTGTCCTAAGACACGGCCCGGGCAAGGTCCTCGCGCCTTTGTATGAATAGAATGAGCATCAGCTGCTGCTCCACTGACACTCTTTTCTGCAAATAGCAAGAAATAGTAGGTAATTGTTACATAGTGATAAAAGACCACACCCATTTTTTTGTAAAAAAAAAACTTATTTTTAAACGAGTCAGAGTTCTTCTTGTTAAATTTTCAAAAAGAAGTCTGGAAAAATCGATTGGGCCGGCCGTGGGAGCTACGATGCCGCAGACAGACACACAGATACACATGTAACACCCCTCTTTTTCCGTCGGGGGTTAAAAAGAAACAATATTCCTCTATTTAGATTTCCCGGTTTGAAAGAAAGTTGAAGCTTACAAATCAAATAGAAAATAGAAATTAGGTAAATTTTATTTTTTTATAAAATCATTGATTACTGTTTTTTTTTTTGTTAATAGTTACCTACTCTACGTATATTGTTATAGCTTTGCATTTAATGAAATACCCAATAAAAACATTTTTCGTACCACTGTGATGTAGGGGGGAGGAGGGGTTGAGTAAACAACGTGATGCGTAGTTCTCCAAGAGCCGGCTGATCACTGACTCCTGTTCCTTTAATTAGTAACGTATATATACATACGAGCTATGTGACAATATGCATAAACTAAGACTACGAACACAGCATATCTATCTTAACTTAAACTATGTGCTATACGTGATGTTCTGATGTACGTGACTCTACACCACATCACCCCTCTTAAATGAAAAAAAAAACTAAATTACAATGTGTTTTTTTTTCCCCTATACACTTTAAACTTTACTCTAACTCTTACAATATAATTTTGTTCTATTTTTATGAACCACATCTATCTTATTTTTATATTTAACAATAACATTTGGTGACTCATCCCTTACAACTTCAAACGGTCCATTATAAATGCATTCCAATTTATTGCCTGTCTCGTTTCTCACCAATACCCAGTCACCTTCCTTATAAGCTATAGAATTAAGTTTCTTATCATAACAATGTTTCCTCGCTAACTTACTTGCTATCAAATTCTCTCTCGCATCATTCTGAGCCCTTTGCAATCTATACTTAAATTCTAAAGGATAATCATCAAAATTATACAAAGGTTCAACACTTTCACCTCGCAGATTACTTGGCAACCTACAAATTTTACCGAAAACTAATTCATAAGGTGTATATTTGGTCACAGTATTAACTGTTGTGTTATAAGAAAAACACCAATATGGAATCCAAGAACTCCACGATGATGGATTATTATTCGTCTGTATTCTTAATTACGCACCTAAAGTCTTATGAACGTTTTCCAAAGATCCTATACTTTCATGATGATATGATGTTGACAAGATCTTATTGATGCCCAAGATATTACACAGCTCCACCATTACTTTTGAAATGAACTCAGAGCCCCTATCCGTAGCAATTGCCCGCGGTATCCCATATCTCAAAACAAAATTCTCTACCAAAGCTTTTGCTACCTCATTTGCGGATTTATTCTTTAATGGATAAGCCTCCACAAACTTCGTAAGCTCACACTGAAGAGTCAATATGTAAACATTGCCTTTTTCGTCCCTATCCAACGGTCCCACTACATCTAAATAAATCTTCTCAAACGACGTAGATGCAGTAGTAGTAATTGTCATCGGCTCCCTAGTATGCCTAGAGAACTTTTGCTTCTTACACTTATCACATTTCCCAATGTACTCCATTACATCTTTCCCAATAGATGGCCAATAATAATACTTCTTTATATTATTCACCATCCTGCGTATACCTGCATGACCACTCGTGGGTGAAATATGAAAATCATTCAAAATAACTTCCTTCTCATCCTTTCCTCCCACTCTCCGCAAATCCTTCACCACACACATTTTAAAATCTCCACACATGGAACTACCATTTCCCTTCAAATATTTTGCCATTCTTGTAATAAAATTAACGTTATAACGATTTTTAAAAATAACAACTTCTTTTATGCCTTTTCCAATACAAAAAATGACTATGTCTTTCGACAACTCGTCTCGCGATGATGCCGATAAAGATTCATAGTTCACATAAATACTCGAGTTTTCTGGCATATACACTAAATTGCGCGACTTCGAAAATACCTTTTTACCATTAGTGTTACGTAACATCTTCTCCCATCCATTCAAACATATCTCAACGTCATTTCCTCGTTTTTTAAGAACTTCCACGATCCTAGGGTGATCAGTCCCAGATACCACGGAGTCCGTACCACATACATCTGGCTCTTCCAACTGCTTGTACTGCGCTCTTGTCATTACGGATATAGTCTTTTCTCGCATGGTCTTCAAATCTTCACTCGTAATTACTATCCTAGAAAGCGCATCCGCTGGCACATTTTCTTTCCCCTTAATATATTCAACCTCAAAATCGTACTCTTCTAAACACAAACGAAACTTAGTCAACCTACTTGATGGATCGGTCATGTTAAACAAATACAATAGCGGCCGGTGATCCGTTTTTACGACGAACCTCCGTCCGTACAAATATGGCCTAAAATATTTAACTGACCAAACTATCGCCAATAACTCCTTCTCTATTATAGGATAATTTAACTCACTCTTCCCTAAAGACCTACTAGCATATGCAACGGGTTTTCCGTTCCCATTACACAACACACTTCCCGCAGCGTACCCCGAACTATCGGTCTGCAATATAAAACTGTTGCCATCAGAAAAATCTGGATAATCCAACACCGGTGGATTCATTAACGCTTCCTTTAGCAACAAAAATGACTTCTCGCACTCATCGGTCCAAGTAAACACAACATTTCTTTTACATAGCCTATTCATAGGAACCACTATATTAGCAAAATTCGGTATGAACTTCCTATAATAATTCGCAAATGCCACAAACCGTTTTACCTCATCAACCGTTGATGGACGTGGATAACCTCTTATGACTTCAACCTTCTCCGGATCTGGTGAAATACCTTCCGCCGAAATAACGTGCCCCAAATATAGTACTTGCTTCTTCAAAAATTCACATTTGGATGGATTCAACTTAAGATTTTACTTCCCTTAGGCGTGTAAAAACTGACACAAGGTTTCGGTTATGCTCATCCAAATTCCGCCCAAAAATAATTAGATCATCCAAATAAACCAGACATCTGTCATAATTCAATCCAGACATGGCTACAGTCATTAACCTGCTAAAAGAACTCGGACTTATCTTCAACCCCATTGGTAACCTACACATCTGATATTGCCCCTTATCTGTTGTGAAAGCAGTGTACTTCCTACTACTTTCTTCCAAAGCACATTGATAATAAGACTGCGACAAATCACAGTGACTAAAGTAAACAGCACCCGACATCGAATCTAAAATTTCACTTATATTCGGCAATGGAAACTTATCATCCTGTATCCTTTCGTTCAACTGCCTGTAATCTATCACCACGCGCCACTTCTTCTCCCCACTACGATCTGCTTTCTTGGGTACAACTAAAACAGGACTAGACCACTCGCTAACCGCCTCCTCAATAATATTACTATCCAGCATCTCCTGCACTTGCCTATCAACCTCCTTTTTCTGCACATAAGGTATCCTATATTGCCTCCTATAAACTGGAGTTACATTCTCCTTCAACCTTATTGACTGCTCATACACATTCGTGACAGCCAATTTATCTCCCGGAACATGAAATATATCCGAATATTTCGCGCAAATTTGCTCAACCGATAATCGCTCCTCGGCACTCAAATAGTCAAGCTTAAGTAATGAAAATATTTCCTTAACACGCTCAACGTCCATCTCCGGCTCCGCAAAATTACAACAATCGAAATCACTTAATGGATAAACTGTAACATCGGACACACTACACACAACTTCCTCAGAGTTTGTGTTTAAAATCCTAATGGGTATCATCCCATTCCTAGGCCTAGCCATCACACTAGCCAAGAAAACCCCTTCTCGCAATTCTTTCCTAAACACTACACAATCTTCTGCTCTGTTAACGGGGAAATACCTAACCACCTCACACCGCGGAGGAATAGTCAACACGTAACCATAGGACTTAAGCGGTATCGAAACCGTCTGCCGTCCACAATCCTCAAGAGACAACCTGTTTACCGAAAAATCTATAATACCACTATACCTCTGCAAGAAATCCTGGCCCAATATGCCAACCGACTTACATGGCAAATCATCAAATACATAAAACTTATGCACGAACGAACACCGCCCGTACCCCAACTTCAAGCACACATAACCTATAGCCCGCAAACTACCTCCTACACCATTAATCACTAAGTCTTCCTTTACTACTTTACAGCACAAAGCGTTGTTGCTCAAGAAACTGCTCTTTACGGCCGATATCGACGCACCCGTATCCACCAACCATTCCGTATCTACACTATCCACTAGTAAATTAACCCAGTTAATACTATCGCAAGCTAAAATATGCTTAGCCTCGAAAAAACTGAGTCTCACTCAAATGCCCGCCTTCGCTACTCCGTGACATTGACATTGCGCCTGAGTCAGCATCGCCCCGCGCATGCTCAAAACACGCTACGTGCCGCCGACCTTGCTGAGTCTGCCGTCCTCGACGAGCATTATTGCCGCGACCGCGCATTCCACTGCTATGCCATACGTTGACATTCTTGTGCGTACGCCCAACAGCTGTTCTTTGCCATGCGCGCTCATTTCCTACAGCGTGCCGCGTATAACAATTTCCACGATTCCTACTACCCGTAGGAAAACTACCTCTTGCAGGCCAGCGCTGGTACGTCATGACTTGCGCCTGCGAAGCACAATCTTCGTCTTCCGCCACCCTGATTGCATCTTTCAAACAAGTTAAATTCCGCGCCGTAATGACCGTACCAAGACGTTGATTACGAAGTCCGTCAGCAAACTTCCTAATCGCATATTTTTCGTTCAACGGCTGCAAAATCTTATAAGCTTCCGAATTTTCCCCGGCTTGAGAAATAGTCAAATTGACCATTAACTTCTCTATTTCCGCACCGAAATCCGCGACCGTTCTACCATTTTGCCTAGCGCGAGCAAGCTTGGCTTGTACAGCTACGTCCGACTCCACCGTCAATAAATGTTTCTTCATATCAGCCAAGAGACTCTCCACCGTTGCGTAATTGGAGGACAACCGAATCCTAGCCCCCTGGGTAAGTCGTGTAGTTAGCACGAATTTAATTAAAAGAGCACTATCAGCCCCCTCTAACATTGAGCTATATAAACCTACGGCATCAATCAAATCTTGGGTTACTTGCTCATCCCCACTCATTTTCGGTAGCAAACTAACCGCTGTTCTCAATGAAAACTTTTCCGCCGCCATCTCTTGTTCGATTCTGTTCCCGTCCTCAAACTTTATAGTCTCTACGTACAAATTTTCTATCTTACCTACCAACTGCGCTAACTCTTCCGAAAATTTGGTTGACCTTGAAACTATACACTTAAATCTACCGTATAAGGCTTTCGCGTTGCTTATCTTCTCGTCAAAATTCCTGCCTTTCCGCCTACTAGGACCCAATTTAACAATTGACTCCCTTATCAACTTAAGTTGTATAAATAGTGACGTTAACTCTACTTCCATTTAACACTATTGTCTCTAAATTTACCGACGACTGCAAACACTCGCCACAACACTTAAGTTCACATTGAAATCACTTACTCCCCTCGTTGCTCCGTCCGCTCCCGGTCAGACCATCTGCACAGCTTTCTGAACCTCCCGCTGGTTGATCTTTTCTTCGATCCAATTCTGGTGACACCTTCTGTACATCCGGACTGCCACGCCAATGATAACAACCGCCAAACACACAGCAATGAACAACAGCACCGTGTTGATAGCTGCTATCTGCTCCTGCGTAACCGCCGCGACATTTGAGCCACCCGCCGCCGTCTGAGCGACAATGACCTCCTCCTTTGATGTTGTGCTCCCCATGGCCCGTGACCCGACGTGACGTGCAAAATCAACTGAACTGCGATTTCGACTTGCCCCCACCGGCAACTATAACGCTGTCCACCCGACTGGCAGGCCGACTGGCAGGCCGACTGGCAGGCCGACTGGCAGGCCGACTGGCAGGCCGACTGGCAGGCCGACTGGCAGGCCGACTGGCAGGGTCGCCATGTGATGTAGGGGGGAGGAGGGGTTGAGTAAACAACGTGATGCGTAGTTCTCCAAGAGCCGGCTGATCACTGACTCCTGTTCCTTTAATTAGTAACGTATATATACATACGAGCTATGTGACAATATGCATAAACTAAGACTACGAACACAGCATATCTATCTTAACTTAAACTATGTGCTATACGTGATGTTCTGATGTACGTGACTCTACACCACACCACTTAGGTACTCAAAAAAGTGACATTCTATGCGACAAAAAGCGAACATAACAATAGTCATTTTTAATCTGTTAAAAACAGGGAAAGAAAATTGTACTGAATTTCATTCATCCTCTAGGGGGAGAATGTGATTTAAATTTGGAATACTTACCGAAATTTATACTGAACTACATCTGTGTTTACACCATTGAGTTTGTATATAAAGCATTATACATCTTTTTGAAAAAGGAATACGCATTTATTATGCAGTTATGATTATTAAATAAAATTACGAAAACCGACGAGGCCGTATGAGCTTGATGCCTTTGCTTTTCCGACAAAAAAATATTAGTCTAGGAATTTGCCACGTTTTTGTTTTCTTCAAATACATAAACGTTAAGTTTATTTTAATTTATTTTTATAAATAAGTTAATGTTCTAAAAATACGTTTAATTGTCATTATTTTTATTAAATGCTTATCTCATAATTATTATTATTGTGTTAATTTTTTCGCAACTGGTACGAAAAGTAGAGTATTTTCCTCGGTGATAAAGCTGTCTTAGTCTTGTGAACTTAAATCCCTCGCTACACTCAGGACTCGTCTTAAATCCCTCGCTTCGCTCGTGATTTAAGTTTTTAACACCCTCGCTACGCTCGGGAGTAAACCTCGAGTCCTTCATTACGCTCGCGATTTAAATCGTCACCCGCGACAGAAGACACTGCTTTATCCCCTTGGTTAATAATCTACTATATATACCACTTTAAATTTTCTACCACAATTATCTATTTACTACCACTTTGTAGCGTTCCCCCTGGAACACACCTATAATCCGTTAAAAGAATAAGAATAATTCCATAACGTTTTGCCAGTCCTTGGGACTTGGGTTCTGAATAAATCAGGTTAACGAACAAGTGCCATTGTCGATACGGTAGCGAACACGGAACAGATGAAAACAGGTAGCGAATCGTACCTTAGCTTTGTGCTAAGCAGCTCTTGATTAAAGATCGTAGACAGAGAAGTTTTAAATACAAATACTAGGATCATTTGCGTTGCGTGCAGCACAGGGTTGACAATCCTAGTACTGGCTAACGGGTAATCGTACAAATAAAATCCCTATATAAAAATGTACTCTGTGGTGCAGCACTAATTCATTCAATTTTGGAAGTTCGGTTAACTGTTATTTAAATGTCAATTGTTTCAAATTGTTTGTCATCAGTGTTGCCAACGTAGGCGATTTCTCGCCTTTTAGACTACTCAGCAGGATAATCGGCAACAACAAAATCTGCAATGCGACTGGTCGCCATCGAGGCTACTTCAGGGACAAGGTATTAAAATTTGCGGAATCCTAAATAAAAGTTAGATTTTACATACAATTTGTATCTACTTTTCAGCTACATATAAACTTTAGTAAGCTCTAGGGATGAATAAATAATATAATTATATTGATATAAACTAAATTTTCATTTTATTCATAGCAAAGTTTTAGGCTACTTAAGCTGTAAAAAATGGCGAGGGCGACATGCCTTGAGTTGTTGGCAACAATGGCAACACTGTTTGTCATTTCTTATTCTTTACGTACGTCGTGTAATGCTCAGTGTAATCAAGTGTAATGTTCTTCTTTTCCTTAGTCTGAGGTGTAATGGCATAGCTATGTAGCCATAGATTTAATATAACCTGTACTATATTTGAAGCTTAAAATGCCTATGCATTCCACAACTTTCCTCGACAAATCCTTTACTGTCCAGGCCGCTTGTTTGTGGAATGCATTGCCAGTTGAAATTAAACGCGCGCCGTCATTGCTTGTGTTTAAAAGACTCGTGAAGGAACATTACTTGTCGTTGTGATCGTGTTCTCATAATTGTAATTATCTATAGTCTTCATTTATTTTCGTTGCTTATAAATTTAGTATGTACGTATTTATGTATATATTATTTAGGATATGTATATATGTGTATCTATTTTAGTGTATTGTATACATACTTATTATTTGCACCAACTACAGCCCCATTTTATGACCAGGAAAATCTCTGTCCATTCCAAGGTTGCCTGGAAGAGATCGCAGAAAGCGATAAGGCCGCCCATTGTATAATATTAAGTAGTGTACAGTTTAATTTTTGTTGTTATGTTTTTTGTGGTGTACAATAAAGAATATATAAATAAATAAATATATTGTAGTCTGTGGATTCATTAATATACCGCTACGATATACCTACCGTATCCACCATTGAGCTTATAAGTCAATGGTATCCACTGACGCGTATTTTAATAGAGGTCAGTGACCGTATCGTAAAATCAAAGACTTGGCTAAAAGGTTCCAGCACCCAGGCCATGAAAAAAAAAAAAAAAAACCGTGTCGTAATATTCGTATCCATCATTGACTTATAATAGTATGGACTGGAAACTGGAAATATCAACAAAAAAAAGGTGCCTACCTACCACTCATAATGTCTCATAAAATGGCTGCCATTGCTAGGGTTGTGGCAATCAAGGAATATTGGTGTTACTATAACGAGTATCGATACGAGTCTTACTTGATATCACGTTTGGTTCATAATTATATACTTTCTTAAAATCTGTTGTAACAGAAAAAGATGAGTAGTTTACTTACCGTCTGTTATCTGAGGATAAAACTCATATCAAGTGTTTTTTTCTGTACAGAATTAAAAACTTGTGTATACAACATGTCTGTGTAACATACCTAACTATTTATTAAAGAGTGAGTTGTGGAGTTAAAATAAAAATAATAATAATTATAATTTTTTTACTTAAAATATGTTTATTGGTGTGATAATAATTATAAATGATAAATGATTTTATTTCTGTAAGTAGGTTTGTACAAACACTTTTACACGTCAATCGTATTTTAAAAACTAAATTAGGTCGGCGGCGGCGCTTACTATCTGACTACTCTGAGAAGAAAGGCCGAAAGAAGCTCCGTGGTCACAGTATCTTTTAAAGTCCAGACAAAATCTTGGTCAGATCACGTGAAGGCTGTATAGATCGCTGTCTGAAATGGTCTTTTGAGGAAAGAACCACACAAATTGTGTGTACCTGTCCAGTCAGTTTCAGAGTATTTTTTTGGTGCGGGTAAACCTTTGGAATTAATTTGTCTTTTTAAGAAGTTTATTGGTCCCGCCAATTCTTCTATTACAACAGTCTGTTCCATGTTGATAAAATTTTTTCTTCGAAGGTCTTCTATAATATCTTTCAAAATGGCATTTTTTTTTTGTTTTTCTTTCGAATCTTTTAGATAAGGCGTTTAACTTTTTCTTGTTGATTGACACATTTTTCTTTTAAAGCCTTAATTTTTTCAATTTGTACAACCTGAAAAAATAAATGAAAATTACTTCAATCATCAACTTGCGTCGGAAATGCTGCTTTGTAATATTTGTTTCATGCTAAGTCTATAGATCCTAAAAAATCCAATTGTATAATACTTTAGCACGAAGATCAGAAAACGTGCTGATAAATCACTGACAGGTGGACCTGTAGTACAGCTTCTACGGAACAGAGAGAATACGTCATTGGTACCGTAACCACACCTTAAATAAGAGAGAACTCAGCTCATTTCATCGCCACATTTCATTTTTGATAATTTATCCCCTGTGGGTAGATTTTGTTCCAAAAATACTTGATTTTTCCACTTTGTAAAAATGTCTCATTTGGATTTCAATGTTTTCTCATTATTATCGTAATGTTATAAAATTTTAATTTTCGTAAGAACCTCCTGTAATTTTCTAGCATCAAAAACGTTTGAGTAGATACACACCACTTTGTGCACTGTTTCGTCTGTTTCCACAATTCGGTGGGGAACTGTAATGGAGGCATTACAGTAGATGATACGTGGAGAAACGTCCGTGTTTTGAATGTTTTTCGTTTAACATAATACAGATGACTCGTGACGTTGTTTTTTGCCAAATGCCTGAAAAAAATAGATACTAATAAGCAATAAGCAATTTACAATATGATTTATTTATGTAATTAATACATCTATTTATTTATTTCAGGCCAAAGGGCCGGGCTATTATTAATCAATTATTATTTACACTTACCGAAAATACTGTGGGAACAGAGTAATCATGTAATCTCATTGCATCAAGTGTTCTATTGAAACTGCTTTCTTCAAAGTGAAGTGAACAGAGGTACCATTCTTTATGTCGCGGATTAATATTTTCTTCACCAATAGCCTCTAACCACTTTTTCTTTAATCCTTCATTTTTAGGAAACCTATAAAAAAGGTAAGTATTTTGATCAATAAATCATTTTGCTGCTAATGGTGCCGATTCCCTTGTTCACAAACTAAACTAAATTTAAGTCCAGTGCATCTTTTTCTTTCTATTTCATTATGAAAAGGACAGAAGATAAATTTTAGTTTAGTCCTGTCAAATTAATCAGCGCCTGACACTACTCCATACAAGTTTAGACGTGATTAAAAAGTTGACTACTAAAGTTACATCAAATTACGTCAGGTGCTGACTAATTTGACAGGACTAAACTAAAATTTATCTTCTGTCCTTTTCATAATGAAATAGAAAGAAAAAGATGCACTGAACTTAAATTTAGTTTAGTTTGTGAACAAGGGAATCGGCACCAATATCTAACTAAAATAAATAACTAAATGTCGATGTCTTATTTTATCATCATATAAAACTGTCTCCCGGTGCTGTGACCAAGCAAAGTCACTCGGACCGAATAGGACAAGCAGAATGATTTATGTTAACATCGCTGATTGTACCGATATCGTTTCAGCGGAGGAACTAGTTTCGGAAACTATTACAGCAACGGTGCAACACTATTCCACTATGACATATTATTGTAAACAAACGAATGAAATAATAAATAGGTCTGTTATACGAAAATGACCCCAAATATACCTTACCAAATATACTTTAGCCTTAAAATCACGATTGACTAACAATTTGTTCATCGAACGTGTATGAATTTATGTAATAATGCATGAAAACCGGCTACTAACCTATGCAAAGACAATTGAGGGAGATTTCCATTCTTTCTTGCACCACACTTCACAATACAACACATAGGCATGTTGGTTTGCTGTTTTCCAACATTTACATTCATTTTTAAAGGTAAACTTCTCGTAATATTCTCGCAAATCTCAATAACACAAAAAATAAACAACCATTTGACAGCACAACTACCACGAAACTCGTCGCCACAGACTAAATAGATGTCGCATAAGATGGCTGATAGGGCACCTACCTTTTTCCTATCTCAATGAAACTGACCATTATGAGATTATAATAGAGGTCAGTGAGACATACTCACTCCAATGACTAAAGAATTTAGTCATTGACTCACTCACATACATACCTACCCGATCTCTGTCTACCTTGTGTCTACCACTCTGTCTACGGATCATAGTTCTCTATATAGTCTGTGGCTGACATAGACATTTAGACATACTCACTCACATACATACCTACCCGATCTCTGTCTACGCCCGATCGATATATTACAGGATTGACTTGGACAAAATATTTGGAGAAATTAAAACATGTGAGTATTTCATAATCAATCAGTCGTATTGTTAAAACGTGTACAGCTGTTTTATTAAAACCATTTCTTTCCTTTTAGCTGTCAAGGTTATCAAGAAACAATGGAAGAGTGCAAGTCGAAGCTTCTAGAAAATCATGACGCAAGTCGAAGAAACGCTGTTACCTAAGGGCGACGTTGATCCTGAGTTCCCGTGACAGGCCACAATCAAAGACGAGATGAGGACTAGACGAACAAATGCCCAGATATGGGTATAAGGTATAATCCAGGTCCAGTAGAACGAAGTGTAACTGACACGTTGCAGTTTAGCTTTGTTCACCACGTTTTATAAATTCTATGCATTCCAATCGTCCAGCGTTACTTAATTACACTTGAAATTAAGGATACACAAGCAATCAAAATGTGTTCCACATAAAAGTGAACTAACTGCCTACACAATTGGTTTTTCAACTTAAAATCGCTGAAGTCTGGGCTTTTGTAATGCATAATGAGCGGAACGCAAGTTCCGCTTTGAATCAAAACTAGGATTAAGTGTAGGGAAACGTTAGGGCTACACCAAGAGAAATGCTTCACGATTTGAAGTCAACCTTGTGTTAAATGCAACAATATGGAGGGTTCGATGCCGCCATGCCAGGTAAAGTAATTGTTGCGAGTGGATTAGGCCTACCGGGGACACCACTATAAAAAAACGCACCTTGTGCTCTACCTCTAGGGTGGTGTGGAAATGAGCACCATTATTTTTCAACAACAGCTGTTTATCAAGACTGACAAATTGTAAGCATGGATGGATTCTGAAAGAGAACCTATGAAGGTAAGGTAACCCCTAGCTTTACATTTGAGTCCATTGTGTTCAACTTTGCTCATCAATAAGGTGTCCAAAAGTATTTGAATGGAAGTGATCATCTATAATTATTCCACTAATGGTTATTTGAATGACAAATAACATTGTTAATTATTAATTGAATTTTAAACATACTGTTATTTATTTTTTATTAATTAATAAACATACACCAACAGCTTCTGTATACAAAATTTCAAATAATAGTAGATAATAGTTGAGGGCTTATACAGTTGCCAATAATAGGTGAACCAACATTCTCAACTACAGTGATAGCCTAGGGTAAAAACGAAATGCATAAAAATTAAGTGGTAACAACTATACAAACATTAATATAAAACATACATAAGTTATAAGATTGCAGAGGTTGCAAGAAATACCTACATAATAATACAATAAAATCAATCCTTAGATTGTGTGAGTTGCATACTTAGGGATGTCAAAATTTGGGTCTTAAAAGTGTGTTATTGAGTTATGATTTATGTCAACATCTGGAGAGGTTTTTATATAAGAATTCATCTCTTGACTGAGCCTATTGAGAGGTGAGTCTACTCCTATATATACACGGTGACATTTGAATCACAGTTTTGCTAGAACAAAATAAATGTTGTTTAGATCATGGTCTACCATTCTATAGCATCCAATAAAAAAAAAAACGAAAACTTTTATTCACAAAGATAAATATGGACAGTACTTTTATACCTTTTGTGCGAAAAGTTTAAATAAATAAATATCTGATTTCATGTTTCATTAATTGGTAAAAATTTCGAAATACGTCGCCATTTTAAGGGTGTGTGAATGGTTGGGGGGGAGAGGGGGGGAGGGGTCGGATCCCCCCCTCACCATGTTCACCCGCCGGAAATACCTACTTAGTTTCCTTAGAAAAATAAAAAACAAATTTGTACAAAAATTGTAACAAAAAAAAACATAGGTATATAAAAACTGGCTTCAATTATCAGTCGACGGAGCCCCGCTAAGCGGGGCTCCTATTTCTGGGTGGTTTAAAAAAAAATAACCACGATGGCTAAGGCGGGAGCTTCGCTGCGCTGCGCTCCCGCCTTTAGCCATCTAACCTAACCCAATGAAGTCGGATTAGACATACCTAGTATACCTACTATGGATAGGATTATTTAGTTCAAGCGTGTTCCGGCGAACCATGACATCGGCAAATCTTGGTATCGGCCAACCATTCATTCTATGTAGCGTTATTCGGCGAAACGTGATGTCGCTAAATAATGGTATCGACTAATAGTTTTCTCGTATTACCGTTCGTCGGTGAACCATGCTTTCTGTAGACAGTTATATCGTTCAAGGGTAATTCGATATACCTACTGTACGGGACTGCACCGGGGGTGAGGGATGAGGTACTGCGCAATGAGTAGCGCACTTCAGAGCCGCTATAAATTTAGGATGGGGCTGTACTTTCTACTATAAATTAATAGAGAAATGGTACGACGTCACCTAGGTTTAGGTAATTTTGGCCGACCTAGGAAAACAACTCATGATCAAGATATGCAACTGGTTGAAAGTGTTCGAAATGCAAGATTTATCAGAACATCTACATTTGCAGCTTATCTGGCTGTATCCAGCTTAACTATACGACGAAGACTTAATGAAGCGGGAATTCATCACCGAATTCCAGCTAAAAAAATGTTACTAACGGAAAGGCATAAAATGTTACGTTTACAATTTGCTAACAGATATTTAAATTATGATTTTGAACACGTCGCTTTCATGGACGAGAAAGTTTTTGTCTCTTCGGCGGACGGGCGGATCTCTTTGTATCGTGCAGCCAATACCCGATATGATGAAGAGAATGTAGTGCCAAATAGACGCAGTGGACGCATTACGATCGGGTTTTGGGGGTGGATAAATTCCGGTGGACCCATAGAATTGTGCGAAATATCTGGCCGAATGAGGAGTGATACCTATTTACCTAGATATTCTAAAAGACGTGTTTTTACCAAGTGCAAAAATTGTCTATCCTGATAATCATCGAATTACTTTTATACAGGTTCCGTTCACAATGCCAGACAAGTTCAAAATTGGATAGCTGAGCAAGTAGACTTGGAATGAATATAAATTCCACCGAAAAGCCCGGACCTTAACCCCATAGAGAATCTATGGGGGTTAATGGTACAGAATTGGGACTGTAATGAGGCTCGCACGGAAGAGAATTTAAAGGCTCATGCATATGACATCTGGAATAGTTTTAGAAATAGTGATTATTGCCACAATATGGTACAGTCAATGAGAGCCCGACTACAAGCAGTGATTGATGCGAACGGGTCATACACAAGATATTAAGTAACTGTTCTATCATTTTTAATTTGGCCGCCAATAATTGTTTATAACTAAGATTAATTTTAGTTTAAGATAAAATATTGTTTGTTTTTTTTTTAACGTAAGTCATGTGCTATTTTGTTGCATAAGTATTACTTTAATATTTTCTTAGATATACTTGTCAAATAATACAGTTTAAACTATAATGTAATGATATTCTTTTCTTTCCCGTGACTTGAAATTCAATTCACTGCAAACAACTTCGTTAGTCATTAAAAAGTTGTAGTGGCAAAGTAATTAAATTTTCACACCACCTGCTCGAAAATGACAAATTATATGTCAAGCAACCTTAACCCAAAGTGAGTCATTAGTGGCCGGGGGCACAGCCGGTCAATAATGTTGTACTGGATTTCATTATGACACGCTGGTCAATAATGTGATTTGAATTTGGAATCTCACATGCTCAGCTAAATTGGCAGTATAGTACTAACAAACACCCTTTGGTGCCAGAAAGAGGAAAGCTATTCTCAAATAAATTCCACATCAACATCTATAAACGTACCAAATAAAAACTTAACTTTATCTTTGCACAACTGGACTAATGTCTCAAATGTTACCATTAACTTCAATTAATATGTAAGTACATATAACTAACTAGTTCTAAATACGTTATTCTTACTGTTTGTTTATTTAATAAATACTTTGTTTTTCGTACTATGGCTATTATTTTCTCACAGTAGGTGTAAAAAGTAGAGTATCCTCCTCTGGGCTAAAGGTGTCTTTGCCTTGGGCTAGCTTGAATCTCGAGCGCAATGAAGGATTCTTGTATTAACTCCCTCACTTCGCTCGTGAGTTAAATCCCGAATCCTTCATTGCGCTCGAGATTCAATATGACGCCCGTGACACAACTTTAGCCCCTCGGTGCATAATCTACTATTAAGGTCGAATCGTATTGCTATATAAATGACAGGTGGCACATATTTTTTTTTACAATTCTTAAATGGCCATGCTGTACGAAAAACATATGGCATTAAAAGACACTCATTTTAAAAACAAACGCAAACGCGAGGAAAACAATGGAAATTACTGTCATTTCTGTAACAATGTAAACTAGATCATATTTGTTCGAGCAAATAATTGACTTTCCCATGCATGTAGAGATAATTAAGAAGCTTACCCTGCTCAGATATTATAAAAGCCAATACTATATTTTTGAAAAGGGTGATCACATATTATTGCCTAATGCACAGCATATTGTATTATTGAACCGTTCATGATCACATATTATTGAACTGTTCATGATCACATATGATTGCACAATGCACAGCATATATTATTGAACCGTTCACATGAGGACATATTTTTGATCTATAGGTTCTATAGAATTTATTGAGCTTTCCAACGCTCACAATATTTTGAATCCTTGACAGTGCCAATATATTATTGAACTCGACTGTACCTGTTTCTGTTCTATCATTTTGTAAACCACTGGGGTGTCGTTTACAATTTTTTTTTTTGGTAACTAGAGTCCATCTCTTCAGATTGTTTAATTTTTATTGATAATTAAAAAGATGCAACTATAATTGGGCTAAAATAGTTGTAATAAGTTTAGTATTAGAACTTCATTGCAGTGGTGTAGTTACCAAAAAAAAAAAATCTAAACGACAACAGTGGGTGGTCCAGTGGTGTCCACATACAATCATAAAATTAGGTTAAATTACATGAAACTAGACCAAATTTAATGCAATTCAAATTAGAAAAAAATAGAGAGAATTTTGATAAAATTGGAATAAAATTATTAATAACAAGATACAACTTAATTTATTTACTCCAAGGACATTGCACTGGGAGTACGAGTAGCAATGGACTCCAGGTATTGAGTGGCAGTGTTCAGGAATCTCGGTTCAGTACTCGCGAAGACATGAAGATTCGTCATAAAACTAAATGTTATTAATATGAGTGAGGGCTAAGTACAATGGACTGGTCTTAAGGGTTATGGTACTGGTTTGAGGTATTGAGAATAGAGGACGTTTGCGAGGGCGAAGTGTGTGTCTAATGGATGGTGGGATGTTCTACGGATGAATTGATGTGGGTACCACGAATTAGGCGGATAAAATATTTTACCAGACTAACATGAACTGAACATTTTGACCTGACGCAAGACAAAACCTAAGTTTTTGCGGGATTTGTTGCAGGTCTGTATAATGTGCTGGTTAAATGTAAGATGTGGATCAAAAGTGAGCACCCAGATCGCGTACGGTTAAAACACATTTCAGTGGCTCATTGTTCATAGTGTAGATTGTGTAGGTATAGGTTGTGTGGCTTTTGAGTACCTAGGTCATGCATGACCGCGCATTTACTGATGTTTAGGATAAGATTGTTTACAGTGCTCCAAGTGTGAATGTTGTCGATGTCGAGTTGAAATGTGGCCGTATCACTAGAGTTAACTACTGGAAGGGCAACTTTGAGATCATCAACATACATTCTGTGGAGTGTTTTACATTATGTGGGAAGATCGTTTACTACTATTAGAAAAAGAAGGGACCCGAGGTTAGTGCCCTGCCCTATGCCAGAAGTGACCGAGTAGCGCTCCGATTTGGCATTTTTGTATGTTAAGGACAAATTGTTTGCGATCGTGCACATAGTTCGCGAAGAATTTTAGCTATGCCACGGAGGAACCTGCCAATTCCAGTTTACCCAGAGGTATGTCGTTGTCAACCCGGTCAAAGCCTCGAAAGGCCTTCTGGAATTCAAAATAGGCAACATCAATCGGCTTTTTGTCGTTAATATTTTTGGGTAAGAGTGTAAATGTTAAGTAGATTAGACGCGGTTGAGCGATTGGAGGAATCCGTACTGCTCTTCCGCGAACCACCGTTGCAGTTTATTGAATATATTTTTTATACTGTACCGATTCAAATACTTTTTTGAGTTTGGGTAAAACAGTAATTGGCCTGTAGTTGTCCTGGATAAATTCGTCGCTTTTAATGTACATTTGCAAACGTTTTCTAACTTTGCTACAACAGATGTATTAGCGAAAGACATAATTACAGACATAGTGATAAATGATTTAATTCTGTGTAGGTTTGTACAAACACTTTTTTTACATGTATCAAGTGAAAAGTCCCTAGAGTGGCTGTTTTAGGGTGGATAAACGTAATAACCGCGGATATTTAATGATCTGGCTGTGATGTCTTGTATAAACCTTTTTAGTTTAACTGTTAACTTTATCAGTCGTTAGTTCATTCCGCAAATGAATTTTGCAAAATGTCTTCAGGTGGTTCTGCTAACACTTTTTTTCTGTAGGCGGCCCATCACTAAAATAAAACACTATATTATCTAAAAATTGTTTATTTTCCGTTGCACTTACATCGATTCACTTCCTCATTGATACGCAGTCTCCCATTGTCATTCAATTAAATTTAGTTTCAACCATTCACACAGACTGCAAAAATAATACTTGTCATCCACATTGTAACCTAGGTTGTTATTTTTAAACTATTACATTTCAAAATAGTAATGTACACTGTGAAAGTACACAAACGGTTTCTAGGAAACCTCAGCTTATTAATAATCAAAAAATACCTAGCAAAATTTTGTTTAACCTTCAATTTTCATAATCTGTAGTTCGGCAGTGGTGTTTAAGAGCGTTTATACCTTATGAGCGGCAACGTCGCAATTTAGTGTCATATTTCGTGGTTTTCAATTTTTATCACTTAATCGGAGCTATATTTTAAAAATCTGTTTAATTAACTTTTTAGAATTATGTGAAAACTGTGTAAAAGGTAAGAAATCGTTGCGTTTACAGTTCTATTTATATGCAAATAATACATTGGAAACTTGCAGGGCGTTATTTTCATTGTAAAATAACTGTAAGCATTAGGTACGGTTACTTACTTTTCACGTAATTCTAAAAAGTTAATTAAACAGATTTTTTAAATATAGCTCCGATTAAATGATAAAAATTGAAAACCACGAAATATGACACTAAATTGCGACGTTGCCACTCATAAGGTATAAACGCTCTTAACAATACTACACAGCAAAATCATATTTTATGAATGCATTAAGTCTGCTCAATACAATAATGATAATTTGTAATTAACATAAAAATATTGCTTCTACTCGTTCAATTTTCTTAAGCCCGAATGAAACGAAACTTACATGAAAATCAATGTTCATGGCCGCCCGTACGCACAAATACCGAACAAACTACAATAATAACTTGTTTTGATTGGTTCGTGACCCTGCACAAGCCAATTGAAACAATGCTTAGGGTCAGTTTCTCGAACGAGAATTATGGTAAAATTAATGTGACAAACTGTCAAGCGCGCGTAAACTGATGTGATTGTCTGAGCGACCGGCTCCACGTCACACCAGGTTGTAACGCCAGTGTGATGACGAATATTTTTTTCCTCGGCGTCACACCGTTGGTTTTACAACACCTTTTATAAATAATAGTGAGGTACCTAAGTATCTTTTAAAATACTTGTATCACTATTCGGCTGCTTGTTCCCATCTGACAATTTTTTTTTCTGTCATAATATCATTACTCCCCCCTCATTACCCCCTACGCCAAAAACGACTAGAATACACAAGATTAATAAACTGTAGGCGAGTTGTCCATTAGGTATTTCATACATAGTTGAAATATCCAATATCTTAAAAAATCATTAGATTAATCGTTCGTTAGTGCGATTAATTTTAGTTTTAATCAAAATTAAGTAAGTCAAACAGTACTTGAGTCGATGAATATGCGTTAGATGGGATAGGTAGATGGGGGATTTATCTATTACAAGCACAACACTTAATGTTGTGATACAAAAGGTGTAGCTACTAGTACTAGCGGAGTGACGACGAGGGAAAAAAATACTCGTCTACTGAGTCTGGGGCCGTACTATGACGAACTAATACCACCATGATTCCGTTGCGAAAAAGAGATAGTGCTATCGGTCATGTATAGCTCCGTCTCTCTTTCAAGCTGGAACAATGATGGAATTAACACGTCATAGTACTGCCCCTGGAATGATTGGTTGAATGATTTATCACCAGCCAATCGCAGCCGTTTACGCGCGCTTTACAATTTATTACACTTATTTTGGTATAATTTTCGTTCAAGAAACTGGCCCTTAGTCTAGCAACTTCAATTATTGAATTGCATAAGTAAGTACTTACATACATTCATAAGAAACATACAGTCGAAACGACAATATATATAATCGTGAAAACCGTTGAGTGCTATCTAAGCGCTCAACGGTTTCTAGTTCGCGATCGATTGACGGGTTAAAATGTATGCATATTATTTAATTAATTCGTAGCACATACATATAAAACTTAAATACTTATGATACTGCGAGTTATACTAGTACCTATTACAAATGGCTCTTAAAACAGTAGCTCATGCCAATTTACTAAGGTACTTTGTAAAATAATTATACGCGACAGTAGATTTAGAACGTGGTGAGATAGCAGCTCGTGATAATGTTATACGACAGCTGAGTAATAAAGGCGCGACTAGGGAAGCGATATTGAGTTTATCGTCAAAAGTATGACGTATAATTTTTTAATGCGCCTTCATAATGGTGTGGTAGAGAGACATCGTAGCGTATCGTACAAAATTATAAGGGTGGTCGGACATCGGACGGAAGATGCGTCGCGTATCGTCTGTCACATAACGCCAGAACGTACAAGTAGATAAATGTTTTATTAACAACCTAACACACTCAACCTATGATGTGTTAGTGCGTCGAGCGAAAAAATAGACGCGACCGAAGTTACGCCCGACGCATCTTCAGTCAGATGTGTGTGTAAAGGTGCGCCGCGTATCATCGGTCGCGTAACGTTAGAACGGACAAGTCTATACTAATATTATAAAGAGGTAAAATTTGTGTTGTTTGTAAGTTTGTATGTAGGGGGTAATCTCTGGAACTACCAGTCGGATTTGAAAACTTCTTTTTGCATTTGATAGCCCAATTCTTGAGGAAGGCTATAGGCTATTTAACATCACGCTAGGACCCTTAGGAGCCGAGCAAAAAGAAAAAAAGTCAGAAAGAACGCGAAGTCGCGGGTAGAAGCTCTAGTTAATAAATCATTAAATCTTACACACTCAACCGATGATCCGTCAGATTTGCGACCTTGAAAGCAAGCGACATTTAGTGAGTCGCATCCAATAATAAGGATACAGCAAGATAAATAAAGGTTTTAACCCCTCCGTATCAAAAAGTCCTTAACGCAGTCGTAGTTGCAAAACGACCTATAATCATAATGACACTTGACGCAAAATATCCTAGAGTGCGCGCAAGATAAGTCTGCGCGCGACTGGTGGCTAATGTTGCCAGCCTAACAATTTTTTTTTCTTCACACCAAAAATGGTTTTTCATTCCTCAAACTTAAATAACAAACTAACTAAGATTATTAACAAGTAACTGTTGAAATTTACTAGCTTGGTATAATTAATGTTCCATTAGCATATATAATATAATACAAAATCAAAACTTCATATAATAATAATAATATAATATAATAATATAATATGAGACAACATCCACACAAGGTCATCAGGTCCCGAACTAGGCAGAGCCTGTACTACGGTAACCTGATGACTGATA
Source organism: Brachylomia viminalis (assembly GCA_937001585.2). NCBI lineage: Eukaryota > Metazoa > Arthropoda > Insecta > Lepidoptera > Noctuidae > Brachylomia > Brachylomia viminalis. Next base: position 24,082,575 of record OW443294.2, on the reverse strand, counting down.
TACATACTTAAATACATATACACACCCAGACACAGGTCAAATAGACATGTTCATGCACACAAATGTTTGACTTGTCCGGGGATCGAACCCGGGACCAGCGGCTCAGAAGGCAGGGTCGCTACCAACTGCGCCAACCGGCCAGTCAAACCTTTCATGAGAGACTTGCAAATCTTTTGTTGGATATCTAGTACCTAGTAGTTTTAAATTTGGTATAACAATGTTCCTGCATTGGGTTAACACCTTCCATTCGAACATCTTCATCCGAAGTCGGATAATATGTCGCCAGTAGCCAGTACCTATACAGACGAAATAAGAAACAACTCTTTCTGAAATGGTCTTTTTTTCATATTGAGGGCCTATCTTTCAAACAAATGCTATACAATGGCTCATGAGTATAAAAACATTACAAATGGGACGTTTTGCTACTACGACATACTGCTGGTAGGAAGATTTTCTAATAGGACATTTTGCTAAAGTGTCGTTTTGGTTTTAGGTCGTTATGCTATTAGGACTATTTGCGTAATATGGTATTAACATCTCTCAACATCTGTCCTTAAACGCTAAAAGCTGTCATCATCAGAATTAAATTAAATATTATTGAAACACACATTTCTTTCTTATTATAATAGTTTTTTACATAATTATTTTCCGTATTTTAGTTCAGATCATCGCTTAACCATAAAAAGATAGAAAACAAACAATTGCACCTTTTTTAAAGTTGTTAACGTCCTCAGAAATGCACTTAACTAATCACATACAAAACTAAACATTTCTGTTATTTATTTTCAATCACAACTTTGTCATTGTTTATGGAAGCATTCCACTTTTAATATTGTCACTTTTTTAAGTTCTCACAAATTGTCCCAAAGAGAATTAAACCAAGTTTTCTCATGTCATAGACACACTTTAACCAATGACAATTGACGTTCGATTTTCATTTTTTTTCTATTCGTTTTTAATAAAAAATCGGCTTCACAGAAAAGAGAAAACTCGTTCTATTCAGTCTATATGGCCATCTCTTTCTATCTATTTACAGCGGCGGTGTGTACTGGTAAACGTCTTGGGCCGTATGCCCATTGAGCGACTCTCAAATGTTGTTCATGTCGTAAAGAACTTGAGCGATCGTTCGAGAAGCCTCCACGCTGCTCAGCGCGATCGTAGCTAGGTGAGCTTCGTAGGACCGGAGTTGTCTATAACGAACACATTACATTAATATTATAGAACGCATTTTTTGTTTTAAATTCTATTGATTTATTTATGTACACACAGTAAAATGCAAAGACATACGACATAATTATAATTTTAATTATAATTTAGATGTGTGATTATGGTTTAGATATAGCCACCAAAATAAAAATAAAATATGGCCTAGAAAGTTTGATTATGGTGCCGATTCTCTTGTCACAAAATTCTCTAAACTAGACTAAAAATCACCAAAATTTAGTTTATTCCTGTCAAACGACGATTTCCCATTCTGAAATTGACTAAAGTGACACAACTTCACCAAATTTTAGTTTGACAGCACTAAGATGGCACTGAGATTATAATTTAGTGAAAATGGCAATTTTGCTATTCTGAATTTTACGTTTTTCACCAAAAATTTTGATTGTCGTAACTAAATCTGCCTATTTTTAATCGCGATTAAAAAGGTGTGGAATAAAATTAGTTGTCATGAACTAAAGTTCATACCAACACCTCGACTTCAGATGCAAAAACAGTACTGTATCTTTTTTTCTTTTCTTTTGCTTATATCTCGAAAACGGTGTGTCCTATCGCAAAAATAATGAAAATTTCGACCCCCTTTAAACAACCCCGGAACATCTAAAATCCAACGTGTAGGTAAAGAAAAATTTTTTTTTTTCGTATTTTCCATACAAAAAGTGAAAAATTCCATACAAAACATGTCGAGGCTGCAAAATAATGCGCGACTCTGGCTCTAAAAAAAAATCACGTGGTACGGCAAACAAGTATCACGTGGAGTCGCAATTGCCAAATTTGATTTTAGATGTGTCAAAATTATTTTTAAATTTAGAGATTTTATTTTGCAGAATAGCGTTAAGATTCTCATAGCCAAAAGTAAGGAATTTTAGTGATAGTTTAGTTCGGTGTACAACAGAATCGGCACCTATTTCTCTCGGGAGTGCTCTAAATAATATTTTTTTTCTTGTATTTGAGTGTGTGAAAAATTGTGATAGCCCTCTTAAATATAAAACCACTCCCGTATGGAAGGGTGGAAAGAGGTGTTTAGTACACCCACATTTCGCCACCATTTCTCATTTAATGGTCATGTAACCAACGAAATTATGACTAGGCTGACCTCAATCTGATTATTGTGGCTCGTAGGCGACTTGGTGGTGATTTCTGGTCACTTATCGCTCAAAAGATTAAATTTTATCAAAATTATGTGGTTCTCACCTGCGTCCAGTGTTGGAGTATATAACAATATTTCTCAATATAAGCGCTGCGGTCAACCGTATGCTCTTCGTAACTGGACCCTCGTTTTCATCCTGTCAAACGGACAACATTATAATCAATAAAAATAAACACTTTTTATATATTTACAGGCAGATTATTTAGCGATAGCAAACTATACCGAAAACCTTTACTCTGTCTCTCTTTTACATTGGTGTTTTATATCGCTATCTTACTCAAACTAGTAAGCGCCATCGCTAAATAGTCGACCTACTACCCCTTTTTTACAATTCGACGCCTTAGAGTGAAAACCTCGTAAGTGTAATAAAAGAAGTAACTTTTCAGGAGGAAGAAAAAACTGCGTGCTGTAAAAATTTTGTACGGCGTCTTTTATGTTTTTTTTATTAATTAATATGTAAATTTAACCCGCTTTTATCAACGAACAAATTAGTCAGATCAAGACGTGCGTTGCGAGGTTATCTTCCTAGAAAGGCAATAAAATAAATTTGAGTAAAAATGCATTCCCGAGGTTTTCACTCTAAGACGACGAAATGCACATATGAAACTGTAATTTATAATGTGAGTTTATTTCTAGTGACATCGAAGCGTAGCAGACGTGGACAAATAACATGCATAATGTTTATTTAACACACACTAGGACATAAACAATAACGGATACACGAAAAACAAAATATACACAAGTGTTGTAAAAAAAAAACTTGCTTTCTTTCATGCAATACAAGGCACTGTGCAAGAAACTTTGTGCATCAATATCTACCCAATGTCTAATAACCTAATTCAGTGAATAATAACATGTTCAAAACAAAGACAAAATTACAGACACTACGAAAATAACGCACGCATTGATAGACACAAGCTACAAAGACGGGTGTTATGTACGAGTCTCATCAGTTGATCCGGCGTGCGACTGAGGTCGACATAGTAGGCACTACAGTCTGTTCAAAAAGTATCTAGTGAAAATGTAAACAAATGGAACAGTAAACGTGATTTTGGATATAATTTGTAGTGCTACTTACAAATTGAGTGCTTTGATTTAAATATTTGAAACCGGAAGTTCTGATTTTAAATCACCGTAAAGATGTTTTTCATTTAGCAATTGAGGTTAAATTTATAACCTTCAAAATTAAGGTTCAAAATGAAGGACGAAAATCGTCGATGAGTTTTCAATTACAGCTTGAATAACATCATTCCAAAAAAAAATTGTGGGTTAAAGTGGAGATATACAACATGTAACATAATTAACGCAAGACCTCATACACCCCAATTAGAGTATTGAGTTAAAAGCATAATACATTAACCAAAATTTATATTTTTTAAAGCTAACTATTTTTATTAAGAAAATTGTGTTGACCCTAGCATTACTTTATGCATTTAAAATTGAGTCTTATAGCCTTGAAATAAGATTTAATTTTCTTTGGCTCAATCGGCGGTCAGTATTGCAAAATACATGTCATACAATTTGAAAAAATACCTACGTTAATAGTTACTGAAATCGATTCAGTACTCAATTATGAGCAAACTACTTTCAGGACTTGCGTTTATTCTGTTACACCTTGTATAGTTGAAATATTTAAGTACAAATGAATATAATTACTAATTCCCTTTGGTGAGTGATTGCAAAAGAATTTTACCTGAGCAGGGTTTGCATACAATTTCATCAGATACTTTTGGAACAGACGATACAAACAAACACACTGACATACACATAAGCTTAAACAACACAGGTGTTAAGTGCAGCCAGACCGCGGTCGATCGATGAAATCAACCGTTTAGGCCAATCCATTGTGGCGCATGGCTTCCGAATGGAGAAGTAAACTTTCAAATTAGTTCCTCAGATGGCGCTAAGTGTCTGTTACTTCGATTCAGCTACCAATTTGTGTTCCTTGTTAAAACTTTTCTGCGAGATGGCGCTTAGTGTTTTGTCTTGTCGTCGATTGGTCGCTTTTTATTCAAGATCACTTTGAAAAGTGACGTAGTGGCGTGGGTTCCAGCAAACAACCCCATTACGGTCAATCGACGACGCCAACTACAATTACAATTGTACCATTGATCGATATATGTTTTTGTCTTAACTAATGTATCTGGCTTTGGCTTTTTTATGATAAATAAATAAATTGTAAATGAAATACCGAATGAGGCGATCAATCCAAACAAGAATCCATTCTATCTGTAAATATTGATATAAAAAAATGCCTAATTCAAATAAATTATTCGATAATATCAACTGTTGGAAGTCGATCGACCGCAGTCCGGTTGCACATTTAGGTGTGAGTCTCACCAGTTGTTCCGGCGTGCGACTGAGTTCGGCCCTGTGCTGCGCGTGCACAAACACATAGACACGTTAGTGACGTCACACGCAGCGTGACACTATTAATGGTTGTGACTAGAGTGCTACAAGGATCTTTTGGCGCCTGAATGAATTTTTAAATCATAATGAAAATTTGGGAAATTGTCTCGGAAATTATTGTATTGACAAAACAAGATGACGGCGTTAGTACCGATTTTGGGCACGCGCCAAAAGAACCTGGTAGCGTTATATGCGGGTATATGGTTATCAAATTGCGAGGTTCGATATGGCTCCGATAAACAATTACCTATTCCAATATGCAAGCGTAGATAATGTATCTAAATATTTAATTCTTTGTTGAAATTATGTGATGATTAAATATGGTACCTCTCAATTTAAAATCCTTAAAATACGCAGGAGTAACTAGAGAATACACTATGACACAGTATTAACGAGAGACACATTATTGAGAGAGAAACTTTATTTTTCTTGTGTAAAAGTAAAATTATTTTATGAGTTATTTATTTCTGACTCCACAATCGTTGTCATACATAAGGCGATTAACACACGGCACCGCGCTCCGCCGCGGTCGGCGGTGAAGCGGATCTTACGTCGCATTGGCATGTATGTAATCCGTTGATGCCTAACACACGTACACCGCCCGACCGTACGTTTTTGAAAATGGATTTTCCTTTCGATTCACCGCCAACCGCGGCGGAGCGCGGTGCCGTGTGTTAATCGCCTAAGCAAGACCATAGCCATATGAGATTGATTTTAAGTAAAATGAGAATGGGTATAATGACTATGATAGCTCTCTTCATCCCGACAAGGAATATATTTTATTAAAGATTATATTGTTGAAAATAGGACTTCGAACATACAGACTGTTTCTTCCTATTTTTTCTTTGTATCTCCTATTAAATAATTGCTTATTTAATAGTACAGGGGGGGGGGGGTGTACCGCTCAATTATTGCTAGAAATTTTATACCAAATAAAAATTTCTAGTAACTGTTTATTATTCAATAATCAAAGAAATGACAGTCAGGCATTTTTGCACAGATTTGTCCCTAGCTCTTTTTTTATTTTTTTTGGAGGGTGGGAAATCATCAAATAACTTCTCCAGCTCTGGGCGGAGCGGGGGGGCGTGTCAGACTCTTACTGACTAAAACCCACCCGTGTTCCTTCAGTTGCCTGTACAGTTCACTGTACTGTTCAGTTGACTTTTCCGCAACCCTGGCCGGCATCGGCCCTAGCGGACCCCATCATTGTTGCGTTTTTTTTTCCAGATATGGAATTTTTGCACAGATTTTTCCCTAGCCTCCTCCTCCCCTCCTATCAATTTTCTCTCCTCCAAAATTTTAAATTCTCTATAAATGTTGGAGTAAGATTTATAGTATCCTTACCATAAGCTCCCTCGGGTTGAACATATCAGCCGCATGTTTGTTAAGGGCGGCTAACGCAGCATTCGGAGGGTACCCGAGCGTCACCGGCTTGCCGTCCGTCCCTTCTGTGGCCGCGTGACGACGGGAGTTGTAAATTGCTTTTAGAGCCTGTAAGGTTAATAATAACATGTTATGCAGAGTGGATATGACAGAGGGGCATTAAATTACACTACGTATACTATACGTGTTTAGTATTAATTCGATACGGTATAAAAATAAAAAGCACCAAACATGTTTTTTTTTTTCAAACAAACTTAATTGCTTCCAAATCAGAGTAAAACGCAACCACCCTTTGTAATGAAAGTGCAAGTGTGTGTGTATTTATTGCTTCCTTGTTTGCATTGCCATCTTTGTACCGAAAATATTTGGTTGTACTTGTGACTTGCGTCAGACATAATCAGCTGTTAGGAAAGATACATCGTGTTCAAACGGGGCAAAAACTTAAAGAATCATTTGCGACTAAACTACTGCTCCTATTTAATTGATTTTTGGTACAGAGCTTGAAAATGGTACCTAGTATAGGCAGTTTAAAGGAAAGCCCCTCTGTCGTATCAACTCTGTATAACTTACGACCTGCACCCCGCAGTTTCACCCGCATAAGTCTCGATCCCGTAGGGATATCGGGATAAAAAGTATTCTATGTCCTAATCCAGGTCACGGTCTACCCATGTGCCAAGTTTCATCTAAATCCGTTCAGCCGTTTTAGCGTGAAAGCGTAACAAACAAACATACAAAAATTTTTATCGTTTCTCTTTATTATATTAGGTTAGACTAGTGGCCCCTTGCTTCGCACGGATGCAATCTACTAATGTCAAAACATCGGTATTTCTGTACTATGTCTAAATGAAATATCATTGAATAATACACTTAAATCTTCCGGAATAAATAATCCTTGTGTAATTTAGAAGAACTTAGCAGTCACACAGACAGACACGAAAAGCGACCTTGTTTTTTGTATACTAGCTTCTGCCCGCGGCTTCGCCCGCGTGGATTTCGGAAATAACCCCATTGTGAATATTTCCAATTCCTTAAATCTCTTTTGTGTAAGTACCTCTATGGTACACAAAAATGTCAATAAACATGTGAATTTTAAAATCATCCCCTATTTTACCCCTTGGCGGATGAGTTTACAAAAACGCTGAAACACGTATTTTTTTTATTTCTTACCAAAAGCATACATTTTAATTTCCAAAATTTATTTAATACAGTGAGAGACTTTATAATGTGCACATAAAATCGAAATGAGGGAATCTATGCTTAATTTTATCGACGGTTTTTTTTTTAAATATATTAGTGTTTGATGTGTGTTTCTTTGTAGAATGTATGTGTAGGCTTGCCTTGTAGCGTTGTACTTACGGATGCAGTACAATGCTTGTCGGTGAGATGGTTGAGTAACGCGAAGGTCTTCCTCGGCACTCGGTCGCAGTCGAGCCACATACAGGGAGCCTCCCCGCCGGCCGACGGCGGGCAGTGCGTGCGTGCTGCGTGCGTGAATACGTCCGCTGCGTTGGCGAACGATCTGATAAGAAAATAATATAATTACGAGTGTTTCTAATTGTTCTTCTTCTCATTGGAAAGCTTAATTCTTTATGAAGTCTGAAAATAAGCAACGAATGGCCGAAGCAAGGAAAACCTATTCAGATGGAGATTCATAGACGACTTCGCTTTGGAATGCAAATGCGGTGCTGTTCCACAAACGATGGGACACATAATATCGTGCCGTCTGCACGTTACAGGAGGCTAGTGATGGCGCCAAACACGTCGCCGAATTCTGGGCCGAGTCCATTTAGATTGCCATCGACACGCTAATAGCAACGAATTGCTAGTTTATACGCTATACCAAGTTCTTTTTTCGAGATTAAGAATATTTAATTTCACCATGGCGGCAAAACTTTGTGGTCGCATCAAAATACAATGTACAGTTCAGTATATGTAGTTCAGGATTTTAATCCGTCAGATTGAAACAAGTATAAGTCCCTGTATAATGTATCTGCACTAAATATACACGACAAGCTCACTCGCTAAACTCCGTCCGCACAACGACATTAGCTGCGATACTGGTTTAGAAACTGTACCGGGCATATAAATACATTAAATACCCAATAGCATTTAATCAGAATTATTTTAAATGTGTACAAAATAATCAAATTACTGTTTTAAATAATTATACTATTATAATTATTATATGAATTTGATTTTTTTGTGAGCAGGGGCCGTACTATGACCTGTTAACGCCATCATGATTCCGTTGAGAAAAAGAGATAGTGCTATCGGTCATGTATAGCTCCGTCTCTCTTCCATGCTGGAACAATGATGGAATTAACACGTCATAGTACGGCCCCAGGCTGTCTTGTTGTTACAGTGGGCGTCACTTACTTGCCACACCCACGCCAGTGACATATCCAAGGCGTCTCGTCCTGTGGGCTGGTTGTTTGTATCGGTGTCGGCGTTGCTGCGGGAGGTGGCGTTGCGGACGGTTTCGAAGTAGGCGGCTTCTGAGGCTAAAACATATAGTTAACAGAACTCAGATTTAGATTTAGCTCAATAAAACACGAATTCAGTAGTATTTTTCTCAATAAAAATTTTCTACCCTTTTTTTTTAAAAAAAACGTTGCTCCGCGCTAGGAATTTCTCCTGTATTGTGGGTGTGGTTACAGACATTTAAAGTCCCATACACAAACAGCCAGACCCGGAACAACTATTTGTAGGTCATACAAATAATTTTTCCGTGCGAGAATCGAACCCGCAACAAGCAGCGCAGCAGTCAATCGCTTAACCACTGCGCCAACCGTGCCATCAAAAAAAAAGTTTTGTTAAAAGGTTTTTTGTGTGAGGCATAATAAGTGGAGACTCCATCAACTCGGCCTATCGGAGTTCACTGCTGGACATAAGCGTCTCCCAAGCTGCACCACAACGCTCTGACCTCCACCTTCCGCATACAGACTGTCCTAGCCACGTTTTTAAGGTGGACACCCAATAATACTGAATTCCGTTTGAAATAAGATTGAGTAAGGATTTAAGCATCGGAAATTGTATGCATACTACAAAAAATGTGATATTCTGCCCATCAGAAAACATATTTATGTATTAATTGTGGAACTAAAGACACGTCGTTTTTTTATTATATTTTTCGCTTCCTCAACTCAAGAATAATTTAGTAAAAACAGATATATTTTACCTCATTAACAGGTTGGTTGACCACAAGTTCCTTATCACCGATCTTGGTGTTGCCCACCATCACTGGCTGGCGGGTGATCACTTGTCTCATCGCTGGTTGTGTGGTGGGCGTGGCCTTCTGTAAGTGTAGTGAGAGATTAAATACAGCATCTAATAGAATCTTAAAATAACATTTAATAGAAGTTATTTTCTATTCTATACTAGACTAGCTGACCCCGCGAACTTCGTACCGCCTAACATTTTTTTTAAATTTTTATCTACGTATGAACCATCCTCGTACTTCCAAGGAATATTCTAAAAAAAGAATTAGCAAAATCGGTCCATCCGTTCTTGAGTTATAAAATTACAACGAAAAGTGGCATTGATTTTTATAGATATAGATAAGGATTGAATCAAATTATTGATAAAGCCGGCTAAGTGCGTATCGGACCACGCACAGTGAAGGGTTCCGTAGTCGGCATGAATACCGCATCGTATATGTACTGCAGAACACCTGTAACTATATATTTTCTTTGTACCTATGATCCACAATAAATACATTGATTGATTGATATTTACGCATTCACAGCATTAATTTTATCGACCGCAAAAATAAGTTTGTATTTCGTTATCAAAAATCATCTCGGTTGTATGTGTAACGGATGGGTGTACCATTTGCGTGAGTATATTTTAACTTTGAAGGCGTAATTCATATGTATAACCATGCCAATTACAGTTCCGAGTTAAACCGCGGACAGAAAGAAAGACGGACGTGGCGAAACTATAGATAGGGATTCCTTGTTTTACTACGGAGCCCTAAAAAACTGAAGAACAACATAAACACATAAAGGGATGTATTTGGTCATCAACAGGTAAGCCAAATTATATTAAATTATTGTTCCCCGGCGTAATAAAATTGTTTGTATTTTTAAATTTGGTCGATATTATTCATTTGTTGGTCGATTCTTCGCGTGACCAGAGGGCTGGCCAATTTTTTGGCCAAAGAATCAGCATTGCACTTTTCCTGTTGACAGCGATGCGGACGAATTTATTGCTGCCCTTTGATTTTTTATTTTTAGATACTTCTACATATTATTATTTTAAGACTTAGCTTTCTAAATTATGTAAATATTTGATTGTCTACAATTACAACCATAATAGAGTAAAATGTGTAGCAGCAATTGAGTACACAATGTAGTGTTGCATCGAAAAGCATAATAATTAGCCTCAAGCCGAATACCGAATATTTGGCCAGTTGCGTGGCCGATTAGCCGAATATTCGGCAAACTATTCGGCTAACTAAAAAACTATTAATTTGGTTTGCAAATAATAATATTTAATTGTTTTTTTTTTTGCTTTTATTTAGTCAGGACTAAACTGCATAATACGTAGTTAGTTTTAATTTGATTAGTTATCAACTTTTATCTCTTAAGGTGCTCCCTCACTTGGAGCGTTCGCCTGAATGTAACGTTACAGAGTCGAGCATTACATCAGTGAGGGAGGAGAACCGAGCATTACAGTGCGCAATCTGTAATGTTACCAGATTCGAGCATTATATTGGTGAGGGAAGAGAACCGAGCATTACAGTGCGCAACTTGATGATACAATGTGTAATATTTTGATACAAGTTCTAACATCAAAGCGCACCACTTGTAATTGAGCGTGTCGCGGACGCGCATCACGTCCCGCTCAGTGATTGATGATTTTTAAGTTTACTTATGGGTCGGTTGATTCTATGTAAAATATCCAAACCGTTTGTATTTTGTCGGTTTTGAAATAATACATGGCACCAATATCGTTCCTTCTGTTTTTTTTTCTCGTAAATAACAATGTCGAATTAATATTGCCGCGCTCAGCACAACAACCGCTTCGTCTGACATTATGGAAACTAAATGATCAAAATTGAATCTAATGTTACATTACAGGCCAACGCTCCAGGTGAGGGAGCACCTTTTGAAAATTCCATTGATTTATTAATACATAAAGCGAAAAATGAAGCTTAGCTTTCTCGAACTGGCAATGTATGTTCAGCATTAACAAAGGTCACATTATTAATTTACTGTATTTTTGTTATATTTTACTCCTGTTTTTAAGTATTCGGTATTCGGCCGAATTGTAGTCCAATATGCGGTATTCGCCCGAACTTCAAAAACTCACCGAATACGCCGAATACCGAATCGTAACCGAATATTCGTTTCAACCCTAGTTATATGTTTTGTGGCTACATATTGATACAACAATATCAATAGAATCGAATAGAATCATCATCAAAAATCTGCATCTTTTTGAGGCTGACTGTACACCAACTAGCACCAAAAACGTTAACAGTGTAAGGATATTTATAATAATTGATCACTTACCGGACAACTCTGTATAACACTGGTTTTAGCCTCACTCACAACAGAAACCTGGTTACTCTGTACGCTGGTAACCACTGGGCTCCTTTGTGGTTGCTGCACGACTCTATGCACGTTGCTTTTCATTGGCGCATTCTTAATGATCGGCTGGTTGTTGGATACGGTTATGATTTGCTGGTTGCCTTGAAGGAGCTGTTGGTTGCCTAGAAAGCGGATAAAGTTAGTAATTTTACAGATGTGGAGAGGCATAATGTACGAAAATTATTTCTTTACAGCAGTGGGAACATTGCAGGCCAATGATTGATGATTGATGATGATTATAAAAACAAAACTTCTAAATAAAAAATTACCTTGTATAAGCTGGGCGTTACTGGTTACAATCTGACTACTGCTCGACGTACTAATAAGAGCGGGTGGTTGCTTCTGAGTAACCATAATCTGTTGTGGCTGCTGTTGGTTCATGATCTGAGCCTTATGGGGCTGTGGTTGGTTGGTTAATATCGGTTGCTGGCTTGGCGTCATTTGAGGGGCGTTCTGTGGAATTTATTAATTAAAACTTTTGAAGTAGTTGCATTGGTTTTTGAAATAACATTGATAAGCTACATAAGTAAATACAAATTTAAAATACTAAAAATATATAGAAATTACACTACACAAACAACAAACTGTATAAAATGAAGAAATAAAGATAAATAGTTACACATGAAGCTATAATGTTTTTAAATAGAACTATGTAAGTACAGGAATTAATTTAAAACATTATAGTATACAATAAATCAATAAAATAAAACATGCTCGCTCCTATCAAAATACGCTTCATGATTCCAAAGCAAACTTGAACTAATAAGATTGTAATTCTAACTACTAAAGTTATCGACCAAATGACCGATAGTTACTAAACAAAAGTAAACCACAAAAATCTGGAGCAATAAGTTCATTTCCATTTAGCCGATTTACACAGAGTAATTTTGTTTGCCAACGTAATAATATTTGTCCGTGTGAATAGGCCACACCATTTCAAGCTTGCTTTGGATTTAAATATTTACATACACAATTTGTTTCGCTAGTACATTGCCAAACAATAATGAATATCAAAAGCATGAAAATAGCCCACATCCAAAGATTAAAATGTAATATGTATAACCAAAAGAACAAAAACATTTCAAATCGTATAAATAAACAAAGACCAATAACCAAGCTGCCATCACGACGACTCTAATTTCTCTATGGCTTAAAAATCACGAAAGTATTTATGCTTTTTGAACTTTAAATCTAAAGCCACAAAGTCTAAAACAGCATGTCATGCCTGGCAAAGAGCATTCAAAACATAGAAGGAATAATACTCGGTATAAGTTTTTTTTTTCAATAACATATTAGATTTCTACAATATAATAAAAACTGGATATGAGAAAGTACTATACGATACTCAAAGTACTCATGCACATTGACAATTAAAACAACCTACTAAGAACAGGTTTCAGGTACAGTCGGTGCAAGGATAGTACCCACCTGGCCAATTAAACTGCTTGGTACAGTGGATACTTTTCTCTGGCAACCGACCGTCGAGACGGCCTAGTTGCAAACAGAATTATTAGCAATTTTCATAAATATTCAAGGGGAAGCGCCGGGTTGCCCGCGAAATTAAAATTTTATATATTTATTCATTATTGTACACAACAAAAAAAATTATTGAACACTACAAAATACACAATAGGCGGCCTTATCGCATTCTCTTTTTTTTTTCTTTTTAACGCTGTTACTTTTGTGCAATTTGCAGGTCAGTGTCCAATAAAATCATCAATACGTCATGTTCGTGAACGGGCGCCGTCATTAGGCACTGGTCATGTCTTAGCTGCCACGGCTTATTTTGATTCCTGATTTGTTTTTATCTTTTTATTATGGACGCTTTTAACGTGCACGTCTTTCTACATCGTTCTCACATGTATAATTTCAACATGAATGATGTAAGCACTATTTTGTAACAATATTTTGATTTCAAAGAGTGTCCATGGAGTTTCTTGCCCGTTCTTCTCCATAGGTACCTACTACGCTTTGGAATGGGCAACTAGCTTCATCTTTCTGACTGACCGACCCCTTGACAATTCTGTAATTGGTTTATTTGAAATAAATGCTTTGAGTTTGAATACAACCCTCTAAGTTCATATAATCCTATTGAATGACAATTTCAAAAACTATCAATTGCAAAAAACGTAAGAAAATTTAAATTTCGCGGGCACCCTGGCGCTTACCCATTAAATGAAAAAATGCAAGTCATTTTCAAAATTGCATGTATTTCTTTACTTGTTTTTAAAAACAAACGAACTATTAGTCTTAAAACATTCACTGCTGAGAAAAGACGTCCATCGTAATTCGTTTACCAGACAGTCTTCCAGTCAACTACACCACTTCGCTGTTTCAGGGCCACATTCTGAATCAATTTTGGCCACAGCTTCAAAATCAGCCTAGAATGCACCCACTGCTGGGACACTGGCCTCCTCGGCTTTCGGTGAGAGGGAATGGGCCGAAATCACCACGCGGGCCCAGTGCAGGTCACATGTCTTCGATTTTTTGGTCCTAGGACATGCTGGTTTCCTCACAAAGTTTTCCTTCACCGTTATGAGAGCAGTGGTGATGAAATTATTTACACAAAGTAAAGCGCCCGGCTGGGTCGAACCTGCGACCTACAACTCGTAAGTCGCGGCCGTTACCACATGGCCACCACTGCTCTACAGCTTACCATTTGGCAGCACGAAAAATGAAATCTTTTCGCTCCTTTATAATATTTTGTCAGGAGGCACAAAACAACACAACGACTCATGCAGTAAATGACATGTTTCTTTTATTTATTTATTTCTCAAAGGCAAGGCGTCGCATTCATTTCTAAACCGTACTTAAAACCAAAACCTGTCTTAAAAGCTAAAGTCTATAATATTCTGTGCATGGAACCTGAGCGAGGGCATTCTTCACCATCGTGATGGCCTGCGAAGTACTCACTAACGTAGGCTGAGACAACACCCTCTGGGTCGACTGAATCACACCCGAGTTCTGCGATAACCAACTTTATTTCAACTACGTAAAATTCAAATTCGTTCTTATGCTACTTGTTCTATGTGCGGATCTAGAGAAATTAAAATGTATAGGGTGTTTATGCACTGCGGGTCGTCCGATAAATTGTATGTACTACACTTTTACACTGATTTTAGTTCCAATTGTACATTTACATTGATTGTCTATTCGGTATGGCAGCAGTGCATTAGCACCATTAATATATTATAATAATTATATATTTTGTTACCGTGCACGGGTTTTATCATATTTATGTGTGAGTACTGCTTTCAGTACCTATTTACTTGTATGAACTTGAAAATCGGATCCCCCCATGTACGAACTATACCGAGGCGTTTATTAGTGTGCGTCTCACGCAACCAGAGGGGCAATTCCCGTATTTTTAAGACCGTTCGCATTCTAATCTCAGTCTCAATCTGTCAAAATTACAATCAATTTACATACATTTTTGACAGGTTTTTGACATTGATTGTCGCTGAGATGAGATTGCGACTTGAATTTGAACGTTTTTTAAGTACGAGAATTGGCCTACAGATAGCAAATTCGCAATACTCACTCATAAACATGAACCAAAGTTTTGTGATCAATTTTAATATAATTTTGTCACCGTCGATGTAAATAAGCTTAATCTACATTTAGTTTAGTAACCGATAAGTTAGTAAAGCGCCGATTGTTATTTAATGAGCCGAATGTACACGCAACATAATAAAAAACGTGCAATCCCCGTAAATTTTGAAAATATTTTTAGGTTCTATCATTTTTTTTATCAATCAATCCCTCAATCTAGGTATATATAATACTTTTAGGGTTCGGTTTGAAAAACCATAGATTTTTCGTATTCTCTTTATTTATCTTTCAGACCCCAAAATAAATATTAAGTACCTCGTCAAAATGGTACGCCAATGCTGGGCCTTTATTGCTGTAGCAGAGCGTACTCTGCGACAGCAATAAAGGCAGGCGGCAGCATTGGCATTCGTAACAGGGCAGTACGTATACTGCGACAGCAATAAAGGCCCTTTATAGCTGTCAACACGTAATATACGCTAATAATAAACAAGAAATGTAGACGATACAATAAATTATTAGTTTCTAGATTCCTAGTAAAAACGAGAAAACCCACTTCGCCTGTAGGCGATTGTTAGACACAAAGAAGCAAAACAGAAAGGAAATGATCATATTATATTATTATGAGAACCCAAAAGTTACTATTAGGCATCATCCGGAACTATTAGTAGTATGAGTTGAAGCCAAGATTATTAGCACAGTATAACAATCTACTCCATACAGCCGTTCACACATTATACAATACTCCAATTTTCGCGGCCGGCGAGGTCATTAAACGTGGAAGCTACCCAACACGAGACAAAATTATCACCGCCCTGCTCGCACGTTTTATGACCGCAACTGCCGCGAGTCCTGTCGTTTAGTTTAGATTTTTGACATCATATTCTATTTATCGTCTCCTATCTCATGAGATCAATAGTTACTATTATAACTGTCAAACAGTCGAAAGTCATTCAAAAAGTCGCATCTATAAATTACTGATCCCAAGTTACAATAGAGCAACTCGGGATGTAAGTACCCGCCACTTCCTCCCTTTGCGTTGACCGACTATATGGATTGCGATGTAAACTGTGCGTGTTAGCTACTTGATTTGAGTGTAACCTGTATAATTTGCTGTTGGGTTATCGCCTCTGTTGCCTGCGTAATAAGGCTGTTAAGCGTCGCCTCGTCCAGGCCGCCTGGGTTGTTCACCTTTTTGTCATAACATTTATGATTTAAAACCTTTTTTGTTGATTGATACTTAAGTTAAGCACATGATGTTTATTTTTATTGGGCTTCATAGTAAATTTTATAAAGATGTCAGTGCTTTTAGTGAATTCATTTAAGCCCAGGTACGAGGTACGGGCGATTTTTTTGTCGCGCACTTGATATTCAACACAATGCTTAGCACCGAGAGTTGAAAATACAGCAGGGTGTTTTTTTGACGCGCTGGGATACGCTTTGTTGGATTCTCAATGTTCAACTCAACACCGAGAGTTGAAAGTCCAGTGCGCAATAAAACCCACGGCGATATTTTGACATCCGTGCGTACGTGAGCTTGCTCTTCAACGTGAAAACCGTCGAAGCCCCGTATTCATAGTAAACAAAAGTTGCGGAACAAGGTTTTGTGTTGCTGGAAACATGAGCCACACACATTCCGCATGTAATGGTGTCCGCAACATGTTCATAGAAACACAAAAACATGTTGCCAGGTTTTGTTTACCATAAATACGAGGTTATAGCATCTCTGACAAACAAACATCTAAATTAAAAAAACGACATTTTACTTTTGACTATTACGAATCCCCGACCATTGTTGGCCGTAATACTTTTAACTATAAAATAAGTCTTAATAATAGACTTGAGATGAACATACCGTCAAAGTTAGAGGTCCGCCTCCGGTTGGTCCCTGGACTATTATAATAGTTTTCTGCATCATATTCCCTGGTATATTTTGGGCGATGTAACTTATACCACCTGCAATAAAACAACATTTAATTAGCACATCACTTACATGTGGAACCGTCAAATTAAGTTACAACTTACAAGTAGCTTTTTCCCGCAGCTACGCCCGCGTGTATGTCGGAATATATCCCACGGGAACGAAGTGCGCATCTACACAGACGGCTCAAAAACACAAAATGGTTCAGGTGCTGGCGTACACTCCCTTGACCTCAACATTAACCTTCACATACCACTAGGCACACACAGTTCGATATTTCAATGTGAATGTGTTGCCTTAACACAAGCCGCAACAGCAGTAAAGCGCTTAGGCATCCGGAACTACGGCATTAAATTCCTATCCGACAGCCTATCTGTGCTCAAAGCTTTAGAAAACAAACAAACTAACAATAAACTAATTATTGAGTGCCATTTAGCTCTGGAGAGTTTATCGACGTTTAATCGCATTACCCTCCAGTGGATCAAAGGGCATAGTGGATCCTTAGGCAATGATGCCGCTGATGAACTTGCGAAGAGAGGCTCTGATATGGAAGTGCTAGGCCCGTACCCACTTCTCCCTCTGCCTTTCTCACAATTTCGTGCGTGGATTCGCCAAAGATCGACCGAACTCCATAACAACAGATGGTCACGGGCAACAGACTGTAGACAGTCCACATTGGCTTTACCAATTGTAGACCCGCGGTTAACCAAAAAACTTCTCAACCTGAGTAGAAATAACCTCAGAAAAATTATAGGAATAATTACGGGCCATAACCCCGTTAACAAACATCTTTTTAACATAGGCGCCACAGATAGCCCCCTTTGCAGGGGCTGCCTTGACGCCGAGGAATCAGCCGCCCACGTTATCCTGGAGTGCGAGGCTGTGGCTTCTCAACGGGAAGAAATCCTCGGAACAGTGAGGTCGCTCTGCGAAGCCTGTGAAGCCCCCAGGAGGCTTGTGTGCTTTTGGACGGAGCTAGGCTGGCTGTGTTAGCCAGTATCCCCACGCACAACGGACCAAATGAGAGTCTAAGTGCGGAAAAGGGAGCCCCATCATCATCATCATCATCATCATCCCACGGGAACGTACTACTGGTATTAAAAGCACCCTATGTGTTAATCCAGGTTATAAACTATCTGTGTGCCAAATTTCATCGAAATCCGTTCAGCCGTTTTTGCGCCAATCGGGATAATACATCCAGACAATATGACAAAAAATCCTTTTATTATTATGTAGAGAATATAAGACACGCAAAGTACATAAACACCAAGACTCCACACAAAACGTTTGCTATGAGGTTCTAAATCGTAAACGATTGCACACCACCGACGACCTCATAGAAAGAGATGATGCCGTCACTGACTGATGAAACGTGTCAACTACGACAAAAAGGACACAGCACGCGTTGCATAGAGGGGGTTCTGGAGTTGGGTATTTTAAGAGAAACCGGGGACCCCCTCCGTGTGCTTATGGTGGTGATGGACACACTCCTCGACCTCTTTCCCCGGAGGCCGGGCGCCTTTTGAAGGATTCTCGGCTAAATAATAAATTTTAAAAAAGTACAGTACCTTGAGCATTGCTCGGTGTTGCTATAATCTGCATTGGTTGCTGCATGTACTGCGTGGGTTGTGTTGATATTGTTTTCTCTGAAAAACATAAAATATCGAATAACAATTGTATCAGATCATATCCAGATTTTATATACACATTGACATTGATGAATGTTATAAAAAAAAAGTGTTTTATTGCAGGCAAGATAAGTTATATAGACAATGATATGAGTATTTACTTTTTAAAGTATTATACTATTATTTTAATTATTGTGATTGTGAGGACTATGTGGGTCGTTGCTTTTTTGTATTTTTGTCAGTTATTTTAATAATGATCTGGCAGTTAGAGTAATTTATGCGGCCTACTCAAATATGCTTTCATTGATATTGTTCGTCAAATCGTTGATCTCCTTAAGTTCTGAGTTGAGCAGCACGATTACTGACAATTGCGTGCACCGACTGGATAGGTCCACTCAATCTGTGTGGTTATTTCCTCAACAGACCATTTTAGACACCGATCTACATAGTCTTCACGTGATCTGACCAAGATTTTGTCTGGACTTTATAAGAGACCGTGACCTCTGCGTTTGTTTCGACCATTCTTCTCAGAGTAGTCAGATAGGAAACGTCGACCTCAACTAGTTTAAAAAATATGATTGACGTGTAAAAATGCTTATACAGAAATAAAATCATTTATCATTTATTAAACCATGAAAAGGAAATTAGAAATTATTATTATTCCATTTAGAAATACATTTAAGAATTTGATAAAGAAATTAGCTAAGGTTACAAGGGTGCAGTTGCTTTAACACATTATACGTCATCATAACATAACATCACGCCTGTAATCCGCGAAGAGATAAGCAGAGGTGTCCCTTTAGTACACCCACATATCGACGGTTATGTGTTAATCCCAAGTAATAGGGGGCCGAGCCTATTGCTATCAACCGGGCACTATTCCAGACCAAGGGATTTTTTTTCACGTGTGGGAAATCATCAAATAACTTCTCCCCTCTGGGCGGAGCGGGAGGGCGTGTCAGACTCTTACTGACTAAAACCCACCCGTGTTCCTTCAGCTGCCTGTGCCAGGTACTGAGAAATTTCAGATGGAAAAACCCAATAATACTTTGCCCGACCCGGGAATCGAACCCAGGACCTCATGCTCAGTAGCGCTTGCATCAAAATAAAAATCATATTTTGATCAAATTAACTACGAAAGCAAGTCAAATATAAATTATATACCTTGCAGTATAAGCTGTCCAGCCTGCGAAGCAATGATGTTCTGAACATCCATGGGTTGCATTTGCAGCATAGGTTGTTGCATTTGTAGAGTCTGCTGTTGAATGAAACAAGAAGAAAACATCATTTTTATACTTACTTAAAAGTTTTCGTACTGAAATAAAGTCTTACAGAACAAAGTACATTCACGAAACCTTGCTCTTGAAATATATCTATATCTAATGTACTTGGAATACTTGTGCTCTGTCTAGTAAAATCTTATTTAAATGATAGGTAGCAGCAATTTCAAATAAATGGTGTCAATTCACTCAGTTTAAAAGTAGAAATGGGAGTTCCACATGGCCCTGGTTCCTTTCCTCTTTTTAGTGTATATTCATGATCTACTCCATTTATTAAAAAATCAACCACAAATGGTGTTCTTTGCTGACGATACTTCTTTAATTTTTAAGGTAAAAAGAAGTGCTACAAATTTTGACGACCTTAATAACGCCCAATGCAGTTCCATAATTGGTTCACTGCTAATAATTTAGTATTAAATGGAAAAAAAAACTAAGTGCATACGATTTTCTTTACCTAATGTCAAAAGTAGTGATTGTGAGATAGTATTAAATTAATATTGAATAGTGAGTAACTAAAATTCGTCGAAAAAACTGTTTTCCTGGGGATCACGCTCGACTAGAGGCTACAATGTGGTCCTCATTTAACATCTCTGGCGGGACGGCAAGTTCAGCAGCATATGCTGTCAGAAAAATCCGTCAATTTACTGATGTAGATACCGCGAGGCTAGTCTATTTTAGTTAATTTCATAGTATCATGGCTTACGGTATTTTAATTTGGGGACGGGCTGCGGACGTCGAGTCTATTTTTATTCTGCAGAAAAGAGCCATCAGAGCCATATATAATTTCCGCAGTCGCGATTCTCTATGGGAACTGTTTCAGGTTATTTAGATCGTGACTGTATCTTGTCAATATATCTATGAAAACATCATGTACGTAAGAAAAAATTACTTCTTTTTACTAAAAGAGGTGATGGACATAATTATAGTACTAGAAACAGGGACCTACTAGTTCAACCAGGTTTCAGACTGGCTAAAGTAGACTCACCTTTCATGGGGTACTGTTAAAAATGTTACAATAAAATACCTCCCCACATACTCCAACTGAATGAAACGAAATTTAAATCTTGTATAAAACGCACACTATGCAGACAGGCATATTATAAGTTGGGGAATTATATATCGCTGATAAAAATGCCTGGCTCAATGCTGGTCCTGCTCCACAACCACAACTAATTGATTAACATTTGAAAATACTGTTGGAGCTGCTGAAGATTGTAAGACTACCTTTGCATTGTATAAACTCAATCTCCTTTGTATTATATAATTGCATAGGAAAAGTGGGAGTACTATGTACTATCGAGCTACCATTTACCGGGTAATGTCTTTCATTGACTTGAATGTGCCCTGGCAGCTGATAGATGTCATGCTCACTCAAATGTCTCGCTGACGGTGGCGCGTGTGTTGGATCATTTAGCTCCCTTCAAATGGTTGAGCTGAATGGTGCTGGTCCATGCGTCATGTTCGTGAACGGGCGCTGTCAGTTGGGACTGGTCATCTCTTAGCCGCCACGGTTTATTTTAATAATTTTATTTATGGATTGTTTTCTTTAAATTTCCATTTGCTGTTCTCTGGACACTCAAGGTGTACGTCTTATTTACATCGTTCTCACATATAATTATACCTATATTCAACATTAATAGTAGCCAGATTTAAATTAAAATGGATTATCTCTCTAAGGAATTGGAATAGAAACATCTTATTTCACATGATGCATAGAGTTCATAAAAGGTACAAACCACCATAATAATTGGTAATTTTCTAGGATTTCTCATTGAAGCGCAAGGATCGATTTTAGGGTTTATGAAAAAAAATGCCCAATTTACCAACGGCGTCAATTATAGCAAAAATAAAATTGCACGAAGCAATTGCACGAAATGAAATTCCGCTGGGGTAACGCACACAATAAATATCGACGAGGAATAGGGTCGTGCAATGAAATAAAAAACATAAAACGAACCCTATGTATCCATATGTCCCTATGTATAGTATTGTGGACATAAATAATAAAATAAATAGGTAACATAGGTTCTAGGCGGCACGGGCACGAAAACATTTGACGTATTAATACGACTGAGGCGGTCAATAGCTTAATAGTGCTTCACTCCAAGTCTCATACATATCTAATTCGTTTTCGTTTAATTTGTGATCGAAAACAACACGTTTGTTGACGACACGGTTGGCGCAGTGGTTAAGCGATTGACTGCTGCGTAACGTGTCGCGGGTTCGATCCCCGCACGGAACAAATATTTGTATGACCTGCAAGTAGTTGTTCCGGGTCTGGCCGTTTGTGTATGTGAGTTTAAATGTTTGTAAACGCACCCACGATACAGGAGAAATTCCTAGTGTGGGGCAACGTTTTTAAAAAAAAAAAAAAAAAAAAAAAAAAAAAAAAAAAAAAAAAAAGTAAACAAAACAATGGCAATTTGTAGACGTTGACCTGTGCTGCCACCTATGACCAGCTTTCGGTATTTAACCCCATTATTAGACTTTAGTATTAAGTACCTGCATTGTAGGTCCCTGCACTTGTAAATTAGGTTGTTGAACCTGGAGTGTCGGCTGTTGCACCTGCATCGTAGGCTGTTGCACCGACATCGTCGGTTGTTGAACCTGAGTGAGTAAAACTTATTGTTATCTCTCGGTTGTAAAACTTATTACAATTATAATAGAGTATATTTTCATTATTTAGCCGAGTTGACTGATATTACTATTTTAGTAATTTTTTTTATTATTTTTTTTGCTAGCGCATCTTATAGTAGTTTACTCTAAGACGTAACGTACGACAAAGTTTTTGAGGAGGTAAAGTAATTTTTTTTTTTGTATCCAGTGATGTAATTTGTATTTAAAAAAATAAAATGTTTAAACATCACATTGTTAACATGGTAATATAGATTCTTGGTTAAGTTGTAAGTCTTACCTGTAGAATGGGTTCTTGTATGACGGCAGAATTATCACCAGCTGCCATCAAAACCGACGGTTGAATAATTTCAACGGACTCTTGTTTCGGTGGCAACTGATTACAACAAAATACATTAATATTTTATCAAGAATTACTACATTGCTAGAAAAGCAACACTACATAGACTACTCCATCAAAAATACTACTTCTAACAGATCTAAAAGCTCTCAGTATAAGAAATGGTTCTAAGTTATGCAATAAAGAGCTCGAACAAACAAATTATATATTTTTAATATGATTGACACTAATTTATCACTATTTTAATGGTACAAAATGCGCTAATACGAATAGCTACTGTCCTTAAACATCAAATAGGCTACTTTTTATTATAATAAACTACCTTGAACACCAATCATTTATTTGTAACTAAAAAAACAAAACTGAAAGCCGACTCACGATACATGTTTGCTTTAAACGGATCTTGTAAATGTTAATATTTATGTGAGTATGGTGTAGGTTTGGTTTTTCAAATCTACTTTGGTTTGACGTTTGTGACATATCTTCTCTCCTATACGTACAAATCTGTGCATACAATAAACATAAAAATTATATATTTAAAAAATAAAATATGTTAGTATCAAGACCTTGGCTCGAAGTGCTCCCAATAACATGGCCCCCACGCTGCCTGCGTGAGGGCGCTAAGATACGCCAGAATGGACAGACATGAAATAAAGAGGGCACATTTGACCTAAGGCCGGTTTCTGAAAAGTAGAGATTGACCAGTGCTATGTTAGGGGGGTTTTGGTTTCCGCACTTAGTCCTGAGATTGACCAGTTAGTTCTCAACTTCAAATTCTCAATTCAGAAACCGGGTTTTAGTAATATTAAGAACCGAATTAATACTTACTGGGCCAATCACATGTTGTACTTAAGCATATTAAGTGTGTTGTTATTAAGCGTATTGGCTTATTCATGGTTAATAAAAGTTGCGCAACATTGTTGCAGGAACATCTATTTGTGTCACAATGTTTTCAAAATCACACTGTATGATGATTTGTATAGTTTGTTCCAAAAGTATCTGATGAAAATGTAAATAAATGGATGAGAAAACGTACCTATGGAAGTAAATTTGTAGTGCCGCTTCCGAATTGAGTGCTTTGATTTGTGTATTTGAATATTTGAACCAGAAATTCTAATTTTAAATCACTTTAAAGATATTTTCCGTTTGACAATTAACGTTAATTTTATAATCTCGGTTTTCGTTGATGGTTTTTCAATTACAATTCAAATTCATTGGTTTGTTACAATTTAATAATGTTGTTCAAAAAATATTTGTGTGCAAAAGTGGTGACTTAAAAAGTTGTTGAACCCTTCTATGTACAGATGAATATTCTATATACAGTGATTGCGTAAGATTTTAACCTGAACCGGGTTTGTTTACACTTTCATCAGATACTTTTGGAACAGACTATAGCCAGAAACATCAATCCCGCAACAACAAAGAAAATGCCGATTCCAATTTTTGTTTCCCACGAATATAGGACTTTACCATTCGCCATTCAACAATTTCTTAAAATATATGGGAATGAGTTATTTGTATGTAAAAATCACACATGTATCAAGCAAAATATGGAGGTCAGTGCAACATTATAACAATACAATATGTCTATATTATATTTACCAAATCCTCTTCATCTTCCAATGCTGAGGCCGCTAGTGCTGCATACAAATTCGCTGCTGTTTTTGATACACTTTCTTGTGGCGCCATCTGAAAACATTTCAAAATATCGCCAGTCAATTTTTTTTTGTCTCCGTGTCTTCTACTTAATCTGCTGAAGGACACACAATAGAAGTTTTATTGTTATTACGACTATGGGCGTTTGGTGTCAATCTAAAGTATTAGTAAATATCTTAAATTCATTCATTCAGTCTAGAACACTAGAAGCATGAAACTGCACAAGCGTTCCTTATACAGGGTGGATTTTTCAGACGGAGCAGCAAGTGTAAGTACCTTTAGGTTGGTCGCTCATTTGACGAAAGATGCGTCGCGTATCGTCGGACGCGTAACTCCAGAACGAACAGGACTGAGGACTATGTGGGTAATTGTTCCAGTTTTAATCATGTTCTGGCCTGGCAGTTTGAGTAGTTTAT
This sequence comes from Brachylomia viminalis, assembly GCA_937001585.2. NCBI lineage: Eukaryota > Metazoa > Arthropoda > Insecta > Lepidoptera > Noctuidae > Brachylomia > Brachylomia viminalis. Next base: position 24,057,394 of record OW443294.2, on the reverse strand, counting down.
GCGGCCTACCCAAATGATCTTTCTTTGGTATTGTTCGTCGAATCGTTGAGCTCCTTAAGTTTTGAGTTGAGCTGCGCGGTTACTGACAAATGCGTGCAGTGACTGGACAGGTCCACTCAATATGTGTGGTTCTTTCCTCAAAAGACCATTTTAGATACCGATTTACATAGCCTTCACATGATCTGACCAAGATTTTGTCTGACCTTTAAAAGAGACTGTGACCTCTGAGCTTGTTTCGGCCTTTCTTCTCAGAGTAGTCAGATAGGAAACGCCGGCCTCATGTAGTTTTAAAAAAATGTTTGACGTGTAAAAGTGCTTGTACAAACCTACTAAGGGCTGATTTTTCAAGTCAGATAACTTTTATCTTAAGAATAAATCTGACAGTTTTACAAATTTACCATACAAAAGCTGTCAAACCACAATATTTATTCCTCAGATAAAAGATATCTGACTATTGAAAAATAATTTATCATTTAACAAGTAGATAATAAAACTTGCAACCATTCATTCATTCATTTCATGTTTAGTAGACAAAGCGTATTATAGTGTGATGGCATTTTATTGGAGAAAGGGATTTCTTGATTACTTTTTATAATGATTATAAATTAGAAAAATATGACATTTAATTTGTTTATAATTGTAATAAGTTGATTGCAGAATTGTGTGTAATATAAATAACTATTGAAGTAGTTCATAATTAAATTGTAATTACAATTAATCAATCTTTATATTAGCTTTATTTAGTATATTTTGTACTTTTGCATGCCTTCTGGTTAAATATGGCGTAATGTCATAGTGTTTTGTACACATACTTGCAAAATAAATATCTTACCCTAACTAACCTTACACACTCAACCGATGATCCGTTAGTGCGTCGAGCGAATAAATAGACGCGACCGAAGTTACGCCCGACGCATTCTCAGTCAGATGTGCGACAACCCTAACCGTTGTACCTACAGGAAAACGATCTTAGGAACATTTTGAGGAACTTTGATCTGCATTCACTGATTTTGAAAAAATATACACAAACAGCTAGAAAATGGGCAATTTTCACAAATTTTGATCCCAATCGAACCTGTTTCTTATAATAATCAACAAAAACCCTATCGAACCAACTGCGGTTTGAGTACTAGAAAAGTCAGAAATCGCAAAAACTTTATGGGTAAAGTTTTAAAAGTCAAAAAAAGTGGTAAAGGTTTAAAATTTTTAAAAGTCAATTTCCTACGACATGTATGGACATGTCGTAGGAAATGAAGCTCACAACTGACTTTTTTTATGATGGATAGACTGGCCAACACGCCTCCGATTTGCCTTTTATTACAAGAAAACAATCGGATTGCCCTAAAATTTTTGTAAAATTCACAACTAACCTTTTCTTCCACCTTAATTTTCTTAGCAGGCGGCTCTGTATACGAGTGATCAGTAACCACAGTTTCAGTCACATCTTTATCAGTTTTAATCTGAATCTGACCTTCAGTCTTCACCTGAACCAATTGACCTTGTTCATTTTTGTACTGAAGAAACGGCGCTTGTAATTGGTCACTCTTTAACTGAATTATTTGACCTTGTTCGTTCTTTATTTGAATTAGCTGGCCCTGATCGTTCTTTATTTGAAAGTATTGGTTTCCTTGGGATACTAAGCCGGAGTCAGCGTTTATTTGAATGACTGGTGTTGTGTCGGACTTGACCTGAACAATTTGTCCTGTTTCTGTGATTTGGATTGTTGGCGCGTTGATTTGGGGGCCCATTTGAACGACTTGCAGTGGGGGGTTTGAGTTTTTCTTTAGTAAGTCTGCTAGCATTTTATTTTGGGCTGATTTCTGGAAAAATCGGATTAATTTACGTAAAATATAATTGTAAAATTGCGTCCATCTTTAAACTTAGTAGTAGAAAAGGTTACTCACAATAGTCAATTGTGTTTGCTCGTCTATCTGAATTTGTACTGGTTCTTCTTTCGGTACTGAAAACATTACAAATAATAAATTTTAGGTATCATCATGAATGGTATAAATAAGTAGTAATAACTGAAATAAAAGTTTTTAATATTTACCAACTTGATCCTCTTGCTGATTTATATTGACCTGCAAAGAAAAGTAGCATACAGTGAATTATTTATAATGCAAAAAGTTCAAATTTAGAGTCTACTCTTTTGATGCTCTTATCGATTTGTTAGAAAAAAAAAGGTACTTATACGTCATGTTTTTACCTTATCTGTGGGCGTGCTACTGGCAACACCACCTGGTGTAATCGTCGTACATTTGATCAAAGCTTCTGGATCAACGTCCATTGCCTGTACGGGAAATATAAATTAGATGAAAATTTGTTTCAATTTATATCTCAACATTGTTGACCTTAACCTCAAATGAGAGGATAATTACGTTTATTTGATACGATAATCAAACAAACGCAATTTTCATCTAGAAAGGTTGTTAGCAAGCCCAAAATTCAGAAATCAGTTTTGCCCATTAATTTGGTTGTGGGAGGTCAGATGGCATTTCGACGACGAACTACCAATATCTCCTATCTATTTTTAGAAAATTTCAACACTGTAAAATAGTAGTTCTTTCTACTTAAAGTTGGGAGGTATCCACAGCAAAATTAGCGTCTCACAATTTAGAAGATATTTCTATTAGTGTTTAATGGGATAAATTGTCAAATATCGTGTTAGGAGGTTTTGTCAGTACACGCAAAATAACATTTTACGTCGATTAGCGTTGAAAAGAAAAAATCAAAAAATGGTAGTTAGGAGTTATTGGTAGTTAATCGTCGATTTGCTCCTGAACCCTCTGCTTCGCCTAGCGTCCAATAGAGTTTTCAGATGGTCAACCTTTGGGTCCAAAATTAGCACTTCAAAAATTATACAGTTACTTAGGGTATTGAAAATAATTATCACATCACGCCTGTTTTCCTGAAGGGTTATGCAGAGGTACCTGTACCTATACTACCCACATTTGACCAGATATGAAACAATTTTAAAAAATAATGAAGTATTGTGGACACTGCTCATATCCTCTCTCTGGAGCGTTTGTCCTAGCGACCGGTGGCCGATACGTTTATTTTTTATGTTTTTATGACAATAATTCCTGGACTTGGGGCATGCCTTTGCCCAGCAGTGGGACAGTACAGGCAATTTTTTTTAATTTTTTATTCTTATATTTAAAAATAAAATTTATAAGTGTTTGAATGAATAAAGGAGAACAGTCAAGTATTATAGATACCTGATTAGTTTGCACCACAACTGTGCTCGGAGCAGCCGGTCCTCTTTGTTGACTTTGTTGTCTTTGCGCAACCTATATTCATAATAAATATTGAATTAAATTGTTCAGAAATGTTTTGTGTCCCTGATCCTACGTAAAAAAGAAAAAGAACTGATAAACGAATGAATAAGAAATGAAATTGAAAATCGAAAAATAATGTTTGAAAAGTGATTATCGCTTAAATAAAGAAAAATTAAGGTTGAAAAGTAAATGATGCTCAAAAAAAGAAAATAAAGAAATTAAATGATGTTGAAGTTTTTACTTGTTATTTTAAAATTAACTTTCTTTTTTGGTAGAATTGAATTTGCAGCTAAAACATACACCTCGCGTGTAATTGAATAAAAATAATCCTAAATCTCCTATATAATTGGCATAACTTCTAAAAAATAACAATAATAAATCCATGCTCAACAAATAAGCTAGCAGAATACTCATGCCGTTTCAATCCAGTTATTTTATAACGTTAGTTTATTAGCTAGTGATACTTGGCATGCCTTTCTACATCGCTTTTTACTGCCACTAATCGGTAATGTTGGCATACACAATTGTTTTTTTTATCCGTCTACTACCTCTGTATAATTTCGGCCTGACAGAACGTTTTTTTTTTCTGAAGGGAAAGGTATTTTCCTTACCACGGCTTTGTTTACAAGCATTTAGTTGAAAAATACTTTGGTATAATACATGCGTTGTTTGTTATAACGTTCAAAAAGTCAATGTTACATGCATTTTGTTAATTTTCCACTGTATTTTATAGTTTATACCTTTTCTTCGTGATACGCACGTCACCTTCTTTGTTCTAAAGTAAATTATAGCAGAAAATAAAGTAAAAGAACAGAATTGATGAAAATACGATTAAAAAATGTATACTGAATGATGTGATGATCAAGTAATGAATTCTCTTGATTCTACCTTAAAACATTTTATGAACTTATCATTAATTAATATCTTATTTTTTTTTTTGCAAAAAGCCAGTTGGCCTTAAGAAATTATAAACCTTACAGAAATAAATTTATTTTCTCAGAACCTTACACACAGAACTCTTTTACACATAAATAACTTGACAAAGAAAGAAAAACATGACTGAACAAGGGAACACATTCTCGTCAACAACTCATCAATCAAATCAAGGCCCATCGTATCAACAATATTACCCCGCGTCCTATTAGAAAGTAATCGTCACGTTCATAAATGTCAGTTTTAGTTCGGAAAACCCCAAGGCGCCCTCTGTCGGCGCGATCGCGCGTTTCGGTTTGCCGGACAAAAAGTAACATATAAACGCGACGATCACTTTCTAATAGCACCCGGCCTTCGTCTCTACCCCACTATAGTAGCCGCCAGATAACGCTAAAATAAAAGTCATTGATCCGACATGTACCAAAAACTCCCGGAACTTATTCGATAGAGATCGTTCGTCATACAAAACTGTCGTTAATACTGCTTCTGTCCAATTTCATAATACCAAACACCTAAGCCAACGGAATAAGTAAAAAATACGTAGATGTGATCGTCGTAATTTTTTTTAAGTTTCTAAAATACATATTCAAACAATGAAATATGAAATTGCTATTGTTTATGTATTTAAAAAATAATTTTCATGGTGTATTCGACATTACTTATGTTTTCAATTTATATTTCAATAAAAGAACATGCAATAATTGGATTTATTTATTTTGCTTTAACTGATATTCATAGAAGTATACAATTAACTTTTACTTCGGTTATCTACAAAAGCGTGTTTTTTTTTTTGTTTTTTAAACTATTATTTATTTTCTATTTTTTTGTGCGGCTAACTACAAAAGCTTTTTTTTGTTTTTTTTTTTTTTTTGGAACGAAGTTCTTTTACGTGTCGAAAAAGAGTTATGCCCCTCCAAGCGACCTTCCTCTCATTCTCTTTCTTACTATGTCTTTCTATTTTATACGGTTGTATGTGTATGTGTGTGTGAGAGTTTTGATATTATAACGTTGACCGTAAGCATTGTGTACGGTCAACGATATAACATCAATTCTATACGCACGTAAAAATCATTTAAAGTAATTCCTTATTTTTAAATAAAACTTATAATTCGCTAATTTTTATTTAATTTTGAATAAATTACTATTTTCCTAAAAATATGGTCAATTAAATTTATTAGTTACAACCGTAGTGCCCACGGCAGATCTTTCAAATGTCTGCCTTATCAACTGTCGATGGTCGGTTCTGTGGCTAGCCGGGTTACAACGGGTGAAAATATTAAGCTAGTCATATGCTTGTCTCAAAGATCAAACCATTAATGTCTCATACACGGCTAAGAACAGTAGTTATATGATGTGCATAGCTCCCTGACTACTCCTACGAGTAGTCGCATGCTTATCTCAAAGGTTGAACAATGCATGTCTCTAAACGTGGCTCAGTTTCTTTTTGATTTATTATTACATCAAGTCACCGTTAAAGTGAAGATCTTGTAGATTTTAGCTACAATTGAAATATATTCGATATAACTGGTTGGAAAACTACAGTACACAATATTTTATTCGAAGTCTGTAGCTTATGTAAGAAATGGGAAATTTGCGCGATTTATTTTGAAATAATCGTTAATCCCGAGGATCCTGGCAAGGATAATGGGACAAACTATTTAAATTATTGCATTGTCATCTGTCCTTGATAAGTGTGCGAAGTTTCAAATCAATCCGACGTTTTGAAGGGGACGAAAATCGAGTTCCGAAATTCCGTTACATAGATACATACCAAGCTAATAAAAGCGTGTTAAAAACAAAATAAAAAATTAAACAAAAAATAAAGTAAAATATAAAAATATACAGAAAGGAGCGCACATTTGTGATGCATGCGAATGAGTTTTTGAGTGTGTGTGTGTGTAATAGTATAAGTATGCATTGTGTTTAAGAGTTAGTTTAAGTGGAGTTTTATTTGTTGTATATTTTATTAGTTTTTAGGTTTCAGTATAGGTTTAGGTTAGCCCTGCGACAATGTCTTGGGATTGGAAGAAGCCAGGCACAGCTCCCTCCACTAACAATTTCGCTACCGCGGTCCTAATACTAATAGGACAGATTATTATAGAAGCGATAATTACAAAGCCTCAATGTCGTCGTAGGTTTTATTCAGAAGCCAATCAGTCACAGCTAGCTTACTGTCACGGAGTTTCAGAGGATAGATGTGTAACTCTTTATTCAGAAGGTTGTATAAGTGGGAAGATTGCCTTTCATACTGCCTCTTAGCAAAAACAGGTGTGACTGGGACAGTTGGAGCGACTAAATAAAGGTTATAAGTTTGTATATGAGTTTCATTTTACTAGTAAGTACTTACCAAAGGAAATACGACTGAACATGGTTTTGACCAAAAGGTTTGTAATTCATGCCAAGTGAACGTGTCAAGGACGCCCCTTACCGAGATACGTTTGTTTTTATCGTGCTAGCGACACGGCCTTTACAAATTTTTGGTAGAAGGGCATTAACGACTTTTATTGTAGCGTTATCTGGCGGCTACTATATCAACACTCATCCTCACATCCCTACAACTGGGGTGCCCTTAGCGTGTAGCCTAGTTTATAAGTTTTTTTAGCCCTGGCTGGCGGCCTTAATTTTTTAAGGCGACCACGGCCAAGCCCGGTTGACAGCCGACAACCTCTAGCTTGACTTATGAGATGACATTTATAAACAATAAAAAATTGTCCCTACAACTATAAACAGTGGTTAAAGTTAGTATGGTTAGTATCACTTACTTGCGGTGTCGGTAGTGCGGGGCTTACTTTGTGCGCTAACAAGTGTTTGATCAGCGTTGTGTTTGACGGAGTGGATTCCAACGCTTGAGACAGATGCGGGTGGGATGCTGGTGGCTGTTGTTGGCTCTGAGGAAATATATAGAGTAAATAGTTGATTGACAGGATTTGATAGTTATCAACCTGTTAGACACGTTATACACACATGCTATACAAAGTTACGTGTTACATGTCATGTTCTGGGTAAATATAGAAAAACCCTTAAAATTCTAATATCTCGAAAACTATTGAATTTCGGCCATACATATGGGGGTTAAATTTGTTGCATTTTGGCCCCCCTATCAGCTCCTGACGGATATACGTCGAATTACAACTAACCCTGTATAGAGTAAATAGTTGATTGACAGGATTTGCTAGTTATCACTTTTCAACAACACTATCATCGCTCAGTGGGATCGCTGAACGATGATAAGTGTTGGTGAAAGGTGGTATATTGTATCAAAAGTCTGGTTTTAGACTTTAAAATATACTTTTGAATACTTCTATCTCATAAACGGAACCCATGACTGTCGACCAGTATTTTCTATTTTAAGTAGTTTATGGTTTCGCCATGAGCAGGCTGCCTCATTACAAACACTTTTCATGGATTGTATATTTAAAACAGTTTGTATATCTGTAGACATATTCAGAATATTTTCATTAAAATAAATAGGATTTTGTTAGTAAAATTGTTACCTGCACTTGCGGTTGAGATACAACAGGTTTTGCTTCTGCTGCTGCCTTATTAGTTAGCTGCGCTTTCAGTATCGGCGATGAAGGTCCTAAAGAAAAAAAACCGCAAAAAATCAAATATAACCCATAGTAACCGGCCATGATCTTATTTATTTATTTCCTTTAATTGATTAACATTGAATAGTTTCTTATTATTCTAATTATTTCTAAATACGGCTGAATTGTAGTTACCTGCTGCAGGATTAGTCCTGTTTTGCATAGCTCTGGATCTGATGCCGATATACGCCTGTTGGGTCTCGCCCGTCGATAACGTCACTGTGTTTGGTCCCACTGTACCGCCGAACACCGTTCTAGACAGTTAAAATGGTATTGTTAAAATTATAACACGGTTTTTAAAGTTTAGCTGTTGTGATCTGAAAACCAAAATGTGATCTAGAATAATATTATACCAGCTTGTTCTGCTGCAGGACAAAGGTCTTTTCTTAAACACAGAACGCGCTTGCTCGTTGGGAGTGGGCGATTTTAACCCCAGCCTAGGTTTCCTCTCGATGTTTAGAAAATTAAAATGGTTAAATTTAAATTGTTTTTTTTTTTCATAATAAGGCAAAAAAATAAAACAATATCAATTTTCTTTCATTCAAATTCAATGAGGGTTTTCTGAAATGACGGTGACTAGGTGGCAGCACCGAGACATCAGGTCCGGGCACCTAACAAAAGTGTAAAAGAGCCTATATTTTTTTTGTCTTGACTGAATGAACGTCATCATATATTTTTAAGTGGCGAGAATTTTCATGAACCGAAATAACATTGAGCATAGAACAGAACAGCACAATATTTTACTACATCGGTTATTTTTGGATTTTCGTCACCTAATAATACAGCAAACGAAAGATTTTTCAGCAGATTTACCGGTCTGTAATCCACCACGTGACAGATTGATAGGTAAAATTCTCAGAAACCATTCCATTACCATTTAATCATTTACCTGACTAGTCTAGGGAAATGTGCAGGCGCGATGATTCCCTTCCTAGACAGTTTGGTGCAACACGCGACGTACTGGCGGTACATATCGTTGGCGTCGCAAGCGCTGTTGTCGTTCGCTGGTAGAACTTCGTAGGCCGAGCGAAGCCATGCTTGGGCGAAGTGCTCGTTTTCCTGTTGAAGATTTTTTTTTACGGTATGTAGTTTATTTATTTATTTTTAATGGCACCCCAAAGATTAGTACGCACTGTTTTTTTACAGAGAGCTGAGTCTTATCGTATAGGTATACTACAGCGAACTTGTCACTTAAAAGAGTGCGCATCATCCCTTACATAGTGTGCTATTTCATTGTCACTAGGTAAAAATAATAATACAATCAAATGTAATATTGGAACAAACTACTACTACTACTACACTACCAGTGTCATATAATTTTAAACTTTATCTTCATTATTATAATACATAGTATCGTTTGAGAAACTTGAAAAGGTGTGCGCGGCGCCGCGGGCGTAGTAGTAGTAGTAGATAAAGTTTAAAATTATATGACACTGAAACTGCTCGCCGCTTCGCTGCCGGCCGCTGCCATCTCGGTGTGATTTGAGCCTTATGGTAGGAGTTGACTGGTAGAAATCGTCACGATAGGAAAAAGCGTCAGCCCCCTCCACGTGACTCTCTCTCTCTGTCTTTCTATTATATTCTGTCCTCGACTTCGTCCGCGTGAAATTTCTTGTTCTCCCCGAGCCGCATCGGCTGCCCGCGCTATTTCTTCGTTTTCGCTTAGCGTTCTTTCTTTTTTTCTTTAACCTCGGCTCCTAAGGGTCCTAGCGTGATGTTAAATAACCCACAGCCTTCCTCAAGAATTGTATATACAGGGTTACTTGTAATTCGACGTATATCCGTCAGGAGCTGATAGGGGGGGCCAAAATGCAACAAATTTAACCCCCCATATGTATGGCCGAAATTCAATAGTTTTCGAGATATTTGAATTTTAAGGATTTTATTTATTTTTATCATTTTTTTTTTTTTTTTTCAAATAAAAAAATAACTACAAATTGAATGGGTGGCATTAAAAAATGATATTGTAGCTGGCACTTCAATTAAACTATGAACATAATTAGAAGTATGTACTTAAGTCAACAAAATAATTAAAAATCTAATCATAAGAAAAATCATTCATTTGAAATACTCTAGCGCCGCTATTGACCACGTATTACCTACATATTAACTAAGTAACTAAGTTATTTTATTATACAGATATATTAGTATTGAGTACAAAGGTACTGCTTATTTCTTAAGAAATTATATTTTCAAATTGGAATAGCTTTTATGCTGGTGGACCGATTTAAATTAAATAAATAATACCTCAAGATACGTGTTCTGACTATAATTACAATCCCTTAAATCTCTTAAACAGAGGTACCAATTAATTTCAATAATCATGTGAATTTTAAACTCATCCCCTATTTTACCCCATCGGGGGACGAATTTACAAAAACGCTGAAAGACATAATTTTTTATTTCTTACCAAAAGCATAAATTTAGGTTTTCATATCCCTAACTTAATAAATGCCGTTTCCCATACTAACTTTCAACACCTACACAAATCACCCCTTTTTAGGATTATTTTTTAGACAAAAATTTGCCTATCTCCTTAAAAATTTTATCGAAATCCGTTCAGTGGTTTAGGCTTCAAAAGGACACACAGACACATTTAGTACATGCAGCTGCTTTCGAATTTATAATATTTGTATGGATTCATATTAATTAGTTTATTAGTATAAATACTGAGTGTGTGTGCGTGCGAGTATCGCATGGAACTTTGTTCCTGACGTTTTTTTATCATTTACAATTTTTTTATGATTATGCGTAAGTTTTGCTCTCTATGTCTTCATTTAACGGCCGTAGCTTTCATATATTCGCCAGACAGCATCTTTCCGAAAATATTTATTTATTTCATGGGAAATTGTTGGGTGAATCACAGCTCTCCTAGCTAGATCACTGCGTAATCTGTATTAAGGAGAGACAGTTTCGACTCCCTATTTGAGTATCGCAATAATCATGTTTTATGCTTATGGAGCATAGAATATAAAACAAAACAAAAGCAAAAATCTTAAAATTAAAATTAAATATAAATAAAACCAAATTAGAATGAGGAGTGTTGGTGTAGTGAGTCGAGTGAGTGCGTGTGTGAGTGTGTGTTGGTGTGTATGAGTGTGGGTATATGTGCATTTGAATACTAGGAAATAGGGTTACTTTCATGCAAGTGTCAATAAGTACTTTTCAGTCTCGTCGTAGGTTTTATTCAGGAGGAATGCACGGAGGGCGAGTTTGCATTTGCTTTGTGGTAAACTTACAAGAACAATGTTCTATTTTACGGTACATACCACGGATAGACATTTTAAACACGCACTCGCCCATAGACACGCGCACGAGACAACAAACAGATTATTCCTACTATGGCTGCATTTTTGATCATACGTTTAATTGTTTATACTTCTACGTTTTAATTAAAAAAGCATAATTACGCACTACAGAAGGTAAGTTAGTGCAGGAAGGAAACATCTTACTATGACTCAAAAGTTTGCTATTAAGGGGGATGCTTCAAGCCAGCCCTCGAAGTTCAAATGTTCTTTCGTTTTTTTTCAATTTGCAGGTCAGTATTAGGTTCTATGTTGATCAAAATATGATTCGCGGCCGTAACAAGCATGTATTAACAGAATTATAATCATTAATATAAGCAATACAATCCTCTACGTTTAGTATCTATCTTTATAGGTTGAAACTGAAAACTTGCGCCAACTCGAAATAGTTCAGTAACTGTTACATATTCATTACAAATTGTCATTTGCAAAAACTACATTGTTGAAAAAAAAAAAACTTAATCTATCAAATTAAATAAGAAAATTAAAGTATCAATTTTATTACGCGCGCTATGCAATCCATTCATCTCAGAGTTCACAACATGAAGCAAATTGGCAACGCGTTGAGCTAGCGGTCTTTTGACTTAATTTTGACGGTTCTACGAAAAAAAGAGCGCGCGACGAAGCGACGCCGACGTTGCCAAATCGCTTGCCTGGTGGTGGGTGCAGTACATTCATAGGTACTTTGTGCACGTAGGCTCTTGTGATAACGGTATACTAGGAATGATCTAATTGATACTTTCATTGCATTCATGATTTTTGCATTACATTTTTTTTTTAATTTTCTTTAATGAGATGCTCTACATTTTCTCTACTTATATATTTTAATTTGGCGCACCTATTCAATTTAATCCTGTATAATATTAATAAAGCTGAAGAGTTTGTTTGTTTGAGCGCGCTAATCTCTGGAACTACCAGTCAGATTTGAAAAATTCTTTTTGCATTTGACCCTTAGGAACCGAGCAAAACGAAAATAAGTCAGATGGAACGCTAAGCGAAAACGAAGTAATAGCGTGGAGAGGCGATGAGATGCGACGGGGTGGATCGGGGGAATAAGAAATCTTACGTTGACGAAGTCGCGGTTCGAAGCTGCACTGCTGAACTGCTGTTCGTTGGTAACCGCATCTTTCTAGAACGGCTGAACCGATTTGGCTATTTTTGTTGTATAAAAAACGTTTTACAAAAAAAAAACACTATAAAGTGAACCAAATCGAAAACGATCGTCTTACACGTCCATGACCCTTTGAAGGCGGTTTTTTTTTTAAATTAAAAATAATTTATTGTTGATTTTTTTTAAACCCCTCGACCGATTCCGATAAAATTTAAATGGGACCACCTGGGAAGCCCTTAAAACAATAACAAAAAAAACCCCAACCTTGAAACAAAAATGAATTTTCCAAATCGGTTCAGGCGTCTTCGAGTTTTCGGTGAACATACATAAAAAAAAGATTCCACCCAATTGAGACCCTCCTCTTTTGAAATCGGTTAAAAATGTTCATAATAGTCCAAATTAGGTATTTTCGGAAAAAAATATTGTAAAGTTGCCGGGAAAATTGGTGCATTTTCTATAGGAATTATTGAAATTTGACCAGGACAACGTTTGTGGGGTCAGCTAGTAATATATGTCGTTAACATAAAAAAGAGTATTCTATCCACCTATCGTAAGTATAGCTTGGTCGAATTAACTGTGCACCTGGAGTTGATGACGTCATTTCAACGCTTTGTTTGCGACGTGGCGAGCGCGGGGAGGTGAGCGGCGTTGCGGGGGGGATAAATGGCATTCCAGCGAGGTGCACAGTTAATTCGACCAAGTACTATATTTAAATGTCTTTCTCGCTTTACTATAACCTATGTTTACGCATTATATCTGAATTTAACCCCCAAAATAAAGCAAGCAAAATAAGTTACATAAGAAGAGAATCCCTCACCTTACTATCACTCACCTGCACAGTCCGCTGCTGTAGGTGTGACTGTTGTATGGAGGAGACGGGTGCGAGCGAAGACACTGCGGTCGTTGTAGTCGTCGTTGGGGTCATCTGTGGAGTCTCTGGAACGACTTTTGTAGGGGTCACGGTCTGTGAACGGAAGGTTAATCTATCTAGCAATTCGTAAATTTAAGTACAAGGATCTTTTGGTGCGTGGCCAAAATTGGAACTAACACCGCCATCTTGTTTTTTTTAAATAAATTTCCCAAAAAAAATGCACAAAGGTTTACCAACAGCACCCCCTGTCAACGTCATATGAGCGCCAAGAGATCCATGTAGCAATGTATGTATGTGGTGAAAATTTTCAGACAGAGATCTCTATGTCAGCTATTAATATGTAGAGAGACAGAACTATTTATAAATCGATCTACAGATTTTTCAAGCGTGTTAAAACGGCATTGTAGGATTTTTCAAAAGTATTTTTAATTCAAACACTTATTGAAGTGAAAACTTCTTTAGCCGCGTAGAGCGTTTTTTCGTATAAATGTGCGCGCAAAATAAGTCTTTGCGCGTATTTGACCTTCAAGACTATATCCCTGCCAGGGCTGCCAGCACTTTTGGCATAACGATGGCGATTATGTTCTTCAGAAAACACGGAACATAGCACACTCTCTTGACACCTGATATAGACGTCGAGATGGCTGCAATCGATTATTTCCGATTTCAGCCAAGCGCAGACTTATTTTGGGCGCACTCTAGGGACAAAACGTATGGGTTCACGTCACCGACATGCTAACGACACCAACATGCGAACGTGACGTGTTGCGCCAGACTGGCGACCCGCAGCGACCAGTATACATTTTGGGGTTTTCACTTCTGTCGGCAGTCCCCATGACTGCCTATTTTATATGACACATTTTACACACGTTCGGACACATTTTATGTAAAGTTGCTACCAATTCAAGATAGAGTGGTGACAGGAGCCAGTGGAATCCAAAAAGGTAAGAAAAGATAAACAGTATTCATTCAACGTAATACAACATAACCAAGTAACATAGTTATCTTACCGACTGTTGTTGCTGCGTTTGCTTCTCTTGCGCATCACGTTCTGCCTGCGCGGCGACCGCGCTAGGTCCGCTCACTGTTTCTACTACACGCATAAGTATACATGCGCGGGGGCCGTAGCTTTGAGCCTGAAATAGAACAAAATTGATATAACTCACTACCATCAGCTTCCGGAACTTACCCCAATTTATTTGAGGTCGGAGAAGGATTTTCGTGTTATAAACAACGTAGTCACGTAACTGCGATTGGCAAAATTAGTCAAAGGGTAAACTAAAGGGGTAGTTTTAAGGTAAACTTTATTTTACGTAAATGTAACAGGACTTGCAGTTTGAATTAGATAGTTAGTTATTGGAAATTTTTAAATGTATCCGACAAAAATTATCAAAGCATTGAGCAGAATTTCGAAATAAAATGAGTATTTTAGGACCACAATTTTTTAAGATAAGTTTAACACAAATGTCTCAATAGTACTTTAAACACTCTTTTTTTTTGGTTGATAATTTATCAAATAACTGGGGCGTGGCAGACTGTTACTGACTAAAACCCACCCGTGTTCCTTCAGTTGCCTGTGCCAGGGGCCACGGTAACCCTTTCGGACTTTCCCGCGACTTTAAACACTCCAACATGCACACTAGCAACATTATGTCACAGATGTGGTACACTGCACTACATACCTCGACAGTAACGAGCGACACGAGAGTGTGTATAAGTCCGGGCACCCTTGCGACGGACTCGCTGGCGCGGTCGCCCAGTGACGTCAGCGCGTACACGCACTCTAACGTGCACACTAGCACCATTATGTCGCGAAGAGTCAGTAGGGTACAAACTTCGTGGTACAGCTGAAATAAAATAAATGTCAGAAAGAGTGTGTGCATTCCGACAACTGGAACATTTTCGGCGAACATCAATCATCAAATAATCAAATGCTGAAACACGCAGCACGCAATGCGTGTTTTTAGCATTTACAGAGCAAAACTGAGCAAAGCACACACACACAACCGCATGCATACACACTCTCACACACACGCATACACACACACAGAAACGCGCGCGGCGCACGCGCATTCTCACTCACACGCAATCACACACACACACACACACACCCATTACCAATAGCGCTATTTTAACGTACATATTTGTTTTTTTTAATGCATGAAATAACTTGTTTTAATTAGTTTTTTTTTCCAAATCCTCCATCAAGGCAGCTTATAACATATCACAGAGTTTAAAAAGGTTTTCTGTTCATCATACCTTAGATTCCAGCGCTTTAAGCAGTGCATCTTCATTGACCTCATTCTGAGCAAGTTTGTTCAGCAACTCAAGCGCTGCAAGCACTCTAGCGCGGTCCTGTGATACTAATGCCGATTGAATTGTAGATAGCACGTGACGGGATATCAAGCATGTTGCTGGGTCCTACAAAAATATATTTATAATACTAACCACTCTTTTAATGTTAAAACATGTGTTTTGTATGGCATAAACCACTCTAGTCATCGTGTGTTTTACGTGGTTTTAACAACTCTATAAAATTACAAAGTCATGATTTGTTTAATTATTTACCTTGATTATAAGTTCAGTGGATACGTTGCCAAGTGTATCAAGACCAGATTGCCGTAGCGTGCCTACCCAAGAGTTTGCACATAACAATAAAAACCTGAAAAATATATATTATTATTTATCATGATATCCGTAAAAAAAGGTTCTACACAAGAGCATTATATTACCATCCATCGGTCAAAAATTATTTCCAATTTCCTGTTTAAAGAAGCGAAAATGCTGTTTTTTTTTTATATCTGGTTCTAAATCTGCTTACATTTATTTATTTATTTAACACTTTAAGCACACAAATGTACAGAGGCGGACTTAATGCCATAGGCATTTTCTACCAGTCAACCTTAATTATTATGAACAACCATTTCTACCTTTTACTAGAGTTGAAACTCAATTGACCGTCTCAACTTTTCTAGTGGCATCACAAACAATTCTCTACAACTTAAATCAACGTTCTCTATCGTACCTGATAAGCGTAGTATTCTTAGCTAAATACTGCACGTTTTCATCGTGGAAGGACAGCGAGCGTACTATGGAGGCTATCTGCAACACTCGCTGCGAGTAAACACAGGTGGCGCCGCCTGTTAGTTCAGGAGCGAAGAGTTGGTTCTCTTCCGATGGTTCTGTTACCCAGTCTTCTAATACGTCCTAGGGGAAGAAAATAGACGGGTTACGTTATATTAGGATTCTTTGTCGGACTGTAAGTAATCTATACAGGGTAGCATCATACAGTCGTCCGACGAAGACGTCTAGACAGGGCAATCGTGCGGGTGCGAGGGGCGGGAGGCGCGAGCCCGAACTACATACTGCCACCGTGTTAGTAGTTCGGGACACGATTTTCAGAGTTGACGATTTCGACTTTTGATAAAATTATTTTGTCAGTCGCCCATTTATAAAGATTTACAGTTAGTTCCATAGATGAGCGGCTGATACACAAAAAGACGATATTTTGATAATTGTTAATTATTATTTATAATAATAATAATTATTGAAATGTTAACTTAAACTTCGCGCCTTCTAATGTAATTGCCTAGTCTGGGGCCGTACTATGACGTATTAATTCCATCATTGTTCCAGCGTGAAAGAGAGACGGAGCTATACATGACCGATAGCACTAAGTATCTCTTTTTCGCAACGGAATCATGATGGTGTTAACACGTCATGGTACGGCCCCTGTTAGATTGTGTCTCTGGTTGTTCTATACTTTATGATACACGCTCTCTATTCCGTGACACTACGAGTAAAGTACATAAAATTGTAATTCCTTTTTAATAAACGTTAATTCTAATAGTAAACCGATTCCACTTATTTCAAATCTATCAATAATAATGTTGATGACGATGTTGATGTCAAATAAATACATTAATATTGTTTACTTGAGACAACCCTAGCTGTCGCGACATGCGTAGACGTTGTCGGCATTTACCACGAGATCAAAGGTGTCGTCCTGCTGTATATTTTTATTTGTACTGTGGTAGCACAGACATCGATGCGCAAACTGTTACCATGGATTCAGAAAATGATTAATTCACATATAAGTCAGTATGTGAGTTAACTTTGGAAAATCGTATACTTTTGTAATATTTGTAAATATGTGAGCACCATGTATCTATCACATAATTAACTTATTTGTCATTGCTACATTTTGAATTATTTTTACATATTGTGGTATGGTTAGTTTTATTATAGGTGCATCGTCTTCACATATAATTTTATAATTAATGTTAACAAAATATTGTAACATAATTTTAAAAGAGTAACGGTGGAGTTTCTTGCCCATTCTTCTCCATAAGAGACTACCTTTTGGAAGGGGCGACTAGAATCAATTCTATTTTAATGGGGTCTCCCTTGTTTCACCGAAAAGAAATTGCCAAATTATCACTTCCCAAACAATTTTCCGCATAGTTTCATTTGCCAAATTATTGCTTAGCAAAAATCTATTAACAAATAAATTGCAACGCAAAGATAATGTTTGACAAGTGAACATTTAAACAATAACTAGTTTACCGACTAGTACTTTTACCAATTTTTGTGTAGTCAAATATTTCAGTTGGAATATAACTCATTTTACGCAAATTAAAATTTGCCAAATAATAATATTAACTATTCTGGTAGTATTTTTTTTTTAGTTAGTAGCATTTTTTTTAAATAATGCATCTCGTCTAACTAGTTCAGTTTTGGGTAGCCTTTTTTTCTATACAATCTAGTACGTGCGTAGGAGGTCACAGTTTTATCCTAACCTAACGTAACCATTTTTTTTAAAATAATTAACTTACTCTAACTAGTTCCATCAGTAATCATAAATTTGAATTGTTTCAAACTAATTCAAGCACATAAACTTACAAAGAAGTACGCAAATGAAATTAATTTTTTGTCTAAAGTTTATTTGCTGTAATACCTAAATCATTTGATTAAAGACCAAACGCCTAAATGACATTATCCTTGATAATATTCTGCCAAGTAAAAAATTAACGAAATGAATATGTGCGTATAAAAATCATTCTAAACATTGCATTGGTATAAAAAAAGGTTGCTAAAATTTGTTTGGGTAGTGAAATTTTGGCAAAATCTTTTCGGCATAACGGCAGGATCCCTTTCTTTTGATAACCGACGAAAAATTTCTACGCTGGGGGTCTAGAATCATATGTTGTTTTCATGGTTAGAGTTTGTGCGTCGTTGCCAACTTGTGTAATAAAAATTAAACGCTGTTCGCTGATAAGCGCATCACTTGGGAACGGTTGGAGCGATTTGGCAATTTTATGTTTTAAAATGTTCGTAATAGTCCGAATCAGGGGGCCTTTTTTTGAGGGTGGGAAATCATCAAATAACTTCTCCTGCTCTGGGCGTAGCGGGAGGGCGTGTCAGACTCTTACTGACTAAAACCCACCCGAGTTCCTTCAGTTGCCTGTGCCAGGGACCACGATAACCCTTTCGGACTTTCCCGAAACCCTACCAGGCATCGGCCCTAGCGGACCCCGTCATTGGTGCTGACATCTCTTTAAGGCGCGCGTGGAAAACAACGCGCCGTCGACTCGGGCCTGGTCCTTATCGGACGGCGAGCTGCCCATTGCTCGCCGTCCGCAAGCTCGCGCCTCCAGTGGCCGGGAATCGGCTTGTGATTCCCGACGCCCAGGGCGTCTCCTGCGGCGACTAGGGGCGTGAGGGCGCGAATTTTGCCTCTCCCTAACGCGCTCTGCCTCATCCTTCGCGAGCATTACTGCTTCGCAGAAGGAGGTGACGGCTTCCCAAACCCTCTCGCTCCGTACCATGGGGCCTACTCTCTAAGTCCGTCAACAAAGAGGGCCCGTCCGAAAATAATTTAATACTGAGAAGTGAACCCTACTCCTGATTAATTAACTTTTGCGGACGGGCAAAACCACATCGGGAGTAAGGACAACTGTCAAATCGTTTTTTCATAATATTTTTAGTTCGGGCCCCAGACTAATCTTATGTCCGTAAGTGTTACGGAGTAGGAAACATCCATAATAACTACGGCCTAAACTACGGATTTCGTGCTTAGGGAGGAGGCGCTCTGGTTATTACGAAAAGTTGTCGAGTAAATTGGAAAATTTGGGAAAACTAAACTACTTTTTTGTATGGGAATTGAGGACGGCTATCGGGGCAGCTAGTAGATTAAAAAAAATTGACATCATAAAATGTTTGGCAAACTGGCATACTTTTTCACAATACTCTTGTATTATTTTCTACATATCAAAACTATGTGGATATTATAGCAAGTTTTACCGCAATCACAATATTTATATTAGAGGTTTCAACTATGGCAGAAAAATATCATTTTGATATAAGGGTTGCATCTAGAGTTTTGAAAGCATTTTAACCAAAGAATATTATTGTTTTTGGCTGTAATATTACGTCTCCGAATTGGTATAAATCTCCATGAAAAATTCTAGTTTATAAAAATAAAGGCACCAGTTTTGTTTTGTAAATGCGAAACCATCACGACTGAACTGAAAGGCACCGCTCGTCGCACGACACGCGGTGCCTTTGTGTCGCGCTTAGCGTCGCGCCAGTGCGCACGAGCCATCAGACGCCCGCCACCGACAACATAAAAAAAGAGAACTCACATCTTCATAAATCTTCTCAACAACTGGCTCTTCTTCCTCCGCGCCATTCAACAGACAATCGGTGAGCGTATTATAGGCCGACCTAGCTTGCACTATGAAGTCAGGTTGTTCAACCCCTGGCTGCATAAACTTGGTTTCGTCAGCTAACTCCTTGACCCCGCCCCCACCGGCCCGAAGGTTCCAGTAGTCGTCGGGGTAACGACCTCGCGCTTCGAAGTAGGAGCGGCCGATTGTATTGCGGAGACTCGCTGCGGGTGATAAAAGGTTAGGTGTTGGGGGAACAAGATATTTTCCTTAATAGTCATTTGAATGGCAGGACAGTTCCCTTTATAAACTGGACGGTAATACATAGGATTAAAAAAAAAATTGGAAGCTTGTTATTTTTCAAAATAATCTACATTTGAAGTTGTATACATCCGAGTTGGCCACCCTGTTTCTATTATAATTATGATTTATGTACCGTAGGAAAACCAGGGTAACCGTCTTCAAACTTAAGTGGCAGTGGGCAGAGCACATTGCTCGCAGAACAGATGGCCGATGGGACCGAAAGGTTCTGGAGTGGCGACCGCGTACCGGAAGACGTAGCGTTGGAAGGCCTCCCACAAGGTTGACCTATGACCTGGTGAAGGCCGCAGCTATCCGCTGGATGCGGGAAGCACAGAACCGGTCGAAGTGGCGGAGGCCTATGTCCAGCAGTGGACGTCTTTCGGCTGAAATGATGATGATAATAATAAAATTATACTCACAATGATTATAAACCCCAGCATGCGCCAGCAAGAAATCCAATATATGCGGCGTGGTACTCAAAGGCAGTCGGTTCGAATGGTCGGCAGCAAGCACGGTACACACGTTGACGGCGAAGTCTTGTTCGTTCGGCATCGGCGATAGGAGAGAGAGGGCCAATCGTTCCGATGCTGCGGCGACGCGAGAGCCGGTGCGGAGCGCCTCACCTGAAGCTTAGATGCCGATAAATAATATTGCCTAACAACTGGTAAAGTGGTGAGGTGATTTGCTGATGGTTATTAGCGGAAGAGAAGATATTGTTAAAAAAGTATTTAAATTGGAATTATTTTTCTTTTCCTGTATTCAAAGGTATTCTTTTGAGAAATTTGCTAGTTTTGATCGTGATTTAGAAGTTTTCAGTTAAATATTTACTAATAATAATAAATTGCAAAGTATAATAATAACTAACACCACTACAATAAGGACCAATTTAATATCATCAGAACTTTTAACAGATCACAAAAATATTATTGAATTAAAAGCTTGGTCAACAGTTTTCTGATGATTTAAATAAAATTGTAAAATAAATAATAGAGAAGAATAAGCACAGGTATCAATATGTTTCCATTTGAAACATACCTGATATGTACGTACCCCCTCCAAAGGATATGCGCGGCATGGCACCGCCGCGTCCGCGTCTTGGGTCTTCATCCATATCGTTGTCGTCATCCCTGCCTGGTGGGCCTTTTGCTCTCTCATACCTGGTTAAATCAAAAAGGGATTATAATATTTTCTACAATTTCTAGGGTCATAGAAAACTCAAATTTAAAGCATTTATTTTCAATTAAACCTACTACACTTTTGAATTGTCAAGAAGCCGGTCTGTCAAAAAGATGAAACTAGTTGCCCATTCCAAAACATAGGTTCCTGTGGAAAAGAATGGGCAAGAAACTCAATGGGCACTCTTTTAAATCAAAATATAGTTACAGAATCAATTTTGTCAGGTCCAGCCAGTCCAAGGTGGGGGTCCAAGTGTGAGCAAAAACAAATATACAGGGTTATTGGTAAAACACCATCAACATCTTAAGGGGTGTACTCATCATTATGAACAACTTTTACTATGGGACCAAAAATGAAATTGCGAAAAAAACAACAGCAGATTTTTTTTCGCGATTTCGTATTTGATCCCATAGTAAAAGTTGTTCATAATGATGAGTACAATGACGCTTTAAGAGGTTGATGGTGTTTTACCAATAACCCTGTATAAGTTTTGTTCACAGTTGGACCATCACTCTTCCCAGTTTAAGTTAGATGCAGAAACACAACTTGTGGGTGGTTGTGAATCTGTTAGTCTGAATTAAATTCAGTCAGTCTCAGAAATGACTGGGCGTTAATCATTAAATAAAGATTAAATCCATTTTTTAATTACTTTTGGGTGTTTTAGTTTTATTTGGCCATGACTACATTTTTTATAATAATAATAATATAAAATCTTACTTTTCCAAATATGATCCATATATTCTTCTAAGCAGTGTGGATCCATTGATACAGGGGTGGGGTAATCTCAGTGGCCTTAGGAATGACTCCCATGTATCATTCTGATTTACCTGTAAAAAATAAGTGTTAACCACAGCTCATCTTGTTATGATTAAGAAATTGGTCAGAAATATATAATTATAAAGCCTTTGGCATACTTGTAAGGATTAATGATATTATTAATAAAAGCAACAAGTGGTTTTGGTATTTTTTAATTCAAACAGTTTGCTATAACTAACAAATTTTTACAATAAGAACTTTAATAATAAATGAATCTCTGCATTTTAGATATATCGAGAGATGCATAATCAGCCTATAGTGTTCCCTGTAATCCAGCATGTGGGTGCAGTGAGAGTTGGTAGATGTCACATCTGCGAATTATTGGTTCTAGGACATGGCAGTTTCCTCACAATGTTTTCCTTCACCGTTATGAGAGCAATGGTGATGAAATAATTTACTCTATGGTATTTATCTGGGTTTTAAACTACAACCTGCAACTCATAAGTCGTGGCCTTTACCACCACCACAGCTTACCATTTGGCATGGCTCTCATTGACGAGTATTTCCAGAAAAAAAATTCATAGGGAAAGGCTTCAAAGTTTGGTATAATAAATAAACGTTGGTACTAATCAACGTGACCTACCTTGCCGAGTCCCCCTCGCTGTTGAACTAATGTATAGAACAAATACAGATCTATTTCTATGCCATTCACTATCGGCACTTTTGTAGGAAGGCTGAAAAATAAAGTATTATTTTAGTAAGTACAATGGAAATAAAAAACACTGTTTTTAAAAATCAATCAATCAATTTATATGATTTAAAAAGTCAAGGAAATGGTTAGACTGTAACAGTTTTTAGGTTAGATGCAATATGTACACAAACAGCTTTCAGTAGGCAGTTTTTTGGAAAAATAACAGTTGCACTTTTGGTGTGCAAAATTGTATGAATAAAGTAAACATATCTCAAAACAGTTTTAGAAAAACCACCAGCTCTTTAGATAATACGGCATAAATTGCATAATTGATCAATGCATACTGACCTAGGTGCCCGATTATGTACTGTAAATATGTACTAACAAATCGTGCCGTAAAATAAACATACTTACTTTTTACTCTCGTTGAATTGCTTCAACTCCTTGATAAAACCTTCCCGGTCTTTTATATAGTTGCTGGATTTCGTATTTATTTGTGCTTTTGCCATTATAACAGTATCTGCAAACGGTATTCAACACACACTTAGCATACGAAATACCGACACTTGTAGATGGTGTCACGCGATGAAAGTGTTTATAGAAGAACACACATATCACATAATTAGCTAATTGATGTATTTTATCTCATATTAATAAAGAAAACGCAAATTTTCAATATTATGAACAGTTTGCTTGGTTTTCTTTGACATTGACAGCAAGCCGGACGAACCGAACCGACGAACGACGCTTGTTTGTTGCCAGTGAAAAAATCTGAACCGTTTTGTTTCCAGATATTATTCTCTTTAGCTTTGGGAATTTTGCCCTAGGAGTAATAGTGTTCTGTGATTTTGCCTATAACACCGTAGACCTCCGCTAGGAGTAATAGTGTTCTGTGCCGTAGACAGTGAATAGCAACTTTAGTTATTGTTCTGAGATTAGTTTCTCTGTCTACGTTCTGAGACTACAATATAGTATAGGATCGTAGACAGAGAAACTCTGTCTACCTATAGGATAGAGAATAGTTTTCTCTGTCTACGCCTAACACACAAGCAGGTTGCACAGGACTGTTGCCATTATATTTTACATTTCACATAAAACATGATATTGAAATCTAATTCTAAAAGATTAATTATCACCTCAACTGAAATTACGTCCACTGCTGGACAAAGGCCCCCTGTATCACAAATCCTATGCAGGTATGGCTCAAAATAAATGTATGTACAGACGCCAGCACATCAAGCTACTACAATCTGTCAAATTTCTTTAATAGATTTTCAACTTTATCGCTAAAGCATTAAGGTTCAA
This sequence comes from Brachylomia viminalis, assembly GCA_937001585.2. Taxonomy (NCBI): domain Eukaryota; kingdom Metazoa; phylum Arthropoda; class Insecta; order Lepidoptera; family Noctuidae; genus Brachylomia; species Brachylomia viminalis. Next base: position 24,033,410 of record OW443294.2, on the reverse strand, counting down.
GGTTGATTGGGAAAATTTGACAGTTTCGGGTAGCTTGACCTGCTGGCGTCTGTACATGTTATTCACATGGCATTCACATGTACTTACCGTGTCCTTAGAGCATTATAACACTGGAGAAGCCTTACGAATACTTCCCCCTCTGTAAAAGCACAAGAACAAAATTAAATCGTAGTTCTCTACATAGTCTGTGTTTTGTTTCCATTGTCTTGGCGGCCATTGTTATTTTTTTGCCGTCGGCAAATTTTTTCAACTTTGGACGCTCGTAAATAGTACATATTGTACTAATGCTATGTGGTTTTATTAGTGTTTTGCGTTAAGTATATACACATAATGTATTTAAAACCTTAAACAATATAGGTCAACGCTCGTTTTTTCGAACTATAACCATTTATTTGAAAACAAAGTTATGATTTATGGTTGCGTCATAATAACGAACGATTTGTTTACATGAATACTATCCTATTTCAAACGCAACTCCGCTATCTTAAAGCCCCGTTCCTTACCATAACAAAAAACACAAGTGTTAGCACCATTCAAAGAAACCCAAGTCGTAAAAATGCTTTGTTTACATTATCGGGCGGCCGAGCGAGCGACGCCGGCGCGCCGGTGACGCATCTGGCATTCACCCCACTCGATTATTTTTCCCGCGCTCTGCGACCGAGCGGATAAAGACAGAATAACATTCCACGAAAATATTTTTCATTAATATTTAGTCATATTTTTATTGAAATTCAAAATCCGAACCTCAGAATACATTTTGATTTTGGATTCAATTCAACCATGATTCAACATAAAACAGCATTAGAAAAGTATTTTTGTCTCTCAGAGTCTCAATAAACCTTGTTTTATGTTCGTAAAGTTCAAAATATTTTTCTTGCTAAGATAATATACGTAAAATCAGCAAAATCAGGCCTGCGACAGCTTTAGTTCCAAAAAATGCGTTATGGCGCTACTTTCGGTAGCCATGTTGTTGGCAGCCATTTTGGCTGTTGAGTGTTGCGTATAACTGTCAAACTGACAGATTGTATTTTCATTTTTCAGTAATTTCAGTCATTCGTGTTCAAAGACATTAAAATTATGTCGAATCTCTGGGTTAGTTTGTGTATTATTCGTTCTCATCGCTTTATTGCTTGAGTTGAGACATAATTATATATAATGGTGAGTAGATACTCTCTCTACAAATAGCCTTCGTTCACATTATCTGCATAGCAGTTGCAAATTATCTAGGATAAAAAGTATCCATCATCATTATAATTATCATAATATCCATCTGTATGTTAGTCCAGGTCATGGTCTAACTGTGTACCAAATTTCATCCAAATATGTTGAACTGTTAAACCACAATTGCACAAACATCTAAACTTTGACATTATTTTATAAATTAGTAGGATTGTGATCCATCAAATTAAGTTGTACTCAATAGCTTTTTTGTTTGCAGATGGAACTATTGAGATGTCAGGACAACACCTAAGTGTAGTGTATGATCCCCCACACTTACTTAAGGGGCTAAGGAACAACCTTCTTACAAAAGACATGTTTTTCAAAAGCAAAGTTGAAATGGTATTTGATGCTGATTGCCAACTAGGTCATACTAGAATGCATAAAAAACTAACAGAGCACCATATTTACGCAGCAAAAATGAAGAAAATTAAAGTGAGTTGCAAATTATAATTAAAATTACTGCCCAAACTCTGAGTGCAACAACCAGTGGAATGCTTAAATACACTGCATTGTTCAGTAAGTTTTTACTTTGTTATCAATCAGTCACTCACTTACTCACTTTACTTTAATTTATTTAGGGTCTCCGACAAAAGAAACACAAGAATTCACACTATACATATTCACTCTTTGTTAAAAAGAATTAGGTTTTTAATAATTGGGTTTTAATTTTTACAATTGAGCCATTATGACTAATAAGACGTTTGATTTAAACTAATATACTAAGAATAATACCAGTTGCACTTTCTTGTAGTCTGATAGAATGGAAATGGAAACATTGTTTGTTTGTTATACTTATATATAATTATGTATTTCAGAAACTACAGCCTCGGGTCAAAATGTCAGTGAGACAAAAGCCACAACAGGCGAAGCTGTGGAATTCATGGACAAGCTCTTTGACAGCGTGAATGGATCTCGAGGGAGTACTGTCCGGGGCAAACTTCGTGGACCAATAAAGCCAAACGCCCATCAAATTTTCAATTTTTGGACAGAAGCCAAACAAATATTAAATAATATTCAATATATTGATAATAGTAGCAAGAAAGCCCTCAAAAATAATAAAATCTATAAGGTTCGAGTTCCTTCTCTTAATGGATGTGTTACAACTATAGAAAGTTTTGAAAGGTTGTCTAAACTGTTGTTCGAAAAATATGATATACAATATTTTTATCCTAGAAATGTTAATCAGGATCCTCTTGAGAATTTTTTTGGTAGGATCAGAGCCATCAACTACAGGAACGTCAATCCTGATGCAAATACTTTTTTGAATGCTTTTAAATCACTGCTAATGTCCAACGTTATGGGTCCACATTCAATATACGCAAACTGTGAGGATGATACAGGAAACACAGTTGTAGATTTTTTTAAACTCATATCTTCATCCAATGTTGATGAGAGTTCCTCATCAACATTTGATGAAGATAAAGAAAATGCCGTGTGTAGTAGACCCATAACAATGACGCAAAACGTTAGCAGTAACCAATCACTAAATCCAGTAAACGAAAGATTGCGCGTGCACTCTTCTGCATATACAGCAGGGTATATGTGCAGGAGAGTGAGAAACAAATTTAATTGTAGGAGATGCTCTGATACTTATATGCAAACAAAAAGAGATGTATTTCATAAATGGATTGAACAACGAGAATATACCCTTTTAAAACATCATAATTTAACATATCCATCAAAGAAGTTTCTAATGTTATATAGGAATATCTCGGGCCTTATACATGATTACTTGAATAAGTATGCATACAAAAAATGTGTAAAAAAACATTTAAAAATAGAAATAATAAAGAAATTTGATTTAAATTGGTTGGGGTGTACAGGTCATAACACCGAAGTAAAGGAATGGTTGCTTAATTTAATGATACGCACCCATGTTCATAATTGGTGCAACATAATTAATAAAATTTTAAAAGGAGGTGTACAAGAAAAACTTGTGAAACAGATGTGTGTACCTCAACAAATTGCCTTTGAGAAATATAAAGCCCATAGGTTAAGACGAAAAAATAAATAAAAAGTAAAATCTGAAGTCTTTTTTTTACATTTCTTTCGTTATATTCGTATCCAATGAACATATAGGAAGAAACATTAAACATTGCAAATAATAAAATTAACCCTATAAGAATATTCCATGGCACATCACTATGCTATCGATATTCTATGCCGGATGGTCAGCGTCATTTTTATAGTACGCTGTGGGTCATCCCTCAGTGACATTACGACACTAGCGCTTGGCGCATATTTTTGGAACTAATCGTCAACCATAGTACTGTCCTATCTGTCTCTGACTAGTATATAGTTATCTGTGAGCAAAATTGACATGCACTTGATATGCGATTATGTGTTACCGAAGGGTAGAGGTCATTGTTTGAAACCAAAATTGACACGTTGTTAATTTCTTAATACGAATTATGTACTTATCTAGTCATTTTTGTTGTTAATTAAAAAAGTATGTATAATTTTTTGTTATTTTCGATGTTTATGTTCGATGTTTTGTATTTCCATTATTTTAATGGAAACATTTGGTTTTATAATTTGACAATATTTTTTATATGTTATATGAGTTATTATTATTAGGTACTTTTTACTTACTTGTATACTTTTATAATATATAAGTAATTGTACGTATATTCATATTTTAAAAGTTAAAGCATACGCTGTTTTATTTCTGTTGTTTTATATGGCAGGCTTATGAAATGTGTACAAGTGTTTAGTCCGAAATAAATTATTTATTTATTTATTACAAAGCTCGTTCCACAGATCCCACACCCGAATCACTTCTCTGCTAGAACAACAAATGGAAATAGCGTCGTCATCTCGCTATCACGTTCTATAGTTTAGTGTTACTGGAATACAATAAGTAGCAGCATATAGTAAAATCTAAGAGTAAAATATTATGTTTTATTTTATAAAACTGCGTTACAAAACTGTGCAACAACATTCAAACCCAACATTATTTCACAGTAAAAAAAATTTACTGACAAGTTTATTATCACGCTTTTTGTTACTTTCATAAAAAAATATAATCTACTAGATCATGAGACCTTTTAATTTGGTATGGGAAGAATAATGCAAACGAAAATAACAAATTTTACAGTACCGAATAATAGAAAATGTTTGAAACCCAAATGTCATGAATTTAAACATAATAAAAAAAGAGTGAACAATACAAGAAACATCTTGTATTACCCACAGTCCCACTGCTTTTGAAAGTCGTAGGTACCCGATATCTCTATGACATGACCCAAGCTGTCTGCATGTACTGCTGCAACCCACGTCCAGGATTTTGCTATTGTCTTGGTGAGATTAAGCACGCGTTTCTTAACCTCACAGTTTATTCTGATAACAAAATCTGTTTGTAGGGTTAGGTAGTGTTGTGATAGTTTTGTGTGTGTTTGGTTTGGGAATAAGGTTTGTATTTTTAAGCTTTTTGGCACTCATTTTCTAAGAAAATGAGTGCCGAGGAACCCCCGGATGGGGGTGGAGGGACTCCTCCAGATATTATGGATGTTGTGGAGTGTTCCCAAAACTCTGATCGCGTAAGATCCGAGGTTAGAAAGCGCCCCGGAGGACCTGAGATTTCTGTTGACGCGAAAAGAAACAAGCCGCCGTCTGACTCAATTCAGTCCGTTTTTACCAAGCCAGGATTTGAGAACGACTACAAAATCCTCTATAATGAGAGTGACAGAGCTCCTTTCACCGTATTCGTATCTAGGGTGGAAACAGACCCTAAACAAGGCCTAACTTTAAATTCCCTTAAGTTTGCCCAATTTATTTTCAGTAAGGGTTTTAAAGGTGTTGTCCAAGGCAGTGTCAAGTCTTTGGGCCGTAACAGGATATCAATTGATTTCATCACATACAATGATGCCAATAATTTTGTCAGCAATCCAATACTGATAGAAAATAAATATTCAGCAGCTATCCCGCGCTTTCATATAAGTCGTATGGGAGTTGTTAGGGATATTCCTACTGACTGGACACTAGAGGAGCTAGTCCTTGGTATTGAAACCCCTCGAAATTGTGGAGAAGTCATTAGGGCTAGAAGGCTTAATTTTAAAAACAAAAAAGAGGATTCCGTAACTTGGTCCCCATCATCGACTGTGGTGCTTACTTTCTCTGGTCAAATTCTCCCAGAGAAAGTCTTCTGTTACAATGTCTCTCTTCCTGTATCTATCTATCAACTTCCAACCATACAATGCCGCAATTGCTTAAGATTTGGCCATATAAGCACTCAGTGTAGATCTCAGCCCCGCTGTTACCGTTGCACTCAACCTCATCCCGGAGATAGCTGTAATGTTCCCGACTTACAGGTCTCTTGTCTTTTGTGTGATGGTGGAAGCCATAAGGCCACGGATAATAAGTGCCCTGAACACTCAAGACAGAAGTCTATTAAAATGGTAATGTCTCAGGAAAACTTAAGCTACCGTGAGGCTTCAGTAAGGTTCCCCCGTCCCCGTAAATTGCCTTACTCTAAGGTTACAGCAGGTCCCTCCCAATCTAAACTACCTCAAGCTTATCCTTCTGAACCACTTCTCTTCTCGTCCCCTCTTAACACTCCTACTTCTTCTCCATATGCATCCCCTGTTAAAACCTCCTATACCAAGACTGTTTATCGTTCTCCAAAACCTAGGCCAGAATTGGGCAAGTCATATGATACCCAAGCCCATAAGTCGATGGTCTATACCCCTAATTCCTCTCAGCCTAATGGCTGTGCCCTGAATTCCCCTTATGTTGAAAGTACTCCCCTTCCCACTCCTAATGACAATTTGATTGAGCTCCTGGCTTGCTCCCTTATAAACATGTTGTCTAAATTTAGTGACGCAATACCGGACAATGTCGTTGTATTAGTTCAACAACTCCTCGAATCCTGGACTCGACAAAATGGAAGAAATCCTTCAGTGGAATTGTAGATCCATTCGCAGGAAAAAACACGATTTAATCTATCTTATAAATAGATATAAACCCGTTGTCTTTGCTGTGTCGGAGACGTGGCTCAAGCCTGGATCTCTCTTTAGGGTTCCTGGCTATTCATGTCTTCGGGACGACAGAGATGACGGATGGGCGGGTTGCGCCCTATTGGTTAGCAGATCTATCACTTATTCCCAGATTCCTCTTTCCCATCACGATCCTGGTCTACATGTAGTGGCCATTAGAGCCATGGACATATCCTTTGTATCTGCCTACATTCCCCATCCCAATGCTAATATTTTGTCTGAATTTAACTCTATCCTTTCTTCTATTCCTGGCCCTTTGATTGTGTTAGGTGATTTTAATTGCCGTCACACCCTTTGGGGCTCTCACTGTAATGACCCCTCCTCCAGCTTTTTGCTTGAACTTTTAGATGATCGCAACCTTTGTGTTCTTAATGATGGATCTGCTACCCGTCGGGTTTCACCTAACCAAAATATTAGTGTTCCTGACCTTACTTTCTCTTCCCCTTCCTTAGTATCAACTCTTTCCTGGACTGTGCTCCCTAATTCATATGGTAGTGATCATTTTCCTATCCTAATTTCTTTTCCAAGTACTCATCCACGTTCTCATCCCACCCAACCCCTACAAAAATATCGCCTACCTCAAGCCGACTGGTCTAAGTTCTCGACCAATTTGGACGCAGAACTTCAAAATTTGCCCCAAATAAATTCATCCAACTCCCTTATTCACTACAGTAATTTTGTTGAGTGTCTGTTGAGAGCGGCCAATTCTTCAATCCCCTTAAAAAACTCTGCCCGTCACCTTATACCTTCTCCACCTTGGTGGGATGCTGAATGCACTGATGGCGTCCGCAAACGTAAAGAAGCTGAAAATTCCTTTTCCTCTAGCATAAATATGCCCAACTATTTAAATTTTAAAAAGACCTCTGCAACTATTTGTAGGTTATTGGCAAGAAAGAAAAGAAGTGGCTGGCTCAAGTTTTGCGAGTCACTGTCTCCACGTTCTCCTGTTTCCCTTGTATGGAAAAAAATTAAAATCTACCGCAGAGCTTGTGACAGCCAGTCTCCCGATATTTCTACCAATGACCACAGTACCTGGTTGGAAGAATTCATATCCAAATTAGCCCCCCCCTTTGTTCCTAGCTTCGAATGCCTTCCCACTGTAGATCCTCCTCCTCCCAATTCTTCTAATAGATTTGATGACCTTTTCTCTTACTCAGAACTTATTTGTTCCTTGGATCACCTCCGGGATTCTGCTCCGGGGGTCGACGGAATACCCTACTCCTTTATTTCCAAATCTTCTTCTAACTGTAAACTAATCTTTCTGAACCTAATCAATTCCTTTTTCGTTAGTGGCAAAGTTCCAGAGTCATGGAAATCCCAAATAATCATCCCAATTTTGAAACCAGGGAAAGACCCAAAAGACTCTACTTCCTACCGTCCTATCGCCCTCTCTTCTGTCTTGTCTAAAATTATGGAGAATCTCATCAAGAACCGACTTGAATGGATCTTAGAAACTAAAGGCATCTTATCCAGTTCTCAGTTCGGTTTTCGAAGAGGTATGGGAACCTTAGATAGCCTAAGTGTTTTCATGTCTGATGTTCGTATTGCCTTTTCCCATAATGAAAGTGTTCTCGGTGTTTTCCTAGACATAGCTTCAGCCTATGATAATGTCCAACTTCCTATACTCAGGCAAAAGCTGCTACAGCTGAGTATCCCTGTGAGGATGGTCAACATCATTTGTAGTCTCCTTATGTCCCGTTCTATTTCTGTCCGTCATCAAAACTTCCTTTCCCCATCCCGTATAGTGTGGAAGGGTCTACCCCAGGGGTCGGTCTTAAGCCCCATCCTTTATAATATATACACACATGACTTGGAGTCTTCAGTGAGTTGTTTCTGCAAAATCCTACAATATGCCGATGACATTGCTCTCTACTTCAGTTCAGCTTCCCTTTCAGATGCCTCATCTCGCTTAAATTCAGCCCTTTACTACTTAAACCAGTGGCTGACCGATCACGGCTTGAGTTTATCAGTCTCCAAATGCAATGCAGTTGTCTTTTCTCGCAAACGTAATATTCCCCTTATTAACCTTTATGTTGAAAATGAACCCATTATGATCCGTGACAAAGTAAAATTCCTTGGCCTCATTCTTGACTCAAAATTATCTGGGCTCTATCATCTGGATTACATCTCAAAGAAATGCGAAAGAGGCATTAATGTCTTACGTGCCCTTTCTGGAGTTCGCTGGGGAGCTCACCCAACTTCCCAGAAAATCCTATATAACGCCATAGTTCGTAGTCACTTTGACTATGGAACCTTTCTGTTAGAACCATGTAACAAAATAGCCCTGGCCAAACTGGAAAGGATCCAATCCAAATGCTTGCGCATTATCACGGGTGCTATGAAATGCTCACCTATTAATGCCCTTCAGGTAGAATGTTTAGAGCCACCACTTCACTTACGTAGGCAATATCTCTGTGACAGATTTTTTTATAAAGTCATGCAGAATAATTGTCATCCTCTTCTCCCTCTTCTTCGTACACTTTTTCACTTAATCCCGACATCTCGCTATTGGGCTCATAAAGACCCTCCACTCCTCGTTAACAGCTTCAGTAAATTCAATAATCTGCACATTTCCATAATTCAGTTAAATAAAAACCCCATATTTGAAGTAAATTTTGATTCCTTGCTCTATCAACCAAAAATTATTTTTAACTTTGGTATACCCAAACATGACCCTGTCGCTAATGTCAAACTCAATAGGATTCTGGCAGAGGACTGGCACGATTGGTTGACGATATTTACAGATGCTTCTAAGTTGTCCGATAATAGTAATGTCGGATCAGCTGTGTGGATCCCAAAATACAAAATTATTCTTAATTTTCGTAGTCCTTCTTTTTGCACTATTTACACAGGGGAAGCAATAGCTCTATTCGAAGCAGTCTCTTACATTGAATCACATGGACTCAACAAAAGCCTCATCCTCTCGGATTCTCTTAGCTGCCTACAGGATTTAATAAAATCGCCTTTTCGCTCTCGTCACAATTTTCCCCTTATCCTAAAGATAAAACAACTCCTGTATAGATGCCACTGCTTAGGCATAGAGATTGCACTGGCTTGGATACCCAGCCACTCTGGAATTGTTGGTAATGAGAATGCGGATTCAATTGCCAAGCTGGCTATTCGGAATGGGATTGAAACTCATACATCTTGTTATCCCCGTGATCTGCGCTGTCTTGTTAAACCCGAGATGATGAAGAATTGGAATGATCATTGGCAAAAAACTCGAACATTGAAGGGAAAATTTTATGGCTCTATCCAACCATTCATTCCATCTAAATGTTGGTTCAGCAATCTAAAATATTCCAGCAAAATAGCCACCTCTGTCATAATTAGACTCCGACTTGGGTTCGTTTGTACACCAGTTTTTTTGGCCAAAATACGCGTGAGGGACTCTTCTTTGTGTGAATGCGGCCTGGATGAGGGCACTCTGGAACACTTGTTTTTTTCCTGTCCTCGTTTAACCACTCCCCTTTACGACATACTCCCTTCTGATGTCCCCCGCCCAATTAATATTCCTTTCCTATTATCTTTAGCCCATACCCCTGCAGTTAAAATCCTTTATAAATTCATTAGCATTAATAAAATCCAGTTATAGTTGATGTTTCTATTTATTTATATTATACCTACTGAATGTTCTAACATTTATTTTGTGACGTCTTACATGTATTAACCAAAAATGTTTTGTCCCTTTTTAGCATGGGGATCCATGGATGCCAACGCTACAAACACTGATCAATAGTTGTGTAACAGTTTACGATCATTACTTTCTCATACATACCTTGACATTGGCAAAATCATCGAACGTTACCGATGGAGCCAGAACAATAAAAAAAAAAAAAAAAAAAAACCCACGTCCAGAATTTCCGTAATCATACTAAGTTTTCACACAACAATCATCATTGTTGGGGACTATTAAGTTGGAGCCAAGGTTGGCGGTGCAGCGGCGGCGGCGGCGCGCGGCGCGGCGGCGGCGCGGCGGCGGCGGAGCAGCTATGCGATGCTAAGCTAGCTAGTTTTAGTCGTGTGCTCAGTTCAGGCTGGCACGATAATAGTTCATCGGTTTGGTATGGTATCTAACTTTTTGCTCGAATACTAGTTGGGTTTCTGTCTACGGGTTTTAAGTTTCTTTTTGAAGTAACTTGTGGACAACAGCGTAATCGTAAAAAAAAATATCATTCTCCGTAATTTACCTATCTAAAAAAAGTACTCTGTGGTAATTGCTCAGTTGCCACATTGAGATAGGCTATTGAGTTGCCAGATTGACATGACATGACATGAAAAGAATTGTAGTCTGTGGAATTGACAATGACAGCTTCATAGTCTGTGGACAGCTTGTAATAAACATGCTGAAGCCGTGTGATTATATTATATGTCATTTTAGGTTATAAAGTGTAACAAACTCCTTTTTATTTCGTGTATTTGTGAAATAAGCTAACAAAATGGTGAAAAAGAAAATAGATAACCGTATCAGGGTGATGATAGAGAATGGCGTTAAGTTGGGACATCGTACTATGATCCTTCTTGTGGGGGACAAAAGCAGAGATCAAGTAAGTACATTGTTTAAACTACCACGACCGTCCTCTTATTGGTCTAAAACAAGCCCTTAGATGACCTAACCAATACCCAAAGCCCTTTCTTAGAAGAGAAACAGATTTACGAGCAGAACCAAAATCCATGCTCTTAAGTATAGGGCTAAGTCAATCATCTGCCTAGCCTTTTCCCAACTATGTTGTGGTCGGCTTCCAGTCTAACCGGATGCAGCTGAATACCTATAGTTTACAAGAAGTCGCTTCATGTGCTTATCTGACCTTCATAACCCAGTTACTAGGTATTCTATTCCTATCTATGGCAATGGTGCCAATGTCGACTATTCTGCCGCATGATAACCCCAGGTAAGACTGGTTGTCAGGCTTATTGAGCTTCTGACTACCTGTAACAACTGTCAAAGATGTACGAATGACAGCCGGGACCAACCGCTAAATATAAAATTAATAATTTTGAAGAATGGTGTATGAAGCCTTACCATGGCAAGCTGTTTCGTCCATTGATCAACCAAGCTTACCGTAATCCACTGCTAGACATAAGCCGTAATAGATACTGTTCAGTTAAAGTTTATTTCCTAGCCATAATATTTTTTAACTCACAAAATTATGATTTCTTTGCAGGTTCCCATTTTATATGATATGTTAGTAAAATCTACTGTGAAGGCCAGGCCGACAGTTCTATGGTGCTATAAAAATAAAGATGAAGCTATTAGCAAGTAAGTTGAAATAAACATGTTTAAACATGTCCTCACTTGACAGATAAATTGAATAAATATACTTTACTTAACTGACATTAATAAACTAGCATTATGAGGTCCTGAGTTTTTCTGACTCATACTGTTTTTTTTTAAATTAACTTTTGCATTTTTTACTAGTTCTATGAAATTTCTAATTTTATACACAAGTTAAAAAAAATGCTTTCCATCTATTAAAATAGTCAAATAAAAATTGAAATAAATGTTTGCTTTAAGTCACGGCCGCAAGAGAGCAAAGAAGATAGCCGCAGGCAAGTTGGAAGTATCAGAAGAATCTCTGTTTGACTCGTTCAGAGTAGCCACAACAATACACGGACGTTATTACTCTGAGAGTCACACTATGCTCGGTCAGACGTACGGAATGTGTGTATTACAGGTAATGTAGTGACTTCTAAATTATATTAGACACCCATGTTTCAGTAACAAAACTACTTACATGAATGATTATAAAAATTGAATTTATTATATTAACTCTAAGTATGGATTGTAGTACATGTTAATAGTTTCACAAAATAAGTAACATATCTACATACATTAAAATAAAAACCATATCAAAGGCACAGCTATGCTTAATTCTGGTACTCCTGTCTAAGTGCTGAAACCAATATGGTTTTAGAACTCCTAATAATTTGATTTAATATTTTTATTTCAATTGTGGCGAATTGACTAAAACAGAATATATAGAAACTGTCCAGGGTAAAATTTTCAGGCAGTATGTCACGTTAATCCTACAATATGTTTCTTAAAAATATTATGATTAAACACTCAATGATCTTTGACCATGTAGAAAAAAGTTTATAAATAAATAAAGATGACCTTTGGAGAAAAAAGTTTATGAATAAATAAAGATGACCTTTGGAGAAAAAAGTTTATGAATAAATAAAGATGACCTTTGGAGAAAAAGGTTTATGTAATAATAATAATTTCATACAGGATTTCGAAGCCCTTACCCCTAACTTGATGGCGCGCACGGTAGAGACAGTTGAAGGAGGCGGCTTGATTGTGTTTCTGCTCAAGTCCATGGACTCCTTAAGGCAGTTGCACTCCATCACTATGGATGTCCACTCCAGGTATAGTTTCCTTCATATTATTATAGTGTTAAAGTCAAAATATATTATGAGAAATATTGGCCTTTTGTGTGGAATAAATAATTTAAACGTAACCATTTCAAAAACTAAATTCAAACATGCCTTAGTTTGTTGGTTCCTCCTGTAGTTCGAAAAGGGCAGCTTAAAAAACAATTGATAAAAAGAACTCATAAATCCTGAACTATCTTCAACTAGCTGACCCAACAGATGTTGGCCTGTCCAAATTTCAATAATTCATCCAAAATTCTCATAGAAATTGTACTTACTAATTTTTGCGGCAACTGTTCCAATTTTGTTTTCGTAATAATTTGAGGGCCTGCACACTCTAAATCCGTCAACGATGAAACGGGCCCGTCCGATAATTGTGCGATTCTTCGAAATTAGCCCTACATCCGATTAATTAACTTTTTTGGACGGCAAAAACACATAAAGACTCGGGAGTAAGGAGAACTGTCAAATAGTTTTGTCATAATTTTTTTTAGTCTGGGCCCCGGACTAATTCGGACGAAACTACGGACTTCGTGTTTAGGGAGTAGGCCCCCTGATTCGGACTATTTTGAACATTTCAAAACAAACATTTGCCAAAATATGTCCAGCCTTTCTGAAGTGATGCGCGTACCAACAACCAACATTTCATTTTTATTATACAGATATAACTTTTATGCCTCAAAATATTAATTCAGTAAAAAAAAACACTGTTACAGATACTCACGTTTTCACTAACACTAGGCGACAACTAAATTAAAGCCTAAATGAAAAAACTACGCTTGGATTAGCGTCGAAAGTTAAAAATTCAATAGCACGCTTTGTTTAGCCATTCATTTAGGTGGTGCAGATTGACATTGAACTGTTTGTTTTCCAATTGTAAATGAAACAATTTTTTTTGCAGATTCAAGACCGAAGCATACGACACAGTAGTGAATCGTTTCAACGAGAGATTCCTGCTGTCATTAGCTGATAACCCTCGTTGCTTGGTACTGGATGACTCACTGACTGTGCTACCTATATCGTCTAAGACTGCACAAGTTGAGCCTGTTGATGTTGCACCTGAGGTAAACATATTTCATACAAATATCCCATCGAAAAAAGGACGTACAGTTTTCCAATCCAATTTTTTTTTTTATATAAACCTACTTCGGACTAACACAAACGTTTTAAAACAAAAAATTGCCAAATCTCTCAAGCCGTTCTCAAATGATGCGTTTACCAACTTTTCATTTTATATTTGCAGCTGTTTTGTATTTACATTTCATTTTATATTTGTAGTGTGCATTGGTTCATAGAAAATATACGAAAGTGCTGAAGGAGGATTTGTGCACTGCGTTGCCCGCCCCAGTCTGAGCTAGCTAGCCTTAAGGAGTAATGAACGCAATTTAGAAGAAGACTAAAATATCATCATTAATTATTTGCTCTTAGGACGTCAACTGTATAAAAAACCAATTTTTCAAGGAATATTTTTTGTTTGTTTTCAGCGGGTTAATCTAAAATTGACGGAATTGATATCATCTTTATCAGATTCTCCGCCAGCTGGTCCATTGGTCGCGTTATGTCGCACGTACGACCAAGCGTCCGCGCTCGTTGCGCTTATCAACACGCTCGCTGACAAACAATCGAGGTAAGTTACTAGTTAATACTCAGGAAGGGCTTATGGCTTAGTAATAACAGCCGCAAGGGTCGATTGATCAGGTTAAGCTACGCTTGCCGCGGTTGGCCCTTGGATGGGTGACCACCTTTACATACCAAGACCCCTCCGTGGCTCGGAAAGCACGTTAAGCCGTTGGTCCCGGCTTTCATTCATGGATCTTTGACAGTCGTTACGGGTCATCAGAAGCCCGAAAGTCTGACAATCAGTCTTACCAAGGGGTATATTATTACACAGTAACTGGGTTGTAGAGGTCAGATAAGCAGTCGCTCCATGTAAAATACTGGTATTCAGCTGCATCCGGTTAGACTGGAAGCCGACCCCAACGTAGTCGCACATCTGTCGGAAGTTGCGTTGCGTAACGCCAGAATGGACAAGTAGATAATAAAACATTCAACCTTAAACCTTGCACCTAACCGATGTTGCGTTAGTGCGTCAATCGTACTATACTCAGGCCAACAATAAGAGATAAATTCGTAAAATTGCAACTTATACAAGTATAAACTTTAAATTCAAGTACTCTAAGTTGATTTTTCAATGAAAAAAACTATCGACAATGGCATATAATAATTTTAGCTGCAATGGAAACTGAACCATACACAGTTGAGTTAAAGTTTTTAATCCCAAAGCATGAAATTTATCTGGTCTCGTTGGCTTTAGTTTAGTTGGAAGTTAACGAACTTTCGCCTAATGCATCTTCCGTCAGATGTGCGACCTCCCTGAGTCTGAATGAGCCTTAAGCCTCTTGATGTAGAGCAACCCATTCAGATTTTGAACCGCCTAACCGCAAGCAGTCTTTGCTGTTGAGAAAATCATGTAAAGCTGGGAAGGTTGGTAGCTTACAACCATTTAAAATTTGTGTTGCAGCAGTCTTATATAGTCTGCTTATAGATTTGAAAAGTTACCAATTCGTTTTAAGCGCGGTACACACCTTCAGTTTAAACTGTATAGTCGGACTGTACAGTTCAAACTGAAGGTGTGTTCCGCGCTTTAGGCTGTTGTCAGCTGGAAAAGCTGAATACATGTCATGTCCTTCTCACCAAATTCTTACTGCTGATATCTGTTTAATTAACTTTTTAGAATTATGTGAAAACTGTGTAAAAGGTAAGAAATCGTTGCGTTTACAGTTCTATTTATATGCAAATAATACATTGGAAACTTGCAGGGCGTTATTTTCATTGTAAAATAACTGTAAGCATTACGGTTACTTACTTTTTAAACACTTTCACGTAATTCTAAAAAGTTAATTAAACAGATTTTTAAAATATAGCTCCAATTAAATGATAAAAATTGAAAACCACGAAATATGACACTAAATTGCGACGTTGCCAATCATAAGGTATAAACGCTCTTAAGCCGTGATTTGATTATTATTATAAAGTAGTAATATTGCCATATTGGTGTTCTGAACTACATAATTATTCAATAAATATTTTTTTTCCTCAGACCACCTCACTGCCTAACTGCAGCCCGAGGTCGCGGCAAGTCCGCTACCCTAGGCCTCTCGATAGCCGCAGCCGTAGCCCTAGGTTACGTCAACATTTACGTCACTTCCCCTCACCCTGAGAACTTGATCACTCTGTTCGAGTTCTTACTGAAAGGATTGGACGCTTGTTTATATCAAGAACATATTGATTACAATATCGTGAGGTCGACCAACCCGGACTTTAAGAAGGCGATCGTAAGGGTCAATATTGCGAGGAACTCGAGGCAGACTGTACAGGTGAGGTTATTATAATTACCAGTTATAGTAACTGTTTATAATTTACCGGACAATTCAGAGAACTGAATAAATAATGAGTATATTCTTGTTTTGATTGATATGATATTACAAGATAGTAAGCTTGTTACCAAAACTTAGCTTGTCGACATGCAATAAAATGTTGAAGCCAGAATGCGCATATTTTGCACTCCTCACTCCTTATTGGACTAGGATCCGTAATGATGCAATATGATCTTTTTAACCGACTTCAAAAAAGGAGGAGGTTCTCGATTCAGAAGTTCTATTTTTTATATTTGTTACCTCAGAACTCCGTTATTTATAAACTGATGTGGGTAATTCCTTTTTTATTTGTAAGGATATACTTTCAGATTGGTCCCATACAAATTTGGTCAAGTTCTGATGAGTGGTTATTGTGTTAGCTGCAATAATACGTATTTTTTCTACTTAGTGTATGCTGATGATGTTGTAATAACTTCCTGTCACTGTTATTTACATTGTAAGGAGTGCTATACCACTTTTTTTCGACTAGATAACACAACCAAAAAGTAAAAATAAAAACTTTTTTCCAAAAAAAATACCACTGGCTTCCAAAAAAAAACACTACGAAGTAAAAAATAACTTTTATTTCGGAAGTCGGTAGCAAAAAACTAAAATACAAAACCAAACCGACCGACTAAGACCGACTTATGAACTTGAAGTTATTTTTCACTTTAGTGTTTTTTTTGTAAAACATTTTTTTTTTTATTTCCTTTTGTGGCCATTAAGCGGACAAATATCGGTAACCGCTCTGAGCACGCTTGCGTTCAAACTCAACTCAAAGCATTTATTTCAAATAAACCAATTACAGGCACTTTTGAATTGTCAAGGGGTCGGTCAGTCAGAAAGATGAAGCTAGTTGCCCATTCCAAAGCGTAGTAGGTACCTATGGAGAAGAACGGGCAAGAAACTCCATGGACACTCTTTTAAATCAAAATATTGTTACAAAAAAGTGGTTACATCATTCATGTTGTAATTATACATGTGAGAACGATGTAGAAACACGTGCACGTTAAAAGCGTCCGTAATAAAAAGATAAAAACAATTATGGAATTAAAATAAGCCGTGGCAGCTAAGAAATGACCAGTGCCTACTGACGGCGCCCGTTCACGAACATGACGTATGGATCAGCACCATTCAGCTCAACCATTTTGAAGGGAACTCAATGATCCAATACCCGTTAACAACGTCATAATTGAAAACCGTTATCGTGTTCACCTTGTATGGTGAAATAATAAATTAAAACTCGTAAAGAAACGCCCACTCTCACATTACATTCCATCTTATCTTACTCACTATCTCACACATTTACAATATGATTTTCCTTCTTCCAGTATATAACTCCGGACGACCACTCGCTCCTATCAGCAGCCGACCTCGTCCTAGTAGACGAAGCAGCCGCCATTCCTCTCGTCCACGTCTCCGCAGCCGCACAAAGAGCCCCATTAGCTCTCTTGTCCTCAACAGTCTCAGGATACGAGGGCACGGGCAGAGCACTGTCGCTGAAACTGTTCGCTCAGCTTCAAACGCAGCACAACGCGCCCCCTCCCGTGAGTAATAATAATCATGTTTAAAAAATATGTAATTAATGTGTAATGTTTAGTAAAAAAACAGTATGATAATATTTATTAGAACAGTCTCCATAGGTGACTAGCCAAGTACGCAGGAGAAGAAAAAAAAGCAATAATTAATGATTTGATTTAAAGAAAATAAAGAAAGAAAAATATTTTATTTGGGACACGCACAGGCAATATAAACAGTAACAATAATAAAAAATAATGGAGCATTTAAAACTAACAAAATTAACATTAAAAATAACTAGAAAATAAATATATTTATATTTCATATTAATAGTGCACAAGTGTGTGCGCTGGGCCCGCGTGGTGGGTTACAGCCCACTCCCTCTCACAGAGAGGAGGCCTGTGTCCCAGCAGTGGGAATGTTAAGGGTGACTATGTGAAGTGTGTGTGCAAACACAGTTACACTCTTCTGTTCCTTAACTCTCTCATAGTCAAATCTACAGCCAATTAACATAATATTTGACAACAATAAATTTTCACTACTAAACTCAAGTTCAATAATCATTAATTCAATAATTAACAAAGTATCTTAAAATGACAACAATTTATTACTGAAGTGGTAGGGCTGACATGATTTTTTGTTGAGAAATTTGCAGACTGATTAAAAACTATGCAATATCAACAACTAAACAAACAAGTATTTGTGTTGCGGCTAATATGATGCCGGCAACATTTAAGTAATACAAATTGATTGTAAAATATGTTGACAACAAAACAAAAACATATTACTGAGACAAAACAACTTTTATTAACCTTAAATTTGAAGATTTACACAACAGCGTAAAAAAATACATAATATAATACCTTTATTCTCTTCCCACAGATAAAACTAGAAGAGCCAATCCGGTACCGTTCCGGCGACCCCATCGAGTCCTGGCTGAACGCTCTCCTGTGCCTGGAGGCGCCGGCCGCGGGCGCAGGCGCGGGCGCCCCACCCCCCGCGGCCTGCGAGCTGTACCGCGTCAACAGGGACGCCTTGTTCTGTTACCATAAGGCGGCTGAGGCGTTCCTGCACAGGCTGGTCGCTATTTACGTGGCCAGTCATTATAAGGTGAGGATTTTAATATGAAACTTTTTGTTTTTGCCATTCTATCGTTTTGTGATGGAGCCTTCTCTCTTTTCCGTCGTTTTTTTCTGCCTCCACTGCCATGTCTCGGGCAGACCTTCACCTTTAAGAGCTCCCAAAAATATTATTAATCTATTTTATTAATTAATTTTATATAATTACACACTATTTTTAATCCATAGAACAGTCCAAACGACATCCAGCTCCTAGCGGACGCGCCTGCACATTGCCTGTTCGTGCTACTGGCACCGACGCCGCCCAACAGCACTGCAATGCCAGAGATACTGTGCGTCATACAAATGTGTCTCGAAGGCAACATATCTGACAAGTAAGTACAGGTTTCTTAATTATATCTCAAGGCCTAGACTCTGTATGATAAGGTATGTGTGACAAAGGTTCGAATCATGACATCCTAGCCGTGTATGAGGTCATGAATAATTGCTCCGCTTGATTATAAAACTAGAGAACGCAGAACAGAGGATTTTCTGATGTCATTAAACACTTAATTGCTACTGTTGTAAAGTGTAAAATTGTACGAATATCCATGTATACAACAAACAGGGGCCGTACTATGACGTGTTAACACCATCATGATTCCGTTGCGAAAAAGAGATAGTGCTATCGGTCATGTATAGCTCCGTCTCTCTTTCACGCTGGAATAATGATGGAATAATATAATAATAATAATCCTGGTCCTCGGGCGGCCTCGAGCGCACTTTATTTCATTTTGTAAACACAGACACCATTATTAAGGTTTATTATTGAATCATCTGCCTAGCCTTTTACCAACTATGTCGGGGTCGGCTGCCACCAGTATTTTACATGGAGCGACTGCCTTTCTGACCTCCACAACCCAGTTACTGGGTAACACGATACCCCTGGCAAGACTGGTTGTCAGACTTTCGGGCTTCTGACTTCCCGTAACGACTGCCAAAGCACAACGAATGTCAGGTATGTAATGGATGGTTACCCATCCACGGACCAACCTCGGCAAGCGTTGCTTAACCTCTTAAGTTCAACCCGTGCGGCTTTTATTGTTAATTTAGCTGCGAGCGCCTCTCGTCATAAAGATGCCTGTATTTGGCACCCCTATTACGGGACCCAAACACGGATGCTGGAAAAGGTACAAGAAACTTTCCTTAGATACCTCTTCCAAAGATTATACCACTTATTGCCCTACCGACTATCTTTTAGGGGCGTTGGGCTTTAACTCGCTGGAGGTGAGAAGAGGTCTTGATCAACTCAGCGTAGCCAGTAAGACTTTACGGGGACGTATCGATTGCCCAGAGCTCCATGGTCTTTTCTGCCGATTATTTGTGCCCGACAAATACATCGGGCACCGTCAGAGCCGGCGGCACAATCTGTTTGCGCAACTGCCAGCCAAAACTGTAGCCAGAGCCGAATCCCCAGTCGTAGGTCGTAGTCGAAAGGTGCTGAATGCCCTTCTGGCTGCCAACCCTGAATCTGGTGTGTTTGCGGATGAATGGATTAAAATTATGCTTATGTTTCTGGTGTTCTGTGAGAGAAAGTATGCAAGGGAGTCTACTGTTCCATGTTAGTTTTAAGGTTATTTCTATTTGTGTCAACGTAATTGTAATTTGTCTCTATGTTACTTCGTTCTAAGTAACTATAAATAAATCAATAAATCCTCTGCTCTGTGTTTTCTCTCTCTTTAGTCTGAGCGGAGTCTAATGATGAGCTGTTCTTGAAAAGCATAGAAATGTTTTCTTCTTAAATTGAGAATGGCATATACACGGTGATTTTTAAATCACTGTTAACCTTTTAGGAAGTGAAATTACTCATTATTATAAACAACTTTCACTATAGGACCAACTACGAAGTAGCAAAAAAAAAAATACATCTGTTTCATACATTTTCATCAGGTAAATATTGCATTTTTGTATGAAACAGCTGATATTTTTTTCGACATTTCAGAACTGGTCTCATATTGAGTGTTGCTCATAGTCGTGAGTACTTTCACGCCCTGAAAGGTTAACAGTGATTTAAAAATCACCGTGTATATACAAATGTCTATATCTATTGTCCTGTAACTTTGGGCCAAGTTACTCAGGACAATAGACATAGACATTTTCAATAATAAAAGCCATGTTCTTTTACAGGTCAGTCCGCGACAGTTTAGGCCGCGGCCGCAAGGCAGCCGGCGACCTGATCCCCTGGAACATTTGTGAACAGTTTGGTGATAAGGACTTCCCCAAACTGTCGGGAGCTAGGATCGTGAGGATAGCTACGCATCCTTCTTATCAACGGGTACGTATTTATTCGTATAATGTAAATGACATTTCGTGGTTGGATATATTTGTCCTTTAGTTGTACACGCATCTTTTGGCGCGTGGCGCCGCCATCTTGTTTGTTCAATACAATAACGCCCTCCTGCCAATGTCAATTAGGCGCCAAAAGATCCTTGGAGGTACCCACAGTCCGTTCCAGTTATTTTACCTCTGAGTTTGCATCACTGTCAAAATCCCAGTGGTCTTTATTGTCATTGCAATAACGTTGCTGTTGGCTTGCCATTGACAAGTCCGTCACATTCAAAATGATCTTTATAATCGTGACCATAAGGTTGCTATTGGGTTGCTGCTGTCAGGGGTAAAATAACTGAAGACATGAGTGGATGAAGGTGATATGTCACATTTTTAGATTTTCGCTGTTCTATGCATGGATGATGGTGTTATGTACATACAAACAATTTAAAACCTTAAAACAACCACGTTTGTGGCTATTTTAGAAATTCACTAGTCGATGAAGGTGTTATGTACACTATTATTTTTAATCAATATTGGAAGAATGTGGTATGGGCACTTAACATTTTTATGGATGCCTAAAAAGTAAAAAGTTAACTTTTCTGCAGTGGATGAAGGAGCTATGTGCTGCACATATCACTTTCATTCATAATACGGCGTCAACATTCCGTTCCGTTCATTCCCGCTCTTTTGTCAATCGGACGCACGAGCACGCACGAGTCGCTTGTTGTTGTCAAAAATACTTTAACGGTGTTAATAAATCGATATTGATAACTCACAAAAACAAACAAATTTCTACTCCAAATCCAGACTGCAGGGGCAAGCACCAGAATCGTCCTCACAAAATGGATGAAGACGTTGTGAACCGTATTAAAGCAAATATATCGAGTTTGCCCGCCGAACAGTCCCACTATTCTCGTAATAAAAATAAACACAAGTTATATCTTTCTCCCCTTTTGAATATGACCAAGATGCATAGTCTATATCTGGAAATGTGTGAAAAAGAAAATTTAAATGCGAAGTATAAAATCGAGAAGACAACGTACAACAAAATCTTTGTCACAGAATTTAATTTATCTTTTGGATACCCAAAGAGTGATACCTGTGCAACATGTGATGCTGGGGACTCAAATGAAGAACATAAAGCAAATTACTATGCAGCTGTGGAAGCGATGCAAGCCGACCGAAAGAAACCTAAACCTACATGAAACCTGACTTGATGGTATGCTTTACATTACAGTAGATAATGATGCCTTTGCCAAAATTAACTACATCCAAGGCATTCTATCTACGATAAATCTGGCTTTATAACTTTGGTATTCATGTTATAGACGGCACATCCAAAGAAGAAGCTGTTTGTTGTACATGGACTGAAGATATAGCGGATCGTGGAAGTTCAGAAGTCGCAAGTGCACTCTTGAGGTTTGTGGAGGTAGATCCAAGTTGCCAAGGTAAAGATCATTTGATAATTTGGTCGGATTCATGTGCCGGACAGAACAAAAATTTCAATTTAATATGTCTTTACCAATACTTGATCTAAGAGGATATTTTAAAATCATAGACCACAAATTTCCCGAAGTGGGACATTCATATTTGGATTCGGATCGAGATTTCGGGAGGATCGAAAAAGTGCTTCGAAAAAATGATACAATCTATGCACCTGAACAATACCGAACCATTATAAGCAAAGCTTCACGAAACAACATAGTTATTGATATGACTGACCATTTCAGGAAAATAAACGATTTGCAAGTTAATTTAAATTTGATTAACAGGAAAAAAATACTAATAATGGCAAAATTAGTTTTAGGGATGGCGTGAAATGGATCAGAATTGATGAATACGGTTCATATTTATACAAAGAGTCATACGACGAAATGACACCTTTCCAAAAAGTTGATATTTAAAAAAAGGGGTCAAATTAATCCAAATTTTGAGGTGCCACGTGTGAATGGCAAATATGGTACTGTGTCAGTTAAAAAAAGCTAATATTAAGGACCAACTAAAATTTGTTAAACCAGAATATTGATATTATTAACAATCCATTCTTGGAGAAGAATAACGTTTACTTTTTAATTTTTTTCTAATTTCTTAAGTAACTTGTCTCCTTCAGACTTAATTTTCTTAAATTGATTAAAATATTGTTTTGCGGAAGAAGGAGTTATGTTCAGTTTTTCTTAAAATAAAGTAATAAAAATACATTTTATTCTTTAATTTCTCCCCTATTTTAAAAATACTAAACGGTTGGCGCCGCCAGACACCCTTTTTAGATAAATACATTAAAGGCGTTTTGAAATATCCTAAAATGTTTATGCGAAACTTTGAACTCAATTTTCTCGAAATTAGAATTTTGCGACATATCACCTTCATCCACTCATGTCTTCAACTGTAAATGGAATGTACAAGGGATTGTCATATTTCGAAATGACGTAAATGTTTGTAACAAAACTTTACTGCACTGGAAAATAAGGCTGTGTTTTGTGGTGTCAATTTGTTTTAGTGATGTTGAAATCAGACAATGGTGCCGATTCTCTTGTCACAAATTTCTCCTCTAAACTAGATTAAAAATCACCAAACTTAAGTTTATTCCTGTCAAACGACGTTTCCTAAAGTCATAAAGTGACACATCTTAATTATTTTATAGTTTGACAGCACTAATGTCATTTAGTTATTCAATTGAGGTGAAATATTATATAATATTATCTATACATCAAAGAGTACTTTCTATATACTGAAACTATACATATATATTCAAACAGGTACGGAATAAAATTAGTTAATTAGTAACATTTACAGAGCACCTTTCTCTACTAGTTCTTGAAAATTTGGATGCTTGTGAGTTTGGAAATCATTATGGATGCTTATGTGATTGCAGCTGTGGTCGACAGAAAGGTAAACAATAAAAGTATTGTTATTAGAATACAATACGCAATGCATTCGTTGCACCTAATGACATGACCAGACAAACAGACTCAGACAAATTCAAGATTTCCTTGATAGGGCTTTCCAACGGCCGCGGCGACGAGAACACCGGAGATTATCAACTTACTGAACGAAAAACCGGATTTATTTTCTCGAGAACATTTTTATTAGTAAGTCATCTTTCTGTCGCTGAATTAAATAGCAAGATAATCATGCTATCTGAATCAATTTTTAAATGCTGTAGTTTGTCAATTTTAATAATATTAAAGGTTTTTTTTCTTATACCGAAACCGAAAAAATACCGTTGAAGTTCTAAATCGTTTTCGATGTACAACCCTAGTAAGAACACATTTGTTACATATAATAAAAACAAATACATGTTATTACATCTTCATCTATTATAATATAACAACAATACATATAGTTTTACGCCGTCATTATGTTCCCTGTATTTAATTTAAATCATTATTAATAAACAATTAATGATAATTATTTGATATTACTCAGGTTTGTTTTGCACTTCGGATCATATCGTTCACTTTCATTCACTCCTTATTTTAATTTCCGACAAATATTGGTCTACTCAGCTTAGTCATTGTCAAACTCGATTTTAGTTGTGTCAAAAAGGTTTAGAGAATCTTGTTTGCAGTAGCTCATAGCCAAAAATAAGATTTTTTTGTGATAGTTTAGTTTAGTTCGGTGTACGAGAGAATCGGCACCAATGTCCATTACAGCATTTAGACTAAACTAGTTAATTAAACTGCAATACCACCATTGTTAGACCATAAAGGCCAACGCACTTTTGGCGAAGACACCAACCTCTGCAAATATCAACCTTACCTCCGTTGAATTAAAGACGAAAATAAACAAACTAAACAGCGTGCGTTTATCCGCTATAGTTCTGTCGTAGACTAGTGTTAAGTTTATTTTATTTTCGAATTTATTTCAACTTGTCCAAGTTTGGTATTTTTTGGCAATGAAAAATATATATTCGCCATATTGACACCGGCTCTAAGAAATTCCTCAAGCTCCTTACACATTCACTTAGTGTAAAAGAGAACATTAAAACTTGTGTAGCCAATATGCGTTTTAACAACATATTAATAAGCCTCATTTTCTCTCAACAGATGGGTTACGGCAAACGGGCCTTACAACAGCTAGCCGCTTATTACTCGGGCGACGTGCCGTGCTTAGACGACGATCATTCGGACGACGACGACGCGGGCGCTGGTGGCAATAGTAACACGTTACAGACGGAAAATATCGTGCCGAGGTAAGGAGTAAAGGACTGTTCATTTTTCTTGAATGCTTGACTATTTTAACTAAGCACTGATTGAAAGCAGCCGTTGTAAATTGTAGATTTGATAAATTAAAAATGACAAAATGCATATTTATTAACAAGTTCGGCAGTAAAAACGAAATAAAAATGAGGTATAAATAATATTTAAATGGGTAATTAAATAAATAATTAAGCAATAAAATTACTGAATGGGTTGTTACGTGTGGGCAGATTCCAAATCGGTAAGAAATCTGACTTGGAAGTAGCGGTTGGTGACAGTTCTAACCTAACCCACTTGGTCAGGATTCCCTAGCTTCGTTACTGGCACCAATTCGGCTCGCGACGTGGCTTGTCTTGGGAACTGCAAATATAGCAGTTAGTAACAGTCTGCGTTAGTTTTTCTAACCAGTCGTCATTTGAATACATAACGCTTTATAAATATCGTCTGACATTGCACACAGCACCATCTAGTTCCAAGTTAAGCACTTAACACTTAAGGCTTGTGTTATGGATACCAGATGGTTGATACACTACTTAAATAATTTTTTTTTTCGTAAATACATACATATTATAAATATACATCCATGACTCGGTTACAAATGTCAATATTCATCATACAAACATTTGCCCCTACCGGGATTCGAACCCAGGACCATTTGGTTTCGCTGACTACACTTAGCCACTGTAGCCACTACACCAAACGTGTCGTCCAAACGACTCGCTTTACTGGATTACTTCGTACTTCTTAATTTCATCAACCAATCTAAAACACAACGTTTTTCCAGAGCAAAGCCACCAACATTATTAAAACGTCTATCAGAAGTGCGTGCGGAACACCTGGACTACCTCGGCACCAGCTTTGGGCTCACCGAGGAACTGCTGAAGTTCTGGAAGTCGCAGAAATATGTGCCTGTTTATCTTAGGTATGTACTAACAAAGGATTAAAAAAAATGTAATGTGTATTATAGTACTTCGTTCCACCGATAATTCCGATCCTACTTATATGCTTGTGAATTTCTAAATTAAAAGTTTTTATTATAATTGTGACGTCAGTATGATGCGAACTTTGCATGTGGTGATATAGATGCCGCCACATACCTCAACAGGGTCAACAACACAGGAACAGGGTGTAACGTTCACTCATCCTCCATCGAAAAGGGAGGATCCTCTCCGACCAGACGGTTGTCGTGTCTGGTGGGCTACTGCCTGATGATTGTTGTCGACATATTGTATATATGCTAGTTGCGAGGTGAACTCTGCTTGCGCGATGCAGGATTCTGCGTGACGTCAGTGTGATGCGTAGTTCGCATACCGGCCACTTATCTGTAGTGACATTTCCTAGTCTTATCTCTCAATTCGTTCGTTCGTTTCTCAGTTTTGTTTCAGTCGTTATTTTTTTAAATGAATGCCGTATGCTCAAGTGTTTTTCGTGGGGTCTGAATGTTTGCTCGGTTAATGAACTAAGGACAGTAGGCTCGCCCCTTATCAAATATAAGGTGTGAAATGTGGGTTTGTACCTAAGGTAGCCCGCGAAATTCAAATTTACTTACTTTTTTTGCAATTTGCAGGTCAGTATCAGGTTTTATTTTGAACAAAATATGATTCGCGACCGTAACAAATATGGCTTTACAGAGTTATAATCATTAGAATCTGCAATATACATGATTTCATGAAGTAGTCATTCAATAGGGCAATATGAACTTAGAGAGATGTATTGATGATTTTTATGATTATAATTCTATAAATAATATTTGATGCGGCCGTGAATCATATTTAAATCAACATACAATCTGATACTAACCTGTAACATGCAAAAAACGTAAGAAAAATTGAATTTCGTGGACTTACCTGACGCTTTTGCCTTAACGTCTCTGCCTACCCATCAGGAAATATTATGATGTCTCATGTTTGATGTTATTATCTATCATCCGCAGTCAAAAAACAAACGAGCTAACAGGCGAGCACTCCTGCATTATGCTTCGTTCACTCCGCGACAGTGCATGGTTGAGTGCATACAGCGCCGACTTCCGACGTCGACTGTCCCGGCTACTGGCGCGAGCGCTCAGGAAAATGCCTGCTTCACTCGCTTTAACAACACTTGTTAACGATAACGTGAAGGTAGACAAACCTGGTAAGTGTACCGGCTTAGTGTTCATACTCACGAGCGGCACGCGTCAACGGCAGACGCAAGGGAATAGGTCGACAACATAGGCGCCTCTACGTCGCTTGTGCAAAAACTATAATGATTTTTGTTCAGAAACTACAGAATTAGATTTATTCTCAGTGTCAGCCAATAGATTTCGTTCTGCTTTGTTAAAGAAACTCAAGGATTCCAATGTATAGTTGTTTGAACAGTCTTGTAGTCTTACTCGCATATATTGTTTATTAGTAAAGTTATATGAATTGTATATGCTGTGGATAACGGTGTGAGTTTCACATTTATATAATATCTTTGTTTATATTATTTGCGCAGATATAATGTGTTACTGTTTGTTTGTCCCAAATAAATAAATAAACGTGCCGCTCGTGAGTATGAACAATTACTACTCAATTATTTATTAATTTATTGCACAATGTACACTTGGGGGTTTATTTAAAAACGTTGCTTAGAGTTAAGAGACGTTTAAAGGTTTAAAATATGATGGTTAAACAGTCGCTAATCATTACTTAACTTTAAACAACGTTTATAAATAAAAAGGGACGTTACAGACTAAGGGCCGGTTTTTTGATACGTAGTTAACTCAACCATTAGTTAAAAATAGTAACTAATGGTTAAATTTTGCCAAAATTATCCACCAATTTTTTTTTACCAATGGTTGAGATAACTACGGGTCAAAAAACCGGCCCTAAGGCTAGGCTAAACTAATGAGTACTACATGGCCCGGCTATACCGCAGCAAGTAGACTTGTAACTAGTTTAATAATATAACATAAAATATTGCTTATCAATTACTATCACAACATTTGTTAGTTGATACCTTCTACCAGACTACAGGCAAGCAGGCATGACGTCGTCCGTCTGATCTTCTGGGCCAATAAAAATTATGTATTATTAATAATAATAATAAAACATTTATTTCAGGCTACAATGGCCCATAGACATATACCTTACAAACTAACATATATAAAGTACTTAAATAAAACAAAACTTGTGTTAATAACAGCTTAAAACTGTGTTAGTAGCACTTCACTAGCTTGTCCTTGAGCTATCCTGTGGTACATGTCCGCGGAAGCGACGGAACACCACGTCCTGCGGCCAAAAGTCTTCTTCCATGACGAAGGGCAGATAATAATTCGGTACCACGAACGCCTTGAATTTGACGTTGCGGTGCGACTCCAGTAACTGCACCCTCGACATGTACCTCGTATTGAGCCTATGAGTCCCACTGCAGGTCAAATGCCTCCCTTCCCTCTTTCAGCTTTACCCATTGCCTCTTCAACTGTAACTTCAGGGCCCTATACCACAAACTTTACAATATACTATACAACTACACTACTATACTTTACAATTCATGGGTGGAGTGATCACAATCACCACCCTTGGACAATCTGTTTGGTATCGACAGAATCCGTTGCGTGAAAATTCAAACAAATATTCTATATTCTTCTCAAATTCATCTCTACAGCTGTAACAAGGGAGCTAATAGAACAATATCTCTCCGGACACGACCTCGCTCGACTAGAGGCGTACTGTCGTCAACAAGCCGACTACAGACTCATCACGGATCTGTTGGCGCCGCTCGCCAACCTCGTGTTCCATACTAAGACGTCGGCGAAGTTAGATGCTATACAACAGGTGAGTAGTATTACGTTTTCTTCATGTTTTTACGGCGTAAGTAACTCCTACATCATCCACAAAAAAGCTATACAGCCGATCTTGAACTTGACTTGCTACAGTTTTCGAAATCGCATTTTATAGAGGGTCCAGTAGGACTGCATAATTGAATGCAACGTAGCTACCAATCGGTTTCATTTTTATATTTTACTTCTTTCTTATTGATTTTTGGCAATTGTGTCAATGTAGACACATCTTATTTATATAAAGAAAAAGTAATATTTATCTGTTGTGCCCCTTTAAGACTATTGATCATTTGCGAATCAAAATATGATGGTATTGGATCTCACGAGTACAAACTTTAGCCACAGTGATTGCTGTGTCTGAATTTTCGGAGAGAAATCTTTACACGAACACGACTTTACATTATGTTATTGTAGTATAAAGGATGGTTTAAACTTATATATTAATAGTCGTAGTGAATAATTTCTTACATTTTATGCAGTGATCGGATAATCGGGCGCTAATATACCTAAACTTCACTTTTATTCCCACGAAAGAATAATACGGACATACCTTTCAGAATCTCGGATCCCGGAATCGTTTGAAATTCCTGAGATTGCTACATAATGTTACCTGCATACAAAATATAGTTAAAACTTGTTGTGAAAAAATATATAAACATTTTTTTAGTGCTCTGTTCATATAAAATACAATAAATTTGTCGATTCGATCACTAATCGTAATCTGTTAGATAGATAAATCAATTTCCCCTACTTGACCACATTGTGCACATATTTTTTTATTGATATTCCATTTGTTTTGAATAAAATAAAGATACTAAATCAAAATAACCACTGCTATAATTTCATTAAGTTTGTAATTACAAAATTGTTCAATCCTGGGAACCCGGGATTACTTATTTATTCAGAAAGGATTGTCCATATTATTCTTTCGTGGGAAGAAACCGGTGTTTCTTCTTAATCGGGCGCTTATACTCCGTGACTTTTTAGTCGTCTTACAAAGGTGGTCCACTCAATGTATCCGACATTAAATACCTCTAGGCGCGATTATTATTTTTTACCATTAATTAAAATAATAGGTACAAAGAAAAATAAATAATACATTAGAAATATGAAACATCCTGTTAATAATGTTTACGTATCAAACGGTAGAAAATACCTACCCAGCGCACGAGTCGAGTACTTAGATCATTCCGCCGCGCTCGCAACAGGGTGTTTCTAATGACGTCATACGTCATAATGAATAATATTTTTCTTTTTAAATTATTCAAATTTCATAAATACCTATTTTTACTTTTATGAACGTTTAATAATCATTGTATACATGAAGTGGGCTGCCGTTGTAAGACGACTAAAAAGTCACGGTGTAGAAGCGCCCGATTATCCGATCACTGATTATAAGTAAATAAATATGGGTGTCCCATTCTAACCCAGTCCTAACCACAAAAAATACCACTTTCTAATAAAATCCTTCTCTTCCACAGGTCCTATTCATAGCAATGGGCTTCCAAATGAAAGACGTAGACGATATAGCATCCGAACTAGGTCTACCAGGCTCCCAGATACTGGCGAAGTTCTTCGAAGCTTGCAAGAAGATCAACACATCTCTAAACGCCGTTCTAGAAGATTCTGCAGCCAAAGAAATTGGTATAGAAGATAAGAATACGGATGATGTTAACATGGGACCTGTGAAACAGAGTCTCCAAGATGAGTTGTCTAAAGCAGCAAAGGTAATTTATTTAGGTGTTTTTGTCGTAGCTGTTGTGTTGTGGTTTAGAAATAAATAATTACTGTTTTCGGTAATTTTGGTTGTTTTATTTAGTTTTGAGTATTTCCTAGTTGTTGTTTGCCTAGAATCTTTATAATAATGGTCTTGGCATTGATATAGATTGCATTATAATAATTATCTTGTCTTTATGCTGCCACTAGTTGTAGAAGCAATATGATTTTTAAATTTTCTTGCAGTCTGACGCTAGAATTTGAACAGTCAATGCGTTAGTCATAAGGCACAATACCCCAATACCGATACTTATAGTTCCCAATTGCTGTCATGTATTCCGGTTTTGCGCTTTTAATAACCAGCAAATTATAAATCTGTCTCGCCAGACTAATATTTTATAGGACACAATAAAAAGACTAAACATTATAATCTCCAGGACTTGGAACGCAAACAACGTAAAGAGCTGTCTCGTCTGATGGGTGAAGATCTCGCTCAGTACCGCATCAAGGGAAGCGACCTCGACTGGGGACAGGCGCTCTCGGGCACCAACAAGAAACAACTGGTGTCTGTTAAGAGGTACGCAATATTTATTACTGTAGTTTTAAGTCTCTGTCCCTATAAGTATCATAACCCTAAATATACGCATTTTCGAATTTATGCTCTTCCTCGATATTTGTTTTGTTATCACTGGCCCTGCAAAATATGTGAAGCTGCAATTAATAGTCTGTTATGATTTCAAAATATGCGTCCCATAAACACCCCAATCAACGCTATAGCGTGCTTCAAATTCAATTATTTCCCTGTCTCCAACTGTGCCAAATTGGCAAAAGAACGCGCTTTGTTGTATCGGGTGATACAAATACTTGAAATCATCATCTGCGTAGCCTTTTCCTATGCCTTATCCTATGTTGAGGTCGGCTTCCAATCTAACCGAATGCAGCTAAATACCAATATTTTATATGGAGCGACAGCCCATCTGATCTCCACTGCCAATTGAGAAAAGTAAGACTTTGTCAGACAATTGGGCTACTGACGACTCGTAACGACTGTCAAAGATCCACGATTGATAGCCGGGACCAACGGCTTAACGTGCTTTCCGAGGCATGGAGAGGTCTCAGTATGTAAAGATGGTCACCCATCCACGGAGCAACCGCGGCAAGCGTAGCTTAACCTGGTCTGTCGACCCGTGCGGCTGTTATTACAAATACTTGATATGAAATTAATTATTCGTTTGCTACCACTAAAAACTTAATGTCTTAATTCCTAAAATAATAAATACCTTTTTCCAGCGGCGAGAAGCGTCTGGGTGACGACAGCAAAGAGATCGACGACCTCATAGAAGCGCACTCACAGAAGAAGAAGAAGAAAAAGAAGCATGTACGGAACCAAGAGTAATAAACTTTGTTGAACTTGTTATAAATGTTTGTTTTATTTATTGTAGCTTGAAAAGCACATTAAGCAATCGGTCCTGGCTGTAATTTTTATAGATATTTGACAGAGAGGGTTACCAGAAGGCTGAAATTCTGACAGTCAGTCTTACCAAGGGTTATCGCATTACCCAGTAACTTGGTTCTGGAGGTAAGATAGGCCACCGCTCCATGTAAAATATTAATATTCAGCTGCATCCAGATAGATTGGAAGCCGACCATAATTGTGTATAGAATAGAAAGATGATGAAATGTTGCTTTAAACTTTGATCGCAAAGATTAGAGCATTGTTTCTAAGAGTTACCACAAATTGTATGTGCGTTCTATCCTTTTTTTTTATTTTTTTTGAGGACGGGAAACCATCAAATGACCCCTCCCGCACTGGGTGGAGCGGAAGGGAGTGTCAGACTCTTACTGACTAAAACCCACCCGTGTTCCTTCCTTGGCCCTTTATGTTCCGGGTCAGCGGTACCCCTTTCGGATGATCCCGCTTTCCCGGCAGGCTTGGGCCCTAGTGGGCCCCCTCTTCGATGCTGACATCTCTTTGAGGCGCGCGTGGAACACGTACGCGCCGTCCAGCACGGGCCTGGTCCTGATCGGACGGTGAGCTACCCATTACTCACCGCCCGCAGGCCCGCGCCTACGGTGGCCGGGAGTCGTCACGCGGCTCCCGACGCCCGGAGCGTCCACCGCGGCGGCTTGGACGGGAGACTCTCTCCCTCTCCCGTCCCGCCACCTCCTTCGCTAGCATGACTGCTTCGCAGAAGGAGGCGACTGCCTCCCACTCCCCCTCGCCCCGGACCATGGCTTGAACCAAGGCCGGGCGTGAGAGATCGCCGCCGCTGCCGATCGCCTCTACGAGGACACGGCGGTGCTCCGCCCATGCAGGGCAGGCCCCCACCGTATGCTCCACCGTGTCCTCGGGGCGATCATCGCAGTGGTGACACCCGGGCGTTTCCTCCCGCCTGATGATGTGCAGGAACGTCCCGAAACATCCGTGTCCGGTGAGGACCTGCGTCAGGCGGTAGGTGAGGACGCCGTGACGCCTCTCTAGCCACTCCTCAAAGAGGGGTCTTACCGCCGCTATCGTGGCGTGCCCTGCGCTGGGTTGCGACAGTCGCTCTTTCCATGCCGCCATGAGATCGCGCCGGAGGTCCGTCCGCTCCGCCGCGATTTGCCGCGGAAGCGGGGTTTCCCCCCGGCGTAGTGCCTCCGCGCGCCACTCATACAGGCGCGCGAGGACTATCGCCTCCAGATCCCACGGCGGCAGTCCGGCAAGGAGGCTTGCCGCCTCGCCCGAGATAGTGCGGTAGCCCCGGATCAGCCTTACGGCTACCACCTTTTGGGGCGCGTTCAGATAGTGGGCGGCTCTCCGCCGCAGTGAACGCGCCCACACCGGGGCCCCATATGTAGCCATGGACCGCACGACCCCCGCGTAAAGCCTCCGGCAGGAGGCGTTTGGACCCCTCAGGTTGGGCAGGAGCCGCTTGAGGGCGGCCCCAGTCCGTTCAAGTTTGGGGGCCAAACGTCGGAAGTGCTCCACGAAGTTCCACCGGCTATCGAGCACGAGTCCTAAGTATTTCATCGTGGACTCGACGCCGATGTGAACCCCTCCTGCCGTTAGTTGGGATCCCGATGGTGGCCTGTTCCGGGGCCCATGGAAAGACATGGCCTCGGACTTGTGCAAAGCCACCTCGAGACCCAACTGCCGGATCCTCTCCACGACTATCGCAACCCCGCGTGTCATCGCGTCGGCCGCCGCCTGATGCGACCTCCCCTGCGCCAGGACCAGCGTGTCGTCAGCGTAGCACACCACGCTGACGCCATCAGGGAGGTCGGCTCGCAGCACCCAGTCGTAACCGATGTCCCACAGGAGCGGCCCTAGAACCGATCCCTGTGGGACGCCGCACGACATCTCTCGCCGGTTCCACTCCCCATCGCGACCGGGGTAGATGACGGCTCTGTCCGTCAGATATGCCTCGACTATTCGACGGAGGTAGGTTGGCACCCGGTGATACCGGAGTGCCTCCCCAATGCAACTCCAGGGCAGGGTGTTAAATGCGTTGGCGATGTCGAGTGACACCGCCACAACAACCCCGCCCCGAGACACCGCGTCCCCCGTCGTGAGGGCTCTAACGCGCATGATGGCGTCCACCGTCGAGCGCCCCTTGCGGAAGCCGAACTGACTATCCGCAAGATCCGGCCCCGTCCTCACCAGGTGCCCGACGAGGCGGCCTGCAATTACTCTCTCAAAGAGCTTGCCGACCTCGTCGAGCAGCACAATGGGCCGGTATGCGGACGGAGAGTCCGCAGGGCGCCCTGGCTTCCGAATGAGGACCAGCTTACCCGTCTTCCAACGGAGTGGAAACTGGCCTCTCTCCATACATGCGCTTAAGAGCGCCTCCAGTCGAGGCCCAAGAGCCGTCGAGGCCAGGACCCAGGCTTTCCCTGGCAGGCCGTCGGGTCCTGGGGCGGTATTTTTGGCCTTCAGCCTACCTACCGCCACTCTCAGATCTACCCCAGTCACTTCAGGGGTGTCGTCGTCGTCCGCGTGGTCCGCTTCAGGCACCGCGAGCGGCGGAGCCATGGGCGGGGGAGTATGCTCCCCCCGTGAAGGGAACAGAGCGCTCACCACCTCCTCCACCAGCTGGGGGCGGAGACTCTGCGTCAGCGGGGGGGCCCAGGTGCGGAGTTTATTCCGCACCATTTTGTAAGGGCGCCCCCATGGATCTCCGTTCAGAGTCTCCACCAACTCCTCGCGGGCCATATATTTGGCCCGCTGGACAGCCTCTTGGAGGGCGGTCTTCGCCGCTCTGTATCCCTCGTACAGCTCCGCCTCCGTTGCTTCCGCATCCGGAGGGCGGATGCGGAGCCTACGGTGCCTGGAGTACAGGTGTCGCACTGCGACGCACGCCTTGCGTAGCGTCTCCAGCTCCTGCGACCACCAGTACACCTGACGTCGGGCGCTTCCTGGACGGACTCGGGGCATTGCCACGTCGCAAATCTCGGACATGGCCTCCCGGAACCACTCCGCCTCATCGTCAATATCGGCAGGCCTGTCCGGTGATGACACCCAGGCCTGCACGATCGAGGCTTCCAGGAGTAGCTCCCGGTCCATCTGCTTCAGTGCCCACCGCGCACCACTCGGGGCCTGTTGGACCGGCGCGCTAGAGGTCTGGGCGGAGACGTCGAACCGGATATACCGGTGGTCGGAGTAGGTCTCCACCTCCTCCATGACGCGCCAGTCAATGACACGCTGTGACAGAGCGGGGCTGGCAAACGAGATGTCCACCACAGACTCACCCCGCATCCGCACACACGTAGGAACAGAACCCCGGTTTAGGACGACCAGGCCTGTCTCCAGAGCCCAGTCCTCCACCATCCTGCCCCGCACATCAGTGTAACGGAAACCCCAAGCCGGATTTTTGGCGTTGAAGTCCCCGAGCACTAGCACGGGGAAGCGATGGTACCCGGCGACGACGACACTTAACTCTGTTAAAGAGTTCTGGAACTCGGCGAGAGTTCGGCTCGGAGAGAAGTACACTCCCATTACTACTATCTCCCCGAACCGTGCTGCTACGCACCCCTGTCCCTTCGTGACACCTTCGAGGGATGGGTTGCCGGCGGCGGCCGACGAAATTATGGTCACTGAGCCGCTCAGGTCCTCAACCCAGTCATCCCTGGGCAGGACAAAATACGGCTCAGCGACCACGGCAATGTTAATCGACCACTGCGCCATGCTCTGGAGCAACAGGTCCTGAGCGCAGGCGCAGTGGTTGATGTTCGCCTGGAGGAGTCTCAATGGAGCCGTTACTCCTCCATTTCAGTCTCCTCCCGGGTGGCGGCAGTGGCGGCAACGGTGGCAGTGGCACTGGCCGCGGTGACGGTGGTTGTGGCAACGGCGGCGGAGGGCCTGCCTCTCCTCCTGGTTCCGGCGGGTGGAGCGCAGGACCTACTGCCCGCCCGGTGATCGGCCGGCTTGCCAGCACCCGCACATGCTGTGCAGTGCGGCGCGGCTTCGCACGAGCCGGCCTTATGTCCGGGCTGACCGCAGCGGAAGCAGAGAGTGCTGCGGTCCACCTCCGAGGTGCACTGGACGCCAACGTGGTGCCCCACATGGCATCGGAAGCACCTCAGAGGTCTGGGTTCCAGCAGTTTAACCTGCGCCGAAACCCAGCCCACCAGAAGCCTTCGGCCCTCCACAATCTTTTTCGCCGCCGTCACGGGGCAGCTTACCGTTACGGTTCGCATACCCGCGGGGTCCGGACGTATGGTGCCCGCCTTCACCTGGTCGGCCAGACAGCCGCCCGTCCTGACGACGGCGGCTACCACCTCTCCCTCCGTTACGGAGTCATCCAGGCCCAAGACTCGCATGTCTGCGCACTTGACGGGCCTGGAGACTCGAGCCTCGTCCGCATTGAGGGACGCCCTTAGCTTCTCAGCTAGGGCGTCAGCGGTGGGGCCACTCGTCACACCGGGGATCTCCAACATGCGGGCGCCAGTTGCGGTCACCCTGTGCCGGAGGCCCTCGGTGATCCCGAGCTCCTGGAGGTCCACCGTCTCCCTCGCCTTGGTGAGCACGTCACGGTACGTCACGCCCCTCTTAACCGCGTCCGGCTGTAGCGTGATCACTACAGCCGCGGTCTTTGGGGCGCGGAGCCTTGCCGCGACGGCTCGCTCCTTGTGGCGCCGCCTTTGCCCCTTTTTTCTGGCCGCCTTGGCCGCCTTCTTTTTCTGCCCGACCACCTGCCACCCGGCGTCAGTCGTGGGAGATTCCTGTGGCCGGGAAGTAGGCTCTGGGGCCTGCGCCTCCCGTGCCGTCCTGCCCTTCCTCTTTAGAGCCCCAGCTGGTGTTTTGCTGGCCGGCGTCTGCGTTGCCGGCGCCGGGGCTCCACCGGCCGACGCCGATTTTGCCTGGGCTCCGCCTGCCGACGCCTGGGCTCCGCGTGCCGACGCCGGTTTGGCCGGCGGCTGGGCCCGGCCAGACGACGCGGGCTTAGGGGCGGCGGCTCCCGCAGCAGCCGCATACGAGGCCAGCCTCGGCCCCGGTGCTGTCCTGCCCGCTAGTGGTGGGCGCAGGACTATGCCCTCCAGGATGGAGAACCGCGCCTGGAAGGCCGCCAGCTCCTGCCGAACCAGATTGAGGACCTGGTTCTCCTCCGGAATGGGCTGGCTTGGCCGAACGGGCTGGCTTGGCTCCTGTTCCGCCTGCAACTGCCCGCTGCCGGTGGCCTTCAGGCCAGCCAGGTCCTCCCTGAGCCTCCCATTCTCCTCCCAGAGAAGTTTCGTGGCGGCCGTCAGGCGAGCGACCTCCGCCCGCAGTTCGGCCACTTCGCCGCCCGAAGGCCCGTCGGTTTTGGCCGCCTCCACCGCCGCCATGATGGAGGCCGTTGCCGCGACCACGGCCCTGCTTTTGGAAGACTTGATCTTCTTCAGGGTCACCTTCCGAAGCTCAGCCTCCACTACCTCCTTGAGGCTGGTTGTACAGGCCTCACTGTCATTGTCGCCGATGTCGTCGGGACCACTCGACAGGCTCGCCTCGTCGCCCGAGGGCCCCGAAGCGACTGCACGACCATTCACCCCCTCCTTTGCGGGTTCCTCCGCTAGCTCCGCTGCCTCCCGGGCTGTGAGCCCCCTCCCCCTGCCTCGCTCTTGGACCCCCCCTCCCCGCCTACCGGTGGGGATTTTTCGAGCCGAGGCTCTCTCGCCATCAGAGGACGACCCCTGGCCGTCCACTGATCTTGGCCGCTTACTGAAGAACCTGATATTCTTCTTCTTAGTTTCAGCGGCCAACTCCTCCGCGCGGCGGTTGCTCAATGAGCCTCCCGTGCTCGCGCCACTTGGCGCGGTGTCACATTGTGTTGTCTTACATGAACATTTAGGTGTCGGAAAGCTTTCTACTAGATGGATACCTCAGAATCTGACGGAAGATCAAAAACACCGTCATTTGGATTGGTCGGTATAGTTATTATACTCTTTGATTGGTCGGCCGCTCAATGCTTGAAAAGTATGACGGAGGTGACTCGAATACTGTATATGACATCGTTACAGGTGATGAAAGCTGGATATATTGTCACGAACCCGAAACCAACAGACAATCTGCGCAATGGATGTTTCCATTCGAAGATTTGCCGACAAAAGTAAAGAAGGGCAGAAGTCAAGGGAAAAAGATGATTGCCTCATTCTTTGGACGGACGTTATTTCGCAACAATTGTCCTAGAAGATAAAAAGACTGTTACTGCAGATTGGTATGTCAGCCATTGTTTACCAGTTGTCTTTGAAAATATTAGACAGCAGCGCCCAAGAAGCAGGATTCTCCTCCACCACGACAACGCTCCAGCTCACTCCGCCAGAAGGACTGTCGAATATTTGTCTATCGAAAGTGTGGAGTTAGTAAGTCATCCTTCTTATAGTCCTGGCCTGGCACCTTGTGACTTTTATTTATTTCCAAAAATAAAAGATAAACTTAGAGGAATTCGTTTTATCAACCCTGAAGATGCCGTGACTGCGTTTGATAAAGGCGTGGAAGAAATCCCTAAAGAAGAGTGGGCCCACTGCTTCAGTCAATGGTTCCATCGCATGCGAGGGTGCTTAGAAAGGAACTGAGACTACTTCGAAAAGCAATAAAAATATTAACAGGCTTCTACATCATTCCGTTTTTTATTTTCTAAAAACTTTTAGTGTGACCCCCGTATTACTAAAAAGTGGTAGGTGGTGGTGGTGGTAAGTTTTTTCGAGTTCACAGCCTTTTAACACCTAGATAGACTTACTTCTACATGGTCCACTGCCTCTTGCTCCTGCGCGCGGCTCTCGGCGTGATGTAGGTACGTAGGTATCGTAAGTAAAATCTATCGATCTTATTACAAAACAAGGTTTTTCTTTAAACATGGTTTAAACCATCGAGCATGTTTTTGAAATTCTTATTTCTTATAATATACAGGGCTATTAGTAAAACACCATCAACCTCTTAAGGGGTCATTGTACTCATCATTTTTAAATTCTAGTTTGTGTGGTCATAGGGAATGTTTCAAAATCCGTGTCGCTTTCCACCCCCTGGTGGCAATAATTTTGAAAGTTGTGACGCTCTCCCCCAATGGTGGACAGCGAGAATAATTATTAAAAGTTGTTTTGCTGTCCCCCAGTAGTGGCCAAACAAGTGGTGGACATCGGGAATAATGTAATAATTATTTATTTCAAAATATTTTTTAGTTTGTAATGCTCGTCTAGTGGCAACCACGGGTCTTTAAATGTCTTATCTGCGGATAATGCAGTGGACTGCAACATTACTATTTAAAGTTTTGTTAACCTTATGTACTATATAATTATGTTGTAGTTGTTTATTATCCTCGAGCCGGGATCTTGGTAGTAAAAGTGTTAATAAATAAAAATAAATCAGCCCTAACATTAGTTCCCACTGCCGGGACACAGGCCTCCTCTCGGTGAGAGGGAGTGGGCCGTAATCCACCACGCGGGCCCAGTGCGGGTTGGTAGATGTCACATGTTTTTCGAATTTTTGTTTTTCGTATATGCCAGTTTCCTCTCGATGTTTTCCCTCACCGTTTTGAGAGCAGAGAAATACAGTTCCTTTTAAAAAAATGACAACTTAGTCCGGTCTTAGGTTGTCAATTTTGTATTAAGAACTTTACTAAACTTTAATAAAGTTCGAAATATAAAAACAAAAAACGACGAAATATAAATATAAGCAGTACCTTTGTACTCAATTTATAATTATGTCTTATCTCATGTATTTTATTGTGTGTACATAAATAATAAAATAAATAAATAAATAAATAAATAAAAACTGGCTCGAAGGTTTAGTCTCTGGTGAAAGTTAGATCATGTTTTGTATTAATTAAGACGGTATAAGTTCTGTGTCATCGCCGCGTCGAGTCGATGATACTTACACTATACTACACTACCATACCTATACTATATGTACCTAGGTAGAAAGGTGTACAAGCAGGAAAAGAGATGAAGAAAACGACAGGTTCAATAATAATTTCTATAATTATTGTAATATAAAAAAGTGTTGGTAGTTATTCAACCCTTGGAATAGACAATAGATATTTCCTCTTAAACATAACAAATACGAGTGCGTGCGATGCGGCCGGGGCGGGGTAGCCGCGCTCGTAAAAAAATATCATTTTTTAATCCGACCGTGCGCGCGCGTCGTCTCCCCTGCCGCACCGCCGCACGCATACTTCTATACCATTTTATTACAATATAATGTGATCTAAGAAAAATAATATTTTCGTCTAACACCCGATACGGGGCGTCTGGTAAACAATTTTATACTATAATTTGTTTGTCCCTTATTTTAATACACGCGTTCTACTCGTTACAAATGTACGTAACATCGGCTCGAGCCGCTAGGAGTGTTACAGCGAAGGCCCGACGTCGCTCTGCTGGCTCGCGCCCGCAGTTCCTGTGCAGCTGATGGAACACTTCACATATTATCGCAGTCAACACGCGAGCTCCGACCTCCCCCGGCGGGCTCACCACGTCTCCATTTCATTCCCCACAAACCCGCCGCGAGAGGCCGCCACTTACATTTGCTCTATTATTTGTTAACATACGAAGACCACCTCCGTACTTTACGCTATCATATCGAGAATAAAAACATCCACTACAAAACATAATTTAGAATATCATTAACATTAGCTGCTAGTATCGTTATGTTAAACGTTATGGGTTTCGTTAATTTATACATTATTATTTTCTCACTTTGACTTGCTTTCTAAAGTCGAGGGAAGGGAAAGAAGGAAGTGAAAACATACAAATATAACAGACAAGTATAACAGTTTGTAGATACACACAATCTTGCTAAAGCTAGGACGCTTAAAATAGAATGTTCTTATAAGTATAAATATTGGTGTTTATGATCCGAAAAGTATCCCGTAGTAGATAACTTTGGCTAAGCGAGACGACACCGCGGCGTGCGCGTGAGACTACTAGACGTAGATACATAGGTACAGAGTAATTGAGAAGGAATTGCACTTAGGAAGGATTCGCGACTCTTGGCACTTTGACTTACGCTAATAACTTGTCTCTGACATGTAGAGTAACTCAAGAGATAGGACAGTGAGGAAACGTGCAATGGAAAGCGATAGTTTGAGAAAGTAGTTGATTATTTAATTCTTTTAATTGATTAGAAGCGCTGGGCCGTATCTAGTGAACACTGTTTGCGTGGTGCGTGCGCGACACTAGAACATAACGTGAACATTGACCAAACACGCAATACTCGATACATACGATTCACTACGTAACTAATTACTTTCACTTGAGTTAATATATTATAAAATATAAATATACTTTTAAAACGTCAAGAATTTGAACTTATTGTACGTACATGATGATGTAAGCAGTGTACAGCGTCGGCTCGACTAGTCGCCACTGCGTGCTCTATGCCTACATTGTTTGATTTATTTACTCGAGAGACACAAAAGCAAATGTACTAGACCTTATTGCCACACTTAGAGTTATTGCTACGACATATACGTATCATATATAATTGTAAATATAATCAATCACAACATCCAATAAAACAAAAAAAAAATGTTTAATTATTATTGCATTAACAAAGGTCAACTATAACTCGGAAGGGGTTCTCAGTTATACCACTGTATAATCTCTCTACATTAGTGCGATTAGTGTACAGTGCAGTGAATACCAGAAATACTGCGAAGTTAATACTTCAAATCGACATCGATGAAAATAACGTTACACATCTCTTAACCGCGTCTCAAGATCGAGAGATTCCAAACGAAATTGGAGCTAAACGATTTGTCACTAAGGCACAATTTAAATTTCCCATTTGAACTTTATTTAAATCTAAAATAAACGAATTCAATTCCCCTTCTCACACAAAGGCTGTGTAGACGCGTGGTGGTGACTTGGCCATCGCTAGCCACTCTGAGCCACTTGGTACCACACATATACTGCCAACACGTATCAAAATCACTGCAAAAATATCCAATGTGCGTTGTACGACTTACTCGCTCACTATGTACGACATTCAGTTTAGAATCGCGTCGATAGTTTAGAATATACAACGTTAATGTTTTAATGGTTTGCTTACTGGTAACTTATAATATACTTGCTTGGTGTATAAAATTGCTGGCTTTTGTTGCAGTTATGTTACTATCTTATTGTAACATATATGTTTATAGCTTTGCGTTGGTACTGCAAATTAAAGATGACAACAAACTTTTAATAATTAAGCTAAGCAAAGATATAATTGTATAATAATGTGATTTAACAGACATAACTTTAAATATTTGACTAAGTGAGTGAGTTGACTGTGTTTGAAGCTCTTAATTGGATACTAAGTACAGAACCACTACTTGAGTACAAAACTTATGAAAGTTTAATCTTACAATTGGTGTTCAACTGAGGGTACTAGTTTCGATATAAAAATATAATTTCTCGCAAAATAACGCTTGACGTCAAAGAGCATTAATTAAAGTTTGGAATTAGCAAAATTTTGTCTTAAACCTATATCTATAGTTGAGCTTAGGTATGGAATCGTTGACAGAGAAACTAGAAGACTATATGAAAAATCAAAGGGCACTAGCGAAAAATTTAAAAGAACTTATTCTAACATTTATTGACCTGGAATCAAAGTACCGTTGCTACGAGTTTACCGACATTAATCTGGAGTTTTATCGACTCACGTGTGGCTTGTTTAACATAGTTCATATTATTATCCTAATCATCACAAGCAATCTTCGGATTTACACATTTTCATCATAAAATTGCAACGTGTGAATGCTGCCTTAGTAACGCTGGGGTGATGTGCTTATCGGAGTCATGTGACAATTATTATGGGGTATTACTAGGCGCGAACGAAATAATGATGACAGCAGACGCAAGACGCGCCGAAGCCCGCCACCCGTGTTTAAGTTGCGTCGCAAAAATTAAATAACGTATCTATCTACTCAGATAAGCACAGCACCTCTAGTAATCCTATGCTAATGTATTAACGTCAACTATAAATATAAGTGCAAGTGAATGATCTCTATAAATAGTATCTAATTTATGAATATATCGATCGCTGCGTAAACATATTTATCGCAAAACTATATTATTATTCTATCGTATACAAAAGCGCGTTGCGTTAGGCCGTCGCACGCAAGCGGCGCGTGCGCGGCCCTCAGCGTGGGAGCTTGCAGCGGTCCAACACGAATCTAACGACGACACACAGACTACTAGAATTACCTACACTTATACGAGCTTCATAAAGAGCTTTATAATTGATATAATCTTTGCATACTGGTGTTTGTTATACTGTGGACTCGGTACAGTGGCGATAGTCGTAGGCAGTTTAACATAACATTTTGGCATTCCTTTATAACTCCCAATTGTTTTTACCATTCCCTTGACGCCTACTTAGTGGAGTGGAAGCGTATGCTAGCGCATATCTCCGGTATTTAAATACCTGGAAGCGACAATATCGTACAGTGCTTGCCACCTCCAGTTAAGATGACTAAAGTATTATTGCTTTCATTTCCTATTTCAGTAACTACATACCATTGTACTTATGTATCCTTTAACTTAATCTAAAGTCAATATTATGTATTAAAATCTTATTAATAAATGCAGACAATCAGCTAATAACCTTTGAAGGTAACTCTGATCGTTGAACTAAAACATTCCGAGGAAGCAGATATTTTAAATATAATAATAATAATATTTGATCTATAAATATTTCTGCAATAAGTAGGTAATGTTTCGATTGGTGTTTTATACAGGTACATCGTATTAAAGTTATGTATCCTACTTAAGTACAGTTGAACAGATTTCTATACTACTTCTATACTAACGTAAAGCGTGTCCCGTCTCACATAGATCGACTCACTCTCGAGCCACTGTACAGAGTCCGCAGTAACTATACTGCATAATAGTGCTTCAAAATTACTCTAAATCGGCTGCTGAAAAAGACACTTGCTATAAGGCATTGCTGATCACATCTGTGCTGAACGACAATATTATTGCGACGATAGCTTGTCCGGGACCACACGCGAGCTGTGGCCGCAAAGTGTCTCGAAATGGCAAAATTGACGAAAGGCATTTTGTATTACACTATCACTAAATTAAAGCGTCCGTATCATATAAAACGCGATCCAAACTCACTGCGACACAAGCTTCCTTCCATTCACTATAACTAATATTTTCAAAGATCTGAATTGACTCCAAATTCAAAAACGTCTACTAGCCACACACCCCTCTGAACAAAAAAGGATAAGGTAAAATAAAGAAACAAAAA
Organism: Brachylomia viminalis; assembly: GCA_937001585.2. Lineage (NCBI taxonomy): Eukaryota > Metazoa > Arthropoda > Insecta > Lepidoptera > Noctuidae > Brachylomia > Brachylomia viminalis. Next base: position 23,989,090 of record OW443294.2, on the reverse strand, counting down.
TAAATCCATACATAAAAATGAATGTATTCTATTATCAATAACATAAGGTATAGTTACACAAATAATAAAATTAGAGGAAAACAAATTTATACATAATCTTAACGCGAATAAAAAAAAAACAAATTATACATGCTATCAACACAAGAATGGTATTAAAAAAAAGAAAACAATATTTTACAATTTCCTAAAACAATCGCCTAATGCTTTCTAACCAGCGCTCACTTGTTCATAGACTTAGCATAATAATCGTCAATTTGGTTTCAATTTTAGGGCTCATTTAATTGAGATTTAGGATCCACCTCAAAATGGTCAGAACATACTACACATCATGTGCGAGGGAAGTTTTAATGTAACTAAGTAATCCATCGACATGGCTGGGAAGGAAGAGCAACACTATTATATGCACGTGTGAACCATACTAGGGACTAATAGTAGATAAATAATTTATAAGGTAAGCCAGTCAGTCGGCTGAGTATGTACTATAAAAGAGTCAGAGAATTGATAAATTCAACAAAAAATTGAAAGTTTGATCTATTAAGTAATTAATAATTTTCATAATAGATTAATAATTTGTGGATTCGTAAGTAAATAACTCGATCACAGTTTTTTTTTCTATGGTAATTTTGTGATACTTTTAATAATAAGGCCAAAGTTATAGCTTAATCACAAAAAATAAGCAACAAAACATAAAATAATTGTATTATAACTCACTAAGAACTAGATCGATAACAAAAACCAAGTACATAGACGCGAGTTTCCAAACGAGATGCATTTAATGATTTTTGATTAGTTAAAATAATAATAAATTAAAAATGTTTCGTAAACGGGTCAAAACGATTAACTAATGCCAATTGTTTGCAAGACTCGATAATGCCAGATCTTTGATACAATGCCTCGCAATAACCTCTACAATTTAAGTAAACTTCGCTTCATGTGCAATAAAATTAAAAGTAATACAATGCCACATTAATAAATAAAATAACTAAAATTTAAAATAAAACATTTGTGCGGGATAGTAAGTACCGATGGTGACGAGATAAAGTCAAATGTCGCTGCGAATATTCCGAATTAAGACCAACAAAATTAACGTAACGTTAAATAATAAATCAGTACGTTCAGACGTCCGCTGTATCTACCGAGTCTTCGTAACGATTGTGTATAGTGTGCGAGACGAATACTCTGGACTTCAAACTCTTCGCGTTTCTCACACGGAAGTGTTCGAACAGCCGCAGTACTATCCAGTTGCATCTTAAGATTTATCTCACCTTATTAAACGGACGAAAATCTTAACACTAACTTACATGTTTTAACACACTTGACAATCTAGTACTTATGTAGTTACAGCGAATGCTCGAACATTCACGATAACTACAATCTGACAAGTGACAAATTACAACTATAAAACTAATTTATAACTATCTCTAATTGGAATATATCCCGGCACTATTATTGTGATGTTTTCAACTAGAATTTGAACGTGTGAAATGCAACTGAGAGAGTACTGTGACGCTGGGCACGATACGTAGGTCGGTGCTCAAACGTTTTGTATTATTGCTATATTGAGCATCGGTTGTCTACGATAACGTGGTTCAAGAACACTGCAGTGTGTACGCTGAACGTACGAATCAACAAAATAAACTAGTATTAAGTAGAGAAGGTCTGCGCTGGCTCGTGCGACTCAACAGCGGGTAACTAGCGTAGGGTAATATAACAGTTCCGCGAGAGATTTCTTCAGGGGACCGAACGCGTTAACACCTAAACTATAATATACTAATAACTGATCGCTGCAAGCTCATCTACAAACATTTACAATAACCACTTCATTTAAAAATAAACAAATGGTGAGTTCATTGAACAGGATCCCGTGAACTAACAACACTCACGCCAGGCCTCACACATCCGATCACGCACCATTATACAAACGTTATTATGTTAATTTCTCCTTGTCCGCTTAGCTATAAATATAGTTTACATATTATAAATTAAAATATAGACTGAAAACTACACATTTCTTACAATATACTATGTACAAGGCATCTCTTGTCGCTCCTTATTAACGTGTGACCGCGCGCGGCCCTGCGCCCTCACCAATCTTACTATAAACGTTCATACAAAAACCTATCTGGCACTAACATGTATATTCATTACAAAATGTATAATATAATAATATTATGTATATACAATCACAACATAAATTTGATAAACAACCGAGAGAAATAGGTAACAACTTCGTGTTTCGGACACTTAGTCGCAGAGTCAAATCTGTTTATGTCAAGCATCATGTTGTACTCTTTAAAAGTATTCATTAAAAAATATTTGAACTTTATTTGTAATTAAACGAAAGAGTTTTTATTTATTTTGATTTGTTCTGAATTGCGCTTCACGACGAAACAAATATGTTTCATGATTTTCATCCTCCATTGCGTCTTGAAGGGTATAGTGGAATTTGCCTATAAACGAATCTAGCTCCCCTAACAGAGTATTTATTGTCACTCCAAAATTTTTTAAGAAAGCGATGATCAGAGATTTATAGACTGTCTTGATCGCGTACATCATTTCTAAGCGTACAAAATTATATAGACCGCCATTGATTATATTCGTAATGAAACTACCTGATTTGTCCCCAAATTATTTGATATGTATACGAAAAAATGTTTTATATTAAGACATGACAATAAACAGGGTTTTGCTCAATCATTGTTCTGTAATTATTCAGTTATCTATGACGTAGACGAACACTTCTCCAGGGGCCGTACTATGACGTGTTAACACTATCATGATTCCGTTGCGAAAAAGAGATAGTGCTATCGGTCATGTATAGCTCCGTCTCTCTTTCACGCTGGAACAATGATGGAATTAACATGTCATAGTACGGCTCCTGGAGTTGTTCGCTAGACGCTGCGTTACTTTGTGCGGCGCAGAGGCAAGACGTGCGCTACATTACAGTCGCAACTGCGTATGTTATTTAAATTAAGTCCTTATTCAAAATGGAGTTGTTTTTTTCTTCTAATCTTCTTGCAATAAATAATGTTAGAAAACTTTCCGAAGCAACTACATATGACTTTTATTCAATAAAACAGCCATTTTTTTAAGTAATCGGCTAATTTCCTTGTATCGATTTCAGGTAGGACAATTACGATCGACGTAAAACGGCAAGGAAAGCATACATTAGAACGATTGCCGAAGTTTTATCAAGCTCACGGTAATCATTCTAATTTATACTTTATTACAATGACATAGGAATTACATTGCAATGACTCACTAATGGTTTTGTGGAATTTGCTGTTTGTAGTAAGCGCCGACGAGTCGTCGCTGGTTTTAAGACCCCTTTCCACGTGCAGTCATTGTTCTAGGCAATCCCAATGGAAGTATATAAGTGCGGAAGTACTTTTGCGTTAAGTATCATCTCTAAGTAGCGACCTTAACGTTTCATGAGGTAGATGAAATATGACGTCATTTTATTGTCACAATCAATTTTGATAAATTATTTAGCCTGGTCGTCCTTACACCAATTTGTTAATGCACCATAAATCTTGTTGCCTTTAAGTAATTATCATAATTTATCTAATCTAATTGGTGTTGCATTCATCCAACTGTTGCTCAACACGTCTTGTCTTAGCGCCGCACAATAAATATTATAATAATTGATATATTTCAAAATTGGGTTTTAGTTTGTTGGATCGCCCCGTTACATCGTCTAGGAATGACGTTGCGTCGCCATTGCGCTATAATTATACATCTAAACTAAATTAAAAATCAAATTACACGTAATTCACTCGCGTAAAGGCTCCCCGCAGACAGTAGCGACTCGATGCTGGCAGAACAATTTCCATGTAGATTTCATAGAAATTGTTCTACTAGAGTCGCGTCGCGCCTGTCTGCGGGAGCCTTAAATCAACACAGCGAAAGTATAAATCTGTAAGTGATTGCGAAGACCTACAAATGATCCCATACATGTTGAGATATTAATAATATACTCGATTGGCCCACATGCGATCAAAATATTATTTTTGTCGTATAACTCCCATTACACTAAGAAACGAGCAATTCGTATTATGTGTTCCCGACAGTAAAATATTTCCATTGATAGGGAAGTAAAACTACAACGAAAAACACTTAACATATGATTAATCTATCGCTTATATAATACAGAGTCGGTAATCAAATCGGACTCGTCGCTGCCCGTTGCCACGCAACCATATCTTATTTACAAGTTTCTTACAAATTTTTACACTTTGCTTTTTGGTCATCGATTTGGGAAGAGAACGAAATGCGAAGACGGTCGAGTTTAGCGATGTCGTGGACGCAGACCGAATGTACTGCGAACATGGAAGCTACCACAACACAACTCTCGCGTTCTTCTGTCGCTTGCGTTTTGATTGTGTTTAGAGTCGGTTCCATTGGTTTTCGCAACGTTTTCATCCGTAATTTCTGTCACGAGGGCAATGCGAGGTAACCAATGCATCAAAACCGCACGTTTGTAAGATTGGGATAACTTCTAAAGCGTTGTGGGGATAACGTTGTGCCAACATACCTCTCTTCGTTCAATATTGCTGAGTTTTAAAACTTATATCAGAAGACGCCGACCAACAACTGGTGATCTTCTAATAAATGCGAACACCAAGCCACGTTACACAAATCATAGCGATCGAAGCATGCATACTATTTCCATTGAACGACATGAGTGATTATCATTCTCATTCGTTCAATGAAACTATAACTACATATTTGCACAGTCAAATCGCTACAACCATTATACAGTATGTGACGAATCAGGAATTATATTTTTTGGCCTGTTTTAATAAATTGCTTTCAGAGTTTTGCTGTCAAAATATCAACGCCATCTTTGCATACACGTTTCAACTTAGGATATGTTCATTAATCAAATCAGCATTTTTCCATTCAACTTTAAAAACCAAACTTGTAAGCGGTTTATTATTACACGCCAAAACGCACCAAAACTATTGATTCACATTCAAACAAATTCCCAATTTCTTAATTACTTAACTAAACATAAGCAAGCCATTTTAGACATTCACATTAAAATTCAATTAACATTTCTGACCAAAAAGCGCTTTCCCAACCTTTAGTCAAACACTTAAAAACAACATCCTTTACAACCCAAGTGATCACATACTGTACACACGACAACACAACATCACCCCTAGCACAGTTACTGACGTCACTTCACGTCACTTCACGTCACGTCACGTCACGTCACTAGAAGCAGCGACGTATAAAGTCCCAGTGTTTGGCGCGCCGTCACTCGCGTGGCGCGTTCTTGAGGAGAGAGATGGCGTGACGCACGTACTGTACGAGGTGACGGAACGTGGACGAGAGGGAGAGCGGTCCGCACTTGCGGTCCACTGCTATGAACAGATCTGGAAGGGAAAAAGACGGTATTAGTTAGTTGATTTTGTAAAATGTTGTGTTGTTTGGTAAGTGGACATGGACATCTGCCACCAGAGGCATTGCAAGTGTGTTGCTATCACATATTGTTTTCACTCAGAACAGATGGTCTCGTTTGCCTGTATTTGTATTTAGCGTTAGCCTCACAAAAGTGACCACTCTCTTGAAAGAGACAAAGCGACTGTGCGGTCAATACCTGTCCCTTTTCTACAAGCCTGTAATAACAAAAGCGCGTGTTCTAGTATTTAATTAAGATGAAAATCATGGAAAATTACAATGACTATTAATAGAAAAAGTAGTTATTTTTCTATGTTACTAATTATTATTATTTCTAGACTTTACCGACTTAGGTTCGAGACTGAAAGATATCTTTTAATAAATATTTTTCAATTCATTTGAGTCAGAGACGAACAATAATATCGTGCAATTATTTTATTGTTGGTATCTGGCTCAAATTAATACCACCCAAACGATCTTCAATATTAACTTTTATCTACATTGCGCAATGAAATTGATCGTCTAGGGTCGGCCTTGTACGAATTTGCCTTAAAGATAAGGCTAGGGCTTCCTTTATCAAAATAAATAAACAAACAAAACAATATAGAGCAGTACATACCTCTATTAGCCCTAAGCCTGCACAAGGAGTCCGCTTGCTCCCACAGATCATGCGCGACATACAGGAAGGCGTAGTACTTGTTGAGTAGCAACAGCGCCTGATGCGCGTGCGCAGGCACGGAGTGCGCCAGCGAGCAGTAGCCTGATGACGCCGAGCCCGACCCCACGGACCCCACCGACCCCGCGGGGGACGGGGTCGGGGACAGCGGGGACACTGACTCGGCTAAGGCTGGCTGTAACAAGCAGAGAGGCGGGGTTGTAGTATGGGAGGTGGGATAGGTACTTAAAATTAAGGCGATCGTAAATTAAAATGCGGCATTTGTTAAAAAAAACTGAATAAAGACGCTCCTTTTTTCAGGTTGGTTAACAATTTAGCATTTAATACTCTGAACAGTAACTATACCCAATTATATGATTTAATTTCTGAGGTCCATTATGACCTTCACTATTATTGGTGCAATACGTATTTGATCTGTATTATAATTATTTCTTTATTGTTCAGAAGACTCAAGTTTAATAATGTGAAAATATGAAATTTAAAAAAAAAAAAAACACACCTGGCCTTCTAAATAGTGCCCCGTGCATTTTCACTTTAGGTTTAAAGGCCTCAAACATCAAAATAATTATTGAGCCAAAGAAAAAGTTTTAATGTCGTTTTGATATCGACATACTGGCCGTCCTTTTTTGTAATCATTGTTCCAAATTTGAATTCACTTTTTGTTATAGACTCTTCACAAAAATTGCAGGGTGCCTTAATATTTATTTCCAGTATTTAGTAGTAAATTATTAACTTTCATGTAAGTTATTCTTACCTACGGGAATCGAACCCTATTTAAAAAAACAAAAAACATTATAAACTGAATACTGATTCATCACTTATCACTTAAAAGCAAATCAAACTACCAACTTACTACAAAAACTGAGCAACAAAAAAGTCATTTATGTGAAAAAATCATAGACATAATATTGCATATATTGGCAATGGTAACATAACGGAAACCAAAAACAAATATGTAATAATATGTAGGTTTGCGAGTTTTCTTAATATTTGAGCAACACCTAAGCACAGCACACGTCTTCATCGTGTATTACAGAAATAAACAAATCGACGCCTTAAGAGTGAAAACCTCGTATGAGTAAAAGAGGTAACTTTGCAGGAGGAAAAAAAATTTATGTTTTTTTATTAATTAATATGGAAATTTAACCAGCTTTTATATCCAGAACTGTTCGATACTATAAGATTGCGACTACATTGCGAGGTTTTCCTCCTAGAAACGCAATAAAATAAATTTGAGCAAAAATACATTCCCGAGGTTTTAACTCAAAGGCGACGAAATACGAAAAAAATGCGCGTCCAGCTGCGTACACGTGATAAAAGTGAAGTGACTTCTTACAAAATAAAGAATAAGAGAGATTTAGTGTGAGAGACAAGAGAGAGTTATATATGTTTTCTCTCTCATGTAATGAAGTGTGCCTAAACGTGATGCGTCCTTGAAATATCACTCTCAATTCAAGCCAATTATTAAATCGCCGTCTAAAAAGTGTCACTTCAAAAAACTGTCAAAAATAGCACATGTCAATACTATCTTCGTTGTTATTCGCATTGCCAATATAATTAATAATATATCTAAAGTGTATTTCACTTCACTTGTCTATTTTAGTAAACAGTTACGACATAAAACAATAACATTCCTATTCTTCAATGGTTAGTTCAAAACAGTTTTTGATGAAAAAATTTAGATGTTAAAAGTATGAGATCAATACGTAAACTCGTGATTGTTTACCAAATGTGACAAATGAACAGAAACACACTATATGGTAAAAATAAAAGACAAATTGATACAGACATCAGAACGTACCTTCTGTTGGTACTCGTGAACGATCTTGTTGTACTCCTTCACCTCTCGATTGTACATCTTGAACATGCGCAGGTACAGAAGCGATTGCACTCTAAGGCTGAAAATATAGCGGAAATACGTTAGAATTTACAAAGGTAATTTATTTGATAGAATATATGAGAAATTAATGATAGTTTGACTGTGCACTAGATCGATGCTGGATCAATCGTCGCTCAATGAAGGGTAGACATCGAGTTCAGTTTAGCATAATTATTATTAATTACTGACTCCATTGATCAACAATCGATCATCAAGTCTGTCGATGAGAATCGATCCCCTCGATTTGACTTTTAAGGTAAAATAAATATAATATTTGAAAAATAATATTAAAATAATTATAAGTACTATAATTTAATCTCTTGGTTTCAGAAACTAGACGGTAGGCAATCACTTCTTATAACATATAACAAATGATCAATGGACACATACTCACTGTAGTACATTCCAAATTAGCATGATAGCAATGGAAAAGAAAACTGATCGTTTTGACACTAACACAAAAATCTAAAACAAATAATTACCTGAGTATATCAAGCTTATTGAAAGTGTCGTGTGGCGACGCCCTAAACCGTTGCGGCATCGAGTGTATACTCTTTATATACTCGATCGTTTCCCGGTAGATAGTGAAGGCGCCTTTAGTGTCGAGTTCTAGCTCCAATACTCGCCCGGTTAGAACGAAACACAGTACTGATTCGAGGTACAACATGACGCGGGGAAGTGGTTCCTGTTCTTTCTCGGCGGCTGTGCGCAGGCGCGTCGCCTCTTCTAGGTAGTATCTGTCAAGTGAAATGTTGGCGTTACGGCTAGTAACAACAATGTATGGATTAGTATGATGGAAATGATTTAATGAAATGCCGAGAATAATATTAGCCTTGAAAGCGCAAGGCGCTTCTTATTAAAAATGCTTTTGTTTAAGAGGGCCCTTCCCGGTCCGTCTTTAGTCATCGCAAGCAGGATTGATAAGCTTGTCGTTTCATCCAACGCAATGTTTGAAAAATAAGCAAGAGTGAGAACGCGATTACGTCGAACGAAAATTGGCGCGCGGAGGTTTAACAAAACTTGTTCCAGGAAATACGTGTTTTTTTAAAAGCCTCACAAGTTTTTGGATGATTTGTTTGTCATTTAGAATCTCCATTACATGTGATACAGATGTTTTCTTTACTTTTTCAATGTATGAGTACATTATGAACGGCCAAAGTTCAGATAACATTTGCGCAAAAAAAGCTGATTTCAGACGTCTTTACTGAATTTGTTTGTCAAAAAAGTATTTTATTATAATAGAAACCTAAATATCAAAGTGTTCAAAATATCTGGAGGAAAATTTTGTTTATAACGTCATAATCACGTACGAGCATTTGTATGGGAATAAGGACGGGTTGGCCGCTCTTAAGACGTCGGGAGCTGAAAATGTTCCTGGATGGAAAATATAATGTTAAAGTTTGTTGATGGATGATCGACATTGTTTTTAGCATAAGTTAATTAGCTAAGTCCTTTCCATCTGTTTATTGTCAGGTCACATTGGTTTATGAGGCCATAAGAAAACGTCAGGCGCAACGTTCCTGAGTCTGTTAAAATACGGTAACTACCAACATGTCTGCGAAGTAGGTAGATTGTAGCAAAATCAGTATTTCTAACGATCAGTGCAGGGCAGGTCAAGTTGACAGTAATAGTTGAACCGCACATGGTTCAAAATCGCTTGACACTTCAAAATCAAAGTCAAAGTCTACACACGTGTAAAAATACACTTAACGAAGCCGAGAGTCACTTGTACTCCCCGTCATTGTGATTTTTTTTTGTACTGGGCCATACTTTGGAACCTTTTGGTTATGGAGATATTGAAGGTCAAAGTTTTGAGTCAATTTTTACTGACGTTTTTTTTTAACAAAAACGTCGTTAATGTTATAACACAAATGAAATACCCCCACGACCCCTGTACCGTTGCATGCACCCACAAGCACAATGTTCTGCGTGCGATACGTTGCGCAGCAAATTTTCACACCAAAAATAAAATTCGTTTCCTAGCAATTATTCTTGCTCAATGTTACATAGTTTGATGTACAGAATGCGTAGTTGACGGCTATGTGATGGGTCTTTTTACATCTTGTATATTGAGCATGACAAAATGATATTGATTATGACAACATGATATTTATAATAACATCAAGATATTTGACAGTGACAAAATGATAATGACGATGACAAAATAATAATGATGAAGAAACTCACTTGTGATCCCTCTCTTCGTCCGAGAGCGCGTCAGCCGGCAGTCGCTCGAAGTAGGAGAAGTAGATGGGCGTCTGCCCCGCGTATGTGTCCGTCCGCTCGTGGTTCGTTGCTGCCACCTCGCCGACCTAAGGAAAGTAAAGGTTGAAAAATGGCGCTATAATATTGGTGAAGACGTGGGCAAGGAGACATCTTGTCAATACCTATACTGTAGTCGACCGATCCTCGGTTTTATAAATTACGCAACGTACTATCGCAAACAGAATTTCATTGTTGATTTTTTCGTTATTTTGGTGAACCATTTGCAATAGTTGTTCGTATTAATTTTACAGATTGAAAGACCAGCGGGTATTTGCGTAATACACTAACAGTAGGAATCGGTTTCTTTTTGACAGTTCAACAACATTCATTGCGTTATTTATGTTGTTGAGCAGACTAAATTTTCGAGCATATGAAGCAATGGATTAGCAATATGCTTCAAAATGATTCAGATTGATAGTGTGTTACGCAATTAGGGTACTAAAAGATAATACTGCTACAAGGATCTTATGGCGCATGAATGATGTTGACAGGGTGGCGTTGTTGGTAAACATTTGTGAAATTGTTTTGCAACAAAACAAGACGGAGATCCTTTTACCGATTACCGTTATGTGATGTACGAGTCTCTTTCTAAATCTCGATGTGACAGATTAACGCCCTGCGTGTGTACAGTACGTTACTGCGGGACAGCGACACGCGCACGCGCAGGCGGTATGTACAGTACGTTACTGCGGGACAGCGACACGCGCACGCGCAGGCGGTATGTACAGTATGTTACTGCGGGACAGCGACACGCGCACGCGCAGGCGGTATGTACAGTACGTTACTGCGGGACAGCGACACGCGCACGCGCAGGCGATATGTACAGTACGTTACTGCGGGACAGCGACACGCGCACGCGCAGGCGGTATGTACAGCATGTTACTGCGGGACAGCGACACGCGCACGCGCAGGCGGTATGTACAGTATGTTACTGCGGGACAGCGACACGCGCACGCGCAGGCGGTATGTACAGTACGTTACTGCGGGACAGCGACACGCGCACGCGCAGGCGGTATGTACAGTACGTTACTGCGGGACAGCGACACGCGCACGCGCAGGCGGTATGTACAGTACGTTACTGCGGGACAGCGACACGCGCACGCGCAGGCGGTATGTACAGTACGTTACTGCGGGACAGCGACACGCGCACGCGCAGGCGGTATGTACAGTACGTTACTGCGGGACAGCGACACGCGCACGCGCAGGCGGTATGTACAGTACGTTACTGCGGGACAGCGACACGCGCACGCGCAGGCGGTATGTACAGTACGTTACTGCGGGACAGCGACACGCGCACGCGCAGGCGGTATGTACAGTACGTTACTGCGGGACAGCGACACGCGCACGCGCAGGCGGTATGTACAGTACGTTACTGCGGGACAGCGACACGCGCACGCGCAGGCGGTATGTACAGTATGTTACCTGTTCCGGGTGCGGCGTGTGCGGCCTCTTGGGCACGTTGCGGCGCGGCGGCCGCTGCAGCGCGCGCACGGTGTCCGCGCGCAGGCTGGACAGCGACACGCGCACGACCAGGCGCTCGCGAGGCCGAGGGACTACTGAGGAACAGAAGAATATTGTTATAGAATTATGTACTAATAAATATTTTTTTCGAAATGAGTGTTAGCTAAAGAAAAATCATCGAAATCCTTTGACAAAAGATCTGACGTGCGTTAAGGCACGTAAGCGAACGGTATATGTAAACGATACACGTAAAGTCGCGTTGCGCGGTAATAGAAACTGGTGTATCGTATATATAAGTTATATGGCTGTAGAGAAGACTTAAGCATGTGCGTCGAAAACGTCCGAGTGATTTCAAAGCACGCGCGATTCGTAACATTATCTAATATTATTATGAGAAAATATTTAAGTGTTTGCATGTTACACTTTCACGCTAAAACGGCTGAACGGATTTGTATGAAATTTGGCACATGGGTAGACGATGACCTGGATTAGAATATAGGATATTTTTTTTCCCGATTTTCCCACGGGACTTATGCGGGTGAAGCCGCGGGGCGCAGCTATTGAAAATATTTTACATTATTCAAAATACACTGGTAGAAAGTAGTACAAACACTCACCATTGGAAGACGCTTCCTCAAGTCTCTCCGACCCGCGACCGGACTTGAGTCCCGACCCAACATCGGCCTCCGCGCGCACGTACCGCTCCGTGGCGATCCGTTCAACACGTTCCACCGGCTTATCGAGAACCTTACTCTCAAGCAACGACAACTTGCTGTCGGACAACCGAGGCTTCGTGTCTGGAAGGCGGTCGTGCGATAACTTCTCTCCCGCTATCCGCTCGTTCCTTTCCCCGAGTCGATCGTGAGATCTTTCTCTCGGCAACCGATCTAGCGACTTCTCGCTAGGTACCCGTTCAGTTGACCGCCTGTCGTTGAGCCGGTCTGACGACAGACCGGATAGCCTGTCAGCTGAAAGGCGTTCGATAGCCGATGAAGACCGGTCTGATGTCGACGTTCGTTCCGTCGCTATCCGGTCGACGGGTCGCTCGGGTATCCGGTCGTTGGAGGTACGTTCGGTCGGTATCCTATCAGAGGGTATTCTCTCGTAGGAGTTCCGTTCGGGTATCCGGTCCATCGTCCGATCGCTGGAGGGTCGTTCGATGGGTACTCGGTCGGCGGAGCGGCGTCGGTCGGATCGGTCGTGTCGCTCGACGGACAGGCGGTCGGTGTCCCGTCTCCTCTCGGGCTCATGCGGGGACAGGCGAGCCATGGCTTCCTCGTTGCGTCGCTCAGCGGATCGCTCGCGGTGTCGCCGCTCCTCCTCGTCGGCTTCGGGTGCTGTGACCTCGATGATGGTCACCTGCCCTTTGCCTTTGCCACCTTTTCCTTTGCCGCCTTTACCGCCCTTGCCACCGCCTTCGTCGCTCTTTTTCGGTGTAAAAACCTGGGGAAATATAAATGTTTGATGAGAGGTGCAGTTCACACTTTATAAACACGGCCTTTTTTAATTAATTGGTAAAACGTCACAAATGTGATGGAAAAATGAAACAGCAGATATTTTTTTTTTTTGTTTCATAAAACCGGAGAGCACCAAGTTTTCAATTACTTTTCTAAAAAGACTAAATCATAAATATAACTACGACATTCAATGTAAACACATTTGCTTCCGAGTAAGGACAATATTTAGGAAGATACCTAAGATTTTTTTATATTTTTTGTTTATACAACAACAGCACGGTTTTGTGAAAAAGCGATCCACGACAACTAATTTATTGATATTTTCTAGTGACCTATTTGATAACATCGACAATCGTATACAAGTTGATGCAGTGTACACGGACTTTCAGAAGGCTTTTGACAAGGTGGATCATGAATTGTTGCTGAACCGAATAGCTTTCAATGGTATTCGTGGTAACTGGTTGCGACGGTTCATTTCTTACATCACTAATCGTTGTCAAAGTATTGTTATTAATGGATACCACTCTCATGCTACTCGGGTTACATCTGGTGTCCCGCAGGGCTCTATTCTAGGTCTCTTTTATTTTATTTTTTTATAAATAATATTGGTAGCTGTTTTCATCATTACAAATTTTTGTTATATGCTGATGACCTCAAAGTATACAGACCTATTCATAGCATTCAGGATTGCTACCTTTTCCAAGAGGACTTGGATCGACTCACGGACTATTGTTACACTAGTAAGCTCCATCTCAGCATTCCCAAGTGTAACTACCTAAATTACACCAAAAACAAAAACATCATAAGGTTTCCATACTCATTGTGTAATGTTTTATTGAATAATGTAAACTCGGTTCGTGATTTTGGTATATTGCTTGACTCTAAACTCTGCTTGGATTTGCATATCGATCAAATTGTAAATAAAGCATATAAGATGTACGGATTTATAATGAGATCCACTCATGACTTCAAGCGGACCTCTTCGTACCTCTGTCTGTATAAAACCCTAGCCCGTTCCCAGCTCGAATATGTCGTATCCATCTGGAACCCGTACTATGGCAAATACATTGACATGATAGAAAATGTCCAGCGTAGATTTCTTCGTGCAATGCACTACGGGTGTCATAAAACGTATCTGCAGTATAACCAGTTGCTCAGTAAGTACAAGCTTTTGGCGCTCAGCTCTAGACGTAAACAATTGGAAGCAATGACATTGTATAACATTGTAAATGGCAATTTTGACTGTATTGATTTAAACAATGTATTGTGCTATGCAGTCCCCAGAACTATCCATAGACGGCGGGTGCGTGCTGGCAAACTCTTTGCAGTAAGTACCTGCCGATTTAACACTGGTCTACGTTCGCCAGTTCGGCGAATGGCAGCAACCTACAATGAAGTATTCGAACACATAGATATATTTACATGCTCTTTGAAAAGGTTTCGTAGCCTTTTGCATGAGACACTTGAGCTCTTAGACTAATTGTTTGTTGTACTTAGTTGTTTTAAAAATACTGTTGTTTTCTTTTTTTCTCATTTTATTGTTTTTATAATTAGCGTAACTGTCATGCATGAACAGTTCACCTCCTAGTGACTAAGGTCTGTGAACAGTGCTGTGGGTTACATTATTACTTATGTAATTTTTGTTTTATCTGTTTATAATATTGCATAATGTAGCTGTTTGTTGTTCCTTTTTAATAAAATAAAAATAAAATAAAATATGCCGATATCCATCACGTGTATGAAGTTTCGTTAATTAATTAAAATACTCTGAATAGTTTTTTTAACTTATTCCGATACTAACCCTGCGAAAGATGTGCGTCTTGGTGTCTTGCAGGGGCCGATGGTGCGGCGGGTCGGGCTCCACGTCGCTGTCCGCGAGCGCGGGGGGCGCGGCGGGCGCGGGGGGCGCGTGCGGGGGCGCGGGCGGGGAGGGGGCGCGCGACTTGGGCGGCCGGCCGCGGCGCTTCTTCACGGGCCGCTCTTCCGAAGGCCTGGCCTTGGGCGGCCGCCCGCGTTTTACCGCACCCGTAGGCGCGGAGGGAACCACTCGGGGTGATGTCTGGGCAAGAAATATTCTTATTAATACTTATATTTATGAAACTTCTGGCCTGTAACCTGGTACATAAAAGTTCGATGGTCCTGTGTTATCAAAAGCCCATCCATTCACAGAGAGCCTAATCTGAACAGGTGAACTAGTTTCTGATTTCAGATTGTCATGACTGTGTACCCACATACACAAATGATGAAGTAATTTTTATTTTTACCATTTGCTTCAAGTAGTTCTCGCTCTGCCCTCCTTATGTGCGCAAGTCTTGGGGCCGTAAAATTCAGACATAGTACGAAATTTTAATAGGTGCAACTGTACAGTATTACTGATCTTGTTTAGTTATGGCGTTTAACCGTTATATGTTAAAGTAAACTAAATACATTTAATTTATTTTTCATTTCAAGTCATGTTTTATTCTTTTGGGGGTATACAGACGTAATGATGTTATGTATGTAATCATATAGTAGATGCACAAATATTAGAAGAGTCTTACCGTATGCCTGGACGTCTCCTCGTCACTAGACGCGGCCGACACCCGGGTGGGAATAGACCGCCTCCGCCGCACGACGTCGGGCGATGGCGACGACGTCTCCGAGTCCGACATCTCCGAGATCGGACTCTGAAACAACACCAAAAAGATACTTTAGTCTTTTAACTGATCAGGTTCTGGACATATTTTTTTAAAACATTAACAGGTAAATGGCATAGGACCATTTCTTCAATGTTTTTGTACACAGCAAGGGCAATGTTCCAGCATCAATATTGTTTTGAGGATTGTGACTTTATTTCTCTCGTCTTTAATTTTCATCATCATCATCAACTCTGAAAGACGTCTACTTCTGGACATAGAACATCTTCAAGGAGAGCCTCAACAACCGGTCCTACGCTACCCGCATTTAGCAGATGCCAGCGACTTATACAACTGTTTTCAAAATCAGCTTGCAGCTCAATCAGCATTATGGTCGTATTACGACGTGTTAACACCATCATGATTCCGTTGCGAAAAAGAGATAGTGCTATCGGTCATGTATAGCTCCATCTCTTTTTCACGCTGGAACAATTATGCAATTAACACGTCCTAGTACGGCCCCAGAACTGTATAGATATGAACACTTAAGTTCACCTCAATAACACTAGGCACAGTCGTAGAGACAATATTTCCATGGATCGCTCCCACTGCTTGCCACAACAAATCCTTCAATTTGAGGTACTGGTACCAAATCCTCTCCCGGTCTTCAAAAGGCACATCGCTGATACTGTTTTCAAACTTCATCAGTCCATAGCGAAGGGAACTCTTTATTAAGGAAAGCTTGATCCATTTCTGTGTAACTTCCTCTTCAGACTCAGCCATTATGTGATGAAGTAGATTGTTGAATTTGTCGAAGTAAATATCCATTTTGTACTATCATCACTTTGCATCTGGGTGTTAATTTTTGTCAACCGCCTTTTCGTGTGGTGTGAATAATCATGAGTTTACAATTCTCAATTCATTAATTTGGATGCCCATCTATTTTCTTCAGAATATTCTTCAGCCGTAAACATGTATACTTAAATCTGAAAAATGTTCAGTTACGAAACGTCTTGTAACTCAAAACACAAGTGCTCCGTACTCAACGCGATCCCAGAATTAACCGCGAGCTTACGACTTAGATTGTAACAAACGCTTACTAAGTATTCTTACTAAGAAATGTATGGCTACTTTGTTTCCGAGAACTGTTTATCTTTCGGAACAAAACACCTGAGAAAGGGTCGCAGTATATAGTCGCGGGATACTATTACATTACGGGCTAAATACGGAAAATGCTGGGTACATCATTCTTGACCGTGAGAGAGGCAAACCTACCTATTCTATATTCAAATTCTTGTTTACAAATAGATGTGATTTTCACTAAAACAAATATCAACTTAATCCTAGTGCAAATTAAGTTGATTAAAGAATTACTAGCACTATTGAAAAAGTCACAAAAATAGTGAAGATGCAGCGTAAACTGAACTTTATCTCTGGATATTAAAGTTATATTTCCAAAAACTCATATTTGTTTACATGTTTGGAAACTAAATTATGAACGTAGGATACAGCAAATAAGCAATTGTTTATGGTACAAGTTCAACCTACTGTATTTATAAGGTGTATGGGCCACCCGAGAATACGTTGTTGACAGTCCATCTGATCTGCTGAACTATCAGTACCTATTTAGACATGTGACAAGTTGACGACCGCTTCTTGAAATACCGACTTGTCATCCGCTCTTCAAAACGTTCGTTGGTTTGCTGTTGTGGACGGTGATATTCTAAGCTGCTGTGTCTACGTGTGTTCTAATTAGCTGTGTAGTACCTACTGGGAGTAATAATTAGAACATTTATAGATAATTCATATTCTAATGTTTTTCCACTTCATTTCAGATTGTCCCCCAGTGGAGCGACTGGAACGGACTGGATGCGGAAGGCGAGGAATCGGGTGATGAAGCTCAATTTGGGAGAACCTTATACCCAGCCGTAGACTGCGATAGGCAGAGTAGATTAATTGACGGATACCTGTTGAAAGAGCTGCAAGAAAATTTGACTAAAGTTATTCAACTACAACTTACCGGTTTCCCTTTAATATCAGCAAGGGCATGTCTGACATCTTTTCCTGATTCATAGGTCTGGTCAGGCGGGTTTGCGGAGGGCGGGACGAAATTTGACAGGCCCCAGGACGAGCGCTGTGCGGGCGGCGGGACGGCGGCGGCGGGCGCGGGCGCGGGCGCGGCCGCGGTCGGCGCAGGCGCAGGCGCCGTGGACTCCGCGGAAGAGGATTCGGATTCGGAATCCTCGGAAGGTGATGAACTGCCTGAGGTTGGACTGCCTGACCCGATTGGTGATATAGGCCTGTAAATAAAAAAATATTTTTAATGACATGAGTAAATTTTTGACGTTTGGAAACAATTGGTAGAGCCATCATCAATGACTGCAGTATACATATAATGCTTCTACATATACATGCGTTTAGCACTGAACGAAAATAAAACATAGTTCTGTTTCTTTTATTCGTTAGAAGACGATAGAGAGAGTATGATGTTTTAATTACTTTTAGCGCTAAACACATTCGGTGTATTGTGAAAAATTTTATTTGTCGCATTGATACATCAAAAGTACGTACGTATTACCTAAAACTGCAGTCCTTACAAATCAAATAAACTTTCGTCCGCTTGGCTCTCGGACTTAATTAATTCAATTTCAACCGAGTACTTAAAACTTACGAGTTTCCACTCGAGATAAAAATCAATTAAAAACTTAACGCTTACAAAGGGAAGTGCAGACTTGGCGTAATTTTGTTAAGCACGGGAATGAACTTACGGTCCTATCGCGTGTGTGTTCGCGACCTCGTCATCGCTCTCCGATAAGCCGAGGAGGTCCTTGTTCACTACGTCACTGGAAACAGAAATGAACACATAATTAACAAAAAATAAATGATAAATGATTTTATTTCTGTAAGTAGGTTTGAACAAACACTTTTACACGTCAATCATATTTTTTTTTTAACTAGATGGGGTCGGCGTTTCCTATCTGACTACTCTGAGAAGAAAGGCCGAAACAAACTCAGAGGTCACAGTCTCTTTTAAAGTCCAGACAAAATCTTGGTCAGATCATGTGAAAGCTATGTAGATCGGTGTCTGCAATGGTCTTTTGAGGAAAGAACCACACAGATTGAGTGGACCTGTCCAGTCAGTGCACGCTAAATAAAAAGCTTTTTCAATCTTTGTATTTGAGGAGTAACAGATCAAAGTCTATTAACTCCACCCACCGTAATAAGAATAGTACAAACGGATTTTTTATCTATTTCAAACCTTGTTACTAATCTAATGTCAAATTATGACACCCCAAATTGTATTACTTTTTATTATAAAAAAGAACCAAAAGTGCACAACGTTTCAAACAATATTAAATCCAGGTTCGTGTTTGTGTGCTCTCTTTAAAGTATTATGGATTATGCCTTTATCTCAAAAGTTACACTGACGGAGTTAGTACACTTTGATCTGTTACTCATCATTTTTCACTTTTTTGTTATGGTACCTACCCCAAACAAAGTCGCATACCACAACTTGCAATGTAAATAACAGTGACAGGAAGTTCTTACAACATCATCAACATACACTAAGAGTCAAAAATACCTATTATTGAATCTGACTCAAAAACCACCCATCAGAACTTGACTAAAATATGGGATCAATCTGGAAGTATATAATATCCTTTCGAATAAAAAAGAATTTTTCAAATCGGTTTATAAATAACGGAGTTCCGAGGTAAGAAAATAAAATAAGTACCTACAACCGAATTGAGAACCTCCTTTTTTGAAGTCGGTTAAAAAGTAAGTTTACTTATCTTGAACCCTTGTCCCTTTAAAAGATAGGAAGGGTAAGCTAAGATGATATTGTGCATATTATGAAACTGCCCAAATTTCGTTGATTGTTAAAGTAGAACACAGAAATGTCGATAGATGACATACAAAAAAAAATAATACAAGCGGATTCAGAATCTCTTCCTATTCCACTCTCCTTTGGAGAAAGGCAGATTACCGGACTGATTGTAGGGAAGAGGGAGATTCACTTTTGATCATAAGGAATTCGATTCATTTCATAAAAATTGGAACGAAGTAATTTGTATGAACGATACCTAACACGTAATCGGCTGGAATTGGTGATGTGAAAGAAGATTCCTGAAATGATTCCTAAATGAGATATTGTTGAGGTCCTAAGAGAGGTAGTTCTACAAAGAATAAGCTGTTATAGTACCATATCATCTCATGCACAGCATTCAATAGGTGACACGACACACCGAAACACAACATGAGTGACATAGGGCATTTTCCGATCTTTCTGTCATTCCTGGATCTTTGACAGTCGTTACGGGCAATCAGAAGCCCGAATGTCTGACAACCAGTCTTACCAAGGGGTATCGTATTATCTAGTAACTGGGTGGTGGAGGTCAGATAGGCAGTCGCTCTATGTAATTATACTGGTATTCAGCTGCACCCGGTTAGACTGGAAGCTGACCCCAACATAGATGGGAAAAGGCACATGATGATTTTCCGAACTACTATAAAATGCAATATAAGCCACATGATAGACCCATGTATATATGTATAACTGCTAGTAATTTGTGAGAGTAATCCTATCGTACTGAAATAGTCAGAAAGACCTTTAATTTGCAAGAGTTAGTGGGCTGTCTGTTCTTAATACGGCCCACCGAAACCCACGGAGTGAATAGTTTGGGCCCGTCACTATGTCGGATAGTCTGTAAGCTCTAAAACATGTGTAGAAGTAGCTTAACGTGAGTTTATCCTCAATGGGTTAGGACTTAGGAAGATTGAAAATACGGAGAACACCTAACCCCAGACTCGTTTTAGAAAGTGAGAAAGAAAATAAATTCGTTTGGCCTAGGCAGGAGGAAATGTATTGAAAATAAACCAAGTGTATGTATGCTGGAAGCAGGGATTCAAAACAGTAAGTATCAAGTTTTTCAAGTATAGTGAAGTAGTTAATCAAGTATCAAGATGAGCGGAAAGTCTACTGATACTCGGTATGGAAGGCCACTTTTGTCTAATAATAAGTCTCCAATAGTTAGTCTTTGTTTAGACAACCACACAAACAACTTAACAAATAACGATATCCCTTTATCGATCCCACAACTCGACAGCTGACACTCAATGTTTATCTATCACTCTGTAATTTACGAGTAACCCTTTTAAAATGAGATACTTACGGCGACACTGAACTCCTTGAGTTCGATATCCGGTTGTCCAAACCTGTAACAAACAAAACCATTTATTTATAAAGGCTTCATAACTTCAAACATCGTAAAATGCTCGTAAAGTTCCCAATTATGTAAATCGTCTGCGTTCATTTGACTAAAACACACAAATTAATAACTATATAGGTACGTTGGATGAAAAATATATTCTCATTAAAAAACGTAATTAATCTTTCGACGTTTTTATTGGTGAAAAAAATTTCGTATTGTGTAATAAGAAGTGCAATTACGCAGTTCTAGCGGTTCTTGTTAATGAGTGTCGTGTATTTATTTGTGTGATCGTTTGTCGCCGCTGTGTCCATAGGGCCCAGTCTCTGAACGCAAGGGAAAACATTAGTCCTTACGGTATTTAGCAACAGTTAATTCTGCCGCCGACTCCATTACTTGATAAATACCAACAATATTTAACTGCGATTTACGATTATTGTCTCATGTAATCTCTTAAAAACTTTACTGATTATTTGCGCAAAGCAGGTTGCGTACTAAGTGCTAGGTAATGTGAAAGAGAATGAGTAAATCAATGTATTTACGTAGAGTGCTACCAAGACCATGAACAATCGTTGTTAATGCGAAGTACTTTCGAATATTAAAGCTAAGAGCTTTTTATTTTGTCATACACTGGCCTTCATAACTTAGTCGCACACTGTCTTATAAAATTGCACGTTTTCCTAAACTATTGAACTTAAGAGTTTTGAGATATAAAACGCTTTAAATACAGCAAATTTTATCAACTTTATTAAAAAATATATATTATTATACATAAGTAACGTTTTTAACTTCAAAAGTTAAGAAATGCCACTTACTGGCAAAAAACTCAAACAACATTAAATTTATAATGTATGTTTTACGCCTCATTTACATTTTAATAACTGGTACTGCCTCCTCGGGCTTGTGATAACAGCTTTGCGCCGGTTTGGCATACTGAAGACGAGGTTTCAGAGGCGATGTTGGGGAATATTCCCGCATTCTTCCATCAGGGCCTGTTTTAGGGCCCTGAGGGTAATAGGTGGTCTGCGGCTTCTGACCAGCCTCTCAAGCTCATCCCAGGCGTGCGCGAACGGTTTGAGATCAGGACTTCTTGATGGCCAAGCCAAGCTGATACCAACCTCCCTGAATGTACTCTTGTACGTCCCGAGCGGTGTGTGGCCGGACGTTATCCTGCATAAGTATCGATCTTTAGAGGTATGAGGAACAGGGTGTAAAGTTCTCTCATACCTCCATAGTAAAGGGAGGATCCTCCGACCAGACGGGTGTCGTGTCTGGTGGGCAACTGCCCGACGATTGATGTGGGGGAGTTGTATATCTAGTTGCGTGGTAAACTCTGCTTCGGTTTTGAAGATACTGTTGCTGGACTTCAACTGCATTGAAGTGGCGATTTCTCAACACAGTGGAGACAATATAGCGGTCTTCTCGGGTACTAGTGCACCTGGGTCTGCCATTACAAGGTCTCTTCAGATGGTTTCCAATTTCATCGTACCTTAGCTTCACCTACCAGACCGTCCTTAATGTTAAACCCACCATTCTTGCAGTACGACACATACTGATGCCTACTTCCAGAAAAGCCATGAATCTTGCACATTCTTCCGGTGAAAGAGGCATGATAAATAAAGTTTACGTGCTGTAGACACCTTGGCTTTAAAATCAAAATTCATCGATCAAGAAATAAATGTGAATACAAAAACAGAAACAAAAAAGTCAAAACTAAGACAGCAATTTTTTTCAGCCATTCCTTAGAAGACTATAAAGTTTTCACATAAAAAATTGAATTATTTTTGTAATCCTCTTTATTTCGACAATACCTTTAACTCGTGTACTTTAAAAGTTATTGCAATTTTAAGTGTGGTGCTAAGTTTTGAAGGCCGGTGTAGTTCGTAAGGTAAGGTTAGTTATACGGACGTAGGAGGGTCAGATTGTGGCACAGAACCCACAGTGAGTATTCATTAGCTGCGACAAGGCTCACAAATAACCCTATGCATAATAAATGCCACTGTACAAGTGGCGGCTTCTTCGATAAATTAGGCTTATTCAAACCGACTAGACTAATGTAGTTGGCCGTTAAAGGACGTGGTGATATGGTGACACATTCAATGTTCATTTGTTTCCTTTTAGCTTTTTGCATTTATTTTTCAATGACGAATGGACGCAGAGTTAATCATGCATCTGAATAGGATGTTATCGTAACAACCTACAGCTAACCTCGAGTCTGGGCATTATTTATGTAATTCAATGCTTGTATAAAATCATTATTGATTGGTCACGCATAACATCAAATTATTAATTGTTTTTTTTTATATATAAAATTAATAATATAAAAAATACAAAATGTACAAAATGATATGTAAAGCCACAACATTTAATCGTATAAGAACGGCTTTATCTATTATTAGAATTCCTCATGTCCAATGATGCATTAAAGCTCATCGGCAAAAACTACAGTGTTAGCATCAGAAAAAAGTGAATTCACTCCCCTCATTGCAGAGGAGTAATTTGCTAAAGAGTCCAATTGTGTGGTTTGACTGCAGCTCATACACGGTGTGTAAGTGCATCGCACAGCGGAGAGCGGCCAGTGTTTACTTAGGCGTAGAGAAATGTAAACATGTCGACGGTAGCGGGTTCGGTACCGCGCCGATACCCTGTCGACTTTAAACAACCTATAAAAGTGCCTTGAACTCTACGGTAATTATGTTTAGTGTAAACATTTCACTTCTCAGAATTCTCACGGATCCCTCGTCTAAATACTTGGAATCATTTGAACCTCCGGAACTGTACGTTCAAAAAGTTAAGTGTGAAATGAAACTTCAATTTGATAACTGCAGTTCTGAAACTGACGAAAACTCGTTTCACGTATATATATGACAACATCCACACAAGGTGTTCATGTCCCGAAATAGGTAGAGCCTGTACTAAGGTAACCTGGTAACTGATATACATATACACACCCAGACACAGGTCAAACAGACATGTTCATGCACACACATGTTTGACTTGTCCGGGGATCGAACCCGGGACCAGCGGCTCAGAAGTACGTTTCCAGCCAATATATTGCTCTTTTCAAATTTCCACGATCTATTATAAGCCAGACAGCTTTAGTACAATCAGTCGTAACAAAAATATGAGCACTCATGAACAGCATACAAAAAGTTTGAAACTACGCATTTATTTTCCACGTAAACGTAAATCCCAATAATTTCAATGGTTGCCGTCAATCAAAATCATTCACTCACTCATTCGCGGCTTATCCCGCTAATCGGGATTGAGAACAGATAATACATATCGTGTAAAGACTGAAGTGAATACTATAGGTAATTTACCCCGAGACCGATGTCGTAAGACGAGGACTATGACCGACAGTCCTTTAGGGTCACCGACCTGAGGGTTGCGGTGACTTGCCAGTGTCAGACAGACGACGACCGAACCTACGGCCCATTCGGTTACGAAACTTGGGCTTTATAGGCCTTTTTCCTTTAATATAGGTATTGCTACGACCCTTGATCTCGGATGAACCCGTGAACTTGAAAATTAAAGCCTAGTTCATTCTACATTTTGTTTATTACAGTAAGTAATGGCGTTATGTAATGTCATTTCAGAAGCGAAACGTGCTTAATTCAATGTCACAACCGTTCGTAGAAATGTCCTAGTATTACTTGAGACGATATCTCATTCATACATCCCACGCTCAATTCCGAAGCAACTAAAAACACTCGTCAAACTTTGTCCGCTATAAATAGGTTGAAACTATCGTTGTAACGTTGTCTGTAGCGTCGTAGCGTGGAGCGGAGCGAGTGACGTCATTGTACGCTAATGCTTTACGGACATGGGACAAAGAGTATTAAGCTAATGGAAGCACAATGCTTTGCGAAGTTCATGGACATCGCCTATCGCAAGTACGTCGTATGACGCTGCCATTCATGAAATATAGTCGTTTCATTGAATTGACTGTACAAAATATTCGTATGTGCTCTTCTGTCGTTTGTACTCTTTGGTTCGGAAGCTAGAGCACAGCGCTGCGACATGCGCTAACTTGCGAATTGAATCACCAGTTGACCACCCACGTAACTTTAGGCCCACGTGCACGGGCGCTTTTTTAACGCGACGTTTTTGTAAAGTGCACTGGACTCCAGCCGCTAAGCCGTGCGTTGAAGATCCAACAGAGTGCATCACTTACGCGTTAGAAAAGCAGACTGTTGGCTTTTCAACTCTCGGCGCTAAGCCGATTGTTGAAAATGCAGTGCGCGGTAATAAAACGTCGCGTCGCATTAAAAAAGCGCCCGTGCGTGCGTAGGTTAAGTTTCATGCACGTGGATGTTGCTCGTCGAGTACCTACGTGGGTACACGTGTGCCTGATTATAATGGCGAGGGATTGTAGGATTTAATATTGCCTGATGTTTTATAAATAAGAGATAGAGCACGATATTGATAGCAACAAATAATCGATAGAAATTTAATTAGACGGTTACTTCAATCGTCGACAAAGAAATGGATTCGATTCGACACGATTTGTTTTTTTTTATTATTATTAAATTATAAACATGTACAACGCACGAGTCGATCGATCAGGTTAAGCGACGCTTGCCGCGGTCGGTCCTTGGATGGGTGACCATCTTTACATACCAAGACCCGCCGTGCCTCGGAAAGCACGTTAAGCTGTTGGTCCCGGCTGTCATTCTTGGATTTTTGACAGTCGTTACGGGTCGTCAGAAGCCTGAAACTCTGACCACCAGTCTTACCAAGGGGTATCGTATTACCAAGTTACTGGGTTGTGGAGGTCAGATAGGCAGTCGCTCCATGTAAAATACTGGTATTCAGCTGCATCAGGTTAGACTGGAAGCCGACCCCAATATAGTTAACGGCACGTTTGGCGCAGTGGTTAAGCGATTGACTGCTGCGTTACGTGTCGCGGGTTCGATTCCCGCACGGAACAAATATTTGTATGACCTGCAAGTAGTTGTCGGGTCTGGCTGTTTGTGTATGTGAGTTTCAATGTTTGTAAACGCACCCACGACACAGGAGAAATTCCTAGTGTGGGGCAACGTCTTTAAAAAAAGAGAAGAGAAGAGAGAGTTGGGAAAAGGCTAGGCAGTTGATGAGATGTAAGGCTAAAAAAATCGAGTCAACAACAAAAAGTTCTAAAACAAACATAGTTTTTTACTAATCAACAAAAACCTACATCAATACACTCTAATAAATTCAAAAGCTAACTGTAATTACAAGAAGCAATAAAATATTTTTGGTTTATTTTCCTCAGGGCGGGCCAGTGGGCGTTATTTCATCACAGCTTATTACCACTGCCGTATAAGCACCGTATACGCGTTGTATAAGCGCCGCATAAGCACTGTATAAGTGGCGCAAAGCGCTGTATAAAGTATGTATATGGCAAGCCGTATGCTTGCCCGATAGTTGTTCTTCTAGTGACGTATACAAGTTACCGTTGCGAATCCATCATGTAAATTATGGCGAATGAGTTAATACTTGTTTTGATGTTTCAAATGCGCGTTGACGAACGTGACATAGTGATGTAATAATAAAGGGTTTTTGCTGTTGGTTTGGAAACATTTCAATAGTAGGATCGGTTATTTTGGCAATTGTACTTTAGGGCTTCAAAGTAGTTCCTGGCTCACCTGAACCGTTTCTTCGAATATTTGAGTAATTTTAGAGACAAGCCTGTTTTTTGCGTAAATTTTTGTTGTTATGAAGAAGTAATTAAACCGTGCTCTCGATATTCACAGAAGGTTCCATTTCAATCTTATTATTCTCACATCCCTAATGCCACAAGATCACACTTAAGTATATTCCACCCATATTCAGTGCAGCGCAGTACAATTGAAACAAAATAGTAAACAAATCAATATCCTTTGTTATAATTGGTGTTATGCTGTTCTTACGACAACATCCGGCTCGTTGAGCAAACCACTTAATACCGAGTAGGTTTAGCACTTATCACACTACACAAAACTGCTACTGAATTTATGCGTGTTTTACTTCACCGATTGAGTGTAATAAAGAGCTAGTTAGTTATAGGTCAAGTAGGCCGATACAAGCAGTCTTGCGAAATGGGGGATTACCGACCCAACCGACACCCAGTGCGAATGTCGTGCTCCTGACCAAACCATGCCCCATATATTCGAGTGTCCAGTGTATATTCACCTGCACTTCGGAGGACCTAAGAAACGCCACTGGTGGCCGATTGGCTTGGCCACCTTCTGGGCATAATAATATTTTTACCTTTGCCATCGTCTCGAAAAGGAGAAGAAGAGTTAAAGGCTTACCAGCAAATACTATTGACTGTACTTTCAATCACTTTTACTCGAATGAAGTAGG
The DNA here is from genome assembly GCA_937001585.2 of Brachylomia viminalis. Taxonomy (NCBI): domain Eukaryota; kingdom Metazoa; phylum Arthropoda; class Insecta; order Lepidoptera; family Noctuidae; genus Brachylomia; species Brachylomia viminalis. Next base: position 23,961,791 of record OW443294.2, on the reverse strand, counting down.
TACTTAGGTACAGAATTTCAGTCTTTTATTACTTTGACCGTCACATCGCGTCATACGTCTACGTACGTCATAAGACCCAAGTACTTAATAAGGATCTACAATTAGGCATCGTGGTCTAAATTAAGCTTTAGTAGATATGTTTATTTTTATAGATTTCCCGATCGATCCCGATTATGTCATCAGCAGATGTTTTGTACAAATCTCCTTCTTTATTATTCTATATATTTGCGTAACCGGATAGGATTTGTCGTATTTGATTTAGATGTAAATATATGTTCAACTACGCCTTTATTTTTGTATCAATAACAAGGACTCTGACGTCATTGGAAAGTATTGGAAACCGAGCATCAAATACACCCACGGACAAAGAATACGGGTCAGTACGAAAAACTAAAATTACTTTTAAAATAATAGAGCTAGCGGCATGAATGAAACTGTATGTTGTACATAATTTACCAGTTAATAAAACAACCAAAAAACTACCAAATGTTTTTTGAATTTCTCCCACATAATCTTGCATTAGTTAGCGTACAATTTTATGTCAGCAGTAACTCCGTGCGACTTTCTGAAGAGATTCCAGCCCAAACCATAACAGATCCACCGCCGAACGGCACTTTTTCCTCAAAACAAGCTGGACTAAAACGTTCCCCTAGCCGTCGGTGGAGTCTTCGCTGCCATCATGTGCATACAGCATACATCTGGATTCGTCAGGATACATTACTCTTGCCCATTTTTCGTCTCCCGTAACGTCTCGTAACGTAATCTTGCTACCCGATGTTCCCTTCCAAGTTTTGGAACATTTGCGGGTCTATGTGGGATCAAATTAGCTTCAAGAAGCCGCCGCCTTACAGTCCGCTCTCTTACGTCGTCTCCACGGGTCTCCCGAATTTGATTTGTTACTTCAACTGCCGCGGCCGTGAGGTGCCGATTCGGTGCATGGTCGTTAACAATAAATCGATCCTCTCGAGCCGTAGTACATCTCGGTCTGCCGGTTCCTGGTCTTTTATGTTCTGCCCAGTTTCTCGGAAACGTTGGACGACTCGCTGCATTGTAGAAAGTGACACGCCTATTGTTATTGTTTCGCTGACTTCTGCCTTCTTCTAACAGTTACGATACGTGTACATTCTTCTGGTGTTAGCGCCACGATAGTAATTCAATAATGATGGTGAAAGACGACAATGACCGCCTTTTATCATTTTTATTTGACAGATTGAAAACAAAAGTGAGAATACAAGCAAAATTAAACAACCGCGAATTGAATTTATTTCCAATTTCGAGGTTTATTTTTTTCTGTTTTTTTAAGTTACGTTGTAAATCATTTGAGGTTTTATATCATACGATATTAAAATTCTCTGTATTATTTGATCGCGAGTGTATTTGTAATTGTAACTAATGAATAAAATATTTTTTCCTTAGACGGGATTCGGAAACGCCTTTATTATTATTACCCGCAAAAGGCTAATAATTTGTAGTAATAAAAGTAACAGAAGGATACTTTGCTTATCAAAATATAAGAATACTAATATGATAAATAAAACAAACAAATCGAATAAGTGCTAATCCGGATTTCATGTTACAAGCACATTAAAAGAAACAGACTAAGTAAGTCAAGACATTACTTTTCATAATAAATGTAAAGATTAAAAGTCGTCTGGCCAGCAGCGATTAGTCGCAGCTCTAACTGCGTAGCGGTCCTTAACATCGAGATAGCTATGCAGCGTTACAAATCGCACAAACGTCACGCATGGCCGTGCCTCCAGCGACCACCGGTCGACAACCACTAAATACTTGTTTACACCGCATACATTTTTACGTTTATAGCTTGATTCAACATGAAAGTCATGCCTAAGAAAGGAATGTATGAGAGGGAAATGGACAATATTTTATGCTTCCTTTATCCTATATTTTTTGTATGAAATTGCGTAAGGGTAATTTTCGAACGTTTATGTATGTATCTTTAGCTCTAATAATATTGGAAACTAAATAAGTGATGAGAGAAAGGCGGAGACGATATAATGCCCTTTTCCTTTAGAAGATACCTTATGCCCGTTTTCACCGTGCTAGTGAAAGCAGGTATCAATCTACTGAAAATTGCTGAAAAAATAATGACGTTCACATTATTTTGTTATTGTATAATAACAAAATAATGTGAACGTCATTATTATATATCACACTTTTTTTTAATAGGTACACCATTTCAAATAAATCTGTTTACTAATTTAGCATAGCTCTACTTTGCATATACTATTTAAAAATTTAAAAGTTAAGGAAGAAGATGCAAGGACGCATACATAAATAATGTCCCAGAGAGTGCAGTTTGCGACAGGGACAAGCCGCGAATAAGAGCAGGGATAGTAAGACAGATATGCTAAACATGGTATCTGTTGCCGAGTTTTCTCAGTCCGGATCTCCGCACCAACGACCCTGCATTTGTTGTTTTTATACAACATTAAATTTGTATAGTTCTAGAGATGCTTTTTACAAAAATAGAGTTCATGAAATAAGATTTTAATAAAAAAATATTTTCTTGGATTCTGGTCTTATGCTCGATGGTTGCCCTACTATGAAAGAATATAAAAAGCTTTCCACCATCATTTAGGTTTGCTAAATTATTTAAAGATGTGGGTGTTTCTACAGAAAACTATTCATGCTATAGGCATTCTACATCGGTATTCGGTACGGTCAAATGGGGTTACTTTGATACTACGGGGTTACTTTGATAACAACTTTAGGCTTATGAAAAACTTAATTTTATAATATCTACAACACCAGTTAAAAAATAAACTATCAGTACTTGGCACTACTGATAGTTTCTTTGTATTATAGCGTTGTAGTTATTATAAAATTAAGTTTTTCATAAGCCTAAAGTTGTTATCAAAGTAACCCCGTAGTATCAAAGTAACCCCATTTGACGGTATAGAAAAGTATATTTACACTTGTCGTCGGAAAGTACAACTAGTTAAGTTAAAAACTCTCTCACATTAGATAGATGACATTCTGAATATAGGTACGGGCTATTTTGAACGGTGAGAACGATAGTGGGCGAGAATATGTTAGTGCTCTATAACAAAGTTATACCACGGCAGAATATAAACTAGAAACCCACTTTATGTTCGTTCTAACGTGTTACGTTTCTACCATATTCTAAAAACATAATTTCTAGGTATTTTCTAAAAACTTTATTCAAGTTTAATGAGCTTCATGTATACTACCCACTTTAATATTTATAGCTAGCAATCTGACTTAAGTACGTAACTAAGGTGATTCAATAACCTGTCGTCTGTTGAAATCAAAGGTCAGAGAAAAGCCTAGAATCTGCTTTGATGTAGGAGCTTATCTCTGGAAGTACTGATCTGGCAATTATTTCACTGGGAGATAGCTACACTATTGCCGAGGACCATAGGGTATGTTAGTTTATGTAGTATATTTGACGACAACGCGGGGGAAGTCGCGGACAGTAGCTAGTCATTTATAAAATGTATCGTATGGAAACCTTTAGTGACTTATTTCACAATGTTATTCAATGTCAAGGTTGCTTTCTCAGTTGTTCTTCTTCCTAATGCAAATGTAGATTCGTTTTAAAATGGATTGTATATCATAAACAAAGGACATTTTGTTGGAATTATTTACAATGCCTTTTGTTTTTAAACAACCGTAGAAAAGGATACCATGCAAAATCAGCACAGTGTGTTTAACGGAAAACCCGTAAATGAAGTCCCGAATAAATAAACACTGGGTATTTGTGAAAACAAAAAAGAAACAACAATTTAATTTAAAAAAAATGCTAAAGAAATGTGTCGTCTTTAGAAATTGGACTTAGTTGCGCAAAAAAGGAGTGAAATATTAACAGAGCCGGCCCTTTTGGGTCTTATTGTTTACTGCAACCAATTAGTTACAAAATGCGAGGCTAAAATAATGCTGGCATTGACTTTTTTTTTTCAATTGAGATGTTTATTTACGATTTGCAGCCTGGAGTCTGGAATTTGTGCCCGACGATGGTGGCAATAGGCTCGCCCCCTATTACCTACATGGGACTTACAACATAACTGGCGAAATGTGGGTGTACGATGGGTACACCTCTGACTAAACCTTCGCGGAGACGAGGCGTGATGTTATGTTATGTTGATCAATTTGAAATGCAATAGAGTCGACGCTAAATATTTAGGGAACTCAAACTCAAAGCATTAATTTCAATTAAACCATTTACAGGCACTTTTGAATTGTCAAGTGGTCGGTCAGTCAGAAATATGAAGCTAGTTGCCCATTCCAAAGCGTAGTAGGTACCTATGGAGAAGAACGGGCAAGAAACTCCATGGACACTCTTTTAAATTATATTGTTACATGGATATTAGTTAAATCATTAATGTTGAATATAGGTACAATTATATGTTAGAACGATGTAAATAAGACGTACACGATGAGTGTAGAGAGTACAGCAAATAGAAATTTAAACAAAACAATCCTTAAATAAAATAATTAAAATAAGCCACGTTTCTCGTTACTCTTTATAAAGCTAAATTCTCAGCAATGTCCAATATTTCAATCAAGTCAACATGGAATAACAAAAGTCGGAACTGCCACTAAATTGTGTCCGCTAAACGGAAGAATGTCAGTCCCATATAAATGCAGCTGAAAAAGCCGCGCTTCGTGAAATGTTACATTGATTTAATTTAGCCCGTATCCGGCAAAAGCGATACAAACTGTTCGCCGCTTTCAACACGGTCTGTGTTGCCACTTTGTTTATTATATTCGTTTGACAAACGCTGTTCACTTAAGGGTTTTTTATTAGTGATCGATGGCAAAGATTGATATTGAATGGCAAGCTTCACTGCTGCCGCAGTATACTTATTCTTTTATGTAGTTGGTACTTTTATTATCCTTTGGAATCCGTATCTCTATGGTTATAGAGATAACCATCATCATTCATTGTTAATCAGCGAGAGGTATCTATATGTTTTAAATGTTATTACCTAATATAGGTAGATACCTATAAGTCCTTATTCATAAGGACTTCCGACTTACAAGACAATAAGTATGAATCAAAAGGGATAGCGAGCGATGCAGGTGGGGGAGAGTGGAGTATAATTAACTCACCCCACACTGTATATTGTAGATGAGGCAGACAGGTGGCTATTGTCCGATTCACAATGAAAAAATAATATTTCCATGTGAGTGATACAGGTGGTATTACACTGTCGCCTTTTTTCAATCAGACGTCCTTTCAACCCGCTGTGTACTTGTGTCCTATTTCCCGTCCGGGAATAATTTTATTTACAAATGCCATCAGAGCTATAAAAGGCACACCAATGACCAACACATATGCAATAATTTATAACCGACACAAACTGTTAACTATTAATTGCGGGGTGTTTCGATAGTAAATCTCAATTTACTATTGCATTTACGACTATTATTAAGTATAATAATAGTAAAAAGGATGTACGCGTGGTAGAATTTCATTGACTTTTATTGACTTGTTCTAATTAGTTTGCATATACTACGTTAGTGTAGGTTGTAGTACATGTAAGTATGCAGATAAATTGTTGGCTGTATCACACTGTCGTAATATTAGTTATTTTATTATAGTATATTAACGTAGATACAATAGTCAGACAAATTAACTTACAAACCGATTTTCCTTAGGTAAGGAGACACGTGTAAGGAAGTCGTGGGCTTCCCATGTGATGTAATCAATGCTGTGATATTCCTACATAAAAGAAATTCCCAATTTTGCCTCTTACTTGAAGGGCAGTACAAACATTCGAAATGAGATTTTCATAGTTTCAATTAGTACTTAATTCTTCTTTACTTTGTTAAAAAGATGAAATTAAGCAGAGGAAAGTTTATTGTAATGTTTTTTTTAAGTATAAAATCAAATAAATCTTGTAAGGGCTGGTAAATGTAAGTTAATTAAAGCAGAAAGGCAATATGTGCGGACAATGCGACAATAAATAATGAATTGATACGATCGACGCGTGCGCAGTGCGCCCGTCAAACGGTGTGCCGCATTATTATCGCCGTTCGGCTTCTGTATATATTTATGTGACGATTCGCGGTATTATGATAGTCGTTTTATTGGCTTATAGTAGCACCTTATAAGTATTTCTGTAACACCTGACTTTGACCTAAAGGTTAATTGAAGATCCTCTGTGATTACATGCTGTTTAATGCAATAAAATTCAAAAATAGGTACCTAATTGTGACTGCTTGAAATGATATAGGTATACCCATGTTTTTTTTTTAATTATTTCTGCGAAAATATTTTATCCTCAATGTCATGTGTGACAGGTGTGACATTGAGGATAAAATATTTTTATAATATTTATAATTAAAATTAAATTGGACTTGGTTTGTATCTACGAATCAATGTATTCTCCGTAGCGGCATGAAAAAAAACGTAAATTCAATTAAGATTAATTTTATTTTTCAATGTAATCCGCCATTATCTCAATGCATTTATTACATCTCGAAATTAACTTTTCAATACCCTGTAAAAAATTACTTTCATCTTTCTCTGAAAAATCGCATTTATTGCCGCCTTGAGCTCTTCATCGTTGGAAAATCGTTTCCCACGAAGGTCTTTTTATAAATTAGGGTCAAATAATAATCACTTGGGGCTAGGTCCGGGCTATAGGGTGGATGGTTAATTTCTTCGAAACCACAATGTCACACAGCAGCCTTGGAAACACGCGCCGTGTGGACATGGGCATTGTCGCGAAGAAGCCGTTTATGGATTCACAATTTTTTTGTGTACTCAATCAGCAAAATTCCCTGATCGAATTTCACCATAGCGCTGTAAAAACTCAACAGCAATCTATGCGCACTTATTTTTTTGTGGGCGCAGTAACATTCTTGAGCCAATGTGTGGACTCCTGCTTACTGTCAGGGTCATAATGATGAGCCTACATTTCATCTCCAGTACCAACTTGATCGAAAATACTTGATGGAACTTCACCACAGAGCTCCAAAAACTCTACGTCACTCGCTTCGCACTTGTTTTTGAGGCGCTTGTGAGCAATAGTGAGCATTCGCGGCATCCATCTTGTACTGACTTTTTAAAGGTAAAGAAGTTCATGAAGAATAGTGTGCACGGTACCAACGGAGAGGTGGGTCATCTCTGCTATCATATTCATCTTCATTCGGGCGTCCTCCAGTATAAGCTTCTCAACTTTTTTCACGTTTTCTTCCGTAGAGGCAGTAACCGGGCCGCCCGTGCGAGTGTCGTCATCAATACTCTCTCTGCCCGTTTTAAATTCACTTGACCACTTTTGACCCATACATAACGAAGGTGCAGCACCTTGGTAAACAGCCACCATCTCTTCGAGAATAGTTTTTTGAATTTTTCCTTGTTCGGTAAGGAGTTTAATAACAGAGCAGTGATCGTTTTTCCTCAACATTATCACGTTAGTCATTCCATTATCGTTAAGTAAGTATAACTAGCACTAATGGTCAAAACTATATGAAATTTGACCTTTATACCCTTAGATAATATCATATAATACATTAAACTTAGGTACTTACCTCGTACCTAGTCATCTACTAAAAATAATCGTTCCTATAAAGAAAATAATTAAATTACTCATAAGGAAATTTATTACATTTGTACCACAGTATTTTTTTTTTAATAACAAGCACGGTTGCAATTTCCCTTCGTTGTTGTTGTGGGAAAACAACTTAATTTTCTGCGACGATGGTGTAAAGTCTCCATTAGTGCAGTTAAATATAAAAAGTCAATATTTAAGCAAGGACTTTAGAGTAGGTAGTCCATAACGATACCATTAGATAAATAAACTCACTCATATTTGTAGGATCTTTATGGTTAATCGAGCAGACGTAGCTTTGAAGTACATTAATTTTAAATTAATAAAACGTAAGAAAACTATTGAACTTACTTTGATTAGTTTTCAAAATAATTATCTCTTCACAAGTTATACTTTCAATCAGTTCTTGTTACATGAATATCTTCTAATAAAGAAACTGAATGAAGTGCCCACTTCCACCATGATATTTTATTGATACCCTCTAATAAATAATCATGGAAAAACGGACACTTCATTTGATAAATAAATATCACAGTGATAAAGTTAATCAGACGTGAGTCATTGTCGTTTTAAACTACTATGTAAACGTCAGATAAGGTGGCTTACAAGCGAAGAGGATTTCATCATCCTGTAATTCACAATAAACCATAAAAACGTACCGTAAACTAACTCTCCGCCCAAGAGTACATCGCCGCAGTCAATTAGATGCTGCAGTAGAGTTAAGCGGTTCTGGTAACCGAAATCCGACTTGAGCAATCCCAACATTGTGTCACATTTTCTTTTTAAATGAAGCACAGCCATAAAAAACTCTATAAACACTGTTCAAGGTACCATTGCTCACTACATACTTTATTCACTGTTCATTGTTTTAAATGTACTATCACAAACACATGTTGTTATGGCGCGAAAGCAAGACAGATGCGCTTGCGGCGAACGCCGGTTGCAACTGCGTAGTGCGTTGCGTCTTCCGAAAGCTATTACAGCGGACAGGTGGTGACAAAGGAGTCCCTACTTCCCCTCTTCTCTAAATAAGCTCTGCGACTAGTCGCCCGTTTGATCGTGCGACTTGTCGAAGGGCTATTCTTTAGCTTCGATTGTAGGTACTAACTTAAGAAATTAATTAATATAAAAAATTACGGTCGTGTTGGAGATAAATGGCAATTATTAAGGCTTTGAAATAAGAAACTCGATATAGCAAAATTGTTTTCTTTTAGAAAGTAATTAATAAATTAAAAAGGGAACTCATTTATGCGTTTCCATGTTTTATAAAAGCAAAATAATCCCTCAGATTTGAATGATCACTACTTTTAAATGTAATCCAGCGCCAAAAAGCGATACGACACAGCTTCCAATATTTTTGATGCATTAAACTTCCGGATCAATGGAAATACCGAATAACCCAATTGGAATTGGCTAAGTGCATGCATGCACGGCGTACGTGAGCGGGTGCGCGTCCCACCCGCGCCCCTTCGCTATTATTACTCGCATCGTACGAGGGTTGGTTGAATCGGAGTTTGATTATTCGCACATAAACATGTTTGCATTTCATCGATTTCGTCTCAGAACAAGCCAAAAGGGCACTTTCGGACAAAAAAGTGATCGATATACAATACACTCATCGCATGATCGTTAAAGAATATAATTACTGGCGGCTTTATTATAATTATAATCGTTGAAACATAATGGATGGTAAAATATAAGTGAGATAAGGCTACCGGTGTAAAGGTAGCGGATGAAGCACGCGTCGCGTCGCGTTTATTTATTTTTGTCTGTGCGGCACGTGGGTACCGTCGCGCTCGGAACGCTTCGGGCGGGAACGTCACGACGCACCAACGCACGCGAGTGTACTGACCGCGCGGGTTTCGGCCGCGTCATTCGTTGCACTATTGTGCATAGGCGTTAGAATAGTAAGGACATGGGTCGGTAGTTAATAGAATTAACTTTATGTGTGATGATGATCATGACACGGTAGGCAGTAATTTTGTTGATTAATTATATGATTAAGAGTAGTTAACATGCAAATTGAGAAGTTAATGAATTTTATTGACTGCACTTAGAATTCAAGATACTCGTACTATAAATTCATAACTTAATGACTAACCAAAACAAAAACTCGCGCTGTTGTTTATGCAGATGAATTAACCTATCATTACATTACCCTTTCATGAAAACAACGAGACATACCTACGACTGGAAATCCCCGACATTGAGAGGTGATAATGTGGCGCGCGTCGCGACGGGCGTTATAAATATTTCATCCAGAGAAAAGGCGTTTAACGCATCGACAGCGGTCGCACATACCGACATTTGTACACGTGCAAGGAGTCACAGACAAACCCCATCTATTTCCGTACTCGACAAGCATTTAAGTTATTCTACCAAAATAAGTACTTAACTAGTGAAATAAACGTTTACAGTTTGTTTGATGTTTGTACTTATGAGGAAAATATGACTAACATGTGATACCTATGTATTTATGCTTCATTAAATATTTCCCTAGTATCTTGGCTTGACTTTAAACGATATCTTTACGACAACTTGGTTAACTTAAATATTTCCCAGTGCAGTACGTCACCGAGAGGAGGGCTGTGTCCCAGCAGTGAGAGAACATTATAGGCTGGCTATGCGCCTTTGTCAACCGCAATTGCAACGACAACTTTTGGAGATTACGTTTTTCTATTTAATTTTATTTGCATGGCTTTTTATACAACTATGTATAGTTTTCACTTAAAACGGATTATATATTAATGACAGCAAATGAATTCTATTAATTTATGTAAAACATTAATACTTGTCAACAGCCTCGTACCCTTGAAAAATACTACTTGAATAAAATGCATAAATATATATGTATCTGTTTGTCAACCGCAATGCCAACGACAACTCTTAAGAGCTTTTCTATTTGATTTTATTTGCATGGGTTTTTATACAACTATGTATAAACTGTATAAAATAAAATATATACAGGAAGGATTCTTAGTCGCAACATAAATGTATAGCATTGGCTGACGCAAATCATAATAATTGTATCACTCCCTTATCAAACCAACCAACCAGTCGCAACTTCTAAAATAATTGTGAAACAATGAAATGTCATTGTCAAAGTGTTGCATAATTAGAGAAAGGGCCGTTTTTATTATAGCCGATGCCTTAGAACCTGCCACAATGCAAAGTGAGGGAGCGAACTCCCAAAGGAAGAGAAAAGATTCACGAGCCCTTAGGAACAAGGCCAACGGCGGCTTTCAAATGTCCTATTCGGTACTCCTAATTCCACGAGAACGTGGAGCCAATTCTTTGTAAAAAAAATATAAAATAATGGTCAAAATATCTCAACATCATGATCTTGGAAAAAAACAACGCAGTGACGTAATGTTAGATACATATTCAATATGTTACGTTTGTTTGCATTTACCTAAATATGTCGATACAGATTTTCTCGCACGTCACACGCGTGTACAGCACATTTTTATGTCAAAGAAATGTTATGCAATTCCAGCTTCTAGCTCATCTCAATGACAATTGATACAAAATTACTAATCTTATTCCAACTTAACGAAAGGGCACGGTATGACAATCTCGAGCAGTTTAGCGGTAAACCCCGAGACAAAACTAACGAGATATCGAGCACTTTAATGACTTCCAATGTAAATAAATATCTTAATACGGATCAGATTAAGTCTAAGATTTTTCGAAATACCGGATAACCGGGCACGAGGTCGACAGGGTGAAAACTTTGGTTGCGGGGCCCAATTACTGCTGCCACTTCTGGATTTGACGCTCAACGTTATTTGATTGAACGTTTTCATAATTAATCACGAAATTTAATACTTGAGTTAAGTCTCTCAAGTATAATAAAAGCAATCAATTAAAGTGTAAACTAGCCAGCGAGTGTGCTTTGCAATTATTTTAAGATACGAACGTCTCGCACTCGCATCGTCCATGCTGAATTCAATTAATTGGCTGACTAGCTACTAGCCAGAGTAGGTAGCCACTGGACCGTATGACATCATTTTAGTTGATAAACAGAGTACCTATGTTGGTTTACATTATAGCCCCCTTATCGCTCATCGCAAAACCACAGTGACAGTGTCACTGTGGGACAGTGCAGTACAACAAAATGGTGAACTTTACACAACACAAAACAAACACCGCAGTTGAGCTCGCACCTGATAAATTATTACAACAATTTAATAACGAAGTGATCCACATTATCATCAACGCTCATCTTGCGATAGAGGGGTGGTTCTCGCATAAATACAGCGGCGCAATCACTACCCTACAATTTATATTACGCTGGAAAATTAAACAGACCGCTCCTACGAAGTGTCAGGCTCTAATTCATATATGCATATCCAACTTTGCCACATTGGCAGTATTGGCACTGACCCTCGTACAAACTCTGCAAAATAAGATAAGCGGAGTTCGCCGCGACCTCGCTACACTTTAGTGCACCACACAAATTGGTCGGCTAATAACATTCCCCTTCAAAGGATGTAATACGAACAAGTAAAGATGTTAATTGTTTATACGCAACGACTATGTGTTGCGTCGGGCAGTTGGTATTATTGTGATCGCGTACAAATTCACCTTGCGCCCCTCATCCGGTGTTTAACAGGGGATGGTACAAGGTCGCTACCAACATAGAGGTTCCCTAGAGCACAAATTATATAATTTATAACTGCTTTTAATACGAAGCTCGTCGGACGGTTTATCGTGAGAAAAGGGTTACGAGACGACGTCGGACATCGATCAGGATTATACTTGGGAGATGACTTCCAAACTCTGTAAATGGGGCACGTGTAATTTAAATAAGGGCTCTCTACCCGAAAATTCATTTAAAAACTTGAAACAAAACCGTTAAAGGAGGATCCCTTGCTCGAATCAGGCGGCAATAGATCACGAGAACAATCAATACAAGACACGGTTCGATACCACCGAGGCGTGAAAAACAATGCGTGTTGTTTACACTGTGTGATTCAAATGTGCAAATAAATATGTCTTGACACCGACATTCAGGCTCTATTAATACTATTACATCAGCGAACATTCCTATACCAAAGTCTACATAACCATAATTTAAAATCAAAATACAAGTCTGTGTGTGAACAGCATTTAAAAAATTCCATCTATGGAAAGTTCTAAACCGCGAGCGTTTAACGACACGACAGAAATCGCCTTAAAAGAGGAGCATAGACAAACCCGAAGAAAAAAAAATTTGCTCGCGACCGGGAAGTGCGACGCCTCGCCTTCAGCTTTCAGACGCCATTATTTCATCCGGTATTCAGGCGGGAAATATTTCGCAACAGACACCATCTTTTTAATGTGGAATATAACTTGAAGACGATACTGTAGAGTTCAATTTTCATCGTAATCGGATTGTTTTAACATGGTTCTTGTTCTACGGAGCTTGGTAAGTCCCTTCTGGTTGAAGACAATAGGGTGTATATATTGATTCCTAGATAAATGTGTAGTTGAGACATTTTATTTCGCGGTGGAGTCGATAGTCGTCCTTGTGGATGCGATTCGTCTTTCGTATTGGGGCTTACAGAGATTGTGCAGAATGCACGGCACGAGATTGTTTATAGTTTTGATTCTAGTGAATTTTCCATGAGGTCGACGTTGGTGGGCTGCACCGTGCGAGGTAAGCCTCGCTCGCTCCACCTAATATTCTTTGTTGACGTTATTATTGAATGCACGGAAGCGGTTTGAAACGGTCTTTAAATATTGATGGAACTCTAGAATCAGAGCAAATGCTCTGAGCATACGACACAACTGTCTTTTAAGTGTATGTTTACCAATAAAAAGGAAAACTGTTTTCATCAAATTAAAAAGTAATAAGAGAGACTGCAATAAAACCTACTTTGATATCGTGGCTTATAAATGTCCGAGAACCTAAAATTAAAAATAACTTGAAAGTGCATCGCCAACGAAGCGAGCGGCCTCAAATTAGTGCGCTATAAAACAGTAGCCTGAGAAAAATTATATGTCGATAAAAATCTATGAGTTTGTGTGTGTGTACATTGCGTAACAGAATGATGGCTGTTCGTGGAGCTGAGGATGTGTATGGCTGGGGCAGAGCACACGCGCGCTGCATTTTAATGCCGTGTGCCGTATCCAGCGGTGCCCCTACTATTGCAATACGATTACACGTACATCTCATATCTCTTTGTTTTAAATGTCTTCTAGTCGGATGTGTGTCAGCTGTTTATCATAAAGCTGCTGGGCTAGGCTAGAATACCAACCGATGCGGCTGAGTATTACATTCTTTGTCATATCTAGGTTTCTTGTAATAGACTTATCTTACATCCTATGCAGAATATTCCAACCTCATTTTAAAAGTACCTTCCGTTTTATTCCCGAAGTCAGGTAGGCCCGGCCGGTAAGATTTACGAAAACAATGCCAGTTCTGCAAATCCATTACTAATTCCAAAATTCTGCTAATACCAGGTCAAAACTCAGAATTCAATCTATTTCTGCCACGAAATTAGTGTTGTTACAGCTAGAAAACGGGTCACAATCGAGACGCCCTAGTTTCTTTATTTATATGTCAGTGTTTAAGACGTGGCCACCGAACTGAGTATTATAGATAATGTGTATCGCCATCTTATAAATAAAATAAACTACAGGAATAACGACTACAACCGAGCTCGGACTTCCTAATCCAGTTTTGTTCAAATAAAGGTCGCTCAGTCGCATCGACTTGCACCTCTACAACGTATACCCGTATTACCGTGGGAGTAGGTACCTATAAGGCTGTACTAGATACTTTATCGTGTCCATGATAAATTGATAATGCACTTCACGGACTGGTACATCTTTACCAAAATAATATAAACCTCAAGCACGTGTTAAAATCCCGAGAACCCATGGTTGTCGGTCCCCACCCACATTACGATAGGCGTTTTATCACCGAGTCACCCGCCTGTAAAACATTACATTGTACTGTGGCATACACCTTCTGGAATTCACCTCTTCAATCCCTTTGTTCCCATGATTCGGTGAAATGAGTCACACAAAACGGAGTTCGTTTCAATCTTATTTATTAAAGAGTTCGTTTGGAACGCGTACAACCTTCTTTTATTTTCATAGTACTTCGGCCCTCTTCATATCGATAAACAAACAGTTAAATTGCAAATTCAGGACAGAACATCACTTATCCTTAATACCCTTTAAATAATAAATAAACCACTTCAAATGGAATAAAAACCTAACTGAGGTTTACTCAAGTCTCCCGGAGAATTAAATGTGGTCTATAAGGCTTCAAGTGTTCATAAAAGCCTTTGACAGAAGCAACGGGCAGCCTTGAGTAAGTGTTGCATATTATTTATCTTCGGAAGGATTAAGGGATATTGTTACAAATCTACCGTTTACACTTCGTTTGGGCACGGAGCTAGATCATAACTTTGAATAAGAAGGGAGTCGTTAGCCGACACTGCGCCACCCACTTTATATATTCTCTATTTCCCATTGACCAGAGCGGTTGATGCTGTGGCGGCCAATATAATCTAAATCGGTGCACATCAATACAGTAATAGTGCTATCAGTAGTGAACTAGTGTCTGCTCTCGAAATAGCTGTAGCTACGCTCTCGTATAACGTAGTAGTACGCGTAGTATGGGCGTCACGGCCGAGACCGGGGTGGGCCCCGCACCACTCGGCCCCTACCACCCCGCCGACCTACCTATGCCGACGATAGATGGCGCCCCGAGATTAAATTGGCATATCCGATACACGATTTATTTCACTCACCGCTCGAAATGAAACATTACTCCTTCGAGTGAAATAAAAAAATACAGTCTCTACATCTCATCTTATAACGTTATCGTCAAGTAATAGATTCAGTTTCGAGATAGCGAATTCCTTCCATTTCCGACGCCGCGTCGCGAAACTTATTTGCTGAAACGAGTGTATCAGGTCGGTTTGAAACCCTAGTACATTTCTTTAACTCTCAATTCTGGGCAATTTAGGGGTTGCGCGGTGCGAATTATTCACACCTACGCTAATACATATATTATTTATTGGAAAATGGTCGCGTCTGTAACGCGGTTCTCTGTCAAAAAATTCAACAAAATAAAATTTGCTACACGTGCGACACGCAATTGGAAGTCACAATATTTTATACTATTTATAGTCATTTTTTTAAAACAAATAGTCATATCAAGCTGCTTAATCATGAAAACCACGTTGCAGATGTTAAATATAAGCCGGCGCGAATATAAATTTAAGTACTTATAGGCGTAGTTTTTTTTTTGAGTAAGTATCAATAATAATAAATACATGCTCACAAACAACTAGTAAAGAAGTTCCAAGCTGCGCCCGCAAACTGTGTACGCGTTAATTAAAAGTTACAGAAGATAAGACAACTTTGTTAATGAATAAATAAAACGTCCGTTTAAATGTCTGCGGAGGGAAATGAACGGATCCAGTTGGTGTGGATTGGCGCATTTTTAGCAGGCGAAACTCGACAAATGAAATTTTCGTTCCGATCCGCCCGCCCGCGCGTCCTGCAGCTCTCTTTTCAAACTTATCGCACAGATTAATAACTGAAGCCGACTAGAACCTAGATCGAATAAACAACGATATGTAAGATGAGCAATATTGTTGTGTTTAGATATTTATGGCTCCACATCAAATCGTTAACTCATAGACCACTTCAAACGTGTAACTTCTCAGAATTATTGGCTCCGCGTGTAAAAGCAACAAATGCTACAATTTCAATATCATTGCAATAAATTACGACATCCACGCGAACCATTGCTCACATACGTTCCTTATTATGAAAGCTTCAAATTGTATTCGTATCTCGTCATATCTAGATCCGGGGCATAGAAGCAGATAGCGAAGTAAATCCCTGTTCTAGAATCCGCCAGATATAGGTACACAGCCGCCAATGAAATCCCGCTGACTGTGCGCGGTACAACGAAACTCTAGATTGTTTCGTCGACCCGCCTGTCACCCCTCTTGCTTATTCCCGTTTATCAGTCTATTTCAAAATAATTAATGAATGAATGAATAATTTGAACTTTGCAATCAATTATGATCTTGAAGTTGAGTAATCAAAAAAAATTAAATGTAACAAGATTTTATAGCTAACTATTCAGACAAAGTTTGTGTGTGTTGTGTTTAACTGTACAGTGTGTCCTTGGATAAAGTGAACAAACGAAAATGAGTGAAACTAGACAATTAGACAAATATTCATCGACAAAAATTGGAAACAAAAATAAAAAAAAGTTATGTTAAGTACACACGAAATTTATTGAAAAAAACAGACAACAATTACAAAATTTCTCTAAAGAAACGTGATGACTGTTTTTTTAGGGTTTCTTTTGATTTGCCGTGCAACATCAATTATCATCAGCTATTATTATTGTTTTTATTTTAATGACATTCACTAAATTAATAAAAGTTATTAAGAATGTTTTAAATACAAATAAATAATAGGGATCAAAAACGCTAACAAAAAAACAATTAAATCGATTTTTTTCGATTTTTTTTACGATGATTATTTATTTACGATGAATAATGGTCTAGTCTCACCCACTTTGTTTGTGCACTTTATCAAGGGACACACTATAGTTTTCACTGAAAGTTAATAAATTAAGTAACTACATACTTTCAAAAAGGTTTCAGTATAATAATTTTCCCCAGAGAAAGAGAAAACTCTTCAAAAAAAGTGTCAAGACACGCGAATAAGGGATTACGTCGAGACATCCATTTGTCAACCATGGTAATTTAAGTACCCATAATGTTATATTCCCCTCACGACCTTTTATCGCTATAAAGATATCCATTCCAACATTGATCTTTTTCACAAGAGAAATCCCAGTAGAATATTTCAACCAATTTACACAAAACAATAATGAATTAGAAAAATAAGAACTTCCTCTTGAATCACTGCGTCTATTAGTGAAAACTGTATGAAAATCCGTTCAGTAGTTTTTGAGTTTAATCGCAGCGCACGCCATATTATGACTTTTTAGGCATATTTTTTATACCTTTGGTTACAATATTGTAATATTCGTAGGGACCTCTAATTTAAAAAAAAAATACAGCTAATGTAGACTAGCTTCGCTGATGATAATGTAGCTTTCCATATGTGATATATTTTTTTAAATCGGTTAAGTAGTTTTTGAGTTTATCCATTACAAACAAACAAACAGAAAAAATAAAAATATATTTCCTCTTATTATTATTAGTTTAGATAGGTAAGTATTCATTATTAAAAGATATCATCGATTGAAAAGGGAAGGTATTACGTATCAAGAAGTGCTGTTTATTAATATGATGATAGCGAATAGATTACATATGCAGGCTATCTACATGCTTGAGGCGTCACGTACGACGATTAGTTGCCTTATAGACAATATGTGAAAGTAAACGCGTGTCAACGAAAAGCAATCTACAGTATCTATGGATACTTGACAGACATACGAATAATTCAGATTTAGGAAGCTTTTACGAAGCTACTACTCGGACTTGGACCACAGAATTCAATATCCTCGCGGAGCAATTGTTTACAAATCAAAAATTCTAACTTTAAACAGGTATATATAGAGCGGGCTCTTGCATTGTTAGGTGGAAAGGGCCGCACTCACGCAAGGCTCCTTGTACAACTGCACTTTATTGACAACCAGGATTTATTAATCACCGCTGATCGTCATCAACACTTGGCACACAGAATCCTTTACATCCTCAACTCAACCAATAGGGAATATGCATGCTATTTAAATTTGGTTCAAATATTTTTATTCCGAGTCTTTATTGGCCCGACATTTGAAGTAACTCATTATTTTAGTAATTAATATCTTTTTAATTACTTAAAATTAATAAATAAAAGTGCAAATTATGCGAGGTAAATTCAAATTCGTAAAACGCAACACCATTGGTTAAAACAAAACGTGACGTCAAAATACTATGTCAACAAGTTCGTATTGCTTACATTTGTATGGCATTGCAGGCTTTTGATTAGAAAATATTGTTATTACGTGTGTGTTGTGTATTCATTTATTGTTTAAGTGTAATTCTTGTATACTAGTGAGATTAGAAATCATTTAAGAAAATGACTGAAAGTGGTTTTGTAAAAGCACAACCGGATAATCTGCCGTGAATAGATCCATTCATGAAGTCGTCTTATTTTCTTTCAAATCCAAATTTTACGTGCGCTGAAGTAAAAGGAGTGAAAGCTGCAAGATAATGCTTCTATAATATAATAACACATTACGTCGTACGTTATTTTAGCCATAAATACAATCCTAAATATATTGAGGAGTAAACATAACCTATAATTTTTGATTCACAACAATGTAAACAAGTTACTGCCACCGATCACTAATAAAGAACTTTATTATTGATCGATGTTTATTGCAGATACTTCATCTCTTTGGAGCTCTCTACCTGCGTCTGTTTCCAAACGCATACAACCCTAATCTCTTCAAAGTGAGAGTGAACAGGCTTCTTCTGGGTAAGCTCACTCCACCGTCGACTCTGTCTCTGTCACCACTGACCTAGACTAGAGTCAAGAGCAAACCCATTACAAATTAAAAAAAAGAACTTCCACACACGAATAGAATTCATAATTAACGTAAATTCTTCACAGAGCTTTCCTTACCGACTCTACTCATAAATAATATTTTTCTGCTAAGTACATGTTTTTATTCTCTAAAATATGGAGGAAGGAACATGAATGTTGGGAGTAAGTAACAAGTAGTAATTTTTATAAAATTCGTTCTTCTAACCGTGTACCAGGTTTAATATTCAAGTGCAATAAAATATCGATAAAGCGATTGAAAATTCTTAACTTCAACACTCCTCCGTGAGCCGCGAGCCGAGTGCAGTAACTTGTGGAGTTTCAAACTTTACATAATAAAACTTGAGGGTTAGGCGAACCATATAATCTTAACACTAGCTGATTGGTTCGAGGAGGCGACGAAAAACTTAACGTTACTAATTGGAATAGTCTTTGTAGTTCTTGCAAACTAATGTCGAAACTATAGCTAAACTAAAATACACATACACTGTAACCGTCTTAAGGCTCCTAAAAACAGGCGCGACACGCGACGCTACAGAAAGGCACCGCCTAGCGCCTGTCGCGCGATGAGCGGTGTCTTTGTGTCGCGTCGCGTGTCACGCCTGTTTGTAGGAGCCTTTATGGAATTAAAAAGCACCTAATCATAAAAGTCTTGGGAATTTTAAAGCCATAAAAAGATGAATGAAAATTCCATACAGAGTCGTAAGTTATGATTTTATCAGTGAAGCTTGGCTGTCGTCGCGTATAAATCGCATTCCTCACATAACAGCATGTGGCACCATTATGGAACTCAACGACTTCAAAAACCTTTAGGTATTGTTTTAGTTAATAATTATTTGCGATCCCCTTGGTAAGCTTACCATAAAGCATAAGCCTAATCATCTTATAATATTCCCACTGCTGGGACACAGGCCGGCTCTTTTCGAGAGGGAGTGGGCTGTTATCCACCTCGCGGGCCCAGTGCGGGTTGGTAGATGTTACATGTCTTCGAATTTTTGGCTCACGATGTTTTCCTCCTCCGTTTTGAGAGCAGTACCTAGTGATGATATTATTAACACAAAGTAAAGCGCCTGCCCGCATGCCGGTTCGAACCCACACACGACCTAGTCGTAAGTTGGGCCGTTACCACTGGGCCACGACTGCTCATCAAGCTTACCATATACTTATCAAGTAAATCGGCATTTTGCTCACTGAATAGGCATTACACAATTCAATTGTCCGGCAAAGGACTTCTCCATATAGCCTGATATGCGATGTAACTTAGATATTCACACATATAAAGCCGTCATTTAAATTTCCATTTCCCTCCGTTGTCGTCCATTCCAAACGTTTTGTAACGGGTTCTATGGTAACCGTAGCGACATCGGCACTCATGAAGACTAATGTTACTTAATGAACGTGTTAAATTATGCACACAAAGTAGACAAGAATAAATACATTACAAATGGACAGGGACGTGGACTATGTAAGAAACGGAGTGCAAACGCCATTTAGGGACGGCACAAGGAAAAGTTAACGTCATAAAACTCCATTTATTTCTTAGGAGTACCTATTGGAGAGATTTGAATTTGTGGGGAGATAAATTAGCAGAAATTAGATTATTAGATGATTGGGACAACTAAAACACTGTTGTCGTCTATCTCCTAACAGAGTTTCTCGCTGCATCTTGCTATAATAGACGCTATATTAATGCAGAATGCAAATATCGATACCGTTCTTTCGCAGATGATCTCTCCATTTCCTCCATACTCCATGTACCGTGTTGCACATGGTGGGTCGCTTATGCAACATCTCGTAGGTGATATTAATTCTAATATTGATGACATTTGGTTTACGACTGCCACGTTCTACGGTGAGGATGAAAGGAATACCGTGTTCGCCGCTTTACCACGCAGCTTAAAATGTAATGGTTGTTTGAACCGTATTTTATGGCAGAATATATTTATTCACATTTTAGCCTAAAAACTTTTGATTCTCGTTACTTGTTAGTATCGGAAATAAAATAATTGGGGTAAGCCCTAAATGCTTTTAGTTTTGCAATGTCATTCCTACATATTGCATTGTAAATGAAACTGCTATATTGTACATAAGGAAAGTCTCAAAAAGAAAAAACTTGCTGTCTTTTGACGCCAATGTGGCTTATCAAACTAATTAACCACGCTTCCAATGTAAAACCTACATTATGCTGTCTAGGAACGATAATGGAACGCTACTGCACTGCAACTAACTAACTATAAGGAATATCCTACTCAATACAATCAATTCGGTATCGAAATTTACTACAGGCCCAGGCCCTGCAGTCTCGACATAGTTAGCAATCGTTTTCGGTTGCTAAGTCCTAACAATCCAGATGTAATGATATTTGGTGGTCTCCACACCCAAATTTATCGGTTGTTACTGGTATTTTAGGTAGGTACCGGTAGGTAACAACCAATAAATTTGAGTGTCGAGACTGCCAAACATTTACATCAACATTTACATCTGGATTGTTAGGACTTAGCGACCGAAAACGATTGCTAACTATGTCGAGACTGCAGGGCCTGCAGTCTCGACATAGTTAGCAATAGTTTTCGGTTGCTAAGTCCTAACAATCCAGATGTAACGATATTTGGTGGTCTCCACACTCAAATTTATCGGTTGTTACTGGTATTTTAGGTAGGTACCGGTAGGTAACAACCGATAAATTTGAGTGTCGAGACTACCAAACATTTACATCAACATTTACATCTGGATTGTTAGGACTTAGCGACCGAAAACGATTGCTAACTATGTCGAGACTGCAGGGCCAGGAAGGCTAAATAACAATAAACCACATTAAGACAAACTAGTCAATGAAATTCACTCGGCTTCATTCAGCGGTACAAACTTACCGATGAATTTCTTCGAAACGATTATTCGGAACGTATTACGCGTAGCGATTAATATTTAATTAGTCGTCTCGTTAATTAGTGCTCCGTCTAACTTTGGTCGCGAACTACATGAAAACTCTTATTTGCCGAACATATTTAGTAGTTACTTCAACATGTTGAACAGCCCTCGTTTAGCCCTGCATGTTGGTATTCAACGTGCCCCTGTTATAATGGCTGAATGTATTTCATGTTCCACGATGAGAACACTGTTTTGATTGCGCGTAACATTAATGTACAAAACAGTATTGAGGAAAGAAGCAATTAAGTAATTAACGATTTTTTTAAAGAAATCCGTGAAGATTAATCGATAAAACTTTAGTAAACAGTATTAGATTTTTCAATGTCCGCCAATCTTCCTTGTTCATCGATTATTCAGAGTGACGATGCGTACAATTAATTAATTAACGAATACTCATTACGTTAAGAGAAAAGAATTATAAGTGACTATCTTTTTTGATCTTCGAAGAAGAGAGAATTGATATTCAATGTGAGCTTATAGACTTTATTAGAGCGTAAATTCAATTCAGTTTCAGACTTAGAAACTGTGTGCCATTTCTTAGCATTCATGGCTGATGCTGAATCTTTGTTTCCGTGATTCGATATTAAAAAAGAAATTGTAAAATACATCATTGCAACTATCTTTGATTAAAATTCAAAAATAACTTCGCATAGTCCATGAAACATACTGCGCTTCGAAAACAATAAAATGTACAGAGCAAAAAGTAATGGACATAATCACATAATGTAACAAGATAATGATAATGACCGCCATTGTCATATTAAACGCGGCCGAGTTTAATCACATAATGGTCCACTATTTATTGCAGAGCACACGTATACATCGTCCAATAAAAGCTACACCTTTTCAATGACCTAAATACTGATTTATTTATCAGCACTGAACCCTCGACATAACTCATAGGGGGTAAGGAAGGGAGGAATGCGAAGATGCGAACGGCAACGGTTTTACGATTCGACAATCGTAAAACTTGGAAACAATTCACTTGAATACGTTATATTAGAAGGCAAAGAACGTTATTAGATGGGAAGGCTATCTATATTTTTCCCGAAGGTTTTATTTCCCTTGTTTTATTGGAAATTGGTATGTTAATTAAATCAAATCTGTCTTTATCGGTAGTGGTATAGCTGAAAAACCAAAAAACAGAATGCCTAAAACACAAGTCAACACAAAATAATGTGTGAAGAGTTAATCTCTACCAAACAAAGAATAATAAAAAGATTCACCTTAAAATAGGATTTTGTAAAAATATTCACAAATTCGCATTTACAGTGGTAACGGCCGCGACTTACGAGTTGTAGGTCGTAGGTTCGAACCCCGACAGGCGCTTTACTTTGTGTAAATTATTTCATCACCACTGCTCCGTGCCTCGGAAAGCACGTTAAGCCGTTGGTCCCGGCTGTCATTCGTGGATCTTTGACAGTCGTTACGGGTCGTCAGAAGCCCGAAAGTCTGACAACCAGTCTTACCAAGGGGTATTGTATTACCCAGTAACTGGGTTGTGGAGGTCAGATAGGCAGTCGCTCCATGTAAAATACTGGTATTCAGCTGCATCCGGTTAGACTGGAAGCCGACCCCAACATACCTAGTTGGGAAAAGGCTAGGCAGATGATGATGATTCACAAATTCGCATTTACTGTTCATTCACCGAATAGAAAAGGTCGAGTACGTCTGGGATTCGGAGAAAATTCGTACATATACATTTTCTATGAAAACGAGTTTTATTTAGCAATTTTCTGTATGACTCGGACAGAGCCACTCCTAAATAGAGGGTGGATATTGAGCAGAAAACCTATTTCATAAAGGAGGGACACCAAAGCTAAGTCCTGAGATAATGTCAGGTTTTGGCAAATCCGTAATATCGTTCTATCCGGAAAAATTAATGCGACGTCAACGGCTCATATTAGTTGCTCGATACGGATGATGGAAGACGGTTCAAAGGAAACGTTAATAAATAAATGTTAATTATACTAACAGTTTAAAATTTTGCAATGTTAGCTTCTATCAAGGATATTACGGTTTGGCGAAACCGATTGCTCTCATATTGGGCAGCTCGTGGACATTTACCTATGCTTTTAGTTCGTTCTCTTAATTACTCGAGTTTCGGTTAGTAGTCCGCTGATTCAGTTATTAAATTGGAATATTCAACGAGGAAAGAAGGAATAATCGGCTGGAAAATTGGTTCCTTTTGCATCAACTAAGTTATAGTCATGCACTGTTATGACAATTCAATTCTTATTTTCGGGTGCGTAGCAAGATTTCGCTACTCTTGAAATCTTTGAAAAATAACAACGTATCGTAATGTGATTTAGAAACGTTTTATTCAAAGAAATTGACGGATTTCCAGAATAATGAACCAATATAAGAAAAATCTGCTCTCCAAGGGGTACAGTCGACCCGAATAATAAAGAAATAATTCGAAAAATAAAATATGCTATCGGCACCCAGATGCGTCGAGGATATGGGGGAAATTGGCGGAAGGCTCCCGTAGAGATTGAAATACGAACAAAAGGTTCCGCCTGTGTGATATACAGATTCTATAGAGCACCGGAAAAGTTATTAGCCCACTAGATGCATAAGAATAGGTAGGTACAAGCAAGGGTCGGTCACGTGTTTTCCTAAAAGGTTGAGCGGAATCCCAAGCGACGCTCAATAAGCTAAGCTAATACCGTTTGGCTACAAACAAGTATAACGTATGGTTCGTATAAACATTGAGATATTTAAGAGCGTTTATACCTTATGAGTGGCAACGTCGCAATTTAGTGTCTTATTTCGTGGTTTTCAATTTTTATCATTTAATCGGAGCTATGTTTTAAAAATCTGTTTAATTAAGTTTTTAGAATTACGTGAAAGTGTTTAAAAAGTAAGTAACCGTAATGCTTACAGTTATTATACAATGAAAATAACGCCCTGCAAGTTTCCAATGTATTATTTGCATATAAATAGAACTGTAAACGCAACGATTTCTTACCTTTTACACAGTTTTCACATAATTCTAAAAAGTTAATTAAACAGATTTTTAAAATATAGCTCCGATTAAATGATAAAAATTGAAAACCACGAAATATGACACTAAATTGCGACGTTGCCACTTATAAGTTATAAACGCTCACTAGTGCGTCAGTTATGGCGTCCATCAAGGGTCCCGTTCTCAATTAACTTAAGAGATATGTAACTGATTCTATGTTTTATACTGGTATTTCATTGAGTACCTGTCATAAAGTTAGCCTGAATCGATAGACGCATATAACGGCAAAAAGATAGACAAAAGAATCACACGTTGGCGATGATAAAAAATCTATTTTATAACGGTTCAATTTACAGACAGAAAAGGAAGGTTTAGTCAGTTTTCATTGGATAAAAAAGAGGAATCTAATCCACGAAACTGACTCCCATGTCCGTGTCACAGACAGGCACGCTGGTTCTGTGCGCTGAAACGATCTAAACGATTCAACTATCAATAGACGAACCTATGGGGACGGGGACATTTAGCAAAACGAATTTACTCTACGAGAATGTGCTTCACAATTGAATAAACTGAATCCTAAAACCATTTTTTTATCAGCACTTTTACGGTTCACAATTACATTTTAGAAGGACATTTGTTAGCGCTGTGAATAGTATACAACTGCAAAAAGCTTTGTAATTGTCTGCAGGGGAACTTTATGAACAAATCCTATTAAAGTCGACATTACCGTGGCACAGTTCTAGCCTTTTGCGGGCAATTGTTAAGGGCAGATAAACAAACTACAAAAGAATGGACGTTGAATTAATTTCTTGGTTGCGGCGTTAAAACGAATGTTTAATGTGTATTACTTCTAACGAAAAAGCGGCAGGGCAGTATTAGTTAGAAATGTTACAATGCAATACTTAGTACTGTTATCGCTTTTCGCAGTTATTTTTAATAACTAAGCTGTTATTCTGAAAGCGTTCGTTATCGCTGCGCGTACGATCATACCTACAAATCTACAAAACGTACGATTTTAATCTACACTTCGCACAGTTTTATTTTGCTTTTCGTAGCTCTATTATTCGCGAGTCGCGTTGGCAGGTGATGCATAATACTCGCTGACTCGCTGTAGGTACTTGCACGAATATAAAACTGCGACGATTTAACGAGACCTCAACTTAAAGCCATTATAATAGGAATGCCGACAGTGAAAATTACATTTCGAGAATACAACACGTTTAGTTAGTGGTTAGCTAAGCTACTTTTTGTTCGTTTTGAACAATAAACGCGTTATAGAAAAAAGACAGAGTTTTTTTACACTTCCATGGCGAAAGAAGGAAGATTCGTGATTATCGCGTGCACGTAATGATACAAGAATGGAGTGTTATAGCATACCGTAAAAATGAAAATGCGAATAAACATAACACTTTCTAAATAACATTTCTGTTAACGCAACAGTAACATTTTGAAATACTGACGCGATAATGAAGTGAACCCACGATTATTGTCGTAAACCTGTAATTATAAAACCACTAATTTTGAAGTAAAAACATAAAATATTAATAACGTGTATAATAGCTGCAATAGCCATGAGTTACACAAAGCAGTAGAAATTACATTGAAGCGATTCCGGTTCGGTCATATTCATTATTATTCAGTTAGCAAGCGCAAATATTTTTGCTTCCACCTTGTTTTATGAGCGGGTATGTGTGTGCAGACGCGCCCATGTGTGCAGTTTGCACGTTTGCGTTTTGTGCTTTTTTCACGATTTATTTATTCACGTCGCCGACAGGTGGCGCTGCCAGGCGATCTGGGCCCGCGATACGTGTAACGTGGCTCTTAATATTTCATTCAACATTTTATTTAGGCGCAATCAACCTTAAAGCGCGCAAGCTGTACGATATACGACCGTATTGTTTGAAGTGGAGAATACATTTAGGTAAGACATCACCCGACAATCGATTGTACTACATTTAACAGTATCGCAGCTACTCCATTTATCCATTTATTGCCACGCCATGTTTGAGGTAAGTATACATTATTCATTTGTTTAACAAGTAACACTCGAGTCGGACCGAATCTTTTCTTACGAGTCTTATTTACACAACAAATACCGAAGCGGTTGGAATTTACTTTTTCCCCAGTAGTTTTTCATTGGTCTGAGTGAATCGGTGAAGTTATGAGCCAATTAGCGGGCTGCTAGGATAAAATAGGGTTTTTATCGCGCGTTTGAGGAGCGACATTTTAGGCATAGCGGTGGTCGGACGTGGACCAAGTCAGTGAGGTTATCGTCACTATAAACTACTTCACATCGTGCCTTCACACGCCGTCCTTTATCGCTAATAGAACCTTTTTGTACCAGCAATCATTTATACGCTAAGCCATCCCACTTATCCGTGTCATTTTGGATCGATTACTGTTTGTCTCATATCTCCTTCAATTGATCACCCATTATACTAGAATTAATTCCATTAATAAACCACGTAATTAATATCTAATAAGTATTTTCTAAACATCCAACAGGATATCCGTTCGTTTGATGTCTGGCATTAATGCATTTATCGCGTTTGTGTATCATAATCATAACATTCCAGGCCCTGCAGTCTCGACATAGTTAGCAATCGTTTTCGGTTGCTAAGTCCTAACAATCCAGATGTAACGATATTTGGTGGTCTCCACACTCAAATTTATCGGTTGTTGCTGGTATTTTAGGTAGGTACCGGTAGGTAACAACCGATAAATTTGAGTGTCGAGACTACCAAACATTTACATCAACATTTACATCTGGATTGTTAGGACTTAGCGACCGAAAACGATTGCTAACTATGTCGAGACTGCAGGCCCAGATCAGTAATCGATTGAAAATAATGAGAATATCGGAGAGCAGTCGCTGAATACAACGCACGTAAATGTTTATGAAAGAAAAAGTCAATTAACTGGAAGGTTTTAACGACGGTTTTGACGTCACGACCACACAATCCGATAAAAAAGGAAGAAAAATAAAGATCGAACCGAATGCCGGAAGAGGGGCAACCGGGCAATCAATTAAATATGTGTGTAATTTAAAGGCGCAACAGGAAAAGGCGCGAAACGGTTGGATAACCCCAAGATTGTGAATAACCGCAGATGATATCTAGTTAGAGACAAAATAAAGAGTATTGTGTTTTAGGGTTGGCGGATCTAAATTAAATATGTATACAGACTTCTGTACATTTTGTAATGAAAAATTGTTCATTAAAATCGGTTATTTGAAAAACGAATTTCGTTAAAGATGCTTTTTTAGATTTGGCAACCCTATCCTTAAAGTTCTATTGACACTTACCGGGCTTAGGTATGGGTGTTTTGAGATCGTTGGCGGCCAACTGAGGGTTCTCTTGGACCTGAAAAAGTGTTATTTGTTAACTGTGTCACAAACCGGGTGGCAGAGACATCGACGCGCGATCTAAAAGCAGAAATTTATTGTCGGTTATGAAAAAAAAATCTGCCGTTTCATTGAAAAGTGCAAAACTTACGCGGTCGAAATGTAGAATACAGCAATTTAAAAAATATAACCGACCAAAAATTTCAACGTGGACGTCCTGAATTATTTTATTTACTTATTGAGTAAACTATACAAGTCGCTTTAGCGTGGCAATAACGGTCATTGACCCATCTACATTGTCTACCATTCTTTAATTCAAAAACTGAAATGAAGTCCTTTAACGTCCTGAATCAATATTTATCGGGATCTTCAACATATTCCAATAACGAATAACCATACATAGTTTATTGTTTTGGTTCCTACAGAGAGATATTGGGGAAAGGGCAATGACCGCTATTGCCGTGCTAAAGCGACTCGGGTATAGTAGTTGCTAAGGAATTAAGAAACAAGTTATGTTATTTTTTTCAATTTTGTAATAGGTAGATATTTTACTGAATAGTTATTACCTACGTAGTAAAGTTATAAATAATGCTTAACTTATTAAAAACGTTCATAACCTATAAAGTTTAACGCTTCATTTCATTTATTCCGTCAGTGTGTAGAATCCTTTACAATATAGATGCACATCTAATAAAGTTTATACTTGGAAAGATTTACGAGTGGCTATATCTTATAAAAATATTGGAAATATGCATTTTGTCTGCATTACGTCAATGTTTACCATTACGTACCTACGTTCTGGATCTAGATTTAAAACCAGATGGTCTACAGAGAACTCAATCGATTCTATAAACGTTAATATAGTTTACGTCAATATCCCAGAACATTTAATTGAAACTTTGACTTGGCGATAGATGGCGCCACTAGTCGTGAAA
This sequence comes from Brachylomia viminalis, assembly GCA_937001585.2. Lineage (NCBI taxonomy): Eukaryota > Metazoa > Arthropoda > Insecta > Lepidoptera > Noctuidae > Brachylomia > Brachylomia viminalis. The sequence continues at coordinate 23,932,550 of OW443294.2, read as the reverse complement.
TGCTCAGTTTTCATGTATTCTCATATAAACTTATTATATTAGATACAAAGTAGGTACTATTGTTTCTCACTACAAAGTAAAAGACTTTATTATCTTCCCCATACAAACTAATTCAAGTTAACGTTAACACAAACGTTATATACTAAAAGTGATATGAAACAAACTTGATCATATTTCTTTGACAATATGCCGAAAAATGTCTCCACTTCCAGAATTATATCAAGATTGTTCATTGGATTTTCGACTCTTTTTCTGTTACTTAAAAGTTCCTTTACCTTGAAGGTTTGAGTGGTATTTATGGCCCTTCTCCCTGAATAAAATTAATATTTTTTATCGTCGTGATGAGGATTACACATACATTTTGGCAGTATTGCTGTCCGTATTATAACCCCTAAGCCTATTTAGGCCATAACATTTTTCGTTACGACTTTTGCATAAATAGGGACATCTGTGACACAGGAATGCATAAATTGGGGAAAACTGTTATAGGTAAGTACCTACTGTAAATATTAGCGGTAGATATCAGATAAAAGGAAATCATTAAAAAAGATTAAAGGACTGGTACTGTTTCAAAATTGTCTGTGGCACATTTAACGTCATATTCGGTCTGATTCCTTTTTAATATCTTTCCAGTCCACAATTCGCATCCTTCCTAGGCTTAGGTAGGTTTTTTATTTGATTGAACGAGAACATTTTTTAAATTAAGTACTTTTGTAAAAAAAAACGAATAATAATAAAAAAATATTTTCTCTCTATGATCGTACCGTACTTCTAGTAAGTGCCACTTACCGTTACCGCTGCTACGCGGCTACGCCAATAAAATGTCCATGGCTACGCAAACTCATCCAATCATATTTTACGTAGAACTAAAGTCCCATATATTCAGTTAGCAACGTAAGGAATATTCTCGAGATATTTCCAACGATATCAGAGCGTTCAGAGCGTGGTATCAATTGTCTTGTGTCGCCAAAAATCATGGCCGCTCGCGCGTATTTTTCGCGCGTTTGTCGAGGCGCGACCTTGCGCGGTCAGCATACAAACAAGTGTACTCACACGTTTTTAGCGTAGTCATGAACTTGAAATTAGCATTTATAATTGTTTTCATATTTTCCGACTGCTGTGCGTATTCGTACATTTTTCGTGGAAGTTATTAATTAATTTTGATGGCGTGGATTTGTTTACTATGTACTTCCCTACGATTATGTAAGTCACTGTTGTGAGAGAATGTGCAATTTATTATTATGAAATTTTTTAACGAATCAGTGTCAAGGTTTGCTGTCCTAGTTTTCGCAGTTCAGGCTTAGTTCAGACGGGCACTTGTCGGATGTTGCCATGAGGTAACATGAACATGTGAACTGCACCTTAAAGCGTAAGTCTAAGTAAGTACTGAAACGTTTCTTACCTTATTTGTGTAAGGGTTGAAGATGAACTTGTTCTCCAATTCCTTCCTCGGCGTTGCAGCTATCACTGACAACGGCGTCGGTAGAGACTTCATCTCCTACAATAACAAACAATGTTGCTCGTATTAACGTTGCTGAAATAACACAGATTCAATGCATTCTTATCTTGAGTGAATGATACGCACCTTTAAAATACTTTCTATTGGCGGTTGACTGCTATCGATAGCATTCTGTAAAGTAAACAATAAAATGATTATTTATTTTGGAATTCATTATGATAGTTGTCACAAAAACGCAGTACATTTTGTAGCATTCAAATAGTACCGACTTCCGAATACATTTTATTTAAACCGTTCGATATTGAACGGCAGTGCTGTCGGATGCATTGCAGACAAAAGTATATAATAAAATTGTTGTCCGGATTCCGTACAGCATTTAAATGTACGGTAGAACCGCGCGCCCACGGGAAAATGTGTTCACGTGGGCGAACGAAATATTGTGACATCACAAATGCCCCGTTAACGTTTTACGCTTTATAATTTATTGTGGGCGAAAAACAGGGGTAGTTAACACGATACATAGTCATACGCGTAACGAGATAAGGCGCGTTGTTCACATAAAACATTGGACAAATTTGCACTGGCAAGAATAAAACTACTTTTACGAGAATACATTATGCCTCCTAAGCGAAGCGGGGCGATTAAATTTAGGGCCCGTTTACGGCCGACTATGCTTGTTGTATGATTTACGACTTTACAGCAATAAATGTATTGTGTTGTTGCTGTTGAAAGAATCTGCCGAGGACCTTAAATATTCAATTCGAAGAACTCATTTCGTCCTTTTATAACACAGCGCCAAATCAATTGGAAAAAGATAGCGAGAATGTTTATTGGATCCAGTCAATAATTTCTGAAGAACTCGGTATCGATGGTGGATTGTTAAAAAGAAAGGTTAAATATTATTTTAATGTACACAGTATCGAAAATAAATAATTGTCTTCTGCGAAGAACGCTCGCGCCAAACTACAAAGGAAAAAGTACTGAAGATGCTTTTTTATTTAAAAACTCTCTTATTACATTGTTAGGTACCAGAATTCCCGGTTCATTACCGCTTAAATAAAATAACAGTGTGATATAATAAGTATCCTTTAAAAAATAACTAAATACATTAAGCTCAACTCGCATGTTGGAAGAAAAAAATAATTGCAAAGTAATGGCATCTACGCTTTGGAACTCGCCCAAATAGGGTTACCTAATAAAACGGGTCATTCATTCAAAATCTGTCGACCTACGACAATAGTAGTCGCAATGGCAAAATTTTACAATGACTTCATACTTTGATCACAATTCAAGTCACGCAAGAACCCCTTACTTCGTAACCAACGCCATGACCCTGTTTACACCTCACCAAAAAACAATCAAATGCCATAAACGCTTTATAAAACAAATTAGTTAAGTAAGTTATAAACGACTTTTTGACACTATAGCTGTGTAAGCTGTGTTACACCCACTTGTTGACCTATCTAGTTTTGAAGGCGCGAACAATACCTGCGTCGAACGTGTGGGTGCTAACTCCAAAGTTCCACATGTTCAACATTGTCGGGATAGGCTTCTGGACTCCCAGTGTTTGTGGCTATCTTATAGTATCTAATCCAGTAAGCATAACCGTAAAATGACATTGTAGCAATCCGATGAGATTAGTCGATGAAGGACTTGATGTGGGCGAAATATTAAGAGGCAAATTGCTGATAGGACACACGTGTTCGCGAGTGGATCCTTGGGAATATAACTATATATCAGAGAACAACCCGTTCACTAATTAATAGAATGTGCCCCAGCAACCACTTTTTACACACCCGCAAAGTAAGGAGTAATAAGGACTGCATAACTGAGAAGTTCTCATAATAAATTATGAAGCAAATAAAAACTGCTTTGTAAAAACTAAACAGTTGACGATCGCTTAATTATTGACAACATTGTCGTAAGCCGGGGGACTGAAAGGCACGCGACGGTCGTTATTCAACCCTAGTGTTTACAATACTTTACAAACAAATGGAAAATTATTAAAATCACTATAGTGCAATATTGGCCTTTCAGGTTGACTACATTTCATTGAACGGATCACTGTATCGATGTTGTGACCACAGTTTTTGGTCTAATTGACAGTTGTGTCGACATTAGTCAGGCGAGACAATGGATGTAGGGAATGTATAGATGTTAATGGACGTTAGCCTTATATAATTGTATCAAAGAACCAATGAGCATGAGAAGGTACGTCATGACGATGATGATGATGTTGACGTCAGGGTGTTATGATAAAACCGGTGATCACGGCAGAGCTGTCATGAGACTGTTTGGTGAAGTAATGAAAGAGATGAGAGATGTTAATATGAATGAAGCAATGAATATTTCGAGGTGAGCTAAGGACTCCTTATCAAACTGACCTGTGATTGGATACCGTTGGGTATCCTGATTGGAGGCGGTCTGTGCGGGGCTCCCGTTGAACCGGAACCGTCGCTCTGCACCAAAAAATATACATTAATATTCTATTCACCTTCCCTCTTAATAGAATTACGTTTTGGGATTTCATAAACGACGTCTCTGAATTGGATTTGTTTCGTTTTGTGGACGAAATCTGGGCTCGTTACTCGTCTAAATTGTGCTTAGTTAGAAGATACTATATTACATAGGTTCTATTATCGTTTGTAGATTTATATTGTAAGGTAACAATACAGATACGAAGGTATCGCCTGATTTCCTAACTCACAAGTTGTCTGTATGAAATGTATTCTGTCATTCATCAACGTATGTAGCAAGTTTCCCCGACTGATCGAAGTTGCTGGCGCCGTTTTGGAGTTAACCACATTAAACTTAATTACAACGTACGCCTGATGAATAATTCAGCCAGGAATTAACTAGTCCAAGATGTGGCTCTGTTACGGCATAAGAAGTTTCAAATGAAACGTGAAAAGGCCGGTCACGCATCGTATGACCCCCTTAATCAGCCCTACGACTACAACCATAAGTATTAATGTGATTCCTAACACGCTCTTGGTTCTGTTTTAAATATAAACGAAAGCTTAGATAAAGCATTACAATAATAAAACGAGTTGTTAAAGAGTTAAACCAGGAAAAATGTGTATTGTCGTTAAGCATATTTCAGGGAAGCAAAGCGATCCAGCACAAAAGATGGTGGAGCCCGAAGCGACGGAGTTTGGTGGGGAATTTAAAAAGTTTCATGATAACACAACATTTTCCTGGTTGATATTGCTTCGTAAAGCGTACAGCTTGACAATAAAAACCATTTTGTACCCGATAAGCAGTTGTAACGAAATTTTTCTCAATTCTCGCAAGGAGCGCAATAACGAGTATATCTGCCACGTTTGAACGCGAGACACGTGTCGCTTTTTATGTATCATAACCTTAGAACATTATTGTGTTCTAGTTTTTCCACATGTATGAGGAAGGCTTAAACCGGATTATTTTACAGAAATAAATGCGATAAAGGGTCATTCACTCATTAAATTATAATCATATTCTCGCTACCTTGCAGGAGCCGCTCAATATAGTTTTTTTATCAGCTTAGCTAATACAATTTGCACTCTTTACACATATTGCACTCCATTAAGACAGACATTTTAACTTCATTCGGGTCGCATAACACCCAGAGGGCAACATATAAAATCCCGTCGCGCCGCATATAAACATTAGCAGGTTGCAGGGTGGCTGTGGGCTGTGGCTTTAAAGCATATAGTTTATAGATATAGTTGAAAGTGTTTACCTTGTTGTGTTGGATATGGGGGCGGTGATGGCGCACGCCGTTCTGTGGGGCGTGTGACGGCTTCTTGAACTCGCTCTCTCGCCGAGATGGTGGGCCTGTGGACAAAGGAAACATATTTATTAGTACCCTCATTAGTAACATTAACAACGATTTCAGCAGTGTGCTTACAATAGGCCACTATTGTAAGGACACTGCGAAAATTTTTGGCCCATCGCCCAAACAAAAAGGTGATTATATAAGTGAGATATGAACGTTGTTAAATTTATCTCAACAGCTTATTCTGTTTGGTACAAACAATCTCTAACAGACTAAGTAATTATTGTTTGGTGTCAACGTTTACGGCTTCCCGTGATTTTTATGGATTCATAAAAGACCGACATCACCAAGTCTCGAAATCATAAGGCACTTTAACTCCCGTATAACTAAAAGAAGGGGGTGGGGTCCCCGTTCCCCCTACCACCCCCGGGACTCGTGAGGGGAATCTCGGCTAGGTGTTTAGCTGGTTTATGGAGATTGCGATCAGGACAAAGGAGTCCAAGTTACGACGCCTAGATTGCGCACTGATCCATAATAGTCCCCTCTAAATAGATAGCTACCTCACCTTTTTTCTATCAGAAAGTTATAGAATGAGTTTTATAGTGTTTGTATTATGTGCAAGATGTGTAGGGAATAATCGAGTTCTTTGTGTTCTACGGTTATTGTTGGGACGGATATCGTTAACTTAATCCCGCTATTATGAGAGGTCAATAGAGGAATGTGACTCATAATAATAATAGTGAATAAAATAATATTTGGGTAACTAACTGACTCAACATTATTCAAATTATGTAGTTTTACATATGAATAGATTAAGTATCACAAGAATTCAATCGTTTTATGGAATGTATATCAAAACACTATCAAACCCATATCAAATATTCCCAAGTATCCAAAGAATGCATGGGAAAAAATCTCATGCTCTTCACAACATAATTGGATTACGATAACATTCAATAAATAAGATGATTTGGTTATTTTGAGGCCACCTCTTAACAGAGTGCGCGCGAGTGCAGAATATCTTCAATTACTTGCACGCACGTAATGCTTACATGTGATTGGTCAATTTACTATTTCCCATTACCCGCTACCAGTTTACAACCGCTAATGCGATTCACTAACAAGAGCTGATCATAACATTCATAACTGAATCTCATTTAGCGATAAAACGACGCGTAAAGGGGAACACACGGTGATGTTGCTTTCAAATGTGTTGAATTTTACAGGAATTTTGCTCTTAAGATACGACTTTTTAAACAATATTTGTGTGCGTCACTTATGTTGACGATATATTTGTTGATAGTATTGATGACAATTTTATTTATGGAACGGACAGTATATTGTTGGAACCAAGACAAAAATGAAGACTGATCTTAAAATTGCTGGATATACGTTAAAAGCCATCATACCCCCGCAGTATGTCATACGCTTTATCCCGGGTCCGCATCAAAAGCTCTCAAGCTCAATACACGTATCGGTGCAATCCGACCACCTTATTGGATTAGAGGCAAAAACAGCCCACGATAATCTTCTCGGCAATAGCTCGAGTATTTTTTCGGTAGCTGCTATTATAACTGGATATTTATTGTTATGGGGACGGGTACCGTGTGAAAGAATCGTTGCTTGTTTAGTTTATTTGATTTTTTAAATCTAGGCGTGGTGTGAGTGCTATGTGCTCCAGTTTTGCGAAAACATTCTGACTTCAAAGATGTTGTTGATTTTATAAATTTTCTGCTGTTCAGAAAACATCTGAATTGTGTCTTAAATTTATTTATTTATTTGCAGCCTATGTTGTCCCGTTGCAGGGCAAAGGCCTCCCTTTCTACTTTCCCCACTTCTCTATCTTCTAACGAAACATCCAAAATAATTCTTGAAACTTTTGCGTTTATATCTCACACCTATTATATTCATGAAGTAAGATGAAGCAGAGATTACATTTGCTTGCATCGTAACTTTATTCGCAGTTCTCAAACTTACGTGCGAGTATCAGAAACTTAAGACGCTTCTAAACAAAGAAACTTCCGAACTTCAACATGGCAACGGTGCCATCGGTTGCTCTCCGCAGTACGGACTGCGGAGAGCAACAAATTCAGTTATATCCTATATCCTCAATATCCAGTAAGTATAGTAACATTGGTAACTGAATATTGAGGAGTAGACCCTCGTAGAAAGAAGACGGGCAAGGGCATACAATGCATGTCGGGAGCGACTACGGCGGATCGGCGCGCGTGTCGAATTCACCTAACAAATACACACCGTTACCTTATTGTGCCCATTGTTGATTCAAATCGGATACATGACCTTATAATTATCTTGTGAGAAATCAAAGCAATTTGGAATATAGCTATATCTTCTTAATTGATATAGAAAATCAATAGATGATCCTAACGATGGCAATTGCTATGTTCAAATACTTCATATATTTCCGGCATGAGAAATCCTTAGAGCTTCTCATAGAAACGCTCTATATCTACACAATTTTCATCTGAAGTAACATGATTGATGTATTCGCGTTTAGCTTTATTATTAGTGTCATAAAATTGATTAGCTGCTAACGATTCCCTTTCAACGCAACGAAGGAAAATTGTGACTGATGCCCACAAATCGTTGGCTGTCAACTTGCCTCTTGCCACTACAATGTGCAATTTGATTCACCTTCTAACCCGTTATTTAAGTCCTTTGGCACTGTCATTACTTAACCCGTCATCATGTTTAGTACTAAAAGACCATATTAATCAGTTTACTTTATTTCCTAAAGAAAGCGCATTTTAGGGGTTTTATTGGGTTTTGTTCGCAAATGTCGGATACAATTTGTAATATCATTGCATCCGTCAGATTACAAACAGCAAATCTGTTTATTTGTAGTATGGACTTATTTTTTGTGGCAGATTAGTTAGCCACGCCCTTTATATATTCAATGCTAATAAGTTTTTCTACTATCATTGGCTCCGGTGTTCGCCACACACCTGTGATACATAGCAAAACTTTTATACATGGTCGTCTTTTATACATGCATGGTCAATCATCATTAATATTATGCTTGAAGTTTAACAAATAAGTTAACAAATAAAAGACATCAGGTGGCGTACGGTGTAAGTCCATATCCTGTGCAAGAAACCTTTTATTTATTTGTGACCAAAGTTAAAGTAAAGCAAAAAGATTAAGAACCGATCAGCTGCCATCAGTGGCAGCCCTGATTGCTTGTAGGGTAGTTTTATATGAGCAGGCTGGTGGCGGTGTGTGGGGGGCGCGGTGAGAACAATGGCCACTGCTGGCCAATGACGCGAGCACCTGCGGCCGTTGACACGTGCGCACGCGTTCCCGGCGACTCGCACTGCTTTGTAATGATCAAATTACATGAATTATATTTGCGCAAACGTTTAAATTAGTATTATACTGGAAAGTGTCATTAAAATATCAATTTGACTATCTACTGCTTCAGTGTCTTAGACTAGATCGATAAAGGCGATAAACCTAACAACCATGCTGTTTGAAAGACGGCCCGATGCTAGCTACTATCGTGACGAAATATTTTTGTATAAATAAGTTCAAACTTAATACAATTTCCGAACCACTATTTTTGGTCGTCCCTCGGGCACTATCCCACTAACTGGAATAACAGATAATGTTTATACCACGTTCGTTCTGCTCTTTGAGCGTAATTGAATATTAAAAACGGTAGTGTAGTGTATTCGTAGCTCCGCATAATTATTTATATTGGAATCGAATGAAATGAAATCTGTCACCTAGACACGCAAGTTGAGAAGCGTATTTTTAGCCTTGGCAGTGAAGCTTTGCCAATTGTCAAGGTTTACAGTTGTAGATTCAAGGAAGACGATGATGGTGATGTATCGGATTGGTCATTGTGTTTACTTTAAAAAAAGTCACGTACTCACTCACAAGTCACAAGTCACCCGAGTGACAATCTACGATTGTTGACACCAATAAATGCGTGGTATTGACTTTAGATCCCGTGCCTTTGATTGCTTTTCCGATTCTCTATCTCAATCGTGTGTCGACAAACATTTTATTGACTTTTGTACGCGTTAATGAATGTAGAGAGCGAATTTATCAAGAGGTATTGAACGGATAATGTGGACTGCTGTCATAACAGAAAGCTGGGAAATCAGGATCACCGTAAATATTGCATAAACTATAAAGGTCCTTGTGAAGCAGAATGATGAGCACTATGAGCAGAATGCGGGGCACGCGCCGTCTTTGTTCAGCTGGAGGTCACAGCTCACCGCGAAACGTAACATAAGCGGGTCAATGCGATCTGCGACGTCACGTCTCGAGGCCTTTCCCTGCGCTATAAGGAAGTTAATACGATTTATTTACAACAGCGACACTTGTCCGTGTAATACACAATTTATAAAAATACATGAAGCATCACTTGTTTCCGCCTCCGGTGACCTTTGACTGAGAAAAACTGTTTTCTTCCACAACTTTCTTTATTGGATAACACTTAAATTATCGTGATTGTTGCTGCCTATAGAATTTGCTTGGCATTTATTTGGTAACTATGTCCAATTGCTGTTTCAACATTAAAATATGATGACGAAACCTAGGAACTCTTTTAAACCTCTAATGCCAAGCCATAAGCCAAAGGCTGTAAAATCTTCTGCACTCAAAAAGGGCTCATTTCGCTACTGTTAAAAGGCACTAAATTCTGCGCAGTGATCAACAAGCGCATTGCATCCTCCTTTTACGACTGAAAGGTACAAGAAGCAAATCTTTCAAGAACCCAAACCATTTGCTAAACAAAAGGATTTACTTTGAGGAGTTATTTTTATATGTTTTCTATCACAGTACGTCGGTTATGGCGCGGTGGCGAACGATGCTGTACTTTGTATGCAGACGACCGACTGCATAAACAGAGAACACACAGACACAATCAATGGAGTACCTCAGACACGAAGAGGGATGTGTGTTATTGGACATTTGCACGAGGACAACATAGTTTTGGTTTGGGAGTCAGCAAATTACTTAAGAACAAAGGAATCTCCTTTAGTATGGACACAAATCAATAGCGTAACGAAAGTCGCCATACCACAAGGAGAAAAGACTTCGGAAAAAATTTAAGTTATCATTATAGGCGGAATAAAGGAAAATCAGATGAAGAGAAAAAAAAAACTTGCCAAGACCACATAAAACACCGAGTAAAACCAATCATAAGGGGTGATGTATACCTATCTATTGAGGCTCGCAAACGGATTAAATGAGTTAGAAAAGAACATTTTCGTAGCAACTTCAGTAATCTTGAGGTAATTCGAAATACCTTAGCCCCTCACAGTTTCCTTGTCAATAAATAACGAAGTTTCTTTCACGTCGATCCTAGTACTAACATATTTCATTCGTTTAAGCATTACGCAGATGAATCTTTTCTTACAACCCTTGTCATAAAAAAAGAGCATAGCTCGCGTCATAATTTCGAAGGCAGAACGTTTTGGGTTGTGTCCTTAATGAATATTAGTATGAGTACGAGGTTATTACATATAGCTCGGTTGCGATATAGCCACGATTTAGACTCCCTCCGAGCAATAATCCTGTCCGAGAATAATTTACCATATTACAACAATGGGAAAACGGAATGCGAACCTATCTAGGTTAACCTTTACGTGGATGAGGTAGTAAAGTTTTTTAGATTGGCTTTCAGTTTATGTAAGGTAGCAAATAATCTTAATAAACATTCGGAGTTTCCTTGAGTCGTGGCAAAGGCCATTCGGAGGAAAGTACTAAAAGATTTCTGTACACATGGTCTGTTCCGAAAGTATATGATCAAAATGTAAACAAATGGATCAGCAATCGTACCTGTGGTTGCCAATTTGTACTACTTACAAATTCAGTGCTTTGATTTGATTATTTGAATACCTAAACCCGAAATTCAAATCACCTTAAATATGTTTTTCATTTGACATTATTGAGGTTAATTTATAACCTCTATCTTCGTCGATGATTTCTCAAATACATCTGTTGAATAATTGTTGGAAAAAGTGGTCGAATATAAATTTGGAACTCCGTAAATATTGATGAATGTTATTAAATCCCTTTATTGAATGATTGCGTAAGAATTTAACTTGAGTAGTGTTTGTTTACACTTTCATCACATACTTTAAGAACAACAGTATCACCGTGCGTTACTGTTCACTGTTACATTTTGTTACCAAATCAGTAAGCCATTCGGTATAATCTTTTACGGTATTACAGACTTTTTGATGATAAGCAGGAACTTGCGGTAAATATCTGCGGTAATGGGTTTCGCAGAAGGTCTAACAAGTCATGTTTAATTTTCGTCTGTAATCAAAATGTTGTGGTTATGTTACCAAAGGTCACAAGTATTATACGGTCGACGTCGATATTAGAAGATGGAACGTATTTCATTAACTGCTGTGATTTTAGAATTGTAAGAAAACATTATATAATTGAAGTGTAAATTGAAGTCCCGCGTTCAAATGTTGACATTTACCAATCGTTGGTTACAAAATATAAATGTGTATAATAATAATGTGGTAACCATTGACACTTACGATATGCAACGAGATAAATAAATGTTTGACGCTGAAGTTCAACGAGACAGCCGCGCTGCGACATCGTGCAAGAGTATGTTACATCAAAAATGGCATCGCGGCACAAAATACAAGTAATTCTTGAAATTTACATATAATCAACGTCTATTCGAGGTCTAGCGGGGCACGTTCGACGTCTGCCGACAACACTCAGCCCATTTGTATGCACATCACACAATGGCGGATTTCATACGCAACTCACTAAAAAGCATTTATGTTTATAAAAAGTATTACTGTATATTGGAACAAAAACTCTGCAATTCAGGTATCAGTTGCATTTCCCCTTCGAGCGGATAAACCAAGCTCTCGACGCAACGCCTGATTGTGTTTATAACACACGGCTAGAGTCGTATGAAGCAATAGCAGCTAGATTTAAAGATTGCAGTCGTGCCACGATATCGCTTTCATAAACACAAGCCATTTTATAGAAATAATTTTGTAACAATTATTATAGCTGTAGAGAAAATACAATGTTTACTGAATCAAATATTAAACAAACTGAGTATAAGGAAGTCAAATGTCGGGCTTTGATATTTGTATCAACGGTTGGGCGAATATTTTCCGAATAAGAGACACGTTGAAGATTACAGAAAATTCGCAAACAGAAGCGGCGCACACCCCAAGTCCCCAACCCGCCCGGTGCGGCGTCCCCCAACTCGCACAATGAAAATAGATTATAAGTGGGTAACTGGTGGAGATAGGAGTAGCGAAACGAATAACACGCGTCCAGTGTCAAACGGCCATAAATTGTCCAGTCGGCGACCTACACTCTACTTTATCGCCACAACTCCTAACCCGATACACAATATAATATATTTTGTATGTTGTTCATTTTTCTCGGCTGGCGTCGGAATCAATTCCCAGCTGTCCCTCGGGGGCAATACCTCATATCGGTGTCCTGAGAGCCGTGCCTCATGCCAATATACTTTGTGTGTAGACCAGTGTAGACAGTGCGCACACCAACAAACGGCTCATGTTGTTTGTTACTCGCGATATAATACACAAATAAACATATTATTATGTCGCTGTACTGAGCCGCGGCGCGCGTTTCAAGGGTTAAGCTGCCAGTGGAAGAGAATAAGAATGAAGAACTAATGAGGCTTAATCCTCTAACAGCCGTAAGTAATAAGTGCATAATGATGTGGCTAGAAAGCGAGAATGACTAACGACGGCAGGCAGTGAAGAATAAACTCCATTGGCTCACACAGCTTCCTGTACATTTATCATATTTCCATGCATGCATATTTCACAGAGGCCACACAAAGAGGTGAGCGAAATAAAAGAGTGAACTAACAGAAATAATAAGAGTAATTCAGCATTCTCGTCGGCTTTACCACCTCTGAAGAATTACCCTCATAAATCTTTCATTCGCGCGCCAGTTCAGCTACTCACTTATTAAAATAATACTGAACTCTATACGCGACGGTTTACCGTCGTTATTTCGTAAATCCCGATATTACCCAAAATCCGTATCCTATTTAAACAATACGTACATTGTAATCTCGATTAGAAATGTAAATTATATTTGGTGTTACCGTGTAATAAGGCCGTGGAGCCTGAATGAATGTCAAGGGTGGACACACCACGGTTTATAATAAAACATCCGCGTTTATGGACTTGTAAATGATGACTGATAGACGAGATGGATCAAAGGCCAGCGCTTGCCACATAGTATGGAGTTGCAAAAGGTAACGTAATTTGAATTATCTAAAGAAAATAACACGTTGATAAGGAAACGTGCGGAAGTTACATTTATCACGGCCGTAGGTCGGAGAAATGTTGGTGAAATAATTTTCCCGTTCATTTCTTTCATCTATAAAGCGTACCAGTACTGTATCTACTTGTTATGCATGCAGTATCCCATTGTAAGTTGCTATAAATTCTAATAGTAGTTAAAGTAATTACGACAATGAGTCTGTTAACCGGAGGAATATCTTCCACTAGAGAGTAATAATTCTACAACAGATTTGCATAACGTTTCTAAATACTTACTTAGTTTAACATTTCTGTCTATAAACCACGTTATAACTCCCAACATTGTAAGTAACGCGGGGTTATTCAGTAACGAGAATTAGAGAGAATTTTGGAGCGCAAAGTGCAACATGCAAAAAATACTGCGAAAAGTTGAGTAATATACAAAGCTAAATGAAACTGAAGCGTAATAATAGTCCTCCAGACCGAATTTCGGCCATGACGGCCAATCTCAACGGAGACTAGCCTTTAACGCGGGAGATATTATAGTGCACAACTGTATGCGCAGACATATATTATGTGCACTCTCTCTTCCCTCACTCTCTCAGTCCGATGGGATAGCAATCCGACACGACCGGAGAGAGATGAGGCGCAGGACCAACAGCTTAACGTGCTTTCCGAGGCACGGGGGTATCAAACCGCCAACTTCCAAACTCCGGGCTACTACCAATAATTCCCTAATGGAAAAACCCAATAACACTTTGCCCGACCTGGGAATCGAACCCAGGACCCCACGCTCAGCAATCGCTCTTGCGACCACAAGACCAACGGGGCAGTTAATGCGGCGGATCGGAAAAGTACGTATAAGAGCTGCGGAGGCGGTTTTGGGGAGGCAATGGCATAAAGAAGGGGGACCTTTATTTTCTAAGGATATAGTAACGCTAGCCGTAAAACAGGCACGTCGCTGGTACTCGAGGCGTAAAGCAATAACATTTAGGGTTTAAAGAAACCTACATAAGCGTAGACAGTATATCTCTGTCACCTTTTTACCTTCCTTCCTCAGAAATTGGTGGTTGAATGATACAGAGCTTTTCTATCCGCCTCTGATGGTTTTTAGTTGTAATATCAACCTATTTGAGAACAGGTTAATTTACTTCGGTCGAGACAATAAGCCGAAAGTATGACCTTCAATATTAGCAATAGGCTCGCTTCCAATCAAATCAAACCTCATTGGCTATCAGTGGGCGTGTGACATCTCTGCCTACACATTACATTTAACAGGTCTGACTCATTGACTAACAAATTACAAAGTAACCTTTAATAGGGTACAATTTTGTTAAAGCCATAATATTATACTTAATGATGTCCCCAATGGGTTAAAACTGCGTCTTGTTATACAAAAATACTGATGCATCACAGGACAAAATATATGCGGAGACAGTATTACAATAGCAACCATTACCAACGAAGGTAAGCGAAACTATCCGATCGAGTCGACACTATTTGTCCACAGTGACCATAACACAATTACGAGCGCACCAGTTCCCGTAAACCATCGGTAGGCGTCTAGGCAACCATTAGTAATTGATGGTGAGAACAGTGGACCACTACGGGCCAGGTCGCCTTCCACGGCCGTGATTGGTAAATTGAACCTTGACTCCGCAACTAGGTCGAATACATCTTGTACTATTCATTACTATGAAGTACAGACAGTATGCCCACTCTATAATGTATGATCCGGTAGATAAGGAATGTCAACATAATAAGAATCTTATCTGTCTAACTTTGCGTTACTTTTGGGGAGATTTTTACTATAGTTTTTTTATATCGTGCCAGTCTAAAGACTCCTAGGCATCAATCTTGATCACGCTATATAAGCTACGCTTCATCCATTTAATCCTTACCAAGTGCTCAATCAAGCGCACTTACCTACACCATACACAGTTTCTTTAAAAGTGCTAGAGCTTCTTTTCACGCTTCATCAAGAGTGAACCCTCTGCGTCCATTCTATTCTGTGTCGCAAGTTGCAGTGAGTCTTTTGTTTTTCTGGTGAAAAGCTATTGAGTCATCTCGGACCTTCACATTTAGTTAGAATTTGTGACGTATCTTAAATGCTTCCCACGCTTTCACTTTCCGTTGGTACCCTGACGTCTTTTAATGACTAACTGACGAAATTTTTCTTTTAGGAATGCAATGTGTTTTACAAACCATACTTGTGGGCACTTAATAGCTTTAGTAAAGAGAAAGGAAAGCAATAGACAGGTAAAAACAACGGAATAACATTTAGGTGAGAAAGAAACAAAACGCCGTAGGGCTTGTACCGACTTTTGATGATATAGATAACATATTTTATGCCAAACAAAGGGGACATGATTTAACAAAGTTGGCTCTTCGAGGGTTTATCCACAGGATCAACATGTTCAAAAGTTAAAGACAACACGCCTCTCAGGTTTAATTAAACTTTACAGACTTCTTTTATATAGAAAATCGCAAAATTTTAAGCTCTGTCTTACATCAACGCTTATTCGCTACTGGAATCATGTCCGCGCTACACCGGGTCCATTAAGCGTACCACCGTACCCTTAATTTTTCGCGGCCCGCGTTCTGCCAACCCTTTATACGAGTAAATAAAACAAGCAGCTACTGAAACGCTTCATAACTACCTCACTTTTTATTACCAGACTTATTATTGCGTTGCATTGCAGTGCTCTTGAAAGCTTTCGAATAAGCTTTTAAAGATTTTTTTTGTTACCACTTTACAGTTTATTCTGATGGTAGTATGTGGTTTCATTAAGTAGATAGTGTATTCAGTTTTGTCTACCTTTAAACTATGGTACATTTATCTACAAACATGATAATACTATGGAAAACATTTTGAGAAAAATGTTAATAAAGAAAAATATCAGCTAATAACAACCACAAATAAAATAAACGTTTCTTTATATAATCTGCCCTGTTATTAAAACGGTTATTAAAAACAAAACATGCTTTTTTCTACATCACTTCGAGCGGTACCGCAAGTGGGTACCGCTCAATCATTATTTTATACCTACAGGAAAAAATGCATGCTCGTATGTGCGTCATTAAGCAATTTCTCCTTACGGTATACCAGTAAATACCTTTCTCATGTAGGTATAGAGTATGCATGTAAGCTTGCATAAATAATCTTTAAATCCGAAACAATAGTATTTTAAAACGGTGTTGCAGTGCCAATGGAAACACCTCGACTTTTAAAATCTTAAATTCATTAAAATATTAAACGCTAGATGGAACCATCAGGAACATTAAACTCCACCCAATTCGTTTGAATTGCCTCCCTTGGGAGCCCGTTAAGAGGTAACTTGTCAAATTCAACATCCCACCACCGGTTAAAATTTTACGAAGATCTGGGCTTTAAATTAAACTTATTATGACGGATGAGATGGCGTGTGGACATATTGAAACTGTTGGTCCTAATTTGAAGAGCAGGATTATAAATTTAATGCTCTTTTTGTCATTAATTTGTAACTAGTAGAGCTAGTTAAAGTTTGCAAGACCACAGAGGGTTACAAATAGTCGGTGAGAAGTTTATAGAATGGAATATTGCGGTTATTATAATATAATGGGCGAACCTCTGGAGCGCTAACAATATAAGGGGGTTGGGACTGGTTGAAATGTCAAATAAAACACGTCCTTTCAAATAAAAAAGGCGGAAGTGGCACACGGCTCGCCTTGTCGCCGGCATACATCGGAGCTTTATCGATACCCCTGAGAATGTTGTTGAATATGTTCACCCTTATAAAAGCAATGTTCCTTAATAAATTCAATTGACTTTGATTTCTCATTACGCTCTTTGCAACTACGATAACAGATTCCATACATCCAACGAATGATTGAGATATTTTCCTTGATCAAGATATTCCGAGAGGTTACTCAATTACAATCATATTACATGTACATCGTATAAACGCGCAAGCTGAGGCAATCGATCTATATATAACGACTTTTTTATAACCCGTAGCTGACCTACCTCTTATTTATCAGTCCGTCAGTTTTCCTAGCTCGTTTACAGACCTCTTTCACGATAATGCAATCATAACCTAATATTTAGAAGACTCTTTTAGCGTTATTTTCGCCGAGATACCGAAAGCCTTTCAACTTTAATAAATTAGAGCTTCAAAATGTTCGTAAAGTCTACTGCAATAATTATGAGAACTGAAGGTTATTGAATTACCGTTTGGAACGTTGTATACTTCTTAGGAAGGATAAGTATTTGAATAGATGTCTCTCTATGTTGTGTCTCGTTAGTCTCTTAATATTTTTCACGTTTCTCCTATAAGTAGATCTTGTTAACTAGCCTGTGTCGTCGTTTGTCAGATTCGACCATGACCATAAAGACTAGTAATCAGTAGGCCAATTCTCGTACTTAAAAAACGTTCAAATTCAAGTCGCAATCTCATCTCAGCGACAATCAATGTCAAAAACCTGTCAAAAATGTATGTAAATTGATTGTAATTTTGACAGATTGAGACTGAGATTAGTATGCGAACGGTCTTAAAAATACGGGAATTGCCCCTCTGGTGTGGTCTAACATCTGATTAGTCTCAGATTAACTCATAACTTTTGCGCTTTTAGCAAAGCAGACCAAGTAGGTATTTAACACTTCCGAAGCGTTGACGTCGCAAATGAGCGTTTCATCGTGACCGCTCATATATGTTGATCTGAACCTGACTACATTTCCATAAGCTGAGGAGACTGCTGTGCAGTTCACAGCAGGGTATTAGGGCCACAATAATGCAGTGACAAGTCAATTTGCAAGCGTGCGTCGCCGGAGCGTACCGTCCGCGGTTGTCAACACTGACCGATGCCCGTCATTTATCATGGCGCCCATCAAATCACCATTGGAATGTAATGGACACAGAACATGTTGTGATGAGACAAGTCGTTAACGGAATTAAACCACTGCACGTCCAATCGCACGCTCTTGTTGCTGTTGCCCGCAATGTCAATATAATCACGGTTAAATAATGGCTCCGGCAAATTACCCTTTACGTGGAATACTCTACCTCCCGGGATGAGAACAGCTTTATTTTGCTTCGTAGAAACTTTTATTCCATTTCCTCCGACTCTTCGATAGAAGATTTTTTTCCAGTTATACGGATATCTCATATTCTAATCTTGTAAAATCTGAGCCAGCATTTTTATTTTCATAGATTACGATTCATATAAAATCCGAAGCATTCTACGTGGCAATGTGATTTAAGATTTTATACGGCGTTCAATTTAAATGTAGTCGACCTCAATAATCTGTAGAATATTCTTAGAATAAGAAATCCAAGCGATACCCGCCTGCAACTCAATAACTCAGTGGGAAGTCAAGCAATAGCTAACAGACGCATGCATCAGTTAAATGTGTTTTCTTTCACCGAATCACCGAACAGACTTCTCTGAGCTACACGACTACACGAGCATGTTTCGACACTGTTCGTCGATATCAGGGCGCGGTTAACAAAAACTGCTGGATGACATTATTATACGTCACTAGGTACAAATGAGGCTTGTCGCGTGACACAGTGTTCAAGCCAATAAACCATAGGTCTACGTGATAAGGCGGCCCGCCGAGTTAGTTACGGTTTGACTGTAGCGTTACAATGGGAATTATGTTTTAATGACTTTGCTTTCTTCGGGCATTAATTGTTTACACACGTATTGCATGCAGAAAGCACGGGTGACGTCATCGATCATATTGCTCAACCTGAATATAAGAGTTTTTCATTAAAATTGCCATGCTGTCTTGCGTCGCTTTCGTGGCAATAAAGTGATCATTCAACTAGTGGTTTAAAGCGAGTATCGTAAAATACAACACATATTTATAAGCTATAAATTATACGGTAAAGACGTGTGTTTGTTATTACGCCCTAATTATTGCACGAACTGGGTTTTTTCTTAGTCATTGGAAGAATACTACAGGTTTAGTAAATAATAGAATAGGGACATTAGATAATTGTTTGGGACATTCCCAGAGGAAAAAGTGAAAGGCGTTGATGACAAACAAGTGCTTTGTTTGTTGTTTCCTTGTTGAGCGGCGCGATGTCGCGTCTGCGGGCGACAACGAACGCGTCGTGTCACACGACACGAATGTTTGTCACACGACACGGGCGTCGCTCGCGATTTTTGAATCATTTATCAACCGCTTGTTTACTCTGCTTTACGCTACTGCGCCCGGTTTCGTCGGTCGCGCAAAAGTGGGTCATTCTTCATCATTACGGCCACAAACGCGCAAGTCAATTCATTGATTTCCACGATACATTTTTACGTTTAATTTGTCTTGCGTGACAGTATACTGTTCCATTATGATATTGACAAGGGTCAATAAAGATGGAATATTAAAGAGATAACAATCACATAAAATTACATTAAGCCGGTAACTAATCACGTTGCATGAGAGCGCGTTTTAATCAGGCACATAGTTATAGAGCTAGTCGCAATGGAGAGTGACTTTCACAATGCAGTCGTTGCATGTAAGTACGACAGTAAATGTTTATAATGTGTATGTTGTAGTTGCAGAATGGGGCTTCTCGCATACACGTACGAGTATATATAACACGTATGTATCAGCGTTCGCAAGTAATCTTGCTACATATTTATCTCTGAACTTTCCCGCAATCTGTTTGGCGTATGTTTTGCATGTATAATTTATAGGACATCAAAGGTCTGGAATAAGGTTAGGTACATTGTTCTAACCGGTTTAATTAAGAGCTACCGACTCTCCCGCGCAGAGTACCCGGCTGATCGTAAAACGCGACGATAGTTGGCTCCGCTTTATGCGATGTCTTACAATTATTTCCTTCTGGAGGAATATCATTATTATATATTACTTCTTTTTATGGGGGTGACGTTTTACAGCGGTTCATTCTTTCGGATAAATCCCGGAGTTTTGAATCGAATTGTTCATGGAGTGTAATGATCTAATGATATTAGTTACCCTATTTGGGAGGATCAGCTTTGTAAGCATGTAATAAAAGGTTTATTTCATATAGTATTTCTACGAATATTTCCTTGTTTGCCGACGTACATAGTAAAACATAATACCACAATAATGATCCACTACTCTTGTTTGATTTGATATCATAAAATCTAACTTCACACCAATTTGCACACAAAAACTTCAACAATACTATACAATACAGCGAAGCGAACAAGAAGTACTTTTAATAAGTTAACTACTTAAAACAAAACCGTCAAGCTGCGCATGCATGCATCTCCGTCAGCAAAGCGCTCTACATCATGCTGTCTACGCTTTAGACTTGACAGCGTTTATCGCTCAATAGACCACAATGCACAGTTAGCTCATAGAGGGCGTGTGAATGCATCTGCAAATCTTTCGTCACGTCGCATCGCTAGTGCCGTGACGGGCGACGCGTCACGCTATCACGGCAGCGCTCTGACGTCAGCGTGACAGATTGAACGGCCGGCCGTGATCCCGCTTCCGAAACCCGTGGACACCACTGAATCATTTATATCAGCTAGCTGACTACGGAAACCTTCGTCATCGATCACAAACAAAGCATTATAATATTTATAACACCCCACCCTTTGTACCGTACCGTGCAATCTTACAATTTTCTCGCCTAACCACCACGGGCACCACCGCACTAATAGAATTTATGAAATTAATTTCATAATGGTTGGTAATTTACACAATTTATTTAATGGACGTATCAAGGATGTTGTGTCACGCTTGATTAACAAAACTCACGTAAACATTTTGAAGTAAGTTTTTAGTAAGGAAAATCCATTTTTTTAAGATATTATCAGTTGCATCATATTATCTTTGTTCATGATTATACTGTTGCATGAACGTGGAGCAGGTACCTATACAAATTCGTCCAAATTAGCTGTTACGCAAACATTATCCGTTTCAACGGGAAAAAATATCGGATAACCACTCAGGTTTACCTGAAAAATGGTAGATTTTGTAAAGTATGGAGAGAAACGGCGCAACCGCGTATCAAATAACTTTATCCTCTTTTGTTATGGTAATGTCCACCCCCGAAATTATCCCAACTGGGTATAATCTTGAGAGGAATAAAAAGTTTTTGTTGCGTTTATAAGGAGTTTGTAGGAAAACAAACTCCTTACAAACGCAACAAAAACCTGTTATTGTTTGGCAACTTGACCGACTCTGATGAAAACCATATTGCGATTAATGTTAATTTGAATACAATTACGTAGTAACGTAATGTTAATTTAGCGGATATTATACAATATTTGGCGAGGCAAACATTATTGTTGTACATATTTGAAATGAAAATGGCGTACAATGTTCTACATAGTGTAAATGTTTTGATACGGTTTTGTTACTCCCTAGTTACCAACGGGTGTATCGTTCGCGCTTTCGCCTGCGTTGAAAGATAGAAGTAATCCCATAAAATGATTTTCTATTCTTCCTAAATCTACGGAAGAATGTGTTGAGGTAACAGTCATTCTAAAAACCTCCTCGAGTTCAGAACCATGTTAATTCCATTATGCACGAAACAAAAGTAAGTATGTAAGTACAAAATATTTTCATTCTACAGAAACGTCACCGGGTCGGGGCCAAGACGAAATCTATACGAAATTAAATGGAATTTCCACCCCAATGATTTGCGGAGATCTGAAGCCTTTTCCGGAGGTACGGCAACGAGCTGTGATCAAACGGTATGGCCTGCGTCACGAATATTCCAATGATTTGGTCAAGAGAATATAGATGAAATAGTCCGTTGCTCTGTGACTTGAGTTCGTATAAAATCGCATGTCAAAGGTTTAGGGTACCATCATAATTCATCGATCAGAGAGGTAAGAAAGAAAGAAAGAAAAATTGGTTATTTTGTCACAGAAACACGTGCATACAAAAAAGATAATTAGCTCTAATAATTACGAAAAAATTAAAACAATAAAAAAAGATCTGTAACCACGAGCACAAAACAGAAATAGTCGACAGCTGCACGTCGTGACTGTGACAAGAAGGCTTCCACTCAGCATGATGCTGTGCTATGGGGGACCCACAGCACAGCGCTGATTTTCAGTGGTTACCCGAAAAGGACGGGCGGAGGAACAAGTTTAAAAGTCGATAATAATCCAATAGGAAATGGAAAATGATGGGAAATGTTAGGAAATGGATGAGTTTATGGTAATAATAGATAGATTTCAATATCAACCATGTTAACAGGGACAATAACAAGCACTGGACTGTAACTAAAAATCTCAAAACAAAAACCCTAGCCCGACCTGAGAATCAAACTTTAAGAAAGTCCGAGATCTTCATTCATGCTCATCGGCCGATTAAAAGAGCCTCCACCACTTTAGCAATGTATTAAAACTAGGTTGGTATTTGGTAATATTAAATCTTTCAAAGTTATCTAGTAATACCGAGTTAGAAGCACTTGAAACTCAAACTACCTTCTCCAGGGACTTTCAGAAGTGGTCTAAGCTATGTATGAAGTCCTAGTTAATTTCTTTAGTTAGTTTTTCTTCTTTCGATAAGGCCGCCCATTGTATATTAAGTAGAGTTCAATTTAATTTTTGTTGTTATGTTTTTTTGTGGTGTAGAATAAAGAATATATAAATAAATAAATAATTAAATAAAAAATATCGATAAATTCACATGTGGCTAAGTTTCCGTGCCGGTGATTGTATACTCACTTCTTGATAACTATACATATAAATACTGTCAATAAAAGGCCTATTTATTAATAATAAAACATTCACACTACTTCCTTAAAATCCGAAATAGTAAAATTATGTCTGAATAAACAAATCTTGCCACTCATGAAGTTCCTATCAATTAAAACCCACGGTAGATTATAACTTCCATTCGAGAACAATATCTTTTATCCTTTGGTTTTTAAAACGAAGTGCAACATCTACAATTTTACTGCAGTATTTCACGTTCAACCTTCCGCCTTGTTCAAAGTAACCAATGATATCAAACAAGCGTTCAATCAGCATGCCGCATGCGTTCAATACTCTACTCCTATCAACACACGCGACAAGCCCGTGACCAAATTACTATTGGACTTAATCAGAATCCTTTATCCCGATTCTCATCGCCTACGCGTATACAGTCAACACAGTTGACATGACACCGAAGGCCTAGGAAACCAGGTTTAATAAACATAGGAGCTTAGAAGTTGATAACAATGTAGTGGCAGGTTGCCAGCCTCTATTCTATATACAGACGTATACAGAACGTATACAACTACGACCCGGATTGACTTACCGACTTGCGCGACGTAGTAATGCAGTGAACACTTTGGTTCTATCTATTTCAACTGCTCTGTATTGAGGAGTCAACAACTCACATTAGGCAAACTTTAAATTCACGAATCACGTGCAGCTTGCGATTTTAATAGGAAGGCCAAAATTCAGCAGTGTAATACGATAGGTAAATTCATAAACAATTGATGTATGCACTGCACGGTCACATTATAAAAGTACGCAATGGAACACGGTGCATCACGTGCAACCTGCAATGCAATTAAGCTGTCCAGACTCACAAATTATATTGCAATACAGCATTAATTACATTGCATGTTGTACAAGTGCCTTATAAGAGTACTCACATGGTGCAGGACTCGGTGGTTCAGCACAGATCCCGATGGATTTGCTGGGGTCATCGATGAACCACTGCGCGAGGTGGTAGTCGCCAAGCTTGGTCTGGATCTGCTGGCTCACGCGATCCTGCCTGCCAGACACCTGTCAGACAAAAATACCTATTAGTTCTACAGTTTTCAATAACGTCATCATTAAGTAAGTGGGTCAAAAGAACTCCGCTTCCAATATGGGTCAAGTTTATTAAGTGGGTGTCATTTGAAACGATTAACTTACAGTACAAGACAGCGATGTCCTTTTATAAACGAATAGCATCCTTTTTCTTTCAAGGAAATTAAAATAAATCTCTAGAATAATTGAGTTGAGAGAGATAATAAAGTAAAGATCTATTTGGACTGGAAAGAAAGGTGAAGATGAAAACGGGAATAGATATTACCGAGAATTAATAACATCAGGACGTGTAAGTTAATAAGTGTAGAACGATAACATAGCAGAGATATCAACAAGCAAGGCCAATATAACGGTTGACAAAGCTCAGTTTGCTTTAAAGGTTTAAATCTATT
Organism: Brachylomia viminalis; assembly: GCA_937001585.2. Classification (NCBI taxonomy): domain Eukaryota; kingdom Metazoa; phylum Arthropoda; class Insecta; order Lepidoptera; family Noctuidae; genus Brachylomia; species Brachylomia viminalis. The sequence goes on along the minus strand of OW443294.2, from coordinate 23,907,941 downwards.
CCTTCACATTTACTAGCACGCCAATTTTTTGACCTCGTTCTGTAACCTAGTTTCCCAGCCTTGAAAATGTCTAGCCATCTGTCTCTTCAGTGCCAGGTTTGTATAGTAACTTGAAACCTTAATTTAATTGACTTTAATTTCTTCGCAAATGTGGTTCAAATATGAGCATTTATTAAAACCTAAAGTCGCTTCAACAATTTAAACTTTTAAATTAAGTTTTGTGTTAAAGAGTTAACATTCTTTGATATGCAAATACATATTAATTACAATATCATTTAAGCTATCAATGATGTCATCATCACCATCCCAAATAGAGGTTATTTAAATGTTTACAATAAAGTCTGTTCCAATCTCGTCTGTTGTATTGTGATTACGTTGTCAGTTTATAGAGTGATACATCGTTAAAACGTTTGTTTATGTTCTACTCAACTCAATCTGTCATTTTGTAACCTAGCTGATTTAATATTTAGCGTTGGCAATTGATGCCGTATTATTTCACTGTTAAGAAGAATGATTAGCGACTTCTTAAAATCATTGTTTATATTATTCTTCCCAATTAAATCAACATCATTGTAAATAATTTTCTTAGGTTTTGTTTTGAGATCTTCGAGCTCTTCAACAATGTATTCAAAGGTTTTACCAGTCACTGCTGTTAAACTTTTTGCAAAGTTGATCAGTACTTCAGAAGCATTATTTTTCTTACCCAAGCGGTTTAAGAAAAGCTTGACGCTGTATTAACTCAAGCTCTGACACGTTTCCTTTGTATTGAATGTCCATACATCAAGTGCGGGCAAAAAGAAAACGGGTTAAAAAGTAGCAAAAACACTGCATCGTATAGAAAGAGAACCGGTAAGCTTATAGATGGTAATACAATCGTAAATAGCGTATGTCTCATCGCGAGGTCGCGGTCGTGTGGCCGGCATGTGTCGTCTCGGCCTAAATAAACCGGCTCACTGTCGACCAACGTGATTCACAGCGCACGCTTTTGGGGATACATGCAAATAATACCACTATTTCTGCAATAACCTCCCGTTATTGAGCGTTTCGGCAGATCAGGCTTTTATAGTTTTATTAAAGGGTTCAGCCCCTACCCGCTAAGTGCTTTCAAGACTTATGGGGTGACACGTGATGAATTTCAAAACTGCAATTATGCAGGAACTGATGGGAAATTGTAGGTCCATAATTTCTGCTGTCTCGTATATTTTCAAATATTTTTGGGTATACATAATTTTGGTAGGAATGGAATTCACTGAAAACGGCCCGATAAATACAGCCAGAAATATATCAAACCAATTTCGTTGCAATCGTTTATTGATTGAAAATCGGAGCGGCAAATTGATAACGTCAGTTTTGTAAGTATAACAAGAATATGATTAATTAAATCGAGCTAGGAAATGGGCCCGCCGGAACCGTTCACAATGATTATTTAAGCTTTATTTAATAATCGGACTCTGTTGATTCAAATATTATTGCGAGTTTCGGAAAGGGGAATTTTGATTAGATGGAATAATCAAAAAGTGGGCGATCATTAATAACAAGGTCGGAAGATAGCAACATCAAGACTAAAAGTGGTCGGCTTTCTACAACGTTACATCTTAGATGCGTAAGAGACGATAGTGCAATTTATGTTTACTATTTATAAAGATAACAATATCCCGCAATATCCAAAACTTGTAGGAGTCACCTAGTATCTAAAAAATTAACAATATCAACAGATTCAACAGCTTCCGTGAAGCTCTACCACAACTGACCACACAAATTGTTCGATCTTCACAAACGAGTTCAAATCAAAATAATCTGAGCATCTGATTCAATTTCAGCGCACACCGGTATGAAAAAACAATAAACCAAATCCATATTCCATATACACAGTTTTTAACACAATAGGAACAGAGTTCGAAATGGAATAAAGTAAACGTATTTGAGTTTGCCGGTGAATGTGCAGAGATTTGATTGAAACGGCAAATCATTTACGGGGCCTGTTTCATTGGGGTATTCTCCAAACAGCTATTTACTAAAATACCTTTTACCTACCATTCATTTATGTATTGTATTCACATAACCCCATAGTGTACCGTCGAAGACTTGATCTTAATTTTAGCTGTACGTTTCCACATTTCAGTCGTGTATGTATTTGTAAGAATAATTCGATTTTGGATCTAATATAATCTCCGATAACGCTCTTTGGAATTCAGTAAGCGTATGTTACGCTTTCTCCCTAAAGTGACCTTTTTCGAGTAAGAATTCTAACGTTAACCCTCAAGGATCAGGGCTCGGGGTATCAATAAAGTGCTTCATATTGTTGATAACATCGATGGTCTTGATGTGATCGTTAACTACAACTCGCAGCGGTGTGTCAGTTATTAACTCACATAAAAAGGTCGTTATGTTCCTTCATTATACACTTGTAACTTGGAAGTGTAGGGCATTAGACAAACACTGACGAAGTTTTAATGGAATATTTTCAATAGTTGCTTAGGAAATCAAATAAACATGGGATGTGTTCTCAAGCGTAAAGTCAACATTTTCCAAAAACGTTCGGTACTTACCGATATCACAAACTCTAAATATGTACTAGTAATAAAACAAAAAAAGATGAAAACACAAGAAGTGTTTAAAAACCGAGCCGTAGGCGAGATTTTTAATAGTATCACACGAGTGTTACACTACTTTATCTACTCTCATACATTGGGATTAAACCCACTCACGAAATTCAGCACAACAAAACGTATGAATGGCGCCAAAACCCAGCAAATCAGCGCGCATGCGCTAAAGCGGGCGCTGCAACAGACAAGTAAAAATAGGAATCGAAACTTTTTTGTAATGATCTATAAAAATGGCGCGCCACGCATACGCGTTCCATTAGAAATAAATAATTGATGGAAACTCCTCGATGATATTAACTTCTTGGATTTGCCCTTTACCGTATTGGTAAAAAAAAAATGTTTTACTTAAAACATTATTTTGTTAAAGAATAATATGATTATATTTTTAAATTTCGGTATTGTGTTTATAAAGATTGTCAATATACTCGTTTAGAAGTTAATAATTCGAATCTTACTATAAGAGAGTAGATAAAACTGTTTACTCTCTCGTTTCGTACGATGTTCACAGATGAAGTGGGATGTAGGTCAATAGGCGCATAAAAACAATCATTCTGACAAATACATAGTATCTGTTGCGACTATAAAATGTAAAGTAAGAATAGAATCACTATGGAAATAATAGAAGCGTAATTTTCGATTAAGTATCTACATTCTTGCTTCTGATTTCGAGCTCTGCACTCAATATATACTGTGGAGACAACAATGCGACAATAAATAAAATTTCTGGCAACAAAGGGCATTTTGAAACTACCAAATATATCTTAAAAATAATTTGAAAAAAAATCTAATAAAAAATCTAAATCTAAAAAAAAATCTAATCCTATCAACCAACGGGCTATAGTGACTATACTATTTTTAGCGATTATTTTTTTCTGTGCAGACTAGAAACGTCATTAGATATACAAAGTTTAAATTATTGTCGAATAATCGTCTCCACATTTCTTCCTCGTTTCTCTCTATCATCATCATCTCATTATCCGTTCGTCCCTTTTAAACAACAATTCAGTCCAAAGGAGCTTGCAGTTGTATAAACGTGGCTGAGATATATGCTATCTTTCAACGCCAAATCTAAATTGCTCGAAGCAACAAGTCGATCCGTTTCGCACACTCCTTCCGATAGCACATCATTGCACGGAATTAACAATCTAGAACGCCTCGCACCTCGTCATATAAATCTTCCCATTAAGGTGAATAAGTGAATTTCACCACGTGCTATTCGTATCTGTGACTATCATAAATCCCGTACGTGCGGTGGTCGGGTGGTATTGCGGAGTCAACGCCCCGCGACTGCTGTGGGGCGGTCGGCGCCGCCCGCGCCCGCCCGGACGAAAGGACATACTTCAGGGGCCGGTTACATCAAGTAACCACGAGTGAGCCATGCCTTAGAATAAGTTTGGCCATTTTTAATTTTGGCTGTCTATTCTTGGGAGAAGTTAACCTCACTTAAATATGGAAGGTGTTATGAAAATGGGGACGCATTTTGATGATATTTGATTGCAAGATGAATTTGTGTCAATTAATATCATCCATTCCATTGATGCATCTGTTTGCCCTTCCATGTTTTTCGGCTACACAAGGTCACAAAACAGTACGAGGAAATAGAATTATCGCTTATCGGAACATTTGTCTCCTTTGTCAATCTAGAACAACCTATAATTGCGAAAAAAACTCGATATCTTTGGAAATTCTGCCCTTGACATGATATAAATTAGTGTGTCAATGCCTAGAACACAACTCAACCGGATTGGTATCATTATAGATATTAATCTTATTAAGGATAGTGGAAGTAATTATGCAGTTTGCATTCTCGGATGTTTCCTGTACCTTGAAATTACCGAAGAAACAGCGATCATTTCCTCGAGGAAAGATGACGCACGCACATAAGTTCAATTTGGCATCCACACTTAGGAAAATACCAGCACGTCGTCAACATAATAGGAAGACATTTATTCTCTTTATTGCTATCTTGCATATTGTTTGATTTGCACCAAAAGAATATGAATGTGAATTCCTTTAATCATCAGCGATGAAAGATCGGATCATCAGAATTTAATAAAGCAACATTATCAGGACAAGATACAAATAATCGAATACTCGGACAAATAATGTAGTACATATAATACATGTCAGGTTACCGTAGTGCAGGCTCTACCTAGTTCGGTACCTGAAGACCTTGTGTGGATGTTGTGTCATATTATTATTATATTATTAAATAACAAAATTACAAATCAGTAAAACAGAATGTCATTACGTAAATTATAAGTACTTATTTCTGAGAAGTAAAAGAATACATTACAGGTAACAACAATAGTAGACACTCAGAGATTTTACGACACAATAAAGAAAAATATTCGGGGAGTCAACGGCCTAGAGTTCACAAGAAGGGTGCAAAATAAGTACAAAAAGGACGCGCTCAGAGGGGTCGGCGTTTTATTACTTACATTAGTACAAGATGGGGTGGGCATAGGCAATAGCCGACATACAAATATGTACCACCTGGCATGACAGGATCCCAGTGAATAATGTCCCAAACCGTGTTACTATGACAAGTCATCGACCCAAATCGAGTCAACGACATTATCTGGTAGGCGCGCTTAATTTATCTGTCTGTAAGATGATAGGCCTCCCGAACTACGAACAATTCTTCTGAACTTGGAACGAGTTTCCATACCTTTCCCACGTTACGCAGCTAGAATCAACGGGGCATAATCTGTTTACCAGATTTATGGATATTCAAGCGTTTGCGAACCGATAAATGTTGGTTTTATTTCGTGGTTTAGTGGAAATGCGTGTATTCGTATGATTAAAAAGGCAGATTTTCATTAGAAATTTGTGGGGTGGGATAGGGCGCGCGCCGGAGATGGGCGGCGCGTTGTAATGAGGCTGTCTAGACGCTCCGCAGTACTACATTGTATTTGTACCGAGCTCCTATTGTACTCCACAACATTGTACACTGTCACTTAACTTATCGTTTACATTAATGAATAATGAGAGAACGAATTAAGTTCGGTCACAGGTGTAATTCTGGCATTCTGCGTCGAGTTGGTTTCTATCATTTCAATAGAGGGATTATTTATTCATAGTCGAGATGTGTCCAAGCGGTCGTCGACTTGTCCTTATTGAACTGTGGGTCTGCGGCTAGCCGATGATTAACTACGTTTACATTGTCAACAGAACGTTATTGAAACGAAACCTGCTAGTTTAATGATTTATTATTGAGTTATATGGGCTTGAAGATTGAAGGCGAACACTAAATTATTGATTGCTCATGTTTTACTTTTAACGTGAGTTCTTTTGACTTGTCTCCCAATAAGAAGACTTCAAGATTCCACTTTTGAATAAGTTACTTCTAAATTGTAATTTGAAGCTGTTTCTTTTATACTGCTTCTGATTGCGGAAGATTGGTTCCTAATTAGGATTTGTTAACAAAATCATTCGGGAAGAGCTTTAAAATGTGGGTCATATTCATGCTCTATGTGAAAATAACAAACCACTTATCACAAACAATTTCAGCAAAGCTTTTAAAACTTGAAACACGGTTAAACGCAGAACATCTCGTGTTAATGCATGTGCTGATGACAAATGAGTTTCCACATGTGTGCGCTGTTGACAGGCTATATTCGAGCGTCACGTTGGACCCAAGTCACCGGGCGCCCCGCAACGTGACTTTAGAGAACGAGCCACGAGCCCCGATCGACACTAAAGCTCCATTGATTTTACTGGAGAAATTTATGTTCCTGTAGATCTATCTACTCACGTTTCTACATAAATATTCCACTTTTCGTTTGTTTAACTACATATACAAATATTAATATGCCATATTAGTATTGTGGTTGCCGAAAGGTGACCTCGAGTTTACGGAGAATTGGCAGGTACGTTTTCCTTTGTTCAACAGACATCATAGCTATTGGATTTCCCGACCCTCCTGACAATGAATATTATTATAAGTAGAACAACACCAAGGACTGTTCATTGTGAACGATCACGTTGGAGATTAAAACACAACATGGCAACAACAACCAGAAACAGTCGCGGCTTAGTATTCTAATGATGCTACACCACTCACCAAACTAATCAATTAAAATACAACAACAAAGAAGCAAAAGAATGATAAGAAATCAAACGACGAAAATAACAATGAAAGCATATTTCGGCGAAAAGGAAACAAATCACATTAACATCCTCAACGTAATATAACAAACTTTACACACAAAGAAATGAGAATATCCACGGACGTATAAAAATAAGGAGGTACGGAAATAGATGTTACTTCGAAAGTAACCTCTATCTCGCGCGTTTACACTTGGAGTGGGATGAGTTATGGAGAAATGTGCTATCATACAGCCACGTTCAGCACTCGTTCGCAATTTATATTTACATTTGCGGCCTTGACAATGCGACATCAAAGTTATTTCGATAATAAATTATAGAAACTGTTAGTATATTTACAGTTCACGAAGGAAATTTCCGAACAGGTACATTTATTTCAAAAGTGTCTGACCAATTTTCCAAGGTCTGCCTTGCTTTAAGGATCAGGTTGCTGCGCTCATTACCGACCACGATCAGCTGAGAGTCAATCAAATTATTCTCATTAAAACTTTCCCGATTGACTTTACTGCGAGCACGGTACCTAAACATAATACGGTAAATAATTATGTAAACAAAAAAAAAAATAGATAAATGCGACGCTACGAAAGTGAAATGTAAATACGTCAACGTTACCAATAGCAGTAATGACGTCGATATTTAAATAAACTGTTCATTCCGCAAGTATTATCGTGTGTAAACATTAAACATGTGATACTGCGATGCATATGGCTGTGTTCCACTGGTTCCACACATGCGAGTTAGTTCCACATGTCCAGAAATACGGGTGCTTAGCGTCCCCCCCCTATCGGCTCCATTTCCTAGGGTGAGCGGGAGACGAGGGAGCTTTAATTACAGTTGTATTTGTGTTTATGCACATATGTGCGGCTGTATTTCATAAAGTGGGTCGTGCGAGTGCACCCGCCGGCTCAGATAAGCCGACCGCTTTTAAAAAGTTATTATGACTCTGCTTCGTTTTGGCGCTGTTTCGACGACACTTTACGTCAGACTCTTAAACATGTTCGGTCAAAATATTATTCGGGACTGTGCAAAGTTTTAAATCAGGTATGATTTACGTTCTGCTATAGTATCGAGACCCAGGTGCGATGGAAGATGATTAAACAGTACCTCAGGCGTCAAGTTATTAATTGAAATCGATAGATACGATTGAGAACCGCGCGCCCAGGAGTAGTTACGGGGTTATGAAAGAAAATCCAGAAAAGGAAATGTATTTGCTGAACGTTTTTCATGAAGTATGATTACAGTGTGCATTTTCAGAACATTCGTTTAAATTACTTTAGAATTGCTACTAATATTTTGGGACTACGTTCATAACGTTCGGTTTGTTTAACAACGACCTACACGACTATTTCAGAGATAGTTTACGGTTTGTTCATTCTGCATTCCAGGGAAACTACTTCTAAAGTCAAATATATCCTCCTTTATAACGTAATCTTTCTCGAACTAGATTTCGTAATCGCTAAAGCTCAATTGAGCAATAACATGCAAAAAGTTAGGAAGTTCAAACATTTTAAAACACAAATTAGGTGTCCAAAAGAACTTCTTACCAACTTAAGACAAACAAACATAAGTCTTACGAACAACGGCCATTATCTTAATTTTGTTGTTCCATTTGAGCACTTTAAAATGGTTCTGGTAGCAATTTACATAGCGCTCCAGCAGAACGTATCATATCAACGTAATTAGCGAAGTCGACACGTAAGCAGCGGACGACCTCGAACCCGCTGGACACTGATCGCGTCCAAACACACTTGATCTCCCTCGACCCGATGTCCATTTAACACCACTAATGAGTGACGAGGGGTGGTTGCGCGTTATCAGGGACCAACTCCAAGTGGTCGAGTGCCGGCTATCAGTTTAAGGTAGGTAGTCGGCAGTCAGTATCTACGACGACTAGATCCGAACACGGCACGTGCGGGTGGCAATAAAACCACATACTTCACTTTTACTGCGGCCGATCACGCGATCTGTGGAGACACTCATATCGCAAGAAGTAGATAGGCTTCGTGGAAACTGTTATTTGTGCAACCGCTTTAAGTATTTAAAGTTACGTGTCTCCAGTTTGCATGCGTGGCGTACATTATCTCTGTTCATTTCAGTGATCTAACGCTCAGACGGTAAAACGACAGTAAGTTTAAAGTGAAAACTTTTGTTTGCAGTATCATCGTGACTGGCCGCGTCTGCTCAGACTGCACTTATACTATTGTTCCTTGCCAACTTGTATAAGAGGTGCCGTCTGTGCTATGTGCCTGTCTGCTCAAACTAGATTGGCAACTGTTCTAGATTTGAGAACATTTTCACTATTTGTGTATTTGAAATCAAGACTATAAAATTCACGCTCAGATTTATACTCGATATCGATTTGGAAAGTTAAGTTATATAATATGTATCTCATCTCTCAAGAACAACCTTTTGTATCCACCTATCCCTGAGTTTATTGCCCTTGTAAACTAATTAACTACAGACATGCTACGAATCTATCGTTACAACTAATTACATTTAAATTGATCACACCAGTAGCAACCGAACAACGTCTATCTTTTCACCGGCATACTTGGTTCTGTGGAATTTTCGTGATATGACATTGTAATGTGACACGCGCAAGTACAATATCGACACGTGATTGCGCGGCGCGAATGCTTCGACGAGAACAAAGGATGCATTAACCAGACACTATAGTTTAGACTCGACTACCTCAATTTATGCGCACATGCATTTACTATATCCGAATAACAATTGACGGATTAACATTACGACGTTTTTCCGGAAAGTTCCACATTGTGAATGAAAATGAGCTGTTTGACATTAATATCTTCTAATTGCATATTAATAAAGGGTAAGTGAGTGAGCCAGTTAATGAATGCAAGCAGAATGTACGCGGTGTGTACGCCTTTAAGGTAGATTTTTGAGGAACGAATTATTTATTGTTAAGATCTCATGTAAAATGTACCAAAAATCACACTAATAAATGAATTTGAAGGTTTGTGATAAAACACCGTTATATTTGTTGAATTTACATAAGACGTACGGCCATATTTGTTTCGCTTCACGAACCGCGTGTAACATTTGAATTCAAACATTACACACGATTCGCAGAAGCAAACATCGCCTCAACTTCTTAATGTAAATAAAACAAACATAACTTTGTTTAATCGCAAACGTGCTTTTTTAGGTCTTTACAACACAATACATCCTTTACGAATAACTTTTCCAATGTAATCAGTATTGGATTTAGGCGGGATTATTTGTCATATTGCGATTTCTATATCAGTGAACGGCGTTGCTAAACCGCCGAATACATTTTTCAGCGGCTGTGATTCACAGAACGCAGAGCGATTCGGGACACTCAATTTAAATGTATTTTTGTATACATTTGACGACGTCGTCGTCGCTGAATACTAATGCTGGCAAAAATTTCAACTTCGTTGTATTCTGTTCAAGGCTGGTATATAAAGTAATTGTCGTTTAATGAATAAACCCCTAATTAGAATCAGTCTCAATTCTGCAAATTAAGTTCCCGTTGAGATTTGTTACGGTTTGACTTAAAATTTTCTCTTTCACTGAATAAATAGTAGATACGTGTACGTCATGAAACGTGTTCTCTTTAGCTTTATTTACTTTATAGTACCTACATAGAAGTGGGAGCTGTAGGTAGCGGTATGATATTAATTTCAAGTGCGCAATATTGCACAAACGTTGAAGGTTTGTAGCGTCACTCGCGGTTCGGAATACATATTATCCTTCGGTCTGCTCTTCGCACTTACAGCAAAATGTATGAAAAGAAAAACATATAAACATTTTAGTGACCTTGTCATGTTGTTATTCAACCTTGATAAGTAAAAAGGAACTTGCAGTATATTTTTCTCCTTCTAGCGTGTTCCGCCAGAGCCATTTACTCTGGGTATGTTCGTTTGGGCACTGACCAGGATTGTGACTCGACTAGTTTCCTCAGAAACTAATATTTCGATCATCAGATAACTCGAAGCTTAAAATGCCTATGCATTCCACAACTTTCCTCGACAAATCCTTTACTGTCCAGGCCGCTCGTTTGTGGAATGCATTGCCAGTTGAAATTAAACGCGCGCCGTCATTGCTTGTGTTTAAAAGACTCGTGAAGGAACATTACTAACTTGTCGTTGTGATCGTGTTCTCATAATTGTAATTATCTAGTCTTCATTTATTTTCGTTGCTTATAAATTTAGTATGTACGTATTTATGTATATATTATTTAGGATATGTAATAAGTGTATCTATTATTTAGGATATGTATATATGTGTATCTATTTTAGTGTATTGTATACATACTTATTATTTGCACCAACAACAGCCCCATTTTATGTACAGGAAAATCTCTGTCCATTCCAAGGTTGCCTGGAAGAGATCGCAGAAAGCGATAAGGCCGCCCATTGTATATTAAGTAGTGTTCAGTTTAATTTTTGTTGTTATGTTTTTTGTGGTGTACAATAAAGAATATATAAATAAATAAATTTCGAGGTGTTGTATTAATTTATGATTATGTTTAAGATGATGCCTTTCCATCAAATTTAATCTTTTAATCACCTCTCACTCGAGGAGCTCCAATGTAGAGAACTCTGCTAATTTGATTTTTAGTTTTTTTTATTATGAAATTTAACGATCATTAAATCATAACTCGTTTGCTTAATTAGTTGTTTCTTGTTGGCTATATGGAAATCATAGTAGAAAAACATCATCTGCAATCATTATAAACTCTAATTAGTAATTAATTAGAATCGGATCATGACCAAAAAGGATATTTTAATGAATATTTTACATTCAGATCTGTTGCTAACCAATGTGCACTCCTATTAAGCAGATATAATTGGCTGTATAAGCATTTATATAAATACTAGTTTCTGCCGGCGCGCGGCGTGGCGGTCGGAAATTATCCCACGTTAACGTGCTCCCGGGGCAAAAAGTAGCCTATGTCCTTCTTCCCCAGGATCCTTGTCAAATTTTATCGAAACCCGTTCAGTGGTTTAGACGTGAAAACTAAAACACAGACAGAGTTACTTTCGAATTTGCAATATTAGTCGCGGGATACAATCTGTTATAATAATTCCACATAATTATGGTCAGATATTTCTCCGATAGATATCGACTAAAGGACCAGGCCCTGCAGTCTCGACATAGTTAGCAATCGTTTTCGGTTGCTAAGTCCTAACAATCCAGATGTAATGATATTTGGTGGTCTCCACACTCAAATTTATCGGTTGTTACTGGTATTTTAGGTAGGTACCGGTAGGTAACAACCGATAAATTTGAGTGTCGAGACTACCAAACATTTACATCAACATTTACATCTGGATTGTTAGGACTTAGCAACCGAAAACTATTGCTAACTATGTCGAGACTGCAGGGCCTGGACACTGGACCTAAAAGTGTAGCTATTCCTCTTATACGGCCGGCTATGCTATCCTGTGCTAAGGTTAGCACAAACTAACTAACACTACGCTTGCAAAAATCAGGGAACGTTCTGTGCATTTTATATAGGCTTACGGGTAGTGTAGAATAACACAAAGGGATACGATACGCAGAACTGGTCAAAGGAATTGCGGGCTTCTATCAGTCTGCGTATTGATGTTCTTTGTAGTTGTACTTGTAATCCTAGTCCGAAGAAAATAAAACGAAGAATTCGCTGGCGTGTTATTGTAATTTGTAAATGTAAACGAAAAAACAAAATTTGCTGTATAAACAGTCAGATTTTGGAAGCAATATCTGTTATCTACAGACTGGTATCAACATTCAAAAATTTCAATCTGAAACGATCGAAGTTTTAATCAAGATAATTGGTTTCCCGTATTCAGATAACTGGCTGGAGAACATAACGATACGTTTTATTGTAAAATGTCAACACCAGTCGAAAATGTGGACAAGTTGGATCGGAATATCATCCATGAGTAGCAAGAACTCATCCTAAGTACAAAGGGTCGACTGTAGGAATGCTCCATTAGCAAAGAAGATTCTTTCACGTGTGTCTGGCCTTACGTGTGACCGTGGGTCCGTGGCCGTGTATGTGCATGAGTGTGTGTGCAAGCGTCAGTATGTCGGGGAACCCAGAATGCAGATCAAACCAGAAGGCGCGAAAGCTCATAAGGGTAAGTAGCAGAAAGTAGTCTTTAGGGTGTATTTTAACATTAGTTCGAATCTACATATTTTTATAATAAGATTTTTATAGGTTTTTTTTCTGCGTGTGATAGAAAAGAGACATATTTTTTTTTGGAAAGAAGCTTTTAGCTGCTTGCGGTAGGAGTTAATTGTTAGAAATCGTCACACTGATAAAGCGATATGCCCCTCCATGCGACTTTCTCTCTCTCTCTCTGTCTCTTTCTTAATTATATTACATATTATCTAACGCCAGGCATTTATCAACCCACCCCTGTATTAAAACGAACAAAAAAAAACAAATTGGTTAAGCCGTTCTTGAGTTTTAGCGAGACTAACGAACAGCAATTTATTTTTATTTAAACAGATTCGCGGGAGAGACAGACCAAAGAAAGGGTAACAAAGATGGAGAAAGAGCTATGTGAAGGATGATATGGCTAGGTAGGAAGGAAGCGAAAAGTTGTCCATCATCTGCTCAGCGCATAGGTGATCACCGTCACCTAAGCACATCAGTAATACCAATTTTGGAGACCGTGTGCGGCATGGAAATAAGACATGCACCTTCTGGTTTGTTCTGTATTCTATGTTAAAGTACTAACCCTGAACGGCGCCGGGAAGAGCGACGATGCGTCGGGCTCGGCGGCGTGCGCCTGCGACATCTGGTGCGCGCGCGCCTGTCGCTCGCGCTCGCGGTCGCGTTCGCGGTCGCGGCCGGCCCACGCGCCTGACCCGCCGCCTCCGCCACCGCTCCCACCGCCCCTGTCCCGGTCCCACTTGTCGTACCTGAAGCAATTGAACATACACATTAGATATATCTTCAAAAATTAAATTATCATTGTGTCTCGGAAAAGTATGCTTATGGTGGAGTCTCCTATAACAAATCGGTGGTATGCAGAGTTTGGAAATCCGCGTCAAGCAAGATGTTTGCTACGGGTATGTACGGATATACTAATGCAGTCACTTTGAAACGCTCACTGCATATACTCTATAAAGCTATGAGGTTAACGCTGACGCCTTTCCAAGAAAAAGAAATAACTCCTAGGAACTTCGTGACACCTAATTTATATCTACAAGTAGGTACCACTAATTAACACAGCTGTAGTATAACCTAAAAAGTGTACCGCTGCGAAATTAATCTAAACCGACATGTTATCCCGCGCCTGACAAAATTACAGAATTACTCACACTTGTAGCGTTGAGCTGAGTAAAATTTATATTAAACCACGTACCAACACACCTCTTGACACAAAAGCTACGAGTATACACGTTCAGGCTTATCCCCAAGAGATTCATACAAAGGTATGATTCACAAATCTACTTGATCAATAGCGATATCTGGATATATCACGTACTAACCAAAATAAAGAACGAGGTACTATTTACGTAACGCTTTTTAATCCCTGACCCCATGCGGGAGCTGGATTTACGCAGATACCAAAGCCAAAAGCAACTAACAAAAACGATATTTTTCAGAATAGTTCGAACAATGCAGGGTTGGGAACCCCATCTACAGACACAACTAGCGAACCTTTCCCTCCGTCCGATGTTAGAACCTGTAAAATTTTTCTTATATTCCCCATCTCTGCTGCTTCGTCGTTTACTCAATGCTGATGATTGCAACCACATACGTCCCGTCTGCAAGTTATACGGTCTTCTGCATTGTGGACCACTCGGTAAGTGCTGCCTCCAACAGCCTTCTTGATCGCGTCTGACCATCTTGCCGGTACTCTGCCTTGAGCGCGTTTTCCTTCCACCCGGCCCAGTACCATAAGCCTTTCCAGACTATGCTTAGGTGAACGCATATTATGACCGAAAAAGCTGAGGGCATATTGTAGACAGCCGCTTGGTGATGTTGAGTTCCTCCAGTATAAATTCATTTGTTCTCGTGGTCTCATCACATCTCGTGGTCACATCTCGAAAGCATCAATTTTACTTCTTTCGCGGCTTTTAATGCACCACGTTTCCGCGCCATATAAAAAGATGAAAAAAAACTAGAGCACGGATCAGTCGTATTTTGGTATTCCGACGGATGCCGCGGTACTTCCAAATTTACCCAATATTCCCCTATACGTGTTTGAAAACAATAACATTGTTTATTGTTACGAATAGCTCATTGTGATCAAACTTCTATTATTGTTGAACTCACTTTCGAAGAAATGTTTTTATAATCTAAAAAGACTTATATGGGCTCAGAAGACTAAGAAATTCTAACATAACAATCAAAACAAATCTATACAAATTGAAAATTTGGTTCTTATTCGTTATTACCGTTTACAATGGAAAAGCGGTTCCGTAAATTGCTGGATCGAATGTATGAAGAATTCCAGAAAGCTGTTGAACTGCTGATTCGTGGAGTAAGAAGAAATATTATATTGTTAAATTGAATGTCGATTAAAAATGTCAGTTCTGGCAAACAGTATGACTAATCGGCACCGTTTATATGGATGCCTAAGTTTCACATAGCACGTCGACATATAGGGAAAACCTCTAATGAAATAATAAACTATTCAGATTGGAAAACCAGCATTTGTAGGGGAATTCTTCTCTCGTCAGGAAACGGATGAAGTTATTATGAAGTCCTGATTTCAGTACTTTGTCTTCGCGTATCCTACTTATTGCTGTCTACTACACTGAAAATTGTTTGCCGTTTAGATTTTTATTTAGGAACATTGTTTTAAGCTTTTATAGATACAGGGTCAAATTAAATTAGCGAGCGAAACTCCGCAGACGTTATGGGTGTCAATATCTAAACACGATAAAATAAAATAAAGATCTGATGTTGGTTTTAGGGGTCAACGACCGCTGGTAGTCTTGTTACATGAAGTGTGAGTTGTTAATTAATTTCTTTTTATGTTTTATTATGTTTAGATATCGATACTTATCACGTCTGCGGAGCTTCGCTAGCTGATTTAATTTGACCCTGTATATGTAGTTGTACTAATCACTTTACTTAGACACATGATTTAATTTAATAAAACAATTACATACTTAACACTATCGTTTTAGTTAATTTCCACATGAAACTATATCTAAACGAACAACAATATACATGTAAGTGGTAAGTATGTATGTAAGTCATTAGATGAACCGAGCGAATCCATTTTCCTCATTTTATCGAGCACTTGTTAACACAATGCTCAAATGGAATATTTATAAAACACTATTTTAGATAACGTACAAGTATTTATTTACCGATACAGTTCTATGAAGCGTTATCTGTTACATTACGGTTAGTTTAACAATACAACAATAGTGATCGGCTCAGTAGCACGTCGTAAACCAACAATAATATGACGGTTAGCCGGCTGGGCGTGTTCGTGGATTGCATTATGCGATACTGGATATTGCACTTTTAAATATAAAGCGCAATGGACCGGTACGGCAAAACATACGACCCTCGTGTCCATTATAATGGAACATACGCCCTGTTATGTATGTGACCGACTTGTTTGTGCGTCTCAAGAGCGTCCTTGACGGATGCCTATACTACGGAACAAGTTTTCACATCGATTTATTATGACACCGATTGAGGTATTACTGTGCGCCGCGCCGCCGCGCCGCCGGATCGAGTGCAATGAGTGCACGAGCGCCTGCCATTGTTCATATTGTATTTAACATTGTTCTGTGTTCTGTAACCGGTTACTTTTGCCGATAAGTGTCCTGCACTTACGTAACCGTGATTGACGTGCTATTGAACACTAACACGTAAATAGGTTTCTGAATAGTGAATACTAAATTTCATGTTGATAGGTAAACTTTACGTTATTTATGCAAACGGAAAATGGCGTCTAATCTTTTTACTTTCGCATTTGTTTTTGCATTTTAATAATGACGCCTATTACCAGTTAAATTGAGTAAGATGAGTGTAATAATAACACATGTAAGTATATACAGTTATGAAAACGTTGCAAAAAAAAGTTATAAAGTTTTTATACAAGTATAATTTATGAAATGGAACAAGTGAACAATTTCACTTTCGCCGTGTTCTCGGTGTCAGAAGTCAGTTGAAAGATTTATTACCGCGGCCTCACTCGATTTAGCCCGAAGCGTCAATTAATATGTTCACTCAAATAAAAACAGCATATACGCTTACTTAGTGGTAATTAAGTGCACGTATGCAAAGCTGACGATTTATAATGTACTATTAGATTTATTTTATTCCCATTTTAAATTTTTTATTGTTTTTTTTTTTGCTTTTGTCTCGTCTTTTTGGAGGTGGGCGTTAATGACTGCGACACAGTATTATACTAATGCAGTTGTTATCGAACACAGAGCTTCTGTGAACTGAGTTTTTCGTTTCAATAAAATTATTTATTATTATTATTTATAAACTTTTCTGTTAAAATGCCACAAGTTGAAGTTGGGTAGTTTCGTATTAAGTAAAGTTAAGTAAAAGTATCTTGAGAAGAAAGAAAATTATGCCAAAGACGCTTATTGTGTAAGCCCGTACGAGTTCTGAGAAACTCTAGGTCAAGGTTTAAGGGTCTTGAGAGGTCCGATTAAGTTATCATTTATGTTTCAGAACCAAATAAAAGAACAACACAAGCAAAATATTCAGAATTCAATGATATTGAAAATAATTTTAAAATTAAACACCTGTTTTGTATCCAGGGGATACATTTTTGATACAGGGTGTATAATTTTCAGTTCGCACGAAATTCATTTATTAACCTGACAATAATGTAATGAGGGATATTCGCCACATTATAAACTAGCACGGATGATAATGAATAAATCATGACGACACATCGGACGTCCGTGCCGGAATACGAAGAATAATTGAAAATCGCTCTTAAAGATAGATTACAATATTGATTACAGACAAGTTGGACTTAATAATTATTGTAAAATTTCACGCACGCGATCATGCTGATTTTATAGATTAAGGAACTGACCGTGCACTAGTGTATGAAATAATTACTTAACGAGTAAACACAATAGTCTGACGTGTACAAAAAGAAAAAACATTACTAATAAAATAAACTTTCACTTCTTCTTACAAGCAACGCGGACATGAGCCGCCCCCAAATTACACACACAGTTAGGGGAATTAATTGTTATGAATTTATTAGTAATTAGCCGGTTATGGCCATTTCATACAACTGTCAAATAATTACAGTTGCGTTGACTGTGATTTAAATATACGGACAATTTTAGTTGGTAATCAATTTGCGTACAATTTTCCAGACTTCACGTACTAGACGTTACGTCCTTCCTAAAACAGCGAACGCCTGCCGATCAATGTCGAATTCCAAGAAACAATGACAAAACTATTACAACTTAAGTCTTCCTTTAATGACTCTTCAAAATACCAATTGCAATAAAATGAAAGAAAATTTAAAACTCATATAAAAAGTTCACTGTGTAAACAAGCATATTACAAATTAGAGGATTATATCCAAGATAAGAATGCTTGGAAACATGCTGGTCCAGCTCCATAGGACAATCTAGGGTCTAGACAAAATTAAACTTGTTGCTACTTTAATTGTATAGTTTATTATTTTTATGACATTGATTTACATTCTGTGATTACTTTAACTCACACACTGACATGTTACTTGTTTACATAATTTGGGGAATCGTATACTTTGACAATGTTTGTAAATATGTGAACACCATGTATCTATCACTTAATTAACTTATTTATCATTGCTACGTTTATTAAATTCTTTTTACCTATTTTGGTAGGGTAATTTTTATTATAGGTGCATCGTCTTCACATATAATTATATAATTAATGTGTATACAAAATATAGTAACACATTTTAAAAGAGTAACGGTGGAGTTTCTTGCCCATTCTTCTCCATACGAAACTACCTTTTGGAAGAGGCGACTAGAATCAATTCTATTTAAATGTAAATGTTGACGTTCAAAAGTGCCTTTTATGTGCCTATTTGAAATAAATGCTTTGACTTTGACAACCAAATACAATTAGGGGCCATTCAATTGAGAACTACCGCACTCAACATTTGGATACTCGTGAAACACGAAAGGCAAAAGTTTATCTACTTATGAATGAAGGTAAGGTGTCATACGACCACCCGGTATAGGTAACGAGGTGACTCAACAATGCTCAATACAAACTAGCAAACATTTCGTTGAGTTTGTCTTTGTACATACTTAAGTTGTGGTACGGTTAGACCAGGGTCCCAGAGACAGCGAAGAGCGGCGGCGGCGGTTTAAAACAAAAAAAGAATAAAAAATACAAAATATCCAAGAAATCAGAACCTACGGTAAACATGAGATAACACTCGAACAAGTATCAAATCGGCACAAACAAATTATTTAAAAAAAAACGACAGAATTGAGAACCTCCTTTTAAACGATTTTTTACCGACTAAATAGTGAGAGAATGGTGTAAAGGGGAGAAGGCATTCATTACAGTAGGACGTAAAAAGCTGTACATAATTGGGTTAGTGAAATAATTATATTTATTGCAATATGTCATTATTGAGAGAGTCACGAAGGCAACAAAGGAAGAGTTAATTAAAACAACTCCATTGAAAATAATATAATTTTCCTGCCGATAGTATTGAAGCTTTAAAAAAACAAAACGAGACCTACAAAAAACATTAATATCTTTTTACGTTTCAATAAATACGTTCCATTCGGACCCTGCTCTTTTGTAACTCGGCATCGCAACGTAGGTTACCGTCCGTAAATATAATAAAAATCCCGAAATTAAATTAAAACAAGAAGTGCTTGATTGCGTTTTCGCAGTAAGTACCTACTTACTGGCTTATCAGGGTGAATGACCGATTTATCGGACGTGTCGTTTTCATGAGTGCGGTGTAATCTAGGGTTGGTAAAGGTCTTTTGGATATATTGGGATAATTATAACACCATGCTCACCACTATGTCACATGTTGATGTGAGATGACAATGTCACATGTGATCTGTTCTGTACTTTCTGTCCATGGTTTTTTTTTTTTTTGTGTATGGCATCTCGCAGTTGGCCTTGAGAGGCCGTGACTGCTTAACCGGTCAATCCTGTGGTGCCTTCGAGCTAACTCAAAGCCTCCAACCAGGGGCATAATATTAATTATAAACTAAGCGACCATCACCTAAGGGCACCCCCTGTGGGGTACGAACCTCGGCTTAGGGCGTCGCTGGGGAGGGGGGGGGGGGGGGACAGAAAGTTGGGGACAGGCTGGATCTGAATGGATTCATTATTATTATGGGGGTTTAAAACTACTGGCTCAGCTACGCCACCAGCTGGCTCTGTGGATTCGATCAAGGGAGGGGAAGAGGAATTTATCGGGGAGGAACTCTGTCCATGGGCAGAAGGCTCGAGTTTATATATGTATGTAGAATTGTAGATATAACACCATGATTAGCCCTCTAAACCAAAATAATGACTTGGCTAAACTTGGTTTTGATAGAGCTTCATCATCTAATATTTAAAAAAAAACCTCAAACGGCGCAGAATACTCACATCTTTCAGTGACTATGTGTTTAAGCCGTTTGGGGTTGAAACACTAGGGCCATGGGGTCCCAGTGCCCACTTAGTGTCTCGAGACATCGCCAAGCGGTTGGTCGACTCTTCACGTGACCAGAGAGCTGGCCTATTTTTTGGCGAAAGAATCAGCATTGCCATACAACGTGGCAATGCTGCCAGCCTTTTGGGCAATTTTCCTGTTGACAGCGATGCGGATGAATTTTTCGATGCCCTTTGATTCATTTTTTTATATAAGTACTTGCACATATTATTATTTTAAGACTTAACTTTTTAAATTATGTAAATATTAGTTCAGTTTGATTGAATATTAAATTTATATTACCACTTGTTTTTTTTTAAATGCCCGTTTTATTCGTAAAGAACAAACAAATTTTCTTTATTATACAAATATAGTAAAGTTAGAATACTACAGTTATCTATAACACAGAATTTAAAGCAAACTATCCGAAAGCCCGCGAATACTAATATTCTATCAATGAAAGAACCCTGTTACAAGAGACCGCTACCCGCGCACAGTGTAACCGCCGAAGCGCCATTTAGTCGCCTGCCACCAAGATAAGAAGAACAAACAGTACATCAGGGCCGGTGCTTTTACCAGCCGACATACTTGCATATGTAGTGGGAAAAGTCAACGTTGCACAAGCCTTTAAAGATTATTTAAACATATTAAGTTATACAGGCAGCGACATCGTCGTGCAAACTGAATCCATGGATCCAGGACACGATTCTAGACCCTTAGCGTAGACATTTTTCGCAGTGGGGGGCTCAGAATCATATACTGTGCCACTCTGTGTATTATGTATAATATTAGACATATACAGAAGAACATAGACGCTAGCTTATCGCTATAAACAAAAGCGGAAATCCATAAAATCTCACAGGTCAGCTATCTGTGGCACGACTAATCAAATTCCTAACTAATATTATAAATGCTAATGTGAGTTTGTTTGCTACGCCTTCACGCTAAAACGGCTAAACGGATTTGAATGAAATTTGGCACATGAGTAGACCACGGCCTGGGTTAGGATATAAGATACTTTTTATCCCGATATTCCCATGGGATCGAGACTCGAGTCAATGAATGAACTAAAACCATTAGATCTAGGATTTATAGCCAACTATTAAATTAAAGACTAAATAAAGCAGGACCGTTTATATTACGAAACCCACGCCTTAAACCTTGATGACGTAACTTTGTTTAAAAGAGCGCTCGTCATACGAAAGGACAAACTATTTTTATCCCTACAGAACAGGTAGTTAGTTCCCTTGGGTTATTACTTCCCTTTGTTGCCCAATCAATCCCGAGCGAGCAATATTACTTAATAGAAATCCATACACGTGGAAAAGCATTTATATAACCAGTTCATTAAGTGTAACACGGAAACGATTTGCATTATAATCTCGCTCGTTAATTAGATGATTGACGTCATAAAGATTTACAGTTCATTTTTCGCCGAACATAAAAACCTTATTACGTGGGTATTAAAAAGGCGAAAAAACAAGTCTATAAACATCACTTTTACCTTTAGGTGAAAAGATAATCCGATTAGTTATAACAAACCGGGGCCACGCCTAACTCGAGCAACTCCATGTCACAGGTTACGAGTATGCTAGGTCGTTGACACGATTATTTTTCACAGGACATTTTTATCACTGGCCGATAAGTACTGACGTAATTGTTATTCTGATAAAGCTCAAAGGCAGTATTCGCTGCAAAACACGTACATTGTGAGTAAACTTGCTCACCGTCCCCGACCCACGCGGACATTTAGCGGGAATTGAAATTCTCACAAAAGAAAAATTCAGTGTAGCTATTCGTGGGCGTCATACAGACATTGTAGCGTTACTGAATGGGGATCCCGCCCTTGTACACCCGCCATAGTAATTATAAAACCATTTGTATAGACTAGCCAATTGAAGTAGAGACGCATCGTTTCGCAAATTGATACAAGAATTTTATGTTATATTTTCAAATGTTCTTGACGTTTTATTTTGAGATGAACCCATAAATGCGAGTGGTTTATTAATATTGGTTTAATATTGTATAGATTTAAAGATAATCAGGTCGCATAAGAAGAGCTTCGACTTGGCTTTGTTAGAAATTATTGGTTCAGTACTCTGATATAGAATCTAAGATAAATAAACTTTTAAGTCAGTTTGCAAAGTCTAAAATAGAAGAACACATGTTATAGTAAGTATTGTAATGTGAATCGTTACATCTATGTGAAATAAAGTCGGTCTGCGGTCAGGTGCACCGTGTATAACAAAGCAATGCATTTTTAAGCTCCATACGTTAGAAAAAATATGTCAATCAAAAGACATTCATCTATTCACTGATCGAAACGCAAAACCTTCATATTTTATCAATGTGTAGCGTTTCGAAGGGAGAATAAGCTATAGCAAAGTCCCACGGACTTTCCACAGAAAAATACTGTTAGCATTACATGTCGGCATTACAACATTAAGATGAAAGATAACATGCATTCAAAAGCGGATTTGTGAAAAATACGAGGAAGTAACTAACCTCGATACTCAAAAGTATTTTAGTTTCGCCGTTTCAAAGCTCAGAAACGTATGACCTAAGTCTAAGAACGAACACTCAAAACTTGCGGCGAACAATTCTAAAAATAGTAAAACTAGCACATATCGTTTTATTGTTCCTTAGAATTTTTGACGAGTGAAGAAAACTTTTGAAGAATAAGAAGATATACCTAGTACTATACTAGTCGAGGTGTTGTGGATGAATCTGAAGATTAAAGGTGATTCGGACCTCGATCATGCTACCTGCCAGGAAATTCATACAGCATGGTCTTTTGCATCTGCCAGGGTTGTGGGAAAGTCCGAAAGGGTTACCGTGGCCCCTGGCACAGGCAACTGAAGGGACACGGGTGGGTTTTAGTCAGTAAGAGTCTGACACGCCCTCCCACTCCGCCCAGAGCGGGAGAAGTTATTTGATGATTTCCCACCCTCAAAAAAATAAAATAAAAATTGTATTTTTCATAAGATAAAGAATCTTTAGAGACAGCAACGAATAAGAAAAGAAGGATTCTGTCATTACTTGATAAGTTACTAAGAATTTTGACAACAACGGTTAGGTCATGTGTTGTAATTTGGTGGAAAGAAGCATTTACTTTGTTTTCCAAAGAAATTGTTAAGCTTAATAAAATTCTACTTTAGAGTCCATTTTGTGAATAATGAAATGTACACATAGTATTTAGGTATTTTATTAATTAATTTTCCTGTTCGGTTAAACAAAACTACCGGTCATTCATCCTGAAATCATTTTTCTACACCTACAGGATACAATGTTATCCAGCGCGCTAATTGTAACCATGAATTCAGCATAAGATTCTAGACCGTAACATATCAATTTATCGTCGGTTATCAAACAAAAAATCTGCTGTTTCATAGAAAAGTGCAATACCTACGCGGTCAAAATGTATGGAACAACGAATTTCTTTTTAATTACCGAAAATAAAAAATCTACTCTATGGGGTCTAGAATCATACAGTGCTAAATTCATAGTTACAGTTTGCGCATTGGTTCTAATTTTATCCTATGCAACATGTAACAACAAAATTAACGCAAGACCTCATACACCCCCAATTCGAGTATTGAGTTAAAAACATAATACAATGACCGAAACCATTATTTTTAAAGCTACCTATTATTATTAACAAAATCGTGTTGACACTATCATTACTTTATGCATTTAAAATTGAGTCTTATTGCTTTGGAATAGGATTTAATTTTCTTTGGCTCAATAGGCGGTAAGTATTGCAAAATATGTACATAAAATAAAAAAATTAAATCTATACTAATAGTTACTGAAATCAATTCAGTAGTCAATTATGAGGAAACTACGTTTCTATCATTTATCAACAATGCTCAAAGAATAATGAAAAGCTTATTGTACCGTCGCGTCGTTTTTTATCATTATTCGTTAGTTTTTGTGATAGAGTTTAACAACTTGCTTACTGTCACTCAGGGTTTAATGTACATACATTCATTCATTAATTGAACTATTTCTAAAGTAGATATTTTATGGGCTAGTATAATCTCCGTTTTATTACCCTATAACGTGTAATGCACCAGCCTCATCGTCCGCTACAGAAGGTGGGCGGCTAACTATATCACAAGAGCAGTTTTATTAAGACACTGGACGACGGATTGGAGACGTAAAACTGGTGGATGCCAAGCGTCACAGCTTGGCTCATCGCCGCAAGGTCGCCTGCTTGCCGGTAATCTACAGATTGTACTTCGGTGAGTGTGCCCAAGAACTCCACGACCTTATTCCACCGGCCGCCTTCTTCCATCGGTCATCTAGACGCACTGCAAGTTACCATCCTTACCTAGTTGCTATTCCACCAATTCCCACTAATCGTTTCCAACTGTCTGGTGTAATGCGCACAGCAAAAGAGTGGAACTCTCTACCTGCGTCTGTGTTTCCGAACGCATACAACCCTAATCTCTTCAAAGTGAGAGTGAACAGGCTTCTTCTGGGTAAGCTCACTCCGTCGTCGACTGTCTCTGTCACCACTGACCTAGACTAGAGCCAAGAGCAAACCCATCTTTAAAAAAAAAAGACGCAATTTTAATCTGAAAACTGTAAAAGATAGAGAGACAAATTCAGCTCAAAGGGAAGCGCAGCCATCACAATCGTGTGCTGTTTCTGTTCAACAACGCAAATATAAAGTAAATGAGCATTGCTAAGCATACTTAGCTACATTTGTCAACAGCATAGTAAAGTGTTCGCTGACAAATAATTAACGGCTGGTAGTAGCGCTGCGTAATAACCTGACAACTAAGTACCCGAGACAGCAGTAAACGAGGTAACAAGCACCGAATATACGAATACTCGCGAGCCGGTGTGCACACGACTTTATACTCGTACAGGATGCATTAATTGTACTCATTTCACAATCTGTTTAGCGATTTTATTGGATAAGTTGGTCTCGTGTGTGCCTAGGAGGCTAGGAGTCGACACTCGATACCTTATTATACAGATAACCTGAGTTAATGCCACATTCGACACGGATAAAACAGCGCGAAATAAGATACATGCATTTAAATGTGGATATAAACGCGAAATGTTTAATATGTTGCGTGTAATTTATCGTGCGGGTTGTTTGTTGTAACTGAAGGTTAGTTAAATGTTTGTCTAGTTGATTATTCAAAACAATATAAATAAACAACCTAATTACTCACTTAATTCATGCACAACTCACTTAACTACCTTATCATAAGAAAGAAAAATAGATTTATTTGTCACAGAAACACGTGCATACAAAAAACTAATTAGCTCTAATAATTAAGAAAATAAAAAATAACAAAGAGATCTCTAATCACGAGCTCAAAACAGAAATGGTCGACAGCTGCACGTCATGGCTGTGAAAAAGAAGGCTTCCACTCAGCATGATGCTGTGCTATGGGGGACCCACAGCACAGCGCTGATTTTCAGTGGTTACCCGAAAAGGACGTACGGAAACCAAGTCAGGTTCATATTAACATGTTTTTTTGAACGTATGCTTGTGTTATTACTATAACGCTTCTTGTACCCTCAGAAGAAGCTTTTAAACCTTCTCTGACATACTAACAAAAAGACACACTTTCTCAACTCATTTGGGTTCAGAAACAGTTACATAATCATCAAATTCAAGCGTACAAGCACTTGTGAAGCAATCTCACAGTAGGAGAATTATTACGTGAAACATTCATTCAGAGCTTGAACACAAACATCGGATCAGGAATACCTCGCATTGTTATTTCAAAAAAATGTTCGCAGATAACATAAGTAGATACAATATGAATGGTGGTTCCCACTCAACGAAGATTTGTGTGTATAAGTACCTACACTTACTAAACAACGGTCCTAAGGTTCTGCTCCAAAAAGTTTTTCCACTGATTCCGTTTTCCTTTTTCGTCATGAATATTGGAGTAGTCTTTCTAAAATGTATTAAACGAAATGTTCCTCAGTTTCTTTGAACGCAAAATTTAATTTGCAAAGGTAGAGGAACCTTATTGGTCTAAATATTTTGTTTTGGGAAACGAGTTTGGGCAAATGGAAAGGGCGGAATAAACATTATGACAGATGTCAATTTGCTAGAATATTACGAGGACAAAAAGTAGTAAATTATGAATTCAGCATATTTAATTCTCATACAAGTAATGTGGGAAACACTGGGTATGCTCTAATTATGTTGCCATTATGTGACACTGGCAAACAAAATATTTAACCCAACATTTTATTTACATCAGAAGTAGAATTACTACGAGTATAATGTAGTAATAATTTTGCAGTTCCGCAATGCTCATTCTCACGAATAAAATCATATTACAGTCAATATACACTAGCGATTACTGTGGGATGATGTCGTCTGTTGAGCTTATTTAACATGCTCACTGGTTCAATTGCCTCCTCTGTTCCAGAGACCATATTCGCAAAGCATAAATTTACTCTCTACAATCGATCCTTAATAGCTATTTTATGAGAGATCCCAGTCTTGAGACGATAAATTATAATTAAAGTTCACTTGATGAGCTCAGTCTATTTCGACAGTGTTTAACATAACTACCCTGACATATTAAATAGGATTGAATCAATGATTTCCAGACTAATTAGTCCATCGTTCTGGTTGAGCTGAATTATATTTTGCTTATAATGAACTTAATGCTTAACATGGCAGAAGGCCAATCTATTACCTATTAGTCATAGTTTCGATACAGGGTGGCAGGGACATCGACGGAAACCATGAATTCAGCACAAGATTTTAGACCCCTAGCGTAGAAATTTTCCGTAGGATATCAAAAAAATATATGCTGCTTCATAGAAAAGTGCAATACCTACGCGGTCAAAATGTATGGCAAGAGGTTTTTTTTTTTAATCACCTTTGATTAATTTCAACTCAGGGGGGTTCGAATCCATGGAAACAGTTTGTGCGTCGTCGATATACGAGTATACCCTGTATACTTAGATCTCTTTCTGTTCGACCAGTAACATTACATTCGCATCAAAATTTCAATTTCGTTTCGATCGAACACATTCTTTGACTCCCATTTTTGTAGAAGTACCAAAATTCATGAAAGCCTTGAATTTAATTGTTCCGTTAATTTATATCCTGTTTGTTCGTCGTATGGTACTAACTCGCGTCAGTCCCACAATTGTTGGTATAGAGTTCCTAGCGTTGAGTTACAGAGTATTCATATAGAACTAAGAAGGTTAATTCGAGCCACTTCCAATTCAGCTTATTGGATTATCACGAGCTTACCGTCGCGTGTATAGGGTACAGTTCGAGAACAAAGCGGCTGAATGCAGGCAGTTATAAAACTAAATAATGCATTCTGTTTTTGCTAAAAAGTACAAAAAACGTGTTTTATTGATACTTTAGAAACTAATGGAGAAGAGTAATTATAAATAACTACTTAAGATAATAAAAACACAGTTAGGAAATTTAATAATTACAACAAAAAGCAGCGTGTCTCATCCCGTGGCTATCACACACGGCTATTAAGAGATAACATCGGATGAACGAGCAGCATCATAAACTTGTGCGCTGATAATATCAGATTACAAGAAAAATGGCCGGTCGCAATGCGTAACAGTAATGATCCAATTAATTGATTCTTACAACCAGCCAAGTAAGAAAAACGAGAACATAGCACACTTGATTCACTTAAATACTTTACTCATGGTTGTAAATAAACAAAAAGTAACTCCAACCAAGCCCACAGTAGATAGATACTACAAATGCAAGCTTAACCGTGCTTATTCTAATCAATTTGTAATTGATATCACAAGCCTCTAACCTACATTACAGTCGGTGGCAGTCCCGAGAGAAACGCGAACAGGATGTTGTGTAAGATGATACGGGAGACAACTACCTATCGGGGCCGTACGTGACGGAAACATGTAAAGAAAATATAGAAAGCGTACCACTAGGCAACGATATAGAAGCTAAAGCAAAAGTAAATGCAAAAGTAGAAACGGATATAAAAATAGAAGAAACTTCAGTAAAGCATCTTGCCAATCAACCACAACCTAGCCCAACACAAATAATAATGAACTTCTAAATTGATTCAGCGCTTACAAACAACAAACTCCCGAGCAAAACATTATCAACATGAGCAAAAGAAACCTTAGTCAAACAATACTTAGCGGCAAGTAAATACATACATGCAACACAAACTAAGTATGTATTGTACTTTTTATTTTTTTTATTTAAGATGGGTTTGCTCTTGACTCTAGCCTAGGTCAGTGGTGACAGAGACAGAGTCGACGGTGGAGTGAGCTTACCCAGAAGAAGCCTGTTCATTCTCACTTTGGAGACATTAGGGTTGTATGCGATCGGAAACAGACGCAGGTAGAGAGTTCCACTCTTTTGCTGTGCGCATTACACAAGACAGTTGGAAACGCTTAGTGGGAATTGGTGGAATAGCAACTAGGTAAGGATGGTAACTTGCAGTGCGTCTAGATGACCGATGGAAGAAGGGGGCCGGTGGAATAAGGTCGTGGAGTTATTGGGCACACTCACTGAAGTACAATCTGTAGAAGACCGACAAGCAGGCAACGTTGCGGCTTGGGTATGTTAATCAATTTGTCGGCAGTACAGCGTCTAGGTTGCGAGCTGTTTGCACATGTCGCCACTGTTGACAGTGAACACTGAACGTCATAATAATATTATGACTAAGGAATTATATTAACGCTAATACGTAAGCCAAACGTTTAGACTACGTGACATTAGCTACATAAATAATTGTCTGGAATCAACTCTACACAACGTTGAAATATTTTTCATTTGTTGAACTGTCTGAACAATCGAAAGATGGTACAGCAATGGAAAATATTGTACGAATAGTTATTGGAGTGTAGGTGTGACTCCAAATAGGTGTGATAGAGATTCAAAGAAATCTAAAAAGAGTAAAGGTAACTTAGAACATAAAATAACACCTTTTCTGCAGTTTGAAAGATAAAGTTGGCGTAGGAGGCGCTTAACCAGAAATATCCGACGATGTCAATAGTTTTACATAGAGAGACAAATTGCAAGAATATGCGATCGAAAAGAGAAAACAACATGTGAGAGAACATTCTAAACCCTAGACGATAGCCATATTGTCTAGGGTGTAGAATGTATAGAAAAGTTCTTCAATTCTGGCGAAATGAACCATTTCGCCAGAATTGAAGAACTTTAAACAATGAAAAGGAAAATATATAGAAAGATTAACTCCATCATACTCTACCTTGCAAGCCGCTAATTTCATCGTTAACATTTCAGCAACAGTTTCTTTGAACCTAAACATCCAAATTCAAATGAACGTCCTCATTGAACTAAATGTCAAATCGTTACGATATATCAACCTCAGATGATGTTACTAGCAAAAAGTTCAACTTTACTTAATACGCATCGCTGAGCAAAAGCTAGCTTATTGGAATTTCGTTTAATTAATTCCGTGGTACTTATCGCATGATACGGGTGTATAAAGCCGGATCTTAAGATAATGCGCTGGGAACATGCATTGTTACTTCTAGTAGCCTTGCTACACGTATATTATATGGACAGTTATTAGTATTACTTAACGTTTGTAGTTACAATAATGTACATAATGATAACAAATATTATGTATTCATCCGTTTTTCTATTCAATTAATTACTTAAACAACAAATCGGAGTAATTCAATTATTTTTCAAATTTTTGCAAGATGCTGTGCATGCGCCAAAAATCTAAAGAGCAATCCAAAGCGAAACCCACGCTTCGTAACTTATATGGTTTGAACAAAAATTGCCAGAGATTACTGGCGTAGAAATTACCATGAAGTACCTACCGTTCTAATAAATATGTTCGTCCTAGACAACACAAATTCTGTTTTAGGGACTTGATAAACACGTTCAAAGTTGACTGTTACAAGTTAATAATATCTCTTTCATTTATAGCTGTTAACAAAGTCGTTTTGTTAATGCACTTGCTTCAGACAACACCAATCCAGAAGTAAAGGTATCTTATTTTTTTTAAAGGGTTGTTATTGCTACTAAAATTTTCATTTGTCTCGCTATAAAAATGAATAAAACTTCAAACCCGCGGTTAACTGTCTTGATCTCGCAATAATTATGTGCATACTTTGTTGTGGAGAACCGCTGTTTTTTAACAAACAATCACTTCATATCCTGCCTGTGTTTGGTCTTATCTCAAACACTTCTAGATGGATTTTGGTTATTAAATTAAACTAGTAAAAGCGCTCTTTGATATAGCTTTTCATGTAAAACAATTTGAAGCATCATACTTACTGAGATTATGATCCTTGAAAATATTCAGAACCAACAAAACTAAATGCCCACGAGTGTAATTTCTTAATTTCATAATATATGTGGAAAATGTTGTGGTTATTGCATTGATTTTGTTTTATGTACCTTACTGATAAGTGTTATATTTAATATAATAACGTTTTTTTTCCAAAATAAAATAAAAATAAGCATATTTAACCAAAATACATTGTGTAAAATATAACTGGCGCACAAGCATAGCCAGGGTGGGTTCCTAGCAAGTAATAAATAACGACAACACGACGAGTTTGCAGGAAATTAAAAACATACAAAATGCTCGACCGTTGGTGACGCACCAGTATGTCGTCGTTTATATGTTACACTTTAGACATTAGATATTTTAGCTAATACGATTCACGATTATATAACCTTTCGTATAGACTTTACCAAAATTTGTTGAAGTGACTTCATAGCAATTCACGATTTTCTTAAATGGTCATAAACATTCTATATTGGTGGAAGGAGCTTACCCAACGCTTCCGTTCAGGGCGGTGACAGGTGGCCGCTCATAGCACATATGCATACCAGCAATGTCTGCTGAACACTTATCAATGCTGATAGTATTTTATATCACTGTTTCACTACACAACACAATGTTACCAATTAATCCACTCCACGAACGAACATTTTTGATTGAACGTTTCATCCATCAATTCACACCGATAGTTTGGCGACTGCGAAACAAAATTATTAGTTATATGCCGAATGTAGATCAGCACAGATCCATTGCGATTTAATCGATTCATGTCATGTTACACTCGATTGCCGTAATCGATTGAAATTTACAATTGCTAGGAACTCATTGAACGATTGCTGACGTTGGCAACTATTTGATAGAAACCAATCCACGGGTCAAATAGTAGACAAAACAAACAAGAAGCTAAGTCGCGACGAACCATCTTAATAGTCGATTAATCAGTTTAATTATCTTGATGCCGTCTAATAACTTATGGCGTTAAGAAAAACGTTATATGAAAAGGAAAACGGTATCATGTATGTTACGACTACGTCACATTATTTAGTTGACGTATAGTTTAGTAAAATACTCAATATGCTATGGCTATTCAGTATACAGCTTACATGTAACCTCGTCAAAGCTTATCTGACCTTGCAGAAATTGCTAATTACAAACCTAATTAGATATATGAAACTTCGTAATATTTTGCACCTGTAGGTAATGGAATTGGAGAATAATAAGCAAAGGTTACTTATTGCGAAAGGCAATAAAAAATAGCTTATAGCCTTCAAGGGTGTAGAAGAGTCTTCTAATTTATACAAAGTGAGACAGCTATCGTCTGTCAAAAGTGCGCTATTAAGCGATAATGGATTACATTTTGCGGGACGTCCGGATAATCTTAATTTAAAGAAACGGTGATTACGGGTATTGCGTCCCGGTCAGATGATTAATTGGGAAGCAGCGTGATGGATACTTTTTGCCTTATTTAGCGAACATCGGGTAAATAGAATGTGGCGTGTATTTTTTCGCCAAGGGTCATGAGGAGCCATTACGCGGGTGTTTTCTCGTGTGATTGATCTGCGTCCCGCCGCTCTAAGGGAAACGGCGTGTTTATAGATAACGGTATCCACACCAATAAACCCGTATCTTCACGAGCATGAGTCTATTTCTCATATGTGAGAAGATAGTTTATTCTAATGAAGCTTTGCGTCATTTCAATGGCTTTGACACTCGATAATTGTAACGACATTATTATGCGAGTGTCACAAAATTTACATTTTACTCAATAGATTCTCGTTCATACGACCCTTCCTCGGACAGGGCGTGGGAACAGCTAATTCGTCATGCTACGTACTCTTTTTAATATAGACACGTAGATTTAACTTGATTTGAATGACAATAGAACAGATGGTTAAATACTGACATAACTGACAATGACCAATAAAAGTTAATTTTATATACGAGCCAAATAGTGAGTGTTCTACATTTTAGAAACATTAACCTAGTTTAAAGTCGAGGTCATAGTGTGGTCACTTCGTCACTGGGATTCGCAAGCGAGACAACCTACCGAGCAGACAATGAGGTGACAAAGTGTTCGCTCATCAAAATCCCGCCACCAAAATGTTGTGACATCGTTAAAAGCTGGGGGCAAAATATACAATTCCTTTATCTTTATCCGTTGGCCGTAATGCGGTGAAATAAACGCCCCGAAAAGGGATAAATAATGTTGTAGAGCGGAGACATTCTGCTGGATAGTTATTCAGCTTTTACAAGACTATTCAAGATAACCCTTGAGACGTTAGATCCCTCTTCGATTCCCCGTTGGAAGGCATCAGTTTATCTAAAGATAAGTGTCTCGCACACTGACCGCCGAACTCATTTAGTTTACGCCCTATTAATATTCAGTTCATGCCAAGTAAAGGATCTTAAATTGTATTAAAAGCAATGAATAATTAATACCAACAAATTGATATTCATTGAAGTCTGTTTTGATTCTGTTGGCGAAATATCCAAAGTTGAAAGCGCTACTTCTGGAAGCAATGTTTATGTATTGATGATATGATGAGAATAATTCACAATATTTATTGTATTTGACGATTTAAAATGTAAATTAAAGGCCAGTGCTTGTGCAATATCTAGCTTATTAAGATATTTATACGTAGTTTAATATTTATATTGCAAATAAAATTGGTAATTTAAAGTCTCTTGATCGTGAGAAGACAATGATATTTGATTCAATGCTTCTTTTTAACAAATTATAGAACAGTGAGAAGGAAACATAATATGTATTAATTACACAATCCTATTGTGTAATTAAACATATTTTTGTGTGAGCGTTGCTTATTCTGATTTAACCATCAACATCGACTTTAATGTTTTTAAGTCACAATATTTAAGCAATTAGGTAATTAAAGAGAGCGCAAATAAATTCAAGTCTTTGTGAGGATGAGTAATGTCGTAAAGCGACATTGTGGCGCAATGTGGAACTAAAGTGGATAATAATGCGCGGACAACAGACTGTACCTACAAAGCTACATAATTGTAGGTACCTGAATTAACTAATGAACCAAGGTAAGTACTCATTTTATTTATTAACTTCGTGTTTAAATGATATTTCGAATGAGTTTATGAGTAGTAATAGTAAGTAATCATACCGTTTTCATATGTTTTTAAATACTTCACGCGAATTTCATATTGTTATCAAAAATACATATATGGAAATTTATTTCAGCAGGATGTACCCACATTGCAGGTTCGGGTACCTACTACTTACTGGTAAATATATAAAAAATATAACAATGCAAAGGTTATACAGTTTTAACCTTGTCATTGATTTCAAGAGCGTGATTGTAATAAAAATACAAAGACAATTTAATTTAATTTGAACGCTAAAGTTGAACGCCAACATAAACAAAGCACTTTCCAACATCGTATCGTATGTACAGCAGTTTCTAATTTATAATTGGTTACAGTTTTGAAAAGGTATCGTAAATCATAAATTCCCAGTTCCAACAATCAAGTGCGTCATGCATGAGTCAACATCATGGACATAACATCCGTCGGAGCGGTTCATTTCTTACAAAAAGCTGATGTGGTTGCGTCGTCAAAGTCAATCCTACGATCCAACACTGCAATCCAAGTGATCACTGGTGGTCCTCGTCACAGATTTCACTGTGACGGCGCACAAACACACAAAGAGGAGGAGCGCGCTGACAACACGCACGCATTCCGTGTCCGAATGCAAAGCGCATCACGATCACCGCTCGCGTCTGCGAAAACCCGCCAAAAGCGAGTTCCCCGAGTACCTTTTATGAGGTATCTGAGCAATAGGCATGCGCCGCACAACGCGTACACAACCAAACGGCAGGCGAGGACGCGCGCGACTGCCGTTCGACGCGGGGCGGGACCTACCGACGACGCTCGCAGGTTATCGTGAGTCGACTACACAGATAATGATGTCAAAAGTGGATCGGACTAATGCTCTCTATTATATTGTAAACGCTCCGAATACCCAAAGCCGAGACCCCGGTGCCGAATGTTGAACCTACGACCGATTCCATAAGATCTCCATTAATCATTTCAATGTTTATCGCCCTGAATTTTTAATAATAATCCTTAATTTCAGGCAACTAAGGCCCATAAAAACACAATACATATATAAGTATATAATGTCGCGATGTGATCGCTGTTGTTATGTTAATGATCGGATCAATTATGTTTACATCCTATCAATTAATATCAAGGCCATTTTCCAGTTTAATTAACTGAGTATCAGTCCGATTATTGTTCCAAATAGTTTTGGATCGTAATCTTGTTTTATTAGCTTTTGGTCCTTTGAGTCGAGCGCTTCGAGCGTTCCGATCCTTTGTGTCAGATAACTTTACGCCTTATATAAAAAGTTTATACCCGTTTGGTATAAACTTTTACTTTAATGAGATAA
Source organism: Brachylomia viminalis (assembly GCA_937001585.2). Classification (NCBI taxonomy): domain Eukaryota; kingdom Metazoa; phylum Arthropoda; class Insecta; order Lepidoptera; family Noctuidae; genus Brachylomia; species Brachylomia viminalis. The sequence continues at coordinate 23,872,933 of OW443294.2, read as the reverse complement.
ACTAATATTTGTAGCGCTTTCGCGCTTGCAAAATGTCTTGCCACGCCTCTGAAAATCACCAACAAAGAAGTATTAGAGAAGAATATCACTCATCGAAGAGAGCGCGCGCCTGGCGCAAAACACCGGCCGTAATTTTTATTGTCCCACGCTGCCCGTCTCGTTAAACTAATCTGATTCTTGTCTCAAAACAACAAGACAAAAAATCGCTTAACACCATCGTATGCCCGCAAAGTATTAGCCAAATCGAATAATGTTGATATTTTGAACATCCTCCGAATGTGTACCGTATCGTGATTGTATAGGAGTCTTTATCGAAATGCGCACATTACTGTAGATGACAAATTTCGTATTAAACGGATTTCATCGGTTAACACTTGGCTTTTAAATCTAGCCGTATTGTTTGCGGTAGTAAGGTTGGTTTCGAATCGACCAGCCAGAAGGTGACCGCTGCCGCTTCTATTTAGTTCTGTTCCTCTATATTTTGGTCCTATTAAGAAGTGAGCTTCGTTTGATGGATGTTTTAGCCAGTTGGGGTTTTTGCGGAGGATTTCGCGAAACAGACGTGTTGTGGAGAACGGAAAATTGTGTTCTTACTGCTTGGTGCTTATCGAGAATCTTGATAAATACTTCCCTGACGCGGAGACATTTAAAATTAACATGAACATAATCTACGTGAGGTTAACAGTTTCAACTCCTACACAACCAATTTCGTTCGAATCGACATCAGAGCTTCTAATTAACGCGGCATTCAATACGTACGGTTTATAACTATACAGTACGGCAAGTTTATACAAAAATAAACACTGACACCAATTAGCACATACTATTGCTCCAGCGAAACTATTTCATCGCGATCGCGACCAATTATTAGTCACGTTCAAATAGCAGGGAGCGAGTTATGTGCTAACTGAAAATAGTACTATATTGACCATTAAGTGAATTGCACACGGATAACTAATTCGCTGTGACCCAATTTGGCGTGACAAGCGGAGCGCGCCTGCGACGGCTGTAGCGCAACTAGGCGGATCATCCCGGGGGAAGCGGGGAGGAAACTTTAGGGCCACACAGGGAACGTACCCGTGGATCGCCTACCACTTTCTACTCTTACTTAGATTTCTCTAACAAGTGTCTGGCAATTGCCAAGCCCAATTGCGAAAGAGACGGGAGGCTCAAGAATCAAGATTGATTCGAAACGGTTAATTCTGCGGTTATTAAACATTTAATACTTACTTAAGTCACTTTGTAGGGAAACATTTAAATAACAAAGCCAGCTTTGCGTCTAGTTTAAGCATTGTGATCTTGTGTTACATAGCAGATTATTGGAAAACCTAATGTTTAAGACGCGGACCAACTACGATTTTAATCGCTATTACCGCACTCACACAACCGCATCTGCGCGTTTTACGGTAATTATGCACACACTCGCAAACGCTAACACGGGCGTTTGTGTGCTCAAGGAAAGTTGCATAGTATACGTAAGGAAATCAGATGTTTTCTGTTGAATATACTTACTTATGACGTGCGTTCTAAAATTCGATGTAATTACAGTGTCGGTTCATAATATGATACAATAAATAATTACACATAACAAATTTAAAAAAAAACATCACTACTGTTTATTTTTATTACAGTACATGATAAACAGGTCAAATATAAACATTCCGAATTTTACCCGACTGCTCTAGAAGGGGAATTATGCTTTTCGGGTGTAAGTCAGTATCAGGGATGGAAGGGTTAATTAAATGGGTAGTTATGCCATTTCAAACTAATGTTTGTGTTTTAGATATGTACTTAGTGGGTGCGGTAAAAAAATAGAAAACAAAACCAACATAAAGGCCCTCGGACCACTTAAAAATCACATAAACTCTAAATAAATGCAATAATATCACAGCTCCAAAGTGACAAATGCCATAATGTTTCTAAGAAAATGCGGAGCCGGGACGGAAGCTAGAATTCTGAAAAATTTAGACGATAGAGGGATCATCCACGGGAATGGAAGCTGCTGCTGGCTGAATATTAGTTGGTATTTGCTAAAATTGGTAAAACAGTGCGTGAATTGAACTAAAGTTCTGTGGCGGACTACTAAGGCTACTCACTGCCTAATATTGAAGTGAAAATTCAGTCTCAGTGGAAATATGGGCAATAAAAATAAAATGTTGCGAAAGAGTTTTACAAGAAAAAGACGAAAAACTCGAAAAAATTATGGAATGTTTGGGTAAGTAGGATGATTACGGTATTGTATCATAACATTTGAAATTTGTATTTAGTTTAGTTTACTTACGAAACTGTATAAATCTATAGAAACGGCATTGACAATTTCTACAAACATTTTGCTAAATCCAAAAACAAATAGGTGCACTCTATTTTGATGTCTATAGAATGCATATTTGAATGCGCCTAGTGCAAACGTCTCTGGTCGAAGCAACCATCGAGGCGATAGCCATATTGCAATAGTAGGTATAAGTAACAAAAACAAACTTGCAGATAAATCAGAGTGCGTTCGTAATTATTATAATAATATAAATACTGCACACTAGTTATATATAAAGCATTTTGATTCTTTTGTAAGATTATTTTTATAATATTTATTGAGTCATTAGACCAGTGCCGATAATTTTTGAAAACGAAAAAAGTCACAGTAGGCTGAAACCCATTGGAAAAGAAAGAGAATATAACAAAAATGAAAGGAAAAATAATTTACGGGCGATCCGAGGTCGGGAAGTGGGGGTTATCTCGATTTCCGGCAAAACTACAAGTCTTATGGAAAAAAGTGTAATAGCAAAGTTGTAGGTAATAAAAAGATCTACAACTTTTGTATTCACACTTTTTTCAAGTAACCTCAAAATTTATGTGAAAAATTCAAATAACCAAGTTCTTGGTTTTTTATTTTTATCTTTTACACAGCAATTATTTTTTACCGAGTTTTAAAAAAGCAGATATTTTCACGTGAGAATTTTCGATTGAAAATTAGGGTGCTTTTTCGATATTAGGTCAAAATAAGGTGAAAAAAACAAATATTTTAAATCAATAAAAATACAGTGTGCTTGAAACATAAAAAGGTAAGTATTCGGCAAATTTCGCGAAAAAAAAAATGCTGTGTAAAAGATAAAAATATAAAACCAAAAACTTGGTTATTTGAATTTTTCACATAAATTTTGAGGTTACTTGAAAAAAGTGTGAATACAAAAGTTGTAGATCTTTTTATTACCTACAACTTTGCTATTACACTTTTTTCCATAAGACTTGTAGTTTTGCCGGAAATCGAGATAACCCCCACTTCCCGACCTCGGATCGCCCGTAAATTATTTTTCCTTTCATTTTTGTTATATTCTCTTTCTTTTCCAATGGGTTTAATCCTACTGTGACTTTTTTCGTTTTCAAAAATTATCGGCACTGGTCTAATGACTCAATAAATATTATAAAAATAATCTTACAAAAGAATCAAAATGCTTTATATATAACTAGTGTGCAGTATTTATATTATTATAATAATTACGAACGCACTCTGATTTATCTGCAAGTTTGTTTTTGTTACTTATACCTACTATTGCAATATGGCTATCGCCTCGATGGTTGCTTCGACCAGAGACGTTTGCACTAGGCGCATTCAAATATGCATTCTATAGACATCAAAATAGAGTGCACCTATTTGTTTTTGGATTTAGCAAAATGTTTGTAGAAATTGTCAATACCGTTTCTATAGATTTATACCGTTTCGTAAGTATACTAAACTAAATACAAATTTCAAATGTTATTATGATACAATACCGTAATCATCCTACTTACCCAAACATTCCATAATTTTTTCGAGTTTTTCGTCTTTTTCTTGTAAAACTCTTTCGCAACATTTTATTTTTATTGCCCATATTTCCACTGAGACTGAATTTTCACTTCAATATTAGGCAGTGAGTAGCCTTAGTAGTCCGCCACAGAACTTTAGTTCAATTCACACACTGTTTTCAGTCATAAATTACTTGAAAACTACAATCGAATTATGCACAGAGCGTCCGGTGCCAACCATCCAAGTCGAGCGCTGCCCGACGACTAAAGTATGACCGCGTAAACGATTGTCACCACTATGGAGCGTCAATAAGATTGAAAATTGAAAATGATATTTGTGTTGAAATGTGACGTAAGCTGCGAATGGGCATTTATTTTACTGCTTTTCTTTAGATTATTTAAAATATAGACATAAAATTAAATAATGGTTTGGTTAAAGTTTTAATAAAATGGAAAACCTACTAAATTCTTAAAAAAAAAACTGTTGTTATCGCTGGAAATACAGAGATCTTCGACGTCAAAGTTTATTTTTGTGCTACAACTTCCCAATTTTTTATTGGGAATATCAAACTATTATTTATTATTCTGTTCGGTTTAAATTCTTCTTTATACCCTTCTCTGTTCACTGTATTTTTCGCGTTACTTATTTTTATTACATTACGTCATACTCGACGTTCTAAGAAACCAATTTTTGGGAATATTGAGATAACACCCCGCCTTAACGCTTCTTTTATCATAATAGTATGTGTCATCTGTGTCAATCGTTTAGTGTTTTTTTGTCAACGTACGGTCGACCCATTTCTTGTGTCACTGGAATATTTATAGCAGCAGAATTATGGAAGAGCTTTGTAATAACACAAATAAAAACAAAGAGCTTTAAGATACATAATAATTATGAATTTGTTTGGCTTTCGTTTTTAATCGTCCTTTTTGTTTTTGGTCTTAATGATCTATAAGTCTGGCAGTATCTAAAGACCAATTTATTCTTCTCTTACTCGGACTAAAGTACCAAAAGAGGACCAAATGTACTATCTTCGAGTAATCACGACCATTACTCGAAACTAAATTAGAATAAAACTTCAACCCCCTCTAACGATCCTAGTACACAAAGAGCTTTTGATAGGTCAAATACGAGATTGTTCCAAGCTCCGGTATGAAAGCAAGAGGTGGGTTGCTCGGCATCCTGGTTAAATATGCACGCAAACGACCAACCGCTTCGGAAATTGGCACTCTAGTAAAGAACGATACTGAATGTAGTTCTCCATAATGTAATTACATCGAGTACCAACACGTGGAGCTGTCTATTTACACTGAATACATAAACAACAGCTCGTTTGAAATCAAATGGCGTTTAAGAGCGTTTATTATTATTTATTTATTTTATTTATTAAAAAACGTTTACAAAAAATCTTTGCATAAGGACTTTGCCCCACAAAACCGTTTTACGGTTTGTCTGTGGGAACAGAACACAGAATCTGTTTAATTAACTTTTTAGAATTACGTGAAAGTGTTTAAAAAGTAAGTAGGTACTTAACCGTAATGCTTACAGTTATTTTACAATGAAAATAACTCCCTGTAAGTTTCCAATGTATTATTTGCATATAAATAGAACTGTAAACGCAACGATTTCTTACCTTTTACACAGTTTTCACATAATTCTAAAAAGTTAATTAAACAGATTTTTAAAATATAGCTCCGATTAAATAATAAAAATTGAAAACCACGAAATATGACACTAAATTGCGACGTTGCCGCTCACAAGGTATAAACGCTCTTAAGTAAGACTGGAGGAACACGGACTGCTAAAGATTTTGTAGGTGGCTGTTGGGACTGTAGGATATATAAAGTAATTTTCAACTGCTTTTGTTTTTATCCGTGTAAAATATAATGAAAAGCAACGATGTCACTGAAACACTTGCAGTTAGTTCAGCAAAATTTGAGAATAATAGGTTTGAAATTATTTAATCACTGATAATATGTACTACACATACCATAAATATTATTATATTCCACCGAAATAAAGCTGCAATAAAGAAAAATAACTCTCGGCTGTGTGGATGATGCCAATACCGTTTACCTAACTTAATGGCAAAGAGCGCATCCCCGAACATTCGATAACATGAAGCCTGAGGCAGCTAAATTCCTTGGAGCATAAATCCTGGCTGCTGGTGTATTGAGAATTTGTAATAAAATTGCAGATTGAATGGCAGGCTGTATTCGAAATCGTCGATATTGACTGCAATAGCGTTCCGTGTGTCCCTATCTTTACTTTAACAAGGGGGGTACAGTAGATTGATCGTAGAAAGTCTTTAAAACCGCGTTATAATTCCAATAAGTTTACAAATACGAAACTAGTTTAACTACTGTTTCAAAGCTGAAGGAAATGCACCTTTCTTGTTATAAAGTGTGCAATATAATGAGAATGAAATCTCTGTTGCCTCGTGTCTATAAAACTGTGTACCTTGAGACAAAGAAGAAAACACTGTTTTCTGCAACAACGGTCTTTACTTTAATTTAAAAAAATATTAGTACTCTGCGGTAATAACGGAGTTAATAAACGCTGTTCGCGTAAATATGGAGACTTTCGCTGTGTTATTTCGGGAGTTAACCTAACTCAACGGTTGTCGAAGCGATATCGTTAAGGACCCCGAGATCAAAAGGATCTTGAACAACTTTCACGTGAGGCAATGTTTTAGACTTCAAATCGCACCCAAAGTTTACCTTTTCTTTTCAAATAGAAAAGAATATAAATTAAACGAAATCCATGAAGATTGAAATCAAATTATTTGCCGTCCCCGAAACGCGCAGTAAGCGCAAAAGAATATACATAATCAATTGTTGGTGTAAAATTCGCAATATCATTAGCGGTTGGCGAGTCCCAAACATTCCTCGGTCCTTATCGCTGTGCTCGTTATCTTGCCGGCTCGCGACGTTTAAACGAAACGTTTCCGAATGTATTAACGCGAATTTCAAGGCAATGTCTCGCTCTGTTTATAAACTTGCTTTATTTCAGACACGGCGTGTTTCAATGGCCGGAGTCGTTTATTTATATATGACATGTGTTTCGGTAAAAATATCTGTTTTTTAGCCAATGTTTTGTTGTTTTAACGTCTCATATAATTGGCGTATATTTGGTGATATTTCAGGCTATATATGGATGTTTTTGGGCCGGCCATTTGATCTAATCCTTCAGTCGTAGCTTGCATTGCCTTCGGAAAGGGTGGGCTACACTAAGGCTCCAAACATCTATATGGAAATGCTACGAGAAAAAGACCGCTGTGACATTTCTTATTTCTATGGCTGTGAGTGTGACAGCAGACTTTTAACTGTTACTCTGTTACACAGATTGATATTGGAATAAATAGGAAAGAAAATAAAACAATCGATATCTATTACCACACACAAATCGACACGCTATAAATCTTTGTAGCATATAGGTACTGATAGTACGTATCTCTTTTATCGCGGCGATATTGTCAATCTTGTAGATAAGCATTATTGTTTCCGATAATAAAGCTACGTGTATATTACTAATTAATTAAATATCTATGCACAGTGGTCACGCCGAGATTCAATGTCAAATAAAGCTTTACGAAACCCTCTATGGCAGAATATGCCCTAGTAAACAGAGTCCCCGAAACAAATTAAGTTGGGCGGTCAACCGGTCCAATACACTCAATATATGAAATTGATCCTGCTGAACTGATCAATTACTTATTCCACAACACTTTTCATTGTGTATAGTTTAGTTAAGTTGTTGTATGTTTGTTAAATAAGGTTGATTTTAGCATGAACTGAAATATTCATGACGGAATAAAAATTGCGTAGCACCGTACCCTAAAGTAACAGACAGATGGATTGATATCAATGTCATAATGTACCCGTGATATAGAACACGAACAAAGACGTATCAGGGGCTTGCATTTATCGAGAGATTGAAGGGGAAAATGCTTTTTCAACTCCATTTAGCCAGACGGAAAAATACGTCGTCGCCGATTGTTTCCCTGCCCGGAACGCGAAATGCAAACTATGAAATAATTATGGCGGTGAGAGTGCGCGACATGTCGGTACCCTCCCCCCGCCTCACGGCTTGCGCCCCCCTCAACCCATCAGCCGGTCGTCCTCGTCTCCAATCTCCGACCCCCTAGACTAGTAGGTGGCGAGGCGTCGACAAAACGTCGCCACAAATGCGGTAAAAAGGGACTTGTTGCTTTATCAGTGTCAGGTTTTCGCGTGAAAATTTGTTGAATAAGTAATGTTGCGTTACACGACCTATATTCTACATTGTAGAACAGTTGTGACACTCATCCAGAATTTTCGGGGCCATCATTGTATGTTAAATGACTAGCTTTAGAAGTGAAGGAGTTAACTTAATTTCTCCGTTTATCTGTCTGTCTCCAATTCTCGACATTGCTTAGTGATCGCGACAACGGAATAGCATAAAATGCATTAGTGTGAAGCGCACACAAAGTGGAGTAGTTTCCGCCGATGCATGTCTAGGATGACAAGGGTGAGATTCGAAAGAGGAATGTCCCGCAATCGATTCTTTAGAGCGCGCGGCTGGCCTGACATCGCGTCCGACAGAACGCCGGATAATTGAAATACCTGACGGCAGTCACGGGAGACAGGATTGGGTTCAGGAGCGCCCGCCGCACTGCTATCTAACGTAAACATTTTGCTGAAATGTTTGTCATGATTTAACGGTTTTCTTTACAACTACTAAGTTTCCTGCTCGGTGACGTAGGTGGTTTATTTTATGACAGCCAGTTTATAACTTGTTATTTTAATCAATTTTGTGCACTTCCGCTTACGGTGACATTGTGTAACCTTTTGCTGAACTTACAATATCGCATTCGAAGCATGTTTTTTATTGCAAAGATTGATTTCGAAATGGTTATTCTCAGAAAAAATGCGTATCACTTCTGCTTTATTATAAACAACAGTGATTTTAAAATGTAGCTTATCATCATAAATACACGTTCATGTTTTGAAATTTCCAGATAACTGAACTGATAGGAACAATTTAAAAGTAAAAATTTACTCCCAGTCAAGTACAGTGACAGATGACAACATAAACCCTGTTGACACTTGATCATCAAACCGTTACAAGTGTACAAAAAAAAAACTATGTTTACTAACAAAAATTGTCTCTGCCTTTCAGCTACTAACATAAGTATAACTAGAACTACCACGAAGTGCAAAGCTCGACGGCTCCCCTTAAGTTGCCGTCACCACATGACGTTGGCAGAATAGTCAAAATCGGCTCAGTTTCGCCAAAGAAAAAAAGAAGTTATTTACCAATTATAGTGATATAATTCACAGTACAAATGACCGTACGACAGCGCAGTGAACTCCACTTTAACCGCATTACCGTCGATAATAACCCATACTTACTATAACAACCGCTATGTGTATAAAACCTGATCATTCATCATAATTCGCGTCTTTAAGCCATTCAATACTAAACTACTGTCCTTTGTCCGTATTGTGACAGGACCAAGAACGAGATGATATTTCATATGAGACGACTTTTCAAATACTCGTTGTTTTTATTCCCCGTTCTATTCAACGCGGTTCGGAGCCAACTCAGCCCGAGCACGTATTGTACATAATATTGTACTGTAATTCGATATTGCCGCTATGATAATAGTTGGAGTTATGTTTATACTAAGGAATGTCACGTAATACCGAACGCAATTCATTCAGTTCTGTTTAATTGGACGCAATGACACGCAGTGGGCATGATTTTTTATAAACATCATTATTAAGCACGTTTGTGAGATGCATTTCATCCGTTTTAAAAATTAGTTATAAAATTCTAAACTAAGAAAGGAATGAAATAAAAGACCCTAAGAGACCTGGCGAATCCGCTACGAAGGACCAAATTTTGAACAAAACCCAGACGCTGCCAATAAAACTTGCATTTCTATTTGTCTGTAGAACCTTAAAACGCTCTTGAAAGTTTCTACTAAATGCAACTCCCTACTCAAAATGGCGAAATAAAACAAGTTGTTTTAATAACGTTGCAATGAATACACGTCTAGACTAGACATAATATGTAGACCTGTTCAACTCAATTCGACGTAAACATGAGGTATTAGACGGGCACATCTCTATTACAGACGCTGCGAGGTCTAGATTACTCGACTACCGTCTACTGCTATGCTGACGTAAACCACTAATGTAAACCTGTTGATTCCTTAATGTTGTCCCACATTACACTGAATAACGAAACATCAGATTAATAATTGACGATGCAAAAGGCCGTGATAGCTTTGAGGATATAATTGGAAATAAGACCGGTATTAATAATGGAAAGGATGAAGAACTTAAGGATAATATTGAACAATTATTATTAAAATTGAGATTGCTAACAAGCGCTGAACTACGTTTTGATAATGCAATTTTAAAACTATGGGGCATTTATACAGGGTAGCAGGGACGTCGACATCGGCGCGCAATCTGTTACCATTTTTTTTTATAGGTTGGGAAATCATCAAATAACTTCTCCCGCTCTGGGCGGAGCGGGAGGGCGTGTCAGACTCTTACTAACTAAAACCAACCCGTGTGCCTAGTCCTTACAGGACGGCGAGCTACCCATTGCTCGCCGTCCGCAAGCCTGCGCCTACGGTGGCCGGGAATCGGTCTGGGATTTCCGACGCCCAAGGCGTCTCCTGTGGCGCAATCTGTTCCCATGGATTGAATACATAATTCTGAACCCTTCTGCGTTGAAATTTTACACCGGTTAATTTAAAAAATATCGCTGTTCCATACATTTTGACCGCCTAGGTATTGCACTTTTGTAGGACGCAGCAGTTTTAGTTTTTTTGATATCCGCCGAAAAATTTCTACTCTAGGGGGTCTGGAATCATCTACTGAATTTATGGTGACCGTTTGCGCGTCGATGTATGTTATCATGTATAGTAATAGGTGATCTATGCCCGGTTTCTGAGGCACTTTTAACGGAGGTTTATCTATCCAATAGCGCTATTGGTTCGATAACTTGCGAAATGCGTTTCCGAACACCGCAATGTAGGACAAGCTCCGTTTAAACTTAGGTTAACTTAACTGACCAATATTTGCCGTTTATCGGTTCGATAACTAGGATACTGGTCATCATAAAAGTCTACTCACAAATTGTTTGACAGCTAAGCTGTTGAACACATGTTTGATTTTTATTTTAAGGCACGATAATATGATAATTGACGCCTTGTTTGTCATAAATCTTATTGCATTTATTTAAGTAAAATTACTTCAAAGGTAAATTAATTAACTCCTTTAAACTTTTCATAAAAAAAGTTTAAGAAAAAAAAACAATAGGTATTTCAAAAAAAAAAATACTGGCATCCATTGTTTTTGCTGATTGTAGAACAAACAGGCACTATTTATTTATTATAGAAATAATAGCAATTCGGCGACTTTCTAATAATAATTTAAGACACCTAATTACCCTCGAAAAATATAATTATTAATAAATAAAACTAGTATAAAACTGTTATACAGATCCATCTACCGGCAACTAAGTAACTAGTTATCGGTTTTAGTTATTGAATGGTTTGTTGCTGAACCAGAAAAGCAGTTACAGTTAACCGACGTTTATCTTAAGCTTAACTTTATTGAACCAATAGCTAATGAGAGTTTATCTGGGAACTTCAGAATCCGGACACTAATGAACCAAAACCGCCCAACGACAGCTTGTCACATTCTTAAATATGCTCCTGAGTATTTATATTTGTGGTAAATGACACTAGAAAATAAGTTAAGGATCTCAAATAAAAAGACAAACGATTAAGCTAGTCAAACCAAATAAAACATTTCAGGATAAAAAACCATTTTAAAATCTCATAGCTGGGCTAGCAAAACAGAGTGTAGCCACTGGCTAAGCGGGTTACGATAATTATAGCAGCAAAGGTTATAAATACTGGATATTTTTTTGTTGTTTTTATATGGGTTCACCGCGTCATGTGATGGCAAAAGGGTGATATAGGAGGGATTGGCAGGTAGGTACAGTCGCGGAAAGTTCCGGTGAATCACCCTTAAGGCCATTATCGCTTGCACCCGGCGCATAGTGGATCGTCCCTATAGAAGAGGTTGGACGTAGGCATTTTATGAAATCGACATCGACATTAAAAAAAAATGGAAAATGCTATCGTATTCCTTAATCAAAAACGTACAAATATTGTAATGAGACTTTTTCTAGTTGGACTCATATTTCACGATAAAATCGATAAAAAGTGTTTTCTTAGTATGGAAATGGACATTTAAATTCCCCCATCGCATGATTTTCGCCTTGTTTCGGATAGTCATTTCTATAATTGGTATCTATCTGTAGTATTGGTATGTATCAGTAATAGTAGTCTCTCTCGGAAGAAGAGGTAATAGAACAAAAGCATGTGCCGTCTAGTGGCGGGTGCAGATTTTTGAGTGCAAGTTTTGGGAGCTTCTTGTGATTCGCCAAAATTATTTGTGGGCGAGATTTGACTGCTTATACGCACGTTGCATAGTTCAAAGCATTTTGTCAGATAAACGGTTCACCGCTCGTGACCGCGATGGTACATCAAGCGGTGCTGAAAATGTTTTGTGGTTATGTATTTAGTCATTATTGAGTTTGTCAGTAGCGCTTGATATTGTAGCGTCAGCTCGTCAACACCATAATCATTCTGTGCAACCATACAAACATATAGTACTAAGTACTTACCTTTATTTATTTTATCGTAGCAGTCCTTATAACACAAGCATTCAATTTATACAAACTTTTGAACTTTAGTAAAAACTTAAAAATCATAATATTAAATTCCTCCAATACAGTCAAGTGGTGTTTTAATTTAGAAGCCATTCTACAGTTAATTAAATTGTGTATGTTATGTGAGGAATCCAACATTTCAATTCCGCCGAAGATTTATGCAGCAATAAGACGGATTTATAGGGTATCATTGGTATACTGTAAACGTAATTGGATTAACTTAACCTTTATTAAAACTTGGAAGTACATAACTGAAAGCTTTGCCCCTGTTCTAGGATTATCTTGGTTCGTAAGAGTTTTTTGATGGGCTTTTATATGACCAGCCGTCATTTTAAAAGTCAATCCAGTCTTTAAAAAAAAATATTATCATATCATTCATCATATATGCCTAGAAATATTCAGGATAGATTCATTGCTCATATTACCTGTCATAAAAATAACTGAACTTGTAGTCGACCTAGAGCTTTAGTAAGTCACCTTGTCAGAAGAACTAGAAGGTTATGAACTCAACAAGTCAACACTAACAAGGATTAGTACAATAACAATACAAATATACAAGTAAGTAGGTGTATGTATTGTATACGACAATGAATTCGGCGCGTGATGCATATTTGATGCGCACGCGATGCCGCTGAACATACAATATTTACCTAAGACAACAAATAGACAATGACATCATCGGTTAAACTTACTGGATCATGTTTGCGTACATAATGCTCTAATTTGAATCTGCATGAACGCGTCATACATTTAAGAGTGACAGACATACACTTGAGCAAAATTGTATGCCGTTTATACAACGGTGTCTAGACTTTTCATTAAAGGTAATATTTTTCAACTCTTTGTAGCAAAGAAGCGGTGTTTTTTTGATATTGCTGTGAAATTATTGCCATGGATTCTACGATAAGGGAAACAAATAGATAAAAAATTATATATGGGATAAAATGTAGGTTAAAAGATTGATATTATAATAAACTTAAATCAATTTAAAAAGCGATATCGTAAGTCTTGTACTGAAAAAGGAGGAATTAAAATATGCATCAACATTAACTCACTTACTGAATTTAGCAACCGATCCTCGATTTTACAATCGAGGAAAATACTAGTTGATATTCCAAATGATAATATTGATAGCACAATATTGTAACATAACACAAAAACGTGCCGTTATCAATATTACTATTAATAGATAAGACACATCCATCAGAAATACAGAATCGTTTTCCATATGATACAGTATCTAATAAAGAATCTAGCAACAAGATAAAAGAAAATGGTTATTATCACATCGCGATAGATGAAATGCGGCCAGAGATGGCAATTAATGCAAGCATCGCATTCCTAATTTATTTATATGATACTCATTAGTTGATTCCGAGGCTTCGGATTGCAAATTGATGACGTGTCCAGTCAATCCAGTTTTATGGACGCATATATCCTAGCGCGTCATCCGTTAAAAGGAATGCCGCAAGGGACTATATTCGGACCGCTTTTAATTGTAAATAAGAAGTTTATGCGCTTGTCCTGGTAAATCTTAGTTTATTGTCATAAAGTCCGCTTACGAGATAAAAAGGTAAAAGCAAATAAAACAAGGTGTCATCGCCAACGGTTCAATATTTACTTCGTGCAGTTAAAGAGAGTGCAAAGAAAAATCCTGTTACTTTTATAAGTTTAACGTAGTAACTCTAGCAGTTATATGGTTTCGGGAAAATTTAACAAAAACTTTGCTAGAAAATGCGTTTATTTCTCGGTCACTCGTTATAATGTCAAATACGACTGTCCAATATCAAGAAAAACAGGTACAGAATTTTGATTCCAGTTCAACTTGACCTTAGACACTACAAACTCCGTAAACATTCTACTATATTATGCACTTTAATAAAAAGACCTGTCTGCTTACAATCAAGACTACTTATGTATTCAGATAAAAAAAACTATGAATTTCTCACCTTGAAGTATGGATATGCATATCAATGTGATAAACATTTACTTAAATACCGGTTTTGGCATCTACTTGAGCAAAAAATAACAACACAGGTACATTACTTAAAATAAAAATCACGACAAAACATATTGGTATCTTTCAGGAGAATACATCAGGGATTACAGCGGTTCAGTTTGCATGAGTGTTAGAGCTGTGGTGGCCCAGTGGAAAAGAGCAGTGGTGGCCCAGAAGAAACGGCCGCGACTTAGGTCGTAGGTTCGAAACCTGACAGCCGCTTTACTTTGTGAAAATTATTTCATCACCGCTGCTCTCAAAACGGTGAAGGAAAACATCGTGAGGAAACCGGCAGATCCTAGAACCTAAAATTCGAAGACATGTGACATCTACCAACCCGCACTAGGCCCGCGTGTTGGATTACGGCCCACTCCCTCTCACATAGAGGAGGCCTGTGTCCCAGCATTCAGTTTGCATGACACAAGTGCACTCGAGGCCAGATAAATGTGAAACGTATAGGAAAATAATCAAACTTTTTATCGCACGTGTTTTTTTACATGAGACGAGGTACCGTATCGCGTTGTCTGATTTACATATTGTTTGATTTGATTCGGATATGTTACCATGGGAAATACAGTTAAGTCAACAGCTTTGTGTGTGTTCGTTTTACCAATACAACTGATTATAAGCGTAGCGACTAGTGTCTGTCAATGATATGCCAAGTTTCGGTACTTAAGCGGAACTACTATTGCACATCCGCAGCCCTAAGTGGAACCAGGTCAACTTTTTCCTTAACAACATAATGACCCGTTTTCCTCAAATACCTTCAATCCAAAGACAAGCTGCTAACACGCTCTACATTTCTCCATTATTTCTACACGACCATGAATCGGCAAAAATATATCTTAATGGTATTCCTTAGTTCAAAATGAATTTGTCATCGTATTTAATAAGCCATGAACCATCCCCAGTCGACTATTTCAAGCTGCCTTTTAGACAATAACTTAATACTTATGTCATCACAGAGTCGACGTCACGAATACATAATTATGTGAAAGCGTTGAAATATTATTAAATTTTTCGTCAAAATGGCGTATCTAAGTGTAAAGGTATTGAAACCATTGTTTAAGAAAACAACTCAATACTAAATGGAAAGTTAAGTCAGGACAACTATTGTTCCGGTTATGCCGTTTGATCACAACAAAAAATAAAATTGTCTAAACAGATTAGGCCTAAATAAATGTTTAAAGAGGTCGGGTGTGGGTATTCAAAGGTTGCGCGATGTAAGCGTTATCGATGGGGCATTATCAACAAACGTGATTTATCAAATTAGTTAAACAATTTGATGAGCTACCGGTTCATTTGGCTGAGTCTTCTTTGCTGTGTTATGCGGATCCAAGAATCGAAGATTACCCTTGTGATTTACGAGTGTTGATTTCATAGCGCTTTATGGTTTAGTTAATTTAAGATTAAGTAGGTCAGAAGTAATCAGTAGGTAGGTACGGATACGGCACAAGCACAAGTAGGTAGGCTTACAAATAAAATAGACAAACCACACAATGTAAAAGATGGAAAAACAATAGAACTAGAAAACGCGAGACTTTATTATAAGTATGCTCGGACGTGCAAATGAAGGCAATTTCATTAAAGGCGAACCGTAAATCTGCTAGTCCGCGTTGTTACACCAGGTACATTATTCTATGAGAGAAAAAATTGTATCATAGAAGATTTAGTGCGATTTACTCACGCATTTCACAGCCATCTTGGGAAAACTCAGAATAAAAATATGAAGACACTCCCGACACGTAAGGAGTATCATTTGTTAAATGTCTGACGTGACATGTGACACACAATGTCGTTCTATTAAAATCATTATTAATGTAGGGCGATCACGATTTCCTTAACGCAATACGTAGTATTATGTGTGAAGCTTTGCTTGCGCATATCGTTTCAATGAAACTCCTGTAGCAATTATAATAAACTTCGTGATCTATCCTTCCAACAATTACGCTAATGACATGAATCAATGTTGATTGTGCTATTTAAAAGAAACATGGTGGACAAATAAGCAAAAACCCGTATTGTTGGTTTTTATACTTTTATATTATTTAAATCAGAGAAAAACCAAGTCTAGGCATTAGGAGCGAGAACAGAAAACTGCAAAATGAATTTGGTTACTTATACCTAGATCTACATAATAAGAAATGAGATTACAATATTGCCAGCTGAGAGCCTAAACCGTACAAAAATTCCTTCTCACGGCACAACGGTACCAACGCGCGCGCACGTTGCTAAGGTCATTGCGACAAAATCGTTGTCTCTTTCCGTCTTTTCGTTTTTGTTAAAAGTGCAAGCGAGACAAACGTCAATGCAAATGAGCCGCAGGAAAAAACGACCATTTGACTCACTGTGGCGACTCGCAGTGATTGATTAGATGCACCTTCTTCTGGAATCGGCGTTTACTTGGAATCGGACGAGTCTGCTCGCCCCCATTGTTTGTCCGTTTCGACATGGCTTCACATTATTACAAAGGCCCTCCTTTAGCTGGACGATGGAGCAATAAATACATCGTAAACTTAGTGCGCGCACATAAATTCTTGTACCGGACTCATAATGCGAGTATTTGATGATAGCGCGCGGTCTGGATGATACACCAGAAAATCTCAAGGAATATGGCCTATATGAACTATATAATACATAATTATGTCTGTGGTCAAAGTTATACAGATCTATCTAAATGGTAATTTACTTTAACTACAATTTTATTTTAAGGCAATATGTTGAAAAGTCATTAGCATTAAAACAAACGTCTACACGTGGCTCCATCTATCGTCCTAACAGAGCATGTCTTATATTTACAGTTGTTTGGCAATGACCATTTTGCGATAGCAATATCAATGGTAAAAAAATTACAAATTCTAATGCAACACGTGACGTTTGTATTTAGTTACATAAACAACTAAAGCAGAAATAAAAGATTATAACTGTTAATAAATTAAACTCTATAGTGCCCTGTGTTTACTTTCACAGTTCATGGCCGCAATCAGTATCGGTACTGACGTACTCGCGTCGTCTCCTTCTTGCTTGTTACGATTTCCATTTAAGACTTGTTACTCTGTCTCTGTCTGATGGTGATTTATACTGACTGAAGCTTTACATAACCGCAGCGGCTACTAACTACATGTTGTGCTAGTGCCAGTCTGTTTATCATGTTTATTAGGACGCCATAAAATAATTATTTTATCTCGTTAGCATGGATTATCATAGTTATCATGAACGAGTTTTCAAACTTTAGTCAAATGTACGGGTTAGTGAGCGTATAATATGCCGTAATCTAATAAGCCTTGGGAAGGATGAAATAATGTGTACTTTGAAACTTTCGTTTTCTTTTATACACCAGTTTGATGTTTTAAATAAACTACCAAACGTAACACCAACTTATTTTATGAAAAGCGAGGAAACATGACATGGAAATACAATAACATGTTCTCAAGGATTTATTTAGATCTCTCAACCAATTAGAACTAGTGAAAGCCTCGTTTATCAATTATCACCCTAAAGATCAAAATAATGTCTACTTGCAGTTTGCACATAGTACGAGCTGACAAGCCCCACAAATCAGTGCCAAGTATTAATTGCAAATGATCTAGTAAAGGTATTGCACGGTCGTACATCGCAATTAAATTAGAAATTAGAAAACGTGCAACTTTCACGTAATTGATGCTCCTATAGTACGCACCTGTGTCGGTGAGTGAATAAGCGAAACTAATTATGAGCCGACAACTGCACCAATACACGGACAATCTACGAAGAAATCTTTGCTATACAGTTCATTGATCGGTACATAAAACAATGTCATTGATGCTTTTAAAAGAATCAACCAATTTAAAGGGACGCCAACTAAATTACCTAGACGAAATAAATCGCCTTTAAGGGCTAATAAAATAAGAAGTTGTTAAACATTTTTCAATAGTTTGACGGGTCAACAGCCACAGAAAAACGGACAAATGTGCCAATGAAACGTGTTTTAATGATGGAACGCTAATAGATGTCAACGAATTACGTTAAACAGATATTGGTGGCGGAGTTGACTTACCGGCTCGACTCGAGCATCATTTTGTGTGGCCTGTAAACAGAAAAACAAACACTTTAACAAAGGGAGACAATAACCAACTAAATTACATACACTGGCACACATTTGTATGTAAATAATGAGAATATGCATACTTGGATGCGTAACCGTATTGGTACGTGAGCATTGAGCATGTGTGTGAAAACAATAGATCATTAACAAAAGTAAATCATGTTTTATGAAAATGTTAGTACGACGACCTAGCGATCGGTAATAATCTGGAAAAGGTTGCAGACGTTTAACCATCAGGTATTAAGTCGGGGAGAATATTTATTACATTTTGTATAACCCAAAGTGTGTTTTATGAGGCAATCTTTCAGATGAAATATTTTATTATAGCATATCTTATTTTGAAAGTGCGTTTGCTTTGTGAGGTGTTTGAGTTTCTTGGAATCGTGTATATCAAATCATCTTCGTGGTAGGGTGAACAAGGTTGAATTCCCTGGTGCGCTAATTATGTGGTTAGTCCAAGGTTTACGCGATATGAACGAACCGGTGCGCTATGAAAACCTCGTTTCAACGTCTTCACTAAAGCTGTCGACCTAAATAATACTTTGTTTTTATACAATTCCTTCAAGGGTGCCACAGTAGCATTTATTAATTTTCGCTTGAACTATTTTGTTTGTACCTGAAAAATCTGTAACTAAACTTTCATTAATTTGCTTTTCTACAAATCAGGGGAATTAAAGTAAACATGCTTTAAATATGCTACTAAACAACATTTATTTCCACTAAAGTTAAGTTACCAAAAAAACTACTTGATCATCAACATATACCAATAGATTACAGTAACTTTTAAACTACAGTCTACAACAGTAACAAACAAATACTATCCACTAACAACACTACAATAGATAAGACGCACTCGAAACAACGAATCCTTAAAAAGTAACCATTAATATCAGAAAGCAGACACTGCGGGAAAGTAACACGCATATCTGACGATCATGACACGCGAAGGATATTCCACTCACCATGTATAGCCTCGCGAACATCGTCAAGGTCGCGAAGGTCATTGTATTGTTGACTTCAATGGCAACGCCTGTCCCGTTCCATACACAGCCTTGTCTTTTATCAATCGGCGATAATTTTGGAGGCTGCTGTTTGATAATGTTATCAGATATTACACGACTCTTTTCTTTCAGTTCCGAAATTACTGATCTTATATTTATTGCTACGGCGATCCAGAAAATAGATTGACCATAAATAAATCATACGAGTAGTTTTCCGTTGATTGTCTTTTCATTATTGCTTCATTCGAATTTTAAACGTCGCGTCGAGGTTTTAATAAATAATGTTAATCAGCACAGTGGATAGGTAATATTGATTGCTGCAAGCCGGGTCAACGGCGTAAATTCTCAAATGCACAATCCATAAAACCACTACGGGGATACGTATGACAGCACATGAACAATTGGTTCCAGGGAACTGGGTACCAGTCGCTGCCGTCATAGCACCTATCACTTTTAACCGCATCCTGTCATCCTGTTGTGCGGTCGAGTCTACGCCACACGAAATATTCACTTTCAAATCACAAAAGTCACCTAAGCTTCCAACATTTTTCACTCAATGGCTCCGGTAACTATAAAATCGCATATGAGCCATAAAACAGAAATAAAATGTACGAATAAAACACAATTGGGCAGTTTTGGGTTGAGAATATAATAAAAAAGATTTAAAGCATAATTCAGAGAGTTGCGCGTCTGCTTCATATTATGAGGTTAAAGGTGTAATTTATTTCATAAGCTTCGTCAAATAAACGTAAGACACTTAGCACTCAATCATAAATTCATAACATTACCTCATAAATACTAATTGCAGTACTGCACTAAAATAAATAAAGTTGGCAATAGAAGAAAAGAATTTTCCAAATCGGTTTATAAATAACGGAGTTCTGAAGTAACAAACACAAAAAAAAGGCGTAGAGCAGGTAAAATGGCAATTGCCTAAACTCTCTTCGGACAAGTTGCTCCAAAAAGGTTCAAGCTATTTTCGACCTTCTCAATACCGCCATAACTTAGCATTGCCCATCTAAAAACATATAGTGGCCAAGCTAATCTGCACTATACAACCCAAAACGATTAATAGTGCTGTGCATTGGTAGCTGGCCGGCTTATGAATGAGGATGTCGGTATTCCACAAAGAACAGTCGAGGGAAAAAAAATAAACTCAAAACTGGGATCTGCAAAAAATCTGAACACCATTGAGAAATTATTGTTGTGTAAATGAATGTTTAATATTGTACATAACTATCAACTGCTGCTGTTACGGAACGAAAATTGTTCTCATTAAAATGTCCGTTCTATTGTCAGGTTATAAAAAAACTTAAAGCGCCAAGGCAGTTGAAGAAGGTGCAATTGAATTAACATTCGCATATAAATTGCAAATGAACGATTTATAACGTACTGATATAAAACACACTGAATTCAGCCGCGGCGTTCAGTAAAATATACAGGTGAACAGGTGATACGAGTACAATGAAGGTAAAAAGGGTTTAAATAAACTCTGTGTGAATTGTTTTAATTCTGATGGAATGTTTTGTCTATAATTTCACACGACGATAGACAGAAAATCGATTTCAGTTAGACCTTCCGTAAAAACATATTATTTGTAGAAGCTCGCAACTACCTTGAAGCTTATGATTGTACAGCCATTTCGCATCGCTTATACATAGTTATTTAATTCAAGATATAGGAATGTTTACATCTCGTGCTTTCAATTATCTCGATTCACAATTCCCATTTTACTGAAGTTAAGAGCCTTTTTACATCGTCAGTCGGCTCAATGGTCTGTAATTTTGTTGTGATGAATTAGCCAAACGACGGGATACTAATAATTGAGGATGGACAGACAACGCCAAAACCGTTCGAGTTTCGAGCCCTCCAATTTATAGCGGATGTATCGAAAGCTTTTTGCAAATAAAAATATGGAATATTCGGAAGAGGGAGTTCATCGTTCGCTTGATCGCGTTGCCGACCTTGGCGTTTAGATGTCGAAGAACTGCCAATTATAGTATCTGACATCGTACTTTGGTCCAAAAGTTTTTAAGACCCACAACCAAGAATTCACTCAACTTTTTATTCAACTTTTATTGCATGGCTTTGCGTCTCTCTCAGTTCTTCTAGTAATGTGGATCTAACATACTAACAACAGGAACGAATGGTCACAGTAAAAGCACTTTTTGAAATTTTACTAGTGCCACTGAAACCTTTTACAACGGAAAGGAAGAAAATAAGATAAATCAACAGAGCAATTCAAATGAAGTCAATGACAAGAGAGTAAAAAATGCAGTTGTAAATGTGGTATGGACTATGGTCCACGTCGGCGCGATGGAAACTGTCTGAGCTGGCAATGGAAAGAATATCTCTAGGGTCTCATTAGCAAAGCGAGCGAGGCATGCTGCGGTTAGGGAGACAGTCGCACCGAACAGCACTTCTCGTAAGAAGGGCCTTATTAGTAAGCGGATGGGTGTTTTGTCTATTTGTTAATGTTGGAGTGCTCTACGCTACAAAACTACATACTTACCATCGCGGATTAAATGCCAGCTCTTTGTTCGAGTTAATATACTTTAGAAAATGCTATTCTAAGGTAGACAATAACGTTTTACTAATCAAACTTAGGAAGATAGACGAAGTCCTACTGTACCGACCATTGGTAATAAAATCAACGTAGTAAACGAGCAGCTGAAAAGAAGCCGGGCCAACTTTTGAACATGAACGCACAGTCGCTAGTCGTAGAACAAATACCGAGGAGACGGAGAGCCCGGAGCCCGCTGAATTCTCTCGAAAATTCTCTGAAAATGTAATCTTTTTACCCAACATTGCACCGAATGCGGAAAGCAGTTGTGTACAAATATGTAATCATAATAATTATTCTGTAATTGTGTGTGTATTGTTCAGCGTAGCGTATCAAAGCGATGCCTGCACGCGTCGTACGGGCAGGAGGGTTGTACTCTGTCGGCACAATTTATGACAAACTTCGCTAATTCTGTAACTGAGTGGAATAGTATAATTAGTGTGTGTGCGGGCAACCGATCGGTTCCAAACATATAACCGGGCTTCAGACATACAGTCGTCATGTAAATGAAAGAGCAAACAGTAATGACTCGCCGAGATTACCAGTTGGATGCGTGCTCTCAGGCTTTAATGTGTGCTAGCGTGTGAAGCCGTCCTAGATAACAATGTATTTGTCACTGCACCAGCTCTAGATAAACTGGTTTCCTATTGTATATTTTGTCTAAAAGAAGGTGAGTTTAACGTTTGTTTAGGATCATCGAAACAAGTGCAAGAGGACATGTTTATAGCTCATTTTGCGCAAGCTGCTGCGTCAAATTGTAAAAGAATAAGTACTTGCAAAGAACGATAACATGTTGGAAGAACCGGAACATGAAAAATTCAAAATCCTCCAATATTAAAAACGCGATGAATGATAACAAACACGCACATAATTATGAATGAAACTAGATACAGTGAGAAAATCACAACAATATTTAAATGTTAATTAATCAGTTTGGACGTGCGCGTGCAAGCGTTGCTGGAACTGGCAGCGCGAGCGACCACCCGGTCCGACCAGACTGGTTGCCTTCGTCGACCTTGCAGCTTTCGATTCTGCACACTATCGATTAACTACCATTATACATTTTGCTACTACTACGCTTTTATGCTAAATCAACTTTCGCTGAGAGTCATCTGATGTATATCAGACAGTTGGATTTGGTCATTCGAATGTCAATTTCTTAAGTTCTCTTAAATTACTGCTGCCTACATGGAGCACTAACGAGAGAGTGATTACCATCACTATCGTGATTTGCAAACGGATTGGATTTGTCGATCGCATTTTGTTGTTATGTGATATCAAGAGGATGCTCTTATGTATTTATTACATTCAACAATTCCATGATTAACCTCAACCTTTTTCCTACTTCTATTGTATTCAGTATCGTTTCCCATATCGTTTACAATTTTAATATCATACTGTAATACAATTCTGAGACATCAAACGCAATTACGCTGTGATTGAATTCCATTATGGATGCAATTATATTTGAAATAACTTTAACCAATGATGATTACATTTGTTATAATAATGTTTTTTTTTTTTAAGAATAGGTATACAATTACGAAAATAGTTTTAGATTAGAGTCTGAGCATTTTCGGATTATGTACGCAACTAGCACGCAAAGGTTTTGACCTAAATACAGCACTGTATTCTTGTCTTATCCAACTTAGTTCTTATTTTCTAAACACCGCGCTATTAAAATATTTGGTCAGCTCAATGCAATTTAAAATATTATTCTTAATATTAATCTTAGCGGATTGCAGTTTCTTCTTGTCCAACTATGTTATTTAAATTACCATTATGCATGCTGACATAGTGGTCCAAGTGGTAGATTCCTACATTACTGGGCACCTAATAATAAATCCAGCGACAAAGCGATATGAAGTAAAGTAATATTGTTTTCCAGTTCCAAGCGCATCCCCAGACATTACATCTAAAAGCAATTCCAGAAATAAGATCGAATGGATTTACGATCGATTAAAGTGTTCATTTATATAACTATGGCGTTTCAATTTGTTTTTATTATGCGAAATACTTTTAAGTTGAATAAATGTGTGGCTGCGAAGCGGTGAAATACTGCTCAGTGTTAATACGAGATGCTTAATACTTGCTTATTTACTTGTATTTTGTAATGAAATATGTATGTGTAAATGTATGTTTTGTAGGTAAAGCTGATGAATAGGGTAGCGAAATTGATAGGACAAATGATAAATGACCATTGACCACTATAGTCATTACAAGAGATGAATCACAAAGAGATTCAGAATACGAACAAAGGAAATCATCCTGAATTTAAAGACGGATAATTTGTAGTATGTGTTGATCTAATGTTGGCAACAGAAGTTATGTAACAACACATAATCATGGAAGGGATCAGGATACAAGTTGAGTGCAGCATCAGGCACTTCATTGTTACCAAGTCACATTACACCTTTTGTGCGCAAAGCTATCGATTCCCTACTTCGTTACCGTGTCCCAACTGTGAATTAACTTTTCCAACCCACCACACGAGCACAATCGAGGAGCAGCTTCATAGAAATTCCAATCAAAATGTAAATTTCAACCCAACTATTTTACATTCATCCATTTATTTGTCGGCAGAAACGGTGAAACGTATTGTATCGGTCTCTTCATTACAATATTTCTTTATGCAGGGTAGGCGACAATCGCGACTTTACTCTGTATACGGACATTTTTTTACTCTGTAAGTAAGTTCTGAAACAGTTATTGCCATAACAGAGGCGATTTGTCAAATTTATTGCGCTTCCGCACTCACAACAGTAAGTTACTACCTATTTAATAGTCTGTTTTATATTTCGTTTTTGCAATCAAATTTTTGAGTCTGAAATTTACAAAATAAAGAGAATTAAAGGTTGGCTATGGTCCTTCAGTTAAAAGTTGATATTTGGCTGACAGCAGCTAAAGCGCGGTCACTGTCGTACTGCATAGAGAAGAAAGAGAAGCGCGATGACACAAAGCTGGTAATTTATTGCAAAATATGAAGCAATTCTCTATTTACAAGAAATCCATTGATTGGCCAAAAAAATTAAAACACTATCATTCATGTTAATATGGTGCTTGAAGAACAATCTGAAAAAAAAACAGAATGATTGCATGTATATTAGTATGGGTTTTAATCGTTAAAAGCAATTTTTAGAGGTATTTTCGTGACTTTTTTCTATAGTATCAAATTAGTTGTATTATGTTTTCAACACACTATCTAACTAGCATTATATCCTGAAGAATATCATATATTTTTCTGATCTTGTTTTTCTTGTTTAGTAATTATAAAACTTCGTTTAGGTCATGTAGTCCCCTTAATTACTTATTAGCAAATCTAAGGAATAATTTAAGAAATTAATGTCTTAGCCAACCTATTTACAATGTAGTCACTCACTGTCATGATAGCTGACGACAATAATTACTAGGAAGCTCGAACGATCTGTTTGTTTGAAAAATTACGTGTAAATCACAAGTTAAACTAGCCGTAATATCAGCTCACATACCCATGACACATCAGACGCAATCATAACGTAAATCTGCGTCGAGCGACGTCCACTTGTCATCGGCGCAGACGACATACTCCTTCCTTTATTATCATATCATTTGTGCCCACTACCATAAATACCGTACAAACTGACAGAAATTACCCAGCTAATAAAACTATAAAACCACAGAGTAAAAATATTTCTATTGTCATTTCAACAGACTGCAGAAAAAGTGGTTAAGTCCAATTATAATTTTTACTCTGGTGATCACTGATCATAGACCATACGATTATTTGCACTGTAGCGGTCGTTGAACTGTGGAGCTTATGCAGTATGTGTCTTTGAGTTGACCAGTGCCAATGTACTTACGAATAGTGTTGGCACGGCCTGAAGCTCTGATGACACATGAAGAGATAAGAACTTGACGATTCTTCCTACTTTTATACCATTTTTACGTTTATATTTTATCCTTAGCATCTGACATATCTTCTGATCTGATCTAAATATAATGTTCATCAGTTAAATCAAGCCTGTGGCATCATAGAACGAGTGCCGATTAGACCGCGATTGCGGATTCCTTATCGTCAACAATATTTGTTTGAAATCAGGTCAACCGTACCAAAATCCGCATCAGCTTTCCCGTGTCCAGTTTTTATTTAGAATCTCGTAACACTTTAAAAACAAAATGGTCATGGTCTTTTGAATTGGGTTATTCAAATCTTCTGTCCTTATTGTCTGCCAATTTGGAAATTCTCAAGCACACAAGGAAAATAAAATATAGGTCGATGACGAATTAAATGGCATAAAAGTTCATGTGACATTTTATAACCTTATAAATCTAAATTCCAAGGCTGGAGGCCTAGGCAGGTTATCCGATGGGCAGAATATTTGTCTTGTAACGAAAATAGCAATTATCTTGAGCATAACGATTGGAGCGTGAAGTCCATCAATCATGGCGATCGGCGGCCATGACAATAATGGAGTTTATTAAACATGTAGCAAATTCGCAACGCTTTCAAATTTCGTGGAGAACGCGTCTCGTTGGCCGCTCAGGGCGCCCTGGACATGAGCCAACAACTCTACCTACTTCAATCTTTAATGCATTTCAATTATTTTATTAAAGCAATGTATAAAACACGCAACTTATACTCATTCCTCGATTAACTGACATGATAAGATGTCATTTGACGCTACGTTATATAGGTTTTAAAACACGATATTGAGCAAGCCTGTTGCGAAACTTTCATAATTATAATTTTACTAATCATGTACATACAATGCTACCTATGTTTTTGTATTATATTTGTACTTACCATGGTTACTTATATGCCTTATATCGGTAACCAGCGATGATGTCACTTCAATACTATAGCGAATCAAGCATGCACTATAAAACCAGTGTTGCCATAAAGCCGACACAAAAGCAACCGCTAAATATGGTATTTTAATAATTATCATGCCGACTTAGGTTATTATTATTGTCAGCTGTACGGCCAGGCTGCGTTCCCACTTAAACGTTACGCAACTGCGGACGGTAAAATAACTTGCTCGAGATTGGCAGAATTAATACCCACTCCTTAGGTGGACATGAAATTAAAAGATTTATTGTTATAATTAAAATTTGTCATAAAAACGGCGTGGCATTCGTTGATGGTTAAATAAAATTAATGGTTGTAAACGCTAACAATTTTCCACGGGCGGCGGGTCTGTCGCGACTCTTGCTGTCAGCGGCGATATTTCAAGATAAGCTACTTGGCCGTACGCTTCGCTCCCGTGTTCCGTTCCCACGCGGCCACGCAACAAATAACAACACAACATTACCAAATCATTTATAAAATGAGCCACTTCAAATTGAAGGACGTGCGCGTGAATTTATTGTACATTAAACTACTACGGAGTAAACAGAGTAACGCAACGGAGCGACTTGTCCATTCCATCAAAGTTGACCTACAAACATTTATTAAGTGATTTAACAGTTTGTTCAGAACGGTAGAACACTCGTTAATCTTTATCAGAATCGTATAGTGCTACATACTTATGGATTGAATTACTTTAGTGAGGCAAGGCTATAATTTTAAATTGTAGGTACCAGGATAATATCGCAGTGAGGAGTAACGGAACCCATCGTGAATGGCGGGCGGCGCGTCGCGGTCCTCGACCCGCGCCAGCGGCGGTGGCGGCGGCGACGGCGGCGCAAACCGCCTTGACCTGCGAACTCTTGCTGGCTTCCTATTGCCCACTGCAAGCCTAGTACTAGAACCCGATTATACACGAACAAAGCCGATTAAATACGAACTGGCCTTCTCGCAACTGGCAAACTTTGAAGGCACACTTATCGTTTCGAGGGAGACTATCTTTTGATTGAGTCAATAGCTAGTGTTTGCAGTTTTATTGAGGCTATTTTAGCCGTCGATCAAAATATTACTCCACTAAATTGAATCGTACGGTTGGGCTCAGAAATGTTAACTATAAAAGCAAATCAAACGTTTAATATTTTGAGTATTTGTTAAATGAGGCCCAAGTCCAAGTACATTAGCATCATAATTGATGTTTATTAACGCGTGTGAGAATCGTGAGCCACATTTAAATGAGTCGATCGATCACTAAGTTACTTGATACATGGTTGCGCACGGACATTGCTCGTGAAACAATAGTCTCACTACCGCTTTTGAACTACGAGTCTCGACAGCGCATGACAAACAGATGTCGAAACAAATTGTGAATTCTAGACGGCGGAGACGAATTGTTAACTACCTTTACTTTGTTTTATAGTTGAAATATTCCACTTAAATGTGCCAAGATTTTAGTTTAATCTTAATTATAAATTCGATTCGGAAGTTTTTGAATGATGAACGAAACATTTTACAGTCGTTGAATTGAGAAAAATTAAAGGAACATTCATTGTTTGACAGTGCGTGTTCTTATTTATTGAGTAATCAGCTGACAAACTTGATGGAATGCCTTCACCATATCAATGATCGCGTTTGTTTCATTGTAGGCAGAGTAGTACTCCAAAGCAAGCTAATGGTAGCGAAGCAGTTCTCAACGCCTGGAGCCAATTACAGCACACAATGGGATCAAAAACCGCATTAGCAGTAACATCAACTCGCTACTTGCCTACGACCACCGTAGTAACCTATTTTATAGTCAATCACATTTGCGCGGGACAATAATCAACTGATCGAGGACATCCCGTTTTTTTCTCATAGCCACACAGTTATTAGTTAGAACAAAATTAAAGGAATCGGGGAGCGTGTCGACAAGGGAGGAGTGTTCCCAGCTGTGGGACATTGTCGACATCGATAAGATTAGATTTGTAACCCAGTTACCACCGCAAACGGGTTTTAGAGATATCCAAGTACAACATGAATTGCTAGGTAATGATTCTCGTCCATATAGGGTCTGACGATCAGACAAAGATGAATGCGGAAGGCCCAAAATGGCAACACATGCTTTTGAACAGACCTTGATAAAGCATTGAATTAGTTAGAAGAGATAAAGATACTAATAAGATTATCCTTAATCTTATTGTGAACCCCAATGATTACAATGTCTGCAGGCATACCCGAAGAAGGTAGCGGAAATTATTGGAACGAAGTTCTCTAACGCGGCTTGCGGTAGGCGTTGACTGCTAGAAATCGTCACGTAACGAGAAAACGTTATATCCCCCCATGCGACTTTCAAAAAAGAGAAAGAAAGTGTGAATTTCGACAAAATGAAAATCCTAGATGGCGGCTGAATAAATTCTCAAATAATTCGTCATGCTGTCGTTTTACGAGTAAAAAACTTCGTTCCTGACGGGTGTCCTCCGACTTCACACGATATTCTTCTTTCCAGTACTCCTTACATTTTTTACACACCAAAACAGTCAATAAGTTCCTTGAACCACGCCCATGATACATTCAGGTTATCAGAAGCCATAGTGTCATTGTCAGGCCCAAAAAAGTAATCCGTAAACAAAAACAATGAAGAAGCTCCCAAGCATTAGCCTACAATCGCGCTACACAGCGTTGCGTACACGCAACCGCATAACGGTACGCGTGCATCGCCGGATACGGTGCGCGTCATCCGGCCTCGTACGTCACACTCACACGAAAACATCAATCATCGCGGCCAATTGCGAAGCGTGCCGATGCTGAATGATCTCATTATTCCTGGACAATACTGATTTTCTGACACTAGTTATCTTTAAGAGGTTGCTCTATAGTAGCCCTCGAAATGCAAGATTTCTTACGGTGTTTGATAATTGCAGCTCTGTATTTGGCCGTCTATAAATTGGTTTTCCTCTCCCTCTCCATTTATCAACATCTATACTAGCCGTTCTTTTAGTCTTCTTCTTAGCGTGTCCATGGCAATCTATACCTTATAAACTGTTCTTTTAGTCACATGCGTTCCATTCCTAAACATTCTCCTCCTAATAATAGACTTTAGTACTGAATATAAATACAATCATCAATACAGCTCTCTAGCTTATTATGAAATAGTCATATATCTTATCAAATATAACTTTGAAACATATATTTATGTATTTCGATGATTTCTATGATTATATATTAATCAGTAAATTCGCCAGCATTCGCTTTGTGCTGTTAAGTTGCGTTCTTCTTCCGGCACAGATTTTGTAACAGTGGTTTTTGTAGAACCGGAATCGATGAATGAAAGTAGTATGTCAGCTGTTTAGGGGTCACTAACCGGTCTTGCTCGTGGGTGGTGATTATATTTTTGTTAAAACAAAACTGGAATATTTCTACTATTCGAGTGATGATCTACGAAAGAATGCATTTGAGCAATCTCAATATGGCGGGTCTACGGAACGTGATGATTCGAGCAACAAACTTCCGTTATATGATATTATCATTATCAAGGAAGATAGGTTTTAGTTCCGTGACGATATATGAATAAAAGCAAATCATTTTAGTTTGTGGGACCACAAACCGGTCTGGGGTTGGTGATTATGGCAACGTTCTCATTATATGAGGAAGTTCTTCGTTCAAACGTGACTCCACTTTCTTTTGACTGACATGATACTGACAATCAGCTGTTTTTGATCAGCCGCAAGTTGTTAGTGATTGTGGTTGAATAGATTCTTGGCATGAATGTTCTCTAGACGACTGGTTATTCGGTTAATTCAATATATTTTAATAAAATATAAAATTCAATTTTCAATCCTTTTGATAGTAAAGAGAAGACAATATATTGGAATACTGTTGAAACGGTTTATCTGATTCTTACATTCGTTCCCAGATTGTTGGATAAGCTTCGCTACAGTTCTGTTCTGAGATTCCAACCTGGACTAGTCTCTCTGATTCTTACATTCGTTCCCAGATTGTTGGATAAGCTTCGCTACAGTTCTGTTCTGAGATTCCAACCTGGACTAGTCTCTCTGATTCTTACATTCGTTCCCAGATTGTTGGATAAGCTTCGCTACAGTTCTGTTCTGAGATTCCAACCTGGACTAGTCTCCACAATTTTCATTTCCGTTTCTAGATTCCTTTAGAAATGGAAATGCAGCAGATGAATAGCAAGGCAAACTTCCGAACTCAGATAATATTGTTTACACTGACCGGCTAGGTTGATCGTTAGGGCATTTAACGACAAAGTGTCCAAGTTAGTCCTCCGCTTTGTTATGACGTCAACATTCACCTACGTCATAAATTGCTAGACGTAAAAACTGAGTCTATGAAGCTTCTCCACGCAACTTACATAACATTTATTCCAGGATTTTCTGGGTCGACTGGTAAAAATAAGTATGGTGGCCGTCCAATGACACATACTTACACATTGTGGTAGGATAAAAGCCGCTTTCGAGTACGCTGACCCATATCTCATGTGAAGCAAGATGTGCCGATACGCTCTATTTTACTTCCATTCTTCAGATTAACATGAGACGTCATCAATTGAATTGTGGGTTTAATAGAAATAGTTACTTTGAAAGCTTGCTTAATGACTTTCTCATTTCAAATGCAAGAGGTAAACTACATTTATATACTGGAATTTGCGACCATAATAAACAGAATCGCTAACCAATGTTATGTAAGTCAAGACGTTCGCCAGAAATGATCTCGTCATGATTGTGGACCAATAACATTACTGGCGTAGTAAAGGTAACCAATAAAACAAATGATTATGACCGATATAAAGCTACCGACAGACAGGCGTTTATTGACACAAGTCTGCTAGACAATGTGTGTCTAACGTGTTTCCGGCGTTTTTACAATCCACGTCACAATACGAGCTTTCTTAATACATTTTGGAAACGACTCCAATGTTAGTAGAAGACTAATGCTTATTTTTAATCAGCTTTATTTCTTTAGAACCAGTTGTGTAGTTAAAAAGGGATATAAACATCCAGCAGATATAAACGTCGTCATTTATGAATCCCGAATAAAGTTGTCGAATAGACGACAAAGTAATCTTCATATTTAATTAACGACCGCGGAGTAATTCTCGAAGATTGAGTTAAAGAAGAAGTTGAGACATTAAATAAGACAGACATGCGACACCATCTAACGTATTTCTCAAGAACTAAACAAGTTTCCGAGTAAGTGCGCGCGACAAGTCGTGGAATGAAATCTGAGAGAGCACCTCAATAAATGGGCAAACATTTATCTTTGGTTCAGCAGTTGATACTAGACTGGGCGACGCCTACATCTGCATTACTTATCTAAATATCGACTAATTACTAAAAAAACTAAAGCGTGTGTGGTTAGCCCACTTTTTGAATATACTCTACGCATTTCTATGTTAATAAATCTAGTTTTCAAATATATATCTAATGTTATATATATTTGAAAATATATTTAAGTTGGTATAAAGTAATGATCAAGTTATTATGACATCGGAAACCGAGGGACGTACTTAACTATGACGTGACATCCTCGGGTTCGTTTCCAGAATTAAGTGTAGTTGCGAAAGTAGTCATTTGTAACTGCGTCTTACTGTTATACCCTGTCCACTAGGTTAACCGTTTTTTGACAGATGGAGCTAGTGATTGAAGCAACGTAACATTTAGATTATCGATTCGATTTTTGACACTTTAATTTGTATGTAGTAACGATTATTGCTTTTTTGCCGTAGAATAAAAATTGTGCGTTTTCTATGCCTGTGTTTTCAGACTTCCACCATACACCACTGCCAATATAATGCTATCGAACTAACATGGACACCATTCAAAGGATATGTTGCCAAAAAATAACACGAGGCCACCATTTACAGCTAACAAGACGCTCGAATTACTAAAGGATTCTTGTAATCAAGTAACGCCTGAAAATTGGCCCAGTGTAGCGGAAAGGACTATACGATTAATATTATCCGATTGGGAAAGAGATGTAACTTTCTACAATATAAGAGAGCAAGAACCGATAATATTACATTTAGGCGAGACTCGTCATCAGACGAAAGTTCCACGTCTGAAGACGACGAAAAATAAATAAGTATTTAAGTAAAATTAACTTGTATTATATATTTATTTGGTGGTTTAATTTTCGATGTACAAAACCCGCAATATAAATCCATTGGCTTCTTTTCAAAATATATGGGTATTTAGAATTGTTTAATTCATATATTTAAGTGTAATTTGAGTGGATGCAACATTTTTCTATACTGGTTCACCTCTAGGTAAAGTCCTTTAGGTTCATAACGACAACGTCAAATTTATTCATTTGAAGCGAATACATTCGATCCCTGTACTTAGTATGATAGTGCTAGTACTACATATATTTAATACACTTAAAAATATCATTTTTTTTTTTGTAAAAACTAGTACTTTTCCTGTATTATAATGTCTGTAAGAAGTCATAAATAAGATAATGCATTTTACATATTTATTTAATTACGCATTTTAAAACAAAATTTAACGTAGTCTGGAACAGTTACGTTCTAAGACAGCTGTCAAAAACGGTTAACCTAGTGGACAGGGGTATAGTTAGCCGGTCGACTGAGGATAAAATCTAAAAGTTTGATCAGTAAGAACAAATTGTTGACATTCAAAACCTTCTTATCTATTCAGCTTAAAAAAATAAGAATAGTATATGTGTATTCAAAGGAGACGTTATTTATACAGTCGTGTATTTATCGTGTGTCGACAAGGTTTACTCAGAACTCGTAACGTGGCCGATGCTTCGACTGAGCCCGAGATCCCGCGATATATAGCCGAGCGAGATTCTAACACAGAAGTTAAGCCTTTCCGAGAAACTTGCCAGACTGTGGGCATTCTTTCATTAAACGCATTTTCACATACCGTGCTTTTATGTTAGCGTTATGTACCGTTTAGAATTGTAAAGTGGGTATTATATTTCACTTTATGGCTGTGAATGACTCTTATATTTCGGAACGGTGTGTTGTAATTTTAACCAGCTCTTCTTTTATCGGTTCAGATTTATGTAACAAACTTAGCATAGACTAAATGGCAAGAACATGTGATCGTGAATTTGCTTTCTTTTAACAAAGGAAGTGTGTCCCGCATCCAGCGAATTCCTGCGGCCTTCACAAAGTCATCGGTCCACCTTGTGGCAGGCCTTCCAACGCTACGTCATCCGGAACGCAGTCGCCATTCCAGAAGCTTTCGGTCTGTCGGACTTCTGTTCTGCGAGCAATGTGCCCTGCCCACAATTCTTCGGGCTTTGTCGGTTACCTTGGTTCCCTTACGGATCTCTTCATTTCTGGTTCGATCACATAGGGAAACTACAAGCATTTCATTTCTGTTTCGATCACGTAGGGAAACTCCAAGCATAGCCCTCTTCTGCCAGGTTTGCGGGACAGTACGAAAGGGTTACCGTAGCCTCTGGCACAGGCAACTGAAGGAACACAGGTAGGTTTTAGTCAGTAAGAGTCTGACACACACTCCCGCTCCGCCCAGGATAAGTTAATTGATGATTACCTAGAATAAAAAAATAAAAATTACATAGCCCTCTTCGTGGCCTTTTGGGTGACCTTCTAATCAGGCCCATTGTGAACGACCACGTTGCAGTGGCATAGGTCATCACCGGCAATATGCACTGGTCAAAGACTTTCGAGACACTGCGGTATGTGAGTCGAGAAGATACTGCGTAGCTTCCCGAACGCTGCTCAGCCAAGTCGGATTCGACAATAGACCTCTTTCTCGAAGTTGGACTTACCTAACTGGACAGTCTGTCCTAGGTAAACATACTCGTCCACAACTTCGAGTATAGCGTCTCCAATCTTCGTGAGAGTGGGCATTTGACATGACCGTTGTCTTGTCCATTTTAATTTTAAGACCCAGTCTTTCGGAAGCTCTACCGAGTTCATCAAGCATTGTACCGAGGTCCTCCATAGAATCAGCCATGACTACTATATTGTTTCCGTTTTCGTACAGACACATCAGCGCCTCGGTGTACCGGTTATCGAACTGGCACCGTTAAAGAAACTGCAGTACAGCCCATGTCTCGATCGAATCGAAACCTTTCTCGTAGTCCACAAACGCTAAGCAGAGAGGCAGGTTATATTTCTGTTTAACCTGCCACAGCGTATGTATGTGGTATACGGTGCTAAAGCCTACACGGAATTTGGCTTGTTCGGGAGGCTGGAAGTAGTCAAACCCGCGCGCGAGACGATTCTTGATGACTTTGAATGAATGGCCTTTTGAAGAAAGAGCCATTGCAGATTTGAGCTGATCTGTCCTAACAGACAGCATGCAAGTATCAGTCATCGTGTAGCTCAACCCTATTTTAGTGAGCTCAACGACTCGTCACACGACACTACCAGATCTGCAGGACATTTGCGTAGGCCGTATGTAAAATACTCAAAACCGCCAGACAGCTATAAAGTCATGTATTCTATCTAGCCTGCATGGTACTCACATTCACAGTCAGTTTTCTCTTTAAATATCATCAAAAATATTATAAGTTATTTCACGAAAATATCAATAATAATGACATTATTAATTCCAAAACACTTAATAGTACAAAATGGTTTGTTGCTTGGGGGTACATTGAAGTAGCTTATTTAATCCCAAGACTTTTTGTCATCCAAGTAATCTTTAACGTTATAGAAGCCTTTTCGGCATAGTTTCTGTTTAATAAATGATTTAAATTTATTGAGGCTCAGTTCTTTAACATGGCTTGCGAGTTGGTTGTAAAAACGTATACTTTGGCACTTAAACGATTTACAAATTTATTGGAGCCTAGTCGTGGGCACAATTAGTAAATCTTTGTTTCTAGTATTTATGTTATGAATGTCGCTGTGTTTAGAATGTAGATTAATATTCTTTTTTACATATATCAGGTTCTCATGTACATATTGAGATGCGACTGTCATTATGTTTATTTCTTTAAATTTATCCCTCAGTGAATGCCTGCAACTTAGGTTATAAATTGCTCGAATGGCTCGTTTCTGGAGCACTAATATAGCCTGAATGTGGGCTGCATTACCCCACAACCAGTACTTGATCGCAGCGTCTAATGACTGCAGGATCATCTCGCGCCTCAGCATGAGCTGTAAAGTAGGATTAGAGAGCTTCTTGTTTCTATTTGTACGACGGGTCTTGAAGATCTTAGACCCGACTGCATGGACATTTTCCACGAACCCATCGTTAAAATCGTCCACAGAGCTCCCTAGGCACTCGAAACGTTTCTA
This sequence comes from Brachylomia viminalis, assembly GCA_937001585.2. NCBI lineage: Eukaryota > Metazoa > Arthropoda > Insecta > Lepidoptera > Noctuidae > Brachylomia > Brachylomia viminalis. The sequence goes on along the minus strand of OW443294.2, from coordinate 23,836,700 downwards.
AACTTCGAGGTGAAAGCTCTCGGGGTTTTGGACTTGGGTCGTCGCTGGGCGGAGCGTAGACTTCGTCAGTCGAGATCATTCCAGCGTGATATTTATGTTCAATGTGCCTCTTACCATGCGGTGATCAATTCCTGTTTTCACCGCGTTGATCACAGAGACATCATTTAATACTTGATTCTTCGTCGCCATAATGGAGTAAATCTAATTTTTTGTCGTACCAGCAGGACTCGGCCAGGTCCACTTTCTGTGCTCACGGTTTCTGAAGAAGGAGTTCATCATAAAGAGGCCTTCCTTCTCCATAAAACTGGCCAGTATGTGACCCCTGTGGTTCACAAAGGACTTATGGAGGATAAACCTGCCACCAACTTGGGATTGCTAGTCGCCCTCCCGGAAATAAGTTTCCGGATTTGAGAATTATCGAGTAACCCTACACCCCATCGTAACCTGCTCAATTTATGATTTTCGCGTCGGTACGAAGTGTACGCGTGTTGTATGTTGCCAGGTCCAGTTTTAGGTGATTGTGGAAACTGGATCATTTCCAGGGATTCTGAGCAGCCCTTGCCTCACCGTGACCTTGACCTCTACCGTAGCCAAGGACAGGCGGGCCGCCGGGCACTAGAGTCCATTTGTTCTTGGTGCCTGTCATTTGGGGGCGGGTCTTGCATAGGTTTCAGTTGAAATTGTAACGTTTTGTTTCTGAGGTGTTCCAGCAGTAACTTCTTGTTTGTTTCTTTATAACAGTATGAAGTGGAGGATGTGCAGATAGTTTGTCTTCTTCATTTGGTGCACTTTGTATGTTATGATGCGCACAATCAGGGCGGGTAGATGTTGAAATGAAATAAAGCTAAGCTGTGTGGTCAGGTATTAACAAACTTCTTTTTTTATTTAAAAACATGTGCCATTGCGTGTGGAATATGATATCATTCAAATGCCCGCCACGGCTTCTTACAGCGGCACGGATCCGAGTGGTCCTATTTTCAATGACTTTCTGCATAGATCCGGTAGAATTTGAGTGATGACCTGTGTTATGTTCACCTTTAGGGCATCGGTCGATTGTGGTTTGTTTGCATAGACCTGCGACTTCAAGAAACCCCACAACAAAAAGTCTAGCGGGGTCAAATCGCATGACCTTGCTGGCCAATTTACATCACCCCTGCGAAAGATAACCTTACCCTGAAATCGCTCATTCAGAATGTCAATCGTCGCGTCCGCTGTGTGGCTTGTAGCGCCGTCCTGCTGGAACCACATGTCGACTAGGTCCATATGGTTCAATTTGGGCCATAAGAAATTGGTTGTCATCGTTCTGTATCATCGTTGTGTATCATCGTTCTGTGATTGCCTCACCAGCGTCGTTTTCAAAAAAGTACGGACTAACGACGCCGCCTGCCCAAAATCCACACCAAACGGTAACTTTTTGAGGATGCATTATCACCTGGTGAACTTCGCGTGGGTCGGCGTCGTCCCATATACGGCAATTCTGCTTTTTAACACAGCCATTCATCCAAAAATGCGCCTCGTCGCTAAAGATGATTTTTCGGCCAACATTGGAGTCCTGTTCCAAACGATTTGAAGCCCAGTCAGCGAACAAACGGCGTTCTCTATGGTCATGAACTTTGAGCTCCTGGGTCAGATGGGTCCCGACGCAAACTTCGAAGTTGAAGTCTGCTTAAGGCCGAGTTCTTGTGCTCGGCGAGGAATCAACTGCCTCGGGTTCTGCTGTACACTTTCACGAACTGCGACGATGTTCTGGGACGATCTTGCGTTCCTTGATCGTACGGGTATTAGCTGGTTGTGTACCGAACCGGTCGTCTCAAATTTGGCCACCAAACGTTGAAGAGTCCAATGTGAAGGGCCACCACGTCTACCGTAAAAGTTATATCATTTGAACGTGCAGTTCACTCGTGTAACTCGCCATGGCGATTTGGCCTATGTAACTGAATAATAAACCAAAGATTTGATAGATGTCACCAAAACAAAATGGCCGCCACGGGCCGCCAAAATCTACCCACGCCAATTAAAAAGCCCTTTAGATGCGTCAACGTTTTATGTGGTACCAAGTAATATTGTTCTCAAGTTTGAACAAGTAAAACACCCATATCCAAGGGCTTTATTATTCGCAAATCCCCCATCAGAGTTCCGGCCGCAAATTCCTCAATAAGCTTAAAATTCCCCGCAGTTTGTGGAATTCCCCACAGACTGACAAAGCGGCCATTGCAGTTGATAACATGGACACCTTAAATTACTGAAAGATTATATCCAAAAACACTAAGTGTGTTTCTTGACGAATTAACGAGTTTTAATTCAAATTTTGTTTTGCTCTAAGCCATAATTGATGCACGGAGTTCAACAGTGGCGAGAATATCACTATGCGGTCGCAAGACTAAATATTATAACTTCCTTATCGTTCGGTCGGTTTTAAGATTGTTTAGAAAAAAAAATATTTAAGTAAATTGCAAGGTTTCATAAGTACTATGAAAACCTTTATCTAATCAATTGGTTAGAAGACCCATCCACTTATTTATAGCTTCATCTTCTAAATGAAGAGACAAGATGACTTACTACCGGAGACCACACAAGGGACAGCCAGATCTAAATCTCTTTAATCTTCTAGTCTAATACCGTTGAGAAGACGATCTATTTATCATGATCGAAGTTTCTGGAGTTCTATTGGTCTAGAGGTCTAGACAAAATAAATTCACACAAACCTTAATACAGTTTTTGCAAATATACTCTCGCGTAACTTATTTTTTAAGTAAACTTTTGAAATCCTTCAAGTTTTATTAAAGTCTATTTACCCAGACACGTTTAATAGATTTCGATTTTATAGCAATTTGATGATGCCATCATAATTATTTTAAGTTTACAAAATACCCATCTGTATTTGTGGATGGCTTAAACGGAGTTTTAGTTTGTACACACTCATTTCTGGCTTGCCTCTCAAATGTGTGGTACAGAAAAATATGAATTGAAAGTCTATCAACTTTTGATAAGTAGATGCGAAACCTTTTACCAAATACAACTTTTACCCAAAACACTTCATTTTTAGTATCGTTGAATGTAAGAAGGTTGTTCAAATGTGTATAAGAACGGTCACAGGAAACAATGGACAGCGTTCAAAGAAGTGTAGGTACATACTATCATAGCTAAACCAAAAGCAAGCACGTTTTTCTTTTAACTAGACGAGCCATTTATGCCAACAAAGCCCACGGATTTAAAAAAAAATCCTTATCTAGTAATGTTACGATAATATTTTACTCCAAAACTGACGATTCAAATGCTGTATGCATTTGAATCGTCAGTTTTGGTGTAAAATACGAACATTCTGTTAAGGCCATTTATGAAATTTGGTCGATGGGCTAAATGGAAAAAAAAAAAATCATACATTTGGCTCTACTAACTTGCTATTGACCCTAGTAAAATCCACTCACAGTATTATGATACTATTAAGATAATAGTCTGCTTTAGACATTAACCCCTGAATAAATTGTGAACGAAATGTGCAGACGCCTAGTCTAGTCGATATTAACATTATCAAGCGGGCAAAAGTCGCATTTTTTTCTCCTGCGTTAATACCTGCATACTGATTTATTTATCCAACTATGAAAATGCACTTGTGCACGAAACTTGGTCTCGACACAGTATGCATTCAACGATCCAGCCTACACAGGAAGATATTAAAGTGAGGGGGTGGAATGGGAGCTAGCAATCTGAACACCCTCGCCACCTCTCCCGGCGACTAATTTCCGACAGACTAGTATACTCCTTCGGTATATTCTGTTTTACACTATTTCATATTTTATTGGCTACGGAATAAGTTATACGACAGCCACAACTGGCGTTAATACTACTACAAACACTGCCAGCCGTCAAGTTGTTTACTATTTTTGTTCTTTGGATGATATTGTTCTGCAACGTGTACATACCTGTAACAAAAAGAATAACCATTTAATGTTTAAATCGAATCATAATCACGCACTTCCCCTAAATGGAAAACCAAATATCCACCACCCGATCCCAATTTAAACGGTAATAATTTTAGACCAAAAGCTGACGTTTTATCGCAATTTCATCGTCTTCACTTCGTACCAAGCGGCGATAAGTTCCTTTCCAACGGCCTTGCCTGTTTGACCTTTTTGTTTTAACTCACAATACCTATACATTGCACTACTGTTACCAAAGAGTTCATTAAGCATTATTACTTCTGTATATTATGTGACGAGTGATATACTTTAGCACGTTTTTAAATGTATTTAGATTGCTTAAGATATGTTATTCAACTAGTGTTAGTAACTTACTAGTCTAGTCACAAACAAAGCATTATGAATAAGACGTACATAGTTGTTATAAGTATTCATATCATGACCCAAATAGAGCTTTCCTCTGGAGAAATAAAGTTCAATTTCGTATATATAGCAGCCGCAGCTTCCTAAGTAATAAATCCATTGGAACTAATATCGACACATAGATGCCAAGCCAGTGCTTGCCAATTCGTCTGCAGTATCTGGTTCCCAAGACAACTAGCTGGTATAATCGGCAAGTTATAATAACATTTCCTGACTATTGTTTGGAGTTTCGGTATTTAGATTTGTGGTAAAGAGCTTTAAGGACCGTATAATATGTATATGACATATACCTAGTAATCAAATGCCAGAGGTTCAACATGTTATGAGTTATCATAATGCGTATCCACAAGTTCTGTGTGAAATTTTCTAGCACGAATAAAAAGCAAACTAGATACGCGACACAAGTCGTTAAGTTGAAAAAGGGTTACAATGGCTCACAGACGAGGTCCTAGCCACACGTTATTACATGGTGCACTATATCAATATTTTATGTGCTCGAAAATTTTCTTGGACTGGCAACAGGAAATCCAGGCTTAACGCATTTATGGAAATATTATTGTTATTCTGCTTGTGTCAATTGCTTCTCGAGCTGTTTTCTTATCAGAACTGTTATTGTGCTGAGCTTATCAGGCGCGCGCACATTTAAATGCTCATCGGGTGTAGTTTTCATATTACATATTGTGAACATAGGTGTATTCTACACATTAAGCAAGTGTCTATGGATCAAGCACGTTTTTGCTCGTTACAAAAAAATCGATTTATTTAATTCTATAATTTTTTGTAACTCTTATGGATACTTTTTAGTAAATTTTGTCATTTGAAAAGGGAATAGTTTTTGAATTTCGGTCAAAAGATGAAAATTTTGTGACACGTTTCCTATAATAATCCTGCAACGGATTTGAAGTCTAATTAGTAAAATTTCTGCCATACTTCTGAGGGGAATCAATACAAAATAACGTTATTATGAAGAGAAGACGTCGCTAGACCCGAGAAGAAATCATCAGAACGTGGGAACGTTGGAAGCTGATTCTCGGCAACGTATTGTGGCAATCGCTCTGGGCATTTGGATAGTTACCGTAACTCTGGCAGCGTGGCAGAGTGACATGGAGGACGAGCTTGCATTACCACACGCAGACAAGATTAGACACGTTACATACAAACTACTGCTCGACGGAATCGTACAATGACCGCAATGATGTTTGTTACGAGGCTTCATAGCTCTTCAGGGATGTTAAAAAGCAATCAAACCATAAGAAATCGCTGGCATGAAGTCAATCTCCATTCCCGAAGGCCGCTACGTGTACCGTCTATTGAACCCCACAATCTCAGAGCCTGTTTACAGTGGGCTCGTGAACACAGAAATTGTGCAGAAGAAGAGTGGCGTTTTGTGTGTTTTTCTGACGAATCTCGCTTTAGTATGAGGCCAGATACTAGATGTACACGGTATTGGAGGAGCCCTGGACGCCAAAAACGTTTAAAATCATGCCAGGGTGACCATGCATACAGTGGTGGAGCAATCATTATATGGGCAGGTATTTGGATCGGCGGAAGAGCCGGACTGATTTGGATCAGAGGCAATCTCAATGCACAGAATTACACTAAAACGATTGTTTTGGACGTTGTCATTCCTTTGCAACCCAATTTGGTGCTTCATTTCTGCTTATACGTGATAAATGTAGGTCCACACACTGCCAGTCGTTGCACTTGCCGCAGCTAATATCAACGTCCTACCATGGCCTGCTCAATCGCCAGAATTGAATCCCATTGAGCACGCATGGGATATGCTTCAAAGAAGAGCTCTGCCAAATATGGATGCCGTACACACACCAGAAAATCTGTTTCGCCTGTTACAACGGACGTGGGCGGCCATTCCGCAACGTGATTGGGATGAACTCATATTGAGAATGCCGAATCGCTGCATACAATAAAAACATTTAAAATTGTTTATTTTTATCTTTTTATCACATTTGAATGTCAGGATTAACTAAGGTGAAAAATTCAACATAAACAAAAACAGCGAAAAGTCTTTACAAAAGCAGAGAGTACTTTGTCGATCTACACATACGAATACATTTTATTTAATCAATCTAAATAGACATTTTCATTTAATTTCAATAGGGCAATAAAATATATTTTTTAAATACCATGATCCCTAGACAATTAATGTGATTGGTCTGCTATTGGTCGGTAAGACTTATTTCATGTAGTAAATGCTGGGAACGTACCGAGGCAGTCCTCCGGTGCATTGTAGAATTACTAATTTAACGAGATGCGACTGAAGATTGTAAACGAGTACTTTGTTTGCATGTAACCCTAATGTTAATTTTAAACGTTTAGGATTTCAAACAGTGCCAATATGTTTACAGCACATTAAAGTGACGCTTTTAAATGCCGTAACAATGTAACACTACTGAGCAGTGTAACACATTGCCAAAGAGTTCTAAAGTATCTCGTTTATGTCAACTGACATTTTGTACACTTAATAAAAGCGCTACTAGCCATATTACAAAGTTCTTATTCGTGTTTATCTTTTCTTTTACATGATAAGCCAATATTATCAAGAAGATCAAACTACCATTTGCAACACACAACCTCATGATCTTCGAAGAAGGTTTTAATGTACTATTTAATTATTTGCATGAAGCCACTTGTCAGATCTGGCTTTAAAATAATATAATCCTGTTTGTCTTTCATTTGGGTCATGCATGAGCATAGCAACAGCCACGAGTGGGATATTGTTTTTCCAAACAAAATAACTTATTTGCACTGGTGTGAGCCTGCATATTATTTCGACACTTGAACTTTGCCATTCGCTTGTGTCCCAAATGTCCGGTCACCTTCACCCTCGACCATCTTCAGATCGTCGAGGGTAGCATCTACTGGGTCCAAACAGTATAAGCAACATAGATGTACCGTCGAAACGAAAAGAAGAAGGAGATTTGACATTTCACAAACCTCGTAAATAACTATCAGTGTATTCTCTCAAAGCCTGAGTGTATGGTCATCCATACACAAGCAGATGTTTACTTGTACACGTGGAAACACGTACGCAGACCAGCCAGCAAACTATCGATTTAGCTCTAAACTGTTTACTAACGTGACGATTACATAATTACTCACCGATAAATTAATTACGTGCTCAGGACCAGCAATTCCAGCCAATCATTGCGATGATAACCGTTTGGTTTGATGATGAAGATGATAACCATTTATTGAGTGTATGGCATTGAGATTTTAGAAGGATGCTTAATAAAAATTTCAATGGCTTTGAGATTTTAGAAGGATGCTTAATAAAACTTTCATTTCATTCATTATATGTTAATTAAGATAGAATGAAAAAGCCAATGGATAAGAACTGTGGGTGTCGTAAGAGGCGATGAATAGATTAGATCAGGTGAATGAGCAGCAGCATCCACCCGTGATAATACTGCATGCATGCGTGAACTAATATTATGTACATCAAAAGTATCGAATAAACTGTCAAGGAACATAGATTGATCAGAAGACAAACTTCAGCGTCAGTCACACTAGTTAGCTAAGGAGAAGATGAAACGACAATTCAATTTATGTAAACGCTACATAAATATTTTTGGTCTTTTGTGAAGCTTGTGTATCAATGATGTTGGCAGCCATGACTTAGATAAAAATAATTGAGTGTTGATGCCAATATTTTGACAAAAACAAAAGTAATAAGCTTAAGAGCTTTCCGGCTAAAGTACTTACTCGAAAATTCATGAGCTTATTACACGTTGGTACTGGTGCTCCAGATATGAGAATGTTTCTCGTGGTTTTTTTTAATGTAACATTTTGAACGAAAAGCATGATTTTAAAAATGAGGATTTGGGAAGATGGGAGACACGTGGACTCTGCAAGACAAACCCAGTAGTTGATGGAAATATTAAATGGAAGACGGAATATAAAATCAATATTGGAAACGTGTTACAAAATTATCTGGATGATACCCACTATCTACTAAACTATTCTTAACTAGCTTATACCCACGTCTTCGTTCGCGTGGAAGTTGTGAAGTAACACACCACATTATACTAAAATAACAGCAACATTTTTATCAAACTTTCCTGTATACTACTATTGTGTCAGCAGCCAATTTATGAAGAGAGTCAGGACTGGTGACGCGAGAGCAAGCGACGTTCAGTTGTCCATGTGAGAAACAACTCGTCCGGAGGTGGACACCTGCAGCCTTCAGTAGTCATTTCCCATTGCTTGCGAAGTTTTTAGTTTTTCGTGAATTAATGAACGCCTGCGTTCCTGTGCACAGGGTTACTTGTAGTTCAACGTATATCCGTATTTTAATTATCATGTTGATTTAAGTACTTTAAATTATGTTCATAGCTTAGTTGTAGTGCCAGCTACAATATCTTAATGGTACCCATTCAACGTCTATTTTTTTTATTAGGAATTACATGTCAAATTTTGGATAAATATCGAATACCCTTAAAATTCAAATGTATCGAATATTTCTGTTTAATTTTGGCTACACATATGGGGGGTTAAATTTGTTGCATTTTGCCCCCCCTATCAGCTCCTGACGGATATACGTCGAATTACACAAGTAACCCTGTATACTACCGAATGACTGACTGCTTTCTTACAGATTATTTCTGACGAACAGCTATCACTAAAATAATATAACAGTCGGGAACACACAAAAACACACGAGATTTCTCATTAACAGTCACCTAACCATAGATGTTTATTTTTATTATAACCAAAGATGACAGAAGAGGCCTAAAATTTATGGTTTTCTGTGTACGTTATACGAACTAACATAACATCACGCTTGTGTTCGCTGAAGGGCTAGGCAGAAGTGTACATATAGTACAGTTTTACGAATAGTCTAATAGTAACAAAATGTAAAAAAGGAAGCACAAAAAATATCAATTGTTGGGAATCGAACATTATGTTTGCAAAGCCGTCGTCGAACCGCTAAGCTATTTGCTTTGTTGCGAGTTGACTAAAGTAGCTGTTCTTATATTATGTTATGTTTGTGTTATGTTATGTTGTGATGATGGAACATACATTCAGACAAACAGACAAAAATTCTAAAAAAAATATTTTCGCCATTAGTCGTTTCCAGACCTCGCAAAAATTACTTTAAGGGGCCGTGCACGAAATCGACTGATTTTGAACAATTTTGTGTTTCGAACAAATTCGAAAAGTTGAGTTCTTTGTTTTGCATGTGGCTGAAAGGGTTTTTTTCAAATAAGTTAAGTATTCATGGAAAATCACCAACGTTCGCAACAAGTTTTCCAAAAAACGACGCGAGACTGACGCTTGATCATTTTTTTACTAGAAACTTCGTTTTATTTTGAACATTCAAAAATAACATCAACATCATTTTATGGTCTACTTGCACGTGGCTGGACCACTTTTTTCAACTTCGATACAAAATATAGCGAAAAAATAATGTTGAAAAAACCAATTTTTCGATACAAACCGTGTCAGTGATGTATTTTTTCTACTAATTAGCAAACCCTTTCAAGAAATTTATAAATCACACATTAATCTTTAGCTAATCATATAATAAAACTAAAATTTCATTTTATGATCATACAATATTTTCATTAAGTAAATCAAAGGCAAAATAAACTATATTTTCGTGAGCGCAAAAGTGATGACACTAATAACAGGTGCTGTGACTGACCCGAATCGTTTAGCGCCACGAAAACTGTACTTTTGTAGTTACACGGATATAATGTTTCAATTATTTCCAGCTTTCTCAAAATTAGATAAGAAATTGACAAGAGGGTTTTTTACGTGCACCTTCGTGCACGTAAAAAACCCTCTTGTCAATTAACAGTCCCTTAAGAGAAACTATGTACAGTTTTGACTTCGCTACGATTTTATTACATGTACTTATAGACTATAGTATAGTTAGAATCTCGCTGCAGACTTGGTCATAAATCATAATCGGAGTAGGGATGTGCGCTAGTTGCGCGCGCTCAAGGCCATTATCGATGATGACTCAGACGAAGAATTTTAATTTTCTATTTTTAGTTTTATATATACGTTCTTTTGTTTATATATTTAATATGCTTTGTAGTAAATTTGGTAATAAAATTAAAAAAAATGTGTATTTATTTCTATCACCTATTTATAAATATATAAAACTATCGATATCACTCATCGACTGCAGTAATACACAGGACTACGTGTGGACGTGGCCTGCCCATAAGGCCCGTGAGTGGGAAAGAGAGCGAAACACTCGAATGATTTATGACTGAGTCTGCAGCGAGATTTTAACTATACTATAGTTTCTGTCCGCGACTTCGTTCGCGTGAATTTTCTTGTTCCCTCAACCCATCGCGTCGCATCGCATCGCCCGCCCGCGTTGTTACTTCGTTTTCGCTTAGCGTTATTTCTACCTTTTCCCCTTTGCTCGGCTCCTAAGGGTCGTTGCGTGATGTTAAATAGCCTATAGCTTTCCTCAAAAAATGGGCTAAGTATCAAATACAAAATGAATTCTTCAATTCTGATCAGTAGTTCCAGAGATTACCCCCTACAACCTCAAAGACTCACAAACTTTACCTCTTTATAATATTAATATAGATATATGCAAGTGTCGAATATCTGTTCACAGTTTCCTCCAACAATCACGTCTGATCCAGAAGCTATGAGACAGCTGTTTACACACAACAATGGTAAGTACCTTAATCAAGAATTGGACTATGAAATGCAAATAGATTTTTTCAAATCCGACCCGCAGTTCCAAAGATTAGCGCGTTCAAACAAAAAAAAAACCACTCTAGCTTTATTATGTTAGTAAGTATAGATTTAGATAAAAAAGTATTCAGGCCAATTTTTAAGTTAATAGATCAGTGGAATAAGATTTTTCAAATAAACAGTGGTGCCGATTCTCTTGTCACAAAATTCTCTAAACTAGACTAAAAATCACCAAAATTTAGTTTATTCCTGTCAAACGACGATTTCCCATTCTGAAATTGACTAAAGTGACACAACTTAACCAAATTTTAGTTTGACAGCACTAAGATGGCACTGAGATTATAATTTAGTGAAAATGGCAATTTTGCTATTCTGAATTTTACGTTTTTCAGCAATAATTTTGATTGTCGTAACTAAATCTGCCTGTTTTTAATCGCGATTAAAAAGGTGTGGAATAAAATTAGTTGTCATGAACTAAAATTCATACCAACACCTCGACTTCAGATGCAAAAACAGTACTGTATCTTCTTTTTCTTTTCTTTTGCTTATATCTCGAAAACGGTGTGTCCTATCGCAAAAATAATGAAAATTTCGACCCCCTTTACAAGACCCCGGAACATGTAAAAATCCAACGTGTTGGTAAAAAAAAAATTTTTTTTTCATATTTTCCATACAAAAAGTGAAAAATTCCATACAAAGCATGTCGAGGCTGCAAAATAATGCGCGACTCTGGCTCTAAAAAAAAATCACGTGGTACGGCAAACAAGTATCACGTGGAGTCGCAATTGCCAAATTTGATTTTAGATGTTTCAAAATTATTTTTAAATTTAGAGATTTTATTTTGCAGAATAGCGTTAAGATTCTCATAGCCAAAAGTAAGGAATTTTAGTGATAGTTTAGTTAGTTTAGTTCGGTGGACAACAGAATCGGCACCAGTGTCCTCCCTTTTCACCACGACATCGACAGGACTTGTTAAAAAAAAGCGTTTGGTACATACGACTCGTACAGGAAGTGCACAAACTAAATTATAAAATAAAAAACCAAACTATATAAAAACAAAAAGTAACAAAAGAAAAAGGAAACAGAAATGATTATTATTGTATGATTTGATTATTTATACCAATTTTCGAGTTAATTGAAGCAAGCAGTAAAATCTAAACTTTATTACATTACATTTATTTTTAGTTTTAAATATTAGAACCGAGTTTCGAGTTAATCTGACAGCGCCTTTACTTGTTTACTTTGACACCATTTAAATCCTCTGTGAGGTGCTGTTTTAAAAAGCATAAAGTGCCAATCTTTATTATTTCCTGAGGAAAATATTGCCAAGTTTCAAGTTTATTAACCAAAGGAATAAATAAGATTTTTCATATAGGGGGTGGAATTTTGAAAAACCGTTTGGGATGTCTCCGTTACTTAAACTAAAATTTATTCAAAGCAATGTTTGAGTTAAGTAATCAACCCACGCAGTAAAATCCTCCCCTTAAAATTTTTGTAACCCCAGAGCCCCCCATACAGGGTACGATTTTCGAAAAACGCGTTAAAATTCTTCCATACAAACGTTGACACCCCCGAATCCCCCATAAGGGGGTATAGAAAAATAAAAATCTTTATAATTTACTTTCACCCCCTTAAAAGGTCGAATTTCCAAAAACCCCTTAGCGGATATTTACGTCATAATAACTATGTGCCAAATTTTAGCCCAAACCGTTCAGTGGTTTGAGCTATGTGTTGATAGACAGTCAGTCACGGTTGCCTTTTAATAACCACGTTCTTATATAATTATTTTACTTTGACAAATGAACGAAATTAAGAAAAGATTTACATTTTGACAACCTCTCTAGGGTGTTCGCTCCCAAGCGCCTTGTTCAGAATGCTTTCATATTACGGGATTGTGATACAAATGATACAATTCTCGCAGCGGCATCCCTTCAGGTTGTAATAACCACATCTTATGTTTTCGAAATATGTACAATAATTTGGCAACGGAATCTGCACTGCTATTAATAGACCTCAAAATTTTAGTAAGACGTCAAGCTTTCAGCTGACTCACAGTAATTTTTCTTCCTTTGTAAATATTGTGGGGAACTGTATTAATTTACTTTTTAAAAAGTAAGATTCCACCTTTAAAGGGCAACTTTATATCTCGTTGAAGAGTTACGTGGGTGTTTCTCTTAAAGGTTATCTATCCACCGAAGGGAAGCTGTGTACTATCGACTACACTTCCCAAGTTAGACTTTTAATAAAATTATTTGTTCAATAGTCTCATCAGCTGCGTCGTACATTATACCTACTTACTTGTAGAATTCTTCGAAAGTAAAGTGGAAAGGGAGTAATGAATAGCATTAATTATAAGTAGGCGATGGTTACTTATATCCTTAACACATATTCTGTACTTATACATATATATATATATATAATATATATATACGTTCTCCGGTACTGATACGTTACTCAGTATATTTTCAACTTTTTATGCCATTGCGAACAAACTGGCACTTTTGGGCAAGTTTTGTCGATGAATTTAATTCTTCTCTGTTTATTGTTGTTGCATCTTCTTCGACAAATACATTTGACCACAGCTATTTACTCGGTTTCCTTGCTCTCTGATGAAATTTATTTATGGAAAAGCCAAAGTTTCACGACTTGAAACTGTGGAACGGTTCACGACAGGCAGGATGCTCCACTTCCAGCCTTAAGTAATTACTTAACTCTGCTAGTATTCACTTTGTATGTAGATAAGTAGGTTTTAAATAACGGAAGCAACGATGTCCATAACAAACCATTCATAATATTTATCCACATTCAGTAAAAAACTCCTAATGCATCCGAAATGTACCATAATACGTTTGAGCCAGAGTGACTTGAATAAAAATGAGGTCAAATTGGATCAGAGTGAGATAAAATCTATGGGAGGCGTATATATGGGACCATATGACTTTGTTTTTGTCGGTCGATGGTAAAAATATATCTGCATACGGTATAGGTAGATAGGAGTGCCATCTGCATGGTTGACATACTGTACTTACAACTACAATAGGTCAAGAGATAATAGCTGTCAATTAAAGTATCTACTTAGCTTTACGTAACTTCTACTAATCACAACGTTGAGATAACTAACATCCAGGTAGTGATTTAATCATTTTCCAGCGCGTTATTAAGTGTCAAGTATTTATTTCATTATCTATTCGTATCGCAAGCAATCACACCTTCACACTGATCTCAAGTAAGCTAAGAACAGAATGACTCGTAACTTCTCCCTGTTTAATCAAATTACTTGATGTTCATCCATCAATCTTCACCTCACGCACAGTTCAAAATCAAACGAACAATGTTATCTCCAAGCGCCATCGACATCTAATTAGAAGACAGTCGGCTATTCCACCTAAGATGCGAGCCTGAAATAATAGTGCACTAAAATGTCTGTCAGTCTGCGAATCCAAAGTCAAGGCAACAAAAAAATAATCACCGATTCCGAAGTATGGCAGAAATTTGTGCCGACACGCACGCCCAAGTGAGCGGCCCCTTTATTTGACAGCAAATTAATAATCACACGGGAGACCGGAACGCCTTAACTGACACCCGCAACGATTCAACATCGACTTTATAATGTAAGCAATAAAGTCTAAGGTAAACATTTAACATCAAATAAATGTTCTTATGCAATTTCAATCCTTACGGTGTGAGACATTAAAGCTTAAATCGAGCACCGGAACGAAGTTAATAGGATGTAATTTATCCGGGTTGAAGCGCGTGGTTGCCGCTCCGGGTGCGGTGCGAGGGAGACGGCCGGCAGCCGGTCGCGGGGCCCGACGAAGACGGAGATGTTTTTGTTGTTGCGCGCAATAGTCATTAGTCGCCGGGCAGGCAGCTCGCGACCGCGCCACCGTTGCCGTATTGTGGAAACGAGGTGCGAGCACTAAACGTCGTAAGCGGCATTCTCATTAATTTTCAGGAAGACGTGAAATTCCCTCTCATTGCTCTCGCCCTTCGTTAAATAGCTTCCAGCCTGTTTCACGCTTTCGAACGCTGCACGTCCGATTCAATGATATTTAATTCGACGTTTCACGATTAATTATGCTGATTTCTGGGGTTTGTGTTATAATTAATAATTAATTTACTTAAACAACAGTTTAAACAAACCTTGGATATTGAGTTAATAATATAGGCCGGTCTTAATCATAAAGAGCCGAACTGAAACGTTAATATAATTAAACACACGCACACGCACATACGCTCTTATTTAAGATAATAATATAATTGCAAACAAATAGCAAAAAAGAAAACACGGACAAAAAGCTGTTCAACGATCTTACACAACCTGCACAATTTAAAAAACCGTATGAATATTCATAAAGTATCTCTAATAGCGTACTAAATATTAACGTCAACGCGACAAACAAAAAAGTTTGAGGGCAAAGGCGATAACCGAAGCGCGGTTTTTGTGGCGGGACTGAGGTCACTGGAAGATTTACATTCAGCCAATAGACTGCCGCTCACAATGAATTTATGTTATAACTGATGGGCTGTGACATAGATGTATGTTACTTATGTATCTGGTAATCTACGCCATGTCTGCTACGCACCTAATATAAATGCAAAGTAGCCAGTTGAGAAGTCTAAATGTTATTGCAGATTAATTGATTATATTATAGTGACATATTATTAGTATTAAGCAATTAAACGTATTCATTTCAAAAGATATCGTTAAGATCGTCCACAACTTGTGTTAGTGACGATTGCAATGAATCATTTTCCGAACATATAGTAGCGTCCATGCTATGGAAAATTTCTAGAAAAAAACGTCAAAATTCCCATAAAATAGCACAATAAGACATTAATGTGATTCAAATCACATAGTTCCACCATAACTCATTTCGGTTTATCAGTGCGTTGTACGATGGTAGGAAACAATGGCGTAACCTTGCGGGTTCGGTACATCCATTCATTCGTCCGTGACAACTGTTGCTGAGGGTCTACGCTCATCACCATACTTATCTACCTTACACTAGTTTCCTATAAAAGCATTCTTAACACCCGTCACAATAACCTATCTAATACTGACAAGTTTACTTCTACTCAAACTTTAACTTCAATAAAATGCAGAAGAAATTTTAAATGATCTAATCTTTACTTGTTGAAAATGTTTCTCGCCAGCTTTTCTCAGTAAAATCAACGTTCCGAACTGGCTGCGGCGGCAATTATAATTGTAATTGCCTTAAAAGCTTCTTGTAAAGCCAAATGAATAAAACTATTCAGAATGTGCCGTTGAAGCATAATCGAATGGGTTTGCGGTGGGTCTGGGTAAACCCAGCTTTAGTAATATCTTCACGTCATGCCGGTCAAACGTATGATAATTTGAGGTCCACTATACAAGTCTAGTGTATTGATATTAACAACCAAGCAAACAGTAACAGTTAATCGATCTAAACCTATTTTTTATGTAACATCAACTTAAAAAAAAAACACTAAAAATATTATTAAGCTATTGACCTAACATTTAAGATATTAAGTACTTACCAATGAAAACACTCCAGGGCCTCGTCATCATCAGCCTATCAGCCTATAATGATTCCACTGCTGGGACACAGGCCTCCTCTCGGTGAGAGGGAGTGGGCCGTAATCCACCACGCGGGCCCAGTGCGGGTTGGTAGATGTCACGTCTTTCGAATTTTTAGTTCTAGGAGATGGCGGTTTCCTCTCGATGTTTTCCTTCACCGTTTTGAGAGCAGTGGTGATAAAATAAATTACACAAAGTAAAGCGCCTGTCTGGGTTCGAACCTCGTACAACTAGTAAGTCACGGCCGTTACCACTGAGTCACCACTGCTCCAGGGCCTACCTATCTTGAAATATTATGATTGTAAAAAGCTTAGACTTTGGTATTTCTACTCCAGTAAACTTTCATATTCAATCACACGTGGTGATCTCGTTCTCAACTCTGCATGATCCCGAGATGGTCCATTCGTCTTCCGACAACCGAGGTCCTGCGCCCACGCTTTGGGTCGACGCCAGTGTGAGACATAAGTACATGTCGTGTCACACGAAAATAATGTTAAATGCCACTTTATAGCAGGAAATGTATTTAAATGCAAGGGATATCCTGTCACACCTGCTTTGCACCTTACAAAATTAGAATACATCGTCTCTTGAAATCACTTGCAGATAAGATATTGCAAATAATGTGTTCAGTTAGTAATCTGCGAAATCATTATCGCATTTCGCTTGAGAAATCTTATAGATAAGCAGGTAAATGGCCGAGAACAATAACATAATACTACATGACATTAAAAAGAAGCAACTGTGAAGCCAATGCATCCTAGCCATAGCATTGACAAAGAGCATTTAGCCAGAATTGTCAAACTTTCGCCCACGCACTAACATTATAGAACATCTTTCTTCTTAATTCCTACAAAAGCGGACAGAGCACTTGTAATACAATGATTCTCTTAAAGTGAATCAATAGTTGCATATTAAATGCAACAGTAAAGCTGTCGTCACACGCGGCAGTCACGTTTGCATTTCGCATTCACAATTGCGTGCTGGGCGGGATGCACCCGGCCACTTCCGACAACGGGGGCCAGCCCACGCACTGACTGATGCCCAACGCTGTTCCATTCAGAAAATAACATCACAACTACTCCAAAAACATTTTAATAAAAACTAGGTCAAAGATTAATGCCGGAAAACTAAGGACTTTACTTTTCCAATGGCTTTAAAATTTCTCTTTGGATTGCAATCAGACTCTAATGCTGATCTGAAGATCGAAGAAAAGTTCTGTGGTGTTAAGGTAAAAGGGGATAAGTCATAAATATTGAAAAACGACTTATTTGCATAATTCGATACTAAACATTAAAATCTATTAAGGTAAAAAGGAGATAAGTCAGTATTTGTGTTACAATTTCGTACAACTCAAATTGCAAATCCAGTTTAGTCAGGAAACAGCAAAATACTAAAAGGGTTTAAAGAGTTAAGTTTACTCATCTCATTGTTGTGTTTATGACTTATCCCCTTTTACCTTAACACCACAGAATTGTCGTTTCATGCAAACTTAAAGCGTCCAAAGGAAATTAACATTACGGTGGCTAACTGGCCGCAAGCTATAGGTATGACGCAGCAATAGGTCAGGCTTAGTTAAAGCTTTTGAATTGTCGCAACCTTTCATACCACAATGTAGCTGATGTGATATGCGATTCCAAAACCACTATTAAATTATTATCCGTTTCGAGGACATGGGCCCTGACTCTCCTCTCCGCCGACGAACTATCCTCAAGCACATGCAAGCAGATCCCATATTCTGTCAGCTACGGACCTTCACTTTATCTCATTTGAAAATATGAGTTCTTTTATAATATTTCGGGTTGGATTGTGTTTTGGTAGCGGTTATCTGCTACCACAGCCGCTTCCACAACATCTTCAATTAATCTCTACTTTTTGTTTAAATCCATCCCTTTAAAAGAACATCTAACCCCATACATCGTACTTCGTCACCTCAGGCGTCTACATAACCCTTTGTCTTGGCTATAAGCAAAACACATCAAATAGGTGCTGTGTAGAGCATAGACTTAAAATCCCGGATATTAATGGGGCGGCACCTAGTCTCTTCCCGTGGGAGGCTTAATAGGCGATTAAGGAATTATATCAGGTGAATGAATAGCAGCATCCGCCTACATAATGCGAACTTACTAAAGGTCCTTTGAAGGTAGTTTGATAGAGGAGAAAGGCAGTCGCTTAATGTAGACCAAAAACTAGAGAAATGATTTAAAGCCCCATCTAAAGCGGCTGTTACACAAGGAGAGTTTCTCGCACGCAAGCGGCGATTTCTTCGAGGCAATAATATGGTCGCCTAGTGTAAACAACAGCCCCGAGCTTCGCCTCTCGAATACAATTATCGCTACTTAAACTCCCCTTAACACAAATGTTTTACACCAGTTTTTTATTGCATAATGGACCACAGCAACAGTTACAAGTAAGCTTAGATTAAGATTAGAAGGTGGTGTGTAGAAAATAATAACAATAAAAGAAAACGACGATAAGTTAAACGTTTATAAATAGTGTTGCTATTTAATAAAAACAAATTTACAATCTTTATGATTATGATTTGATTACGCAAGTGTAACAATGGGATAATTATTTCGTTATTTATTATACATGGGAAATGATTGGTTTCACTTATGGCTTACTCTTTGTTAGTTGCTGCTTTTGTTCCAAGTTTTATGTAACTGTTAAGTAGCAACATCGCAAGCTGAGAGAACTTTAAGTCTTAACGTCTTTTACGAAATATCATGGTAACCAACTCTTGAAAGAGATTTCAAGCCACTATTGTATAATTTTGTAGAGCTTAACCTAGAACTAATACTTCTACTCGCTTAATCTCGTCTAATAACTTTGACTTTAACAAATTCCAATGTATTTAGAAACGGCGTTTCAGAGTCAACAGTATTATCATCAATATAGACAGTAAATTTATACTCGCAGGAAATCACAAGCCGTATCTAGATAAATAAACACAAAACACAAAATAATAGGTCTATACGTGTGAAAATTTTCCCATGGGTATGCAACTTGTCGATAATAATGCGGGTCAAACAACAATCCACTCATAACCGACCGCATTAAAAGCTTTCTTTTATTAATATTTTCTAATACAGCAAGAACTGTGACGTAAGCAATAATGCCCAAAGAATGATGGTGATGCGATATACAGAACCGGTGTAATGACATCGTACGTTAAACAATGCCCTCTAAGTATGGTGGATATACTTAATTACCGATCCTACAGAACTCAATAGAAGGGTTATGAACTAAACAGTAGTCCGGACATAATAGGTTCTTCTAAGTGATTCTTTTGTGAGGTACGTAGGAGTTCTAGCCAGTAATTGGTGGCGTGCCACATACTTATAAAGTCATCGTGGGAAAATCTTCAGCGATACGGAAAAGCATGGGAAACTTATCGAGATAGACTGCGGGACATTGAAATCGATAATCGAATGAGTTTCTTATTATTGTCCTGCCGTGAATATTCGTGCAAGTTAAAATGTAGAAGTTCTTGATCGTATTAATATAATACTTAAAAAGGTAGCTTCGCTGTACTCTATGAGACTCAATCAGACTGAATAAACGCAGGTAAGAAACCCTTTTCTCGATAATTACTGCTGCTATTAAAGGACTTCTAGTCGAGTTTAGGAGGCCCTAATCTGGGCAAAAATCTCTCATCAATCAAAAAAATCTACATGAAAAGACAATATTGAAGAACAAAGGCGCCAAAATATAACCCTTAAGTTTTCTCAAGATCTTAACCGTGTCACCGCAGAGCTTTAATATACGCTTTACAATTAAACACCTTAGCCGTTTAAGGATATAGAATTTATGGTTTGTTTTGTGGCACCCGATTCAGCAGGAATCTCAATTACGAAACGAGACAGTATCTGAACGCCACATCTAATCATCGTGATTTTATGATCTTTCTTTGAAAGTTCAATGCACCAGATAATTTTCACCGTATCTATTTAGAAATTGATCATAAAAGGACTACTTAGCTGCTATCGGTAGGACAAAATGTGTGAAACAAAAGCATATGTGAATTAAGATATTTTAATTAATTTACCTTGCGATACATAAATAAACACGATACTTACCACCACAGTAAATATAAATAATCAAGGTTCGGCTTGAAATGCGCTGTGGGTGCACAAACGTTTTAAATTAATACAGTGACCAGTAATGTCTACACAATAAGGTGCTAATTCGGAAGTGGCAAGTTAACGTTTAAATACAGTTCATTAACATGGGTCTGGAAGCAAGGTCATTCAGTACATATAAGCGAAGTTATTTCGTGTCGTGGTGACGTGTAGAATTTGCAAATTGTCAATCTTCCTCAAAAGTCTTACTGAGTTCGAACTGAATTCATTTGTGGATTCTAAAACGTGAAGCTATTGCGTTAGTTAGTTCGGCACTTCGTGTATTTGTTACGGGTTTCTAGGGTGAATTTTGTATTCTGATTAATGGTAAGCTTAGGGTTAAAGCTTGTTGTACTGCAAATATTTGTAGCCCGAACATTGACATAAGTGGGATACCAATTGAACCAGCGTAAAGTGTTTAACGTATTCAAGTGTATTATTATGTTTGGCAACTCTCCAGGTTTAATTTTAGCCATTATTCCATTTAAATATAATGGTAGAATAACATTCGAGTTTGTGTAAAAAGTTTTCAATGTATGTTAGGCTGCGACGTTCAAGTTTCTCATCAATATCGTTGAAGGAGATGAGAAGACCATCTGTTGTGTTGTTGACGTGACTTATAGTTTGTAGGACAACGACCGGTGGTGTTGAATCGCAGAGCCATAACCACCCAAATACCGCGTGGCTTAGTACTGAACCTTCAACGGTTGACTTGATATTGATGTTTAATTGAATCGCAAATTATGAAACAGATTTATAAACAACGCTACAAGCAAATGCGTGAAGTATAGCAAGTTACACTAATTAATAGAACACAAAAGTGTATTGTGATACTGCGATAATAAATAAATGGGTCGATATAAGAACTGTTTGTATGCATTAATGTACATACAAGCGTACGTAGCGCATACGAGATCATAATTTGAAATGGCAACACATGATATGATAAGATACAGCTATAATAGGTACTATAGTGGGTGAAGGCTAGTAGTGTTTTGTATTTGCAATTTTTATTATATCTCTTTGATAACACGTCGCTGTCGTCTGGTTATCGCACTTGTGATAAACGGAATTAGGTGCATATTTCTGTAGCACGGAAGGAGAATCTTTACAAGGTCAATTGAATAGATAATTATCAAGTTTATGATAATTACTTTAAAAGTCTGAACGTCCTCCGTTGAACCGCAAGAATTGTCTTGAAAATGCGTTCTGTTCTTTTTGCCGTGGGGTTAGATTTTGAAAAGCATTTTAGATGCTATTGATTGAATGCATGACATTACAAAAGCCATTCTAGTGGGACTTGGCATATTAGATTTAGCTCTAGGCTCAATTCGAAGAACAATTTCAATTAGTTTTTTCTTCAGCAGCGGTTTAGTAATTTAAATAATTTATTAGATACTTATTTAAACGAATACAAATGAATGTATACTAAACTTATCTGTTTCTTTAAATCATTAAAAAAAATGCGTTACTCGATTCTAAAAAGCTACTTTTTCAATTTTGTGTAAACTGGTCAACTCTGATGACTAATGGACATAGTAATCTATCACTATTTCCAAGATTAGGTAGAAATACAAAAAATTGGGGTCAAGATAAGGAACAAACTTCGTTATCAATACAACACCAACCTCTGAACTTTTTATCCTTACAAAGACTGGCCACGGTCTTCTAAATATTAAATTATGGTAAGAAATAAATATTATTATTATTCTTTTGTAAAAGAAGCCTAAGCGAAAGTCTGCTGGAAGAAATTTTTAAGAAATAAGCAGTAGGTACCTTTGTACTCAATACTAATATGTCGTATCTGTATCTGTTTTACTGTGTGCATAATAATAAAAGAAATAAATAAAAACCCGTGACCTGTTTCTGGTTTTCTACTTTTAAAAGCTATGACGTCAAAAGGATAGGCCAAATCCAGTTGTTTGACACAATTCGTTGGCAAATATGGCGAATACGGAAATCAATATCACACTCAGACACACGTCATAGCAATTAAAGTTTTGTTGTTATAATAATTATAAATTAATGTGTACAATTGACAATTACTTATGGTTATGGGCTAACTCTGAAAAAAACCAGTGACTAAACACGAAACAACTAAGTACTTACTTAAGTTATTAATTAATTAAATTTGATTCAATAGACAGACACTAGGTTCAGGTCGGTCATATCATCAATGTATGTAGGTGGGGGTACATATTCATCTAAGTCAATTTTATTCATTGAGGTTAATAATAATACATATTGTAGAATGTAATTTTCTTTGTGTTTCTTGTTAATTTTCATGCAGAGGTCTTCCAACAACTAATCTGTTATTTACGTCGAATTAATAATAAAAATAAATAGTTTTATTTGGGACAACATAGGAACCATTTTTGTTAGTACCTACACGCCTCAGATACTACAACTTATACACTAGGATTAGTAACAAAATATAAAGGCAAATAGGTTAGTGAGCCATGTACTTGCGAGGCATTTCATGCGGACAATGATTCCGCATGAGGTGCCTCAGCACAGAAGCTCTCGGGTCCTCAGCCACGACTTTCAAGATGATATTGCTACTATAATTAAGTGTCATCCGTTTAATTTGAATCTGGACTTCTTTAATATTGGAATAATATCTTATCTGACCACCACGGGAATATCAGAAAATGTGATCACCAATTGTTCTACCAATCCTGGTAATAGTTAACTAATTAATTAATGTAATAAACAACAACTTTCCCTTAATCTGAATAACTAGGTACGAGCAGTGGATTTTACAGATTGATAATAATATGATACAGCTGTCATCATAACAGTGTTTGATATAAATAATGAATCAAGTAAGCCGTTTATCAGAATAATTTTTGACTAACTAAAATCCACACAAACGTAAATATAAAACATTATCTTTCTTATTATCAGCATCACCGAAATATGCCAAAATAATTATATAATTTTAATAAAATAATCGACAACTTTGTTTTCGTAGTCCCGAGTCTTATCTAAAACCAGATATAAAATGAAATAATAAGCAATTAGAATATTATTAAAGTATTGGTCATTCAATAGTACCGACTACGTCACGACAATTCATTACTTTGCCAGTGTGCCCAGTTGGATAAAATAATCTATTATCGCAGATTTATTCTTCGTTCGTCCTGAAGTTTTGTCCCACGTTCCAAAAAAATCTTAGTTTGTCCCATATCTGATATCACTATTGAAGTTGTGCTTCGTCCCAAATTACCTGTACTTTAAACTTTAAAGGTACAGTTAACAAAAAAAAGTACATATTTGAAATGTTTTAAACAATAATTGAATAATAAAACAATTCTAAACATTTAGGCATCAATCATCTTATCATAACTTACTACAGTTTAAATAATTATACAGAACAGTCAGATCTGTAATAAACAATATTTAAGACATTATAATTTTAATTACTGAAAAATTTACCGATCAACAATTAAATGAGAGTATCAAAACAAAGGTTACAAAAAACAATATTTTTTTAAATTTCAAAAACACCATGCACCGTTTAAAATAAAATGAACAACCAGTACCTAACCTACTAACGAAAAGTCGTTTATTTTATTTTATTATTACACAATCACGGCTAGAACAAGCATTTAAAAAATCAACATTCATAAATAAAAATTGGATTAACAGTAAACCAAGAGATATAGAAAACGTCTAACACAAATAGTTGATTGATGTTAAATATTTAATATTACGTAACCCTTTTTTGCCGATTGAACAAAAAAGTAATTTTGGCTTATACAAAAAAAATATGGGCCGTAGAAGGAATATATAAGAGAATAAAATAATTAAAATTATATTTTGGGACGAAGGAAGCATATTGTTTGGGACGACCCAGGATTTTTTTATGTAGGACAAATTCAGTGGGACAAACGAAGAATAAATCTTATCGCATCCTCAATGGCAAACCGGGTTACCGACCGTCTTCATGCGCACGGGCATCATTCGCTCTCGTAATTTGGCGACTGTCCGGCTAGTTCAATGGAAGCAGGCATCGCTCAATGATAAATATTTACAAAGCATCTTTCTTTAAAAGGGTTTCTTATAACATTTTTGTTAGAAGTTTAACCGAACATTTTTCGTTTCGTCAAATTGGTCCTTGAACACTTTTATAATTGGCAACCCTAGTCGCAGTACCGCGCCGATACCTCAAGCCGGCGCGTACGCATAATGTCGTTAGGGGATTATTTTTTAATCCAATTATACAGTAAGATCTCAAAATAAATGGCAGAAGCAATGAATACGTCGTGACCGACAAATAGTGGCCGACATCACTAGGATAAAACTAGACGGGTTTATTGAGAAGGTTATATATCTATCTACTGTTATTACTGTATCTTTAAGCTATGTTTAAATTTATTTATGGTACACCTGCAGAAGCGAAGCAGAATAGTTGTTAATATAAAGGTTCTCTAACAGATTTGGCGTACAGGAATTTGCTCCAGCGGTTTGCGTACATGCAGACAACATTCTGATAATCAGCCAACCTTGCCACGACAACCTTCAGCATTGTAGGTGTAATTCTGACATGACCATAAAGCCCAATAAAGATCACAAGCATTGATTACTCGGAAGACTGACTCATTTCAATATTGTTGACTCATTATTCATACATCACGCGCGAAATAAACGCGATATGATCCACATCTTTGATAGTCGCCATCATAATGAATCTATTAATACTCTTGAAGGGGAAAGTTTTTGTTTGTTACACCATACTATGATATGAATACCGTAATATCAGCTTGGAAACGTCAACTGGGCCATGAGGATGCTTAATTTTAAGCACAAACTTATACTCTTGCTACAGGAACGGCTGCATGAAAATATGTGTACAGTCGACTCTCGTTAATTCAAACCTGCGATAAGTAATTCGAACCTCTCTATAATTCAAAGTTATCACGAGTTCCCTACAAAATGTCTTTATAATTCGAACTAAATCAATACATTTTTTATGCACTTGGTAATTCAAACGAAAAAATCATTGCTATATAACAAAACGACGCGTTAATTCGAACTCATCGGCGTCCAACACTCGACAATTCAAAGGCGGAGAGGCGGAAAGATCGGAAAAACTTAAAGTGATAGGAAAAGCAATGAAACCGCGATGTTTCATTGCATCATTAAATTTCGAACTATTTGATATTTCAAAAACTCTATAATTCGTAATATTTTAAGAGTCCCTCGAGTTTCGAATTACCGAGAGTCGACTGCATATGCAAATTCAAATCGCTCTGCAAAAAAAAATTGTTGTTCACAAGAAGAATACAAGAATGACATCCTTTGGTTAAGGTAAGTTCTTTGTACAGGAGATACAAAGATAATTTGATACGAAGATATTCACTCATGGTTTTCACATTCGAAGAATGTTAATCCAAATCCACAAGATCTTTATGAAAACTTTAATAAAGTGTAGTAACCTAGCAAAATGTCCTCTGGTTGTGAAAGGAAACTGGACATGAAACGACCTACCTCAGGTTCTGATGAATATGAATTTAACATCAATTCCATTCATTCCGCATAACGAAGCTAATCCGATAATTCGCCGGTTGCGATTGCAAGACAATCGTTTATAGTCGAAAACAGGATCTATTTGTTTGTCTATTACGATCGCTTCTTGATCGGTTACCAGCACACTGGTCGCTTTGTTCACATTGTGCATTACTTGTTCTCCTTAAGTTTAATTGTTACACAAAAACGTTGATAGGAAATTAAAGCTGATGAAATCACGCTTTGGGAAGATCAAGATGGGGGAGAATTACTTGGAAGGTGGAATAAAATTATACAGTTTTTTTTCTGGTAGGTAGATACAGGCCATAAGGTGATGTTGAACCCCCATACGTTACTTCCTGCAGTGTAAGTCTATTCGAGTGCAGGTCGCCTTTGGAAATAATAAGAAATCAAAACGTATTTCTTGTTACACTTGATTATCCTGCTATTCTGCGAAAATTCCAAACGAAACTTTTCTCTCTACAATCTTTTATTAAAACACAAGATTGTTCTCAGTAACGTCACAATAATTTATGTAGAGACAGCCAACTTTAATAAGCTCAAACGAAAAAGTTCATTACATCGGATATCAATTTAAGTAATATCCAATTTGGACCAAATATTCTTTAGAATGGGATGTTAGGCAGACCGAATTTAAAAGTGCTCATTTCTATTCACAAAGTAATAACGGACTGATGAAATATAACTAATAATAAATACTAATAACTAATTCGACAACTTAATAAGATGTAGGACACATGATATTAAAAAAGGCCCCTTATGAAACCGTAAGACAATCTACTAGCATTCCATAAGCGCCTGACAAAGCAACGCAAGTAATAGCTAATGAATGACACGCAAGGGGTAACTCGGACAAATTAAATACACCACGTATTTTTACAAATGATCATCAATAATTGGGTACACATAAAATAGTCGTATAACATCACGGACGGAGGAAGGAGTGCGACCTTTCACTTTCTCTAAAGTATGCGACCGCTCAGGTTTTTGCAATGTCAAGCTATGCAATGAAAAAATGATCGTAGAAATGCCGTTAGCAACAGATACCTGGAATAAAATATTTGAGTCATCTTGCAAATTGCAATGATACGAATACGAATCTTCAATAGGATTGAGAACAATGCCAAGAAAAACGTTAATGGATTGGCAAAATGGCCTAATAAAGGTTTGGCCATGTCTTAAATGCTCCTACAAGCTGGCGCGACACGCGACGCGAATCGCACGCGACATAAAGGCAAGCTTCGACACGCGACAGGCGGTGTCTTTGTGTCGCGTCGCGTGTCGCGCCTGTTTGTAGGAGCCTTTACACAATGGACGGATAAGAACGAATTAATGAAAGATGTTTCGCTTAAAATTAAAAACGTAGTGTCTTTATCCGCATAATTCAAAATTCCACACGTGACGCCGCGCCGTACAGACATGATCGCGGTACAGCCATAAAGCTACCTATACACTCACGAAGAACGATTCCATCTCAAACGATTAATTTACTTCTCTTCCTGCCACGGTAATTGACAGGACTTCACATGGCATACAATAACGCATATTTAATTATAAGGAAAGTAGTCGTAAATTATTAACCATTCCTATTGCAGTGACATCCTTTGTTATTTCCAACCTGTCGCATCATTATGTAGGCAGGATCGAATAATTGAGTGAAATAATCGGTTAAGCCTTAAGTTCGTCGTAACGAGGGAGTTAACGAGTTAGGTTTGAAAGGGAATTAGGACGCAACATTTGTATAGCACTGTTCCAAACACATAATTATGGAGAGACAAATTCCCGGTTTGTTTATTTTAAGACGACTCTGTCACTAAACGCGTGTCAAATAACGGTCCCTCAGTTCCACGCCCGTCGACATCCTGAAACTATTAATTCAACCTCCCACCGATAAATCAGCCGCGACGAGCGATGAATATAATGTATCCCCAACTAACCAACAATTTATAGGGCGCAAAGTGTTAACAGCTTCTTTAATATTTCCACATTTCTAGTAACTAAGCAATGCTGGTAAAGTTTAGGTGCTATCATATTAATAGCTTCCGGCATTCGTTCACTCAAGGATTAAGATACAACCCTCATCTCGGTTTAAAATAAACGTGGGTAAAAAACTAGGTCAGCGTTTATTTAAAAAATGATCAATTATCTTGTTTTCCCTACCATTGTGATGTTTTTTTTTTTTACGTAGAATAGGTTTTGTTGCATACAAAGCTTTTTAAATTAAGAGTCAGTACAAAGTCGTGACAAGACTTAATTGCAAGTTACGTTTATGTGCGTCAATAGAAAAGTGAAATCGAAGGCGCTTAAACGTGTAAAGTACAAAATAGAGCACTTTGTTTCCCAACATGAGTTATCAAACACAATAGGGTTACATAATGACGCTTAAACTAAGGGCAAAGGGTAGAGAGTATTGTATTAAAATAGGGCCATTATTAAAACTTAACAGATGCTTTAATACAGACATTTATTAATGTAACCTTTTTAAAGACAATACTCGCAATTAGTGAACGTAAAACTGTTTATGAACACTAATATGAGAAAATAGCACACCCAATTAGCGTAGTACGACCTAACATCGACAAAAAAACTTAATCATTCAGATGGAAACGGACTGGTTTAACAACAAACCAGTGAACAAAGGTCAATACATTGTGTTATAGTGTTAGACTCAATCGAGCACTAGAAAAACAGCCAACCGGACGCACGAGACGACCGGCTCCTAAAGCCTAGTACAGATTACACTAGTTTATTATTCGAGTGGCGGATACTCTAGCAACTAAACCCCGGACCGGCTACAATGTGCCGAATATAGTACGAAAGAAAATGCATAGCACTTTCTATTGTAACATCCGACACTTTTAAGGTGGGATCTTATTTCTATTCAAGAAACATCTTGGGGTCGGTTCGGGTTTCTTGGGTTGCCGTTAAACATGCAAGAGTGACTAAATAAAATATTGGCTGAAGTATTTCAACAGCACCGTTCTGAACTAGGCTTAAATCCTTCCATGGAAACCGATGCGACTCAAAGAATTTTACTTTCACCGAGGTGTTACGAGTCGTACCTCGGTCGCGGGTCGCGGATTCATAATCCAAATAGATAACAAAATAACACTCAAAGTTAAGCGACAAGCAAAAATAGGGACAGATTTATTTAAACAATAGCAGAATGCAGTGGTTGTCTATGACGACTATAAGATAAGTAAAGGACCTTATCACAAGACAAAAGAGACATCGTGAGTGGAAACTAAACAGGATAACCAACAAAGTGTAGGATGATACGTCAATAAAAGCACATATTCAAAATTAATCATGGGGATTGTGGCTTCGTAATAACAGCGGCACGGGTCGATCGATCAGGTTAAGCTGCGGTTGGTCCGTGGATGGGTGACCAGCTTTACATACCAAGACCCCTCCGTGCCTTGAAAAGCACGTTAAGCTGTTGGTCCCGGCTGTCATTCGTGGTCAAAGTCAAAGTCAAAGCATTTATTTCAAATAGGCACATAAAAGGCACTTTTGAACGTCAACATTTACATTTAAATAGAATTGATTCTAGTCGCCCCTTCCAAAAGGTAGTTTCGTATGGAGACTTCAGGTGGACTTGGGGTGGATCTTTGACAGTCGTTACGTGTCGTCAGAAGCCCGAAAGTCTGACAACCAGTCTTACCAAGGGGTATTGTATTACCCAGTAACTGGGATGTGGAGGTCAGATAGGCAGTCGCTCCATGTAAAATACTAGTATTCAACTGCATCCGGTTATACTGGAAGCCGACCCCAACTTAGTTGGGAGAAGGCTATGGCAGATGATGATTCCGAATTAATTAATTATGTAAACTCCTGTAATCTCGTAAAATGTCCGTAAATAAAAAATGTAACATAGGTACTTGTTTCTGTTCAAAACATGATAACGTAAGCTTGAGTTCAAGATTAATTCGCAAGCAAGATAAATTAACCGGATACGTTACTCATAAGTAGGTACCTAGCTAAATATTTGATACAAAGAACCACTGGGATACACCAAAAGCTTTGAATAAGTAACCATTTAAAAGTAGGTTAATGTTTTAATCAATAATCTACTTATCTACGATAATATCATGTGAATTATATCAAAAGCTCGGAATATTTCTAGGGACATTTTTCTAATCCGTTAATGACATAAAAATTAAATTGTTCTGTTTATGACTTGATAAAATATAGTTAGTAATATTGACTAAAGTTAACCAAGAAAACTGAGAAAACTCATATTTTTAAGAGAGTTCTTATAAATTCCAGAAATAACTTACTGTTGGTAACACAATTCGTGGCATTGAGAAACGCCCTAACTTCTGGATTTAGAACCATTGTGAAAATTAATTACATTTGTTGATAACTTTGCGAAGTTAGAAGGACCAGCATTAAAATAGACTCCACGTGTAGCGATACTTTATTTATTGTCAGTCAGGGAAATTAATTGTTAAGCAAAGTGACATTTAAATAACTGCCAAAGAATGGGCATTTATGCTTTGAATATTACGGACAATTTCAGATGGTAAGTCAAATAATCTGAAGTCAATAATTCCCTGACTACGTCCGGCGCAACCTAGATCGTCAACCCAGCGCTACCACCTTGCCGAACGACTGATTTCCATTGATCCAGTATCTGATTCCAGGCCCTGCAGTCTCGAGTCTCGACATAGTTAGCAATCGTTTTCGGTTGCTAAGTCATATCAATCCAGGCCCTGCAGTCTCGACATAGTTAGCAATCGTTTTCGGTTGCTTAGTCCTAACAATCCAGATGTAACGATATTTGGTGGTCTCCACACTCAAATTTACTGGTATTTTAGGTAGGTACCGGTAGGTAACAACCGATAAATTTGAGTGTCGAGACTACCAAACATTTACATCAACATTTACATCTGGATTGTTAGGACTTAGCAACCGAAAACGATTGCTAACTATGTCGAGACTGCAGGCCCAGATGTAACGATATTTGGTAGTCTCGACACTCAAGTTTATCGGTTGTTACCTACCAGTACCTACCTAAAATACCGGAAACAACCGATAAATTTGAGTGTGGGGACTACCAAATATCGTTACATCTGGATTGTTAGGAATTAGCAACCGAAAACGATTGCTAACTATGTCGAGACTGCAGCGCCAGCGCTAGAATAATGGGGGCTACATTCTCAAGCAAGAAATCCGTAGTTTCACCCGAAGGTGGGCGTTTCCTACTCTGCATGACATTCGGACATAAGAATAGTTCTGGGCGCGAACTAACAATGAATGACAACCCGATTTGACAGCTGTCCTTATCCCCGAAGTGTTTTTGCCCGACCGAAATAATTAATTCACTTGGAGTAGGGTTAATTCCGAAGTATCGAACCACTTTCGCACGGGCCCGTATCTTCGTTGATGGACTTAAGAGTGTAGGCCACCAGAAATTCTGGATCAATATTTGGCCAAAGCTCTTTTCCATCCAGTCCAGCATCCAGTATCGAGCGCTAGTTTTGAATAGAGCAGCCGCTAATATTATGTTCACCACAGCGTTTTAAGCACTACTCATGTTCGTTCGAAAACGTGAAAAGGACACTTTATACCTGGCCCTGCAGTCTCGACATAGTTAGCAATATTTTTCGGTTGCTAAGTCCTAACAATCCAGATTTAAATGTTGATGTAAATGTTTGGTAGTCTCGACACTCAAATTTATCGGTTGTTACCTACCGGTACCTTCCTAAAATACCAGTAACAACCGATAAATTTGAGTGTGGAGACCACCAAATATCGTTACATCTGGATTGTTAGGACTTAGCAACCGAAAACGATTGCTAACTATGTCGAGACTGCAGGGCCAGGTTTGTTAATTGAGAATTTGACGTCTTGTCAAACTCTCCTTTGGCATTATTTAAGGCGATTTTTTCAATCTAGCCCGCGAAAATCATAATTCCTTACGTTTTTTTACAACGAAATCGAAAGTTCACGGCCGTCGCTGTAACTGATGCTAACGTAGAGTATAAAAAGACGTCAAATTCTCGAAAAAACACATAAATACATACACAAACGCGCGCCTTCTTCCTATGGGAGTGGGTAGAAAATACAGAACGTCACCTGCTACGATCCTTACATACTCCTTTTGACTCGTTTACGTTCATACATCTGGCCATACACGCCGGTTACGAGTACTACACACTGACCATTCTGAAGAACATCAACAATAAGGTCACTATATGTCCTCTTAAGGCGTCCCGTCCCGGCGTTTCCCCCACATCTGCTTTGTAAATACCTTTTGTTAGTCGCCTTTCATTCATCCTCTCAACATGACCAAACCATCTAAGCATACCCTTTTCACTGTGTCACTACATCTTCTTTTAAACCGCAATGTCGCCCTTATCACATAATTCATCAGCCTATCATTCATAGTCACACCACTCATGCTTCGAAACGTATTTCCACAATATTTATTCCACTTTCAGGTGCTTGTTTTGCCACACCCAATATTCACTTCCATACATAAGTGTAGGCACCAGCACACCATTGTGAACAGCCAGTCGAAAAAACAACGTACAACTTCAATTTTAAAATACTGGTATTCAGCTGCATACGGTTAGACTGGAAGCCAACCACAACACAGTTGGGAAAAGGCTAGGTAGATTTTGTGTGGCGATACTTTAATTAATATAGGTACGTCCGACGCAACCCAGTCAGTCAGCCCCGCTTCCACCGTGCTGAACGGCTGAATTACAAACTCAAAGCATTTATTTCAAATAAACCAATTAAGTACAGGCACTTTTGAATTGTCAAGGGGTCGGTCAGTCAGAAAGATGAAGCTAGTTGCCCATTCCAAAGCGTAGTAGGTCCCTATGGAGAAGAACGGGCAAGAAACTCCATGGACACTCTTTTAAATCAAAATATTGTTACAAAAAAATGGTTACATCGTTCATGATGTAATTATACATGTGAGAACGATGTAGAAAGACGTGCACGTTAAAAGCGTCCGTAATAAAAAGATAAAAACAATTATTGAATTAAAATAAGCCGTGGCTGCTAAGAAATTACCAGTGCCTACTGACGGCGCCCGTTTACGAACATGACGTATGGATCAGCACCATTCAGCTCAACCATTTTGAAGGGAACTCAATGATCCATTGATACATTGATCCAGTATCTGATTTCTGGATCAATATTTGGCCAAAGCTCTTTTCAATCCAGTCCAACATCCAGTATCCAGCGCTGGTTTTGAATACAGCAACCGCTAATAATTATTATGTACACCACAGCGTTTTAAGCACTACTCATGTTCGTTCGGAAACGAGAAAAGGAGACTTTATCGGGGTAATTGTTTAATACACTAACAGTAGCAATGGCTTTCACTTTGACAGCCACATTCATTCAACCACAGTGATTGAAAGTGTGTTACGCAATTAGGGTGCCGGTTTAAATTGAGAATTTGACGCGTGTCAAACTCTACGTTGGCATTCTTTGCCGGCCGCGAAGTCAGATTTCGTTGCAAAAAAACCTAAGAAATTTTTATTTTGTCGGTCTACATTGAAAGAGTCACCTTAAATCATCCTAAATTAGTTTGACATAATATTCCAAACTTCAAATTGTCAAATTCTGAAACCCGATGTTAGGCGATAGTTGAATAATGATGGCATTGATCATGAAACAAGAAGGCCTCAACAAGTTCCCACATCTGAACTATAATGTTGTTTGGTAAGACAGAAATAATGGAATTTCTTTCCAAATGAGCGTTTGTTCCCGGCGGTAACTTACTTAGTTTATTAATTAAGTTGTTCGCGATCTGGACTGCTTACTTCTGTGTTTAACTCCAAGTTTTGTTCTATACCTCGCTATGTTATTATTTCATATCTTTTAACTTTAACTAACTTAGTTTTATAGACTAAATTATAATTAGTTTAAAGTTATCATAAACATTCATAGATTGTCCTTCTATCGAATTTTGCGTGTGTTACCAAGTCCATAACAGAAACGCAATTTTTTATTAATTCCTGCGCAAATATGTCATTCGTAATTTTTAGCCCTAAATAGGTACCTACATCGATCACTAATTGTTAGTGATCGATGCCTAAATATTAAGAAATTGCTTTCTCTAGCCTCTTAACAATATTATTTGCTTACAACGAGCAACTTGTCTAAAACCAACTCGTGGATTTTAAATGACAGACACACGACAGCTAACGGACGAACCATTTTTTGAGCCATAAAAATACCGTAATAATGTCTTCACATAGCTA
The DNA here is from genome assembly GCA_937001585.2 of Brachylomia viminalis. Classification (NCBI taxonomy): domain Eukaryota; kingdom Metazoa; phylum Arthropoda; class Insecta; order Lepidoptera; family Noctuidae; genus Brachylomia; species Brachylomia viminalis. The sequence continues at coordinate 23,802,235 of OW443294.2, read as the reverse complement.
ATATTTCACGTGAGCATTACTACAATCAAGTTCCTTGAAACCAGAGGAAAAATTACAAGTTTTCAATCTTCGGGGGTTGACAAAACAGAGGGGTTCATGAAACCCTGCTGTCGTGAAAGTTAAAACTTTCATTCAAAAATATACCTTCAAACAATCAATGGACCGAAATAGAATGCAATTTCGGCTGTAAGATATAAATAGGGACTCGGTTAGGTTACAGAGAGAAAATAAAACAGAGTTAAAAGGAAGATATAATTTATAAGAGTACCTATCTTGTTAGCAAGTATCGTTTAGGGAAAATCTTTAGGATTTTTTTGCTTTTTGTCAAAGTTATATTTACGGCTATAAAATATTCGTCTTTATTGCAGCATGAAAACTATATTTACTAATGACTAAAAGTATCAACTTAAATACATTTAGGAACTATCCTATAAAAGTGACAAATATGGCCGGCGCGGCATTAAGTATTTTAGGTAAATTCGTGCAATAAAAATGAAGTTACTCCCGGTCGTAATTCCCGGAAATATTAGGAGGGTAGCACACTCGATAGGGATTGATAGATAGAATATTGATTAATAATTTCGGAGCTGTTAAAATTTTATAGCATCACTTACCGTTAAATAAGTGAAATGGTTCTATTTGAACTGAACTAACTTAGGGGGCCGACACAACTTGCAATAAATAGTTTGTAGTTGTTTCTTAATCGCATAGGCGTCATCACTCATCATTATGCCGATAATATTGCATTTTAAATCATCTTGGACAAAAAAATACTGCCATTAGGCGTTTTTAGACGGCCAAATACTCATTTTTGTACTCACAGAATTGATTGAAATATTTTCAAGGCTACAGATGTAGACTAGTAAAGATCGTCTTTTAGGCACAGTAACTAAATTATAAGAACTAGGTAGTAACCATTAAAGATACAAAGATAAAAAGTAATCATGTATAAAATTTACGTAAATTATGATTAATCTATAATTTGTATTTAAATATTTAACGAAATAAAAGATAAACAGATTCCGGTTAAATTAACACGCTTATAATGAATACTTTAAAACTCACGTGACTTTGACGTGAACAAATAGGGATAAAGTGTATGAAAAAATGATTACACCGCGGAGACTTCATAAGAATTGTTTAAGCAATTCAAGGGACAAATAAAGGAAATTATTTGGCAAATAAAACGTTTTCCTTTCACGTGTTTAACTTGACAAACATGTACGTTAACGTGACAGCAGTAAAGTTCAAATGTCAACACATTTTTCTGCCATTTTCGCCGAAACGTGTCTGACTTATTTATTCCCCTTACAAAAACTGACTTACACTCCATGGTGAAGCGTGCGCGCTCAAATACAAGCACGTTATCAGATACTTTATTAAATTCGCCCTCTATTCTATCAAATATCATAAACGCGATAGTAAGTGTGTCTGTTTAGTCTTATCTTTGTCTGTATTTAGCCTTTTCACGCCTTAACGGATTTGTATGGGTCATGACCTGTGTTAAGACATAAGATACATTTCACCCCGGTAGGTAGTTCGAGCAAAACCGCGGGCAAAATCCATAGGTTCTATAGTAAAGTCCATATTGTCCCACAGCAGGGCAAAGGACAAAGGATTTTGCGATACTAAGGACAAGTCTTTATTTAAGAAGGTCAACTATGAATCATTCTATAAGACCATAGTCTCTACTAGCGTTATTTTCAGATATAAATAAATGGGCTCCTGTACAAACGGAATCAGCTGCTGGTACTAAATACGCGCCAAAAACACAAAGGGTGGAGTTGACCTGACATTTATTGTGGCATGTCATACTTACCGCAAGCGCATGGCGTCTGCTTTCATATAACATAATTATCCCCTTCAGATGTTTTGAACTATGCTTCGATCGAATAAATTTTAGCAATGCATTAAGTATTTGAGAGAGGACAGGCCTATGTCCAGCAGTGGAATCCAACAGCTGCTATGCTATACAGTAAACCCAGCGAGACGAGATAAAGAATGTAAACAAACTTTTAGGGGTTCATAACATTTTAATTTGAAGAAAGTTTATTTCGTGGTGAATTGATATCTTTCAAATGTTGTTTAGAGCTGTGAGGCTGCGGTTCCATAATTAAAATCAACAACCACTCACAATAACTGTCAAAATCAACAAGAAAAACTAAACAGTACGGAAACGAAAAAATATGTATCACTTCGAACGCAATCTAAACAGGAATGAACCGGACGGACCAAATGTTGATAGCTGCTGTACCGACCGCTATCCTGTACCACGAATCACACAACGACAGCAGTCGTCGACCAACTGACGTTAATATTGTATGCGAGAGATAAGGACAGAGATAATCATTGCTTGCTATCGTAATGTAACTCAGTAAAGGTCAGGTTGTTAACATTCTTTATCTCCTCTCGCTGGCCTTACTTTAGGCGAAGTTTATGATAAGATTGATTGTAGTACTTTCGAGTTTATTTATTTGCATCAACCTTTAAAACCATCCATACTAATGTTGTAAATTCTAAAGTAACTCTAGACAAGAGTTACTGCGAATACAGAGACAGCCATGAAAAGGTTGATAGCTTTAAAGGGTGATACAGGCCGTTACCTTTTCACGCCTTAACGGCTGGACAGATTTGGATAAAATTTGGCATGCGGATAGACCATGGCCATTTTTTTTTTTGGGTGGGTAGTCATCAAATAACTTCTCCCGCTCTGGGTAGAGCGGGAGGGCGTGTCAGACTCTTACTGGCTAAAACACACCCGTGTTCCTTCAGTTGCCTGTGCCAGGGGCCACGGTATTCCTCTCGGACTTTCCCGCAACCCTGCCAGGCATCGGCCCTAGCGGACGCCGTCATTGATGCTGACATCTGTTTAAGGCGCGCGTGGAACACAACGCGCCGTCGACCCGGGCCTGGTCTTTATCGAACGGCGAGCTGCCTATTGCTCGCCGTCCGCAAGCCCGCGCCTACGGTGGCCGGGAATCAGCCTGCGATTCCCGACGCCCAGGGTGTCTTCTGCGGCGGCTAGGGGCGTGAGGGCGCGAATTTTGCCTCTCCCTCACGCATTCCGCCTCGGCGGAATGCGTGACGAGGAGGAGGACAAGGAGGTGACGGCTTCCCAGGCCCTCTCGCTCCGTACCATGGCCTGGTCCAAGGCCGGACGCGAGAGATCGCCACCGCCAATCGCCTGCACGAGGACACGGCGGTGCACCGCCGAAGCCGGACAGACCTCCACCGTATGCTCCACCGTGTCCTACATAGAGCATAGCCTGGGTTAGGGCATGGGATTCGACTTCCACGCGGGCGAAGCCGCGAGCAAAACCGCTAGTTTTAATACCGAATTACCGATATTTTGCTTTCGAGCAACATTTGCAAGTTGTATTCGTTGCTCAGTCTATTGTAATGGATTACCTATTAAATAGTCAATTATATTCCACCTATTAACACTTAAGCGACAAAATTACGTATTTATAATCATTCATTTATTTCTGACTACGAACCTGACATTAAACCTTACCGAATCTTAATCACGTAAACTGGTTTTGTGGGATTATGATTCGGTAAGGTTTGATTATTAAATGCACGATATAAGAATAACGAGCAGTGGTGGCCCAGTGGTAACGGCCGCGATATACGAGTTGTAGGTCGTAGGCATGGACCCAGTAAATTATTTCATCACCACTGCTCTCAAAACGGTGAAGGAAAACATCGTGAGGAAACCGGAATGTCCTAGAATCAAAAATTCGAAGACATGTGCCATCCGCCAACCCGCACTGGGCCCGCGTGGTGGATTACGGCCCACTCCCTCTCACTGAGAGGAAGCCTGCGTGCGTGTCCCAGCAGTGGGAACATTATAGGCTGATTATTGATAAGAATAACAAATAGGTATGTTTTTATAAGTGGAGACTTCTGACGTAGAATCACAATAACAACAACAATCAAATGTAAAATAAATCTCCGTTTACTTTTTAGTACCAAGTAAAATATTATTACATTATACAATAATATACAGTCAGTCAAATTAATTGGTTATCAAATTGACACAGTACTTACGCCAATTTTCTGGCAATGAATGTCAGTTGTGATTTAAGAATTTAATTTAATTACTGACAATTTAAGTTGGTAGTCAATTTGCTAAACATCAAATCAACATGTATGATGAACCCTGTTAGGCCAAAGGTTCTTCAAGAGTAAATAGTGAATAATAGCATTTATTTTCTTGGTAATAAGTATTATGAATCGTGCTGTAATTAAATGATTTATCAAGTGCTTCCAGTAACAAGGCGCTTCAGATAATTAGGTATACCGAATCCAACAACGGAGCGCTGCCTGGCTGACTGCACAGAAACCATTAAAAGCATAACATTTCTTACATTTTATGAGCTTAATTATAGACACGTCAATAAAATCAACCGCGAACCGCCAAAATTAACTTCTCTGTTTGTTTTCCAAAAAAAACTTATTACTTAACTGCCATTTTTCCAACTGGTAGATCTTGTAATTTCGTCGAAAATTTCAAAGCAAAGTATTTTACAGGAAGGCATCCCCCAAACACGGAAGGCTCCCATGGCCTGCACCCAGCGAGGGTTAATGAATTGGTTTCCCTTTTCTATTATTAGTTTTAGTTACTCGTTTAAGAAGACGAGACTAATTTAAGGAAAGTAATGAATGTCGATGCAGCGTTCATTGACATGTATCCGTTGCAATCTGTAAGTCTGATACTTTCGCTAAACGAAGGATCGATTCAGCAGAGATTAGATTACCATTCGATGCTTCGGTCAATTTCATTTGTCTGAGCACGTACCTATTACTGCTTATTAGAGCTACAGACAAAATGTTTTGCACATGACTAAGACGCAGTGTTAAATCGTTTGCGTTGCTCATCCAAAAACATAACAAGAATGCTTTGACTGAAAACAACAATCGAATAATTATTTTTAAGTACGCTATGCAAATTGATAGTTCATAATTCACGAAAAAGATACTAGGTATTTATAGCCAGGCGACCTAAAAATAAGGTGCACGCTTAAAAATTCTAATAACATTTAAATGAGCTGAAGATATTTACATTCTTAGTTCAATTATCAGTTCAGGGAATTCTTAATAATGGCAGGGTTCAATAACCCCTCAGGTTTGTTGCTTAATCAAAGCTTTTCAGTTAAGATCCCGTTCGGGAAATTCGTAGAAATTCTCTCCCGTTTTGTTCGAGTTAACTAAATAGTTGTTCTGAACCGGCTTTAAATCTGTTCAAATTTCGTCTCTGACACTCTTTTTGCGACATTAATTAACCGACGTCGTTTATAAGTAGAGTTAGGTATTAACAGCGCTGTTGTTGGGCGTCGTGCCAGCAATCTTAGAGTAAAGATCTTACTCCATTTTCGCTATTTATTGCAATTATTTGCGAATCCCTAGAATGCTCCCCTCTGAACTTGAATGGACGGCTACAATAATACTGTCAAAACTCAGCTCACTGTGTTCGGCTTGATCGTTTGCCTTCAACGGAATTATCAAGCGAGATTAGTTCTAATACGCTACGACATTATTTTGTACTACTTTGAATCTAGAGCAGCAAATATCAGATAAAATTAATTAGAATAGCTAGGTAATATCCGTATGTAAATAATTATCAATTATATTAACGCCACAAGCATAACAATTTAGGCGTGTTTGATAGTAAATTCAGATATATGCCTACAATGTACGTTTTACATCCTGTATTCGGTGGAGTACTAAGAACGTATTGAATTAAGTTTTTTAATTATAGTAGGTACAAGTACTTAATTATTCACGTTAGCCTAATTGCTTTTCAAGTCAGTTAGGCACAAGTGAACGGTGGCTACCTTAATTACCACCAGACCTCATAAATGTACTTTTTTTGCAACTAACCATAATGTACCGAACTTTATGACAGTTGACAATTGACACGAACAGGATAAAAGTTGCCAGCAAAAAAGAAACAGAGTTTAACGACCCCAGGCATTAAAAGGTCGACTAAAAAGTATTTCACCCTAGTGAAGTGGATAGTTTTAAAGTGTCAGTTTCCACGACCGATATATGTTGAAACGTGGCGGATGATCGATGTTCCCTCTCGCGGCTGCGATGGCCGAGGGATCGGGAGGGTGGGGCAGATCTTTTAATACAGCTAGTTAGATGGTAACAAAAACAAACAAAGCTGGGTGGTCCGATGTCCGTTGCCGACTAGTTATGCGCTTACGTAAGAGTAGAGTATTTCCCTCATTGTTCACGACTAACTTCGTGAATTAAGTACTTTAATGGCAGTTTGTAATATTCCATTTTCATGTCCACTTAGCCAGTTCATTAATATCTCTTTGTAAACATTATTTACTTTAAAACTATTAGGAGTCTTGTCTTTAGATTCAACAAAGGTTTTATTGAGTCACATTTAAATACACGTGTTATGTAAACACATGTGTCCCTTATAGTTTGCAACATAACATAAATATTCTACACAACACTATTTTGTTCATATTATATTACACAAGGCACAGAATGTTATCTCGACTAGAACCATAAATATCACTACCTACAGTTGATACAGTACATAGTTTTTAGGAGTAGGAATTAAGAGTCGACCAATCGTAAAAGTCCGATAACGAGGTTGTTACAAGATGGACGCGTGCGCTACTGCGATTAATATAATTGGCCGCCATTATTGACTATCGACAGCAAAACGTTACTCGATAGTTACCAAGACTTTAAACACATGTTTTAACAATACTAGGAAATCTTTATTATATTACATTAGTTGTAGAGAAAGTTGTTAATGATAGCTTCATGGTTTCTTTCAATTCATCCTGCCTGAGTAAAGAGGAACACGAATTGAGATTGTGTTAACTTCGCTAAATGTATACTGTATGATGAGTATTTTATAAAACTTGCTTTTGTGGGGTATAGGTTTATGGCACAGTGAGGTTTAAAGACTGACAGGAAAAACGATGAAATAGGCACTTAAATAATGACCCAATGTGTATAGGTACATTACTTACATAATTTCAAATAGGTATTATATCAAAATCTAGAACTACTTAAATTGTTACTAAGTAGTGGACTGGGAATTGAAAATATAATGAAATATTCTTACATTAACAATACAATACAAACATTTGTCTTCAGATATTTTGCTTAATAAAGAAAATAATTATTGTACTATTAAAAACCAGTTAATTATTTACTTATAAAATTTTAATTAAGTACTTAATTAAATAATTAGGAACCTACCTATTTTTATTTGAATAATAATGTGAATTAAAGTACCTATTAAGTAATTGAAACATCTTTTATGTTTAATTGTTTACTATCAATTAATTTTAAAGCAATTAATGGACACAATTACTAATAATATAGGTAAGGTACATAATCAAAAAGTGCTTGCAGTTTGTTTAAATACACAATACCTTCATATTGAACCACTTTAACATCAACACACAACTATACATAAATAGCAAGACAAAAAGTCACCATAGCAACAAAAATTTGAAAAGCATTACACCTTTCAAAAATACTACAGAAACCAGTTATCCATAGGAAATAATAACCCCATACTTCAACTGGTTGGTATACATAAAAATACAAGTCTTTCTTCTTAAGGAAGCGGTTTGGCCCTTGACATAGTGCCACTTGCGGGGTCAAGGCAACCCACTTGTCCAAATTGTTCATACTGGCTTCACTGAACTTCAATACAGCATGGTATTTCTATAGAACAAGGAAACCTGCAGAATACTGATTACTCAACACTTTATTTTTATACTGCGGTTACCTTGTAGCTTTTTCAAGTCAATGATGCACTTTTGTATGGAGATCATGCAGTTTTTTTTTATCATACTATTGTTACATAATATTGATAGTTTTTCTAAATACATAACAACATTAATCCCACTGTTATCAGTGTTCTAGATTATTTTTTTAAACTACTATTATTTTAATAATAATGAGGAAAAATGGGAAACAAAGGTAATCAATGGTTAATTTCGCACAGAGGATTTTAATGACATACATACAGCAAAAATTATGTACTTAGCAAATATGGATAACACAGATTGAGGATATCAGAATCAGAACTATCATTGTGTTAGATTTTACCTGGGTTAGCAACAGAAAATAAAAATAGTTGTCTTTAACACAGATTGGTAGGTCCTGTACCTAAATTATTTTATTAGAATACTACATAGGTTCCGACACGTCTGCCGCATGTTAGATGACAAATGGGCTAAGAGAACCACCGATTGGGTCCCACTAAACGCACGACGCCACCGCAGGCCGAGACGAAGACGGGGGGACAAGCTTGACTCCTACCGCAAGGACTGACAAAAGACAGAATTGTGTGGAAAAGGGAGATGGAGGCCTGTGCCCGCAGTGGGTCAGACAATACAGGCTTGTTAGATTAGACTAGACTACATGGGTACCTAGCTACATACTATCATACTACCTTAAATATTAACAGAGGATAATGATGAATGGAGTTATTAATAACATGACACTCTTTTTGTGGCAGTAGGGTAAAAAAACTATGACCCATGGTCCTAAAATCATAATATTACCTAGTTAGTCAATAGTTCAATACTCTCATTGATACTACAATTTATTTAAACAAGTTCATTTAGTAGCAGCGAATATCATAATTCTTTCATAAATATTAAATATCTCAGACAAGATTTTAACACCTCTATTCAAGATAATACTACATATCAGTATTACTTTGGTGATAATCTGATAAAACTATAAGTAATAAAATAAATGATTTGTTTTGATAAGCTTTTTCAAATTCATGCAAGAATAATTATTTAGTAGCTTTACTTTAGTCCTTTAATTAATTCTTGCCTTGTAATTATCAGAAAGCAAACTTTCCTAAATGAATATTGGTAAAGTGGCAGGTTATCACAAAATATTAGTATTTCTAATGTAGGTTATATTTTAATGTCATATAGTCTGTTCCAAAAGTATCTGATGAAAGTGTAAACAACACCTGTTTGGGTAAATTTTTTTTTGTTTATATCTTTTTTTTAAACGTTGCCCCACACTAGGATTTTCTCCTGTATCGTGGGTGCGTTTACAAACATTTAAACTCACATACACTAACAGCCAGACCCGGAACAACTACTTGCAGGTCATACAAATATTGGTTCCGTGCGGGAATCGAACCCACGACACCCAGCGCAGCAGTCAATCGCTTAACCACTGCGCCAACCGTGTCGTCGAATTCTTCCTCTATTACCTACAAAAGGGAATTAGTAGCAAATTAATCTGTATTTAGGTTTTAACTTTATATCTAACCACATAATCAGCCTGTACTGTTTACACTGCTGGGACACAGGCCTCCTCTGTGAGAGGGAGTGGGCCGTTATCCACCACGCGAGCCCAGTACGGGTTGGTAGTTGTCACATGCCTTCGAATTTGTGTTTTCCTGCCCCATTTTAAGAGCAGTAGTGATGAAATAATTTACGCAAAGTAAAGCGCCTGACAGGGTTCGAACCTACGACCTACAACTCGTAAGTCGCCACTGAGCCACCATTGCTCGCGCCGTTGGTCGCGGCCGTTAACACTGGGCCACCACTGCTCGTATCTCATCACTTTTCCAACAATTACTTAGTGTTTGAATAACATTATTAAATTGTGCTTGAAAACCATCGACGAAAATTGAAGAACCATTATTTTCAAATGAAAAACATGGTAAGTAATATAAAGTTATAATTTCGGGTTTGAATACTCAAATAATCAAATTAAAGCACTCAATTTATAAGTGGCACTGTGGCACTTAAAGTTGGCGTCCACAAGGTACACACAGCAGCAGGTCAAGTTACCACAAACTGTCAAATTTTCTCATTCGATTTTGAACTTAACCTTTAACATTTTAAGGTTTAAAATCATTTGGAGAAATTTGACAGTTTCGTATAACCTGATATGCTGGCGACTGCACTTACGTTTTTTGATCCATTTATTTACATTTACATCAGATACTTTTGGAATAGACCATAATAAAAGAGGAGTGTTACCCAAAACTAGTACATCGAGAAGACGGCAGTTCCATCCTTCTGTCTGTTAATAAATCAAGATCATTGATCAACAATAATTTGTCTGTTAGGTGTAGATAAGAACCATTATTAAATTATTTTCCTTTAATTGTTCATTGCTGAACTATTATTTTCATGGTTACTTTTTAAACTGAGACAAGAGAAGGCTGCTTCGTAAGAACTTGCCAGTAAACAACAAAAAAACTTTGCTCACTTAAGATAGTGTTTATAGGTACCTAGTCATTTATACAGCAAAAAGTTTGTTGTTTTTATTTTCCTACTAAATAAACACAAAGCCAATGTCAAAAATTGTATATACATGTTTGTTCAAGGTGTTTTTAGTGGCATAACAATAACAAGTTATTATTAGTAATTAATTAGAGTCATAAATCTTGTAATAGCATGCAGGCAGTATTGACAACGGCTTTCAAAGTGTGTGAGGGATTTAATGATGTTGTAATTAATATTGTGTTGGAAACTAAGAGATTAATGCCAAACTGGCTGTGAAATGAAGAATTGAATAAAAAATATTGTTGGGAATTTACACCTATTATAACCAATTAACTCATGTTTCATTTGACTAAGAATAGTTCTGTTGAACTTAGTAGTGTTATAAATATGTAGTTAGGTATCATAGCAATTATTAGAACTACATATTATATCACTACTAAGTGAATATGAATAATAATAATAATAATTGCTATTAGAATATTTTTTTATAATATTTAAAGAATTCTTTATAGTGATTTATTTTATACTTCTACTAACCGCTTTAACCTAGCTAAATGAGCTTCTGCTTGCATTGGGGTCGCCATTTAAAAGTTTGTATTTACAATTTCCCCTCTTTTTGTGTGCCTTTCACACCCTAGTATTTATTTTAAAAATAAATATAGGGGGAAGGTACCGTTGTCATGTCAAGGAAAACAGTGATAAATATTGTGGTAATAGTGGTTAAAGATATGGTAAATTAGACCTCATTAAATACTATCAGTTACCGATAGTTTCTTGTAAAGTTAATAAACATTTTAGAATTGATTTAATTTTGTGTTCCATCAAAAACCAATTTTCTTATTCTTTAGCTATACCATGAGTGAAATAGTTACAGAGTAAAATACTTACAGCAATAAGTCAAAGCATGTGTGAATTACATGTTGCCATTCTGACACAATACCCAATTACCCATTATCCTACGAGTGATGACAAAGGTTTTCAATTGTAATGCCTTGAAGTCAGTTCATTCCGCAAAAATATAATCAACTGTTCAACATGTTATTAGGAGAAAAATTACTAAGTTTAATAGCTTGATGTGATCTGTCAGCATGGGGCGTGAAGTTTCAATTGAATGATTTAAGTTTGACAATTGGAGAATGTTATCACAATGTTGATTGTTGTTTTCAAAGTTATTTTGCCATAATAAAGACTTGTTTTACTAATAAAGTTTCAGAAAATATGGCGATACTCATACTAAAATTAAGTGAGCCCTGTTTATTTCTTATATTTAGAATTCAAAACTAAAAAAGCCCAAATGGATTGAACTGAACTAATAATTTTGCCTGCAATATTAAACAAGATGCCTTTCTAAAATATTATTCAGTTTAAAATTTAAGTTTATAAACTTATGGCAATGCTCATACTAAAATTGAGTGAGCCCTGTTTATTTGTTATGTTTAGAATTCAAAACTAAAAAGGCCCAAATGGATTGAACTGAACTAATAATTTTGCCTGCAATATTAAACAAGATGCCTTTCTAAAATATTATTCAGTTTAAAATTTAAGTTTATAAACTTATGGCAATGCTCATACTAAAATTGAGTGAGCCCTGTTTATTTGTTATGTTTAGAATTCAAAACTAAAAAGGCCCAAATGGATTGAACTGAACTAATAATTTTGCCTGCAATATTAAACAAGATGCCTTTCTAAAATATTATTCAGTTTAAAATTTAAGTTTATAAACTTATGGCAATGCTCATACTAAAATTGAGTGAGCCCTGTTTATTTGTTATGTTTAGAATTCAAAACTAAAAAGGCCCAAATGGATTGAACTGAACTAATAATTTTGCCTGCAATATTAAACAAGATGCCTTTCTAAAATATTATTCAGTTTAAAATTTAAGTTCTATAAACTTATGGCAATGCTCATACTAAAATTGAGTGAGCCCTGTTTATTTGTTATGTTTAGAATTCAAAACTAAAAAGGCCCAAATGGATTGAACTGAACTAATAATTTTGCCTGCAATATTAAACAAGATGCCTTTCAAAAATATTATGTAGTTTAAAATGTAAGTTCTATAAACTTATAATTTACCTACTGGTCAAGTTATTTTATGTCTTTTTTTACATTGTTTCTAAACATTAATACAGCAGGTTAAGTCAGTGCTTGCTTGTATTGTTGTAATTTCATAATGAGAAGCAAGTAACACATTAATATAATTAATAATACATTTACAATGTTATTTTTATCAAAGTTTTAGTTATCAGTTCTGCTAGGTATTTAAAGTTTCCAAGCCACAGTCAACTAAAAAATTTTATGCAGTTGATAAATAATTTATACTACAGGCATTTGTACCTACAATGTTGCCAGTATATAAATAACCCATACTCCCGTTCATATTGGAGCGATTATTTATTCAAAAATACTAGGTAGTGTCAATAATAAATTCATATCACTACTTATGCAGTTGATATAATACAGCTGCAATATATTTGAATCATTTTGTTTTTATTTACATTATGTACTTACATACAAGTGAGTTGCAGATGCAAACATAGAACACAGGGGTATTTGAAAAAAAAATTGCTTCTTGTCAGAGATATTTGTGGACCTGTCCCTTCTTCAAGCACTCTAGCAGTCAGGATGGTAAGCCAAAGCCCTCAGATATTTCTGCCGAGTCTATAACTGCCTAATCAAGTCTTTAATCAGATAATCTGCTGTTAAATTTAAATGCTTGTTGCAGTGATTAGTTGAGCAAGAGTGAACAAGCAGGCATGTTGGTTAAACTGATTTATTTGAATAGTCTTTTAGAAGCAAAAGACAGTGTAAGTCATCCTTGCATGTGGCAGGAGTTGGCTGAAAAATATTATAAATCGATATTCTACTAAAAAAGACTTTTAGTAAATTTACCCAGGAATACTAGAACAATACAAGACAAGAATAAAAAACTAGCATTGAACTATGCTAAAATGGGCATATTCATAATATGTAAGAATTGTATAAATATTACACACATTTTTCAACTTTATTTATGTAAGTATATTATTGCAAAATAACTCTTCGTTTTTATAATATTCAAATAATGTTAAGTAATCTCACAGCATTCTTACGCAATGCTATGCTGTGTCTAAGACAGTGGTAATGAAATGACAAATTCTCATTGACAATAACACTAACTGTACCTGTTTTATGTGTTAACATATTAGCAATTTAAATAAATCCAGCCTAAGTTAAGACATGCCTTTAATACCAATTCTGTATTCAAACGCAACATTCAAAGCTCTCTGCAACCTTTTATCATATTAATTTGTATTATAATTTTTACAAATAAAGTAAAACAGCAAAAGTAAACTTTTCATGTTACTATTGGACATCTAAACATGGCCAATACAACTTGCTCTGTAGAGCGTCGTCCCTCTCACACGCTGCATACCGGCTATAGGTCTGTCTCCCTCACTCCCTTCACTCCATGGATAAGAGAAAGTAACAAAAGAAAAATAACACATCCCAGCCTCAATACATAGTAGTAACTGCATCCGCATTTATGGTAACTAACTTAAACGTTAGAAATCATCACCAAAACAAATTATATAATTAAAGGTCTGTGAGTCAACAAACAACTACTGTGCCTTATAACCTATACCCCTCAAATAATTATACATCCAACTCTCGCAACGATGCCGTAATTAAGATATTAATAGACGTTACATGTATAATCACAGATGTGTACGATATATAAAGTAAACATAAACAGGTAAACTAACCCTTTCTTCATGAGCCACCTCTGTTGGCCCCAGTTGATAAAAGAACGTTCCAATGAAGAAGACACTCATCCATTTTACGATCACTCATCTATTTACACGATTTATATAATTTATGTTTGCACTACTTGTCACAATCAAACTAAAATTCCACTTTTTGCTGCGCTAAACGCAGACGTCATTGACAAACAACCGAAGTGACGAGTTATTGCACGGGATCACATAGTAGATGAAAACACTGCGTATTTTAAGAGCCATTGCATCGATATATCACAAATCTTATCACTTGAGGTTATTACATTACTAATCACTTCGTCTACATCGGTTATTTATAAAAATAAAAAGGTAAAAAGCAAAAATTACTCGTAGACAGCACTCACGACGTCGCACACTCACATAACGTAACATGCGATTTCGTTCACACACACACACAACTAAAGTCAAGGTGACAGTTGGGCGCTAGCGTCGTAAAAGTCGGTCCGAATCCCACTCTATTCTATTTACCTATTGCAACACTGAGCATAGTTTCTCTAAGCTACTGCACTTCTGAGTGCGAATCGGGCCGATATTGTTCATGTTCCACAATTCCAAATAATAGAATTTTTAATATTTACCGTTTTTTATCATACGACCACAACAGCTTTGGATGGTATAAGGAGTTATGGAAGTACGGTGCAAAGCGTGTAAAACCACCAGAATAGCAAACAATAAATGTATTAAAGTTACATCCTATTCTTTAGTATTATACTTATAGTAGTCTATGCTTCCTATCACGTTTTGATGGGAAAATTCGATTTGACAATATTATTGATCTTCTAATTGTCTTCTATTGATAATTGTAGGAAATGAAAAACCGAAAACGTCAAGTCAACGGTCCGTACTTCAAGTCTTCCCGGTCTGGGAAGTCATTGCCACACTACCTTTTAATTAGTATGGACTGAAAATTTGGCATTTTTTCAAACAAAATTTTCCCATCGAGCTAACTCTAAGTTTTCTCCTAAACTGTAAATAATCGGTGACAAAACATGGGCGAATTTCGGAAAGTCCTTCGAGAAAGACTTCTAAAAATCGTTTGGACCTGTAAACGGGCCAGCCTGTATTATTTTATTGTTTTTGGTTTTACTCACGACTCGTAACTTGATCAACGAGAGTTCAATTCAAGTTCGAAACTAAAGTGTAAACTCGAAATATTTACCAACGTGAGGACCTAATAAATATTCAATAAATCACGAAAGTTATAAGACCTCTGACCACTCGGTTCAGAAGCCGTAACTTTTTGCGGGCCTACCTATGGGTAGGCCCGCAAAAAGTACCCAGCTTTTGGCCAGAGGCCAGATCAACGAAATCAGGAATTTCCTGTAGTATTTAGGAATATGTATTTACGTAATTTACCAGCTAATTGTGAGAACGCTAAAAGGGGAAGAGCAGCGCCCTTGTTTCGGCACGTCCAAGCATGGTATGAAAGGCCAAGGTACATAGGGAGGTATAAAGGAGGTGTACTTAGCGACGGCTGGCGTGTTTGCTTGTTTATGAGCAAACATAGGCACCCCAGATCCTTCCCACGTGAGTCTCACTCTCTCACAGAATGTGGGAAGGGAATCCCAACTTCACTAAGCAATTTTTTTGCTTGCCAGTTCGCTTTCGTAGTGCATAGTATGGTATGATAATATAATCTCATCTAAGTATATTTGGTTCCGCTTGGGTTATCACTCCGCATCCACACTACGGCTAATTACTGGCAGTTAACCTGTGATGTTATTTTTTTAAACTGAAGCTGAGGTTCGGTGGTGTTTTCTTCTAGAATATCTTTGTCTCCGGTTGAAAACAATAAAACAAGCCTTCATTAAATACATAGTTTTATTAGAAAATGAAAACAAAATCCCTTACACTACCTAAATAAGGCACGACGTGTTCAAACGAATCGTGTGGCATAGGCGCACCGCACACAGCGCAGTCACTCTGTCACACGATAGGGGGAACAGAGATTTAGCACACATATGCACGTAGACATTCACATAAATCAAACAACCCTGTACATACATATGCTGTTTACAAAATATACAATTATAATGCCACTGCGCAACTATTTATTGTTGATTACACGAAACTTGCTCACAATACTGTAATTTGGCCGGAAAACATCGATGTGTAAACACTAACATTTCTTTAACAAAATACAATAAGCATTTGAAACAAGGACGAAGTACGTCGGTTATACAACTTATACACAAGTCTCTTAACGTCGATATGTTATCGTTTAAATATTTATTTATTTGATTGATATACAAGTGGTAGGGAGCAGAGGATCGATAGCATTTATGAAGCTTTACAATACAGTAACACTGAAATTTACAAAATGTACAACAGAATATTTATAAATGTACATAAAAATTGTGCTTGAAATGTGAAGTTGTGATATACAAATGGCGCATTATTTCGATATATTTTTGTGTTTACTATTTTATTAAAAATATGTGTCAAATGTGCCGTGTACACAACTTTCTATATTACAATAAGTTAGTATACAAAGGAGAGTAATATTAATAATCGTAAGTATATCTAAAGCGTGATTAAATTACATGTCCCTAAATGAATACAATCTCGTTGAAACAAAATGCAAAATTCTTACTATGAAATAAATTACTAAACCAACATTTGATACACTACTCACTAAATTTGTAAATAATAATATAGGAATAATATCTTAATTTGTATGTCTTTGTACCAAATCATGATTTAGATAGAAATTTTATAATTTTGAGCTTCATTGACATGAGAATGGTGCGAGAGAGCATTGATCGATGAGAGATACAATATGTACATAACAACTAGAGGTTGAAAATGTCCAACTTTTCATCGTCCGAAAAGGTAATTTCGCACCTCTATTGAAAGACATTAGCAAAATTTTCACAAGAAAAATTTTGTATGCCGAAAATTTAATACAGTTTTAATAATCTAAAATGAACGCAGACATCACAACATTCAAAAATGAAATGATGATGGAAAACGTGAAATTGAAATGACGAATAACTTACATAATCTCAGATATCAATGTCTAAAAAGTTTAACAAATTATTGTCTCCGCATTACTGATACGCGACCAAACTGCTCGTTCTCCCGATTGGTCAATACAACTTAATGTGAGGGTAATCAGTGTCTAATACTTAGGTAAAATTTTACCAAAAAAACGGTTAAAAACGTTTTTTAGTAAAAGCCAAAAAAATCTTTATTGTATTTTCTACGTGTTCTAAGTAGTACAAAAATTTTAAAGACACCTTGTTTTTAGTTCATCAGTCATGTTACGTGTACTATAATTTAGCTTTTGCTAGGGTCTCCGCCCCAGCAGGTTGGCACAGCAGGCTAAATGTCAGTAGTGATCGATGTCGGCCGTCGGCGCGACCGAGTATACTGACGGTGGTCTGTGGAATAAAATATGTGAAAGTATTGTTAGTAAGTCTTACTAGGGCCTATTACGTGAAAATTACTATAGTCAGCGCGTTATCAACTGAGTCGTGAGGGCATAAATGTCAATAGAGATGGACCTGTATCGGAACACGGGTACCTGCTCACGTGGTGTCGATGAGTCACTAATGATCTATACCGCTTGTGTGAACAAGATACGATAATAAACGTTAATTAACGATATATTTCTTTTATTGTTACGCCCTTCACTAAGCGGCTCCATAAGGCCCGTAAGTGCAAGCGAGATAGACATAGGGAAATAACTTATGGCCGGACGACTCAGTTGATAATGCGCTTACTATAATTCACAAATGGGAAGATGTAACTCCAATCTTGTAAAGTGGGGCTACCTCGACGGAACAGCAGTAGGGCTTGGATGTGGAGCTGAGACACAAACTATGCTCCACCTCCTATCCAGCCCTAAGTGACCTCTGCACTGCCACCGATAACGCCGTAGAAGTGGCGAAGTTTTGGGCCAACTAGATCCAACATACAGTCGTGCCAGCGACACGAAGAAGAAGACTTAAGGAATCGGTGTAATTTCAGTTTGGATGCTTAGCGTGTGGTGATAATGATAAAGGTGACTACAATATCCAACCAATTACGTCATGGTTGCGACAGAGAGCTTTTGGCCGCCGTGCCCTCATCTCAGAAGTAGGCAGTGACTTGTCGCTGCCAGCCGTAGTCGAGTCGATGGTCGGCACCGACGAGTCCTGGGACGCGGTGGTTTCCTTCTGTGAGACAGTCGTCTCGCAGAAGGAGGCTGCGGAAAGGGAGAGGGAGATCTCGTCCACTCACCCGGCCCGCAGAAGGCGCACCGGGCGTCGGCGGAGGGCAGACAACGCCCTCTTCCAGCCCCCCTAAATGGGTCCAGGGGCGACGGACTCGGGGACGTCTGTCGCCCCCCACACACCAGGACCCGAGGTGGCGGCGCGTAGTGATCCACGCGCGCCCCTCTTAGACGTCGCGGGGGGAGTCAAACACCTCACCCCCCCCCAGACCCGGAGCGGCCCGCAGTGGCGGGCCGGCACCAGTCGGGGGTTGCGGAAGGATCGTACGTTCCCACGACCCCCGGCGAAGGTGTGAGATGGAACACCGGGGTGGTTTTTAGTCAGTAAGAGTCTGACAGACCCCGAAGAGAGCTTTTGGCAAGTTAATAAATTAGTTAGATTGTGGCCTTCAATGGTATGTTCCTCGCATCATACGCCATAACCCGACCGTCCCTGAGTAACAGACAAATGCCTATTTGGGGGTCACCGTGCAATCTGTTCTTCTCATTATTAATAAACTAGCTGATGCCCGGCATGCGTTGCAATGCCTGTTAGAAACCTTCTGCGGCGCGCACACAACCACTTACCAAAGTTTCATCACAATTGGTCGAGCCATTTTCGAGTTTTTGGGAGACTAACGAGCGACCATTGAATTTTATTTATCTATATAGATAGAAGATAAATAAATAGCTAGATTATTCCAGTTAGTAACATAATATCTACAGTTTGCTTTTCCAAAAACCGTAAACAAAGTCAAATTTCAGATTGGTAACATTTAACATTATTTTCAATAATGCGGGGCACTAGTCTTTGAAACAACCAATATTCAGCATTTAGCAGGCAGTCGTCAGTGTTGTATGGATCACTAAGGATGCTTGCGATGGACACGTTATTTCTACGGCTCTGTTTATACGCCGTACCGTAAAGAAAACGTACTGTGTTCTTAACCGTCGTCTCAGTCCTACCTTTATGACAGACTCTAAAGTTGGATGTATCATTTCACCAATGAAATGAAACGCGATCAGCACATCTAAACTGCGTCCAATAGCTGTCAGTGTCAATATTCCACAATAATGATGACACTGACAGCTCTTGTTTAGACGTTCAGGTTCATTGGTGAAATCCGCCTTTACAATCGCGATCCCTTTTTCTTTGACAATTCAACAACATTCATCGTTCGTTTACGCTGTCGAGCAGACGAATTTTTCAAACATTTTTGTACAGACTTCTTAGTAGTGTCCTTCTTTTTTTTATTTTTATCTATGGCATCTCGCAGTTGGCCTTGAGAGGCCGTGACTGCTTAACCGGTCAATCCTGTGGTGCCTTCGAGCTAACTCAAAGCCTCTAGCCAGGGCCGCAGGGGTTAGTAGTGTCCTTCCTGTGCGAGTCCCAATAAATAGTTTTTGGAACGAAGTTCTCTAACGCGGCTTGTTCTTTTATTGCTTTTATTTCAATGGTTAGTAACTTCCTTCGGATTGTGTTACGAAATTGGGGTTCAGGTTCTGTAACTGGGGTTCTATTGTCAATAATATTGTAGTGTGTTTACCGCAGCGCACGTCGCGGTGCAGGCAGGCGGGTTGGGCGCGGTAACGCAGACGCGCGAGTTTCGTTGCTTGACACTGGACGCGGCTGGTCTATTACCGGTGCTGGAAAGAGAACATGTTTTAATAGAGATAGCTGTTGCCCGGGACTACGCCTAAGTGTATTTTTTAAATTCAAGTATCCAGGATGAGAAGTAGCTTGTTTTTCTCTGGGTCCCCCCAGGTCACTTGTAAAATTTCATAACGATCCTTTCAGTGGTTTAGGCGTGAAAAGGTAAAATATAGGTAGACAGTTAAATTCCCTGACCCGACCGAGGATGTCCTGTCCTGATTTCAATAGTTTATACAAAAATCCCATAGAAAAAGGAACATACAGTTTTTCCCAAAACATTTCTTTCCCTAAAAACTTAATCTAGCCTTAACTTTTTTAATGGACATGAAAATATTCCTTTTCTGGTTTCTGTGATGAAATAAAATGTTCGTAACTCACGTGGTGGCTTACACTGCACCGGTCCGGAAGCAGGCCGGGAGATGTTACGTTGAAGCTGTGACGGCGCCGCTATCGAGTACGGCCGTGTCGTGGGCGGCTGTAACACGTCACACTGACATATAACATGGGTAAATTAGTATTAGTCAGTTTTGTTATGAGTTAGCCCTTATACCACAAATGTTGAGTTACCTGGACCACTTTGTTAAACATAGATTTTGAAAACGGACAGCAGAAAATCATTTTTGGTAGGAGTGTGGAAATATGAAGATATCAAAACCGGACCATTTGTTTTGTTTAGTTATAGAAGAAAAGAAAGGACGGAGTAAGAAAGGGGATAAAGCAACAAGTCTAGAATTTTTCAAAATGCAGGTTGCCTTAATAATAATTAGGTGTAGTTTATAAAAACTACAAAGTATTATACTACTACTATAAAGTAAGGAAACATATTTTAATGTAGCCAGATAGATAGAAGTAGTAAAAAGAACAGTTATGCTATGATTATTGTAATATTTAATACCCAGTACAAAAATATCTAAAGTTAATTTCAATATTACTTTGAAAATGCCTTTAGATAAAACCAATAAGCAGGATACACTGATGCCGAATGACACATTATTTGTGTACTCAAAACGATCAAACTATTGTCATTAACTAGTTTAATATCTGTCATTTCAGCTTTAAATAAATAATCGTAGTAAACATTATGTAATTTTGGTAAATAATAATAATATGAAACAACATCCACACAAGGTCTTCAGGTCCCGAACTAGGTAGAACCTGTACCACGGTAACCTGATGACTGATATACATATAAACGCCCAGACACAGGTCAAACAGACATGTTCATGCACACAAATGTTTGACTTGTCCGGGGATCGAACCCGGGACCAGCGGCTCAGAAGGCAGGGTCGCTACCAACTGCACCAACCGGTCATAGAGGTCGGTCGGTGGGTCGGTGAGTAGGTATTATTATCGATAGACATGGGTCCCAGCTCTTGCAACTTTTAGTGCTCATATACACGAGCAGCACGTTGCTATCGGCATAAGCAACTGCTGCAGTAGACGCGTCAACGGCAGAGGTAACTGCAGCCGGCGACGCGTCGGCGATTGCCATCGACAACGTGCCGCTCGTGTAATTGAGAAGTGCTTGAATTTGAGCACTTTTTAGGTTTAAAATAAACCTGAATCTCGATGGTTACGTCGACAGAAGTGGAACCAAAGCTGTATCGCTTATAGTATGGGTTTGAGTTAATGCCAAATCCATTCCTATCCATCCATCCAAAATTCGGTCGATAGGTAAGCCTGACCAGTAATTGACATAAAGTGAAAACGCATTCCGTACAGCCGATGACGTCATGAAGCATGAAGAAGCCGACTGAAAACCGTCAAAGCGCATTCGCGTGTGTATTCGGCATCGGTATACCATCACGAGTTACATACGATTACAGCAACTCTTGTACACAATGGCCAATTTTTAAGCATTTTAGATAAACAAGTAACACAACTAACTAGTAACTATAGCATACAAGAAACACAAGTTATTCATACAACACGATTATTTTCACTAATGAGCTGCCTATGTAAAGCCTCTCACCCACTCGGGCTGTCCAGTAGCGAAGTGTATGAGCCAGTATGAGCGCAAAGCCTTTCATTTTGACAGTTCATTGCGTTAATTACGTTGTTGAGAACAAATTTTTCAAACCTTTCGAAGCAATGGATGTCAGAATGAAACGCATTCCGATCAATTGCCGTTTTATGTGTGTTACGCAAATACCCCGTCGACTGACCCATCAATTCTCAACCGGATACCCAGCACTGACAATCCGGATACCCAGCACCGATTATCCGGATACCCAGCACTAACTATCCGAATGCCCAGCACTAACTATCCGGATACCGCAGCGTGTGAAAAGTCGCTTATACAGCGTCAGATGACAGGCATTTCTATCCCAACTTCGGCCACTGTGTACACGAGTGTCAAATAAACAGTGGACACTCACAGGTAAGTGATGGCTTCGCATGGAGACGGGCACGCCTCTGCTCGCAGCCGCGCGTAGCTGCGTCATGAGTTAGTGACGCCGTTAGTGCGTTGTGACGTTGGGTTAACACGTTCAAAATGGACCCGGAGTTAGGGTAGTGGGGGAATAAGAAGCAACCAAGTAAATAAAATTTTTAAAGGAGGAAAAGTAATAATTACTTATGCTTATTATTATTGCAGTATTTTTTCTTGTTTAGTCCAAATTTAACCACTATAATTAGTTGCTGTTATTTGTGTATAGACGCGTGATATTTGACAGCAATATTCTCATTAGAGACTTGGTTATAGTGTTTTAAAAACTGGAGGTAATATCTGTTTGGTACAGTCAGATTACTGCTCTTACCAGCTTAAAGTACGATAAATTGGGTAGCAAACTTGGAGCTTGAGTCATGTCTTCCGAATTAAGTTACAGACAGAAGTTAATAAAGTAAAAAAACTTATTATAGGTATTTAGCAAACAGTTGCCGTCAAAAACTTTGAGAATTGCTGGTATAGTTTGACCGATACCGCAGTACGGCGCCTTAGGAATCCGCGGCGAGGCGGGGGGCAGCGTTGACGAATGAGCGGCCTGCACTGCCCCCCGTCTCGCCGCGGACATACCTATGGCGCGGTACAGCGGTATCGATCAAGCTATAGTACAGCATTTGAAGGTATGCAAAATTACAAAACAAATTAAAGTTTTTAATAAAAAAAAAACTACCTCTATCTGTTGGAAGACGTGAATTGATTAAATGTAACATAACATCACGCCTGAGCCCCCGATGGATTAGGCAGAGGTGTACTTACAATATACCCACATTTCGCCATTTACGTTTAAGAGCTATGTAATAGTGGGCGAGCCTATTGCCATCCACCGGGCACAACAAACCCAGACTCTGGGCCGATACTGAGAAATTCCAGATGGAAAAACCCAATAATACTCCCTGACCCGGGAATCGTACCTCATGTTGAGCAGTAGCGCCTGCGGCCACTACACCAATGAGGCAGTATTGATTAAATATTATTATAATTAATTAACTACTGCCAAAACCACAGGGCCGCATTGAACGAGTTAACCATATTTTTAAATTACGTATATGATATTAGATTATTCACGTTTAATAAATGTATGATAAACACCATTAAGGACACATTTTTAGACACAATTGATATGACACACACATTTAATATTAGAACAAAATATTATTATTGCTATTTTACCAACACCAATTATTAGACATGTAAACAAAAAAGATAATTTTAGCTTGGTCACATAATCTCGTGTGGAGAACACCTTTCGTAGATATAAATATAATATAATGGACGCATTAATATTTAATATATTTTTTTATTAATTTTTCTGGGTTTTCAAATACCTATGGTAACCAGATAGAACTTGTTTGATAGTAGGTATTTTTATATCATACAATATAATTCCTAACTCAAGTATTCCAAAATTCTCCAAAATTAATGTTTCGTAAAGTCAAAACTTTCAAACTACCATGTGCCCAAAAAATAAAAATACGTCAAACCCTCTAAAGGTCTATCTACACATCAGGACCGTGCCCAAAACTTGGACGGACCGAGGAAAAAAATCTGTGTGTATGAACTCGTTCACACATGTCCGAGTTCGAGTTTAAAAAACGTTCAAACTCAAATCGCAATGTCATCTCAGCGACACTAAAAAATTTAATGTAAATTGAATGTATTTTTGACAGATTGAGACTGAGATTAGAAAGCAAACGTTCTTAAATTAAAAAATACGGGTATTGCTACTCTGTGTGTTTATAGACCTTTACAAACTCGCTTTTAGCAGCAGCGTTACCCATTTAATTTAGACAAAGCATGTGTCTAAAGCAGTATTTATAACGTATTCGACTTACATCTCTCGGTGCAACAAGCTGACTTTGCGGTCGTTCCCTCCGTAGAGTCTCTGTGCCTTGTCGAACTAACGGAGGCGTGGGAGGAATCTCTGGTTTCGAGGGTTCTTTCTGAAATTTTCACGTAAACGTGTGATAGGGAAGTGCAAACATTCAGCGTCAAAGTGTAGCATTCTTTTCGTATTCGGCCTCATGCGCTGCATGCTTCAGAAAGATTGCGCAAACGGAGAAGATAGGTACAAACAGGGAAAATGCCGTAAAATTAAGAAGGTTCAAAAAGACCGTAGGCGTCGGATGTCAATTCTCGAGTTTGAGGGGCATCTGTTCTGCCAATTGATGACGGCTACTAATAATAGGCATCGCGCGTGCACAAACCAGATAACGAGTGAATAATCTTGCACAAACAGCCGTAGTCGCTGCTAGATAAACCGACGACCTCTCCTCCGTATTAAACAGCCGGTACAGAAGGGCCGCGGCTGAAATAGGTCGAGTTGATTGTTGTTACTGTCTGGTGGTACCTGATGGCCAACGTTGATGATGTAGGACTCGGTGGACACGGGCGGCGCGGCAGGAGCGCTGGCGGTGGGGCTGAGCGCGGGGTTGGACGCGTACACGCCGCGCCGGGCGAGCGGCCGGGAGCCTAGCGACAGGCCGCGGCTCACCACGGCCACGCCTGCTACTGCGGGCGGGGCTGGAATGGTACATTGGTTAGTAATGCACACATTTTTTAAACCTAAGCCTCTTTTTAAATATCTGGTCTTTTCTCAAAGTTGGACGCAGTAACTAATCTAGGGTTAGGTTAGAACTGTGACCAATCACGCGCAGTTGGTCGCAGTTACTTTCCTATTGAGTGCTTTTAGGACCTCAAACTAGGAATTATTTGAGGTTCACAAATAGAGGCGCTATCATTATATTAGAGTGTTTGATAATATATTTGAAAAAAAAGAATTATTTGAGGTTCCATTCAATACATGCCTTTTAATAAGTATACATATATGGTCTGTTGCAAAAGTATTTAATGAAAATGTAAACAAATCAATCAGAAAACGTACCAGTGGCTGCCAATTTGTAGTGCCACTTTCAAATTGCTCTGATTTGATTATTTGAATACATAAACATGTATAAGGTAATTTAAAAATAGAATTTGAATGAAATGACAACTTAAGTTCATTTTATAACCTCAATTTTCCCCTATGATTTTTCAATTACAATTTAATATTATTATTAAAACAATAATTGTTGGAATAAGTGGTGAGATATAAAGTTGAAACCTTCTAAATGCGGATGAATGTGTTACAAATTCCCTTTAGTGAGTAATTGCGTGAAAAAATAACCTGGACAGGGTTTGTTTACACTTTAATCAGATACTTTTGGAACAGACTTATTAGAACAGTTATCCAGGTACGCTGTGGACGGATCAGCCAGCCTGAAAACTCTGGCTTCAGTAGGATTGCCATTAAACCCCTTGCCTAATACCTGACTACAGAAAAAGGTGGCGTTTTGATAGCCATCCAAATTATTTTCGTAAAAATATTTTATGTGCAAATCACATTAAAGTATTTGAATTTAAAACAGATTGCAATTCAATTTCTTTAGTAGTTCACAACTTGTAGCGATCTGGCGAGTTCATTATTTCAGATATAGATTCCTTCACAGAACTTGGATGCCTCTCGATCGTTTTACAATTTAATTGACAATTAAATCTTTGATTTCGTGTATGGCTTGCCATAAATTCATCGAAATTACATTTAAATAGTGATAAATTAACTGAAAAATGTTTTTACTGACTCTTAAAAAAATATTGATAAAATCATCAAAGAAAAATTATAATAATGAGATAAAAAGCATGTGTGTTACTTACGATTACCGGGTATCCTGCTCAGTTCCCTATGTGAACTGTACTGCCTTAGTTTTGACGTTGGTAAACTTGTTTTCCTTGGAACGGCCGCCGGTGGAACCATATTAGAGTATGATGCTAAAATAACATAAAATATGGAGAAAATAAAAAATTGATTATGAGGCGATTTAGTTTGAAAAAGTAAGGGTGATGTTTGAATGTAAATGGGTTATGCCTTATGCATCTAAAAAAAAAACAGCCAAGTGCGAGGCGGAATCGCACACCAAGGGTTCCGTACCACAAAGCAAAAAACGGCGAAAACAAACACATTTTTTTTATGGATCCTTCAATTAATAACTTTATTTTATTTTTATTACAACGGCAATAGAAATACACACTGTGAAAATGTCCACTGTCTGCCTATTACGGGTATTTACGGGTCATGAGATACAGCCCGCTGGCAGATAGAGGGACGGACAGACGGACAGCGGAGCCTAGTAATAGGTTTCCGTTGGCGCCCTTTGGGTACGGACCCCTGAAGCTAAGATCTCGTGATAATTCGCCATACATATTGTGTGTCCTAATTAATTGCGAAGTGATCGTACGAGCATCACAGTACAATTAGTAAAGATAAGTATGTTATGTGATAAGTAAATCTCGAAAAATGTAAAGAAAAGTGGTTATGTCGATAAAAATGTATAACAAACTACCCGAGGTACTCAGCAATGAGAAAAAAATTACTTTTTGATTATTTTTACAAATAAACTAAAAAAAATATTACTACATAAATGTTACTAGGGCATAAATTAATATTTAATGAATAATAAATTTTTAGATTAAATTAATAAAATGTTACTTAGAATATGTTAGTTTGCATTTATAAATAAGTCCTCTTCCATCAAATTTTTCTTTCGCTGTGCCCGACAGGGTCCACGATTGTTACAACAAATGTTTACTTACCACCTAAGCAAATACATTGTGGAATGCAATAAATGATTGAGTATTAAATCAGTCACGCCTCTCCATACATACCTCCAGAAGTCGTAGGTATCACCCTTGTCGGCTTCGGCATCACACTTGGCGCAAACATCTTTTTCTCAGGACTTGCTTTCCCCGCCATTATATCCCTTTTGACCGTCGGCTTCTTAACCATCGTCGCACTATTTATGACAGTAGCATTGTGCATATCGTAAGTCCGTTCCATCCCCGAGGAATTTGCTTTAGTAATAGTTGTGACGGTGTAGGACTTATCGTCGATCATATCGTAGATCGGAGAGATTGTGTTGTGCAAGTTTAGCAAGTCGTTTTTAGCTCCTTTCCGAAGTGACATAAGCGGTGTTGAGGCGACTTGGTGGCCTGCAATGTGAGAATGTGTGGTGTTGTACCGTGTTTTAAGCGTTTGGAAGCGCCGTAGATTTATTTTGTTTTACCTATTAATCTTATCAACCAATTTCCCAAAGACACCGGAATATTTAACTGCCAAAACTCGAGTAATTTATTTAAAAAAAAACCTTTGCCATTGTGCATTGCCCTTTTCACCCCAATATGCCATTGATGTGTAAACAAATCAAATTGATATCCTTATTGCTCATCCCCCCCCCCCCCCCCCCCGTTATAACTCTTCCGTCTTCCTTCGCCCTAGTGACCATACCCATTTGTGTTTGTGTTAATAAAAAACTACTATAGTACTTACGTGGGTCATGCGTAGGCGCAGAGTCAGGTACGCTGTCTGGCGGACTGGAAGAACTGAAGGTACCTGTGTCTGTGCTCTCGCTTGAACCGACCATCGCTCGCTCTTGAGAACCCCAGTCCTGCAAATTTAAGGTAAAAATATCACTACAACAGTGTTTTCTTAATAATAGCTTTTGATAGGTTTCCAGGATAAAAGTAGCATAAGCCACTTTCCGGGTCATAAATGATCTCTGTGCAAATCACATCACATCGATCCGTTGCTGCATTGTTGCGTGGAAGAAGGAGAAATTAACACACCAACAAACACCCTTTAGCATTGATAAAGTAGGGATTTGTTATGATTTTTGAGTTTTTATTTTTGTACTAAATGACCTAAATTGCACTACTAAAATATCACTACCATGCACTGTGGGAGCTATGTCAATAAAAAACCAAAGCAGTGGACACAAGTACGATTCTACAACTAGAAGATTTAAAAAAGGTACAAAAATACGTACCCGGTGGTCTTGTAGCGTCCTATCCCCAACATCTATTAAATTAAGCGTAGCCGAATTAATATCTATTATTTGGTCATCTGTCTTCATATAAACCACAGTTGTGTCCATAGCAGTTGCTTTAGGCGACAGCTTCTTAAACGTAGCATTTCTTTTAGGAGTCTCTCTAGTGGGCGGTTCATCTTGTCGGTCAAGACTATTTCCGTTTAACACTCTCCGTCTTGATAACAACTCTGAGGCGTTCTCCATACTTTGTCGCGGTACTGTTATCACGGTTTGATTCGGTAACTGAATCGTTTTTATAGGCGAAGTGTCTACAGGAGCTGGTATCGCCTTATCCGGTTCCGTCGGCAATGCTTTCCTAGCTAAAGACAACTTCTGCCGAGCTTGAATTATCTCATTCAGTTCCTGCTTCCCCAAAGTTACATTCAAACTATTTCTACCAACATCTTCTGGTTTCGGCAGCCCCATATCTTTGTAAAAAGCATCGTCAGTTTCAAAGTTTTCTTTCTCAGCGTCATTATCTCTTCTAGTAAACCTATTATTAGAGTAGTGTAAGGTGATCGGTTCAGCCACTTCAGCTGATGGTACGTTGCGGGACATCATTTTCGGCGAGTCTTTCTTATCCGAGTTTTCGTTTAGAATTTTCGCTGTGTCGATTTGGCATGCTTCTTCTCGGGATTTAGTGTAGGATTCTGAGTTTCGTATGGCGGATTCTCGTTTCGTGTAGCTGTTGTAGAGTTGGCATCTTGGTCGGGCGGAAAGGAGTTTTTCCGAAGTTTCCAAGTGAGTGAATGTTGCTGAAGAGAATATGTTGGACTCGTTGCTTTCTTTAGGAGGTTTGGAAGTGTTTGATATGACGTAAGATGAGTTTACGGAGCTGACGAGGGATGGCGGTAAGGAGTCTATCAGGCTGTCGTTGTCAGGGTATGTTGTTTGCGAGAGGAAACTTGTGCTCATGTCTTTTTCGTCGAGAATGCTGAGCGTCATGCTCGTCATCATCGGGTCGATGCTGTCGCGACCTGACATTGGTAGACCTGGAAACATAATGAAGAAATATTTCAAAATAACGTAGAGCACCATGAGAAAGTCAGGGATTCGTTTGTCCTTGCCATTTGGGACAGGCACAGACCGCACAATGTCAAAATTTGAACTAGGCTTGCCGTATTTGTTAAATATAATTCAAATGCCAATCAAAATGCCAATTTGCGCTCTGTATTGCATCTTGATGATTTAGAATTAATATTATAAAGAAACAATATTATGTCCGTTTGCTACGTGTCAACCCCAGTATGAAAAGTTCGAAACAGACGGACGGCGGCAAAGATAGATTCTCTATGATGTTCAATTTCACGAACATAGTATTTCTAGTATATAATACCGACAGAGTACTTCCCTATCCGTACAGGTTATGTGAGTACTGTATTCAGTGAGGCGGAACCTTGACGGATGCTTGCGTCACAGTCCTGAATACATAATTTATAAATATGTACAGTCCACCATGGCTGCAATCCTTGCTACGTAATGTTACTTAATAATCTAAGTGATTGATAGTAATAAGGAGTTCGGGGGACATTACAAAGATTTATTGATTTACTAGCAAAGTCCAGGCATGCGTTGCAATGTTTTTTTTTTAGGTACCTTCTCCGGCGCGCCCTCAACTTATCAAAGTATTATCACAATCGGTCGAGCCATTTTCGAGATTTTGTGAGACTAACGCACGACAAGAGATTTTTATATGTATATTATTATTATTTATTATTATATTTATATACAGAGTTGATATGACAGAAGGGCATTAAGTTACACTACGTATACTATACGTGTTGAGTATTAATTCAATACGGTATAAAAATAAAAAGCACCAAAAATGTTTTTTTTTTCTTACAAACTAAATATCTTACAAATCAGAGTAAAACGCAACCACCCTTTGTAATGAAAGTGCAAGTGTGTGTGTATTTATTGCCACCTTTTTAGCGAAAATATTTGGTTGTACTTGTGACTTGCGTCAGAGCGGCAACAACGCATCGTAGGTTATATTCTGATTTATCGTTTTAGGGTGCATGACCTATGCGTTTAGCTTTAGATAGACATAATCAGCTGTTACGAAAGATACATCGTGTTCAAACGGGACAAAACATTAAAAAATCAACTTCCTATTTAATTACTGTTCCTATTTAATTGATTTTTGGTACAGAACTTGAAAATGGTACCTAGTATAGGCAGTTTAAAGGAAAGCCCCTCTGTCGTATCAAGTCTGTATACACAGGGTGGCGGGGACATCGACGCGCAAACTGTACATGATTCTTGACTCCCTAAAATTCCCTAGACCCCGTAGAAATTTATCGTCGGTTATCAAAAAATAATCTGCTGTTTCACTTTAATTTCTGTTTTCTTTTGTTGACATTGTTTTGTTTGTATTAATATTTTAATTTATGTGATAATTTGCACGCCGTAAGGTAGACTGTAGCCGATCTCATTAATTTATGTACAACATCTTATATCTGTACCTACATTCATAGCAAATAAAGTTCTGATTCATAGAAAAGTGCAATGCCTACGTGATCAAAATGTATGGAACAGCTATATTCTTTTTAATAACCAACGAAAAATTACAACGGGTTTCAGAACCACGTACTGAATCCGTGGTGACTGTCTAACATTTTCCCAACTATATCGGGGTCGGCTTCCAGTCTAACCGGATGCAGCTGAATACCAGTATTTTACATGAAGCAACTGCCTATCTGACATCCACAACCCAGTTACTGGGTAATACGATACCCCTTGGTAAGACTGGTTGTCAAACTTACGCCTTTATTTATTCATCCAGGTACTTACAGTACTTTACATCTCTGCCAACCACTTTGTGAAATTACCTAATTCACGCGTGATTTCGTGATGTTTTTATAACGTCGAGGATCCTATCCTAGAGAATTTCTGACCACTGAACTAATCTTAGGATTCCCCCTACCTTACTAATGAGTTCAGAGATACTGGATAGTTTAGAATCAGACACTAACATACTAGAGAATGAGTTTAATCGCTTACCTGAATCCTTATGTGAAGGCATCGACTTCCGACTTTCAATAGACTCGGCGTTGAATGTTCCAGAACTCTCCATGAGCAGTGACGACACAAGGCTGGGTGGAGACATGCGCATAAGCGACTCTCCGCTCTGGTACATGTTCAGACTTGGACGCTCGTTCATCATATTTGACATGCCCCTGAAACATTATTCGGAGCATTGTTAACTTAGAGTTGACTTTAGAAAACACAGCCCATTTTTGGCTATTGTAGAAAATTCGATGACATAAAAAAGACCAAAGACTGTTCTTTATTTGAGGTATATTAGATGCTGTGGAGTGGGAATGAACATAAACAAGTCATGACTGAAGATCTTTGAGCAACAGCCTCGTTTGTTAAATTGGTTTCCAACCAAAGCTAAGATAACTATTTCTGTTGTCAAATCTTGCTAGAATAGCAGCTGCCAATTAAATGGTTTGACATGAGAACGGAATAAACTGAATTGTATCTATTTGGGAAACCAGGGGTTACGTCCAAGTCGCATTGATATAAATATACAGGGTTATTGGTAATATGTCGGCAATACCTACATTAAGGGCACGTAGGGTAGATCATTTGCAACAAAATTACCCCTTATGACCCCTATGCAAATGTCAACCATTTCCCAATAATTTGTCACGTTATATTTTTTGGCGATAAACTTTAAAAATGTATTTTAAAAAAATTCATGTTTTTTTTTAATTATTTGTATCTTCTACTTAAATACATAATAATCAACCATAAAATTACAATTATCTTTAATATTTTTTAAATCAGAGCACACAATTTTCATCATATTGAGCAGGTTATTTGACTAAAATTGATTTCTGCAAAAAAAAGAAAAAACATGGATAGGTATACTTTATCGACAGAACATTCTAAAAATATGAACCTCTTCACAGCTATCCAACGAGATACAATAAGGTACCAGAAATCTTAAAAAGAATATAAAATGTTAAATTACTGGAAAATTATAGACATTTGCATAAGGCGTCATTTGGTTGCAAATTGCAAATGACCTCCCCTACATCCCCTTAATTGATCACCGACGTATTACAAATAACCCTGTATATTAATGCTTTGTTGTTTATCTTTGTAAGACTATCTTATGTACAATATCTAAACAGAAAAGAACAGCTAAGTATCCTCAAATAAAGTGTAGGCGTCTATAATAAAAAGCGAGAGACCATAACGTAAGCCAATAACATCCCAAAGCCTGTTAAAATCAACATTAGCACAAAAACCGGACGCTCCCGACAGTAGAAAGCATTATATAACCTAAAGCAGTGCAGCGCCAGATTCTGCGCGGACGCAACACCGTAACACCTCCGTTGCGCGAGCGCCAAATTGAGGTATAAACTGAATATCCACCTGGGTAACACATCATGCAATTTTGTCAATAGAAGTTGCCAGTTCGAATGATGGTAAAGAAATGGTAGTTATAATATTATTGCCATTTTATTGGCAGAGTTAAACAATTTAAATGCTGAAGTTTGAACCCTTAACGGAACCTAGATCTTCGTGTTTCGGAATTGGTACAAACGTCGCGCTACACAGTAATCACCAGAGGTCGGAATTAGGTAGAGTTGTTTATGTACTTGCATCGAAATGTTGATATTAATATGGATCTTCCCGGGATTTCTAATGGACAATCCCGTGTGGCCAACAATATTACAAATAAATAATAATAAAAACCTCAAGAGACAGACAGATAAATAAAACAAAGATAATTAACATAAAATTTTTATTAATATTTACGGCCCATCAGAATCATTTTCCATGTCCGATTCATTCAAAGTACCACTAAGATTTGACGTGTTCGCTTCCGACATTACTGTATAACTTTTTTATTTAATAAATCACGGGTTTTTCTGCTGTTTAAAATTAATCTCTGGATTTGAGGCAAATCCACTTTATTCTTTCGCTGTATGAAATCAGTGTACCTAAGTACATAAATAACTCTACCTATTTCCGACCTCATAGAGGCAAAGCTTCTAAGTTTTGTACTGACGCGCTTTATCCGCCTTATTCTCTCTGTTGGGCTACCTACTCCAGTCGCAATCGTCATCTGACATTCAAGTTTTGATGTTTTGATTTTTGGAATTCCATTTAGTTGTCCATCTATGGTAAATGATACATGATTTTATTTCTGTAAGTAGGTTTGAACAAACACTTTTACACGTCAATCGTATTTTAAAAACTAGATGAGGTCGGCATTTCCTATCTGACTACTCTGAGAAGAAAGGCCGAAACAAACTCAGAGGTCACAGTCTCTTTTTTTAAAGTCCAGACAAAATCTTTTTCAGATCATGTGAAGGCTATGTAGATCGGTGTCTGAAATGGTCTTTTGAGGAAATAACCACACAGATTGAGTGGGCCTGTCCAATCTGTGCACGCAATTGTCAGCAATCGTGCAGCTCAACTTGCACGCAATTGTCAGCAATCGTCAGCTCAACTTAGACTTAAGGAGCTCAACGATTCGACAAACAATACCAAAGAAAGGACATTTGAGTAGGCATCATTTATGGTAATACAAAATAGGCTAGTACTTCCATGGTTGTAACAGCTCTATATTAATTAGATCTCATCATCACGCGATCGTATTTCCGAAGATAGACGATGGTCGCCGAAGAGCATACTTTTCTTGGGAAATCTGCAGCAGTATGACTGTATTAGCGTTAGAATGAACACCACGCTCTAAACATATGAAATACTTCTAATTACTGTTGAGCACTATGCAGATAAAAAATCCTATTCGAGTTCCCAGGCATAACACATACAATTTGTTTTACATCCCAGGCTCAAAAACTAATCTCGGTCATTACGCCGCTGTTCCAAGACTTTGTAGGCAATATAACATGTTGGCTAAAAGCTAATTTAGACATCTGCAAGTCTCTGTCTAAATATAAAAAACGTTTAACAGATTTAATTTAGCTTAAGTATCTAGTAGTAGTCTAGTCTCTGGCGGGCTAAAGTAGATCTTAATATACACACATCAAAAGTGTCTGGGGATCAAGGTATTTAAAAACAAATATTATATTGCACTATTAAAATTAAATAAAAATGTCAGTTTAGATTGATGAAATAAAATGCTTTCGTCGTGTTAGCTGTTCAATCAGGCATTAATTGTCAAGTTTACAATACAATACTTCATCAACTCGATTGTCATAACATCAAAAGTAAAAGTAACGAGTCATCAGTCTCAGTCCCACAGCAACAAAAAAAGGCATACGCGCTTTCTTTCTTTCGCCTATTTCTACTTTCTCTTTCCGATATGTACAATCAACCACAAAAAGGTGTACATAGACATCGAGCAAGAATTAATTTGATTGTATATAATAATACTGTATCAATTATCATATCATAATCAGCCTATAATGTTCCCGCTGCTGAGACACAGGCCTCCTCTCTGTGAGAGGGAGTGGGCCGTAATTCACCACGCGGGCCCAGTGCGGGTATGGTAGATGTCACATGACATGTCTTCGAATTTTTGGTTCTAGGACATGCCGGTTTCCTCACGATGTTTTCCTTCACCGTTTTTACAGCAATAGTGATGAAATAATTTACAATCAAAATCCAATCAAATCAGAAGTCATTTATTCAAACTGGGCTGAGAATCAGCCTTTTTTGAACGTTAAAATCACATAAGACAGTCCCCCAAAAACGCCCGCCCTTCACCACTTCCTAGTGCTTTAGCTGGTACACAAAGTAAAGCGCCTGTCTGGGTTCGAACCTACGACTACGACCTACAACTCATAAGTCACGGCCGTTACCACTGGGTCACCACTGCTCTTTCTGAATCAATGAGTAGCTTCAATTAAATTTATACCCAATGTTTTGTGGCTTCACCTTCATACAATATTATGGAACAAAAATTCATCATATTTCCAGGTTTCCAGTCTAACCGAATGCAGCTGAATACCAGTATTTTACATGGATCGACTGCCTATCTGACCTACACAACCCAGTTACTAGGTAATATGGTACCACTTGGTAAGACTGGTTGTCAGACTTTCGGGCTTCTGACGGGTCGTGATGACTGTCAAAGATCAGCGAGTGACAACAAGTCAACATCATCCCATCCACGGACCAACCGCGACAGCCGTAACTTAACCTGATAGATGGCCTGATGCGGCTGTTATTACTTAGCCACGAGCCCCTTTATTGAATAAAGATTGTAGACAATTAAATGAATTCTTGTCAATGTTTACTTACATTATTTTTAAGGCTGACTGTACCTACCGAAATCAATGCCTATGCTTAGTCATGCACTGTAATTAATTAGAAGAAGGCGCTAAACTTTTGTTTTTGTCTGTTCAGTTTAGGCTGTTGACTTTATGATCATTGCTATTAGAACGTTTTTAATGTGTTCGCGACGTCATTGATTGGTGAAATTGTGAATGTTATACTTTC
Organism: Brachylomia viminalis; assembly: GCA_937001585.2. Lineage (NCBI taxonomy): Eukaryota > Metazoa > Arthropoda > Insecta > Lepidoptera > Noctuidae > Brachylomia > Brachylomia viminalis. The sequence continues at coordinate 23,766,579 of OW443294.2, read as the reverse complement.
TTGTACTTAATGTTTTGTTCTACTAAACTTTATACTGTTTTGATTGTATGTAATGTTTGAGTGACAGCGCTGATTTTAAAGTTTTCGCAAGCAAAAAATTTATTTATTTAACCATATACGTAAGTACACACAAAATACCAGAAAAATTGGTACATAATGGAATATTCATTAACATCCCGAACAAAATGTATTTTTTAAAGCCAGTACTTAATGTTTTAAATTAGGCGCTGTTTAGCTTATTATTTAAAATTAATAACTAAACTTTTCCTCTTTTTTAATAAAGTATTAAGAGAGATAGTAATCTTACAAAGCTTGTTAATAATACAATTATATTCATCAGCTTTTGAATTCATATTCCTAAATCAAATGAACATAAGGCGCTGACCAAACGAAGGACACCGACAACACTCAGATTTTAGTCACACAGTTAGGCGTATTAGTGTATATTACAAAGCCAGAAAAAATTAGTGTATTGTCAAATATTCAAAGAAAAGACTTATTCAAAAATATTTCATAAAAATAAAATATTAATCATGACAAAACCATCCTAAAAACACAGCTCAAAAAAAATTGTTTCGTCGCATAATTCTCAAAATGTTGAGCGGAAACTACCCTATTTTATGTAATGATAATAAAGGGAATTCAATCAACTAAGGAAATAGGTACTTCCACTGAGCCGTGCATTTATTTTTTAATTTAATTGAAACTGCGAAATTAGTTTTATTCTGGTTGTCATTGGATAACTAAATAAAAAAATAAAATAAAAAAAAACTAAGATCAAACACATCGCTGTTTCGAACCTTATATTTGTTGCCGCGATGCGCTATTGTCAATTACTTACAAAATTTGCTTCTTACCGCGCCTTAATCAATAAAATGAAGACTGGCCTTTAGTCCACAACAATAATAATGCCCTGCACTCATTGGTGATCTAACACATTTATTCCCAATATAATGCCGCTCTCACTGCCACCGCTCATTATTTTTAGAACCGACTTGTAATAATATCAAAAGTGAATAGTACAATAATGTTTTACTTTGAATTATTCAAGCATGTTTTTATCAGAGCGAGAAGTCTCGCAAATGTAAGCCGAAATTGATTAACCCTTATGAATAAAGGCATAGATAGGGTTGAGCTGCATTTGATCGTACCAAGCTATTAATAAAAGCATTTATGTTGTGTTGCGAGTAGGCAACACAACATGATTGGTGGGGTGTTGTTAAGAAGCCATAAAAGATTTAGATTATATTAAGCGCAGGTGACTGAGCTCTTTAACCCGTCATAATCCGACACTGACATTAGATAACATTTAAACTGATGTAGTCAGCCCTAACAATCTATGGGCTTCTTAATTGGCTGCGTCAGTGGGGTGTAATGTAAGAGATTATGGGGATAAACACTGTTTGAAAACCAGACCAGTAATATGTCTGTTTTGAGCTCAAAGCTAGACGTTGCTGCTTACTATTCTTATAGTAGATAGCGAGCATAATAAATAACTAAACGTATCCATGTCTAAAACAACAGATTTCAGCGTTCATTGGGTATGCCTAAAGGCGAAAGCGTCAGCCGCGGAAATTCAAATGTTATTACGTTTTTTGCAATTTGTAGGTGAGTATCAAGTTGAATGTTCATCTAAATATGATTCTCGGCCGTAACAAATATTTATTTATAGAATTATAATCATAAAAATCATCAATACATCTCTCTAAGTTCATATTGCCTTATTGAATGACTACTTCATGAAATCATGACATTTGTGGCCAATTCTAACTTAAGGAGTTGTATTGCTGATTCTAATGAATGATTATAATTCCGTAAGGCCATATTTGTGACGGTCGCGAATCATATTATAATCAACATACAACTCGACCTGATACTGACCTGCAAATTGCAAAAAAAAACGTAAGTAAATTTGAATTTCGCGGGATACCTTAGCGCATCCCCTTAATATTAAGGCTAGAAAATATTGCATGCGGATGATTTTATCAACGCTCATCTCAACCAAAACATGTCAAATAAATAAATATACGTATGTAATATACTTACTTGTTGAAGGTGTTGTGTAGGTTGTGTGCGGGCTGCGACAGATCGATGTTGATCGGTTTGGAAAGCGTGTTGTTCATCGATGAGCGGCCTGACACCTCCGATGCGAGAGTCAGGTCCAAGTCTTCCAGCTGTAAAGTGCAATGAAAGATCGTCAGACTCAGAGAGAGAGAAGACACATGTTGTTGCGTCTATATGTATGCTGTTTACCCTACTAGTTTAGTTAGAGCAGTTGTAAGTCGTGAATTCGAACCCAGGCAGGCACTTTATTTTCTGTATTTAATTTCATCACCACTGCTCTCAAAACGGTGAAGGAAAACATATTGAGGAAACCGGCATGTCCTAGAACCAAAAATTCAAAGACCAATGTTCTGGGCCCGCGTGGTGGATTCACCTCTCTCTAGAAAGGAGGTCTGTGTCCCAGCAGTGGCAAAATTATAGGCTGATTATATCCTACTAGTGTGGAACATGAACAGAGCTTTTCCACTCAAGCTAAGATTCGTTTTAGTTCGAAATTAGCCGGTAAAACCGGATAAAAACATATAAATGAAATGATTAAAATGAATCAATGTAGACAACGTGTAGACATAAATATGACTGCATTCCCTAAAGTATTAATGAGTCTGGGGTGTCAAAGTTAGCTTTAACTTTTACAAGCTCCAAACTTGAAAACCAAAAGGCCGTCACGTTGATAATGATAATGATAGAAAACTTTTCGTCTAACTATCTTATTGTTTAAGAATCCCATATTATGGATCATCTGAAACCTAGTAACACGCCAGAAACGACAACAAAGATATGACGACCTCAAACCTGACCAAAAACGGTAATTATTTGTAGTACTACGAAGAAGGCAAAAAAGCCTTGACAATGAGTAAACATAGTACACCAATAATAGAGTCTAAATTTATTTGTGATCCGTTTCACACCTGTGCTTACGTAATATACTCTCGCTATAAGATATTTTATGTATAAGATATTTTAGCACGACACGCCATGCGGCGCGTCATCGGATTACGTCACGATAATGCACTTATTTTATAAACGTTGGAATCTCCCCTGCTTTCTATGATTAGATACGAGGATTACGATATTGAAGGTCTTCTCTTCGATGTATGTTGATAGCAGAAAAAGTATTTGCTACCCGCTTTTAGTCACTTCCGCGAGAGTCAGAGTTTTAAAGATGAAGGAAAGAAAGCCGTGACCGTAATGTTTTAGCTGTCGCAATATCTAAGGGCGAATTTCACCAAACTTTTATACCTAGAATAAGTCATAACCTGAGGATAAATTTTGAATTTTTGACGGTTTTTCCATACTAAACTGTCAGACATCAATTTTATTCTACGGATAAGAGATATCCGACTTTCTTAAAATCAGCCCTAAATGTCCGAGATAAGAATGTAGAACAAACATCAAACAAAACTCCAAAACATTAAATAGAAAACCAGTTTTGTCAATTTTGATTTAAAACTACTTCATCGCGAACAATTTTACGTTGGAAGGCTGCGTGACCCATGAAACATTACAAATTAACAAGCCAAGCCTTTATACTCTTTATGTAATAGCAATTATAATTATGAAAGTGCCTCTAATACCTATGTTAAAAGAACAAGGTCACGTCCATAACTTTGTAAAGAAACTGTTTCATGCCAATCACGACTATAAATGACACCGTTAGATTAGAGATCCTAAATCAAACATGGTCAAAACCATTAATGTGAGTTTCATTAGACATTAAAGCTTCGTCCGTTACTTCACTTGTCACTTTCGTTCTAGCTGTAGTGGATATTATACACTGAACTGGGGGATCAAGTTCGCCGGTTTTAATGCGGCGATGTCATACTAGAAAGACGTTTCTGCTACGGTTGTTGCAAGAGATTATTATAAGAAGTCGTTACAGTTAGAGCTTGAGGTGGAGACCGCAAATCGGCAAACGTCATGTAGGACGCCGTCAGGCTAGGTGGAGCAACGAGCTGCGCAGGGTGGTTGGTAGCAGCGGATGAGAGTTGCCGAGAATCGAGCTAGATGGCGTGCAATTGGAGCGGCCTATGTCCAGCAATGGACTGCTTTAGGCTGATGAGGATAACTCCTTAAGTATCAAGCTATACCTGATACTTAACGGGAGTCAAGTTAGGTCATCTCCAACCGCATATTATGTGCTTCTCATAAACCGCTACTGTGGATGGTCTGATAGCAAAGACTAAAATTACCACGCTTAGATCAGTCATCGGAGATGTTTTGCGCAAAAAATACCTTGGTTATATTATATTAGCATCGGACCTGTTATAAAAGGTACTAGCCTACATTTCACTAGATCTATACTCTTTTACAGTTTCTACACCCCATCTTCAATCCAAGACGAATAGCTAAGTCCACTCAAGACAGACATGTGGCTTAAATCCGGAGTTCCGAGTTCCAGACACAAGGTGTCAGTGCGTAGTATCTATAAGACAGGTTTTATGTAGGCCGCACATACTAAGCCTAGCTAGTTTAATTATATACCGACTATCGACCGCGATACGAAAGCCTGTATAGGATTAGTCCTTAGGTATACTTAATGGTTATTGTCGGACGTGTAACTTAAAAACTGAACGGGATAAGTTGACGTCACTGTTTTCTTATTGAATTTTCTCAATGGCTCTTTCTTTTTATTATACTGCTTATGTGCCTAGGATGTATATAGATAGCTATGGGGTATGTATGTAGTAAGCCTGTTAGCGGCAAAAAATATCGGAATCTGCCAATAAATGTCGAAAAAGGGCGACTAAAACGAGTTGAGTCAAACAAAACTTTGTACAGTAAAATTTTTTTTGGCTGCTCATTTAAGCATACACATCAACTCGACAAACAAGCCTGGGCCTGCAGTCTCGACATAGTTGGCAATCGTTTTCGGTTGCTAAGTCCTAACAATCCAGATGTAACGATAATGGTCTCCACACTCAAATTTATCGGTTGTTACTGGTATTTTAGGTAGGTACTGGTAGGTAACAACCGATAAATTTGAGAGTCGAGACTACCAAACATTTACATCAACATTTACATCTGGATTGTGAGGACTTAGCAACCGAAAACGATTGCTAACTATGTCGAGACTGCAGGGCCTGGTAATAAACAATACATAGAATTATCCCTTAAGACTCGTTAGTGTTCATTACGAGATCCAATCCATGTCGTCAACTTCAGCATTAGATGTTTAACGGTTTGATAAGTCGTGGGGAGAAAGCCTTTAGTGGATAATGTAAACATACCCAACTGGCTTATGCCCGCGACTTCGCCGGCGTGAAATTTCTCGTGCCCCCGCCCCACCCCGTCCCATCGCATCACCTGCCCGCGCTATCGCATCGTTTTCGCTTAGCGTTCTTTCTGACTTTTATTTTTGCACGGCTCCTAAGGGTCCTAGCGTGATGTTAAATAGCCTATAGCCTTCCTCAAAAATTGGGCTATCAAATACAAAAGGAATCTTTCAATTCTGATCAGTAGTTCCAGAGATTCCAGAGATTACCCCCTACATTGTCAAAAACTCACAAACTTTACCTCTTTATAATAATCTTAGTAAGTATAGATATCACTGTTTCCTCCAACAATGACGTCTGATTCAGAAGGTATGAGACAGTTGTTTACTCACAACACATTACGCACTCAGACACCGCTTTTCAAAGCCCCCCCAAGGTCGTCTCCCGCTGGTAAGTGAGCTTTATAGGTTGGCATACACAGTAGCTGTAATGTATGTTAATTCTCTGAGAACTGACTTAATGCACGTCTAGTTTAGTACCCTATTTTAATGACATTACCCTCATTAGTGTTGCACGACACGTATGGTCATTGGTTAATGTGACGAGTTCTTTCTTCGTCTATAAATTAAACCATAAAAAAATTAATAAAACTTGTATGGAAGCGAAACTGTGCTTTATTTATTTTGTTTTGTGTTTGAGTCTTCAATATTAACTTAGGGTGTCGTACTCTTAGCAAGTCGAACTTTACCACCCAGTCTCATATAACGCCTATTTTAACTTCCTTTAGTTGGGAACTTGAGAATCTAGTAACCAGAGTCGTGACGTAACAACTAAGATGATGAAAGTTCTAGCCATGTACGACATTATTGACGAAACAATTCTATCGGATTCCAGAAAGCGCTTTTAGAGTATTGAATCTACATATCTATCTAAGGCGACGCGATCCTGAAACTTCGTTACTTCAGTAGAAATTGTTATGATAGTTACGTCCTTTATAATTCATTGTTATGTTCCGCTATAAAACTTTTACATCACATACGGTACCATAACATACAAGTGGTATTTGCGCAGCTGCGCCTGGACGTCAGACGGAGTGAGTCAATATTGCCACTTTATAGTTTCTTTTTTCATTAGTTTCGTTGCAACATCCATATCGCCCTGTATATCTCGGTAGTTTATTATAGCTGCTGGCTTGTTAGGGGAAATGTCCAGCGAGAATGTGTGTTAGTGCTCATACACACGAGCGGCACGACCGTGTCAACGGCAGTCGCCGACGCGTGGACGGGTGTCGACGGGTGTCAACGGCTGCAGTTGCCTCTGCCGTTGACGCGTGTCGTCCGTGTGATGCAAGCTTAGGAGCCGGGCGGGTGTTAATAATGACTTATTATGGTGTATTTAAAGACCCACAGCCTAATAATAAAAATATGATTAATTATTATTATTATTTTATCATTAAAATAGCTCACAATTTCGAGGCTCCCGCAAAAAACCGCGACGCTACTCTTGTAGAACAATGTCCATGAAGTTTTCATAGAAATTGTTCAGCACGAGTCGCGTCGCGCCAGTTTGCGTGAGCCTTTATCCTTTAAACACACAAATGTAGAGAAGCGGAATTAATTCCTTAGACATTTTCTACCAGTCGACCCTAAAACCCCCTATTAAAAATTTATTCCTTCCCTTCCTTCCCTAAATGGTACAAGATTTCTTATATTAAAAAACAAACGATTTCATTTTCATCGTAGGCCAAGTTATGCTGGAACCTATTAAGGGTGCAGCAACAATACGTGTTGGTCACCGTCAGTTTTGTAAGCGATTCTGCGTGCAGTCACCTGTATCGAACGGTCTCCTTTATGCTTTAGTTGATAAAGGTATGTCTATTGATAGATTTCATCTAGATTGATGTCGGTCATGACGGCTTTATTTGCGAAATTTTAATTAGAGGTCCCAACTGTCTTTGAGCAGTAATAAATAGATGATAGGTGTCTTAAAAGGCCTGATCTACATCAGGCCTTTTATTATATTATCTTTAATTTTTTTTTTATCTTTTTTAGTTGTTATTAGAACTAACAAGTTAAAAATAAAATTATTCCGGTTGAAATTTCGTTTTCAAATAAAACCATCTTTTTTTTTCTCTCTTGTTGTAAAAATGTAACACACTTTTTTCCTTTATTCATATATTTTACTTTTTAGTATTTAGGGTGTTAAATAACTAGTTTAGTCATTTCTATCTAATTTACATAATTCTATTTTTTAGGTTTATTAATCATCAAATCAAACGAGCCCCAACTGGATAGGACTGCGTCGTTTTATTCCCATGGCCACCTTCCGGCTCCATAATAATATTGCATTGTCAACCGATTTACATAAGCTTGCAAAATTTCAGCTCAATCAGAAACCGGGAAGCGGGTCGATTTCATTACAGACACCGGGACAGGTGAAACTAAATACAAGTTAATAAATAAAAAAGGACGAATTAGATATGTATTTATGTAACGTATCATTGCCAAGGATTGTCTCAGAAACCACAACAACGGCAATACCTATAGTGATTCACCGGGTCGCAGGCTATTAAAAATAAAAATAAATCGTCTTAGTACTTTTGGATACACTTATTTATCAATCAATCTTTAATCCGATTCGTCAAGCTTAAACAAATTAGGCTAGAAGATCTAACATTTAATACATTTGATTCTACGAAACCGTTTAATGATTTTGTACTATTTTTGGGTTGGCGGCCATTGAGCGCGGTTACTCGTAATCAGCCGTGAAACAGGTACTAAGGTATTAAGCACGGTCATCAATTTTAAGGCATAGACGGAGGAATATTTTATAGGCTTTTTATGGATTTTACATGAAAGGATGGTTTCGAAACCATTGGTCGGGTGTTATTGAAAATTTGTAGGTTTCACAAAAGTGGCATATATCTATTGATTGAAGAACTTTAATCAGCCGAACTGGACGTAAAATAAGGTTTAAGACCTTATTTTAATTATACTTCTGAGAATTAAATCTTATTTAATTATTATTATTATCCTTTATTTACATAAAATATTGATTCCACAATTATCGTTAAATTATTGCACCTACTACTGTTTGTCTCTGCGACACCCAAAGGTTGACTGGTAGAAGTCCGCGTGTGTACATTTATGTGCTTAAAGTATTAAATAAATAAATTAACCGAATGACCCCCTTTCTGGAAGCGTAATAAAATCTCTGATCAATAAAATCAATCTTCTGTCAGATTGGCTTTCACAAGAACCAATCATATTAATTGACAAAAGACGTTCAGATACCCAGATCTGTATTCAAATGAAAAGCGCGGGAATCCATTTGAAAATAACGCACGACATCCGTACCTACATGATTTACAATTCAATTTCATCCAAGGACGTATTCTGCGAGCCGTGCTTATTCCATGAATAACGAGTATATGACACACCCCTGCATTTTTAACACAGTGTCGTTGAGTGTACACGATGATTTTAAACCAGCCGTGATCTCATTTATTATGCAAGTTCAGTGCCATGGCCGACAAACGAGGCTGTCCGTGTCTACTGATGAAGATTCGGAATAATACCGTTAGAGCAGTGGTGGACTTACGAGTTGAAGGTCGTCGGTTCGAATCCAGACAGGCGATATACTTTGTGTAATGAATTTCACCACCACTCCTCTCAAAACGGTGAAAGAAAACATCGAACGAAAACTTCGAAGACATTGTGACATCTATCAATCCGCACACGTCCCGCGTGGTAGAATACACCAGCAGTGGGAACATTATAGGCTGATTATGCCATTATTGCAGTCGCGGAATGAAAAGGTTAAGCACATTTGGGTCAAATTTATTGCACCTTGGACGACGCTTATTTATCATCAACAATATCAACATGAAAATAACAATTCAAAACTATGTGAAAAACAGGCTTAAGGGGACTACATGACCTAAACGCAAGTTTTATAATGCCTAAAAGTATATGATCCACTGCAGTAAAGAAACTCAGAAAAATATATGATATTCTTCAGGATATATGCTAGTTAGATAGTTGAAAACATAATAAAACTATTTGGTACGATAGAAAAAAATCATGAAGATACCTCTAAAAATTTCTTTTAACGATTAAAAACCATAATGATATAATAATATGTATACATGCAATCATTCTGGTTTTTTTTCAGATTGTTCTTCTAGCAACATATTAACGTTTTATTTTTTTATTATTCTTGCCAACAAAGTATTTAGTTTGGCGAGTAAATTGTTATTTAACAAAATATGTATAATCGTGAACATAAAAAAAAACAATAAAAAAAAAAAAAAACGTGATAGTGTTTTAATTTTTTAGTCCAATCAATAGATTTTTTGTAAATTGAGAATTGGTTCATATTTTGTAATCAATTAACAGCCTTGTGTCATCGCGCTTCTCTTTCTTTTCTATGCAGTCCGACAGTGACCGCGCTTTAGCTGTTGTCAGCCCCTTAACCTTTTTGTTCCGCGAGTGTACTTACGTACTGACTGTAATTGTGTTTATATTGAATGCGTTTAGATTGGAAGCAGTCGTAAATAAACAAGGCATTCAAAAAATATAAAACAGAATCCGATTTTAATATCGACTATAAAAGCGTTTGTTACAGCTATGTTCTTTGTTTTTCAGGGGCATTAACATTTTTCAAGTGCAATTCGGAGTTTATGGGTAGGCTTTAATGTTTTTGGTTGCTTAGAGCCGAACTTCAAACGCGAGGAAACCACAAATTACCTACATTTTATGTTTCTTTACTTCCAAGTTAGACTGCCATTAAGAATATCTCATGTTTTACATTCAAAGCATAGACATATATAGTAATTCCTTTTGAAATCATTGATTCAAAGCTATTAAAACGAGGTGCTAACTTGCATAACAGAATAAAATATGACTGGGCAACGCACGCAATCTCTCGCACGTCTCACATCTCATGGTTTATTTCCGTCGTTATTATTACATTCCGCTTTGCTTAAAAGAACTGATAGACCGCTAAGCACAGCACATGAACCACCATAACATGGGAAGCATCTGCTTTGAAGCTGAACGGCTCTTGTCATGTTTAGACCTGTGTATAGTCAATAAAATAGTGCAAAGTAGACTAGTAGAGAGAGCTAGATAACTTACTAAATATTCTAACATCTACGAGAGGGTGCATACTTCAATAGAGTTTAGTGCACCCCAGCTACAGTCATCTCGAATTCTCGTTACTTTGTACCAGAAAACTTTGCTCTAAGGAAGCCGTCTTATGTCTTTTTCTTTGGCTCATTCAAACCTTCGCTCAGGGAAACCTACCCAGGGATCTATACTTAGGGATATTACGTCCTAAGATTAAAGACATCCATTTACGATGGCCACACATTCTGACTCACCTGCGGATCATCATCCTGCACCAAACTCCTCCTCTTCATCGCGTACTCCTTGACCACATGACTGTTCTCCGAGTTCACATCCACATTGAAAGTCTTCAGCCTCAACATCGGACTGATCGCACCCAATGGGTTGTTGTACTTGTTGTACGTCAGGTACTTATTCGCCGATTGGTTGGACATGTGGGAAGACATGTTGGCCATGTTGAACGACATGTTGGGAGACTGGTGGATTGTGGCAAGCGAATGGATTGGTGACATAGAAGGAGGATTGGACGCAGCTTCGACTATGTTCTGTATGCTCGGTCTATGCACACGTTTCTTTGGTTTCACGTATGTTCTCGAGTCGAACTTGTGTTTGTCTGGCATTGAGTGGATTTCATCTGAAAAATAAATGTTTATTTAGACACAAAGTTCTACTTCAACTCTTTATTAATGACTTTAGTGGACCCCACAATTTTGCCAATATCACATTGGTATTATGATAGACCACCAGCCAATGGCAATGGGGATGCTCACTGTCAAATAAGATTCTCGTAGATGGCGCTAAGTGTTTGTTACTTTTATCCAGAGCTGCCAAATGAAATTCCTTGTTGAAAACTTCGTCGCGAGACGGCGCTAAGTGTTTCGAATTGTCACTGATTGGTCGAAGATGATTTTGACAAGTGACATAAATTCAGTATTCCCTCGCGGCGAAGCTCCCAAAAAGCATGAAATTTGAGGCGTAGATTTGGTTTTTGCCAAGTTCAGAACCAGGTCATCATCATCACCATCATTATCATCTTTGACGAGGCAACTTTGTACGTCCCCATTTAGTTATAAATTTATAATTGATTCAATTTCTTATAGCTATTTTATGTTATTATTAATATCGTCAATGTATTGGTCGTAATTTTCATATCAAGATTCTGGCCCATTCATAACGGGCGCGGGAATAAAATAAAAGGCTACACAAATTGTGATACAATACAATGTATTGAGGCTTGTATTCATCATGCAGTTAACAATAGTGCGTAAAATGTTAATCAAAATGACGTGCCAAATTACAATGAAGATTGACAAAGGTCACAGTTTATTCTGAATGTCTCAAATTGATTCAGAATTAGGTTATGATTTATCAATAGATCAGGTAAACGCGGAATATAGCAGTACGAAGTTCAACAAACCCATTAAATCGCATCTCAAAGCTTAGTATTCGTTAAGGCCACCTAAACCACACAATTATAAACCTTACATCTATACGTTAAGGTATACTGTCGCTTGTTTAATGTTAAGCGTTAAGTGGTAACAAAATAAAAGCGTCGAAATTCAGTTCGCAACGCACTGCCGTCGTAGAAACGTAGTTTAATTGGCACCAAAATTGGTGGACAATTTGCATTCGGTGTGCTGGAGTGGACGTGGTCAGGAAACGGCAGTGACAGCTGTTTTAATGTTATTACTGGAATGCGTGTGACGACTGCGAATAGCAGGGCTCCTTAGAATTGAAGACGGTAAAGGGAAGGTGGAAGAAAGCTAAGTATAAGAAACATCCTGTGACTGTTACTTGGCAGAACGGGTGTGTTTGCTAAGGACCGACTGGTAAGTGATTTCTGGAGAGAGAACAGCAAGTAGGTCAAAATGCCCGCAAGAGAGCATACGTAAATAGATATGGGCTATTTCAGAGGAGGATCTGGTAACACACTTTGAATTTTTGAATTTTCAGACAAACTTGACAAGAAACAACACAAGACCTTACTATCGATTCAACTAGGACAGTGACACGTAGTCAAATGCAAATAGCGCTGCAAACATTACTATACAGTAAGCCAAGACTAGCCTACAGCAGTAGGAAAAAAAGTGCATACGTAATCACGAGTGGATACCATTAATTGATTATATACAAGCGCATCATAAGAGTGTTGACATAATATAATATTGACACACGAGGCTGCCCTTAAGTGGAGATGACGTATCGAAAACGTGCAAGAATACGATACAGCTGATAGATAAGAGTTCTCGTTCGAGTTTCGAAATTAGAGCTATTCAAGCCATTGTTAAGGATCAATTAAAATCTTTCATGTTATTCTAAGTTAATATTTGGACACTGACCATTCGGAGCTTCCGTATGTCTGACGAAACTCCTCAAGTATTAACGAGGATAAATGTTATGTTATTCTTCTTTTCTATTTATAATATGTATGTATTTACGAAAAAAAAATGTATTTAAGTAGTGTATCAACCATCTGGTATCCATAACACAAGCCTTAAGTGCTTAACTTGGAACTAGATGGTGCTGTGTGCAATGTCAGACGATATTTATTTATTTATTTTATTTATTCTTATTAATACTTTCCCCTATCAACACAACTATGACAGACAGGATGGCATCATATTGTTTCGGTAACGTATCAATGCGGAAGAAGCAGAACAATTCCATTGCATAATCCTCACCCACACAACCGACCATTAGTTCCAAGTTTCAATCGATTTAAACGCTAGGATTTAATCCGAATAGAAATACGCCACATTCAGTTTCGTTACAGGCAAAAACGTCCCAGTTACGTCTTAGAAGAGTTATTAAATACTCGTAATCTATTAATTCATCTCGATCCAGCATACGCGCAGAAAGTGAAACTTTTATTGTACAAGTTTCGAATAATAATTGTCGTGTGGGCCGCAATGCCATTACTATAAGGCCTGTGTTCGTTACAATACTGACTGGGGATCGAGTGTATGTTAATGTACTACTGACTATAGGTCGGGTAGGTACTAAGCTTGCTAGAACTATTATGCCCATTTAGGACAAGTTGGCCTCCTTATCTGTTGTATATTGAGTATTCTAGACCTATGTCTAGTCAGTCTACTAGATCTATGAAGCCTGTTTGGCATAAAAACAAATCTACGGATAAGATATCATAACGTTTCCATATTATAGCCTACTATCGATATTTCGTGAGGAGATGGCAAACTTGCGTAAATAATGACAGTTCAGTTTACAATATCCGCAAATACAGACAGACCAATTTCCTTGAATTTACTCGCATACTTAAGTAAACGTAAAGTGGAACAAACTGTAGTACATATTTGTAGTAGTTTTTTTTTTTTTTTAAACTTCAGCTTTAGTTTTATTTCGAATTCTCGTATCGCATGGAAAACAGGATAATATAGAACATACAGATCATATCGGGCGCACGCTGAAAAGTCAGGCATCCCGTGAAATCATTATAATCTGCCTAACCTTTTCCCAACTGTGCTTCCAGTCTAACCGGGGATGCAGCTGAATACCAGCATTTTACATGGAGCGACTGCCTATCGGTCCTAAATCCTAGGCATCCCGTAACATGATTTATTGAATTATAGCTTGTCTGGACACGAGCGAAGAAACGTAATTTGAGTAGTAAATCAGCTTATAGAGGCACGAGGAACAGGGTGTTATGTTCACTCATACCTCCATAGAAAAGGGAGGATCCTCCGACCAGACAGACAGGTGTCGTGTCTGGTAGGCAATTGCCCGACGATGGATATCGGGACGTTGTATATATGCTAGTTGCGCGATAAACTCTGCTTCGCGATGCAGGATTTTCGTGACGTCATCGCGTCAGTGTGATGCGAAGTTCGCATGTGGCGATGTAGATACCGCTACAAGCTTGCGTATACTACAAAAATGCAAATTGCAATGCGTTTGATTAAATTCGTAACTTCGTAAGCTAGAGTGGTCTATAAAGATGCTCACAAGGCTATGGCAAAGAGTATAGAAGTAAAGGTAGTTGAAATCCATTATTAAATAGTGATATTACGTAAATGAAGAATAGCAATTACAAAGCACTTGAACACTGTCCAGGTAAACACGTAGGTAAATTATAAAGTCTAGCTATATATCTCGGCCCACAGACGATGCAAGATAAGAGGTATGGAATGCTCGAGTCGCATGTGTGTGAGGACGCATCTCATGTGGGAAATCATTAGCAACTTGTCTAGCCTACGTTATTACTTCCTGCGGTATCAATTCATCAATTAGTTCGCAATCTAGGGGTTTTGCGTCTTCTCTCGAGAAAACTGGCGATAGGAAACTGTTTTGTTTCCTTTCTTTGATAACTGATTTACTTTTATTGCTTATATAGACTTTGATTGCTGCAGTTGATTGGCAACTGCAGCTAGGGAAATTATATCATCAATCATCATTCTTAATAAAATGCTTCAAATTGGATTTTTCAAGTTAGCAACAGTTCTTAGTTTTAAAACTGAAAGTTTATCTATAACAAGGCAAATACGGTTTTTTTTTTCACTACAGCTAAAGATGATGCGTTAAGGTGAATCGTCATATGTAGCCCGCCAAATTAAAATTTTCTTTGGTTTTTTGCAAATTGCAGCTCTATTTTACGTTGTATGTTGATCAAAATGCGATTCGCGACTGTAGGAATGATATAATGTATAAGATTTTTCAAAATATTTCATATGAAAATTCTCAAAGAAAAAATAAAAACAAATTCTTAGGTGGAACAAATTTCAAAATTTTGGCGATTGATATGAATTAATATGATTATTATAAAGTTAAACGCCCACATGTAATTTTGCCAAATGGTATCAAGAAGCTCAGAGTCGTGGCAAATATCTTGTCTTTTTCGGAGGCTTTGTAGAATTTAGAATCATACCAACATTCTTTTGAAAATATAAAATGACTACCTTTATACAGCAATATACGCAGGAATATATTATAAAAGACTTGCATTTGGCAAAATAGGAAACAACGCAGATTTTGAGACCTAAACATCTAATGAGATTTCCGAAGACGATTGTCTTATTACGTCTTGTGCAGAGCAGTTAGTGTGCCCTCTTATTCTTATATACAGCAAATCCTTATCTTCTGGCGTATTCCCTCAAACATGGAAAGGGGCTAAGGTGGTGCCTATACATAAATCAGATAGCAACGATGACATAGCTAACTATAGGCCTATCTCAATCCTTTCTACGTTCGCTAAAGTGTTTGAGTCACTGCTCTGTCCGTATTTCCAAAACCATCTAAAATTATTCATTAGCGATCATCAGCACGGTTTTGTTGGGTCACGATCCACAAGTTCTAATTTGGTCCATTTCACGGAACTTTTAATTGAAGCCGTTGACTCTGGTCGCCAAGCTGACGTCATTTATACTGACTTCAGCAAGGCTTTTGATAAAGTTTCCCACAAAATCTTGTCTTGTAAGCTACGTGCTTATGGTATTGCTGGTGGCTTGCTTGAATGGGTGATTTCATACTTGAGAGGTAGATCTTTTTATGTTGTGGTAAACGGTTATCAATCTAACGTATATAACATCTCATCTGGAGTCCCACAAGGCTCTCATCTAGGTCCAATATTGTTCAACTATTTTATTAACGACATTCCCAATTGTTTACGGCACTCTAAAATTTTTATGTACGCGGACGATTTGAAATTTCTTAGAATCGTTGAATCTAACAGAGACGCTTCACTCTTGCAGATGGACCTTAATAGTCTTATTCAATGGTGTAAAAGTAATGAAATGTACTTGAATTCGAAGAAATGTTACCACGTAAAATATACAAGAAAAAATAATCCAATAAAGACAGTGTATTACATAAATGAGGACAAACTAAACGAAGTAGACACTATTCGTGACCTTGGAGTTCTGTTTGATCAAAAACTAACCTTTGCACCACACTTAGATTCCATTTCTAAAAGAGCATCCAGGATGATGGGATTTGTCATAAGACAATGTAAGGGTTTTCGTCAAAATAAAACTAAAATATTACTTTATCAGAGTTTAGTACGTAGCATATTAGAGTATTGTAGTGTGGTGTGGCGGCCACACTACGCTACAAATAGTTTGCGTCTAGAACGTGTACAAAAACGCTTCGTTTGGCATCTGGCCTTTTCTGTGGGAATAACCAAAAAAGTGCGTTCTTACCAAAAGAGATTGAAATACTTCAACATGCACACCCTGGAAGAACGAAGATGTCTGAATGACGCAATGTTCGCTTGTAAAATCCTGAAGGGAAATATCGACTCGCCGCCGCTGCTCGCACTCGTTAACTTTCGTGCTCCGTCGAGGATTCCGCGCAAACCTATTACTCCCCTCTGTCCTCCAATGAGAAGAACGGTTTTAGGATCTAACTCCCCATGTGCTAGGTTCTGTAGGCTTCTGAATGGTTGTAGTGATATGGTTGACTTTAACTTTGATTCTATCAATAAACAAAAATCTAAATTTCTGAACTGCTTATCAGATTTGTTAAAAAAGTAATTTTCTCCTTTATTTTTGAATGAAATTGTATGTTATTACGAACATAGTATTTTCGAATCCATAGGTTTATGTAAAGTATCGTATTTCAACATTGCATTCGTTATTTCATGAGGGAATCGCAGTTGAAGATTGCCAAGTGTTGGCATGTTGGTGCTCGTGACTGTACGTTATTTTTTTTTTTTAAGAAATGTTGCTTTTAATATTTTGCATTTAGTTATGTTATTTATACATATCTAACTTAGTTTACTTGTGCAATATGTAGCTTACGAAATTACTTTTTATTGTTTTCTTTCTTGTCCATGTGGTGTTTACCTTTAAGTAATTGTTGCACTGTGTAGAGTTTAAACGCATGTTTTATCTTTGTTTGTAAATTAGTGTAAACAATTGTTGGTAGACCTAATAAAATAAATAAATTGTCAAGTATTTCACCAGAACACAAAACAATGAAAGATAAGTATTTCGCCGAAATTGATTGGCAACTAATTTCGAATGATTCATTACTGGGTTAGCCGATGTAACTCACGAGCCAGGGATTCCGGGTTCATGCAGTCGTGGACCTTTTCTCTTGTTTATTATTAAGTACATTATAATAGGGGATCGGATGATGCCTGTAACTTCAAAGATTCCTATGTCCAATCTGTGCATTTCCAAAGGAAAAAGGAACAGTGAAGGGATTCGCCCATGTTAAATGATTTCCATTAGTTTAAGTATGTCAAATCTCATAACTCTATTTTAACTCTTCAAATCTTCTGGTACCTACTAGCATCCAGTTTTCGGAAAATTACTATTTGCGTACTGCATTGTCATTATTTAATGTCAATACATAAAATTATGTTTCCGACAGTATTTTCCTGTGCAAAATCTATTTTGAGGACCCAATCCAAAACGGAATTTAGCTCTAGGATATAGAGTGCAGTTTTCTATGGCGGATCCGAAGCAACAAAGTGATCTCAATGTAATTGGATGATTGCTTTAGTGACATTGAACGGTACTGGTATTCTCTAAGTGTGTAAGTGTCCCAGTGTACCAAATGCGAAATGATATTGTACCTATACCATTTAAAAAATACTCGCTGTCTCATGTTATCGCGTTGACTAGTGATTTGTCAGCAAAACTGAAAGTTTATACTTTGATCAAGGAAAAAATATGAAATGTTAAGAAATGGATTCTGTCGGTCAATTTGTGCCTATTAGCGTGTTATTCGGGACTTAAAGGAAGCTTGAATGTAGATTCAACCGTGGTCAGAGGTCAGGGGTGAACGACTTTAGGTTCACTTCCGAGGCTACGCCTTAAGACTTCGACTAGATTACGTGAGCTAGTGTAGTTAAGTCACACTGCTATTAAAGGCGTGGTAAGAAGCAAATTTTTAGGTAATTGATAATAGGGCATCACGGCAACCAATAAGGTCCAAAACAGCGCAGCGATGCGATTGGTGTTAGTTGTATCGAATATCCACCAAATTTTGCAGTTTTAATTAAATGAAAAAATAAATCATTTTTAGGTATTTCTTTAGTTAATTGAATTTCATTTATTATCAGTAGGTACATAGAACAGGATAGTTAACGATAAAAACATTGAGGATTACGTAACGAAAAAAAATGTGTGAGCTCGGTCTTACGGTTTTTTTTATCTTGATAAGTACTAAGTACTTATTATATTTTTAGGAAATATTTTTAAATGTGTATTTTCTTTGAACATTGTACTTGTAATATGCACCAATACAGGTTTTACGGTGTCTTACGTTTGGGCTACCCCGAATTTATAAACAAACTTCTGAGAACCTAAAAAAAACACCCAAGTGCGCGTCGGATTCGCGCAGGAAGGGTTCCACAAGGCAAAAACCGCCGAAAGAAAACACGTTTCCTATAGGTATGGAGATTGGAGACCCCTTTAATTTTTTACTTTATTATAATTTTATTATTATGCGGCAATAGAAATACACACTGAAAATTTAAACTGTCTACCTATTACGGTTCATGAGATAGAGCCCGCTGACAGAAAGGCGGACGGACGGACAGACGGAGAGGGAGGCTTAGTAATAGGGCTCCGTTGGCAGCCTTTGGATACGGAACCCTAAAAAGCCACTGATGCCGCGATTAACGTGGTCATCTAGTGGACCCAACTCATTTAATACAATATGTATGGCAATAATGGTATAATATATTCCACCGATTCTAAAAGAAGATTTGTATTTATTTAAATTGTGTCTTTAGCATCTGTCATCCCGGATTGTATAGTCTAATAATTTTCCCTTTTAAAATTACGTTATTATTTGGAAGACAAATTATTGTCATTGTGAATTCATTTTGTAGACTTCTGTTTTCCCATAAAACGAAGCATACGTCTGTTGTCTCACATTACAATAATATTGAATCTCTCAGACTCAATCGTAAGGTAAACAAACATTGATCGAAAGTGTTGATAAAACTACATCATTAACTAAGCCATTTCTTCGAATACTTTACTAAAGTGAATCTCGGTAAGTACTTTCTGACGAAGCACTTGATGTAACTGACGCACGCGAAATCTTAATGCGAAATGTGACACTGATCTTTACGACTGCATTATAAACTCGATATTATATTACTGCCATCAAAGTTGACGGTTTATTTGCAAAGTCTGCAGGGTTGACCAAAACGTGCAAAATCATGTAATAGGGTATATGCATGTATTTTTTTTTTATTTTTAATTCATTGTTTACACTAATATAACATAGTAAAAAATATAAATCTGTTTAAAAATGGTGTAATTAAGTTTAAAAAAATATTTAAAATAGAGAATAGTAATGAGCTGTTTAAACGCCGCCATTTTCGCGCGCTCTGTTGGTGGCGTCAAATACTATGTCCAGTGACAGTCCAGTCCATTGTTTACTACAGGTGTTCTCGTTCTTCACTTATATCACAATGAAAACAGCTGAAAAGCGAGTTTATAAATATTGTATTGTGCTTGTGCATGAATGCAGAAACACTATCAGAAGTGCACCTGATAAAGTATTATTTCCAGTCCCGTTAGGCGCAAAAATACGTAAGGAATTGTGTAAGGTTATCAAAAGAGATGCAAGTATCGCAATAACTTGTTTACATTGTGAATCAAAAATTATAGGTTATGCTTATTCCTCATCCTGTTTAGGATTGTGTTTATGGCTAAAATAACGTATGTGTTATCATAGAATACCTTAATACCTTGCAGCTTTCACTCCTTTTACTGCAGCGGACGTAAAATTTGGATAATGAAAGAAAATAAGACGACATAATGAATGGATCTATTCTCTGTGTGTGCTTTTACCAAACCATTTCAGGCATTGTTTTAAATGATTTCTAATCTCACTAGTATGCAAACATTACAGTTAAACAATAAATGAATTCACAACACAAACGTTACTACTGTTTTCTAATCAAAAGCCCATACAAAAGTAAGCAATACGTACTTGTTGACATAGTATTTGACGTCACGTATTTGCGTTTTACAAATTTGAATTTCTCTCGCTTAATTTGCACTTTTATTTATTAACTTGAAGTAATTAAAAATATATTAATTACTAAAATAATGATTTACTTCAAATGTCCGGCCACTAAAGATTCGGAATAAAAATATTTAGACCAAATTTAAATAACATGCATACTCCCTATTAGCAACCCACACGAAGGTAGAATTCGAGTTAACGCAATACTTCTAAAAGTTTGGCCAACATACAAAAGTTTTGCGTCTTAAAATTCATTCAAGCTGTGGCAATCTAACCACCCACAGGCTGCAAATACCATAGACCTGTTTTATCTAGTCGTTTCATACAACCTAAGTGAGTTTATAGCCATTTACAGCTATAATTACACAATCCTTTCGCTGATACAGTAACTTGTAGCGAATTGTCTGGCTCAAATGAAACTGGGCAGTTGGTTCTAAACAGCAACAAGCAGCGCAGAGGAAGGCCAAGATATAGAAGACGTGGATGAAACGGACTCAATTCTAAAGAATTGACCTGAATTGGGTCCAGGAAAACTGGAACACCAAAAACATAAATCTGGGAACTTCTGGGAAACCGTCGGCCTCTTGCTGTATCAGAATTTCTCAAGGATATGAGACGAAACCCGAATAGAAAACTCATATTTCTTCGGTCAGTACCAAAGGAATCCTGTTATAGTTTTCTTGTACTTTACATTACATTGTACAACTACAAACCCTGATTGCATACAGTCATACAGTGACACGATATTAGATCTTTGTCCTGAACCCATGAGCCGTGTCGAATGTCATTAGATCAGCTACCAATTGTTCATGATCATATCCTTTGTTTAACGGCTGGCCGACAAAAACCATCCCAGAGCTTTAATTTAATTGCCATTTTGTTTTTAAAGCTATGACGAAATGATTTTTTATCCTCCATTATATCCTCCTTGAGTGTTATTGTAAAGAGAGAGGAAGGTTTCGGAAACATTTTTAGTAAGTAAGTAATCATTGTTGAGCAGATGATGTGTGATTTTTTTATGAGAAAGTGACCTATCTCGGCGATGATCTACCCTGGCAGAAAGCTATGACTGAGGTCTAAGATAAAACGAGAGCAACCAGAAGATGCCCATTCGCTCTCTTTGAAGGTAAGGGGAACGCAAATGTAGGTAGGGAGTTCCAAACTTTGCCTGCGCGCACAAAGAAGGTTGAAATGAGAACTAAATAGGGTCGTTGCGCCGGTTTTCGGCCTTTTAGCGGAGTTGTCAACTTTAAGGCACTAGAAAAAAATACTGCTATTATTTTAACCTAGTGCTATTGCGGTTAATTTATAGCTTATATAATGTAGTTTTCGTTTTTATAACTCATTGGTTCCTACAAATAAACCTCTATTTTATATTATTTTTTAATGTGAAAAATGGGTAAAACGCCGGTTTTCGGCCACATATTTTAGATTTCGGCCTCCAAGAATTTGGTTTTCGGCCACTGGATTAGATAGAATAGAAAGGTAATAGAAACTAAATAAAATAACAATTAAATGTATTTCTTCCTGTATTTTTTACTTACAGTAACATTAATTAAAATATTATTATTAATCAGGTACCATCATAATTGACAACAATGCAAGTATTATAATAACAGTCTTCTCTTATTTAATCATAATAATTATAATTTAAGTAACAACCAGTCGAAAAAAAATTGCTCAATAAAGAGTCATCATAAAGTTATTCTAATCATTTAAACTAATACGTATAATAATCTTTGATTAATAAAATATTTGGTAACGATCTTTTTAAGTTAGATAATATCAACAAATGCTTCGTTTTCATACAAAATAATCACTATACCTAATCATAATCAACATTTTTCTATCAATAAAAATCAATCTGCCTAGCCTTTCCTTTCTTTACTTTTTTTCTGTCAATAAAAATCTAATAACAAAATCTTAAATATGGCAGCTTTTGGCAAAATAATCTGCATTCGATTTACTTAATTATAATTGTAATTAAACTGATTACAAATGCAAGCATTGCATTTGAAGGGCTTGTCTTGTACTTCTTCATACTTTAGTCCAGCGAAGTCGGTGCATCTTAAATGATACCATTTGGTGCAAAAATCACATCCAATATTTCTTTCAGGATCTTCTTCTGTATCACTTATTAAAATATCTTGACACAGGGCGCAATCTACTTTAACTCTTTCGTTTTCCTTCATGGGTTTCTTGGACTTCGCGATTTTTCGTTTTGTAACTTTAGCATTCTTTAACTGTTCTTTTTCTATTCTTTTCTTTATCAAAAGTTCTTGTCGTTTTTTTCTCAATTCTAACTTCTCAATTTTAACTTTTTCTTTATCTTCATAAAATTTTCGATACTCCGCCGATGAAATTGCCGCAGATAATGGTGTACGTGTAATGTTAGTGTCAGATTTTTTTGCAGGTTGCGGTTTAAATAAATGTTTTTCTATAATTTCTGTTTCCTTTGTTTTACTAGTTTGTTTAGGTGTACTAGTCTGTTTTATTCGAATATCAACCAGCACATTGCGTCGAGTTATTGTATTTTCCAATGATTCAGAGGTGTTGTTTGATATCATGGGTGTTTGTGGCAGTAATACTGTGGAATTGGTGGTTATTGTACTACATTGAGTGGTTATTATTGCATCGTGGCCATCTTTTAAGCTTTCAGACATTGGCAGTGCTGTTGTTGTTGGCAGACTTATTTGAGTTGGTATTATAAGAATATCATCCAATGATACTAAAGAACCAACATCCAAATAACTTCCTGACAAATGCAATGTGGAAATGCCGTTATCAATCAACGATTCTGATGCTTCGATAGATGAATCCTTATCTGAGTGAGTTACTATAACACCATGACTTACTGGAACACTTTTATCTTGGCTTAAGTTGCACAGACTTTCTGGAGTTTTGAATGGACTAAGCGGTCTTCTATTTCTCAATTGGAGAAACAAGTCTTCGTCAGCGTGGCTTTGTGGAATGGTTTCAAAGGACACCATTTCAGTCATGTTGATATCATCTAATTGGCTGGTCATATTATTATCTTCTTCGACTATTTGAGATGTTGTAATATTAACTGTTGAGTTCGTCGGGTCTTCAGAGCATGTTTCGTATAAAACGTCACCAAATTGTATCTGAGAAGACTTTCTTTTCAGTTTCTTCATCTCCTTTAATATAACAGACACGTTTATGTTTCTTTCGGCCAGAGTCGATTTTAAATGTTTCAAAACCTTTCTTGTGGAAACTAGGTCTGCGTTGGTTATTACTTTAGAGTTTCGTTCGGGTGTCTTTGAATTGTTTAATCTTTCCAGGGTATTCTGGACACATTTCGTGTAATCCACAGCATCAGGGTTAAATGGATAAAGTCCGCATTTTCTGAAACCATTAATTATATTTCGCAGCATATTTGTATTTTCCAGGCAGTCTTTGAAAAGAGCGCAAAAATTAGTTTTGGTGACAGAAGAGTTTATGTTTTCTGGCTTCGTCAAAAACTTCCTCACAATTTTTTTCCATTCTGATTTCAAAGGCCCAAAAACACTGACATCTGCCGGTTGGAGTATGTGCGTGGTGTTAGGAGGCAGAGCGTAAAGAATTATTTCCAATCGCTCGCACATCGCGCTTAACTCAATTGACATATGGGATTTGTGTCCATCTACCAGTAAGAGAATGGGTTTTCGAATTTCGTTACTCACTATCCAATTATTAAAATCATTCGTAATGTATTCAAAAAATACATCAGTTCGCATCCAACCACTCTCAGACCTCCCGAGGACCCAATGTGCTGGCATGCTATCTGCTATTTGTTTTGGTGGGCGAATATATGGAAAAACTATTAGTGGCGGACATACTTGTCCGTTAGCATTAAATGTCACCAAAACAGTTAAATTATCTTTTTCACTGCCATTTTTAATCTGGTAAAGATTGCGGTACCCTCGAGGACCAAGTACCTTTCCTGTTTTAGGGCAAAGGGAGAACCCACTCTCATCTCCATTGAATATGCGTTCCGGAGATTCCAATATATCACGATGATTTGACTCTACCAGAAACGCTTCAAGTTCTCGAAACCAGAGCTTGATTGACTCCTTCGTTACCCTAGCTCTCGCCTTGTTTATTCCTTCAGCGGACCTTTGTGAAATTTCCGGACGCCTTTTCAAGAATTTCAAAAACCAGGTTTGTCCAGGACGGTCGTCTTTGAAAGGGGTCTTCATGCCTAAGTCTTTTATGATTTTCTGAACAGTGTCTAGCAGTTCCGATTTTTTTACAGGAAAACCACACTTAGCGATGGCAATTAGCCATTCCACTACTTTTGTTTCGATTTCATGGGTAAGTATAGGATCAGGACCTCGAGTTTTAATCGAATCACTACTTCTTCCAGATATTCGATCTTGTATAGTTGCCCTAGGAACTCCATAATTTCGACAAACTTCTCTAATGGAAAGCTTTTTTTCGCGAATATCTCTAAGTGCCTGGTTAATGGTATCTTGAGTATACGGTGCATGTCTTTTTCTCTTACTCTTTGGAGGAGCCATCTGAAGCAAAAAAAAAACTTAAGTATTGAAAGATCTTCCTAAAACTGCATTGTGAAATACTTTATATTTCATCAAATGGCTGAAAATCAGAGCGCCATTCGGTTTTCGGCCACCCCATTTTTCATACAATTTTAAGTTGGCCGAAAACTGAATAATAATTATAGACTTACTCTAGTTTTCGGCCACTACCAAAATGCGTATTTTAGTTTCATCAATAACCGTTAAAATTGCAGTATTTTGATGGCCGAAAACTGAAAACTAGTGTATTCACAAGAATACGGTTCATTATAAACGAACAGAAGTCTACTTTCGTATAACCAATTAAATAAAAGAGTCAAAAATATTTAGGCTGAATGCGAGCTACTTTTCGGCCGCATGGCCGACAACCGAACATTTGGAGAATTTATTATGTCACTTTTCGGCCACCTAATTTAACAACTATTTCAATAAAATATTGCACTAATTAATGTGAAAATACAATACTAAGTGTTTTATACAGTGGAATATATGCACATTGTTAAATAATCATAGTCAAAATAGCACAAAACTTACTTTTGAGTAGGACACGCGCCACTATATTTTTTGCTCGTTCCCACACGTCTTGACAGCTCCTGTACTGGCGTCGTACTAAATAATTTATTTAAAGTCGCGTGTTGTGTTTACCCGACCAAGTAATGTTGCCTGATATAATGCAACTTTCTGGAAATGTATCTAACTTCATTTCGTGCGATAATATTTATTATAATCCTTATTTAATCAAATTTACTGCATCACCTAGTGCTAAAGGCCGAATACTAGACCCGGCCGGCAAACCGGCGCAACGACCCTAACTACTTGGACCGGCTTTGGCGTAATATTAGGTTACTGGGTTAGCAGTTAAATAATGAACTACGCAGGATTGCGAGAATATCGTCAGTTCATTTTGAAAATATAAAATATTGCATTTGGAATAGGTACTATCGAGGAAGTTCATATCTATGCACCTTTAGGACTATTTTTCCCTGTAGCGCTCGGGCGCTAACAGTAACTAACGTAAAACACATGCGGTCATCCGTGTTCACGGGATTTTGATCTAAAACTGCTTAGATATGAACTTCCTCGATGGTACATCGTTTGAGATTGAGATACAGTGGCTCAACCAATCGCATGTCTAGACTTGTAAAAAAATAGGCACGCCTGCTGAGTCGACGGCAGTACAATACTAATTTTCTTGTTAACCTCGGTATCATCTGCTTAGCCTTTTCGCTCCTATGTTGGGCTCGTGGCTAAGTAATCAGCCGCACAGATCGATCGACCAGATAAAGCTACGCTTGCCGCGGTTCGTCCGTGGATGGGCGAACATCTTTACCTCCGTGCCTCGGAAAGCACGTTAAGCTGTTGGTACCGGCTGTGATTTGCGGATCTTTGACATTCGTTACGGGTCGTCAGAAGCCCGAAAGTCTGACAACCAGTCTTACCAAAGGGTAGCGTATTATGATGATATTGGGGTCGGCTTCCAGTCTTACCAGATGCAGCTGAATAAGAGTACATGGAACGACTGCCTATCCGACCTCAACAACCCGGTTACTGGGCAACACGATACCCCTTAGTAAGACTATTTAACCTCTCCTAACAAGTATATAATTTATGTTTCAACTGAAAACAGATGACTACAAACTAAATCATTGATTATATTGATTTCCAATTGGCGCCAAAACTCATTAGTAATACTGAGTGAGGTGTCATTTGTAAATTTAATAAGTAAATAGTTAAACTTGTTAAGTACATAATGAATAAATAGGTTTAAATATGATAATTATGCAGCTGATTAAACAATTTCCTACTTAACATGAATGATAATGTATGACAGTGCTAATTAAATATGGCTGAAGATATGTCAGTAGTACCGAATTATCCTGTAACTTTGGCCAGTGACGAAATAGGGAACCTCAATGTGTCGTATTGAGTAGGTACACAGGGTGGTCAGCTCGCCGTCCGGTAAGGAACACGCGCGCCTCAAAGAGATGTCAGCACCAATGACGGGGTCCGCTAGGACCGATGCATGCCAGGGTTGCGGGAAAGTCCGAAAGGGTTACCGTGGCCCCTGGCACAGGCAACTGAAGGAACACGGGTGGGTTTTAGTCAGTAAGTGTCTGACACGCCCTCCCGCTGCGCCCAGAGCGGGAGAAGCTACTTGATGACTTCCCACACTCAAAAAAAAAAAAAAGAAGGGTGACAGATACATCGATGAAGCAACTGTAACCTTGAATTCAGCACACGGTTCTAGACCTCCTAGCGTAGAAAATGTTCGTCGGATATCAATGTATGGAACAGCAGACTGTTTTTTTGAATAACCGATTTTTTTTTGTCATGTGTCGTTGCGCTGCGCTTCGCCAGGTGAGCTCTATGATTAATACTGGGCCTAACTACTCTATGCAAGATGCAAATAGGATTAATGACGAGTTCTAATAATTGTAATATCAGCTATTACTAGTGCTGTTTCAACATGAATTTATGAAATCTGGATCTTAAAGTAGAGCCATTATTTCTTGGAAATGAAGCATAACTATAGAGCTATTTAGTATTTGTATACAATGGTTGATATTTGTAAACATTAGCTTCCGACCCCAAGCCTGAAGTCCACCACAGAAGTAATTCTCCTCAATTATAACTCTACCTATCCATAAAAACATGGAGATGGTTTATAATAATTTCATGAAGTTGCAATAGACCTTACAGAGTCAACGCATTTACAGCAGTAGAATGTGTGTAGATCTTATATAATTTTACTTTCAACACTAGCAAACATTACAGAAATTACTTCATAATGCAGACAATCAAATAGCTGTTTCATAATTATTAGATCATATTACAAATACAGTTTTTATCACAGAAAACTGCAGTAAATTAACTAAATCCATTGATAACATGAAGTTCCTAAATAAATGATAATAATTTTACAAGAACTCATGTTTTTATCTAAGAAACAAATAGTACATGACAGATAAGTGTCATTAAATTAACATTAATTAAGAAGTTTGTTTGTCTGTATGCATCTTTGGGCATCAGTATGTGCATAATAATCATGTATGAAGATTACATTTCATGCCATAGTTACCAAGCCTATAAAATTCAAATAGTCATAGGTACTTACATTTAAAAAAAAAACTAGCCCAAAGCCTGTACAAAAACAAAGTCCTCTAATGCTCCTTTGAAGTTGGTTAACAAGAGTGTATTCAGAAAAAAAACATTGACCCCTCACGTAGGTCAACATTTAAATGAATGCACACACATGTGACACACGTTTGAACATGTTGTCTTATCTCACATGTTCTAATTTAGTTAATGATGTAATATGATACTTGAAATCAAAAGGAGTAGGAGAGGCTTTTGTGAAGCAGCTTGTCTGGGATAAGTATTACTAACACCATCATCATAAATAGGCATTATTTATGCCACCAAGCTATGCTGCCGTGTTCTGCGGGGTAATTACGTAATTCACTACCAGTAGCAATGGCTTTTATTTTGACAGTTCAACAACATTCATTGCGTTATTTACGCTGTGGAGCAGACAAACTTTTCGAACATAATGAATGAAGCAATGCTGCAATGGATTAACAATATAATTCAAAATGATTCAGATTTTGATTGAAAGTGTGTTAAGCAATTAGGGTGTTAGTTTGAACGGTATGGGAGCTGGTGTAATTACAGCCACATGATACAATTCTGCTTAAGTCTCTTCGATGGCAAAGCATTGGCGATTCCAGGCAAGCATGTACGAACAGCAGTGACAATTGGCTTATATGAGCTGTTGGGTTGTTTGCCTCCCGGTATTCATACTAATATTATGAATGCGAAAGTAGCTCTGTCTGTCTGTTACCTTTTCGCTCTTTAACGGCTGAACACATTTCAATCAAATTTCGCATACAGGTAGACCACGACATAGGATACCTTTAATTCCGGTAGTATTTTCCTGCCGGATAATTTCCGACCTCCAAGCGGGCGAACTGCGCAGACTGAAGATAGTTTGATATAAAGTGGAACTTACTTTTAAGTATTTCGTCGAGTACTGTGTAGAGTGTCTTCTCCAGTTTAAGGTAATCATGATCCTCTTTGATGGGCCAGTCACAGGATAAGTTCCAGTCAACAATGTCAACATTCTGCCCAGAGTCGTTGGGGACTGTATACAACCTGAGTGCAAGAAAAAATAAAACATATAAACACTTTTATGTACACATCCAGAGACATTATATTTACAAGCTGTGTGCCAGATGGGATCCTATTAGCAAAAGGTTTATCACCTATTTAAATTACAGGGAAGGATTTTGACAATTCTTAGAGCTTACTGTTGTTATTATATACCCTTATATAACAACCTTTGTGCACATTTTCATGCTTCTTCACCCAGCGGTTTAGGCTGTGTTGTGTCAGCAAATTTAGATTTTATTAAGTAGCTGTAGGCTGTGTTGTCTTACTGAATGGCAAAAGCCTGCCTACCTTACCATGCCTTAAACAAATGAAAAATGCAGGAACATGCACATTGTTGACAGTGTATGTACTGCAGGATGAATCTATAAACCATTTTGATAGTGTATGTAATGCAGGATGAATCTATAAACCATTTTGATAGTGTATGTACTGCAGGATGAATCTATAAACCATTTTGATAGTGTATGTACTGCAGGATGAATCTATAAACCATTTTGATAGTGTATGTACTGCAGGATGAATCTATACACGGTGGAGCATACGGTGGAGGTCTGCCCAGCTTGGGCGGAGCACCGCCGTGTCCTCGTGGAGGCGATTGGCGGTGGCGATCTCTCGCGTCCGGCCCTGGTCCAGGCCATGGTACGGAGCGAGAGGGCTTGGGAAGCCGTCACCTCCTTCTGCGAAGCAGTAATGTTCGCGAAGGAGGAGGCGGATCGCGTGAGGGAGATGCAAAATGCGCGCCCTCACGCCCCTAGCCACCGCAGGAGACACCCTGGGCGTCGGGAATCGCAGGCCGATTCCCGGCCATCGTAGGCGCGGGCTTGCGAACGGCGAGCAATGGGCAGCTCGCCGTTCGAAAAGGACCAGGCCCGGTTCGACGGCGCGTTGTGTTCCACGCGCGCCTCCAAGAGATGTCAGCACCAATGACGAGGTCTGCTAGGACCGATGCCTGCTAGGGTTGCGGAAAATCCGAGAGGGATACCGTGGCCCCTGGCAACTGAACAAGCAACTGAAGGAACACGGGTGGGTTTTAGTCAGTAAGAGTCTGACACGCCCTCCCACTCTGCCCAGAGCGGGAGAAGTTATTTGATGATTTCCCACCCACAAAAAAAAAAAGGATGAATCTATAACCATTTTGATAGTGTATGTACTGCAGGATGAATCTATAACCATTCTGGGGGTGCAAAGGAAAGTGTTTCAGAAAAACCTATTATCACTAACCACAAGCCCCAAGTTTAGGAAATACAAAATTATTCCAATAGATCAATGAAGAAATCAATTATTACAAGAACATTTGATGATTAATGTTCTAATTATATTTTATTAGAGAAAATGGGTTTGCATGCAGTTAGTTGTGTACATTCTCAGTTTGTAATGTGTTCAGAAGTGACTCAGAGGATTTCACTGTTTTTTTTTATCAAGTAACAATCAGGCAGCATACTTCATTGATGGGACCTGGTCACCACTCCCTACGGATATCTTCAATACCAGTATTAGAGGTATATTGCATACCCATTGATTTGTAGTGAACATCAATATTACAGATAATCCAACAAGACTTATTATTAGCAAGACTATTTTGAATAGCCAATAACAGCCTATTTCTGGCTGTAGTTTTAGATAGCTTCACGCAGTTGCGAGTTGTCAAAAAGTTCTAGGTCTTGATATAGTACAGATTAGTGTCATTTACAGACCTAAGAATCAAATTGACCATTTTACATTTGGCAGCCATGCTTTAGACAATTAAATGGCAGAGATGAGATCTTAGTCTAAATAAATAAACAGTACCATCCTATGTTAGTGCTCTTGCCAAGACAGATATGTTGACATTTCATTCATAATTTTATTATAGGGCCATGGAAGGATGAATGGTAACTATTGACTTATGTATCAAAGAAAAATGATAACAAGCCCCTTTGTTCTGCTTAAAACTTAATAAGAATAGGTTGTTTAGTTGGAATATTTGTATTTTCCAACATTTCTTATAATTTATAAAATGTGATACCGTCAAACGGGGTGAATAGGGATGCAGAGGTGAATAGAGATGAAGCTTTGAAAGGGATTTTAACCTTGAAAAAATATAGTTTATTGCCAAAAAGGACTCCTAATGTGTTTACTGTGATATAGGTAATTAACGATTAAGTGCCCTTGTTGGCATCAAACTATATTAAGTATTTCAAGGTTAAAATCCCTTTTAAAGTTTCGTCTCTATTCACCCCTGCATTTCTATTCAACCCGTTTGACCGTTACTTATTAAAGCCTTCCTCGTCATTAAAAATGTATTTTTCTTCCACACTTTTCTATTAATATATCATCTTTCACACAGCAACAATTATAATAACGCCTTATAATTGTTTAATATCAATACCTATAAATTTATTCATTTGTAAAGACTAAGTAGGTGTTGTATTATCACAAAACTTATCATAATAATTCAAGTGCAATTTATGTCAAATGGATTTGAACAATGATAATCTTATCAGTTTGATAATTTGCTAGTAAGTTCCGCAAAACACTAATTAAACTAAAAACAAGGGAGATGTACTTGAAAGATGTCTGTACTGTTTATTGAAAAATGTTTTTTAATTTTTCCTTAGAAATGTTGGGGGTAGATACATAAACTGACCAAACACAAAAACACTGAAGATCACTCAGAATAACTGTAGTATTCTGGTCCAAACAATAACATTGGCATTAGAAACGTCTGTGGAAGTTAACATGCTATTACTAATACAATTCATCAATAACTGAAGTAGTGTAGGTGTGGCGAACACATCTGAGCCGAGTGGGTTGCAAATATTTTATGAATAAGCATGTTTATATATAATATTTTACTTGATCTCATGATAACCTGGACATTTTTCCAATTTCAGGTTCCGTAAAGAAATGTAAGTTCATTCAAAACAAAATAAAAACACCTGAGTGAAGGTGAATCATCTTACTTAGCAAAAACATAGGCACCAGTACCTGTGCAAGGTGGCTATGTTGAAATACTGGTTAGAGTGGTTCGACTGGAAATAAATAACTCAACGATCAATTGGAACGAGCTAAATATCCATCGAGACTCGACACACGACAGGTCGACTGACATTACGACCGGACACAAGACATGCATGACCCCGTAAATATTCGCCACCACTTACTGCGACATGTTCTCTTATATAAATACTTTTCAAACGTACTCACCACGTCTGATCATCTGAATAATCCAAAGATTCCACGTCGATCAGATCAGAATCAAACATATCTTTGTTTATATTTTGATCAACCTGATTCATCATACCAATAATAACGAGACATCAATTTGGCACTTTATGCAAATCACATATAAATTTCACGCAAGAACTACATTTACTATAAGGAATACTGTAAATATAATAAAGAAAAAAGATATAATAAGAACGAACACGAATTGTCCCAGACAAGTTTTAGTTTGGAATTTGACATATCACCATAAGCAAAATGCCAAAAAAAGGATGAAGAAAATGAAAGAAGTCAACGGTAAAATTCATAGATAATTGTGGGAAGTTTTGTTATTGATATAAGATATTTTATATGACTTTTATTATTATTAAATAAAATGTTTAAAGCATTATCATATTTTTTGTAAAGTGATTAAATGAATGATTAAATTATTATGAAATTGGCCTGTGCACAAAGGGTTTACACTCTTGAAAATTGTCTTTGGTCAACCTTAGTGTGACCGAGCTAAAAAAACCGAAATATGGAAGTAGGCATGGTATAATAATATACTTCGCCTGGTATTCTCTTCCCACGATGGCCTAAGACTACGTCACGATAAGTGTTGCCATTAAGTGTCCGTTTCAGTAAATTTAGGGTCTTTCATAATTAGTTAATAAAAATAAAATAAATTACTAACTGGCTTAACTATTTAGTAACTCTTGTGATTCATCTTTTTAGTTTTAACTTAATTAACATATTTATTTATTAGTTCATAATTGCTTTGATAAGTTAAAAAATGCATTTTGCTCAGGTAATTCAATCACACACAGTAGCCACACATCGAATTGACAAGTGTCATACTAACAGCTCCCCATTTCATCACTATCGTCGTGTCGCTCATACCTATAGCGTTGTTTCGCTCGGTGAGCAAAATACTGTGGTTTCCAAACATAAGTTACTATAAAAACTGTGTTTGAAAGATACACAAGAAAAAAAAAGGTTAATTGTTCCATACTAAACTGTAAAAACAGAAGTAAAAAAGGCGGAGTAATAAGGTTTTTTTCTTTACCCAAAGAAGAGATGATAGCAAATGAGTGGCTTCAATATTGTAGACCAAAAACAACAATAAGAACTGGTAAGTACCTTTCTACATATTATTTCATTTATCTACGGTTGTAAATTCCATATAAGGCATAGTTGTACTAATTCGGCTGTACGCCCGAACATAACCTAACCTAACTAGTTTTTGACTTATTTTTCAAATCGAGTTAATTGCGTCCTATTAGGTTTTCGTCGTGTACCTACTAAGTTGGTCCATTTTATTATTTTATTTTGTTTTGTAGCTGATTTTTTTTTTTTGGCTGTTTATTTAGTCCTAATTAAGGACAGGCAAAGGGATCTTGGCCCATACAGCCAAGTCAGATGTATATTTTTTCAAGTGATGTTGACGTAGCTTGCTAGATAGTTTTTTTTTTCAAATAAGGTTTAACGGCTCTGTCTTCAAGGCCTTTTGGGCTCATCTAAAATATTAATCAGTGTTTTTCGGGTCTCTGTGGACTCAGAATACATAATAAACTTTTTCGTTTCTGTATCGACCGACTACTATGACTTCACAATCTAAACTAACTAATTTACCCTTGCAAAGAATTGATCAGGGTTGCTGATTTATAATGGAGAGAGAATTTAATAAATACCACGGTGAAATTCATTTTCACTAATTTGACTCGGATTGTTCATGATGCCACAAAGGCCTTGTATCCTCAAATTCATTATGAAGTAATACTCTGTTTAGTTCGAACGAGGACCTATCTACGAGTAAGGGAACTAAATAAAACCATAATATGCAATCAATTAAAAAAGAAGCAAAGTAAAAAAATACAAAAAGTCTCAAATATTTCAATTTATTGAAAATGATAAAAATTGAGTACCCGTTGTATTATTTTTATCTTTTTCCCCACTAAAAAACTTTGAGAACCGCATCGCAACTAATGACGTATACTTAGGCCAATCACGTGACCCAGCTGTCACGGGAAGAGAATACCAGGCGAAGTATATTATTGTTGTACCATGGAAGTAGGTAAATATATTCCTACATCGCATTTTGTTTTTTATTTTAGAAATCTCTAAATACTTCTTGAAATACTATGGTAAATATTATTGAATCATGTAGGGTATGATAATAATTGCATGCCTTTTTTCTTCAAAGTCAAAGCGTTTATTTCAAGTAGGCACATAAAAAGCGCTTTTGAACGTCAACATTAACATTAAGGTGACACCAGCGTCAGTGGTACAACGCCCTTTAGTGAAACCCAAAGAGATTAAATTGATAGCAATAATTTAATGTCTTTGGTGAAACCGTACTGTTGTTCATGAAAGATGGAATTTTATTAAAGTGACGTAACATTTGATTGAGCATCAACTTTTAATTAAACACCTTACTGAGTACTAGCAGAATTGACAAGGTTCTTTACTATCACCGGATTTGAACAATGGAACTATTTTACTATGTTTCATGATATCCGGAAAGGCTCTTTGGTCTACACGGGTGTTAAATATGAATGCTAAATACGGTGCAATGGTTTTAATGATAGATCTACAGACTTTTACAGACATTCCCCAGAGATCTTCTGTGGATTTAGTTTTAAGATCTTTAAAAGCTATTAAAACAGGATGGGGGTTTGTATGCTGAAAGCTAAACTCCAAAGTGTAAGCCTTTTGTCAACATAAAACAAAAGAATATATTTATATGTAAAACAGCGGTCGCTTGCCCGAACAATTTTTCCCTAGTTATCTCGTTATTTCTGAAATTTAACCCACCTACAAGAAGCGATGGATGAACTGTTTGAAAGATCCAAAGAGATTCGCTAGTATAATTTAATGTCTTTGGAAAGATCATATGGTGGTACAAGGGGTGAAGTACCGAGATGACGACTAATAGAGAAGAATGGAATAAGAAGACATGTTACGCTGACCCCAAATAAATTGGGATAAGGGCAAGGGAATGATGATTCAAAATGCTTAAAACAAAAATTAAGCAAGATAATAATTCAATTTATTGCGATAAAATATTCATATTCCTGGCATATTGTTGGAGAGCACCTTACGTTTTCAAATCTATTCACTAATTTTATGGAAAATTGACGATATTGTCTTTCAGATCTAGGGCAACATTAACTTTGACAGCAAGGTTTGACATTACCGAAAGCATAGACAAGCTTCTTCCTTCTTTTTGTCTACGGACACGTTGTGAGCACGTTGTAATCGGTGTAGTTTTTACAATAAAACTGCAAAAATGTCGTCGCATCTTAACTGGATGATCATCCGCAACAACAACGCCTTCCTGGTGAAGAAGCGTAACATAAGGAAGCCGTTCAGCAAGGAGCCGAACAATGTGACTAACCTCAGCTCGTACAGATACAGTGGTCTGATCCAGAAGAAGGCTGTCGGCGTCGTCGAGAATCCCGACAGGAAAGGTTTTACTGTTGCGTACAAGAAGGCAAAGGCAACGAACAAGCCCGTTAAGAACGTAGTGCGCCGCCAATTCAAAGCCGGCGCGAGGAGATCCCTGTTCAAGGTAAAGAGGTTGTTGAAAGCCAACCACTACCGCACTGACCTGTCCAAGGCTACCCTTCGTCGTGCATCAGCCATCCTCCGCTCTCAGAGGCCCATCAAGGCGAAGAAGCCTAAAGCAGCGGCCGCTAAGACAGAATAACTTTTGTATGTAAGCTGACAATAAAAAAATCTATAAAACCCTACATAGTCTCTTATTTCGTAAGTTTAATCCACCTACCGAGTTAATTCCCGATGTAAACTTATTTTACGTCACTAACAAGGTGTATTTTATGTTTTGTACAGCATTCATTGTTGATATGCTAGTGCTGTCAAGAGAATTATAAGCATGCTAAATTAGTCTCAGTGCAAGTAACTATTATAATTTTATTTAATTGCATTTCAATTTACCTAATAATTCCACTACAAGATAGGTATCTTGTAGAAATAAAATTACATCGAGACAACTTATAGGACAGGGATGGAGTTCTCGGAGAAAATTCCCTGATATTAATCATTGGCACTAACTTACACAGTAACACATACTTTTAGTTCATCTTTCCATACAGAAGGTAATAATTAGTATCAACGAGGGAATCAATATTCATCTTCAGCTTCTATTCTAACTATGCAGCTGAATACCAATGTTTCATATGGAGTGATTGTCTCATCATCTGCCTAGCTTTTGACCCAACTACACTTTGAAGCAAATAAATCGAGCCACTTCCTATTTTCACGTATAATGGTTATTATTTTTGGTAATAAGGAATGTATCAATTCAAAACATAATATCGCCTAAGAGGTTATTTAATGTCCTTGTCCTTGTCCTTGTAAATTGATAAAGTATTGGCTCTGAAAGAAAAACGGTAGTTTTAATAGAAAATAAAATTATAGTCCAGAAAAAAACAATTAAAAAAAGAAATAATAATAAAACAAAAAGAAAACCCCTAATCAACCTTTTCATAATGGAGTACAATCAAAATGTTATAAGCAAATTAAATGCGATAATTTTACCCTTAAAACATTAATTTAAAATGAAAAGTGGACAACAAACTACCCTAATTAAAAGGGTTAATAAATAAACTTTAAGGCGGTATATGTTTCGAATTGAATGTTTCATAATACCAAAAATAATAACCATTAAACATGAAAAAAGGAAGTGGCTTGATCTATTTGCTCCCAAGTGTATATTGGGATGAGCTTCCAGTCTAACCGGATGCAGCTGAACACCAGGGACTGCGTAAGTGACCACATTAAAGTTAGGTACCGTAAAACGGGGTGAATAGAGATGCAGAGGTGAATCGGGACGAAACTTTAAAAGCGATGTTATCATTGAAATAATATAGTTTGTTGGCAAAAATTACTTTAAAGTGTTTACTGTATTATTATTTACGATTAGGTGCCCTTGTTGGCAACAAACTATATTATTTCAACGTTAAAATCCCTTTTAAAGTTTCGTCCCGATTCACCCCTGCATCCCTATTCACCCCGTTTTACCGGTACCTACTGCGTAACACTATACCCTTGGTAAGGCTGGTTGTCAGACTGACTGCACAGTGTATTCACTGTGACTGTGCATGCTGAGATATCGGCATTCAAAGTAGGTATGTATTAAGGAGAAGGTAATTAAATAAAATATACAAATTGTTGCACCAATACAATTTTATCACTGGATGATAATAATATTAAGTCATGATTATAAGTGAACATGATCTTTCACGGGAACCAAAATATTTTATCAAAGACAAAAAAAATATTATTTAAATGGACATTCAATGCACAGTGCTTCACTAGTAACACAAATAAATTAAAAGTCATTTCAGTTTAACATCACTATTTACAATAGATATCACAAATATTTTATACATCAAAAATGTTAAGAATAATTACATTATTATGTAAAATTCATATTTCAAATACTTGAGACATGATTAGGTATTTTTATTAATAATATTAATGTCAAATAAAATAAAATTTGCGTATACCTACTATTGTAAAGATAATTGGAATTTGCTGCCATTTGAGGGTCAGATTTTAACATTCATTGTAGTAAGCAGGTTTCAAGTTACTTTTAGAACATTTTTAACTATACACATACTGCACAATTACTATGAGCAAAAATTTATATAAATTCACAAGTCAAGTAAATGGACATTCTCATGATTTTTTACAAAAAAAAAACTATTATTTTAATTATTTTACACAATTTCAATTATTTTATGGAACAATCATTCACTACTACATAGAACTATTCTAACTCTAAAGACAGCTTTACTTGTAAAAGTTGCCCTAAATAAGTAATCTAACATCTTCAAGGTGTAAAAAGCGATTTGTCATCTACTAAAGGGGGGTAGTTCTGTGTCTACGAAAAGCTCCAGGTACAAAATACATAGTAAACAAGAAAATAAAAGGCACAAACATTTAACCTATCGTTACCAAAGGCACAATACACCAAAATTCATACTTTAGTATTTTACAATTCTACCCAATGAAATGGTCATTTTATGTGTAAATGCCTAACTAAAAAAATGTGATATCTTTACTTGCTGCCAAACTCCATGGGCAGTAAACTGCACGTCAGTGGTAACAGTGACCTTGAGCTGGCCTAATGTAGTTCAGAGGCCAGGTTATACTGGTTTTGTTACCACTAAGGTGCGGCCTACTTTACGAGTCGATAATACCGATATGCGACGCAATGGGTACTCACTGGTCACTTTGCATGATCTATCTACACCACATTTTATCAAGTGATCAATGACGGTTTCCATAATACCTTTACACTCAGGCCAATCGAAAGACAAACATGATTGGCAAAATTACTAAACTCCACAAAACACTTGACAAAGCTAATCAGGAATTTGATAATGGATGCCATAGGTAGGCCTCATCATTTTCAAGTGTCAATTGATGGACGAATAAAACGGAAATGCAACTTCAGCTAATTTACTGAACTTGACTCATTCTGGCAGTGTGAAGACAGTCTATGCACATTCCTGCCTGGTGAAGTTGAAATCATTCTATTTGAGGCAGTTTGGAAACAGAGTAGGTACAGATTAAGTACTTCTTACTGTAAGTACCTGTTTGAAGTCTCAGCTTAGTATAACTGTAGAACGAGAGACTAAAGAGTGAAGAATTCAAAAGATTTTTTGATGGATGCAATAATTCATAGTTGGAACTTTTTGTATAAAGAACTTATTTATGTTTGAATTACTTGACAATGAGAATACTAGGACAATACTCTTTATATTTAACACGATCTACTACAAGAAGCTCATGGTATTATTACATAGACGCGTTCACATTTTATTTACTTATACATTTTAATTATTTTACAAATTTCATTTAAGTTTTTTTCCCATTTAGCTATCTAAACACGTAACCTAATTATAGGCACATTCATTTATTCTAATAGTAAATTTTATAAACATTTGTTTAATAACACAAATGTATTTCTTTTTAATTCAAAATTATCAGGGAGAAGGCTTTAGATACAATGTACAATATTATTGTCAGGTCTATAAGTATATGGTTCAAATAATAATAAAAATAATACTGGTGTGGTTTAACTACTGGCTAATATAGACATAACATATTCATTGGGGACTAAAGTTAAATATGTTTTGTTTATTCACATGGATCCTAAAGATTTTGTTGGGACTTAGTAAAATCATTGTTGTGTTGTATAACACCCAACATAATGTAGGAACCTACAAAAAGTCAATTCATGTTTTACAACAGCAGAATTTAAACATTTTTAAATTAGTTTATGACACCAAATAATGAAAGTACAGGCATATCCCTTAACATAATTTGTGCATTAAAATTATTAAAATTAGTGCTAAATTAAAATTAACTAAAAGCTAAGTTGACTAGTATACAAAACTAATGCTATGTGATGCTTAAGAATAGTTTGTACATAATAATTGTTTATTGGTTAAGAGTAATATGACAAAAGACTATTGGCCATGCGAAGATATGATGTCATGTTATTTCGAAATGGTCCATGAGATGGTAAAAAAAATTGGAAAGCTATTTATGCACTTTATAGCCAACTAGTATTTTTTTCAAAATTGGCTAATATCCTGTCAGATTTTCCGTTCCATATTTTTCTATAGAAGGACCAGGTAAGATGTTCGAATACCTAAAATACCCTCTTAAAATTTGTTACTAGCTCCCTGGCTATAAGCTTTGTGAATAAACAAGAATACTGAGCAAAAAGTGAGCTTGAATTCACATAAATAAGCAAACAAATTGGATGATTTGTCTACTGTTCTGACTACATAATACATACATAGG
The DNA here is from genome assembly GCA_937001585.2 of Brachylomia viminalis. NCBI lineage: Eukaryota > Metazoa > Arthropoda > Insecta > Lepidoptera > Noctuidae > Brachylomia > Brachylomia viminalis. The sequence goes on along the minus strand of OW443294.2, from coordinate 23,726,490 downwards.
TATTTACGTTAGATTTGTTTTTGTATTTATTATAATGTGCAAGCATGTGCGTATTTAGTTAAAGAAGGAACATTATTCACACCATAATCTATACATATAGTAATAATATTATAAAGAGAAAAGATTAGATTTTTTTGTATGTTTGTTTGCTACGCTTTCACGCTGAAACGGCTGAACGGATTTGGATGAAATTTGGCACATGGGTAGACCATGACCTGGATTATGACACAGGAATAGGATACTTTTTATTCCGATATTCCCTCGGGATCGAGACTCATGCGGGTGCAACCGCGGAGCGCAGCTAATAATTCATAAAATTATACACAGTTGTGTAACATCAAACACTATCAAATAAGCGTCGACTTTCCCGTTTGAAACCTTCATAGATATTTGAATACTTAACTATGCTTTTTTATAATGACAACATTCAGATTTTTTACATAATTACGTTTTATATACATTATTTTAATTCATATTTCATTAATTTAATTATTTTTGTTACAAAAGCGAAAAAAGTATGTAATATCAGCTACAGTAAAAAGAGTAGTTATAAAATAAATTCCTTCATTGCATATTTATCTACTTGGAACAGAATAGATATGAAAGTACAACATGCATAATATGCGTAATTTTCCTGGAATTTATTCCTTGGACCACAGTAAATTACACTTAATTGTATGCGTATGAAATATGACCATGTTTTATAAAGACAATCAGGGAAAGATTGGCAAACTTCTTTTTTTTTTATTAACAATTTCGCTGAAAAAAAAAACGATGAAAGCAGATGATTTCTCAATGTGACACTGTTGCTATTTTTGTTTGTTACGGCACCTGCTTTATGTATTACATATGTCGAGATATGGTTTTAGATTCGATAAATGAATGGATAGCTTGGAAGCCAAGTGATCCACCTAACATATTGGCAAACATTGAGTTATGTGCATGTTGGCATTTATAATGGTTTCTTGAAAGCCAAAATGCACATAAATCAATTTGGGACAAAATGTTGGATCACTTGGCTTCCAAGCTATCCTTTAATGCTCGAAATAGTGTGTCAATTTATTTTAGCTCTAACAGTCTTGTAACTAAAAAGGTCATATTTCCTAAACATATCCTTCTTAAGGTGAGCGTCGACCGGCCGCAATGCACACACGACACGCTACGGATTTTGCGTTGCTTTGTATGAATTCATATAGTACTGCGTCCACTATCGGTACCACCCGCATCCAGCGCATAATTATATGAATGTGTTGCGTGCCGGTGACGTCATATGGATTAGTTAACCGCGTGCATCGCTCACTGCCGTCAAACCGCCGAAAACACTGTAAAATGGATGACTCACTTTTAATTCTATAAGTAGGAAGATATGAAGACTTGTATAATCTGCAAAATTTGGGCGTTGCGTGCGCTGCGGCCAGTGGACGTTCACCTTTAGCCTCTATAAACACAACTAATCTACAGACTTCGTTCAAACATCGTCGATGAAATTCTAAACACGGAATAACACAACCTACGTCACAACAAGCACCGAAAACTAAATTATGTGCGTTTGGTTACAATAATAACACAATTTTTTAATGTGCATCATGGGGCTAAATACTCATATCAACCGAACAAGTTAATAATACGACTGAGAACGTGACGTCATCCGCAAATATTTTGGGTACGAAAAAAGTACTATTATAAACGCCTAAGACCGCGTCCTATCTAAAAGCGATCCTCGCACGAATACGCGATCGTCGCTTTCATATGTCACTTTTTATTTGGAAAACCGGAAGGCGCCCTCTGTCGCCGCGACCACGTCTTCCGGTTCACGGAGCAAAAAGTGACTTATTCGGTTGGATGTTGCGACGCCCCCGTAACAGGGCGTGGCGGGCGGTACCGGGGCTTCGCCCCCTGGCCGCGGATGCTCTAACGGTGACTCGTTAACACGAGCCCCTCGTTGTGTTTGCGTCAATGGCTAATGGTGTGCGTGTGAGTGGTTGCTATGTTATGTTCTGTAGGCGCGCCTGTCACGACACCTCGGGGGTCTGACCCCGCCAGGTGAAGTGACTTACATGCACGCGACGATAGCTTTTAAATAGGACGCTCGGTAACTTTGTGGCAGGCGTGGTCAAAAAACGTGGGAAAGAGACACGCTAGGCTCGGTATAGTTCTTAAAAATTCTGTTTTAAATTATGTGCCGATCTTTTCGCACGTTTCATGACCGCGAATGCCGCAAGTGATGGCGCTTAGTTTAAGCCCAAAAGCTGACATTTTGATTTTAGCTAGGTGTTTAGGCCGCATTACCGCATAGGTACATCTTTTTCGTGTACTTTTCAGTACCGTAAATTTTCTATTGTACATGTTCTCTATAAAATATTATACATAATTATCATTTGATTGCACTCAGTTGTCAATCAAATCGCCTCCGTCGGCTAGAGAGCAATATGACTGATTGTGATGACGATTTCGTATAACGTCGTCTTATAGTGAAAACCTCGGGAATGCATTTTTACTCAAATTTATTTTATTGCCTTTCTAGGAAGATAACCTCGCCACGCACGTCTTGATCTGAATAATTTGTTCGTTGATAAAAGCGGGTTAAATTTACATATTAATTCATTAAAAAACATAAAAGACGCCGTACAAAATTTTTATAGCACGCATTTTTTCTTCCTCCTGAAAAGTTACTTCTTTTATTATACTTACGAGGTTTTCACTCTTAAGGCGTCGATAAGTAACTCGTAACTCCCTTCAAAAGGTATTACATATAGATGCGACGTTTTCCAACAAATCAAGCCTAATGATTTAAAAAAAATCTGTAAATAAATGTGACAACCACAATGGAATGTAAAAACTTAAAAAAATGATATCATTCGCAAGCCAGCTTACTGTCAAACGAACTGAGGGCAATCCCGAACGCTTGTAGCGCACATAACGGATACCGATAATCCATTGTAAATACGTCTTCTGATATGCGCCCAAACTGCATTACAACATAATCTGGTTCAGAGTCGTGTACAATTTGAAAGTTCTTCACACTTGCCTGAGTAACTCTTCCGTGAAAATTCAGTACGTAGGATTGTGTCTCGTCGTTCCAAACGGGGGTTTTGTTGTGTAGAACGACTATGTCGTCTAGAGTTTGGCTCTTGAGTCGTTCTAGTAGTGTTTCGCTGTCGTCTTGCGGTGCAATCGTCACCCGTTGACGGTCTGGCGTCATTCCGGGGAGGATGACTGTCATTTTTCTTGGTCCTTTGAAGCCTAAGACGTTGGTGTCCTATAATTGAGTAGAATTATGTGAGTTAAAATGTGACTACAAAAGATATACAAGGTGTAACAGAATAAACGCAAGTCCTGAAACTAGTCTGCTCATAATTGACTACTGAATCCATTTCAGTAACTAATAACATAGGTATTTTTTTTTAAATTATGTATTTACAATAGTGACCGCCGATTGAGCCAAAGAAAATTAAATCTTACCTCAAGGGAATAAGACTCAATTTTAAGTGCATAAAGTAATTTTCTTGATGATAAGAGTCAGCTTTAAAAAAAAATGTTGTGGTCATTGTATAACGCTTTTAACTCAATACTCTAATTGGGGTGTATGAGGTCTTGCGTTAATTATGTTACACGTTGTATAGAATAACTATTTGCAAATGAATGAAGATTCGAAGGATAAGGTACAACGTTGGTAGGTAAAGATAAGTCAACCTATCTGCCTAGCCTTTTCCCAACTATGTTCGGGTCAGCTTCCAGTCTAACCGGACGCAGCTGAATACCAGTATTTTACATGGAGCGACCTGCATGGATTACCTATCTGACCGCCACAATCCAATTGCTAGGTAACACGATACCCTTTGGTAAGACTGGTCGTCAGACTAGGGCTTCTGACTACCCGCAACGACTGTCAAAGATCTACGAATGACAGCTGGGATCAACGGCTTAACGTGTTTTCAGAGGCACGGAGGGGTCTCGATTTGTAATGGATGGTCATCCATCTACGAGCCCGATAACGGAAAATAACAATAATAACATCGCAGTCAGTGATTTCTGGTAGTCGACCTTAGGATGGATAAAATTGTACTAAAAGATCGGGTTTGATTACTAGAGAAACTAGCAGATATTAAAAAGGTTTCAGGTTTCTCCATAATCGAACTCATGGTTTTCTGTGACCACTTTGCTCTGTTGCTCGTGGTCGAGTCATTTTCAATGTTTTAAGAAAAACAACCGAAATATTTTTTTTTTTTAGAATAGACTACTCTTTTTTATGTAGGTAAGTACACCAAAAAATTACAGATATAAATGTAGAAATTTTACATAGGGTGACACAAGCGAGGGAGTGCGCAAGCTGATCCATATTTTTAAAACCTTGGGACATGTTGCCAGTCCCGAAGTGTTGCACACCTACAGAGCCTTATGCCACTGTGTCTTGGGTTATGCTATTTGCGCTTGGAGTGTGACAGGTAAGACACATATGATCGAGCTTGAGCGGGCTCAGCGTGCGGTGCTAAAAGTTCTTCTTTCACTGAGATACCGGACGCCAACGACTGAGGTACCGTCAAACGGGGTGAATAGGGATGCAGGGGTGAATAGAGATGAAACTTTAAAAGGGATTTGAACCTTGAAATAATATAGTTTATTGCCAAAAAGGACTCATAATGTGTTTACTGTAATATAATTAACGATTAAGTGCCCTTGTTGGCATCAAACTATATTATTTCAAGGCTAAAATCCCTTTTAAAGTTTCGTCTCGTCTCTAATCACCTCTGCATCCCTATTCACCCCGTTAGACGGTATACGAAAAATCCAAAGTTATTGTTATTGGTATTGGTTATTTGTATACCAACTCAGCATACCATAGACACGCCATCCCGAGTCTGCCAATCTCTACCAAGAGGATTGACAGGTGCCAGTCGAAGGTACCAAAAACGTCTTCGCGAGCAAACACTACGTCTACGTTGCCCCGGGCCTCTACAAAAAATCGGCCATGAAAAGGGCGGGTGGTCAAACAACTTAAGCATTTAAACAACTTCAAATTTAAAAAAAATACAATTAGCTGGCTACTAGACCAATTACGATTATGAGGAAACAGAAAATCTCTTGCGCAGCGTAACATGATACCCAGCCACATTCACCATACACAACACATACGCACATACCTCACATACTCACGTACACATCCTCACACACTAATACACACCTCACTCACTCTCCACAGAACGCAAAAACTTTTTTTTTATTATTGTTTTTGTATATTTGTAAGCGCTATATATATGCTTCTACGTCATATTCCCCGTCAATTGAAAGGTCTGGCTCTTGTGATACAGGAACTGCTAGTACAAGAGTCAAGGCTACACAGATTTTTTGTAAAATCATGAAAAAAAAAAATACAGCCCTGTATAGATGTAGACGGCGTGTGTAAGAGTAAAATATTATTGTTAATAATGGTATTATTATTAATGGGCGGAATTATCGCTAAAAGCGATCTATTGAAAAGTTCAGAATTCATAATGGCAGATTTATCTTCAATGCGTTTTCTGGTACTGACTCCGTATACATGTCTAGGTTTGTAATGAAAATCATTTTCTTCGGCCCATAGAGTCATAGATAATTTCAACTTCGCCATTTCGCGTGGGTGGAGGTCTTGTGATTTATTAAATAACCTCATGATATCCGTCGCTGTTACAAATTCATGAGGATTTTCAGCTCCTCGTATGTGTGAGTTCAACCAGTCATAATAATCATAGTTTGCAGCACACAACTTCTTTGTCCAAACCACCATAGAATCGCATATCGGTGGAGGAGATTCCTTATAGTATTTTATTAACAAGTCTAGTAAAGCAGAGCTCCATTCTGGGAATTGATGTTTCGAGTGAATCATCGGCAATATCAATTAATATTGTTTTAAATAAATCCCGTATAAATGATATTTATTTACATTAACCGGGCCAAGAGGAGACTTCGGGCTACAAATCAAAAGTCATTTATTCAAATTAGGCTGAGAATCAGCACTTTTTGAACGTCAAAATCACATAAGACAGTCCCCCCAAAACGCCCACCCTTCACCACTTCCTAGTGCTTTAGCTGGGAAGAAGAAGTGGCGGAACAAACTCCCCAGCAGCACTGCTGTCTGTTCGTAATAAGTAATTAACATTACGAAACACAAAAATATTAAAATATATGCCATATGTCAGCTAGCACACGCCAATATTTAAAACTATACTCAAGCAGACATAAATAATAAAAGCAAAAACTAAAACATAACTTAATACATAATAAAAAGCCTCCTGGCATAAAGGGGGTGCCCGCTTACATATGCAATGCTGCATTATGTATAATCAGAATTTCCTAGTAGAAAATCTCAATAACATTTTTACTGAACGAGGTCAAACCCAGGACCTCATGCTCAGCCGTTGCGCTTGCGACTAATAGACCAACGAGGCGATGTGTAGCGTTTTGCGCACAAGATTTATTACCTGTGTATTTTAATTTCAAATTAGATCGAATATTTATGAGGTTTAAAAACATTACACATCAGTCAGCACGTGACCTAAGATGTCTCGAAGCACTGACGTCACTCATCTGAACAAATTATAGGAAAACTTGTGCTCCTAACCGCAGAGAACCTACGTAAACAAATCCAGACCATAACAAAATGTACACTTCTCAAAGTTAAAGCATGTATTTCAAGTGGGCACATAAAAGGCACTTTTGAACGTCAACATTTACATTAAAATAGAATTGATTCTAGTCGCCCATTCCAAAAGGTAGTTTCGCATGGAGAAGAATGGGCAAGAAACTCCACTGTTACTCTTTTAAAATGGGTTACAATATTTTGTATAAATTCATTATATAATTATATGTGAAGACGATGCACCTATAATAAAAATTACCCTACCACAATAGGTAAAAAGAACGAAAAATGTAGCAATGACAAATCAGTTAATTATGTGATAGACACACACACACACACTAACTAAATACATTGATAATCGAGTATTTATTCTAGATAATATGTCTTAGTTTCGTTTTATTTGAGGGTGGGATATCATCAAATAACTTCTCCCGCTCTGAGCGGAGCGGAACGGTGTGTAAGACTCTTACTTAATAAAACCCACCCGTGTTCCTTCAGTTGCCTGTGCAAGGGGCCACGGTAACCGTTTCGGAAGTTCCCGCAACCCCGGCAGGCATCGGCCCTAGCGGACCCCGTCATTGTTGCTGACATCTCTTTGAGGCGCGCGTGGAACACAACGCGCCGTTGACCCGGGCCTGGTCCTTATCGGACGGCGAGCTGCCCATTGCTCGCCGTTCGATTCTTAGTTTCCTACGTTTTGCTTTGACGTGTACCTAACTATTTATATAAATTGAGATAAGCTTAGTTTTAAAGTTTATAATGTGATGAGCTCGAAAGTTATATGTTACAGAGGTGTAATAATGAACTGTTACCGGGTCATTGTTATAATCATCACTCTTGAAGCTGAATGGTGCTGATCCATACCCCATGTTCGTGAACGGGCGCCATCAGTAGACACTGGTCATTCCTTAGCTGCCACGGCTTATTATAATATCTGAATTGTTTTTATCTTTTTATTACGGACGCTTTTAACGTGCACGTCTTTCTACATCGTTCTGACATGTATAATTTCAACATGAATGATGTAACCACTTTTTTGTAACAATATTTTGATTTAAAAGAGTGTCCATGGAGTTTCTTGCCCGTTCTTCTCTATAGGTATCTACTACGCTTTTGAATGGGCAACTAGCTTTATCTTTCTGACTGACCGACCCCTTGACAATTCAAAAGTGCCTGTAATTGGTTCATTTGAAATAAATTCTTTGAGCTTGAGAATTGGAGATAGAAATGTTGCTGCTGTAAACAAGATGGTTATTCCTATCCCCATATATCATGATGAGGATCTACCTGAGGTCCCAGGTACCTATGAGGGACGGGACACCAAGCTCTATTTACAATCTCCTCGGATCCTGGCTGTATTGATGAATACATAAAGGGGAGAGTTGTCACACCTGAATAAGGCTGCAATTAGATGTAGGCGAAAATTTTGGTGTGGCTGTCGCGCGTTGACCACGATCTCATATACCTGTATCAATGGCGGGTGTAAACTCTTATTTGAATTTCCTCTGAGTCACCAAACCTCGAAAGGTTTCGTCTACGGTCTATTCCAGTTTCATCCCTACCCGCTACAACCAGTGCAAAGTCGCTCATTCGATTTAAAACGTAGTTTACGAGGGGTTGTGTTGATGCGAAGAAATTCATGCTCAAATAAACGCGTACTTACATAAACAACAGCTGCCAGTTCGTGCCTCGTGTGAGCATGGTCGTGTTTCCTCCATGCCTTGCCATTATCGTACACAGTGAACGCAGTCCCCAGTAGGTTCGAGCGAAGCTTGCCAGCAAAACTGTCAGCTGTGCGCGTGAGCTCGGTAGGATCCGTCGATATTAGGTAGTTTGATGTGGCGGATTTTTTGCGTTTGCGGGCTAGAAATGGTAAAAAATTGTTAATTGTATGGTACAGTGCTGTTAGAAGTGAGGGATGAGAGACATTTCGTGAGTATGGAGAAGAAGCTGTATCTGAAATGTTGCACTGAATCCATGTATTGTCAATGACACCACTGGGGTGCGTTTACAATTTTTTTGGTACCTAGCTACACCACTGCCGACTAATGATGTGTTACGTGTAATAAAACAATTTATTAAGTATTAATTTTTATTGATAATAAGTAATAAGATGCAAATGCTGAAATTGGGCGAGTTCATCAGGGATTCTAAAAACATCTAGTTATAATAAGTTTAGTATTAGAACTTCATTGCGGTGGTGTAGTTACCACAAAAAAAATTAAAGGACACCCCAGTGGTGGCAATACATAACCGAATCAAAATAAATTGGAAATAGGGCAGAGCTATGATGACTGTTATTCCGTTGAACTCAATCGGTTACCCGTCTGGTAAGTGACGTCACTTTCCGACAACGTAGTCGGACAATGTCTAGGCAGAAAAGTAATCAAACAGAGGCTTAGTCACAGCAGTAGGTACAAAGACAGGCTAAGTTGTTTTAAGTAGGACTATTTTCTATGCCAGTGAATTTAACTGGCTTCAATTTACTTCATTGATTAACTTTGGTCTCCATTAGTAGCTAAATGAGTTTTTATGGTCTAACTCTAAATAAAGAGTCAATTTACTTCATTGATTAACTTTGGTCTCCATTAGTAGCTAAATGAGTTTTATGGTCTAACTCTAAATAAAGAGTATTATTAATTTGTAATAGCCGTTCAGTCTATCTGCATACATCAAATTAATTGAATGAAGTATGGCCACGTTTAAGGGTTGTATTTACATCCAATAATTTAGATAATGGAATCGACCAGTTCGTATTTAATCAAGGGAACCAATTAATATTGATGGAAACGTGAAACAAAGTAGGCTCGATGTTAATGATTGATAAACATTGACCTTACACAGTTATATTTTTATTTGAAGTATAAACAGAGAAAGGGCGTTAGCAATCATCCGTATCAGGCCGTATTCTAGACATTATTCGTCTTATTACAAAACATGATCTAACTTTAGCCCGAGCCTAAACCTTCGAGCCAGTTTTTGTATTTTGAACTTTATGCCAACATCAGTGAAGTTCTTAATACAAAACCGGACCGGAACCGAACCGAAGACCGGACTAAAATGCAAAATTTGTAAAAGGAACTGTACTTCGATGTCTGTTAGGTTCTTATTTCAAAAACAGGCTCGATGGTTTAAATAATTTCTAAAGAAAAGGCTTGTTTTGTAATAAGGCCGTATAGGTTTTAACAGGATGGAAGTTCGTTTTAGGCAACTTTGTTCACATTTACCTACTTAATTATTTACGTTAAAAAAAAAACAAAATCCTGTTTAATTTTTGTGGAAGAAATAGACTGTAAGAAGACATAAATTTTTGTTGCACGATAATAATTCATCTGATACATAGTAGGCTTAAAAAGGATCCATAGAATGTTATTAGAATAAGAGAACACATATTTAGTGGAGTCTGGATAATCCTTTGGAACACTGAATACACTGATATATTTTATTTTATATTCTCGGATCATGCGGCCCGAGTGCGCGTAGCCTTTTTAAGGAAATTTCTCGCAGACTGGTCGACACTTCACGTGACCAGAGGGCTGGGTTGTTCTTTAGCCAAAGAATTAGCATTGCCATTCAACGTGGCAATGCTGCCAGTCTTCTGGGCACGTTTCCGGATGACAGCGATGCGGACGAGTACTTCGACGCGTAAATTTCCTTTTGTTTTCGTATTTATTTCTGTAGTTAGTTAGTCATTTAATGTAGTACCTAGTGTATGTAATTGTAAAATAAACGTTTTATTTCTTTTTGGTGATTGTTTTATTTTTACCAACCAGCCAGTCATGTTTTCGTGAGACAGACATCTATCACCGTTCTAAAATAAATACTTTTAATACTACACCTGCTTGGAAAGTACCTTGATACTTTATCAAACTTACGGTAGAAAGTACGTCATTGCATATCGAACAAATATGCGGGGAGAAAACGCATCTGAGCGGGAGAGAAAAGTGTATGAAAATCCATTTCTTACGTGGTTTTTCTTTTTTAATTTTGGGTAAGACTATGCGCCTGTAACCTAAATATCAAAAGCCAAAAAGTTTTTACAGTGAGTTTTTATCTCCAAGTTCGCAAAATGGCACTGGCCACTAGCTGTGTGTTGGATGGTGTCGGGCTGGCAGTGCGACCCTGCGGCGGCAATATAAACAATTTGAAAAAAGAACATGTGAAAATTGCAGACGCCATTGGCGCCATTTCAATTAGTAAAGATTTAGTTTTTTATTTTCCTCGTAGGTGTAGTATAAAGCACTATGTATCACTCGAGAGAAAGTGCGATTCCCGATCTCGGGTGTTTTAAAGCCCTCGCCTACGGCTCCGGCTTCAAAGGACACCCTCGACGGTAATCGGTCACTTTCTCCTCTCGGTGAACAATGTACTATTAACTTACCAGCCAGTAAAAACACTTTCTTCCCGTAATCCTTCTCCAGGTGTAAGAAGTAGGTAGGGTAGAGTCCCCGGTCCATGCCCTTGCGATCGCGGGCGATGCGACACTTGTATAGCGTGCCATGTTTCGCTGGAGTGACCACGAACGTTTCCACGGCGCCTTCCACTGAGCCTTCTATTTCTGCTGTCTGTTATGGCAAGATTATGTTGATTTTAAAACATGTAAGAAAATCATACTGCATAACTATTATAAAAGCTTGTTGAAAGTTGCCTATAAGGATGCTTAACTTATACCGAGTTGAGTAATTAAGTTCTGAATGCAACAAGAATGATGTAACCAATATTTTTATTTAACTGAGTGTCCATGTAGTTGATTGCCCATTCTTCTCCATAAGAAACTACTAAGCTTTGGAATAGGTAACTAGCTTCATATTTCTGACTGACTCTTTTACAATTCAAAAGTGCCTGTAATAATTTTTATTGAAATTAATGCTTTCAGTTTCCATTTGAATTTCTGCTGATGGGGCTGGCCTTTATTGCTCATAGGTTTAAGTTACTGCCAGAGTGTGGTCTAATCTAGAATATCGTCACGACGGTAAAAATCCAGTTACATTTTAGGTACAGACGCCAGCACATCAAGCTACTACGATCTGTCAAATTTCTTTAATAGATTTTCAACTTTATCGCTAAAGCATTAAGGTTCAAGGTTGATTGGAAAAATTTGACAGTTTCGGGTAGCTTGACCTGCTGGCGTCTGTACATGTCCAATTACATTTTATCGTCATAAGCTCATAATCATCATTTGCCTAGCTTTTTCGCAACTAAGTTGGGGCCGGCTTCAAGTCTAACCGGATGCGGCTGAATACCAGTATTTTACATGAAGCGACTGCCTATTTGACCTCCACAACCCAGTTACTGGGTACTACGATAGTCCTTGGTAAGACTGGTTGTCAGACTTTCGGGCTTCTGACGACCCGTAACGACTGTCAAAGATCCACAAAAGGCAGCCGGGACCAACGGCTTAACGTTCTTTCCGAGGCACGGAGGGGTCTTGATATGCGATGATGGTCACCCTTCCACGGACCAACCGCGGCAAGCGTAGGTGCGGATGTTACTACTTAGCCACTTATCGTCATAAGCTATATATATTAAGAGTAACTTTTTAGAAAAATTAAAAGATTTACGAAGGAGCTTAAGCTACTGTCAGGTTGGGGTCTAAACTACTGTCATGACGGGGTCTAAATACTGTCAGAACTGGGTCATAATTATTTTCATTAGGAACTCTGACTGGTAGTCAATATCCAAGGCATTTTAAGTCCGCCTCTGTATCTTTATTATGCACAAAGTTGAATAAAAAACTAAATAAGGGATGTTGCCATGGTTACACGACTCACCTGACTAGGCGAGCTATCTCTCCTCGGCTTATCATGCAGGGGCGCCACAGCGGCGTCAGCACATACGTCATCAGTACTCGCTTCCCGTCCCACACTGCATACCGGTACGCTTTCATAGTCTTCTTCCCCGCTGCCGTCCCCTTCGCCAACAGTCAGCACTTCTATCTGATTGCCTAGCTCTGTAAGGTGTTAGGAAATAGGAGTTGAAGAAAAGTGCCTTAATAAATGTACAATGCTACGACAATCTTTTGGCGCTTAAGTGACGTTGACAGGGAGGCGCTGTTGGTAAACATTTGTGCAATTGTTTTGTGAAATGTATTGAAAAAACAAGATGGCTACGTTAGTTCCGATTATGCCCACGCGCCAAAACTTTTATATACAGCTATAGGGTCAACTGCACGTCAAAGTAACAAACACTTGAACTATGAAGACTGCCTTTAAAGAAATAAAGGCGCTATCAAAGTCAAATCGTTACCTTAGACTTGCGTTTGACTGTACTTGAGTCGTGAAGAGAAGCAGTTGTTTCTGCTATGTTCAAGGACTTTCCTCGTAAGTGGTTGAAGTGGTAACACAGATACTGACATTGTCAACGATGAAAAAAGTGTCTATTCACAGATATCGAGGTCAGGGCCTTTCGAGCTCTCGGTCGTCTGGGCTTAGTGTCCCGAAAGTATCGCTTGCCAACATATTGTATGTGTGTACTTGTCCACATAAGTATTCCAAGTTTCGGGCCCTCTAGTGTTTCGGAGGATATTCTGGCGGACACAAAAAATGAGCCGGGAATGCACCGACCTGGCACAGGGTGACAGTTGGTGCTATACTGATGGGCATTTGTTTTTTTTAGTCTGGATGTACCTATTTGTGTGCTATTCCTAAGTGTAGATTAATCTGAAGAAGTTTTGAGTCTGAAGTGTTTATATGACGATTGACCTATTGATTGGCTTAAGGGGAAGCCCCAGGTTGTTCGGGAAATAAAAAAATTCTTACGTTTTTTGCAATTTGCAGGTAGGTACGAGTCAGGTTGTTATTTGAACAAAATATGATTCGCGACCGTAACAAGTATGTATTTACAGGATTATAATCATTAAAATCATCAATACAACCATCTAAGTTCATATAATCCTATTGATTGATATACGAGTAATTTATTATTGTTATTCGTACTTATAAAAAAATATATTTCGCGGGCAACCTGGCGCTTCCCCTTTATGTAATAAGTGGTGGTATCTATCCTTGTGCCATTATTTAATCTCCACACAAGTCATTTTGATAAGGTTCTATTGTTACAGAATTCGAAATTACTCGAGTTTTCATTATAGCTGTTTGCAACGATAGGCTGATGATTAAATGATGTATTTTCGACTTTATTTCAACTAGCGCAAAGTCGACATATTTGGCAGAGATACTGCGCTGCGCGTAGTCACGTCTGCTTACAATGCGTTCTCGAAATTAAATTGCGACATCTTAAGACATAATCTTGATCAAATTACAGTTATCATCACGACTGGTATACAGGTATATTTTACCATTATCACCAGCAGTGGCAAAGTTGCATAAAACATATCTAATAATAGCATAAGCATAATCAGCATAAAATGTTCCCACTGCTGGGACACAGGCCTCCTCTCTAGAGAGAGTAGAATCTACCACGCGGGCCCAGTGCGGATTGGTAGATGTCACATGTTTTCGAATTTTTGGTTCTAGGACATGCCGGTTTCCTCACAATGTTTTCCTTAACCGTTTTGAGATTAGTGGTGATGAAATACTTTACACAAAGTAAAGTCACCACTGCTCCTTATGTTAACTCCATCTAGTAATGTTTTATACAAATCCATTAGCTACAACCATAATCAAATATTGATACCTTTTAGTAATGTTAGAACAACACCATCGTCATAAATTACTCAACTTTATGACTGTGAGACCACATAATTATTTAAAGTGTTCAAACGGACTGCTGTAAGTTATATAAATTAAACAGTATATTGTTACTATTTTCAGTAAACATGATATAATGATTGAGTTCATACTATTCATACTAATATTATAAATTCAAAAGTAACTATGTCTGTCTGTATGTTACCTTTTCACCCCTAAACCACTGAACAGATTTCGATAAAATTTGGCAAGGAGATTGATGGCATCCTGGGGAAGGACATAGGCTACTTTTTGTCTCAAAATCCTAAAAGTAGGCTGATATATGTAAGTGATGAAAATTTGTATGGGAAACTTAGCATTTTTTAAGTTACGGATATGAAAATTTAAATTAATGTTTTTGTTAAGAAATAAAATTTATTTGTTTCAGAGTTTTTGTAAAATCATCCCCAAGGGAGTATAATAAGGGATGAATTAATAATTCACGTCATTATTGAAACCTCTTTTTAAGAGATTTAAGGAATTGGAAATATAGCTAGAGCCCATATCTTGAGGTACCTATTATTTATTGGATTGAAATTGGTCATCTACTGAAAAGTTATTACATATTAAAGCTATAAAATAACTCAGCTAATATTGTAGGTAATACGTGGTCAATGGCGGAGCTAGTGTTTCAAATTAATGATAATAATATTAAAATTATTATTTTCCTAAAAACCAGTTTAATAAAAATAATTTATTGTATTTGCGTTTATTATCTGTCTGTCTGTCTGTTACGTTTTCACGCTATAACGGCTGAATGGATTTGGATGATAGGACACTATTTTTAATCTCGGTATCATGTTCCCGTGGAACCGTTTCTGACATCAATGCAGGCGAAGCAGCGGGCAGAACCTAACAGTAATATAAGTGATTGTTTTTGATAAAATGTTATGACGTTATTTTAAATCATCACTAGGCCTTTTATGAATTAGTCCCAAAATACTTGGTCCATTCATATAACAATAGCTTTTAAAGAAGCATATTTAATGAGAAGATTTTGCTAAGCTATTCTTGTTTGTAAAATATCATCATTATAGTTATAATATAATAGGATAAGTACTCTTTATTATGTACACTTTTATATCTGTAATTTATGTAGAAATTTTACATAGGGTGACACATAAACCTATCTTAAATGTTAATTGAATATTTAAGAGCATTTATTTCTTTAAAACCACAAAGCATTAAATAAAAAATGTCTAAATATTATGATGAATTTCCTTATAAATATTATAAGTCAAATACTGAGTACTTGCTCTACATACAATGGTATAGTATTTCATAGTAAAACCAGTTAGGTACTTATGTAGTTATGAATGAATAACATGTTTTTCTGTTCTCCAATAACAAAGTTATTCATTCCCGATTTATGATTCACCATCTCAATAGAACAAGGTTGCAAGTGTACGACACAACAAAGATCCTTGAATTTACATTCGCTAAAAATATTTGTACTGTTTTTGAATATTTTTGTAAAGAAAATTGTAACAACAACTTATTGTAAACATTCAATTATTAATGTTAACAGAACATTCAAGTGTCATTCCTACAAATATTTTATTATTATTATTTTACTGATATTTACTCATTTTTCAAGGCAATGTAGTAGGAATCAGACTTCAATCATCGATTTACTGGCTGACTAATGGTAGGCGACTCAGATCGAAACAAGTTCTTGTAGTTTTTGAAAGACGAACAGGTGTTAATAATAATAAACACTGGCCGCTAAATTGTAGAAATAATTAATAAATGTATATCTAATGCAATATGTATTAGTTAGTACAGAAAGCACAGTCACCAAATCATGCTAATGTAAAATAATGTACACAGAGAAGCGTAAGTATAATGTTTTGTAAGAAAAGTAAGCGTAGCGTTCCTACTTACCGTCATATGTTGATATTCTATTTGTTTGGAGGGGTATTACTTGGTCCGGATTGACTGGCGACATAAGAAATTGCATCGGGCCATCATAGCCTGTTATGAAAGGAAAAGAAAATGCGCATAACGAAAATATACATCAAAAAACCATGCATGAGTCAACTAAACATTGAGAAATTTTGGTTAATAATGTTATTATGTGGAAAAACACGCACCATGTAGTTCGCGGGAACGGCTGCCTGATATTGGACGTTTTGCAGACACTACCCTTAGATCATTTGCTTGAACCATACCAGAATTTTGGCGTTTCTGTTTCATCTTCTGTTCCATCAGTTGGCGCTAAAATTAAAAGTAAAATTAAATGACAAGGCATCATGCATTAGAGAACTCGACAATTATTGATAACACCACCTCTTATAACATGCAAATATTCAAGAAATGTGACTTTTACAAAATTAATTTTAATAGCACTTACTTGCTGTTCGATTTTTTGATCCCGCATTGAAGCCATGGTCGTATGCGTTATTTACTTTGAATTTCACTTTAACTACAGCGCACTACAGTTTAGTTGTAAAAGTCTTAACTTTTATCTCAAAATTCAATACAATAATTGGCATTTTGTAAGCTCATTTTTGTTTATAAATCATCTTGCCTACCGTTGCCCAGGAAAATAGTGTTGTCAACGTAAAGAACTTCGTCCTTTTCTGAAATAGTAGTTTTTCTAAAATGTCTAATGGCATATAAAATACATTATTTAATGTCCATTTTCAGTTATTTACAAGACATTAATAGTCAAAAATATGTTCTAGCTGAGTTAAGCGGAGCACAAAAGTAGGACTTGCCCCTTTAGTTTGTTTTGTGTAATGATTAGGTCGCTTCGAGTTTTCTTTTTGGCAACAATTAAATTGCTCATAAAGATCAGTGTTCCCTCTACTAAATATTTTACCCATATTTTGGCAAAATATTACTCCAAATCTGACTTCGATTTGTCTGCTTCTGCGCCAAACTAACAATCTATATCTAATCTAATCTAATAATTACCTAGCTGACCCGGCGAAATTCGTACCGCCTTAGAATTATTAAATGTTGTGTTTAGTAATTAGCTGAGTTAAATTAACTTTTTGTTACATTATAGTAAAAAAAAACACAATATTAATGAGAGACAGATGCCCGGAATAGCAGCTTCACTTATCATAAAAACATTTTAATTTTGCGATTCTATAATTACTTCTAACCAATCTACGGTTGAGTCATAATTTTTTGATAACTCACTGTTTACTATTGTCCTATGTCTAAATTACTTATTTAAAATTTCTTCTACTTCTTCCAAGTCTTTTAAAGTTGGAAGTATTTAATTATTGGCGAGAATCTTTTCTTCAAATTCTTTTGATTTTAAGTTAGCCCTTTGCTTCCTTTTTTTGCGTTCTATGTAATGTGTGGTTTCCAAGCCACCACAATGATTAAAGTTTTCGCATTCAATGCAGCTACTGTTGATGTCCATTGCCGAAATAAATCTTAGTGTAATTTTTTTAATTGCAATGCTCACTAATTATTGTGCGTTTTGTTAGGTCTATGCAAGGTCTCTCAGTTAAGGCCACGTTTGCTCTTATTTTTTTGTAATAATATGTTAACCGAATGTGGGCCAGCACTATTTGTTACAAAAATATTATCACAGCTTGGTTTCATTACTGTTTGATTCCATAGAGCACGGAATTGCCTCGCCAGCAGCGCCTAGAGACAGCAGTACTAATAAAATTCATGAGATCGAAAGTGCGTTGAGCGCACAACTCTTGTCATCTTCGTAATTCAAATTCGTCCGATTCTATACATCATTTGTGTCGTAGTACGAGTGCACGGTGACACGCTTGGTTTGTGTGGAAAGTGTTAACAGTGGCGCCCCTAGCAGTAGCTGAGTCGTCTCTGTGCTCTGTAGGGTATTCCATATTTTTGAAGGTTGGGTACCTAACTTTTCAACATGACGGGTGTTGATTGAAGAAGGGCAATTTTTTTATTTTATTTGGGAACATTGTCATAGCTTTCAAAATTCTTCATCTGTCTGATGTCAAATCAAAATGTCATTAAATTTTTCAAGATGGCTCCAAATCGGAGTGTTTTAGGATTTTTAAACCCAAAAACTATTAGTACAGTTTTCAGCAATAGTATTGTAAAAACTCCTTATCGTTATGTGCATGGGTGTAATAGTTGTGATAATTTTTTAGGTGGTCATGCCGTATCTTTTGCTTCTTTAGCACGTAAAAATTGTAAGTTTTACATGCTTTCATTACATCACCGGTTTTGATTTATTTCATGAAGGACTTATTAAACGAGCGGAATGCATTATTAGTTAGGCCTTCCGCAAAATAAGTATTCTAAGGTATCAACTGCAAATGTACTTTGACATTTCATGAAACATAACCTAACTTCTCGTACTTATTTCGTCTCTCAGATAATGTCGGTGCTAGACATCGATTTATTCACACGACGACAACTTTGGGTGCTCGAGCTGACTACTACAAGGTCCTCGGTGTCGCTAAGAACTCTTCAGCCAAAGATATCAAGAAGGCGTACTACCAGCTAGCTAAAAAGTACCACCCAGATGCAAACAAGTCTGATCCAGAAGCTTCTAAGAAGTTCCAAGAGGTGTCGGAAGCCTATGAGGTATGAAAGTCTATTAGAATATGATTATTTTTGATTCTTCTGGGTTGAAAACAGTGTCAACAAAGATTAAAACAAAACAGCTGACCTAATGAAAAGAAATAATAAATTGATTTAGACTCTAAAATTTAGAGTCGAATGAGGATTTAGCATTAGCGTACCTCAACCTTTTACCTGTAACCTTTGGTAAACAAAAAATAAGACAAATGTTATAAAAGAAAAATAAAATGTTTTTTTTGGTCTTTTCTAGATCCTCTCTGATGAAAGCAAGCGTAAGCAATATGACACATATGGCACCACTGCAGAGGACATGGGCATGGGAGGTGGACCATCAGGTTCTGACGGTTTCACTCACCAATGGCAGTACAAATCCACCATAGACCCTGAAGAGCTGTTCCGGAAAATATTTGGAGATGCTGGCTTCAAGAGCGATGCTTTCAGTGACTTTGCCGAGTCCAAGTTTGGGTTTGGTGCAGCACAAGAGGTAAAGTTATGATTTTATGATATATATTGGTTTTGTAAGATCTTTATTTAATATTGATGTTTAAATAGCAGGCAACAGCTGGGTCAACATTATTCTACTAAAATTATTTATAAAATATTTCAGTGGTCTCAATTTGTCAGACAGAACAGATTTGTCAAACAAAATCTGTCAAAAACACAATAGCTCGGTCTGTATGTAAATATTGTTTTGTATTTCCCACTTTTCAGGAGAAATCTTTTATACAGGTAGCTCTCTAAACCATTAACTTGTGCATTTTATAATGTGTATGTATGACATAAACACTACTGTCAGGCAAAACATACAATTACAATACTATTATGTTTTATAAATGGCTACAAATTCAATGTCCCCATTCCACATCAAGCAGTTTCACTGTTTACCAATCCAATCCAACATTTATTTCTATGGCTTGATATTAAATTTCTTTCTATACACTTTTTCCAGGTGGTAGTCAATTTAAAGTTCACGGAAGCAGCACGTGGTGTGAACAAAGAGATAAATGTGAATGTGGTGGACACATGCCCCAAGTGCTCCGGCTCTCGCTGTGAGCTCGGTACTAAGTCCATTAAGTGTACTTACTGCAATGGAACAGGCATGGAGACTTTCTCACGAGGTATGATTGGTAATAAGTTTACTAGATGTTTTTATATTCCAGCAGTACCCTTAGCATAATAATTAGCCTATAATGTTCCCACTGCTGGGACACAGGCCTCCTCTTTGTAAGAGGGTGTGGGATGTAATCTACCACGCAGGCCCAGTGCGGGTTGGTAGATGTTACATGTCTTCGAATTTTTGGTTCTAGAACATGACGGTTTCCCCACAATGTTTTCTTTCACCGTTTTGGGAGCAGTGGTCTGGAAATAATTTACACAAAGTAAAGCGCCTGCCGGAGTTCGAACCCACATCCTATAACTCGTAAGTCGGGGTCGTTACCATTGGGCGATCACTGCTCTACCAGCAGTACCCATGGCAAGACATTACCTACATTGCCTTGTGAATTAATTGAATATTAATGACAATACAAGCAATTAAGTGTAATTTCAATTCACAAAAGTAATAAGCTGAGCTTGTTACAGTCATAAAAATAGAGCTGACGGGATGTTGACGATGAGGCACTGCAAGTTACCATCCTTATTTATTTATTTATTTAACCATTTATGTAAACAGAATAGATGTACAATGTGTAACATAATTAACGCATGACCTCATACACCCCAATTAGAGTATCGAGTTAAAAGCATAATACAATGACCAACACATTTTTTTTTTTAATTTTAACTATTATTATTAAGAAAATCGTGTTGGCCCTAGCATTACTTTACGCATTTAAAATTGAGTCTTATTGCCTTGAAATAAGATTTAATTTTCTTTGGCTCGATTTGCGGTCAGTATTGCAAAATACATAATTTTTGAAAAAAATACCTATATTAATAGTTACTGAAATCGATTCTGTAGTCAATTGTGAGCAAACTACTTTCAGGACTTGCGTTTATTCAGTTACACATTGTATAAACAGACAAGAAGAAAAGAACAGATAAATAGGTACAAAGGTGATGCTTATTTCTAATGAAATCTCTTCCAGCATATCTTCGATAGGAGAGTAGATTTATGGCCGTTCCCAATATTCTAACTACAGTTATAGATAGACAGCTATCTCCGATAGCTGGGAAGATTCTATCTATCTTTTGTTGTCGTCCCAATAACGAAAGTAGCTTGCATCTATCTACAGTTGGGAGTAGGTAGGCCCGGCTATCAATTTATGTTTGTTTTAATAATTATCTCATCAATCATCCATAATTATCAGAACTAAGTAATAAAGAAATAATAAAGTTGGGTTGTTGAGTCAATGGAAGAAGTAATTTATATTCTAATATCACAATTTAAATATTTGTAATAGGTAGGTATGCATATTTTTCTCAGAAAAAAAATCTTTGGGTTTTAATATCACAAGTTTTTATTATGATAAAATTAGACAAATTTGCTTAATATTAACCTACTCACTAAAATAATTATTAATTAAATCTTGTCGCACCTGAATATCATTATGAGAGATAGGGATGGTTTGCACCTCAAATGATATATTGTGGTTAGGTATATCTACCTCAGGCTCAACATCCTGTAAATTCCTTTGTCTGCAGATGTTATGCAGTACAGCGTGGCAATTATTACTGATTGGGTAGTTTCTAGGGAAAGCCGTATTTTCAAAGAGAGGACAGGAAATCTTTTTGTCCAAACCCCAAAACACCTTTCTATTAATTAATTCGTCCTGCCGTGGATTTCGAGACACCTATATAGTCGGCTACAGACACCAACATTGTGCCCAAGGCATAAAACCTTAGGGTTAGGAGCAGTTGGTGCAGGGGTGAAACTCCATGATTTCTGCAAAATGAAAGGAATGACTATTACACAGGGGCACAGCATGAATAATAAGTAGATAGTATTTAAAAATAGATATTCTTTCTATAAGCAACCAGCGAAAACATTATTTTATGTGCACTAACCTTTTTGAGGTTACTCTTAAAAATGGATATATTTCAGACAGCAAATCATTTACGGCGCTTTTGTTTAATCTAAATCTGTATATAAAATCATCACCTAGATAACTGTCCATGTACCTAATTCACTCTATCTTTATATGATCAAATTCGGCCGCTAATTTGCATATCGTCGTCATTATCCCAGTCTGACAATTGGTCCAGTAATTCAAGATCACTTTCACTTGATTCCGACATATTTTAGATAGATAGATGAACACTTTATTGTACAGAAACGAAAAATACGTAATAAATACAATACCTAGCTAGTAGTCTTATCCCTCAAAATCGGAGGATAGCACGATCGATTACTAGAGATGGCAAAACTTACTGACCGACAGCTGTCAAAACGTCATTGAGACGCTCAAATTGACAAATTCATAGAGAAATCTACCACTAGTAAGCAGTTAGTCCTCCGGACGATAGATAGCGGTCAGAGATAGGTTAGCCTATCGCTAGTAAGGTTATTGGGACGCGAAAACAAAAGATAGATAGCATTTTCTATCTCTAGTAGTGTCAAACCGAAGATAGATAGGATATTGGGAATGGCCGTTAGAGATGTAGACAGCGTGTGTAAGAGTAAAAGAGAAAATTAAATACATAAAATAAAAACAATTCACTTAATAAAATAAAACAAATAATATGAGAATATACATACATACTAAAATAAATAACACTAGAATGTTAATATATACGCTAATGACGAAGTGGAAAGATAGTGTTCATTCACTCTTCTTTTAAAAACTGCAACAGTTTAGCAGTCCCTAATGTCAGGCGGAAGTGAATTCCACAACCGCACCGCCTGCACGGTGAAGGAGTATGAGTAAAAGTCGGTGGAGTGGGGAGGGGACTTAAGGAGGTTTCTAAGATGTGACCTGCAAGGCGCATCTGAAGGCCGGGCGTAGAAAAAACGCTCCCGCAGATAGGATGGCATTTTAAGGATTGTGAAAGAGGTTGAATAGCAGACACAATATCCGAGAGTTCCTGCAAAGTCGAATGCGGAGTCACTTGAGCATCTTGCGAAAGTTGGAAACTTGATCATACTTTTTAAGGTTCAAAACAAAAGCAAAAGCTCAAGTTTATTTAAAAGCTCCTCGGTGGCATCCAAATAACAGGCATCGGCGGAATCTATAATGGGCTGAATGAGAGTTTGAGCAAGAGAGATTTTGGTGTTCAAGGGCAAGAAGCTCTTGAGACATTTCAAATGGAACGTGTAGTGCTCTTTGCGACTGACTTAAGCAACATGTGCAGTCCACGATAAATAGGAATCCATGGTAACCCCCAGGTTTTTGACTGTATGTGCGTATTCAATCTGAACACCATTCAGACAGAGTGGAGACAGCGACGCAACATCGAGCCTATTCCGCATATACCTGCCGCCGATAATCATGGCCTGGGATTTCTTAGGGTTGATTTGCATTCCAAAAAAAAAGACCGCGACCACTCGCTAATCAAATCCAGGTCGCTGCTCATGGCAGACACAGCGGCTTCTGCATCTTCCCTTAAAAATGATTGTAGTGCTGCAGATCGTCGGCATAGAGATGGAAGCAGGAAGAGATGACACTGGTGATAGAGTTAATGAAAATAGAATAGGAGAGAGCCTAGTTGCTATTCCACCAATTCGCACTAAGCGTTTCCAAATGTCTTTTGTAATGCGCACAGCAAAAGAATGGAACTCTCTACCTGCATCTGTGTTTCCGAACGCATACAACCCTAATCTCTTCAAAGTGAGAGTGAACAGGCTTCTCCTGGGTAAGCTCACTCCACCGTCGACTCTGTCTCTGTCGCCACTGACCTAGACTAGAGTCAAAGCAGCAAACCTATAAAGCCTTTTGTCTCAAAATCTTGCTGGCCATATACCCTCCTATGTTGTCCCATTGTCGGGCAGCTCCCTCTCTCCAGTTTACATGGGCTACTGTGATTTGGATTGGTCTTAAAATATTGTTCCTTTTCTCAGGTCCATTTGTGATGCGCTCTACCTGCCGACACTGCCATGGCACTCGAATGCTTATCAAGTTCCCATGCGTCGAGTGCGAGGGGAAAGGACAGTCTGTAAGTATCTTGAGTACAATATGCTAGAGATGAGAAAATAATAATTATAAGGCTAGAATTGTTGGGTTTTGTAAGCTTTGCGATTTTTATCCGAATGGTTACTTGTTTCGTACCGAATTTACACAACCGCGCGAATGGAGAGACGAAAGTGGGAACGACTGTGTAAACCTTGTGCCAATCAAAGACCAACTTCTTGCTCATTGGTGTAAATTAAGAACAATAATTTTTAAATTTCATTTCTGAAACCAGGTGCAACGTAAAAAGGTGATAGTGCCCGTGCCAGCTGGTGTAGAAGATGGGCAGACTGTCCGAATGGCGGTGGGCTCCAACAACGAGATATTTGTCACCTTCAAGGTGGAGAAGTCCACTTACTTCAAGAGAGATGGACCTGATGTGCACACTGATTGTAGTGTAAGTGAAGAACTGTATTGCTGTACAAGGATTTATTGGCGCAAAATCGGAACTAACGCCGCCATCCTGTTTTTTCAATATATTTCACAAGATTATTGCACAAATCTTTATAAACAGCGCCCCCCGTCAATGCCATTGGATGACCAAAAGATCCTTGCAGCAGTATACATGCAAATGACGCATGTGTCTGCTTACAAAACTGCTAAGCAGATTTTGATTATTTTTGCTAGTGTTTAAACCAGCTAGCCAACAATGCTGACAAATATGTTAATTTTACGTTAGTTTGTGAAATATTCAAATATTACTTTCCGAGTTTCTTTCTGGATTAGCCTACAAGTTTCGGTCTCAATTCGAAGAAAGTGGTCAAAAATTTATTAATTATTTTGTTTTCAGGTTTCCGTGTCACAAGCGTTGTTGGGTGGCACCGTCAGGATACAAGGGTTATACGAAGACCATACGTTGCAGGTTAGTGTTTAACTGTCTTCCACAAGGAGTGCAGTGCAAAGTAAAATATTTTCTCAAGATTTGCATAAATTTCTATCAATGTATTTCGTCGTTCGCATTTTGTACTGATGATGCTTGTACACGCAGGTGCAAAGGCATCGTGTAAACTATCACTTACAAAAATAGTGAAATCAGGTAAATCAGGGTAGTCAGGTAATTGCCTCACTGACAGCGAAAGAGCTTTGCGACGTCAGAATGAGGCCTCGTGTAATAATCGTACCAATATACAAAAATGTGCACCAACAAACAATAATAATACTCTATATAAATAAGGTGTATCTATTCATACACGAAATATTTTAAGGTATACACTTAAAGCTGGTACAGAAGCTATAGACATGATTCATTTTAACAGATTATTTTTTATTTTATGAAATTATTATAATTTTAAAACTGCTTGAGACATTTTGTATAAAAACATTACTCCCTATTGGGTGGCGGGCGCGCCGCGCCGACGCATCGAGGCGTCTCGTCTCGTCTATTCTGTGTCGAGCAGCGTGTTGGTGTGTTCGTATGCATGTCTCCGCGCGACCGCGCATGCATGGTAGCTATTTTGCGTCCTGACGGTTACCACACTCCACAGTCTGTGTGCTACCAGACGCAAATTCCTGCTCTTAGCTCCTATTACATGGGACAATTTTTTTTTTTTTTTGAAGGTGGGATATCATCAAATAACTTCTCCCGCTCTGGGCAGAGCAGGAGGGCGTGTCAGACTCTTACTGACTACAACCCACCCGTGTTCCTTCAGTTGCCTGTGCCAGGGGCCACGGTATCCCTCTCGGACTTTCCCGCAACCCTAGAAGGCATCGGTCCTAGCGGACCCCGTCGTTGGTGCTGACATCTCTTTGAGGCGCGCGTGGAACACAACGCGCCGTCGTCCTGGGCCTGGTCCTTATCGAACGGCGAGCTGCCCATTGCTCGCCGTTCGCAAGCCCACGCCTACGGTGGCCGGGAATCGGCCTGCGATTCCCGACGTCCTGGGCGTCTCCTGCGGCGGCTAGGGGCGTGAGGGCGCGAATTTTGCCTCTCCCTCACGCGTTCCGCCTCCTCCTTCGCGAACATTACTGCTTCGCAGAAGGAGGTGACGGCTTCCCAAGCCCTCTCGCTCCATACCATGGCCTGGACCAGGGCCAGACGCGAGAGATCGCCACCACCAATCGCCTCCACGAGGAGACGGCGGTGCTCCGCCCAAGCCGGGCAGACCTCCACCGTATGCTCCACCGTGTCCTCCGGGCGATCCACACAATGGTGACACCCGGGCGTTTCCTCCCGCCTTATCCGGAACAGGAACCACCTGTTACATGGGACCTAACAATACTGGTGGCTGGCACTGGTGAACTGTAGTGGACGTACGAAAATACACCTCTGCCTATCTCTACGAGGAATGCAGGCGTGATGATGTTAAAAATAAACCACCGTTGGTAGGCTTCGTAACTCGATCTAGTGTTATTTTAATAGCATATCGCTTACAATAATAATAAATGTGAATTTATAATGCAAAACCACCTCAACTTAAGTAGGTACATAAATTAAATTCCCTCCTTAAAGTTTTACGAAAAAAACCCGGGTGCGATTGAAACTTTGAATCCTAATCTACAGTACCTACACATCTGTAAACTAGGTAAATACTAATAAACAGCTGATAAGTGTAACTCGAATTCGCCTAAGTTAATGACCTATGTGAGGTTACGAGTGCGTCGAGTCGTATCCGTTCAGCTGATTCCAAAATAAAAATATCTGACGAGCGATAGGCAGTCCTGGACATCACCGCGGTTTTTTTTTGCGAATTGCTTTACCTACAGAAAACTCTAATGTCGTTGCCCAACCGGAGGAATCACAGATCGGCACTCGCCAGGTAGGTACTTAGTGCCTGTGATACTTGTTATTGTAGCACACCACTATGTTCTGGTACTCCTGGTTGTTATACCTATAGTTTGGCATTGTTGCGTTTGTTGTGTTAGCAAAGCGCGTGCGGTACTTCACGCGAATCGTGAGGGACTGAAGGAAGAGGTGCGGAGGGGGGTGACGCGCGTGCGTCGTGCGTGCGTTTCCCTTTGTACATTAATACAAAACCGCGCGCCTTATAACCGCCCACTTCAATGACAGTAAATACTACATAGAAACTAGCGTTGGCTGGATGATAAAAAATACAAAGGAGCCAGTAATTATTATGTGTGTCAGTTAATTAATTTTTGAATTACCATACTTAGATTTAAAAATAAAATATTTCTATGGCTTTTGTACCAGTAAAAAGATACACTTACAATGTATCTCTTAAAATTAGTTTTTGTATGAATATATACACCTTATACATAATTACTTCCAACATAGAAGACTTGGAAGAAAAAGAAGAAATTTTAAATAATTTAGACATAAGACAATAGAAACAGTGAGTTATCAAAAAATTATGACTCAACCGTAGATAGGTTAGAAGTAATTTTAGAATCGCAAAATTAAATTGTTAAATTTATGCTATGTGAAGCTGCTCTCCCAGGCATTTGTCTCTAATTATTATTGCTTTTTTTACTTTAATGTAACAAAAAAGTTAATATAACTCAGCTAATAACTAAACACCACATTTAATAATTCTAAGGCGGTACGAAGTTCGCCGGGTCAGCTAGTTTGTTATAATATTGCAATATACATATAATATATGTGTTATGGTTGTCTATAGTAATATTATAAATAGGGTTTATTTTTGTTCGTTTGTAAGCCGGATTTAAAAAAATCTTTTTGCGTTTGATAGCCCAATTCTTAAGGAAGGCTATAGGCTATTTAACATCACGCTAGGACCCTTAGGAGCCGAGCAAAAAGATTAAAAGTCAGAAAGAACGCTAAGCGAAAACGAAGTAATAGCTCGCAGGCGATGTGATTCGACGGGGTGGGTCGGGGGAGCCAGAAATTTCACGCGGACGAAGTCGCAAACAGAAGGTATGAATAAATAAAGAAAAAAATTACTAGACCGATTTTCGGTCACGGCGGTTAATGATAAATGATTAATAATTTTATTTCTGTAAGTAGGTTTTTACAAACACTTTTACACGTCCATCATATTTTTTTTTAACTAGATGAGGTCGGCGTTTCCTATCTGATTACTCTGAGAAGAAAGGCCGAAACAAACTCAGCGGTCACAGTCTCTTTTAAAGTCCAGACAGAATCTTGGTCAGATCATGTGAAGGCTATGTAGATCGGTGTCTGAAATGGTCTTTTGAGGAAAGAACCACACAGATTGAGTGGACCTGTCCAGTCAGTGCACGCAATTGTCAGCAATCGTGCAGCTCAACTCAGAACTTAAGGAGCTCGACGAATCCCAACAAAGACTAGCCAATTATGCAAGAGATATTATAGTGCCCCACCTGTCTGCACCCCTTTTCTCACTCTCATATTCCCATGGGAGGGCAATCCGCCCCGACTGGAGAGAGATCAGACGCAGGACCGATGGCTTCACGTGCTCTCAGAAGGAAAGGGTCTCGATAGCGGTCATCCATGTATGAACTGACCTCGCCAAGCGCAGCTCGATCCGCGTGGCTGTTTCTGAACAAACCACCACCACCACAAACATTACCTAAAGCACAGATCAAAGAATACAAGTACAGATACCCAATCTCATAGAGCAAAAGCGTGCCGTCCTAATGTAGGCAATTCTGTAGGCAATTTTAGTCCCGTAGTTACACCCATAAATGCAGTATATTAGCTACCACGGCTACGACGCTGCCAGCTTACCAATGTTTTAGTAATACAGGGTGTTTGGTAGAACGTTGAACATACGAAAATGGTGGTTAGTTGGGGTCATCTGCTACCCACTTGGCCCAAATTATTTGACCTTGGCCCAACCGTTTTTTTTTTTTTAAATTTTTCTTTATTTTACAGAAAATAACCAGATTTTTAACTTTAAATTCGAATATCTTTTTTTGCGATCGGTAAAGTTGGCAGGATGTTGTTTTGTATTAATGTTTAATAGTAGCAGACTCTCATAAAATTATTGTTTGGTAAAAATGTTAGTAGGAAAAAAAGTTATGAGTCTTTAAAGGTACAAAAAGATGTAAAAAAATACTTAGAGCATAACTTTGACTTGCATTTAAAAAAAAACTAAAAGTGATCGAGAACTTAGGATTACATCAAAACATCTCTGCTGTATGAGCTTTCTAACGGTATGTAATTTACATTTACTAAATTAAAAAGTCAGGACTTATTTGACTATTTTATCAAGTAGGAGGTTTTTGACGAAACATAAAATTAAAATGTTTTGCGAAATTTGAAACTGTCAAGTTGTCAAAAATGTAGCAATAAATTTAAATGAGAGGAGTACTTAAAGTACCCATTCAAAGGGCCTTTTTCTGTTACCAGTCACTGCACAGACTCCTTTGTTGCGAAATTTCTAGGAAAACTAAACCACTTACATTTTTTTACCCGGGGTCTGGAGCACTAAGCAGGTAAACATTTTGTCTCACTCGTGCGCAGTCATAAGGCATGTTTTTTTCTCTTTCGCTCCCGGCGGGGCCCGCTGAAGAGGCCAAAACGATGATTTTGAATAATTTGAATCAGTCGAGACTTAACTGCCTCTGCGATTGTTTGTGCCCGTCACTTCTGTTTTCGATCCGAGTCGTTTTGTTAATAATTACTTGTTGTGTTATCTGTCTGTTAAGTTTTATGTTACGTTACTGTACCTACTGTTAAGTTTCTTGTTACTGTGCGCTATTACGTTTTTCTTGGTGAAAAATGGCTATGACCAGTGAAGAATACGCTGACATGTTGTTAGCGTATGGACGCGCCAACACTAATTCGCGTGATGCGCGAAGGATTTACCAGGAAACTTATCCTAACCGGCGAGTACCAAGTCATCAAACTTTTGCCAGCACTTACCGACGTTTACGAACTACCGGTAATCTAAATTTTCAAGAGCCAAGAGTGAACCGGGGAATTCACGATGTCGCCGTTGACGAGCAAATTCTAGCTGAGTTTGAGGCAGACCCTAACACTAGCATAAGGGTGATAGCTAGACGACTTGGCTTGTCCATTTGGAAAGTGTGGTCTGTTCTCCGGGCAGATGGGAGGCATGCTTTTCACCACACTCCAGTGCAAGGTAAGATTTTTACACATTGAAGCATTTGTTTTGATCCGAAACAAAATTGTGGCATGAGTAAGTTTCTAGAATTAAATAAAAAAGAAAATTTTAAATTAGTTTGACCTTGACTTCGCCAGTTTTTTATTTGTGTCTTATGCTATGTATCAATCAGGCATCTTTGCACTGCACTGCATTGCATTCCCTTTTGTGAATGTAGTTTTAGATCTTTAAGAATTAACCCATTAGGTAAATTTTTTTATTGTTCTAAGACTTGTTTGGGGTATTACAGATCTTGAAGATAATGACTTTGGGAGGCGAATGCAGTTCTGTCGCCATTTGCTGCATACTGATGTAGAAGATGTCAACTTTTTGCGGAGCATACTGTGGACGGACGAATCTAAGTTCGATAAAGAAGGGATTACCAACTTGCATAATTTGCATCATTGGGCCCCTAAAGGTCAAAACCCACATACGAAGAGACGAAAGGGGTTCCAAAGAAGATTTTCAGTCAATGTCTGGGCCGGAGTGATTGGAAACAGGCTTATAGGGCCCCATTTTTTGCCGGAACATCTTAATGGGAGCAATTATTTCGAGTTTTTGATCAACGATCTACCACCATTGCTACAAGAAGCATTTGATGAAGACAGGCCTATCGTGTTCCAGCATGATGGCTGCCCAGCTCACTGGAGTCTGAGCGTACGCGAGCTACTAAACAATTGTTTCCCCAATTCATGGATTGGCAAAGGGGGACCAATCCCATGGCCTCCGCGATCACCCGACCTCACTCCGCTCGACTTTTACGTGTGGGGAAGAGCCAAAGAACTTGTCTACTTCACGGTAGTAGAAACGCGTGAAGAATTAATCAACAGAATTAATGCTGCATTCGAAGTGATGAGGGGAGAGATGCTGCTGCGGACGACAACCGTTGAAATAAGACGCAGATGTCGCGCGTGCATTCAAAATGGAGGGCGTCAATTTGAGCAATTACTTAATTGAATAAATTCATTTAAATGTAATTTAATTGTTTTATTACCCACTGACATTTAGGTAACAGAAAAAGGCCCTTTGAATGGGTATTTAAGTATTTCTCTCATTTAAATTGATTGCTACATTTTTTGACAACTTTACAGTTTTAAATTTCGCAAAACATTTTAATTTTCTGTTTCGTCAAAAACCTTCTAACTTGATAAAATTGTCAAATAAGTCCTGACTTTTTGATTTAGTAAATGTAAATTACATACCGTTAGAAAGCTCATACAGCAGGGATGTTTTGATGTAATCCTAAGTTCTCGATCACTTTTAGTTTTTTTTTTAATGCAAGTCAAAGTTATGCTCTAAGCATTTTTTTACATCTTTTTGTACCTTTAAAGACTCATAACTTTTTTTCCTATTAACATCTGTACCAAAAAGTAATTTTATGAGAGTCTGCTACTATTAAACATTAATACAAAACAACATCCTGCCAATTTTACCGATCGCAAAAAAAGATATTCGAATTTAAAGTTAAAAATCTGGTTATTTTCTGTAAAATAAAGAAATTAAAAAAAAAAAAAATCGGTGGGGCCAAGGTCAAATAATTTGGGCCAAGTGGGTAGCAGATGACCCCAACTAACCACCATTTTCGTATGTTCAACGTTCTACCAAACACTCTGTATATTGTGATATCACCAGATGGCATTGACTTCCCGGACAATACCAAGACGCGCGACGCTCAGGGCCTTTTAGGTTTTTAATATAAAAGTAGTATTTTTGAGACAATATTACGCATCACACAAGACTATACAAAAACGAAACGCTTGGAGCTTGTGGTTCCATAGAACTTTCGCGATCCGTGATGGCGCCATCTAGTGACAGTACCCAATAATACTTAGCAAGCTTGAAAGTTATGAAGTTGAAGTTGTTAGTTATTAAGATATAAAATATAGCCTTATTTTAGGTAGAGAAGGATGTTTTTGATATAATTAAGATACGTTGAATTTAATAAGGTGTAAAAATCATTCAATCTTCGCGATTACTGGTTCAAATGTTTCGCTCGATACCTGTGACGCCATCTATGTGTTTTTTTTTGTAATATTTGATATATTTATATGTTGTTCGAGTTGGGAGGCCATGCCTAAAGTAATGCATTTGTTGCAGATAATGCCCTGCACGTCATCACACAGCATTATCCGGCTGTCGCGAAAGGGAATGAAGAGGGTCAGTCAGCACGGCTTCGGGGATCACTACGTGCATGTTAAAATACAGGTTAGTACCTACTGCTGAAATTATACAGGGTGAGCGTTTTTACAGGGATCACCTGAGATGAACACAGACGCGTTCGTGCCGTTTATTGTACTAAATCATTTATTACTTTCCAAAATGTACTTAGGTGGTTTTTTCTTATACAGGGTTATTGGTCAAACACCATTAACCTCTTAAGGGGTCATTGTACTCATCATTATGAACAACTTTTACTATGGGACCAAATATGAAATCGCGAAAAAAAAATCTGCTGTTCCCTACATTTATGTTTGCAGAACTCGTCAAAATGTAGGGACCAGCAGATTTTTTTTTCGCGATTTGATATTTGTTCCCATAGTAAAAGTTGTTCATAATGATGAGTACAATGACTTTAAGAGGTTGATGGTGTTTTACCAATAACCCTGTAAACATTTTCAAATATATAAAGTTTACTGTACTAAATACATATTATTAGATAATAATATAGCACTTCAGTCGTAGATCTTTGACAGCCGTTACGGGTATCCAGATGCCTGAAAGTCTGACAACCAGTCGTACCAAGCGCAAGGGTTATCGTGTCACCCAGTAACTGGGTTATGGAGGTCAGGTAGACAGTCGCTCCATGTGACATACTGGTATTCAGCTGCATCTGGTTAGACTGGAAGCCGACTCCCAACAAAGTTGGGAAAAGGCTCTAGGCAGAGAATGATGTGAAACTTTAACACAGCCCTGTTTAAATTATAATATTTTCTCCGCAGTTACCTAAAACTTTGTCGGGCAAGCAGAAAGCGTTGATTTACGCATACGCTGAACTAGAAGAAGATACTCCCGGACAGATTCACGGCGTCTCAATCGACAGAGATGGTAAGAAATAACAGAAACGTAGACATTCAGCTTAATTTACTAGATGAAGCATATCAAACTGACAGGAATATAGTAGAAGACTGAAATGTTGTAAGATTGTGTTAAAATCCAAATCAAATGCCAATTTAGAATCTCGTTTAGGTAAGTCATTGCAATGTAACTCTTATCTCGGTAAAGTAAGGTATACAATTAGAATGACATACTAATGCTTTTTGTCATTTATATTTGACCGTGAATGGGTAGCTTTAGCGCTTTAAAAGTCACGGTGCAAGGCCTCGTGAAATTCGAAAATGTATGGAAAAAAAAATATATATTTATTTTACAGAAAAAGCAAAAGCTAGCAGTGACACGGACCGTAAATCAGAAACAGGTACGGGTTCCGATAAGATACACCACGCGAACCGCGATAACGACGATCACGAAAAACATAGAACGAAAACGTGGACGTTTCTAGAAAGTCTAAACGAGTCTTATAGGATTAACAAAATGTATTTTGTGACAGGTTTCGCTATGGCTGTTCTTTTGTGTGCGATTGCGATTATGAATGACCCACAGGATCGCTATGGGGCGTATGAGTATGTGCGCGAGTTGGAAGAGAGACCAGCTCGGGAGATTGACAAGTCTTTTGGTTATGAAAGATCGCTTAAGCGAGAAAAGGAACGTAATCCTGAATTGTATAAGGATGAGTGAATTGGATAAGTGATGTTAATTGAGATTTTTGTCTACGCGATGCTTTTCAAAGAGTGTGTTTATACGTTTTTAAGGAGATAGCTTCGTTTATCATTCCTTAAGTTCTGTATGCGCAAATTATAAGGAATAAGGAATTTATTAAAGCAATTTGTTGCTTTGCTGACAAAAATATGTTTTAAGTCCTGGGGTCTTAAATGGGTTGAATTATTGGATTTGAATTTGTTATTTATTTATAAGTTGAACTAGGCTAATTCCCGATTCAGAATACCCGTAGTTTTTTTTTTGAGTGTGTGGTAGGTATGAAGTTGGTATACCGATTTTTGTCCTAAAAATAGTTCCCATATTAACCTTATAATATAATATTGAATGTAAATACGTTATTTATATATATTTACCAGTGAGAGAGCAATTATGAAAGTGTCGCGAAAGTAGAGAGGCATAGTTTTAAAATGGTTATAGTATGATGGTCATACATTATATTTTCAAAGATATTGTAAATATTGTAGTCTGTTTCATGAATACACGAAATTTAATTGACATGTTGTTTCATTTCGAACCTCTTACTTACCCTACACCATCATGCTATAATCAAGATATTTTAAAACCACATCAGTAGAGCTCTTCACAATCGCACGGTTCGCTATCGAAGTCGATTGTTGAGGTTCGTTTAGGGAGTACGCTTCGAAATTATTACTTTTATGGTAGAAAATGTTTAGTAGAAATAACTTCCTCTAAATATATAAAATGCATACGTGGTTCTGCAATATCCATTTTGAAAATCTTCGGTGGAAATTGAATTTATAATTTTTTGCAATTAATGAAATCTAGAAACTTTACAAACACTTACTACAAAAATAAACGTGCAACCAAAAGCGGAGTCGAAACTCCGCTGACTACGTCACTACGTGTGTTCTGACAAGAGTCAAGTAAAAAAAATGGCCGCCCATTGTTTCTTAATCCCTTGGGTATCGACAGGTAAGGCTAATCTCTAGGAAGCGCGGGACCTTTTTAAAACTGACTCTTAACCACGTTTTAGAGTCTAATACTCGCCTGCGCGCCCAGCAGTTTGGACCCTGTTCCCGATACCGGTCAACTACAATCTTTTTTTAAATCTGCTATCCTTACATTTTGTCGAGCTACGTATAACAAAATGTATGGAACAGCAGATTTTTTCACTGAATGGATTTCATTCAAATCTTGTATATCGTCTAAGTATACCATGTAGTATACGTGGTATAATTTAATGTGATAAGGTAGCCGCCACTCTGTATAATGAAATAAAGGAAATTATAATTTATTTATTAACCTTTTAAACATTTTCTACCATACATTTTATCATTTTGTAGCGTTCGTCCTAAACGCTCTAAACGAGCCTTAACAATCGACGACTTTGATAGCGGATCGTGCGGTTGTGAATAGCTGGGCTGATGGCACAGCTCAAATATTCTACAATTTGGGATACATTCTGAACGTTTAACAGTTATAGGTCAAGGATATGATTAAACTGGGAAATGTCGCAAACATAAACTGCCTTATTACAAAACAAGGTTTGTCTTTAGATCAGGGTTATAGTTACTATCGAGTCATTTTTGTATTTCGAACTTTATTTCGAATGTCATAAAGTTCTATATACAACGAGTAACTAGTCTCGAGTCTAAGTTGTAAATTTTGTGTTAAGAACTTTATCTTAGTGAGAATAAAGTTAAATTCTGTTTTAAACTCACGTTACTAGGTTAAATCAGAATTTATTTACCTATTGCTTATAATGCATAATTAATTATAATTAATTGCACAATTAATTATAGACGTACATAATTTTCAAAGAAAAAAAGACATTAGACAGAAGCTGCTTACTCAACAAGTAGAAAAAATAATTACAAAAAAAAATAGTAAAAAATAAATAAAATTTAGTGCACTGAACAAAAATGTCATGGGGAAATATAATATCTAAATTAACAGATATACAAAAACAAATACTTCAACAAATATTAAATAACAGAGAAAACTCCCAAGTATTTTTTTCCGAATACCACCCCAGCAGTCGTGAAAATGTCCAGGTCAGAATTAAAGTTTTTGATTAGCATTGTATAATTATTAAACGTTCTAATTAGCTTTCTAGTTTTAATGTTGATACGACAGAATGGACGACAAAATATTTTCGTTGAGACAGTACTGGGTCTCTTTCGTGGAACTAGGGGAATCTCTGCTAGGAGGTGACTGCAACTAATCTTTTAGCACAGTGCGCGCTACGTCATACCTCGACGCGTCGCGTACCTTTTAGGAGCTACATCAGTAAAATGGAACTACTTTGCACCGAATCAGTTGGTTTAGTTACATTATGAGACCACCACAACAATTGCGTAACACACTTCCAATCGCAATAGGATTTCGAGGGATATTCGTAACCATCGCTTCATATGTTTGTTAATTTGTCCTTTGGGCGACGTAAATAACGCAATGAATGTTGTTGAACTGTCAGAATGAACAGCATTGCCATTGTAAGTGTGTTTGTTTTACCCGCAGATTCATTGCTCAATTACAATGAATGTTTATTTTGGTAAACACAGGTATTGACAACATTCAGGGAGACACAAAATGTGACTTATAAGTATGAAGAAATACACATTACATGACAGAGAGAGAGAGAGAGAGAGAATATTCTTTCAGAAATACGGGAAGCAAAACAGGAAAACGGAATGTAGGAAATATTGTAATGTTGTCATTGTTCATTGATTTCCAGGAGCAATACGAGAGAAATAACGAACAAACTAAATAAGCCTTACTTCTTGTAGGTCAAATAAAATTGTAAGTTAAAATAATAGGTCTTTACCTATGAAGTTGCCGTTTTACAATACTGGCCATTTGAAACGTAATTTATGTATGGCTGGCAATACATTCTAAATTCCAATGAATTTTATTAAAAAAAATATGGAATTTTATTTTTAAATTTAGTAATTTGTTTATTGGTTAGTGTTTTGTTTTCACTACATTTGTATCTTTTTCATCAATATGGACACGATAAAACAAACGCACGACTCGTCATCGGATTGTACGCGTCCGACATGGAAATTTGGATCTAATAAATGAACTCAGTGGTCGCCCGAAAACTAAAGTCAACAATGACGAATTAAATGCTATAGTGAACGCTGACGATACTCAATCTACGACTGAGTTAGCAGCAGCTTTCAACGTTAGCATCAAAACAATATTGGTCCATTCATTTGCGTCAAATTGGCAAGGTAAAAAACTTGATAAGTGGGTGCCGCAATAACTGAACGATCGCCATCGCTACGAACGCTTGGAGGCATGCCTTGCGTTGCTTAACAGACACAGAAACGAAGGCATTTTAAACCGCACTACCACTTGCGATGAAAAATGGACTCTTTTTGATAATCGTAAGCGTTCATCATGTTGGTTAGACCAGAGTTTTCGTTTGAACTGGTTCAGCGTCTAGGCAATGTCCCAAACGAAAACTTACGTCTAAAAAAGACATGGTCAGTGTTTGGTGGTCTAGTGCCGGTATAAATCATCACAGCTTCATTCCAAATGGCATTACTGCGGATGTGTACTGTGAGAAACTGGGTACAATGATGGAGAAGCTCGCAAATCTCCGGCCAGCCTTGGTTAATCGCTTGATCCCGCTGCTCCTACACGACAACGGTCGACCTCATACGGCACGACAGACGGTCTCTAAGCTACAAGAGCTAGGGTTGGAAGTTTTGCGTCATCCACCGTACTCACCAGGCCTTGCGCCGACAGACTTCTACTTTTTCCAAAATTTGGACAACTTCTTGGCAGGGAAAAAAATCAATACCCGAGAGGCAAAATGCCTTTGAAGAGTTTGTTGGCTCCGTACAGCTGACTTCTTCAAGAAGGACGTTGAGAAACTACCACTGCGCTGGCAGAGATGCATCGATAGCATGGGTGCATATTTTGATTGATAGAAATAAAAAATATTTATATAAAAATTACTTTAACTTTCTGTATACTAAACGGCAATTTCATAGGTAAAGATATAATTTAGTCGATTTTTACATTAGTTTGTGTATGTATGTTCCCTTGTGTGATTAAGAGGGCTATCACAATTTTTCTTGTATTTGAGTGTTTGAAGAGTCACACACCGAAATACAAGAAAAAAAAAATGCACTCCCGAGAGAAATAAACAAGCTTTCTAGGGCATATTTTATTTTTAATTTTGTGGCCATATCTAAACCATAATCACACATCTAAACTGGGAGTTTTGATGTGTGATTATGGTTTATAGTATGGCTTGTATTTGAGTGGGTGACTCTTCAAACACTCAAATACAAGAAAAATTGTGATAGCCCTCTTAAACTTTTTTAAGTTCCAAAGTACCTACAGTATAGTCGCTAATCGAAATCGAATATACAGGGTGTCCCGTAAATAATGGATCAAACGTAATGGGTAGGTAGCTTACCTCATTTCAAACAACTAATTTGAACAGTTAAAAAAAATCGGTAAGGTAACCAAGATATTTTTTTTTTCGAATTTTACCATTTTCTCTAACAGCATTCAGTGTTTGCTGCAACTAATAACATTTTTAGGTATGATTTTTGTCAAAAACTTCTGAATAGCTTATTGTTAATATTTTCTTTTTCAAATATAATTGTATTTGCCTTAGAAAAAAAATGTTCAATTGATTTTTTTTTTCAATTTCTTTTTCAAATTTTTTTTTTTCAAAAATTTGTTGTTGGAAATGAGGTAAGCTACCTACCCGTTACGTTTGATCCTTTATTTACGGGACACCCTGTATTATCAGAGTTGCTAGCGTTTGAGAGTTGACTGTATAGTTTAAGGTGTGATAATTTGCTGTTGCCATAACCATCATAGTACGTATGCATTATAGTCCATAATAATCGCCTTGATTTGTTTAAATTAATGTTTGTAAGTAATATACTTAACGAAAAATCATTCGACCTCATCTAGTTTTTAAAATATGATGTGTAAAAGTGTTTGTACAACCCTACTTACAGAAATAAAATCATTTATCATTATATTATTCATTTGTTAACGAATTTTAAGTGTGGGGAGAGAGTAGACGCGGATATTCTTTAGATATTAAGGCAAACATTCTATCAAATCCTCCGTAACAGAAGAATTCATTTACCATAACTTGATATTTTTGGTTCAGATGATGATCGTCACTCCTGTTTCGTTGACAATGACATTTGAAGTACCAAACATTGTATTCTCTCGCTCACTCATACTGAAAATTGTCCCGCATATAATGATAATGTTATCTTTTAAATCTGACGATGTAAAATCTATGAAAATCCGTAAAAATCCTTCTAGGTTTTGTTCATTAAATATTATTATTAAAACTGCGTTCACAATTTCAGGTAAGAAAGTGTCAATATCTGAGCCCCTTGATTTGGTGGATGCCGTCAAAGAGGCCATCAGAGACAAGAAGTCTATTGAGGGAACAGCCACCGACGAGGAAGTGCTCGAAGAATCTAAAAGGAGCAAGGCGTAGATAGCGATTATCATACCTATGCATTATTGTAATAAGGGTTGAAGCGCTTTGCTGATAAAAAGTGGTCATGTTGCTGTCTTTAGCATATACGACATGATTTTGTAAAATTGCGAGTAGGCAGTAACTGGATTGCTCTTGCGTATGTTTGAGATGAACACTTCGTCGAATATATGCGATGCGCGAACGTCTTTCGTGGTAAGGAGTGTTTGTCGCGCTTATTACTCCATTTACTTACTACTCCGTGGTACATACATATTAAATTTATATTAAAAGTCGTTCAATTATTAAATTGCTAGAATTTTTCAGATTAAATTCTAGAATTTAAACTACGTAAAGCAACAGTTTCCTAGGAAAGCGGTTCCGTCATAGTATAACGGCCGTCGTCACAATCTGTCATTAACACCAGTATTTGACGTTAAGGTGACAAAAAATGATCTATCTGTATTTGAACAGCTTTTGTTGTGACCATTCACGGCTTTCTTAGGAAGCCAAAGCTGAACGATTCGAAATATGATTGTTTGCGTTCTGTACTTCACTTTTAATTTTTATTTAATTAAAATTGTTTTGTCCCTTTATCACCAAAGCGTTTGCACCAGCCTCTTCATAGTAAAATGTTTCGAAAATTAGGTTATCAAATTCACGCTTCTCTTTAAAACAATGTTATTATTTTTTTGTTTAATATGTATTTGAATTTACCAAAAATAGGTATTAATTCGACCATTTGTATGATTTACTTTACAATTCTGTGATACATGTAGAATGGTGAACACATTTCGTTTTAGATTTGCGAAAGAGATGATATAGTTGCTGTATGTCTAAAAATACATGTTTTGTTGGACATTTCACAAAGTAATTATAATCAAAGACGCTGTACATAGCCGTTGACTAGTGGGTAGGAAATGGTAGATAAATAAAATAACAAATTACATAAAGCTGTGTTTTATTTCAGAACATTTTAATGCTTAAGACTGCCAGTGGGTAGAGTTAACTATACGACTTGTCGAAACCTAGAAGACTAATGCGCCAATAAGCATAAGTTTTAGTAAATATTTTGTAAGGGGCATCTAATTTAAGCGTTTTCAAGCGTATTCGCATAAGCTACATTTTCCTACAAGAGCGGTGGCTGCCACACCACGGCCGCAGTCACGGCTGTCATGAAATTATGGCACCGGGGTTTGACTTTACGGTGGCAAAAAACGCTCTCTATGAAAACTCCAACTTACTTTCATATGCCGTTTCAGTGACGGGATTCACCCGAAAATTACGGACACTATGTGGCGGGCGGCGGCCACCGGGTATTTGGCATGAAGGAATGCCAACCTACAAATTATTACGAACGTTAGCATTTAATCTGTCAAAAACAGTATAGCGTTTACCTACATTTATGACATTTGATTGTCGCTGAGATGAGATTGCGACTTTATTTTGAAAGTTTTTAATTACGGGAACTGACCTTCTGATATGATTGAAAGTAGATATACTAACTATTTCATGATTCATTCTTCGCTCTCAAACAGCCTATACTTCTCCGTCATGGAAGTGACGGCGGCACCGCTGTGCCGGCGCAATGTTGCCAGCGCGCACGACAGTAACATCATAGCTCCTTCCACGTACCAACCGTACAGGATCCGGACGTGGCCGTTTATCTGTAAATAATGGGCCTTAAGAGCGTTTATACCTTATGAGTGGCAACGTCGCAATTTAGTGTCATATTTCTTGGTTTTAATTTTTTATCATTTAATCGGAGCTATATTTTAAAAATCTGTTTAATTAACTTTTTAGAATTATGTGAAAGTGTTTAAAAAGTAAGTAACCGTAATGCTTACAGTTATTTTACAATGAAGATAACGCCCTGCAAGTTTCCAATGTATTATTTGCATATAAATAGAACTGTAAACGCAACGATTTCTTACCTTTTACACAGTTTTCACATAATTCTAAAAAGTTAATTACACAGATTTTTAAAATATAGCTCCGATTAAATGATAAAAATTGAAAACCACGAAATATGACACTAAATTGCGACGTTGCCACTCATAAGGTATAAACACTCTTAAGTTCAAGCCCTGGATGGTGTCATTAATTTATTTTTAAAAAATCTGGCAGAATCCATATTATGGCACCACAAGATAACCCGGTTAAGCAGCCGACCACCTCCTATGTTGACCTGCGAGATGCCAAAGAAGAAAAAAAAGGGTTAACGTTCATGTCATGGAATTAGTAAGTACTTTATACTACAACGTTCAATTTGATACCGTCACTCTAGAAGTAAGCTTGTAAAAACATCACCATAATAATTATCACCATTCCTGGCTGTCGCAGCAGGTTTTGTTATCCAACGGAAGGATATTTGGTGTCCATCCCTCTTGCTTGACAAAACTAGTGTTAAGTGGGTTAGAGTAGGTGGTCCATATACCTACTTTTACATACTTATTATCTCGTCGTTTAAGTTCTAACAACACGTAGGGCAGATTTTGGCGGCTTTGACATTTTGTAGAGAATCGGAAGACGCGTTGTTTCAGCCAATCGGAAACAAGCAATTTCCAATAGAAACTTATAAAATAAAGTAAAAAGTAACAACACGGGATCCACCATCTAAGTAAAATTATGCAGTTTATTCACTCTCCTGTAAAGTTGCTATTTTTGACTTGCGTGGTGTTAGAACTTAAGTGACGATTTATCTATTATAGCCTGTATCCCCCACTGCTGGGCAAAATACTCCTCCCTTTTCCCCACTATCACTTCTGTCTTCCGATTTTTATAGTAGGTAGCCTCTAATTCCAGGTCCGATTTGTTAAAGTGGTACAGCAAACAGTGAAAACGCTAACGCATTAATAATGATAAGCGTGGGTAGATACCTATATGTAGGTATTTCACCTTAGAGTGTGACCTTTTAATACGACGCCACTTGTGTTCACATCCAATTTCTACTTGGTGTGGGCACCAGATATTGTGTGAAGATAAAATTACTTGTATACAGAAAGTTACATAAACTTATTGATTAATGGCATGAAACAATCTTCAGTTGACAGGCATGAGCCCACGTATGCACGGGCGCTCTTTTAACGCATCGTATTTTTTTACCACTCAATGAATTGTCTCTTAAGATACAGGTATACCCTAGTTTAAGAGACAGGGAAACGTATATTGTCAACAGATGTACCATGTACTTCATAAATTTGTTCTATCATATAATAATAATATAGTTCATAAACTTGTAAAACTATCTTGCTGTTACTAGTTTAAGTTCTTTTTCGCACCATCTGTACCTTCTTGATCAATAAACAATTATTATTATTATAATTTCAACTCTCGCGTTAAGCCGAGCGTTGAGAATCTAACAGATCACATCTCAGAGCGTTAAAAAACAGCACTTTGCAAAAAAGCGCCCGCTTGACTCAGGGCTTAGTTATAGCTGGCAAAGCCAAGGTACTCACGTAATCCAATCCCCCACTAGTTGTGAACTCTAGCGGAAACAAAGCGATATCTAGCGAAGTATTCCCGCGTGCTAGGCCAAACGCAGCCGCGCCGCACACGTAGTATAGAACGGCGATGAGAGGCACACTGCGACACGCGCCTAACACGCTGAGGAAACGCTGGAAAATGGTCAAAATGTTGTAAAACTGTAAAAATAACTTTGTATTATTATGGCAAAATAAGTAGGTAGGTACGTGATTGCTTGATTCTGGACACACGTAGGTCCGTTAGACGTTCAACAAACTTTTTTTACGTTAAGAAAGAAAATAAATTTATTTGATCCAGGTTATAGCAGACCACAAAAAAAAAAAAAAGTTTATAGCACACAATATTACACAAAAACAGACACACAGAAAGTACTTATAATAGTATTGTGTGCCTCACGGCTGCA
This sequence comes from Brachylomia viminalis, assembly GCA_937001585.2. Lineage (NCBI taxonomy): Eukaryota > Metazoa > Arthropoda > Insecta > Lepidoptera > Noctuidae > Brachylomia > Brachylomia viminalis. The sequence continues at coordinate 23,683,446 of OW443294.2, read as the reverse complement.
CCAAGTAGGCCCAGTTCAGCATAAATGCCAGACAACTAGTGCCTGACGCTGGTTTTCAACTGTACCTGATGTTACGAGGACGTAGGTATTACGGATGTAAATCAGTTTTATAGCGAGTGTAAATATTTAAATAAAAGTAGATAGCAACAAATAATAATAAAAACGATTAGATATTAGTTACAAATAATTATAGATAATCATAGAGTGGTGTTTAAAAAATAAAATGGTATATTTGCACAAAAAAAAACAATGGGCTGTCGTCGATAAACTGGTGGTTACCTACAATTGAAATAAATGTTTTGAGCTTGAGTTTGCTGCCTCATAGTCAGTGCCTGTACCCACCTTCTTGCGCTTAACGGGCTGCTACATGGCCAATATAAATGTTTCATTGATATGAAAATTATGAGATAGTTACGAGTAGTTGTACCTTATCGACGATAAGGTACAACTAACTATCTCATAAGCAAACTCAAGCTCAAAACATTTATTTCAATTGTAGGTAACTACCACCAGGTAAGGCACTTTTGAACTGTCAAGGAGTAGGTCGTCAGAAGGACGAACGGCATTTAGTTGCACAAAATGTTCCCAAACGAATTCCTCTACTCTTTATGAACACCATGTCCGTCTAACTCAAAGAGGGCTTTAGTACCTATTAGTCATAAACCTGGTTTCCAAAAAAGTGCAACGTATTAGATCACGATAAACTAATTGAACTGACTTCAGCAAAAGTCATCATCTGCCTAGGCTATCCCCAACTATATCTGGGTCGGCTTCCAGTCCAACTAGATGCAGCTGAATACCAGTGACAGTGACGCACGGAGCAACTGCATATCTGACCTCCACAACCTATTTACTGGGTTATACGATACTCTTTGGCAAGACTGGCTGTCAGACTTTCAGACTTCTGACCTCGGATCAATTATTAGGTAGGATAATTTGGTCCGAGCTTCTGACGACCCCTAACGACTGTCAAAGATCCACGAATGACAGCCGGGACCAACAGCTTTTAAAGTGCTTTCCGAGGCACGGTGGGTTCTTGGTGTGTAAAGATGGTCATCCATCCACGGACCAACTGCGGCAAGCGTAGCTTAACCTGCCGGTAGATTCTGTAAAAATCTCACCGTGAAAACTTGCGTGGAGTGAGCTGTCAGTGTCATCCCACTGATGCTAGGGATTGACCAACGTTACATTTACAATCATAATCGAGATTTTAATAATATGTTTTATCCAAATTCTATTGATAATTTTATATTATTTCAAAGCTAGTATGTTGTTAGGTTGCTAAACATTACTATTTTCGAGGTTTTAAAATAAAATAGTTAAACTGAAATTCATTTAGAAACTCAATGTACCTACTTAGTTGTTTTTTTTTAGACTCTTCGATACTAGCTTTGAAATAATATAAAATTATTGATTGAATTTGCGTAAACAATATGATTAAAATCTCGATTATGACTGCAAATGTAATGCTTGGTCAATCCCTGACGACACTGACAGCTCACTCCACGCTCACTTCACCTAAGTTTTCACGGTGAGATGGTTACAGAATCGCATTGCTGATCGATCGACCCATGCGGCTGTTATTGCTTAGCCACAGGCCCCTCAGTCCCTGTGTCCTTTTGTCTTCAGTAAAAGTACCTACGTAATATCTTCTTGCTAACACTACGTACCCACCTACGTAGATACAAGATATAGATAGTTAGTTATCTACCTAGATAAACCAGCGACGACCAAGCCGCGCTTGGATTAGGTCCTACCGTATCGGGTGGTTGTAAGATTAATGCACGTCGCGTCTTAACCTGTCTTATCCTGCCCACGTTCCCACGGAGACGTAATAAAAACGCCTAGCGCGATTTGTGCCCGCCTTCAACAGAGTGTTCGAACGAGCGTTATAAAAATCACTTAGATTTAGAACTGATTCTTCGTGCAGTGCGAACGTACGACGTGTTCCGCATAATTATTACCCGTAGCTATTTGTGAGGCCAGGAGACCACAAAAGCAACAAAAATAAAGATGCATCCCTTGAATAATTAACTTTAAAAGGCCAATTTTTGACGTCGTACAATGTTTCAAGGAAATATCCTGAAAAATATAATAATGATTAATTAAATAGCATGTGTAGGAGATTTCTTCTCAGGGGTGTGTATGTTGGGTCTTAAATGAGTTCGAACGCACGTTTACAGTGAAAAGATGTATAATAGAAATATATGAACACAGTTTAGATGGCACAAACAGGTAAAACAATCGTTTCCTTAAAACTATAACGAGCGCTTCGCGAGCGTGGCGTACGGTCTCGCGTTCATTCGTCCACTGTCGGTTGGCGGGGGTGCGAGGGCGCGGGCGCGGGCGCGAGCGGGGGTGTCGTCTCCCGTTGCTGCGCTTAAGGGCTAGTACGCACACAAACGTTAAGGCCCTGCTACATCCTCCCCCTCTGACCCAGACATGCGCCCACGCGTCTGAGTCATACAAGATAACGCTTAGGTCTACCACGCCTACGCTTCTCGTTGACCGGGGCTGGCGGTACGTCGCCTACAAATGGGGTCAAATGGGAAACATGGTACCTCCCTAACGTTTCACCGCTACTTAGCTTCTCCAGCACATAAGTAGTGGAGCTCGCGGGTTCCTTGATACGGTAAGGTCCGTCCCGTCGCGGTATGAACTTCGGCGTTTGTCCTTGGGTCGTGTCGTTACTCCCTTGGGTCTTCAAAAGGACCAGATCACCGATTGAGTAATCAGGTGCAGGGCTACGACCCTCGTCGGCATGACGTTTCTGACTCGCTTGAACCTTTTCGTGTACTTCCCTGGCTTCAAATAGCACGGTTGACATTCTCTTAAGGTAAGGGTTCGTCACGGCATTGTCACTTTCTACAATCGTGCGCATGTCGGCGATGACGTCGGCCGGCGCACGCATCTCTCGTCCAAACGTCAGGTAGGCCGGTGAATATCCGGTGCTGCTGGTCACTGCAGAGTTCATCGCGAAACGTATCGCGGGTAAGTGAGCGTCCCAGGTATTGTGATCTTTCCCTACGAGAATAGCGAGTTGAGGCTTCAGATCACGGTTTTTCCTTTCCACCGGGTTCGCTTGTGGATGGTATACGGGCGTCAGCGGTTGAGTAATGCCAAACGAATGGCAAGCCTGCTGCATTATTTCGCTTATGAACTGTACACCATTATCACTCAAGATCCGTCTAGGTACTCCATATCTCAGGAAAATCTCTGCAATCATGATCTTGGAACAGTTTAAGCTAGTAGCATCCTGTAGAGCAAATAACTCTACCCATCGAGAGCAAGTGTCTTCTATGATAAGGATCCACTTGTTCTTTTCGGCGGTTTCCGGCAATGGGCCGAAAAGGTCCACGGCGACGACTTCAAAGCGGCGATTAGTTGCGGGAGTCTGCAGCAGTCCGGCAGGTTTTCTGTTTTCGGCTTTGTATCGCTGACATTCTACACATTTTCTCAGGTATCCAACGATGTATTGCCGCATACCAGGCCAGTAATACTTCGACTTCACTCGATTTAGAGTGCGCTCCACTCCGCAATGTCCAGACGTCGGTGCGTCGTGATATTCTGTCATGACTTTATCTCGTTCGTGCTCCGGTACAACGAGACATCCTGTCTCTTCCTCACACTCGTCAGGTCCATACCTGTACAAAATACCGTCCGACATAACAAAGCCGCGGTCCGACCAACTCCTCCCCCTAAACGGGTCGTCGGTTGATTCGAGATCCTCGACGATCTTTCGTACGTCAGGGTCTTTGAGTTGATTCTCACGAACATCCTTAGGGCTTCTTGAGGGGAAATCAACCTCGGCGTAGCGGATATCACAATCCGTTTCCTCTACGCATGGTGGCCGTGAAAGAGTATCAGCGATGACGTTCGACCTGCCAGGTGTATATTCTATGCGGAGATTGTACTCCTGGAGAGTAAGGGCCCACCTGGCTAAGCGGCCACTTGGTGACTTCACAGTCATCAGCCATCGCAGAGGTTGGTGGTCGCTCTTTATCACAACCTCTGATCCTTCGATGTATGCGCGGAACTTAGTAACAGCCCATACGACTGCTAGCGCTTCTCTTTCCGTTGTGTTATAGTTTCTCTCCGCACTATTCAACAAACGGCTGGCGTATTCTACTGGTCTTTCCTCGGGGCCCTCCCCCTGCATCAGTACTGCTCCCAGACAGTAACCGCTGCTGTCGGTCCTCAATGTAAACGACATCGATTCGTCAGCTTGGCGCAGTATTGGAGCGGTGATCAACTTTTCCTTAATGCAGTTAAAGGCGTCTTGCTGCTTCGAGGTCCAGGTCCATTTGCTGTCCTTTTTTAGAACATCCGTCAGAGGTTTAGCAACGTCGGCGTAATTGGGAATGAAGCGCCGGAACCAACTTGACGTTTGCAAAAAGGTCTTCACGTGCTTCGTGTTCTCAGGAGGAGACATATTCGCGATAGCTGCTGTCTTATCGGGGTCTGCCTTCACTCCACCTGGTACGATCACGTGGCCCAGAAACTTGACTGATTCGCGAGCAAAGTAACTCTTTTCGCGGTTCACTCGCAGGTTGTACATCTCAAGCCGGTCGAAAACAGCGCTCAAGTCTTCCAGGTGCTTGGGGAACGACTCCGACAGGACAATGACGTCATCTAAATAAGTCAGCATGCAAACGTCGGCCAGTTCCTTGCCGGACCTGAATCGATCCATAAGCCGTTGGAAAGTCGCTCCTGAATTCCTCAAACCCATTGGCATCCTTTTAAATCTAAAACAGCCGAGTGGGCTCACAAACGCAGTCTTGTCACGGTCAGCCGGTTCTACACCAATTTGAAAGTACCCTGATCGGAGGTCACAGGTTGTCATAAAACTGGTGTTCTTAGCTGCGTGGAGAACGTCTTCGATGCGTGGAAGTGGGTAGCGATCAGGTTCAGTTACAGCATTCAGCTTCCTGTAGTCTACACAAAGCCGAACCCCTCCATCCTTCTTCGTCACGAGGACCACGTTGGCGGCCCAAGGAGATTCGCATTCTTCGATCACGTCCGTGTCCAGTAACTATTAAGTGTAGAATATTAAGTGGTATACTGACAAGACTGAGTAATATAGAAATGAGCGGCAGTTTCAGCGTAGGTACATTCCTTGACCCACGTTTTAAAACAGCATTTTTTTTAGGAGAATCTAGCAGCCGAAGCAACTAAGAAGAAGGTGATCGAAATTGCTGACTTTGAAATAAATAAACAATGGGCTACAGTGACATCTTTAACACCAACGGTACTGGCAACAGCACCTACTACTACATCGGATGCCAGAAGTTCTAAAAATGCTAGCAAGCCGTACAATTACATTGATATTTGGGCAGATATCGACGTACAGGACGTCCATACACTGGAATCGCCACTGGCCATTGCAATTGCTGAGGTTCAACGATATTTGAACGATAAAATGTTACCCAGAAACGCGAGCCCGAATGGTTGGTGGCGTAAATATTCTTTTTTATATCCTAACCCCAGCAAATTATTCAAAAATCACTGTTGTGTACTGGCGACTTCAGTTCCTTGTGAAAGGATTTCTTCTAAATCTGGAGAGCTGATTTCCGACCGACGTACTCGGCTATCATAAGAGAAAGTTAAAAATTAATGTTTATAAACACAAATAAACAGTAGGTACTTACTTTTTTTTTTGTTTTTTTTTTTATTATTCCGACCCCACACTGTGAGTACTGTGACACGATGTGTTAAATTTTGTTTAATTCGTTACTGACCGTATTAACAATTTTAACATTCAATAACCACCTATAGTATAGTTAAAATCTCGCTGCAGACTCGGTCATAAATCATTCGAGTGTTTCGCTCTCTTTCCCACTCACGGGCCTTATGGGCAGGCCACGCCCACACGTAGTCCTGTGTATTACTGCAGTGGATGAGTGATATCGATAGTTTTATATATTTATAAATGGGTGATAGAAATAAATACACATTTTTTTTATTTTATTACCAAATTTACTACAAAGCATATTAAATATAAACAAAAGAACGTATATATAAAACTAAAAATAGAAAATTAAAATTCTTCGTCTGAGTCATCGTCATCATCATCCACATGAATGATGAACTCTTCGCATAAATGTGCTTTTCTTAAGTCTTCATCTTGCAGCAATTCTGTATGTTCCACACATTTTTGCCAATTTTCAATGCAGTATACGTGATAACCTTAATGATTCTGTTATCGATAATGGCCTTGAGCGCGCGCAACTAGCGCACATCCCTACTCCGATTATGATTTATGACCGAGTCTGCAGCGAGATTTTAACTATACTATAGTAATAATAAATATTGAGATACAGTGTATTGAACACTAATTTAATACGGCAGTAATTAGGTCTTAGATCACTGATACTCAAATTATAATATTACTAGACGAATATATTCATATTAGCTAATACTGATAAATGTCGGTATTAACCCATCTTTCTGACCAACGCGCGCGATTTTTCCGGGTCCGTGGGAACATAAGTACAGCAATTCGTATGTCGGTTTCATTCCACGCTGCACGCCGAGGGTAGAACATCGAAAACCGCGCGAAAAAAAAAACGCGGTCGTGTGAACAGATGTAGTACGGTACCGCTTTCTACTTGTTCCATTTCGGCACGCGGTTTTATTCCGCCGCGATTTTTAACGTCCGTGCGTACTTACGGCTTACTCAGTAACATTTTTATTTTCTGCTGCAAAAACGGTAAATTAAAGCAATTTATCAATGAAATCCATACCATTATTTTCTTGCCAATACCGCTTCTGTTGGGAGCCTTCAGAACTTCCGAGCTTCGACTGCAGTTAGGACTTTCTGGAACGAGACTCATTATTAGCTAACCTCATTATATATTATTTTACCTGCCAGCTACCACCAATAGGCACGGGAAGGGAAGGCAGAACGGACCACTTTAGCAAGAATTAATGTAGAAAAAAAAAACTATTCGGTTTAATAATAAAAAACAAAATAACTTTTTACTAATTCACAACATATTTTTTTTGTCTACGACTCAATGCTATGAAGTCATTATTAGAATTAATTATATTCATAGATAATTAATAATATTACATTAGTTATTAAATGCGATAATTTTAGACAACCGTTTACACTTTAATTTCAAATGTAAAGTTAACAACAAACTACCCTAATCATAAAGGTTAATAAATAAACTTAAAGGCTGTATACGTTTCGAATTGATATTATTATGTTCCTTATTACCAGAAATAATAACCACTACCTACAGATGAGAAAAGGAAGTGGCTCGATTTATTTGCTCCCAAGTGTATTATAGATATTTTTTCTTTTATAATCACTTCACTAAATATGTTGTCGCAAGAGCGTCTACCTGTTAAGATTATTACATAATCTTATTCGTAACGAAATAGTTATTTCAATTCATCGTAGTCTTGCTAATTACGCCCTTGGATCAGTGCCATCTATTGGCTTCTTTGTTAATTAGAAACACCTAACTGTTATTAATGTATGATTCAATATTTATGTAATTCTGATGTTCTCGTTAAAACTTTAGTTAACATTAAAAGGGAATATTTATTTAATGACTTTTTAAGCGGTCGTCGCCTATTATTATGCAGTGTGGACTTATTGTAGGTACTGGTACTGTCGTAAATAAAACTACTCACTGAAGTAAACGGTGAACCGAACTTGAATGTACTGTCTGAACTGAAGTTTTAGAACTTTTATTTTCTAAAACTCTCTACTTATGTGTACATTATAATATATACGCGATACAGTTAGACGCTAACTTGTTACTATTTACAATTAAATCAACCAAGGTTTTTAGTAATAATAACGATTCCACATTTGAATGATAGGTACCTACAGCACACGGAGCAGAAACTACAGCAGCGCCCCAATGATGTAGAAAATGGCGGCGATTACGTTTTAATGGTCAATACCTCAACTTTATAATTGAATACGAGAACTAAATCAGTTTTAATAATATTTTACAAAGTATAAACTAAGAAGAATATTTTACACAAATTGTGAATATTACCATTGTTTAATTATAAAAGAATTAACTGATATGCAGTTTAGCATTGTTAGTAGATTTCATTACAATAACTAAGTAATAAAATTCTGTACTTGGGTAGCAAGTACGTCCGCCCAATTTGTGGACGAGTCACGTTTACAACGGCGGGTGGTATCGCGATAAAATTTGTGTAAAAAGAACTGAAATTGTTATTGTCAAACAAGAAACATCTGTAACATAATGTTTTGATTTAAAAGTGTGTCCATGGAGTTTCTTGCCCGTTCTTCTCCATAAGAAACCTACATCGTCTTGGAATGGGCGAATAGCTTCACTAACAAACTCAAACTGAATGACTCCTTTGTGGTCTCCTTGTTACACTATAATTCAAAAGTGCCCGTAAATGTTTAAATTGGAATAAATGCTTTGAGTTTGAGTTAAGTATTGTGTGTGATTGAAAACCAGCTGCCTATCTAATCTACCATTAACGAAGAATTACACCGGAGACTACTTCCCTTGGGGTCCTCGTCCTGTCATATATGTATTATATCGCCGGTCCGTTTTCCCTGGGTCCGTTTTGCCTTTTGGCGTACACCACATTTCTGGTTAATGCGTAGGTATCGCATTCGTCCACACAAAGATACAGAGACCTCCAGCACATTATTACCTTAACCCAAAGCAAACTGTAGGTCAATTGAAAATAGTCAGTTTTACCTCAGAACATGGAAAAACTAACTTTATTGACTAAAACAGTGCTAACTAGACAGGGAGCATGAAAAGCTTCCTCAGGACATAACTCACTCCGAGATTGCGTTAGTCTTTCCAAAAAAAATTAAGGTTTACCTTCGTACTTGCAGGGTCCGTCTTAACTTACATTCTTTTTACCCATATTTTCGGCCGACACGTTTTTAGTTTAAAATATGAGAGATGCTGAGCTTCGGTGACAATCTTGTTTCAGTCAGAAAGTATTTACACGACAGTTCCCGTGTATTAGGTAGGTGGTGATACGAGAGAAAGGACTGCACCCTAATTGCGTAACAAACTAGATATCAATCATAATCTGAATAAGTTTGAAGGATATTGCTAATCCATTGCATCATATGTTCGAAAAATTTGTCTGCTCAACAACGTAAATAACGCAATTAATGTTGTTGAACTGTAAAAATGAAAGCCATTCCTATCCTACTGTAGACTGTTTTACGCAATTACCCCGCTGGTATGAATTGGGCAAAATATGAAAGTAACGTTCAAAACATGCAGTGACGTAGCTAGTCCTAAAGGGGTCTTGTATTGTTGGGGTTGGGTCCCTTTTTACCTGACTGCGGTGAAGTTACAAAGGAGCATTCATAAAAACCTTTCCCTACATACTTACATATATTATATACAATAGGGTAGGTATATGCGTGTAACTATTTATTTTATATTTTTAATTCATGTTTACACCGTTATTTTTACATACCTAGTAAAAAAATATAAACACTGTTTAAAAATGCTGTAATTAAGTTTGAAAAAATATTTTTAATAAAGAATCATTTTGAGCTGTTTAAACGCCGCCATTTTCGCGCGCTCTGTTGATGACGTCAAATACTATGTCCAGTGCCAGTTCAGTCCATTGTTTACTACAGGTGTTCTCGTTCTTGACAAACGTTTCAAAACGTTTTACAAATTTTAAATTCCCGCGCATAATTTGCACTTTTATTTATTGATTTGAAGTAATTAAAAAGATATTAATTACTAAAATAACGATTTAAGTAGTTCAAATGTCCGGCCGATAAAGTTTCGGAATAAAAATATTTGAACCAAAAAATAACATGCATATTCCTTATTATGGGACAATAACTGGTAATTTTCATTTGTAAATAAAATAATCTTAATTTAAAGTTGTATACTTCCGAATGTCCTTGCCACGCCGCTGTACAGGGTGGCAGGGACATCGACGCAACCTGTTGCCACAGATTCAGACTATGGACCCCCCTGGGTTGAAACATTCTATTTGGTCATAGAAAAAAAAGCTGTTCCATACATTTTTACTGCGTAGGTAACACCGGTATTAGTGCTGGGCACACAAAGGTGCACTTTTGTATGAAACAGCAGGTTTTTTTTTTGATAACCGATTTTAATCGATGAAGGAAAACATTGTGAGGAAACCGGCATGTCCTACATCCAAAGACATGTGTCCATTCAAAGACATGTGACATCCACCAACCCGCAGTGGGCCCGCGTGGTGGATTATGACCCACTCCCTATCGAAGAGAGCCGGCCTGTGTCCCAGCAGTGGGAACAATAAAGGCTGATTATGCTTATGCTTTCTACATTTATCGTAGTTGGAGTAAAGCTATAAAAAATATTCTATCTACGGCTGTTTCTCATGGGGGGCTCGTGGCTAAATAATAACAGCCGCATGGGTCGATCGAAGGTTAAGCTACGCTTGCCGAAGGGGTTCATGGATGGGTTACCATCCATCACATATCGGAACCCCTCCGTGCCTAGGAAAGCACGTTAAGCCGTTGGTCCCGGCTGTCATTCATAGATCTTTGACAGTCGTTACAGGTAGTCGGAAGGTCGAAAGTCTGATAACGAGTCTCACTAGGAGGGGGGGGGGGGGGGGTATCGTATTACCCAGTTACTGGGCTGTGGAGGTCAGATAGGTAGTCGCTCTATGTAAAATACTGGCTGCATCCGGTTAGATTTGAAGCCAACCCCAACTATGTTGGGACGAGGCGAGGCAGATGATGATGGCTATTTCTTATAGAATTTGATTCAAGTTCGAGTGTTCGACGCGACGTGGACGCCCATACATCCTATTTTTCCGTGGCTCCGTTTCAATAAATGCCAGAAACGTCGATGACAGTTTGAGCTGTTTAAAAAATACCCATTTTCAAAGATTCTTTCACCAGGTGTCCAATATAGACATTACTGAAGCCTCAACTGTCTTGTATCAAGGAGACTGAACGAGATTTTATTGCTCCAAGCCCACGACCATAGCTGGGCACCGTTAATCAAATAGTTAACTTCGTTAATCGGTTACTAAAAAAGTCAATTTCGTTAAATTTTAAAGCGTTCCATTTCGGAAGATTTAACGGAAGTTAACGTGAATTGTTAACTCGTGATAGAAATTGCATTTTATATGTCGACGCGTTAGTGATTTCCTAAAATAAAAATGTTGGTATGGCCTATTAGAAGTTTAGGCAGGATTTATGATACATGTGTAAAAGAAGGGTGTAGGTACCTATCATTAGAGTTTGTAATATTAATTATTTAGAGATTGTCAGAACGTGTTTTTTGCGGGCCGGGTATTCTTTTGTCAAAATTAACAATTAAAGGGCTCATGGAAAGTTAATGAGTCCGTTAACAATATTTAAGTTAACTAAAGAGTTAATCTGTTACTCGACATATTAACTTCATTAATTACCGAATTAACGGTCATGTCAGCTTTGCCACGACATTGTAATATTACAACTGTCCATGTGTCTAACAGGCCATACATTTACAACATCAGATATCGGCTGATGAATGGTGTGCTGCTTTATACTATTCAAACACAACCAAACAAGAAATGGAAGGTACATACAGAAGTTCAACAATAATCTATCCCTTACAGGATTCCTGTGTATAAGAATTTTCAAATTCAAATTCTTTATTCATTCATTTATTCATAAAATATAAGCTAACAGTTTACATCAAATCGCTTATATCTATGCTAATTCTACAAAATTACATTAAACTTTTAATTAAAACTTCTTCGACTAAAAAATAAATAAAATTAAAAAAATAAAACGGACTAACATAAAATTTGTAAACAAAAACAAACTTATACATAAAATTAGAAACTAAACAATTATTTCTTCATATTTAAGTAAATATACACAGGTTTAGTGAATGTCGATCGAGAGTCAAAAAATAGATCTGCCTCAGGAATATACTTTAGAAAGTCATTTATTAACTTAATTGCTCTAGCAGTGGGTGTGTTGTTGGTTCGGGGAGCACGCCATGTAGGCGGGTAGCAGAGGAGTCTATGCTGCCGTCTTCTATTGCGTTACATTACGTCTTTTATTGCGAACTAAGTGTACAGAATTTTGATGATGTTAACAATCGGTAGGTTCTTAGAACTTAGTTGCCTGTTAAGGCATTGCAATTTAAATGTCTATACATCTAAGAAAAGGAAAAAATAAGTATACATACTTAGGTACCTCACCGCACCGTCACCGCACGCTGTCGGTAGCGTCTGGCGTTTTAAAGAGCCCGTAGCCTTACAATTAAATATATTGGACTGTTAACTCAATAGTTAAATCTCCAGTTGGACTGTTAACTCAACAGCTAAATCTCCACTCCATAAATGGAACGATCTTCCTGACTCTGCTTGTGGTTTTAACTGAGTTAAGACCCATCGAAATCCCCCGCTGGTCAGCCCACCAGTAGGTATTGGGTACCTATAACGGACGGCAAAACAGACGGATGGACAGTCTTCAGGGAATACAAGCGCAGTATTATGTTATGTGTCGGCAGTTATAAGTTCGTCATTACAGCCAAAAGACGTCTATATCTCATAGACATAGATCTCCCAAAATAATCGCACGACGACCTGTGTGTCAGCAGCTAGCGAATTGATATAACCTTACCTACGTCGTCGTTATAAGCTTGATATAAGTATCTATGTCCATGAAGTTTCTTGCCCGTTCTTCTCCATACGAACCTACTAGGCTTTGTAATGGACTAGCTTCATCTTTCTAACTGTCCGACTCCTTGACAATTCAAAAGTACCTGTACCTAAATAGTTTAATTAAAAAAAATGCTTTGAGTTTTAAGTAAACATAAAGTCAAATGGTGGTTCTGTATTTATTTTTGCTTCGTGCTTTTCAGTGTGAACCTACATCCAGCCGCATAATTGAAACTGTCCTGTTTGAGGCACCCTGATAGCTTTATTGTTATACAACGTAATTAGGGATTGACCAAGCATTTAATTTACAATCATAATCGAGATTTTAATAATATTTATTATGCTAATTATATTGACCATTTTATATTATTTCAAAGCTAGTATTAGCAGCTACTAAATAAATTGGCATGGACATTGTTTGTTATTATGAATCCATTGCTAACTGATTAAATAAACGCAATCCCAAGACCCAATTGCGATTTTTTTTGAACAAGCGATTGTTGATTGAGTCGAGTAAAAACTTTGCGATGTTGTTCAGCGTTGTTATTAATCAAAATCTATTCAATAAGAAGAGACAACTGAGTGTGTCAAGTGACCGAGTACTAAAAGTGTGCCTACCTGACGGACCATGGAATATAACCTCACATAAACTATGGAGGATCCTAAATAAATGATGTGTGTGTATCTGAGTAATTTAAATAAAAACCCGTAAGCGAAAAAAGTAAATTTAAAAAAAGAAAAATCAAGATGACCTATTTCTGTCTCCAATCCCACACCCCATAATTACACCCTAAGTCGTACAATCTTATGCAGTCGGAGGGACCTTCTTAAATATAACAATACCGATCTATTGCCTAATAAATAATCATCATCATTCATCACTTTAGCCGAAAGACGTCCACTGCTGGACAAAGGCCTTCCCCAAGCACCGTCACTTCGACCGGTTCTGTGCTTCCCGCATCCAGCAGATTCCTGCGGCCTTCACAAGGTCATCGGTTCACCTTGTTGGAAGCGTTCCAACGCTACGTCTTCCAGTACGCGGTCGCCACTTTGTCCGCCACGGAGAGCCTTTAGGCCATCTGTTCTGCGAGCAATGTGCCCTGCCCGCTGCTACTCTATTTTGGGAATTGTTTAGGGCTATGTCGGTTACCTTGGTTCACCTGCGGATCTCTTCATTTCTGATTTCGTAGGGAAACACCAAATAACAATAAGGCTCATTGTGAACGACCATGTTTCAGTGCCATAGGTCATCACTGGCAACCTGCACTGGCCAAAGACTTTCGTCTTGAGACACTGCGAGTGTAGCGTCTCCGATCTTCATGAGAGTGGGTATTGCATGGGCAACATGACGCTTTGTCTTGTCCATGTTCATTTTAAGACCTACTCTTTTAGAAGCTGTACTGAGGTCATCGAGAATTGTACTGAGGTCTTCCATAGTCTCAGCCATGACTATATCGTCAGAACACTGAAGGTGAGTGATGTACTCGCCATTGATGTTGATGCAACCCCTTTCCAGTCCAGACCCTAGAAGACATTCACCAGTGCAGCGGTGAACAGTCTCGGAGAGATAACGTCTCCCTGTCTCGCACCTCGCTGCACAAGGATAGTTTTTGGGGTCTAGTCCTAGAGTCGGACTGAGATAGTGGCGTTTTCCTTCAGACACTTCAGCACCTCTATGTACCGATAGTCAATCTGGCACCGTTGAAAAGAATGTAGTACAGCCCCTGTCTCGATCGAATCGAAGGCTTCCTCGTAGATCACAAACGTTAAGCTGAGAGGCAGGTTATACTCTTCGGTCTTTTGTATAACCTGCCGCAACGTATGCATTTGGTCTTCGGTGCTAAAGCCTTTACGGAATCCGGCTTGTTCGGGAGGCTGGAAGTCGTCAAACCTTGCGCGTCAGACGGTTCGTGATGACCCTTGAAAACAGCTTGTAGAAATGGCTCAGAAGTGAGATGGGCCTATAATTCGCAAGAAGGGCATTGTCGCCCCTCTTAAAGAAAAGTATGACCACACCTCCGTTCCATGCCTGTGGCGTTTTGCCCTCAAGTATGACGGAACCAAACAGCTTCTGGAGGGCCTTAAAGACAGGCTTTCCGCCGGCCTTTAGGAGTTTGGCCGTAAATCCGTCATCACCCAGCGCCTTGTTGTTTTTGAGATGCTGACGTCCGGGATGTCTTCGGTATACTGTCAATCTAGCTCTTAGCTTATAAATCTTTGCCAGATTTGAATGACATAACTATAAATTATAATAATAAATGAAAGACGGGACGGTTGACGTGTGTCGGGCATGCCACCATCCAGGTGAGTCCATCAGACATATTATGTGTTGTTCTCGTCTGGCTGGCGGCAAGTACTTGCACAGTACGGTACCTCAGACAATTTGCATTACAAGAATGTGCCCGAGCCCCGACCTAACTCGAAAATGACCATGTCACGTTGTACTGGGGTTGGTCTATCATTACTGACAGGATTATTATCGCCAATCGCCAATAAGCCTGACATAGTGGTGATAGATCGATTAGCGCGCCGTGCAATGGCATCTCGTAATTGACCTTGAGAGGCCGTGACTACTTAACCGAACTATCCTGTGGCTGCCTTAAACGAACCCAAAGGCTCCAGCCAGGGGCAAATTTCTTACATTGCTAGGCGACTGCACGCTAAAGGCACCCCCTGTGAGGTACGGACCTCGCTTTAGGGCATCGCTGGGGACAGGACAGCAAGGTGGGACAGGCTGAATTGAATTCTATAATTATTATTAACAGGGTAATTTAAAGCTGCAGGCTCAGCTACGGCGCGGGTTGAAACTTCGTTGTGCAAGGGTCAGGGGATCCTTTTGCTTCGTTTACGTTCATACTTATAATCCTATCCTAACCCCGCCCTATTTGTACTTATGTGTCAAAAATGTGTTTTCTTTTAGGTTTCCTTAAGCGTGTTTAGACTGGAACACCTAACGTTTTTTTTCCGTCTTTACTATTTGATCGCAGTTCCCTATATATGGGCACACTTCAACCAAATAAAAAAAAAACCTTTTCGTCTCTGGGGGCCCACTGATCAGGATGCGCCGGACGTACATTTAGCTGCGCATGCGCAATGGTTCGGGGGCTTTGTGAAAACTAGTAGGTACTTAAAGGTTTTTATTTTAAAGGTGAAATCACCTTACACATATAGGCTAATATAAAGTTTTATGAGTACTTATTGCCGGCAAATTATTTTGCTGTTTGGCAAATACTGATAACTGTATTGTTAACTATAACAAATCAAAGAAAGTATCGCTACGCATGGAGGCTATTTAGTGTAACGTCATAACGTCTTACCCCCATTTTGTGGTGTACTCCTTCCTAAAACGAAGGGTCGTTTATCCAGGAGGCTGCATTTCAGCTGATTGAAGTGAACTTCAACTTGCACCACTAAACACATGCTTGCATTTAACACTGAAACAATAGGCATATCTTTACGACAACATTCCACATTACACCAGGCGAAATCAAGGTCAAGACCGGGGCCCATTTGCTTTTTTTTTTTGGTGTCTTAATTGTCGTAGATTTGTTAAAACTTTAATGGTACACGTGACTGCACACAGTGGAACTTGCCAGGTAACTTCAAACTTAACAAGTTTTTTTAAACATCCATTCCATTTCTTTTTCATGGATAATTAGTTGGTTAATTATGTCCCCAATGTTTCCCAGCAGTGACATATGCCTCCTCAAAATTGGTAAATATCACATGTCTTCAAATTTTTGGTCCTAGGACATGCCGGTTTCCTCACGATGTTTTCCTTCACCGTTTCGAGAGCAGTGGCAATGAAATAATTTACACAAGGTAAAGCGTCTGTCAAGGGTTCGAACCTACGACCTACAACTCGTAAGCCGCGGCCGTTACCACTGAGCTACCACTGCTCCTCTTCTTTTACATACCTTCATCAAAACTCTACGGCTGCGTCCTAATAGAAAGCGATCGTCGCGCGAACGGAGACGCGGTCATCGCGTTTATATGTCACTTTTTGTTCGGAAAACTGGAAGGCGTTCTCTGTCGGCGCGACCACGCGTTCCGGTTCACCCAACAAAAACATGAACGCGACAGTCGCGTACAGGTGGTTCGACTGCCTTGTTGGTCTTGTGGTCACAAGCGCTGCTTCTGAGCACGAGGTCCTGGATTCGGTGGCCAGGTCGGGCAAAGTGTTATCGGGTTTTTCCATCAGGAATTTTTCAGTAACAGCCCGGACTCTTGATTTGTTACCATTTAAGCTGGCACATAATGGCAAGAACTTCGCGCTGATTTCATAGAATTTAGACATAATTGGCGAAATGTGCGTGTCTGTCGCGTCTGCCTATACATTCGGGGATTACTGGCGCGTGAAGTTATTTCTTTAAATAGTAACAATGTAAGGCTTACTTTGCTGCTGCAGCTGCGGAAAACCTCAAGCGACGAAAGTATAAATAACCTTATCGGTAATTATATTTTCGACCCGTTTGGGGTTGACACCCTCCGGACGTGGGGTCCGAGTGCTCACGGTTTGTCCAACGAAATCTCCAAACAGCTTGTTGACACTTCCCGTGACCCAAGGGCTGGCCTTTACCTTGGCCAGAGGCTTAGCATTGCCATACAACGTGGCAATGCCGCCGGTCTCTTGGGTACATTACCAGTCGACAGCGATTGGAGGAATTTTGCGACGCCATATTTTATTTTGCTAATAGTTTTAGTAAGGTTATTATATTTATTTAGGCTTACTTAGATAAATATGTATCGGTACAGCGAAGGTGGCGTAAATTACCGCCGAGATTCTTCCCCACGTTGTATGTGGCACCGGCGCACCGAAACCTGAAAACGATCATTAGCATATTTTATTATTTGAATAATCAAGTAAGTGTTTAGTGAGCTCTATTGTGTCTTGTTCTTCGAGCCAGCGAAAGATATACGTTGTTTGAAGTTAATTAACTGAAATGCAATTATATTTAAGACTGGCATACACATACATATACATGCTCAGGCAGCAGCCTTATTTTGAGTCACTAGAAATGTGGTACTGTATAATTGTAAAAAGTTATGTAACAGATTATTAAAATATAGCTCCGATTAAATGATAAAAATTGAAAGCCACGGAATATGACACTAAATTGCGACGTTGCCACTCATATGGTATAAACGCTCTAACTTCCTATTTTTTTGAATTTTACCTAGTGATGGCAAGCACATCACTGTGGAAGGGCTGCACCGATTTAGCTATTTTTGTTTTTAAATGTTCGTAATAGTCCGAATTAGGTTTATATGGTTTAGGTTTACCTATATGAAAAATTGGAACAGTTTTTCTGAAAATTTTCAAATCCAGGAAAAGCTGAAAGACCTTTTTATACGGGATTTTTGTACGAGCTCTAATTTGGACAGGATAGCGTCTGTCGGGTCGCTTCTAGTAAAAATATGTTTTTCTTTTTATTTTTTGACAATTTTATTGCGGTAGGAAACTATGTGCCGCTTTCGGATCGGAAATTTCTTTTACACATTATAGATTTAAAAACATACCTAAAGCTGTCATCACATAGACAGTGAAGAGGAAGGTCCCTGACAGGTCCCAGTACTGCCCAGGATGAACGCGAGCGCCGTGGCTGATCGCCTCCATCGTGAGCTGCCTCTCGTCCTGTATCCGTCGCTCTATTGCGTGCCTCCATTTAGGTGATAGAGGAGTTATCTAGAAAATGTAAGAATATTCTATAAAAAATATATATAACATGTTATGTTATGTTATATAAGGTCGCTTTTTAGTGAGTACTCGGGCGACTGGGACCAATGTCAAACTGGGACTGCGGTCCAAGTTGCCTGAGCTATTTTTATTTTCTTCTTCAGTTGATTAGGGCCACTCGCGACACGTTCCTTTGTTTTATCAAATTTTTTGTAGGTACAGATAAAAAGAAAAGTATTTGAAATAAAAAGCAAAACATAATTTGGTTAGTTGGGTCGTCGGTCACAGATTGAAATTGATTCGTCTTTATAAACGCGCAGGTTTGAAAAATACCGAAGGAAAATAATCGTATTCATTTCACCAAGAGTCATATTTTAGGGTAACCATGATATTAAGGGTATATTATGAAAGGGGCAATGTTTAATTGATCCTCTAAGAACTTGTAATGAGGAGTAAGGAGTAGGCGATGTCTTAATAGAACACGATCGTCCCACTAACACGTGATCGTCGCGATCTTTTGTTCGGGCTCGCCAAACGCGATCGCTTTCTATTAGGACACCGGGGTGTGCGTTAAATGCTGAGCTCGGACGACCACCAACCAAATCGGACTAAATGGTTTCAGTTAGCGCGTCGATTTCCCTGCCACCATGTATATTTTTTTTATTTTGTTAAACATACAGTCTTAATACAGGTTCAGGTTTATTGGTACCATTAAACCAGAAATGGTTTGTATTGGTACTCACATTCGCTATAGCAACACTACTCAATCATTACAAGCTAATAATGTAGGTACATGAATAATGTTTTGCACGTAACCACGGACGTAACTATTTAAAGTCAAAGTCAAAGCATTTATTTCAAATAGGCACGTATAAGGCACTTCTGAACGTCAACATTTATATTTAAATAGAATTGATTCTAGTCGCCCCTTCCAAAAGGTAGTTTCGTATGCAGAAGAATGGGCAAGAAACTCCATCGTTACTCTTATAAAATGTATTACAATATTTTGTATACATTAATTATATAATTATATGTGAAGACGATGCACCTATAATAAAAATTACCCTACCACAATAGGTAAAAAGAATTTAACAAATGTAGCAAAGATAAATAAGTTAAATGCATGGTGTTCACATACGAGTATTTACAAACATTGTAAAAGTATACGATTTCCCAAATTACGTAAACAAGTAATATGTCAGTGTGTGAGTTAAAGTAATCACAGAATGTAAATCAATGTCATAAAAATAATAAACTATACAATTAAAGTAGCAACAAGTTTAATTTTGTCTAGACCCTAGATTGTCCTATGGAGCTGGACCAGCATGTTTCCAAGCATTCTTATCTTGGATATAATCCTCTAATTTGTAATATGCTTGTTTACACAGTGAACTTTTTATATGAGTCTTTTAAGCCGTAAACATCTATTAGTACGTGAGTCACATTTGTAATGTTTTGAATCTGAGCCGCTTGCTACTGGGCCGCTCATTAGAAGCGGTTCTGGTCAACATACAGGTTGCTTCGCTTTTATTTATTTATATTTAGTTGTTTATTTTTGTAAATTATTTTATTAATCTAAGTTACTCGTATATAGGTAGTTGTAGTAGTACTTTTTGTATTTTTGCTTATAGTTTTTCACGTTTATTTAATTTCTTATAGATTTTGGTATCTCATTAATTATTGAGGGAATTTAAAAAAATACTGTTCGCCTTCCATAATAATTTTTCGCCTGAGGTACTGTTAGTTTATTTTTGGTGATACTTCTTGTAATTATTTTATGCCAAATGGGTATTTTAAAGCTTTTGTTATTGAATTGCTCAATCAAGAGGGCCATGTTGAGTCTAATCTGTACTGGCAAAAAATACAATATTTAAATAATTCGATGACGTTATCTTTATACTGATGTTTTATTTTTCTGGGTACGACAAGTTTTAAAAGATTCTGAAACCTTTCTCCGACATTCGTTTCGCCGTTGAATGGTTCACCGACAGAACGATTCACTTTTAATTTTTTACCGATAGAACGTTTCAGTGACGAACGATTCACCAACAGAACGATTTACTTTTCATTATTTCGCCGATCGAACGTTTCAACGGCGAACGATTCGCCGACAGAACGATTCACTTTTGTAAATTTCATCGATAGAACCTTTCACCGGCGAACGATTCGCCGACACAACTGTTCGTCTGCCCTGGGGTATAAAACACATGCATTCGACATGTAGACACAGGTCTACATGTCGGAAATGTGTGAAAGGTTCTATCGATGAAATTTACAAAAGTGAATCGTTCTGTCGGCGAATCGTTCGCCAGTGAAAGGTTCTATCGGTGAAATAATGAAAAGTGAATCGTTCTGTTGGCGAAACGAATGTCGGAGAAATGTTTCAGAATCGTTTTAAAAGTCTAACTTGCAGTTTGGAAACTCTTTCAGTATATGATTTAAATGTTCGCCCATAGCTCGTAATTCCATATGATATAATTGATTCCGCTAAAGCAATGTACATGTTGAGCATGTAGTTTGAACGGAACTTTAGATTTCAAAATGTAGATGCCAGTATAGCCAGGCCTCCGTCACTCCATGTACTTGCGCGCTATAATTACCTACCGCTCGAGCGAGCGCTCTCGGACCGCTTGCGGTCCAAATTCGGTTCACTGCGATTGCTGTAGGATCGCGCGGTGCGAAGCAATCACAACTGTACGCTTGAGCATTTAGGCACATTTTAGCATGCAGTGGTTGTTGAGGCGACGGAGTAGGCTATTATCTCAATAGGTATTGGAAATTTTCTACTGAGTGAAGTATCTGTTACGTAGTAACTATTTAGTAATCTGTGGTATAGCCCGCAACTTGTCACAGACTGAGTCCACGTGAAAAGTCCAGCTAAAACGATTGTCCACGGCTAATCCAAGGTAGGTGTGTTGCGTTACCTGATCAATTGCCTCACATCGACATGACGTACCAGACAGAGAGGAGTGAAGACAACTGTGACTGTGTGCGATTATATTAAAAGCAGTAATGGGCTTTAGAAGGCTAGAGTGGACATGAATGAATGAATGAATATACATAGGTACCTAAGGATAGAGTTTGATTAAATATGCTAAACTAAAGCGTATACAATCTAAAGCTACGTAACTACGCAGGGGTATGAATACTTTTGTAACAACTCATGTAAATAAAAAACCAATTTAGCTGCCGAAGAAACTTAAAGCTCTTAAGGAAAAACTCACAGCAAACTGCTCGTTACAAACCGCTTACAGTTTCATTACAATGGAGACTAACTACAACAACACGGATAAACATAATTTGACGGATAAAGGATAAAATACATAAATCCGATACCGGTCGGGAATAATGGGGACAGGTTCTGATTAATTGCCTAGCGCCATCTTGCGGCGAACAATTTTAATTCAAGTAAGTACGAGCGGGTTTCTACACCATTAGGTGAGCTCATTGCCCTATTAGGTAAGTTAGAGCGATTATCTATGACGTTGCGCATCGTATGAGCTACAGTTCAGTGCAGAATTAAGTGGACACTTTTATGACATAATTTTTTTTCGATTTCAAATTGATTCGATTGAACATATTTTTGACATTATAAATGTCTACCAAAATAATTATGTTATAAAATTATAAAACGTATATATACGATTATAAAACGCATATAAATAGTTATTTGTTATACAAGAGTGCAAAGTTGCTTTTTAACCGCGTGTTCAATTTTGATGACCGAGCAAGCGAAGGATTCTAAAATTGAATCACGAGCGCAGCGAGTGATTCAAAATTAGAATCCTGAGCGTTAGCGAGGGAATCAAAAGAGCACGAGGTGAAAAATCTTTGCACTCGAGTGCAACACGTAACTTTTCATTCCACCTCAGCGAGGAAATGACTAAATGCAAAAAAAAAAAGTTTACAATCACAAGATAGGTACACTTTTATTTCAGTTTAGGTATTAATTACTACATTATGACAGGTAAGTATTACAGAATAATCTTTAAATTATAACAACTTCCACACGGGCGAAACGTTTAATAGTCTAAAGCTAATAATGAAACGGGAATAGGACAACACTAAGAAAAGCTGAAAGAAAATTACATCTAGATGAAAACTAAGCTGTCGGCAGTTATTTCCATAATTGTGTGGGACGAGGCTTGGCTGAACATGTAATTGGTTCTTTTGCATTGTACAGTTAAATTGTTTTTCTTAGAAGACAGAAAACAATTTGATGGAATGTCTATTTGAAGAATTGTTTGTACTTCAAAATAAATTAGGTATTATATAAAGAACTCATCAGTAGTGGAAATTTTCTAGACGATAACTTATAGTTTGGGAGCTCGAGTATGATTTTTTTAGCGACCGGGCGAAACTTTGGTGTTTGTTTGGAATATGTAAATGTAAGGATCGTAGCTGGGGGCAGGGGGCATATATTATATATATCTAGCAAAGGAACTTCATATTCATGGCAAGTCGTATCCTTTAATAATCAGTCCTTGTTGTTTAGAGTTTCATGTAATAGTAGATCGTCATAGTAACATGCATATATCCTATTGTATACGATAATACGATTTGTCGTGCTTATGAGGTGGTAAAAATATTAGTTATTAATCTGCAAATAATAACAGCCGCAGGGGTCGATCATAGATTAAGCTTTAATTGCCGCAGTCGGTTCATGGATGAGTTGGTCACTCATTCATGAACATTAAAAATCGAGACCCTCTCAGTGTCTCGGAAAGCACGTTAAGCGTTGGTCCCGGCTGTCATTCGTAGATCTTTGACAGTCGTTACGGGTAGTCAGTCGCCCAAAAGTCTTACTAAGGGGTATCTTATTACCCAGTAGCTGGGTTGTGGAAGACAGATAGGCAGTCACTCCATGTAAAATACTGGTATTGAGCTGCATCCGGTTAGACTCAACATATTGACTGACCGGTTGGCGCAGTTGGTAGCGACCCTGCCTTCTGAGCCGCTGGTCCCGGGTTCGATCCCCGGACAAGTCAAACATTTGTGTGCAAGAACATGTCTGTTTGACCTGTGTCTGGGTGTGTATATGTATATAAGTATGTATATCAGTCATCAGGTTACCGTAGTACAGGCTCTGCCTAGTTCGGGACCTGAAGACCTTGTGTGGATGTTGTCTCATATTATATATATATTATTGTCTCATATCGGGAAATGTCTTGGCACATTGAATCAGCAAGGTGTTAGAGGAGCTAATTACCCAGGATGGGTCGGTCATTTAGGTATCAGCATCCGTCGGGTCTATTTACAAATCATTATGTAGTTAGCGTCCTCAGCTCCTCGCCTATATTACTCGTGGTATTCAATTTACAGACAACAAGTACCTACTATTTGCTTTCTTTTGGTTGCACGCGCCATGTTGACGCAGACGGATCATCCAACTAATTGCTACTCCGTTATTAAGATAAAAACAAATTGGATTACTTACTGCGAATTCTTTGATATAACGAAAATTGTTTCAAAGATCCGAAGGTCAAAGAAGCTTTTAGGTTGTAAAGGTTGGAACATAAAGTCAGGCTCTTTTAGAGTCTGTAGAGGTCATAAAAATTACTTTTGATGTATTGAACAATGAAACTAAGTGGGGGAGATTAAAGTGAAATAAAAAGTTGTTTTTTGTTGTATTGTATTTAAAGACCTAAGTTTGCTGGCATACCAATTTATTTTGCAGTTGAATTCAATAATTTCTCGCAGTATTTAATCATGTCGATTTGCGAGATGCCTTTCGTTTTGACAATTCAACAGAATTCCTTGCGTTATTTACGCTGTCGGGCAAACGAATTTTTGAAGCAGTGGATTATGAATTACCTTCAAAATGCTTCGGATTGTGGTATTGTAAGTTTGTTACGCAATTGGGATGCAGGATCATGATCGGAAGAGAACTCAGTGTAAATAAACTCAGCTGTAGTGAATTGATGCAAACGAGTTCGTAGGTCGTTCGTCCAATGAGAAGACTACAGGATATAACTTTGTTTGAGAGAGACTTATGTTCAGCACTCAAGGGACTGCGGACGATAGATCTTTTTTATTGATGACGTAACCGCTTTTCTAGGTGAATAAAAGCACAAGATGTGCAAGATATAGTAACAAAAATTGGAAAGAGTATCATTCGATGATTTGGTTATGTTGAGAACAAAGGTGATTAACGAAAGGTAGATGAAGATGAAACGCCCTAGAAGAACATATGTTATTGATCTTATTGGTGATGTTCTTCTGGATGTCTGGTGCATAGTAATCGTGACACACGTGTATGCCCAGATGCACGAATGTAAACGAAACAAAAGAAGTATGTAAGGATCGTAGCAGGTGGCGCTCTGTAGTTTCTCCCTGCCGTTACGTGCGTTACGTGTCGCGGGTGCGATCCCCGCACGGAACAAATATTTGTAGGACCTGCAAGTAGTTGTTCCGGGTCTGGCTGTTTGTGTATGTGAATTTAAATGTTTGTAAACGCACCCACGATGCAGGAGAAATTCCTAGAGAGGGGCAAGGTTTTTAAAAAAAAAAAAACATCGTTTTAAAACGGGATTTAAGTTATTTCGTTATTAATAACAATCAAACCGTTTGATTAATCTCCGTATTGAGGAATGATAAATGTTATATTGTTTGATGTTATTTATTGGTTTCGCTCAAGCTATTTTGATTTACAGTTTTCCCATTTCCCCTGTTGTCGCAACAAATTGTTATGTATGTTGATCATAATTTGATATTCATCACAGGAAAGCTTTGATTTTAACATAATGTCGCACTTTAATTTATAGATAGTTTAATCTTTGATAGTTATTATGTAATCAAAAAGTTTCCTAAAAATTCAAGTGTTTCTAGAAAAGTTGTTTATAAACATTTTTACATCTTTTAAAATGATAAAATATCACAAAACTTTTATTTTTTCCGTTACAAGAAGGGCGGTAGGTAACTTGCTCTGTTTCAGCCAAGACTCACAGGTTATTTTCTTTGCGTCCGTACACAGACCGCCTCGAGAATGCAATTAGAAAATGTAATTATTTTCTGTCTGCTGTAAACCTTTTGAACATTAAATCAAACATTTCTTCCCCTCTTTTTACTTTCTCGTCCGTATTAGATTTGTTCCTTCGGAGACGCACAGATGACTTTATAAGGTAGCAATTTTTTGTTGCTGTATTTCAGATGTGGTAGGCGAGAAAATTATTTTTGAATAAAATGTTGTACCATTAGAAATTCCGATGCTTAATTTTCTACATATTGCTATATATGTATAATACACAGGGCCGCAAAGAAACCGAGTCGGTTATCAAAAATGCGATAACATTTAAAATGTTTCAGCAATTCTTTTAAAATAAAAACAAAATTAAAGTATATTTCATTACACATAGAGGAAGAAGTAAAACATTTTTATTTCTTTTTGGTGATTGTAGTAAAAACCTTAAATAAAAAATAAAGACGATTTTTAAATTTTAAAAACTTAGAAATCATTTGTTTTACTTTTGTTTCTGTTTATAAATATGACATTTCTTATGCAGAAATTCATTATTTTGATCAAATTCAATTAAAAACATGCCACTAACCCCTAAAGTAAGCATCACCTTTGTACCTGTTTTTCTGTTCTTTTCTATTTGTCTGTTTATATACCTATGTGTGTTCATAAATGGTTAAATAAATAAATGAGGATGTACCAGAATTCTGACAATGCTTGAAGACGGACGCAGTTAGCGTTATACAGCGAGTACTGTTGGTGAGTCGCTATCAACCGTTCAAAGAGTGCTTCAGTAATTTCAGAAGACCAGGAGAGAGCTACTATAACCAAGCTTGCATTGAAGAGAAAGTGCCATACTGCGGAAGCTCCATGTCCATACACGCGTGGGCTGGAATTTCTTCCGAAAGCCGCACCGTGCTAGTGGTGTTAGAAAATCACACTTTAACTGCAGAAAGATACGTGAATGAAATCTTAAATGAGTATGTTAACCCATTTTTAGTAAACATGAGCGGGAACGCCATCTTTATGCAAGATAACGCTCGTCCCCATACAGCTTGGATAGTGTTTGACTATCTTGATGATCTCGTTATCACACGTATGAAGTGGCCTGCACGCAGTCCAGACATGAACCCCATCGAGCATGCCTGCGACGAACTGGGACGACGTGCACGCCAGCAAAATTCCCCTCCAATCACGCATCGTGAACTGAAAGAAGCACTGATAGAGAAATGGGAGAATATTTCTCAGCATCGGCTCAGAAATGGTGGAAAGCTTGCCGAACCGTATAACAGCTGTATTTACAGCTCGTGGTGGCAATACAAATTAAATTAAGGAAGTGCCGAGGTATATAGTTATATAAATAGTTTTTTTTTTTGTCAAAAATCACTTGTATTTGATTTGCCCCGTAACACCTCATAACGAAATGTGCCAAAACGTGGCGCGTCCTTGAAATTTCACTCACGATTCTCGTCTAATCATCGAACCGCTGCGCGCTGCCTAAGAAGTTTCACTTCAAAAATACGTATAAAATTTATAGCGGAAAGAGGAAAAAAATTAAGTGTGTGCGTTTGGTGGGTCTACATCTCTGGCCGTAGTGTAGTGTACTTTAAGTTCCGACTGTCGAATCATTAGGTAGTCAAGTGCAGACTATATGCTATCGGCGTGGGAGTAGGCGTGGGTTAGGTCTTCACGGTCACCGCACTATACGGTGGGGTGAAAAGTGTGGATGTAGTGGTCATACATTATTTAGAGTTGCGTGCGTTGAAAAGGTATTTATTTAAAGTGTTTTGATGCTGGTTAGGGTAAACGATGTTGGAGGGAATGTGAATGGTATTTATTTTAAAATATACACATCAAAAGTGTCTAGGGATCAAGGTATTAAAAAAAATATATTTTATTGCCCTATTGAAATTAGATAAAAATGTGTATTTAGATTGAGCCCCCGTAAATGGTCGCTAGCACATAGCGACGTAGCAACAAGGGGGCAAGGGGAGTGGAGAGGTATTCTACTGCTACCAGGACAATCCTGGAAGTACGGTCAAGATCCCTACCAGCATGTTACTGGAATACTTCCTTCCTCCGAGCACGTTTGCTCTTGCGAATCTCCACTCAAGCCGGCCATTAAAGTCAAGAAAGAGGTGGGAGTTCTGTTCCTCGTCAATTTTTACTCCAGCCGGCCAATAAAGGCAAGTCAGAGGTGAGGAACAAGACTTATCCCGGGAGATAGGGTCCGTGGGGTCGCTACTGCCCAACAGCACGTCACATGCTGCCCTGCGAGTTTCTGTATCCCTCTTAGTCTGGCTCCTCACGGTAGACCTGTTCCAGCAAAGAAAACTCTATCAGCACAAACCTAGAGTTCGCGCAAGTCCCACCAAGTCGTCAACGTAGAGATACGGCGGTGGGGTTAATATTATTATTTTATATAGGTAATGTTAAATTTTAAACGTATGTTTATGATATCTAACGACTGACTCCATGCTGTGAACATTTCTGACAAGCTTATTTGGAACTATTGTCAATTTGAATCTTTTGAAAATTTATGAATGCGCTTTGCGCGCAAAAAGTATAACTGCACTATGTTTTGTCATGAAATGTGTGAGTCCAGAAGTTTTTTATATATTCAGTATAGCAAACGAATGCATTGTTCCAGCGTTTGTAGGAAAAGCTAATGATAGACCATGATGATGATGACCATTTATTAATTTATGTTTAACTGTACCATATTCGGACAAATAAATGAATTTGAATTTGACTAGCTGTGTTTGTTGTGCCAACACACAGCACACACAGCTATTCAAATTCATTTATTTGTATTTATAAATATCACAGTTCCGTATGAACCATGAAAGCCTGCAACTACGGAAACTCATTCCCAGCTGTTGACTTTGACAACTCGATGTAGACTAGAGCATGCAACATGTTATCCAACATGATAGACGAGGAAGAGTTATGGTTTACGTTTGTAACTGGTGAACTTAAATATGTTACTACAACGTTTGCAAAAAAACACATGTAGGTAGGTTTATTTGTAGGTACTTGTCATCACGACCCCGGCAGGCTAACCTTTTTATTTCCAGGGATAAATGCATTGTCACGAGGAAACGCGACTTTCTTATAAATAAGCCGTGTGCTCGATGGGCGTTCCTATCGACGACAATGGATTGAATCGATCGAACTTCCATTAAAAATTTCATCCACTATTTAACCTATTTAGGGAGTTAATTTTCAAAAATCTCTTAGAAATGTTCTCAAAAAACCTGTGATCTCTTTCGTAATATAAGGATTTCTTGTGCAAAATTGTTATGATAATGGACCCAGCGGTGGTCTAGAAGCATGCCTTTTGTACTAGAGGCTGTATGTTGACTGTCAGTGAATGAATTTAAGAATTATATTAAGTAGATACCAAATAACAATAGAACGTGGTAAAATTGCGTTGGTGTATCTTCTGATTTTAACCGTTATTTAAACATTAGGCGGTTGATGTTGATCAGTTGAACAAATTTATGGTCGTTACTTTATCGTTTCGGCTGTGCAATTAGTGTGACAGCAAAACATCAACAGTATATTTTTATTAAATTGGGCGGTTATTCCATCGTACAATGTCAGTTCAAAAAATTCTCTCGTAGTGTAGTAAATGAATGGGCAATAAAAATGTTGGAATGGGCTGTTATTTAAATAGTTCTGCAGTTCATAGGGTAGGTTAGAACTGTGACCGACCCGCGCGATCCGACTGACCAAAGCGAGTGGTCTCGCGGGAGCAGCCGGCGAGCGGAACTTCCAAGTTAGATTTCATACTGAATAATTCCGATTTGTTCTGCCCAAACGTAACGGCCCGTTCAGTCATTTTACTGACTCATTTAAATATTTGTTTTAACTCATTTTTATTTAGTTTACTGCTTTTTACTGTGGAACTTATTAATAAACATGCATTTTGTTATTTTTAATTTACAATAACTACAATAAACAACTACCGCTTTAAATCAGTGCCGTTTATTAATAATTACATCGAGACTCATTTTTAAAGTTATTAGTTTCTTGTATGAAAAGGCAATATTCATGTCGCAATGTGGAGCTACCTTATGCTGATTCAGACCGTGATGATTTTAATCACAAAACCAATATTATATACTTTCCCTCTTGAACATTAACCGTCTTATTACAAAACACGATCTAACTTTAGTCCCAACCTACACATTCGATTTAGTTTTTGTATTTGGAACTTTATGCCGACTTTAGTAAAGTTCTTAATACAAAATTGACAACCTAAGACCGGACTAAGTTGACAGTTTTGTAAAAGGAACTGTATTTCGATTTCAGTTAGGTTATTATTTCAAAAACAGGCTCGATGGTTTAAACCATGTCAAAAGAAAAACCTTGTTTTGTAATAAGACCGTAACTGCCTCGTTGGTCTAGCGGTCGTAAACGCTACTGCTGAGCATGAAGTCCTGGGTTCGATTCCCAGATCGGGCAAAGTGTTATTGGGTTTTTCTATCTAGAATTTATCGATTGGTGCCCAGTTGATGGCAACAGCCTCGCGCCCTTTTACATAGGGTATAAAACCAATTGGCGAAATGTGGGTGTACTATAGAATCACCTCTGCCATACCCTTAGCAAGAATATAGGCATAATTTTATATGTATGTATGTTATGAGGTTATAAAATACTTACCGTCTTGAAATTTTCTCCCGTAAATAATATAGGGTCGTGCAAACTGCTGATACCGGTCACCTTAAAGGTTGTCACTATCCGAAAGGTGTGACATATTGATAGTCAATATCGTTGCTTGGAAACGACAAGGGTCGAAAAATTTGAGATAGGGTAGGACTCTGAGCTGATTATTTTAATAAGATGCTGCTGCATCTATATTATAAACAAGTATACATAAAATAATTTTATTAATTGTAATACGTCGGCAATCCATTATGGGATGTAGGGGAGGTCATTTGCAACCAAATGACCCCTTATGCCCCCTATGCAAATGTCAACCATTTTCCAGTAATTTGATATTTTTTTGAAGATATCTGGTATCTTATTGTATCTCGTTGGATAGCTGAGTAGTTGTACTTACTTTTGGAAGGTTCTGTCGATAAAGTATATAGATGTTTTTTGCAGAAATCAACCATTTTATTCAAATGACCTGCTCAAATAATGAAAATTGTGTGCTCTGATTTAAAAATATTAAATATAATTGTCTGTTTATCGGTGATTATTATGTATGGAAGTAGAAGCAGATAATAATAATTTAAAAAAATCATGCATTGTTTTTGTTTATACGTTTTCAAACTTTTATGCCGCCAAAAAAATATAAAATGTCAAATTACTCGGAAATGGTTGACATTGGCATAGTTGTCATACGAAGCATACGGGGTTATTTGGTGTATAAGGATATAAGGATCAACGTATTTAAAAAATATATTTTATTGCCCCATTGAAATTTTATAATAATGACTCTTGCATAATCAGCCTAAATGTTCCCACTGCTAATACAGAGGCCTCCTCTTTGTGAAAGGGAGCAGGCCATTATCTACCACGCGGGCCCTGTACGGGTTGGTAGATGTCACATGTCTGCGAATTTTAGGTTCTTGGACATGCTGGTTTCCTCACGATGTTTTCCTTCACCGTTTTGAGAGCTGCAATGATGAAATAATTTATACGAATTAAAGCATTTGTCTGGGTGCGAACCTACGACCTACAACTCGGAAGTCCTGGGCGTTACCACTGGGCCACCACTGCTTCCCAAATAAAAAAAAAATTAAAAGGGCCAATGAAAAAAAAAAATCTTGACATTGAAATGTCTATCACATTTCAATGTCAAGATTTTTTTTTTTATAGATAAAAATAAAAGTTTTTAAAGGTTTTTATTGCGTAAATAAAAAAAAAAAATAGTCTGTATTTTCGCCGTTAACGCGTATAACACAATCGCAGCGATTCGGCATTCTCAATATGAGTTCATCCAAATAACGTTGCGGAATGGCCGCCCACGTCCGTTGTACTATGCGAAAAAGTCTTTTTACTATGTGTACGGCGTCCATATTGGGCAGAGCTCTTCTTTGAAGCATATCCCATGGGTACTCAATGGGATTCAAGTCTAGCGATTGAGCAGGCCATGGATGTTGATATTACCTGCGGCAAGTGTGTTTGCAACACGATGGTTTGCAACGAATCTGGCAGTGTGTGGACGTGCATATACTTAAGCAGAAATGAAGCACCAAATTGATGATGACATCTGATAAAATCGTTTTAGCGTGAATCTGTGCATTGAAATTGCCTTTGAGCCTAATCAGTTCGGTTCTTCCGCCGATCGAAATGCCCGATCATATCATCATGATTGTTTCACCACTGTATGGGACCTTCTGGCATGATTTTAAACGTTATTGGCGTCCAGGGGTCCTCCAATAGCTTATACGTCTAGTATCTGGCCTCACAACAAAGCGAGATCCGTCAGAAAAAATCATAAAACGCCACTCTTCTTCTGCCTTATTTCTGTGTTCACGAGCCCATTGTAAACGGGCTCTGTGATTGCGGGGCTCAAGAGGTGGTACACGTAGCGGCCTTCGGGAACGGAGATTGACTTCATGCAAGTGATTTTTTATAGTTTGATCGCTTATTAACATGAACAGCTATAAAATCTCGTAATCAACATCATCGCGGTCATTTTACGATTTCGTCGAGCAGTAATTTGTATGTAAGGATCTTGTCTACGTGTGGTGGTGCGAGCTCGTCCTCCATGTCGCTCTGCCACGCTGCCAGTGATGCGGTAACGTGTCCAAAATCGATTTATAACACTCTGCGTAGTGCCCAGAGCGATTGCCACTTCACGTTGCTGAGAACCAACTTCCAACATTCGCACGGTTCTGATAATTTCTTCTCGGCTCAAATGACGTCTTCTCTCGTTCTAAAGTTCTTTTGTATTGATTCCGCTCAAAAGTATGGCAGAATTTTTACTGATTTGGGTTCAGACCTGTTGCAGGATAGGAATACGACTTGACAGAAGATTATCAACTTTTGACCGAAATTCAGAAACTATGCCCTTTTCAAATGTCGAATTATACTAAAAATAACAACAAATATAATAAAAAAACATGATTTTTAGTAACTAGCAAAAACGTGCTTGATCCCTAGACACTTTTGATGTGTTTGTGTGTAGCCACGACGGCGACGACGACGACACTGATTCTTGGGACGGCTCATCTAAAAGTGACTTAGGGGAATTTAGTTCTAAAACACACAATTTCCCAGATTACCAACCATGCACAATTATAACTCTTAAATCAAAGTGACATTTTATCGGGCAACAGTTTGTAACATGATAACCATTGATAGCATTAAGTAACTTTCTAAAACTTTTAGTAAGTTTACTAAATAACTTTTTGTTATCCGCTTGCCCACGAACACTTGCAAACGTTGATCCACAAAAAGTAAGTTTGGTGTGGATCACGGAGCCTGCTCCGTGGTGTGAATGCACCTATGTATAGTTTATAAGAACACCTGTGTATTTGTGACGTTTGTTGATGCAGGTTTATTATTTTGAGTAGTGTAAATAAATTATGTGTGAACTGGAACTAGACTTTTATTACGAATATCCATTCGTCGTACAAGCGCCGATGTATTGTCAGATTTTGTGAACTGGGTCCAGTATAAAAACGCCAACATTAAAGACTACGCCGTCAAGGGTAGCACTAGAGACGGCGTCGAGTACGATAAGAAAGCGCACGACGCCCTCAGGCTGTATGCGTTCAGGAAGTGGGCTATCATTGGGTATATGCACGTGCCTCTGAGACGGTTCCTGAACGTAGTGACAGCGATACTCAGCACGAGACCGCTAAATAACATTTTTACAACACTGCGGCTGAAACAGGACATTTGGTCAGACGATGGTAATGGGATTATGAGAATAAACAACATTCGACAGTTGTTGAAATTGTAATTACATAATATTAATTACAATCACATGCTTACTAATCATTTTACACAATACGGTTGGATCAATGCGACCGTAATAGTCGCACCGAATCATCACAATACAAACTTATACGCAACATTTTTTTTACAACTGACGTTGTACTTTTTTGTTTACAACTGACGTTGTTTAAACACTGAGGTTGGGTGCCGGGCGGCGTTCGACGATGAGGACGTCGTCACCCTGTTGGCCGCCATGGAGCGATCTACCGTCAGAATAAATAATATGAACTAAACATCCGTGGTTGTTTATATTCAAAACACAAGACACACTTTAGGTACCACCCATTAGCGACATCTAAATCGGATCACATGAACTAATATTACAGTACCCGGCCGTACTATGACGTGTTAATTCCATCACTGTTCCAGCGTGAAAGATAGACGGAGCTATACATGACCGATAGCACTATCTCTTTTTCGCAACGGAATCATGATGGTATTAACACGTCATAGTACGGCTCCTGCGTCATTTTCGAGTAATTACACAGATGAATATTTGTTTGTATTTTCTTTTGTGTCGCTTCAATTTCACGATAAAAGTGGTATCGTTGCTTGTCAGAATTCTCGGCCATTTTCCACCATGAACTTGTCGACCAATTAAGTTTATTTTCTTCAAGGAAACTACTGATTTTACAGTTTCAGAAACTAATAAAGTCATGGAGGAAATAAACCAATTGTGGCCGAAGTATGTAACGTTGATGATAAAGATATATATTACTACTTTTCACGATGATTGACGGTAGTGTGCAATGCCGTGACTGAAACTTCTTCATCACAAACGTGTTATACTTATGGAGCTACCCCAAAAGATATGAATGATATCACTAGGGATTATGTAGTGCACAGGGACACTTCGAAGACGTGCTGCCAGAGTTGCGGCATACATACGACATGGGCGCCGACGGTTCTGCAGATAACACGAATGTCACGATAGTGACGTCGTAGCAAGTGCGCGAGCTGCCCTTGTGTTTGCCCAAGTGTAACTAACCGATAATAGAGTAAGACGATGAAACTGTACTTACTAGTCTAACAAGAGTTTGCAGTTGGCCACCGGCAACCTAGTCGGATTTACCAAAGACATGATTTTGTTTGAAAGGGTATGCTCTCGAAGTGGTCCCATTGTCACCTATTCAGAATCTGATCAGGGGATCCCATGGAAATCTAGGGAAATCCTCAAATTTAATAGGCACACCTATAGTGAATTGGATATTTTTTTATAGTTTTTTTTTAAATAATAATAATATGAGACAACATCCACACAAGAGGTCTTCAGGTCCCGAACTAGGCAGAGCCTGTACAACGGTAACCTGATGGCTGATATACATACTTATATACATATACACACCCAGACACAGGGCAAACAGTTACTAGTGCATTTGCTAACGTAAAGCACCATTTGGTAAAGTGGGACTTACTCAATAATTAATAAGTATTTCACGGGTTGCGATTACTTTAATATATGGTTGATAATGGTTATTGACGTTAAATTAACTTAGATAATTCGTATTTAAGAAGGTACTACTACTAAAAAGTCAAAAATAAAAAAAAACGGAAGTCGGTGTCTTTGGATTTGTATTTTAGTTTTTAGCCACCGACTTACAAAATTAAAGTAATTTTTCACTTTGGAGTGTTTTGGTTTTAGAAATCAGTTTTTTTTTTGTTAAAAGTTTTATTGGTCGAATCTGTGTCTACGTGGTTCTATCAAAACACGTCCTGGTGTCGAAACACGTTAAACGCAACTGAACGATGATCTTTGTGGTCGTCGTCATCATTATTATGAGGTTGTTGCAAATTATATGGAACTTCTCATGAGAGGGTCGCGCGAATCCGTACTTTGTACCCGAAACGTGATTTGTTTTTACAACCATTTGTCAAGCGTGCCAATTCAAGTTGCAAATTCTGCATAGCGGCTTTAGCGATAGTACAAAATGATGTTGAAGTTTAAGCATAGAGATAAAACTACAAGTGTGCTATGTAGTTCAGAGGTTATCGGCACATGATATGCGTATAAATATTGATTGCTTAAATATACAGTGTGTCTGGTCACCGGTGTACGTAGGCAGCCATTAAGGCAAAGCAATATGACCAATTTTTTCGACGTAGAATGAAAATAACAAATAGAATAACAATTTAATGGCGTTTAATTTAAAAAGCTACAAACATTATATATTACAATAATTGTTCAAAATGACCTTCGCGATTTTGCAAACAAGCGGTTGCCCTTATGTTGCTACATGTTGCGTGTATCGGCGAATCATATTTCTGTCTTCTCTGATTTCGTCTCCAATTGCAATAATTTTTTAAATGAGGTCCTCTCGTGTTTTGGACACTTCATAGTATACTTTTTGTTTCATTGTTCCCCAAAAGAAAAGGTCTAGGGGAGTCAAGTCAAGTGGAGAGCGCGGTGGCCAGGCGACGGTTCCGCCACGACCAATCCACGGCGAATAGTTTTCGTTTTAATGGTTTCTAACGGCTATGGCGAAGTGTACCGGTGCGCCATCCAACTGCAATATCATCCGCCTTCTGTATGGCAATGGCAGCTCCATCAACGCATCAAAAAACTGTATCCGCAGAAATTCCAAGAATCTTGGACCATTCATTGTGCCTGGTAAAATCAGAGGTCCAATCAGAACGTCGTCGATCATTCCTGCCCAAGTGTTCACCAAAAATTAATCTTGGAACGAGCTTGGTAGCACAGCATGCGGGTTTTTAGGGAGCAACAGGTGTGTGTTCCGGTGATTTGTGATACACGATCGCGTGAACGTCACCTCGTCTGTCCATAATATTCTCTTAAAAAAATAAGTGCGATACTACTGATCCGAGAGGCAAAAACTGTCGGCGGAGCATAATTGTAGCATAGTCGCCGGCGGGAGCAATCAGAGAGATGCTTAAAACATGTGAGACCTACGCTGCCGCACACGGATTACAATATAATGATAATGTGAGTACATGGTCTTTGAGGTCAGCGGCAATCGCCGTGTAGAAGGACCCGAGTTGCTTATGAACGGGTCACCAATTAATTGAGTGTCAACTTTTAAATACCTAGGGCATTGTCTTACCGCTGACCTCAGGGACGATCTGGACATTGAGCGCGCAGGGCTCCAGCGGTCCGGA
The DNA here is from genome assembly GCA_937001585.2 of Brachylomia viminalis. NCBI lineage: Eukaryota > Metazoa > Arthropoda > Insecta > Lepidoptera > Noctuidae > Brachylomia > Brachylomia viminalis. The sequence continues at coordinate 23,647,090 of OW443294.2, read as the reverse complement.
GCAATATGTTGTCCCGTAGATTTGCGCGGTCTACAGACCAAGTAAAAGTAACTCTTTTCAAGGCTTATTGCCAAAGTTAGTACACGGGAAATCTATGGGTCAATTGTACTAAGAGATCGCTGGATGTCCTGCGCGTCTAATATAACAATGCTTTCAGGATGTTGTTGAGGCTGCCTCGTTACTGTAGCGCGTCGGAAATGTTTGCGCAAGCCCTCACCGACGGCTTCTATGCAATTATACGCAAAAAAACTACTGAAGAGAAAAACGAAACGAAAGTAGAGAAACGCTACTGAAGAGAGTGCGGGGCAGTCGGAACAGCATCCTTAAAACTGTAGCCAAGAACCTCGGCTCTTCGATTGTACAGCAGTTTGTGCGGAGGTTGATTTTTTCTAACCCTAGGCAATAAGTTTTTGTATGTTACTAACACTATTTGGATATTTGTGTCCGAAATAAAGATATTCTATTCTATTCTATAATCAGGTTCTCTAATATCCTGCACTCTCCAAAAATTGTAGGGGTGGAGTCCAACTCTTTTTAAAATTCTCCACACAGTCCATCTCGACAAATTAAGTCGATGTGCAATTAGTCTTGCACTGAGTCTAGGGTCTTTGGTTATCAATCTCAACACATCTTCTTAATCCTCGGGCGATACAAGACGAAAACGTTTGTCGGCGGGTGTTCTGATACCATTTTCACCAAGTCTCAAATGGATTCGGACATAAGTGCGAGTATTCGGCGTAGGTCTATTAGGAAACCTTCTCGCATACTCTCTTACAGCAGTCGCAGCGTTCCCATTACAGAAGCCGTAAACAAAGTGAATGTCGGCAATATGACGCTTGAGGAGTAAGCGGCTACCGGGGATATCACTATGATTCCTCGAAGGTTTCAATGAAACAAGTCTAAAAGCAAAACAAAAACGTAAAGAAAAGTCCAACAAAAAAAAAAACAAAAACGTAACGAAACTGTCAATAATAACAAAGAACATACAGTTCGCCGTACAGCGAACGAGTGTAATCATAACGCGTAGCGAGCGACGACTAACTTGTTTGCATGATTGCTGCCTTTGTTTTCGTGTTGCCCATTTCATTCTACTCTTTCACACTAATGTAATTTTGTAATTTTTACCTGCTCACACAGCAAATGTTACCTACGTTCTTCAAGGACATCTATCTGTCTCGTTCGGGTCGCTCGCTAAGGCAGAAATTCACAAAACTTTAATCCGTGTCTTTATTGTTATTCTTTATCGTTCTTTATTTTTAATTGATGTCCAACTATCGGGATAAATTCGCTTCTGACAGGGTCATATTCGAAAAGTCACAACTCCTAAACTGTTTGACTTAGAGCTTAGGTATTGACATAATTTTTTAGGTAATATCTTAGTGCATCATAAAAGGAATTAGAAGGAATGTTAACAATCCAGTTAAAAAAAAACAACGTCCAACTTTTTTCACGGTTTTTACTTTTCAAGTATTTTTTTAAGGTTTTAATGGGACTTATTGATAAACTTTTTAGCGTCAACTTATTGCCTACTGTTTTAGCTGTCGAACGAAACCTAACTTATATGCCGGTAGGACGTCTCCGTAGGTAGATATTGCAAAATACCTGAACACAAGCGTACTCACTAAAAATTGCCGCCATATTAAAACAGTAGGGGCAAAATGCCTTATTAATGTGGATTTGTTGATAAAATTGATCATATTGCTTCGCCTTAACGGGTCGGACACCGGTGACCAGACACACTGTATACAACGACTTTGATAAACTTGTTGTTTTTAAAAATATTTTTGTGCATAACATTCGGCTTAAAAGTTGATCTCACCAACGATGTTGTGCAGTCCTATTGCTTTACACTGTAGCGGTATCAATATCTCCACATGTGAATTACGCATCACACTGACGTCACGAAAATCGTGCATCACGCAAGTCACGCAGAGTTTACCACGCAACTAGCATAGGTACAACGCCCCGACATCAAACTTCGGGCAGTTGCCCACCAGACACAACACCCGTCTGGTCGGAGGATCCTCCCTTTACTATGGGTATGAGTGAACTTTACACCCTGTTCCTCATGCCTCTATAACACTCTATCATGATTGCGATTTTGCTCAGTGGAGTCACTTGACCGGTGCCCTGGTCATACGAGCCATACCCCGTTTCTGAAACATGCTCTGTTGATACTCGTAAGTTATCGCAAACTTACTACATCATAACAACCGATATCGCTGTCACAGTCTCGACCTTCGACATTCGAAGGTGAAACTTAAACCCGAACTTTGTGTGACGCGCGCTTTCTAGTCGAGCAACCAATTTATTGAAAGTGTGACCAGATTTAACAAATGTTTTTATTTAGTAGTGTAAACTGGAACTAGATTTTTATTACGAATATCCATTCGTCGTACAAACGCCGAGAGGTAATTGTAGAAAGTGAAATAAAACAAAAGTCATACAATCTATACATTTGGTTTATTATTACCCAAATGTTGCAACCAATCAACCCTGTGGTCGTGGAGTCATGGCCGGTAGCGGCTCGCAAGAATGGTTAGGATCGTTGGAAAAGAACATGTTCTCCATGGTGTTGGGACGGGTGCTGGTGACGGGCGTGCTGTCGAGGTGCACCATCCGTCCGTAGGCGAAGGCTTGCACTCGGAGCATGACGGCGGTCGGTCGGTGCACTAGCACGTGGCTGTCGTCGGTGGCGTAGCTCAGCACAGCTGTGAATAGCGCGTAGCGGTCTGCGTGGTAGCGCAGGAATTGGTCCAATTCCACCTCCAAGCCGTACCACATGGAGTTGCGGCCTCGATTCATGCGCCACGATTGGGGGAAGACGTTGAAGGTTTCCATGGGACCACCCAGTCGCGAACCCAGAATGTGTCCGCGTTCGTCGTAGTTGACGTGCTGCAAGTTTCTATCCATCCCGTTGTAGTTGGCGTCCACTCTGTTGGTGAACGCGTCTCGTTGGCCTCTGGGCGCCAGAGTGTTGTTGGTTATAAGAGCTCTCACCACCAGCGGCAGATCGATCGGATTGGTATCGTCGGTGAAATAGCTGATGGTCGGCAGTAGGGTGTACGACAAAATAGGATTTCTGTCCGCAGTGATCATATTGTTGGGGTCGACGTGGCGTAGCACCACTGTGGGATTGTTGGCACGATGCCTCGTGGCAATAACATCCACATCGGCATCACAGTTAAAATACAGTTCATTTTCTGTTTCGTCGTCGGCGGCGCGCGCATAACGATTGCGCCGACACCGACGATAACCACCACTTCCACTGCGTTCGTATTCACCGAAAGGGCAGCGTCGTTGTAAGTTGGAGGCTATTTGCGTCAGCACATCGTTGTACAAAGGGTTGAGAAAACATTTATCCCACTTAGCGGTCGTCGTGTAGCATTGTGGCAGATGCGAGCCGCCATACAGTTTGCATCGGGTCGCACACACCGAGCCCCCCTCGGTAGGATAGTTGAACGTGTGTGTGATAGCGTCCTGATCGCAGTACTCCGAGCTGTTACCGACTACATTGCACGAAGCCGATGAGGATCTCTGTTTCACGCACTCATTCGAGCAAGTTTTGTACTTGTTGCTGGTTCCGTGGGTGCGCGTGGCTTGTAGCGCAATGTTTCTAGAGCACTTGCCCCATTCAGAGCCGGATGTGGCGCACCATTGGTGCTTATAACCGAAGCTGTCACAGTCACTTATACACTCTTTGTTAGTTTCTGTTCTGTAACGTCGCGTGGCCACCGTCGTAGACACGCAGGTTGCTTGTCTACCACTCCATGTCGCGGTGCACTTTAACTGACCCAATTTTCCTTCACAATTCCCTATACAGCGATTGGCCGCTTGCGACGAATTATTGTTAGTCACATACGCTTCATGACTGGAGAAGAACGACCAAGCATTTGAAAGAGGTGTGAACAGCAAAATAATCCACAACAACATACTTGAAGCGTTTCCGAACCACTACTGGAAAAAATACAGTTGTTGACATAATATAATTAGTAAAAGAGACTTCGTTATCAAATGAAGTCACTTTTAGATAAACAAGTTGCTTTTACTTTTACAGATAACAACGTTGAACCACATAAAATAATAGCTTTGTAAGTAGGTTTTAACTATGTATTTATTTATCTAATACTTCAAGCACAGAAATGTACAGAGGTGGACTTAATGCCATAGGCATCTTCTACCTGTCAATCTCTGGGTGATGCAGATACAAACAGTGCAATTACGAAAAATTGAGTAATACATATTTATCTAAATATAAAAATACACATAATAAACCTATTACAAACTATATATAGGTACCTAATTAAATATAAGTACAAATAAATATCCATCTATACACGAATATATTAAAACAAATAAAATATACAATGGGAAAACATTAACGTTGTAAAGATACTGCCAGCTTCTTACGAATGTGCTCGCGAACTTTTAATTTGAAGGATAATCGGTCTGTTGCCATCCTGATTTCCACGCGCAATCCACAGAGAGATAGACTGAACGAAAAAAATAATTGCACTTCCCTATAAAAATCAAGTTATCGTAAATTGGCTGTATTTCAAAAGTATGTTGGCCGCTGGACATAAAAGCAGCACCCAAAAAAAAATGTACTCTATTTTGAATTTTGTAAACAAATGGCACATTTTTTTTCCCGCCTGTCCTTGGTTACTTTCTTCTACGTTTTTTATGACAAGAGTGCATAATTATTTCAAAATAATGGGTAAAACGGAAAGTTGTTAGAAACGTTCGCTGCTTTACAAACCTTATTTTTTTTTTTTTGTGGGTGGGAAATCATCAAATTAGTTCTCCCGCTCTGGGCAGAGCAGGAGGGCGTGTCAGACTCTTACTGACTAAAACCCACCCGTGTTCCTTCAGTTGCCTGTGCCAGGGGCCACGGTAACCCTCTCGGACTTTTCCGCAACCCTAGCAGGCATCGGTCCTAGCAAACCCCGTCTTTGGTGCTGACATCTCTTTGAGGCACGCGTGCAACACAACGCGCCGTCGACCCGGGCCTGGTCCTTATCGAACGGCGAGCTGCCCATTGCTCGCCGTTCGCAAGCCCACGCCTACGGTGGCCGGGAATCGGCCTGCGATTCCCGACGCCCAGGGCGTTTCCTGCGGCGGCTAGGGGCGTGAGGGCGCAAATTTTGCCTCTCCCTCACGCGTTCCGCCTCCTCCTTCGCGAACATTACTGCTTCGCAGAAGGAGGTGACGGCTTCCCAAGCCCTCTCGCTCCGTACCATGGCCTGGACCAAGGCCGGACGCGAGAGATCGCCACCGCCAATCGCCTCCACGAGGACACGGCGGTGCTCCGCCCAAGCAGGGCAGACCTCCACCGTATGCTCCACCGTGTCCTCCGGGCGATCCACACAATGGTGACACCCGGGCGTTTCCTCCCGCCTTATCCGGAACAGGAACCTTCCGAAACAACCGTGTCCGGTGAGCACCTGCGTCAGGCGGAAGGTGAGGACGCCGTGGCGCCTCTCTAGCCACTCCTCAAAGTGCTTTGCAAACCTATGTTCGATTCCCAATAATCGGTATTTTTTATGCTTCCTATTTACATTTTAATTATTATTAGATAGTTCGTAGAATGTACACAGAAACATATTAATTGGTTATAATACAAATTTGGTTAGGTGACTGACTGATAATGAGTAATCCCGTGTTTACAATCTACTTAGTTTTTTAATGTCCCAATATTATTTGATTGTTGTTTGTTGGTTTTACTTGTTTTTTTTTTGTGTAATATGTCTAATTGTTATTCCTTCCTTATTGTAAATATACATTTATTTAATAACATGAACATTCAGGCGACAGGAAGCTTTGTACTTGATGGATATCTCATATATTGACGGAAGATCAAAAACGCCGTTGTTTTGCCGCCGTCATACTTTTCAAGCACTGAGCGGGACCATTCCGGTGCCGCTCAATGCTTGAAAAGTATGACGGATGTGACTCAAATGCTGTATATGACATCGTCACAGGTGATGAAAGCTGGATATATTGTTACGAACCCAAAAACAAAAGACAATATGCGTAATGGATGTTGTCATTCGAAGATTTGCCGACAAAAGTAAAGAAGGGCAGAAGTCAAGGGAAAAAGATGATTGCCTCATTCTTTGGACCGACGAGTCATTTCGCAACAATTGTCCTAGAAGATAAAAATACTGTTATTGCAGATTGGTATGCGAGTCATTGTTTATATTTCCCGGTGTTAATAATCAACCAATACCAAACGCGAATACTGCTAAGTATCTTGGCATGACCCTGGATGCAAAACTACGATGGAAAGAGCATGTCAAAAAGAAAAGAGCCGAATTAGATATTAGATACAAAAAAATGTATTGGTTACTTGGTAGACAGTCGCCATTATCAATATCTAACAAATTGTTGTTATATACACAAGTTTTAAAACCTGTATGGACCTATGGTATTCAGCTGTGGGGCTGCACCAGCCAAAGCAATCGTCGAGTCATACAACGATTCCAAAACAAAGTGCTCAGGGATATAGTCAACGCGCCCTGGTACATAAGAAACAGCGACCTCCACCGGGACCTCAAGATGGATGTCGTAAACATGGTAATCAAAAAATATGCAGAAGCTCATGAACAGAGACTTCATCATCACGTGAATGTCGAGGCGATCCAGCTCCTTGACGTCACTGAATTAGTGCGAAGACTAACAAGGGTTAAACCTTTTGAGTTAGTCTAGTGTAGTGTGAGCGAACTTAAACTGCAGTGCAAGTGGTGACTAAAGAACACGGGAATTAAGTGTCTTCCCCTTAGTATAAGTGAATAAGAAAGACGTTATTGGACGATATCTTAATGTAATAGTTACTTAGCAGTTTAAGTTATATTTAAATTACTTATTAGCGAATAGGCTAGATTGTAATGTGAATAAAGCATCACTATCTGTGACATTTTATAAAAAAAAAATCTTTGTTTAGCAGTTGTCTTGGAAAATGTTAGACAGCAGCACCCAGGATCCTCCTCCACCACGACAACGCTCCAGCTTTTTTTTTTTTTTTTTTTTGAGGATGGGAAATCATCAAATGACTCCTCCCGCTCTGGGTGGAGCGGAAGGGAGTGTCAGACTCTTACTGACTAAAACCCACCCGTGTTCCTTCCTTGGCCCTTTATGTTCCGGGTCAGCGGTACCCCTTTTGGATGATCCCGCTTTCCCGGCAGGCTTGGGCCCTAGTGGGCCCCCTCTATGATGCTGACATCTCTTTGAGGCGCGCGTGGAACACGTACGCGCCGTCCAGCACGGGCCTGGTCCTGATCGGACGGTGAGCTACCCATTACTCACCGCCCGCAGGCCCGCGCCTACGGTGGCCGGGAGTCGTCACGCGGCTCCCGACGCCCGGAGCGTCCACCGCGGCGGCTTGGACGGGAGACTCTCTCCCTCTCCCGTCCCGCCACCTCCTTCGCTAGCATGACTGCTTCGCAGAAGGAGGCGACTGCCTCCCACTCCCCCTCGCCCCGGACCATGGCTTGAACCAAGGCCGGGCGTGAGAGATCGCCGCCGCTGCCGATCGCCTCTACGAGGACACGGCGGTGCTCCGCCCATGCAGGGCAGGCCCCCACCGTATGCTCCACCGTGTCCTCGGGGCGATCATCGCAGTGGTGACACCCGGGCGTTTCCTCCCGCCTACAACGCTCCAGCTCACTCCGCCAGACGGACTATCGAATATTTGTCTATCGAAAGTGTGGAGTTAGTAAGTCGTCCTCCGTACAGTCCTGACCTGGCACCTTGTGACTTATTTATTTCCAAAAATAAAACATAAACTTAAGATTCGTTTTATGAACACTGGTTGCGTTTGAAAAAGGCGTGGAAGAAATCCCTTAAGAAGAGTGGGCTTCAGTTAATGGTTTCATCGCATGTGACGGTGCTTAGACAGGAACGGAGGCTACTTCAAAAAGCAATAAACATATTAACAGGCTTCTACATGCTTGGGGCATGCTAAAAGAAGTTAGATATTCCTTACTCATTTGTTTGACACTGGCAAGTTATACACCATCTTATAGGCGGGTTGTATAATGATATAATTTGAAAATAGAACATAATTATCTCTTTTTTTATTTATTTGGATGAGCATTATTTAAAAAAATCTGGCGGTAGTTCGCTTGCAACAATGCAGCTCAGAAGACGTGATTTTCGCGTTATGATTTATTATGACTACAAAAAAGGTTCAAAGATTCAGGCGTCAAGAATGTTTTGAACTTTTGGCTACTAACTTTGGTGAGTCTGCTTGTTCACGAACAACAGTATTTAATTGGAAAGAGGTTGAATTTAAAAGAGAACGACGATGTCTCGAAGATGAAGCGAAGACAAGCCGACCGCCAACCGCGGTCACACGAGAAAACGTTCGTGCAGTCAAAAACTTATTCGCGAAAACCGACAAATTTAATATGCAGGGCTGGAGCGAGAACTGAAAATTGGATCAGCAGCAATGCAAACCATAATTTACGACCACCTTTCTCTCCGTAAGTGTTATTGGAGATGGGTGCCGCACAAACTTACGGATGAGCAGAAAGACCGTCGGTGGATTGGTGTGTGTAATATTCTATTCATGATATATAAATTCGACGCCAGCGAGAAAAAAACGTGTATGCTATACTGATTGGTGACGCAACATGGCTATACAACGATGACCCCGAAAGAAAGCGACAGTCGACTGTATGGTGCTTTGAAGATGAACCAATCCCAACGAAATTTCGCTGTCCACGAAGCAGATAGAAAGAAATGGTCGCCTCGTTTTTCTGCAAAACGGGTCATATTGCTACTGTAGTGCAAGAGAATCAAAGAACAGTGAACTCAAAATAGTATGCGACAGTTTATGCTCCAACAGTAATATCAGCATGTGACAAGCGACCGCAGTCAGGAATCCGGCACCTTTTCTGGCACCGCGACAATGCGGCGCCGCACAAGTCTGCCAGAATACTCGACATTTTTAACTCAAAAAACGTGTCTATCCTCCCTCACCCGCCATGTTCCCCTGAACCCCCTGATATCCCCCCCCCCCCTGATATCTGGAACCTTGTGATTTTTACCTGTTTCCAAAAATCAAAGAAGAAATAAAGGGGAAAAGCTTTGAAAGTAATAAAGCTGCACTGGCTGCCTATAATTTCGACATTTCTGAGGTGTCTAAAAAACAGTGGTCAGAGGTATTTTACAATTGGTTCAGAAGTATTTAGAAGTGCATACGTGCTCATGTGAATACTTCGAAAAGATCGGTACTTGTAATAAAGAATACATTTTATAATTTTTTAGTATCTAATTTCTTTTGGCATGCCCTCGTATTACGATGATTCAGGATCCTGAAAATTGCAAGTAATTTTGTTAAGTAAAACCCCGTATCATTTATTTGAGCCAGATCAGTGAATCAGATAATAGATTTGTCTCGCCGTTATTTGAACTTTGTAACTTAATTGAATAAGTATTATGGTCTAGTGATTTTGAACAGAAAATTATTCGGGTATTTGATTGTAGTCTGATCTGCGATATGATCGCGGTTGTCTGGGACGAATATCAATTATTTATTAATTACTTGTTCAAACTTTACTAGCTATTCAATAGGATGTCAAGTTCACTCTCATCTTTTGTCTCTTGAATTATTAAGCAAGATGATTCAACACCTAAAATACTGTCTCGTTGGTCTAGCGTTCGCAAGCGGCACTGCTAAGCACAAGGTCCTGGATTCGATTCTTGGGTTGGACAAAGTTTGGGTTTTTCCATCCGGAACTTTTAAGTACCAGCCCGGAGTCTGCATTTGTGCCCGGTTGATGGCAATAGACTCGCCTCTATTACATACCTGGCGAAACACAGCGGACTAAAACATAACTGGTGAAATGTGGGTGTACTACTCGGTCGAGTTAACTGTGCACCTCGCTGGAATGCCATTTCTCCCCCCGCAACACCGCTCACCTCCCCGCGCTCACCACGTCTCAAACAAAGCGTTGAAATGACGTCATCAACCCCAGGTGCACAGTTAATTCGACCGAGTAGTACTATAGGTACACGTCGTGTTACGATTTAAAAAAGAAATAAACACCGACTGCAGTAACGATAAATGTATAAGACACATAGAGCTTGAAAACAATTTATTTTTCTTGTCTTTCTATGAGTGACAGAAGAGACGACGCTCTACAAAGCATAACTTTTCATAAATTTCATGTACCTTAGTTACAGCCGGGTCCTGAACAAACTCTCCTTTATGTACAATATTTAGCTGCAGGGTCGTCAGAAGCCGGAAAGTCTGACAACCAGTCTTACCAAGGGGTATCGTATTACCCAGTATCTGGCTGTGGAGGTCAGATAGGCAGTCGCTCCATGTAAAATACTGGTATTGATTTTGTTATCTGCATTTGGTCATGTCATTATATGCATTTTTTATTTTTTTTTTATTTTTTATTTATTTATTATTATTTATTTGGTTAGACTGGAAGCTGACCCAACATAGTTGGGAAAACGCTAGGCAGATGATGATTTAGCTGCAGGGTTGCAGGTCTTAAGTATTAAAAATACTTCTTAAAGTAGGTATAATTTATTAAGCTTTCTAGAAATCTGAATTTAAATGTTCTTAATTTACATTTTATTTCAATTACTTTGATAAAATGTGCCATTATGAACAAAAGATGGTAGTTACCTAGATTCTGCGAACATTTTTGTGTTTTTTTTTCACTATTATCCCGTGATATATCACATGACCCATTCATTGTATGCTGGTAAATCCAGAAAGCTAGGCCGCCAAATTAGGTACTTACATTGTAAGGGATTTAAAAAAAAAACTTAGGAAATGTAACCGAGTCCCGAGTAAAAGATGTTTTTTTTTTTTACAAAAATCATTTTCTGTATCGTCCTAAAACCTTTCACTGCTTCATGTGCTAATGACAAATCCAAAAAAGCGAAAGAAGACTACATAATAACAACGAGTGTGGTAAACCCTTTTTTCATAATTAACTACAGCATTAATTAGGAATTCGTCAGTAGAAGACTTTTTTTTTTACGGCGGGATATCATCTAATAACTTCTCTCGCTCTGAGCGGAGCGGGAGGGTGTGCCGCACACTTACTGACTAAAACCCACCCGTGTTCCTTCAGTTGCCTGTGCCAGGGGCCACGGTAACCCTTTCGGACTTTTCCGCAACCCTGGCAGGCAATGGCCCTAGCGGACCCTGCCGTTGGTGCTGAAATCGCCGTCAACCCGGGCCTGGTCCTTATCCGATGGCGAGCTACCCATTGCTCGCCGTCCGCAAGCCCGCACCTTCGGTGGCCGGGAATCGGCTTGTGATTCCCAACGCCCAGGGCGTCTCCTGCGGCGGCTAGGGGCATGAGGGCGCGAATTTTGTTTCTCCCTCAAGCGTTCTGCCTCCTCCGTCAGTAGCAGCGTTGAGTCTGGATTTGTGTCCGGTTTATAGCAATAGGCTCGTCCCTATTACATGGGACTTAAATATAGAAACCAGGGGCCGTACTATGACGTGTTAATTCCATCATTGTTCCAGCGTGGAAGAGAGACGGAGCTATACATGACCGATAGCACTATCTCTTTTTCTCAACGGAATCATGATGGCGTTAACAGGTCGTAGTATGGCCCCAGACAACCGCTTTACTTTGTGTACATTATTTCATCACCACTGCTCTATTAAATGAAAGAAAATTTAAAACTCATATAAAAAGTTCACTGTGTAAACAAGCATATTACAAATTAGCGGTTTATATCCAAGATAAGAATGCTTGGAAACATGCTGGTCCAGCTCCATAGGACAATCTAGGGTCTAGACAAAATTAAACTTGTTGCTACTTTAATTGTATAGTTTATTATTTTTATGACATTGATTTACATGCTGTGATTACTTTAACTCACACACTGACATATTAATTGTTTACCTAATTTGGGAAATCGTATACTTTTACAATGTTTGTAAATATGTGAACACCATGTATCTATCACTTAATTAACTTATTTATCATTGCTACGTTTATTAAATTCTTTTTACCTATTTTGGTAGGGTTATTTTTATTATAGGTGCATCGTCTTCACATATAATTATATAATTAATGTATACAAATTATTGTAACACATTTTAAAAGAGTAACGATGGAGTTTCTTGCCCATTCTTCTCCATACGAAACTACCTTTTGGAAGGGGCGACTAGAATCAATTCTATTTAAATGTAAATGTCGACGTTCAAAAGTGCCTTTTATGTGCTTATTTGAAATAAATGCTTTGACTTTCTCAAAACGGTGAAGGAAAACATCATGAAGAAACCGGCATGTCCTAGAACCAAAAATTCGAAGACATATGACATCTACCAACCCGCACCGGGCCCGCGTAGTGGATTACGGATAACTCCGTCTCATCGAGAAGAGGCTTGTGTCCCAGGCAGTGGGAACATTATAGGCTGATTATGCTAAATATAACTGGCGCAATGTGTATAGCTACAGAATTACGTTTTTTTATCTTCTATTATTGCAAATACCATGTGTGTATATTACTCGTTCCATAAAACCCTTTTATTTACTTATATTTATCCATAAACATCCATAGCCAACGTTATCATCTGCCTAGGCCTTTTTGGGGTTGGCTTTCAGTATACCTGGAGGCCGCTTAATACCAGTATTTTACATGAACCGACTGCCTATCTGACCTTCACAACCCAGTTACTGAGTAATACGATGCTTTTTGGTAAGACTGGTTGTCAGACTTTCGTGCTTCTGACGACCCGTAGCGGCTGCCAAAGATACAGGAATGACAGCCGATACCAACGGCTTAACGTGCTTTCCGAGGCTGGGTGGGGTCTTGATATGAAAAGATGGTCACCCATCCACAGACCAACCGCGACAAGCGTAGCTTAACCTGATCAATCGACCCATGCGGCTATTATTACTTAGCCACAAGCCGAATGTTATAGGACTAATAATACCTTCTTCTCAGCGTGTCGACGTTAATCTAAATAGAGTTAGCCCAGAATTTGGCTACGAGTTTGGCACCTTCAGTAGCTATACTGACGATGCTCATACTATGGATAGTATGCAGTGGATAGGTACAATGGACTTTTTTTTTTTTTTTTTTTTTTTTTTTGTTTCCGGGGTGGAAAATCCTCATGGATGTCCGCCGCCCTGGGGCGGGCAGCGGGGTCTGTCAGACTCTTACTGACTAAAAACCACCCCGGTGTTCCATTTCACACCTACGCCGGGGGTCGCGGGAACGTACGATCCTTCCGCAACCCCCGACTGTAGGTACAATGGACTGTACCAACCTTTTCCGAATAAAGTTTGGGAAGGAACATTATATGGGCACCCATCCGGTCCGTTATTACCTATGATCACTTCCTAAGTACCCATTTAGATCATTAGGAAAGTATGTAATGGATACAAGGAACATAATAGCATGAAAGTTGTAAACAAGCTAAATATGTTTCCTTAGTTTCCGTTTAAATTGGTACCCAAAATGATCTATAGAGCACACCAAAATAACATTTAAATTCAAATGATCCAATCTAGAGTATTTTATAAACAAATTAAATGTAAATGACCGGCTTCGCCAATGTTGGTGATAAGTCTGCGAGGCTGAATGCGACTGGACGGGTCACACTTACAGAATGTATCAGGATAGATGGGCCAGGATCGTCACACATTGGTTGCCTGAAGACGGGCGTCCTCACCGAAACAGGCCTACGAAACGCTGGCGTGACAATTTGGACCCGTTCCTGACCGATTGGACCGAGACCACAAAGCACAAGGAAAATTAGAAATCTTTGCTCAGCAGTGGAAGCAACATAGGTCAATCAAAAAAAACGTCACCTCATTTGTTAAATTGTTTCATTATTTTGGGCTGGAAATGGTCCAAAAATCTCACATACACACATACCAAGGTAGCAAGATTCATACTCCTTGGGTTCTCCTAGTCAGTGAAAAAACACAAAAGATGCGCTACATTTCAAAGATGTAAAAAAAAAACCGATGCACCAAAAACAACTAGGCTTGGAGTAGTAGCTAGCCAATGGATAACAGAGAAATACCTACCTGTTTATTGCCATCAATATATTATAATAACATAACTAATTAACTCTCCATGTCTACACAATGACATCTACCATAATTACTCTACAATGTTTACTGATGACGTCACCGTACTAACCACACTGCCTCGCGAAGATAAATTCAGCTAGAAATACATTCCATATTCTGTGGCAAGCTGTCTCAGGCTTCAGGATTGTTTGAGGAAACAATGTTGAAAGTGCAGCATGGTTTATCTTACCATGCAGTTATTTTTCTAACATACTTCTTAAATGTATAAAATTGTTTTAGCAATACTTCTCCCATAATAATTATTATGTAAACTAAACCGCAAAATTACGCAAGTGAAAGCAAATCACCATTGGTGTGCAAGTGACCATTATTTACAAATCAAGAATCAAAATTAAATTTCGAATTCGACTCGTGAAACTCGAAACGAAGAATAGTTTCTGTGTAATATTTTCCAGAAAACCTACTGGGTTTAATGTTCAAGTCTATCCTGCTAGTGGCACCGTATCTTATGTCCAAAGCATTCTAGCGGATTATCAAGAGCTTTGTGGAGATCCAAAAATCTGCTCCAATTTGAAAGCACCAACTGACGTTTGGACGCGACGCTGTCTCACGGGCTGCGCCAAAATGTCATACGGCGGCGTGACGCCCCAGGCCGCCAGCGCGACTGCGCCGCTGTCATCGTGCTTCAGTCAAGCTCAAATGTGTACATTTTTATATGTAATTTTTCTTATTTTAATATTATTTTAGATTCTAAAGTTTACTGTGTGTTATTTATAATGAAAAATCGTATAAGTAGTTTTTGTTTGTTTATGTTAAACAATGACGACAGTAGTGACGCCGCGCGCCGTACGAAGCGCCAGTCAACCTGTCACATCGCGGGATGGCCTAGTGAGATGTTGTCCCCCAAGCACGCTTTTTTAAGGTTGAACAAGGCTGGAAGGTACATTTGGGGAACGACTAGATTATATAGAAAAAATACTTTAGTATGTGTAAAGAACTTCAGTACTTGCCTGTAAATTATTTGACCCAAATATAAATTGCAACCATGTAGAATTATTTGTAGTTCAATAAAATTATGCAAAACAATACCGTTGTAATAACTTTGTGACAGGTTTAGAAAATTTATTATAAAATTATATTTATTTAGTAAAAACGAAAACGTGATTTTTCCAAAAGATACTGAATATTATATTAAAAAATGTTTATATGATTAAATATCATTCGAAACATTTGTAAAGAGAAGCATTTGCCAAATAAATGTTCGTAAAGCGAGTGTTTATAAAATAAAATAAATAGTGTACGAAACGTTGGTTGTAAACTAAAAATTTGTTAATGGTGTTTTGGTGAAACATTAGTGAACCGTCAAACGCTTTGGCGTTGCCGACAAATGCTAAATAAAGAGGAATTTCGAACTCTGTGCACTTCTCGTTTATTTGGTTAAGGGTTTGTGGGTGGTCAGTGGTGGAGAGGCCTCTTCGGAATCCTGCTTGTTCAGGGGGAGTCGAGTTGGCTTGAAATGCGGTTCTCTATAACCTTTATAAACGCTTTGTATAAATGCGACACCCTGATGGGACGGTACCTACTGGCTGGTTTCAGATTTGTCACCTTTTTTGTGTAACAAAATGATAGTGGAGTGGCAGAATTGAGCGGAAAGTAAACCAGTTTGCAGTATTGAATAAAAAAGTTGGTGATGTGAGGAAGTAGTACGGGCTCTCCGATTTTCAGGGCTTCTGCAGAGATGTGGTCTTCGCCATAGCTTTTACTGTAGTTTATATTGCGCAGAGTGCAATGGGCTTCAAAGCCTGTAATTGGAGGTGCACTTTGTGATATAGAAACATGATTGTGTATCTGAGAGCAGGGAGAATTGTTGTCCTTGGCAGTGTACAGAGATTTATAAAAATCTGCGCATTAAGGATGTTGTCTTTATCGGTGTATAAAACACTCAGTCTCTCCCTCTCTCTGGTCTTTTAGTGATCGTGGATCGACCTTTATCGGCACATTTCCAAGCTATTTTGAACAATCTGCTGTTATCTAGAGCCACTTGCACCAGTTCGTCATTGAATCGTCTTAATTGTTTTCGGTATTTCGTCCAATGAGTCACTGATTAAAGTTTATTTAGTCGGTACAGGCCCTTAATAAAATATTAAAACCACCCGACACGTGTTGTCGGTAAAGTTCGTAGCTCCGTAGCCGCGTAGCTTCGTAGCGTTGTAGCACCGCTACGTCGTAGCGCGGAACATTTCCCTTGTTTCATTTACCTGTGAGCTTGCTTATTAAGTTATGTATGTCGTTAGATAGTGTTAGGTGTAAGAGATGAGACTGATATAGTGTTATCGTGTCTGTTTTTTCACTGAGGTTAAGAAATTACCAGATTGTTTTCCGCATTAGATTCTCTCTTTATGCCCAGTTAGGAAGTTGGAAATGAAAGTTTTATTTAAAAAAAAATGTTCCAACTATTTAATTACAGTTGGACAATCAGCCTAAATAACGCCAAAAAACTACAACTAAATTTTCTTTGCCATCTGCATAAATAAATACAACAATCAAAGTAAATTTATACCGGAAGCATCCAATCAATTTCAAATATTTTACGCAACAATCGACACGACATTCAACATAAAACATTTCACCCATAACTGCACGGAATATGGGCAAAAACACGCAACACCATTTGCACACATTGTTGCATAAATAACACTTCAACATTTTTCAGTTGAAAGCTGAAAGTTTAGTCGAAATTGTCGGCGAACATTTTTCATTTGGAACTATTTAAATTCAGAATTCGTGCAATCTGGAGAAGGGGCCGACAACCTTCGGTAATATTTTTAACCTATATGTGGGGAAATTGGAATTTCTCTTGAAAGGCACCCAGTGGCCTGTCCGTTCGACTGTCGCCGAATGTAAATATGGAATTCATTTATTAAAGACATTCTAATTTTAAATAGTAGAAATAGGCCATCTCTACGAGTGAAAGGTCAATTGAGTGTCAAAGTTTCGGTCTGCTGTGGCTATCCTATTTTTAGCATTGATTAGGGCAAAGTTCAAATATAGAATTGGTTGCGTCAATATAAATGGCGATGGAATTAAATCATGTTTTTACCGCATATAATACTTAGGTTTGATTTTATTAACCCGTCATGTTTTTACTAATGAGTCACAATTACTTAATTATTTTTTTGCGACACTACCCCCGTGGGGCACGCGGATAGATAGATTAAGTTTACGAAAGCAAATGAGTAACGCAAGATTTTGCAGTCATGCTAACGATGAATGTTGAGACCGTTCCTCTCAACATTGCCGCGCGCTGGCGGCAGTGAACGAGGGATGCAGGTACAGCGGGGAATCAGCCGGCCGAGTGCGGGCCCCGCACCACAAGGGCCAGCTGTTGCACGCCTCCACGTACGGCTGCGCTTGCGCATTTTAATAACGTCTTTATCTAATTATTTTCATGTTTACTTTTTAAATCGACCTTTTTTACCTTTGTTAATTCATCATTTCTTATTATACTTGATATACAGTCCACTATTACTTTCATTTAACTTCACCACGACCTATCGTCGCGAACAATGAACGAAAATTTAAAGTCACAATCCTAGCACTCAGGACCTTTGTCAGCGACCGTTTGACATTAATTGAAAATGTTTTTGGCTTTGACCATTCAAATGTGAATTGAATAATTCCAATACAAAATCTGATAGTAACCAAAACATTTAATTTCTAAAAACCTCTCAGTTTTAGATAAAACTCAGAGATATTTATTACAAAACCGCGAGAATCTCAGTGCCGACCCGTGCGTAATATGGAAATGGTTGCCATTCGCACAGCGTCGACGTCGCTGAATTCTTAACATGAAATCAAAGGCAGGCATCCCTTAAGGAATCCAAAGAATTTGCGAGACACGCGAAGCTGGCAACTCTGCCCTACCTTTGTCATGGTGATACACATAGCAACAAGATTATTGTATAAAAAGTTTTGCTCACATGTGAATAGAGTTCATTTAAGGACATTTTTTTTAAATTTTAGAGTGGGTACTGAACTAAACTTAATTTTAGAGTTTTGGGTTAAACATAATTTTTGAGCGCCAAGTAAACTGAACATGTATATAAATTAAAATTAATTGCCAAAAATGTTTGTCCGCGCATCACTTCAAAGCGGCTGCACCTATTAGGCTAATTCTTTTTTGTTGTGTTTGTAATTGTCAGGAGAAGGACAGGGCAGATTTTTTTTTGGAAAATCCACCGGGTATGTCAGAAATTTGGATGCTATTTTTGTATGAAATTTACCCCGGGCGACGCCGGGCACGAACAGCTTGTATGTTATAAATATTTGAGTTCGTTATTTGTTTATACACCGAAACTCGTCAAAGGGCTTTGATTAAATAAATAGTGAGTGTATTACGTTTGTACGGCACAGCGGGAGTACCTATTACGAGGGGCGTTCAATGTAGGTATTCTCGGTATCGGCATGAAAACAAATGTAAATTCAATAAAAAAAAATAACTATGTAATCCCCCATTACCTCAATGCATTTATTACATCTCGAAATTAACTTTTCAATACCCTGTAGAAAATAACTTTCCACTTTCTCTGAATAATTCGGATTTATTGCCGGCTTGAGCACTTCATCGTTTCCCACGAACGTCTTTTTTTCGAATTAGGGAACAAATAATAATCACTTGGGGCTAGATCCGGGCTATATGATGGGCAGTTAATTTCTTCGAGACCACAATCTCGCACAGCAGCCTTGGAAACACGCGCCGTGTTGACCTGGGCATTGTCGTGAAGTAGCAACGAACCGGTGGTTTGTTTACCCCGTCTTTTTTCTTTTTTCTTTAATTGCTTCCCATAAATTTCATAAAGTGGATGCATAAGATGCTGCATTCATGGTTTTACCTTTTTTGTGTAGGTACTCAATCAGCAAAATTCCGTTTGAGTCCCAAAACACTGGCCATGATTTTTCCGGCAGACGGAATGACTTTGAATTTCTTAGGGGGCGCAATACCCTTCTTGTGCCACTGCATGGACTCCTGCTTATTACTATCAGGGTCATAATGATGAGCCCACGTTTTATCTCCAGTAACAATTTGATCGAAAATACTTGATGGAACATCACCACAGAGCTCCAAAAACTCTCTACATCACTCGCTTCGCACTGGTTTTTGAGGCGGCGCGCAAGTGAGCATTCGCGGCACCCATCTTGTACTGACTTTTGAAAGGTAAGAAGATCATGAAGAATAGTGTGCACGATACCAACGGAGAGGTTGGTCATCTCTGCTATCATTTTGATCGTCATTCGGGCGTCCTCAATTATAAGCTTCTCAACTTTTGTCACGTTTTCTTCCGTAGAGGCAGTAACCGGGCCGGCCGTGCGAGTGTCATCCTCAATACCCTCTCTGCCCCTTTTAAATTCACTTGACCACTTTTGAACCGTAGATAAAGAAGGTGCAGAATCTTGGTAATCAGCCACCATCTCTTCGTGAATAGTTTTTTTACTTTTTACTTTTTTGGTAAGGGATTCAATAACAGCGCGGTGCTCGATTTTCTTCAACATTGTCAAGTTAGCCATTCCAGTTGTCGTTGACTAAGGATAACTAACAAACTAATGATCTTACCCAAATTATTAGTAAACCGAGAATACATTGAACGCCCCTCGTAGCTTAAAGCAACTTATTGCTATTCGTTGGTAAACTAGCTCCCACAGAGAATTTGATGAAAATATGGTGTGCAGTTAGTACACATATTCATTACTTAATTCTATTTCTTGTAAAATCAGATGGATAAAGTTTACATTTCTATTACCCTGTTTTTATTACTTTCCATGTTTTTAATTTCCGTCGTTAATATTGTTTTGAGGAAATTGTAATTACCGTACGTTTTATTAACAAAAAAGTTGCTTATAAAACTGTGTCTGACAAAGAGGAACAACTACTGTTCGTGGAAATTGTGATAAATGAAATATAATTTTCATTCTCAAATGTGTTCAAATTTACGAAATTCTGCACCAATTATTGTAAAGTGACTAGCATAGGTACTTAAGATCACGCCCGCATTCCCAGAAGATTTCAGCAAAGTTGTGCAAGTAAAGTACACCAACATCTATGTTATAATTCCCATGGTAAAACGGGGCGAGAAACCAGACTACTGAAATTTTCCTTATAGAAAACCCAATAATAAATAAACGGACCTTGGGATCAAATCCAGGCTCTTTCAATCGTCATGTAATTACTAGATTTATTGGCATAATCAGCAATGGACTCAGGCCTCCTCTCTGTGAGAGGAAGTGGGCTGTATTCCACCACGCGGGCCGAGTGCGGGTTGGCAGATGTCACATGCTTTCGAATTTTTGGTTCTTGGTTTTCCTTCACCGTTTTGAGAGCAGTGGTGATGAAATTATTTACACAAAGTAAAGCGCCTGCCTGGGTTCGAATCACGACCTACAACTTGTAAGTCGGAGCCGTTACCACTGGCCCACCAGAGCTGAAAATCAATCAACAGATTAATCAGGCCATTGGAAAATCTTAATTTAATAACCAAAATATTACGGTGAAGGTACATGCACTTTAAAAACATTGGTAATGTTTTCAATAATAGATATCGTACCACACTCTGTGTATTGGGTGTATTTTATTATAAAAACTTGTGGCTAAATAATAACAGCATAGGTCGATCGAAGGATAAGCGACCCTTGCCGCGATCGCTTCGTGGATAGGTAACCATTCATTACATATCAAGACCCCTCCGTGCTTCGGAAAACATGTTAAGCCGTTGGTCCCGGCTGTCATTAGTAAATGATAAATTATTTTATTTCTGTAAGTAGGTTTGTACAAACACTTTTACACGACAATATTTTTTTTTTATCTAGATGAGGTTGGCGTTTCCTATCTGACTACTCTGAGAAGAAAGGCCGAAACAAACTCAGAGGTCACAGTCCCTTTTGAAGCCCAGACACAATCTTGGTCAGATCACGTGAAGGCTATGTAGATCGGTATCTGAAATGGTCTTTTGAGGAGAGAACCACACAGATTGAGTGGACCTGTCCAGTCAGTGCTCGCAATTGTCAGCAATCATGCAGCTCAACTCAGAACTTAAGGAGCTCAACGATAGTAGTAGTAACGGTAGTAGATCTTTGACAGTCGTTACGGGTAGTCAGAAGCCCAAAAGTCTGACCACCAGTCTTACCAAGGAGTATCGTGTTACCCAGTACTTCGGTTGTGGAGGTCAGATAGGCAGTCGCTCCATGTAAAATAGTAGTACTCAGCTGCATTTGGTTAGACTGGAAGCTGACCCCAACATACTGAGGAAAAGGCTATGTAGTTTGGGGGTAATTTGTTGTTACACCCAGCAGTAAATAATCTATGAAAGTATTAAAATTAAAATATAATAAACTAAACTGACTAAAACTATTAACAAATCAAAATATGGCGTCGAAAAATTCCTCCGCATCGCTGTCGACTGGTAATGTACCCAAGAGACCGGCGGCATTGCCACGTTGTATGGCAATGCTAAGCCTCTGGCGAAAATAAAGGCCAGCTCTTGGGTCATGGATAGTTTGATAGTTTATTTAGTATAAGACAAGTTAATAGTAAAGAAAAAAAAAATTAAGATACAATCAGTGGTCAACCTATTTTAGGAGCATTTTACTTTTTTTCCCGGCAGTTAGTTAAAATATTTGTTTCGCTTTGGTATTTCGATATTGCTCCGATATGAATATTCAGATATTCCGTTAATTCTTTGTGCACACAGAGAAGTATTTTTTGCCGATATTTCGAGGCAAAAATATTTTTGTGTCTATACCAATTTAAAGCTGTAGAGTTTGTTTTTGTTTGAACGCGCTAATCACTGGAACTACCAGTCGGATTTGAAAAAATATTTTTGCATTTGATAGCCTAACTCTTGAGGAAGATTATATCACGCTACAGCTATTAGGAGCCGAGCAAAAAGAAAGAAGTTCAGAAGCTAGTTATAGTTCTTTGCGATAAAATTATTTAGCTAGACATGCACTTGACTGCGCTTCGGCTATCTTCACACTAAACGTGCTCATGACAGACATACGCCATTGATTGCGTAGGTATTTATGAACCACAATCACACTAGGTAATAATAGAGCTTTGTATCCATATTGAACTTGGCGAAGACGACTTGTATACTTGTAGGTGTCCTAGTATCTAAAACATGCAACTGAAAGCTTGGAGTGGTGTTAATTGGTGTCTCCGAGCTTTGATTGTGTGATGCAGAGTCGTTAGCAGTTTAAGTTGATAGAGCAGTGGTGGCCCAGTGGTAACGGCAGTGACTTACGAGTTGCAGGTCGTAGGTTCGAACCCAGACAGGAGCTTTGCTTTGTGTAAATTAATTCATCACCATTGCTCTCAAAACGGTGAAGGAAAACATCGTGAGGAAACCGGCATGTCCTAGAACCAAAAACATTGTAGACATGTGATAACAACCACTCCCTCTCACCGAGAGGAGGCCTGTGTCCCAGCAGTGCGAAAGTTATAGGCTGATTATGACGTCAAAGTCAAAGCATTTATTTCAAGTAGGCAAAAAAAGGCTTTTTGAACGTCAACATTTACGTTAAAAAAGAATTGCTTCTAGTCGCCCCTTCCAAAAGGTAGTTTCGTATGGCGAAGAATGGGCAAGAAACTCCACCGTTACTCTTTTAAAAATGTTTTACAATATTTTGCATACATTATTACAGATTATTTGTGAAGACTATGCACCTATAATAAAACTGATGATTATGATGTTACTAATTAATTATAACCAAAAGATGAATGTTATCAATGACCTATTACCAAATATTGTCTACTTATTTATAAGTTCATAAAAGAAGATTAATTTCATAGGTTTTTTGGACTATTTTGGATAGAATTATAAAGTCTAGGCAGGCATAAGTATATTTTACACGCTCCAGGTTCCAACCCCTAACCCATGAAATAACATAACAACTTTCAACAGAGCCTACATGATAAATCGTCTTGAGACGTTTTTTTGTAACAACCCATAGCGCGTCTGAGTTGAAATCGGCACGCGTCATGTCACACTTTCTTCCGATACATTAGGTGTGATGTGATGGTGTAAAATTTTGGCGCCAATTCTACTCAAATGCCATCAATTTATCACATAAACAAATTAACCAACCACTACAAAACATACAATGGGCGGCCTTATCGCTTTCTGCGATCTCTTCCAGGGAACGTTGGTTATGTGCAAGAATTTCCACAATTTCGTTGGTAGCGTGGTGCCGGGTTGAGAAGGGTGTGGTGCGATTGAGATTAGATCGTGTTATTATAAATTGAGGTTTTTGATACCCCATGTTTTAATCTCTAGGGACATGCAATTATCGGATCATATCTGTGCGTAAATCACATAAGGGGAGTTAGTATTAGTAAGTGCCTATTGGCCTGTAATGGTAGTGCTATGAGCTAGAATGGAATTTTCGTACCACTTGCTCAAAAAAGTGACATTCTATGCCACAAAAAGCCAAAAAGCGAACATAACAACCATAACATAACATATCATAACATTTTTAATCTATTAAAAACAGGGAAAGAAAATTGTACTGAATTTCATTCATCCTCTAGGGGGAGAATGTGATTTAAATTTGGAATACTTACCGAAATTTATACTGAACTACATCTGTGTTTACACCATTGAGTTTGTATATAAAGCATTATACATCTTTTTGAAAAAGGAATACGTATTTATTATGCAGTTATGATTATTAAATAAAATTACGAAAACCGACGAGACCGTATGAGCTTGATGCCTTTGCTTTTCCGACAAAAAAATATTAGTCTAGGAATTTGCCGCGTTTTTGTTTTCTTCAAATAGATAAACGTTATGTTTATTTTAATTTATTTTTATAAATTAGTTAATGTTCTAAAAATACGTTTTATACTTTTAATAAATGCTTATCTCATATTATTATTGTGTAAATTTTTTCGCAAATGGTACGAAAAGTAGAGTATTTTCCTCGGTGATAAAGCTGTCTTAGTCTTGGGTGAACTTAAATCCTTCGCTACACTCAGGACTCGTCTTAAATCCCTCGCTTCGCTCGTGGTTTAAGTTTTTAACACCCTCGCTACGCTCGGGAGTAAACCTCGAGTCCTTCGTTACGCTCGCAATTTAAATCGTCACCCGCGACAGAAGACACTGCTTTATCCCCTTGGTTAATAATCTACTAATGTCCTTGCAGTGAACAGATTGGCCCGTCATTAAAGATGTGGATCTCAGATCATCTGTGTTTATATGATCTGAGATGTGGATGATTTAACTTGGGTACCGTCACTTATGGATAACCTTTGAAAGAGCGTAACAGTATAAAGTCCTATAAAGTGTAAAGTAACTGGCCGAAAAACACAGACAGATTTAACCATTAAGCATTGAAATATGAAACTTCGTATTCTTGTGTCTAAGAAGGTGAAATTCAACCTCTTAGCGTGTCAAATGCAAGGTTGAATATTAAATCAGAACAGAAAGCGACAGTTAACACTATAAAAATGTAGTAACTTGATATAAAACCCAGTTTCCAACATTCATTCATGTATTATCACAAGAGACCGCGGTTTCATGGATACACCGCAGTGTGGGTGTGACATCGCGGTAATTGTGAACGTGGCACCGTCGTCCGCGCCGTCATATTGTGGTGATTAAAATTAATAACGATGGTACTGGTGCTGACGTAGTGCCATTTAAGGTAATGTTGATGCAAATGAAATGATAAATTACTTTATTTGTGTAAGTATGTTTGCACAAACACTTTACCCAACAAAAGTAAATTATGTTTTAAAACTTCGGTGCTTCCTATCCGACTACTCTCGAGAAGAAAGACCGAAACGAACTCAAAAATCACAGTCTCTTTTAAAGTCCAGACATTATCTTGGTCAGATCATGCGAGGATCATGTAGATCAGTGTCTGAAATGGTCTTTTGAGGAAAAAAATGTTTGCACTGAGTGGACCTGTACAGTCAGAGCAAGCTTTTGTCAGTAATCGTGTAGTTCAACTCAGAACATTAGGAGCTCAACGACTCGACGAACAATACAAAAGAAAAGATGTTTGGGGGGGTCGCATAGAGTACTCAAACTGCCAGAACATCATTAAAAGTAACTGAAAAAAAATACCCACAAAGTCCACAACCTCAATAATTAAAGGAATATAATACTTTACAATGTAAATATTCATGTAATTTGGTAAATTGGATCTATCAATTAGCTGTGAAAATTAACATAGTAATTAACCATTTTGTGAATTAAATATACGTTGGTGAGATGAAAGGTGGTTTTTCAGTTATTAAGTAGAATAAACTTTTCAATCGTTATAATTCATTGTTATAGAAAGTGATTTTTTCCACAAAAATAAAATATTTTAAGAATAAGAATAAGAATAAGAATAAGAATAAGAATAATTTATTTGCAGAAAATATAGGTGTTACCAGTTGTAAAAGTTGGTGGTTAATGTACAGTCCATATTTTGCCTGTTTAGGGCATGCAAATTAGTGTTACATGAATAGGTACATAGGTAGGGTACTTATTTTAATAAGGTAGGGTACTTATTCTAAATCAAGATAAATTTAAGTTACAATAATATATAAAAACACAACAAAACTTAAAACCTATTAAAAATAACATGTTGTCTATATATAACATAAATTATTTATTAGAATAAACACATGCCACAAAACTATAGGAAACTTAGAATATTTTTTTTTTCTTTATGTTGCAGAAATTCTTGTAAACTATAAAAACAATTTTCTATCAACCATCTACGCAGTTTAATTTTAAAATATTTAAATGGCAGTTCCCTTATGGTCTTTGGTAATTTGTTAAATATTGTAATGCACATATGATAAACATTTTTTTTACTTAAAGTTGTATTACAAAAAGGAACTAAAATCTTTGTTGCATCTCTTGGTCTCTGTTTGGTGTAATTGTCACCTTTGAATCTAAAGAATTCATTATGTTTCCTCACAAACACCGATACCTCAAACAAATACATGCCGGTCAAGGTCAATAGTTTCAGTTTTTTGAATAAAGGCCTACAAGATTCAAGTGGACCGACACCGCATATAGCTCTTACACATTTCTTTTGTACAATAAAAGTCTTATCATTGTCTGTTGAATTGCCCCATATTATTAGTCCGTATCTTAATAGTGATTCAACATACCCACTATATGCTATGCGGGCGGTTTTTTCGTCTGATACAATACGAAGTTTCCTTAATGCATACACAAATCTATTTAGTTTACTGCATACGTTGTTAATGTGGAGTTTCCAATTACAAAATTTATCTAGACTTATACCTAAGAATTTAATACTTTCTGTTTCTTCTATGTTTTTGTCATTTATTTTAATGTTAATACTGTCGGAGAGTTTGCTTTTGTACGTATGAAATTTAATGAATTTTGTTTTAGATATATTTACACATAGGTTATTAGATTCAAGCCATTTTATTACGGATTGTATAGCTTCGTGTATTTTATTTTCATGGGTTGAATTGTTAGTGTTATTAGGCACTATAACGGAAATATCATCAGCGAATAGGACACTATCATAATTTATTGAATCTGGTAAGTCATTTATATACAGTAAGAATAGCAAGGGGCCTAACACGCTCCCTTGTGGTACGCCATATTTGTTTAGTCTAGAGGAGGATCTGTAAACAGTGGATTCAAGATCTACATTTAAATTAGTGACTTCAACACATTGCTGTCGGCCTGTTAAAAAACTTTTTATCCAATCTAGAGCGACACCACGGATACCATATGTTTCACATTTGTTTAGTAAGATGGTATGATCCACAAAATCAAATGCCTTACTCATATCAAAAAACACTACAGCAACCGGAATTTTATCGTCTAGATATTCTGTGATCTTTTTATTTAACGGCGCAGGATAGCCTTTACAAGAAGTAGTCATCGTATACCACTGTTCAGCAGCTTTAATATCATCAGGATTGCAGTATTATAATGATGCTCTGTGATTGTGACGTAGTATAGTATTTCGTCGTGGGCGTGGTACGACAAAGGGCTCATGCGCGTCACATGATGTGTCAAACGAAGACAGCCGCCACGCAACCAACAATGCGACGCTCTGCTAGAGTGGTTATATCACCAGCCAGTGTCACTCATATCCGACCTTTTCAGTGATTCCAATAACTTCCTAACAAAACGAGGCGGCGCCCCTTGCTGCGCCATCATACTTATTTAAACAGTTCAAATCAAATACGCTTAACTAGTTTAAATTTTCCAATTCGACAATGAAGAAGCTTTATTCATAATGTATAGTGTTACTGCAAACAAGTTCGTCTCAAAACTGGCTCAAATTCTTAATACGCTCATAGGATTATAGGCTTATACACATCCCAATATACAACCGTAAACGATGGGTCCTGCCCCACGGGGTACGAATATAAACACAATAAATTAATTTACAAGGGTTCATTACAGAATATTCCAGTTCAAGGAGCAGCGGTGAGTCGTACCTACCTACATAGGTACTTAACCGAAATGTACCTAATGAGTGAAAAGGGAGAGGTTCAGTTAACAAATGAGTAGTATGGTTTGTTTGATAAGGAGTTAGGTATATGGTTTTATAAATGAGTAGTATGGTTTGCAGTTGTTTGATAAGGAGTTGTATGGTTTTATATAATGAGGATAGCAGCCCCCGGACTGAACATACAGTTAACAGAATATTTTTTTTTTTAATTATTTTATCTACACCCATGCTATCAATCCTGTATAAAAGTTTCTGAAACAGTTAGCTTATTGCCAACATTAAAACAACTAGTGTCAAAGTAACCATAATATCATCCAAACGAATGTTATAATGTTGTACTAAATTTAATTATGCAACTTGAACTCGATCCCTTCCTTACTCATCGAACAGCCACATTCTCACTACTCAATTCGTGGTATCATTATGAATTTCAAAAAAAGAACATTGTCATGCACGCGCGTTTCACTACAACAGAATATAGATTATTCGAATTCACGGCGTGTCCCGCCATTTTTGTTCGATATTAGTAGGTATTGCGAAGATAAGATAAGATATAAGATATTTTTATTTCGCAAATATGGGTACAGTACATGGTGTAAAAAAATATAATTAAACAAGTTCAGCCACATTTTACCACTAGGCATGCGAAAGGTACAAGACCAACAACAAATACAAAAATAGAAAGATTACAGGCACAAATTATTATATATATATATATAATATAATATTAATATATAATTAATATTATATATTATAATATATAAAATTAAAGATATATATAATATACAACAGGCGAAAAATTATTACTTTGTTGTTTACAAAATTAGTGATACAAGCTTTGATAACACACCACCAGATATTTCATAGTTTGTTTGTATTAGATACTCAGCAATTAAACTTACCATGAATTTACATAGGGTTCTTACAGGGTACGTATTGCAATATCTAAAATTAAAATAACTAACGTAAAATAACCTACGTTAAAAATCCCTAATATCTAAATACCTAATGTTTTTAAATACCTAAGCAACTAAGACCTACCTACGAATTACCTAAGTTTAAAATACTGATTGGACTAAATATCTAAAAGTTCAAAATGTCAACATTTAACTTTAGTTCATTATATTTACGTTAAAAATACAGATATTGGATATTTCAACAATGTATGAAATACCTAATGGAGAACTCGTCTAGTTTATTAATACTGTGTATTCTAGTAGTTTTGGCACTCGCTGGCCGCTGCCGCAGCACGCTCGCTTCTCTCGCTCGGCTCGTGCGCGGTTTGGCACAGTTTTAACCTAACCTATTTCACTCACTTCAAAATGACGAATCATACAATCTGCCTGCGACTAGATTCTTAGAGAATGTTAAATACATTTCTGCGGCAGATCGTATGATTCGTCATTTCGACTTGGGTGAAATAGGTTAGGTTAGGTTAGAACTGTGAGTCCAGGGGCGACGGACTCGGGGACGTCCGTCGCTTCCCACACACCAGGACCCGAGGTGGCGGCGCGTAGTGTTCCACGCGCGCCCCTCTTAGACGTCACGGGGGGAGTCAAACACCTCACTCCCCTCCCCAGACCCGAAGAGGCTCGCAGTGGCAGGCCGGCACCAGTCGGGGGTTGCGGAAGAATCGTACGTTCCCGCGACCCCCGGCGTAGGTGTGAGATGGAACACCGGGGTGGTTTTTAGTCAGTAAGAGTCTGACAGACCCCGCCGCCCGCCCCAGGGTGGCGGACATCCATGAGGATTTTCCATCCCGGAAACAAAAAAAAAAAGGTTAGAACTGTGAACGAAGCGAGCGGTGGTGCCGCGGCAGCGCCCGGCGAGCGCTACTTCCAAGTTGCTCACAGAAATGTTTTAATTTTTTGATATTTTATTTGAGATGTATTGTGAGAGACAGAGAGAGTTATATCTTTCTTCTCTCTCATGTAACGAAATGTGCCTAAACGTGACGCGTCCTGATGGCCAATTCCCGTAATTAAAAACGTTCAAAATCAAGTCGCAATCTCATTTCAGCGACATTCAAATGTCAAAAATGTAGGTAAACGCAATACAATTTTTGACAGATTGAAACTGAGATTAGAATGCGAACGTTCTTAAAAATTTAATTGCGGAATTGCCCCTCAGGTTTGTGATCGAATCACCGCCAAATAAATTCACTTCAAAAAATCTTTTGTATACATTTTTTTCTGACTTTTGCGTCTGAGTAAGCGATACCATAAAGTTTATTCATGTTATTGATCACCGTCGGAAATAAAACAAAAAGGTCCATGCCATTGTTATTGATCTCTTTGATCGTTCGAACAAACATAAGGCGAGAAGGTGAACAGTAGTTTCCGTTTCAGTACGGCTACAGAAGCAAAGGAAAATGATCAAAGGAATATCAGGGAATCTGAATAAATTGTAATTCGAGATATTACGCGTGGAGCAATGGTCTGTGGTAAGGGAATACTTTCTGAATGAAATACCTACGATATTTTTATTATCATTGTAGTATTATGTTTTCTATTAATGAATAAGAATATTTATGTAATTTGACGCTTTACTTACTGATTATACAGGGTTATTTGTAATACGCCGACAATCCATTAAGGGGATGCAGGGGAGGTCATTTGCAACCAAATGTCCTCTATGACCCATATGCAAATGTCAACCATTTTCCAGTAATTTGACATTTTATATTTTTTTGAAGATATCTGCAGTGCGATTCTGTAACCATCTCACCGTGAAAACTTAGGTGAAGTGAGCGTAGAGTGAGCTGTCAGAGTCATCCCACTGATGCTAGGGATTGACCAAGCATTACATTTACAGTCATAATCGAGATTTTAATAATATTATTTATGGAAATTCTATTGATTATTTTATATTATTTCAAAGCTAATATGTAAGTTTCTAAAAAAAAAACAAAATTGAGTTTCTAACTGAATTTTTGTTATGCAATCTTATTTAAAAACCCGAAAATAGTTATGTTTAGCCATTTAACTACATACTAGCTTTGAAATAAAATAAAAGAAGAATAGAATTTCGATAAAAAATATTAATAAAATCTCGATATGTATTGCTTGGTCAATCCCTAGCATCAGTGGGATGACACTGACAGCTCACTCCACGCAAGTCTACACGGTGAGATTTTTACAGAATCGACCGGCTGTCTCGTCGGATAGCTGAGAAGTGTACATATTTTGGAATGTTCTGTCGATAAAGTATATCCATTTTTGGCAAAAATCAACCATTTTGGTCAAATAACCTGCTCAAATTATGAAAATTGTGTGCTCTGATTAAAAAAAAAATTAAAGATAATTGTCATTTTATGGTTGATTGTTAAGTGTTGAATTAACCCTGTATATATCTTATATCTTCCTCTTAGCGTGTCGATGGCAATCTAAATGGACTCGGCCCAGAATTCGGCGCCATCACTAGCGTCCATCAGTTCCTGTAACGTGCAGACGACGGGACACACAGGACACGATATTAAGTGTCCCATCGTTTGTGGAACAGCGCCACATTTACACTCCACGGCGGAGTATGACCTCCACCTCCACCTGAATAGGTTTTCCTTGCTTCGGCCAACCTGAGATTGGAGTCTGTTTAACGACTTCAAGGCAACTCGTGTCCCGGTGGGAAATCTTCTGATTCGCTATGATATTCCGAATGTAATACTGCATGTAATCATCAACATCCTATAATGTTCTCACTGCTGGGACACAGGTCACACATTCCTCCTCTCTGCGAGAGGGAGTGTGCCGTAACCCACCACGCGGGCCCAGTGCGGGTTGGTAGATGTCACATATCGTCGAATTTTTGGTTCTGGGACATGCTTGTAATGACTCATCCTATTTCTCGTCTGCATAAATGCGTGGACATTTTTAATGCTCTAACATAATGTGCAGTCGAAGTGTGTCATCTGAGCCTTTATATACTTGATAACATAAAAATATCTTAAGTTCACAGAACACCTAGATGGGAGTTTTCTGAACCAGCTATCATTTGGGGGATGGGGTTTGACGTAGGTATTGACATTAAACATAGCTAAACGTTGTATTTTTTAAATTAAAAATACTGAAAAAGTTTGATGTGGAAGGAAACTGAGTATTTAAAGAATTTAAAGACGCGAATTTCGTTCATTAACTTGTTGTAAATGCAATTTTTCCTAACAGTGACATTTTGATTTACCATAACTAAGTATATGTGCCAAAACTATAAACTAAGCGATTCACTACTGCCCTGTAGATTGAATACCGATTCAAGAATGTACAGAACTATCCAACGGAGTGGTTTTGTTAGTCATTCCATTAATCTAGCTGTTTCAGTAGCTTACTAATCTAAGTTGCCGAACCCAATACCGGCTGACGGAACAACGTAACTATTCCAGAGGTCAGTGAACGAATGTTCGTGATGAACGGTATTAGGATTCCGGTATCGTTGTTTACGAACACTCTGATTTGAATATTTTGCTGGGATAAGGTATGTTGGCTCGTTGAAAATCTAGAGGATCGGGAAAGTTTGATTGATTTTAACTTCCAAGATATTTTTTATCGATTAGGAGGTACGTGATATGACCACGATTTATGATGTTTAAACTTTTTTTTTTATGTTTGCCTAATACAGTGCATTAATCCTCGCTACCTCGTTGGTCTAGTCGCACAGTGCTTCTGCTGAACATAAGGTCCTGGGTTCGATTCTTGGGTCGTGCAAAGTGTTATCGGGTTTTTCCATCCGGAATTTCGCAGTAGCAGACCGGAGCCTAGATTTGTGCCCGGTGGATAGCAATAGGCTCGCCCCCTATTACATGAGACTTAAATATAGATAGTGAAATGTGGGTGTACTATAGTTACACCTCTGACTAACACTTCGGTTATTACAGGCGTGACGTCATGTTATATTATGCAATTTAATTGTAGAAGTCTATAGCTTTATGTATTTACATGAAGCTATAAACTTCTTCCAATTCGATTACATAATATAACATAAGTTTATAGCTTTATGTAAATACATAAAGCTATAAACTATAAACATGGCTTATGGCATGGCATGGCTTGGTTTTCTGGCAATTAAAAGTATTATGAATAAAATATCAATGTGAAATTATGCATATGTTTCTGTATTTCAGGTTAGGTACATCCCGGGAGCATTACCACTAGATACTCCTTACAAATTCCCTGAACATTACTATTCACAATCCTAACACAAACAAGTCGAAATCCGCTTTCCGTTCCCAGTATTCCCGCTTTGCCTACAAACAAACATTCCTGCTAATAAAACTATAGAGTCGACACGTGTTATCTATGTGCTGTTAGAAGCACGAAATGTCTTGAAATTTAACGCCAATGCCACAAAATAGATAGTACAGAAGGCCGGCTCCATATAACGAGTGAAACGAGCGCACTACACACGCGTCTACTTACAGCAACTGCAAGCGTACTTGCGACAGGCATTTGTTTGACAAAGTATCAGATCGCCCTATAAGTACGCATCTATGTGTGCGTACTCGTGTTTCCACTCTTTGCATGAAGCTGGTCTTCTGTACTCATGTTTTTGTATGTCTGCATTTGGAAGGGAGCCAGGTTTAACTATATGCCGAGCGGCGAATTATAAGTGTTATTGCAGGAAGTAGATAAGCGCCTTGGAGAATCTATGCATTTTCTGTGCTGTTCATGTTGGCTTTAGCTGTCTTTTTAGATATGTTGTAGTTCAAGTATCGTGTAGTTTTGGGTTTTTGCAACTGCATTTTTGGAGTAGGTATTTTTCACAGAACTGGTGCCCCGGGACAGTGGGGCGGGGTCGCGGCAGACCACGTAGGAGATGGTGGGACGAGCTGGATAGGTTCCGTCAAAACTGAAAGGAGGACGCGCGGGTCGTCAAAAATGGAAAAAGTGGTGGGAGGCCTTTGCTCAGGAGTGGACAGCGTAGGCTGGTAAAAAAAACAATCTTATTTGGACTTGAGTTTTGGGTGTTGACATTTTTTTCTTGCTCAAAATTACAAGAATAAAAATAAATAAAATCATTTTTAATCAGAAAATATAGGTGTTACCAGTTTGTAAAAGTTGTTGGTTTAATATACAGTCTTCGATCAATTTTGCCAGTTTAGGGCATGCAAATAAATTTTACATGAACACGTAGTAGGTACTTATTTTAATAACATATACATAATAATACCTATGTTCTAATATAATTTTTAAATTAAGATTTTAATTTACAATAATAAATAAACACAGATAATAAAACTTAAAACCTTAAAATAACATCTTGTCTATAGAGAACAAAGTAAAACTAAATAAACACACGCCACAAACTATTGGAAACTTAATAAAAAAAAAAAACTTTATGTTGCAGAAATTCTTGTAAACTATAAAAACCATTTTCTATCAACCATCTACGCAGTTTAATTTTAAAATATTTGAATGGCAGTTCCTTCCTTTATGATCTTTGAATTTTTTTTTTTTTAAATCTTTGTCTCTTGGTGTAATTGTCACCTTTGAATCTAAATAATTCATTATGTTGTGTCACAAATACCAATACCACGGTTCATTAAGATGAATATCAATAACTTTTAACGGGGGCATGCTTTTATTTAAGACATAAGCTTTTATGATAAAAACTTACACAATATATACAAGTTTTCTCTTAATCACGAAAAACATAAAGATAATTTCCATTATCATAAATGAAAACGAATTGAATTTCTTACTCTCTGTTTACACGTCAATAGAAGATTATATGCCGTTAATATTGTTGTCTTAGAGCCAACACTTTGAGTAATCCCAAAGGTGATGCTGAGCTAATCCCCAGCGACATCTG
Organism: Brachylomia viminalis; assembly: GCA_937001585.2. Lineage (NCBI taxonomy): Eukaryota > Metazoa > Arthropoda > Insecta > Lepidoptera > Noctuidae > Brachylomia > Brachylomia viminalis. The sequence goes on along the minus strand of OW443294.2, from coordinate 23,612,765 downwards.
GAAAGCATTACGAGCACTCACATATGTACAGCTGAATTAATAGCCGTTTGGCATTCGAGAGAGGCCACATCAAATAATTTGTGGCTAAATTAAAACAGATTAGTGATAGACTAACAGTAGGTACCGACTGTAAGAAATACTGGAGATACAGGCAGAACCTCATGTGGTATGTTATGACGTAATCTGCTACGTCATGACGTCAGTGCTACGCCGTAGTCATCCCACAGCTACGTGAGGGGAGATGCGCGGAAGGACGGCAATCCTAATTGAGCTATCACTGGTGATACACGTGTACCGATTGTTGATTAAGTACATAATATAAGTGATTAGAAACCTTGTGAGTTGTCTCTTTGTGGACTTTAAAACTACATACATTTACATAATAATATGTTATCCCTAACAATAAATGATGAGTCGTCGTGACAAACAGCCGGTCTATTCCGTAAACACCTTCCGTGAAAACTCAGATGAAGTGAGCTTGAAGTGAGCTGTCAATAGCGCCAATTCCTAACATCCAGTGGAATGACATTTCAAGCTCACTTCGATATCGGCAGAATATTGATGAGTGAGATTTAGACATTAAATCTCTCATATCAGGGCCGTGCCCGGGACCAGACAGGGCCGTGGCACACAATGGGCAGGCACTGAAGTTCCGTCGCCAGCGCGGACACGGACGTGTGTGAACTAGTTCATATAAAATGTTCACACCGATATTTTTTTGACCCCTGACGGATCACGGTCCGTCCACGTCCCGGACAGGGCCCTGATATGTGTGGATAGACCCAAAATTGCAATTGCTGCAATTAGTTCGTGGCTGAATGTACTTTATTACAACAAATGCCAAATGAAATTGTATCCTTCAGGATATTATCATGGCAATTCTGAAAGCCTTTATCAGAGTAACGCTACCCAGAACCAGAGAGGTGGTTGCAAAAACCCAAAGACAGTTAATGCTATAAGTAATGTTTTTATAAACATACACAACACGCCATGTAAGAAATATAATCACAAAGCAACGCATTAACTTTCTTGATTAAATTTACTTCGACATTAGACGACGTGGTGTAAATATGGCGTTCACAATTACATATACAGGGTGTTTTTGACAGCCCTCCACAAAAACACAGGATTGATTCAGCTCCTTATTCTGAATCATATCCCACTGGAAATTTTGTCAGGAAAAAAAAAATTATGCCGTAACGTAACGTAACGTAATAAAAGACGCGGCCCAGGTGCGCCGGGGAGCGCGCGGGGGGCGGGGGCAGCCTCGCTCAAGCTCGCTGCGCTGCCGTCCGCTACGTGCGTTTTGCCACGGTAAAGATACATTGCGTGTGAGGTAAGTGATCACGATGTCCCCCCATAAAACAAATCTGGTTTTTTGGATTCCCTTAATGTTCCCGAAAGAATTTCATGTACCGGTCATCTTAATATGGTGTACTGAAGCCACCCTATCAGTTTGCGGAGGGCTGTCAAAAACACCCTGTATATATATATATATATATGTACATACAGCTAATAAGCAAAGTACATTTATATTCTGGTACAAGGATTACATATTAGGGTCGCGGTAAATAATCTTCGTTCACACAATATGGAAGCAATTTATGAAATAGGACGTACCTACTGCCACAGAACGAGGAAGCGTGAGGTCGTGGAGTTGGTAAGGTATGGTATTATTTGCCAGATAAGTTAACCACCGTGTGTCCGATGTGAAACAGACCATTTGAATAGATTTTCAAGTAATAATGTACTGCTTGTTGAACAGCTCAATATATCCTATTCCTACTAATATTATGTAAAAATCTAAACTAATATTATAAAGAGAAAAGATGTGATGTTTTGTATGTTTGTCTGGTACGCTTTCACGTTGAAACGGCAAAACGGATTTAGATGAAATTTAGCACATGGGTAAACCGTGACCTGAATTAGGACATACAATACTTTTTATTCCGATATTCTCACGGGATCGAGACTTACGCCGATGAATGTGCGGGGCGCAGCTATACAACATGTAACGTAATTAACGCACACCCTCAAACACCCCAATTAGAATATTATGTTATAATCATAATATATACACTTAATTTTTAATTTAACATGTATATGCATTGTTATTTATTAAATTAGTTATACCAATTCTGGGAGAAATTTATGGTCATACTACTACGCACGCAGCGCACACAGTCGCACAAGCAGTTACCGCGCCGCTCGACACAACACAACGAAACTACGGAAAAAGCCGACAATTTGATACACGATTGTTTACGTTAAAGAAATATTATGAAACATTAACCGACGACGTCCGAGAAAAGAATTGTTTATTTACGGTCTATGTCTAGTAAACATTATGATTGCGTCTTTCCATCACACTTTTCAGGCTTTGGACTGTCGACTCTGAATAATTTCGTTTATTGAATATGATACAATGCCAATCGGCAATGAACTGCTGAAAATAAGAGGCGGTACGACAACATTATTCAGAGACGGCATGTTTAAAAGATTGAATCAAAATATTTAAAGTAATTTAAAAAATCAAATAACTTACATACTGATGGCCTAAACACTCATACGACGCGGCGACGTTGTCTTTTTAACACACTTTCAAAATGTCCACCACCTTGTTCAATACATTTTAATGCCCGTTTTCTTAATTGATGTTTTAATTTAGAAAGCACTTCAGTGTCATTTCTCACTATTTCAAAAGCGTTCACTATCCTATTTTTTAGGTCCTCGGCACTTGTTGTATCACTAAAATAAACTAACGATTTAATTCGTCCCCACAAAAAAAAGTCAAGAGGCGTCAAATCAGCTGATCTGGGGGGCCACTGGATAGGGCCGCCGCGACCGATCCAGCACTCTCCAAACTCTTCATCAAGGTGCTGCCGAACACTTCTAGTGAAATGGGCAGGGGCACCATCGTGTTGGTAGAATACCTCTTGTAAATTATGAAGAGGAATGTCTTCTAGCAGCCTAGGTAGAGTTTCTCGTAAAAACAGTAAATATGCGTCTCCTGTTAATCTTTGTAAGAAGACTGGCCCCAGTATGTGTGTACCAATGACACCGGCCCAGACGTTAACTGAGAAACGGTTTTGGAAGGAATCCACTCTGCATGCGTGAGGATTTTCGTGCATCCACAAATGTGTGTTATGTTGATTGTACATCCCCACGCGTGTGAATGTACTTTCGTCGGTCCAAATTATGTTCCGCTGCCAATTTTCTAATAACCAGCGGCTGAACTGCAAACGTGGTACGTAATCGTTTGGAGTCAACTCCTGGCATCTTCTGAGGTGGAATGGATGTTCTTTATCACCACGAAGTGTTCTCCACACATGCATATGACTACATTCAAAGTGTGGCGCTGCTTCTCGGGTACTGGCATGGGGATTCTCATCGAAATAGTCCAGGATTTCGTTTTGAAGACTTTCGTTCGTTTCGTTTTTGGTCGCGAAGCCGCTGAGTAGCAGCTAACATTGTCCTGCGGTCCACTCTTGTACCATACCTTTGGTTAAATGTTCTGCAAGCTAGAGCCACATAATCACCACACGTTGCCAAAGTCCTCACCATTTCGGTATACTGAACATTAGTGTATTGGAAAGACATTGCGCGCGAAAGAATTATTTGATAACACTAACTACGTAACTTCTTTCCACTAATATTGCCCGCGCGTGACTAATGTTGAAAGTTGACTAAACTTGAAAGGGAACGAAAGTAAGTAGGTGGTTTATCCACGGAGCAATTGTATTTGCTCCGTGGGTTTATCGGTGTCCTTTGTCCAGTTCCTGTTAGTGTGTGCGTGCGGTCAAATCGCTAAGTTTACAATGCATTTGTTAACGTTCTTGGAATAAGGTTTATTTTTCTTTATTTTGTATTGAATGATGGAATTTTTATGAATACCAATAAAACTGCGATTTTAAAAGTCTTATTACTTTGACTTACGGTCCATTTCAATTTGTTTTGATTGTACAGGGTTAATATGACAATAATATCCGTAGTTTTAATTATTTTTGGGATAAAAAATTACCTATATTAAAAATTATATAAATCGATTCAGTAAACGATTCTGAACAAACTATTTTCAGGATGTGCGTTAATTAAGTTACATGTTGTATAAACATACCTTGTATGTTAGGATGTTTGATAATCAATCACGCAAAAACGGCTGAACGGATTCATATGAAATTTGGCACACAGATAGTTTATAACCTGAATTAACACATGTGATACTTTTTAAATGAACACATAGGATACTTTTTAAATTAACACAGGGTTTTTTTATCCCGGTAGTAGGTTCCATGGGATAATTTCCGACATCGATGCGAACAAGCTAGTTGATGGAATAAAAATACATTTGAGAAACCTGCCTCAGATTAATGGTTCTTGTAAAGGATCTTTTATGGGACCGTAGTAGAAAGATGTCTATCAACAACAATATACATAGGCGATGATAAGGTAAATAGGTATACTGTCTTATGTCCGATCGATGATATGGGATATGTATTGACCGCAAATTCATGATATAACTAATTAGGCTAATTTTCATGAAAGCTCATGTTTCCAAAGGCCAATATATGTACTTTCTCTCATTACAATAAAACGAAATAAAATATCTTGGACTGACATTTAATCAGTTTTTTCATAATATCTGTGGCAAGGCCTTCCAATCACTCGGTAAATGAGACAAGCAAGTAGGTTTAAAGACAGGAATGTTATACTCACTCTATATAATCCGTTTGTACGTAGTAAACTTGAATACAATACGCTGGTATGGGATTCACATGAGCTAAAAAATAAGCTCATGCTACAAAAGGTCCAACGAAAATTTGCTCGCTACCTTTATAAAAAAAATGGGTATTATCGTATCCCTATATGTATAGTTCTCTTGTTGCGGGAATGGTAGGCGTCAACACGTTGGAACTGAGACGTCAGTGTGTGCTCAATAACAAGATCGACGACGCGACTACTCTAGCTCGCTGTTCATTGTTTGCTCCGGACCGGCTGCGGATATAGTGCTTCCCTACATTTTGACGAATTATGGGAACATAAATGTAAGGAACAGCTGAAGTCCCATAGTAAAAGTGGTTCATAATGATGAGTATGCCCATGAATTCAATTTCATCCTGTATAAAAATCTATAGACATGCGTTAGTCTCGCAAAACTCGAAATGGATCACCGATTGTGATTAAACTTCGGTAAGTTGTGTGCATAGGAGAAGGTTCGTAACATAAAAAAAAATGCTTTGCAACGCCGGCTAGTATTAGATAAATTGATTGTTAGTCAAATTGTCACCCTCCGTCAATTTGCCGTGTTATAGTATAGCCATTTCATATGAAATAATAAAGATTGTGATGTGAATATACGGACAATTTAAGCTGGTAGTAAATTTACTTAACAATTAATATATATAAGTATTTAATTATTTATTTTATTTTTATATACAATATTTTAGCTAGAGCTTCTGTTCTTATATTGTTTTTGTTTTTTATTTTTGTAACGTGAATACAGTGTTTTTTCTTCTATTTTGTTGTGAATGCTGTGCACGTCTGTAATTGACGTAAACACTAGTCTATGTCTCTGTTCTCTGTTATTTGTAAATGTTTGTGTTTGTGTTGTTGATGTGCCTTAATAATAAATAAATAAAGTATATTTTAATCAGGTTTTCGAGTGGCGATACTTTAATGTAACCCTGTCACACCCTGGACTACCAGCCCCTGTCCAAATTGCACTCCGATTGATATTTTCAACACATTTTATAAAGTTTATAATAAGGGCGAAGAAGATTGAAAAATGGATAGTTTCATTGAAAATATTAGCTGTAATATAGTCATTTTGCATACGTATAATTTAAACACCAAAAGAATCTTAGATACGTTTCCTACATCAACATTTTACCTTTCATTTTACACACCTGTCGTAATAAGCGAGTACAAAATGGTCTCGATCCATCGTCGTATAAACCGTGACGTGGCGTATATTTTCGTCATTTACTATACTAGGTCTCTCCTGAGCTGCTTTTGTAATAATGACTACGCTTTTTGTAGGATTTACGCCATGCCAAAAATAATTGAACTTAAACCCAGTCGGTCTTATTACAAAACAAGGTTTTTCTTTTGACATGGTTTAAACCATCGAACCTGTTTTTGAAATAAGAACCTAACAGAAATCGAAATACAGTTCCTATTACAAAACTGACAACTTGGTCTGGTCTTAGATTGTCTATTTTGTATTAAGAACTTTACTAAAGTCGGCACAAAGTTCCAAATACAAAAACGAAATCGAAGATTTAGGCTCGGGCTAAAGTTAGATCGTGTTTTGTAATAAGACGGAGTTGGTTTTTGTTCAGTCATTTTAATAACTTCAGGCGTGATGTTTAGTTATGAAAATTAATCAATATATGTGATATTCGTTTAGAAATATATAATCGACACTACTTTCTTTGTGTTTTTGCAGAGTTTTACGGCGATATGAAGCCATCATCATCTACCTAGCCATTTCCCAACTAATCTTGGAGTCTGCTTCCAGTCTAACCGTATGCAGCGGAATACCAGTATTTTACATGGAGCGACTGCCTATCTGACCTCCAAAACCCAGCTACTGGGTAATACGATACCGTTTGGTAAGACTGGTGGACAGACTCTCGGGCTTCTGACGACCCGTAACGACTATCACAGATTCACGAATGACAGCCGAGACCACGGCTTAACGTGCTTTCCAAGGCATGGAGGGGTCTCGGTATGTTAAGATGGTCACCCATCCACGGAACGATTGCGGCAAGCGTAGCTTAACCTGATCGAAAGACCCGTGCGGCTATTATTACTTAGCCACGAGCCTGTCGGCAATATGAAGCCTTTGGTTTCAATTAAATTAATAATGAAAATATTTCCAAACATAATTCCGCCAAATTAACCCAACTTTGTCAGTTTGATAAAGGGTAGACAAGGAACAGAGGTTGTGGATTAAATTCTGTTCTGTTAGCAATGTAATTAAAGTCAATACTTTACGCCAAAGACATTTATTAAATAGTTGACGGACGAAAATTCAAATGCATTCTTAAAAACTTACTTAGGTACCTATGTTTTCTTTTCAAACAGTATAATATAATAATCTTTACCTTTGAAATTGCCGTTTAGTATACAGAAACTTAAAATCATTTTTATTTCTATATTTTTTGTTTCTATGAATAAAATATGCACCCATGCTATCGATGCATCTCTGCCAACGCAGTGGTAATTTTTCAATGCCCTTCTTGAAAAAGTCACGTGTACGGGAGCCAACAAACACTTCAAAGGCATTTTGTAATGCCTCTCGGGTATTGAATTTTTTCCCTGCCAAGAAGTGGTCCAAATTTTGGAAAAAGTAGAAGTCTGTTGGCGGAAGGTCTGGTGAGTACGGTGGATGACGCAAAACTTCCAACCATAGCTCTTGTAGCTTAGACACCGTCTGTTGTGCCGTATGAGGTCGAGCGTTGTCGTCTAGGAGCAGCGGGGACAAGCAATTAACCAAGGCTGGCCCGAGATTTGCGAGCTTCGACCTTCATTGTGCCCAGTTCCTCACAGTACACATCCGCAGTAATGCTGGTGCCGTTTGGTAAGAAGCCGTGATGAATTATACCGGCACTAGACCACCAAACAGTGACCGTGACTTTTTTAGGGGTAAGTTTTCGTTTGGGACATTGCCTAGGCGCTGAACCACGGTCTAACCAACATGATGTGACGGCTTACGATAATCAAAAATATTAAATTTTTCATCGCAAGTGACAATGTGGTTCAAAATTACTTCGTTTCTGTATCTGTTAGGCAACGCAAGGCATACCTCAACGCATACGTCGCGCTGGCGATCGTTCAGTTCGTGCGGCACCCACTTATCAAGTTTTTTTACCTTGCCAATTTGACGCAAATGGACCAATATTGTTTTGATGCTAACGTTGTAAGCTGCTGCTAACTAAGCCGTAGATTGAGTATCGTCAGCTTCCACTATGGCCTTTAATTTATCGTTGTTGACTTTAGTTTTCGGGCGACCAAGGGTTAATTTTTTAGATCAATATTTCCATGTCGGAAACGTTCAAACCAATAACAAGTCGTGTGTTCGTTTGTAGTGTTCACTCTGTACACGTACTCGTAATTAATGTTGCGAGCCGTTTGTGCGGCATTGCTACCCCGACGGAACTCCTATTCCATAATTATTCGTATTTTTATCGTGTCCATTTTGATGTAAAAATACAAATGTAGTGAAAACAAAACACTAATCAATAAACAAATGGCTGAATTTGAAAATAGAATTCCATATTTTTTTATTCCATATTCAATATTAAATTCATTTGAATTTAGAATTGATTGTCAGCCATACATAAATTACGTTTCAAATGGCCAGTATTTTTTTTTTGTTTTGTTTAGGCTTCGCACGGTTTGTGCATTTAGGGCCAGTATTTTAAAACGGTAGCTTCATACTGCCGTCATAAGAAAGAGGGCCGTAACTGCGTCAAAGTTGATTCTGAGCCATTTGAAGTTTTATCTAAAATGATGAAATGAATGAAAGCCCGCGATTTACTGAATAGTTTTAGTTAGTGTTTCTTGTTTTATATGACGTCAAAAAATATAGTCTTTATTTTGAACCATAATTGACACAAAAGGACGTTATTGTGTAATTCATTAATTAATTACAATTATTAATTACTTATTTTAATTAATAATTGGCTTTTCAGAGTAAAAAACCGATTTTTGTGTCGTAGTTAAGGCTAAAACCCTACGATATCTCTGATTTAATACGAGTTACAGCTTTGTGTGTAAGACCATAAGATAGCATTTTCTTTGCTGATTCCGAATATGTTAATAACTCATTTTTGACAAAAGTTTCAGTTCCGGCCTTCTTTCTTATGACGGCAGCATAGGTAAATACCTATTATTTACATATCTAATAATTATATACGCTAACAGTTAATATAATACTATGTATATGTACTGGTGCGTAAAAAAGGAAGGGAAATAATGGAAATAATGCATATAAACAAATTAATACAGTTTCTGCTTTCGACTGGTCGGTCCGTTTGTATCCGATCTTATGTTAGTGGTCCACTAATGATGCCTTGGTCGATGGTGGCAGCCCTATTTGCTAATGAGGTTCCGAGAATGTCAAGTACTGCAGTATTTCCTGTGTTTGCAGTTTTAATATGTTGGAAATAGAAAGAATTAGGAGTAGGCGTCCAATCGTGCAGAGGGACAAATAACAGGCGTCTTCAGGAGCGGCCTACGTCCAGTAGTGGATTTCTTTGGGCTGATATGATGATAATAAACAATACAAAATACGGAGCCGTCCTTACATTATAATAAAAATATGAAAGTAAAAAAACTAAACTCAACTACTGCCAACGACAAAAAAGCCAACTAAATAGAAATCTATGTCATTTTTTTCGTATTTCGTATAGCCGGCGTCACACGCCATTGCTAAGTCATGGAATTAAGGCTTACATTGTACAGATTACGTGTGATTCCGGCAATATGAAATACGAAAAAATATCATTTCTTTTGGCTTCGCCGTAGAACCGTAATCGGGAAAAACGACGAATGAGATAGCGACCTACTGCTTGTAAAAGGTACAAACTCTCTCTCGCTTTTGAATTTTTCAGGGAATTCGTGTGTGCTCTGTAGGGTCTTCGTTCAATGAGATTAATATTTGTGCTCCTGTATGGGCTTCTTTTCAATTAAATTAATATTTCAGTAGGTACATGATTTAAAATAAATAACATTACATAACATCATGTCCGTATTGCCCGAAAAGTATGGAAGAGGAGCAAAACTAAAAAAAAAAAAAAACTTAAAGTAAATGAGAGGGGTGAGTGAACGAAATGAATGAGAGTGTTACAAAAATTAGAAACACAACAAATTAGATTTTTATAACTTAAAGAAAGTAGTAAGGAAACTAAACATAAATGTAAAGATGATTATAATAAGTTATTTAAAATTTATAAAATTCTTCCTATCAGCTCAAAACATAAATATCTACCAGTCATGGCAGCTTGGAGCGTCACTCGCTAGTTATCCATAACCACGCAACTAGGATGGTATGAGCAGGTAAATTTGATGTACCCAGAATAAGAAATTATTATGGCGACCGAACGCCTGATAAAAGAACACCATACCTTCTTAACCAATTGCCTACTGATATAAGTAGTCAGGAAATAAAAGGTAAATTTGCCAAATTACTTAAGCAATTCTTTTTCAGGAGTTTGAACGCGATTTCATAATATAATGATGTGATGTGTATAAGTCATTTGATATAAATATATTTCCTTTATTCACTTTCCATACATATAAGGTATAATATTTTTGTTGAATTTGTAATACTCTTTGTCCTGTTCCCGCTAAAAAACCGTGAAAACATTGTAAAGAAAAAAAAAAAAAAAAAGAAAAAATTACTGTACACCCACATAAATAATTTTCCCCTTACTTATTTACATAAGCAAAATGTTCACTTTATAATTTTAATGAAATTCGTTTAACTTATTCCGAGACCTTTGAGATTCAACTCGGAACTAATAAGTATTTGACGGGTCCGGTCCAAATTTGCTACGAGTCACGATAGGGGAGGGGGTATATTTTAAGATGTTCGTGACGCAACCAATCCCCTACTACAGGTATTATTTACGAGTAAAGTATATATTTTATACATGTATTCTTTGTAAACTCCAGGAGATTTCCTGTAGGTTTTGACGAATTTCTATACATGTTGAGAAAGGAATATCATTTAACATTCGTATTGAAAGCTGGCCTGTGTTACATTGAGAAGCGACAATGCTGGAGAACATTGGAGTTGACTGGGCAGTCAGCGATTGCTTTGCCGTGGCAAAAAAAAAATGGCATAAGTAAGTTACACAGGGAATAAGGCACCTTTCCCACCGCTGGCAAAAAACGAGTTGGCGAGCAACTAACAGCGAGTGCGCGACAGTGACGAGCGATTAGGTACTCGCCGGTAAGCTTATCCACCACACTCCAGAGAGTGTGTAGTGTTTGTGTGTAGTTATGTGTTTTACCAGAATAAAACACATAACTACACACACCACATTTAATCCTCAACAAGTTAATTATTAATTAATTAACAATTAATGCAACTGAGTCCTCTATAATTTTTAATTTATGTTATTGTAAATCTGCACCATTTTTATAAATAAACCATATTATATAAACAATCACCTCAACTGTTTTTGTATGTTTAATCGATGTAAATAGCTTCTTCTTCTTTTGTGATTTAAAACTTTATTTTATTTTACATTTAATTTATTTTTTTTAATTTTATTTTGAAATTATCAATAGCAAATGACAATCTTGCGCTAGCAGATCCCATTAAATTGTTAACTTTGTGTAGTATTTGGGTCACAAAGATACAGGCTGTGCCTAGTTTGGGACCCGCTGTTAAATTTGTTTAAGTTTTCTGTTGGGTAGAATTTTATCCCATCTTACTTGTATATTTGTGGACCATGTGTACGTATAATAAATGAATTTGAATTTGAATGTACCAAGCGTGAGTCTCATAGCGCGGGTTCTGCCAGCCAAGCGAGCCTCGCTGAGCTTAAACTCTTTGATGGCGCTGGTTGCTGTGACAATCGAGTACTCGAGTGCTCTTTTACTTACAACATGGGACCTGTAATCTTTTGTACGTTTCTTTAGCGAGAAAATCGTTGAAAGCTATTCGCTTCCTCGTCGGCGGTAGAACAGGTACCTAAATGACCTACTCATTTCAGCGTTCAGTAAATGTTTGTGTGGAAGACCCACATTTGCATAACTTTGAACTTCTCTGAAGGTTTTTTGTGGCGAAAAAACCTTTGTACATTTGAATTCACACAATTAGGAACAACAGCCGCCCAAAACGTTATTTATAAATGCTACCAGTAGGTACTGTTACGTTAATAAAGGCCTTCTGCTCAACAGTTGGCCTCAAAGCGACAATGTGAACCCGTTTGGCTGTAAGGCCTTGATGATAATGGCACACTGCCAACAGTACAGTGAAAATTATGTTGTGTGGTTAAGAGAAAGTTTACTTTTATGAGTTTTATTTTTGATGGTAAAAAACATATGCGAATAATATGTTCAAAGGGTATTTTTTGGCTAGTGCTTAAGAGGGACGAAAATGAGCTTAAGATTACGCTACGACCTGTGAAAACCATACCAAAATACACAAATTTTTACTGATGTATTGTAAGTTTACACTAAGTTCATCTCATTACAATAATTGTCGCCTTGTTCCCAAAAACATTATTATGTGAATTTATATACGTTTCATCTCGTGAATATTCATTACTGATCATGAGACTAGTACCTAATAACCGTAATATAATCCAAATTTAAAGGGAACGTTTACTTATTTACGCCATTGCTTACATAGTAGTGGAAATTAAGTCTGTGTGTTTACGATGATCCTCAGAATTAATATTTCGGCATTCAACTCCATATTGCTGAGTAAGTGTTTCCTTGTTTTGATGGTCATATCTAATATTATTGCTAACAATACATGTTGATCTTCCCCCCCGCACTCGGGTACTAATAAATTAGCATAACGAGATTATTCTCAACTTCAGTGGTATAATCAGCAACGGAAGACGGTTAACACTGACTTAAAAAAGAAAGAAAGAAAATACGTTTATTAACAATCTTAACACTGACGACTATTGATTAAGGACGAATTTCACCAATGAATTTGAACGCGATCAGCACATCCTAAACGTTTACGAGCGTATTAGTATTCCACAACAATGATGACACTGACGGCTCTTGAACGCGATCAGCACATCTTAACCGTTTAAGAGCGGGTTAGTATTCCACAACAATCATGACACTGACAGCTCTTGAACACGATCAGCATATCTTAACCGTTTACGAGCGTGTTAGTATCCCACAACAATTATGACACTGACAGCTCTTGAACGCGATCAGCACATCTTAACCGTTTAGGTTAGGAGCGTGTTAGTATCCCACAACAATTATGACACTGACAGCTCTTGAACGCGATCAGCACATCTTAACCGTTTAGGTTAGGTGCGTGTTAGTATCCCACAACAGTGATGACACTGACAGCTCTTGAACGCGATCAGCACATCTTAACCGTTTGAGAGCGTGTTAGTATTCCACAAAAATGATGACACTGACAGCTCTTGAACGCGGTTTAGATGTGTTGGTCGCGTTCCGTTTCACTGGTGAATAGTAAATGGTGTAAAGCACCTTTATGTTAGATTAGCACAAAACCAATTCTTGGCTACATGATATAATGAAAAGCAGAGTATCGAATCATTTTATGTCAATTTAGACATTATGTAAAAGTGCCTGTATGGTGCTGTGTTTCAATCCAAACCGGGTCGGACAAATTGTTATTGGGTGTTTCTATCTGAAATCACAGTAGCAGCTCGGACTCTAGATTTATGCCCGGTTGATGGCAATAGGCTCGCCCCCTATTATATGGGACTTAAACTAAGCTGGTGAAATGTGGGTATAGGTACACCTCTATACAACGCTACGAGGGAACAGGCGTGAGGTTATACAGCGTTGATACGACAGAGTGGCTTTCCTTTAAACTGCCTATGCTAGGTACCATTTTCAAGCTCTGTACCAAAAATCAATTAAATAGGAACAGTAATTTAGTCCCAAATGAATTTTTAATTTTTTGTCCCGTTTGAACACGATGTATCTTTCCTAACAGCTGATTATGTCTATACGCATAGGTCATGCACCTTAAAACGATAAATCTGAGTATAACCTACGATGGGTTGTTGCCGCTCTGACGCAAGTCACAAGTACAACCAAATATTTTCGCTAAAAAGATGGCAATACATACACACACACTTGCACTTTCATTACAAAGGCTGGTTGCGTTTTACTCTGATTTGTAAGCTATTTAAATGTTTGAAAAAAAAACTCATTTCTGGTGCTTTATAATTTTATACCGTATTGAATTAATACTAAACACGTATAGTATACGTCGTGTAATTTAATGCCCCTCTGTCATATCAACTCTGTATAAAGTAAAAGTGTGAAAATCGACTTTTGTGGCTGACCGTACCATAGTAAGGGAGGTACCATCCTTATTTGATTTGACATCTGGATTTAGCTCATCAGAAAGTTTTTATTAAACTCTGTAAGTTTGATTTATAGCTTTACAAGGAATTTTTGCTTTCTCATTTCCTGAAAATTTTATAGGAAGTCCAAGATTTATGGAGTTCACTGGTCTTGCAAAGATTTTTTACGACTTCAATAAGTTGTGAACTTTTAAATTATTTTTTCATAATAATGTAGGTACACAGTGGATTCAGCAATGTTTTTAAATAAAAAAATAACTTACCTTACAAAACCTTTTAGTAACTTTTAATTTAGTACTTAAGTTGATTTGGACAGATTCTAATCCTGTTTATTTGTGAAATAAGTAACAATGTCGAAAGAATAGTCACCTAGGTACTAGTATATGAATAGAGGAATGAATAATAATGATGTGGCTAGAAATTATGCGAAAACTAAGATTAAAAAAATAACTAATTAATTCATGCAAAATTTCAAACATCTACATACATGTTTGATTTTTTTTGAGAAAGAAAGTAAATACGTGCATGTAGCACAGACTACAAGTCATACAACACAACATACACAAGTAAAAAAAAAAAAAGGAAACAAATAAAAAGTGAGAAATCAGTAGGAAAGAGCGCCTCGAGGCTGCGCCAAATAGGCCCAGATCAGCAAAAATGCCAGACAACTATTGCTTGACGCCGCTGGTTTTCAACTGGACCGGTACAAGTACGATTATGTGCACTATCGATTTATATTAGAAGTTACACAGTTCAGATGACTGCTGATGGAGATGTATTGAAGAATAAGACACGATGCCACCTCAAAGACAAATCCATTTATTTAATTTACACACAATTCCTAAACAAACAAGTAACAGCATAAAATAGCTGTTAAATCTGTCCAGTCTTCTGTGACCTAACTCACAGAAGACTGGACAGATTTAACAGCTTTCCCAAAGTAGACACAGCCTGTCGTGCGATTCTGTAACCATCTCACTGTGAAAACTTAGGTGAAGTTAGCTGTCAGTGTCATCCCACTGACGCTAGGGATTGACCAAAAATTTTATTTACAATCATTATCAAGATTTTAATAATATTTGTTATGCAAATTCTATTGATAATTTTATATTATTTCAAAGCTAGTATCTAAGTGTTTGTACATTACTATTTTGGGGGTTTTTGAATAAAATAGAAAAATATAAATTTAGTCCGAAACTCAACATTGTTTAAAAAAAAATACTTAGGCGTGAGCGCGTAAAGCACGGACTATAAATAAAATATAAAAAAAACGACATTGAGTTTCAACCGAATTTCGGTTTTGCTATATTATTTTAAAACCCCCAAAATAGTAATGTTTAGACAATTAACTACATACTAGCTTAGAAATAATATAAATTGTTTAATAGAATTTGGATAAAAAATATTTTATTAAAATCTTGATTATGATTGTAGATGTAACATTGGTCACTCCCTATCATCACTGGGATGACACTGATAGCTCACTCCACGTAAGTCTTTTCGAGTAGTAGTCTTTAAATTTTTACAGAATCGACCGGCTGTATCTTGGAGACCCCAATTCTAAACAAAGTTAATAGTTAAACGTGTTCTGCTAGCGCAAGATTAAAATTCATTACCTAGTTCAGAAGTTAAATTAACAAAATTTACAAAAATGTGAGTAAAAGGAAACCAAGGGCTGGCTTTTACCTTAGCCAGACGCTAAGTGTTGCCATACAACGTGGCAATGCCGCCAGTCTCTTGGGTACATTACCTGTCGACAGCGATGCGGAGGAATTTTTCGACGCCATATTCTAATTTGTTAATAGTTTTACTTAGTTTAGGTTATTATATTTAAATTTTAATAGTTTGTTAGTTAGTGTAGGTTATTATATTTTAATTTTTTTAGTTTGTTAGTTAATTTAGTATAAGACGTTTTGTGAATAAATAAGTACATTAGGGAAACCAATAGATTACACATACAAAAACAGTGAAGGTGAGTAATTGGGACAAGGATGGGAGGATAGTGTTAATGATTTGATTCTAGCCCCAAATGGGTTTAGAGAAAAGAAGCGTAATAATACACTTTAACCCAAACACACAACGCATTAAACACTTCATCATATACACCTCTGAACAAATAATCATTTGAGAGGCTTCGAAGTACAAACGCAATTGCACGCAAGTCAATATTGATTCCAATGGAACAACAGAACGACGCGCGACGGTTGATTAAAATGTGTTTATCTGTTTGTACCGGCTTATTAACCACGAGTTGTTTAGGGAAATAGGCTGTATGTAGTTTGTTTAAGTTTAGTTGGGGAGAGAAATTAGAATGAGATCGATGTTTGTGAAATTATGAGAGTAAAAAAGTTTATGTCATTCTTGGCAGTGGCTGAAAATCTGCTACTGAAATGTAAAGTCAAAAGGTAAATTTGTAGATTTGATAGGTGGTGTGATAGGTAGAAATAGGTAAAGTAATAAGCTCCAAGTACACAAGAAGAAGAATGAAAGTTTATTAGGTACACAGTCACAGGTTTCAGTTCACACACACACACACAAGAGTTCCACTTAGTTAATGAAGGAGTGGTAGAAATGTAGATAGCAGAGGACAGCACGGATAAACAATTAAGCGTAAATATAAGAAGGTTTCACAGGATTATTAGTTAGCGCGGTGAAGCTAGGATCGCGAGATTTGAATA
Organism: Brachylomia viminalis; assembly: GCA_937001585.2. NCBI lineage: Eukaryota > Metazoa > Arthropoda > Insecta > Lepidoptera > Noctuidae > Brachylomia > Brachylomia viminalis. The sequence goes on along the minus strand of OW443294.2, from coordinate 23,596,030 downwards.
GACAACATTGCACGCAGTGATCGTACTAATTCGCAAGTCATGGTGGCGCGAGCGCATAAGTGCAACGCACGATGATGCCGTCCCGCTCATGCGCACGGCTCGCGTGACGTAGCGCGAGCGGTCGTCGCTAGAACAATAGACGCGTCATAGCGGCGCCGGCCAACTGATAAGTAATTATCTACTAATACAATACTTGTACTTGTCTGTTTGTTTGTTGAATATTAAGTTAATTATTGTAAACAGTTTTATTTTAAATGTCGATCATAAATAAGTCTAGTATTAAGTTCTTTTGTAAATATGTGTATATATATAAATTATTATTAATTTTATTTAAGAAATATATAATTTATATTTAATTTTGTTTTACTTTTAATTTAATTAGACTCAAGTGTGTAGGCCTCTACAAATTGACACATCGTAAGTAATACGGTGTTACATTAGTTTATTCATAAGCAATGTGTATTATTTCTGTGTTATAAGGGTCTTTAGAACTCTTCATAGAATATAATATTAATAACCTTACCACACAGGAATTAGGTAAATTTTTTCTACAACAGAAAGTAAAGAAGCTTCTTACACTGTTTCGATTGTAGAATTGGATACTGTAAATAACAAACGACTTTTTTGTTGTTATTTATTTGCATCAGTAAACCCGAGCTTAAGAACTAAATAGAGAAACAGGATGAGGAATATTAGCTCAAAAATTAACCCCCAGGCGCGGAGCAAGAAGACCCAACATTACATCGACGTGTTGTAAAATCAATCTATTTATACGTACATGTGACGTATCTCGCACCGAATATGTAGGGCAGGCACTCCCGCGGGATACCGCTGTACCAACTCATATAGCTACCTGCGAACCCCGCTCACAATATTCAAATTTCATTTCCAACGAGAAGAGCAAATTGGCGGGTAACATATTTTTTCCCTATATTCCCAGATGAAGGGTATTGGAATGAATGCGTCAAGATGTTCTGCTTAAGATACGTATTTGAGACCCAAAATAATACTGAAGTGAAATCCTATCTGCAGGGCAAAGGCCTGGCTTCATACGGAGAAGGAACGAGTATTGACCACCACGCGTGTTGGTTGGCATACCTATAATTAGAGGCCCACTGGTTACAGCCGCGACTTACGAGTTGTAGGTCGTGGGTTCAAATCCTAGCAGGCACTATACTTTGTTAAAGTTATTTCATGACCACTGCTCTCAAAACGGTGAAGAAAAACATCGTGAGGAAACCGGCATGTCCTAGAACCAAAAAATCGAAGGCTATCCGCGTGCTGGATTATGGCCCACTTCCTCTCCCAGATAGAAGGCCTGTGTCCCAGCAGTGGGTATATTATATACTGATTATGCCATAGATTTAGTATATTTGACTGACCGGTTGGCGTAGTTGGTAGCGACCCTGCCTTCTGAGCCGCTGGTCCCGGGTTCGATCCCCGGACATGTCAAACATTTGTGTGCATGAACATGTCTGTTTGACCTGTGTCTGGGTGTGTATTATGTATATAAGTATGTATATCAGTCAACAGGTTACCGTAGTACAGGCTCTACCTAGTTCGGGACCTGAAGACCTTGTGTGGATGTTGTCTCATATTATTATTATTATATACTACTAACGTGATTATGCTTACTGACACTGCTGTCAGGGAACAAACTATAGGTACCTAAGTTTCTTGGGTATACATAAAGTACTGCAATCTGTGCAACAGGGTGATAAGTCAAAGTACGCATGTCTTCAGAAGTTGTAAACTTTCGCAGAGCGCTGAAGCGAGTGTTGGCATGTAGGAAGATATGTCTTTTGTTTTGTAATAGCTATTCCTGGGACTATAATATGCCTCAGAGTTACGAGTTCTTATGTCACATTATGCATTCACTTCATTATACAACCATATTTTATTGTTCAGTTACACTCGTTAAGCATTTTACTGTCCACTTCAGTAGCTTTTATGATCAACCTACTAAAGTTTAAAATCTAATATCATCTATCTTACAGGGTTCCAAGGTTCCAGGGTTCCAGGATTCCAATTCGAAACTTATGCGTGGAATCATCTATACGATGAAGAAGAGCTCCAAGTATTTCACAAAAAAAAATGCATTCGTATGCAAGATCGCTGTATTGCAACACTCCACAGGAGTTACCTTGCAAGTAGTTACTTGCAGAAAGTATCAATTCACAAAGAAATGTCCGTATTCATTGGTGAACGTAAATCGAGGGCTAGAATTGTATTGCTTGGAGACTGTTGACTTGGCTAGTGTAAACAAAACAGTTGAGAATGTTTTTCATTGCGTTTTTTTTATTATACCCTTGGCTTGAGTTCGCCGATAGAGTTTACTGTCTGTTCTTTGCGTATTCATTAAATTACGTCAACAGCTAGTTTGTGGGAGTCGCTCGTGCATTCTTATTTACATTATCAGTCGCTTTTATAAAATAAAAGCGATTATTCTTTTTGGGCCTGCTCTTGACGTCGATCTCGCTAGATGGAAAGCGAGGTCTATGATGGAATGAGCAGTCATTCCCATTACATCCAAAATCCCCATCATTTATTTATTTAAAATAGGCACGCCAACAGCAACGTTATTTATTGTTAATATACATATATAATTTTTAATAAAGACGTATTGAATGTATTTAACTTTGACGTTACTTTAACCTTACAACTACTGGTATAGACTTTAAATGAGAGATTTTATTCAACTTTCCTTATCTCCGACGACTCGGTGTAGCATGAGATTAACTAGCGGCCATTCCGAGAATTCTTGCTGCCTTTAAACTATTCGCGTATATAACACGATATTGCAGAAGAACTAATCTTTGCAAAACACCGCTTAGGAGGCTCAGTGACTTCCGCGGCTAGAGGGTTCTGGCAGGAAGATGTAGGCCACTTTCTAGGCCCAAGGATGTCAAGAAAGGTGTTTGCAATTTTATGTAATGAGCAGCAGTTTTATTGAGTATATCTTTATGTTAATGTGGCCATGAATTTGTTTCTTTGGATTATTAAAATATATTTACAGGCTGCTATGGTGATGGTAGAAACAAAATCATGTAAATAACTACACTGGGCCGCAAAGAAAGCGGGTAACAAAAACCTCAATAGCTTCCAAAATATTGGAGCTAGCTTTATGAAATAAAGACTGTGTTATAGACAATTTTATAGTGCTTAAATAAATGCCATAAAAATTCAAGGTTATGACGTTTGTTTTGAATAAAGTTAAATAAAAATAATAAAGTAAGTTAAGTAAAAATAAAAATTCTCACTAGATTTCGAAGAAAGTGCTACGGTATCAAAAATGCAATTTTTACACATTTCAGTATTTTGTATTGCCACCACGAGCTGTTAATACAGCTGTTATACGGTTTGGCATGCTTTACCTTAGATTTCTGAGCCAACGCTGAAGAATATTCTCCCATTCCTCTAACAGTGCTTCTTTCAGTTCACGAAGCGTGATTGGAGAGGAATTTCGCTGGTTATACACCAGTCGTCCCAGTTTGTCCCAGGCATGCTCGATGGGTTTAAGTCTGGGCTGCGTGCTGGCCACTCTATGCGAGTGATAGCGACATCTTCCAGGTAGTAAAACGAGCGATATCTTGCAAAAAGATGGCGTTCTCGCCAATGTTTACTAAAAATGGGCCAAAATACTCATTTAAGATTTCTTTCACGTATCTTTCTGCAGTTAAAGTGCCATTTTCTATCACCACTAGCACAGTACGGCTTTCGGAAGAAATTCCAGCGCACACGTGTATAGAGCCACTTTATCTTCAATGCAAGCTTGTTTATAGCGCTCTCCTGTTCTTCTGTAGACCCTTTGCTTCCCATGGCTTTCACTTGTCCGAAAACATTTCTCTGGACCAGTCACCCAGAGTCCCATTCACGTGTTCTCTAGCGTAACTCAGCCTTGAATTTCGATGCTGTCTTTCAAGTTTCGGACCATTTGCAGGTCTAAATGGCTTCATGTTTGCTTCAGCAAGACGCCCCGCCTCACTGTACATGTGCTCGGATTGCTCCATCCAGCTCTTAGAAGGTGATTTTTGACTTCAACAGTCGTTTGAAATGGATTTCTCTACATTGTTGACACCGTATTATATTGATCCTTCCGCGCTGCCATGCACCTTGTTTGTCTTGTTCCTGGTTTGCGAATATTGGATCCAGTCTCTTCAAATCGTTGGGGCACACTTTGAAGGGTTGATAGCGACACACCAACAGTTCTCGCTGTATAACACAGACTGCGCCCGTCTTCAAGCATTGTCAGAATTCTCTTCAGGCGTTGGTGGCATATTTTTCATTGAAACACAAACACACAATACAAACGAATACATGAAATACCATATTCATAAACATAAACAAAAATAAAACAAATGGTTTCTAAGTTGAAAAAATTTAAAAATCATCTTTATTTTTTTATTTATGGTTTTTAATACAATCACCTAAAATAAATAAATATGTTTTACTTCTACCTATATTTGTAATGAAATAAAATTTAATTTAGTTTTTTTATTTTAAAAGTATTGCTCAAATATTTTGAAAGTTATCGCATTTTTTATAACAGATCCGCTTTCTTTGCGGCCCAGTGTATTTGGTAATCAAAATTTAGATCAGTTGTTGCCAACGCTGCGCAAACACGACGTCAACACGACTTTAGTTGCGATAAAATCACGGTAACGTGACGTTAGCGCAGCGTCTACGCGGCGTCAACCAACACTAGATGCGAACTAATGGTACAGTTTATCCAACAGAACATCATTTTAATCTTGTCTCTTTGGCGATCTAAGTTTATGTTTTCATCCAAGTTTAGTGGGCCTTCTGTTTCTTCATATTTCGTACATAAAGGTAGCGAATACCTGCCTCGATTATTTAATTTCTGGAAAGAGCAGCTCTTATTTCGCATAACTCGGTGCTGTACAAATTGTGTTACTTTATAGGGGCGGTATTCGCTGTACTGGCTCGCTTTTTCATGATAAGCTTTGTGTGGTAGATGTAGTTGGTTTAGAACGGAATTCTTTATGATTTATGTGTGTTGTTTGAATAAGGAGAATTGTTTCAAACTGCTTTGCTTTCCATATTATTCTAGGTAATTTTATATTTTGTTTTTTAAATCCCTTACGTCACATAAGGCTTTTTTTTGTAGGTGTTGTGGGTGCGTTAACCAACACGTATCTCACATGCTCAAACAACTACACTCTGAAAAAGTATTTTGAGTTCTATTGTCCAATTAGTTAACCGGCTTTCGGAATTAGCTTATAGAATAGAATACTCTTTAATATGTACACCATAAAAAGTACAGATATAAATGTAGAATTTTTACATAGTAGTGACACAATGGGCGGTCTTAGCTTATATCTTGAGTAAATCGTTATGGATTTTAATGAATCTAGCAAAAATTGCAAATCATTGTCAATTGTTTCCTTCGTTTCATCAATTAACGTTACAATGAGGAGTATCGACCACTGTAAAACGCCAATATGCCAAGAGCTATCTAAATTTAATTACGGTTATGACATACCTGTCTCAGTTCAGTAGCGAGGTCAATCACAAGAAGATTCTGCTCTTTATCGAAGTCTACAGATACTTTTATTTCATGGGGACCTGAAATGGAATTTATTGCACATTATTTATTTTCTTTAAATACATATTTTATAATAGTCATAATTGATAACCTTTTTCAAAGTATGCTTAGTTTATTTTTACTGTCAATAAAATCATCAAATTGCAATTTAGATCAGAGGAGTAGAGGACTGAGAATTTCTACGCAGTATTTGCACAAAGGAAACTAATCAACACAAAATGAAAGCAATTACCTTCAAAGTGGTGAATGACGAAGACCCAAACGGTAGTCCATAGTACGAGGATAGTGCACAATCCAAGCTGGCAGAGAATGCATCTGAAGATGACGGAACCAACGGACTCTCTCGGGAGTTTGGGGAGCGGGTACAATCTCAACCATGTGTTCGGAACCTAGACAATAGAGGATTTAATGGAAATTGTTTTGGGAAATCTAAAGCTATTCCAATTTTAGACTGGGATTAGGAAACTTGCTTTTGAGATTAAATCGGACTACGATCATGTATTTGTAGACGATGGAGATGAAATAGAATTAAAAGCAGACATTCTGAATGATATTATTTGATACATTCTGTTACTTAAGAGGTAAATACCAACTTGTTTCCACTTTATTTATTCTGTATCGAGAATAAGCGCAAAGATAAGGAAACATGCTCATAAATGTTTAGACTTGTACAGTATTTCAAGAAACTTTGTTAGAATATGATTAAAGAACAGCAAAGTAAGACGCTACTAGAACTTATATTAATTGGTAATATTCATTTCTCGACTCGTATACTTACTTTCTGGACAACCACAATTTCATTATCAGCCTGAAGTAATTTATTACTATTATCTTCAATCACACCGAATTCAGCATTAGTCTTTCTGTTTTCTTTTGTACTTAACATATTATGACCTTTTCTTAATCCATTACGTACTGGTTTCCGAATAATATTTTCCAATAAACATTTCTCATTCTTATTTTCACGAAAGCCACACACAAATATTCTGTTTTCTTTTTTGATTTTCTGTCGACTTAATATACCTCGGTTAGTGTTTATTATATTACTTTTGACACTGATTCCATTGCCATCTAGTTTGAAATTACCGTCAACGAGTATCTGAGGCTTAATTTTATTCCCGTTTTTCAACTTTCTGTACAATGGTTTCACTAAAACTTCGTTTCTGAATTTTTCTTTCCGTGCGTTCTTCATGTTTTCAAATATTAAACTGAGCATTAGAGGGAATTGTTCCCAATACTGGGTATAGCGTGTTTTGTAACCCTCGAACTGTTAACTTCTCATTAAAAGTTGAATGCAATTACAGGGCAAACTTACGGCCCATTTTGCGAGCGATCTCTGTAGGCGGGTATAATTAAAATCTATTATGGCCCTCGTTCTTTCGTTGGTATTTTGTGTTTAAAGAAAAAATACCGGTGAGATTGGTCTGCGTCAGTTCTTCTATTTAATTAATTACGCATTTTCTTTTAAAAACAATGAGCCCATTTTACACATTGCAACACTCAACATAAATCACTTATTCGAAGGCCATTCCTTCCTTCTTCCTATAAATTTATTAATTCACCCTCACTCAAACTTCGCTCTGCAACCGATCTACCGCTAGTGGACACGTCGACCAGGCGGTCCCAACAAAACTCTCTAAAATGTGCAAATATGTGAATACCGGTGTATGTGAATACAAATTGACTTGGTGTGCGAAGTCACGAGCTGTCGAAGAATTTATCCATGTGAGTTTCTTTCCCATCCACTGCTTAACTGTTTATTTCTGTTAATTGTTAAACCCAATGTTACAATTTATTGAGGATAGTATTTTATTGTGATTTTTATTTTAGTATCGTCATGTCAATTATTTCTTTATAAGCAAATGGCTCCAATCCACTGTTTACTTTATTTATCATCAGACTGTTACTGGAAGTTATGATACAATCAAGGAAAGTAATTTAGAAACTTATTTGGGCAGTAAAGTACAAATCAGCGGAAATGTAATTTCGTCCACGTCAAAGAGCGCATCAAATTCGTATTTTGGGTATTGAAGAGTTTATTATAGCGAAAGTATAGTACGGATAAACTCGTAAACATTATAGATGAACAATATTTTTTCCAATATCGCGCATAGTAAAATTGAAAAGAAGTCACACAGTACAGTACAGTTACATAATATAAACAAGCTGAAGTGGCAATGGGCCGGCCATATTAGCCGTAGAACCTATGACCGGTACACGTGTTCTTGTGTGGAGACGGCGAATCGGCAAACGTAAGGTAGGACGCCCTCAGGCTAGGTAGAGCGACGGTCTTCATAGAGCGGCTGGTAGCAGCTGGATGAGAATTGTCGAGAATAGAGCTGAATGGCGTGCAATTGGATATGCGTAAGCCCAGCAGTGGATTGTTGTAGGCTGATGATGATGACATAAATATAATGACTCCACCGCACCTTAAGACCGTGCATGCGAAGCTTCAAATTTTTTTGCGTAGGCTCGTCCCTTTTTACTTTAACATAACTGGCGAAATGTCGGTGAACTATATGTATACCTTTTTTTTTTCTTTTTGAGGGTGGCAAATTATCAAATAACTTCTTCCGCTCCGTGCAGAGCGGGAGGGCGTGTCAGACTCTTACTGACTAAAACCCACCCGTGTTCCTTCAGTTGCCTGTGCTAGGGGCCTTGGTGTCCCTCTCGGACTTTCCCGCAACCCTGGCAGGCATCGGCCGTAGCGGACCCCGTCATTGATGCTGACATCTCTTTGAGGCGCGCGTGGAACACAACGCACCGTAGACCCGGGCCTGGTCCTTATCGAACGGCGAGCTGAATATTGCTCGCCGTTCGCAAGCCCGCGCCTACGGTGGCTGGGAATCGGCCTGCGATTCCCGACGCCCAGGGCGTCTCCTGCGGCGGCAAGGGGCGTGAGGGCGCGAATTTTGCCTCTCCCTCACGCGTTCCGCCTCCTGCTTCGCGAACTATATGTATACCTCTGACCTGTTAGATGTAGACTCCCTTCCGAGCCAGGTACTACTGAAAGTTTCTTAATGAAACCACCCAATAACGCTTTGCCGACAATTGGATCGAATTCAGCGCTGCCGTGGTTAGGAGTAGCCGGGCTGGCGACCATTAGACCGTCGAGGTCATAGGAACAACACATCTTCCTTCTCCTTTTGAGAATACAGGTGTCATAATAATTATGTTCTGTTTTCTGTAAAAACATTTCAATTTTACGTTACTGCGCGTTTACTGTCTGCGTTATCTTTTACTTCATGTAGAACGTTTTTTTTTGGCAAAATGAAAAACTCGAGTTCTATAACCATTCCACTAAAATTAGAATAAACTTATGGCAGCACTTCAACGGACCGCCACCATCACTAAGTTTTCACTGCATAATATTCAAATGTATTCAACCATTTATATTATAAGCATGTCCATATTATCATATCGTGGGAATGCGGACAGAAGCAAAGTTAAATTAAGTTCACGTCGTGAGGTCTGTCACTCAGACACCAGTGTATACCTACTGTAACAGCCGCCATTACTATTTCTAGCTGATTCTATGTTTATTTATTTTCTTAATGGCCAACCAACAATTTTATTGTTATCATTTAAAAAAATCTGTGGGGCTTGTGGCTAAGTAATAACAGCCACATGGAGTGATCGATCAGGTTAAGCTATGCTTGCCGCGGTTGGTTCGTGAATGGGTGACCATCTTTACACACCAAGACCGTGCCTCGGAAAGCACGTTAAGCCGTTGGTCCCGGCTGTTATTCGTGGATCTTTGACAGCCGTTACGGGTCGTCAGAAGTCCGAAAGTCTGACAACCAGTCTTACCCAGGGTTATCGTATACACAGTAACTGAGTTGTGGAGGTCAAATCAAATCAAACCACTTTTATTTGTTAACACAGGTAAAGAAATACAGATCTTGAGTTTAGTTAACAGAACGCTATGTTATGCCAGGAGGCGTACAAATATGGTGTGCACCGATCTAAAAATTATGAATTTAAATAATCAAAAAATATGTTTGAGAATCATGCATAATTAAAATTTCAAAATAAATCATAAAAATTATAAATTATTGTTTAAAAATTGAACGATGTCAGATTTAAATGAGGAATTATTTAGTTAAAATGTAAAAAAAAAAAAATAACTATCAGATTAATTGAAAATGTCAAAAATTATTAAATGTCAATATATTAATTAAATTTCAACCTCAAATTAAATCATCATTTAAGTTTTTTATATAACATAGAAACAAAGCACGGGTCAGATAGGCAGTCGCTCCATGTAAAATACTGGTATACAGCTGCATCCAGTTAGACTGGAAGCCGACCCCAATATAGTTAGAAAAAGGCTCGGCAGATTGCGTTCTGTAGTTCCTGCCTAACCCCACGAGAAGAAGGCGTGACTTTATGTATGTATTATTAGGTTAAAAATTAGTTTCTGTACTGCTGTCATCTGAGACGTCACTCCAACGCCTTTAAAAGCGGTTGTCAACTGAGTCGCGCCCCTCCCCTGGCTGGAGGCTTTGAGTTAGCTCGAAGGCACCACAGGATTGACCGGTTAAGCAGTCACGGCCTCTCCAGGCCAACTGCGAGATGCCATACAAAACAAAAAAAAAAAAAGTCGCGCCCCTTTTTTCATGCCAGCGCTCGCGCAGAGAGATCGTTGGATTTCGTCTTGGATCACAGCTAAGTCTTTGTTTGGTGGTAATTTCGTTATTGCCTTTGTCTATTGTGTTTTCTTGAAGTTGATTGTTTCCTATTAAATAATGCGTGATTATCTGTGTTAATTATTTAGATCGCTATTTAAATATAAGTTAAGCCGACTTGACAGTTGTTTTTTTATTTAAATATCCTCTCCTGGTCCCTAAGAGTATGTATTTAAGTCAAAAGGATTCGAAAACACAGCCCTCTTTTAAAAAAACAACCTATATACGTACAAATACAATACAATACATTACGTACCTAATTGAATAAATTTGCGTAGATAAGAAGTTAATTTTCATTTACGATACAGAACCGAAACGAAGTTTTGCAATTAAAAGAGTCAATTACAATCCGCGTATACCTTCAGCGCTGTTTATAATTGAACATTCTTAGTTTAATAAATAGCTGTTATTAAGAATGCGGATGTCGCAACTAAATAAAAATAAAAAATAAACTTTATTGTAAAAAAAACAACCGACTTCCAGAAAAACGCTACAAAGTGAAAAATAACTTTAATTTCGGAAGTCGATGTCTTTGGTTTTGTATTTTCGTTTTTTTTGTTACCGACTTCCGAAATTAAAGTTTTTTTTTCACTTTGTAGCGTTTCTTTGGAAGTCGGTTGTTTTTTTTTATAAAAAAGTTTTTATTTTTTACTTTTTTGTTGCGGTACCTACCCTACAATAATTCGCATACCACTACTTGCTATGTAATTTTGTACAAATCAAGCTTGAATACTATGTGCTACAACCAGCTTCCAGTCGCGAAAAAATATACTACTAACTTTGATAGAAAATGTGGGTGTACCCTAACATACTGAATACATCTGCGTAATCCTTAAAAGGCGTGATGTTATGTTGTGTGATTGCGTAAACAATGTATATTTATGCGATAGCAGCCATCGCGGTTGATTTGCTGTAATTTTTTGAAGAGTTCCGTTGTCTATCCCCGAAACTCATCATAAGATGTATATGAAAAAATGGGAGCATTTCGGAATAAACCTCTTTCGAACAAAAGAATTTTGCAATTCCGTCTACACAATCGCGAAAAAAAAAATCAGCTGGTCCCTACATTTTGACGAGTTCTGCAAACATAAACGTAGGGAACAGCTGTTTTTTTTTGTTCGCGATCTATGATGAACTAGTACAATGACCCCTTAAGAGGTTGATGGTGTTTTACCAGTAACTCTGTATATGACGGGGTTATGCCCGGAAATACATTTAAAAAAAACACCCGGTTTGATAGCCTCCTCCTTTTTGAGGTTGGTTAAAAAAACAGTAAACCCAATAGTAAACCCTTCGCAGGGAAGTACGAGTATGTCATGGAAAACTTCGCGAACTAAGTCTGCGGTAGTCTAATAATACAATATGTAAACAAGTATATTGATTTACTAACTTAACATGTATGTACAATGCTGGAACAGGGGAGGACAGACAAACATGAAACAAGCAACACATTGAAAATAAGTTCATTCTCTATTTCATGCAATGGAATGGTATTTTTAAAGTTACAGACAACGGTTCTTATAAAAACGGCCAGGATACTAATTAATGTTCAGAAAATTCAATAATTATTGTTATACAGTATTGATAAGTATTCACAGTTAGAAAATACGGGAAAATCGCAGTTCCACTGGTTTCTGAATTCAGTAATCGAGAACGCACTTCCAGCAGCATGGCGGGAATATTGATTTCTCAATTGCGCAGAGTTTAGTAACCGGCGCGCGCAGTAACTGTCAAAATAGACGTTATACGTTGATGGAATGTCTCTAAATTGATGTGAAAATAACATAATTTTTATAATATCACGAAACCCAATGAACTAATAAATAGTTCTCTAGTGAATTAGTTTTAATCTTCAAAATTCTAATATGTTGTGAAGTAGTACAGAGTTTCAGTGCGGAAGCAAAATTGCCGTAGGCATTTTCGTGCGATGTCATTGTGTGCTGTGTTGTTTACAAAAATTCTTAGTTCATAACATGATATGAAATTACTAAAATAATATGGTGTTAATGTGTGTCTAGTGCCTATGTAATAAACTAGTAAGAAACATGTTTACTAGAAGAGCATTATAAATAAAAACGATGAAAGATAAAGATGTCGAGATGCCTGCGGATATTCGGAGCTTACTCCTTCAGGTTGACAAGGAAGCATTCGACCATACTCGTCTCAGCTGCCTTCTTACTAACTCTTACCATGATACTGCAGATGTACGCATCCAGGCACCACGAGCCCCCACAGCCGCAACGGAGGGTCGGTGACTTTAACTATAGACCAGGCGCCTTCCTGAAAGGTCGACAGCCCGGGAACTTAAGTTATTGCATGTTCAACTATGGCCTTCCAAATAGTCTCAAATGGGGCACATTCCCAGTACTTCCGTCCCCAGAAACTGGAAGTAGGAGTCACTTCGGAGTTATTTATAATGCCATTCGAGGAATAGTGTTCGCGAATATCAGCAAAGTTGATGCAGTGACGTATGTAACTCAAGCGACGCCTGAATTCCTGTATCATGTAGTGGAAATAGCGAGGTACTGGAATGGCCCCATCAGCCTCGCTGTGTACGTACCTAGCTATGACTTAGATATTGCAATGCAAATATTAAACCAGCTGTGTCATTGCTACCCGATGATGGCTAAAGTGTCAGTCCATTTATTTTTCCCAACCAAATCAGAGCCCAAAATAAGAACGTTGGAAGAGAGAAGGAAGTATTTTACGACTCTGCCCACGCCAACAGCTGCGGCGTCTAACACAACAATGGACGCAAGAGAATTGATGAGAAAGAAATTAGAAAATTATCGCAAGTTGAATAATAAAACTAGGGCGCAATACATTCAGAGGGCGAGAAAGAATAAAATCGAACGTATGATGAAGAATCAAGATTCAGGAATGGTTTCGAATAATTTAAAGTTTGAGGACTGTTCTGGTGTAAGTTCAGACATAACGACTTATAGAAAATCAACAATAATGTTGTATCCAATTAACGTTGGCAGAAATGTTGCAAGAAATGCATCAACGACCAATTATTTCTTAGTGTCTGATATAGAAATGGTGCCTAGCCGTGGGTTGGCACCGAAATTCCTGAAAATGATAAGGAAGCTCATGGGCAACGAGAAGAGGGATTCTGGTTGTGTTTTCGCTAAGACGGTGTTTGTGGTGCCTCTGTTTGAAGTGGAGAGAGGAGAGAAAATCCCGCACGACAAAGTAACGTAAGTTGATAAATACACTATTTGTCCACCCGCCACCTTCAACGAGAAACGAGATTATTATAACCGAGCGTGACGTCCCAGTGACGGCGTGCGGTGGAAACGTAGCCATAGTAAATGTATGTATACTATGTATCGCTCGCTACTTCGGTGTCGTCATCTAGTTCTCGTGGATATCCCTTTGACGGTGTCGGTGGATAAACGGCCATAGTCTAGTTGATGCGTGCAATACAAAGGAGAACAGGAAGCGCACTTAGTGTTCCTGTACCTTTTGTTGTCATTGTTAAGATCTTGTGTAGAAGGTCGCTCTTTTCTTGTCACTGAATAGTTCTATCCTTTGTAGTTTGTAAGAATACAAATGTGGATTTACTGTTGAAGCATATACGTAGAGTATACGCTTCAACAGTAAATCCGCATTTCTATAAGAATCTTGCAAAGAAGTAGATTTCATAACTCTAGTCTATCTAGTCTTATTTTAATAGCTTATGGCTTACAATAATAATAAATGTGAATTTAAAATAAAAAGCAACTAAACCTAAGTAGGTACATTATTTAAACCCTCTTTAAAGTTTTACGAAAAGGAACCTAGGTGGGATTAAAACAAATTTGAATCCTAATCTACAGTACCTACACATTTGTAAACAAGGTAAATACTAATAAACAGCTGAGAGGTGTAACTCAAATTCGCATAATATAATGACCTCTGTGAGGTTACGAGTGCATCAAGTCGTATCCGTCAGCTGATTCAAAAATCTTACAGATAAGCACTCGTACCGTAGGTACAGTCAAACTGTTTTTGAGAATTTCTTAACCTACAGAAAACTCAACGTCGTTACCCAACCGAACCGGAGGAATCACATCATGATCGGATCTTAGTGCCTCCCTATGATACTTGTTATTGTAGCACACCACGATGTTTTAGTACTACTGGTTGCGTTTGTTGTCCAAAGCCCGATGCGTGTTAGCAAAGGTGCATGCGGCGCTATACGTGGATCGTGCGGGACTGAAGAGGCGTGGGGGAGGGAGGTCGCTTCTACTCATTGATCATTCTTATAAGACGCGCTACCGTCCTATCGCGCCGCCATGCCGTCGCCCGCTTCAATGACAGTAAATACTACGTAGAGACTAGCATAATGGACCTTAAATAAAAAATTAGGAGCCAGTATTTAAAATGAGTGTCAAGTAATTTTTTTATTATTATTTAACATACTTAGGGCGATTTTCACCAATCTTTTATACCTAGAATAAGTCTTATCGTGAGAATAAATTTTGGATTTTTGACAGTTCTTCCATACTAGAACTGTCAGACGTCAATTTTATTCCACGGATAAAATATGTCTGACTTTGGTGAAATCAGCCCTTAGATAAAAATAAATGTTTCTATGGCATCTGTACCAGCTGTAGGTGTAACTCGTAACGTCCCAAGAACATTTGCCTCATAGTCGCGAACTGCAGTGACCTGTTTGGAAAGCACTGAATCGATTAGATACCCAAGTGGGCCGCTGCAACCAAAATAATTGCGAAATGGGGTATTATCCATTCATCTAACATCCAGTGCAATTGCGGTGGTCCTGAACCGAATATGCCTCATAAGCTACAATCTCTCAAATGTCCGTTCACCTGCTCTCTTGACGATCTGAACAATGCATCTGACGCCGCAATAAATATGGTCACCTGCTGGGCCCGTCGTAAAGAAAAGAAGAAGAAGTCATCTTTTTGGAATCGTCTCCTTGAGCCCTTTACTTTGACGTACTAAAATCTTTTTTCACGACTTTACTTAATGGGTTCTAAAGTCCGCCATGTTGATTTTTGTGAAACGTCAGCTTTGTCTATTGGATTAGGAATTTCCTTCAAAATCCTTCGGAATGCGATTGCCGTCCCCCGACCCGACGATGCTGTGATCAAAATATTACCTACAACTTATATTAAAATTAAAGGTTTAATACATATATTTTTTTTACTTTTTAGAGGTTATTGTTTTTGTAGGGGATTTCTAAAATTTAACTTGTTTACTGCTTTTTAAACTTAATATAATAATAGTAGACATCCTACGATTGACACGAGCCTCGCTTAAATCTGCGCAGCTGTACGTATGTTTCCCACAGTGAGCTAGTTACTAATTTGTCCTCATTTCTCTTTGCTACTCCATCATCACACCCTTATCACCATATATCTATAACCTTTACATTGAGACCATTTCAATAAGCCCAAACACGATACTTCTGCTGTAAGTACATAATTATGTTAGTAAGGGAGTTGGGTATCCTGCAAACTCCAGGTGATGCTGCAGCATCATATCAAGGTTACTATGTTCTTCTTATATCATTGCAGTAATAGAACACCAAATTTCGACTCGATCAGACCTGAGCAAGATTCATATTCATATTCATTTATTTGCGTTCCACAAGGTAAAACATGGTGTTAACAAAAGGCTTAGAGCTAAGTGCCGTTGTAGACTCTGTCAGGGCACAGCAAAATCTTATCCTTACAAGCTAAAATTTAAAAATAAAAATAAAATATACATGAAACCAACTTATTAGATACATTCGCAAATAAACAAAAATATAATGAAAAAATGTCAATGTAGTTAAATGTAAACAGTTAAAAATTAAAAATGTCAGTCGTATACAGCCAAAATTTACTATTTAATTAATTGTGAAAACTAAAATAATTATATATAATTCACAAAACATAACATACATTACACATACATGTGGTGATGTAGTTATCGCTACACAATATAAAAATCGCGTTTATTACAATTTCAGACGGGCTGTTCCTACAATTTATGCTACAGTCGTACGATCTTTAAAACTTACTTTATATACATTTTATCGAGTTCCCCTGCAAAATGTACCTTCAGTATGCAGCTGTAAAACGATTTAAAATTTTATTGAAGCGAAGTCTTTTATTGCTCTCCAATTTATACTTACTTATCGGTCGTCATTGAAAATTTCATGAGTTGCATACAAATGAAGTCACTCGGTCTCACAGTTAAAGTGATAGGGGATGAAAGTTGTAATGAAAGTCGTCATTATTGGCTTGTTATTTAGGAAAATGATCAGAAGCAAAATAACATTGATTTGAGATACTACACACTTAATTGCATCACTATGGTGTTAGAAACACTGCCTTGGATCTTCTTATTTCTTATTTGGATAATAGGATCCAAAGAGTGGACGTTAACGGCAAGCGATCCCCGGGTTCTATTGTCACTATGGGAGTTCCGCAGGGCTCAATTCTTGGCCCTTTTTTATTTATCGTATATATTAATGACCTACCTAGCCTTATAAAGAACATTAATGGAATAGTTTTATTTGCAGATGATACGTCACTTTTATTTAAGCTTAAGCGACAACAGACAGTTACTGACGATGTAAATAATGCTATCGCTAAAATAGTGCATTGGTTTAGCGTTAATAATTTACTTTTAAACGAGAAAAAGACTAAATGTATTAGATTTTTGACACCTAACGTTAAGCAGATAAATACCAATGTATTAGTAAACGGGGCGCAATTGGATCTTGTGGACACCACTGTGTTCTTAGGTATTACTTTGGACTCGAAGCTACAGTAGGGCCACATATAACCAAATTGTCGAAGCGGCTTAGCTCTGCAGCCTACGCGTAAAATCCGTCATTTGACTGATGTAGAAACAGGTCGATTAGTTTATTATAGTTATTTCCATAGTGTAATGTCGTACGGCATTTTGCTGTGGGGAAATGCAGCCGACATTCAGGCTTTATTTGTACTGCAGAAACGAGCCTTTCGAGCAATTTATAACCTAATATGTAGACATTCACTGAGGGATAAATTTAAGGAAATAAGCATAATGACAGTCGCATCTCAATATGTATATGAGAACCTGATTTATGTAAAAAAGAATATTAATCTGTATTCTAAACGCAGCGACGTTCATAACATAAATACTAGAAACAAAGAATTACTAATTATGGGCTAGGCTCCAAAAAAAATGTAAATCATTTAAGTGCCTAAGTATACGTTTTTACAACAAACTCCCAAGCCATGTTAAAGAACTGAGCCTCAATAAATTTAAATAATTGATTAAACAGAAACTCTGTCGAAAAGGCTTCCCTAACGTTATATATTAGTTGGATGACAAAAAGGCTTGGGATTAATTAAGCTACTCCAATGTACACCCAAGCAACAAACCATTTTGTACATACGTGCACTGACTGGACCGGTCCACTCAATCTGTGTAGTTCTTTCCTCAAAATACCATTACAGACACTGATATACATGGTCCTCAAAGATTATGTCCGGATTTTTTTATGCACATTGACATTCATGTATTTTATATAAGTACTATGACATGAGTATTTACTTTGTAAATTATTATAATATTATTTTAATTATTGTGAATGTGAGAACTGAGAACTGTGGCGGTCATTGCTTTTTTGTATTTTTCTCGGTTAGTTTAATCATGATTTGGCAGCTTGAGTAGTTTATGCGGCCTACTCAAATATCCTTTCTTTAGTATTGTTCGTCGAATCGTTGAGCTCCTTAAGTTCTGAGTTGAGCTGCACGATTGCTGACAATTGCGTGCACTGACTGGACAGGTCCACTCAAACTGTGTGGTTCTTTCTTCAAAAGACTTTTTTAGATACCGATCTACATAGCCTTCACATGATCTGACCAATATTTTGTCTGGACTTTAAAAGAGACTGTGACCTATGAGTTTGTTTCGGCCTTTCTTCTCAGAGTAGTCAGATAGGAAACGCCGGCCTCATCTAGTTTAAAAAAAAAATATATGTTTGACGTGTAAAAGTGTTTGTACAAACCTACTTACAGAAATAAAAATGACTTCGTTTCATCATTTCATTTAATTAAAAACTGTTTTTAAACAATTTAAGTTAATTGAAAGTTCAATTGACAAAATCATATTACAGATGTCATATTGTTGCTGCTCGACGAGGTGGGCAAGCTCTTTGAGAGTCATTGCAGACCGCCTCGTCGGGCGGCTGGTGCGGGTGGGGCCGGATTTGGCGGAGAGCCAGTTTGGCTTCCGCAGGGGGCGCTCTACGGTGGACGCCATCATGCGC
Organism: Brachylomia viminalis; assembly: GCA_937001585.2. NCBI lineage: Eukaryota > Metazoa > Arthropoda > Insecta > Lepidoptera > Noctuidae > Brachylomia > Brachylomia viminalis. The sequence goes on along the minus strand of OW443294.2, from coordinate 23,577,516 downwards.
GTGCGGGCCCTCACGACGGGGGATGCTGTGGCCCGGGGTGGGGTCGTCTTGGCGGTGTCTCTAGACATCGCCAATGCCTTCAATACCCTGCCCTGGAGTTGCATCAGGGAGGCACTCCGGTATCACCGGATGCCGACCTACCTCTGTCGTGTGGTCGAGGCCTATTTGACGGACAGGGCCGTCATCTACCCCGGTCACCAGGGAGTATGGAACCGGCAAGAGATGTCGTGCGGTGTCCCACAGGGATCGGTCCTGGGGCCGCATCTGTGGGATATCGGCTACGACTGGGTGCTGCGCGCCGACCTCCCCAGCGGCGTCAGCGTGGTTTGTTACGCTGACGACACGCTAGTCCTGGCGCAGGGAAGGTCGCACCAGGCGGCGGCCGAACTAGCGACACGCGGGGTTGCGACAATCGTCGAGAGGATCCGGCAATTGGGACTCGAGGTGGCCCTGCACAAGTCCGAGGCCATGTGTTTTCATGGTCCTCGGAACACGCCACCGTCGGGTTCCCAAATAACGGTAGGAGGGGTTCACATCGGCGTCGAGTCGACGATGAAGTACCTGGGACTCGTCCTCGACAGCCGGTGGAACTTCGTGGAGCATTTCCGACGTTTGGCTCCCAGACTGGAAAGGGCCGGGGCTGCCTTAAAGCGGCTCCTGCCCAATCTAGGGGGGCCAAACGCCTCCTGCCGGAGGCTCTACGCGGGGGTCGTGCGGTCCATGGCCCTTTACGGGGCACCGGTGTGGGCGCGTTCCTTGAGGCGGCGGCCAGCCCGCTGGTTGAACGCGCCCCAAAGGGTCATGGCCATCCGGCTGGTCCGGGGATACCGTACGGTCTCCGGTGAGGCGGCGAGCCTCCTTGCCGGATTACCGCCATGGGATCTGGAGGCAAAAGTCCTCGCGCACGTTTGGGAGTGGCGCGAGGAGGCGAAACGCCGGGGCGTAGCTCCGCTGCCGCGAGAAATCACGGTACAGCGGACAGAGCTCCGGCGGGATCTCAGGGCGGCATGGAGAGTGCGATTGTCGCAACCCAGCGCTGGGCACGCCACAATTGCGGCGATAAGTCCCCTCTTTGAGGAGTGGCTAGAGAGGCGCCACGGCGTCCTCACCTTCCGCCTGACGCAGGTCCTAACCGGACACGGTTGTTTCGGGAGGTTCCTGTTCCGGATAAGGCGGGAGGAAACGCCCGGGTGTCACCATTGTGTGGATCGCCCGGAGGACACGGTGGAGCATACGGTGGAGGTCTGCCCGGCTTGGGCGGAGCACCGCCGTGTCCTCGTGGAGGCGATTGGCGGTGGCGATCTCTCGCGTCCGGCCTTGGTCCAGGCCATGGTACGGAGCGAGAGGGCTTGGGAAGCCGTCACCTCCTTCTGCGAAGCAGTAATGTTCGCGAAGGAGGAGGCGGAACGCGTGAGGGAGAGGCAAAGTTTGCGCCCTCACGCCCCTAGCCGCCGCAGGAGACGCCCTGGGCGTCGGGAATCGCAGGCCGATTCCCGGCCACCGTAGGCGCGGGCTTGCGAACGGCGAGCAATGGGCAGCTCGCCGTTCGATAAGGACCAGGCCCGGGTCGACGGCGCGTTGTGTTCCACGCGCGCCTCAAAGAGATGTCAGCACCAATGACGGGGTTTGCTAGGACCGATGCCTGCTAGGGTTGCGGAAAAGTCCAAGAGGGTTACCGTGGCCCCTGGCACAGGCAACTGAAGGAACACGGGTGGGTTTTAGTCAGTAAGAGTCTGACACGCCCTCCTGCTCTGCCCAGAGCGGGAGAAGTTATTTGATGATTTCCCACCCACAAAAAAAAAAAAAAAAAAAAAAAAAAGATGTCATATTGTTCTCTCAGATCCGTATTTTAATTCAAGACAGGTCTTACGCTTATTTTTGATACCCGCTAGTTGTGTATCCATATCCATGGCTGTTTGTATCAGTATCTATACCTGCGCCCACAGATTCATCAACTAGGTACCTCAGCAAATGACACGCAAGTTCAAATTCAACATAGCTGTACATATAACAGATTGAACGGTTTCCACATAGTAAAGCTGTCTGTACTTGAACAATTCTTGGAATAGGAGCACTCTGGAATACGGGAATAAATAATACACGTAGTAACGTACGGGCATAAGTATAATGACTGGCTAAAATCCTCGAACAACTGTCCACCTTCAATACCTAAGATCAACAAAGTCAATGTACCCTGTACACTATCGTATTACCACCATACATTACAGTACTGATTATGAATATTTCTTCACCAGGTTGATCCAGATGCTAGCTAACAACCGCGCGACGTACTTCCATCAGAAAGTGTGTCCTCACTGCCAGCGGTTTCCAGGGCTGCAGACGTGGCTCATGAGACCTGCCCGTAACGTCCTCGAGGTAAGAATATTTTTTTTTTGTTTATGGAATCTCGCAGTTGAGACTATCCTGCGGACTCGAAGCCAGAGGCGGTTTTCTGAAATTACTAAGCAACTGCACGCTAAGGGCACCCCTTGTGGGGTACGGGCCTCAGTTTAGGGCGTCGCTGGGGGGAGGACAGCAAGGTGGGACAGGCTGGATCAAGATGACTGATTAGAGAGACTTATTATTACCGGGGGAATTTAAAGGTCCAGGCTCAGCAGCTACGGCGCGGGCTGGCACTTTGTCGAGCAAGGGTCGGGAGGGGGGGCGGGGGGAGCTCAATTATGTCGCGTATTGGGGATTCGCCAGGGACCTCGGCGGTGAGGTCGGAATGACGGTTGGTGTTTTTTGTGCACTGTACTGGTGGCCCTATTGCTCTCCTGTATGATGCTTATGGGATCATCGGTGTCGGTGAGGAATACATTTTGTTAGCAAAGATTTCGTAATTATAGATACACAAGCCGTATGTCCGAAGGGATTTCCCATAGGCAACTTCGCAGGTGCCTTACGGGATACTTTCTCAAACAACGGTGATAATAATAGAGATAACTTTTCTTTATAAACACACAAAAAACAATAAACACTTTTTCTTTCTTTCTTTATAACGCTTCCACGTTTCTTACTTCAGAATTGACGATCTTCCATACATACTATTTAACCCCTTTAGGGGATGAATTTTCAAAAACAACGGCATACCCTTTTCTTTGCATAATAAGCTGTTTGCCTTTTAGTCTATGCTGAATAAAATATGTATTTGTCTTCTTCTATTTCATAACTCCAAGCGTTTATTGGGTCACTTTGATACACTGATTGCGGTTCAACGCAGCTGTCGTTTCTGAACAATAAATAAATATATATTTGATGTAATTTTCTTCACCTCTATGAAAACCGAAAACTTTAAAATACGGTTTGTTAGTGACTTGGCCCACATATCCTAGCGTTTAGCGCTAATAACAGTTAAAACATAATTCTGTCTCTGTCATCTTCAAACTATTGAAAGAAACAAAGCGATGTTTCAAATTCGTTGAGCGGTAAACGCATTTAGTGATTTGTGGTGCAAGTGGACTTTAGTGCCAATTTCACCAATGAAACGGAACGCAATCAGCACATTTAAACTGTCAATATTCTACAGCAATGATGATACTGACTGCTCTTGAACGTGGTTTGGATGTGCTGATCATGTTCCGTTTCATTGGTGAAATCCACCCTTATTCAGTTAGAATTGCTCACAGACGTTAACTTTTAACTAGTTATAATTCACTTACATTTACGTTCGTTTGGGGATATTTTTGTGAATAATTTTTAGGTTTTAGGAGCTTTTAAGGTTCGTTTATTTTTTAGAGCATACATCTTTGCAACAATGTGTCAGCTTTAATCTATTTCTTTTAAAGGATTTAATAATTGCATTATGTCCTTTGTGGTTAAAGATGCTACTTTGACCCTGCGTTTATACATAAACACCGGTTTTTATACTTCTTTTTGATAAGTCTTGTAAAAGGCTTGTCAAACACAGGTCGTGTAAACATGTATGGTCGTTGTTTTGGACATGCATTATCAGCTTATAATGTTCCCACTGCTGGGACACAGGCCTCCTCTCTGAGAGAGGGAGTGGGCCATAATCCACCACGCGGGCCCAGTGCGGGGTGGTGGATGTCACGTATCTTAGAATTTTTGGTTCTAGAATATTTCCTCACGATGTTTTCCTTTACCGTTTTGAGAGCAGTTACTATGGGACAAATATGAAATCGCGAAAAAAAATAAGCTGTTCCCTTCATTTATGTTTGCAGAACTCGTCAAAATGTAGGGACCAGCAGATTTTTTTTTCTCGATTTCATATTTGGTCCCATAGTAAGAGTTGTTCATAATGATGAGTACTCGTACAATGACCCCTTAAGAGGTTGATGGAACACCATCAACCTCTTAAGGGGTCATTGTACTATACTTATTGGATTACTACTACTTACTGGATTACTTACTATATTGGATTATTTATATACTATAAAGGGTTATTGGTAAAACATTACCAATAACCCTTTATAGTATATAAATAGATATATAAAGTAAAGTGCCTGCCTGGGTTCGAACTCACGACCTACAACTTGTAAGTCGAGGCCGATACCACAGGGCCACCATAACTCAGTTTCAGACATGCATAGTTAACAATTTGGTAACTTTTCTTGCGAGTTTTGTATACAACTAGTCTTTACAACATGTTTTAGGTGTAAATAATAATCGAAAATGGCAGGTAATATAGCATTTTATAACTCGGTGTATACGCGGGGTTAGGTACAAAATAAGTTCGAAGCTTACCATCCTGTCTTTGGGTAGTGGATATCATATTGCAATCATTACTGTCAGCCTTGTTCCACCCACTGCTGTAAAGTAGACTGCTGTGGAGTATAGGCCTACTCCCTTTTGTGTCATGCTTACCTGGTCTGTGCGAGTCTTATCCAGGATTTTCCTGCGATCTTCTATAGGTCGTCTAACCACCTGGCCCTTGGTCTGCCATATCATACTGTAATCGTTGCAAATTATTGCTGTTAGTAAGGCAGATGACACACCAAAGGTAGGCACATGAGCGTGATGCTTTATCAAATCTCATAGCTATTAACAGTCTGCGGTGGATGCACACTTTCGGATGAAGGACCGAAATGTCTCCACGTGCAGTCAAGCTCTTGTTAAGTGGATTTTCGTTACATAGATGTATATGCAGCCTTAGTTAGACTCATCTTCGGAACGTCAGATTAGTCGTCTAGTATTAGATTTAGTTATAACTTAGTAACTTACTAGTCCCAATTATTAAAGGATCATCCTTCAGATCAATTACATAGGACAATATAAGGTTTAGTGTTCAAAGTTGCAAGGTAAATACAGTTAAATATAATATGAAATATTGTTACGTAAGCCAGAATGTATCAAGATATTACAAAATATGTTGTGGATATGCTGTCAAATGTGAGCCCTGTCCCAAGTATTAAGAGCGTTTATACCTTATGAGTGGCAACGTTGCAATTTAGTGTCATATTTCGTGGTTTTCAATTTTTATCATTTAATTGGAGCTATTATATTTTAAAAATCTGTTTAATTAGCTTTTTAGAATTACGTGAAAGTGTTTATAAAGTAAGTAACCGTAATGCTTACAGTTATTTTACAATGAAAATAACGCCCCGCAAGTTTCCAATGTATTATTTGCATATAAATAGAACTGTAAACGCAACGATTTCTTACCTTTTACACAGTTTTCACATAATTCTAAAAAGTTAATTAAACAGATTTTTAAAATATAGCTCCGATTAAATGATAAAAATTGAAAACCACGAAATATGACACTAAATTGCGACGTTGCCACTCATAAGGTATAAACGCTCTTAACGGATCGTTCTTCAGACCAATTGCGTAGGAAAATATTGTTTATAGTGTTGGCAGTTTGAAGGTCTAGAAAGTTAAACAAAGAATGAAATATGCTTACGTAAGCCAAAATGTATCAAGATATTACAAAATATGTGTATGCTGCCAAAAATCCATTACCCTGCCATTGATGGAAGGATATGATGGATGCTTAGATGTATTTAGTAGACAGAAATATATTTACTTTGGAGAGAAATGTTGATGCGAAGGATATTTTGTAGGTTAAATATTAGGATCACCGAAGTATTTACTTACGTTTTGAAGTACCTACCCTAAGTATTATTTATAGTATTTGAGAGGTTCCCTAGTGTTACGTATCTCACTTTAGACAAAGAAAACGTTATTGATTCAGACGTCCCTGAACTATGTAACTTCACCACAAAACGAAGTAGAAGATTCAAATAATCTGCTTCGCGACAGTATAACAGAGCTTGTAAAAACATCAGCATCTTTAACATAAAACACAGATATCTCAAGTAAAAGTGTCAGATGCAGGGAAGAAATCTTGCAAAACACTTCGTCCGTCCCATTATGGACACTATTATTTCCTCCTAAAGATAATCTTGTGCATGGAATTGACTTTGACAGACGGATGGCGTTGTCTGTTGACATTTTGTGGAAATCAACGCGCTAAAGTTACGACTGAAATACGTCAGCTTCGTAAAAACGTGATGTTTCAGTCCCATTTCCTATAACTAAGTTGTATTCATGATTTCAACGATTATTATTCTGTAAATGCATATTCGATACTGACGCGAATTTTATTTTAATCAATATACAAGCTGATAGTGAGCTACATAAAGCATAAAACGTAAGGAAACGTCAGATCATCTGCATTAAAGGAGCTTCTGCATAGTTCAGGATTGGATAAAGTCCTTTACAAGTTGAGACTTTAACTGTATAGTTAATTGTTTTTTATGACATTGATTTACATTCTGTCATTACTTTAACTCACACACTGACATATTACTTGTTTACATAATTTGGGAAATCGTATACTTTTACAATGTTTGTAAATATGTGAACACAATGTATCTATCACTTAATTAACTTATTTATCATTGCTACGTTTATTAAATTCTTTTTACCTATTGTGGTAGGGTAATTTTTATTATAGGTGCATCGTCTTCACATATAATTATATAATTAATGTATACAAAATATTGTAACACATTTAAAAGAGTAACGGTGGAGTTTCTTGCCCATTCTTCTCCATACGAAACTACCTTTTGGAAGGGGCGACTAGAATCAATTCTATTTAAATGTAAATGTTGACGTTCAAAAGTGCCTTTTATGTGCCTATTTGAAATAAATGCTTTGACTTTGACTTTGAGAGTGGTACTCATTGCGGTAGGAGAGAGATCGACTAAGGTCCCCTATTAGTACAGAAGAGTACTCCCACGTGTTTCTGCGAAGAAAATTCTTTATGTATTGTATAAACTAGGGACTGCGGGAAACTTGTTCTTTGTAGTGCATGCAGCTGCATTTGGTAAAGGCATTTCTTGAGAGAATGTTTCGTAAGTAAGAGTAGAATGAAAAGCTAAGTAAACATGCTTAGAATACTTCTGCCACAGTTCGAATTAATGATACAACATTCGTCTAGTTACCTGATTACTCTGGCCCAGTAAGTAGCTACGTTGATTGTGGCTTCAGTAGTGTTCTAGGAGGTATGCTTATTATCAACAATTCTTTTTACGCTTAGCGGTGGTTCGAATGTGTTTTGAGTTTTCGGTTCAGTTTGAACCGAGTTACACGTCTTAAAATCTTTAGTCAATATGTTTTAAATTGCCATCCGTGCATTTAGCTGATCCTCCGCAGCACATAATAACCAGAGATCGGATATTCAAATGCGCATTTGCCTAAAGTTAATTTTTAGCTACGCATGGAAACGGCTTCTTAAAATATTTTTTTGTAAAAATATCCCGGGATGCTAGGAACACCGGGAATGCATAACTAATCGGATGTAGTATGAAAGCGACTTCTAAAACATATTAAAAAAACCCGGGTTTCTTGGATTGCATACTTATTCAGATGCATGTTTATTTAAAATTTCACTAAGCACAATAATTTTTAACAAGTGGTTTCAATAAACCTAAGTAGCATGAAATATTCTAAATATTTGTAGTCCCTTATCTTAACTTGACGTTGTTTGCTATGGTAGTTTGGTATCTACCTACCTACTTTTCAATATTAGGTATGTAGATATGCATCCGATTTTATAGTCAGAAAAAAAAAAACAAAAACTTGTCGATTCCGGAATCGCGGTATTTTTACGATCGATACAAAAGTGCATTCCATATGAGCCAACTTTTGAAAGTAAGTAAATAAACATCCGATCCTATAATTAGAAAAAAACCTAAATTTGTCGATCCCGGAACTGCGGGATTTTTTCGATACAAAAGCGCATTCCATATTAGCCAACATCTCAACTTTAGGTAAATATGCATGCAAATATCTGATCTGTAATAATAACCGAAAACCAAACCTAATATCCGTACCAATTCTCGCTAACCCACTCCGGACATCAATCAACGCGGCATGAATCTCAATTCATGCTGAAACTGTCAGACCGTAGTCACCAGTCAATCAAATCCCACTTCCAATGGGGTTGCAACTAATTCTACGCCTCCCAATCTGGCTCCATCGTGGCGGTTCAATCTTATTGAGTGACAGCCATAGCACTAAATAGATAAGTACAGAGGGCCAGTTTCATACAGCCAGCGAAAACGCACGCACAAGCACTTGCGACCGCATTGGTATGTAAAGTTGGGCATACACTAGCAGTTTTTTAAGATTTTAATGCCGGCTCTAATTGTCGGAGGTAGTGGAGCAATTAGTGGAGCGATATGGGGCAACTTAATAAAGTGATTGCTTCATATCGCTCAATATATGGTATGGCAGTATCTCTTGCAATAATTGCTACAGTGTTTGCATCGAGCAATATGGAGCTTATGTCCATATAGAGGGTGGTAACCTGGTGGTAACCAGGAATTCAGCAAATGATTCTAGACCCCCTTTTTCTTTAAGGATGGGAAGTCATCAATTAACTTCTCCCGCTCTGGGCGGAGCGGGAGGGCGTGTCAGACTCTTACTGGCTAAAACCCACTCGTGTTCAGTCAGCTGCCTGTGCCAGGGGCCACGGTAACCCTTTCGGACTTTTCCGCAACCCTGGCAGGCATCGGCCCTAGCGGACCCCGTCGTTGTTGCTGACATCTCTGCGCGCGTGGAAAATAACGCGCCGTCAACTCGGGCCTGGTCCTTATCGGACGACGAGCTACCCATTGCTCGCCGTCCGCAAGCCCGCGCCTAAGGTGGCCGGTAATCGGCCTGGGATTCCCGACGCCCAGGGCGTCTCCTGCGGCGACTAGGAGCGTGCGAATTGTGCCTCTTCCTCACGCGTTCTACCTCCTCCTTCGCGAGCATTACTGCTTCGCAGAAGGAGGTGATGGCTTCCCATGCCCTCTCGCTCCGTACCATGGCCTGGACCTGGGCCGGACGCGAGAGATCGCCACCGCCAATCACCTTCACGAGGACACGGCGGTGCTCCGCCCAAGCCGAGCAGACCTCCAGCGTATGCTCCACCGTGTCCTCCGGGCGATCCACACAATGGTGACATCCGGGATTCTAGACCCCTAGAGTTGAAAATTACCGTAGGTTATATATATTTTTTTTTATAAGTGTTTCAACGCGACTGTTCAGAATCATGTACGGAATCCATGGTGACAGGTTGTGCGTCAATGTCCGTGCCACCTATATATGGACATAAGCTCCATATTGCTCGATTTCAATATTGTGACACCTGTATGCAATGGTTACCGACAGTAAAAAAATGCAAAAAACACATTGCCCATAAATCAGCAGCTTAAAAGTTTGATATTTCCTCCGTATACAGGGTGGAATTTTTGAAGCGTACCTGGAGGAAAAGTACTCTAAATACTGAAGACAGCAAAAACTCAAAGGAAATATTCCTTTATTCTTAAAAAGAAGCAAATCTACATTTAGAGTACATTCCCTCCAGGTACGCTTCGAAAATTCCAACCAGTATGTACATACTGGTTGGAATTTTCGCGTCTATGAGCGTACGGGTTTTATCTCGTTGTATGGAGCCGGTCTTCTGTACCAATCTATTCTGTGGACATAGTACTAACACACTTACCGCCCTCCCCGCTCACCTTACCCTTCTCATGGCGCGTCCTCCGTACTAATTGCCAACTAATTATCGAGAGCTGCGCGTCCTAACCGTACCACTTTACCGTATTAGAGCGCTAACAACCGGCTATAACTGGTTAGGTCCTAATTTGTTCTGTGGCAGTTATTGGGATAGTGTTTATAAGCCGTTTTGAACTTGTGTTGGGGACTAATGGGCTGGTTAACTTTACTGTTTAGCCGTTACTTTTATGAGCGGTTGTCCATCTGATAAATGAGCTACTCATACTTTCTCCTCAATTTCAACGCAACTACAATAAACATTTAAATAAGTGACTTGAATTGCTAGCTGAACGGTCTTTTGAGGAAAAACCATACAGATTGAGCGGACCTGTCCAGTCAGTGCACGCATTTGTCAGTAATCTTGCCGCTCAACTGAGAACTGAAGGAGCACAACGATTCGACGAACAATACCAAAGAAAGGACATTTGGGTAGGCCGCATAAATTACTCAAGCTGCCAGATCGTGAAACTAACTAAGAACAAAAATAAAAAAAAGTAATAAACCACATAATCTTTACATTCACAATAATTAAAAAACATATAATACATTACAAAGTAAATACTCATGTCATTGTATGTATAAAATTCATCAATGTCAATGTGTATATAAAAGTTCGAACATAATCTTTGAGGACCATGTAGATTAGTATCTGAAATGGTCTTCTGAGGAAAGAACCACGCAGATTAAGAGGACCTGTCCAGTCAGTGCACGCATTTGTCAGTAACCGTGCAGCTCAACTCAGAACTTTAGGCATTAATAATATAATATTAATATTCTTGGCTTGTGATTAAGTAGGTACTCAAATCTTTTGATTTCTACTCTGTCGTAATACTATCAAGCCTTTTTCCAATTCGTCTTAGTTCAGTTGGAGCACAGAGCAAGTTTCTGGAATAACCCCGATTTAATTTTGCTAAGCTTCCTCTGAGCGTCGTCTTTTACTCAATAACATTGTAAAAGCCATTTGTCTTTTAGAAAACTTATGTGAAAACTTCTTGCACTTGTTTTTTGTTGAACGCGAAGACAAACTCATTGCTGTTCAGTAACTTGTCTAGGAAGAATGTTGATAGGATTTTGAGTATCTCTATGTAGTCTATATTTTTTTTTTACGGTGGGAAATCATCAAATAACTTTCCCGCTCTGGGCGGAGCGGGAGGCCGTGTTAGACTCTTACTGACTAAAACCCACCCGTGTTCCTTCAGTTGGCTCTGCCAGGTACCACGGTATCCCTCTCGGACTTTCCCGCAACCCTGGCAGGCATCGGCCCTAGCGGACCCCGTCATTGATGCTGACATCTCTTTCAGGCATCTCTATGTAGTCTGTGATTGGATTATAGGTAAACAAGAACGGTATTATTACAAAACAAGGTTTTTCTTTAGACATGGTTTAAACCATGAAGCCTGTTTTTGAAATACGAACCTAACAGAAATCGAAATACAGTTTGTTTTACAAAACTGACAACTTAGTCCGGACTTAGGCTGTAAATTTTGCACTAAGAACTTTACTAAAGTCAGCATAAGGTTCGAAACACAAAAACTAGCTTCGGAGGGTTAGGATCGGGGTTAAGTTACATTGTGTATGTAATAAGACGGGAAAGGTTTATGTATTTTTACATATTTAAGTTGTCTGAAGTTTTCAGTTACAACTGTTTAGTTTCGGGTAAGTTATGATTGTGTTGTGTTATTTGATTCAGGTTAGTGTGTTATAAGGATCAGCGATTTGACATCATGTTGAGTGTGAGAGTGACCGCCATATTTCGTTTTTTGTGACGTCATAAGATATAACATGAGTCTAACGACATCTTTTTCGTAAAAATCGGTTCAACAGTAGGGCTGTTTGAGGTGACAAATTATCTCACATAGGTACATAATACAGTTTATTAAATTCTATGACAGTAAACAAATTCAAATGTTTTTCTCCTTATCTTTTCTACCTACAAAAAGAAAGGATCCGATCATTTTAGTATGGTAAAAAGACGTTTATATGTTCACGATACCTGCAAACTGACAAGGGAAAACAGGACTCGTACCAATTTTACAAATTGACAACCGTCAGAGGTCAGAGCAATCGTTTGCGACACGTTGTGAAACCGTCGGAATATATTCCATTCATACGTTTCCATTGAATTTATTCTTGGTTCGACGAAGCTATGAATTTGTTTAGAAATATAGCTGTATTACGCAGGGTTTGCGTAAGTAGGTATGTAGGCTTTAGGTTGGTATGTAATTCTGAAATAATTTGCTTATGTTAGAACCTAATTGCTTTTCGATGAAGCGAGTAGTGGGCATGTTGTGTGAAATATTGAACAATAATTACTTAATACATTTTAGTGTCTAAAAGTAATGCGTTGCCAATTTATCGGGTTTCTAAGGGTCAAATTAAATGAGCTATCAAAACTCTGCAGACGGGATGGGTACCTATCGATATGCATGCAAAGCGGGCAGGGCAAAGGTAGATTTTAGGGATTTTGGACGTAGGTTATTTTACGTTAGTTCTTTTAATTTTAAATATCTCAAAACGTAACCCAAAATGATAGATTGTAGAAAGATTTCTACGACGCGATGTCAAAATTCAAGAAAAAACTGACTTTTTTTAAGAAAGTGATTTGTCTTCTCTTCGTAGAGTAGAGATCGCGCCGTCCAGCAAGGGCCTGGTCCTGATCGGACGGTGAGCTACCCATTACTCACCGCCCGCAGGCCCGCGCCTACGGTGGCCGGGAGTCGTTACGCGGCTCCCGACGCCCGGAGCGTCCACCGCGGCGGCTTGGACGGGAGACTCTCTCCCACTCCCGTCCCGCCACCTCCTTCGCTAGCATGACTGCTTCGCAGAAGGAGGCGACTGCCTCCCACTGCCTCTCGCCCCTGACCATGGCTTGAACCAGGGCCGGGCGTGAGAGGTCGCCGCCGCTGCCGATCGCCTCTACGAGGACACGGCGGTGCTCCGCCCATGCAGGGCAGGCCCCCACCGTATGCTCCACCGTGTCCTCGGGGCGATCATCGCAGTGGTGACACCCGGACGTTTCCTCCCGCCTGATGATGTGCAGGAACCTCCCGAAACATCCGTGTCCGGTGAGGACCTGCGTCAGGCGGTAGGTGAGGACGCCGTGACGCCTCTCTAGCCACTCCTCAAAGAAGGGTCTTACCGCCGCTATCATGGCGTGCCCTGCGCTGGGTTGTGACAGTCGCTCTTTCCACGCCGCCATGAGATCGCGCCGGAGCTGAGGTCCGTCCGCTCCGCCGCGATTTGCCGCGGAAGCGGGGTTTCCCCCCGGCGTAGTGCCTCCGCGCGCCAAGGCGCTTTACCTTGTGTATTTTTTTTTGGTGTAAACGGTAAAGGAAAACATCGTGAGGAAGCCTATGTCCTAGAACCAAAAATTCGAAAACATGTGACGTGACATCCATCAACTCGCATTGGGCCCGTGTGGCGGATTAGGGCCCATTCGCTCTTACAGAGATAAGGCCTGTGTCCCAGCAGTGGGAACGCTTATAGGGTGATTATGCATAATTAATAATAATAAACCCTTTATTCAGAATATTTGTGTTGATGTTTGTGGTATATAGAAGTTTACTAGTAACCTCAACAATAATGTCTTAGTTCACGTGTCCTATGGTAAAGGCCACCTATAAGAACTTCTACGGTTTATCTCGCAATTCTTCCCCAATTTGGACCCGCTGTGAGTCTTTATTCGACTGCATTATTAAAATGTTGTTATAATTCTCATCTACTTAACCGATTGAATGCCGTAATGACGGACACAATTAAAAAGGCATTGTGCCTCGCGTGGGTCTACGTTCGATACGAGGTACGAAGGCTTAACAAAAATCCTGAATTCACTGTCAGACAACGCTCAAACGCTTATAAAAAAAACTAGCTTATAGACGCAGCTAAAAGCTTGAAATTGTTCACAGGAGTACCTCATAATTGTGTATAACGAAGGTGCTTGCTATGAAACGAATGGCTAACATCTTATCTAAAGAACAGGGAACAATTAGTAGAAATAGAATAAATACTTCGACCATAAAAATAACGAAATTAAAAAGATCCGATCACATAATAAAGCAATTAACGCCTCAATTCCTCAAGGAAGCGTCATAGGGTGCCTTTTATTTTTAATATACATTAATGACATACCTAAGATCATAGAAGGGCCATGTGTCTTATTCGCAGACGATATATCCATACTAGTCTCATGCCAAGACAATGTAAATATAGAAGAAACTCTCGCTTCTATTCTTACTAAAACATGCAATTGGGTGAATGAACACAACCTCGAGATAAATGACTCCAAAACCAAATTAATTACTTTCCACCCTTGTCAAAAAACTCCTTTAACTTTAGACTTCACATTCAACGACTCAAAATTAGAAATAGTTAACGAATTTACTTTACTCGGACTAGTGATAGACACACACGATAATTGGAAATCACACATACAGAAAACTCACTCAAGGATATCAAAGTTCTCATACGCCCTCCGTGAAATAAAAAAGACCACCAATTTACAGACAGCTCTCACCACCTACTATGCTTATGCCTATGCATAGCTTAGCTACTTATGGTGTTAGGTACTCTTTGGGGAAACAGCACAGATGCACAAACACTGTTCACCCTGCAAAAGAAATTGGTCAGAATCCTGGTGAACATTGAGCAAACCGATAGTTGTAAACCTTACTTCCAAAAACATAACATTTTAACCCTTCCCTGTATATACATTCTAGAAACATGCAAATTTGTGCGTAAACATCAAGAATTTTACTCCAAACGTGAAGACGCGTAACAAGTCACGCTATTTACTTAGACACCGATCTAGGCTAAACATACCAAGTTCTCGACTAAAAATGCACTCTAAAAGTCCCTAAGTAATGTCCATCAAAGTATATAACAAACTACCCGCATCAATAAAAAAAGAAGAAAAAATTCACATATTTAAAAAAAAAACTTAGACAATTTTTAATTAATAAAAGCTACTATTCGCTTAATGAATATCTAAATGATAGACTTATAAAGTCATAATTTTAGTACCTAGACGAAAATTTAAAAACAACACATCTCTCTTATAAATACCTATTTACTTATATTTTATACTGTTAACTTTTCTTAGAAAGTACCTACCTACTATTTTATAATTATAAATTAAAAGTGCTTCCTCTCTCCTAACTCACTTATTTTGCTGTGCCCGACAGGGTCCATGTGATCTAATTTTAAGTTTACCACCTAAGTTTACATGTGTAATGCAATAAAGTATTGAGTATTGAAAGGATTTCTGAAAATTCATCATCTAAAGCGGTTAAATAGGGGATGGAAGTTCGAAATTTGTGCCGATTGGAAATTTAATCGTGTATGGCTTGTAATCCCAATATAAAGACTTACATGTAACAGTTTCTTCCAATCAACGGGTCATGAGATGAGGGTCTAATTGAAGGCATTGTTTCAGCCAATGATAATAGCGAAGCGGGAATACCCTTATCACCGATGGGAGCCGCTCTACTTCGGCACCAACAAGGAACCCTGGTACAGTGAAACTCTATTCTGGGAAGGACTCCAGGACAAAATGACACAGGTAACTTAATGCCCCATAGACCTTAGGTAATGGTTTTTTAAAAGGTCTTCAACGGGCATTTATTATACAGGGTTCTTGGTAAAACACCATCAACCTCTTAAGGGGTCTTGTACTCATCATTATGAACAACTTTAACTGCTGATTTTTTTTTTCGCAATTTCATAATTGGTCCCATAGTAAAAGTTGTTCATAATGATGAGTACAATGACCCCTTAAGAGGTTGATGGTGTTTTACCAATAACCCTGTATAAAAATATGGACTGGTTTTTTAAATTAACTCTTACTGTCCCACTCCTGGGTAAAGATCTCCCCCATACTTCGCCATTCATCTTTGCCTGCTGCCTTTTCCGACCAATTAGTCAATAAAGAGTTTAGGCCGTCGCGCTAGCTGTTCTTAGGCCTGTCTCGGTGATGACGCCCGTCTTTAGGCACCCACTGCGTGACTACCTTGGCCCATTTGTCCTGATGCATCCTGTACGTACGTCCCGCCCGGTCCCATTTCAGCCTCGCTGTCTTATCGCCAACATCGACGATGCCTATCTTCGAGCCTATAACTGTGTTGCGAATTCGATCCGTTAGTTTTATTTTCAAAATGCTACGCTCCATCGCTCTTTGGAAAACCTTAAGTATGGACTTCTGACCCTCGGTCAAAAACCAAGTCTAGCGCTATAGGTTAGGATAGGCAGGACACACATGTAGACATGCTTACGCTTTAGAGATATTGGAAGGTCACCCCTTCATTAGCGCCTTCAAAGATCAGTAGCTTCTCCAGGCATTTTCGACGCGGCGTTTAATTTCTTTGTCCTACCTGTTACTAGCTGGTCCAGGTAGATATATTCGTCAACATAATGGATTTCTTGCCTATCGACCTCGATTTCATGTTTATCGGCATTGGTCATGCCTTTAGTCTTTGACCAATTTATCGTCAATCCAACCTCAAGGCTTGCAGTGCTCAGTTCTTGGAGCATTTGTTGTAGTTGATCTGCAGAAGAAGCAAAAAGAACGATATAGTCTGCGAAATGGAGGTTTGATAGCATTTTGCTACCATCTCGGATACCCTGCAGTGTCAGTTTAAATATCTCCTCCAGCGTAGCAGTAAAAAGTTTAGCAGAGAGCGAATCACACTGTTTTACTCCTTTGCTAAAATTATTTTGGTGTCAAGCCACTTTAGAAATCATTTAGGTTTCTTCCCAAGGAGCTGCCCTTTTTATAATATAATTGAAAACTTCAAAAAAGTAGTGCTACAATTTGTATAAGGAACAAAAAGCTATGAATTTTGTTTGTACAAAAGAAGAAAGGAATGAAAATGAGAAATCGTGCCGCAGTGGAACTATCAAGTAGTTCCACTGCGGCACGAAAAGTCTGTCTGTCCGTCCGACCATCTATCTGTCACATGGCTGTATCTTTATTATATATCTATAACTGTATTAGGTAGTTGTAATTTTCACAGAAAACGTGTTACTATGGCTTCTATCGTAACTAAATGTAAAAAGTAGATTAACTAGTACAGTTTTAATGATACGGAAATGTCTATGTTTTGTACAAGATGCTGGAGATGTGCCTCCAAGAATACCGCATGGTGGTCCTCGACGGGGGCTTCCTCTCTCACGCAGCCAGCCCCAAACCCAAGCATCGTATGAGAAGGGCTCAGGTCATAAACACCAACAACTACGTGAAGATAATCAAGTGGTTCAAAGAGAAGTATGAAGAACGACAGGAGTGTAGAATACTGTGGGGCTGTGAATACTATTCGAAGAAAAAGTAACCCTGAAATTATGCGTCTAAAATGCAGTTTTGAGTTCCCCAAGGCGTTATGATTGACCCTTTGTTTTTGGATGCGTAAAGTTGATAGCGCGTACAACAGAAGATAGTTATAACATTATTAATCTAATGTTTACAGAAACTCGCACTTGATATGGCACTAGATATGCAGTTCGAATGCTTTACGAGTAAATTGCACGTTTACAAGCCATCTACGTGGTCCATTTACGATGATTTGTAGTATTTTGCATCCTTGTTTTTCATACACGGTGAACTGTAATAAGATTTATTGCTTATATGACGTGATAGTACGACCTATGTGCTACAAATTAGCACGACATTTGTTCTAGTGCAAGTAGATAGGGAAAATGCGAATTTTAGGTTGTTGTGAAAAATATCCAAAAGTACCAGCTAATCTTTATAAAAATTACAATAGAAATTCAGACATTAGGTACCTAATCAAAACTGTTGAATTTGTTATTTTGGTGATAATCCTAACACAGTAACTTAACTGATTTTAGATGCATTTTGTTTCGTATGAGTCTCTGGCTTTTGGTTTTAAAGAAAAGATAGAGAGAAAATATTTTTTTTTTGTTATTATTTACTGTAATTTGTATAACGTGCGTTTTATTTGTGCAGAATGAATAATTTTTATTAACACTTATATGTTTCAAAACTAAACACACTCCCATTGCATTGCATTTTCTCGATAACTGACTGGACTTGTGCAATCACTTCTTCCAAGTAATGCGTCGAATTAAACACCGCTCTGTATGAGTAGATGAAATTCAGAGCTGAGAGCTCTTGAATAGTGAAATCAAAGATCTAACTTCCGCGACCATGCAAATGTAAGCATCGTAATGTTGATATTACACAAAGTATACAATAATACTCGTAGTTTGAATATAGTTATACAGAATTTGGACCATGTCAAAATAACGGTGGTACAACGATATTTGAATGGACTTCAAATTTAATTTCAAATGTTTATCAGGAAGGAAATCAATGCAGTTTTTGATTGAGTATTCAAAGCCTATTCAGGACTTCGTTTTATGAGATATTCTTTAGATACAGGGTGGCTGGGACATCGGCGCGCATCCTGTTAGCATGGATTCAGTACATGATACTGAACACCCCTGCCTTGAATCTGTCATCGGTTATAAAAAAAAAAATGCTGCTCCATACATTTTGACCGCGCAGGTATTGCAGTTTTCTATTAAACCGCAGTTTTTTTTTGATGACCATCGAAAAATTTATTTTCTTCGGGGTCTAGAATCTTGAGCCATGAATTCAATGGTTACAGTTTGGGCGTCGATGCTGTCACCCTGTATACAATTACGGTTAGGGTTACTGGTATGCTAATTGAGGAATGTCTTGTTCAATAATGCTAGCAATGTTCAGTTTCCTTCAAGGTCATTGTAAGAGTGTTGTTTTTCCTCAAAAAATTTCCTCTAGATTCTAGATTATTGTAGATATACTAATCCAGTAATATTTATTGATGGAATTGTAATGTAAACAAGATTCATCATCTGCCTAACCTTTTCCCAACAACGTTGCGGTCGGCTTACAGTCTTACCAGATGCAGCTGAATACCAGTATTTTACATGGAGTGACTGACTATCTGACCTCCACAACCCAGTTACTGGGTAACACGATACCTCTTGGTGAGACTGGCCAATGTAAACATAAGTAAATTCAAAAACCTTCCGCTCAGCAATCTTTCACAACTAGCACGCCAGTAGAAATGTAAATTAGGATTGCAATGAACGAATGTCTCCTAAATGTACCTTGTAAACCACTTGACGTTACTACACATTGTTAAACATTCTGAAATATATATATAACTACAGGGTTACTTGTAATTCGACGTAGATGCCAAAATGCAACAAATTGAACCGAACCCCCCATAAGTGTGACCGACATTCAATAGTTTTAATTATTTTGTTGACTTAAGTACTTTTAATTATGGTCATAGCTTAATTGTAGTGCCAACTATAATTTAATTTTTTAATGGTAGGTATCCATTAAATATGTAGTTTTTTTTTGTTATTGGAATTAAATGTAAAATTTTGGGTAAACATCAAAAAAACCCTTAAAATTCAAATATCTCGAAAACTATGGAATTTCGGCCACACATGGGGGGTTCAATTTGTTGAATTTTGGCCCCTCTATCAGCTCCTGACGGATATACGTCAAATAACAAGTAACCCTGTTTAAATGAAATATTTGTTAGCGGTTTTATGTAAATACGACTTACTTCTTAGACATGGCCAGGAATTAACAATAGGCTTGTGATAAAATGTTTTACGTCTCTGGAATTGTTTGAATTTTACAGGTTTTTATGTATTTTATCGATGTTCGACACAGATTATGATAATTTATAATAAATCTAGTTATTGCTTTGTATTAGGATAATTTAAAGTGAAACCCCGACGTAGAGCTATGATGGACCCCTACCGTCTTATTACAAAACACGATCTAACTTTAGCCCCAACCTACACATTCGATTTAGTTTTTGTATTTGGAACTTTATGCCGACTTTAGTAAAGTTCTTAATACAAAATTGACAATCTAAGACCGGACTAAGTTGACAGTTTTGTAAAAGGAACTGTATTTCGATTTCAGTTAGGTTCTTATTTCAAAAACAGGCTCGATGGTTTAAACCATGTCAAAAGAAAAACCTTGTTTTGTAATAAGACCGAAAGTGTATATATCGAGGTCTTCTTATGTGTAAAGTTTCGTCCCAATAAAGATTTTAATATATTAGATGCAATCCTTGTGTTTTTTTGCCCTGAAAACTGTTTGTACCTTTCCTACATAACATCACGCCTGTGTTCCCAGAAGGATAGGCAGAGGTGTACCTATAGTACACCCACATTTCGCACAGGTATTATTCAAGCCTCGTTTACGGAGACGCGAGGCGTTGCGCGTCGCGTTGGACGGCGCGGCCTGCACTAAATTCAAACATATGGCGTTGTATGAGAGCGTTTACGGTGAATCGATTTTACACGCGTTTGCTTGATATGCATGCGGAGCCCGCGGATGTCATCATCGCGTCCAACGCGACGTTTATCGCGGGGGCCACGCCGCGTTGCGGCCAGCTATTCCTGCAATTTTCTGTTCACTGTAAATCGTAGCGACACCCGCGGCGGGCTCCGCGTGGTCGCACGCGCCTATACACGAACAAACGGTGATACCCGCCACTGCGCCCGTAGCGGGGCCCGCGGCGGATACTTCTGCCAGTCTTGTTTGGAAATCGCACAACATAGACGTGAGCCACCGTCAGCAATGGAGTACGATATAATCGACATTTTGTTAGAAGGTAATTCTATGTAAAAAAGTGAATAATTTAATATAAGAAGTGGCCCAGAACCCAATACAGCAACCGAACATGACAAGAGAAATAGGTTATGAGTTTATGACGTATTTCATGGTTATACACATGGATATCTACTACAACATTTAATTATAATATGGTAAACGAAATACCATATCGTATCGCTACTTCTAACAGCAATATATGTCCCGAAGAAAAGTTACTGCTGACGTTACGGTAAGAAAACATGTTTAGTTTTTTAAATCTATTAATTAACATTATTAATTAATTTATTTTATACATTTATTTATGTAATACTTTATTGTATACCAGAAAAAAATACTATTGACACTACAAAACATACATTTCGCTTTCTGCGTTCTCTTCCAGGTAACCGTATTATCACACGTTAATATTCAACTATTTACCAAATTTATTAAACTATGTAATAATATTAATTTGGCAAAAATATTACGTTAAAAGTTCACTGTAGAGACATTTCACTTTAACCTGTGGCTGTTTTCAGCTTCTAAAGAAGGATTAGGGTACTAGTATTTGACTTGAGGTAGAAGGTAACATGCTCGACAAACTAACACTACTATGCGAATCAGATGTTAAGTATCAGGGCTGATTTACAACATACTCGCCCAGAGCAATCGTACTATTGTCGAAGATATTAGCGTACTTGTTTAGGGTTGTCATTTCAAGTATCATTTCACTTACTAACTTTTTGATCGCAGGCAGCATACTCGTAAAGAACATGTAATCTTCATCTTTTTCAATTCTTCTTCGTTCATATCTTGTATTCGTGCTTTAGTTAATACAAGTTTTTTTTTCTAATGTCAACATTTCTGTGATGACCACTTGAACGTGAAGGTACACCAATATATCACACAAATACACAGCCATAGGAAATGAATCTAAGAGAGTACAAAGAAGATACCTTACATCAGGGTGTTTATTCCACGACCAGCTCACAAAGAATGTCCTTTCATTTTTTTTGGAAGTCGCTACGTCCCCGTAAGCGGGCGAGGGGAGCGGTACCGGAGCATCGCCCCCCGGCCGCAAATGCACCACGGTGGCCCGTAAATACGGGTCCCTCATTTGGTTCGCTTCAATGGCTATTTGCATCACCCGGGCGCGCGTATACGCGCGCCCGGGTGAGTGGTTGGTATGTTTTCGCATTACAGCAGTTTTTGTAGACAAAATTACTGCCAAAAAGAATTTACCTATATAAATCAAGCGGATATGTCAAAATCATTATTTACAAAAAACTAAATTTTAAATCAATCAAGTCAAGCAATTTATATTTTAAACAATTCCAGCGGATGTGTCAAGATAAATCCTTAACACCAACATAGAAACTTAATAAAATAAAGTCAACCGGAAACGCACAATGTTTTAATTAAAGCAAAAGGAAGTTTATGAATAGAAACTTTATATAAATTCAACCGGCAACCAAAATAATTTTAAATACATCAAAATAAAAACTTAACATAGACAACCGGAAATACAAGTATGTATTAATTCAATAAATAGCATGGACGTCAGATTAAGTCTCAGACTAAGGGCCGTAAGATCAATCGTAGTTTAAACCACGGAAGAGAGTTTAATCTCTGGGCATCGATTATTTCATAAGATCAATGGTAGTTGATCGACTATTGGCAGTTTAAACCATCGATTAGTTTAAACTAGCGCAAGGGGTCGGTTAAACTCTTTTGTATAGATTAAACTGACCAAGAACAGACCAGATGGCATAATTTGTCGTGACGATGTTTAAAAAAAACTACTAACATGCCGGTTTCAAACATTTTTACATAACTGTTCATTGAAGTTTTGTTTTGTGGTTAATAGAATGGAAAATTTTAACAGTGATTCGGATTCTGATATCGAAATAATACACGAGTTGAACGATTTAAATTTTAACAGTGATTCGGATTCTGATATCGAAATAATACACGAGTTGAACGATTTAAATCGTTATTATAGTAGACCGTATGTCGTTAGATCAAGATGCAATCATTGGAATCAATGGGATGATTTAGAATTCATACGTCGTTTTCGTGTGTCCAAAGCTTCAGCAAGAGCTATTTTAAACGAAATCGAAAGTGAAATATGTCATCCTACTGAAAGGTAATTATAATAACTATCACAAATGACAGTAAATGAAACCTAGATTTCCATAAATATTTATAACTAAGTGCTTACTAATTTCAGAAACAAAGCACTGTCTGCAATGGACCAACTCTTGCTTATGCATGCAAATGACTGTAGGCGACTTTAGCGGAGTGCATCAAACTACGGCAGGCAAAACTATAAAGCGAGTAACTCAAGCGATTGCAGCCAAAAGAAATAACTACGTAAAGCTTCATCTTTCACTTGAAGAACAACAATCTAACCAAACTGGCTTCTACACCATTGCAAACATTTTTTTTCAGAAATTAAATACCACGCAGAAACGTCAAATGTCCGTGTCAATGTCAAATGGAGCTGTTTCTTGCCAGTATTTTAATGAACGGATGAATGAACTTCGAATAAACTAGAGAATGTTGCCATGTGTAAAAGACTAATCGAAGTTTAACTAATCTGTTCATAATTTCCATTCAATATTAATACAGTAGATTAAACCATCGATTATATTTGATCGTAGATTCCGTTATCCTTAGTTTAAACTGCTTTTGATCTTACGGCCCTAAGGAAACCTTAGTCTGAGGATTAAGTACAAAATAATCAAAACAATCTTAAAAATAAAATAATGGTTTGGCGCCCATATACACTTACAAATGAGGACAGATTGCTTTCAACGCATGGATGTGATTCTATCGTCCTATCATCATCATTATTATTAATAGAGAGCGGTGACATTGATCTACTATCATGAGATAAATAAGATGGATTAGACAAATTATCAGGACATGGCGCTGCCAGAATTTCGTCTTGAAGAAATCTCATCAAATTTTAATATTTCCCTTGCGGTACCCATGCGGTGTCGTTTATTATTATAGTTTGCAATGTATTTGAGAGATTAATAAAATGTTACCAGAAAGAAAAGATAATTATCAATATCTATTGAAGTATTCAACAATTAAAACCAGCTTAACTAAAAATAAACGCTAAGTTTATAATGCCTTATAAAAATATAAAAGGGAAGCGTCTCTTACAAATATTAAAATTTTAACAAGGTAGTGGGCCCAAGTAGTTGTGGACCAGGACCAGCACTAAGCCAAGCATTTTTATCTACGATAATATAATCCTCCAACTTATAATAAGCTTGTCTACACAGTGTGCGTTTAATGCATGTTTTAAATTTCTTCTCATTTAGTTGAAGAATATCGAGTGGTATTTTATTATAATATTTTACACAGTACCCCATAAAAGAAGTATGTACGCACGGCTACAGATCAAGCTATATATTTCCAGTATAAGCTGATCTCGGATTGTATAGGATATCCTTACAATAAGAGGTCAGTGTAAACTGGAAATTTATAGCTTGATGTGTAGCCGTGTGTACTTTAGACAATCTAAAACGTGGTTGATCTACTTTGTTCCTTTTTCCAGTATTGAAATTATGCCTGTCACTTACTAAAAAGATGTAGATTTTTTCGAACATACATAATGTTTTCATATATTGACAAGGTACCGTCATGATGTAAATTTTATTAAACAGTTCCCTGCCGCGTGCACTTCTGCATGCTACGCTACGGGCGCAGTGGCGGGCACCGCTACACTTCACACCCTGCACCACGCGCTGCGTCACGTAAACAGTTCCCTGCCGCGTGCACTTCTGCATGCTACGCTACGGGCGCAGTGGCGGGCACCGCTACACTTCACACCCTGCACCACGCGCTGCGTCACGTAAACAGTTCCCTGCCGCGTGCACTTCTGCATGCTACGCTACGGGCGCAGTGGCGGGCACCGCTACACTTCACACCCTGCACCACGCGCTGCGTCACGTAAACAGTTCCCTGCCGCGTGCACTTCTGCATGCTACGCTACGGGCGCAGTGGCGGGCACCGCTACACTTCACACCCTGCACCACGCGCTGCGTCACGTAAACAGTTCCCTGCCGCGTGCACTTCTGCATGCTACGCTACGGGCGCAGTGGCGGGCACCGCTACACTTCACACCCTGCACCACGCGCTGCGTCACGTAAACAGTTCCCTGCCGCGTGCACTTCTGCATGCTACGCTACGGGCGCAGTGGCGGGCACCGCTACACTTCACACCCTGCACCACGCGCTGCGTCACGTAAACAGTTCCCTGCCGCGTGCACTTCTGCATGCTACGCTACGGGCGCAGTGGCGGGCACCGCTACACTTCACACCCTGCACCACGCGCTGCGTCACGTAAACAGTTCCCTGCCGCGTGCACTTCTGCATGCTACGCTACGGGCGCAGTGGCGGGCACCGCTACACTTCACACCCTGCACCACGCGCTGCGTCACGTAAACAGTTCCCTGCCGCGTGCACTTCTGCATGCTACGCTACGGGCGCAGTGGCGGGCACCGCTACACTTCACACCCTGCACCACGCGCTGCGTCACGTAAACAGTTCCCTGCCGCGTGCACTTCTGCATGCTACGCTACGGGCGCAGTGGCGGGCACCGCTACACTTCACACCCTGCACCACGCGCTGCGTCACGTAAACAGTTCCCTGCCGCGTGCACTTCTGCATGCTACGCTACGGGCGCAGTGGCGGGCACCGCTACACTTCACACCCTGCACCACGCGCTGCGTCACGTAAACAGTTCCCTGCCGCGTGCACTTCTGCATGCTACGCTACGGGCGCAGTGGCGGGCACCGCTACACTTCACACCCTGCACCACGCGCTGCGTCACGTAAACAGTTCCCTGCCGCGTGCACTTCTGCATGCTACGCTACGGGCGCAGTGGCGGGCACCGCTACACTTCACACCCTGCACCACGCGCTGCGTCACGTAAACAGTTCCCTGCCGCGTGCACTTCTGCATGCTACGCTACGGGCGCAGTGGCGGGCACCGCTACACTTCACACCCTGCACCACGCGCTGCGTCACGTAAACAGTTCCCTGCCGCGTGCACTTCTGCATGCTACGCTACGGGCGCAGTGGCGGGCACCGCTACACTTCACACCCTGCACCACGCGCTGCGTCACGTAAACAGTTCCCTGCCGCGTGCACTTCTGCATGCTACGCTACGGGCGCAGTGGCGGGCACCGCTACACTTCACACCCTGCACCACGCGCTGCGTCACGTAAACAGTTCCCTGCCGCGTGCACTTCTGCATGCTACGCTACGGGCGCAGTGGCGGGCACCGCTACACTTCACACCCTGCACCACGCGCTGCGTCACGTAAACAGTTCCCTGCCGCGTGCACTTCTGCATGCTACGCTACGGGCGCAGTGGCGGGCACCGCTACACTTCACACCCTGCACCACGCGCTGCGTCACGTAAACAGTTCCCTGCCGCGTGCACTTCTGCATGCTACGCTACGGGCGCAGTGGCGGGCACCGCTACACTTCACACCCTGCACCACGCGCTGCGTCACGTAAACAGTTCCCTGCCGCGTGCACTTCTGCATGCTACGCTACGGGCGCAGTGGCGGGCACCGCTACACTTCACACCCTGCACCACGCGCTGCGTCACGTAAACAGTTCCCTGCCGCGTGCACTTCTGCATGCTACGCTACGGGCGCAGTGGCGGGCACCGCTACACTTCACACCCTGCACCACGCGCTGCGTCACGTAAACAGTTCCCTGCCGCGTGCACTTCTGCATGCTACGCTACGGGCGCAGTGGCGGGCACCGCTACACTTCACACCCTGCACCACGCGCTGCGTCACGTAAACAGTTCCCTGCCGCGTGCACTTCTGCATGCTACGCTACGGGCGCAGTGGCGGGCACCGCTACACTTCACACCCTGCACCACGCGCTGCGTCACGCCCCGCATCTTCATAAACAACATCGTACATGTCGGCGCATCATCACCGTCGTTGCCGGAGTCACACATATTTGTTTACACCAATATATCACACAAATACACAGTAATAGGAAATGGTAGGAAACTATTTAAAAGAGTACAAAGAAGATACCTTACTTCAAATCAGGCTGTTTATTCCACGAGCAGCTCACAAAGAATGTGCTTTCATTCGCACTACAACAGTTTTTATATACCAAATTACCGCCAAACTTTACCGCCAAAAATAATTTATATAAATCAAGCGGATATGTCAAAATAATTCTTTACAGGAAGTTACATTTTAAATCATTCAAGTCAAGATAAATCCTTAATAATATTAACTCCACGAGAATTTATTTTTTAACAATTCAAGCGGATGTGTCAAGATAAATCCTTAATACCAACATAGAAACTTAATAAAAATAAAGTCAACCGGAAACGCACAACGTTTTAATTAAATCAAAAGGAAGTTTACGAATAGAAACTTTACATAAATTCAACCGGAAATCTTAATATTTCAAATACATCATAGTAAAAACTTAACATAGACTTAACCCGATATACAAATATGAATTCAATAAATAACATACAAGTCAGATTAAGTACAAAATAATCGAAACAAGCTTAAAATTAAAATCAAATAATGGTTTGGCGCCCATATACATTACCATTTATGTTGCGCCGCGTCTCCGTAAACGAGGCCTCAGTCGCAGTCTAAGTAATAGGAGTCGAACCTATTGGCATCAACCGGACACATATCCAGACACCGGCTGCTACTGAGAAATTCCAGATGGAAAAATCCAATAACACTTTGGCTTACCCGGGAATTGATCCTAGGGCCTAATGCTCAGCAGCTCACCTCGCTTACGACCGCTAGACCGACGAGGACGAGTACCTTTCCTTTTTACCCAATTACGGCAAAGCTGAAAGGGAGTAATGCTATTAACGCGAGAGTAAGTATGTCTGCGTATATCTGTAATTGCGACCGTTGTGAATTGAATTATCTTGACCAAAAAATGTGCTCGACACTAACTTTGACTGGAAATGGTCAATAATCCATTTATTTTAAAAGGTATTTTTACCTACTTATCTCAAAAACAAAGATTGAGTGTAACAAATATATTTTTCTTATTGTGTCTATATTATATTGATTGGCCACAATTGAAACAGTAAGAATTACGGTGACCGAATGGAAATTAAATTACTCGAACACGAGGTATCGGTCGTCAAAACCTGGATGAGGCTGGCACAAGAGCGTGGGTATTGCCACAAGAAAAGAGAGGCCTATGCTAGCAGTGGGTGAAGTGGGTGATGATGATGAATCGCAATCATAATAAATAAAAAAAAACGATTAATTTAGGCGGTTATCACACTGCACAGAAAATCGATCCGGTGTGCGGTGCTGCGGTTTTTGACTTTGACGGTAGAATCTTGATTTGTATACAAAAACCACAGGGTATAACATAGTGACACCACATCTGCAGTCAAAGTTATAAACCGCAGCACCGCACATCGGAGCGATGTCCGGTTGAGTGTGATAACCGCCTTATATCTCTATAAAGCGGGCGGGGGTTTCTTTCCTTTCGGAAAGAAAAGTTTGAACCACAGAAATAATAAAGAAAATCAAAGACCCTTTTATGAGTCCTATACGAGTAATATTAAGAGGTCTTCAAGTATGTGATCAGCGTAACCACTCGAGAGGCCTGGAGTGGCCGTGTCATTGTTTATTTTGTCGAGTGTACAAGGAGGCCACTTAATTGCAGATTGGACACAATATTGGCCATTTTTGGATCAACTGTTCTGTAAAGAAAAACGTTACCTATTTGTTACAAGCACGGTGGGTTTTTTTAAAGCTTAGTCGTGTTATGCTCGTTGACCTCAGTAGAGCTTCCGAAAGAGTGGGTCTTAAATGAACATGGACAACAGAGCGATCATGTCAAATGCACATGTAACACCTACTCTCACGAAGATTGGAGACGCTACACGAATTCGTAGACCTAGGACAAACTGTGCAGTTAGGTTAGTCCAACTTTGAGGAAGAGGCCAATCGTCGGATCCTTCCCCTCATCATCAGACGAGGAATAGGTCGAGGCTATTATTAAAGATCTCCGCGTACGTAGTGCCTCTGGCTGGGATGATACCTCTCCCAAATTGATAAAAACCACCAGTCACATACTAGTTCCGGCCATAACGCACATTTGCAATCTTGCAATATCGACCGGCACTTTCCCAAAGACCCTCAAAAAAGCCATGGTTTATCCAATCTTCAAAACAGATGACAGAGGCAGAGTAAATAATTATCGACCAATCTCAGTACTTCCAGCCATTTCAAAAATATTGGGAAGAATCATTATAAATATCTCCTCAGCTTTCTAGACAAATATAAAATCATCGCTAAAAACCAGTACGGCTTTAGAAACGAGTTATCAACGGAAGACGCCGTGTTAGCTACTGGACTCTGTTGTCAACAAAATTGACTGTAAATACAAATGTGCCGGCATATTCTTGGACCTCTCTAAGGCCTTGGACACTGTCTCTGTCCCTATTTTACTCAGAAAATTGGAACAGACTGGAGTACGCGGCACAGTGCTCAAATTTTTCAAGGATTTTCTATCGGACCAAACCCAGTGCGTTAAAATATGAAAGTATGTCAGTAGTGAACAACTTCTAGATTTCGGTGTGCCGCAAGGAAGTTTACTCAGCCTCCTCCTCTTCCAAATCTATGTTAATAAACTCTGTCTACTCACCCTCCCTTCTACTCATACGCGTACGCCGATGATACTGTTTTACTGTCCAGTGGACATGACTGGAAAACGGCTAGGGAGGCCGCTGAAAGGTCCTTGACCCAAGTAATGATCTAGTTGGGCAATATTAGCTTAACTTTGAACGACAGCAAAACCAACTTTATAAACTTTGGTTCCAGACCCTCTACCCTTCCATCTGACCTCTCACTACAATTCAAAGCTCATATTTGTGATGAGCATAACCGCAACAATTCCTGTTCATGCCAGACTGTGACAAGAGCCTCCTCTATCAAGTATCTCGGCCTTTACTTTGACTCCAGTCTAAGCTGGAAGACCCACATCGAATCTCTGTCTGTACACACTAGAAAACTCATTTACGTTTTCAAAAAGTTGAGAACTACCGCACATAAGGATATCCTAAAAATAGTTTACACCGCTCTATGTGAATCAACACTAAGTTACTGTATCGCTGCATGGGGCGGTGCAGCCAAAACAATCCTCATGCCAGCTGAAAAAGCCCAAAGTGCAGTAATCAAAGTCCTGTTAGGCAAACCATGTAGGTACCCAACACATAAAATTACCCCTCCTAGTAGATGTAAAATCCCAACTCTCAGAAGAAGACCCAAACCCGTTTGTCCCAAAGTTTGTACAAATACCACCTTTGCACGGCGACATAACCGTTATTTAAGCACATTATTATACAATAAACTGCACAACACATTAAGCAATCATTCTTTGGACAAATTCCAATGCAAACAATAAATAAAAGAATATTTGCTAACCCTCAACTATGACGGAACGGAAGAATTACTCAAACCATAACTTTAACAAAACAAACCACACAGCCATTCACACAGACACACTCACACATTCACAGCTACACTTACAAAATCACACACACCCGGCACCTATGGAGAACTCCCTTTCCTTGTTATTAATCCATTAAAGCTCTTTTTACCTTCTACCCCCGTTTCTTATCTTCAAAATCAATTGTATTAGTCTAGTTTATTTTTTTACAAAAGCGCACATTACTAATTTGTAAGTTATTTCTATAATATCCAGAATGGACGGATGGATGACCCCTGTAACACAGGTTTTGCCTAGCATGGGGGTCATTGATCATTTATTTTATACCAGGCTATTCGCCCGCTTAAATTAAGTGTCACTCTGTATCTTACCTTTTTATGTCAAATAAATTTATTTATTTATTATTTATTTTAATCTGACTCTGCGGGGCAGCGTTCGGAAAGCTGCGCAATATCTTCTCGTCCCACATACCGCAGTGTTTTAAGACGTTAACCAGTGCGTGTTGCCAGGGATGACCTATGGCACTAAAATGGGGTCGCTCAAATGGGCCTTATTAGTAGGCTAAAAGTCAATCAAAGGGCAATGGAAAGGGCTACGCTTGGAGTTTCCCTACGTGATCGAGTCAGAAATGAAGAGATCCACAGGGGAACCAAGGTAACCGACATAGCCCGAAGAATTGCCAAACATATGTGGCAGTGGGCAGGGCACATTGCTTGCAGAACAGATAGCTGATGCGGCCGATAGGTGCTGGAGTGGCGACTATGTATCGGAAGATGTAGCGTTGGAAGGCCTTCCACAAGGTGGACCGATAACCTTGTGAAGACCGCAGGAATCTGCTGGATGCGGGAAACACAGAACCGTCCGATGTGAATGTGTTTGGGGGAGGCCCATGTCCAGCAGTGGGCGTCTTTCGGCAAAAATTATGATGATAATGAGTCGTGAATACATATTTTTTAAGTTATTGGCTAGCGAGCAAGCAACTGATACACCGAATGGTAATTGGCACGAGGTAAAACAAATAAAAATAATAAAATCAAAACGTTTATTTGTCACTAAAAGAAATAGGTACATTAAAAATATGGCAGACACTCAAAGTCACAATTTTAATGTATTACAAAGAATTGATTCCAACTCCCAAACAAGGCCTAGGCCTGTATTTTGGGGTCAATATACAAGGTGTTGTTTTGCATCCTCGTCAAATTCGAGGAGGTAACTATGCTAATGATTCTCGACACGAATCAATAATAAAATAAGTAGGTATTTATTTTTATTTTTTGTATTTTTCGGAAATCGGCATGTGTAGGGCCCGTGTGATACCGCCCTGTAACTGCGCTGTAACTGTAACGCATGCACACAGCGACATAGTTGTACGACACTGCCTACCGCATACGCAACGGGGCGATTTTGTTCTTTGAAAGTGGAGTATTCTGAAATACTGTCAAACTTATATACCTAAAAAAACAAGTATGTATTAATTATTGAGCAGGATCGTAATTTTATTTGATTATTTATGTCTTTCATAACAGCCTCCTGAAATTTGACGAGGATGCAAAACAACATGTTGTATAATGACTGAGTGAAAAAGTATTCATTCACAGGCAATAATTTTACGATACATATTACCTCTGCCAAACTCTAAAGCAATTTGTTGGCACACGTAGCTCCTTTTTAATACATTAACGTAATTTATAATAACACATTTTTACCTATATCACATTATTACTTCGTGGTCACTACTAGTCATCAACGCGCCGCCTATGGGCATCTGCAATACCAAAAAGAAGGTATCGTAGATGTATAGCCGTCCCAGAGACAAAGGCTAAAGTATCTCATGTTTCCGTTATTATATCAACACACGTCTTTCATCCTGAACTACGCTGCGTGAGGGCTAAACGTATGAATAACCCATAATCTATTCTAATATTTATCGTCTGCCTAGCTGCAGTTCCCAACTATGTTGGGGTCGGCTTCCAGTCTAACCTGATGTAGCTGATTACCAGTATTTTACATGGAGCAACTGCATATCTGACCTCCACAACCCAGTTACTGGGTACTAGGATTGGTAAGACTGGTTGTCAGATTTTCGGGCTTCTGTCGACCCGTCTGTTGACTGACTTAACGACGTGCTTCCCGAGGCACGGAGGGGTCTTGGTATGTAAAAATGGTTAACCATCCACGGCCCAACCGCGGCAAGCTTAGCTGAACCTGATCAATAGACTCGTGCGGCTGTTATTACTTAGCCGCAAGTCCCTGAAGAGATTCAATGTGTGAGTTTGTATGTAGGGCGTAATTCCGAAAATTATGTTATATTATGTACCTCCGGTTTTGTAATTATGTTTTCTAAAAATGATTATGTCTGTGAATAAAAACATCCCGTTTTTTTTTTATTATTAGAATCAATAATTTATAAAAAGCTGAGCAGCAATATGCAAGAAAATAAGAGTAAAAATGCTACATAATATTTAATATATCTTTGATTTATTCATATTATCTAGAGTTGTTTAAACTTTATGTTGTTGTTCCGAAATGCGTCCTTATATAAAAACATTGAGGTAATATGTACTAAGATTAAAAATACTTCATATTTGCAGTGTGTTGATGTCAAGGAGAACTGTTATTGTTATATTTACGAGCTGTTTACCGACTACCATGCATTTTTGAAGCGAAGATAAACTGCAGAAAAATCTACCTTTTTAATGTAAATGTTCGGCCCGTTGTTTTCAGAGTATTTTAAAATATAAATGGTGTTTTATGATAAAAAACCTATATTATAAAGACGTATTACGAAAATCTGAATAAACACGTACACGAATTCGACATTTTCTCGAAACATCTGTCTTCAAACGTCATTGCTGAGCCAGCAAGACGTGTCTAAAGATTTAATAGACACTAAATGATCGATGGATATCTCCTTTCATGTTGCTGAGTAAGAACTAACAAGCTCTTCACAGCTAATGTAATATAAAAAAGGATGAAAGAAAAACGCCCACCCGGACTGTGCAAACATGATTCCATAGCACCAAAGGAATCGTCTGTTTTTTGTTTATTTTGTTTCATTCGGTGGGCATGTTTATTCTGCACGTCCAATAACTCGCCTTTGTTTGATTTTGCGTCCTTATAGCCTTTTTATAGATATTTACTTTGGACGGCAAGTAATAAGATACTGTGTACAGACAATCGGTTTTCAGAACCTACTGGTCATATTTGCTTTTCGCTCTAAACGAACTGGCCCGTGGCAAAATAAATACCGAAGGACATTCTTTGTGTCACCTAACGTTCAAAATATACATAGATAGTGCTAACGTCGAGCCAAAATTAAATCTGAAATTTAAAATACCATCACGTAATTTGGATGATTGGCTTTTGGGTTATAAGCGCAAAAACAGACGGACATGTTGCATTTTATAATGTTTTTAATGAGAAAGTATCAATAAAACACCATTCAATAGTAACAATACACAGGTCATCTATACTATGGTAAATGTGTACTGGATTACTTGTAATTCGACGTATAGCTATCCGTTAAGACCTGATGGGGGGGGGGGGGGGGTTTGATTTAAGTACTAGCTAGTAACTTTTGGGTAAATATAAAAAAACCATTAAAACTAAAATTTCTTGAAAACTATTGAATTTCGGCCACACGTATGGGGGGTTCAATTTGTTGCATTTTGGCCCCTTATCAGCTCCTGACGGATATACGTCGAATTACAAGTAACCCTGTATAACATACAGCTGAAGAGTTTGTTCGTTTTGATCGCGCTAAACTTTTTAACTCCTAGTCGGATTTGAACAATTCTATCTGCACTTGATAGCTCAATTCTTGAGGAAGATGATTTAACATCACATTACGCTACGACCATTAGAAACAGCAAAAACGAATAAAAGTCAGAGATAACGATAAGCGAAAATGAAAAATAGCGCGAGCGGGCGATGCGATGCGACGCGGTGGGTTGGGGCCGAAATTTAGCGCGGACGACGTCGCAGGTAAAAGCTAGCCAACAAATAAAGCCGTAAATGATCATCATTCTCCTACCCTTATCCTAATGTATTCGTGGTCGGCAACACGTCTTTTTCTTTCATACTCCTTATTAGTCGTCATCTCGATAGTCACCCCATTTCTAGTCATATCATCATTCACTCAGTCCATCCATCATTTCTTTGGTCTTTCCCGACTCAGCCATCGACATTCATACTTAAAACTTTCCTCACGACATTTTCGTCATTCCTTCGTATCACATGCCCGTATTATGACAATCGATTTCCACTTTTCAGTCACCGGTGCCACTTTCAGACTTAAACCGTAAATGATATCATCCGATAATGATAATTAGCCAGAGTGGTTTCACTTCAATTGATACAATCACATGTTGGTGGGTAACACTGTTTTTGTATGCGTTTGGGGTAGCGTTTTGACAAATGGGCACATTAGACTGTTGAACCACAGAATATATAGCTACAGAAGGCTGGCTCTTACAACGAGCGAAAACGCACGCACACTTAGACGCGTATCTACGTACCTTCGATGCGTGGTGATCTCAAACAAACGCCAGTCACGAGTGCGCTTACACTTACTGTGCGTGAAGCGTGTCTATGTGCGTTTTCACTCGTTCCTTTTGTACCTATCTATTCTGTGGTTGAACGTCCCACGTATACAAAGAACGGCTCTGCTCCTGCATACAATTGCTTTTGGTGGGACGTGTGGGGGTGTAAGCACTAAGATAACAAGGGCGTGGTTCTCGGTAAACATCTACTTCTGGGAACATATACGAACTTGTGTTTGCTTAGTATATTAGACTAGACTTTGAGAATATTTAAAGTTCGTCGTACCAATCTTTTTGGGACTGAAAGGGAAAGGTCGGTCAAAGCTTATTCTCGATGGCGTGACCAACCGCCTACAATAAATTTGTCATTTAGGTTTAAAGAAACTTTATTCTCAATAAAAACAATTACATGTCACTTACTTGAGAACAATAACTAACACATAAAAAAAAAACAAATTTAGGCTCGACAACATCCATGAACAGAAATACTAAATAAAAATTAAACCTAAAAAAATTAAAACTAAAACCTGTCCCATCCAAAGCATTAATTTTTCAAATAATATTTGATTTGCAATCAGGTAATGGCTCAGCTGGGTTTTGAATGCATTAAATGAGTGCAGGTTCCTTATGCGTGATGGTATTTTGTTGTATAGCTGTGCTCCCTCAAATGTAAGCATTTTTTTACCATAGTTGGTCCTAGTTTTTGGTAAAACCAATAAACTTGCTCGCCGAGTGCTTCGTTGACTAACTTGTTTGTGTTGGGTAAGTGTGATATTTGAGTGGATGGTTTTGTTTATTCATTGCATTTCGTGATTATTCATTAGTTTCGTTTTATACCACTATTTCGTTATTTTCGGTGATTTTAAATCAATAGTTATTCGATATGGAAAGTGTCAGAATTAAAATCTTTAAATATTACATCATTCCTCGTAATCACATTCTACCAAATGTTTCCGACATAACCTCGAACTCTTCTGCTTTTAGAAAGCATATATGTAGGGTAGGTACCTTATAAAGAGGAATAATGTATTATATAACTATTATATATTGTACTATCCTACTTAATATTATAATTATATAACTATATTAGAAAATCATGTTAAATAAAAACTGGTGCTCCTTCGTAGTTTTAAAATTCTCTCATGTAAGCAAAGATGCAAACTAAATTGCTTATCTAAGGTAAAAGGATTTTTAAGGAAAAACTATTTAGATAACAATATTTTCTCCTACAGTAGGTGTATATGTTCTATATTGGTTTTCATTACGTGTAGCAGAAATTTCCCCAGAGGCAGGAATTTCTCGTAAAACGGGGGCAGCGTTGAGTGGCAAAAAATTGAGAAGCACGGTGTGAGGAAAAGTGGAAGAAATCTCCATAAGTAGGGAATTGCTTAGGAAAAACCACCTACGCGGTTATATTAATGTTATGAGGGTAATATGATTAAGGATTGTTTGTGCGTTTTTCCATTTTGATTTAATTTCAATTATTTTTGCCAAAAGCTTCGATCATAAATAATCGAAGGCCAAAAGTAAAAATCTGTTCGGTACGGGTAACAAAATTACGGGTTTTAACTATCCGGGTGCCTAAAAAATTTAAACAATAAGCATGTATGGTGTTTGTACAGTCAGCGACAGAAGTCGATTAAATACTTCAGTTTACTTCGTCTTAACTTTCGAGCGAAATATTTAATTAAACTCGGAACACGTTTCGTTATAACTAAAACTGAACGTAAACTAATAACAATATCGATACTGTGGCAACACAGCTGTAACGAAACTCCAATTTTGTCTATGCACGTTTTATCCGTAAAATGTTAGAGTAACAAATAAAAACTAGCTATCACCCAGCAAAACCGTGCCCACTGGTCGCTCAGTAAAACCGTGCACGAAGGCGTTACGCTGCTGCTCATCCATAGATTAAAATAAAACTATCATCCCGCGCGTGTGTGTTCACAATCCGTTGTGATTTCGGGTGCACCCTTCGCCATCCCTTTATCAACAAAAGAACTATCAAAAAGAGGAAGCTCGTCGGCTCGTGCTATCGCAAACTGAGTATAATCTTAAAGTAGAGCAGTTAAGTCAATTGTATAAACAAAAAAAAATACAACCGTCTCATATCTTAACGATTAACAAGAAGTAGAGAAAAAATGAGCGCACTAAAATTGTTATAACCTGCGAGACAAATGATTAAGAAGTTTACATCGGAACCGACCAAGTGAGTTCATATCATTGACTTATGTTTTTCCTAGGTCAATGGTCCATATATGTAGATACAGATGATGTGTTTAATTAGCAGTGTCAATCGACTTTTGTCGCTGACCATACGTACCTTTAGATTCATAGAGAGACACCAATGCCGCAAACGCAAGACATATTATATTGTATTTTCCACAGGGAGCGGTTGAAAATATTGTAAATTGTAAGGATGCAAAATTGAATTTGTATCAGAATAGACATAGTTATTGGTTAACCTAGCACGTTCGCTGCATCTTCAGGCTTCTTCCTACTAGATATGTTTATTCCAACTGAATATTATTATAGACAAACCTTCGAAGAACAATTAAATAAAAATTTAACTCTAGGTTTTTGGAAATATAATTCACACATTATTTAAAAAGATCTTACAAAACATGTACCTACTCTTCATAAAGTATAATAGTACTGAAGACACATTTAAGATTCTGAAATAGCAACTTGACGACACGTTTGGTGTAGTGGCTAAGTGTAGTCAGCGAAACCAAATGGTCCTGGGTTCGAATCCCGGTAGGGGCAAATGTTTGTATGATGAATATGGACATTTGTACCCGAGTCATGGATGTATATTTATAATATGTATGTATTTACGAAAAAAATAATGTATTTAAGTAGTGTATCAACCATCTGGTATCCATAACAAAAGCCTTAATTAAGTGCTTAACTTGGAACTAGATGGTGCTGTGTGCAATGTCAAACGATATTTATTTATTTTATTTTAACTTCATACCTAAATACTGTATCGAAAAAAAATCATTATTTAATTAATTAAGACACCTAAAATAATTTAATAATGTTAAAAAAAGAAATAGCATAAAAAAATAACTAAAATTAAATATCATTAAAACAATTGCGGAACAGGTAATTTGGCCTAAACGGAAAGAGAAAAAAAATATAAGAGAAAACTTAAGGTACATCGGATGGTAAATCTTTTTGGTTTCCGAACTAGGGAATCAATTGCAATCAGTTATAGGTTCGTGACCACTAAACGTAAACTTTCAAATGAATATTATCTTATAAGGATGGACCTAAGTTATCTCGATCGAAACAGTCCTGATTAAAGATCAACTAGTATTCAATTGTAACCCTGATAGTACTAATAACTATAATACTTAGTTAAGTGTGATGGTTTAAATGATAAGTCGATCCTGACGAACCGCAGCCTCAAAGCGTAGCAGGCCTCGACAGAATCGCAGGTGATTCGACAATCATTTGTGTCGCGGACCAAAACGGACTAGCCGGTCTCGAACTCCAAGAATTCTATGCGGCTGGTAAAAGCAACCCAAAACCACGCCAGCATAATGAATTGTCCGGTATCCGGAAAAAGGGCCGGAAGCAGCCCTTTTTAACTTACGACAAATTATATAGGTTATTACTTCAGAGAAAAGGCTAAAACTTCCGCTGAGAGAGCAAATAAGGGAAAGTAAGGTGGAAGTAGCTATTCCCGTTAGTGTCCCAGTACCCGGTATCGGTATCGGTCGAGTTTTGTATTATTGCACTTTTCTACCAATAATTTATTAAAGTATGCGTATGGCTATACAGTCTTAGTATTAGTAATATTCTGTACAATTTTAATGGCAACATTGACCAAAAAGGTTTATGGCGTCAAAACTGTGCGATCTCTTCGTGCGATTTCTTAGCTGCCACGGCTTATTTTAATTCCATAATTGTTTTTATCTTTTTATTACGGACGCTTTTAACGTGCACGTGTTTCTACATCGTTCTCACATGTATAATTACAACATGAATGATGTAACCACTTTTTTTGTAACAATATTTTGATTTAAAAGAGTGTCCATGGAGTTTCTTGCCCGTTCTTCTCCATAGGTACCTACTACGCTTTGGAATGGGCAACTAGCTTCATCTTTCTGACTGACCGACCCCTTGACAATTCAAAAGTGCCTGTAATTGGTTTATTTGAAATAAATGCTTTGAGTTTGAGTTTGATCGAAAAGTTTGCACAAGGAAAATTTTAGGATACTCGTAGTTCAAAGTTCTGTCAGTGAACTACCAAACCACCACGTCGGCGGCACGCGTCTTTTATGAATGATTAAAGCAAACCACGTGATCGCGCCGCGCGGGCGCCTATCTCCTCCGCCGCCGCGCCGTCTCAAATACCGCGTAAACTAGCGTAATGTATGTTGAAAAATAAGAAGGAACTAGTATTTAATACGTGTCTCAAGTAATATTAAATTATTTTATTTCTTAAATAATATGTCAAGATATAAATAGGTTTTTTTTGTTGCTATGGTTTTCTTACCAGCTATAAGTATATCTCTTAAAATATTTCGTGTATGAATAGATACACCTTATATATGTATGCATGTGTGTGTATGTATATTTCTTTTATTGTTACGCCCTTCACTAAGTGGCTCCATAAGGCCCGTAAGTGTAAGCGAGATAGACTGGAAATGATTTATGCCCAGACGACTCAGTTGATAACGCACTTACTATAGTTGATACTGTTTTACGGCGTATTATGACTGTTACTAGTGGCCATATATTATTGTAATGTCAATAGTATTAAAGTAATAAATTGTGTATCTTTATGTAGGGACGTCATAGCGTCAGTATGTACGTAGGTACCTATGTAGTATGTAAGATGATACTTTATAATGTAAGGCGCACAAGAGACGTGGCCACTCGTACGCGTTCATTCTAATGTGTAGACGTGTCAACTATTTAAAGTGAATACATGTGTCTATGGTAATCTATTGTTTTATTGAGTCACATACTCCTAAAGTGGTGACCCCGACTAGAAAAACTGAACTTTCCGCGTGAGTGTAACACCGATAAAGACATTAAAAATGGCAACTACACCAGTTCCGGAAGCTGAGTTGGCTGCGATCTCTCTTACCTCAAAAATCTGGTATTATTTATTAGAGCTGAAGCAACGTTGGCTCCACAAAAACTATCAGATGACACTAGATTTGACTTAGTTCTCTCAAAGTTGAGCAAAGATGTGGTCGAACAAGTAACGGATATTTTGATGGAGCCGCCAGCGGCAAAGAAATACGACGCGCTCAAGAATCGCTTATTAACAGTATACGAAGAGTCCAAAAACAGACAGTTACAGAAGCTAATAAGTGAAATGGAACTTGGCGACCAGAAGCCGTCGCAGCTTCTTCGACGGATGCGGGAGCTGGCCAAAGATAAAATACCCGATGATACACTACTAATTTTATGACAGAGCCACTTGCCGGGTTCGATCTGGGCAGTTTTGGCAGTGTCCGACACTAAATCTTTGGACAGTTTAGCAACAATAGCGGACAACGTTTATGAAACCATGCGGACTACAAACAGCATAAATGAAGTGACGCAGCCACCACAGCAGCAATCCTCGACTTCAAAGGATACTGAGCTAATCATGGCCGTAATAGCGAAACTAAGCTGCAAGGTCGCAGAAATGGAAAGATCAAGACCAATACACCAAAGGCGCTGGAATAGCGATAATTATAATAGTTCTCGTTCTGCATCTCGGAATCGCAGCCGTGATCCCTCCATTCAACGACGTACACCTGACAGCCCAGATTGGCTTTGCTACTATCACTTTCGCTTTCGTACCAGGGCAAAGAAGTGCGAAGAACCTTGTGCGTGGAAAACTAAGTATGGCGCAGACAACGGCTGAGCTCTGCGCCATATTACCGAATAGCCGTCTCAGAATCATGGACAATAACAGTGGACTATATTTTTTAGTAGATACAGGAGCAAACGTGTCAGTGCTACCAGTCGTAAAAAAACCTAGTACTCACGAGTGCAGTGAAAACAAATTATTTGCAGCTAACGGAACACAGATAAAAACTTATGGGGTAAAACAATAATTTTAAATTTTAAGTTACGCAGGCCTTATCGATGGGATTTCGTAATCGCAGATGTAAAACAACCAATATTGGGTGCAGATTTTTTAAGCCATCATAAACTTCTGGTTGACGTCAGTGCCCGAAACTCATCGACCAGGTAACTGATTTCAATTTCATAGCTACAATAGTAAGCATGAGTGAACCTTCTGTACTTTCTGTTAGTATCGATCATCCTTATCATGACCTCATATTGAAATTGCCAAGCATAACTAAATCAATGTCATTCGTGGAAACTAAACCGAGCTCTGTACAGCATACTATTGAAACATCCGGACCACCGGTCTTTGCACGAGCACGGCCTCTAGCATCCGTCCGCTACCAACGTGTCAAAGCCGAATTCAACAAAATGCAGGAATTAGGTATATGTCGACCTTCAAAGAGTCCTTGGGCAAGCCCCTTACACGTAGTTGAAAAAAAGAATGGCGAAATTAGGCCATATGGAGATTACCGACGGCTAAATGCAATCACGAAACTAGACAGATACCCAATTCCGCGGTTACAAGATTTTACCAACAACATGGCCGGTAAGAATATTTTTTCTAAAATCGATATCAATAGGGCCTATTATTGTATTGAGACAGCGCCGGAGGACGTCCAGAAGACCGCAATTATAACGCCTTTCGGCCTATTTGAGTTTTCGCGGATGACATTCGGATTGCGTAATGCCGCGCAGTCTTTCCAGCGCTTTATGGACTCGGTTTTCCAAGGCCTTGACTTTGTTTTTAATTATATAGACGATGCACTAATCATGAGCGAGAGTAAAACTCAGCACCTCGAATATTTAGGCATAATATTTTAGCGGTTACACAATCACGGGATAACATTAAATCTAGATAAATGCGCATTCGGGGAAACTAATTTGGAATTTTTAGGCTACCACGTGTCACCACACGGTATTCATCCGACGGAAGAAAACGTCAAGGCCATCATAGACTACCCAAAATCGGAGACAATTGAAGAGTTACGGCGTTTCACAGGTATGGTGAATTTTTACCGTGCTCATTTGCCCAACGCAGTATCCAAAAATACACTCCTTTGCAAAAAAGAAGGGTGGTTTTGATCTTTCTACATTATTGGTAATAATTTATTTCTAAAGAGGTTTTTATTACCAAATTATGTTACTGGCACTTAATAAAGAGTCTGGGTATGAAAAAAAGTTAATTCCAAATTCGAAACTTTAGTTTAAAAAAAAACCTTTTTCAGTTTGTGACTTTTTACTTACTTTTCGCGGGTTTGCGGTTAAAAGGTTATCAGGCAACTAAAACTAACTTCTCGTTATTTTTAGTAGAATATTTATGTAAGTCGCCCTATATATATATAACCCTGCCTTATTGTGACTGAAAACAGATATTTTTGTGTCATTTGTAATGGCAGAAAAAGCAATAAGAGCTAGTAAAATTATAGTGCTGCTGGAAGAGGGGTGTATCCAATGTTACGTCTCACAGCGATTAAACGTGCGAGAGTCGTTCAACCGCCCAAAGAACCTGGACTCGATACCAAGACTCAGGTTCCGTTCAGAGAAGGCAAGGTTCTGGAAGAAAACGTTGCACACAACCACGAGACTACCGCTGTTTAGTGACTCAGGTGCTGAAGAACCGCAAATGCCTCAAAAGAAACCTAGAAGAGGTACGAGGAGCACAAGTTAGCATATGGACTGTAAGGAGGAGGCTTGTAGCGGCTGATATACGCAGTCGACGACCAGCGCGGGTCCCCAAGTTACTCCGTGAGCACCGGCTTGCTCGATTGAGGTTAGGTTAGAAATGGCCTATCTTGGACACTAGGAAACTGCAGTAGCGTACTCTTCTCCGATGAGGCTCGAATTTGTCTGAATGGTGAGGACCGACATCGGCGAGCGTTACGAAGACCAGGGGGACGCTATGCCGACGTGTGTTTTGAGGAAATCACCCCTTATGGTGGAGGGGCCGTTATGCTTTGGGCGGGCGTAACTTCCAGCTATCGTACCGAAATAGTTTTCATTGAAAATGTAATTGGTGAAGATGTCATTTACAAGGGCGATAACGCTCGGGCCCATCGTTCTGGCGACGTAGATACTTATAAACAAGAGGTCAGTATTCATCGTTTGGATAGGCTAGCGCGGAGCCCCGACCTTAACCCTATTCAGCACGTCTGGGGCCTCCTAAAAAGGTGAGTACGATCTGTCCAACCACTTTTACAAAACATCAGGGAGCTTAAACGTGTGATCTCGGCTGTGTGGGAACACATTCCACAGGACACCATCAAAAGCCAGGCGGAAAGCATGCTAAGACGACTACATGCCGTAATCGCTGCAAGGGGAGGTCATACTCGTTATTATTTTTTTATGTCTCTTTTTATTAAAATACCATAAAAATACTCGTAGTCTTAATTTTATTTTACCCTTAATAATGTCCATTTTAACACGGCTCTCTGTTTACATTGACTAAAACACCGATTCCAGGATTTAAGTGTCAAAAACTATATTCTCATTGATAATAAGAAATTTCTAGTAATTTATACTAATGACATACTAAAAACATTAATATTATAAATAGAAAAGCCTTGACTGTAGGGTGCCCGTTTTTTTTTGCAAAGGAGTGTATTGTACACGGTGACATTTGAATCACAGTTTTGCTAGAACAAACGTTGTTCAGACTATGGTCTAGAACCATTCTATAGCATCCAATAGAAAAAAAACGTCATTGGTTTTCTAAAAAAACACAAAAAAGCAATGTTAAAAATGTCGGAATGCAATATCGCTAACGTGATGAGTACTTTGAAGTTACGGTTAATGTTTCAAACATTATTACACGTTTGAGCAACATAAGACTAATTTGAGAACGTATAGATTAGATTGTTTTAATAACCTATTTGATGCTGTAGAATGGTAGTAGACCATGGTCTAAACAACGTTTGTTCTAGCAAAACTGTGATTCAAATGTCGGTGACATTTGTATAAATATCGATATAAATCTAATAAGGTCACT
Organism: Brachylomia viminalis; assembly: GCA_937001585.2. Lineage (NCBI taxonomy): Eukaryota > Metazoa > Arthropoda > Insecta > Lepidoptera > Noctuidae > Brachylomia > Brachylomia viminalis. The sequence goes on along the minus strand of OW443294.2, from coordinate 23,533,772 downwards.
ATATGTCCTCCTAGGGCATCTCCTCCCGTCGTTTCCACCCAGATCTGAATTGTAAATACCTTTTGCTAGTCGCCTTATGGCAGATACGATAACGTAACAACAATAGCCGAGCGAATCCAACTTCTTTACGATACCAAAATCATGACCTATTTCTGAACTCTTTGTTCTACATCCAAACTCTCTTGAAGTTGTTTAAAGCCGCGATCTCTTTATTGTATTTTCACGATTGTTTGATTTATTCTGTTAGTTTATTCTTCGGATTTGTGTGAGCTTTCGTTTCGTATCCGTTTCAGTATGAAACTGTGAGTTGGATAGTGCTGGTTTCGCTCTATTTCAGCTGCAAAAAGTTATCTGTTTGCCGTGACTTATTTTTCGAATAGTTTTGAGCGAGTTTTACCCACTTTTATGACTTTTCGATACTAATGCAAGCTGCACGTACCTAATTAGGTCGAGATTTATTTATCTATTTTATTGGTTCACCAATGATTGTTCTAACATATTCTATGCTAAAGGTAACATGCAAAAGTGTGTATGCAAACGTGCAACAAGTATAACAACATCACTTACAAGCAAACTCCGCATGTATAAAGAAATTGTACAATAAATTATGATTAATCTAGGTTTAAAATACTTAATAAAAAAGTGTAAATAACGACAATGACTAAGTTAAGTACTTACTACATGTAAACACACATCTATTTAGGAAGGTATTTAAGAAATTTGGCTTTTAATTTGCCCAAACTTTCAATTTGAACACATCGAAACTTGCATAGGGGGAATTAGCGCTTAGAACCGTTCTTCTCTGCAGTGGGCAGAGTGGTGTGAAGGGACTTTCTTGAGGGAGCTCGGAAATTAAAGATGTGTAATATTTGTGGGTAGTCGATTTTATGGTAAAATAATTTGCAAAAGAACATTGCGTTATTAATGCGTCGGCGATTGTCTAGCGAAACCGGGCATACTGTTTTAGTTATTCCGCTAGAAAAGGCCAGGTGCCATAGAAAACGCTTTTGAACGCGTTCTCGACGCAACGAGTGTATCTATGGCATAGTGTGGACGCCAGATCAAGCTACAATATTCTAATATGCTTCGAATTAAGCAATTATAAAGCATTATTATAGTTTTCCAACACCTAAACTGTCTGGAATTCCTTACAACAAATCATAGCATTTTTGAGGACTTTTTGAAAGTCAAAGTCAAAGCATTTATTTCAAATAGGCACATAAAAGGCACTTTTGAACGTCAACATTTACATTTAAATAGAATTGATTCTAGTCGCCCCTTCCAAAAGGTAGTTTCGTATGGAGAAGAATGGGCAAGAAACTCCATCGTTACTCTTTTAAAATGTGTTACAATACTTTGTATACATTAATTATATAATTATATGTGAAGACGATGCACCTATAATAAAAATTACCCTACCAAAATAGGTAAAAAGAATTTAATAAACGTAGCAATGATAAATAAGTTAATTAAGTGATAGATACATGGTGTTCACATATTTACAAACATTGTAAAAGTATACGATTTCCCAAATTATGTAACCAATTAATATGTCAGTGTGTGAGTTAAAGTAGTCACAGAATGTAAATCAATGTCATAAAAATAACAAGCCATACAATTAAAGTAGCAACAAGTTTCAATTTTGTCTAGACCCTAGATTGTCCTGTGGAGCTGGACCAGCATGTTTCCAAGCATTCTTATCTTGGATATAATCCTCTAATTTGTAATATGCTTGTTTACACAGTGAACTTTTTATATGAGTTTTAAATTTTCTTTAATTTAATTGCAACGTTTATGTTGAGATTTCTACGTTGAGATGTTATAAAGCTGCCTTGTTGGGTGTTTGGGTTCGATCGGGGTTCGGCAAAGGGTTATTGGGTTATTATGTTAAGAAATTCTCAGTGGTAGTCCGGAGTCTTTGTTTTGACAATCTCTATTATGCATTTTACTTAAAAGTGAAATATTTTGGGTCCACTACACCTACCTTACCTGTGGGTAAGGTATACGCAGAAGGCTTACAACGCTCTGCGCGTTCAGTATAACAATGCGTTGAGGATATTGTTGGGGCTACCTCGGTTTTGTAGCGCGTCTGGCATGTTCGCTGAAGCGAGGTTAGATGATTTTTATGCCGTTATGCGCAAGCGATGTGCGAGTATGCTGAAGCGATTCAGGGGTAGCCCCAACAACATACTGGCTACACTGGCGGACAAAATTGATGGGCCTTTCATTAGGCACTGGGCAGCTAGGCATGTGCGTACTGGCGTACATGTCGCCAATTAATTTAAGCTTTTTATGTACTAACAAAAGGTTAAGATCTTACTAACACTATAAGGATCAATGGTCTGAAATAAATAAATTATTATTATTATTTTGACTTGACATTTCTCGGGACCCTGGGGTCCCGGACCTTTGGAAGGCGTACGAGGGGCTGAAGCCAACTTGCAGAGGCCCCTTAGACAATTTTAAGTGTTGAGGCACTAACCGACGATTATCCCTGTATGCACTATGCAAGTGTACCCAAGGACAACACCCGGTTGGCGCAGGACTATTGCAAAATATAGGAACAAAACATATTGGGCTGTGGGTTTGGGTGCTATAGTGGATTGATTACCTAGGACTATGGAAGACTATGTCCCCTGTCTGATCAATGTTGTGTAATACACGGATAAAATGGCAGGGGATGACTTGCACACTCAATAATGGGCCCCCGAAAACGGTCGCTAGCACATAGTGACGTAGCAACAAGGAGGCAACACTTCCTGAGGTGCTTGAGGAGTGGAAAGGTATTCCACGGCTATCAGGACAATCCCAGAAGTACGGTCAAGATCCCTACCAGCACCTTACTGGAATACTACCTTCCTCCGAGCACGTTTGCTCTTGCGAACCTCCACTCAAGCCAGCCAATAAAGGCAAGAAAGAGGTGGGAGCTCTGTTCCTCGTCATTGTTCACTCCAGCCGGCCAATAAAGTCAAGCCAGAGATGATAAACAAGACTTCTCCCGGGAGGTAGGGTCCGTGGGGTCGCTACTGCCCAACAGCTCGCCACATGCTGCCCTGCGGTTTCGCCACATGCTGCCCTGCGTTATTTATTATTACACACATTAGGCCACTGGTAGGCCGGACAGCCTGAATGAAGGCGTGATGATCTGTAATGTTCAGGTACCTATGTAACATGACTAACTAAGGTCATTATGTCTATCAATGCCTGTATAAGGGAGGTTCAGCCACAGGCTGCACGGGATTCTAAAATTGGACACACACGAATTTAGAGACCTTTTATTAGTATCGTATGTTAGCTTCGTGGCTAGCTGTGTAAATTTGATTTGTGTTCCTACGTTAGTACTGTAAATACCACAAACGTGAGGGCGTCGGCGAACTCCCACGCGGTGTCTCCACCACATTGACATGACAGAAATAAATTGATGCCCATGTTTGCCGTCTTTAATTCGATTTCTACTGAAATTATTTTTTGAATGTCACCTATTAAATAAATATGATAATAATAATAAAACATTTATTTCAGGCTACAATGGCCCACAGATATATACCTTACAAACTAACATATATAAATTACTTATACAAAACAAATTTTGTGTTAATAATAGCTTAAATTTATGTTAGTAGCACTTCACTAGCTTGTCCTTGAGCTGTCCTGTGGTACTTGTCCGCGGAAGCGACTGAACACCACGTCCTGCGGCCAAAAGTCTTCTTCCATGACGACGCGACGGGCAGATAATAATTAGGTACGCGCACTACGAACGCCTTGAAGTTGACGTTGCAGTGCGACTCCAGTATTTGCACCTTCGGCGCGGCGTGATAACTTTATTTTCCCGGTAGGCAAAGGTATATACCGAACCCGTATTTTTCGCCAGTCATGTTTGAGTTCTATGTGTCGAGAGGCGAATCCTATTGGCCTATCCTATGTTGCGATATCCTTATTTGATTTCAAAGAGTTTCCGTTGAGTTTCTTGCCCGTTCTTCTCCATCGGAACCTATTACGCTTTCGAATGGGCAACTAGCTTCATCTTTCTGACCGACCGACCCCTTGACAATTCAAAAGTGCCTGTAATTGGTATATTTGAAATAAATAATTTCAGTTCTGGTCTGAGTTCTGGTTCTGGTCAGAGTCTGCCATTAAAAAATCCTGTCTACGGCCTACGACTTAGAAATTTCTAAATGAATAACCAATGACTAAAGAATAAGAGAGGACATGAACTAAAGGATCGTATCGCGTGCCCGCGTGGAAAGTAAAATGGCGTAGGCTCCGCCCATTACCTAGTGTTGTCCTCTGCTCATTCTTTGCAATGATTTTGTTCATCGTGTTGATTACAAATCGATTAATCGAAATCACATACATTAAAATAAGGTTTTTGATTTTAAGTAGATAGTAGGTAAGTAGGGTGTTATTCGATTCTCATTCTAGGACGTCGCATTATGGATTAAGTACAAAAAAGCCTGTTGTTGCGTAATCTGACTGAAAAATTGCAAAAATCATCAATTTGGCGGTTCATTTAAAATTAATTGTACTTGATATTATTTACTCTATGATTAATAGTTGCTCGTGATAATCAAGCTAGAAGAAGAGTAAATTAAACTGCAACAAGGAATTCAAAACTACACCGATTATTAACAAAATAAAACAACAGAAATCGATATTATGCATTTAATGGGAGAACCGTTTTATTTCAAATAGATACAATAATATCAGTTTGTAATTAGTATTAAGTACACCAATAATGTGAAATACAATAAAGTCTGCCTGTCTACAATAAATGTACAGGGAAATAATAATGTATTATGACTCAAACTCAAAGCATTTATTTCAAATAAACCAATTACAGGCACTTTTGAACTGTCAAGGGGTCGGTCAGTCAGAAAGATGAAGCTAGTTGCCCATTCCAAAGCGTAGTAGGTACCTATGGAGAAGAACGGGCAAGAAACTCCATGGACACTCTTTTAAATCAAAATATTGTTACAAAAAAGTGGTTACATCATTAATGTTGTAATTATACATGTGAGAACGATGTAGAAACACGTGCACGTTAAAAGCGTCCGTAATAAAAAGTTAAAAACAATTATGGAATTAAAATAAGCCGTGGCAGCTAAGAAATGACCAGTGCCTACTGACGGCGCCCGTTCACGAACATGACGTATGGATCAGCACCATTCAGCTCAACCATTTTGAAGGGAACTCAATGATCCAATACACACGCCACCACCAGCGACACATTTGAGTGAGCATGACATACTCTCAGCCGCCAGGGCACATTCAAGTCAATGAAAGACGAACCCAGTAACCTCTATAGTGGGTACATAGTGCTCACACATGTGCTATGCAATTATACAATACTAAGAGATTGAATTTATACAATGCAAAGATAGGTTGTACAATCTTCATCAGCTCCAACATTATTTTCGAATATATGGGTAAATGTAGGCTTACAATGAAAATGTGATAATTTACCTTAGGGAGCCTTGTCGGTATTGCATTGTCGTGAAGTCTCACTATATCAAGACTTCTATTAATACAAGACTCTTTCAAAATGTAGTGAACAAACAAATACTTTTTCCTGGCTGGAGTCGATATTTTCTTGACCCAATGATTCAAGCCACTTACTTTTAAGTTTATCATTTTTGGTAACCTAAAAACACAAACAAAACACGCAAACTAACATAAATGTGTATATTATTTCATGCTAAATTATCAAACGAAATTTGGTTTTTATCGATGCAAAATCGATTCGTTGTGCAAATTACACAATCACAACACTATATTTGTCAATAAAAATACGTAGTAAACAAAACCAAAATAAGGAAATATATCGTTCGAAAGACTATGAATAGGCATCTATGACTGAACAGTAATAAACATGAATTGAGACTAGAAATTGGTATAAATTTATATAGGAAACTTAATAATCTATGAATTCTTTCGACTTACTTGTGCAGGGATATCAAAGGCGCTTTTTTACTGTAATTCGAGCCACAGCCCCTCACACAACACTTAGGCATGGTTTCCTCTATCACAGACAGCCTCAGTCAAATTTACAGCACTCAAAATGTTCTCAAAATGGAAAAAAACTTAATATTTAGTCGCACGATAACGCCAAATGACACTTCATGTACACTCTGAGAAGTACTCAAAACCAGAAACTAAAATGGCGAACCGGCCGATGGGCAGGGCTTCCGTGACGTCATACTTCAATATTGCAATTTTAGAAAACTGACCAAATACGGTTTTCTCTTTTTGACACTTGCAGAATTGCATAAGTTAGAAAGAAACATGTATATTTTTTTATTTCTGTATAGAATCGTATGATATTTCCATAATGTATAATTTATATAGATCTTTTAGTTCATGTCCTCTCTTGGTCTTTAGTCATTGGGAATAACTCAATAACACGTGGCTTGACATAAGGGTTTCAACACTAAACCAATGAGGTAGTCAAACACAAATATTTGATGAAAAATAAAAAATAAATAGAATAATATCTACCTTCGAAGTATTTGTTTAGAGCAAAATAAGCCACACGCACCCACATAGGTACACTATTATGCCAACTGGACTAAACAAACACAAACAACAATAATCACCTAACAAACATAAGCCTAGCCACAAAACAACACAACTTCGCAAATAGCCATCTGCCTCATTTGGGGCAATTATTATTATATTTGCCCTCTTTGGGGACGAATTAGCAGGCCTGTCACGGAGTTATAGGAGGCATCCAATCAGTCGTGGATTATTTCATCAGGAGGCCTTGTCATGCACAGGGTGAGTAGGTTTTTGAAACGAAGTTACTTATCGCAAATTATACTCAGCACGCTTGGCGAATGATAGCTGACACCGTCACGATACCACAGATTATATAATAGTTCGATACTTTTGTTACATAACAAAAGTGTCGTGAAGGTCAATATGTTAACCTTTTGCGGTACTGCGGCGACTCGATAAATAATTGGACGAGAATTGAGAGCGAAATTTCAAGGTCGCGTCATGTTTAGGCACATTTCGTTACACGAGAGAGAAAAAAGATATAACTCTCTCTCTATCTTCCAAACAATTTTTATGATGCTAATTTGATTCCCTCCCTCGATGCCCGCTCAGGAGTTTGGGGACACTTGCTGGCCTTTGGGGCTTCAGATTTGCTTTAGTAAGTTTTCTTCTCACTGTACTGTCACTAATGTAGTCTCTTTGGGTCTGAAGAAGCTATTGTTGGACTTCAACTACACTGAGGTGGCGATATCTCAACACAGTGGAGACAATATAGCGGTCTTCTCGGATACTAGTGCACCTGGGTATGCCATTACAAGGTCTCCAGGTTTCCAGCTTCTTCGTACCTTAGCTTTACCTGTAGGACCGTTCTGAATGTTACACCCACCATTCTTGCAGTACGACGCATACCGATGCCTAGTTCCAAAGAAAGCCATGATTCTTGCACATTCTTCAGCTGAATGAGGCATGATAAATACGTTACGTAATAGTTTACGTGCTGTAGACACTTTTTTTTTTTTTTTGAGGATGGGAAATCATCAAATAACCCCTCCCGCTCTGGGTGGAGCGGAAGGGTGTGTCAGACTCTTACTGACTAAAACCCACCCGTGTTCCTTTCCTTGGCCCTTTATGTTCCGGGTCAGCGGTACCCCTTTCGGAAGATCCCGCTTTCCCGGCAGGCTTGGGCCCTAGTGGGCCCCCTCTTCGATGCTGACATCTCTTTGAGGTGCGCGTGGAACACGTACGCGCCGTCCAGCACGGGCCTGGTCCTGATCGGACGGTGAGCTACCCATTACTCACCGCCCGCAGGCCCGCGCCTACGGTGGCCGGGAGTCGTCACGCGACTCCCGACGCCCGGAGCGTCCACCGCGGCGGCTTGGACGGGAGACTCTCTCCCTCTCCCGTCCCGCCACCTCCTTCGCTAGCATGACTGCTTCGCAGAAGGAGGCGACTGCCTCCCACTCCCCCTCGCCCCGGACCATGGCTTGAACCAGGGCCGGGCGTGAGAGGTCGCCGCCGCTGCCGATCGCCTCTAAGAGGACACGGCGGTGCTCCGCCCATGCAGGGCAGGCAGCATACGGTGGGGGTATGCTCCACCGTGTCCTCGGGGCGATAATCGCAGTGGTGACACCCGGGTGCTGTAGACACTTGGATTTTGAATCAAAATTCATCGATCAAGAAATAAGCATGAAAACAGACACAACAGTCAAAAGTAAGACATTAATTTGAAAAGGAGTGTTTTTGTTAATAAAGTTAGGTTATCGAATATAAAGTTTTTATATAAAATATAAAATTATTTTTGTAATCCTTGTTATCTCGAAAATATAATATCTTGTGTAGTTTAAAAGTTATTGCACTTTTAAAAGTGTGGTACTATGTTTTGAAGGCCAGTGTATTAGTTAGGATTGTCGGTCTTTTTTCTATGTAGGTAGGTAGTTGGGCAGTTTGAAGTTTCCCTTTGCCCTGTGACAAATCATCCTGTTTACATAAAAATACGGATCATTTATTTTCTTAGCGTAAGGAAGGAGTGCAGACTACGAAGGTAGGCAGATATGCGTACATAATGTAGTCTATACAGGGTGTTCCAGAAATCAACGTCAAGCCGGAAACAGGTGATGTATATAGTCGTGAGTCGTGACAGTTATCAGAAAAATAAAAATAAAAACATTGTCATGTATTTGTCAGTTATTCCCATTAATTTTTAGATACTTATAATTTGAAAACTACATAACAAAGATTTTTTCACAAATACATATACCTACACACATATACATACATACATACACACATATACATACATACTACATTCAAATAAATAAAATGGAAGTGTCTGTTTGTAATGACAAAATAACAGCAATTTACCTTTACAGTCGCGCGCGCGCACCCACCTGTCATGGGTTGTCGGTTCGTTGTATCTATTCGCGTAAAATGACAAACCTAGGTACTAAAAAGTACTAGCTACAATCTCATCGTAGATGAGATGTTATATTATGTGCAACAGAAAATCTCGATCGCGGATGAGGAAACATTAGTTCGAATATGTGCAACGGTTTTTTTGCTTGTGACGAAATAATGAAATCAAAGACGCTTTTATACGAAGCCTTACCAACGGGCAAGCGAAAAATAGTCCGAAAGAATAAAGGCAAGAAGGAACGTGATCTTGCGGATATTGTTAGCCTTTTCAAATCCACGGAACCAGATGATATCCCCGTGTTTGTTGCGCGACAGTTGGCTACGTTGCCTCCAATACTATTACTATTATTAATAGCTTTTAATAATATTAATCATTTGTATGTCAATATTGGCAAAACATAGCGCACTACCTAATATTTAAGATCTTTGTATATAATCACCTATGTTTGACAAATAAATTATTCTATTCTATTCTATTCTAATGAAAACGGAAATTTAGAACGCAAAGATCAATAATGCAGGATATAAAGGCCGAAGGTTTGCGAATAAGTAACGACACCTTACCACCGACCTCCACTTTTGAAAGAAAGAAAATGCGTTTATTTGCGGTAAACATGACGCAAAAAATAACACAAACACAAAACATATGAAAAGGTTGGGGGAAACATGCGTCACATCCACGCAAAACGGCTATCGCTCAGCATTATGCCGCGACCCTATGCAAGACAGAGCCCCAGCGCTGGTTCTCAGCGAAAGCCGGCTTTTAAAATATTAACACAATACGTGGATGTCGCATGAATACCAACGACTCGATTTTTTTTTTGGGAAAGTCGAGTCGAGAGTGGGGAGTTGGGCGAGGAACATGGATTGTTCATTTAAAGTAGCTGAGAAGATAATTTCGATGTTTATTACGAACGTACACTATGTACGTGGATAAGAGAAACTAAAACTGACACTCGACTAAGGAGTGCGATATAGTCCAGTTTAAACAAAAAAGAAGTAAAGAAATAGTATTTCTGGAAGTTAAACATGCGAGTGCTTCGAGGGTATAAAGCTTATACGTTTTATACCTATGTACATGGACGAGAAACTATGGCTGGCGGGTGTCATATTTCGGCGGTTCGTTCGTTACAGACGGAGAGACATGAATCTGGAGAATAATCTTGCTGGCGGCACTGATAAGCCAGATAATGAATACTTGGCCTTATCGCTTAGCAAGTTACAATTGTAAAAATGCGAAACGCGCTATCCAGAGACCTATGCAGTACCTGTGACGTGATATTATGCTTGCTGGAGACCTGGTTGTTCCCGTACGACATACATTTTGTAGGTACGATTGATAGCGGGTTCGGCTACACGGCAACGTCGGCTGTGGCATCGGCGTGCATTTTGCTCGGACGCCCCTACGGCGGTACCGGCCGCGTCGCGGTGTTATGGCGTTACAATACCTTTCAACAACGGTCGGTGGTTCAGTGTATTGAGCGTATTTGTGCCATTAAAGTCGCGGTAGACTCAGTGGCAGTGTAAGTTATAAGTGTGTATTTGCCAACGAACACCGTGAACAATTTGCCGGATTTTATTGACTGTTTGAGTGAGGTTAGGGCGATTGTTGATGAGACTAACTTCGAGTCTGTTATTATTTTGGGGGATTTTAGTGCGGAGCCGGGTGAATTATTTTACAATGAACTTGTGAATGTGTGTAGCGAGGAGAGTTGGTCGTGTATAGATGTAGAAATGTTAGGCGGAAATTCCGGTACCTATACCAACATCAGTGACGTGCAGTGGACGCCCAGCTGGCTCGATCATTGTGTTGTAACTCACGCAGCGTAGCAGTCTTTTACGAATTTTTTGTGGTGTATGACACTCTATGGTCGGACCACTATCCTCTCTTTATGGAATGCAATCTATATGTATTAACACCAAAAGTACTTACGGTGTGTGATGAAAATAGGGATATTCTATGAGGAGATACAAGTGAGAAACAGGTCTTAATGTATAATGAGGAGTGTCATAGGAGATTAAAATTAATAGATTTTCCTCCAGAATGTACACAATGTGCGGATTAATTATGTAGTAACCATGACCATGAGCGTGTCCTAGATAAAATGTACTCCGACATTGTGACTGCCCTTCAGGGCGCGTGGAAATACGGGCGCTGTGCACGCTTGGCGGGGTGGAACAGGCATGTGTGCGAGCCTCACAGGGTGGCCGGGCTTAGGATTAACGAGTGGGTACTGTGTGGAAGACTTAAGGCCGGTTGTGTGTCTAAGGATGCGAGAGAGTAGAAAAGTGTTTAGGTCCAGGTTAAAGTGGTGCCAGAATAATCAGGATCAGATTCGTACGGACGTCCTTTCTTAATAATACTCGAAAGGTGACTTTCGTGGCTTTTGGTGAAAAACAAGAAAAGTAATCTCTCAGCCTGGCCTTCCTGGGAGCGTCGATGGCTTAAGTGATCATAAGAGCATTGCGAACGTTTTCAGATAACAGTTTTTGGTCCGGTTGCCGCTTGGTCCGGTAAGTAGGGTGCTGAATATGAATACCCGATCAATAAAACTGGAGAAATAAGTTTCCTCGCGAAAAATGTCGCGAAACCCATAAGCCAGATTGCGCGTTTAAAGTCCCCTGGGCACGACGCACTCAGCATGGAGTACTTGCAGCACGCCGGACCACACTTGGCGCGAGTTCTTGCATTGTTCTTCTCGCTGTGTGTGGGCCACTCCTACCTGCCTGCGGACTTTTTTGAGGACAGCTGTTAGTAGTGCCAGTGGTTAAAAATAAAACAGGCGAAATGGCGGATAAAAATAACTACAGGCCCATATCGCTTGCAACTGTAGTGGCGAAGGTATTTATTTGACTGTGTGCTTAAACACGCCGTTAAAAAGACATGTAACGCTCCATGATTACCAGTTCGGTTTTCGACCTAAACTGTCCACAGAGAGTGCAATACTGTGTTTAAAGTACACGGTACAATATTACCCGAAGAGAAAGACCCCGGTATATGCGTGCTTCCTCGATATCCTCTGGGGGAAGCTGGAGAGCATGGGTTTACCGTGGGAACTCATCAGCATACTCCGGTGCTGGTACGGGCACCGGGTCAATAGTGTCCGATGGGCGGGTGCGATGTCGGACTCTTATATTAGTGAATGTGGCGTAAGGCGGGGCGGTCTGACCTTGCCTACATTGTTCAACCTCTATATGAACGAAGTGATGGTCTCGCTCAGCAGTCAACATGTCGGATGCTATGTATGCGGAGTTTGTGTCAACAATATGAGTTATGCGGACGATATGGTGCTGCTCACTTATCTGTTCTGTGGTGCTGCTGAGCGCGTCCATCTGTGGGCTGAGGAGACTACTCAGTACGTGTACGGAATACGCGCGTGGACATGGGTTAAAATATAATGGGAAGTAAAGCCAATACATCATTTTGTGATGATAGATGTGGCCATCAGTTTGTCGAGCCCTATGAACATACCGGCGGACCAATTTAAATATGTAGGGCATCTAGTCACCGAGGACATGACATAGAGCGAGAGCGGAGTGTTCTGTCGGTTCGAGCCAACAAGCGCCCGCAGGTATTCGCGTTGTTCTGCTGGTGTGAAGGTCACTCTTTTTAAAGTGTACTATACATCCCTGTATACGTGCAGCCGGTGGGTTGACTATAGTGAAAGGGCACACAGTGCCCTCCGTGTCCAGTACAACAATGCATTCCAGGCGGTGTTGGGGCTGCCCCGTTTCTGTAGTGCATCAGGGGTGTTCGCGATGGTACGCACTTACTGTTTCCACACTGCTATGCGCGCGCGGGGTGCATTCCTGGTACGCCGGGCGCAGGCCAATGACATCCTGGCAATTATCGCTGATTGGTTGGACTGCCCTTATGTCTGGCATGGCTGTGGCAGGCACGTTACTGCTCCAATGCCAGATAGAAAGTATTTACGGTATTTATAACAGAAAAACAATGTAATTTTTTTTGTCTGTCTGTTCGTCTGTTTGCTCCGGCTAATCTCCGAAACGGCTTGACCGATTTTGACAGGACTTTCACTGGCAAATAGCTGTTGTTGTAACATAGGCTATTTTTGTCCCGGTAGCAAGTTCCCGTGGGATAATTTCCGACATACACACGGGCGAAGCCGCGGGCATCAGCTAGTATATAAATAAAAGTTAAATGCTGTTCGTTGGTAATCGCATCACTTGAGAATGGCTAGACCGATATGGCCATTTTTGTTTTAAAATGTTCTTAATAGTCCGAATCATATTTTTATGGAAAGAATAATTGGAAATAAAATCCCGGGATATTTTCAAATACGGGAAAACCCGATCTTCCTTTTTTCGATGGGATTTTTGTTCGAATTATTGAAATTTTGCGAGGACAACGCCTGTCGGTCAGCTAGTTATTAATATTAATAAATGTCTTGTATATCATACAAATGGTTACCTCGTATGCGTATCGATTGTTGTACTACCCCTGATACATAATATTAAGCAAACTATATCACAATTCACAATGCATTGCATACGTTGCGTACGTGGGCCCTGTCTGTTCCTACCGTTAATCTTCTGATTAATTGTATGAAACCCGAATGAAAACACCTTTATCCCCAAGAACAATACTCTACTTTTCCCACCAACTGCGAGGTAATAAAAACCAATTCTATTTTGAATAAAAAGCTAGTAAAGTCGTACTTCTTAAGTCAAAACTACTACATGACGTAATTATTAACGTACTAGTTAGCTTCTGCTCGCGACATAGTAAGCGTGGACCAAAAAAAAAAATTGTGTAGAACTCTATAGAGCACGTTGTCTCTTTTATATGCATTGACACAAGGTTTAAATTACAACGATGAACGTGCGCTTGTGAAATGCACCGACTAAACAGGAAAGTTCCTCATAGGGCACACGATATTAGGGAATTGTACGGAGTCGTAAACCGTACCTTATAATGACAGTTTTATTGGCACAAACGGTTTGTTTTCCTCGTTTTGGGGAAAAGGACGAAGATATTGAAAAAAATTGGAAATTATTTTATTGTGTGCCTTTCGCCTTTTTATGAGGAATATTGTCCATATGTTTATTTTATTGCTACTTATACTGTATAAAAAATGTTTTTAGTAACAATATACCTTAGGTAGTTACAGTAAAAATACTTACATATGTAATTTTTAAAGCGTTTATTTCAAAAGTAAACATATAAAATTGGAAAATTCTAATATTTATTAATACTTAAATTGTAGAATAAGTTAGTAGGGATTTGACCTTATTTCTTGAGGCAAGCTGGAACAAGAGAAACAAAATATTAGGTCGAGGAAAAAGTTATTTCGTATTTTATATACAAATTATATGAGAGCTCGTGTGGCACCCACATAGATTTTTTGAATACCCAGACATTTTCAAATGGGTCAAAACTGTTTTGTGGTCAACCCCTAACTCTTCAGCTATGTAATAACTACTAAATTACCTTGCTCCACCTTTTCAAAAATGGCATCGATTTTAGCCGTAACGGAATGCGGAACGAGCTGCATCATTGACATAAAAATTACCGGAGTGAAAACGCTTGAACCAACTTTGTGCTACACTTACACTGCGTTAAGTCCATAAAACTTACATATATTTTTTGCAGCTTGTGTCGCACGATTCCCTTTTTTTGTAATAAAAGTTCAAAATGTATCGGATTTCATCGTTAGATTCACTCATTTTGACGGACAGAAAACAATTGCATAATGGCGGGAAATTGTTTTACCTTTTTATTTTTAAATGTCATCTATTTAATGGTATCTAAACCAGCCAGATACAAACAGTACAGAAAAAGAGATTTTATTACAACTTTATACTAATAAAATACGAAAAAACATTTTTGTGGGTTTAAATTCGGGCCCAAAAAGTCACATTGGTACTCAATGTGACTTTTTCAATTTTAATAAGTGCTTTCTGTAATTATCTTGGACATAACTGTCATCAGTGAAGGAAAAACATCGTAAGGAAACCTGAACTTCTAGTGCAAGCGTGGTGATCAAAGCTCATGCCTTGTCTGTAAGAGAAGACTCCTTTGTCGTGCAGTGGGACTACAATTGGCTGGTTTTTACGTACATTTACAATATAGCAAAGATTTGGTGTGACAGATAAGGAACAATAAAGTATTTTGGTCTAAGTTTGTGTGGCGGGCTTTAGGTTTTAAGAATATGCAGTCATGTAATATAGCCACCCAATCTGCTTTCAAAGATTTGCGGTGCATAGATAACTGCCATGCCCTAGCTTAAATTTTGTAGCTTAGCTATCTTTACGATGGAAAGTCACATATATACACTCTCAGCAAAGTAAAGTAGTTCAAAAACTAGTTTGCCTGCGATAACCTAAGCCTGAAATGTAGAAATTTTTCAATCACTCCAAAATTCTCATTTAAAAATCTCCATAATACTGTAATAGGAAACTTAGTCAGGCAGACAAAATATCCTGAAATCAATCTGCATACTGATTATAGATTCAGTAAGTCCTTAATCAAATCTTCCCGACGCTTGAACTTGTCGAGGACTTGTTTAATCCAATTTGGAAACTCGTACAATCTCTGCTGTCGACAGTGGAAGACGCTAAAACTCGGGAATCGTTTAAACAAGAACTCCTTATACAAGCATTAAAATGTGTAATAAAACGTTAGAAGTTTTGAAACAGCCGTACGCGGGTTTGGGTAAATACCTACGTATGTTTCATGAATCCCGACAATGTTTCTATATACGTGAGTTAGTACTTCACACACTCACCAGCATGCGTCCGCCGGCCGCCCACAAACATTTCAGTGCAGCAAGCCACTATACCTACATTTTTTCATTTTTACCAGCAGGCCGTGTGGCCCGCTGTGATCCTACAAATTCACTTATTTTGTAGAGCTTGCCTAGCTAGATAAAAACTTAACGACGTGTCTCGCTGGCGTGGCGACATGGCGTGCTGCAAAAATTACACAAAACCTAGCGTGGCGTGGTGTAAAAGACACAGCGCGGCCGCGCGCCGCCCACACGGCCTGCTGTTCTAGAAAAAGCGTAAATATGTATGGCTGTGAGAAAGAGTCTTTGTTAGGTTAATTTAATAAAAAATACCACCTTACATTATCAGTTCACTGTGTGAATTTGGTAAAAATTATAATAATATTACTGGGAATGTAGTGCTTGGCCCATCTGAGGAAGGCCATACCTCTGCTGGAGGAATTCGAGTTGGACTTGCTTTAGATGGATGGGGACCACTATTCTCTTGTATAGTGATGAATGATACGCGGATTGATTTAATTAGTTTGTGAGACTGCCCATCATGATAAAACAATATTGAATTCGTTTTGTATGTTTGACTGCGTTAAGCTAGCCTCTTTGAAACTGAATGGCTATAAGAGTGACGGAGGAGCAAAGAAACGATATATGTATGGTGTGAGAGAGGATATTGCTAGAATGGGAGTGACTACTGTGATGACAGCTAATAGAGATATATAGAAGATAAAAATAAACACATGCCGTGCTTACACCAAATAAATTGGGATACGGGCCTGATGATGCTGCAATGTATTTCATCTGCTCACCTGGCGATGGATTTCAGTACGTCAAAGTCGTTCTTGTAGAGAGTATATAACTGAATGGCAACCTGAAAATAAAACAAGAAGAATATTAATCTTCGTGAATCATTTTCAGGATTCTAGGAGACTAGTTAATCTTTGTTGGACCCAAAAGAAGTAATATTTTTATTTTGACATAATTATATAATGCTATTTCCATACCAGTTTAGCAGATGAAAACATAATTGAAAAAAACGTTTGTACAAAAAAACAACCGACTTCCAAAAAAAACCACTACAAAGTGTGTCTTTGGATCTGTATTCTTTATATTAAAGTTATTTTTTACTTTGTAGTGTTCTTTTTTGGAAGTCGGTTGTTTTTTTTTTTGTAAAAATAGATTTTTATTTTTCTCGTTTCAGTTATGGTACCTACCCCACACCAATTCGAAAATGACCCACTTACACGTCCACATCCGTTTGAAAACATTTATTTTTTTTATTTAAAAATAATTTATTGATGATTTTTGAAAAACCGCTCGTCCGATTTCAATAAAATTTAAATGGAACTACTTGGGAAGTATACCCTTCGAAACAAAAAAAGCATTTTCCAAATCGGTTCAGGCGTCGTCGAGTAATCGGTGAACATACATAAAAAAAAATCCGATGAATTGAGAACTTCCTCCTTTTTTGAAGTCGGTTAGAAAGTATAATGCCTAGTTTGTTATAAACCATTACGGATTTCGCATGTCTGAACTCCTATTGGCTTTTTTTTTATTCTCATTTGAGGCTTTTGGTCGTTTGATGGTTTTCTTCAGTTTACCTACCTACCTACACACATCAAAAGTGTCTAGGGATCAACATATATTTTTGCAATAACTTTTCTCCTGATTGATATTAATTAAAATTTTCTTTAAGGATTCATAAAATAAAGTGTTTTCGTTTGTCACAGTAACGATAAACCAAGTCACCTTTGCATTAATAAAGAAATTTGCCATTTTCCTAATAAAGGGATTTTTGACATTTGAACCACTAACACAAAAGTTCGAAAAAAAGACTGAAATAACAGTTTTCTTTAAAATTTTATTGGGTAACTTAAACAATTAATAATCCGTGTTTCTACCGCGAACACTAACAACACAAGAACATCGGTTTGGCATACTCAAAATGAGTTCATCCAAATCACGCTGTGGAATGGCCGCCCATGTTCGTTGCAACAACAAAAAAAGGTCTTCTTGCGACTGGATACCCTCCATATTCGGCAGAGCTCTTCTCTGTAGCATATCCCATGCATGCTCAATCGAGTTCAAGTCTGGCGACTGAGCAGGCCAGGGCAGGACATTGATGTTAGCTGCGGCGAGAGTCTGTCTTACAACTCTTGCGGTGTGCGGTCGTGCATTATCATGCATTAACTGAAATAAGGGACCGATTTGCACTTGTAGAGGAACGATGACGTCTGATACAATCGTCTCAGCATAAATTTGAGCGTTGAGGTTGCCTCTGATCCAAATCAACTCAGTTCTTCCGCCGATCCAAATACCCGCCCATACCATGATGGTTCCACCACTATAAGGATGGACTTCCTGGCAGGATTTTAATCGCTGTTGGCGTCCAGGGGTTCTCCAGTGTCGTATACGTCTTGTATCCGGTCTCATACCAAAACGAGACTCATCAGAAAAGCACACGAAACGCCATTGTTCTTCTGCCCAATTTCTGTGTTCAAGAGCCCATTGATATCGAATCCTACGATTGTGCATTGCTATAGGTGGTACCCGTAGCGGTCTTCGGGAATGAAGGTTCACTTCATGCAAGCGGTTTCTGACTGTTTGGTCGCTAATTAAGTTCCCTGAAGAGTGATGAAGCCTCACGGCTAACATCATGGCGGTTATTGTTGGAGCTCTTCGAGTTAAGATTTGAATGTATCGGTCTTGTCTCCGTGTGGTGCAGCGATACCGTCCTCCATGGCGCTCAGCCGCGGTACCAGTGCTTCGGTAACGTGTCCAAAGTCGACTGATAACACTCTGACTTGTATTCAGAGCTAAAGCCACAGTACGTTGCCGGGAACCAGCTTCTATCATTCCCACGGCTCTGAGCATTTCTTCCCTGCTTAAATGACGTCGCCGCTCCATAATAACGTTGGTTTTAATCAGTAGTAGGGAAACAGTAGCACTAATAATGTCTTCAATGCGTTGTATGTTTTTATAGGGAAAATATTGACAGCTGATTTTCATCTTTTACTCGAATTTGATTCACAGTTCCTGATTCAAATTATGAAATGCACCAAAAAGGATCCATATAAATTTATAAAATCATAAATTTATTACAAAGCCACATCTTAATCTCAAGAAATCCGCATAAAAATGCTTGATCCCTAGACACTTTTGATGTGTGTAGTTTAGTGAGTGTATTAGGTAGGTAAGGATTTTTAAATAAGTTTTAAGAAATGCCCGTAAAGACCTGTGTCAGTTCCTGATACTCCACTAGAAACTCTACTAAAAATCGAACAGAATTTGTTTGCCATAGTCTGCAACAAGTCAACCAGAACTTATCCAGAGATGGTGAAACAGGCCATACATAAACACCGTACACGCGATAGAAGTGAAACTTATTAAAAATAAATAATAAGAATGATTTAGTGTTAGAGACAGAGAGAGTTATATCATTCTTCTCTCTCATGTAACGAAATGTGCCGTAACGCGACACGTCCTTGTGATTTTACTCTCAAATCTCGTCCAATCATCGAATCATAGCCTAAGAAGTTTCAGTTAAAAAAAAAAAAACTTACTTCGGTTGAATTAAATGGAAAGGCATCTTCCTAACGGCTTCTTCAGCGATGTCGAGAGGGAAGGCGAATTCGATCATGTTCTCGTTCAGGCAGTCGTTGTAAGTGGAGGCGAGCTGGCATCTGTCAGACATGCCTTCGATGCTGTCCAGGCAGAGTCGGGAGACTGCGTTGAGCTTGCGAACTACTCGGGAGTTCTTGCCATTCACCAGGCTGGCAAGGTGGACTAGGAGTTCTCTGTTCACCTGTGGACAAAAAAAAAGGATTTAGTCAAATAAATGGCGAAGATTTGTCGTATACTGTATCTGCTAATTCGCGACCTTGAACCGCATCATTGTAAAACTTGATGAAAATCTATGGTCATATAAATCGATAAGCCCACAGGCAACAACCTTACAACTACATAAACGTTTTGAGTGAAAGAAAAGAAAATAAATAGAAAGAAAAATAGTTTATTCTGGACAAACAAAACGTACATTACAAAAAAGGCATAAAAATACACACTTACAAAGTAGCCAAAAGCCTCGTATTCAATAATTGTAAGTTTACAGTTTGACACTTTTGTCCATTCACATTGACAGTTATTTTACCTTTGATTTTGCATCACTGTCAATATCACAGTGATCTTTATTGTTGTTGTAATAAGGTTGCTGTTGGATTGCTGCAACTGTCAAGTCTGTCAATATCACAGTGCTCTTTATTGTTGTTGTAATAAGTTTGCTGTTCGATTGCAGGTGTCAGAGGTAAAATAACTGTGAAAAGACTGTAGTTGTAAGTTTGCTGTAGTCAAGACTTTTTTATCACACTATTAAGTGTATCTTAAGTTTAAAAAACTAAAGCACAACGTGAAGACGTATATTGTCAGCGTAGTGGAAGGATGAATATTTTTGCCTGTATACCTGTTTATTTCATGCTAGATTTTGCCCGCGGCATCGCCCGCGTTTAGGTCGAAAAAATCCTGTAAATACTTCTCCTTTAAAAATTACATAGGCATCTATGTATGTGTCAACTTTCATAGTGTTCGGTCAAACGGTGTTGGAGTTCATTCTAGACTCACAAAATGTATGACTTGTATTTAGAAACAATACTCTAATAAAGTTCTACTAAAGTTCCTAATGATATAATTCAATCATGATTCAAAAGACACATAGCGCCATCTAGCGTCCTAAAGCAATTGTGACCTTCGAAAGTTATTGTTCTTTCCCTCGGGAGCAGTACTTTCTTTCTGGATGAAAGGTACCCTATGTCCTTTTCTGTACCCCTGAGTATATGAAAAATTTCATGATAATCGGTTCAGCGGTTTAGGCGTAACAAACATACTTTCGCATTTATAATATTAATTAGGATTCATCCATGGTTTCACTGTAGGTACGTTACCCAAGTTTTTTTTTTATCGTGCCTTACTCTAGAATTTCTGCTGTACTGTGGGTGCGTATACAAACATTTAAAAGTCGCATACACAAACAGCAGTAATTAAATATGTATTTGGTATCGATATTTTCATATAACATAACATCACGCCTTGTTTCCTCGAAGGAGTGGTCAGAGGTGTACCTATAGTACAATTACATTTCGACGATTATTTTTCAGTCCCACGTAACAGGGGGCGAGCCTATTACCATCATACAGCAGTGGAGAACATAGAGCAGTGGTGGCCCAGTGGTAACGGCCGCGACTTACGAGGTGCAGGTTGTAGGTTCGAACCCAGACAGGAGCTTTACTTTGTGTAAATTATTTCACTACCATTGCTCTCAAAACGGTGAAGGAAAACATCGGGAGGAAACCGGCATGTCCTAGAACCAGAAAATTCGAAGACATGTGATATTTACCAACCCGCACTGGGCCTGCGTGGTGGATTACGGCCCACTCCCTCTCACCGAGAGGTGGCCTGTGTCCCAGCAGTGGGAACATTCTAGGCTGATTATGCTATTGCCATCAACCGGGTACAAATCCTGAGAAATTCCAGATAGAAAATTCCAATAACTCTTTGCCCGACCTGGGAATGGAACCCAGGACTTCATGCTCAGCAGTAGCTATTGCAACCACAAGTCAGGTATCAACAAAAATACAGCTATATTTACCTTGCCATGATTAATGACGTCACTTTGCTCCAACATGCAGGCGGCGAAGCACTGACCAGACCTGGACACTGGGGATGAGTTGGTAAAGTATGCTCTGACGTCTTTAGGAGTGGCTCGAACTTTGATGACGCAGGACTGTGCCATTCGGACTAGAGCGTCTAAGTGTCCTTGTACCTGAAATGGTACAGAAATACGCTATAGTTGCTGAAAAATAATGATAAGAACCTACCACTTCTTCATATCAACAATTTTATAAATATTACGATGATGGGACTTGATTCGGTAAAGAAATATATAAATTTATAAAGAGTTAAAACATAACTTCGGAAACGCCTACATGACGCATTATATAAACCCTTATTAAATGTGTTTTGTTTTTTTTTAATATCAATGTTTGACTTTGATTTTGGAAAAAGAAAATTAATTTGTTTGCTTTTATTTCAATCAAACCATTTACAGGCACTTTTAATTGTCAACCAATGGACCGATTTCTTGGTAAGGGCAACTAGCTAGTTGCCTTTTAAAAATTACTGTGATGACCCTTTGACTTTGATTTTATCCAAAGTACACTTGTCCTAACGTACATAGATAAATGATTTTATTTCTGTAAGTAGGTTTGAACAAACACTTTTACACGTCAATCGTATTTTAAAAACTAGATGAGGTCAGCATTTCTTAACGGACTACTCTGAGAAGAAAGGCCGAAACAAACTCCGAGGTCACAGTCTCTTTTAAAGTCCAGACAAAATCTTGGTCAGATCATGTGAAGGCTATGTAGTTAGGTGTCTGAAATGGTCTTTTGAGGAAAGAACCACACAGATTGAGTGGACCTGTCCAGTCAGTGCACGCAATTGTCAGCAATCGTGCAGCTCAACTTAGACTTAAGGAGCTCAACGATTCCACGACCAATACCAAAGAAAGGACATTTGAGTAGGCCGCATAAATTACTCAAAAATTAGAGGAAAACGTCTTACCTTAGGATCTGTAAAATCGACTAGTGTTCCCGCTGATCGTTGTGTTCTTAGTCCCATGACGAACGGCAACAAGCAGCCTATAATTTTGAACAGATGCATTGTTCTGAAAAAAAATAAGCTTATTAATATGGATGATGACATTTTATTTTATTTTAAACTCTAAAGAATATTGTTTGCACTGCAAACAATATTATAAAAAGTGTAAAAGCTTAAAGGTCGTCAGTTTGAACCCAGACAGGCACTTTACATTATGTATTTCATTTCATCACCACTGCTCTCAAAACCACGAAGACAAACATCGTGAGGAAACCGGCATGTCCTACAACCAAAAAATACAGGTGACATCCACCAACCCGCACTGGGCCCGCATGGTGGATTATGGCCCACTCCCTCTCATAGAGAGGAGGTCTGTGTCCCAGCAGTTCACATTATAGGCTGATTATGCATTATGCAGAAGCTTAAAAAAAATCCGAGATAAAAAAGTTTTAAAATAAGTGATAAACAAAGACGGCATTATCACAGAAGTGACGTCACGACTATGTAACTTCATACTAGCGCTATACTGCCGTCATAAGAAAGAAAGTCGTAACTACGTCAACGTTGATTCCGAGATAATTGAAGTTTTATCTAAAATTAAGGCCCGCAATTTACTGAATGGTTTTAGTTAGTGATTTTTGTTTTATAAGACGTCAAAAAATATAGGCTTTATTTTGAACCTTAATTGACACAAAAGGCCGTTATTGTGTAATTAAGGCTTTTCAGTTTCAAAAACCAGAATTTATGTCATAGTTAAAGCTAAAATCCTTATGCTATCACTAATCTAATACGAGTTATAACTTTGTGTGTAAGACCATAAGATAGCACTTTCTTTGCTGATTCCGAATATGTTAATAACAATTTTTTGACAAAATCGTCAGTTACGGCCTTCTTTCTTATGACGGCAGTATACATTGTCCGTACCGCGCGACAAGAACGGGAATAATCACATCCAAAAACTTTTATAGCGTGTAGCTTTTCCATATTTCCATCGATTTTTTTTCGATTATCTCATTTTATTATGCCTTCTTTAACATTATTTGTAAGAAAATTTCTGATATTAGTCATTCTCCATAATTATTATTGTTAGTCTTTTCAAGATCATGTTTTTTTTTTAGTTTTGCGAGGTAAGGTCTTAATAGCTATACTTTTTTTAAAGAATATGCCTTAAAATTAAATTAGCAGTTTAATAGAAGCAAACAAGAATTCATTAAATCTCTCGTGGTTTATATCTAGGTCAAGAATACAAATGTGGCTCGGCCACTTTTCAAGACTAATATAATAAGAGAAGACTACAAACTGATCTAAAAGATACTACAAGTGGTATTAACAGAACGGCGGACTTAATACTATTTAGAAGCTCTTACCACGACGAGTATTTTGTTTCATTTTACAACAATGAAAGCCACGAAGGAATTTCAGTTTATAACAAAATAATTTTATTTTATTTAATCTGTCAACAAAAGTGTAGCACGTCTTTGCTAGTTACGAAAAATCTGTTTTTTTTTTTGTTATATTTTTTGATAACTCCTATGGATACTTTTTTGCTAAATTTCGTCATTAGAAAAGGATTTTTGAATTTCGGTCAAAAGATGAAAATAAGTCAAATCGTATTCCTGTATAATCCTGCAACGGGTTTGACATCAAATCAGTAAAATTTCTGCCATACTTCTGAATGGAATCAATTCAAAAGAACGTTATTATGGAGAGAAGACGTCATTTGAGCCAAAAGAAATGATCAGAGCCGTGGGAATGTTGGAAGCTGGTTCTCAGGAACGTGCTGTGGCAATCGCTCTGGTCACTACGCAGACTGTTATAAGTCGACTTGGACACATTACCGCATCTCTAGCAGCGTAGCACAGCGACACGGGGGACGATCTCTCATCACCACACGCAGACAAGATCGTTACATACAAATTACTGCTCGACGAAATCGTAAAATGACCGTGATGATGTTGGTTACGAGGCTTCATAGCTCTTCAGGGATATTATTAAGCGCTTAAGTCATAAAAAATCGCTTGAATGAAGTCAATCTCCGTTCCCGAAGGCTGCTACGTGTACCACCTATTGAGCCCCGCAATCGCAGAGCCCGTTTACAATGGGCTCGTGAACACAGAAATTGGGCAGAAGAAGAGTGGCGTTTTGTGTGTTTTTCTGACTAATCTCGCTTTGGTATGGGGCCAGATACTAGACGTACACGGTATTAGAGGACCCCCGGACGGCAAGAACGTTAAAAATCATGCCAGTAAGTCCATACTGACAGTGGTGGAGCAATCATGATATTTTTATTCAGTTCGGTTCTTCCCCCGATCCAAATACCCGCCGTATTACCGAAGAAGAATTAGAAGAACCGAACTGATTTGGATCAGAGGCAATCTGAATGCATAGATTTACGTTGAAACCATTGTATCAGATAGTGTCATTCTTTTGCGGATCCAATTTGGTGTTTCATTTCTACTTATGCATGATAACGCACGTCCACACACTACCAGAGTCGTTGCAAACACACTTGCCGCAGCTAATATCAACGTACCATGTACGTACCTACCATGGCCTGCTCAATCTCCAGACTTGAACAGCTCCCATTGAGCATGCATGGGATATGCTTCGAAGGAGCCAAATATGGAGCCAGTGCACATACCAGAAAATCTTTTTCGTTTGTTACAACGGACGTGGGCGGCCATTCCGCAACGTGATTTGGATGAACTCATTATGAGTATGAATCGCTGCGATTGTGTTATTACGCGTTTACGGCGGAAATACAGACTACTAATAGTTTATTTTACACAATAAAAACCTTTAAAAACTTTTATTTTTATCTTTTTATCACATTTTAATGTCAGCACAATGACAGCATAAGCAAAAATCGCGAAAAGTCATTATTAATGCAAAAGCAGAGGGTACTTTGTCGATATACACATTCGAAAACTATGTATTTAATCAATCTAAATTTAATTACAATAGGGCTTTTTTTAATAACTTTATCCATAGATACTTTTGGTGTGTGTAGGTAACCAGGCAGCTAACTACTCGTACAACTCCATTTAACGACCATGTTTATGTGACTAGCCGATCTATGTATTATGTAAAAATCTCACGGTGAATACTTAGGTGAAATGAGCTATCAATACTAGACAATAGCAGCACACGCGATCACAGAAAATAACACTGACTGACCAAAATAAACCAATTCACCAATTATTGTAACAAAAATAAACATGTAGCGCAGCGAGCACGTAACACACACATCGACTTCGCCATTGTCTCGGACGGTACCGGCCGAGAGCTCCTGCGCTTACATACACATTCACAGCGTATCTGTACACTTGGTAACCACAAGAAAAGCGCGCGTCGCTTCGTGAGATAAAAATTCTTTAGCTATAGTATTTTTATCTCACGAAGCCAGGCGCGCTTTGCTTGTGATAACCTAGTGTACAAATACGCTGTCAATTTGTGCGCGAAGACGAGTAGCGTCAGCACATAACACACACACTCACACACTTCCGACTTCGCCATTATCTTGTACGGTACTGAGAGCTCCTCCGCTTACACACATATTCACAGCATGTTTGTACACACAGTAACCACAAGTAAACGCGCGTCCTGAGATAAAAATACTGCACTGATAAACGAAATGTACATTTAATACAACAGTAGGTAAATATTTACATTCAACAGTAAACGAATAAATAAACATAACTTCAGGACGAATGAGTTATCCCGAAATTCTGCTCATGTAAATGTGTATTGGAATTATGACAGAATTTGAGAAGTGGAATGATAACCAATAACGATGAAGAAGCATTGGGGCGGAATCAGGCAGTGATGTATGGAATGAATTTTGGGTAGCAAAAAGCCGTGCGCCGTGTTATTATCGGAAAAACTGACGAACTTCCATACACACTTGAAAAAAAGATTAATCTTCAAAAATTCTTCCTTAGTTCTTTCTCATCCTTTGGTTTTTTGGACCTTTTGGCCAAATTTAATACTTCTAGACCCAGAGATTAAGGCAGTGCGTTGTCGGTCAGTAATTTTATTTAAGATTACGTATATTTTCCAAATGCTGACTGTATGGGTTTCAAAAAACAAGAAATGGTTGTGAAAGAAAATTATCCTACTTCTAAATAAATACCTACTCTAATAGCTGTAAGAGTTAGAGATCCTTGATTATTTATAGGCGGATCACCACTGTGTGTTATATTCTTCGTTTTTACTACATAAACATTTTCCATTTTAAAAACATAACTATAGTTGTACAAGGATCTATAGGCACCTAGCCGAACTCAAAACTACAGCCACCATCTTGTTTTTCTACACCATGTCCTCGATTTCCCGTAACGTGTCACAAATGTTTACCAACACCGCCCCCATGTCAATGTTATTCAAGCGCCAAAAGAATCTTGTAGCACTCCACACTTACCCTCTTTAAAAAATTAACGTTAAAAGATGACACGCATTGAATACTTGATAAGGTTAATAAGTAACAAGACATATATAATAGGTCCCGCATGGCGGGAACCTCATGAAAGCCAAGAAAGATAAACAAATTAAGTATCTTGACTTGGTTTGCGAAGATGTCGACATATGAGATGTGGAATTAGCGACCATTTTACCGATAGTCGTGACAGCCAATGGTTTAATAGCCAAGAGCCTCGACCAAAACCTGAGGAAGCTGTCGTTGGGCAGCTAGATTAAGGGCTTGATTTAGAAAGCAGTACTTCTGGACACGGCTCGCATTTTCAGAAGGTTCCTCTCTCTGGAGCCATGACCGCCGCGCCGGTAGGTTGGACTCTGTTTCCGATACAGGTAGGCTACTATTTTTATATTTGTAAATATTTTTAGGGTTCCGTACGTCCTAATAAAAAAAACTGAACCGTTATAGGATCACTCGTGTCTCACAGCCAATTTGCTCCAAATCTACTAGATTGATTTTGTTGATATTTGGTATACATATGATTTTGTTTAACCCGAACATGGACGTGTAACGTACTTAAATGAATTTTGAAAATAGAGGTCAGTTTTGGTGGCAAACTAGAAAATTACAAACAAAGTTACAAACTGTACCGTGTGACAAATCAAGTGCAAGGGCTTGTTCTGAGGGTCTCAAATAATTATTTGTTTAATTTTAAATTAAGGTATTTGAATTTTAAAGGAAGGTATTTAAGAAAATTTAAGCAAAAAAGAAAAGAAAAAGATATTGGTTCTTTGCTTACAGATTACAGGAAAACCTATAAAAAGTCTATGGTCTTTAAATAACATGGTCAATCTTTCAACATTGTGCGTACAAACTTACTATTGCAGTTGGAATGTATGATAGAACATGTTTTTCAATTACAATGTCAACTTTGTTTTTGGGATCTGGGGGCACGGTTCACGGTAGTATCCCCACCAAGACGAGCCAGAAACAAAAAGCAGGTCACTTCCTATCTATTCTCAAAGCATTTTATCATATTTTCATACCCATCATATCTTCGATCTGGATAATGCTAGAGAGCTCAAATTTTCAGGATAAAATATAATTAGCAGACTTATACAACACACAAAGTTTAATTTGTCAAGCTTTTATACTTTAGATTTTAATAATACCTAAAATACGTCAATTTCGTCACTGACTGACTCACTCACTAACTCATCAAAACCTCTAGGACAGTTCCTGAAGTCCTAGAAAGTTAACATTTGATATACAGGCTAGGATTTGCACACAAATAACAACAAAAAATAAGAAATCTGTAACGTTCACCCTCCAACCTCCTTAAAGGGAGATGCAAG
This sequence comes from Brachylomia viminalis, assembly GCA_937001585.2. Taxonomy (NCBI): domain Eukaryota; kingdom Metazoa; phylum Arthropoda; class Insecta; order Lepidoptera; family Noctuidae; genus Brachylomia; species Brachylomia viminalis. The sequence continues at coordinate 23,505,702 of OW443294.2, read as the reverse complement.
TTTGTATTTCTTACAGATAATAGGTAGGTCCGTTATCGCATTACCCAGTAACTGGGTTGTGGAGGTCAGGTAAGCAGTCGCTCCATGTAAAATAGTATTCAGCTGCATCCGGTTAGTCTGGAAGCCGACCCCAAAATAGTTGGGAAAAGACTAGGCAGACGATGACTAGCCTTAAAGTACCAACGTGGGGTCTGAAAGACACTTTGAGAAGTCGAAAAGTGTAGTTACCTATGTTGGCGTAGCAGTATCCCCCCGTGCTTCTCTCTACCCCTCGGGCTGTTGCATGGCAGCGTACGTGGAGAGTGGCAGTGTTGGCACGTGCAGTTTCAGTAAGTTTTGGTTATTATAAGATCGCGAGTGGTCTATCAGACCACTCGTCGTTACTTATGTAACTTTTTTTATACGACTTGTTTCAGATTATATGGTTTTTCTCTTTTATTTTCACTCAATTATAACAATGAATCAGCCAAGATCTCTGGTTGTTCCCACAAATACAGCGCCGTTCTCTGAACAGTCATCTTCCACGGGAAAAGCGCTTGTCGAAAAATAGAGTTCTTGGGCCAGATGCACCGGAAAATGTAAGGAAAGAAAACGAAGCAGAGGAAAATTCACCCAGAAAACTCTGTTACACTTGGTTTTCAAAGCTAAAGCGCGAGGCTGCTTAAAAATGTGATACCTGCACGAAACATGCGTGTCTTCAATGCAGCAAGACTGTATGTAAAAACTGTTTGTAAATAATTATAGTTTCTACAATTTGATGCCTCGTGATTTTTGTGAAGACTGTTGATTATTTATGTTTTTATTTTTTATTTTCATAGTTTAAATAGCTACTTATCCCTAAGAATAAATTGTTGTTGAGAAAAAAATACTGTAATTAATAGATGTTGAATATTAAGATATAAGTTACTCTTTTCTCCCAAAGATTACATGTCTGCGATATATTTTTTTTTTATTATTAGTAATAAATGTAAAAACTTATATAATTTGTTTTATTTATTCAATATCAGATATATTGACAATACTAAGGAACAGTTTATCTGATATTTTTTTAACAGTGAAAGCGTTATTTAAGTCTTGGCAACCTACTTTACATGAAATGTTTTTGGCGGGTAACATATTCATCGTACGGAACCCTCTTCACGCGAGTTCAACTCGCACTTGTCCGGTTTTATATATTTTATATTCTAATAATTAAACATATAATTTATATGTACATATAGTTATAAATAATATAAAGGTTAATAAGATCTAACTCACCAAGTGTTCAGTAGTCTAGTACGCCCGCTGGCTGCAAGTATAATGCATTTTAAAGGAGCTTATAAAACGTTTGAGTAAAAAGATGATTGTGCTAGGAACAATTCTCATTGTTGCGAAACGATTTACTTTGTTTTCGTTTTTGGTACTCACCAGGTGGCCGTAGTACCCATATGAAATGATCTGTTGTTTTATTTTTAGGAAGTCGGCTATTATTTCAGTACAGACGCGAGCATAACACTCACACGAAATGCAAACGTGATTCTCTCGTGAAATAATAATTGCTGCTTTGAGAAAAAACCTATTTCATAATACATTGAAAATACTTTGTTCGTAACACCATAAAATTTATATCAATACTTTAGTAGAAAATCACTTGAAGATTTTGCGTAAATCTATACTAATAATAATGTAATAATAATACCCCACCGCCCGTATCCTTACGTTGACGTCGTCGTGGGTATTCGTATTTTTCTCGAATGCGAATCGAATACGAGTGATCGCGAAATGCTCCACACATTATGCACGCGCACACAATGGTGCCGATTCTCTTGTCACAAAATTCTCTAAACTAGACTAAAAATCACCAAAATTTAGTTTATTCCTGTCAAACGACGATTTCCCATTCTGAAATTGACTAAAGTGACACAACTTAACCAAATTTTAGTTTGACAGCACTAAGATGGCACTGAGATTATAATTTAGTGAAAATGGCAATTTTGCTATTCTGAATTTTCACGTTTTTCACCAAAAATTTTGATTGTCGTAACTAAATCTGCCTGTTTTTAATCGCGATTAAAAAGGTGTGGAATAAAATTAGTGGTCATGAACTAAAATTCATACCAACACCTCGACTTCAGATGCATTAAACAGTACTGTATCTTTTTTTTCTTTTCTTTTGCTTATATCTCGAAAACGGTGTGTCCTATCGCAAAAATAATGAAAATTTCGACCCCCTTTATAAAATCCCGGAACATATAAAATCCAACGTGTTGGTAAAAAAAAAATTTTTTTTTCATATTTTTCATACAAAAAGTGAAAAATTCCATACAAAGCATGTCGAGGGTGCAAAATAATGCGCGACTCTGGCTCTAAAAAAAAATCACGTAGTACGGCAAACAAGTACTACGTGGAGTCGCAATTGCCAAATTTGATTTTAGATGTGTCAAAATTATTTTTAAATTTAGAGATTTTATTTTGCAGAATAGCGTTAAGATTCTCATAGCCAAAAGTAAGGAATTTTAGTGATAGTTTAGTTAGTTTAGTTCGGTGTACAACAGAATCGGCACCATTGTCTCTGCCTACGAAATGTTTTAGTGAATACTCGAATCTCGGATCGGTGGGCATGGACTCTCGTATTCGATTTATAAATTATTTTTATTTCTGTAAGTAAGTTTGTACAAACAATTATATTTTAAAAGCTAGATGAGTAGGGTCGGATTCGTATTCCTGTTTTTAAAACAGATTATGAAAAATTCCCTAAAACAAATCACGAATACGAATCAACTACGAGTGAGTGCACAACGCCTATTCATGAATTTCTGATCCGTTTTTATGCTGTTCGTAAAAAACACGATTGAGAATAGAATAGGAGGTAGTGCTCAAACGCCCTTATGTGTAGTAATTGTATAGACAAAGATAATTAATTATTTAGGCATGGATAAGGATATGAAAATCGGTTTTGTTGTTGAGTTCTTTTCGAATCTAAGGTGTAAGGTACCAATAAAAACGACGCACAAGTCACTGCAGAAGCATTATACTCGAAGCGAAAAAGGTAGAAAAATTAAGCACGTAGGTACTAATTTGTAACTCAAGTAACTTCACTATAGATGTGTGATTTGAAAGATTGGGCATCACTAATTGTCAAATCTAATTGTCAAAGATGGCAGCAATTTTGATGTGATATCGTAAATCTTTACAGCTCTTTTAATTTTTCATTAAGTAACGCAGAAAATCCGCTTCATACAGATATTCACAATTAGTATAATATTAAAATATATTTATAATTATTATGTAACCCAGATGTTTGTTGGTCCTAAGGCCATTTTCGACGATATCCTTTCACGCAGACGAAGTCACGGGTAAAAGCTAATGTGAGTAAGATATTTATGCTCGTGACTGTAGAGATAGTTAAGTTAATCTTGGGTGGTTGTCTGACTGCCCCGTTGGACTAGTGGTCCCGAGCGAGACTGCTGAACAACAGGGTCCTGGTTTTGATCACCAAGTCCTTCTACCTTGAACTTATAACCACCCTTTATGTGAATCCGGGCGTGACGTTAAATTAGACCATTCTTTTAGTTAATTGGTTAGTTTGTGTAAATAAAAGCATGGAATTGTCGTTAGTTTTTTTATGAAAGTTTTTTTGAGTAATCATGTTTAGACGACTTTATTCTAACTCATTGATGTTCACATTTTTTATTAAAATGTGAGATTGTTTTGGCCACTCCTATTATGACCAAGGGTATTTAGACTCACATAAAATCCTAATAATATAATGTTTGGACTTTAAAAGAGACCATGATCTCTGAGTTTGTTTCGGCGTTTCTTCTCAGGGATCAGTCAGCTGCCAAGCTGTCAAGCTGAAATGACGGCGCCATCTTTTTTTAAAATATTGACGTGCAAAAGTGTCTTAAAAGATCTACTTACAGAAATAAACATTTCGTTTATGGTTTCAGTGTATTTGAAATGTATTCGAGGCACATGAAAGCAATAAATTTACTTCTGCTCGCATGACTACATATTTATGTGATCTGAATGGAATGCCTCATATGATCCTGAGAACGTGCTTCTGAAATCATATAGGTAGAATATTAATACATATTCATTAGTGGCCTAAGGCTTCTTATGGAATTCTTCAGCCATGAGCCATGAAATACCAATATTTTGAATTGGATAAGCTACAATGAAAGGACAAAGTAACCTTGCTTTCTTGCTCATCTTTTTAATAAAATAAGTGATAGACATAATTTTAATACAAGAAATAAAGATAAAATAGATCAACCATTTTTCAGATTAGCTAAAGTACATACATATTTTATGGGGTGCTGTGTTAAATGCTACAACAAAATACCTTGTAATATATTGTAATTAAATGAAAGAAAATTTAAAACTCATATAAAAAGTTCACTGTGTAAACAAGCATATTACAAATTAGAGGATTATATCCAAGATAAGAATGCTTGGAAACATGCTGGTCCAGCTCCACAGGACAATCTAGGGTCTTGACAAAATTAAAACTTGTTGCTACTTAATTGTATGGTTTGTTATTTTTATGACATTGGTTTACATTCTGTGACTACTTTAACTCACACACTGACATATTAATTGGTTACATAATTTGGGAAATCGTATACTTTTACAATGTTTGTAAATATGTGAACACCATGTATCTATCATTTAATTAACTTATTTATCATTGCTACGTTTATTAAATTCTTTTTACCTATTTTGGTAGGGTAATTTTTATTATAGGTGCATCGTCTTCACATATAATTATATAATTAATGTATAGAAAGTATTGTACCACATTTTAAAAGAGTAACGGTGGAGTTTCTTGCCCATTCTTCTCCATACGAAACTACCTTTTGGAAAGGGGCGACTAGAATCAATTCTATTTAAATGTAAATGTTGACGTTTAAAAGTGCCTTTTATGTGCCTATTTGAAATAAATGCTTTGACTTTGACTTTGCTGAGCAATTATTTATGTTATAGTAAATTGGCTAGAAAAAGTCTGCCCATCGTCTTCCCGACAATGTTGGGGTCGGCTTCCAGTCTAAACGGGGTGCTGCTGAATACCAGCATTTTACAAGGAGTTACTATAGGTAACACGATACCTTTTGGTAAGACTAGTTGTCAGACTATTGGGCTTTTGACAACCCGTAACGACTGTCAAAGATTTATGAATGTCAGCCGGGACCAACGGCTTAACGTGCTTTCCGAGACAGGGAGGGGTCTCGATATGTAATCGATGGTCACCTATCCACGATCCGATCGCGGCAAGAGCAGCTTAACCTTTGATCGACTCCTACAGCTGTTATTATTTAGCTACGAGCCCCTGGTAAATTAGCCATAAACCCCTCTAAAATAATATCTAATATCGATAACGCCCCTGCTTCACACGGGTGCAATGCTGAGACAAAACAACGAGATTTCTGTGCTACCTAAGTTGAATATTGATATTGATGTACAGCCGGCACATCAGGTTATACAAAACTGTCAAATTTCTCCAAATGATTGTAGACCTTAAAATGTTGACCGTTCAGTTGAAAATCGAATGAGAAAATTTGACAGTTTGTGCTAACTTATACTGCTACATAAACCTTCCAAATAATGATGAAAATCGCATCAGAATCGATTGAGTAGTTTGGAATAACTAAGCGGTGACATTTACCAACCTGCACTAGGCCCGCGTGGTGGATTACGGCCCACTCCCTCTAACAGAGAGGAGGCCTGTGTCCCAGCAGTGGGAACACTATAGGCTGATTATCTTTATGTTTTATATTTGTGATTGACGGAATACGGGTGTACGTAGGTCACACTGAAAGTTTTTAGTAAATAAAAAACGGAGTGATGTAGAAGCCTATTAATATTTTTATTGCTTTTCGAAGGAGTCTCCATTCCTTTCTAAGCTCCGTCGCATGCAATGAAACCATTGACTGAAGTAGTGGGCCCACTTTTCTTTAGGGATCTCTTCCACGCCTTTTTCAAACGCAGCCATCTTCAGGGTTCATAAAACAAATAATTAATTCATTAAATAATTAATTATTTATTTAATTTTTGGAAATAAATAAAAGTCACAAGGTGCCAGGTTAGGACTGTAAGGAGGATTACTTACTAACTCCACACTTTTGATAGACAAATATTGGATAGTCCGTCTGTGTGCGTGAGTGAGCTGGAGCGTTGTCGTGGTGGAGGAGGATCCTGCTTCTTGGGCGCTGCTGTCTAACATTTGCCAAGACAACTGGTAAATAATGACTGACATACCAATCTGCAATAACAGTTTTTTTATCTTCTAGCACAATATTTCGAAATGACATTTCCAAAGAATGAGGCAATCATCTTTTTCCCTTGAATTCTGCCTTTCTTTACTTTTGTCGGCAAATCTTCGAATGGAATCATCCATTGCGCATCTTTTGGTTTCGGGTTCGTAACGATATAACCAGCTTCCATAAACTGTGACGATGTCATATACAGCATTCGAGTCACTTCCGTCATACTTTTCAAGAATTGAGCAGCACCAATCCATACGACGGTGTTTTTGATCTTCCGTCAATTTATGAGGTATCCATCTAGTAGAAAGCTTTCTGACACCTAAATGTTCATGTAAGACTTTTTGTACTTGACTCATACCAATGCCTAAAGCTGCCCGAATCTGTTGATATGTCACTCTTCTATCAGCTTCTATAATTAGCATAGCACTCACGTTATCTTCAGTAGCCGCCGTAGAAGGACGTCCTTCTCGCGAATCATCAGTGAGTTTGCTTCGACCACGTTTAAACTCATTAAGTCACTCACTCACCAGTTGTCAATAGTGGCACGGGATGGGGCTGCGTCATGAAGTGCTAATCGAAGTCTATCGTAACATTGTTGTTGAGTAAGACCACAACAATGGTCGTAATAAATCATTACACTAAAATTTTCTCTAGTCAAATCCATTTCGACTCACTACGACAGACACATTTTAAATTGCCGCCAATTTGTAAAAACAAATGACATAATAATATGTATTAACAACACATCTACAGATTCCCAAAGAGATCCTAATTCGAAATTTAAATACATTTGACATCGGCTGCTTTCTTACTGACCTATTATAAAAACTTTCAGTGTGACCCCCGTACCCCATATCAAAGACCTAACTCTGCCTTACCTTTCGGGGAATACAGGCGTTATCTTATGTTTTATTGTAAACCAGCCGAGTTATTCTGTAACAATCTCACCGTGATAACTTAGGTGAAGTGAGTGGTCGATAGTGTCAATCCCTAGCATCGGGTGAGATGATAGTTCACTTCACCTAAGTTATCATGGTGATATTGTTACAGAATCGACCGGCTGATGTGCTTCAATAAAAGAACAAACTAGGGCTTAGTTTGTTCTTTTATCCACTTTCGCATGTACATAAAAATATCGCGGTGGGATTATATCGTGCACTGGATTTTCAACTCTCGGTGTTGAGCCGAGCGTTGAGCATCCGCGTCAATAAAGCACACTGTCTGATTTTCAACTCTCGGTGCTACGTAGAGCGTTAAAAATCCAGTGTGCGTTAAAATCCCGACGCGATTGTTTTGCCTCCGTGCGAACGTAGGCTAACCTTGCTGGCCTATTTATTTACATGTCGTAGCAAATTAGCCCGATGCCACTCCAAAATATCTTTTACCTCTAAGGTCTAATAAAACCTTCTTAGATAACATACGATCCGCCTTTGACTAATGACGCGTTACTATAAGATTTCTTTTATATGTACCTAACTACATTTTTATTATTTATATTCTATCAACGAAACGATAACTTTGCTCTATAAATAAATATATGTATTGTATTTTATTATGAGAAGTAAGAGCTTTGTGATTTTAACTATAGGTACATAAAATAATTTCTTAGAACATTTTATTTATTCAAAGAGTAACATAAGTCAACATTTTCCAATAAGAAGTCTTTATGTAAAATATTTTGAGTAGGAATGGATGTTAAGGACCCACTCATTCTTTACTTACACCCACATAATGTTCTATTTATAAAACTATTTTTTTTAAATTTTAAAATTCCTTGTAAGTACGAGTTTGATAAAATTCCTGACACAATGTTAGCATATAAGTAATTGTTGCACTTACATACGTAATATTAAAGGAATTCATTGTTTATGTATCTATGTATTAGTATTTATTCTTTTATAACTATTACTATTATTTTATAGTCATTTCCGAGCTATCTATCCCGTATGTTGCACCTGACACGGTATATCTCTGCATCACCCTAAGGTTGACTGGTAGAAAATGCCTCAGGCATTAAGTCCGCCTATGTACAGTATTTTTTTACTTGTGCATAAAGTTTTATTATATAAATAAATGTTGTGTAAACAATTGTTGGCTAGCCTAAACTTAAATATATAAAATATTCTGGGAATATACAGGGTCAAATTAAATAAGCTAGCGAAACTCCGCAGACGTGAGGGTTATCAATATCATAACATCATAAAACAAAAATAAATTAATTTGATGTTTTATTTGTGGAGTCTTCGACCACTGTTCACTTGAAATATCGGTTTAAAAAATCTGTTTTTATTGTGTAAACTTCATAGACGTTATTGGTATCGATATCTAAAAACGATAAAACATATTTTTTCAACTCATACTTCACGTAATATCACAACCAGCGGTCGTTGACCTCTAAAAAAACTAATATTTTTATTTTATCGTGTTTAGATATCGATACCCATGACGTCTGCGGAAAGTCGCTAGCTAATTTAATTTGACGCTTAAATTTAATTTAATAGTGTCGTGATTATGTAATTTTTTTTTCTAATAAATAATCTGCCCTGAGTAGGTACTCCTATTTGACGCTCTATAATAAGGTAGCTAAACACAGGATGTATTCATGTTCATTGAAAATAAATTTCCTTAAATAGGTCCAACTTATGGATAATGTATCGCAACCCACCGTTTACCTGTGGTATGCCATAAAATAAAAAAAATACTCTTACTCAATACCTACCTCCTTACGGGTAACCGTAAAAACCCAAAACTACATTACGAAATAAGTGACATAAAATGATAGGGCGAATTTTTCGTACAAGTTTGCGCGCGGCGGGACCGCCTGGCGGGAGCGTCAGTCGTTCGCCCGCGTGAACCACGCGACTGTCACCAACAAAAGAGCCGCACCTTCATTTTATGTAATTTTCCATGTCACTAATTTCGTAATATAATTTTGGCTTAAGGAGGTTTGGTATTGTCTCTAATAAACACGATAGTCTTTCGACCATTGTGGTGGGTGGGGACGGTAGAGTTAACCCTTTGGCGTGATATAGTTGTTTACCCGAAGTTTGCAGAATCTTTGGGGACAGATGATTTAGGGGTCAGCTTGGAACCCGCTGGAAGTCTATGGAATTGGACCTACCTGATCCTATCAAAAACATATTTTGTACAACCCACAACATAGACCCACAATACTAGTAGCTCATCAAAATAGGTTATCTAACATTAACTGGCGTGCGTGTATGACCAGATATATGAACGTAAACGAGGCAAAAGGAGTATGTAGATATATGTAAAATGTATGTAAAAGTAGGTATTACTGAAAAGTTATCATAAAGAATATAAAAAAAACAAACTCCAATTTAATTTTAGTGAGAACTTTTGAATCCCCTAGCAAGACGCAAGGGATACAAAATTATAGATGAGCTAAAGTGCGCGCAAAATAATCGAAACTGAAATCGAAAATAATCGTTAGCCGCCATCTCGACGTTTACATCAGAGGGGCAATACCCGTATTTTTAAGAACGTTCGCATTCTAATCTCAGTCTCTAACTGTCAAAATTGTATAGCTTTTACCTACATTTTTGACATTTGATTGTCGCTGAGATGAGATTGCGACTTGATTTTGAACGTTTTTAATTACGGGAATGGGCCTTCAGGTCTCAAAAGAGTGTGCTGTATTCCGTGTTTTCCAAAGTAAATAAGCGCCATCGGTATGCCGAAAGTGATTAAAAGTGCTGGCAGCAAACATGCGCGCAGACTTAACTTGTGCGCACTCTAACGTAATAATCCAGAGGAAGCCTGCGAATAACTTCTTAATCAAAGTGCAATTTCATCATATTAGAAGTTTGACGTCCTACAGAGGGATCGCTCTGCAGAAATTCCTTTTGAGCTCCGTTTAATCTAAGTTATGGCGCTTCTAGTAAAGACATTTAATTTGAGGTACTTTATGTTCCTTGTTCTGATGGGCATTGCATTTTTTTAAAGCTGAATTGGTTGTAAAGTCATAGAGATACAAAACTTGTGGATTACCTAATCTAGTAGACCAAAATGTTCAAATTAAGTATGTGCCAACTCTATCACGACATTTTTCTTTCTTTCTTTTTTTTCTTTCCTTATTTCTTTGGCTAAAAAGTTTGTGTTGTCATCTTTTAGATCGTTTTGGTATAGCCAGATAGAAACTAAGTATTCATTCTACGATTATTTATGGTAAAACAAATATTACACGCAAAAAACATTGTCACTCTTAGACTATCTCGAAAAAAATAAAAAGTACAATAACACGATTTTATTTCGAGTGATAAAATCCCTAAATAATGAAAAAACACTAAAGCTTCGGGTAAACTGTAACATCGCATATTGTTCTCGGAGGTGTTAATACCCCAGTTTAGGAAGACTTGTGTACCTGTCTGTAAGGGTTGTATTAATTACCTACTTTAAGATCTGTATTACTATAATCTATGCACCTTTGTAACCATTTATATGCACTATCTTATGAAATATATCTCAGTATTATTCGGGCACTCGCTGGTTTCATTTACCATCAACACCGCACCTTACATGGCGACCCTGCCAGAGGAATTTATACGCGCTGTGCGAACTTGAGACCACTTGACTTGTCCATTACTCATGATGTTTACTTGTTTTTAAGCGAAGAAGGGGAATATCAAGGTCTGGTTACACTGGTCGTGATTTGGAACGGGAGTTAATTAGATTTCGTCACAAAATAGATAGGTACAGAAGGTCGGCTCCAAACAACGAGCAAAAACGGGCGCACGCACACTTAGACGCCTACGTACGGAGATCTCAAACTTAAACGAATGCCAGTTGCAAGTGCGCTTGCATTTGTTTCAGAGCTAGAAGTACCGGTATTGTTGACAGCCGGTACCATTGGACTTAGTGTGATACTGGTACCAGACGTAGTACCTGTACTTAGCGGTGCCGGGCGTAGTACCTACACTATTGGTCTTTCTAATCAGTATCGGTACTGTACCAGTACCAAACAAATATTTTCGTAAGTTACAGTGAGAAAACAAATATAGTAAGTATAAAGGATAGTTAATAGGCATTACAAAAATAACTTCAAGATTGCCAACAGTACGAGGGTCCCCGTACAAACATGAGATTTGTGGCACGCGCCAGGTACCTACTTGAATTTTATACTGGTACTTGTTAGGTAGAGTACCCGTACCCGTCTGGAACCAGTACCCAGATACTGAAAAGGCAAGAACCGCCAAGTACCGATACAGAACTTGTACTTTTGGTACCGGTTCCAAGCCCTGCTCGTTGTACGTGAAGCGTGTCTATGTGCGTGCGTTTTCGCTCGATGTATGGATTTGACCTTCTGTACATACCTATTTTGTTATTCCGTAGTCGGTCTGCTCGGATATGACAGGAACAATTTTGTATTTAAGACACCGGAATTATCCCTTTGTATTCGTCACAAGATACTGTTTGTTTTTGCATTGTCGGACTAATTGACGCTTGGTGAACGTCACTGAGGGATGAAAAACAATTGCGTTAAAGAAGTGGGTATTCCAATTCCTTTTATCGACTAAGTTTGATAGATGCTGTGTGTACATTTGGTGGAATAACGATGTTGAATTGTCCATAATTCTGTTGGAGGTGCTTAATAGTGACAAATAGTTTGTTAAAAGTAATCATTATCTACTAATATTTGATTAGCGCACTGGGAGAAGTAGCGTAGACGTCGGTCTCCATAAGGTGGACCGAAGACCCTGTGAAGACTGCAGGAATCCGCTGGATGCGAGATGCTTATGTCCAGCTCCAGCAGTGGACGTCTTTCGGCGTACATGATGATGATGATTCAAATAGCTAAAATTCATCATAGTTTCAATATTTATCTAAGAATGAGCTCTTCAACCATTTTTTGCTTTGTTACAAACTAACACTGTTTAACGTGTTATTATTGTACCTAATTATCTACATTTATTCTTCAGTAATGGCGAGGAATGAAGCATTTTAATTTTATTCTTATTAGGTTACCGGAAATGTATAAAACCTAGGAGTTGTACACAATTCCTAGGAAATATATGCAATTCCGAGCCTACTTAGGAAATGTGTAAATTAAAGTTGCAAAGATTCTTAAATGCACACATTTCTTGTGAAATGTATACAGTATTTCCTAGGAATTGTATGCAATTCCGAGATGACACTAGGAAATATATAGAAACGAATGCTTTTTACAAATAAAGTAAATGAAACACTTTTGTAAACTGAAATCAGAATTTTTAATAAGGCTCTCGTTAACAATAATAATGAACCGGCCAGTTTAAGATGGAATTGCGTGGTACAAATACCAAGAAATGGTACGGACAACCTATAAATATATTTTTTTACATTTGAAGGTTTCACAGTATCTAAAGAATAATGAAACCAGACATAGGTAACAACAAAATAACAGTTTTTAGTTTTAGGTCTGCATAATTATTGTTCTCCTATATGCCTTAGTTTATCCGTGCATAACTTTTCACGACCTTGTGCAATATAACTAAGTGCAGCACGTTATTCAATGTAATTATTTCCTCTCAATCGCTTCAAAATGTATTCCATTCGCTTAATGCCCCTATCATCCATAATACACATCAGTTTTCCGTTTACAAACGAAATTACAGTTCATGACTCATTTGATTTGGGTTTATACAATTCGAAACAGATGACTATCAAAATAGATGGCAATCTAAATTACAGCATGGTTTCAAAACAATTGCGCATCATCCATTTCGTTCCAAAAACTGTTGTCAACACACATGTTTATAATTTAGAACACAATCAAGAAGGAAATAAACTCAAACAAAATAAAGAAAGTGTCAAAAATGATGTCAAAAAGGATCTTACTGGTTGTGGTGTACTTGACGGTACTGATAACCTTCGTGGCATGTCAGGAGGAAACTACGATGGCTGCAACCACGAAGGGAGATGAGGAAGAAGAGGAGGAACCTGCGAAGAAGGGCTGTTCCATCTGGTGCTGGATACAGAAGATAGCCATGTTTGTCATATCTCAACTGCTGAGCGGTAACTGAACATTTGTATTGATTTCTTGATTAAATTATTTAAAGGGAACGGGAAAAGGGTTTTTTTATTTAGTGTGTTAGCATGCGAAGTAAGTAAATTGTTCCATCATGGACAGCCTTACTGAAAAAACTTTTACAAAGAAAAAGTATTTTGCAAAATGTAGCCAGGATTTTGCAAAATACTTTTTCCGTATAAAAACTTCTTTGTCTCGCAGTTTCCTATCTGTGGTACAGAATGTGCAGGTTCTGTGATTAAAATTGTATACATCAAAAAATTGTGAAAACATTCTGAACTGTATTATTTAAACACAATTATAGAAGCACGGATTTGAAGTAAAAGCCACATAATTGCTGCTTATTGTATGTGTATTCCAAATCTAACAGACGTGTGTAAATAGAAATGTAAACACACTGGCCTTCAAACCTAGCACGGTCAATACGTATAGATGCCGATCACTTGGGAGAAGCGAGCTAAATACCTAGGTGTATTCCTTGACCACCACTTAACCTTCAGTGAGCACATAGAGATGGCTCCTTCACGCGCCTCTTTCAATCTCGGTGGACTTAATTTCATACTAACCGCCCGCAGAAAATGGTCACTAAAGTGCAAATTGAGCATCTAAACCACAGCTATCCACCATGACCTATGCCTGCGTTGTATTTGTACACGCAAAGACGACGCAATTTTCATAAGACGCAGACCCTCCAGAACCTTTTGCTCAGAAAGGTTACGGGAGCCCCCTTCTATGTCCGTAATGTGAAACTTCACCTTGACCTTAGAACGCCCACCATCCAGCAAGCAATTAATGGAACGCCTTGCAAAAAGCGTTTATTTGACTGCGGCATAAAGTTAACCAATACCCTGATAAAAGCGGCCGCCCGCTACACTCCCTCCGGTATAAGTAAGATTCGCCCCCCGAGGCATACCTTAATTATCCCCGACGACGCCACTAACAGACCGCCGTCCTTCCGTCCTCGCCGCCGAGCCCCGCCGCGACGCCCCAATCAACGTCCCTTGCTCGAGCCAGCCCCCACTGTTGAGCCAGTAGTTTAAATTTCGTGCCTTGATAATAATTCCGGTCCAGCCTGTCCCTTGCCCTTGCTGCCCTCTCCCAGCGACGCCCTAAGCCAAAGTCCGTACCCCACTGGGGGTGCCCTTAGCGTGTAGTCGCCTAGTTTATAAGTTATCCAAGCCCTGGCTGGAGGTCTTCATTTATTAAGGCGACCACGGGCAAGTCCGGTTAAGCAACCGACAACCTCCTAAGTAGACCTGCGACATGTACTAAAAAAAAAAAAAACTTGCTCTCAGAACTCAGTACCACACATTACAACAACAATGGCACCCTGGTGCCATTGTTGTTGTAATTTGACTGGGGAAAGATATGCTCAAGAGATCCTTAATGAGTATGCAGGGCCATATTTAGTAAATATGGGTGATGGATCGATATTGATGCAGGATAACGCCCGGCCACACACCGCTCGGGACGTACAAGAGTACATTCAGGAGGTTGGTATCAATTTGGCTTGGTCATCAAGAAGTCCTGATCTCAACCCGTTCGCGCACGCCTGGGATGAGCTTGAGAGGCTGGTCAGAAGCCGCAGACCACCTATCACCCTCAGGGCCCTAAAACAGGCCCTGATGCAAGAATGGGAGAATATTCCAACAGCGCCTTCGAAACCTTATCTGCAGTAAGCCAAACCGGTTCGAAACCGTAATCAGAGCCCGAGGAGGCAATACCTGTTACTAAAACGTAAATAAGGCGTAAAACAGACATATACATGTTGTTTGAGTTTTTTGCCAGTAAGTTACAAATGGGAAATTATCTTTTTCTTAAGTTAAAAACATTACTTACGTTATAATAAACTATAATTCCAAAGAATGTTGATGAAATTTGCTATAAAACGTTTTATTTATTTCAAGACCGTCTAGGAAAAAAGTGCTATTTAAAAGTGTGGTACTAAGTTTTGAAGGCCAGCGTAGGTACAGTCTCTCGGGCGAGGCGGCAAGCCTCCTTGCCGGAATGCCGCCGTGGGATCTGGAGGCGATAGTCCTCGCGCGCCTGTATGAGTGGCGCGCGGACGCACTACGCCGGGGGGAAACCCCGCTTCCGCGGCAAATCGCGGCGGAGCGGACGGACATCCGGCGCGATCTCATGGCGGCATGGAAAGAGCGACTGTCGCAAACCAGCGCAGGGCACGCCACGATAGCGGCGGTAAGACCCCTCTTTGAGGAGTGGCTAGAGAGGCGTCACGGCGTCCTCACCTACCGCCTGACGCAGGTCCTCACCGGAGACGGATGTTTCGGGAGGTTCCTGCACATCATCAGGCGGGAGGAAACGCCCGGGTGTCACCACTGCGATGATCGCCCCGAGGACACGGTGGAGCATACGGTGGGGGCCTGCCCTACATGGGCGGAGCACCGCCGTGTCCTCTTAGAGGCGATCGGCAGCGGCGGCGACCTCTCACGCCCCGCCCTGGTTCAAGCCATGGTCCGGGGCGAGGGCGAGTGGGAGGCAGTCGCCTCCTTCTGCGAAGCAGTCATGCTAGCGAAGGAGGTGGCGGGACGGGAGAGGGAGAGAATCTCCCGTCCAAGCCGCCGCGGTGGACGCTCCAGGCGTCGGGAGCCGCGTGACGACTCCCGGCCACCGTAGGCGCGGGCCTGCGGGCGGTGAGTAATGGGTAGCTCACCGTCCGATCAGGACCAGGCCCGTGCTGGACGGCGCGTACGTGTTCCACGCGCGCCTCAAAGAGATGTCAGCATCGAAGAGGGGGCCCACTAGGGCCCAAGCCTGCCGGGAAAGCGGGATGATCCGAAAGGGGTACCGCTGACCCGGAACATAAAGGGCCAAGGAAGGAACACGTGTGGGTTTTAGTCAGTAAGGGTCTGACACTCCCTTCCGCTCCACCCAGAGCGGGAGGGGTCATTTGATGGATTCCCATTCTCAAAAAAAAAAAGAAAAGCGTAGGTACAGTCTACGAAAACACAATAAAAGCATTAAAGTGTAGGGATTCTCAAAACTTCATAATACATTACCTAAATAAGAAAACAAATCTAGGAGTTTGAAGGTAACAAGCAACATTGTAATTTAAAAATCGTTCTAGATTGCCTTCAAAGGATTCCCAATTTGAATTTCAAATGGCTTTCCAGATTTTGTTAAGCTTTTTTTCTAGAAGCATTTCAATTAAGTGTTCTTCGCGTGGAAAATTTACATGTATAAAAAGAAAGTTTGTATTCAGTGACGAAATAGCAGCGTTCATTCATCTTGAATTATTGATTGGAAAAGTTGTACACAACTTATTTGGAACGCAGTTAAAAGTAAGTACCACCAAAATAAAAATGAATGCTCGCAGGATATCCACTTTACTTTGAAGCGCTGTATTTTTTTTCCTTGCTAAGTGGTAAAATAAAAGCAATGGAATGCAGTTATTAAAGGCGAAAAAAACTTAGAGCAAAATTTTGAAAATTGCGTCTAGAATTATTTGGATCCATTTGTGTTATAGCTGGCTTTGGACTATATTATCAGTAAAATACATTTTAACTTTAAAAAATCTGGAAACTTTTCAAATTAATGTGATATCAATGTTATGTTGTTGTATATTAATGTTATTATGGTGTCCTTTCTCAACCCTTTAGAGATTTATTCAACCAAATAAAGAACAAAGAAGAAACCTAGCCTAACAAATTGAGACAAACTACTTAACAAAAGGTATATTGGTCTATAAATACAAATTAATTAGGAGCCACCCCCATGTCGACTGTTGAATGAAATCCCCTATCTATTTAGTATCACGTAATTGAACAAGCTTTATTTCTCTTAAAGGAACTTGTATTCATTCCATGGGTGTGTTTCTGGAAATAAAATCCAATATAATTAAAATATATTGTACGTAGTCTGTTGAAATGCGGTCGAGTATACTGGGAAGGACTTTGTAAATGAAGTAGAATGACAAGTCATTGATGAAAAAAAATCGATTGAAAATGTTTGACAAAGGTATAAAAACTTAGCTTGGCTTGTATTTGAATTATTACATATGGCTCAATTCTACACGTGTATACGTAAGCAAAGAAAACATTTGGCAAAATAATGTTGACATTGAATCATAGTCCATTTACGCGGCAAATATACATAGTTGCCAAGTGAATGCTAGCCAAAAGGAATTTAAATTGAATAATAGTCACACTGAATACACCCGCTGAATTTCTATCTTTTTAAGAGCAAAATTAAGCATTAAAACATTTAGCAAGTGAAGCGGATACCAATGGGAACTCAAGGGATTCTATTTAATTTGTTTCGTACGAATTGGTTGCAGATCCGGATTGTTCTTTTGACAGGCCGATGTGAAAGCGTTCGTGTTGAAATTCCAATTCATTTGCTGTGTTCTACATAGTTGCTTTAACTTGTTATTTATTTGTTCAGAAAATTCCCCAATTCATGAGGAAAAATAAAACGCCGCTATACGCCTTTTCATATAAACTATTTTACTAGAGCAAAGATTTCAGAGGAAATGAGAACGAAGATTTATATTTACCAACGAAACTTTGGATCAAGTAAATTAGGGTGGCGCCTAATTTACTACACTTTTTGCTTCGGGCATCAAACAAATGACCTGAGGACCCACAATTTAATTAATGAATGGGCACAAAATCTCGTACAGAAATAGTAAATGCCTCGTATTTTTGAAGAAATTACGGATTTATTAGACAATTATTAAATTACTTGAGTAAGATTCTATATAAATGTGTGCAGTCGTTGAACACTTTGGCTTTTTTACAAACATCTTGCTTGTGTTGAGTCGCCTCAGCGCTTTCCATACAGTTGCCACCGTAGTCAGCTACCCCGTTCCTTTGATCTAATTGGTGTGCGATTTTAACTCGTTTTCTGCAATAAGAACCACGTAAAAAGACTTTGATAAATATTTTTACTAGCAATTGTAACTCAAAGTGTTACAGTGCACTCATAAAAAGGAGGAATCCGATTCGGGATTAATCAGTGTTTTACATTATCGAGATGAAATCTGTCGAAAACCGTTTAATCAGTCCAGAATAAAATCACGATTGGCACCAGACGTAGCTGTGTGGACAGACCGTATTTTCTTCTGATTGACCTTATAAAGGAGTATTTTCTTCAGAATCTCTATTTAGTTGCTGACATTCTCGGACCAAGTGATATTTTTATCATTTATCTAGATTTCAGCTCGACATGTTTCTTGGACAACTATCTGACAGTAATTGTTGGACGGAAACGATTTATATAGGGGCGTCGGACTGAAGAATAACCTTCATATATTCTTAGGATTGGGACTAAATATAAGTTAAATCGAAAGGGTTTTAGCACAATTAGGAAAAGGCTATAAACCAACTTTTATTTTTTATTTGTAATTTGAAAAACTAGTAATTTTAAACATGTATACTAGTAACATGGAAATCCCCTTCCACGTTTAAATTTCTCTATTCTAATGGAATAAGATGACAAAATACTTTCGGTAGTCTACAGGCTGTCTCATAATACGTTGGTCTTCATATAGGTGTGGCTCGCCGAACATAGTCCATCTGCTCTAGATTTTTTAAATAAGTATCATTATGACTTTTACGAAAAGCAGCACTTACTTATAAATCTCCAAATTAATAGCACCGGTGGCGCTCATGATACCAAACTTCTTGAGCACACAGAAGATGATGCAGGGCTCATCAGACTCCTGTACCTCAATGCGCTTGTTCTTAGGGTACATCTCGCTTAAGCACTGCTGGGCAACTATATCGCTTAGCTTGTCGTGAGCATACATCACCGATATTCGAGCGTACGCGAACCCCGTGAGCATTAGGAATGTGAAGAGCAGGAGATCTGGAAAAGAACAAAATGGTGGACGTTAAAAAGGTGATCATTGCAGGTACGATGGCGGTAACTCTGTAGAAGATGTAGTATATAAAAGATTGGGGTAACAGACGATCTTGACAAAGTTCTAGGAGAAGCAAACGGGGATGATAAAACACACCGTTATCTTCCTACTTGTCTCCTATTGGTAAAAAAGGGGTTATTGGGGGATGGGCTATAACGTCCCATTGGCTGATAATTAGAAACTGCGGTCAGAAATCCGTCTGCCAGATAGGGGGATTAAGTCCGTTAGTCGTCTTTAGACCGTTTATATAATTATGACCAGAATAAATGTTACCAGGCTTATGTCCGTTTTCACTAACACTAGACGACACCATAATGAATGACAAAAAAAACGCAGTATTGGATTTTCTACTTTCGGCGGTAAGCCAAGAGTTGAAAATTTACTAGCGCACTTTAGGTGTCGTTTAGGGTCAGTAGAAACGAGCATTATCATTGGGTTATTTTGGTAACAGCATCAGTAGTGGTAAACAGGGTAGATGTGGCAAGGACATGAAAGACGCCAATCTGGGTGTTGTAAGGAAAGTTCCAAACCCGGAAAACACATGCCATCTATGATCAAATCATATATGTAGATAATAATGTACCGTCATTATCAATATGTGTTACTCCGTGTTAACATCCAGTTACATAAGTTGTGATATTGGTTTTCAACAACTCTTGTAAAATACTTGTCTAAAACATGTATCATACTTACATATATTGACGATGTTTCAGGCATTATTTATTATTATTAATTTTGTTATTTTTTTTAAGTTTTCTGTTTTTGGTGTAAACGAAAAACGAAACCAGTAGACACAACATGTAGGTAGAATACATGTTTCATAGCTTAGTGTAATCGCACCCACAGTACAGGAGAAATTCCTAGTGTGGGGCTACGTTTAAAAAAAAATATATATATATTTAGATATATATATATTATTTAAATATATATATATAGTTTTAAGTCCCCGAATCGAACATCACATATTATGTTACAAATGTTTACAAGTTAAGTACCTACTTCCAAAACTCTCCATCTCTATACCATCAATATAACGTTGAAAATTATTGCTTTTATGAAAATCTTACTCTCGATTGCTACCGTAAATCGTACCGATAACTTCGTCAATGATGTCAAAGCGTTATCATGAAACTTGGCGAATTTGATTTGCTTTCGGAGTTTTCAAAGGATAAATTAGAAATTGCCATTTGGTACGATTGGTTAGCAGAATGTTTAACTTTTAGGAATAAGAACCGAGACTGACTAGGGTATTGGATTTGAAATATGAGCAGTTTTTACTACGTAGATGTCATAGTCAAAACTAGAAACAATTTATACAAACGCTAACGGCCCGCCTCAACTACCCACGCAAGGTTTTTGTTTTAAGTTTAATATTGATACATTATACACGAAAACCTTCCGGAATAACATTTCTAAATGAGGGTGAAAACCGCATCCAAATCCGTTGCGAAGAAAAACGCGGTCACACAGTCAGATACGAAAATCGACTTCAATTTGTGAGCTGAATTCAATACATACTCGAAGATCCGTTACATATTGATTAGAGACCGTCATATTTTTAAACAGATCGATCAACCATCTGATCTGATTACATCTGATCAAACTGAAAACAATTTAGAAAATAATTCCTAGAGTTGTTCACCGAAATGCCTCTATTTCTAGGAATATTCCAGTGTGTAATTCAAATGCCTAGAGTCTAGGCCCTAGACGTTCTAAATCTAAAGGACACGTAATGTATGAGCCAGACGTAGGTATTGATGGTTTTTTGTCGCGACCTCCGACAATGTTAGATGTAATCGAAACAATTTATCATCATTATATTATATCATTTTAGTGCTAACCAATTGTTGTTGCTACTTAAACTCAGGTTTAAATGAATGAAATGGTTTAATTTAGTGCGTGTTCTTCATGTAGGTAGTGTTATTTTGACATTGTGCCTGGTTTCATGAGGACCTAATATGAGGTCGGGGAAAAAGTTATTTCGTATTTTATATACAAATTCAAGACTAAGAGCTCGTGTGGCTGATGAAGATTGTACAACCTATCTTTGCATTGTATACATTCAATCTCTTAGTATTGTATAATTGCATAGCATATGTGTGAGCACTATGTACCCACTATAAAGCTTACTGGGTTCGTCTTTCATTGACTTGAATGTGCCCGGGCGGCTGAGAGTATGTCATGCTCACTCAAATGTGTCGCTGGTGGTGGCGTGTGTATTGGATCATTGAGTTCCCTTCAAAATGGTTGAGCTGAATGGTGCTGATGCATACGTCATGTTCGTGAACGGGCGCCGTCAGTAGGCACTGGCTTAGCTGCCACGGCTTAACTACACTCGAGAGCAATGAATCCGGGTCACTTAAAGAATGTTAAAAATCTCGGAAACTAAAAATGATAGGTTAATGCAATAAATTGTATTTAATAGACAATGTAATACTCCTTAAATGAAAGTAAAAAAAAATACATTTTATTAACACAAAATTACATAAAGAAAAAAACTGCTGATCTCTCCTTAAAACAAAAATAGGAAACATGAAATTTTTGAACTTTATTACGATTTTCTTGAATTTTAATACTTCGTATTGCCTCCTCGTGCTTCCATTACTGCGTTTACGCGGTTTGGCATGCTGTACACCAAGTTCCTTATACGATTTTGGGGAATATTCTCCCATTCCTCTGTGAGAGCAATTTTGAGCTCACGAAGCGTGATTGGGGGAGGGTTTCGTTGTTTTACGCATCTGCCTAGCTCGTCCCAAGCATGCTCGATCGGGTTGATATCCGGGCTGCGCGCTGGCTACTCCATACGAGTAATGTTCATCTCTTGAAGGTAGTCATTCACAATCCTACCTGTATGAGGTCGGGCATTGTCATGCATAAATATAGCATCCTCACCTAAATTGACCATAAATGGACCAACGTGATCATTGAGGATTTCTTCCACATATCTTACGCTAGTTAAAGAGCCGTTTTCTATGATCACCAGCTCTGTGCGACTTTCAGAAGAAATTCCGGCCCACACAAGTACAGACCCACCACCGTAGGCTACTTTTTCTTCGATGCATGCTTGCTTGAATCTTTCCCCTGGTCTTCGATACACTCTGTGTCTTCCATCGTGCTTGTAGAGCATAAATTTTGATTCGTCGGAGAACATAACTTTTGACCAATCTTCAATACTCCAATTTACGTGGCTCTGGGCATATCTTAGTCTTGAAATACGATGCCCACGCTCCAGTTTAGGGCCGTTTGCAGGTCTAAGGGGTTTTAAGTTA
The DNA here is from genome assembly GCA_937001585.2 of Brachylomia viminalis. Lineage (NCBI taxonomy): Eukaryota > Metazoa > Arthropoda > Insecta > Lepidoptera > Noctuidae > Brachylomia > Brachylomia viminalis. The sequence continues at coordinate 23,483,277 of OW443294.2, read as the reverse complement.
GATTCAGCAAGCCGACGTCTTACTGTCCATGCACTTGGGTTACTTCCTCCGAGGCGTCGAAACTGATTGGTGAGTTCAGTTCCTGTGAGAAAGCGATTTCGAAGCATGGTGTTCACCAAGTATCGGTCTTCTCGTGCTGTGGTACACCTGGTTCTGCCCGTTCCTGGTCTGCGTAGGTTAGAACCAGTTTCTTCGTAACGTCGGAGAACTCTTTGTACTGTTGACAGCGACACACCGACAGTCCTGGCTGTATCGCGCTGACTCCGGCCGGTTTCCAGCATTGTAAGTATTCTGGTGCATTCTTCAGGCGTAAGCGACATAATTTCAGCTTGAATAATGAATATAGAGCACTATCAACATGGTTTATGTACCCACATAAATGACAGATTACAAACAAAAGCAAAACCAAATGCTGTAATTTCGTAGTTCCATCTTCGAAAGTGGCCCTTTTTCAAATTTGATTTTTTTATGATATAACTTTACAATAACTAAGAAGTTTTAATACCTTCATTTAAGGAGTATTACATTGTCTATTAAATACAATTTATTGCATTAACCTAGCATTTTCAGTTTCCGAGATTTTTAGGATTCTTTAAGTGACCCGGATTCATTGCTCTCGAGTGTATTTTAATTCCATAATTGTTTTTATCTTTTTATTACGGACGCTTTTAACGTGCACGTCTTTCTACACCGTTCTCACATGTATAATTACAACATGAATGATGTAACCACTTTTTTGTAACAATATTTTGATTTAAAAGAGTGTCCATGGAGTTTTTTGCCCGTTCTTCTCCATAGGTACCTACTACGCTTTGGAATGGACAACTAGCTTCATCTTTCTGACTGACCGACCCCTTGACAATCCAAAAGTGCCTGTAATTGGTTTATTTGAAATAAATGCTTTGAGTTTGAGTTTGTGGCACCCAAATATCGAGCTTTTTGTATACCCAGACTTTTTCAAATGGGTCAAAACTGTTTTGTGGTCAACTAAGTAAGTCATAACTACCAAATGCAGAATTTGATCCACTTTTTCAAAAATAGCATCGTCTATATCCATAACAGGGCAACCAGAGCCAGCTTCACGTTTGGTGTAGTGGCTACAGTGGCTAAGTGTAGTCAGCGAAACCAAATGGTCCTGGGTTCGAATCCCGGTAGGGGCAAATGTTTGTATGATGAATATGGACATTTGTACCCGAGTCATGGATATTGGATGTATATTTATATTATGTATGTATTTACGAAAAAAAAAAAAAAAATTTACGTAGTGTATCAACCATCTGGTATCCATAACACAAGCCTTAAGTGCTAACTTGGAACTAGATGGTGCTGTGTGCAATGTCAGACGATATTTATTTTTATTTTTTATTTCATCTTTGAAATCAAAATTTCCGTACTGAAAACGCTTGAACCAACTTTGTGCTACTCTTATTTACACTTCGCGGTTTGTGTCGCATTTTTCGCCACATCTTAATGAAAAAACGGGACCCATAAAGGATCACTCGTCTGTCTGTATGACTGTCTAACTGTCTGTCTGTCCGTCTCACTCATGAATTTCTGTGACCCAAACACGGACGTGTAATGTAAATGAATGAACTTTGAATATGAGGGTCACTTTTGGGGGTAAACTAGTATGTTAAAAACAAGTTTTGTAAACTGTATCGACTGACATATCAAATAAAAGTTATTTAAGAAAATATATGTAGGATCAGGAGTGCCGAGCGGTATCTCGTCAGGGTTTGGAGTTCCCATTTTATCAGGAAAAATAAGACTGTATAAACAATCACAGGGTTTTTATTTTTAGTACTTGGTACACAGGTAAACCGACAGTTTTGACGGGAGCAAGGGCTCTTTATTGAGTCGAATCCGAAGATCGACTGACTCGTAGACAGAGTGCACGCTATTTTATAGAACGATGCCCCCACCTTGCAATCCCTCCACGACAACTCTGTCCGATAACGCACGTTAGTACGTCACGTGTTTACTTGGTACAAAACACTATACTGCGCTAAATCTAATAAGACTTACATTATAAAGCAGTCAAATAATACAAGAATAATTGTTGTAAATAAACAATGATGATATAACAAAGTAAATCATATTAAAATCAAAGTAACAGGTCATCAAAAGTTTTGAACAAAACCATCGGTTACAATTATCGAAATAAGTTGCCAAAATCAATTACTGCGTACCGAGTAGGTACCCAGTAAATTACGTTTCGATTTACTAGACAATAATTGATAGTGAAAATCATTTAAATTAATAATAAGAAAAACAAATCATAACAAATTGTGTTAACTACCCACAATTGTAATTGACAACCAACTCCGACATATATAAAAATTGTCCATTCCTACCTAGCATTTTCAAAAAAAACAGAAATTTCTTATTTACTTACAGATTACAGGCAAAACTATAAGAGGTATATGATCTTAAAATAGCATGGTAAATCTTTCAATATGGTGTATTGTTTGTGTACAGTTGGACTATAAGGAAAAACATTGTGTCAGTTACTATATCAAGTTTGTTCTTGGGTTCTGGGGGCACGGTAGTACCGCCGCTAAGTCGAGCCAAAAACAAAAAGCCGTACGTTTTGACCAAGATGTAAGGGTTGTAGAGTTAATCCTTGTAGAGTTAGGGGCTTGGCTCTACATTAGATCTGATAGGTTTTTGCAATGTAAGCGTTATGTAAGTCTTGGCATCCTACTTTACTTGAAATATTTTTGGTGGGTAACATATTCATCGTACGGAAGCCGCTCCACGAGTTCAACTCGCACTTGTCGGGTTTTACGTAATAAAACTTCAAAATGAATTTCTTCGTAAGATTCAATCATTTTGGCGGACAGAAAAACAATTGAAAAGTAAATACGGTTTCCCGCACCTTATATATTTTTTAAGTGTAATCTATTTAATGGTATTAAAACCAGCCAGATACAAGTTGTACAGCCAAAGAGATTTTACTAAAACTTTATACCTATAAAATAAGAAAAAAACTTTTTTCTTGACCTATTATTTTGTTTGTCTTTGAAAGATAGAGGGTTAGTTATTACGAACAACTTTTCGTATTTCTTCCAGGTAATGTTTCCTGGGACCTGGGACTGTCAAGGAACTGACTAGTACTTAACGGTATTATTAGGATTAAAAACCAATTTTTAAATCAGGCTTAAGTAACCTGTTTAATCCCGGTGATAATGTCTTTTTGTCTCAAAATATGAACCTAAGAATTAGCCGTCAGCATGTAGGATAAACCGTTATCATATTTCGTTTATATTTCACACCAAATTCAAGGAAAACCTCTCATGTGCCTTTTACCGCACCGACTGCCGACATCCTTCGAGTCGGATCACAGTAACACTGCATGTTGCAGATAGTTATAGTGATAAGCAGGACTTCCAGGGACGAGCTCCTTCACAAATAGGTTTGTTAATACTCCTTCTCCTTTTTTAGTCAATGGTGCTTTTAAAATAAGTTGTGCCCGGTCGGTGGTGACGTTAATAGTAGCGTCAGTGGCGTTCGTTAGATCTTCAAAAGTGTAGCTGTATGGACACTCGGGACATTCCAGCAAATGCGTCATGTTCTGGACAGGACCGAACTCACATTACTTTTACTACTTAAACTTTTTGACATCTTATCACAGTACCTACGCTAATTAAATGCAAAAACAATGTTAGCAACGTAATGTATTTTGTAAACCAGTCGTGCAGCCCCGATAAAATTCACGTGATCAAAGGTGCACATGTTCGTAAACATCACAAAGTTTGCATCATAATGGATTGTTTATACGCAAGCTAGCTGGGCTCGTCACTCCATCCGTGCTTCAAGTACTAGATGCCTTTTTCCTGAATCCAGAATTCCTACTCTTTCAAAAAAGGCTTTAAAATGACTTTGCAATTTTAAGAATTGTAAACGTAGGTATCAACCTAATAAACAGACTAACTTTGGCATTTCTCAGATGAGTATTCATATCTGAGAGATGAATATTTATCTGAGCTTATTTCTCTTTAGACTTTGCAAGTACTAAACAAAGCAAGTAAGAAGCAAATTCCTAAAACTAAATAAAAATCTGGGCAGCTTGGGTACGGTTTAATGAAATCTCCAAGGCTTTGATATGCAGAGAGAGTATTTCTAAATTATTCAGGAATGTTGTAATCAAAAGCCTTCAATGAAAACAGGTCCCCAAAACGTAAAGAAAGAAATATGGTTTAATTTACATCGACTTGATATAAAATGCAAAAACGATTTGATCTTAAAATGGACACCCCAGTAATAAAAGCACCGGTAGAGGTTATTGGTTTTATTAACAAGTTTATAAATATGAAAAAAGAGTACATATATAGTTTCTACAACTGGAATTCGTCAGGGTCTCTGTACGACACAGCGTAAAGTTGCGTACAGTCGTTAAACACTTTCGCTTTTTTACACACATCATGGTCCAGATTCATCCCATTAATGTTCTGGGCACAAGTCTCTCCGACGTCCGATATTAATATTCTCGGATCGTACCTATGGATCGACTGCACTCTCCTGTAGTAGTTCTTTATATTTATGTAACCATCGTTCGTCATTATACCGAATTTTTTGAGCACACAATGTATTATACAGGGAATGTCGTTCCTATCGATACGCAGAGGGTATCTATACAAGTTCCGTGGGTACATTTCTGTTAAACAATCATTTGTTATTTTATCACTTTTCTGGTCACGCGCGTACAGTATCGAGATCGGAGGTTCCGACTCCAAGCTTTGTGAGAAAAACTTTGTTTTGTAGCTGTTCACGGTTACAGCTGATAATAGGAAAGTCGTGAAGATGAATATTTCTGAAAGTATTTCAACATAGTTACGTACTATATAATAGTTGTAACAATACACACACACTGGAAAATGGCGCTGTTGTGATGTGAAGACGTCGAGGAAAACTTTTAACAATATCAGCAGTTCACAGGACATAAATGAGAATGTAATAATAATTATGATTTCAATCAAACAAACTTGTGAAGAAACTTTTGCAAAACGCGAACGTTACATAAATGAATTTTCTTCAGCCATTAAAACAATTTCTTGTTCTATTTCAAAAGAATTAATCTAAAGTTTAACTCGTTTGTTAGTCTGCAGATATGCTGCTCTATTCCCGTCTATTTATAATGTCTTATTATTATATCTTCAGGAATATTACGGGCATGGCCGGAGATTGAAAAATAAAGTTGTTCGGTATCAATAGATTCAAAATGACTTACTTTCCATTGTAGCTAGTTTTTTTTTTCGAGAAAATATCACATTTACGTCACGCGTAATGATTGGACATCATTACTCAAGTCCAACCCAAAATTACTGAAAGCTGAAACAGACGAAATCGGATATTTTACTTTCCTAACGCCAGGAAATGTATTGTTTCAAAAATTCACGGGCCAATGTTTTATATACTAGATGAATTTCTGCAAAACAATCGGCCATTGTTCTGAATGCTTCGATAAGAGCGAAAAACGCTCGCGAAGCGATGTAACGTAAAAATTACCAAAGACGCCAGGTGTGTGGTTCAGAAATACCGTTTTTTTATTTTTCGTTAAGTACCGAATAAAATTGCGAGTGCTTTCATTGAAAGTGGAAGTGAATCGGGCGCACGCATTATATTTTAAGGCTTCGCTATTGGCAACACTCTTCAGATTTTGATTAAATTATATTATGCCGAAGAACACATTTTTATTTAATTTCAAGTTCGTTTCGGTTCAATAATTTTTTTTTCAGTACGTTCTTTAATTAAAGAATTGTCTACTTCTTTGAATTGTAACAAAAAGGAAATTTCCAACGAATTTGAACGTCCTTTTTACCATTCTATTACGATTGGTTAATGATCTAATGCCTTCAAGGGACAATTAAAAATTTAAGCTAACGTTTCCTGCGTTCCGGGAGATTTAAATTTGTTTTTTCCTGTTCCTTAAATTCTTCTGTGTTGAAATGTTCTTTCCTACGTATTACGGCTTCGTTTGGTAATGGCGTTCTTCTCTCATTCTTTTTTTATAGTCTGCCATTTTCTTTGATTTTTACTTTAAAAAGTGGCATACAAAAATGTAATTTACGAGCGACGTATTCCTTTTTTAGTCACACGTTTTGATTGTATTAGAGATTTAAGCGAATATTATCAAACTAGGAAAGTAATGCATACTTGTACCATAGGATGGGATATGTGTGATTACGTTAGGGTAAGAATTTTCTCAGTTCTAAAATAAGGAGGTTAGTAATTAAAGTATTGCCACTATAAAACCAGACCACTAAAGCTTAAGGTCATAAATAAGTAAATATGCTCTGACTTGGTCTAATAGTCGAACTAATTCAAAAAGCTTCTGTTGCCAAACTAGACCTCTGTCTCAGCCTTTGGTATGGAAAGCAGGATTAAAAAAATGCTCGAGTGGACAGAATTGCTTGCTCAAAGTAAAATGAAGGCAATTACTAGTCTAGTTTGTTTACTAGCATAGAAATGAAACCGCGTGAACAAAGCTTTGAATATGAAATCATTGTAATTTTATGATTGGTTTATAGTGCGAAAGACGACCTAATAAAGGTCGTCTTTCGCACTTATTAAGAATTCCATTTATTTACAGGTTTCATTATTGTTGGCAAGTAAATTGGTTGAAAATGTAAATGGTAAATGTCACTGACATTACAATAACGTTTTGATAATGTGAAGGTCAAAGTGAGGGTAAATATTTTTCATATTTTTCTTTTTGACGGCAATATCCTTTGGTTCTATGCGTCAAATTGTGTGACGTTGTTTAAAGATTGTAGAGATTAGAGGTTTGTATTAGGTCTACTGCCATTATTCAGGTACATACACTAGTCACTTACAACGAAGTAATCAATTACTAGACTTTAACTGACCAGTATATTTTAGAACATGTGCATTTTATTTAATTGAAAAAGCTTCATGACATCAAGTCCGCCACGTGACGACCCGAGGCACAGCAATAAAGCGTTTAGAAAAAAGGCGTTTCACGGGTTGATCGGCCCAGTCCGAGTGCAGTTTTCAACGAGTCTCCACATAATATCTACAAGTATTCAGCTACAGTCTGTGAAAGAGGGTAACAAGTATCAACGTGTGCGTAAGTCCTGACTATTTTGTAATTCCTAAATACGTTTGATTGTGGCAGCTGCTGAGTAAGTAAATTGAAAATATGAAAGGAAAATAATTATTTGTGTTCATCAAAATACATAAAGGATCACTTATGTGTTTTTGTTAATATGTGTGTGCTTACCTATATTAAATGAATATTATATTAATCTGTGTTATTTCCCACAAACATATGAACAGAGTTTTCAAATTTAAATCTGCCATATTTTTGACTGACAGCAAATTAAAGTAGCTAGCGAAACTCCATGGTTATCAATTAAAAAAAAGATAAAACAAAAGCCATTTCAGTCATTTACCGTTTTCGGGATTTGTATTATGTGTGAAGTAGAAACTTTGTACAAAAATTAAAAGAAAAATATTAAAAATATTATCTTTAAATGCCTTTGCTGGGTATTGTGTATAATTTTGTTGTAAGCGGTAACATACAACACACGGTAACACTCATGGGAACACAAAGTTATGTTTACGAGAATCTGAGTTTGTATGAAACTTGTAATAGGTACGTTCTATCATTTCCTTCATTCCATACGTGACTGATCTATTTGCTTAACTTTGTTTGTTGTAACTTTTTTGCTATAGCAGTTTCATCTTATATTTTCTTCCTGCTTGTCAGATTCTGTTCTTAAACATAACATCACGACTGTAATCCCTGAAGGCCTAGGCAGATATGTACACCCACATTTTGCCAGTTGGACATTGGACTTAATCATAAGTCCAATGTAATAGGGGGCGAGCCTATTGCCATCAACCGGACACAAATCCCGACTCCGCCGCCACTGAGAAGTTCCTGTTCTTGTCGTATACATAATAAGACGGGAATTAGAAAGGTGTCGAGGTGCGAATCCTCATCGATACTTTAAGAACAAACGTCAGTTCGTTTTCCAAAGCTCAGCCACTTGTGTGAGGTTCAAAGTTAAAGTCAAATCATGTATTTCAAAGGCACTTTCGTACATCAAAATTTAAAAGAAATTGGAATTGATTCTAGTTGCTCCTTCCAAAAGGTAATTTCGTAAGGAAAAGAATGGGCAAGAAAATCTACTTTATAGAGTATTTTTGCACCCGTTTTAGTAGGGCTTACATTGTAAAATTCTTTTCTTAAATATCCTTGCGAGTTTTGAAAGCCGCTTTCAAATAAAGTGGCAAGTAATATTTTATGCCATCCATCTTATTAAATGGTGCAGCTATCAATCAATTTGTGCATGGTCGGTTTTAAATTGCTTGGCGTTAAAATAAATAGCTTACTTTATATTTAAATAAAGAACCAAAGAATAACGTTTATTTGGTCACAGTTCGTGAAACACAAAATACAAATACCAAAATAAAAAGGGAAAATAATGTCGAAAAAAAAATTTTACAAATCAAACGTTGGCATCACAAAAAACCTAATTCAATAAAAAATATCTCCATTAATGTTGTGCAATCTTCAAAAAATGATTAATTAATTAATGTTGTTCATTAGTGTTGTTAACTGCAGCACGAAAAATATATTTGTGCTGTTGCCACGTAGCTCCAGCTGTATATATTTAAAGGGATTTTTACCTCTTTGTTGTAAGATCCCTCTTAATTTACTGTGTTAAGATAAAACAAATACATTTTATGTTTACGGCTGGCAACTCGTTTGCCTAGCGTTCCCGGAACAACAATTAACACTGATTTATCTTGAGGATTCCGGCTCTGTGGTTGTATTACTTGAAAATATCTTCTAGCGACGTTAACGTTTTGATTAAAATTATTTATGTTGTATACTAAGATTCTCTGTAATGAGGGCTGTGTAGTTGCTTTGTTTGTTAAAAACAAAAGACGGTGTTTCGAATTTTGAGTGTACACATAATAGGTAGAAGTGTGTGTGTTCCTGTATTTCGGTTTGAAGAGTATGGGTGCTAACTAGTGTGTATTTAGACATTTCGCTTTTATTTCTAGGATGTCAACGCACCTGCGTGTAGGTTTATAAAGGGCAATACCCTTTTTTAGCCAGGAAAGAAACCCAATATGCATAAAAAAGGAGATTTAAAGACCATTGACCACTTTGTTCTAAATATATGACTGTGGAAATGGTGTAAATGATGGACGAAAAAAGCTCTCTTCATGCACCTAGGATACGTTATTTATTCTCTAAACAAATAAGTATTATCTATAACTTATTAGTCAATTAAAACTGCAACTGCCTCGTTGATCAGGTGGTTGCAAGCGCTACTGCTAAACATGAGGTCCTGGGTTCGATTCCCAGGTTGAGCAAAGTGATAAAGGGTTTTTACATTAGGATTTTTTTAGTAGCAGCCTTTTTTTTTTTTTTTTGTGGGTGGGAAATCATCAAATATCTTCTCCCGCTCTGGGCAGAGCAGGAGGGCGTGTCAGACTCTTACTGACTAAAACCCACCCGTGTTACTTCAGTTGCCTGTGCCAGGGGCCACGGTAACCCTCTTGGACTTTTCCGCAACCCTAGCAGGCATCGGTCCTAGCAAACCCCGTCATTGGTGCTGACATCTCTTTGAGGCGCGCGTGGAACACAACGCGCCGTCGACCCGGGCCTGGTCCTTATCGAACGGCGAGCTGCCCATTGCTCGCCGTTCGCATGCCCGCGCCTACGGTGGCCGGGAATTGGCCTGCGATTCCCGACGCCCAGGGCGTCTCCTGCGGCGGCTAGGCCGGTTAGTAGCAGCCTGGATTCTGGATTTGTGCCCGGTTGATGACAATAGGCTCGCCCTCTATTACATAGGACTTAAACATGGCTGGCAAGATGTGGGTGTACTATAGGTACATCTAGGACATCAAGGTTTAAAAAAAAATGACGGCTGCCTAACCCTTTTTGGATTACAGGCATGATGTGATAGGGGCGCGAGGAGGCGAAATGCCGGGGCGTAACTCCACTGCCGCGAGAAATCACGGCACAGCGGACAGAGCTCCGGTGGGATCTCAGGGCAGCATGGAGCTTATGGAGCGAGAGGGCTTGGGAAGTCGTCACCTCCTTCTGCGAAGCAGTAATGCTTGCGAAGGAGGAGGCGGAAAGCGTGAGGGAGAGGTACGATTCGCGCTCTCACGCCCCTAGCCACCGCAGGAGACACCCTGGGCATCGGGAGTCTAAATCTGATTCTCGGCCACCGCAGGCGCGGGCTTGCGGTCGGTCAGCAATGGGCAGCTCGCCTTCCGATAAGGATAGGGCCCGGGTCGATGGCGCGTTGTGTTCCACGCGCGCCTTAAAGAGATGTCAGCATCAATGATGGGGTCCGCTAGGGCCGATGCCTGCCAGGGTTGCAGGAAAGTCCGAAAGGGTTACCGTGGCCCCTGGCACAGGCAACTGAAGGAACACGGGTGAGTTTTAGTTAGTAAGAGTCTGACACGCCCTACCGCTCCGCCCAGAGCGGGAGAAGTTATTTGATGATTTCCCAACCTCAAAAAAAAAGGCATGATGTTATGTGTTATTTAATTAAATCTTAATATATTACTACACACCTATTCTATGAAGTAATTTTGGTTAGGTAATCTATCAGGATTATAATCACTAAGTAATACCCGGTGATACCTGCTTGGGAAGTGGTTCACGTTCAAGGAGCGTTCTCCTTGAACGTGAACCGCTTCCAAAGCAGATTATTATCAAAACTAATTTTAGGTTAAGAGCAGAATCATTTAGATTTAAATTTCTACTCGATCATATGAGGACGCCCTTCAAATATTATGTGATTGATTGACACCAATATTAGAAGATATTTACCGTGTTGAAGGAACGTATGAACCCTCTCTGTACCTGAATATAACGGCGCAGGAGAGCCTTTACCAGAAGTGGTCATCGTATTAGTGGTTCAGCGGCTTCAATATCATCAGGATTGTGCTGGAATATAGCAGTTCGTCGTGGACGTGGTACGACAGCGGCTCCCGTGCCATCATCTCTGTCATCAGAAGACAGTCGCCACGCAACCATCGATGTGACGCTCTGCTGGAGTGACTGTCACCAGCCAGTGTCACTTTTATCCGACCTTTTCGGCGATTCTAGTAACTTGCAGTGTTGGTCCAGTTCAAATCCAGTCAGGCGCTTTACTTTGTGTAAATTATTATTTCATCAACACTGCTCTCAAAACGGTGAAAGAAAACATTGTGAGGAAACCGGCATAACCTAGAACCAAAAATTCGAAGACATCTGACATCTAACAATCCGCACTGGGCCCGCGCGGTGTATTACAGCCCACTCCCTCTCACCGAGAGAAGGTTGATTATGACAGTCAGTTTTGTTACGAAAACGAGGCGGTGCTACATGCTGCGCCATCAAATAATATAGCGTTTCTATGTGTGAAATATCGTGGTAATTGAAAGTTTTGGCACCTGCGTCTGATTTAATTAATTAAGAAACCTTTTCAATGTTTGATATCCCTTTTAAGGAAGAATAATTCATTTAAATACATATAATAAAAAAAACAACTAAAATTAAAAACATAAAAAAACTGAATAGCCAAAATTTATAACCAGAATATTTTTTATATTTCTAATTAAATAACCTATAAATTCCCCAGTTAATCTTACATAAATTACTATTATTTTTAAATTATAAGTGTTGTTTGACGATCAGCTGACAGCGGGGATCGAGGTGGTACAGGAACAGGAATACAAGATCGACACACAGGAACGGGATCAGGTACGGGATCGGAAGACGCATCACAAAAGTCCACCTCCTCCTCCGTAAACGGATCTGGACGATCCACCTGTTTATCATTAGATGTGAGAACGATATTGTGATAATTAACGCTTCCGAGATATCACTATTTGAAAAACAGTTTTCTAAAAATACAACAATAAGGTAAGTAAATTATTTAGGGAACACATTTAATTCTTATATGCGATTTTCATTACACCTGTTTACCGATTTTCAGTTTGCCTTTGTCAGCAATAAAAGTCAATTTACACTTCAGTTCTTTTAATCTCATATTATTCAGCAAAACATTCATAAAAAAATCTAACATCTTACAAAAAAAAAATACATTGAAAACCAATGTATCGAATCATTTTGCATTAATTTAAGTGATAAGTATAAGTAACAGTGTTAATCGACTTTTATTGCGGACAACCAAGAAACTCTTTATTATAAAAAAAATTAATTAAGTCTTCTTCTATATAAAGAGTTCCACAAACCAACAACAAACGGGAAAATTATAGTAAAATTTTAACATAATCGCCAACTATTTACTAAGTCAGGCCAAAAGGGAATAATCTTAAATCAACACTTGGTGCCCTCACAAGTTTGTCAACCCGACCCAACATGGGTTAGCTTAGATTTAGGAAACGGTTTCAACTTCGAGAATTACGACTATTCTGTTGTGACGTAAAGATTAGGTGGAAAGAAATTGTTGCTACAAACCTTGCAACCTTGATACTCTTTCATGATAACCAACGTTCAGCTCACAGAGCACGAAATCGCGGCGCAGGCAGCGTTCAGAGAAGGCAGAATTAATAAAATCCGTGGCGACGAAAGTGCGTTGCGCTCACAACATCTGTCACGGGACGCCTTCAAAGCCGTCAGTTTATATACGTCATTTGAGTCGTAATGCGAGTAAACGGTGACACGCTGGGTTTGTATAGAAAGTGTTGACAATGCCACCACCAGTAGCAGCTGCCACGGCATCTGCATGCTCTGGGTTCAGCTATCACATAGTGTGTTCCCTCCGTATGAAGTTGTATTATAATATTATTTTGGACGAACAATGCAAAATATTCGAAAACATGCCACGAAACACGACGTTTACTGATTCGTTGCTGGCAAGTTTGGTGAGAAATCCAAAAAGGAAAAGGTCAAGGAGGGCAGACAGAGGTCTATTTGTCTATGTGACTGTTAGATCGTTTCAATCTTCTTTTAGTTAAAATTGACTGGGAATCATTGACAAAAGCGAGGACGACTTTACTTTACTGTGTCTAATAAAAAAAGCTGAACTAATAAAAAACATGTATTCGATGCCATACTAAGTATTATCAGCCAGCAACTGCTGCACTATAAAAAGCCCCACTCTTCGAATCCAGCACCATATATTACACGTTCTTCTGGCAGATGTATCTTCAACTGGCGCATTAGTCGCAAGAGTAGTGATGTTCATCATAGTACCATTATATTTATAATAATCTGGTATGTCTTCAAAATCGTAGTAGCTTGGGTAATAACTTGGATTGTAGTAGTAGCCCATGAATTGTGGTGGGTAGTAGTAATAACAAGCCCATGTGGGATATATTAGGAAGAGCATGAATACTGTGTGGATTATACCGTCAATTTTGTTCATATTGTTTTCTGATTGGAATTTCTTGATCTTATTTCGTTCTTTCTACAAATTTGTGAGTACTTTTTATTTCGATTCCCATTTGTTTTTTTCGTGACTAATGATATAAACTAGTCTATTTTCTTATTTATTACAGGGCTGCTAAAGTATTTATTACTTCATCACTGAAACAGCAGTGTTTACCTGATAAGGTAAATGATCTGAAATATAATTGTTATCCATATTATTGTGCATTACGATAAAGAATATATTCCTATTTGATGTGTCGGTAAAGGTGAATGTAACGCTTTTGGGCTGTTAATTTGCAGATCAAAGACCCTTAAAAAACTTTCATCAAAGTTACGAATGGGATTCGAACTCCACCACTTCATGCTTGTTCACTCTTCTGATTACTTTAGTGCATTAACCCTTCTGACACCATAACTACTTATTAAAACTATACGTCAATTCTCATAAAATTTCATTATTTAATTTTTATTTCAGTCAACCATCACAGAACAAAACGAGATGTGACAGCAAACAAAATAGAAACGGCAAACAAAATGCAATCACGTTTTTCAATTCAAAGAATCCGCAACGCAATTTCTCACATCCTACTTGAAAACGCACTTACAAGGTTATTCAATGAACCGTCTATCGAGGACACTTTGTTTACCTCGTGTTTTTATTAGATTTCTTTCCAACTGTGTTTACGCATTTGAAAACTTCACTCTGTTCAGACTATACCAGCACTTAGTCTGCGATTTAGTTTAGAACTGCAAGTTTATAATGACTACATACTCTGGTCAAAATTGTTCATATCCGACCTAGTTTGTGCAATATTGTGTTCTATTTGAATACGGTGGCGGATTGTGATCTTGTTTTGTAATCGGCTATTGTTGTAGGACGATACTTATTGATTTCATAATAATAGGTGTATGTAACCTTAATTTAGCATGAATTAGGATAGGTGTTATGAAATCAATGAGTTTTCAGAATAGAATAGAATATTTTAACATAAATATCATGCCTGTAATCCCCGGGGTACACCTCTGCTTTATTTTATATTTACTTTAGAAAAAAGTACCTACCTGTAAATGAATCACCCATTATTTATCGAAAAATGCTGCGACCAATTTGGCAGCATTATTGAATCACCCCATGTAAACGCTGCGTTCCTGAATAGCATTAGTTCAATTTAATAATGCGTTCAGGGCGCTGTTGCGGCTTCCACGTTTCTGTAGCGCATCAGCAATGTTTGCTGATGCACACACAGATGGCTTTGTAGCTTTATGGCGCAAAAAGACCGCGTCATTCATTAGCCGGTTACGTGGGAGTTGCCACAGCATCTTGAGTGCCATTGCTGCTAGGCACAATTGTCCCCTGACATAGATCTTAGTGCAGCGGACCAAGTCCCTGCTTACTATTTTGTACTAGCTTATGTCTCATGTATGGATCAAAGTTATCTGAATAAATAAATTTATTATTATTATTATTATAAGTAATGTGGGGCTGAAGATGTACATGAACATTAATATAACATCACCCCTTGAATCCTCAAAGGGTTGGCAGAGGTGTACCTACTAATATTACTTATACCCATATTCCGTCAGTTATGTTTGAGTCTCATGTAATAGGGGGCGAGCCTATTGCTATCAACCGGTCGCAAACCCTGACTCCGAGCTGCTACTGTGAAATCCTGATGTAAAAACCAAAATGTCAAAGCATTTATTTCAAATGCACATAAAACGCACTTTTGAATGTCAACATTTACATTAAAATAGAATTGATTCTAGTCGCCCCTTCCACGGTAGTTTCGTATAGAGAAGAATGGGCAAGAAACTCCACCGTTATACTCTTTTAAAATATTTTGTATACATTAATTATATGTGAAGATGATGCAATTACTTTACCACAATAGATAAAAATAATTAGAATTGAAGCAATGACAAATAAGTTAATTGTGTGATAGATACGTTACACGGTGCTCACATATTTACAAACATTGTAAAAGTATACTATTTTCCAATATTTTTTTTACAAGTAATAAGTAGGTCATGTGAGTTAAAGTAATCACAGAATGTAAATCAATGTCATAAAAAGATGTAGATTTTTTCTTACACAAATAATATTTTCATAAATGTATTGGCAAGGGTACCGTCATAATATTAATATTATTTATGCCCGGTTCCTATATTTGAAAAACGATCCGTTTTTGTTACGAATAGTAGTTTAATCTACGAGGCGTAAGCTAAAACCTTTCCTATAATAAACTTCTCGTTAGGCCACCTACTGACGGCTAGTTACTAACGGATGGGAGGGTTACCGATAGCGGACAGTAAGCGTTTAGTATGGATATGTCAGTTTATAGCGTTCCTATATATATTTTATCCGTCAGTAGACTGTTCAGATTACTATTCGTAATGTCACTTGGTTACCCCTCAATTTCCGTCGGTTAAAAGTTTTCGTTTCACTGCTACAGTAATTTTGAATATGTCCAGTTCATAAGAGAGTGATAGAGAAGTGTTTGATATCATATCGAACTCCAGCGAGATTGATGAAGAAGATAATAGGCGCCAAAGAATATTCAGAGAAAGAGTGAATTATTTGGTGACGCTTGATTCGTATGAGTTTCAAGTTAGATTCCGTGTAGATAATGAATCAGTTGAGCAGGTACTCATAGAAATCCTTCCACATATAAGAGTAACAGGAGCAAGGTTAGTATCTTGAAGGCTTTGACAACCCTAAATTCAACCTCAGTAAACATAACCTAAATTATGTATTGTTTTTTTTAGGAATCATGGGATATCTCCTCTGCATCAACTATTTTTGACATTAAGATTTTACGCATTAGGTAAAATGCTAATATCAGTGGCAGACTTTGTTGGCGTCTCAAAATCGTCAGCTTGTCGCATTGTGCGTGACATTAGTTCTGCAATTGCTAAGCTGTATAGCAAATATATCTATATGCACACCGACACAGAAGGGGAGTTCTATAATACAGCTCGGTTCCCACGAGTACTTGGTGCAGTTGATGGTACACACATCAGAATCCAATCCCCATGTAGGTAATAATAAAATTAAGTAGGTTGTGTTACTTCCAAAAGTAGGTGTGTACTTATTCATAATTTCACCAGTATATTACTAGCCTTTTTTTCAACTAGGTGCTCAGATTGGAGAAGAATTCAGAAACCGAAAAGGATACTTTTCCCTAAATGTGCAAGGGGTATGCACTGCCAATATGATTTTCATGAATGTGGTGGCTCGTTGCCCAGGCTCTGCTCATGATGCAACTATATTCAACTGTTCAGAACTGCGTGGTAAAGAAACGATGCATGCTCAGCGATGGCACGGTAATAATATCATAATATTACCGTGGCGATGGGTTGCTGGGAATGCACCCAATGTCGAGTCAATGAAATGTCGCGCTGAACGTTCCGTTCTTGTTGTGTATTGTTTAAGAATTTATAAAGTTTGGTAAGGAAAAAAATTATCACGAAGATGCCTGTGACAGTATAGTTCTAATAAACAACATAAGTTATGAGAACTATAATTACAATTCGTAGGTATGTAAATCCTTATTTCGTCTTGAACTTTATCCAATCATAAAGTTCAATCCTGCTTATAACGAAACGCACATCTGGGAGAGAAGAGGGCTCGTCGGTATTTCAATGACATCTATGACCAACGGATATCCGTAGGTAACAGGTACAGAAAATAAATTGTGGAACGCTATTAACGACTCGTAGTTGGTAAGGGAAAAACGGACAGTTACTTTTACGGATGACGATCCGTTAAATATAGGAACTGAGTATAAATAGTTCCCGGAGAAATTCAAATTCAATAAAGATGGCTTTAATGACAGCAGCCCGACCCCACAGTTAAATGCCATACGACATAATGCTGAGGAAGTAGCTAAAATAGACCAAACGCGCGGTTTCTACATCTGCTTTCTACTCGTAACATCATAAATGTTTTACAAATTCAAAATTACTGTTGTACGCTGACGACATTAAAATGTTTAGGTCTATTAAAAGCCACCGTGATTGCTCTCTCTTACAGGAAGACTTAGATGCGTTTCGGCACACTGAACACGCAATAAACTTCAACTTAGTGTATCAAAGTGTTGTGTCATTAGTTATATCAAAAATAAAAACATCTTACTAAATCCCTACACCTTAAAGAACAAAAATCTAAAAAGAGAAACCCTGGTGCTGGTGATAAACCTTGTATATTTATAACTTAGTGTAAGGTTTTAATGTATAGGTAACTGTTTATTTTCCCGAATGAATAAAATAAAATAAATAAGCGGCGAGCTTAGCCGCCCCGCAAGAGATGTTGTATGAGGTCCCCATTGTTTTTTTTTTCGACTAGCTTGATTCCTAGACAAAACTGTTTGATTAATAAATTCCAGTTTTTCTCCATTCAATATGGTGTCACATGAGGTAATTTAAATCGAATGCATTTGGTTTAGTTTTCATTTAGTACCAAATTATTTACCGTAAACCAATCTTGGACCTGAAGAATAGAGCTATTCACATCGTCAAGATTTTGTGACCGTCGGTCTATTTTAAAGATCAATGATGCGTCATCTGCAAATAACACCATCTCCGGTTGATTTTGAAGTAATTGGGGTAAATAATTAATATAAACTGAAAACCTTGAGGAGCGCCGATTGCCATTTCAGATCTTTCTTAACCCAATAACACTTTGCTCGACCTGGGAATTGAACCCAGGACCTCATTCTCAGTTTACGACCCCTAGACCAACGAGGCAGTCATATTTTTATTCGCATCTAAACATGGTACAATAGTAGTCTAACGGCCGAAATTAATAACCAATCTAATCCAATATCTCTAGATTAAAGATTGAAAATTTAATCCAGATTTGTAGTAAAGTGTAGCTAAAAACGATCCACGGATTGCAATAGCAATCTTTTCAACCAATCGATCTTTGAGAGGACGGATTATAGACTACAGATTGTCCTCTGTTCGAAAATGACAGTTTGAGTGTGTCAATAACCTATCCGTTGAATTTGACGTCTGTTTTGATCGGTGTTAACCTCAGACTAAGGAAAAGAAGAATAGACATGACATACCTACGAAAAAAACGTGCATACCTAAAATGCTCAGAACAACTTTAGTTATTGTTCTGAGCTAAAATGTGAGTCTGGCACAAAGATGGCGGCTTGCGGTAGAGCTGCGCGCATTATAATATCAAAATTTTCTTCAAAACACTGAAAGAAACAAGTTGCTATGACAACTGATGTACTTGTTGGCTGTGACAAAACACGGCGACCGGCCGCAGTGAGATATGCTGTATACTGTTCGTTATGCCGAGTCCTTTCTTTTCCTTAGTCTGAGGTGTAAACAATCCAAATCTTAATCTTAGAATTTCGTAGGATATCAGATTAACTTCACAGATTTTATTTGAAAAATGGCACTGTCGATATTCTCCAGTGATAGTGACAGTGATATGGAAGTTCTGGTTCAATTATCGGATTGGAATAGTAGGTACTGATAGTGACGCTGGTGAAGAAATAAGACGTCAACGCGCTTCTTCGCGGAGAATTAAAAGGATGAACTACATGCAAAGTCTGGATGATGCGGAGTTTACCTTTAGGTTTAGGCTGTCAAAATTAGCAGTAAATTTACTGTTGACTGAAATTATGCCTCTCGTCCGTGTAACTTCATCAAGGTAAGTTGCAAATAGTACTTTGGAAAAACAGCTAGGTAAGTACGTACTACCTACCTACCAAAGAACTTTGTTTTTAAAGTATGTATAATACTTTTTTCAGAAATAATGGAGTGCACCGCATCATCAACTAAAAAAAATGCTTTAAAAAAGAATCAAGTTTCTTTGGCGGCGGCGACTTTTCGCTTTCGCTTGTTTGACAACAAAAAATACCACGCTAACAAAAAATACCACTACCTAGCTTTAGCCGTTTAGTGACATTCCTTTTTAACCAACACGTTTTGAATTTTACCACGTCTTTTTCGTATTAATAGAATTATTACGTCTTCGGTAAATATATGTATTAAAAGTCCTTAAAAGAAAATTGTAAAGCCTATTTATGCTTAGTTTTTTGATTATTACAAAAAAACGAACCATGTCTATTTTAAATTTTTATACATTTTGCTTACAACGGAACGACGAAGAGGGAAAGGATTTCAAAATATCTGCGGATTGAGCGACCGCAGGATCGTCTTTTTTCGTTATTGGGACGCGGTTTGGAGATCGATCCATAGATTGGTATATATCGACGATCGATTTATATCTTGGATCATGGATTCAATATTAATTTCGGCCATTAGTAAGGTCATAATCTGCATGTCACGCCATGGACTGCCATAATAGTACATTACTGCAGCGGCCAGAAAAAGAGGCATTGACGGACGAACGTGTAAATGTGGGCCGAAGCGAAGCCGAGGCACACATACGTAAGTCCATCAATACCTAGTTGTGGCCAAGGCTTGTATAGTACTTTTCTCAAATAATGCGCGGAAATTAAAATACAATTACTTTTCAAAATCAATGATGAACGACGAACAACAATAATTGTTCCCGCGTTAAAGTGTTCATTTGACAGCTTTCTATTTGCAGGCCAGTTCGAAATTTAAATAAAAGCTTTGATAAGTTACCTCCTTGGTTGCCATGTTTCGGAGTAAAAGATCTTTCCACTTTTAAATTACACGATAGATATGAGCTTACTATGTAATTTTGGCGGCAAAACCACGACAGATATGGATTTTCATACAACTATCGCCGGCCGCTGCTCGCACGTATCTGGCCAGTACAGCAATTTCGATTTATCTCGAAGAAGGTTGTCAAAATAATGCTCAAATTTCCAAGCATGCTTGAGAAAATATATAAAAAAAATAACAATTTATAATTATGTAGCACCCGGTTCCCTCAGCCCAGCTTCCAAGCAGGCTAAGTCCCCAAAGGGCTAGCCCTTGGAACCTGCTCAACCACCAGCAGGCTTTTCCTGCGCTGAGGACTCAGGGCCCCTCCCCGCAAATCCCCCCCCTGATGGATCCGCGTATCCGTGCCCCCGCGCCCCTTCCCGCGCATCCCCCCAAACCCGCGCCTGCTCCTAAAGCAGCCCCCGCCGCGAGAACACCCGCCCCCCTTCCCCCAACCACTCCTGTGGTCGGGGAAAACCCCATGGACGCATTCAACGTGATTGCGTCCACCTTCACGGCCTTCCTCACCCCCCGCGCTAGGAGGATGGCCAGCGAAATCGTTGCCGCCCGTCAGGCTGGCAACCTCTTCCAAATACAACAGATTTATAATGCGTATCCCGAGATTACGCAAGCCCTCGTGTCCTACACCAATGTAACCTCACAATGAATAATACACCCATTACGAGAACCAAACCCCGATCCCTCAAGTTAGGCTATTTTAATGCCAATGGCATCCAGGGACAACGCGACGAGATCGCCGAGTTCCTGCATGTCCATAAATTAGATATCCTACTTGTACAGGAAACCTTCCTCAAGCCCCGCCACCGAGACCCGTCAATTGCGAACTACCGTATAGTTCGCAATGACAGGACTCGGTGCCACCGAGGCGGTACCATCATATACTATAGAAAGGATCTGTACTGCATTCCTGTGGACGCGCCCCCTCTCTCGCGTTTAGAAGTGTCTGTCTGCCGGCTCGGCATGACAGGTCACCAGCCGATCACTCTAATATCGGTCTACATCCCCCCGCAACTATCAGAAAACTATTCAGAGTTATCTGACGACCTCGCTATCCTATTTGGCTTGAGTGACTCCGTTATCATAGCGGGCGATCTCAACGCCAAACACACAGCCTGGAACAGTAACAGGATCTCGACCAGGGGCAAACATCTGTTTGACCTCTGTCCCATCCTTAGCTTCGATGTCATCGCCCCGATGACTCCCACTCACTTTCCCCACGCGCCCCTTCATGCCCCTGACGTCCTTGACGTGGCACTTCTAAAGAATGTCAACCTTCGGTTGGATTCTATAGAGGTGGTGCATCAACTGACATCCGACCACCGACCTGTAGTTGTGACATTAGGCCCCCGACTAGGACTCCCCGACCCCGACAGACCGCCCCTCACCAAAGTAGTCACGGACTGGAGGAAAGTAAGCGAGTGACTGAAATCCTCCACATCCTCCTGCCCCCGACTAGACTCCATTCCCGATCAGTTCGACTCGATCAATGACACGACAGCCGCGATCGACTCACTCACGGATCACGTACAATCCGTCCTGAACGAAAGTTCTAGGGAAGTTCCAGCGATGGACGACCATCGCTGGAAGTTGCCGGACGATGTACGTGAACTGCTGACTGAGAAGAACGCGGCTGTACGTGACTACAGCAACTTTCCTTGCCAAGCTAACAAGGCCCATATGCGCTATTTACAGAGATCTGTAAAGAAACGCATAACGGAGCTGCGTGACGCTGGCTGGAACAAGATGCTGAGCGAGTTAGAGCCCACCCACCTGGCCTTTTGGGAACTGCAGAGGAAACTCCAGTCCCAAAATGTAGCCTCCATGCCCCCACTGGTGCGTCCCGACAAGACCATCGCGTTCGATGACATCGACAAGGCCGAGTGCCTTGCCGACAGTCTTGAGGCCCAATGCACACCCAGCTCACAACCAGTAGACCAAGCTCACCTCTCTGAGGTTGACGCGGAAGTCGAACGTAGAGCCTCCCTTCCCCCCGTCGAAGACCCAGATAATCCTCTGCACCCCATCACCCCAGACGAGGTGCACGATATCATCAAGGGTCTGAAACGCCGTAAAGCCCCCGGCCCAGACGGAATCACGAATAGGGTGATCCAATTGTTCCCCGCAAACCTCATAATGCTCATGACCATCATCTTCAATGGTGCTCTGAGCAACAACATCTTTCCCCAAGCTTGGAAAAGGGCCACTGTCATCGGTATTCCAAAGCCGGGCAAGCCCAAAACCGACCCCTCTAGTTACCGCCCCATCAGTCTGCTCAATGTTCTGGGCAAAATCTATGAGAGGCTTATATACAAGCGACTCAGAGATTTTGCCGAGACCAAGGGCCTCATCCCCGACGAACAGTTCGGATTTAGATCCCAACACTCGAGCGTCCAACAGGTACACCGCATCATCGAACACGTAAGCGCTGGTTTCCAGCGTGGGTTCATGACGGGTGCTGTGTTCTTCGACATAGCGAAAGCGTTCGACAAAGTCTGGCACAATGGCTTATTATATAAGCTTTACCAACTCGGTGTGCCAGACCGTCTCGTACTCATCCTGCGAGACTTTTTGGCTAACCGAACCTTTCGCTATCGTATCGAAGGGGCGCTTTCCTCCCCCCACCCTATCCGCGCAGGAGTCCCTCAGGGCTCTGTGCTAGCTCCCCTCATGTTCACCCTATTCACCAGTGACATCCCGAAATGTAAAAATGCGCAGTTGGCTCTGTTCGCAGACGATACGGCCATTTATTACACTGGGCTCGTCCCCGACTCGATATCTCGCACTCTCCAAACCGCAGTCAACAAGCTTGGCGAATGGTTCAGAAAGTGGAGAATCGAAGTTAACCCCGACAAGAGTCAAGCGGTTCTCTTCTTGAAACCGCGTGTCAAACGCAGACATGACGACGCCCGCCCGATCAAGATGTTTGGCAAGCCGATCCCTTGGGAGAAGCATGCCAAATATCTGGGTGTGACTTTGGACAGACGTCTCTCCTTCGCAGAGCACATAAAGGTGGTTCGTTCGCGAGCCGCCTTTGCTCTGAGTAGACTACATTCCGTCCTAAATGCAAGCAGTAAATTGTCACTCAGGTGCAAACTGCGCATTTATACGGCATGCATCCGACCTATTATGACATACGCCTGTGCTGTTTTCGCACAGGCCCACCCCCGGCACATCCACAGGATGCAGACCCTACAGAACCGTTTTCTACGTAAAATCACGGGTTCCCCCTGGTTCGTTCGTAACATAAACTTACATTTAGATTTGAAAATCCCCACCATTCAACAATTCATGAAACGCGCTTGCAAGCGTTTCTTCGATACCGCTGGCAGCCATCGCAACCCTCTGGTTGCGAAGGCCGCCAGTTATGTCCCCTCTAGAATCAGTAGAATCCGCCGTCCAAGGCACGCACTGACCGACCCCGACGACCCCACCACCCTCCTCCAGGAAAGCAGTAGGGCCACCAGTACAGTATACAAACACAGACACAAAACGAAGTTCCGACCTCGCCGCCGAGGTGCTTCGCATCCGCGTCCGCGTCCGCGTTCCTCCCCGATAGATTCCTCTTCCCCTCCCTTGATCGGATCCACAGAGCCAGCTGGTGGCGTAACTGAGCCAGTAGTTTTACCCCTTAATAATAATGAACCCACTTTGATCCAGCCTGTCCCCAACTTGCTGTCCTTCCCCAGCGACGCCCTAAGCCGAGGTCCGTACCCCACAGGGGGTGCCCTTAGGTGATGGTCGCTTAGTTTATAATTAATATTATGCCCCTGGCTGGAGGCTTTGAGTTAGCTCGAAGGCACCACAGGATTGACCGGTGAAGCAGTCACGGCCTCTCAAGGCCAACTGCGAGATGCCATACAAAAAAAATAATAATTATGTAGCATCAATAATGACAGTAAAAACTTTGTCAAACGTTGAGGATTGTGAATATATAGATAGATAAAGCATTTATTTAATGCAACACAGAAGAAGAAACAACACACAAAAGCACAAATAAATAAAAAATACTGTGTAATTTCCTACCTTACCATACATTAAAAAAATATATGCACTTTTTACTGAGGTGGTACCAACATACAATAATTATGATAAAATAACAGTTTATAAACTTTTTCTTCTACTTCTACATTTATATCTGTTATTTTTATGATGTACATAATAATGAGTATTCTATTCTATTCTATTTAATATTCTGCTGGATCTCTGCAGTGACATACAGACGTCGAGCAGACGAGATCGATAAGCGAATTATTGATGATATAGAGAAGTGTTATGTTCGGAGTGAAATTATGTAGGTAAATACATATATATCTACAGAATTTCACTCCGCATACAATCCGTAATTGCGGGCATATAATATTATACCCGCAATTTAAGTTATTTATTTACGGTAAAGTTTGGCATTCGTATTTTTTTTTCTATGTTGTCTTTATTTGCAATCGGAAACACGCACCGAGTAGCACGGTCCTTTGTATGTTGCCATATGCAATTTTTTTGGTTGATAAATACGACTGCTATTTAAAATCAAAATGCTCAAACTACAACCCACGAAATGTTTTTCGCGGATAAAATTCCGGTACAGAAACCATTTAGTACCTAATTTACTGGAATAGAGTTAAGTATTTAGCGCATTATGAATACAAATAATAAACAAAAAAAGAACATATATAAGTAGTTAATTACACGGCTTCTTGGATAACTTTCTAACTCAATAAGGAAGACAAAGCCCCTAGAAAAGCGATGTGAATTTCTAAATTCCAGTACTTTTTAAATTACTTTACTAAAATTAATAAGAAAGCTACCCATTGGGGTGAAAGCCTAAGTCAAGATAAATAAATAAATATCGTCTGACATTGCACACAGCACCATCTAGTTCCAAGTTAAGCACTTAACACTTAAGGCTTGTGTTATGGATACCAGATGGTTGATACACTACTTAAATACATTTTTTTTTCGTAAATACATACATATTATAAATATACATCCATGACTCGGGTACAAATGTCCATATTCATCATACAAACATTTGCCCCTACCGGGATTCGAACCCAGGACCATTTGGTTTCGCTGACTACACTTAGCCACTGTAGCCACTACACCAAACGTGTCGTCAAAGATAATGTAGCTATATGAAAAACTTTCTTTGTTTGTATTTAAGTCAAAATATGCACAGTATACAGAGGTGATACGACAGAGGGGCTTTCCTTTAAACTGCCTA
Source organism: Brachylomia viminalis (assembly GCA_937001585.2). NCBI lineage: Eukaryota > Metazoa > Arthropoda > Insecta > Lepidoptera > Noctuidae > Brachylomia > Brachylomia viminalis. Next base: position 23,458,003 of record OW443294.2, on the reverse strand, counting down.
TACTAGGTACCATTTTCAAGCTCTGTATCAAAAATCAATTAAATATGAACAGTAGTTTTGTCGCAAATGATTTTAAAATTTTCTGTCCCGTTTGAACACGATGTCTCTTTCCTAACAGCTGATTATGTCTATACGCATAGGTCATGCACCTTAAAACGATAAATCTGAGACGATCAACCGACGGGCTGGCCGCTGCCTCAAGGAACGCGCCCACACCGGTGCCCCGTAAAGGGCCGTGGACCGCACGACCCCCGCGTAGAGCCCCCGGCAGGAGGCGTTTGGCCCCCCTAGATTGGGCAGGAACAACCAGATGATGAACCAGATGGTGAAGTTCCACCGGCTGTCCAGGACGAGTCCCAGGTACTTCATCGTCGACTCGACGCCAATGTGAACCCCTCCTACCGTTATTTGGGAACCCGACGGTGACATTTTGATACTATGGAGTCAGAACATGATTCTGAAACCCCTTGCATTGAAACTTTTCGTCGATTCATTTTTTTTTTTAAATTTGCTCTGCCCTACATTTTGACCGCGTAGGTATTGCACTTTTCTATGAAACAGCAGTTTATTTTTTTAAATAACTGACGAAATATTTCTACGCTAGGGGGTCTAGTATCATTTGTGGTGAATTTATGGTATCAGTTTGCCCGTCGATGTCTCTACCAGTCTGTATAGGTACTATTAACAGAAATAAACCATTTATCATTTATTTATCACTACATAACAAAAGAACGGACCGGTTGGTGCAGTTGGTAGCGACTCTGCCTTCTGAGCAGCTGGTCCCGGGTTCGATCCCCGGACAAGTCAAACATTTAAACATTTGTGTGCATGAACATGTCGGTTTGACCTGTGTCTGGGTGTGTATATGTATGTAAATAATAATAATAAACATGTATTTCTAACAGCGCAATAACAACCTTGAGAATAACAATTTATATTGTATGTAGAAAACAAAGAATACAAAACAAAATAAAATAAAAATACGATCTTATGTCGTGCGTGGATGGTTGTTAGAGAGTAATTCACACTGACCTCCGTACTAGTAAAAACTGTATCACGGTAGGTCAGTCTTCCTCGTTCTCCAATAATCATACACTTAAGCACTTTATAGTGAACATAATATTTGGAGACTTAAAGCAGTGTTCGGTATTAATTAATACATTAGTATCGTTACTACCAATCGTAAGGTGGGTAAAACTATTTTTTTTTAAGTATATGCAAAATATTTAGACAAAAAATTGTGTATAGGAAGTTGTTGTGTTGATGTTTGTATGATGTTGTGTGTTGATGTAATTGGTGTATGTGACTGAATGTGTGTGAATACGAGATATGTGTTTGTATTTATGATAGGCTTACCAATAGCTTTTCTGTGTTAACATAATTAATCTGAAGTAGAAACTCATTTAATCTCTTTTTGCAATTATAGATTGACGAATCACGTAACCTCAAACTCCTAGACAACTGATTATACAAATAAGGCCCGATGTGGTCAAAAAACTTGCTAGCGAATACCGTTTTAGTTCTAGGAACACAATACACTAAATCCTTTCTACGCCTGGTTGTTGTAAGGGGTAACTTAGAGTGTTGCTGTAGGATCGAAGTTTTTATAAACAATTGTCTAATCGTAAGTAATGACAATTCTTTATGTAGTGTATGTGTGGGGTACATAAATCTCCTGAAATTCATTACTTTTAGTACAGCTCGCTGCGCTCTTTCTAGGGATAAAAGTGTTGTTTTAGAAGTGCCTCCCCATGCAGTGATACAATAAGTTATTATTGACTGGCAAAGGGAAAAATAAATAGTTCGTAGTAGTTTCGGTTGGCAAACATTCCGCAGATTTTTAAATAAGTGGATCATTCTCCTAACTCGAGTAGTCATGGAGGCTATTTGTTCCTTCCATGAAAGATTTTGGTCAACAGTAAGACCCAGATACTTGATGGAAGATACCTGTGAGAGATTGTAGCAGGAGCAAGACAGAGGATTTATGCATGAATGAATTTTGATGGATGAGGAATTAATAGGTGGTTGAGTCTTATTACGAATACTGAAGGCAATGTACTTAGTTTTTTGGGCATTTAGGGTAAGAAGGTTGCAGTCAAGCCAAGTAGCAACTAGGCCAAATCCCTCATCTGCCAATTTAAAAGTCTCGCTCCATGTGCTGCCTCTAAACAAAAGAACCGTATCATCAGCAAATGTAATTATTTTACCACATGTGAGATGAAGATCACACAAGTCATTTATGTAAATGAGGAATAAAGTCGGTCCCAAAATGCTACCTTGAGGTACCCCAAATAGGACATTTTCTGGTTGACTTGTGTAGTCCTTCATTCTCACACATTGCGTCCTATTTGACATGTAATCGGTAATCAGATCCAGCGCAACACCACGAATACCGATGCTCTCCAACTTTCTTAGGAGTATGGGGACAGAAACTGTGTCAAAAGCTTTTGCTAAGTCCAGAAATACCCCTATAGTCTTGTCACCCTTATCCAAACCATCGACAATATATGATAGAAGCTGGTGAACAGCATGAGAAGTTGATTTATTACTTCTGAATCCGAACTGGTTTACAGACAGAAGCTCGTTGGATTCTAAGTAGCTTTTCAACCGCTTGTTTATAATACGCTCAATAATTTTAGACAGCGTTGGCAACAAGGAGATTGGCCTATAATTTGAGACACAGCCTCCGTCCCCAGACTTATGAATGGGAATGATGACGGATTTTTTGAGGACGTTAGGAAAGATGCCTTTAGTCAGGCACAGATTACAAATCAGAGTTATTGGTAATGCAAAAACCTCAACGCCTCGTTTAAATAAGATTGAAGGAATCTCATCCCAGCCACTGGAGTTAGATGATTTTAAATTAATTATTGTACTTTTTACTTCAGTTTCGTCCGCCGGCAGCAAGACAAAAGATTTAAGAGACGAAAAGTTTGGCTTACATGTTCTAGCCAAATCTTCTTCGTTTCTTTGAGTTCTTACTTGGATGCTATGAGCAAGTTGACTTCCCACACTAGCAAAATACTTATTTATATAATCAATTGAATCTTGCGGGTTAGTTTTAGTTTTTAAGAGGTCATCAAAGTTTTTTGTCTGACCTTTGTATTGACAGATTTCCTTAATTATTGACCATTGTTTTTTTAGATTATTTTTGTGAATGTTTATTTGTGATCTTAGATATTTATTTTTTAGGTTTTTTAGTAAATTAGTACAAGTGTTGCGATATCTTTTGTAGGTAATGTTAAGTATCTCATTTTGAGGGTCTTTTCTAAGTTTTTGGTGCAAATTATCTCTATTCCTCATACAACGACAGAGTCCAGGCGTTATCCAAGGTTTAATGTTCCGTTTTCTGCGACTCAGTTTACAGATATACGTATTTTTATTGATGCTATCTCTTACTAAACATAGAAACCTATTGGTGATTTCATTAGGGTCATCAGAATGCAATACAACAGTCCAGTCAATTTGTTTTAGATCATTGATGATCGCAATGTAATTTACTTTTTTATATATTGTCTGTTTTTTCTCAGGGGCTACAGATTTTTTGGGAAGTGATATCATAACACTGCAATGATCCGTGATAGTCGAGTCGCATACTAGGGTTAAAGTATTACAATTTCCTTTGACAAGTATGGTAAGTATGTATATCAGTCATCAGGTTACCGTAGTACAGGTTCTACCTAGTTCGGGACCTGAAGACCTTGTGTGGATGTTGTCTCATATAAAAAAAAAATATATAAATGGCTCATTGGCATTATTTTACGAAAAATTTCATTAAAAGAAAGAAAAGAATAGCACACAGCACAGCGCAGCACAGTTGTGCTCCCTTAATATAAACCAATAAAAGTAATAATTTGCATCAACGAGGTGTTCATTCAAAAACTCCATAATTCCGAGTTTACGATCTTCTTATCTTTAAGAGTATCGCCGCGTTCGAGGCCACGGTTTGAAGATAAATAGCCTCGGGCTGAAGAAACAATTAAAAACTTGTTTCATTTAGTTAATTAAGGCCGTCGAAGGCGTCCCAGTTACAGACTATCCATACAAATTAGCATAGTTAGCCGCTTAGACTTATTGGTTTTAGCATGCTTGAATAATAATTTAGTACTTGGATATTGAGTGATGTTCTATTGTTTTTGTTGAAGTTATTTTTGTGCTAGTTTAAAATTAGGGTAGCTTTACTGAAACAATGTAATGTATATACGTAACACTTTGAGCTGGTTGACGTTATAATAATAATTATTATTAATATTATTGTGACCTAGTTATAAGCCTTATATCCTCTTAGTCTTTGGATTTTGTAATGTGGCACTTTTTTTTTTGGTGAACCAATGAAATTATTAATAAAAACTAATTAATAATACGTAAAATTTGATAAACGCTATTTGACAAAACGTATAATCACGTCAGTAAAAGATGTTTCTTTCGTGTATAAACGGCTGCGGATTATATCAATTCCTTCAAGCTACGTCATCGCGCCGTATCACTTTAGACTGCTAGCGCCGCCGCCGCTAAAAAAATTAATAAAAAGATTGTGACCTCCTGCACAAGAATACTGTATTTAAAACGCAAATGGACACATGAATGATGATCATATAGTAGATTATACAACAAACAAAACGAAGGGAATTTAAGTCGAGGGACTAAGTAGGATCCCGAGTGCTGTGAAGGATTCTAGATTGGAATCCTGAGCGCAGCGAGGGATACAAGGATAGTTATTATTTTTTACGACTTGTGTACTCTACTTTTTACCATTGACTGCGAGAAAATAAATAGTAGTTTAATATCTAAATTTATCACATTTATTATTTGATCGGTAATAAGAGAATTAAAGATTATAATATAAACATTAAAAATGTATAGTGAAATTAGAACAGTTTTCGATATTCAGTGTTATATTCTTGATTGGTTTTGAAACGGTCGTATTATAACTAAGACTTGCTGTAATGTAGTCATTTCACTAAGTTTTCCTTTCGATGCTTAAGCACAGATTACTAAATAGTTACTACGTAACAGATACTTCACTCAGTAGAAAATTGCTGAAGGGCGTGCCGGAGATAGTGGCGCCCAATGGTCAACAGTAGACGGTTTTAGATTTATAAGTACTGTCAACTGTTCGGCTGTATCATTCGGCTTTGTTTTCGATCGGATCCTCGATATAGCTTTCTGCTACTGTGCTGGACCTCCATCCTCCGTGGGGTACATCTTCAAGCACCTGAATTTGCTAAAAGGGTGGCAGAGCTTCTACGGAAGCAATGTCCTGTGTACTGTTCGGGATTTGATAGATTCAAGAACGTGGCAATCTCTTTTGGCATCGCATCAATTTTGTTGATTGCAATAGGTTGCCGAGTACATTTCCCGCCACAGTAATGTATGAAAAACCTGTCGGTTTTTGTATTAGTCGGCCATAAACCTTGATAATTTTCGTACGATTTTTAATGGCCGTATTACGAACGTTCCATCAATTTTTGTTTTCCTATCAGTTAAAACGACCAGTAATCAATTTTCCGAGGGTTTTTGGATGTCGTTCATAGTTATCATCAATAATTCATTACTCTGACAGGCCCCATTCACGCCGAAAATTGGCACAACCTGTGAACAATAATTAAAAAAATATGTATTTACAGAAATACTTTTAAAGAACAGTAGGTTTGTAGATAAATAGGTACTAAGTACTTACTTTTACGGCCAGAAAACTGTGGTCAGGTGCATCATTTAGAAAAGGTTAAATGTTTGGGAGGTTAGCACTCTAGATTTCTTTGGCTTATTGTCCCTAACTTTGAGTAGGTAGTTTGAAATATCAATGTTGTGTTTGATTCTCACTATGGGTTTTAGCATAGAATATATGCTCCAAAGTCTCGACGGCTTCTTAGTCTTGGTTAATTCGTTGAAATTGTTAGGAAATACGGACGCTGAGAAGGAATTAGCGCTATTCGTGGATTCCAGTCCCAGAACAAATTGTATGTGTTGAATTGTATGATTGTATTGTATTGTTTGTATTGTTGATTGTTGTTGTCGAGATTTTGGTGGCAACAAATTATCTACTAAAAAAAAAAAAAATTAAAGCTTTAGAACTAAAAGATTCAGGAGTCAGTGTCTCATTTTCGTCACTGGAAGAACTCATGTTATTATAATTATGTTAATAGATTTTCCAATGACATAAAACAACCACGATATCAGATAGAAAAGGACCTAACAAAAACTGGCGGGATATTTAAAAAAATAAAAATTGTAAAGCTCTAAGGAATAGCTCCATTTAGCCAGCCAGTAAGTACTTTTAGCAAGTCTTATATATTTTATGTACATAATTCGTATATTTTGTGATTGTTCCAAATTCAAAATGATTATATTTAATCAGTGATTATAAGAGAATTTAATTCACTGTTATAGATGAATTTAACGCCCCTTTTCGAGTGGCAATTGTAAAAATAATATTAGCTACACGAGGGACTTAAATCGAAGAAAGATCGTGATAACTGTTAGAAGTCCATTTTTCACTCACTGTGCCCTTTCAAACTGTGTACTCCTACATCAAGGGTTTTATTTATAAACGTTGATTAAAATTAAATGACGTTTAAACGTCTAAAATAAATGGTTAAACAGTCGCTAATCAGTACTTAACTTTAAGCGACGCTTATAAATAAAGGGGCTAGTGATTAATTCAAAAAGAGTGGAGCGCTTTTTGGTTGTGATTACTTTTAATTAATTTATACAAAGCGCTCCACGCTTATTGAATTATTCATTCGATGTAAAACAAGTGATAAGCTTACCAATAACTACCTAGGGTATATAATATCATCCATCACGTATTGTTTAAAAACATATAATATGTTTGCGTTTACTCTACACTGAATTTAAAATATTGTTATGGGTAAAAGGCATTGGTAAGTATATCGTAACTATAACAAGTCACTTTAATTTTTTGGGTTCGGTACCCAAACAGTGTCCACGGGACCCTATTACCATGCCTCCGCTGTCCGTCCGTCGGTCAGCGAGCTGTATCTCATGAACCGTAATAGGTGGACAGTTGAAATTTTCACATAGTTTGTATTTCTATTGCCGATATAATAAAAATAAAATATAGTCAAAAATTAAAGGGTTTATTTCATAAAATAAAGTTAAACATTAAAGGTTTTATTAACGCGTTTCTTAAAAGAGGACCCGCGAAGAAACGCGTTTAAAAAAATCTACTTTATTTTTTTAAACGCGTTTTTATAAGGGGTCCCCTTATAAGAAACTAGTTTTGAATATTGTACGGTGGTACGGAACCCTTCGTGTGCGAGACCGACTCACACTTGGCCGGTTTATTTTATAATTTTTTGCGCGTGTTAAAAGCGTGATGTTTTTTTTTTAAACTATGTTGCAGTTTTAGATTTAGTCGAGTTAATTTTTGGTACTTAAGTAAACTAACTAGGCACAATCATCCGTACAAATCTGAAGTAAATCCTTAGGATCAAACTTGGCTTAATTAACGAAATTGCCTTAATCACATTTGACTAACAATCAGGCCAAGTAAATCTAATTCTCAAAGTAATTCAGTTCAGACAAGTTTAGGCCTAAACATGTGTGGGGACATAACTTAGTTCATTTGATAAAAGGCGTGTCTAAGGGTTGGTACACACGATACGTTTAGGCGTCGGCCGCAGCGCGTACAGTCTTACACGCCTTCCCCCTTTGTCTCGCTTTGTGCGGCTATACCATAGATATTTCTACAGCGTGAAACTTAATCTTCTTAGCGTGTCGATTGATTATTTTTTGTTTTATTTGGCCCACAATTCAGCAACGCGAGTATCGTTTGCTGTCGGAGCCGTTAGGACCTCACGTGTGCAGGTGACAGGTCATGTGGCGCAAGATGGAAGGTGGGGCATTGTCTGTGCGTAAGCACCGGAGATCTGAGTCAAATTAAATTAGTTAGCGAAACTCCGCAGACGTAATGGTATCTTTAGCTAAACACGATAAAATCAAAAATTATCTAATTTAATGTTATTTTTTACAGGCATATCTTTGGGGTATATTTAGGACTCCGCCGTCGCCGTGCCGCCGCAACGTATCGTGTGCACAAACCTGTCTGACCTGTCTGCCTGTCTATACCTAAGTCTGGGTCTAGTTTCAAGGGCAACATACTAACATAGTATGTAGGTACTCGAGTGGCTATTTGCTTGGGACTCGTACATCGTTGTTCAAATAACTCGAATAGCAACGGAGTACATCTGGCAATATGCTTGATTAAACTTTGTGTAGGCTTATCTATTTCGTTTCATTGTAAATTTATGGTTTATATAAAAGATACTGTTTGTGGTCAAAAAAATATGTAGGTAGATACACACTAATGATTACTTGCACCTTGGTTCGCCTAATCAACTCCCATTGGAAAAAAACCTTGTAGAGTTTTGTAAAAACCCCTTTCTATGTGGTTAAAGGAACATTCCTACTATCCCGGGAAGACGAAGTGTATCACAATGTTCCTCCAAATATCTTACAACGCATGTGACTAAAAGAGTGATGTATAAAAATGTTGATGGATGGAGAGGGAGAGGGGGGCAAAGAAAAGATAGATGGATTTTGTGAGGAATGATATGAAAGAAAAGGGTGTGAATCGTCAAAGCGTGTCGGTTGACAGGCTGAATGAAAGAAGAAAACGTGTTGCGCCGACCCCAAGTAACATGGCACAAGGGCAGAAAGACGATGATGATCTCAAACGAGGTTTACTGGTTCCACCTATGTTTTTTTTTTCTCAAACCACTTTATGGCTGTTGATAATGAGTGATTCACTACCATTTACAAAGTATGTAAGTACTTAGAGATTTAATAAACACGAACTCTTCGTTTCTAACCATGTTACAGCATTGTTTTATTTCAGACATTTTTTTTTTTTTATGAGGATGGGAAATCATCAAATGACTCCTCCCGCTCTGGGTGGAGCGGAAGGGAGTGTCAGACTCTTACTGACTAAAACCTACCCGTGAAACGCCCGGGTGTCACCACTGCGATGATCGCCCCGAGGACACGGTGGAGCATACGGTGGGGGCCTGCCCTGCATGGGCGGAGCACCGCCGTGTCCTCGTAGAGGCGATCGGCAGCGGCGGCGACCTCTCACGCCCGGCCCTGGTTCAAGCCATGGTCCGGGGCGAGGGGGAGTGGGAGGCAGTCACCTCCTTCTGCGAAGCAGTCATGCTAGCGAAGGAGGTGGCGGGACGGGAGAGGGAGAGAGTCTCCCGTCCAAGCCGCCGCGGTGGACGCTCCGGGCGTCGGGAGCCGCGTGACGACTCCCGGCCACCGTAGGCGCGGGCCTGCGGGCGGTGAGTAATGGGTAGCTCACCGTCCGATCAGGACCAGTCCTTCCTTGGCCCTTTATGTTCCGGGTCAGCGGTACCCCTTTCGGATGATCCCGCTTTCCCGGCAGGCTTGGGCCCTAGTGGGCCCCCTCTTCGATGCTGACATCTCTTTGAGGCGCGCGTGGAACACGTACGCGCCGTCCAGCACGCGCCTGGTATTTCAGACATTGGCTGGCTTCTTGCGAGTTTTTTAAATAAAATATCACAAAAATTTTTCTGGTTACAAAACCCTTTACCGAAATAAGTAAAACTAATTTCAAAAGAATATAACAAGCAAAGTTAGTTATGGAAGTTTAGTTACTGTTGAATATTCTTGGAAAAGGAGATCCGCAGGAGAACGAAGGTAACCGACATAGCCCGAAGAATTGTCACACGTAAGTGGCAGTGGGCAGGGCACATTGCTCGCAATACAGATGGCCGATGGGACTGTTAGGTTCTGGAGTGGCGACCGCGTACCGGCAGACGTAGCGTTAGAAGGCCTACAACAAGGTTGACCTATGACCTGGTGAAAGCCGCACGAAACCGCTGGATGCGGGAAGCATTGAACTAGTCGAAGTAGCGGTGCATGGGGGAGGCCTATGTCTTGTCTATATTCTTATCCAAAATTCAAAATGTTCATTCGACATAAACAGTTACTCCATAGGTGTAGCCCGCGTGAGACGCGACTTTTAACACCTCGCACTATGCGCCTAGCGAATATAGAACTTCAGTTTTGTTTTTACAAATTTACGAAATCCACCTTAGGCATATACAGCACGAAGGAGGAGGAGGAACGCGTGAGCGAGAGGCAAAATTCGCGCCCTCACGCCCCTAGCCGCCGCAGGAGACGCCCTGGGCGTCGGGAATCCCAGGCCGATTCCCGGCCACCGTAGGCGCGAGCTTGCGGACGACGAGCAATGGGTAGCTCGCCGTCCGATAAGGACCAGGCCCGGGTCGACGGTGCGTTGTGTTCCACGCGCGCCTCAAAGAGATGTCAGCCACAATGACGGGGTCCGCAAGGGCCGATGCCTGCTGGGGTTGCGGGAAAATCCGAAAGTGGCCCCTGGCACAGGCAACTGAAGGAAACGGGTGGGTTTTAGTCAGTAAGAGTCTGACACGCCCTCCCGCTCCGCCCAGAGCGGGAGAAGTTATTAGATGATTTCCCACCCACAAAAAAAGCATATACAGCAATTACATAAAATCGTTATAATTTTGCATCCAGGTGACGTATTTTGAAACTGTTTTCAGATATTTTGATCTTTAATAGACTCCGTTCTATTATCTGACAAGTTAAAAAGGAAAAACGAGAAAAAAAAAATTCGTTCATCGACTTAGAAAAAAATCAAGATTTTCTTTACGAACATTTTTGAGATAAAAATTCATTTAATAATTTTTATCTCAATAATTTTCTTCTAACTCTACTTCGGTCTTTATTTTAATAGATTTTTACCTGCCTTATCTGTATTTTGTTGCGCGTTCTGTGAACTAGAGTCCTGTTTGGTAGTCTTAATTCTAGGTTTGCACACATTTTCCAGTCTGAAAACACGTTTTTTGACCAAATTTCAAAAAATTGTTTGGTTTATGTTTCAGTTAATCCATAGGTCGGTAGCCCATGCGGAGACGCGTCTTTTAACACCTCGCACGTGCGCCTAGCGAAAATAGAATTTGTCTGGTGAAATGATGATTCCATGAAGAAAACATGTATAAAATAATATTTTTCTAATGTATTTTACGAGAACTTCACATAGTCTATAACAACATGTGCCAATTTTAGACATATGTACGTTTGTCTCTCAATTTAAGTTTTCACTCGCAAAATTATCTACAAAGACAATTTGCTGAGAAACTTGGTCTCTTCAATCCCAAACCGCTTTCATTAAACTTTAACAATTTACTAAAGTTATTATTTATTCATTAGTTTAAAGGTTAGATAACTACCGCTGAGACAGATTTCGCTTTTGCTGACATTTAATCGGCTTTAGTGAATACTATGTCTCAGCTGGGTCACGACGCTTTTCTATTTCGCAACGGCGGCGGCGGCGTGTCAAAGTGATCTTTGTGGATCCTGCGTTGCCGGTAGACGTCTACGCACACATTTAAATTAGCAAAATATTTTTTATACAACCTGTTGTATACAAAATACTTTGCTGATTTACCTACCTGCCGCGACTTATGAGTTGTAGGTCGTTGGTTGGAACCCAGACAAGCGCTTTACTTTGTGTAAATTAATTATATCAGCACCACTGCTCCCAAAACGGTGAAGGAAAACATCGTGAGGAAACCGGCATGTCCTAGAACCAAACATTCGAAGACATGTGACATCTACCAACCCGCACTGGGCTCGCGTGTTAGATTACGGCCCACTCCCTCTCACAGAGAGGAGGCCTGTGTCCCAGCAGTGGGAACATTATAGCCTGATTATGAGAACCAAATGTAGGTAGGACTTCCACCAACTAATTAGTTTCATAATGTTTATTTTAATTAAAATGTAACGTTAAAACATTTTTGTCAACAGTTAGAAAGTTAAGTGAGACACAATCATCGTCTAACTGATGAAAAAATGTTTTAACTTTCTGACACTTTTCTAACTAATCAGAAATCTTGTAGGTACTAAAATATTTTGCAGTAAAAATCTACCAAAATAAAATAAAATTAAAACCTAGTAAAATTGACCTGTTTTAGGATAAACCTGAAGTAGAAGAAAAGGCTACTTAAGCCCAGGTACCTCGTTTAGTAATTTAGTCTGTTTTATTAAGTTATGTTGGAAGATGAAAACTTGATTATGCAAAGCTACCTAAGGAATTTTAGATTTTGAGAAAATAGGTTGAAATCTTAGAAACATAATATATGTATATTATGTTTCTAACCCAAGCCCTCTCGCTCCGTACCATGGCCTGGACCAAGGTCGAAATCTTAAAAACATAATATATATCTAGAAGGAGCTTCAGAACGCACAGGGTTAAACCATTTAAGTACCTAAGGCACAGTTTTCATATCCGTGGTCTGAGCCTAACCTTGTGTGTGTGAAAGCAAGGGATGGGAATTCTTACTTTTTTGTCTAACTAACATTTACTCTGAAAAAATGATCATTTGCTCAACGTTTGCTTGCACTAAACGAATTTTAAACCTAACTTTCAGATTACATAAATAATGCACATCATAATAAAAACGTTTTAACAAAAAAGGATTTAAAACATTTTTGGAAATCGGTTGTATTTTTGTAAAAGTTGTATTTTGGTTTAAATTTCAAGTTATCCTACCACAGTCCCCACAGGCATTCATATACAACTACTTGCTATACAAACAACAGTGACAGGAAGTTTTATAACATCATTAACATACACAAAGTGGATTAAATATGTATAAAACTAAGTTAACTGCAAACTTAATAAAATTCATTAAATAAACATCTCCATACGAAACTACCTTTTGCAAGGAGGCGACTAGAATCAAATCTATTTTAATGTAAATGTTGACGTTCAAAAGTGCCTTTTAAGTGCCTATTTGAAATAAATGCTTTGACTTTGACTTTAACACATTTTGTGGTGTTACTTCTATGTGTTTTTATTCTTTGACTAAAGTGTATATTTTGATTACTGTTCTAGTTGGCGTTATTTGAGATTTGGTATTCGATGTCTGTCCTCATTTTGTTTCCTGTTAATTTGATTGGTTTATCTTGTTTTGGAAATTATAGGTACTTAAAAGTAAAACAAACATAGCTAGAATAATATACCTACACAATTACTCAGTATGCAGTCAGGGAATACACCACACACCCACCAACTGCACCACTCACAACACCACCTACACCACTGTGCTAGCCATTGTTCTAACGTAACGATATTATCGTGGACGTCCACGTTCACGTCACGGCATCACGATAACACAGTGAAGTAGTATGGAAATACATGAAAACGCTTTTAAATTTCCGTTCACGTTCGCCCGAGCTTGTATTTCTATACATTTTATGGACGTGGACGTCCACGATAAAACCGTCAAGCTTGAGTAACAGATGCCAGACTTGAGGATAGCTGCAGAAGCGCATCAGTTAACAAAAACAAATGAAAATCGTGCATAATTTGATATCTCTGCCCTTTTTATTTACGGCGATATTGTTATTGGAAGAATTCCACCAAAAGTGTTAACTCAATTCCACAATAATATGTTTGTCGACTCCAGGTTTATTTTTCAAGGAAATATTCGTACTATTATGTTAAAATTGACAATCTTGTCCGCAAACTCGATCTTGCAGGGTGGCTGGGGTATGTAGTAGGTACTCGTATGTACTTCAGCTTGAAAGGCTCTCGGAGTTCCGATGAACTTGCAGCGAACTCATTTGCAACTATGCATGTTTGACGAAGTTGGAAGTGGACAGAATGTGAGTATTTTGATAGGTTATTATTTAACGGTTACAAGTTAGGGTGAAGACATAGTGTTTATTTTATTTTGGATGTTAATCTATTGGTAAATAGTGCAAAACAGTGTCCCTGTTCATGTCTGTCTGTGTGACCACTAAACTACGCAACGGATTCTGATGCGGTTTTATTCCGAATAATTTTTTTTTGTATACTGAATGAATGATAGGAAGATGATTATTTTATGTCTCAAAGAATATATCATATCAAAAAAATATGTCTGAAAAAGCAGTGTAAAAATAATTAGATAGATTTTATTGAAAGCGGTTCCCATAACATTTTCAAGAAATTTAAAAGAATAATTATAAATAAATAATAAATATGATACAACATCCACACATGGTCTTCAGGTCCCGAACTAGCTAGAGCCTGTACTACGGTAACCTGTCGACTGATATACATACATATATACATAATACACACCCAGACACAGGTCAAACAGACATGTTCATGCACACAAATGTTTGACTTGTCCGGGGATCGAACCCGGGACCAGCGGCTCAGAAGGCAGGGTCGCTACCAACTGCACCAACCGGTCAGTCAAATCGAAAACTATCAAGATTCGCGGAACACACATAGAGTATTTTGGGTACCCCTGGGCATCAGGAAACAATTTTTTTATGACGTCACAATTTGGGTCACTCTTTAGACAATACATAAATTATAAATTAAAGTCACTTTTCATGCCTATCTGTGTGACCACATTATGCTCCTAAACTACGCAACGGGTTTTGATGCGGTTTTCACCCTCATTTAGAGAATTTATTCTCGAAGGTTTATTCATTTATTTTACCATTTATGTACACACATGTATAAAGAGACAAGACGAAAAGAACAGAAAAATAAGTACAAAGGTGATGCTTATTTCTAATGAAATCTCTTCCAGCATACCTGTGATAGGATAGTAGATTTAGATATGTAGACAGCGTGTTTATGAGTAAAATAGAAAACAAAATACATAAAATCAAAAACAATCAGGTTTATGTGTATAATACAATAATACAAATATTTTATTTCAGAATTACATCCATATTTTGTTAGTAGTAGTATAACTTAGCCTATATAGCCAATCATTTAATGATTGAGAAAACGGAACGAGAAAGAGGGGAACGCCTGTCAAAGGCCACTCCGGTTGGTTTAATACTTTAAGTTAAAAACAGCCAATATTAAGTAGTGCTGACGATTATATTGGCCCGGCTCCTACCCTACTGATGTTTGTGTGATGTGAGCGGCTAAATTTGAGCTCAATACCTACAAAATCAGCTGTTTTATTAAGTTTTAAAGGCCATTTTGACAGCAGACTCGGTTTCCATCGAAACCAGAAAAGTCATTTCTACCAACACGTTTTATTGGACGTTAGATTACTGTTGCTTTGATTTCGTCCAATACTGAGAGTCTTACAATGGCACCGAGTCGCGGTGCGCCGGCGTAAAAGTGTTTCTCCAATGAAGACGAGTGAAACTATGACTGACATTTTTGACATTTCAAAATTTCTAAATGTTTAATTTATGGTTTTATACATCTTAATTTTTATTAGTTTTGCAGTTGTATTTAAGGTATTTTTAAGTCTTGTGTTTCCTTTGGAGATGCCTCAGTGCGCTCAAGCGAATGAAGTTGAGAATTCCCATGGTATATCACTGGAAAATCAGGTACAGTGCCATGAATGCTCTCAAGTACGTTTTTTCAAGGGACAGAAAGGTTTGAAAATTCACCAAGGTAAATGCCATAAGAGTAATAATATCCCACTTTCGACTTCAAACCAAACTCCAAATTCAAATCAAGTTACTAATAGTTGCCATACGTTTCCTGGTATAACGTTTTGGAAGACTTTGTCTCATTGCAAAATTTCTTTACCCGTTTTAAAACGAATTCCCCGAGGCGCCCGCATCTCTGTCGCTACTGCACTTTCACACGCTATAAAAGCTGTATTATTGCATAACTCGAAACGTACCTGGGAGCATTTGTTGTTCTTCCCGTATGCTGTACTTCATGTCACAAGCGACCCAAAAAATAAAAAATCTTTAACAGTTAGAGTTAAAGAAAACTGTGTGAAGTACGGTGTACTGGAGGAAACATTTTCACTTTTAGACAATATCTCGTTCACAAATCAAAATCCTAAATTTACTTTAAGACCGTTCTCCGAGTCTGCTACCTACAGACTTGTAGAAAGCTAACTTGGTGACGGCGATATAAAAGGCGCTGCCAGAATACTTTTTTCTAGTGACACACTAGCACCGGCCACGCCAGAAACTCTTTCAATATTGAAGGATAAACATCCACCTCCGGCAGAAGATCTTCACCTTCCGGAAGCACCGGAAGAGGCTAATGATGCCGCCATTGAAGTGACCGCCCAGGAGGTATCAGCAGCCGTCGCGTCTTTCCAGAGCGGCTCCGCAGGAGGTTTAGACGCTCTTACCCCGCAACACCTTAAAGACCTTTTGTGCGGCGGCACTGGCGATACCGGTGAGACTCTGCTGAGAGACCTAACGGCTCTAATTAATCTAATGCTGTCAGGACGAGTCAACGGCGACATCGTAGAGATTCTTTACGGTGCAAACCTTTGTGCTTTGAAAAAGAAAGACGGCGGCATCAGGCCTATAGCTGTTGGGACCACGTACCGCCGTTTTGCAGCTAAAACTTGCTGCAAAAACGCGGCCTTCGCGTTGGCTTCAATTTTTCAGCCAGTGCAGCTAGGTTTTGGCTCCCGAGGTGGCTGCGAAGCAGCCGTCCATTCCGTGAGGACATTTTTGAATCAAAATTGTGGAGATGTGCTGCTGAAGGTGGATGTTAAGAACGCATTTAATTCTGTAGATAGAGGAGTCCTTCTGACACAAGTTAAGGACAAAATTCCAAATTTATACAGTTTTCTTTGGCAATGTTATGGTTCTCCCACAAAATTAACCTATCACGGCAACGAAATTCTATCAGCGGTTGGTTGTCAACAAGGCGATCCTCTCGGCCCAGCAATATTTAGTCTCGCCATCCATCCCATCATCCAACGTCTGCAGTCCAAGCTTAACGTTTGGTATTTGGATGACGGGACTTTGGGTGGCGATGCTAATACCGTATATGATGATCTTCGTAATTTGATAGACGAGTTTCATTCCATCGGCCTCGATCTAAATTTTTCCAAGTGTGAACTATACGTTTCAGACACACATACCGCAAAAGATTTGATTATTAAAAATTTTAACAATTTGGCCCCTAATATCAAAGTCATTAATAAGTGTTCCCTTCGTTTACTGGGCTCTCCTATTCTTGATGAATCTTTCCCCCTCTTTTTTGAAGAAAAAATTCAAAATTTTTTGCAATACTCGGACCGTTTATTTAAAATTAATACTCACATGGCTTTTACTATAGTTCGGTTTTGTCTTTTTGTTCCAAAATTTACATATATCATTCGTTGTTGTCAACTTTGGAAGCACATAGAGCTTGTTCAAAACTTAGACAACATCATAAAAACTACTTTGGCAACTATTTTGAATATAAATTTCGAAGAGCGGGCGTGGTTACAGGCTTCACTCCCTGTGAGATTGGGGGGTCTAGGCGTCCGTTCCATTTCCGGTGTAGTTCTCCCTGCATTCCTGTCCTCCATACACAGCACTCAAAATTTATCTAAAAAAGTTCTTGCGGCATCTTTGGACAGTTTTGAAATAACCTATTTTAACGAGGCCAGGAATGCTTGGTTGTTAGCCTGCCCAAACACCGAGTTCCCAAAAACGCTTACATCACAGAGGCTGTGGGACGGGCCGCTCTGCGAACAAGTACGGAAGCAACTTCTATACACGTGCTTGAACTCCGCAGATCGTGCCCGCCTCTTAGCCGTTGCCCAATGGGAATCGGGTTTGTGGCTCCAGGCTCTCCCGTCACCGAATACCGGCACCTTAATGGACACGTCGGCCTTCCGTCTCGCAGCATCTCTTCGCTTGGGCGCTTCGTGTTGCGCTCCTCACCGCTGCCAGTGTGGCACTGCTGTCGACCGCCTCGGTCACCACGGCTTGTCTTGTACAAGCAGTGCTGGACGAATTCCCCGCCACGCTAGCCTTAATGATATCATCCGTCGGGCTTTTACCACCGCGAACTATGCGGCTATTTTAGAACCACGTGGTCTCTCGCGTGACGATGGTAAAAGACCTGACGGAATGACCCTTATTCCGTGGAAGATGGGGCGGCCTTTAGTGTGGGACGCTACTTGTGTGGACACTCTTGCGCCGTCACATCTTCCTAGAACACAAAATAGGACTGGTGCGGCGGCCGAATCAGCGGAGAACCTCAAAAGGCACAAATATAGTTCCCTTGATAGTGGATACATATTTGAGCCATTTGGGGTTGAGACGCTGGGTCCGTGGGGACCGGGAGCACATAAAATTTTCAAAGATCTTTCGGCACGCCTGATCGAAGCTACACGTGACCAAAATGCTGGCCTGTATTTTGCACAAAGATTAAGCATTGCCATCCAGCGTGGCAATGCTGCCAGCATTTTGGGTACGTTGCCAACTGGTAGCGGTTTCTTAGATTAAAGTAAGTAATACATAAGTTTAGTTTCTGTTATTTGATATTTAGTATACATAAAATGTAACAACTATGTAACAATATTCTGACAAATTAAAGTGAAATGACACTTAGCCTAATATTAGTATTAAATTAAATTTACAATTAAACAACTAGAATGACAATGAACTGTTCGTTCAATGGCACACCAGTTTATTTGGATAAGTGTGTCTGAACAATTACCCACCTTCGTAGGAGAGGAGAGTCCCACCGGTCTGAAAACACATTCAGGATGCCATTGGAGGAGGAGCGCAAGCGCGCCATCATGGAAGCGCATCTCTTCCGCATGATTACGGCGAACCCGTCGACGCACGCTTCCGCGAACATCCCTGACGCACTACATCGCCACGGCAACCCCAAAAGCACCCTGAATGCGTTATTGTACTGTACGCGCAGGTCGTTGTATGCCCGTTGGGTATACTTGGTCCACAGGCTGCACGTGTAAAACGACTGGCAGTAGGCCTTAAAAAGCGTTATCTTTATCGGTTCAGTACAGCGTGCAACCCAAACCAATATACCAACCAATATTTAACTAAGCTAAAGCACAGAAATCTCGATGTTTAGACATGTCACCACATCAGTATATTATTATTACGACCGTGTCGATGTTCGATCGATCGATGTTTGTGATTAAATTACAATGTTCTGTAGCAACGTTTAAGTACCTACAAGTTGAAAGGTATTCTAAGTAATTGGCAATTTGCACAGAACTCGCAATCAGAGTTCAATCAAAAGCTAATGAAATAGAGGTAACTCAAATCAATCAGCGTAGCCTTTTCCCAACTATTTTGAGGTCGGCTTCCAGTCTAAACGGATGCAGCTGAATACCAGTATTTTATGTGCAACGACTGCCTATCAGTCCTCCACAACCCAGTTATTAGATAACACGATACCTCATGGTAATAAAGAATTTTTGGTGTCTGACTACCCATAACGACTGTCAAAAATCTACGAATGACAGCCAGGACCTACGGTTTAACGTACTTTTCGAGCCACGGAGGGGCTCGATATGTAAACCCATCCTCAAACCAACTTGCGGCAAGCGTAGCTTAACCTTCGATCCACATGTGCGAAGGTTAAGGAATAGAGGTAACTATAAAACCCAACTCCAACCTATGTAGTTCGGAGCAGTTTTTAATATGTGCATTTTGGTATAGACTTCAGTGAATATTTCTATTTACTAAAGAAATCGGCAGTAGATATAATTGATCTAGAATTTGATTTGCGACGCTAGGATTGAATGTCACTTGCGCATCATAAAACAACTTATTCTATTTTTGCTTTGAAAACCAATGTGACCGTTTCAACCTTACAGTCCTTTCACCATTATTTTACCTCTGTGAAAAATTCCTCCGCATCGCTGTCGACTGGTAATGTACCCAAGAGACTGGCGGCATTGCCACGTTGTATGGCAATGATTAGCCTCTGGTCAAGGTAAAAGCCAGCCGTTAGTTAGTTTGATTATGGTTTAGATTTAACATTTTGCCGCGCATCTGATACTGATAATAGAAATTAACTTCTGTTTACTGATTTAAAAAAAATAACTTCTTCTAAAAATACAGATAAGGCCTCTTCCAATGTGCGTGGATTTTTCAGACGCACGATATGTACCACGTTTTCTGGTAATTTATATGAAAATATCTGCAGGACTGAGTTGTTATAAATAGTAGTCTTACTTACTCGCAAATTTTATCACTAATTTGGTTAACCTTTGACACAAAAACTGATTAAACTGTTTGAATTCGTGCACAAAACTCATTATTTTTCATATTTAAAGTTTCTAATTCGATAGCCAAAATTCCTGTTGCGATTCTGATGACTTAAACTTATCAATAATTTACTCACATTTGCGCAAGAATAAATTCCAATGACGTTTACTACCATCAAAACTGGGTAGAATTTTGTACAATTTATTTGGGATAAGTTTTATTTCTGACATTCTGGTACTTATTTAAATTTCTTAAGTAATATTAATTTACTTTATGAATTCTACCAATATTACTTAGTACAATAATTACTATCTACTAGTATTGTTATTAAGTGTTTCTGAACTCAACATATATATATATATATATATTATGTTTAGTGATTAACGTGAGTTATAATGCAAAACAGTGGTATGTTACATTTTCTTACATTACACTTATAATAGGTAAAACCATCAAACAGTCAAAATGAAAAACATCCAATTCCAAATTTAACGAAAGGATATGGACATGGATTTTTATATAATGATAAATACATAAATAATGATACATCCGCTTGAATTGTTTAAAATATAAATTCTTTTAGAGTTAATATTATTAAGGATTTATCTTGACTTGAATGGTTTAAAATGTAACTTCATGTAAAGAATTATTTTGACATATCCGCTTGATTTATATAAATTCTTTTTGGCGGTAAAGTTTGGCGGTAAAGTTTGGCGGTAATTTTGTGTATAAAAACTGTTGTAGTGCGAATGAAAGGACATTCTTTGTGCGCTGCTTGTGGAATAAACACCCTGATTTGAAGTAAGGTATCTTCTTTGTACTCTTTTAAATAGTTTCCTGCCATTTCCTATTACTGTGTATTTGTGTGATATATTGGTGTAAACAAATATGTGTGACTCCGGCGCGACGGTGATGATGCGCCGACATACACATCAATGGGCCACTGAACGCATCATGACTGAGGGGGACTGTAATGGAGTAGTGATTTGTCTGATAGGTAGTCTTTTATAGAGTAGTAGCATTCGTTTACTAACAGAACATGGAGATTATTGTTATTATTTTTCATTTCCGTAATTATTCTAATAGGCCCCGGAATATTATTATCAGTGATCGGAGTAGGTAGATTGATTTTTGGTACTTGTATCATAAATGCACACAGAAAGAATAACATGGATAAGCCGAATTACTGGAATTACTGGAATTACTTTCCGGGAAAATTCCCGGAAAGTAATTCCGGTATTTCCGGATTCAATTAAATATTGTTAATGTTGGTAGTGATATTATTCCTACTCAATTCATAATTTAAAGGAAGGTATCAAAACTAAATTAATTCATTATTTATCTGTTGAATAATAAAAACAATCGAATTCCGATCGAAGCTTTAATTTTTATTTTTTTATTTTTGCCTTTTATGGCTAGAACTTTTATAGATAGACATAAATTGTTGCACTTAAATTTAAATATTTTCATAGTGGTCATGGTAATTTGCATTAAGGGTAGAATAAATGACGGGGCCCCTTAGAGGGCCAATGCCTGCTGGGGCCGTGAGACTGTTCTAAGGATGCACCACGACTCTGAAACGTAAAGGGCATACGAAGGAACAGGTTGATTTTAGTCAGATTTTAGGACCAAAAAAAAAAGGGGTAGAATAAAGAAAAAAGATAAAAATCAACATTGTTTATTGTTAAATATGCACATTTTACATTTATTCACATTTTTAATCAGTAAGTACTACTACTACACTAACAGTAACACAGTAACACTAACTACTACAGTAACAAACAAAGATGCGCACTCTACGAACCGAAGTAAACGAGTGAGCTACCTGGCATGTCGTCGGCGGGCGTACGCATTGTTCTGATAACCGGTTATTGTACCACCCATGATCCTTTGTTCTGATTGGTCGTTGGGTTTTGTCAAATCGTGACTGTGTGCCGTTAAAAAAAAATATGAAGAATAATAAAGAATAATATTGCTCATTTTATTACAATTCCTACCTTTTTTTTGAGGATGGCAAATCATCAAATGACTCCTTCCACTCTGGCAGAATAAAATTCCTACGTAAGTTCCGGTTTTTTTTTACTAATCCACCAATTCCGGAGGAATGTCCATATTAATATATACGTTTCGGATCAATGACCCCATTTCAATCTACCTACTCCGATCACTAATTATTATAGATGCGTGAAGCTGTACAAAAGATACTTTCATGCATTAGACGAGTCTTGCTAGCTACTGTGCGCAATATGTCCTTACGCCGTATACGCTTGTAGTAGTTGTACATGTCAATATTGTTTTTGACCAATACTGAGGCCTCAAATATATATACACATGGCAGTGTTAATACGTTCATCTTTTAAAAAAATGGCTTACAGGAGTCAGTTTCATACATGTTAAATTATCATGCAACGTTTATGAGTAATAAAAGCACGCTCCTTTTTTTTTTTTTTTTTTAGCATGCGAAATCATCAAATGACTCCTCCCGCTCTGGGTGGAGCGGAAGGGAGTGTCAGACTCTTACTGACTAAAACCCACCCGTGTTCCTTCCTTGGCCCTTTATGTTCCGGGTCAGCGGTACCCCTTTCGGATGATCCCGCTTTCCCGGCAGGCTTGGGCCCTAGTGGGCCCCCTCTTCGATGCTGACATCTCTTTGAGGCGCGCGTGGAACACGTACGCGCCGTCCAGCACGGGCCTGGTCCTGATCGGACGGTGAGCTACCCATTACTCACCGCCCGCAGGCCCGCGCCTACGGTGGCCGGGAGTCGTCACGCGGCTCCCGACGCCCGGAGCGTCCACCGCGGCGGCTTGGACGGGAGACTCTCTCCCTCTCCCGTCCCGCCACCTCCTTCGCTAGCATGACTGCTTCGCAGAAGGAGGTGACTGCCTCCCACTCCCCCTCGCCCCGGACCATGGCTTGAACCAGGGCCGGGCGTGAGAGGTCGCCGCCGCTGCCGATCGCCTCTACGAGGACACGGCGGTGCTCCGCCCATGCAGGGCAGGCCCCCACCGTATGCTCCACCGTGTCCTCGGGGCGATCATCGCAGTGGTGACACCCGGGCGTTTCCTCCCGCCTGATGATGTGCAGGAACCTCCCGAAACATCCGTGTCCGGTGAGGACCTGCGTCAGGCGGTAGGTGAGGACGCCGTGACGCCTCTCTAGCCACTCCTCAAAGAGGGGTCTTACCGCCGCTATCGTGGCGTGCCCTGCGCTGGGTTGCGACAGTCGCTCTTTCCATGCCACCATGAGATCGCGCCGGAGGTCCGTCCGCTCCGCCGCGATTTGCCGCGGAAGCGGGGTTTCCCCCCGGCGTAGTGCCTCCTCGCGCGCCTGTATAGGCGCGCGAGGACTATCGCCTCCAGATCCCACGGCGGCAGTCCGGCAAGGAGGCTTGCCGCCTCGCCCGAGATCGTGCGGTAGCCCCGGATCAGCCTTACGGCTACCACCTTTTGGGGCGCGCTCAGATAGTGGGCGGCTCTCCGCCGCAGTGAACGCGCCCACACCGGGGCCCCATATGTAGCCATGGACCGCACGACCCCCGCGTAAAGCCTTCGGCAGGAGGCGTTTGGACCCCTCAGGTTGGGCAGGAGCCGCTTGAGGGCGGCCCCAGTCCGTTCCAGTTTGGGGGCCAAACGTCGGAAGTGCTCCACGAAGTTCCACCGGCTATCGAGCACGAGTCCTAAGTACTTCATCGTGGACTCGACGCCGATGTGAACCCCTCCTGCCGTTAGTTGGGATCCCGATGGTGGCCTGTTCCGGGGCCCATGGAAAGACATGGCCTCGGACTTGTGCAAAGCCACCTCGAGACCCAACTGCCGGATCCTCTCCACGACTATCGCAACCCCGCGTGTCATCGCGTCGGCCGCCGCCTGATGCGACCTCCCCTGCGCCAGGACCAGCGTGTCGTCAGCGTAGCACACCACGCTGACGCCATCAGGGAGGTCGGCCCGCAGCACCCAGTCGTAACCGATGTCCCACAGGAGCGGCCCTAGAACCGATCCCTGTGGGACACCGCACGACATCTCTCGCCGGTTCCACTCCCCATCGCGACCGGGGTAGATGACGGCTCTGTCCGTCAGATATGCCTCGACTATTCGACGGAGGTAGGTTGGCACCCGGTGATACCGGAGTGCCTCCCCAATGCAACTCCAGGGCAGGGTGTTAAATGCGTTGGCGATGTCGAGTGACACCGCCACGACAACCCCGCCCCGAGACACTGCGTCCCCCGTCGTGAGGGCTCTAACGCGCATGATGGCGTCCACCGTCGAGCGCCCCTTGCGGAAGCCGAACTGACTATCCGCAAGATGCGTGTACCTACTGTTGCCCCAGAATATTACGTACTGTATCTGAGGATAGAGCTAACGTATCCATGGTAAGCTTTGAGACTAAACAATCGTAATCTTTCAAATGTGCAAGCTCAGCGATCACACACCTGCAAATCATCATCATCATTGCTGGGCAAAAGTGCTTACACACGCAAACTCTTTAAAGGATGTGGTTCTATAACTACGAGTAGTTTATCAAAATCACAGTGATCGTTATTTTTGATACAAAAAGGATGCTGTTGGGTTATTTATTTATTTTATTATTTATGTACACACAGTAAAATAGATACAGACACGGCATTATAGTATTCAGTAAAAAGGCACTGCTCATTTCTTAAGAAATTATTCCAGCAGACCTGCGAAAGGAAAAATAAAAATAAAATGTAGACCATAGTGTGTGTAGAAGCGAAGAATTTGGTTTTGTGACGTCTTAAACTAGAATATCGAATATACTTACAAATAATGCAAAAAATTACATACACTTAAACAAATACGTAATGCTAAAACAAATAAACTTAGTCATAATATAAATGCGGAAATGTGGGTGGTCTTTTCTCCATGGTAACGCTCTCGCCCGTTTTCTTTCTGGTGTGACTTTAAAGCATTTTTTTTTTACACAAATTTTATTCAACGACAGCAGTATTTATGCACGTTTTTATTTGTGGGTCGTGGTCTTCAGAGTGTACAGTTTCCTTTAGCTTGCACATTCTGCACTCAAATACAAAGCCGCTATGAAAACCACTCCATCGTTCACGCACAAATTTCACCAGAGTCATCTAATCATGAGATCGTGAGATTAATCACTTCACATAGACCAGTAGGCCAATTCTCGTACTTAAAAAACGTTCAAATTCAAGTCGCAATCTCATCTCAGCGACAGTCAAATGTCAAAAATGCAGGTAAACGCTAAACCATTTTTGACAGATTGAGACTGAGATTAGAATGCGAACGGTCTTAAAAATACGGGAATTACCCCTCTGAAGACGCGAACACTAACAAATACCAGAAACAACTGACTGGGGCGATTACATGACACGCGTCCCATCGGGATTGCACGTCGGAGACACGCACGCACTGTCAACTTACACACCTGTGGATAGGCCGGCCGGTCACCGAGCGCTCGCAGAGCGACAGCAATAGTTTCTTCGAATACCTAATTTTCAAAAGTTTCTCCGCCCGTATTTAATCTTAAGAGGAAAGGTAGTGAATGCACCTTTACTCGATATTTGAATTGAAAAATAGATTTTAAATCTCGAATGCTAGGTGGAAGTGAGTTCTACAATCTTAAAGCATGAACAGAGAAGGAAAAATAATAGTAGCTAGTTTTATGAGGATGGGATTTGCGGAGGGATCTATGGTATGATCTACACGGTGCGTCGCTAGGGCGAACGTAAGAAAATCGCTCATGCAGGTAGTAAGGATAAGACGGGTTGTGTAAATTGTTTAAAGAGGAGATATAAAATCCGAGTGTTTCTGCGAAGGCGGATCGCAAGCCACTTGAGTTCCTTGTGAAGGTGAAAACATGATATACTATCGCAAACCGAAAACAAAGCCAATCCACAAGTTTTGCAAGCGCTCAAGCTTGTTTAATAGCTCCTCAGTAGCATTCAAGTAGCAGGCGTCGGCATAATCTATAATCGGCTGAATAAGTGTCTGTGCCAAAGGCATTTTAGTCTTCAAGGGCGGGAGACTTGACTTTGTAGGCATTTCAGCGAATGAAACGAGAAATGTACCTTTCGACTAACCTCAATGTACCTCAGCACGCCACGAAGGATTGGAGTCGATCATTACGATTCGGTATAGTGAATGAGAACAAACACCATTGAGATATAAAGGCATCAGAGATGCAACATCAGCCGCATTGCGAACGAATCTGCTGCCTAGTATCATGGCCTTGGATTTAAGTTGGGTTAACTTGCAAACCAAAAGACTGCGCCCAAGTGCTGATACAAGCCAGGTTGTGATTCATTGCAGCAATTGCAGAAACTGCGTCAGCTACAGTAAAATGTCGGTATAGCTGCAAGTCATTTGCGTAGAGATGGAAACTAGAAGAGATCATTCTGGTAACAAAGTTTATGAAAATTGAAAAGAGAAGAGTAGAGAGAACGCTACTCTGAGAAACGCCCTCAGTGAGGCTACTCCAATCAGAGAAAGAGTCCTAAAGGTGAACACACTGAGAGCGGCCCTGAAGATAAGAACTGATCCAGGCTAGAGCGGAAGAAGAAAAATGTATAGATTTGAAGGTACCTAGTAAAATGTCGATGCTACTAAAGTCAAGCAATACAAGAACAGTAAAAGACTTGTTCTCCATTGCCCAGCGGATGTCCTCACTTACTTTCAGAAGCGCCGATACAGTACTGTGACCTGGGCGAAAACCAGACTTAAAAGGGGTTATAATCAAGTTCGACGTCAAGAAAAATTATAATTGTCTATGAACTATGTGCTCAAAAACTTTAGAGAGAAATGGGAGAAATAAAACAGGTCTAAAGTAGATTACTAAAGAAGGATCGTTCATTTTAGGTAAAGGTATAGTGTGAGCCTGTTTCCAAACTGACAGAAAGAAGCAAGAGGAAAATGAGTGATTGATGATGTGAGTGAGAACAGGAAGTAATGAGGGAAAGATAAGAGTTATCATTCTTGAAGACAACATATTATTACTGACTGCTGAAAAAGTAATCGCAAGTACAGATTTCTTGACGTCATTTTCAGTAGCATCGCTAAGCTTAAAGTTAGAACATTGCGGTATCGGCAAACTAGCAAGTCTCTCCAGTGTAGCAGCTATGACAGACGCATCAAGAGAAAATGAATGTTTATTGAGGTCATTGAGGTTCATATCCTTAAACTGGTTCATAGGCAATTTGCCTATGCCTACAGATTTGAGAAATTTCCATATATCGGAAGAACTGCGGTTATTGAGTTGATCGTGGAAATAGCGTCTCTGAGCATCTTGACACCGATGACTGCAGCGATTACGTAAAGACTTATAAAAAGACAGATTCAGCTCTAAAGGTGTGCGCTTATATTATCTGCTCTTTGCTTTATCCCTACGAGCCATAAGCTCTTTAATTCGTAGCATTATCCTGTGGTGCTGGGTTATGTCTTACTTTGAGACGTCGGATAGGGGCATGCTGATTAATCCATTCGAGAACGGTTGTGTTAAAACAATCCACCTTACCGTTGATGTCAACGTTCTCGACCAGAGGGGCCCAGTCGAGATCGCTGGCATCACGTTGCAAAGCCTTCAGATCTATGCCATTGTAGTTACGGAGATATAAGCGCTGGGGCTTACGCTTGGAAACGCGGATACGACATGAAAGATAAATGTGATCGTGGTAAGAAAAGATAGTCGTAAGTTGACTATGGTAAGAAACATTATAAGGAGAAGAAACAATCATAAGATCTAGGAAAGAAGGTGAACAATTAGAAAAATAGTGAGTTGCAGAGAGAGGCAAAACTTGATGATTGAAAGAAGACAAGAGTGAAAGAAGTTTAGGAGAGTGAGAGTAATTTTTAAGCAAATAAGTATTAATGTCAGCCGTTAAAATAACGTAGGTGGGTACTCATAATGTGGCAAAGCTCACTCAGAGTATAGTCAACGGAATTGAAGTAGTCGATGTGAAGATTAGGACTGTACAACAGTGCAAGCAAAACTTTTGTTAGATGCACAGTAAACCCGAGAAACAAGTAATCGCTGACTCAGAATACCGTGAAGGAGATGAACTGACCACCCTGTAGGGTAAATCAGAACGCAGGTACACAGCAACACCTCCTCCACATTTGCCAGTCCTATCGTTGCGGATCAAGACGAAGCTGGGGAGTGAGTATTGAGTAGAGAGTAGGGATGGCTTTAGAAAGGATTCCGATATGCATGTCATGATTCCGCATGGTTACTGCCAGTGACAAGTTTGTCAAAATCACAGTGAACTCTATTCTTGTTACAATAAGGTTGCTGCTAGGTTTCTGCTGTCAGATGCAAATAACTGTGAAAGGACTGTATTGAAGTTTCAATCTAGCGTTTTTTTTTTTCAAGTGATAATTGCGAGTCAAATATACATTCGTTATCTAAAACAAAACGATTGTGACTCTAAGATGGGTAGGTATATATTATCTCCTGAAAAACCCTTTAGCGCAAATACACCATTAATAATTAGGTATATATCAGTATCTGCTACCTAAGCTTCACAGACGATAAATCAAATCTAATCCGACGTATCTTCTGACAGTCTAGCTCAGTAGAATCCTAATCGACCTCACAATATAGGTCAGAACCAAGATCATGTAACTAACCTAAGGTTAGTTAATACATTCGGCCTAGAAATCTATATAATATAGGTAATCTTTGAATTTCCAATTCTAGCATTTGTAATACTTACATATAGGCTTACGTTAGTTCCATATTGCCCGACCTGGGTTCGATTCCCATCAGGAATTTCTCAGCCCAGAGTCTGAAAGGCAATTCTCGCGCATCTCGCATTCGTTATTGTCGTTCGACTTGTAGTTTTCTCTCGTAAAAATCAAGTTGTGCTATTCCGAGCAATTCTCGTAGGAAAGACACGCGACATATCTTAGTTTACATGAGACATGCAAAAAGTGGTCAGGACCAGTCGATACGTACATGAGGTCAAGTCGACCGTCGGACCAACATCAAACAGTTGTTGTGTCAATCATGATTGTGTAAATTTATTGCGGAAGAAAATAGTAAATATTTTTTTAACAAAATGTGTTACGAGTTCATAAACATCTTAGAAGACACTGCGATCGCTACAACAAGGAAAAACAAACGAAGAAAACTTCACGCCTTCCCCAAAGTTGGCAATAATCCACTGCTTGTGTGCGTCAATAGAGGAGACACATCTAGAAAGGTCGATAGCGTCGTAATCACTACAACGCAAGCGAGGACTTTTGAGCTGCAGTGTTTAGGTACCATTCTCCTGAATATTTCCCGGTTGGACCCACAAACATCGAGAGGGAAGGAGCTAAGGCCAAATCAGTACCGATGGAAGGATGTTGCTGAAGCTGTCGCGGCTGAAGTCGGGCAGTAATACAAATTCTAAGTCCTATATCCTGAAAAGGCTGCCCATAATTTTACCTGGCGGGAGTTATGTGAAAATTTAACAGAGAAGCATGACCAAACCCAAGTTCGGTGTGATTATAATTTAGTTTTTGTGGGTTATACTTGGGTTTAAACTTAATTTATGTATGCTAGTCTGTAATGTATTTATGTAAAGGGTCCTTTTGTCACCTGAATTATGACATACCCATCATTATTGTGTTACAAAAGGGCTTAAGAATCACTAGTTTAGTTTTTGATTAGTAGGCGTCGTGTGTGGCGCGCTGCTCAGTAGCCTGCTTAATAATCGCCGGACCATTTATACCTCTTACCCAAAGTCTTCATGAATTTCGACTGACGTTCGTCCAGCACCTTTCACGACAAACAAATTGAAATTCGTGCTGTGACGAGACTCCTCCGGTTGACTCTCAGGGAGAAAATTTGTTTTCACAAGGATTAATAATGTTTTCAGACTTAGTAGAGTAATTTAACTGGAACATGTAGACACAGCTGCTTCGTTGAAATGGTAGTATGAAGCAGCCATTCTGAGCATCGATTTACATTTACATCTCTGATTCTGAGAGCCGGTGACTCGGTCCAGTGTATTTACGACAATCACGCTTCCTCTTATCTACCTTGAGAAGCGTGATGTTATTTCGGTAGTCATCAGTTTACTTATAATTATCATTAGCAGACATTCTGTTTTTATTTGATGACATAAATAAGTTGGTAACCAATGTAAACATATTATGTTATACATTCTAAACACAGCGACACTCATAACATAAATACTAGAAACAAAGATTTACTTATTGTGCCCACAACTAGGCTCCAAAAAATTAGTAATTCATTTAAGTGCCAAAGTATACGTTGTTACAACAAACTCCCAAGCCATGTTAAAGAAATGAGCCTCAATAAATTTAAAGCATTTATTAAACAGAAACTCTGTCAAAAAGGTTTCTAAGTTAAAGATTACCTGGATGACAAAAAGGCTTGGGATTAATTAAGCTACTCCAATGTACCCCCAAGCAACAAACCATTTTATACTAAGTGTTTAAGAATTAGCCTTGTCATTTTTATTTTTATTGATGTACGTGACGTAATTTATGATATTTTTGACGACATTTAAAGAGAAAACTGACTGTGGATGTGAGTACCATGCAGGCTAGATTTTATGCATGACTTTATAGGTAAATGTCTGGCGGTTTTGAGTATTTTATATACGGCCTACGCAAATGTCCTGCAGATCTGGTAGCATCGTCTGATGGGTCGTTTAGCTCCCTAAAATAGGGTTGAGCCAAACGACGACTGATGTATGCATGACAGGATAGGTCAACTCAAAGCTGCAATGGC
This sequence comes from Brachylomia viminalis, assembly GCA_937001585.2. Classification (NCBI taxonomy): domain Eukaryota; kingdom Metazoa; phylum Arthropoda; class Insecta; order Lepidoptera; family Noctuidae; genus Brachylomia; species Brachylomia viminalis. Next base: position 23,427,288 of record OW443294.2, on the reverse strand, counting down.
TCTTTCTTCAAAAGGCCCTTCCAGACATGGCCCTGCATTGTTAGACTCACATAAAATCCTAATAATATGTATCCGGTTTAGACTTTTACCTCTGAGTTTGCTTCGGCATTTCTTCTCAGGGATCAGTCAGCTAGCAAATGCCATCTAGTTTTAAAATATTGACCAACAAAATATTGACGTGTAAAAGTGTCTTAAAAGATCTACTTACAGAAAAAAAACAAACAAAAAAATATTACTTTAATTTCACGTGACAAAAATCGTTAACATTGACAAATCACCACAAGCCATGCATTCCGTTGTACTAAATACAAAGGAGAACTTATTGAAATGTTAACAATAAAATAAAAATTTAGTTACGCAATCAAAAATGGTGCCCAAAAATTTGTTTTTACTTTGAACTGATTTTCAAAGATTGTTGACTTCCTAAACTAGTCAAATAGACTACGAGGGTTTTACTCTAGTTGAAGGCAAGAAGGGTCGATCGCGACGCAACCGCAACAAACACGGTACCGCTCCTGGAAGCGAGAAATTTCGAGCTGCAGTGCTCACATTGTTCCTGTACATTAGCCGGTTTGATCGACAAGCATTGACAGAGAACGAGCCAAGGTCTAATCAGTGCCGAAGGAAGAACGATGCAGTCGAGCAAGACTACAAATTTCAATTCTTAGATCCTCCTCCAGTGGTCGTCCTCGACCCAAGCATGACCAAAAGTACTGCCATGTGTGGTGTGATAATAAGTTTTTGTGGTTTATACTTGGGTGTATACTGAATAGATTTAAAAGTAAGGTACTAACGAAAAGGTTATTTTGTCACTAGAAATATATGATATACCTACTCACCGATTATTATGCGTCAACTGAGACAAGGCCTTTCCTAACCACAACAGCACCAAGTTTCGTAAAACTTCTTATCAACTTATCTCTTTATTCAACATAATATCCTTAATTAAAGACATTGAAAAAAAAAATATTTTTTTTTAACTTTTTGAATCAGAAGGCCAATTCCCGTAATTAAAAACCTTCAAAATCTAGTCGCAATCTCATCTCAGCGACAATCAAATGTCAAAAGTGTAGGTAAAAGCTATACAATTTTTTACAGATTGAGACTGAGATTTGAATACGAACGTTCTTAAAAATACGAGAGTTGCCCCTAAGAAGAATGCGTTCCAGGCGGTGACATCCAACATGTGGAAAATATTTTATTTGTACCAACCTATCGTCTTCCGAGGACAAGAATAGTAACTGATCATTTGATCAGCACGATCAATACCTGACATGAAGCTGTTGTACCGGGCTATTTTTTTAGGTTTTTTGCGCTTTGGCCCACATCTATTGGTAACTTCAGTCATCTCAGGTTAATCCAAAGTTGTCAACATCAAAACTTGCCGTTTATCTCTCCAATGACTCACGTAAACCTTGCCTTTAAGTATTCACCTTATTTGAGCTTTTTTTTTGCTAGAAATGTTGGGTTGCCCTTTCGATTACTTCTCAAGATGTCACATGTATGGGTTTTCAGGTCAAGAAGATTCTCAGAGAGAGTCACGGAGTTATAAAAAGCAAGATAAGCAGATAAGATCTCATTATGTAAGACAAGTTTTTCAATGGTCTTTCCACCCGTATTGGATTTATCAACGTCTGGTTTTCCAGAATACATTCTTTGGTTCAAAACATATTCGTCCTGAGAAGTTACTACTTACATAATAAAATATAATTCCGTAGGTACTTGGTCTTCTTGTTCTTCATATGTGCGAAAAATTAATCAAAGTCATTGTAGCGTACATCAGTATTATACATTGTTGTATTCACTGATTTGAATAGTAACGTCTTTGCAAAGTCTACATCTTCGCCAGTAAAAGCAGAACTTTACTTTAACAATATCTTCTCCATCCATTTATTTTGTATGAATGTACTTCGCTAATCACGATATTACACGAATTACATTTTAACAACGCCATGATTTTTCGTACTAAGGTCAGTGACCTCACGCGTCCCCACGGCAACTCGTTACGAACGAGACGTTTTTATAATATGTAGTGAAATATTATGTAGTATAGAATAAGCTCTCATCATTTATTGACCAAGGTATTGTTCGTTCAACTGCAACACATCAGTGGTAACAATTTGACATTAATAGCGCCTTTATGTCGTAGCAGTAAGGGCGATTTTCGTAGTGCAAGTGTTAGCATGATGTGAGGTTGACTGTAGCGTGAATGGGACATATGTGCGGTCGTTTGAGAATAAGATGAAAGAGATTTTTCAGAATAAACGTGTTGAAAATGTGTTTTTAAGATCATTATCTTGTAAATTAGTTAATCATTTTCTAGGCAACCTTCTAGACTAGTTTATGGGGAAACATAAACAAATCATCATGTTTGGTGTTAAGGCTAACTGCCCAACGTGGAAGCTAGTTCGATGATTGACTAAACTATAGTGACGTGAATATGATTGACGTGGCAAACTATTAGTACAAACCTACTTACAGAAATAAAATAATTTATCATTTAAGAGCGTTTATACCTTATGAGTGGCAACGACGCAATTTAGTGTCATATTTCGTGGTTTTCAATTCTTATCATTTAACCGGAGCAATATTTTAAAAATCTGTTTAATTAACTTTTTAGAATTAATGGTTGGTACCATAGCGAAAGTTATTCGTAATGATGAGTAGTATCCTTTTTGGCGCAGCCGTGAGACACACACTATTATAGTTAAAACATTATATTCACTTTTTATTTTGTTATTTGTATTCTGTGTTTCACGAACTGTGTCCAAATAAACGTTATTATTTCTTTTCTTTCTTACTTTCTATATATACCCCTTTTCAGGTTTTTAATCAGGTCAGTTACAACTTGTACAATTTAACAAAAACAGTACATTATTAATTCTCACACACAAAGTTTTTCCTTTCTCAGAAACTAACTTATACCAACAGCTGTTTCCCAATGTATCCAACGACGGATAATTAATGTAATCTACTTAGCCCATCCGAGTCCACTGCTGGAAGAAGCCTAATTTATGTAAACCTTATGTTAATCAAGCTATCTACATCCTTAACTTATTTGAGGGGAAAATGTACAGGGTCATTAAGTGGGTAAAAAACATTAAATGACCCATAGAACCGTTACCGTTACCGTTGGGAATAAACGGGTCTTCAGTGCAGTATCTTTTGGCTGCCTATTATGTATACGTCACTTTGACATAATTAAGAAAAAAATATTAAGATAGTCAAGCAACTGCCTAACTTTTTTCCAACTACGGTGGGGTCGGCTTTTAGTCTAACTTCATGCAGCTGAATACCAGTTCCATGTAGAATACTGGTATACACACAGTAACTGGATTGTGGAGGTCAGATAGTATGACCTCCACAATCCACTACTGTGGGTAAAACGATACCTCTTGGCAAGACTGGTTGACAGACTTTCATGCTTCTTACTACCCGTAACGACTGTCAAATATCTATAAATAACAGCCGGGACCAAAGGTTTAGCGTGTTTTCCGAGGCACGGAGGGGTCTCGGTATGTAATGGATGGTCACCCATCCACGGACCGACATCGGCAAGCGTTGCTCAACCTTGAATATCGAACCGTGCGTTTGTAATTATTTAGCCACGAGCCCCTAAGTTAGTCAAGAATACTGTACGGTAAAAATGAAGAATAAAACTGCAGTACAAAAATTTCAAATGAAATGAAACTGTTAGATTTTAATGCATTCTAAAGCTTTTGCTGGTGTTAAAAGTATGTAGTTGATAGATGTAGCTAGGTAATTATCGTTCAAATCACAAATGTGTAGGGATACTCTGTAGTCAACATGTGTGGTGAGTTTCATATATACTGAAGTTTGTTCCGCCACTTCTTCTTCCCAGCTAAAGCACTAGGAAGTGGTGAAGGGCGGGCGTTTTTTGGGGTCTTATGTAATTTCATCGTTCGAAAAATGCTGATTCTCAACCTAGTTTGAATAAATGACTTTTGATTTTGAATCCATTTTGCTATTTAGCCATTGTTGAGTAACAAACCAACACAACAACGTTTTCGATTTGTAATATCAATATAGATATAGATTATAGAATAGAATAGAATATAATGCTCTATATTAGATTATTTTAGTTATTAATATATCTTAAAATAAAAACATTTACATTTTGATTTTTTAAGCTACGTTTTCCTAGAAGAGCGATTACGTCATATTACAACGGCCACCATGAAAATCTGTCGTTTTCACCAGTATTTGACATTAAGGTTTCAATAAACTCTCTTTAGTCGGACAGCCGTAATTGTGTGACCGTTCACCGCTTTCTTAGAAAACCAAAGTTCAAAGATAATGGACTGAAAATCGCCACCTACATTTCTTTTGATCATTTCAACCTAAGTAGGTTTTCATTCAATTTTATTTACTCGAACGTTTAGAACGAACGTCTGGGAGCAAAAGCCAAGTTTTTGTTTGGCACACAATGGCTGATGAACAATAGGCCTAGTACAGTCGCCGACACTCTAACTGATAAGTGAATTTATGAGCCTGACAGAGACGTGATGAAATCTTGAAGAGGCGTTTGTTCATTACGACGGGAGAAGAAAGTGCTTGAGAAATATGAGGTAAAATGTCGTTATAATTCAAGTTTTTTCGTCGTTTTTAATGAAAAATTTACGCTATTCTAAAAAAAACGACTGGGAAAAATAAAATCTTCATAAATGGTTTTTCTCTTCTGCTTCTTCCAATATCAAATCCTGAAATGTGTGTTAAGTGCTATCAAGTTCCCTAAGCACTCTCACAACACGCCAAAGCAATATGCTCTACCAAAATATAATACAAATAAAAAGATTACTACCCACTTTTCGGATCCTCAAATTAGGCACCCCCAAGGCCAAACCCTCGAAGCAAGTAAATAATAGCCTCTAATATTACGTAAAAGGGTTTACTACAAAGCTCCATAAGTACTTATTGAGCGTAAACATCTTGGAAATATCGGTAGATATGGGCTTAAGTAAAGCCCACGAATGTCGATATAATCACGTAGCTAGTGCTTGGTGTGCGCGCCTGTACCATCAGGGCTTATTAATCCTTCTTTGAGGTTTTGACATCTTTACTGTATAAGCTGTGCGCGATGGTACATTAAAATTTAATTTGAATGGCGACAGTACAGTTATGTGCAAAAAATATATTATGTGTTTGTGAATACACTTCTCTATTGGTATTTTGATATGACTTCTCTATTAGATAAGTCCAAACATTCATATGAGTGGGCTTATCTATAACAAAATACCAAAGAACTTAAAAGAGTTACCTATTCTTTTATTTTTTATTAAGTTTAAGGCTGCTGGAAAAAAGATTTTATTCTGTAAATCAATTTATAAATATTGTTAAATAATCTGTTTTAAATTAATGTCTAATGTATTGGAAAATTTATGAATAATAAATATTATACTCTAGCATAAAATACATTCTAAAGTTTTTCATCCCAAATATCTGACTATGTATTAGGAACTTAATTACAGACTTTATGACCAACACTGTACCAATACTTATTGAAAATAAATGATTATGATAATGACTTCTCAAAATTCAAAAGCGTTCTACTCGTAGAGAATAATAAAAGAGTATCCGTTAAAATGTTGAAATAACAAAAGCATGTGCTCAAAGTTGAGCTATCAGAATTGCACAACACGGAATAATTTCAATCAAAACTTGGAGAAAAACGGCTAATTGGTGGAAGCAGAAATACATGCTACGCCATCGTTACATAAATTGAGATGAGAGCAGGGGACGATGATGATAAAGTCATCGTGAAGTAGAAAGTCGTTGATGAATTTCTTTTTGATGTGAACATATTTTTGCAGCTGACATTACCACGCTTGTATTTCGAGTAAGTAAATAAAGTATTTTAATTGAGAGCCATTACGGGGAATTGTGTCGTAATTAAGTTTAGTAATTTTATTACGTTTGTGGTTTATATTATTATGTAATCTACGATAAAGGAGGTTCTGCCGTTACCCTTCTAGTCGTAATCTGGGATTTTAATTAAGGTCTTCAGTTAGAGAATTTTCTCCTATTTTAGATAATGACTGTGCTATCTTTTACTACAGCGCGCTAGAAGTATCTACTACTACTTTTAAATACTTAGGTTTTTGCAGTATGCCAATTCCCGGCACCGTAGGCACGGGCTTGCGGACGGCGAGCAATGGATAGCTCGCCGTCCGATAAGGACCAGGCCCGGGTCGAAGGCGTGCTGTGGTCCACGTGCGCCTCAAAGAGATGTCAGCAACAATGACAGGGTCCGCTAGGGCCGATGTCTGCCAGGGTTGCGGGAAAGTCCGAAAGGGATACCGTGGCCCCTCGCACAGGCAACTGAAGGAACACGGGTGGGTTTTAGTCAGTAAGACTTTGACACGCCCTCCCGCTTCGCCCCGAGCGGGAGAGATTATTTGATGATTTCCAACCCTTAAAAAAAAAGGTTTCTGCAGTATTATTAAATACTCAAGTATCCAGTTCCCAGCCAATTTACAGTAAAGATGTTAATAAAAATGTTCAATTAATGAAGACATAAAACGCATTTTATGCTAAAAGTTTCGATTCTCCTCAAGCTATCAATCAATTTACCCAGAATGTTTAGCTTCATTAATATTTGAAAGGTCGTCAAGTACACAGACTTCCTTAGTATTAGGCGCTTATCAATTTTGTATTTTTTTTTTATTTAGAGCATTCAACAATATCTAAAACCCGTCCTTATTGGACGGGTTTTAGATATTGTTGAATGCTCTAAATTCTGCTCTACCTTCAACTGTTATCTGCCAACGTTTTCTATTATTCAGATATAAAATATAAATTTCCGTTTAACGCACGCAAAATTTTATTTTCAACAACATTTCGATAGTAAGAGAGCCTTTTGGACAAATTTTCTGGCTTCTGAAGACGATAATGTCTATGTGAGTATAAACGCCGACAAAAATCACACTCAGTTAGTTGCCCTAGGCCCAGTTTACACAAGGCGTTTAGTAAATCCATGTCACTAAGTAGGTGCGTCATTATAAGGGCAGGAAACCCGCGACTAACAAAAAGTTGTATTATTTAAAGGCACTGGATTACTGTGTTCTTCTATGGCTTCTTTTATTGTAATATCAATCGTTATCTCAAGAATTCACGACAGATTTTGAAACGACCAACTATAATTGCCATACAATTTCATCAAATAAAACCACCAAATCACCTTTCAAATCTAACAATAACTATTAAACAGTAGCTTTTTTATCACAAGACGTTTTCTAGGAAATATAAATATCAAACACGAACATTGTCAATTATATAATTATTCTAACGACGCGGAAAACAATTAAACCACAAGCTCATAACAAATGAAACACCCATAAAACAAAAGACTCAAATAAATTATAAAATGAATGCGGTGACCTCAATCCCTGAAGACGTTACAATAGTTAAACGGTATGACATTAAAGAGACTCGATTCCATTCGAGGCCAATTAAGTTCATTGTAATAGAGAGAAAGGGGTAATTAATACAAGGCAAATCTAACAATCCAATTAACAATTGGTAGGCGAATAGAGGGCGTCCGTGAGTACCGAGATTGATTTGATCGCTCTCGTCATTTCGGGATTCATTCAGTGAGCGGAATGATTGGCTTGTTTCGTGGCCAAAATTGAAGCAACTTGTCAAGCAATAAGTTAACAACGTTTAGTATGAGGAAAAATAGAAAAACGACGGCGAAGAACATTCTTCTTCATAAGGTGTAATGTGGAGCTATATGTTGGAGAATTTTTGCTGCGTTTTAGCTCGTTAAACGGCTTCTGGTGTAGGTTATTTTTTGTGAAGTAATGAGGATACTTTATTTTGCTCTAAAGCGGATTTTGTGAGCAGCAGATGATGAGACGGCCAATCCACTAGTATTTTCACTAGAAAAGTTTTATCAAAATGTATACTTCGAATAACTACTACACGTTGTACAGCAAAGATAATTTGTTAATGCGACCACTTTTTTTGAGGGTTGGATGTCATTAAATAGTTCTGCCACTCCGGGTGGATCGGGAGGGCGTTTCAGACTCTTACTGACTGAAACCCACCCGTGTTCCTTCAGTTGCCTGTGCCAGGGGCCACGGTAACCTTATCGGCCTTTCCCGCAACCCTGGCAGGCATCGGACCTAGCGGACCCCGTCGTTGGTGCTGACATCTCTTAGAAGCGCGCGTGGTACACAAAGCCGTCGACCCGGGCATGTTCCTTATTGGACGTCAATCCGCCCCCTACAATACCAACATTGAATAGATTTAACTGCAGGCGTTTTTACAAAGCTCGTTTTCAAAATGACAATTTACTATTTTAGTCAAACCAAAATACAGACTGATATAATTATTTAAATTTAAAATGTTTCTAGTGCTCTTTGAAAAGGTGAAGCTACAATAATGAATAAGTTATTGCGTTGATTCTGAAACGAAATACCTATAGCTGTTTGTTTGCGGTATTACCTATGAATTTAATAATGTGCCATTTTATAGCAGCACCAATTATTCGATCATTATAATATTCCAGTGATAAGCTCGGTGCTACCGATATTTTAATTATAATCCCACGCAATTACTGATAATCGTGAGCTTACCTATTAGTGTAATAATTAACCGAAATATTTTTTCTCGAAATTGTCGAGCTTTTGTGAATATTTCAAAATACCTAGACATAAAAGAAATTGCCATGATAAAATCCAACAACCGGTATCAGTGGTATTTTTATAATTCTCCGATATCTTAGGCATAAATTGTTGCTTCAACCTAACGGAATGAATTGAAAACTAGATAGCACATTTAGGGTATATTATGTATTTTTGTTGCAAAAAATAGACATTTCTTTTCAATTAAAACACCTGTCATCTCACAAAAATAGAAGTTCTAAACAAATGTAGCAGTCAAGCGCAATAACTTAAAATTAGGCAGGTATAGGTATTTATTTACTACTACCTACCTTTTTTTGTTTCCGGGGTGGAAAATCCTCATGGATGTCCACCGCCCTGGGGCGGGCGGTGGGGTCTGTCAGACTCTTACTGACTAAAAACCACCCCGGTGTTCCATCTCACACCTACGCCGGGGTTCGCGGGAACGTACGATCCTTCCAAACCGACGCTTTCCTATCCTTTTAAATAGCCAAAATGGTCCATCTGTTCTCAAGTGATGCGCTTACCAACGTAAAACATTTTATTTCTATTTATGATACTAGCGGTCTCGACAGACGTTGTCCTGCCCGAACGCAGCGACACCTACTGGGTTCAATTGTGAATCTATACCATTCTCAAATCTACTTGAACCCACACAAACATTTTCATTGAAATCTGTCCAGCCGTTTAGGAGTTCAGTCACATACACACGCACAAAAGAATCATATCTATAAAGATATATAAAAAACCTACTAATAATTATTATGTAATTCAATTTAATTATCTAAATCCAATTGAAATCATTGCAGGCATTGCACAATTCCTCTCGATTGAGACTGAATTAAGTAATTGAATTGACAAAAGGAAGCACATTTTTTATTTTCCTAGACTGACGAAAATGCATTTAGTTGTTTGTTTCAGAGGATTAAGTATCTGCCTAAAACACAAATGGTCCAAGTCCTTAAGTAATCCAGAAAAATATAGCAAGACTGAGCACTTAAAAAAATAAACAAGGATGATTTGGAAAAAGCTGGCAACACTCGCGGAAGTAATACGACATGATAATGATGTTTGCTTTTAAAGGAAACTCGATAATAGAGGGAAAAAGCTCTCATTATCTGACCTCGGAAAAGGTGAAGGATATCGCGAAGTATTTCCGCTTGAGTGGAATTAAGTAGAACGAAAAGGTGTCGAGAAAATTCAGAAAGTGAGTTAAAATTCTTTTACCTCCTTTTGGTGTTAAGTACCGATTATTTTTTGGTTTTCAATGGCGATATTGAGGGTTCTGCAGATTGTTTTTTTTCTTTTGTTACCGACTAAAAATAATATTGTTATGCCATAGAATAAAACGGCACGGCACGGCACGGTTAGCGCGGTGGTTAAGCAATTGACTGCTGCGTTACGTGTCGCGGGCTCGATCCCCGCACGGATCAAATATTTGTTTGACCAGCAAGTAGTTGTTCCGGGTCTGGCTGTTTGTGTATGTGAGTTTAAATGTTTGTAAACGCACCCATGATACAGGAGAAATTCCTAGTGGGGCAACGTTTAAATAGAAAAAAAAACACCATGCCATCTTTTAGACAATGTGCGCTTTTATCATTTCAATTGTGACGACAATATGTCAATTTTATTATGTCAATATGTAATGTATGGAGATACGTGCACGTTATGACGTGCACGGAAATTTAATAGCGTCTGCATATACTTCCATACATTTTACTCCCTTGTGCTATCGTGATGCCGTGACGTAGATGTGGACGGCCACGATAATATCGCCACGTGATATATTTTGTAATCTATCTGTAACACCAATAAATTATATTCTGTTCTATTCTATTGTAGGCACAGCAAATAGTAACTAACGTTGTAACAATTTCAGTAGTAACTAACTAAAGCTAGGGTTTCCTAGCAAAGCCGGTGACCCCACATAACTGCCGCAGTGATGGCTGTCATAAAAACGATGTCAGCGGCAAAGATTTAAATCGTTAGATACGCCCTCCCGCGTCAAAAGATAGTCGCGTTTCTGTTTCGTTTTGACACCTCTGACACACAACGACGCAGTGACTTGACTTGATTGTCATGTCGCTATATAATAATGTGTGAGCTCACTCTTTTCAGTTCCCCTGGCTGGAGGCTTTGAGTTAGCTCGAAGGCACCACAGGATTGACCGGTTAAGCAGTCACGGTCTCTCAAGGCAAACTGCGAGATGCCATACAAAAAAAAAAACTCTTTTCAGTATGGACATATTTTCGCGTGACTAAGTACGGTGAGGGCAAATCTAGCGATTTCAATCTTTAGGCAGCGGGGTTTGACTTACGATGTCAAAAACGCTCTCTAGGAAAACACACCAATTTAGTTTCACAAGCAACGTTTCAGTGACGTCATTCGCCTGTAAATTGCGGCCGCTATGTGGTGGTCACCGCTCTTCTGGGATTACGTCAAGGCAATGCTCCTACATTGCCTACCTGACAGTAATGTAAATAACCACGAACACCTATCTGACCTGGTAAGCATGCGGTTATTTGCAATTTTTCTCGTGACGTTTTATTGGAAAGTGTTTGTTTTTTTTGGAGGTTAATGACACTCATCAATTCACCGGCCTTTTGTATTTCCTAAAATAACTAAGTATCAGTTTGTCGAACGTTAATTTATTGGAAAACCCAAATCACACATTAATAATCCGTTAACTTCCGGGATTTTAGTAGCATATCCTCAATCCATCTTCATTTGCGTTGACGTTATCTAAATAAACATAAGGCCTCTTTGTTTTTCTCTTAAGTACATTAAAAGTTTATATATACTTAATAAAAAAAGAGGTGGGATGTGAAATGTAGTAGAATTAATTGCTTTCCATACATAAATGTATATGAATAAATCGCTTTCTATAGATAAATGTATATGAATAAATTGCTTTCCATACATAAATGTATATGAATAAATAAAAATTTAAAAAAATGCAAGGAATGTGCGCAATATGGATGGAGTTTTAGAACTATGGAGAAGTGTCTTGGCGCTGCGTGAGCGTGCGTGATCCATCGCCGTCCGTTCGATGTCCACCGCGCACAGGATGGATGGAAACCAGCACATGAATTAATGTTTTGCTCTGTTGGTGTAATTGCTGTATGGCGTTCCAATAGGAGGATAAATAAATAACACTCAATGAATAAATTGCTTTCCATACACAAATGTAGTAGAATCAATTGCTTTCCACACATAAATGTAGTAGAATCAATTGCTTTCCACACATAAAAGTAGTAGAATCAATTGCTTTCCACACATAAATGTAGTAGAATCAATTGCTTTCCATACACAAATGCCGGTTATAGTAGAAGTGAAAGAAATGTGCAAACTTTAAAACATAACAGCTCGCCTGTATTCTCAGAAGGGTTAGGCAGAGGTATACCTATAGTAGTAGTATTGTTTAAGTCACATTTAATATGGCGCGAGCCTATTGCCATCAACCGGACACAAATCTAGACTCCAGGCTGTTACTGAAAAATTCCCGATTGAAAAACCCATTAAAATTTTGCTCGATCCGAGAATCGAACCCAGGACCTCATGCTCATTCGTAGCGCTAGCAAAGACTAGACCAACGCGGAAGTCCATATAATTAATCATTTACATCAATGTGTCATAGTCATCTGTCCTTTCAGATTTAGAGGCGCCTTGAGATAACCACTAATGCGAGGGACCAAAAAATTGTTCCCCTAATTAAACTAAATGACAAATGTCGGGAGTTCGAAACTTTGAACCCCATTCATTGCATAAGTAAAAAGAGGTAGATAGTTTATCTGCCCAACATTCGATCTTTAAAAACGGCACAGTCACACATGTCACGTGGAAGTAGGACGGCGATGTCGTAGTTATCGGGAGCGAAAAAGATACAAGACGATCCAGCCAAGTATTTACCTATCAATCTCTTTTTACATATAATTTCATTGACTATGACCCTCTGTAAGCACAAGCATTTAGTAGAAGAACAGGTAACATGTAACCAACATTGCAAGTCTTTTTATCTGTTCTTAAAGGAAAGAGTTAGAAGTAATCGTGTGAAGCGTTTCATAAAATTACAGGTGCAACAAAACTTTTCAACGAGCTTCATACATTTACTATGAAAGACACACAATTAGATATCTTTTCTTACTCTCTTTTCCCTGAAAAGTGTGAAGTGCAAGCACTTTCATAATTTTTCATGTCACAATGCAAGCTGAGAAAAATACTTACTTGTCATCTTTCATAAGTTGTGCCAGGTACTACTACACTCGAGAGCAATGAATCCGGGTCACTTAAAGAATGTTAAAAATCTCGGAAACTAAAAATGATAGGTTAATGCAATAAATTGTATTTAATAGACAATGTAATACTCCTTAAATGAAAATAAAAAAAAATACATTTTATTAACACAAAATTACATAAAGAAAAAAACTGCTGATCTCTCCTTAAAACAAAAATAGGAAACATGAAATTTTTGAACTTTATTACGATTTTCTTGAATTTTAATACTTCGTATTGCCTCCTCGTGCTTCCATTACTGCGTTTACGCGGTTTGGCATGCTGTACACCAAGTTCCTTATACGATTTTGGGGAATATTCTCCCATTCCTCTGTGAGAGCAATTTTGAGCTCACGAAGCGTGATTGGGGGAGGGTTTCGTTGTTTTACGCATCTGCCTAGCTCGTCCCAAGCATGCTCGATCGGGTTGATATCCGGGCTGCGCGCTGGCCACTCCATACGAGTAATGTTCATCTCTTGAAGGTAGTCATTCACAATCCTACCTGTATGAGGTCGGGCATTGTCATGCATAAATATAGCATCCTCACCTAAATTGACCATAAATGGACCAACGTGATCATTGAGGATTTCTTCCACATATCTTACGCTAGTTAAAGAGCCGTTTTCTATGATCACCAGCTCTGTGCGACTTTCAGAAGAAATTCCGGCCCACACAAGTACAGACCCACCACCGTAGGCTACTTTTTCTTCGATGCATGCTTGCTTGAATCTTTCCCCTGGTCTTCGATACACTCTGTGTCTTCCATCGTGCTTGTAGAGCATAAATTTTGATTCGTCGGAGAACATAACTTTTGACCAATCTTCAATACTCCAATTTACGTGGCTCTGGGCATATCTTAGTCTTGAAATACGATGCCCACGCTCCAGTTTAGGGCCGTTTGCAGGTCTAAGGGGTTTTAAGTTAGATTCAGCAAGCCGACGTCTTACTGTCCATGCACTTGGGTTACTTCCTCCGAGGCGTCGAAACTGATTGGTGAGTTCAGTTCCTGTGAGAAAGCGATTTCGAAGCATGGTGTTCACCAAGTATCGGTCTTCTCGTGCTGTGGTACACCTGGTTCTGCCCGTTCCTGGTCTGCGTAGGTTAGAACCAGTTTCTTCGTAACGTCGGAGAACTCTTTGTACTGTTGACAGCGACACACCGACAGTCCTGGCTGTATCGCGCTGACTCCGGCCGGTTTCCAGCATTGTAAGTATTCTGGTGCATTCTTCAGGCGTAAGCGACATAATTTCAGCTTGAATAATGAATATAGAGCACTATCAACATGGTTTATGTACCCACATAAATGACAGATTACAAACAAAAGCAAAACCAAATGCTGTAATTTCGTAGTTCCATCTTCGAAAGTGGCCCTTTTTCAAATTTGATTTTTTTATGATATAACTTTACAATAACTAAGAAGTTTTAATACCTTCATTTAAGGAGTATTACATTGTCTATTAAATACAATTTATTGCATTAACCTAGCATTTTCAGTTTCCGAGATTTTTAGGATTCTTTAAGTGACCCGGATTCATTGCTCTCGAGTATATGTAGATACATTTATGTTGGACTTGCCAGTAAACATGTCGTACATTCCGATTTATTTTTCCTCTATGCTGAACGAATGTGTAGATTACACAAACTTTGCTAGTAAGTGTAGTTAGTGAACACAACTGTTTCTTCGTTGTATTTGAAAACATGTGTTTCGCAACATCTAGACTAGTTGACGTGATTTAGTGAAAACTTGCCTGTAACTTAGGTACATTTGGGATTAATCGTCGCTATTTTTCAACATCATAAGCTACGCTTCATTTTCTCTATCAAAACGCATAGATACAACCATTTTATTTGATATTTGTACATCCTTTTCCTTTCTCCTACTGCAACCGCTCCTAACATTTCTTGCTCAGCAAAATCTATATCATTACTCGCTTAGCTTTCAGCTATGTTCTCAGCTGAGTGCACATCGAAAAGAATCAATATCTATGTTTATCGAGAAAAGTTGAAAGTTTTTAACAATTTTGTAGTACACTGCATGGTTCTATTGCACCAGTGGGTGGCAATCATCGCTTGTTCAACACGGATTAGCAAGGATTATGGGGAATTGGCTGGATACTGTTGTTTGGAGAACGATTATAAATGGCCACCGATACTGGGTGGTCGAAGGTACGACAAACTACGAGTAGGTATTTTGTTATTTTATTAAGGTGATTCCTTCTGCTGCAAATATACTTTTCTCAAAAATGCTTGGAAATTTGAGCATTATTTTGACATCCTTCTTCTAGATAAATCGAAATTGCTGTACTGGCCAAATACATGCGAGCAGCGGGCGGCAAAAGTTGTATGAAAATCCATATCTGTCGTGGTTTAGCGGCCAAATAAATTACATAGTAAACTCCTAACTATCGTGTAATTTAAAAAAGGAACGATCTTTTACTACGAAACATGGCAACCAAGGAGGTAACTTATCAAAGGTTTATTTAAATTTCGAACTGGCTTGCAGTTAGAAAGCTGTTTATTGAAAAAAAAACAAATGAACACTTTAACGCGGGAAAAATTATTGTTGTTCGTCACTGATTTTGAATTGTATTTTAATTTCCGCGCATTATTTAAATAAAAGTACTAAGCCTTGGCCACAACAAGGCATTGATGGACTTTCGTATGTTTGTCTCGGCTTCGCCTCGGCCCACATTTACATGTTCGTCAATCTATGCCTCTTTTGCTGGCCCCTGCAGTAAGTAGGTATTTTATCATAATTGCCGCGTATTGAATTTTGATCAACATCAATATTCAGGGTGGCAGGGACATCGAAGCGCAATCTGTCACCATGGATTCAGTACAGACATGAATCTGGATACCCGACGAAAAATTACAACGCATGGAGTCCAACAGGGCGAGCAAGGCCTACTGTGATAGGCGTGAATCACACATTTTTATCACAGTTTGGGAGCAAAAACCGTGATAAAATACGTGATTCGAGCCTATCACAGAGGCCGTGCTCGCGCCGCAGAATCATGTACTGAATTCATGGTAACAGGTAGTGCATCGATGTCCCTGCCACCCTGTATATACTCGTACTAATAATAAATCTGAAGAGTGTTTGTTTGTTTGAACGCGCTAATATCTCGAAATACCAGTCGAATTGAAAAAAAAGTTTTACATTTGATAGTCCAATTCTTAAGGAAGGACAAAAGAAGGCTATTTAACATCACGCTACGACCCACAGGAGTAGAGCAAAAAGAATAAAAGTGAAAAAGAACACAAAGCGAAACCAAAGTAATATGGTACTAATACTACTAATAGCAATTTGTGATGCTTTGCTCAAGCGCCTGGCGCGTTTGTGATATTTTATTATTTATATTATTCAACTCGTGAGTACTGGTCTCTCCTGGGGCAGGAATGCAGTCTGACTGTTGTAGATGAACTCTTAAAACGGAACAAACGAGGACGTTGTATATTCCTTTTATTTTGAAATTGTTGCGCTTTACGTAATATTTTAGAACAAAATGCTGAACTAAGTATCTATATATTTCAGCATTTTGTTCTACGTTGTGTTTTGTTTGTTTTGTTGTTGTTTTGTTTTTACTAACTGACCATCAGTTAGTAAAAAATTACCTATCTTAACACAACATTACATAACATCACGCTTGCAGTCCCCGAAAGGGTTAGGTAGAGGTGATTTTGACTTAATAATTTTATTAGTGACTAATCTGTTTTTAGACGTAATCTTTGGAGGTGTTTTGTGGTGTGGTAGGCTAGTTGGTAGTTAGCAGAGGGTTTTTTTTATTTATTTAAAGGGCTTCGTCGCATAGCGACTACATCGCCCAGAGCAAAAAAACACAAAATTGTTGACTACTACCTACCTTATAACTAACTTGTACAATTGAATTGCCTTATCGGACACTGGAAATGCAAGAATGGTATTACAAAAACCAATATTATACCTTTTACATCGTCCCAAAATATTAATTCTACTATTTTCATTCCGGACACACCCCATCAAAATATGAAACACATCATCAACCATACCACAGACATCACAATTTGGAGACAAAGCTGTCTTCATTAAATAATAAAACTTATTTGAAGGAATATGTCCGTAACGAAATCTTAAGGCTATAGTAACTAGGCTTTTGTTGAGGTCACAGTCAATCCACGGAACTCGAGGAATCTCTGGCTGGATAGTTCGATACCATATGCCTTTTTCTTTTGATCTCTCATCAAAATACTCCTGCCAAAAATCTAAACACTTTCTTTTAACCTTTCCAAAATAATCCGTATACAGTAGAGTAATATTCATGGGAACTCTGTCAACACACGCTTGTTTGGCGAGTATATCAACCTTATCATTTCCATCTACCTGGCAATGCGACGGAATCCATTAAAGACATATCGTTTTGGAATTAGACTGAAGCTTTAAGATCAATTCATATATCACGTAGGCTGTCGGAATACCTGGCATGTGAGAAGTGTGCCGAGCCAAGTATTGCAGCGAGCTTTTGGAGTCCGTCAGAATTACAAATTTATCGCCATTAATTGATAGAATAAAGCTTCCAATATCGCAATCATTTCAATGTGCATAATAGAAAAATCTGAATCAATCCTAAGCTTCATGTGATTGAAAAGAATGGGATCCAAAAAGGCAGCGCCCCCCACATGTTTATCTTTAGAACCGTCAGTAAAAATCATATAACCTCTTTTTTTTTTTTTTTTTGTTGGTGGGAAATCATCAAATAACTTCTCCCGCTCTGGGCAGAGCAGGAGGGCGTGTCATCAATCATATAACCTGAATATTGTTCTTGAGTAGATGAAGTACATAAGTATTTTATTTGTAAAGTACTGTAGCGGCGTTTAGCTTTAGAAATACTAGGAATTTTATCGAAGATTATTATGATACATATTTATACTACTTATCCACTTATCAAATGAAAATATTCCAAATTGAACGCTTGAATATATTGGAACAGAATTATAATGTGAAAAGATGTCAATAAGTAATGGGAGCTTCTTGTTCTGCCAATAGTTGCAACCTGATTGAAAGATTTTCTATTGAATCTATAGTTTTATTGTTACGACAAGATTTTGATTTTAATATAAAATACAATGCCAGGAATAGGCTCGAATCATCTAACGTCCGACCGACTTTCTACAATAATGATAGTTCATAACAGAAAACAGTAAGAATTATACCATGTATATAAAATCTATAGAAGTACACTGTTGAAAAGTAATTTTAAATAATTATTCAATTGATTAATACATTTCATAGCTACAATTTCAATTAGAAATGTAGCCAATACCAACATAAAATAATATCGATACAAAGTTGCACTTGCAAATCGATTACAATAATATCAGTATGCAGATGTGAATTTATTACTAACATAAGTCATAACGTAACTCGTAACGTCTTATAATTATCATCGCGTTTAGTTGTATTTTTGAATAGACATATATTTTATAATAACGTAATAGTTAAATGTAATTTATTTTGATTATCGATTCCGTTTAGAATAGTTTATTCCTAATAATGTTATTATAGTGCTGGCAACACTTCGCTCGCTTAGTATTATAGTGACCGAATTTAAAAAGGTGGTTTTTTGGCAAATCGCAAAACACGTTTTCATAAAAGATGATCTCTGAACGTTTTGCAATTAGGACTTCGGCTGTTTATTTGGACATAAATGTTACAAAATGTTAGATGCATTTATCTTAAATTAACTTTTTACGAGTTACTTAGAGTATGTCACAGATGGCGTTGAATTAAAGATGACAGTGTATCTAAATCATCTAGGAATGATTTTGATTTCGACTTGTTGTGTAAGTAATTGTATTTGTTATTGTTAAAAAGTTTTATTTTACTTCTCCCGCGTGTTATCGTCACAAGCGAAGAAGTGTTCCCGTGTTATTTTTTGAGTTATGTGTTGTTTATTGCCGTGTTCTGGACTCCGAATTTTCTACCACTTACGACGCTGACGTACTGAACCTGTATTACTTGCTGACCCGGCTCACCCAACCGACCATATGAACCTGCCTACTAAATTGTTAAAATGTGTGTATACATGTGGTTGTTTTTCATATATTCAAAAATAATGTAGGTTTGTTATATTTTTACTATAAAAACGTATCTATAAGTGAGGATAATGTGCCAAAAGTCATTAATTTAATTCATTATTTAATAGTTTATGTCATGTTATCGTTAAAAAGAGAAGTATTAGGTGGTCAACTTTAAAGAACTATAACTTTTTTTGGTGTACTTCTAATAGAAAAGTAATTATACTATCAAATGCTGTAATTATTTTCCTTTTTTATGAATATAGTTCATCTTTGTCGGTTCTGGCCGAGTATTGTAGGAAACCTTGGCATTCCCCTTTGCTAGCTAAGTATCTCCGACGAATATGAAGTGGCGGAAGGCATAACTCGCTTTCCATACATGCGCTCCTTATAAATCCGCCGACTACACGTAATGCCTGGTTCTGGACCCTATCTGGTTTAATTAGTTTAGAATTACAACTATTGTCAAACAATAAACTGGCATATTCTACTTCGGATTATAGAAATATACAGGGTGGCCAGGGAGTTGACGTTCAAACGTAAAATTTAGATACTTTATGATGTGGAGTATCCGAATTACCCCCATGTATGTTCTACGATTTTTCGTAGTTTTCGAGACAGAATTTTTTTAATAATTTTTTTCGTAATTTACACCTAACATCAGTTTTCGATTTTTTTCTCGTTCTGTTGAACATTTATGGTTCAGTTTTTTTGTGATAACTAATTAGCATAGTCTAACCTAACACCCTAAAAAATTATGGGTTATCTAGGAATTGCAGAACTTACTTAGAATTTATTCGAAAGTTCAAAATTAAGATATAAACTCAGCACTGACAAATTTTCAATGTATCAAAAAAAAATTAAATGGGGAGATTTTGGGTTCAATCAAATTTGTATAATATTATGTTTAATGTTTGCGTTTGTATTTTGTGTATTTAGTATGTAAAGTATTTCATAGTAGACATAAATATATTCCTATATATTATATTATAAAATACAATTGCGATATTTATAATAAATATACATGATTTATTTAAATAAATTATAATAATGTATTGTGGCCACGCCACACTACAACAGTTACGTAAATACGGCCTCTTACCTTTCAGTTTGTGCAAGCAAAATAAACATAATTCGCGTCCGGTAAAGGCTGTTTATTTACAGTGAACATGTTCATGTTTTTATTTGCTGTTTATGTTTACTTTACAACAATATAAAGTATGGGATATATTTTTTATAGTGTCTATGTATAATAAAGAGTATTATATTCTATTCTAAGGGATGTATAAAATATTTTGCTTAAAAGTATTATTTTCATGTAATTTATCAAAGTAAGTTTAATGTTTCAGGTTGCTTGATAAAAGCTTGTCGCTAAGAAATTAAACACGACACTTGGAAAAAGAATTTAGTTGATAACAGAATATTCTAATTTAAGGAAATCAGAATGTTGATGTTAATTCTTCCAATATAGCAGCTTCTACTTCTTCTTCACAGACACTGGCCCACCTTCCATTTTGCGCCACCACATGACCTGTCATCTGTGCACTTACTTGATGACCTTTTGACTGCGTCAGTGAGCGGCTTCGAGGAGTTGAATTTTGGTCCAAACAAATTTGAACTTTTTGCGGTGAGAAAATAACAGCTTTTATTTTCCCTTTAAGGCCAACCAAAACGCAGTTGAAGCGACGAGAGGTAAGAATGTGGGTAAGTATTTGTTTTGATTTTTGGAATTGTAAAAGAAAACAGACGATCTTTAAAAGATGCTCTAGAGTCTAAATAAACAAAACATATTGGAATTCGAAGTAATCATGCAGTACAGGGAATTCCAAGAATAGTCCAACTGACTTCGGAATTCAATCTAACGGCAATTGAAACTAAGGCTGTGGCCAGACATGATCAAAGGTTAAATGTTCGTGAGATCACGACTTTATCGTTAGCCTGTAATTTACGATGACTGCTCAAATGAATTATCAATGTTATCATATGAAATATTGTTGTAGTTAACGAGTTTGGTACTCAAATTGATGATAGCTAAAATTGTATTATTAGTAAGTAAATAAATAAGTAGGTATGGTTATTTGCATAAAATGTGGTAAATGCAAAGGATTTTATGGATATCTTGGTGCAAAACACATTCCGCTATAATAAAATAGCATGCAAATTATTTTAAATACTGGTTTGAATTAGAAGGAACAGTGCTATAGCCTCTTTTGAAAATATAATCCCTTCCTTGAATTTTATTCCTATTTATGTGAACAGTACTTCTTTAAATGACGTTATACCACGTCCAAGAAGAAGAAACGACGATAATAAAGCTGAACAGTTTGTTTGTTTGATCGCGCTAATCTCTGGAACTACTTGTCGGATTTGAGAAAAATCTTGTTTGCATTTGACAGCCTAATTCTGGAGATGGCTATTTACCATCTCGTTACGACTCTCAGGACCTTTTTTTTACGATTCTCAGGGCATTTTTCGTTCTCTTACCTAGGTATACCGTACGAATACCTATAGCTGTTTAAAATCTAATAACTATAACTGGTTACATTTAAACATCTATAGTAACAGTTTAGTACAATGTTATAAGTAGTTCATGAGCCGCGTTCTCAGAAACGTGTCCTCTATAAAAGTTATCAAAACTCGTCGTTGCAATCATCTGAACGTACCTTAAGGCGATACCAAAATAAAGCGGGGGCTTTTTCGTAACCATTTATTTCACTATTACCGTATAGATGGATTAAATTTTTGGATATATTTATGTTTATTGACTATTTGATTAATACTCTGACTGAAGGAAGACGCAAGTGGGTTACATTTCCTCAATAGAATTAAATTCCGAAAAGACCTCTACATTTTTTCTTTCTGAATATCTAAATAATTTCATTGCAAAATTGCATTCAAAATGTGCGTGTTAGGTCATTCAAAACTCTGGCTGAAAATATTTTTGATACATAGCATAATTTATTAAAACGGTTTGGCGCTGACGTTGTTTTATTTTGGTTCCATTGCGCAATGTAGCGCTCTCTTTTTTCGCATGTGGGAGTAATTGACTCTGTCACTTTCTTAGGCCCGCCCCTCGAGCTATGATTTATTTTTTACGTGTCACCTTATGTTTACTTTACAGTCTTACAAGAGTGCCTACCTTGAGCCTTTGGTAGTTACCGTATGCCTTTGCGCTTAAAACTAAAGCAAAGAAAAAAAAATACTGGAAACCTGAGATTGTCTATGCTCTGTTCTGAAGGACTAATATACGCGTATTCCGTTTGCTTTGCTCTCTTTGGTATGCTCGGCTCTTTGCTGTGTGTGGAAATTCAATTAAAATGTATTGTGAAGTTTCTCAATGGAGCCACAAGCTGTTTTTAATTGGTTTAATTAAAGACTTGTGCTGGTAGTGTGTGGCTCGCAATTAACATTTGGATTTAAATAGGTATGTTGTTAAAGGATCGCTGCCTTAGGTACCACAAAAATTTAGTAAGGTGCTGTTAAGTTTAAATATGGGGTAGCCCCTTGGCCACGACGTACACGCTCACGCTCACGCTCACTACAGTGGGACTCGTCTTGCGACAGTGACTGTGGGGACAAAAATTAAAAAGTCTGTTATTAGAGCGACGAGTCACCGCGACGCGACTTAAAGAGGGATGGTTTGGCGCGTAGGAATACTAGCGCGACGGAAACAGGTGACGAGCAATTTGGTGCGCGCCTGTAACAAATGTACTACTAGTAAGTGTTCATACATACAAGGGGCACGCGTCAACGGCAGTCGACGCGTCGGTCGGCAGCATTCCAAAGGGTTGTATTAATTATTTTAATGATTATAGTTCTGTAAATACATACTTGCTACGATCGCGAATCATATTTAGATCAACATACAACCTAATAGGTACTGACCTGAATATTGGAAAAAACTAAAGAAAGTTTGAATTTTCTTTCGCCTCAATCTTCATATTCGGGCTATAGAAGAGAGAGAGCGTTCTCGCGTCACAAGCGTTATGCCCCCTCCATGTAACGTTTTATTAAATACAAGGTGGAGCCGAGAATACAACAATATATTAAAATGCGTATTTCTAATGCCGTTCCCAGTCTGCATACAAAAATTTATTCAAATATGTCAAATAGTTTACACTATAGCTAGTTAAAGATTGACCGAACCCATAGTTGGCCCATCACTACTATTTAGTTTTTAGGATTTATTTGATAGTTCCAAAATACTCTGATGCGCTTGTATTGCTATTGTTTTCAATTTATTGTCGTATTATTGTTGTCTCCACATTGTTTAATAGAAAGAGACAAGGAGATAGTTTTCATGGTTTTTGAGGTTGCTGAAGCCCATAGTGAGGTCAAAATGGAAATCTATGATGGCGGCTGCGAACATTTTCTAAATAAACCATGGGTATCGTTTTCATGGTTTTCGAGGGCGCAAAAGCCGATAGTGAAGTTATAAATGAAAATACAAGGCGGCTGCCTGAATTTTCAAAGGATATCGTCGAGAAAGGCCCTAAGACGAATAAACACCTGACGTACATATTAATTACAAATATATTTTATGATATTAATTACGAATATCTGTATGAAACGGACATTCTGCGTTTCTTAATGAACAACTTAAAGAGCCGTAACGATTTACGACATCACATCAAAAATACTGCCATCGTTCTGCGACATTTTTATTGGTACCGTACACCTTTTTTTTTTTTGAGGATGGGAATTCATCAAATGACTCCTCCCGCTCTGGGTGGAGCGAAAAGGGAGTGTCAGACTCTTACTGACTAAAACCCACCCGTGTTCCTTCCTTGGCCCTTTATGTTCCGGGTCAGCGGTACCCCTTTTGGATGATCCCGCTTTCCCGCCAGGCTTGGGCCCTAGTGGGCCCCCTCTTCGATTCTGACATCTCTTTGAGGCGCGCGTGGAACACGTACGCGGCGTCCAGCACGGGCCTGGTCCTGATCGGACGGTGAGCTACCCATTACTCACCGCCCGCAGGCCCGCGCCTACGGTGGCCGGGAGTCGTCACGCGGCTCCCGACGCCCGGAGCGTCCACCGCGGCGGCTTGGACGGGAGACTCTCTCCCTCTCCCGTCCCGCCACCTCCTTCGCTAGCATGACTGCTTCGCAGAAGGAGGTGACTGCCTCCCACTCCCCCTCGCTCCGGACCATGGCTTGAACCAGGGCCGGGCGTGAGAGGTCGCCGCCGCTGCCGATCGCCTCTACTAGGACACGGCGGTGCTCCGCCCATGCAGGGCAGGCCCCCACCGTATGCTCCACCGTGTCCTCGGGGCGAACATCGCAGTGGTGACACCCGGGCGTTTCCTGCCGCCTGATGATGTGCAGGAACCTCCCGAAACATCCGTGTCCGGTGAGGACCTGCGTCAGGCGGTAGGTGAGGACGCCGTGACGCCTCTCTAGCCACTCCTCAAAGAGGGGTCTTACCGCCGCTATCGTGGCATGCCCTGCGCTGGGTTGCGACAGTCGCTCTTTCCATGCCGCCATGAGATCGCGCCGGAGGTCCGTCCGCTCCGCCGCAATTTGCCGCGGAAGCGGGGTTTCTCCCCGGCGTAGTGCCTCCGCGCGCCACTCATACAGGCGCGCGAGGACTATCGCCTCCAGATCCCACGGCGGCAGTCCGGCAAGGAGGCTTGTCGCCTCGCCCGAGATCGTGCGGTAGCCCCGGATCAGCCTTACGGCTACCACCTTTTGGGGCGCGTTCAGATAGTGGGCGGCTCTCCGCCGCAGTGAACGCGCCCACACCGGGGCCCCATATGTAGCCATGGACCGCACGACTCCCGCGTAAAGCCTCCGGCAGGAGGCGTTTGGACCCCTCAGGTTGGGCAGGAGCCGCTTGAGGGCGGCCCCAGTCCGTTCCAGTTTGAGGGCCAAACGTCGGAAGTGCTCCACGAAGTTCCACCGGCTATCGAGCACGAGTCCTAAGTACTTCATCGTGGACTCGACGCCGATGTGAACCCCTCCTGCCGTTAGTTGGGATCCCGATGGTGGCCTGTTCCGGGGCCCATGGAAAGACATGGCTTCGGACTTGTGCAAAGCCACCTCGAGACCCAACTGCCGGATCCTCTCCACGACTATCGCAACCCCGCGTGTCATCGCGTCGGCCGCCGCCTGATGCGACCTCCCCTGCGCCAGGACCAGCGTGTCGTCAGCGTAGCACACCACGCTGACGCCATCAGGGAGGGCCCGCAGCACCCAGTCGTAACCGATGTCCCACAGGAGCGGCCCTAGAACCGATCCCTGTGGGACACCGCACGACATCTCTCGCCGGTTCCACTCCCCATCGCAACCGGGGTAGAAGACGGCTCTGTCCGTCAGATATGCCTCGACTATTCGACGGAGGTAGGTTGGCACCCGGAGATACCTGAGTGCCTCCCCAATGCAACTCCAGGGCAGGGTGTTAAATGCGTTGGCGATGTCGAGTGACACCGCCACGACAACCCCGCCCCGAGACACCGCGTCCCCCGCCGTGAGGGCTCTAACGCGCATGATGGCGTCCACCGTCGAGCGCCCCTTGCGGAAGCCGAACTGACTATCCGCAAGATCCGGCCCCGTCCTCACCAGGTGCCCGACGAGGCGGCCTGCAATTACTCTCTCAAAGAGCTTGCCGACCTCGTCGAGCAGCACAATGGGCCGGTATGCGGACGGAGAGTCCGCAGGGCGCCCTGGCTTCCGAATGAGGACCAGCTTCCCCGTCTTCCAACGGAGTGGGAACTGGCCTCTCTCCATACATGCGCTTAAGAGCGCCTCCAGTCGAGGCCCAAGAGCCGTCGAGGCCAGGACCCAGGCTTTCCCTGGCAGGCCGTCGGGTCCCGGGGCGGTATTTTTGGCCTTCAGCCTACCTACCGCCACTCTCAGATCTACCCCGGTCACTTCAGGGGTGTCGTCGTCGTCCGCGTGGTCCGCTTCAGGCACCGCGAGCGGCGGAGCCATGGGCGGGGGAGTATGCTCCCCCCGTGAAGGGAACAGAGCGCTCACCACCTCCTCCACCAGCTGGGGGCGGAGACTCTGCGTCAGCGGGGGGCCCAGGTGCGGAGTTTATTCCGCACCATTTTGTAAAGGCGCCCCCATGGATCTCCGTTCAGAGTCTCCACCAACTCCTCGCGGGCCGTATATTTGGCACGCTGGACAGCCTCTTGGAGGGCGGTCTTCGCCGCTCTGTATCCCTCGTACAGCTCCGCCTCCGTCGCTTCCGCATCCGGAGGGCGGATGCGGAGCCTACGGTGCCTGGAGTACAGGTGTCGCACTGCGACGCACGCCTTGCGTAGCGTCTCCAGCTCCTGCGACCACCAGTACACCTGACGTCGGGCGCTTCCTGGACGGACTCGGGGCATTGCCACGTCGCAAATCTCGGACATGGCCTCCCGGAACCACTCCGCCTCATCGTCAATATCGGCAGGCCTGTCCGGTGATGACACCCAGGCCTGCACGATCGAGGCTTCCAGGAGGAGCTCCCGGTCAATACTCAATACTCAAACTTTATTTGCATTCCACAATGTGTACTTAGGTGGTAAATTAAAAATGAGATCATTATGGACCCTGTCGGGCACAGCAAAAGACAAAGATATACCTAGTAGGAGAGAGAAAGCTTTAAAAATAGAAAAAAAAAATGAAAAATAATAATATATCTAAAATAAATCCAATAATACCATAATAAGAGTTCTTTATAAATACACATAGAAATTTTATACATTATTAAATTATATTTTATCGTTTAAATATTCATTAATGTTATAATAGCATTTTTCTGTTAAAAATTGTTTTAGTTTTTTTATAAACATGTTAAATTTTTCTTCTTTTTTTATTATTTCAGGTAGTTTATTATATATTTTTATAGACATTACATAGGGGCTTGTTGAGTGTATTAATATATATTTTTTTTATTTTTTTTTCCATCTGCTTCAGCGCCCACCGCGTACCACTCGGGGCCTGTTGGACCGGCGCGCTAGAGGTCTGGGCGGAGACGTCGAACCGGATATACCGGTGGTCGGAGTAGGTCTCCACCTCCTCCATGACGCGCCAGTCAATGACACGCTGTGACAGAGCGGGGCTGGCAAACGAGATGTCCACCACAGACTCACCCCGCATCCGCACACACGTGGGGACAGAACCCCAGTTTAGGACGACCAGGCTTGTCTCCGGAGCCCAGTCCTCCACCATCCTGCCCCGCACAACAGTGTAACGGGAACCCCAAGCCGGATTTTTGGCGTTGAAGTCCCCGAGCACTAGCACGGCGAAGCGATGGTACCCGGCGACGACGACACTTAACTCTGTTAAAGAGTTCTGGAACTCGGCGAGAGTTCGGCTCGGAGAGAAGTACACTCCCACTACTACTATCTCCCCGAACCGTGCTGCTACGCACCCCTGTCCCTTCGTGACACCTTCGAGGGATGGGGTGCCGGCGGCGGCCAACGAAATTATGGTCACTGAGCCGCTAAGGTCCTCAACCCAATCATCCCTGGGCAGGACAAAATACGGCTCAGCGACCACGGCAATGTTAATCGACCACTGCGCCATGCTCTGGAGCAACAGGTCCTGAGCGCAGGCGCAGTGGTTGATGTTCGCCTGGAGGAGTCTCAATGGAGCCGTTACTTCTCCATTTCAGTCTCCTTCCGGGTGGCGGCAGTGGCGGCGGCGGCAACAGTGGCAGTGGCACTGGCCGCGGTGACGGTGGTTGTGGCAACGGCGGCGGAGGGCCTGCCTCTCCTCCTGGTTCCGGCGGGTGGAGCGCAGGACTTACTGCCCGCCCGGTGATCGGCCGGCTTGCCAGCACCCGCACATGCTGCGCAGTGCGGTGCGGCTTCGCACGAGCCGGCCTTATGTCCGGGTTGACCGCAGCGGAAGCACAGAGTGCTGCGGTCCACCTCCGAGGTGCACTGGACGCCAACGTGGTGCCCCACATGGCATCGGAAGCACCTCAGAGGTCTGGGTTCCAGCAGTTTAACCTGCGCCGAGACCCAGCCCACCAGAAGCCTTCGGCCCTCCACAATATTTTTGGCTGCCGTCACGGGGCAGCTTACCGTTACAGCTTACGTATGGAGCCCGCCTTCTCCTGGTCGGCCAGACACCCGCCCGTCCTGACGACGGCGGCTACCACCTCTCCCTCCGTTACGGAGTCATCCAGGCCCAAGACTCGCATGTCTGCGCACTTGACGGGCCTGGAGACTCGAGCCTCGTCCGCATTGAGGGACGCCCTTAGCTTCTCAGCTAGGGCGTCAGCGGTGGGGCCACTCGTCACACCGGGGATCTCCAGCATGCGGGCGCCAGTTGCGGTTACCCTGTGCCGGAGGCCCTCGGTGATCCCCAGCTCCTGGAGGTCCACCGTCTCCCTCGCCTTGGTGAGCACGCCACGGTACGTCACGCCCCTCTTAACCGCGTCCGGCTGTAGCGTGATCACTACACTACACTACGTCTTTGGGGCGCGGAGCCTTGCCGCGACGGCTCGCTCCTTGTGGCGCCGCCTTTGCCCCTTTTTTCTGGCCGCCTTGGCCGCCTTCTTTTTCTCCCCGACCACCTGCCACCCGGCGTCAGTCGTGGGAGATTCCTGTGGCCGGGAAGTAGGCTCTGGGGCCTGCGCCTCCCGTTCCGTCCTGCCCTTCCTCTTTAGAGCCCCAGCTGGTGTTATGCTGGCCGGCGTCTGCGTTACCGGCGCCGGGGCTCCACCGGCCGACGCCGATTTTGCCTGGGCTCCGCCAGCTGACGCCGGTTTGGCCGGCGGCTGGGCCCGGCCAGACGACCCGGGCTTAGGGGCGGCGGCTCCCGCAGCAGCCGCATACGAGGCCACCCTCGGTCCCGGTGCTGTCCTGCCCGCTAGTGGTGGGCGCAGGACTATGCCCTCCAGGACGGAGAACCGCGCCTGGAAGGCCGCCAGCTCCTGCCGAACCAGATTGAGGACCTGGTTCTCCTCCGGAATGGGCTGGCTTGGCCGAACGGGCTGGCTTGGCACCTGTACCGTGTGCATCTGCCCGCTGCCGGTGGCCTTCAGGCCAGCCAGGTCCTCCCTGAGCCTCCCATTCTCCTCCCGGAGAAGTTTCATGGCGGCCGTCAGGCGAGCGACCTCCGCCCGCAGTTCGGCCACTTCGCCGCCCGAAGGCCTGTCGGTTTTGGCCGCCTCCACCGCCGCCATGATGGAGGCCGTTGCCGCGACCACGGCCCTGCTTTTGGACGACTTGATCTTCTTCAGGGTCACCTTCCGAAGCTCAGCCTCCACTACCTCCTTGAGGCTGGTTGTACAGGCCTCATTGTTATTGTCGGGGCCACTCGACAGGCTCGCCTCGTTGCTTGAGGGCCCCGAAGCGAGTGCACGACCAGTCATCCCTTCCTTTGCGGGCTCCTCCGCTAGCTCCGCTGCCTCCCGGGCTGTGAGCCCCCTCCCCCTGCCTCGCTCTTGGACCCCCCCTCCCCGCCTACCGGTGGGGATTTTTCGAGCCGAGGCTCTCTCGCCGTCAGAGGACGACCCCTGGCCGTCCACTGATCTTGGCCGCTTACTGAAGAACCTGATATTCTTCTTCGTTTCAGCGGCCAACTCCTCCGCGCGGCGGTTGCTCAATGAGCCCGTTCTCGCGCCACTTGGCACGGTGTCGGACTCCGACCCCGCACCACTCCTCCCCTCCTCGGTTTGGTTTTTGTTTTTAATTTTTGTTTCCATATTTGATCCCACGAGTAAGAACTTTATATATTGACTCAAATAAACGTGGTTCGCACTAGCGACTGAATCAAGCTACCCATCAGCCAAGCTTACAACCTCCCTCACGGTGCGCCGCCGCTTAGAGGTTTGGGGATTTTTTTATAGAGGTTGATCTTCCTTGCAGTCCGGGCGGTTAAGCCAAGACCCTCGACCCCCGTCAAAAGTCAGAGACATGACCTGGACAGTCTTCGGGGCTACGAGATTAAAGCGGTGGCAGGAAGAGACTTCTTCGTGCCAGCCCGGCGGCAGGGTTAGTGCACACCGAGCCCGCTCCCTCCACGGCGGTCAAACCGCTCCTCCCCCCGTCCACGACCACTCACCTTCCTCTGTAAGCAGAGGGGGAGTGGCCGTATCCGTATATAGCCCGGTTCCCTTCACCAACCATCAAGGATGATCGGTGATTGGAACCGTGACCCTTCCCCGTGTGTTGAAGATTCGCCGCCGGCCCCAAGTACCCCCCAAAAGCCTGGTGGGCACTTGAGCCCGGCGTTACCCAGGGTGCGCCACGTGGAGGCTCTTCAACATGCACCCCGTACCGTACACCTTAGATGCGAAAAGAATTCAATAACAAAACCGATTTTCATATCCTAATGACCTAATAACCCCATGCATCCAAAATAATGAATTATCTTTTTCTATACAATTACTACACATAAGGGCGTTTGTGCACTACCTCCTTTTCGATTCATATTCGTGTTTTTTTACGAACAGCATAAAAATTGATCAGAAATTCACGAATGGGCGCTGTGCACTCACTCGTAGTCGATTCGTATTCGTGATTCGTTTTGGGGAATTTCATCATCTGTTTTATAAACACGAATACTAATCGAATACGAGTGAGTGCACAAAACGCCCTATATTAAACATGATGGCTGACTCGATGTGAGAAATTCACGAATATAAAAACGAAAACGAAGCAGTGCACAAACTACCATACATTTATTACGAACGCTATTTCGAATTTTATTTTAACGAACAACTCCAATACGAATGCAAATACAAATGCACAAACGGCCTAACGGCATTGTAATATTTCAAATAGAATAACACGCTGGCTACTGAACAGTATCGATTTTGTTTACAATATATCGATACGGATCTAATGAATGAGCATCCCTATTCCTTGTCATGTCATGTCGATCAACTTAACTGTCAAGTTATTGCACTCACTCGCATTTCTTCGTGGTTACATTGTGTAGTTATTTCAATTTGCTTTATTTAACTCCGAACAAGATAAGTACGTGTACTTTAATGTTTTACTGAAACTCTTAGATTAACTAGCCATATACAGGCAATAGAAGTAACATTTTCTATATATTTCTAAGTTTTGAAAGGATTGTTTCTTACTAAAATATAACCACAAATCGTTGTTTTCTTTTCAACTTAATTCTTTCTACAACTTGTCCGTCATTAAACTTTGTCTGGACGGGCATAAACTTGTAATTTAGAACACGCAAAGTAATTTTCCTTCGCTGTTGGTTCTGGGGCGAAAGATGTATGGATGCAGAACAATCTCCTTTGTCGAGTTGAAGAAAAAACAAATAGAACTACGTTCCTGACGGGGGTCTCTCGACCCTACGTGTTTTTTTATTCGTCCCTCGGTTATATGTATGTACTCGTACCATTGTTAAGCGGTGCATGGCCACCTACTTTCCAATTTTTATCGATATAGCGCATAGAGTCTACTAGTAAAATGACTATGTAATATCATGACATGACGAAATTCGCCATCGTCATTCTTCTGCCCTACAACTGCTGCTGCTTCACTAGTTCATAGGGCACTTATTCCCAAAAATTTAACGATATTACATAATTCATGGGATATGAACATATTTTGTCAATTCATTTATGGGGTGTTAAGTCACATAGGGCAGATGCATAGGGCGGCAGATAAATGCAGTAGACTATTTAATATTAACATAATGAAAATGATGAGTATTCATTTAATTTTGAAATAGAGAATTGAAGGGAGAAATTTCGAAAAACATAATTTTAAATGTGACGTGAGGTTAATGACCCTGACTCGTATGGTATGACGTCTAGCGGGCGGGTTGACGTCATAAAGAAAATCGCTAAAGAGTTCCCGATATAGTAAATATATTTTTATCATCTATGAAAGGGGGTTAATAGATACCTATCAGTTCTATTATTAGCCTCCTTTATAAGCATCACCTTTGAACGGTTTTTTTTCTATTCTTTTCTTCTTGTCTGCCTATACAGGGTCAAATTAAATTAGCTAGCGAAACTCCGCAACAAAAATATGAACATGAACATGATAAAACAAAAATAAATTTAAAATTATTTTGATTATTATTTTTGTAATAATAACCACAGTTTTTGTAGTCACTTGAAATATCAATTTAAAACAACCGTTTTTTTGTGTAAAGTTCACAGACGTGATTGGTATCGATACTTAAACATGATAGAAAAAAAGAAAACATATTTTCGCAACTCAAACTTCAAGTAACAAAACTAACAAAGGTGGTCGACCTCCAAAAACAACTTCAAATCTTTTTATTTTATCGATATTATCCATTACGTCTGCAGAGATTCGCTAGCTAATTTAATTTGACCTTGTATACGTTTGTACATAAATAGTTAAATATTTCATTTTACATTCAACATAAAACAATATTTTATTCAATAGATACCAATCGACAAATAATATTCGTACAAACATATAAAATAGTTTGCGCTGTCACAACCCTATTTACATCGCTCATAAAAATTATATTCAGCAAAAATCTACTAGCTTCACAAATATGCCATTATGAAAATATTATACGGCATTCTAGCATGAATATATAGTAGTTTAGGTAAAGGAACCTGTTGAAGGTAGATGGGAAAAGTTTTACAGACACCGTATAAACAAAACTGATAAACTAAGTACAGAAGGTCGGTTCTTTACAAGAGCGAAAACGCACACACACATAGACAAGCTTTACGTACAGCGAGTGCAAGTGCACTTGTGACTGGCATTTGTTTGAGATCGCCGCACGTACGCGTCTATTTTTTTTTAAATTAAAAGTTTATGCACTAGTAAAAATACTGTACCAAGGCGAACTTAATGCCTGAGGAATATATGCATTTATTCTATGTAGGCGTGCGCCTGTTTTTGTTCGTTGTATGGAGCCGACCTTCTGTAACTATTTATTCTCTACTCAAAATGTATTCCCAATGTATTCATGACACCTGATAAAGCAGATCGACGGTAGTTATTGGCTCCAGAACTTTGATTACAGGTTCTCTGGAAGTTGATGCCTCGTTTTAACTACCTGCGAGCTCTTGACTCGTGACTACTGAATTAATGACTCGTTTGTGGGTTTACGTAGACATGTGAAGTTAAAGTCAACGTCAAAGGATTTATTTCAATTAGGCACATAAAAGGCACTTTTGAACGTCAACATTTAAACAAAATAGAATTGAGTCTAATCGCCCCTTCCAAAAGGTAGTGTTAGGAAGCGCAGCAACCTAAAGTCGTACATTATGTTAGACGACAAGCGAGCTACGACTTGCCCAAGAGCAGGTTTCAACTCGTTCGAGGCAACTTGGACTCGCCCTTGCATTATAGACTTGCCCAGGAGCAGGTTCTAACTCGACCGAGGCAACTTGGACTCACCCGTACAATGTAGACCGTCTGTTGTTGGTTGAGAGCTAGGATTTTAATTATTTATTTATTTAACCATTTATGTACACACTTATATAAACAGACAAGAAGAAAATAACAGAAAAACAGGTACAAAGGTGATGCTTATTTTTAATGAAATCTCTTCCAGCAACTATGTAACTGATAGCCTCTTCCACTACTTGTATCGTAGAGAAAGCCTATATAAGGAGAACCAAAAATCCAATTCGTCACATAAGCGTTTGCTTCCAACGTGGCTCGATGACGGGCGCCGTATTCTTCGACATAGCCAAAGTGTTTGACAAAGTCTGGCACAACGGCTTATTATACAAGCTTTACAAACTTGGTGTGCCAGACCGTCTCGTCCTCATCCTGAGAGACTACCTGACAAACCGTACATTCCGCTATTGCATCGAAGGCGCGCTATCCTCCCCCCATCCCATACGTGCAGGAGTCCCCCAGGGCTCTGTGCTTGCCCCGCTCATATTCACGCTTTTCACCAGCGACATCCCAAAGAGCAAAAAGGCTTAGCTGGCTCTGTTCGCAGACGACACGGCCATTTACTACACCGGTAACGGCAAAGTTCCAATAGCTCGTATCCTTCAAACCGCAGTCGACAAACTCGGCGAGGGGTTTAAAAAGTAGAGAATAGAAGTCAATCCCGACAAAAGCCAAGTGGTCCTATTCACAAGACCGAGACACGGCCTCAGCCCCCGCCCCAAACCGATCACTATGTCCGGCAAGCCGATCCCTTGGGAGAAGCGAGCCAAATACCTCTGTGTCATCCTCGATGAGCACCTATCCTTCGCAGAGCATTATAAGGAAGGCCCGCTCGCGCGCCGCCTTCGCTCTTGGTAGACTCCACTTCGTTCTGAATGCACGCAGCAAACTATCCCTCAGGTGTAAATTACGCATTTACACAGCATGCATTCGTCCAATCATGACCTATGCCAGTGTAGTCTTCGCACACGCCAAACCCCATCACATCCATAGGATGCAGGCCCTACAAAATCGTGTCCTTCGTAGGGCAACAGGTTCCCCCTGGTATGTTCGAAATGAAATACTCCACCTAGACCTCAAAATCCCCACTATCCATCAATGCATGAAACGTAATTCCAAGCGTTTCTTCGACACCTCTGACAAGCATCGCAACCCTCTGGTTGTCAAGGCCGCAGGCTATGTCCCCTCTAAAATCAGCCAACTCCGCCGCCCAAGGCATGTCCTCACCGACCCTGATGACCCCATAACACTCCGCCAGGAGAGCAATAGGGCCACCAGTACAGTGCACAAAATACACAAACCATCATTCCGTCCTCGCCGCCGAGGTACCTCGCGAACTCCCCGACTTAATCGTCCCCCCGACCCTTGCCCGACGAAGCGCCAGCCCGCGCCGTAGCTGAGCCTGTAAATATAAACCCCCGACTGTGACCTCTGAGTTTCTTCTCAGAGTAGTCAATTAGGAAACGCCGACCTCATCAAGCTTAATAATAAGAAAAATCAGATCCAGCCTGTCCCACCTTGCTGCCCCCCCCCCAGCGACGCCCTAAGCCGAGGTTCGTACCCCACAGGGGGTGCCGTTAGGTGATAGTCGCTTAGTATGTAAAAATATGCCCCTGGCTGGAGGCTTTGAGTTTCACTTAAGGCAACCACAGGATAGTCCGGTTAAGTAGTGACGACCTCTCTAGGTCTACTACGAGATGCCATAGTTAGGAAAAAAAAAAAAAAAAAAACAATTCGATAGTTCCACATATAGTTCGATACAAATATAATATAACTCCAGATGGAGAAGTAAGTCATACACAAAAAGGGGTCAGCAGAGTCCTAAGTCATGCCTCAGCACAAGTTCATAGTTTAAGTTTAGAATAGAATAGGTCTTTATTTGCTTAGAATGTAGGTACACAAAAATAAGTTGTTAATTAATTATATAAAAGGATCCACGTACATTCTGTCTTAATATAGCATGCAAACATAATATAAAGTAGAGGTTAATAAAGATATTACAAAAAAATATCATTTAGGAAATCCTGCACAGAATAATATTTTAGCTTCAGTGTTCTTATTTTAAGTTAGTTGATAAGTGATGTAAGTGTTTCCTGAATTATAGTTTTACTCAAGACTCATCTTGTTATTGATTTCAACGTTCTTTGCACCCTTGCGCCTGATATATCTTACAGGTAGTTTCGTATCGAGAAGAATGGGCAAGAAACTCCACCGTTACTCTTTTAAAATGTGTTACAATATTTTGTATAAGTAAATTAATTAAATGTGAAGACGATGATGCACCTATAAAAAATGACCATACCGCAATAGGTAAATATAATTAAAAATGTAGCAATGACAAATAAGTTAATTATGTGATAGATACATGGTGCTCACATATTTACAAACATTGTAAAAGTATACTATTTGCAAAAAAAAAATAAACAAGGTATGAGTCAGTATATAGAGCAGTGTATAGAGCATACCTAGAGATATATGGTGTAAGCATAATATGCTAGTAGGTGTGTATTGGGGTACCTGGATCAAGAGATCCAGGTACCCCCAATACACATTTCAAAATGAGTGTTGTATTCAGAATCCTCTATTCAAAATGAGTGTTGTATTCAGAATCCTCTATTCAAAATGAGTGTTGTATTCAGAATTCTCTATTCAAAATGAGTGTTGTATTCAGAATCCTCTATTCAAAATGAGTATTGTATTCAGAATCCTGTATTCAAAATGAGTGTTGTACTCAGAATCCTCTATTCAAAATGAGTGTTGTATTCAGAATCCTCTATTCAAAATGAGTGTTGTATTCAGAAATCCTCTATTCAAAATGAGTGTTGTATTCAGTATCCTCTATTCAAAATGGGTGTTGTAGGTATTTAGATTCCAAATGAAGATTTTATTCAGAATCTCGTAATCCTGTTGTAGTGTGTGTGTGTGTGTGTGTGTGTGTGTCTATGTGTGAATGGAGTGATCTTACGAACAGCATTCGTTTGATTAAATATTATGTGCTGTTCATATCAGAATTTACATGCTGTTCTATATGTTAGGTGAGCCGTTATGCATCTGTTTTATTTATATTAACCCATGAGCAATGTAACGAATACAGGTGTTAAAAATAAAACTAAAAGTTGGTTATATCAATATTTATTTTCATGCATAATTTAAAAAATATTATTTTCAATACACCACTTATTTAAACAAAATACATTTTTTAAGGCACACATATTAGTATGATTGATACAACTTATAATATCAGGTGAAGTAGAATATTTTTTATACAACGTTACTATACTAGGACACTGCTTACTTTCTAAATTATATACATGATCAATTTCCAATATATCTTTTAACCATAACACTTTTTCGTTACCTTTTGTAAATATAGTTTTATTTTTAAAAAAAATTGCAAAGTTAGCTTTGTAGTTAAAATATGGTACGAAACCTTCATTCCAATGTATTCCCCTGTTTTTTTCAATCCAAGCTACTTGTAACCGTTCTTTTTTCGTCAAGTCATAAAATGGTCGTGGTGGTTTTATCAGCAGTACTTGTATCCGTCCTTCATTCAAAATTGCTATTTCTTTTGGAATAAATTTGTTTTCTTCATTCTTAAAGCCTTGGACATCCACAATAACATTCATGATAATTTTCTGACAATATTAGTCAAAGGTTTGTATTCGAAAAGTCGATCGTTTATTATTAAACAATAAGCAGATGTATTGTCTGGAATATCTTCTGAACATTCGATTTCTATTCGCACATCGACCGGTCCAGTTTTAAGCGTTTCGTTTTGTCTTGAACAATCAATCACAAAAAGTGGAGCAATTTCTTTAAATTGATTTAAGCTAAGCAACGGATCTATACCCAAGTTATAATACGACTGACGAAAGTTAGCATACATTTCGTATAATATACTATATTTGTTGTCGTCAAATTTCAGATTGAGTGAGTCATATGGATAATATTGTGAATTTAAAAATAACTTAATATTGCTTACACTACAATGATCAAATAAGGAAGAACTTTTAGTTTTATTAGTTTTTCGGTTAGTTTGCAAACCAAATATAACAAACCTGGGTTTCTCTAATTGTGAAGTTGTCTTTACCGACCATGAATGCTTGGTTGTTTTTGGTAATAGCGGATATTCATATAAATCCCAATTTCTAAACGCTAACTGGATGGACCGGTCTCTATCCAAACTTTTAAGCAATGATAATTTGTTACGATCAGAGACTTTGATATGCGGCACACGCCATTGTACTTTTTGTATATCTATTTCTAGGATATCATTTTTCTCCATAAGCACACTGTTCAATACCGAGCTGCTTCTTTGTAAAATTAGTTCATGTTTACAATTAATTATTATTTTGTTATAATCTTCTGCAAATCCTAATATTCTATTCAGGGGTACAATAGCGCTAAAATGTCCATTTCGTATTTTGGTACCATTTAAGTTCCACCCCCAAATTGCTGCAGCTTTATTTTCACCTTCATTCATGGAGACATACGATTTTAAAGTAGTTGTGATACCAGCATTTTTAATGCGATCGATTTCAACACCATTTAATTCGTATCTAATATCTTGAAACAAATGTAAGATTGGGTTGTTAATGAAATCAACATCCTTTTTTATTATTTTTCCTGCTGGATCTTTTGTAGATACACTTGCATACCCTTCTATAAAAATGGAACTGTTGCAGGGCAATACATACAAATCTTGATGATGAATGGGTATTCTGATTTCATCATTTTCTTTAAAACTAGAATTATATGGATTGTAGCTATGAACCTCATAACTTTCGATGGAGTTGTCATGTTGCACTAAATCTGTTATTTGAAGCATGTTGTTATTATTTTAATTTTAATCCAATATCTCTGAGAAATCTTTTATTCTCTTTAGTAATTTTAATTTGTCTTTTAATGTTTAGAGTGTTGGCACGTCTAACTGCTTTGGAAACAGGGAGCGAAATATTTAATTTTCTTTTTATGGTAGGAGTTTTATTAAAAACTAGCATGTTGTTTCTACGATAAAGTAGGTAGTATTTACTATTTTAAACTAAGCTCAATTACTCTTTACAATGTGAGTAGTGATTATCACCACATACAATCTAAAAATGCGAGCAGTTTATCGGGATATAAACTTTTATACCTATTTCTATGAGTCACAATAACACTTATTTAAATTAATAAAATAATCTCAATGTTAATCATATGCTACTTTATTATCTTTCCAAAATGACTTAAGAAATTTTAAACACAAGTGTCCACAATTATACAAATGATCACGCTGCACGTTTTCATAATTGTAGTGAATTTTATTTCCTACATATTTCATAAATTCTTTTGGAGGTTTTAAGTCACCATAACTGTCAAAATATTCAATGTATTCATTTATTTTACCATAGGCTACCCAATGAGTACCAGAGTTTTCAGAGGAGTCAAGATTAATCACTCCACATTCTATCGGTAAAACTTTATCTGGTAATTTATCTCTCATAAACACACCTCGGAAGAAGGGTATATTATTTGAGTGTTTGATTATGTCAATATTGGTTAAAGCTCTGTTGGGTAGCCGAGATTTCAGTTTTTTGTCTCTGATAAGTAAATGCCTAAACCATTCTTGTAATGCTTGAGATGTAATCCTCTTCCAATGAATAACGCCTCCATTTCCTTGTTGTGTCGTTGTGCTTCATACAATTGCTTCTTAGCTGTTTTATATGCGTTAATTGCTTTTGCAATACCAGCAGCACCTCCTGCTAAACTGCCAGCAGCAGATAATCCAGCAAATATTGGTACTAAAGGAAGAAATCCCCCAGTTTTTGGTACCGGTATAATCCTAGGTAATTTGATTGGTGTATCTGATGCAAATTCTTTTGCTGCTGCGTATGCTAATTCCATCAATGCTTTCTTACATGTTGGTTTTAATTTTGTAATGCGCTTTTTAGTGTGGCTAACAATCTTTTTAAGAGTGTTCTTAAAACCAGCTCCTGTTTTTAGTTTATTAATGTTTTTGTTGTATGCTGATGCTGTTTTTTTCGTGTTTGGAATACATAGTATGGTTTTCATCGCTATTCCTTTATTTTTTCTTCAGATAAATAGAAAAGGATTTTTAATTGATACAAATACAAGTCTTTTTTGTTTTAAGAACAAATCCATAATGAATTGAAAAAATATGTGTATTTGCTTAAATACTTATTACAACGATCTTTTGTTTGATCACTTAAAATACATTTGTTTTATCTATCCAACTGTTTTCGCTAGTAGGAAGTCCGAGCCACTTGACATATACTTGATTCCCTTTTCTTTTCAATACTTTTTCAACTAAGTACAAATCAGGATGGTTGGTTTTTTGAAGTTCTTGAGCATAAAACGCACCTAGTATCGGCCGGCATCTTGCATCTTCTATCAAGTAGGTTACCGGTTTAGTTTCTTGTACTGTTTTTATCTTAAATATTTCTGTTGACCAATTAGGGTAATAGCCTTTATCAAAACATCCTTTGTATTTACTTATTCTTACAAAATCACCAACGCTCAGCTTCCTATACTTGTCACTTTTCTTACATTTAGCCATTTTAATATATCTTTGCAGTATGCTTGCTTTATTGTTATGATTTATAGAAGCAGGAGATTGTCCCACAGTTCTATGAGTAGTATTATTGTATTCATTTACAATTTTGTTGAGCGTTCCATTCATCCACTGATAACTACCGATAAGACTAAACTCTTTGTATAGTTTATTTTTTAATGTCCTTATTAATCTTTCTACAATAGAGGCTTTTTTAGTAGAATACGTTGAATAATGATTAATTTTATACTTGATAACAATATTTTTGAATTTCTCATTATAAAACTCTTTTCCTAGATCAGTTTGCAAATTTCTTGGAACACGACCTTTATGGCATAAACTTTCAAATGCTGTTGATACCTGTTGCTTATTTTTTTGTTTTAAAGGAACTGTCCAAGCAAATTTTGAAAAAGTGTCTATGACTGCTAGTATGTATTTGTAACCACCATTCACTTTCGAAATTGCTTGCATGTCCATCAAATCCGCTTGCCAGAGATCATCGATATCTTTTAGTACGACCTGTCTTCTTGGAAAGTTAACTCTAGCACATTTATGAATTTCATTTATGACATCTACTTTGCTCATAATGCTTACTCAATTTTCCTGCAATTTCTTTCAACGCAATATTTCTTTCAATATTTTTTACTCTTTCATTTAAAATTGAAATCAGTTTATTCAGTTGCTCTATTTGCATATAAATATTATGTTGAAGTTTTTCGTTATCCTCTTCAGTAATATTTTTACCTGATTCAGTTTCTTCTATTGTATTTGTTTTCTCAATACGGTCTACTCTTATGTTACTTCCAGTTATGACTGATGTTTTATTTCTACGAACAGAATTAATATTTTTATGATCATTCATGTTGTAAAATATTTTGATAACTGGAAGCATTTCTAAGCTTTTTACTCTTTTATAACATCAGCTTCCTTTAGCTCTTCAATTATTGATAGAATTTCATTGTCATGATTGGTATTACCAGCATTTTTTGATGCAATTAGAAGTTTCAGCCTTTCAATTAGTTCATTGGGGTCATCCCAGTAAACATAATCGGTATCACTTTTATATTTTTTTAATTTAGGCAAAAAGCCACCGCTTTTTGTTTTCAATATCGGTCCTTCATCTTGAACATAACTATTTTGGGAAAACAAAGGTTTAATAATTTGACGATATTTTAAACTTTTATCACCTTTAATCTGGCCATTAGGATGAAAGTCTCTTTTGTGTGCGTGCGTATTATGAAGCATATCTTTATAGACAATTTTATCTAGTTCGGTAACCAAACTAAGGTTAGGTTTACTGCGTACCAAAAGTTCCTTTAGGCCTGGTGTTAATTCATAGGACCTTTTATCAATAGTAACTATATTTGTTTTTGGTGAATTACTGCTTTTATTTTCAATGGAAAACGAAACTTTGCTATTTCCCATCATTAGTTTTTTATTTTCACTACGTATTCCAAATGGGACATTCATATTATCATACATTTCCATCATATCTTCTTTATTCAATGATATCAGTGTATCATCACACATTTTAATTGGATATCTTGTAAGAACGTCTTTATCAGAATCTTCACTTGAATCTATTTTTATACATTCTTTAAAACTTTCATAATCTGGAGCATCATCTATTGATGAGCTGAATCTTCTAATCGTTTCATCTCTTGAAAAGTTCAATGTTGGTTTATTTTTGTCATTCGCTTTAATCAATGTTTCTAGTGGATCTGTTATTGGTTTGAAGACCTGCTTAAATTTTAAATTAGCTGTGTCTTCTTCATTTTGTATTGTTTTAATTTTATTTTTAATACTATCGACTGACTCTATCAATTGTTCTTTAATATTAATCTGCATAATGTTTTTTTTTAAAACCCATCCGTTATTTACAGATATTAGATTTCGATTGATCCATTTTCTGTAATGAGCCGATATTTATATTGTACTTTTAGAAGTATATAAATATGTCAAAGCCTTGTCTGTATCTACCTTCATTTAGTGAACAATCTTTATTAATTAATAAAAAGTCAAAGCGGTCTTTCCAAATAGCGGAGCAAAGTTTTTTAAATTCAATCCATTCCATATCTGTGTTCACATGCTCAGTATATATGTGTTTTAAGTTTACCTCGTCTTGTTTGAAGATAATCAAAAGATTGACATTATCTCGTATAAGTTGTTTAGGTATTTTAGAATAGGTCTGTGATAAATAAAAACAATCTATTTGTTTATGTCTCCCCATTGCAAAGTAATTGCGGATATTGATTTGATTTTCGCATGCTACATCATCGAAAATCATTAATGCATTAGATAAAGCATCATTAGGGTGTATGACTTCTTTATTCTCACTGAAGACAAAGAAATTGGCACCTGGTATGTAACTCATAACTTGTTTTAAAAAACAATACTTTGGCTGGAAAGCCGTCTTCGAGTATAAGTATATATGCTTAAACTTGACACCATTTTCATGTAATATTAAATTAAGCATTATGTTAGTTTTGCCACAGTTAGATGGACCGCATATTATACATCTAATAGTATTGGGCAAGAGTGCACTATGTTTCACTTTACATGTTTGATTTTCAAATTTTATATTATTAACTTCTAAAGTGTGTGGTTGCTTGATGAACTTCATTATGAAATGTAAGATAAATGTAAATGACTTGTGTATTTATAGGGAACAATAAATAAAACAAAATTCGATGTCCTTACATATAGGTTTATTAACAAAATTTAATAATATATTATACTTAATGCTATAAATTAATAGTTAAGGTAAATAAAAGATATAAACTATAATACAACGTTATAGTGACCCCAAGGTAATGTTTCGATATGATTTGGAAGTATATATCTTTTATCGTCATTTCTATTCATCACCAATTTATTTACTTGTTGGGAATACAAAACATGTTTGATTGACTTAATCATATTCATCTTACATGATCTACTTTCATCATCAAATAATGATTTATTATAATGCATCATCTCTAGTCTATTAGTTACACAGTTTGAAATAACTTTTGCTTTTTTTAATTCAGTTTTAGAAGCCGATAAACAGTAAAGTTTTGCTCTTAAACCAGTAAATTCGTTGATCACGTCTCCACCTAGTTCATCTTTAAATAGACCAGGTACTTTAGCATTTACCCTAGGTATTAAATAGGGGTTATTTAATTCAAAATTACTTGTATCAAATTTTTTTAAATTATTTTTTATATCATTGTAAATATCTTCCGTGTAAAATAAATAAAGAAGACTGTCGGTGTCTGTGTAACATAGCCTGACATTATTCATATATTTTTTTTTAATATTGTAATGATAATGATA
Organism: Brachylomia viminalis; assembly: GCA_937001585.2. Lineage (NCBI taxonomy): Eukaryota > Metazoa > Arthropoda > Insecta > Lepidoptera > Noctuidae > Brachylomia > Brachylomia viminalis. The sequence continues at coordinate 23,384,144 of OW443294.2, read as the reverse complement.
AAGGTGTAACTTAGCATATTCTAAAACAGGAAAACCTATATAAATCGGTCTGTCTAAAACAATTCTCTCGGGTTTTAGTTGCACAGCTACAAAGTTTTCCGAAAATATCGATACACATTTTAAATTCGGTTTGCAAATTAGTTTTTCAGCACAGAGTTGTTTATTTGTTACGTTTTCTTCGTCGTTCCATTTTGTAGCTAGTTTAATATCTACCTGTTTACGTTTGTTTTCTATCGTTTTACCGAAAATAGAATTATTTAAAAGCTTGAAAAAGTCTTTCTCAAATACAGTTGCAGATGCTTGACGCAGGGTAGTATTTAAATCAATATATTTCTTTAAATATTCTTCTTGTCGGAAAGTAAGAATTCGATGAATTTTTCTTAGAACTAGCCCAGATTTTAAACATTGCTTCAAATGAATATAATGAATTACATAGTTAAATTTATCATATAAATTAGCTATGAGTTTAGCTGTCTTTCCTCCAGGGGGTATGAATTTCTCTGGTGCAAAAGGCAAATCACTATGAAAATCATGTACTGATTCAGGATATTCGAGATCTACCTCTAAAATGAAGCCATATTCGTTATCATTAGGTATACTCATTATATCGAAACAATTAATTTCTTTCTGATTTAAAAGTCTGAACTCTGAAATCGGGATTTTTTTTGTCATTGCATATCCGTACAAATTATTACAATCGAGATAAATCAAATAGCTAGTGGGTTCTTGTTCATTGTATTCTGATAGATAAGGATTATTTGCTTTTGCATGACGTAGTGAGCATTGGGCGAGACCACCACGTATGCCCTTTTCCAGCATTTGAAATATTTCTAAGTCATCAATCAAGTGTAGTTCAACACGCGTATACAGTAACATAGCATCCCAGCTTAAACTTGGTGCCGTTATGTAGTACGCAGGGTCTAACTTATAATATTTTAAGATTATTTTGCGAAAATTTTCAAATATATCACATAGTAATAAAACATCACATTTTAAATATAAATCAGTATATTCGCCAATAGTATTGATATTGAATGCATTCCACACAGTTTTCGCGTGTTCATATTCTTTATCGCTAATGTGTTCCATTTTTAAAGTGTTATAAAAGTATTTTTTACGAGGGAGTCTTGTTTCTTCGTACTTATCCCATCTGTTAATATAATCATAAGGATAAATACCTTTCGTTTTTAATAAGTTTAAGTTTTCATTATTGAATTCTGCTGATAAATGAATAAAGTCGTGATCTGATAAACTTTTACTTAGTGCATCTAAACTAGAGCTTAAAAATTGAAACGAATCTATGAATTTTATTTGAAAAGAACGGCCTCCATTCTCGTTATATATGTATTTGGTAATAGTTAAATACTTTTCCTTAGTCTTCGGTATAATTTTTATATCTCCTTCATGTCTCGTTAATTCTTGTATAAAGAGATGGGAGTCATAATTCGATAAATTATGAAAAAATACTGGTATGAATGGACATACTCTAAACATAAAGTTACATTGAACATGTGCAGGTCCTCTATACTTTCCTGTCACATGATCGTGGTCACACACCTTATCATGAAATAGTAACTGATCACAAATATGACAAACACTAGCATTGTTATAACTGATTTGCTCTTCTTTTGTTAAAGGTATCATAGGTTTTGTTATCGTTAATATTTCATTTATTTTCTTCACATCTTCTATTAATCTAGTAACAAATACTTCAGCACAGTCAGGACCTCTATATGTAACATATTTGTTTTGGCTTGGATCGTGTGAACAACATATATAGTATCCAAAACATGAAGGCTGATGTTTTTTGAAATTATGTGTTTTTTCAGATTTTGTTTCGAAACAACTCTGCAATAGGCTTTCAAAGTCTGCATAAATGACATAATTAATTTTTTGTTTTCTTTCAAAATTCTTGAAACTGAGTTTACTATTCTTTTCAGGCAAAATTGTTAAAACTTTTGAACAGACATGAGATCTATATTTATTTTCACTGCTATAAAATTGCAAACATGATTCACACAACAAAAAAATACCTTTATGACATGTCACTTGTCGTCTTACTAATCGTGCCAGATTTTTAATAAGACAGTAGTGACTTAATCCTTTTCTTTCCAAATATAACAAATTTACGTGTACAGATCTTCTGTTATTTGTTAAATACAGAGGACCAGTCACAATTTCGCTTTTATTATCTACTCCATAAATATTGATACTTATGTTGTTGTTTATTTCAAATAGTTTTATATCATGATATGAGACGGGAAAAGACATTCCATCAATATTGAATACAGAACTGTAGTGAGGGTACGAATGAGTCCTGCTTACGTTCATATTGGCAGGAAACAAAGCAGCTACCACACTCCATAAAAAGCAATGATTATCATTATTTTGTATATTAATACAACTTTTAGAATTCTTAATTTTTGATGGCAAATCTAAATATGTACCACCTCTCATTGGACAATATTTATTCATATTGATTTCTAGATGACTTACAGACTGAAAAGACCATCCAGAATCTTTGTGCTCAAATTCTGACATTTTACATTTTAAAAGTTCGGTTACTTTCGAATACAACTCATCAATATCCGTGTTATTACAAATAATTTTATATTTTGTATTGAATGACTTAAGTTGCTGCTCATTCGTTTTTGGTAAGACAAAGTGGGCAAACAATTCGAAATTAATCTTGAGACAAGTATTTTTCATTAAACATGAATGTATAAGTTTAAGGATATCATGTTTATTCTGACACAAGAACGCCTCCGGTGTGAGGTATTCAGCATCTTGTGCTGGATTTAAACGATATGTTATGATTCTATTTTTGAAAGCACTTGCAATAATATGAATATTTTCAAATTCGCTTTGCAATAAACTATTAGACTTGTGAATATTGGTTCTCAAATGATATTTCATTTCATTCATCGGTAATTTCATGAAACATGTTTTGCATTGTCTATAGTCTGGATTATTTGTACATTGCATTCGGTGAGTAGACGGGGTTTGAACTGTAAATAAAACAAAACACATTCTATTATGGTTATATACTTTCATTACATTTGTATTATGATTAATAACATACCAATATTAACTACTATAGTAAATTTTTAAAAAACAAGCAAGTGAGTAAGTACATTTAACATAATTAAGAAAATATTTTATTATAACTATATTATTATATGTATATAATATCTACTAAAAATAACTGCTGACATAGTCTATAGGACAGTGCTTGAACTCTTTATGGGTTTCTTTTAAAAAATATTTTAAGTACTTCCATGCTGGCGTATCATCATTAGTTCGATTTTTAACACTAATGATTGCATGCCTCCATCGATTTATAGGCGATATACGCTCTACCTCATCGTGATCGTATATCTTTACTTCTATAAAAAATTTACCCTTTTTGTTTTCAAAGGTCTGCTTACTTATACCCTTGGCTACTCTACGGGTATAATACGAATGCAATGGTGCTATTTTGTTACCCGAGGTATTTGCAACGGCCTCCTCTTCCTGCTCATCGTCGCTGTCGGTCCCGAACAGATCGTGCGATGTGGCTCTCATGCTGGCGCTGATGGGCTTGATTGTGGTCTTACTATGTTTCTTCCTCTTCTTAACCTCGGCGTTCGATAATTCTTCGTCCGCCAACCTCTTGCCGGCCAGTGACGAAGATGAAGCTCTGGAGTCCTTCGGTTTTTTCGATTGCTGCTGTTGCTGATGCTCGGCCTCATCGTCGGAAGAGAAAAGATGGGTAGCTGTTTGTTTCGACCTGCAACAATACAATTATATTTATGTAAAGTATGAGACAACAAAGAAAAACATTGCGCAAGACATAGTTCAGTACATGATTGAATTACATTGCTTTAATTGAAATAATAGATTAAATACATAAGAAAAGGTAGATTCATTATTTAACCAAGACAGATTAATCGATTAGTAAACAATTTGAGAAATAATGAATAAATAAAATGTAAATAGATAAAATTGGTTGAATCGAGGAAAAAATTAAACGGTTGAATAGATAAAATGAATGAATAGATGACATTGATTGAATCGAGGAATAAATGAAACGGTTAAATAGATTAAAAGAGTCAATAGATGACATTATTCACCAGTGAACAGATTGAAATGATAATAAATTACTTACATTATTTTCTAAGTCCGCTGAGTGTTGCTTGGTGTACTGATGTTCTGTTTTTGATGCAGGAATTCAGGAGCACCGAGTCCTTTCACTGATGTTTTGGTAACGAAGTGTAGCCCACAACCCGTTATATAGTGGTAAAAACGCGTCACGCATAACCAAATTTGTAAAAATGCATAATTGCAAAAATAAGTTAATCACAAAGATTGCAAGCACAGCATTATAGTTCGATAAAACTCTGTAGACGAGCGTTTTAAACGCAGAGTTTTAAACGCTTAATAATTTATTAGTCATCACAGATGCCGCTAAAATACTTAGAATATCAATTGTGACTCAAGCAAATCATTAGAGATAAAATGAATACATACATAAGTAATTGATATAAAGTGCTATTTTAATATTAAATTTGTTAGAGAGACAAACGCTGCGGTTATAACGCTCGTCTATAGATTGCAGTGCAGCTTTGTGCACGTGTCACATACTGCTTGCCATATGGAGAGCCTTAAGTTTTGAATTACATTACATACATAAAACGAAATTAAATTGAACTTTAATGACAAAAAAAAATATCGATTATTATCTATATAAACCAGGCAAGATACCAATGAAAAATCATTCAAGTGGTTTTCTCTGCTCTACGATGTCGGTAAGTAGATAATTTATATCAAAAAGTTTTTTAAATTATTAATAAAAATATTAATAAGTCCTGTACATTATCATTTAATTTTCAATATTCAAAGAGCGATCTATACTAGTATAGTTCATTGTCTTCATCAACTTGTAATGTCTTATTTATAAATATATATAAATACTCTTTTGTTCCAGATTTCCAGCGATAATTTCCCCGCTAATTCTTCATACTCACCGATTCCTGCTGAACAAACATTACGCCAAAAAGTGGTCAACTATTTGGAGAGAGAAAGACCATTTCAACCGTTCCAATTTGAAGACACACCACCATGCAGCATCAGTAACATCAGCGGTAACAACAATAATAAAAGACGAAGAAATGACGTTGTATACTCATACATACAGAAACCATCCACGGGTCATCGCAGTAAAATAATACGAATTCAAGTTTTTGACGCTGAAGAATTCATAAATTCGCCATGTGATTGTAGTGCCAATATATGTGTCCAACATGTTGTGGGGAATGTATTTAATGATGATATCTATAAATGTGTAAAGGATATTGTAAGCAAATTGCATAAAAAGATGTGAAATTGTGAATAGACTAGCAATTCCATTTCCGTTGTTTTATTTCCATCACCACTTCTGCTAAAAAAGTCACCTACCTACAAATTATACAAATAGATAGATACACTTTGCAAACATACAACTTTGCATCACGAGTCAAATTATATTGAACCTTATTACCTAATTAAATTGACTTAAAACTTTATTAATATAACGACCATTCACATTTGTCTATGCAATATACTTCTTATTATTCATCTCGATACTCATTATGTAAACCTATTTTTTTCTCATAGATATACATTTGGTATATGGTATATAGGCTTAATCATAATACTACATGCTGATTTATGACGTAAATTAATAATTAAAGCTTAATAGCTGTGAGGCACACGATGGGTAGAAAAGAATGCGATCCGTTTCCTTAACGGGAATGGCAAAGTAATTGCTATGTAAACAATCAGTCGCGCCTAACAACTGATTCGTAGATGCGATTTTAAACGATAACGAATATAGTATTTCCTCAGAGACACATCACTGCATCATACATACCTAAATACAAATTATATGTTGAGTAGGTAATATAGTATCAGTCACAGTCATATCGTACAGTAATATAGTATCATTCATAGGTTACTGATATGAACAGCACATTTTAATAAAATGCATGTTGTTTGTGAGATTGCTCCATTCATCCACACTACAACACAATTACAAGATTCCCCCAAGAACCTTCATTTTGGACAGAAGATCCTGAATACAACACCCATTTTGAATAAAGGATACTGAGTACAACACTCATTCTGAATAGAACACTCATTTCGAAAAGAGAATTTTGAATAGAGGATTTCTGAATACAACACACATTTTGAATAGAGGATTTCTGAATACAACACTCATTTTGAATAGAGGATTTCTGAATACAACACTCATTTTTGAATAGAGGATTTCTGAATACAACACTCATTTTGAATAGAGGATTTCTGAATACAACACTCATTTTTGAATAGAGGATTTCTGAATACAACACTCATTTTGAATAGAGGATTTCTGAATACAACACTCATTTTGAATAGAGGATTCTGAATACAACACTCATTTTGAAATGTGTATTGGGAGTACCTGGATCTCTTGATCCAGGTACCCCAATACACACCTACTTATGCTCACACCATATATCGCACCTATATGGCAATATCAATATTATTGATATTGGCATATAGGTGCGCGTGCACTCGTGTAGTTTGGATTTGCGGCAAAACAAAACCGACCATAGCAAATCTCGAAACTAAAATCTTTCCCCTTTTTGTTAATTATCCTGCATGCGGAACAGTGTTAGGTATCTCTATATGAAACTGTTAGTCATTTATAAAGTCACCTCGAGCAATTTGCAAAAAAAAATGGGGACAATTATTATCATAACCACACGTTCACTGCGTTATCAAGTCAAAATGGAGACAATTATTATCATAATCACACGTTCATTGCGTTATCAGGTCTATACGACCTGATGCGTAACTGTCCCATGGCGCGGGTGCAAAAATGGATGGATGAATGATCTCAAATGATAACGATCAGAAATCTTGTAAACACTTTTTATCAGTCACAACCAACAATGATTGACACAGCTTAATTTTACAACGAGATGCACACAGTTCAAAATACAATTTAATAAGTACTCAGCGCTCTGCGACTAGAGGACTGAGTTTAAATAACTATCAACGTAACACAGTAACGACTTTCGGTGTCATTTGTTTTACAATAAAATTTAGATTTAATTTAGTAAAAATACTTAATGTAAACCAGTCTTACAAAAGGGTACCGTATTACCCATTTACTGTGTCATCATGCATTAGCATAATGTTATTACAATCCATTAACTACGGGTAAGGTATACCTCTTAGCGTTATGCCGTGAACCCGAATTTCGAGACAAGTCACACCTCGAGTCTTTGTGACGTCAGTCTCGATTCGTATCCCGCGAATCGTTGAAACGTTAACCTTTATAGAAGGATGATGTTACTCTGCAGAGCTGTTAGACCAAAACGATGACCTGCGAAGCCTCCTATCCAAATTCTTTTTCTTATAGTTTCTTCCTGGTGCGGTCGATGGTCACTATGCGATTGCATCCTTTTCGAGATAATAATAATTATAACTTTACAGTTTTAATAGCAGCGCCCTGCAGTGTCACCCGCATCGATCCCGCAGAAATATCGGGATAAAAATATCCTGTCTTGATCCAGGTTATAAACTATTTGTGTGCCAAATTTCATCCAAATTCGTTCAGCCGTTTTCGCGTGATTGAGTAATAAACTTCAAAACATACAGACCTTTACAAGTACTTTTAGTATAAGTAGATAGGCCCAGGTGGAATGAGAAGCGGACTGTATTTCTAGGTTATATTAGGTATTGTACAATGGTCAAAATTTAATTATTAAAATCGATGCGATCGTGGTCGCGTTGTTAAAAGGAGTGTCCTCTCGAGGGCGCGCGAGCCGTCTTCGAGCCGCTGCTGCTACCACGCCGCCCGCTCCCCTCTGCTTGATGACGCATGTGTGTCTTTGAGGTGTTAACGTGTGCGTTAATAATAAGTATTTAGGTAGGATAATGAAAAGTCAACATAGTCATATTTTGTGTGCAATACTCGCGGAGACCTAAAATGTTAATCAAGTTTTGACAACAAACTGGCGGCGAAAATAAGGCATCCGACTTCAAAAACAACCAAAGGAGGTTAAACTAAGTGCACGAGTGGCGACCTCTTATGTGGAACTACAAGTGTGCAACACTAATACCGGGGACGAGGCTAGAGTATAATCATTCAATTGTTACTAAAAATAAGACGTGCCAAATATAAACCGAGGTTGTTTTTGGATAGGTCTGTGTTGATAACTGATTTAAAAGATATTGTGTGGGTGAAAAGTGGTCCTTATCGGGTCTGCTACTTAAAATACAATATTATTATCTTTCTGCATCGTCTGGTCCTTATCTGGTCAACTACGCAGAAAATACCTGCATTGAAGGTGTCTGAAAGATTTAATCAGAATATCTGATAGATTTCTTATCTTCACAAAAATAGCGTTATACTTTGGCAGTTTAAAAATGAGACCATCAGCCATCTTTAAACATTGGTGAAGCAGATTGAACAGTTACGAAGTTATCCAACTCATCAAGTAATTTATTTATGTTGTTGTTTGTACCATTAATCGCTAGTAGATGGCGCTGTGGTCGTCAACATGCCCCCGGCGTTTGGAAGCACTAGGTTCCAATGAAGCTGAGATGCTGCTGGTTCGACCGTCTTCCGGATGCTGGAGCGGGCATATTTTTAGAAATGATCGCCGAATAACGGCCGTCGTTGTTTTGATGGTTGCCATGCGTGAGATGCCATTCTTGCGGGTGAATATCTGCAGCACTTGTCCGAGGCACCACTTCAAAGGTGGTAAGTTGTCATCTTTGATTAGGATGAGGGTGTCCGGCGTAAGAGTGTCCTGGTTGAGTTGCTACTTCGTTCTCTTCTGGAGCTCAGATATGTACTCGGCTGACCACCGTTGCCAGAAGTTCTGTCTTATCTGTTTTACGCGATCGTATCGCGGCAGGCGCTGCGTAGCCGTCGTAGTAAGGTCCCGACTGGCGGGTGCGGTGAGCGGTCGGCCAATCAGGAAATGAGCAGGACATAAGGGAAGTAGGTCATTCGGGTCTGTGGACATGGGTTACACGGGTTGGGAGTTGAGGACAGCTTTTTGTGCAATTTGAGCAATTTGTGCCGATATCATACTTAACTCATCGTATGTGAAATGTGCATTGTCTATAATACGACATAACGTCGTCTTAGAGTGAAAACCTCGGGAATGCATTTTTACTCAAATTTATTTTATTGCCTTTCTAGGAAGATAACCTCGCAACGCACGTCTTGATGTGACTAATTTGTTCGTTGATAAAAGCGGGTTAAATTTACATATTAATTAATAAAAAAAACATAAAAGACGCCGTACAAAATTTTTACAGCACGCAGTTTTTTCTTCCTCCTGAAAAATTACTTCTTTTATTACACTTACGGGGTTTTCACTCTAAGGCGTCGATAAATGGAATTTACAGGACTTGACCCCTGCCTCCCACAAACCACCAAAATGAGTCAAGTACGGCGGAAGAAATGTGAATTTTATGGATTTATTAGTTGTGAAATTTATAATATCTGATACAGAAGAATCAAAAAAAATTAAAAATTCATTCAATGTCCTACAAAATTCGTGCCATTGTCAGAATAAATCTGCAATTGTTTGCCACGTCGAGAGATGAAACGTTTCAATACCAGCAAATATGCTTTAGTAGTAAGACTTATGACCAATTCTAAATGTGTTGCGCGCGAAGTAAAACATACACAGAGACAGATTTAACATTTTGTTAGCTTTGTCCCTCATTCGGCACGGTTCAACATGAACAATGACCCAGCATAATCTAGGCCAATACGTATGAATGGATACAGCCAGGTTATCCATTTAAACGTAGTGTGAATCCAATCGTTCGGTAAGTAAGTTACCCCTTTGCATGTTTAATGGTTTAGGTCGCACCTCATACAGGTGTGCACCACTTGCTTAGCCAAGTTACGTCCTCTAACAGGCCACCAAGGATCACGAATTGTGGCCAGTAATAACCGAGGCCCTGCGTGTAATAGTGATTTATGTTGATGCTCAATTATTATAAGGCAAGTCAATCTGTGTTTATCACACAACAACAAACGATGTTTTTTGTCGTATGAGAACGAGTCTGAATATGATAATCTGCCTCCTACTCTAATTAAATCGTGTTCATCTATCATCATCATCTGCGTGGGCATTTCAATTGAAGATTTTGTTTTAATGTTTTATGAACATCTAAGAAAGATTGTTGTTGTGCTATACGGGTTAAAGTTCTAGTAGAAATATCTAGTTCATCCATCGATAGGCAGCCTGTAAGCCGTTATGCTTTTAGTGTTGTGCGGCTATTGGTTATAAAAGACTATGTACGCAACTACGAGTCGCAAACGATTAAAACATGAATACCTATCGAATAAAAAATAATCTGAATATACTTGAATGAGCAATGAAGTTAAGTGATTTTAATTCAGGTAATTCATCATGATTAACATTACTAAAATAATTAATATCATGTTCTCATTGTGTTAGGAACCTGTAGAAATGGCGGCCCGCGCCATCACTACTCACAAGTTTTAAGTATATTTACGAGTACATGCACACCGCGCGATAACAGATCAGCTAGCTGGGTTTTGTTTATCGACTAGAAACAACAAAAAATCAGCTTAGAAACAACCTGATTCTAATACTTCAGAAACTTCTTTGCATACTTCTAGCAACCTTTGTTGATCCTGATGTCCCGTTAATCATCAACGTAGAAGTCGTCATTAATTACATGTGCGATGACGTCATCTTACATTCTAACGCGAGTGGTTTAAAACATCTAATAGGTACTGAGATACGGCGGCGCCGCGCCGTCCCCTAAGTGACGGTGTTAAGTTGAAATACACCGAGCGGCTCAGATGGATATACCCTCCAAAGTATTAGTTGTAGATTTCTTTGATCAGGCTGAACTAATATTTGCCGATACATTTTCTCAACGTCGGCGCATGTTACTTACGAGTAAATTGTCTAAAACGGAATAAAATTGAAAACAAATAATTTTGTAAGGTAGGCCCAATGGGTTGTATGTCGTTTAATGATTTACCCGATGTGGAAGCTTCAAAATTGCAATGTAAAAATGTGCTTGTACAATGGACATAAAATCTCTCCACTAGGATTTTTCACTACTAACGCAAAATTTAATAAATTAAAAGGACGCTCCCACAAATGGGTACTCAAAATCATTACTTTTTTACACAAAAGTATGTTTATTAAATAAAATGCTTGGCATTCTTAAAATATTTTTCGCCAGAATTGTTGATAGATGTGCAAAGTACGATTCTGAACTATACATATAATTTTTCACTCCTCTTGCTCAAAAAGACCGTCATTGTGGCGTACCAGAGCGAAGAAAAAATAGCAATTCTTCCTCTAAGGGGAAAAAATTTTTTTTTTTAATTTTTGTGTGTCAAATAACAATGAGCCTACAAAAACGAAAAAGTCTTTAGTCATAAGTAGAATAATCATGAATATAGACTCGACTTATTACTGTTTCATAAAAAAGAACTTCATTTTATTTTTGAAAATGGAATTAAAATCGGCGATCTCTTTGGTAGAATGCATGCAATGCGTTGCGGCTGCAGAAGAAAAAACAAAAAAAAAAAGACATTGGCGCGAAATCTTTCTAATTTTTCTCTAATTGCAAATTGAATTGGTAGTGACCGTAATTAATTTTACAATAGTGAAAATGTCATCATCTAGTGAGAAAGGAGACCCTAATTTGCAAATAGAAGAGAAAGGAAAAGAACCACTCAACATTCATCTTCACAGAGGACTGAAATTAAGTTACCGGGAAAAAACATCTCGTTAAATATCCAGAATTGTACAAATTGTATATTTAATTTTTAATAAAATAAACTACAAATTTCATATTGTATTGGATTGTTTTATTTTCTCGCAGTCGTAGTGAAAAGTAGAGTGTAACACACGGTGCTAAAAACCCATTAAAACTCGGTTTCTATTTACTCCCTCGCTGTAGCTCGGGAGTAAAACTACCTCGTATATAATGGGTCATTTTAGCTCCTTGTATAACAATCTACTATTAGATAGGTACAGTTTTTCAATAACGGTACCGAAGTGAACATTTTTGACAAATTTTTACTTCGGTACCGTTATTGAGAAACTGTACCTATCTAAAATTATATTTATAGTTCAGAATCGTACTATGCACATCTATCAACAATTCTGGCGAAAAACATTTTAAGAATGCCAAGCATTTTATTTAATAAACATACTTTTGTGTAAAAAAGTAATGATTTTGACTACCCATTTGTGGGAGCGTCCTTAAGAAGAAATATTACATTTTTCGTAGTTAAGAATGGAGGCTCTCCATTGTTAGGTAGGGATTTCATGTCTGCTTTTAATTTAATAATAACAACTTACATCAACTCTTTAGTAAGTAGCGATAATGATGTACTGGAATTACTCAGAAAATATCCAGATCTATGGCGAGATGAGTTGGGTTCATTGATTAAATTTAAAGTTACATAACTTACAACTAAAAGAAAACTCTGTTCTGAAGTTTTTTAAGCCACGAACTGTAGATACCCTTTGCCCTAAGAGATAAGGTTGAACAAGAATTAGAGCGGTTAGTAGGTTTAGGTATTTTGGTGTCCATAAATCACGCGCAATACGCCACCCCGATAGTGCCGGTGTTAAAGGAAAACGGCCAAGTCAGAATCGCGGGAGATTTTTCGGTTACACTAAATAAATACCTTGTAATTGAGAGATATCCCTTACCTAGAATCGAAGAGGTTTTTGCTAAGATTGGAGGGTGCAAGCTGTACAGTAAAATTGATCTAAAAATGCATACAATCAATTTATATTCGAAGAGTCATCACAGGAACTAACCGCAATAAATACTCATAAAGGTCTATACAAATATACACGTTTAGTTTACGGCATAGCTAACGCACCCGCTATTTTTTAAAAGTCCATAGACACACTATTATTTGGAATAGACGGAGTCAGTATCTGGCTCGATGACATAAATGTATTACGGGTCCCGATAAAAAATCACACATTAAAAAGCTAACGGAAGTTTTTGGCAGATTAAGCGATGCCGGTTTACGTCTTCAAAAAGACTAGTGCCAATTTTTCAAACAAAGTGTACTTTACTTAGGCTACGTGAATAATAAAGCGGGACTAATGACTAGTCCTGAAAAAGTTAAGGCACTATTAAGCGCCCCCGAGCCGACCAACGTCACCGAAGTAAAAAGATTCTTAGGCGTTGTTAATTATTAGAGGCATTTTATTCCTAACGCTTCGTCAGTACTCAGACCTCTCCACGAACTGCTACGGAGCGATGTGCCCTGGGAGTGGGGAGACAGGCAGCGGTGAGCTATGGTGGCAGTGCGCCATGCTTTGCAGCGCGTACTGGGGCGCTTCGAGCCGACGGCACAGCTCGTGCTCACGGTGGACGCGGGCTCGACGCAGTGCTTACGCAGCGCGCGCGGGCACGACGACGCTCATGAGCGACCGCTCGCGTATGCATCTCGCTCGCTTACTGCTAGCGAGCGAAACTATAGTCAAATACAGAAGGAGGCGACCGCTATCATCTTTGGTCTGAAAAGGTCCATCAGTATCTGTACGGTCGCAGTGAGCCATTCATTTTAAAAACCGATCATAGACCTTTGGTTTCCATTTTTAATAACAAGACGGGTATACCGGTAACGACAGCGCTAAGACTACAGAGATATGCTATTACATTATCGGCTTATAATTATGTATCCGGTGATAATAATGTAGTAGCAGATAATTTTTCTCGCGCGCCATTAAAATGCACAAACAAGTCGGAAGAGACCGATGATAATGTAGATGTAGATACCTATTACGCGCTCAAATTTTTGGATGAAGCGTCGCCCGCTACTACGACGCGCGACATAACGCGGGCAACGGATAGCGATACGGTGATCCGGACTATCATTAGGTACTTGCAATAATGATGACCTCGAACAATAATTTGTAAGTCTCTTTACCCTTATTTCCAGTGCAAGTCAGATTTGCAGTACGAAAAAGGCTGCCTTTTTAGAGGTCATAGAATAGTTGTTTCGTCTTTACTATGACATAAAATGCTACGTGAATTGCACGATACTCATTTAGGAATAATTAAAAAAGTAATGCACGAAGTAGGATGTGGTGGCCCAGCATCGACGGCGACATGGAGCGATACGTGAGCGTGCGGCGCGACCCCCCCGCGCCCTGACCTGCCGCCGCCGCCGCCTGGCAGCGCGTGCACATCGATTATATGACAATAGGTCAGAGGGTATATCTCGTGGTTGTAGATTCTTTCAGCAAATGGGTAGAATGTCTACAAATGCATAATGGTACTTCAACAAAGGCTCTGATAACTAAACTCAAGGGAATTTTTTCAACTTTCGGTATACCGAATTTGTTGGTATCAGATAATGACGTAAAGATAAATTCGGACGAGTTTAAGAAATTTTGCTTTGCTAATGGTATCAAATACATGACGTTGCCCATTTAGCCCAGTAATGGTCAAGCCGAAACTTCGGTAAGAACCTGTAAAAAAAATGCTAAAATACATTTCAAAAGATAATTTACCACTGTATCACATCAAAGAATTGTTGTTAGGCTATTTGTTTAATTATAGAAGTACCGTGCATTGTACCACTGGAGAAACGCCAGCAAAGTTAATGTTTGGTAGAAATTTACGATCTCGTCTAGATTTAGTTGTACCTTCAAGACAAGCCTGCTGCGCACGTTGTTACTTCGACGGGGCGATGTGGTTTGGACCAGATGGTACAGCGCACGGAAAGAAACATGGCAGTTAGGCATAATAAAACACAGAATAGGTAATACAATGTACAAAATTTATATTAATGACTTAGATCATCACTGTATAAGGCATATAGATCAGTTACTGAAGTATACAGGCAGTAATGAGCCCACAAAGATAAGAGATACTAAGGTGCCACATCAGCAGCAGTCACCCGACATTTCCGGTACCACAAAATAATTCAAGTCAAAATACAGCATCATCCACAGTATCTAGCGAGCAATTGGCTATGAGTTCACCCAAGGCCTGCAGTCTCGACATAGTTAGCAATCGTTTTCGGTTGCTAAGTCCTAACAATCCAGATGTAACGATGTTTGGTGGTCTTGACACTCAAATTTATCGGTTGTTACCTACCAGTACCTACCTAAAATACCGGTAACAACCGATAAATTTGAGCGTGGAGACTATCAAATATTGTTACATCTAGATTGGCAACTTAGCAACCAAAAACTATTGCTAACTATGTCGAGACTGCAGGGCCTGGGCGACTGAAACTTATGTCGCATCCATAGCACCAAATGCAGAATGTGTCGCAGTTGATGGTGATGGCGAGGAGGGTGATGCGATTGAGAGTGAGGGAGGGGCCGCTGATAATGTAGCATCGCCGCCGTCACTGGCAGCGCAGCCCGAGGTACTTGCGTCCGAGGGCAATCAGTCTCTTAATACGGGAAAGTACAATGTTGATGTACCGCGTGCACCATCACCCACATTCTCGCGCCAAAAGCGAAATAGGAAGGCGATAGATTATAAAAAAATATTTTTAACGATTTTGTTATGTCATCTGAATATTCTTTGGTATTATAATTAGTTTTAAAAGAGTATTATTTATTGTCACCACTGTAACTTCATGCATGTGCTGCGCGGGCGCGCAGTAATAAACTAGTGTTCAAGCAATACGGTCGTTTCCTTTCTCTCCCCGCTCTGCATTATCAGAATTGCTTCAAATATGAAGCAATTGCAATAAATTACCAGCTTTGTGATATCGCGTTTCTCTTTCTTTTCTATGCAGTACGACAGTGACCGCGCTTTAGCTGTTATCAGCCCCTTAAAACTGTATCTATTAACTTACGAATTTGAGAAGCTGATTATTTATTCATCGATTGAGCATAGAGTAAAGCTTTGACGTGATTATTAACTAGTAAATTGTCGTTGTTATATCTATTCTCTAAGAGACCCCAAGAAACTAAATAGTTGGCGGAAGAAAACTCTACTTGTAGTGCATTACCTGTAAGAACCGAACGTAATTAGTGAAACTTCTGAACATTATATAGATTGTCACTATTGTGTATCACTGACAAGTAAGTATCGCGAAACTCGAGCCATTGATCGTATGTACCGTCAAATTTCGGTAAAGAAACTGTAGGTAACTTCATGCAATTGAAAGTACGACTTTGACCGCCGACATTTTGAGTGGAAGTATCTTATAGCATACATGTAGCACAAAACCACAATACCACCACAAATACCCACAATAGCATAAAACTGATTTTGAAACGTTTCTCTCTCTAGCAGTTCACCATTTATCTGACTATCTGACACAATGGAATCTAAATCATCTTGTATGATAGAAAATGGATCGATTAGTAATTTAAAAACTTGAAAACGCTCCTCTAACTTTGCTTTCTGAGCGTCCGGTTATTTGCGACAAATGTAGTGAAATATTTAGAAAAAAATGTTAATTTTCGTTTAACGGTACCTCTTTTCTTAACTAAATCGCGAATGATATGTTCACTACGTAACTATCTATGTATTGAATGCCTCTTATTATTGGTCATTTTGGCGGCTTGCAAGAGAGAAAGATCAAGTACTTACAGTTGAAAGACGTGCACCCGAGCGATGTAGATAGACGCACAATTTTGCACCGTATTCGAACACTGAATTTTTTGCAAATAACAACGATATTAGCACAAACCGAGCAAAGGACTTAGGAAGGAAATGGGATGGATTGACCTGACCGTTGCTGAAGATGGTGCTTGCTGCTTCGGATGAACGTTCGGCTCGAAGGTCCAAATATGTTGGGGTTTCTGCGTCAGGTCGTCGCCCTGTCAGAGTCGTTGGGTGTAATCAGACTCCTTATGATAACGTGTAATATCGTTTTTACAATGATTTTGATGTGTCTTTCACAATATATAAAATTAGGCGTTACAATTAGCGTGAGATCGATGGCCTGTCATCACAGACAGTGAAAATCCGCGCGTCGCTAGTGTCGCGTCGTTGTGCTTACTCCTTCCCCGCGCGACTCCTTCGTCTCATTCATTTGTACCACTAATCGCTAGTAGATGGCCATGTGGTCGTCAACACCAGACAAGCTTCTTTACACCACCAGCAATGATATTTAAGTAGGTATGTCGCGCCACCCTGGGTATATGCAACGTGTAACGTAAAGGGTATACAGAGTTGATATGACAGAGGGGCATAAAATTATACTACGTATACTATACGTGTTTAGTATTAATTCGATACGGTATAAAAATAAAAAGCACCAAAACTGAGTTTTTTTTTTCAAACCAACTAAATAGCTTACAAGTCAGAGTAAAACGCAACCACCCTTTGTAAATAAATTTAACTGACCTTAGATACCTAGGTAACAAAACGGCAACGACGCGCGCGCCGGAGCGCGGCGAGTGTTAACTCATGTCAAAGCGGGCGGCCGGCGGGGGCGCGGGTGGCGGCTTAAGCCTCCGCTCGCACTGGCTTTTATGTTAGGTAAGGTTTTGAAGTACGCGCACAAGAACAGTCCCAACAAAAACACAATTTTTTTAAATTCTCGATGCTATTCACATTGATGCCCAAATTATACCGACGGAGAATATTTTTCTAATTAAATCAATGTCCGTTGCTAAGCACTTTAATTTGTGAAATGCTAAAATAATTCTATATTTTAGTTCAACTGTTGTATATACCTCTGAGGTAAACTTCACCCTTAATGTACCCCCACAAAAAGAAAATCATGGGAGTGAGGTCTGTAACTTATTTAGTGTCCTAACACAATAACCAAACAAAATCACATTTGACAGTGTGGAGCTCGACAAAACAAAAGCGGTGCAGGAGCATCCGTGTTACGTAATATTCCGAAAGGATAGCGTCGGCGCTCTGAGGCCCCACTTACCGGTCGCAAGGATCTAGGATGCTATAGCAACACACTGACCTATTTCTATTTCTTTTACGCGCGGGATGTATTGTTATTATTGTCACTCTCGTAATTAAAGTGCAAGTGTGTGTGTATTTATTGCTTCCTTGTTTGCATTGCCATCTTTTTAGCGAAAATGTTTGGTTGTACTTGTGACTTGCATCAGAGCGGCAACAACGCATCGTACGTTATACTCAGATTTGTCTTTTTAACGTGCATGACCTGTGCGTTTTTTTTTTTTTTTTTTAAATAAAAACTTTGCCCCACACTGGGAATTTCTCATGTATCGTGGGTGCGGTTACAAACATTGAAACTGATGAACCAGATAGTTCATCGAATCCTGAACGGTGGACCACTACTTACGCCACACCCTGTATATATGAATATGAATTATATGATGAATATGAATTCTTTGAGTAAATTTTTTGTTGAAATTGTGCATAGAGATTCTATCCTGATGTAATCTTCACCCCTTTATACCCTTCCCATTACACGGTGTATAGGACCTTGTTTATTGGCGCATATCACGGGATAAGCTGTATTTAGCCAACTCCATTTCCTTTCCATCTCATTAATTCCGTTAAGTATTTAACTAATTTCCTTTTGCAGTGAAGTGACTTCCTTCTAACATGTTAAGATTATCTAGATTACGTTTTACTTAATTCTGGGTCTACGGGGTCACACTAAAAGTTTTTATAATAGGCCAGTAAAAAAAGCAGCCGATGAAAAAATTATTAAAATTTCGAATTAGGAGCTCTTTGGAAATCTGCAGATGTGTAATGAATTCAATGTCATTTGTTTTTACGAATTGGCGGCAATTTAAAAAGTGTCTGTCGTGCGTCGAAATGGATTTGACTAGAGAACATTTTCGTTCAATGATTTATTACCATTTTCGTTGCGGTCTTACTCAACAACAATGTTACGATAGACTTTGATTAGCATTTTATGACGAAGCCCCATCCCGTGCCACTGTTTCCAACTGGTTTAATGGATTTAAAGGTTATCGACGCAAACCCACTGATGATTCGCGAGAAGGACGTCCTACGGTGACTACTGAAGATAACGTGAGTGCTGTGCGTCTAATGATAAAAGCTGATAGAAGGGTGATATGTCAACAGATTCGGGCAGCTTTAAGCATTGGTATGGGTCAAGTACAAAAAGTCTTACATGAACATTTAGGCGTCAGAAAGCTTTGTACTAGATGGATACCTCTCAATTTGACGGAAGATCAAAAACGCCGTCGTTTGGATTAGTGCCGCTCAATGCTTAAAAAGTATGACGGCGGTGACTCGAATGCTGTATATGATATATAGAGCATTCGAGTCAGCGCCATAAATTATGACAAATGGATATATTGTTACTAACCCGAAATCAAAAGACGATCTGCGCAATAGTAATAATGTTTCCATTCGAAGATTTGCCTCCAAAAGTAAAGAAGGGCAGAAGTCAAGGGAAAAAGATGATTGCCTCATTCTTTGGACCGACGGGTCATTTCGCAACAATTGTCCTAGAAGAAAAAAAAACCGTTACCGCAGATTGGTACGTCCGTCATTGTTTACAAGTTATTTTGGAAAATGTTAGACAGCAGCGCCCAAGAAGCAGGATCCTCCTCCACCACGACAACGCTTCAGCTCACTCCGCCAGACGAACTATCGAGTATTTGTCTATAGAAAGTGTGGGGTTGGAGTAAGTCATTCTCTTTACAGTCTTGACCTGGCACCTTGTGACTTTTTTATTTCTAAAAATAAAAGAAAAACTTAGAGGAATTCGTTTTTTGAACCCTGAAGATGCCGTGGCTGCGTTTGAAAAAAGCGTGGAAGAAGAGTGGGCCCACTGCTTCAGTCAATGGTTCCTTAACATGAGACGGTGCTTAGAAAGGAACGGAGACTACTTCGAAAAGCACTTAAAAAATTTACAGGCTTCTACATCATTCTGTTTTTTATTTTCTAAAAACATTTAGTGTGACCCACGTACAACGGATTATTTTAAGGGGTAACCGTACAGCGAGTTATCATAATCAACATCATCATTGGCAGACTTGTTCCACCCACTGTTAAGTATAGGCCTCCTCTCTTTTGTGCCATGCTTGCCTGGTCCGTGCGTGTCTCACCCAGGTCTTCCTCGCGATCTTCTGTAGGTCATCCACCCACCCGGCTATTGGTCTGCCAACGCTCCTTCTACCGTTTCTCGGCAACCATTCTGTTAGGGCTCTGCTCCACCTGCCATCCCCACGTCTAGCCAAGTATCCTGTCCACCTCCATTTCAGAGCCACTAACCGTAGTTCTACGTCTTGCACCTTAGTCCTACGTCTTGAACCTTAGTCCTACGTCTTGAATCTTAGTCCTACGTCTTACACCTTAGTCCTACGTCTTGAATCTTAGTCCTACGTCTTGAATCTTAGTCCTACGTCTTTAACCTTAGTCCTACGTCTTGAATCATAGTCATACATCTTGCACCTTAGTCCTACTTCTTGAATCTTAGTCCTACGTCTTTACCCTTAGTCCTACGTCTTGAATCATAGTCATACATCTTGCACCTTAGTCCTACTTCTTGAATCTTAGTCCTACGTCTTTACCCTTAGTCCTACGTCTTGAATCATAGTCATACATCTTGCACCTTAGTCCTACTTCTTGAATCTTAGTCCTACGTCTTGAACCTTAGTCCTACGTCTTGAATCTTAGTCCTACGTCTTGCACCTTAGTCCTACTTCTTAAATCTTAGTCCTACGTCTTGAATCTTAGTCCTACGTCTTGAACCTTAGTCCTACATCTTGCACCTTAGTCCTACGTCTTGCACCATAGTCCTAATTCTTGAATCTTAGTCCTACGTCTTGAACCTTAGTCCTACGTCTTGAACCTTAGTCCTACGTCTTGAATCTTAGTCCTACGTCTTGAACCTTAGTCCTACGTCTTGAACCTTAGTCCTACGTCTTGAATCTTAGTCCTACGTCTTGCACCTTAGTCCTAATTCTTGAATCTTAGTCCTACGTCTTGAATCTTAGTCCTACGTCTTTAACTTTAGTCCTACGTCTTGAATCTTAGTCATACATCTTGCACCTTAGTCCTACTTCTTGAATCTTAGTCCTACGTCTTGAACCTTAGTCCTACGTCTTGTATCTTAGTCCTACGTCTTGCACCTTAGTCCTACTTCTTAAATCTTAGTCCTACGTCTTGAACCTTAGTCGTACTTCTTGAACCTTAGTCCTACGTCTTGAACCTTAGTCCTACGTCAAATCTCTGAGTTACGGACACGGTCTTTCAGTGATAGGCGTAACACGGCCGTTGAATTATGGCTGCTGAGATTACCTATCTAGGATTTAGTTTTCAAGTCAAACGTTGAGCTAAAGGAGGTTTTGGATGAAATTCTTGGTTTAACGGGACCATGAAAAATACTGGCTTAGATCCAAGCCACCTTGGTAAACAGATATACTGTGATTATACTGATCATTTGTATGACATGAGCTAGCATTTATATGTATTTTATATCTACCAAATAAATAGTTGCGAGAGTCTGTTTGTTTTGATATCAGATCTCAACATCAACATCTCAAGCAATGGACCTGACATTTGACATAGGGATTGTTTGTGACACGTAGAGGACCTTATATTTATTCTGAAATCGCTGTTGGCAAAATCTGTAGTATAACATTTGTAGGGAATCCCTACACTTACAGATATGATGACGGGGCGATTCTATTGACACGATGAAATAAAACCGACCGTCGTAAATGTTCGTTAAACACTGATTTATTTAAATATATTTTTACATAATATTATTTACAATAATAAGTAAAAACTCTGTGTGTGCAGAATGCACGGCGCGTAAATCGGTAAAGTAATGTACGGTTTCGTACATCTTGCCCGCCCAAACGGGACAACTGAAATGACTGATTTAAAGACAGACAATTGAAGTTACAAACAAGTTGATATGATTAAATAGTAAAATAATAGACTGATACAAATGCGATCAAATATTAATTTAACCGACTATTCTAAGATACACAAGTCTTTAATCATCCCGGTCTTGTAAGTGCACTAAACGCAGAAACGTTGGCGAGGTAGCCCTATCTACACCACTAATCGTAAACAATTTACTACACTTTTGCACTGATTTTGCTAAACTTGATGCCACCGGCACTACACGTCTGCCGGCGCAACCGTCACTGGCCCCGCCCAGACAGCCTCCTGGCCCTGGGGGGCCGGCGGTACTGGTATTCTGCCGTACTTCGATGTCCTCTTCTGATGAGGTACACGACGACGCCAGCCAAGGTGTTATACCAGATGAACCACTTTTACTATGGGACCAAATAGGAAATCGCAAAAAAAAAAACAGCTGTTCCCTACATTTATGTTTGCAGAACTCGTCAAAATGTAGGGACCAGCTGATTTTTATTTCGCGATTTCATATTTGATCCCATAGTAAAATTTGTTCATCATTATGAGTACAATGACTCCTTAAAAGGTTGATGGTGTTTTACCAATAACCCTGTATAACCGAAGCTACACTGATGTACAACACGATGTAGACGACTGTTCTTTAACCTCGTCAAGCTGAGCCCTTAATTGATTCCGATTGAGATGATTATCTTCGGCCACGCAGAAGTTCTCTGGTGCAGACGTTTTCATGATTTTGTATAGCACAGAAATCTCTGGGACTTCGATGTGATGATGAATATTTAAATGATTGATGAAATTTTTATCAGTATAAATACAAAAGGTATCCCCTTTCAATGTGCAACCTTGACTTAGGGTAATAATCGCGTTGCCAACAAGGTTGACCATTGCGACTCAGTTGGCCCAAATTATGCGCACTTAGCATTCCCAGCAACACGTATACAACCGGGTGTTCGTGTGTCATTTGATCCGTTTCACTTCACATGTCAATTTTACGGAGTGGCATAATTGTTTTTGATTGAATATATTGTTTTTACAGATAGCCTGCTTTATGTTTAGATCGTAAATGGGCATGTTTAGTGAGCATAACAAGATATCGTTGGGAACATGGGTACATGATTGTAGGTCTGCTTCTGATAGAAGAAATGATGTGTCCTTGCGTAGATTGTAAGCTATGAATGGTTCTGATGGAATGAGATGATAATACTGTAGTCTTTTCCTTTTCGAAAAATATATGATTTTGTTTAACTCAGACAAGTCGTTGCTTAGGAGTGGAACTTTGATGTCGATGATTAAGTAGTTTGAGTAGACTCTAGCTGAAACTTTGAATAAACGATACAAGTCCTTGATATTTATCAAATCCACTGGTATTGTAAGTTTACCATTTAGTTGACTAGAGATGATGCTCAGCTGATACGATAACCGATCCGGTGACAACAAATTACTGGTAATGCGCTAGTGTGACCTGCGCTGTGTATCTGTAACCGTAACAATCAACGTTTGCTGAATCCGACGATTATTTGATAGAATTATTGATGCTGCTAGAGCTGATGATGTGACATAAAGACCATCTTCATTACCCAAACGTCATTATATTCACCTCAGTCGATAGATTTTGCAGACGTTGCTTGATGAATGAAAATTGTTGACTCATTATGTTTTTATTACGGCGTATGGGATTAAATTCTGATTCTAAAATACTTGTCTGATTTTTATAAGTGTCACTCTTGTATTTTTCGGCAAACGTCTTGTCCAGTACACGTTACACAGTACACAATGTTGCATAATAACTTGATGTGGTTGACGTAACCTTTGATATCGGATAAGCCTTTCCAGTAAGTCGTCATTGTTGGCAACACAACATTTAGTTTATGTTTTATCTGTCATTACCAACGGTCAATCTTACTTACGTCACTAATGTCACTGCACTAGAAAGCAATAAATGAAGCACATGTATTTGAATTCCAATCTGTTCCCCAACAGTCATGTTGTTGTAGACAAATAAACGCCATTCGTCCTTGATATACTGAAGAATGGATATTCTATCGAAGTAAATATTTTGATTCTCTTCTAATGACGTCACATTATACGATTCATGACGATTCACTTTAGATGATATTTGAGGCTTTTCATCGCACCTTCCCAAAGACCGCTCGCATTTGGTGACGCAGGAGCGTTAAAGTGCCACTTTATGCTCATGTCATGGATGTTATTGAAGAAATCGGTGTTGATGGTGGCTATTATCCCTTGGTACTCCTCCTTAATAATACGATTGGCACCTATAAAATACGTGTTGTTGTCACTGTGTACGTGACAAAGGCACGAATTTCGTAGGTGGTCGTTACCAACCAAATCACCATGAAAATAACCCACCATTTCCACATAAGATTTATCTAGAAAATTACAATGAAATCCCAATAGGAACGCACAATTATCATCGCGAGGTTTCCCGCTGAACTTGAATAGGTAAAGGAAAGAAAATTATCATATAAAGTGAAAATCCGCCAAGCATATGTAATCTGGAGGCTCTATGCATAATATAATCGGGATCGCGTAAATACCGGCTAAATATTGGATTTGTAAGAGCTATGATCTTATTTCGGTAATATAAAAGAGATTATTCGTAAGTATATAAAAATTAAAAAACAGTTAAGGTGGCTCATGGGTGGCGTATCATGTTACGCATTTCACAATTTTATAAGTACGTGACTTTTTACTTTTCTTTTCTTTTGGGGGTTTACTTCGATGCCTAAGTGCTTTTTGTTTAGTTTTAATTTTGTATTACACTTAAGATTAGTCTTTGGTACATATAAACATCGTAAAAGAAACCTACATTTTAGTCTGAATACGCCTCTCGAACTCCCACTTTTGGATGTGTAAAAAGTAGTTCGTGGTTTACACAACTTCAAGGAGGGAAGTGGGTGTCTTACCACCCAAATCCGTGTAGTATTTGGTGAAAGATGGCTAAAGAAATATGTTTATGATAAGTAAAGATTCCTTCTGCTTGCTAATAAGAACAACATTATACAGCGATCTCCACTTCATCTGCCAAACATACAAAAGTAAGTACCTAATTTTGCTGTAAATTTTCATAATAGGTAGTTGAGAAATAACATTTTTAGCATCAGAGTTTTGCAGCCTAGAGGTACTGTTATCAGTCCCCACAGTTAGAGCTGGACAAGGATTTGGTGGCGTGTGGCCAAAATTGGAACGAACTCCGCCATCTTGTTTTTGCAATACACTTTACAAAACAATTGCACTAAATGTTCACCAACAGCGCCTCCGGGTCAACGTCATTTGAGCGCCAAAAAAGCCTTATATCAGTGTAATAAAAGTCCAGTAGTAACACAACAGGAACAAAGTTTCACCACTTTGATTTCAGAGTTAGAAACAAAAGTGTGATTGGTGTTTTCGTGAGAAAAACCAATCGCGACCTTTGATTGGAAACCTGGAACAATTCCCGATGAAGCTTTGAAACCGAGCCTAATACGATTTGCGCTAGCTATGGTACTATTGTTCCACTGTATTAATTTTCCTTCTGTTGTTGTTTGTAAGGGTGTTAACGGGTAGGCTGTGGTCAGCACAATAGTGCGGAATGTAGGGTATGGGTTGCTAAAGGAAGAGTAACTTAATCACTTCAATTATGAATACAAATAAGTTTAATTAATAATAATAAAGCCCTATAATCCGAAATACTAACATTTTCACTTAAACTCAAAAAATAAAATAAAAATATGTCTCTTAATTCGGCGTGCCTATTGGTCAATGCGTTCTCCAACGATTTCCACTGTTGCCTGTCTTGAGCGACCCTTCTGCAGTTACCAAACTGCTGTCAATTCTACTTCTTTTTTATTTCTTTTTTTGCCGTCCCTTGGGTACCATTCTACGACTCTCTTGCCCCACACTTGACCTCCACTTCTGTTGGTCAATTTGCATGAGTATGCCGGGGAGAAGTTTAATTATATCAGTTCGAATAGACAGAGTTTTGAAATCAAGTTGGCGCAGCTTCAGTAGCTGAGCGATTTGATGCTGCGTTTTCATTTCTGCACGAATCAAAACCTAACCAATATTATAAATACGCAAGTAAGTTTGTTTGTTGGTGTGTCACCTTTTCACGCCTAAACTACTGAACCGATCATCATGAAATTTTGCTTATACGTTGTCATAGGACGCTAGATGGTGCTACGTGTCTTTCGAATCATGATTGAATTATATTATTAGAAACTTTATTAACGTGTTAAGTAATGCATTTTGTAAGTTTAGAGTGAACTCTAATACCGTTTGACCGAACGCCATGAAAGTTGACACATAATTAAGTATTGTATGTATTTTTAATGGAGAAGAATTTACAGGATATTTTTGACCTCCATGGCCACAAGTTAGTATTTCTATAACCTAAAGATAATTGTTTCTGATCTTACTGTTTGTATTTGTAAAACGTTAGAAAGAAAATTCAAAATGTGGAGCTAAACTAATATACTTACTGTGTTGATTTTAAGGGATTTTAGGGATACCTCAAAATAAGACATGGTTGGATACATCAAGCTGGCAGTATAAAGGGACGTCGCGCTGTTCAAATATGTGGCCCGCGTACTGCTAGGGTTGCTGCAACACCCGGAGGTGCTGGCAGCGCTATGGCTGCGCGCGCTGGACGGGTGCGTAGGTGCGCGCCGCCGCCGCGCTCTATTAGATGTGCCAGCGGCTAGGACTAATCTACTCTAGTTTACCCCTATGTCACGAGCCGAGAGTATTATTAATGTTGTTATGGTATCGGAGGATATATTTGGGCAAAACCTGCCAAAATTCATTCAAATGGCACAAATATTAAATTGAGGGAGGTCTGATAATTGATATTATAAACGTTATCATTTCAATAATTATTGTTATATTAGTATAAAATTCATGGTAATTATACTTACGACTTATTTTGCAGTATTTTTTTATTTGTGTACTTAGACTGTGACTTATAACATTGCCTTTGATGAGTCTGTGAAGGTGTTATAATTGTACTTTAAATAAATAAATAAAAGGAAAAACAATGAATCACTTTAGGATCACTTCGTTGTCCGTCTGTCTGTCTGTCAGTCAGTCAGGAACCTTTTTCTCAGACCCTATTTCTTTTCCTTTGAGGTATCAAGTTGAAATTATTATGAAAAAAGTAAGTGTACCCTTGGAGCTCTAAAAAAATCAAGCTTCTAAGTCAACGCAATAAAATATTAAAATACGACCTTTTATGCGGCATATTTTGATACTCGCAAAAAAAAACAAAACCTGTAGGGTACTTCCCGTTGACCTAGAATCGTGAAGTTTGGTAACAAGCAAGGTCTCACAGCACAGGTAAAGGAAACAATCTAAAAATCGTTATTTCTTTAAACGTTAACTTTTATCAGATAAAAAGAACTGTTTTGAGATTACAAACTTACATTTGCAGTTGCAGAATTGACCGTGACGTATATCGATGTATCGGAGAACCCTTTTCACCTACAAAGTTAAGTTTGTTCTTGGGATAAATTCATACCCACTTCGGAATTCTTCATTCTTCTTGTTCCAACACGCACTTGGCTGGTTTTTGTTTAGTAATATCGTAGATTGTCGTGCCATCAGTCCTACTTAGTACATACTAAATAATAAGTAACTGAGACCAAAACAAAGACTGCAGATCCAAGCCAACGCACTAAAATATAACATATTATCTAGAATCAGCGTTTAACAAGGTAAATGTTCTACAAACGGTTGTTATCAGTAAACGTTAACAGCCTATTTACATAGTAAGATTATTTATTCATTTACAGACGGTGTGTTTGCGGCTTTACGGGTAGGTGCGGTAAAACTAAACGATACTCGATAAAATCTTATAACTGTTTATAGAAGATATTATTATCCTCATATTTAAAAACTAAAGCGCCGTTTTACTGGAACAGTTTGCGATTCATAATATTATTTTCTATGTTCAAATTCGGGAGCACCAAGTTTACGCAATTACCAAATTGAGACATCCAGTGCCATCCGATATTGAAATAGCAATAACTAGCCAGCACTTTAAGTAAGTAAGTTTATTTATTTTTATAAACACGGTGTACATACTTTGCATACAAGATACACACACACAAATACACAGAAATGTTCTATAATGTTTAGCTGCGTATTGTGGCGTATAAATTGGTAAGAAGAGATCGTGCACAAACCGCGACTATATTGATTTTTTAATAATAAAAGTATCTCCGCGACCCAACTGCTGTGCACGAAGCAAAAACCCAGGGGAGATTTAACTTATCCAACTTTTACTCCCCCTGAAATCAAGTAGGTTTCCGGATATCCTCAAAGACAAAATTACTTCAAAAAATGTAACGCAGCACAGATTTACACAGAAAAGCAGCAAACTGCGCGTAAATAGAAACAGCACTAAACACGACAAATTGATGGAAATTAAAATGAACAGAGCTCAGGACTACCAGTCGTCTTGGCACTAAAACTAGACATTAGTTCTAGTCTAAGGAACTCTTACTGCTGTAGTAAATCACTTAGTCCTTACACTTGGTAACAGGGACGTATTTGTTCTAATCACTGGACTGCAGAATGCATTTATATCAGCTTCAAGAAGCCGATTTTTTTTTGATGTTGTCTTTTTACTATCAATCGTTTTGTGAATAACCGTAGAGTATCTGGATTTCTTTGTCATCCAACCACCACGAATGTTATAAGTTAAAGACATAATGCGGAGATGAACACTAATCAATTTTTATAAGAATAAAATATTGAAGAGTCAGCCCCGAAGGCTGAAAATTCGCGCCCTCACGCTAATAGCCGCCGCAGGAGACGCCCTGTGCGTCGAGAATCCCAAGCTGATTCCCGGCCACCGTAGGCCCGGGTCGAAGGCGCGTTGTATTCCCCTGGCACTGGCAGCTGAAGGAACACGGGTGGGTTTTAGTCAGTAAGAGTCTGACACGCCCTCCCGCTCCGCCCAGAGCGGGAGAAGTTATTTTATGATTTCAAATCCAAAAAAAGCCCCTACGGCTGACAGCGGTGTATTTGTAATATAAAAGTGCTCGATACTAAATCATAATCTCATAACAAATTATCAGAATTTGAGAAACTTCCGTGACTTCAAGAAAACAACAGTGCTGTGGGTGTCTGTTCTCAGATAAATACTGATTGTAAAACTTTATATCATAACATATTGAACATTTATTTGATGTATATTTCAGTATATATCATCCAGTTTTAAAAGCTCCTTAATAAAATGTGATTGAAACAAAAACACTTACCTACTTTATTTTTTTTATTGCCAAACACCAGATGTGTAGTGGAAATACACCGCTTGCTCAAAAATCACAACGGCATTTACAGGTGAATCTTGTTCGACAGCGTTGCAATTAGCATTCTCAACCCTACACAGCGTCAACGCTTTCAAACGCTAACCCCGTCATTACCGCAAATTGTCGTGCTAGCGACAGCCGGAAGCTTCAGCCCTCGAACATCCAACTTCCGAATACATAATTCACCAACCATATTGCTTGTTTGTCCTAAATTGAGCTCTAGACGCAAAGGATGCTAGCATTTCATTTCGAATTCTGAAAGCCGGTGAATTACTAGTATTCTAGTACCTTTGAGTTTATATCAAAAGCCAGGCACTGAAATTTTCAAGACATTCCTGCGTAAGTTCTTTAAAGAATGCTCTAATTTAAGGTTTGAAATCGGAAAGTGAATTATTCATGAGTTCGCTGTACAAAGATGAAAATTATCTGCTATACCGCGGTCATGCAAGATAGGATCTGATGAGGCTAAATAGAATAAAGACATTGAAATTCTCAAAGAACGAATGGTTCGTTTAAGTCAAAGATATTTTGTTTTTAATTTTGAACATACTAGATAAAATTACCGACGCATTTTTACCTATCTGCAAACTAAAGTAGCATAAATACACCACTTTTATTTCCCCGCTAATTACATAGTTCTGCACTGCATAATATTTCCATCACTTTCAATAAAGCTAATAAAAACCACTAGGTACTCCTTTCCATCGCCTTTCTTTCCCGCCAAAGGTTTTATAACGAGTCTATAAAAGTCCTACATCAAAGTTGTAAAATAATGTACCAGCAGTTTTATTAGCATCTAATTAAAGCCAGCTTCAAAGAAGCTTGGTGTTTTACTATTTATTGTTGGAACTAGCTAGCCGGGCCTGGAACACGACGAAAATAGCATCGATCGAAGTTGGAAATGGACGGAATATTTACTAACATCTTTGACGTAATATATCGAGGGTTCACGGGTTATTTGTAATAAGCGACATTTTTGGAACTTTACAGAAAAGCATTACAAAGTTTAGTTTTTCGGGATAAAAGCTTCAACATAAAAAAAGTTTCAATTTTTTTACGTAAAATTGGCCTGTTGTTTTCCTTTACAAAATCCGCACAATTTAGTCTAGTTTTAATTTTTTTTTAAGTTGTTACTACATTTTTTGTGTTAATATACCTACATATAACATAATAATACTATGATTATTACAAAATGACCTCAAATCACTTTTATTCAGAAACAGGCTAAATGATTCAAGCGCCTTAAACAACAACATTTCATTAGAAATAAGCATCACCTTTGTACCTATTTTTCTGTTATTTTCTTATTGTCTGTTTATATAAGTGTGTACATAAATGGTTAAATAAATAAATAAATTATAGGATCAGGAAAAAGGATTTAAGTGACATTCGGTGTTGTTTTAGTGTAAGTCTAAAGGTCGTGATCGTGATATTAAAATAGGATCGGGCTATTCAGCTTAAGCACCTGCAGTATTATAAAATAGTTGCAGATCAAAATTATTTATGTAATGTTTACTTAACACAAAAAGTAAATGGTTTGAAATGTCAGTTTTGTATGGTTTAAGCGACAATAAGGTATGAATTTCAGGTGCAGGCTTTTAAATGCTTATAAGTATGGTTTTCAGATGCAGGCAAAACGATTCAAACGCCATATATTACGAAATTGATATCAGGAAAAACAGTTTACGTCAAAATCACAAAATATTTTATCAGTATGAAGTCCATCAAAATCCAAATCAAAAGTCATTTATTCTAACTAAGCTGAGAATCAGCACGTTTTGAAACTCAAAATTACATAAGACAGTCCCCCAAAACGCCCACCACACCCTAATGCTTTAGCTGCGAAGAAGAAGTGGCGCAAAAAGCTCCCCAGCAGGACAGCTGTCTGTTCAGTTAGAAGAACTGGATTCTATACAGTAGTAAGTAATTAACATCAACATCAGCCTATAATGTTCCCATTACTGGGACACAGGCCTTCTCTCGGTGAGAGGGAGTAATTAACACTACGGAACACAAAACACGTTAGCCCGAAGATAAGAATAACGGGTATTCTTGTGAAGAAAACTAATAATTTATCTCGATAATTCGTTTACAGGAGGTATTCATTTTGTAACTGACAAACCTTATTTTTCTGCGAAAGATTGCCCATTCGTTTACGGGCGGCAAAATCGTATGTAATCGTAAAACATCGAACGTAACATTCAAATACCGACTTTAACAGCCTGTCCTAATTGATCACACTTTGTAAGTAAACCAAAAAACAAAACAACGGACGAAATTACTTAATCCGAGCAATTAAATTTAATTATACATTCCTTTTTTTATTACTTAAATATTAAGGAGCCACTTGGCGTCAGCAGTTGACTTTCTAAAGGCTTCGATGTGATTCCACAAGCTTAAAATCGTTACATACTTGGTACCGAAATAACTCAGACCTTTTGTACCACGAATAAATACCTTTTAAGGAATATAAATGTTAAGCTTGTCATACAGGTCGATTTTTTTCTGACGCGCTTTCTATTCATTATTGTTTTCATTTTGAAATTAATTGATATAAGAATAAAAACAGTAGAAATTTGTTATTAAATTTGTGTTACCTACTACAATAATTTTTTGTTTGTTTGTTTATAGTACCAATTTGTTTGGTTGCTTGTTACAGTGCACAGCCTAAGCCAGTGGCCCTAGAAGCATGAAATCTTGCATGTTTTAATTTTTTGAAGAGTCCCTTTTATAACGAAAAACGAAGGAAGGATTTTTTAAAATACACCCTCTAAAACATATTAATAGGGGATGAGAGTTTGTATGGAAGATTTTAATTTTTGCCGGTGGTAATTACATAAACCCCCTGACCCCATAACCCTGTCTTGATATCGGTATTATCTTTTATTCGCTTTTTACGACATCAATCAGTACAGACTGTGGTATCTGCGGTCCTTTTTATATAGGAAACCGAGTAACAAACTAAAACACACGCTTGCGGATATAAGGACCAGATTCTATTACCAGCAGTTTTTATATTATGACATACGTACATAGCTTTCTGTGAAGTAAAACATAGTTACAAGGAAATCTGGACTTAATAGTCTGAAATCGCCAACATGCATGAAGCCGGCTGGATGATCAATGTTGGTTCGTTCTCTGCTGTTAATATTTCATATTTTATACCTAATTTAGTGGCAATTTTCAACGCTTTTTGATGATGAGTGAGTGAGATGAGTCCGAATTTATAATAATTAAGTATGTTTTAAGTAGACGCATATATCTAATCATGACCGGAGAGGTGATTTGATGCGGTCTGGTTTTGCCATTTAAATTAGAATAATTATTGAACGCAACTACACTCGCGGGCAAAGAATACGGGCCAGTAAGAAAAACTAAAATTACCCAGCGGCATGAATGAAACTGTATGTTGTAGATAATTTACCTGTTATTAAAAAAACACCAAATATTGGAACTATTAGTAGTTTAATGATCAAAATTAAATAAAAAATAAAATTATCAATAATTTTTAAGTTGAAAAAATAATGGTTGGTACCTACACACACAACACACATCAACTCACATACAACACAAAAACGTACATTAAAACAAAATTAATAATTTTTATCGCCTCCACGGGCTCTTATTACAGCTGCCAGGCGATTGGGCATGCTGTTTATTAAGTTTCTCAAGCAATGTTGCGGGATATAGGTCCATTCTTCCACTAACGCATGTTTCATGTCTCGAAGTGTAGCTGGGGCGGGTTTTCAATTTATTACACACCTCCCAAGCTCGTCCCAAGCGTATTCAATAGGCCTGTGTCGTAAATTTCAAAAATGGCTTATTTCGTTAGTTTAGTACCTGTATTACCCCAAAAAAATAATATTTCATGATAAAAATTATATTTAAAACACATATTTTAAGTTTTAAGAAAATATTTTTAATCTGGCGTAAAAACACAAGAAAGTGTCATGGCGTCGTGAATGACGTCACATAGTCGCAAACGATTGTGTTCACTTACGGCAAAAGTTTGTTTTGTTGAAATAAAAATGGAAATCTCGTATTTTAAAAACTGTATAGTGCCCCAGTGTATAAATACAAGTATAAAAACTCCGAATAAATTATTCATACGTGTTCCGGTCAACGAAAAAATTCGAAGAAAGTGGTTAAAACTGGCAAGGAGGGATGATGCTCATTCTTTATCAACAACATCGAGAATGTATTTTTGTGAAGATCATTTCGATGTAAGTATTATTTAAAAATGTAGTGACTACATATTCAACTTGTAAATCTAAAGAAAAACCAAAGCTTTATTTGTTTTAAAATAATGCAACATTTGGTTTGAGGTTAGGATGCCTCAAATTTGTATTAGGTTAAAACACAGCCTTTATATTTTTCCAGTTGCCAAACGAGATGCTGAATTATACCGAGTACCATATAATGGGAAAGGTAGCTTATGTGCGAATGAAACCAGGTTGTTTACCAAGTAAATTTGATTGTCAAGAAGACAGAAGAAAACAAACCCGCACTCGGCCATACATGATAAAAAAACAGACAATGGCTACAGTAGCAGAGTGTCTTGAAGAAAATTGTACACCTAGTACTTCCAATGAACTACAACAAGAAAGTTGTACACCAAGTACGTCCATTGAACTGCAAGAAAATTTTACACCAAGTACTTCCCTAGAACAACAACCTCAAAAAAGTTCAGCAGGTATGTAATAAACTAAAAATATTATATCACATAACACACACTATTTTAACATTTTATGAGTATGTTCAAATTTAATAAAAAAAGCCCCAGTCTTGGATATGACATTCTTTACTCTTTACCAATCAATCGATATTTGATTCTTATCTTATATCTTGTAATTTTTGCAGGTATTGAAACCATTGGAGAAAATACACCAAAAGTATTTAAGCCGACAGCAGATAAATCCATTCAAGTTATCATTACACATAAATATAGAAGTAAAGCGACCCAGACCAATGTGAAAACAAGAGATCAAAAAATATCACCTTTGAAGCTGTCAATGACATCCAGTTCTACATCCCCGTTTAAAGTTACAACCTGTAAAAAATCAAGACCTTCTTCATCTACCCTAAAGAAAATTACTAGAAATATACTGATTCCAGAAGAACAGTGTGACAGTGATATTTCTCTATACACACCGTCTGTGCCATCTGCATCTACTAACACAAGCCCATCAGTGCATTCATTACAAGTGAAATCATCTTCGGACTGTAGTGATTTTATTGCAGAAGACAGGAAAATAGAAACAGCCGAGACCTTATTGAGAACAATAAGTAAGATAGAAAAAAAGCCCCGTTCATATATTGGTGTGCCAAAAAATTGTTATTTCCTAATTGATATAATTAAAGACAAATTAGACATTCCCAAACATCATGTTTTGTTATGTTTAAATAAAATAAGAATAGATTGTACATTTAATATTTTAGTAGATGATTTTGGAACTAATGCGTCTAGTTTAAGTAAGGTATTTACAAAAAATGTGCCATTAATAGCTAGTGTTTTACGTCCCTTTATTGTGCCATTAGATAAAGATCTTATAAAAATTAATCTACCAATGGCATTCAGGCATAAATATCACAACGTAAGTTGCATTATAGACTGCCTTGAGATAGAGATACAAAAGCCATCTAAGGCCGTAAACCAAGCAATGACTTGGTCAGAATATAAGAAGGCCAACACTATAAAATATTTAATTTCATGTACTCCAAATGGGCTAGTTAATTATGTTTCACCCGGATTTAGTGGCAGAACAACTGACACGTGTGTGGTAGAATCATGTGATTTTATAAAATCTTTAAATAGTGGCATGTGTATCATGGCTGATAGGGGCTTTAAGCATATAGAACAATACCTTAAGAAATCAGGTATAACACTAGTAAGGCCTCCTAGTGTAGAAAAAGGAGCTCAAATGAGTAAAAGCGAGGCCAAAGAAACTAAACAAATTGCTAGTTTGCGCATACATGTAGAAAGAGTGATTCGGCGCCTTCGAGAATTTCACATGTTAAGACCACATGCCTGCCTTAATTTTAATTTTGTTAAGATACTGGATGATATAATTATTATTGCATGTGCATTGATAAATCTGCAAGATTCTTTAATAAAATAAAACTAAAACTTTCATGATTGTTTTTTTTATTATACACGTACATGAGCCAGCATTATTTATTAACTACCAGCAATATTTATTAACTACACTTCTATATAAGTACACATATTTACTCTACACTCTTATATAATAAAGGGTATATTTGATTTTTCCAGAAAACTATTAACTTATTATTAATTAAATTTTCAATATATTCCAAGTTAAATGGTATATTTATCAAAGTCACTTTTTTATTATTACCATAGTCTGGGTCTGCTACACAAAAAACACATGTCTTTTTCTGTGTTAAGTACATTTGTAGTTGCATTTGAGCAAAATACTTTTCTGTAGGTTCTCCATTTTTTACATAATTTATGTAAGTTTTGCTACTGCTGGGACATTTAATTTCAATAATACCATCTTGGAATATACCATCTGGAGATCCTGCGATTATAGGACATTTCTCACTTAACATAAGTCCACATTTATTTATCTTTTTTTTTAGTTTAATTTCCACTGTTTTCCTGACTTCATCTTCTAGGACTCTGCCTCGACTCATTGCTACCGTGTCGGGTATTTTTCCTCCCAAAATAAGTGATACAAGTGTGCCATCTGCTGTCTTACAACGACTTACTTCATATGCTCTAGAAGCAGTTATGCGGCCATATCTCAATTCATACCATAAATTACACTTGTGCTGTTCTCTTGTTTCTTCCTCAACATTATTTATTAAAGATTCAGTTAGACATATGTCTTTTAAAAAATCATCAACGCCTTTGTGTTTGTATTTGCGTATAAGATGATGCATCGAGATGGCATGTGTGTCACTTAAAATGAAATCATTTTGGTGCTTTAAAAATTCACAATCTTGAATTTTCCTCTTCCTTGCTTCGTCCAAAAACTCTGTTAGCACTGATATGTTTGCTGGTAATAATGAATTACCATTTGATAGCTCTTTTGCTGTCATAGATTTTAAGCTGGAACCAACTCTTGATAATTTGGATTTTTTCCAGTAGCATTCTACTGCGGTACAAGAAGGTTCTTCACTACGGCGATGAATCCACATCAGGCAGGCTATTGCATGTTTGCAGCCACCCTTTGATGCCACGCAGTCATGGCATTGAATGGAGATGATAATGTCCTCTTCTTCATCCACTACAAGTGTGCATCCATACAATTTTGCGTGTACTTTGTGTTCAGGACAAATCTTGCACTTGACAGTGCATAATTTATCGTCATGCTTTACCTGCACGTAGCTTATAGCGTCGTCACCGTACGAAGCTCTTGAAGACCTGAAATATAATTTGATATTAGCTTTTTCTTAATATTTTTTATTTGTTACCCTGGGTGCAAAGAAAAATTTTTTTTCTTATTCTTACTTTCGAAATAAGCAATTAAAAACCTTCCCTTTCACAAAGTTGCGATAGGCCTTAAGACACTACGACATAGTACCCTGATTAAAGAAAGGGATTTGAATGACTAAAAAGAGATTAAAAAAGATTTGATTTCATGAAAAACAAATGTTTTTTAATCTCTTTTTAGTCATTCAAATCCCTTTCTTTAATCAGGGTAGTGTCTTTCCATCATCTCTATATATTTACATTGTAATTGTAACCTCAAAATCAATTAATTTGCAATTGGTATACATTCCTTCAAATATTAATTGACTACGTGCTAAAATGAAATATAAGTGAAAATGATAATAAGCAGTATTTTAGTATTGTATATACTTACATAGAAGTTTTAACATTACGAAATTCCGATGAACAAAAGTCGGTGTTCGACGCGAAAAATTGGCCTAGCATAACAGCGTCAATTTTAGGTAAATTATTGCTGTTCGCTTTGCTAAATCCAGGTTCCATGGTAGTTTATGCTAGTATTATTCGATATAGGTAAAAATAACACACTCAATTTATCGAAAAATGATATTAATAGAATAAAAACGAAGTGACTTGTGCTGTTGTATGAAAAAGTTAACCAAGCGTCAAAACAATAATGGCGGCATACCACTATGTGACGTAATACGTTCTGATTGGCGTTCACAGCGGAGTAGCCAGGGGGGGTATTTATTTGATTTTAATTTGTAAAAATAACAATAATCATTAATTTTTATGTGGAATTATTTCGGTTTTCCCTGTTTAAATATTACAATTTACGTCTAGAAACATTCATCCATTGATTTCATTGTTAGTTGACACAAGCCTATTGGATTCAGGTCCGGGCATGTCGCAGGCCAGTCCATGCGATTGATACCAACGTCCTGAAAATAAGCATTTACAATTTAAGCTGTATGTGGTCTGGTGTTTGTCATGGATACGTTGTCATGTTCTAATATGTAATTGTCATTATAATATGAATGAAATTTTAAATTACATGTTTTATAAAATAATTACAATCTATATAATAACTCAGTTGTCAAATAAAAGCCCCCTTCCTCTCTCCTACTTTTGCTGTGCCCGACAGGGTCCACAATGATCATTTTTGTAAACCTACCACCTAAGTACACATGTGGAAGCAATAAATATATTGAGTATTGGATGAATATGGAATTTTCACCCGTATTAATTAAATATGGGCCAACGTGCTCATTAAGAATTTCTACCACATATCTTGCACTAGTTAGCGTACCATTTTCTATCAGCACTAATTCCGTGCGACTCTCTGTCGAGATTACAGCCCGAACCATAACAGTTCCACCGCCGAACGGCACTTTTTTCTCAAAACAAGCTGGAATAAAACGTTCCCCTGGCCATCAGTAGACTCCTCGCCGTCCCATCGTCCTATTATGTCCATACAACATTAATTTGGATTTTTCAGAAAACATTACTCTTGCCCATTCTTCGTCTCCCCATTGTGCGCGTTCGCGGGCGTAACGTAATCTTGCTACCTGATGTTCCCTTTCGAGTTTTGGTCAAATTAACTTCAAAGAACCGCCGCCTTACAGTCCGCTCGCTTACGTCGTCTCTACCGGTCTCCCGAAGTTGATTTGTTACTTCAACTGCCGTGAGGTGCCGATTGCGGAGCATGGTTGTAACAATACATTGATTCTCTCGAGCCGTAGTACACCTCAGTCTGCCGATTCTTGGTCGTCTTATGTTCTGCCCAGTTTCTCGGAAACGTTGGACGACTCCCTGCACTTTAGGAAGTGACACGCCTATTTTTCTTGTTGTACTGACTTCTGCCTTCTTCTAACATAGTGACGATACGTGTACATTCTTCTGGTGTTAGCGACATGATAGTTGAGACCGCTGCTCTTAACATTGCCCCTGCACCACACGAGTCAGCTGTTGCACCCCCTCCACGCACGGCTGCGCTTGCGCATTTTTAATAAAATGCGCAAGCGCAGCCGTGCGTAAATAATTAGGTATAGACGTTAATACGTCTATACCTAATTATTTTCGTGTTTACGTTTTAAATCGACCATTTACCGTTCTTCATCTACCATAATTTCTTATTATACTCCACTATTACTTTGACTTAACTTCACCACGACCTATCGTCGCGATCATGATAGTAATTCAATAATGATAGTGAAAGACTACTATGACCGCCTTTTATCATTTTGATTTGTTACTTTGAAAACAAAAGTGGGAAAACAAGCAAAAGTAAAACAACCGCGAATTGAATTTATTTGCAAATTCGAGGTGTTAATTTTTTTTTATGTTGTAGATCATTTAAGTTTTATTTCATACGATATTAAAATTCTCTGTAATATAAAGTTAGTTTCACGCATGTGCCATTAATAAATTGCAAGTTACAGGGATTTTCGTCATCGACCCGTATTGTTTGACCGCGAGTGTATTAATAAATTGGCGTGCAGTGCGCTGTAACGTTTTGTAAATTGGCCCTAATGAGAAATATGTGGTTTTCCTACAAAAATTACTACATGATTATTTGTTTGTTTTGTGTTTACTGCAAACAATTTCACACTGCGGAGGTATGGCCCAATAAAAACAGTCGGTATTAAAAAAAAATGAAAATGCATAAATTATGTGACGTCCAATAGAACATTCTATTGAATACACTATTGAAACAATTTATGTTGAGCACAGACTCTCATACCTACTAATTTACAATGCGGCAAACATCGCTCGCCTTGGCAAGCCACGAGAGAGCTACGACGTAGTCGTTACGTAGCATCTTGGGGCTACGCCGCGCCGTAGTAAATTTGCTACGCTACTGTTTTCTGGTACAGGTTTGAGATTGTTTAGGTCTTGAGTTGTTTGACCAAACTTTATGATGCAAACAGTGCTGTGGTCACTTGTAGGTAAATCCAAAGTTGTCGTTTTGATACTTCTTTCGAAAGACTAAAACATTTTCTAAAAATATCTGTACACTGTGTAAATACCTACCTTAAAACATTGTATTTGATAAACATGACATTTTAAGGAAAAAATAAATCACGATATTTTTTCGTAGAGTTTACGAAATCAATATGTTCAAAGCTGAACTGGTTGGCCCACGATTTAATTAGGATGTTTTCCAGAAACTCGTTTCATATTGAAAACACATTTTATAAACAAAAGAAAAACATTCAAAATGGCACATAATTATTTTTCGTATTACGTTTCCGGGGAATTGCTGGCATTCCTTTTCAAAGAGAAAAATCTACCGAGATAAAAAGGAAATTCCTCTAATTTCTTTTAAAAACACTTGAAGGTATTATTTACATTTTATTGAGGCAAGAATTTAAACAAATCGTACTCATTTATGAAGGGCCATCGACGTAATTGTTTGAAGGTTCCGTAATTAAAAGGAAAGCCTGAATTATTTGAACTGTTGATTGGTATCTTTTCAAAAAAGGTAGGCAGATAGGCACGTTAATACTGTGATTATGAGCGCCATCATTCGTAATCATATAATGCATAATAGTATGTTTAGAAAATGTATTCTAGAAGGGAATAAATGCCAGTGCAGGAGAATGCAATATACGGTAGGAGGGGTTCACATCGGTGTTAAGTCGACGATGAAGTACCTGAGACTCGTTCTCAACAGCCGGTGGAACTTCGTGGAGCATTTCCGACGTTTGGCTCCCAGACTGGAAAGAGCCGGGGCTGCCTTGAAGCAGCTCCTGCCCAATCTAAGGGGTCCAAACGCCTCCTGCCGGAGGCTCTACGCGGGGGTCGTGCTTTCCATGGCCCTTTACGGGGCACCGGTGTGGGCGCGTTCCTTGAGGCGGCGGCCAGCTCACCGGTTGAACGCGTCCCAAAGGGTCATGGCCACTCAGCTGGTCCGGGGATTCCGTACGGTCTCCGGTGAGGCGGCGAGCGTCCTTGCCGGATTACAACCATGGGATCTGGAGGCAAAGATCCTCGCGCACATATGAGAGTGGCGCGAGGAGACGAAACGCCGGGGCATAACGCCGCTGCCGCGAGAAATCACGGCACAGCGACAGAGCTCCCGCGGGATCTCAGGGCGGCATGGAGAGTGCGATTGTCGCCACCCAGCGCTGGGTACGCCACAATTGCGGCGATAAGTCCCCTCTTTGAGGAGTGGCTAGAGAGGCGCCACGGGGTCCTCACCTTCCACTTGACGCAGGTGCTCACCGGACACGGTGGCTTTGGGAGGTTCCTGTTTCGGATAAGGTGGGAGGAAACGCCCGTGTGTCACCATTGTGTGGATCGCCCGGAGGACACGGTGGAGGTCTGCCCAGCTTGGGCGAAGCACCGCCGTGTCCTCGTGCAGGCGATTGGCGGTGGCGATCTCTCGCATCCGGCCCTGGTCCAGGTCATGGTACGGAGCTAGAGGGCATGGGAGCCGTCACTTCCTTTTGCGAAGCAGTAATGCTCGCAAAGGAGGAGGCGGAACGCGTGACGGAGAGGCAAAATTCGCGCCATCACGCCCCTAGCCGCCGCAGGAGACGCCCTGGGCGTTGGGAATCCCAAGCCGATTCCCGGCCACCGTAGGCGTGGGCTTGCGGACAGCGAGCAATGGGTAGCTCGCCGTCCGATAAAGACCATGCCCGGGTCGACGGCGCATTTGTTCCATGCGCGCCTCAAAGAGATGTTAGCACCAATGACGGGGTCCGCTAGGGCCGAAGCCTGCCAGGGTTGCGGGAAAGTCCGATAGGATTACCGTGGCCCCTGCCACAGGCAACTGAAGAAACACGGGTGGGATTTAGTCAGTAAGAGTCTGACACGCCCTCCCGCTCCGCCCAGAGCGGAAGAAGTTATTTGATGATTTGCACCGACAGAAAAAAGGAGAATGCAATATATCCACTTGAAAAATAGGAGTTTATTAATACATTTAAGAGACGTTTAAACGTCAAAAATGTTTGGTAAAACAGTCACTTCATAACTTAACTGTAAGGAGTTTTTTTTTGATGTTAAGGAGAAAATATTTAAATCTTCCGATTTTCACCAAGATCTTTGCTTAGAGTTTTAGTGAAAATCGGAACATATCAGGGGGCAGGGTAGTGCCCCGCCAAGACGAGCCAAACACATTAAATCAGTGGCATTACCCTACCTTTTCTCGAAGCGTTTCGTCGTATTTTCAAAACATCATAACTTCGGCCTGGATAATGCTAAAGAGGTAAAATTTTCAGAATATTATGTTAGTTAGCAGACTTATAAAATGCACCTCGTTTCATTTGTCTAGCTTTTTTACTTTTTATTTTATTAATACTTTAAATACGTAAAATTTTTCACTCACTTACT
The DNA here is from genome assembly GCA_937001585.2 of Brachylomia viminalis. NCBI lineage: Eukaryota > Metazoa > Arthropoda > Insecta > Lepidoptera > Noctuidae > Brachylomia > Brachylomia viminalis. The sequence goes on along the minus strand of OW443294.2, from coordinate 23,342,246 downwards.
CGAAACCTGTAGGGCACCTCCCGAAGTCCTAGAAAGCTGCAATTTGATATGCAGCAGGCTAAAATTTGCACACAAACAAAAAAGAAGAAGAACTTTGTAATATTCACCCTCCAAACCCTTTAATGGGAGGTGCTAGTCTGTATTTCTTAGGGATAAAAGGTATACGTACTTCCAATTGTTATGTAAGCTAGATTAGTATGGTCATCAACAACGAAGAAGGAACTCTTTTTCGTTGGCTATGAAGAAAGTAACTGTGGGCGAAGCAGTAAGAGCAACCCTTTTTACCCGACTATGCTAGAAGTAAGGGTTATGATTTTAACATGTATGTGTAATATCAGTACAATATCATCACTGAAATAAAAATAAATAAAGCAACCCTAAAATATGAAAAAATATATGAAGTCCCACCAAATAAATTTCATGTAAAGTAGACAAGACCTAAATAAAGCTTTCACTGTTTATTTTTCATTTATTTATTTAGCGAAAAGCGAAAAGAAAGAACATGTTACGTTATTAGGATATTACATTTGTGCTCAATATTTGTGAATAATGACTCCGATGCTATGAAAATCCTGTGTTATAGGGGCCATCTATTCGTCCGTTTCTTTGACAAAATTTGGGACCTATAACGTGTAACAGCAGCAATATTGTGTGTCTTAAAAAGTTATTAGATCTAATGTACAGCCAAATACCTAATTCTACAAGGCCTAACTCTACAAACTTTACATCTTGTTTAAAATGTATGGCTTGGTCGTTACGTTGAACTATAGCATGTCACATTATTAAAAACCAGTGACTAACCATAAGACCATAGGAGTGTCTGTGCGACGGCCACAAAACGGCCAAGCCGTACATTTTGATCAAGATGTAAGTTTATAGTTTCTTAGGTCCGAATTAGTAAACTGATGACACTATGATCTTTAATGAGTTATCTTATCAAAGCTACACATGAATCCCGCCCACATTTTATGAATTTGATCCCTAAAACTTTGAAAAAGTAACGTAAATCATTCGATCACATAGCACACAACAACACATCACAACATCATTCGATCACAATCATGCGCAAGCGAACCAGCCGCAACAGTATCCTGAACGCTTTTGTTGAACGTTTCGACTGTCAATACGTGAACCGTTGCTGAATGGTTCACGTACTGAGTAATGTTAGGATATTATTTAATTTTGTTTTTAATTATATAAAAAAAAAATATATATTAATGTATGATTTTCAATTTAACTGTAATTCTTTAATTTGATTAATAACTTTTAATTTAGTTAAATTGTATGATCCAAAGTTGATTGAATTAAATAACAAAGAATAATAACAATAAAAACCTCGATAGGATGCCCGTGGTACTGTGCCAAAGACCTGTCAGTTTTAATCTAACCATGAGAAGATTAACAATATGAATACCTACTAGCAAAGTGAGGAACGTCTCGAAACACGTAAATAACCCTCAGTGTCAAACAGTAGGCACTTCTACCTTTAGTTAAAACAGGGTTGTCAGTTTATAAATAGAAGAGTCTGGTAAAAGATTAATAAAATATCGTAAGCATCCACAATAGTAGAAGCGGTAGGATGGCTTCTGGAGGTTGCACTTATTTATACATTTCTGTTAATATTGATTGCTAAATGCGAGGAAACACATCTGTTTCCTCGCATTTGCCACTCCACATTGTTGTACGGGCCGCAATAATAAAGTACCACTGGAACTATAATTTATCGTTTGGATATGTTGTATTTTATAATTTGTAAGCTGTCACAGGTGCCACAATTTTATTATAGTCCCGTTAATTTAAGAAATGGGACTCTTTGTTTGCCAGTTTCTGTGTTTCCCGATAGCAGTAATCTAGTAGTCTTGATGACTTGGGTGCAAATGGTATCTTTGTCTACATAATAAACATCTTAAATTTATTGACCGACGTCGCTCAGCCTAATCCGCTGGATTTAGAAACATGAGATATCACACAAGAGTTCATATTTATTGAAAGTGACAAAGGATTTTTGAAAAGTCATCCCTTAAAGGCCAAATAGGGCATGCAAGTTTGCATATAAATTAGTTATTTTTGGCGATGGGAAACCCCAACGGCCATACGGCTTGTATTAATAATAAACATTTTATTTCTCTTCTATAACTTGAAGCTTTTGTGTCTCGAGTGAAAAGGTGACTTACAGGCAAGCATCATTGCTTATTACCACTATTATTATTATCACCAGTTCACCACAGCTCTCAAAACGGTGAAGGAAAACATCGTTAGGAAACCGGCATGTCCTAGAACCTAAAACTCAAAGACATGTGACATCTAACAACCCGCACTGGGCCCGCATGGTGGATTATGGCCTTTTCCCTCTCACAGAGAGGTCTATGTCCCAGTGGAAACATTATAGGCTGATTTGAGAATATTTTTTTTTCAAAAGCCCCTGAATTTTTTTCCTAATCTGTATCAGCTATTGCCACGATAATATTTAAACGTGTAATATTATATAGTCGTAAGGTCCCATCTTAACGCCCCCTAATTTTCTCTGAGTCTTTCTTCTATTGCCTCAAAGACTCGAGAAAGTCTCAACGTGGGCGATAACGCCCACGAGGGGGCGTTATCGGCCACATTGAGAACCTATCGGCTAGATAGTCAAACGCGAACCTATCTTAAATATTAAGAAATTATCATTTTTATTAATGTAATCTATACGTAGTATTAAACAAAGTCGCTTGTCTTGTCTGTCTGTGTGACCGTTTAGATCTTCTAAACTTCCTACATAATAGATTTGAATGCAGTTTTCATCATTTTAAAGAGGATTTGTATCGTATTAGAAGAGGTATGCTTGAATATGAGGCTTTTGATAACGTTGGATGTGTTTGATACTTGTCTTTTTTTTATTATTTTTTTTATTTGTAATGTGCGTTTTGTTTGTGCAGAATAAACATTTTTTCTTTCTTTCTTTCTTCTTTCTATTTGTTCTAAAATTTTTATGTGTATAATACATTAATATATAACTTAGTTATAGCTCAGAAATCTCTACGTTTTATCATGCCCCCGTTGTCCCTGTTTCGCATTGGTGCAACGGCAACATATAGTTATTTATAAAATTATACGTTGATGCATTTTAAGTAGCATGAAATCAAACTCTTCCCTTTTTACTTTTAACTATGCCTCTGTCTATGCCTTCAAAAATTACAGAAGAGATGTTATGAACTTAGTATTAGATAACACTTACCGTGCCGAGTTCCCTTAAAGAAACTTAAAGAAAATGTAAGTAGGTCATAGCATTTGTATAGCGTCGAAGTTGCGTTCACGAGGAAACAGGCGGTTTTGTCTGTTATAATTATTCCTCATTCTTTGATCAGAGATGATCTGTATTTAAGTAAACATTTCGTTTTTGGTTAAACGTAATTTTGATATTATGATAGGTAGACTTTAAATATATTTTTTACCCATAGCGGTATTATCATGAGGCGATTGTACTAATAATGTTTCAATATTTAAAAATCCAGCAACCTGGGGTTTGTCATTGCGCTGCCAACCTTCAAGCCAATGAATACAATCTCATTTCCCTGTATCCACGATATCTTCACTTTTCAAACCAGCAGCTGCAAAAATTGTGTAGTAACTAAGTAGTTCTTCTTCACAAGAATATAATTAGTCTGGTCTGGCCTGATGGTCGTGTCGGGTGGACTGGTGTCTTTGGTCCCGTCACCTACATGATAAGTCATCCGGAGAACCAACATACAAACATTTTTTTTACCTATTATAATGTAAGATAAATAAAACACTGCTGTAGCAACCTTGTTAGTAGAAGGCAATAAATACATGTCTGTACCAACGTAAACGTCACAGGTTGTTGGTTAGGCGGGAAATTAATGAGCATTATAATGTCACGGGTATGAAAAGTGTTATTAATGAAATTTTGGTGAAATAGAATTGGAACTGAGCGCCGAGAACAGTGTTTTGTGGTGACTTTAAACAAGTCTGGCAGTGGATTGCGATATTGGAACTAAGGGGAGATATTTAAAATACAATAGTTATGTTTAACGTTTCTCTGATAGTGATTGACAGAACTTTTATCGAGAAGCTATCAAAGTGTGACCAAAAAACGAATTCAAACTTGTTGCGTTAACTATCTTTTACACTTAAATAAAAAAAACTGTACCTAAATGTTACTTACACATATTTTATTAATTAATTTTAAGAACTCCATTAAAAAATATTTGTGTTCCTACTACACGCTACATCCAAAAACATCAATGATAAAAGCAACAATCACAGTAGACCCTGTCTCAAATAGTAGTATAGGAATTATAGTCTAATTTTACCACAACATGTTGTAGGTTAGAGGACTATGGGTCAAGCAAACATTGTCCAGTAATTCCTAGATCACTTTAAGACATTTCACACTGAAACCCGCAAGTGACCAAACTTGAGTCTTGAGCGGGCAATTGTCCGTAACCGCAGGGTTCCGGACCGCAACCGCTTAGAGGCTCAAATAACTAGCAAGTGTTGAGGCTGCAAACCGCAATTGGTTATGGTGTAATGAACAGCACAGTTTGCAAGTAACACGCTCTGTATTAAGGTATTAATAAAATGTGACAGTAATGTGATTTAACATCTTACGTCAGAACGCTACAAGGATATTTTGGCACCTGAATGACAGTATCAGGGGGGCGTTGTTGGTAATTTGTGAAATTGTATTGACAAAACAAGATGGCGACGTTAGTTAGTGACTGACTTAGTGTTAACCCAAATTGTAACAAGGTCAAATCCCAAATTAAACAATTTCTTTTCATGTAAAACAAAGTGTTTTTTTTTAAACAAGATTTACATGGTCCCGTATAACAGAACATACACACACACCGGAAATGTTTTGAAGATTTTTTTTATGTTCATGTATTGAAATATTTTTATTTATACGGTACTAACGACCCAACATGTGTCGTCCAGTCCAAACAATAGTTCATACAAAAAATTATATAGAAAAAAAAAACAATTTTTCCCTAAGTTTTTCCCTAATTTTCTATTTTTCCGGGACACGTTTCAAGTTTTTCTTTACGTAAAAACCTGATTGGGACTATTACGAATATTAAAAAAAAAATTGCCAAATCGGTCCAGCCGGTGATGACTGTTGAGCTTACCAACGATTACATTCCATTTTTATTTTTAAAGATTAGTAAATAGTAATAATTAATGCTTGAAAAAACATGCATTCTCAGTTATAACGTGGCTAGTCACAAAAAAAAGTTAATGACCCACTGATAAAAGTTGCCAAGTATTGGTTGAATGTCGTACCATAAAACATGTTGAAACCGCTCTGTTGCGCAACAATCGTGCAACAAATACTAAAATTGAAACCACCCAAAGAATACACAATACTTTTCGTAGTCAAGTCACGTAGACAGCATTATTCTTCCCAGGGCGTATCGTTAAGGCGAAATTCTTAAATGTGTCGCACAAATGAGTCCTTTTGGAAGCACGTGACTGTTTATCATACGAAGTAATAATGTACCGAATATGGTTCTACCGAGCTATTCTGTAACAATCTCACCGTGATAACTTAGGTGAAGTGAGCTGGAAGTGAGTTGTCGATAGTGTCGATCCCTAGCATCAGGTGGAATGATAGCTCACTTCACCTAAGTTAACACGGTGAGATTGTTACAGTATCGACCGACTGTTCTAGTGTCGAATATTATCGCGAAAAATTATCTTCTGTATTTTTAACCCTTAATTGGCAGGGTACGTCCCAGGGACTCCATGTGAAACTTATTTTGTTCGTAACTCTTGTTTATGCGCGGAGACAGTGTTGTGCATTCGAGTAGCTTTCTTTAGTGCCGCGGTCTATGCAGTGGCTGAGGACGTGCGCGGGCGCTTCCCACAAAGGTACACAATCGACACTCGTGGAGTCCTTCGGTCTCCACCCTACACTGTACGCTAAAAAAAGGTGATTTTGTTTGGTTTTATAATTATTTTTATTATACTGTTATTTTTTATTTCAGATTACTTAAATGGCTTCGAATAGTCGTAATATTCGTTCTATCAGCGATTTGGATGAAAATGCGAGTTCAGTTGTCACAGAATGGACGGAAAATCTGTAGTTTGTCTAGTTCTATGAAAGTATGTGGGCAGTGTGTATATCGTACCAGGGATTGATTAGTAGCCTAGGGGTCGCCTTGCACGATTTATTGTGATTTTGTTATTTCAAGAGTTTATGCTCTATTTGTCAAGAAGACCATTATGCTTATCTAAAATAACTAAGTAATAGTAAGTGTTTAAAGGTGTAATTCTTTTTAAGACTCGTAATATTTAAGCAAACAAATGACAGGTACTCATTAAACCTTCAAATTCTATAAGTTAAAATTAAATTATTGGATACCTATTTTACCTCATAGTAATAAAACTTTTTGTTCTTTTATAATTTTGTGACTTTTTTTGAACTCTGAAATGTAGGAGTCCCTCGGACTCCAACCTGCGCTACACGTAAATTTTTTCCACCCTACAAATTATGGGTTAGTTAAAAAAATGGTTAAGTTTTCTGATAATATTCTCGTCTGGGAGGAATTAATCTCGACTTCGTTAACTCAGTGATTTTTCTGAAAAATGTATAGATAAAATTAAGATTGCTCATAGTATTATAAACCTGTGTGTATTATTAAAGATAAAGAAAAAGAAATAACGTTAATCTTGTATATTTTAATTTATGAAGCACTTTTTTGTAAATATTTCTTCTGAAATACATTAGTCTGTAAACTTATGTAATTCATCACCGGCTTTAGTAACTTCAATAAGCTATTTGAGTTTCATGCTTCGATAAACAATAGTAGGATAGTAGGATTTCCGATGAGCGCATCAAAAACAACCGGAAAAATAAAACCACAAATAATTTTGTGCTCTTATTATGCAATATAGTTTTTTCAGCCTGATTGTTTAGAATTTATGTTTTATTTTTCCATAAATATTTTTGTTCTTATTTCAAAACTACGTTTACTTTTCAATCGAAGTGGTAAGTACATTGCAAACGATAATAAACCTTATGTTTGGGTGTTAAAGTTTATTCACTTGGGCGATGTGTTTTTGTTCCTAATCATTAATCTAGTGCTATTGTTGATCAAAGGTTTCATGCAACGAATGTGTTGAGAAAATAACCCATTCATCCCACTTAACATTATTCCACTTTCATACAATTAAAAATTTAATAGCAGTCAAATACCAATGGTATTTGTTTCAGGTGTCTAAATAAACAGTACGAATATCTCCTTGCAAGAGAACGAGCACGTCTTTTAAATTCCTTTATTAGATTCCGAGCAGCGTTTCTTGTGTCGTCGCGTCCGATCTATTTACATGTTTTGAATGTACGAGTGTCGACGTGGGTGTTTTGTTTTCTGGGGGAATGAAATGATCTGCCTGTTTTAGAAATATATTATGTATTTTACTGAAGACCAACGTTGGGGATTGAAAGTTAGTGAGGCCGATCCTCATAAAACACGGTTTTTGAGTTGTGACCCCATTAAAAGTACTCACAAGTATAAATTTAATTGAGTTAGTTTGAAAACAGATGTGAAAGAACTTAGAAATAGAAGATGAGTGAAACACGCAGTGGCAAAAAAAAAACTTTTAATTGATTTTGTACGCAGACATGAGGCAATAAAACAACGTTTTACGCTGTACAATGCAGTAACTCTTCATCCGCTTTTCGTAGTAGTTATTAAAATTGTTTTCCGAACAGCACTTGCCTGCAGCCTGTGTTCTATACCTACTACTAAAAAAGCTTACAGTGCCCTGCGGATACAATACAATAATGCGCTTAGAACGATGTTGCGACTGGGTCGCCACTGTAGTGCGGCAAGTATGTTTGCGGAGGCGCGCATCGATTGCTTTTACGCTACTCTGCGCAAGCGGTGCGCGTCAATGTTGAGCAGAGTACGGGCTAGTCGCAACAGCGTTTTAAAGTTTTAAGTATGATAGCCAGTACACTTGATTGTCTGTACATGGGTCGATGTATTAATGCTTACATGAGTATTGATACATCGATTCGTGGGTCGGACAGGGGGCGAGTAGATTAAGATTGTTTTACTGACACTAGTTAAAAGTTATTATACTACTAACACACTGGATCCTAGTTATCTGAAATAAACGTTTATTATTATTATTATAACTAACTGTTTTATACAATACACCTGGATTTTTTTAAACATTCACTCAGAAATGTAAACAAAAACGCATCAGCTAGCAATGGTTAAATAGCTGTTAAAATGTCCGGCTATTTTGTCGACGAAATCACTTAATTTTAGATGGTTAAAAGAGTGCCAATGTCAACCAAGGTACATTTTACACGAGATTTTTATGGCAGGCTAATAACCGGGCTGACTACCTGATGAATGAATTTATATAACTTTCCGATGTATTTCCGACCTTGAAACAAAGTTGAAGTTTCTCATGTGCCTGTAATTTTACTATCATCCATACTCTGCGAAGCAGAATAAAAAAAAGCTGCCTGACTGCAAATATGAAAAAAGTTATATTTCCCATTAAAATGTTGTATTAGGCCTGTTACTTCTACCGCTGCCGCGAGAAATCACGGTACAGCGGACAGAGCTCCGGCGGGATCTCAAGGCGGCATGGAGAGTGCGATTGTCGCAACCCAGCGCTGGGCACGCCACAATTGCGGCGATAAGTCCCCTCTTTGAGGAGTGGCTAGAGAGGCGCCACGGCGTCCTCACCTTCCGCCTGACGCAGGTCCTCACCGGACACGGTTGTTTCGGGAGGTTCCTGTTCCGGATAAGGCGGGAGGAAACGCCCGGGTGTCACCATTGTGTGGATCGCCCGGAGGACACGGTGGAGCATACGGTGGAGGTCTGCCCGGCTTGGGCGGAGCACCGCCGTGTCCTCGTGGAGGCGATTGGCGGTGGCGATCTCTCGCGTCCGGCCTTGGTCCAGGCCATGGTACGGAGCGAGAGGGCTTGGGAAGCCGTCACCTCCTTCTGCGAAGCAGTAATGTTCGCGAAGGAGGAGGCGGAATGCGTGAGGGAGAGGCAAAGTTTGCGCCCTCACGCCCCTAGCCGCCGCAGGAGACGCCCTGGGCGTCGGGAATCGCAGGCCGATTCCCGGCCACCGTAGGCGCGGGCCTGCGAACGGCGAGCAATGGGCAGCTCGCCGTTCGATAAGGACCAGGCCCGGGTCGACGGCGCGTTGTGTTCCACGCGCGCCTCAAAGAGATGTCAGCACCAATGACGGGGTTTGCTAGGACCGATGCCTGCTAGGGTTGCGGAAAAGTCCAAGAGGGTTACCGTGGCCCCTGGCACAGGCAACTGAAGGAACACGGGTGGGTTTTAGTCAGTAAGAGTCTGATACGCCCTCCTGCTCTGCCCAGAGCGGGAGAAGTTATTTGATGATTTCCCACCTACAAAAAAAAAAAAAAAAAAAAAAGGCCTGTTACTTCTAATCAAAGTATTACTACTAAACAAAATAGCTATGGAAACCTGAGGGGCGTAGGAACCATATGGGCATGGTGGGCTGCTGCCCACCCAGAAATTTCCCTGGGTGGGCCATGGCCGCTTTGTTAAAGGGATTAAATTTTTTATTGTTTAAATACAAATTGGTGTAAGACCATTTTAGGGGCAAAAAGGTCGCTTTTCACGAAAAAGTCGACCTTTCTAGTCTAACCGGATTAGGTTACTCATCGATAATCCTCTAGACTGAACTTTCGATGATGTGTACCCAATGCACTTGTTTACTTCTGATTGGCAATGTCCTTTTAGGGTCTTATGTTTTTAATAGCCAATAGGACAACCAAAATTGATGATCCTATTGTCACTATTGTAAGTATCCCCTGTTTAATGAATCATCCAACTAACTTAAAAGCATGCATCGAGCGAGTTTACTTCAGTTTCATATTTTCAAGAGCACTGTTAGTTACAACAAAGTTACAACTTAAAAGTTCAGATTGTGTCTTGTGTTTTATATGTGAATATTGAACGAGAGTCAACTATTGTTATGTCGCGTACCTTCTTTAAAATTTTCTTATATTTTTTTTTGATTTGCTCGCGTGTTTTTCAGTTCCGTTCGCTTGTTTTTTCTCGATCAATCGCGTGTTTTTTCTTTTTTTCTTTCCTTTTTCTCGTTAACTCGCAAAACACCCAAAACAAAACAAAAATTGACAAGACTTTTTTTTGACAGATAACATGGATCGGCCACGATTCATCAAAGACTTTTTCTTGTCGAATGCACAACAAGCCAAAAGAAAACGGGTTGAGCCATTATAATCTAATTCTATTGAACCCGCATTGAATGAGTTTGTTTTTTTGCAACCTTTGAAAAAAAGGCGGATCGACGAGCTATCAGAAACCGAACTTATTGAAGATGAATTAAGGGCGGAAATACCGATCATACATTCAAATACGCGAATTCCAAAATTAACACCGTCTAAACTAAACGCGTTGCGCGAAGTTCCAAATCAATATCAGCCATCAAAATCATTTTCTTTTCCGGAACAAAAGGACGGGAGGAATCGCAATAGAAGTGCTCAGCATAGATGGTTTTCCGAATTCAAGTGGCTTCATTATGACGTTAAAACAGATGCTGTTTTGTGCCACACGTGTTTAAAAGCTTGCAGTATGGCCGGTGATAAATCTGATTGGCTTAAAGAGGCTGAGGTAGTTTTTATACTCAAAGGCTTTTCTAACTGGAAAGACGGTACCGTGCGTTTCGCGAAACATGAAACAAGCTCTTTTCATTCAAAATGTCACCATTTGATCGTTCAACGAGAAAGTGCTACGCCAATAAATGTTCAGTTGCAGAATTCGGTTCTTAACCACCAACCGGTATCTCGTGATTGTTTGCTTAGAATTGTCAGCTCATTAAGATATCTATGCTTGTCAGGAAATGCGATTCGCGGAGCAGATAATGACGGAGGCAATCTCATAGAGTTGCTAAAAGAGCGCGTGATAGATTTTCCTGAACTTAAGAACTTTGACAGACCGGTTGGTGCAGTTGGTAGCGACCCTGCCTTCTGAGCCGCTGGTCCCGGGTTCGATCCCCACACAAGTCAAGCATTTGTGTGCATGAACATGTCTGTTTAACCTGTGTCTGGGTGTGTATATGTATATTAGTATGTATATCAATCATCAGGTTACCGTAGTACAGGTTCTACCTAGTTCGGGACCTGAACACCTTGTGTGCATGTTGACTATATAAATAAACAAAAAACTGGTTAGCAAAACGTGACAGTTATACAAGCACCACAAATCCAGAACGAACTAATTGAGATAATGGCTCACGAAGTGCAAAAGGTGCTTGTGCAAAAAGTCAAATCATCACCATGGTATTCGGTGATAGTGGATGGAACAACAGACGTCTCCAGCTATGAACAAATATCCATGTGTGCGAGATTCACTGCACCGCAGTCTTTGCATCCAGAAGAATTGTTTTTGGGTATGTATATTTCTTTTTGCTAATATTTACTGTTATGCAATTCAGTTTTTAAAATATATATTTTTTCTATTTTCCAGGTATGTATACCACAGACGACGGTTGTGCCAAAACGATCACGGCTGCTATCAAATACATTCTCATGCGCCTAGGACTACCTCTAGATGACTTAAGAGGCCACTGCTTCGATGGAGCACGTACCACGGCTGGACGTCACAATGGCGTGCAGAAGTTGTTGAAGGACGACCAACCAAAATCAATCTACATCCATTGCGCCAACCATTCACTGGATCTTGTCCTCCAAGAAACAGCTAAACTACAAAGCGGGGTATGCGATGCTATGTGCTCAGTTAAAGATGTTTCGAATACCATTTTAGAATCGGCAAAAAAATGAAAATGTACGATAAAGTCCTCAGATGATGATTTGCCGGTTGATAAACCGACTCGACGTTTTATGTCCTACGCGATGGTGCACACGTGTGCAATCTTTGAGAAGATTCAAAGATAATTATTTACGAGTGCAGGAAACATTCGTTCAGCTCAAAAACTGCGAAACTGTAAAGCCGGATAAAATAGCTCAAATCCGCGGGTGGTCGCTGAAGCTTGAGCAGTCTGAGACCCTTTTTTTCTCAATGTCAGCATTCAAATATTTGTTCCCTGCGAACAACTTGCGCGAGCGCTACAACCTCCTGGTCTAACAGCTACAGGTGCAAAACAAGCTGTTGACTTTCTTCGAGATTGCAATTGTTGCGCACAGACACTAAGTTTGACCGTTTATTTGAAAAAAACACTTGAAGAATCGAACGACTTTGACTTGATCCCTTTCAAGGAACCCCGCGTGAGACAACCGAATAAACGTTACGAGCATAGTTCAAAATCAGCTCCACCGGTGCGACTTTCAGCCAAAGATTCGTTAAGAAAAACCTATTTCGAAATTTTTGATTTGCAAATATCGGAATTGAGTGAAAGGTTCGACCAAAGTGGTTTATCTACTCTAGTGTCACTCGAAACTTTACTGCTAAACGCGACTAAAGGTTTAGTTGACGACGAAGCAAAGCTTGCGGAAGAACTTTGTGTCTTTGCTGAAGATTTCAATATTAGCAAATTGCATGCTCAACTTTTTCTGCTCCAAAGTATGTCTGACATTGGGAGCTCCAACTGTTCCGAATTGAGCGATAAATTCGCGAAGCTACCAACGACAACTAGGGATATGTTGGTTGAAGTAATTTTACTGATAATTTTGATCCTAACCGTACCTGCGTCCGCCGCGACTTCAGAACGATCTTTTAGTGCTTTACGAAGGTTGAAAAGTTATTTAAGAAATTCGATGTCCCAAAAGCGCCTCATACACCTTTTGCTAAAAATATTACATGTACATAAAGAACTCACAGCTGCTTTAGATTTGCATGTTATATTGAAAGAATTTGTAGCATGGTCAGAAAAACGTAAATCCGTGTTTGGCAAAGTTCTGTAATAGGTAATCTAGGTTTAAAGTTTAAAAAAGTTGAATTATAATTTAAGACTTTTGTATTGTAATTTTAGCAAGCAGTAAAGCGAAGAAGTTTGAAAAAACTGAAAATGTAAATGGATAAATTGTGTAAATAAAATTGAATTATAAAAAATTTAAATTTTGAAAAAAATATTTAGAACCAACAAAAACTGTTGAGTATAACAGTAATAAGAAATCACAAACATGTTTCATACAAAATTATTATCATCGAAAAGTTAGGGGGGGGGGGGGGGTAAAGATTTCAAACCTGCCCACCCAGCAAAAATTTCGTTCCTACGCCCCTAAAATTAATGGTTTCCGAAACCATTAATTTTGAAGTTTTAGAGAATAATGATCGTTTTGAATTTTCGAAAACACAAAACATGCATTTTCGCTTAGGCTTTATAAGGTGCTTAATTGTTGCAAAGGAGTCACCTGACAGACCTGACCTATAATATCCTGGACGAATTTGTGGAATTACAATTCACCCTATATATTAAATCTGATATTCCCAAGACGTAAACCTGATGACTATTCAAAGCGACGCGGAAATAAACCTCTTTACATACAATCATGTTTGTGTTGAACAAGGAGTTCTCGTCAAATCCCTCGTCAAAACTCTGATAATGTGTCAGCAAACCATTATCTTTGCTTTAAGGAACTATAGAACCTCCTTCGAAACATTGGAAGGTAAACTTTGTGACGTAGAATTATGGTTTAATTTCGTTATTTGTGTGGTATTACGGTATGTAGGTAGTTGGTTTCGAATGTCTTGTCAAGTTTCGTCAGGGAGCGAATAATAAAAATGTGAAGACAATACCTTTGGTTTGTTTTTTTTTGACGCGACACGTGTGTCTAAAATACAAAACAATACATAAGTAAGTATCGTCTTGATTGTTATCTTCTGGTGTTAAGTTAGAAAAAAATACTGTCAGTTAGTTGTTATGAAAGTACCGAAATATACCACTGTTCAAAACGCTCTTCACTAGTTTTTTTTTTAAATAAAGGACTCAAATATAACACAAATTCAAAGTACGTAGTAACTCTTTCTTCAAGCCTTCAATCAGTCCTTGCATTCTAAGCCCTTACATTTACAGTAAAAACAGCTTAACTTAGTAAATATAAAGAGTCTCAATTCCACTTCGCACTCGTATATATTTATTTAGTAGTCAAGTGAAGTGTGCATTTGAATGCATAAACGGTGGTGCCCTCTTGAGAGGGTACATAGATATTGGCTCTTCTGTTGCAAAGTGCATTTCTTACGGGCTGGTATTTTATTTACATTGGATATTTAATATTCTAAGCGCATCTCGCATTAGTAATTGTCCTTCGATTCGTACTTTTCCCTCGTAAAAATCAAGTTGAGCTATTCTCAGCATGTTGATCCGAGCATTTCTCGTAGAAAAGACACGTAACATGCATTAGTTTACATGCGACATGCAAAGAGTGGTCGGAACCAATCGACACGAATACATGGCATCATGTCGACCGTTGGACCAACGTTAAACAGTTGTTGTGTCAATTGCGGAACAAAATAATAAATATTTGATTAGCAAAATGTGTTACGAGTTCTTAAGCATCTTAAAAGATATGACGATCGCTACAACAAGAAACACACGAAGAAAACTTAACGCCTCCGCCAAAGTTGTCAACTATCAAAGGACATTTGAGTAGCGTGCATAAATTACTCAAACTGCCAGATCATTATTAAACTAACTGAGAAAAATACAAAAAAAGCAACGACCGATATAGTTCCCATATTCACAGTAATTAAAATAATATTATAATACTTTACAAAATAAATACTCATGTCATTGTATATATAAAATTCATCAAACATTATCTTTGAGGACCATGTAGATTGGTGTCTGAAATGGTATTTTGAGGAAAAAACCACACTGATTGAGAGGACCTGTGCCGTCAGTGCACGCATTTGTCAGTATCCGTGCAGCTCAACGGAGCTCAATGATTCGACGAACAATACCAAAGAAGGACATTTGGGTAGGCCGCTTAAACTACTCAAACTGCCAGAACATGATTAAAACTGGAACAATGACCCACATAGTCCTCACATTTACAATAATTAAAATAAGATAATACTTTATACAGTAAATATTCTTGTCATTGTATATGTATAGACGTATATATTATAGCAAAGAATAAAAGTAAAATAGGTATTTAGTAAAAAATCAACATTCCCTGTGTAAATTTATTGAAGCAGCTCAATCCCAAGCCTTTTTGTCCTCAATATAGTCTTTACAGTATAACAGGTTTTCTGGCATAGTTTCCTCTTTAAGATTAGAATTTATTAAGGCTTAGTTCTTGAATGTGGCTAGGAATTTTATTATAAAAACGTATACATTGGCATCTAAACGAGCCACATATTTTCCATTATTATTCATTTTTCTTGAGCCTGGTTGTAGGAACAACAAATTTGTGTTTGTTCCTAGTATTTATATTATGGATATCAGTGTATTTTTTAAACAGATTAATATTTTTATGTGCATACAAAAGATTTTCATAAATAGGTATACTGAGAAGGCACAGTCATTATATTAATCTCTTTCAAGTTGCCTCTGAGGGAGTGTCTAGCTCTTAATTTATAAATTGAACAAATTACCCTTTTATAGTAAAAAAAAATATCTGAATATCGGCGACATTTCCACACATCAGAATACCGTATGACATTACACTATGAAAATAACTAAAGAATACTAAACGGACCGTCTCTAAATCAGTTAAATCACGATTTTTCTAACGGTGTATGCTGCAGAGCTAAGCTTTTTTGACAATTTATCTATATGGGGGCTCCATTGAAGCTTGGCATCCACAGTTAGGCCTAAGAATACTGTGGTATTTTCGGGTTTCAACCCTTCACCCTTAAAGATTTAAAGATTGTTGACTCCTCAACCAGCAACCAGATCGAATCAAATCAAATCATTTATTTCCTTGCAAACATGGATATAGTATACGTAGGTGTTTTTTTATAATAAAGTCAAGTCAAGTGTACTAGGAGGGCTTAACTCTGGTTGAGGGCAAGAAGGGTCAATCGTGGTGCAACCGCAACAAACGCGGTACCGCTCCATGAAGCGAGAATTTTCGAGCTGCAGTGCTCACCTTGCTCCTGCATGGTTGGATCGACACACATCGAGAGAGAACGAGCCAAGATCCAATCAGTCCCGAAGGAAGGACGATGCAGTCGAGTATATAGGCTGCAGTTGTGTATAGATGTTACACAGTAGCATGATCAAAATGAAACTGCCATGTGTGGTGTGATAATAAGTTTTTGAGGTTTATACTTGCTCTGATGTATTTGTAGAGTCATCAGTTTACTTATAATAATATCAGTGGCAGTTACTCTGTTTTTATTTAATTACTTAATTTATGTGTAGATAGTCAATAATAATTTAATAATAATAAAAACGTTTACAAAAGTGTACATTTAGCCAAACAGTAGTAAATATCCCATACAATTCTAATGGCCTATTAATAAACTAAATCTAAACTATTTCTAATACTGGTGCAATTAATAATGGTTCGGAATTAGTTTAAATTAGCGACCCACCCGATCTAGGTTTATTCAAACCTGTGTTTCAGGCCATCACTTTACATTACAATTAAAATGGACATGAAAATTAGAAGTAAAACTAATATAAAAATAATCGAATTAAGAACTACGAGAAAAAGCATATTGATAGTGGTACATTATTACCTAAAAGTATCATCAAGACAACATTTCTAGAAGTTTTTCTGTGTCTGTGTAATTGAGCGTCGCTAAATATTCTGATAACATTATACTACATTTTTTATAGCTTACACTATAGAGGCTTAGTACCTTGTTGAGCCTATTATACAGGAAATCAATTATGGACAGGAAATTTATCAATGTAAACAAACAATAATAATTATGTCTTTAATTTGACGCGACAGTGACAAATCAGCATTCCGTTGTAACAAATACTAAGAAGAACTTATTTTAATATGAATAATAAAATAATAATGGAGTTACGAAATGATGATGATATTGATAAATGTTCAAGAAAAACGTATATAATGCTGCTCAAAACATGTTATTGACTTCAAATCATTTTTAAACATGGTCAAAAGTGCATTAACGTTTGCGTCAAAAAAGTGGAAGTGGAGTGGAGTGGTGGTTATGTGGAATGGATTACTTCGCGGGACGCATAGTGGTAACATTTTTGTCCCCAGACTCATGATTTACGATCCACTTGTAGTGAGAATACAATAATCTGGATAATGTCACCGTTTTATAAGCGACATAGGAGACGAGCGACAATAACGAATGCGTCATCTACGACTGTAAACGCGATAATTGCCTTACTGCATCTTTTTTTTAAAGATTCAAGCCAACCCGGCTTGAGCTAGCGTGGTAATCCCATGCCTTCTCTTTATGAGAAGAGGCTTTTGGCCTGCAGTGAGACAGTACTAGGCCGGTAGTATTACACACCTCAAAAGTGTCTAGGGATTAAATACGTTTTCTCTAGTTACCCAAAAATCTGGTTTTTTAATTATAGTTTTTGTAACACTAACGGATACTTTTTTAGTAAATTTCGTCATTTGAAAATAGTTTTTGAATTTCTGTCAAAAGTTGAAAAAAAAAACCTGTCAAATCGTATTCCATTATAATCCTGCAACAGATATGAGGCCAAATCAGTAAAATGTCTGCTATACTTCTGAGTGCAATCAAAACAAAAAAACGTTATTATGGAGAGAAGACGTCATTTGAACCGAGAAGAAATGATCAGAGCCGTGGGAATGTTGGAAGCTAGTTCTCGTCAACGTGCTGTGGCAACCGCTTTGGGCACTACGCAGAGTGTTATAAGTCGACTTTGGACACGTTACCACATCACTGGCTGCGTGGCCAAGCGGCATAGAGGATGAATTATCATCACCACACGCAGTCCAGATCGTTATATACAAATGACTGCGCGACGAAATCGTTTATTGACCGCGATTATGTTGGTTACGAGGCTTCATAACTCTTCATAGATGTTAATAAGCGATCAAACCATAAGGAATCGCTTGCATGAAGTGAATCATGGCCTGCGAAAATGCCAGACTTGTATCCCATCGCGCATGGGATATGCTTCAAAGAAGAGCTCTGCCAAATATGGAGGCCGTACACACATCAGAAAATCTTTTTCGCCTGTTACAATGGACGTAGGCGGTCATTCCGCAACGTGATTTGGATGAACTCATTTTGAGTAGCCGAATCGCTGCGATTGTTTGCGCTGCGATTGAAAGGAGATAGCTAAATGACTGCTCCAAGCATCTATAGTAAACTCACATTAGCTCGTAATATTTAAGTATTCATTCATGAATTTTTTAGCATTTAATAATTTCCTAGAACTTTTGTGAACTGTTAAACATAAAAAAGTATCTTAGTTGATTTTTTTGATTGACATGACAGGTTCATGGGGAAATAATACAGTACTGCAACCTAGGGAGGGGCCAAATCGATTTTCCAGAATGTCAAATTGAAACTGTAGATACATACATAAATATACATACCGGTCAAAATCATGACCCTCCTTTTTTCTTCGCCGTAGTCGGGTAAAAAATTGTATTAGTTTTTGTCGACCAATAATTAATACTCAAAACTCAATTATTTATTGCATTCCATATGTATTACATAGATGGTATAAAAGAGTTAAAGATCAATATGGACCCTGTCGGGCAAAGCGAAATTAGGAGAGAGGAAGAGGGCTAAGCAGCAATTCAAGCAATTCAATATTTTTATAAATGATTAATAAATATTTAAAAAATATATATATAATAATAATAATAATTTATTTATTTCAGACCATTGATCCATATAGTGTTAGTAAAATCTTAACGTATTGTTAGTACATATAAAGCTTAAATTAATTGGCGACATGTACGCCAGTACGCACATGCCTAGCTGCCCAGTGCCTAATGAAAGGCCCATCAATTTTGTCCGCCAGTGTAGCCAGTATGTTGTTGGGGCTACCCCTGAATCGCTTCAGCATACTCGCACATCGCTTGCGCATAACGGCATAAAAATCATCTAACCTCGCTTCAGCGAACATGCCAGACGCGCTACAAAACCGAGGTAGCCCCAACAATATCCTCAACGCATTGTTATACTGAACGCGCAGAGCGTTGTAAGCCTTCTGCGTATACCTTACCCACAGGCTGCACGTGTAAAACGATTGACAAAACGCTATATACAACGTGTTGTTTTGCATCCTCGTCAAATTTCAGGAGGCTGTTATGAAAGACATAAATAATCAAATAAAATTACGATCCTGCTCAATAATTAATACATACTTGTTTTTTTAGGTATTTAAGTTTGACCGTATTTCAGAATACTCCACTTTCAAAGAACAAAATCGCCCCGTCGCGTATGCGGTAGGCAGTGTCGTACGACTATGTCGCTGTGTGCATGCGTTACAGTTACAGCGCAGTTACAGGGCGGTATCACACGGACCCTACACATGTCGATATCCGAAAAATACAAAAAATTAAAATAAATACCTACTTATTTTATTATTGATTCGTGTCGAGAATCATTAGCATAGTTAGGTACCTCCTCGAATTTGACGAGGATGCAAAACAACACCTTGTATATTATAATATAATAATAATAATTTTCGCTGTTTTTACACCCACCTGTGTTTTACAAATAAAAAACTTTGACTTTGTGTTATACGCGTTAACAGCGAAAATACAGACTACTAATATTTTTATCTTGTTATCACATTGTAATGTCAGGATTAACTAAGGTGAAAAATCCAGCAAAAGAAAAATTGTGAAAAGTCTTTATTATGCTAAAGCAGCGAGTACTTGTCGATCACACATTTTAAAAGAGTAACGGTGGAGTTTCTTGCCCATTCTTCTCCATACGAAACTACCTTTTGGAAGGGGCGACTAGAATCAATTCTATTTACATTTAAATGTTGACGTTCAAAAGTGCCCTTTATGTGCCTATTTGAAATAAATGCTTTGACTTTGACTTTGATCTACACATACGAAAACATTTTACTTAATCGATCTTTAGAGACATTTCTATTTAATTTCAATAGGGTAATTTTTTTTCATATGTATAAGTTATTTTTTGCGTCATGTTTACCTACTAAAAATAAACGCATTTTCTTTCCTATAAAATACCTTGATCTCTAGACACTTTTATTATTTGTTTTATTCAGTTTTAAGCAAGATTGTACATATTTTACCATGCCATGGTATTTCTTGGTCCGGAGATTTAAAATACGAGTATGATCCAGATTTTTTTTTAAATCAGGAAAGGCTAATACGTTTTTATTTTCAAACCATTTTTCTCAGTGAAATGTGTTTTAGATAAGCATTTGTTTGACTATGCTTAGTTTTACATAAAACGTTACGAATATTGTTCTTGGATTTGTCTACCACATAAAAACTACGAGCTACAAACAAACATTTTTGTTGACTGCAACAGAAATGTAATCACAATGAAAGCAAATGAAAATTTCAGTAATGTAGACTTTCAATATTCTGGTGCAAAAACCATAGAACGTCAACGAGGCGAATGGGCGAATGATTGAAAAAATAATGAAGTTTGTAGTTGGCGCGTCGGTACACGAAGGAACAATTGTATGAAATGAGCAACCTCTTTGTGTTGTGTCAACGTTTGGTTTGTAACAAAAGAAGACGAGTATTCAAAACAACGGATGCTTTTTAAGCCACACGTTGTGTTTGTGCAGCTCTTTGACATTGGTTGTCTCAGTGAAATATTATGTAATAGCTTCTGCCCGCGACCCGCTTAGAAGTCAACTAAATCATAAAATATTTATCCGATGGCCCTCGTTCATAGTGTAGCATTCTATCAGTGAAATAATAGGGTATATGCATGAAATTATTTTATATTTTTAATTCATTGTTACACCGTTTTAACATAGTAAAAAATATTAATACTGTTTAAAAATGCTTTGATTAGGTTTAAAAAAATATTTAAAATAGAGAATAATTTTGAGCTGTTTAAACGCCGCCATTTTCGCGCGCTCTGTTGATGACGTCAAATACTATGTCCAGTCCATGGTTTACTACAGGTTTTCTCGTTGTTAACTTATTTCACCGTGAAAAATGCTCAAAAGCCAGTTTATAAGTATTGTATTGTGCCTGAATGAAGAAACACTATCAGAAATACACCTGATAAAGTGTTTTATCCAGTCCCGATGGGTAGAAATGCACCTCATTCCAGTCCCGATAGGTGCATAAATACGTAAGGAATGTGTAAGGTTATCAAAAGAGATGAAATATCTGCAATAACTTGTTTCCATTGTTGTGAATAAACAATTATAGGTTATGTTTACGCCTCATCATATTTAGTATTGTATTTATTGCTAAAATAACGTACATGATGTGTTATTATAGAATAAATACATTGCAGCTTTCACTCCTTACACTTTAGCGGACGCAAAATTTGGATTTGAAAGAAAATAAGACGACGTCATGAATGGTTCTATTATCAGCAGGCTACCCAATTGTGCTTTTACAAAATCACTTCGGTAATTCGCTTAAATGATTTCTAATCTCACTAGTATGCTTAAATTACACTTAAACAATAAATGAATTCACAAGTCACACGTTATTACTATGTTTTCTAATCAAAAGTCTGCAACGCAATACAAATGTAAACAATACGAATTTGTTGACATAGTATTTGACGTCACGTTTCGTTTTAACCAATGGTGTTGCGTTATACAAATTTGATTTTCCCTCGTTTAATTTGCACTTTTGTTTATTAATTTGAAGTAATTAAAAATACATTAATTTCTAAAATAATGATTCAGTTCATATGTCGGGCCAATAAACATTCGGAATAAAAATATTTAAACCAAATTTAAATAACATGCATATTCCCTATTGTAGTAATCGGTTCAGTACTTCCAGAGATTAGCTCTTACAAGCAATCTATTTTACTTAAGTAATTATAACCTTTGTTCTCAGTATCGCCTTTAGCTACCTTCCTTTAGTACTGTACAGCAGACTTCGTTTCTTATGATTTTTTTTTACCTAATAGCGGACCCGACTGTTGTAGCCCTGTCTTAATTTCAATAATTCATACCAAAAAGAGCGATCTGTTTTCCTGAATTTGAAGATTTTACAAAATTTCTTTCCTTAATAACCAGATTTGGACTATTACGAACTATTCAAAACAAAAAGTTGCCAACTCGGTTCAGGCGATCTCAAGTGATGCATGCACTTACCAACGATTTCATTAATGGTATTTCCAGATCCAGATGCTGTCATTAATTTGAGAACACTACAAGTTCCTGGTAATAAACTAAATTGTTAATTTTATTAATGATGATAATATCGTAAAAACTAGGACATCAAATTGTTTTTTTTTAGTACCTACTTAACACATTGTTTGGTACATGTTTTTACCTATAGACAGGGCCTCAGGCCTCTGAGAGCAGTGGTGGTCCATCGGTAACTGCCGCGACTTACGAGTTGTAGGTCGTAGGTTCAAACTCAAAACAGGTTTTTTACTTTGTGTCAATTATTTCATCACCACTGCATCGGTGAAGCAAAACATCGTGAGGAAACCGGCATGTCCTAGAACCAAAAAATCGAAGACATGTGACATCTACCAACCCGCACTGTGCCCGCGTGGTGGATTATGGCCCATTCACTCTCACTGAGAGCGAGGCCGTATCCCAGCGGTAGGAACATAATAGACTGATTATGAGGGCCTCTGGAGATCTACCACCCCCTCATATAGCAGCAGCCTCATATGCCTCATAAGCCTCATATAGGTCAGCAATATGGTTTCACCAAAGGACGTTGTACGACTGACGCCGGTGTCACTTTATTAAAACACATATTTACAGCGTGGGAGGAGGCCCAAGATGCCATAGGGATCTTTTGTGACCTCTCCAAGGCATTTGACTGCGTTGATCACGAAACCTTGCTCTTAAAACTTGAGCATTACGGACTAGGTAAACTCGCGCTTAGTTTAGTACAATCTTATTTAAATGATAGACAACAAAAAGTGCAAATAAATGGTGTCAATTCACCTCATTTAAAAGTACAAATGGGTGTTCCACAAGGATCGATATTAGGTCCCTTCCTCTTTTTAGTATATATTAATGATCTACCCCATTTATTTAAAAACCAACCACAAATGGTGTTATTTGCTGACGATACTTCTTTAATCTTTAAGATAAATAGACGTGCATCAAATCTTGACGACGTAAATAATGCCCTACTGCAGGTACATAATTGGTTCACTGCTAATAATTTAGTATTAAATGGGAAAAAAACGAAATGCATAAGATTTGCTTTACCAAATGTTAAAAGTAGTGATTGTGACATAGTATTGAATAACGAGAAACTAGAATTTGTCGATGAAACTGTTTTCCTGGGGATAACGCTCGACTCAAGGCTGCAATGGGGTCCTCATTTGACATCTCTTGCAGGACGGCTAAGTTCAGCAGCTTATGCTGTAAGGAAAATCCGTCAATTTACTAATGTAGATACCGCGAGGCTAGTCTATTTCAGCTATTTTCATAGTATCATGTCTTACGGTATTTTATTATGGGGACGGGCTGCCGATATTGAGTCTATTTTTATTCTGCAGAAAAGAGCTATCAGAGCAATATACAGCCTACGCAGGCGCGATTCTCTAAGGGAACTGTTTAAAGACATTAACATCATGACAGTACCTTGTCAATATATTTATGAAAACATCATGTACGTAAGGAAAAATTTAAATATTTTCAGTAAAAGAGGTGAAAGACACAACTATAGGACTAGAAATAGGGACCAATTAGTTCAACCAGGTTTCAGACTGGCTAAAGTAGACTCATCCTTCATGGGGTACTGTTTAAAATGTTACAATAAAATACCTCCCCACATACTCCAACTGAATGAAACGAAATTTAAATCTTGTATAAAACGCACACTATACAGCCAAGCATATTATAAGTTGGGGGATTATATCGCTGACAAAAATGCTTGGCTCAGGGCTGGTCCTGCTCCACAAGGGCGCGTAAACTAATTAATTAGCATTCGAAAATAATGTTGGAGCTGATGAAGATTGTACAACCTATCTTTGCATTGTATAAATTCAATCTCTTAGTATTGTATAATTGCATAGCACATGTGTGAGCACTATGTACCTACTATAAAGCTTACTGGGTTCGTCTTTCATTGACTTGAATGTGCCCTGGCGGCTGAGAGTATGTCATGCTCACTCAAATGTGTCGCTGGTGGTGGCGTGTGTATTGGATCATTGAGTTCCCTTCAAAATGGTTGAGCTGAATGGTGCTGATCCATACGTCATGTTCGTGAACGGGCGCCGTCAGTAGGCACTGGTCATTTCTTAGCTGCCACGGCTTATTTTAATTCCATAATTGTTTTTATCTTTTTATTACGGACGCTTTTAACGTGCACGTGTTTCTACATCGTTCTCACATGTATAATTACAACATGAATGATGTAACCACTTTTTTGTAACAATATTTTGATTTAAAAGAGTGTCCATGGAGTTTCTTGCCCGTTCTTCTCCATAGGTACCTACTACGCTTTGGAATGGGCAACTAGCTTCATCTTTCTGACTGACCGACCCCTTGACAATTCAAAAGTGCCTGTAATTGGTTTATTTGAAATAAATGCTTTGAGTTTGAGTTTGAGTTTGAGCAGTATTATTTTACCCTATATTTGGCCCCGTGGTCACATAAGGTGTTTCTAAGATCCTCGTTTTTGTAAATAAAAAGTACATACTTCCCTTTGTGCAAGCAAGAATGAATTAAACACAGTTGTTTAGCTAACCCTTTGTCGGTGCAGTTCAAAACTTTGACCAATAGTTAGTTAATTTGTATTTACTACCGTACAAAGTCTATTAACTGTTGGTCAAAGTTCTGTTTATGACACAAACGTAGCAGCTAACTGTTTCGGTTTAAATCTAAAAGCTAAGTTACGGTAAATGGTAGTTGGAACAATAACTGTGTCTTCAATGCATCATCATGCAGTATCATGCTGAGATAGGAGCCTTTTTGGCCTCACACAGGTCTTCTCTTTATTCTTTTTTTTTATTGTTTTCATGATTTTGTTATATTTAATGTTCTTTTTTATTTTATTATTATTTGTATTTCCTGTGCGTGTTCCAAATAAAAAAAAAAATATTTCTTTATTTCTTTCAATGTATTGTAAATGCCGCAACAGATTTGTTTAGGACAATGGGCGAATAATAAAATTATGGAATAGATTATCCCAATCAATAAAAAAAAAATGCGCGAGCATCATCGTACACGTCATAGAAGTGAAACGACTTATAAAATAAAGAATAAGAGCGGTTTAGTTTGAGACGCAGAGACAGAGTTATATCTTTCTTCTCTCTCATAGGTAACGATATGTGACCAAACATGACGTGTCTTTGAAATTTTACCCTCGATTGTCGTCCAATTATTGAATTGCCTCTAAGAAGTTCCGCTTCAATAATGTATTTGTCATTGCAAAGGTTATAGGTATCAATGTTTACCAGGGCGTCTGGTTCCACCCTAGTAGCATTTTTGGTTGGCTACGATTGGCCAACGGTAGGCACATGGATGGAATATGGTTCGTTAAATCACCCACATGGAACTTACATTGGCCCAACGATGATTAATATCGTTATTATGCCGAACTGATTACCAACAGTGGGCCTTCATGCATTTTTGCTACCGTTGGCTAAACAGCCTTGGTTTACTTGCAGTGAATAAAAGTTGGCCCACCAGAAATTAAATACAACTGGCCAACGGTAGGGACATTGTTGAAATAATAGTTAGTGAAATCACAAATAGTATTGGCCGGTGGCCCAACAAAGATTAAATACATTATGCCGACCGAAGATACATTAATCCATTCAAATAGGTATGTCAAAATGGCTGTCAGTCTCCAAAGCAGTCGAGTTGGTTCCGATTTTGGCCACGCTCCTTAGAATTCTTGTCGGTCTGTAACATCGCTCCGTTCTTGTGAGATGCATTTATTATTGCGGACCTAAGTTGGCCCAAGAAATTTGGAGGGTCGGGCGAGGGGAGAGTCGTCGCGTCGCGCGGGGCTCAACGCCAACGCATGACGTCCCGCCGTGCGTCCGCTAGGGATGGCGATTCTTTCCGAAAAAGATCGATTTTTAAATCGATTCGAATCACAACCTGATGAATCGATTCACAAAAAAATCGAGGTCTAAAATAAAAGATCGATTTCCTAAAAATCGTTTTTTTTTCATGTTTGCATTTACAATGTAAATATAAATTCATTTTATTAAAAACAAAAAGACAAGTACCATAAATTATCATAATAAACGATCTCTTATCAGTAAAATCAGGTAATTTGATAAAAGCATTTATTTTTATTACCATATCAAAGTATCAGATCAGCTAGCCTATTCTACTCGTTTAAAACGTTCAAAATCTAGTCGCAGTCTCATCTCAGCGACCAACAAAATGTCTAATACTTGTCAAAATGTATGGGAAATTAGAGATACTTTTGACAGATTGAGACTGAGATCAGACTGTGAACGTTCTTAAAATTAGTAGAATTGTTCCTCTGGTATAAAAACATATGCGCACGTAAGCACGACCACACAGGGATTTGACATTTGCGACGCGTCTGTTCTAAACATTTTTTATAATGTTGTCAGGTCGTATTTTTATTTTAAAATGGATGTATGGCACACGATAGTACTACAGCCCATAGACTAAAATGCCCACAAACAATATTAGCTTATTATTTTAAGGGGAAAATAGATTTAAAACCGCGCGGAGCCACTGGAACCTATCGGTTCCAATATGGCTTGACGGTATGGGGAAATTACCGGAACCATTTGGTTCCAATATGGCTGGACCGGTTAAAGTTAAAGTAAGATGATGCAACCCAGGCTAAGTTTTTTAAAAACAACAGTCAGCCAAGTCTACTGGGATCCAAACGGTTAAAAATCGTTAAAAATCAAATTAATGTCAATATTCAAGGGTGTTCCTCTACCGATCGTTATTTCTCCTGACCAAGGTTTATTTTGTTTATATGTATGTATCTATGTATCTATATAGTAGTATTTATTCTTGTATTTTATAGTCATTTCCCAGCTATCTATCCCGTATGTTGCACCTGCCATGGTATATCTCTGCATCACCCTAAGGTTGACTGGTAGAAAATGCCTCAGGCATTAAGTCCGCCTTTGTACAGTATTATTTTTTACTTGTGCATAAAGTTTTAATAAATAAATAAATAAATATCAATTTTTTTAGCCCGAAAAATCGATTCATCGATTAATCGATCTCAGATCGCCATGACGCCATCCCTAATTCCCTACCAATCCGCCATTTTGTGATGTGTCGTTTGACGGTGTTCGTTTCGTGTTGATGATTTAAATCGGTGAATTCTTTACGTTTCGTTGTGTAAAAAATGTATCTTGTAATTGAGTTTGAGGACAATGCCCTAGGCTTAGTAAGAAATACTTGGCTGACGCCGCGCAAAAAAGAATGTCAGTGGCCGCCATAGAAAATAGAAAATAGCTAGCAAATTCAACAAATCCTTGCTAACACAAGAGCTACCTGATGAAAATTGGCCGCTGTACGCCATAAAGCGTGTTATGTATGAAACTGGTGAGTTAACCTTTAGTATTTAAAGTTTATTAACTAATTGGTAATATTTATTATGGGTGTTCGCTACGCTAAGCGTGCGCACATGGCGGGTGCCCGCCTCGCGTGTTTGTATTGAAAGTGAAAGATAGTATGAGTAGGGGAGCAGCGCTAACTAGCGCAGACGCATGCGGTGGGTTAGCTCATACTATCTGTCAATACAAACAAGCGAGGCGGGCACACGCGTAGTGAACGCCCTAACATAACCCGATTTGAAGGACAGAAAGGCGGTTACACATGGTCACTTGCATTCTGTCTGACTTGTAAGCTAGTTGTTTTGTTTGTTTGTACCTACATGAAACAAACCTTGATACTTACCCGGCTGGATTATTATGATAAAATACTAACTTAAACATTCTTCATTAAATCATTCGACATTTCTATTCTATTCTACTTAGAACATACACTTTCAGATGATTTACATTTAGCCAGGGAGAAATGCAAAAAAGCAGAAAGTGAGTCTGATCTAGTCTCGGATTCGAAGCAATCTAAAAAGAAGAGGAAAAGGAAGCGTAATATAGTTGCTAGTGACACTGAGGATGAAGAAGATGAAAACTATATTAACTTCAAATACCCAGACCCACCTAAGCTAGGAATATCAACTTGCAAGTCCAAGTCAAGAAAAGATTCAAAGAAAACATTGACAACTGGTAAGATATAATATTAAAAATTTGTGTGATGGGCAGATTTGTTTGCTCTGTGTCTGGGTGTTTCATATCTATATGTATGTACTAGCTGCATTTATACAGTCCACTTATAGTTTAATTAGAGATAACCACCATTCCAAACAGTACCTATTTAATAATATCAATAAATGTTTTTATTTTTTAGCAGAAATACATAAAATACAGATTGATCAACTGTCAAGAATTGACACACCAAGTCCACAGTCCCATTCTCCACTATAAAACGAAAACTCAACCCGTAACCTTACATCAGGGAACATAGCAGGTAATGTAGCATAGATATTCAACAAAAAATATTTTATTTACTTGTTCAGAAAAAAAATATTAAAGTTTAAGTATAATATTTTGTTATAATTTTAGTAGAAGAACAGATTGAACTTGAAATAAGAACCCCACCCATTATGAGGACTGATCCCAGAACAGAATCAAATAATTATTCACCAAGTACTGCCCACACATCCAATGCTAGACTTTTACTTCAAAATTTCAATGTTGGTAAGTACAATCAGTACTTTTTGTATGGAGCACGGTAAATAAAATATTGCAAGTTTGTGGAAGTTTGTAGTTCTGCAAATCCTATACCTATTGTTAGTTTAAATATTTGTTATACTTACATGTTGCTATTTTTTATAGATACTCCATTGTCTTCCCGAAGCCATTGTGTGACTCCTACAGAGCCGAAACCATCAGCAGTCGATAAAATTAATGCCTCTTTAAGTAGTGAAGCATTTAATGAGTTTTTTGCCAACATACCTATAACTACGACTCGCTCCTTAAATTCGTCCCCATCTGAAGCTGAAAATCTTTTGCATAATAGTGTACCTAAATGTAGTCGCTTATTTAGCTTCGAACATGTAACACCTCGTGATGTAATTAGTGTTTTTAACACACTCAAGTTAAAAAACACTGGTGATTACTGGGGCATCTCAATTAAACTTGTAAGTAATATAATCGACATCGTAGCCCCCTATCTAGCTGTTACTTTTAATAAATGTGTTGATTTAGGAACTTTTCCTGACCTCATGAAGAGTAGTAAAGTCATACCATTATTTAAATCGGGTAATAAAAATAACGTTGGCAATTTTAGGCCTATTTCTATCTTACCTGCATTTAGTAAAATATTTGAAAAATTAATACTCAAGCAGTTGCTAAGACATTTTAATTTAAATAGCCTCCTTCATGATGAACAATATGGATTTACAAAAGGTCGTTCGACTACAGATGCGGGTGTTGCTCTGCTGAAACACATATTTAGCGCATGGGAGAGCTCGCAAAATGCTATTGGAGTTTTCTGTGATCTCTCCAAAGCCTTTGATTGCGTGCACCATGACACGCTTTTGCGTAAACTAATTCATTACGGTATTCAAAACGAAGCTCTTAACGTATTAGATTCATATTTACATAATAGGCACCAATGTGTAGATGTTAATGGTGTGAAATCTTCCGGGCTACCAGTTCAGTTAGGTGTACCTCAAGGCTCTATACTGGGCCCATTTTTATTCTTGGTGTATATAAATGACTTACCATTCTATTTAAAGGGCATCTGTGTTGTTGTACTATTTGCTGATGATACCTCTCTTATCTTTAAAGTAGACAGGAATAGACAACATTTTGACGACGTAAACAGTGCACTATCAATGGTTACAGATTGGTTTACCACAAATAACCTAGTTCTCAATGCCAAGAAAACGAAATGTGTAAAGTTCGCCTTACCGAATGTTAGAAATCTAGGACCCAACATCGTCTTAGATAAAGAGGTACTTGAAACTGTAGACTCGGCATTATTTCTGGGCATAACAGTTGATGCCAAGCTTCAGTGGGGATCACATATATCATGCCTAGCGGGAAGGCTCAGTTCGGCCGCCTATGCTGTCAGGAAAGTAAGACAATACACTGACGTTGATACAGCTCGGCTAGTCTATTTCAGTTATTTTCATAGCGTCATGTCCTACGGCATTCTGCTGTGGGGCAAAGCCGCTGATATTCAAAATATATTTGTTCTTCAAAAACGAGCTGTACGAGCAATTTACCAGCTAGGTGCTAGAGTTACTCTGAGAGATTTTTTTAAAGAGATTGGTATTCTCACGGTGGCCTCACAATTCATCTTCGCCAACATCTTATATATTAGGCAAAATATACACTTATACACAAAAAACAGTGATATTCATAATATTAACACTAGAAACAAGGAGAAACTACGTGCTCCCTTTCACCGGCTTCATAAGGTCCATAACTCATTTGTTGGGCTTGGTATAAACTTTTATAACAAGCTTCCCTCTTCTTTGTTAGAATTGCCTTTTAATGCGTTTAAAGCTAAAGTAAAATCCAACCTTTGTTCAAAGGCATACTATTCAATCAACGATTACTTAAACGATAAAAATAGTTGGTCGCTGTGATTAACTCAAGACAATGTTTATGTTCTTTCTCCAAAATTAGCTTTCCTACTGACAAGTTATACGAGTTCATATAATTGTTTATTTTATTTGACTATATTTATTAGTCACCTTAGTTTAATTTAATTTTTATTTATTATTGACATAATCTACTCATTTCAATGTTTTTTAATGAGTTGTATTGCAATATATGGTTAGCTAGCGACCTCGACAGTTCATCATATTATTCTTTTGAGCAACCGGCAGCAAGTTCGTCATGCTCCCTTAGATGTCAATGCTTGCGGTAGCGTCGGGGGTCGGGTTGCCTCCTTCCCTCAAATATGGCGAGGGGGGTAATGGCTGATCTTTGCGTTATGCTCGTGAACGGGTGCTGCTTGTGGTGACAGGTCAGCTTGCTGACTATGGTTTTGTTATTGTTATTAGAAATTAATGTTTCTTTATTTTACTTCGAAGGTCCTAGTTTATCATTTGTGGCTACTAGTTACAGCTATATACATATAAACATAATGCAGCATTGCATATGTAAGCGGGCACGCCCTTTATGCCAGGAGGCTTTTTATTTTGTATTAAGTTCTGTTTGCGTTTTTGTTTTTATTATTTATTTATGCTTGAGTATAGTTTTAAATATTGGCGTGTGCTAGCTGACATATGGCAAATAATTTTAATAATTTTGTGTTTCGTAATGTTAATTTATTTATTACTATATGTATAGAATCCAGTTCTTCTAACTGAACAGACAACAGTGCTGCTGGGGAGTTTGTTCCGCCACTTCTTCCCAGCTAAAGCACTAGGAAGTGGTGAAGGGTGGGCGTTTTGGGGGGACTGTCTTATGTGATTTTGACGTTCAAAAAGTGCTGATTCTCAGCCTAATTTGAATAAATGACTTTTGATTTTGATTTTTGATTTTGAAGGGATCTTTAGATAGACATCTAAGTGTTAAATACCATCTAATTTTAATAAATATTAATTGAGTAAGACTCACTTTTTTTTTTTAATTTCGACATACCTAATTCTCTCACTCTTGATACTGAACAACTTTACCCAAGGAACCCATAGTCAAATCGCAAAAAATAGTTTGGCTCTCCCATACTAAAGTCGATCAGCTGATTGGCCAACATAATATGGGAAATCCAATTATTTTCCGATTTGACTATGGGTTCCATGACTTCCATGGGGAAAGTTGTTCAGTATCAGGAGTAGAAGCACCCCTTGAAGTGGTGGCATCTATTTTAGAAGCACCCATCCTACCGGGTAGGTACACACGGCTACACATCAAGCTATACATTTCCAGTATAAGCTGATCTCACATTGTATAAGATTTCTGTACGATGCGAGATCAGCTTAAACTGGAAATATATAGCTTGATGTGTAGTCGTGTGTACCTAACCAGCACCCGACGACATTGGTTACTTGTATGATCTCTATACAAAGGCCCTACGGAGAAATACAGTCGTTGGATAATTGTATGATCTATATACAAAGGCCCTACGGAGAAATACAGTATGTGGCCCTGTATGGGAGTTTTCATATAGGCCCTTAGTTGTTGGCCTTCCAGCAACACATGCGGCCAATTCACACCGTTGTCCAACAAAAAATATGTATGTGGCCCAACCAAAAGCCTACCAAAAATGCTACTAGGGCATTTGCTGTTTGTGCGAAAGCGTAGGTTGTCTCAGGTCTAAGTTTTATTTCCGACGATTCGTAACAATGCTTCTAAAAAAATCAATCAAGAGTCGCTTGTACGTCATAGTTGCTTTCATATAGGATAGCATAATAATTAGCCTATAATGTTCCCACTGTTGGGACATAAGTCTCTTTCGCGAGAGGGAGTGGGCCATAATCCACCTACGCGAGCCCAGTGCGGGTTGGTAGATGTCACGTCTTCAAATTTTTGGTTCTAGGACATACCGGTTTCCTCCCGCTGTTTTCTTTCACCGTTTTTGAGAGCAGTGGTGATGAAATAAATTACACAAAGTAAAGAGCCCGGGTTGGGTTCGAACTCGAAGTTAGCTAAGATACGGGATACGAATCATAGATATTTTTGCAGCTGTTTTAGTGGAGTTTTGAACCATTTAACTTTCATGTAAAATGAATCACTAGTGACCTAAGTTAAAGAAAATTATCGTTAGGTAACCTGAGGGGCAATTCCCGTATTTTTAAGACCGTTCGCATTCTAATCTCAGTCTCAATCTGTCAAAATTACTATCAATTTACATCGTAGACAGAGAATTTACATACATTTTTGACAGGTTGTTGACATTGATTGTCGCTGAGATGAGATTGCGACTTGAATTTAAACGTTTTTTAAGTACGAGAATAGGCCTACAGGACTTAATATTCTGATATCGCCAAGACGCTGGTGGTAAATACTCGTTACTCTTCTGAAGCCTTCAGCGTTTACTTGCAGTGGGATAGTTAGGTACAGGCTGATGCTTTAAAGTACTGGAATGATGTGGACCTGTGTTTGTTTCCTTCCGTAAGATAACATAATAAATAATAGGTACTAGCTATATCTTGACCAGTTCTAATACTTTGCAGAATAAAAGCCGGTTTTTTAATCCGTAGCTAACTGAACCATTGGTGAAATTTTGGCAAAATGTGTTGATTTGATTTGATATTTTGCCAAAATTTAACCGTTACTTACTATTTTTAACTAACGGTTGAGTTAACTACGAATCAAAAAACCGGCCCTAAGATATCAGAGCGAGGGCGGGCGATAGTTAAGTATGAAGTAATGAGAGTAGCTCATAAACTTATGTTTATACAGGCTAGCAACCTGAAGTACTTATGCATGGCAGCCATTTTGTAATTCTCTATTTTAGTGTCGATCATGACCTAAACACATGTTATTTCATGCCCACCTACAGCTCAACTTTTATATGAACAGCATCATCAGCCTAGCGTTTTCCCAACTGTGTTAGGGTGGCTTCCAGTCTAACCAGATGCAGCTGAGTACTAGTATTTTACATGGAGCGACTGCTTATCTGACCTCCACAACCCAGTTACTTGGTAATACGATACCCCTAAGTAAGACTGGTTGTCAGAATTTCGGCCTTCAGACGACCCGTAACGACTGTCAAAGATCCACGAATGACAGCCGGGACCAACGGCTTTACGTGCTTTCCAAGGCACGGAGGGGTCTTGGTATGTAAAGATGGTAACCCATCCACGGACCAACCGTGGCAAGTGTAGCTTAACTTGATCGATCGACCCGTGCGAGTGTTATTGCTTGGCCACAAGACCTTTATATAAGCATCTGGCGTATGTAATACAAACATACTTATTATAATAGGTAGGTGGGAACATAGCACTGTACTGAAAATCCGTAGGCTTATATTTACAACAAAATAAATTGATGTCCGCGGTTTCGCCCGCGTTAAGGTCGGAAATTGTTCCACGGGAACGTACTACTGGGATAAAAGGTATTCTATGTCCTAACCCAGGTCATGGTCTACCTGTATGCCAAATTTCATCAAAATCAGTTCTGCCGTTAAGCTGAAAAAGTAACAAACAGACAGACAGAGCTACTTTCGCATTATAATAAGTAGGTACATATGGATAGGACGGGCATTACCTTTGATCATGTGTATGAGAGAGATAAAACATATTAATTTGAATATTGCATACTGCCTTTAGGCTTTGGATTTGATGTCAAAGGGACTATAAAATGAAATTGAAATAAAATATCAACATTTTTCATTTGTTTCGTGCATAGTAAAAACAATTACGAAACAACGTGTAGCGATGTTTTGCTCTTATAAAATTCGCATTGATAGCATTGTTAAGGAAATACATGAGGTTCGAATTTCATAATTTTGTTTTGTTGAATTGAATTTTTTGTTCGTATTTAATCATACAGATTTTACAATACACCATTAGGTGAGTGCTGTACGCCTTGAAGCGGCTCCTGCCTGACCTAGGGGGTCCAAATGCCTCCTGTCGGAGGATCTACGCGGTCCATGGCCTTTCACGGGGCACCCGTGTGGGCGCGTTCCATGAGGCGGCGGCCAGCCCGACGGTTAACCGCGTCCCAAAGGGTCATGGCCACCCGGCTGGTCCGGGGATACCGTACGGTATCCGGTGAAGCGGCGAGCCTCCTTGCTGGATAACCGCCATAGGATCTGGAGGCAAAAGTCCTCGCGCACATATGGGAGTGGCGCGAGGAGGCGAAACCCCGGGGCGTAACTCCGCTGCCGCGAGAAATCACGGCACAGCGGACAGAGCTCCGGCGGGATTTCAGGGCGGCATGGAGAGTGCTATTTTTGCAACCCAGCGCTGAGCACGCCACAATTGCGGCGATAAGTCCCCTCTTTGAGGAGGGCACCGTGGCGCCGCTCTAGCCAAGAGAGGCACCACGGCATCCTCACCTTCCGCCTGGTGCAGGTCCTCACCGGACACGGTTGCTTCGGGAGGTTCCTGTTCCGTATAAGGCGGGAAGAAACGCCCGGGTGGAGCATAAGGTGGAGGTCTGCCCGGCTTGGGCGGAGCACCGCCGTGTCCTCGTGGAGCTGATTGGCGGTGGTGGTCTCTCGCGTCCGGCCCTGGCCCAGGCCATAGACCGGAACGAGGAGGCATGGGAAGCCATCACCTCTTTTTGCGAAGCAGTAATGCTCGCGAAGGAGGAGGCGGAACGCGTTAGGGAGAGGCAAAATTCGCACTCTCACGCCCATAGCCGCCGCAGGAGACACCCTAGGCATCGGGAATCCCAAGCCGATTCCCGACCACCGTAGGCGCGGGCTTGCGGACGGCGAGCAATGGGTAGCTCACCGTCCGATAAAGACCATGCCCGGGTCGACGGCGCATTTGTTCCATGCGCGCCTCAAAGAGATGTTAGCACCAATGACGGGGTCCGCTAGGGCCGAAGCCTGCCAGGGTTGCGGGAAAGTCCGATAGGATTACCGTGGCCCCTGCCACAGGCAACTGAAGAAACACGGGTGGGTTTTAGTCAGTAAGAGTCTGACACGCCCTCCCACTTCACGCCTGGTTCCCACGGAGGTAGGCAGAATCTACAGAACGGCATCTGCTACGATCCATACATACTTCTTTTGCTTCGTTTACGTTCATACATCTGGTCATACACGCATGCCGGTTGCAAGTAGTTACCTAACCTTTCTGAAGAACATCATCAATTATGTC
Organism: Brachylomia viminalis; assembly: GCA_937001585.2. NCBI lineage: Eukaryota > Metazoa > Arthropoda > Insecta > Lepidoptera > Noctuidae > Brachylomia > Brachylomia viminalis. Next base: position 23,306,482 of record OW443294.2, on the reverse strand, counting down.
AAAGTCAAAGCATTTATTTCAAATAGGCACAAAAAAGGCACTTTCGAACGTCAACATTTACATTAAAATAGAATTGATTCTAGTCACCCCTTCCAAAAGGTAGTTTCGTATGGAGAAGAATGGGCAAGAAACTCCACCGTTACTCTTTTAAAATGTGTTACAATATTTTGTATACATTAATTATATAATTATATGTGAAGACGATGCACCTATAATAAAAATTACCCTACCACAATACACACACACACACACACACGTCACAATTTATGTCCTCCTAGGCGTCTCCTGCCGGCGTTTCATCTCACATCTGCCACAAGGCAACCTCTGAATCGTCGTTGATTCGTCGTCTCAACATGACCAAAATCAAAGCATACTCTTTTAAATTTTTATCAACCACACGACCATAATTAAATACATACCATTCCAATATTATCTTTTCTAACTTTATAACATTTCATAAAAGATTACATCTCATCTTTTACGAAATACATCGCTTCTTACATTATATTTGGTAAAAAGATAGCATCAAAGGGAACTTCTAACGGCCTTTATCATTTGTATGAGCTCCTGAACGTTTTACCCTGAGGGTAAGCCGTCAATAAACGTGTAACGACAATATTAATGCCTTGAGGTGTCTAATGGCGGAAGTTGTAATCCAAAGTCACCCATATTTTTGTTCGGAGTCTGGGAAGAAAAATGTGTGTGCTGATGTGATATTGAGTTAGTTTAACATAAATAAAATTGTTTTTTATAACTTTTTTAGGGTTGCGTACTCAAAGAGTGCCAACGGGACCCTATTTATAAGGCCCCGCTGCCCGTCCATTCGTTCGTTCGTCCGTGTGTCACAGGGCTGTGTCTTGTGAACACACACACTGTAGATGCTTGAAATTTTAATAGGCTGTGTACTACTATGGCCGCCATAACAACAAATAATAAAAATGTAATAAATTTAAAAAAATAAGGGGCTTATATATTATGCGGTAGAACGGAACCCTTCATGTGCAAGTCAGACTCGCACTTGACCGCTTTTTTATTAGAAACGACAGTAAAGTACCGGATGATGCATTGGTCTAACAAAAAATATGCTTTGGGCTGAACACAAAATTTTGTATTACTTTATGATTCAATAAACTGTGAACGAGTAACCATTATGAGGTTAAATGAAAATGATTTGGGCAATATTTGATCATTGGTTTCTTATTTTCTTCTAAATCATAGGCATTTTGAATACCTATTATAAACCGTACGCAAAATACGCGCATTGACGTGGAGTTGCGGACACCAGCCCGTATTACCTACCTATTATAAAGTGTGGTATACCTATCATAGATACAATAGGCTGTGTCGTAGCTCCTCAAACATTGAAGTCGCCCATGCAATTGCAGTTTAACATAAAGGCCATACAAATGTTTGTTTTACTTATGAACATTCAATCCATTACTCTCTTAGCCAGCAAATATGTAGATGCTTCGTCACTATTTGTAAGATGTCTTATCATTGCCAGCAGCATTGTATTGAATTGATTAACTCTTTTCTTAACACTTGAATTTTGGTAATGATTTTATAATATCCCTACAAATATAGGTATTTTGTAACAAAACAAAATTATATTTCACTTTAAAAAGCACTAGGTAATTGTAAATAAAATAAAAAATATTACTCACAATTTAATTTAAACGAATCATATACTTAGATTGTAAGAACAACATTTCCTGTAGGCCAATTCTCGTACTTAAAAAACGTTCAAATTCAAGTCGCAATCTCATCTCAGCGACTATCAATGTCAAAAACCTGTCAAAAATGTATGTAAATTGATTGTAATTTTGACAGATTGAGACTGAGATTAGAATGCGAACGGTCTTAAAAATACGGGAATTGCCCCTCTGATCTATTAAAATGTCAACTTTTATGACAAAATTTGGCTCTCAAATTCTAGTCTATTTCTAACATTTAGAAAGTAATTTCCAGCATTTATTTCATCCTCACCTCAATTCCCCACAAGACTAGTCATTACGGATGTCAAACGCACCCGACGTGTTAAAACCTATCCTGAAATATCGAAATATTTTCTACTCTTGTGGATCAGTGACACGAAGAGAGTTTCTCGCTTCTCGAAACGCAAGATTATTCCGCTCAATCGAAAAACAATAAGTCGCCTACGAATAAGTCATACGCGAAGAGACTCAACAGGTGACTTCCTCAAATTGTGAATGAAGAAATCGAGTTTTATCCAAACGAACACTTATAATATTTTTAAACGCGCGCCGACTCCCGTCATTCACCATGCGAAGATCATTTGTTTACGAGTGATAAATGATTAATAATTTTATTTCTGTAAGTAGGTTTGTACAAACACTTTTACACGTCAATCATATTTTTTTTAAACTAGATAAGGCCGTGGTTTCCTGTTTGACTACTCTGAGAAGAAAGGCCGAAACAAACTCAGAGGTCACAGTCTCTTTTAAAGTCCAGACCAAATCTTGGTCAGATCATGTGAAGTCTATGTAGATCGCTACCTGAAATGGTGATTTGAGGAAAGAACCACACAGATTAAGTGGACCTGTCCAGTCAGAGCACGCAATTGTCAGCAATCGTGCAGCTCAACTCACAACTTAAGGAGCTCAACGATTCGACGAACAATACCAAAGAAAGGACATTTGAGTAGGCCGCATAAATTACTCTAGTGTACTTACATAATTATCTTCTTTTGATAATCGTCTATTTTAAGCGCGAATCTAGCCTCGTTTAAATGAGCCTTAAAACAACTACGTTCGAGAGACTGGCACTTATTCGGTTTTGCCAAATACCTGCGGGTATTTTCTGGGTACTTTTAACCTAGTAGCTTTTGTGTAAGGCTTAAGGATTGAGCTTGAAACGGCTCGGTAAAAAGGGTTTTCTTGAATTTAGTTACAGTTTGAATTTTGCTTTGTCGTTCTGAATAAAATGTTAGTAAGGATTCGCTTTTATCCCGTCTGGGTAGTAACCGAAGCGTTTAGAATATAGTATACAGTAATCCCATCAATCTGATAATTTAGTTCAACATCAAAAAAAGAAATAAACGGTCGCAATATAAGTGTATACAAATTGAGGATGCTGGTTTCTAGGCTATATATTAGGTCGGGATAAAAGTTATTTCGTATTTTAAATACAAATTCAAGACTAAGAGCTCGTGTGGCACCCAAATATCGAGCTTTTTTGTGTACCCAGACTTTATCAAATGGGTCTAAACTGTTTTGTGTTTAACCCAACTCTTCAGCTATGTTTTACCTAACTACCAATCTCTTACTCCACGTTTTCAAAAATGGCATCGACTTTGTCCGTTACAGTGCTACCAGAGTGAGCTGCATATTTGACATCAAAATTCCCGGACTGAAAACGCTTGAATCAACTTTGTGCTACTCTTACTGAAACTGCGTTAGGTCCATAAACGTCACATTTTTTTTCACATCTTGTGGCGCATTTTTCCTTTTTCTGTAATAAAACTTCAAAATATATCGAATTTCTTCTTTATATTCACTCATTTTGGCGGACAAACACAATATTGAAAAATGGCCGGAAATCTTTTATAGTTCTTCTTTTCTAAAATTACCTCTATTTAATGGTATCAAATCAGCCAGATACAAACAGTACAGCCAAAGAGATTTTACTACAACTTTACACCTCTGAAATATGAAAAAGTTTGTCCCCGATCATGATTTCTAAAGCGTAAAAACCAGCATCTAATGTTTATATGTTTTTTTTTTGAGTGTGGGTAATCATCAAATAATTTCTCCCGCTCTGGGCGGAGCGGGAGGGCGTGACCGACTCTTACTGGCTAAAACCCACCCGTGTTTCTTCAGTTACCTGTGCCAGGGGCCACAGTAACCCCTTCGGACTTTCCCGCAACACCGGCAGGCATCGGCCCTAGCGGACCCCGTCATTGTTGCTGACATCTCTTTGAGGCGCGCGTGGAACCTAACGCGCCGTCGACCCGGGCCTGGTCCTTATCGGACGGCGAGCTACCCATTGCTCGCCGTCCGCAAGCCCCCGTCTGCGGTGGCCGGGAATCGGCCTGAGATGCCCGACGCCCAGGGCGTCTCCTGCGGCGGCTAGGGGCGTGAGGGCGCGAATTTTGCCTCTCCCTCACGCGTTCCGCCTCCTCCTTCGCGAGCATTACTGCTTCGCAGGAGGTGACGGCTTCCCATGCTCTCTCAGTCCGTACCATGGCCTGGACCAGGGCCGGACGCGAGAGATCGCCACCGCCAATCGCCTGCACGAGGACACGGCGATGCTCCGCCCAAGCCGGGCAGACCTCCACCGTATGCTCCACCGTGTCCTCCGGGCGATCCACACAATGGTGACACCCGGGCGTTTCCTCCCGCCTTTTCCGGAACAGGAACCTCCCGAAACAACCGTGTCCGGTGAGGACCTGCGTCAGGCGGAAAGTCAGGACGGCGTGGCGCCTCTCTAGCCACTCCTCAAAGAAGGGACTTATCGCCGCAATTGTGGCGTGCCCAGCTCTGGGTTGCGACAATCGCACTCTCCATGCCGCCCTGAGATCCCGCCGGAGCTGCCGTCCGCTGTACCTTGATTTCTCGCGGCAGCGGAGCTACGCCCCGGCGTTTCGCCTCATCGCGCCACTCCCATATGTGCGCGAGGACTTTTGCTTCCAGATCTGTGATCTAAAGTTTGCCTAAAATAAAAGAAACAATAGTTTAAACTAAAGGAAACCTTATAATTAGCATCTGTCATCAGTCTTACCCAAGGGTATCTATCGTGTTACCCAGTAACTGTGTTGTGGAGGTCAGATAGGCAGTCACTCTATATAAAATATTGGTATTAAGCTGCATTCGGTTAGACTGGAAGCTGACCCCAACATAGTTGAGAAAGTCGTGTCGCGGGTTCAATTCCCGCACGGAACAAATATTTATATGACCTGCAAGTAGTTGTTCCGGGTCTGGCTGTTTGTGTATGTGAGTTTAAATGTTTGTAAACGCACCCACGATACAGGAGAAATTCCTAGTGTGGGGAAAAATTATAAAGAAAAAAAATTGTTACTAAATAGCAGCCCTCGTCCGTAGTAACACATGAAAATGATTTCTTGGTACGACTTCGATATTTGGCAGAGCTCTTCTTTGAAACATAACCCATGCGTGCTCAATGGGATTCAAGTCTGCGATTGAGCAGGCCATGGAAGGAAGTTGATATTAGCTGCGGCAAGTGTGTTTGCAACGACTCGGGCAATGCATAGACGTGCATTATCATGCATAAGCAGAAATGAAGCACCAAATTGGGTCCGCAAAGGAATGATAACATCTGATACAATCGGTTTAGCGTAAATCTGTGCATTGAGATTGCCTCTGATAGAAATCTTTTCGGTTCTTAAGCCGCGCGCCGATCTACGAGTAAATACCCGCCCATGTCATGATTGTTCCATCACTATATGCATGGACATCCTGGCATGATTTTAAAAGTTCTTGGCGTCCAGGGATCCTCCAATACCATGTACCTACGTCAAGTACCTGGCCTCATACCTAAACGAGATTCGACAGAAAAACCCACAAAATGCCACTCTTCTCCTGCCCAATTTCTGTGTTCACGAGGTCGGGCACGGGCTCTGCGATTGCGGGGCTCAATAGGTGGTACAAGTAGCAGCGTTTATTAGCGGAGATTGACTTCTTGAAAGCAATTTCTTATGGTTTGGTCGCTTATTAATCCCTAAAAAGCTATGAAGCGTCGTAACCCACATCATCACGGTCATTGTACGATTTCGACCAGCAGTCATTTGTATGTAACACTCTCGTCTGCTTGTGGTGATGCGAGTTCGGTCTCCATGTCGCTCCGCCATGCTGCTAGTGATGCGGTAACGTGTCCAAAGTCAACTTATAACACTCTGCGTAGTACCCAGAGCGATTGCCACAGCACGTTGCCGAGAACCAGCTTCCAACATTCCCACGGCTCTGATAATTTCTTCTCGGCTCCAATGACGTCATCTCTCCATAATAACGTTCTTTTGTATTGATTTCACTCAGAAGTATGTCGGAAATTTGACTAATTTGGCTTTTCACCCGTTGCAGGATTATATAGAAATTCGACTTTGAGAGAAGGTTTTCATCTTTTACCGAAATTAAAAAAAACTTCCCTTTTCTAATGACGAAAATTACTAAAAAAGTATGCAAAGGATTTACAAAAAAAAATATTTAAAAAATCCTGATTTTTTGTAACTAGCAAAAACGTGCTCGATCCCTAGACACTCTTGATGTGTGTAATTTAATGTAACATCTTGAATGCTATGTGTGTGTATGTACTTATGTTTTGGACAAATAAATTATCTTATCCTATCTTATATCTCTTTAAAGATAAAAATAATGTACTTATTTCATAAACAATTGTTTCGATAGCCGTTACGAAGTTGGAAGTTGAGCTGTTCGCCTTAAAGTTGTATTGAAAACTAGGACGCGCCCGCAATTCTGACTTTGCGGACTCTCAGCAATACTTTGTTTAGTGTTATTGTTACAAGTATGGTTCGCATTTTATATTTTTTTTACATCGGAACATAAATATAAGCAATCTCCTAATTAAAAGGATAGTATAACAATAGAGACCCTATTGTTATACTATCCCCTTGTTTCACCGAAAAGAAATTGCCAAATTATCCCTTCCCAAACAATTTTCCGCATAGTTTCATTTGCTAAATTATTACTTAGCAAAAAATCTCTTCACAAATAATTGTGCAAACCTAATGTTTGGCAAGTGAACGTTTAAACAATAACTTGTTTACCAACTAGTACTTTTACCAATTTTTATGTAGTCAAATATTTCAGTTGGAATAACTCATTTTACGCAAAATAAAATTTGCCAAATAATAATATTAATATTAACTATTCTGGTAGTATTTGTTTTTAGTTAGACGAAATTAATTACTTAAAAAAATGCTACTAACTAGTTCAGTTTCGGGTAGCCTGTTTATTTTCAATTTTTTTTTCTATTTATAATCTAGTCGTTTCTGGCACTCGCCAAAAACGACCGCCGCCGGCCGCTGCCGTGGCACCACTCGCTTCGCTCGCTCGCCTCGTGCGTAGGAGGTCACAGTTTTACATAAACATTTTTTTTTAAATAATTCACCTACTCCAACTAGTTCCCTTAGGTAACCATAAAGGATCATGGCAGAATTTGTACAAAAAAATTAAGATATTTAGAGAAGTTGAAATTCTAGCTTGTACTCTTTCTTGTACTCTTGGATACCTGAAGACTATCTTCAGGAATTTACAATATTTTTAAAACCCCGCAATAAAAAAATAATGTTAAAAGTAAATAGTTTAACTAATAGCTCATTATTTTAGAACGAAACAGCCGTTGTCAGTGTAAGACCGCCGGACCGCTATTATTCTATGGGACAGACTATCTTTGATAAAACTAATATTTAAAAAAAAATTGTTCCTTGCTACTAGTTTAGTAATCTGTGCTTTGATCGTCGACTGTCATCGATCGACTGCCTTGCGTGTATTCTTGCTTCGTTGTTATTTTCATGTTATTTTCGCTTTCTTTAACGGTTTTTAGCTACTCTCTTGGACATTTGATTTCTGCTTTACCCTGAAAACTCGGCTTCTACCACAGACTTTTGAATTTCACGCTTATCTTTGACTTTCTTTTCAATAACGTTATTAGAACAGTGTGGTTATGAGCCCCATATGCCACACTCCTTAATGCAAGGAAACAATCAATTAACCACACAACAAGCTAACCAAAGCCGTTGCGTCACTATTTGTCGCTGGGTGGTAGAGGCGGTGAATGGTCACATGAAAAGAGACTATAGATTATTTAGGCATGAATTTAATAATAAAGCTCTGCCACATCTCATGCAGGATTTCAAGATAGCAGTGGCTTTGTACAATAAGTTTGCTGTGCGGTTGAAAGATCGTAGTGATGCTCAAAATATTTTAAATGTTATAAATGAACGATTTCAATTGCTTTAACTTGTCAGATGTGGTGGTCTCATTGAACCTTAATAGGCGCTCATCTGACTTTGTATGATGAGAGCTGATCGGGATAATATATTATTCTTCCCCCGATTGGCCTATGATGATTTAATATTATTTTCCTTGGGTACTTACCAAATACGGCAGGCTAATTCTTATTATAGTGAACATATTAAAATTAATGGCACCTATATAATTGAAGTATGTTCTGAACTGCCAAGTTACATCAACCTGTCTCAAATGAATGTCAATGAAACTGAGGATGTTACATTATTAAGGGGCAAAATACGTTCACGGCATGTGGGAAGAAAAACGTATTATGTTTATATTTTGACTCGAAACTAATTTATCTGGGCGAAGTGGCATTCTAGAGTATTGCTGTAATTGCATAGTTGGTCGCCGAACGCTCGGTTGTTGTGCCCATGTAATGACAGTTGTTTGGTATTTGGGATGGGCAAGGTATCAGGATAACATTTTATTACCAGCTCAGCATTTAAATCATGTTTTTGTAGAAGAGGAACAAAGACATTAATCAAGATGTTGTTTTTTATTTTATAAGACGTAACCTGATGTTATTTACATAGATAATTTTTCATATGAACTTATTACACTTTCAACAGATTAATGCCCATCAATATTTACACAAGCTTGATATTAATTTGACGTCTTCTAACGGTAGACATAATATTATATACAATATCAATAAATGCGCCCTCAATGTAGACGGTTGGTGTCGTACTGCTGCTGCGGCTGGCTTCTCTCGTCCTTATCGCAGTTTATAAGTTAGTAGTGTGCCTAATTTGTCTGTCTTGACTCTTGGATGCCCCGTAGCCTTCATCACAGTAGTCACACCCTTTCTACTGATATAATGATACTTTTTCAACTCATAACGCCACTGTGAACGTTATATTCTGTAAACAAACTATTCTCTGCTATTCCGTAAACAAATTATTCACATGACTCACCTGAAGTTGTCTGATTGTCTGTCAGTGTGACAGATCCGTCATTGTCACGTCGTTTTTTTTTATAAATACAGCAAAATGGGCAACGAGATTGAAACGAAAAACTGATATTTTCATTTCGAAATATTTTAATTATGCGGGGTTTTAAAATTATGATAAGTAGATCAATCTACTCCTCGTAATGTATTCTCAAAATTGGAAAATATTTTGAACCCTCTAAATGAATTCTTTTTTTTGTACAAATGAATGTACGGACCTTGCCATGATTCTTTGACTTGTTTCAGACAAATTCAAGCACATAAATTTTCAAAGAAGTACGCAAATGACCTCTTATTTTTGTCTAAAGATTGTTTGCTGTAAATAAATCATTTGATTAAAGACCAAATGCCTAAATGGCATTATCCTTATTAAAATTATAATTAAACTTTTGTGGTGATGAAAACTAACAGAAAATGATTTTCTGATTTTTTTTTTGAGTTTGACAAATTAATTAATGACTTATCTACGAATACGCCGTAGCGGTCGTAATTAGTGCTACGAAGACTACGCCGTAGCTGTCATAGTACCTAAGTGCTACGAGCCCCTCAAGTACAGGCGCAGCCATCGCATAGTTCGTTCAAGATACAATATTTTTGCAATCTACTGAGACTGACATCCTATACAGAATAATATTTCTTATAAAAAAAAAACGTATTGCTTATAAATGTCTCGTTACATCGCAGTGAGTGGCATTTCAGACACAGCACGCCCACCACACAAATAAACGAGTTCAGAAGTGAAAAGGTCATTCTAACGCTACGAAGGAAATTCAAACATTTTCTCAACACGTCAAAAAGCTCACAAGATTTTACTGAAGATACACATACATTTTGGTTTATTTTTAATATCATTTAAGTGTTTGGTGAGACAGCCCGAGTTCTTATTATAGAAATGTGTCATAATATAAATTTATTATTTGCTTAGGAACTTATCGATTTTTTGCTAGAAGTGCTCTTATACACGAGCGGCACGCGCCAACGGCAAAGGCAACTGCAGCCGACGACACTCGTAGACGGCTGCCGTAGACGCGTCGAAGGTCAACGGCAAAGTTAACTGAAGCTGACGACACTCGTAAACGGCTGCCGTAGACGCGTCGAAGGCCAACGGCAAAGGTAACTGCAGCCGACGACACTCGTAGACGGCTGCCGTAGACGCGTTGAAGGCTATGACCAGGGCCGCGTCGACGGCGCGTTGTGTTTGCCGAGAGTAGGGTAGATGACTTTTACGCAGTCATGAGAAAGTCGCAAGCCTTCTTTATGAACCGAATACAAGGTAAACTATTATTACGATAATCATTTAATATAACTGCTACTTTTATTGTTTTGTTGTAATGTATTGTAATATTCATATTGTTTTTTAATAATTTATCCTTAATATTAATAGTTTGCAATCTCTTGTAAATATTTATATGGGTGTATTCCTGGAATAAAAATGATTTATTTAATATGTATATTATGTATACAGGGCTACTTGTAATTCGACGTATAGCCGTCAGTACCTGATAGGGGGCCAAAGTGCAACCAATTTAACTACCATAATGTTTGGCCGAAATTAAATAGTTTTCGAGATATTTGAATTTTAAGGGTTTTTCGATATTTACTCAAAATTTGACTGTTCATTGCAAATAAAAATAAAACTACATATTGATTAGGTACCATTCAAAAAAATTATTTTAGCTGGTACATCAATTAAGCTATGAACATAATTAAAATTACTTAATTCAACAAAATAATTAAAATGATGAAAAATAAAGTTGCTTTAGTTATTTGTACGATTAATGTGATAGTATTTTTTTTAACGAGACAACGTTTTTTGGAGCCTAAAATAAAAATACTGGTAAGATATTATTCTTAAAACGCTCATCATTTTAATTATTTTGTTGACTTAAATACTTTTAATTATGTTCATAGCTTAATTGAAGTGCCAGCTACAATTTAATGTTTTAACGGTACCCATTAAGTTTGTAGTATTTTTTTTATTTGGAATTAAATGTCAAATTTTGGGTAAATATCAAAAAACCCTTAAAATTCAAATAATTTGAAAACTATTTAATTTCGGCTATCTAAATTCAATTTGTTGCATTTTAGCCCCCTTATCGGCTATACGTCGAATTACAAGTAACCCTGTATAATGATTATTGTGGTTCCCTATCCATTTGCATAAATTTTAAGACCTAATATAACTTAGCATAATTTTGTTTGGCATAATTATATTTTCGCATATTATAATTACGCATAACAGCTTACGCATAATTATTTTAAGCATAATTTCTCTAACCATAATAATGATTAAGCATAATATTCTAAAGCATAAATTTACCAACCATAAAGTTCTAAAGCATAACTTTATTAAGCATAACAATAATAATAAGGCTTAGTCGACGGAGCCCCGCTTCGCGGGGCCCCTATTTCTGTCTGCAGGGTTTAAAGGAACCTAACACGAAGGGGATGACGGGGCCTCGTTCGCTCGCTCCGCTCGCTCACTTGAGCCCCCGTCATCCCCTTCGAACCTAACCTGTCCGAGTCGGGGTGCCCCAATTCCCGAGCTCGCTTCGCTCGCTCTTGCATCCTAAGTTCTCATTGCCTTTTTACTAAATCGAGATGTGTTAGACCTTGGGGCAAAAATAAAAATACATACTTAAGTTACATAATGTTATGTATACGTAAAAATAACTCGAGATGTGTTAGACCTTGGGGCAAAAATAAAAATACATAGTTAAGTTACATAATGTTACGTATACGTAAAAATAACTCAAATGTGTTTCCGTTATTTCTATTAATTGTATGCCTAAATATTATTATGCTAATAATCATTAGGCCTAGTAACGTTATGCGAATCAAATTTATGCCAAAACAAATTAGTCTTTAAGATGATTATGCCAACATAAAATGTATGCCTAAAAAAAGTATGCCGAAGTATTATTATGCCAAAACAAATTGTGCCAAAATCGTTATGCCGAAGTATATTAGGACAAAGAACATTATGCGAAAAGAAGGGATCCCGATTATTGTAGTTGCCAAGCCTTTAGCGCACTTGTAATTAAACAAAATAAAACAGAACTTGTACCTATGAAGTCAAAAAGTATAATATACACGGTCGCTGTGTGGCTTTATTTACGTCGATCGACGATAACAATTTCAGTCTTATAATTCTCCATATTACTAAGAATACCTCAAAACCTCATATTACGTTAATGAGATACTTAAACTATGTAACGGCTCTTCTCAATTTAACGTAAACCGCGTAGAGTTGCAATAAACCCACATTTTATAATGTGGCAGCTAAATTATAAAATGTGGGTTTATTCCAACCCACATTTACTAACCCAAAATTAAAGCTGGATTATAGAAGCTACATTGTGGTTTCTATAATCCTGCTTTAATTTTGAAGTTAAAAAATATATACAGGGAGGCAGGGACATTGACGCACTAACAGCTGTAACCCTGAATTCAGCAATAATACTAATATACATAATATATATAATATATATATAGAATTATAATACTTAATACATACATAATTATTGGAAAATCTCTGTCCATTCCAAGGTTGCCTGGAAGAGATCGCAGAAAGCGATAAGGCCGCCCATTGTATATTAAGTAGTGTTCAGTTTAATTTTTGTTGTTATGTTTTTGTGGTGTACAATAAAGAATATATAAATAAATAAATAAATAAATGATTCTAGACTCCCAAGCGTAGAAAATTTCACGATTTTAGTCCCTGTCACCCTGAATAACACGCCTATATCACACGAAGGGATAGGCATAGGTACCTATAGTACACCCATATTTCGCAAGTTTTGTTTTTGTTGTTGTGTAATTTTTAATGATATATCAATAGCACTCAGTACAATAGGCGTTCAGGATATTGTTGGGTCTGCCGTGGCGGTGCAGCGCGTCTGGGATGTTTGCTGAAGCGCGCACGGATGGTTTCAGGCCATCATGCGCAAAAAAGCAGCTTCCCTGCTGGCCCATATACGGGGTAGCAACAAGGCATTCTGAACGCAATAGCTGTACATTAATGTGTCGCTGGTGATATTGGATCATTGAGTTCCCTTCAAAATGGTTGAACTGAATGGTGCTGATGCATACGTCATGTTCGTGAACGGGCGCCGTCAGTAGGCACTGGTCATGTCTTAGCTGCCACGGCTTATTTTGATTCCTGAATTGTTTTATCTTTTTATTACGGACGCTTTTAACGTGCACGTCTTTCTACATCATTCTCACGTGTATAATTTCAACATGAATGATGTAACCACTATTTTGTAACAATATTTTGATTTAAAAGAGTGTCCATGGAGTTTCTTGCGCGTTCTTCTCCATAGGTACCTACTACGCTTTGGAATGGGCAACTAGCTTCATCTTTCTGACTGACCGACCCCTTGGCAATTCAAAAGTGCCTGTAATTGGTTTATTTGAAATAATTTCTTTGAGTTTGAGTTTGAGTCTGTCCCTTTCAAAATCAGTGGGGCAAGTCTTTTTTTATTTGAGGATGGGAAATCATCAAATGACCCCTCCCGCTCTGGGTGGAGCGGAAGGGAGTGTCAGACTCTTACTGACTAAAACCCACCCGTGTTCCTTCCTTGGCCCTTTATGTTCCGGGTCAGCGGTACCCCTTATGGATGATCCCGCTTTCCCGGCAGGCTTGGGCCCTGGTGGGCCCCCTCTTCGATGCTGACATCTCTTTAAGGCGCGCGTGGAACACGTACGCGCCGTCCGGCACGGGCCTGATCCTGATCGGACGGTGAGCTACCCATTACTCACCGCCCGCAGGCCCGCGCCTACGGTGGCCGGGAGTCGTCACGCGGCTCCCAACGCCCGGAGCGTCCACCGCGGCGGCTTGGACGGGAGACTCTCTCCCTCTCCCGTCCCGCCACCTCCTTCGCTAGCATGACTGCTTCGCAGAAGGAGGCGACTGCCTCCCACTCCCCCTCGCCCCGGACCATGGCTTCAACCAAGGCCGGCCGTGAGAGGTCGCCGCCGTTGGTGGGGCATGTATTGTGTAGGTGTGGCGAGTCATGGCAAAAATGTGTTTATTCTCAGACATAATACACTAGGTACATACATACATATGTACTAGATTAAGGTTTCTATGGGTATTTATTTCGGGTTGCATAAACCCGAAATAAAGTTATTATTATTTATATATTTTTTTATTATATCTCTTCTCTGTATTTGTTTCCAGCCATATTATGATTAATTAGGAAGTTACTACATATTAATCATGATGATAATAGTCTTATACAATTTATTTCCTTATCAATTAAGTTTCTTTTAACCTAAACCAATTAAAAGTAAAAATTTCGTTCTATCTTTGCTTTGATATCGATGCTTTTCGATACTATGTACGTTCATATTTGATTTAAATAAAGGATAAAGCATCCTTATGCGTCCAATTGCATCCGTCATTGCTTTATTTATAATTTAGTAAGAGCATTGTAGTAGTTCAAAGTTCTTTAGGAGCAGTGGTGGCCCAGTGGTAACGGCCGCGACTTACGAGTTGTAGGTCGTTGGTTCGAACCCACACAGGCGCTTTACTGCTCTCAAAACGGTGAAGGAAAACATCGTGAAGAAACCGGCATGTCCTAGAACCAAAAATTCGAAGACATGTGACATCTACCAATCCGCACTGGGCCTGTGTGGTGGATTACGGCCCACTCCCTCTCACCGAGAGAAAGGCCGGTGTCCCAGCAGTGGGAACCTTATAGGCTGATGAGGATAAGGAAGAAAGTTCTAAGACCTTATTTACGATACCGTCGACGCCGTGGAAGTGGCGAAGTTTTGGGCCAACAAAATTTAATGAAACCGTCGGGCCATCGACACAAAGGAGAAGATAATTCAGGATACATAATCCTCTGTAATAACAAAATTCATCCACCAGTGAACATTTCTAAAAATAAAATAAAACATCTGAATACTGAACACTCACTTAAAACATTTTGTTCCCGTTTTTATTTTGTGGTTTGTATTTTGTGTTTTACGAACTGTGTCCAAATAAACGTTATTCTTTCTTTCTTTCTTCTTTCTTTCACTTAACTGATATCAAAATATTTCTGCGAAAATAACTCAAACTCATAGCATTTACTTCAATTAAACCATTCACGGGCATTTTTGAATTGTCAAAGAGTCGGTCAGTTAGTCGGAAAGTTGAAGCTAGTTGAGTGTTCAAAACATAGATTTCTATCGAGAAGAACGAACAAGAAACTCCATAGATGCTCTTTTAAATCCAGATATTACGAAACCCTGGGGACATTATTCTTGTCGCTTCTATAATTATGAGAGAACAATGTAAAAAAAAACAAAAACAATTGAAAATTAAAGATAAGCCCTGGCAGTTAAGAGATGGCAAGTCTCAACTGACGGCACCCGTTCACGCACATGACTCGTGGATCAGCGCCATTCAGCTCAACCATTTTGAAAGAAACCTAATGACCCAACACACGCACTACCATCAGCCAGATATTTGAGTGAGCATGACGTACTCTCACTCAACTGACTTGCTTTTTCAGATCTATACTTATTATTATAAATTAAAGTCTCTTTTCGTACCACTTGATCAAAAAAGTGACATTCTATGCCACAAAAAGCGAACATAACAATAGTCATTTTTAATCTGTTAAAATCCTAGGGGTTTTGCGAAAACGCGGATAATTAGACATAGGCGAAAAATTATCAAATCTTACTGGACAAAGTCAGGATCTAAAGAAGGGTATCTGGCGCTTGGCGGCCGCTGCCGCGGCACGCTCGCTTCGCTCGCTCGCCTTCGCGCGCTAATGGTCACTGTTCTAACATAACCTAACCTAAATTCTAATTATCCGCGTTTTTTTTCGCCTATGTCTAATTATCCGCGTTTTCGCAAAACCCCTAGGTTTTCGCGAAGATTCGAAGTATCAAATTATCCTACGACATATAAACATTAAACATCTTTTTGAAAAAGGAATACGCATTTATTATGCAGTTATGATTATTAAATAAAATTACGAAAACCGAAGAACCCGTATGAGCTTGATGCCTTTGCTTTCCGACAAAAAAATATTAGTCTAGGAATTTGCCGCGTTTTTGTTTTCTTCAAATACATAAACGTTAAGTTTATTTTACTTTTAATTGTCATTATTTTTAATAAATGCTTATCTCATATTATTATTGTGTTAATTTTTTCGCAAATGGTACGAAAAGTAGAGTATTTTCCTCGGTGATAAAGCTGTCTTAGTCTTGGGTGAACTTAAATCCCTCGCTACACTCAGGACTCCTCTTAAATCACTCGCTTCGCTCGTGATTTAACTTTTTAACACCCTCGCTACGCTCGGGAGTAAACCTCGAGTCCTTTATTACGCTCGTGATTTAAATCGTCACCCGCGACAGAAGACACTGCTTTATCCCCTTGGTTAATAATCTACTATTTCGTGACTGTCTGAGTGACCGGGTTGTTTTTAACAATTTTTGTTCTGGTTTTCAACATCATCTACAAATTTATTCCGAAAGGTTTACGAGTATTATACTAAACTTATAAAATTATATTAAAGACATCTCATTTTCGTAAAATCGTGCGAAGTAACATAATAAACGGCTCCATGGACTCACGTGTATAAAATTAAAAATTGCTTCTAAATTATAAAAAAAAACTGCCTACTCTTCTTCTGCAATAACATTTTATACTGTAGGCACCCCATCAAATAAGTGTGTACTTTAGATAATCTGAAACGTAGTTGATCTCATTTGTTTCTACTTCTAGAATTAATGATGACGATGTCACGTGGGAGGGCTCCCCACTTATCATCATCATTAAACATAGAACTAGAATTCTATTATCTCCTTATTCAATACAACGTTACATTCATTATTTCTAAAATTCGGTAACGCGTATCATAAGTATTTAGTTTTCTTGTCATTTAATCTGATTTTCGTTATGTTTGTCCTCCACCTTCTGTGCATGTTTGTTTTCTGGAAGTAACACTGTTTGTGATCAGTTTTTCAGTAAATGAGGTAGATAATTTATATATAAAGAGGAACATTTTTAACCTAGAGTCAATCAATCTGTCTAGCCTTTTTTTTCCCAACTTTGTTGTGGTCGGCTTCCAGTCTAACCGGATGCAGCTGAATACTGTACTTATCCCAAAAACCTTCTAATTTTCCTGTTTACCAATAATAATTCACTTAAATGTTGTTTACACTCAGTTCAATCTTGCTCGTTGCTTGCAAGCTTTCCACTCAGGAACTCGAGAATTTTTCCAGTTACGCGGTCTCCGCAGATGACGACTAATAACATTTTGTTGACAACCCGCCACCGTGCGACAGGGATGGCACTCCATAGTATATAGAGAGGATAATACCGGGATGAATTTTCTTTTTACTTTGATGGATGGCGTCGTGTGGTTATAATTAGAGCGTGAGTGATAAATTTTTAACATCTATTTTTGTTTTTGGTTTTAGGGAGGTAGCGGCCATTAGCGATTTACAACCGTTTGACAGCCAGGTTTTTTGTTTACAATAATTATACTATTAGCAGAGTTGATCTAATCTTTTCATATCTTCAGTTGGCCTCAAACGCTTCTTAACAAAGTATAAGTCGATGTGGCTTGTAGCCCAGATGACCTCAGTCAAAAGTTCTGTAAACTAGGATGATAAAATACTGTTTATAAACCACATAATTATTGCGCAGAAATCGAATATTTTTGCAATATTATCCCGTTAAAAACCTATCCAAAAAATAAGTACTAAAAAAATATAAGTACTGAAAATGGGGTCCATTTTAAGTTTCACCTGCCAGGGTGTCCGAGAGAATACTGTATCATTTTCTTTTGTTTCACTCACAATAAAAGAAAATTAAGAAAGTGCAAAAACATCTCTGTATAAGTACCGCCCACCGCCATCACGTTTGGGGTTGAGAGCGTCGGTATAAGGGCTCGCGCGGCGCCCCAACACTCATTCGCGTCCCGAACCGCGACCCGACCAGACGGGCGCTGTCCGATCTACGACCTATACTGCGACCGCGCGCGTATGTATCTTCAAAGTTCCTTATTTCAAAATTATCATTAATATTCCATCTTCCAAGTTTAATTGCAAAGGTTTAACTACTTTTTATAATCTAAACAAATTTATTCTTCGGAAGTTCCAAGTTTAAATTGTATTTTTTTTATCTCCGCGGAGGTGCGTAAGTGTTCGTGTGTTGTGTGTGGCGAATTCGGTGAGTCGAAGTTTGAGTTTCGAATTGGTGGACGTCGGCTATTAACGGAAATTGGGTTTGTTTCAATTTCGGCTTTTATAGGACGTCAATTGTTATTTTTGGCTTTGATATGCGAGGTTTTATTCATTTTCATATCAAATCGTCCAATTACAAAGTGTAAATTTTTACGGTTATTGGGTTCAGCCGATATTAATATTATAGCGACATTGTCGAACAAAATCAGCCAAATAACCTTTACTTCAATATTGTCCTTCCATAATCGAATTTCAGGCAATGTTTGGCAGAATTTTTTTGAATTTGCATAGCCGGGCGTGATATGCAAATAGCCAAAAAAATCAAATTAAGCATTCAGATACGAATTCATGCTTTTGAATGAGTGGTCGTTTTTTGGGCTTCAATTGGGTCGTTAATTGTTTTTTAGGGTTATTTATATTGGTTTCGTAAGCTATTCCGATAAAACGTATGTAAGTTAATTATCTTGTGACCTAATTAAGGGAATGGACTACGGTTTTATAGTCTGGATGTTTTTATTTCTCCGTCTGTCCTTCGTCGGAACAAATCGATTATTATGCCCTATTTGTAACATTTTACGACGGACTTTGTAAAACGACGTTGTCGGTTCAAAAGTAAAGAAAAATGAGACTGGAAACGATTATGACTTGGCATGAGATCTGTATCACCGTTTTGGCATTGACGAAGTAAGTAGGTGATTTTACGTTTTTGGCAGAAGTTTGGTTTTGCCAACAATATATGAGTTTGTTTTGTTTGGTCTCGATTCAATTTTCAAATTTATTGGAAAAGTTAAGCCACAGTAAATTATGGCGAGTTGGTAGCAGTAGCTACGAAATAAATCAGCAATTTAATTACTTGTTAAATGAGATCAGTTGTTTGTTACGACCCTTCGTAAACTGAGTGTTTCGCGAGATGTCTAAAATTACAATGTTTAAACCAGGCTCAATGACAAACACAGTTGATTCTTTTATCTTGGGGTAATATACAGGTAACAAGCAACACAAAATGTTTAACCAATTTATCAATTAAACATGCAAAGTTATCAGTCATTATATGTATCAGGCAGTGATACTTAAGCAATGTTATAACTAAAATTGTGTAACGTATACATAACAAAACATCACGCTGTATTCCCCTGGGTGTAAGGCAGAAGTGTACTTATAGTACACCCATATTTCGCTAGCAACAGCAATATAACAGGGAGCGAGCCTATTGTACAACTTTTTACATAAAAAAAAATATGGATTAACCATCTCACTGTTTCCAAATTAAGAGAACTAGTTAGTAACAGTACCTACAGTATTAGTGGACAAAAAATATACAACACCACACTAAAACAAATGAACCACACATCCTACTCTTGATAAACCCCATACGATCCCATCGCTTCCCGTCAACCAATACAGTAATCCTATTGAACGCACGGCATAGGCCGTCCCCATTTCGACACGACTATCTATTGAATTACAGGATTTAAGCCTATTCGCAGACTATATCATTAAATGTTGGCTACAGGCTTCTGTCACCCATTATTATTATGTTGAGTTAATCCCATTTACTCCATGAATTTCCCACGATTGTAAGTGATGGGAGAACGGAATGGTTTATAGCATTAACTTCGTGCTTAAAGGGTGCCATTGGAATCTTATTACTAGGCGATGTCGAATACGACTTCTGATTGGTTTACTTTTAAAGGGTTTTATTCAGTGAAAATAGTTGAAAGCATTGATAGTGTTTTGTTTTTGCATGAATTCCAGCAAATACTTACAATGAGAAGGATCTTTCAATTGACTGACCGGTTGGCGCAGTTGTTAGCGACCCTGCCTTCTGAGCCGCTGCTGGTCCCGGGTTCGATCCCCGGACATGTCAAACATTTGTGTGCATGAACATGACCTGTGTCTGGGTGTGTATATGTATATAAGTAAGTATATCAGTCATCAGGTTACCGTAGTACAGGCTCTGCCTAGTTCGGGACATGAAGACCTTGTGTGGATGTTGTCTCATATATTTATATATATATAATGTCCGATAATGACTTGCATTTAATCTGTTTTAATAGGTAATAGTACCCTACAGGTTATTAGGGGGTTGTATAACTTTTAGTACCTGCTTTTAAATTGGGAGTATACAAATGGAGACGGACTATTCGAATTTTAAACTCACACGACAATATAATATAAAAATAGAATGTTGAATTCTTGATTCTGACGTTCACCTCATTTTACGTCCAAGTTTGTGTAGTAGTGGTAAGTCAAGATATTTAATAATATATCATAATATCATGACCAGCCCAAGAGGGTAGGCAGGAGTAAGCGAAATATGGTACGTCGTAAGGACATTGCAGACTATAATACATTTCTTTCGAAAATCCTTGAACAAATGCTTTGTGTAAGGGTATATAATCGGTAGGTAGGTCAGTCAGTTGGTATAAGGTATATAGGTTATATAATCTGATATACAAGAGTGGTTTCCAGGATTTCAGGATTAATCTGGAACATTGGAATTGAGGTTCAATACAAGATTTATCGTAGACGTTTCATTTGAGCTAAGAACGGGGTAACGTATTGTATGGATTCCGAGATTACTTAATTCAGGTACAACTTAGCATTAATCACGACAAGAAGAATAAGCTTTACAAAAGATTAAGGTCACTTAATCATTTGCCAAAATGTGTATCAACGGGTGAATTTTTCGGGTTTCGTACCCAAAGGGTGCCAACGGAACACTATTACTAAGGCTCCGCTGTCCGTCCGTCCGTCCATTCGTCCGTCTGTCTGTCAGCGGGCTGTATATCGTGAACCGTAATGAGTAGGGTGGTATTTCGTTAGAAAGTCCTCCCCATGATAGAGTTGTTCTCCTGCTCGGCGCACCGACGGCGACGTCAAGGTGCTGGGTGCCGTAAGTCGTTGCAGTCCCGTCCTCGCTCTTGCGCTGATGCCTGTGGTCCCTGCGCGCGCGCCTCTCGCTGAAGACCTGCTCCTAATCCTAATAAACTTATTATACTTTTCTATTTTTCTCTTTATACAATGTGACTTACATTTAGCTCCGGCTGATCGAAACGTTTTCAGTAGACCGTTGACTATTTTCTTTCCTTCCTTTTATAAAGTTAAAAATGAAAGTGGTCCACACATGAAACGTGTTTATAAAAAAATGTATTGTTAAATGTTGTACGGTCGTAAAGAATCCTTCGGGTGTGAGTCCGACTCGCACTTGGCCGGGTTTTTTTTAACTAGGGACCTGCCCACCCTTCTCGTGGATTTTACGACTAGACAAAACTACGAAATAAATATTTTTTTCTAAATAATGGTAAAAACCGCATCAAAATTCGTTGCGTAGTTCAGAAGAACAACACGGTCACATCGACAGACTTCAATTGCTACTTTAATTTATCTAGCTGTGTCCACGGGTTCGCTGCCGTGACCAAAAAAGAAAGAAAGAATTAAAGAAAATACGTTTACTGGCGTTGCGTTTGTTGGTGTCGCTGACGTTTGTGCGTTTTCGTTGACTTGTGTATCTTACTTTCATTAAGTACAGTTATAGTTAGTTTATATTATGCTTGGACGTAGATATAGATGGCCATTTTTGCGAATTATTTGTTAGTAGACGATGTCTGTTAACCTCACAGTTATCCAGAAATCCTTTTAGTTGTTGATAGTTAAGTAATGAACGAAAATGTCAATCGCTTATTTTAGGACCGAATTTACAATCCTCAGATAAATGTTATCTGAGGAATAAAAATGGCGGACTGATAGCTTTTGTAAAGAAAATATTATCCAACCGCCCTTTTTATTCTTCAGATAATTTAAAATAAATGTGACTTAAAAAAATCGAGCCCTTATTTATAAAATCTTAGACTACAACCCATAACGATTTGAATTTATCAGAGCCTTTCAGAATATTTACGCGACATTTGAAAACGTTGATAGAGTTATGTTTTCTCCAGCACGTCCAATATTTAGCCAATACTGTTCAAATGCATTATGTCGCTAAATACCAGCTAATCCATTTAGTGCTGGTGTCGGGTTTATTTTCCCAAATGACCCTTCTGGTCAAGCGACGGACTTTAATTTCAATTTCAGACTTCCCTATCTATAGCATAATCTTACCAAGGGGTATCGTATTACCCAGTTACTGGGTTGTGGAGGTCAGATAGGCAGTCGCTCCATGTAACAGCTGCATCTGGTTAGACTGGAAGCCGACCCCAATATATTGAGAGAAGGATATGCAGATTGATTGACCTCTCTATGTATAGCTGGCAACAAGTTTTGACGAGGCGGTAAGTTATATACATATAGTAAAAAGAAAATATCAAACATAATTATGAAGGGAATACGGTTGATACAAAATATGAAAGGCAACAGGTTGTTAAAAAATACGCGTCGACTACAGAACCTTCTCCCGTCAAGTTTGTTAAACAAGTACCTAGTGGTCTTTGAAATGCTGGACTAAGGCAAGATCTTTCACAAAAGTAACTCTTCTGACTTCTTAGGCTAGATAATAGATAGTTAGATGGCAAATGAATAATAACTGAAGGCCAGTTCCCGTAATTTTTAGAAAGTTCACAGTTTGATCTTAGTCTCAGTCAGTCAAAAATACAATCAATTTACATACATTTTTGACAAGTTTTTGACTTTGATTGTCGCTGAGATGAGATAGCGACTTCAGTTTGAAAGTTTTGATGTGAAACATCTATAGCCGTGCGTAAAACCGATTGCTGGCGTGGCGACGCATGCCGTGGTGACGCGTCGCCATGCGCAAGCGACTGTGCGATTATTTTATTTTCATATTTATTTCCTTTATTAAACCAAAATTTCATGCATATTTTCTATAGGTACATAATAGATTCGATGCTTCACATCTGCCAGGCGTCCCGCGACGGCGAATTTTTTTTAAGTACGAGAATTGCCCCTCTGATGTCTGATATTAGTCGCCTACCTTGCCGACTGCCTCGTTGGTCTAGTGGCCGCAAGCGCTACTGCTGAGCATGAGGTCCCTGGTTCGAGTCCCGGGTTGGGCAAAGTGTTATTGGTTTTTGCCATCTGGAATTTCTCAGTATCAGACCGGAGCCTGGATTTGTGCCCGGTTGATGGCAATAGGCTCGCCCCCTATTACATGAGACTTAAACTTTTCTGGCGAAATGTGGGTGTACCTACTATAGGTGCACCTCTGCCTTACCCTTCGAAGAATACTGGCGTTAGGTTATATTATGATATCGGTCGATAGAAGTTTAAAAATGTAAGGCCTCCAAAAAAGTTTCCACACTTTTAAAAAAAGTCACCTAACTTAAGTCAATTTGACTCATCATCTGCCTAGCCTTTTACCAACCATGTCGAGGTCGGCTTCCAGTCTGACCAGATGCAGCAGAATACCAGTATTTTTCATGGAGCGACTGCCTATCTGACCTCCACAACCCAGTTACTAGGTAATACCGCTCCCTTGGCACGGAAGGGTCTTGGTATGTAAGGATGGTCACCCATCCACGGACCAACCGCGGCAAGCGTATATTAACCTGATCGATCAACCGGTGCGGCTGACATAAGCCAATTCAATTTGACTAACGGAGCTAAATGCCTGACGGTTTTAGAGAAAAAGAAATGTCTACTAGCACTTGACTTATACTTGACTTGGTAATAGTAAATAAATAAATATTTTATTCACTAACGTTTTCCACCTGTCCACGGGGAGCGTCTGATTTCTACTCTTAAGAGTCCTGAACGAAAGCAAAACCTTGACATCTAAATTTAATATTATAAAGCGAAAACATTAGATTTTATTGTATGTTTGTTTGTTACACTTTCACGCTAAAAGAAGTAAACGGACTTGTATGAAATTTGGCACATGGCTGGACCATAATCTGGATTAGGACATTTGATACTTTTTATCCCAAGATTCCTACGGGTTCGAGACTTATGTGGGTGGAACCGCGGACGCAGCTTGTCCCAAATAATAATAATAATAAAACGTTTAATTTAAAAAAAGGATACATTTACAATGAATATCTTAACAATTAAAATAGCGCACAGTTGCTAATTTGCCTGAACTAGGTGGAACCTGTGCTTCAGGCTAAAAAGTGCATAAATACTTAATAAAATAAATTAACAATGAGTACAACTTAAAACTAAATTAAAACTTAAATAATTAAAAGTAAAATAGCATATTAGTAGTTCTATTTGCAGACAATAAGTAGGTCTTCTGTCTGTGTAGTCAATGGTTAGTAAATATTTAATTATATTTTTTTTACAGTTATAGTAATTTAGTTTATAGATACTTAGTTTTCTATTTAATCTATTGTACAAGAATGGGCCTAAGAATGTTAAAAATCTTTCTACAAAGACATGTTTTGAGGTTGCATGTTTTGCAATTACATTGCATTGCAAATATAATGTATGTTAACGTTTACAGCCGCGGAGAAAGACACCTTTACTTTTTATTTCGAATCTAATACAATCATTTCTTTTCAATTTTCCTGAGTAAACATTGAATTTAGCTTAACGTATACTACGTACGTAGATATATCTAAGCGCAAAGACAACTGCAAACAATCTTATCAGCCAAAATCGATATTTGTTTGTCAAAGCGGTCTTTGAGAGTGAGAGTGAGGAGAATTCCAACTAGTATAACCACAAGTGCCTGACAAATTTTAAAGCTTAATTCACTGGTATTAAAGTTCAAATTCGAAAAAACATCACAACTTGCTAGCTCACCTTGGAAGCCTGGAGAATAACAATAAGAGTAATCCATTTTCCTATGTTGACTTTTACGGGGTTTACAAACCGGAAAGGACGGCCGCCGCCGCGCCACTGGTATTAGCCGGTTTCTTGAGCCGTGTTGCTATGCATGACCTTAAGCCTTGAATTGCGATATGCCGTCATGATGTGCCTGAACATTGATTTTGACTGAGTGCGAAATTATATATTATAATATTAATATATTACCTATATATTAATTTAATTTATATTATAATTATAAATTATATACTACTTTTACCCGTGGCCTTGCCCGCGTGGAGCTCGGAAATTATCCCAAGGGAAAACCCAACCTCACGGTACACCTGTGTGCCAAATTTTATCGGAATCCATTAAGCCGTTAATCCGTTTTGGATTATTTCAGACACGTAGATGAACATAGACCCCTTCTAAATTGTCAATTTTGTTAATTTTTAAACCACTTCGCAACCAGGAGCACAAAACCAGTCATTGGCAGCACACTGCACAGAATACCAAAACTCCAAATCTGGCTTGACCGTTGCTAAGCCGACGGAGTAATCCAGGATTTCCACATGGTAACTAATGCCAATAGATTCCCCGAATGAGAGGCAGCCATACTTTTTATCCCGTCATGGAAATACGATGGAACTTTTATCATTACAATGTTTGCAAACATTTCGAACGAATGGTTTCCTTCCGAGGTGTTTGTGCCTCTTCAATCGCAAGGCGCGATTACGCAAAGAGCCTAAAGATTGGAAGAGTTACACCAGCTTTTCGTTGATAAAATCGTAATTTGAAAGAGTTTTTCATTTGCATTTACGTTTTAGAGAGTTGCCAGGAGAATAGCAGTGGAAGTGGTCTTAAAAGTGTTAACAGATAACGAACAAAATAATCTTTTCAAAATGATAGAAAAAAAAGTTTGTGATTCTTGCATTCCTTTAGACACATATTATAATCAAATTTATGTCCCAGCTGATGAACTAAAGCCGGGGGCAAAGAAGCTAACACACTAACAACATCATATAATTACACCATGCCTAACTCCTTGCCAATAAACAGGGTGAAACTACCACAAACCCAATGTTTGTCGATATTAGGCGATCATAAATGAGTTTAGATATGCTCCTAAATGAGGTTATATTGCCGGTCGTATCCGAGGATACGCCAAAATACATAAACGGATCTGCGGTTTTATATAGGGATAGCTAATAATAATATTATTAAATGTGCTCTAAATAGTCCCGAGCGAAAGCTTAAACAACTTTTTGAAATGGCGACTATCGATGAAAAGTCCCAATACAAACATTAAACCAATATCCAGCCAACATGTTGGATAAAGTTTTGTTCCAACTTTTACGAGAAACATCGGGGCCAGCTAATTAACATGAAAATGAGCCGGCTTTGTCTGTAACTCGCTAGAATAACAGAAGGCTCTCAGCGCTGTTTTACTAAAGACCAACCTTATCTCTAGCAGTTTGTAATAGCCAAGTAATAGGTATTTGTCTTTGATTTGAGAGACAATGCATTATGTATAAGATACCGCTATTGAATTCAGCGAGAGAAGATAGGTAAATAGAAGGTAGATCATTATCATACTTGTCCCAAAATAATACATGGTTTGCTTCAGACTATAGTACGAGACTGTTAAAATCTAGGATTCTTCAAGATTGTAGTTTTCTATAACTTAAGTCGGTAGCGTCCAAGATAAACTAAGACATGCCAGAAGAAAACTCACGTTTCTTTTTGATCTCTTATCTTTGTGCTTAAAAAGCAGTTCCCTCAAACCATCACAATATAGCCTTGCAAATCAGCAGTTTATTTTTAGAAGACAGGATAAAGACACACCCACAAACATCACACAAATTCAATAACCATACAAATGGGACTTTTGTTTTTGCAAATGTAGTTATATTAATACAGCCAACATTACTTAGACATCACACATTATGTAAATAGCGGAAACTCGTCGCTTTGATAGCCCAGACGAGGGTTGGTAGAAAGTTCGGGGATGACATCAGAAGTGACGTCAACTTGTATAGACAAGGTTCTGGTTTGACGCGCTGTTTCAATTCTTAGTCAAGACTAAGTTTAGGGTTCTAAGATTTTGGGTATCAGTTTGACTTTGTATTTCATGAATATGTATATACAGCCATTATTCACGTAACACTAATTCGAACTGATAATGAGGAATATACTCCTCGAAAGGTAAATAGAACACCTATGTAGATTTCGCAAAGGCCACAGCACAGCGACAGCACTCCTGGATGTAGTCGGTAACATTCTTGAAACCAGAGACCAGGGCATGGGAACCGTGCTTGTCCTACTAGATTTTTCGCGCGCTTTGACTCTATTAATACTTCGTTTCTTATCAGCAAGCTGTCTTACTATGAGTGTGATGTCGAAACAGGTTAATGGTTTGAGAGTTACCTCAGTAATCGATCACAGTTTATCCAGGTGACATGTGACAGTAACCAAGATACCATGTCCTCTGGTCCGAAGCGCGTGGACAGGGGCGTACCACAGGGATCGATCTTATACCCGCTTCTCTTCATCCTTTACAGTGCTTACATCGCTCTTTGTTTGATCAATGCCAAGTTCCACCTTTACGCCGTTGATCTGCAATTATACCTCTCCTTCCGCTCCCAGGATGCTGATGAAACTGTAAAAAGAATTAATGTGGATTTGGAAAGAATCTTTGCTTGGTCCAGAAGAAGCTGCTTGGTCCTGAACCCAAGTAAATCCAAGTATATTGTGATGGGATCTGGGGATTTCCGGAACAAAATGCTTGCTTGCAGCATAGACGAGTTGCGAGTTCTGGAAGCTCGTAATCTTGGGGAAGTATTTGACAGGCAGCTGTATTTTAAAAATCACATCTTGGAGGCCTTGTGCATTTTTTTTTTTCTACCAGCTGAAGCTCTTATATCTTGTCCGTCCCTACATAACTGGGGATATGCGTGTCATGCTGTGTGAGTCACTTGTTCTATCCAAGTTGAACTTCGCTGACACCGTGCATAGAGCGTGCATTCTCGGTTAAAGCGAAAAACTGATCAAGCGGGTGCAGAATGCTTGTGCAAGATTCTGCTAGAATGTCACACCACGTTCTCACGTCACTCAATTTTTAAATAAAGGTGATTTGATGAGAATGTCAGCACGCAGACAGCTTCACCTGGCAACCCTACTCTGGCACTATTCAAAATTCTTTGGCACTATTTTCTAATAATAAAGTGCTATACAACGTGGCGCTACAATGGTGACTTTAATTTAATACACGGGTAGGGCTAGTGCCCATTAACCATATAAATATTGATAGGTTAAAATAATACGTAAACTGAAAAAAAAAATTTTTCAAACAAACTAAATAATAAAAAAGTCATTAAAATTGGGATCACCCTTGCAAAAATTCATTCATGAAATTACTTACCTAGCTCGCTTACGTTAACTCGGAGCGGCAATGTGTCGGTTCGCGGGCTGGCAACCGCGCATCGCGTCTTGTACCTACTCGTGATCGGTCCGATTCTTTGACGGCATATTATCAAAGAAACCGAGCGGCGCAAGTGGTACAAACACTTATCACATCACCCTCTCTTGTTACTATTAGTAATAACTGTCATCACTAATCACTGCCATCACGATCATAAGTTTACACAAGCACTAATAGCACAAATAAATGCGTCCGTATCGCAAGAGGTGTAAACGTACCTACTAGATAAGAAAACGAAAACCAATCAAAGTGTCTTTATCGCAGTACCATGATCTAATTACTATCCTAATTACACAAAAAGAAATAAATAAAACAATAGCTAAGAGTCTTTTTCGCGACGTAATTATGCGCACTAGTGTAAATAAGTGCGTCAAGGACACGGGTTCGACTAGCACTAGAAAAGCAAAAAAAGAATTCGTGTTCGGTGCGGCGGGTGGGTGGAAGGGAGAGCGCGCGTCGCCTGCGCTGCTCGCCAACAAAGGAAATTTCCTTAAATTCGCCTACTCTATGCATTTGTTTCATCCTAATAGTATTGCTTATTCGTTTTAATTTCATTGATGCGAAGTTATGATCCGTGACCGAGGGAAATGACCGCTGCGCGACAGTTCTTTAAGTACAGGTTGCTCTAAGATGCTATTTCCTAAATTCTTTAATAAATCTGTAAATAATAACGTTTAATGGAAATAAAAAATTGTCATGAAACGAAAATGTGAAAACGTATATGTGTGTTAAATTAAGGTCACCATTGCAGCGCCACGCTGTATACACAAAATACATAGACAAGTAATTGATATTGCGTCGGGTGCCGACACGCGGATTATTTTATTAATTATATATTTCTGCATCTGTCCGTGACATCACAGCAGCGGCCCCTATCAGAATACAAGTGCTGCGACACTTATGTTTAGTAGCAGCATCACGCTGAGATATGCCTTTGGTGGAAATCGTTGAGCTCCTTAAGTTATTTGAATTGAGCTGCATGATGACTGACAAATGCGTGCACTGTCTGGACAGATTCACTCAATCTGTTTGGTGCTTTCCTCAAAAGACCATTTCAGACACTAATATTGTCTTCACATGATCTGACCAAGATTATGTCTGGACTTTTAAAGAGACTGTGACCTCTGAGTATGTTTCGGCCTTTCTTCTCAGAGTAGTCAGACAGGAAACGCCGACCTCATCTAGTATTTATAATATGATTGACGTGTAAAAGTGTTTGCACAAACCTACTTACAGAAATAAAATCATTTATTATTTTGGCCTCGTACAAGTTCTTCTGTTTTTATTTTGATTTGGCTTTTGTTTTATTTTTTTTATTTTTTATGAGTGTGTTTAGTTTAGTTTGTGATAATCCTGTGCGAGTCCCAATAAATACATTTTCTTTCTGTCTGTGATTAGAAGTCCCATTTATGTATTAGGAGCGAGCCTATTGCCACTAACCAGAGAATCTTCTTAGTACCCGGTTTCAATAATCGGATCAAAAACCCAATAACACTTTGCCATTTTTATCAATCAACTGTGATATAAGAGATTTTTAATTTTAAATAATAAAATGCAATTATTTGGCTGTACCTAACTGTTTAATGAATCTTAAGAATAAATCACAATAATCAATACCAATTTAATATCCTATAACCCTGTAATAAATTAAGACAGTATTCAAGTATATGAGGCAATAAATTATTTAAGGCATGTTAAGTACGGGCACATAATATGCACGGAGTGCATGGAATTCCTGAGAAACCGCAGCTTCCCAAGTTCTATCTTAAACTACTCACATACGAGAAACTTGAACGAACGAACGTCTGGAATATTATATTCGTCTTTTTTCTTTTGTTTAACGAAATACAGATGAGAATATAATTTTGTTAACAGTAAAATAAAGTTAACGTAAAAATTTTTTTATGATTTTTGTTTCATTAATAAGTAAAATCTATACGTAATTTTTTACCTATACCTAAAACTATTTTTATGTTTGAGGGCGAAAAAACTGCTTTTTTGCAATTATTAATGATACGGAACTTTCAACTGACTGAACACCTTCAAATATTACGCGCTGAGTATCAAATTGATAGAAGCATGAATGCAAAACGCAATTAAAAAGTTGTTTCATTAAAAAAAAACTAACAGTTTTCGAAATACAAAACTCAATCAAACGTGTGCAAATAGAATTTATGAATTCAGCAAACTTCAAATTCTAGGCCGCATACAAAAACAGAACTGAATATTTCGCAACGATGTTTTTTTTTCAGTTTCGATGGTCAATTCATTCAAGCATGAACCACACTCGCGATCATCACAGTTGACCTGGCCCGTCTATGCTGATATATTCAGGCTGTCTGCCCCATTTTACATCACAACCCGGACTTGATAAATTATGTTTGGTGCACTTTACTGCTGCGGACATGAGTGATGACTCATCCGATCTATTCCAATTTTGCATCCTTATAATAAATGGTCATATT
This sequence comes from Brachylomia viminalis, assembly GCA_937001585.2. Classification (NCBI taxonomy): domain Eukaryota; kingdom Metazoa; phylum Arthropoda; class Insecta; order Lepidoptera; family Noctuidae; genus Brachylomia; species Brachylomia viminalis. The sequence continues at coordinate 23,275,675 of OW443294.2, read as the reverse complement.
CTCCTAAGGGTCCTTTCACTCGTACCACAACCACACCACATTGCAGCGACAAAATGTGGGCAAGCAGTGGTTACTGAATGAACAGAAGGAATAGTGAATAGTGTCGCTGCGGCTTCTTGCAGTTGCATTGTGGTTGCGTTCTCGCTAGTAGACAGATTGTTGTGTTTGCAATGTGGACGGCCGCTATATAGTGCGCGGACTCACTGGTGGTTGCGTTGTGACTGCGACGTAGCAATGATGTGGCAGGTGTCACGTTTGATTTTGACGGCCAAATGTGTTCCATTTTAAATAACTATTCATTTTCATACAAATAAGCGCCCGTCCACGTGTTGTCGTTGTGGTGTGGCTGTGGCTGTAGTGTGGTTGTTATTGGTACGTGTGATCGGGCCCTTACGAGGACATTTGAAAGACGCTTGCCGTATTACATAGGGTTGAGCCTCCGCATTTAATATTAAGAAGAAATCAAAGGAATGAGGGCAAAAGAGTCTTCATTCCGTTCATTTCTTTGAAATTAATTTGCCTTTGGTTTAATCGGTACAAAAATCTCCTATATCTTGCCCTTTTCGAATTTTCGGCTTAATTGGTGACAGAGGGTTTAACTTGAATCATTAAACACCGTATTTAATTACTTATTACTTTGGAAGTGCCTCAAAATTGTAGGGATTTAACTCCGTCGTGCGTTCCCTTATGAGTTGTAGCAAGTTTGTCGTTAAATTTCATTTTATGGGGGTGTAATAAACGTCTCTGAGATAATGTTTTGCTGCTGACAATTTCATTAAAAGTAGTCTTGGCTTTGGATTTTGTATAATCTAAGTGATAAAGTTGTATATTCTAAACTTAGTTGTTATACGGAACAATCTTTTTACCTAACTATCTAACTAACCTACTAACTATCCTACAACTACTATAACTATAACTAACTATATTAAAGTTTAGATTTTTAAGTATTAGCCGTAAGTTGATTTTTCATTTTATTTGGTGTTATTTGTGAAACCACTATTGTATTGGGGTCATCCTGTTAAGATAGTGTGTAAGTTTAATAAATAAATAAAATTAAAATAAATCTCCTTTTTGTTTTTATTTTTAGTTTTTCACTTGGAATTACAGCAGCTATTATGTATTTGTAAATAGGAAATAATTGTCGAAATTATTTTAAACTAAGCCTTTACTCAAGAAAAAAAATATTCAAGTATTCTTAATGTATATCATATATTAATATAAATATAATAATTATTTCTGTACAAATAACAAGGTATAGGATACAAGAAAACTGTATAAATAAGTAGATGTGTCAATGCCTAATATTATTATTTTTTCCTTTTACTAAGGTTCAAACTTTATTACTTTCAGTTGGCACATAAATTACATTCACTCGAGTGGGTGGCTAAACAAGAAACAAGAACTTAGAAGTATGGGTACCAACAAAATGTATAGGTACTTTCATTTCTTTCATACAATCTTTATTAGGTCAAATTTAAGGGTGTGGTAATAGTACATTGTTCACCGAGAGGAGAAAGTGACCGATTACCGTCGAGGGTGTCGTTTGAAGCCCGAGCCGTAGGCGAGGGCTTTAAAACACCCGAGATCGGGAATCGCACTTTCTCTCGAGTGATACATAGTGCTTTATACTACACCTACGAGGAAAATAAAAAACTAAATCTTTACTAATTGAAATGGTGCCAATGGCGTCTGCAATTTTCACATGTTCTTTTTTCAAATTGTTTATCCTGCCGCCGCAGGGTCGCACTGCCAGCCCGACACCATCCAACACACAGCTAGTGGCCAGTGTCATTTTGCGAACTTGGAGATAAAAACTCACTGTAAAAACTTTTTGGCTTTTGATATTTAGGTTACCGGCGCATAGTCTTACCCAAAATTAAAAAAGAAAAACCACGTAAGAAATGGATTTTCATACACTTTTCTCTCCCGCTCAGATGCGTTTTCTCCCCGCATATTTGTTCGATATGCAATGACGTACTTTCTACCGTAAATTTGATAAAGTATCAAGGTACTTTCCAAGCAGGTGTAGTATAAAGACTATTTCTCCATGGGCTCAACATCGGAATCACGAAAAAAATATAACGAAAGAATAACGTTTATTTAGACACAGTTCGTAAAACACAAAATACAAATAAAGAAATAAAAATAATGTTTTATAACAATAGTGTGTGCCTGACGGCTGCGCCAAAATGGTTCATTTTAGCTTGAATGCCAGACAGATGCTGTCTGACGCTGGTTTTCTAATGAACCTTTAGGGACAAAAGACGAGGAGTACAAACAGTTTCGACATAGGTAAGTACCTACCTAATAAATAATACATATTTTTTATACTTATAATTAAATAAATGAATTGGTACTTAATCAATTACTTAATTACTCGACCCAAATCATTACTGATTATTTTTTCTAGATTACGATGTTGGTTCCATAGAAAAAGATACATGCTTTATACTAAGTACATTAACTGTAAAAATATAACAGCCGGTCGATTCTGTAAATATCTCACCGTGATGACTTGCGTAGAGTGAGCTGTCAGTGTCATCCCCCTGATTCTAGGGATCGACCAACGTTACATTTACTATCATAATCGAGATTTTATTAATATTTTGTTATCCAAATTCTATGAAATAATATAAAATTATCAATAGAATTTGCATTAAAAATATTATTAAAATCTCGATTTTGATTGTAAATGCTTAGTCAATCCCTAGCATCAGTGGGATGACACTGACAGCTCACTCTACGCTCACTTCACCTAAGTTTTCACGGTGCGATGGTTACAGAATCGCACTACACTGTTATAATTCCCAGGAACTCGATTGTTATGCTTTATCGATTTTTTTTTCTCATAACAACCAGATTCAAATGAAAAAAAAGACACTCATTTCAAAATACCGTAAAAGAATTCCCTTTTATATGCTGTAACAAAAGAATGCGAGAAATCTCTCTTATAAAAAATCTTCTATTGTGCTTTCATTTAAAGCCGCCATATTTTTACGATGTCCCTTCATTAAGTACCGCTACCTAAAGCACCGCATACACGCGCAATTTTTCCAGCAGTTCCGGCAACAGTTTCCAGAGGTAGTGGAGAAATAAATTCTAATACAATAACTGAGGATGTCACTTCGATTTTTTAGGCAGTACATTCAAGCATGTACCTTAATAAACCATAAAAATCATAAAATAAAAATCATAAAAATAAGTTGCTCTTTCATACTATCTATATGGTGTGGAAGTGTATTTTTTTTTTTTTTGAGGTTCGGAAATTATCAATTAACCTCTCCCGCTCTGGGCAGAGCAGGAGGGCGTGTCAGACTCTTACTGACTAAAACCCACCCGTGTTCCTTCAGTTGCCTGTGCCAAGGGCCGCGGTATCCCTTTCGGACTTTCCCGCAACCCTAGCAGGCATCGGCCCTAGCGGACCCCGTCATTGGTGCTGACATCTCTTTGAGGCGCGCGTGGAACACAACGCGCCGTCGACCCGGGCCTGGTCCTTATCGAACGGCGAGCTGCCCATTGCTCGCCGTTCGCAAGCCCACGCCTACGGTGGCCGGGAATTGGCCTGCGATTCCCGACGCCCAGGGCGTCTCCTGCGGCGGCTAGGGGCGTGAGGGCGCGAATTTTGCCTCACCCTCACGCGTTCCGCCTCCTCCTTCGCGAGCATTACTGCTTCGCAGAAGGAGGTGACGGCTTCACAAGCCCTCTCGCTCCGTACCATGGCCTGGACCAGGGCCGGACGCGACAGATCGCCACCGCCAATCGCCTGCACGAGGACACGGCGGTGCTCCGTCCAAGCCGGGCAGACCTCCACCGTATGCTTCACCGTATGTGTGGAAGTGTCTGTGGTAACAATTTCTACAAGGTGGTCCCACAGTAAATTGCTTGATGTTGTCGTGAAGCGACAGTTGAGCAGTATTGCCCAAAATTTAGCAACTCAAGTTCATATAAGCAATCAATTTATGTAAAATACTGGATTCAGCAACAACCAGTAGTTGGACTGGAAGCCGACCTTAACATAGTTAGGAATTGGCTACATGACGATGAATTGACGAATTCAAGTTGCCCGTGTGAGCACACCTTAACAGGGAATTCATCTAAGGAATATTAACTGTAACTCAGCGCCTTTACGACTCCTTTTCGTAATTATGGTAGTGATAATGCCTTTATCCGGTTTTCCGGGGATACTCACTGCTTTTATAGATTCGACCTAATATAGGATTTATTTAATTAGTGATCCTTGGTTCTGTTTCGGTAAATTAATGTTTCGGGGGAATACGTTATTTATGGAATAAGGATACCTAACATTATTCAGTTATTTTATTTACCAAGCAACGACATATTTACAAGGATAGGTAATAATAGGCAGTAGGTAATCACGAGTCTTCAATACTTTGTAAATGCATCACCTATAGGCATGCAGAACATTCTTATTAAAAGGCAATCGTTCGAATATTTTTCTAAATCGCAATAACATTAAATTGATAGGTACATAATAAAATGACCAAATAAGATTAGATTATAAAGTAAAAATTATAAATTTTGTCACATTGCCCTAGAACAATACAACCATATAAAATCACAATAAAAGATTCACTTCGGGCACACCGGAGGTTGCGATATACCCCGGGGAATGATAGCCGTTTACCACCACTCTTTGTGTTTGCCTGCATAGATACGAACTGAACCACTCCAGCAGGGGCCCGTGTATGCCAAGACCATGCAATTTCAGCAGCAGGATTTCATGGCTGACCGTATCAATGCAAAAGACAAGGCTAAGGAATGCAGACAGGTCTAAAGGAACGCAGAAGCACACATTTTGCAGTCTATCAAAGTCACATGCGTATCGAACCTCAGATGTCCCGTACCCGGCAATGCAAACGCGCACCTTTCGATCTTTATAAAGTACATCCATTGTCAAAATATTGTGAGAAAAAAATACTGAAATATCTTTCCACGTTTTAATCGTCTCCGTACACATTCCTAAGAACATTACACGGAGGTTTCCGGCGACTGGGACCGCAATAACTAGGACCACGGTCCCAGTCGCCGGAAATCTCTTACACGCACCCTCAGAAATAGTGTTGACAATATTAATGATTTTTCAAAAACTAACCTCAATTATTATTTTTATCTCACTATAAAAAATATGACATTGTTACAAAATATAAGTTTCTTAAACAATATTGCTGAAAGCGACATAAAATAAAGAAGTGCCGTTTAAAGTTCGTAATGGCGCAGAAATTGAATGGAGCTGACAAAACGCTTACCAACTGCTCGACCATTTATTTCACTTACAAGTTACGCAAGTTAAAAAACCAACACTAACGCCAGTAGCTAAGTAATTGCCGAAATATGTTTACCTGTATTTTGAACTTACATTTTAGGTAGTAGTAGGTACCGACTTAGTTTTTTAATATTATAAAGAGGTAACACTTGTGAGTTTGTATGTACGGGGTAATCTTCGGAAATGCTGATCCCATTCCGAAATTATTTCGTTAATGGGAGGCTACAGTATTGCCAAGTGTCATAGGATATATTTTATGATAAAAGAACTATACATTTAAAATTAAAAAAGGAAAAACCTGACACAAGTAATAACCTCTAAAAACGGCTAAATTGATTTACTATTTACTTAATTATTTTTTGTCTAAACACGTTCTCTCTTAATTCACCTTACATACAAAACACAAAAAAAAACTAAATTCGTTCAGCCGTTTCGGAGCTACGATGCCGCAGACAGACACACAGATACAGACGTTAAACTTATAACTTCCCTCTTTTTGCGTCGGCGGTAGGTAACAAGAAACTACACGCGGACGAAAACGCAGGCAAAAGCTAGTTTACCTATCAATGTCCATCAATTACACTTACAGTCGTATAGTCGTAAATTGAAAGTTTTCAAAATTGTTTAAGGATGATAAATTGTGACATAAGTAGGTGAACAATATAGCATAGTATTCTATGTTCAGTCAGGGAATTTATCGTTTATCAAATTGACACACTGCGCCAATTGGCTGTATGTATAGCCTATTCAGACGTCTATCAAATAATGACAGTTGTGATTTGAATATACGGACAATTTGAGTTGGGAGTCAATTTGATAGACAATTAATTTCCCTGACTTTATTTTCATATACCTAACTAGCTGCTTAGTAAGTGTTTATCATCCCTATATCTGACCATAACAATACAGCCCAAATTCAAGCGGTGAACGTTTGCTTACTAAGTATGTGGACAATTTAAATGGAATGCACATACGATAGCACGACTGACACGTTTCAGACAAATTATTCAATTACATCAACCCAAACAATGCAAACTACGCGAGGAATCCAATTAATTTGACAGCCAATACAGCGCGGCTGACGACAAACATTCAGACATTCATTAACATTTTGAACATTATATATCCGTAGTACTTGTATAACTTTGAGAAAGAAGCCGACATAAGGATCCAGTTGGGTTGGGCAGCTTTTGGGAAAACTTCGTCAAGTCTTCTCGACTCCAATCCCACAATGTTTAAAGACTACCCGCCTGCCCGTTATAACATACGGTGCCGAATGGACACTGAGAGTTGGGCTGGTCCACAAAGGTCACAGCGCGCTATGGAGCGGGCGAAAAGAACCGGAGTTACCGACATAGCTTGCAGAGTAAACAAGCTGAAGTGGCAGTGGGCTGGTCATGTTTGTCGAAGGATCGATGGCCGGTGGAGCAGACGAGCCCTGGAGTGAAGACCGCGTATCGGCAAGCGTAGTGTTGGACGCCCTACACTACGCTGTAGGACGCCTAGATGGACCGACGACCTCCAAAAGGTGGCTGGGACAGACTGGATGCGGAAGGCGGAAGACAGGGTGTTGTTGGCACACCATGGGAGGCATATGTCCAGCAGTGGACCACGATCGGCTAAGTTGATCGATTGACTGATTAATATTCGTAGTGATGCGTGGAAAATATAGCTAGGAATCCTATCTTCTAAAAATAGACATGAAAAATAGACATAATATGCTTTTTGTACAACAAAATCATAACACCGCACATAGAAACACGCTACGAGTGATCAAAGTCTTCTGTATGAGGAGAAGCCTATTTCCTACATTAGTTCAACTACTGGCAAGAAAAATTGTTTCCGTTTATTTTCCTTTAAAAATAAATCCCGACCAAACATTCAAGGACTAACTAAACCAATTTTGTATATTCCTAAAATACTCCGATTTTTGGCGTGTTCCTAAAAACGAATCCCGGTAGACCTTTAGAAGTTTATTTTTCGACTCTGTTTTACAAATTATATCAACCGATAGCTTCGGGCGAGGAAAACAAAACACGGGAATGGTTAGACCCTAAGATCAACATAAAAGTTATGATACCGAAAAACAAAAGCTTTGCTCAGCCAGAAACGATAAAAGTTTCCGGAGTATATTATGTACAAGTAATTTCTGAAGTAGCTTTTATTGCTGAATACCTTATTTGGGGCAAGAAAAAGAGGACTAAACGGTCAATTTGGTACATTATTTTGAAATAAAGTAAGGTCTAAAACTCATTGTTTGAGATGAGCGTTTTTGTACACAGAGACGTTTTTACGGCAGCTTAAGGACTTTTGAGGATTATGAAAAGCTAAGTTATCCGCGTACTTGAAAACTAAATTAATATAAAGTCTCTTTTTACAAGCTTTTATTTAACTTGTAAGTTGTCCTCTTCAAATTTTGGAAGTTATGTTTGACCCACTTTCCGGTGTTCTATTGTGCTAAAATATGGCACACGTATGTAAAGTCGGTGACAATGTAATATTTTGGTACCATTGAGCTGATTTGATGATGGAGCCAGAAGGTGGTCACAGGAATTCAGTACTAAAATAATGCAATAACATCGAGTTTTTTGCTCGTTTGATTTGTCTTGACGAGTATTCTATTAGTTAATGATGTCCAGGGTCTGATGATGAAGCCAGTAAAGTGGCCACTGGAACTCTGTAATATGGCGAAATAGTAGGATAATTGAATTTGGGCTCGTTAGCTTTGTTGTCTTGACCTTCCATTTCACATGATGACGAGGGTCTGAAGATGGAGCCGAAAGATTGCCACTAGAACTCCATCATGGATAAGATCGTCGAGTTTAGGCTCGTTTGCTTTGTTGTCTTGACTACCTTCCATTTCCATTACACATGTTGACGAGGGTCTGTGGATGGAGTCGGACGACCGTCACTAGAACTTATAGATGTCAAATGACCTTAATCTACTTTTTTCCAACAAATATCTGTTAGATCATTAGGAACTGCTGTGTAGAGGTCTGGCCTGTATTTAACTTGCGTTGCATTGGGATGTAAGGGTTCCAAAGCATCATCTTTCAGAAGCCAAGCAAACCTTACCTGCTCGTGGTGCATCCTACTAATCACCAGACAAGGCTCTGGCGAAATTATCAATTTTCATGCGGAAAGTTACAGTCCAAGGCAAGGTTTTTGATTACGCCGATGTCTGGGTGGCATGGGGGAAACCATGCCGCGAGTAATCAACTACCCAAGCTCAAGATGGGGTACGTGCTAAGGAGCTGAATGGCAGGGGGTGGCAAACATGCACTGTTGTTAATTTACCAATCTCGGGGCACCGGACGCACCTCGTTTAATTAAATGCCTAACCATTATATTCCGGAATCTCTGGAAGAGTGAACCAACATTTCTTCCGGTCTCGTGGGAACAGCACGAATAAACAAAATAAATAAGACTAAAAAGAAAAAAACTTTTATTTTTTAAAGCAGCGGCTCTGATGTACGCTGTCCGTTATACAGGTTCACTATACATTATCAGTGCCTCATGTTATTAAAATGTATATATATTTTACATTTTGAAAAGATCTATATTTATAACATGTCCCTAGAACTTACCTATATACGTTGGTACGCCTATATTATGATGATGAAATACGAAGAGAGTGGTTATTCTGAACTTAGAATATACCTACTTTTGACATACATACCTACCTATTTGACAAATGTCACAAGAAATTAATTCTTATTATTTCACTTAAAAAAAAGTAAAAAGAATCACAAACAAAAGAACTTTTTATTTTTATCTACAACTATTTTTACAAAGAAATTGTGTAACTCAGGAGCAATTCTAACGATGCCACTCACACAAGAGGGGCGCGTGACCTTTGCTCCTTTTCTAGCACTTAGTTATCATGTAACGCTATCTTTTTATATATTTCCAGACCTATTACTCTAGACTGCTATCTTTTAGTAATTGACCTACCTGACCTGAAATTCTACTAACTATTTGACACCAATTGCACGCGTCATAACGCGAAGCGGTTGAGGTAGAGTTTTACTCCCGACTCGTCAAGGTCAAACAATTTTGTGATCTTCAAATGCCTCTAATACAACTATATTGCACTTATACAATAATATCAATAGATGTACATAGATAAAACTCTTAAGCCATCTTATACTTTCTAAAAATCATTTTATGTTGCTACTATGAAAAAAAACCTTTCGAATTTATTTTTACTTGGACGTCCTTATGTCTGTACCTACTCTGATTTTGTATATACCAGCGATAACTGCCGAAAAATTGATATATCGAGACCGGGCTTTTTTTATTAGCTCCAGAATTCGGTGAACTGGTGCCGTATTTCATATCAGTAGCCTAGTTTAGGTAGTTTTTTTTTCACTATGTTATACACGTACAAAAATATATGTAAGAACTTTTCTTGCATACATGTTTTTTTTTTATATTACAATATAATTATTCGATTTATTATTTTATTAAAATAAATGAGCGTTATGTTTGCTCTTGACTCTAGTCTAGGTCAGTCGTGACAGAGACAGAGTCGACGATGGAGTGAGCTTACCCAGAAGAAGCCTGTTCACTCTTACTTTGAAGAGATTAGGGTTGTAAGCGATCGGATACACAGACGCAGGTAGAGAGTTCCAATCTTTTGCTGTGCGCATAACAAAAGACATTTGGAAACGCTAAGTGCGAATTGGTGGAATAGCAACTAGGTAAGGATGGTAACTTGCAGTACGTCTAGATGTCCGATGGAAGAAGGGGGCCGGTGGAATAAGGTCGTAGAGTTCTTGGGCACACTCACCGAAGTACAATATGTAGAGGACCGACAAGCAGGCATTAGGGTTGCCTCTTATCACATGGGACTTAAACACACTGGTTATGTTCACATCTAAAAAAAAGAAAATACATTTATTTAGCACAGACTAAAAGGCACACAATACACAGCACACACAGCAGGTATAAAAATCTAATAAATTAGCAGGGAAGTGTGTCTCATGGCGCAGGGCATAAAGGCCCAGTTCAGTTTTTTATGTCAGATAAAATTTTTAACGAATTTGTGCATAAATAGTGTGATATTGAATAAAATTGCAAAACAAAACAAAAAAGACTGATAAATCCACATTAATAGTTACCTTCGTTAATTTGTAAATAAAGAAATCCTTCGAAACGACTCAGAACAAAAACCTGTTTTGAACGATGAAAACTTCCACATTCCATCACATTGTCATAGTTTATTAATCTGTACACTTCATCACACAATATGCTGCAAACAGCCGAGTGCGGCGGACTATTTACGGACAGTTTGTAACTTTTTTGTAAACCCTAAAGGTGGATACACACTTCGCGAGGCGTGCACCGCGCACGGTGTGCAACGCAAGCTTTGGATTGAGGCCTGCCTGATAAAAAAATAAACGATCCGACCGATCGGCGCATTATCGAGACATGAGGCTTCGCGTGCGAAGCACAGGCCTCGCAATGTGCGTACCTTCATATTCGTGAAGAGGCGTATGCTATGCCCTTGCGAGCATGAGCCAGCGTACGTCAGTAAACGCTCCACGATCAAAGCGCCTCATTACTAATAGTGCGTTTCGGGCGAACTGTGATATTGATATTATACAGGGCTACTAGTAGTGTGTGGGTTGGATCGGCCCAAGCGTGCGCAGGTTAATTTTCTCATCCGAGGCGTGCGCTGTGTACCATGTGCGACGCACGCCTTTTCGAAGTGCGTGCTCGAATTAACGCCCACACGATTCGCACTAAGGCACTTTGATCGTGCAGCGTTTACCGACATACGCTGGCTCTCCCTCGCACCTGCGTAGCATATGCCTCGCCACGAATATAAAGGTACGCACGTTGCGAGGAATATGCTTCGCATGCGATGCGCCGCACGCCTCGAAAAGTGTGCATCCACCTTTAGGGGATTACAGACATGGTGTTTTACTTTTCTAAACTAACCACAAAATCACTCGACTCACAATACGAAAGACGAGGGGGCTCCCTTGCAATAACAGTGCCTCAATAAACTAGGCTAGTGCCAGACTAGCAGTTTGAGAGTACCACTACAGTGTAGAGCTAGAAGGGATCACTTGCAGCTGTGCATTTGGTATGCGTGGGGGCTTAGGATTTGTGTTTCTAAGCAAATATTCTCGTACTTACATTCACGAGCTGCAAGACGTGTCATATACACTAAGTTTTGCGATTTTCTGGTGGATTATCGATTCAAATATTTAAATGGGATAATGTCTGTGAGTATGTGTGCGAATATACTATGTACGAAACCTTATAGTTATGTAATTCCAACCGACATTATCGGAGGACATTAGTTGTTTCATTAAGGAAATACCAACTTTTCAGTTATGACTGGACTATATCGATTTCTAAACCCGCTCCTGTAACTGAAATTTTGCGAGTAATGAGTACCTACCTAGTAACAGAAAGCTACTGGATACTTACTTGTCATTTTATTTAGAGTACCTATGTCTTAAAACAATCGAGCAAATAAAAGAGAGCCTAAAAACTGTGTACGGCTGCTGTTGCCAATAAAGTTCTTTTATACTATCTCAGTGAACAATAATATTGGATAACAAGAACATTTCATGTAGGCAGGCATTCATAAATTTTACAATCAAAAACTGTACACGGGAGAATGGATCACGTAAGACAAATTTTCAAATCGTTTTACATTATATGACTAATCAAAACTTTAGACTGGATTTAATAAACAAATAAGAGTAATATTATTTGTTTTATCTTTTCTATAAAAATAAAAATGAAAAGAGCGCATCATTGACGATCATGATTTGGCAATTTTTTGTTTGAAAATGTTAATAATAGTCCGAATCAGGTTTATAAAGAACGACCAATTTAAAAAAGTTTCCCAGATTTTTTTTAAATGGAAGTAACTGAAAGCCTTTTTTTCTATGGGATTTTTGTAGGAACTATAGGACAGGACGCATGTCGGGTCAGCTAATTAGTTATTATTTAACAAAATCAAAATGAAAAGTCATTTATTCAAACTGGGCTGAGCATCAGCACTTTTTGAACGTCAAAATCACATAAGACAGTCTCCCCAAAACGCCCGCCCTTCACCCTAGTGCTTTAGCTGGGAAGAAGAAGTGGCGGAAAAAACTCCCCAGCAGCACTGCTGTCTGTTCAGTTAGAAGAACTGGATTCTATATAGGAATAAGTAATTAACATTACGAAACACAAAAACATTAAAATTATTTGCCATATGTCAGCTAGCACACGCCAACAATCAAAAATAAAGCATGAACCTACTAATCAACTACTGTTTACTAAAATTATATTCAATGATAATTTTGGGTACTTACTCTACACTCCATTCTGCACTTAACTTGATATGACGGTGACGTACTCGTACAAAAGAACCCTGAAACAGTAAGCACCATTATGTTTCTCAAAAAGAAAATACTCACGTCACAAAACACTCAGAAAGCTCGAGTGAAGTTGCAAATCTGTCACATTACCAACATCGCGATATTATCTTATAAAGATAAAATCTTCTTTCATTTACATTTATCTTTTTTACTGACAATGCTACCGAGGTGTTTTATGATGAACGTATCTAATGTATTTCAGAGCAGCAATACTTATGCTTTACAGCTATGGAGGCTCGAGGAACAGGGTGTATAGTTCACTCATACCTTCATAGAAAAGGGAGGATCCTCCGACCAGACGGGTCGGCAACTGCCCAATGATTGATTTCGGGAAGTTGTATATGCTAGTCGCGCGGTAAACTCTGCTTGCGCGATGCAGGATTTGCGTGACGTCAGTATGACGCGCGGCTCGCATGTGGCGATGTAGATACCGCTACACAGCTTTAAGAATTGCAGGGAAAAATATCGTTGAAAACTAAATTAAAAATGCAAAGTCAAAGTATCTTTATTGTGGGCATATGTAAGGTACAGGTCTTAACAATATATTGAAGTATCAATATGTCCTGCCTAATAGGCATACAATAATTGTGTGGGTATTGGCATTCAAGAATTATTATGCATGGTAAATTTAGTTATTATAATTAATGTAAAATACAGTGAAAGTAACACATGGTCAACACATGGTCAATGCTAATGCATGTCAAATACTGTGAAATTAATACATGGTCAATACCACAGACATATAATACTAATACATGTCAGAATACAGTGAAACTAATAAATGGTCAATAATTCAAGAAATCTTGGATCGTGTAGTATGCTTTATCAATTAAAAATGTTCGTACTTTATTTTTAAATACTGCAAGTTCCTTAGTGTCTAGAATGCCAATAGGTATTTTGTTGTATATTTTTGATGCAATGCCAAAGAAGCTTTTGTTAAATAGAGCCGTTTTATGTGGTACATTAGCAATTTTTAACATATTATGTCTTTTTGTTTTGAGTTTTCCAAATAGATTTTCATTTGTTTTTATAAATACAGCTACTTCATAAATGTAAATTGCAGGGAAGGTCAATATTTTTAATTCTTTGAAATGTGGTTTACATGAATCTGGAACACGGATACCAACCATCGCACGTACACATCTTTTTTGAGCTCTGAACACTAAATCCCTGTTAGTTGCATTGCCCCAATAAATGACTGCATATCTCAGTGTCGCCGAAATATAAGCATGGTATGCGGTCAAAAGAACTGATTGATCAACTATTTTGGATAATTTATATAAAGCATATGAGTACTGATTGAGTTTATTGCATATTGTGTCAATGTGTGCTTGCCAAGACAAATCCTTATCAATCCAAAGCCCTAGAAATTTAACGCAGTTGACTTGTTCCATTTTCGTCCCATTATGATGAATATTGATGTTGTTATTTGTAATATTACACCCGAAATTGACTAGTTTAGTTTTATCTAAATTGATAATTAAATTATTATTCGTCAGCCAGTTAATTATACTGCAAAGAGTGGAATTTATCTCATTTTCCAAAGTATCAATATTTTGACCAGTAAATATAGCTGTGCTATCATCAGCGAAAAGGATCATTGGATGCTGTGAAACTTTAGGCTGATCATTTATGTAGGTCAAAAATAACGGTGGACCTAAGTGGGTGCAGCAGCAGTGGGTGGAACAGAATGCCAATGGTGATGACGAAGATGTAAAATGGACTGTTTAAGATGCGATTCCACCTTTTCATGCTCCTGTTGGTGCGTGTTTTTGTGTTACGTAGTCCTTTATTATCTTGTTGCACGGGGACATTATTTGCTCAGGTTCTAATAAAAATATTTATTCCGAATTTCTAACAACCGGTGGCTTGGCCTCAGTTCCCGATGCCTCTGAAAAATGAAAATTTGTTTTAAAACCATATCCGGTTAATTACGTAAATTACAATAATTTGAAATGCAAATGATTTGTGTAATTATAGAATCATAATCTGCCTTGCCTTGTCCCAACTATGTCGCGGTTGGCTTCCAGTATAACCGGATGAAGCTGAATACCAGTATTTTACATGGAGCGACTGCCTACCTGACCTCCACAACCACTGGGTTGTGTATCGTATTACCCAGCAAACTGTTGCTGGTTAATACGAATGATGCCCCTTGAGTAAGACTTTCGGGCTTCAGAGGACCCGTAACGACTGTCAAAGATCCACAAATGACAGTCGGGACCAACGGCTTAACGTGCTGTTTATGTAAAGATGGTCACCCATCCAAGGACCAACCACGGCAAGAGTAGCTTGATCTGATCGATTGACCCGTGCGGTTGTTATTAATTAGCCACAAGACCTTCTGTGTAATTAAAATAATATAATAATTTAATACACCGAAAACGTTTAATTAAGTCATCAGATTTATGTCCCATTCCAACATCTGTTGGTATCTAAATAATTGGAAACCTACTTTTATTTAATAGGTATATCTCTAAAATTAGCATACGATAAAAAGTTTTTACCCGACCAAGGACTTTATTTAAAAGGATTCGCAAAACGTATAAAAATAAAATAAAGGTTACTAGTTTGTTTTATTACTGTACCCTAATAAAACGGGTGTTCGAAATCGTAAAGAAAACCTTACAAATATATTGCGAAGAAATGGCCTGTGAGCATTAATAATAAACGAAGTCTTGATCCTAACCCCAGAAACGGGATAGAATCGTTTTAAAAGCTGAATATTTTTTTTATTATATGTGGTTATCTCTCGAAATATTTTTATTAGGAGATCCTACCACTTCTTTAGGTTATTTTGGCGACAGGGTCTTAAGGCAGTAATGAAGAGATTTTGATATTAAAAATTTACAACAAATTATTGAATGAGATCGTAATCGAATCTATTGTTTTAGATAAAACCTGAAAAATCAAAGGTTTGTTTGAAAGAAGAAAAACTGCAGATAAAATATTTTTTCTATATAATTTTACTTTTGTCCTTTTTACTTCACAAGGGTCAAACGTGCCACACTGCACCTTGTACAAATTTCCTGGTCACTGATAACTTGTTAAGATCGGAATAAATTACGAAGAAGCTAATACTTACCCTTCGGGTACAAATTGCAAGATAAGCGAACTTCGAAGGGCCGACGGATAATTCGCTCAGGGGCCCGTAACTCCGACGCCTCAACGCCACAACTTTGGACCCTCAGCAAAATTATGTATGAAAGTTTTGTACGGAACCAGAGAGGCGTATTCTAAAGCGGGTATTTATGACCCCTGACATCGGAACCGGGTAGCGTTGATTTGATTTGTTTAAAACAAATTAGGGTTTCAAACATTCAATTTTGGGCGTTTTAAGTGGAAAAATTAAGTTATTTTTAGATTCTGATTAAAATGAATAAGAGAGCAAACAAGCCATGGCTTATGATTTTGTTGACCGAAGATAAAACGTGTTTATTCAAAGTAGGTATTTAACTAATCCGTTGGTGCGGGCTAGCGGACGGCGAGCAATGGGCAGCTCGCCGTCCGATAAGGACCAGCCCCGGGTGGATGTCGCGTTGTGTTCCACTCGTGCCTCAAAGAGATATCAGCACCAATGACGGGGTCCGCTAGGGCCGATGCCTGCCAGGGTTGCGGGAAAGTCCGAAAGGGATACCGCGGCCCCTGGCACTGGCAACTGAAGGACGGGTGGATTTTAGTCAGTAAGATTCTGACACGCCCTACTGCTCCGCCCAGAGTGGAAGAAGTTATTTGATGATTTACCACCATAAAAAAGGTACTTAACTGATAATTGCTGAAATTATTTTTAAATATTTTGGAATTTATTTTCTTGACTTCTGCCCAGATGTTGGATGATACAGGCGGATAATAACATTATTTACATAATATTTTGCATTAATACACATACTTTAAAAACATTAAAGATTTTTTGGCCCTTGTAAGTATCTTTCTACCAACCACTTAAACACAGAGACTTGACATCATCAATTCATGCTAACCTGCAGTTATAGCCAACTTCGCAAAACGTAGTTTCACGCTTGAATTTTGATCTAGTATGCTAATGAATCCTCAACCACACCGTGTTTGAATATCGTACTACAAGTACACTTCTATTTTGAAGGATATTCAGAATATTCTCAATTGATATCAGGTTAGAGATCAACGAGTTGAAAGTAGTACCGTTCGTAAATCTAGATCAATCCAGCTTATGTCGTTGTCTTTTCAACACTTGCAGCTGACACTTATTTTTATTTTAGGTAGTCTATTTTTCTCTAAAGGATGTTTGTTTTCCCCTGAGTTGAATAACGGTGCTAGGTCCCTCGTTATCGGGGTTGGAGGTTGGACATACTATTTGCGCTTTTATGTGGTCCTATCTGAAAACCAAAGCTACTACAGCTGCACGTGGTTCAAGCTCACTTTGTATAACGCAATATATGGATGTCTTTATCATAATTTTACACATTCATGCATGAAAAAGCAGAATTTAGGCTATTCTTTATTACATTGTTTACTTGGCACACTTCCAAGTTCATCTTTTTCCTGCTCCTTACCCAATGATGAAGTAGTGACTGTGGGACGTAAAAATTTTGACTTATAAAGTAATTTTAAGCATAATCATTGTTATTTAAGGATCGTCTTTCTGTCTCAGTATTATATTTCGCTCATAGTGATCTCTACAAGTCAAAAATACTCCAAGATTACAAGCCAAACGCGAACGCCATTAGAACTCCCACCCAACTTCAACGACTGGACTCTAATTTACATTGACACAGTTTTTCAAGCTATTCTCGAATTGACGTTTGAAATAAGTGGGGATGCCTTTGTCAGCAGAGGATAGGACGGATGCTCCAGTTTCCACGTGTCATGCCGGAGTCGGGAGCCGGTCTGTTGTTCTCTAGACGATTAAGCGTGGTTTAAATGAGTACTTGCTGTTGGAATTACTTGTTGTGTTTAAATGAGGGTTGGTTTTTTCTTTTGGGTTCGTAGTTTGTATTTATCTGTTGGACATGTGTGTGGTAGTGGATGTTTATATATTTCATAGCCACTAAACTTTAACGATCATGCAAAAGACCGAATGCTTAGGACCTACAAATGGACTTTTTAAACGCCTTTATCATTAGTCTAATTTAATAATACAATTGCCAAATTTTCCTAAACAAAACTATATTAAATAAATCACTATCAATAAAAGCTTATATTGAAACCGTTACTGTCTGTGCTACCAAAACGATTTGTTTGGCGCCACACAGCCGCGTCACGACTCACAAAGCGCCACGTACCACTGCGAAACGGCACTTATCTCGAGTATTGCTGGGTCATTCAGTGTATTATTGCAAACGGCTGCTCGGTCTACTATGTCATTCACATTGATAAAACTATTTGCTGCTTCAAACTATATAAGCCGGATTAGTCAAATTTTGATTTCTTGATAGCGATGGGAAGATATTCTTCGTCGTTCCATCAATGCTGAGGATCGCGACCACATATGACGAGTCTCGAAGTTATGCGGTCTTCTGCAGTGTGGACCACGTGGTAGATGCTGCCTCTTATAGCCTTCATGATCGCGTCTGACCATCTTGCCGGTACTCTGCCTTGAGCGCGTTTTCCTTTCGCCTGGCTCAGTATCATAAGCCTTTCCAGACTATGCTTAGGTGAACGACTACAATTACCGACCATCACGCAGTTTTACTGACCCTTAATTTAGCGCTGCCTAAGCAAAATCGCCCACTGACCAAAACGCAAGTAAACACAATAAAACTTGAATATGATTTATGCAACATTGATTTTAGCCCAGTTTTCAATACACCTGACCCTAATTTTGCTTTATCGTACTTAATAAAACATGTTCAATCAGCTATATTACACAACACGACCGTTATTACAGTAAACAAGAAAAATTATAATATTAAACCTTGGATTACGCCTGGCCTAATTCGGTGCATAAGACACAGAGATAAACTCCATCAAAGATGTAGGAGGGACCCAGATAATCTCGTCACTAAAGTCACCTATACCAGATACAGGAATTTTTGTAACAAACTCCTAAAGAATTTAAAGAGAAATTACGATAAAAATGAATTAAATAGAGCTGGAAACAATAGCAAGAAACTTTGGAAACATATCAAAAACGTCACCTACATGTCAAAACAGCGCGAATCAAATTCGAGTTTATTGCTTTCTTACCCTTCACCTATCCTGTCAGCCAACGAAGTGAATAGTTTTTTCGTAAATGTTGGGAAAACTCTTGCTGAGCAGATTCCAAAACCTGACTGTTTTCAACCTTCTTCCCAAAAGTGTGAAAATAGACGTACCTTAAAATCTTTTGCCTTGCTAGACACAGACGAAGACAAAATTACCCGAATAATCTGTGGACTAAAAGATGACTGTGCTGTTGGATGGGATAACATTAGCAATAAGACCCTTAAACTTTTTAAGCATATCCTTGTACCTCCCTTAACACATATTTTTCGTATGTGTTTTTCTGAAGGCATTTTCCCTAAATGTCTAAAAAAAGCAATTGTAATCCCTATCTTCAAATCCGGAAACAAAGACCTAGTTAACAATTATCGGCCAATATCATTACTCCCCTCAATATCTAAAATACTAGAAAAAATCATAAACAGTAGACTAGTTAACTATCTAGAGAAAAATGAATTCTTATCATCTGCGCAATTTGGTTTTAGAGCCAAATTATCCACAGCCGATGCAGTGCACAGTCTAACAGATTATGTCTCAGAAGAACTTGGTAAAGGAAACCAGACCCTGGGAATCTTCCTTGATCTGGCGAAGGCTTTTGATACGGTCTCCGTTTCTACGCTTTTGTACAAATTAGAGTTCTTAGGAATAAGGGGAACGCCGCTGAAACTTTTTGCCGACTACTTATACGATCGTTATCAATGTGTTAAAATTGACAATATTATTAGCGACGAGCAAAAAAACACAGGTTTTGGTGTTCCTCAGGGAAGTATTTTGGGCCCCACCCTTTTCCTGATTTATATTAACGATTTGTGTAGTTTAAATATTAATCAAGGCAAAATTATATCGTATGCAGATGACACTGCGTTAATATTCACCGCTAAAACAAATAGTGAATTGTATGAATATGCTCAAATAGGTTTCAATACTGTGTCTAACTGGCTTCAAAGCAACTTACTAACATTAAATGCCGACAAGACAAAATATATTCACTTCTTCATCCGCAAACCGCATTTTAATATTACTAACTCTCATCTGTATGCCCATCATTGCGGACTCCGCTCAGTCAGCATAATATGTAAGTGTCCTTTTATCCACAAAACATGTAACATAAAATATCTCGGGGTTCTAATAGACGAGTCGCTCTCTTTTAGACCACATATTGACAGTTTGGTTACAAGAGTGCGCAGGCTAATTTTTGTTTTTAAAAATTGCGAGCAATTGCAAATAAAAAATTAGTGGCACAAGTTTACTTGGCCCTAGGTCAATCTGTAATACAGTACTGTATTACTTCATGGGGGGGAGTACCAAAAACCTACTTACTGCCTCTTGAAAGAGCACAGAGAGCTATTTTAAAAGTAGCAAACTTCCATCCCTTTCTCTATCCTACAGATCTGCTATACAAATCCTGTAACGTGCTGACCGTTCGCCAGCTTTTCATAACGCACTTAATATTAAAACAGCACACCATGCTCTCATATAACATTGAAAGTACTAATAAGAGACGGAATGATATTGTATGCGAGTCAAATGCACCCTCTAAATATGTGTTTGTAAACAGATTTTATAAATTTTTAGGCCCATTTCTATACAATAAATTAAATAGGAAATTAAGTATCTATAAATTAAATAACTACGACTGTAAAAAGACTATTCTGCAATTTTTAGTTAGCCTATCATACAGTGAGACAGAGAATTTACTTGTTGTCTGTAAATAAAACATGTTTAGTCTTTAAGTTAATATTACTTTTTAATTAGTCTTCTCCGTTTTTGTAATTTTATATTTTAACATTATAAGCACCTTTCTAGTCTGAAACACAGGTTCTACCTAGTTCAGGCAAATAAGCAACTGAGTCCTCTAATTTTTAATTTATGTTATTGTAAATCTGCACCATTTTTATAAATAAACGAAAAATAAACGATATTAACGCATAATATGTCCGAAAACGCTGAGGGCACGCTCCTGGCATATATTAGGTAGCCGCTTGGTGATGTTGAGTTCCTCCAGTATGGGTTTATTCGTTCTCATGGCGGTCAACGGTATACAAAAAAACGGTATATAAATAGCTTCCGTCAACACCACATCTCGAAAGCATCAATTTTACAGCTTTAGCGGCTTTTAATGCACCACGTTTCCGGGCCATATAAAAGGATGGAAAAGACTAGAGCACGGATCAGTCGTATTTTGGTATTCCGACGAATGCCTCCGGTCTTCAAAATTTTTCCTAGACTTGTCATTGCACTTTTGGCCATACCAGTACGTCGGCGGATTTCCTCAAGGCAGCTGCCCTCATTCGTGATCAAAGACTCAAGATACACGAACTCGCTTACTTTCTCATTGCCGTCGAGTAGATTTGAGCGCAGAAGAAGATGAGCATGGTCTAACACCATTACTTTTGTCTTGGCATGGTTGATCTTAGTTAGTTAGATCTTAGTCCAAGTTTAGCGCTCTCTGCTTCTATTATGTTTCAGCAGATCCGCCATCTCTGAGAAGATAATATATAAGGTGGGAAATCTGTATCTGTAATCTGTCCGAAATTGTTGACAAACATTCTGACAGATCTCGTCACAATTTTTTTATTGTTTATTAATACATCTAAGTATCCATCTGCTAGATTATACGTAGGTATATGTTGTTTTAAAATCTTCGTTCCCTCCCTTTGCTCTTGCAATTCTTAAGCAGCAAAATAATTTTAAAGCCTCTGTAGCCGTATAAAAGCTATTCTGTTGAATCTTAAGTGGATACAGTATCGTTAAACCTAATCTCCTTCCATTTTATTACTACACTAGCTTACTCAAAATATCTTTCATGATACATAAACTAATAAATTTTTGGTTTTACACTAATTCTCTGCAACCACCTTCATTGCCCAGACAACTAATATGATGCCTCCTTCCACGATACCCTGGGGATGAATTGAAACAAGTCAAAAGCCATTAACAAATTTAACATCACTTCAAATAACACCAAAACATAACACGGTTTTGGTCAAATCTTTCCCAAAAGAACACAACTTTGGTCATTAGAACTTGGTTCAAATCTACTTTAAACAGCCACGATACATACATACAAATATATAATCTCACGTTGTTTACCCATGGGGACAGGCAGAAATTAAAGATGCCAAGTACCTACTACGATTCTAACATACTCCTTTTTAAATCGTCCAGGTTCATACCTAAACTTCAGCCAAGATAAGCTAAATTAACCACATATGAGCACACGTTCGTAATCCATAGCCACCAAAGACTAGAAATAGTCACCTAGCGATATCGACATGGAAATATAATATAATATACACTTCTGCGTGCACTGACCGGACAGGTCCACTCAATCTGTGTGGTTCTTTCCTCAAAAGACCATTTCAGACACAAATCTACATGGTCCCAAAGATTATTATAATATTATTCTAATTATTGTGAATGTGAGAACTATGTCGGTCATTGGTTTCTTTTTATTTATTTTTTTGTATTTTTCGCAGTTTAATCATGATCTGGCAGTTTGAGTAATTTATGCGGCCTACTCAAATGTCCTTTCTTTGGTATTGTTCGTAGAATCGTTGAGCACCTTAAGTCTAAGTTGAGCTGCACGATTACTGACAATTGCGTGCACTGACTGGACAGGTCCACTCAATCTGTGTGGTTCTTTCCTCAAAAGACCATTGCAGACACCGATCTACATAGCCTTCACATGATCTGACCAAGATTTTGTCTGGACTTTAAAAGAGACTGTGACCTCTGAGTTTGTTTCGGCCTTTCTTCTCAGAGTAGTCAGATAGGAAACGCCGACCTCATCTAGTTTTTAAAATACAATTGACGTGTAAAAGTGTTTGTTCAAACCTACTTACAGAAATAAAATCAATTATCATTTATCAGAAAAGTCAGGTACTAAATAAAGTTCACAATCAAAACGAGATCTCAATTTGTCAAAATTAACATGAATTACGATGCATAACTTGAATAAAGTTCACTAATCGACGCGGCGTCACGGCGCCAATCGTTTTTGTTTGAACAGCGATAAATCTTAATTACGAGTAGTATGACAAACACAAACTTGCATGCAAGTAATGGGCTATAAGTGTTCGTTCCAATAGATTACAGAAGGTCAAGCGTAAACCTTTCACGGACGACGTAAACCATGCCAGCTACCCGTAAATTTTTGCCATTTTTCTCGAAAGCTGCTAACTCAATTTAAGTGCAGCTCTTTAGCTTTCGAAGGGTATCCGTACTTCGAAATTCAAAGCACAATTTCGAGCAGAATTTTTCTATTTTTAAATTGCGTTAAAACGGTACGAAATTTACATTTGTTAGTGGGAAATTAATCAGAGGCCGATTAAATTTTAGTGGTGGTTTTTATTTCAGACAGTTTTTTCAAACATTTTCAATTAATAAATATAGCTTAATAAAAAGGTCTAATTCATACGGACAATTGGATGGTAGTGGATACATGAAGTCTGAAAATTACTGCGTTGAGGATCGTAATTTGGTCTGTCTTGGCCTTATTTAGGTTTAACTGCGTTCCTGATTACCGCGTCTAGCTGTGCGGACTCTAATCATTTTTTAAATCTGATTCTAGGAAAACCCGTTTTGCTTAAAACGGTTACGGGGATTTTGAATTTTGTTTATTTCGAGATTTGTAAATATGATGTTTATAAATTACTGTAACACTTTGTATATTAGTATTAATAGTAATAAGTTTTATTGATTCATAAACAAGTTACAATATTTAGGTATGACACTGGATCCCACTACACTAGGATACCCTGTGTCGCATAAATGTGTCGCTGTGTTACATAAATTAATTTATTTCTAATTTAACATCAAAATTTGCGTGATAGGTGCGAAAAAATACACTTTTCATGTAAGTATATGTTATAAAATAATTTCGTGCTTTTCGTGTATGTCTGTGTGACCGCATTGTTCTTGAAAACTCCGCAACGGATTTTGATGCGTTTTTAATCATCATTAAGTAAAAGATTTTATTTCGAAAAGTTTTTGTGTAATACATTATTATTAAACTAATACATTATTAAGAAATCACAATGTTCTGGCATGTCGTAAGAACGGTACGAATTGGGACGGGTAGCTGTGTTTTTATAAAAAAAAAAATCCTAAGTTTCTGATTGGCTAGGCATTCATATGTTTAAAAAAAGTACTCATGTTACTGTTATGCTCATGTTACTTCACACAGCAGCAGGTCAAATTACCACAAACTCTAAAATTTTCTCATTCAATTTTGAACTTAACCTACAATTTTTTTAAGGTTTAAAATCATTTGGAGAAACTGACAATTGACAGTTTCGTATAACCTGATGTGCTGGCGACAGTACCTACAGCACAACCAGAAAATGTCCCATTCTAAAAATAAACGACTGCCGCATTCCTTACAATAAATAATTAACAGGAACTAAACAAACAAAAGCCGCGAGCCATTAGTCATAATATAATAAAACAGGAGGCATATTAGATATATTAATTACTGTTAATAATACACACACTCAGACTCATGCAGTTATCTCAAAGAGATTTATATGGTGAGGAAACCGACCTCTAACCCCTGTTATACCATACTTTAATTCAAACGGAATTCATTTTCTTTGAGGCTATGGACGACTGAGGCACAGTAAAGATAGGCTCAGACGGTTCGCTTCATACAAAGTGCGAAAACACGGTTTAACGGAATAAAAGCAAGGCCAGAAAGTAGTTTGTTTAGAATTGGCTTCTGAATCGATTTCCGTCATTATTTATACAGCATGTATCAGGAAGGTGTAGTCAAATTTAAGGGTTTGTAACTGATTCAGTATGAGCCAATATCGTAATCGCGAAAAAAATATACTATCTATAAATAACTGTGTATATATATATATATATATATATAACTGTCCCATACAAGACTTCAATACCATACTCGACCCAAATGTATGAGACGGCTGATTATTTAGGCTATTTAAATGCACAACTGATTTATTTTTCGTTTTAAGTTTAGTAAAGACAACCATTTTATACAAGAATTACATAGTGTGGTTTATCTAAATTACATTACAGATGTTATTTTAGTCTTATAATTTAATATTCTAATTGGAGTGACTGAGTTCGTTCGTTTATTCTGTTCCGCGTTGCCATGGGCGTATACAGGGTGGCCGGGGAGTTGACGTTCAAACGTAAAATTTAGGTACTTAACCTAACACCCTAAAAAATTATGGTTTATCTAGTTAATCTTAATTTTGAACTTTCGAATAAATTCTAAGTAAGTTCTGCAATTCCTAGATAAACCATAATTTTTAAGGGTGTAATTTTTAAAGGTTAGACTATGCTAATTAGTTATCACAAAAAAACTGAACCAGAAATGTTCAACAGAACGAGAAAAAAATCGAAAACTGATGTTAGGTGAAAATTACGAAAACAATAATTTAAAAAAATTCTATCTCGAAAACTACGAAAAATTGTAGAACATACATGGGGTGATTCGGATACTCCTTATCATAAAGTATCTAAATTTTACGTTTGAACGTCAACTCCCCGGCCACCCTGTATTTTAAGTCAATGCGCGTGGCATAGACAAGCGTCTACACGTAACGCGATTGGCCTTTGTTTGACATACAGTTCAGCCACAAGCCGATCTGGTCCAGCGACGTCAACGCGGTGAATGAGAGACCTCGTCGCTTTTCATTATGAATTTCGTTAGTTCCAAGTAATGGGGTCGGGTCAGATGAAATTTTTATTGCTATTATTATTGACTGACTCGCGTTTGACCACTATCTCATCTGATGATAAGATCAAAACGTACGCTGTACGTCCATGTGTGCATGGCTGATTTCGTTCGTCGTATAGAGCCCACCTTCTGTGCTTATTTATTTGGTGACAGAGGGTTGTCAACGGCGCAATATCCGACCGGACTTTAAAGTAATTTGTCGGGGTCCGGTCTCACAGATGCGACAGACGCGACATTTTAAATTTAATATAGGTAAATACGCTTATCTGCTCATAAAATTACTGGTAAGTTATTATTACGATCCGTGTGTTATTTAAATTATTACTAACTTACAGTTTTGACCAGTCAAGTCTCGATTAATGAAACACAAACAATCGTCAATTGTTACGTTACTCCCGGGAGTCACAATTGCATTATTCTTTAAGATTTCTACGATATTACTACTCAAAGCGATAAAAAAGCGATTGAATGCTGCGTTACGTGTCGCGGGTTCGATCCCCGCACGGAACAAATATTTGTATGACCTACAAGTAATTGTTCCAGGTTTGGCTGTTTGTGTATGTGAGTTGAAATGTTTATAAACGCACCCACAATACAGGAGAAATTCCTAGTGTGGGGCAACGCTTAAAAAAAAAAGAAAAATAAAGAAAAGAATTCTCAAAATCATAGTCATACAATTATTGTATGTTCGAAGCCCCATTGACAGAGTTAAGCGAAAGTTAAAGTCAAGCTAACAAAATCATGTTAATAAAAATAAAAATAAACGTGTGCTGACACGCCCTGTCAGGACTGTGTGTAATAGAAAGAGAAAGAGAAATTCGTAAGGAGGGGGCATAACACGTTTTCCTTACGAGACGATTTCTACCAATTACCTCCTACTGCAAGCCGCGTTAAGGTACTTCGTTACAAAAACGTTTCCTTTTTCAAATCAGGTTTTCAAGCTGCTTAAGCTAGGTAAATGATAAATGATTTTATTTCTGTATTAAAAGCTAGATGAGGTCGGCGTTTCCTATCTGACTACTCTGAGAAGAAAGCCCGTAACAAACTCAGAGGTCACAGTCTCTTTTAAAGTCCAGACATAATCTTGGTCAGATCATGTGAAGACCATGTAGGATGGTGTCTGTAATGGCCTTAAGTAAGCACAGTTCCAGTCAGCCGTGCACCAAATAGAAAGTTGACAACATGACTTGGTACAACAAATATAACCACTAATACAGTGAGACAGATTTTCTAATGAAACTGAGTTCAGCAACTTTATAGAAAAGAGTACTAACAAAGAAAAAAACACAGATCGTCTAAACTTCAGGAGTCCAGATCATGAGATTTGACGGTGTGGAAGGACCAAGTTCGATCTCCAATTTGAAATGGAAATGTGAACATTTTTCTCGCACCGTTTGAGTTTCGCTACGAGTTTTGTTCGATTTTTTTTTTGTGACGGTCTTGTGAAGAGTCTATGAAGAACTTTTGAGGTTTAGGTTTTAAGTTATGCTATTGCATACCAGTTTTTATACGAAATTACTTAACATCGTCCATCTGAAATTCGTAGTCCTTTTAAACTCAAAATAAATTTAAACTCTTTAGAGATTGTGTATGCAATACCATCTATGAATATAGGATCTCTTGCCATCCCTTAAGACCCACAATTAAGAATATTTATCTTGAATCCATTCAAAACTTAATATCTTTAGACAATCTCAAAGAAAATAAGGGCGACGAAAAACAAATCCAATAACGCAATTTCAGAGTTTAATCGACTTCTCAAATGTCAAATAAAATCGATTTGGATTACATTAAAGTAATAGGGTTAGGTCTCCCGTACGAGGCCTTGACATTCTGGCAAGACTTTAAGACTGTCTACTATGTTACAAATGCTCTTGTATCCGTTCTTCATTTGTTCGGAATGAATTTTTTGTCTTTGCAGAATTTGGTCCTTAGAAACGTCAAATTCACAGCGTGTTTCTACACTTGGTTACCACAAGTAAAGCGCGCATCGCTATGTGAGACAAAAATACTGTAGTTGTATAATTTCAGTATTAGTGGTAAATTGTCGAGATTTGCTGGCAATCAAGTGATCGTATGATTTTTACGCTGGAAACTATTGATTTGAACCCATTTCAACAAGTACTTAATAAACGGGGTTAATAGGAAATCATCCCAATATTTCAGATTTTTATGAGTATTTATTCTGTTCGCATTATTTTAATTTAATATACTTAACATTATTGTCGTATTAACTCGTGTTAAAGCTAGTTGGTATGATAAAATAAAACGTTAACGGTTTTTCACAAACGACTTTGGAAAAGTTAAGTTACCTTAAGTTGTTTGTGCTAAACCACGTGAAATAACAAATCACCAACATACGACTTTAAACCTTTAGAACTGTCAACAAACTTCTGCACCGTCGGCCACCCCACAATTACGTCATAAAAACAAAAGGGCATCACTCAACTACCCACATAATATTTATAAGTACAGCTAGCCCCCAACGCTAATCCTTCACTATCTGTTTAAATTCAGTTACAAGTTCCCATCTCTGGTTTACGCCAACTTGGTCCTTAGAGGCCTCACGTGATGTTTTGCGATTGTCTTAATAGCGACTGTAGTCTATGTGTTTATTCTGGTCTATTTTGACAGTAGCAGAGGGTAATGTTGATAAATGGCTTTGTTAACATAAAAATATATAGAGATTTTATATTTATTGACTAAACCGAGAAAATTTATTTTCTTGGTCCTATTATTTACCTAGATACCTCCTACTTGTTTTTAACCCGATCTTGGGTGTAATTTTTTTGCTGTCGACATCAAAAGAAAATTGCTCTGACGAGGTCGTTCACCAAAATAGATAAATAATGATTATTTTTACGTCTCATCATATAAAATTCATGTGGACGAGAAACGTATCGTAAGTTTTTTATTAAACTAAAACATTATTAGCTCATATATATATCATTATAACCTTATATATACCTTATAATAGTACATTACTGCTGCGGCCAGCAAAAGAGGCATTGAAGGACGAACGTGTAAATGTGGGCCGAGGCGAAGCGTAACGTAATGGACATGCGTAAGTCCATCAATGCCTAGTTGTGGCCAAGGCTTGTATAGTACTTTTCTCAAATATTGCGCGGAAATTAAAATATATTTACTTTTCAAAATCAATGACGAACAACGCACAACAATCATTTTACCCGCGTCAAAGTGTTAATTTGTTTTTTTTTCAATAAACAGGTTTCTATTTGCAAGCCAGTTCGAAATAAATAAGTTACCTCCTTGGTAACCTAATATTTCGGAGTAAAAGATCTTTCCATTTTTAAATTGCACGATAGATATGAGTTTACTATGTAATTTATTTGGCCGCTAAACCACGACAGATATGGATTTTCATACAACTTTTGCCGGCCGCTGCTCGCATGTATTTGGCCAGTACAGCAATTTCGATTTATCTCGAAGAAGGTTGTCAAAATAATGCTCAAATTTCCAAGCATGTTTGAGAAAACCTTATTACAAAATAAAGTACCTAATTACTTTTGTTGAGTAAGTCCAAAAATACCAACAAACATTTAATTATAAATCCCTGAAAATAACTAATATCATAACCATAATAGTACCAACGTTTTATAAATTATTATAACCACGAGTGTGTAATACCCCGGACAAATTATTTTATGTGCCAGACTCCTTCGTAAGACCAGAAAATTCTAAGAAAAAATACTTGAACGTGTCCTTGAAAGAAAAACGGGCTTGGAACCCGTATTGAATTTAATCACAAGAAAGAAAAGTAGACAGATACATGATACATGTAAACTTATGTAGGTAGATACACATAAAAGAGGTTTTATCTGATATTGTTTGTTGTTCTGAAGGGACTCTTGTATAAATCTATTTGTGAAACTATATTGTTTCATAGTTCAATAGGCTTACCCTTTATTACATGGCACTTTTAAATATAACTGGCGAAATGTGGATATACTTTAGGTACAACTCTTTTTTTTTTTTTTGATTGTGGGAAATCTTCAAATAACTTCTCCCGCTCTGGGCAGAGTGGGAGGGCGTGTCAGACTCTTACTGACTAAAACCCACCCGTGTTCCTTCAGTTGCCTGTGCCAGGGGCCACGGTATCCCTCTCAGACTTTCCCGCAACCCTAGCAGGCATCAGCCCTAGCGGACCCCGTCATTGGTGCTGACATCTCTTTGAGGCGCGCGTGGAACACAACGCGCCGTCGACCCGGGCCTGGTCCTAATCGAACGGCGAGCTGCCCATTGCTCGCCGTTAGCAAGCCCACGCCTACGGTGGCCGAGAATCGGCCTGCGATTCCCGACGCCCAGGGCGTCTCCTGCGGCGGCTAGGAGCGTGAGGGCGCGAATTTTGCCTCTCCCTCACGCGTTCCGCCTCCTTCTTCGCGAACATTACTGCTTCGCATAAGGAGGTGACGGCTTCCCAAGCCGTATCGCTCCTTAGGTACACCTTTGCCTTACTATTCGAGAATTACAGGGGTAATATTATGTTATGTATGTATAGTTCCAATATTGGTGAACTTTTAGTCAAGATATATAAAGCACTAGAAATATGAGTAAAACAAAACCAAAAAGAAAGTAAAAACATGATTAATGCGGTATATGAGGTTTTTACGCTTTAGGTCACATGCTCGTCTCCAAGAAGCTAAAATACATTCAAAGGTCCTTATATAATTATTTTGTAAAGACTGTGAAAGTACCTACTGTAAGCATGCAAACAATACCTACAGGAAAAAATGTAGATTTATGTAAAATATTCGTTTGAAATGAAGTAATAAATACAATGAAATTTAAACTCGGCAGAACTTAATACTTTTCTTCTCTTGTAGCTATACCGTTTTTTGTAGACACTAAACGTTTGAATACTTCCTCGAAATAAGTCGCCGGTACCTACCAACTAAATCAAAATTAGTATTCCTACCAGTGTCCTACAAAAGAACGCTATAAAATTGCCAAGGATGTCTGTTTCTTCAGTGGTTCTAATAAAATCAACATAAAAATAGGTGCTATGTATTCTAAGGATTCCCGCGATCGATGTAAACGGCTTGTGAAGAACTTTTATAAGAAGGAATGAATTTCATAAAAAGGTGTCTGGATGTCGGGTCTGTGACTAGACTTGAACAAATGGGTTTGTCCTAAATGAAGGTTCTGATAATATATGTCTTGAGTTTATATAGCAGGCTTTATGTGAACCGTGAACCTTGTCTATAAGTTATCCATTTCAACGATGAATTACCAATGCCTCCCCTTTTTTCGATTTTTAGTTTTGAATGCTATTTCGCGTGTACTGCCAAAACTTCCTAACATGATATAAACACTAATAGAAATAACTTCTAAATTATGAGACGCTAATTTGCATTCGAATAGCTTGGTTTTAAGTACAAATAACTACTATTTTATTGTATTGAAATTTTCAAAAATTAGATAGAAGATATTGGTTGTTCATCGTCGATTTCTAGCATTAGATTCACAAAAGTTCAAAATTGCTTTCGTGCCGATATTGACCTTAATCTTCGGTTTTCAAGGAAGGCGGTTCCGTTATATTAAAACGGCCTTCATGAAAATCTATCATTTTTCCCAGTACGGTGGCAAAACACGCTCTTTATTTTGGCAGTCGTTATTGTGTAACCTTTCACGCTTTCATAGAAAGCAAAGCTTTACCATTTGATATGTACTTAACAATATAACACGCCGGAGGTTTTGGGACTTTAGGTAGTGAGGTAGGTATATTACACTGACTATTCGCCGGTGTGTTTAAGACCCATTTAATAGGGGACGAGCCTATTGACATTAACGGGCACTAATCGAGACCCCAAGCCAGTGGCCAAAAAACTGCTACATGAATATACCATCACTGTTGATAAATAACTACCAGCTGTAATAATCGTTTTATACGTGTGCTCTTCGAATCCCATCCGATTAACACCCGATGGAATGCGACGATGCGCGACAGACAGTAAATAGAAGGGCAGCGCTAAGTGTGTGCGCACATCTTCGCGTAACTTCGCGGTTCATTTGCCCGGAGCTGACAAAAATGCGGACGCAAATGTATTAGTAAATCAACAGCAATTTGTACTGTCAATTTAGGGAGCAATTGGATAACATGTGGACCCGATTCTTGCAGGGAATACAGGGTTTTGAGTCGTAGTATGAAAGATTTTTGTCTATGAACGGTCCCAATATACAGAAGAAACTCTGAAGCAAGACTAAAGGTTTTATTTTTTCACTTCTGCGCAAAATAAAACACATTGGACACTCCAATATCCAATTCAAGCCCCTCAGTCACGCAGTACTATGCTCAAAACTCGGCAGACAGTCAGACTATCCCAAACACAAACGTACATTAGCCGGGCGGCATCAACAAAAGCCGCAGTACCGGCTTATCTAGGTGACAACGTACAAATCAGAACCATGCAATCACAGTGTTTTGGCAACGCGATCGTATGTAGGTACGGGTCATGGGCTCCATTCAATATAGGATTCGGAATCATTCGGGATTGTTAAGTGAAATTAGAAGGATTCGGGTTTTGCTATTTGGGGCAAGTGAAGCTTAGTTTGTAGCTCTCTACTGTTGTTGGTGTTTGTGCCCCGCTAGCACTTGTACTTATATCAATTTTTGGCATGATTTCTATAGCGACTCATAACAGTTTAGCCACAAATACAGCACGGAGTTAGGTTTTCCCAGCATTGAAGAGCAGGTTAGAAAAAGAAAGAAAGAAAGAAAAATAGATTTATTTGTCACAGAAACACGTGCATACAAGAAACTAATTAGCTCTAATAATTAAGAAAAAAATAACAAAGAGATCTCTAATCACGAGCACAAAACAGAAATCGTCGACAGCTGCACGTCATGACTGTGACAAGAAGGCTTCCACTCAGGATGATAAAAAAAAAATGATGAAATGATGGTTAAAAAAATTACGTATCTAAGTACACAATAATAATAGAAAGAAAGAAGCAAATACGTTCATTTGCGATAAACACGACGCAGACAACGAACACATACACAAACAATAACAAGTTGGGGGAAAATATGCGTCACATCCACGCAAAACGGACAACATTCAGCATAATGCTACGACCCTATGCGAGACAGAGCTCCAGCGCTGATTTTCAGCGACAGCCGGCGCTAACGTGATGTTGTCAATCGGTGTAGCAAACTCTTAGATAAAATAATACAATACTAGCCTGTTATATGTCCCACTGCAGGGAAAAAGCCTCTTCTCATTTAGAGAAGGCACGAGCATTGATCACCACTCTTGCTCAAGACGGGTTGCCGATTTCCGACTTATATTACATATAAGTCTAGGTTTCCTCATGATCCTTCACCGATGTCAGTGATGTCCAAGATAAACTTACTTTATTCTTATTCTTCGAAACAATTATCTTCTCTCTCTATTTTCACCAATGTTTTTTCTAAACGTTTCCATGGGTTGTTGAGGTCATCCATCCTTTACTTATTTTCCTCGAACCAAACGATAGATACTTTAAGACCATGATAAATAGTATTTAAGTTTGTAAATTGGTTCAAAGAACACTTTTACACGTCAAATAATAGTAATGGTTTTAAAACTAAATGAGGCCGGAGTTTCCTAACCGACTACTCTAAGAAGAAAGATCGAAACAAACTCGGATATCACATGAAAAAACCTTGGTCGGGCCATATACGATGCAAACTATTGTTTGACATTGTCCATGTTTTGTAAAAAGCCAGAAAAATATCTAGTATAATCCACTAAGTTCATATACCACCTTAATTTACCATAGTTAGGTACCTAACATTGCAGTCATTATTAACTGTTACGGCCACTAAAGAGGACACTGCTGTCCATTTCTAGGTCTTAATCCCTTAGACATTTTCTCCAATAAAGTACTTTGCAAACTTAGCCAATTACGATGAATGAAATGTCAAGGTGAACGGCAATTAAAGTCCTGATCATAATCTAATTGAGTCTAGAGCTACGTCGACATATTCTAACTTGTGCGACGATGTCAGCCTTATATGTAGTGACGTCATGACTTAGTTCTTATGTTACTGCTAATTGCTTGGCAACTTAAATTGGTTTAGAAGTTGACTGTTGATTACTTAGTTTCGTATTTGCGAAGATAGCTATTCAGTTATTCATAGTGGTAATGGGAATACATACTAATATACAATATACATAGTCTATTTATCTCTCTCTCTCGCTGAACGGATTTCGATGATAATGAAATTTGGCTCACAGGTAGTGCATGATTTGTGTTACCCCGGGCATAAGCTATAAATATATATTGGGCATAGATTGTGTGCCTTCTAGTCTGAGCTGACTCTAATGACTATCATTGTTTTACACAAAACTATATGTCTGATATCTTTAATATAATTTAAAAGCAATTTATTTTCAAAATTATTTACAGGTTTTATTGTGTCTTAAAAGACTGAAGGTCTTCCCATCCACGATTAAATTCATATTCATTTGACAGCAAAAGCCGAAGCTTTTGAGTAGAGAAAGGTGACATTTATGCTTAATACTCTACCACCTATGAATGTAATTTCTCGAGCAATTACGGAGCCACAAACGCGCTCACAATGCATAATTACGAACACATTTAAACAGCGTTACATGGAACGTGAGAATTTTAGCAGAGCTCCGGTTTAGGATAGGTCAGTTTAAATCACACAGAAAAACAGGATTCTTGTAACAAAAATCACTCGCGTTTTTGGAGTTTATGGGTATGGGTGGGCGTAGGATGTGTAGTGTGAATGTGATGCGGTATAAATATTTGTAACTAGTGCTTGTGTGGATTCGGTTTTTTTTTGTGAAACATCCTGTCCATATATAAAATTCTGCCCTATTAATTTATGAAAAAATCTTTTGTATCTAAGATTTGATGCATGATACTCCTATTTTTTTACTCGCCAGTTCAAGAGTTGATTAAGATGTACGTTGCTAATTGGTTTTTTATGCCCAGTCTGTAATTATGAGCGAGTTGAAATTAATCTAAAGAAGATAGAAGAAGAAGTTTTTATTATAAGAAGCCATTGTAAAAGTACTTTTGGTAAAAAAATACCCATTGCAATTAAACTGTTTATTAGTACATACATAAATACATTATAAGTTCTGTACACCTATTCAGAAAACCAGTATATTATATTTTAAAACTTCAACACTGGCTTCACTTAAACACCGATACCAAAGTTCTATCACAAAGTTGTTCTTTGGAGCTTGCCTGGCTTCATGCAAGCGAAATTTCGTTCCTTCAGAAAATATGTTTTTCTTTTAAGTATACAGACTAAGCGTAAGTTAAGTTAATATTGATGTGGGATAACGTACAAAGTTTAGTTCTAGTACAATAGACGTATACGTGAATGTTTTATTGAGTGTAGTACATTCTGCTACATATTCTTAGCAAGATTGTTTCGGCTTTGTATCGTTAGTAAGGTGAAGTTTTCATGTCAACTAAGTTTCGATGCTAGGAGGGTGAAGCATTAGTTACATTTTTATAATGTTCGTGTTATAGAAATATTCACTTACATTATTTTGAAATTGAAGTTTGGAAAGGTTGTTTAGCTAGATCATAACGAAAATCAAGTTTTAATCGAAAAAGCCGATCAAAATACGTTTTTTATGGTTTTTGTACTGTTATACGAAGATTTTTGGCAGCCTACCTTTGAGTAGGACCAACTCTCCAGATATTTCATATTCGTATAGAAATTTATAAGATATCAAGTTTTCCACCTACACAGTAAAAATATAAGAAAAACAAGGCAAGTAAAACATGCGATACGCGTTGGACCCCCGGGGGTCACGCAACAATAGAATATAATTATAATTATTTGTGTCTCAACACCAAAGGCTAGGTATGTTTAATCCGTATTTGTGCAGTTCTTACTTGAATTGAAACATTTACTAAAATACCTAAGTAATTTATCAAAATCACCTAATAATCCAACCATCTTGTCCCATTTCGTTTATAACGACACCCTCTTTATCCAGATCCAGTGACATCTCTAACAGTATTACGTACCTTCAAATTCGTCACGTACCTACGTCTTAAGATTAATTAATTATGTAAATTATTGTTAGTCTGTTGTAATTAATTGAATCGCTCGCTCATCTGTATATATATAATTGTCAAGTGTCTGTCTGTTTGTGTATGTAGGAGTGAGCTTCTGTAATAAAAAAATATAGAACTAAGTCGCCTTTCGTGTCCATCTTTGTTACCGCTTAGTGCTTCTAAACGATCGATCCAATGGATGGTTGCGGTTTTCACCATAATTTAGATAATATGGTTCGGAAGGTATACAACGTGTTGTTTTGCATCCTCGTCAAATTTCAGGAGGCTGTTATGAAAGACATAAATAATCAAATAAAATTACGATCCTGCTCAATAATTAATACATACTTGTTTTTTTAGGTATTTAAGTTTGACAGTATTTGAGAATACTCCACTTTCAAAGAACAAAATCGCCCCGTTGCGTATGCGGTAGGCAGTGTCGTACGACTATGTCGCTGTGTGCATGCGTTACAGTTACAGCGCAGTTACAGGGCGGTATCACACGGGCCCTACACATGCCGATTTCCGAATAATACAAAAAATACAAATAAATACCTACTTATTTTATTATTGATTCGTGTCGAGAATCATTAGCATAGTTACCTCCTCGAATTTGACGAGTATGCAAAACAACACCTTGTATAATACGTATATTAATATTCACAAATA
Organism: Brachylomia viminalis; assembly: GCA_937001585.2. NCBI lineage: Eukaryota > Metazoa > Arthropoda > Insecta > Lepidoptera > Noctuidae > Brachylomia > Brachylomia viminalis. The sequence goes on along the minus strand of OW443294.2, from coordinate 23,239,392 downwards.
CTCACCCGTATCAAAAGACGTTTTTAATCACACTAAAAGCAATATAATTTGAAATACTTATTGCTTTATATTTAAGGGTATTTTTTTAAGTACTTGGTTCGAACCCTGACAGGCGCTTTACTTTCTGTAATTAATTTTATCATCACTGCTCTCAAAAACGGTGAAGGAAAACATCGTTAGGAAACCGGCATGTCCTAGAACCAAAAATTGATAGACACGTGACATCTACCTTATCATTATTTACAACGTGTAACATAATTAACGCAAGACCTCATTATCAGGATTGAGCCAGTTCTCTTTAGCCATGGAGATTGGGGTTTCTCCATGGCCAAAGAGAACAGGCACAATCCTGTATTACTTACTACCGATGACCGTAACGAGGTATGATGGCAAAGCATGGAGCTTCACAGGTGCTTCTATTGGGTTCATGAGCCCGGTGTAGATTTCTAAGCATCCGTATCCTGTCTACGTTTCGGTTAACTTTTTCGGGGATACTAAAGGTTTCGTCTGTGCAATTGTGGACGAAGTTATCTTGACGAATAATTACCTAAAAAGATTTTTCTTAGCTAGTTACTACTCGCCTTGAAACAACTTTCAATTCAAAGTCACGCGGCTTTCTTTATTACACCAAGTTGTCGCTACTTAATTACTTTCCGTGCGATTGAAGTTTCTATTCGTTCACGTTTGCAGACCTTAGCGGTGCAATATTCCTCGAGGGCATTGTTTTTTATTTTCTTCTATATTGGTTACTGGATACTCGAGCTAAGGTTTTATATGAGATCCTATCAGTTATTTTGTTGTTTTTGCTGTTATTGATGAACGAAGTTGTAGTTTGCAAACTTTGCAAATCTATATTGACTGATCGGTTGACTTATTTGATGCTAAGGTTTTTAGTAAACGTCATCGTCGTCGGATATCTGAGGGGCGATTCCCGTATTTTCAAGAACGTTCTCATTCTAATAATATGTAAAAAAAAACCTCTAATTTAAAAAATTTAAATTAAATTTAAAATTTTTATTCTTCTTGTAAATTATTTGACATTGATTTTCGCTGAGATCAGATTGCGACTTTAGTTTGAACGTTTTTTAAGTATGTGAATTGATTTTCTAGCCGTTTCCCAATTTTTGGTTTATTTCTAATTCTAACAGATACTAGCTGACCTGACAGCAGCATTCTTTGCGTGGCCGTGCGTTGGTATCAAAATTGAGCTGCAGCCAATTTAGGGGATTCCTACACTTACCAATATAATAACGGGGCGATACTCTTGGGATGATGAAATAAATCCGACCGCCTTGAATGTTCGTTATACACAAACTTATTTAAATATATTTTAACATATTATTGTTTGTGTGCAGCTGTCTCTGCAGAGTGCACGGCGCGTAATTCTGTAGAGTAATGTACGGTTCCGTACAGCCAAATTGGAGAATATTACTTATTACACTTAAAATTATATCTCTAAATAGAAGAGGCATAGCTATAAGTAATATACTTCCATATTTCTCCAAAGACAGTATTAATACCAATGAAATACAGAGAGGTACCTACTGTTTTTAACAGGGCACCTTTCCTAACAAAAACCCAATAATATTGTCTCTGTTGGAATCAAAGGCTGCGTAGCGTATAAATTAATTTGTACAGTTTTATATTTTTTTTTATCTGTCCCTTGAAACATTCGAAAGAAGTATGATATTGTAAAGGCCGCCATCTTGAATTTGTGCCACGAGAATAATTTGAACACAGAAATAAAATAAAGATCTTACTTGTCATTTTAGTTGTAGAATGTAGATTAGGTATCAGGTTGCAGATCCAAAACCTGGCAACCATTAAGGCTGGCAACACTTTACCACAAGTAAACCGCGTGTCACTTTGTGAGAAAAAAATCTATACCATTTATACTATCTCTCTTGTGCGAATATTTCCGCGCTCATATTTTTACTCTCACACACCTACATAATTATATTCCTTCTGCTTTAATATTCTTCCAACGTATTCCTCTCCTATTTCACTTGCCATCAACATTTTCACAAGTGTAAGAAAATAACCTTAAATTGAATCAAGGTTGCCAACATAACCCACCTTAATTTCGTCAAGTTGGTCGCTATTTTTAGCACTGGCAGCACCGAATGGATTTGGCTCCGTGCCATCTATTTGAGGCTGGCCTAAATATACTAAAGCTTGCGAATTATATATAAATCGTAAGGTGAACTGTTAATTTCGATAATAGATTTAAATATTAGATTATAAAAACTTTATTTTGTCGCAGCCAAATAAATATTCACTAATGTAAACAACAGACATTATATTATTATTATCTATAGTCATTAAACTGAATTTAGCGTTTCTGCTGAAGCCGTGATCAACGTGGCCACCTACTGGGCCAAAGTATCACCAATTTAAAAAGAAGAAGTATTTCGAATGCAATATATTTTAGTGTTAAAAACTTCATGTTCTTTTTACTAAAAACTTGTATTTCGAATGCAATATATTTTAGTATTAAAAACTTCATGTACTTACTATAATTCTTTTTACTAAAAACTTGCTGGAACGAAGTACATTGTCGAGTACTGTCGAGCGATGATACTTAAGTGCGTCCGGTACACTCCGCTAGAATCCTTCCTGAATGACAAATTTTTAACCACAGTATGAACTATTTATCATACAGCTCATTCCGATTCTAGAAGATATATTCATGTGAGAGCTTTTTGTTATTCTATAAGTATCAAGTATCATACAACTATACCATTACTACACCACCACCACCATTTCTATATCATTTAAATAATGGTCAGATAATGGAGAATAGTCAAGTTTATCTACCTATTTTATAATTAGGCTGGCCTATTTTTTGGCTAAAGAATAAGCATCGCCATATAAGGTGGCAATGCCGCCAGCCATTTGGGCACTTTTTCTGTTGACAGCGATGCGGAAGAATTTTTTGATGCCCTATGATTCTTTTCCTTCTTTTTTATATAATTGTTTTAGAATATTATTAATATTATTTTAAATAAGGGGTAAAAGAAAACTTATAATTAAAAATGATATACGGAATGGCACCCCGTATACGGCATAACTGTCTTAACGTCCACTTTAAAAACGGCTCTTTTATGTTCTTCTCCATATCTATCAACATAGCATATTATACTGGTATAACATAATCAGCCTATAATGATCCCACTGCCTGGACACAGGCCTCCTCTCGGTGAGAGGGACGAATACTATACATATTATAAATTAAAATCTTTTTTCGTGTCTGTATTATGATCGCGATGTTCTTCTAAGCTACGTGGCGTAGTTTTGTATTTTAATTCGTTTATCATCACCATTTAGAGAATTTATTCCAAAAAGATTTACGTGTATAAAACATTATTGTTCCGCCAACCCCGTCGCATCGCATCGCCTGCCCGCGCTCTTACTTCGATTTCGCTTAGCGTTCTTACTAACTCTTTTTCTTTTTGCTCGGCTCCTAAGGGTCTTACTGTGAGGTTAAGTAGCCTATGGCCTTCTTCAAGGATTGGGCTATCATGTGCAAAAATAATTTGTCAAATCAGACTGGCAGTTCCAGAGTTTAGCGCGTTCAAACAAACAAAAAAACTGATTCTTCAGCTTTATTATTAATATTAATCTATATTAATATAGATTATTATTAAAGTAATATTTAATAAAGAAATCTCGACCGTGCGACGCAGGGGCGGGTCGTTACAGTTATGTAATATAACTTAACGACTGTATTCTCTGAAGGGATCAGCAGATGTATTTTACATCCCCATTTTGCCAGTATTTTTTTAAGCCCCGTGTAGGTTTGTAAGATACCGTACCGACACTTTCAATCCAATAAATTATTGTACAAAAAAGATACTGAAGCCTCTTCGCTTTGTTCACATCACTTTTTAGATCGTATTTACTGAGATCGACGAGGGTTTAACTTTGTTATTCCGAAATTCTTTCTGAATAACGAAGAATTTATTAGAGCTAAACCTAGACCTAAATTGCCAATTTTTTGCCAGCAATAGGCTTTAATGCTTGTTTAAGTAAAATGTCTTAGAATTATAGTAGATGTTTATATTAAAAGGAATTCCACCATTCACCACCAATCATTCCACCAACCATTCAACATTTCAGACACACACACATGGTCCTGATAGATTATGTCCGAATTTTTATATACATTTTTATATAGGGTACAATGACATGAGTATTTACTTTGTAAAGTATTATACAGGGTGTCCCGTAAATGAGCTCTGCCCGGCTTGGGCGGAGTACCGCCGTGTCCTCGTGGAGGCGATTGGCGGTGGCGATCTCTCGCGTCCGGCCTTGGTCCAGGCCATGGTACGGAGCGAGAGGGCTTGGGAAGCCGTCACCTCCTTCTGCGAAGCAGTAATGTTCGCGAAGGAGGAGGCGGAACGCGTGAGGGAGAGGCAAAGTTTGCGCCCTCACGCCCCTAGCCGCCGCAGGAGACGCCCTGGGCGTCGGGAATCGCAGGCCGATTCCCGGCCACCGTAGGCGCGGGCTTGCGAACGGCGAGCAATGGGCAGCTCGCCGTTCGATAAGGACCAGGCCCGGGTCGACGGCGCGTTGTGTTCCACGCGCGCCTCAAAGAGATGTCAGCACCAATGACGGGGTTTGCTAGGACCGATGCCTGCTAGGGTTGCGGAAAAGTCCAAGAGGGTTACTGTGGCCCCTGGCACAGGCAACTGAAGGAACACGGGTGGGTTTTAGTCAGTAAGAGTCTGACACGCCCTCCTGCTCTGCCCAGAGCGGGAGAAGTTATTTGATGATTTCCCACCCACAAAAAAAAAAAAAAATAAAAAAAATAAGGGTGTCCCGTAAATAATGGATCAAACGTAATGGGTAGGTAGCTTACCTCATTTCAAACAACTAATTTGAACAGTTAAAAAAATCGGTAAGGTAACCAAGATATTTTTTTTTTTCGAATTTTACCATTTTCTCTAACAGCATTCAGTGTTTTTAATGCTGTCGCTGCAACTAATAACATTTTTAGGTATGATTTTTGTCAAAAACTTCGGAATAGCTTATTGTTAATATTTTCTTTTTCAAATATAATTTTATTTGCCTTAGAAAAAAAATGTTCAATTGATTTTTTTTTCAATCATTTTTTTTTTCAAAATTAGTTGTTGGAAATGAGGTAAGCTACCTACCCGTTACGTTTGATCCATTATTTACGGGACACCCTGTATTATTATTTGAATTATTGTAAATGTGAGAACTATGTCGGTCGTTGCTTTTTTTTTGTATTTTTCTCAGTTAGTTTAATCATGATCTGGCAGTTTGAGTAATTTATGCTGCCTACTCAAAGGTCCTTTCTTTGGTATTGTTCGTTGAATCGTTGAGCTCCTTAAGTTCTGAGTTGAGCTACACGATTGTAGACAATTGCGTGCGCTGACTGGACTCAATCTGTGTGGTTCTTTCCTCAAAGTACCATTTCAGACACGGACCTACATAGTCTTCAAATGATCTGACCAAGATTTTGTCTGGACTTTAAAGAGACTGTGACCTCTGAGTTTATTTTGGCCTTTCATCTCAGAGTAGTCAGTTAAGAAACTCCGTTCTCATCTAGTTTACAAAAAAATTTGATTGACGTGTAAAAGTATTTGTTCAAACCTACTTACAGAAATAAAATTAATTATCATTTATTTATTTATCATTAAAATGTTTAAAAAGCCAAGCGCCTGTGCGTGCAATATTAAATAAAATATTTTAAAAGGTTGTTTAAATACAAAACAGTCATTTATAGTTTTACACAAGAGTTTTCAAAGGCCAGTTGGCCAGACCTATAAAACTGTTATTTCATTCATGCATTATATAACGTTAAACATATTTTGTGTTTCAATAAAACAAATGTCTTTGTGAAAAGTAGGCAATTTAAAGATAAAACTACTTTCAGCTTAAGCTTGATTGTCACTTATCTTTATTTTAGATCTGTCATTAAGAACAATAGTTTAGGCCTGAGGAATATAAGAAAATGACAAAAGAATCCACAAGTGAATAAGTGAATAAATAGGTTTTGCTCTTTTCTATTGCATCGAATCGTGTGACACAAATTACACATTCACTTTACACAGACCCAAAAAGTCTGTATGCTATAAAACTAAAAATATTTGCTTACAAACATTTTAATTTTTGTCCTTAAATATAAGATAAGTACTTTGTTTGCCCACTGCACGTACCAATTATTTTGTAACCGCCACTAAGACCCATTATAAAATGGATACTCTTTCCTAAGATACAGATAGGTTTTTATTATTTGTTTGATATTTTATTATTGTATCGAGCAGAGATTTAAGTTAATGCTGTCAATTATTTTATCCATGTTAATTCTTTCCTTTGGTTCATATAGTATCATTATTTTTAACCGTGAGTATTTTGCATGCCGAAAGATAAAATGTATCGGGACAATTGACATAAAAAACATCTTATTTGTATACTTACATTTTTGGCAAATAAATGATTGTGATTCTGATTCTGCCTAGTTTAGGAAAAGGGAGTTCTATGACCCGTGTTATTGTTGTACTGGTTTTACTTTGTAACATTTTAGTTCATCAGTCAACTCTGTATGTCATGTACAAACCACTTATAAATAATAAAAAAAAACTTATTTATTCAAAAATATGTTCTATGGAAATAAAATGAAGAAAATACATTTATTTCGCACAGACTAAAAGACACACAAATTTTTCTTAAAAAAAAACAACACTCCACAAACCAAACTCTCATTCACTGCCTTCATTATTCACCACGTAACTCATCAACTACCAGAAACATTAAAAACACGTAAAATCTCCAGCACTTCGCCACTTCATTCAAGATAAAGATCTTAAAAGGAAATCTCTTAATCTAAAGCTTTTACAGTTTCACCGTCAATGTGCGAAGCCCTCCTCAAGATAAGGGAAAAATAAAAGGCAGGATTGGCGATCAGTCAATGAAGTTCTAAGCTAATAAAAAAAGTCTATAACTAAATCAACAGAGGCCATCGATCTTTGGCAAAGTTCAAGCAACTTGTTTTTCGTCCATCGTTTGTTTTCAATTACGCTATTGGGACATCCTTTGTAATTGATGAATCTATCGTGAGATGAATTCGTTTCTTTGTTTTCTGTGTCTGTATATAGTGAGTTTGATTGGTGTTTATGTACAAGAACTTTACTTTTAGTTAGAAAGATAGAATGAGTAAAAATCTATGTCAAACATACATAATAATCAGTGATCGGATAATAGGGCGCTTATATACCTACCTAAACTCTCAGATCTTATAATTTATTTATTTATTTAAAACTCTTGTACTTACTATCTTATCTTATAATATATTATATGATCTGAGCCTAAACTTACCTACCTTGTCTTTGTGGACAGGGAGCGAATTACTAAAATTCAAGATTTTTATCCCGCAATCAAATCTAAAAAAACACTCATAATAACGGCAGGTCAATAATTTCAAGGGTTATGTACAGTGATCGGATAATCGGGCGCTTATATACCTGAACTTCTTCCCACGAAAGAATAATATGGACATTCCTTTCTGAATAAATAAGTAATCCCGGGTTTCCGGGATTGAACAATTTTGTAAAAAACAACTATAACAACTTAATGAAATTATAGCAGTGGTTATTTTGATTTAGTATCTTTATTTTATTCAAAACAAATGGAATATCAGTAAAAATTAGGTGCATAATGTGGTCAAGTAGTGGAAATTGATTTAATCTATCTAACAGATTACGATTAGTGATCGAATCAACTAATTTATTGTATTTTATACGAACAGAAGACTAAACAATATATTATATTTTTTTTCACAACGAGTTCTAACTATATTTTGTATTCAGGTAACATTTTTAGCAATTTCAGGAATTTCAAACTATTCTGGGATACGGGATTCTGAAAGGCATGTCCGTATGTATTATTCTTTTGTTGGAATAAAAGTGAAGTCTATGTATATTAGCGCCCGATTATCCGGTCACTGATAAATAATGGACAACGCGCCTTGTTATTTTTGCTTTTGGCACGTAGCAGTTACCTGCTACGGTAGCTTAGTTTCGTAGCACCAGTAACACGGTCGAGTTAGCTACGCCGTAGCAATAGTTAAATTCTTCTTGGTCTTTCTGTCCCAATACCAATGATGTAATTTTCTCCTCTCAAACTATCATTTTTGTTGAAGCGTGTACAAATTTTGAATGATTTTACAATTATAACGCGACCTGAAAATTCACCAAATATTTATCCCAAAACATATAAAATGATTTAAAACTCTCTACCGTTTGCCTGTTTCCCCTTAAGGTAAATATTTATTTTTTCCCATTCACAGATACACAAGGCTACGGTCGGCTATTTTTACCGGCCCGTTAATTTGTCGGCCCGTTTTTATTAACTAAGGTTTACGTGTGCTGTATGAGAGATTTTTTTTACGCAAGTCAACCGAATTGGTTCTGATTAAATACATTATTAGATTTTCGGGCTCTTATTCACTCGACGTCTCGGGCTTTTGAAGCAGCGCTCTTAATATTGTGTTCTACTCGAAATTTCTTGAAGTTTCTTGAACCCTATTGAGATAGTTTGCTTCGTAAGTACTTGTGCTATGTAGGAATAAATTAAATTGAGTTTTCGAACAAAGCAGTCACTTCAACTGTTTTCGAGTTTGTGTAATGAATTAAAATCTAAATCTGCCTCGTTGGTCTAATGGTCACAAGCGCTACCGCTAAGCATGAGTTTCTGGGTTCGATTCCCAGGTCGGGCAAAGTGATATTCGTTTTTTCCATCTGGAATTTCTTAGGAGCAGCCTGGAATCTGGATCTGTGCCCAGCTGATGGCTATATGCTCGCCCCCTGTTATATGGGACTAAAACACAACTGGCGAAATGGATGGGTGTACTATACGTGCATCTCTGCCTAACCCTTTGCAGAATACAGGCGTGATGTTATGTTGTGTAAAATAGTGTAAAACGCTGTTCACAAAACTTGACATCAACTGTTGAAAGCAATTATAAAAGTTTCAACATCGTAATACTGGGATATATATTTTTTTAATGTAGTTTACACTTTCGTACCGTTACTAGTTTTGTTTTGTTGCTCAAATTCATTTATATAATATATTTTCTATATAATATAAGAACGTATGCGTTCTTATTTTCGCCAGGAGTATATACTTGTAGATTACAAATAAAAACACAAATCACTTTGGTTACTGAATTTAATAATCAACTTCAGATAATATTTTACTTTTGTACACGTACACAGCAGTAATCATCGACCTCACAAGTCAACGGTCCATCCGATTGTGCGCTCCTGCGGCAATTTCTGCGTAAGGTGTCGATTCTGGAAACTGAAAGTCAGCAGTTCAATATTTATTACAGATAATATTTAAAACGTTATTTTGTTAGGAAGCCAAAGAAAGAAAGAAAATGCGTTTATTTGCGGTAAACATGACGCAAAAAATAACACAAACACAGAAAATATGAAAAGGTTGGGAGAAACATGCGTCACATCCACGCAAAACGGCTATCGCTCAGCATTATGCCGCGACCCTATGCAAGACAGAGCCCCAGCGCTGGTTTTCAGCGATAGCCGGCACTGACGTAGTGACGTCGTCCGGTGAAAGCAGTGTTTGTATGAACATTTTATATTTTTAAATGACAAAATGTACAAAGGAAGTCAGTGCACGCTAGCAATAAGGTGTTTCTATTCATACACGAAATATTTAAGAGGTACACCTACAGCTGGTACAGAACCTATAGACACGATTTTTTTGAAATCTAAGTGTGTTTTTTAGTTTACGTAATTATTATAGAATATGAGACTTATAAACTACCTAAATAAATTTAAAATAATATCATCAGCGCAATTTGGTTTTAGACAGGGAGTATCCACTGAAGACGCAGTGGCTGCCCTCAGCTCATTGACTACCGCGCATCTCGATGCAGGGAAGAAATGCCTGACGGTATTTCTGGATCTAAAAAAGGCTTTTGACACCGTTTCTGTTCCAACTCTTGTGACCAAACTGGAAAGAGCCGGAATAAGAGGAACGCCCCTCAATTTTTTTCAAAGATTACCTGTCAAATAGAAAGCAGAGGGTTAAGATAGGATCATATATTAGTGATGACGCGGACGTCTCATTCGGCGTGCCCCAGGGGAGCGTACTGGGCCCTACGTTATTTCTAGCGTACATTAACGATCTTTGCAACTTAAAACTCAATGGCGCAAACATTTTTTCTTATGCCGATGACACCGCTGTTGTCTTTTCCGGGAATGACTGGTCTGATGTCAAGCTCAAAGCTGAATTGGGCATGGTCCAAATAACCAACTGGCTCAATGACAACCTTCTCACACTAAACACAGCTAAGACCAACTACATTTGCTTTACCATCTCAAATCGTTCACAACCAAACGAAGCATTTAGCGTCCAAATACATTCATGTGATCACGTTGTTAAAAATAACTGTAGTTGCCCTGGAATTAGTAAAGTCTCGCAGACTAAATATTTGGGTGTCATGATTGACCAAAATCTATCATGGTGCGCTCACCTTGAGCACTTAACGGGACGAGTTAGGAAACTGGGCTGGATATTTAAAACACTACGACATGTCCTCCCTACAAACATAAATAAAAAAGTAGGACCTCATAGGAATCTACTTAATGAAGTGTATATGGCACTCGTGCAATCAGTTTTAGTTTACTGTATCCCAATATGGGGCGGTGAGGCAAAAACGAGATTTATAGACGTTGAACGAGGACAACGAGCACTAATAAAAATTATGTATTTCAAAAAGAAAAGATACCCTACGGACAGTCTATACCAGATTAGTGGTCTGCTTTCTGTGAGAAAACTATACATTACATATACGGTCCTAAAAAAACATAAGACACTTCCTTACGATACAAACATTATATCCAAAAGACGAAAAGACATGATTGCTCAAATCCCTCAAACTAAAACGAAATTCGCTGCTGTGCAATACAATATAAGATCTGCTCAACTATATAATAGAGTAAACAAGGAAATTTATATATACAATAAACAAGCACATACATGTAAAAATATTATAATAAATTGGATTAAACCATTTTCTTATGAGGATACTGAGGCACTATTGCTACTTTGCAACACATAACTCACTCGCTTATATCAACACACTCACTCACAAACACACTCAAACCCACCCTCATCCCCATTTACATATACACATTCACCCGGATACTGTTATTATTATTACCTATTTACCTAAATTACATTTAATACTTACATACATACACATACACACACACACACACCCTCACATATTTAATATTTAATTTTTAAGTTTATTTTGTAAAATAACTTGCTGAGAAAGAGCGGAGTCTCCTTATACAGGCATTTTTTGCTTAAAAGGAGGCTCCAATCACTAATGTTTTGTTTTATTATGGTTGCGAAATAAACAATTTTTTTATTTTTTATTATAATTTTAAAACTGCTTGAGATAATTTGCATAAAACCTTTACTCCCTATTCTATGAATGACCCGCCCGACGCGGCGAGGGAGGAGGCGTGAACGCGGGGGCCCCGCCGCGCCGCAGTGTCCTGGCGTCTCGTTTATTCTGTGTCGAGCAGCGTGTTGGTGTGGTTGTGTTCGCATGTATGTCTCCGCGCGACCGCGCAAGCATGGTAGCTATTTCGCGTCCGGTAACCGCACTCTACAGTCTGTATGCTGCCGGACTCAAACATCAGCCCTCACCTTCTATTACATGATTACGAACACGATCTTGTCTTATTTTAATAGCTTATCGCTTACAATAATAATAAATGTGAATTTAAAAAACAAAACCACCTAAACCTAAGTAGGTACATTATTAAATTCCCTCCGCAAAGTTTTACGAAAAGGAACCTAGGTGCGATTAAATTAAAATTTAAGTGTGTGTTTGTAATGTCAAAATAACAGCTTTTTACTAAATGCATATGAAAGAGGATACGGTACTTATAACAAAAAAACATTTTTTACATTTTCTCTGTCTGTCTGCTTGTTCCGGTTAATCTCCGAAACGGCTGGACCCATTTTGATGGGAATTTCACTGGCAGATAGCTGATAATATCAGGGGTAACATAAGCTATTTTTTTATCTCGGTAGCACGTTACCCACGCGGGCGAATCCGCAGGCAGAAGCTAGTCTGCAATGAGTATTACGAATTATAATTATCACAAAAAAACAGACGAATTTAAGTAAATGCTTTATTACCTCTAAAAGTTGTCTGGAGTAACAGTAACACATGCTGAATTACCGATCACTCGGCTCTCTTTCTTCTCTTTCTAATTCATGAGTTACCAGTAACAACTGTCAGAGATCTGTGAATGCCAATCGGGACCAACATAATAATAATAAATTCGTTTATTTAAGAACTAGTCCATAATAAGACATGTGAAATTAAAAATATTGGATACAAATAACGGTTTAATGTGCTTTCCGTGACACGGAGACCCTTACTACTGTTATAATGAACGTGTCTGTTGGACCTGTGTCTGGGTGTATATAAGTATGTATATCAGTCATCAGGTTACCGTAGTACAGGCTCTGCCTAGTTCGGGACCTGAAGACCTTCTGTGGATGTTGTCTCTTATTATTATTATTATTATAATTAAAACAATGAAACAATATAAAACTTAATCTCCTCCACCTCGCTATTAATTGAAAAATGTTATTTAAGGTAGTGTTCCAGATTTTATAAATGATAAGTTTTAAATTTTTTTTTTTATTTGTGTCTTGTTTTTTGGTTGGTTTTATTTGGTTTTTAAACATTTTAGTTTTTAATAACATTTTATTTCATATTTGTACGCCTTCACGGCAAAACATAATGCCCAATTAGGTTAATCTAACACTCATAGGTCAATACCAATGTTTTACAACTAAATATTATGATTCTGATTCATCACAATGAAAGTAACTATAATTTCATAAACGTAATTTTTCCGTCGCAAAAAAGAAATATTGTCACATTCTGTCCACGTTTCGCTCATATTTCATAATTACGGTCCCCGGGTCATTAAATTCAGGACATTAGGCTGAAATTTAGTATGGGCATGTCCATATTTTCATAATTTAACAATCAAGGGTTTTATTTATAACAGTTGCATAAAGTGAAGTCAAAGTAAAGTTAAACATCAAAATGTATGGTTGAACAGTCGCTAATCATTACTTTACTTTAAGCAACGTTTAATAAAGGAAGAAGTGAATTATGGCTTTATGATAGAGGCGTATATTTTGAGTACTTTTGCAGACACCGAGTAGGTTTAAAAATAGTTTCATGACCTTCATTTGACGTACCTACACAGAATAACGAAATTATATCAATTGATTATTTACCTAAATAATGATAAAGGGAAAAACGAACTTACCTTACCTACAAAGCTATAGATAGATGTGAAAATTAGCAAACTTATTACTTCCTGTTTAATTATGAAAGTGCTCCAAAAATAATCACCCTCATAATTATCAGAACGGTTGACCTTTACAAAGGTCATAAGGGAACACCACAATTGTACTCAAATTTGGCTGTTTAAATTATCAAACTTTTTTAGACAGCATGTCATTTGTTTATCCTTTTTATTTGAGGGCGGGAAATCATCAAACAACTTCTCCCGCTCTGGGTGGAGCGGGAGGGCGTGTCAGCCTGTTACTGACTAAAACCCACCCGTGTTCCTTCAGTTGCCTGTGCCAGGGGCCACGGTAACCCTTTCGGACTTTCCCGCAACCCTGGCAGGCATCGGCCCTAGCGGACCCCGTCATTGGTGCTGACATCTCTTTGCGGCGCGCGTGGAACACAACGCGCCGTCGACCCGGGCCTGGTTCGTATCGGCCGGCGGGCTACCCATTGCTCGCTGTCCGCAAGCCCGCGCCTACGGTGGCCGGGAATCGGCCTGGGATTCCCGACGTCCAGGGCGTCTCCTGCGGCGGCTAGGGGCGTGAGGGCGCAAATTTGGCCCCTCGCTCACGCGTTCCGCCTCCTCCTTCGCGAGCATCACTGCTTCGCAGAAGGAGGTGACGGCTTCCCATGCCCTCTCACTCCGTACCATGGCCTGGACCAGGGCCGGACGCGAGAGATTACCACCGCCAATCGCCTGCACGATTATTTGTTTACCCTGGCATAACATAGGTTGTCTAAAGTTAAATAAAGAGCACTAATATTTCAACTAGGTATTCTCACTAATCTTACACTGTTAAGCGTTTAAATTTCAGACTCAACTCCGACTAAGTACAACGAGTTTCATACGTTTATAAACCTAATCAATGTGCGTTTCATACGAATATGAACATTCAATTTATCAGTGTATGGTTTATTTTCAAATGAAACGCTTACAGTACTTAGCTTAAAAACATAGTCGAATTTCGCTCTATAGATCTCAGCCTTAGTCCTTGGCATAAAGCTCAAATAATTAATTTGTAGACGATGTCTCATTAGCGCATAGAGGGGCTCGTGGCTAAATGATAACAGCCGCACGGGTTGATTGATTTATTTAATTATGTTAGATTATTTTATTTTATGTATGTTGGCACCTTGTTTTTATATTCATGTAATTGGTTATAATTTGATTGTGCTTTTGTGTGCTATGCTGCATCTTTTGTGTGCACTGAATAAATGGTTTATCTATCTATCTATCTAAAATTAAGCTACGCTAGCCGATATATCGAGACCCCTCCGTACCCCGGAAAGCACGTTAAGCCGTTGGTACCGGCTGTCATTCGTAGATCTTTTACAGTCGTTACGGATAGTCAGAAGCGTAAAATTCTGACAACCAGTCTTGTCAAGGGGTATCGTGGTACCCAGTAACTGGGTTGTGGAGAAAAGACAGGCAATTGCTCGATGTAAAATACTAATTTTAACTTTCAGCTGCATTCGTTTAGACTGGAAGCCGACCTCAATGTAGTTGGGATAAGGCTAGGTAGATTGATTTATATTTTTCTCATTAGTGAATACGTTCATTGGTATTCCCTACCAATAACACGAAGTACCATACCATATGTCATATGTTGCCAGTGATGACATATGGTACTGAAACGTGGTCGCTCACAATGGGCCTTATTAGAAGGCTAAAAGTCACCCAAAGGGCAATAGAGAGGGCTATGCTTGGAGTTTCCCTACGTGATCGAATCAGAAATGAAGAGATCCGCAGGAGAACCAAGGTAACCGACATAGCCCGAAGAATTGCCAAACTTAAGTGGCAGTGGGCAGGGCACATTGCTCGCAGAACAGATGGCCGATGGGGCCGGAAAGTTCTAGAGTGGCGACCGCGTACCGGAAGACGTAGCGTTGGAAGGCCTCCCACAAGGTGGACAGACGATCTTGTCAAGGCCGCAGGAACCCGTTGGATGCGGGAAGCACAAAAGCGGTCGAAGTGGAGCGGAGTGGAGTGGAGTGGTGCAGTGGACGTCTTTCGGCTGAAATGATGATGATGATGATGATGATGATGAACACGAAGTAACTTACGAGCTTACCTACCTACAATACCTACCTGCTTTACCAACACATCCAAAAATAGCTGAGCAAACGAAGCAAATGATTTGTTCGACATTGCAAACACTTAGCCACGGATCAAGTTACCATAAAGTTGCTTGATGGTTCGCCTTGAACGAGCAGACGTCATACAGTCTATGTATGTTTACAGGAAAGTCCTATCGATTTCTACTTTTGCTATGTAGTGAAATGCACACCTTTTCCAGTATAAATATTTCCGTATTTAGATTCTTTCACACATACAAACCTGGTATATAGTAATATTGTACTCAACATATTATCAATTTAGACTTCTTGAAGACAACATTTTCATTTCGAAGCTAAAAGAGAACTGACTTGGAAAACTAGACGATGCTCCAAACATCATATTATTATTTCCATTCCGTTTCGATAAAAAACCAGTACGTTTTCGGTAACTGTCAAATGATACTTTTAAACTTCATGTCTACACTGATACAAAAATCATTTGAGGCAAATCACGTTCTTTCAATGTTATATTTAGTATTTAAAATCACTACACAAATCTTATTAATATTTCGAAATCATGACGTTCGGTCTTCCGACGGTGTGTTACCTCCTGGCACATACACAACAACCGTACATTTTAATTTTTTAAATACTTAAATCAGGACAATAAGTAGACTGAATGGAAGTGACAAATACAATGAAAAAAAAAATGAATATGCTGGTACTCGTAGGTATGAAAGTGCAACAACTTTTTGAACCATATTTATTAAGAAAAACTAAAAGTTATACCTACTACTACTTATTACAATTTAAGCTGCAATTCATAGTTTTATTTGTTGAATAATTGGAAAATTACAGTGTCATTTTGTTCTATTATTGCCTACCATTATTTCTCCATTCTCTAAATAAAAAAGTGACAACACCTTACTCATTAGCCCTACTCAAAAACACCCTTCACCCGCATCGCTAAACATCACCGACAATCAAGCACATTTCTCATGTAACACGTTATCCTTTAACCAAAAAGGCCTCCACACTTTGCTGACGGCGAACTTCGGAGGTCTCAATCAAAAAGGCCATACAAACGAAGACTAATCAGTGCACAGCACGAGGCCCTCTCGCGCGTTAAATTGCTTGTCTTATTTAACGATCCTACCTTTTATTGCGCCCCGATTGTAAACGTAATGTGCTTCAAGATTTCTGCCCCTATTCCAGATTTATGTCCCCAATTGGGATTGGAAAGAAGTTTAGGAAGCAATAAAAATGTGAAGGAGTAACATTTTATTTTCTGTTTGCGAAACCAAAGTTGGTCGCGAAACGCGCGAGCAAAGCTTGTAAGTGCTTGCACGTGTTTTTAAAGGTGACAATCATGAGTCACGTTTTGATAAAACTATTAACTCGGGGTTTCCATCAAGGGTTTCTTATTTCGCTAGACTATTACGTACGTGCCAATTTCACCAATGAAACTGAACGTGATCTGCATATCTAAACTACGTTCAAGTGAGCTGTCAGAGGCAATATTACACACAACAATGATGACACTGATTGCATACAGTATTTTGTTTAAATGCGTAACTCATTTGTAAAACCCTACTAAGGAAAATAGTAGGAAGACTCCACAAATTATTTCCTTTATTCCGAACTCCTTTTAATCTCTTATAAAAGACGATCCTAATTATAGATTTTTTACATTTTCTAAATTTTTGGGATTTCGTATATTATGTTAATAATACTTCTGGCTGTTTATATTCCCTCTCCTACAAAATCTATTCACACACTCATTTTGATTTGAGATGATCTCACTCAAACAACTCGAAACTACTCCTTAAGTAGTTGCTTGTATATTTCAAGCCAGCCAACAAAAGAAAAATCGAAAAACTTGCTAACATAACTTTGGTGTTGTTGGACAAAGAATTTTGTAGCGAAATGGTAATTTCATTCTGATCTTGGTAAAAGATTATGTGAACTTGAAGACCATAGGAACGAACGCAGGGTTCTATATTGTAGGCTTTAAGAATGTATTGCTATTTAGCTTTTTTCCGCGGTTTCGCCCGCGTGGATGTCGGAAAATATTCCGCTTGAATACACTATCGTGATTAAGAATACTTTATGTATTAATCCAGGTAATAAAGTATCTGTGTACCAAATTTCGTTCAAAGCCATTTTTGCGCCAGTCCGGATCATTCATCTAGACAAACAGATAATCGAATAATATTCCATAAACTATATTTTCGGCATCAGGCTGGTTCGTATTAATTCATTATTAATTTAATTATATTTATTTATTTAAACTTTTCGCACAAAAGGTACAAAGGCGGACTTAATGCCTTAGGCATTCTCTACCAGTCAACCAAGGGTGGTTATTAATTACCTCGTAGCAATTACCTACTTTTGTTTTTTTTAAATTTTCTAGTACTATTTTGATCTCGTTAATATTTTATTATATGTATACACAGTTGGTTTACCTTTGTGTTGCCTATTAATATTTATTATAGTTCATTTAAGCATAAAAATAACTATCGTCGTTGGCTTTCATCTTTTATTCACCTTTAAAACGATGGCTGTAATTATGTACATCCTATTTCGATTAAATATTTAAACTAAATGTGTCTCAATTACTGACATGAACTTTTGATGATACAGTTTAATAATTAAAAATATCCGTAATGAATGACAGATAATAGGGAGTTTTGTTAACAAAATGTTTACCTTTCCAACTTTATAATTTATTCAAGGCTTAGCAGTACCTCTTTCACCTTTACAAAATAGGTTGTGGTGAACCAGACTAAAAGATTTGATTTATTTCGCGATGAGTAACAATGGGCCGTGATCCACTACGCGGGCCCAGTGCGGGTTGGTAGATGTCCAATGTCTATCGAATTTTTGGTTCTAGGACATGCCGGTTTCCTCTCGATATTTTCCTTCACCGTTATGAGAGCGGTGATGAAATAATTTACACAAAGTAAAGCGCCTGTCTAGGTTCGAACCTACGACCTACAACTCGTAAGTCACGGCCGTTACCACTGGGTCACCACTGCTCTGGTCGTCACTGTTTCTTTGTTTGAACGCGCTAATCTCTGGAACGACCAGTCAGTGCCAGTTTTTCACATTTGATAGCCCGATTCTTAAGAAAGGTTATAAGCAATTTAACATCTCGCTACGACCCTTAGGGGCCGTCCAAAAAACAAAAAATGTCAGAAAGAACGCTAAGCAAAAATGCGATTCGGTGGGTCGGGAGCAATTTACGCGTACAAAATCGCAGGTAGAAAGAAGCTAGTAGTACTATAGAGTTGACTTTTTGTAACTAAATCAGGTTGTAACCATCCAGTTAACTTCTTTTTGCAACGAAATTCTTTAATGCGTCTTGCGGTAGGAGTACCTAAATTGGCAGAAATCGGCATGTAACAAAAAGCGTTATGCCCGAAAAAGTTAGTTTCAAGTGTCTAAACTTTTGACACTTGTAATGTGAGACCTTTGTAGTACATCGAAAATGACTTCGTTCCAATCATGACAGATCTCGACTTTTTTTACATAATATTGCGACAATTTACGACAGGATACAGGAGAAATTCCTAGTGTGGGCCAACGTTTTTAAAAAAAAATAAAAAAATTCTATCTACAATTTTAAAAATCAATATTAACTTTACAATTTACGCTAAAGAATTATCATCCCTCAAAATATTTCTGATACAGATGATAGGTTTATATGTATTTTAGAAAATTATATGTATTTTGATTATTTACCGATGTAAATAATCAAAATACATATAATTTTCAAACAAAGGGGTATCACGATCCGCTGCCCAAAACACTTGACCCCTAATCAATCACAATATCGTTTGACATTCGATGCAGGCAACGAATATTTTTCAATTAACAGCTAAAGCTCTCGACAGTGGTTTAGTAAAATAATCGTATATCATATTTAGGAAACGCTTTCAAAATCGGACTAGTTTGAATGTGACCGATATATGACTTTTGTTGAAGGGAGGGGCAGATGTGAGGGGTCACCCTAGAAGGACATTTTAGTGACCTTGTTGGTGATGTTCTTCAGAAAGGTCAGGTGCGTACTGCTCGCCACCGGCGCGCATGCATGTATGACCAGATGTGAAGTGTTATGGGGTAGCGGACAATAATAAAAGACTCGGAAGTTATTCCACTTGTATTACCACCTAACTTGGCCGATATACATTTTTTTTTTGTCATTGTAAGCAATAGATCATTATTATAATCCTCGTTTGTTGTCTATGATGGAACGAAACGTCAATGTGACATGACAAACGAAAATTATTTTATTAATGAGGGTAAGCAATGTGTTGTCTAATGTGTAGTGTTACAATTAGTTTTTAGGGATAAATGATAAACCAGCAGTGGTAACCACTACAGACGTATTAACGTAAACAAAGCATAAGGAGTATATAAGGATTGTAGCAGGTAGCGTTCTGTAGGTTCTGCCTACTCCCATGGGAAGAAGGCGTGAGTATATGTATGTTAATTTAAGCCTGAAATACACAGGTATGCTATTAAAAAACATACCTCCGTGTTTGCCACTAGGTAGCTCCATTTTGAGTACCTACTCATTCTCTATTCACAAACACGTGCTAATTGTATGCTACCAAGCAGGTTTTGCTCGTAATTGGCATATTTACGTGCTACTGTGTCTATTTATTCCCATGCATAGGCATTTAATTTGGTATTTTTCACTTCAGTAATAGATCTTTTTGTAAAATAGTTCTTCAGTTTCCTCCAGCTTTTCAACTTTTGCTTTATGTTTTGCAACGCATCAACAGTATTGAAAGTGTTAAGGTAACTATCTGATGGGTAGCCGCTACCTGTATGCTAATATACAGGGTTACTTGTAACTCGACGTATTCCTTGCAGGACGTCATAGTGGGGTTAAAATGCAACGAATTAAGCCATTTTTTTTTTGTTCAATGGACAACATTTTGTATGAAGTAACAGCAAAAATCACAAAAAAAATGTTTGTTAATTTCAGTACAGTCGCGCTGTAAATCATTTTTAAATTGGCTCCAATTGATTTAATCTAGGATTTTTCATGAAAATACTGAAAATGTAACTAACTCAAAAACTACTGAACTTCGGTAGAACATTTGGTGGCTTAATTTGTTGCATTTTAACCCTATTATGACGTCGTGCAAGGAATACGTCGAGTTACCAGTAAGCCTGTATAACACAAATGATCAAACCATCAAAATAGTATTTGCGAAATGCTGAGGGCGAATCCTTTTCACGCAAGCAAAATTAAGCTCTATCGACATGGAGCGCGAATCTCATCACCAGTGTAACGCAATTGGGGCGCTGTTCAAATGAAGCTATCATACAGCCTACACTCTCATTTGGCTCACCGCGTGTTAACAGGGCTTAATTGAAACTCCTTATGTTAGGTTTCACACAGACTGTCTGTCACCTACTATGGATTTGATGTAACTTAAGTATTCGTGTGTGGATCTGACAGGATCAATGAGGATTTTATAGTCGTAATTTTGTGTAGAAAAACTATTAGAATACGTTAATAATTATGCTAATATATAACCCTTGAAATTATTGACCTGCCGTTATTATGAGTGTTTTGTAGATTTGATTGTGGGATTAAACTCTTGAATGTTAGTAATTCGCTCCCTGTCCACAAAGATAAGGCAGGTAATAGTTAGAATACCTACGCGCCGGTATGTTTGTAGTTATCGCGAAAGAATAAATTACTAAAATTAGATGTCACATTCATACATTAGAACAACACATGAATGAAAGGAACTTAATTAAAACGCCCTATCTATTGCTATATATATGTAAATGATAACCATATAACATGAAAATGGAAATGTCGTTACCTTTTTGAACGACTTTTTGCGAGTAAAAACATCTATTGATAATTTTTTCTAACTACCTTCTACTTAAGTATGTTCCTATGTTTATCGAAATTAACTATTACGTTTTTTGTTGCGTTAATATAGTTTCATTTTCTTTAATGCTTACTAAGTATGGTTTTTCTACTGCGGGTTTAGAGAACGATTGAATAAGGATACAAAACCATTTGTTAATCACATGATCCCTTTCGTTTCGCCATATAGAAAATACATGAAAAGCTATCCCTCACTTTGCCTCTAGGCATGTAAAAATAAAACGTTACAAAGTAAAGCTATAGTCGAGACTATGTGGCTTAATGTGGGCACATCCATCACATTGACATTTATTACACCGACATTGCCTTTTTAGGGTGGGTAACGACTCTTAGGTCTTTTTATATAGCTTAAAAATATACAGGGTGTTTTTGACAGCCCTCTGCAAACTGATAGGGTGGCTTCAGTACATCATTATTAAGATGACCGGTACATGAAATTCTTTCAGGAACATTAAGGGAATCCAAAAAACCAGATTTGTTTTATGGGGGGACATCGTGATCACTTACCTCACACGCAATGTATCGTTACCGTGGCAAAACGCACGTAGCGGACGGCAGCGCAGCGAGCTTGAGCGAAACTGCCCCCCCCCCCCCGCGCGCTCCCCGGCGCACCTGGGCCGCGTCTTTTATTACGTTACGTTACGGCATATTTTTTTTTTCCTGAGAAAATTTCCAGTGGGATATGATTCAGAATAAGGAGCTGAATCAATCCTGTGTTTTTGTGGAGGGCTGTCAAAAACACCCTGTATATAGCATAAAAAGATATAGTAAGTTATGCTTACGGTGGTATGTAGGCAAATTTTTACACAAAAATCTCCACTTATTTTTATACATCCGCAGACTACGGATGTTTGTTTGTAATGTATCATTCGAGGCGAGTTTGGTTACAAAACAGCGATACACAAGACTTGGCGACCGCTGCTCTTGACTCAAGCGTGCTCCATTTTTATTCAGAATGGCGGACGTAGAGGTTGTGTGTGTATAATTAATTTTATTTAGTTATTGTTTGAAGGATTGGAAGAAGAAGAAAAAAAAGTACGAAATAGAGTAAAACGAGATACATTGTGCTTAGGAGGTCGCGTTAATCTGCACTGACTTGTTTGTAAACATGCGCTCGCGATGCTCGCATCGAGCTGCTCGGCTCGCTGCACTGACTACAGTAACGCGTTACAAAACTCGATACATTACAAACAAACGTTGCAAGTCAGTCTCCGCCTTTAGATACAATACTCGCTATATCAACGTTAGGCCGAAAATAATAATAGGATGCAATAAAGTAATTCCAAATAATTATATTCCTCAAAAACGTCACTTCATTTTTTGCTAAGCCAACATTTAGGTGCGTAAAGGCTATCTTGATGACCTCCAAACTCTATTTGAATCAGGTACCTAAGCGGCTTTACTTCGTATACAATGATTATGGCAATTCTAAATCTATTTCATTCAAACACAAAGCGTTATGCAACTTAAAAATGTAGTAGCCCTAATTAGTTTCGCGCTCATTTAATCAATTGCAGATTCACACAACACACAACAGTGTTAACATCCAAATGCAAACTACATCAACAACGTCGTCTTTCTAATAAATCTATAAAGAATCCTTTAATAATTTTGGTGGAAACAGCACTTACAGGTGATCTATTCTGTAAAAATATGACCGAGAAAACATAGGTGAAGTGAGCTTTGAGTCAATACTGCCAATCCCTAGCATTAGGTGGAATGACCGCTCACTTCAATCTTACTTCATCTTAGTTTTTACAGTAAGATTTTTACAAAATAAACCGGTAGCTTATTCGTTTGATATGAAGAAATGTGCAATTAAACTTTAAATTTTATTTATTTAGGTCCTTTTACAAAATAATACATTTAAAAACGTATAAATACTTAGTAGTACCAAGTTCTTAACAGATTGGCTTAAATACTTATATAAAAGCTAGTTTAATTTACACGTTTTTAATTACCTATGAAAGGTGCGTTGGTACTGACATTGTAACTTGTGGCGACCTGCCTGAGCTAGGTTAATAAAAACCTGTGTTTCAGGCCAACATTGCCACGTACATGCGCCCCTTGAAATCTCATCACGCAAGAACTCCATAATAAACAAATTCTATAGTAATCTGATATGAAACATTTCATATAGGTATATTTCATTCCATACCCCAGTGAGAAAACAACTTACAAACAATTTTCCACACTGGTTTTCGCGATGCAACTCTCATAGCGACTTTTGAACAAAATAACTGTCGCTTGTCACCTAATCCTTTGGGTTTTTGCTACTAAGAAAGGCCTTTTACCGGATGACTGCGTTAAAAGATAAGGTCGTTATTAATATTGGTGGGTAAACTGCGTTAATTACAAAGACCTTTTTCCTAAATGAGTTTAGAGACCTCAGGCTATCTCGTATATAGAGACACTTTAGGAAAATTAGCTGAATATTCCATTAATAGTAGCTTTTGCTTCTCTTTATTAGTCGCTTTTTAATTGATTTTAAACTGTTGTTATTGACCCTTTTTTTGTTGAGGGTGGGAAATCATCAAATAACTTCTCCCGCTCGGGGCAGAGCGGGAGGGCGTGTCAGACTCTTACTGACTAAAACCCACCCGTGTTCCTTCAGTTGCCTGTGCCAGGGGCCACGGTATCCCTCTCGGACTTTCCCGCAACCCTGGCAGGCATCGGCCCTAGCGGACCCCTTCATTGATGCTTGCATCTCTTTGAGGCGCGCGTGGAACACAACGCGTCGACCCGGGCCTGATCCTTATCGAACGGCGAGCTGCCCATTGCTCGCCGCTCGCAAGCCCGCGCGTACGGTGGCCGGGAATCGGCCTGCGATTCCCGACGCCCAGGGCGTCTCCTGCGGCGGCTAGGGGCGCGAGGGCGCGAATTTTGCCTCTCCCTCACGCGTTCCGCCTCCTCCTTCGCGAACATTATTGGTCCTATCGCGAATACTCGTGAATACCCTTAAAGATGACAAATGCTTGGGGTAACCATCGACCTACGTAAAAACAAATAATTTATCTATCCACTCTTATTTTCATGTACAAAACATAGAATTTGGCCAACATTTTCAAAATTCTTGTCACACAATTATCATTTGCAGAGAACCTCAAACCAAGATTCGTGCTCTCAGATCTTATCAAAACCTCAAATGGTTCTCAAGCTCTCGTACACATTTGTGGTACCTACAGATAAACGCGTTCATTTGTCGCATTATAGCGAGACTAGTAACTTTATGGCTCGATAAATGTTATAGAACTTCCTCCCTGAGAGTAAACATACCGAATTATAGTGACTTTTGTAGATTCTTTATACTGTGATATGTAAGACATAAAAAACATAGACTATTGCCATACAACGTGGCAATGCCGCTAGTCTCTTGGTGACATTACCAGTCGACAGCGATGCCATATATTGATTTGTTAATAGCTTTAGTTCGTTTAGGTTAATATATTTTAATTTTAATAGTTTGATTTTGTTAATTAAAAGGTTAAAAGAAAAAAAAACATAGAAAATAAACTTGGGCTTTCTATCATCGACCTACGTACTCGTGGGTCTTATTACAATTATAGGTATTTGAATTATTTCTCTGTGTTCTTTGCTACGCTGGATCCGACAAACATAAATCTGATCGAAGTGGCGGTGCTTGGGGGAGGCACCGGTACGCTGGATCTGAGAAGCATAAATCTGATCGAAGTGGCGGTGCTTGGGGGAGGCACCGGATCCAGTAGTGAAGTTCTTTCAGCTGAAATGATGAATGATGATGATTCTTCGTTCCATACATGTTACATACACAAAGTCACGCCTTCTTACAATTATGGTAGGCAGAAACAACAGAACTCCACCTGCTACGATCTTTACACACTCATTTTGCTTCGTTTACGTTCATATTCTTTGCTGTTACATAGATCCTTCCTTATAAAAATACGTTTTTGGTACTTATTTGTTATTTGATATCTCACTGTCTCTTATAACAAAATGTTTTTCTTTTGCTTCTTTAGTTCTTTTTCTTTAGTTACCGTGGTCCAAAAATAGGTCGTGTAACATAAAAGTTTTTAGCATACACAATGTAGTTACAGTACCTAAACTAGTCTCCCAAGAGGGTAAGTTCAAACTAACTATATGTATAAGATGTAACAGAATAATCGCAAGACCTAAAAGTAGTTTGTTCTGAATCGGCTTCTGAATCGATTTCTGTCATTAATTATATCAGTAAATATGTCCCGAAAAAATCTTTTATGTAACTTAAATTCACAGCAGGGGTCTCGGGACCGTCCGTGACAATGGCGAAGTCGGAAGTATGTGTGTTATGTGCTGACACTACTCGTCTTCACGCACACATATTCACAGCGTGTTTGTACACTTGGTTACCACAAGTAAAGCGCGTGTCGCTTCGTGAGATAAAAATGCTATAAACTTTTTATGACGCGGTGGTTCTAATTTAAGTCGCAATCAAATCGTATAAGCACAATCGATGCCTGCTTCAAGTTTTCTTGGCTTATTTTCTGTCAAGTATCTACAAGGCAATTTTTAAAGTGAAGGAAAACAAGCTCTTGGTCGTTAGGCATGCCAAAAATATTGTCGAATAAAAATTGGGCGTTATTAACGTCGATCTTTATTAAGATGTTGACGTAATATTAAAATTACGGCGTTTATTTAATTACGAAAGTCAAAAATTCGTGAGGAAATTATGTATATAAATGTTAGCAGATGTTAAGTATTATGTTACATAGCTTGTAGCTAAATGTGAATTTACAATTAATTATGTTGTTCAAGAAGTAGATATAGGGCATACAAATATAGTAACGGTTTTTGGACACAAAAATATTCAGTAATGCCAAATTCGGAGATTGATAAAGAAAAACTATGTAAGAATTATTTTTTCTTTATCAAACACCCGAACACAATACTGCTTTTTCTCTTGGAAAATACCCACTCATGTTCCTTTTTTTACATCCTGAATAGCCCATATTAATGAGTAAAGGTACACCAAAAATAATAATAATTATAATTAAAGTTATTTATCGAAAGCAATGTATAATGAACTCAAACTTTGAAGAAGTAATATATTCAAATATCTTTGTTATGTTAATTGGTCTGTTTACAGAGTTGCTCGTCAGGTAAGTTTTAGTTTCAAGACTAGAAATAAAAGGAATAGGAAGTTCATAATAAGAACATTTGCCATAGATAAATTAGAGGGTTTAGGATGGTCGCACATATCCGTAACGCAAGATTAGACGATTAGATCGATAGACGAACCGGTCAGTCAATACGGGACCAGTGGATGTCACATGTCTTCGAATTGTTGATTTAAGAACATTCCGGTTTCCTCACGATGTTTTCTTTTACCGTTTTGAGCAAGTTACATTACGGTTCGCTCCTCATCACAACTTGCCTATATAATTTGAAGACATCAAAGCAGGTCACCCTTGTGGCAAAACAGCAAGCACTAATATAGTTCAACTACTGGTTATCAAAGACAGTGAGCTTATTACCATAAATATATTGCAAGTGTCTTTGTTAAGCCAAGCGAGGTAATAGGGTTATTGGAGTTGAGGCACAAACTTGACATTGTTAACAATGCGTTTAATAACAGTATTTACTGTGGCGCTGGATGCTAGACTGCAGGGTTTCAAGATTGAATTGACTTCTAGCAACTTCATTTTTAGTTCTTTTACATAATGTGGTGTAGTAATTTTATTCTAGGTGCACTGTATTCTCATATAATTATAAAATTAATGTGTACAAAATATTTTAAAAGAGTAAAGGTGGAGTTTCTTGCCCATTCTTCTCCATTGGAAACTACCTTCTGAAAGGGGCGACTAGAATCAATTCTATTTTATTGTAAACGTTGCCGTTCAAAAGTGCCTTTTTATGTGCCTATTTGAAATAAATGCTTTGACTTAGAATACTTTTCAGATAGTCATATCTTCAAATTATTCAAGTTACGGATTGTACCTATTGGGTTAGAATCGAAAGAGGTAATTAATGACTGTATGAGGTAAGGATTGTATGAGGTGTGTGCGTGAGGTGTTAATAAAACACGTGTGCATTGGTCGAACCCGCTATTGCTTAGCAGTCAGATTCTGCTTCTCTCTTGTATGAGACAACAACTCATACTATTGTTTGCAGAAAGTACATTTAAATATTTAACCATCACAGTACTAACGTTTACTTTAAATCAGTCCTTTACGTATTACAATAATGGTTCGAAGTCAAAGTTACACCCTTAGACCCTTTGCACACGGCACGGTTTCTTTACGGTACGGCGTATTAAACGCGCAGTAAATAAAACGTGTCTGTGAACAAGCTTCCATAGTGATCCATACAACGCTCCGTAGTTTTTCAAAGCAAGAAAAACGTGTGTGTACAAAGTTCCTCAGTATCCCGATTTGTCTTCGATAAAGCAATGAGACGAGCAATGAGAGCAAAATATCCATATATTCATTGAAATGGAAAAACCTAGCACTTCCAGCCGAAGACCGAGAAAGGATTCGATATGTCGACCTTTACACATATGAATTGTTTTGTTATAATAATCATTGACGCGAGACAATGTGAAGATTTCACGGTTATGTATTCAAAATACAAAAATATTATAGCGACCGAATGAACCCTATACAAGCAAAAGATACCAAAAAGAGGATTAAGATTAAGTTGACATGCTTGATTGGTTATCTAATAATAAATTGGATTTAATCAAAAGGTACAAAAACTAAAGTTTGGAATAGGTACCTACATTTATGAAATACAAGGTAAAACTTGATTATTTTGTTCTAATGGAATTTTTACCGACATCTTAAGAGGAATGGCAGATGAAAGAGCACTGTAGAGTTTTGTACGGAAGGATGCTATGTTATTCCACGGAATAATGCTCTTTATTCTTGGTCGCCATGCCAATGCCGCATGTCCTGCACATTCGTATAATTGGCTGTTTAGTGGTAAGTATCCATAAAAAGTCTTTGAAGAATGGTTGCGACATCAGATACATGCAACATCTAACCAATGACTAAGGATTACTGATAATCGCTTTATAGCTAGTCCCTGACCCCGTAACGTTCAGTAGGTACAGTATGACGTCAATCTACTATATTCAATCTGCCCACGACTTCGTCCGCGTTTAATTTGTTGCTCACCCGACCCACCCCGCCGGATCGCCTGCCTGAGCTATTACTTCGTTTTCGCTTAGCGTTCTTTCTGACTTTTATATTATTGCTCGGCTCCTAGCGTGATGTTATGTAACACATAGCCTTCTTAAAAAATTGGGCTATCAATTGCAATAAGAATTTTTCAAATCCGACTGGTCATGACATATCCAGAGATTAGCGCGTTCAAACAAACAAACTGTTCAGATAAATACGTACATACAGAGTTGATATGACAGAGGGACATTAAATTACACTACGTATACTATACGTGTTTAGTATTAATTTGTTAAGGTATAAAAATAAAAAGCAACCAAATGAGTATTTTTTTCAACCAAACTAAATAGTTTACAAATAAGAGTAAAACGCATACACTCTTTGTAATGAAAGTGCAAGTGTGTGTGTATTTATTGCTTTCTTGTTTACATTGCCATCTTTTTAGCGAAAATATTTGGTTGTACTTGTTACTTGCGTCAGACATAATCAGCTGTTAGGAAAGATACATCGTGTTCAAACGGGTCAAAAACTTAAAGAATCATTTGCGACTAAACTACTGCTCCTATTTAATTGATTTTTGGTACAGAGCTTGAAAATGGTACCTAGTGTAGGCAGTTTAAAGGAAAGCCCCTCTGTCGTATCAACTCTGTATATAGATATGAGAACCCCTGTATTTTGTCCGTCTTTCACACTCTTTCACGCTTTACATTTTCTGAATATATCAACCGCGGTTATTTGCATTAAAAACCTAATACCCGGTTTCTGAATTGAGAATTTGATGTTGAATACTTTCTACTTTAGCATTGGTTAAAGTGATTTCTCGAGTATGCAATTACGGGATTTTTTTTTAATATGTTCTCACAACAACCTATAGGTATATTTTCTTGTTCCCAACTCATTTTTATTCTCGAATGAAAGTGTCCAATCATCCGATGTCTTTATCGCCCCAAGCGATAACACGCAAATTAATTTTGTAGCGATAATACTAACCGTCAACCACCCAGTTTACAGCCCGTCATAAACCTCCTATTTAATTGACTTCTCAAACGATACAAGGATTTTATTCTGCTACATTAGATAGTAAAGAGGGCTGTAGAGCGCTTGTTCGTAATCTTCTTCTGTAAAAGCCTGCTGTAGGTAAATTTGCCGCAACTTTTCCCAACTACATATTGGGGTCGGATTGCAGTCTAACTGAATGCAGCTGAATACCAGTATTTTACTTGGAGCGACTGCCTATCTGACCTCCACAACCCAGTTGCTGGGTGTTACGATATCTCTTGGTATGATTGGTTGTCAGACTTTCAGACTGCTGACTACCCGTAACGATTGTCAGAGATCTATAAATGACAGCCGTGCTTTCCGAGGCACGGAGGGGTCTGGATAAGTAATGGAACGTCACCCATCCACGGACCGACCTCGGCAAGCGTAGTTTAACCTTCAATTGACCCGTGCAGCTTTTAGTACTTAGCCACGAGCCTGTTGTAGGTATAGGTCATAAAATGTCCTGCTTTCGGTGTAGTTTTTTTTTTAAATTCCTATAGTTATCAATAGCCTAAATCAAACTTTACTCTTTGTTTTACACTTTCCTTATTCATACTTAAAGTTCATGTTTACTACATGTAAAGGTGACAATTTAATTATTTTGTAATGAAGGGCTCTAATTGGCTGTAAGACTGTCGTAATTTGTGTTCGTGGTTTATTTCCACTTGCTAAATAATTATTGTCGGGAGCACTTTAGGAAATTAATTAAAATTTTACTAGGGCTTGTCAATGCTGAATTATTGTTTAAAACTAACGCCCGCCCCTGTTTCCCTCACTTTTTACAACTTGTCAAAGCATCCAGATTTTTTTAAACGGTTATCTTGGTATCGCTTCTCTAATGTCACCAGTCACTTTGAAGAGAGCGGAGGCTGTACTGTGCTCACTTGCCCAGGCCTCGGTGCCTATTACGAAAAAACCAGGCAAGTTCCAGGCAATCCATTTCACTGGCTGGTTAAATTTCGTATTATGACGTTCCTAATTCTGACCGACTTCACGCTGGGTAGTTTGTTTATGGCTGGTTAATAATTCTCAGCCGTAACGTTCAGAAACAGATTTAAATATTTATCGGTAAGTTACGTTTTTATTATATCACGTATTTTATGATAAATATATATTAATCTAGCTGCTCTAGTATAAAAGTAGGTGCAAATATGAACGGAATGTATATTGTGCTATTTTAAACTCACATTATTATAATTTTCTGTTTGTAAATTGTAACGCGAGATTAAGTTTCCGAACGTACTCCACTTGAAGTTCAGCGGGGAATTCGACCACTTCAATGGAAGTATTGTTTTACAAACTAATAAGAACACTATCGTATTGTTTATTTAAATATGGCGTAAGTGTTACTAATTATTATTCAGTTTTTAACACGATATAGTATTAGTACAATTGTAATTATTATAGTTCAGTGGATGAGAGTTCTCGCACTCGTCGGCGCGTAACTTATGTTCAGTTGGAAACATAGTGGGAGTTTTTATGTTCCCACAAAGAAGTGGCCATTGGGTACAATAAATCTGCCCAAGCCCTCACATGTGAGGCCTTAGCTCCTCACAAAGATTCAGTACCAAGTCTTTGCTAAGTCGATATCGTTGAATGAATTGCACATCATCCATGTCGAATGCATTAAATTCATTACGAAGTCGTCTTCTTTTGTTCTTTGACTCACTATTTTGATGAGAAAAGTCACTTTCCAGGAACTCGAACAATTCATTTTATTTTGCTATCTAGATGGCACTCGAAATATTTCGCCAAATAAACCCTAAACATTCAATAAAAGTTCGTCTAAAGCAGCGTAAACTGAATGGATTTTGAGGATACTTTTTGATAGTTTTATTATGACAATAAATGTCAAACTATTCGTAATACGGTATTGCCAGGCAATATTCGGGCAGAAATCGGCCAGGGTGTCACGTGACCGCTGACTGGCTTATTTGGAGAGTTCATAATACGAAATTGCAAGGCTGTTCTGTTTACGCCGTAAACTGTCTGGAAATAAGAGTTCATAATAGGGCCCCTGAATCCAGACTGAAAAGCGCTAACAAAGTTGTTCCGGTGAAAAATACCCGAAAACTGCTTATATACGCAGGTCAAGCATTTTAGTAAGCAATGGGAGAATGGAAATAGGTCGAAAGTGGCTGGGTAGGCAGGGATTTGAAATTTTATGGAGTGGGCGGACATAGGCCATACGCCACAGGGATGGGAATTGTCCGGAATCAAGAGAAAAGAAGATTATGTGGGTAATTTTAAGGCGTAGGATATCTAGGATGCCCAAGGAGCCCTTCAATGCAGGCTTTGCCTTCCAAACAGAGGATTTCTCGTCAACTTTGAAGAACCTTACCAATATGGTTCTGGTGTTGGTCCTTTACTTGATTGCCACACAACCCGAACACACGTTGAACACACTTTAATGGAAGATACAATACAAAATACAACATTGTTTATTGTGGCAAATAGAAAATTACATTACATTTAAACGTGATGTGATGTCAGGCGATACCAGTTTGTTCTTCAAGATATCTAACACAAGAGCCTTGCAATCCTCTTTATCTGCTTCATCAAAATCGGTGAAACTGAGAGCTTTCCGACGAGATCTTGTCTCCAATCCATCAACCACTCTAGAGCACTCCATGATCTGCTTCCTAAGAAGACTTAGCATACGCTCACTTAATGACCGGAACTCTACAGCAAGGAAAAATACTGAATACTATATTCAATTAAAATAGATTTACTAAATAACCTGTTAACTTTTCTTACACCTACTCCCGAAAACAGATTATAATTAATTTATTATATGTATATAAAATTATTATATTTTAATTTTCTGGTAAACACAAGAAAAAGCGATGAGAAAATACTCATAGCTCCAAGATAGAATCAAGTACACTCAAAGCAAATACTAGCAATGTTTTCCAAGAAAACTCATCGCCAGCGTCCCCACAAAACCGTCGATTTCGATTTGAAAAGCGATTCAGAAATATCGTACTTACTTGGCATTCCAATTGCAAACAAATAGTCCGAAATGTCGGAAGCAACATGCACGTAGCCCACACATTGGCCACAACTGCCCTGACTAAAACCATTGGCATAAATATTTGGGCCCGAGTATATAAATGGACAGGACAGAGTTTGAGGAAATCAGGCAAACATTCAAACCAACATTGGCTCTGGTTAGAGCACTGCACCGAGATTTTGGAATCGAACCGAAAATAGATAGGAAAGCTCAATTCGGCTTCCCGCCAACAGAGTTCAATTTCCATCTGAATTTCATAACTGATTATACACAGAACACTTCACAGCTTCCATAATATTGTTTGGCCTCGATACAGGAGATCGAACATTCTAAAGGAAAACTTTATTTATTCTGCAGATAAAAGCAATAAACAGATTTATTGGGCCGTATAACTTGAGTTCCGTAGTTTTGATGTTGAAGCCGGTATTGCAAAACTTACGCTTTGTACATTTGTGTAAGTAATGGATTGCTGGGCTAATGTTGTCGAAATTTGTTTAATTTTGTAACAGGATGTATCTTACTTTTAATGAAATATTATATCGCCCTTGATTTAGTTTAGCGTATTATCCAATCGTGAGGGTTTGTTCCATTCACAGAGATCGAGCAGTTTTTTTTTATCAAATTCGCAAGGAAGGTATCGATCGAAACTGGATCGAAAGAGCTGGAAGACTTGGGTAGGCGCTTTTGCTCAACAGTGAGAGGCATTATTTGAATGTATGCCAAAAGAGATGAATATCGTAAATTCAAACAATGAATTTATGTACGTACGGTAATTCAAACCCTTCGTTAATTTTCCGTTTTATATCATTTTTTTATTGATTTGAACATACGGACAATAAGTTGGTAGTCAATTTGTTTGACATTTTTTTCTCTGACATTTAGGTATATACGTCATTTCGATGTCAGTCTAGCCACACATGATAAGAATAACATTGTTATCATATATAAATGATTGGTCTCGCTGCGCTCGACGCGAGACCAATCATTTATCTAAGATTGTTATTTACAGAACGTAATAAATTCTAGAAGTGTGTACCTACATGAGTTTATAGTACCCTCTATTCACATGATATTTGTTTGCGAGACGTTTTTATGCGTGATCGTTATTCTCAGTAAGCCCAGGTACGCAAGGGCGATTTTTCCCGCAACTATTTTTTTTCGCGCATTGTATTTTTAACGCACGATTTTCAGTGTCGAGAATTGAAAATCCTACACTGTCTCTTATTTGACACGTTGGGTAGTGCGCGCTCTGTTGAATTCTCAACGCTCGGCTCAACACCGAAAGTTGAAAATCCAGTGAGCGATAAAATACCGCAGCGATATTTTTATGCCCGTGCGATTGTGGGGCTTAGTGTACTTAAATGTACACTACACGCAGAATTAATTCAAAGTCATTTTTGGTAAGTAAATTAACACAGAAGCCCGTTCTATAGAATCTGACAACCGCTGTTACAAATATGAGAAGTAATTAACTGAAGCTTTCCTCGAAAGCGTTCTTAAAATTATCATATTACGGTGTTCCACGAGATTCAATCAATAATTTGAGGTAGTTTTGTTCTGTATTAACCTTAGGCGTGTATATAATAATAATTTAGCTTCAATTCTAAATTTCCCTTTCATCTTTAAGAAATATTGACGGCACGGTTGGCGCAGTGGTTAAGCGATTGACTGCTGCGCTGCGTGTCGTAGGTTCGATTCCCGCACGGAACAAATATTTGTATGGCCTACATGTAATTGTTCCGGGTCTGGCTGTATGTGTATGTGAGTTTAAATGTTTGTAAACGCACCCACAATACGGGAGAAATTCCTAGTGTGGGGCAACGTTTAAAAAAAGAAAAACAAAATATCACATTCGTTTTTATAATATTATGGCATTTATTTTATTGAGTTTGTTAAGGTATTTTCAGGAATTGAAATCGATTCTATACATTATTATAAATTAAAGTTGCTTTTCGTTTCTGACTATGACCGCGTTATTCCTCAAAACTACGGATCGCATGATAATGTGTTTTTCACCATCATTTTGAAAACTTATTCCGGATTAATCAACCTTAGATGTAATAAAGAAATCCCCGCTGTTTTTTCAAGTCGTAAGAACCGTGCAAGGTAGGGGCGGGTCGCCAGTTTATTCTAAAATTGACTTCAGGAAGTGAAAATTTTTTCACGGAATAACCCAACAACACAACATAACAGAACCCGGATTCTCACCCATAGGCAGTTATTTTGTCAACAGATATAATTAAAGAGTCTTTAATTATATCTAATAAAAATATATAAATTATGTATAAACCAACCACCTTTTACAAAACCCTTCCCCCATCCACATCAAAGACGCAAGAGGCTGTTACTTGACGCCTGTATAAGTTTACCCTAGTATCGGGTTGCAGCAAAATTACTACGTATACCTACGTCATTTCGTTAGCCGAAGTGTTTAATAAAGTGGCTGTACGAGGGCAAGCCTTGTTCACGTTATGAAGGCCTTTTGTTCGTCCATATTGGAGGGCTTGACGTGACGTTCGACAGTTCATAGAGTATCGGATGGTAAAGGTTTTTTATAGATATAGTTGATTAATGGACACGTTTATATTTTTGGGTGATTTTTTAATTAACAAAGTGACTCATCTCTATTTTGTTGGTACGGAAAACCAAACATGATATTGCATAGACATATTTGGTTTAGAAATATTACACAATGACATTTGGTCATACATTAAGTTCAACGTGTCTTCGAAGATGTTTTATCGTTCTAGATTTTATTTTTTTATTTATGCACACTTGGTTTTCCAATTCACTTTAGACATAGGCAGAATGTTCGACATCGGGTTTGCTTTCCATATTAAGACATAAAATAGAATAGACATTTGGTTAAAAACAAAATCTGATCTACCCTTTTTTTTTTGAGGGTGCGAAATCACCAAATAACTTTTCCCGCTCTGGGCAGAGCGGGAAGGCGTGTCAGACTCTTACACACCCGTGTTCCTTCAGTTGCCTGTGCCAGGGGCCACGGTATCCCTCTCGGACTTTCCCGCAATCCTGGCAGGCATCGGCCCTAGCGGACCCCGTCATTGATGCTGACATCTATTCGAGGCGCGCGTGGAACAAAACGCGCCATCGACCAGGGCCTGGTCCTTATCGAACGGCGAGCTGCCCATTACTCGCCGTTCGCAAGCCCGCGCCTACGGTGGTCGGGAATCGGCTTCCCAAGCCCTCTCGCTCCGTACCATGGCATGGACCAGGGCCGGACGCGAGAGATTGCCACCGCCAATCGCCTGCACAAGGACACGGCATTGGGTGCTCCGCCCAAGCCGGGCAGACCTCCACCGTATGCTCCACCGTGTCCTCGGGCGATCCACACAATGGTGACACCCGGGCGTTTCCTCTTGCCTTATCCGGAACAGGAACCTCCCGAAACAACTGTGTCCGGTGAGGACCTGCTTCAGGCGGAAGGTGAGGACGCCGTGGCGCCTCTCTAGCCACTCCTCAAAGAGGGGACTTATCG
Organism: Brachylomia viminalis; assembly: GCA_937001585.2. NCBI lineage: Eukaryota > Metazoa > Arthropoda > Insecta > Lepidoptera > Noctuidae > Brachylomia > Brachylomia viminalis. The sequence goes on along the minus strand of OW443294.2, from coordinate 23,203,335 downwards.
CCGCAATTGTGGCGTGCCCAGCGCTGGGTTGCGACAATCGCACCCTCCATGCCGCCCTGAGATCCCGCCGGAGCTCTGTATGCTGTACCGTGATTTCTCGCGGCAGCGGAGATACGCCCCGGCGTTTCGCCTCCTCGCGCCACTCCCAGATGTGCGCGAGGACGTTTGCCTCCAGATCCCATGGCGGTAATCCGGCAAGGAGGCTCGCCGCCTCACCGGAGACCGTACGGTATCCCCGGACCAGCTGGGTGGCCATAACCAGGCTTTGCAAATGTAGGTTGCTTTTGAGACGTCTGTCTAGATAGTTTTTTTTCTTCTAAGTTTTATTTTTAAATCACAACTACCAAATTGAATTGAAACTAAAATAGCGCGTTCATCCACAACAATTGGAATACTTACAAGGACTTTGAAATAAAATACTGTTCAAGAATAAACAAGTTCCTTTCAAATACTTCTATAACTGTGTTTATAAATTGCTGCAGAAGTTTTTCCATAACAGGGAGCATTTTAATGGCTTCATGGCAAAGAGGGTAGTTGCGAACGGCTGTAGTTGACATTATGTTGATTTCAAAGAAACCTGGTGACCTATGTATTGTAGTTCGCGCCTCGGACCCCTGGCTATGACGTCACTGAGAATCTTAGGTACTTGTTGAGAGAGTTCTGGTTTTTATAGAGGAATGTTTAAACAATATTGAGATTTATTAGTAGTGATTTAGTTCGTGAATAAACATTAATAATGTTCTATCAATTTTTATTGTTTATAGGGAAATTTTGGGTAGCTAAGAAGTCGACTCTTTTATTTTATGACACTTGTTTATGCTACTTACTTTAAGTTTGGCAAAAAAATGGGATGGGCCGACGATATCGTTAAAATCAATTCTCGAAGCTGTAAATGTAAAGTGGCACTAGGCCGGGGCCAAAACATTAATTCAAGAGTGGACAATATCTAGCTGGGGTATAATAAGGGTCGGTGCGACGCTATAGTTTCGAACGTACCGATATTATCGTGGACGTCCGCGTCCGTAAAATGTATGGAAATCGTCGTTTACTTTCCTGTGTTATCGCGATGTCGTGGACGTCCACGATAATATCGTCACGTTAGAAATTATAAAAAGGCCGAAGGGTGTTCAAAAAAATTAATATTCTAAACTAAGAAAAGGTTACAGAATATTATCTAGCTCGGTCTACATTTTTGTTCATAACGTTAACTTGGTCAGAGTTAGTTCAATTAGTCTAATTGCAAAATGGTATCTGTTTTTTATTCAAGTGCGCGATAAAACCGCTCCGAAATCTTCGGAATTTCGTTCGAAAAGATTTTCCTTCTAAGATAAGGTTAGAAAACTTGGATTACTTTAAGTGGAAAGGTAGTTAAAGATCCGTAATGAGGTTGGATTTAACGCGATTCCATTTTATTTTTTTGTATATGATCTAGGTTTTGATAAAATAATAGATACAATTTTGTTAAAGGAGTAAAAGGAAAGAATCGACTATAAGTCCGCGCGGAACTAGTTGGCCGCGCCTTAGGTATCTGAGCAGTGGGGGAGGTGGCGCTTGCTGTCATTACTCAGTACGGCGCCGCCCCTGCCTCCCACCGCTCAGATACCTAAGGCGCGGCCAACTAGTTCCGCGCGGACTTATAATGATTTTTTTATTCGTCTCACCACATTTATGATTTAGTCTTAATTTATTTAGATAGGTGCTTGCCTAAGGCATCAAGTCCGCATCTGTAGGTATATTTGTGCCGTGCTGAAGTAAATCTTCTCTAAAATAAATATTATAATGATAGTCTCTTTTCGTATCTGTCGGTGTGACCGCATTGTTTTTCTAAACTACAAAATCTAATTTAATGCGGTTTTCACCATCATTTAAAGAATTTATTCCGGAATGTTTATGTGCTTAACACATTTTTATTAAACTTACTTGAAATAAATAAATCTTAAAGTTTTGTCAAGTCGTAAAACCGTGCGAAGCCCCTGCTTCTGTGGTTAGCTAGTAATTAATAAATGAATACTTTATGTAAATGCTTCGATGTCGATTTAGACCGATTTGAAGTTGCCATGGCGGTGAAAAGATTAACCCATTAGCGAGTGTGGATCACTCGGTTATTGTTAATGATTTTGGATAATTATAGATGGGGTCATCTTTTGCTAAAAATCAAGAGTTTTACATTGCTAATGAAACTGCAAGATTCATCAGGGATTAGGTACAGCTTAATATATCTATATTAATAAATCAATTGCCGCATGTATGTAAGATCATCAGTTGAGAACGGAGCGAATTGGCGTTTTTTTTTGTGTCTGTATGAAATTATGAGGTTTTTATGAAAGAAAATGTATGGAAAATCCACCGGAAAAAATCGGAAACTGTCGGGCGACGCCGGGCACGAACAGCCAGTTTTTCATAAAACGGCCATTATTTTCTATTAGTTACTCGAATCGATGTTTTACGAATAAGGATCAAATTCTTCAAAGAAATGTTACAATGTTGGTATGATGTATGTACAAAGTTATAGCACCTCATGCCGCTTCGTAATACCTTATATTATCATCTTCTGTTAATACAAAGTTATTAATAACTGGCATCTGAAATAAATAGCTCATTTACCGTCTTATAACGGAATCATAAATTATATATTTATTAGTAATACAGCTTCTGATATATATTTCTTTCGCAACAGAAAACAGTAGATGTTATAACAGTTAATTCATGAATTACTTACTTTATTTTGTAACAATATTATGTTCGTTTATAATAAATATTTGGCTTCTGGATATCATTTACCTGTTCTGCTTTTTAGATATATGTATATACAGCCGCACGGGTCGATCTTGTCGCGGTTGCTTCTTGGATGGGTCACCATTCATTATAAATCGAGACCTCTCTGTATCTCGAAAAGCACGTTAAGCCGTTGGTACCGGCTACCATTCGTTACAAATCAGAAATCCTAAAATTTTACAACCAGTCTTACCAAGGGGTATCGTGTTACCCATTAAGTAGATTGTGGAGGTCAGATAGGCAGTCGCTCCATGTAAAATACTGGTATTCAGCTCCATCAGGTTAGACTGGAAGCCGGCCCCAACATATGTGGTTGGGATAAGACTAGGCAGATTGATTTTTTTACCTGTTCTGTTTTCACTAACACTTATTCTGGGACCCAAAACCACCTTTTTTGGGTTGCCAGCTAAAAGGGTCAAAGCATTCCTAATGGGTTAACTCGAACCAGTGTTAGGCACAATATTGGTTAACGAGGACATAATTATAAAATAAATCTCATGCGATGATGGATTCATATTTGATTATAGTCTACATAGCGTATGGAGCATTTATCCTTTAAAACCATGAAAGGGTAAAATTATCTGTATCCACAAATCCGTTTTGTAAAACAGGAACTCATCCATATTTTATATTTTAACTGAGAAAGTATCTCGGTCTGTCTTTTGTCTGTCTGTTACCTTATCACGCCTTACACCGGTTGAACTGATTTCGATGACATTTGACACACGGGTAGACCATAACCTGGTTTAGGACATAGCAGGATATTTTTATCCGGTACTACGTTCTCGTGGGATAACTTCCGACCTCCACACGGGTGAAACCGTGGGCAAAAGGTCATCAACAAACCTTTATCAAAATGTATCGCCGGCTTTCCCACTTCATCATCATCAAGCTATATTAGGCCACTTCCGCGTTAAACACAACCCTCAGACACTTCCCTTTAAACCATACAAGGAAAAATGCGGCACTGTAACCTCAGTTTATAGGGTCCTACAGTTAACGGCGGCGGCGATTAAAGTGATATGTATAATAGTAGAGGTAATTTAGTTTCATCATGATGAATGTGTGTAGTAGCTGTCCATATATATTTTATTTCAACATGAATGATGTAACCATGGAGTTTTTGGTCCGTTCTTCTCCATAAGAACTAATAAGGCTCCATAAGGCTTTGGAATTCGCCATTAACTTCATCTTTCTGACCGAACAACTCCATGACAATCCAAAAGTGTTTGATGCGGTTGATTGAAGCGGTTGATGGCAATAGACTCTCCCCTATTATATGGGACTTAAACATAATCGGTGATGTGTCTCTGCTGCTATAAGTACACCTCTGCCGAATACTTCAAGGAAGTAGGCGTGATTTATTCAAGAAAAAGTTAAAAACAAACGGCTCCCGATCAAACAACATGCTGTACGGGAAACACTCATTATTTTTAATTGAGAGTACAATTTATTTACCAATGCTTCTAAATAGATACCGACACCAACACTTGCAATTAATCACGCTTAACCATGCTTATCGTAAATCTGCCATCTGCATTGCCTGACAGATATTTTGGGGTTCATTTCTACCCCACCGTTGTTTCAACGCAATTTGATTTATTACGTTATAATTTGGTAATAATAATGAAATATAGCTAGATATATAATTTAAAGGGAGGTCGAATAAACAGATAATTTATTTAGTACTAAATTATAGACAGGAGCGACCTTTTCAATTAATATAAAAGGTTTTTGATCTAGTACTCGTAAACTGAGTTAAGGATACTCCCTTGTTGGTATTGTAAACGTGGCAACTATAAAATGTGTTAACATTAAATAAAACGATCTACTGTCATCGATCCATCTGACAAGCGTACTTCACAAAAACGAGTTCTTAATACTAGTATCAGCAAAAAAGCGGTTATTCTGTCTTAGGTAAAATAATATTGACTGCGTAGAGAATACACAGTTGGTATACCAACATTTCAGTATAATTTTTTCAGGTGGAATCACTTTCTATGTTTTTTGTCATTTTCTACGATTCCGAGTGTTTGGTACACTCGGAATCGTAGAAAACTACCGCGACTTTGCCATTAATGCGATAATTTTATTACATTTTATTGTGGCACCGCTACGTTTTCGCAGACCACAGCTTGTCTGGGCAAAAGGAGTTATATTTCAAATAAATGAGCCTGAAATCTTTACTCAATATTCTTCTTCATCTTGCCCAAACATCATTCATTGGCCGTCTTACTTTAAAAAGAAAATAACAAAAGCATACTGAGATTTATTGACCGTTTGTAAACGTCATGTTTTTGTGAATAGAAGGATAGACCATCATCCCGGGCTGTTTATCATTCTACTGAAGATATAAGTCTCTGTTGATAAAAAGAAGGTGGTTTTCGTTGTATCGGAGATAGTAACAATTTGTCACTTTGTGGATGGACGAAGTTGAAAAATATTTGAGAGTAAAATATGGTTTTTGAAGTGAACATTTCTTTAGCCGCGTTGAGCGATTTTTGGTAGGGGCAAAACTAATGGGTTCGCGTCGCCGACATGCGATTGTGAGGTGTTGCGCCAGACTGGTGGCCTGTGTACATTTTGGGGTTTTCACTCCTGTCGGCAGTCCCCATGACGTTTAAATTTGCTTTATATTCTTTAGCTAGTTGGTGTTTTTTCGATTAGCTTTTGTTTTGCGAGTTGTGGATTCGATTATTCGCACGTTCAAATGTTTCATGACGTACAATTATTAATAACTAACTTCTGCCTTTTACTTCATCCGCGTGAAATTTCTTGTTCCCCGGGGGGACGGGGTTGAACCCCGTCGCATGGTATCGCCTGCCAGCGCTTTTACTTCGTTTTCGCCTAACGACCTTTCTGATCTCTTTTCTTTTTGCTCGTCTCCTAAGCGGTCATAGCGTGATGTTAAACAGCTTATAGCCTTCCTCAAGAATAGGGCTATCAAATGCGAAAAGCATGTTTCAAACCCAACCGGTAGTTCCAGAGATTAGCCCTACATACAAACTTACAAACCAATTTTACCTCTTTATCATCATATTTAACATCATAAGTATAGATGTCCTGAATCAGGGTGTATTTGAATTTTGTTTGTTAGCATACCTACTCACATTCAAGGAAAATTTCTGATGTGAGGGAGCTTTTTGCATAAAGGCTTTAGACAAAGCCATCATACTAACCTTTTTTCTCAAAATATTAGTATTTTAGTCCCGAAAATAATGTTGAACGTTTTTTAGGTGTGAATAATAACGAAAGGTGAGCTCTTTAGACAACCATTAGTATACTGTGCCATGAAAACAAATGGTTCTACAAAACGTATTTTTTGTACAAAATTCTAGGTACAGAAAAAACAGCTCCATTAAATTTGCGTGGCATATTTTAAATGTCAACGACTTAGCAAAAAGATGAATTAAAACCATGCATAAATGTACAATATCGAATGAAGTCCTAAACATCGTTTTCACTACTGGTATAGGCAGAACGACTAGAACATACTTTTATTTTTAACTGGCGACCGGCCACTGCTTCACAAGGTTTTTACGGCTTGACAAAACATCGAGATTTCTTTAATAGATGTAAGCTAAATACTCGTGTTTTATGCACATGAACCTTCCAGAATAAGTTCTCTAAATGATGGTTAAAACCGCAACAAAATCCGTTGTGGAGTTTAGTGGAACAACGCGGTCAAACAGACGGACACGAAAAGCGACTTCAATTTATAATACGACGAGTATGTGTATCCTCACAAAAATCAAATAAACATGTACCAAGTCTTAATAATAATACGCAATTATTTTATTGAATGTTGGCAGGCTCTACGGATACGTTACATAAAAGCTTATAATTTAAAGTTACTGTAATATTTACTGGCACTTAATCCCTTCGGTGCGTATTTTACATGAATATTGTGTGTGGATTATAAAGTATCCTAATTAAAAATTTAATTACATCTGTACGCGTGGGAAATGTTTTTAAGTTTCATTAGCAGTCAATGTTTTAAAAAAGAAGTCTTGTATCATAAAAAGGTTTTTCTGTATCCACTAACTATGGATGATAAACATTGAACACTCGTGTTTCATTTTTTTTTTTTTTTTGCTCTTGACTCTAGTCTAGGTCAGTGGTGACAGAGACAGAGTCGACGATGGAGTGAGCTTACCCAGAAGAAGCCTGTTCACTCTCACTTTGAAGAGATTAGGGTTGTATGCGTTCGGAAATACAGACGCAGGTAGAGAGTTCCACTCTTTTGCTGTGCGCATTACAAAATACATTTGGCAACGTGTAGTGCGAATTGAACTACATTTCGGATAAATAGATTGTCCCATTCAAATGATCTGTTTATTGGTAAATTAGATAGACTGCCTTGTGACTACTAGACCACTAGGAGTCGCAAACGCAACGACTGAGCATGATGTGCTGGGTTCGATTCCCGGATCGGGCAAAGTGGTATTTGGTTTTTCCTTCCGGAATTTCACAGTAGCAGCTTTGAGTCTGGATTTGTGCTCGGTTGATAGCAATAGGCTTGCCCCCTATTACACCCCCCTATTAAACGTAACTGGCGAACTGTGGGTGTTACTATATGTGTATACTATATATATGGCTATACCTCGTGGCCGCACTAATCTGTTAAATGAGGCGCCCCTGACGCGGGCGCTTCGCACCCTTAACCTTGTAGCAGAGGAGATGGACGTTTTTGCGTGTACACTGAGTGAATTCACAAGGATAACATATGTAATAAGTTTTAGATAATAAGTTTTTAAGTTTGCTTCACTATTGCATTGGGTTATACCTGTAAAAATAGCTGTAAGTGAGGATATAAATAAATAAATAAATAAATAAAAAATGTACACCTCTACCTAACCCTTCGCGGAATATAGTCGTGATGGTGTTATATAAAAATAAATATATTTTATTTTATTATTGTTTTTAAAGTCGTGATGGTGTTGAAGATTAAGGTTGATTCTACCCACATTTGAAGTTGGTATTAACAATGTTAGACATAATTATGTTTCTCGCTATTCTTTAACCATGATAACCAACTTGTACAGTTCTCCTTAAATACCTAGGGCAAAATAAATGTTCTAACTATCTAGTCTAGACTAAAACCACATGACTCAGCCAAAGTTCTAAGCTAAAAACCACGACAAAACTAGTCTTTAGCCGCAAATAGTTTAGCAATTAAGGAATGGTAGTGATCTACGATTTCACGCGCCAATATACACAATCAAAGGGCGCAGAAGTAATCAAAGTTGGTTCAACTATTCGCTTTGAGGCGGTTTGACGATAGTAGTTGGATTGTTGTTGGTGACATATCGATACTGCGTGTTGGTAAGCAAATGTTTGGTAGGTACATGCTAATTTCAGACGAAGGAAATATAAAATGTACATACGTTATTGCGAATGTTTACTATCGCGACATTCGTTGTTGCGAAAATATACCATCTACTGTTATTGAATCATTTGGGTTAGGTTAGGTTAGAACTGTGACCATTAACGCTCGAAGGCCGCCGAGCGCCAGTTCCCATCTATTTTTGGTGAATCATTTGGGTGAACTTTCGCAACAACGAAGGTCGCGATAGCAAATTTTCGCAGTAACGTACATCGCGGTAATGAACTCCGCAACTATGATTTACACTCATAAAATGTTGATCCATTTCATAGTGTGTGGTTTCAGTGATGAATAAAACTTTTAAAGACTGTTATACTATTAAACAACTTTATGAGGATGTTTTTTGTTTTTCTTCATCCTATACGTTCTTTCAGGGTTATAGTAGACAAAATATTGACACAAAAACGTTTTAATCTGCTTAAAAAACAACCAGTAAACGACTTAAAATAGTTAAGAAGAACCTTCAACTCTTAAATATGTTAACGCCCCAAAATAAATACTATTTCAGGGGCGTTAAAATATTTTAATTACTGGAAATCAAGTCTTTCCTAACATTGAGTCTTATAACCATGGTAGGCATAAAATGTATAAAATAACCATTAAAATATATCGTCTTTTATCTGATATCTCCTCCACAAATACATTATATGAAAAACCCCACACAATAACAACATTCCAGTTCGAATAACTCCGATCCAAACGCGCACACACATTGATCCGACGCCATTTTTATTCTGTATTGTTTGCCGAGGTATATCGTGTATCGTGTCACACGACACATTATTGTTATGAATACTTGAACACATCTCGTTGGGAATGTCGGCCTGTCAAACTGATAAAATTGTATTAAATACCTACGTTCTTGAAATGAGGGTTCTGGAAGTTTCGAAGTTCACTTGCTTTTTATTTTGTTTTGGTTTTTCTGACGTATATTTGTTCTTGGTAGATGCTAAGTACTTGTTTTTAAATTGTTTGTAGGGTTTTGATGCTTTTAACCAGTAAATATTTTATATTTTTTTACAACTGTCAGTTAGATATCCATTTTTCTATTTGGAGTACTGAGTCATCCTCTTCCATTGATAGCAATTCGATTAAAGATTGGCGTCAAAAGGACGATAGGTAATCAGTAACCTTATTTGAGATAATAACAATAATCTGAATTGAGTGGGTGTTTGAGTGGGTGTTTGGGTGGGTATTATTATCGTCTGTATTCATGTTAAGGTTAGTTATTACGATAATTATCAATATCTAATAGTGTAGGTTAAAAAGTTGATTTGTAGACAGCCCATTATTAATTATTACAAAATATTTCATTCAATTCAGCCTGTCGCAGTCCACATTTGAACGTCACGGCTGCGCCACAATATCATGTCGTCCGTCTGCCACACACAGTCTGTCACGTCACGTATGTCACGTTGTTGTTTAATTAATTTGGCATCAGTAACCATCAACAAAGTATTTAACAAAGCAATACATAATTCGCTATTAATTATTAATTCATCTAATGAGTCACTGGTCTCTAAAGATTCAGTCGAACCACAATCATAATGAGAAGTGATGACAAACGCAATGTGTTATTTAGAATCATAACTTACCCACGTTCTCGAGCATCTGTAACTAATAACCCAAAAAAACGATGCTACCATCTTGGGTCAAAGATAAAGCCAAGTTTCCACTCGAAATCACCTAAACGGCAACCTGTCAATTTATAAGTATGTTCCGCTCTATATCCAAGGATTTTATCAACACTTTCTAGACAATAAACTCGGACCGCTTGTCTTAGGTTGCCATGGTTACGAGTTAACAGGCTAGGGGGCGGAAATCCTACCAGCAGTGGCGCGAAACGGCTCTAATTGCCTCGTAACCTACAGTCTAAAAGCGTAGCGATGTAGCAAGTTGCTACGTGATCCTTCGTAGAGGACCTACGAAGTTAAACAATAAATCATATATTTAAATTATTAATATCCATTTAAACAACCTGAACTAATATTTACATAATTTAAAAAGCAAAGTCTTAAAATAATAATATGTACGCACGGCTACAGATCAAGCTATAATTTCCAGTATAAGCTGATCTTGCATTATATATGATTTCCTTATAAGGAAATCAAATGAGAGTTCATTGTAAACTGGAAATGTATAGCTTGATGTGTAGCCGTGTGTACAAGTATATAAAAAAAAAACAAAGGACACCGAAAAATTCATCCGCATCGCTGTCAACAGGAAAAAGTTACGAAGTAGGATGTATAAAAATTTCTTCCATATTATTTCTGACATTGGTAAAGGAAAACATCGCCAGGATGACTGGAATTTCAGTTAATATAAGTCTGGAATCGCCAACCCGTCTGGAGCAAGCGTGGTGGCGGACGCTCACGCCTTCTCTGTACAAGACGAGACATTTGCCCTGAGTTGCTGCAATTATTGGCTGGTTTTATTATTATTATATTTATAGTAGGTACTAATTTCGTTTAAAATTAAAATAATACAAATAATTGTTTATGATGTTTTGTCTGGGGATTTCATTAAAATAATAGTGGTTTCATTCATGGTTCAATAACCATACAATTATTTTATGAATAGTCATTAAATTATTTCAATGCAATGAAACATTGTGTTTCAATTGTTTAATGAGCTGTGATGCTAATTACCGGTTTTGTTAAATAACTATAATATTCATACGGACATCGATCAGCATTACTTAGTAATTATTTTGTTTAAAGTAGGTCATCATCTGCTATCCTTTTCCCAACTATATCGTGGTCGGCTTCCAGTTTAACCGGATGCAGCTGAATACCAGTATTTTACATGGAGCGACTGCCTATCTGACCTCCACAACCAAGTGACTGGGAAATACGATACTCCTTGGTAAGACTGGTAGTCAGACTTTCGGGCTTCTGACGACCCGTAACAACTATCAACGATTGACGAATGACAGCCGGGCCAACGGCTTATCGTGCTTCCCGAGACACGGAGGAGCCTTGGTATGTAAAGATGGTCACCCATCCACTCACTAACCGCGGCAAGCGTATCTTAACCCGATCGATCGACCCGTGCGGCTGACTTAGTCTTAAGACTTAGTCACAAGCTCCTCCTGTGTTTAAAGTAGGCATCAAACCAATTCGTGGGACTTAAACAACAACTGGCGAAATGGGTGGGTGTTCTTTAGGTGCATCTCTGCCTAACCCTTCGAAGAATACAGGCGTAATGTTATGTTAAACCGAATAAGAATCGAAATAATAACCGAAAACTAGTAATTATTTGAATTACTATTTTTCGGTTATTATTTCAATTCTTATTCGGTCGTCGTCGACGTCGTCGCTAGGTATTACGAGTATAATGGTCAACCAGAGTTAATTTCCAACAATAGTTTTAGGTCTCGCTAGTTTTGTGTTTATTCTTTTTCGCCAAGTAATATGGATATCGTATTCGTCACTCATTGCTGGATCTATAAAATTAGGAGTCTGGCTTTTTTTCATTGTATAACTCTTCTGGGTATCTCGTAAGGTTCTCAAAAACATCGTCAAAGGAAACGTCACACACAACATGGAACTATTCAGGACTTTCCAATTTTTCTTGTTAACTTTAAGTTTTGTTAAAAGTTTTTATTGCCAGATTTCAAAGTGAAGTACTTAAAGACATAGATTCAAAATTGTATGTCTTAGATATTTAAATGGAATATGTAATAGATTGATTAACACGAACCCAAAACATGAAAAAAAATCTTAACTGATGTTTTGTCCAAACACTTTTTATTCTAATTGATTTAATTTTGATCATGGGATTTTTGAAAACCTATCATAATCAATTACATTTCCTGTCACTGGCGGTTAAAAGCCCATCCCCTATGTATGATCACACTATTCACACTAACATGACGTCAATTTGCAGACAAACAGCCGCGGTAGTCGCGTAGGCAGAATGCCGCGCGCCGGCGCACTTTTGCTGGCGATAGCGGCTGTCCTACTCGCCGCTGAGTGGGCCCATGCCTCATACATCGATCCTGGTAAAATATACAAACCTTAAGTAGGACATTCACGATCAAATTTGAATAAAGCAATGGCGCGACTCTTATATCATTGTAATAAAGTATAAATTAGAATAGTTGTCGTGATTTTGATAAAACTCTCGGCCATAATTCTAATGTATACCCTATCTTATCGAGATAAGAGTTACATTGCAATAACTTACATTTTTGCGTGATACTATGGAAGAAAACCGTAAGTGGATTCCAAATTTGACGTCGCAACATTGTTTTTAGCCGGTTTGATTTTTACGTCAAGCTTTGATCGTGAATGTCTTAGGTACTTTATACAGTAGCATAAGCATAATCAGCCTATAATGTTCCCACTGCTGGGACCTGCGCCTCCTCTCTATGAGAGCAGCCTTATGCTATACCCTGGCGTAAACATGACATCGAGCTTAAGAGGGCAATCACAATTTTTCTTGTATTTGAGTGTGTGAAGAGTCTTACACTCAAATACAAGAAAAAAGTTGATATTTATTTAGAGCACTCCCGAGAGAAATAATCAAGCTTTCTCAGGCATATCTTTTTTTAATTTTGTGGCCAGATCTAATACAAGAAAAATTGTGATAGCCCTCTTAAGAAAGAGAGAGCCTAACCGGTATGAGTGACGGAAACGACGCTCAAAAAAGCTGAACTTTTTCTGAAACTGGGTATGCTTAATTTTTGCCCAGATACTGTGCTAGTTTCTATTAGATATATAAAATGGGCTTGAAGAAAAACATATGTGTGTTGGATTGTATGTCGTTCAAGTCCATTTTTTTTATGCATTTACTGATAAATGTAACCCAAAGTTGATTACAGTTTTTAATAATACCATACACTGGTTTTGACTCTCTGTTTTTCATAAGTTATAAGCCGAGAAAGCATTCATTACGATAAAAATCCAACACCGTTTTTGTTTTTAATTAACTTCGAGAAACAATAAAATCTTTTGTTCTTATAAAATAAACTTTTCCGTAATTTACCAACCGTGAAAAACAAAAAAATTAATGAAAATATCTGTTTTTAGAAGTACAATTTTCTTTAGGTAAATTACGAACTTGAGAATCACCCACTTTTATGTTTTTTGATAAAGTTGCCAAAATACTTGAAGGAAGTATGAAAGGAATTTACGGAAAAATATCATTGAGATGGAAAAATAAATTTAATTATCTTGTTGAATGGTAAACATGATTAAAGGACCCCACAATGAAGACAATTTTTCGTCGCAATGAATATTGTGTGATGAAATAGTCCAAAATGAAGTCGTACATTTTGTCCATCATTGTCAACATTATTGTTTTTAAGTAGTTATTTAAGAACAGAGTGACAAAGGAAATTGTAATGAAAATATTTACCTGTCATACTTAATTGATATCAAAATGCTACTAGATGCCTAGTTATTTTGCAGTTTTCCTAGAAACGGCAGGCCAAGATTGCCGTAGGTACTATGTACTTAAGTGGCTACTTGAAAGTCCAGTCTTCATATTTTAGTTAAATGTTTAATGAAACAAAAACTACAAGAAAGCGTTTTGTCAACAGGAGACGACGACGTTGAAGTAAACCTGTCTGATTACGGAGAAGATCCCGCTGACCTGCAGCTGCTCCAGGATGTTGGAAAGTGAGTTCTAACACCTTACAATATAGATCTAAATTGAAATGGTAGAAGCTTCAAGTCAAACAAGGCGAATTGGGAAACGTTAACGAAGCAAGACTTCGTGATAATAGAGTTTGGGCTATGAACCTAATCTATCTATAGGTAGATATTGACAATGTGCCAGTCAATTAGGATTTGAACTACATGGAATATATAAATAAAATTATAAGTTTCTGAATATATATCTTTTCTTGTGGTAGAAAAGAACGGAGACAGCTGCTTCTCAGCAATTTTTATCCCTCCAAATATACTAACTGAACATATCCAATAGATTTCTAACTAGAAATCTATTGTATATGCAATAATCTGTGCTACTGCACAGAAGAATCAAATAACTTTCCAAACCCAGTAAGAAGTGAATGCATGCGCCGCTGCATTGCATTATCACGGACACAAACTTAGGCTAGCGTTCAATAATGTGGTTTCAGACGATCGTCGCTGATCTACGTTTTCAGGCGCGCCTGTGTGAAGCGAGGAGGCAACTGCGACCACCGGCCTGGTGACTGCTGCCACTCCTCCTCCTGCAGGTGCAACCTCTGGGGCTCCAACTGCCGCTGCCAGCGCATGGGGCTCTTCCAAAAGTGGGGGTAGGCCTCCGCCCCACTTCCGACTCCCCTGAAGCGGCGACCAACTCCCACCAGCCGACTTGACCGCCGCTCCATCGGACGACAACATCTGCATTTTCAAACGGACCCGTTGCGTTTCTTTACCATATTTCATTTCTCTACGTTCCTCTCTCTAGTGCTTCCTTCATTTATCACTTTGAGAGATTCGAATTGAAAACAGGGACCTAGATTTTAGTTCGGAAATATTTTTGGACCTTTATGATATACAAAATTTATGATTGGTATTGATTTTCTTTTTAGACTTCAGTCCCTTGGTTTGGTTCTCGTAGTTTTTCGTTATCTGATTCTTCGAGTGTCCGCTTACGTGGTTGGGCAATCACCCAGCCTTATTGCCCAATCAGTACGCCCCGACATTAAGCTCGGTCAATCAGACCCCGGCAACTGCCTCTGGCGACGCGTCCTCATGCGTTCCGTTTCGTTTGAAGTTTTGGTTTGGACGAATCGACCCGTCGCCTCGAAGGCAGTTCACCTATTCTATTACAATGTATGTATGTAGAGTTAAGTAAGCTAATCGTAGATGAATAAAGCAGTAGCTGCTAAATTGATGGTAAACTTATGTCAATAGGAAGTAGCGATCACTACAAAATAGAAAAAAAAATATAAATGTACTTTTAAACTAAATGTTCTAGTCATATAAGAGAGTTTCAGTAATGAAAAACTTGGTGAAAGACGCTATTATAAGCCTTTATATATAACAACGCCATTTGTATTTGCGATTGGCACCTTAGATTTTTAAAATATCTATTATTAATATTAATAAAACGAATCTTAATGTATTGTATGCAACTCTCGGACAGGAGTATATATGGTATTGCAGCCAAGTAGATTATCTGTATGTATGTAGCTTCTTATGTATGTTCCTGATTGTGGAATATGGTAATTGTATTAATATTGGAATATGGAAAATGATAAAATATATTAATAAATGTTTATCGACGATGTTAGTGTTGTTATTTATATCCTTATTAGAATATCCTTACAGTTTTGAGCTACTTTTTGTGATGTTCACAATTCAAACAAACCTACACTTGACGATGGACAATCATAGAAGGCACTAAAATCTGTCTTGGAAGCAAAGAACAACATTAATTCACACTAAAGTCGTTGACCGTGACACAATCACCATCTGTGGAAAACAGAAAAGTGGTCGCAGTGTGCATTGCATTATCTCGACACAAATCCTCTATGATAATTTTAAAGAGACTGTGTAGAACATACAACCCTAGAAAGCATCCTAACGGAGTAGTGAAGCAAGCGAACGTGTGTCGTCGAGAAGCAGAAGTGGTAAACTTGAAAGGAAAGAAACGTAAGTATGTAAGTATACCCCTTTACAACACTGAACATTTTTGATAAGGCAACGGTGCAGTGCGGATATTTAGAGACTAAATTGAAAAGAGTATCCTTATATGATTAGGTCAATTAGACGGGATGAGTAAAAGGCGACCAACAAAAACTTTTTCACAAAAAAAAACACCGACTTCCAAAAAAAAAAAAACTCCACATAGTGAAAAATAACTTTCATTTCGGAATTTATTTGTAGTGTTTTTATTTGGAAGCCGGTGGTTTTCTTTGTGAAAAGTTTTTATTTCTCACCTTTTAGCTGTGGTACCTACCCCAAACAAAGCTATACCACTACTTGCAATGTAATTAGCAGTGACAGGAAAATATACAACACCATCAACATACACTTAAGAGGAAAAAATACGTATTATTGAAGCTGACTGGAAAACCACTCATCAGAACTTGACTTAATTGATAAGGGACTAATTTGGCGGTATATCCTTTCAAATAAAAAAAATAACTTTCCAAATCGGTTTATAAATAACGGCGTTCTGAGGTAACAAAGATAAATAAAAACAGAATAACCGAATTGATAACCTCTTCCCTTACAAGTCAGATGTGAGTGCAAACATCACCCTAGAAGGTAGAGGGTTCCCTACAAGGACATAATATAGTGAACTTATTGGTTATGTTCTTCAAGAACATCTAATGCGTAGTACTCGCAACCGGAGTGCATGCATGGGGTCATAAGGGGTCATTTAGTTGCAAATGACCTCCCCTACATCCCGTTAATGGATTGTCTACATATTACAAATAACCCTGTACAAATAAATAAATAAGAGTCATGAGCGAATTTTCATAATCACCACGCCGGCAAATGGTTTAGTGATTGCAAATCAGGCAATAATATCTAGAATACTCAAAATCGAAAGTCATTTATTCAAATTTGGCTGAGAATCAGCACTTTTTGAACGTCAAAATCACATAAGACAGTCCCCCCAAAACGCCCACCCTTCACCACTTCCTAGTGCTTTAGCTGGGAAGAAGAAGTGGCGGAACAAACTCCCCAGCAGCACTGCTGTCTGTTCAGTTAGAAGAACTGGATTCTATACATATAGTAATAAGTAATTAACATTACGAAACACAAAAATATTAAAATTATTTGCCATATGTCAGCTAGCACACGCCAATATTTAAAACTATACTCAAGCAGAAATAAATAATAAAAACAAAAACGCAAACAGAACTTAATACATAATAAAAAGCCTGGCATAAAGGGCGTGCCCGCTTACATATGCAATGCTGCATTATGTTTATATGTATATAGCTGTAACTTGTAGCCACAAATGATAAACTAGGACCTTCGAAGTAAAACAAAGAAACATTAATTTCTAATAACAATAACAAAACCATAGTCAGCAAGCTGACCTGTCACCACAAGCAGCACCCGTTCACTTACTGGTTTATATTCATAACATAACATGACATCACGCCTGTATTGTTCGAAGGGTAGGGCAGAGCAGCACCTACAGAACACGCATTTTTTGCCAGTTATATTTATGTACCATGTAATAGGGGGCGAACCTATCAACCGGGCACAGTCCAGACCCCGGTTTGCAAGTGCTATTCAGGGTGGTCCAAATAATGACGTCAATAAAAAAAATAGATTCCTCATACCTAGGGGTTACCGAAAATACTCCCATGTATGTTCCGCGATTTTTGATAGTTAAGGAGACATGAATATTTTTTTTAATTTATGGGGAAATTCTTCGGGGACATCTTTAGAAATTTATATAGCTTTTTTTCGACAAGCTCTTTTTATGATATTTTTTGCCATGGGACTATCATGAAAAACCCTTTCATGTCTAAAAAAAATATCTTCCTAACATTAGTGCAAGATACAATATTTTTCATTGAAAGTGAGAAAAGATATACAGGATGGTCAAAATAGATTTTCTTTTTCAATTGAAAAAGAAACTCAACTTTGGCCAGCCTATATATCCTTTTCCAAATATCCTAAAAATCTGTCAGTAGACCACCAACATTCGTGAAAAGTAAACAAAACAAACACGCAAACGCTATAAGTCCATAAAAACACGACGTCTGCAACTTCATTATTAGTAAAGTTTGACACAACTTTTTTTTATTCATTTCATCAATCACTCTTTTTACCCATCGCTTCGAACAAACCCTCCCCTTTTGGAGACAAAATTAATTATTTCACTTTTCAAATTGTTTTACTGTGTAAGCAAAAATGGACATTTCGGGACTTTCCATTATATTATTCACTAGCTTGTCCCATTTGTCACAAAGGGGACCGTGACTACGGATTACGCCATGAGGTTTCTTTTTTAACACCGGAGCTATTACTACTGGGATCAGTTTAATGATGAACAGATTATTTAATGCTGGGGGGTAAAAAACAGAAGAAAGGGAACAAATTATGTAAAAACTTTTGAATGAACATTCCCTTCCCATTCCATGACCCACCCTTTCATAGCGTACTGTAATATTACAAAAATCTAAACTAATATTAAACTTGGAAAGTCTGTATTTCTTTCGTTTTAATATTTACACAAATATCTATTTGCACTAGGTACTAAATTAAATGACTAACTATCTATGCAAAAAAATACTAAAACAAAAGGAAACTTAGGCGTCGAACTACTCATCCTCATCGTTATCGGATGATAGCGATGCGGACGAGTATTTTACGTATTTTCCAGATGGAAAAGTCGTAAAATTGTTTGTAGGAGGTAATCTCTGGAAGTACCGATTGATCCGATAGCAAAAATAATTTCAATTATAGAAAGAATAACGAAGGAATGAAAAACATTTTATTTGGGTCACGCACAGATAATACAAAAAGAAAAAAAGAAGCATTTAAAACTAACAAAATTAACATATTTTTTCGAATAAACAACACAACGAGGCCAAGAAGACTCCTATCTCAGCATAGGTACAATGCCGCGATATTTAAAAAATAAATACCGCAGCGCTGGTATTCTGATAGGGCCGGCCCGCGGTGATGCCACGGATAAGAAAACTGCACTATTGCTAAGTGCCATAGAGTATTTAACAGTCTCACAGATAAACACATTTAAGGTTTTTCTAACACAGCAGGCCGTGTGGGGGCGCGGCCCAATCTGTCCCAGTGTAGCCAATGTGCCCATATGTGTAGCGAATGTCTTTTACACCACGCCACCCTAGATTATGTGTAACTTTTGCTGCACGCCATGTGGGCGGCTGGAGAGACACGTCATTACATTATTATCTAGCAAGACAAGACCTCTAAAAGAAAAAAAATGGGATCACAGCCAGCGGACCACACTTGCGGACCTGCTGGTAAAATGTTCAAAATGTTCGTTCAAAGTGGAATTCATCTGAACATAGTATTTTAACAGATTTCTAGTGAATTTCCTACAAAATCTGATAGGTATATTAAGCATTTTCATTTTCTATAGAAAAATTTACTCATGAATCTTATAACAATCCCTTTCAGCCAAGAGCATAAAGGTCAAATCTTAAAGCTGACCCCAGAACAAAGAATAATAACCCGAGAAAGACCCAAACATCTCGGTATATAATCGAAGAAAGAGAGCATCAAAATAAAAGTGCACTTACCGCCCTTGTTTTCACCCGAAACCCTCCCGAAAGGGACATGGAGACATAACTATAGGAAAATGTATAAGTATCGCCAACAAAAGGAAAATCCCTCATCTATTGTACGTCCTAATGTAAAAAGTCTATACAAAAATGTAGGAGAATATTCTTATTGACACGTAGGGGACTATATTAATTCGGTTTGGACCGCACGTGTTGGTAAAAGTTGGTAATCGTAAGTCCTAACGGTGAGCCAGCTGGCTCTCGATAAGGTAAATCTTTTGCAAAGGATCTTATTAATGTTTCAAAAGATTCGGGTGTCGGGTAGAGGCGTGTGGTAATATTTATTATGTGTACGAGCTTCGATATTCGATAGTGATAGGCTATTGCGTGAAGAGGGTTAGGGACCTCAAAAGCTGATTTCGTTTAACGTAGGTACCCGCTAGATACTTTTTCCTAATAGTAGTACCCTAAGGCCATTTGTACACGGAACGGTTTTTTTACGGTACCGCGTATAAATCGCGCCGTAGAAAAAACATGTCTGTGAACAAGCTTCCATAGTGATCCATACAACACTACCGAACCGTGCCTACACACGGCGAATAAACCGTAAATTTTCACGACAAGAAAACCGTGTCTGTACAAAGGGCCGAAAGCCTTTTTGTAGATACTACCAGCCCTGTTTCATAATCATAATTCGTACTTATTCATTCATCAGCACCAATACTTACGTACACACTGCTTCATCAACTTACTAGTAATTAACATTTTAAAAGGGTAAGTGTGCAGTTCCTTGCCCATTCTTGTCCATACGAAACTACCTTTTGGAAGGGGCAACTAGAATCAATTCTATTTTCATGTAAAGTTTGACGTTTAAAAGTGCCTTGAATGGGCTTATTTGAAATAAATGATTTGACTTTGAATTTAGTTACAGCAGCAAAAGTCATGCAAGTTCAAATCCGACATAGCTGCGTAACAGATTTTTGTATTTTTTCAAAAAACATTTAATGACAAGTATAACAAGATGTATATATGTATATATATATACGAGAATATAGAAAAAAATAATAATATTAGTTTTCGTTCGAGGTTCAACCAGAAACGAAGTTTTCTTTTCGACATAAAATTAATGTTTTTCAATGTAAGGTTTGTACAATATTTAATAATAAAATAAACAACTAGTAAATAAAGTTAATATTACAGCTAACCTTTACCTAATATTTTTTTTGCTACATACATAAACATGAGGGGCTCGTGGCTAAATAATAACATCCGCACGGGTCGATCGAAGGTCAAGCTACACTTGCCGCGGTTGGTTCGTAGATGGACGACCATCTATTACATATCGAGACCCTTCATGCCTCGAAAATAACGTTAAGCAGTAATTGCTCCAGGCTGTCATTAGTAAATAACGTTAAGCAGTTGCTCCAGGCTGTCATTAGTAAATAACGTTAAGCAGTTGCTCCAGGCTGTCATTAGTAAATAACGTTAAGCAGTTGCTCCAGGCTGTCATTAGTAAATAACGTTAAGCAGTTGCTCCAGGCTGTCATTAGTAAATAACGTTAAGCAGTTGCTCCAGGCTGTCATTAGTAAATAACGTTAAGCAGTTGCTCCAGGCTGTCATTAGTAAATAACGTTAAGCAGTTGCTCCAGGCTGTCATTAGTAAATAACGTTAAGCAGTTGCTCCAGGCTGTCATTAGTAAATAACGTTAAGCAGTTGCTCCAGGCTGTCATTAGTAAATAACGTTAAGCAGTTGCTCCAGGCTGTCATTAGTAAATAACGTTAAGCAGTTGCTCCAGGCTGTCATTAGTAAATAACGTTAAGCAGTTGCTCCAGGCTGTCATTAGTAAATCTTTGACAGTCGTTATGGGTAGGTAGAAGTCCAAAAGTCTGACGACCAGTCTTACCAAGAGGTAGGTATCGTGTTACCCGGTAACTGGGTTGTGGAGGTCAGATAGACAGTCGCTCCATGTTATTCAGCTGCATCTGGTTAGACTGGAAGCCGACCATAACATAGTTGGGAAAAGGCTACGCAGATATAGTCAACAATGCGTTCAGGATCAGTCATCAGTACAACAATGCGTTTAGGATTCTGTTGGGGCGGCCACGACCTCGAAAATAACGTTAAGCAGTTGCTCCAGGCTGTCATTAGTAAATCTTTGACAGTCGTTATGGGTAGGTAGAAGTCCAAAAGTCTGACGACCAGTCTTACCAAGAGGTAGGTATCGTGTTACCCGGTAACTGGGTTGTGGAGGTCAGATAGACAGTCGCTCCATGTTATTCAGCTGCATCTGGTTAGACTGGAAGCCGACCATAACATAGTTGGGAAAAGGAAGGCTACGCAGATATAGTCAACAATTATAAAAAATAGTTCAGGATCAGTCATCAGTACAACAATGCGTTTAGGATTCTGTTGGGGCGGCCACGATATTGTAGCGCGTCAGCGATGTTCGCTGAGGCTAGAACCGATGATTTTCACGGTATAATTAGAAAAAGGAGTGCGTCGCTTTTGCGCCGTGGCCGTGGCAGCTGGAACAGGCTCCTAGGTGTGCTGTCTGAGAGGTGGGACTCGCCTTTTTTGCGGAGGTGGCTGCAGCTGCACGCTAGCGCCTGCGAGTTTTAATGTAATATGTGTACTTATTAATTTTTTATTTTGATTTTATATTTTTTTATTTTAATTTTATGTTAATTTTGAGCTTAATTTAGAATTTAATTTTGGTTTCGATTTTAATTTTATAACTTTGCGATTTTATTTTGTAGTAAGACCTGTAAAATTTATCTATGGATATTTTTATCTGAAATATATGATTTGATTTGATAAATAATTACTACATAAATATGGCGAACATTAGCATTTTCTTAGAATTAGAAATAACTTTAGTAAAATAACTTGATGCGAGAATAATGGCGAATGTTTACTATATACTCCGTTAATATACACACATATAATGAAATAGTAGCGAAGTCAAAACTGCATTTATTTAGTAATTTTTGCTAGTCTTGGCGACGATTCTAATGGCGAAAATGATTTTTTTAGAATTTTTGTCTGTTTATTTGTTTGTCTGAATGCATGTTCCAGCATCTCGCAAAACCTACCGGATATAATTTGTTGAAATCTTGCATAGATAATCCCTATAAGTCAGGTCAGTCTGTAGGCTATACAGGGTGGAAACTTTCAGCGGGGCAGTAAGGGGAAGTACCTTATCCGTTGCAGCTACACGAAAATGGTCTTAGGAGACTATCCATATTTTTTTATAGAATTTTGATCCCCATTCACAGATTTAAAAAAAAAACAGTTAGCAAGAAAATAGCCATTTTACACAAAAACATTTCTTGATGCCAATCGATCCTGTTTCTAATACTGATCAAAAACTTCCATGGGACCAACCATCGTTGAAGTACTCAAAAAGTCACAAATTGCAAAAAACTTTTCCCGTACATTTTGTATGAAAATTTTACGCAAAAGCTTTTTAGTGACGGTTGAGATCTTTTTGTTGACTGATTAAAAAGATAAGTTAAAAACAATTCAAATTTCGAACTCGTTATTTTTTTTTTTTTCTAAAGTAAAGGGCTTTGTCGCACTGCGATTGTGCCGCCCTGGTTGGTTTAACAAAATCATACTAATTACTCGTTATTATTATATAAAAAACAATCTTGACAATTTGTTGCGTCAGAAAAGCTCTGAATGTGTTGTGAATTTCACATTAACTGCATAATTGGACAGCAGTGATAATTGGAATGATAAAGAAAAAGGACCTCCAATTTAGAAAGTTTAGACTTGCTAGAAGCATATTACGTAAATAATAAAAATACATCGGCTGCGTTAGAATGGTTTATGATCAAATATCCAAATCTTCATGTGCCAACCAGAAAGGTTATTACAAATCTTTTAAGAAATCTTGCACAAGGTGGCTCTTTCAAGAAAAAATCTGTACGCCACCTATTTATACTAGACGAAAATTTGATCATTTCTGTTCTTACAATGGTCGAAGATTATCCCGAAATATCATCAAGAGCAGTCGCTGAAGAAGTAGGTGTCTCACATCGTTTCGTACTAAAGAGATGGAAGAAGTATGGTTATAAATGTTACCGACAGGGGCGACTAGTTCGGGCGGAGCACCGCCGTGTCCTCGTGGAGGCGATTGGCGGTGGCGATCTCTCGCGTCCGGCCTTGGTCCAGGCCATGGTACGGAGCAAGAGGGCTTGGGAAGCCGTCACCTCCTTCTGCGAAGCAGTAATGTTCGCGAAGGAGGAGGCGGAACGCGTGAGGGAGAGACAAGATTTGCGCCCTCACGCCCCTAGCCGCCGCAGGAGACGCCCTGGGCGTCGGGAATTGTAGGCCGATTCCCGGCCACCGTAGGCGTGGGCTTGCGAACGGCGAGCAATGGGCAGCTCGCCGTTCGATAAGGACCAGGCCCGGGTCGACGGCGCGTTGTGTTCCACGCGCGCGTCAAAGAGATGTCAGCACCAATGACGGGGTTTGCTAGGACCGATGCCTGCTAGGGTTGCGGAAAAATCCGAGAGGGATACCGTGGCCCCTGGCACAGGTAACTGAAGGGACACGGGTGGGTTTTAGTTAGTAAGAGTCTGACACGCCCTCCTGCTCTGCCCAGAGCGGTAGAAGTTATTTGATGATTTCCCACCCTCAAAAAAAAAAAAAGGGGCGACTAGTTCAAGCCTTACATTCATGGGATGCCGCTCGAAGACTTACTTTTTGCAGGTGGTTAAGAGGAAAAATTAGCAGAGATTACCATTTTCTGAATTTCATATTATGATCTGATGAAACAAATTTTTCTAATACTGGAATGTACAACCGGCGAAGTCACCATTATTGGTGTAGAGAAAATCCTCTCAGGTTTCGCGAAACACATAACCAAGTGCGATTTTCTTTTAATTGTTGGTGTGGAACCGAGTGGTAATGGTGGAATTTTATGAAGGCACCTTGAATTCCAACATTTATAACAACAGAATATTAGAGAATCTTGAAAACCTCGTCGATGATTTACCACTGTCGGAATCAAGAAGAATGTTTTTCAACAAGATGGCGCTCCACCTCACAACAGCCGCAGTACGCGTTCGACTTTGAACCGACAGTTTGGTGATCAATGGATAGGAACACATGGTCCTATTTCTTGGCCAGCGCGTAGTCCAGATCTGACGCCTCTAGATTTCTTCTTGTGGGGCTACCTGAAAACTGAGGTTTACAAAAAGCAATACGATAGTGTTAAAAAACTTAAAGACTCACTAACTACAATTTTGTATGGAATTCATACAAATAAATTGTCAGCAGCCACTAGGTCGGTACAGAAACTAATCAATTTATGTATTCGCCAAAATGGCGGTCACTTCGAGCACTTGATATTGTAGGGCAAGATACAGCAAGATTTTAAATAAGAATAATATCATCAAGATAAGTAAGTTAATAAAAAAAGTAAATGAGTACGCTTTCTTTTTGATATGTGTAAAATTCTACGTGATCATTTGTCTTTTATTTAATTTTTTGTATTTCAGTTACACAAATTATTTACAAAATGAAAGGGATATTTTTTTGCAATTTGTGACTTTTTGAGTACTCCAACGATGGTTGGTCCCATAAAAGTTTTTGATCAGTATTAGAAACAGGATCGATTGGCATCAAAAATGTTTTTGTGTAAAATGGCTATTTTCTTGCTAACTGTATTTTTTTTTTGAAAATCTGTGAATGGCGATCAAAATTCCATAAAAAATATGGATAGTCTCATAAGACCATTTTCGCGTAGCTGCAACGGATAAGGTACTTCCCCTTACTGCCCCGCTGAAAGTTTCCACCCTGTATATTATCACGTTATTTGCTAAGCGGGATGAGCAACATTGCAATTTATTCGTATTCTTCTATAGTTTACTGCAAAATGTAAAAAGACGAGCCATAAGGTTAGAATATTGCAGATAGTTACTGATTTAATCTTTTAAAGAATGAAAAATATTTTATTTTGACACGCACAGATTTCATGACCTTTTTTTATTGTTTGTATAACAATAAAAAAGGTCATGAAATCTAACAAAATCATGATTTAGCGGCTATCTCAGCATGAATGACGATTTCAAATGATTATCATCACGCTATACCTTTATGGTGCTAAGCAGTCAATCACGACATAATATACAGGATGGTTGGTTCAGTCCGTTAACGGTCTTAGCAAACTTTTCTTAACGGTTTGTAAAATTTTGACTTTCGTTCACAGTTTTGAAAAAAATGTACGATCAGCAATAAAAGTCCAGTTATTTTCAATAAAATTCCACGACAGATAAAAAATCTTAATAATAATATGTTTAAAAAGAAACTGAAACAATTTTTAATTCATAAATGTTATTACTCCACAGCTGAGTTTTAATTTATTTAATTTAATTTTTTTATTAATTTAATTTTAATTTAATTTCCACTGACATTTAGATTAATACAATATTACACTTAATTTAACGATTTTATTCTCCTCATTGGTTTGGATGTTCTTGAAATGGCTGTTTCTTTTGTTTTCAATCTAGATTTAAGTATATTCTGAGTATTCGCATTTTTTTGTTCATATATTTAGATTATTATTATGTTGACATTAAGTAATTATTTTATTTTAAACGTGTGTCTGTGGTTTCGACACCACTATCGTTATTATTATTTGTATACTCTCGGGTAAAATGTAGCGAACTGACCATCTTATTATAACATCCTATTGTAATGAAACCTACATTTACGAATAAATTTGATTTGATTTGAAATGGGCAAATTTCACATTTAAAAAAGTGTTGATGCCAATCGATCATGTTTCTTATAAGGATCAAAAAACTCTGTAAGACCACTGAGGTTAGAGTTCTAGAAAAGTCGAAAATCGCAAAAAATCTTCCCGTACATTTCGTAGGAAAGAGACTGAGACGAGAGAGAACAAAATATGACTACAGTCGAATTATTCCTATACTTCACTGGGCTGAATAGGGAATGAATGTAGCAGATAGTTAGAGATTTACCCTTTTAAATGATTATTACTCCCCTATCCCTTAGAAGCTAAGCAGTCAATCATGACGTCATAGTATATATAACAACGGCTATTTTAGGCAACAATTAACAAATCATATTGCTTAAAAGTTCGTCAACTGCTTTGCAAACCTATGTTTGATTCCCAACAATTGATATGTTTAATGCTTATTTATTTTACATTTTATTTACCGGTACTAGTCTCTAGTGTCTCGGGTACTAGTGAACCTGGGTCTGCCATTACAAGGTTCCTCAGATGGTTTCCAGTTCCTTCATACCTTCGCTTCCCCTGCCGGACCGTTCTTAATGTTACACCCACCATTCTTGCAGTACGACGCATACTGATGCCTAGTTCCTGACAAGACGTGATTCTTGCACATTCTCCAGGTGAAAGAGGCATGATAAGTAAAGTTTACTTTTGAATGAAAATTCATCGATCAAGAAATACTTAAAATGTGAAAACAAAAAAAAAAAAACAAAAACGTCAAAAGTAAGACAGCAATTCGAGGGTTTTTGTTTATAAAGTATTTTTCAGCCATCCCTTAAAAGGAGGTTATCGTCTATAAAGTTTTTATATAAAAAATTAAATAACTTGTGGAAACCTTTTTATTTCGAAAATATATCTTTTGCACTTTAAAAGTAATTGCAATTTGAAAAGTGTGGTACTAAGTTTTGAAGGCCAGTGTAGTTGGTTGATGAATAATAGACTTGAATGTGAAACTAGTTGACGAGTATTAGGACACTGACCAAATGTACGCTTTGTGAACAAATTTTCGATATCCCATTCTTTAAATGTACCTACAACTAATACCAACATACATTTTAACAATACATAGATGTTATCATTTTTATACGTCTATCTGTCATCGACTCTCGCATTCGCCTCTAGTCTAGAGTGACATAATTTCGCTACAGGTATATGAAAACATCAGGGGTATAGTGTGAGATAGACTGTCGTGCCATGTAAAATGCTGGTATTCAGCTGCATCGGATTGAACTGGAAACCGGTCCCAAAATAATTCAGAAAAGGCGAGCCAGATTATTCAGATATATGAAACATAGTTTGAACTCCGAGAGTTAGTAAGGATTTAGTATATTGACTTCTTCTTCCTAGTGCTTCTGTAAATCGATGTTATCGATTAGGGAGATATAGGTTACTGGAAGTAATAACTTAGGTCACGTAGGCACCGCGTTATATCAATACCTACATGCGTGAAAATTGTTTGCATGTTTACAGAACGAATAGAATATTAAATTATTATATAAAATAGCTGTATGGCCTAAAATTAGGATTTCAGGTCTGGTTTGAAATTCACATAAATGATTTAGGTTAGAAAATACATTTACGATTCAGGAAAAACCAGACTAGTTACAGCAAATGTCTTTAGCTGACTTGATACCGTATCGGCAAATGATTACTACCGCCAGAAGTCTGGTTCAAAGTCTGGATGCTATAAAATTGTCATCAAAATAGTCACCACGTAATTGGCAGCACATCGGCTAAATCCTGGATGATGTTGTTTACACTTTTCATTGGATGATGGTTGTAATACTACTTATAACATAGTGATAAAATTGGTTCTACAAAACAGGCATGAGTGCAAAACAGAGGAAATAACATATACAATAGATACATAGGGAAAATACCCACATCATGTAATTTGGTTTAAATAGGCTTTTTTTTTCTTTGTATGATTCTTTGTATTTTGTGAATGTGAGAATGTTGTAGGCGTAACTTGTAATCTTAAGATTTGTAGACCATTTTCTATCTTGTTAAGTACCAGGTACCTGTTGACAGTCCTACACTATCTTCCCATACCTATAAACACTGTAATTTAAAAACATTGTAAAAGCCAATTATTTTTAAAAGAGTAACCGTGGAGTTTCTTGCCGGCTCTTCTCCATAGGAAACGACCAATTGGAACCGTGCACCTAGCTTCTGACGTTTCATAAGTGCCCATGTAGGTTTAAGTGAAATAAAATATTTTGATTTTATTTGATTTGACATCATAATCGTATTAGTACCGTATGAATGTTGCAATGCAATTAGGTCTGGAGTGTAGATAATACTCTACTACCGGCATAGATTTATATGTACTTAGGTACCTACTGCTTTATCATTCCATTTCTAATTAGAACTCGAACAGACGATCAATATTTCAATTAACGACGGTATAATTGGAGGACACAGACAGGACAAGTATTCCTATAATAATTATGTAACATGGAGTTCTAACCGACTGACATTTGAAAGGAATATCTAAAACAAAGGTCAAACGACTTACCGACTGAATTGGTCTCCGAACTAACAGAATTGGCTTCTAGAATGTACCTTAGATTCATGAATTTGCCATGAATAATTTTGTCGCTTATTTGGAGAATCAAATAAACATAAAAAAATGTGACACCAAAAAGTCCTCAAATAGTTTGAAACCCAGTCTGTTAGTTAATTGTCTGTTTGCTTAAAAAAATCGAATTTTGAAAGCTTACTGATGAAAATATTCGTAAGAGCTTTACATACAAAATGTTATGTTGGGATAACATAAAATGATGAAAATTCGACGCAAAAGGCACCCTTTTCCATGGAGCCAAACTTCTGAAATTCATTGAGTTGGTTATAATCTGGTAGTATTCACTACTGAGCTTCGAATTACACTTCAAAGGCCTTCCATAAATAAGTTTAGTTTGAGCTCTTACGTCGCTTTACAATTTATTTTTTATGTAAATAAGATTATTTTTATCATACATATTAACGCGCACGCGTTCGAGGAAAGGGCAAGAAAGAGGTATATGTATAGTACATCTATATTTTGTCATGTAATAGGCGTAAAAACATGCCTCGTAAATGACTCACAATTTACTTCCGATCCAGCCTGTCCCTTGCTGCCCTCCCCCAGCGACGCCCTAAGCCGAGGTTTGTACCCCACAGGGGGTGCCATTAGCATGTAGTCGCCTAGTTTATAATTTTTGTAAGCCCTGGCTGGAGGCCTTAATTTATCAAGGCAATCACAGGCAAGCCCGGTGAATCAGCCGACAATCTCCTAGATTGACCTGCGAGATGACATGTAAAAAAAAACAGTCACAATTTTATTAACATAACATCACGACAGGATAGTTAAAACATTTATTTTGCCCTAGGGAATTATGGATACTACAAGGCGGTTATCATGGTTAATGAATAGTGAGAAACAGATGGTTGACACTAACTTCAAATTTGGGTGCAATCAACCTTAATCTACATATCGAGGGGTGAAAGGCTATTTGTTTGAAGCGACATTTTAAGAACTTTACAGGAGAGCCATTTAAAGATTCAAAATTTGGAAAAAAAATCGTTATGAAAAAACTACTGCTCTTACTTTAATGGGGATCGCAAAACTTCATTGCAAAAAAATCCCTTAATGTTTTTGTATAATTTTCAATAAAAAAACAGTTATGAGTTCAAAGATAAATGTCGCTTAATACAAAATGATCTGTATCGCCTTATTTTTAGAGTAAGGAAAAATGATTCAACTTCCAACATTGTCACTAATCAGCAGCAGGCAAAATGGTTTATGTGACTTTACAGTACTTATGCAGGAGAAAGCAAAATGATTGAATCGACGTTACTCAATAATAATAGGAATAGGCTATTTTGTTTAACTACCAATTGGGTTTTATTAACGATACAGGCAAGTTGGCTTAAGCAACGATGAACATAATGAGTTGTTTGATGTCTCAGGGTTTGAAAGGATTTTATATAACTTGGTTGTTGATACAAGATAATAATGACAGATTTATAGTAAGTTTTAAGAGGTTGTAGTATTGAAATGGGTGAATAATTACTATAATTATCAGGAATGAAAAAAAAGTTGTGTTAATTAGATTTTTTTATTACTTATATTTTACTTAATTAACAATCAGTCTTAATGAGATCGTAAGTTTAATCAAAATCACAACACAAATAATGTTTGAAGCTCCAAACAGAGTGCAAAACAGTTGCAGTGAAAAGGGTTGAACCGACATGTCTTAATGAATTTGGCTGACGGCAAATTGGTTGAAACGACATTGCATAGTGTAAGTAGTCGTAAGCAAAATGTATGAAGAGACTTTTCATCTAAAGTTAGCTATATCGAAAAACGATTGATCTGCCATCGAACTGAAATTTTAGGACGAGAATAACGGCTTATGCTTCGATTCTCTGTTTTTGTGTACAGCTTAAATGAAATACAAAAAAATATGGCAAATTTGATGTCGGATCATACATCATGTTTGAGAAATTTGCACTAAAATTGCATTGTTTTAAGCGCCATAAAACTGCTCAGAATTGTACGAAACCCGGCTCAGCCGACGCAGAATAATTCGCTGAATCCGAATATGTATATAAGTCAATATCGTCCAAAATGTCGCTTCAAACAAATAGCCTTTCACCCCTCGAAGAATATAGTCATGATGAAGTTATATTATAACTTCATCATGACTGTATTCTTCGAAGGCTTGGGCAGAGGGGTATCCATAGTACACCCACATGACGCCAGTTACGTATAAGTCTCATATAATAGGGGGCAAGCCTATTTCTATTAACCGGGCACAAATTCCAGACTGCTGAAAATTACCCTAATAACACTTTGCCCGACCCGGGAATCGAACCCAGGACCTAGTGCTTAGTGGTAGCGTTTGCGAACATTACACCATGATTAATCATGGGTAAATTGATTGGGTTTTAATGGTAAATTAATTAATTAATGTACCATTAAAACCCAATCAATTTACCCTTAATAACGACACCATTTAAAGGTACAGGATAAGCAATTAAGACCTCATAAGACGTAGGCAGACATAAAGTTCGTACGGCTTGTTGCTTTGGGAGCCGCTGAAATCTTTTCCAAAGCCAGTCTTTTATGACGTCCCCGGCTTTATCACTTAATTTTAGGCCTTCGACTCAAAATACAGAAGGTTGGCTCCATACAACGAGCGAAAACCCACGCACATTTAGACACGATTTACGTACAGCTAGTGCAAGCGCACTCGCGACTGGCACTTGTTTTTCGTCGTTTGCCATTCGAAGACATGTGACATCTACCAATCTGCACTGGGCCAGGGTGGTGGATTACAGCCCACTTTCTCGCACAGACAGGAGGCCTGTGTCCCAGCGGTAGGAACATTATAGGCTGAGTATGTATTCACCATAAGCTTCGTCCTTTCTCGTCTATGAGTACGTGCGCCTGTTTTTGCTCGTTCTATGAATCCGATCTTCTGTAGCAACCTATTCCGTGTCTTTAACATGGAGTCTTATATCCACACTGTATTAAAACAAGTAATTAGATTTGGAAAGTACAGCTTTCCTATATTAAAAGCGAATGTTTTATATGATATTAATTAAAATGGTGTAATTTGAGGGTTTATAGCTCCGTGTATTAAATATATTACTGTCAAAGGGTTTTTGATGTAATTCATATTAGGAGAGTAATATTTTTCACGTAGGATGAGCGAAACATTATCATTAAATCGGTGTAGTGGTGTGCCCATAAAAACGGAACAACATAATATCGATTATGGTTTTCTCTCGTGGCTATGTAATGATAGCCGTATGAGTCGATCATCAAGGTTATGTGACACTTGCCGAGGTCAGTCCATGGATGGGTGACCATCCATTACATGACCGTTGGTCCCGGCTGTTATTTATACTCGTAGATCTTTGACAGTCGTTACGAATATTCAGAAGCCCGAAAGTCCGACAACCGGTCTTACCAAGGCTATCGATTACCCAGTAACTGGGTTGTGTAGATAAGATAGGCAGTCGCTGCACGTTAATTAAACACTGGTATTCAGCTGCATCCGGGTTGACTGGAAGCCAACACTAACGTAGTTGGGATGGGGTAGGCAGACAATAATGGTTTTTTTTTCTGGCGTGTTCGAGCTATGCCTTTGCTAACTTACAAGTTACATTTAAGCTACCTACTTACAACTAACTTGCGTTTTACATACATAAAACACAGTATATAGGTATTGTTTTAAACACTATACGGCTCTCTAAACTGTCTACGAAAGGCCGTGAAGTTTCTACCTACATCCTATGAGATTTCCTGATTGTAGCGTTTCATTGAAACTAAAACATTTAAGTAAAGTAGTTCCGAGTCATTAAATGCCTCTCCATTCCTCTGGGGATATACGTCGCGTTAACCAGTATATTTACACCATATCGAGGCGAAAAACTAAAAATAACTTCACTACCGCCTTTCAGCTTCACCCTATAAATACATGATTTATAACTCGTTCG
Source organism: Brachylomia viminalis (assembly GCA_937001585.2). NCBI lineage: Eukaryota > Metazoa > Arthropoda > Insecta > Lepidoptera > Noctuidae > Brachylomia > Brachylomia viminalis. The sequence continues at coordinate 23,170,743 of OW443294.2, read as the reverse complement.
AGTATTTCAATACGACGCTCAGTATCCTCAGGGAATCTTACGTCGAGTGCGTCTCATTATACCAAGGAAAACCGCCGAGATTTTATTCAAATACATGTACGTGTTATCTAAAAAGGGAAGTTATTTGCGTGCCAATTAAAAATAAATATTCGCGATCGTGTCTTTAAGGGTTTTTTTTAAGATTATACTAAAGAAACAAAAGAAGGAACGAAAATACATTTAAGTATTTAGCGCAGACTTAAAGGCACACAACGTATTCAGGCAGTATAGTAACTGCCAGGGTTGCGGGAAAGTCCGAAAGGGTTACCGTGGCCCCTGGCACAGGCAGCTGAAGGAACACGGGTAGGTTTTAGTCAGTAAGAGTCTGACACGCCCTCCCGTTCCGCCCAGAGCCGGAGAAGTTATTGGATGATTTCCCACTGTGACTGTACCTGATTAACCATAGGCTGATAAAATTTTAGTTTTTCCTAATTATTTTAATATTAGTGTTAAGATCGGCTTTCTTTTGAAGGAAAGGGAATGCGCTCCGTCATCCGCGCTTTTCTGTAGGGTTCGTCACCAAACTTGGGCGCCCTCCCACCATTATAAGAGATGGATCCCCTTAAACTAAACTGCCTTGTCCCGACTTAGAAAGCTAGGGCACAAGGATCGGACACAAGGTAATGTTAATATTGGAAATTTACAGTAAGGAAACATAAGTATTATAATTATAAATATGTGAAGCTAAGAAGACGAGAGGGTTTGCAAAGTTATACAACGTGTCGTTTTGCATCCTCGTCAAATTTCAGGAGGCTGTTATGAAAGACATAAATAATCAAATAAAATTACGATCCTGCTCAATAATTAATACATACTTGTTTTTTTAGATATTTAAGTTGGACAGTATTTCAGAATACTCTACTTTCAAAGAACAGAATCGCCCCGTTGCGTATACGGTAGGTAGTGTCGTACGACTATGTCGCCGTGTACATGCGTCACAGTTACAGCGCAGTTACAGGGCGGTATCACACGGACCCTACACATGCCGATTTCCGAAAATTACAAAAAATTAAAATAAATACCTACTTATTTTATTATTGATTCGTGTCGAGAATCATTAGCATAGTTACCTCCTCGAATTTGACGAGGATGCAAAACAACACCTTGTATATTATATTATGATTTAGGATTATAAATGTCTTAACGCCGATCTCCGTTCTCGCAGGTGAGAACTAACATCTGCAATAGAATCTTAATAGTCTGAAGAGAAAAGGAAAAGTTACGGTTGCGCTTTAATGAATCATTTATAGCTACGTTAATTTATCCGTTAACAATGTACCTACTCAGTGAGACCGGGATCCGTTTAACAACGTTTGTCTCATTATACGTGTCCTGCTAGACTAACGCATATGACCTTTAGGGACACTACGATTCTAATAGAGCGCGTTCCCTATGCACTATATAAATGTCTTACTCAATCCTAAAGACAGAGTACTTCGAAGTCCAACTGCCATTGAGGTAGACAAGTTTTGAGTAGTTCTAAACGCGTACTAATGTTAATGGTACCCTTACGGCGGGCTAGCCCGTTTTTACTAAGACAACAAAAAACTAGCACAAGCGCACCATAGGCACTGTCTTTAGCAAAACTCATTGCGATCGTACTTGGTGCACACCGAAGTGGTATTTCATCACTTCACATTTCCTTAATCATCCCCATTTAGAGGTTGCAGTGCGACTATCAGCGGCAAAGCATCCAAATTGTCGTATCTCGATAAATAGTGTCGATTCGTGTCTCTAGTGTTCTTAGAACGACTATCAATCCAGTTTGTGACACTGTGTGTAGCCTATCCCCTCTCCCGGAAATATGCATACATCAAGCCTCACGCAGCGTGTTCTGTGGCCAGGCCTTTTTGGAAGCAGTAACCATCACTAACGTTTGATTGTTTTAAAATGTAATTAGAGATCGGCTTTATAGCCTAGCTTGGTTCAGATGAATTGAGTATTAATTACGGTTCTGCCTTCCATATGTGGTGCGTCAGTTAAGGGTCAACAGTCATCAAGAGTCAGAAGCGTTGGTGCTCAGTGTCAAGTATAGCGGAAGACATTTTCCGTTCCCCTATAACCAAACGTAAATGACAAATATCTGTCAAGGTGCGGAGGTTAGGAGGTGGTCACGTAATACAAGAGAAAATAGCGTCAATTATAAACTACAATACTAAATAAGAGTAACTTCGCCATGATGGAATAAATGATCATTAATAGCTCGTCAGCCATATCACTGTAGCATATCAATCACAATACAAATCAATATGTCAGAACAATATAATGAAAAAGTCCGTAATTACGATTTACACACTATTTCTAAAGATTAAAGTTGACACTTACCAAATATCTCCTCGGTGGGAATTATATCACAACTCACTTACGAAATACTGCACCTGCAGTTTCACCTCGGACACGGCTCCTCACAGCTCATAAAACTAAACTGTCGTCCGCTACGCTACCTAACGTGGTCTTCAACCCACTATCAATTTAATAAATAATGCTCGGTCCCTTATCGTCGTAATGGACATCACTTCTTGCCATTTTCTAAGTCTCCTAACTTAACTAGCCTGGACCCTGTCTGTCACCTCTCGCGGTCTTCAGTCAACTATCCTTAACTTATTCGTTATAATTCCCAGTCCCATGTCCTAAAGATCACTTCACTTAGCCCCCAAGCCTGTATGTTTTTTGTAACATCGCACCTAAACACTTTTTGTACAGTTTCTCAATTGTTTTAAGGCTTCGTTTGGGTATCAACTAAGTGGAACCAGATTCGGCACTAATTGTCAATCGAGATCAGAAATCGGATATTTTATTAATTTCTTTAGAATTTGAAGAAAACATTACATCATAACTGACGCAAAATATTGACTTTCGACAAATGGCTGGCATAAGTACCAGCCAAAAATTACAAATTGAATGGGTTTCTGACAGGTCCAATATTGTTTCACAGTTTCAAAGAAGTAGGATATCTAGTTATTAATTAGTGTCCAATGTTACCTGTGGACATTGACTCAGCACTCGGCTTGGCTCACGCGCGGCCCTGTTTGATTGCATCTTACACGCATAGGACACATAGAATTTGTATAATAGTGTATGTTAAGAAAAATTAGTATATAAGCAGAACATTTTGTAAATAAATCAGTTTTGAATTTTATATTCTTGTCTCATTACCCCTCACTGTGGCCAAGACACCTTCAGCCATCTCTGATCAGTCTCGTGAGTCTGCGGGACTGGTTCTGATTTCTGACTTCTCCCTTCCCGAACCTGGTGTCTACTATCCGTCTGTAACCTTAGGTCGCATGGTGCAGACATCCTGAACTTATTTATATATTTATTTATCACATACTAGGTATATGGTAGGTTAGGGCTGTAGGGATTGTAGGGCTTAGGGTCGTAGAGACTGTTAGGCTCGTAGGTCCTTGTAAGTTCCTTTAACTTATCATATATTTTCATGTACCATCGCACCCTTGACAGTGTTGCGGCCTTACGTGACGTTTGTTAAGGGTGGATGTACAATTAGGGTAACGTGTCAAGCTGACTGACCATAAAACAGTCTCAGGCTCGATACCGTGTGACAATTTTAGAACAAATCTATTATTTTGTTATTAGATAGGAATAGGTGACGGACAGTCACACCACCCTAAAAAAAAGGCATTATATATAATTAATAATTATTAATATTTAATAAATTAATGTATTATTATTATTATTATTTATTATTGGTATGTGAGTTGCTTTGTAGTATTTTGCTAACGCTGTATTTCGCTTTCTAAGCTAAATACCTGTGATTGTTTAGTACGTTCATGCTTCTGGTTTATTTGTTCATTTATAAAGTTTAACCAACAGCTTCTGTATATATCTTAAGTACTTAGTATAGGTAAGCCTCAGGCTAACACAGTCACCAATTCAGGTTAATCAGTATTCTCAGAAATAAGTGATAGATAGCATAAAAAAAACGAATGGCTCTATAACTTAGTTATGGTCTTCTTTTTTGTGTCGCTAGCACGACTGTATTTTGATCTTGTTGGCGCAAAACTTTGCCACTTCCACGGCGTCGTCAGTGGCAGCGCAGAGGCCACTTTGACTCCATGTTTTGAGACACAGAGGGCAGGATAGGAGCAGGAGTATGGTTTGCGACATAGCTCCATAACCACACCCTACTGCTGTTCCGTCGAGGTAGCCCCACTTTACCAGGTTGGAGTTACATCTTCCCAGTTGTGTTTTGAGTCGGTTCAGAGACTTCCAAGTGTACCACGAAAGGTTATTTAAAGGTGTCTTTGGTTTTTGTATTTTCGTTGTTTGCCACCGACTTCCTGAAATTTATATTTTTTCACTTTGTTGTGTTTTTTTTGGAAGTTCGTGGTTTTTTTTTTGTGAAATAGTTTTTATTTTTCACTTTTTAGTTGTGGTACCCCAAAAAACGTTGTATACCACTACTTGCAGTATAAATAACAATGGCAGGAAGTTATTACAACATCATCAACATGCACTAAGTGGAAAAAATACGCATTATTAAGGCTGACTCAAAAACCACTCACCAGAACGTAACCAAATGTACGAGTATATTGGACCAATTTGGAAGTATATCTTTTCTAACAAAAGAAGAATTTTTGAATCGGTTTCTAAATGACGGAGTCCTAAAGTAACACACATTACAAGAAAAAATATACAGCCGGATTGAGAACCTTCTCCTTTTTTGAAGTCGGGTAAAAATGTTAAATAGAACGAACAGATATATCAAACCAGATGGGTCGCCCGACGGTTAAGCCTATATATAAACTGTTGAAGAATTGACGGTGAATTAAATGCGTAGGAGTTGTATAGTATGACTGCCTCTTTGGCCTTGTGGTCGCAAGCGCTACTCCTGAGCATGAGTTTCTGGGTTCGATACCTAGATCGAGCAAAGCGTCATTGTGTTTTTCTTTCTGGAATTTCTCAGAAGCAGCATGGAGTCTAGATTTGTGCCCGGTTGATGGCAATTGGCTCGCCCCCTATTACATGGGATTTCAAAATATCTGGCGAAATATGTGTGTAGTAATGGGTACTCCTCTACCCAACATTTTGATGAAACAAGGCATGATGTTTTGCTAAGTTATGTAGTTTTTATATTTCAGAAGAAAAATTCGAAAAATTTCCGCAAAATTTCTAGTGTTAGTTTACCGGCTTTCATATCCTCGGTCTACGGCACTGAAAAATTAATCAGGAAAATCCTAGCCCCCACACTGATTAATTTTGATGTGCCATGCTTCGCCGAGGCTATGCATGCCTGGAGACTCGCTTGTCCGAATTCAGATCAACCCGATAGTCCATCTTCCCAGAGAAAGTGGGATGAGCCGCTTTGCAGAGTAGTACAGATCAATTTACTTAACACATCTGCTACTACTGCGGAGCGTGCGCGCCTGCTTGCTGTGGGTAAGTGGGAGTCGGGTCTTTGGCTTCATGCACTACCGTCGTCGAACATAGGCACTTTGTTAGACGACACTACTTTCCGCCTCGCTGCTTGCCTACGACTAGGAGCTCCTTCTTGTTCTCCCCATCGCTGTCACTGTGGCGAAGTTGTCAACAGCCTTGGACACCATGGCCTGTCTTGCAGCCGAAGTGCGGGCCGCTTAGCTCGGCACGCGAACATAAATGACATCATCCGACGAGCTCTTGTCACCGTCGGCGTTCCAGCTGTATTAGAACCTAATGGCTTGGCACGCGACGATCGCAAGAGACCGGACGGCATATCTTTATTTCCTTGGAAGGTGGGTAGGCCTTTAGTGTGGGACGCAACTTCTGTCGATACTCTTGCGCCATCCCATCTTCCTGACTCGGCGTGCTGTGCTGGCGCTGCTGCTGCGGCTGCAGAAAACCTCAAACGGCGAAAGTATAATAACCTTATCGGCAATTATATTTTCGAGCCGTTTGGGGTTGAAACCCTCGGGCCGTGGGGTCCGAGTGCTCACGGTTTGTTCAACGAAATCTCCAAACGGCTTGTTGACACTTCCCGTGATCCAAGGGCTGGCCTTTACCTTGGCCAGAGGCTTAGCATTGCCATACAACGTGGCAATGCCGCCAGTCTCTTGGGTATTTTACCAGTCGACAGCGATGCAGAGGAATTTTGGACGCCATATTTTAATTTGTTAATAGTTTTAGTTAGTTTAGGTTATTATATTTTATATTTTTGTATGCTTAGTTTATATAGTTATTTGATAACAATAATAATGTGTCCGAGATAGAAATAGATTTCAGAAAAAAAATGTGACTTCATGAAGATTCAAGTACAGTTTTTCATACGCTGATTGAGTAAAATCAATGTCAAACAGAATCATAAATAAAATAAATAAAAACGTTTATTTGTCACTAAAAGATATACTTACATTAAAAATATGACAGACACTCAAAGTCAAAGTCTTACAATTTACATGTGTTACAAAGAATTGATCGTAACTCCGAAACTAGGCTTTTTTTTTTGAGTGTGGGAAATCATCAAATAACTTCTCCCGCCCTAGGCAGAGCGGGAGGGCGTGTTCTGACACGCCCTCCCGCTCTGCCTAGGGCGGGAGACTTACTGACTAAAACCCACCAGTGTTCCTTCAGTTGCCTGTGCCAGGGGCCACGGTATCATTCTCGGACTTTCCCGCAACCCTGGTAGAATCCCAAACTAGGCTTCGGCCTTTATTTTGGGGGTCAGTGATAAACCATGATGATTTTAAGCTATTACATCCTCATTTCGAAATATTTCTTGGAAAATCCCCATTATTCAATACCTATAGGTATAATACACATAAACATACTATTATGACGACATACCAGTTTCTATGATAAGCCTTACCAATAGAAACTATTTATATCTTTTTTATAGCTTCGAGGCAGTTATGGCTTATCTCGTTGTTTATTTTCCTCCGAAATCAACAACTAAAGCCGAATGGTATTATTCTTTATTCTCTTATAATAAAACTAATGTTTATTACTTAGACTTAATATTTCTTGTAGGCAAGGTTAAAGGAAAGGTTTGTTAACAAAAGATTTTCGGCCTTCAACCAGTTTACCAGGAAACACGCACCGACCGAGCAAACTTTACAGAAGGTTCTAGAATCCTAGATATTTTAACAATGACGCTTTTGATCTCCACTGGGACAATTAAAGGCTAACTTGAATCCGATTTAATTAGTACAAGGGGTATATTTATTGAATTTCATATCCAAACAAACACTATAACGATAAATTTTGATAATATATGATATTTACTGTAAATTTGTTTTAACAAATACTTTAACACGCCAAAAAAGAAAAATGGAAACTACATAGATGAGGCCGGTGTTTCCTATCCGACACCTCTGAGAAGACAAAAACAAACTCAGAGGTCACAGTGTCTTTTAAAGTCCAGGCATTTTCTTGGTCAGATCATATGTGGGCCATGCCGTTTAATGTCCAAGATGGTCTTTTCAGGAAAGAACCACACAGATTTCAGTGGACATACCCAGTCAGTGCACGTAATTGTCAGTGCTCGTATAGCTCAACGACTCGACAAACAATGCCAAAGTAAGAACATTTCACACAAATATTGCCTTCTCACCACATTAGCACATCAATTCTCATTTCAGTCGCATTTCCTCTGAAGCAGACTATTTTGATGACAAGTTGAAGGTGCCAACTCAAAACAGTACACTACGGCAGCGCACTGTGGGCCTAGCACGAACGCGCGTAAACGTAAACTCGAGCGATTTTTATATTGAAAATACTTATTTTGCAAATAAAATTTACCTAGTTTTAAGAAATAATTTCTTTCGTTAGAGTGATACCAAACGGGCTTGTTGCAAAAATTGTAACCAAAATTCTACAGCGTAGTTGTATTGTTGATTAAGAAATCGTTCGAATTTACGTTACGTGGACGTTGTGCGTTTGTGCTAGGGTATGTGCAGTGCACTGTTTTGAGTTGGCATCTTCAAACTCAACACGCGTGCCTTTAGAGGCTCTATGCATGAACTACGCTAACGTTGAGGATAAAATGTATACAAAAGAAGGTTAAACATTTCATTAGAAACTCTTTCCAGTTCAGGCTTTTGTTAAGCATCTAGGGAAAAATCTGTAAAGAATTGCACCGTACTTTACTAACTTATAATGTAGTTCAGTAATCACAAAGAAGGGCTCGTGGTTAACTTAAAACTTACAGCCAAGAAGCTTTGTTCGATCTCCGAGATAAGCTGCACTTGTCAGTTCGGAGAGTTTATTACACGTTGAGATTGAGGCCATCTTAGTTTTCCTACGACAGGAACTCATAAATTTGAGAACAAGTCGAACTAAAGTCAAAATGAAAATGAGGTGATGCGTAACACAAATAAGACAAACAAATAATAAGTATTTATGGAATACAAGTATGATGTCTATCTTCCCCTTCTGGGAACACAGGGACTTCTTTATATTTAGCTGTAAACAAGGTTATTGAATGCCTCTTGTAATTTTTTGTAATTATTAATGTTTATCTTGGAAATTGCTGACATCGGTAAAGGAAAACATCGTGAGGAAACCTGAACATGTAGTTAATATGAGTCTGAAATCGCCAACCCGTCCTAAGCAAGCGTGGTGATCAATGCTCGTGCCTTCTCTGTATATACAAATTGTGTGGTAGTGATCTATATAAGTTGTGATTTAAAACTCTTCAATGTACTTTATAATTGCCTTTATTGTTTTAGCGTCAAACTATAACTTTTGCATGCCTTTTTTTTTTGGTGGGTACTCATCAAATAACTTCTCCTGCTCTGGGCGGAGCGGGAGGAGGTGTCAGACTCTTACTGACTAAAACCCACCCGTGTTCCTGCAGTTGCCTGTGCCAGGGGCCACGGTATCCCTCTCGGACTTTCCAAAAGTTCTTTGCAAAAGTGCCGGTGCCTGCCAGGGTTGCCCCGGCATGCACCGGCACTTTTGCATGCCTATTGGTAAATTATGGCTGAACATTACTGTTAGTAATAAAAATTTCACGATGTACTGTACATGTACCGATGTGTATGTATACCGATGTATTTGCAAAATAAATGATTTGCTTACTTACTAAGGGCTCATAAGCACTAGCGGTTAACCGCGGGGGCGGCTAATCGCGCGGCTAGCCGCTCTTTCATTTTAATATGCAACCGCTTTTAATTGAACGCACTTCACTGCCACAACATTTCAACCGCGGCGGTTGTATGGAGGGCCGCGGCCCGCTTCGCGCCTAGCCAGCGTCTTGTCTATACGCACTAGGCGGACCATGGAAGTAGTTTGCGGCCAGTCCCCGGTGAGTTTGCAAGTTCGCGTTCGTGAGTTGCGTAGCCATGAACTTGGACACAGAGGAATTTATTGTTGGAATTCAACAACAAGAAGTTATTTGGAATTGTGAAGGCAGCATGTAAGAATAGAGATTTAAAACGAAGACAATGGTTATTTTGTTTTCGGGAATAAAAATCGATAACGCAAGCTACCTTGATGGCGTCCATTTTGTTTATGGACCGACAGTAGCTACCCCGCCTTCAAGCGGTTCAACCGCTTGACGCAGTTCAATCGGAAATGGACGCCATGACAGTCAGCCGCTATTCCATCCGCGTCAGGCGGCTGGCCGCTCAAACGAACCGCGTAGGCAGCCAACTACTAGTGCGAATGAGGCCTTACTTCTCTATATGAGAAGATACCTTTGCCTTGCAGTGGGACAACAATAGGCTGGTATTATTCGATACTATATACTTTATACAGACTGAAAATTGCACCACATTTCCACGTCATACTACTTTATCGCCGTTTTCATTCCCCAGGGTAATGTAAATCGTATTATCGAAACTTTGGCCGACTCGGGTACGTTCGGACCGAGACGAAAAGTACTTTCTCAGTAACATGTGCTTTGATTTTCTAAAGGGACCCGTGATATGAATTCATAAAGCGTTTTTGTATACCGCCTTAGACATACATATATTAGACATTTTATATTTTGGGATTTCGTCTCCTTGGCGCAAATCGTGATAAGAATTTTAAATTGCTTCCATGGTGTTTCGGTTGTTTTGACTATAAAAGCTTAAACAAAAAAAAAAACAGTTTTATGTAAACTCTGGCAAGAAAAACTTATTTTACCTTAAGGGCCTAACGACTCCAAGGTCTTAGCTTAAGTGGTTTGGTCATTTGGACGGAAGTAGCCTCCTTCTGTGAAACCATGATGGTCAAGAAGGAGGCCGCCAAGCGCGAGCGGGAGAGGGCTGATGCCGCTTGGAGAAGAAGGTGTCGGGGAGGCAACCGCCTCGGCGCCTAGCACGTCTAAGCCCCGCTTGTTACTCAAGACAGGCGGGCCTTTGGGGTAGTGGGCGCCCAGACTGGGGCCTCTGTCCGCCCACCGAGTGACCCCAGGGAAGACAGTTGCACAGTGGTCAGTGGTAGGCTCAGGGGAGACCCCTTTACAGTCTCCTAAGCGATGTGCCTGACAGGCGTTGCACATGGGGGTTCTGGAGTTGGTCTTTCAAGAGGAACCGGGACTCCCCTTCATGTGCTGATGGTGGTCATAGGGGTGGTCTTAGTGAGGTAAGAAACCCACACTCCCCGACCTCTTTCCCCGGAGGCCGGGCGCCATTTGAAGGATTTTGACCCATAAATAAAAATAAACAAAAAGGCGGTTTGGTCATGTTGAGAGAATGAAGAAAGGCGACTAACAACAGGTATTAACAAGGCAGGTGTGACAGGAGGGGACGCGCTAGAAGGACATATAATGACCTTATGGGTGATGTTCTTCAGAAAGGTCAGGTACGTAGAACTCGCAACCAGCGTGCGTGTATGACCAAATTAATGTATGAACGTTAACGAAGCAAAAAGTGTATGTAAGGATGTGAAGTACTGCCGGGAAAGCGGGATCATCCGAAAGGGGTACCGCTGACCCGGAACATAAAGGGCCAAGGAAGCAACACGGCCGGGTTTTAGTCAGTAAGAGGCTGACACTCCCTTACGCTCCACCTAGAGCGGGAGGGGTCATTTGATGATTTTCCATCGTCAAAAAAAAAAAAAAGATGTGAAGTAAGGAAAGTTATGTAGTATCTGCCTACCCCCATGGGAAGAACGCGACATTCTTATGCCATGTTTCATTATGAATAATTTTGATAGGCTCGCGTTTGACCGATATCTCATTATTAGGTCGGGCGGGGCTATTTTGACTATAAAACACAAACGTCAACTTCAAGAGTCTGTACACTTGTCTTAGACTACATTAAGGTAGATAAAATAAATGTATGTTAAAAAAACTTTTATTGATATCTTTTTTACGTGGGTCTTAAACGGAATACTTACTTTATTTATATGTTCAAAGGAGTGAAGTTTTTGAAATTGGGAAGAAATAGTTACCATTACCCCACAGTGGGGTTATTTCAACTATTACACATATTCATCGTACTAAAGCCGTTATCGTTTTGAAAATTGAAACCCAGATTATATTATTACCTACGAGTATTATGGTTCAGTTACGCACAAAAGTACTTTAAACACTTTGGAGAGGTTATTTCGACATTTTCTATAGTCAATGGTGCTATTGGTAGTAGAAAAGTGGACGAGAGACAAAAAAACTTGTTTTTACGTTTCATAACTATCATCATTTTATTTTACCAAGTGGTTCACTGTACCTACAGATTATCGCGGCATGTGTGAATGTCTTTGTTATGCATAGAGTATCGATATAATGGGACATCACTAGTGTTTTACAATATCATACAAAGCTTAAGCGGGGTAATTATGACTTTAGGTTAATCGGAATTACCCCACTTCCTCTTTTTGTGGGGCTATTTAAACTAACGCAAAATCACATCAAAAACGTATCATTGCAAAGAATAAACACGCGAAAAGCAACGTATGGTTAATATTTTCACTACTCTCTGTTTAATATTGTGAAAACTTTTGACCGAAAATTTGACAAGCGTCTTTTCTAAACACATTAATAAAATGACGTCTGACAAAAAGAGCTTGTGGGTCGAACAGTTAGCGCTTTAATAGCTGCATCTATGATTGTTTTTAGAAATAAACTTTTCACCTACCTAGATATAGATGGCGTTTTTGTACAAATACAAAAGAATAACAGTTATTCTCGTTAGTTAGAATTACGCAAAGTCTTAATAGCCCCGCCCGACCTCTCCGAAATATTTTTATCACGGTTGTTCACACCCTTCTGTATCAAAAAGTCCTAAAACAAATGCTCCTAATAGCAAAACGACCTGTGTATAATCAAAACGACACTTGATCATAATGTCCTATTATCAAATCGTCCTATTTGTAAAGTACAGTATCACACAGTACACTACACACGTAGTACACTATCTACTCGTATAATCTATACTATACTAATACTAATTACTAATAATATCTATAATTATTTATTAATAATAATAATAACCCCACCGCGCCGTATCTCTACGTTGACGTCGTGATTGCGCGCTCCGAACTCTAGGTATGTGCAGAGAAAGTTTACTTTGCCAAAACAGGTCTTGGTTGAGGAGCTAGACCAAGAGAGATACGTAAACCCGCAGGGCAGCACGGGGTGAGCTGTTGGGCACAAGCGACCCCACGGACCCTACCTCCCGGGAGTAGTCTTGTTCCTCACCTCTGGCTTGCCTTTATTGGCCGGTTGGGGTGAACACTGACTAGGAACAGAGCTCCCACCTCTTTCTTGCCTTTAGTCGCCGGCTTGAGTAGGGATGCGCAAGAGCATTATAGACTGACCCGTTGGCGCAATTAGTAGCGACCCTGCCTTCTGAGCCGCTGGTCCCGGGTTCGATCCCCGGACAAGTCAAACATTTGTGTGCATGAACATGTCTGTTTGACCTGTGTCTGGGTGTATATATATATATCAGTCATCAAGTTACCGTAGTACAGGCTCTGCCTTCTGCCTTGTTCGGGACATTGTCTCATACAATAAAAAAATATGTCCAAGACACAATAAAAATATTATGTAACTTTTTGTTGTTTGTTTGTAAGTTTGTATGTATGGGGTAATTAATCCCTGGAACTACCGGATGGATTTGAAAAAATAATTTTGCACCTAATAGCCCAATTCGATAGCGATGCCACGGGGTGGGTCCGGGGAGCCAGAAATTTCACACGGATGAAGTCGCGGGAAAAATAAAGAAGTATTAAAGCACCGGCACTCATTACTTCGTAACGTGATACCAAGCCACCGTTAGGCTACTCATACATAATTATAGTCGAAAAACATACACCAAAATGTTAAATCTCTATTCCATATACAAAATGAGTACCTTGGAAGCTCGGAGGGAGCTCTTGGATCTGAGATTCGCATATAAACTGCTCAATAACACCATTGACTGCCCACAATTGGTATTTAGGTTCAACTTCAGGGTACCCCGTAAACCTCGCAAACCGATAACACCCTTAGCTCCACCAGCTCGCCGTACAGTGTCTGGTGCTAATTCACCTGTACCCCGCATGTGCAAACTCATAAACGAACGCAGCGACCTGGTTGACGTCCACGCAGACTCAATATCGACATTTGTCAGACGTCATTAGTATTAGTATTTAATCATTATTATCTAGAATTGTAAGTACAGTCTTTAAAATTTAATTTATATTTTCTAAAGAGCATTTTGCATGTGGTGTTTGCCTGTAATTGGTTGTGCAGTTAGTTTTAAGACACAATTACTTGTATGTTCTTATGTATCTGTGTAATGTCTGTAACAACTGTTGGTGAACCTTAATTAAATAAATAAATTTAAAAAAATGTACACTTTATAGACATACTTTGTAATGTGCTTGTTCTTTATAGAACAAGCACTTTTTTTTCAATATATCACCTTAATCTGTGTCGTTAATTCCACAAAAGACCATTTCAGATACCAATCTACACTGTCCTCAAAGATTATGTGCGATTTTTTATAATTATACACATTGACATTGATGAATGTAATATACAGGGTGTTTGGAAGGGAGCTGTACATACGCCTAGGGTAGAAACTAGGGATAGTCTGCTACCTACCCCCGCCCATTATATTGACCTTGGCCTCAAGGTTTTTTTTTAATTTATTTTTATTTTTTATTTGACTTTTTTGTGATTTTTTGACTAAAACTACCTGTAGCTCAAAATCTATCCATGGGACCGGTCGGCTAATGGTCTTGTTTTAATCGTTAGAGTCTTAGGGTCCTGCAAAAAATTATTTTACACCAGAAAATTGTGGAGAAGAAAAGTTATGGGGCCTGAAGTACCGTAGTAAGGTAAAGAAATAATTTTAAGGTAAGGTAGTAAGGTAAAAAAAACCTTGAGGCCAAGGTCAATATAATGGGCGGGGGTAGGTAGCAGACTATCCCTAGTTTCTACCCTAGGCGTATGTACAGCTCCCTTCCAAACACCCTGTATACAGGGTCCCATTAAAATAGATGGACAAATTTTAACACAGCGCTCAGTACGTCTAACCAAAGATATCCAAGCAAAAAAAACACTGATTAAAGTAATTTTATTTTGACCGAAAATAATAAATTGCCGGCACACAAGAATAAACATCCATTATGAGTAGGTACTTGCAGTCGCGCCACACCGCGCGCGTGCTCGTAAGTAGGTACCCAGTCAGTTCTGTTAACAAAATTCTGTATTTAACCAAAGTAACTTGCGCGCAGTGGATACAGTGTAGTGTTATGAATATTTTTTTATTTTATTTTTCTTGTAAGTATATAATGCGTTTTTCTTATACTTATATTTTTTTTACCATTGTTCTTATTTTGGTGGTCTGCATGATTTCTAAAAGTTTGTCCATCTATTTTAATGGGACCTTATACCTCTAATGACATAATTATTATTTCCTTTGTAAAGTATTTATTATACGAGTATTATTTTAATTATTGTGAACGTGGGGACCATCTGGGTCATTGCTTTTTAATTTTATTTTTTTCTCAATTAGTTTTAATCTGGCAGTTTGAGTAATTTATGCGGCTTACCCAAATGTCTTTTCTTTGGTACCTATTGTTCGTCGAATCTTTGAGCTCCTTAAGTTCTGAGTTGAGGTGCACGATTAGGATTATTGACAAATGCGTGCACCGACTGGACAGGTGCACTCAATCTGTGTGGTCATTTCCTCAAAAGACCATTTCAGGTACCAATCTACATGGTCTTCACATGATCAGACCTACATAGATTAAGTCTGTACTTTAAAAGAGACTGTAACCTCTGAGTTTGTTTCGGTCTTTCTTCTCAGAGTAGTCACGTAGGAAACGCCAACATCATCTAATATAAAAAATATGATTGACGTGTAAAAGTGTTTGTACAAAGAAATAAAATCATTGATTATAAAGTACCAGCGTAGCGGTCGTTGACCCCAAAAAATAATATCATCAAATCACTTTCTTTTTGTTTTATTGTTTAGATATCGATACCCATCACGTCTGCGGAGTTTCGCTAACTAATCTAATTTGACACTGCGTACATAATAATAAAAAAAAAAAATAAAAATAAATATCATCTGACATTGCACACAGCACCATCTAGTTCCAAGTTAAGCACTTAAGGCTTGTGTTATGGATACCAGATGGTTGATACACTACTTAAATACATTTTTTTTTCGTAAATACATACATATTATAAATATACATCCATGACTCGGGTACAAATGTCCATATTCATCATACAAACATTTGCCCCTACCGGGATTCGAACCCAGGACCATTTGGTTTCGCTGACTACACTTAGCCACTGTAGCCACTACACCAAACGTGTCGTCAAAATATATAATATATACATATTTTATGTACTTACATATTTATCAAAGTAGATGGGGCAAGGTTATTTTCCTTTTGTTTTCTACATATTTTCATAGCACCCATCGTATCAAATTAACTCTTATCATGAAAAATGATGAAGGCTCAGCTGTCTTTTAGGAATCGTTATTCATATTTAGCTATTTATAACCGTGTTTTTTACAACACCGTAACAGCGATCGAAAATATACCGTGTGGCTTTAAAGCTAAGGTATTATTTTTGTTTAGCTACCTAATGGAAGATCTCTGGATTTTATTGTAATAGCGAAGCGGTCGATCTAACTAAATTATCGGCTTCCAAAAATATTCGGCTTTTAAATTGTAATAAAGAAAATGTGAAGTAAGACTTTTGATCTTAAAATTATGTTGCTATTACAGTTACAAATTGTTTCATACATTTTTAAACAAATATTTGTTACATATTGGTGCCGATTCTGTTGTACACCGAACTAAACTAACTAAAATTCCTTACTTTTGGCTATGAGAATCTTAACGCTATTCTGCAAAATAAAATCTCTAAAAAATAATTTTGACACACCGCCGCCGCCGGTTTGTTTGCCGTACCACGTGGCTTTTTTTTTAGAGCTGGAGGCGCGATTTATTTGCAGCCTCGACATATTTTGTATGGAATTTATCACTTTTTGTATAGAAAATATGAAAAGTTAATACCAACAGGTTGGATTTTAGAGGTTTAGCAGTTTTACAAAGGGGGTCCATATTTTCATTATTTTTGCGATAGGACACACCATTTTCGAGAAACTAAGCAAAAGAAAAGAATAAAAGATACAGTACTGTTTTTGCATCTGAATTCGAGGTGTTGGTGTGAATTTTAGTTCATGACAACTTATTTTATTCCACACCTTTTTAATCGCGATTAAAAATAGTCAGATTTAGTTAAGACAATCAAAATTTTAGGTGAAAAACGTAAAATTCTGAATTGCAAAATTGCCATTTTCACCAAATTATAATCTCAATGTCATCTTAGTGCTATCAAACTAAAATATAGTTAAGTTGTGTCACTTTAGTCTATTTCAGAATGGGAAATCGTCGTTTGACAGGAATAAACGAAATTTTGGTGATTTTTAGTCTAGTTTAGAGAATTTGTGACAAGAGAATCGGCACCATTATTATTGTTAGTTTAAGATTGTTAACTTATTTATTGTGTAAATACACTGGGCCGCAAACGGGTCGGTTATTTTTTATAACCGACCCGTTTATAAAATTACTTTTATTAGAAAAAAAATGTATGAAATTAGTTTTTTTATTGAATTCTCTTTTGAGGACAAATATCGATGATTTAGGAATGAAAAAAAATACAGGGGGTCTACTTTTGGAGATATTCTATGTATCTCATGAGATGCATTGCCAAGTATCTGTTCTTTTCTTCACATGTGTCAATGTATCCGAGAGGATGATACAATGCTCAAATAAAATAAAACTTTACATAAATAACTTAAAAAAACAGAATAACAGAATAAAATTAAACACAAACATTAAACGCCAGCAACATTTGAACGTTAGTTAATTTCCGGTGTGAAAATTTAAAAAGCAGTTCCTATTGGATAGAAGACAAAGTCTCAAGCCGCATTTAGAATATACATCAGTGGTTTGTCCTTTAATGCATAACAAGCACCTCCCCATGGTACTAAATATTGTCAAATGTCCAGTTTGGTCATACAAGGTGTTTTTTTAGCTGTAGTAATGCCTAATTCATCGAATGCAGTCTCTCTTTTTTGTGCATTAGTAAACTTTGTACCTACTGGAGACGATTTTTTTTAGATGCTTGTAATTTTATAATCTTGTGTGCCTGCGATAAAGCAACCAGCAAATTTATTACTGACTCTCATGTCCAACATCTGTGAAACTAGGGGCAAACACCAACGGTGACCTTTGAAGTTTGTTCTAAAGCAAGCGATGAGCATGTCCGCAATGTCTACGCCACCCATAATAATCATAATCTTTATTTTGCCAAAAGAATAACAACCTTACAACAAATATTACACTAGTACTTATTTTCTATGAATGTAAAAGATTAGATACCCAATTATTAACTCAGTGCACAATAATAAATTCAGGTTGTTACGAAACCGATTCACCCCGACCCCCGTACTAGTTATAAACTGTATTACGGTGAGACAGTTTTCCTCGTTCTAAGTTTACAATATTATAATAAACCGGTATGCGAGTTGTTATGCTTGATTTTTTCAGGACAGGGTAAATGATAAATGATTTTTCGTACCACTTGCTCAAAAAAGTGACATTCTATGCCACAAAAAGCGAACATAACAATAGTCATTTTTAATCTGATAAAAACAGGGAAAGAAAATTGTACTGAATTTCATTCATCCTCTAGGGGGAGAATGTGATTTAAATTTGGAATACTAACCGAAATTTATACTGAACTACATCTGTGTTTACACCATTGAGTTTGTATGTAAAGCATTATACATCTTTTTGAAAAAGGAATACGCATTTATTATGCAGTTATGATTATTCAATAAAATTACGAAAACCGACGAGGCCGTATGAGCTTGATGCCTTTGCTTTTCCGACATAAAAATATTAGTCTAGGAATTTGCCGCGTTTTTGTTTTCTTCAAATACATTTTTATAAATAAGTTAATGTTCTAAAAATACGTTTAATTGTCATTATTTTTAATAAATGCTTTTCTCATATTATTATTGTGTAAATTTTTTCGCAAATGGTACGAAAAGTAGAGTATTTGCCTCGGTGATAAAGCTGTCTTAGTCTTAGGTGAACTTAAATCCCTCGCTACACTCAGGACTCGTCTTAAATCCCTCGCTTCGCTCGTGATTTAAGTTTTTAACACCCTCGCTGCGCTCGGGAGTAAACCTCGAGTCCTTCATTACGCTCGCGATTTAAATCGTCACCCGCGACAGAAGACACTGCTTTATCCCCTTGGTTAATAATCTACTATTATTTCTGTAAGTAGGTTTGAACAAACACTTTTACACGTCAATCATATTTTTTTTTAAACTAGGTGAGGTCGGCGTTTCCTATCTGACTACTCTGAGAAGAAAGGCCGAAACTAACTCAGAGGTCACAGTCTCTTTTAAAGTCCAAACAAAATCTTGGTCAGATCATGTGAAGGCTATGTAGCTCGGTG
Source organism: Brachylomia viminalis (assembly GCA_937001585.2). NCBI lineage: Eukaryota > Metazoa > Arthropoda > Insecta > Lepidoptera > Noctuidae > Brachylomia > Brachylomia viminalis. The sequence continues at coordinate 23,151,857 of OW443294.2, read as the reverse complement.
TCTGCAATGGTCTTTTGAGGAAAGAACCACACAGATTGAGTGGACCTGTCCAGTCAGTGCACGCAATTGTCAGTAATCGTGCAGCTCAACTTAGACTCAAGGAGCTCAACGATTCGACGTACAATACCAAAGAAAGGACATTTGAGTAGGCCGCATAAATTACTCAAACTGCCAGATCATGATTACGCTGAGAAAAATACAAAAATAAATATAAAAATACCAATGACCGACATAGTTCTCACATTCACAATAATTAGAATAATATTATAATAATCTTTGAGGACCATGTAGATTTGTGTCTGAAATGGTCTTTTGAGGTAAGAACCACACAGATTGAGTGGACCTGTCCAGTCAATGCACGTATTTGTCAGTAACCGTGTACTACACACTAATTCTTCTTTTATGTTTGCAATAGCGTTGAAATGTAGACACTGTATGTGCTTCAACATAGCTGCTTGCAGTGGTCACGCATTTATTATCTTCTACTATGCAATTTTTTTTGCTTTTGCAAACTATCTGGGAAAAGGACCCTCTTTTTTTTTGATGTTGGGAAATCATCAAATAACTTGTCCCGCTCTGGGTCGAGTGGGAGGGCGTGTCAGGCCCTTACTGACTAAAACCTACCCGTGTTCCTTCAGTTGCCTGTGCCAGGGGCCACGGTAACCTTTTCGAAACCCTGGCAGGCACCGGCCCTAGCGGACTCCGTCATTGTTGCTGACATCTCTTTGAGGCGCGCGTGGAACACAACATGCCGTCGACCCGGGTCTTGTCCTTACCGCAAGCTCGCGCCTACGGTGTCCGGGAATCGTCCTGGGATTGCCGACTCCCTGGGCGTCTCCTATGGCGACTAGGGGCGTGAGGGCGCGAATTTTGCCTCTCCCTCACGCGTTTCGCCTCCTCCTTCGCAAGCATCACTGCTTCGAAGAAAGAGGTGACGGCTTCCCATGCCCTCTCGCTCCGTAGGTCCAGGCCATGGGGCCTGGACCTACCTAGAAACGCCGACCTCACCTAGTTTAAAAAAAAATATGATTGACGTGTAAAAGTGTTTGTTCAAACCTACTTACAGAAATAATAGTAGATTATTAACCAAGGGGATAAAGCAGTGTCTTCTGTCGCGGGTGACGATTTAAATCGCGAGCGTAATGAAGGACTCGAGGTTTACTCCCGAGCGCAGCGAGGGTGTTAAAAACTTAAATCACGAGCGAAGCGAGGGATTTAAGACGAGTCCTGAGTGTAGCGAGGGATTTAAGTTCACCTAAGACTAAGACAGCTTTATCACCGAGGCAAATACTCTACTTTTCGTACCATTTGCGAAAAAATTTACACAATAATAATATGAGAAAAGCATTTATTAAAAATAATGACAATTAAACGTATTTTTAGAACATTAACTTATTTATAAAAATGTATTTGAAGAAAACAAAAACGCGGCAAATTCCTAGACTAATATTTTTATGTCGGAAAAGCAAAGGCATCAAGCTCATACGGCCTCGTCGGTTTTCGTAATTTTATTGAATAATCATAACTGCATAATAAATGCGTATTCCTTTTTCAAAAAGATGTATAATGCTTTACATACAAACTCAATGGTGTAAACACAGATGTAGTTCAGTATAAATTTCGGTAAGTATTCCAAATTTAAATCACATTCTCCCCCTAGAGGATGAATGAAATTCAGTACAATTTTCTTTCCCTGTTTTTATCAGATTAAAAATGACTATTGTTATGTTCGCTTTTTGTGGCATAGAATGTCACTTTTTTGAGCAAGTGGTACGAAAAATCATTTATCATTTACCCTGTCCTGAAAAAATCAAGCATAACAACTCGCATACCGGTTTATTATAATATTGTAAACTTAGAACGAGGAAAACTGTCTCACCGTAATACAGTTTATAACTAGTACGGGGGTCGGGGTGAATCGGTTTCGTAACAACCTGAATTTATTATTGTGCACTGAGTTAATAATTGGGTATCTAATCTTTTACATTCATAGAAAATAAGTACTAGTGTAATATTTGTTGTAAGGTTGTTATTCTTTTGGCAAAATAAAGATTATGATTATTATGGGTGGCGTAGACATTGCGGACATGCTCATCGCTTGCTTTAGAACAAACTTCAAAGGTCACCGTTGGTGTTTGCCCCTAGTTTCACAGATGTTGGACATGAGAGTCAGTAATAAATTTGCTGGTTGCTTTATCGCAGGCACACAAGATTATAAAATTCAGAATATAAAACCAGGGCCGGACGCGAGAGATCGCCACCGCCAATCGCCTCCACGAGGACACAGCCCTGCTCCGCCCAAGCCGTCCGCTCCAGCCGTGTCCTCCGGGCGATCCACACAATGGTGACACCCGGGCGTTTCCTCCCGCCTTATCCGGAATAGGAACCTCCCGAAGCAACCGTGTCCGGTGAGGATCTGCGTCAGACGGAAGTTGAGGACGCCGTGGCGTCTCTGTAGCCACTCCTCAAAGAGGGGACTATCGCCGCAATTGTGGCGTGCCCAATAAGACCCTCAGGGTTTTTTTTAACGCTTTGCCGTAGTCATCTTTTTCTCAACTCCCCGTAACCTATTTGAACGATTAGTTCCAAGTGAGAATATACCCATCTCCTGTCTTAGATAATGAGTTAATTCTAGACTAGTGAAGAAGTTGTCGAAGTAGACCACTAAACATGCAGGTTCTGGAATACTGTAACATATGGCTACTACTATTTTAGCACCTAACCCGAAGCGAGATTCTAATACTGAAAGTTCTTCGTAACAAAATGTGTCCTCACCCCCATACACAATAAAATCATAAATTAACCCAGCCACGCCGCGCGCGGGCTCTAATATTTTAAAGCCCAATTTCTGCAGATCGAATTGTGCACCTTGAGATACATGCACAAAAACGATTCGGTTTTTAGAAAATACGACACATTTGATTTGAATAACACACTTAATACACATTTTTACTTTGTTAGGAATCTAAAAACAAAAACAAGCAACACTCCCAGAGAAATAAGTAAAAAAAAAACAATATTCTTACATCCGCATAGTGTCGTATCGGCTAACAATTTCTGATTTCAAAATATAACGGCACTACCAACATCAGCATGATAAATAAAAGTTCGTTCAGAAAAATGCACAAAATAAATTGTTATGTGACTTTTCGTTTCACGCACAATATTTTCAAAACAGTGAATTTTATTTTTTTTGTTTTGTTTACTTTATCTCACGAGATAATTGATAAGAAAAGGGTTAAATACCTACCGGGTTAGTATCAACTGGCCGCCCATCCCAGTTAGTACGATGGTTAGTATCTGTGGTTGGTATGCTCCGCACTCGCAAAGAAAAACATATACAAATCAAAGTAAAACAAATTGTCTTGGATAAATACAATTTGAGTGCTCTGTCGGTGTTGGTTTTTGCTCCAGTTTCCAGCATCCGACGCTACTGCTGTTAGCATTTTTTGTAATGCACCCGGAACGTGCACAAAATTGTAAAATGGAGGGAATAAATACATGACGCATTCAACATCTGTGTCTGTTTGTGTTGTTGTATCATGTTTGTCAATTTAGTTAGAGTGTTGGTAAAATTGTTGACAAAAAACTAGTTTGTGAGACAAGAATTTTCAAAGGCGGTTATTTTATTGGTTTTAATTGGAATTTTCGGAATAATTTACATGCTAATATTTTTATGTGGCCTATCTGTTACTAAAGCGTATGCTTGCTACTCAACAAACAGCATTTTATCTATATTATATTGAATACGTATAGTCACCTAGATTAAAAGTTTGTCTAGTTGACAGTACCAGTAACTAATCATTAACTAATAATAGATAGACGGTCAGTAACCAATTAATATTGTAACTACAATTCAATTAATGAAAGAACTTTAAAAAATAAATAAAAATTAATTTCATAACGCTAATAGAATAAGCTAAATATATCACCAACCTTTTTCGGTACCTAAATCCATTCACCCCGAAATAATCGGCGATTATATCTGGCAATCCGAATAGACAACTATTATAATAGGCATAGACTATTCTAACAATAGTCTATGCCGAAATAGATTAATTCATTGAAATCTAGCTAGAACACGTAGGCTATAATATTATTTATGTAGTTCTGACGTTGTTCCATGTTTTAAATACTCATTTACCTACCACTCTTTTGAATAACTTAGGTAATGTGAAAATGAGAGGGTCCTTAAAACACCATTGTATTTAGTTCTTAAGATATTTATGTACCCTTCATACACGTCTGTTTTTCAACATTTTGACGAGATCCTTAATTAAGTTTATTTTTGTTCAGAAGTGAAGAATTTTTATACACAATCTAAACCCACCAACAACGCTAAAATTTTTCATCAATATTCAGAATATTAATTACTACCTTGTAAACACAACAAAAAGGCCATTCTCGTAAAGCACATGTGCATGAAACAACAAAAATCTGTAACGAACCCTCTGTTTGCTGCATATTCATGCATCACCCACAACTTCCATTTTTCCTTTCGCTCAACATTGACGACAGATTCGTCAAAAACCAAAGTATGAAACAGACAAGACCCACAAAGGCTTCCTCGCATCCAAAGGGTAGTTCATTGGGTTCCACGCTCTAAAATTTTGTTTACCTTTGCCATTTTAGCAAGTTGCCGTAACACGCTTCGTTCAATGGCTGGCGACACAGTTTTGAATTCGTCCTTTTTTGTTGGTAGGTAGCGTTGACTCGTTTAGTCGTAAATTTTTATGTATCGTGGCGTTTGCCCTAAACTGCATGTAAGCTTGGTCAGGAACTGTAGCTATCCATTAGGTAACTTACGTTCATGAAGGGGCCGTATTGACGATAACAAATAGTGATGAATGGTGTTTGTGGCATATTGACAGGTTACTAATAAAGTGAGTGAGTATCGTGTACCTAAGTGACAATGATTCTAGTTCAACTGAACACTACCGAATTGTTTATATCTGATAAAAACGCGGCTTGTGGTTATTTTCAACTTACTCGCAATTTCATACTTAACTAAAGGGATGTATTTACATGATAGTCTGTGGAAACGTATGTCATTTAGAACATGAAAATATCAAGCGAAACTAATTACTCAGCGGTCACACATGTTACAAAAAGCGACCAAGACCAAGACAAAACAGAAGACAGAAGAAAAAGCAATTTTCAAAGCACTTTGTCAGCGCTAGAAAACTGTCACCACTTATGCACTTTCAATCTTTTAGAGCAGCAACATATAACAAAACGTGACGTTGAACAGTGCCAACACACTCTATGTAAAGTGTATCGATTGAGTTTCAAACCATATAGGAAAAGACAGCGGCTTTACTGATATTATATTTGATACAAGTTGAGCTTGCACTCAAAGTTTTCAATCTGCGTAAAATTAATACATAAATGGTTATGTAAACTTGTTTACTGTTCACCGGTGCTGGAGGGTTAATCCCCAATGATATTCAATATTTTTTTTATAATGTAATTTTTGCTAAGTCTGGTCAGTCTGTAGGCTATAAATGATCACGCATAGCATGGGGGATTAGTAATATTGCAATTTATTCGTATTCTTGTTTGGTTTACCGCAAATTGTAAAAAGACGAGCCAAAAGGTAAGAATATCGCAGATAGTTACAGATTTAACATCACGCTATACCTTTATGGAGCTGAGCAGTCAATCATTGAGATTGGGCAATAAGGGCAGGTACCTTAACCGTTGTCGCTACAAGAAAACGGTCTTAGACTTTTTGACCAGCCTTCACAAATTTTGAAATACAAAATACAGTCAGCAAGAAATTTCACTGTCCATGTCTACTCTAAGGTTGCTGGAAGAGATCGCAGACAGCGATAAGGCTGCCCATTGTATATTTTGTAGTGTATGATAATTTTTTGTTATGTATATTTGTGGCGTACCTACAATAAAGTATACTCGTATTAACCTAAACTAACTAAAATTACTAACCAATTAGAATATGGCGTCGAAAAATTCCTCCGCATCGCTGTCGACTGGTAATGTCTGTGTATGTAACGCTAGGCTTACAAACCTAATCTCTTCAACGTGAGAGTGAACAGGTTTCTTCTGGGTAAGCTTACTCCATCGTCGACTCTTGTCTCTGTCACCACTGACCTAGACTAGAGTCAAGAGCCAACCCATCTTTAATAAAACAAATAAAAAGAAAAAAATTACCTAGGAGACTGGTGAAAAAAATATAAAAATAAAGTAAGTAAGTATCTAAAATAAATTCATAAAACGGGCAATTTTCACCAAACACGTCATGTTTCATTCCAGTCGGTCCTGTTTCTTAAAAGGACCAAAAATCTTTATGAGACCACTGAGGTTTCAGCACTAGAAAAGTCAGAAATCGCAAAAAACTTCCCATACATTTCGTAGCAAAAGAGACTGAGATGAGAGAGAACACAATATACCAGTGTATGACAACAGTCGAATTATTCCATTACTTCACTGGGCTGAATAGGGAATAAATGTAGCAGATATTTGGAGATTTAACATTTTAAATTATTATCACTCCGCTATATCTTTATGAAGCTAAGCAGTCAGTCATGACATTATATTATAAGAACGGCTATTTTAGTCAACATTCAACAAAGCAAATTGCTTAAAAGTTCGTCGACTGCTTTGCAAACCTATGTTCGATTCCCCACAATTGATATTTTTTATGCTAATTTTTATTACATTTTGTTATAATTATTATTATATGATAGTTCGTAGAAAGTATATAGAAAAACATTAAGTTTAGGCCTCTTGTGTCATCTTTGGTTATAATCAAAATAAATATCTATGGTTAGGTGACTGTTAATGAGAAATCCTGTGTGTTTACAATCTACTGTTATAATATTATTTTAGTGATTGCTGTTACCATTAGCTGTTGTATCATTAGGCAGTATATGCATGGACCGCAGGCGTTCATTATTTCACAAAAAACTAAAAACTTCGCAAGCAATGGGAAATTACTACTGAAGGCTGCGGGTGTTAACTTCAGGACGAGCTGCTTCTCACACGGACAACTGTACGTCGCTTGCTCTCGCGTCACCAGTCACCCTCTTCATATTTTGGCTGCTGAGACCAAAACTACAAACGTAGTATACAGGAAAGTTTTATAAAAATGTGGCTGTTATTTTAGTATATTGTGGTGATTTACGACTTAAACGAGAACGAAGTCGTGGGCAGCAGCTATTTTAAAATAAAAGTAGGTATTTTAGTAGTGGAATGCAGTAAAAGGACTAACGCGATTGATAAATCAAACCATGCTGGTCAGTCAGTAAAAATAACCTTTTCACCACTGCTTGAGTTATTCCCGTTCCAACATTAGATAAGAAGAAATAAACTACCTACAGGACTGATAATATGTTGAAGGACCGTTTTTTTCCACCCGAAAGCATTAGTATGCTCTCAGTATGATCAAATTATGCCGTCCAAACTACCCTACACTTGCGGTAAATTGGGACATATGTAACAGGCTTTAGGAGGCTCGTTTCGAAAGTGACTCGGAATGGTATTAAACGTAGGTATGCCCTTGGGTCCTTAATCTACTGAGCGGGAAGGACGCTTGCGAATCGGAACGATTTATGGCTATCTATTTATACGTTAACCCCTCAATAAGCGGCAGATTTTTATTGCGAATTGGGTCAGCGTGACCGCGGGAGCAGTGTTTCTGAAAGTTTTTTTTGTATGTCTTCCTCGAATCTAATTATTTTCAAAAGGTGAGATGGTGATAGTCTTTTTGATATTGTCCATTACTGCATCTTTATGGATTTATATTAAAAGTATTTTTCTAATTCGAAGACCATTAGCGTTGCCGTCTTTATTTTTTTTTTTGAGGGTTGGAAATCATCAAATGGCTGAGTGGGAGGGCGTGTCAGACTCTAACTGACTAAAACCCACTCGTGTTCCTTCAGTTACCTGTGCCAGGGGCCACGGTTCCCTCTCGGACTTTCCCGCAACCCTGGCAGGCATCGGCCCTAGCGGACCCCGTCATTAATGCTGACATCTCAATAAGGCGCGCATGGAACACAACGCGCCGTCGACCCGGGCATGGTGCTTATCGAACGAAGAGCTGCCCATTGCTCGCCGTTCGCAAGCCCGTGCCTACGGTGGCCAGGAATCGGCCTGCGATTCCCGACGCCCAGGGCGTCTCCTGCGGCGGCTAGGAGCGTGAGGGCGAGAATTTTGCCTCTCGCTCACGCGTTCCGCCTCCTCCTTTGCGAGCATTACTGCTTCGCCGAAGGAGGTGACGGCTTCCCAAGCCCTATCGCTCCGTACCATGACCTGGACCAGGGCCGGACGCGAGAGATCGCCACCGCCAATCGCCTGCACGAGGAGATGGCGGTGCTCCGCCCAAGCCGTGTAGACCTCCACCGTATGCTCCACCGTGTCCTCCGAGCGATCCACACAATGGTGACACCCGGGCGTTTCCTCCCTCCTTATCCGGAACAGGAACCTCCCGAAACAACCGTGTCCGGTGAAGACCTGCGTCAGGCGGAAGGTGAGGACGCCGTGGTGCCTCTCTAGCCACTACTCAAAGAGGGGACTTATCGCAGCAATTGTGGCGTGCCCAAGCGTTACCGTCTAAATTTCCAAGTGAAATTAACTCATCTTTTTCCAATTTAAAACCGTTTTTTATTCTAAACAGGTGATTCGGTTACACCGTGAAATAAACAAAACATCGTTAGATGCAATAAACCAGTTTCCCAAAACGTATATTCTCAAATTATGATCGTTTCTCAGGCACAAATCTTTTACCTTCAACCTTAACTATTCCTATAAAAACTCAACCCAGGCGGGGTTGACTTTCGACACTTTTCCCACATAAGCACCGATTCAGCCTATCGACAGACATAAATAACGGAAGAACAATCCGATAGCTCAGCGGATTACCTGCACGGCAACACTTTGGGACGGTATCCCACAAAATAGATACGTACAGAAGGTCAGCTCCATAATACACACATAGACACGCAATAGCACACATGCACCTATCATTTGTTTTGTTACATCTAGTTTTCGCAAGGGAACGACCAAATAAACAAAGAAATAAAACAAAAATCAAGTAAAAACTATTATTAGGTCAGTATGTTGCCATGAATCTTTGCCACGTCTACTAACACATCTGACTTTTACTTAAGATCCGTGGTTGGTAGGTTGGTGATTATCAGATATTTACCTTCCTATTAAATTTTGTTATTGTTATACTTTTAACGTAATTCCTGTACGCTGATAAACATTTTTACTGTGCAAATTGAGTTGGTCAGTAAATAAATCATTGTTAATTTCTTAATTATAAATAATGAAATCCTTAAACCATAGATTGGCTATACGCATACGTCTATGCGTGAGTGCGCCTGTGGCACTCGTTGTATGAAGCCAACCTTCTATACTCATCTGTTTCGTGGCTCCACGGTCGACGGCTCACGAAATTGAGTCGACAGCCCGTCGACGCTACTCGGGGACTTTAAACTAAACTTCAAGGTTTACTGAAGCATATTTTGATGAGGAAATGGGAAGGAGTTGAAAGATTTTTGTTGTGATGTTTTTAGGGTTCCGTACACAAAGGGTGCCAGTGGGCCCTATTACTAAGCCTACGCCGTCTTTCTGCCTGTCACAGAGCTATAAATTTTCAGCCGTAATAACTAGCCACATAATATATACTTGGGTTCATGGGTTCTATTTATATAAATAATAAAAAAGGTAAAGTACTTTAGTGGTACGGAGCGCGAGACCGACTCGCCGTCGGCCAGTTTTTTTAAGCATCTGAGCTGATGGTCCCAAAAGGTTGTGTGGGTCCGTGAACTATTGGGGTAAGTAAGCAATAATTTATATGTGCTTATTGGCTTATGTCGTTGGCCTAAATCGAAAGGACATTGGACGAACATTATATGATCGTATGTGCTTTTTCTGAGCTTAGTACGGACAACCTGTCCTTATTTATAAAGATGTATAAATGGACCTAAAATAGGCAAGAGATGTATGGGAAAATTTCTTCCTGTTTACAGCTACTAATAGTTTTTACGACTTCTTTATTAAATAATAATAATTTTCTTCGTCCTAATTCTGCGTAGCACAAATCACTGATCTGTATCGACTAGCGAACTTCCCGGGTTATTTAACAAAACATAGATTAATGGAGAGTAATTAACATACCTTTTGATTTTAGCTTAATTTGATTTGAGTCGATTACTAAAGATTAACAGCCTTATTTGTAAAAATCTCGTTTATCACTGATTAGCCCCTGTTTAGCTTGTCAACTAGTTAGCTCTTAATATATGCTTAACTTTTCTTTATTGTTAATTTCTTAGTTCGGCCGCTTACGCCGTCAGAAAAGTAAGACACTTTTCTGACGGCGTAAGCGGCCGAACTGAGCCTTCCCGCTAGGCTTGATATACTCGTATGTGATCCCCACTGAAGCTTGGCGTCAACTGTTATGCCCAGAAATACTGCCGAGTCTGCAGTTTCAAGCATCTTTTTATCTAAGACGATGTTGGGTCCTATATTTTTAATATTCGGTAAGGCGAACTTTAAACTTTTCGTTTTCTTGGCATTGAAAACTAGGTGATTTGTGGTAAACCAAACTGTAACCATTGATAGTGCACTGTTTACGTCGTCAAAATCTGGTATATTCCTGTATACTTTAAAGATAAGTGAGGTATCATCAGCAAACATTACAACGTCACAGATACCCTTTAAATAGAACGGTAAGTCATTGATATACACCAATAATAAGAATGGACCCAGTATTGAGCCTTTAGGTACACCTAACTGAACTGGTAGCCCGGAAGATTTCACACCATTATCATCTACACATTGGTGCCTATTATTTAAATATGAATTTATTACGTTGAGAGCTTCGATTTGAACACCGTAATGAATTAATTAACGCAAAAGCGTGTCATAGTGCACGCAATCAAAGGTTTTGGAGATATCACAAAAAACTGCAATTGCATTTTTCGAGTTCTCCTATGCGTTAAATATGTGATTCAGCAAAGCAACACCCGCATCTGTAGTCGAACGACCGTAAAACCATGTTGTCCATGGAGGCTATTTAAATTATAATGTCTTAGCCACTGCTTGAGTATTCGCTTTTCAAATATTTTTACTAAATACAAGTAACAAAGAAAGAGGCCAAAAATTACCAACGTTATTTTTATTACCTGATTTAAATAGTGGTATGACTTACTACTCTTCATGAGGGCATTTATTAAAAGAAACAGCTAGATAGGGGGCTACGATGTCGATTATACATATTACTAAAAAGTATAATGGAGATGCCCCAGTACTCACCAGTGTTTTTAGACTTGAGTGTGTTAAAAATACTAACTACATCACGAGGTGTTACATGTTCGAAGCTAAATAAGCGACTTCGTTTAGGTACACTATTATGCAAAAGGATTTCGGCTTTGGACGGGGACGAATTTAAGGAGCGAGTCGTAGTTATAGGTATGTTGGTAAAAACTCATTAATTGCTTCAGCTATGTCAGCTGCTTTATTAACTTATTTGTTGTCGACCTAATCTCTAAATGTTTTTCCCGTTTAACCGACTTACCCGTTTCATTTTTATTAATTTTAAAGGTGGTTAACCAGTGTTCAGTCAAACATAGCACCTGTACATCATAGTTCTCCATAGATAAACTTAACTCTAGCTCTTTGCCGAACAGACCCTGCATATTTTGAAGTACAACAATCAACATATATGCGGCTGACCCGTTGTCGCACCTAATAGTTTAAACTACAAGGCGTATCAATAGTAGTGTTAGTACCACTAATAACAGTAATCGATGGTGCACTACAGGTACCGGTGTCACTGTGTATATTGTATGCTAAAAGATTAGCAATGTGTCTCCTACAACTAGGTGGCAAATACATTATATTATTTAAATAAATAATAATAATATGAGACAACATCCACACAAGGTCTTCAGGTCCCGAACTAGGCAGAGCCTGTACTACGGTAACCTGACGACTGATATACATACATACTTATATACATATACACACCCAGACACAGGTCAAACAGACATGTTCATGCACACAAATGTATGAGTTGTCCGGGGATCGAATCCGGGACCAGCGGACCATATTTGTCAGTTTGTAATCAGTAATAAATTGATTACAATCAAAATAAAACAGTCGCCTTTAGCATAATCAGCCTATGCGGCCTGTGTCCCAGCAGTGTCGCCTTTAATGATCCTCTAATAATTATCTTCAAGCATATAATAGTATATTATGCAATTAGTGAATAAAGGACGGATTTAAAGCGAGGGCCATAGATGAATCACGAGCTAGTGAAGGATTCTAAAGACTCACGACCGTAGCGAGTGATTCAAGTATTAGAATCCTGAGCGACGCGAGTGATTCATGGCCCTCGATATAAATCCGTTTTATTCAAGAGTTGCATACTATACTTTATACCATGACTACGAGACAAAGGAAGATTTAAGCGAAAATAAACATTTAATAAAGAAAAAGGAAGCTTAAATTAATTAAAATGCACAATAAAATTGGAACAATTACTTAATGCTAAACTCCTTTTTTTGTTTGTTATGGCTTCGCACGGTTTGTGCATTTAGCCAATGTCACGTTTACTGATAAACTCCTTGTCGAAAATGTCGACCAATCAAATTGAATTTAGAACACATCAATATAGGTCGAATACAAAGATTACACTTACACTAGATACGGCAAGCCACGACCAAGCGTGCCCTGCATGTTCGACTGTTCGTACTAAAAAAAGTCTGTTAGCTCAGTGACGCTTAGCGATTGAAACAATTCTGTTTACTTTGAGCTAAGTGGCTGGGGTAAAGCTATCGTAGGTATAAAAAAGATGACACGTTCGGTTTTCATACTATCTAATAACATGCCGTATCTAGCCTAGGTACTCTAAATCTGTGGTCGAATACATTGGTGTGTTCCATTTTCAAACATCAAATCAGTGAGTAATAGTACATTGTTCACCGAGAGGAGAAAGTGACCGATTACCGTCGAGGGTGTCGTTTGAAGCCCGAGCCGTAGGCGAGGGCTTTAAAACACCCGAGATCGGGAATCGCACTTTCTCTCGAGTGATACATAGTGCTTTATACTACACCTACGAGGAAAATAAAAAACTAAATCTTTACTAATTGAAAGGAGAAAGAGCAAAATGGTCTATGAGCGGCCAACAACGAAATAGGTATTAAATGAAAGTACTATTACTAAGGACTAACTTTTACTATGAACGTAACATTGCAGCTCATTTAGAAAAAAAAATACATATAGGTAAAATACTTAGATAATAAGTGCAAGAAAATGTGCAAACCCATTTTATAAAATACTTATTAACATTAGTTTATGTCTTCAAAAGTATTTCAAAACGTTGTCAGCATACCGTTTACAAGACTCAGCTCAACAATGGGTTTACTACATGGACTACCTGAGTTCGAACGGCCCAATCAGCTTCGAGTGCAAACAAAAGAGCCGAGGTGTGGGGTGCGTGTGCGTCACTCGGCGCAGTCCTTCGCTTACCCTTGTGACGTTGTGTACTGTGCGCTCATCTACGGATTCTTTTTCAAACGTTTTGACCCTGGCTACCCTCTGGACTGTGTTTCTTCCTAACCTGATAACCTGGCTATTAACTCTGAACTTCTGTACGTTTGTGCTTGTGTACTTGGACTCTGGACTTGTGTACGCCAACGGAACATTATTGAAAAATGGCAGAAAATCGACCTATATGTGTTTTGTGCAATCGATCAGTGGTTAATAGAAGAAGGTTAGAAATAACCCATGCTCTTTTTGAGGAAAATGCTGCCAATGCTCAATATATTATTGAAGCTATAGCTCCACAGCAAGTAAGTATTTTTAGACTATTTTTTGGTTGTTTTTACCCGTATGTACGCACCCTATAGCGGTGATGGCCTCATAATATTGTGTCACGATGTGCATATGCGACACATCGTTGGGTGAAGTGTGGGCTCTTTATTGAAAGTCCACGTTACAGTTTTGATTGTATTTTTATGTACGTCCTTTTAGTGAATTATGTTATTTCCTTAAGCGTATGGTTCTTTTCTAACAATACTTAAGTTATAGTCAAAACAGATCTTCTCTCTCTTTTACACACATGGTGCATATGGAAACAGAGCCAACGTTATCTAGCTTCGAAATATAATAGAGGCCAACCACTCATTAACAATGCGTATGAGCATGACTCATTCGTCACGTTGAAAAAGAGCTCGGCATGTTCTACTATACAACACATGATTTAACTGAAACTGCTGTGAGTTTTAAATACTATGTTATAAACTATTTTCCTTTTCAGGTTGAATACAACGGCCGAGAATACGTTTGTCGACCCTGTTGGCAACGAGCTCAACGGGCTGTGCAGCCAAACAATAACCCTGCCCCGCACGAATGTGTTCTTCAAGTGGAAGAATATTCACGAGTGCCTAGCACCTCGGCAAACTGTATGTTTGACAGATGCCGTAGTGTTTCACGTCGTCGAATGCCTGAGAATGTAAGGATTACTCTTATGTTACATTCTAACTTATTCATACCAGACAGTGCCAGAATATGTGATGCACATTTAACATCAAATGATTGGGAAGAGCTCATTGATAGTCCAAATCTCAGACATGATTTTAACAGCTCTCATTTTGTGCAAATACTAGAGCTTTTTAAAAAAGCTGTTTTAAATAAAAATATTCTGGACTTTGAAGATATTGCAAATATGGATCCTAATGAGATTCATATTCGATTGGGCGTTAGCAGAGATCAATTCAATACAATCTTGGAACAAACGCCTTCTTTGTCTGAGTCAAACGCCAAAACAAAACTAGCCATTTATTTAATGAAGTTGCGAACTGGTGATAGCAACGAGAGATTAGCCACGCTCTTTAACATAAGTAGAAGGACTCTAGAAAGGCATTTAAAAACCGCGCGTGATGCAATATCTCTGGATTTTAAGCCACGACACCTGGGACTCGACCATTTAAATAGAAGAATGGTCGCTGACCGTAATCTTATTGTACCAAACGCGTTATTTGGAAATCCCGAGTCTTCTCCAGAAGAAAGGAAGGCAGTAACAATCATGGATGGAACATATATTTATATACAGAAGAGCTCCAACTTTTCGTTCCAGCGACAGACCTACAGTCTACACAAATACGAAAATCTATTAAAACCGTTCTTAATGGTGTGTTCCGGTGGGCATATAATTGATGTTTGCGGGCCCTATGCTGCTACCGACTCAGATGCCAGTATTTTGGAAAGAATTATAAATGACGAAGAAGGCACATTTCACTGGTTTTACCGGGCTGGCGACATATTCATTTTAGATCGTGGGTTTAGAGACGTCTGTGGCGATTTGGAGCGATGCAACTACAGTGCCTATATGCCAGAAACCAAAGACCGCGGTGCAGACCAGCTTACTACTGAACAGGCCAATAGAACTAGGCTGGTAACTCTATGCCGCTGGGTAGTGGAAGTTATAAATGGCAGGTTCAAGCGAGATTTCAAATTGTTTAGGCAAGAATATTTTAATCGCGCCTTAAGTCACATGTTTGAGGACTTTCAAAACGCAGCGGCACTCATCAATGCGTTCCAAACACCAATACAAGATAGTATTCATGCATCATCGTTCGTAAATATAATTAATGAACGTTTTGAAATACCGAACCTCTTAGCGGACTATGTTATCCGTCATAACATAAATAGACAGAGGGCATCATTTGAAAGACTCAGCAGCGACCAACCTATTTTTGAAGACTTTCCGGTTTTTTCTGAAGAAGACCTAATTCTGTTTGCACTTGGCACATACCAAATCAAGTTGGCTCGCAGCTACTACGCTGAACACTTAATTGAAGGCTTATACAATATCGAAGTATACCGGGAGCGACAAATAAGTCAGCTCAGAGATTTTATTGAAGAAGAAGATATTTGGTTATTACGTGTGCGAATACAATCTAGACATGTAAGGTCCAGAATATATTATTCTTATATTGTAATTAACCGACAAAGACAAAATAGAGAAGCAATTGCTCATTATTATTGCAGTTGTTTGAGTGGAAGGCGCACAATCGGTTGTTGCGCACACGTTATGTGTGTAGTGTGGTATCTGGCATGGGCTAGACATCAAGACGAGGATATTTTATTACCGGCATCAGAACTCAGTGCTATTATTGTACATTAAATGTATGAATGTGGACGAGGCAAAAGGAGTATGTAAGGATCGTAGCAAGTGGCGTTCTGTGGTTTCTGCCTACCCCCATGGGAAAAGGGCGTGAGTTTATGTATGTAAATGTATGTAAAATAAATGTATTGAAGTAAACAAGTCATTTTATTTTATTTCCTTATTTTTAAGACTAAATCTTAGTAATTAATACGCTAAATCACAGGCTTACATATCTAAAATAAAAATGTATTTAGTTCCATTAATAATGACACTACAGATATAAAACTTCTTGAACCCGTTATTGTAGGGTGATATTAAACCAAAAAAAAATAAAATGTTCCTGGCCGCTGATAGACCAAGTGCCGTACGATTTTGCCCATTCTCCTTTATATTGAAATTGTTGCAGTTAGTGAAGCTTAATGTAACACTTTTTCCATTAATGTTTGTTTGAGATGTTTGCGACAATGTAGGAGGAATAACTGGGTCTGCAATTTTCACATGTTCTTTTTTCAAATTGTTTATCCTGCCGCCGCAGGGTCGCACTGCCAGCCCGACACCATCCAACACACAGCTAGTGGCCAGTGTCGTTTTACGAACTTGGAGATAAAAACTCACTGTAAAAACTTTTTGGCTTTTGATATTTAGGTTACCGGCGCATAGTCTTACCCAAAATTAAAAAAGAAAAACCACGTAAGCAATGGATTTTCATACACTTTTCTCTCCCGCTCAGATGCGTTTTCTCCCCGCATATTTGTTCGATATGCAATGACGTACTTTCTACCGTAAATTTGATAAAGTATCAAGGTACTTTCCAAGCAGGTGTAGTATAAAGATACTTTACTTCGATACTTTAATCAGAATTCACATTAAGAAGTTTCTAACATTATATATCTTAGCAAGTGCAGGAAATAAAACCTCTTGACACTTTAGATAGTATGGCTAGCTGTGAAAAAAATTGTCGTCACACTAACTTCTCAAAGAGATTATCTGACTCTTGGCGCCGCGCCAACGGATCTACATTTTCTTTCTGAATAAACTTGTTTCACTGGAGAATGTGTTACTCGTTGGTTTAACTATCGAACAAAAGACTGACGGTGTGAAAAATCAAATTTTATTTTTAGTTTTGATAGGTAGTTTTCTTCTTTGGAGATATCAAGGTTTGGCAAATGAACGTATAGTAATGATTTTATTTTTTGGGGTCTGGTTTAGCGAGGTCATTGACTTCGGTAAAGAAATCAGAGCTACCTTCGCCATTGAATCTATTCAGGTATTAGACGGTTCATGTTTGTCTTTCAATCGGGATTTTTCACTCGAAGTAAAACGTCTGAACACAAAATTAATAAAAAACCGAACCGGAACCGATCCAAATAATTGTTGGACTTTAACACTTGGCATCTTTAACTCGCCTACCGAATGATTGAAAACAAAATGAAATGACATGAGTTCACTCCTATGTCATTTTGTTTGTGTCGTGTGAACGAGGAATGAAAAATAATAATAATTAAAGCGTCTGATATCAGCTTAGGAGCTACAGCTACCACCCCACATTGCGGAACCCAGACGCCAGAAAAAACGATGGAATAGTCATTGAGTTCTATAGAACGTTCAGATTTGTACAATTTCTGTCACCTTTGTGACATTCTCTTTCTAATAATAAACCAACACCACACTCACTTCAAAAGCATAATAAATACAAAATTAATTAGCCCAATTCTTCGTGGAGAGCGGTCATTAAACACCCTTAATGATATAAGTATAATGAAGGTAGTTCGTTAAGGGTCGTTATTTTGACAACTGTTATTTAAACATTAGGGAGGTAATTATGATCAGTTGAAAAAATGGACGGGAAGTAATTTAATTTTTCGGCGTTTGAACCCTTGGTTACCATATGTAAAGCACGCGTCGCTTCGTGAGATAAAAACACGTACCAGGAGGCTTACTGGGGAGTAGGCCTTCGCGCTTAGGGAAGCACGAAGTCCGTTGATACGGCCGTAATTACGGTCGTTTCCTACTCCATATCACTTACGGACATAACATTAGTCCGGGGCCCGAACTAAAAATTCATGACATTTAGACCGTTCTCCTTACTCCCGATGTGTTTTACCACCTGGAAAATTTAATTAATCGAGTGTAGGGTTCACTTTTAAAAATCGAACTACTTTCGGACGGGCCCGTATCCTCGTTGACGGCCTTAGAGAGTAGGGGCCCTGATTCGTCGCACGGCTGCCTGTGAGCCTTATCTAATACTGTTACTACATTACATTATAACTTCCGTGTGTCGCCCGTTATGTTATTTATAGTAGTGTGTAAATGATATTTTCTCACCGAAGTGTACGTATATCCGGTTTCCGAGTGCGAAATTGCTAGTCGGACCAGTAGTGTGACATAATCCTGAAAGTCGGAACGTTATATCTGCGATGTAGGTAATTCTGTATGTTGGAAGATTATTACTTTTCACTACGAATTGTAGTATTTATTAACAGAATATGAAAATTATAAAGCTGAAGATTATTAACCTATTTTAAAGTGTTCATATAAATATGACTTCTATTTCTTTTACCGACGAAAAAGGAGCCACGCATAATATATATATATATATATATATATTTAAATATATAACGGGATATCGGGAAGCCGGGTTGTTGCACCTGATTGCTGATTCGTGACCTCGTCAGCATGGGAATCCATAGTGGGCGTTAAACTTCAGGAATCTTTGAAATAAATACACTGTCAAGTTGACTGTTCACAATTTTAATTATACAGACACTTAAATTACTCAAACAAGTAAGGATTGCAGTAATAATTAGCGATTTAGAGCTGGGTTTGCGAGTGACCACCACGGGCAATGGCTGTCAACAACTGAATTAATTGACACGACGCTCGCCCGCCATGACAGACGCAACTCCATTCGGTGTTATCCACTCTAAATTAAAATTACAACTTAGTCGAATTCATATCGAATAATCGATAAAAATAACATAATAATTACCAATGATTAAAAAAATAACAAAATAAATTACAACTCTCAAAATTAACTGATTTTCATTATTAAACAATGTCACGCGCCGTTACGGCCGTCCTGCATCTTCACACGTCCTCGGGTGAATAGTTTATCTCATCAGTCATCATCCGTGGACAATCATAAAACAACTCAAGTAAACAACTTAACGTTCGGTCATTCTGACTGTTTTGAATCGAACACCACAATATCGCAAAGAGCGAGTAGTTTTCAGATAACACAGAACAATTATCAGATTACCACACAGGCTAGAGCCACATAGGCTAGTACCATACCGGCTAGTGCCATACAGGCTATTGCCACACGGGCAATTGCCACACAGGCTATTGCCACACAGCCCAGTCGTTGCCACACAGGCTAGTCGTTGCCACACAGTCCAGTTGTTGCCACACAGTCCAGTCGTTGCCACACAGTCCAGTCGTTGCCACACAGTCCAGTCGTTGCCACACAGTCCAGTCGTTGCCACACAGGCTAGTCGTTGCCACACAGTCCAGTTGTTGCCACACAGTCCAGTCGTTGCCACACAGTCCAGTCGTTGCCACACAGTCCAGTCGTTGCCACACAGGCTAGTCGTTGCCACACAGTCCAGTTGTTGCCACACAGTCCAGTCGTTGCCACACAGTCCAGTCGTTGCCACACAGGCTAGTCGTTGCCACACAGTCCAGTTGTTGCCACACAGTCCAGTCGTTGCCACACAGTCCAGTCGTTGCCACACAGGCTAGTCGTTGCCACACAGTCCAGTTGTTGCCACACAGGCCAGTCGTTGCCACACAGGCTAGTCGTTGCCACACAGTCCAGTTGTTGCCACACAGTCCAGTCGTTGCCACACAGTCCAGTTGTTGCCACACGGTCCAGTTGTTGCCACACAGTCCAGTCGTTGCCACACAGGCTAGTCGTTGCCACACAGTCCAGTTGTTGCCACACAGTCCAGTCGTTGCCACACAGGCTAGTCGTTGCCACACAGTCCAGTTGTTGCCACACAGTCCAGTCGTTGCCACACAGTCCAGTCATTGCCACACAGGCTAGTCGTTGCCACACAGGCGAGTCGTTGCCACACAGTCCAGTTGTTGCCACACAGTCCAGTTGTTGCCACACAGTCCAGTTGTTGCCACACAGGCCAGTCGTTGCCACACAGGCTAGTCGTTGCCACACAGGCGAGTCGTTGCCACACAGTCCAGTCGTTGCCACACAGGCTAGTCGTTGCCACACAGGCGAGTCGTTGCCACACAGTCCAGTCGTTGCCACACAGGCTAGTCGTTGCCACACAGTCCAGTTGTTGCCACACAGTCCAGTCGTTGCCACACAGGCTAGTCGTTGCCACACAGGCGAGTCATTGCCACACAGTCCAGTCGTTGCCACACAGTCCAGTTGTTGCCACACAGGCTAGTCGTTGCCACACAGGCGAGTCGTTGCCACACAGTCCAGTCGTTGCCACACAGGCTAGTCGTTGCCACACAGTCCAGTTGTTGCCACACAGGCCAGTCGTTGCCACACAGGCGAGTTGTTGCCACACAGTCCAGTCGTTGCCACACAGTCCAGTCGTTGCCACACAGGCTAGTCGTTGCCACACAGTCCAGTTGTTGCCACACAGTCCAGTTGTTGCCACACAGTCCAGTCGTTGCCACACAGGCTAGTCGTTGCCACACAGTCCAGTTGTTGCCACACAGTCCAGTCGTTGCCACACAGTCCAGTCGTTGCCACACAGGCTAGTCGTTGCCACACAGTCCAGTTGTTGCCACACAGTCCAGTCGTTGCCACACAGTCCAGTCGTTGCCACACAGGCTAGTCGTTGCCACACAGTCCAGTCGTTGCCACACAGTCCAGTTGTTGCCACACAGTCCAGTTGTTGCCACACAGTCCAGTCGTTGCCACACAGTCCAGTTGTTGCCACACAGGCGAGTCGTTGCCACACAGTCCAGTCGTTGCCACACAGGCTAGTCGTTGCCACACAGTCCAGTTGTTGCCACACAGTCCAGTCGTTGCCACACAGGCTAGTCGTTGCCACACAGGCGAGTCGTTGCCACACAGTCCAGTTGTTGCCACACAGTCCAGTTGTTGCCACACAGTCCAGTCGTTGCCACACAGGCTAGTCGTTGCCACACAGTCCAGTCGCTGCCACACAGGCTAGTCGTTGCCACACAGTCCAGTCGTTGCCACACAGTCCAGTCGTTGCCACACAGTCCAGTCGTTGCCACACAGGCTAGTCGTTGCCACACAGTCCAGTTGTTGCCACACAGTCCAGTCGTTGCCACACAGTCCAGTCGTTGCCACACAGGCTAGTCGTTGCCACACAGTCCAGTTGTTGCCACACAGTCCAGTCGTTGCCACACAGTCCAGTCGTTGCCACACAGGCTAGTCGTTGCCACACAGTCCAGTTGTTGCCACACAGGCCAGTCGTTGCCACACAGGCGAGTCGTTGCCACACAGTCCAGTCGTTGCCACACAGTCCAGTCGTTGCCACACAGGCTAGTCGTTGCCACACAGTCCAGTTGTTGCCACACAGTCCAGTTGTGTAGTGAAACACACGTAGGTTGGTTAAACACTGATTTATTTACGGACACCCTCATATACAAATATGATATTATGTAGACATACCGTCAGACTACTTAATATACTACATCTCTTCCCTTCTAAGAAAACAATGCCAATTGTTATTATTAATTAAAGAACTAACTATAAGACTAACGGTTACATTAATCTTGTTTGCTGAACGTACAACTACTGCTAACTGCTACTATTACTAACTATCAATTACATTTTTACTTATTTTCTATATTTATTTCTATTTTATTATTATCCAGCCCATTGTAACCCTTCCTATTCACGACCCAAGAAAAGATTGGTCAGCATTCGTACAGTTCTTTCCTTAGACCTTTCAATGGGAACCGCTAGTGGTGAAGGTGTAGACGAACGATCGCGAGTATTACCTGAACTTTCATATTCATCACTCTCGTCAAGCAGTGCCGACTGATTGTTGCTAGCTGGACTTGTCTGCTCTTGGGTTGGGACTTCAGTCTGCGCCCTTTGTCTACGTCTACGGACACCTGTCGCCGTCACCACACTTGGTGTCCTGCTACTGCCTACACTGTCAGTTGGTTGTGTCGCTGACTGCGCTACTCTTTGTGTTGAACCTGTGCTACGCACAACCAACTGACTTCGTGTTCGCCGATAGCGGCCACCACGTTCGTCTTCTACAATATACGAGCGTGGTTGTGATGTGCGTGCCACTATTGTTACCTGTTTCCTGACGCCGTTACTGGTCAAAGTTGCCTTATCACCTGATGACAGGCTTTTGAGTGTGTTCGCCGTTTTGTCGTAATTTATTTTAATTTGTTTCCTATTTGTCATTATTTTTTTATAGTTCTGGTCGTTATCTACCTTCTCCGTTAGCAACTTATCACTAACAGGTAACCTAGTTTTTATGCGTCTACCCATTAATATCTGTGCTGGTGAGTCTATGTCATGGCGTGGTGTTGCCCTAAAATTTAACAGTGCCAAGTTAAAATCCTGTCCCGAGTCCACACACTTTTTTAACAAATTTTTAACAGTCTGTACAGTCCTTTCGCTTTTACCGTTTGACTGTGGATAATGCGGTGATGCCGTCTCATGCCGTATTTCCCATTCGCACATAAACTTTTTAAACTCCTGTGAGCTATAAGCCGGTCCATTATCACTCACCAGTTCCGCTGGTATTCCGTGCCGCGAGAATTGCTCTTTCATAAAAGCAATAACCTGCCTAGAGCTAACACTCGACAACTGCCCGACCTCAACATAGTTAGAAAAGTAATCGACTAAAACAATGTAATTCTTTTTTTTATATTCGAACGTATCTGAGGCTAGTTTGTGCCAAGGCAGTGCCGGCATACTGTGCTGCAGCAGTGGCTGCCGGCGTGGGCGGGGCGCGTGCAGCGCGCATGCTTCGCACGATCGCACTACACGCTCCACGTCCTCGCACATTCCTGGCCAAAACATAACTTCGCGCGCGCGCCGCTTGCATCTTTCTATGCCTAAATGTCCTTCATGGACCCGTGACAGCATGTTTTCTCTTAAAGCACGCGGAATAAATACACACTCCTCCTTGAAAACTATACCATCAACGCAATGTAGTTGCTCGCGATATGGCCAAAAAACATTAGCTCTCTCATTCACATCTCGCCTATGTTTAGGCCATCCGTTCATAATATACCTAATTAACCATATGCTGTCACTATCTAACTCTGTTTCTTTTTTTATGGCATCCATATTTGTTTGGCTGAAAGGCAAATTTTCTAACATAAAGCAAGTTTGTACTTCCACTTCTGCAGACACTCGGTCATGCATAATTTCCTTTAGCGGAGCCCGCGATAGCGTGTCCGCTATATACATATATTTGCCCGGCGTGTATACCACCTTAAAGTCATATCCTTGCACTCTCATCATCATTCGTTGTAACCTGGCTGGAACCGAAACTAATGGCTTGCTAAATAAGGCTTCCAGTGGCTTATGGTCAGTATGTACCGTGATATCAGACCTGCCATAAATGTACTGCCTGAACCGCTCAACCCCAAACACAATAGCCAGCATTTCTTTTTCTATATGTGCATATCTGGTCTGAGTGTCGGTGAGTGTGAGTGAGGCGAACTCCACCGGGCGCCCACTCTGCAGCAGCACAGCGCCCAGTGCGACGCTGGACGCGTCCACCGACAGCACTATTGGCTCGCTGTCGCTGTACAGCGCCAGCACCGGTGCGCTGCTAAGCTTTGCTTTTAGCCTATCTACAGCCTCTGAATGTTGAGGTTCCCATGACCACTCTGATTCCTTTTTTAACAACGACCTAAGTACATTCACACTCTCTGAGTAATTTTGTATAAATTTTGCCAAATAATTGACCATTCCTAAAAACCTCTCCAGAGCCTTCCTATCAGTCGGATACGGCATCTCCCGTATTGCTTTGACTTTTGAGTCATCTGCCCGCATTCCGTTTGCATCAAACTTGTGACCTAAGTATGTGATTTCCGTTACCCCGAATTTACATTTTTCTCGATTAAATTTTACACCGATATCCTTAGCACGTCGCAAGAGGCACTTCAATCTCCGGTCATGCTCATCCATAGTGCGCCCCCATACTATTACGTCATCAATAAAAGATTCTACGCCTTCTAAATCTTCTAAATGCTGCCTAAGCTTCGCATGAAATACCTCTGGCGCACAGTTTATACCGTAAGGTAAACGTAGAAATTGGTACCGACCGAACGGTGTACTGAACGTGCAAAGATCGGCACTCGCATCATCTATCTGAACCATCCAGAACCCGCAACGAGCGTCCAGCACGCTGAATACAGTAGCACCGCGCAGGCGTGCTGCCAGCTCTGGCACTGTCGGCAACGAGTACTGCGCACGTCGCACCGCGCGATTAAGAGGTCGTGGATCTAAACAAACACGAATGCTGCCATCTTTTTTCGCGACCAAAACAATTGCATTAACCCAAGAGGTTGGATGTGTAACCTTTCTAACTACGCCCAACTCTTCCATTCTGTGTATCTCATCCAACAATTTATTCTTAAGTCCTAAAGGAATTTTCCTAGTTGGGCAAACAACTGGTTGAACATTTTTATCCACTACGATACTATATTTACCGGGTAATTTTCCCAGTCCTTGAAACAAATCATAGTAGTGATCAATATTTATTGCATTAATTTGACTTATTAATCCTAATGCAACGCAACCCTCCAAACCGAGTACATTCTGACAGTTTAAATCAGCAACAACAAATGACATCACGTAACGTGTTCTATTAAATAAAAAAGGAACATTACCAATGCCTATAATTGGCAATTGATTACCTGTAAAAGAATGTACACGCTTTGTGAATGGCTTAAGGTCTGTAATTGATAATCCTAAGTTTAAATAGGTAACTTTAGAGATAACATTAATCATTGATCCTGTATCTATTTTTAAAGAAATGCTCATACCTTTGCATTTTACAACTTCTATCCATTCCATTGACGACTTACATTGTTGTTTTTCCTCTTCTAGTGTATTGACAAAAAACATTTCGTTACCACTATCATCACTATTTACGGTTTCTACACTGAGATTTAACACTTTGCGTATTGCTTTCTTTTGCTCACACACTCGCGAGAAGTGACCTTTCTTTTCACAAACATAACACATGGCGTTACGTGCCGGACAGCGCTCACCGCCGGGACACCACCCGCTGCCGCACAGCTCGCAGGCGCTGCGCGGCGTGCGTGCCGGCCGCGGCCCGGCGCCGCCGCCGCTGCCGCTTCCGCCGCGCCGTCCCCTAGCGCGCTGACCGCCTCGTGAGCTGCTACCGGCTTGAACTGCATACACTTGCACACCGGCTGATGCGCCGTCGATGCACTTACTTTCCTCTTTGGACATCTCTGCCGCCTGGCAGATTTGTATCGCCTTTGATAATGATAAATCATCTGTGCGAAGAAGTCGATCCCTCACAGTGTTGTTGACAATGCCACACACGATCTTATCTCGCAACAAGCTCTCGTGCAATCCACTGAACTCGCACTGCTGACTCAATACCCTTAATGCTGTTACGTATTGGTCGATGTTTTCGCCGTCTTCTTGATTGCGTGTAAAAAATTTAAACCGCCTTACTGTGATATTTGGTTTTGCGCCGAAATACTCGTCAAACTTTTTTAATACGCAATTTATGTCGTCTTGGCTTTCACCTTCATCGAACGTGAACGTTGTATATGCCTCATAACCAGCTGATCCAATGAGGTTAACCAACAAGCTAGCCTGTACTTCCTTAGGCTCTTTGCTCACTCCAGATGCTTTAAGAAAAACTTCGAACAGCTTCCGCCATTTGTGCCACGCGTCCGATCGCGCGGCCGGACCTCCGTCGAGCGATAATTCTACTGGAGGACGTGCGTGCTCCATTATTATTTTACAATTTATTAACACTGCTGTATCACGGCACTAAGATAAAATAGGTTCGAGTCCGTTTTAACTGTCTTATAAATGTTAAAAAGGCACACCGCTGCCACCATGTAGTGAAACACACGTAGGTTGGTTAAACACTGATTTATTTACGGACACCCTCATATACAAATATGATATTATGTAGACATACCGTCAGACTACTTAATATACTACAAGTTGTTGCCACACAGTCCAGTCGTTGCCACACAGGCTAGTCGTTGCCACACAGTCCAGTTGTTGCCACACAGTCCAGTCGTTGCCACACAGGCTAGTCGTTGCCACACAGTCCAGTTGTTGCCACACAGTCCAGTCGTTGCCACACAGTCCAGTCGTTGCCACACAGGCTAGTCGTTGCCACACAGTCCAGTTGTTGCCACACAGTCCAGTCGTTGCCACACAGTCCAGTCGTTGCCACACAGGCTAGTCGTTGCCACACAGTCCAGTCGTTGCCACACAGTCCAGTTGTTGCCACACAGTCCAGTTGTTGCCACACAGTCCAGTCGTTGCCACACAGTCCAGTTGTTGCCACACAGGCGAGTCGTTGCCACACAGTCCAGTCGTTGCCACACAGGCTAGTCGTTGCCACACAGTCCAGTTGTTGCCACACAGTCCAGTCGTTGCCACACAGGCTAGTCGTTGCCACACAGGCGAGTCGTTGCCACACAGTCCAGTTGTTGCCACACAGTCCAGTTGTTGCCACACAGTCCAGTCGTTGCCACACAGGCTAGTCGTTGCCACACAGTCCAGTCGCTGCCACACAGGCTAGTCGTTGCCACACAGTCCAGTCGTTGCCACACAGTCCAGTCGTTGCCACACAGTCCAGTCGTTGCCACACAGGCTAGTCGTTGCCACACAGTCCAGTTGTTGCCACACAGTCCAGTCGTTGCCACACAGTCCAGTCGTTGCCACACAGGCTAGTCGTTGCCACACAGTCCAGTTGTTGCCACACAGTCCAGTCGTTGCCACACAGTCCAGTCGTTGCCACACAGGCTAGTCGTTGCCACACAGTCCAGTTGTTGCCACACAGGCCAGTCGTTGCCACACAGGCGAGTCGTTGCCACACAGTCCAGTCGTTGCCACACAGTCCAGTCGTTGCCACACAGGCTAGTCGTTGCCACACAGTCCAGTTGTTGCCACACAGTCCAGTTGTTGCCACACAGTCCAGTCGTTGCCACACAGGCTAGTCGTTGCCACACAGTCCAGTTGTTGCCACACAGTCCAGTCGTTGCCACACAGGCTAGTCGTTGCCACACAGGCGAGTCGTTGCCACACGGTCCAGTTGTTGTCACACAGTCCAGTTGTTGCCACACAGGCCAGTCGTTGCCACACAGTCCAGTTGTTGCCACACAGTCCAGTTGTTGCCACACAGTCCAGTCGTTGCCACACAGGCTAGTCGTTGCCACACAGTCCAGTTGTTGCCACACAGTCCAGTCGTTGCCACACAGTCCAGTCGTTGCCACACAGTCCAGTCGTTGCCACACAGGCTAGTCGTTGCCACACAGTCCAGTTGTTGCCACACAGTCCAGTCGTTGCCACACAGTCCAGTCGTTGCCACACAGGCTAGTCGTTGCCACACAGTCCAGTTGTTGCCACACAGTCCAGTCGTTGCCACACAGTCCAGTCGTTGCCACACAGGCTAGTCGTTGCCACACAGTCCAGTTGTTGCCACACAGGCCAGTCGTTGCCACACAGGCGAGTCGTTGCCACACAGTCCAGTCGTTGCCACACAGTCCAGTCGTTGCCACACAGGCTAGTCGTTGCCACACAGTCCAGTTGTTGCCACACAGTCCAGTTGTTGCCACACAGTCCAGTCGTTGCCACACAGGCTAGTCGTTGCCACACAGTCCAGTTGTTGCCACACAGTCCAGTCGTTGCCACACAGGCTAGTCGTTGCCACACAGGCCAGTTGTTGCCACACAGTCCAGTCGTTGCCACACAGGCTAGTCGTTGCCACACAGTCCAGTTGTTGCCACACAGTCCAGTCGTTGCCACACAGTCCAGTCGTTGCCACACAATCCAGTCGTTGCCACACAGGCTAGTCGTTGCCACACAGTCCAGTTGTTGCCACACAGTCCAGTTGTTGCCACACAGTCCAGTCGTTGCCACACAGGCTAGTCGTTACCACACAGTCCAGTTGTTGCCACACAGTCCAGTCGTTGCCACACAGTCCAGTCGTTGCCACACAGGCTAGTCGTTGCCACACAGGCGAGTCGTTGCCACACAGTCCAGTCGTTGCCACACAGTCCAGTTGTTGCCACACAGTCCAGTCGTTGCCACACAGTCCAGTTGTTGCCACACAGTCCAGTCGTTGCCACACAGTCCAGTTGTTGCCACACAGTCCAGTTGTTGCCACACAGTCCAGTCGTTGCCACACAGGCTAGTCGTTGCCACACAGTCCAGTTGTTGCCACACAGGCTAGTCGTTGCCACACAGGCGAGTCGTTGCCACACAGTCCAGTCGTTGCCACACAGTCCAGTCGTTGCCACACAGTCCAGTTGTTGCCACACAGGCCAGTCGTTGCCACACAGTCCAGTCGTTGCCACACAGGCTAGTCGTTGCCACACAGTCCAGTTTTTGCCACACAGTCCAGTTGTTGCCACACAGTCCAGTCGTTGCCACACAGGCTAGTCGTTGCCACACAGTCCAGTTGTTGCCACACAGTCCAGTCGTTGCCACACAGTCCAGTCGTTGCCACACAGTCCAGTCGTTGCCACACAGGCTAGTCGTTGCCACACAGTCCAGTTGTTGCCACACAGTCCAGTCGTTGCCACACAGTCCAGTCGTTGCCACACAGGCTAGTCGTTGCCACACAGTCCAGTTGTTGCCACACAGTCCAGTCGTTGCCACACAGTCCAGTCGTTGCCACACGGGCTAGTCGTTGCCACACAGTCCAGTCGTTGCCACACAGTCCAGTTGTTGCCACACAGTCCAGTTGTTGCCACACAGTCCAGTCGTTGCCACACAGTCCAGTTGTTGCCACACAGGCTAGTCGTTGCCACACAGTCCAGTTGTTGCCACACAGGCCAGTCGTTGCCACACAGGCTAGTCGTTGCCACACAGTCCAGTTGTTGCCACACAGGCCAGTCGTTGCCACACACGCTAGTCGTTGCCACACAGGCGAGTCGTTGCCACACAGTCCAGTCGTTGCCACACAGTCCAGTTGTTGCCACACAGTCCAGTCGTTGCCACACAGGCTAGTCGTTGCCACACAGTCCAGTTGTTGCCACACAGTCCAGTCGTTGCCACACAGGCTAGTCGTTGCCACACAGTCCAGTTGTTGCCACACAGTCCAGTCGTTGCCACACAGTCCAGTCATTGCCACACAGGCTAGTCGTTGCCACACAGTCCAGTTGTTGCCACACAGTCTAGTCGTTGCCACACAGGCGAGTCGTTGCCACACAGTCCAGTTGTTGCCACACAGGCCAGTCGTTGCCACACAGTCCAGTCGTTGCCACACAGGCCAGTCGTTGCCACACAGGCTAGTCGTTGCCACACAGTCCAGTTGTTGCCACACAGTCCAGTCGTTGCCACACAGGCTAGTCGTTGCCACACAGGCCAGTCGTTGCCACACAGTCCAGTCGTTGCCACACAGGCTAGTCGTTGCCACACAGTCCAGTTGTTGCCACACAGGCCAGTCGTTGCCACACAGGCTAGTCATTGCCACACAGGCTAGTCGTTGCCACACAGGCTAGTCGTTGCCACAAAGGCTAGTCGTTGCCACACAGGCTAGTCGTTGCCACACAGTCCAGTTGTTGCCACACAGGCCAGTCGTTGCCACACAGGCTAGTCGTTGCACACAGGCCAGTCGTTGCCACACAGTCCAGTTGTTGCCACACAGGCTAGTTGTTGCCCCACAGTCCAGTCGTTGCCACACAGGCTAGTCGTTGCCACACAGTCAAGTTGTTGCCACACAGGCCAGTCGTTGCCACACAGGCTAGTCGATGCCACACAGGCTAGTCGTTGCCACACAGGCTAGTTGGCGGCAACTATTATTATATATACTTTTTCAACGTTTGCCTAAAAGTTTGAGTCACTTCTCTGCATTTCCAAAACCATATATCATCATCATCATCATCTTCGGGGATATGACATCCCCTTGTCTCACTCCCCTGCGCAGTTGGATATGTTGAGTCTACCGGTTCTGTACTTGAATGGACATATTCGCGGCGTCATACAAACATCTCATCACCTCGATGTATCGCCAGTGCACTTGGCATCGCTGCAGGGACTCAAGCACAGCCCAGGTCTCGACCGAGTCAAAGGCTTTCTCATAGTCCACAAATGCAAGACACAGGTTATACTCTTCGGTCTACTGTATCCTGCCGCACTGTGTGAATGTGGTCTATAGTTCCGTAACCCGATCGAAACCTGGCCTGCTCTGGAGGTTGAAACTCATCAAGTCTTCTCGATAAACGCTTCGAGACTACCCTCGAAAACAGTTTATAGACATGGCTCAGAAGCGATATATATTATATAAACTACGGGTCACCACGACAATATTATACTTCGCCTATTAATATTGAAAACTTTTCACTCCATAAAACTGTATTAGTTTTAAATTCCGGCTCGGATTATACAAGCAGCGTACTGCTTGTATAATCCCTGCATAAAAATGTCAATAGTTTAGAACCCCTGTTTCTCTTCATTATTAAGTTTCCCGAGAGTTGCGAGCCCCGTTAAGGTAAAAACACTGTTTTTTATTTTTCAAACTAGCTTATGCCGCGACTTCACCTGTGTGGAGCAGGGAAATTACCATACGGGAACTTACTACCGAGATAAAATGTATCCTATGTGTTAATCCAGGTTATAAACTATCTGTGTGCCAAATATCATCCAAATCCGTTCAGCCGTTTTTGCGTGATTTAGTAACAAACATCCAAATAAATATTAATAGGATAGTAGGATAGTGGCATAAAATAAACTGGCTAAAAGAAGATATAATTATGTTCGCACCAACACTACGCGACCAGAATTTCGCCTGCGCCGCGCTTCCCATGACTATAGAGACCCCGCGCCTGCCCTCACGCCCCGCAACGCGTCTACGTCGAGCAAGCCGCGCTCTCTGCCCTTTGCTCCGCTACCGCCAATGACTACACAAGCGCCCATGCGCTCTCTACCGCGCGTCCACAACGACTCGCGATACAAAACTATTCTTAATTCTAATTCTTCTTAATACTAATAAATTGTATACTTCGAAGCAATTAAAGATATAATTGTTCAACTGACTGTTTCACTTCGAAAGAACTACTTGTGTAAGTTGTGAAACCCACGCGCTTACAAGATACATATTTGTATTATAATCTATTTAGAACTTGAAACTGCCCACACCTAAGCTATCTTAAGGAAAAAAATGGCGTCGGCTTTTTATAGCCCTTGTTAGAGATTGAAAATAAAAACCATGACGCAAGTCTGGGTTGCAAGTAATAAAAGATTAGCGTGCGGTTTATATGAGCAACACTCGAATGACATAAATGACTCTTTGATCTAGTAGTCATATGAGCAACTACTGAGCGATTTGATTTCCAAGTCGGGCAAAGGGTTATCGAGTTTTTTATTAGGAGTTTATCGGAAATTCCCTAGACGCTGGATTTTTGTCCAATTAAAAGGCAATAGGCTCGCTCTCTAAGCTACATCATCATCGTCATACTTCTGCCTTTATCCGGAGTTATTTGGGGTCGACGCAAGCTTGTATCCCTTCGCATAAAGCCACCCATGTTACATCTACTTAATAAAAATCTTAAATTCATTAATCGTTTCACTGACAGACAACGCACGCACAGCCTAAAGCCGTTGCGTCTAGAATGAAATAAAATTTTTTCTCAAGGATTCCTTTTGTAACGAAGGTGAGCAATGGGTAAGGATTTTTGAAAGTTCATTCCTTATATGGAATAAATATTTATATAGGAAGTTAGTAAATAAATAAATAAATGAATATTAATATTATTATATATTCCCATAATATAATAATATTAAAATTATTATATAAATATAACTATTAATGAATATTAATATTTATATATATTCCCTTAATGTAATAATATTATTTTAATATTATTCATTCCTTAATAGGGATGAAAGTTTGGGAAGTTCGTAATTTTTGCCTATGGGATATCCGCTCGAAATGTGGTCGTACGACACACCTCTGTCTGGTCCTTCAGGGAGTACAGGCGTGTACTCATATAGCTTTCATTGTCATTCC
Source organism: Brachylomia viminalis (assembly GCA_937001585.2). Taxonomy (NCBI): domain Eukaryota; kingdom Metazoa; phylum Arthropoda; class Insecta; order Lepidoptera; family Noctuidae; genus Brachylomia; species Brachylomia viminalis. The sequence goes on along the minus strand of OW443294.2, from coordinate 23,119,559 downwards.
AACATACGAGGTGATTGATATACACTTGAGCCTAACACTCGATCGATAGTTACTTTTAGGTGCGTGTATTACATTTGTTGTAGAGAAAATAGTAGCAGTGCAACAATTCAACAACAATGCAACAAAGTACTCCTTTGTACTCAATACTACTATATGTCGTATCTGTATCTATTTTGCTGTGTACATAAATAACGAAATAAATAATTTTATTTAAAATCAATAAATAAACGTAAAGGTAAACGTACCTTATCTGTGGAAATAATGTTTCCTACAAAATGTATGCTAGAAAAAATTTCAACTATGAATCTCGCTTTGTATTAATCTCCACTGAATTCTAATTTTAAATCGAGAGATTGTGATTCATCTTGGAGCATCGATGTACAATGTTATGGCTAAAGCTACGGTTTCCTAGAAGAGTGGAGGCCGTCACATAACGGCCGCTGTGACGCCGTGGAAATGAGGGCACTGGGGTTTGATATCAACAGTATCAAGAACGTTCGCCAGGAAAACACACCAACTTACTTTAAAAAAACAATGTTTTAGTGACGTCATTCGCCGTTAAATTACGCACGCTATGTGGGCGACACCGCTGTCTTAGAAAACCGCTGCATAAGTGCATTTGACATTGTTATTTTACAAACGACAAATCAAGCTTAAAGTCAGTTGGTAATCATTTTTGCCGATTACTGTTTTCTACCAACGTTTTACCTTTACGGTGTCTCTTAACTTGCACAACACGACAAACAAAATGAGTCCATGATTTATTGATGACAAGCACTTTATAGAAGTCCATCCTTTCCTGTTCTGTCTCTATCAATTTCGTTTAAAAAAAAAGAAATAACAAACATTTGTGAATGTCTAATCAGCTTACACAATACCTTTTTTTTAAGTAACTAGTATAATAGATAAAACATAACAAAACAACATTACACCTGTACTCCTCGAAACTATAGGCAAATGTGTACTTACAGTAAATCGTGCCCTCACGCCCCTAGCCGCCGCAGGAGACGCCCTGGGCGTCGGGAATCCCAAGCCGATTCCCGGCCACCATATCGCGGGCTTGCGGATGGCGAGCAATGGATAGCTCGCCGTCCGATAAGGACCAGGCCCGAGTCGACGGCGCGTTGTTCCACGCGCGCCTCAAAGAGATATCAGCGCGTATGACGGGGTACGCTAGGGCTGATGCCTGCCAGGGTTGCAGGAAAGTCCGAAAGGGTTACCGTGGCCCCTGGCACAGGCAACTGAAGGAACACGGGTGGGTTTTAGTCAGTAAGAGCCTGACACGCCCTCCCACTCTGCCCAGAGCGGGAGAAGTTATTTGATATTTTCCCACACTCAAAAAAGAAAAAAAAAGGTGTCCCTATAGTGCAACATCATTTTGCCAGTTATATTTTCGTCCCATGTAAAAGAGAGCGAGCCTAACTGCCGCTAACCGGGCAAAAATCCAGACTCAGGGCCGCTACACATAAATACCTAATGGTAAAACCCAATAACACTTTGCCCGAGCTGAGAATCGAACTCAGGACTCATGGACCTCATGCTCACCAGTGGCACTTCCAACCAGTAGACCACTACACTTGATCGAAGAAGTGGAGAGACTTCAACATGTCAGCCCCCTGCTAACTAAGGTGTCACACTGTAGAAATAGAGACCATGCCATCAAACTATTCAACTACTTTGCACTATAATTATTGTGAATAGAATAGAACAGAATACTCTTTATTTATGTACACTAAAAAAATACAGATATAAATGTACAACATTTTACATAATGCGCGGTCTTATCGCTTAAAGTGATCTTTTACAGACAACCTTTGGATGGATTAAAGGGAGAAGGAGAGACAATACTGCAGCTAGTCAGTGGTGTACCAATAACATATACAATAAATACATATATACCTACATAAGATATAATTATACTTATCTACATATATATGTCGCATCAGGGCTGGCCGAGATACGAAATATCTGGTCTTCTTCGCGATCCGACATAGTTTATGTAGGTGTGGGCACTGTAGTGGGTACTCGAACGAAAAGATAATTTGAATTCAAAATAACTAAATAATAATAACATTAGCGAACGAAATAAACACGCGCGTCGGAAACAAACACGTGCGTTGGTACTGAGCGTTTGCCAAGACTGTCGGAGCTCGACTGTCCACTGTAGACTGTCGCAACACTCGGTCTCTCCGCCAGTCCTCGCTGCATCCCCTCCACCGACGATCGTGTCCAAGCGGTAGCGCTCGCTTGCGTTTCCGATCACATGATTATTCGTTTACGATTCAAATAGTTAGATGGCGCTGTCCGTTGTACTGTGGCGCCATCAATCCACGACACGGCCATCCCTGACTAGCACCCGTCCTCGGGTGTAGTACCTGGGGACAAAATATGCTCAGAGAGTAAAACAGCTCGGCTATCCTGCCAATACCTAACAACTAAGGTAGCTTGGCTATCCTGCCAAAACCTAACAACTAAGGTAACCCGGCTATCCTGCCAATACCCAATAACTAAGGTAGCTTGGCTATCCTGCCAAAACCTAACAACTAAGGTAACCCGGCTATCCTGCCAATACCTAATAACTAAGGTAGCTTGGCTATCCTGCCAATACCTAATAACTAAGGTAGCTTGGCTATCCTGCCAAAACCTAACAACTAAGGTAACCCGGCTATCCTGCCAATACCTAATAACTAAGGTAGCTTGGCTATCCTGCCAATACCTAATAACTAAGGTAGCTTGGCTATCCTGCCAAAACCTAACAACTAAGGTAACCCGGCTATCCTGCCAATACCTAATAACTAAGGTAGCTTGGCTATCCTGCCAATACCTAATAACTAAGGTAGCTTGGCTATCCTGCCAATACCTAATAACTAAGGTAGCTTGGCTATCCTGCCAATACCTAATAACTAAGGTAGCTTGGCTATCCTGCCAATACCTAATAACTAAGGTAGCACGTGTCTCATTTTTACTTTAATTTTTCTAGTTTTAATTTACAATGCCTTGTTATCAAGGTTTCATAAACAGTGCATCCCAAACACAACAAAAAAACTTGGAAAAGGTCCCACCAATAAGTAAACAAAAAAAATCCAAATAATTGTAACGAATCAGTTACTATTTACCAAAATAAATTTCATAAGCAATGCATACTCAACCCATGACATTTTTATAACAATCTGTGCACCAACACAGACAGGAACCGCACAAATGATTTCTTGTAGACCCATCGCCTCATGTATGCACAGGAGGTGCGGTCGATATCCGTCTTCTTAAGTGCTTACTACACGTGTGGTGCGGTCGAGTGTTTTTCCTAGCTCAATGGTCGAGACCCATCGCCGCCACTTGTGCTACCACACATGAGGTGGTCGGTTAACCAACGCAGTCCAGAATCGTACCAACAATTCTCATAAACATCTAGTGCAATATGTGTTACAACACATGAAGCACTCTGAGCACCAACACAGACCAGAATCGACCGATCAACAAGTTGAATCATAATAATCGTTACAAATCAGTTAAAATTTACAAAAAAATAAATCTCATACAATGTAGTGCATACTCAACTCATGAAACTTTTACTACAATCTGTGCACCAACACACAGGAATCGCACCAACGATTCCTTACAGACCCATCGCCACATGCGTAGCACACGTGAGGTGCAGTCAAAACCCATCGCCACATGTTACTCATGAGGTGCGGTAAAGACCCATCGCCACACGCGCTACTACACATGAGGTGCGGTCGAGAGAGACCCATCGCCACATGTGCTTACTGCACATGAGGTGCGGTCGATAGAGACCCATCGCCACATGTGCTTACTGCACATGAGGTGCGGTCGAGAGAGACCCATCGCCACATGTGCTTACTGCACATGAGGTGCGGTCGATAGAGACCCATCGCCACATGTGCTTACTGCACATGAGGTGCGGTCGAGAATTTAGAGTATGAGTAGACAAGCCATTCTTAATCAGAGGTGGTTTCACTACCACTGTCCTCAACTTTAACATCTAAATCTCAAGGAACTTGGTGATCGGGGATCCTCTTCACACGATCATGAGGATATTCGTAGGTTCGTTTAGAGTCAAGCGCCTTTAGTAGGTATCTATTACCGTCTAACACATCGATACTCTTAAATGGGCCTTTGAATTTATGATCGAATTTTGTCCGATTCCTTTTCTAATTTTCTAATAAAACAATTGTTAAAGCAAACTTAGAGGCTTGACCTTTACTTTGGTTAAATCGATTTTAAACGGAATTGGCCTTTCTCTCAATATTCTGTGTCACGTGCTTTATTAATTATCTCATCTAAATTAATATCAGTTACATCATCATCAGTTGTCACTTGATTATGCCAATAAGGGCGACGATTAACAGTAATACTAGGATCTGCAAGCGGAATTTGCAACTGTCCTGTTGTAACATGGGATCTAACAACACCACTAGAATATGAAGATGAATATTCTGACAAGAGATAAATTAACTGGGAACGAAACCAGCCGGAACGTCAGTATTCACTTTATCGAAATCAACTTGAAAATAAGAATCACTTTTGAGCTCATTTGAAACTTTACCTAATATATCAACCAAACCTGTCGTGATAAACGACACTAAACTACACTATCAGATGTCATACTAACGTTGAATCCCTGATCTAAAATCTTACGGCAATCGAAATATAATTTTTAAGACAACCATCCGGTACAACATGATATTAGATCTCTGAACGCAGATTGTAAATCGTAATCTCTAATAAAATGTGTAGGGTATTTTGCACACTACCATAACAGATCGCCGTTATGTTCATAGTATTATTTGCGTTTGTTTTTTGACGCAACACAATCTTTGATGAGAGAGCATTCGACGCCAGAATCATAATAAAATGGATATGACTCACCCAGTATTCATCAGTACACAGCTCAGATTGCTGACATAGCAAACTTAAACACATCGCTCGCTGCTCACCGCTGCTGCAGGCGCTGGCCCGGAACCGCCTGGACCGGCCGCCATGCTAGCGCCTCCTTCATTGCTTCGTGAACATCTCGAAGCAAGATGTTCAGTGTTGCCGCATCGAAAACAGATGCTGTCCGAACGCTGCTTCGATCCCGAAGAACCTGACGCCATATTGGTAGCATAGGATCCCTTGCCTTTCACCTCACTTCTTGATTGGCAGTCCGACGCTCGGTGACCTGTCGGACCCTTGATGGCTTCTATCAGGAACATATTCTGATTTTGAGCCGCCAGCAGTGTACGAAGTAAATTCTCGTCACACCGTGACGTCATCGCTCCATTCTCCACATTTTCTTCAGCTCGAGTGTATCCCAATTCTGATGTCGCATCAGGGCTGGCCGAGATACGAAATATCTGGTCTTCTTCGCGATCCGACATAGTTTATGTAGGTGTGGGCACTGTAGTGGGTACTCGAACGAAAAGATAATTTGAATTCAAAATAACTAAATAATAATAACATTAGCGAACGAAATAAACACGCGCGTCGGAAACAAACACGTGCGTTGGTACTGAGCGTTTGCCAAGACTGTCGGAGCTCGACTGTCCACTGTAGACTGTCGCAACACTCGGTCTCTCCGCCAGTCCTCGCTGCATCCCCTCCACCGACGATCGTGTCCAAGCGGTAGCGCTCGCTTGCGTTTCCGATCACATGATTATTCGTTTACGATTCAAATAGTTAGATGGCGCTGTCCGTTGTACTGTGGCGCCATCAATCCACGACATATATATACAGGGTTACTGGTAATTCGACGTATATCCGTCAGGGGCTGATAAGGGGGCCAAAATGCAACAAATTGAACCCCCCATATGTATGGCCGAAATTCAATAGTTTTCGAGATATTAGAATTTTAAGGGTTTTTCGATATTTACTCAAAATTTGACATTTCATTCCAAATAAAAAAAAACTACATATTTGAATGGGTACCATTAAAAATGATGTTGTAGCTGGCACTTCAATTAAGCTATGGACATATTTAAAACTACTTAATTTAACAAAATAATGAAAATAATGAGCGATATAAGAATAATATCTTACCAATATTTTCATTTTACGTTTCAAAAATGTTGTCTCGTCACAAAAAGTTCTATGACATTAATCGTACAAATAACTAAAACAACTTGCTTATTCTGTAAGCTTTCCAGAAAGCTATAAAAGTCAATTTTAAAATACATAATTCGTGCCAAGGCATGTGTTTGAACCGGCACGGGGAGAGAAATTATCTGTGTTTTTAGTTTATGATCCTCGCTAAAACAACCGATTTTCATGGCGAAATTCTTCGCGATGGGGCGGGGTGTGAGGGCGGGGTGTGCGGGCGGGGGAGTACACGGCGTCTGCTGCGCTCGCTACAGGATAAGCAAGTTGTTTTAGTTATTTGTACGATTAATGTCATAGAAATTTTTGTGACGAGACAACATTTTTGAAGCGTAAAATGAAAATATTGGTAAGATATTATTCTTATATCGCTCATTATTTTCATTATTTTGTTAAATTAAATAGTTTTAATGATGTCCATAGCTTAATTGAAGTGCCAGCTACAACATCATTTTTAATGGTACCCATTCAAATATGTAGTTTTTATTTTATTTGGAATTAAATGTCAAATTTTGGGTAAATATCGAAAAACCCTTAAAATTCTAATATCTCGAAAACTATTGAATTTCGGCCATACATATGGGGGGTTCAATTTGTTGCATTTTGACCCCCTTTTCAGCCCCTGCCGGATATACGTCGAATTACCAGTAACCCTGTATATATATATACAATAATAAACATGAAACAAGAACAAGGAAACCTTATGTACTTAATGATGATGTTTAAGGAGAGAGGAAATGATTTTTAACCAGAATTTTAAAAGTGGACAAAGATTGAGCACGCCTTATCGACACGGGCAAGGCATTCCATAATCGCACTGCTTCAACTGTAAAAGACTTGTCATAAAAATTGGTGGAATGCGTCGGCATCTCTAGTCTTAAGTTTTCCAATGACCTGAGATATCTATTATGTGTGTCATGAAGGAACTTGAAACATTCATTAAGATAAGACAGGGGGTACTATATGAAAGTGAAACCAGCATTAAAACAAGCAAACAAGCTCAGTTGTAGGGTTATAATGAATAAATAAACTCAACGTCAACCAAAACAACATTATAAAAAAAAAATCTAAAGTGACATCTTTTTGACCATCACGTAAAAAGTAAAAGTTGAAATTAAAAGGGTGACAAGTGATAAGACGTCTTATTTCCCCAAAATATTCGTGGGTAATTTTTTTGACAAGGGCAACACTTCAAGCGTATTGTCATCACGCTTTCAAAATTAACCAAGTTCCAAATTATTTTTTCGCGTGGTATTTAAATTCTGCTGCAAAATATTTTAGGTACTTAAACAAAGTTAAGCTAAAATATAATAACCATTTGCTCTACAACTTCAATACAAATGTGAGTGGGTATTGCTTTAATACTTTTATATATATTATTTATTCGGGCCTCGTTCCTCACGTAATAAAATACAACGTTAGATCTTACACACACAACAGACTTATGCGAATTAATGTTATTATTACTTAAATACCTGTTTGTAATACCTGTACCCACTACTGAAAAATACTACATGAGGGAACTTCAAATTATGTAAAACTATAATTAATCTATTCATAATCTGATGTTTATATTAGGTCTTTACCTATGAAATTACCGTTTAGTATACAGAAAGTTAAAGTCATTTTTATATAAATATTTTGTATTTCGGTCGGACTACGGTGGATGACGAAAACTTCTAACCCTAGCTCTTGTAGCTTAGAAACCGTCTGTCGTTTGTGTTGTTTTTCATCGCAAGTGACATGTGGTTCAAAGTCCCTTCGTGTCTGTGTCTTTTAAGCAACGCAAGGCATACCTCAACGCGTTCGTCTCGCTGGCGATCGTTCAGTTCGTGCGGCACCCACTTATCAAGTTTTTTTACCTTCCCAATTTGACGCAAATGGACCAATATTGTTTTGATGCTAACGTTGAAAGCTGCTGGTAACTCTGCCGTAGATTGAGTATCGTCAGCTTCCACTATCGCCTTTTATTCGTCGTTGTTGACTTTAGTTTTCGGGCGACCACGGGGTTCATTTTTTAGATCAACATTTCCATGTCGGAAGCGTTCAAACCAATAAAGAGTCGTGCGTTCGTTTGTAGTGTTCATTCCGTACACGTAATTAATGTTGCGAGCCGTTTGTGCGGCATTGCTACCGCGACGGAACGCGTATTCCATAATTACTCGTATTATTATCGTGTCCAGATTGATGAAAAAGATACAAATGTAGTGAAAACAAAACACTAATCAAAGAACAAATGACTGAATTTGATAATAGAATTCCCTATTTTTGAAATAACATTCATTTGAACTTCGATCAATAATAGTACTATTATTATTGATCGAAGCATTTGAACTTAGAATTTATTGCCAGCCATACATAAATTCCGTTTCAAATGGCCAGTATTGTAAAACGGCAACTTCATAGGTAAAGACCTATGATGATTAGTTTATTAATAAGATAACTGCCATATATTTTCAGAGAAATAAGTGTTCATTTAAGCAAGGTAGAAGTTTAGATGAAGTTTATAAAACTAATTTTTTTGTGCAAAAAATCAGACGGGACAAGCAAAACACAAAAAAAAAACAAGCATGGGGCAACATTGAAAAGGAATTCAATGCTACACTCCAAACAATGATGACTGATGAGTGATGACACAAACAATAGCTCTATAGCAAGAGCTATAGAGCTATATTGTTTGTGTCATTACTCATCAGTAGTACGATAACATAATCCACTCAACATCGGGCGGTTAAGAAACCGCCGGATGTTGAGCGGTTAAAGTTATCGTTATTTGTGACGTCATTTTAACTATTGATAAAATGGTGCAACCCGTATTTCGCTTAACCGGAGATTTGACGGCTGTCAAGGCATTGGTTATCGTTAAAATTACTTCGTACAACTCACTCTAAGTCCAAATAAATACGGTTCATTCATGAATCATTACACCAGCCTAATTATATAAACATACGTACCTATATCATGGGTACATTACTGATAATATTTTAACTTGGACCACGTTCTGGACGCAACAGCCCCCGGAGTCTATAAATCAGGCTGCAAACGTAACTGGAGCCTATGCTGCTAATTTACGAGTAAAACGAGGATTACAACATTCTGTATTTTTGTATTAAAATATGAGTTTTATTAGTTCTAATGGGAATTTTGTTTGGTATTTGAACGATTAACATGAGAAAGAATTACCTGGTAGTCTTTAAGGTAAGAGTGACATGTTCATATTTTGCGTTCCATAGAAACGCATATTAAATACGTCCTGTGTGACATTGCTTCTGTTAAGCTGTGTACGCGCGAGCGAACTCGAACATGGTGAACACGAACATCGAATACTTTGTTCGCATATGCGTAAGTACCACTAACAAACAAAGAAAACAATATGTTCGTCAAAAACGTTCGTGGCGATCCAATTTTGCTTTCACTGTTTTGTTCGTTCGTGTGTACACGCCTTTAGGACGTCTCATGTGCACGAGCCGTGCATTTACTATGAACCTCCATAACTACGCAACATTTGTCCGTGCTGCTGCCAAGAGCACATTGTGTTCGTCGTGGGATCCGAAGAAATGGATCGCTGTGCGCACGATTTGAATGGCTCGTTGTGTGCGCGAGTGAGGCATACTTCGTGCGCGGCAGCACATCCTTACTAGGCAAATTTGTTTCAACGTGTGTTACGTTTCACTTATTTATGTGTACTAAGGACCTCCAATACGGAAGGTCCGTAGGCAGCCGTACAGCAATAGTTAATTTTTATTTTTATAAAAAATAGGAAACAATTAACAATTTTAATTAGGTATTCATAATTATTAACATTAATTCAGTAAATAATAACACCCATTTACATTGAGATCAGTACATAATAATTATCTGGTATGGTTAAACATATTAACATTATGTATGATATTGGTCAAACACAACAAATTTTTAATACGCGGCCAATTATTAATTTAACAAAGAGAACCAAGTTTATTTTGAAACGTGTAGCATCCACAATGCTCTAACACGCAAAAGGGTCATTAGTAATATTCATTAATATAATGAGGTATCATTAATGAGAAAACCTAACGTTCTGATAATGATTTAGCACCAATTTGCTGCAAAACATGGTACGGTTGAATCTGAAAATGAAAACTAGGTATAAACGTGAACAGCGCACTGCAGCTATGAATTCCTTGACAATACATCGAGATTGATATATTACGAGTATATGTCACACTGACAGACAGAAGACGAGCTACTTTAATATTTTCATGTGTAATAAATGGTAAATAATATGGATTCTAATGTCTTCCACGACTTCTAGGAAAATCATTCCTATAAGTATTTCTGCAATTATTTTGTACCTTTGATAGTGCTTCAACCTGTTTTGTCAGCTCTGCGACCATACCTTCTAATGCGCTAACGGCTGCGGGGACAGGTATACTCGGGGCTGGAGCTGACGTGCTGGCCACGTAGGGTGCTGGCTGCGCGATATCATTGACCCGGTCGGCAAGTTCCGCCAACTCCACCAAGTGCATCTTCGGCTGTGAAGCAACTATAGACTGCACGTTAGTTAGTAATCTACTAGCCCAAATGGTTCGAATGAAATCGTCGGGTACTTCTATTTCTGCTAAGCCTCGTAGGTACCTTAAAAACTGTAAAGGTTTTCGGTCGCCTAATTCCTCATGTTGTATTAATTGTAAAGTTTTCTTCTCGCGAGAAAACGATATACGTTTAATTAACTCGCTCTTTAATTTGTCATACCTCCCTGTGGCAGGGGGCCTAATCAGAATATCCTACCCTATTTTCACATGTTCCATATCTAATTGAGCAGCTCTGTAATGAAACCTAGTAAGGTCGCTAGTAATATTCGCCAAAACGAATTGGCTTTCCATTTGAGCGAACCACGTCTCTGGTTCCTCTGGCCAAAAGGAAGGTACTCGTACACCCGCTTCCGCTTATGCTCGGACCATCGCCTGACAAAGTATTAGTTTTACTTTTATACTTGTTTTACCAATTAACAATTTTGTTTTTATTTGTTTTGCATAATCAACCTATAATGCTCCCACTGCTGGGACACAGACCTCCTCTCTGTGCGAGAAAGTGGGCTGTAATCTACCACGAGGGACCAGCGCGAGTTGGTAGCTGTCACATGTCTTCAAGGATGTGTTCAAGGACGTGCCGGTTAACTCATGATGTTTTCCGTTACCGTTTTGAGAGCAGTGGTGATGAAATGTTTTTTTTTTTTTTTTTATAATATGGGACAACATCCACACAAGGTCTTCAGGTCCCGAACTAGGCAGAGCCTGTACTACGGTAACCTGATGACTGATATACATACTTATATAGATATACACACCCAGACACAGGTCAAACAGACATGTTCATGCACACAAATGTTTGACTTGTCCGGGGATCGAACCCGGAAGCAGCGGCTCAGAAGGCAGGGTCGCTACCAACTGCGCCAACCGGTCAGTCATTTAAACAAAGTAAAGCGCCTGCGTAGGGTATTTTTTGATGTGGTAACGTCTTATAAATCGATGAATACCGGCTGCATGCACGAAAAAGTGTAACGTTCCGTCTGAGCCTGAGCGTACACGCGAGAGCGCGAAACAAGCGATAGAGAGGCACGATCAGCCCTTTCCCTTTCGCTTTCGTTAGCGTTAGCTTGTGTCACATTTATCTCTCTTCTCGCGCGACGTCAGAGCTAGTATTCCGAATAGTAGGCATTGCTACTGGAACGCCGCGTTATCACGTAAAACTATCGTCCGTAAACCAACTTTACAGACAACCAATTTTTAATTGTTTTTAATGAATAACTTACTACCGCGCACATGGCCATCCGCGCCTTTTATTACGAAATTTTATTTATTGTTTACAGGTTTTAATTGTTCTTTTTGATACGGTTATTGTGCTCCTACATCGGACACTTAACAGCTAAAGCTTACATTTATATAACTTAAGTCTACGTGAGTCCACCTTATTTTTTTTAAATATTAATACACATGCTGTGACTCGGTAAAAATAGGTTTTATAGATATCTTTTGAAACAAAATGTTGATCTTTTCAATTTAGTATTAGACTACTTACCACCGTGCAAAAGTAAATTTATTGGGTATAAGCTGTACGGGAAAGATTCAATTATACAAGTAGCTTCTTACACAAAACAAAGTTTATTGTAATACAAAGATAATTGAGGTACAACACATCAATTGTGGCGAGCCACTAACGAAAACCTTCTCACACACTTAGGTTTTCACTCCGACAAAACTAGGTGTCTGTTCCTAGTTGTATCGGGGCACCCACCTGCAATGAGACTTAAACAATAACTCAAAGTCGCTTTAGTAAGTCCGTGAGATGAACTGCTTTATAACTTCTAGCTCAATCGAATAAGTATCGACCTATTATGGTTGCGCTCATATAGGGAAAATATCGCTTATGTAAAGCTACCCGAGACACAATGGTTTATAACAACTGGTCTTACTACCTAGTTCTTACAAACGCTCTTAGGTTAAATTATGACAATTCAGTAGAAACTCAGTGTTCTCTCAGTATATTTCCTTTCAATAGACGGAATCAAGACCCTTGGCGTCAAACACAGGATAATGTCTGTGGTCACACGCATAAACGTAGCCTACGGGTAAAGACGATGACGCTATTGTTACCTGGAGTGGCGAGCATCCCTCATTCGTAAATGAGGGAAGCTCGCCACTTACCTACCACAATTTATATTTTAATTTATTTATATATTACCACAATGCATAAAAAAATATATATATTTTATTATGTTACTACTAACTTATTCTTTTACGGGTTTATTTATGTTAATTTATAATGGCTGCCTGGGTTCAAACCCGCGATCTATGACTCGTAAGTCGGGGCCGGTACCACTAGGCACCACTTTTCTATATTTGTTTACGTGTGTGTATTTTAATCCGATTGACCTGAAACCTTTTGATCATTGACCTGTGTATCTATTTATATTTTATTTTAATTGGAATTACTATCATGTTCGTAATTGCTTTATCCTTCCAAACGTTTAAAATAAACTTCGGTGCCACCATCGAGTACAAAGCCCAAACAGCGGCCAAGAAACTGGGCATCCTAAATAGAATGAAGCGATACTTTACGCCTGGACAGCTTTTGACCTTTTACAAGTCCGATCCTGCGTAGAGTATTGCAGCCACCTTTGGGATGGCTCAGCAAAGTACGAACTTGCCGCGCTTGACTCGGTGGAACGCAGAGCTAAGAGGCTCATTGGCGACGTAAAACTGGTGGATGCCAAGCTTCACAGCTTGGCTCATCGCCGCAAGGTCACCTGCTTGTCGGTGTTCTACAGATTGTACTTCGGTGAGTGTTCCCAAGAACTCCGCGAGCTCATACCAGCGGCCCCTTTCTTCCATCGGTCATCTAGACGCACTGCAACTTATCATTCTTACCTATTTGCTATTCCACCAAGTCGCACTAAGCTTTACTAAATTTCTTTTGTTATTCGCACAGCATAAGAGTGGAACTCACTACCTGCGTCTGTGTTTCCGAACGCTTACAATCCTAATCTCTACAAAGTGATAGTGAACAGGCTTCTTCTGGGTAAGCTTACTCCATCATCGACTCTGTCTCCGTCATACCCGTCACCCTACCCCGTCCGTGACCCTAGTCTAGGTCAGTCCTAGACTAGGGTCAAGAGCAAACCCATCTTTAATAAAAAATAAAAATAAACTATACAAGTCTAAGCAAACCTCTTTTTTTATGAGCTGAATTTATTCTGAATTAAAATAAAATGTACATAAATAACCATTTATACTTACCTAATTAATAAATATAATAACAATATAATATCCTAACTACTAAAACTATTAACAAACTAAAATACAGCATCGAAAAGATCCTCCTAAAAAACCAAAGTTGTCTATAATAGACTAAATAGGTAGGTAAATGCTCTTCTTTAACGACAATGAAACAAAAGTTACCCGACCAAAAATTATTTCACCGGCTCCCAATGTTCAAAGAAGAAGTGTAGCTATAAACTCCGCTTACACGTCTCTGTCTATTACGGTACATAACAGTACATTGGAATCACCTTTTTCCAGAACCGGAACAAGTCCTTACGATCATAGTAACTCCTCTTTACACCTTAAAAGACTTCCCACACAAACAAAAACCAAACAACTCAATGTTCAGAACCGCTCCAGGGCTTTTACGCGAAAATATAAAAATACACGCGGAAGGATGTTCAAACTATAGAGATAAATAAGTTAGTCGTAAGTTTACGAGGGTAGGAACAGCGAACAGACCCACAGAGTAAACAAGATGGCGCGCAAACGGCATTACAGAGTCCGCCACTAAACGGATAAGTGCAATTCTATGCTTGCCCACGCGACGGCCATGGTAAGCGCCGCTAGTGATGTGCCCGTGAATAATTAGGTGGTATTACTAATTGCGTTTCTGGTTGTCTATAAACGATAAAAGCGAAATTAACAATAATAAGGTGAGTCCGTCGGACATATTATTTCTGGTTGTTCTCTTCTGGTTAACGGCGAGTACTTGCACAGCCAGGATTATTCACCAGCAACTTGCTTTGAAATATAAACTTGTAGATTCCGAGGTACCGTATTACAAGTATGTGCCCGACCCAGTTCTCGAAAATGGCCACTTCAGGTTGAATAAGCCTGATATAGTGGTGATAGATCGATTAGCGCGCCGCACAATGATTATCGATGTTACCATTCCACATGACGAGAACCCCGTGAAGGTTGAGAAAGAGAAACGGATTAAATATCTCGACTTAGCACACGGGGTTGTTGACATGTGGAATATTAGCTCGGCTGTCATTGTGGCGATAGTAGTATAGGGCAATGACCTGATGTTCGAAAGCCTCGATCAACATCTCTCGAGGCTCTCGTTAAGCGGTAGGATCAAGGGTCTGATTCCGAAGGCAGTACTCCTCGATAAGGCTCGCATCGTGAGGAGGTTGCTGTCTCTAGAGCCCTAACCACCGGTAGCTTGGACCCTGCTCCCGATACCGGCGGACCGCATTTTTTTAAATATTTTTAACGTTTTTTTTTATAATAAAATATATAATAACATATTTTAAAATTATATAGAAAGTATGAAAAAAAAATAAAACAAAATAATAAAAAAAAAATAGTAAAAACGTTTTTTTTTTTTTTTTTGTAATGTTTATTTAGTCAATTGCAGTAGGTGTGGTGATTGAATACCCACCTACATGTATACCACTTTAAGTATATATAACCTGTAAGAATACAAAAAAAGTTATTTAAAAGTAAAACTAGGTACCTACATATAACGCAGGTATAAGATTAATACTGACAGTTCTTATTTGTAATTTAAATTTAAAATACAGTTCAAAATAATCACAGTGTCTAGTAAACATTAATCGATTCAGTACCCACACTAATATTGAATGATCTACATCACTAGCCCGACCGTCCTCGGGGATTTGCTTGAGCAAACTAAAAACGAGGCCACTCGGAACTTCCATCATGTTCCGAAATGCGTTTGAAATTGGAATAAGAATGTTCTGAAATTGGATTTCTGACGCTCACTTTGACAATACTAGGTATCTCTTGTAAGAATATTGCGAGTACATTCGAATAGTACTCGATATTTATTGGTTTTGAAGGATAAGCCTACAGATACGGATATACAGATTAAAAAAGTTCCGATACTCGTACTCGGATCGTAGAACTCTACGCAATACAATATGAAAAGTCTGGACCGTAGTTTGTAACGTGAATAACTGAAAAATGCAGTAGCCATTGCACAGGCTGTACATTCGATCTGATAACTTTTTAACAGTAAAAGCGCTATGTAAGTCTTGAAAACCTACTTTATATGAAATGTTTTTGGTGGTATTTCATTTATTTTTGTAGGGTGCTCTATTTATTTTTATTTTCGCAGTGATATTACAGATACATATTAAAATCATACCCCTTACTTCCAGCATAGTCGGGGAAAAAAGGTATTTCTTGCACGCAAGCAGTTACTTTCTTCATAGGCAATGAAAAGAGTTTCTTCTTCGTTGTTTATGTATATGCTAATCTAGCTTTCATAACAAATGGAAGTAGGTACTGTTAGTTTCGGAGCATGAGAAACCTTTCTAATACTAAAATTAACTACTCAGGATTTTTACTGAGGATAAAAATTAAAATACGTACTGCCGATTTGGAGGCGAGTTTAATTCTGAATTAATGTAATGCGTACATAGCTCATCCGGTGGGCACAGACCGCTGAGCTTTCAAATATCTAGTTGCTAGAATGGAGCCATTTAATACGTACTTAGATTAATCTAAAGCAGACGGGTGAGGTGTATCTGTAACTCCTTCGACCCTAAGAGCGAAATTGTCGGAAGGTTCGATTTGAGAGTATTTCCGACAATTTGGACAAAACAATAAAAATTTAGATTTAAGGCGATTTTAGCCAGGCTATATAAATCAAAAATGTAAGAAAACTGAAAATTACTAAAGCCAAAGTGACGTAGACACCTTTTTTTTTTTAAGGTGGAAAATCCTCAAATAACTTCTCCCGCTCTGGGCAGAGTGGGAGGGCGTGTCAGACTCTTACTGACTAAAACCCACCCATGTTCCTTCAGTTGCCTGTGCCAGGGGCCACGGTATCCCTCTCGGACTTTCCCGCAACCCTAGCAGGCATCGGCCCTAGCGGACCCCGTCATTGGTGCTGACATTTCTTTGAGGCGCGCGTGGAACACAACGCACCGTCGACCCGGGCCTGGTCCTTATCGAACGGCGAGCTGCCCACTGCTCGCCGTTAGCAAGCCCACGCCTACGGTGGCCGAGAATCGGCCTGCGATTCCCGACGCCCAGGGCGTCTCCTGCGGCGGCTAGGGGCGTGAGGGCGCGAATTTTGCCACTCCCTCACGCGAACCGCCTCCTCCTTCGCGAACATTACTGCTTCGCAGAAGGAGGTGACGGCTTCTCAAGCCCTTTCGCTCCGTACCATGGCCTGGACCAGGGCCGGACGCGAGAGATCGCCACCGCCAATCGCCTCCACGAGGTCACGGCCGTGCTCCGCCCAAGCCGGGCAGACCTCCACCTTATGCTCCACCGTGTCCTCCGGGCGATCCACACAATGTATACATACTTATTATTTGCACCAACAACAGCCCCATTTTATGTCCAGGAAAATCTCTGTCCATTCCAAGGTTGCCTGGAAGAGATCGCAGAAAGCGATAAGGCCGCCCATTGTATATTAAGTAGTGTTCAGTTTAATTTTTGTTGTTATGTTTTTGTGGTGTACAATAAAGAATATATAAATAAATAAATGGTAACACGCGGGCGTTTCCTCCCGCCTTATCCGGAACAGGAACCTCCCGAAACAACCGTGTCCGGTGAGGACCTGTGTCAGGCGGAAGGTGAGGACGCCGTGGCGCCTCTCTAGCCACTCCTCAAAGAGGGGACTTATCGCCGCAATTGTGGCGTGCCCAACTCCTCCGACCCTAAGAGCGAAAGTATCGGGAGGTTCGATTTGAAAGTCTTTCCGACAATTTTGCCAAAACAATAAACATTTAGGCGATTTTAGCCAGGCTATATAAGTCAAAAATGTAAGAAAACTGAAAATTACTAAAGCTAAAGTGACGTATCCTAAAATTTCACTGAAGTTAAAGTCTTTCTTTTCACTTAAAACACTTTCAATCACTTCACTATGCTTTAACGAAAAGGCCATATATTTCACTTCATCTAAACTTATTCCTTTCATATCAACTAGGTACACTTGATTTGGAGAGGGTTCGGAGGGTGGAGGATTCTCGTGCAACTGGGGTAATGCGACAATGGGAATCTTCTCCACAACTTCCAACTCCACGAAAATACGATGGTGAAGGTGCATTCAATAGATTTGCAGGTCACAAGGGTCGTCAATTGTCACCAGGTAAGTGCCAAATACAAGTTGTTTGCTGATCTCTTAACCGCATTGCTTAGTCAGTGTTGTTCTCAATCTACTATAAAGGAGCCAGCTAGCATCGTTGACTTGTTGGACCCTGACCTTCTCGATTTGGATTTCATGTTGTTTACAGGGAGTATGGTCATCTTCAAATTTCCTCAACTGTTCTACACAGGTAAGTTCATAGTATAACGCTTGATTATCCTCAGAGCATAAAAACTGATCGCCAGCGGAGAGTGGTGGACATGGTTTTATTAGCGGTAAGTATTTCGTTCCTTTCGCCAAAAGGTAAGGATATTTGGGAATAATAGCTAAGGTTTTATTTTCAGATTCATGGAAGACTGGTAAGGAATATATATAATATCTTAAAATAGTTATATGGTGAGTTATCCGTAAGTGGAATTTCCATTATAAATGATATCTAATTATCTTTAATAAATGATTTTACACAAATGGTCTCCTCTATTTTCAATAAATTGGTGTCTAGTGGAGGATACACTAAGTTTCCAGAGTTAGAAATCAATTCTAAATGATACAATAGTTCTGTAGAATTTACAATTGATTGGTGTAGTATCGATAATTTTCTTAACGCTAATGCTGTTCCGATTTCACTTAGCCTAGCAAAGATAGTACGAAAACTACACATGAATACAGAAAATAATCCCGTAAAAAAAACTTAAGGAAATCCAATTGTTTTGCTTAGCCGATAAATCTTTCAGAAGCAGTTCAATCTTTGTTAGGCGATTGTGAAAATTTACTGTGTTCAGAAGGCCATTCTCGTAATTAAAAACGTTCAAAATTGAGTCGCAATCTCATTTCAGCGACAATCAAATGTCAAAAATGTAGGCAAACGCCGTATTTTTTGACAGATTGAGCCTGAGATTAGAATGTGAATGTTCTTAAAAATACGGGAATTGCCCCTCTGATTTATTGTTTCAGTTACATTAATGAAACTGTCAAACATCTTGGAGTATATTGTTAATTTTTTTAAAGTAATTATTTGATTATGATTTAATTTAGAAATTAAATAAGTTCGTCGTTCTAACGGCGTCATCGTGATTTAGGTTACCAGTTATTAACTTTATAATAGAACCCAATGCAATTTTATTTTATTTCATATATAACTACTGGGCACTTATGAAATGGCAGAAGCTAGGTGCACGGTTCCAATTGGTAGTTTCCTATGGAAATCTAGTCTACAAGGCCTACAACTTTCTCACAATGACAAAATATAAAAGAATCTGTATATATGATAAATAAAATAATAAAAATAGAAACCTGTTTAAAACAAATGACTTAATTGCCATTACAAGTGTAATGCATTTGAATTAATAGCCTGTCCACAAAAACCACTAATAAAGAGTTGAAATTACAATTTTAGGTACACTCGCATCTACCAGGGTTGCGGGAAAGTCCGAAAGGGTTACCGTGGCCCCTGGCACAGGCAACTGAAGGAACACGGGTGGGTTTTAGTCAGTAAGAGTCTGACACGCCGTCCCACTCTGCCCAGAGCGGGAGAAGTTATTTGATGACTTCTCACCCTCAAAAAAAAAGGCGGCTTCAGAATCATGTGCTGAATTCATGGTTATAGTCTTCGTGTCGATGTCCTTGCCACCTGTAGGTATATCATGGTATATTGAACTTTACAGAGCCCTAGAAATACCAAAATATACCAACCAGCCAACAGAGAAACGTAAAAGCGAAAGTATAATGATATTTTTTATTTTTTTTTACCTATTAATACTATACATATATTAGATATGTCGAAGTCACTAGTCAACTCATGAGTAATTTTACATACACATAATTAACAGTAGTGAAACAAGAATAATAATAATTATTATTATTATGTGTTAGTACTATCAATAATGGGGGAATCTCCTTATAAGTTACATTATTATGATATCACAAAAAATATCAAACTATTAAAATTAAGATTTAATAACCTAAACTAACTTGAACTATTAACAAATTAAAATATGGCGTCGAAAAATTCCACCGTATCGCTGTCGATTGGTATTGTGCCCAAGAGACTGGCGGCATTGCGACGTTGTATGGCAATGGTAAGCATCTGGCCAATATAAAGGCCAGCGGTTATTGATACATGAATGAAAGAACACTATGAGAGAACAGAAGATGAGATCGCTAAGAACAGACTTTGCTGAGTTGATTCTTGTTGTTTTCGTAAATATATTTGATTCCACTTCCGACGTTTGGCCCCCAAACTGGAACGGACTGGGGCCGCCCTCAAGCGGCTCCTGCTCAAGCTGAGGGGTCCAAACGCCTCCTGCCGGAGGCTTTGCGCGGGGGTCGTGCGGTCCATGGCTACATATGGGGCCCCGGTGTGGGCGCGTTCACTGCGGCGGAGAGCCGCCCACTATCTGAACGCGCCCCAAAAGGTGGTAGCCGTAAGGCTGATCCGGGGCTACCGCACGATCTCGGGCGAGGCGGCAAGCCTCCTTGCCGGACTGCCGCCGTGGGATCTGGAGGCGATAGTCCTCGCGCGTCTGTATGAGTGGCGCGCGGAGGCACTACGCTGGGGGGAAACCCCACTTCCGCGGCGAATCGCGTCGGAGCGGACGGACCTCCGGCGCGATCTCATGGCGGCATGGAAAGAGCGACTGTCGCAACCCAGCGCAGGGCACGCCACGATAGCGGCGGTAAGACCCCTCTTTGAGGAGTGGCTAGAGAGGCGTCACGGCGTCCTCACCTACCGCCTGACGCAGGTCCTCACCGGACACGGATGTTTCGGGAGGTTCCTGCACATCATCAGGCGGAAGGAAACGCCCGGGTGTCACCACTGCGATGATCGCCCCGAGGACACGGTGGAGCATACGGTGGGGGCCTGCCCTGCATGGGCGGAGCACCGCCGTGTCCTCGTAGAGGCGATCGTCAGCGGCGGCGACCTCTCACGCCCGGCCCTGGTTCAAGCCATGGTCCGGGGTGAAGGGGGGTGGGAGGCAGTCACCTCCTTCTGCGAAGCAGTCATGCTAGCGAAGGAGGTGGCGGGACGGGAGAGGGAGAGAGTCTCCCGTCCAAGCCGCCGCGGTGGACGCTCCGGGCGTCGGGAGCCGCGTGACGACTCCCGGCCACCGTAGGCGCGGGCCTGCGGGCGGTGAGTATTGGGTAGCTCACCGTCCGATCAGGACCAGGCCCGTGCTGGTCGGCGCGTACGTGTTCCACGCGCGCCTCAAAGAGATGTCAGCATCGAAGTGGGGGCCCACTAGGGCCCAAGCCTGCCGCGAAAGCGGGATCATCCGAAAGGGGTACCGCTGACCCGGAACATAAAGGGCCAAGGAAGGAACACGGGTGGGTTTTAGTCAGAGTCTGACACTCCCTTCCGCTCCACCCAGAGCGGGAGGGGTCATTTGATAATTTCCCAAACTCAAAAAAAAAAAAAAAGTATATTTGATTACTAGTTCATCTATTTATTTATAAGTATAAAAAATATGTATTATTAAGTACCTATGTCGAGACAGTTTGTACTCCCCGTCACTTATCCCTAAAGGTTCATTAGAAAACCAGCGTCAGACAGCATCTCTCTGGCACCAATGCTGAAATTAACCTTTTTGGCGCAGCCATGAGGCACACACTATTCTTGTTAAAACATTATTTTTATTTTGTTTTTTGTATTTTGTGTGTCACGAACTGTGTCCAAATAAACGTTATCCTTTCTTTCTTTCTTTCAAAGAACGAACGGAACTGAAAGGTGTTTGTTCCGTTCAGAGAGCCGTTTTGAGGCTTCTGTGACATGTTTTGTTTTTAAAGAGAAAACAGTTGGCTTTCAGAGTAAGTGCTGAGGTGAAATGTTTTAACTTTTAAATGATAGCGTAGGACGAAAAGGCCGACAACAATAGAATAGTGTTTATTTGTATGAAAACAGTTTTTTTTAATTACGAAAATTTTTGCATTCGTAAAAGGAGCACTTGACTTCGCACTAACTAACAAAATCTACTAGTAGTGATCATTTTTCAAGCCTGTAAGATAAACTTAATCAGCCTACAATTTCTCACTGCTGGGACACAAGCCTCCTTTTCTATAAAAGTAGTTACTTCGATTACTTTGCTCAGTTCTATGATTACTCCCAATCTGTTCTGTGCTCCCACCTCATCTAGTTTTAAAAAAATATGATTGAAGTGTAAAAGTGTTTGTACAAACCTACTTACAGAAATAAAATCATTTATCATTTATTCACATTTTCGGTCACCAGAAGGGCAATTCCCGTAATTAAAAACGTTCAAAATCTAGTCGCAATCTCATCTCAGCGACAGTCAAAAACTTGTCAAATATGTAGGGAAATTAGATGTATTTTTGACATATTGACACTGAGATTAGACTATGAACGTTCTTAAAATTACGAGAATTACCCCTCTGATCTTCAGCTCAAAGGCCATCATCGTCTGCCTAACCTTTTCTGTACTATGTTGGGGACGTCTTGTAGTCTTACCAAATGCACCTGAATACATGGAGCGACTACCTAGGTAATCGCTCCAACAACCCAGTTACGGGGTAACACGATACCTCTTGGTAAGACTTCAAAAGGACCCAGAGCTTAAGTCCACAAATAAACTCAAGCCCACATACTTGGCTTAAACAAAATGGCGTTTTAATGACGATTATAACACCCGTAATAACGTTAACACGTACTTTTCCCACGTCGTTAAACTAAAAGCCTACTTCTTTTCTATTTGGGGAGAGACGGGGGCGTAAAAACTAACAAAATGTACCACTCGCCCTAAAGTGGTTACGTGTATGAATCATAAAAATTTCAAATATCGGTTGGGGTATATTTTTTTAGAACAGTTATAGTTTTTATGCTATAGTTATAGATTTGGAATAAAAATTGAGTTTTAGGCCAAACAAGTACATAACTGGCGAATTGTGGGTGTACTAAAGGCAAACTTAGGCCTAACCCTGCAGATATTACAGGTATGATGTTAAGTTATAAACTTAAAAGATTTTTGTAGACTGTGAACACTCTTTACTTTAAATTAAAAGCAGCAGCCATCTCTTATAATCTTTATGCAACCAAACCTCGAGCAAGACGAAAATGGCGATATAGGTAATTTATTATATTATTATCCAACTAAAACACCAGATTCACAGACAAAATGTATTTAATTTTCAAAATAAAATGTGGTAGTGATACTATATGACTATAACCGCATAATCTCCATTACACGTAAAATAATATCGGTAACCACAATGAAATATCAGAGGCACCATATTGTTATGACAAAATTGTTAGGCACTCACTAAGTAAATATGAATTGATTTGATTCAAAGACATAAAGTACAAGAAAAAATACCACATATAAGAAGAAACATACCACCATAAAGGAAAAACAGCACCCGTCACCACCTATTTTCGTGCAGCCCCAGGAGCACCTGCCACCCGGAGTTGACCTGCACTGGCCTATAAGGAAAGCAATCAATCGACTGCGGACCTAAGTAGGCCGCTGCAAGCACAACCTTGCGAAATGGGGAATTATTGACGAAACCGACACCCATTGCGACTGTGGTGTTCCTGATAAAACCATGTCCGATATGTTCGAGTGTCCAAAATGTCCATACACCTGCACTTCCGAGGACTTAAAAAACGCCACTGATGCCGCGATTGGCGTGGCCACCTACTGGCTTCAACTCAAACTCAAAGCATTTATTTCAAACTAGCCAAAACCAATTATTTCAAGCTCACTCATGCGTTGCAATGCCTTTTTTTAACCACTCTGTATTAGAGCGAATCAATTTTTTTTATTCATTTCGGTTACGTCGTTTTATACTTTTAGCGACTTTTTTTTAATAGTCAAGATGGCTGTCACTTAGAAAGATGAAGCTATTTGCCCATTCCAAAGCATAATAGATACAGTCACGACCACGAGCATAAATGATAAATGATTTTATTTCTGTAAGTAGGTTTGTACAAACACTTTTATACGTCAATCACAATTTTAAACTAGATGAGGTCGGCGTTTCCTATCTGACTACTCTTTGAAGAAAGACCGAACAAAATTCAGAGATCACAGTCTCTTTTAAAGTCCAAAAAAAATCTTGGTCAGATCATGTGAAGACTATGTAGATTTGTGTCTGCAATGGTCTTTTGAGGAAAGAACCACACAGATTGAGTGGACCTGTCCAGTCAGTGCACGCATTTGTCAGTAATCATGCAGCTCAACTCAGAACTTAAGGAGCTCAACGATTCGACGAACAATACCAAAGGACATTTAAATATAATATTACTATGAACAGCTCATGCAATCAGATGTTATTGCCGAGCTCTTAATGTAATAAAATAGCAAATTCAAATCATTCATTAAACGCAAGTTGTGCCAGACAGCCTATTATACCGTTAAAGATTATATTGAGGAAAAGGCTTGGTATTGAGTTGCACCAATTTTTGCATATTGAAAGTGGTTTTTTTTTGCATTTTGTTTATTTATTTTTTGTTGTACATACACTTTGACATTTGATGATTATTATAATACACAATGAAATGAATATTTACTTTTTGAAATATAATATTATTACTTTAACTCTTGTGAATGTGAGAAGTGTGTGGGACATTTTTCTTTTCACTTTCTCAGTGTGTTTTAATGATAATCTGGCAGTTTGAGTACTTTATGCGGACTACCCAAACGTCCTTTCTTTGGTATTTTTGTCGAGTAGTTGAGCTTACACGATTACTGACAAATGCGTTCACCATTTCAGACACCAATCTACATGATCTGACCAAGATTATGTCTGGACTTTAAAAGATACAACCTCTGAGTTGTTTTCGGCCTTTCTTCTCAGAGTAGTCAGATAGGAAACGCCGGCCTCATCTAGTTTTAAAAATATGATTGACGGGTAAAAATGTTTCTATAGGTTTGTACAAACACTTTTACACTTACAGAAATAAAATCATTTATCAATATATTTATGCTTGAGACTGTTCCTGCAAAGAAGAACAAGTAAGAAACTCCACGGACACTCTTTCATTTAACATAATCAAATATTTTTAATCTTGCAATCAACCCGGCAAGAAGAAGACCACATAAAAAGTTGGTATGCCGATATTAAAATTAAATTACACACACTGCTCCTATTACTTTGCCTGTCAAACTTCTAGACATATTAAAAAGTTAATTTTATAAGTTAAAAACGTGTCGTACGTACTCTTGAATAAGCCAAAGTAATGTTTTAGATTTATTACTTTGTGTTTGTTGAATGTTAAGTAGTCGAAGTTCGGGTGACTTTTTTGGTTAAGTCCCTTTTTCCTTGTACTTGACGTTGGTTATTAGACGGAAGGTTTAAGTGGAGCGTTTCGAACGAGGCCTGAATTTATTGTACACGTTTTTGGTAGAAGTTTTTTTTTTCTTTGTAGGTTATCACAGTATATTTTATTCAAATTATATTAAATTGAGGATTGAACGTGTTTTTTCTAATACATTAATTAAATAAATATGAAATTCAATCAGAAGACAGTAAGAACATTAATGAAAGTGAAAGTCAACCCTAACAATCCGAAATTCAGATATTAGAAGAGTCAATACATTCACTTTATACTAGGTAAGTGAGGTCTGAAAACAAAATTTAAAGAAAAACAAAAGCAAATGAATTAGTGGACAGGTGCAACTCTAATGCAGACAAAGTGAACAGGCGGACTCGAAATGTTCTTTGCAAAGGAAATCCAATATTGGCACTCTCCAAACTGAACAACTAAGGAGCCGTCCCAGTCAGGAAGTGCTCAGGTCTGCACCAGACATTGAACAAGGTTCATTACAAGTAGTCCAGACAGAAACTAGTTATTTTGCTAGTAGTAGTAAAGTATTTTACTGCTTCATTGTGTTTTCTGATAATTTTGAAAAAGAGTTAGGAAAATTGCTAAGCACCAAACTGCTGAGTAATTCTTCTTAAAACTGTTGTATGCCTCAGACTTCCTACAAACGTAATAATATGATGCCATCAATAACTAGGAATTAATATGATCGTAATGCCATTATTAATGTTGTCGTACGTAATAGTTTTAATGTTAACAAAGATGACATCACAAGAAAGAAAGATTAAATGTATATTTGGATACAGAACGTGAACACAAAGTACAAATAAAATAAAATAAATGTTTTAACAACAATTATTAATGTGTGCCTCACGGTTGCGCCGCGCCGCCGGCGCCGCCGCCGTCAACGAACAATTGAAGTTCAACAGGGTATACGCATGTAATTATTTTATATCATTAATTCATTGTTTATACCGTTATGACATAGTAAAAAATATAAATACTGTTTAAAAATGCTGTATTTATTATTTATTTATTAACTTAAAAAAAAATTAAAATAGAGAATAATTTTGAGGTGTTTAAACGCCGCTATTTTCGCGGGCTCTGTTGATGACGTCAAATAATATGTCCAGTGACAGTCCAGTCCATTGTTTGCTACAGTTGTCCTCGTTATTCACTTATTTCGCCATGAAAAAAGCTCAAAAGCCAGTTTATAAGTATTTCATTGTGCCTGAATGCAGAAACACTATCAGTGCACCTGATAAAGTATTATTTCCAGTCGCGGAAATAGGCGATTCATAGGCGCAAAAAAACGTAAGGAATATTATAAGGTTATCAAAAGGGATGCAGTATCGCAATAACTTGTTTACATTGTTGTGAATCAAAAATTATAGGTTATGTTTATTCCTCATCATAATTATTGAGGATTGTGTTTATGGCTAAAATAACGTACATAATGTGTTGTTACAGAATAATTACCTAGCAGCTCACTCATTTTAGTTCAGTGGATGTAAAATTTGGATTTGAAAGAAAATAGGACGACATCATGAATGGATCTGTTCTCGGCAGATTGTGCTTTTACCAAACCACTTCAGTCATTGTCTTAAATGATTTCAAATCTCACTAGTATGCCAAAATTATACATATACAATAAATTAATTCCCAACACACATGTTATTATTATGTTTACTAATCAAAAGACTGCAATGCCATACAAATATAAGCAATACGAACTTGATTACATAGTATTTGACGTCACGTTTCGTTTTAACCAATGGTGTTGTGCTTTAAAAATTTGAAATTCCATCGCCTAATTTGCACTTTTATTTATTTATTTGATTTGAAGTAATTAAAAATATATTAATTACTAAGATTATGATTTCGTTCAAATGTCGGGCCAGTAATAATTTGGAATAAAAATATTTGAACCACACTTAAATAACATGCATATTCCCTATTGTAAGAACATAAAGTTGTGTGCTGGTTCACTAAAACTGAAAAGTTGTATTAAATCAAAAACTCGTAAAGACATAGCTGAACTATCTATTAAACATAGCATTGACTGTTCAATCATCAGCTCTAGAGAATTTATCTGTATTGAGCTAGATAAGCATGTCATAGTGGGCGCTTACAAACCCTATCAAAACTACTCTACATATATTTGAGTCGATAGTGGATGTTTTTGAATAACTTGCAACTCGTAATAAATCAGTAATTATCTGTGGCGACTTTAACATTAATATTTTAGACACTTAATGTTAAATTAAAGACTAATTTAATGTTAATTAAATTAATGTTAATTTAATTTTAATGTTAATTTAGTTTAATTTAATTTTTTCAAACACCGGCAGTAGATTATTATAGAACAATGGATAAACGTCTAAAAATGAACTTATATGAAAGAAATTCAATTAATTATCTACGTTCTTTTAACTATCATAATAGCATGTAAAGTTCCCACTGCTGGGACACAGGCCTCCTCTCTGTGAGAGGGAGTGGAACGTAATCTACCACGCGGGCCCAGTGCGGGTTGTTAGGTTGTAGTCTTATAATATCAAAATATAGGTATAAATAAATATGTTTCATTTACAGAGAAGAGAATAGAGGTTATTTCAGTTATAGAGGCGCGATTATTAAATAAAATAACGTATATTGTAAACATTATACATGAGTTGTAATCTTTAATAATAATCAAAAAAGGTAATAAACAAAAATAATCAAGCACGTTTTTTATAAACATTACAAAAAATGC
The DNA here is from genome assembly GCA_937001585.2 of Brachylomia viminalis. Taxonomy (NCBI): domain Eukaryota; kingdom Metazoa; phylum Arthropoda; class Insecta; order Lepidoptera; family Noctuidae; genus Brachylomia; species Brachylomia viminalis. Next base: position 23,091,564 of record OW443294.2, on the reverse strand, counting down.
ATAAAATATGCGTAATACAAAAAAAAAATCTAAATCGTTACTTTCTCTACCAATTACCGATTATTTTTTAAACCCTTCCAACCATTCCACCATACTGCTATAAAAAAAAATATGAATAATGAGCCTTCGCGGAAAATCTTGTGCCTTTTTTTTAATCATCGGTCTACTTATCGGAACGTTTTTGTTACGAAGTTGCTTGACCCATGTTATCAAAAAATCAATCTTTAATATTCAAAACAACAAATCTTCTGCTACTCAATTTTTATCCATTACTCCCGATCCTTCAGATTCAGTAGATAATGTAAATTACTTTTTTGCGAATATGGGGAAGACCCTTGTGTCAAAAATAAATAATGCACACACACACTAATAAATAATGTACACGCTACTCTGACAACAATGCCTGTCCTAACTCCATGGCCATTCTGTCAACAGACTGTGAAGAAATTGAACGCATCTTCGTTGGCCTCAGGGCCAATGGCGCGGTGGGTTGGGATGGCATTTCTGCTGCCTTGATCAGGGCTGCCCGCGACCCCCTAATCCCTATTATTTCGCACATATTTAACCTTGTATTCACATCGGGGGTATTCCCGACTGTGTTTAAAAGAGCACTTGTTCATCTCATCTACAAGAGTGGGAACAGGGGCAGTGTTAATAACTACAGACCTATCTCTGTTCTTATAATTGTGTCAAAAATATTTGAAAACATCATAAATAGTCGACTACTTAATCGCTTTACTTTTTATTTTATTTTACGTTTTACCTTAGTTTATTATTATTGGAAACAAACCAGCGGTCTTACCAGCGGTAGGGCGTAAGAGCCTGTCCCACCATTCCGCCACCAGGATCTCGCGAAACTGAGACCGACGCAGCTCCATGTGTCACTGCATCGATCCCTCGCCCCGCGCCCTCGTTTCCTCGCGTCACCGATACAATGACGCGAGGACTCTCGCCTCGAGGTCCCGGGGCGGGGATCGGCCAGTAGGCAAGACGCTTCGTAGGAGATCGACGCTGCTGAGATCGAGCTCGAGCTCGAAAAAAACACAAATGTAAAACAGCTGAAGGGATTTTGATGAAATTTGGCTCTTGGGTAAACCATGAGCTGGAGAAGGCCAAGGCTAATTCTTTATCCGAAGTTGCGGGTAACAGCTAGATTCCAATAACGTCCACTCAAACGGTTAGATCTACGTAGTACTGGTGGTAATCATAAAACTAAAATTTTATCTCAACCAACAAAAGGAATAAGAAAGCAGAAAGTTTATAATATATTCCATTGAAAGCGCTTTAAAAGATCCAAGTTTTTGATTCGTGCGAAAAGAAGTTACCACTTTACGTTATTAAGGTGAGGACTTAAGAAAAGTCGAAGCTTCGGGCTGCCAAAGAATATACAAGTTAATTTGGAAGTCGGTAGCAGCACGTAGGAAACTGTACTGGCAACATTCGGGATAGGAAAAGTAAGAAAAGTTTAACTCTATTCCTCATTCGCTTCGGCGACTGATTGTATTATAAATGAGGGCAGCTTGGTTGAAGTTCGCTGTTGCAATAACGAATGGTTATTAGTTTGAGAGATTTCAGTAAAGGGTAGTTGAAAAAGAACACTTGCAGAAATTGTAAGGAAAACTGGTACATTATTTGAAGAAATAATCATAAGTTCTGCTTTGAATGTGATTTTCACATTTCAAATATACATGTTTATTTAGCTAGAAACATTAATTGATATTATATTTTGTATGAAGCTGCTACTAGAGTGAGGATAAAACTGTATATCAGCTCCAATCTTGGAAACAAGAAGCATTTTCGAATCTACAAATAAAATATGGATTGGTTAATTATGTACTTAAATATTAATATCTAAGGCAAACTTGGAAAGTGTTGGAGCACAATATTAATAAACTAGTTCAGTAGTTTTTCCCGTCGCATTCACATTCTGCGCGTCTTCTGTCGAAGCAAAACCGCATTGGCCGTCCTCGAATGCAACCTTGCAAAAGCTTTTCAACCTGGATATACTTGAGAAAAGTGTATCAAGGTAGGAAATATCACTTGGTTGAAATGTAGTTACCGTTACATTGAGTGCAGTGTGGCAACGAGGATGTGCGGTGAAGTTATAAGCTCCATAGAGACTTGGCTTAAGTCTTGTCTCGCAATTTTTAATGATAATAGTGATACATAAATTAATTTCACTGGCACGTTGGTCTCGTGAACGCAAACGTGACTGCTGAGCATAAGGTCCTGGGTTCAATGCCCAGGTTGGGCAAAGTGTTACTGGGTTTTTCTATCTGGCATTTCTAAGTAGCTGCTCGCGCTCCGGATTTGTGTCCGTTTGATTCATTTATGAATTTGTGTCACTTTGAAATGTAATAACATGGGACTTACCGGTGTCACAGCATAAACATGATATTTACAGCTATAACAGCATTATATATAACTTTCCAGCTTAAAATTGGGGTGCAATTTAAAACGTACATGTGTCATATCAGCAACCGTTTTAAAACTCATCAGGAATTTACTGCGGGAAATATCTTCAAACTTTCAAGCACTTAAAAGTACCCACGTTGATTTAGTGTCAAGCACTTTTAGTCCTTAAGTAACTCAAAACGTGCTCTACTTAGCTGCAAAACGTCTTTGCGTTGCACTCAGGAACACGTTAGTATGTATTTACTTAAAGGTGCGCTCACACTGACAACTTTAATTACTCAATTCTGGGTAATATTGGTCAAGTAAGACGTCATGACAATATCAATCAAATTTCTGCGTTGGCAATATGTAGCAATTGTTATTTCCTATTAAAAACCTCTACCGCCGCATATAGGCATTTAAAATAAATAAGGTAATTATGATAAACAAACACTTCCTCTCTCCATAACCAAAAGCAATATAAATAAGCCACTTGCACAGTGCTTAGAGAAAACTAAATATCTCCTAAACCACACAAGCTAGTTTCAAGAAATAAAAAAAATTATTGAAAACATTAAATTTAGCTTTAATAATTATTATATATATATAAAAATTATATACATTTGAATATTTTTATTTTCACGTTGATTAAATTATTGTTTTTACCTTTGAATATCGATTTTTTAACTAAAATTGCTTACGGCAGACGTTGACTTGTAAATAAAGGTATCATCATGCCTCTCACTCCTGAGGAATGTACCAGAATCATCACTATGGTGCAATTGGAGAAATCCCAGATACAAATGGCCACAACAATAAATGTGAGACATTCTACTGTCCAACAAATGCTTCGGAGGTTTAGTGAGGCTGGACTTAACCTAGGAAGACTAAGCGATGGTAAGCCAAGGTGCACAACAGCCTGAAAAGATCGATGCATTGTGTCAACGATGTTAAGAAACTGACATCAGACAGGAGCTGCGATCCAGCAAAAAGTTTTTCAGACCCGAAGGGACCCAATCAGTGAGTGGACAATCAGGAGACGTCTTGCAGAATCCAAATTTAAGCCTTACCGGGCAGCCTGCCGGGAAAGCGGGATCATCCAAAAGGAGTACCGCTGACCCGGAACATAAAGGGCCAAGGAAGGAACACGGGTGGGTTTTAGTCAGTAAGAGTCTGACACTCCCTTCCGCTCCACCCAGAGCGGGAGGAGTCATTTGATGATTTCCCATCCTCAAAAAAAAAAAAAAAAAAGCATTACCGGGCAGAAAATGGCCCAAAACTCGAACGACATCGTAAATTTTGTAAGCACATCGAACGCGATAAAGACGAATGGGGCAGAGTAATGTTCTCTGCTGAATCGAGATTCGTGTCGCTTTGACAGAAGCATGTTTCGAAGAAAAAGGCCCATACGGGGGAAGTTCTGCACACATGCGGGCCGGTGTTTCATCAGGTAGTCGCACAACACCAGTGCCGATAGGAAATGGTCATCTGACCGCTGTGGGATACGTAAACAAACAACAACAATCAAACAATGTTCTCAATGAACATGTCCGTATTTGGTCAATATGGGCGACAGTGTATTGTTTATACATGATGATGCCCGGCCCCACAGAGCTCATGTGGTGAACGAGCACCCTCAAGAACAAACCCTCCATCAAATGGAGTGGCCAACGAGAAGCCCTGTCGTAAACCCTATCGAACAAGCCTTTTTTTTTTTTTTGAGGGTGGGAAATCGTCAAATAACTTCTCCCGCTCTGGGCAGAGCAGGAGGGCGTGTCAGACTCTTACTGACTAAAACCCACCCGTGTTCCTTCAGTTGTCTGTGCCAGGGGCCACGGTATCCCTTTCGGAATTTCCCACAACCCTAGCAGGCATCGGCCCTAGCGGACCCCGTCATTGGTGCTGACATATTTTTGAGGCGAGCGTGGAACACAACGCGCCGTCGACCCGGGCCTGGTCCTTATCAAACGGCGAGCTGCCCATTGCTCGCCATTCGCAAGCCCACGCCTACGGTGGCCGGGAATCAGCCTGCGATTCCGACGCCCAGGGCGTCTCCTGCGGCGGCTAGGGGCGTGAGGGCGCGAATTTTGCCTCTCCCTCACGCGTTCCGCCTCCTCCTTCGCGAACATTACTGCTTCGCAGAAGGAGGTGACGGCTTCCCAAGCCCTCTCGCTCCGTACCATGGCCTGGACCAGAGCCGGACGCGAGAGATCGCCACCGTATGCTCCACCGTGTCCTCCGGGCGATCCACACAATGGTGACACCCGGGCGTTTCCTCCCGCCTTATCCGGAATAGGAACCTCCCGAAACAACCGTGTTCGGTGAGGACCTGCGTCAGGCGGAAAGCGAGGACGCCGTAGCGCCTCTCTAGCCACTCCTCAAAGAGGGGGCATCACCGCAATTGTGGCGTGCCCAGCGCTGGGTTGCGACAATAGCACTCTTCATGCCGCCCCGAGATCCCGTCGGACGAGCCTGACTAGCTTGGCAGACGTGTTAGAAGCCGAAATCTGCCTCCAGTCACATTTCCCTGAAAATGCACTTATTGAAGAATGGGAGATTATTCCTCAACATATGTTGAGGAATCTGGTACTCAGCATGCCAAATCATGTTGAAACCGTACTGAGAGCACTATGAAATATTGAATGATTAGAAAAATAAGTTTCAAGTTCGTAAACCCACTATAATAGCTAATTGTTAACTGTCTAAATGGCACTGTTTTGTTTTTTTCCTTCTTTAAGACATTTTTTTTGTTTGGTTTTAATGTGGTGTTTTTTAATGTGTTATTATATACATTTGGACGTTGCTTTTCCCTTTAAGAAGTCATCTTGTTTCAGAGTATGGAAGGATTTGGGGGAGCCCTTTGCCCAGAAGTAGGACAGTGTAGACAAACCTAAAAAAAAAACATATCTAAGATAAGTTTCTGTTTTTTGTACACAGTATGTATTCATTGTGTATGTTACTGGAACACCACAGACTACTTGCAGTATTGTCTCTCCTTCTCCCTTTAAATCCATCCAAAGGTTGTCTTTGAAAGGTCGCTTTTAGCGAAAAAACCGCCCATTGTGTCACCCTATGTACAATTTTGTAGGTTTAGTGTAATTCGCATGGTGTAGATCAATCAATCAAGTCAGGATATCGTAGTCCACTGTAGGATACAGGCCTTTCCCAGACCGCACCACAAGCACAATAAATAATAAAAAGTATTATATCCTATACCTATGGAGCAACTTTATAAACAATACATTCTATAGCCCGCGTGGAAGGCGTAAATGACCCCAAATTACGGAAACGTACCTACTACCTGGATAAAAACTGGTCGTGGTCTACCCGTATGCCAAATTTAATTCAAATCCGTTTTGCCACTAAGACGTGAAAAGGTAACAGACAGACGGTTACTTTCGCATTTATAATATTAATATGTATAAGTAGACTAAATAGGTATAGGTATATGTAGCAATTTGAGTATGAATGTGGATGTGGATGGTTATAATAGTAGGGGACCAAAGAAACAATATTGATGGACTCTGTGAAAGGTGATAGGGCTAGAAAAGGGGTGACTATCTCGATAGTCTCCCCTTTTATAGCGAATAGCGAAGTATGGGAGACAAAGATATGTTGCGCGACCTCAAATAAATTGGAATAACAAAATGATGATGTAGCAATTAGAGGTAATATTGGAAGATTTCTTTCGAATTAAACAAGATTGCTCCGCTTATTGCGCCACTACCTTCGGCAACTGTTGCTGGTCAATACAAATTGCCCGTATAAACGCAACTTAAGCCGTCGCGTTCACGTTCAGCTAAAACTAGTTTGAGTAGGGGACGTTGCTAATGGGGTGCATGTTGAAGAGCCTCCTCGTGGCGCACCCTGGGCAACGTCGGCTCCAATTTCTCCCAGTGCGGTTTTGGGGGACAATTGGGGCTGGCGGCTAATCTTCAACAAGCGGGGAAAGGTCGCGGTTCCAATCGCCGATCATGCTTGATGGTCGGTGAAGGGAACCGGGCTACAGAGGGCAGATACGTCCACTCCTCCTCTGCTTACAGAGGGAGGTGAGTGGGCGTAGACTGGGCAGGGCCGCCGATGCGGAACAGGCGGTCATGTCCCGGAGGGAGGCAGCGGCGCGCGCGCGGGGGATGATTCTCTCGCGCGGCGCCGCTCTGGAGAGGGGAGGGGTCGAGGAAGACGCCAGTCTGGTAGTCACCTCCGGCTCCTCCCGGGTGGTGGCCAGCAGGCAGTGGGTGCGGGGGCGCCCTTTGCCTGTATTGCACGGGCCTCCACCAGCGTCGGACGGGAGTGGCCGGGTGTTCCCGGCCATTCCCGTAGCCCCCCAGTTAAATGGGGGGCATGCGGGGCCCGCCAACTAGGCGGGCATACGCCGGGAGGGCTGTGGAAGCAGAGGCTGAGCCAATTTCCCATAGCCCTCCCATCACGGCGTTGTGGGAACACCGCTGAGTTTTAGTGGGTATACTGTCGAGTGCGGATTTCGACAGGAGTCCCACATACCCCGTCTCGTCCCCCACGAGCGGGGATGCATAAAGCATTTCTCAGCGACAAAAAAAAAAAAGGGGACGTTGCTAATGGGAGTTTTTAAAGAAGTATTAACAGTGTCGGAGTGCTAAGTTTTGGGGGTTGACGTTAGGAATTGATGTTGAAAGATTCCTTTTTATGTTGTTTATCGATTAGGTATTCGAATTTTGTGGAGTCCTAACGATGGTAATGTAAAAAAAGGTAGAAATGACTACAATAACTAAACATCGTCATCATCTGATTTGCTTTTTGCCATATATACATACAATAATAAAATAATAACGATGTTCCGGTTTGACGCAAAAACTGCTGAACGTATTTAGATAAAACGTGGCACACAGATATTTAATGACTTGGATTAACACATGGGGTACTATGAATCCCGGTAGTACGTTCTCGTGGGATATTTTAGTACATAATATACCGATAATATTGCTAAAGCATGTTGCAAGTGCCTTCATAGACGTATGCACGACGGCTTTGCATACAGCAAAAAGTCGAACCCTTACTAATCAAAGCTTGACAGTATTTGCTAGATAATTAAAGAATACTTTTGAATAAAAAAACTGTAAAATAGTACAAAACCATTAATAAAATCGGCCTCAGCACGAAAGCATCATACATTTTCCCGTAACGCAATAAAATTCAATCAACATTATCATGTGGGTACTTTAACAACACATCATGATATATACAGGGTGTCCAAGAACCTGGCGTCCAACTGGATTCCCACGATGCCCCAAGTTCTAACAGTACTCAGAAAAATATTTTAAAAAATCCACCCCATGTACTTACAGAATTATACTGATTTCAAAAAAAAAAGGGGAAATGAGCACCCTGTGACATACTTTTGAATGCTGTGACTGCTAATGCTGATAATTTCGATATTTCTTGGAGGTTTTGTAATCTAGGGTATTGCTGTGTCTAAATAGAATGTAAAAATAATGTACTTATTGTACCATTTTAAAATAAAATATTATTTTAACTAAAGGTGATATGGAAAACTATTGAATTTCGCAACTTTGACCGACTGTAGTGTAAAAAAAATGTACCAAAATAGTATGGCAAGTGACGTCAAATTTTGACGCGTTTATTCCTCTTTTTAAAAAGGTATAATACTTACACATTAATTTGAAAAAAAAAAATTTGATAATATTTTTACTCAACAACCCAATTTTTACGAAGTGCCTACCTACTAACGGTAACTGTCGGACCCTTTCTTATCTTAGAAACTGTTATGTTACTACTATTATTTACTTCGGTTCCAAGAGTGAGCAAGAAGGAAATACACACAGGTAGATGGGTTCCCAGTAGAATAAAAGCAAAGAATGTTAGTTTAAAGATATTTTATTACAATAAATGTTCAAAATGTTGACCACCCGCGGCAATACAAGCTCTCACTCTCCTTAAAAAGGACCGCTTTATGTTTCGCGAGTAACTTTTTTGACGTATCACCTGCACTGCTTGTGTTATCTTCTCACGAAGGTCAGCGATGTCATTAATGGGCTTCGCATAAACGAGCTCCTTCATAGTTCCCCAGAAAAAAAAATCCAGCGGATTTAAGTCAGGTGAGCGGGCTGGCCACGGGATTGTTCCTGATCGCCCAATCCACCTGTTCGGGTATTGCTCGTCCAAAAACTCTCTAACGGATACGCGAAAATGTGCTGGACAGCCGTCGTGTTGGAACCACATATCTGGTGGGGTCTCTTCTAGTAAGTTTGGCAAATCATTTTGAAGAAAATTTAAATATGATTCGCCAGTCAAATTCTCGGGCATCTCAAATGGACCAATAATATTCCCACCGAGAATACCGGTCCACATGTTCACTTTGAACCGGTACTGGGATCTATCTTCTCGCATCAAGTGCGGATTTTCCACATGCCACTCGTGCAAGTTGTGTAGGTTCATGTAGCCATCCTTCTTAAATGTTGATTCATCTGACCACAAAATTTTGTCGATAAAGTTTTCGTCTTCTCGATGTTTTTGCAGGATTGTTTCACAAAACGCGACTCGGCTCGGATAGTCTCGAGGTAAAAGACTTTGCACTCGCTGTACGTGGTACGGATGATATTCTTCTTTTTGGAGAATACTGTGTGCTGTGCTCTTCGGTATCCCCGTATCAGCTTCTATTCCTCGCACAGAGATGCTTGGATTTGCCGACACCGCCTCTAAAACTTCATCGCGTATGAAGTCATTTACGGGTCGTCCTTCACCAGCTACTTGATTGGGGAACCGCCCGTCACATAGTGATCTGTGCACATTAATGAAAACTCGATGGTCGGGATATCGCGTAGCCCTCGGATACCTTTCTCTGTAAAGTCTCGCTGCAGCTCGTCCATTACCTCTACATTCTCCATAAATGTAGTGCATATTTGCGTATTCTTGCGGAGTGTAGGTCGCCATGGTAGCACACACAAAACACAAACTGTCCAAACACAGGCAAAGGTCGTCGTAAAGAGTTCGTTTCAAAGTCCAGAGCACAAAGAGTAATCGAGTCCAATAAACAAAGCTTTAAATCATCATCAATCATCATCATGATCAATGGTAACAATAAGAGAGAGGTGCGTAGTAACGGCAGGAGGCAGTGACGCGTACTGACCGTACTGTTATCCTAAATAGCACGATCCCAGATAGCGTCACTATCTATCTCACTCGCACCTCTAACCTTTTTCTCCCTCACTCTTACCTGAATAATGGGGTACCATAAAGAAGAACCAGCAAATCGCAAAGATAGTTTCTGTCTTGCTCCCTCCTGTTGTAATAACGAATCACTATGGTGAGATGCATGCACATACCGTCCCTTACGGTCTAACCTGTTTTTTGAGAGGCCTGTTGTTATTTTTATGAGCATACAATAGTAATTCTTTAGAGGTTAGATTCAATTCGTCGTAAATTTTTCTTTCTAAGAATTCTGTAAGACATCGTAAAAATTGGGTTGTTGAGTAAAAATATTATCAAAAATTTTTTTTTTCAAACTAATGTGTAAGTATTATACCTTTTTAAAAAGAGGAATAAACGCGTCAAAATTTGACGTCACTTGCCACACTATTTTGGTACATTTTTTTTACACTACAGTCGGTCAAAGTTGCGAAATTCAATAGTTTTCCATATCACCTTTAGTTAAAATAATATTTTATTTTAAAATGGTACAATAAGTACATTATTTTTACATTCTATTTAGACACAGCAATACCCTAGATTACAAAACCTCCAAGAAATATCGAAATTATCAGCATTAGCAGTCACAGCATTCAAAAGTATGTCACAGGGTGCTCATTTCCCCTTTTTTTTTGAAATCAGTATAATTCTGTAAGTACATGGGGTGGATTTTTTAAAATATTTTTCTGAGTACTGTTAGAACTTGGGGCATCGTGGGAATCCAGTTGGACGCCAGGTTCTTGGACACCCTGTATATATAAAGAAGCGAAGGTCCTGACAGTGCGACAACTGTTCATACAACAAACAATTATGAAACAGCATAGCCTCTTAACATATTCCCCCTCTCTTTCACGTGGCAAACGCAGATTCGACCCCGTAGACAGTTATCAAAACCGGCTTTCGACCAAGTTCTCTTAACGATTCTTCTGCCACCTAGGTCATTATCTCTATAATAAAATTAACAGGATTCTTCCTATTTACGACCTTAACAAAATTAAATGTAAAATGAAATTAACCAGCTGGATCCAGGACTTAAACTACCTTGAAACAGAAAAAATTCTAGCTGTCTCGGTATAGATCACGATTTAAATAAATTACTTATTAAATTCACTTTTCACATCAATATTATTTATTTATATGTCCAGGAAACAGAAACTTCTACATCCTCACTCACTACACAAATCCACACTCTACACTTTCCTTCATCTCCACACAATACTAACTATACTAACACTATATACTCGTAGATTTAGAATCACCTTAATAATTGTTAACTGACTCGCGACCACTGTCTGATTTGGAATATTATATAACCTCAAGGGTGGAGACCTGGTGTCCTGAAATACAGGCCCCAAGCCTAGTTTAGGCACCAGTCTCCCGCAATATACTTACTGTATCCAAATGTTCCCTAAAAATATGTACTCAATGTGTATTGTGGCGAGAAAATAAATAAATTATTATTATTATTATGATAAATGTACGATAATTACGTTCCATGGCATTTTAAATTAAACTATGGCCATATTTACCGCTCAAGTGATCAAAATTAATGGGCCAATTGCAGCCATTCTATAAACATAACGTTCACTATGAAAGCACTTTTTAGTTCCACTGAAAACCAAATTTAAATTAAATTATTTTCGCTGCATTATATTGACAAAGCCCTTGTAGCGGTATCTACATCACCACATGCGAACTACGCATCACACTGACGTCACGCAAAATCCTGCATCGCGCATGCAGAGTTTACCGCGCAACTAGCATTTATACAACGTCCCGACATCAATCGTCGGGCAGTTGCCAACCAGACACGGCATAGATAACGTCAATTCCTACTTAACCCAAATGTATGGGACAGCTGATATTTTTTAGACCACACATTTCTTATACACGCTGTATACAGACTTTTTGTTTATACTCAGACATCAGGCAGGCAATCATTTATCATTATCAGCCTCAAATAGAAATGACGATGCAATTAGGAACCTGGTAACTAATGGATTATTATAAATGAATTATTGATACAATCAGCTCTATAAATAGATGAATTATACTAACACTGATTAATTCCTAGGACGCCATTAAAGATACCGGCTTTTGCTTACCGAGAACCAATGATTACCTAACTAAACCTCAAAGATTAGAGATAGAGAAAACTACATTCTAAGATTTTTTTCTGTCTCAAAACCTTTGCTATAAGTTCCGTAAATAAAACATATTATGAAAAATGAACCACATTGGCTACGAAAGTAAAAAAATTACGACAATAAAATAGATGTTTTCGTCTTGTATGTTCCACTACATAGCTTTAATGTTTATTTTCCCTCTCTAAGTAAACAGCCTGTTTAATAAACAGATACTTTTCATTGGAGTCCGTAGAGCTCAAGTGTGAATTAAGAGCTGCATCCTTGCACACAGGTAACAAGGGCAGCGTTCCGAGTTGCGCTGTCATCGATTTGATCGCGGTAACACCCGTACCGAATTAGCGTGAGCGCGATAATGATGTCCCGTGAATCGTCATATATGACGTCATGACATGCACCATCTTGCGATAACGCCAACCATGCCCTAAATTAATATCACCGTGAGCGCTGTCAAAAATGATGGTAAACTAAAGCGGCATTTTCGAAATTATGCTGTAAAATCCAAGACGTAACAGAATAGGTACCTGAAATGAGTTATAAACTCATGCGCATTATGTTTAATTATTGTTGCATCTATCTTATTTGTAATTCTTGGTAACAATTAAGAGTGTAATTGTAGTTTTATTAATTCTTTTTAACATAGCCAATAATATTGACACACATATAAATATTGTGAACCCCATGGGTATGTTTTAAGTGATACAATAATGCGAACTGTAAGAACTGTATTTTCACCTGTGACAAACAATAAATAAATGAATATGAACATGGTATTTTACTTCGGGGTAAATCTTTGCCGGGAGCATGTAAATACGCTAATATAAGTACTTCGATGTCCGTTTCATCCCTGGACGAATTGTCGTTCTCAAACTCAAAATCTGAGTTATCTGAGTCGATAGAGTAATGCAACAAAATAGAAGTGCCAATGCGTTGAACTTCCATTTGCAGAAGAATATCTAATCGGTCTTTTTTGTGCAAGGTTTGAGGTTGACGTTGAGCGACCACTGTGAGCGCGTTCACGAGCGTTCCGAATTGATGACAGTTCTAAACTGTCATAATCATGATATCTAATACGGAACGCAAAATATCGATGTGATCACTGTGAGCGCTCACGGTCTAATTCGGAATGCAGCCAAGGTGTGAACAGCTCTTCTGTGGAATTTTACACTACACTACTTATTGTCATAATGTTCTGCTAGTAGGTCGTTACTTGTAACTTCAGTAACTTGTAGAAGTTACTGACGTTTTACGTGTTCTAGAAAAATGGACTTTTAATTTTAATCCTAGTTTATAATAAAAGAAAAAGGCCATTTCTTAGTTTGATAGTTTTACTGTGGCGCATTTTGAAGAATATATCCAAAATAATTCTGTCATTATTCCCTAGGTAAACATTCTCGTGTACGCTATATTAATGTCATAGTTGTCGCTCGCGATCTAGCTTTACTGCTCTGTCGTGGATTTCATTTTGTGGCTACAATCCAAAATATCAACATAAAGTTTAAGCGCTGAATATATTCCGAGAATTTGTTGAATAAAATCCTTCAAGCAATCAAGTGTGTACACAGCTTTGGAAATACAACATTTCCTCTCATTCAAATCGTAAAGACAGAAATCGTCGATTGTTTTGAGGAAGCGAGAGTGGTTTGTCCTAGAGAGTTCAGACAACAATCAGAAGGGAGCGAAATCGAGGGGCGTTCATTAGTATATTTTCCCATTTACGAACGCTAACGAAGAATTTTATTGTTTCAGACCTTATTTTACGATTCATTTCTTTCGGAGCATAGAGGCGATCAAGCAGCCTAAACAGGCGTACGCACGGAGACATATACGTACGGCGTTCTGAAACGAATGCCAGTCAGTGCGCTTGCGCTCGCTGTAAGTGAAGCGAGAACGCATGCACACATAGGCATGCGTTCTCGCTCGTTGTATGGAGCCAACCTTCTGTACTATTCTTTTCCCTATCTTATTTTGTGAAATTAAATTACTTAATTAGATTTCTCAGTAAGTGGTAAGCTGACTACGGTTAGTAATTAGCTTTGATTGTTAATGGTCTCATTATAATAATTACGCTAATATTTACCTTACGTAATTACACGTGTGTCCTATTATCAAGCGGCCACACTAATGAGACACAATTATTAATCTCTTGCCGTGAGACGACCGGGACTCTTGCGTTGCGTCTCTTTGTGGGTATATGGATCTATATTATATACAAGGTGCAGTTTTGGATCTGCAAAACATTTTAGGAGGTAATTATGTTAGTGATTCTCGACCCGAATCAACAATAAAATGGGTAGGTATTTTTTTTTCATTTTATTCTTATTTACGGAAATCGGTAAGTGTGAACTCCCCTTTTTAAAACGCGACCAATCTGTACGTGTCCTTAAACTGCGCTTTCACACACACAAACAAACGCAACCGACATTTCTTTCATAAATCCAAAGCACCAACCACCGCCCGCTCCCTCTCCCCCGCCACGCCCCCGCGGCCATCGCAAACGCATAAATCGGGTCAATTTATTAGTGTATTTGATGACGTCGGTATGTGCATACGCTTGCAAATTCCGCCCCTCAAGTGCGCCTTCGATTAACGGTCGGGATAGGTACCTACTACCTAGTTGTAAAGATGACGGACCAATACTCCAATGTAGAGTTGGTGGAGATGGTCCGCTTGTATGCCATCAGTGGAGACAATGTATCTCGAGCCATCGAAATGTTCGCGGAGTTATTCCCCAATCGGCAACGTCCCTCACACAGGGTAATGCTGGCTGCTACGCAGAGACTGCGCGATCATCGGCAGTTCGACGTTCCCCAGCATGCTGAAGGTCGCGGCAACGAAGGCCTGCCTGTCGCCTTGCAGGAAGATATCCTGGAATTCTTCCGGCGAGAGCCACGTGCAAGCACGCGGGAGGCTGGTCGACGGTTTGGAGTGCACCACTCCACAGTGTGGCGGCTATTGCACAAAGAAATGCAGCATCCTTTTCATTACCGCAAGGTACAGGATCTCCACCAAAGTGATAACGCCGCGCGAGTTACATTTTGTCGCTGGTTGCTGGAACACCAAGACGCCAACATCCTGTGGACGGACGAGTGTTTATTTACTCGAGTTGGCGTCTACAATGTTCATAACGAACACTGGTGGGCTCACCGCGAACACAACCCGCACGTGACTAAAAGGCATTCTTTTCAAGTCAGGTTCAGTTTAAATGTGTGGGCTGGCATAATAGGAGACCAATTGCTTGGACCCCATTTTATCGATGGTCACCTCACTAGTGCCACATATCTGGAGATGTTGCAATACGTCGTCGAGGAAATGTTGGAAGAAGTTCCCCTGGGAGTGGAACGCAACATGTACTACCAGCAGGACGGTGCACCTCCTCACTACGGTAGGCAAGTACGTGAGTACTTGAGTGACAGGTTTGGCACCCACTGGATTGGTCGCGGTGGTCCAGTGGCTTGGCCTCCGCGTTCTCCGGACCTCACGCCCCTGGACTTTTATCTGTGGGGAGACGTTAAAAGATTGGTGTACACAGACGAAATCACCAGTGTTACCCAACTACGTGCAAAAGTGATCAGTGCTTTCGACACAATAAAAACGAATGTGTTTGTGTTACGTAAGCTGAAGGAAAATCAGCAACGTCGTGCTAGACTGTGCCTGGAGTGTGACGGTGGAAACTTTGAACAATATCTCCAGGTAACATAAGTAGGTAATTTATTTATTTATTTGTACATAGACAATAATTTGTAAATACGATGTTAGCTAAATCAAGTTGATTAGTGTAAATAAGTTGATTTAAAATTTTTAACTACGCCAAAAATACCTATCAGACAAAATGAATCACCTAAAATCCCGAACACATGGGTACCTACCTACTTAACTAGCACAAATTATCTTGATGTATTTCTGTCGGTCCTCAGCCCGTTAAAAAGTAGGAAGGAAAATCTTAAATCAACCAATTTAATCTACAAATAAAAACCGTCCTTGGGGCGTCTTTGGGCTTGTAATTTACCTACAGAGCGCGCCGACTGCGCCGAGTACCTACATGCCTTATTATTATTATTAGGTGCCTACCTAAATCCCGCGCACGCGCTCGCGATCGTAGTTTCACAATTGTGCAACAGGAACTGCTTACGTGCTTTGTAAGGTTTATTTATCTCCGCCTATCATTTTATTCATCAGCTGATAGGTAACTAACGACGCCAACGTGATCTTTTTTTGGCGCAGTTGTATCTACTTCCTACTATTATTATTTATCGTAATAGCCCAGTGGTTAATCCCGTGTTTCGGTAAGCACTTAATTAAAGCCTTTGGTTCGAATTGATTTGTAGATCTCGGACGGTCGTTAGGTACCACACGGGTCGGTACGGGTCAACGACCTTACAGCCCTGCCGTATGGTCGTTAGTACGGGTAGTCAAAAGCCAGAAAGTCAGACAATTAGTCTAACAAATGGGTATCGTGTTATCAAGTAACTGGTTTGTTGAGGTCTGATACGCAGTCGCCCTACGTGATTCACTGGCACTCCATGTAGTGAGCTGCATACAGTTAAACTGAAAACCGACCCTAACATAGTTGGGAACAGGCTCGGCAGATTGGCCACGGCATTGTAATGATGCTTAAAAATGAGTTATTATTTAGCGAAATTTAAAACAATAATGTAGGTACATTGTGATTTTCAAATTCGAACTACATCTAAGGTAAAATTATTTGCTATAAGTTGCTGTAGCTACAACAACTTGTACAGATCGCGGCACGTTGGTTGAACCTTCGATGCGCAGTAACAGATTTTCGAGTCTTAATCGAAATGCGGTATGACAAGCATCGCGGGGGCTCCCCGTAACCATAGCAACGACCTTCATTTTAGTTTAACGTACGTGCCGCGTTCGTTTCATAGAAATGTGGGCGGAGACTCGTACAGGCTGACGTCACTGGTCATCGCATTCACGCACACAGTGACATGACGCGCGATACATCGCAATGGGTGATTCTGTTTTTTTGAAGAGGGTTATTAAGAGAGTTATTCTGAAAAACAATAAAATTGAAAAATCGAAAAGAAAAAGTATTATTGATTATTGACTTGGTATCGTATTGTTATATGATTATTTACGAGTCTCATAACAACCTCCTGAAATGTTTTGCAGGTTCAAAACTGCACCTTGTATATGGCCATAATTTGCAATATATCATTTTTATTTCTCTTTTGCATCTTAACTTTTATTATGAAACACTGAATGCAGAAAAAAAAATTAAAGCTTCTCTTCTGAGCCACCACTCCCGTTCATATCGTCTTTCTATTTGTAACTTTTATGTGTTGTGAAAAAAAAAGTGGCAACACTGCCCGAGTGACATGTAAAATTTTTGTTCCGTATTTTAAAATTAACGTAAATTAGCAATTGTGTGAAATTAATGTGTAATTTTATGTATAAACCTAATACAATTGTATAAATATGTACTCAGGATTATTGTTTTCTTGTAAATATATAACGTAAATCACAGTTTTTTGGCTACACACCGGTAACCTAAAACCAACAGCTGACGTTCGAATTGTGGATTTAAACGGGGAGTACTTAATTGTTTACTTTTACTTTATAATAGCTTTTCGCTGATTTAGCACTTTACACTGGCCCGAAATCGCATTGTTTACATCCTAGAAACCCAAAATTAGCGAAGATTCTGTTAGTCTCAATCTGATCTTTAATAATATATTTTCAACAATAAAAACGTTAATGATCGTTACTTTTGCATTGTTGCTATACTGTATTAACAAATAATAACTTTAAAATCTAGGCAACCTACCCACATAGGGAAAAGTAAAATCCTAATTCAATAAAAGCATATTTTTTTTTACATTCAGTTTGATAACATAGCTTGAACTACTTACACTATTTTCTCCCATTTTCCGTTTCATTTACAACTTTATTTTAACTGTCTGTCCTACTTGTTCTCACCGTTTCTTTATTCAAATTTCAGTAACACATCCTGAAACCATGCCTGTGATGACCCGTAAGGCTACTGTTCAGGATATGGAGCTTAAACTGAGAACGGCCCTCCAAAAACTTGAAGCATCGCAACTACAATGTCAACAATTGTTACAGGAGAATGATGAAAGTGAGGAGGAAGTCAAGAAGATAGTTGACAAATACTCAAGCCTTAAACGGGAGTTAAAAGACTTTTTTTTTTTTTTTTTTAAAGTTAGCAGACCTACATCAGCAATACCAGAATGTTGTTGATGATCGCAATCAATCGAAGGTGGTCACGGATGGTTTCAACAACTGTAGTAATTTGTATGCGGAGGCTTTAAGCAAAGTTAGGGACCTAGAAGATGAAATAATTTATGCCAATAGTCGTATTATCCAGTTAGAGAAATAAAAACAATATAGCAAGGTGACACTAACCATTTGTTTATTGAATTAATAAATAGTAACTGTAACCCTCATTCCATAATAACTATTGACCTAACTGAAGATTCCTTGCTGAAACAGAATTATAATAACAAAGTTAGTCATAAAAATAAAAAAAAATATGCAAAACTAAATAGATTAAAAAATGTTACCAAGTTAAGAAACAACACAAATACTTTTCCAAAAATATTCCACTGAGAAAAGAACGTGTTCAGCTAACCAATAAATTGAACAAATATCAAATCAAATTATAAGACAGCAAAAAAATCTATGAATTTGATACACAGCGCTTACTGACATACAGGTACTTGAGAGTAGACTCAGTTCCCTTTACATTAAATATGTGGCTTCTCAGAATCAAATCCAAGAACATATTCTTGATGCTAATGAGTTAGTTGTGTCAGTGCACTTGTCAGAAGGTTTCAAACCTGATGCTGTCCAGCCTGAGGTGACGGAGGTCCCGTCCCAGACTGACAGCCTGTCTCAAGACTGTACTCTCAACCAAGATATACCGGATATAGTACATCATCTATCCCAAGTGCTACAGCCTGAGACTGGTAGTTGTCCAGCTTTCAGTAGTCATGATTGTTACAATTCAGTTATGATCTCAGATAGTATAGGAAGAGGTTTAGGTAAATTTATTAGTAACAACCAGAGTTATTCTACACATAATTATTGTATGACAGGGTCAACCTACAAGGCTGGTGCGGGTGGGGCCGGATTTGGCGGAAAGCCAGTTTGGCTTCCGCAGGGGGCGCTCTACGGTGGACGCCATCACGGTGGACGTCATCATGCGCGTGCGGGCCCTCACGACGGGGGATGCTGTGGCCTGGGGTGGGGTCGTCTTGGCGGTGTCTCTAGATATCGCCAATGCCTTCAATACCCTGCCCTGGAGTTGCATCAGGGAGGCACTCCGGTATCACTAGATGCCGACCTACCTTTGTCGTGTGGTCGAGGACTATTTGACGGACAGGGCCGTCATCTACCCCGGTCACCAGGTAGTATGGAACCGGCAAGCGTGCGGTGTCCCACAAAATCGATCCTGGGGCCGCATCTGTGGGACATCTGCTATGACTGGGTGCTGCGCGCCGACCTCCCTAGCGGCGTCAGCGTGATTTGTTACGCTGACGACACGCTGCTCCTGGCGCAGGGGAGGTCGCACAAGGCGGCGGCCGAACTAGCGACACCCGGGCTTGCGACAGTCATCGAGACGATCCGGCAATTGGGACTCGAGGTGGCCCTGCAGAAGTCCGAGGCCATGTGTTTTCATGGTCCTCGGAACGTGCCACCGTCGGGTTCCCAAATAACGGTAGGAGGGGTACACACCGGCGTCGAGTCGACGATGAAGTACTTGGGACTCGTCTTCGACAGCCGGTGGAACTTCGTGGAGCATTTCCAACGCTTGTCTTCCAGGCTGGAAAGGGCCGGGGCTGCCTTGAAGCGGCTCCTACCCAATCTAGGAGAGGCAAACGCCTCCTTCCGGAGGCTCTACGCGGGAGTCGTGCGGTCTATGGCCCTTTACGGGGGACCGGTGTGGGCGCGTTCCTTCAGGCAGCGGCCAGCCCGTCGGTTGAACGCGCCCCAAGGGGTCATGGCCACCCAGCTGGTCCGGGGATACCGTACGGTCTCCAGTGAAGCGACGAGCCTCCTTGCCGGATTACCGCCATGAGATCTGGAGGCAAAAGTCCTCGCGCACATTTGGGAGTGGCGCGAGGAGGCGAAACGCCGGGGCGTAGCTCCGCTGCCGCGAGAAATCACGGTACAGCGGACAGAGCTCCGGCGGGATCTCAGGGCGGCATGGAGAGTGCGATTGTCGCAACCCAGCGCTGGGCACGCCACAATTGCGGCGATAAGTACCCTCTTTAAGGAGTGGCTAGAGAGGCGCCATGGCGTCCTCACCTTCCGCCTGACGCAGGTCCTCACCGGACACAGTTGTTTCGGGAGGTTCCTGTTCCGGAAAAGGCGGGTGGAAACGCCCGGGTGTCACCATTGTGGCGGCTTGGGAAGCCGTCACCTCCTTCTGCGAAGCAGTAATGTTCGTGAAGGAGGAGGCGGAACGCGTGAGGGAGAGGCAAAATTCGCGCCCTCACGCCCCTAGCCGCCTCAGGAGACGTCCTGGGCGTCGGGAATCGCAGGCCGATTCCCTGCCACCGTAGGCGCGGGCTTGCGAACGCCGAGCAACGGGCAGCTCGCCGTTCGATAAGGACCAGGCCCGAGTCGACGGCGCGTTGTGTTCCACGCGCGCCTCAAAGAGATGTCAGCATTAATGACGGGATCCGCTAGGGCCGATGCCTGCCAGGGTTGCGGGAAAGTCCGAAAGGGATACCGTGGCCCCTGGCACAGGCAAGTGAAGGAACACGGGTGGGTTTTAGTCAGTAAGAGTCTGACACGCCTTCTCGCTCTGCCCAGAGCGGGAGAAGTTATTTGATGATTTCCCACCCTCAAAAAATAAAATAAAAAAGGGTCAACCTACAAACGAGTAATGGCATCAGTAACAGAAAATGTGTTTATTCCTAAAACCATTATAACTGTATTTGTAGGTAATAGTGCTAAGGTCAAAAAGGAAGAAATCACTGAATGTGTAACTGAGTTGTTAAAGTTAAATTGTACACTCGAGAGCAATGAATCCGGGTAACTTAAAGAATGTTAAAAATCTCGGAAACTAAAAATGATAGGTTAATGCAATAAATTGTATTTAATAGACAATGTAATACTCCTTAAATGAAAGTAAAAAAAAATACATTTTATTAACACAAAATTACATAAAGAAAAAAACTGCTGATCTCTCCTTAAAACAAAAATAGGAAACATGAAATTTTTGAACTTTATTACGATTTTCTTGAATTTTAATACTTCGTATTGCCTCCTCGTGCTTCCATTACTGCGTTTACGCGGTTTGGCATGCTGTACACCAAGTTCCTTATACGATTTTGGGGAATATTCTCCCATTCCTCTGTGAGAGCAATTTTGAGCTCACGAAGCGTGATTGGGGGAGGGTTTCGTTGTTTTACGCATCTGCCTAGCTCGTCCCAAGCATGCTCGATCGGGTTGATATCCGGGCTGCGCGCTGGCCACTCCATACGAGTAATGTTCATCTCTTGAAGGTAGTCATTCACAATCCTACCTGTATGAGGTCGGGCATTGTCATGCATAAATATAGCATCCTCACCTAAATTGACCATAAATGGACCAACGTGATCATTGAGGATTTCTTCCACATATCTTACGCTAGTTAAAGAGCCGTTTTCTATGATCACCAGCTCTGTGCGACTTTCAGAAGAAATTCCGGCCCACACAAGTACAGACCCACCACCGTAGGCTACTTTTTCTTCGATGCATGCTTGCTTGAATCTTTCCCCTGGTCTTCGATACACTCTGTGTCTTCCATCGTGCTTGTAGAGCATAAATTTTGATTCGTCGGAGAACATAACTTTTGACCAATCTTCAATACTCCAATTTACGTGGCTCTGGGCATATCTTAGTCTTGAAATACGATGCCCACGCTCCAGTTTAGGGCCGTTTGCAGGTCTAAGGGGTTTTAAGTTAGATTCAGCAAGCCGACGTCTTACTGTCCATGCACTTGGGTTACTTCCTCCGAGGCGTCGAAACTGATTGGTGAGTTCAGTTCCTGTGAGAAAGCGATTTCGAAGCATGGTGTTCACCAAGTATCGGTCTTCTCGTGCTGTGGTACACCTGGTTCTGCCCGTTCCTGGTCTGCGTAGGTTAGAACCAGTTTCTTCGTAACGTCGGAGAACTCTTTGTACTGTTGACAGCGACACACCGACAGTCCTGGCTGTATCGCGCTGACTCCGGCCGGTTTCCAGCATTGTAAGTATTCTGGTGCATTCTTCAGGCGTAAGCGACATAATTTCAGCTTGAATAATGAATATAGAGCACTATCAACATGGTTTATGTACCCACATAAATGACAGATTACAAACAAAAGCAAAACCAAATGCTGTAATTTCGTAGTTCCATCTTCGAAAGTGGCCCTTTTTCAAATTTGATTTTTTTATGATATAACTTTACAATAACTAAGAAGTTTTAATACCTTCATTTAAGGAGTATTACATTGTCTATTAAATACAATTTATTGCATTAACCTAGCATTTTCAGTTTCCGAGATTTTTAGGATTCTTTAAGTGACCCGGATTCATTGCTCTCGAGTGTAGTTAAATAATATTGTGTGCTTTCCCATATTTTGAAAATTTGACAAAAAGACATAGTTGGTTTATCAGTTGAACACTGCATCGAACTGTTCTGTGTTGAGCTGGATAAGCATGCAGTGTGCGTTTACAGATCCCCTAATTATAAGATCTTTTCTTTATTTTAGACAATTATGGAAGATGTCCTAGCGAAACTTGTACCCAGTAACAAAACCGCAATTATTTGTGGTGATTTAAATATTAACATTTTGAAAATTAGTTCAAATAGCAGTAGATTATTAAGCCTCTTTAAATCGTTCAATTTATCAAATGTATTTACCGACCCAAGTAGAGTAACTCCAAGTTCTGATAATGTCTTCTGCGCTTGTGATGGCTTGTGAAAGCCATCGTTAATGATTTGCCATCTGATCATAGTGGACAAAAGGTAACTTTTAAGTTTAAAACACATTTGCAAAAAGTGCAAATACAACTTAGACCAATAACGACTGGCAAATTAAGTAGATTCAATAGTACCCTAAACAATAAGTTAAATGTTCTGAGCCATAATATTTACGATGCTAATAAATTGTGTGAGAATTTCTTTTCAGTAGTGCACAATGAATTCAATAAAACTTTTGAAAAGAAAACAAAAAATATTTGTCCTAATTTTATTTTTAGTGACTGGGCAACTAGAGGTATTAGGATAAGTACGGAAAGACTGTTCGATCTGTACGGCCTTAAGCCCTACATTAAGACTGAAACTTTCAACAAGTATGTTTTTAGGAATACCTGCAAGATAGCTAAAGCCCAGTACATTAGCAACAAGATTAAATCAGCAGAAAATAAAATAAAAACAGTTTGGAAAGTTATAATTAACGAAACTAGTAGGAAAAAAATACGAAGCACTGATTATACATTGGAGACTTCACGTGGTGCCATAAGCTCTAACTTAGAAGTCGCTCAAGAATTTGTATATTGCTTTACCAGCTAAAAAGACGGAAGCTTTAAATTCCTCACTCGATATCTCAATAGATTTACGCGAACGTTTTAGGCTGCCCGGTTGAATTTCAATTTAAACATATAAACCATGATAGTCATAAAAGCTTTTCGCGCAAATAAAAATCAAATTGACCGAAGATCTATGGGGAATGTCTACCAAAGTTTGTACATCAATAATCGAGAATATAGCACCATACTTAGCTTTAATATTTAATGTATGTGTAGATCAAGGACTTTTCCCGGATTTAATGAAAAACAGTAAGGTTAAACCACTTTTTAAATCTGGGGACAGCAAAGACACCAACAATTATATACCAGTATCCGTGTTGCCAGTATTCAGCAAGGTGTTCGAAAAGGTAATGCTCAAACGAATGCTTAATCATTTTAACACCAAGAAAATCTTACACGGTCAGCAATATGGTTTCACCAAAGGACGTTATACGACTGACGCCAGTATCACTTTCTTAAAACACATACTTACAGCGTGGGAGGAGGCCCAAGATGCCATAGGGATCTTTTGTGACCTCTCCAAGGCATTTGACTGCGTTTATCACGAAACCTTGCTCTTAAAACTTGAGCATTACGGACTAGGTAAACTCGCGCTTAGTTTAGTACAATCTTATTTAAATGATAGACAACAAAAAATCCAAATAAATGGTGTCAATTCACTTCATTTAATAGTAAAAATGGGTGTTCCACAAGGATCGATATTAGGTCCCTTCCTCTTTTAAGTATATATTAATGATCTACCCCATTTATTTAAAAACCAACCACAAATGGTGTTATTTGCTGACAATATTTCTTTAATCTTTAAGATAAATAGACGTGCATCAAATCTTGACGACGTAAATAATGCCCTACTGCAGGTACATAATTGGTTCACTGCTAATAATTTAGTATTAAATAGGAAATAAACGAAATGCATAAGATTTGCTTTACCAAATGTTAAAAGTAATGACTGTGACATAGTATTGAATAACGAGAAACTAGAATTTGTCGATGAAACTGTTTTCCTGGGGATAACGCTCGACTCAAGGCTGTAATGGGCTCCTCATTTAACATCTCTTGCAGGACGGCTAAGTTCCCCCGGCGATGGCTTCGCTCTCAGCCACAGACTCTCCAGGTGAGGAGAGCACCGATGTCCCCGAGGTGACGCAAGCAGAGACGAGAGCGGCCGTGTCGCGACTCCGGGCTAAGAACACAGCGCCCGGACCCAACGGAGTTCCTGGTCGAGCTCTCGTCCTGGCTCTAAAGGAGCTAGAGCCCCAGCTGAGGGGGCTCTTCATGGCATGTCTCGAGCAGGGTCAGTTTCCCAGTGTGTGGAAAGAGGGGAGGCTGGTCCTGCTCAGGAAGGAGGGGCGCCCCGCGGACTCGCCGTCCGCGTATCGGCCCATAGTGCTGCTCGACGAGGCGGGCAAACTTTTTGAGCGCATTATCGCAGATCGCCTCGTCAGCCAGTTGTGCAGGGAGGGGCCGGACCTGGACGACCACCAATTTGGTTTTTGTCGGGGGCGCTCCACCATAGACGCCATCATGCTCGTGAAGTCCCTGGCGGAGAAGACGGTGTCCTGGGGTGGGGTGGTGCTGGCGGTGTCTTTAGATATCTCCAACGCATTCAACACCCTACCCTGGAGTTGTATTCGAGAGGCTCTGAAATACCATCGCGTGCCTACCAACCTCCGCCGTACGGAAGGGGCTTATCTGGAGGGTAGATGCGTCACCTATCCAGGACGTGACGGTGCCGGTCGGCACCTCATGTCGTGCGGTGTTCCACAGGGATCGGTCTTGGGACCGCTCCTGTGGAACATCGGCTACGACTGGGTGCTGAGAGGCGAGCTCCCGTCGGGCGCCGACTTGATGTGTTATGCGGATGACACGCTTGTCGCTGCCCGGGGGAGCTCTCACAGGGAAGCGACGTTGATAGCCACGGCTGCGGTGTCACAGGTGGCCCTAAACAAGTCGCAGGCCATGGTGTTTCATGGCCCCCGACGTGCGCCGGCGCCGGGATCACACATCATGGTCAGCGGGGCCCGGATAGCTGTCGAGTCCACCATGATGTATCTGGGATTGGTGCTCGACAGCCGATGGGAATTCGGGCCCTACTTCCGGCGGCTGGCGCCCAAGCTGATGGGTGGTGCAGCGGGCGCGCTTTCAACGTTGCTTCCCAACTTCGGGGGCCCGAGCGCCGCCTGTAGGCGGTTGTACGTGGGAATCGTGTGGTCTATGGCCCTGTATGGGGCCCCTGTGTGGGCGATGGACATGACAGCTAGCACTCTCGCCACTCTGCGCAAACCGCAGAGGGCGATGGCCGTCAGAATGGTCCGCGGGTACCGTACGATTCCCTGCGAGGCGGCTTGCGTCCTGGCCGGATCCCCGCCCTGGGACCTAGAGGCGAAAGTACTCGCGTCATTATATCGGTGACGAAAGGAAGAGCGGGCACGGGGCTCGAGGCCGGTGCAGCGGCAGATCGCGCTGCGCCGAGAGGAGCTCTGTCAGGTCTTGGTGGCGGAATGGCGCCAAAGGCTTCTGCGCCCTACCGCCGGCCTCGCTACCGTCGAGGCGATCCGGCCAGTACTCGACGACTGGCTCGGGAGAAGGCACGGCTCCCTATCGTTTAGGGTGACGCAGGTGCTGTCGGAGCACGGCTGCTTTGGCAATTACCTGTGCCGCATAGACAGGGAGCCGGACGCTCGGTGCCACCACTGCGTCCAATACGGGGAGGACACTGCGCAACACACGCTCGCCGAGTGTGTAGCTTGGGAGGAGCAGCGCCGTGTCCTCACAAATGAAGTAGGAGGCGATCTGTCGCTGCCGGCCGTAGTGCGGAGGATGGTCGGTAGCGCAGAGTCGTGGGACGCGGTGGTGTCCTTCTGCGAGGACGTGATTTCGCAGAAGGAAACTGCGGAACGGGAGAGGGAGATCTCGACTCCCTTCTCTGGCCGCAAAAGGCGCACCAGGCGCAGGAGATGGGCGGACAGCGCCCTTTTCCGGCCCCCATGAATGGGTCCAGGGGCGAGGGACTTGGGGAAGTCCCCGCCCCCTATTCGATGGGCCCGAGACGGAGGACTACCCCGTGCATCGCCCCAGAGGCGCGCGCCGACAGCCGCGCGCGCCTCTGGGGCGATGCACGGGGTAGTTGAACACCTCACTACCCCGTGCAGGAGACGAGGCCCGGACAGATCGGGCCAGCACTAGTGTGGGGCTGCGGAAGAATTTGGATTCCCGCGGCCCCGCGCGCACGTGCGAGGAGACACTGGGGTGGTTTTAGCCGGTAAGAGTCCCCCAGGCGGAGGTAGTCCATGAGGATTTCCCCCCGTAAAAAAAAGGGCTGGTCCTGCTCCACAAGGGCGCGTAAACTATAATTAATTAGCATTCGAAAATATTGTTGGAGCTGATGAAGATTGTACAACCTATCTTTGCATTGTATAAATTCAATCTCTTAGTATTGTATAATTGCATAGCACATGTGTGAGCACTATGTACCCACTATAAAGCTTACTGGGTTCGTCTTTCATTGACTTGAATGTGCCCTGGCGGCTGAGAGTATGTCATGCTCACTCAAATGTGTCACTGATGGTGGCGTGTGTATTGGATCATTGAGTTCCCTTCAAAATGGTTGAGCTGAATGGTGCTGTTCCATACGTTATGTTCGTGAACGGGCGCCGTCAGTAGGCACTGGTCATTTCTTAGCTGTCATGGCTTATTTTAATTCCATAATTGTTTTTATCTTTTTATTACGGACGTGCACGTCTTTCTACATCGTTCTCACGTGTATAATTTAAACATGAATGATGTAACCACTTTTTTGTAACAATATTTTGATTTAAAAGAGTGTCCATGTTTCTTGCCCGTTCCTACCTATGGAGATAGGTACCAACTACATTCATCTTTCTGACTGACCGACCCCTTGATAATTCAAAAGTACCTGTAAACACTACTCAAACTCAAAGCATTTATTTCAAATAAACCAATTATTTGAAATAAATGCTTTGAGTTTGAGTTAACAGCAAGGTAAATATACTTCGCTACTGCAATCGTAAAAAGACAAAAAAATGCAGTTTCTCGCCTCAGTTATATACCATAGAATCGTTTTGATCGTATATATTTTCAACAACAATGCCTGAAAAGCAACAGACTAAATCAACTCGCGTCACAAAGGATCTAGCGCTGTCGGCAACATTTTTAAAGCAACGTAAAGCGAACTCGGCGCCATAATAGCTTATTTTGGCGCGAAATGTTGACGAAATTGGCACAAACAGGGTTGACACAGATTTTATGGACATATTTTAGAATATTCCTAAATTATATTGCCTTTGTGAATATAATGTTTTGAGTCGAGTTAACTCATCGTAACAACCTTTTGAGCTGAGTACGCAGCCGCTAACCTACGTAATAAAGCGCAACATAGCAATTGGATGAATTTATTCCATATCATTGTTTGTGAAGTTAGTTTTTAAATCAGCAAGCAATACACTGTTTTTCTGTAATTAAAATAAAATAAAGTTTTTTTAACTAAATTCTCGATCGCCGGAACATAACTGGCGCAGTCGGTAGGATCGCGACGCTCTAAGTTCGAATACAACTCTTCGGCATAAGAGTGATGATTCTCAAATCGTTCCTTCGCGATCCGCAGCGAACCTTACGTGCGGTCGGGCACTTTTATAGAAGTAGGAAAGTGTTTCTCCGGAGAATTGGAGGGAGCTGTTGGCAGAGACAAAACTCGACAGGAGATGCAGTGGCTGCTGTGGTAAGTACTCTCGTATTACCAAGTGTCCTACTCTATTTCCTGCCTTACTATAATTTGTGTATTTTTATTTCTAGTATATTTTTATATGTCTGTCTATAAGCTGAAATATCGTTAGGCACCCACTTATAACAGCGTTAAGATATTCCGTGAAATACTACACCGCCATTGTTCCGTTTGAGTGCCACTACACAGTAAAACAACGTCGCTCAGAGATTATGATGCTAAATATAAACCGTACAAACTCACTGCAGATTTGATGCCAAGATATGATGGCAATCCTAAATTACTTAGGTATTATATCAGGGAAGTAGAAAGTTAAGCAGATCGTTCGCATCGGGAATTTATCTGCCTGATTAAGAGTAGGCTAAGTGGTTCAGTTATCGATGCCATAGCATACGAAGAATATCTTAGTTGCTGGGAGTCAGTTAAAAGAGCTTCGATTAGGTGCCTTGGTTCCTACGTAACGAGATACAAGTCATGCAGGATCTCACACTAGTACGTAAGTCAAAGAACGAGGATCCGGAAACCTTTGGCAAACGGCTCCGTGCACATTATACTCTGTAGGGAAACATGGTAACAAATATTGTTATGAAAAGATGGTCATTGAACAGTACGTAAACCAATTAGACTTTCATGTGTGTTTATTTTATTATCTATTCTTCCTTTTTCCTTCTATCCGTGGAGGCTTGTCATTAGCAATATAGTTATGTATTATTGTATCTACAAAATGTTATAAGTCTGTAAGCCTTCCTAAAATTAAATAAATAAACTGTGTTAGAATTGCAAAACCAGAAACATTTGAAAAAGTTATTATTGCGGCCAGGCAAGAAGAGGCTAGCCTTGCATATTATAATAGGTCAAATAATCTTAATAGTCCATCAACATCTTAAGCGAAAGCAAAAGAGTTGCCTAAGCATCAGCCTAACAGTAGTCAGTTTCATCCTAATTTAGTAAATCCAACAATGTCGCCATATAAGCCCCAACAGATTAACATGAACCCAGAACAGCGTCAACAATGGATACAGTCGACATATATTTCCCTGGAAAAACCGACCAGCATCAGGCAACTGCAAACCAGGTGGTTCAAGTAATGTTAAAAGTGCAAACTTTAGGAACCAACCTAACGTTCCAAAACAACAGGTTAATCCTCCTGAGATATCATCAGACGTCACTATGCGTACGGCAAATAAGCCAGAAAAACCACAGTTTGCGTCGGGGCAGGTAGTCTATATCCCGAGCCAAATGGAAAGTAAGGTGCAACCAATACCCATTGGTAGTGAGTATTGCGGCCAGTTCATAGACATTAGTAGCGACGCCTCCGAGCCTAATGTAGGTGTAGACGAACAAGGGGTAAACCAAGAACAAAATTTTACTTTAAGCCCCGATCAAGACAACCGGACATAGTATCCATTAACTTACAAGCTAAACAATTTTTACCATATATTGAGTTGCCGGAATTCAACGGTAAGTTTTTAATAGATACAGGAGCCAGTCATTCTGTTATGGCATCTGATGAAATCTTTCGTGCTTTTAAATACTGTGTAGAATCAGAACCATATCAAATAATTACGGCTCATAGTTCATCAGTTCACGACAAAGTAGTATACCTGCCCTTGCCCCCTGCGTTTAATGGCGATATAACCCAATAATATTTTACTTTGATACAAATTACAAAGGTCTAATAGGATTCGATCATTTAAAGAAAACGAAAAACCATATTTGAACCGTAAAGTGTTACGAATATCAACAGCACAACTACGTACCTATTCACTTTAGCTCTCCACCGCAAAAGATAAAAATAATCCTAAGTGTGAAAGATAGTTATTGTTAAAACTAACTACGTGGATGGACAATACTTACACGATGATTTTTATTGGTCAGATAACTTGAAATCACCGGTAGCTGTACTTAACTTTAGTATTGGTTGTTTTAAAACTTCAGTTATTAATTTTAGTGACGATAATAAATCTATTCCAGATAAGAATTCAATGAAATTAGACTTGTATGATGAGGGTAATAACATTCACAGTCATAATATTAATACCATGCAAGTGAACTCAGACATTAATCGTATATTAAATGAAAACTTGAAGAAAATAAAGAAATGGTATCCTTCTCCTAAAACAAGGACAGCTCCTTCAGCAGGATAACTACTTTAGTCTCGCTTGCGTTTACAATATTACAAATATTCTTTTTACGGCCATCCAGCTAATGTCGTTATATGCAAGCACTAAAGCAGCTGAGTGTAATGTCAGGAGAGTTACATAAAACGTATAGAAATCAAATAGAGTATATCTTTTATCAAATAAGTAAAAAGATGAGGTTTTTAAACCCGCATGTTATAAAAAGACGTGGTTCGATTAACGGGTTAGGTATTGTCGTTAAATCCATAACTGGTAATCTCAGATTCTCTCGGTTAATGCAGTAAAATTCGAAGAAGAGATATGAGGACTAAAATTAATAATGTTCAGAATATGCAAAGAAAGTCCTTAGTTTTAGCACAAAATACACTAAATGAGTTTGGCAATCAATTAAGTAAATTGAACAGGAATCAGAAAAAATTGGCTAGCTTATTGCAAAACATTACTCGTAACAGTAACGACGAAACTAACCATATATTATATTATATTTTCTAGATATATACGTACAGATAGATTTTAGTTTACAGATTATCTTAGAGAGGTTAATGTTGTTAGATGATGTCATGACGTTCGCACAACTGGGCACCAGCATCCTAGTAACCTAATAGAGGAATTAATCAACTTAGGTAACCCTTATTCGTTTAGACCCCAGTAGCTATCATTAATCTTAGTAACATTCATAGGATAGAAAAATTTATTAGAGTTAAGGTCTATAGTACAGTACACTCTATAAACTTTATCCTAGAAATCCCATCAGTAGCCCCACAAGCCATAATTCATCTTTACTCCATTCCCAATAAAAATAACCTAACTATTATCCCTAAATCCAAATACCTTGCGCTTGGGAACGATGAGTACGCCTACCTAGAAGAAAACTGCCAACCCCTGACCGGTGACATCCAGCTTTGCAAGACCCTGGACACTAGAAGAATTGAAGACACCGAGGACTGTATCCCTTCACTCATTCAACATAGTCAAGCAAACTGTACACATGCCAAGATGAGCCTAAGAGGAGCAAACATTCAGAAGATTGGAGTGTAAGGATGGGACAGCGGAACGAAATAAAAGATGTTTCTTGAATGAGACTCTGATATATTCTGCCATTACATGCTTAACGTTTTACATTATATATGATATGTATCCCTATACTACACCTCCTTACCTTTCAAAAAAAAAAAAAAAAAAAGTTTTTTATTTATACTTTTTTTTTTTTTTGTAAGTACATACATAATGCAATTTATAAAGGGATTACAAGTTTGTGTTTTTTTTTTTTTTTTTTACAATGCTTTGCATGGTACTTTAGTGCTTACAGTTTAAGATTATTTAATAATATAGATATTAATAATATTGATACTACATTCTAAGATAATATAGCGTAATGTTAGACAATCCAAATTAATTCTTAAATAACTTCGTTCTGTTCTTATGCACTGTTTCTATTTTATTGTCTTTTATTATACGCACATTCGGCGACTTATCTTCTATGACTTTATATGGACCTTTGTATACATTTTCAAATCGGCTACTATTTTCATTTTTTAACAATATTAAGTCATTAGGTTGATACACAATTGAATTAGTTTGTTTATCATAGCTAAACTTTCTATTTTCCTTCGATTTCAATAAATTTTCCCGGGCCTGTTCGTGAGATTTTTGCAACCTGTACTTCAGCGCCAATGGATAGTCATCACTATTATAAAGAGGTTCTATTTCCTGTGTTAAGTTACTTGGCAAATTGCATGACTTACCAAAAACCAGTTCGTACGGTGTAAATTTTGTGGATGTATGGACAGTTGTATTGTAAGCAAAGCACCAATATGCAATCCAGGTGCTCCACTCCCTGGGGTTATTATTTGTTTGTATTCGGAGGTATGCGTTTAAGTTTTTGTGTGTGTTTTCCAGGGAACCGATTGATTCGTGGTGGTAAGATGTTGAAAATAATTGTTTAATATTGAGCAGTTTGCATACTTCACTCATTGTTGATGCTATGAACTCGGACCCTCGATCTGTCGCAATTTCCCGCGGCACGCCGTACCTTAGTATAAAGTTCTCTACAAATGATTTTGCTACCGATACTGCGTCTTTTCGTTGTAGCGGGTACGCTTCCACGAACTTAGTAAGTTCACATTGTATACTTAATATATAAACATTACCGTAGTAATCCTTATCCAGTGGCCCTACTATATCTAAATATATTTTATCAAATGCACCCTGTGCTGTTGTAGTTATTGTCATCGGTTCTCTGACAGGTAGAGAGTGTTTTTGCATTTGGCATTTTTTACATTTACTAACGAATTCAGTTACGTCACTTTCCATGCCCGGCCAAAAAAATAATTTCCTAATGTTATTCAACATTCTTCTTATACCGGCATGTCCGCTAGTTGGTAAGATATGGTAGTCATTAAGGATTACTTTTTTGTCATCTTTCGATAATACTCTGTGGAAGCCTTTTAATATATTAATTTTTGGTCCGTGCCATGACGGCCTTATATTTATTTCTTTTGTTAGCCACTTTATAAATTCACCATTACTTGCTGTTTTCATTATATAAATTTCTGTAATATTTAATTCACTACAGTATTTTTCTAGCCGACTCACGTATTCGTCTCGCGCCATACATGATTGTAAGCCTGTGCAAGTATATATAATTAACTCTTTTTCATTAAATACAAATGATTCTGAGTTGTTTGTTAAGTTGTCCTTCATTCTAGAATAGTTTTCCCGCGAAATGTCTAACAATTCTATCGAATTACCCGGCTTCCGAAGCATTTCTACGACCCTTGGTTGACTACGCTGGTCTCTCACAGATATATTGGTAGTCGGCAAACTTGAGTCACTTTCCTGTCCCTTTTCCAATGTCTTTCGTTGGTTCCTAGTCATTACATTAATTACCCGTTGATTCATATCTTTCAACTCTTCTGATGTGACTACTACCCTAGACAACGCATCTGCACCTACATTATCCTTTCCCTTAATATATATTATTTCAAAATCATATTCTTCCAAAATTAGGCGAAATTTTGTCAATCTACTGGATGGATTATTCATATTGAACAAATAAACTAACGGTCTATGATCTGAAAATATTTTAAATTTTTTCCCAAATAAATACGGTCGAAAATAATTAACGGCCCAGACTATTGCAAGCATTTCTTTCTCGATTGTTGGGTAATTTAGTTCGGCTTTGTTTAATGGGCGACTCGCGAATGCTACTGGACGATTGTCATTATTACACAAGATCGACCCCAACGCGAAACCTGATGCGTCTGTATATAAATGAAATTCGTTGCTATCAGAAAAATTGGGATATTGCAATACAGGTGGTGCAGTTATGCATTCTTTTAATAATTGATATGATTTTTCACATTCTTCTGTCCATATAAATTCGCAGTTTTTCTTTAATAACTTATTTAATGGCATGACCATTTGGGCAAATGAATTTATAAACCGGCGGTAATAATTCGCGAAGGCTACGAATCTTTTTACGTCATCGCTATTCTTTGGTCTTGGATACTCTTTTATTATTCGTATTTTATCAGGATCGGGCATAACCCCATCACCGCTCACTACGTGGCCTAAATACAATAATTCCTTTTTTAGGAACACACATTTCTTTGGATTTAGTTTTAGATTCACCTGTCGTAACCTAAGGAAAATTTCAATAAGATTTTTGTTATGGTTTTCCAGTGTTCGTCCCCAACAGGGGTCCTAGTAGATTAAGCATTTTTCGTAGTTCAACCCTGACAATGCGACCGTCATTGCCCTTGAAAATGCGCTTGGACTGCTCTTAAGGCCCATAGGCATGCGTTTCATCTGATACTGTTTATCAAAAGTAAAGGCAGTGCATTTTTTACTATTTTCGTCCAATTTTATTTGGTAGTAGCCATTTTGAAGGTCAAGGTGACTGAAATAAATAGCTCCTGCAAGCGAATCTAATATGTCAATAATGTTTGGAAGGGGAAATCTGTCATCAGCAATAGTTTCGTTTAATTTCCTATAGTCAATCACTAGCCTGTACCTTTTTTCTCCGGTTTCTGATTTTTTGGGTACCAACAGGATTGGACTGGACCATTCACTCATGGTTTCCTCAATAATGTCGTCCTTTAACATTTTTCTTATTTGTTTTTCTATTTCTCCCTTTTGTGATTTTGGTAATCTATATTGTTTTTTATAGATAGGTACGGCATTTGGTTTTAAAACGATAGATTGTTAGTATATATTGCTGGTGGTTAATTTATCTCCTTCTAAACAAAATATATCAGAAAACTTAGCACATATTTTTTCTATTTCCAACTGTTCTTCCTTGTTCAAATAATTTAATTTTAATTCTTTAAATAATCTTTTCACTCTATCCGAGTTAACTGCGGGTTTATTGAAATTAAGTGTACTGTAGTCTGTTAATTTTTCTACTTGTTGATTAAAGAAACTCAAGTTGATTACCTCGTCTCGTGTGTTTAATATTTGGATAGGCATTTTACCATTTACTGGTCTCGTAATACATCCTGCTAAAAACACTCCCTCACATAATTCTGTTGGTAAAACCACACATTCCTCTTTTAAATGAGTGGGTTGTGCCCATGCAACGATTCACATCTACGAGCCAATTGAATGTATTTATTTTGAGGTGCCCCTAATTGTAATGGTAAACTTATTTCTACATTATTATTTATTAGGGTTATAGTGTTTATTTCTAAATCTACTTTACTTTTATATTTCTTTAAAAAATCTATTCCTAAAATTCCATCGCTTGCGCAACATAAATCTTTAAATACATGAAATCTGTTGACAAATTCTTGATCCTTATTTGTCAATCTTAAATCAACATAGCCTACAGAGCAAAGTTCACCACACACACCAGTTATTCGTACTTGCCCTATTTGGTAAGGAATGTTGTGTCGGAGTAAGGTATCATACTTCACCGCACTGAGCGATGCTCCCGTATCCACTAACTACTTACGTAAGCTGTTATCGAGCGATAATTGAATTGAATTATAATTATTATAATGACATATAGTATCGTGACTATTATTATTGCTCACGAAAAAACTCATCGTCGTTTTGGCCCGAAACTACCGTATTATTGTTCTCGCTATTTTCTGGCAATAGTGACATAACTGAATTCATATGGTTGACTCGGGAATTTTGGTAATTATTCCGGCCCCGCTGATTATTATAGTTATTAGTGTTACCTCGATTCTCCTGACTACCTCGAGCGGCGGGGTAGCCCCGCAGACCGCCGCGGAATGATTGCCCCCGGCCGCGTTGGTTGGTTGGCCCACAATGGTTGGCCTGGCCTCGCTGGAAGTTGTTATGCTGGTTGTAGCCGCCGCGATCCTGAAACCATCGTCCGCGGTTTGAGTAAGGGTATCTTCGGGACGGTTGGTTCTCCATGTTCATGATGCTGCTCTCGGGAGGCATAGAAGTCTCTTCATCCTTAGCGCCACGGATTACACCTTTCAAATTGTCGTAATTCCTTGCTGAAATTATAGTACTAAGACTAGTATTACGAAGTCCTGTGGCAAATCGTTTAATTGCTACTTTCTCATTTAAAGGCTTTAAAATTTCGTATTTTGTCATGTCGCCGTCGGCCTGCGAAATAGTTAACTCTACAAATAAGTTTTCAATTTCCTTACCGTAGTCCTCCAGACTCCTGTTGCCTTGTGTACTGCTCATCAATTGTTGTTCTAATGCTATAAAAGATTTTTTCGTTAATAGATGTTTTTTCATATCATCAACAAGGAGCTGTACTGACTCATATTTATTCGATAATCTGAGTTTTGCGCTCTCCGACAATCTGGTTTTTAATATAAAGTTAATAAGAGTTGGCTTTGATTTGTCATCAAGTAAGGACGCATACATTTCTAACGAAGAAATCAACTGCTTTGTTGTATTTTCGTCATCATTCATAACTGGCAGTAGTGAAACAGCTGTCTTTAAACTGAACGACTCCATTTTTCCTTCACTTATTTTGTCTTTCGAAGGTACGGCGCAAAGAACCTTTATTTCGTCAAACAATTTCCCTATTTGTTCCCTACGGTTATTTATCGCAGACAGCTCCCTGGCGCTGAACAAATGTGTTTGACTACGAAATTCTAATAATTTTGCTTCAAACTTATGAAATATTACATTCGCTTCTTCAAATTTTTTCGAAGTAACAGTACCCGTTTGACGTCGCTCCGGTCCTATCTTTATCAAATACTTTCTTACTTCTAACAATTTACCATGATATTCTTCTAATCTATCTGCCATATAGTTTTAAACACAAAATAAATGCGATTACATATACTTATGGCCTAACATACATATTATTTGGCTGCTTGCCAGCTCTGAGAAACTATATAATGTCCTCTAGATGAGTCCATCTTATTCTTGCCACTCTACGTACCCGGATATCTTCTACGTACCGCACTTTAGCCCTTACTTTATTTCCACGGTACACTCACTGCACACTCACACGCCACTAAATTATATTAACACCTGCACGCTCGCTTTGATCTCCTCCATTTAGCTCCCTGCGCCGAAACCAACTGCTCGACCTTCGTAGATGGTTGTCCAGTATCTCTCTTTGTATCCACTGCCGGTGACACTTTGTATATTGACGGTATCCGAGATAAAGAAGAACCAGTGCCAAAATCACACAAATGGCTCCTAGTAGACACGTACTGAAACTCGCATGATACTTTAGCTGATCCAGTGATGACTGATTATTTCCTCCGCTAGCCGTTTGCGCTATAATTACTTGCTCCTCTTTTGACTGTTGTTTCCCCATTTTGTCGTAAATTTTCCGTCGGGTGTAAACTCTTTAAGGAGCTCTCGTAAGATGCACTTTGGAAATGTAGCAAAATATTTAAAATACATTGTGCCTAACTGAAGTTACCAATCCACCACTGTTTATATTACGCGTCTTTATTTGGTGATCGGAATGCGCGAACCCGATCACTTACTGGCAGGGTCGCCATGTAAGGATGGGACAGCGGAACGAAATAAAAGATGTTTCTTGAATGAGACTCTGATATATTCTGCCATTACATGCTTAACGTTTTACATTATATATGATATGTATTCCTATACTACAGGAGATATGTATTCCTATACTACAGGAGATAACAATTGCCTACTTGTCCTGAAGGAAGATGAAATCGTAAACACAGTGAAAAACTAAGACAGGCTAACTGGAATTTATCTCGTCACATTAACAGAAGATTGTCAAATTAACGTCATGAACAGAACATTACGGGCACATACAAACAAATTCGTCATGAATGAGGTCATCATACCTTTACCAGAGCAACATATTCAAGTCCTAGAAGAAACTGTTCAATATGAATTACAACTAGAGGCCATCTCACTAGACAGCATCCATGTACTTATTAACAAAGCAAGCGACATCTCCGTACCAGATGACATCAATTGGCCGATGATGATGGCCACACCGAGTTGGACTACGGTACTTCTCGACATCTTGTTAATAGCAGCATCTGCCTGGAAGCCGTACCAATGAAAGATCAATAAGATCTCAGAGGACATCAAAGGAAACGAGGAAACCTCAGGCAGCGTGGACGCCGCCAGAAGCAAGAGTTGCTTCTATCTTATGGAAGGAGGAGTTAACTCATCGCAACAACCGTTTGCGTTGAGTACGCAACCGCCAACCTACGTAATAAAGTGCAACCTAGCAATTAGATCAATCACATGTTATTCCATATCATTGTTTGTGAAGTTAGTTTTTAGAACAGCCTTCAGCGTAAGACACTGTTTTTCTATAATTAAAATAATATAAAGATCTTTTAACTAAATTACCGATCACCGAAACATAACTCTCGCCTCTTTATTAGTTTATTTTTCAAATATGCCAGTGAAAGACTAAAAAAACCATAATTAGTTGATATAGAAGAAGGCCATGTTTGAGAGTGCGGTAATACTTTTTAGAATTTCAAAAAACCTCCTTAGCTCTACGTAATATTCTGAATTTATTACTATTTTTTTGTTCTTGTACTATATATTGTTATATACGATATTTTGTTCCTACGGCATTTCAATTGAGTAACCGACACAGATTCTATCATAATAAAACCAGTTAGGTATCTCACTAATATTATAACTGTGAAAGCTTGTACGTTTAGATGTTTGTTACTATATCACGCAAAAATGGCTCAACTGGTTTGGTTGAAATTTGGCACACAGAGATAGTTTATAACCTGGATGATACTTTTTTTTATCCCGGTACTACGTTCCCGTGGGATAATTTCTGATCTCCGCGCGGGCGAAACTCTGGACTTTTATTTGGCTTCAAACCTCTAGTTTTTTCAGTACAATAGACATCCACTTAAAATTCCAGATCTGCTTACCATCTTTGTCTTTTCTACGACGTGGAATCACGTTCGGTATTCCGTCAACAAGGGAAATATGGCCGCTTTGTGCGTCTTTTATTTTATAAAATCCTTTGATATTTTTCACGTAAATATGAGACACATTCCTTTCTAAATATTTATATTACTTTCACGTGTTTTTGTTGTAAAAAAAAGATTTACTTTTTTTAATTTCATAAAGATGGAAAACATCGTAAGGAAACATAGAGTCACGATTAATGTCGGAAATTGCAAACACGCAATTAAAAGTATGTTTCTTTACAGTGGAAAAACAAATTGCACACTGAAATTATTATTTCAACAAATGTAAAATAATATTTGAATGCGTGAATAAATCTGAATATCTTTTGTAAGTCTCGACAATGAAACACATGGGACAATAACATGTTGAAATAATACAATGCTATATCAAACTTTTCAACTGTCGAAAACAGCTACTGTCGTACATTTATTATTGATACATTGACAATGGTACCTACTCGTATGTTTATAACAAATAATAACTATAAAATTATATACACTTTCAGTATACAAGTAAAATACTGCGAAAATATTCGGGATACGACAAACTTTGGTCTGTTGTTTTTTCAATGTAGATTTGTATCTACGCCCCTGAATGACGCATTTCATCGAGGGCCCTTGTAAAGACGGTTCTTTGGAGTTGTCAATAGCTTCCTATTTTTGAAAACGTCGCAACTATTATATGCGGTACTCTTTTTCATGCGTTGCGAAACCATATTTTACCATTCGTTTATATTGACAGCAAACATTGTTCTGGAGAGCTTGCAAGCGCGACTAGTGCGTGGTTAATGGGTTCGATCCTCTGAAAGCTCAGTAGAAGTGAACTCTAGATTTTTACTTAGATGATAGAAATAGATTCCCAGGATTTTATTTTTTCATAGATAATTGGAGCTTTATCATAAGATAGATTACTAAGTACTGTGCCTACAACTCTGCCTGCTCCTTCGGGTATACAGGCGTGGTTATGTATATTGTATCCGCAAGGAGGAAAAGTTTTTGTAGTGTTAAACGTGAGAGACAATAATAGAGACTAACTAAGATTGATTGAGACTGAATAATATACTGGCCAATTTATTCCAACGCCGTCTGTCGAAACCTAGCTCCAATTACCAGGTTGTACTCTAAAGCTAATTTCAGCTGTCGATGCACAATACGGCATGCCATGTAATTGTATGTGAATATTCGATCTCGTTACCCTGTCTGCTGCACTGTGATTCCACCTGTAATTGAGATGTTGACTGGCGTAAGATACTGTGAAAACCGATACCTAATATTGTCATGATTTCCAAATAATAATAAGATTTGTAGTGATTTTAAATCTTTACATAGTATAAATCAATGTCGCTTTTTTTGTATGTACGCTTAGATCTTTTAAATGACGCAACGGATTTTAATGCGGTTTTGTTAATAGACAGAGTGATTTAAGAGGACAGTTTTCATGTATAATACATACATATAATAGTAGATAGGAGTCGAGAATTACAAAGATTTCTAATGTGATGTCGTAAAACACATATTTTTATGCGCTTACATTACAAACGCCTGCTAAACCTTACGAGATAGATCAAAATAATGTACTACGGAATTGTATATTATAAAAAGATCTACAAAAAAATCCTTGATGGTATATGTCTATCTTCTAAGGATAACCCACAGTAACTATTTAAATCTTTTACATATTACAAAAAAATAATGGGTTATTTAAGAAGCTATTTTATGCAATACAGTATCATTACTTATCCAATTAAAAACGTTAGGTACGTTTTGCATTTAATGTAGATTAAAATTTCTCTATACAGCATATAATTAAAATGAATATCTTAGAAGATATCAGAGTTTTAAAATGCGGAAATCGCTGCCGGCCTCTGTCCTCCCTTCTGTCCCTTTGTACGCTTAGATATTTTAAATGACGCAACGGATTAATGCAATTTTCACCATCAGTTAGATATTTTTTCACGGAAAGTTTACGTTATCTCTTCATGCGTAAACCACTGAAAGGATTTTGCAAGATTTTGGCAAGGGTAGCACGTTCCTGTGGGATAAATCCGGATATCTGCGTGGGCGAAGCCGCGGACAGAAGATAAATACTAATGCTAAGTACTAAATATAAAACTGAAAGTATGTGATTTGCCTCAAATGATTTTTTCACTCCTCATGCTCAAAAAGACCGTCATTGTGGCGTACCAGAGCGAAGAAAAAATAGCAATTCTTCCTCTAGGAGAAAAAGTTTTTTTTTTTTTAATTTTTGTGTGTCAAATGACAATGAGCCTACAAAAATGAAAAAGTATTTAGTCATAAGTAGAATAATTATGAATATAGACTCGACTTATTGCTGTTTCATAAAAAAGAACTTCATTTTATTTTTGAAAATGGAACTAAAATCGGCGATCTCTTTGGTAGGATGCATGCGATGCGTTGCGGCTGCAGAAGAAAAAACAAAAAAAAGACATGGGCGCGAAATCTTTATGAAATTAAGTTACCGGGAAAAAACATCTCGTTAAATATCTAGAATTGTACAAATTGTACATTTAATTTTTAATAAAATAAACTACATATTTCATATCGTATTGGATTGTTTTATTTTCTCGCAATCGTAGTGAAAAGTAGAGTGTAACACACGGCGCTAAAAACCCATTAAAACTCGGTTTCTATTTACTCCCTCGCTAAAGCTCGGGAGTAAAACTACCTCGTATATAATGGGTCATTTTAGCTCCTTGTATAACAATCTACTATTATATCAGTGTAGTCATGAAATTTAAAAGTATCTCATTTGACAGCTACTGAAAAAATACTGGTTTTTAACGAAACAGAACAACAACAACAACATCAACAGCATCGCCTAGTTTCAGGGTTAGTTCTCTTCGAGCTTCGAAATTAAAAGGTTGTCTTCAAGGAGTCCGTATTGATATTATGTTGAGTACCTAATTAAATAGTTGGTCAAATATTGCTCTATACCAGGTACAAACATTTCTGTATTTCAATTCTTGCACACATACAAATGTGTGCGAGAATTGAAATATAGAATGGTTTATACTGGAAAAAGTGTTTTCTTTACACCAACCAGGGAATATTTGCGTGACTCGTCCCAGTTTCCATTTGAAGGGCGGAAGCTTTTCCTATTAATAAGAACGGGGCTGTCTTGAGCAATGTCTTCACTGTCGACCTTCTATTTCGTACTTTGCTACATATTAAAATGCACAACATATTGAAATGAACACATTTCAATATGTTGGAGCAAATTTTACCGTACTTGCAGATATTGTTAGGAGCTGAAGTATACTGACAACTGACGAAAGAAAATAGCTGTAGGTATTTTGGTAGAAAATGCACTACGGTTTATATTTTTATTTTATCGTTCTATAATTATACTTATCAATTACATAGATATAATCCATCATTTATTATTTTACGTGCCGCCTCTGAGTATCTAGCAAGGTTAGTAGGTGACCGAATGGGTGGCATCCTTAAAGCAAAATCATTCTTAAATAAAACAGTCCCGCCCCGATTGCATAAGATCCTTTGTAGCGTTGCTCATTTTAAAGAGTGGATGTTATATAGAATCTAATTCTGAATTTGAATTTCAAAACGGTTGCGACCACGACCTCATTGTGTGATAATTCTTTTGCAAAGAAAAAAGTAATCCGTAATGTTTAATTAACTTCTTTGTAGGAAGTGAATTTGTGAATTGTATTTTTTAATTAAAGGAAGATGATTATTATTTTAGATTTATTATTTGAAAAGTTACGTAGCGTTGCCTTTACTTATTAACGATTCTTTTTGACCTATTATAAGAGATCTTTAACATAATTATTTTTCTAAAAGTCAACTTACACACACAAACACGTCATCTTCTATACTATTCTATATAACTTTTTTCGTTATCTATGCATAGTTCGAGACTATAAAGCACTGTATGGTAACAAACCTCTTTTTTTATTTCCCTGCGGACTTCGATAGTAAACATCCCGAAATCCTCAACAAAACTTTAACCAGACTAATGAAAATCGTTAGTACCTACATACAGGCTAGTAAAACCAAAAAGGTTGTATGCCTCAAACCGGGCCCGCAGTGCGGCGGCTACTGACATAACGACCTTCCCTAGGCTATGATTCCTGTAGCGGGGTAAGCAGATGATAGACATCTGTTACAACATATCGATCTGGGCCTTTTTTTTCCCAGTCTGTTATTTTGCTTTAAACACCAGCCATCCTACCTGTATCATAATTATTATGGAAGTAAGACCTACGTCATCATCATCTGCCTAACCTTTTCCAGACTATGTTGGGGTCGGCTTCCAATCCAACCGGATGCAGCAGAATACCAGTATTTTACACGGAGCGACAGCCTATCTGATGTCCTCAACCCAGTTACTAGGTAATACGATACACGTTGGCAAGACTGGTTGTCAGACTTTCGTGGCTTCTGACGACCCGTAACGACTGTCAAAGATTCACGAATGACAGCCGGGACCGACTGCTCAATGTGCTTTCCGAGGCACGGAGGAGTTTTGGTATGTAAAGATGGTCACCCCTCTACGGACCAACCGCGGCAAGCATAGCTTAACCTGATCGATCGATCCGTGCGGTGGTTATTACTTAGCCACAAGCTCCTCAAGTAGAACCTACGTATTTTTGTTAAATAAAAATAGTATTATTTTATTTTATATAATTCTGTAAATTACTGATATTACTCTGACTATAGATTCATGATACTATGCCATAGATTTAAAGAAAACTCGACTATAGTGAAAGAGTTGAAATGCTCCAAGATTTTCTGTTTTATTTAGTCTTACAATGTTCTGGCTGTAATTAAAAAATACTGACGCTTTTACAAAAACAGCTTACAACCATCACACTAGGTCTTATCATGATGTATTCTCAATATTCTCATCACATAAATCTGCAGCAACTTTTAAATTATTTATTACCGGCCATAAAGTAAATGAACGATGGAGTAGCCTAGAACATATTCTACAGTACAAAGTCACTACATAATAATATCGTTAAAAGCGAATCAATCAGCTGATTGTTTCCGTTAATCTTGTGCCGGCACTCTCAGTCCAAGTTTTTAACTTATAAACGTTTTAAGGTAATTGCTTTTATTAATTAGCCAATCGGCAACCCTGAACGGAAAAGGGTAAACTTATTATACTTCAGAAAAATCAAACAATAAACTCGAAACAATGAGTGGATTGATTTCGGTTTTAAATGTATGTTTTTCGCAATACACATTTATAAGGGAAATAACTATATCTAGGTAGGTACTTATTTTTTCTTGTTATGCACACGGAGCAGAAACAAATGCACTGTTTCTATTAATCATCGTTTGAAATATTGCCCTTGACATTACAATTTAGAGTAAACAAGCAAAGTCAGACAAATACATTATTTATAAAAAAGTATGTGCCTTTCGTAAAAAAATAATGGAATTCATTCAATTCTTCTCTTTCCAATACACAATACCTTATTTGCATTCCAAAGTGTGTACTTAGATGGTAACTTTAAATTATATGTGATCATTGTGGATCATTTATCGTAAAATGCGGAGATAGAATAGCTTTTAAAGGATCAACAGCAGGATCTCCTCTCCGATGGCGAACGCAGGAAACTTTTAGCATGAGGTTCTGGTCAATAAAAAAGAGGGTGTATGCTTATGACCACACGATAAAAGTGAAAACTTACGACTGGAGCCGAGTATACGCGATTTAGCGCCACAGACGGACTTCAGCCGAGTATATCCGATTCAAAGTCACCGACCCGAACGTGACGGTTAAGTTCCATTCATAGCTCAGTCCAAGTTTTCACTTCAAAAAGAAACATAACAAC
This sequence comes from Brachylomia viminalis, assembly GCA_937001585.2. Classification (NCBI taxonomy): domain Eukaryota; kingdom Metazoa; phylum Arthropoda; class Insecta; order Lepidoptera; family Noctuidae; genus Brachylomia; species Brachylomia viminalis. The sequence goes on along the minus strand of OW443294.2, from coordinate 23,047,198 downwards.
ACATCTATGTGGAAAGAGGTCGGTTCAATTGGTGCCAGATACCAAGATTCTTGAAATTCTTCTTCAACTAATGAGCTGTACTCTTTCGCTGTATTCTCTTCCAACTCTCCCTTCAAATTGGTAGCCAAAGTAAGTTCATTATGTTCGCAATAAACACCTACACACAAAAATAACCCAATAATATTTTTAATAAATCCATTCGCTATCGCGTACGTGGCACCATTTTCCAGATATTTCGCTCACAATGCTGTAGGCACGGGGCTGTTCCAAAAATAAATGCATGCATACAATGCGCGCGCCTCACATAACTACAAACGTAAGCCGCTTAAAGAACCCCGTTTATCAATATGCATTGTCAAGCGCTTTCAGTGGGTGACGAATGATGCGCAATGTTGTGTCGCCTGCAGTGTTCGATCCTGCTCGATTCAGAAGCAGCCATGAAAAAGTTAACAGACGGATAATAAATAGGTACAGTTTAAGCCTCTAAAAGATAACGGGAGTAAAAATACCCGTAACGGAGCCGAGAGTCACTTGTTCTTCCCGTCATTATAATTTTTTCTTTGTACCGGACCATACCTGTGAACCGTCTGGTTAAGGAGATATTGAAGGTCAAAGTTCCAAAATTTTTTGACGTAAACAACGAATTTCCACAAAAAAATTAAAAGTTATTGCCCAGCCAAAGTTACTCAGTTTGATGTAAAGAATGCGTAGATGAGGTGATTTGTGGTGGGTCTTTTTGCATAATCAGCCTATAGTGTTCCCACTGCTGGGACACAGGCCTCGCGGGTCCAGTACGGGTTGGAAGATGTCATAATATGTCTTCGATTTTTTTTGGTTCTTTGACGTTTCCTTCACCGTTTTGAGAGCAGTGGTGATGAAATAATTTACACAAAGTTATGCGCCTGTCTTGGTTTTAAGCTAAGGACCTACAACTCGTAAGTCGTGGCCGTTACCACTGGGTCACCACTGCCTTTTTACACCCTGTATATACACCGACATTTAATTGTCTACAATATTTGTTCCGTAATATTGTATCGATGTGTAGCCACAAAACATAATTATTACACATTCGACAATCATTGTAGGTACACATTGATACAGTATTATGATCATTATGGAGCACAAATTGTGGACAATCAAATGAATGCTTGTCTATGTTCACATCTTTTAGGCTGACTGTACAAGCGTAGTACACGAGAAAAGGCATAATTCTGATGATCGATCACTCGCTCGCTTTTTGCGCTGTTGTGAGCATTTCATGGACCATTTAAAACCGTATCTCTTTTTTCAACTTCATTTTATTCTGTAGAAGAGTGAGTATCGTATAGCTAAATTGGATCTTATGTGCTGTTATCTTTTTCCTCGGTTCACTAGTTTGACGCAAGCCCAGCTGATGCACTCTCTACGTTTTTAGTCATTAACAAAATTACTATTGGAATTTTGTACTAGAATGAGAATTATTTACAAGATAGGTAGATTAAGTAAAATAAGAGATAATTCGTTTATTGGCATACCTGAATATAACGAAACACCTTAAAAGTATCAGTGGGTATGAAAACTGGAGAATATTTTGTAAGTTTATTGGGCAGTAGGGTAGGCTTTCCAATTCGTTTCATTTAAGTCGACAGGCTTTGAATTCTTTGATTTGTTAACTTCCTTATTCGCATTACTTTATTGTTAGTCGAAAGGAATTATTTAGAAAAAATACTCCATAAAAAACATACCTTAGTGCGCGATACCAATTAAGCCTAATTGGTATTCCAGGTAGCCACCTGGCTACAAGAAAGAGCTGCTTGTTAATGCATATCGCAAGTTCCACGAATCTTATAAGAATCAAGTCAAATACATTATGCAGTGCATAATTCCGAATTCTGGACCACGGTGTAGAATTCTCTGAAAGAAAACACCAGCCAATCCCAGTCTCCCATAAAAGCTAATAACATGAAAAAAGAGGCCATTAAATCGAGTTCCCTTAGTACCGTTTATCGTATGTCGTTTGTTTTATTTTGCCAAGCCACGAGAGGCTTTGTTTCCGATTACACAGTTCGATAATTCGCAACCGGCCGGCTCGGCGCCGACTTACGAAAACAAACTGTTGAGAGATACGCGTTCCTATAGCTTTTTGCTTGATTGGATTCGATCTATACGATGTTAATTAATGTTTGTAGGTTTCTTTATATTTGCGACGGAAACACAGTCTTTATTAATAATAACAGACGGCATGATACCTTTTACTGCCTTTTAGCCATCACATCCTACCTGAATTCCGGTATTCTTCGTCTTATCGATGAAACAGTGACGTGTAAAAATTTTTTTTTGAACCTATTCACAGAAATAAATATCATTTATGTTTATCAATAGGCGAAAAGTCTGGTTTAAGATTATGTAGACTAATATAATTCGATCAAAGGCGTAATGAAGGGTCTCAAATGTAACAATTTTCAAAGTAACAGTCACAAATAATAATACTTACTGAAAAGCAAGCACAATCCTTGCACATCTTTATCAATATTTATTTATAGGAATAAAAACATTCAAACGGAAAAATAGACGCAAAATAAAAAAGCTTGAAAGTAGGTGTATTGTTATATTGTCAACCTCACTGAATAGTTTTACTCGTAGGTGGCTTGGTCGTTCCTTTTGTCATACGGTAATTATAACAAGGACTACTTCCCTTCTCGACTCTGCCTATATCCTTTACTATAGCGGGGGTACACAAATATTGTATATCCATGAGACGTGAAAATTTGAATTTGAATTTGATTTTGGAATGGAATTTTAAAGCTTTTATTATTGTAGATTGCCCTCTAGATTGGGCAGGAGCCGCTTCTTGGCAGCCCCAGCCCTTTCCAGTCTGGATGTGATAGTAGATACCTACGGTAGATAATAACAATTATCTGTACCATGAGGTGTTCAGTAAAGATTTAGGTACCGGAAAACGTAGCGTTGGAAGGCCTTCCACAAGGTGGACCAATGACCTTGTGAAGGCCCCAGAAATCCACTGAAGGCGAGAAGCGCAGAGCCGGTCAAAGTGGCGACGCTTGGGGGCGGCCTATGTCAGCAGTGGACGTCTTTCGGCTAAAATATTGTTAAACAAATCAATAAAATGACATATTACTTATGACTTTGTATAGGTACCTACTGTTCAACTAGCCACCACAAAATATCTAAACCACATCATATTGATAAGTATGACAGAGTATGACATTTAACAGGACCGCAAAAAAGAATTAAGCCCCATAAAGGAAAAAAATGCCTAGTCGGACCTTATCAACCTCTGCCTCTGACCTCACAATATTTAATTACATTAGCATGTTTAATTAAAGAAAGACCTAGAATTAAAAGTAATATTCTACTTCAATTAATGTAACCTTGTTAGAGCTTCAGCTGAGCAGGCGCTAGTTTCAAATGAATTTATTAAACTTTACAATTAGCTGGTTCTTAATTACGAAGTTTAAATTTTAAATTGTAGGCTTAACGGAGTATAATTATACCTTTTTTAGGCCTGTAACTTTAACGACCTGGGGGTAGCCGAAACTGTGGCTCTCCCATCTTATTCTTTTTTATCTATCTTATAAAGCGACGTACATGACGTATAATGAACAAAAAAAACAATTTGAATACCTTAACTATACGGTTTCGATCCGAGATTATTATGATACATACATTGGTACTGTCTCTCCTTCTCCCTTTAATCCATTCAACGGTTGTCTGTAAAAGATCGCATTTAGCAATAAGACCGCCCATTGTGTTATCCAATGTAAAATTTCTACGTTTATATCTGTAATTTCTATGGTGTACATAATAAAGAGTATTCTATTCTATTCTATTGGTATGCTATGAGCATCTTCCGTTCTTCCCGCTAGGTTAATTTACTCTATAGTGGGCCATTTCACACTTCTCCGTCAAAGGCGAGTTAGCATACCCCAAACGAAGTAAATAATTCAATGTGGTACCTGACGAAAGATCCCCAAAAACATCTCATCCAAGTTTTAGCCGAATATCTCGATTTTCTATCAAACTTCCAAAACAATAGTTTGCCATAAATGGCTTCACAATACATTATATAACAACAGAAAGGTTCACAACGGGCTTAGTATAGTTACAAATTCTTTATTGCAATAACTATATTTAGTAGGTATAATGTGCCAGGAACTAAGTTCTGAAACATAAGCCACTTTGAACAGGATCTCGTGAAATACGTTGAGAAATTATCGTGAGTTTGAACTACGTCTTGTTTTAGTTGAATAATTCTTAACATTCTTTTGACATCTCTAAGTTAGGTATAATGTTCGTACTTTGTTTTTTTGGGTCGATCATTTTTGTTTTGGTGTTGATTTAAGTTTCAAATTAATTTAGTCTAGACTGTTATTACAAAAACTTTTGGTGATTGAGAATAGTGATTAAATCGTGTAATATCCCACATGTTTTGGAATGAAAAAAAAAAAAAAAAAAGGACTGTATTTTAAAGATAATAACAACTTGAAACAGTATCTTACGTTCCTAAGGAAACTCTTCTCCTTTCTGTTTAGTATTTTTAAAGCACTATAGAGGGTGAATTTTTCAAATGTGCGTTTGGCTAAATCTAAATGTTTTTCTTTAGTTTTCATATTTTGAGTATTTTTTTCTGTTTCTTGTAATTTCGGATTTTACCATCCTCGGAAAATTCACCCCGTATATTTTGTACTACAAATTATAAGCATACTGATTTCGCAAATATAAAGTTCTTTTTCAGTCAACGACGAAATTAAAATGCCATGAAGAAAGCAATAACATAGCTTCAACACATCAGTGGTTAAACAATACAGTTGAAATTTATATCACGTAATAAATTAACATTTCGTGATGGGAAACCGCGGCGTGAAATTACAAAACGTGAGCTATAATTACTGTTCGTGATAAAGTCAATACATACAAGGCCCTATTAATTTAGCAGTGGGTTTTTAATACAAAAATGTATTTCAATTGAATATTTTCCAGCCTAATTAAGTGCTATATTGGAATTTTCTTTATCCAATTAAAGGTACAGAGCAAATGGGTGACCAACATGGTCGACTATTACCCAATTGAACCACCATTAAATTCTATCACTCGAACAAAATCAAATTCTAACTAATTTCTCAGGATATTAACAAATGAGCGTTTCATATTTTTTCATAAAATATCTATAATAATCTACTTCAGTACTTCAGCGAACTTCATCAGCCCAACAGTGACCTCCTTTGCAGCTGGCAATATCTGTTGAGGCGGGATAAGGTCCAAGCCATTTTGACCTCTCGTCTCTATAATGTACGAATGTCTTATCTGCTTGACAAAATGCATCCAATCCATGGCCATTCCAAAACTATTTGTCCCCATTTTCTTGATGTCCCGATTTAGGAACTGATGGTTATCAACTTTACGCATCGCCTGTAATTAAATAATAGAAATAACAAAACAGCATACTTGCATTGCTCGAAAAGGTAGTTCATAGTTGCTCATATGTTTTAAGTCCCATGTAATAGGGGGCGAACCTATAGACAAATCCGGAAAAATTCCTAATGAAAACCCCGCGCGACCCTGTGGATTCAAACCCCACAGACTTATTGTTTACGCTTTCAAGCTATTTCCATGGCTAGAATGACCAAACAAAAGCAAGTAGGATGAATTTATTAGTAGATCTGATATAAGTAGTTGAATGGCACCACCTCATAGCCCATTGGCTTATGATGTCATACCTAATTTAATCGATGGTCAAAATACGGGAAATATAATAGAGAAAAATTTAACAAATTTTAGATGTGTAGTATATTTCCTCTCACTTTATGACTCACTGTAGGATTGATTTCCTGAAAAGGGACGGAAGTGTGTAACAAGAAGCGCGCGCTATTTGATTTGACCAATGAGCGCGCGCGGTGCTCGAGTTGGCCGTCAGATGGTACCAACCTATTTTCCGTTAGGTTAGTTAGTTACTCAGACGTTACACATTCTTGACACTACTCCTCGCTCGCACGTTTTTTTATACTTATCGACCTTCTAATGATAGACATTATTTTTGATTTAATGAACCTCTAAAAGACGCACACTTTTAAAAATAATTGCGTCTCTTGTCTAGTTAACGTAAGTAGTTACGTTGTTAGTTTGTTGTCTTGCGTGATTAACTGCGGCAGCGGCCGGAGAGCGCTACATCTAAGTTGGTCGCAGTTACTAATGTTATGGCTATTTAGTATTTTTAGGACCCCAAAATAGGAATTATTTGAGGTAATTAAAAAGAGGTGCAATCATTATATTAGAGTGTAAAATAATATTGTGAGAGCGCAAAATGATAATTATTACAGGTTCGATTAAATACATGTCAAAAGAAACTAACCAGAGCAATTTCCTTGGTCATTAGAAGATGTTGGTGGTGGTCATCGCGATCTGCTCCCAATGGGTACAAAACTTTTGTACCAGCTGAGTGAACCGATAGGTATCCGTAAAAATTTGTACCGTCTGTTAATCTCTGAAACAATTAAACTCAATAATCCAGGAGTCAGATGGCTGATTTGAAAACAAGATATATTCTAACTAAATCTAAAGGGATCCCCTTTAGATTTAGTATATTGGATACTAGAGATAGTTCCAGGAATTTAAAAAAAATATTATCATTATTCACAGTAATTTGCAACACACATCCTTCGCATTAACTTCTTCTTATGTTATCGAACTATTCAGCCAGAGATTTTTGGGTTCCGTGGATTAATTGTGACCCCAACAAAAACCTAGTTACTATAGCTGTTGTAATGTATGTAAATAAATGTTAATAAGTTGTATTATTTAACAAAGAAAGCTTTATCTCGAAATCGTGATGGCTGTGGTGTGGATGATGATGATGTGTTTCATATTCTAATGTATTTTGTTCGGAATTAAATTGTAGAATTAATGTTTTAGGACGATATATATTATATTGGCTTTTTTAATACCATCCTTGCATTTCCGGTATCCGATAAGGCAAAAAAGTTGTACAAATTAGTTATAAGGAAGGTAGTATTCAACAATTTTGTGTTTTTCTGTACTGAGCGATGTGGTCGCTAAGCGACAAAGCCCTTTAAAAAATAAAAACTTCATCCCTTTTAATTGGGTCACTCTTGATTAGGTCATTGGGACAATTTTAATGACTTACGTCATCGCCCTATTGCTATTGGTTTGTCTACATTTTTCCTTACCTTAAATGCTTTAGTTTCTTCCTCAGAGAAAGGTACAGGTCCACAAAAGCTTTCACTGCATGAGTTTTGTGTGTTACCCTGTTTGCCCCAGTTGTAGCTTTAGAGGAACACATAAAAAATAAATTAATATGATAATTATGACAACAAACCTCGGGCATGACGAATCGTCATTTTATTGGTGGGATTCTACTGTTTTCCAAAGTATTCGTGATATTTCACATAACGTGAAAACGGTCGTAGGAGTTTAAACAAAATGCTAACGATTTGTCAGCAATCACAAATCGGAAATAACGAATCATCCGTGGTTGAATGCGCTTCTGCAAATATTAGTAAGTAAAGGAAACCACTGCTGCTCTCCAAATCGAAGCAATACAAGTAGGTAATCTACTTATTCAGCCTATAATGTTCCCACCGCTGGGACACAGGCCTACTCTCTGTGAGAGGGAAGTAGGCCGTAATCCACTACGCAGGCCCAGTGCGGGTTGGTGGATGTCACATGTCTTCGAATTGGTTCTAGGACATGTCGGTTTCCTCACGATGTTTTCCTTCACCGTTTTAAGAGTAGTGGCGATGAAATAATTTACACAAAGTAAAGTGCCTGCTTGGGATCGAACCCACGACCTACAACTCGTAAGTCGCAGCCGTTACCACTGGGCCACCACTGCTCACTGGGCCACCACAGCTCCAATCTATACTTATATAATATAATAAAGCTAAAGAGTTTGTTTGTTTGTACGCGCTAAACTCTGGAACTACCGGTTGGATTCGAAAAAATATTTTTGCATTTGTTAGCCTAATTCTTGTGAAAGGTAACGAGCTATTTAACATTAGGCTACGACCCTAAAGAGCCGAGCAAAAAGTCGGAAATAATAGTAAGCAAAAATTAAGTAATACGAGTAGCTTGGGCGGACGATGCGATGCGGCGCGGCGCAGTGAGTCGGGGGAACAAGAAATGTCTCGTTATTAATAAGAGCAGCAAAAATATCTACCTAAAAAGTGTATTAATACATAATATACACCAGAACCAACCTTTGCTACTTATTGACATAAACACGAAGAAAATAAAAACGAAAATACCACCACCTCTATTGGCGTGAAAAAACATCATAATAAATTATCATATCCTTGCCGCGCACGTATCAACGGAATGTAATTTCGTATCGTGATAAAGAAAATTCCGTGTCTTTATGAATTTTTGATTGCATTTTCTCTATCGGTTACGTACTGCTTTGCAAATTGGAATTTTGTTTTAAAAGAGATGGATTTTTTTTTCGCATTGTGCTCAATGAAGATGAATATGGGGAGCTAATGTATCGTGTTATTGCCTGTTAAAATTAAGTATTTGACAAATGACTTTGTTTTCTTTTGAAGAATGTGCCGACTGTGGACTGCAGATTATAAACTTAGGTCCCTAAACTTATAATAATATTAAACACTCTAAACTCTAATGTGATAAAGGAACTAGTTTTGAGAAAATTAAATGTTTTAAAGTACCCCAAAGTAAACCTTTACACATCGCAATAATTCACAAACTACGTTTATTCAAAATAGTTATCCAAGAGTTGTACCAAACTCATACTAGTTTAACTCATCCCAAACCGGGTGTTTAGTTTCGTTGCAATTTAGGGATGTAACGCTAAACTTAGGGGGAGAACGTTATTCCCAACTCGACACAAGTTTATAAATAGGGGTAGCTTGCTCTGTAATGTAACGCCAGTTATAATAACAGCGTCGGTAGCCGCGAAATGTACAGCCATAGAAATAATTGCGAGGAGAAAGTTCGCTAGTCTCATTAAAATGATATTGGAATAGCTTTTGGTCGTGATTTTACCATCATGGTTGAGAGCTGCAATTACTGTCTTTGAAAATTATTCAAAAGGGTAATACAAGCACTAAATACAAAAAAATAATGATAATGTAAATGACATTACTGATTACTAATGACAAATAAGAGGAGGCTGTGAACACATCTAAGAATAGGCTATCTAAATTACCCAATAATAAACCAAATTAAGTAAATGTCAATTAGGGAACGTTGTTTTTGTGGATAATGCTGGTGCTGCCTGCGCTGTCGAGCAGTCTGTTAAACATATAGGGTTGCCTTTCCAGAGATACTATTCAAAATTATATTTGGGTAAGCTGGTTATTCAGCAAAAACCGCTAGTGACCCTAAAAAATTATACAAAAAGCCCCCAGCTAAGACTCCATGAATAAAAATTAGTGGCTGAGACCACATGGCCACCGAAATTGTATTAAAAATTCAGAGGAAAGCTTCAAACTAAGTACCCAAAATACTAATTGTAGATTTGGCCGAATTAACGCCGTCCTCTTCTCATTAAATACAGTGTAACGTTCCTTTTGCCTGCTTTGTTGTGAATTTTAATTATTTTTTGGTCCTACTCGCCCATTTTTCATACTAAACTTATATTATATACTTGACCTAATTTTGGGTATAAAATAAAAAGATGCCTTTATCTTTTGTTTTAGAAGTTTGCTTTTAGCTAAATTGGGACATTTACTTTTAGATCTTTTACACTGTAAGCTTTGCTTGAAAACGGTATTTACTAAACAAATCCGAGAGTTATGAAAGATGGTTACCTAAAATATTGTACCTACATTAATGTTTTCTTCGGTTTAAAAATAACGATGTCTCATCAATCAACTCAGCCTAGTGCAGTCCACAAAAAACTATATAAAAAAAAATATATATAATTATTATTTTATTACCATTCAAACAAAAAAAAAATATTGCGGGGCATTATAGGCCTCTCCCAGATCGCGCACAACGCCCTGCCCTGCCCTCCGCCTTCCCACATGCAGTCTGTTCCGGCCACCTTTTCAAGTTGTCTCATAGTATGAATTAATGTTTAAGTTACCACCTAAGTACCTACACATTGTGAAATGCAATAAAAGAGTGCGTATTAATTATATAAACAGCGTCCTGATATTTAATCAAACAAATCCTCCCAACACTGTTCTATCAACAAAGTTCCGACTACTAACTCAAACGCCACGAAAACAACCATTAAATTAATGTGTCTCCCGCTGCTAATAACAAAGTGTGAAACAATAAAGCTGATTCGGGTTTTAGACAAAGAAGGAAAATGTCACCGTCGCATTGTGTTGATTCTGTGAGGCGCTAGGCGTAGGAAAGAACTAGACAAAACAGTTTTGGGAAATACCGTGTGACAAAACAGTTTTATACAATGTGGAGAATGCATAGAAATATTTTGAAATTAACAATTAAATTCTAACATCGATATAAATGAGTGTTATGTTTTTAGTTTGCGAGAGTTCAGTTTCAGTTAAAGACTTTTCACTAGCTTACTCCTTCAACTGACTGCAAATGTATTCGTACGAGTACATGCTCCTTTAAACCTATTTACTTATATGAACTAATATCAAGAATGTTTTGTAACAATATTTTGATTTAAAAGAGTGTCCGTGAAGTTTCTCGCCCGTTCTTCTCCCTAAGTAGGTACCTACTACGCTTTGGAATGGGCAACTAGCTTCATCTTTCTGACCGACCGACCCCTTGACAATCCAAAAGTGCCTGTAATTGGTTTATTTCAAATATGTGGTATGAGTTTGAATGAAAAAAAAAGTATTTACTTAGGACCCTCTAAAGAAATAACAAATAATTAGGGTGGGACATACGGGAACTTACTTAAGTAAGTATCTGGTAATTAAAATAACTTTTTCTCCATTCGCTGCGACAACTACACAAAAATATTATATTTATGCTTACTCAAAATTCCTGTTGATGTCAACCCCGTAGCACATCCCGCTCATCTTCCGTCTATTTTTCCTCCACAAGCGGTCTGTAGTCAGACTATAATCATAGCCATCTGGATTCAGCACTGGTATTATGTGCCTGAGAATAAAATACAGATGATTATGCCATACGACAATAAAGAAACGCTGGGTAAATAGGCACCTAAACGCAACTAGTCTACCATCTACCAGAGTGAGAACAAGGGTAAAAAGGTAGGTAGATTTGTGTTTATTGATTTATTTTTAGACAGGATAGTGAATTTCTAAATTTAAATGCAATGTTGATGATTTTTTTGTGATATTGTTACATTTTAAATGCGTAATCAATTTTAAGGTATCCTGTCAGTTCACCAGAAAATAATTTACAAATTTTTACTTGACAAGCAACGATTGGCAAAACATGATCATTTTGTTCTTTCATCATTATAAAAAAACGTTTGCCTAATAACTCACTTAGGAAAATAATTATCCGATAAACGTTTTTTAATAACGTATTATTTTACATACAATTCGAATTAATTCGATTTTTTTTAAATTTTAGTTCAAAAAACAATAAATGAAAAATGATTATATGATTAAATATCATCTGAAACATTTGTAAAGAGATGCATTTGCAAAAAAAAATTTGTAAAGCGAGTGTTTATAAAATAAAACATTTGCGGAATAAGTTGTTTGTGAAATAAATAGTAAACGAAACATTTGGTTGTAAACTAAAAATGTTCAATGGTGTTTTGGTGAAACATTAGTGAACCGAATTTTAAATATATCAAGACTTATGTTTTTATATATTTTATTATTTATCATCACTGTATTATTTCAACATTTATGAAATAAATGACTTATGACTCCTAAACGCACCCTGTGTGGTAAGTGGTTATTGCCATTTATGGACATTATTTGCATTCTGCAATATAATTTTTTTTAATTAAATTTATTGGCATTGTGCCAAATTCCGAATGTTTTCCAAATTGCTTAGTGAATGTTATGGTTTTTTAACGTTGGTATAGGTTTTTTTTTGTCTATTAAATGTATGAATTAATTCATTTTGCATGCCGTAAGGCAAAATGTATCGGGACTCTCATCAAAATAACTATCATAGCTGTATACCTACATTATTGGCAAATAAATGATTTCTAATTTCTAGTTCCAGAGATATCGCAAATGCGATGCCATCCCGTTGCCAGCGGCACCGACCCAACAAACCAAAACACAGCAACACTGTTATGGGCAGCACAAATAGTTATGGTGGTATAGAGGTACGAGGAACGGGGTGTAAGGTTCACTCGTACTCTATGGAAAAAGGAGAATCCTCCGACCAGATGGGCGTCGTGTCTGGTGGGCAACTGTCCAATGATTGATGTCGGGAAGTTGTATATACTTATGCTAGTTTCCCGGTAAACTCTGCTTGCGCGATGCAGGATTTGCGTGACGTCAGAATGACGCGCAGTTCGCATGTGGCGATGTAGATATCGCTACAGTGGTACACTCATTCCGGTACAAAGAGTTCTGCTGCTACTGTTGTAATATTATTACATCATACCAGTCTCTTTTGGTGATATATTCAGGCTGTTGGTAAAACTTGCGAACGATAGAGTCAATGAAATAAAGGGTTGATATCACAGACGTCCACTCCCGACCATGCGTCCCACTGTCCACGAGTATTGCGTTATTGCTCCGGTCGCCGTTTGATATTTTTAACATCTAAAATATAAAGATATACACATGTGAATCCAATCAATCTGCATCTTTCCCAACAATGTTGGGGTGGGCTTCCAGTCTAAGACGCAAATGACAGTCAGAACCAACGGCTTAACAAGCTTTCCGAGGCACAGAGGGGTCTGGATATGTAGTGGATGGTCGACCAACCGACCGCGGCAAGCGTGGCTTACATTTAGATCGATCCTCCTTTTTTCATCCTCAATATTTGCATTATAAAACCGGCCAGGTGCGTGTCGCACAGTGTGGGATTCCGTAGTTGGGATGTATTTATCCCAAGAATAAACTTAGCATTGTAGTTGAAAACATGTTCTACCATACATTCTAACTGCAAATGTAAGTTTGTACGCAAAATATTGAGAGATATGCCATGTTATTTTAAGACTATATTTACCTCTTATAGGCTCTCCTGTAATCTATAAGTATAGAACTATTATATGTATCATTTTCAAAATTTCAGGCTCAGTAGTTTCGGAGATAAGTGGGGAGAATGCTAAAATTTCTTCTAATTTCTTTAATAATCTTTAAAACTCTTTATTTTAATATAAAAAATATATACATATTTGGGACCCACATAGTAAGCCCTTTCATTTGATAAGTCACATGGTACAGTTTGCAAAACTTTTATTTTTACTTTCTTTTTTGCCTCCCAAAAGGGACCCCCACATTCAAGATGGGTTTGGGTCACAGAAATTCATAAGTGAACCAAATTTCAACTCTATCGGTTCATTCGATTCGGAACAAATTGGCTGTGAAAGATGGACAGCCAGACAGACACACGAGTGATCCTATACGGGGTAAATTTTTTCATTCGGACGTACGGAACCCTAAAAATTATGAAATATAAAATACACGCAGATAATAGGCATGAGTAGTCTTATGAAGTTATGATAAACATAATTATCACCCACCGTCCGCAAAGCAGACACCACACTGAACCATCTGAATCGTGGAACGGAAAAAACACAATTTTTTTCAGGCTGAGTTTGTTATCATACAATAATTTCGATGATGATATTTTATTCTATAAAGGCTTGTGGCTTAGTAATAACAGCCGCACGGGTCGATCGATCAGGTTAAGCTACGCTTGCCGCGGTTGGCCCGTGGATGGGTGACCACTTTTACATACCAAGACCCGTCCGTGCCTCGGAAAGCACGTTAAGCCATTAGTCCCGGCTGTCATTCGTGGATATTTGACAGCCGTTACGGGTCGTCAGAAGCCCGAAAGTCTGACCACCTGTCTTACCCAGTAACTGGGTTGTGGAGGTCAGATAGGCAGTCGCTCCGTATTAAATACTGGTATTCAGCTGCATCTGGTTAGACTGGAAGCCGACCCCAAAATAGTGGGGAAAAGGCTAGGCAAATTGTGATTTTATTGTATAAAAACCGCCTTTTAACATAAACTATTTATTAAGTTTGTAACACATTTTCATATTTCAAAAACCCATCGACTAGTTTTACAATCAGACCGTGGCACCATAGAATACGAACTTAAAGTCTACGAAATTAAAGTCGCATTGTGTGTATGGCTGTGTGACCGCGTTGATCTTCTGAACTACGCAAAGGATTTTGATGCGGTTTGCACTATCATTAAGAAAATTGATTCCTAAAGGTTTATGTCTACAGAAAAATAGTATAAATGTTTCATAATTAGTAAAAAAAACTACATTTTCTGTCAGTTCTTAAAAAACCGTGAAATGCAGGGACGGTTCCTTAGTACTTACATAAATAGGTTTCAAGTGTAATGTCTTCCCAAGAGTAATTATCTTGCAATGCGTTGGATAGGTGGCGGCCATTTTGTTTAAATAATCGTTGATCTCGTGAAGTGATGGATAGCTTCTCCATGTAAATGAATCTCCAGACACAGCTTCATTTGAAAAATATTAAAGAAATGTAAAATTACATAATTATGCTTTATGGGAAAGAATTATGTGCGACAGTAGCCTGATGGCTCATTGGCACATCGCATGTTCATTGCCTGTTGCATACAATATCTTAAGATACAAAATTTCCACAATAGGGTTGATGACTAATATCTGAAATTTTCAAACAAATAATGTTATTTCAAAGAAAACATAGTGTAGTGAGATAAGCGAAAAAATCTGTAAAATCGATGGAAATATGGAGGACGCTGCACGCTTTAAAAGTTTTGCTAGGGATTACTCCAGTCCTTGTCGCGCAGTACGGAAAAAAACACTAAAGATACAGTTCACCGCTCATCAGTGGTAACACTTGCTCTGCGAATATCACCCTTAAGTACTGCTACAACATAAGGGCGCTGTTAATGTAAAAAGATTATCATTCATGTATATGCGGTTACCTTCACAAAGTTTGGCCGAAACAACTTGGCCATATCAGCCAAAATAACGAAATATTTAATAATTCTAAATTTAGACTAGAACATCTAAAAAGGCTAAGATAGTTTCCACAAACATAACGCACGCTAAATACATTAGATATTTTAATTTAAGTTTCCACAAACATAACGCACGTTAAATACGTCAGATATTTTCATTTATTTTTTCGCGACCTATCTTTCACGGCCTTTTAGGTCAACAATCTCAGACAGTGTAATTAATTATTAAGGAAATTGACACTACTTCATTTTGTCTTTTTATAGCCATTTGATACAGCTGTGAAAGAATGACAGTTATAATTTGAATATACGGACAATTTTAGTTGGTAGTCAATTAATTTCTCTGACTTAAGATAGCTAGAAAGTTCTGTGACCTTACCACTGCGCCTGGTGGGAAATGTTTGTAGTAAAGCCTCGTCCACTTTTTCACGTACATCAGCTATCAGGACCGAATAGGTCATTCCATGTTCTTTCAAGAAACCAATAATTATTTCCTGCTCCTCATTTAACAGCAAAAAATCTATGGTTCTGTTATCTCTAATCCAAATTTCTTCGTCTTTGCTTGCTGTGTGTGTTAAAAGATGGAATGTCATTATTTTATAGCCGTAATAAAACTACCATTGCGGTACAATATTTTGGTCACACGATGCAACGCGCGCTTTACTTGTGGTTACCTAGTGTATAAACACGCTGTTAATATTTCAAAATAATTAGGAAGTAAAAGTAAAATTTCTACTTATGCAATCAATGTAGAAATGGATTTGGTCTTATGATCAAAATTCCACTGTTTGCCGTTACAAGAAGTGTTTGCAGTTAGGATGGAGGATCATCAATCCATTAGCAAATTATGATAATCTTCCGATTGACAATACCTTCGGTTTGTTAAAAGCCACACTACGTATTCAACACGTCATAGTTAAGATTACCTATATCGTAGAATTTATTTAACACGTCGTCATCTAAATCGCCTTGTGCTCTCCATAACTGTACACCTCTACGCTCAGTTTCAGCTAGAATACCTGAAATAATAAATTTTAACGATTAATAATCAAATACGTATTTTGACCAAACTTTGACCAACCAGACCAAATTTCACTTATCCCCTTTAGTTTCCCAGGTATTATATCACATAAACTCAAAATAAGTACGCAAATATAAGTAACCTTTAACAATAAAAAAAAGAATAAGTTTCAACAAAATCATGTCTACATTGAAAAATTTAATCAATTCACAGAATGCTCACGATAATAAACTTTATAGACGTATAAAACAAAAGTACCTACGTTTGTTTACAAAATTAATTGACTGAAAATTCTTTTTTAGAGAGAACTATCAAAATATTCAAGAGGTACTCGTGATATACTGAAAAGAGTCTCTGTTTAAATAAAAGATACGCTCCGTTAAAAGGTTCAACAGAATTTAGTGAAATTAAATAAAAAGACGAAATAGCAACGAAAAATATTAAATACTCTCTAGATAAGAAAGACATAAAAGTCTAGGATTACTTGAAGCTAGAGTCTAGACATAATCAAACTGGTTGCTAATTTAATTGTACAATGTATTAATTTTAAGACATTGATTTATATTCTGTGATTATTCTTATAACTTGTTAAAAAAAAACTAGGAAAATCGTATACTTTTACAATGTTTGTAAATATGTGAGCACCGTGTATCTATCACATAATTAACTTATTTGTCATTGCTTAATTTTTAATTATTTTTACATATTGTGATATAGTAATTTTATTCTAGGTGCTTAATCTTCACATATAATTATAGAATTAATGTATACAAAATATTGTAACACATTTTAAATGAGTAACGGTGGAGTTTCTTCCCCATTCTTCTCCATTCGAAACTACCTTTTGGAAGGGGCAACTAGAATCAATTCTATTTGAATATAAATGTTAACGTTCAAATGTGCCTATTTGAAATAAATGTTGCTATGTTGTTCAAATAGTCTCAAAGGATTTACAGGACAAAATGAAAGTATTTTTTTTTTTGTTTTTGAATGGTGTATCTGTAATACATAACTGTACTTAAATTAAAATAGCTTTTCGTGTTTGTCTGTGTGACTGCGTTGTTCTTCTAAAGCACACCACGGATTTTTATACAGTTCCATATTCATTTAGAGAATTTATTCCGGAAGGTTTATGCACCATACAACTCACGAATCTCGATCTTTTGTCAAAATCCTTGCGAAGGCGAGTCGCTAGTTTAATAACTAGTGACCCGCGAATGTTTAAAAGTATCTCAACAATAAACAGTATTCAGCCCGTACCTTTATGAACCGCCGTTTGTACAACTTCATAATCGAGGCTTTGATTTGTGTTTACTGTTCGTAACTTTTTATTTCATAGCTAAATAAAGGTAAACACCACGGATTTTGATAGAGTTCCATATTCATTTGGAGAATTTATTCCGGAAGGTTTATGTATCATACAACTCACGAATCTCAATGTTTTGTCAAAAACCTAGCAAAACAGCGGCGGCGGCGGGTCGCTAGTTTAATAACTAGCGACCCGCGACTGTTTAAATGTAACTCAACAATAAACAGAAAAATGAAAATGAATCGCCGTTTGTACAACTTATAATAATCGAGTCATCTCTATAATCATATCTGTTCGTAACTTTTTAATTCATAGCTAAATAAAGGTAACGATGAAACATACGTTATGCATAATTTCATTATAGTGACGAAGGGCACAATTATATATAAAAAATCATGGCATGTCTTGCAACTAGAATGTATAGAAGGTGGAGACGATTGGAGACTCGGTACATTTGTGTGCTTACGGAATTAAAAAAAACTTCGTATACTTATCTAATGACCTTCGCATATTAAAAATCAATCAAATAGATGCAATAGTTTAGTCACTATAACTATGTAGTCTAAAATTGGCAAAACCTATAGTCAGCCTATCACCACTATTTAGTTTCTTTGAAAACATCAGTTTTTTCATTTCGATGTTAGGATTTATCTGATTGGGCACGCCACAATTGCGGCGATAAGTCCCCTCTTTGAGACGGATGCTTCGGGAGGTTCCTGTTCCGGATAAGGCAGGAGGAAACGCCCGGGTATCACGATAGTGTGGATCTCCTGGAGGACACGGTGGAGCATACGGTGGAGGTCTGCCCGGCTTGGGTGGAGCACCGCCGTGTCCTCGTGGAGGCGACTGGCGGTGGCGATCTCTCGAGTCCAGTCCTGGTCCAGGCCATGGTACGGAGCGAGAGGCCATGGGAAGCCGTTATATCCTTCTGCGAAGCAGTAATGCTTGCGAAGGAGGAGGTGGAACGCGTGAAGGAGAGGCAAAATTCGCGCCCTCACGCCCCTAGTCGCCGCAGGAGACGCCCTGAGCGGCGCGAAACCCAGGCTGTTTCCCGGCCTCCAGAGGCACATGCTTGTGGACGGCGAGCAATGGTCTGACAGTTTTTTTTTATTAACTGTCTGTGTTTCCGCCTTCAAATTGTATAAATAAACGAAATTATATTTCTCAAAAAAACAATGTCCTATTAATTTAAAAGCAAGAAATTCATACAAAGAAAGACGAATAATCCGAAGGCAAAGTTGCACCACTAAAAAGAACTTCGGCGTCACCAAGTTTATTGTTATTTTTGTATTACTTATAGCAGGCAATTTGAGCATTCAAACAACCAGGGGCCGTACTATGAGCTGTTAAAGCCTTCATGATTCCGTTGAGAAAAAGAGTAGTGCTATCGGTCATGTATAGCTCCGTCTCTCTTCCACGCTGGAACAATGATGGAATTAACACGTCATAGTACGGCCCCAGGACAGTACAACTTTGACACACTGAGTAAGCTTAAAGTTGAAAGCGGAACGAGTGAAAGGGAGCTGGAGCCTGAACTTTTACATTGAAACGTAGGTAGTTTTAGCATATCTGACCATCAGAAATGGTAGGTAATTGTACAAAGGAGACCTTCAAATAAAGAAATTTTGGCAATCTATCCTTCTACTGATTTAGTTACATTTGCGGGTTGTATCTTACACTAATTTAATAGAAAACAATTTATAAATTAAAGGATCGGACAGTTAAAATCTACAATGAATTGATGCACATTATGAAAGTAGTTTGTTCAAAATCGTTTTCTGAATCGATTTCTGTCATTTCATAAGAAATTCGATGTCATTTTGGATTTTCGATTTTTGTCATTTTTTATGCCAAAAATCATTAAAACTACTTTAGTTACAGTGACACTTTCGCTGTACAGTCAAAACAAACCAAAATGGACGAAGTACCCACTCGTACTGCGCTAGACTCTCATACGTGTGCTACTGTGTCTCTTTCTATAATCTAATATAATAAAAAATCGCATGAAGGGGCATAACGCTTTTTCGTTACGTGGCCATTTCTACAATTTTACTTATACCGCAAGCTATGTTATAGAACCTCATTCCTAAAATTTTAGGTTATTTTAAAAAGCTGCTACTATTCTGAGCTGTTACCATTGGTAGTTTCTAATTACATTTTGATTTCCCGTAACCAAATGATTTAAATACCTACGTCTTTACTATGCCAAAATATGACTATAATAAATTGATGTCTCCTTTCCCTTCAAACGGTCTGAATCCGGCCTTTTAGGAAATTCTTCGTTCTGTATGCAGGAATGGATTGTGCTAAACCTCTAACGTTTGTGCATGTTAATTTGAGTGTACTGGAGCCACGCCACTGAGAATATTATATGTATAGTGCTAATCCACCATCAACCAATCTAGAGGCATGTTAAAAGGGTGGGCAGGACATGATCCCTACGCTCAGCACTCGTGCTTACAACGTAATCAAAGAGGTTGCTTCTGCAGAGGATCAAATTGGAATTTCAAAGTTTTTGATACACATATGTACATTCGGAATATATGTAAATATATGAAGTTCTCTAACTGGGAATGTATACATCAGTATGACAAAAACACTCCATAAAAAATGTGTCTTTCGAAATACACACAGATGTCACACTGATTGTGTTCTACAGATTTCGACATTCTGTCATCGGCATAGGTACTATTCACATTTCCAATACATAGCTTGTCACCAGTGGAATATATTCCTTGAATCTCTGTATGTTCTGACGTATGTATTTGTATCCTAACTATATATAATATTATAAATGCGAAAGTAAGTTTGTTTGTTTGTTTTGTTACCCTTTCACGCCTAAACCACTGAACCGATCATCCTGAAATTTTGCATATACGTTGTCAGGTGTACAGAAACGGGCATAGGGTACCTTTTATCCCGAAAAAACGTACTGTTCTCGAGCAAAACAACAATAACGATCTTATGATAATAGATGGCGCCACGTGTAGTTTGTAGTGTGTGTGTAATGTAATGTGATAGGAGTTCTTAAATTTCTGTACCTAATACATTTCGTGAGTCTAGAGTGTCGATAGACCGGTTTTTACAGTTGCGAAAGTAACTTTGTTTGCTTGAGCTGAACCGACAATCATGACATTTTGCATATACATTGTCATATATGTGGGTGGGTGGTGGGTATTTTTCTGTATACCATAATACAGAAAAAATATCCACCTTTCATCTAGAAAAAAAAGTACTGATCTGAGCCCATGATTGCAACGGCCAAACAACAAGCGAGTACAACCCGAATTGATTGTCAAATTCTAAATTAACGCAAGCGAAGCCGCGGCCAAAATCTAGTTGAATATGAATTAGCCACAAGATTGAAATGTCGACTGATTGCAAACGGGATTACATTCAACATTATGCTTTTTGGTAATGTATTGGTATACTGTGTTCATTGTATGCTAATCGACACCATAAACATGAGACGTGCTTGTTTATGTTCCATCGTCCTTCAAATGTGTCAAACGTGGTTTATTATATAACAAAACGCCTTGTTTTGCCCTAAAGGTTAGGCAGAGGTGTACCTATAGTACACACAAATTTTGCCAGTTATGTTAAAGTCCCATTTAATAGGGGGTGAGCCTGTAACCATAAACCGGGCACAAATCCAGGTTCCGAGCTGCTACTGAGGAAACCCAGATGGAAAAACGCCATAACACTTTACATGACCTGGGAATCGAACCCAGGACCTCATAATCAGCAGTAGTGCTTGCGACCGCTAGACCAACGAGGCAGTCATTGTTTTTTATATCTCGGCGGCCCTATCTCAAACTCAAAGCATTTATTTAAAATAAACCAATTACAGGCACTTTTGAATTGTCAAGGGGTCGGTCAGTCAGAAAGATGAAGCTAGTTGCCCATTTCAAAGTGTGCAAGAAACTCCATGGACACTCTTTTAAATCAAAATATTGTTACAAAAAAGTGGTTACATCATTCATGTTGAAATTATACATGTAAGAACGATGTAGAAAAACGTGCCCGTTAAAAGCGACCGTAATAAAGAGATAAAAACAATTCAGGAATTAAAATAAGCCGTGGCAGCTAAAAAATCACCAGTGCTTACTGACGGCGCCCGTTCATGAACATGATGTATGGATCAGCACCATCCGGCTCAACTATTTTGAAGGGATTTAATGATCCAACACGCCACCACCAGCGACACATTTGAGTGAGCATGACATACTCTCAGCCGCCAGGGCACATTCAAGTCAATGAAAGACGAACCCAGTAAGCTATATAGTAGGTACATAGTGCTTGGGCACGCCAAAATTGCGGCGATAAGTCCCCTCTTTGAGGAGTGGCTAGAGAGGCGCCACGGCGTCCTAACCTTTCGCCTGACGCAGGTCCTCACCGGACACGGTTGTTTCGGGAGGTTCCTGTTCCGGATAAGGCGTGAGGAAACGCCCGGGTGTCACCATTGTGTGGATCGCCCGGAGGACACGGAGGAGCATATGGTCGAGGTCTGCACGGCTTGGGCGGGGCACCGCCGTGTCCTCGTGGAGGCGATTGGCGGTGGCAATCTCTCGCGTCTGGCCCTGGTCCAGGCCATGGTACAGAGCGAAAGGGCCTGGGAAGCCGTCACCTCCTTCTGCGAAGCAGTAATGCTCGCGAAGGAGGAGGCGGAACTCGTGAGGGAGACGCAAAATTCACGCCCTCACGCCCCTAGCCGCCACAGAAGACGTCCTGGGCGTCGGAAATCGCAGGCCGATTCCCGGCCACCGTAGGCGTGGGCTTGCGGATGGCGAGCAATGGGCAGCTCGCCGTTCGGTAAGGACCAGGCCCGGTTCGACGGCACGTTGTGTTCCACGCGCGCCTCAAAGAGATGTCAGCATCAATGAAGGGGTTACGCGGGGGTCGTGCGGTCCATGGCTACATATGGGGCCCCGGTGTGGGCGTTTTCACTGCGGCGGAGAGCCGCCCACTATCTGAACGCGCCCCAAAAGGTGGTAGCCGTAAGGCTGATCCGGGGCTACCGCACGATCTCGGGCGAGGCGGCAAGCCTCCTTGCCGGACTGCCGCCGTGGGATCTGGAGGCGATAGTCCTCGCGCGCCTGTATGAGTGGCGCGCGGAGGCACTACGCCGGGGGGAAACCCCGCTTCCGCGGCAAATCGCGGCGGAGCGGACGGACCTTCGGCGCGATCTCATGGCGGCATGGAAAGAGCGACTGTCGCAACCCAGCGCAGGGCACGCCACGATAGCGGCGGTAAGACCCCTCTTTGAGGAGTGGCTAGAGAGGCGTCACGGCGTCCTCACCTACCGCCTGACGCAGGTCCTCACCGGACACGGAGGTTTCAGGAGGTTCCTGCACATCATCAGGCGGGAGGAAACGCCCGGGTGTCACCACTGCGATGATCGCCCCGAGGACACGGTGGAGCATACGGTGGGGGCCTGCCCTGCATGGGCGGAGTACCGTCGTGTCCTCGTAGAGGCGATCGGCAGCGGCGGCGACCTCTCACGCCCGGCCTTGGTTCAAGCCATGGTCCGGGGCGAGGGGGAGTGGGAGGCAGTCGCTTCCTTCTGCGAAGCAGTCATGCTAGCGAAGGAGGTGGCGGGACGGGAGAGGGAGAGAGTTTTAGGCCTATTTCTATCTTACCTGCATTTAGTAAAATATTTGAAAAATTAATACTCAAGCAGTTACTAAGACATTTTAATTTAAATAGCCTCCTTCATGATGAACAATATGGCTTTACAAAAGGTCGTTCGACTACAGATGCGGGTGTTGCTCTGCTGAAACACATATTTAGCGCATGGGAGAGCTCGCAAAATGCTATTGGAGTTTTCTGTGATCTCTCCAAAGCCTTTGATTGCGTGCACCATGACACGCTTTTGCGTAAACTAATTCATTACGGTATTCAAAACGAAGCTCTTAACGTATTAGATTCATATTTACATAATAGGCACCAATGTGTAGATGTTAATGGTGTGAAATCTTCCGGGCTACCAGTTCAGTTAGGTGTACCTCAAGGCTCTATACTGGGCCCATTTTTATTCTTGGTGTATATAAATGACTTACCATTCTATTTAAAGGGCATCTGTGACGTTGTACTATTTGCTGATGATACCTCTCTTATCTTTAAAGTAGACAGGAATAGACAAAATTTTGACGACGTAAACAGTGCACTATCAATGGTTACAGATTGGTTTACCACAAATAACCTAGTTCTCAATGCCAAGAAAACGAAATGTGTAAAGTTCGCCTTACCGAATGTTAGAAATCTAGGACCCAACATCGTCTTAGATAAAGAGGTACTTGAAACTGTAGACTCGGCAGTATTTCTGGGCATAACAGTTGATGCCAAGCTTCAGTGGGGATCACATATATCATGCCTAGCGGGAAGGCTCAGTTCGGCCGCCTATGCCGTCAGGAAAGTAAGACAATACACTGACGTTGATACAGCTCGGCTAGTCTATTTCAGTTATTTTCATAGCGTCATGTCCTACGGCATTCTGCTGTGGGGCAAAGCCGCTGATATTCAAAATATATTTGTTCTTCAAAAACGAGCTGTACGAGCAATTTACCAGCTAGGTGCTAGAGTTACTCTGAGAGATTTTTTTAAAGAGATTGGTATTCTCACGGTGGCCTCACAATTCATCTTCGCCAACATCTTATATATTAGGCAAAATATACACTTATACACAAAAAACAGTGATATTCACAATATTAACACTAGAAACAAGGAGAAACTACGTGCTCCCTTTCACCGGCTTCATAAGGTCCATAACTCATTTGTTGGGCTTGGTATAAACTTTTACAACAAGCTTCCCTCTTCTTTGTTAGAATTGCCTTTTAATGCGTTTAAAGCTAAAGTAAAATCCAACCTTTGTTCAAAGGCATACTATTCAATCAACGATTACTTAAACGATAAAAATAGTTGGTCGCTGTGATTAACTCAAGACAATGTTTATGTTCTTTCTCCAAAATTAGCTTAGCTTACCTACTGACAAGTTATACGAGTTCATATAATTGTTTATTTTATTTGACTATATTAGTAATTTTAGTTTAATTTAATTTTTATTTATTATTGACATAATCTACTCATTTCAATGTTTTTTAATGAGTTGTATTGCAATATATGGTTAGCTAGCGACCTCGACAGTTCATCATATTATTCTTTTGAGCAACCGGCAGCAAGTTCGTCATGCTCCCTTAGATGTCAATGCTTGCGGTAGCGTCGGGGGTCGGGTTGCCTCCTTCCCTCAAATATGGCGAGGGGGGTAATGGCTGATCTTTGCGTTATGCTCGTGAACGGGTGCTGCTTGTGGTGACAGGTCAGCTTGCTGACTATGGTTTTGTTATTATTATTAGAAATTAATGTTTCTTTATTTTACTTCGAAGGTCCTAGTTTATCATTTGTGGCTACAAGTTACAGCTACTACAAGTTACATATAAACATAATGTAGCATTGCATATGTAAGCGGGCACGCCCTTTATGCCAGGAGGCTTTTTATTATGTATTAAGTTCTGTTTGCGTTTTTGTTTTTATTATTTATTTCTGCTTGAGTATAGTTTTAAATATTGGCGTGTGCTAGCTGACATAAGGCAAATAATTTTAATATTTTTGTGTTTCGTAATGTTAATTACTTATTACTATATGTATAGAATCCAGTTCTTCTAACTGAATAGACAGCAGTGCTGCTGGGGAGTTTGTTCCGCCACTTCTTCTTCCCAGCTAAAGCACTAGGAAGTGGTGAAGGGTGGGCGTTTTGGGGGGACTGTCTTATGTGATTTTGACGTTCAAAAAGTGCTGATTCTCAGCCTAATTTGAATAAATGACTTTTGATTTTGATTTCTCCCGTCCAAGTCGCCGCGGTGGACGCTCCGGGCGTCGGGAGCCGCGTGACGACTCCCGGCCACCGTAGGCGCGGGCCTGCGGGCGGAGAGTAATGGGTAGCTCACCGTCCGATCAGGATCAGGCCTGTGCCGGACGGCGCGTACGTATTCCACGCGCGCCTCAAAGAGATGTCAGCATCGAAGAGGGGGCCCACTGGGGCCCAAGCCTGCCGGGAAAGCGGGATCATCCATAAGGGGTACCGCTGACCCGGAACATAAAGGGCCAAGGAAGAAACACGGGTGGGTTTTAGTCAGTAAGAGTCTGACACTCCCTTCCGCTCCACCCAGAGCGGGAGGGGTCATTTGATGATTTCCCATCCTCAAAAAAAAATAAAAAAAAAAGCATCAATGAAGGGGTCCACTAGGGCTGATGCCTGCCAGGATTGCGGGAAAGTCCGAGAGGGATACCGTGGCCCCTGGCTCAGGCAACTGAAGGAACACGGGTGGGTTTTAGTCAGTAAGAGTCTGACACGCCCTCCCGCTCTGCCCTGAGCGGGAGAAGTTATGTGATGACTTCCCACATTAAAAAAAAAAAAAAGTACATAGTGCTCACACATGTGCTATTGAAATTATACAATACAAAGACATTGAATTTATACATTGCAAAGATAGATTGTACAACCTTCATCAGCCTTCCCAGCTCCATATTTGCTCGTAGTTTATCTAAAAAAAAATGCTATAGATAGTTTCATAAGAAAAACTAATCTTACAAGTCCTACGCTTACAGATTTTGTGGGCTACAAACGACCTGACGCCATAACTTACTTTCTTGAAGGACGCTAATATAACCATGCCTTTATTCATAGTCAATCGTAAAAATTCGGGCATACTCGTAACTTGTGTTAGATAATAGATGTGCCCAGGACTACATATAAGAAAAAGGCTATTCTAAACACATACCTAAATCTATCTACTTAGCCGAAAAACGGATAAAGTAATATTTGATTTGAACGACGATGAATATTAAATTTTAACCTAAAGTAATATCTATTAAACAGAGCTAAAATTGTTTGTTAGTTTGTAAAAGGTTATGTCTGGTCGCCTATCCGGTAATGTTTGAATACTAAGGCCTTCAACCAGTGCTTCCTACCCGTTATTTATGGTTCCGAAATGTGGACACTGATAATCGGGCGGGCTCACAAATTCAAGGTCGCTCAGAGCACTTGGCACGGGCTAAGCTCGGACTTTCTCTAAAGGATAGAAATGAGATTAGCCAGTAATGAACCGAGTTACCGACATAGCTTGCAGAGTACGGAAGCTGAAGTGGACCCCCCCGCTAGGTGGACCAACGACCTTATAAAGTTGGCTGAGACAGATAAGATGCGGAAGGCGGAGGACGGGGTGTTGTGGCGTAACCTGGAAGAGGCCTATATCCTGCAGTGGGCTAAGATAAGCTGAGTTGATTGATTAAATCTCTAGAAATTCTGATCCGATTAAAAAAAAAAAAACACTGTTTGAATGCTATACTAGTGCTGAGTGCCCTAGTATATCTTTTATGGTGTAGGTACTTAACTTCCACGCGCATGAAGTCACGAGTAGAAGTAACCACAAAATACCTAGGATACATGCTCGACGATAGTTAAAAATTAACACACAGATTATAAATAATGTATCAACTAAAGGTTTCTGTAAACGACCTGCTTTTTGTTTTCCCAAACATTTGGAAACATTAGATTTCCTTATTTTATCCAGAATATTTATATTTATTATAATAATATTTATTCTAACATAAATGATTCAACTTTTGAATTATCAATACTTGTTACCGACTACGTTGCTAGTGCGTCGCTTGTGTTGACAGCACCCAAAGGTTCTGAAACATTAATACTATGTCTACGCCTCGGTGGAAATTTTGCTAATACGGCTTCGTCCACATTCTCCCGCACATCGTCCATCAGAACCTTATGGGAAACATTGTAGGCATCTAAAAAAGCCGCTAAATCTTCGGTCTCTTCATTGAATAATAAAAAATCTATTGTTTTGTTATCTCTTTTCCAAATATCTTCGGTGAAATGGGCTGTGAAGGGCAAAAAACTACTTATTAGGTACATTTTTATAGAAATGAATTCCTATAATTATGTATTATGTATACAGGGTGGCAGGGACGACGACAAAAAGTTAAAATTTCACCGGTTATAAAAAAAAAATCTGCTGTATCATAGAAAAGTGCAATACATATGCGGTCAAAATGTATGGAACACCAAATTGTTTTTTTATAATTGACGAAAAATTTCAACGCAGGGGGGTTTACATAAAATGCCTGCCAGGGTTGCGGGAAAGTCCGAAAGAGTTACCGTGGCCCCTGGTACAGGCAACTGAAGGAACACGGGTGGGTTTTATTCAGTAAGAGTCTGACACGCCGTCCCGCTCCGCCCAGAGCGGGAGAAGTTATTTGATGATTTCACACACTCAAAAAAAAATGAGGTTTAGAATCATGTACTGCATCCAAGGTACAGTTTGTGCGTCGATGTCCCTGCCACCCTGTATACATATATCATCATTTGAATATAGGTAATTCTGGTAGGTCAGGGTCACAATGCCAATGCCATTCATTTTGACAGTTCAACAACATCCATTGCGTTATTTACGTTGTTGAGCAGACGATTTTTTCAAACATATGAAACAAAAGATTAGGAATTTCCTTCAAAATCCTTCGATTTATGATTGGGTGTGTGTTACACAATTAGGGTGCTAGTCATGCTCGGTGAAAACATGTGGATGATAATCTCTGCCTATTACGTATGTATATATGTACATTGTAACGTTTTTCGATCTGTTTAACTGTTTTAACATAATAACTATCCTGAGTAAAATTATAAACGAAGTGAGGTCGCAAAGCGATGACTGTGATCATATAGATAGATACAAAACCAGACGACCAATCCTGATAATATCCACACGAATCTGGTAGAAAATGCCTATGGCATTAAGTCCGTCTCTGTACATGTGTGTGCTTAAAGTGTTAAATAAATAAATAAATAAAACTATAGGAACTTCTCAACATTAGTAACAAAACCTAGGAAAATAGGAACCGACTCGACATTTGTGTTACCATTGCCTTCTTTGTGGGACTGTTCTGTTGTGACCGAGGCCTTTACGGGGTTACATTAGTGGGATTATAGTGTATTTAGTTGGCTAAAATGCTTAAAGTGTAATGGGCCGGAAGACGATTCCATACTTTTGCCACAACAACAACAGAACAACAGAAGGTCAGTTCCATACGATGAGCGAAAACAGACGCACGAACGCACACATAAATGCGTACGTACGGGCGGCGATATCAAACAAATGCCAGTCGCGAGTGCGCTTGCACTCGCTGTACATGAAGCGTGTCTATGTGTGCGAGCGGTCTCGCTCGTTGCATGAAGCCGACCATCTGTACATATCTCTTTTGTGCTCTTACTATAAAGATAGACAAACGTCTTGTTTATTTTATATTTCTTTCACTGAGTTTAACGGACTGAATCGGTATGAATACTTTCTCGTGCAAATGAAGGGGGCTTAAGGGTAAACAACTACCAATCGATCTATTCGGCTGCGTCTCCGCTTATGGGTGACCATTCTTTACCAATTTAATCCACTCAATGACCAGAAAGCCAATTCCCGTAATTAAAAACGTTCTAAAACAAGCCGCAATCTCATCTTAGAGCCAGTCAAATGTCAAAAAATTAGATAAACACCGAAGCAATGAACTTGAGTATTTCCTACAAGATCCTCCTCTGATGACCACTATCCATTTGTCCGGTGGTGGTTATGGAAGCTTTATATGGTTATTATTTTAACTACCTACTAGGAAAGTCTTTTTTTTTTCCAGCTCAGATACTAGGCAGTGTTAATGGGTTGAGGCTAATTCCTTTTGTTTTTTTCAGCGAGATGATCTCTCATGAGAAAAATAGTGTAATATTCAAGATTACCTCTTTCCTCGAAATCACTTATTACATCCTTATCGAAATCACCCTGGGCTCTCCACATTTGCACTCCACTACGATCCGTTTCGGCTGATTTCGTTTTATTTGTTTCCAATTCGTCAGCCAAAATGCCTGAAATAATAACTTTTAGTTATAGGAAAACATTTTTGACGGGAACAAAAACGAAAAACACAATGTCTGTTATCCTCATGATCTCTGAGTTATCATATTATCATAATAGGTCGGAGAAAAAGTTTTATTTGGTATTTTATAGGTACCTATAACGTTGTAATAATTTGGCTGTACTGTTTGTATCTGGCTGGTTTTGATACCATTAAATTTAAAAAAAGAAAAATAAGAAGTAACAACGAATTCCCGCCATTTTTCAATAGTTTTTCTGGCCGCTAAAATGAGTGAATCAAACGAAGACATTCAATACATTTTGAAGTTTAATTATCAAAAAGGGAACAATGCGACCTAACGCAGTGCCAGTAAGACTAGCACAAAGTTGGTTCAACCGTTTTCAGCCCAGAAATGTTGATGTCATAGATGCAGCTCGCTCTGGTCACCCTGTAACGGATAAAGACGATGCCATTTTCGAAAAAGTGGAGCAAGGTCGGCTAATTGGTAGTTACGACATGGCTGAAGAGTTAGGGCTTGACCACAAAACATTTTAGACCGATTTGAAAAAGTCTGGATATACAAAAAAGCTCGATATTCGAGTGCCAACTGGGTCTTAGTCTTGAATTTGTATATAAAATACGAAATAACTTTTTCCCCGACCGAAGTAATATTACACAAACTCAAAATAAAAACCTTTTAGAATCAAAAATAGAAAAAGTTTCAACAAAATCATCCTACATTCAATTTTTTTAATAACTCTCATATAATTGGGTACACACTGCACGATAAGAAATTTTATTGACGTACCTATAAAAAAGTACTTTTACTTACAAAATTAATTGGCCGAGTATAATTATTTTACCCTGAAAATAATTAAATATTCAACACCTAGAAAATACCTGAAATAAGAAGAAAAAAAATTGCCCTTCTAAAAAGTTTGAGAGAGTTAGTAAAATTAAATAAAAATATTTTTGTACCTAATTCTTAAAAATAAGTATGATAAAAGTCGCTTGGGGTTACTTGAAACTACGTTGTTTAAATAGTAGTACGAGGGGAGGTCCAAAAGTTCGTGGAATGAAAGGGTTTTAAATAAAATGAAACAGTAAATCTATTTTTCCTTTTCAATATAATATCCCTTAAGCTGAATACATTTATTAGATCTATGAATTAATTTTTCTAAACCACCGTAAAAATATTTTTTTATCTTTTGCCTCAAAATGAGCCGCAATTGCCTCATTCTCGTCGGAAAATTTCCTTACCCTCAAGTCCTTTTTTAAATTGGGGAACAAATAAAAATCACTTGGGGCCAGATCTGGACTGTAGGGTGGGTGGACTAGTGATTCGAAGCCATGCGTGTGCAAAGCAGCCATTGTAACTCTGCTCTTGTGAACCGGCGCTTTGTCTTGCAAGAGCAACACACCCTTGGTCAATTTTCCTCGGCGGTTTTCCTTGATGGCCTCCTTTGCTTACTATTTTTTTTTTACTTTTTTTTAACCTACCTACTCTGTCCGATAGTTACTTAGTTCAATATACAACAACGTTCATCAGTTCGTATCAGCACGCGTGCGAATCACAAGTGTTTTTGCTAATTTAATTAGTTGTAATTTCAGTTCCGAGAATTCGTGTTGTTTACGCGCTAAGCTATGCCGGTGGCCATCGTCCAGTACGAGCGCGTGCGACAGGTGTTGTTTACTGGCAATGGAACAAAATAAATTAAACGATACTAAGTTAGAGGATGACAACCAAAACTTAATTGAGATGAATGAATCTATAGAATAATGAATCTGGTGAACACGCACATATGCTACATCAGCGTTTGCATACCCGCGATCATTTGGTGAACTGGCTAAGTAAAATAAATCAGTGATTTTACCACACTCAACACGGACGGTTTAACTCTTCATCCCCAGATTTCAATCATCACAAGTGTACAGAATAGTCATCGTACGCTTGAAAAAAGTGTATAATATATATAGACTATCGTCGTACATCGGCCAAAAACGAAGTCTCATAGAAGATGTATCTGATGAAGAGCGGAAGATAGTAGATCATAAAGGAAAAGTAAAAAATCTCGTCTGAATACTCGGGGGCAGGAAATACCGAAATTAGAAGTTACGGTATCGTGCAGTGATAAACTTCCGAAATCTTTTGTATTGGCTAAATCGTGAAAATCAAATGAAATTAATTTTAAATGAATAGGCAGTGGTGGCCCAGTGATAACGGCCGCTACTTACGAGTTGTAGGTCATAGGTTCGAATCCAGATAGCAGGCGCTTTACTTTGTGTAAATAATTTCATCACGACTGGTCTCAAAACGGTGAAGGAAAACATCGTGTGGAAACCGGCATGTCCTACAACCAAAAATTCGAAGACATGTAACATCTACCAACCCGCACTGGGCCGGTGTGGTGGATTATGAATCAATGAGAAGAGGTCTGTGTCCCAGCAGTGGAACATTATAGGCTGATTATGGATATTAAATTAATAAAACAGTCCACGTTAAATATCCGAGTCAATTTAGAGTTCGAATGCAATTTCAAAATTAAGTGAATATGGATAATTATGTTTATGTAAAGAGTTTATTGCCAAGAAGGGAAGATTTAGCAAAGATATGGAAGTAACTTACTCTTACGTTGTTATAAAGGACGTTGAGTTGGAACTGGAGGAAAAGAGATACTGAGCAGTTTATTCATTCAAAATAATACTGAGGTTAGCTCTGTGCAGCGATTAGGTCGTCGAAACAAGGAAGGTGGCTGGTCTCCTTGTGAAGTAGTGAGAATATGCTTTAAATTAAATTCTTTGCCTCCATACGTTTATGCCGATGGTTTGAGGATAAAGATCGATCCTTATATATATCCGGTTTCACAGTGTTCACGATGCTGGAAACTGGGTCATCGACTTGTCCTTCCAATAAAATTATATGTCCTAAGTGCGGAGGAGACCATGCAAACTGTGAGACTAAGATTTTTAAATGCATAAACTACTCAGGCTACCATATGGCCCTATCTAAAACGTGTCAGAGGACACGTTTTTTTAGTTTTTTCTTGTATTTAAAAGAACGTAGAATACGTGAAATCATGGCTGGATTCGATTGTTCACACATAAGGGCCTGAACTGCGCACGTCCCAACGTCTCCTCACGTAAATGGTCAAGCTAAACAGATAGAAGTAAATAATCCAATTGTTTATGTTTCTTCATTTGAGAATACCCCCACATTTGCAGAGTGGTTACGGTTGAGGCAGAGGTTCACGTCGAACATGCATCTAGCTCTGCTAACCTATGCAATAAGACACCCCTGAACAAGAAGATGTATTTCAAAAGGAAGCAAAACCTGTCCGTGTTTCTATTAGAATGGCAGTCAAATTTTGGCAGAGGAACCGCGAGCTGACGAAGATTACGTGCACGAACATAATGGTAACAAAACGTATAAAAACAACAACAACAGCAATGTGGTACAACGTATTACTATCGCGAATAAAAGAAGTTATTTTCCTTTAAAACTGTTCACGAATATACTAAAATTAAAAATATTCTTAAACTTCGTATCGAGTGATTTATACTATGGGTGGTTGACAAAATATCGGAGTCTACGTGGTGGCAAATGGTTGTTAATTTCTTTAACGGATAACTCTGGAAATGTAAAATTGAATATAGTACAGTGGAATGCCCGGAGTCTTAAACCTAAACTTGTAGCTTTTTCTCGGTTACTTAACCAAGATAAAATACATATAACTGCTATTTCGGGAACGTGGCTAGATCCCGACAGTCATCTTAAAATAAATAACTATAATATATTTCGTCAAGACAGGGATGACTCTTATGGGGGTGGGGTGGCTATATATAAACTTTCATGTCCCTTCCATGATTTGAAGTTCTTCATCTTATTTTTTTTAATTATTCTCTTTTAGAAAATGTTATAACTGTAAGCAAACCAAACGGATTGGAATAATTTAATAGGAAGTCAATCATAATCGCAAATTTTAACGCCCATACGAATTGGCCCAATAAAACAGACCTGAGAAGTGTTCAAATTGTAGACTCACTCGTAGATAATATAAAATAAATATATAATAAAAACGTTTATTTTGGAACAATTTAGGTATACACATAATACAAAAGAAACGAAATAGTTATGTTGTAATAAATAATGACAGTGTAACTGGCATTGAATTGGTAAACGGTACCTTGCAGGAATCTGCTCCTGATTAGTCCTTGGCTACATCTGATATTGCGCTTAATTTTGATTGGTCAGTTTTAAATGAAACTTTGGTAAGTGACCATTTTCCTCACCAAATTGTCTTCTGAATGTTTTGAGAATAAATTTTTTGTTGTTAAAAGAAATTATAAAAATGCCGACAGGGATTCGAATAAAGTATGTCTCGAAGATACGATTTAAACAAACATCCTGTGGATCCTCAAAAAGCTTATGATATTTTATTGATTTTTATAAATTTTGCAGCGGAC
Source organism: Brachylomia viminalis (assembly GCA_937001585.2). Classification (NCBI taxonomy): domain Eukaryota; kingdom Metazoa; phylum Arthropoda; class Insecta; order Lepidoptera; family Noctuidae; genus Brachylomia; species Brachylomia viminalis. The sequence goes on along the minus strand of OW443294.2, from coordinate 23,013,467 downwards.
CTACATATCTCTCTTACTAAAATACAGCAAAATCCCGACCCAAAATTTTCCCCTTAAACATATTGGAAATCGTATCTAAATCAGTGGCAGTCCGGAGATTAGCTTTATCAAATTTTCGTAAAAATCCAAATCCCACAAACTTAGATATCCTACAAAATAAAATTGCAATTGCACAGAAGTTAATAGGGCAAGCAAGGCTTAATGATTGGATACTATTGTATTCAACAATAGATAATAACATATCAGTCTCTGAAATGTGGCACAAGATGAAATGGATTAAGTGTTATCGAGTTCCTAGAACTATTATAGATGTTACCAAAGCAAATACCTTAATCCGCAGTCTAATGCCAGATTACCCAAAATGTACATTGCCTAACTTAATTCTGGAGATTAATATATCCATGCAAGAGTTAATTAAATGTATTAAAGCGAAGGATACATCTCTTGGGTGCGATGGTATCTCATACTCCATAATTAAAAATCCCCTAATAACGGTAAGGTCGTTCTCCTATTGTTGTTTAATCAGTTCGTTTCACGCAGTTTTATTCCCAGTCAGTGGCGTGATATTGAAGTAATTGAATCCCAAAACTTGGAAGGGATCGTAATCAGATTTCGTCTTTTCACAAAATTTTCCATCAATTGATTCATAGGAAGCTCGAACGGTTTTTAGAAAAACGTATTATGTACTCACATAATATGGTAGGTTCCAGGAAAACTAAGGGTTGTTTTGATAGTTTAAGTTGCTTAATTTCTCATATTCAAAAGCAGTTCTCTGAAAGGTTGCACACTATCAGCAGTTTTATTGACAAATACAGTGCCTATAACGACATTGATATAACAGCAATACTAACAATTTTAAATAAAAATTAATGTAGGGTCGAAAATATGGCAACACCTTTGGTGTTTTTTGAAATATAGGAATATAAAATTAAAACTGGATATATTACTAGAGTAAGAAAAAATGTAACAAAGAATTTGAAAATAATACACACCCGACTCACTGGACCATAACGCGTGCCACCCCGACTCACTGGGGCATCTTCGCAGACAGTTCCGCCTCACCGCGAACTGTGCGTCGCCCGGTTCCTACTCACTGGCCCTGGCAAGCATCGCAAGATACAAGACTCGATACAAGACCCATTATGGACCTCCGATCTACATCGCCACATGCAGACTACGCATCAAACTGACGTCACGCAAAAATCCTGCATCGCGCAAACAGAGTTTGCGGCGCAACTAGCATGCACCAGATGACCTCCGCCATGATCCCCGCCTGGTGGGATGATCCTCCCATTTCTATAGAGGATGAGTGAACTATACACCCCGTTCCTCGTACCTCTATAATAGGAAAGTTGGGTATTTGATAAGCCTACAAAACTATTTTAGTGCTGAGTTTATAGTACTTGTTGAAAATAAATATAATATAAGAAGTGTAAGAGAGAAAAGACTAGTTCAAGCGAAAATAACAAACTATTATGGGGAAAGAATTTCAAGATATTTAGTGCCAAAAGTATTTTTACAAAATAGATATGTTAAGACAAAATCCTAAAGGAGATGTTCCAGAAATGTATGGAGCCTGGGCCAGCACTATGTACACTATATGTAGGTAAATATCACTATGTATTACTGTAACCGCTTTTTATTGTTAATTTTCTTTAATTTCACTTCGTTTCAAAGTATACTCAAATTAACTTGGCCAAGGAGAGCAACACAACATAAAATTAAACATGGTGGATCAGATTAGCAGCATGCGAAAAATGTCATTTTGACAATGACATTTGATTGACGTGTATTAGCTGCCATAAAACGAAATAATACGAATTTCGAAAATCTTGGGTTTTGGTTTCGATAAAATAAGACTACAGGGTATTCTACTCGACTGCGGCAGCACATCTTCTATCACCTATTCGAGCAGTTAGAGATTGGTTAGATCGGTGTCAAGAGGAGCAAGAAACGTAACTAAAGCTTGAACGTTTTGTTTATTAACAGTCCTACTGCTTCATTATTTAGTGCCTATCAATATACCCTGGACTTCGATAATTCATAGGAGAGGAGTGAGCTGTGCTTTAAACTGTCAAACGTCATGTCTAACACAACTGTCATGGCTGCCCTAAAATTAGGGTTATCTTATTAAAAAACTTTTTAAATTAACATTTTTGTACCACTGTACCCTATTTCAAATGATTTTTTTAGTATTTTTATGAAATTCCCCAATTTTTTTCCTATTTATCTATGTAGTGTACATAGTGGTGGCCCAAAATCAAACATCTCCTTTAGTGAAGGTATGGTAAAATCAAAATTAAGGAGTTTATTTCTAGGTAAAGAGGATTCAGACTTGACCGAGAAATACATTCACACCTTAGTAGTTTTAAGCTTAGCTTTTTACTAGTTTTGTTTTGTATTTTATTAAATAACGAGCGCTTCTCGCCATCTAACTAGAAAGTTTTGGCGAATAAAATTGTAAGAACAAAAAAAAATTATAATAAAATAAAAAACAATATTGAATCCCTCTCACAATACTTCTAAAATGCAAATAAAATCTTCGTCCGTTCATCCGCAAACAGATCGTTAGTTTGATTAGAATCCCGGAGATCATTAAGTGCGGCCAGATTACGAGGTACTAGGGACTTATCACGTTCAACGGTGTGACATGAAGGCACAACAAACTGGCTGTGCTTACTGCCGCGGCAGTAATTCGGTCTATGTATGCGTGCGCCTGGGGGCCTACTCTTTAAGTCTGTCAACGAAGATTCGGACCCGTCCGAAATTAGTTTGCAACTTCCGAGTGAACCCTACACGCGAATAATTAGTTTTTGGAGCCGTCTAAATCACATCGGGAGTAGGGACAGCTGGTAAATCGTGGTATGGAGCCGACCTTCTGTAGGTACTATTTTGTGACATTACGGTCCTTTGATTCAGTACCTATACGCTTCGGTTCAATACGTTGCCCAGGCGAGCATAAGAGATATTAATCATAAATCTACAACAGACTAGGGAAAACGTCGTGTGATTTATTTTCGCCCTGGATATTGAAAAACAAACATGTGTACCGGGAAACGGTTTATGTGTGGCCTGATTTACCGTGGCCCTTTTTTAAATAGGGGCCCGAACAAATAAAGGGCCGGTCTTATCGACTTTAATTTAATCTGAATCTGTGTTGCTAAATAACACACATACATACACACACACGTCACATACCGAAGGAATTGTGTTGTACAGTCAAAATTCTTCATCGCCGTATGTGCCATTTTTGTCTATTCATTGCACGATGGAATCTGCTTACCGACTCAGCATTATGTATTTCGTCGGTATGTCGATACCGCAGAATGACATATTATTTGCAATAATAGGTACAAATACTGTGTTTGCAGAATGCACGGCGCGTACGTCGGGAAAGTAATGTACGGTTCCGTACAGCCATCTTCTTTACATGTCAGACTGAGTTCAAAATATGACACTGATAGACTGATAAATAATTATCAGTCTATCAGTGTCATATTTTGAACTCAGTTTGAATTCAGAACACCTTTTAAATAGCCTACATACTTGTTTTAAGTATAAACTTAAAACAAGTATGTAGGCTATTTAAAAGGTTTAAGGTTGATGTCAACTCGACATTGGTCAAAGATGTATGCTATGTTGACCTTTGTTATCAAGTTATTCAATATAGTTTTCTATGAAATAATTGTCACAGTTCCGAAGCTAAAAAGCTATTTCGTGTCAGAACTTGATAACAGAGAAGAAAACTGACGAAAATATAAAAGATTTGACTGTAATAATAATCGTATTTTATACGGTAATAACTGGTAGGTCAGTTATTACCGTTATAGAATATTATTATTAATGTATGACAATAAAGATTATCGCATACATATTAGCTCGGCACCGGATCATCATTACTTCGCCTCATCGACTCGTTGTCAACCCAACGTAGGCACCTAACCGTAGCGGCATCATTCTTAGGTGGGACTTAAACATAGCTTGTGAAATGTGGATACAAACTATGCACCCCCGCCTACCCTTTACCCTTTTGAAGAATACGAGGCGTGATATCATTCTGAGAACGCGTATGCCCATTCTGATGACGTAACCCATAACCCCTTTCCCACCCACGTGAAGCGTGTTTTATTTACTGTAAACCTCTGTATAAAGGTTACACGTGCAACTAATGCAAAACAAACAATCACGAAACCCAAGGAAAACATACAGAGTATAATATTTACTTATTAAAGGTGAGGTTTATATAATGTGGACGGTATTATGAAACTCGTATATTTGTGAAAATGGCTAGTTTTCCGGTCATTTCCTTGTTAGACGGTAACAGAAACGCTAGTTGAAAACTTGATATCATACCACACTAGCGATCCATGCGGCTTTTCCCGCCTTTTAAGATTTTCTTTTCTATTCTTTGAAGGTCAGATGTGAAATGGAATAAAAGTGTTTGTGTATTTTTTAACAATGTTTTAATTTAAAAGAGTGTCCATGGAGTATTTTACCCATTTTTCTCCAGAGAAATCTACTACGCTTTGGGATGTGTAACTAGCTTCATCTTTCTGACTGACTGAGTCTTTGGCAATTCAATTATGTAATCGGTTTAATTGAAATCAATGCTTAGATTTTCAGTTTCGAGTTTTTAAGTTTATGGGGAATAAAAACTACAAGTATTTCCGTGCTTTCTCTTTCTTTCAAGACCTTTATCTTTTTTATGGAATACTTTCATCTTTAAATATAAAGTCGTCAATTTGCCTTCATTCTTTCATGAATATTGATTGAATAGTTTAGGCGTAAACTTATTAAATAGGTTCGTTTCTACATATTTACTATTAGTAGATCTATTGAGTTCAATTAAATTAATTTATTGCAGACAAATCATTTGTCCTTAATTGCAGTACTTTATTGTTTATATGTCAACGTATAATAATGAACATCGTTACTTAATAATCTATCTTGCGAGATTATAACTGCAACAGACCATTTACAATTTAACGAGTTATTTTTTGATCGTTTATAATCTGTACATGGCAAAACCGACAAATTGTGAAAACTTCCATGCGACGGATTGCACTGCGCTAATACAAAATAGCCAAGTAACTGCGACCAATTTGGACGTAGCGTTCGTTTGGCTTTCACCATTAGGCCAGAGCACATTTAACCATTTGGCCGGGTGCCCTGGCTTAGTTACTGCGACCAATTCGGCTACCGCCCAGACCGACAAATCAGAGACGGTTCACAATTTTACGGGTGATAAAATCGGACAGATTGTGAATCCTGTCGGTAAGTGCCAGTTGTTGTCATGGATAGATTATAAAGTAACGGTATTCACCACCATACTACGGTGGCATGTGTACTATAATGCAGTACCCACTTTTGTTCCTACACGAATATTCCAATAATTTATGTATGCTAACTAAGTACATAGCCTGTCGTGGTCGTACCCACGGGGGCTGTTTAGTAAACTAATGAATTAACCTAAAATAAACAATAATATAAATATTAATTAAACAATTTCTCAACTCTCTCTTCTCTTCTCTCTCTCTCTCTTTCTCTTCTTTCTTTCTTATTTTCATTAGGGTTGTCTCTAAAAGATCGCTTTCAGCGATAAGACCGCCCATTGTGCCACCCTAAGTAAAATTTCTACATTTATGTATGTAATGTTTATGGTGCACATAATAAAGAGTATTCTATTCTATTTTTCTATTGTTTTTTTCTTCAAGTTAATACACAAACTATCAATTTCTGAGAATTTTCTCTGCCAAACGAAAAACAAATAAATTCTAAGGAAACGCAAATTTCAATTCAGTTCAGTGAAAGAAAAACATTTGTAATTGTTATGTTTGTATCGTGTGCGCGACCCAGTGGGTTCTTTCCAATGAAATATGTATGTAATGGCTTGAAAATTATTTAATTTAATATTATTTTACGAAGTACCTACACGAAAGATTAATTATATAAAAAAATCGTATAGGAACGACGCTAACGCACGACCGTCCAGAGGCTCTCAAGAGAAAAATGAAGAGACGTGGGCGACACGGTGACGCACACAGACACAATGTGGAGCGCGCGAGATTTGAATTAGTTGCCCGTCGCGGTGCACAGATGGCGCTAGCATTTGCTTCTTAACATGCTGGCCTTGGAAAACTATTCCGAGACGAAGAACACGATCGTTGTGTAGTTAGCGGGCATATCTTTGAGAAGGCCCGCCGGATGATGCCAGTGGCTGAACGGATGTCAGCGACACGTGAAATTCCGGCCTTCCAAGGGAATATTTTCGTGACTCGTCCCAGTTTCCACATGAACTTTTCCTTATTTATTTATAACTTTTCGCACAAAAGGTACAAAGGCGGACTTAATGCCTTAGGCATTCTCTACCAGTCAACCAAGGGTGGTGAAGAGATTAGATGGCAGGTGCTTTAATTGAAAGGAAAGGAAAGGATTGATTTTGAGCGATGTTTAACAATGATAAAAAAATAAACTATCAAAATAACGTACACAAATACATAAATAAGTCCTATACACATACCTACTATTTACTATACTATATACTTACATAAATACATATGACTGACTGGTTGGTGCAGTTAGTAGCGACCCTGCCTTCTGAGCCGCTGGTCCCGGGTTCGATCCCCGGACAAGTCAAACATTTGTGTGCATGAACATGTCTGTTTGACCTGTGTCTGGGTGTGTATATGTATTTAAGTATGTATATCATTCATCAGGTTATCGTAGTACACAGGTACTACCTACTTCGGGACCTGTAGACCTTGTGTGGATGTTGTCTCATATTATTATTAATAAAAACGGGGCTGTCTTGAGCGATGTCTTCACTGTCAATCTTCTATTTCGCACTTTAGTGGGGTTCGGATACGTACTCCTTGGACCAGCGTTGCCAGAAGTGTTACCTCAGCAGCGTAGCGCCCCATTTGTATAGGTGTTGGTCGACAGGTCTCCGCAGGCTGGCGCAGTCAACAGTCGGCCGATCAGGGAGTGAGCTGGAGTCAGAGGCAATCAGTTGGGTTGGAGGAGAGAGGGGGAGAAAGGACGGGAGTTGAGGACGGATAAAATTTGTGTTAGTAAATCAGGGTTTTCTCTCCATAGAATTAAGTGTAAGTTATGCTGATTCAATTATAATCTGCCTATACATTTTTTCAACGTAAGCACAAGCAACGTATTTATACTGCCTAAACCTAATTAAAATTGAAAAAATGTCACTCCGTAATGAAAAATATACCACTATAAAAACAATACCTCTGAGAAAAAATTGTGTTGTGGACTACAAGGATCTGGCGCTCAGCGGCCGCTGCCGCGGCACGCTCCCTCGTCTTCGCGCTTTAATGGTCACAGTTCTAACCTAACCTAACCCAAATGATTTACCAAGTAATTTTCTCAGTGGTATATTTTTAGGCTCACCATACCACCAGGGGTATGGCCAGTGGTATGGTCGGTCCGCACACATTTAAAGATTTATTAGATGAGTTTGTCAAATGTTTGCGTCAAATACAACGCGTAATTTTGTCGTGAGACTATATTCACGAAAAACACCGTGATGAGGTAAAATCTAATGTCGTTTATTTAATAAATCGTTAACTTTAGACACCAGGGACATGTGAACATGTGCCTCATATTGCCGCCTAAATTCACAATATAATTGTTTATATTCAGGTATTAATACGTTTTAATTTTCTTTCAAGAGATAAAAAAACAACTCTTGTCGTGGTGTACGAGTCACCTAACGTGTCGACCGATTCCTTTAAAGGAATGCGCACAGTGAACCTACCGTGTGTATCACGCTGTGTGGTTTCTGTTAACAATGTTTCACAATAACGATCATCTTTTGATAACGCAAGAGGTAAACCGGTTAGTTCATCTAATTCCCAAAATTTACGTAATTGATAGTCAATGTGAACAAGATTACATTATTATTATAAGCGAATGTTTGCTACGAATAGGGCTAGATACGAGCCATCTTCGAGTCACATAACGTAGGACCCGAAGCGACCTTTATTTTCTTATTATTTCATAAGTCGCAAAATATACCTGTGCCTAAGAAAACATCTATATCAGAGGGGACACTAAAATTGTGATCTACGAGCGACATATGGTTAGGTATACGTAAGCACTCGCAACTAACCTTCGACGAAGGTAACTTTGATGTTATTTGCGGTAAAACTAAACATTGGATTTCTGTATTGAAATCACTAACTTTAGATTGTATATTTACGAGTAGGTACTTTACAGGTGTGAGAACTTTTATAAACGCTTTGGCGTACACCCGAGATGTGAACAGTGGACTGTATAATCGGCAACTTTAAACGATTGCATAACGATTCTGTAATAAAACAATTCTGACTACCGTTGTCAAGAAGAGCCTTTACTGTGTGATATTGGCCGTTGGCATCAGGAACATCGAGAAGTGCCGTCGACAACAATTCCGGTCGTACCGCGGCACTGCACGTCAGTGCATTACGTTCCGAATGAACCAGCGCATCGGCTGTTGACATAGGTCGCAAACTCAACGTGGACGCGTTCATCTCATGAAGGAAGGTATTATGTTTCTCTTCTCCTTTGACATAATTTACAAGGGCCATATGAACAATCATTTAACGAATGATTGGAACGAATACAATTTTGACATACTTTTTTTATTATTAACAATTGTAAACCTATCTTGCACCGACATATTAAGTATCTGTGCACTAGTCTAGTTTTTCTACAACTAAATAAATGATGTCTAAATGACTAAATAAATGAACTGACTGAATGACTTAAAATGTCTAAATAATAGAAGCGACTGCTATCGCTTCTTAACAGTAATAAATATTTTTGTTAATTTAAATTATTATGTACCTACTCGTGGCACGTTCTATTTGAGAATAGCTTTTCTAACAATATTAGATGGTTAGCAAGAAGTTAATGATGATTGATGATTTCACACCCAAAAAAAAGTGCAGCTGGCCCCCTTTTTTTTTGGGTGTGGAATCATCAAATAACTTCTCCCGCTCTGAGCGGAGCGGCAGGGCGTGTCATACTCTTACTGACTAAAACCCATCCGAGTTCCTTCAGTTGCCTGTACGGCCATGGTAACATTTTCGGACTTTCCCGCAACCCTGGAAGGCATCGGTCCTAGTGGACCCCATCATTGGTGCTGACATCTCCATGAGGCGCGCATGGAGCACAACACGCCGTCGGTCGACCCGGGCCTGGTCCATATCGGACGGCGAGCTACCCAATGCTCGCCGTCTGCAAGCCTGCGCCTACGGTGGCCGGGAATCGAGCCGACTGCCCTGGGTGGACTTGACGTACATTTTTAACTATCACCACTCGTGGCTATTTTAATGCATCCCAAAGTTTTCGTATTCTTCTTCAGAAGGACTGACACTCCATGATCCTTTTTGTCACTTAACTTATTAAGGTGAATTCGAGAAAACTTGTATACCTAGTCTATGTCTTCTGTTGCGAATTTTTCTATACAAAAACTGACAGACGTAACTTTTATTGCACGGATAATAAAAGATACATCTTAGTTTTGTAAAATCAGCCCTAAATAGCATTATAAATTAAGGTCGAACGCACTATCCAGTATTGTGCTGACGGCAGACTAATCCATAAACCAAATATTTCAAACTATTTTCCACAAATAACTGCTCATCTAGATAACATATTTGTCCTCGTATTATAGATATATCTCATTCATCTAACATGTACTTAAATATCTAATAACAAAGAACATATTGCTCTCACAAAAACGAACTACCGAAAGATCTTTTCTACGTCTATTCACGTCAAATGATTTACGATAAAAAGATAAAGACGTCGCGAAACATACTGATATAAAAGATAGTATTAGACGATATATAAAGGTGTGTTATCGAAGAAAATTTTGCATCAAAAAGATGTCACAAAACTATCATATGTGTGCGAGCGCTATGCTGGTGAGCGGGCTGCGCCCCACCATTCCCTGCGCTGGGGATTTTACTTATGAATAAAGCAGTGTGCAACAGGCTAGTGAGTTTGATTGACGAGTGTCACCGTCCTTCCAAATACTGCATATCTACCTATCTAACACGTGGCGACGAGCGGACTCATTTTTATTTATTTATAATAGATAGTAAAAATGTCTACGGGAGCGACTTATGGCGTTCTTTCCACATTTGACCACCAGTCGCAAGAGTGGAATAGTTACAAGTCGCGATTAAATCAGTGGTTTATCGCGAACGACATAACCTCAGAAACGGACAAAGCAACGATCAAACGGAGGGCGATATTATTAACGTCATTATGTGAATCAACGTTCAAGCTTGCTAGTGACCTGGCGTTACCCAACAAGGTGGAAGAAATAGGTTACGAGGCAATAATAACACTCCTCGACGAGCACTTCACACCAAAAAGGTTCGGGTTTGCAGAGAAGTCAATCTTCTATTCGGCAACACAACGACCAGGAGAAACGCATACTCAATGGGCGGCCAGGATAAGAGGATTAGCGACTCACTGTGCATTCAAGAATTTGGAGGAGGCCTTGCTAGACAAATTTATCATGGGCATGGCGGCAGGACGAGAGCGGGACAAACTTTTCATGCAGGATCAGCGGGAGCTGACCCTCGCAAAGGCCATCGACTTGGCAGAAAGCATGCGCTGCGCGCGCGATGCCTCGTCGCTGGCAGCGCTGGGCACTAGCGGTATCGGCGCAGCGGGCCCGGACGGCGTCTTCAACATTTCCAAAAAGGACAAGTGCAGTGTCTGTGGGTTCACTAATCACAAAGAAAACCAGTGTCGTTATAAAACCTATAAGTGTAAAAAGTGCGGAAATAAGGGCCACTTGCGAAAAATGTGTCCAAACGAGGGCAAAGTGAAGTTCGTGCAGGAAGGATCTGTGGACGGAGGCGACGACGGTGGGTGTTTTTACAATATTCGGTGCGTGAAAGGGAAACCAATGACGGAGCGTGTCACAATCAGTGGTCTAGCTTTAGAGTTCGAAATCGATAGCGGATCAGCAGTAAGCGTCATCTCAGAGAAAACCTACAACTCAAATTTTAAACGATTACCGTTGTCAGTCACCAACAAAAAGTTATTTAGTTATACGGGGGAAAATATTGAAACGATCGGAGTTGTTTATTTGCCTGTATCGTATCAGGGCCGAACGCATACTATGAATGTATATGTAGTGCGCGCAGGCGGTCCGCCGCTTCTTGGTCGCGACTTCATTCGTGAGTTCGACCTTGAGCTGGCGCCTGCACGTGTACACGCCGTGCTCGACCAAGCGCAAGAGACTTGCAGGTCTACCAACCATCTCAATATTGACAAGCAACTCCTTAATATGTTTCCTAAAGTTTTCTCAGGCAATCTCGGATCGTTTAACAAACATAAAATTAGTTTACATTTAAAATCCAACGCTAAACCGATTTATTGTAAAGCAAGACCGGTACCATATGCGCTAAAAGAACTGATAGACAAGGAGCTCGACCGATTATTGTCACTAGGCATTCTAAAGCCTGTGGAGCACTCGGAATACGCTTCGCCAGTTGTGCCTGTTTTGAAAAAAAACGGTAGCATCAGGTTATGTGCAGATTACTCAGTAACAATCAATAAACAATTAATAATCGATCAGTATCCCTTGCCGACGGTACACGATTTGTTGGCCAAGTTACACGGGGGCGTACACTTCAGTAAAATTGATTTGTCAATGGCATAGATAGATAGATAGATAGATAGATAATACGGGCTGGTGTCCGCAACTCCACGACAATGCGCGTATTTTGCGTACGGGTGGGAAAATCGGTTATTCGATCCACCCCAGCTCCTCGAGAAAGGCCAGCAACGCCTTGGTGTTGCTGACAATCTCACGTAGGGTACCTGGGTTGCCGAAGTACTTTGCCCTGTATGTGGTGACCACCGGGCAGCTTAGAAGCACATGGGCTGCTGTCTCGTCCTCCTCCATGCAGGCCCTGCACAGCGGACTGTCCGTGACTCCTAATACAAAGAGGTGTTTATTAAATGATCCGTGACCAGTTACAGCTGCTGTGACTGTACGCAGCTGTTGCTTGGTTAGTCGGAGAACCTGTTTCGTGAAGCGGCCATCGATTGTGGGGAGTGCTTCCCTAGCCTGCCTGCACTCACGTTGGTCCACCCATAGTTTGTGATGTTGGTCCCTGGTGCGTTTCCTTACCAGAGTGCGTATGAACCCGAAGGGGAGTGGCACGATGGGTTCGGGACCCACTGGTACAGCGTTCGACCCCCTTCTGGCAAGTTCGTCGGCTGCATCGTTGCCTAGCGAGCCGCTGTGTCCTTTGATCCATTGAATGGTTATGTTATTGAGGTTGCCCACCTGGTTTAGGCGCTGGTGGCACTCGTATATTAGCCCAGAATCAACGGTGTGACTGTTCAGCGCTTGCAGAACGGCCATGCTGTCTGAGAGTATGCGGATCGAGTGTTCTTTAACTTCCCTGGCCATGATGGCTGAGGCGGCTAGAGAAATACCCATGCATTCGGCCTGGAACACTGTGTTATGGACCCCCAATGGTGTGGAGATGCGTATATTGAAGTCCTCCGAGAAGATTCCAGCACCTGTGCCACTACCTGTTTTGGATCCATCCGTGAATGCGCAGCTCTGCCGGGCGCAAGCCCTCGCATCGGCGATCCTCATGAAGTTGGATTTTGTATTTTTTATCAAATATAAATTGTTTGGGTACCCGGTCATTTATGGCTTTCGTAATGGGGAACTCCTTGCTGAGTCCCTCAAGCAGCGCGGTGTGTGGTAAATCTCTCTTACCCCAGAGATCTAGTGCATTTAGACGAACCGCCGCCATCGTCGCTTCCTGCTGTATGAACAGGTGGAGCGGTGGTAGTCCCAGCATGGCTTCGATAGCTGCAGTCGGAGTGGTCCTCATGCAGCCTGTGGTGGCCATGCAGGCTAGTCTTTGCAGGCGTTGTAGTTTGCTAGTAGCTGTACCCAACTCAGTACGGGGCCACCAGACCACGGCCCCGTAGGTGATCATAGGGCGTATCACTGTGGTGTACAGCCATAGTATAATTTTAGGGGATAGGCCCCACTTCTTACCTATCATTCTCCTGCACTGCCAGAAGGTTATGCAGGCCCTGTTTAGTTTGTTGTCCAAGTGACTACTCCAGTTTAACTTACTGTCCAGAATGACCCCGAGATACTTGACTTCGTTGGTCAACTGCAGTTCTGTATTGAAAAGTTTTGGTAGACGGAACGGGCCTAATGCTCGTTTCTGGGTAAACATAACCAGTTCAGTTTTAGTGGGGTTCACTGATAGGTCGAATTCCCTGCACCATCTCTCTACGATTCGTAGCGCTTGCTGAGTAAGGTTGCAGATCGTACCCGTCACCTTCCCCGATACAAGGATTGCGAGGTCATCTGCATACCATATTGTGTAGTAACGATTGGCGTTGAGTTTGGTTATGAGATCGTTAATCACCATATTCCACAGAAGAGGGGACAGCACCCCACCCTGGGGGCAGCCTCTGGCTATCATGGCCAGCTGCTGCTCATCCTCAAGGCGAACTACTCGTTTGCTTAGCATGTTAGTAATCCAGTCCGCTAGTACCTGTTCGACGCCATGTCTATAGAGGGCGCCGCTGATGCTGGAGAAGTTTGTTTTGTCGAAGGCACCTTCGATGTCTATGAAAGTGCCCAGGCAGGTGCCTTTCTGATGAATCGCTTCCTCTATCTGGCTGACTACTAGATGAAGGGCAGATTCAGTCGACTTACCCGAGCTGTATGCGTGTTGATTACCGTGTAGCGGTATGGTTTTCAGAGCGCCGTCCCTCAGCTCCCTGTCACACAGCCTTTCCAGAGTCTTTAGTAGAAAGGAGGTGAGGCTTATGGGTCTATGGGATTTGGCGTTTGTGTAGTCTCCCTTACCTGGCTTGGGGATGAATATTACTTTCACTTCCCTCCAACCTTTAGGAACGTATCTAAGGGCCAGGCACGCCCTCATTAGGGGCACCAGTCTTATTGCGACAGCGGTTCCACCCCACTGTAGCAGGGCGGGGAACACTCCGTCAGGACCGGCTGCCTTGAAAGGATGGAAGCTACGGATGGCCCATTGGAGCTTCTCCAACGTGATCACCCTACTTGCATAAAGCCATTCATTTTCTGTTGGTGTTTGTAGTACATCTTGCCAGGCGATTACCTGCGCAAAGGTACAGCCAGGGAACTGAGTTTCCATAAGGACGCGTCTCGTTTCTTCTGGCGAGGAAGTGAGTGTATTGTCCGGTTTGCGGAGTGTAACGGGCCCAGGTGTGTACTGCTGTGACAGTACTTTCCTTACCCTGTTAGCCTGCTGACAGGACTCTATGCTACCACAGAATTTGCGCCATCCCGTGGTACTCCTGAACCTGATGCATTTTTTGTAGCTGGATTTGGCTGCGTAATAGTTGTCCCAGTCCTCATCCGCACATGTGTTCATGGCTCTGTTCAGAGCTTTCCTTACCTTACCGCGCTTGCGCTCCAGATCAGCCCCCCACCAGGGTTGCTTGCCCGGAGCGCTACGCGGGGTGGTCTCTGGGCAGGCAGTATGGTAGCTGTCTATTATTGATTTAGTAAGCTGGCTTACATGTACCTCAATCTGTGTCGTATCCGCAAATGTCGTCGGATTGTTTAGTGTCGTAAGCTTGGATACAAGGCTACGTGTATAGTTGGCTCGATCCGTGTTTCGCGGAATGCGCCGTGGTGGTGTTGGTGGAACACAGTTGTCAATGGCATATAACCAATTTATTTTAAAAGAAGAATCACAGAAGTTAACCTGCATTAATACGCACCGCGGTCTTTTTAATTTCACCCGGTTAGTATTTGGGTTGGCCAGCGCACCTGCTATTTTCCAGCGGGCAATGGAATGTTTGCTAATGGGTATTGACGGAATCATATTTTTATTAGATGATATCCTAATAACGGGTGCAAATAAAGATCAGCATAGGCAGAGACTCATCATGGTTTTGCAACGTTTAGACGATGCCGAATTAACGGTACAGCTAAATAAATGCGAATTCTATAAAGACGAAATTTCATACCTAGGTCACGTCATAGATAAACATGGAGTTAGGAAGTCGCCAGACAAAGTCAAAGCAATTTTACAAGCTCCTAAGCCAACAAACGTGTCACAGTTGCAATCGTTTCTAGGTCTAACTAATTATTACCGGAACTTCGTGCCGGACGCGTCAACCGTACTTAGTCCATTATATAATTTATTAAACAAAAATACAAAGTGGGAATGGTCCCGCAATCACGATGACGCGTTTATCCGAATAAAAAACATTTTAGCCTCCGATAAGACATTAGCGCATTTCGACCCGAACGCTAAGTTAATATTAACTGTAGATGCGTCACCAACGGGGTTAGGAGCTGTATTATCACAAATAGGTGCTGAAGGGTTAGAAAGGCCAATATCATACGCTTCCCGCACGCTGTCGTCAGCGGAGAAAAATTACGCACAAATTCAAAAGGAAGCAACAGCGATAATTTTTGGGGTAAGACGTTATCATCAGTACTTATATGGTCGGTCGGAGCCCTTCGTGCTAAGAACAGATCATAAACCCCTGCTAGCCATATTCGGGCCCCACAAGGGCATTCCCGAAGTGTCCGCCAACCGCCTGCAGAGATATGCTATATTTCTAGCGGCGTATAACTATACCATTGAGTACATCAGCAGCAAACATAACAGCGCGGACTATCTATCTCGGGCGTACGGGGGTAGCGGGGGAGAGAACGGGGCGAAGGCGCCGCCGGACGAACTCGCGGACTGCGAGGACCGCGCGACCTACGTCAACTTTGTAGTGGAAGGGGACCTACCGGTAACACTAAACGATATGCGTCGTGAGACGGCTCGCGACATTCACCTGGCTACTGTTAAGCACTATATTTTAAACGGCTGGCCCAGGAAAGTTAATGACGCAGGCTTAAAACCATTTTATACTTGTCGTACACAGCTATCTTACGAAAAGGACATCGTAATGCGTGGACATAAAGTCGTTATTCCCTCAACACTGCAAGAAAGAGTATGTAGGGAATTACATAGTTCTCATTTCGGAATAGTTAAGATGAAGGCAGAGGCTCGCAAGCGGCTGTGGTTCCCTGGCGTAGACGCGGCGCTAGAGCGGTTGGCGGGTGCTTGTGGCGTGTGCTGTGCGCTGCGCCCCGCGCCCCCGCATGCCCCTCTCGCGCCTTGGCCATTGCCGCCGCATCCTTTTTACCGAATTCATATAGATTTCTTGGGCCCGTTCCACGATTACATGTTTTTGGTTATTGTAGACGCGTATAGCAAATGGGTGGAATGTTACGATATGTCCTCAAGTTATAATTCAAAGGCAGTTATAAGTAAATTAAATGATTTCATGTCGCGGTTTGGAATTCCACACACGTTGGTGAGCGACAACGGTACATCTTTTACTTCATTGGAATTTAGGGACTTCTGTAAACTGAACGGTACCAAGCACGTCCTATCTCCTGTATATCACCCGGCCAGTAATGGGCAAGCCGAGAGTTACGTAAAAATTGTTAAAAAGGGGCTAAAGGCTATAATAATGGAGGGTTGTAACAAAAAAATAGTTCAAGGGAAAATTGCAAAATTCTTATTCGATTACAGGAACTCAAAAAATAGCACCACTGATAAGACACCCGCAGAGATAGTATTCGGGCGTGCGCTGCGCTCGCGGCTTGATCTGTTGAATCCGACCGCGCCGCCGCCGTCACCATCGTTCACAGACCTAACTCAGACCGTCGCTCGAAATCAGTCCTTACAGGCTAAATATTACCGTGGAAAAAACAGAACAGACTTCGAAGAAAACGAGAATGTTTGGATAACAAAAAATACAAATAATAAAAAATACAGTTGGATACAAGGAATAATAAGGAAAAAAAAAGGCAATATAATGTATGTGGTATACGTGCCACATTTAAGATGCGAAGTCACGAGGCACATCGACCAAATAAGGCCAAGACAATCATCATCATCAAACGACGACCATGACTGGGACCCAGATGTGGTACCCGATTTGGCGTCACTTATCGGCAATCACCCTCAGCCCGTCACGCAACCAGGAGAGGGAGGAGGGTCGGAAACGGATCCCGAACAGGGAGCTCCGGCGACACCGCCGCGCGTCATGGTAACACACAGGCGGCAGGAAATTAGTCCTATCTTCTCGACACCGACGGCGGCCCAATACGTCAGTGATGTTGATGAAGATGATGATGAACCAACGGAATGACCATACATTAAGTGTAGATTTAGACATAAATAAGATAAGAGTATTGCCTAGCATAAGGGGAAGGGATGTTACATATGTGTGCGAGCGCTATGCTGGTGAGCGGGCTGCGCCCCACCATTCCCTGCGCTGGGGATTTTACTTATGAATAAAGCAGTGTGCAACAGGCTAGTGAGTTTGATTGACGAGTGTCACCGTCCTTCCAAATACTGCATATCTACCTATCTAACAGTTTGCAACGTCAAGAGCCTTATTTTCCTGGATTTTACAGCTGTCTGCGAATTGGCATCGAAGATACATAACTTTTTATTTTCCCACAACAGTATGAATCTGAAAAAAATAACTTTTTCTATTGTATTGTTCAATTCTTGCAAAACTGTATGAATAATTGCTGCACCATTGCGTTATTGCACTGTCGCTACGAACGCCGCGGCACGGCGGCCGCAGTGGCGTAACCGACGCGGCGACGTGATTATGTATGTGCTACGCTTGCTACGCCGTACCAGATAGCCGATTACGTTACGTGTCAAGCGTGAATTTTGCGTGTACATAACTGAATTTTGAAGGACGCGCTACGATGAGAGAGATTTGGTTGCATCTTGAAAGTCCTTTTTTTTTCTTTTTTTTTAGGGTGGGAAATCATCAAATAACTTCTCCCGCTCCGTTGAAGGAATATTAATCTAATCTAGTAGTCTTGCAGACGACTAGATCAGATTAATATTCCTTCAGAGGACGGCATCGGAAATGAAAAGGGAAGTTTAGTTGATTTTTTCAACTGTGTTTCATTCCAAATGTATTTAAAGGCTCGTATTTTAAGTCCATTAGATTTAATTCGTTAGGTACAAAACCTTCCACAGTTTTGCCAATTACTGATCCATTATTGGTGATGTAGGTTGTCGTATGTGAGAAGGACTTACTTTTAAAACGAATTTCATACTGATTTCAATAAATCTTCCAGTCTTTCATTCAGCAACATGTGCTGAATGAAATACTGGTATAAGTACATACTTATAAAGAAAAAAACACTAAGACATATGTTTCTGCGAAAAATACTAGTTTTTCGCAGAAACATAATTATGTCTAGCCTTTTTTTAGAGTAGGAAATCATCAAATAACTTTTTCGCTCTGGGCGGAGCGGGAGGACATTTCAGACTCTCACTGACTAAAACCCACCCGTGTTCCTTCAGTTGCCTGTGCCAGGAGCCACGGTAACCCTTTCGGACATTCCCGCAACCCTGGCAGGCATCAGCCCTAGCGGACCCCGTCATTGGTGTTGACAACTCTTTGAGGCGCGCGTGGAGCACAACGCGACGTCGACCCGGGCCTGGTCCTTATCGGACGGCGAGCTACCCATTACTCGCCGTCCGCAAGCCCGCGCCTACGGTGGCCGGGAATCGCCTTGGGATTCCCGACGCCCAGGGCGTCTCCTGCGGCGGTTAGGGGCGTGACGGCGCGAATTTTGCCTCTCCCTCGCGCGTTCCGCCTCCTCCTTCACGAGCATTACTGCTTCGCAGAGGGAGGTGACGGCTTTCCAAGCCCTCTCGCTCCGTACCATGGCCTAGACAAGGGCGAGACGCGAGAGGCCGCCACCGCCAGTCGCCCCCACGAGGACCCTGCGGTGCTCCGCCCAAGCAGGGCAGACCTCCACCGTGTCCTCCGGGCCATCCACACAATGGTAACACCTTATCCGGAACAGGAACCTCCCGAAACAACCGTGCCCGGTGAAGACCTGCGTCAGGCAGATCTTGAGTCCTATGATTAATATTTTAGGCCTAAATAACACTAACACACACAACATTTTTAAAACATCATTCAGTCTCTGTCATCTTCAAACGATTGACAGAAACAGAACGACGGTTTAATATTTCTTTGCGCTAAATGTATTTAGTGGTTTGACAAAAAAAACCCTGTTGTTTGTGACAGAAACCAGTCAGTAGCGTAAATCTATCACAAATAAGTTTCTATTATTCCCAAAATGGTTTGTTGTTTTTAAATTCTTACTCAGAATTTAATTTTTTACCTTATTTAATATTACAGAGGATTGTATACAGACAACTGGCTGCCATAATTCCCGGAGCTTCATAAAACTAACTGTAAACTGTCAACCTTGCCGCAAAGACTTCTATAACTGTCGTTGTTTATGTATTTCTTAAGAAAAATCCTGTTTCTTTTCCTCTCAAAGGTACGTTTTAAATAAACTTTCTAAAGCTTCTAGAAAAAAATACAGCGAAATTGTCTCTGGCTATTTGTGTCTAAGTATTTTCGTGGAACTTGTAAAGCCTATTTTTTTTCCTTCAGGTGGCATAATGAAGAAGCTTAAATGTAGGCTTTCAGAAACCTATTCAAGAAATTTAACTAAAAAAAAATTAAAGGTCAACCTTTAAAACCTTCTACTTAATAAAAATCTTAAAGTCTGACTGACAGACAAAGCACAACCTAAACCTAGAAGCATGAAACTTTGCACAAGTATTCCTTATATGTATAATGACAGTGAGCACCAACTAAAGATTTTTGAAAATCCATAAAGCGGATAAATAAGATCAAAGTTTGTATGGAAGTTCGTTATTCATGCCGATGTTAAACCTCATCCGGGACACGGCTTGTATAGTATAATACTTTATGTAGGTACACTGCATTGACATAGGTACCTTTACTATATAGCTTTGCCCTGCTGTAAGACAATTACAGTCAGACATATCATCAACATGACACAAAGTACAACGTCTTCTAACCTTTCACTATACATATACAACACATGTTTATCCTAATTTATGACCACCGTACGTTATCACGCAAGGGACAATTTTGACCGCTCATCAAATTGAAGACAGCTCGGGTCCCAATGCGCCGATGTCCAGCATTTTGTGGGAATAACACACGCGATAAGAATGTATTGCAAGGAAACAACAAATTTAGAGATACGAAGAGAAAACAACAGATATTTTCCTCAAATTAGGCTTTATAGGTACATGTTTTATGATTGTTTACGTTTCACTCACGTAGGCCGCTTGACGTAAGACCTCGCTCAGCTCATGAAGAGGCCGTTCGAGACCCGAAAGAAACCGACTACTTACTCGTAGTCCTGACATATGCACGCAAAAAGAAAGGTTTTTTTTTCTTTTTAAAAACGTTGCCCCACACTAGGAATTTCTCCTGTATCGTGGGTGCGTTTACAAACATTGAAACTCACATACACAAACAGCCAGACCCGGAATAACTACTTGCAGGTCATACAAATATTTGTTCCGTGCGAGAATCGAACCCGCGACATGTAACGCAGCAGTGAATCGCTTAACCACTGCGCCAACCGTGCCGTCAAAAACCGTCGTTATAAACCCTAATGTTTTTTTGTTAGCTTAACAATTTTATGTGTCTCAGGCTATTTGTTTACTCAGGCTAAATGCGTCTTACGATGGTTATATTTTGAGAACATTTTGCAGCATTGTTCTTGAATAATAAACACTAGAACCTAAAAGGTAATTTGATCGAGCCCAGGACTTTAAAAGCTTATTGTCTTGCCACTGCGCCATCAACTACTCAGACTTCCCTCTCATAGGAGTACTATTTCACGTTACGTATACGTTATTCGCAGTACATAGATATTTTTAATATAAAATCGAACAACGGATTTGCGTCACAGTTATATTTTCGATTCCCATATTCCTCGTGCCCGCCGTAGTTCAAAGGGCTTGCCAATTAAAGCAGCTATTTCCCGATTTCAGGTCATATATTTTCGACCTGCCCGGCTGACTAGCTAAAATATCTGTCTAGAACCGAAATAGTTCAGACGGAAACATTAGCTAATTGTTCGTTTAGAGGTTTCATTTCCGTTAGTTTTCATGGGCGGATATTTTAGTGATTGTATGTGTCATCGTCACATTTCGTTCAGGCTGGAAGCCAACCCCAATATAGTTGGGAAAAGGCTGGACAGATTGATGCGTCGTCGTCATATTGTGGTTAGACGGGAAGCCGACCTCAAGGTATTTGGGAAAATCAAGTCGTCATATTCCATGTTAAATTAAGGGTGGCGGGGCATCGACGTGCAAACTGATACCACGAATCCAGCACGTAATTGTAGACCCCTAGCGTAAAATTTTTTAGGCGTTTATCAAAAACAATAAAAGAAAATTTTCAATGCAGGGGGGTTCAGAATCTTCTACTGAATTCAGGGTTTCTGTTTGCGGGTCAATGTCCCTGTCACCTTGTATATCGGTAATTTATTTGTTGTGGGAAGAACGAAATTAAACAATGTGAACATGTATTATTAAATTCTCAGTCATTATTATGATAAATATAACAGGTCGCCTGTTTGCCCCAGACGGGTAAGCAGAGATTTTGTAGTTGGCTACATTTAGCCAGTTTCGTAATTTTTTATAAGCCCCATGTAATAGAGAACGAGACATGCCATAAACAGCCGTTGATTTCTAGCTATAAGTTTAAAAAGTAATTAAATCCGAATGAGACTGAGGGCGAATTTCACCAATGAAATTGAACGCAATCAGCATATCTAAACAGCGTTCAAGAGCAGTGTCAGTGTCATCATTGTTGTGAAATATTGCCACGACAGCTCTTGAAAGCGGTTTAGATGTGATGAACGCATTAAGTTTAATTTTCGCCCTTAGAGTGGTTTAATGCCAAACCTAATTATACTTTGCTCGATCCAAGAATTAGGCCAACGAAAAAGATACTCTAGCGCTATGGATTATCCATTATTACTTTTACAGTATGAAAGCAGTCGGCTTACTTTATGTTTATTATCTTTTTGCCCTTCGGCCATGGACCCGAGTTATCTTAATCTTTGCCCCAATTTCAGACTACCCTACTTGTATTGAGTTTATGAAAATAAACATACCTACGCCCAAAACTTTATATTTGGGTTTACCATTGGTTACCAAGCATCTACATACAATCCTTCTGATAACAGTTACATTAATGTATAAAGACAATATCCCACGGTTCGCTTACGCCTGTGATTTGAATAAAGCAACCAAATGCATTGATGCCATCGCGGGTAACGCTTGGATAATATATAGCAGCTTGGGAATTGTTACAAATTAAAAAAATATGTTTTTTTGACATTCAAAAAGTGCTGATTTTCAGCCTAGTTTGAATAGATGACTTTTGATTTTTTTGAACACAAACAAAGACACTAATGGCCAACAGTGGGCTACATCGAATTGTGGATGACGATGATGAGCGAAAAACCGTGTAAACATAATATGGGGGTTTATTTATAAACGCCGCGGTAAGAAGCAATTTTTAAGGTAATTTACAATAGCGCATCGCGGCCACAAATAAGGTTCAAAACAGCGATGCATTTGATGTTAGTTGAATCGAATGACCACCAAAATAACAGTAATTTTGCAGTTTTAATTAAATTTAAACACAAATGCACGGATCAGAGGAATAATATAATATAATATAAAATAATAATATAAATAAAAGTCTTTTCTTTGTAGCAGTGGTGGCCCGGTGGTAACGTCGGCGGCTTACAAGTTGCAGGTCGTATGTTCGAACCCAGACAGGCGCTTTACTTTGTGTTAATTATTCCATCACCATTGTTCTCACAACGGTCAAGGAAAACATCGTGAGGAAACCGGCATGTCCTAGAACCACATAATTCGAAGACATGTGACTACCAATCCGCATTGGGCCCACGTGGTGGATTACGGCCCACTCCCTCTCGCCGAGAGGAGGCCTGTGTCCCAGTAGTGGGAACATTATGGCTGATTATGATTATGCTTTTTTTTAACATTTCATAATACGACATTCAAATAAATTCTGGCTTGTAATATGTACCAAAACACCTAACAGCGACCAAAAACTGTGCGTTTTACGGTTTCCTACGTTTGCGCTGCGCCTTAAAGTTAAAAAATTATTAAGCTCTGCATACCCATACATGTTTTGACGATTAACCATCCCTAACTATAGGCAACGTTTATAAATAAACCCTTAAGTGTGCAGTTCAATAACAGGCAAGCTTTTAATTTATGTGCCTTTCAATCAAACTAAATCAATTTGGTTGAACCTTGCAACGTGGTCATAACATCCATGCGATAGTCATTACAACCCAACCAATTAAGAAACTCATAATTAATATCCGCTTATCACAAAAACTCCTTTGAGCTGTGGTTTATGTACGTTCTCGACAGGATGGACTTGGCAGATGCAGCCAGATTCGGGACCTAGCCCCCGGCCAGTTGAATCTCTCAGTGTTTACGTTGTTCACTGATGGTAGACACAAGCTTAAATTGTATTGATTCGCTTGACTGTGCGCCAGTGTGCAGTGTAATTACCTTTGAGTGAATATTGCAATTTGCACTACAAAGAAGATAAATTGTATGTACACGAGTGAAATAATTGTGTTGTCTGCGAATAGATAGACGCTATCTTGCGTTATTGGTAAAACACCATCAACCTCTTAAGGGGTCATTGTACTCATCATTATGAACCACTTTGAATATGGGACCAAATATGAAATCGCGAAAAAAAATCAGCTGTTCCCTACAGCTATGTTTGCAGAACTCGTCAAAATGTAGGGACCAGCAGATTTTTGTTTCACGATTTTTTTTTACACTTTAACGCGGGAAGAATTATAGTTGTTCGTGGTTCGTCATTGATTTTGAAAAGTAGGTAATTGTATTTTAATTTCCGCGCATTATTTGACAAAAATACTATACAAGCCTTGGCCACAACTAGGCATTGATGGACTTACGTATGTGTGCCTCGGCTTCGCCTCAGCCCACATTTAGATACACGTTCGTCCATCAATGCCTCTTTTGCTGGCCGCTGCATTAATGTACTATTTGTACTGTACCCGGCTGTACTGGCCAAATACTTGCGAGCAGCGGCCGGAAAAAGTTGGTGGACGTTTCTGTCTTGTTTCTGTCGTGGTTTTCGACCAAATAAATTACATAGTAAACTCATATATATCGTGTAATTTAAAAATGGAACTATCTTTTAATCCGAAACATGGCAACTAAGGAGGTAACTTATCAAAGGTTGTATTTCAATTTTGAACTGGCTTGCAAATAGAAAGCTGTTTATAGAAAAAAAAAGCAAATGAACACTTTAACGCGAGAAAATTTATTGTTGTTCGATATTCGTCATTAATTTTGAAAAGTAATTGTATTTTAATTTCTGCGCATTATTTGAGAAAAGTAATATACAAGCCTTGGTCACAACTAGGCATTGATGGCCTTACGCTTACACGTTCGTCCATCAATGCATCTTTTGCTGGCCGCTGCAGTAATGTACTATTTATTAATCCGGGTAGTACGTTTCCGTGGGATATTTTCCGATTAGCACGCGGGCGAAGCCGCACTAGGCAAAAGCTAGTTTTACCATACAAACAGAAACTCGCACCTTTTTCCAATGAGGGGAGGCAGATATCACATAACATTAGGTACGTAGTAAGATCCTTGCATACTACAATGTATACATTTTGTCATACGCGCACGCCGATTGAGCAGGTAGCTGGATGCTTGGGTGGGCAGGTATCTTCTAAGAACCTTACCAAAATACAATTATTGCAGTTCATATAATTTAATCCTCTGGCTACTTCATTACATCATCAATTCATCATGCATCCTGTCTTTTGCTTACATTGAAAAAATAATACGCTGGCTAAGTAAATCCGAGTATAATCCGACAAATGGATCCTGGGAAGATAAAAATTTAAATTCACATAAGGTCAGACAATATTTGTTTAATATGTTAATCTCGACGGCTTTGCGCAAGCGGTCATTTAAACAACAGCGTGGTTCCTTTTTGTCTGTTTGAGAACATACGTCAGAATAATGCCGCATTAATGACTTCATTTTTATTTTCATAAAGTTGGACTCTGGATTTGAATAGGATGTCCTCGTTAGTCGTACGGTTAAAACTTGGTTAAAATAACAAGAGCTTCGGTTAAAATTGAGGTACAGTAGCTAACACTGAGCATCGGAAATTCAGCTATTTGTGAGGTACCGAACTTGAAAAAAACGGACAGTTATAATCGCACTCTTTTGTCCGTCTATCACAGAGGTTTTTTTACTAACATAGTGATCGGCACAAGATCTACCCTTTTTTTACTAAGCTTTTATGATGCTTACCCTTTGAATAATTAAGTACAGGCCAAAAAGCACAAGACAGTATTTTGGCTATGAAAACTGCTCACAACAGAATAATAATAGAGGAATCCGAAAAAAATAGCATCATGAACAAAGATTAACGATCGCTAAACGACTTTCTGAAGCCCGACAAAGGAAGATATTGAGATAGAACGGACATTCAATAAGCGATACTGTCTTCCCTTTACTAAAAGGCAGATAAGCTACAAAACTTAACGTTGGAATCACGAGGAAAATGTGGGGAAAATGTTTTTTTTCTGCAGATTATTATAGCATTAAACAATATTATTATAAACAAATGGATAACTTTTGTTTGCCATCGATTTCCGAAAATTAATGCCTGTTTCCATTAATTATATTCCTTTAAGGACATGTGCACCTGAATCAAGTCTAACTTAAGACAGGATATCAGTCTTTAAAAAACAATGATAACGCGCGCACTCGCACCAAAACAATCTCAAGGTCAACGTTTCCAAAATGAACAATAAAACCTTCTGTCAAAATGATATACAAAACTGTTTTGTTTCTAATGAGCACACCGCCTGAAGTAGGATGGTATTCGCCACAGAATCAACCAAAGGACACTTAACAGTCGTTTGTTTAGTACACTGAATAATATCTACAAGGTTTTTCCTTTATGGGAACGAAGGCGGAAAACATTTCAGAGTCACGGGTTGTTAACTGTGGGTATATTGGCCTCGCCACATTTTCCTGTAAGTAAACTTGTATTTACGTGCGGAAAAGGGCTTTCTTTGTGCACGTGAGTCTCGAAGAAGGATTATTTGAATAAAAAAGGACGCATCTTCTAAAATGTTGGATGAACTGAAAGCCAGTGGAAGGCAGTAGACTAGATGTGGAAAGCGGAGACCCGTATGTTGTAGCGCAATCCGGTGAAGCCTATGTCCAGCAGTGGACTAGTGGAAAGGCTGAACTTATAACGTCAAGCAGGGTTAGGTTATGTAATCCACAAATAAACGGTACTTGAACTTTGGGTACTTTTTATCCCCATGACTATAAAAATGTGGAGACGCGAGCAAAGTTACTCTTTAACAAAAATACACGGAGAAGGTAAAACATTTTATATTTATCTTTCATCATTTCCAGATAGACATAAAATAAGTGATGTGTATGTCTTAAAAAAATATGATCATACCTTCTCCTTCGGTTTACGTTTATGACAAATCATTTCCGTATCCTCGAGCTCGGCGAATACGCACAGAAAAGACAAATTTATTTACTTCCTTGTAATAACAAAACGAATAAATCTTATAGAAAATACATTATTCTATAAGCGTTAGCTGCCAAAAGAGTTCTTGGATGAATACTATAACCTATCTTTCTACTCGTGATGTTTAGTATGTATGGTTCTATTTGAAACTACATAAAAGTGGAAGAAAGTTCTAGCACCTATACTGTAATAATAGAAAGAGAGAGATATAGATTGGTAAGTACTTTTAGTTTACACATCCGCCTAGCCGTATCCCAACTATTTTAGGGTCAGCTTCAGGTGGAGGTCATATAAGCAGTTACTCCACGTAAAATACTGGTAAATAACTACATCCGTAACGACCGTCAAAGATCTACGAATGACAACCGGGACCAACTGTTTAACGTGCTTTCCGATGCATGGAGGCACTGATTCTCGGTATGTAATAGATAGTCATCCATCCACGGACCGACCTCGGCCAGCGTTGATTAACCTTGAAGATCGACCCGTACGGGTTCGTCGAATCGTTGAGCTCCTTAAGTTCCGAGTGTAGCTGCACGGTTACTGACAAATGCGTGCACTGACTGGACAGGTCCACTCAATCTGTATGGTTCTTTCCTCAAAAGACCATTTCAGACACAAATCTACATGGTCCTCAAAGAGTATTATAATTTTATTCTAATTATTGTGAATGTGAGAACTATGTCGGTCATTGGTTTTTTTAAATTTATTTTTGTAATTTTCTCAGTTTCTTCATGATGTGGCAGTTTGAGTAATTTATGCCGCCTACCCAAATGTCCTTTCTTTGGTATTGTTCGTCGAATCGTTGAGCTCCTTAAGTCTTAAGTTAAGCTGCACGATTACTGACAATTGCGTGCACTGACTGGACAGGTCCACTCAATCTGTGTGGTTCTTTCAGACACCGATCTACATAGCCTTCACATGATCTGACCAAGATTTTGTCTGGACTTTAAAAGAGACTGTGACCTCTGAGTTTGTTTCGGCCTTTCTTCTCAGAGTAGTCAGATAGGAAATGCCGACCTCATCTAGTTTTTAAAATACGATTGACATGTAAAAGTGTTTGTTCAAACCTACTTACAGAAATAAAATAATTTATCATTTACGGCTGCCGGCCGTATTATTTAGCTACGAGTCTCTTACGAGTCGAGTTTATTTAGCTCTTACTTTTAGTTTACTCACAACCTTCGATGGCCTCCGAAGAAAACAAGAAACCAAAAGAAGGAACAACCCAGTTAGAAAATAAGTAAGAACATAAAAGTGCTTAAAAGCACTAAAAAACCGATAGAGCGAAGCAACTTGCATAAATAGAAGACACCTACATATTCGAGCTCACTAAATTTCAACTACAAACGTATTTCAGCAGAAAATCAGCTTTTGCGTCGGTGAAACCGTGTTTTAGCTACGAACACGAAATGAATGAGCTCCAATTTGTATGCATTAGGTACACGGTTGCCGCTGCAACTCCCCACCTATTCGATAGGTTACGTTCAAACTCATTTAACAAATTTGTCTCTTCTCTTTGACACATTTTCTACCAGGGGTTTTTCGTCTTTTTCTATGAGGTACCTACTACGTTTTACTAGAACTGAATGCTTGTTAATACACGAAATACGACACGAGTTTTGCTTAAATGAACGTGCGGTGCACCCTGGACCACCCTACCTAGTTTGTACAGACTATACTCGTAGCTGGCAGAGTGAAGAAGGTGCCAAACTATTTCAGTACCTATTACTCTTTCTTATATCGTACAATCTGGATAAAAAATATGCAGTGAAAGTCTACTCCTACAGTTTCCCTCCTATAGTTGAAGAGAAAAGGCTATGCAGATATACGGAGCATTGTCATACTAATAATACAACTTATTATAACTGAAGTAATTAGTACCCACACAAGTACACAGGCATAGCAATCAACTGGATACGTTACCAGTTGATTGAAACTCTAATCACAGTGGAAACCAATCCCATTCATCTCAGTATCACTGATCAAGAGGAGGGGAAGCACCGTATAATAGGTAGGTAACCCTCCGATCTCGTTTGTCAACCGAACAAATTGAATTAAAGAGTCGGCTGAAGGGAACGGGTTAGCAGCTGTCACTTATGTATTGCGAATTGTTATAATGAAATGGGACGGTGCGAGATTGTTGTTGATAATTTTGTATCTAAATAATTTTGATTTATGAACGAACGCGTTATGCAAATGTAATTTATACAATTGATAGAGCAAAATGCTGTAAGGATTACTGGTTACTTTCAGCCTGTAACATCCCACTGTTGGGCAAATGTAATTTGGACCATTAATGGAGCAAAATGCTTTAAGAATTACTGGTTACTGTCAGTCTGTATCATCCCACTGTTGGGCAAATATAATTTGGATCATTGATGGAGCAAAATGCTGTAAGGATTACTGGTTACTGTCAGCCTGTAACATCCCACTGTTGGGCAAATGTAATTTGGACCATTGATGGAGCAAAATGCTGTAAGGATTACTGGTTACTGTCAGCCTGTATCATCCCACTACTGGGCATATGCCTCTCTCCGTGACTTCAAGCTTTTGCGATCCAGGGCTAATTTGAACCACTACTAGTCGTTTGTTTTGTCCAGCTCGTCCCGCCATCTTAGTAAAGAGAAGTAATTATCATTGAAGAACGGTCCTATGATTTAACTTATTTTACTGATCAAAATTGCTACTCCCATCCTAATTATTTTATTTGATACGTCCTTTCTGATTATTTTTTTCTTTTTCTCGGTCCCCAAGGGTCCGAGCGTGATGTTAAGTAGCCTATAGCCACCCTCAAGAACTGGGCTATCAAATGCAAAAAGAATTTTACAAATAAAAGTGGCAGTTCCGGAGAATAACGCGTTCAAACAAAACCTTTATCTTTATTATTAGTATAGATTTCAGGTAAAAAATAAACTCTGCTAAAAAGGAGTGTAAACGGGCTTCTGTGCTCGTAAAATTGACTATCTTTGTTTTTGGAAACCCGAATGTGATGTGTTTGCGGATGAATGGTGTTAAATTATGCGTATCTGTATATGTCTGGTGTTCTATGAGAGAAAGTATGCTAGGGCGTCCACTGTTTCGTGTTAGTTTTTAAATTAAATACAACATGATTGTCAACATTATGTAGGTACCGTTTTTATGTTTCTATATTAATAAAGGTAATTGGTGTGGTACCGTCTTCATTAACTTTAAGCAAATAAAACAACCAATACGTTATTATGTATGCATTAAAAATATCTTTCGCTAAATTAATGCATTTATTTATTCTTCGCTTTATTCGCAAATACGTTTATATTCGCTGCCTCAAGCACGTAATGGGACATGCACCATTTTATGACGTCACAAGATTTATTCGATCGTAACGCTTTTAAGAACTTTAACCCGACTTTAGAAGTGACTCACATTTTACTTTCAACTCATTTTATTTTTATATTCCTGACATCAAGTTTTTTAATGTCCTGTAGAGGCAAAGGGTCCATAAGATACTTTTATATGTGACTGTCCGTCAGTACCAGAGCAAAGTTTGTGCTTTTCTGAAGTTATTTTCTTTTAAATATGTCTTAGAAAAATATTTTTGAACGTCAGTGCAGCCTGTCCACAATTATTTTTAAATTCAAACTCATTTGTTTCGTGATCACAGGGTACATACAGAAGGTGTTATAATACATAAGATCCGAGCTGTGTCCCACCAAATGGCATACAAAATGACAAACTTTTTTTTTTTATAATGTCTATGTTCTATGTTATGGGTTTGGTTTCCGCACTTAGTCCTTCAGTGGACTATTGTGCGTGAGCCATGTCGGCCGTCGGTGGTTATTCCAACCAGCCCACCTCCCTCCAGAAGCTGATTAGGTCTCCTGGTCTATTAAAAACATCTGTGTAAGATCTGGGTGTCCCGAGGGTTTTTGACCTAATTTGGGCGACGCCTGTGCACTCGAAGAGCACATGCGCGACAGTTTCGTCAGCCTCCATGCAAGCCCTGCATAGAGGACTGTCCGTTATGCCTATTGTGTGAAAGTGTTTGTTTAGCGAGCAGTGTCCCGTGATGGTCCCCGTCACCAGGCGCATGCCCTTCCTGTCCAGGCGTAGCAACCGCCTGGTTAGCTGGCCGTCTAGTGATGGCATGGCTTCCTTGGATTGCCTGCAGCCCGGTGACGACGCCCACCAGCTCTCTGCTTGTGTGTGGGTGTACTGCTGTAGCCACCTGCGTAGTTGGTTGAAGGGGATGGGCACGATAGGTTCCGGTCCACAGACCGACGTGCTGGATGCCCTCCTGGCCAGCTCATCGGCTGCGTCGTTACCTAGCGATCCACTGTGTCCTTTTATCCATTGTAGCGTCACTGTATTGCGGTTTGATACGGTTACCCGTTCAAGCGCATTGTGACATTCTAGTATTAGATTCAAAGTAATGCATTTTTTCCCTAGGGATTGGAGGACTGAGGCGCTGTCAGAGAGTATGCGGATTCGGGTGTCCGCAACTCTTCTGGCTGCTATGGCATAAGCCGCCTGTATTATGCCCACACACTCTGCCTGATAGACCGTGTTGAGCATTCCCAGGGGTCTGGATATGTTTATGTTGAGGTCGTGTGAGAACACTCCGACTCCAGTTCCGCGGTCGGTTTTTGATCCATCGGTGTAAATTCTCAGTTCCTTTAGGCCTGAATGGTCGTACTGCTCTTCTTCAAGCACTATGCTGTAGTGCTTTAAAAGCAGTATTGTTTCAGGGCCTTGTCGCAGGGTGATGCCATCATCGGCTGACGCCTGATCGCCTCTTCCCTTAAACGTTTGTGCTTGACCCTGGAGTCGTTGCTCAGGGTTCCTGCTATATGTAGCCTAAAGGTAGCCAGGGTCGCCTCCTCCCTCACAGTGAGGTGTAGGGGCGGTAGCCCAAGCATAGCCTGTAGGGCAGCGGTGGGTGCAGTTCTCATGCAGCTGGTGATCGCCGCACACGCGAGCCGCTGCAGCTTTTCGAGGTCTCTTTGGGCTGTGCTCAGTTCTGTTCTGGGCCACCAGACTACTGAGCCATATGTAATGATTGGTCGGATGACTGTGGTAACCCGTGGGCTAATCCCCCAATTCTTGCCAAGCAATCGCTTGCACTGCCACAAGGATATACTGGCCTTCGTGGTGATGTAGTTGGTGTGTTTTGCCCAATTCAGCTGTTTATCCAAAAAGATGCCCAGGTATTTGGTTTCAGTTGATAGGCTTAGGGTGGTACCAAAGAAACGTGGTAGTTGTAGTGTCGTTAATTTCCTCTTTTTTGTGAAGAGAATCAACTCGGTTTTTGTGGGGTTCACTGAGAGTTGGTGTTTGCCGCACCAATTCTCCACTATCTTCAGGGCCTGGCGCATTAGATTGCACAAGGTGTTTTCATGGGCGCCATTTATTATTATGGTTAGGTCGTCGGCGTAGCCTACGGTGAAGTAACCTTTGTCGTTGAGTTCTTTTATTAAGTTGTCTGCGACCAGGTTCCATAGGAGCGGTGATAGGACGCCCCCTTGCGGGCAGCCCTTCGCTACAATGGCCCTTGTGGTGTCATTTACGGTTACTTGTACGGCTCTCTGTCTAAGCATATTAGTGATCCAGCCACTCAAGGACGGGTCTATATTGTGCCTGTCCAGGGCCGTGCTGATGCTTTTGAAAGTGGTTTTGTCAAAGGCGCCTTCGATGTCAATGAAGGCGGCCAGTGCTGAGCATTTGTAGTCCACCGCGCATTCAATTTTGGATACCACACTGTGCAGCGCGGATTCCGTTGATTTGCCTGTGGAGTACGCATGTTGTTGTTTGTGCAGTGGTCTTGCCCGAAGAGGTCCGTCTCGGATATGCCGATCGCAGAGTCTCTCTAGGGTCTTTAGTAGAAAGGATGTAAGGCTTATGGGTCTGTACGCCTTGGGTTGTGTGTAGTCAGCTTTGCCAGGTTTAGGTATAAAGATGACTTTCACTTCGCGCCAGGCTAGGGGTATATATCTGAGTGCTATGGATGCCCGATAGATAGCCGTCAGGCATAGTGTAATATAGTCAACCCCCCATTGCAGCAGGGCCGGGAAAATGCCATCAAGACCTGCGGACTTGTATGGTTGGAAGGTGTTGATAGCCCACTTTATGCGGTCTTCTGTTACTAGACTGTGGGCTCTGGACCAGTCGCGTTCCGTTGGGATCCAGTCTAGCTCAGCTTCCCAGGTCCTGTCGTCTAAGAGTTTACAGTCTGGGAAGTGGGTCTCAAGAAGGACCTTGCTGGTTTCCTGGTCCGTCAGTGTGTATGAGTTGTCGGGTCTTTTCAGCGCGCCGAGGGTTCGATCCAGGTCAGTTGCCAGTATCTTCCTTACTCTTGCGGCTTCATTGTTGTTTTCGATGGATTCACAGAACTTTCGCCAAGCTGTTCTCCTGGCGGTTCTGATTTGCTTTTTGTAAGTGTATTGGGTCTCTTTGTATAGCTCCCAATCCTCCGGTAGTCTGGTGTTCTTAGCTCTGTTAAATTGCTTTCTTAGTGTATTCCTGAGTTTACCTAGTTCGGCGTTCCACCAGGGACATCTCTCACAGTTAGTTCGAGGCGCCCTTAGCTTGCAGCATGCATGGTATGCCTGAGTTAGGTATTCTGTTAGCTTTGTTACAGTATATTCTAGTTGTGTGGTGTCTTTTATGGTTGTCTGTGATAGGTGCCTGGTTAGTAAGGCTGCCAGGAGGCGCTTGTACCCGGGTACATCGGTGTGCCGCGGGTTTCGTCTCGGCATGGGTTTTTTAGTGTTGGTAGTTAGTGTGAAACGGATCCTTCTGTGGTCTGAGCAAGAAGGTTCTCCCGATACGTGCCAGTTTGTGATAAGGTTGGTCGCGTTTTCTGTAGCAAGAGTTAAATCTATGATAGTTTGTCCTCGGGCTGTGACCCAAGTGGGTTCAGAGCCTCGGTTAATAATGTTAAGGTTAGTAGAGAATAAATAAGTGGATAATACCTCTCCTCTGGAGTTCGATGCATCGCTACCCCAGAGCGGGTGATGGGCGTTCGAGTCGGTGCAGATAATCAGGTCTAGTTTGGTGTGCTCACAGTGCTGTACCAGGTCGGCCATTTCTTTCGGCGGGCAGTCTGTGTCCTCGCCCGGCATGTATACCGAGGCCAGTACAACATCTGGAAGATCATCTACGGTCTGGAGTCTGACGGCTGTCAGATCTCTGGAACAGAATTGAGTAAGTAGCGTGGTAGGGATGTTTTTTGGTATGTATGCACAGGATCTAGGTTTGTCTGTGCTATGCGTGTTGAGAATTAGCTTACCTCCAATGTTACTCAGGCCGCATATTCTATTGTTCCTGATCCACGGCTCTTGGATCAGTGCGATTGTATGGGGGTTAACCTCCAGTGCCCTGCGTAAGCTAGCCGTGGCAGTTTGGCTGTGTTGGAGGTTTGTCTGGATGATGTGGAGTGGTGTTGATGGCGATGGGGAGGGGGCGGTGTTAGTCGGTGGTGGATCCATCGGACAGTTCCTCCGCTACCCCCTCTCTGTATAGGTTGTCGTGTGTGTCAACCGGTGACGACGCTAACAGCCTCTCGCTCCAGCCGGGAGATGTAGGTGGTATGGTGGCCTCAACGTCAGCCATCGCCGCGCGGGCCATGACCTCCTCGAGCTGGGCAATCTTTGTGTCCTCCGTCCGTGTCCCTGTCGGTGCGGTCTCCGTGTCCGTCGTACTGTCCGTGGGCTGGGCCGTGGGCCAGAAGCGCACGTATATCGAACCTAGCAGGTACGATGTGCGACGCTCCCGACCCAGGACCTTTTCCGCCTCAGTCGGTGGTAGACCCAGGGTCAAATATGTCCCATAGTTCTCACCACCGACCCTGGTTGCCCTGTACATTGACCACCTGGCTATGTCGTACCAGGTGTTCTGACGTATCAGGATGTTGTGGAGCCTCAGCACGTCTCGTCGATAGCGAGGGACGAAAAGCGAGGCTCTCACCCGGGTGGGCACGTCCGACTGTCGGAGTACCGTCAGTGTGACGTCTGTGTCTGGGAGTTTAATTTTGGGTACATTTTGTGACAGCCAGGTTAGGGCGTAGTCGTCCTCACACCACATTTGCACTGTGCCCTCCGCTACCCGTGGGTATCCGCGGAAGGCAGGGAGTGGTGTTGAAGGGAGTGGTGTCGACGGGTCACCGCCTATGAGTAGGTCTACTAGGCCTACTTATAAGAAATATTATGTAATATAAAGGCTCCAAAGATTTCGGCTTATCGAAAAATAACAAGTAAAATGGGTTCAAAATACGTGAACCTCTATAAGGTAATGGCCGAACGAAATAAAAGGCGTGCCGTTCGCCGGCACATGGTTCCCCTGGCTGGAGGCTTTGAGTTAGCTCGAAGGTACCAAAGGATTGACCGGTTAAGCAGTCACGGCCTCTCAAGGCCAACTGCGAGATGCCAAACATAAAAAAAATGACTATACCAGAGTTAGGTTTCTGATGTATCAAAACGATTGTCATTGACCATATTATGGGTCAAACGGGTCTGTATAATAAATAGCTTTCGTAAGTATGGTTAAATAGTCTCAGATTTTATTTATTTATTTAACGCTTTAAGCACACAAATGTACAGAGGCGGACTTAATGCCATAGGCATTTTCTACCAGGCAACCTTTGGGTGATGCAGAGACAAACAGTGGTAGATGCAATTTATAATGATAATTTAGGAATAAATATTTTTAAATATAATTTAACACACATAAACTTATTATTAGGACTATAAATATAATAGATATACACACAAAAAGACAGCTTACCCTGTATGGTTGTCATTTGGCCCAAACTAAGTTTTACAAAGTTGCTACAAAATTAACATAAGCTACCCTTTTTCCCATAGGAATGGCTGAGACTACAGAACCCCACGTGCTTCGATCCTAACATACTTTTCCCTTTTTGTCAACGTTCATAAATCGGGTCATATTGCCTACACGCGCACCGGCTGCAACTTGTATGCACTTGCAGTACTCATTTTATTAGGCCGGGCGTTTATCAAACAAAAATATTCTCCAATAGCATAAATGATTGAGGCGATCTGGAAGTAATGTCACAAATAAGTCATTTATTAATTTGTTTAACAAAGGTAGGTACAATGATTATGGTATTACAATGATAATAAATGTGCGCTATGTTATGCCAGAGGGCATACAAATGTTTGTGTGTGTTACTAAGCCAGTCAAGCCTCAGTAATTAAATAAGAAATAAAATATAAAAACAAGCTGTACAGTAAAAAAAATAAAAAAATACATAATCATACATTGCATCATACACATAAATTAATAATAAAAAGCAAAACGAGAAAAAAAAAACAAATAAAATGTCAATACAAAAAAGTAAAGTAAAAAGTAGTGTAAAGTTGCTCTACAATGTTATATTACTGGCTCAGGATTTGAGATGATTTACATTTCGTTGTAGATTAAAGGGTTTACCGCTCAGTGGCTGCTTCAAATAAAATGTATTATTGATTAGAGGGCAATGTTTATTAAAATTCGGTATGACAGTCGATTTTAAATCTATCAGAAAGTCAGGATTAGTCAGGTCAGCCGGTCGATTCTGTAACAATCTGACCGTGAAAAGGTAGGTGAAGTGAGCTACCGTTTCACCCGATGCTAGGGATTGACACTGTTGACAACTCACTTCAAGCTCACTTCACCTAAGTTATCAAGGTGAGATTGTTACAGAATAGCTTGGCAGGTGCGGTAGTACTCACAACCGACGGTGACGTGCGTGTACGACTAGATGTATGAACGTGAACGAAGCAGGTGGAGTATGTAAGAGTCGTAGCAGAGAGCAGTGATGGCCCAGTGGTAACGCCCGTGACTTACAAGTTGTAGGTCGAACCCAGATAAGGCGCTTTACTTTGTGTAAATTATTTCATCACCACTGCTCTCAAAACGGTGAAGGAAAACATCGAGAGGAAACCGGCATCTAGAACCAAAAAATCGAAAGGCATGTGACATCTACCAACCCGCACTGGGCCCGCGTGGTGGATTACGGCCCACTCCTTCTCACCGAGAGGAGGCCTGTGCCACAGCCAATGGGAACATTATAGGCTGATGATAATAATAATAAGGGTCGTAGCAGGTGGCGATCTGTAGTTTTTCGCAATCCCCATGGGAAGAAGGTGTGAGTTGATATGTTTGTGTAAAATCTATTCGATTTAGAATCCATAAACGTGTACTTCTAGTGTCTAGATATTATTCACAATGTACATGTTTAATATTTTTCAAAAAAAAATCGCGCGGGGGGAATTTGAGGCAAGCTTTACTAAGTAATATTTATTTTTTGTAACATCACGACATTTTTCTGTCTCATATGGGTACCTCTGATAGTAGGTATTTTATATCTCAAAAATCACACAAAGGGAAAGACCAGTCTACCTCAAGGAATATATTGGCACAAACAAGCAAACTGTGAAGCGTGACGTAAGTTTTACATCTTTTCAACGTCTATTTAAGACCCGCGATGCGTAAGGTAAGGGCGCAGGTGTATTCTTTCAAACGACTCGTAAACCAGCTGTTCCTGAGTTATTGGCTGTATTCTGGTCTCATTTTATAAACACAAAGGTTCTTTGTCTTAAGCTGTAACTATTTACTGAAATAAATAAAAACACTGCGTTAAAGTACTTGTAAATATATTAAAGGAAAACTAAATAAGTGTAAATTATTTCTAAACTTTCGTTAGATACAGCTTTAGAGAGAGCTCTTTGTCTGCATGATAATAATTTCTTTATTTAAAAATTGATTTCATTCAACTTCGCAATAAAGGTTATGTATTCCTTCGATTTATTGCCTTCCTTTTCAGAGCTGTTATGATAAAATAAATTGTACAAAGTGTTTGCCTGGATTCGTTTCGAACTCACTACCTGCAAATCGTACTGCCGTCATAAGAAAGAAGGCCATAACTGACAATTTGACAAAAATCTGTTATTAACATATTCGAAATCAGCAAAGAAAATGATATCTTACGGTCTTACATACAAAGCTGTAACTATTAGATTAGAAATATCATAAGGATTTTAGCCTTAACTACGCCTTACTACAATTTCTCTTTTTATCCAAGTTCGTTATGACCGAGCTAACCAATTCATGTACCGCGTCATTGGTAGACTTACCGCGCCGGAACCCAAACTGGGAAGAAGAAAGGAGGTTGTTAACCTTGAGGAACTTAGTCAGCCGGTCATTCATTAGGCGCTCCAGAACTTTTGAGAGCGTTGGAAGTATAGAGATGGGTCTAAAGTTGTTGACACAGTTCCTGTCACCACCTTTGTGTATGGGTTTTTAAATTGCCGATTTAAACGCCTGCGGAAATGTCCCTGTAGATATGGCGAGGTTGCAGATATGGGTGATAGCGGGGCACAGAAAGTGAGCATATCTTTTCAGTAACCGGCCCGGGATCTGGTCACATCCGACAGCACAATTATCCCTTAATCCTTGAACGAGTTGCATGATCTCAGACTCGTCCGTAGGGAGCATGACCAAGGAATGAAGAGGAGCGGTTTCCGTGAGATGATCAGCTTTGTTTCTGGGAGGAAAAGAATGAGAAGTGATATTTTGCTCGGCTAGGTTGCGTCCAACGTTTGCAAAGAAACTATTGACCTCGTTGATATCTTTGGTCGGGTTGTCGCTTGAGATGAGACAGGAGGAGTGATCTGTTGCCCTTTTGGAGCCGCTAATCTGCTTTATAACATGCCATAGCTTCTTTTTGTTGCCACTTGCGTTCTCAATCTCTTGCTTTTCATAGTTTCTTTTAGCTTTCTTCAGAAGTGAAGAGCAAAAGTTTCTATAACGCTTGTATGTTGTGTGAAGTATTTCGTTACTTGGGTCCCTTTTAAATTTTTTATACAGATTATCCCTGTTGTGCATGCATTTTAAAAGCCCTTTTGTAATCCATGGCTTACTGACTAGTTTCCTTCTAGATATTTTAACTAATTTGGAGTTATCTTTTATAGCCTTTGACAGACAGCTAATTAGCAAGTCAGTTGCTTTATTTACATCGCTGCAATTTAAGATAATTTGAAAATCTGTATTACGTAGAGCTAAGTCTAGGTTATCATAATCAATACGGTGACTAATTTTATTTGAATACTCAAGCTGAGACGTGAGAGCAAGGTCTAAGCTAATGGCCACACTCTCGTGATCCGTAATTGATGATTCGACCACAAGGCAGGTAGCCTTCAATCTAGTCTTAACCATGATGTGATCCAGACACGTTTTTCCATGGGTTGGTAGTACATGACCTGGCAGCATGCAGTGACTAGCCAGGACATTAAGGTATTCGTGAGAGCGTTTATCTGGGCTATTCATCACTATATCTATGTTTATGTCACCGCAAACTATTATGTTTTTGTAATTGCTTAATTAATGAAGTCAGGAGTACATCGAGGGCGTTAGTAAAATTGCTAGTATTATGTTGGCCGGGAGGGCGGTAGATTCCAAGTACACAAGTATCTGAATTTAATTTGAGTAATAGACAGTTTGCGTCACTAATTGGTGGTTCTTCAAATGACACTTTGAGTTGTTTTTTGTAAAAAATGACGACTCCTTCATTTTGTGTCCTATGCAAAGTGGTTGATGCATAGTTATAATTGTCAAGGATGGGTATATCCTTGGCTGACCGTAACCAACATTCAGAAAGAACCAACACGTCCCATGCCACATTAGACCTATGCAGAAGTGTAATGAAGTTTGGCATGTTGCATGAAATACTACGTATATTTTGCGAGAGAATATTGAGATGGCGCTTATTATGATTTACATGGGTTTTTATATCATCTATATCACATCTAGTAACTCGAGCAACCGACAAGGTATCCAGATCTGAGTGAATAGTTTCAATGTTTTGCATCATGTGAGAACTATTAACATTGAAAGATGCAGGTCACGTTTATAACGTGACCCGTTATGTATATTATGAAGTTGGTTGTCACTCAGGTCTAGTACGTCAGCGGCTATTGTGATTATGTTATGATGTGAGATGATAAATGGGATGGGATGTTTAAACAGATAGTTATTATTGGTGAAAACACCTCGATTTACCAAATCTTGATTCAAATTGTGCGTTGTGTAAAATGCGTGTGTATTAGGTGTATGTTGATTGAGTGTAACAGAAGGTTGTGAACGTTGTGTGAGACTGCAATTAGGTTTATAATAAGGTAACAAATAAGTGTAAGTAAATTTAACTAACGAAAAAACAAAATTGAAACTAATCTTAATACAGATAATGACAATGAAAAGCAATTTATAATAAGTACTAATAGTCACAAAATGAGTTTGCTTAACTCGAACTCATCAATAATACGCACTGGCGATGATCCTTCTTCTTTCTTAATGTAGACCTTCCCGTAGGATGTCCAGGCCGCAACAAGCTTTTTATCCTTGACATTTAGGCGCGCAACATAGAACAACCTTCTTGCTTTGCTTGATAAATACTCAGAAATAAATAGTGTACGTAAATCGCCAGAGACTTTGATGTGTTGCGAGTTTGTTTGCACTGACAGCTCACTCCACGCTCACTTCACCTAAGTTTTCACGGTGAGATGGTTACAGAATCGCAATGCTGTAGTTCCCAGATAAATTCTCATTAGCTATTGATTCAATAAAGTTAAGCTTAAGATACACGTAAGTTAACTGTCACTGCGTTTCTGAATACGCAACAAACCATTCGGTAACTATGAAACCGATAACTAATTCCTTAGTTGCCGCCAGATGGATCTGTATAATAGTTTTAAACTACTTTTATTAATGGCATGTATTTAATGCGGCAACTAAGTAAAATGAATATAGGTTTTAAAAAAAAAATAGAGTGGGTACCATATATGCCAACCCATTGGTTGGCAGCTAATAAGGAGTATCGTAATAAGTAATAGGTAGCATATTAATATATCAGTAATAAGCTCCGTTTTAATTTAAACTAGCATCAAGTTTTTCTTTTGGGAACAGAATTAATATCTAAGCGGAAACTTGAAAGTGTGTTTTATGGTCTCCACTGTAATAACAAACACGACTAATAATTAAAAATTCAAAGACGAATGTGGTTAGTTGTAGTATTTATCGTATTAATACACGAACGGGATCCGAATTAATACACGATCTAGCCGAACTGCCGCTGTCGGCACACTTTCGCGACCTACGCATTACGTAACGTTCATTTTGTATGATGTTCATGTTTGTCATAATTGTCACAGTTCTAACCAAACCTAAATTAAAATATTCTATGCGTGGTCGATGGCAGGGCTTGGTCGACGGAGCCCCGCTTCGCGGGGCTCCTACTTCTGGGTGGTTTATAAAAAAATAACCACTAACCTAACCTTCTAACCTAACCTGTCCGAGTCGCGGTGCCCTAAAGACCAGATTGCATCCAGTTTCTCCTGGTAACAATAGTTGAGGGTGGCAGGTGTATAGGGTATTATGAATGTTATGTAATATTTGCATTATAGGAAATGTTGCCAAGTCATTATTTATAGCTCCTCGCCTAATATTTTATTTGACTGGTACCTATAGTTTATTTGCTACCTAAACGCAGCTGCTAGTTTTTAGTTTTTATAACACCTTTAGTTTTGAACCTTACATAATATAATAGTCGCGAAAATATTTAATCGCTGGCAAGTTATTTTATTTGTTGCAAACATTTAGTCGACTTTTAAGTTATTAGTCACTCGGAAAATAATAAGCTTTTATTAATAATTCAATTTTTCGGGGGTAAATAAGTGGCTTAATTTACTATTAGAAAGTCGCCGACTTGCTAAGTAATTAATTATTAAAAAAATATTATAATAAATAAATAGTACCTGTTTATTCTACAATCAGCAAAAACAATGAATACCAGTGATTAATTATTAATTTTTTAGAAATATGGTACTTTTTCTTAAACTTTTTTTTGTGAAAAGTATTACAGGAGTTAATTAATTTACTTTTGAAGTAGTTTTACTTAAATAAATGCAATAAGAATAATGACAAACAAGGCGCCAACCATTATATCGACCCTCAAAATTAAAAACAAACATGGTGTTCAACAGCTTATCTGTGAAACAATCGACTAATATTAAACAAAAACTGTGTGGGTCGATTTTAACGATGACCAGGGGCCGTACCATGACGTGTTAACACCATCATAATTCCGTTGCGAAAAAGAGATAGTGCTATCGGTCATGTATAGCTCCGTCTCTCTTTCACGCTGGAACAATGATGGAATTAATACGTCATAGTATGGCCCCAGTATAGCTATCGAACCGATAAACGGCAAACATTGTTCAGTTAAGTTAACTTAAATTTAAACAGACTATCCTACATTGCGACGTTCGGAAACGCATTTTCATAAGTTATCGAACGTCGCGCTATAAACCACCGTTAAAAGTGCCTTAGAAACCAGGCATAACTAACCATTCAACCGGGTATTCAGTAAATCTCAGGCCTTCATTTTAGATAAAACTTCAATTATCTCGGAATCAACGTTGACGTAGTTACGGCCTTCTTTCTTATGGCGACAGCGTACACGTGCAACTATAATATACCCTAACGTACAATAAAATAATGTAGTAGGTAGTCCAAACCTAGAAAACGTCACCAATGTTTCGCCACAACATCGAGTTCTACGCCTGACCCTGCCGCCTTTCAAGTTCGTTGATCCCATAACGCTACAAAAACCCTCCATACCTTCTAATAACCAATATTCTTCTTCAGCTCAGTGCTCATAAAACAGTACCTTGGTGTTATCCAAACATTATGACCGTCTTAGGAGTAGTAAATAACGTTATCACAACAACGATAATATGGCGTATCTAGCCACTTTTACGGCTCGTAAAGACTATTACTAGGAGAAAGATGGTACCTAATATTTTATATTAACTGAGAAGATCTAGACATGCATAACAGCTAAAAGGTTTGAGCGACATTTTATTTTTACATCTATATCTATTCATATAATAAAATAGTAAGTCGAAACTGTACATTGAGAAATTATGAAAAAAAAAAAGTAATTGCTACGAGGTGTGGGAACGAGTCTGAAGCCGAAAAGATTTTTTTTGGAACTTTGGATCGTTCGTCTGGATGTATGTTCCGGATTGCCGCAAAAACGGCTGTTCAGAGGGACTACTCCCTAATTCCGTCAACGAGAATACATGCCCGTCCGACAAAAACAAATCGGGAGCAAGGACAACTGTTTAAACATTTTGTCACAAATTTTTAGTTCGGGCCCCGGACTAATCTTATGTCCGTAAATGGTACGGAGAAGGAAACGTCCGTAACTCCGGCCGATACGACGGACTTCGTGCTTAGGGAGCAAAGAGGGATGAAATTCGGCACATAGATAGTTTATAACCTGGATATACACATAGGGTACTTTTAATCCCGGTAGTAAGTTCCCGTGGGATATTTTCCGACATCCACGCGGGCGAAACCACGGGCTAAAGCTAGCATACCTACAATAAATAAATAGAAATATATATTTACTCTAGATTTCTTGAAGCGATCGCCATTACTATAATTTTTCAGACCAATAACGTTTTCTGCAGCGCATCATAAATTCCATAAGTGGCACTAAAATATTCCACTAGACGGAAATATCTATTTTATTAACTTAGAACTTCCAGATGTT
Organism: Brachylomia viminalis; assembly: GCA_937001585.2. NCBI lineage: Eukaryota > Metazoa > Arthropoda > Insecta > Lepidoptera > Noctuidae > Brachylomia > Brachylomia viminalis. The sequence goes on along the minus strand of OW443294.2, from coordinate 22,970,314 downwards.
GGAAGCTAAAAATTGGTTGTTAAGATCAATGAAAAAACAATATTTACCATCACTAAAGACAACTAAAGTCAGATATGCTTGCGGACATAACATGCGACGTACTCGTAGTAACGCGTCGGCGCTGTACCCTGCTGATCTAGTCCTATATAACACCATTGTTGGTAATGGTAAATTTGAAACGTATCGTTATGACTTCTAACGACTGACTCTCTCTCTCTCTGTGTTAGTTATAATTTCGTCCCATGTTACTTGTATATTTGTGAACTGTGTGTAAATGAATTTGAATAAGACTCCTTACTGTGAGAATTTCTGACAAGCTTGTTTGGAACTATTGTCAATTCGAATCTTTTGAAAGTTTATGAATAAAAATAAGCTGACCATTTAGGGCGCGAAAGGTATCTAACCGCTTTGCGCGCAAAAAGTATTTAACAGCAGGAATAATACTGCAGTACGTAGTCGATTCAGTGCTTTCCAAATAGGCCAGTGAAGTTCGCGACAGGGAGGCAAGTATTCTTGGGGCTTTACGAAGTCTTGAGGTGGTGGATACCTCTCTTGCCACAATTTACTTCGCTCTTTAGGTGGCCTGTCTTGGATTGCCTGCGTGGAGCGTAAGAAGCTCTTCCGTTTTTTAGCCTACCCGGAGTACTCGCATAGTCGTAGAAGGGATGTCGGGAATCGGATTCTTGATTATTTTTTCCAATGCGTATATTATGACGTCCCTTCGTACGGTAGGTGGCGCTCATCATAGAACATGTCTCATTTACTTTGCGTAGTTGGTGCGACACTGGGCACGCAAATTCACCAGCAGAAATGCATAAAGACATGTCAGTAAAAATATGACTTATGATAAAATAAATAAAAGACCCTGGTGACCTTTATTTTTGTTCGTTCACCAACAATTGTTTACACTGGTTTTATGCAAAAGTGCAACAGTCTTTGGAATCGTCTAGTGTCTGCGTCAAAAAATAACTAACGGCATATAAGTATCCCGTATGTTGCACCTGCCATGGTATATCTCTGCATCACCCTAAGGTTGACTGGTAGAAAATGCCTCAGGCATTAAGTCCGCCTTTGTACAGTATTTTTTTTACTTGTGCATAAAGTTTTGATAAATAAAGCGGGCTGTTTCTAACGGCTGTTTCTTAGAGGAAAAAGAAAATATTGCATTGCATTGTATACCTTATATTGCCTATATGTCTATGTTAGATAAAGCTCTGTGAAAAGCATAAATTACATAATATGACAAATGCATGAAGTTGATGCGCTGTGACAATGATTATGTGTTTTTTGTTACTCTTTTTTAGTAAATTTCGTCATTTGAAAGGGTATAATTTTTGAGTTTCAGTCAAAAGATGAAAATCTTCTGTCGAGTCGTCTTCCTTTATCTTCCTTTATAATCCTGCAACGTGTTCGAGGCCAAATCAGTAAAATTTCTGTACTTCTGAGTGGAATCAATACAAAAGAACGTTATTAAGGAGAGAAGACGTAATTTGAGCCGAGACGAAATTATCAGAGCCGTGGCAATGTTGGAAGCTGGTTCTCGGCAACGTGCTGTGGTAATCGCTCTGGGGACTACGCAGAGTGTTATAAGTCGACTTTGGACACATTACCGCATCACTGGCAGCGTGGCAGAGCGACATGGACGACGAGCTCGCACCACCACACGCAGGCAAGATCGTTACATACAAATTACTGCTCAACGAAAACGTACAATAACCGCGATGATGTTGGTTACGAGTCTTCATAACTCTTCAGGGGCGTTAATAAGCGATCCAACCATAAGAAATTGTTTGCAAGAAGTCAATCTCCGTTCCCGAAGGCCGCTACGTGTACCACCTATTTACCCCACAATCGCAGAGCCCGTTAATCATGGGCAATAGAAGATTATGAAATGAGCATGAAATCGGGCAGGAGAAGAGTGGCGTTTTGTGTGTTTTTCTGACGAATGTCGCTTTGGTGTGAGGCCAGATACTAGACGCACACGGTATTGAAGGAACCCCAGGATGCCTATAACGTTTAAAATCACGCTACATACAGTACAGTATATGCGTACAGTGGTGGAACAATCATGATATGGGCGGGAATTTGGATCGACCGAAGAACCGAACTGATTTGGATCAAAGGCAAACTCAATCACAGATTTACGCTGAAACGATTGTATCAGATGTTGTTATTTCTGTGCGGACCCTATTTGGTGCTTCATTTCTGCTTATGCATGATAATGCACGTCCACACACTGTCAGAGTCGTTGCAAATACATTTGCCGCAGCTCATATCAAGGTTCTTCCATGGCCAGCTCAATCGCCAGACTTGAATCCCATTGAGCACGCATGGGATATGCTTCAAAGAAGAGCTCTGCCAAATATGGACGCACACCAGAAAAGTTTTTCGCCTGTTACAATGGACGTGGGTGGCCATTCCGCAACGTGATTTGGATGAACTCATATTGAGTATCTAATCGCTGCGATTGTGTTATACGCGTTAACGGCGGAAATACAGACTACTACTTGTTTATTTTACGCAATAAAAACCTTTTATATTTTTCCTTTTCTCACGTTTTAATGTCAGGATTACCTAAGGTGAAAAATCCAGCAAAAATCGTATAAAGCCTTTATTAATGCAAAAGCAGAGAGTACTTCGTCGATCTACACATACCATAACTTCTAATTTAATCAATCCAAACAGAAAATTTTATTTAATTTCATTACGGTAATATTTTTTTTTTAATACCTTGAATCAAAATAATAATCTTTTAAATTGAAATATTTTCTGCAAAGTTTTGCCAGGTAACGAAAGCTGTGGTGGAATTTCAAATATAATCAGTTATTTTTTAATGTAATTAACTCTTTATCTGTGCTGCGCCAAACTTTATCCATGTCCTTTCTCTAAATAATCATTTACAGTCTAAACTTCGCTTAGGCTTCGCTTGATCCGAAAAATGCTCACATGCAAATCACCTTAGGACTAAATAATTAAGTGAACAAAGGGTTCCCGGGAATTTCTTCTCCGAAAATGCCAAACCTTTTTAGATTAAAAAGGTTTTTTCCCATAGTGATTGATGAACTTTAGCACTTTCCCTCCTCCCTCCAAATTATCGTATCACGACTTGATCGATTAGTCTTTGATTTTGTATTTTTTTTATTAATGTAAGGCAGGATGTTGTTTTTGTTTCGTTTCTGAATGTTTTATAAGCTGATCTTATTTTTTTACCGACTTCAAAAAAGGAGGAGATTATATATGTTCGTGTGTATGTATTTTGTTTTTTTTTATGTATCTTCGTCGATATTTTTGTCAATTGTGAAAATTCTTTTGCATTTGGTAGAGAAAGCTTGCGCGGTGGTCCCATATACATATTATTAACTTTGCTTGGGCGGTTTTTGAGTTAGCTTCGTTATCACGTATTTAATCCACTTAGTATATCTTGTTATAATACAGGAAGTATTGCCACTGTTGTTTACATAGCAAGCAGTGGTATACGAATTGGTGTGGGGTAGGTACCATAACTAAAAAGAGAAAAATAAAACTACCGACTTCCAAAAAAATACTACAAAGTGAAAAATTATTTTAATTTCGGACGTGTACTTCGGTAAAACCATGAAACGGAGTATTCGTACAATATTTTGTTAAGTAGCGATTACCAGGTATCTACAAAATACTGGGACTTTGTCAGGCTGTTTATTCTTTACATATAACGTAATAAGTAAACGGGTCCAATTTTAACTATGAATTATGCCGCCATCGCAATATTTGGCACTAATCCTAACTAATATTATAAATACGAAAGTAAGTTTGTTTGTTTGTTACTCACTTTTCACGCCTAAAACACTGAACCGATCATCATGAAATTTTGCATAAACATTGTCAGGAGTACAGAAAAAGAAATAGAGTACCTTTTGTCCAGAAAAAAGTAAGTACTGTTCCCGAGGGAAAGAACAATAACTGTAACAATTGCTTTAGGACGCTAGATGGCGCTACGTGTCCTTTGAATCATGATTGAATTGTATTATTAGAAACTTTTGTAGCGTTACGAGTTATTTTTTTTTAATTTAGTAATTCAGTTTTTGAGTCAAGAGTGAGCTCAAACACCGGTTTACCGAACACCATAAATTTTATTGTGAATAAAATCGAATGAAATACGGTAGCAGCATCTAGGGTGCCAGGAACTAAGAGCGCTTCGCCAGACATTCACGACTCATTGCAGACGACTAGATTAGATTAATATTCCATCAGAGTACTGCATCGGAAATGAAAAGGGAAGTTTAGTTGATTTTTTTAACTTTGTTTCATTCCAAATGTATTTAAAGGCTCGTGTTTTAAGTAAGATTTAATTCGTTAGGTACAAAATCTTCTACAGTTTTGCCGATTACTGATCTATTATTTGTGATGTCGGTTGCCGTACGTGAGTAGGATTTGCTTTTAAAACGAATTTTATACTGATTTGAATAAATCTTCCAGTCGTTCATTCAGCACATGTGATTATTAAGAAAAAAACACTAGTTTTTCGCAGAAACATATGTCTAGCCTTTTTTTTGGGTGGGAAATCATTAAATAACTTTTCCCGCTCTGGGCGGAGCGGACGGAAGCGTCAGACTCTTCCTGACTAAAACCCACCCGACTTCCTTCAGTTGCCTGTGCCAGGGGCCACGGTAACCCTTTCGGACTTTCCCGCAACCCTGGCAACCATCGGAGCTAGCGGGCCCCGTCATTGATGCTAACATCTCTTTGAGGCGCGGGTGGAACAAAACGGGCCTGGTCCTTATCGGTCGGCGAGTTAGTTAGTTACCCATTGCTCGCCGTTCGCAAGCCAGCGCCTACGGTGGCCGGGAATCGGCCTGGGATTCCCGACACCCAGAGCGTCTCCTGCGGCGACTAGGGGCATGAGGGCGCGAATTTCGCCTCTTCCTCACGCGTTCCGCCCCTCCATCGCGAGCATTACTGCTTCGCGGAAGGAGGTCCCATCCCCGTTCACTCCGTAGCATGGCCTGGATCAGGGCCGCACGCTAGAGATCGAACCCGCCGAGATGCGCGTTTAGACCGCATGACCTCCGCTTAGAGCCTCCGGCAGGAGGCGTCTGGACCACCTAGATTAGGCAGAAGCTGCTTCAAGGCAGCCCCGGCCCTTTTCAGTCTGGGATTCAAACATCGGAAATGCTCCACGAAGTTCCACCGGCTGTCGAGGACGAGTCCCAGGTAGTTCATCGTCGACTCGACGCTGATGTGAACCCCTCCTACCGTTATTTGGGAACCCGACGATGGCACGTTCCGAGGACCATGAAAACACATGGCCTCGGACTTGTGCAGGGCCACAACGAGTTCCAATATCCGGATCCTCTCAACAATTGTCGCATGTCGCTAGTTCGGCCACCGCCTGGTGCGACCTCCCCTGCTCCAGAACCAGCGGGTGGTCAGCGTAGCAAACCACGCTGACGCCGTTAGGGAGGTCGGCGCGCAGCACCCAGTCGTACCAGATATCCCACAGATGTGGCCCCAGGATCGATCCCTTTGGGACATCGCTCGACATCTCTCGCCAGTTCCATTCTCCCTGGTGACCTATCACTCGGTTTTTAAAGCCTACGTCGATATTAAGTACAAACGTCATAGCGGGGACAACTAAGGCTGTGCGCAGATTTGATCCAAAACAGTAACTGACCTTCTTCATCTTAGGGCTCGTTCACACGTACCACAACCACACCACATCGCAGCGGCATAATGTGGGCAAGCAGTTGTTACGTGTGAATAGTGTCACTGCAACTTCTTGCAGTTGCGGTCTCGCTGGTGGTTGCGTTTTGGCTGCGACGTCGCCTTGATGTGGTCGGTATCGCCCACATGGTTCAATTTTGACGGTCAAATGTGGTTCGTGTGAATAAACTATTCAATTTCGAAAAAAATCGCGCCCTTTCACGTGTTGTCGTTGTGTGGTTGTGGTGTGATTGTGGTACATGTGAACGGACCGTAAGCGTATCAATGGCAATCTAAAAAGTGTCGGCCCAGAATTTGGCTACAAGTTTGGCACCTTTAGTAGCGTCCATCAGTTCCTATAACTATGCTAATAGATTATCACCCTATGAAAACACTGGCATGACACACTTACAACAGTACAGTAAATGTTTCGACAACCCGTTTTGTGCTGGGTGCGTATAACTTTGCTAAGCACACTGTTTTGACACCAGACAAAACTGTTCTGTCCACGGCAGATAAAAATCTGTCTCTGGTCACCGCACAGCTTAAGCAACCTCTATTATTCCTATAAATATAACTCATACTGACCCTTACAATCTCGGCCATTATAAATATTCGCCCAAAACCACTTTTTGCAAGAGATTTTAGTATTGTTTGTGCAAAAATAGATCGGAAATAACCACAACAATAGCTTTGGGGATCATTATTGACATTCTGGAAATACGGGTCGATCACTTGGAGACGCCTTTAGAATGGGTAATTTCTTATAAATGCAAAGGACTGAGGAAGACTTTTTTGTTCAGAGCATCCTTTGTTTTTTTTTATGCAAAATAACGTTTCATATTTTGTGTAGTTAGCGGAATTACATTCGTTTGTGTTTAAGAATTTAAAAATAAGAAAACGGGAAAAACAAAAAATAATAATAAAAGGTTTTCCTTTTCCCTCAAGCCCCCAAATTGATTAGATTCTATTCTCAATATGAAGTTATTGTACACTTTGATGTCTATATTATACTTAATAATAAGTCTTGGTAAGTAGCCTGAATTTTAGACCACGAAGTAAAGTCCATTCACCCCTCTTAAAATAGGCACGGCTACCGCCCCATTACTGATTTGATTACGTCAATTCTTAGCGGCCTAGAGTTACGAGCTGATATTGTTGGTATATTGTATACCCAACATCCATGTACCTTTAATCATCTAATATCCAATTTTTTACTTGAGAATTTGAAGTTGAGAACTTATCAAACTCTACGTGAAATTCAAAATTTATTTGTTCATTTATTCGTTCATTCAAAAAATGTAAGACGTTTTTAATTTCGCGGGCTACATTGAAGGAGTCACAGTACTAAAGTTGAGTTTTTGACAAGTTCTTGAAGTTGTAAACTTGTCATATCAAACTGCAAATCTCCATTCAGAAGGGTGTGTTTGTCACTGTTGATTTTGTTCTCCGAGTACCTGCTAGCTAGTTAGTTATTCGCAACTAATACCTCCCTAACACATGAGAATATGTATTTACTGTAGTGAATATACGTAAGATGAATTGCCTAGAAGTTAAACCTTATCTGCCCTCTGCAGACGACCTCTTCAGTATACAAAGTTGCAACTTCACTGTGCAACGTAAACAAGGGTTACTTTACAGAATGATGGAAGTACAGCCATGAGCAAAGTTGTGTGGTTGTGAAGTGCATAAAACTGCTGAATTTAAGTACCGAACACTAAAGCAGTAACGTAAGTTTGATGATGCCATTTGTCAAACCAAGGACATGTACATAGATGTTGAACTTACATGGAAAATCCAACTTGACGCTGTCACAACTAGAACCTTGCGTCTTATACACATGTTTAAATCCCTCCGCAACTCTGCAAATGCCGATATATTGAAAATGGTGTACTATGCACTTTGCCAATCGGTCATAGGATACGGCATCTCTGTATGGGGTGCTGCATCGAAAGGTGGACTCCTGAGGGCAGAGAGAGCACAAAGAGCCGTACTAAAAGTAATGACTAGGAAGCCCCAAAGATTCCCAACAACTCAACTGTACCCAGACTGTAAGGTTCTTACAGTCCGTCAGCTCTTTGTGCTTCAATCCGTTCTTAGGAAACATAGCAGCATTCCCCCATCAAACCCTAAAAAGCGCACAAACCTCCCTTCAGGCACCCAACATAGGACCACGTTCGCGAAGCATCAGTTTTATGTAATTAGCGCTTACATTTACAAAAAGATTACTAAAAAACTGAATATCTTAGACCTCAACAAACACAACCTAAAATTAAAAGTGACAGAATGGCTACTTACACTGGACTATGCCGAAACGGAGACTTTACTTACCTACATCACCTAATAAGCTCACACTCATCTCCTTGCTTGCAAAAACACTCTTATCCTCGGATCCATACACACTCGCACATACCACTCTCTTACACACAATCACCACATCACCTACGTATACACACTCACACACAAACATAAACACACCTATTATCACATTCACTCACTCTCACCCTCGCACTCACCTATGCATGCATAATTTAAAAACTAAAGTAACTTATATTTTTCTTTTTCATAACTTATAACTTTTTTCCCTACTTAAGTTAAATCGACACAGTCCACTCATACATTTCAATTGGAAACCCATTGCGAAGCACTGTCTCTTAAGATACAGGATACCCCTAGTTTAAGAGACAGAGTGTACAGATTTCTGTAGCGTCCAAATGTTTTATGTAATGTACTCTACAGTATTTTCAAAATTGTAAACTTAATGTACCATTATCTGTATTTTCGGGAAATAAAGATTTATTATTATTATTCCGTTTATTTATTTTCATACATATAAATACATTTTTAAATATTTTTATAAAAAACATAAAAAAAAACATTTAAAAATATAAAAATAGTGGTCCGCCGGTATCAGGAGCAGGGTCCAAGCTACCGGTGGTTAGGGCTCCAGAGACAGGAACCTTCTCACGATACGAGCCGTATCAAGGAGTACTGCCTTCTGAATCAGGCCCTTGATCCAACCGCCTAACGAGAGCCTCGAAAGATGTTGATCGAGGCTTTCGGCCATCAGGCCATTGGCCGATACGACAATCGGCACAATGACAGCCGAGCTTACATTCCACATGTCAACAACCTCGTGTGCTAAGTCGAGATATTTAATTTGTTTCTCTTTCTCAGCTTTCACGAGGTTCTCGTCATGTGGAATGGTAACATCGATAATCATTGTGCGGCGCGCTAATCGATCTATCACCACTATATCAGGCTTATTGGCGACAATAGTCCTGTCAGTAATGATAGATCGATCCCAGTACAACGTGACTTGGTCATTTTCGAGAACTGGGTCGGGCGCATACTTGTAATACGGTACCTCGGTATCCACAAGTTTATATTTTAAAGCAAGTTGCTGGTGAATAATCCTGGCTACTTGGTTATGCCTGTGCAAGTACTCGCCGTTAGCCAGACGAGAACAACCAGAGATAATATGTCTGATGGATTCACCTGGACGGTGGCATGCCCGACACACGTCAACCGTCCCGTCTTTCATAATATGTCTCCGGTAGTTATTCGTCAAGATAACTTCGTCCATAATTGCACAGACGAAACCTTCAGTTTCCCCGAAAAGGTTACCAAAACGTAGCCAGGATACGGACGCTAAGAAGTCTACACCGGGTTGGTGAAGAGCCCGGTAGAAGCGCCCGTGAAGCTCCTTGCTTTGCCATACCTCCCTGCGGTCATCGGTAGTAAGTACTACAGGTTTGCGCCAGTTCTCTTTAGCCATGGAGAGCGGGGTGAGTCCCTTGTCTACTGCTACCACATCACGGTGCATACCCATTTCAGCTTTTAAAAAATATTTCCTGAGACTGTAGACCTCGCGGTTGTGGAGGGTCTTCGCATTTAAAAAGCCTCGACCACCGCACTTCCGCGGGATGTACAGTCTCATCACCGAAGAACGTGGGTGATGCATCCGATTTGCGGTCAGTAGTGTACGGACCCTCCTATCCAGGGCGTCGAGTTCAGTCTGAGTCCATTTGAGTATGCCGAAAGAGTACATCAAAACCGGCATGACCCAACCGTTGAAGGCACGCACCTTGTTTCCGCCTGAAAGAAGACTATTAAGTACTTTTTTCAGGCGGCCAAAGAAGCGTTCCTTCAACGATTGCTTCATGTCAGTAACATTGATGCCTAAAGCTTCCGACATACCCAAATACTTATAGGTTTCGGATGCGGAGAGGGCTCTAAGGTTTGTGGAATCCGTGAGTTGGGTTCCCACGGATTCAACAATCTCCCCTCGCTTTACGTGCATGACCGCACATTTGTCCACACCAAATTCCATCCTGATGGCGCTACTGAAAGTTTCAGTTACCTTCAGTAGCTCCATCAGTCGCAATTTGTTGGGGGCAAAGAGTTTCAAATCATCCATGTAGAGAAGGTGAGATATGACCTGACCACCTCTCCTCAACCGATAACCTAGACCTGAATCCTCCAGTAGTGTACTTAGAGGATTTAGGGCTAAGCAGAACCAAAGTGGACTCAAACTGTCGCCCTGAAATATTCCCCGTTTAATCCATACAGGCTCATCATTCCCCTGGATCTGTCGACATCCTGGATAGCGAAGAACCGTCCTCCATTGCCCCATACACGACTCTAGGAAAGTGCGTAGAGTTGCATCAATCTTGTACAACTCCAGCACCCTCATGAGCCACGTATGCGGCACCGAGTCGTAGGCCTTCTTATAATCTATCCAGCATGTTGACAGATCCTTGCGGGATCGACGAACCTGTTGGCTAATGGCCATGTCGATGAGGAGTAACTCCTTAGTACCGCGGGACCCGTTTCTACATCCATTTTGAAAGGCAGACATAATCATATTATTGCCAATGTGCGTATTAATTTTCGCTCTCAGAATGGATGTAAGAAGTTTATAGACCGTCGATAAACACGTAATTGGTCTATAATTCTTGGGTTCCGTGGCACTACCTGATTTATGGAGCAGGTGGGTAACGCCTGTTGTTAGAAACTGTGGTAGCGACCCAGACTCTAAGGATGACTGGAACTGAGATGCCAGGCAAATGTGTGAACTAATTAGCCATTTTAACCAAAAGTTGTGCAATCCGTCCGGTCCCGGAGATTTCCAGTTCGGTAACGGACGGACCGCTCTGGCAACGTCTAACGGCGTAATTAGGACTGATCCCATTTCTGGTATGGTTTCACACATTCGCTCGACCACTCGTATCCAGCCAGCCTCAGCGTGACAGACGGGTACCGACCAGATGTTGCACCAGAATGTTCTCGTGGCGGCGTCATCCGGGCGGCACACGTCTGTCACATTTTGTTCAAGTCGCTCCCAAGCTCTGTACACCCACCTCTCATCGCTCTGGAACATGCGATTTTGCGTGTATCGATCAACCCGTCGCTTATACCGCCGAATACGGCTCGCCCATGCACAAACTTTCTGCTTCAGGAAGTCGATGCGCTCTGTGACATGGGACATGTATTCTCGAGGGCTGATTCCAGTCCCCGCGAATGCCCGTCTTACAAAGCGCATCACTCGTGGTCGTGTATTGCCCTCCCTGAAGCAGTATAGTTTGCCGATAAGTACCCTGGTCCCATCGATACGACGCTCGATCCTGCACTGCCAGGCTGGTACAGCTGGTTTTGGTCGAGTAGCTCCGTCATAGTTTGGAAACTTGACATTAGCTAAACGACATGCCGCAACAGCCGCACAATACAGAATCGAGTGTGTATCAACGAGATCCTTGCTGCTCTCGAACACATTCTTCAGCTGCGAGTCGAGGGCACATACCAGCGCCCAATTTTTTTTGTGCATAGGTAGGCGTGGTAATCGGGGTCTAAGTTCGATCGAAGTGGATCTATACTCGCGAAACGCATCCTCCAGTGCGCTCCTCAATCGGGCGTTGTACTGGCTACTTACTGTGGTAACCCTATCATCGTCTTCTTCAACACCATGATTGGACCGCGGCGGGACAGCATCAATGGTTGAAGCTTGTACCGCGGTCTGTGCCGGAGCCGAGACGATATGGTTGCACAGCTCTGAGCGCAGCCTATCAAGTGCAGCATCGTCCAACCTATGATTACGTTGGATGACCCGCACCTGATCCGATAGTCGTTGGGCCGAGACGTTGACGGTTGGCTCTAGTTCCTGAAACAGAGACAGCATCCTCTCACGGTACGCAGTGAGGTTAGTTCCCCCCTCTGTAGACCTGTAATATGCGCGCATGACGTTCTCGTTCATAGATTGAGTCCATCTCATGCGCTGCACACAACCACCGGCAGCGGGGACCCGGTTCGGGGCCGGATGGCCCCTAAGTCCCAAGCTCCTCGGTGGCCGGCCTCTCCCCTGCCGACGTACAGGTGTTGGCGACGTCAGCGGAGAAAAATACTCGTCGCTCGAGCTCGACGCAACTACCGCGGCCGGTGTCGTCACAGCGCTCACGGTGGGGCTGGGTACCGGCGGCGGCGAGGCGGAGCCGAGCGAAGAGTCCGGAGGTGGTAGGCGTGCTCGTCTTGAAGCTGATCTCGTCAACATTTTTCAGTTTTCATGCAAGTAGTATATAGTCATATATAGTATATAAGGCATTTTCGGAGGTGGCATGACAGATGTCACTTCAGATTCGGTACATAGTTTTTGACGAAAGTTTAAGTATAGGATTCTGGTTAATTTTGCTTTTCTTGAATTATGTGGGGAGTATTTATTGTGTTTTTCAGGCTTGTTGTATGGTTTCTCATAAAATATAAAAACCAATATAAAAACTGCGTCTAAAATAAAAATAACTGAAAAATTTCGTGACGTGTTGACGTTGGTGTTGCCAGCTTATTATTATTATTATGTATAATTTAACGACATTTTAAATAGGATAAGTACAGTTGACCTTGTTTAAAAGTACTAAATTGCAACTTGAGTTATAATAACAGCAAAAACATATATGATTGCAGCCGACTGTACCTATTGCCAGAACCTATTAAACTTTCCTTAAGGTGGTACAAAGTTGCGGATTAGGTGTCAAGTGACCCGGAACGGTTCACGGATAAACAGACTGCCTTCATGAATTTACGAAAACTGTCAACTTTTGAAAGATGGCGGAATGAAAATGGATTTTACATAACATCAAGCCTTGTATCCCGAAGGATTGGGCAGAGGTGTAGGCATCTATAGTACACCCAGATTTCGCCAGTTATGTTTAAGTAGGTATGTAGCTTTTGTGTTACAAAAACGCGCAATTCGCACATTAGTCCGTATCCCGCAAAGAGAGAGTTGCAGTGAACATCTTATATATCTGAATATACGTACAGCGCCGAGCATTTATGTATTTGTTCTTCTAAGTAACATGGCCAAATATATATATATATGAATATGAGACAGCAGAAGAACGACAGATTAGAGAGGGCACACGTAGACAAGACATTGTGCGTTACAACAGCTTAATTTAAATATTGTGAGGCACAGTCCCAGAAATCAATCAGTTATATTATTTAACAAGTTTCCCATAGATATTAAAAGCACTATCTACTCAAGCTCCTTTAAAAAGCAACAAAAATAAATCCTGTTGAAAAAAAATGAAAAAAAAAAATGCGGAAATGCGGTAATTTGTACGGAAAAAAAATTACGACTTCTACCGTCTAGTTTTTAAGATATTGTAAAAGGCTCACGGGTAGACCCCGTGGCTTCGTACATAGGATTATATATTTTTCCGTAAGCGGGGGCCACGGGGTCACGCTACGGCCCACCCCGCGCGAACGGGGTGCGAGCGTAGTGATTTACTCCGGCCGATCAATATCGCACGCTTCTTCGACAAGTGAGGATCTCTTACGATTTTCCCACCAAAAATGGATGATTAGTAGTACAAGAAGCTTGGCTGTTGATTTATTACGAAATACATACTGCGATAGTAAATGCTTTGACTCTGTACAAGTAAGTGACAAAAAAAAAACATACAAATGGTAGATTTCCGAAGGTTTATAATGATGAATCATTGCGAAGTCCAATAAAATGATGTGCTTGTACAGAGACCGAAGAGAATGAAACACTCCTTGGAAAGAAAAGAGGGTTTAGCTAGAAAAGTCAGTAGAACATTTGTCGTCAATGTTATGCAGATAACGTACCAATCATGGGTGGCAAACAGGATAAAACTAAGTCGAAAAAAGTATCCACTTATTGCCGAAGCTATCCAACGAAACCTTTTGATTACCTTGTTTTAAACAAGGTTCACCAATTTTTTTTTATTTTTTTTTTCTATGAAAACTGGTTTTTTAAAGGAAATGCCATAGTTGTGATTGTTGAAAGTCATAAATTATTTTGGTAATATTATGAAAGTTTGTATTGAATAAATAACAATATAGTAGATTGTTATACAAGGAGCTAAAATGACCCATTATATACGAGGTAGTTTTACTCCCGAGCTTTAGCGAGGGAGTAAATAGAAACCGAGTTTTAATGGGTTTTTAGCGCCGTGTGTTACACTCTACTTTTCACTACGATAGCGAGAAAATAATTCAATTTGCAATTAGAGAAAAATTATAAAGATTTCGCGCCAATGTCTTTTTTTTGTTATTTCTTCTGCAGTCGCAACGCATTGCATGCATTCTACAAAAGAGATCGCCGATTTTAGTTCCATTTTCAAAAATAAAATGAAGTTCTTTTTTATGAAACAGTAATAAGTCGAGTCTATATTCATGATTATTCTACTTATGACTAAATACTTTTTCATCCCACCATCTCGGAAAGAGTATTTTTAATCTTCAATATCTGAGTGGAAAAGCCGTTTTTATTCTCTAGAGGATAAAGTAAATTGAATTTAGAACATCGTGTGCACTAAGTTTGTGAATTAAAAAAAACATTAAACCTATTTACTGCTACCTCTATGGTGCCGAATATATCATACAACTTTTTTTTAATTTGTTAAAAACTCAGACTCGGAACCTTCTTGGTGTTCTTTTTTCAATTTGCTTTGTACGCGGTTCTTTACGCGGCATTTTTTCACGTCATTGTTAAACCTTATATTAAAAACAAGAAACTTGAAAACAAGTGAAAAAACTAAAATGAGTGATTCTAGCGACGAGGAAGTTTGCTTGACGCCAACAGAATTGACTGAAACTGTTAATAATGCGCAAATGAGCTTTCTCCCTCAACAATCACGCGAGAAGTATTTAAAACAGTACGATATGTTCAACACGTGGCGACTAGCAAAAGGAGCCAAAACTTTCTCAGAAAACGTTTTGCTGGCATATTTTATAGAATTATCCGAGAACAAGAAAGCAAGCACTCTATGGAGTACGTATTCGATGCTAAAAGCAACAATAAAGATGAAAAAAGACAAACATATCGATACCTATCCTAAATTAGTGGCATTTTTAAAAAGAGCCTCATCTGGTCATCAACCAAAAAAATCGAAGGTTTTCACAGTATCTGATATTGAAAAGTTTCTTAACGAAGCACCCGATTCCGTATATGTGGCGGCAAAAGTAAGTCAGTTGCACATTCAGTATCTACTTAAGTATATTAATCTCAATTAAATAGTATACTTAGTAGATGTTGATAGGCATAATTATGCGTTCATATCAATTTTATTCATTTATCTACTACAATACTCTTTACGTTACAGGTTGTTCTTATTATTGGAATAAACGGAGCATGTCGAACTAATGAACTAACACAACTTAATGTCAAAAACATTGAGAAACATTCAGATGACTTACTATTAATTAATTTACCTAATACAAAGACAAAAAGAGACCGCAACTTCGTCATTCGCAAGGAATACGTAACGATTGTTGAGAAATATCAAGCCTTACGCCCGCCTAACACTCCAATCAATCGATTTTTTCTACAGTATCGCAATGGAAAGTGTGTTAGACAGCCTATGGGTACTAATAAAATTGGCAGTATCCCACGAGAAATAGCAACATTTCTTGAACTTCCAGAACCCCTGTTGTACACGGGTCATTGTTTCCGACGAACTTCAGCCACACTTTTGGCTGATTCCGGAGCTGATCTCCTGTCCCTTAAGCGCCACGGAGGCTGGAAGTCCAATGCAGTTGTAGAGGGATACATAGAGGATTCCATCCAAAATAAGTCTAAAATATGTGAAGGCATCGTAGGAGCCATTACACTGAAAGAGCCTCAATCGGATCCTTGGACTGGCCCTTCTACATCAAAAATAAGCCGTTATGAAACACCTAACCATCTCCCTCTCTCTCCAACATTCACGCCAAGGGAATCCGATGAATCGGTACAACTATTAAGTATGACAGATAGTTTACCGAAAAACAGTACACAAGTGACTAACACCAATATTACAGTACCAAACAAAAATATTACACTCAATTTAAATAACTGTAGCAACGTTACTTTAAAATTTTCTTAATTATACCTTAGTATTATTTTGTTATAATTTAAAGATTATTCTGTAATACTTACCTGTCATAATGTAGTAATTAATACCTAAACTGAAATAAAAGTGTACCTATCTTGTGATTGTAAACGTTTTTTTTTTGCATTTAGTCATTTCCTCGCTGAGGTGGAATGAAAAGTTACGTGTTGCACTCGAGTGCAAAGATTTTTCACCTCGTGCTCTTTTGATTCCCTCGCTAACGCTCAGGATTCTAATTTTGAATCACTCGCTGCGCTCGTGATTCAATTTTAGAATCCTTCGCTTGCTCGGTCATCAAAATTGAACACGCGGTTAAAAAGCAACTTTGCACTCTTGTATAACAAATAACTATTTCGTTCTTGTAGGCTCATTGTCATTTGACACACAAAAATTAAAAAAAAAAAACTTTTTCCCCTAGAGGAAGAATTGCTATTTTTACCTCGCTCTGGTACGCCACAATGACGGTATTTTTGAGCAAGAGGAGTGAAAACAATATTTATTCAGAAGTCAATGTCACTTTCTTTTGTATTTTAATAAATATCTTATTATTATTTTATAGTTTTATTACCGCTATTAAATCTTAATAATATTTTCTACCGGATCGTTACGAATAATCCTAGCATCATTGCAATAACCTTGATAAAAACAACAAGTTTTTATTGAATTTGAAAACCACGCCGTCCGGTTCGGATACAGGGCCACGCGGCTCACTTCCATACGCGTTTTGTTTGATAACTACAATCTGTGGCTTGTAGGACGCATTTACGTTGGACCTCTCACGCGGCTCACGGGTGACCCCCATGGCTCGAATGGTTCAGTAAGATAAGGCTCACTGGTGGGCCCCGTGGCCTGAATAGAAATAGGTACTCGATATTTCATATGGCATTCAACGTGTTAAGCTGTTGAAGATCTTTAACGAAATTCCTGTAAATATTGTATATATGCATTGTTGTAATATTTAGCGTGTTTCTTTTTATTCCCTTATGTAATTTAATTAAAATTTTCTTTTATACTATGTAATTTCAGATACAATTTATTGTTCATGAATAAATGACTCATGCAAGGGGCGAGCCTATTCCCATTAAGTCCGCCTTTGTACAGTATTTTTTTTTACTTGTGCATAAAGTTTTAATAAATAAATAAAAATAATCTAATTAGGAACTATGAGAGAAAGCATATTGGTAGTGGTACATTATTAATTTATTACCTAAAAGTATCATCAAGACAAAATTTCTAGAAATATTCAATGAATGAATGTATTTCTTTTTTATTACACAAACCAGTAACAATAGTGTCCATGACGTTCGCCATTCCACAAACTTTTTTTTTGTGTCCAAGGTGGAAAATCCTCATGGACGTCCGCCGCCCTGGGGCGGGCGGTGGGGTCTGTCAAACTCTTACTGACTAAAAACCACCTCGGTGTTCCATCTCACACCTACGCCGGGGGTCGCGGGAACGTACGATCCTTCCAACTTAACGAATTTCGTTAGATCAACTGGGATATCATTTAAAGAGAAGACCTTTACCTACAAGAAGTCTTACTTAACTGTAGTCATAAATAACTAAAGTTTGTGGTTCATTTGCGCTCAGTTTACTAACTAAACGAACGGTTAACCCAAGCCAAGCGGGGTCTGTCAGACTCTTACTGACTAAAAACCACCCCGGTGTTCCATCTCACACCTACTCCGGGTGTCGCGGGAAAGTACAATCCTTCCAACTTAACCTGGAATTTCGTTAGATCAACTGGGATATCATTTAAAGAGAAGACCTTTACCTACAAGAAGTCTTACTTAACTGTAGTCATAAATAACTAAAGTTTGTGGTTCATTTGCGCTCAGTTTACTAACTAAACGAACGGTTAACCCAAGCCGACGCTAACCAGCGGCACATTAATGGCTAGTCAGTATCCAGACGCTGATTTATGACTTAACTATGAAGACCTTTACTTATAGATAATGTTAGATGTTATCAAAAGAAAATAATACTTTAATGAAGTCAAAAAAAGGAAGGCCTCGTTTCTTTTCTTCAGTTGTATGATTATTTCAAATTAATGTTAACTAATATATCTGGCATTTCGTAACGTATACAGCTTCTGTTTTATTTTGAACGTAGATTTTCGAAACTACATAATGGATGCGGTTTTCACCGTCATTTAGGGCATTTATTCAACACTAAGATTTAACTAAGATGAAGTACAGAAATATCGACGTATTGACATAAACCCATTGCACTTGTGCGAAGCAATGGCAGGTCACTAGTTATAATAATATTCTGAAAAGTTCAACTTGTAAATAGGCTGCAGCAGCCACAGGCTCTATCGGACAAGCTTGATATATTTACTCCCTGGCACCCCAGACGTAAACTAAAAGCGACGTCGGTATATCGAGTTATAAATCGATAACCAACTCTCGATTAAGCTTACAAGAGAAACCCATCATATAGACACTAGCTTTAATTACTGGGGTGCCAGAATTAATCACTTTCAAAACGATGCATGGTAGCAGTTCTTTTTGTAAACGATGTTTGTTTAGGCTAGAGGGTGTTCAATCCCGGAGGACACGGTGGATCATACGGTGGAGGTCTGCCCGGCTTGGGCGGAGCACCGCTGTCCTCGTGGAGGCGATTGGCAGTGGCGATCTCTCGCGTCCGGCCCTGGTCCAGGCCATGGTACGGAGCGAGAGGGCTTGGGAAGCCGTCACCTCCTTCTGCGAAGCAGTAATGTTCACGAAGGAGGAGGCGGAACGCGTGAAGGAGAGGCAATATTCGCGCCCTCACGCCCCTAGCCGCCGCAGGAGATGCCCTGGGCGTTGGGAATCACAGGCCGATTTCCGGCCACCGTAGGCTTGGGCTTGCGAACGGCGAACAATGGGTAGCTCGCCATTCGATAAGGACCAGGCCCGGGTCGACGGCGCGTTGTGTTCCACGCGCGCCTCAAAGAGATGTCAGCACCAATGACGGGGTCTGCTAGGACCGATGCCTGCTAGGGTTGCGGAAAAGTCCAAGAGGGATACCGTGGCCCCTGGCACAGGCAACTGAAGGAACACGGGTGGGTTTTAGTCAGTGAGAGTCTGACACGCCCTCTCGCTTCGCCCAGAGAGCGAGAGACGATACTTGATGACATCCCCTAAAAAAAAAATTTGGTATCCTATCGCCAACAATCGGGCAAAAAGCCAGACTGAAAAACCGAATGCCCTGAAATGGAAAAACTATGCCCGACACATGATTCTAACCCAAGACATCATGTTCAGCAGAAGCGTTTGTAACCACTAAACCAACGAGGCAGTAAAATACATCTAGAAAAAAAAACACATGAATAAAAAAAAACTAAATTATGTTTTTAAATTAACCACGGTACGCAATATAACTGCGATTTCAGAAACCAGAAATGATTCTTTTCCTTTGATCCCTCTTTAAACGTGTACCAACATTAAAACCGGTTGGTAAGTACACAAACACAAACAAACTTGTATTATTTATTTAAAACATTTTTTTTAATTGCTAAGGGTGGATGCCTTTAATATTGCTCGTGTTTGTTTTTCGTTTACACGCTGAAGAGCCATTTAGAGTAGAAAGAGTTTCAGAAAAGATGTTTTTTTTTTTACCGACTTCAAAAAATGGAGGAGTTTATGCACTCAACGAGTTTCTTTCTTATTTATTGCTGGTGTAAATACAGCATGCATATTTCGGTTTACTAGAATTATTCAAATATGCGTTTAACGCACATCGGGACAGTTGAGCAGATATCCACTCAACGCTCGCGCTGATTATAATTATGCCCATAAGTGGCCTGCATACGTAAAGATTTTGCCGTGAGTACTTTCT
Organism: Brachylomia viminalis; assembly: GCA_937001585.2. Lineage (NCBI taxonomy): Eukaryota > Metazoa > Arthropoda > Insecta > Lepidoptera > Noctuidae > Brachylomia > Brachylomia viminalis. The sequence goes on along the minus strand of OW443294.2, from coordinate 22,950,425 downwards.
ATCTGTATACTTTATTGCTTTCCAAAGTGTGTGTCGTGATTTATAAGGTTTGTTTGCTCATCCTCCTGACAGTTAGGTATGTGAGATAGAAGAATTAATCAATATAATAAATTATTGATGAGAGCGAATGTTCAGATTATTTTTTTCAGATTATATTTATTTTTTGCGTCATGTTTACCGCAAATAAACGCATTTTCTTTCTTTCTAGATAGGCAGCTGAAAGAATATGGCGACACAAAATAATATAGCCTAAAATTATGGTTGTACTTTGATTTACTGTTGATTGCGCCTTAGGTATGTGAGCGGTGGGACGGAGGGGCGGCGTTGTACTGAGTAATGACAGCAAGCGCCCCCTCCCCCACAAGGCGCGGCCAACTAGTTCCGCGCGGAATATAGTACACCCATATTTTGTGTGTCATGTTTAAGTCCCAAGTAAAAGAGGCTGGGCGTATTGCCTCTAATCTAGATTCCGGGCTGCTCAACAAAGCATTTAGTTCAATTAAACCATTTACAGGCACTTTTGAATCGTCGAAGAGTCGGTCAGTTAGTCCTAAGGTTGAAGCTAGTTGCCCATTCCAAAATGTAGATCTTAATGCAGAAGAACGGGCAAGAAACTCCAAGGACATCCTTTTAAATCAAGAAATTACAAAATCCTGGGTACATTATTCTTGTCGCTTCTATATGGTGAGAACAATGTAAACAAAAATATCACAATTGTAACTTAATCCTTTGTTTCCCCGTTAAATATTATCATATGTTTTTAAAGCTATAACATCGTGTGATCGCTTTTGCCGGTCAATGAATTTCATACCGAATTGATTTTAGCTTCACAAACCAAGCGAGTATATTTTGTTCAATGGCATTCTGGTATTCCTTAATACGATCATATTATAAATTCAGTGAATATTATTCATACATTGAGACCATTTTCCATGTGCGTCTTGCTCAGACTAAGGAAAAGAAGAATAGACATGACATACCTACGAAAAAAACGTGCATACCTAAAATGTGAGTCTGGCACAAAGATGGCGGCTTGCGGTAGAGCTGCGCGCATTATAATATCAAAATTTTCTTCAAAAGATTGAAAGAAACAAGTTGCTATGACAACTGATGTACTTGTTGGCTATGACAAAACATGGCGACCGGCCGCCGCAGTGAGATATGCTGTTCGTTATGCCGAGTCCTTTCTTTTCCTTAGTCTGAAGTGTCTTGTTTCGGGTTTCGTTTGTTTTACGTTGCATCTACCATTGGCATCTACGTATAATTTTTGTTTGTGATTTCGAATGTATAAGTATGACGTGCGTTGCAGCCAGTATCTTTTCTTAACATAATTTATAAAGTAAAGACGTTATCATTCAAAGAACCTTCATTAGTATAGTATCTACTTACTTTACGTACGCCCCCTAGACCCGTGAATCCTGAAATAGATATCACTATATCAAAGGGAAAAGAGTTAATTTTCCAAATGGATCTAAGACAAGGGAGTTAACTAACTCCTTCAATTAAATGCAAAGCCTTGCCCTGCCTTAGGAGATAGGCTTAGACACATGAAGCCATTGATTTTAGTTCTCTAGTATCTTTACCGACCGCTTTGATCTGAATGCCTGTAACTACGGCATTCAGAAACCTGAACGTCACACAAGTCCGTCAAGATTCAGAATTGATATAATATCTCCCCGTTGTAGCAATGATGAGATACCATGTCAAATGGATTGGCCAAGGACGAAATTCTAGAAATAAAAGTAAAAACAAAATGGCTTCGTACGAATTTGAACAAAATAAATACCTACCCATCGATATTGAGGTAAAGTAACTTGACGCAACGTGAAATTCTTAGGCGTATTTAAAAAAATATATAGTATCACCTACGAGTATTACGAAAAACATGTTACGGTTACGTTAAACCATAATAGGTAGGTAGGTAATATTTTAGTGCCACAGATAGACAAATAAATCGTTAGATTGAATTTATTTATTTTATTGTTATCGTAGACCAAAATAATATCACAGCTCACCCTGCGAAATACTCGTACTCATAAACTACATAAGAGATAGTAAAAGCGAGCAACATTAATACCTAAAATAAAAATAAAGTCTCATAGTTTTATATAAAATATCAAGATTTCACTTTCAAAGTCTGTTCCGATTTGTAACAGAAACTATTTGGACAGCACATATATTCCGCTAGCAATCAGGGACAATCATATCGACGATCACTGGTAACTGCTGCACGAGACCACAGAATACACATGTTTTAAGGCAGTACAGAAGGTTAAAAGGCCCATCAGCAAGCCGATATATACGCATTCTGTTATTGCTAAGTAAATAATATGTAATATTGACCAGCCCAGAAATAATTGCTGGGAAACGAATTTAATTTTTGGCTAGAGGTAGATTGTAGGTACAGTCAGGGAAATGAATTGTTAAGCAAAGTGACACCCTCCGTCAATTTGCCATGTCATGTGTTATAGCCAATTCATACAACTGCGAAAGAATGACAGTTATGATTTGAATATAGGTACGGACAATGTTGATAGTCTAAATAATTTACCTTTCTTTACCTACACCAAGCCGAAATATCAGAAAGATATCGTTATTCGCGAAACTGGGATCTGTTGATGTAAAAAAACAAACGCTCTTACATTGTTACGTACTTATAACGTCATGTTACCAGTGCTTCGGCTCTGTCTTGCATAGGGTAGCAGCATAATGCTGAGCGATAGCCATTTTGCGTGGATGTGGCGCATGTTTTCCCCAACCTTTTCTTATTTTTGTGTTTACGTTCTTTTTTTCGTCATGTTTACCGCAAATAAACGCATTTTCTTTCTTTCCAAAAATCTGTCTGTTCCAAAAGTATCTGATGGAACTGTAAGCAAATTCTGTTCAGGTTAAATTCTTGCGCAAACACTCACTAAAGGGAATTAGTAAGACATTTTTGGTATTTAGAGGTTTCAACTTTTTCCAAAAATTATTGTTAGTATAACATACATAATTAAGTTGAAAAATCGTTGAAAAAAATAGAGATTAATAAAATTAACCTCTATTATTATATGAAAAACATCATAGGTGTTTTAAAATTAGAATTTCGAGTTTAAAGGTCTCTGCACACAGCGGGCGCGATCACGTCCAAAACACCTATATTTTGTATACATTTCTACTAAATGTACGTATAATCTTGTATTCCCGCTCGGCGCGGCGGCGGCGTGGCGCGACGGTTACCGTCGCGCCGAGCGGGACGGCTCTGTGTGGCGTCGTCCGTAATATCTAGTACATTACAACTGCTCAGTGTCGCGTCGCCGTCCCGTCCCGCCGCGCCGCGCCCGCTGTGTGCAGCGACCTTTAGTGTTCAAATAAATACTCAATTTGTAAGTGATACTAAAACCGGTATCCAAAGTCACGTTTTCTGATCATTTTTTTTTTAATTTATTTTCTTTTTGTTTATATAACGTAAATAACGTCTTTTTTGCTATGGGGGTAGGTAGAAACTACAGAACGCCACCTGTTACGATACTTACATACTCCTTTTGCTTCGTTTATATTTTTAACCGACTTCAAAAAAGGAGGAGTTCATATGGTCGTCTGTACCTATATACATATATTTTATGTATGTTCGTCGATATTTTCATCAATTGCGGACCGATTTAGAAAATCATTTTTTCGTTTGGTAAGGAAACCTCGCGCGGTGGTCTCATATGAACTTAAATAGGTTTGCTTTGGTAGTTTTAGAGTTACCATCAATAATACATATTTAATCCACTTTGTGTTTGTTGATGATGTTGTAAAACTTGCTATCACTGTTGTTTTCATAGCAAGTAGTGGTATACGAATTCGTGTGGTTAGGGACGACAGCTAAAAACAAAAAAATCTAGCTAGCTAACTAGCTAGAAATAAAACTTTTCTTTTCATCATAAGATGCTTTTGGAACAGAGCAGCGGGACAGACGGAAAGGGTCACCGTGGCCACTGTCGAGGCCATTTTAATGCATATAAACATCTTGTAAGAAGTAGATCTTCTATGACCCTTCTTTTCATACTGTTTGACATGGCGCAATCGTTGCGAGCGTGAACTTTGATTGGGGACAGTTCACTTCGCTTGTTTGACGCAAACGTTCGAGTGGCGGTTTTTGAAATTGCTCGAGGAATATGTCAGGATTTTTCTTGAAAGAGGTGACATTATCAGTTAAACATGGGAAATATTACGGATAAATAATTACATACATGCTTCTACATACCTATTAACATATTTATTTATTATTTATTAAAACTTTATGCACAAGTAAAAACTGTACAAAGGCGGACTTAATGCCTTGGGCATATTCTTATCACAAGAACTGAAAAAAATTCGTTGAAGAACTAGTTAACATTTCTGTTGCGCTACCTTAGTAACTTAACTGATGACATCATTTACCACATGGGTAGCTAGCACTACTCTTAAGGGTTGGCGCAGTAAAAGATTACCCTCAAGCTCAAATTATAAAAAGTTAATGCTTACCGCATAAAGGTTTGTGTGAAGGGTAAATGTCTAAATGACACCTTTTACTCTAACTAGAAAGAACCCTAACAACGAAAATGAAACGCCACAATGAACAAAAGAGCAAAAAACAAATAAACCTGTAACAATTCTCATGTTTACCGACCCGCAAAATTATTCTTATTTAGAAAACCAGCCCACATTGTTTAATCTCTTAACCTAATAGAAGGAAAGTTCATAAATTCAACAAACGACACTGTTATGGATCATTCAAAATTTACGCCGAATTATATAGTTATGGGATCACTATATGTGGTTTTTATGGGTTTTGGTGCGTCGCAAACATGGGGTGGACTTAGGAGTGTTTTGTAAGATAAAGAAGTTTTGATCTCGATGGTTACATAAATTTTAAGGCGTATCGAAGGCCAGGTTTTCATGGTATTTGAAGCTCGACTCACCCATTTCTGGTAATTTTGAAAATGGTCTTATGTTATCGCATGTTGCAACAGTTTTTATGGAACGCGTTTCTTTAACGCAGCCAGCGGTAGGAGTAACCTTGTAGAAATCGTCACGTAACGAAAATTGTAAAAATCTTCACGTGATTATTAAGCGTTATGCTCCATGCGAATTTTTATTATATATAATAGAAAGAGACAGAGAGAGGAAGAGATAGTTTTCATGGTTTTCGGGGGTGCTGAATCCAATAGTGAGATAAAAATAAATAACCAAGTTGCCAGCTGCGAAATTTTTAATATTTTTCATCATGTGTGTCGTTTTCATGGTTTTCGAGGGTGCTATAGCCGATAGTAAAGTCAATTACTCAGTTCCTGACGAGGGTCCTCCGAATAAAAAAAACGTGTGAGGTATTTAATTTTTCTGTGGAGAGCATATTTCTGTAGACAGACAGGTGTTTTTCTGCATGCAGCAGTCGTTAGTAATCAGTAATGTTAAATATTTGTATGTATTGCAGTCATTATTACACAATTTAGATTATAAGTAAAGCATTTCAACTGGCATGATGATCAAACTCAAGAATAGTGATCAATGCTGTGAAAAATCGCAAGTCTCAACAGATCAAAAATAATGTATTTTTTTTTTGTCTGCTGCTTTATTTAGCTTTTAAACCACAACTGATAATAGTTTCTCCGAAGGTCCATTGTCCACGACGCTACTTACAAGAACCTGTTACAATCTTAAATCACCAATGAGTAGTCAGAATGTCACTTAGTATTTCAATGACAGTCCGTACGACGCGACTTACTAACGCGTTATTAACTAGTTTGTGATTGGTCCCGTCGTGTACGGACCGCCATCGAAATACTAATGCTGTGACATTCTGGCTACCCATTGGTGATTTGAGTTTGTTAGGTACCTCTTAGTTTTGAGTAGTGTCGTGGGTGAGGGGCCTAATTCATATGCCCTCCATCTCGAAGGTACTTCATATTATCATCAATGCAAGTAGTGAGAACCGTCAGTGTAAGTTTCACCAAATTTACGACCACTCACAGAAGTGAATATTCATTGCATTTCCTCTTGCACTACTTCCGAAATATTAGTCGTAAAATGTAGGCATAAACACGCCATATCATAAGTAACTACCGTACTATGTGCACATAGAATGGCGGCATAAAAGTTACCGAACGGTTACTGAACCGTAATGGCGTAACACACTTTCAAGCAGTACCCGAAGGAATTTGAAAGAAATTCCTAAACCATTGCTTCATAGCTTTGAAAAATTCGTCTGCTCAACAACATGATGTGTAATTGTAAAACAAGTATAATGTGTAATTAGTGTTAGGTATAAGTGTGTGTGTATAAAAATTAACTTAAACTATGATACTAAATATTAATTTTAGTATCAATATATATATCAATTATACATGTAAATATTCGTATGCCGCGTCTAGCGGTGGATATGTCGAGAACCATTTATGTAACAACTTTGTAAATACCGTATCCTACGAATAAATGTCTTTGTCTTTGTCTTATGAATAACATTATGAATGTTGTTGAACTGTCAAAATGAAAGGTATTTAGTGTGTTGCGCGATTACCGCGCTGGTCGAGCACAATTCTTTGCTGTAAGAAAATAACTAGAAAAAAGTGGGTATAAGCTTACCTTAGAAAATAATAAGAATATTCAGAGATCGTTTAGGTCAGTAGTACTTTCATTGGACAGCGTGGCCGACTTCCAGTGTTGGATTCCAAAATATAAGAAGTGTTAGATTGTTAAATAATTACAAAAATGAGAAGATGTACTGAATCAGAAGATATATAAAGACATAATTATTATAATAAAATCGTAGCAAAGACAAAACTGTACAACTGTTTTTTTTTTTTGTATTTTTGGCATGGTCTGGGACCGATTCTTATACCGATTTTTTTTTAATTAAGGCTCTTTTTTTGAATGTATGTGCATCACGTAAAAACTACCGGATATACCTATTTTGTTCTAAAGACATCGTCGAAAATGGCCCCAGGACCAACAAACATCGGACGTACATAATAATTCTAATAGTAGATTGTTATACAAGGAGCTAAAATGACCCATCATATACGAGGTAGTTTTACTCCCGAGCTTTAGCGAGGGAGTAAATAGAAACCGAGTTTTAATGGGTTTTTAGCGCCGTGTGTTACACTCTACTTTTCACTACGATTGCGAGAAAATAAAACAATCCAATACAATATGAAATGTGTAGTTTATTTTATTAAAAATTAAATGTACAATTTGTACAATTCTGGATATTTAACGAGATGTTTTTTCCCGGTAACTTAATTTTAGTCCTCTGTGAAGATGAATGTTGAGTGGTTCTTTTCCTTTCTCTTCTATTTGCAAATTAGGGTCTCCATTCTCACTAGATGATGACATTTTCACTATTGTAAAATTAATTACGGTCACTACCAATTCAATTTGCAATTAGAGAAAAATTATAAAGATTTCGCGCCAATGTCTTTTTTTTGTTTTTTCTTCTGCAGCCGCAACGCAATGCATGCATTCTACCAAAGAGATCGCCGATTTTAGTTCCATTTTCAAAAATAAAATGAAGTTCTTTTTTTATGAAACAGTAATGAGTCGAGTCTATATTCATGATTATTCTACTTATGACTAAAGACTTTTTCGTTTTTGTAGGCTCATTGTCAATTGACACACGAAAATTAAAAAAAAAAACTTTTTCCCCTAGAGGAAGTATTGCTATTTTTTCTTCGCTCTGGTACGCCACAATGACGGTCTTTTTGAGCAAGAGGAGTGAAAATATATTTTATTATACTAATTGCGAATATCTGTATATAACGGACATTCTGCGTTCCATAATGAACAAAATTAAAAGAGCTGTATCGATTTACGACACCACATCAAAGAATCTGCCATCTTTGACAATTAGATTTAACGTGACAATTAGTGATGCCCAATCTTTCATTTCACACATCGAGAGCGAGATTACTTGAATTGACCACCTGCTCACGGATGTCATACGCATCCGTACCTAAGTACTTTCCTTTTTTTTTTTACGAAAAGCATAAAAGCGGATCAGAAATTCACGAATGGGCGCTGTGTGTCAGACCCTGTCGAAGGCCTTCAAGATATCAAGCGATACAGCAAGTGATTCGCCGTGTTTCTCGATGGCCTCGCCACAGTAGTGCGTGACATACACAAGAAGATCGCCAGTTGACCGTCCTCGGCGAAAGCCATATTAACGGTCACTGAGGAGATCATTGTCTTCGAGGTAGGTCAGCAACTTACTGTTCAGTACCCTTTCCATAACCTTACATAGGATGGAGGTAATGGCAATTGGACGGTAATGGGCAGAGTCTGCACGGTCGACCTTTTTGGGCGCTGGTTGCACATTTGCAAGCTTCCAGGATTTTGGCACCGTTCTTTTATCAAGAGAGAGGCGGAACAAGCGTGTCAACACAGGAGACAATTCAGGCGCACACTGCCTCAACACTCTCGCTGGAATGCCGTCAGACCCGCTGGCCTTGTTCACGTTTAGACTGCACAATACTCTTCGGACCTCTTTAATGTGAACTGCGATCTCCGGCATCGAGGAGTCACATTGAGGTACAGTAGGTGGTTGCTTGGAGCCAGCGTCCAGACGTGAATTGCTTGCAAACAGAGAAGCAAATAATTTTGCTTTCTCACTTGCAGAGTGAGCCAGCGACCCATCAGGTTTCATCATTGGGGGTAAAGTGGGACGACAGTAATTCGTTTCAACTGCTTTAGACAGGGACCAGAACTGTTTACTACCCAGAGGGTGTGATGCTAGTTTAGCCCCAATAAATGCTTTCTGCAAGTTGTCCGTCATTAAACTTTGTGTTGGTGGGCATAATAATTTAGAACACGCAAAGTAATTTTCCTTCGCTGTTGATTCTGGGGCGAACGTTATAAGGATGCAAAACAATGTCCTTTGCAAAAAAAGGCTATACACCTTTGATACGGCCTTTGCTATACATTATCACGCCATTTGTTATGAGGGATGAGCAATATTGCAATTTGTTCGTATTCTTCTATTTACCGCCAATTGTAAAAAGACGAGTCTAAGTATTGCAGATAGGTACAGATTTAACCTTTTAAATGATTATTATCACGCTATACCTTAATGTAGTCAAGTAGTCAATTATGACATATACAGGTTGGAGTTTTGAGATGAGGTAGTAAGGGCAATTCAAACTTAAATTACAAATAAATTACTTCCATTTACAGGAACTTTTGAATTGTCAAGTGGTCGGTCAGTCAGAAATATGACCCTTTTCAGAATCCCTATTAAATGCGCCAAAACTTGTAATACAAAGGTCACTTTTCGGTAGAGTATTTTTTTTCACAGTGGGTTCCGAAGTAAATAAATACATAGTTATGATTTGAGATTTTTTTTTCGTAAAACTTAATAATATCTTCAGCACACCCAATAAACAACCATAAATAGCATGTCTAACGCAAGGACTCATCAGTACCAATCTAGTGAAAATTATAAAAAAGATGCAGAATGTAGATTTTTTCAAATTTTAATATGAATTAGTAAAAAAAGTCAATATTCTCATAAAAACACAAAATAAATTTAGAACATTTTTTTGCAGCTGATGACCCCATCTAACCCCTAGTTGCGTTTGATCCACGACTTTTTGGCCACCCTGTATACTTATATGTGAGAACGACGTAAATAATACGTACGCGTTGAGTATCCAGAGTAAAGCAAATAGAAATTTAAACAAAACAATCCATAAATAAAATAATTAAAATAAGCCGTGGCAGCTAAGAGAGGACCAGTCCCAACTGAATGACGGCACCCGTTCACAAATATGACGCATGGATCGGCACCATTCAGCTCAACCATTTTGAAGAGAGCTAAATGATCCAACACACGCGCCACCGTCAGTGAGACATTTGAATGAGCATGACATCTATCAGCCGCCTGGGCACATTCAAGTCAATGAAAAACATTACCCGGTAAATGGTAGCTCGATAGTACATAGTACTCACACTTGTCCTATGCAATTATATAATTATACAAAGGAGATTGAGTTTATACAATGCAAAGGTTGTTTTACCTTAATTGTTGTCACTACAATAAAATGATCTCAGGAGCCTGCTCTTAACTTTTTGAAACATTTTGATCAGCATTCGCAACATTAAACCGTATTCACAGCAGTCACATGAAAATTACAGCCAGCAAGAAAATCGGCAATATTCACAAAAAATAAATGTTGATGCCAATCTATCCTGTTTCTCATAAGGATCAAAAAACTCTAGTGGACTAACTGAGGTTTGAGTGTACTAGAAAAAACAGAAATCGCAAAAAAGCTTTCCATACATTTCGTAACAAATGAGACTGAGATAAGAGAGATCATAATAAACCAGTGTATCGTCGCCTTAGAGTTAAAACATCGTTACAGATTTAACCTTTTAAATAGTTACCATCCTGCTGGACTTTTCAGGAACTATTCAGTCAATCATGACATATAAGAACGGCTATTTTAATCCCCTTTCAACAAAGCAAATACCATAGCGGTTCGACGACTGCTTTGCAAACCTATGTTCGATACCCAACAATTGATACTTTTTGTGCTTCCTTTTTTTACATATGGTTATACTATTTTATGGTGACAGTTCGTAAAATGTATACAGAAAAACATAAAGTATAGGCCTCTTCTGTCAGCTTTGGCTACAATAAAAATAAATATCTATGATTTGGTGACTGTTAGGTACTGAAAAATCCCGTGTGTTTACATCTACCGTTATATTATTAATTCGTGATAGCTGTTCGTCAGGAATAATCTGTAAGGAAGCATCCGTCAGTGTATCAGTATTGTCCCATTAGGTAGTGTTTACAGAAACGAAGGTTTAATTCACTATAAGTGAAAAACTTCGCAAGCAATGAGAAATTACTACTGAAGGTTGCAGGTATCGACCTCAGGACGAACTGCTTTGGGCACGCCACAATTGCGACGATAAGTCCCCTCTTTGAGGAGTGGCTAGAGAGGCGCCACGGCGTCCTCACCTTCCGCCTGACGCAGGTCCTCACCGGACACGGTTGTTTCGGGAGGTTCCTGTTCCAGATAAGGCGGGAGGAAACGCCCGGGTGTCACCATTGTGTGGATCGCCCGGAGGACACGGTGGAGCATACGGTGGAGGTCTGCCCGGCTTGGGCGGAGCACCGCCGTGTCCTCGTGGAGGCGATTGGCGGTGGCGATCTCTCGCGTCCGGCCTTGGTCCAGGCCATGGTACGGAGCGAGAGGGCTTGGGAAGCCGTCACCTCCTTCTGCGAAGCAGTAATGTTCGCGAAGGAGGAGGCGGAACGCGTGAGGGAGAGGCAAAGTTTGTGCCCTCACGCCCCTAGCCGCCGCAGGAGACGCCCTGGGCGTCGGGAATCGCAGGCCGATTCCCGGCCACCGTAGGCGCGGGCTTGCGAACGGCGAGCAATGGGCAGCTCGCCGTTCGATAAGGACCAGGCCCGGGTCGACGGCGCGTTGTGTTCCACGCGCGCCTCAAAGAGATGTCAGCACCAATGACGGGGTTTGCTAGGACCGACGCCTGCTAGGGTTGCGGAAAAGTCCAAGAGCGTTACCGTGGCCCCTGGCACAGGCAACTGAAGGAACACGGGTGGGTTTTAGTCAGTAAGAGTCTGACACGCCCTCCTGCTCTGCCCAGAGCGGGAGAAGTTATTTGATGATTTCCCACCCACAAAAAAAAAAAAAAAAAAGGACGAACTGCTTCTTACTCGGACAACTGTTTGTTGCTTGCTCCCGCGTCACCAGTCCTGACTCTTTTCATATTTTGGCTGCTGAGACCAAAACTACAAACGTAGTATACAGGAGTTTTATAAAAATGTGGCTGTTATTTTAGTATATTGTGGTGTCTTCGACTTCCACGCGAACGAAGTCGTGGGTAGCAGCTAGGTAAAGGATAAAGGCAAATTATACGAGTATATACAAAACGTCTCGGTCACAAAATGGCAGCCCAAAATGCCCCTTATTATTTATCGTGTTTGACTAGGCTCCCTCGCTCAGTAAGGTTTATTGGGCAGAACCAATAAATTTATTTGAACGAAACTTTATTTTTCCTAACTGATAAAGCTATGAACAGACAGTGTAGTATAATGTAGCATACTCTTGCATAAGACTTCATTAATTTTACATTTATTTAATTGGTAATTTAAAAGCACTTTCGTAGTATAAATCAATCAAAAGCTAGAAAAGGAAATCAGAATAATAAAATGGTTTCAGTCTTTCTAAGGATAAATGGACTAATCCGAGGTTCGTTCCCAGATATTCGTGTTTTTTTCCGTATTCCGACGGATTAAGTAAGTATAAGCTTTTAGTTCATAATTATGAGAGATAATTTTTTCGTATTGTAAACGAAGTTATGCATGTTTGATTAAAACATTTGCCATCTAAGAAAATTCGTATTTCAAGGTACAGCCAGTAATAAATTATGTAGTTTAAAACAGAATTTTCATCTTTCAAAAAATATGAAAGGTAGATTGTGAGCCGTACACTTTTCTTTGACACTTTGGAATAAAAACTCGAAGTTTCTTTCAAAGTTTGTTGTTCTTTTTTATTAATTAAGGAAATATGAAAATTATTTTTTTTAAATGATTTGTTACAGTATAAATAATGTTTTGATGTTTCTATTTCTTATTTTAGTTCATAATAAATATTTCATTAACACCCTCCGAAATGGTGGACAAAAGTAAATGCTTTTACAATCATGGTTTGACATATTTATGACAGTTTTACTCGTAAGTGTCAGCGATCCGTACTATTATTATTTACTTTTGGTAAAAAAAAAATCTACTGGGCTGCTTCAGATAATTTCTTGTTGGTATAGATCTGCAAAATAATAAAATTAACCAATTCATTTAATTGATGTGCGTAGCGCGATGCCCGCAGTGACGATAATTTAATTAATAAGGCCGGAAAACTCTAATCAATTTATTGATGGCAGTGAAATCAATAAAATACATTATCATCATAACTCGGTACGGGCTCATGGCAAAATGATACCTAACAGCCGCACGGGTCGACCGAAGATGGGTGACACATCCAATACATATCGAGACTAACCTCACATTTTTTTTTTTAAACCGGTGTCTCCTCGCACGTGCGCGCGGGGCCGCGGGAATCGAAATTCTTCCGCAGCCCCACACTAGTGCTGGCCCGGTCTGGCCGGGCCTCGTCTCCTGCACGGGGTAGTGAGGTGTTTAACTACCCCGTGCATCGCCTCAGAGGCGCGCGCCGACACCCGCGCGCGCCTTCGCCTCGGGTCCATCAAATAGGGGGCGAGGACTTCCCCAAGTCCCACGCCCCTGGACCCATTCATGGGGGCCGGAAAAGGGCGTTGTCCGCCCTTCTCCTGCGCCCGGTGCGCCTTCTGCGGCCGGGGAAGGGAGTCGAGATCTCCCTCTCCCATTCCGCAGTTTCCTTCTGCGACATCACGTCCTCGCAGAAGGACACCACCGCGTCCCACGACTCTGCGCTACCGACCATCCTCCGCACTACGGCCGGCAGCGACAGATCGCCTCTTACTTCATTTGTGAGGACACGGCGCTGCTCCTCCCAAGCTACACACTCGGTGAGCGTGTGTTGCGCCGTGTCCTCCCCGCAATGGACGCAATGGTGGCACCGAGCGTCCGGCTCCCTGCCTATTCGGCACAGGTACTTGCCGAAGCAGCCGTGCCCCGACAGCACCTGCGTCACCCTAAACGACAGGGAGCCGTGCCTTCTCCCGAGCCAGTCGTCGAGTACTGGCCGGATCGCCTCGACGGTAGCGAGGCCGGCGGTAGGGCGCAGAAGCCTTAGCTGCCATTCCGCCACCGAGACATGATGGAGTTCCTCTCGGCGCAGCGCGATCTGCCGCTGCACCGGCCTCGAGCCCCGTGCCCGCTCTTCCTCGCGCCATCTATATAATGACGCGAGTACTTTCGCCTCAAGGTCCCAGGGCGGAGATCCGGCCAGGACACAAGCCGCCTCGTAGGAAATCGTGCGGTACCCGCGGACGACTCTGACGGCCATCGCCCTCTGCGGTTTGCGCAGAATGGCGAGAGTGCCGGCCGTCATGTCCATCGCCCACACAGGGGCCCCATACAGGGCCATGGACCGCACGATTCCCACGTACAACCGCCTACAGGCGGCGCTCGGGCCCCCCAAGTTAGGAAGCAACGTTGAAAGCGCGCCCGTTGCACCCATCAGCTTGGGCGCCAGCCGCCGGAAGTGGGGCCCGAATCCCCGTCGGCTGTCGAGCACCAATCCCAGATACTTCATGGTGGACTCGACAGCTATCCGGACCCCGCTGACCACGATGTGTGATCCCGGCGCCGGCGCACGTCGGGGGCCATGAAACACCATGGCCTCCGACTTGTTTAGGGCCACCTCCAGGCCCAGGCGCCGGATGCGGTTCACCACCTGTGACACCGCAGCCGTGGCTATCAACGTCGCTTCCCTGTGCGAGCTCCCCCGGGCAGCGACAAGCGTGTCGTCCGCATAACACGTCAAGTCGGCGCCCGACGGGAGCTCGCCTCTCAGCACCCAGTCATAGCCGATGTTCCACAGGAGCGGTCCCAAGACCGATCCCTGTGGAACACCGCACGACATGAGGTGCCGACCGGCACCGTCACGTCCCCGATAGGTGACGCATCTATCCTCCAGATAGGCCCCTACTGTACGGCGGAGGTAGGGAGGCACGCGAAGGTATTTCAGAGCCTCCCGAATACAACTCCAGGGTAGGGTGTTGAATGCGTTGGAGATGTCTAAAGACACCGCCATCACCACCCCACCCTGGGACACCGTCTCCTCCGCCAGGGCCCTCACGCGCATGATGGCGTCTATGGTGGAGCGCCCCCCACGAAAACCGAATTGGTTGTCGTCCAGGTTCGGCCCCTCCCTGCACAAGTGGCTGACGAGGCGATCTGCGATAATGCGCTCAAAAAGTTTGCCCGCCTCGTCGAGCAGCACTATGGGCCGATACGCGGACGGCGAGTCCGCGGGGCGCCCCTCCTTCCTGAGCAGGACCAGCCTCCCCTCCTTCCACACACTGGGAAGCTGACCCTGCTCGAGACATGCCGTGAAGAGCCCCCTCAGCTGGGGCTCCAGCTCCTTCAGAGCCAGGACGAGAGCTCGACCAGGAACTCCGTCGGGTCCAGGCGCTGTGTTCTTAGCCCGGAGTCGCGACACGGCCGCTCTCGTCTCTGCTTGCGTCACCTCGGGGACATCGGTGCTCTCCTCTTCTGGAGAGTCTGTGGCTGAGGGCGAAGCCATCGCCGGGGGAACGTGTCCCGCTCGCTCAGGGAAGAGGGCCGATACTACCGCCTCTAGCAACTGGGGTTGCATGCTTTGCACCAGTGGAGGCGCCCAGGGACGCAACTTGCCCCGTACCCAACGGTAGGGGCGCCCCCACGGATCCCGATCTAGGGACCCCAGCAGCTCTTCCCTGGCACGCGACTTAGAGTCGCCGATGGCCAGCCACAGAGTCTCCTTGGACGCGCGGTACACCTCATACAGCGCGTCTTCCTCGACGGAATCCCGTCGACGTCGTCTCCGGTATCGCGTGTACTGGCGGCGAGCCGCAACGCACTCAACGCGCAGCCGCGCGATCTCGTCGGTCCACCAGTACACCTGGCGCCTTGCGGACTGTTGGCGGACACGGGGCATGGACGCGTCGCAGATCTGCGTCATCGCCCCGCGAAACCACAGCGCCACCGCTTCGACGTCGACTCCCAAATCCAGGACTGGACTAAGGCAGCTTCCTCGAGTAGTTCCTTGTCGATGCGCTTAAGCGCCCAACGCGGGCCGTCGTTAATCGGGGTTGTTGGATGGCGGCCGCTCGCGGTCTGGGCAGAGACGTCGAACCGGATATACCGATGGTCCGACAGCGTCTCCACCCCCACGGCGCGGCGACACGCCAGTCGCGGACTCGGCTGGCGACAGAGGGGCTAGCGAGCGAGACGTCCACTATCGACCCGCCCCGCTGCCGCACGCACGTGTATTCCGAACCCCGATTCAGGACGACCAGACCAGTCGTCACCACCCACTCTTCTAGCACTTTGCCCCGAGGGTCAGTGACCGGAGATCCCCACGCCGATGACTTGGCGTTGAGATCTCCGAGCACCAGAACGGGACGAGGGTGATAGCGGCCTACGACGGCGCCCAACTCGACAAGGAAACTCTCGAAGTCGGCGAGACTCTTGTTGGGGGAGAAATACGCCCCCACAATGAAGATGCCGCCCGAGACCGCAGCAACCCAGCCGCGGCCCCGAGACGGGTCGATCAGAGTCTCGCCAATAATGGCCACCAAACCGTCAGCGCACCCCAGCCAGTTGTCACGGGCGGGGATGAAGTACGGTTCGGCGACCACAGCCACGTGGATCGACCACTCTGCCATGCTCTGGAGTAAAAGATCCTGAGCTCTGGCACAGTGGTTGATGTTGCCCTGGAGGAAATGGAATTGTGCCATTATTGACATTCCATTCCCTCGGCAACGGTCCTGGGCCGGGAGTCGACCGCGGAGCTACTAGCCTGCGTGGGCGGCGAGGTTTCCCCGGCAGGTTTAGAGCTCCTCTTCTTCTTCTTCTTGGCCTTGCTGGCAGGCGCGCCACAGGCCCCTCCGCCCACTTTGTGTCCCGCTGGCTTCCCTGCAGCCGAACATAAGCTGCAGTTGAGCGCCGCGGAACACTGGGCCGCCTTGTGGCCGGGCTGACCGCAGCGATAACAGAGGTCACTACGGTCAACCTCAGCGGTGCACTTTGCCCGGACGTGCCCCTTCTCCAGGCACCGGAAGCACCGCAAAGCCCGGGGCTGCAGGAGTTTCACCCTCGCTGCAACCCAGCCAACCAGCAATCTGCCGCTTAAAGCGATCCTGTTCGCCGACGGCACAGGGCACCGAACCCAGACCACGCCGAGTCCGGTGGCGTCGGTGCGTATATCGCCGGCCCGCACCTTGTCCGGCGGACACTCTCCGCTTCGGGCAACGGCCGTCACCACCTCTTCAGAGGTCACGGAATCGTCCAGACCAGCAATCCGCACCTCTGCGGTTTTCATTGGCCTGGAGACCCGGACGTCCTCAGGGCTGAGGATCTCCCTCATCTTGGCGGTCAGAGCGTCCGCCCTTTCGGCACTGCCGCTCGCAGCACCAGCCACCTCGAACAGCCGCGCACCCGTGGCAGCCTGCCTGAGGGTGACGGACTGAAGACCAAGATCTGATAATTTGATCTTGGCCTTGGCCTCGGCAATGACCGACTGGTACGTTACGCCGCGCTCCGCTGCTCCGGGCTGTAGCGTGAGCGTCACAGCTTCAGAACGCGGAGCACGTATCGCCGGTCCTTTGCGACCGCCTTTGGCAGTCCGCCGCACAGGCTGCGCAACCGCCTTTGCGGTTCGGCCGGGGGCGCGCGCTGTTGCTGAGGCCGCCTTGGCAGCTTTGCGGGCCTTCTTGCGGCCCACGACTGTCGCCCAGGTCTCACCCTTAGACCCGACAGTCGTGGGCTGATCGCTTGATGGGGCTCCCTCCACGGGCTTTTTTACACCCTCCGCGGGCTTCCCCTTCCGAGGCGCAGGTCTCGGCGGCTCCTCAGCCCTCCGCCGTGTATCGGCCGCTAGGGGCGGACGGAGGATTTCCGCAGGGAGGCGCCGAGAAATCGCCTCCATACGAGCATTGACCATGCTCCCGCACTGAAGCATGCAGAGCCGGACAATGCGCTCGACCTCGTCGTCGGTGTGAGCGCTTGCCGGTCTCGGTGCGGGAGCCGGGGCCACTACCGATGCGGCATCAGTTGACGTACGTCGCTGTTGCTGCTCGCTCAGCGCAGCGACTTGTCGCCGGAGGTCCTCCAAACCATTTCGGAGACGGCTGTTTTCCTCCTGCAACTTCGCGACCTCGTCTGAGGTCGTCCTGTTGAGGAGGATGCCCACCGCCTCCTTAATGTCCGCGGCAGCTTCCTTCAGACCACGGGTGAACGTGCCCTTCAGGCTGCCGGATTTGGTGGCAACCTTCAGGACTAGGTCCACCCCGTCCAAGGCAAGCTGACTTAGGGCCACCGCAGATGGTTCCCCCCCTTCCGTCGCTAGAGCAGCGCGTCGCTCGCGTGCGCGTCGGGCCATTTCCGACACTTCGTCGGCCGCGACGGCTTTGCGCTGCTCTCTTCTGGTGGCGTTGAGCTCCGCCTTTGAGCTTCCTAGCGAGACACAACTCTCGCCACCAGGGTCCTCGGTAGTGACCCCCAAGTCACTCTCTGCTTCGCTGGCCGCCGGAGTATTGGGGCGCACGAACCTACCCTGTGCGTCCCTCCGCGGCCGTGAAGCACTCACCCCCCTCGAAGCCTGCCGACCTCTCCTCGCGGTCGACAACTTCGGGGCCAGCAGGCCTTCCTCATCTGAGGACAGATCCACCGACCCACCTCCCACCAGAGCAGGGTCGCGTGGACGTTTCCTAACGGAAGACGGTCCACACGGCCCTCCGTCAATATTTTTTAAATGACTGTTTCCAGTAATATTATCAGCAACAGGGGCCTGGTCGTAGGCGACCAGGCCATTTGCGCAGGCCATATGCGCGTCCGTCGGTAACCAATTTATCACTCGCAGGCCCGGGTACCTGCGAGCGCCGGGCGTCAGCCGGGTCGCACGACAAATCACTCATAATTTTCAACATTTCCATATTATACATGGGTGGTACGCACATCGCTTCCCCAAGGCGATGCGGCCGCTCTTTTTGGGAGGGTATTTGATCCTCCCGAGGCCCGCGGGTGCCTCCGGTGCAGGATATACCGCCCGCTGCTCGGTATCTACAAACTAATGCTACTCACCTAATATATATATATATTTTTTTTTTTTCCTTTTTTAATTTTTTTTTTTTTCTTTTTTTCCCTAAACTAACCTATAACTACCTTAACCTACCCGGCACCGTGGCTCAAGCACCTCGCCGCGGATGCCCCTAGACTGCAGGTTGAGGAGCAACCCACGGTCTTCCCCACCTCAGGCACCGCGACGTACACGCCGCGGAGACCCCTAGACTGCGGACTATAAAACGGCCCGCGGTCTACCCCACCTTGCTCCCTAGTCCTGCTCTCTGCAGCTGCAGAGCGCAGATAGAGAGCCCTCGGGAGCGACTCCTCCGCTCCGGCAGAAATTCGCCACGGACAACAATCTCCTCTTTCCCACCCCTCACGAGGAGACTGTTGCCCGCACCCAGGGTGCACCGGCCCAGCGCCTGCTCGTCCTCAAGAAAACAAAAGGACCAGCAGTCACTGAGCACTCGGGGAGGTTTTCTGCCAGGCACCCCAAGACTAACCTCACATAACTTAACTTATCATAGTCTACAACTACCTTCGAAGTTCCGCTATAAATCCTAAGTAACATCGTAAGTCAATTTCACCGGGAGGCGTCCCAAGCTACGTTTGCCATCTCTAATTGTACCATTTGTACCCCAACCCTTGCTCCATCGCTACAAAGTTAACAATACCGGGGTCGTTTCGACCCCGCCGTAAATCGTTTGCCGTAAAACGCTAAAGGATTGATGATTGTGTCGCCAATCCTTGCATTTTATTGCTATTTACACTATAAACTAGGAATAAAAGTTAGTAACGCCTGAAATTGCCTCTAAGACTAGCGTACTGTTATCAACAAGTGGTATACAATATAACTTGTAAAGGGAACCAAAATAAATAAATTAACCTACATGTTTGTTGTAAGGCTTTTGTTAGAAGAGATAAGGTGAATTCAAGCTTTATTTCACGAAGATTTATCGACTATTTTATGGATTTTGTGGCACTCGTTAGGTGGGGAAAGCTTCTAATTATTCAAGATTAGGTAGTAGTATACTTCATATTATGCGACCAATTGACAATGTCCACTTGCATTCAGTCAAATTCACTAAAAGGGGATACTATTTGATTCGGTCGAGTTATAATTAGGTACCCACATATCGATTTCAATTTACTTGGAAACTCGCAGTAAACATAAAATTAGATAATCATGACACGACGCTGTTGAACGAAGTAGCATTTTGCAATCTCATGATTCTACCAGCAAGAAATCTATAGTATCATCATTAGTACCAATGTTCCTAATTATAGGCAACTACAGAACTATTCCTGATCACAACACCGTCTACGGTCAAGCGTGACCGACCAATCAGCATTAATTACAGGTTAGCTAATCAACCGCTTGGTTAACGGTTGTGGCTTAGCAAATGGTTGTGTCGGTGACCGGTATAAATTATCATTAAGAATCATGATCAGATGGGTTTTAGATTGACTCGGTAACCTATTAGAGAGAATAGCAGGCGTTTCTCTTGATTCTGAGATTTAGGTCCCTAAGTGATTTCTAATAAAACGGTGCAGTTACATATACAAACTCCTTTGTTGACAGCGGTGAAAATGACGGTTTTCCATGACAACCGTAATTTTTCAGCGGTTATTGTAACGGCACCGCTTTTAACAAGGCGGTAGCACAGAATATTTTGGGGTTCCGAAAGTGCGGTGTCTTGTGCTGCGTATATCGCAATCCTGCTCAAGGCAGGAAGCACTTAACATTCTACAGCCTATCCTGTCTAACGTAGAATTTTGCTCACTGTTGAAGGCATTTGGAGTTATTTTTGTGCATTTTTTCACAGAAGGCCCCAGCCACCCCGTGCGACAAAAATAAATATGCAAAAAAAAAGTCTTCTTAAAATATGGCCTCTCTACATAACTCAATTTACACCGTCCTCGTTTTGAGCCTCCGAGTATGAATTTATTGATTACATTAGAGTTCCTTCACTTTATGATGGACTCATAAATATTTATGGAGAAACTGACATTCTTTAAGAGGCTTACTTCTCGATCTACATCATATTTAAGGTAAAAATTCATTGAATTATGCAAATGTAAAGTATGAAAGGTATCGAAGCGGTACATTGGCTAATCTTGAGACAAAAACTAAGTAGTTCAACTCTGTTGAACATTATATAATATCACGCCTGTAACCTTCGAAGGGTTAGCCGCTAAATGCCCGCGGGAAACTCTCGTTCCCAACGCGCCACGGGTTCTGCGTAGCTAAAGAATGTGCAAGAATCATGGCTTTTCTGGAATTAGGCATCAGTATGCGTCTTACTGCAAGAATGGCGTGTCTAACATTAAGAAGGGTCCGGCAGGTGAAGCGAAGGTACGTAACGTAACGCGTTGTAACAGTAGACCCATATGCACTAGTCCCGAGAAGACCGCTATATTGTTTCCACTGTGTTGAGAAATCGCCACCTCAATGCAGCTGTAGTCCAGCAGAAGAATACGTGTTGAAACAAACCTAAAGCCCCAAAAGCCAGCGAGTGGCCCCAAACTCAAGAGAGGGAATCGATAAACAAGACTGCGCTACGCCCGTGAACACATACAGTGGAGTGAAGAAGAATGGGCAAGAATTTTGTTCACTACTCGATTCTCACTATTCACTTCCGATGGAAGGCGAAGAGTGTACACGTGACCTGGTGAGCGATACATTTAGGCCTGCTTAACACAAAGAGTCCAATACAGTCGAGGCTCTGTACACGTATGGGCTTGCATCTCTTCAGAAGTTCGCACAGAGCTGGTGCCCATAGAAACTGGCACTCTGA
This sequence comes from Brachylomia viminalis, assembly GCA_937001585.2. Classification (NCBI taxonomy): domain Eukaryota; kingdom Metazoa; phylum Arthropoda; class Insecta; order Lepidoptera; family Noctuidae; genus Brachylomia; species Brachylomia viminalis. Next base: position 22,928,888 of record OW443294.2, on the reverse strand, counting down.
CTGGAAAAAGATATGTTCAAGAAATCCTTAATGAGTATGCACGGCCATATTGAGTAAATATGGGTGATGGATCGATACAGATGCAGGATAACGTCCGGCCACACACCGCTCGTGTCGTGAAAGAGTACATTTAGGAGGTTGGTCTCCATTGACGGCTCGGCCATCAAGAAGTCCGGATCTCAACCCACTCGGAAACTGTAATTAGAGCCTGAAGAGGCAATACCAGTTATTAAAATGTAAATAAGGCGTAAAACATACTTATAAATGTTGTTTGAGTTTTTGTCAGTAAGTTAAAAATGCCTCTTTTTTTTTTTAAGTTAAAAACGTTACTAATTAATAAAAAACTATAATTTCAAAGAATGTTGATGAAATTTGCTATAAAACGTTTTTTATTACAAAACTCTGACAAAAATTCTGAAAAAATTGCATTTTTATAAGTAGTACTAAGTTTTGAAGGCCGGTATAGTTCAGGCAAATAAGCAACTATGCTCTATTTTAATTGTAAAGGTATTTATTGTAAACGTGTCTCGGCGTGCGTGAATGACCAGTATGAACGTAAATGAGGCAAAAGTAGTATGTAAGGATCGTAGTAGGCGGTGTTCTGTAGTTTCTGCCTACCCCCATAGGAAGAAGGCGTGAGTTTATATATGTGTACGTATAAGTCCCTTTTATTTCCTTTTTTGTATACATTGTATAATATTGTATATATTTTTATATTGATGGTGCCTATTGCCAACAACCAGGCAGACATCCAGACTCTGGACTGAGAATTTATTGATGGAACAACCCAAAAACACATTCCCGAGCTGGGGACTGAACCCAAGACCTCATGCTTAACAGTAGTGTTTGTGACCACGAGACCAACGTCTAGTCCCTGTACGAAGTCTTAGTCAATAGCTTGCGCAATAACACATACACCTAAGGACGATTTTAAATATTTGTAACCTCTTACTTCAAGTTTATGAATTTGTGTTTCTGGAGTTTAAGATCTCGTCAAATAAAAATAAAACAATATTCTCTTCTAGTTTCGGCGAGTTAAAATCGTATTTTAGAAATAGTAACTCCGGCTTTCGAACATTGGAACACTCCGATTACTACTTATTTAACTTATTTATCCATTCACATTATTTATTCATTTCACACTAGACGAAAAATTACAATGGGGACCTCATATTATAACATCTCTTGCGGGGCGGCTAAGCTTGGCCGCTTATGCTGTTAGAAAGATAAGACAGTTAAACCGCGCGTTTGGTCTATTTTAGCTACTTCCACAGCAATAAGTCGGGCTGCTGACATTGAATCCATCTTTATTTTGCAAAAGAGAGCTGTCAGAGCCATTTATAATCTACGTCACCGCGAATCTCTCAGAGAACTATTTAAAAAGATTAATAATTTGACGGTACCTTGCCAATTAATTTATGAAAATATTATGTATGTAAGAACAAATCTGCATCTTTTTAATAAAATAAGTGATAGACATCATTTTAATACCAGAAATAAAGATAAAATAGATCAACCATTTTTTAAATTAGCTAAAGTACATACTTACATCTTTTATGGGGTACTATGTTAAATGTTACAACAAAATACCTTGTCATAATTATGTTGCAATTAAATGAAAGAAAATTTAAAAGTCATATAAAAAGCTCACTTTGTAAACAAGCATATTACAAATTAGAGGATTATATCCAAGATAAGAACGCTTGGAAACATGCTGGTCCAGCTTCATATGACAATCTAGATAAGATAGGATAATCTAAAATCAAACTTGTTGCTACTTTAATTGTATAGTTTATTATTTTTATGACATTGATTTACATTCTGTGATTACTTTAACTCACACACTGAAATATTATTTGTTTAAATAATTTGGAAAATCGTATACTTTTACAATGTTTGTAAATATGTGAGCACCATGTATCTATTATTGTATAATTAACTTATTTGTCATTGCTACATTTTTTTATTCTTTTTACCTATTGTGGTAGGGTAATTTTATTATAGGTACATCGTCTTATATAATTAATGTATACAAAATATTTTAACACATTTTAAAAGAGTAACGGTGGAGTTTCTTGCCCATTCTTCTCCATACGAAACTACCTTTTGGAAGGGGCGACTAGAATCAATTCTATTTTAATGTAAATGTTGACGTTCAAAAGTGCCTTTTAAAGTAGACCTTCTGCAAATAAATCTTACTGCTCAAGACGAACTAAAAATTTTGAGCGACGAGGCTTCTTTAAGGACTTAATTTTATTTGAAGGAAACTTTTTATAACTTTAGTCGTTATCAATTTATCTTTGATGGGTTATGAGAAAATTCGCTATAGTTCAAAGGTCGTCTAGACGAAAGCATTATTAGGTACTCATTTCTGTTTCTGCATGACTAATATAAGTGTCAGCATTGTCAGAACTGACCCGGTTTAGTTTTATTATTTAAACTAGCTGCGCCCCCTTAAAGTCTCGATCTCGTGGGAATATAGACATAAAAAGTATCCTATGTTTTAATCCAGCTTATGGACTACCTATTTGCCAAAGCATTTGTGAAAGCGTTAGAAACAGACTTAAACTTACTTTCATATTTATAATATTAGTTAGGATTAGTTAGGTTTTTACGACTTGGCACAACATCGAGATATCTTTATTATACAAGGTGATTGGAAGATGGGTGCAAAGCTTTAAGGCGAAGAAGGCTTTCGTATGGATCAGCACCATTCAGCTCAACCATTTTGAAGGGAACTCAATGATCCAATACACACGCCACCACCAGCGACACATTTGAGTGAGCATGACATACTCTCAGCCGCCAGGGTACATTCAAGTCAATGAAAGACGAACCCAGTAAGCTTTATAGTGGGTACATAGTGCTCACACATGTGCTATGCAATTATACAATACTAAGAGATTGAATTTATACAATGCAAAGATAGGTTGTACAATCTTCATCAGCTCCAACATTATTTTCGAATGCTAATTAATTAGTTTACGCGCCCTTGTGGAGCAGGACCAGCCCTGAGCCAAGCATTTTTGTCAGCGATATAATCCCCCAACTTATAATATGCTTTGCTGTTTAGTGTGCGTTTTATACAAGATTTAAATTTCGTTTCATTCAGTTGGAGTATGTGGGGAGGTATTTAATTGTAGCATTTTAAACAGTACGTCATGAAGGATGAGTCTACTTTAGCCAGTCTGAAACCTGGTTGAACTAATTGGTCCCTATTTCTAGTCCTATAGTTGTGTCTTTCACCTCTTTTACTGAAAATATTTAAATTTTTCCTTACGTAAATGATGTTTTCATAAATATATTGACAAGGTACCGTCATGATGTTAATGTCTTTAAACAGTTCCCTTAGAGAATCGCGCCTGCAGAGGCTGTATATTGCTCTGATAGCTCTTTTCTGCAGAATAAAAATAGACTCAATATCGGCAGCCCGTCCCCATAATAAAATACCGTAAGACATGACACTATGAAAATAGCTGAAATAGACTAGCCTCGCGGTATCTACATTAGTAAATTGACGGATTTTCCTTACAGCATAAGCTGCTGAACTTAGCCGTCCTGCAAGAGATGTCAAATGAGGACCCCATTGCAGCCTTGAGTCGAGCGTTATCCCCAGGAAAATAGTTTCATCGACAAATTCTAGTTTCTCGTTATTCAATACTATGTCACAATCACTACTTTTAACATTCGGTAAAGCAAATCTTATGCATTTCGTTTTTTTCCCATTTAATACTAAATTATTAGCAGTGAACCAATTATGTACCAGCAGTAGGGCATTATTAACGTCGTCAAGATTTGATGCACGTCTATTTATCTTAAAGATTAAAGAAGTATCGTCAGCAAATAACACCATTTGTGGTTGGTTTTTAAATAAATGGGGTAGATCATTAATATATACTAAAAAGAGGAAGGGACCTAATATCGATCCTTGTGGAACACCCATTTGTACTTTTAAATGAAGTGAATTGACACCATTTATTTGCACTTTTTGTTGTCTATCATTTAAATAAGATTGTACTAAACTAAGCGCGAGTTTACCTAGTCCGTAATGCTCAAGTTTTAAGACCAAGGTTTCGTGATCAACGCAGTCTAATGCCTTGGAGAGGTCACAAAAGATCCCTATGGCATCTTGGGCCTCCTCCCACGCTGTAAATATGTGTTTTAATAAAGTGACACCGGCGTCAGTCGTACAACGTCCTTTGGTGAAACCATATTGCTGACCGTGTAAGATTTTGTTGGTGTTAAAATGATTAAGCATTTGATTGAGCATTACCTTTTCGAACACCTTGCTGAATACTAGCAACACAGATACTGGTCTATAATTGTTGGTGTCTTTGCTGTCCCCAGATTTAAAAAGTGGTATAACCTTACTGTATTTCATTACATCCGGGAAGACTCCTTGATCTATACACAAATTCAATATTAAAGCTAAGTATGGTGTGTGGATTATTGATGTACAAACTTTGATAGACATTCTCCATAGATCTTCGGTGAATTTGATTTTTATTTGCCGAAAAGCTTTTATAACTATCATAGGGTTTATATGGTTAAATTGAAATTCAACCGGGCAGCCTAAAACGTTCGCTCTTAATAAATCAATGGAGACATCAGGTGAGGAATTTAAAGCTTCCGTCGTTTTAGCTGGTATATTAGTAAAGAAATTTACAAATTCTTGAGCGACTTCTAAGTTAGAGCTTATGGCACCACGTGAAGTCTCCAATGTATAATCTGTGCTTCGTATTTTTTTCCTACTAGTTTCGTTATTTATAACTTTCCAAACTGTTTTTATTTTATTTTCTGCTGATTTAATCTTGTTGCTAATGTACTGGGTTTTAGCTACCTTGCAGGTATTCCTAAAAATTTTTGAATTTGTAGCAACATACTTGTTGAAAGTTTCAGTGTTAATGTAAGGCTTAAGGCCGTACAGATCGAACAGTCTTTCCCTACTAATCCTAATACCTCTAGTTGCCCAGTCACTAAAAATAAAATTAGGACAAATATTTTTTGTTTTCTTTTCAAAAGTTTTATTGAATTCATTGTGCACTACTGAAAAGAAATTCTCATACAATTTATTTGCATCGTCCATATTATGACTCAGAACATTTAACTTATTGTTTAGGGTACTATTAAATCTACTTAATTTGCCTGTCGTTATTGGTCTAAATTGTATTTGCACTTTTTGCAAAGGTGTTTTAAACTTAAAAGTTACCGTTTGTCCACTATGATCAGATGGTAAATAATTTACGATGGCTTTCACTAAATAATCACATAATATTTTGACGACACGTTTGGTGTAGGGCAAATGTTTGTATGATGAATATGGACATTTGTACCCGAGTCATGGATGTATATTTATAATATGTATGTATTTACGAAAAAAAAAATGTATTTAAGTAGTGTATCAACCATCTGGTATCCATAACACAAGCCTTAATTAAGTGCTTAACTTGGAACTAGATGGTGCTGTGTGCAATGTCAGACGATATTTATTTATTTTATTTTTATTATTTATATGCGTACAAATAAATGTAACTTGATCAATTCAATTGTGATTTCCATTTACCTCCAGAAGGAGGTATAGATATACAGAAGTATATCCATACAAAATATCAATCAAACAAATAAAATTAAAATTTTCTTTTGAAAAATGCAACCATTCCATCAGTATTTTCTTATGACGTTGTCACGTTCAACTATCGTCAGTAAACCGACTTTACAGACAACCGATTTTTTTGTAAAAATATTTATTTTCATGACTTTAGTCGAAAACTACTAAGTATGAACACTTCACCCTTCACCACACTTATACGGCAGCACACAAGCCATTTTCAAATCCATATTATAATTCCACAAATTCCTTGTACAACATTACAACGCTAATTGGCTTCCGTAGGTTGCGAGATACTTGTTCGAACAAACCCTACTAATTCAAAATATTAACATTTTGTTTATAACTTTTAATTAGAACCTAGTAGGGTTTGTTTATTATCTTTAAGTTGTTGAATAAAACATGGTTCGTGGCAACCAGTTTACTTAGCAAGTTTGTGAATAAACAGTTTTGCTGTTGGTAATTGATATAATTAATTTCTGAGAGGAGTGTGATTTTCACTAGATGGTGCCCGTGATCACTCAAACGGTCTCTCTACGGTCAAATGAGTACTAAATAGGTATTAGTTCTATTTGTCTTCTAGAGGGGTCATCAATGACAATTTATTCCCAACTAGTAGATGACCCGAAAGACGTTGTCTTGTCCAAATTTCAATAAGTAGTTCATACAAAAATCCCATACAAACAAAGGCATTCAGTTCTTCCCGAATTAAAAAAAAATCGGGGATTTTTTTTCCATATTTCGTTATCATCAAAACCTAATGCGGACTATTACGAACACTTTTAAACAAAACATATCCAAATCGGTATAGCAGTTCTCAATAAGTGATGCGCTTAACGACGAAAAGCGTTTCATTGTTTTATTTAAATGATAAATGATTTTATTTCTGTAAGTAGGTTTGAACAAACACTTTTACACGTCAATCATATTTTTTTTAACTAGATGAGGTCGGCGTTTCCTATCTGACTACTCTGAGAAGAAAGGCCGAAACAAATTCAGAGGTCACAGTCTCTTTTAAAGTCCAGACAAAATCTTGGTCAGATCATGTGAAGGCTATGTAGATCGGTGTCTGCAATGGTCTTTTGAGGAAAGAACCACACAGATTGAGTGGACCTGTCCAGTCAGTGCACGCAATTGTCAGTAATCGTGCAGCTCAACAATTTATATAGATAGATGATTTGGGTGACATACAGACCACACCGAAGGCGATTATTTATTCCCATATAGACATTTACATTGAAATGGTTACATTATCATAAAAATAGTTTTACTACTGATATAGACAGAGTACGCCATGAAATCGGGTTTACGAGGAAGATAATGTGTTTGCTTTCGATGATTTTTTTTTCTGTAATTCCTTATTTTTTCTGACATTTCTAATAAATTGGAATTTACTTAGCGACATAGAATAAGGATTATTTATCGAACGATACGGAGCACGTGTGATGCCAAGAACACTGCCGAAATGTTGGATAGATTTCCAACATTTCGGCAGTGTACTATAAAGAGAAAAAAAAAGTTTTTTTTTAATTCGTTGTTTTTTTTTCAGCATAATAATTCTAGACGGGGCAGGGTGTAGAAATATTACGTCGGTTATCTAAAAAAAATCTGCTGTTTCATGGAAAAGTGCAATCTAACCTAAATGTAACCTACGCGGTAACAATATATGGAAGAACTAATTTAATTCCGACAGGGTCCATATTGTATCTTTAATTTGTTATTACCATCTCTGTAACATATGGAATGCAATAAAAAATTGAGTATTGAGTATAATTTTTATAACCGACGAAATATTTACAACATGAATCATAATATGCTGAATTCAAGGTTACAGTTTGCGCACTGGTTTATTTTTTTCCTGTATTTATAAGTAGTTATATCTATAAAATTACAATACAAGTATAATCTACATTATATCCTTATCCTTAACTATAAAAATCAATGCCACTTTTCGTTGTAATTTTATAACTCAAGAACGGATGGGCCGATTTTGCTAATTCTTTTTTTAGAATATTCCTTGAAGTACGAGGATGGTTCATACGGAGAGAAAAATTAAAAAAAAAAATGTTAGGCGGTACGAAGTTCGCGGGGTCAGCTAGTCCTTATCTATAAAAATCAATGCCACTTTTCAGCTGGGGTCAGCTAGTTATTTATAAACTAGTACAATAAAGCTGAATCATTTGTGTGTTTGTTGGAACGCGCTAAACTCTGGAACTACCAGCCAGATTTGAAAACTTTTTGCATTTGATAGTCCAATTCTTGAGGAATGTTAGCTACGACCCTGAGGAGCCGAGCAAAAATAAAAAAAATACGGAAAGAACGCTAAGCGAAACCGGAGTAATAGCACGGGGAGTTTTATAAAAATGTGGCTGTTATTTTAGTATATTGTGTATCTTACGAATTCCACGCGAACGAAGTCGCGGGCAAAAGCTAGTAATATTATACTACCGAAATAACATAACAACATCAGCCTATAATGTTCCCACTGCTGGGACACAGACCTCCTCTCTGTGAGAGGGGGTGCGCCGTAATCCACCACGCGGGCCTAGTGCGGGTTAGTAAATGGCACATGTCTTCTATTTTTTGGTTCTCGGACATGCCGGTTTCCTCACGATGTTTTCCTTCACGGTTTTGAGAGCAGTGGTGATAAATTTTATCACCTCTGCTCTCTCTCTCTATAAAACATAACATTACGCCAATATTTACCGTAGGACTAGTCCTAAGGTGAATGAATACCAACCGTTGCCTACGCAACGATTTATTTCTGACCCACATTTCGGCAATTAGGTTAAATTAGTCCCATTTAAAGGGGTCAACTCTATTGCCTCTAACAGTTTGTCGATTCTGTAAAAATCTCACCGCAAAAACTTGCGTGGAGTGAGCTGTCAGTGTCATTTCACTGATGCTAGGGATTGACCAAGCATAACATTTACAATCATAATCGAGATTTTAATAATATTTATACCTAAGCTAATTCTATTCGTCATTTTATTTCATTTCAATGCTTTTATTTAGGTGTCTAAACGTTACTATTTAAGGTTTTTTTTTAATAAAACAGCAAAACAAAAATTCAGTCCGAAACAAAATTTTGTATTTTTTTAAATACTAGACTAGCCCTCGTAATGCCTGTGGGGCAAGCGCTTCACGCACGAACAATTAATTAAATAAATCACGCACGCTAGTAAGTAGTAAGGAAAACATTTATGAAAAGAAAGTTTGAAAAGGAACTAAATTAAATTTCTCTGTTTTGCTGTTTTCTTTAAAAAGTAATGTTTAGACACTTAAAAACTAGCTTTGAAATAATATACAACGATCAATAGGATTTAAAAAAAAATATTTAAAATCCCCATCATGATTGTAAATGTAATGCTTGGTCAATCCCTAGCATCTGCCGGTCGATTCTATTAAAACCTCACCGTGTATACTTAGGTGATGTGAGCGTGGAGTGAGCTATCAGTGTCATCCCACTGATGCTAGGGATTGACCAAGCATTAGACTTACAATCATAATCGAGATTTTAATAATATTTTTTATCCAAATTGTATTGATCATTTTATATTATTTCAAAGCTAGTATGTAGCTAAGTGGCTAAACAAAACTATTTTGATGGTTTTAAAATAAAATAGCAAAACAGAAATTCTGTTAGAAAGTCAATGCTGTTTTTTTTGTGTTTGCCTCAGGCGCGAGTGCGTCACGCACGGAACTGTAAATAAAATATAAAACATACAAGTTGAAGACCGCTACAAAAAAAGAAACGCGTAAGTATCGACATTGTTTGTAATTATGAACGAAGCAGGTTCGATCATTTTTCCATTCATACAAGGAGTAACTTTGTCGAATTATGCAGAAAAGCATAACAATTAAGAGTATGTAGGATATAAGAGCGAGCAAAGTGAGCTTGATAATGTAAGCACCCCGCCTAGGGCCGATTAGATTTTCGGAAATAGGAGTTTCGGTTCTCTGTTGAACAATCCACAAAAGCTCTAGAATTGAGAGGAAAATTTCAGGACCTCGCCACGAATACCTACGTTAAGTGCTATATATTCTATGAGGCGTTTTCGCATATTTTTTTAGTTCCGAAAGTTTTACACCTATATTTAATTTTGAAGCCAGGAGAGTGCAAGTGCGCGTCTTGCACCCCGCTCCCGGCGCCCATGTTAAATGATTATCATGACCCAATCGCGACTGTGGCTCGAGTCGAGTAAAGACTGTGCTACGTTGTTCAGGCTTGTTACTGACCCAAATCTATACCGACACTTGCGAATCGCGCTTACTTCACCTCGCCGGTAGTTTTGAGATTCGGGTGATGTGATCACGATCACGCCGCGCTTGCGCGTTAGGCACTGGCAATATCACATGGAGTTTTTTTACTTACTTACTACGTAGGTAGGTACCTACTTATTTACCAACGTCCAATAGATAGAAGTCTACTTAACCTCTCGTTGCCAATAATAAAAGAATATCCATCAGATTATCATCGTCAGCTAAACAGAGACTCCCGCAGCGCCGACACGGGCTCACTTGACTTCGCTGGCGTGATGTTGCCGTGGCAACGAGAATAGCGTGGCCGTGATGTGATCACGCCGCGCAAGCGCGTTAGACGCTATCTTCGCTGGCGTGATGTTGCCGTGGCAATGAGAATAGCGTCGTCGTGATGTGATCACGCCGCGCAAGCGCGTTAGACGCTGTCATTAGTAGGTAGACGTACCACGAGTTTTTCTTTCGTTATTGCAATGACAACCACGTCCCTAAGTCTGTTCGTATTCGAATTCCGAGACAATAATTAGTACCTACCTATTTATTTCAATGCTTTTAGATTGTCAATTCCAATAATTTTTTGAATGTCAGTATTATTATGTACATACCTAAATTTTGTTTTCAACAAATGGATATTACTTGAGAGGTGAGATTGAATAACTTCGAAGAAAGTATTCAGTGATTGGTGTATTGTTCGTTTACATAATATTACATATACACGTAAATAGCACATGTATCCCTTCATCTAGATAAACCACAGTGCAAGATACTAACCAAATATAAACATAAATATTCAGGCATATCATCTAGTTATGGGGTGCTACACAAATTGCTTCTCTCTTGCTAACAAGAAATTAAAATTATTTTAATTATTCATTGTATTTGTTTCTACATTCTATGTATATTATCATTGTATGCATGTTTATTTTAAGCCGATAATATGATGCAAGTACCTATGTGTAGGTTACTATAGTCTAATTTAAGTCTTCCTTACTGTTTTACACACCGTGCCTACGTTTCTCATCCTCCAACTCTCTCCATGAAATTTCTAATGATTTGTGCAGTTCCTTTGTGCTCTTCTATCTATATGTATTTTACATTATTAAGTGTTTAGTGTACATAAATAATAAAGAAATAAATAAAATTTATTCATTTGTATCACATAAAAAAAAATTGCTAATGCATTTTCTTCATCTTGATGCACGCCGGGATGGAGGGTCGCCGCATATGTGTGTGGGCTGCACGCTCCCACTAGCTGAAGACAGACAATAGTACATATTACTAAGTATTTATTACAAATTTGATCTTATTCATAATTTTTCATCTTATTTTTTGTTTATTACTAAGTATTTGATTTATATCGTTCCTACACTCATCGAACTATATTGCTTTAAATCATTGACGTCTTACTATTATTTAAACTACCACCATTCATTGAGTCGAACAGTTAGTAAAAAAATTATACCGTTTCAGTCAGTGTTTTGTCGTCGAGGGTGGAGCTAGCTCCCATCAGCAGGTTGAGCTGGAACAAATAACACTCGTATTAAACTTGGTTTAGGTCCTATGGTAAGTTAATTACAAAGAAAAGGATTTGGGTTTGTTATAGAGTTAAGGTTTGAGTTTCAGAAAACATATCTGTATAGATGAATGACAACACATATTGCTTGATTTATATTATAATAATTATGACTGGTCCAAATGCTAGTAAACAACAATTTTATCATTTCTATTTTAAGTGAACAATGTATTACGTAGAAAAAATATATTAATAATAATAATATAAGAATAAGACCTAAGACCCTCCACAATCGCGAGATATGCAGTCTCAGGGAATATTTCCTAGAAACCGACGTGGGTATGCATCGAGATGTAGTCACGGTGGACAAGGCCCTCACCCCGCTCTCCTTGGCTAAAGAGAACTGGCGCAAACCTGTAGTGCTTGACACTAATGATCGCATGGAGGTATGGCAGAGTAAGGAGCTCCACGGACGCTTTTTCCGGGCTCTACATGGACCGGATGTAGATCTACTAGCGTCCGTTGCCTGGCTGCGTTTCGGTGACCTCTTTGGAGAAACCGAAGGTTTTGTCTGTGCAATTATGGACGAAGTTATGATGACGAACAATCACCGGAGATTTATTGTGAAAGACGGCACGGTTGACATCTGTCGGGCATGTCACCGGCCGGGAGAATCAATCAGGCATATCATCTCCGGGTGTTCTCGTCTATCTAACGGAGAGTACTTGCATAGACACAACCTTGTAGCCAGGATAATCCATCAGCAGCTTGCTCTGAAATACAACCTTGTGGAATCGGAGGTACCGTACTACAGGTATGTGCCCGACCCAGTTCTCGAAAATGGTAATATCACATTGTACTGGGATCGATCCATCATCACTGACAGGACTATTGTTGCCAATAAGCCTGATATAGTGGTGGTGGATCGATTGGAGCGACGCGCAATGATTGTTGACATAACCATCCCGCATGATGAGAACCTCGTGAAAGCCGAGAAAGATAAACAAATCAAGTATCTTGACTTGGCTCACGAGGTTGTCGACATTTGGGATGTGGGCTCAGCGGTCATTGTGCCGATGGTCGTGACAGCCAATGGGCTAATACCCAAGAGCCTCGACCAACACCTAAGGAGGCTCTCGTTAGGCAGCTGGATCAAGGGCTTGATTCAGAAAGCGGTACTTCTGGACACGGCCCGCATTGTTAGGAAGTTTCTCTCTCTGGAGCCCTGACCGCCGGTAGCTTGGACCCTGTTCCCGATACCGGTGGGCTACTATTTTTTATATTTTTAAATGTTTTTGGTATCTTTTTATTTATAAAAATATTTAAAAATGTAATTGATATGTATGTTAATGAAATAAAGGAAATAATAATTTTTATTGACACCAAAAAATATTAACATTTTAAAATCATGTTGCGTAAAAATAAATTTGTAGGCTATAATGATAATAATGCAACATAATAGCATCTGTAGCCGAACTAGGTAAAAAACCTGTATCTCGGCATACAGCGCCAAACCTCTCTGACAATAGACTGAACAATTTTAGCCAAACATTTACAATTTAGTTAGTTTACAGAAAATAGATTAATATTACAGTTTACTTGTTATTAAAATAAAGAAAATGATTAGGTACACTTTAAAAGGAGTTGTGGAGTATGGACGAGAGTAAGTCGGTGTGTGTGCGTGTATGTGTATGTGGGTGCGTGAGCTTGAGTGTGTCTGTGGGTGTGATAGTTTAATTATGTTGAGAAAGTAGTAAAATGTTGTATATGATGTAAAATAGCTTAAAGGAAACCTGGTTACTCTGGAATGATTAAAAGTTTTTCTGAGTCTTCATAGGATAGTGTCAAAAAGTAGTCTTTCGTCTTATTTTTACACTGGGTTTTGTTTAGGGAATAGAATTTCAAGTAAGAGTTAAGTTTGTTATAGATATAGGGACCCAAAAATACAAAAAATCTTTTAATGAAAGACGTGTGTGGGTAGTGATTACGAGAACACACAATTTGATTCCTGCGTCTACGATTATCATTGGGGTCATAGCTCAAACCTTTATGCTGCCTTAGAACGAAAGTAAGTATGAAGAGCTGACGGACAGTAAGTACTTCACAGTATTGGTACAATAACTTAGTCGTTAATAATCGAGGCTTAAAAGTGCAGACCTTTAGGATAGCGCGTTGCGCAATCTCAATAGGTTTAATAACCGTTTTAGGAGCTCCTACCCAGGATGAGATGCAATAGGTTATGATAGACTGGCATAAGGCAAAGTAGATTTGTTTTAATAACAAAGCGTCCACAACATGTCTCAGCTTCTTGAAGACGTAAATGAGCTTTCTGACTCGAGCGCTAAGTAATTTTATATGGTCTTTAAAGCTGAGACTGCTGTCTATCAAAACCCCCAAATATTTGATGGTGCTAACATGTTCTATTTTTTCGCAAGTGCAATTTATACTATTAGAGCATTGATGAGACACTATACTGTAGTTAGTCCCAATAAGCGGTGATTGACGAATACTGAAAGTCAGAAATTTTGTTTTTTCAGTATTTAGAGTCAAAAGATGAAAACGAAGCCAGTTGTTTACAACGTTAAATCCAGTTTGGGCAGCATTAAAGACCTTTTCCCATGTATCGTCGGAAAAGAGGAAAGCTGTGTCATCAGCATATGATATTATATCGCCATTGGGAATGGTGATACTTGTGAGATCATTAATATATATGAGAAAGAGGGTTGGGCCTAAAATGCTGCCCTGAGGAATACCGAAGGAAACCGGAAGATCAGAGCTTACATGACTACCTATTCGAACGCTCTGTTTCCGCCCGGTGAGATAGCTCTGGAAAAGTTGTAGCTGAGTTCCTCTGACTCCCAGCTTCTCAAGTTTGGAAATTAAGATGGGGATAGAAATTGTGTCGAACGCTTTTTTAAGATCTAGGAAAATAGACATACATTTATGCCCATTATCCAGATTTGTAGCTATAAAGTTAGTTAGTGTAGAAACTGCTTCATCCGTAGATTTCTCTGCTCTGAAACCAAACTGATTATTAGCAAGTAGCTCATTTTTTTCCAAGTAATTTGTAAGTCTATTATTTATTATCTTTTCTAGCAATTTAGATATAGAGGGGAGAATTGAGATCGGGCGATAATTAGATATTTCCTTTTTATCGCCACCCTCAAAAATTGGACGTACTTCTGAGCATTTTAGATGTGATGGGAAAATACCTGTTTGCAGACATAGATTGAAAATGTACGTAAGAGCCGGGACAAGGAAGTCTATATGCTGTTTCAAGAGTTTATTCGAGATTTTATCCCTTCCTACCGAGCATTCGGTTTTTAAACCCATCACAAGGCGAGAAATCTCATCCTCACTTGTATCCTCCATCACAAATGAGTTTAATCTTTGTCCGGCGCCATTTACATTCATCATCTGAGCAGAATTCACATTATTTTGCGAGTTTAAGCATTTTTCAGCCAACGTCTTACCCACGTTTATGAAATAATGATTTATTTCACTCACGGATTTTTCGGGCGAGGAATTGATTGTCAGAAGCTCAGTTGGGTGGTTAGTTACTTTATTCCCATTTGCAATTTCCCTAAGTACCTTCCAGAGTCTTTTCGGGTAATTTTTTGTTTTGTCGATCTCTGATTTCTCATAAGCACGTTTTACTTTCTTTAAAATAACATTACAGAAATTCCTGTAACGCGTGTATGTAACTTTAAGTACTTCATTTTCTGGTGATGATTTAAATTTTTTGTGTAGCCTGTCCCTATGTTTCATGCATCTTAACAACCCAGCAGTTATCCAAGGTTTGATGATCTTTTTACGCCTTGATGTTGCATTAAATTAGTTCAATACAATCTCTATAGTAAATAATAACACCGTCATTCTGTTTAAAGTTAACTTTAGTAGAGAACGATTTGAAACCGGGTATAGTTGGAGTAACACTTGTTTTTAGTAGCCAGCATTCTGTGAGAACTATTATGTCACATTCAATTTTTAACCTAGATAATAATAATTCAAGTCCCGAGATATACAACTACTATCACACAAATACATATAAAACTGAGATGAATAAGTCAAGACAAGAGTGACTGCAACCCTTTTTATTCGACACCTCGAGCACAATTTTCTCATAACCAAGGCTTTGCAAATCAGGTATCTGGAAAACATATTTGTATTTTAAATTATTTAAAAAATACCCTTGTGTGTATGGAGAAATAAACAAAATAACTTTTTTTTTTAAATATTAATCAGCAGCTATTATTCACGTGAATATTAAAAAGAATTTAAATACTTAATTAAAATATAATTCTTACCAGGCAGACGGGCATAATATGGTCATCATATTTCATTTTCCGAGAATAGTAATTATTAAGATCACAATTTTATTCTGACAAACATCTGAAAAAATAAATGTAAGGATATAGGTACGTTAATATTCTTTAAACTAGTTTGAAAGACTCGTTTTACATATTATATAATAATATGTAGTGATGAGTGGTGATCAATAAGGTTTTCCACTAATTAAAATTTCCATTATGTCTTAGTAATAAAAGTTATTTAGTAATAAAATTGGACAGCCTGTTAAAAGCTCAAATAAAAAGCATTGCTGGCAAGGAAAACTAGAGTGAATTGGATTGGTATGAAATATAGGTACTCATTTTACAAGATTAACAGGTAATCATTGGTAATTACGAACCTTCGTAAACTTTTATGACTATTCCTACGGTAATGTCCTCGGCCGAACACAGTGAAGGATAAGACCAACTTTGAGCCAAAACTTCTCATTGATGTATCTTTTTCAAAGTGTTTCTGGCACACACATAGTTTGTGAAGATCTTGAGCGCTTAATCACTGTTAATGCTCAGGCGGAGTCACTTTTTGCGTCCATCTCACTAATAGGAAACGTCTGCATTTAGATCCATCGTAAGAACGCAATGTTCTATAACACTTGATGTACATCTTGCACCACCAATGCAAAATAATACACTTTAAAATCACTGAGAAAATACGAACGGATATTAATCAACGCAAACTTTACTCGATCAGCAACAAAAGCACAAAACAAAACTTTATCAGTGGGAAACAGAACACTGAAAAGTCTCAAACTGCGAAAACCGCCAAAATTTGATAGTTCGTAAGTTGCCTATGGTTTTTCCTACCATAGATTACACGGTTGAATTATTGATTCATTAAATTCCGCTTATGTTGCGTTCCGTGCAGAAACGGGAAAAACTATGTTTACAGGCTGACGGATTATATTAGAACGAAAAAAATATCACCTAGCTAATTTACAGCTGTAGATAAAACTTGGACACTATTTACAAAATTATGTTGTTCTTTTTTTGCGGGTGCGTTCCATAGACTCTCATTTCCACCACAGATCGTGAAGTTTAGCAATCTATATCGGATCTTTATAGGATGATTTCAAAATTAATAATTAAATAAACTTGTAATTGACAAACTAAGTCAAAATGGGTACTAAATTCAAACATTAAATTATTTATTTAGAGCATAATGCAGTTATTTTTGGAACTAGAACCAAGTGCTGCCAATGTTTTAAATTCCGTGGGGCGCCCTTTTTAAACACGGGTCTTTTCTCTCTATGATAATATTATACACAGATTTTATAGAACTTAAAGCTGTGCCTTGGTGGCCCTGCCACCCTATGTATATTGCAGATAAACGATTATTTTAACAAACGCAAATTAAGTTTTATCTACAGCTGTAAATTAGCCAGGTAATATTTTTTTTATACAGTTGCTCAAAAAGTGGTGTATTGCAGGGACGTATAACGTTCGGGATGTGGGCTATTACATAATAGTGTTTTTTTTACCTTTACCGAACTCGTGCGTCTCTTTCCCACCTGTGAAAATAATGTCTATTAAAAAGAAAAACCAACCATGAAGTTTTTACTAAAGAGTTTTTGTGATTCATACAAATACGTATATTTCTAAAAAGAAGCTACTAATTTATTTCAATATAATGATTTAATTGAATGAGTTAGGTTAGGTTTCATTTCATTTCATCTCATTAAATTTCATTTTCATTTCACATCAATAAAAAAAAATTACTGAAGACTAAGCTGTATGGATAGTTCCCTTTGCCTACCAAAATGGGTGAAGAAAAAAAACTCTGCTTATATTCTACGGTTGGTGCCATTTTTATTGTGTTTTTATTATTTTATTAAAATGCTTAATTTTTTCGCAACTGTATTAAAAATAGTCGTTCAGTACACCTGCGGAACCGTCATTGCAACTTGTTCCGACGGCTTGAGGATGAGAAATGTAGGCACGGTGTGTAAAAAAGTAAGAAAGACTTAAATTAGACTATAGTAACCTACACATAGGTACTTGCATTATATTATCGGCTTAAAATAAACATGCATACAATGATAATATACATAGAATGTAGAAACAAATACAATGAATAATTAAAATAATTTTAATTTCTTGTTAGCAAGAGAGAAGCAATTTGTGTAGCACCCCATAACTAGATGATATGCCTGAATATTTTTGTTTATATTTGGTTAGTATCTTGCACTGTGGTTTATCTAGATGAAGGGATACATGTGCTATTTACGTGTATATGTAATATTATGTAAACGAACAATACACCAATCACTGAATACTTTCTTCGAAGTTATTCAATCTCACCTCTCAAGTAATATCCATTTGTTGAAAACAAAATTTAGGTATGTACATAATAATACTGACATTCAAAAAATTATTGGAATTGACAATCTAAAAGCATTGAAATAAATAGGTTGGTACTAATTATTGTCTCGGAATTCGAATACGAACAGACTTAGGGACGTGGTTGTCATTGCAATAACGAAAGAAAAACTCGTGGTACGTCTACCTACTAATGACAGCGTCTAACGCGCTTGCGCGGCGTGATCACATCACGACGACGCTATTCTCGTTGCCACGGCAACATCACGCCAGCGAAGATAGCGTCTAACGCGCTTGCGCGGCGTGATCACATCACGGCCACGCTATTCTCGTTGCCACGGCAACATCACGCCAGCGAAGTCAAGTGAGCCCGTGTCGGCGCTGCGGGAGTCTCTGTTTAGCTATTAAATTTTAGTATTGACAATGATAATCTGATGGATATTCTTTTATTATTGGCAACGAGAGGTTAAGTAGACTTCTATCTATTGGACGTTGGTAAATAAGTAGGTACCTACCTACGTAGTAAGTAAGTAAAAAAACTCCATGTGATATTGCCAGTGTCTAACGCGCAAGCGCGGCGTGATCGTGATCACATCACCCGAATCTCAAAACTACCGGCGAGGTGAAGTAAGCGTGATTCGCAAGTGTCGGTATAGATTTGGGTTAGTAACAAGCCTGAACAACGTAGCATAGTCTTTACTCGACTCGAGCCACAGTCGCGATTTACCAGTATACTATAGTAGTCTTTGGTCGCGATTAGGTTGCGTTTACATAATCATTTAACATGGGCACCGGGAGCGGGGTGCAAGACGGCGCACTTGCACTCTTCTGGCTTTAAAATTAAATATAGGTGTAAAACATTCGGAACTAAAAAAATATGCGAAAACGCCTCATAGAATATTAAAACACTTAACGTAGGTATAATCGAGGCGCTTGCGTACTGGCCGGATCCCCGCCCTGGGACCTCGAGGCGAAAGTACTCGCGTCATTGTATCGGTGGCGCGAGGAAGCGAGGGCGCGGGGCGAGGGACCGATGCAGCGGCACATGGAGCTGCGTCGGTCTCAGCTTCGCGAGGTCCTGGTGGCGGAATGGCGGGACAGGCTTTCTCGGCCTACCGCCGGCCTCGTCACCATCGAGGCGGTCCGGCCGGTACTCGAGCGCTGGCTCGGGAGGAGGCACGGCTCCCTGTCGTTTCGGGCGACGCAGGTGCTCTCGGGGCATGGTTGCTTCGGGAAGTACCTGTGTCGCATAAACAGGGAGCCGGACGCCCGGTGTCACCACTGCGTCGACTGCCGAGAGGACACGGCGCGGCATACGCTGGCAGAGTGTGCCGCTTGGGAGGAGCCGCGCCGTGCCCTCATCTCAGAAGTAGGCAGTGACTTGTCGCTGCCGGCCGTAGTCGAGTCGATGGTCGGCAGCGACGAGTCCTGGGACGCGGTGGTTTCCTTCTGCGAGACAGTCGTCTCGCAGAAGGAGGCTGCGGAAAGGGAGAGGGAGATCTCGTCCACTCACCCGGCCCGCAGAAGGCGCACCGGGCGTCGGCGGAGGGCGGACAACGCCCTCTTCCAGCCCCCCTAAATGGGTCCAGGGGCGACGGACTCGGGGACGTCCGTCGCCCCCCATACATCAGGACCCGAGGTGGCGGCGCGTAGTGTTCCACGCGCGCCCCTTTTAGACGTCGCGGGGGGAGTCAAACACCTCACTCCCCCCCCCAGACCCGAAGAGGCCCGCAGTGGCGGGCCGGCACCAGTCGGGGGTTGCGGAAGGATCGTACGTTCCCGCGACCCCCGGCGTAGGTGTGAGATGGAACACCGGGGTGGTTTTTAGTCAGTAAGAGTCTGACAGACCCCGCCGCCCGCCCCAGGGCGGCGGACATCCATGAGGATTTTCCACCCCGGAAAAAAAAAAAAAAAGGTATAATCGAGGCGAGGTCCTGAAATTTTTCTCTCAATTATAGAGCTTTTGTGGATTGTTCAACAAAGTACCGGAACTCCTATTTCCGAAAATCTAATCGGCCCTAGGCGGGGTGCTTACATTATCAAGCTCGCTTTGCTCGCTCTTATATCCTACATACTCTTAATTGTTATGCTTTTCTGCATAAGTCGACAAAGTTACTCCTTGTATGAATGGAAAAATGGTCGAGCCCGCTTTGTTCATAATTACAAACAATGTCGATACTTACGCGTTTCTTTTTTTGTAGCGGTCTTCAACTTGTATGTTTTATATTTTATTTACAGTTCCGTGCGTGACGCACTCACGCCTAAGGCAAACACAAAAAAAAACAGCATTGACTTTCTAACTGAATTTCTGTTTTGCTATTTTATTTTAAAACCATCAAAATAGATTTGTTTAGCCACTTAGCTACATACTAGCTTTGAAATAATATAAAATGATCAATACAATTTGGATAAAACATATTATTAAAATCTCGATTATGATTGTAAGTGTAATGCTTGGTCAATCCCTAGCATCAGTGGGATGACACTGACAGCTCACTGCACGCTCACTTCACCTAAGTTTTCACGGTGAGATGGTTACAGAATGGCAATGCAGGACACAAATGCGGACATACAGACGAATAGAAGCAGTTGAGCACCTCAAGGAAGTTAACACATTCCGGCGCGGTCCTTTATTAGACAGACAGACAGACAGTAAAAGACGGAAAGACAGTAGAATTTTTCATACAAAATCACAATACTGTCACAACCGTACTGACAATATCACGGAAAATTAAATCGTGTACATACGGCGTACGAGTCGGTTTTACTCCCAAGGCTCGCTGTTAATGATCATGCATGATCAACCGCTGCTCATCAGGTGAACAAAATAAATTGTGTTTGTTCTAAAGTTGTACGCGACGTAACTAGCTGGCGTTGGCGTCGAATTATAACTCGCTATGGTTTCGTTACAACGATATGGTTGGGGTTCAATGAATTTTATGAAATATATTACCATCTGTACATAGATCAGTATACAGTTTGGTTGTTTTGTTCAAACACTCAACCCTACTAGCATACACATAAGGTCAAAATGTAAGTACTGAGTACCATTCCCGTTGTTTCGATATTTAACACGCGCCAATAGGTGTTTTACTTAAAAAATAAACGTCTGAGTACCTACTATTAGTAAGAAACTTCCGACTTCGGTTTAATTTAGTGCTTCATAAATAACAACATTTTAAAACTACAAATATAATCCCCAAACAATATGTATTATATTCATAGGTATATAAAATAAGAAGCATACTATCAAACAACACCATACCATACTTCCATCACCTTGGAACGAATTTTATACAAGAGTCTCGTCAGCTTCCTCAATGTTAATAATATTTTAGCCCCCAACCAATTTGGTTTCCGGAAGGGAATGAGACCTGAAGTTGCAATAATGGCTCTGTCTAACTATGCAGTTAGGATTGTTGACAACAAGCGAAGGTGTCTTGGTATCTTTCTAGGTTTATCTAAGGCTTTTGATACCGTTTATGCGCCGGCCGTACTGAATAGGATAAAGGGCATTGGAATTCAAGGCTTGGTGGGACTACCTGAGGAATCGCACTCAAGTGATTAAAATCGGGCAAAATGTGAGTGATGTGCTTCCCATTGCATACGGTGCCATATTTCATCATCAGTGTTATTCAGAAGTTTGGAATAGATCCTATGACAATTTGGGAGTAAAAATATGTTTATTACTTCAAGAAGATATGCATTAATCTTGTTGGTTGATCTCGGGATGAAACTGGCCACTACACGACTAACACACGACTTTATCGCGGTAATATCAATTATGAATTAGGCCACCTATTGGATGGTGGATGGTTGATGGTCGTGTGAACCCGTTCTATTAGTTACAGTCGCGCTTTTGACCACCAGACTATCGAGGTAGGCAGAATTTAAAAACATTAATTAAAATATAATATTTTACAGGTATATTTTTTACTGAAATCGAGTATAATAAACCCTTCATCAATGTCATGTCCATAAATTGAAACAGTAGCGTCAATAATATCGGTTGGTTTCCTATTATCGCTCCATACAATGCGACAGTTATCATAATCACCATCACAATGGCAGTGACCACATTTACATATGAATGCGGCACAATACTGTAACTGCATTATGCAAATGTAGTCGCGAGGTTAACTGTGTAATCCTATGAACCACTCTTATGATTAATGGTGTATCTAAATCTCATACAGAGGTAAATACCATAACTTTCCGAGTAACCACAATTAAGAGGGGTAACCTATTAATGCAAGCTTTTAATCATAGTAAAATATTTCTCTTGGAAATAAATTATTATCAACAATTTGCGTAGTCACTGTGCTAGTTCGTTTCGGCCAGCAAACGGAAACGGAAAGGAATGCTGAAATAAACTCTGAAGAACTGTCGAATCTCATCTGTCACCAGCGGATTAAGTATAATTTCAATATTATTAACTTGTTAAAATTTCTTACATAGTGATGGACAGTGGACATCTTATTATGTCCTATAAAAAACTATGTCATGAAAAATTCAGGTTTTAATAAGCAAAAAATCGAAATAGTTTTAGTTATGTATATTGGCAACCACAAAGCTACATGATATCTACATGAGATACGGAACAAGATATAAAGCACATTTCACGCATAGAGGACGACACGCGGACGTGACGGCGACGTGACAAGAACATGAAAGCTCGTCAGAAGCTTTCCGTTCCGCAGTATTATGTATTTGCGTGAAATAAATGCGGATAAATGTCCTTGTTGCGTCTGTTGTCTACGTCTCGTAATTTTGAATTAAATCAGTTATGCAGGTACTGCAGATAGGTATGTCTGTGAATGCCTAAAGGTAAGCTATGCTTGTGCAATTCGTTGATACTCACGTCTTACAAATCTTTGCTTTCAATACAGAGAATGGTCTTCCAAGTTGTATTAGGCATTAATTAGGATTACGTTTTTGGGTCCAATTGCACCAACTGACGAGCCGAAGGAGGTTCGTGTCCAATCAGGGACGCTCCCGAACTATACGTCTCAATAGGTGCGCGTGGACACTCAATCGCTTCTCGTATGCCCCTATCTAATACACAAATGCCTTGAAGCAACATATCATCACAAACTAAACCATCTGACCTGCGGTACACCAAAATTACATTTCCGTTAACACACTTTAAACAACCGCCACCGCTCCACACATTCTCATTGGCTGTCAACCAAAACGTGACCTCGCGATATGACTTTTGACCAATGAGAATGCAACGTCTATGCCGCGTAGGATGGTGTTTCAAGTCTATTCCCGGCTTACAGTCTAACACAGATTTATACGTTTCGACAACTAGACTTCCAAGTACAAACTTGGTGTCTGTAAGTTATCGTCACCGTCCGACACGTTGGCACTAACACATAATGTACCCAGACAGTTTCCAACTGGTGGCAAGTTATGGGTTAGGTCGAGAACTTGCCTGTTTACTGGCGCCATCGCCAGTTAGAGTTGCTGTGTACTGTCGGAAAACTTTAATAATGTCGGACGACATGTGTTACTTTGGGATTTGCCTGTTGCTGTGTCTTGGTTGCGGGGCTTCTTGAGTCTTTTATTTATCAAACTGTTTTTATTTAATTATTATGAGCCAACTGCATGCTCGTGATACCTTATGCATTGAGCAAAATTCTCTAGTCACTGATACAAAGACTTAGGAGATTGTCTGCACGATTTTATGCTTAAATTGATCAGTTAATTCATGACATTGAAAGTTATGAAAACCACGCACTTAGGCAAACATTTTGACGAAAGTATCCTTTTATAATTTGACCAACGAAATAATTTATAGGCATTTTTAAGCATAAAAGCTCTTTTTGTTAGCTCAAAGAGTTCTACAATATTACTGAATAAAATTGATAGCAATAAATATGAGACGTGAAAAACTGCTTGCGTATAAAAAATATTTACGAAGGTAATTTTGATCAGGACCCCTCTGTGTATAGGGTTGACAAAGCTTTAATTCGTGATATTGTATAACATGTCATTGTTACTGTAGCAGCAGCGGTGAGGTTTGTGAAAACTCAGGTGTAATATTTGATTGTGTTGAGGATTATTTGTAATAAAAACGATGTGTTAGGTTTAACGAGCAAATTCTGTATTCGCCATATTTTTTACAATACTCAAGGAGAGGGGTGAGGGAACAATATTTTACTTAGAAACCAATCACGATCGAGAAAATTAGGATGACGTAGCGTATAGTGTCGTTCTTTGCCTCGAGACGTCGCTGTCAGTCGCTATGTGTATATAGGTAGTATCTACGAGTACACAACATGCCCCCGGCCTTGGAAGCAGTGGCTTTCAATGGTCTTCAGTCACTGCATCAGTGTCGATCACGTCCTGTATTAGAGGACAAATCTTGGTGTATGCGCGTCTCACCACGCCCGATGACGTCTGTATATCAGCCACCCGGGATATACCATCCTTTCCTGGGATAGTGCAAATGACACGTCCCAAATGCCACTTCAAAGGTGGGAGGTTATTGTCCTTAATAACCACTAAGGAGTTTGGTTTAAGTTCGTCCTTGTTTGCCGTCCATTTTGTTCGCACCTGCAGCTCGGAGATGTATTCTTTCGCCCACCGGTTCCAGAAGTGCTGGCGAAGTTGTTCTACCCTCTGGTATCGCTGGAGACGACTAGCTGGAACATCACGCAGGTCATCGCCGACTGGCGCAGTTAGTGGTCGGCCAATAAGGAAGTGACCGGGAGTGAGCGGGGAGAAATCATGAGGATCGGGAGAAAGAGGAGACAGAGGTCGGGAATTTAGTACGGCTTCTATTTGAGCCAATACTGTGCTGTACTCTTCGAACGTAAGGTGCGCGTTACCTATCACCCGACGAAGATGGTATTTACTCGACTTGACTCCTGCCTCCCACAGACCACCAAAATGCGGAGAATAAGGGGGAATAAAATGATAGTTAATATTTTGACTAGATGCGAATTCTAAAATATCACTACTACAATTACTTAAAAATTTTGAAAAATCATTCATTACACCTACGAAATTACGACCATTGTCAGAGTATATATCTGCAGGCCTACCACGGCGTGAAATAAATCTTTTTAATGTACATAAATACGCTTCACTAGAGAGGTCACTGACTAACTCCAGGTGAATAGCACGTGTCACGAAACAAATAAAAAGACAAATGTACCCTTTGATAAGCCTAGCACCCCTACCTTTGCGGTTAAGAATGAGCACTGGCCCAGCGTAATCCACTCCACACCGAACGAATGGAAGACTAGGTGTAACTCGCTCCCTAGGTAAGTTACCCATCAGAGGACTAAGCGTCTTGCCCCTAATGCGAGTACAGGTAACACAACTATGCACTACCTGGCGAGCTAAGTTCCTACCTCCGACAGGCCACCATAATTCGCGTAAATGAAAAAGTAATGCCTGCGGAGCAGCGTGGAGAAGCTGAATGTGCTCATGACGAAATAATAAAGTGGTAAAATGATGTTTACTACTAACTACAATTGGATGCTTTTTACCGTAAATAAATTCATCAGAATTAACTAAACGGCCACCTACGCGCATTAATTTGTGATCATCCAAAAACAAATTCAATTTAGACAAACGACTTTTACTTATAATAGTCTCATTATTACATAATGCCTTGTATTCAACTGGATAAGATTCCATTTGACAATATCGAGCTAATGTTTTATCCGCATTGTCTAACTCGTCAACACTAAGGCCGCCCGTACGCTTATTATTTTTACAACGACTGTTGTTAATAAAACGTAACATAAAGGCAGCCGCACGACTCATACGTTTAAATTGAGAGAACCGATGAAAGGGAAACAAAGATGATTCACAACAATCCTGAGCTACAACAGCAGTGACGCATGACTTGACTTCAGGCAACTCGCGATGTTTGAACGAGTCAGAACTTTTGTGATCATCTATTGAAAAACTAGGGTCACGAAGAAATTCAGGACCCTCCCACCATAAAGTAGACGCAGAAAGTTCTTCCAATCGAGCACCACGTGATGCTAGATCGGCGGGGTTATCTGCACTGCGTACGTGACGCCACGGGACGTCTAGTGTAAGGTCATGAATTTCCGCGATCCTATTTTGAACGAATGTCTTCAGTTGGTTAGGCTTCATGTGTAGCCAGCCTAAGACAATCGTGGAATCAGTCCAAAATATTATGCTATTGAACTTAGAACGTAATGAGTTGCGTACCTTGTCATACAGACGAGCACCTAATAAGGCCCCACAAAGTTCGAGACGTGGTATACTAATAGGTTTTAAAGGCGCGACCTTTGTTTTTGAAAACAATAATCTAACTGATACTGTTAAATCGATGTTAACTGTGCGAACATACAAACACGCGCCGTACGCCGTCTGAGACGCGTCGCTAAAAACGTGTAACTCAATATACCTACATAGGCTGTGTATCTATAGCGTGGCGAGGTATACGAACAGTGTTTAGCGCTTGCAATGAAATAACAAACCGATTCCACACGCGCGCCGTGTCATCAGGAACGTTATCATCCCAACCTATTTTTAATAGCCATAATTGTTGTAAAAGAACTTTGACAACAATTATGACAGGACTTAACAAGCCGAGAGGGTCAAATATTTGCGAAACATTTGATAAAATAGACCTCTTTGTAATAACTTTGTTATTTTCAACTATAACTTGAGAATTAAAATAAAAGTTGTCGCTTGCGTTATGCTAGCCTATTCCTAAGGTTTTAGAACTAACATTTTCGTCTAAACTTAAAGGTTTAAACTGACTAGACGACTGACGGTCATCATCGTGTTTAAAATTAAATATCCACTTCCTAAGTGGAAAGCAGCCCAACTGCAGCGTCTTCTGAGTTTTATCACATAAATCTAATAATATAATTTTATCATCTAAGCCCGTAATGTAGTCGTCGACATAAAAATCCTCTTTTATGGCTCGCGCCACATCAGGATCAGGAGATTCAGATGCTAATTGTTTCAGGCACCTAACACTTAGAAAAGGCGCGGAAGCGGTTCCATACGTCACGGTGTTTAATTTAAATATACCTAACGGTTTTGAGGGATGGTCACGCCACAGAATCATTTGCAAGCTGCGCTGACCCTCATCTACTAGACATTGCCGGTACATCTTCTCCACGTCGGCGCACGCGACGTACTTATGCTGCCGAAAGCGGAGAAGAATTGCAATGAGATCACCCTGTATAGGAGGCCCAACTAGTTGCAAATCATTCAGTGACTTACCTGAGCTCGATGGTGCGCTTGCGTCAAACACCACGCGCAACTTGGTGGTGGTGCTGAGCTCGCGGAACACGCCATGATGCGGCATGAAATAACACGGGGATTCATAGGAATCTACCTGTGTCATATGGCCTAAACTAAGATACTCCTTTAAAAAGTTGCAATAAAGACTTTTATATTCAGGCGAACGCTGCAGACGTTTTTCTAGGGCAAAGAATCGACGTTCTGCTTGTGTGTAAGAATCCCCCAAGGTATCAGGTGACTGACGGAGTGGAATGTGCACGCAGAATCTCCCCTCGCTATTGCGAGTAGTAGTGCGAACAAAGTGATCTTCGCATGCACGTTCTTCCTCAGTCTGTGCGTCTCTGACCTTAGACAGTTCTTCAACCTCCCAGAACAATCGGAGTTGCGTATCTAAAGAATGAATAATATTGCATTGAATTGGCGCATTTTTGCGCGTATAATTAACTATAGGTCCGGAAATAATCCAGCCTAGTTTGGTATTCTGTAGAAACGGACCACTAGACAAACGAATCTTACCGTCTTCTAACAGATCCCAAAACATATCTGCGCCAATTAAAATGTCAATATTTTTATAGTCTAGAAACTCCGGATCAGCTAACCGTATGTTGTCTGGAATACAGACTTGCACGCTTAATTTACACACGGCAGGCATCGAAGCCGTAATTCTAGACAGCACATAACAATTAATGCGCGTAGTAAATGAATTATCGACGCAGGATTTGATAACGATATTACAAGCTTGCGAACAATGTACTACCGAATCACCTACGCCTCGAACTTCGTTTGTGGACTGTATTAATGATGCGTTTAAGAGTTGACATAATGATTTAGAAATGAAACAGCGCTGGCTTCCATTATCAAGGAGTGCACGCGCTTTATGATATCTACCGTGTACATCGGCTACTTCAACGATAGCTGTTGACAATAACACGGACTGCACACCTATAGATTTAACCGATTGCGTTTGCATGTGTGCCTTGTTTACTTGAATGGGGACCACGGAGTCCGAGGCGGCTGGTGCGGCCGCGGGGAGGTGCGCAGGCGCTTCCCTCACATTAGCACGCGACGCCTCAGTGTTCGTTGTAGTATGCAAAGTAACCGAACTATTTGCGTTAGAATTGTGCAATAATGAGTTATGTTTTTGATTGCAGTGTCGACAAGGCCCAAACTTACAATTATTTATTGAGTGTTTTGAATGTAAACAGTTCTCACATAAGTTGTGCTCGCGTACCAGTTTAAGCTTTGTGTCTAAGTCGCATTCGATAAACTCTTTACACGTATACAGTGGATGATTCGCGTTGCATTTTGCGCATGTTAACTTACCGCGTTGTTTATTTGACTTACTCGGCCCGCTAGAAACATTGCAGTGTGACGTACTATGACATTTTGAGTGTTGTTTTTTGTTGTCAGTGCTTTGAGCTTCTTTGCTATGTGAACGCTGCAATGCCTCCAGCATGTCTGCTTTATTGCGCAAAAAGTTAATTAAGACATCCACCGATAAACGCTTAGAATTATCCTCATTTGGATTCGGAAACAATGTGCACTTATGAGACCCCCATTCTCTTTCAGTGATTTTATCTAACTTCGACACCATGATATTAATAATTAAGCTATCCCAGTAGTCTGTAGGCTCACCTAGGATCTTAAGGGCGCGTAAATGCTTCAAAATAGTGTCTGATAACTTTCTAATCGAAGAAGGCGACTCTTTAGTTATTGCAGTTATATTTAATAGTGATTTAATATGGTGATCAACTAAAAGTCCGCAATTATTGTATCGGTTGAGCAACAAGTCCCATGCAACCTGATAATTATCAGAAGAAAATTCTATGGAATGTATAACTAGTTCTGCGCTGTCTTTTAGGGACGATTTGAGATAGTGAAACTTTTGTATATTGGAAATATCTTTAGAATTATGAACTAGTGAGGTAAATGTGTCTCTGAATTCCAGCCAGTGCTCATAGGAACCGTCAAATGTAGGCATGGAGATAGTGGGTAACTTAACAGAATGTACTTGGTTGTTATTATGACTATGATATGACTTGGAGCAGTCTGCAACCTCATCAGTGTTCATCATAAATTCAGCTAGTGATATTAAACTGTAGTAACTATCTTCAAATTGTTCTCTTTGATTTAATTGTTCGCATAATTCACTATCAGACACTTTTTCTTCTATTTTAGTTTGAATGTCGTTAAATTCAGAAAATAAAGTAGTACATCCTTGAATCCTCAACTTTAAATCAATGCGTTTTTTAATAGGAAAGTCATGATCACAATCTTTTAAAGACTCTAAATAAGTGTTAAATTTGGTAAGCCTGCCCTTAATAATACCTCGCTTCCTAACTAAATCGCGAACTAACTCACTACTTTGTACACTTAGCAAATTAGGAGATTTGTCACGGGATTTAACAGAGTCAATAGACATTTTGGTGGTCAGTGAAAAGAGGAGTACTCACGGTTTATAATCGTCAGATCAATCACACACGGCACTGATGCTAGCAACGTCACCAGGTTGGTAATTGACTGGAAGTTTAATATTCCGAGAATACAATGCGGCAATTTCACTGAAATAAGAGCACAGACACACTATATAGCACCAAATAGAACTCAGGAAGAGATGGAAAAGAGTAAGGATTGGCCCCACCGATTGCGTATGATATCCGATGAAACCTTTTGCGTTTTCTTCTCAATCCGCCACGTGCAAGGGGTCATCCAAAGGTCGTTCGGCGATCTTGGAGGTATCAATATCCCAATGTTCGGTTCGAAGGTCCAAAATGTAGCAGCAGCGGTGAGGTTTGTGAAAACTCAGGTGTAATATTTGATTGTGTTGAGGATTATTTGTAATAAAAACGATGTGTTAGGTTTAACGAGCAAATTCTGTATTCGCCATATTTTTTACAATACTCAAGGAGAGGGGTGAGGGAACAATATTTTACTTAGAAACCAATCACGATCGAGAAAATTAGGATGACGTAGCGTATAGTGTCGTTCTTTGCCTCGAGACGTCGCTGTCAGTCGCTATGTGTATATAGGTAGTATCTACGAGTACACAACAGTTACTAATAAAACGACTAAAACAATACAAAATATATAAATAACATAACATCATGCTTGTATTTGGTGTATAGTGCATTTCACCCGTTATCTTAAAAGTCAAAATCCAGTCCAACGGCTAACAAACTACAAAAAAAAACTAAAAACAGTGACGTGCACAAATCTAATACAATTGCTTTTTAGAGGACTCGTTTAGTACCAACCCTCTGATGACTAGTATTTTCTCCCTCGCAGGACTGTGTCAGCATAAATAATGACTTAACAAAAATTCAATAAATCACTTTATTGACAGAACTGTCGGCGTGGGACGAACAAGGGAAGAACAGTGCCTATTAGCGCCATCTCGTGTGTGGGTGACGCAACTAAGTTAACCGACCACCGGCCGTGAAACGACAGTCCGTCAGTTTTCGTCCTATCAATGTGTTGGATACTTTAACATTATGTTTTAGCAACATAGTTTAATAGGAAGGGTAGGTAAGAATTTAGAAGCAAAGTCACTGAACATTAAATTAAATATTTTCTATAATATGACGACACGGTTGGCGCAGTGGTTAAGCGATTGACTGCTGCGTTACGTGTCGCGGGTTCGATCCCCGCACGGAACAAATATTTGTATGACCTGCAAGTAGTTGTTCCGGGTCTGGCTGTTTGTGTATGTGAATTTAAATGTTTGTAAACGCACCCACGATACAGGAGAAATTCCTAGTGTGGGGCAACGTTCTTATAAAAATAAAAAATGGCAACTTTTAGTCTATCAAAATGACCTATCCTCATTGCAGATCACAAAAGATATGCTGTTCTAGACGGTAGGTAATTACTGTAGGTACTTTTGTAAACCATTAGCTAGGATCTTTTGTTTCGGCTACGTTGCTCTAGTCCCGTTCCAACCAAGGATGGGTAAGCACGGTGGTATTTATGGTCAGAATTTCGGGACAGTAAAATATAAGCCACGGCTTCAACACTTAAACTAATCTAAACGTATTTATTGCTAGAGATTTACTCAGTAAACGAGACAATGACAATCGTAAACGGGTGCCGATAACTGCGGCAGCCATTTTATACCATAGATATCACAGATAAATAAAAATAAACATTAATATTTGCGATGGCTTCAGTGGTATTAAAATAAAAATACTATGTAAGGAAACCGAACCGCTCTACGCGATTGTTACAAATATTTTTAAAAATACAATCAGATGCCAGAACCAATTTTACAAATGGAATGTTTATTTATTCGGATTTCCAATTCAATAAATGTAAGTGGATGTATAAGCACAAATAAATAAGTATGCTATCTAGTTTTTATTCCTGCACTCCAATAATATTGTTTATATACTCGTAGATTGGAGCGCCATTTGCCATAATGATGATGAATGATTTTGCTCCAAAAGTTAAACCAACATTTAACAAATAATACAACACAGAACTAAAAAAGAATACATAAAACAGCAAAATCAATTGCAATCAAAGAAATGGAAGAAATTTCATTCAGAATTGATAGCGTACAATGAGAGTGATACAAGAAAACTTTAAAAAGTTGCATTTTCTATCTATTCGATTTTACTTTATTATTCAGTGAATCGCTTCTGTCAGTTCGCTATATTCTTGCAAATAATGAGATTCCATTGAAGAAAATATTCTATGCATGTCGTAAGCGAGCTAGCAACTACGTGATACAATATACAAGAATTTTTAAAATAAACGCAGTATTCACTTCCACATTTTTCACGAAATAACTGCCAAGTTGTTCTGTAACAATCTCACCGTGATAACTTAGGTGAAGTGAGCTTGAAGTGAGTTGTCGATAGTGTCAATCCCTAGCATCGGGTGGAATGATAGCTCACTTCACCTAAGCTATCACGGTGAGATTGTTACAGAATCGACCGGCAGGTAAGTAAAGTACAGTCACGAGTATAAATATATTACTATGGACAGCTCGGCTATTACCTATATATATATTTTTTTTTTTTTGTTGGGATATCATTAAATAACTTCTCCCGCTCTGGGCAGAGCGGGAGGGCGTGTCAGACTCTTACTGACTAAAACCCACCCGTGTTTCTTCAGTTGCCTGTGCCGGGGGCCACGGTATCCCTCTCGGACTTTCCCGCAACCCTGGCAGGCATCGGCCCTAGCGGACCCCGTCACTGATGCTGACATCTCTTTGAGGCGCGCGTGGAACACAACGCGCTATCGACCCGGGCCTGGTTCTTATCGAACGGCGAGCTGCCCATTGCTCGCCGTTCGCAAGCCCGCGCCTACGGTGGCCGGGAATCAGCTTACGATTCCCGACGCCCAGGGCGTCTCCTGCGGCGGCTAGGGGCGTGAGGGCGCGAATTTTGCCCCTCCCTCACGCGTTCCGCCTCCTCGTTCGCGAGCATTACTGCTTCACAGAAGGAGCTGACGGCTTCCCAAGCCCTCTCGCTCCGTACCATGGCCTGGACCAGGGCCGGACGCGAGAGATCGCCACCGCCAATCGCCTGCACGAGGACTTGGCGGTGCTCCGCCCAAGCCGGGCAGACCTCCACCGTATGCTCCACCGTGTCCTCCGGGCGATCCACACAATGGTGACACCCGGGCGTTTCCTCCCATCTTATCCGGAACAGGAACCTCCCGAAACAACCGTGTCCGGTGAGGACCTGCGTCAGGCGGAAGGTGAGGACGCCGTGGTGCCTCTCTAGCCACTCCTCAAAGAGGGCCTTATCGCCGCAATTGTGGCGTGCCCAGCGCTGGGTTGCGACAATCGCACTCTCCATGCCGCCCTGATATCCCGCCGGAGCTCTATCCGCTGTACCGTGAGTTCTCGCGGCTCGGCTATTATATCTGACTTCATGATTTACCCATTATTATATGACGGCAAATAAATGTGATTATTTGTGGAAGCCATATACAAGTGGCAGCACAAATTTTGTAATAATTTAGTTTTTATTTTTCTTATGATCTCGGCTTATTGATACTGGTCTTAGAAACCTTCGTATAAAATCCATAAACAATAGAACTCCATTTTCAAAACGCATTCGAACTCGTCGTAAAATGCAACGTGGCAGGCACACACGTGCCAATCTGCGACGCTAATAACAGCGGTGACCATTCAGTCGCCACAACACAAATTGGACGGCCTGATGACACCGTTGGCGTCGCTGGGGTAAAATTATTGGAAATATCGTCCATATTACAGGCAAAATCTATGACTAAATACTGTTTAGGCGGGTATATTGCCGCTGAATAGAGTATGCGCATGGCTATGCCGTCCTTTGCAACGATTCATATTCATAAAAAGAAGTCCGAAAGTTAAAATACTTTTCGATTCTTTCCGATTTTATTGAAAACACATTTGTTTGCTGATGTTCTTCAGAAAGGTTAGGTGCGTAGTACTTGCAACCGGCGTGCGTGTATGACCTGCCGTATGAACGTAAACGAATCAAAAGGAGGATCGTAACAGGTGGCGTTTTGTGGTTTTTGTCTATGTTTTATACTCGTAAGGCGTGAGTTTTTGTCTATAGGTAGGTATGGGTACATTTGTAGCGAATTAGTAATACAGCAGTGGAAGTCTAAATTTGCTAACACTTCCAACTTAGCTAAGTAAATAGATATGCTTGTACAGAACTCAGCTAAACTATTATACAAAGCTTGATTTATCATTTTTTGTTTGTCTTTATTTATTAGAAAGGGCTTTATAACTTACTGATAATGTCACCCCCGTAACAGATAATATTCAACAACTTAAAACTAAACAATGGTAATAAACAGTCATTATTATAATTATGACCTACTTGATAGTGTTGTCCCTATTCGTTTTGGTAAATAACCAACAACAGTCGACACAACATCCTAGCCTTCTACAACAAAGAGGACGCTAGGATGTTGTTACATGGCCCCACTTCAAATCCCACATCAAGTGAATATTGCTTATCGTGTATGTTCCGGTAACATTCCATCAGCACGTGGTAAATATCTTCAATCACCCCACAAACTTCGCAGTTCGGTTAGGTATTTTTACCCATATCTAATATGATATATCAAGTTTTGTAAAAAAGTTCAAATTCATTGAGCGTCGTCTCTTTTATTTAAACTAGTGTCACAATTTCTTTCTAAAACCCGATGCGCCCCTCGGTACTGTAATAAGAATAGAAAGAAAAAGAAAAATGCGTATTTTTGGCATTCGAACAAAAGACACAATGGGTTCGTCACTATTCCTACCATACCATCTAGAAATGTAAAAGTAAGAAGACATTTAAGTTAACGAGACATTTGAAACCTGAACCTACTCTCGGTACAGACTACTACAGACGAGCAAAATCTACTTATGTAGATGGAAGATTTACATCAGAATCAGATATTCGCATTCAAAGTAGTCCACAAAGGCAGGTCCACTGGGGTGAAATGTTCCTTTAATGGGTATGCCATTGTTAAAAGACGTTTAGGTACTTCATAGTCATAAAGAGACCTTCGTTCTCTATATGTATATGGGATATCTATTATATTAGGAAAGTCTTATATGATATTGTTATAGATAAATGTTCATTTGGCTATACAGGGATTCAGTACATCATTCTGGACCCCCATTTTTTTTTCGTTTTTGAGAGTGGGTAGTCATCAAATAATTTCTCCCGCTCTGGGCAGAGCAGGAGGGCGTATCAGACTCTTACTAACTAAAACCCACCCGTGTTCCTTCAGTTGCCTGTGCCAGGGGCCACGGTATCCCTCTCGGACTTTTCCGTAACCCTAGCAGGCATCGGCCCTAGCGGACCCCGTCATTGGTGCTGACATCTCTTTGAGGCGCGCGTGGAACACAACGCGCCATCGACCCGGGCCTGGTCCTTATCGAACGGCGAGCTGCCCATTGCTCGCCGTTCGCAAGCCCGCGCCTACGGTGGCCAGGAATCAGCTTGCGACTCCCGACGCCCAGGGTGTCTCCTGCGGCGGCTAGGGGCGTGAGGGCGCGAATTTTGCCTCTCCCTCACGCAGGCAGACCTCCACCGTATGCTCCACCGTGTCCTCCTGGCGATCCACACAATGGTGACACCCAGGCGTTTCCTCCCGCCTTGTCCGGAACAGGAACCTCCCGAAACAACCGTGTACGGTGAGGACCTGCGTCAGGCGGAAGGTGAGGACGCCGTGGTGCCTCTCTAGCCACTCCACAAAGAGGGGACTTATCGCCGCAATTGCGGTGTACCAAATTCTGGACCCCCAGCGTTGAAAATTTTCGACAGTTATTTTTTTTTTTATTGCTTCCCATACATTTTAGTCGCATTGCACTTTTATAGAAAAGAGCAGTTTTTTTTTTTAAATAACCGATGAATAATTTCACCGCAGCGGGGTTAGAATTGGTGTTCCACGCGCACCTCAAATAGATGTCAGCAGCAATGACGGGGTCCGCTAGGGCCGATGCCTGCCAGGGTTGCGGGAAAGTCCGAAAGGGTTACTGTGGCCCCTGGCACAGGCAACTGAAGAAACACGGGTGGGTTTTTGTCAACAAGAGCATGACACGCCCTCCCGCCCCGCCCCGAGCGGGAGAAGTTATTTGCTGATAAACTACCCTCAAAAAAAAAACCCTGGGTGAGAATCATGAACAGAATCCATGGTAACAGGTTGTGCGTCAATGTCCCTGCCACCCTGTATAAAGGCAACATAAAAAAACCTCACGACAATGATCTGATAAGCAGATATATAAGTACTAAAACTTTAGCTTTCTTACTTATCTTCAAGTACGTTGTCGAAGAGAATTTGACGGAATGCTTAATCTTCTAACTCTGCAAGTATCACCAGATTAACAAGTTAAAATGTGTCTTCTTCTATGGTATAGTGGACCGCACGTGAGTCGTAACAAATCCAGTATAAGTTAAGCTAGACCAACTCAATGTCAAAGGCACAACCCACATGTGGTCAGCTGTACTTACTTAAAACTTAAGTTACATAAATTATCTTTAGGCACTCAAACTGACTTACGCTGGTGAAAACGACTGTGTGGATACCTGACTGAACAGTTTAAAATCGACGCTCAATTCTTGTTAAATTGTTTGAATTTATCTCACACTGGAACAATCAGCTATTTCTTGAATATATCACAAAAAATGGAAACATTCTAGTGACACAACAACAGCCGTTACTCCGTAGTATAATGTGCACATTTCATTGGAATAACAAAAAGGATAAAAAGACAAAATCCTTTTCCGCAAATCGAATCATAATGTCTTCAAAGAAAGAGAAAGAAAAATATATATTGAGAAAATATCACTCCGTTCGCCGCAGCGTCTTGTGGCTACAGACTGAATACGTTATAATGTCAGAGTAGAAATTACATATGAACGATCCGATAACTCAGTTTGTATGAATGCCATCCTATCTTCAATTGTTGCGAGGATATTGTCACACACGACACGACACGACGACACGGTCGGCGCAGTGGTGTCGCGGGTTCGATCCCCGCACGGTACAAATATTTGTATGACCTGCAAGTAGTTGTTCCGGATCTGGCTGTTTGTGTGTGTGAGTTTAACACCCGTATTCAAGAATGATACTTATTTAAGTATGGCAGCAGCACTATGCTAAGTAAGGCATTTCTCACTGCGTTCGTCATGACAGGCCATTTAATTCACAAACAATACTCAAGCGACACTTCACTAAGCGAATGCACTGCGTCGAATAAAGATCTGTGATTGGTCCGTTTCTGTTGCTAAGTTCTCTCTAATGTTTGGCAGATTAGCGGATGACATAAATATAACCTTTAAAGTTTTAAACGTTTGGTCAGTTGTGAACTAACAATATCCTATATTTCTTTGTTATTTTTTTGTGTGCTGATTACTAGTGATTGTTGCTTCAATTCCTACAAATATGGATATAAATAATATAACTACGTCTTTAGGTTCATCAAGCTCAACTGTAATGTTAGTAGAATATTTTATAGAATAGTTATAAGGTCTCCTGTTATCATCTGTAAATCAAAATATTGTAAGGTAGGTAGGTAGGTACGTAGTTGTTATTGTACTTATCAAAGTTCAGCCCTTTCATAGAGAGGTAAGGTAGTAGGTACACATTCTAACGCTAGGTTTCATAAGTACCCAAGTTATTTTAATTGTATTAACTAAATAAGGTAAGTCCTGGAAACTGCCAGAAGAATAAAACCTTAAGGCCACTAGCAACTGATAAATAGGTGGCACTGGAAGGCCTCTTGCAGTCAATTATTTGTGTAGGTCTTCATTTATCAGTGTCAAGAGTATAAATTGTACCACATCTTTCGAAAATCTGTAGCGTCGTCTAAATTCATCCGAACTGTAATAATCAAAAGGATCTTGGAAATCCCGTATCACTTCTCTGGTACTTATTATTGTTTGCTCATTGATATAACTATCAAATTCTTCTTCGCTACTGTAATCCATTATAAAAGAACGGCACTAGAATCAAAAACAACCTCAAACAACGCAAAACCAAACCTCGAGAAACAAAAATAACCAACTTTTTGACGTATGCTGGACACTATGCGTTGCTTAATATAGCTAGCCGGCTACCTTACCTATGCGTGCATTTTAAGGGACGCATAGTGCCGACTGCCACTCAAGTATGGTCTACGAATAGGTTTTAGGTCCCTGTGCGCCCGCGCGCACTGTGAGACCTCATAGTAATGTTCATGAATACGGGCCTTAATGTTTGTAATCGCACCCACGATACAGGAGAAATTCCTAGTAAGAGGCAACGTTTTAAAATATATATATATATATATTGTGTGTTGCTAGTGGAATTAGGCATACCTTATTGACATATACAACAATCTTCTCTACTTTCTGAAGCGCTGACTGCGCATCGTTATCAACGGTAGCAAGTGAGACTGCAGAAGGTAAGTTAAATAAAGGGTTCATTCCCGGGTCAATTTGAGTGTTCCGGGTTTTTTTGTTAGTAGTAACCCAGATTCTGGTTTTGCGTCCGATTAATGATAAGGTCGCGTCCTTGTAACATTGAACTTGTAAAATGGGGTGTAATATATCCACCCTTCTGTCTACCACTTCGAGCAATTAAGCCGTGAAGAGGTGCCAAATAGCCAGCAAAACATAATCCTTCTTAGTCTTCAAAATGCGCAAGAAAATTCAAAAAGATTTTTACCTCAAAATTGTTTTACTCGACAAAGTACTGTGTCGAAATTAAAACTAATTTCTCATCTCCGGTGATGTCGTTTTACGTTGATGAACGTTGTTTTTGGTGTATATTATTACACCAAAAACAACATCTTTATGTCTTTATCTTGTATGTGTGGTCCGTTATGTAAAAGTACATAACCACGTCGATGTTCCTTGATGAAAAGGGTGGGCAGTACCTACGATTGTAAATTTTTATTACCAAAAAAATTGATTTTGCCTGCGGCTTCGTCCGCGTGATATCTTGATAAAACGTAGCCTATGTCCTTCCTCAGAGATTAAAGAATGCCTGTACCAAATGTCATCAAAATCAGTCTAGCCGTTTCGGATATTAGCCGGAACAAACAGACAGACCGACGGACAATTTTTTTTTTAATTATTTATTTGTTATACGTGCCGTGTGTACTCTCTGATGCATTTAGTAAAAAGCTGTTATTTTGACATTACAAACAGACACTTCCATTTTATTTATTTGATGTTTAAATAGATCATGACGTCGTCAAAGTAATGAAA
Organism: Brachylomia viminalis; assembly: GCA_937001585.2. Lineage (NCBI taxonomy): Eukaryota > Metazoa > Arthropoda > Insecta > Lepidoptera > Noctuidae > Brachylomia > Brachylomia viminalis. The sequence continues at coordinate 22,889,903 of OW443294.2, read as the reverse complement.
ATTAAAAGACCATTAATAAGGTAAATTATTGATTTAAAAAAAAATACGAAAGCAATTACATTTATTAATAACTACATAATTATGTATCTACGTAGGTATGTAACTGTAAGCTCGAGCATTGCAAACATTTCGTTTGGAACCAGACATACGTTGAAGTTTATATGATATTCAGCAATACCACAAATTAGACCTAACATAGAGTTTCCAATTTGTATTTAAGTCGACAAAAGCTGAACTAGTATATCTTGATTACAGTTCGCTCTGTAATTTTACAAATAATTTTGGAGCAAACGTACAATACGATTATTATTAACTGACATAATATTATTACAAACCCAGTCTTCGCATTGTTTGTTGAAGTTATTAACTATTATACTAGTTATACCACTACGTTATACTATACACTACTATAGTTATACCACTACGTTATACTATACACTACTATAGTTATACCACTACGTTTTACTGTAGGTGATTATATAATTAGGAGAGCCATCTTGCGAAGAAATGGTCCTCAAATATAATAAAAAATTTCAACCTGTAAAATGGCTGACTTTTAGTAAAAAAAAGCTTGTGAAAACGAGCGACCTGAATCATGGCTGAATGGATGGTGGATTAGTCTATAACTTTGTAACTTTACTTAATCATTAATTGATTAGTGTATAATTTCACCACTAGCTTTTGTCCACGGCTTCACACGCGTGGATGTCGGAAATTATTTCACGGAAACTTGCTACTGGGATAAATAGTATCCTATCATCAAAATTAATTCAGTCGTAAAAGCGCGAAAATGTTACAGACAGACAGATTGGATGCAAATAAGTATTTCTATTTATTAAACAGATTTTTATGGTTCTAAATGCCAGCATATTAAGTAAGTGACATAAAACTTACAATTGTACTAATTTTTAAGCGGGTGGACCGATTTAAATGAAATAAATATTAAAATAAAATGCCTCACGATACGGGTTCTGACTACATTTCCAATTTCCTTAAATCTCTTAAAAAGAGGTACACAAAAATTTCAATAATTATGTGAATTTGAATTTCATCCCCTATTATTACCCCCATGGGGATGTTTTTTTTTACTTCTTACCAACAACAAATTTAATTTTTTATATCCCCGACTTCAAAAATGCTAAGTTACCCATACAAACTTTCATCCCCAATATCACCACCTTTTAGGATTATTTTTGAGACGTCTATGTCCTTCCCGAGGATGCATCTATCTCCTATCCAAATTTTATCGAAATGTGTTCTGTGGTTTAGGCGTGAAAAGGTAACATACAGACAGACAGAGGAGTTACTTTTGAATGTATAATATTTAATTATGGATGTACTGTACGGTGCACTTACATAGGTTCTAAAATATTTTTATTCCAATAAGTTAGCCAGTAGGCTCGCGTATTTGCACTTTGGACGCGACTTACATTTGACAGTGCATTGACACTGACATATTGCAATATTCTATGCATTTTATGTAAGTATATTACATTGGTTGCATATTAGAAAATCAAAACTTTCCTGAGCAAATTTCAAAAGAACAACGTACAAATCAACAAAGTTTAAAAAAACGATGGTCATTTGTTCAAAAGTTCAGCTGACCAAAGTCTGGAATATCAATGTTTAAATTATTTATTACACTATTGACCAAATCGTTTAAAGGTCAAAATAGATTACTGGATAAATTATTAATTATCAAATGGATTAACTGAAAAAGGTAAAAATAATATTAATATTAGCGAACAGCGCCTGTCTGATACAGAAAGCCTTAGGTAAAAATGGTCAAAATACCTAAAATGATGCATCACCTGCGAGCTATTTGTATGAACCCCGAGCGTAAGCGAGGGGCCACCCAGGGTATCATGAACCTAGCTGACACAAAAGAGCGAGCGCAGGATAGCGCGAGCGGCGACATGGCTGACAGAAAACGAGAGACAATTCAAATGCGTGCGAAGCGAACGCGAGCGCGACGAGCGGAGCCAGAAATAAATATTATTTTATTAAACTATAATCTCAAATCTTGTCAGGCGTAAGTGATGTAGTATAGTTTGGAAGCAAGTTGAGATATAGATAGATTTGGTAGGTACTTATATTTACATCTAGCAAATTTATTCAGTCGTCATTTGTGATTATGTAATTTGATTAGTAATGATTTGATATTTTAAAATTACATCTAGCAACTTTTGATCAGTCGTTCATTTGATGCCACATACATTGGGATTTTAAAATTTTTCTAAATAAAACATTTAGTCATTTAAATTTTGTTATTTCGTTTATTGTTCTTTTGATCAGGAAAGTTTTGATTTTCTATTATGCAACCATTACATTTAGTGTTCAATTAGACGTGGTTTGAGTCGGATACCTTGCATTTTTATTTAGATTCATCCCGTGGAGCATTCACTGACATTTCATGCATTTAACTTTAAATTGTCGCTGCCTTCTGAGCCGCTGGTCCCGGGTTCGATCCCCGGACAAGTCAAACATTTGTGTGCATGAACATGTCTGTTTTACCTGTGTCTGGGTGTGTATATGTATATAAGTACGTATATCAGTCATTAGGTTACCGCAGTACAGGCTAGTTCGGCCTAATTCGGGACCTGAAGACCTTGTGTAGATGTTGTCTCATATTTATTTATTATTTATTTAATTTGACATTCTGCATTACATTGACATTTTACATTTGCATTGACAATACTTATGTTAGGGATGTACCCTACATGTACTATACCCATATTTGCAAAATAAAATATCTATATCTACCTACACGCTGCGACAGCAAAACAACGAGTGACCGGAGATAGAATCACCCAATGTTTATGCAAAAAATGTTACTAGGAAACGAGCTCAATTTAGCCTATTTCAGCAAATACAAGAACAATTTGATCCGTGATATATTGAAAATGTTATACGCAGTTATGAGGATCACGAATTTGAATCACAAAGTGGCCAGACTCCCTGTGACAAGGAGGCTTCATATCACAGTAAATCTCGGATCAATACGTCATGATTTTCTCCTGATCTTTACGTGGGGTAAATGTATGATATTTTCTCGCGTTTTTCCGTGTGAACTGAGACAAAAAAAATGTCGTAGATGAACATGGCGGAATAAATTAGTTATTTATATCAATGTAGGTATAGAAATGGTGATATTTGAAACATAATCAGCCTGTACTGTCCCCACTGCTGGGACACAGGCCTCCTCTCGGTCAGAGGGAGTGGGCCGTAATCCACCACGCCGGCCCAGTGCGGGTTGGTAGATGTCACATGTCTTCGAATAATGGATGTCATTGTGTTGATCGCCCGGATGACACGATGGAGCTTACGGTGGAGGTCTGCCCGGCTTGTCCGCTGTGTCCTCGTGGAGGCGATTGGCGGTGGCGATCTTTCGCGTTCGGCTCTGGTCCAGACCATGGCACGGAGCGAGAGGGCATGGGAAGCCATCACCTCCTTCTGCGACGCAGTAATGCTCGCGAAGGAGGAGGCGAAACGCGTGAGGGAGAGGCAAAATTCGCGCCCTCACGCCCCTAGTCGCCGCAGGGGACGCCCTGGGCGTCGGGAACCCCAGGCCGATTCCCGGCCACAGATGGCTGTAAAATGATATACACTTATGTTGCACTGGATAGATTATACCAGCTAATAGTACACGTATTGTTTGTAAACACTAACGGAACATCTGTTATAATCTTAGGTATAAGTATCCTGACGGAGTCCGCTAGGGCCGATGCCTGCCAGGGTTGCAGTAAAGTCCGAAAGGGTTACCGTGGCCCCTGGCACAGGCAACTGAAGGAATACGGGTGGGTTTTAGTCAGCAAGAGTCTGACACGCCCTCCCGCTCCGCCCAGAGCGGGAGAAGTTATTAGATGATTACCCAACCACAAAAAAAAAATGTTTGGTAACCGGGTTTTAATTACACAACAAGAATTCAAATCTTAATTTTGGCTTATTAAAATATCCAAAACATGATCTGTGGATGAAACGGAGTAAAAACATCTCCAAGCTAACATAACTCGGACCGCACACAAAGTGTTGGACTACTCTGAAAGCACAGAGATAAATTCTAGCATAGTTTTATATTATTCTTCTTCGTGGAGGGTGACGTACGGGTGTGACAATTTTTTGTTAGACTCGCAAATATTACTAGCAAAATATGAACTGTCTTGAAAGTAAGATATACATTATAGGTAGATAATAGTATTCTGAATAATAGAATTATTATTATTATTCATTTATTATCAGAATCAAAAAAAAAAATATTCCATAGATTGTTAGTAAATCATACTTAGAACTATGTAAGTATAATACTATTATTCAATGACCACATTAAAGTATTAATTTATTACATTTAAATTATTTCACATTGAAAAGAAACCCTCCCGATCCGTGAACAGTATTCCAGTGCCTCACAACCGGACAATCAACCCTTCCCAATGTGGTATTCAGAAGGCTGTTGGTGCTGCCCCGCACGCGGCGCATCAGGGATGCCACTCTTTTCCGTACTATAGCCCTAAAGCAGTCAGTGCTGGCCTTAGCAAACATACCTGATGCACTGCAAAAGCGAGGCAACCCCAACAGCATCCTAAAACAATTATGGTACAGGCCCCGTAGGGCATTGAAAGATTTATTTATTTATTTATTACTTTTCGCACAAAAGGTACAAAGGCGGACTTAATGCCTTAGGCATTCTCTACCAGTCAACCAAGGGTGGTGAAGAGATTAGATGGCAGGTAAAGCACCTGCCATCTAATCATCTAATTGAAGAAAAGGAAAGGATTGATTTTGAGCGATGTTTAACAATGATAAAAAATAAACTATCAAAACAACGTACACAAATACATAAATAAGTCCTATACACATACATACTATTTACTATACTATATACTTACATATATATATATATATATATATATATACAAATTCAAGGAAGAGAGATGTTAAAGATCTACGCGTATAGCGGGCCCACAGGCTGCAGGTAGAAAAAGTCTGGCAGTATGCTTTAAAAAGAGCAATTTTAACCTCTTTTGTGCACCGTGCAAACCTGCGCGCCAGCATATTGCATCTCACTGCCAACGCCCTACGTTCCCGCTCAATATCCAAATCGTCTGAGAGGTCCTCGGTGACCCAGTGCCCCAGGTACTTAAATTTTGTGACCCTTCTTAACGGCATTCCTCCAAGCCTGACCGGTGGAACGGCTTTCGGACTCTTATTACCCGCCTTGCAAATAAGTAGTTCACTCTTCTTACAGTTATACCTGAGGCCATGCGACCCCGCGTACCTCTCACAGATCCCTATGAGGTAGTTAAGGGCTGTGACCGATGGGCTCAGCAGCACCATGTCGTCGGCATAGCTAATGTTGTTCATACAAATACCATCCACTGAACAGCCGACACCGGCCCCGCTGAGCTCACCTATTAGTCCATTAACGTACAGGTTGAAGAGCCGTGCTGAGGTTAGGCCACCCTGTCTCACTCCACACTCCAACCTGTACTCCGACGAACATGAACCCGCCCACCTAACATAATTAGTCTGGTTGCCGTACCAATATCTCAATATATTTATGACATCTCTGGGTGTGCTGGTTTCCCCCAAGAGCTTATCCCACAGCACGTCATAAGAGATCAGGTCAAATGCCTTCGACAGGTCCAAAAAACAACCGTATACAGGCGTCTTCCTCGTCACATAGTACTGAACAGTATGCTTGAGTCGCAGCACCGCAGTTTTGGTCGATAGCCCAGCCCTGAAACCAAACTGAGCTTTGTGGAGATCTATTCGCTCACTTAGCTGACCATCAAGCAAACCATCCAGCACCTTGGCAATCACTGTAGCCAGTGAGATAGGTCTGTAGTCGTCCCTGTCGGAGGCATTAAGTGAATACTGTCAAAAAAGACAAAATATCTTCTTTATTTAGGACGATTCTTGTCTAAGCGAATGTTTTATTTTATATGGAGCACTTTGTCATAACTATTGTTTAGGCTACACTGAAAAATCCGGTAGACACTAGGATCAAAGCTTTATTTGAAGACTCTGTTAGTATTAAGTTGTAAAAACCAATATACTCTATTTGATTTAAAATTTGAGTAAAAAATATATATATATTCATTTGTTTCTCCTTTCTAGATTACTGTAAGAAAATTATTTTAGTGTTGAAAAATAAAATGGCTCTCCCCCCTTTTTCACGGAGGAGTGCAGTGAAAAGTCTCTGTCTACATATAGAACCTTTTATGAAAGACTTCCGGGTCCATTAAAGACTATAACTACATTACTTTATATACTTATTTTTAAATAGTTTTTTTCGTAAGACCCTTTAATGGCGCACCGGTGTGATAATTATTAATATTTGAAACACTATCGAGTGCTTCAGTATTCTCACCACTCAAATTAATTAGGTACTTAACGTGAATAAGAAATGAATGGGGAATTTTTGTGACGGAAATATTTACTGTCACTATATAATTCACCAAATTAAACTTCAAACTTCAGCCTTCACCTTGAAGTGACGGAGACATCATAAAAAGACTGTCTAAGAATTAACTATCAAAATGAAGGTTTTATGTCACCTTTTCAATTTCCATAAACTTCCAGAATTATCTAGCAAATTCATTGTGCAATTGAAACGTCTGCAGAAGCTGAAAGAGCTTACATCTATCCTCAAACAACTCTAGAAACGTTTACTTTCCATTTGGTACTCACATTTTTTATTTTATTACTATTTGCCTCATGCCTTAGGAGGATGTATTAAAGAATCTCTTCCAATTCATCTATACTAACATAATTATAATATAATATTATAAAGAGGTAGCATTTGTTTGTTCGTTTGTTTGTAAGTTTGTATGTAGGAGTAATCTCTGGAACGACCAGTTGGATTTGAAAAATTATTTATGCATTTGATAGTAGATTTCTTGAGGAAGGCCATAGGCTATTTAACATCACGCTATGACCCTTGGGACACGAGCAAAGAGTAAATAAGTCAGAAAGAACGCTAAGCGAAAGCGAAGTGATAGCGCGGGCAGGTGATGCAATGCGACGCCGGTGGGTCGGGGGAACAAGAAATTTACCCGGACGAAGTTACGGGCAAAAGCTCGTTATTTATATACAGCCCCTTCGTCTTCTTCTTCTTGTGTCAACATGAGCTATTTTGTAACAGGAGAACAGCTCATCCTTTGGTGTCCATTAAACAGTCAGCGGGATAGTAGCAAATATAATTGCCCAGTGTGTACCAGACGTACTTTGGAACTGTCCCTTGGAAGGATAATCGGCCTATAACGTTCCCACTGCTGGGACACTGGCATCCTCTTTGTAAGCGGGAGTGGGCCGTAATCCACCAGGGCCCAGTTGGGGTTGGTAGATGTAACATGTCTTCGAATTTTAGTTATAGGATATACCGGTTTCCTCATGATATTTTCCTTCACCGTTTTTTGAGCAGTGGTGATGAAATAAAGTAAAGCGCCTACCATTTTTTTTTTTTTTGAGAGTGGGAAATCAGCATATAACTTCACCTACTCTGGGCGGAGCGGGAGGGCGTGTCAGACTCTTGCTGGCTAAAACCCACCCGTGTTCCTTCAGTTGCCTGATCCAGGGGCCCCGGTAACCCTTTCGGACTTTCCCGCAACCCTGGCAGGCATCGGCACTAGTGGACCCCGTCATTGGTGCCGACATCTCTTTGAAACGCGCGTGGAACACAACGCGTGGCCTGGTCCTTATCGGACGGTGAGCTGCCCATTGCTCGCCGTCCGCAAACCCGCGCCTACGGTGGCCGGAAATCGGTTTGTGATTCCCGGCGCCCAAAGCGTCTCTCATGCGGCGGCTAGGGGCGTGCGGGCGCGAATTTTGCCTCTCCCTCACGCGTTCTGCCTCCTCCTTCGCGAGCATTACTACTTCGCAGAAGGAGGTGACGGCTTCCCAAGCCCTTTTGCTCCGTACCATGGCCCGGACCAGGACCGGACGCGAGAGACCGCCTCCACGAGAACACGGCGGTGCTCCGCCCAAGCAGGGCAGACCTCCACCGTATGCTCCACCGTGTCCTCCGGGTGATCCACACAATGGTGACATCCGGGCGTTTCCTCTCGCCTTATACGGAAGAGGAACCTCCCGAAACAACCGTGTCCGGTGAGGACCTGCGTCAGGCGGAAGGTGAGGACGCCGTGGCACCTCTCTAGCCACTTCTCAAAGAGGGGACTTATCGCCGCAATTGTGGAAGTGCCTAATAAAGCGCCTGCCTGGGTTCGGACCCACGACCTACAACTAGTAAGTCAGGCCGTTACCACTGGGCCACCAAAGCCCTTGGTAAGGCTACCCTATTTTATGATAAGTCGTGCAACGTTGTTACAGCAACGTCATTTTGTTTTGCTGGCAACATGCAACACGCTGAAAGTTTTCCGCGACACAAAACGTGTTGTTGAAGCAATGGTGAGTAATTTTTGTTTCCCATGAATGTGGGGCTTTACAGGTAGAACTTATTTAACCTTATTAATAAGGAGGCATAGTATTGTCTTCAGCACAACTTATGCTTTTTAATCAATTCATTCATGAATCCTTTCATCCCCGCTATGAACATAACTTAGCTCTATTAAAGTGTAGTAATTTGTAAAATAGGCCAGAACTAATGACAAGGCTAGAACCACTGGAACAATAGGTACAAATTACAAAAAAGTCCAGAAGAACCACTGTTAACGAAGAGTTAAAAAATTAAAAACAAATGTAGGCATTACATTCATCAGTGAAGTTTGAAAACCTCATATTTTATGACTATGAGCTGTCCCCTTGCAGCTTTACAAATTAATAAGGACAGTACAATTTTAAAAGTTGTATAAATACCAGTTCTTATAATAATGATAATGATGAGACGTCAACAGAGTTTAACACCTCATTATTAGAATTATTACTTGTACATGGTGTAAAAAGACCCATTATAAAACCATCACCCAATTATACGAATTCTTTAGATCAAAAAACTAATTAATAAGTATTTTTTTTTTTTATAATTGCTGATTTTATTTTTGGTGTAAAAATATCACCGTGTAGCAAGAAAAATTACTGCCGAAAAACTTTATTTATTTATTTCAAATAATCAGATAACAGAGATCCGTAGTGTTATGCTTATGGGTGCATGCAACGGTACAGGGGTCGTGGGGACATTTAAATATAAGTTAAGTATAAAGTTAAATTATATCATTCAAAACTGGAAAAGTTTAGGTTTATTCAATAATCTAGGGATTCAAAAAATATTATCCTAATTAAAACTATTAACAAACTAAAACATATTTTTGTAAAAAAAAACGTTAAAAAAGAAGAACAAACGGCTCGCTAAACATCTTTTTACACCCCTTATAGACCAGCATTAATCTTTTACTACAATATTAAAAGGAGTATGACTTCTGAGACACCTACACTTTACTTCGTAGCTTTGTAGCTGCGGTACGTTCTAGGCGGAACAAACGACTAGATATATCTATACTAGTCTTTGTGCCTGCAATCACGCGGGACTCGGCGCGGCCTGAAATAAAACACTCATCTCAACTCATCTGTCACCCTTTAGGTTACCCCCAGTCAGCTAACACCTTTGTTTTGATTATAACTAGGTCTAAATTTGTGGTTAGAAGCTCCCGAATAGTGGCAAAGAGTAGGTAAGTAGATACTTGATTGGTGTTAGATTGTGTATGAATTTTATTTCATTCGTGTTAGGTGATTATTTTTCTATACAAGCTTTGATTACGTCATTATTGTGTGCACTACGAATAGGTACTACAGTCTTTTTTGTTAAAACGGCAAAATATTCTCTTTACGTTCCTTTGAATATCAGAATTTCCCGTTGGGAAGAGGAGCAGAAAATGCCTTAGGCATTAAGGCCGCGTCCGCCTTTGTACAGTTTTGCTAAGGCATAAAACTATATTACCTACTGCTGGGACACAGGTCTCGCCCCTGTCAGAGGGAGTGGGCCGTAATCCAACACGTGGGCCCAGTAATCCGCATTGGGCCCGCTCGGTTATAAATAAGTAAACTTCAATTGAAAAGAGATGCTTTTGTTGATTTCCAGCTAAATATATTGCACATACCACATACAAACGCGCTTTTAAATATATTGTACTTGTATGCTTTGTTTCACAAATAAATATTTTGGAATATACCGACAAAGCTGAGAATTATCGCGCTCAAACATGAAATAAAAAAGACGTGCCACATTCAGTGTTTGTACGTATATTTAGTACACCAGTACCCCTCATTTTATTTGCACATACAGTATTTGTACACGACCTAGGATGAATAATATGGAAATGCGTGAAAAATAGCAACTTTGTGTTAGGTTATGTCGCTGAAATCGTGCCAACTCATGTCAACTGTACAATTTTTTTGTGAACCAAAGTTCCGATTATGTTTTGCTACAACCAGTATTTTTTAAATTATTTTAATTGTGTGTATAATAAGTTTTTAAACTGGTTGAACACAGGTAAAATGTTCGAATTACTATTCGAACCACCAGTTTTAACAAATGTGTCCAAAAGTTCTCAAGAGATTTCATCATCATCTGCCTAGCCTGCTTTATATCGTTTTTTTTACATTGTTTTCATGTATACAAACAAGCAAGAATAATAATCAACCCAAGATTTTGTAATATCTTTTTTTTTATTATTATTAATTTGGATTCGCTCCTGACTCTAGTCTAGGTCAGTGGTGACAGAGACAGAGTCGACGGTGGAGTAAGCTTACCCGGAAGTAGCCAGTTCACTCTCACTTTGAAGAGATTAGGATTATATGCGCCGGAAACACAGACGCAGGTAGAGAGTTCCATTCTTTTGCTGTGCGCATTACAAAAGACATTTGGAAACGCTTAGTGCGAATTGGTGGAATAGCAACTAGGTAAGGATGGTAACTTGCAGTGCGTCTAGATGACTGATGGAAGAAAGGGGCCGGTGGAATAAGGTCGAGGAGTTCTCGGGCACACTCACCAAAGTACAATCTGTAGAAAACCGACAAGCTGGCAACCTTGAGCCGATGATGATATCTTGATTTAAAAGAGTGTCCATAGAGTTTTTTGCCCGTTATTATCCATAGAACTCTACTAGCTTTAACTTTCTGACTAACTGACCGACTCCTTGAAAAGTCAAAAGTGCCTACATACGAGTATACTTTAATTGAGTTAAATGCTTTCCAGTCTAACCGAATGCAGCTAAATCCCAGTATTTTACATGTAGCGCCTGCCTATCTGACCTCCACAACCCAGTTACTGGGTAACACGAGAGGTATACACCAGTTAGCTGTAAATGTATTCAATTACTTCGTACGGTACAAATGAAAACTAAGTAATGCACGAATAACAAAGTTGTACGTCCAATTTTTTTAATCGCTTTGATCTTTCGACAAGAGTTTAAAGTTCAGTCAAAGTTTTTTATTTGTTCACAAAAGCCATTTAGGTATTAATTCGCTTTTCTCCGTGACATAAAACTCATATTGTAAACGTTTAGTATTTCAAAATATAAAAAGTATTTGCCATATATTCAAACGATTACTAAAGCTCCGGTGCTATAAAAGTAAATTGAATATCACACAAAGTTCGTCGTTGAATTTATAGCGGCATTACTTGCAGACGATGTTTATATGTGGCCATTTGGTATGTCATTTTAAACTTAGTGTTCTAAGAATACTTACTGTTCTAGGAAAAAAGATATCGTGTGGTCTCAACTAATTACTTTACTTGACCGAGGTAAGAGGTTCATATGCATATCAACGACTTGCACCTATTGTACAAGTCGTTGAAAATGTCATTATCCGCCTAGCCGACTATGTTTTCCCAACTATGTCGGGGCCGGCTTCCAGCCCAGCCTACTAGTATTCTATATGGAGCGACTGCCAATCTGACCTCCACAACCCAGTTACTGGGTAACCCCTTGGTAAGACTAGTTGTCAGACATTCGGGCTTCTGATTACCCGTCACGTCAAAGATCAACGAATGACAGCCGGGAGCAAAGCATGGCTTAACGTGCTTTCCGAGGCACGGACACGTTGAAAACGTATGAACCAGAAAATAACTAATATGAAGTACACCATAAGGTCTGTCACTAAGGTCACTTGCACGTCATAAAAGATAAGGTATATTTGTCTATGTGACAGTTACATGATTTTGTAGCGGTATCTACATCGCCACATGCAAACTACGCATCACACTGACGTCACGCAAAATCCTGTATCGCGCAAGCAGAGTTTACCGCGCAACTAGCATATAAAAAAGGCCCCGACATCAATCGTCGGGCAATTGCCAGATACCAGACACGACACCCGTCTGGTCGGAGGATCCTCCCTTTACTATGGGTGAACTTTACACCCTGTTCCTCATACCTCTATAATTTCATCCTTAGTTAAGTTTAATTTTACTGGGAATTGTTGAGCTGGCAATACGAGTTCGACAATACAGATACAAGTAAATAAACATTTACGTGTGTTTCAATTTCAAAGCGAATTCCCAGTAGTAGGCTATTGTGAGCTAGTGTTTCAAATGTTAATTAAACATAATTGGAACATAACGAAAACTTGAAACTCATTTAGAGTGAGTTAATACCAACGAAGTTGGAATAATTAAATCTTGGAGAATACAGGGGAGATTCGAAATGTTATCAATTTACTGTAAATAGTTTGAATAACAAAGATATTAGAGGAGAAATATTAGCTTTATTCAATGAAAGTTTGGAGTTATATTGAAGCAAGAAATATTTAGTGATTGGTAGTAGGCTTTTCGCCAGTTGTGTTGATGTCCAAAAGAACGACTCAATTGCCATTAACCGGGTGTATATTTAGACCTTAGGCTGCTACTGAAAAATTACAGACGAAAAACCCAATAACACCTTGTGCTGTCTTTATGACCTCCACAACCCAGTTACTAGGAAACACGATACCCGATGGTAGAACCGGTTGTCAGACTTTCGGGCTTCTGACTTTATGGGTAGTCAGAAGCCCGAAAGTCTGACAACCAGTTAAAGGTTTAGGTACTTATGACAGCTTTTTTTTTGTTTCCGGAGTGAAAAATCCTCATGGATGTCCGCCCCGGTGTTCCATCTCACACCTACGCCGGGGGTCGCGGGAACGTACGATCCTTCCGCAACCCCCGACGGGAGTGAGGTGTTTAACTCCCCTCGCGACGTCTAAGAGGGGCGCGCGTGGAACACTACGCGCCGCCACCTAGGCTAGGGTCCTGATGCGTGGGGGGCGAAGGACGTCCCCGAGTCCCCTGGACCCATTTAGGGGGGCTGGATGAGGGCGTTGTCCGCCCTCCGCCGACGCCCGGTGCGCCTTCTGCGGGCCGGGTGAGTGGACGAGATCCCCCTCTCCCTTTCCGCAGCCTCCTTCTGCGAGACGACTGTTTCGCAGAAGGAGACCACCGCGTCCCAGGACTCAGCGCTGCCGACCATCGACTCGACTACGGCCGGCAGCGACAAGTCACTGCCTACTTCTGAGATGAGGGCACGGCGCGGCTCCTCCCAAGCGGCACACTCTGCCAGCGTATGCCGCGCCGTGTCCTCCCGACTTATGACAGCCTGTACCAACGGTTTAGTGTGCTTTCCAAGGCACTGAGGGATCTCGGTAATTTTTGGTCACCCATCCACGGACCGACCCCGACAAGCGTTGCTTAACCATGAAAATCGACCCGTGCAGCTGTTATTTCTTAGCCACGAGCCCCTCATGAGTTACTCTCATACAGGGTATAAAATGGCCCATCACGAAGACGTCATCTACGTATTCTGTACATTAAATTAAGTAGCCTCGTCTAAAAACAATTGCTGGAAAACAAATCTTGTTATTGGTGTAAAAATTTGCAGTTTATAACGGTAGTCCGCAATGTAATGCACGCAAAACATTGTGCTTGTAGGTCAGGTGCATGCAACGGTACAGGGACCGTGGGAGTCAAAGTAAAGTTATAAAATGTAGTCTTCTTTTCGTCAAAAAACATTATAAAAAATGGAACTTTAGCCTTCAATGTCTCTGTAACCAGAAGGTTTCCAGGTATTGTCATGTACAAAAAAAAATATCACAATAGCGGGAAGAACAAGTCACTGACGGCTTCGTTAAGGGTATTTTAACTATTTTAACATCCGTTGTTAGTTCGTGCAAAAGTAGTGTAATTCAAAACCATGTAAAATTAGAACGATATTTAATTATTAGAATAGGTCATGCATTCTCTCGTTAACACGTTTCGCCCATCGCTCATTCATTTTAACTCATTAGTTTACCGAGCCGCTAGTCAAAGACGGGACTTCGTGCGTTACAGTCATACATCAAAATATGTAATTTGTGAAGTTCACTAGTTCCGTTATGAGAAACGAGCTACGATCAAGAATACTCGAAACGAGGACTTATTAGGACGCTTTAATAATGTTTCAGAGCCGAATAAGTCATTCACCTTTTAATTAATTTTGTCACGCTAAGATATGTTCTGATCTGTAACACATGCGCTACTTTCTATAGAAAAACTTGTGGCAAGCAGATTCGTGAGTTCGTGACTGACTGACAGACAGTCCACGGCCTACCATTGAATATAGAAAAGGTGCACAAAGAAAGCATCATTTTCGCAACTATACGCAATAAAGCCCCCGTAAAGCTCTAATACAAGATAAACTAATACACTGGGCCGCAAAGAAAGCGGGTCGGTAACAACTCAATAACTTCCAAAATATTGGAGCTAGCTTTATGAAATAAAGCCTGTATTATTATGGTGCTGAAATCAATGTTATAAAAGTTCATGATTATGAAGTGTATTTTGAGTAAAAGTACTCGTAAGTAAAAGTAACAATTTTCAATAGTTATCGAAAAATGTGCTACGGTATCATTTATATTATATGCAATTTTTACAGATTAATTTTGTATTGCCACCACGCGCTATTAATACAGCTGTTATACGGTTTGCCATTCTTCCACCAGATTTCTGAGCTTACTGAGGAATATTCTCCCATTACTCTATCAGTGCTTTTTTCACGAGTGCAGTTCACGAAGCGTTGTTGAAGGGGAATTTCGATGGAGTAAACGACGTCCATGTTCGTCCCAGGCATGCTCGATGGGGTTCGTTCAAGTCTAGGCTGCGTGCAGGCCACTCTATGCGTGTGATAGTGACATCTTCAAGGTATTCAAACACTATCCAATCTGTATGGGGACGAGCGTTATCTTGCATAAAGATGGCGTTCTCGCCCATGTTTACTAAAAATAGGCCAACATACTCATTTAAGATTTCATTCCGTACTAGGGGCTTTCAATGTATTCTAGGTATCGTATCCATGAAAAAAAACGTAAATATAATTAAAATTAAAATTATTTTTCAATGTACCTAATACTTTATTACATCTCGAAATTAACTTTTCAATACCCTGTAAAAAATAGATTTGCTCTTTCTCTGAAAAAAAACGCATTTATTGCCGCCTTGAGCTCTTCATCGTTGGAAAATCGTTTCCCACGAAGGTCTTTTTTTCAAATTAGGGAACAAATAATTATCACTTGGGGTTAGGCCCGGGCTATAGGGTGGGTGGTTAATTTCTTCAATACCACAATCTCGCACAGCAGCCTTGGAAACACGTGCCGTGTGAAGCGGGGCGTTGTCGTGAAGAAGCAACACATCGGTGGTCAACTTACTACGACTTTATTCTTTAATTGCTTCCCGTAAATTTCGTACGTAGGATGTTGCGTTTATGGTTTCACCTTTTTTGTGTACTCAATCAAAAAAAATCTGTTTGAGTCCCAAAACACTGTGTCCATGATTTTTCCGTTAGACGGAACGACTTTGAATTTCTTAGGGAGCGCAGTAAGCTTCTTGCGCCACTGCATGAACTCCTGCTTACTTCCAGGGTCATAATGATGAGCCTTCGTTTCATCTCCAGTAACAATTCAATCGAAAATACTTGATGGAACTTTACCACAGAGCTCTAAAAACTCTCTACAGCACTCGATTCGCACTTGTTTTTGAGGCGTCTGTGAGCATTCGCGGCACCCATCTTGTACTGACTTTTGAAAGGTAAAGAAGGTCATAAAGAACAATGTGCACGGTACCAACTGAGAGGTGGGTCGTCGTTTACCACTTTTTAACCATATATAACGAAGGTGCAGAATCTTGGTAAACAGCCACCATTTTTTCGTGAATAGTTTTTTGTATTTTTCCTTGCTTGGTAAGGAATTTAATAACAGCGCGGTGCTCGATTTTCTTCAACATTGTCACGTTAGCTATTCCAGTTGTCGTTGACTAAGGATAACAAGCAAACTAATGATCACAACTATAAGAAATTTTACCTTTATACCCTTAGAATGAATTCCCTCATGAATTAATTCATAAATCAAATTACCCACATCATTAGCAAATCACCTTCATATCGAGAATACATTGAACGCACCTCGTATCTTTCTGCAGTTAAAGTGCCATTTTCTATCACCAGTAGCACGGTGCTGCTTTTGGAAGAAACACCAGCCAACACGTCGTGTATGGACCCTCCGCCGAAAATGGCACTTTCTCTTCAATGCAAGCTTGGTTATAGCGCTCTCTTGGTCTTCTGTAGACTCTTTACCTCCCAACGTGCGAGTATAGCATGAACGTCGACTCGTCCGAAAACATTACTTTTGACCAGTCATCCAGAGTCCAATTCATGCGTTCTCTAGCGTAACCCAGCCTTGAATTTCAATGCTGTCTTTCGAGTTTTGGGCCAATCGCAGGTCTAAATGGCTTTAGGTTTGCTTCAGCAAGACGCCGCCTCACTGTACACGTGTTCGAATGGCTCCCTCCAGCACGTAGAAGGTGATTTTTTACTTCTACAGCCGTTTGAAATCGATTTCTCAACATTGCTGATACCAGATATCAATCTGTGCGCTGTCGTGCACCTTGTTCGGCCTGTCCCTGGTCTCCGAATATTGGATCCACTCTCTTCAAATCACTGGAGCACTATTTAAACGGTTGATAGCGATACACCAACAGCTCTCGCTGCATAACGCTGACTGCGCCCGTCTTCAAGCATTGTCAGAATTCTGGTACACTCTTCAGGGGTCAGTGACATGTTTTTAATTGAATTTGATCACAAAAAATGCCGTATTTATAAACAGAGACAAAAGTAAAACCATTGGTTTCAAAATTGTTAAAAGTTTGAAAATCGTCTTTATTTTTTATTTATTGTTTTTAATACAATTACCAACAAGAAATAAAAAAAATTGACTTCTTCCTATATTTGTAATGAAATAAACTTTAATTAAGTTTTTATTTTAAAAGGATTGCTCAAATATTATAAAAGTTATCGCATTTTTTTAAACCGACCCGCTTTTATTGCGGTCCAGTGTAATTAAACCAATAGTTATCTAAATGTCAAGCTAAAACCCAGAAAACACCGCTGTTAACAAAAAAATATGTAATCGGGTATTAAACTTAGACTGCCTCGTTGGTCTAGAGGTCGCAAGCGCTAGTGTTGAGCATGAGGTCCTGGGTTCGATTCCCAGGTCGGGCAACCGAATTTTCTATCACAAATTCCTCAGTAGCAGCCAGTTGATGGCGATAGGCTCGACCCCAATTATATGGGACTAACACATAACAGGCCAAATGTGTACTCTAGGTACACTCTGCCCCAGGGGTGGTTCCGGAATTGGTCTTTTAAGAGGAACCGGGACCGCCCCTATGTGCTGATGGTGATCACCGGGGTGGTTTTAGTGAGGTAAAAATCCCACACTCCCCGACCTCCCTCCCCGGAAGTCGGGTGCCTTTTGAAGGTTTCCCCCCGAAAACAAAAAAAAAAAGGTACACTCTGCCCAACCCTTCGGGGATTACAGGCGTGATGTTATGTAAAGTTATTTATTACATTACAAAACACAACTCAACAACAAATCAACTCCAAACAACTAACAACTAATCAACCAACCAACTAATCAATCAACTAATGAATGAAGATTTAACATTTACGCACGTTACAACTAAGAATGACTCTAAGCAATGTGGCATATTTTTAACATCAAAGGTTATAATTATAATGTAATTTTCCTTTGTTTACAGTAGACAGTTTATGTTATGTTATGGGTATTAAACTTAAAAACCCTAACAACCTATATATAGCACTGAAAAGATTCCGCAACGTGTATGAAACAATTTTTCTCTCATGTTAGAGCGGTCCACACTCATTAAGGCGCGGCCGGCTTTTGATCTCCGCTCCACACGTAGGGCGCAGTAATTAAAATTGTTGACGCCATTTTAATGGAGTAACTCGGTGATTTCTTTGGATTACACTTTAGAAATGCAAGTTGAAGGAATATTTTATTTAACGATGGGTACTTAACTAATGCAAAATAAGTTCATCAAAACAAAAATGACGAATAAATAGAAGACGCGTTACTTTAATTCAGATTTACTTAATGTACTTACTTATATGTAAATTCTCCAAAGTCTTCTTAATAAATTTTATTCGACACTCAAATTATTATTGTTATCAAATAACTATATAAACTAACGAAACAAAAATATAAATATATTTCGTTCGTATCAACACAATGAAGAACATAATGTGAATCCCGTTAGAGGTGTTATCAGCATAAAGTATGAAGAAACATAATATATAAAAAAAATTGGTTGGCAGATACGATGTCAAAACGTTATTTTTACGATATAATTATTATTTGGTTTATACATTAATCTGTCTGTGTAAATACCACGTTTAATATATATCTGTACACCGTTTAAATTACCAGTGGTAGTTTATACTGCGGCGGCATCTACTTCGCCAGATTTTTGAGAAGATTGCTAGCAGTGCCAATATTACAACTATATATGAACAATACCAAAGAAAAATTTCGGCGCAGCTCTGGCAACCGTGAACCTTTCACGGTTGCCAGAGCTGCGCCGAAATTTTTATACTCTTTGGCCGAAATGCATCGCGGCGCGCGGCGCTCCAGGCCGCCAGTACGATTGCGCCCACAGAGTACTTTTTTTAGTGATTGCGCCGCTCGGGTCAAAAATTTGTCATGTGTCAAACGGTGTGAAATAGACTCATCAGTGCATTTTTCAAGGATTCTTTTTGTTCATTTAGTTGGTTATTATTATTCTTATTACGTAATTTATAAGTTTAAATAAATGCTCAGTGGCAGCAGTGATGTGGTTGATAGTGGTAGTGCTTGTCAACCTTCAACATCGCTGAGCATACTGGAGAGATGTCCGCTGTGTACCCAGACACGGTTCTTTAAAGGTAAGCGGGGTCTGAATGTGCATATTGGCAAAGTGCACAGACCACCCAATGCACCCACCTCAGACCCTGTCTCAATAGCTACACCTGCTACACCAGCTACATCCACTTTTGACTCGTTTTGGAAAACACTTTAAAATTTCAAAAACTCTGTTCCTGTTTTGAAACGAGTTCCCCGCGGCGCTAGACCTTTAGTGGCACAACATCTAGCAGGTTGCGTTCGTCTTGCCACCCGGGAGAACTCGCTAAGTGCTTGGGTACAACTGCTCACCTTCCCTTACAGAAATCTACATGTACAAAAGAATTTGGCAACCAAAAAGACATTAACTGCACAAATTAAAGAAAACTGTAATATTTCGACTCATAATTTAGATTCAAAATTACCGACACAGAAATATACTCTTCAAGAGGTATGTCCCATCTGATCGAATCTAAGTTAGGGGAAGGTGACATTAGCGGAGCAGCCAGGATTCTTTTTAGTAATGATGTGGTAGCACCGTGTTCTCCAGAAACAATCACAGCTCTGGAGAGCAAACACCCTGCCCCAGCGGATGGCCTTTCTTTCCCCGACCCCCCTAATCCGGATAATCACTTCCTCACCATTACAGGTCAAGAGTTGGTCACAGCCGTTTCCTCCTTCCGGACCGGCTCCGCTGGCGGCCTCGACGGCCTGAGTCCGCAGCACCTTAAGGACCTTATCTGTTCAGGCGCCGGGGCTGCTGGTGAATTGCTCTTGAAGGAGCTTGCGGCTCTGATTAACCTTATGCTCTCCGTCATCGACGTTCTGTACGGGGCAAATCTATGCGCCCTGCGTAAGAGGGATGGCGGCATTCGTCCAATTGCTGTGGGAACTACTTACCGTCGTATGGCAGCCAAGATTTGCTGTAAATTTTATGGTGAGGTTGTTTCGAAAACATTTCAGCCCCTGCAGCTAGGATACGGCTCTAAAGGGGGCTGTGAGGCTGCCGTACACGCCTTGTCGACCTACCTAAATTCTGGCAAAGGAGAGGTCATCCTGAAGGTTGACATAAAGAATACCTTCAATTGACGACACGGTTGGCGCAGTGGTTAAGCGATTGACTGCTGCGTTACGTGTCGCGGGTTCGATCCCCGCACGGAACAAATATTTGTATGACCTGCAAGTAGTTGTTCTGGGTCTGGCTGTTTGTGTATGTGAGTTTAAATGTTTGTAAACGCACCCACGATACAGGAGAAATTCCTAGTGTGGGGCAAAGTTTAAAAAAAAAAAAAAAAAAAACAAAAAAAAAATCTGTTTATAGGGACACCTTGCTGGCAGAAACTAAAAAAGAAATACCTCAAATCTATAGTTTCCTTTGGCAATGCTACAGACATCCTTCTAAATTAATGTATCGGGACCACCTTTTGGAATCTGCTGTTGGCTGTCAACAAGGTGACCCCCTCGGACCAGTGATCTTTAGTTTAGCCATTCACCCAATTATTCGACAGCTAAATTCCAAATTTAACGTTTGGTATCTTGACGATGGAACTTTGGGAGGCGATGTAGAAACCGTTTTAAAAGATCTACAATTCTTAGAAAATGAACTTCATTCCATTGGCCTTGATCTCAACCACTCGAAATGTGAACTTTATATGGCGGACAGTACTGACAGACATCTGACACTACCCAAGTTTAACGCAATAGCTCCAGAAATCAAAATTATTGAAAAAAGCTCTCTTCGTCTTCTTGGGTCTCCTGTCTTCGAGAATTCCTTTCTCGTTTTTATTGAAGAAAAAATACAAAATTTCAAAGACGTTTCGGAAAGATTGTTCCAAATTAACATGCATTCGGCCTTAACCCTAATCCGTTATTGCTGTTTCGGCCCTAAATTAACATATTTCCTTCGCGCTTCCCATTTATGGAAGCACACTCACCTTTTAGAAAAAATGGACCAAATGATTCGACATACATTAACTTCGATTTTAAATGTGGCCATGGACGACCGAGCTTGGACACAAGCTACTCTTCCCATTCGTATGGGAGGCCTCGGCGTCCGCAAAATTTCTAGTGTTAGTTTACCAGCTTTCATATCCTCGGTCTACGGCACTGAAAAATTAATCAGGAAAATCCTAGCCCCCACACTGATTAATTTTGATGTGCCATGCTTCACCGAGGCTATGCATGCCTGGAGACTCGCTTGTCCATCCATCTTCCCAGAGAAAGTGGGATGAGCCGCTTTGCAGAGTAGTACAGAACAATTTACTTAACACGTCTGCTACTACTGTGGAGCGTGCGCGCCTGCTTGCTGTGGGTAAGTGGGAGTCGGGTCTTTGGCTTCATGCACTACCGTCGTCGAACATAGGCACTTTGTTAGACGACACTACTTTCCGCCTCGCTGCTTGCCTACGACTAGGAGCTCCTTCTTGTTCTCCCCATCGCTGTCACTGTGGTGAAGTTGTCAACAGCCTTGGACACCATGGCCTGTCTTGCAGCCGAAGTGCGGGCCGCTTAGCTCGGCACGCGAACATAAATGACATCATCCGACGAGCTCTTGTCACCGTCGGCGTTCCAGCTGTATTAGAACCTAATGGCTTGGCACGCAACGATGGCAAGAGACCGGACGGCATGTCTTTATTTCCTTGGAAGGTGGGTAGGCCTTTAGTGTGGGACGCAACTTGTGTCGATACTCTTGCGAAATCCCATCTTCCTGATTCGGCGTGCTGTGCTGGCGCTGCTGCTGCGGCTGTGGAAAACCTCAAACGGCGAAAGTATAATAACCTTATCGGCAATTATATTTTCGAGCCGTTTGGGGTTGAAACCCTCGGGCCGTGGGGTCCGAGTGCTCACGGTTTGTTCAACGAAATCTCCAAACGGCTTGTTGACACTTCCCGGGATCCAAGGGCTGGCCTTTACCTTGGCCAGAGGCTTAGCATTGCCATACAACGTGGCAATGCCGCCAGTCTCTTGGGTACTTTACCAGTCGACAGCGATGCAGAGGAATTTTTCGACGCCATATTTTAATTTGTTAATAGTTTTAGTTAGTTTAGGTTATTATATTTTATATTTTTGTTTCGACACTTGAATTAATATTCTAATGTATTCTGAGACAACAACACAAAAATTTATTAAAACAATGATAGTTGTAGAAAGGATTTTTTTTTTTTTTTTTGAGGATGGGAAATCATCATTTGTCCCCTCCCGCTCTGGGTGGAGCGGAAAGGAGTGTCAGACTCTTACTGACTAAAACCCACCCGCGTTCCTTCCTTGGCCCTTTATGTTCCGGGTCAGCGGTACCCCTTATGGATGATCTCGCTTTCCCGGCAGGCTTGGGCCCTAGTGGGCCCCCTCTTCGATGCTGACATCTCTTTGAGGCGCGCGTGGAACACGTACGCGCCGTCCAGCACGGGCCTGGTCCTGATCGGACGGTGAGCTACCCATTACTCACCGCCCGCAGGCCCGCGCCTACGGTGGCCGGGAGTCGTCACGCGGCTCCCGACGCCCGGAGCGTCCACCGCGGCGGCTTGGACGGGAGACTCTCTCCCTCTCCCGTCCCGCCACCTCCTTCGCTAGCATGAATGCTTCGCAGAAGGAGGCGACTGCCTCCCACTCCCCCTCACCCCGGACCATGGCTTGAACCAGGGCCGGGCGTGAGAGGTCGCCGCCGCTGCCGATCGCCTCTACGAGGACACGGCGGTGCTCCGCCCATGCAGGGCAGGCCCCCACCGTATGCTCCACCGTGTCCTCGGGGCGATCATCGCAGTGGTGACACCCGGGCGTTTCCTCCCGCCTGATGATGTGCAGGAACCTCCCGAAACATCCGTGTCCGGTGAGGACCTGCGTCAGGCGGTAGGTGAGGACGCCGTGACGCCTCTCTAGCCACTCCTCAAAGAGGGGTCTTACCGCCGCTATCGTGGCGTGCCCTGCGCTGGGTTGCGACAGTCGCTCTTTCCATGCCGCCATGAGATCGCGCCGGAGGTCCGTCCGCTCCGCCGAGATTTGCCGCGGAAGCGGGGTTTCCCCCCGGCGTAGTGCTTCCGCGCGCCACTCATACAGGCGCGCGAGGACTATCGCCTTCAGATCCCACGGCGGCAGTCCGGCAAGGAGACTTGCCGCCTCGCCCGAGATCGTGCGGTAGCCCCGGATCAGCCTTACGGCTACCACCTTTTGGGGCGCGTTCAGATAGTGGGCGGCTCTCCGCCGCAGTGAACGCGCCCACACCGGGGCCCCATATGTAGCCATGGACCGCACGACCCCCGCGTAAAGCCTCCGGCAGGAAGGAATTAGAACAGTATTTTTTTTTTTTTTATGTATGGCATCTCGCAGTTGGCCTTGAGAGGCCGTGACTGCTTAACCGGTCAATCCTGTGGTGCCTTCGAGCTAACTCAAAGCCTCCAGCCAGGGGCATAATATTAATTATAAACTAAGCGACCATCACCTAAGGGCACCCCCTGTGGGGTACGAACCTCGGCTTAGGGCGTCGCTGGGGGGGGACAGCAAGTTGGGGACAGGCTGGATCTGAATGGATTCAATATTATTGTGGGGGTTTAAAACTACTGGCTCAGCTACGCCACCAGCTGACTCTGTGGATCCGATCAAGGGAGTTAGAACCATTTATAGGGGGCTTATATTCATACAAAATTACCAAGGCACAATTAGTGGAATTTGAGTAACAAGTAGTATTTACCTACTAAACAACCAATCAGAACACAGTCGAAATATCATACGATGTGCGGCGCGCAGCGCGCACCCTCTTACAACAGTCCAGGTAATCATTTAAGCGCTGAGGTTATAAATATATGTGGCGGTGCGCCGCTCGATAGCTTAGTGTAGCCGCGGTATGCGTGCTGCTACAGATCCATTTGAATTTACAGTTAAAAAAGACTTTACATTTCAAACAACACAATTCCTTCATCCAACCTATTTACATTGTTGGCATAAGGCCGTCGCACATGTGGCGTACGAAACGTCGCCGGTTCTCTGTTCACGCCGTCACTCTGCCTAATTGAAAGTCTGTGAAAAGGGGCACACGTCTGACGTCATTACAGAATGAAAGTTCAGCGTTGACGTGACGAAGGGCGACTGGCGACTTGATTCTACTTGATGCTTTCATTAAACAGCGGAACTGACATTGTGATAAACGTCGGCTTCGATAACAGGTGGCAAAGAATTGTTTTACTCGTAGATACTATTTTGTAAGGGTGAGGACACATCTGCGGTTGTGTAAAACTGAGTAAAACACATAGGTAATATTTCATTTGCTGTTTTTGTTATTCACCCGACAACCAAATAATCAAAAATATAGGCTACTCCAAAAAATATTTAAAAAGTGCAGCCGCGCACTTTATTCATCATCGCAGCCGCGATTTTGTTTTAATCTGAATAGCCACAACATATTATACTTAACATACCGTTAGAACACGATTCGCGTACCAATTTGGACATCTGCTACGAAAGCGTAGTAGGTGTAGCCGTGACGCCATTTTACAGCTACGCCGTAGCAGCGTGTGAAAAAGTTTTTGCTATTTAGTATAGTTCTACAGACCTATACAGAACGGGTAAAGAAACAAGTATAAAACATTTTTATGAGCGTAAATTGTGTAGGTACCGTCTACGTAAGCACGTTTCACATTATCAAAAAAGACGTTTGCGGTGATATTCCGAAAGATGTGACCGTCATAAATTAGAGAAAGTAACAACATACATGTAGGTGCGCTTTTCATTGTCCTGCTTCTGTGTACCTATTCATATCTAGATTACAAGAGACCTCGTCCTCTTTGTCCGTTTTGCTGTTTTGTCTTACATAATATAAATCCTATGAGACTCTTGGTCATCTATAAATATCTATCTTTAACTATTATAAATTAGGGTCGCTTTTCGTGTCTGCCTGTGTGACCGCTTTGATCTTCTAAATTGCGCAACGGATTCCGATGCTGTTTTCAACATCACTCGGAGATTTTTTCTGGTGCGAAAGTGGGGCGAGTCGCTAGTCTAGAATAAAAAAACCGGTCTTAAGCAAACTGTCTCGTACACAGGTGTCGTAACACCAATACTTTTATAAGACGAGTTTATCAGATTATGTTTAAAAAAACATAATATTGGCATTACATAGACTGCAGAAGCTAGGTACTCAAAGAAAATAAATAGAATACCGACTTATTGTCACCATCATTATTCGAGTCTTATGTTTACTGGAATAAGGCTTATGTTTGAGCCTCCTATCTTTATTAACGACCTTCTACACTGAGACACTTAGCAGATGCTTCAGTTAACGTTTTTTATATCATTAATTTGTTACAACGAGTCTTGTTTAGTCATTCCGAACGTAAGTTTAGAAAAATATCTTGTTATAACTGTTTTTCTAAGTCAATTTATGTAACGGGATATAACCAGAATACAAAAAAACCTGCCTGCCTTTACCAACTATGTTGAGGTCAGCTTCCAGTATAACCGGATGCAGTTGAATACCAGTATTTTACATAGATCGACTGCCTATCTGACCTCCACAACCCAGATACTGGGTAACACGATACCCCTTGGTAAGACTGGTTGTCAACCACAACACAAAGAACTACCGAAATATCGTGTTTCTATGTTCTATAAGCCCAAAGAGCAAGCTAAAGTGGCAATGGACTGGTCACATCTCTCGTAGAACCGACAATCGTTGGGGAAAACGAGTTTTAGAGCGGAGACCGCGTGTAGGCAAACGTAGTGTGGGACGCCCGCCGGCCAGGTGGAGTGACGGCTTGCGAAAGGCGGCTGGCAGAGACTGGAAGAGGAGAGCCGAAGATCGGGTTCAGTGGCGTTTACTAGGAGTGGCCTACGTCCAGCAGTGGACGAATATAGGCTGATGATGACGATGATGTTCTATGAAATTAGAAATAACTAATTTCGAAAATAAAAATATGTGGAGCGAGACTTCAGAATATAAATCGTAAGCTTTAAAAGATTTTATAAGAACGGGGGTTGTGGGCAATGTAATTATAATAATAATATTTATAGCACTTCACAATTGATTCTACTCGTTCCATTCGTTTATTTACCGCTTTTAAATTTGAAATATTTCAATACCAAATCATATTCTTTTTAAACAAAACTGAAACTCGTATGACAGTCGTTCGTCGCTTGAAACATTTCAAACTTCTCGGTCGATATTTTCAATTAACCTATCGACGTGAGACAAAAAAGTCCGTTCTGTTTGCATGTCAAACGTTGAGTCGCCACGCTATTTCGCTTTGATTACAAAATGTTTTTTTTTTTTGTTTTGTTATATCTGTGATGTACTTACAAAGGAAACAGTTATCATTCGTTCTCATTCTAAAAGTTATTAAATTACTAGCTAAATTTCTGCATTTATTTTCAAGGCATCATAATTATATACAACAGGTACAGTATTACAAGGTATTTTGGGCGCTTGCCCAAAATCGGAAATAATGTCGTAAAGTAACCTCGTTCTAAGTTCTCGATAATTTTTCTGCAACATCAAAAATAATTATTATTATCAGCCTATTTCATACGCATAAGGTTCGAACTCTGATCATCACGCTTGTACACTGTGTGACGGCGATTTAAAATTCATATTGACTATGTATTAGGATCGTAAAGAAAAAATGTAATTGCCTATCAATAAACCATCGGTTCCACCAAGTCCTCAATGCATACAAACAACATAAATCCCAAATATTCAGCTAAAAGGTTCCATTTCACGCGGTCATACATTACTACCCACGTTTGACACGGCACAGTCGCAATAATTCACCCGACACACGGAGACCTAAATATGAGGCAATTTATCACGAAAACTAATCACACCATCTCGAATTCACCACTGCAACAGGAATAGATTGGAGAGAACACGTTTTAACATATAGCCAAAGATTAAAGGCACAGGACAGGAGCATTCTCGGAAAGGTGACGATGTCATGGCATGGTGTAGGCTCGGATGTGTAATTTGAGAGGCGAATTCGGAAGATGAATTTCACGTCGCTTGTCAATGTATCGTATCCATAGGATAAAAGCATGATAACACAAGACTTAGGCTGCATAATATCAAGCGTTGTGGACTAGAGATGACACGTAGGTATGGCAATGGAATCACAATAAAATGTACTTAAATTAGAACAATTAGTCGAATACAGTGCTAATCAGCCATGTTTTAATTAAAATTCATAACTCCACGACACAAAAAAAATACATATCATAGCGTCAATAGCAAAAACGTCAATAAAGTCGACATCGGACGCTACACTCTAGTGAATGGTTTACTCGGGTGAATGTTCGTTTTTGTTTCATTGCACGTTCACACGTCACTGATCAAATTATATACGAAGGAACGTTCATCCGCTCCTTTCTTTTAAATTTTTAGATTATTGGACATGTGTGTTAAATATGCTTAAACTGCCGGTGGTGCACTAATGACGCTTTTGATTCATTCGGTATTTAGACGTTTCACTTCTAATGAAAGAAGCCGAATAAAAGGCAAAATTTAACGAAAAGTGAAGCGTCTGATATCGGCCATAACAAACATCTCGGAATAGACCGTTTTCCTAGAAAACTCGCTATACGAGAAATTACAATGGGGACCTCATAAAACATCTCTTGCGCGGCGACTAAGCTCGGCCGCTTATGGTGTTCGAAAGATAAGACTGTTAACAGATGTAAAAACCGCGCGTTTGGTCTATTTTAGCTACTCCTACAGCATTATGTCATATGACATCTTAATGTGGGGTCGGGCTGCTGACATTTAATCCATTTTTATTTTCAAAAGAGAGTTACGTCGCCACGAATCGCTAAGGGAACTAATTTAACAAAATTAGATTATGACGGTAGGTGCTAATTAGTTTATGAAAATATTATTTATGTAAGAAAAAATCTACATCTTTTTAATAAAAGAAGTGATAGACATAATTTTAATACTAGAAATAAAGGTAAATCCATTTTTTTTTCCATTCATTATATAGGTCCATTCGTTGAAATGTCTCCAGAGCGTCTTGCCCTTGAACACCAAAATCTCTCTTGCTCAAACTCTCATTCAGCCCATCATAGATTATGCCGATGCCTGTTATTTGGATGCCACCGAGGAGCTTTTAAATAAACTTGAGCGTTTGCAGAATATATGTATTCGTTTTGTTTTCAACCTTACTTTCGCAAGATACTCAAGTCACAGATTACTAAATAGTTACTGCTCAAGTGGCTCCCCATTCGACTTCGCAGGAACTCTCGGATATTGTGTCTGCTATTCAACCTCCTTCACAACCCTAAAACGCCATCCTATCTGCGGGAGCGTTTTTCCTACGCCCGACCTCCAGATGCGCCTTGCAGGTCGCATCTTAGAAACCTCCTTAAGTCCCCTCCCCACTCCGCCGACTTTTACTCCTACTCCTTCACTGTGCACGTGGTGCGGTTGTGGAATTCACTTCCACCTGACATTAGGGACTGCCAAACTGTTGCAGTTTTTAAAAGAAGAGTGAAAGAACACTATCTTTCCACTTCGTCATAGTTGCGTATATATTAATATTCTAGTGTTATTTACTTTAGAAGTATGTTTGTATGTATATTCTCATATTATTTGTTTTATTTTATTAAGTGAATTGTTTTTGATGTTATGTATTTTATTTTCTCTTTTACTCTTACACACGCTGTCTACATCTCTAAATCTACTACCCTATCGCAGGTATGCTGGAAGAGATTTCATTAGAAATAAGCATCACCTTTGTACCTATTTTTCTGTTATTTTCTTCTTGTCTGTTTATATAAGTGTGTACATAAATGGTTAAATAAATAAATAAAATAAGTAAAATGGATCAGCCATTTTTCAGATTATCTAAATATAGTCTTTTATACATTTTGACGTCAAAATGTATAAAAGAAACTTCCTTCTTTGAGGTGTCTATTTTAAATTAGTGATTTGTCTATGACTTTGACTTTCAATAAAAACTAATACTTGCTCGTCACAAAATATTTGCAGATAGGTAAACTTACACATCACTGACCAAAACCTAGGCCCAGGCTTATACTAAGTAAGCAGATACTAAAATCACCGTTAATTACAAAACAGTTAATTCGACACGATATTTGGTAGATATTAGTATTCGATCGTTAAGCCCAAAACCCTTCCCAGATCGAGATAAACCCATATCCCTGGCTAACTTTACATTTTGCGTCAAATTGCTATCACTTCTGATACTATCAGTACGAATTATAAATGGTGGACAACCAGAAGACGAATTCCCACAATTAAAAACGTTCAAAATGTAGTTGCAATCTCATCTCAGCGACAATTAATGTCAAAAATCCTATACAATTTTTGACAGATTGAGACTGATATTACAATGCGACCGTTTTTAAAAATATAGGAATAGCCCCTCAGGAATTTTGGAAAAGGTTGAATGGAAATTGAACTTACAAAGCAATAGCATCTCCCAAATGCTAATATAATATTATAGATAAGTAAGTAATAACCCTGGTTATTGGTAAAACACCATCAACCTCTTAAGGGGTCATTGTACTCATCATTACGAACAACTTTTACTAGGTATGGGACCAAATATGAAATAGCGAATCGTGAATCGCGTCCCACAGTAAAAGTTGTTCATAATGATGAATACAATGACCCCTTAAGAGGTTGATTGTGTTTTACCAATAACTCTGTATATACTTAAGTAATATTTGTGGTAAAACTGTTTGTACTTCGTGCTGAATTTTACCAAGCTTGCAAGAGGGTTCATGTTTTAATAGTGAGTATCGTTTTACGTGCATTTAGTTTATGTTATTATTATTGTTCAGTTAGATGATGATATTGTTTCTCTCCGTTATTGATATTCCTCTCTTCCTTACCACTTTTCATAGTATGTTCTTTTTGTTTTTCAATAACGCAGCTCTTTCCCTCTGGAGGCCCAACTATTTGTATTTTCGTGGGCTCTTGCTTATTTAGTTTTTATATAGGTACCTATTTTTTTTTAAACATAAAATAGGTATTAAAAATTACCGCAACAGTTACTTAAATAAAGTGTGCAACAATAAACAAAAGATGCTGATATTTCCAGATCATTTTGCAAGAATCTTGGATCTAGGGAACTGTCAATCAACCATTGAAACATACAAAAAGGTAACCTTATCAGACAGAAAATACCCCAAATCTATCGGATCGACACATGGCTTTCACTTCATCGATGAAAGAACGAAACTAATGGAATTCTCAACCAAAATAATTCTGCTGGAGCAATATATTCAAAATCGGATGATGAAATTTAAAACTAAGCTTTACGTCCGACTTTTAACAATCAAATCTTAACCTTTTCTTCATGTTCTTCTCGACCTACTTCGATATTTCGCTTATACAATAAAAATAAAAATAGTAGCCAAACGAACACGTAAAAACTTTAAATCGCTATAAAAAACTTTAGATTCCAACGCGATTATTTATCAACAAAAACAATGATTACGAAACTTAAAAGGAAAAATGAATTCCAATCCCTCTTTACCCTCGCTTACGACATTCACCATAATATTTCCCAAGAAGATAGATTCCCATTTGCATTATTATAATGAGGATGAGACATTTACATTTTTTTTTTATATCTACGTAAACATAACAGGAAACTTATAAAGTGGCACATCCATCGTACTAATGGCCAATTTATGTAAACGCCACTCCCGAGCCTGTCAACTGAAAATAAAGGGACGCTTCAAAGATAAATTGAATAATACTGGGAAATCGAGGCCTAAAAGTTCAAACATTTTTTTTATTTCAAAGCGTGGTGCTTTAAAATGACCATTCAACACAAAGACATGCCGTTGTCTACGTCGAACTAAAATGCGTAATATTAACACATTTATGTCCATTTGTTTGTAATCCGCCAATCTATTCTGTAACAAACTCGCCCTGAAAACTTAGGTGAAGTGAGCTAATAGGTAATACATATTTTGCGTACGGGTGGGAAAATTGATTATTCGATCCACCCCAGCTCCTCGAGGAAGGCCAGCAATGCCTTGGTGTTGCTAACAATCTCATGTAGGGTACCTGGGTTACCGAAGTACTTTGCCCTGTATGTAGCGACCACCGGGCAGTTTAGAAGCACATGAGCTGCTATCTCTTCGTCCTCCATGCAGACACTGCACAGCGGACTGTCTGTGACTCAGACAAAGAGGCGTTTATTAAATGATCCGTGGCCAGTTAAGGCTGCTGTGACTGTACGCAGCTTTTGCTTGATTAGTCGGAGAACCTGTTCTGTGAAGCGGCCATCATTGTAGGGAGTGCTTCCCTAGCCTACCTGCACTCACCTAGGTCCACCCAGTGGCGTGCGTTTCATAAAGACAGAAAGACACTGCCTACCCTAGTTCTGATAATAGATCTAATATTATTTTATCAATGAACAAAACAACATAAAAATCTTAAATCATAAATCAGCTCCACCTATCGAGTTTAATTGTTGTTGTTTAATTTCGCATCATCGATTCGCGCTGCACTAGCGCCACCTCGCCTTTGCCACGGCAAAGACACAAACTATTCGTCTCTGAATGTTTTGTATGTGTGCTCAGTGATAAGTCGTGGTCATGCGTAATGCGTATTTTTATGTGTGTGCGTTCATATAGCTACGTGGGCTTTGCTGACACACAATGACAAAAATCACAATTGCCTCGCGTTGCTGACACTCGATGGACATACAATTCGCGTACTGTATATGTAATTTTCAATTCTTCTTTACATTTAATTGATTTATTTGAGGATATGGCTGAAAACGAAGACTCTTGGGATGGCGAGACATTAAGTCGAGTTTCGTATTTGTTACACAATTTAAAAGACTTTCAATTCCAGTTTTTACTTCATGTGTTTAACGAAGTATTCGCAGAAACTGATGTGCTTTACGAAATTATGCAAAAAAAGACATCAGATGTGACTTATTGCATTAAAAAAATTAGGGACTTTGAATCGTTTTTGGAATCATTCAGATCTAGGTTTGAATTAATTTTTGAAGGCGTAACAATAATCACAGGGCCGCCAAAACGAAAACGTAATGTTGTGGACGCGAAAACCAATTTTAAGCGGATTTTTATTGAAATTATAGACAATGTATCCTTCGAATGTCGCGACCCATATAAAAATCTGAAAGAGTTTAAATTTTTTGGACTACTTTCATGCGAAAATTTCAATAAATATAATGACAATTTTCCGGTTGAATTAGTTATCGCAATTCGTAAATGTTTATAAAATAATACGACTTTAACTTAGACCGCCTAATCAATGAGCTCAAATGTGTTTATAAATCTGCCGAATTCAAAAACCTTAGTATTTACAAAATTATAGAACATTTTTACGAAAATAACATAAATACAGTTTTTCCCGAAGTACTGCGTTTGGCAAAATTAATTGTTACAGTTCCCGCGAGCAGTGCTTCAACCGAAAGGTCATTCTCGTCGCTAAAACGTATACACACCTACATAAGAAATACACAAGGCCAGCAACGACTTACAGATCATTCCACGATTTCAATAGAAAAAAACCTTCTTACGGAAATAAAACGCCTTCCCAACTTTTACGATTCCATATTGCAGATATTCTTACAGAAAGATAGGCGTGTAGATTTAATATACAAATAAAACAATCATATATACTTAGTTTACTCACACCACCATCTTTTCAATGATTTTATTTAAATTTTGCAAATCACACAAACATTACAAAACATCAAACAAACGCGCCGAAAGGCCACTTCGAATATCCGTAAATTGATATGTCTATAAAATCAGTCAATCTATGGATATTTGAGTTGGCATTTGGCAATTACCTACATCATGAATCGACAAGACGACGAACCAAAACCAACGTGTAATATTTTTGGTGAGTAAAATTTTCTGCCTACCCTGTCTTAAAACTGTGTGCACGCCACTGGGTCCACCCATAGTTTGTGATATTGGTACCTGGTGCGTTTCCATACCAGAGTGCGCGATGGGTTCCGGACCCACTGGTGCAACGTTCGACCCCCTTCTGGCAAGTTCGTCGGCTGCATCGTTGCCTAGCGAACCGCTGTGTCCTTTGATCCATTGAATTAATTTGTTATTGCGGATGCCTACCTAGTTGATGCGCTGGTGGCACTCGTATATTAGCCCAGAATTAACTGTGTGACTGTTCAGCGCTTGCAGAACGGCCATGCTGTCTTAGAGTATGCGGATCGAGTGTTCCTTAACTTCTCTGGCCATGATGGCTGAGGCGGCTAGAAAGATATTCATGCATTCGGCCTGGAACACTGTGTTATGGACCCCCAATGGTGTGAAGATGCGTATGTTGAAGTTCTCTGAGAAGATTCCAGCACCTCTGCCACTACCTGTTTTGGATCCATCCGTGAAGATGCACAGCTGCAGAGCTGCGGCGATCACACGCGATCATGGCAATCCTCGTGAAGTTGGATTTTTTATTTTTTATCGAAGATAAATAGCTTGGGTCATTTATGGCTTTCGTAATGGGAAACTCCATGTTGAGTCCCTCAAACAGCGCGGTGTGTGGTATGTCTCTCTTACCCCAGAGATCTAGTGCATTTAGACGAGCCGCCGCAATCGTCCCTGTCTGTTGTATGAACAGGTGGAGCGGTGGTAGTCACAGCATAGCTTCGACTGCTGCAGTCGGAGTAGTTCTCATGCAGCCTGTAGTCACCATGCAAGCTAGTCTTTGCATGCGTTGTAGTTTGCTAGAAGCTGTACCCAGCTTGGTTCGGGGCCACCAGTCCACGGCCCCGTAGGTGATCATGGGGCGTATCACTGTGGTGTACAGCCATAGTATAATTTTAGGGGATAGGCTCCACTTCTTACCTATCATTCTCCTGCACTGCCAGAAGGTTATGCAGGTCCAGTTTAGTTTGTTGTCCAAATGACTACTCCAGTTTAACTTACTGTCTAGAATTACCCCGAGGTACTTAACTTCGTTGGCCAACTAAAGTTCTGTATTGAAAAGTTTTGGTAGGTGGAAAGGGCCTAATGCTCGTTTTTGGGTAAACATAACTAATTCAGTTTTAGTGGGGTTCACTGATAGGTCAAATTCCCTGCACCATCTCTCTACGATACGTAGCGCTTGCTGAGTAAGGTTGCAGATCGTACCCGTCACCTTCCCCGAGACAAGGATTGCGATTTCATCTGCGTAACCTATTGTGTAATAGCGGTTGGCATTGAGTTTGGTGATGAGATCATTAATCACCAGATTCCATAGAAGACGGGACAGCAGCCCACCCTGGGGGCAGCCTCTGGCTATCATGGCCAACTGCTGCTCATCCTCAAGGCCAACTACTCATTTGCTTAGCATGTTTGTAATCCAGTGAAGTGAGCTATCAATAGTGTAAATTCCTAGCAGCAGGTGAAATGACGGCGCACTTCAAGTTCACTTCACTTATGCTTTCACGGTGAATTGTTTACAGAATATACCGACTGTTCTCTGTCGTCGCTTATTGTGTATTCATTTTGTCCGATTCGATCTTTTCCACACCTCTGAAAATTTGCGAAGCGCATCATCTTGATAAACACAAGAAACGGCTTCGCAACAAACAAAACTTAATTTAAAATGCGCATCAATTGTATACAGGGTTTCACAAAGCGAATTCTTCTTTTAGCTGTTTTTTCCAATGCTTTGCGCATTTTCCTTTACGAACATTTATGTTTAAAGCCTTTAAATTGTTTTTAAATTATTAGGCATGTCCGTCGACAAAACAGGAAATAACAGTATTTGTCATATTTTACATGTACGAGTAAGTCATGGAAATCGTTACTCGTGTAAAATGCTGCAAAGATGTAGGTAAAATAGTATTCCTTTTAATCCCTCCCAACTATTTCACGAGTCAAGCTATAG
This sequence comes from Brachylomia viminalis, assembly GCA_937001585.2. NCBI lineage: Eukaryota > Metazoa > Arthropoda > Insecta > Lepidoptera > Noctuidae > Brachylomia > Brachylomia viminalis. The sequence continues at coordinate 22,854,943 of OW443294.2, read as the reverse complement.
CACTCTCGCCTAGAACTAACCAATTCTTCTTCAAGACTCTTAGGTTGCTACCGGGAAACTCGGGCCGTTTTATTTGAACCTACTTAAATCCTGTCAACTCTCTCTCTCTTGGCAGCTCACTGAGTGATAATAAAAATACGTAACAAACCTATTATTCCGAACTTGGTTATTATGGGGCTGACAACAGCTAAAACGCGGTCACTGTCCGACTGCATAGAAAAGAAGAAGCGCGATGATACAAAGCTGGTAATTTATTGCAAAATATGAAGTATTTCTCCATTTACAAAAAAATCTATTGATTGACTAAAAAATTTAAACACTACCACGTTAATATGTTGCTTGAAGAACAAACTGATAAAAAAAAACTGAATGATTGCATGTATGGTTTTTAATTGTCAAAATAAAATTTTTAGAGGTATCTTCGTGCCTCTTTCCTCTGCGTCTTTTTCTATCGTACTAAATTAGTTGTATTGTGTTTTCAACACACTATCTAAATAGCATATATCCTGAAGAATATCATATTTTTTTCTGATTTGCTTTACTGCAGTGGATCATATACTTTTAGGCATTATAAAACTTGCGTTTAGGTCATTGTAGTCCCCTTAAATCCTCAATGTTCACCTAAACTTTCAATTTGACGGAGCCATAGCAAGGGCTCCTTTTTTCGTATTATCTTGTCAATCGAACACAAGGGCAACGAGGACTCTTAGGAGCATCTAAGTAGGAGAGAGGGGTCTCTTGATTAAATAATGTCTTTGAGGTGTATGTCATTATATTTTGGGGAACGGGAAAATTATTTTGTCAATAATCTGTTAACATTTTTTTTGTATAAAAACCAGGCCCTGACACAGCCCGAAGGTGTCGTCGCAGACTGCGTGGAAGATGGCGAGATAAGCTGGTGGCTGGGCAAAATGAATAAATTACGTAAATTATCAAATTATGGCTCTCCAACGACTTATTCGCCATACACATACTTAATAACTGATTTAAGAGTAATCTTTGTAATAATCAATTATTCACGTAAGCCCGTTTTTTTTGGGTGGGAATTCATCAAATAACTTCTCCCGCTCTGGGCGGAGCGGGAGGGCGTGTCAGACTCTTACTGACTAAAACCCACCCGTGTTCTTTCAGTTGCCTTACACATTAGTCCTAGACCGAAATAGCTGGAAGTCATGAGGGAGGCCTTTGTCCAGCAGTGGGATGATGCAGGCTGACAGTAACCTGAAACAAAGCAGAAGACGTTTTCATGGTAGATTGTTTTCATAATTTATTAAAGCTAGTCAATCATGTCGATGACCGATGAGTAATATAAAAAAGAAAAACAATGGCCTATTTTCCAAATAGGCCTTTGTTTTGCCCCGAACGGACGGTTGGTCGGGTCCTTTTAATCTCCGGAAATTGCCCCATCATCCCCGTATTCAGGGTTACTGTAATGTTTCAAAAGTCAGAAACCGATTTTTATTATTGTTCAATCCGAAGCAATTTTTTTGAACTCGCAGCAAATCTGTGTTATTTGGGTATGTGACGATTAAAATCTATTGCTAAGTTTTATAATTTTAATATCTTGAAATGAAAAACGACCGTTCACGTGGATGAGAAATAGACAGGTTTATTTTTTAATACCACAGACACAATACATAATTGCACATTACATAGTTGACAATAGGTGGCGCTAAGGTGACGTTTATTTTGATATAAAACCAATACCTCCGCTATAGCAAAATAAACTAAGCATTACAATAAATTTGACAGAACTACACACAGTTAAATTATGATTGCAGACCCATTAACATCATGAAATTATAATGCTTTACAGAATTTAATGCTTTTGTTAACAAATCACCGGCCATATTCACTGTTGACATATATTCGACTTTAACTATTTGATTAGTAATATATTCTCTACAAAAATGGTATCGTATATCTATATGTTTTGTTCTATTATGAAATACTGGATTCTGTAACAATTTTTGGGCACTTTGATTGTCATTAAAAATACTAATACAATATGAATCACCAGTTATTTCTTTATGCAAATTCCTTAAATAAATCGCCTCCTTACAACTTTCAGAGATCCCGACATATTCGGCTTCTGTAGTTGAAAGGCTCACACTTTTTTGTTTTTTACTTGCCCAGGAAATTACACCCCCTGACAAATTGAAACAATACCCCGTGTATGATTTCCTGTCTATGCAGTCACTGCCCCAATCTGCATCGACATATCCCACAATTTCCTTATTACCATCATTGCCATTATACTGAATACAATAGTCTTTAGTTTTCTTAAGATACCTTAATATACGTTTGCAATGTTTCCAATGCTCTTTATCGTAACAATTATTGAACTGGCTAAGATATCCTACTGAATACATTATATCAGGCCGAGTTAAAATGGCAATATAAATCAAACAACCAATTAATTGCTGATAAGGTAAGCTTTTATCACATTTTTCACTTTTCTATAACTTTAATCCATTTTCCATAGGAGTATCTACTGTTTTACAGTTAGTTAAATTAAATTTTTCAAGTAAGTGTTCAATATATTCACTTTGACTTAAAGTTAGCAGTCTTTTTTCTTTATTATAGCGAACTGACATTCCAAGGCACTGTCTGATTTGACCTAAGTCCTTTATTTTAAATTGAGATTCTAATATACTTTTTAGATTACTAATTTCCTTGTTATCATTTGAGAACACAAAGAAATCATCAACATACAATGCCACTATTGTACACTTATTTTTTATATATAGGCACGGTTCATACTTTGACTTTACATACCCATTTTTAGTTAAACATTCATCCACCTTTTGGTACCACATTCTTGAAGATTGCTTCAATCCATAAATTGCCTTATTTAATTTAAGTACTTTATTTTTATTTGAACATTCAAAGCCTTCAGGTTTCTGCATAAAAATATTTTCATGCAGATCACCATTCAAGAATGCAGTTGTCACATCCAGGTGAATGATTTCAAAATTAAGTTTTACAGCTAATGCGAAAAGTAATCTTAAGGTACTATGTCTAACTACCGGCGAAAAAGTTTCCACATAGTCTACACCAGGCTGCTGTGTAAACCCTTTAGCCACCAAACGAGCGCGATAACGCAATTTATTGTCTGGTCCAATTTTCTTTTTTAGTACCCACTTACACTGCACAATGGTACCACTAGTGGGAATATCTACCACTTCCCACGCACTATTTTCTTCGAAACACTTGAGCTCTTCTCGGACTGCCTCTAACCACTGGTCTCTTTCAGGCCCTTTCAAAGCTTCTTCTAATGTTAGCTTATCCCACAGTGCTTTTGTACTTGTCACGGTCTTAATATGTACGTACAATGACGAATCAATGGTGAGAATCAATTTCGCCTTTGTCTTCTCGTCATCTGCGGCCGGTACAGGAATTACTGCGCCGTTAGCATCTTTTTCTGGCTTGATGCACTTCATCATTCCTTCCAGAACTAAGAAATTTTCTGCCGCGAACACCCATTCGTCGTAGTTTTCCCTTCCCCTCAGTTTCGGCACATTGACTATATAATTCGCACTCATTATTGTTTTTCACAGTCACACGCGATTTATCACAGTCAATCTAGGAGAATACTATCACTATTGTACGTTCGTAGTAAGTCTATTAGTCTAATAAGCACAGTTTTTTACAGCTGGGCCCATAACCTCTTGAAATGAAAAACGACCGTTCACGTGGATGAGAAATAGACAGGTTTATTTTTTAATACCAGAGACACAATACATAATTGCACATTACATAGTTGACAATAGGTGGCGCTAAGGTGACGTTTATTTTGATATAAAACCAATACATCACATAACTCATTTTGAATTTTTATTGCACAGGATACGACGTGTAGGTACTTAAATTATCTTGAAGTGTCTGTTTGTAATGTCAAAATAACAGTTTTTTACTAAATGCTTATGAAAGTATATACGGTACTTATGACAGAACATCAATTTTTACATTTTTGACTGACGTTTTACATAACTCATACGTAATCAACCTATAATGTTCCCACTGCACATCACACACACACATCTGCACAGGCTGTCTGTTTGTTCCGGCTAATCTCCGAAACTGCTGGACTGATTTTGATGAGACTTTCACTGGTAGATAGCAGAGGGGTGATTCCCATATTTTTAATAATGTTCGCATTCTAATCTCAGTCTCAATCGGTCAAAAAATGTATAGTGTTTACCTACATTTTTGACATTTGACTGTCGCTGAGATGAGATTGCGACTTGATTTTAAACGTTTTTAATTACAGGAATTGGCTGGTCAAAAAAAATCAGCTGGTCCCTACATTTTGACGAGTTCTGCAAACATAAATGTAGGGAACAGCTGATGTTTTCTTCGCGATTTCATATTTGGTCCCATAGTAAAAGCTGTTCTCAATGATGAGTACAATGACCCATTAAGAGGTTGATGGTGTTTTACCAATAACCTTGTAATGAGTAACATAGGCAATTTTTTTTGTCCCAGTAGCACGTTCCCGTGTGATAATTTCCGAAATCGCGGGCAGAAGCTAATATAAATTAAATGCTTTAAGCATTTCTTTGTAACAAAGAGACTTTTGGTCAGATTAGTTTCTGTACAACATTAATCATTTTCATACAGAAGCCAATATGTCCAAAATAATGAAATAAAAATATTTTTCCTACAACTCGTTCAAAAAATATATTTTTACTGCGCTTCAGATACTCGTACCTAGATATGTTCACCGACAGTTGATTGGAAGACCAATGAAAACGGACGGACGCACGGAAATTGGAAATCTCATGGCGTAATAGAAATTTCACTGTTCAACTGCAGTATGCAGCTTTTTGAATTTCATCTGGTTTGTACTTTGACATATACCTTTCATGTTTTAACTTCGGATACTCGGATCTAATTCTAACGTATTTTGGAAAAACAAGTATTAGGTATTCAAAACTGACAAATAAATATGGCTATGAAATAACACGCCGGTGGGTATCTAATTATAATTTATAGAAGAACATCTAGAGTGCAGGAGACTTCTCTGACTTCAAAACTGCAGTCCCGCGTTCTCATGAACTGTAATAAATAAATTAACTGTAAAGTTTTCGCAGATGAATCCAGCACAGTGTGTTGTACTAAATATAGTAGCTCAAATGTTCATGTTCCGCAGCTCAGGCTTACAAGTGGATACAAGAAATGATTGATGGGTGCAACAGCAATGGCAAGAGCAATCTAATTTCAGGAAATTACGACGTTTCCGCTATTTAGGAGTCTACTAGACTTTGTGAGGGCTATTGAATGTACGAACTACCTCACAGATAAATGTAACTAAATTAAACTGATGAGCTTCAAGCTTCTCTCACATATGTCCACGTGCTCTCACTCACTGACCTTTCTTGATAATTTAATATCCATCAAATTGTGACAACCGTAATTACGGTCACAATTCAATGTAGATTAGATTCCGGTATCCAGGTTTAAGCGCCAATATACTTTATTCCTTGAGATTAGACTCGGAGAACCGCATCCGGGATATTGTATAAGTACATAGAAGCGAAATGTTACGCGAGCTGAATGTTTGCGTCCGCGGAGCCGAAGATCCGATAGTGACGAAATGAAATAATACGTACAACTATTTTGTTAAGAGTCCTTTTTATTGATTCTTTATGAGTTACCTATGCGAATACAACCTGATTAGTGACTCAGAGAGAAATAAGAAACCAGGGGGGTAGAAAACCACAAACAAAAATATGGGGTAATGTGAAAAGTACTTTTTGCCAGGGCGCGTACTATGAATGTGGACGGGGAAAAAGAAGTGTATTTGTAATCATCGTAGCACGTGGCGTTCTGTAGTTTATTTATTTATTTATAACTTTTCGCACAAAAGGTACAAAGACGGACTTAATGCCTTAGGCATTCTCTACCAGTCAACCAAGGATGGTGAAGAGATTGGATGGCAGGTGCTTTAATTGAAAGGATTGATTTTGAGCGATGTTTAACAATGATAAAAAAATAAACTATCAAAACAACGTACACAAATACATAAATAAGTCCTATACACATACATACTATTCACTATACTATATACTGACATAAATATATATATATATACAAATTCAAGGAAGAGAGATGATTGATGTAGTTTGATTTTGTGATTTCTGCATGAAAAAAGGCGTGAGTTTATGTGTGTTCCTACTTGTATATTTTTTTATTTCAGTACACATTAATACATTTTGCTATCCTACCTTCGAACTGGAGTTAATAAAACGTACAAATTGAACCTGGCTTTACAAACGTTAAGGTCGGAAGTAATTTCAAAGCAATACTCAGGAGAAATACATTTCTAGTGTATACTTAGGAAGACCGCAGACGACAAACTTTTGGCATCCGCTGTAAAATACGGAACCCTTATAAAGTCGTCGTGTCTAGATGTACCTAACTTTTTAGTGTTTCAACTGAAAAAGACTAATTCCCTTGATCTCAGTTATTTACTCTCCGATCGACAGTAATATTAACGTTTAGTAATGACTTGTATAGTCTGCCTCGTTGGTAGCAAGCGCTACTGCTTGAACATGAGGTCCTGGTTTCGATTCCCAGGTCGGGCAGTGCCATCTAGAATTTGTCTGCAGCTGTCTTTTTTTTTTTTTTTGAGGGTGGTAAATCATCAAATAACTTCTCCCGCTCTGGGCTGAGCGGGTGGGCGTGTCAGACTCTTACTGACTAAAACGCACCCGTGTTCCTTCAGTTACCTGTGCCAGGGGCCACGGTAATCCTTTCGGACTTTCCCGCAACCCTGGCAGTTCGTGCCCAATTGATGGCAATAGGATGGCCACCTATTATACATGGGACAAAAACATAACTAGCGAAATTAGGGGGTAAACCTCTGCCTATCCCTTCCTGAAAACAATGCGTGTTGTTGTATGTTATATTGCATAGACCTTTTGCGCTCAAGGACTCTCATATTCACGTAGTTTATTTTCGCCGACCAAAATCGGCCACCGACTTCACCGAAATGCGACAGTCAGATCGGATGTCTGCTGTTATCTCCCTTGCGCTGTTCAGTGGAACTAACTTCGTTACATTCCTACTTCCAACTGTAGTGCTTCAAGAGATAGTAACAAGATAGCTTTCCAGAAAAGACGGAATTTGTACTCGATCAGACAGGACACGATGGGTAGGCATATTAGCAATTCTGGGCAAATGCAATTTAATACGTGGCATGAAATTAAGGCCAATGATTTGTTTTAATTTAAAGCTTAGGTACTCTATCAATGACGGGGTCCGCTAGGGCCGATGCCTGCTAGGGTTGCGGGAAAGTCCGAGAGGGATGCCGTGGCCCCTGGCACAGGCAACTGAAGGAACACGGGTGGGTTTTAGTCAGTAAGAGTCTGACACGCCCTCCTGCTCTGCCCAGAGCGAGAGAAGTTATTTGACGATTTCTCAAGCTCAAAAAAAAAAAAGTTAGTCTATTTTCAAAACATAATCAGTAGAAGCACACTGGACGAGACACAATATAAGTATTATTGTTATTTCTTCTGGGGACGTTTAGTGTTCTGCAACGTATTAATTTTATAGTGGAATGAGGAAGACATATAAAACATTTAATAAGTGATAAAAAAAAAGTGAATATGTGTGTACAAATAAACAACAAAACAATATTTTTAGATTTGTAGGTTTTAAAACGATGTGGACAGAAGATTTTAATGTATGAAAGAAGATTTCTCGCCTCGACTGTGTGACAAACAAAAGAATATAAAATGTTGACTCATATAAAGTACCCTCACTAATAATTATGTCCTCCCGCGTGTAAGGTCTCCGCCTATAGTTAATGTCTTCATTATTCATTCAAACCTCGACAGAAACGAACAATACCGAGTTTCTGTATACATATGTATGTATAAAGTTGCTTTCATGTTTACACATCGTATTTTACCTCAATTGAAGCAAAACTTTGTGGAAACAACATTATCGACAGCTTTCCAGTAGAAATCCAGTACAGTAAAATACACCATTTTAAAATAGTTAAATATTAAATAGAAAATCCGACTCCATAGTCAAGAAATGATTCGTAATATATACATATAAATTTATTGTTTACTTTAGAAAGAAAGAAAGAAAAATAGATTTATTTGTCACAGAAACACGTGCATACAAAAAGATAATTAGCTCTAATATTAAGAAAAAAGTTAAAATAACAACAAAGAGATCTCTAATCACGAGCACAAAACAGAAATCGTCGACAGCTGCACGTCATGACTGTGACAAGAAGGCTTCCACTCAGCATGATGCTGTGCTATGCTTTAAGTTCTTGCCTGCCACGACACTGTAGTAGCTCGGGCATGTTTGCCGTATAGCGTCGACTGCTTCTATGCAACGATGCGTACGAAGCGGAGTGCGTCTTTGGTGTCAGCTATTATCATCAGCACGCTGCCCTACAGCGTGCTGATGATAATAGCTGACAGGCTCGACTGTTCATACATACGACGCCGACGGTGCAGTGATTGCACGTTACCTACAGTTGTCGACCATTAATGTAAGGCTAAGTGTTGAAAGTACGGTGGTTTTTCTTTTGTATTCTATGTTTATTGTGTTAATGTATTGAATATTGTCCATGAGTAATTCTAAATTTATTATATTTTAGTGTTAGAAACATAACTAGGTAGGTACATCATATTTTTCCTATTTGAGTATTGAATCTATAGAGGTATGCGGAACAAGGTGTAAAGCTAAAGTTAGTAGTAGTGAAGTTAGAAGTAGTCTTAAAGTAGAAATACGTAAAATAGTACCTACATAACTAAAAACAACCTCGTTGGTCTAGTGGTCGCAAGCGCTACTGCTGAGCATGAGGTCCCGGGTTTGATTCCTAAGTAGAGCAATAAAAAAAGTCTAGGAATTCCGTCCTTGCAGTAGCAGCCTTTTTTTTGTGGGTGGGAAATCATCAAATAACTTCTCCCGCTCTGGGCAGAGTGGGAGGGCGTGTCAGACTCTTACTGACTAAAACCCACCCGTGCTCCTTCAGTTGCCTGTTCAGTTGCCAGGGGCCACGGTAACCCTCTCGGACTTTTCCGCAACCCTAGCAGACATCGGTCCTAGCAGACCCCGTCATTGGTGCTGACATCTCTTTGAGGCGCGCGTGGAACACAACGCGCCGTCGACCCGGGCCTGGTCCTTTTCGAACGGCGAGCTGCCCATTGCTCGCCGTTCGCAAGCCCGCGCCTACGGTGGCCGGGAATCGGCCTGTGATTCCCGACGCCCAGGGCGTCTCCTGCGGCGGCTAGGGGCGTGAGAGCGCGCATTTTGCATCTCCCTCACGCGTTCCGCCTCCTCCTTCGCGAACATTACTGCTTCGCAGAAGGAGGTGACGGCTTCCCAAGCCCTCTCGCTCCGTACCATGGCCTGGACCAGGGCCGGACGCGAGAGATCGCCACCGCCAATCGCCTCCACGAGGACACGGCGTTGCTCCGCCCAAGCCGGGCAGACCTCCACCGTGTCCTCCGGGCGATCCACACAATGGTGACACCCGGGCGTTTCCTCCCGCTGCAGTAGCAGCCTGGAGTCTGGGTTTGTACTCGGTTGATGGCAATATTCTCGCCCCCTATTTATTTATGACTTGCGACATAAACATACCTGTGTATTATAGGTACACCTCTGCCTAACCTGTCGGGAACTACACGCGTGATGTTATAAAATAATGATGATGTTATGTGGAAATACTAGAGACAGATAATAAACAATTCCATTTTCTATCAAAATATTCGTCGCAACTTGCATGCTCGCATGAGCATGCAAGTTGCGACGAATATTTTACTATCGTTACAATTTGTCGCACCGTGTGAAGTGGGCCTTAGGAGACAATGGCTCGCATCAACTCTTAAGTTGGTTTAATGTACCGCTTCTGGTTTTGGAATAACTGTTTCAACTTAAACTGCTAACATTTTGGCACTAATTGAGTCTTAAGATTCTATTTTCAAAAGCACAAAAACGCTAACCAATTTTTTTGTTGATAATGCCTTATTAAACGACCTCCTATACCAATTTTATTATAAATAAAATCACAGAAATCGAACACTTCTTAAACGTATATATAAATATGCATAATCAGCCTATAATGTACCCACTGTTGTTGGGACACACGCCTTATCTCTATGAGAGGGAGTGGGCCATCATCCACCACGCGAGCCCAGTGCGGGTTGGTGGATACCTTAAACCTATACCGGAACAATTAGCTACATTCCTTACGTATACATATGTAGAACCCTCTCTTGAAGAAAAATCTGCTAAGTTCGTTCTAAAGACAACATGCGTTCTGGGTAGGTATTGATGAGGCTGTTCCGCTTCTGTAGCGCTTCAGGGATCTTTGCTGATGCTCCTTTCGTTTGCTTCTACGCTACGCGATTCCCCAACATTATAATGCAGTGTATCGCGAGCAGACTGGACTGTTTGTGTGTGGATCGCTGCTGCAAGCTTTCCACATCGGTGTTGAGCTTGTAGCAGGGATTCTCATTACTATAAAGCAGTGATAGCTTAAGTGTGTTGGTTTAATTTACTAGCATAGTTGTTAAGGAATATTGTTACTAACATAATTGAGTCCTTTGTTACTTGTTGGTAAAATAAAAATAAATAAATCTATGCAATAAATCAGTACATATATCACTGAAGTTGTCACTATGTTACAACTAAACTTAACATTTATAAGCTAGTCTCGTTGAATTTGAACTAACTTCTGTTTTAGATGCGACGTGACTTTAAAACTAGTCAACTGCATCTGGGATCGTAGGTTTGTATGAAGAAATTCGTATCTGGGTCAATTTGGCTTGAATTATAAGTTTTGGAACCAGAGTGTACATATTTATTTATTTTATTTATTTATTTAACCATTTATGTACATGACGGCGGCGTCGTCGTACGTCATTTCTCTATGCTGTAAACAACAGGTGCACCGATCACGCCATCGACAAGTACGTCACTCGACTTGTTGTGATACTACTATAAAAGAGCGCGCAAGCGTTAGCGGTGTAACGGGTCAGTCTCGGCTCTGGCGTGGCACGGTGCACAAGTTGTACTTAGCTGATCCTTGACTCTAGATAATTAATTCGATTACCAAAATCGTATGATTTATAATTAATTAATTAATGATTGTTTGTAATAACGAAATAAGATAGTGCAATTGGTTATTGCCACAATTAGTGACTTGCTGCTGTAAAACTTATTAATTATTATAATAAAAAAAGGGAATACTTCAAATCTATCTTCAGCCTATTATTAAATTATGTCCGACCCCCTTTCTACATACACACTTATATAAATATAAACAGACAAGAAGAAAAAAACAGAAATATAGGTACAAAGGTGATGCTTATTTCTAATTTCTCTTCCAGCATACCTGCGATAGGATCTTTAATTCAGGCACATTACCCATAATGTGTGAGTATAACTTAAACTACGTTAGTATAATTAATTAAGACACAAACAAATCAAACACAATAATAATAATAAAACACAACTTGGTCAATTCTCTACCTATTACGCCATATTCACTGATACATGCACTGCGCACAGGTACCCCATCAGGTGGCCTTCAATCTTACTAGCAACAATGCTCAGAAGACAACTGTCGTTGTCTCGCATCCGACGCAGCAGTGACGCGGATCTTTTACGCATGATAGCGAAGAAGTCATCTGTACGCGCGGCGGCAAACATCCCTGGCGCGCTACAGAAACGTGGCAGCGACAGCAGTATCGTAAAAGCATTTTTGTATAGCAATCGCAGGGTTTTTTGCGTATATTTGGTCCACAGACTGCAGGTATAAAAAGCCTGGCAGTATGCCCTAAACAGTGTTATCTTGACATTATTGTCGCACTTTGCAAATCTGCGGGCCAGCATATTTTTATATTTCTGTTATGTAGGTATAAGTGGACCTATCTGTATGTAATCACAAAACCCGTTCCACTAATGGTTAAAAATAGTTTTTATTAAACGTGAAAGCTAATGAACATTTGGGTGTTTCTTACTAAATCCTGCATAATTTGCATAATTTAATATTTTAATAAATTGTATTAAAACTTAAATTCTCTCTAAAATCTCTCTTTCTCTCTAAAATGTATTAAAAGACAATCCGAATGCCCGATGGGATTTCCCTTCGGCAAAAATAAAGAACTACCAGTGGATGCAAAAACTTTCATCCCCTATTTAACCTCTCCAGGGGATGAATTTTCAAAAGCCCTTCCTTAGTGGTCAGTTTTGTTACATATATAATAATAATAATATGAGACAACATCCACACAAGGTCTTCAGGTCCCGAACTAGGCAGAGCCTGTACTACGGTAACCTGACGACTGATATACATACTTATATACATATACACACCCAGACACAGGTCAAACAGACATGTTCATGCACACAAATGTTTGAATATATATGGAACTTTTGAGCAAAATCCTAAGCTTCTAGATCCAGCGCATTAGCCTATGTGTTGTCAGTCAGTTAATGAATGAATTTAAGACTATTGTTAAGTACCTAGATCATTTTCCCTGCACTGGGAAAACATGGGCTAAAAATAAAACAATAGATCACGGTGTTATAAATCGCTTAATCTAAGTGCTATGCATCGAAGCACAAAAGCATAGCAGGGTTAAAAAAGCTACAAGTTTTTCGAAACAAGAGAGCTTTTTTTAAGTCTTCAAAGCAATCGGAGGTCTCAAAATCTTTTCACGATTTCCTTTTGTAACTCCTGTACCTATGTAGATATAAAACATTCGGACTTTTATGGCTGGGCGGACATAATTGGGTCGGTACCTGCCCTTCAATGTATCCTGTAAAATTGTTACATTACCTCGCTAGTAGGTAGTGCCCCTTTAAGATTTTCATCACAATACTGTCTGTCCCTAGATTAATGTTTAAGGGCTAAGAAACGGGTCTGTCCATACATCTTGCGGACAATTGTACCTGAGTTTATGCAACCTTGATCCTGGCGAGTCGAATTGTCTGCTAAGGTCCCATCTGTCAACAGGAAAATTGCAGGAATTTAGTGGGTTGAGCTAGTATACTTAGTTGAGGTACGTAGGATATGTATTTTTAACGTTGTGAACTTGTGAGTGTTAACCGTACCGGAACCCTACGTATATATATATATTTCAAGAGGACGTGCTCAATTTAATTTAACGCACCTATCTCATAACACTTGGAAACAATCGCCGAACATTCAATTTTGGAAAACTAATTCTAAATTCACTTGATGGTGATCGAATGCAACCAAAGTTGTTTTTTTATCAGCCAGAATGAGGTAAGCTTCCCTTCTACAGACAACCTTTATAGTATCTACCTACTGCATAGGTACAGGCAAGTAAAAAAGGGTCCTATTAATATAAGACGGTAACATGGCGCCGCAATGAAAATACCATAAAAGATGTTGCCTACCAACGACACTCAAACCAGAAATTATACAGTTTAAGTACCTACATATTAGGCTGGAACATATTGGATGCGAAAGGTGGAGGACAGGGTGTCGTGGTGCTGCCTGGAAGAGGCCCATGTTCAAAAGTGGACTGCGGTAGGCTGTGTTGATTGAGGTAGTTCCTGCCATCTGGTAATTTCATACCTACCTGCAAAAACATTTTACTTTTCCAACCGAATGAAAATTTATCCCAACAGTCACGTTATCACGTTGCTTGGCAATAACTATCGGATACTAGGTACACAAAGGCTTTGTAATAAGAAACTTCGCCAACCTCCCTAGGGAAGAAAACTCGTTATAGTTATGACAAATATTTAACTTTATGTTTGTTATACAAATATTATCTAAACATTGAAGCCTCCAGGGAACTCTGATATTAGTCCGTTTATTTTCTTAATAGGCCCCGTTTTATCTTTATTAGATTTATAATCGAGAACGAAAGCGGAGGCGATCGAATTACGAGTACGTACCTAGTTATTAAGGTAAGTATTTAGGTTTTCTAAATATGTAATAACATAATAATAACAAATCAAAAATGGATAAGTATAGTTATTTTGCACGCACATGCAACAGGTATATTTCTGTGATTATTATAATATCACAGTAAAATTAGCGGTTTTAGCAAAGCAAGCATCGGCTACCGTGTTAAATACTAAGCCTAGTTCAGTAGCGGACTTCTGACTTTCTATAACTTTTGGTATATCTATTTGTTTGGGTGAGTAGGTATAACGTGGTGAAAATACCTAATGGCCCTATGGCCCATCCGGGAATCATGGTCAGGATCACAAAACTCATGAACTCAACCAACACTCTATACTGGCAACACTAGATAGACCACAAAAAAAAATCTTCCGCTGAGGTAGCGCTGTTTGGTGCCAGTATTTATTTTATTACATTTTTCTTCGTTTAGATTTAAAATTGGAAGATAGCAGCGCCATTTTAGGTCACGAACGACAGTAGTCGTTTCCCGCGCCAACATTTTGATAAAAATCAGTCCCGCCCGGCAAGGCAATACATTTTTAGAGCAACCGTAGTTGTTTACAGTACGCAATTTCCACACAAAATAGAAGCCGTCGAGTTGATATTAGTATCACGTCCTTAAACCTCACAGGATTATTCGCTTCACGCGTACAGATAGCTTTATCACAGTTATCATGTTGACGCAGCCTCCCTCTTCCCTTTAGGTACCTACCTATATTATTTTGACCCAGCCACTCGTTAAGAAATTAAGTTAAATAGAAATTGATTTGAGATTAATTTGATTTTTTTGAAATTCTGTTCAGTTACGTAGGTATCTACTGCATTCAGTGGTTCTAAGTAGAGAACCTTTTTTCGTTCCGTTAATCTAGCTAGCATCAGCTAGTTAGTTTCACCAGTTCTTCTCAGGGGTCAGTCAGATAGGAAATGTCGACGCCATCTGGCTTTTTTTTTAATATGACGAGTGATAGTGATTCCGATATCCAGAATAAACAATTTCATTTCAGCTTATAAAATGAAAAAAGTCATGCACGACCTCACGCACAGACTAAGTAGTACTATAATAATAATATTTTTTATCCATAAAATTATAGGGCATAAAAATAAGTACAGTTTTACTTAAATGTAAATTATTTACCTAAGACTTACGTGCCTGAACTAGGTAATCCTGTGTTTCAGGCGAGATGAGCTTATTAGCTTCTTTTATTCTTATAAAATTAATAAATACTCGAAAATTGAGAATAGACAAATAATTATATTATGCAGAGTATAAGCTACCCTTACTACTCTTAGTTTCTAAATTTGATAAATAATTAACTTAAATGAAATTTTTATACATATTTACTTTAGCACAGTCAGTAAATTCTCTGTATCTTCGTAAGACATACTTTGGAGAGCATCCTTCAGAATTCTCTTACAATTTGTGTAGTTCAGGGAATAAATGTTTGCTTTAGCGTTTAGCCTGTTATAGAGGAGAGGACCGAGGAACAGGTAAAATTTGGATATAAAAGCATGTTTTGTTGTATTTTGTGGACATACACTATCTTTACGCCTTTTATTTGTATATTCAGTGCTGAAAGGTAGAGTGGCGTGTTGTTTTAATAATAGGGGTTAAAGTATGAAATTGCCGTTTTATTGTATTAGGTACTTCGAATTGATATAGAACCTTCATGGTTTGAGATTTTTGAGTGAAACTTTTTTAACGTGGTACCTATGAAGTAATTCTTTTAAAAAATGTGCAATATTCTATTATCGACTTTCAGCTGTTTTTTTTATTCAGCTTAGACAAGAAAGATGGACACTTCGAAAATTCGAGTTATTTTTTATTACGAGTTCCGACGCGGAACTAACGCGGCAGAAACAGCTCGCAATATCAATGTTGCGTTTGGAGAGGGGACTGCTAATGAACGCACCGTGCGATTTTGGTTTAAACGCTTTCGTGATGGAAACTTTGATTTGAAGAACGAACCACGTGGAAGACCGCCCACAGGTGAATAACAATGAATTGAAAGAGATGGTGGAAGCCGATCCGAGCCAAACTACCCAGGAATTAGCGGCATGGTTTAACGTTACCTTACCAACAATATTGACTCACTTGCGTCAAATCAATAAAATGAAAAAATATCAGAAATGGGTGCCTCATGATTTGACTGATCTGCAGAAAGAAACGCGTGTTGAAACTTGTGTTGCCTTGTTGAATCGATACAGAAATTAAGGAATATTGGATCGAACTGTGACGTGATGAAAAGTGGATTCTTTACGATAACCGTAAGCGAAAAATGCAATGGCTGACCCCAGGTCAAACGCCGCAACAGTGTCCTAAAGCAAAGCTTACCAATAAAAAGGTAATGGTAACTGTTTGGTTGTCTCATCGTGGTGTTATTCACTATAGCTTTCTCCGATCTGGTCAAGCAATAACGGCAGATGTCTACTGTGCCGAACTCCGAACAATGATAGCAAAACTATTTATTTATTTGCTCTCATGCACATCACATTTTACAATTTATTACTGTCCGTTTTTGTACATGAACCCTGTCAGGGCACTGCAAAGCACAATCTCGGTTTGCTGTTGAGTTTATAAATTAATATATTAAGTCAAATTATTAAGTTTACACAATACAATTCATTTCGGGAACAAAAATAAAAGTAAAATACATGTCTAGAAGTTGTTACGATGTCCAATTAACAGTAATAAACAATACACAATAATAACACACATAAAGTCATATTTAGTCAGATTGCATTAGTAGGTAGGTAGTAAATAGTAGAATAAAATAATAATAAGGAATAGGTAATAATTACAATCATGTCATGTCAAGTTATTGATTACATTGAATTATGGTATGTCATTTTATAATACAAAAATAAAATATAAATAAAATGGATTCGTTAGTGTCACTGGAATAAACAAAATTTATGTCTTGGATCAGGCCGGATCTAACAAAGAAAAGTTATGAATTAAGTAGGTACCTACATCTATAAGGTTTTATCCGTCATGAATTCGTCTACTGTGTAATAACATTTCCCTATCAAGAGTAATCTTAGTTTGCTATACAATGAATTTGTGTTGTCGTCATCTTTTATGTAATTTGGTAATTTATTATAAATTGTTGCAATTCTATAGTTGGGGCTATTTTTCATTATTTTTAATTTTGGTGTTGGTGTAATTAACTTGTTTTTGTTTCTTCGGTTATAATTTAGATTTGCTTCTATGTTTGATCGAAAGTAATCTCTGTGTTTTTGCACGAACGTAACTATTTGTAGTATGTAAAGGGAGGGTAACGTGATTATTTTATTTCTTATGAAATGTGGTTTACAACTTTCCCATGGCTTAATGTTCATTAGGATACGAATACATTTCTTTTGCATGATGAAAATATCATAAAAGTCAGTACTTTCACCCCACAATATTATGCCATAGTTAAACCATGCATATGCATAGGCATAGTATGTTGAAAGCGCGGTCTCATAATTTGTGTTGCTTTTTAATTTTCTGAATGCGTATATGAATTTTGATAATTTAGTCTTTAGATTTTCGATATGCTTTTTCCATGTTAGATTATTGTCCAAAGTTAAACCAAGAAGAGTTAGGTCGTCTCTTTCTGGTATATTTAATTGATTACTAAGGCTATATAAGATTAGCGGCTTTCGTTGGTATGTCCTAAATTGTAGTAAATTACTTTTGTTAGCATTAATTTGTAGATTGTGCTTCTCTAGCCATGATTTAACTATTTCATAAGTATTTTCTATGTTGGTCAAAGTTTCGGTGTTCTCAGTGCTTCAAAACACTAACGATACGTCGTCCGCGAATAGAACGCACTTCGAGTCAATTATTTTAGGTAGGTCGTTTATGTATATAATAAATAATATACACCCCAAAACACTGCCTTGTGGAATGGAGTGGTTAATAATCTTTGTCCGTGATTTTACAATTTGTATTTAATTTGCTTCTTTGTCGTAGTATTCTATTTCAACGTATTGTATTCTATTTTTTAGGTAGGATTTTAGCCATTTATAGCCGGTACCCCTAATTCCTATGCCATATATTTTTTGTAGTAAAATGTCATGGGAAACTTTATCATATGCTTTAGTCATATCCAAGAATAAACCTATGGCATATTGTTTGTCATTAATGTAGTTATATATTTCTTGTACGTAATTATATATCGCGAGTGTGGTTGATCTTTCTTGCCTGAAGCCAAACTGATTAATGTCCAAGAGATTGAATTTTTCCAAAAACTTGTTAATTCTAGTGGACATTGTTTTTTCGAAAATTTTTGATATAACTGGTAGAAGGGCTATTGGTCGGTAGGAACTGGGACATTGTGGTTTGCCGCCTTTTTTAAATATTGGTCGTAATTTAGCTTCTTTTAATTTATCCGGAAAAATACCTTCGTCAAAGGATGTATTTATTAGTTTGGTTATAGGTGGTGTCAATTCATTAATACATTCTTTAATTAAGAAAGATGGTATTTCGTCAACTCCGGCACTGCGCTTGTTCTTCATTTTGCGTATTATATTATAAATTTCATGCTCCGTGGCTGGTTGGACGAATAAAGAATTCATTGATGGTGTAAGAACTGGGCATGTATTGGACGTGTTGTTCGGTAGCGGTTCGCCGACCGAAGCAAAGAAGTCATTAAAGATATTAGCAACCGTTGTTGGTGTGCTTGTGGTTTTATTATCATCGCAACGCAAGGTAACATTTTTAATATGGCACTTGGAATCTGGCTTAAGGTTATTTTTAATAATATTCCACATAGTTTTTGATTTATTTTGTGACCGCTTCATTTCCTTAATATGATTACTTTTCTTTGATAGTTTGACACACCTTTTCAAGATTTTTTCATATCTTTTATAGTGTGTTTTTAAAAGTTCGTTATTGGTCTTGCACTAGCAGTGAAACAGCCCCGACTCATGAATCGATCTTCACCATTATTGCTCCATGATAACGCGAGACCTCATACAGCACGAGAAACCGTTTTAACTCTACAGGAACTGCAATTAGAAACCATATTCGTCACCCTCCGTATTCGCCAGACCTTGCTCCAACGGACTACAATTTCGTGATTTGGACAATTTTCTACGTGATAAAAAGTTTTCTTCTCAGGAGGCAGTACAAAATGCTTTCACACAGTTTGTCGAATCTAGATCACGAGAATTCTATCGCAAAGGCATAAACGACCTTCCTATTAGATGGCAGCAATGTATAGATAATAATGGTAATTATTTTGATTAAATAAGTAGGTTAAATTAAAAAAAAAAACGAATTTAATTTTTTCAGTACAAATCGTCAATTTCATACTTTAACCCCTAATACAATGACCATTATAAATAGCTGTCGAACTGTTGATACTTCACAAGATTTGTGTAGGAGGTTAGTAGGAAATGGGAAAGGGCGGAAAGTAGACACTTTGAGAATCGCCCTCTGAGCTCTCTCGATGGTTAGTAACATTGTTTTACCAGCTCCATCCCATGCGGTAATACAGTAAGTTAATATCGATTGACATAGAGCAAACCAACTTGTCTAACTATTTTTGGGTCAGCAATATAATAATAATAATTTATTTATTTGACAGACAACAAAGGGTCCTCACTGACAAAAACAAAAAAAAACATAAAAGATGTTAGTAACAATATATTCTTTGTTAGTACTTATATACTAGTATGTTAGTAACAATGTGGCTTATGATCTATGTTAATACTTATACACTACGACAGACAGTGTTGTTTTGATGAGATGTCCCATTATGGGGCTCTGATCAAGCCTATCAGCTACCACCTTCAGGAGGCTGTTGCCACGCAATCTGGCGAGCAGAGACGCACTTTTCTTCCGTACGATAGCTGAGAAGCTGTCGACTCGGGCTTTTGCGAAAATCTCTGACGCACTGCAGTAACGTGGCAGCCGCATCAGTGCCCTGAAGGCGTTATTTTATTGGACGCGCAGCGCATTGACGGCATGTTTAGTACAGCTGATCCAGAGTACAGAGATGTGCAGTATGCTTTAAATAGCGTATGTTTGACCGCTTCTGTACATCGAGCGAACCTACGTGCCAACCTGTTCGCCCGTACCGCTAATGCCCTGCGTTCCCGTTCAATATCAGCATCCTCTTTAAGGTTGTCAGTAATCAAATGTTCCAAGTATTTAAACTGATGTACCCGACGAATCGCGACATCGTAAATTTTTATTGGTGGCACATTTACTGGACATTTCTTGCCAACAGCCTCGAAGACGGACTTCTCCACACTATACAGCAACCCATGGCTGGCAGCATAGTTCTCACAGGTTTTTACAAGTTTTCTAAGTGCACTGACCGAGGGAGCCAACTAGCAAATATAGCATAGTGTATATGATATATTATTCAACATTCAACGCATACAGACGTGCTCATCAATGCATAATATCAATAAAATAAATTAACGCTTGCATAAATATTGACCCAGATTTAGTGTATTAGCGTGATAGACAAATACATTAAAGTGATAAGTTTGAATAATGGACTCACTAGATAATATATTGTTATAAACTGTTATATGGAAGGCAGCCCCTTTAATCGAAGCGCGATGATACGACGCAGCCCTCCACCGACACCGACCCCGACCGACCCACACCGGCACCGACAACGCCCGAACAACCAAGACAGGATCAAGATGAGAAAGTTGAAGTTGTGACCACTCCGGAGATTCAGAACTGGATGGGGTCTATTGAGCAGTGCCTGAATGAGGTTTGTGCTATTGCTTCTGAAGGAAAGCTAAACGCTGATCAGAAGCTAAAAATCAGTAATCTTTGCCGGAAAGTTGGACATGGAGTTTCGCAAATGGCTGTTCAATACCAGTCTTTAAAGCAAAAAGATATACAAACCCATACCTCCCTTAAAACTATGACCGAAGCCCGAGAACTATCCGACTGTTTAATAGAGATGAACCGGACGATTCAGGAGTCCTGTACGAAGCAGGAAGCAACTTCAACATCTTTTGCAGATATGGTGAAGAAAGGGTCCAACACCTTTGTTCGTTCTAATACTTTTAGATCCGTGGCCATTTATCTCAGTGACATATCAAAAACCAGTGACGAAACCAAGACCATGGTCCATAAAATAATATACCCTGGAGAAATGAAGCTGAAGGTACGAGGCATACGCAAAATTGGAAAAGGAGGACTCATAATAAGCACTGAGACTGAAGATGACCTAGACAGGCTCAAGCAAACAGTCCAACTCGCTTCGTCAGGGCTTACCGTCGACGAACCTAAAAAGCGCAAACCTCGCATGATAGTTATCGGAGTTCCCACATCAATGACTGAAAATGAGGTTCATAAATGTATTTATGAACAAAATTTCGCCGAAAAACTGTCCACAATATCCATGGATACATTTTTGACCTCAATCAAACTAAGCCATAAATCTGGCAGGAAAGATGCTGAGAATTGCAACTATATCATAGAAGTTCCAGCCATTATTCGCAAGGCCCTCATCACACAGGACAGATTATTTATAAATTGGACGTCCTGCCCGGTACGAGACTTCACACTGGTAACTAGATGTTACATGTGCCAGCAGTATGGTCATGCAGCAAAGACATGCAAAGTTGCTGCCCCCACATGCGGCCATTGCGGTGAAGAAGGGCACTAAATCCAAGACTGCGCAAAGACGGCCAGTCCGCCAAAATGTGCTTCATGTTCGCGCTTTAAAAAGCAAGCCAACCACAAGACTGGAGACACAGATTGCCCTGCAAAAAAAACTGCCGAATAATGCAATAGATTATAAAGGCGCCTAATACTAGTTTATATTTTAGACTTAATTTATTGTTATTTTTTTTTGAAGGTGAAAAAATCGATGCAGCTATCGAATTCAGGCCTTACAGTAGACGAGCCCCCAAAAAGGAAGCCTAGAGTAGTAGTTATCGGAATGCCCTCATCCATGCAACAGAAGGAAGATTTCACTTGTTTGTTCCACCAGAACACCTACTACTCTAGACTTCCTTTTTGGGGGCTCGTCTACTGTGAGGCCTGAATTCAATTGCTGCATCGATTTTTTCACCTTCTCAGTGTCGTCCTTTGTTTAGGTGCTGATAATGATACCGCCATTTTTCGCATTACGTAGTCCTCTTACCTGAAGTTTCATTTGTTCGGGACATATAATTAGTTGTACAAGTGTTTTTGTCTCCTCACTTGACTGCAGTTTGTCGCTTGGGTATATGGCCACCGAGCTAAAATTTATTGGCTGTATAAAATTGTTGGTACCTTTTTTAACCATGTCAGCAAAGGAAGTTCCCGTAAATGGTTTCATTTAAGCTCCGAGTGACAGCTTAAGATGTTGCAGTTGCTGCGACAGATCAACATTGTCATCGAGTGTTTGGACGGTGGAGTGGGCCCGGACGACTCTCATTTTAAGGGACTGGTACTGAACGGCCATCTGCGATGTCCCGCGACTAACTTTTCGCCATATGGTACTTATACGCAGTTTTTTCTTCGTGTTTATTTTGCTCTGTGGTGCAATAGAGCACTCTTCATTTAGGCACTGCTCAATGGACGACATAAGTTCTGCATTTCCGACATTGATATCGTTTCCATCATGACCTCGTCTCTTTGGCTGGGCGGTTGAGGGTGAGATGCGGGTGCGGACGCGGACTCGGATGCAAGTGTGGGTGCGGGCTCGGGTGCAGGTGCGGGAGCGGGTACAGGAGTAGGAGGTGGGCTCCGAACACGTCTGCCACCCCGGCTGAAGGGACTGGTTGCCATTGTGACACCAGTTATTTACTTGTTAATCACATAAACACATTTTCACGAAAATAATTCACACAAATTATGCCTACGTATAACACAGTTTGCTTTGCTACTGGCTATTTGGTAAAACTAGGTCACGATTCAGCAAATGATTATTTAT
Source organism: Brachylomia viminalis (assembly GCA_937001585.2). NCBI lineage: Eukaryota > Metazoa > Arthropoda > Insecta > Lepidoptera > Noctuidae > Brachylomia > Brachylomia viminalis. The sequence goes on along the minus strand of OW443294.2, from coordinate 22,832,143 downwards.
TTATTTGAATAAATCTTCGACACGTCTGTTCACAACAAAATCGCAATGAATACCGGTACTACACTGGACCGCAAAGAAAGCGGGTCGGTAACAAAAACCTCAATAACTTCCAAATTATTGGCGCTAGCTTTATGAAATAAAGCCTGTATTATAGACAATTTTATAGTGCTTATATCAATGTCATAAAAGTTCAAGATTAGGAAGTTTATTATGAATAAAAGTAGCTTAAGTAAAAACGACAATTTTAACTACACATTTACTATTGCCACCATGAGCTGTTATTACAGCTGTCATACGGTTTGGCGTGCGTTCCATAAGATTTCTGAGCCTATGCTGAGGAATATTCTCCCATTCCATTCAGTGCTTCTTTCAGTTCACGAGGCGGGATTGGAGGAGAATTTTGCTGGCGTACACGTCGTCCCAGTTCGCCCCAAGCATCCTCGATGGGGTTCACTTAACTTGCGTAAAGATGGCGTTCTCGCCCATGTTTACAAAAAAATGGGCTGACTCATTTAAGATTTCATTTACCTAAGTATTTTTCTGGGGTTAAAGTGCCATTTTCTATCACCACTAACACGGTGCAGCTTTCCGAAGAAGTTCCAGCTCACAGGTGTGAGAGAAAGTGCCATACGGCGGAGGCCCCCTCCGCCGTATGGCACTTTCTCTTCAATGAAAGCTTGGTTATAGCGCTCTCCTGGTCTTCTGTAGACTCTTTGCCTCCGTTCGTGAGTGCATAGCATGAACCTCGGCTCGTCCGAAAACATTACTCTTGACCAGTCATCCAAAGTCCAATTCATGTGGTCTCTAGCGTAACTCAGCCTTGAATTTCGATGCTGCCTTTCGAGTTTTGGACCATTTGTAGGTCTAAATGGCTTCAAGTTTGCTTCATCAAGACGCCGCCTCACTGTACACGTGCTCGGATTGCTCCCTCCAGCACGTCGAAGGTAATTTTTGACTTCAACAGCCGTTTGAAATTTATTTCTCAACATTGTTGACACAATTTATATCGATCCTCCCGCTCTGTCGTGCACCTTGCTCATCCTGTTCCTGGTCTACGAATATTGGATCCAGTCTCTTTAAATCGCTGGAGCACTCTTTGAACGGTTGATAGCGACACACCAACAGTTCTCGCTGTATAACGATGACTGCGCCCGTCTTCAAGCATTGTCAGAATTCTGTTACACTATTCAGGAGTTAGTGGCATGTTTTTAAATGAATTTGATCAGAATAAAGAATTTCTGCACAAGACATGCCACAAAATACAAAAGTAAAACAAATGGTTTCAAATTTGCTAAAATTTTAAAAAAACGTCTTTACTTTATATATTTATGGTTTTTAATACGCTCACCAAAAAGACAAAAAAGTTTTACTTCTTTCTTTATTTGTAATGAAATAAACTTTAATCAAGTTTTTATTTTAAAAGGGTTTGCTCAAATATTTTAAAGTTATCGCATTTCTTATAACCGACCCGCTTTCTTTGCGGCCCTGTGTACTTCACGAGTCGTCGCCTCTGCGTCGTTTGCGGAAAAAGCGGTCATGGTGCGAAATTTTCTATGAAATCTTCATGATATCTGATATCTACATTCGTTTCTATTATATGGACAGAAAAGATGCCAACCATCTGATTATACACTCCCGGACTCCGAAATCGAACCACCATGCATTTTTATGTTTATAGGCCTAAAACATCAAAATATTAAGGTATAAGTCAGAGAAAAAGTTTTTATGCAGTTTTAAAGCCGACTTCTCTTGTCGGTATCACTAGGTATTGTTCCAAATTTGATATCACGAATTTGAAAAAGCGGAGAAAATTGGAGTTTGGTCGGTCTTAAAGAAGCAACAAGCTTTGATTAGAGTACCTATATAAGTCAATAGTTATTTCGTTCTTTGTTTTGTTTAGCATAAAAAGAGCATCGAAATTGTTTTTCCGTATTTTTTAATCCGATTTACATTCAAACGCTCAAATTATGGATACTGCACCTGAAGTAGCCGCGCAAGCACTTCTTTAGTCTGAGCTCAGTCAGCGAAAAGTAAGTGCACAATTTCTGCCGTTCAAATAATTTACCTGAGTAATTTACCATCGATGGAGACTGATGGCTTCGTGCGCCGACCACGAGAACCACGTAACCGGGTACCACTACAGCACGACATGATCGGTTTATCTTTAGAACCAGCTCCAAGAACAGCTTCGAGACTTTCATGGACTTGTGGGGGCTGACGCGACAAAACGTACGGTCGAGATACGGGAGCGCGGTGTGCGCGACTTGCAGTCCCCTATTAGCAGTGGTAGCGCGAGCATGTACTTAGATTATTAAACAACATAATATGTAATCGTGTCTGTATTCGGTGGGAACAATAAACTACAAACAAACTAAAGTGACTATAACTTATCTTCCCAGCGCAGGGCCACTCCTCACCAAAGACACACCTACCACACCAAAATAGGGACTCAACATTGGTGACCCCGACGTCTAACGTGGTCTTTTTTTTTTTTTTTGAGGATGGGAAATCATCAAATGACCCTTCCCGCTCTGATTGGAGCGAAAGGGAGTGTCAGACTCTTACTGACTAAAACCCACCCGTCGTCGTCGTCGAGCGTCCACCGCGGCGGCTTGGACGGGAGACTCTCTCCCTCTCCCGTCCCGCCACCTCCTACGCTAGCATGACTGCTTCGCAGAAGGAGGCGACTGCCTCCCACTCCCCCTCGCCCCGGACCATGGCTTGAACCAGGGCCGGGCGTGAGAGGTCGCCGCCACTGCCGATCGCCTCTACGAGGACACGGCGGTGCTCCGCCCATGCAGGGCAGGCCCCCACCGTATGCTCCACCGTGTCCTCGGGGCGATCATCGCAGTGGTGACACCCGGGCGTTTCCTCCCGCCTGATGATGTGCAGGAACCTCCCGAAACATCCGTGTCCGGTGAGGACCTGCGTCAGGCGGTAGGTGAGGACGCCGTGACGCCTCTCTAGCCACTCCTCAAAGAGGGGTCTTACCGCCGCTATCGTGGCGTGCCCTGTCCAACGTGGCCTTGCGTAGGGAACGGAGGTGAAATTAAATAAGTGTTATAAGTGTCCGCGAATAGTGCCACTATGGCACTTCCAACGCCAACTGCACAGACGGTCGTGAGTGATTTAGCTGCCATCGGGTTGTCAGCGCGGATACCACCTTTTTGGGCGGACATGCCCAAAATTTGGTTCTCGCAATTCGAGGCCATGATTGGACCACAGCACCAAGGCGAGCAGGTTAAATATGAGATACTCTTGGACAAGCTGGCGAAGGAGGAGCTGAGCCAAGTGGCAGACCTAATAAGCAACCCGCCGGAGCAACAACGCTACACAACTCTCAAGAACAGGCTGCCGAAGACGTTCCAAGCTAGTGCGGAAGCACAGTTTAACAAACTAGTCTCGGAGATGGACCTGGGACAGCAACGCCCATCCCAACTGCTAGCCAAGATGAGTGAACTAGCAAAAAACTCTGGAGCTGCGGGAGACACGGTGAGAAACCTATGGTTGTCGACGCTACCCGCGTGGGTTCGCGCGATACTGGCCACCAACAAGTCAGGCACCAAATTGGATGACCTCGCAGAGATGGCTGACAAGATAATGGACAATCTGCGTAACGGGGAGCTTTCCGCCGTGGATACAACACACGTCCATAGCTCGGCACCGACTTCAGCTACAGTAGATGTAAACCTAGAACTACTGAACCAGCTTAGGAGCAAGGCACTAGAGCACAAGACACTGCGCGGCGAGGTGAATAGTATCAGCCAGCGCCAACAGCAAGGTGGCAAAGGACGATGGAAGCATAATCGTTCCCGTTTTATGTCACGGACGCCGCAGCGGACACGGCACAGTCCAGACTGGTTGTGCCGATACCATTTCCGGTACCGCGAGTCAGCACGGCGATGCGAGTCACCATGTAACTGGGCGAAGTTGAACAAGCAGGGAAACTGAAGAAGGTGCAGCCCGAGGCGGTGGTAGCATGCATCAACATCAACGAAAACCATCACCTGTGTGTCACGGATTCTAGAAATGGTATGGATTTTCTTATTGATACAGGTGCCAACGTTTCAGTGATACCAGTCACAAAGGTTAACTCCAAAAAACGGAACTACGAATGTAATTATAAGCTTTTTGCTGCCAATGGTACCGAAATTAAAATGTTCGGCGTTATAACCAGCGCCGCATGTCATGCGGTGTTCCGCAGGGTTCGGTCCTAGGGCCGCTCCTGTGGAACATCGGGTACGACTGGGTGCTGAGGGGCGAGCTCCAACCGGGCGTAGACCTGACTTGTTATGCAGATGACACGCTGGTCACTGCCCGGGGGAGCTCGCACAGGGAGGCAGCGTTGCTGGTGACGGCTGCGGTCTCACAGGTGGTGGGCCGCATACGTCGCCTAGGCCTGGAGGTGGCCCTCAGCAAGTCGGAGGCTATGGTGTTTCATGGCCCCCGGCGGGCGCCACCACCCGGCTCACACATCGTGGTCGGGGGGGCTCGGATCGCTGTCGAGTCCACCATGAAGTACCTAGGATTGGTGCTCGACAGCCGATGGGACTTCGAGCCCCACTTCCGACGGCTGGCGCCCAAGTTGCTGGGCACGGCTGGCGCACTCGCAACGCTGCTTCCCAATCTGGGGGGCCCGAGCGCCGCCTGTAGGCGGCTCTACGTGGGGATCGTGCGATCCATGGCCCTGTATGGGGCCCCGGTGTGGGCCTCTGACCTGACGGCCGGCAGCATCGCTGTTTTGCGAAAGCCGCAGAGCGCGATGGCCGTCAGAGTCATCAGTGGGTATCGCACGATCTCCTACGAGGCGGGCTGCGTACTGGCCGGATCCCCGCCCTGGGACCTTGAGGCGAAAGTACTCGCGTCATTGTATCAGTGGCGCGAGGAAGCGAGGGCGCGGGGCGAGGGACCGATGCAGCGACACATGGAGCTGCGTCGGTCTCAGCTTCGCGAAGTCCTGGTGGCGGAATGGCGGGACAGGCTTTCACGCCCTACCGCCGGCCTCGTCACCATCGAGGCGGTCCGGCCGGTGCTCGAGCGCTGGCTTGGGAGGAGGCACGGCTCCCTGTCGTTTCGGGCGACGCAGGTGCTCTCGGGGCATGGTTGCTTCGGGAAGTACCTGTGTCGCATAAACAGGGAGCCGGATGCCCGGTGTCACCACTGCGTCGACTGCCGGGAGGACACGGCGTGGCATACGCTGGCAGAGTGTGCCGCTTGGGAGGAGCCGCGCCGTGCCCTCATCTCAGAAGTAGGCAGTGACTTGTCGCTGCCGGCCGTAGTCGAATGGATGGTCGGCAGCGCCGAGTCCTGGGACGCGGTGGTCTCCTTCTGCGAAACAGTCGTCTCGCAGAAGGAGGCTGCGGAAAGGGAGAGGGAGATCTCATCCACTCACCCGGCCCGCAGAAGGCGCACCGGGCGTCGGCGGAGGGCGGACAACGCCCTCTTCCAGCTCCCCTAAATGGGTCCAGGGGCGACGGACTCGCGGACGTCCGTCGCTACCCACACACCAGGACCCGAGGTGGTGGCGCGTAGTGTTCCACGCGCGCCAATCCTAGACGTCGCGGGGGGAGTCAAACACCTCACTCCCCCCCCAGACCCGAAGAGGCCCGCAGTGGCGGGCCGGCACCAGTCGGGGGTTGCGGAAGGATCGTACGTTCCCGCGACCCCCGGCGTAGGTGTGAGATGGAACACCGGGGTGGTTTTTAGTCAGTAAGAGTCTGACAGACCCCGCCGCCCGCCCCAGGGCGGCGGACATCCATGAGGATTTTCCACCCCGGAAACAAAGAAAAAAAGGTTTAAGGCGTAGTTTTAAATGGCCGTTTATAATTTGTGATGTAGTAAACCCAACAATAGGAGCAGATTTTTTAAAAACGCATTGGCTATTAGTAGACTTACATAATAGGAAATTAGTGGATTCAGTTACTTATTTGTGCCCTGTTGGCAGTGTTGGCACCATTGTAAGCTACAATGAGCCAACAATCAAAAGTATTCAGGAAACGCATCCATTCCGTGACTTGTTGGAGGAATTTAGCGACATTACTAAGCCCGTATCATTCAAAGAAACATTGTCTATGCATTCGGTAAAGCACCATATCGATACGACCGGACCACCAATGTACGCGAAGCCGAGACCGCTTCCTCCAGGTAAGTATCAAAAAGTTAAAGATGAATTTCGCAATATGCAGGAGCTAGGAATCTGTAGACCGTCTAGAAGTCAGTGGGCGAGTCCTTTACACGTCGTGCAGAAGAAGGACGGCAATATGCGACCCTGCGGAGACTATCGGCGATTGAACGCTGTAACAAAACCAGACAGATACTCTATACCGAAACTACAAGATTTCACTTACGGACTGCCAGGTAAGACAGTGTACACACATCTAGACATAAACAGGGCATATCGCACCGGAAGACGTCGATAAAACCGCTATCACAACCAGGGACCGAAACCGGTATCATAAATAGGGGTATTTTTCGGTTACAACAGTTATATTTTTTACAGGTATTATTAAAGGTTACCTTAATTCTTAAATTGAATACAACCAGTATTAATACCGGTTACCGGAATTAAAATTACCTCTATCTAACACGTGCCGTCGGCATTAGTCAAAGGGCGCACATCGCCTGTGTGTGTGTCAAAGAGTTTCCTTGTATTTCAATTTTGTCAAACTATTCACGTTGATCTCAAAATTTGGAAGAAAATTAAACTTGTTACAGAAATTATAGGTATTTAATTTTGATTTTTAGTTTTATCAAGCTCTTACACCTAATGCCCAAATATTAAAACGCTACTCAATTTTAAGTCTTTTTTAAGCCGTTAAGTCTCGTGCTGTATCTATCACTTTACGTCAACGTTACTGTGACACCACGCGGCATCATAAAATCGACTAGCGATTGAATTTTTGGCCCTAAGCATAATAAGTATAATAAACATGTTATGACATACAATGCGTCTTAAAATATATGTACTACACTCGAGAGCAATGAATCCGGGTCACTTAAAGAATCCTAAAAATCTCGGAAACTGAAAATGCTAGGTTAATGCAATAAATTGTATTTAATAGACAATGTAATACTCCTTAAATGAAGGTATTAAAACTTCTTAGTTATTGTAAAGTTATATCATAAAAAAATCAAATTTGAAAAAGGGCCACTTTCGAAGATGGAACTACGAAATTACAGCATTTGGTTTTGCTTTTGTTTGTAATCTGTCATTTATGTGGGTACATAAACCATGTTGATAGTGCTCTATATTCATTATTCAAGCTGAAATTATGTCGCTTACGCCTGAAGAATGCACCAGAATACTTACAATGCTGGAAACCGGCCGGAGTCAGCGCGATACAGCCAGGACTGTCGGTGTGTCGCTGTCAACAGTACAAAGAGTTCTCCGACGTTACGAAGAAACTGGTTCTAACCTACGCAGACCAGGAACGGGCAGAACCAGGTGTACCACAGCACGAGAAGACCGATACTTGGTGAACACCATGCTTCGAAATCGCTTTCTCACAGGAACTGAACTCACCAATCAGTTTCGACGCCTCGGAGGAAGTAACCCAAGTGCATGGACAGTAAGACGTCGGCTTGCTGAATCTAACTTAAAACCCCTTAGACCTGCAAACGGCCCTAAACTGGAGCGTGGGCATCGTATTTCAAGACTAAGATATGCCCAGAGCCACGTAAATTGGAGTATTGAAGATTGGTCAAAAGTTATGTTCTCCGACGAATCAAAATTTATGCTCTACAAGCACGATGGAAGACACAGAGTGTATCGAAGACCAGGGGAAAGATTCAAGCAAGCATGCATCGAAGAAAAAGTAGCCTACGGTGGTGGGTCTGTACTTGTGTGGGCCGGAATTTCTTCTGAAAGTCGCACAGAGCTGGTGATCATAGAAAACGGCTCTTTAACTAGCGTAAGATATGTGGAAGAAATCCTCAATGATCACGTTGGTCCATTTATGGTCAATTTAGGTGAGGATGCTATATTTATGCATGACAATGCCCGACCTCATACAGGTAGGATTGTGAATGACTACCTTCAAGAGATGAACATTACTCGTATGGAGTGGCCAGCGCGCAGCCCGGATATCAACCCGATCGAGCATGCTTGGGACGAGCTAGGCAGATGCGTAAAACAACGAAACCCTCCCCCAATCACGCTTCGTGAGCTCAAAATTGCTCTCACAGAGGAATATTCCCCAAAATCGTATAAGGAACTTGGTGTACAGCATGCCAAACCGCGTAAACGCAGTAATGGAAGCACGAGGAGGCAATACGAAGTATTAAAATTCAAGAAAATCGTAATAAAGTTCAAAAATTTCATGTTTCCTATTTTTGTTTTAAGGAGAGATCAGCAGTTTTTTTCTTTATGTAATTTTGTGTTAATAAAATGTATTTTTTTTTACTTTCATTTAAGGAGTATTACATTGTCTATTAAATACAATTTATTGCATTAACCTATCATTTTTAGTTTCCGAGATTTTTAACATTCTTTAAGTGACCCGGATTCATTGCTCTCGAGTGTATATTTGGTATTGAGCTTGAACTTGTTGTACCTGAGTGCTATCCATGATTATGTAAACTATTTTATGGATAGATACATTCATAGCGTATTTTATCGTCTAATTTACACAATGGTTTTGCCATTAAGATTAAAAAAGAATAACATTCATGAATCTTGTAATCTTCCATACTTTGTACTGAGTTTGGCAGGATTCCCTTATCCATAATTTCTTTTGATGACATATTAACAGATAAATCTGGAGCAGAGCATTTGAACCTAATTCTGTTGTAGATGCATCTGGATCTAACGTAGTAGATGCCGGTGGCAGTGGCTGTAGCACAATCTGCACAATTGAAGTTTCGGTATTCTTTAATTCATCAGCAGATGGATGACTCATTTTCCTCACTGCTTACGTCACTCTCCGATATGATTATACAATGTCCTGAAAAATTATATAAAAGAAAAAAATACATAATATTTAAGCTGACTGTGTATGGGCAAGCTACTGTAAAAGAAAACACGGTACGTTTTTGGTTCCAACTTTTCGTTCTAGAAATGTGGACCCACAGAGCAAACCCCGTGGACGGCCGGAGACCCTAGTTGATAAAGAAGAGTTCAAAGTGATAGTGGAAGCGGATCCATCGCAAACCACGTCAGAGTTAGCGGCAGGGTTCGGTGTGAGTGATGAAACAATTTTAATTCACTTGAAATAAATTGGAAACGTGAAAAAGCTCGAAAAATGGGTACCGCATGAATTGAGTGAAGCAAACCAGTAAACACGAGTCGTGTGCTGCGTTACATTACTCAAACGTCACAATAACGAGGGGATTTAGAATCGTCGGTATCGTTACTTGTGATGAAAAATGGATCCTGTACGATACTCGGAAACGCTCATCACAATGGTTGAACCCAGGAGCACCGGCCAAATATTGCCCCAAGCGAAAGTTGACTCAGAAAAAGTTCACAGGTGACTCAGAAAAAGGTTGACTCAGAAAAGTGTCTGGTGGACCAGTGCCGGTGTCATCCACTACAGCTTCCTAAGATCTGGCCAGACGATTACAGTAGATCTGTATTGTCAACAATTGCAAACCCTGATGGAAAAGCTAGCCGTTAAACAACCGGGACTGGTCAATTGCTTTAGCCTACTGCTGCTTCAGGACAACGCTAGACCACACACTGCACAACAGACGGTCGCTAAATTAGAGGAGCTGCGATTGGAACGTCTCCGACACCCACCGTACTCCCCGGACCTTGCTCCAACAGATTACCACTTTTTCCGGAATTTGGACACCTTCTTGCAAGGAAATAAATCAATATAAGATGAGGCTGTCAAAACCACCTTTTTTTTTTTTGAGGATGAGAAATCATCAAATGACCCCTCCCGCTCTGAGTGGAGCGGAAGGGAGTGTCAGACTCTTACTGACTAAAACCCACCCGTGTTCCTTCCTTGGCCCTTTATGTTCCGGGTCAGCGGTACCCCTTTTGGATGATCCCGCTTTCCCGGCAGGCTTGGGCCCTAGTGGGCCCCCTCTTCGATGCTGACATCTCTTTGAGGCGCGCGTGGAACACGTACGCGCCGTCCAGCACGGGCCTGGTCCTGATCGGACGGTGAGCTACCCATTACTCACCGCCCGCAGGCCCGCGCCTACGGTGGCCGGGAGTCGTCACGCGGCTCCCGACGCCCGGAGCGTCCACCGCGGCGGCTTGGACGGGAGACTCTCTCCCTCTCCTGTCCCGCCACCTCCTTCGCTAGCATGACTGCTTCGCAGGAGGCGACTACCTCCCACTCCCCCTCGCCCCGGACCATGGCTTGAACCAGGTCCGGGCGTGAGAGGTCGCCGCCGCTGCCGATCGCCTCTACGAGGACACGGCGGTGCTCCGCCCATGCAGGGCCCCCACCGTATGCTCCACCGTGTCCTCGGGGCGTTCATCGCTGTGGTGACACCCGGGCGTTTCCTCCCACCTGATGATGTGCAGGAACCTCCCGAAACATCCGTGTCCGGTGAGGGACCTGCGTCAGGCGGTAGGTGAGGACGCCATGACGCCTCTCCAGCCACTCCTCAAAGAGGGGTCTTACCGCCGCTATCGTGGCGTGCCCTGCGCTGAGTTGCGACAGTCGCTCTTTCCATGTCACCATGAGATCGCGCCGGAGGTCCGTCCGCTCCGCCGCGATTTGCCGCGGAAGCGGGGTTTCCCCCCGGCGTAGTGCCTCCGCGCGCCACTCATACAGGCGCGCGAGGACTATCGCCTCCAGATCCCACGGCGGCAGTCCGGCAAGGAGGCTTGCCGCCTCGCCCGAGATCGTGCGGTAGCCCCGGATCAGCCTTACGGCTACCACCTTTTGGGGCGCGTTCAGATAGTGGGCGGCTCTCCGCCGCAGTGAACGCGCCCACACCGGGGCCCCATATGTAGCCATGGACCGCACGACCCCCGCGTAAAGCCGTTTGGACCCCTCAGGTTGGGCAGGAGCCGCTTGAGGGCGGCCCCAGTCCGTTCCAGTTTGGGGGCCAAACGTCGGAAGTGCTCCACGAAGTTCCACCGGCTATCGAGCTCGAGTCCTAAGTACTTCATCGTGGACTCGACGCCGATGTGAACCCCTCCTACCGTTAGTTGGGATCCCGATGGTGGCCTGTTCCGGGGCCCATGGAAAGACATGGCCTCGGACTTGTGCAGAGTCACCTGGAGACCCAACTGCCGGATCCTCTCCACGACTATCGCAACCCCGCGTGTCATCGCGTCGGCCGTCGCCTGATGCGACCTCCCTGCGCCAGGACCAGCTTGTCGTCAGCGTAGCACACCACGCTGACGCCATCAGGGAGGTCAGCCCGCAGCACCCAGTCGTAACCGATGTCCCACAGGAGCGGCCCTAGAACCGATCCCCGTGGGACACCGCACGACATCTCTCGCCGGTTCCACTCTCCGTCGCGACCGGGGTAGATGACGGCTCTGTCCGTCAGATATGCGTCAAAACCACCTTCAAAGTTTTTTTGATTTTTCGTAAATCTGGAGTCACGCGTAATTACTAATCATGTACACACGGCTGCACATCAAGCTATACATTTCTAGTATAAGCTGATCTCACATTGTATAGGATTTCCGTACGATGCGAGACCAGCGTAAACTGGTTTTGTATAGCTTGATGTGTAGCCGTGTGTACCTATAATTAATATATAAATCATACCGATTACGTGTGACTCTGGTAATACGAAAACAGAAACCGATGTTATTTTGTTACGATGTCTTGTTTATATACCTTTTTAGTTGGCGTTTTTTGACCACTGTCCTTGCACCTAGTAGGTAGTATAAGAGAGCGTCATGTCTTTGCAATGTTTCAATTTTCCGCTGGCCAACCACATGAGTAAAGAAACATTGTTGGGCATACATCACCAAGGACAACAATATTTACTGTAAACTGATACAGTTTGCATTGCTCTTGGGCTATGAGAAAGTCAAAAAGGCTTATAGCGTTGTTCCGGATAGATGGAAATGCTCGTGGAACAAGCTGGGCCCGTTCACAGCATACCTTGAAACCCCACCAAACTGGCAACCAGAGACGCTCTTTTTTCAGAGCCCGGTATCTACGCTCTTCTTGCGCTCTCAAAAAAATTGCCAGCAAGAATAGTTTACGAGCTTTGTTTACGAAAAATTGCAGCCCACTATTAGAAAAACGGGCGCGTACGTTTCTCCGCAAATTAAGCAAAACCAAAATTACCGAATTGATTTCTATGATGAGAGAAAAAGATAATAGAGGCATCAGGAACAGGGTGTAAAGTTCAATCATACCTCCATAGAAAAGGGAGGATCCTCCGACCAGACGGGTGTCGTGTCTGGTGGGCAACTGCCCGACGATTGTTGTCGGGTATATACTTATGTTAGTCGCGCGGTAAACTCTGCTTGCGCGGTGGAGGATTTGCGTGACGTCAGTATGACGCGCACCTCGCATGTGGCGATGTAGATACCGCTACAAGATAATCAAATGGCATTCTACCAATTTACAATGTAATATTATCTTACCTTTACTCATTTCCTTTTTTTTTACTTTTACTCAAATGTTCCGCAAAATGGCAAACAAAATAAACGTAAACAGCACAGCATGACGATTTGACTGATAATGTTTAAAAAGTATTTTTTAATGCCAACAAATTGTCGGCATTGCGATATTCTGTTTCTTTCTCGTAATCAAGGTAATTTTTAGGTAACCGGTATTAAAACGGTAACATAAAAAAAGGTAACATATTTATCCTGCTTGGTTACCCAGATAGCGGTAACCCTAGTCGTAGAAGTAACCAAAATTCTTCGATACCTGTACCGTAATTTATAAAGGTTTTCGGTCCCTGATCACAACCCCATTCGGTTTGTTCGAATTTCCACGCATGACATTTGGTCTTAGGAACGCAGCACAGACAATTCAGATGTTTATGGACAACACGGTTCTGAAAGGCATCGAGAACATCGGAGAGAGGATAGGTAATGAATATGAGTCATCACTGTCGTGTTACATCGATGACGTCATCATAGCTTCAAAAGATGACGTCATACATAGAGAACATGTCAGGAAAGTATTCGAGCGATTCCACAGTATTGGGTTGACCATAAATCTCGGGAAGAGTTCTTTCGGATTAAAAGAGATCGATTTTTTAGGTTACAAGGTCACACCAGCAGGGATCAGTCCCCTTCCCGATAAGGTAAAAGCAATCATTGATTATCCGCGACCACAGACAGTTGAGGAGCTGAGACGTTTCCTGGGAATGGTAAATTTCTACAGGTTACATTTACCCAAAGCAGCAGAATGTCATATTTATGTATCTCAATAGTTTTCTGCACAACTCAAAAAGGAAAGACAAAACTAGAATAGAATGGGACGCCAAAACAGAATCCGCGTACGAGAAATGCAAGGTAAGCCTACAAAGCGCCGTAACATTATCTCATCCTGTCGCTGAAGCTTCGTTATCAATGATGATCGACGACGCCTCTAATACCTGCGCAGTATTGCAACAGAGGGTTGGCGACACCTGGCAACCACTTGAGTATTTTTCTAAAAAGTTAACAGACGCTCAGCAAAATTACAGTTCATACGACAGGGAGCTACTCGCCATATACATGTCTATCATGCACTTTAAGGACATGATTGAGGGTCGAGTATTAACCGTGTATACTGATGACAAACCTCTAACTTACGCACTTTCAAAGGTAAGTTCACACAAATAAACTCCTAGGCGAATCAGGCAGTTGCTGTATATTAGCGAATATACTAGCGATATACAGCATGTCAACGGCTCTGATAACCCAGTAGCTGACGCGCTGTCACGTGTCGAAACCATCGGTTGCCCAACAATCATAGATTACGAGGAATTAGCGACAGCGCAGGAAGGAGACGATCAGATTACACAACTACTGCAAAGTGGAGCCACATCGAACAACGTACAACTAAAGCAAGTACACGTTCCCAACGTCAGCAAAAGCGTGTATTGCGGCGACATTGACAATGGGAACATAAGACCGTATGTACCAGCGACATTCAGAAAAACCGTTTTCGAATCAGTAAACAATATCAGTCATCCAAAAAAAAAAGGCGTGAGAACGACTCAAACATGATTTCCAAAATATTTTTTTGGCCCGGCATGAACAAAGAAATAGGAAATTGGGCAAAAACATGCATACAGTGCCAGAGAAGCAAGGTAAGTCGTCATGTAGTAACGGGAATAGGTAAATTTGTATCCAGCCAACGTTTTGAACATTTACATGTGGACATCGTAGGACCACTGCCTACAACACGACATGGTATGAGGTATTGTGTCACAATAATAGACCGTTTTACGCACTGGCCTGAGGGGCAATTCCCGTATTTTTAAGACTGTTCGCATTCTAATCTCAGTCTCAATCTGTCAAAATTACAATCAATTTACATAGATTTTTGACAGGTTTTTGACATTGATTGTCGCTGAGATGAGATTGCGACTTGAATTTGAACGTTTTTTAAGTACGAGAATTGACCTACAGATGCTATACCAGGTGAAAATATAACTGCAGAAACGGTGGCGAAAGCCGTATACGAAAACTGAATATGCAGGTTTGGTTGCCCAAGTAGACTGACCAGCGATCAAGGTAGAAAGTTCGAGAGCCAACTTTTTGCTAACTTGTTAAAGTTACTAGTCCAGAGGATCCAAACTACACCATACCACCCCCAAAGTAACGGAATGATAGAGAGATGGCATCGTTATCTAAAGGTAGCTTTGTCCAGTAAGTTATCAGACAACTCGTCATGGGATGACGAATAACCCACCGTTTTGTTCGGTTTGCGAGCAGTCAGTCGGTGTGACACAGGCCTTAGCGCAGCCGAGTTAGTTCTGGGTCAGACGTTACGCTTACCCGGCGAATTCTACAGCGAGGTAAGCCCAAAGTACATCGGTGACGGTTATACATAGGTACGTAGAGAAACTGCGAGAAACTATAAACAATCTACGTCCCAAGCATAGAGCAACACGGACCACCGGCGCTCTATGGTCCCAAGTCACGAAGCGGAAGCGATTCGCGGAAACTATTTGTTCACAAAGAGCTAAACAGTTGTACTCATGTATTCATTAGGAATGACGCGGTTAAGAAACCATTAATACCCACTTATGTTAGCCCTTACAGCGTCATAAGTAGGGACAACAACTTGGACATATTTTCGAACAGTCTGAACGAATTCAGACGATACGTCCTCAGTTCTTGATCGATCTGTTTGTTTATTTCTTTTACAAAATGTTATTTGTGTATTTGTGAGACTCCATCCAATTTATTTAATATTGTACAATTTCATTTAATTTAATTTTCCTATTCTTATTTATAATTAATGTCGAGGGGTGAAAGGCTATTTGTTTGAAGCGACATTTTAGACGATATTGACTTATATACATATTCGGATTCAGCGAATTTTTCTGCGTCGGCTGAGCCGGGTTTCGTACAATTCTGAGCACTTTTATGGCGCTTAAAACAATGCAATTTTAGTGCATATTTCTCAAACATGATGTATGATCCGACATCAAATTTGCCATATTTTTTTAGTATTTCATTTAAGCTGTACACAAAAACAGAGAATCGAAGCATAAGCCGTTATTCTCGTCCTAAAATTTCAGTTCGATGGCAGATCAATCGTTTTTCGATATAGCTAACTTTAGATGAAAAGTCTCTTCATACATTTTGCTTACGACTACTTACACTATGCAATGTCGCTTCAACCAATTTGCCGTACTACTATAAATCTACTATAAATCTGTCATTATTATCTTGTATCAACAACCAAGTTATATAAACTCCTTTCAAAACCTGAGACATCAAACAACTCATTAAGAATGTTGCCTGTATCGTTAATAAAACCCAATTGGTAGTTAAACAAAATAGCCTATTCCTATTATTATTGAGTAACGTCGATTCAATCATTTTGCTTTCTCCTGCATAAGTACTGTAAAGTCACGTAAACCATTTTGCCTGCTGCTGATTAGTGACAATGTTGGAAGTTGAATCATTTTTCCTTACTCTAAAAATAAAGCGATACAGATCATTTTGTATTAAGCGACATTTATCTTGGAACTCATAACTGTTTTTTTATTGAAAATTATACAAAAACATTAAGGGATTTTTTTGCAATGAAGTTTTGCGATCCCCACTAAAGTAAGAGCAGTAGTTTTTACATAACGATTTTTTTTCCAAATTTTGAATCTTTAAATGGCTCTCCTGTAAAGTTCGTAAAATGTCGCTTCAAACAAATAGCCTTTCACCCCTCGATGTAATGATGATGTCCTAATTTATTTGTTATTTTTGATTTCAATTTATATTTATAATTGTTATAATATTCCAATTTAACTAATTTATTTGTATTTTTATAGTTCCAATTTATAATCGTTTTACTATTCCAATTTGATTGATGTTTTTTTTAATTTTTTAATTATACTGTATTTTAATTTAACTACTTGTCATTTTAAATTCAATGTAAACTTTGTAAATTTTAATTTTTTATGATCATATATTTCCATTTTATTTTTTATTATTGATTATACAAGTGCTGTGCACACCTATAAGTGACAAATTCACCGCAAAGCTGTTATGTGGAATATTTTTAATGTAATGTTTTAGTGAATAAGTCGTTGGTGTGTCAATAAATAAATAAATAAAAAAACAAAGTTTTCAGGATACAACTTCCCAATAGACAAGTTACTATTTCAAAAGACAGGTTAAAACCAGCCTATATGTTAGTACAATAAGAACAAAGTGAACTGCCAGAAATGAATAAAACTAACGAAAAACAAGACAGCGGCAATAGGAATAGCGTAGGTAGTATGGTTGTTACTTATACCAAACGTAGTGGCAGAACAGTCAAGCCACCCGTGCGTTTCACGAAAACCTAATAAGCAAATATAACTTAAGAAATGCATACAAACACATTTCAATCAATTGGGCATCATTAAAACTCACTTTGTGTTCCGAATATCATATGTCTATTTTCGCAAACATAGGCTCGAAACAGTCTAAAAACGCTGAAGTAATTATCGCTCAGAACGGAGCAGGTAACCATGCCCAAGCTGAGTTAGAAAGGAAATTGGAATTTTACAGTATATTAACCATCGTCATAGTAGTTTTAGTCAGTGCAGCGTGTTTATTTATTTTCTGCCGATGTTTTGGAAGGAGAGTGCACGGCAAAGTGATCGAGCAAGTAGTTTCGAGTATAGAGCAAGGGCGCGGAGCTCAGCTAGCTAGAACAGCAGCTCAGCCAGACGCTCAACCTGTTTCAGTGCATTATTGAGAATCCACAACTAGTGATTTCAAGCTTATATATTTCGTGTGACAAATGGGTTCACCCATTTGTCACAATTACGAAATATATAATTACAATATTTACAATACAATTACAATATTACAATTACAATAATTACAGAATTTACAATATTTTGACAAAAATTCATTTTTGTCAAAATATTGTAAATTCTGAGTGCAGATTGACTTCAACATTGTAACGAATAATAAAATAAAGGCATTTAATAAAACAAATAGTATTACAGGAATTGTTTTCGATAACGTAATGAAACGTTAGATTATAAAATGTATGTAATAGGATAACAGTGCTTGTGTGCCAAACGTGTAGTGTGAGAGAATAATTATGTTTTCGTACCACTTGCTCAAAAACGTGACATTCTATGCCACAAAGAGCGAACATAACAATAGTAATTTATAATCTGTTAAAAACAGGGAATGAAAATTGTACTGAATTTCATTCATCCTCTAGGGGGAGAATGTGATTTAAATTGGGAATACTCACCGAAATTAATTATACTGAACTACATCTGTGTTTACACCATTGAGCTGGTATATAAAGCATTATACATCTTTTTGAAAAAGGAATACGCATTTATTATGCAGTTATGATTAAAATACAATTACGAAAACTGACGAGGCCGTATGAGCTTGATGCCTTTGCTTTTCCGACAAAAAATATTAGTCTAGGAATTTGCCGCGTTTTTGTTTTCTTCAAATACATAAACGTTAAGTTTATTTTAATTTATTTTTATAAATAAGCTAATGTTCTAAAAATACGTTTAATTGTCATAATTTTTAATAAATGCTTATCTCATATTATTATTGTGTTAAGGCGGGGTGTTATCTCAATATTCCCAAAAATTGGTTTCTTAGAACGTCGAGTATGACGTAATGTAATAAAAATAAGTAACGCGAAAAATACAGTGAACAGAGAAGGGTATAAAGAAGAATTTAAACCGAACAGAATAATAAATAATAGTTTGATATTCCCAATAAAAAATTGGGAAGTTGTAGCACAAAAATAAACTTTGACGTCGAAGATCTCTGTATTTCCAGCGATAACAACAGTTTTTTTTTTAAGAATTTAGTAGGTTTTCCATTTTTTTAAAACTTTAACCAAACCATTATTTAATTTTATGTCTATATTTTAAATAATCTAAAGAAAAGCAGTAAAATAAATGCCCATTCGCAGCTTACGTCACATTTCAACACAAATATCATTTTCAATTTTCAATCTTATTGACGCTCCATAGTGGTGACAATAGCTTACGCGGTCATACTTTAGTCGTCGGGCAGCGCTCGACTTGGATGGTTGGCACCGGACGCTCTGTGCATAATTCGATTGTAGTTTTCAAGTAATTTATGACTGAAAACAGTGTGTGAATTGAACTAAAGTTCTGTGGCGGACTACTAAGGCTACTCACTGCCTAATATTGAAGTGAAAATTCAGTCTCAGTGGAAATATGGGCGATAAAAATAAAATGTTGCGAAAGAGTTTTACAAGAAAAAGACGAAAAACTCGAAAAAATTATGGAATGTTTGGGTAAGTAGGATGATTACGGTATTGTATCATAATAACATTTGAAATTTGTATTTAGTTTAGTATACTTACGAAACTGTATAAATCTATAGAAACGGTATTGACAATTTCTACAAACATTTTGCTAAATCCAAAAACAAATAGGTGCACTCTATTTTGATGTCTATAGAATGCATATTTGAATGCGCCTAGTGCAAACGTCTCTGGTCGAAGCAACCATCGAGGCGATAGCCATATTGCAATAGTAGGTATAAGTAACAAAAACAAACTTGCAGATAAATTAGAGTGCGTTCGTAATTATTATAATAATATAAATATTGCACTAGTTATATAAAAAGCATTTTGATTCTTTTGTAAGATTATTTTTATAATATTTATAGAGTCATTAGACCAGTGCCGATAATTTTTGAAAACGAAAAAAGTCACAGTAGGCTGAAACCCATTGGAAAAGAAAGAGAATATAACAAAAATGAAAGGAAAAATAATTTACGGGCGATCCGAGGTCGGGAAGTGGGGGTTATCTCGATTTCCGGCAAAACTACAAGTCATATGGAAAAAAGTGTAATAGCAAAGTTGTAGGTAATAAAAAGATCTACAACTTTTGTATTCACACTTTTTTCAAGTAACCTCAAAATTTATGTGAAAAATTCAATTCATGTGAAAAATTCAAATTTGACAACAAACAATTTATGTGAAAAATTCAAATTTGCCGGAAATCGAGATAAACCGCTTTTTACCCTTAAACCCCCACTTCCCGACCTCGGATCGCCCGTAAATTATTTTTCCTTTCATTTTTGTTATATTCTCTTTCTTTTCCAATGGGTTTCAGCCTACTGTGACTTTTTTCGTTTTCAAAAATTATCGGCACTGGTCTAATGACTCAATAAATATTATAAAAATAATCTTACAAAAGAATCAAAATGCTTTATATATAACTAGTGTGCAGTATTTATATTATTATAATAATTACGAACGCACTCTGATTTATCTGCAAGTTTGTTTTTGTTAATTATACCTACTATTGCAATATGGCTATCGCCTCGATGGTTGCTTCGACCAGAGACGTTTGCACTAGGCGCATTCAAATATGCATTCTATAGACATCAAAATAGAGTGCACCTATTTGTTTTTGGATTTAGCAAAATGTTTGTAGAAATTGTCAATGCCGTTTCTATAGATTTATACA
Source organism: Brachylomia viminalis (assembly GCA_937001585.2). Classification (NCBI taxonomy): domain Eukaryota; kingdom Metazoa; phylum Arthropoda; class Insecta; order Lepidoptera; family Noctuidae; genus Brachylomia; species Brachylomia viminalis. The sequence continues at coordinate 22,812,124 of OW443294.2, read as the reverse complement.
GTTTCGTAAGTAAACTAAACTAAATACAAATTTCAAATGTTATGATACAATACCGTAATCATCCTACTTACCCAAACATTCCATCATTTTTTCGAGTTTTTCGTCTTTTTCTTGTAAAACTCTTTCGCAACATTTTATTTTTATTGCCCATATTTCCACTGAGACTGAATTTTCACTTCAATATTAGGCAGTGAGTAGCCTTAGTAGTCCGCCACAGAACTTTAGTTCAATTCACGCACTGTTTTACCAATTTTAGCAAATACCAACTAATATTCAGCCAGCAGCAGCTTCCATTCCCGTGGATGATCCCTCTATCGTCTAAATTTTTCAGAATTCTTGCTTCCGTCCCGGCTCCGCATTTTATTAGAAACATTATGGCATTTGTCACTTTGGAGCTGTGACATTATTGCATTTATTTAGAGTTTATGTGATTTTTAAGTGGTCCGAGGGCCTTTATGTTGGTTTTGTTTTCTATTTTTTTACCGCACCCACTAAGTACCTATCTAAAACACAAACATTAGTTTGAAATGGCATAACTACCCATTTAATTAACCCTTCCATCCCTGATACTGACTTACACCCGAAAAGCATAATTCCCCTTCTAGAGCAGTCGGGTAAAATTCGGAATGTTTATATTTGACCTGTTTATCATGTACTGTAATAAAAATAAACAGTAGTGATGTTTTTTTTTCAATTGTTATGTGTAATTATTTATTGTATCATATTATGAACCGACACTGTAATTACATCGAATTTTAGAACGCACGTCATAAGTAAGTATATTCAACAGAAAACATCTGATTTCCTTACGTATACTATGCAACTTTCCTTGAGCACACAAACGCCCGTGTTAGCGTTTGCGAGTGTGTGCATAATTACCGTAAAACGCGCAGATGCGGTTGTGTGAGTGCAGTAATAGCGATTAAAATCGTAGTCGGTCCGCGTCTTAAGTTTTTCGCAAATGGTACGAAAAGTAGAGTATTTTCCTCGGTGATAAAGCTGTCTTAGTCTTGGGTGAACATAAATCCCTCGCTACACTCAGGACTCGTCTTAAATCCCTCGCTTCGCTCGTGATTTAAGTTTTTAACACCCTCGCTACGCTCGGGAGTAAACCTCGAGTCCTTCATTACGCTCGCGATTTAAATCGTCACCCGCGACAGAAGACACTGCTTTATCCCCTTGGTTAATAATCTACTATTTCGTACCACTTGCTCAAAAAGTGACATTCTATGCCACAAAAAACGAACATAACAATAGTCATTTTTAATCTGTTAAAAACGGGGAAAGAAAATTGTACTGAATTTCATTCATCCTCTAGGGGGAGAATGTGATGTAAATTTGGAATACTTACCGAAATTTATACTGAACTACATCTGTGTTTACACCATTGAGTTTGTATATAAAGCATTATACATCTTTTTGAAAAAGGAATACGCATTTATTATGCAGTTATGATTATTAAATAAAATTACGAAAACCGACGAGGCCGTATGAGCTTGATGCCTTTGCTTTTCCGACAAAAAAATATTAGTCTAGGAATTTGCCGCGTTTTTGTTTTCTTCAATTAAATAAACGTTAAGTTTATTTTAATTTATTTTATAAATAAGTTCATGTTCTAAAAATACGTTTAATTGTCATTGTTAATAAATGCTTAACTCATATTATTATTGTGTTAATTTTTTCGCAAATGGTACGAAAAGTAGAGTATTTTCCTCGGTGATAAAGCTGTCTTAGTCTTGGGTGAACTTAAATCCCTCGCTACACTCAGGACTCGTCTTAAATCCCTCGCTTCGCTCGTGATTTAAGTTTTTAACACCCTCGCTACGCTCGGGAGTAAACCTCGAGTCCGTCATTACGCTCGCGATTTAAATCGTCACCCGCGACAGAAGACACTGCTTTATCCCCTTGGTTAATAATCTACTATTTATTTTGGCGTCATCATGGCAATATTGTGGGTTTATTTGTACAACAGAGCAATTTACCATGGTGACTACCCTTAACGTTTTAGGTTAGTTTATAATTAGGGATAAGTACCTACATTTGTTGTTTTTACAAAATGTATTTAAAAGAAAGTAAAAATAAGTAACACAATGTATTTGTTATTTAGACATTATTATGCAGATTCCGTGTCACAACACTTTGTTATTGTATATCGAACATGTAAGTAGGTAGAGCGATCAAGTGACGAGCGAGCAATGTACTGACGCTTGTTTGTTCGTTACTTGAGCACTCTGGCTAGTCATTGCTTATATTGTAAGAAATGATGTATCAAAATTTATGAAACTTGTATGATCGGATAGATTATATGTATACATATATTTTTATTATTATTGTTTTTTGTAAAATAAGGGGGGAATATTGTGGGGGATGACGCGACAAAACGTGCGGTCGAGATACAGTCCCCTATTAGCAGTGGTAGCGCGAGCATGTACTTAGATTATTAAACAACATTTATGTAATCGTGTCTGTATTCGGTGGGAACAATAAACTACGAACAAACTAAAGTGACTTTAAATTATCTTCCCAGCGCAGGGCCACTCCTCACCAAAGACACACCTACCTACCTACCACACACCAAAATAGGGACTCAACAGACTGCATTCGAACTGTTAGTAGGAGACTCGAAGATCATGGCCTGAAACCCCCATAAACCAGCCAATCGTCCCAAACTGACACGAGTTCACATAATGGCGCGCCAATAGTTTGCACGTGAGCATTTGCATTGGACTCAACGTCATTCGAGCCAGGTTCTTTTTTACGGACGAAACCAAGATTATGCTTTATGGCAATGATGGACGTAGGAAAGTCTACCAAAGACAGGGAGAACGTTTTCAACAATGTTGCATTGAAGAGGTGTGTTATAGCGGTGGGTCATGGACAGTCTGGGCAGGAATTTCCACCGAAAGAAAAACTGGGCGTTGAGGTTGTGACGGGCCCACGGTTGCCGCCACTAAACAGCGATCGATACATTCATCAATGCGTAGAGGCTCATGTGATGTCATATGCTGAGTTTGTGGACCAGGATTTCATTTTTATGCATGATAATATTGATAATGCTCATTGCCAGAATTGTTCGAAAATACCTGCATGACGTTAGTATCGCAGTAATGGAATGGCTAGAAAGGATCCTTGATATGAATCCAATAGAGCACTTATGGGATGAGTTAAAGAGCAGTGTTCAAACTAACCAACCAGCTCCATTTACTTTGCAGACGCTAAACAATTATCCTTGATAATATTCTGCCAAGTAAAAATTTGACCAAATGAAATGTGCGTACGGTCAAATGGGGTTACTTTGATACTACGGGGTTACTTTGATAACAACTTTAGGCTTATGAAAAACTTAATTTTATAATATCTACAACACCAGTTAAAAAATAAACTATCAGTAGGTACTTGGCACTACTGATAGTTTCTTTGTATTATAGCGTTGTAGTTATTATAAAATTAAGTTTTTCATAAGCCTAAAGTTGTTATCAAAGTAACCCCGTAGTATCAAAGTAACCCCATTTGATGGTACTAAAATCATTCCAAACATTGCATTCGTGTAAAAAAAGGTTGCTAAAATTTGTTTGGGTAGGTACCTACCTAGTGAATGGCAAAATCTTTTCGGCAAAACGGCAGGATCCCCAATTTCTGTAATGTCTTTATTCCAGACGTTGTGTATGAAATAAAATTAAAAAATTATGAATTGTCAAATAATACGTTATTAAATAAAAGTTTATCGGATAATTATTTGACTAAGTGAAATATTTGGTAAACTTGTTGTCAACGACCATTATAGCCTATGGTCGTTGCTTGTTGTAGAATGATGTTTTTGCCAAATAATGTTTTGCCGATCGTTGCTTGTCAAGTAAAAATTTTTGAATTAATGTTTGGAAAACTAACTGGTCACCAGATACAGGATTTACTTCTTGAAACGAAAATCACTACAAAAATTTGCTAACAAATTGTCAAACGCATGTCAAGTTGTCAACTGCTGTGATTGGTTGATTGATTTATCAACAGCCAATCAGATAACTTGACATGAGTTTAATTGACATGTCGTCGCGTAAATCAATGTCGCCGCGTCGTTGATTTTCATTTCAAACACCGGGTGTTAATTAATCAAATGCAAGTTGGAGTTTCAAAAATTACTTTAATTTGACTAAATTACAAGTTGAATAGTAAATATATTCAACATAAATAAATTGTTTTTTTCCTTCAGTCACGCGTAGCCAGTGGCAGTATGAAATGTTTGAACACACAAATCTAGTTTTACTAAAGACTAGCTGCGCCCTGCGGTTTCACCCGCATAAGTCTCGATCCCTTGGGAATAAAAAATAATCATGTCTTAACCCAGGTCATAGTCTACCCATGTACCGAATTTCATCCAAATCCGCTGAGCCGTTATAGCGTGAAAGCGTAACAAATAAACATACAATAAATCATTTTTTCTCCATATACTACATATTAGTTAAAATATCACGAGGTTTTTTACAATGTAATTGGAGAATAAATCGTAATTTCATACTCAAGGTAGGTTACGAGAATGACGTATGTCGCTAGTATTAATAATATAATTTGAATACTTGTCGAGGTAAGTCATTTGTGTGTAAACAACTCAACGCTTAATTGTAATACCTACATAGTATCATTGTGCGCTAGTTCCGTAGTAGGTAGGTGACTAATATACAATTATACATATAATATTAAACATAACTTGAATAATAATATTCGCAATTGTAGGTAGGTATCTCACCAAGTTTATACAAGGTGTAACAGAATAAACGCAAGCAATGAAAGTAGCTTTCTCATAATTGACTACTGAATCCATTTCAGTAACTATTAGTATACCAGTATTTTTTTCAAAAATGATGTATTTTGCAATACTGACCGCCGATTAAGCCAAAGAACATTAAATCTTATTACAAGGCTATAAGACTGAATTTTAAATGCATAAAGTAATGCTAGGGTCAACACGATTTTCATAATAATAATAGTCGGCTTTAAAAAAAAATTTGGTCATTGTATAATGCTATTAACTCAATACTCTGATTGGGGTGTATGAGGTCTTGCGTGAATTGTGTTACACATTGTAAGCGCAATACAAGAACAAATAAATATGTTTGAATACGCTGAAGTATTAGTTATTATTTAGCTCATTCTAAAAAGGAATGTTTAGATCGTAAACATCAAATAAATGTTTACTAACACTGGAAATGAGCTCGAAGCAATAGCGCTTTTTATCATCATTAAAATGATAAATAAACACATTATTTTACTGCCTGTCATTAAAAAGAGCTCGTGCCAATCTATCCTTTGAGATTCTAGTGAACCCTACCAAACTAATAGATGGCAGCACAGGCGTAACGGATTTGTAACATCATCGAATACGATAATAATCGCAGGATATAAAGCTAGTTAAATAGTTAGAAAACATACAACAAAATAAATGCACATTTGGGAGGTCTCTCCGCTACATTATATTCTAATATAATAAATAGAGTTAATGGTGCCGATTCTCTTGTCACAAAATTCTCTAAACTGACGACTGACCGGTTGGCGCAGTTGGTAACGACCCTGCCTTCTGAGCCGCTGGTTCCGGGTTCGATCCCCGGACAAGTCAAACATTTGTGTGCATGAACATGTCTGTTTGACCTGTGTCTGGGTGTGTGTATGTATATAAGTATGTATATCAGTCATCAGGTTACCGTAGTTACAGGCTCTGCCTAGTCCGGGACCTGAAGACCTTGTGTCGATGTTGTCCCATATTATTATTATTATAAACTAGACTAAAAATCACCAAAATTTTGTTTATTCCTGTCAAACGACGATTTCCCATTCTGAAATTGACTGAAGTGACACAACTTAACTATATTTTAGTTTGACAGCACTAAGATGCCACTGAGATTATAATTTATTGAAAATGGCAATTTTGCTATTCTGAATTTTACGTTTTTCACCTAAAATTTTGATTGTCTTAACTAAATCGAACTATTTTTAATCGCGATTAAAAAGCTGTGGAATAAAATTAGTTGTCATTCACACCAACACCTCGACTTCAGATGCAAAAACAGTAGGTACTGTATCTTTTTTTCTTTTCTTTGCTTATAATATATCTCGAAAACGGTCTTATCGCAAAAATAATGAAAATTTCGACCCCCTTTATAAAACGCATAAACCTCTAAAACTCAACGTGTTGGGAATATTTTTTTTTTTTTTCCATACTAAAAGTGAAAATTTCCATACAAAACATGTCGAGGCTGCAAATAATGCGCGCCATCGGCTATAAAAAAAATCACGTGGTATGGCTAACAAGTACCACGTGGAGTCGCAATTGCCAAATTTGATTTTAGGATAATTTTTTTTTTTTTAATTAAGAGATTTTATTTTGCAGAATAGATTTAAGATTCTCATAGCCAAAAGTAAGGAATTTTAGTGATATAGTTTAGTTCGGTGTACAACAGAATCGGCACCACTATAAGTACTAATAAACGCACGGAGTATTGAACTCTTCTTCCCTAGAAAGATAATCATGATTCTTATAACGAATTCACCTACATGTACGCATGTAGTTTTTAATTAAATTACCTTATAATATAATAGCAAATGCCAATTGCCGATATTCATAAAAATACGGCTTTTATCCATACATCTCACTTTTATTATTGAACACTTGATAGTTATTTAATGAAGTATTAACATTACTAAAGACTGTTTGTTAGATCAAGAGGTCTTTAAATTACATACGATTGCGTTATGGGTAAAACACCATCAACCTCTTAATGGGTCATTGTACTCATCATTATGAACAACTTTTATTAAGGGACCAAATATGAAAACGCGAAAAAAAGTTACGCTCCTAGTTGGTCCCTACATTTTGACGAGTTCTGCAAACATAAATGTAGGGAACAGCAGATTTTTATTCGCGATTTCATATTTGGTCCCATAGTAAAAGTTGTTCATAATGATGAGGACAATGACCCTTTAAGAGGTTGATGGTGTTGTACCAATAACAATGTATATATTATAGAAAAGATAACAAGGTGCTGCACGCGCATTGTAAAATGCATAGCTGTAGTAAAAAAAAATACAAAACAAACAACTCCTACAACAACATCTTAAAAATCAATATTTAGAAATGTCAGGCAAATTCATCACAAAATAGTCAAGTGAGGCATCTATTAGGCTACGCTAAATCTTAATCATAAGTTAGGAACTTTGGGAGCAGCTACAGAAATATAAACATTGGTAAAATAAAAATAAACAATAGATTATTACAGAATTAAATAAATTAGAAGTTCGGAGTAGTAAAAGTATTGAAATCACAGTTTATTTTTGCGAAAAAACTACGTGCTTGAAGCCCACTTTCACCACGCATCAGTAAACATAGAAAATATAATTATATAGCGCTAAACATTGTTATCATCATCCTCTCTGTCAACTATAGATTATTATAAATAGATTAAGGGCTGATTTTTCAATAGTCAGATAACTTTTATCTGAAGAATAAATCTGACAGTTTGACATATTTCCTATACAAAAGCTGTCAAACTACAATACAACAAACAAACAGATACAAGATATCTGACTATTGAAAAATCAGCCCTTAGAGCAAAATAATTATATTCAGTGATTTGTGGTGCAAGTGAGCCTGCCTTAATATAAAATCAACTAAAACCTAAAAAACATGTCATAAATAAAATCAATGGCAGAATATTTTTGCTGCACTTAATTCTACAGCTGCAGTATTTCCTAAGACCACAACACCCCGTAAAAGAATGTTAAATTTGAATTATAATAAATATCTTAAGACACAGTTTGTTCCGAAATTGGCATTTAGAATAAAATACTTTGTAGAAATATTTTCATAATGAGATTCATTCAATGTTCAAATAGTGGAGAGACATCTGTACACAACTACATGTAAATATTGAGATATATATTTGGCAATTCCTGTCTATATAATTATTATCCAACGAGAAGTATGTTATTATTATCAACTAGGTGCATGGCCTATGTGTCACTATGGTTTTCTATTCTTTCCCTTATCTACCCATTACAGCAACCTAAGCCTGTTTCTGTCATTTGAACAATGAATCAATTTATAAAATTGGTGTACATGTTCTATCCTTTTTCTTAAACATTCAACAAGAACCTCAAGTTAGTAAGGCTAGATCTAGGGCTGGCCCCTACTTACGCTGTGACAGCTAAGTAAAGGTTTTGAAAAATACAAGCAAGCTCTAAGATTACATATGAATGAAATTGTTACAAAAAATTAACACCTTTACCTTTTACAACTCTCATACTACTTACTTATGAAAACAAAAATGTATGGCCTCATTTGAAGATTCTTTCTTTTATAGTTTGTAATGGAAGATGAATTTTAGACTTGAAAGTGTTGATCAATCAGAGTGTGCTAGTATTTTTTAGTAAAAACAAAATTATATAGTCACACAAAATTGACTGTTTGCATGACAGCATAAATGTCAGTCGTATGCTGCGTTGTTTATGGCCAAGAAGTTATAAATTATCCCAACAAAGACAGGTACCAAGCTAAAGAACAATAGCCACATCTGGTATCATTATAGTACAGTTTTCATTGAGTTGTGGTGACAGACACTGTTTGTATTTTGGCTCCAGTTTATCTAAATCCACTTTGATGCCTCTCCTTTTGGCCATTTCGACTATGTAACTCTTCAGCTTCAGATCACTGAAATTGATAAATAAGTATGATTAGTAAATAGGTAAGGGTTTTGGCATTTTAGGAATCAGTTCTGTGTTAAAAGATTACCTTGAAATGTTCTTACAATTGTCACTCTCATATGGTTCTTTCCTCAAAAGACCATCTCAGACATTAATCTGCATGATCCACATATAGCCTGACCAAGATTATGTCTAGATTGTGACCTCAAAAATTTTTTTGGTCTTTCTTCTTCTGAGAAGAAAGACTACTAATATATAAAACTACTCTGGTAGTCAGTTAGGAAACACCAAACTCATCTAGTTTCAAAACATAATTTGATTTTGACATGTAACAGTGTTTTTTTTTTATAGTATTAATTAAATATCATTTATCATCAAGGAGTGCTCTGCTTCTTTTGAAATTGTACACAATAGTGATTGATTGCATTGGCATGCTTGACAAGTCTTTCAATGACTGGCTCAAGGAAGTCCTCAATTGAGCAGCCAAAGCCAAGATCATATGACTAAGTGTATCAATGTATACCAAAATAAATATTACTTAGCAATGTTATATGTAATTTAAATCAGAAGTATAGTTAAGATTTACGAACCTGAATTTCATACATACACAGCATAAACAGCTCAGCATTGCCATGCTCAATAGTACGCCCAATGTAGTAAACACCATATCCATCAAGCTACCATCAAGCATGTTAACCAAATAGTTTTTATTCCATGTCTGAAAAAAGATTTACAATATTATTAGTCAAAAGCGTTGGAAATACGTTTTAATAAATGCATGAATATTTAGAAAAATAAGCCCAAATTCAATAAAAACAAATGAAAAGGAGCGGAATTGACGCAAGCTTTTAAAATACTGGGTATGCTCTCGCAATTATTATAATACTTACAATGTACAGACATCTAGTTCATTTGAATAAAATATTTATTTATTTGTGTTCTCTCATTGGATTTTGTAAAGTTATTGGTCACAACAACAAACAAATCACTCAATAAAACTGGCCTTTTTTGGCCAAATTGGAAAAACGAAAACGCAAACCGACCAACAGCAAGACAAAAACAGGAAGCTTATGTTACTTATCTTTGGATTTTGGCTTATGTCCACAGCACAGACTAGGAGTTAGGACAATGACTAAAGACTAAGAGAGGACATGAACTAAAAGATCTATATAAATTAAATACATTATGGAAATATCATACGATTCTATACAGAAATAAAAAAATATACATGTTTCTTTCTAACTTATGCAATTCTGCCAGTGTCAAAAAGAGAAAACCGTATTTTGTCAGTTTTCTAAAATTGCAATTCAATTTCAATTGACGTCACGGAAGCCCTGCCCATCGGCCGGTTCGCCATTTTAGTTTCTGGTTTTGAGTACTTCTCAGAGTGTACATGAAGTGTCATTTAGCGTTATCGTGCGACTAAATATTAAGTTTTTTTCCATTTTGAGAACATTTTGAGTGCTGTAAATTTGACTGAGGCTGTCTGTGATAGAGGAAACCATGCCTAAGTGTTGTGTGAGGGGCTGTGGCTCGAATTACAGTAAAAAAGCGCCTCTGATATCCCTGCACAAGTAAGTCGAAAGAATTCATAGATTATTAAGTTTCCTATATAAATTTATACCAATTTCTAGTCTCAATTCATGTTTATTACTGTTCGGTCATAGATTATTGCCTATTCATAGTCTTTCGAACGATATATTTCCTTATTTTGGTTTTGTTTACTACGTATTTTTATTGACAAATATAGTGTTGTGATTGTGTAATTTGCACAACGAATCGATTTAGCATCGATAAAAACCAAATTTCGTTTGAATATTTAGCATGAAAAAATATACACATTTATGTTAGTTTGCGTGTTTTGTTTGTGTTTTTAGGTTACCAAAAAATGATAAACTTAAAAGTAAGTGGCTTGAATCATTGGGTCAAGAAAATATCGACTCCAGCCAGGAAAATGTTTGTTCACTACATTTTGAAGAGTCTTGTATTAATAGAAGTCTTGATATAGTGAGACTTCACGACAATGCAATACCGACAAGGCTCCCTAAGGTAAATTATCACATTTTCATTGTAAGCCTACATTTACCCATATATTCGAAAATAATGTTGGAGCTGATGAAGATTGTACAACCTATCTTTGCATTGTATAAATTCAATCTCTTAGTATTGTATAATTGCATAGCACATGTGTGAGCACTATGTACCCACTATAAAGGTTACTGGGTTCGTCTTTCATTGACTTGAATGTGCCCTGGCGGCTGAGAGTATGTCATGCTCACTCAAATGTGTCGCTGGTGGTGACGTGTGTATTGGATCATTGAGTTCCCTTCAAAATGGTTGAGCTGAATGGTGCTGATCCATACGTCATGTTCGTGAACGGGCGCCGTCAGTAGGCACTGGTCATTTCTTAGCTGCCACGGCTTATTTTAATTCCATAATTGTTTTTATCTTTTTATTACGGACGCTTTTAACGTGCACGTGTTTCTACATCGTTCTCACATATTGTATAATTACAACATGAATGATGTAACCACTTTTTTGTAACAATATTTTGATTTAAAAGAGTGTCCATGGAGTTTCTTGCCCGTTCTTCTCCATAGGTACCTACTACGCTTTGGAATGGGCAACTAGCTTCATCTTTCTGACTGACCGACCCCTTGACAATTCAAAAGTGCCTGTAATTGGTTTATTTGAAATAAATGCTTTGAGTTTGAGTCATAATACATTATTATTTCCCTGTACATTTATTGTAGACAGGCAGACTTTATTGTATTTCACATTATTGGTGTACTTAATACTAATTACAAACTGATATTATTGTATCTATTTGAAATAAAACGGTTCTCCCATTAAATGCATAATATCGATTTCTGTTGTTTTATTTTGTTAATAATCGGTATAGTTTTAAATTCCTTGTTGCAGTTTTATTTACTCTTCTTCTAGCTTGATTATCACGAGCAACTATTAATCATAGAGTAAATAATATCAAGTACAATTAATTTTAAATGAACCGCCAAATTGATGATTTTTGCAAGTTTTCAGTCAGATTACGCAACAACAGGCTTTTTTGTACTTAATCCATAATGCGACGTCCTAGAATGAGAATCGAATAACAACCTACTTACCTACTATCTACTTAAAATCAAAAACCTTATTTTAATGTATGTGATTTCGATTAATCGATTTGTAATCAACACGATGAAAAAATCATTGCAAAGAATGAGCAGAGGACAACACTAGGTAATGGGCGGAGCCTACGCCATTTTACTTTCCACGCCGGCACGCGATACAATCTTTTAGTTCATGTCCTCTCTTATTCTTTAGTCATTGAGTTAGGACTACAATATAGTTTACTATAGGACTTATGTCTGTCTGTCAGTTCTGTCACTGTCAAATCTAAAATTGGAAATTTTAACTACCTACTACGTCAATCAGACCTCCACCAATGGCTATGAAGGGAATACTGATTGACCAATAGAATGCGCTCCTCTGCAATTTCTTTTGTTTCGTTCAAAAACTAAAACTGGAGCGGGAACTATGCGTGAATTTCAAACTTGATTTCCATCATCGACTTTATGTTCCTGCCCCGGCTGTCTTATATTTTTTAATATCACTAATGAGCTGAGTAGGTATGTTATTGACAGTAGCAGTACTTGATTACAAATGGTTGCAATAAACTATCTGGCGTTTGGGATTGCTAGCCTTTAAACAAGAAATATATATGTTTTTTCTATTATTTATTCTGCCATTAGTCAGTATTCAAATAAAAAATAATTAAAGTTTTAAGCAACTATAATGCCCGCTGGTTCCACAAGGACACTACAACTTTCTGATATCGCCGGCAACGGCGCGCGCTTTGGAGCCATCTTCTTGGAATTATAATCCCTTTTCAGTTTCTTTGCCAGAGCCTTTACATTTTTTTTCAATCGCTGGTCTCTGGAATAAAAATATATAAATTAATTCTGCTTCCATCGTTACCCAGCAAAGGTATTTTTACTAGAATTTATTTCTGTTTTTTTTAATATCTTCTATCGTTTGCCGGCCCGCGCGTCCACCTTCCAGTTTTAAGCGTAATCTGTATATTAAAAAAAAACAACCCAATTTAAAAAAGATCGTCTTACACGTTCATGTCCGTTTGAAAGCGGTTTTTTTTTTATTTAAAAATAATTTATTGTTGATTTTTTTGAAACCACTCGACGATATCAATAAAAATTTAAATGGGACCACCTTGTAAGTATACCCTTTAAAACAAAACGAGTATTATCCAAATCGGTTCAGGTGTCTTTGAGTAATCAGTGAAGACACATAAAGAAAAAAAAGATTCCAACGAACCTCCTCCTTTTTTGAAGTCTGTTAAAAATAATTTTAAACGCGGAAAAGAAATTAAAGCAGAGCTGGACCATTAGATTCGCCCTCAGTGCAAAGGACGGAAAAAGCAGCTACTTTAGAGAGTACTGTCGTCTATGAAGAAGTGGTTACGTAGTAACTATTAAATAATCTGTGGTAGTGGGTAGGTACAGACGCCAGCACATCAAGCTACTACAATCTGTCAAATTTCTTTAATAGATTTTCAACTTTATCGCTAAAGCATTAAGGTTCAAGGTTGATTGGGAAAATTTGACAGTTTCGGGTAGCTTGACCTGCTGGCGTCTGTACTACCAAAGAGTGCAGTATACATTGGGTACTACTGTGGCCAAAAACGGAGTATGACGTACATTCAACCGCACATTAGTGGTAACAATCTGATACTTACGTTAACTCGGATTTTTTTATTTTCTAGAGTAAATTGACCGCTGCGATCGATCTTTTTTTATCAATATGACAGTTAAGCGATAGTAACAGCTGTCATTTTGGTCTAGCAAATAAAACAATCAGAGTTTAGATGTGAACGCGGATTTCGTAGGAGACGTGTTACCACAGATTTGCGGTTGACTGTACAACCTACCTGTATACTGCATGGTTCGCGTGTTCTAGTTTTAGTGAGATGTAATTACTCCATCAATAGCACTTACGTGTAATTAATACGGCAACAGTATATGCAGGCGGATACAACACAAACGCTTGCGCACGTCATGAAGAGGATAACCGAAATCAGGATGCCTTTAAATAGATTCTCCCCTTCAATGTAAATTGATTCTGAAAGCAGAGATATAAAGTGTTTTTAAAGTCTCGTAAAGAATATAATACCTAATTAATATCAACACATTATTCCTTAGCAGCTGAGCTAAATCACAATTGCCTCTATTAGGAAACAGCACACAACACGAAAGCACATTGCTATGCTTAAATCGCAAACAGGATTAACGCCATGCTATGTTAGTTTTGTCAACTTTTTCTGGCCGAATGTGGAATTTCTAATGTTGGTATTAGGTATAGTGCAAAACTGCAAATTAGTGGGTCATCTAAGCAGCACAAAAAGCTGTTCAGTTCGTGCTCTAACTTACTTGCCATTTCGTCATCAGCTATAAATTCAACATCTGTAAAACCAATTTGCTATTTAAATTGTGGTTTATTTGTGTCTTGAGGACCCATGTGTCTCAAAGAACACAGTATCAGAGTGAAAAGGCTGTACCTTAGAATATTCAGTGGGTATTGGGTAGTCATTGAGAAAATGTTGCTGGTCTTTCAAGATATTTGCTGCGGAACTTCCCCAAAAGGCTCCAAATTATGACAGAGTTGTAGGTAGACACAGTCTTGATTAGGTGTATGGGTATTGTAAATTATGTAGGTAGGTGAAACTTACTATTTTTTCCGTAAATTACAACGACTCTCTTCATAACTTTCTTGAAGTTTATCAGACACGTATCGTTAACGGGGTCGTAAATATACATTCTGAAAACACAATCGTTTTAGGTGGCAAAAATATTTCAGTTAAGGTATTTTAAGGATACCGTAACGTACTCTTCACAACCGCATTTCGTTTCGCAGGGTTGCAGAACCTGTGAAACAAGAAGAAAAATAAACGAGGAGGCTAAAACAGAAGGAGGCTTGATTTTATGTCAGAACAACCATCTAAACTTGGCACTCTAAGCCGATGGTGAGAAGATGGAGGAAACGAGCCATAAAAACATAGAACATGGCTAGGAGACCAACTCAAACTCAGCCTGGCGACTAAGTACAGACGTGGTGTCATTTTATAGGGGAGTGCTAAAACTTATGGAAGGAATTCTCAGGTAGATGTCTGCTATGACTTCTTGTAACTCTGTATTTTAAGATAAAGGTACCTACGTAGGTAAGCACATATTACCTAACTGATGAGTAGGTATTCATTTACTTACTCCCTCGTCTGTGGTAGCATCAGCAACAGCTTCTTCAACTGTCATAACAGAAAACGTAGTCTGTTATTATTAAGAATATCAGAACAAGTATTTCTTTATTATTATTTATGTTCTGCAAACTTACGATATTAACTAGTCATAATTATGGTTAACTAATCATGGCAATTTTATTTTTAATTTTGTCCACTTCATCATCAGTAATCAATTAATCATATAAGAAGAATGGTAACTTACAGGCAATCGGACAGAAAATAAAAACCACAAACAGCAGCATCATATTAAATAGCTGGTCTGCCACATCTGTCCGTAATTTCGTCATATTTTACACTTTTAACGAAATATTTTACGAGATCCGATTATTTACGGCACACACTATAAATCCTCTGGCACAGATTTACTAACTATTTCTATGAATAAATCACTAGAAGTTACACTGTGTAAAATTAAAAATTAAATCTATTGAAGTATTGATAGACTATTACGAAATATCACAAACAGAAATTACGACCTGCTTGCAATTTTCAGTCGACCAATATTCGTCAGTTGGTCTTGGCGGCGTGGGTACCGAAATAGATGCATGACCTCGTAGCCATTCGGCTAATGAAGTTATTTATTTAAATCTGAGTAAAGCATTATTTTGTTATTGTCTCGAATTATTTTCGGGGAGTTTTTCTCCAGGTGAAACATTCGTCGATTAACCGATGGTAGGTATGCTATTGAAAAGAAAAAAAAGAAAGAAAATACGTTTATTTGCGGATGCGATGATGCGCGATGATTCTTAATTGATGTTTTAGCGCAAAAAAAGCATTGGCGAAAAAGGCAAAGTAAGTACCTATGCGAAACCGGCTTAAACCGCGTGATGCTCCATCTTTCATACGGCTACAGCCTTATGCCGAGGATCACTTTAATTGTGGACTCGTCACTTGATTAGAATACATTATCACTCATATCATCAGGTTATTAGCCTTTTTTGTTTTTGGTAACGGGGTGGAAATCCTCATGGATGTCCTCCATCCTCCTGGGGCGGGCGGAGGGCTCTGTCAGACTTCTACTGACTAAATCCACTCCGTGCTCCCTCGCACACTTGCACCGGGGCTACGGGGCGCTTAAGCACTCTTCAACGCTGCCCTCGACTGGTGCCGGCCCGCCGCTACGGGTTCCGTCTGGTCAAGCGGATTGAGTGTGTGACCCCACCGGCAGTGTCTGCCCCCTGCCGGTGCGCCTGCTGCGGGCCGGGAGAGCAGTAAGAGAAGGCCGAAAACTCCCTGTCTCTTTCCCCTGCCTCATTCTGGGACATAAGATTTTCGCAGAAGGAGATCTCCGTGTCCCACGACGCTACGCCGCCGACCATAGAACGAATCACAGCCGGCAGCGACAAGTCGCTTCCCACTTCCGAAACGAGGGCACGGTGCGACTCCTCCCAAGCTGCACACTTTGCAAGCGTATGCCACGTCGTGTCCTCCCGACACTGGACGCAGTGATGACACCGAGCATCTGGCTCCCTGCCTATGCGATGCAGGTACTTCCCGAAGCAGCCGTGCTTGGAGAGCACCGGCGTCGCCCTAAATGACAGGGAGCCGTGCCTCCTCCCGAGCCTGTCGTCGAGCACCAGCCGGACCGCCCCGATCAGGTTAATAATACTCGTAATAATAATAAATTTATTTATTCAGATAACTTTAATCCATACATGAGACATAAACTAGTACAAATTGTAAGCAGGGACTTGGTCCGCTGCACTAAGATCCATGTCAGGGGGCAATCGTGCCTAGCAGCAATGACACTCAAGATGCTGTGGCGATTTCCACGCAACCGGCTAATGAATGACGCGGTCTTTATGCGCCATAAAGCTGCAAAGCCATCTGTATGTACATCAGCAAACATAGCTGATGCGCTACAGAAACGTGGAAGCCGCAACAGCGCCCTGAACGCATTATTAAATTGGACCCGCAGAGCATTGTACGCTCGTTGCGTGTAGTTAGCCTACAGACTCCCCGTGTACAGTGAGGTGCATTACGCATTAAATAAGGTAATTTTGATTGCGTCTGTACACCGGGAGAGTCTGCGCGCCAACATATTCGCGCGCCCGAACTGACAACGCTCTGCGTTCCTTCTCCATATCAAAATCATCTTTTAATTCATCGGTCACCCAGTGCCCGAGATACTTAAACCTGTTTACTCAGTTTAAAGACTCACCATTCAGAATAAGTGGTTGTGCAGGTGGAGTCTTGGGACCTAATTTATAAACCATGTAAACAGATTTCTTTACATTATACATGAGACCGTGTGAAGCTACAAAAGACTCACAAACTGCGTGTAGCTTCCGGAGAGCTCAGATTGAGGGCGTCAGCAGCACCATGTCGCCCGCGTAACTGAAATTGTTGCAACAAACACCGTCCACATAGCATCCGACATGCATGCCGCTGAGCTTCTTTTTTTTTTTTTTTTTGTTTCCGGGGTGGAAAATCCTCATGGATGTCCGCCGCCCTGGGGCGGGCGGCGGGGTCTGTCAGACTCTTACTGACTAAAAACCACCCCGGTGTTCCATCTCACACCTACGCCGGGGGTCGCGGGAACGTACGATCCTTCCGCAACCCCCGACTGGTGCCGGCCCGCCACTGCGGGCCTCTTCGGGTCTGGGGGGGGGGAGTGAGGTGTTGACTCCCCCCGTGACGCCTAAGAGGGGCGCACGTGAAACACTACGCGCCGCCACCTCGGGTCCTGGTGTGTGGGTAGCGACGGACGTCCCCGTGTCCGTCGCCCCTGGACCCATTTAGGGGGGCTGGAAGAGGGCGTTGTCCGCCCTCCGCCGACGCCCGGTGCGCCTTCTGCGGGCCGGGTGAGTGGATGAGATCTCCCTCTCCCTTTCCGCAGCCTCCTTCTGCGAGACGACTGTTTCGCAGAAGGAGACCACCGCGTCCCAGGACTCGGCGCTGCTGACCATCGATTCGACTACGGCCAGCAGCGACAAGTCACTGCCTACTTCTGAGATGAGGGCACGGCGCGGCTCCTCCCAAGCGGCACACTCTGCCAGCGTATGCCGCGCCGTGTCCTCCCGGCAGTCGACGCAGTGGTGACACCGGGCGTCCGGCTCCCTGTTTATGCGACACAGGTACTTCCCGAAGCAACCATGCCCCGAGAGCACCTGCGTCGCCCGAAACGACAGGGAGCCGTGCCTCCTCCCAAGCCAACGCTCGAGCACCGGCCGGACCGCCTCGATGGTGACGAGGCCGGCGGTAGGGCGTGAAAGCCTGTCCCGCCATTCCGCCACCAGGACTTCGTGAAGCTGAGACCGACGCAGCTCCATGTGTCGCTGCATCGGTCCCTCGCCTCGCGCCCTCGCTTCCTCGCGCCACTGATACAATGACGCGAGTACTTTCGCCTCAAGGTCCCAGGGCGGGGATCCGGCCAGTACGTGCCGCTGAGCTCCTCAATCAGGACGTTTACATACAGGTTGAAGAGTAAGGGTGAGCTCAACCCTCCCTGTCGCAAGAGAACTGCCGCTAGAACATCATCCCCTCGATAAGTATAAGGTTGTTTTGTTCTCAAATCATAACTAACCTGCTGGTGAAGGGTCAGCGGATCACATTCACAGAAATCATAGAGCGTATAATTTGTTTATTTTACGAAATTTAATAATATTTCGAAACGATGGTGATGCTGCTACCTACTCGTAATCGACATTGAAACCCCACCACGTAGCGACTGCCCTTGATCTTAGTAGGTAATCGTAACGACTTAGTAGTTAATCAGATAGCAATATTATAAAGAGCTGTGAGTTTGTATGTAGGGGGTAATCTTTGGAACTACTGGTCCGATTCCCAAAGTTCTTTCACTAATGAGAAGCTACAATATTGCTGACTATCTTATGATATATTTTTATGATAAAAAAAGATTTTTTTAATTTAGTATTATATGAAAATAGTACGCAAAATACGCGCATTGTCGTGGAGTTGTGGGCACCAGCCCGTACCTATAATGAAATATTGTATTCATTGAAAGTTATTAAATTCAGATAATTTCAAATTTTCCCGGAATTGGTTCTGTCACTTTATTTCCCGCTTCACTAAATATTGCTGCGCGTAGAGAAACGTATACTTCCGTTCAGAAACGCTAGCCTGGTTTTTGTAAATGACATTCGGATTGAAAAAAAACTTTTTTCGATTACGCAAGGTAAAAAATCAAGCATGATAAAAAATAAATAATTCTAATAAACAAAATAAGTAGGTACATACGTGAATTAACTATATCCATCCAAGTTGATCCAAGTCCAATGACGGCGATGGGTGCAAGTTGCATGCAATAAGCAGACTAAAGACTTGAATTATTGCGATCTCTGTTTAACTTGAAAGACATTAGCGTATTTTTTCACGTAAGAGTGAAACAGCAATATTTCTGTTAATTGTTCGAGTTCGGTGGGTGCTTGTGCGTGCAACGTAGCTCGGTCAACAAATTGAAATCAAAAAACCAGTTTATTTACCGACCACATCCACAACGCGCGCGTCAAAGGTTTCGTACCTAAAATTTATAGTCCGTGTTTTCTCACAGAGATCAAAATCACAAGATCTGTCTGTGCTGATAAGTGCAATTATTTTTCGTGCTTCATTTTATCATAATAATAAGATTCTTGTGTGATAAAAACTATTTTCGAAAGTCCTTAGTATTGGGAGTGCTAAAAAGGTGTGTCGTGGTTCGAATTTTGAATCGTGAATAAACTTTTGTGCATTCACATGAAAAATACAGGTGTTTTGTTTCGATGAGTTTGTGTGTGCAAAAGAGATGTTGATACGGTACAGGTTTTCAATCATAAAATTTATTGTCAGTTGCATAGTTGAGTGATCTTCGTGTGATTTCTTCAACGAGACGAGTTCGCAAGGTAAACGTGAGTAAAAGTTGCGCTAAAATAACTGTTTCCAGCCTTAGATACTAGCTGTTGACTGTATGGTTCAATTAACACGATGAAAAGTTCCCACTGGGTGATTCCACTGAGATTTTAATTGGAAATCATTGTTGTGCATTCCAATAGGAATGATAATAATATTATACAGTGGGCCGAAATGTTTTAATTTGGCATTCCTTTGTGCCGGAACGTTATTATCGAACGAAGACCAGTTTGCGTACTTTAATTACACAATAATGTTTATGAACGCAGTCAAATGTCGATTTCACTAATATCTGAGTTTATGCAACAAGCTTTTAGCGGTTTCAGTCATGAAACATTGACTGTGGGCAGTGTATACTATTCTAATTCTTTTCCGTATTACAAAATATTTATCTGACTTAGAAAATGATTAAAACTTTGTAGGTATGTGTTGAAAGAAAAAACCTGTAGAGTGACCTCATTTGACCTTTACCCTGCAGCAGCATACAGTGAATTAGAGAATACATAATAACAACACTCACACCATTAACAAAATCAGTGTCTAACTTCTTTTGTTTTAAGTTCATTGGTGAAAGAAAACCTGAAGCAGCGATAACAAAACACTATCAAGAACATTAAAAAGTAGAAAAAGCTGTTTTGGTATATTTTTTGTCAGTTTTCAAACAAGATTAAATAATCACCATTATTTAGTATTGTAGGGAATCAGCAATTCTCACACAGAGAAGTAAAAAGGACTTATTTAAAAGTTCCAAACCTATTTATTATTTATCATCTACGTTTTGCTTAAGCCCCATTATTGTTCACAGATGTGCGAATCAAGACTCTGCACCCACCGAACAAGTGCCCATCAGCCCTGATGTTGTCCGGAACATTCCATGAAGTTGGCTGACATGCAGCCATGGCCAGTGGCAAGGCTCTGTATTCAATAGCGGTGGTCGCATTGGGCTTCATTTGCTTCGTAGTTGGCGCTATAGCAGTGGGCCTACCTACTTGGGGCAACTTCGCTAGCTGTAAGTATTATTAACTAATAGAGCTTATGTTTAAGCCTGTGGGAAATGATGCCAGTTGCTAGCGCAAGTACCTAGTCATTAGTGCTTGTGCCTGCACCCAGTAAAATTGCATTTTTACAAACCAATAATGTCTGAATTACATGGATAAATATTACAGTTATGGTATTAGTGCAACAGGTTTAACCTCATCTGCAACAGGCTTAATGTTTAAGCATTATAGATTAGTGGCATTAGTCATAAGTTTTGTATTTTGTGTACAGTAATAATCACCTACTTAATAATATTTAGAGCGATATCATTAGAAGCTAGAAAATATATAGAACATTTACTGAATTACTGCAAAAACTATAACTAAGTTATGCACGGCTCATTTAATAATACCACTCAGCTATTTACCTAATTGTTAAATTAATGCTGATTATTTCACAGTCTAATTATACGTCATATGGTTGCACACAGCTAAAACAATATGAAAACAAACCAAAACTGTCTGGCATATTATATTACTTGCATTAACAAACAATACACAAAAAACAATAGAATTAAATGAATCAGGCAAGCTTTGTTTAAATGTAGGCTAATGTATCACTCTTAGGGTTTGGCTTTGGTAGCAAGTCAGAGTGGCACAATTTTTTTAACATGTAACACTTTCTGTTTTAGTTGTTACATCAAGTTTTGTGATAAAAAAAAACAAAAAAGATACATGTGTTGTTCTTGTTTTTTTCATGAGTTGTGTACTTACTCTACTTTTTACCATTGAATGCGAGAAAACACACACATTTTATTATATAGGTAATTGGTAATATAAGAACTAAGGATGAAACATAAACATTTTTTTTAAATTTAATTGTTTATCTTTAAGCAATAGCTATAATTAACCAGCCAGTAGGTACTTTCAGCACATTCTATTTATTTTTTGTAAATAATTCGTGCTTGCTCCAAATTCAAAATGTTTTTTTCTGAATAAAAGAGAGCTTTTTAGAGTTACAATGGTAAAAAAAACAATATTATTTAATGCAATGAAATGCCACCTGTCTTCACAAAATGATGTTGTATGCAGAGTTTTGTATTGTAAGAATAAAAAGCACAATTATTTGGTAAATAAGTAGATGTACCTATCATAATTATAGGCAAACCAAAAAAACGAGTCCTTTTAGCAATCGCGATCTGGCCAGCATTGTACAATGCTTGTGGCACTCACTTTTTCGGTTGGCCTATGCACTTTAATGTCACTGTATGTAATTGCTTTGCACCTAGATTTGTATAAATAAACTAATTCTTTCAGATGACTCTGACTTTCAACTATCAGTTCCTGGGTACTATTGTAAGTATACAAAAAGTTTCTAGGTGATGGGTTGAATTATAAATATAATAGTTGATATTGGTATACCTACTATAAAGTTTATCAATAAACGCGAAGGCTTACAATTAACAGCGCATTCACGATCAAATTAGAATGACGTAAAACCACGGTAATATTTTATTACCGTGGTAAAACCATTTGTAAGTCATTGCAATGTAACTCTTATCTCTGTCATAAGTATACATTAGAATGATTGCTGTGAGTTTGATAAAACTCTCGGCAATCATTATAATTTACACCTTACCTTACGAACATAAGAGTTACATTGCAATTATTTAAGAATGGTTTTACGTCGATCGTGAATGAAAAAATGCTACTTTAACCCTGGTTTCAGAAAGGCTGGTCTACACGAACGAATGCCCGTTTTCACTAACACTAAGCGACACCTAGAATCTAGTCTAAATATAATCGCGCTGTTGGATTTTCGATGCTCGCGTCAGCGACGAAAGTTTGAAAATCCAGCAGCGTGCTTTACACTGTCAAATGTCATGTAAACTGTATTGATTGGTTGACCAAAATAACATGTTAAATTCTAGGCTTTCAGAAACTGGTGGTAACTGAAATGTATTTTAATCTGCAAACAATAATAGCGTAGTGTAGATTTTATTAACCCACTACTAAGCTAGTGATTGTAAAATAAAAACATTTTTTATAAAAGAAAAAACGACTTCCAAAAAAACACTAAGTACAAAGTTAAAAATAACTTTAATTTCGGAAGTCGGTGTCTTTGTTTTGTATTTTCGTTTTTGTCACCGGACTTTCGAAATTAAAGTTATTTTTCACTATTTTTTTGGAAGTCGGTTGTTTTTTTTTATAAAAAATGTTTTTATTTTTCACTTATTAGTTACGGTGCCTACCACAGAAATTCGTATAAACACTACTTGCTATGTAATTTTGTATAAATCAAGCTTGAATACTATGTGCTACAACTAGCTTCCAGTCGCGAAAAAATATGAGCTCAATCGTCGCTAATGAGACACAATTACTTTTCTATTGTTACCGAACTTAATCAGTTCGATTGACAGACCGGGGATATGCAACTGCTACTAACTTTGATAGAAAAGTGGGTGTACCCTGATATACTGAATACATCTGCGTAACCCTTTCGAGCGTACAGGCGTGATGTTATGTGATTGCGTAAACAATGTATATATATGCGAAAGCAGCAGTCGCGGTTGATTTGCTGTCATTTTATGAGGAGTTCCGTTGTCCGTCTCCGAAACTCATCATCAGATCTATATGAAATTTGAATGGGACGATTTCGGCATAAACCTCTTTGGAACAAAAAAAAGTATTTTGCAATTCCGTCTATTTTTTTTTTTTTCTGTTATGGCTTCGCACGGTTTGTGCATTTAGCCAATGTCACGTTTACGAGAACAAAGGTAGGGAAACGAAAGAAAAAAGTATAGAATATTTATGATCAATTAACGGGATTTAGGAATTAGGATTGGACGATTTATAGGATCAGTGTATTTTATAAAGGTGAATACTAATAGTGAATAATGAGCAAATTACAATGACGACAATTTACAACTTAATATTATTTAATGTGATGAATGAGACTATACATTTATAGACAGGGAAGCTATTTGTACAAAGTAAAGAAACTATTGAGGTAGGAAAAGGAATACGGAGAGACAAGAGGTTACAAAGAAAAGAAGAACGGTCATATAAGGGACAGGAAAAAAATATGTGATTTATGTCACCTACGTCTGTGCCACAGAAGCAAATGGGGTCGTTGATGATATGTAGTTTGGCAAGATGGGCTGGAGAACAAACATGACCCAGTCTCATTCGAATTAGAACTGAGGTCTCCATCTTGCCAAATTTTGCCCTGCCAAACCACGGTTTTTCCGGAACGTCGGGTTGTATACTTGAAAAGTAACGGCCCTTCAATTTACTTCCGATATCCCAAGCTACCTTCCAGGTGTCCCGAAGAAAAGTCTTTGGTAATGTCATATGGTCAATACTAAAGTTCGTATAAGGAACTAAGTCCCCACACTGCACCGCATCACCGGCAAGGGTATCAGCCACTTCATTGCCATGGATTCCAGCGTGGGCCGGAATCCACGCAAATTGCAGTGTATTACCCTCAGAGATGGTTCTGGACGCAAATTCTCTTATTAAATAAATGATAGGTAACTGCGATTTGTGTTCGAAAGGGGATTTATTGATGGCTAGAAGAACACTTTGAGAATCAGTAAAAATATGTTTTTTTTGAGCTTTGTAACACGAGTATATTCTATTGCTTCTAATATGCCGAAACATTCCCCCGTAACAACTGAAGTCTCCGGAGGCAGTTTGATTTTTTGTACGATGTTGTATTGAGAATGGTAAGTACCTATCCCAACACAACCCGTCGGAGAACGCTTGGCAGCATCCGTAAATATATGGTGGTACTCTAAATGTTCAGCCAAAAAATGATTATAACTTGAATGGCAATCGGGATCAGATTTACTTGCACAGTATTTAATGATGGGGAATTCCGTCTTTATGTATACGATGGAGTGATGCCCGAACATACATAGAAAAATATATAAACGTCCGAATTGATAACCTCCTCCTTTTAGAAGTCGGTTAAAGAGATAAATTTTACCTAATCTGACATCTAGCATGTGCTTCTAAAGTTCTAACTAACGAAACAAATGAAAAGATGAGTAGCTAGCTACCTACCCACCTCTTGCATGGCAGGTTGAGGTAGAAAATGGGATTAACATACTTTCAAAGGCGCTCCTTCACCAGGACCATTCGCCTGTAACGTAACCTTCACCCGCGACATTGCCGTGTTATTCTACCCATTTAAGAGGCTGACAACAGCTAAAGCGCGGTCACTGTCGGACTACATAGAAAAGAAAGAGAAGCGCGATGACACAAAGCTGGTATAGTAAACTATTACAAAATATGAAGCAATTCTCTATTTACAAAAAATCTATTGATTGGACTAAAAAATGAAAACACTATCACGTTAATATGTTGCTTGAAGAACAATCTGAAATAAAATACAGAATGATTGCATATAATCGTTAAATAGTAGATTATTAACCAAGGGGATAAATCAGTGTCTTCTGTCGCGGGTGACGATTTAAATCGCGAGCGTAATGAAGGACTCGAGGTTTACTCCCGAGCGTAGCGTGGGTGTTAAAAACTCCTGAGTGTAGCGAGGGATTTAAGTTCACCCAAGACTAAGACAGCTTTACATTATAACACTATACATATACATGTGCACACTATACTATACATATACATACATATACACTATACATATACACACATATACAATATACATTATAACATTAACTTATTTATAAAAATAAATTAAAATAAACTTAACGTTTATTGAAGAAAACAAAAACGCGGCAAATTCCTAGACTAATATTTTTTTTCTCGGGAAAGCAAAGGCATCAAGCTCATACGGCCTCGTCGGTTTTCGTAATTTTATTTAATAATCATAACTGCATAATAAATGCGTATTCCTTTTTCAAAAAGATGTATATAATGCTTTATATACAAACTCAATGGTGTAAACACAGATGTAGTTCAGTATAAATTTCGGTAAGTATTCCAAAGGACAATGGGAAATGAATGTATGGAGTCTGGGCCCACCCTTCAATAGTAACATCTGATATACCGTTGGAAAGGGCTTTTTAAGTGGAACATTAGTTACTAATATAACTATGGTCAAATGTTAGTACTTTCGGAGATACGACGTCTTAAAGTCGTCAGTCTAACATATTCTTTATGGATACTTATAAGGTAAAATAATAATAATAAGTACACTTTAAAACAAAAGAGATTTATTATTCGTCTTGGACATCAAAGACAATTACATCATTTAAAAAACCCACGGGGGCCACGAATGGTTGATGTACCTCCTAGGTACCAAATGAAAGAAATAGTGTGAGCGCAACTTCCTACAGTTCGCCGTCCGGTCAAGCAAGAGCAATAATATTGTGATATCGCGTTTCTTCCAACTTGGTTTCGATCAATTAATATCTAGCAATAGTATATTCTTGCTCTTACGTGGCGTGACTGTATCCTACCACGCAGCAACCACACATTCTCTGCTGGTATATTATATTCTATTAAATCATGTAAATCGTTTTGTCTGTATATTTCTATAACGTATAAACCGTCTCGAAGATGTTCACTGCAATATGACTGATCGCCATTTGCAAATGCGCCTGGGCAAGCGGCGGGCGCAGCGGGTAGGGTGGGGGCGCAGGTAAGGAGCAAGCAGATAGGTGCCATCCGTTTTGAGTCTGGCCATAGTTTATCTTATAACGAAGTAAACTACGATCACTTTTATGGCAGTATAATAAGTAGTATAACTCCGAAAGTACTGACTTTTGACCTTAGTCGTAATAATAAGTTTTATTCTGCATAAACATACCTATTCATTTATGAGTGTCTTATTCCTATTGAGAGGTGGGCCCATCATTACTCATTCTCCTTTAAATCACATTCTCCCCCTATAGGATGAAGGAAATTCAGTACAATTTTCTTTCCCTGTTTTTAACAGATTAAAAATGACTATTGTTATGTTCGCTTTTTGTGGCATAGAATGTCACTTTTTTGAGCAAGTGGTACGAAAAGATATTTTTAGAGGTATCTTCGTGACTTTTTTCTATCGCACCAAATTAGTTGTATTATGTTTTCACTATCTAACTAGCATATTTATATCCTGAAGAATATCATATATTTTTCTGATTTTGTTTACTGCAGGGGATAATATACTTTTAGGCATTATAAAGCTTGCGTTTAGGTCATGTAGTCCCCTTAATTATATGTATTAAACTATCCTGCTGGTTTCCATTAGCTCTCCACACCACCACACCAGCACAGTCCACTTGCAAAGCTGAAAGCCCTAGCCGTTACAGTGGAATCATGGATTGTTACATTGGTGGCGAATGCTCCCGTTGAGGGAAGCGCCTATAGGTACTTACTTCATATTGAAATGATGTAGATAGTTGGGCTTTAATGTTAAAACCACAGGTGGGAAAAAAGCAATAATCAGAAACTTAGGTATCTGATTTCGTAATAGTTTCATCAGTAAATAAATGAATAACTGTGTTCGTATAAAAACGGATTGAAAGATAATAAAAGGCGTTGTTAGTCTGCTGTGTTAGATGCAGAATACGAAACTCACAGATATTTCTATACAAGTTGCACTCACACAGATACAAAAACTACTGTCGTGTATGAATATCAAGAGTTTAGTAATCTTCAAAATCTGGATGTTAGTATTTTGAACAGGTGTGTTAGTTCCGCCCCACGGGTTTCATGATAAGATCTAGCTGGACATTGCATCATCTGCCTAGCCTTTACCCATTGGGGTCAACTTCCAGTCTTACCGGATGCAGCTGAATACAAGTATTTTACACGAAGCGACTGCCTATCTGACCTCCACAACCCAGTTACTGGGTAATACGATACTCCTTGGTAGGACTGGTTTTCAGACTTTCGGGCTTCTGACTACCCGTAACGACAGTCAAAGATCTATGAATGATAGCCGGGACCAACGGCTTAACGTGCTTTCCGAGGCATGGATCTAGCTGGACTTTGTTGGCACTCAAAACGGCCCATATGAGCTCCCAGACTCATCGTGAATTTAAATCTGCAAAGTTGATATAATTGAGTCTTAAATTAAAAAAGGTTAGGTGTCCACGGCGCACCTTCTTGCTCCAAAAAACCTAAAATACCAAATCTTGTCTTTACTTGTATGTTGTTTATACAACCTTCATGCATTGCTATGTAAACATCACTACTAAGTGTGCGTTATATGGGTGTGTGTCTCTTTTATCTTGGGGCACACAACGGAAGTCGCAGGCCCAAGCTCAAGCGCACTAAAGTGGGCCAAACCGCGCTCCTACCTACGTCTACTGTTACCTTTGCCTTTCTAACGTAACTTTGTTATTTATAAGATAACATCAATGATAGCCCGTCAAATCTAAAGTTCTCCTTTTATTCGCTGGAAAATTATACGAGTACTTTGAACGTTTGTTATTTTCGTAAGATTGTGATAGTTAGCCATTTCTAAAACCATCTCGAATTTCTGCCGTACAGTCGTAACATTAACTTCACTTCTAAGAATACATTGAAATAAGTTGGTATACTCGAAACTTGTAATTGGCTTTCTTCTACATATTAGGTACTTCTGACTATTTGAATGTATTAGCTGTAAGTTTTCTTAAAATTAATAAAATAAAAATATCAAGCTATACATTATCAGTGTGAGCTCACCTCGCATTGTATAGGCTTTTCGTACAGTCACCAGCACATCAGGTTATACGAAACTGTCAAATTTCTCCAAATGATTTTAAACCTTAAAATGTTGGGTGTTAAGTTCAAATTCGAATGAGAAAATTTGACAGTTTGTGGTAATTTGACCTGCTGCTGTGTGTACAGCGAGAAGTCAGCTTATACTGGAAATGTATAGCTTGGTATGTCTTCAGGCGCAGCTACCTAAAACTATTTTGAGTCGAAATCATTTTTTACTTTTACTTCCTATCACAATGAAATTGGAAATAGAAAATTAGGATTAGGAGACATTATTTAATTATTAGGTGGACGAGGTTTTTGTCGGTTTTGTTTAATCTGCGCAAGTAACTAACTGTATCTATCAAGCAAGATAAAGCTTAATTTTAAACTTTACAGTAAACAGCACTATTATTATTGTAATTAACTCGTAGGCTGTTCTCGATGTTTACTCGGGCCGGTATATACAGTGCATTAAAAAATGTGGCACGCCCGCCAAACGGGTTATTGACCCCGAGACCTTTGTGACAAAACTTGTGGGAGATGTGCCAGCGTGCAGCGGTCGCTGTTATGGAGTTGATTCTGTTTTTTTTTTTTTAATTTATACAGCCATCGAGCATTCAACCTCTTTCTAGAATATTAAAATTTGTATAGGTAGGATCGTGAATGCTGAATGCTAAATCACTTTGTATTCGTCACGTACATACGTTGCAAGGTGGATTTAATTTGAATTTCGATACATCACAAGGCTTAATAAAAGTTCTAAATTCTTCGATTCGTGATTTTGAGAAGTGGATTAAAAATATCAATAAGTGCTGTGCCGGTGTTATGAATAGAGCTAGCTGACTCAAATATTTAAAGGTACACCCATAAATCTTTTCTTTAGATCAAAAGGTTTCGTTAGAAGATGCAAAAAAGTAAACTATCCATCCTACCTTCAATGTATTACCGCAACATCCTCTTTGAGTTCTTCAAACAAAACAGGTATCACGTTCCCATCCCCGAGAAATTCGACCTTTCATGGTCACACAAGTTTGGGTCCACGCCGAACATTGACTACCCAAGTTTTTAAATAATTTATATAATGAACAGTAGCGATTAAATAATTAAAACTGCTCTCAAAACGGTGAAGTAAAACATCGTGAGGAAACCGGGATGTGCTAGAACCAAAAATTCGAAGACATGTGACATCCACCAACCCGCACAGGACTTGCGTGGTGGATTACAGCCCACTCCCTCTCACAGAGAGGAGGCCTGTGTCCCAGCAGTGGGAACATTATAGGCTGATTATGTGACTGTATTTTAATAAACATGCCCGCCAGGGTTGCGGGAAAGTCCGAGAGGGATACCGTGGCCCCTGGCACAGGCAACTGAAGGAACACGGGTGGGTTTTAGTCAGTAAGAGTCTGACACGCCCTCTCGCTCTGCCCAGAGCGGGAGAAGTTATTTGATAATATCCCACCCTCAAAAAAAAAAGGCTGATTATGTGTCTGTATTTTAATAAACATAAAGAATTTAAAAAAAGCTTTACAAATAAATGTACCTACAAAATATGACTATCAGTTGTAAAACTAGCCTAATATTAAAGTTAATAACAGCCTTCTGTATAATAGCGCCATTACATTGCTTCCCAGGCGACAGGCTATAATTCACGCCTACCGTAATAACGGTATCATCTAAAATAGAAAAATGATAGCCTATTAATTTAAAATCAATGCATATCTAACAAACTGTAGAAAACCGTTGCAGCTGTTGTTACCTACCACGGTAAAATATTGTATTAACTTATAAAGTATATCTAGGTACGAGAATTATGGTTTACATCAATTAGCAATAAAAACAACATGCTAATGGCAAAATAATTACACCTCAAGCTCTAAATGCTAATTGGTAACCGCTGGATCGTACTATGTCAACATGAAATGTGTTAGATTTCCCAGACTATGTTGTAAATAATTTACCTGACAAAATTGTAAGGTATAAAAGTTGGCGGCTGCTGAAAGGCTAAACAACGCACAAATTAAGTATCCACCACTACGTAACAGACCGTCAGACTCATATTCACTGCTATAATTGTGCGCTTTTATAATTTCTAACGTCACGGCATCACAATCACTCAGGGAAGTAAAATGTATGGAAATATATGAAGACGGTGTTAAATTTCCGTCCACGATAACGTTATAACGTCAACGTATTTCCATACATTTTATGGACGTGGACAGGGACGTCCACGATAACATCGTCATGTTAGAAATTATAAAAGCTCATATTGCCCGACTGAAATAAAAGCCAATCAAAACACTTGACACGAGTTTCAGAAACCGGATGAAGTTTCATAACTTACAAAATTATTTCAGAGAACTGCGAACATCAAACGCCTCAAGAGATGGCATATATGTATTATTATTTACTTGAACTCGGACAGAGATTCTGAACCAGGGATCCACATAAGATGTTTGTTAATGGAGAATCACCTAATGATGTGTGCAATACCTAACGTCTCATTATGGTTGTAA
The DNA here is from genome assembly GCA_937001585.2 of Brachylomia viminalis. Lineage (NCBI taxonomy): Eukaryota > Metazoa > Arthropoda > Insecta > Lepidoptera > Noctuidae > Brachylomia > Brachylomia viminalis. Next base: position 22,781,135 of record OW443294.2, on the reverse strand, counting down.
TTAATATCCGATCGCAGATTAAAAAACAGAAAAAAAAATAACTGAACAGAAAGCGAAAAATATGAGATAACTTTTAAACTCCAAGCCAGATGCTCCAAAGCTCTAAAGATTGATGTTATGTTGTGTAAGTTAAAATAGTGTAACTGTTGTAGTTCTGCCAGTACCAAGCTATCAATGGTCAGCATGACAACGCCATTTTTTTGACTGACAGGCAACGACCTCGCAGCACGATATACGAAGGTCCTAAGAAAGAATATTTTTTTCCTTCAGATGTTTTTGTTTAACGATTAGTCTTCTCCGTCTTTATTGTCCGTGGCATTGATGCTAAATGAAGTGTCAAGTCTGGTATTTATAACAGTTAATTCTGTAACAGTCTATTATGCATTTCTTTATATATGAATTTTGATCTGGTTGTTGATTAATTAAGATGTTGACGCCATATAATGACAATGACGTATCAAAAAGAAATGTTTCGTCATTTAGATGTGCAGTCTTTCAGACTAGTACAAAAGAGCCTTTTGGAAGTCGTGATGATGTTCCGAAATTGATATTTTGTTCCACTTTTCGTGCTTCATCATCATTAATACTTTTGATTTCATTGGACTTTTTGATAATGTTTCTAGGTGCATAGAAACACACTATTGCTCCTTAATCTAGGCTATCGGTTTACCGGGACTGGCCTGGATCGTAAAATTTATCGTTGCACTTTATGACTTATTGTTCCGCAGAGTTCTTTAGCGTTCACAGTTATATTCTGCCTCGCCGCTGTAAATTACAATCGTAGTCACGAATACCTTTAAACACTATTATGTTGATCCATCTCTTCGGATAGACAGGCTAACAGACAGATAATTACATACGATTATAGAAATATTTTTGTAACAGCAAATTCCAAATCATCACTTCATCTGTATATAACCTGACTTTTTGTTATGATTCGTTTTAGGCTTCAAAGACTTTCACAATCACAATACTGTATTTTTTGTAGAATCTCCACAGACCTATTTATATTTTTTATTGCAATTCGTTCCAGTCCTTACTTCTTTACTAAGAACCGTTCGTTATCGATTGGCTTCTGCCAGTGTATGAATATTAAATTGAAGCTTCCATAGACTATCATTGATTTCGATACGCAGTTTGAATTTCTTCGACCCTCGTAAACAACCATGACAAATCTGAAATGACAGAAATCTTTCGTATGGGATTTTGCAAATATGTATTAGCAATACATACAACGTTTTGCGAAATGTCTTGTTGCTATGCTGAATTCATTGCTCATTCATTGGAACTTTGTGTACATCTTTTTTTAGGTTCCTTTTTGTTAATTTCCCATTATTCTTCTACGTTACGTCCAATACATAACGTTTCAATATACAATGTTCAGTCAAGTGCATTGTTGACCCGAACACTAGGTGAATGTCGGTCATCGTGTAATCAATTGACATGTGACTTGTGACTCATGTCATCATTAATGAAGTGCACACGGCCATCCTAATGATCTGATTTCGTCATAATCGTTTTAGCTTTAAGCTTGGCTTTTTATAATGCCTTTTAAACGATCTCTTTGAACGAGAAACGTGCCACTTTATTGTAACGGTGGATTCCCCAATAGTCACATATTTTTGCGCTATCCGCTTTTTGCCCTAAAATTGTGTACCTATAGAAAACGTCGGGCCATCATATTCATTTATTGTAATCCATTTTGTAAAAAAATATGTTACAAATGGCTTAAAGCTAGGTACAAAAATATGGCTACTGTAAAGGCAAAAGGATAAAATTAAAATTACAAAAAACTAAATTAAAAGGACTACTTCTTATACTACTACAACTAGTACCATCAAGTATATTCGAACACTAAATCAATCATTATTTGTAACCTTCTGAACTTAAGTTCTAATTGGCTTGTAGATACCACTAGGTACTATAAGTGGCAATAATAAGAATATTGATTAACGATAAGTTGCAATAATTGAGTTTTCTAGAAGCTATTAAGTACCTAATGATCTTTAATGCAGGTCCGGCGATACCTGGTAATAGAAACTCAACAATTAATTAAATTTTTATGCGTCATTCGTAAAGCTGTTTGTCTATTGTGAAACTAAGTTCGTATTAAAGATTCAAAGACATAATAGTGAAATCGATAAAACCATATCCATTACAACCTCCACTAATGGAGACTCAGTTTTTCCTACTTGAAAAATATGAAGAACGAGGCGAGCTAGCCAAGTCTCGTTTGACAATTAGCAAGGCCTCATGGGTTATTTGTCGATTCGCACGAATTTTGTCGCCAGAAACGGGCGAATCGACACTTTTAAATAATATATTATGTTCTGTAGGCGATTCGCGCTAAGTTAATTTAATTGTGGGCAAATCGACTAGTCCAGAAATACGTATCAGGCAACTGGCACGTTTTGAATTTTATGCAATAAACTTAGGAAAAAGTACAGAAGGAAGAAGGTTAGGAAGAAGTGATATGAGTAAGATATTTTAAAAATCAGCTGTTCCATACATTTTGACCGTGTAGGTATTGCACTTTTGTAGGAAACAGCTGTTCTTTTTTTTAAATTACCGACGAAAAATTTCAGCGGCTGGTTCAGAATCATGTACTGAATACATGGTTGTGTTGTGCGTCGATGTCCCTGCCACCTTGTACGTAGATTAATAATGTGAATATTTATATTTATTATTTAAGTTTTAATATTTAAATAAAGATATGTTTGATTAATTTACGTGCGTCATTTTATTTCAAAATATTTTACTCTTATCTCTTCTATAGGTACGTTAGTGTACTTTTTTTTTACTTTATTGCATAAATTCAAAATGTGCCAATTGCCTAATACGTATTTCTGGAGTTGTCGATTTTCCCACAAATAAATTAACTTCGTGCGAATTGCCTACAGAAAATAATATATTATTTAAATGTGTCGATTCGCCCGTTTCGGGCGAGTAAATTCGTGCGAATCGACTAATAACCCGGTGTCATTCGCAACACACTATGAATTAAATTAGTATGCAGCCAGGAAATCGTGACGAGGCCCTCTGTACTCCTCTTAGCGTGTCGCTCACCTTCAGATTTGCAGGCCTTCGATGGGTTCTGCTCAACTAATAGACTGATTGTCACATGGCTATTTCCCTCCGCGAAACACGACCTTGTTTCAAACTTTTTGAGGCGTTCACTAATTGTATTATGTCCATTTATATTGAAACACCATGTAATATTACCAAGGTCCCTTCGAATTAGTTTCACTCTCTTCTTTCATACTTTGGAGTTCTGCTTTTAGTACCTACATTTACTAATATGTTATGTCAAGATTTTTCAATAGCCATAACTTGCCCAGTAGATCATTGCCTAAATTGAGGTCTATAACAAATATGTTTGCTTTATTATGGTATTGTTACGTCAAAATCTGTTTAAGCTATGTATGTGTAGGTGGTTTTGAGGTCGTCAATGATTTGCGTTTGGATGCCAAGTCAATATTTTTTACGTTACGTCACATGTGTCTGTAAGTATTTTTCAATATCCCCTTGACCTCCTTCATGAGTAGTCAATTACTTAGGCCTAAGTACCTAGGTTGTTTTGTATTCTGGGAATCAGTCATTGGTAATGTGCCAAGTAATGCATGAATTGACTATCTCTAATGAACTCTCCGTAGAGATAGTCTCATTAAATATGTAAGTAGTTGCATACTAACAAGTAACGTGGTGATTAAGACCTATTGAAAGGAAATTGGAAAAGCCAGTAAATGATAGCAAATGTTGTCTATCAGCGTAATTTCGCGGCTTTCCAGCAATGTTGCCCGAGTGCCGGTGGCTACTTTCCTATATTTATCAAGTCTTGCCACTTTTAGTTAAACGTGTGATAAAATCTCGGAGCCTACATATTTTGCTCTGACGTAATTGAGTAGCCTTGGGTGACAGTTTATAATTTATTTTAATACTTATCAATTTATCATGCATGATTGTGGAAGATGTCAATTAACAATGCACGGTGGTGGTTTGTAGAATGTATCTCATAACGATTCAGGTAACCAACACGATGTATCTTACATATTATGGATGGATCAGCTACTCTAGAATACTCTATCGTTCTCATTTTTGTTTTCTCTTTTGAAATCAGGGTCTAATCATCGGGAGTAATAATCAGATAGAGAGTAGTAATCGAGTCTAACGGGTCCTGGGTTCAATTCCCAGGTTGGACAACTGTTATTGAGTTATTCCATTAGTAATTTCCCAGTAGCAACCCGGAGTCTAGATTTGTGTCCGGTTGATGGCGATAGGCTCGACCCCTATTAAATGGGACTTAAACATTACAGACCAAATGTGGGTGTACTCTAGGTACACTCTGCCCAACCCTTCGGGGATTACAGGCGTAATGTTATGTAATGTTTTTTTTATTTACATTACATAATACAACTCAACTCAATTTTGAATCCAGGGTCGATTATTATCGCTAATGAATGAAGATTTAACATTTACGCACGTTACAAATAAGAATGACTCTTAGCAATGTGGCATATTTTTACCATCAAAGATTATAATTATATTAATGTAATTTTCCTTTGTTTACAGTAGACAATCCGAACTTCGACCAGGGCTATTTCGGACCATGGCGGGTTTGCAAGAAACTGCTATACAACAGGGAGAAATGCGGCACGGACGTTTCCAAGTTTCATCCGTCGAGTAAGTCACTTATTTGCATATATTTAAGGACAGATTCACATGCTGTTTGAAAGCCGATGTTAGCATGCTCATTGATGAAGTCTTTCTATTATTAGATTCATTCAAGCTTTTGCTAGGGATCTATCTTACTTTCCTGCAGAGGATAAGCCTGGGCTCCGTACAGGTGGCCATGGATAAGCTAATGTAGTATTTGTATATTAAATTACACACAAAATTCTTATCCAAGTCTAGCTTTTGCCCGCGGCTTCACCCACGTGTCGGAAAATATGCCATGGGAACGTGCTACAGGGATTAAAAGTATCATATGTGTTAATCCAGGTTTTAAACTATATATGTGTGCCAAAGTTCATCCAAATCCGTTCATCCGTTTTTGCGCCAGTCCGGAACATCCATCCAGACAAACGGACAACAAATCTAAAGGCTATATTTTTGGCATCAGACTCGTTCCCACTCCTCGTGACAATTGCTTTTTTTCAATAATATTCAATGTATAGTTTTGACTTCGTTACTATTTTATTATATGTAATGGATACGTACCTACACTGCCTTCTGGGGTTTTGAATAAAATTCGTTCAGCACTTTTTCTGACTAGGACGCGGCGGGCTAACCTTGCAAGTCGTAGGGTATTTTTATGGTGTTCTATTTTATAAATTTATAATGCAAGACATTCTACTGCTGAACTAAACAAATTAAATCTTTTTTATACTTTCATCGTGATTGAGCAACAAACATCAATCCAAACTTTAGCATTTATGATAGAATTAGATTTATCCAGCTCACCCTTGAGCCGTGCATTAGACTTCTGTTTCTTATCCAATATTGCGAGTAGGTTATAATACTACACAGATGCGATTGCGTTATGAACGGATAATCAAATGTACAGGCTGACTTATTCACTGGCAATCTTGCAGGGTGAGAAAGCGTTAATGAATATGAACAACATTCAATACAAAATTAATGTTTCATACAATAAATGCATTGGATTTGGACCATTATAACGAATGTTTTGTTTTTGCAATTTTAGAGTTTCCCAAAGTCGTATTTCATAAGTTATTTCACCCCCTGAATTCAAAGACAGTTTTTATTTAACGCTTTTTCGTATTTCATGTTCCAGCGCCATTAATTTCAGCTGTGCAGTTAATGTACAGAATTAGATTGACCTATTTTGTAGGCAACGCCCTTAGTTTTATTTTTGTCGTTTTAATGTGTATTTACTGATTGTATTAATTTGAGTAAAAATTACCGATACTTACAGCAAAACACTGATATATTATATTCTTTACGCCATCTTTTAAGTCACAATTTTTTTTTTTTTATTTAACTTTTAAAATGTTGTAATGTTCTATGAACTGAATATTGTAACGCAAGAAGCTCCAAACTCTAAAGGTAACATAATATTTTGCCCAAAGGGGGAATGTTCAAAAGGAAACAGGCGTCGGTCGTTGGAACGGAAGTCAGGGAAACGGCTGCGTTGCCATAATGCCTTCGCCTTTATTGATTATTTTCGAAAACAGGACACGCTTCAATGGCATTCTTCCATAGTTTTTGAAGTATTTAGGCCACCTTTTAATGTTGGAATTTGATATTTAACGTGAATTTTTATGTTGCTATGTCAGTGACTTGTTCAAAAAGTCTGCATGATCATTACTTTGTCTCTAGTAGTCTCAATACTCAATATTTATTTGCATTCCATAATATGAACAAATGCATGATCATTGTGGACCCTGTCGGGCACAGCAAAGTAGGAGGGAGGAATAGGGCTACGCACTGGAAAGCGAGTTTTTTTATTTATACAATGCACGCTAAGCAGTAGAAAATTCTGAAGCTCCGATTACGATTACGACTCAACCCACGAAAATATAAGGTTGTTGTTTCTAACAAATAATCAATTAAAAATAATATTCTATAGCACAGCCATAAAATAAAGCATGGCGATAAAAAAGAAAAGTTGTAAAAGAGCTTTAAAGCTGGGAAAGTACCTACATCTAAAATTGACATTACCAATATAGACTAGACGTAGATTAAACGTGAAAGTCTCGATAAAATAGTTCCAACGACAATTACTTCACAAGAGACAGTCCGTAAGGCCCCGTACACGGCCTCGAGCGATGCGGCTTTCTTTCATTTTGACAGTTCAACAACATTCATTGCGTTATTTACGTTGCAGATTTTTTTTTTCCAACATAATATGAAGCAATTGATTAACAATATCCTTCAAAATGATTCAGATTGTGATTCAAAGCGTGTGAAATTCAAATTCACTTAGCAGCACGTAGTGTGCTGTAGGGGCTGCACGTAGGGGTGGTGTTGTAGTCCGTCGCTCCGCAAGTCGCGTCGCGGTGACTCGTGCCACGCTCTAAAACTTCTTTCAATTGTTTTCTCCGCCATCGCTGTCGCAAGACGCGTATCGCTTGAGCGTGCAGCTCATGGCTACGGGGTAAGATCGAAAATTAGATAGGAGTATCGTTTTCTTTATATTTTCAGACCACTTAGGAAATTGGTTAGTTCTCCAATTGAATTGATCTTTGTGACTTAACCGCTCCCCTGTTTAGTTTATATTTAATTGCTTAGTGTACTAGCAAGAGCTCGTCACGTGTAGAGACTCGTGAGTTTGTGAGATACAATAGAATAACATGATACCGTTACGGAACGCGTTAAAAGAATTCTGATACGTGCATGGTATGCTTGAATCTGACTAAAGTCAGACCTACCAATGTACCTGCCATGATTTAAATTAAAACTACGAATTTGCAGTCTTGTCATATTCAATGTAAAGACAGGGAAAAAGCTTGTTTAGCAACTTCAAACTACTATCTTAAATTGTTCTATAAAAATATTTAATTCAGTAGGTACCTACTCACATTCTGTATCATTTGTTTGAAATGACCTGTGTTGTTTCAATCTGCTTAACTAATTATTACCGTCACTGTATGAAATAAATAAGTCCTAAACACTAAACACTGTTATAATGATGTATTCTTGATAGCTCGCCTTGTGTGACATAAACTAATAAAAGAAAAGTACGATCATCTACAAAGTATTCTTTATAGCTCGCCTTTTGTGACATAAAATAATTTTCAAAAAGTGCTATCATATACAAAGTATTCTCCATAGCTCGCCTTTCGTGATTTATAAGATAAAAGAAAAGTACGATCATCTACAAAGTATTCTTTATAGCTCGCCTTTTGTGACATAAAATAATTTTCAAAAAGTGCTATCATATACAAAGTATTCTCCATAGCTCGCCTTTCGTGATTTATAAGATAAAAGAAAAGTACGATCATCTACAAATTCTCGTGCTTCCACTCTATTAATTTTCGTCTAAATGCATCTTAATGTTTCCTTATAAACGGTCTTCCATTACACGTTATTTCTGTTAAACATGATCCAATTACGATCGTTCACTCACTTTGGGCTTAACACACAATAAACAGTTTCACATGCTCTGAATATTTCGTATAGTAATGTTAATGTGTGTTTAATTACCAATCCGCCATTTTTGCGTGACTTTACTAATTGAATTATTACGTCTGTTCTCAATGACGACAGAATAAGTAAGAAACTTAATGATCATCATCATGGGCAGCCTTGTTCCACCCTACTGCTGAGTATATGCCTCCTCCCTTTAGAGCCATGCTTTCCTGCTTTATTTCAATCAAAATCCGAGTGTTTTGAAGGATATTGCTAATCCGTTGATGTATAGGTTTGAAAAATTCGTTATAATTATAACAATAATATATTTTATGCGAAAAATTACAAAGCATACAAATTAGTACAGTTTTGCTTAAATGTAAATTTTATTCCTAAGACTTACGTGTCTGAACTAGGGTAATCCTTTGTTTCAGGCGAGAAGAGCTAAAATAGTCTTATAAAATTAATAAATAATCAAAAAGTTGACAATAAATAAATAATTATATTATGTTGTAAGTGTAACTAGAGATCGGATATTCGGATGCATATTCACCTAAAGTTGAGATGTTGGTTTAATATGGAATGCGCTTTTGTATCGAAAAAATCCCGTGGTTCCGGGATCGACCAATTTACATTTCTGATGATCAGACGTCGGAATTAGGTAGAGTTATTTATGTACTTACACTGATTTCATACAGCGAAAGAATAAAGTGGATATGCCTCAAATCACGAGATCAATTTTAAAGAGCAGAAAAATCCCGTGATTTATTAAATAAAAACGTTATACAGTATAAATGTCGGAAGCGAACACTTCAAATCCTATTGGTACTTTGAATTAATCGGACAAGGAAAATGATTCTGATGGGCCGTTTGAATAAGCAAACCCTCACGAGTCTAGGCTAGAAGCAAAAGTATTTTCTTTAATATAAAAAAGGCGAGGTATAAGTGTATTATTTATTTGTAATAAGTATTGTTGGCCACACGGGATTGTCCATTAGAAATCCCGGGAAGATCCATATTAATATCAACAATTCGATGCAAGTACATAAACAACTCTACCTAATTCCGACCTCTGCTGATTATAGAATCGGATGTATATTTACTTACTTTCAACTGTTAATTTATATGGAATTCTCTTTTGTATCGATCGTAAAGTTCCCGCGATTCCGGAATCGACAATTTTTTTGTTTTATTCTGACTATAGAATCGGATGCATATCTACCTACCCAATATTGTAAAGTAGGTAGGTATATAGCAAACTGCCATAGCAAATAACGTCAAGATAAAATAACGGACTACATATATTTAGAATAATTCATATAGGTAAGTACCTATAGAATTACGTAGGTATTTTTATTTAATAAATATATTTATAGAAGTCGTTTCCATACTATACACCCGACCAGTTATGCATTCCTGGTGCTCCTGGCATCGCGGGATTAAAAAAAAAATTGTATGCCGCTACCATACTTTCATAGCTAAAAATTTAATTTACGTAAATATGCATCCGAATATCCGATCTCTGGTTGTAACGCAGTGAACATGGGTGAACTGCCAAAATGAAACTCATTTCGGTCAATTGTCATTTCATGTGTGTTTCACAATTACCCCGCTGGTCTGTGTGAGTCCTACCTAAAATACCTAATAAGTCAGAAATATTACAGTAAAGTGACCTACTTTTACATGACCGCTTAAAATTAATGACATTGGGGTGTTATTCGCATGTCACTAAATAATGAAATTTCGTGTTAAGGGAAAGCTCTATTAGCACCTACCGTTTAAACATTATAACACCGTCCTAAACTAACAAGCGATAGCGGTGTAGAAATAGACGTGGGAATTTGGGAATATCACAGAAATGCCAGATAGTTTAGTGTAGCGACAGGAAGATATGTATTTAATACTAGCTTTTGCCCGCAATTTCGTCCGCGTGAAATGTCTTGTTCCCCGACCCACAGTGTCGCATCGCATCGCCTGCCCGCGCTATTACTTCGTTTTCGCTTAGCGTTCATTCTAACTTTTTTCTTCTTGATCGGCTCCTAAGAGTCGTAGCGTTAATTTAAAAAGCCTATAACCTTCCTCAAGAATTAGGCTATCAAATGCAAAATAATTTCTCGCATCCGACTGGTAGTTCCAGAGATTAGCGCGTTCAAACAAATAAACTCTTAACATAATCAAAACCCAAAATACAAAATCATAACTGAAGAAATCCAATAACTGAATTTTAATTTAACGGGTTACCTGTGGTACGCGTTGGCCAAGGTGGCGGCGTATCTATCTGTTTCACTCACATCGTCGAAATGGCGTGTACTTTTATTTAAAAAATTGAGGACTTAAAGAAGCCTAGGCTGCTTTACTAATATTTAAAGTAATTAATCAGAATTGGCATGCAATCTGGGTTCATAAAAAATTACTTGTTTTCCTCAAGAAGTAATCTAGCAAGTGTCATAACATTTTGCAATTCAGACTTAACGCACCACCTTTTAAAAACACTTGCCAAAAATAGCGTGGTATTTTTTTTTACAGTATAGTCGAGTCGGTTAATGGTGGGTGACGAATTAAAACTGAGGCAGTCATGTTTTAATTTCAAACTGTAATTTACAGAAGGGTTATTAAAGGTTACACTACAGAAAATATATCGAAGAAAAGTTAATATTTGTAGTCACAGGACTTGAAAGAGTATCACGGAGTGTCAGTTTTTCCGATTTATTTTTTGATAATTCGAAAAATACTTAGATTTATTTAAATATTTTTTTCCGATAACTATCACAACTTGGCCTATCACCTATTTGTGGCTAGAAGTTGATTTCCGGGACACCCGGTATATGCCTTTATTGTTTTGTACCGAATTTCGTCCCATCCTTTGTGACAAAAAACAAAATTGTGCGTGCAGCAACCTACACGTGACAGAAGCGAAACTTCTTAAAAAAAAAGAATTTCAACATAACACGATGATAAATATTAAGGCTCCCGCAGACAGGCGCGACGCGAGGATGAGTCGCGATTCTTATAGAACAATTTTTTTAAGTTTTCATAGAAATTGTTCTACTGCTGTCGCGTCGCGCTTGTCGCCGGAAGCCTGTAATAACACAACGTGTAGTACCTCAGCTGTTCATATACATATAGCATCTGACGCGTACGTCTACAACGCGCGCATGCGCTATCTTATTCTAACGCTTTGTATCGAGTGTATACGTCGCTCTCTTTTGCTCCACTCCCGTAGCGTCGAAGTTATATCTTTCTTCTCTCTCATGTAACGAAATGTGCCTAAACGTGACACGTCCTTGAAATTTCACCCTCAATCCTCGTCCAATTATCGAATCGCTGCCTAAGAAGTATCACTTCAAAAAAACGTCGGCTAAGCCCACTGGAAGGTATTGACTTTTTTCTTTTGTACCGAACTTCGCACCATCCTTTTTACCGACGACTAAACCTCCCCTTAAGTAACAGGTCAGTTCGTCCGATAGACCATCCGTCAGTTCTCGCAGTTCAACGAACACGAACGATGTTTAAACTTAACGTGTTAAGTAATTAACTGCTACTTAACTTTGACTATATCTTTTACGTCGGTATGCAACAGTTGTAGTCATTAACAAGTGAAAGATTACCGGATTTTGTCGGGAGGTGATGTTAGTTAATGTTTTTCTCACTTTAGTATTGTGTTCCTATGCTTCGGGAAAAAAATGGAAATTGTGTTCCTGTTCCGGATAAGGCGGGAGGAAACGCCCGGGTGTCACCATTGTGTAGATCGCCCGGAGGACACGGCGGAGCATACGGTGGAGGTCTGCCCGGCTTGGGCGGAACACCGCCGTGTCCCCGTGCAGGCGATTGGCGGTGGTGATCTCTCGCGTCCGGCCCTGGTCCAGGCCATGAATCAGAGTGAGAGGGCATGGGAAGCCATCACCTTCTTTGTGAAGCAGTAATGCTCGGGAAGGAGGAGGCGGATCGCGTGAGGGAGAGGCAAAATTCGCGCCCTCACGCCCCTAGCTGCCGCAGGCGCTGCCGCAGGGCGTCTGCCCTGGGCGTCGGGAACCTCTAGCTGATTCCCGGCCACCGTAGGCGCGGGCTAGCGGACGGCGAGCAATAGGCAGCTCGCCGTCCGATAAGGACCAGGCCCGGGTCGACGGCGCGTTGTGTTCCATACGTGCCTCATAGAGATGTCAGCACCAAATGACGAGGCCCGCTAGGGTCGATGCCTGCCAGCGTTGCGGGAAAGTCCAAAAGGGTTACCGTGGCCACTGGCACAGGCAACTGAAGGAACACGGGTGGGTTTTAGTCAGTAAGAGTCTGATACGCCCTCCCGCTCCGCCCGAAGTTATTTGATTTCCCATAAAAAAATAGCGCTGTTGCATCCACTTCATCCCAAACTCGCAATGACAACTAAGTAGGCACTAGAGGTGTGTGCCGGTGCCTCTCTTATCGGCGGCGGCACCTGACGTATAATTCGTCGACGGTGGCGGCGTCATTGGCGTAATCGGCGTGGATGGTGAAATACCACTGACACACACACTTGGTGATAACCGAATTACATCAGAGCTCTTTAAAGCGGGCGGGGCTCTAATCGTGAGAGGGCTTGCCAGTCTCTTCAATTCCTTTATTCATCCAAGAAGGAATAGCGCCCGGGAGGGGCCACAAGATGCGATCGTCTGTTCTTCAAAAATATGATAAAATCTTGCTGAAGAACTATCTTACTTCAGAGCCACGTGTACCTGAAAACTGTTCTCGAGAGTCGTCACGAGCCGTCTCGACAGGTGACCGGAACAAGCCGGGTTTCGAATAGGCTTAGCACTGTTGACCTCAATGGATGTGGTCTACGGTGCTGAAGCCCTATTTTTGTTCAACAAATTGTACAAAAGACCGGAGAGTAAAATCTGCCGTTGTATGTTGAATTTGTAGACTACGAGAAGTACTCGAAATATGGGCAGTTCTGGCCTTTCTGCAACGATGTCGAATTAACTTGCGCATCATCGAAGTGTGGAGGTGTATGTATTTAGCTGCCACGATGACTGTCCAGATCCAGGATCAGAAAACCAGCTCCATCTACTACGAGGGGTTTGACAGGAGGATGTGGTATCCCCCAAAATTGTTCATCAATCTGTTGTCTTCAAGACACTGGACTTGACCATCAACGTGAACGGCGAGCACATCTCCGCTTTGCCCATAACATCGTCATAATGTGAGAACGTCTAGTCAGTCTGGACAGTTAGACCAGATACTACACACTGCACAGTCTATAAATGAAATAAAGCCACTGGCCGGTTAACCTCGGCATGAATTTAGACAAGGTTACTTACAACTTACATACTACTCGAAGATGTGAAGGAGTATGTCTATCTAGAAGTCCTGATCACTACTTCGAGAAAGAAGAAAGACCAGCTGAAAGATCCAGTTGGGCTGGGCAGCGTTTGTAAAACTTCGTCAGGGCTTCTCTTCGCCCAAACGAAATTTTTTGAAGATTAGGTCTACAACCAGAACGAACTGCCTGCTTTTTAAATTATGCTCATATAAAAAATAGTTTTTATTTTCGCGTCAACAAATACGTCGAAATAAACCAATAAGCATAAAATATACTTATGCATTTATATAGTTAGACATTTATGTAATGTTTAGTTTACTAGCATATCTGCAACGTAGGTAAGTATGTACAACTAAAATATTACATATTTAAACATTGACGCAGATAAAAAGCCGACGGCGCCGATCGGCGCACACACACTTTGATTAATTGCGAAAATCACCATTAGCTTACCGCTTTCGCTGTAATGAAATGAATTTGTTTAATCTGTATTCCTTTTTTCTCTTCATTAATTTTTTTTCAAACAATATAATATTTACATAATATATACGCTAACATACTTAAAATAATAATATTATGTAAGTATATGTACATGTATATAAAAATTAAGGGAAAAGAATCATAGGACATCAACAAATTCGCCCGAATCGCTGTCAACAGGAAAAGTTCCCAAAAGGCTGGCAGCATTGCCACGTTGTATGGCGATGTTGATTCTTTGGATAAAAAATAGGCCATCTCTGGTTACGTGAAGAGTCGACCAACTGCTTGGCGATGTCTTGTGAAAACCAAGTGGGCACTCGAACCCCATGGCCCTAGTGTTTCAACGCCAAACGGCTCGAACATATTCACTCCTGATTAGATGGGAATATTTCTATAAATGGATATCGGAGTCACTTTTACACGTCTTATTAAAAATAAAAATAAACAAGCTCGATGGAGTCGACATTTCCTATCTGACTAGGTACCCTTGAGAAGAAATGGCCAAACAAATGATAAATGATTTTATATCTGTAAGTAAGTTTGTACAAATACTTTTACACGTCAATCATATTTTTATAAACTAGATGAGGCCGGCGTTTCCTATCTGACTACTTTGAGAAGAAAGGCTGAAACAAACTCAGACGTCACAGCCTCTTTTAAAGTCCAGACAAAATCATGGTCAGATCATGTGAAGAATATGGAGATCGGTGTCTGAACAGGTATTTTGAGGAAAGAACCTCACAGCTTGAGTGGACTTGTCCAGTCAGTGCACGTAATAAAATTGTCAGCAATCGTGCAGCTCAACTCAGAACTTAAGGAGCTCAACGATTCGACGAACAATACCAAAGAAAGGACATTTGAGTACGCCGCATAGATTACTCAAATTGCCAGATCAGGATTAAACTGACTGAGAAAAATAAAAATAATACAAACTCAGGGGTCAGTCCCTTTTAAAGTCTAAACATAATCTTGGTCAGATCATGTCAGGACCATGTAGACTGTTACTCCTCTACGTTCATTGCTGGACAAAGCCATCCCCCAATTGACGCCATATCGACCGGTCCTGTGCTTCTCACATCCAGCGGATTAACCATCTTTACATACCGAGACCCCGCCGTGACTCGGAAAGCACGTTAAGCCGTTGGGCCCGACTGTCATTCGTGGATCTTTGACAGTCGTTACGGGTTGTCAGAAGTCCGAACGTATGACAACCAGTCTTACCAAGAGGCATCGTATTACCCAGTTATTGGGTTATGGAGGTCAGTGGTCAGTCGCTCCATGTAAAATATTGGTATTTAGCTGCATCCAGTGAGACTGGAAGCCGACCCCAACATAGTTGGGAAAAGGATAGACATATGATGTTGACCTATCAACCTGTATTGTTTTTACGTGTTTTTTTTCGTGAATGATAGCGTGACGATTGACAGTGGAGATTGGAAGAAGGACACGTGTTGCACCGGCCCCAAGTAACACAGGATAAGGGCAGGAAGGTGATAATGACCTATCAACCTTTATTAAAATGCCTACCATCTTCATACTCAACAAATTACTAGAAGCAAAGTAGTGAATGTCTCTTGTCGTTAACTCTAGGTCGCCCTTCACGATCTACAGTTATAGAAGGTCTATTCATCACCGCTACATGGAACTGTCACCTAATTAACCGAGACACTTTCCTTATGAATTGATTTATGAAGTATTGTTACACGTGGGACATGAAAGTAGTTAACTCAAGCACAATGTGTGTGACTGCGAGACTACCAAGTTGTGCGTATATCACACGCGCCACTTATCTTTTATACTACTAATAAAACTGAAGAGTTTGTTTCTTTGTTTGAACGCGCAAATCTCTGGAACTACCAGTTGAAAAATTCTTTTCGCATTTGATAGCTCAATTCTTGAGAAAGGTTATAGGCTATCGCGGTATCTACATAGCCACATGCAAACTGCGCGTCATACTGACGTCACGCAAATCCAGCATCGCGCAAGCAGAGTTTACCGCGCGACTAGCATATATGTATATTATATACAATGTCCCGACATCAATCGTTGGGCAGCTGCCCACCAGACACGACACTCGTCTGGTCGGAGGATCCTCCCTTTTCTATGGAGGTATGAGTGAACTTTACACCCTGTTCCTCGTACCTCTATAGGTTATTTAACATCCCGCTATGACCCTTAGGAGCAGCACAAAAAGAAAAAAGTCAAATAGAATGCTAAGCGGTAACGAAGTAATAGCGCGGGCGGGCGATGGGATGCGACGCCGTGGCTCGGGGGCCGAAATTTCACGCAGACGATGTCGCGGGCAGAAGATAGTAGGTACTATAAAAATTGAAGTATATCATAACCGTGAACAGCAGAGAGAAAATGTGCTCTATTTTCATCCTTTCACTTTCACTGAGCTTAACTCACGATTTTCAAGTCTCAGACCCTTTTGTTTGAATGTTGGAATGGAAAGAGCATTGATCATTGTAATGAGATAATGGTATAAGTAGAAGATTGATAACCACAATCCTTTCCAAACTTTTTAGTATCTAATGTAAAATCAGGGAACATGATTGCTTAGACAATAAAATTGACTACCGGGTTCAGCTTAAATATTGTTCGTGAATTCAAAACACAACGGTCAGTCTTTGACAATCGGACTTAACGCAGCACGTAAGGGTAGTATTCTTTGACACCATAAATACAAAAATACAATACACAATTTTAACATAGTCGGATAAATTGTGATCGTAAATTATAGCGTGTTTCAGAAAGGTGTAGTTCATATTTAGGGGTGTGGTACAAAATAATTATCCGCTGTCCCATACCAAACTTCAATACCTACTCGACCCAAATGTACGATGTTGGTCCCATGGAAAAGTTGTTCAGTTTGATGGTCTGTACCACACCCTTATATATGATCACAACTCTCTGATACACGCTGTACCTAAGTGGCCTTTTTGGAACTCATGCGACATTCGAACGAATAGTGTTTTTGAAACTGGTCGCGGCCAAGATACCAACCCACGCCTTGCAATATGACCTAGTACATACATAAAGTAATTACAAGTTGCTAAGTTATCGCATTCGTAGCGACCTATTTGCCTAGTTGCTACTTACAAGTTGTGATAAGCAGCTTAGTTTTCTTGAAATTGTTTCCTTCATCTCCAGGAAGTTATTAAATCGATTTTAATTGGTATTACAAGCAATAGAGCAATTGTCAGTAGTTTAAGTGCTCATACACACTAGTGGCACGCGTCAAAGGCACAGTCAACTGCAGCCGACGCGGCGACGCTTCGACAGCTGCAATTGCCTCTGCCGTTGGCAACGTTCCGCTCGTGTATATAAATCACTAAGACGTTCCCGGAATATATAAATAATTTCTTCTGTCTGCCCTTGTTACTTGTTACTAGGGAGGTCGGCGCAAAGATGAAACCTCTTTGATTCTCCCTGCAGTTGTCAAGTTAATTCACTCCCTTTTCGTTGGTCCGACTCACCCTCTTCTCCATCCAAAATAAAAATGAATTGCTCTCTGTAAACTAAAAAAATATTTACTGTTCTATGTACATACCAACATTGGTTTACTCAATCAGATTCGTGTAAGAAAACAATCGCTTCTTATAAGATAAGAGTAATTTCACACGGTCAATGGTTAGAGCAATGTGCTCCAAAGGGTCATGGGTTAAATTCACTGCTCGGGCAAAAATCACCTAAGGATTTATCTTGGAAATTCTAACCAGTTGCAGGGTTAGAATAGTTGCTGATAAATTGCTATTGGATCTAGTGAGAATACCGTAATCGCCTAACTGTGAATATACGATGGTATAAATAAACCTCTGGGATTGGACCCTTGGGAACTGCAAACATTGTAGTTATGTTTATTAATGAACTTCACACTCACGTTTCTGTTACTCGTATTAAATTTTAGATACTTTTTACTGCTTTTAATACGTTCATCATCATACACACTCTTTTTGCTGTAACTGTTTTCAAATTTCCATCGATGGAAAACAAGATTTTTTCACACAATATAAAAGATGGGCCTAACTTTACTTTTCGTTAATTTAATACAAAATAAAGCCTCCAGTCCTTTAAAAGCATGAAGATGGCAATAATATACTCCCCATACTTCAGTCACTATTTACTCCAAGTCCACGCAATGCTAAAACAATGTCATTGTGCAGTTGACGAGTGCTTGTGTAACGCTTTCATTGTTTCAAAGCATCCTTCGTTTAATGCTCGATGCAAATGCCGCGGAGCATTAACGGTAGTAATATCAATGCAGTTTTTACCTTGACCAACTTGTCAACAAGATATACCTAAAAATAAAAGTCAAACAAAATAACACTAAAATATCGATATGCAGGTGTTTCTGCTGAGATTGAAATATTTGTAATCTGACCTCAAACGATGATGAAACTGATCGAATCCGAAAACAAATGGATGTGTCTAATTCGATTACTTTTAAAAATAAATTGCCTAGATGTTACAGATTTTTTAACCTTCAATCATTGGCCAATATTGCGAAGAATTCTCCTTAGTAACCTCTGGATCTACAATGTCCATAATTAGCCAAAAAAAATTAATCCAATTGGAAAAAAATCCGAATGGATCGAATGGTGTATCCTATCAGATACAGGCATCCTCAACATCACAAACTCTGGGCTAATAAACTCAAAAAAGTATGGTTCTATTTCGTTTCACGCGTAATTCAAGAGCCGTTTGACACAAATAGGGGACTGAATGAACGGCTAGTGAATACCAATCCTATTGTAAGGATAGTTTACACAGGTGTTCAATGCATTGCTTTAGGATTCACTGCGGGCTGTTTGCCATATTCGTAAATCGAGATCTTGGTCGTGGTTGTACTGAACAATATCTGTGTTACCTAGGTACTTAGGTGTCTATACTTGTTACGTAAAACTACGGTACTAGCATACTCGATTTTACTTAGAACACATTACATTAGGAAAACTTACAAAAAATCTACTAATAGCAGTTGAAGGAAACGTTCGAGCTAAACTTTGCAGAAAAGACACCTTCATCTGCCTAGCTTTTTCACAACTTTATTAGGGTCGGCTTCCAGTCAAACCAGATGCAGCTGAATACCAGTATTTTTCATAGAGCGACTTCCTATCTGAGATCCACAAACCAGTTACTGGCTAATATGATACTCCTAGGTAAGACTGGTTGACATACTTTCGGGCTTCTGACGACCCGTAACGACTGTCAGAGATCTACGATTGACAGTCGGGATCAATTCCGACGCACAGAGGGGTTTGGTATGTAAAGATGGTCACCCATCCACCGACCAACCTGATCGATTGACCCGTGCGGCTGTTATAAATTAGGCACAAGCCCCATTGCAAGAAAAGACACACACAGGTACAGGTTGTGTGTGACTTATTTTGGTCCCAATGTACAGAATAAATACGATTTTCGAGGTAAAATTTTTGCCTTCATTGAATAATAGGCTTCGACAGAACCTAATCTTTATATAAATTACAAATCAATAGTATGAAATTCGTTTGCATGTCTGTCTAGTTACATTTTACAGAAATGCAAAAGTAATGACATGTCTAATAGCCTTGACGGTTTTATTTCGCACGAAACAGGAATTCTGCCTATCAGTACCTGTTTTGTTTTCAACCTTAAAAAAAGATCTTGAGTTGTTTTATACATTTTGAAACTGGCCCACTTTAAGCGTGTGCAATACATTACTGAGCATTCTGGTTTCATAAAGATAATAAAATTAAAATTATTATACCAATGCATCTTTCAGTCACGGTAATGTCCCAATAAATGATCATTAACTGCGAAGGAATGCCCATATTGCTGTGACATAATTATTTAAACTGATAATAATCAATATTATCGGCATTATGCATGGTTTGTGGTTGACATACTCATAATTAAATTCGGTAAAACCGAACGTACCGATCCGTAACGTACGATCTCAACCGTAAGTTTTTCTTACAAACAAGACAAGGACTGACCGAGTCATAGGAGGAAGGTCTGTTCTATAATATAATACTTTGGTTGCAGCGTAACCTACAGTGAGTCATTGTAATCAAATGCAGTTCACGATTGCGTGTGTACTCAATCTGTATTTAACAGCGTCCTTTATCGTAAAAGAATCTGGGAAACAATTGGAGTTGGGGGTCTCGTATAGGCCAAAAACCTTTTAGATCACCATGCATCATTCTCCTGCTCTTATCCCTTATCCTGGGGTAGGCGCAACATTTGTCTTTTCCTTCCCTATTTCTCTATTAGTCGTCATCTCGGTGGTTACACCAGCGTTCACACAACCTTTTACGAGTAGATCAAATAGACCAAAAGCAATGCTTTTGGTCTATTGTAATATGCTTTTAAAGCATATTACAATAAAGCCGATGAATCATGGCATGGCCGGTCTGAACATAGGGTCTCCGAACTTTCGCGCATGTTCTCTCACTCACACTCGCTTCATGTCACCATTTGGTTCCTAAAAACTGCTATTGCTCAGCCTTCTGTGCAAAGTTCGGACCGGCCATAATTCACTGGCCGTATTGTACTCCAAAAGCCTTATCCTCTCGCAAAGGGTAAGGCAGCAAAGGACTTAGTTTCGACGTTATGTGCAGGATCATAATCAACCAATAGTTAGCTGCATCAATGCACAGTTTTTTTTACATATCGTATGATTTTCAGACGCTGATGTGTTGACAATATGTTATAAATCCCACTGCCTTCTCTTATAATTTTGCCCGCTAGTGACTATTATATTATTACATCACATAGCTAGCGCAAACTTCCTTGTGTACTACCTATGTTACGAGATCGCAAGCTAGGGCATTTCAATATCACTTCGATGTATTGAAGTAAAATCTAGGCTCTATATACATTGTATTAGTTAAGTTGTCTCTGACTCTGGCTACAGAATTACACACAGTATCTTGCGATCCGTTCAATTAGGTGTGCCCCAGCACTTAGCTTTGCCAGAAGAACCTAGTATCAACCTGTACCTACTCGTATTAGACTTTCCCAACGACTTGCGTAAACCTCTTTTAAAATAACCAGGTAATCTCAACCCGCACTGTCTTTTCGCCGGTAGATGTCGTGCGCATATCGGTGTCGGTCGCCGCCGCCGTCTGCAACGATATAGATGAGAATAAAAACAATGTAATATTGTTAACAGGGTTAAACACGTTTAAATGATCATTCTTCTAAATAAAGACCTTACCTTTACCTTTAGTACCACACCAACGAGTGGCATAATCATCTACGCTGCTAATTAAACTTCTGTGACATAGACATGATAAAATCATCCTTAATTAGAGGCATAAACGTTCATATTCGCGTGAACCATACCAGATAGAATACCTCAATCATTTTTCAATCCTGCTGTAGGCGGGCGCAAGTCATCTACTATGATTACGATGTACTGGATATTTATATTCTTATTCTAGGCGATCATTTGAATCGACATAATGTATAATTTTAACAGGGCACACCATCGAGATTTACCGTGAACTTCGAAAATTTTGCCTGATCGATGATGGAATCTTCTGGTCAGAAAAGTCAAGTAAAACACATTTCTCAAATCATCATTTCAGTTCTTATTCTTATTGTATACTAGCTTCTGCCCGTGACTTAGTGCGCGGGGAAGTCGTAAGATACACTATATTATACTTAAATAACAGCCACATTTTTATAAAACACGACCCGTAAGTCCGCGACCCACCGCGTTGCGTCGCATCGCCCCACCGCGCTATTACTTCGTTTGCGCTTAGTGTTCTTTCTGACTTTTTTTCTTTTTATTCGTCTCCTAAGGGCCGTAGCGTGATGTTAGCCTATTACCTTCCTCAAGAATTGGGCTCTCAAATGCATGCATTTCCAATATGAATAAATAAATAAAATAGTTCCAGAGCGCGTTCAAACTTCAAACACTCTTCAGATTTATTATATTAGTATAAATTAGTTAGGTACTACTTGCAACGTAATACTAACATTTTGTTTAAGTATAAGCATGCAACGATTGCATCTCGTGTAACCTATATAGCTCACCTACCTTTACATAATATAGACAACCTTGCAGTGTCGTGAGTCTTGTCACGACAATGATTTTTATTAATGTACCTACTCATTTAAATTTATTCTGTCACTGGTTTTTTTTTGTATCGGCTACTATGAATTAACCAGCTTCAGCTAGCTTGTTTCATATTAATTCAGGTTTTACCGATCAAAAAATTCAAAGTAAGTTAATTTTAATGCTGTATTTTATTCATTAAAATTATATTCAGAAGCTGTGATTGACGTCTTGTTTCCCAGAAGACGTCATCTCCTTTCATTGTCCTTTATGCTAAATTGCGAATCTGAATTAATTTCCTATCGTTGGTACTCAAACTCAAAGCATTTATTTCAATTAAACCATTTACAGGCACTTTTGAATTGTCAAGTGGTCGGTCAGTCAGAAATGTGAAGCTAGTTGCCCATTCCAAAGCGTAGTAGGTACCTATGGAGAAGAACGGGCAAGAAACTCCATGGACACTCTTTTAAATTATATTGTTACATAAATATTAGTTACATCATTAATGTTGAATATAGGTATAATTATATGTGAGAACGGACGTACACGTTGAGTGTCCAGTGTACAGCAAATATAAATTTAAACAAAACAATCCATAATAAAATAATTGAAATAAGACGTGGTGGCTAAGAGATGACCAGACCAGTCCCAACTGACAGCGCCCGTTCACGAACATGACGCATGGATCAGCACCATTCAGCTCAACCATTTTGAAGGGAGCTAAATGAAAGACACACGCGCCACCGTCAGCGAGACATTTGATTGAGCATGACATCTATCGGCCGCCAGGGCACATTCAAGTCAATGAAAGACATTACCCGGTAAATGGTAGCTCGATAGTACCTACATAGTACTCACACTAAACTTGTCCTATGCAATTATATAATACAAAGGAGATTGAGTTTATACAAAGCAAAGGTAGTCTTACAATCTTCAGCAGCTCCAACAGTATTTTCAAATGTTAATAATTTAGTTGTGGTTGTGGAGCAGGACCAGCATTGAGCCAGGCACTAAAATCTAAAGACATATGCATGCATCAACAACGACATATTATCGTGTATAAACGCACGTGACTCACAACTTTGTCAAACGTGCAAAAATGTCGCCTGTCTCCACAGCGGAGACATTGCATTGACTGACATAAACACAAGCGTTTTTAAAACGAGAAATTCTCAATTCGTCGCGTACGCTTTTGCGAAACATTTGAATGAAACCAATCAGCACGGATGATTCCGTTTCGTAGACAGTGTTCCGCATATTCGCCGCACCTAATCCACTCAAAGGTTAGTGAAAATAAACATTTGCTCCAAAAGCCTGAATTCGTTGAGAATTTCACTTTCGAAATTTGACAATAGATGTGAACTGTTATTACAGTGCTGTTTGGGCCAGTATGAAAAGGAATTTATGGTTTAAATACTCACAAAATATTACGATTTTTTCGAAATCAAAATTCAAGAAGTAATCTACACTTAAGTACCTACACTCTTTTCTATTAACAATATTCCTTGTAACAACATATCTCTAAAGACATGACAATAATTTCAATATGTAATTGTATGAGATACGAGGAACCATTATAATGACGTCATCCTTAAACTTGCGACCCTAGCTTATGGTGCAGGAGTTTAAAGACAAGTTGATACAACCGGTCCCGGCATCAACGCTCTCCAAAAACATGCTTATTACGTCATCGCTAAAGAGCAACATTTGAACAGGAATGCGCTTATTGCCACACCTGTTATCATAATTTAGTTCATGATTCTTTTTAGACTAAAAACGGTTATGGTTTAAATGGCCTGAAATGAATTTCTGCAAAAAACTATTTTCCGTCGTGCTTTTCAACAACTATATTACCATGAGTTAGTGGAAAAACTTTCCGAAACCCATAGAGGCTCTTCCGGTGCTACAGGATCTTAGAATGAAATCGTGATGAGATCAACGTTTAGTGCAATCGAAGTTTTGTGCAGCTTTCTTATTTATAATTGTTTACGGTGTAACTAGTTATGTTTCGGGTTTGCCCAAAGTCCCGACTAGTTTTGGACCTTTAGCCTTTTTCGCATATCATCTAATCGCGAAAATTCCATGCGGATGCTTATCTAGTAATAATCTACAGTAAAGCGATGTCCGCAATGACATTGCTGACATCATTTTCTGTCATTGCATCTTGCAGTTTCTACAAGACAATCATTCACGAGCGGTTGCATTTTCAATGTCACGCCATTGTCTCGTGGATGATAACTACTTTTTATATAACCATAGTTATGTACTTACCTGCTATTACTAGCCATGAGCCTATGACTCAAATGTTGTGTACTGATACAAGACTAAAGCCATTATTTGAATCCGTTCGCGTAGCTCAAAACGTCCGAATCTAAAGTTCTTATAACTACACAGACAGATATGCTGCTGGGAAGTTTGCTGCGCCACTTCATCTTTTCAGCGAAAGCACCAGGCAGTGTTGAAGGGCGGGCGTTTTGGGGGACTGTCTTATGTAATTTTGACGTTCGAAAAGTGCTTATTCTCAGCCTAGTTTAATAAATGACTTGATTTCGATTTTTCGCGAACAAATTCACAGAAATATTTTGAACATTGTTTTCATCAAGGCCAATGAGAGTGTTACTTTAACACAGACAGTACTATACCGTCTCTACTAAATACCTACTGGATAAAAATTGTTTTGCTTTTAGCTACCAGCAAAGTTCATGCATATTTCACAAGCTATAGAATGTTGAGTGCAATGTCTATATGTAAATTCCATGGATTACGTCATCATCAATAGCGAGCGGCCTATCGAGATAACTGGCGCCCATCACATAAGCTCATCTCATTAGACGTAAATATTTAGGTCCTACTGCTCATTTAAAATACATACTCGTAGGCACATTGACGTTTTCTATACACGAAACGTTTGTACTGAGCCTTTGTCAATCTTTAAAGCAATTTATGTTATGATCGGATCGGAGCCCTGTGTCAAAAAATGTTTATGATAAATTGAGTTTCCTGCCTTAAATAACGTTTATATTGTACCGTGTGATGCGAGAAGCATCGGTCGATTTGGCAATGGCTATGCTTCGAGACATACAGGGTGACATGTAATTTGACGTATTCCTTCCATTTGCAACAATTAAGCACTCCATAAAGCCTAGGCAAAAATGCATGGAATTCAAGATAACCCAATTTTCATGTATTTTTGAAAGGAGATTGTTCTGCATCCATACATCTTTCAACCCAGAACCAACAGCGAAGGAAAATTACTTTGCGTGTTATAAATTACAAGTATATGCCCATCAAGACAAAAACTTAATGACGGACAAGTTGCAGAAAGCATTTATTTAAAAAGAAAACAATGATTTTCAGGTTATATTTGGTAAGAAACAATCCTTTCAATACCTAGAAATACATGCTAGTGAATGCCTGTCACTAATGTTATTTCTATTGCCTGTAAGTGGCTAGTTAAGCTAAGAGTTTCAGCAAAAGTACTTACGTACTTACCTATCTTGTTTGGTGTTAAATAAAGCCAATTCAAATCACTACACAATGTAACCACGAAGAAACGTGAGCGAGTGCAATAACTTGACAGTTGAGTTGATTGAGATGGCATGACAAGGTTTAGGGATGCCTAGACATTAGATCCGTATCAATATATTTTAAACAAAATAGATACCGTTCAGTACCCAGCGTGTAAAAACTATTTGAAATACTACGTTTGTGAATTACCTCGTATTCGGTTCGTATTCGTGATTCGTTAAAATACAATTCGAAATAGCCTTCGTAATAAATGTATGGTAGATTGTGCATTGCTTTGTTTTCGTTTTTATATTCGTGAATTTCTCACATCGAATCAGTTTTTACGGATCGAAGTAGCCGTCATGCTGTAGCGGTATCTACATATACAATGCTAGTTGCGCGGTAAACTCTGCTTGCGCGATGCAGGATTGCGTGACGTCAGTATGACGCGCGGTTCGCATGTAGCGATGTAGATACCGCTACAATGCTTAATATACTTAGGGCGTTCTGTGCACTCACTCTTCATCACTCATATTGATGAAAAATTCTGGCTGTTTGTGTATGTGAGTTTAAATGTTTGTAAACGCACCCACGATACAAGAGAATTTCCTAGTGTGGGGCAACGTTTTAAAAAAAAAAAAGAAAAGAAGAAGAAAGAAGTACACAAACGCCTTTATGTGTAGTAATTGTATGGAAAAAGATAATTAATTATTTAGGATGCATGGATTATGATATGCAAATCGATTTTGTTGTTGAATTCTTTCCACATCTAAGGTGTATGGTACCAATAAACACGTCGCACAAGTCACTACAGAAGCGTCATGAAAAGGTAAGTAAGTAGGTACGAATGCGTATGACATCCGTGAGCAGGTGGTGAACTCAAGCAATCTCGCTCTCGGTGTGTGATTACTTGATTAGGCATCACTAATTGTCACTAATTGTCAAAGATGGCAGCATTTTTGAGTGATGTCGTAAATCGTTACAGCTCTTTTAATAAGAAATTGTCCATTATCCTTATTGTTATAAACAGTTATTCGCAATTAGTATAATAAAATATATTTATAATTATTATGTACTTACGTCAGATGTTTGTTGGTCTTGGGGCCATTTTCGACGTTGTCCTTTTCCAGAATTCGTCACTAAATAGCACTTTTCCCTAAACTCTCAAATTTAATGGCCTTCATTGCTATTCCATTGGGTACACATTCTTACTGTGGGCTTTGATGGCGAACCAACAGTAGACAGAGTATTCTCTATGTCTACTTTTGCTTCTACGAGTAAGATCCAACCACTTGTCTATTGTGTTCCACTGCGCTTTTTATAAATTACACTGGTCCCTCTCTCTGCTTAGGTGCACCGGTAAATAGTTATTTAATCAATGTCAGGAACAAACGATGTGGAACGAATTGTTTTGGATACACTGCGGTTCGATTGCATTTGTTGATACTAATTTGGACGTCTGGATGTCGCCCGTTGTTTGCGATTTATTTAGTGTTCGTTTTTTGTATCCGGAATATGTTGATGCTATAACTAGATTGCAGTTCGTGATAAATTAGTCTTATATTGAGTATCGTGATCGTCACTTGCAGCAGGGAGTTGTGCATGTACAGGTCTGTTCAAGGTGATAGACTATTGCACCCACCGTTGCACAGCACATGGTACAAAATCGCTTGATAGTTTTGTTAATTAGTGCTTGGTTGATAACCCCTGTACAATCGTACGTTTAGGTTACTTTAACCGATTGGTTTTCCTAACATCTCGATAGATGGCGTTGTTCATTTTGCAGTCTCCGCTGAATCGCGGTGTCAAGATTCTCCGGAATAACATGACCTCTTCGTGAACATTAAAATAAATTGTCTTCGTATTAGTAAACATTGGCTTTTTATTCATGGTCATTCGAGTCGGATTTTCGGATGCAGCCATGACTAATGCAAAGTGAGTTTTGGACAGTGCGACACTCGACAGTGGCGACCCCTATCGGCGATATTTGACTTAATTTGTGTTGTGTTGCGTAAAAAGTGTTGAGACAGTGCAAATCATTTGGACAAACTGTGAGTACTTTAAAACATTTCAAAAGTTAGTGATTCACGCAAGTTAATAAAGTGGAAAAGAACTTAGAATAATTATTAACTATCTTGCATTAATGGACTTGTAAAATTTCTGTGCAAAAGTGTGTTTAAACGGGGAATCCATGCCCAATTTCGGCTAAGTCTTTACAAACACTTAGAAGAATTTTGCAACATTTTGAACTTATAAAATTTTTAAGAAACATCAACAATTCTGCAGAGTTTGGGACTTATAATTTAAAATAGTTCTGGAATACAAACACTAAATAAAAATGGATTCATTATTAAGATTCGAGAGATCGCAGAAAGCGATAAGGCCGCCCATTGTATATTAAGTAGTGTTCAGTTTAATTTTTGTTGTTATGTTTTTTGTGGTGTACAATAAAGAATATATAAATAAAATATAAATATAAGATTGCAAGTAGATGTCAATAAAAAGATGCAGAGAGGATACATTAACTTCAAAAAGTCTCCTAAAGAAAGGGTTACTGTTAGTTACGTGGAAACAAGGTTGGAATCTTTAGAGAAACCGTGGTCGATGTTTGAAGAGACTCATTGTAAAACAATATCCGAGGTTAAAAGGGAAGAATATGAAAAGTCTGAGTACAATTTAGGTGATATGTATAGTCAGGCGGAAGAGTTATACATGGATTATAAAGTCGAATTAAAAGAACGTTTGGTTAAGAAAACCACTTCTGATTGTGCGGAAAACAGCAACCCGATAACTCAGACTGGCGTGAAATTGCCGAGAATTGCAATACCTACATTTTCAGGTCACTATTCTCAGTGGACAACATTTCGGGATCTCTTTCAAACATTAATATACAAGAACCAATCATTAGATAACGTGCAAAAACTGCATTACTTAAAAACTTATCTCACCAGCGAAGCTGAACAACTGTTGCGACACCTACCTATTACTAGTGACAACTATTTGACTAGTTGGAACCTTTTGGAACATAGATTTAATAATAAGAAGTTTATAACAGATTGTATTTTCAAAAGATTCTTTAATCAAAAATGTATAACGACTGAATCATCAAATTCTTTAAAAGAACTTTTGGATACTACTAACGAATGCCTTAATGCTTTAAAAAATGAAGGTATTAATATCGAAAATTGGGATCTTCTTGTTATTTACATATTGTGTTCTAAATTAGATAATGAGTCTCGCAAACAATGGGAAGCTAAGATTTGTAGTTCAACTAAGGAATTGCCTACATTACAAGATTTTTTAGATTTTGTTGAGCACAGATTTAGGTCACTTGAATTTTTATGTACTAAAACAGTAAAGAGCACTAACACAAAGTCTCATCATGTAGTAAAAAATGCAAATGAGAATAAACCATCTGTATGTACCTTTTGTTCAAATAATAATCATAAGATAGGAAATTGTAAAGTTTTTGCTAAGGATGAGTTGTCAGCACGTCGTAATTTTGTCCAAAATTCAGGTTTGTGTTTCAATTGCCTAGGCGCAAATCACATGGTAACTTCGTGTCGTTTGCCCACAAGATGTAGAATTTGCAAAAAGAAACACCATTCGTTGCTGCACTCGAATAATAATAATAGTCAACTGATGAACCAAACAAGCAATCAGTTGATAGTACCAATGTTGTTGAAACTGCAACAACATCAAAAGACGAGACCGAGGTAAGGAACATCACTAGTTGTATGTCTAACACAAATTGTCAGGTTGTATTAGCAACAGCCTTAGTAAAAGCAGAAACTAACACAGGGTCTTATATAACACTGAGGTCTCTAGTGGACCAGGGATCACAGGCTTCCTTTATAACGGAGTCTGCAGTCCAATTATTTGGGCTTAACAGAATTAAATGCAACAGTGTTATTTCAGGAGTGGGGGGTGAAGACAATGCTTCACTCAATTGTAAACATGTGGTTTATGTTAAACTACAATCTCTCCAGGATCCTAACTTTACTGTAAAAATCAAAACGTACGTTCTTTGGAAATTAACTTCATTTCTACCTGAAAGAAAAATTGTCGTTCAGATTTGGCCCAATTTACCAGTTATGAAGTTAGCAGATCCGAAGTTTAACATACCAAACAAAATCGACCTATTGCTTGGTGCAGAAGTCTATTGCCAAATTATAACTGAAGGATTGATCAGAGGTCCACCAGGAACACCGATAGCACAGAACACCAGGTTGGGTTGGGTTTTGTCCGGCAAAGTGAGTGATAGTGAAACCAATACTTTGACCTGCAATAGTACTATCATCACCATGCATAGCATACTAACATTTGTAATGAAGATTTTAACCTTAAACAATTTTGGGAGCTCGAATCTGATAACTTCATTCTGAGAAAAAATCAATTCACTCCAAAAGAAAAACGTTGCGAAGAAATCTTTGAGGAAACGACCAAACGCGATAGTTCTGGTAGGTATATTGTAAAGTTACCTTATAAAGATGATGACCCGAGCAGTAAATATGGCAATTCGCGCAATATTGCGGTAAATAGATTATTATCCTTAGAAAGACGTTTCTTAAAATCACCGGATTTAAAAATTAAATACTCGGAGGTGTTTTCAGAATATTTAAAGCTCGGTCATATGCAAATAATACCTACAAAAGAAATTGATAATCCAGAAGCAGTTTACTTGCCATATCATGAAGTAGTTAGAGACGATAAAACCACTACCAAATTTAGGATCGTATTTAATGCTTCTAGTCGCGATAACAATGGTGCTTCACTGAATAGTAACCTTATGGTCAGACCGACATTACAAGATGATCTTAGGCACATTCTTATGAGGTGGAGGCTTCACCCTATTTGCTTGGTAGCTGACATCGTAAAGATGTATCGACAGGTGAAGGTGACTGACCAAGATGCAGATTATCAACGTTTAGTGTGGAGATCTGACTCTGCAAAAGATAATAAGTACAACATTTGCGTTTAGTACCCGTAACGTTTGGGACTGCTTCAGCTCCATACCTGGCAGTAAGAGCGCTTCACCAAGTCGCTTATGATGAAAGAGCTGAATTTCCACTAGCATCTGAAAAAGTATTAAGTACATGATTTCTACATGGATGATCACATTACTGGCTGTAAAAGTGTATCAGAAGGACAACAAATATTCTCCGAAATGACTAAACTACTACGCAAAGGAGGCTTCGAATTGCAAAAATGGGCAAGCAATGATGATCAATTACATAAGGAAATAAGCAAAGAAAGCAGAGTAATAACAAACAACCTAGAACTGAAAGAAAGTGAAACAATGAAAATACTGGGACTTACCTGGAATCGACGAACCGATGACTTCGAGTACTCCGTTCAGCTACCACCAATCTCGGAACCTGTAACAAAAAGAAAAGTAATATCTGATATTGCAAAGTTGTTTGACCCAATGGGTTGGATATCACCAGCAATCATAAAAGCTAAAATTATGATTCAAAAGCTTTGGCTTGCGGGAATAGAATGGGATGATTAACTACCACCTATACTATTAAATGAATGGATTAATTACCGTGCAGGACTGATTGAACTTACCAAATGTCGACTCCCACGGTGGATTAACTTTAATGAAAAAAGCACCATGGAACTTCATGGGTTCAGCGACGCATCTAGTGAGGCTTATGCTGCTGTGGTCTATATACGTGTTGTTGACGATTCAGAAAACGTCTACGTCCATCTGGTAACTTCCAAAACCAAAGTAGCTCCAATTAAACAAGTATCCATTCCAAGGCTTGAGTTGTGTGGAGCTGTCTTATTAGCCAAATTGTTACAAGAAGTCTCAGTAGTGTTAAACGTTCCAAAAACTAACCTATGTGCTTGGACCGACTCAACCGTGGTACTGGCTTGGTTAAGCAGCCACCCAACGCGTTGGAAAACGTTTATAGCCAATCGCTTGTCGGAGATTTTAAATATATTAGACAGGAACCAATGGTCACACGTATCATCTCCTGACAACCCGGCAGATTGTGCGTCGCGGGGAATTAACCCGTCAGAGTTACCGATGTTTGAACTGTGGAAAACAGGACCATTATGGTTGAAACATAGAGCTGAAACTCGTGATAAAAGTCAAATACCAGACACTAATTTAGAAGAAAAGACAAAAAAGGTTTGTCATGTAACGCAGAATGATTTCCAGTTGTGGACCAAGTTCTCGTCTCTTCGTAAATTAGTTCGAGTTGTAGCATATTGTAAAAGATTCATAAAAAAATTTAAAAACGTACATGATCATAACTTACCTGTATGGTTAACTAGTACAGAATTAAATGAAGCTCTTCAAATTTGTGTGAAACAGTGTCAAGCAGTGAGTTTTCAGCAAGAGATAAAAGATATTAAAGAAAAAAAGATAGTACAAACAAAAGAAAACTTACATCATTAAATCCGTTCCTAGATGAATCAGGCATCTTGAGAGTTGGTGGTCGTTTAGAAAAAGCGGAAATAAAAATTGAAATAAAACACCCAATAATATTACCCTCAAAATCTCACCTTACTGATTTAGTCTTAAATGAAACTCACCATAACACGCTGCACGGCGGACCACAGCTCATGATTAATTATCTTCGAACTAAATACTGGCTCATTGATATTGCAAGGATATTGTGAGCCTCTCTGTTGAGCGGACAATTGAAATAGCCTGTGTAGAATTGGAGCAGCTCATTATATTAAGTGTGTACAGACCTCCTTCAGGATTGTATGATTGTTTTGAAAAGGTTATGGATGAAGTGTTGCACAAAATCTGTAATTCAAATAAGTCTATCATCATTTGTGGTGATTTTAATGTTAATTTGTTAGAAAATTCTGGTTTAAGTATTAAAATTATAAGTCTGTTTCAGTCATACAATCTTGCTAACCAATTTCTGGAGCCAACTAGAATAACTCCCACTAGTGCCACATGCCTAGATAACATTTATACAGATGTTATACCAACTCACAAAGAAATTATTAATTTAATAGACTCAGATCATTGCGGACAATTAATAACTATTACAAATATAAACAAAAAAGTTACTAAAAAAGATATCACTCTTAACCCGAAAACGACATATCGCTTGGATACATTTAAATCTAAACTTTTAAGTAAATTACCATTTTTGGTGACTAATGATGACCCTAATCAACATTATAATGATTTTTTTAATATGTATTGCACACTATTCAATACCACGTTCATTCCAAAGACGTTCTCGGTTAATAGTAACGCTTCCTTTAGTGACTGGGCCACCATTGGTATACATACAAGTAGAAAACGACTTTGATGAATTGTATGATGAACGAACTTGTAAAAACACTGCTGAATTTAATTTATATGTTAAGAATTATTCAAAATTATTGAAAAAAGTTTGTAGTATGGCCAAATCACGTTATTTGAGTTCAAAAATTAAAAATAGTAGTAATGTAATAAAAATGACATGTAGTATCATTAATAGCGAAACGGGAAGGTCATGCAACCGATGTAGTGACTACAGCCTTGCTATTGATTTCAATATAATTAAATCTGATTCTCAAGTCGCCGCGGCCTTTGAAAATTTCTTTGTAGAGATTCCCGTATCGACTACTAAATCTCTAAACTCTTCACCCACTGCTGCAGAGTCTTTACTTAAAGAAAACATTCCAGTTTGTGATTCTGAATTTCATTTCGAATATGTCACTTTTAAAGATATAATTAAAACCTTTCACACGTTAAATGTCAAAAAGACTGCAGATTTATGGGGTAATTCTGTAGACGTTGCTAAGTCAATTATAAATATTGTAGCACCTACTTTAGCTGTTATTTTTAATAATTGTATTGACCGTGGTGAGTTTCCTGATCTTATGAAAAACAGTAAAATAATACCGTTGTTTAAATCGGGTAGTACATCAGACCCAACTAATTATAGACCTATTTCAGTGCTACCTACATTTAGTAAAATTTTTGAAAAACTTATTTTAAATCAAATGCAAAGATTTTTTAATGTACATAAATTACTGCATAACAAACAGTTCGGTTTTACAAGGGGTCGTTCAACTACTGATGCCGGAGTTGAACTTCTAGGGCATGTATATAATGCATGGGAGGACAAATGCGATGCGTTGGGCATCTTTTGCGATTTGTCCAAGGCATTCGATTGTGTTCTTCATGAAACATTAATCAGGAAACTGCACGACTACGGAATCCGGAACGCCTCTCTGGATCTTCTTACTTCTTATCTAAGTGATAGGATTCAGAGAGTTGATGTTAACGGGAAAAGATATCCCGGATCGGTAGTAAGAATGGGGGTCCCTCAAGGCTCAATTCTAGGTCCATTTTTATTTCTTATTTATATAAATGACTTGCCTTACCTCATAAAGGATGAACATGATATAGTGCTGTTTGCAGACGACACTTCACTTTTATTTAAACTCAGAAACGTCAGAAGCTGGTTACTGACAATGTAAATAGTGCCCTCGCAAAAGTAGTTAACTGGTTTAATGTTAATAACCTTCTTCTTAACGAGAAAAAAACGAAATGTATTAAGTTTACGATACCTCATGTTAGACAAGTAGAAACAAGTATTCTCATAAAGGGTGAAGAGTTGAAACCCGAAAATACCACAGTATTCTTAGGCATAACTTTGGATGCCAAGCTTCAATGGGGCCCCCATATAGATAAATTGTCAAAGAAGCTTAGCTCTGCAGCATACGCCGTTAGGAAAATTCGTGGTTTAACTGATTTGGAGACAGCCCGTTTAGTATACTTTAGTTATTTTCATAGTGTAATGTCGTACGGTATTCTGTTGTGGGGAAATGCCGCCGATATTCAGACGATTTTTGTTTTACAAAAAAGGGCAATTCGTTCAATTTATAAATTAAGTCCCAGACACTCCCTCAGAGACAAATTTAAAGGGATTAATATAATGACTGTGCCTTCTCATTATATTTATGAAAATCTTTTGTATGCACATAAAAATATTAATCTGGTTAAAAAGTACAGTGATATCCATAATTTAAATACTAGAAACAAGCACAAATTTGTTGTTCCTACTACCAGGCTCAAGAAAATAGGTGGCTCGTTTAGATGCCAATGTATACGTTTTTATAATAAACTTCCTAGCCACATTCAAGCACTAAGCCTTAATAAATTCAAATCTTTTCAAAATTCAAAAGGAAACTATGCCAGAATGCCTATTATACTGTCAAAGACTATATTGAGGACAAAAAGGCTTGGGATTGAGTTGCTCCAATAAAGCACAGGCAATGTTAATTTATTTTATTTCGCTAACTGTTTTACTTTTAATCTTTGCTATAAGTATCTATACTTATTTACATATACAATGACACTAATATTTACTGTATAAAGTATTATATTATTTTAAATTATTGTGAATGTGAGGACTATGTGTGTTTTTGTTGCAGTTTTAATCATGTTCTGGCAGTTTGAGTAGCTGATGCGGCCTACCCAAATGTCCTTTCTTTGGTATTGTTCGTCGAATCGTTGAGCTCCTTAAGTTCTGAGTTGAGCTACACGGGTACTGACAAATGCGTGCACTGACTGGACAGGTCCACTCAATCTGTGTGGTTCTTTCCTCAAAAGACCATTTCAGACACAAATCTACATGGTCCTCAAAGATTATTATAATAGTATTCTAATTATTGTGAATGTGAGAACTATGTCGGTCATTGATTTATTTATATTTATTTTTGTATTTTTCTCAACGTAATCATGATCTGGCAGTTTGAGTAATTTATGCGGCCTACTCAAATGTCCTTTCTTTGGTATTGTTCGTCGAATCGTTGAGCTCCTTGAGTCTAAGTTGAGCTGCACGATTACTGACAATTGCGTGCACTGACTGGACAGGTCCACTCAATCTGTGTGGTTCTTTCCTCAAAAGACCATTGCAGACACCGATCTACATAGCTTTCACATGACCTGGCCAAGATTTTGTTTGACTTTAAAAGAGACTGTGACCTCTGAGTTTGTTTCGGCCTTTCTTCTCAGAGTAGTCAGATAGGAAACGCCGACCCCATCTAGTTTTAAAAAAAATATGATTGACGTGTAAAAGTGTTTGTTCAAACCTACTTACAGAAATAAAATCATTTATCATTTATTGATGCTAAGAACCAAGCAAAAATGGTTGTCCGGAAATGCGTTTCTTGTTTACGTCATGCTGCACAGACTAGAGTTCAACTGATGGGACAATTACCTTCAGCTCGAGTTACACCAATTCGAGCGTTTTATCGAAGTGGTGTGGACTACGCAGGTCCCATACAGATTCGAACTTCTAAGGGTAAAGGCCACCGGGCCTATAAAGGTTACATATGCCTTTTTGTATGTATGGATACAAGAGCCGTACATTTGGGAGCGGTGAGTGATCTCACATCACAAGGGTTTATTGCTGCTTTTAAACGATTTGTTGCCAGACGTGGTCATTGCGCTGACTTATTCAGCGATAACGGAACGAATTTTGTTGGTGCCGATCGCGAACTCCGAAGCTTGTTCGCCAAAGAAACGTCAACCTTGACGAAGGAAATCGCCGAGTGTTTGGCAAATAACGGCACTACATGGCACTTTATTCCACCCCATGCCCCGCATTTCGGCGGGCTATGAGAAGCTGGAATAAAATCCACCAAACATCATCTGCGACGCGTAATAGGTACTGCGACTCTTACTTTTGAAGAGATTTCAACGCTATTATACCAAATAGAGGCTTGCCTTAACTCTCGACCACTATCACAAATTAGCACAAATTCGCAAGACCCAACGCCCCTCACTCCAGGGCATTTTTTAATAGGTGAATAATTAATTCTAGTACCTGATGAAAATTACGAAACATCGTCTATTTCGTCATTAAAACGTTGGCAATTAACACAAAAAAATGCTGCAACATTTTTGGCGTAGGTGGTCAAGTGAGTATTTGAGTCAATTTTTACATCGTTATAAGTGGGCAAATAAAATTCCTGAACCCGAGATCGGAGATTTAGTTTTGGTAAAGGAGGCTGGTCTCCCTCCAGCCAAATGGCTTTTAGGTAAAATCACTTCAAAACACCCTGGTTTGGACAATATTACGAGGGTAGTCACTCTAAAATGTAAAGGTATCACATTTAAACGACCAGTAACTAAACTATGTGTGTTACCTGTCACTCAGTGAAAAAATATGTGTATGTTACCATTGCTAAGGATTTTGTTAATAATTGTTTAAACTGTTGCAAATTGTTTATTTTTTAGTTTAAGTGTATTCTGTTCTTAGCCACCATGTCTTACTGACTGAAAACCTTGTTTTTTTTTATTTTTAACTATATAATACAGTCAATTTTTTTCGAATGTGGTTGGTTCATGGTGGGCGGGAACAATGGACATTCTGTCCATAGTGGGCGGAATGTACAATCGTACGTTTAGGTTACTTTAACCGATTGGTTTTCCTAACATCTCGATAGATGGCGTTGTTCATTTTGCACTCTCCGCTGAATCGCGGTGTCAAGATTCTCCGGAATAACATGACCTCTTCGTGAACATTCAAATAAATTGTCTTCGTATAAGTAAACATTGGCTTTTTATTCAACCCCTCAGTTCTATGCACTTTTCTCGGGATATTTCAAACATATTAAAAAGAAAAACAGTTTTAGCACAATATTAAGACACTCCTTGAAACTCGTTCCATTATTTATTAAACAAATTAACACGATATGACACAAAATAAAGCGTATTACATAACATACACACTAATCTGTGAATTACACAACCTGGTAAAAACGAACCCATTAGCTTTTAAAACTGACCTGAAACATGTCACTGTGGTCAGCCTTGAAGCTCGACCCAAATATGCAAAACACATAAGCAACACATTATCGTACTAATTACACGAAAACCTAAGCTGTGGACTCCGGACAAATTTTGACAACTTCACCTGACTATACTGCTTACTGTACGTGCTGCTGAAGGTTCAGATACCTTAAAATGAGAAATGATCAAATCTGGTAAACTAATAGGCTACAAAATTAAAAGCAATGGGTGTTTGCATTTAACTTAAAAACAAATTCAAATGCCTGTAATTTCTCCGGTATCTGAAATATTTAACGTTTTAAAGCGGAACTCAGCAACAGCAACGGTGCTTGTAGTAGTGAGTATGGTGATAGTACTGCTTCGTGCCTATTCATATTGAGCTGTACTACAACTACAACAAAAGTACCTACAAATACACCATAAATACGTTGAAATTCAGCTGAAACCGACACCCGACGTTCAAAGTTTAAGGTGTCGTCAGTTTTGTGAAGTATAATGAGTAAGAGGAAAGTAGTGGTTGCGTTAGTCAGGTCTGGCCTTTATGTCAGTCACTTGTCTAGTTTGGACCCGTCCCTTAGTGCTAACGTGTGTGAAAACTTTTATTTGCAATGTGATAATTGGCTGGTTTTATTAATTAGTTCAAAGGAATTGATGTTCCCTTGTGCCAGCCCTTTTCGTGCGCGTGTTTTTTTTTAGTTTAAATGTGTTGGTAGTGACCGTCTAAAACTCTAAACTTATTCTAAAATTAAGGAAACTTTCATTTAAACTGCGGTGCGATGTAAAATATATTATGAACGGTGGCGATAACTCCTTAGGGATGATAAACTGATAAGAAAGATATTCGTGAAAATCTAGCTTTTAGAAAAGGTACGTTCAAAATTCTAAGAAAGGTTCGAAACTTAAAATTATTACAAACTAATACTTAATAGACATACCTAATGTGCCCAGGTACGATTTATCCTGTAAAGTACAGTGTATTTTTCCTTATATGTCTTTATTGGTAAACAAACACGTTTCGAGAATCTTAGGATTTTGACAATCTTCGTTGCTAATGAACTCTTATAATTTTCCAGCCGCGGTGTACATAGCGGGCGTGGTCGCGTCCGTCGGCGTTTCCGTTCTCGGCGTGTTCTGTGTGCTGTCAGTGCTGCAGCTGGCCATGATATCGTCCAAGGAGCGCGTCGCCTTCAAGTACACACACCTCGTCATGATAAAGTTGGCGCTGGCGCTTCTAGCCAGTAAGTACCAGTTAGCGTATTTTTTTATGTTACTTGGATGTCTAACAAGCCCATCTAGAAGGTTATTATACCGTGTACTCTCGGTGCTGAGTTTGAGTTTCATTTGTCAAAAAGTCGGGCCCTGGTGCCAAATATGTGGTCTAAATCCAAATCCATGAAAATGAAAACTGCTACTATGAAAATTAACTAATTTATCCGCCACCAGGGCATCTCAAAACATGAAATGATACGATTATACACACTTCAAAACTGTCTCGGGACCAAGGTATTAAAAAAAAAATATCCCTATTGAAATAAAATAAAAATGTCTACTCTTTTTTTATTATGTTTGTACATTAATCTGGCGATTGAGCAGGCCATCGTAGGACGTTGATATCAGCTGCGTCAAGTGTGTTTGCAACGAGTGTGGCAGTGTGTGGACGTGCATTATCATGCTTAAGCACAAATGAAGCACCAAATTGGATCCGCAAAAGAATGACAACATCTGATGCAATCGTTTCAGCGTAAATCTGTGCATTGTGATAGCCTCTGATCCAAATCAGTTCGGTTCTTCCGCCGATCCAACTACTCGCCCATATCATGATTGTTCCACCACTATATGCATGGTCTTCCTGGCACGATTTTAAACGTTTTTGGCGTCCAGGGGTCCTCCATTACCGTATACGTCTAGTGTCTGGCTGCATACCAAAGCGAGATTTGTCAGAAAACACACAAAACGACACTCTACTTCTGCCCAATTTCTGTGTTCACGAGCCCATTGTAAACGGGCTGGCTCAATAGGTTACACACGTACCGGCTTTCGGGAACGGATGCAAGCGGATTTCATGCAAGCGATTTGTTAAGGTTTAACACCCCTGAAGAGAAAAAAATAATGAGATCGCTTTTAGTGATAAGACTGCCCATTATGTCACCCTTTGTAAAATTTCTACATTTATATCTGTAATTTTTTATATACATAATAAAGAGTATTATATTCTATTCTATGAAGCCTCGTAACCAACATCATCGCGGGCATTGCACGATTTCGTCGAACAGTAATTTGTATGTAACGATCTTGTCTGCGTGTGGTGATGCGAGCTTGTCCTCGATGTCGCTCTGCCACGCTGCCAGTGATGCGGTAACGTGTACAAAGTCGATTTATAACATTATGCGTAGTGCCCAGAGCGATTGCCACAGCACATTGCCGAGAACCAGCTTCCAACATTCCCACGGCTCTGATCATTTCTTCTCGGTTCAAATGACGTCTTCTCTCCATAATAACGTTCTTTTGCATTAATTCCATTCAAAAGTATGGCAGCAATTCTACTGATTTGGCTTCAACCCGTTGCAGGATTATAAATGAATAAATACGACTTGACAGAAGATGTTCATCTTTTGACCGAAATTCAAAAACCTTTTCAATTGACAAAATTTACTGAAAAAGTATCCATAGGAGTTACAAAAAATATAATTAAAAACCTGATTTTTTGTAACTACCAAAAACGTGCTTGATCCCTAGACACTTGATGTGTGTATTTCAACTACATCAAACGCGATAACCGAAGGTATGGTTCTCCTCTGGCGGGGCCTGAGGCATGCGTGGCAAATCATGCGCGCATGCTTCATAATGCCTGTCTCACATCTTGTCCTACATGCCCTAAAACCTGCACCAAGGAGGAATTGATGAATGTATTAAATGATTGTTTCCAGCATTGCTGTCCATAGTCGCAGCAAGTTTGTTCGCCGTACAAGGCGATGACAGGGGTTTCTTCGTGTCGAGGGGAGAAGCATTCTATGTTCAGGTATAATACCACTTACTATGTAACGTATTAATGATAGGTTATTGAGAAATAATACTGTCCTTTATTTTGCCTCACAACATTTCTGTGCAGTATTAATTCCTTATCACAGCAACAGTGCTGTTCTTGTTTCTGATTTCTTATTTTGATGTGATGTGATTGATCCCTGGCACATGAAACTGAAAAGATGGTTTTAGTTTTCATAACAATTTTACATTTTAGTTTTTTAATCCATGCATAACTAGCTGACCCGAAAGACGTTGTCATGTCCAAATTTCAATCATCCATACAAAACTCCCATAGATAAAGGACGTTCAGTTTTCCCCGAATTTGATAATTTTCCGGGAAACTTTTCCAATTTTTCTTTCCATAAAAACCTAATTTAGACTATTACAAACATTTTCAAACAGCCGTAATGGAGTTATGGCCAACGAACAGTATTTCATGTTTTCTTTATATAGATAGAAGATAGATAAAATAAGACATATAACTTTTTGTTTACAGATAGTGAGTATAGTAATAAACTCGATCCTGTTTATAATGTCACTGTACGACGCGCTCTTCGCGCGACGAGAGGGCGGCGACCCAACCAATCCGCTGGGGGAACCTGAAGGTACCACCATCAACAACCCTGGCTTCAAAGACGGAAGAGGTAAATAAGAATTTATTTATTTCAAAATTTGTACATTACTGCCGCGGCATGCAAAAGAGGCCTCCATCAATGTCTGGTTGCGGCCAAGGCTTGTATAGTACTTTTACTTACCCAAACATGCTTGGAAATTTGAGCATTATTTTGACAATCTTCTTCGATAAGTCGAAATTGCCGTACTGGCCAAATACATGCGAGCAGGGGCCGGCAAAAGTTGTATGAAAATCCATATCTGTCGAGGTTTAGCGGCCAAATAAATAACATAGTAAACTCATATCTATCGTTTAATTTAAAAATAGAACGATCTCTTACTCCGAAACATGGCAACCAAGGAGGTAACTTAGCATAGGTATTACTTAGGAATTAAGCGTAGAAGTTAAGTTTTGCATGTAACAAAGGTTTCCTATGAGGGTGACATGTTCACTATGTGATCAAACCCTCGTTAGTAAATAAAGAAAAAAAAAAAACTGGCTTGCAAGTAGAAAGCTGTTTATTGAAAAAAACCAAATGAACACTTTATCGCGGGACAAATTATTGTTGTTCGTTGTTTGTCATTGATTTTGAAAAGTAAGTAGGTAATTGTATTTTAATTTTTGCGCATTTTTTGAGAAAAGTTCTATAAAAGCCTTGGCCACAACTAGGCATTAATGGACGTACGTATGTGTGCCTCGGCTTCCCCTCGGCCCACATTCACACGTTCGTCCATCAAAGCCTCTTTTGCTGGCCGCTGCAGTAATGTACTAATAAATTCCAGAATCAACGAACAACAAACAATTCAAGCGCCAATATGTTCATTTGTTTCTTCCGAAATTCAAATAAAATCTTTGTTAAATGACCTCCTTGGTGGCCATGTTTAGAAGTAAAAAGTTCGTTCCATTTATAAATAACACGATAGATGTAAGTTTTCGTATTAATTTATTTGGCGGCTAAACATGACTGTTATGCATTTTCATAGGTCATTGCCGGCCGCTGCTCGCAAATATTTGACCATTACAGTAACATATTTATCTCGAAGAAGGTGGTCGAAATAATGCTCGAATTTCCAAGCATGTTGGAGAAATAGTACATACATTATGAGTGGAACTGCACTAGGCAGACTTGTAAAGCAGAAACCAATGATTATTAAAACTAGCTGTTTCTTTAGTCAAGTCTCGCTAGTACAAGTCTCACTAGTAGTTTAATATAAATTTGTTCAGCCATTTAACCTTTTAAGTAGGTACCTAATCAATATCTTCATAAACTTTCACATTTGAGTCAAGCTGTAATTAAACCAGTGCATTTGCTCTTTGCTTTTGATGAATGACACGAACTAAGTAGTCTAAAAAAGTTGAGGTGATTTGCTTAAGTTACGAATAAGCACTATGTTTACGCAATGATATTCCTTATTTCGATAGCATTAAGTCCGCTTTTTTGACTGTTGAGTCCCGACCCGACCGACTCGTACGTGCCCGAAGTACCTACACAGATTTCGGTTCGTGTACTGCCGCACTCCGGCAGCTTCGGAATACTTCGGGAACGGCCACAGAGCCCCTGACTTGCAACCAGCGTGCAGCGGCTATCCGCGCCGCCGAACACCACGAGGCCCGCGCCTTCGGCTTCCAGAGTTGAAAATACTTACATAGTAGGAAATCGATCCGTGTCACGATATAAATAAGGAACAATCGTTTTTGCGAAAAAGTACTTGGAAGTTCAAAGTATGTTTTTTACAAATAAGATTGTGCTCCTTATGTATATGACGACAAGGATCGATTTCCTATGCAAGTATTTTGAATTCTCGAGTTTCAGCTCTGCCCGCGCCGGCCGCGGCCTAGCAAATACTTTCATACTTGCAAGTATTTCCCGCCCGCACCAGGGCGCCCTACTTCGAAGCTAAGCTCTGGTTCCTGGTAGCGTAAATACATCTCATCCCTACTAGTGATGAAATAACTTTCTAATCATCCGTAAATAATTAAGATATAGAGAGATTGTTCTATTAGGTTTCTCTAAGTTTTATTTTGTGTACATAATTAGTAAAATAATTAAATAATCGTTAGCAATTAGTTTATGTTTATTATTAGGTATTATAATTATACTGATAATGTGACGTGAGCGAGCAAGTGCGCTAGCCGACGCGGTGACAAACGGCACAGGTTTCACCCTCGAGACGTATACTACATGGTATACTACTTAGACGATATACATGGTTTGTTATTTTTATGACATTGATTTACATTCTGTGACTACTTTAACTCACACACTGACATATTAATTGGTTACATAATTTGGGAAATCGTATACTTTTACAATGTTTGTAAATATGTGAACACCATGTATCTATCACTTAATTAACTTATTTATCATTGCTACGTTTATTAAATTCTTTTTACCTATTTTGGTAGGGTAATTTTTATTATAGGTGCATCGTCATCACATATAATTATATAATTAATGTATATGTCGTAGGATAATTTGATACTTCGAATCTTCGCGAAAAT
Source organism: Brachylomia viminalis (assembly GCA_937001585.2). NCBI lineage: Eukaryota > Metazoa > Arthropoda > Insecta > Lepidoptera > Noctuidae > Brachylomia > Brachylomia viminalis. The sequence goes on along the minus strand of OW443294.2, from coordinate 22,737,805 downwards.
CCTAGGGGTTTTGCGAAAACGCGGATAATTAGAATTTAGGTTAGGTTATGTTAGAACAGTGACCATTAGCGCGCGAAGGCGAGCGAGCGAAGCGAGCGTGCCGCGGCAGCGGCCGCCAAGCGCCAGATACCCTTCTATTGTTGTTGTATCATTTAGGTTAGGTTATGTTAGATCCTGACTTTGTCCAGTAAGATTTGATAATTTTTCGCCTATGTCTAATTATCCGCGTTTTCGCAAAACCCCTAGGATTTTCGCGAAGATTCGAAGTATCAAATTATCCTACGACATATACAAAATATTGTAACACATTTTAAAAGAGTAACGATGGAGTTTCTTGCCCATTCTTCTCCATACGAAACTACCTTTTGGAAGGGGCGACTAGAATCAATTCTATTTAAATGTAAATGTTGACGTTCAAAAGTGCCTTTTGTGTGCCCATTTGAAACAATTGCCTATTTGTTTTGTTTGCTTTGACTTTGACTTTACAAAATTTTAATGAAATCCATTCAAAAAAATATATATCTGCTGTTCCATAAATTTTGTCGAGCTACGTGTAACAAAATGTATGGAACAGCACATTTTTTTAGTGAATAGATATCATTCAAATTTTGTATATCGTCTAAGTATACCATGTAGTATACGTGGTATAATTTAATGTGATAAGGTACGCGCCACTTTGTATATTATGTAAATGGTTATACATATAGTAAAGAGTGTAATATGTTTTCAGGGATCTCAATGACGGACGCGTCAGGCAAGCCGTATAGCACAAACGGTCACGGAAGCGTGGCTTCAATGAACACTACGGCAACCACGCTCACTGGCTTGTCGGATGCCAGTACCATCACCCGATCACCCCTGAGGTCTTCGCTCAAGAAGCCACGGCCCAGGGAAGGGGAGCCCGGCGGCTTAGGCATACAGAACCCAGGCTATTCCGGCCATTCACCCCCACTAAACAGGAATGGAAGCCAGAAGAAAGTGCGCATCCAAACACACAGTACTGAGGTGTGAATGTGTTCTTATGATAGTTAAACCGTAGTTATGCTGAAATGCATCTTCATACGATTTTTGAGCCATTTTTGGTAAGCACGTAAGATGCAAGATGCACAGACAAAGGCAAAAATATGTATGCACTTTGCAAAATGCAAAAGTTTCCAGATGAGCACAATTCACAAAAAAAAATGTGCGAAGATGACATACACACCTCATAATATCAATCAGTACTTGAGAAGCAAATCGTTTTTCACTCAGTGTGTACATATTTTAGCCATCTGCTGAACATTATTGAAGGATTATCTTGCATGCAAGTTGCTACCACATAAATCACGGCCTGTTCGCAGGTTGTTGTCGTATCTACTTGCATATCAGAATGATTTGTAAAAACTTGCTCTTTCTGTCAAAATTGTAATAATTTAGCAACATTTTATGCATTCGAATAAAAATTTACTAACGTCATGTAATAATATGTTAAAAACATGTTTTGTATAGAACTTCAAGATTAAGGTGATAATAACGATAGCAAAAAGTTTTATTTAAAAAGTAGACTGATTGATAAGACAAAAGTGAACTTACCACCTAAATACAACAGCTGCTTATTATAAGCTACAGTCCGGCCCTCGAGATAATGCGTTCCTGACACCTGCCAGTGCGACAATTCTAGTAACTAATAAAGATCAAATTCGCATAACACGTACCTATTCGTTTGTATGAAACTGACGAGAGGCAGGAACGCATTCTCTCAGCGTCCGAACTATAATAACACATTTTTAAACATGGGAAGAAATGAATTTAAGGTCCAAAGAAGAAAGGGCTGCAGTACAGTCAACCGCACATCAATACTAACAGTTTGACATTGACAACGCCTTTTTTTTTTCTTAAAAAGTAAGTGCGATTTTCGCAATTCAAACATTCGGATGACTGTACCAACAATTTTGACCGAAGGTGCAAGTGGTTTATTTATTAGTAGATGGGTGTAGTTGTAAATTGAGTTTTTAATAGTAACAAGACACTGATGGATTTTAACACTATAGGTAGTGTTAACTTAAGCAGGACTTTTATATTTAATATATGTATGTACCTATGTCAAATCAAAAATTTGGTACCTTTTTACTGTTTTATACCATATAAATTTATTTTCTACAAAGTGTGCATACAAAAATAGTTTACTAAGTTAAACTTCATTTCAGAATCTCAGATAATTATCAAGCTTTGGAACAGCAAACCAACCAAAATTGATATAGAATTATATTACAAATGGTCAGTCAAATATCTATATACATTAATTATATTGCGATAAAGTTGATATTTGAGTAAATGGCAATTGTTGTAAATTATCTAAGATTCTAGAATAGAAGCCGATGCACTGTCGCAAATTGAATACACATATCACAAGCTGATATACCTACGTATTTTGTTTTACATTATAAGTATATTTTTATTATTTACAATTAAGAAGACATTGCAATCATCTGTATATTTCGTTTGAACAAAGTTCTTAATTGAATATTTTATTGTGTATAAAGTGCATAAGTGTACATAAATCAGCACAAAGTGTTGTAAATTAAGAAACTTTTGAAATTGTTATACTATACAGCTTTGTTGTATATTGACATGCAATTTTAATATGTTAACATTTATATTTTAGAATTAAATTCCGATTTATTTATAAGATTTAAGTTATATGTAGGTAAGTGTAAATATACATACAAACCCACCAGCCTTTATGCGAATCATAACATCTTAGCAACCTATTGATTTGTCTTTTTTAAACTGCTTTTATAAAAATCGATTGTGAGAATCGTGCCTTACCTTTCGAATCCAAATATGTGCCTTATGTCCTAAAAGCCATTACTGATTAAGGCACATTACCTATTGAAAATGATGTATTACGTATGATCCTAAATGTCAAAACTAATTTAAATTTTGGATGTTTCGTTGTTTTGACAACTTATTTATATTTTGTGCATACAGTTGAAAATTTGTCTGGAATTTTCATCTGTATTGATTTCAGTTAGGTAATCTCTTAGTTAAATAAAAATATTAACATAGAGTAATAATTTTTGCTCTGTCCGTCCAAATTCTGGTCTTAACTTTAGTTTCGACGTAACTACTTAAAAATGTATAACTTTCAAGTAGATGCAAAGAGGATTAAATCAACTTTATTATTGTTACTTTTGTATAGTTGAAGTACCTAAAATAATATTTTATCTGTATTCTGCACGCGTTAGGGACAGTCGTTAAACTTCTGTATAGATAATTAAATTACTGTCATTTTCCTAAATTAATATTAGCACTTCAAAACTAAAATAAATATATTTATATTTTTCTTTTTACATGGTACAGATTTTTGCTTTACTTTTACTTTTAATTATACGGTATTACTTATACAATTCCGTCCAAAATATCCCATTATGTTAATGATCTGATATTTAGTTATTATTCTCTAGTACTATTTTGCTGAATAAAAAAAGCAATTGTTTTACAACCAGATTTTTGATTGTTTTGTTATTTAAACTGACCTATTGAAAGCAGAAAAGTGGAAGTTTTAAAATGGAGAGGCTACTCAAACCCTTATTTAAAAAACATGGCAAAACTGATATTAATAACTACAGACCCATTAAAAATGATAAATTATTTTATTTCCTCACTGTTCAAACAGTGAGGAAAAACCAACTTTCCTCACTGTTTTCGTAGAGGAAAGACACTTATTTCGTGCGGGAGTGGTGAAAACTCTTTTACACGTCAATCGTATTTTAAAAACTAGATGAGGTTGGCATTGCCCTAATAGGTACAGTAAAGTCAAAAATATTTGAGAAGGCTATTTTATCACAGTATGTATTCCTTATTCACGAAACAGAACATCTTGGTTTACCAAGATGTTGTTGCGTGGAACAAGAGTTTTAGGAAAAAGCAAATCCATAAAAAATATGGCTATCTGTGATTTTCTTAATATTATAATGACAGATAATAATGAAATAATTCCTATCGCTATAAACATAGCGCAAATAGGAATTATGGAATTGGACATGACGAAAGCATTCGATATAGTAAACCGTATACATGCCCTTCTTTTTGAAAAATAATGCGTCAACCACACACATGAACTCGTATTCCATAGTAGCCCACACTTGCTCTACACAAAATATTAATACCTGCAACTGCACCGACCGCATCCAGAAAACAGACAGTGCAAAGTACCTAGGGGTAATAATAGACAGTACCCTAAGCTTCAAAAAGCATATCAATACTCTTAGCAGTAGGCTACGTAAACTTATATTCGTTTTTATGACCCTACGACACGTGGCGGACGAGAAGCTAAGGAAATCGGTGTACTTGGCTCTCTGCCAGTCCCTACTAACATACTGCATAACGTCCTGGGACCACCCCAGTCCAAAAAATACTATGTTAGAGCTTGAACGAGCGCAGAGAGCCATCCTGAAAGTATCTTTATTCAGACCTTTCCTATACCCAACGATTACGCTATATATGGAAGCAAAGGTGCTGACTGTTCGTCAGCTATTCATTTTGCAAACGGTTATAAAACAGCATGGCCTCACCACCTTCAACCGAGTGGTTGAAGGTGGTGAGGCCATGCTGTTTTATAACAAGAGAGAGTGAGTGAGTGAGTGAGTGGGGAGAGTGAGTACTCTCCCACACATACACCTTACTCATTAAACAAACACACAATCATACAAATACTAATAAACATACTAACACCAAGCACCAATGATGATTGCAACTAATTTCCTTTCTTTATTTTTGTATTTAATTTTTGTTAATTCTTGCCGCACTGATTAGTACCTACACTAACATTAAAATGTAAGCACTGCCCAAGGGTTGGAGACCTGGTGACCTGAAATACAGACCGGGTCGTTTAGACACCAGTCTCCCACAGTATAATTACCTACTGCTGTTACGTATTTTGTATCGATACCTCTGTAATGTTATTTGTCTGCAATAAATGTTTATTGTGGTGAGAAATAAATCATTATTATTATTATAGTTGATCATAATAGACTACTACGTCTACTACAGAAACTTCATGCAGGAATAAGGGGCAATGCACTTTCTCATAGATAGTACAGTTAGCATAAAAAAATACAAGTCAGTTTTTTTTTTTCAAATTATAAATAATAAAAACAAGACCGGGTCGTATCGAAAACGTAAAATTGCAAAAAGGAGATTCAGCATTATAAGTACCTAAAAAAGTTGCATATAGCTTCATACAAACATACCTTCTTTTTTATCTTTACTATTGTGCTAATGGATGATAACGCTCCAGATTTTTTTCTTCTTCAAAATATTTGATGACATTATACACAATTTGGCGTGTATCACTATGTATAATGTTTCCTCGCTTTCGAGGAGACATGATTACTGTCTCCGCACAGTCCACACGTCCAAACAACGAAACTTAACAATATAACAAAACTCAACAACAGTAACACACAGGTAACAACGGAAAAAGAACAGAAAACTATAACAAGGAATTATTCGTAATAAGGATCACCGAGCGCGTCCAGACAGCGCGGTACATAGCGTGGAAGCAAATCAAGATGAATATTTTTTCTGCTTACGGTACGCGCGAGAGTGAGTATAGACGGCACTAGTGTGCGAGCGAGAGAACATGATAAGCGCCGCCATTTTAGATTCCTTTCTTTTAATGAACCGGGTTATACTATATTGTAGTCTGTGATTCTTATCTATACAATAGAACGCAGTTTACAGCTTGGCAAAAAAGTCTAGAAACGGAACAAATTTTTTTGGCTGTTGGCAACATTCTCTTCAAATAAACAAAGTTCATGTCTTTGGCGGGAAAAAAAGCGCGGGAAACTCTAAACTTGGCGGACGCGTCCTTTTTGAAATAAAATTTAAAATTTTAAAATCCTGTAATATAAGATCAGTAGTATAGTTTTTAGTGTTCTATTTTATTTTATATGTAATTTTAGTTTAGTTTTGTATATTTTCTTCGGTAGAGGTAAGTCTCATTAATTAATTAGTGCGAAAAATGAACGACCCGCCTGACCCGGGGGACTTCGTTCCCCCGGCAGGCAATTTTGTAACAGTTTCCAACGAATCCGGCATGGATACTGATGGGTCGTCTTCGGCTCGTCAACTAAAAAGAAGCCGTATGCATGTTTGCAAGCACTGCAATAAGCGTCGCCGTACGCGCAAAAACAATGGTTCCGTGTCTTCGGGTTGTGACTGCACGGACTCAACAGCTACATTAGTAAATAATACACCAGTGCCTAACTGCTCCGAAATTATCGTTTCTAACGAAATTACAAATAAAATTTCTGCTCCATCCGTTGTTCCCATTCCGATAGGTCGAAAAACATACGACAAAACAGACAACGCACCGTATGTCATTCATGTACAAAAAAAAATGATTTCACCAGATGATGGTACGACATTGCACCCAATTACTTTTGGAAAGTTTTTAAAACATAACGCCTTCCAAAATATTATCAACGGTAGCGTCAAAAAAATCGGGCGCAATAAAATATCTTTATCTTTTTCCAAGTTCCTGGACGCAAATTCCTTTATTACGCATAATAGTCTAGAGACATACAATTACAAAGCTTTTATACCTACTTTTAATGTTACCAGAATGGGTTTAGTGCGTGGTGTTCCTGCGGAATGGTCTCCGGAGGAAGTTATTGATAATATAACTGTACCAATTGGTTGTGGGCAAATTTTAAAAGTCAGACGCCTCAATTTTAAAACCATTGTTGATGGTACATCCATTTGGAAACCATCCCAATCCATAGTTGTTACATTTGATGGGCAGATTCTACCGAAAAGAATTTTTATGTGCTATAATGCATTACCTGTAGATTTATATATTTTCCCTACCATACAGTGTTTTAATTGTTGTCGTTTTGGTCACACTAAAATTCAGTGCAGGTCCAAACCTCGTTGTTATAAATGTGGCCAAGGCCACACTGGGGACAATTGTGAAAGAGAACAAGAAAGTGCATCTTGTTGCCTTTGCTCTGGTTTTCATTATGCTACTAATAAGTCTTGCCCAGAATTGTCTAGGCAAAAATTAATTAAAACATACATGGCACAAAGTTCAGTATCTTATGCTGAAGCGTCAAAAGTATATCCCCCAGTAACTAAATCGTATGCAGATACACTTTTATCTTCTCCTTCCAAAAACTTTTCACATACTCCATCAATCTCTTCACCTAATAGAATGCCTGCTTCAAGTAGCTATAAAAAGACTGTCTTTCTCAAACCACGCTCCCATCCCAAATCTGTACAAGGATATAATAAAGAGGCTCACAATGCCATTATTAAAGATTTCGACATTCCCCAACCACCAAATGGTTGTGCTTTTTCTAATAATCCTAATTATGATAAAAATGACACTAATTTTTCCATAAACAATTTTCTTTCTGCATTACACAATCTTCTCTCTCAGTTCAACATTTCACCGTCCAACGCTGCCCCATCTTTCAATGTATCTCAATCCATTCATAATGGACCACACATCCAAAATAATCCAGTGGAACTGCCGCAGTCTAGTAAAGAAAAAGAGTGATGTTATTTATCTTTTAAACAAATATGAGCCATTTGCCTTTGCCTTAGCAGAGACTTGGCTCAAACCTAATAATATTTTTAAAATTAATGGTTATTTAACCATTAGAGGGGATAGATCTGATGGGTATGGTGGAGTAGCTATACTTATGAAGAATTCTATCCCTTTTTCTATCATTACATTACCTCCTCATAGTGAGGAAATTTCAATTGTAGCTATTAAAGTGCATCACACTTGTCTTGTTTCTATTTACATTCCTCACCCTTCCTCTTCTGTTCTTCAAGAGATGAACAATCTCTTTTCTTTTCTTCCAAAGCCATTCTTAATATTGGGGGACTTTAATTGCCATCACCAATCATGGGGTTGTTCAACTTCTAATTGTTATGGTGATGAATTACTAGATATAATAGACTCACATAACTTATGCATATTGAACTCAGGAGTTGCCACACGTCGTTCAAATCCCACCCAAAACCAAAGCGCAATCGACCTTTCCATCTGTTCCCCAAAATTAGCCTCTTCATTAACTTGGCATACTCTAACCTCTACTTATGGTAGTGACCATTTTCCAATAGTGATCTCTTATCCTCTTTCCAAACCAAATGCACCATTAAGGAGATCAAGCTTAAAACATAAACTACCAAATAGAAATAATAATGACTGGGACAAATTTAGAAACATTGTTGACAGTAAGCTTTGCTCCTTGCCTGTCATTTCTGATGGCAATGAAAATAGTTGTGCTGAAGCTTTAGCACTCATATTAATCGCAGCGGCAGATGAAGTTTTTCCTGTAAAAAATAACAATATTAGTAAAATTCCCTCGCCTCCATGGTGGGACTCTGAGTGCACAGAATTTATTAACAAACGTAAAGAGGCTGAATATAATTATAACCTTGATATGTCTGATGTTAATTTTGAAATCGTTACGAACTTGATTAATGATACTTGTAAACTTATTAAGAAGAAAAAATTTGAATCTTGGCGTAACTTTTGCTCATCAATTACACCGAATACTCACCCTACGATTGTCTGGCGCAATATTCGTAGATTTAGGTCCATTTATAACAACCCTTCTCCTATTCCTGATTCTTTAGCCAGTGAATTTTTAGATAAATTAGCTCCACCTTGGGTGCCCGAGGCTATTAACCTTAACCTGTCACTCGTATTCAATCAATAACCAAAACACTCATACGACGCTAGATCTTCCATTCACTCTCACTGAATTAAAGGGTGTAATTCATAATACTAAGGATTCTGCACCAGGCATTGATGGCATCCCGTATTCCTTTTTTGCTAATGTAAATGATGACGTCCTCGGTTACTATTTAGAGCTTATTAACTCTATCATGATTACAGGAAACATCCCGGTTCAATGGAAACGTCAAACGGTGTTGCCATTCCTTAAACCAAATAAAATCCCATCTGATGCTTCCTCATACCGTCCCATAGTTTTATCTTCAATTCTGATGAAATTAGCGGAACATTTAATTAAAAATCGCCTAGAATGGTATGTTGAAAGTAAAGGTTTTTTGGCAGAATCACAATATGGCTTTAGAAAAGGTAAAAGTACCACTGACTGTTTAAGTATTTTAACAGCCGATATTCGGTTGTCCTTCTCTAATAACCATTCCACCATTGCAGTTTTCCTTGATATTAATGCAGCTTATGATAACGTTGTATTATCAGTTTTACAAAATAAATTAAAAGCCTTACAGGTTCCATTGAATTTGTCGAATTTCATTATTAATATCCTGACTGAACGGTCTGTTAACATGGTAATAGGAGATCATGAGGTATCTCATCTTGTATGGAGAGGTCTCCCACAGGGTTCTGTCCTCAGTCCCCTTCTATACAATATTTACACTTTTGATTTAGACTCATCCTTAACTAACCATGTTAAGGTTCTTCGATATGCCGACGATTTATTATTATATTCTTCAAGCCAATCTGTTGAACAGGCTAGCTATGCTATCAATTCTGCTTTATCTACTTTGGAGTCATGGCTACATCTAAACGGCTTGGATTTATCCACGTCTAAAAGTGCGGTTGTTTTATTCACCCGGAAGAGAAATATTCCATTAATAAACGTCTCTTTTAAGGGAATACCTATTCCAGTTAAAGATAAATTCAAATATCTAGGTATAATACTTGACTGTAAATTAAGTAGTGTTCCTCATTGTGATTATATTGTTAACAAATGTGAAAATCACCTAAACATGCTTAGATGCCTCTCTGGTGTGTGGTGGGGTGCACATCCATTTTCATTGAAACTTATTTACAACGCAATCATCAGAAGCGTTCTGGATTATGGATTGTTCGTTCTAGAACCTGGTAGTGTTATGGCTTTTAAAAAATTGGATCGCATACAGTCTAAAGCATTACGAATTATTTCGGGTGCCATGAAGTCTAGTCCCATTAATGCACTCCAAGTTGAATGCGGGGAAGCTCCTTTATATCTTAGAAGACAATTCTTATCTGACAAATATTTGTTCCGGATTCTCCAGTTCTCAACTCATCCTCTCATTCCTAAACTGGACTCTTTTGTGTTGCAGATTGAATCTTCAGATTACTGGTCCCATAAACGTGCTCCTTGTTTAGTTGTACCTAAGCTATAAAAAATTTCTTTCACTCTCTTCTCCTAATCACCGTTCCAATAAACTTCCCCTATTTAACAGTAGTTATGAAAGTTTACAATTCAGCCCCATCATTAAATACTGTGCAAGTAAATGCGATCCCGATTGCCATTCAAGTTATAATCATTTTTTGGCTGAACATTTAGAATACCACCATATATTTACGGATGCCGCCAAGCGTTCTCCGACGGGTTGTGTTGGGATAGGTACTTACCATTCTCAATACAACATCGTACAAAAAATCAAACTGCCTCCGGAGACTTCAGTTTTTACGGGGGAATGTTTCGGCATATTAAAAGCAATAGAATATACTCGTGTTACAAAGCTCAAAAAATCCATAATTTTTACTGATTCTCAAAGTGCTCTTCTAGCCATCAATAAATCCCCTTTCGAACACAAATCGCAGTTACCTATCATTTATTTAATAAGAGAACTTGCGTCCAGAACCATCTCTGAGGGTAATACACTGCAATTTGCGTGGATTCCGGCCCACGCTGGAATCCATGGCAATGAAGTGGCTGATACACTTGCCGGTGATGCGGTGCAGTGTGGGGACTTAGTTCCTTATACGAACTTTAGTATTGACCTTATGACATTACCAAAGACTTTTCTTCGGGACACCTGGAAGGTAGCTTGGGATATCGGAAGTAAATTGAAGGGCCGTTACTTTTCAAGTATACAACCCGACGTTCCGGAAAAACCGTGGTTTGGCAGGGCAAAATTTGGCAAGATGGAGACCTCGGTTCTTATACGAATGAGACTGGGTCATGTTTGTTCTCCAGCCCATCTTGCCAAACTACATATCATTAACGACCCCATTTGCTCCTGTGGCACAGACGTAGGTGACATAAATCACATTATTTTGTCCTGTCCCATAAATGACCGTTCTTCTTTTCTTCGTACCCTCTTATCTCTCCGTATTCCTTTTCCTACCTCAATACTTTCTTTACTTTGTACAAATAGCTTCCCTGTCTATAAATGTATAGTCTCATTCATCACATTAAATAATATTAAGTTGTAAATTGTCGTCATTGTAATTTGCTCATTATTCACTATTAGTATTCACCTTTATAAAATACACTGATCCTATAAATCGTCCAATCGTAAATCCCGTTAATTGATCATAAATATCCTATACTTTTTTCTTTCGTTTCCCTACCTTTGTTCTCGTAAACGTGACATTGGCTAAATGCACAAACCGTGCGAAGCCAAAATTAAAAAAAAAAAAAATTAAAAAAAAAAAATGTCTTTGGCGGGAATTTGAACTGAAAAGTCGCAAATTTTTCAAAGTTTAAATATTTTATTTTAGATGTTCACAGTTTATCGTCTAATTCTATTTCAAAGTGTAAATATTGATTGTAAATAGTTGTAAAATGTTGGGAGAAGAGGCCGGGGGTGAAACTCCCCCGGCCACTAAAGGCCTGGGTACTTCGGGCAAACGGGCTAGGAAAATGGACCCTCAGGACCAAAATAATGACCAAGTGTTAGTCAGCGGCGGTGAGGTTAACTTTTTACCTTACTTTAAACCTAATTATAAAAGACTCTATCCAGAAAATTCAACCAACACGGACTATAAGGTATTTGTACAAAGTAACAATAATAGTGATCGTTTGGGCAACAAGAGCCCTATCTATTTAAACCACATTTTCACCACGGACGTCAAAGGTGTTGTCTCAATACAGCGAGTAAACGCTAATAAAATTGCAGTGATATTTAAGCAGTATAATAATGCGAATAACTTTTTGATGAACACTGCTTTTCTGGACAAATATAATATGAAGGCATTTATTCCGGCTGCCCAGATAGAGAAGACAGGCATAATTAGATTTGTTCCGGCGAATATTTCGAATAAAGAACTTTATTCCAAGCTTTCATCCATATTTGAAATTATAACTGTTCGTAGGTTCACAAAAAAAGTTGGTCAGGAGAGGGTGCCTCTCCAAACAGTCAGTATAACGTTTTTATCGAGCTCTCTCCCAGATAATGTACAATATGACCTTTTTTCATATAGAGTTTTCGAATATGTCCCACCTCTGCAACAGTGTTACAAATGTTTAACATTTAATCACTCAGCAAAAATATGCAATGGGAAACAGCGATGTAGTATTTGCTCTGGAGAACATTAATTCAAAGAATGTGACAAGCCCAATGAGCTGTGCTGCGTGAATTGCAGTGGACCTCATTTGGCAATTTCTAACGTATGTAGCAATTAAAATGAGGAAAATACAAGAAAAAAAAAGCAAAATAACCTATGCTGCTGTTGCCCTATCTAAGGAGAAAATTTACAACACAGAATTTCCTCCGCTAGTAGTTAATAAGCCTGTAAATAAAAATATAAATGTTAACCACAAATCTAATGTAAATGTTAATAATAAGACGAATGAACAAAAGCCGCTTTCCAGTGATGACTTAAAGACTCATTTATTAAATAATAGTGAGATTACAAATGCCATGGTATGCACATTAATTGCTATAGCAAATAAAGGGGATGACAGTCCAATTACAACAATGTTTATTAAAGAAATGTTACTTAAAAATCTAACTTAATTATGGATAGAAACAATACTTCTGTTCTTAGAATTGCACAGCAATATTCAAAGTATTTACAGTAAAAAACCTCTTTTAATTAACTTTTTGCAAGAAAATAACATAGATGTTTGTCTTGTTAATGAAACCTGGATTAAAGATAATAGACCTTTTCATATACCTGGTTATAATTTTTATTTCAAAAACGCTTCAAATGGGTATGGAGGTGTTGCTATTTTGATAAAACCATTTTTTAAATATAAACTGTTGCAAACTTCTTTTAATGAAAATGTGCAAACCATAGCTATGTCGCTATTTACTTCTTGTGGCAAATTATCTATTCTCTGTGTATACTGCCCTCCCTCAGGGACTTTGAGAACTGATACTTTATGTAACATAATTAAAGATCTTCCAAAACCTATTTTTGTGGCTGGGGACTTCAATGCCCACCACATTGCTTTTGGCTGTTTGTCAACCAAAAGCCGAGGACAACAATTATATAACATTATAGACAACTTAGATCTATGTATACTAAATGAAGGAGATTTCACTACCATAAATTATCCGAATCGAAATCCGTCAGCTATAGACGTTAGTCTGGCTAGTCCTTGTATCACGCCTTTATGTAAATGGTCTGTTCATGATGATAATATGGGAAGCTATCACTTTCCAACTATCACAGAAATCACAATTTTAGCCAACCGTTATGATGTTCATCCTCCTGTAGATAAGTTTCTATATAATAAAGCTGATTGGAACAAGTACAACAAACTCTCTAAAACAATTTTTAATAATATTCATATTGACCTTAATAATCCTCTACTAACATATGATCACTTTTGTAAGGCACTTGATGCACTAAAATTAGAGTGCATTCCAAAATTTACCAAAACATCAGAGTATAGATATAAACTGCCAGCTCCCTGGTGGAATGATAAAATTAAAGAGTGTGTTACTAAGTCCCAAGAGGCCTTAAAATATTATAGAGTTAATCCTAGTCTTAGTAGTTTTATATCATATAAAAAATTAGATGCAATTAAGAAAAGAACAATAGCAGAAGAGAGGAAAAATGGTTGGAGAAAATTGTGTGAAAGTTTTAACAGAACAACTCCTATTACAATAATTTGGAACAATATTACAAAGTTTAAAAGAATAAAGCCTAGTAACAAATCTTACTGTGATGAATTTGTTGAACCATTTTTAAACAAATTATCAGGAAATTCTTATGAAAATGTCGATTTAAATGGTTTTTACAATCTTCATAACAATGATGATAGCTCCAAATACTTATTAGAACCTTTTTCATGGACGGAATTCTTAATTAGTTTGCAATCTAGAAAGGATACTACACCTGGCTTGGATGATTTTCCTTACATTTTAATCAAGAAGTTAAATACTAAAGCTCACAATTTATTTTTAAAAATACTTAATGCACTTTGGCTTAAGCAAACAATACCTCAGTCTTGGAAAACACAATATGTCATTCCTGTCCTAAAATCTGTTAAGCCTCCTGATAGTCCAGACTCTTACAGACCTATTTCATTATCATCCTGTTTAGGGAAAAATTTTGAAAATATGATTAACCTTCGATTAGGTCATTATGTTGAGTCAAATAATATTATTCCTAATATTCAGAATGGCTTCAGACGTGGTCGGAGTTGTGTAGACAGCTTCACTTCACTCATTTCAGACCTGAAAAATGCAAAACAAAGTAAGAGTGTAGCATGTGTATTTTTAGATGTTCAGGGTGCATTTGATATTGTTCAACCAGATATTCTTGTACAAGTATTATCCGGATTGGGTATTCCTGGTTTATTATGTAAATGGATTCATGAATTTTTAACTAATAGGACTCTTTATGTTAATTTAAATAATATTTTACATGGACCTAGAACTGCATCGAAAGGTACAATGCAGGGGGCAACTGTGTCTCCTTTACTTTATAATTTGTACACATCTGAAATTTGTAAATATGTAAATAATAGTAGTGTAAATATTCTACAATTTGCTGATGACCTGGTGTTGTACAGTGTAAATTACAATGTTGATTCTGCAATTCAAAATGTTAATTTGGCTTTAGATAATTTGCAAATGTATTACAATGAAAAACTCAAACTAAAAATTAACCCAAATAAGAGCAGTGCTATGATATTCAGCAAAGACTTTCCTAATTCTGAAATAGTGTTCAATAATCAAAAAATTCCTGTAGTTAATCAACATAAATTTTTAGGAGTTATTATTGATACTGTGGCATCCACTTAATCCTGAGTCCGGACCCTTGAGTACGGCCCTGTACAGCGGGGGACCACGCGGGGCGAAGGAGCGGAGGTCACCTAGAAATCCCGTTATATTCAGTGCGCGCGCGACGCCGCGCCAGTGCTCCCAGACCGTCTTAGCGAACGCACGTACTACTTTGTCTCAGCCACCCGTGCTTATAAATTCGCTCGTAAATTCACCATTGTCTTATATAACTTAGCTTCAGTACTATCCTATTATTCTGTATCGTTTCTTCTTCGTTCTAACGTCTGTAATACTCCTCTATCCTCATTAAATTCCATCTATCGTTCTTCTTGCTGTTTTCATATTCACCGCCGCCTACCAAGCCGCTTGCTACACACCATACACGCATACATCTCCATAATACAATGTACAATTTTTGTAATAAATTAACATTTGAACCACACATCAATTACATATTGAAAAATGCTATGAAAGGTTTAAATATAATTAAATGTCTAGCTGGAGTTTCATGGGGTGCAGACCCACTAACTCTTTCTATTCTGTACAAAGCCATTGTAAGAAGTCATTTTGATTATAGTTGTATAGCATATTTAGACAGTAAACATGTACCTAAATAAGTTAGATGTAGTGCAGAACAAGGCTTTGAGAGTAATATCTGGAGCTATATGTTCTACCCCTATAAGAGCCATGGAGGTTGAAACAGTAATAATGCCCCTTACACTTAGGCGACTGTTACTAACAGAAAGATATTGTATTAAACTAATATCTTCCAACAATCAGCAGATAATAAAGAAAATCATACAATGGTGCCGATTCTGTTGTACACCGAACTAAACTAACTAAACTATCACTAAAATTCCTTACTTTTGGCTATGAGAATCTTAACGCTATTCTGCAAAATAAAATCTCTAAATTTAAAAATAATTTTGACACATCTAAAATCAAATTTGACAATTATTGCGACTCCACGTGGTACTTGTTTGCCGTACCACGTGATCTTTTTTTAGAGCCGTAGGCGCGCATTATGTGCGGCCTCGACTTGTTTTGTATGGAATTTTTTACTTTTTGTATGGAAAATATAAAAAAATATTACCAACACGTTGAGTTTTATAGGTTTACGGGTTGCAAAGGGGGTCGAAATTTTCATTATTTTTGCGATAGGACACACCGTTTTCGAGATATAAGCAAAAGAAAAGAAAAAAAGGTACAGTACTGTTTTTGCGTCTGAAGTCGAGGTGTTGGTGTGAATTTTAGTTCATGACAACTAATTTTATCCCACACCTTTTTAATCGCGATTAAAAATAGTCAGATTTAGTTAAGACAATCAAAATTTTTGGTGAAAAACGTAAAATTCAGAATAGCAAAATTGCCATTTTCACTAAATTATAATCTCAGTGCCATCTTAGTGCTGTCAAACTAAAATTTAGTTAAGTTGTGTCACTTTAGTCAATTTCAGAATGGGAAATCGTCGTTTGACAGGAATAAACTAAATTTTGGTGATTTTTAGTCTAGTTTAGAGAATTTTGTGACAAGAGAATCGGCACCATTGTCCTATAATTCTGCAATCTTCACTGACCACACCACTAACAACGGGCAGTGATTTAATAGGTACCGTCAAATGGGGTTACTTTGATACTACGGGGTTACTTTGATAACAACTTTATGCTTATGAAAAACTTAATTTTATAATAACTACAACGCTATAATACAAAGAAACTATCAGTAGTGCCAAGTACTGATAGTTTATTTTTTAACTGGTGTTGTAGATATTATAAAATTAAGTTTTTCATAAGCCTAAAGTTGTTATCAAAGTAACCCCGTAGTATCAAAGTAACCCCATTTGACCGTAATAATTTTCCCAAGTTACCAAATATTCTTTTACACCTACAAAATAAATTCCGAAATATTCAACACAATCATCTTTGGCCTTTTTATTTAAAACCTTTTAAGGTTTTGTTAAATAAAGTTAATATTATCAAAATTAAAATTTCTAATAATCAAGAATTACAAGCATATATAGATAATAATAAGGATTACTATCAACTTTACACTGATGGTAGTACCTAAAGGAGAGTCACATGTTAGAAGTGCAGTTTATGATCCCCAGATAAGATTTTCTCAAAGCTTTGTTCTCAATGATTTCAAAAGGAAGGATACGCCCATCAGAACATTTTACTTAAACCTTCTTCATACAAGAAAAAACTAACGCCATCTATGATAACTCAAACGAACTACGTGAGTTCCGCGTTGCATAGGCCGACGACGTAACCTTGTACACACGGCTACATTTATTTATTTCTATACAATGCGAATCTGGAAATTGAAATTGTAGCTTGATTATGTAGCCGTGATTTTTTAATCACATTTTATCGGAAACAATTTATGGCGAAAGCGCCAGAGTAGCCCGCGAAATTCAATTTTCTTACGTTTTTTGCAATTTGCAGGTCAGTAACAGGTTGTATGTTGATCTAAATATGATTCGCGACTGTAACAAATATGACTACCTTAGCGCTTCCCCCTTAAATTCCATTGGGACATAGCGAGCGCTTGCGAATTACATACCTAGAAATTACACTGGAAACGATGTCCTTTTTGGGATGATATTTTATAAACTCAAACTCAAAGCATTTATTTCAAATAAACCAATTACAGGCACTTTTGAATAGGCCTGTGTCGTAAATTTCAAAAATGGCTTATTTCGTTAGTTTAGTACCTGTATTACCCCAAAAAAATAATATTTCATGATAAAAATTATATTTAAAACACATATTTTAAGTTTTAAGAAAATATTTTTAATCTGGCGTAAAAACACAAGAAAGTGTCATGGCGTCGTGAATGACGTCACATAGTGTCAAACGATTGTGTTCACTTACGGCAAAAGTTTGTTTTGTTGAAATAAAAATGGAAATCTCGTATTTTAAAAACTGTATAGTGCCCCAGTGTATAAATACAAGTATAAAAACTCCGAATAAATTATTCATACGTGTTCCGGTCAACGAAAAAATTCGAAGAAAGTGGTTAAAACTGGCAAGGAGGGATGATGCTCATTCTTTATCAACAACATCGAGAATGTATTTTTGTGAAGATCATTTCGATGTAAGTATTATTTAAAAATGTAGTGACTACATATTCAACTTGTAAATCTAAAGAAAAACCAAAGCTTTATTTGTTTTAAAATAATGCAACATTTGGTTTGAGGTTAGGATGCCTCAAATTTGTATTAGGTTAAAACACAGCCTTTATATTTTTCCAGTTGCCAAACGAGATGCTGAATTATACCGAGTACCATATAATGGGAAAGGTAGCTTATGTGCGAATGAAACCAGGTTGTTTACCAAGTAAATTTGATTGTCAAGAAGACAGAAGAAAACAAACCCGCACTCGGCCATACATGATAAAAAAACAGACAATGGCTACAGTAGCAGAGTGTCTTGAAGAAAATTGTACACCTAGTACTTCCAATGAACTACAACAAGAAAGTTGTACACCAAGTACGTCCATTGAACTGCAAGAAAATTTTACACCAAGTACTTCCCTAGAACAACAACCTCAAAAAAGTTCAGCAGGTATGTAATAAACTAAAAATATTATATCACATAACACACACTATTTTAACATTTTATGAGTATGTTCAAATTTAATAAAAAAAGCCCCAGTCTTGGATATGACATTCTTTACTCTTTACCAATCAATCGATATTTGATTCTTATCTTATATCTTGTAATTTTTGCAGGTATTGAAACCATTGGAGAAAATACACCAAAAGTATTTAAGCCGACAGCAGATAAATCCATTCAAGTTATCATTACACATAAATATAGAAGTAAAGCGACCCAGACCAATGTGAAAACAAGAGATCAAAAAATATCACCTTTGAAGCTGTCAATGACATCCAGTTCTACATCCCCGTTTAAAGTTACAACCTGTAAAAAATCAAGACCTTCTTCATCTACCCTAAAGAAAATTACTAGAAATATACTGATTCCAGAAGAACAGTGTGACAGTGATATTTCTCTATACACACCGTCTGTGCCATCTGCATCTACTAACACAAGCCCATCAGTGCATTCATTACAAGTGAAATCATCTTCGGACTGTAGTGATTTTATTGCAGAAGACAGGAAAATAGAAACAGCCGAGACCTTATTGAGAACAATAAGTAAGATAGAAAAAAAGCCCCGTTCATATATTGGTGTGCCAAAAAATTGTTATTTCCTAATTGATATAATTAAAGACAAATTAGACATTCCCAAACATCATGTTTTGTTATGTTTAAATAAAATAAGAATAGATTGTACATTTAATATTTTAGTAGATGATTTTGGAACTAATGCGTCTAGTTTAAGTAAGGTATTTACAAAAAATGTGCCATTAATAGCTAGTGTTTTACGTCCCTTTATTGTGCCATTAGATAAAGATCTTATAAAAATTAATCTACCAATGGCATTCAGGCATAAATATCACAACGTAAGTTGCATTATAGACTGCCTTGAGATAGAGATACAAAAGCCATCTAAGGCCGTAAACCAAGCAATGACTTGGTCAGAATATAAGAAGGCCAACACTATAAAATATTTAATTTCATGTACTCCAAATGGGCTAGTTAATTATGTTTCACCCGGATTTAGTGGCAGAACAACTGACACGTGTGTGGTAGAATCATGTGATTTTATAAAATCTTTAAATAGTGGCATGTGTATCATGGCTGATAGGGGCTTTAAGCATATAGAACAATACCTTAAGAAATCAGGTATAACACTAGTAAGGCCTCCTAGTGTAGAAAAAGGAGCTCAAATGAGTAAAAGCGAGGCCAAAGAAACTAAACAAATTGCTAGTTTGCGCATACATGTAGAAAGAGTGATTCGACGCCTTCGAGAATTTCACATGTTAAGACCACATGCCTGCCTTAATTTTAATTTTGTTAAGATACTGGATGATATAATTATTATTGCATGTGCATTGATAAATCTGCAAGATTCTTTAATAAAATAAAACTAAAACTTTCATGATTGTTTTTTTTATTATACACGTACATGAGCCAGCATTATTTATTAACTACCAGCAATATTTATTAACTACACTTCTATATAAGTACACATATTTACTCTACACTCTTATATAATAAAGGGTATATTTGATTTTTCCAGAAAACTATTAACTTATTATTAATTAAATTTTCAATATATTCCAAGTTAAATGGTATATTTATCAAAGTCACTTTTTTATTATTACCATAGTCTGGGTCTGCTACACAAAAAACACATGTCTTTTTCTGTGTTAAGTACATTTGTAGTTGCATTTGAGCAAAATACTTTTCTGTAGGTTCTCCATTTTTTACATAATTTATGTAAGTTTTGCTACTGCTGGGACATTTAATTTCAATAATACCATCTTGGAATATACCATCTGGAGATCCTGCGATTATAGGACATTTCTCACTTAACATAAGTCCACATTTATTTATCTTTTTTTTTAGTTTAATTTCCACTGTTTTCCTGACTTCATCTTCTAGGACTCTGCCTCGACTCATTGCTACCGTGTCGGGTATTTTTCCTCCCAAAATAAGTGATACAAGTGTGCCATCTGCTGTCTTACAACGACTTACTTCATATGCTCTAGAAGCAGTTATGCGGCCATATCTCAATTCATACCATAAATTACACTTGTGCTGTTCTCTTGTTTCTTCCTCAACATTATTTATTAAAGATTCAGTTAGACATATGTCTTTTAAAAAATCATCAACGCCTTTGTGTTTGTATTTGCGTATAAGATGATGCATCGAGATGGCATGTGTGTCACTTAAAATGAAATCATTTTGGTGCTTTAAAAATTCACAATCTTGAATTTTCCTCTTCCTTGCTTCGTCCAAAAACTCTGTTAGCACTGATATGTTTGCTGGTAATAATGAATTACCATTTGATAGCTCTTTTGCTGTCATAGATTTTAAGCTGGAACCAACTCTTGATAATTTGGATTTTTTCCAGTAGCATTCTACTGCGGTACAAGAAGGTTCTTCACTACGGCGATGAATCCACATCAGGCAGGCTATTGCATGTTTGCAGCCACCCTTTGATGCCACGCAGTCATGGCATTGAATGGAGATGATAATGTCCTCTTCTTCATCCACTACAAGTGTGCATCCATACAATTTTGCGTGTACTTTGTGTTCAGGACAAATCTTGCACTTGACAGTGCATAATTTATCGTCATGCTTTACCTGCACGTAGCTTATAGCGTCGTCACCGTACGAAGCTCTTGAAGACCTGAAATATAATTTGATATTAGCTTTTTCTTAATATTTTTTATTTGTTACCCTGGGTGCAAAGAAAAATTTTTTTTCTTATTCTTACTTTCGAAATAAGCAATTAAAAACCTTCCCTTTCACAAAGTTGCGATAGGCCTTAAGACACTACGACATAGTACCCTGATTAAAGAAAGGGATTTGAATGACTAAAAAGAGATTAAAAAAGATTTGATTTCATGAAAAACAAATGTTTTTTAATCTCTTTTTAGTCATTCAAATCCCTTTCTTTAATCAGGGTAGTGTCTTTCCATCATCTCTATATATTTACATTGTAATTGTAACCTCAAAATCAATTAATTTGCAATTGGTATACATTCCTTCAAATATTAATTGACTACGTGCTAAAATGAAATATAAGTGAAAATGATAATAAGCAGTATTTTAGTATTGTATATACTTACATAGAAGTTTTAACATTACGAAATTCCGATGAACAAAAGTCGGTGTTCGACGCGAAAAATTGGCCTAGCATAACAGCGTCAATTTTAGGTAAATTATTGCTGTTCGCTTTGCTAAATCCAGGTTCCATGGTAGTTTATGCTAGTATTATTCGATATAGGTAAAAATAACACACTCAATTTATCGAAAAATGATATTAATAGAATAAAAACGAAGTGACTTGTGCTGTTGTATGAAAAAGTTAACCAAGCGTCAAAACAATAATGGCGGCATACCACTATGTGACGTAATACGTTCTGATTGGCGTTCACAGCGGAGTAGCCAGGGGGGGTATTTATTTGATTTTAATTTGTAAAAATAACAAT
Organism: Brachylomia viminalis; assembly: GCA_937001585.2. NCBI lineage: Eukaryota > Metazoa > Arthropoda > Insecta > Lepidoptera > Noctuidae > Brachylomia > Brachylomia viminalis. Next base: position 22,715,794 of record OW443294.2, on the reverse strand, counting down.
AATCATTAATTTTTATGTGGAATTATTTCGGTTTTCCCTGTTTAAATATTACAATTTACGTCTAGAAACATTCATCCATTGATTTCATTGTTAGTTGACACAAGCCTATTGTCAAGGGGTCGGTCAGTCAGAAAGATGAAGCTAGTTGCCCATTCCAAAGCGTAGTAGGTACCTATGGAGAAGAGTAGTAGGTACCTATAGTTCACAAAGAAAACGTCAGTAAAACAAATTGATCTCAATCAGCTTTATTTGAATTGTAAACAATTTAATAAGGTGTCCCTTTGTTTCGCATTTTACGATTGACATGGCAAATTACGATTCAAAATTATTTGAATCGTAATTTGCCATCGCATATTTATATTATTATATTATATTTTAAATCTCCTCCTATCCATTTTTACCCGAAGCAAGCTTCCGGTAAAAATGTCGCAAACTGAGCGAAGCTACTACCGTCGTCAATGACGGTAGTAGCTTCGCTCAGTTTGCGTGAATAAATGAAAACAGCATTGCAAAATATTTTATGAATTCGATTTTCATATCATTTCTAGACTTCCTCTTAAACTTTTGTACTCTTTTTGTTTCACTCTTATGTTGAATATAAAACATATTAGGTACTTACCAAAAAAAAATCAAAATTACTTACACTAAGTTCCTAAGACAAAAATAAAACACAAATAAAAAATGACGTCCGTACAAGGTTACTTCACGCGCTGCCGACAGCGCGCGACATGGCCGCCATTGTGGATTTCGGTGGTAAAATTATCACTTTAAAAATATGTTTATTTGATAATTTAATTGCAACAAAAATAATGTAAGATTACTTACCGATGATACGATATCCCATGTTCCTTTTTAACTTTTGTGTCATAATTTTTGCAGCCTTTTACCACGCAACTAGGCATTTTAATGACAGTACTACGCACCCGCGCGCGGACCGCGTTCGACTGAGTCGCGCTGGCCCTAAAACTGATATTTTAGGGCCAGCGCGTTGGTGCCATTTCGCCGCGCGGTTAGCCTGGTCCTTACTATATATGTCTATGTTTGTTCTTGATAATACCTGAAGCATATTCACAGCAGAGGCATATGCAGTCTTTGAAGCTCTTAGACGTATTACCAATGTAAATAACTATAAATATTTTTTGATTTTGACAGATTTACTTAGCTTAATTTCAAAGTCTTGAAAGTTATGATGTTCATTTTAAAAGTAACTATATTGTATATAATATTAGGCAATTAGTTTACAATTACCTTCAAAAAGGAGTTGAAGTTTTCTTTTTGTGGGTTCCTTCACATAAAGGTATAACTGGAAACGAAGTACCTGATAAGACTGCCTATGAAGGGATCAATTCATTAGATGTGAGACTAACTTCTTCAATTCCATTCACTGACTGTTATACTGAAATAAGAATAAATATAAATGAAATGCTTTTTGGGATAATTTTTGGAAGAAAGATCACGAAGCCAAAGGTAGATGGTACGGAAATATTCAAGAGGAGATACCTTCTAAGACGTGGACGTGGTATTATAAGTATAGTTAATATAGTAAATTATAATTATTATATCTATATTACTATACTCTTTGATAACGACGATTAACAGACTCCGCTTTGGCCATTCCAAAACACCAGCTCATTTAGCGAGACTGGGTATTGTTCAAGACACCAAATGTACAAGTTGCGATTTAGCTAGGTATTGGAAATGTCGATCACATGCTATTTGACTGCCCAAATCATAAGTTACATAGACTGATTTTAGCGAGTGAATTAAGTGAATTGTGTAGTGAAAGTGTTGTGTTAAATAATACCTCCCGCCGCTTGACCGAATTATTAAAAAATAAGACTTGTTATCGAGCAATATATAAATATACTAAAAACACTTTCGAAGAAATTTAGTGAAGACTGAAGTTACATAATCAAACTAACAAAATACTACTAAACCAATTAAAGACTTGGCTAAAAGGTCCCAGCAACCAGGCCATTAAAATTAAAAAAAAAAAAAAAAAAAAAACAAAGTTCATGACTTTGTGGTACCTATTTTTATTTCGAGTTTCGACCACGTTTCGACCATCAATACGTAAAAAGTGAAAAATAATTAATACAACCATTCGAAGTGCTGACAGGGAGATTATTTATAAGGTGTACCTACAGGTGATGTCTGACGGAACATGAGGCCCAAAGTATTCTTTCCGACCTTGAGAATATTTACCAAAGAACCGGTGATAGGACAGGTATTTGTTTTGTGGTTTATTCTGTTGTTTTTAGTTGAATCAAGTGTTAATTGATGAACCCAAAGCTGTTTTGAATTGCTTGCATACAAAGTAAGTGGTGTCTTCAAAGTGAGAGTGAACAGGCTTCTTCTGGATAAGCTCACTCCATCGTTGCAACTAGGAATATATGGTAGGTCTGTCGAATTACGCCTACATAAGGATGAACGTAAATTTCTCTAATATATTAAATGAAGATGAAGAACAGAATGTGTTAATGGGATGAATGTTTATAATACATAAATAAAACACAAAAATTATTGGTCTGTTTATTAAAACTCATAATAGGAGAATGCTGTGAAGTGTGTTCAGGAGTAGGCCAAACAACTGAGCGCGGTGATGTGACATGTGGAGATGGACACTCAAACAGTGAATGCGGTGGAGTGACTTGTAGAGCAGAAAAATCTACGTCAAAAGTGTTAAAACTTTCAATCAGAGACGGTGAGAGTGAGATGTTTGTGTTAAGTATGCAGTGCTAGGGGTTGCCTGCCGAACATTCACCAAACGTTCGAGCTCGTCATTGGTAACTGCCATTGGAGATATATCGCAAGATTCACTTCTATCTTCATTTAGAGGTGCCTGTTGTTCCGTTAACACTGAGGGTGCGAAAGCGCTGTCAGGCAAAATATTTGGATTAAAGGGATATAACCCTGTTACTCGGAAGCCACTAGTGATGTTTTCATGTGTCATACATTTTGACCATATCTTCGACAAAATCTTATTGAAACCGGGACGAGTTAATTTTTGTGCATGAGTTTTATAAAAATGTTGAAGAACTTCTTGGTCCCAGTAACTCTCGAAAGGTTTGTAACAGGCTTTATCAAGCAGTTGCAATTCATGCGTCGTATTTGAGGGTAGACAGTATAGAGTGATACCAAGGATATCAGCTTCTTCAGCAATTCTGTAGTCTAAATGACACTTTGCCCCATCAAAAATAACAAGGCAGTTTCCCGAGGTCTTGTATCTGGCGAAATGTCTTAAGAAGTCAATAAAAAGCTCTGAAGTCATGCTTCCCTTTGGAGCCATTCTAACAGTTGAACCTGGAGGCAGATTTAATTCGAATTCTGGCTTCCTTCGAACGCCTTTAAATATTATCATTGGCGGTATGGAATTCCCTAACGCATTTGCACAACCCACGATCGTGACATTTTCGCCATGTTCAGATGCTTGTAAATGAACTCTTTTTGTTCCTTTCTGAGCGATTACTGTAGGTTGTTTGTGCATCGTTAAACGGCAACCTTTTTCGTCCATATTGTAAAGCCTCTCAGGATTGTAACGGATGGGTGTTTCTCTGCTATTTGGAAACTCATCCATACAAGACTGTCCTAAGCAAATTTTATTAAATGTTGAGAATGACTGTCAATACAAAGAAAGGCAATAGTATATCAAAAATATATATTAAAGAAGCCTACACATTTTCCACTTGGTTTTTGAGTTATGGACAGTTTTGTGCAAAATTCAGACAGGGGACTGTTGTGACCAACCAGGGGAATGATTTTAAGAACAAAAACAAGTATTTTTATTAGTTTAAATAATAAAAGCTTTATTTTTATTACCACTTACAATGTGTAATTATTACATAAATAATCAACGAGATCATAACGAAGAACACTTATTAAATAAAGACATTTTGATAACATTTGTGATAAACTAACTAAAATCAACTTACTTTAACAGTCTTTCTAAAATACAGATTGTATGACATAAGTCAGCTTTTAGAATGTTATTAAAAATAAACAAAATAAACATTACCTCTTTTAACTAATTATCACAATAAAAATTTTGGATTACAACTAGGAAACACTTGTACTTTTCAAGTAACTTAAAGTAATCATCAATGGCACAGTATATTACTAAAAATCAATCTTACTATCCAGCGAAATATCTCTTATTTCTCAAAGACCGATACTGATTTTGGAAAACTATAAAATAATCTACTTCCTTGTATGGTTACCTTCGGATCAGGCAACTTTTCCAATATTTGGTCAAAACCGACATCAGACATATCATTCTCATCAATTCTGAACTTGTAGCCCTTGTTATCACAAATTTTCATAAAAGTCACTGTTAATTCGCCGTCCTCATTATCTACTTTATTAACAACAGCAGCATAACGATATTTCCTGTTTCTGACAATAGACTTAACTAAAACATAATCACCATTATTATAATATGATTGCTGTTGGCCACTTGTACTAGGTTCCGCAGTATTCTCAAAATCAGTCTTAGAATTTTCAAATGGTCTTGAAAGGCCAGTTTCTGTAATGCTATGCATTATTACGTGTGATATGAGCTAGCGGGATTTTGTCTTCGGAATCGGAGTCTGTGTAGAGATCCTCGACGCGAAGTTTTGCCACTTCGTAGTTCATAACTCCTAGGTTAAAATGCTGGCATTCTTCTTCACAAGGGCAGCTTAAGCTTTTCATTATAAGTTTGGCAGTGCCTTGTGGCAACCTCAAAGGGCTTCGTGATATTATCCCCTTAATCTGATGTATTTTAAGTCCCATTGAAACTTTTCAATGTTTTGGAGTCTTTCAGAATATTTTTAGTCATTTTCTTAATTGCATCATCGTCAACTGTAAATAATGTGATTGAAGGACATCTTTGACTCACAGAGTCTATAAAAGATTGCAAACTATCGATATCTCCTCCTGCAGCGACAACAGCATCAGCAGATCTTTTGCACGAGGCGCCAATACCATCTGCTGCACTCTTGCCATGACCACTCTCTGAAAAGTTCCAGGAGAACTTTTCTACATTTGGAACCTCCACATGAAGCCTCGACGCTAGAATATGGAACATCGTTTTATTCCGATACTGTGTAACGGGTCCGTCGCTCACAAAATGAATGCCGGTAATATGCATCGGTAAAGTTTTGAAAATAGGCTTCAAGTGTTCCCAAATAGCAGCAGGTGAGTGTGTAGTATTTTGGGAAACAGTACAATAAGATTTTATGGCATTTTTACTGTAAACAACAACAGTGTGAAGGCTCAGCTGAAGTCTAGACCCTCCAAAATGATAGGCCTGTATCTCCTCATTGTACTTGGTAGAGTAATTCTCGGAAAAGTCCATAAGTATAACAAGTTCATTATCATTAAGATTCTCTTTTAACTCCTTGATAGCTTTGTATTGATGAAATATGTTTCTTTCGTGGTTGTAATACGCATCCAGTTCATCGTGTAGTTCTTGTATTAGTTCACGCGGACTAACCGTTAATATTCTTTTTAAGTAGTAAGTTAAGTACAGTCACTCATGTCTTTGTTACATTCGTAGCCTTCATCGTTGCTCTTGACATCAGAGCTGTTTTCACTGAAATTAACATCTATAATGTCCGAGTCACTATGGACACTCATGAGATCTGACACACTTCTAGTGTCAGAATCTTTTGAATATCTTTTGGTTTTCTTGTTTTTGGATTTCTCGGCTTTAACACTGGCTATCAATAGTTGAATACTTACTGAATCCAAATCTAAATTTTTCAAATCACTTATCTTCATCTGTTTTTTTTCTAGTTTTGGTCTACTTTTATTTCCCTTGCCTTTGCGGTTAATAGATAAATTTTCACCAGATGCTGGTTTATTTTTCTAATCACTAATCTTCAGCTGACTTTTTTCTATTTTTACTTTACTTTTCTTTCCCTTGTCTTTAAAAGATACATATTCTCCAGTTGCTGGTTTCTTACTAGTTTCTATAATCTTTTCATGTTGTGGACTTTGATCATCTGAGCTGACGTAGCCAGAGGCATAGGTAGCCATAGCCCGGAAGGACCAGAAATTGGCTGCGTATCAAGCAAATTCGATTCTTCATTTTTAAATCCTCCGGTGATATCAGAATCGGTGTTACTCATGTCTTTGTCAGATAAATCGGAATTGGATATAGTCAAAGATTTTTTATTCTTCTTTTTGCCCCACACTCGCTTTTGTGTATTTTTCCTTTTTTGTTGCTGGAGGGGTTTGGTTATGGCTATGTCTTCTGCTGTAATACTCATTCCTGGTGGTACATTGCATTTCCTTTTTCGTTTTGTTTGTCCGGTGGCACTTGTGGGACATCTCATTTCTTGCAAAATTTCTATTACAGCCGAAGATGCTGCGTTCTCTTTCTCTTCTTCTGGAATAATCTGTCTTTGTGGCAACCGTGACTTGGGTCGGTCCGAATTTATGGGGTATAAGCCACATTTATTAAATCCGGCTATCAGGTTAATGGATTCCGTGCCACTCTCTACCAACTTCTTCTTCAATTTCTTTAACAACTTTGGAAATGAACTTTTAACTAGAGTCTTATGTTTTAATCCTTCTGTCTTCTTCCACTTTGTTAATACGTCACGCCAATACCTTTTTAAAGGAGCGTAAAAAGCCACATCCAATGGCTGGAGTAGATGTGTAGTTTTTGGAGATAAGCAAATAAACGTTATGTTCAGTTCACTGCAAGTCTGTAGAACAGATTGTGAGAAATGAGAAGACAAGTTATCTCCTATTACAACTTTTCGTCCTGGTTTTTTTCTTGCGTACGGAACTATTATCGTATGAAACCAGTTTTCGAAGCATACCGAATCAAACCAGCCACTTTTTGACCTATTTTATATGGTACCTTCAGGTCCTCCCTCCAGCCATTGATCCCACAGATGATCCGCTTTGTAAACCACATATATCGGCAAGGATATATGTGGTTATAATATGGTGGAATATATTGTCCATCTGCAGTGCCAGCAAACATCAAAGAAATTGATGACTTAGAACTATTTATTACCCTTTCAGGGTATTTACATCCTCTCTTAAAAATGTATTTTGAAGAGAGGATGTTACCCGGGTCATCGGTTAGGTTTGTCTCATCATAATTGATGAGACAGTCTGGGGAGACTCCTTCGATAGATTTTTCGTAACGATCAAAAAACTCATCTATTTCCTGTTCTGTAGTTTTGGCGTGATCGCTAGATATGTTTGTGTCTGCTTAGGAAATTGCGCGCCCAGTCTACACCGGGGATGTTGTCTTTTAGTCCGTATATGGTTTTTCCAAATTTATTTAAGTATTTTTGTGCAAATACTCGTAGGTCAATTGAATCAAAAGGAAATCCCCAGTGGCTCAGTAATAGAATATATTCTACAAACGATTTCTCTTCTTTTTTCGAAAATAGGGTTGGGTGCCCCGCTTTTTCTTGCGTGCAATTTTTATATATATATTTTCTGCTTAAAGTGCTAATCGGAATATTGTAATGTTCGGCAGCGTCTTTCACTTTCAAATTACCATTATGAACGGCTTCTATTGCTTTTTTAAATCTTCTTTAGAATACCGCAGATATGGTGGGTGGATGAGTTTTGCCATTGCGTGAGTTGGTATACTTCATTTGATATGTTCGCACCATGATATCATCCCTAGTTTCATATTTTCTGTGGACAAAATAATAGGTAGGTACCTATGTAATTTTAACTTATTCAATTGAAGCGTGATAACTTACCCTTAAGTGAATTTTGTTGCACCCTTGGGGCTATTTGAAGCGACTAGTTTAATCCATACTAATGCATAGAAAACCATAGAAGGGGCTATTTGAAATATTGGTACAAATAACCCCAAAATCAATCTCAAAAAGCCCCAATCTCAAAAAATAGGTACAGTATATAGCTCGTTAGAGATAGAAAACAGCAACTAAAACCACTGAAATCTGCGAAAAACACACGTATACATAGTTTGATTAGCGTAGTACATACCTTTCTAGATTTTATGTATCAGATGAAAGTTGTAACCCCACGATTAGGGCATGCAATATTCGTCTGATTTTAGTATTCGAGTTTTTCGAATATTTTTATTCACAAACTATTCAAATAATTCGAGATTTTCGAATTTTTCGAATACTTTGTATTTCGGATCATAAATTATTAAAACAACAAGTATTTTAATCAGTCTTTCTTTTAATTATAAACATAATCAGAAAAATACAAATTTAAGAAAAAGATACTTAAATTTTTTTTTTATTTAAATAGAAAGATCGAAGGAAACAGCGCGTCTAACGTATCGTCGTTAAAAGAACAACGTAAATGGTTACAAAAAAACTTGTTTGCTGAAAATACGCGTTCGGGCTCTACACTAGTTGGGGGGATGGAAAGTAGAAAGGAGAATGGGCAAAAATGTATGGAACGTGGTACCCGCTCCAATAGTCATCATTAATATATCATTTAATAGACATTTTGATGCAGAAAAACGTCTACCATGGCGCCTGTCCCCATTCACGTTTGGAAAGCAGTAATCTCACTCCAAGTTTTATAAATGAGAATTTACTACTAACTACTTATATTAGTAAAATAAAGCTTGAATAAGATAGACGATATAACACACTTAGGATTCTATTATTAAAAGAAGTAAGAAAACAAGCGTTCTTCAAATAAAAATCATATATTTTAGCAATTAGTGAGTAGATTTAAAACATTACATATCGGTATCAACTATAACAGCATTGAGGAAAGATGCCGGAGCAGTAAATCCCGTATGCCTCGCATAGCCTAGGTACAACACGATGGACACTATATGTGCACAAGTGCCCATCGTACGTCGCCCGGTTAAACATGTGCAATACTGTTGGACAATATTATTTGTACTGTTGATCAATATGTAACAAAAATATGTTTTTATACGGACATGTCGCGACTGGATTCGTCCACGCAAAAGCCAGGCATCTTCGTGTATGCCATAGTCTGGCAGATCTTCAAGTGCTCCCTCTCTGTACGTTTCAATTATATACAGACCATTTGATAAATGCTCGGCACAGTAAGATCTTGCCAGCTTGAGTTGGTAGGTACCTAGCGCTAATAGAATTATATCCTCCTCCGTCATTGAAGGGAAGTTTTCGATCTGGCTCGCTTCCATCCTCTGAAAATCTACTCTTCTGTGATTAAGCCGTTTTCTCTCTACATACATATGCAGAAGATTCGGGGTATCTATTTTCTGCCTTATGATATTGACGAATTCGTCTGCGTGTACGCTATCCACGATGGGTTGGTGGAAGTGATTCGTGATAGCTGCGGCAATCTTAAAATCAGTGAACATATTGGGCAGTGACTTATTAAAATATTTTTGCCGCAAGAGCTTAAAATCACGTTTAAACCGGCCGTTTACCACTTCCACAACCCACCGGCATAGCGTTACCGATCGAGCTTCGTTGGATTGTTCAGTGGTCAGCTGTCTCTTGGCGGTTCTTTGTTGGTGGGACATAGGATTCATACCCACATTCATCAATGAGGTCCAAGCTGTCCCTAAAACCTCGATCTAATATAAAAGCATCGTTTGTTCGGAGTAAGCAATGTAGTGGATGTTGTCCATCATTCATAATGTCGCCCATTATTTGTGCATCTGTTTTTGTTGCAGCGTATGGACCCATTACATCTAATATGTATCCATCAGTACATACAAGTAGGAAAGGTTTCAGTAGATTCTGAAACTTATGTAAACTGTAGGACAATCTTTGGAATAAGAAGTTCGAGCTTTTATTTATGTAAATGTAAGTACCATCGCCAATCAATAATAACTTATTATTATTTTCATTTCCAAATCATGTTTTTGGTATAGTGAGATTTTTTTCCAATAATTGTGGTCTGCCAATGTGATCCACTCCCAAATGCAGCCCAACGTAATTGTTATTGAGACACTCCCTTACAATAACCAACAGCTTTCGTCGTGACATGTTAAATAATGTCGCAAGTCTTTCATCTGACTCCCCGGTACGCAGTTTTGTAAGATAAATACCTAATGCAGTTCTCGGCTCTCTACATCTTTCATTTAGTGTAGGTGTTTGTACCAACATAGCATCAAACTTTTCGCACTTGCGTCCTGTCCAAAAGTGCATCTCCTCGTTGGTTAAAGCGCCTCTCGTGTTGAAGTCTAGCCGAGGTCCACGTTGTAAGGCCATTCTTAACATGTCACAAATGTCAGTAAACTGGTCTGTATTAAAATCATGAGTGACATTACATGTTTGAGGTAGCTCATCCCAAACATTGTTCTCTAAGTGCTGTGTACACACTCTTGCACCATTTGGAATATAAAGCTTATATTCACAAAAGATGTAAGTTTTTATTGTTATTGGGATTCGATGGCGAGTTGCGTTTGGACAGTCGTTAAATATACAATGCCGTGGTGTGTTTGGAGCACGTGTAACATACTCCGAAACTTGAAACTCCTGAACATTTTGCACTACTTGCGGCACTGCTTCCGGCATTGCTTCCGGCATTGCTTCCGGCATTGCTTCCGGCACTGCATCTGGCATTGCTTCAGACATTGCTTCAGGCATTGCTCCGGGCACGGCAGGGTTCGCAAGTCTTCTCACTGCATTATCAGCGGACTGCCAACATCGGTGACACACACGTCGTGTGCCATAGAATACCACCTGTAAGTAGTAAAAATATGATTTAATGTTTTTTTTGCATAAGTACTTTATTTTTTTGGAACTAAGCTAAAAAAAACTGAGAAAACAATATCACGTAAATACAAAATATTAAAGTGTCGATCGTAACCCAACAACATTTTTGTTATAGTAAGCGCAGATTCAACAAAGTCGTCGGGCCATAAATCATTTCTCTATGTCCTTCTCGCTTGCACTTACAGAGCTTATGGAACGCTAATACAAAATAATAGCGCATTAGAATAATAGAAGTGACTTTCGAAGGTCCGATGACTCCACACGTGCGTACAGTGTCCAGGTAGCTAATATCGAGTTAGAAAGGATAGGCCCTTTTGTTTGTACTGCTAACCTTTATCTATTGTTTGTGGTAATGACGGTCATTTTGTAAGTGCAAGCGAGAAGGACATAGAGAAATGATTTATGGCCCGACGACTTTGTTGAATCTGCGCTTACTATAACAAAAATGTTGTTGGGTTAAGTGTGCTTATTTAAAATGAAGAACATAATATACTTAGAACAAGAGAATAAACGGCACGGACGAAGGGATGGTGAGATAAAACTACACTTAGATTATAATAATGGAAGTGCTTACCTCCAGAACGGCATGTTCATGAATAAACGCAGCGAACTCAGGGCGCGTTCTTGACAGATTAGCTGTCAAAACATGTTGATGGTATCTTCTGGTATATAAAGCTCGCCGACACATTACACAGTTGAGACGTTCCATTGCGATATTCCAGTTCGAAAAGCAAATCAGTATAGTCCACAACACTAGCACAGGTCAACGTTAATAGCGGGTAACAAGTCCAGTAGGAGCGCAGGGGTCAGTAGTTAATAAAACCAAGATAGGAAAGCACAAAAGAAACTCAAACAGCAGCTAAACGTCGTCACTAGCGCAAAATGAACGAGCGACTGACGCTCTGTGGACTGACGCGGACACGGGACACCGACGCCTCCCCCACTGCTCCTGCGCACACCCCGCGCTCGGGAGCAGCGGGGCTCGAGTTAAAATAGAAAACATGAACGGAAATGCAGAAAATATTACCTTGGTACTCATTTTCTTACATAGATAAGTGGTACCTAATATACTCGTATATGTATGTTTATTGCAAGAGCCACGGGACTGTCTAAACAGGTTACTGTGGCCCTGGAACGCAAAGGGCAACCGAAGGAACAGGGTTTTTATTAGTTAGTAAGACGGTCGTTTATCTCCAAACGCAATCAGATTTGAGGCTGGCGGCCATAGTAAATATTGTTCCTCTTGCTAAGACCTTTTAAACGACACTACAATCATATCTATTGGAGCCGGGTACCAGCCGGGTACCATTTTGCCCATTCTCCTTTGTACGCCTGTGACAAATTAACTGGTTTAGCACCTCCACGATCAAATTGTGCCATTTCTACACGCAAGAATGTTTCTAAATCTTCGTTCGTAACCCGTCGGCTTGTAGAAATGGTAGCTGTATTTTGCAAAGATTCTTGAACCTTTTCTTTCAGTTGCTCTTTGATAGATTTTGTCAAATTCTCGTTATTTGCATTTTGCTGCTGTCTACTCATTTCGCTCAAAATTACATCATCCTCCTCATCATCAGTGTTTTGTTGGTTTAAATCATCGCAAAAAAAGAATTTGTTAATATTTAAAATAGTCTCATAAACTTCTGCATTGGAAGCATTTGGCAATATTGGAGCGTTGGGACTGTTGTGAGATTTGATTTCCTCATAAAATCTTGAGGGATTGTGTAGATATTTTAATGTGCTCAATAAGTTAATATTTCGACGTTGCTGAATTCTACGAGATAGTTCTTGAAACAATTGCTGACTTATAATGTCGTTCTTTTCATTCAGTTTTTCTAACATGAATTTTAACGCTGCGTCTGCAGTTAATAGATTTGATTTCCTTTCACAGAGCTCCTCCACTGTTGCCTTTATAATATTTAATGATTGGGACAAATCTTGCAGCAGTATGGTCTCCTCAACAGAAAATGTTGTATCGTTCTTTAAATCTATCAAAGCTTTCTGGACGGGATCCTTCATTCTTTAAAACCTTGTCACCATGTCAGCAAGCGACGACCATCTAGTCTTGCAGTCAAGAAGTAGTGATAATCCCTTTATTTCTGGTGAGGTCATATACGTATTGAGGTGATCTGTACGTGTGGGAGAATTTTTGAAGTACTTTACGACTCTGCGTACCTTTGTTATTAATTCCTTATAAATTATCTTTGGAATCATAACTTGATTTTGGTTGCCACTTCTGCCTTGTGTTGATATTAAAAAGCCACTGGCAATATCGCTATCATCACAATCACTAACGTCTTGCGCTTCAGCAACTGGTTCTAAAATATCGTCATCCTGATCTGAAATAATTTCATGGTCTTTGTTATAGAGGACGTCCAGAACTGCACACTGGATCCCATGTGCTAAGCACAATTGGTGATACGAAGGGATCATTCACCCCAGTGCACACATGACACTTGCCCCGCCAGAAACAACACAGGCAATGTCTTTTTCCAACAACAACCCATAAGAAGACAGTTTCTCATTCAAAATTTTTGTACAGTTTGAAGCAGACCCACCTCCTAATATTCTAGAAAGTCCTACATTGTAAAATCCTTTGTCTATTTCTGGTGAATGTACGTTAACGTTCATGTATCGGCGATTTCTGGCTGATGTCCATTCGTCGATACTAACAGCCAGCTTAAAACCATCAGCTTTGAGTTTTTGGAGATCTCTCTCAACAACCTTCTTCATTTCTGAGCTTTTTGACATTACAGTAGACTTGATGGAGTACGGTAATTTAGGTAAGTTTTTGTATCCAGCTTTATTAAACAAACTCTTCATGCTTTCAGAACAACAAAAAACCCTGAATGGTAAACCATCAACTGCTGTAATTTTGGCAATCATCGTATCCAATGTCTCTTCATTTGCAGGGCGAAAAAAATCATCCATTTTCTTTGGTCTTTTGTATTGGGTTTGGGATCCAGAAGCTACACCTTAGAAAACTGAAGGCAATGCATCACTTGGCATAACAGGCGCTGCTATCCTACTATCCAATTGTATGGAGTGTACTCCTTTGAGATGGTTACGTAAGGACGTTGTTGTCCCTGATGTTTTCAATTTTTTTTTGCAAGTTTTACATTGTGCTTGTTGGCCGTCTTCCGATCTAAGAAAATGTTGCCATACTGATGATTTATCTGAGGCACAGCGACTGTACTCTTTAAATACAACTTTATTGCTGTCACTCATTTTCTTAAGACTGCAAAAAAGAAAACAGCAATACAAAACCAATCGCAAGCGTAACATAAAACATGAAGTAACACATTGAAAAGTGCATTAGAAATTGCAATGTTAAACAAAACGGGTGTACCTATATGGAAATTCCACGGTAATAATACCTAAGCATCGCTGCAAAGTAAATGAAAAAAAAAACAATATAAATAAGCTATAGGATGCCTACAGGCTACCTACAGCCAACCAAAATTATACACACCGCTTAATATTGTCAAAATTGAATTAAATTTGTACTTAATTAGCCATTTTGTTATTATGCAGTTGTGTCATGTGTATACCTATGTAATATTGTTTTGTTATTTAACCTTTATGAGAAGAATATGGAACCTTAAATTAAAAAGTATAAACATGCTGTGTAAATCATCTTTAACTAAAGCAACAAATAGCGGAGCAAAAATACTTGATATAGTTATTCACGTAATGCGCTTGAATTATTCGAGATATCGAGTGAGCACTGTAAGCAGTATTAGATATGTAGGTATTTATTTAAGTTCTAAGAACTTAATATAACGAAAAAGTGTAAGGGGCATAGGTAATCATAATCACATAATGAACTCGGTCACTTGTTTAGTTATACTTAAAATAATACATAAATTACTTACGTAAGCTTACGACAACTGAATGTTCGAAACTACCTGCTCGGCGCACAGACAGGCACAATGGTTCAAAGACAAAACGTTTTAAATACACCACAAAACCCTATTTGTACTCTAATAAAACCTCAAAGTTATGAAAATGACAGATGCGCAGTGTTGTCGCCCATGTTTCAGGGTTGCCATACGAATAAAAAACTACCATTCAAGCAAATAACATTATTCGTAAAATTCGTAAAACTCGAATACTTAGTTTTCTAGTATTCGAATAGTAAAAAAGGCGAATACTCGAATAACATGCCCGCCCTACCCACGATAAAAACCAAAAATTCGAAATTTACAAAAACATTTACTGCTCCACGTTAAATGCTAAACTAACCTCCAAAATTTCAATGTGACATAGACAGTTAGTTGTTGTGTTGCCAGGTGGCATTCAAATATTCCTACCCTTGACAGATAAAAAAATACATGTGATCAAATCGTTTATTTTAGAAATTCCAAATAACCTCACTATATGCAAAAAACCCCATTTTACGGTACATATAAGTACAATGAATTACATTTCGCGGATCAATCAATTAATTTTCATAATGTGCAAATGAATTCATTTCATGACAAGCTGACGAGATGGTTAAAAGCGCCTATTGCAGCATTTGGTACCTATGGGTAATAACGCCTAGGCGTAATTACCGTCGAGGATACTTCTAATAAGTTTGAAATATAATGGAAAATCGACTGCTTAATACTTTAGAAAAACTGGTTATGAACGGTTACATAATCATACAAACAAATAAGCCTTAAAGTTTACTACTAAACTTACAAATTTTATTAAAACCCGTTCTTAATTCCCGTTCTCTGTTATTAAAAACGGCACCGCGACTACTCACCAAGGACGTCAGTCGACTACTAGCTTGCGGGGTGAGGAGCACCGCGAGCGGCACTCGGGGTTGTTTCGGGATGCATGAACCTTGATGCGTAGGTATTAAGTTAGATTTTAACTAGTATGTAACCTGAGTTATTTAGTATAGCCGCTAGGGCGCAGAGCGCAGCAGAGCGCGGGAAAAATAATCGAGTGGGGTGAATGCCAGATGCGTCACCGGCGTGCCGGCGCCGCTCGGCCGCCCGATAATGTAAACAAAGCATTTTTACGACTTGGGTTTCATTGAATGGTGCTAACACTTGTGTTTTTTGTTATGGTAAGGAACGGGGCTTTAAGATAGCGGAGTTTCGTTTGAAATAGGATAGTATTCATGTAAACAAATCGTTCGTTAGTATGACGCAACCATAAATCATAACTTTGTTTTCAAATAAATGGTTATAGTTCGAAAAAACGAGCGATGACCTATATTGTTTAAGGTTTTAAATACATTATGTGTATATACTTAACGCAAAACACTAATAAAACCACAGCATTAGTACAATATGTACTATTTACGAGCGCCCAAAGTTGAAAAAATTTGCCGACGGCAAAAAAATAACAATGGCCGCCAAGACAATGGAAACAAAATGTTGTTTTATAAATATAAATCTGATACGTAGAATAAAAATATTGGTACCTGTGGAAAGCTTATTTAATGCTTCAACTTTGTTATAAAAGTAGTCTTATTAGAATAACACACTGTACTAAAATAAGGATCTGAAAACACATACACGTAATAACAATAAACATGAATCGGTCAGCGCCGGTTGTGGAATAAAACCGAAATTACGTAATATTTTTTCACTCACCGACCTTGAAATCCTGCAGTAATTCACTTCACTATAATATTTATCACATACTTAAACAGGCCATAGCACTTCAAACACTTGAAAACCCACTTAAAACACAAATTATTTATCATGTAAACAAAACACGCGCGAGTCCGTACGTCACTGACAAGACGCCATATTTTTTTAATTATTTGATTTTTTTGGTTGAACGCTTGTAGTGTTGTCATACATCTGAGTAAGCGGCCTTTAAGCACAAAATCGACTAAGCAATCGGATACAGTGTGCCACAGATCTTTTAAAAATGAAAAATTGAATAAAGTTTATCGGATTTCGATTAATTAAAGGGTTACTTAGGTGAGAGCATGCATTCCGCATTACTTTTTATGCGGCGACTTTGGTCACCTCATCCACTCCAGCGGATAGGCGTAATTAGCATCTAGGCGTAATTCGACAGACCTACCTTACCAGCAATTTCGGTTTTTTATATAGCAGAGCGCCATCTCTGTCACGGATAACCAAAATAAAAATACTGTGTTGCAATATTAAAATAAATAATGATGATGCCGGGAAATGGTGTGAAACACAAACACAAACATAAAATAATTGTCGCAAAATATTGAACAATAAATGATAAAAAATAAAAATTAAGCCCAAACCGAGTATTATGGAATTGTTAAACGGTTCTGGAAGGAGTTTTTTTCATTTTAATAATGGGAATTGGTTATCATTGCAATGGTAACAATTGCAATTTGCAAATAGCAGGCCCGCGCCTACGGTGGCCGGGAGTCGTCACGCGGCTCCCGACGCCCGGAGCGTCCACCGCGGCGGCTTGGACGGGAGACTCTCCCTCTCCCGTCCCGCCACCTCCTTCGCTAGCATGACTGCTTCGCAGAAGGAGGCGACTGCCGTCCACTCCCCCTCGCCCCGGACCATGGCTTGAACCGAGGCCGGGCGTGAGAGGTCGCCGCCGCTGCCGATCGCCTCTACGAGGGCTCGGCGGTGCTCCGCCCATGCAGGGCAGGCCCCCACCTTATGCTCCACCGTGTCCTCGGGGCGATCATCGCAGTGGTGACACCCGGGCGTTTCCTCCCGCCTGATGATGTGCAGGTACCTCCCGAAACATCCGTGTCCGGTGAGGACCTGCGTCAGGCGGTAGGTGAGGACGCCGTGACGCCTCTCTAGCCACTCCTCAAAGAGGGGTCTTACCGCCGCTATCGTGGCGTGCCCTGCGCTGGGTTGCGACAGTCGCTCTTTCCATGCCGCCATGAGATCGCGCTGGAGGTCCGTCCGCTCCGCCGCGATTTGCCGCGGAAGCGGGGTTTCCCCCCGGCGTAGTGCCTCCGCGCGCCACTCATACAGGCGCGCGAGGACTATCGCCTCCAGATCCCACGGCGGCAGTCCGGCAAGGACATCGTGCGGTAGCCGCGGGTCAGCCTTACGGCTACCACCTTTTGGGGCGCGTTCAGATAGTGGGCGGCTCTCCGCCGCAGTGAACGCGCCCACACCGGGGCCCCATATGTAGCCATGGATCGCACGACCCCCGCGTAAAGCCTCCGGCAGAAGGCGTTTGGACCCTGGCCAGAAGCCGCTTGAGGGCGGCCCCAGTCCGTTCCAGTTTGGGGGCCAAACGTCGGTGCATTTTATTTCATACAAATACATATGACCCTTTCTCTCCCCGCGCCGGTTCAAACACATGCCATGCCACGAATTATGTATTTTAAAATTGACTTTTATACCTTTCTGGAAAGCTTACAGGATAAGCAAGTTGTTTTAGTTATTTGTACGATTAATGTCATAGAAATTTTTGTGACGAGACAACATTTTTGAAGCGTAAAATGAAAATATTGGTAAGATATTATTCTTATATCGCTAATTATTTTCATTATTTTGTTAAATTAAGTAGTTTTAATTATGTCCATAGCTTAATTGAAGTGCCAGCTACAACATCATTTTTAATGGTACCCATTCAAATATGTAGTTTTTATTTTATTTGGAATTAAATGTCAAATTTTGGGTAAATATCGAAAAACCCTTAAAATTCTAATATCTCGAAAACTATTGAATTTCGGCCATACATATGGGGGGTTCAATTTGTTGCATTTTGGCCCCCTTATCAGCCCCTGCCGGATATACGTCGAATTACCAGTAACCCTGTATATGGATCTGACGTGTATAAAATCGTCTTAAAGACATCTTCATTTGTAGCAGATCGGGAACATTTTCTGGCATGATGAAGTCGTATGTTTCTGTAGTCTTTGTTGCGAGACTCTTGTGCGTCTTCTGATAGCTGTCCAATAGGAAGCACCGCAAAATGTTTGATAACGTTTTCTCCGTCTATGAGTATTTTATGAACGGAGGATGGCATATAACACCAATCGTAACTACTTACATAGATTCTTGCATATTCTATTGCATATTCCCCAAATTTTTCAGGGTCGATCATCATTCCAGAAGAAAGAACTTGCAAGATAATGTATAGGCGTTTAATCAATGCCTCATCTACACCTGTTATTTCCGATGAGCAAGTGCTATTATAGAAGAATCTTCGTGCGGTATTGCCGTCGTTCGTATTCCCGCTAACTTGCCGAGGTTTGTCGACGATTAATCCCAACTCCTCCCTGAAACGTTTTTGAACAAGTTCTTTCTTTTCTTTTTAAAATCTCTTATTTTCCTCAGTTGAAGCAGCCCAAGTCTTAAACGAAAGATTATAGGAAATATGCAATATCATTTCCATGCAGCGAATCCAGGCGTGTAAGGTGGACAATCCGTATTGGTAGGCGTTTTCGTTTTCAGGTCTGGCAGTTACTTTCGATAGGTCATTCATTAGCCGTGGAGTAGCCCCACATATCGTGCATGTGGAACCAGATGGAGCATCTGTAAGGACCTGAGCCACCTTTCCATCGATCATCGTTAGAAATAGTTCATGCTTCACATTTACTGCAATACCATCTTTGTTTATAAGTGATGCTTGTGCAGCCCTAATTTGATTTTTAATATCATCGACAACTGCCTTGGTTTTTTCTGGAGTTTCCTTACAAAACTCAATAGAAATGGGTCTGCAAAAACGGACAGATGAAGGTACCGGATTTTGCTAAACAACGGATCCCGATTGCACATCAACTAATCTGATGGGGACTAATGAAGTGATGAACAAATTGGCATCTGAAATTGTTTACGACTCTTCTGCAAGTATTTGCTTGTATTGGCTTTGACCAGATGAACCATCACATCCCCATTTACAATAAAGGATCAATGTTCTATATTGTTCTTGGAAAACAGAATCGATTTTTAAAATTCTAGCAGCAGTATGATCCAATAAATCTTGGATATTAATCACTTTAGCATAACTTACCATAGGACCTACACCAAGTTTAATACGAGTGTTATTTGTTCCAGCTCAACATGCTGATGGGAGAGGAGCTAGCTCCACCCTCGACGACAAAACACTGACTGAAACGGTATAATTTTTGTACTAACTCAATGAATGGTGGTAGTTTAAATAATAGTAAGACGTCAATGATTTAAAGCAGGGACCGAAAACCTTTATAAATTACGGTACAGGTATCGAAGAATTTTGGTTACTTCTACGACTAAGGTTACCGCTATCTGGGTAACCAAGCAGGATAAATATGTTACCTCTATTTATGTTACAGTTTTAATACCGGTTACCTAAAAATGACCTTGATTACGAGAAAGAAACAGAATATCGCAATGCCGACAATTTGTTGGCATTAAAAAATACTTTTTAAACATCATCTTCCGGTCATAACGAGTTTTCATTTTCTCGGACATCTGTTGGCCTGATTGTCTGACATGCTCATATACGTCATTCATCTTGTTGCGCAGGTCATTCGCATAATCTGTTAAACTGCGTGGAGTATCAGGGGGGGATGCCGGTAATTAAATCTGCTGGTAGCCTTAACTCGCTTCCGAAGTTCGCGAAGGCTGGTGTCACAGTCGTACTCTCGTGAACTGCACTTCGGTATGACAGGAGAAACGGTTGTATGTGCTTGTCCCAATCCTTTTGTCTGCTTGCTACAACTTTTGCCAGATATCTTTCCAACGTCTGATTAAATATTTCCACCATTCCATCAGATTGTGGGTGGTATGAAGTAGTTCTGGTTTTGTGAGTACCCATCACCCGACATGTTTCCTGAAACACTTGAGACTCGAAATTTCGTCCTTGATCGCTGTGGATTTCTAAAGGTACCCCAAACCGACAGAAGACTTCGTGGACTAATTTATCAGCAACTGTCGTAGCTTCTTGATTAGGAATGGCGAAGACTTCCGGCCACTTAGTGAAGTAATCCATGACAACCATGAAATATTTGTTTCCACTTTCACTTTCAGGGAAAGGGCCAGCGACGT
This sequence comes from Brachylomia viminalis, assembly GCA_937001585.2. Lineage (NCBI taxonomy): Eukaryota > Metazoa > Arthropoda > Insecta > Lepidoptera > Noctuidae > Brachylomia > Brachylomia viminalis. The sequence goes on along the minus strand of OW443294.2, from coordinate 22,695,189 downwards.
CTAGTGCTATCCGTCCCCAGGGGGCTCCTACGTTGTACACTTTCAATGCACCCCTGCAGCGTGTGTGAGGTCCTTTTACCGCAGCACAACTAGTGCATTTGCGACACCAATCCTCAACATCCTCTCGACAATGGATCCAGTAGAACCGGTCTCTGATCTTCAATAGAGTCCTTTTTACTCCCATATGACCTCCTGAACATCCATTGTGGTGGAGCTGTAGAACCTCTGGTACCTTTGCTTTAGGTAAGATCATTTGCAGGTGGCAGCTGTCCCCTCGAGCATTTTCCCATTTGCGGCACAAGACACCGTCCTGGATTACCAAGCTCTCCCACTGTGCCCAATAACTCTTTGTGGTTGTACTCATCGCTGCAACATCACACCATTTCGGTTTAGGAGCATTAGCTTCAATCCACTCGAGAATTGGCTTGATATCTGTATCGCTTCGCTGAGCATGCTGTAGAGTTTTCTTCCATTCGTCGCTAAGGTCCGTTCTTACCATCCTGACCGGTACCGCTTCCTTAGCTTCTTGTCTGATACAATGCTTGCAGTCTTCAGGACAAGGCCTTCTTGATAAAGCGTCCGCGTTACCGTGGGATTTCCCACTGCGATGTTCAATTGCGAAGTCGAATTTTTGTAGCAATTCAATCCATCTCGCTACTTGTCCTTCTGGATTCTTAAACTGCAACAACCACTTCAATGCAGCATGGTCAGTTCGCAGGTGGAATTTACGTCCCAACAAGTACTTGCTGAAATGCTGTAATGTCTTCACTACAGCAAATAGCTCGCGCCTCGTGACGCAATAATTTCTCTCTGGTTTTGATAAAGATTTGCTGAAATAAGCTATCATAACTTCATGATCTCCTTTCCGTTGGGATAACACACCGCCAATTCCAGTATTACTAGCGTCCGTGTCAACTATGAATTCATTTTCTGAGTCAGGGTAGCCCAAAATTGGGGTATTGCACAAACGTTTCTTTAAGTCCTGGAAAGCCATGGCACAACTCTCATCCCAACAGAACTGTCTCTTCTCTTCAGTAAGCTTGTGTAGAGGTTTGGCAATATCAGCAAAATTCTTGACAAACCGTCGATAGTACGAGCACATACCCAGAAATGCTCTGACTTGCGTCTTGTCTTTCGGAACTGGCCAATCCTTGACGGCGACGATTTTCTCTGGATCAGTTTGTACTCCCTCTTCCGAGACCACGTGTCCCAAAAAGCTTACTTGCTTCTTGAAGAATGAGCACTTTTTCGGACTTAACTTAAGATTGGCTCCTCGGATTTTTGACAGTACACGTTCCAAGTTTCGGAGGTGGTCTTCGAATGTGCGGCCTACGATGACGATGTCATCTAAATAGACAAGACAGGCGTCTCCAATTAATCCGGTGAGTACTAGCTCCATAAGCCTTTCGAAAGTTGCAGGAGCATTGCACAATCCAAATGGCATGACATTAAATTGCCATAGTCCCTTTCCCGTAGAGAATGCGGTTTTTTCCTTGTCCTTAGGATCTATCTCCACTTGCCAGTAGCCACTTTTTAGGTCTAACGTGGTAAACCACTTCATTCCTGACAGCGTGTCCAATGTGTCGTCAAAATCAAATCAAATCATTTATTTCCTTGCAAACATGGGTTTAGTATACATAGGTGTTTTTTATAATAAAGTTCTCCATATTTTACCGTCACATGGGCATGCAAAGGTTTCAATTCCAAATTAAAAATTAGCAATAAGTCAGATCATTGGAATTACAATATAAATATTATTAAAAATGTCAGCGTGATAATAGATTAAATAAAATAAAATAAAATAGATCCTGTCGTCGATCCTGGGTAGTGGATAGCTGTCTTTCTTTGTAACGTCATTCAGTCGACGATAGTCCACACAAAACCGCATGCTGCCATCCTTCTTTTTCACCAGGACCACAGGAGAACACCATGGACTAGATGAAGGCTCTATAACTCCATCCTTTACCATGTCTTCAATCATCTTATCCATTTCCTTTTCTCTTGCCACTGGTATTCTTCTTGGTCGCTGACGAATTGGTAACTCGTTTCCCGTATTAGTTCTGTGCTGAACCAATCCAGTCTTCCCTATGTCAGCATCAATTGCAGAGAAAATGTCGGCGTACTTAAGTAGCATTTTCTTAGCCTTCTCCATTTCTCCTTCCGATAAATCTTTGCGACAGTCTTCCAAAAGATTTGAAATGTCAAATCTTGCACTTTGGACATTATTCCGAAAAGGCTGATGTTGGCATTTACGCATCCAAGCCACTTCTTCACAGGTACCCATCAACGTACCCTTCTTGATTACTTGTTCCCTTTCACTTGGGTTCAGTATGCGTACGGCTGCAACGTTGATTGCCCTAACCAAGGTCCGCGCCATCTTCCATGGAAGGTTTTCGTCCAATCTTTCAATGAGTATACATCGATTTTTCTGTCCAGAATTATGTGGAAGACTAACTGGAACTATTGTTTCCGACCGGGGAGGAAGAACAATCCTCTTTAAACAGTACACTTCGCCCGATGGTGCACCTTCCATGAACACTTCTTCTGAACCACATTTCAAGACTCCTTGATTCACGTCGATCTCACAACAGTGCTGTCGCATGAAGTCCAAACCTAGGATGCAGTCATCTACTATGTCAGCCATGATGACCTTATGCCGGTAAATTGTGTTACCCAGTTTTAACTCCACCTCTTTCTCTCCTCGGACGGGTATGTGCTGACCGGTAGCTGTTACTAAATTTACGCGGTCATGCTTACCGAAGAAGTCCCCAAGAAAATGATTCGCTAGTTGGGAACTGACAACCGTGCGAGAAGCTCCAGTATCCAATGTCAGCTTACATGGTCTTCCATTCACTTCACCTTTGATGATAAGGCTGTTCCCATCATGGACTTGTGAGATCGAAATCCTTGGGGCTCTTTTAACACCAGCCAGCACCCGCCCCGCAGTCCTGGAGTTTACACGTTTCCCCTGCTGCTGGGCGGTGACATCAGCCGCCCTTCTTTCCTGGGTGTGATCTTCGCGGACAGTGCTTCGCTTCGGGCAACTCGACTTGAGGTGGCCCTTTTCTCCACAAGTGTAGCATCTAGGGCTGTACCTAGTACGGTCACGTCCTGGTAACTCCGCAACCTCCCTGATGCGGTGGGCTCGATGATCGTGCCTTACTGCCTCCACCTCCAATGCATGGGCCAAGGCGTCCTTTAGCGTCTCATGGTGCCCAAGTCTAACAGCAGCTCTAACTTCCAGGTCCCGTATACCATCGATGAATGCTTGAACCAGAATCCCTTCGATGGGTGCAGGCGCAGACTGGTACGCCTTTCGAACCAGCTTTTCAATTTCCAGGGCCCACTGCTGCAGGTTTTCACCACTGCGTTGCACACGATCTTTTAACTGGGCTCGAAATACGTGTTCCAAGTGTGCGTCACCGTATCTGGCTTCTAACGCCTCAAGCAGCTGCTCGTAAGTCACATTCTTACCGAGAGCTTCCAATATGGTTAAGGCCTGGTCGCGAAGGCCCAAAGTAAGTGCGGTCATGGCCTGTCCTTTTGTCCACCCATTTGCTTCCTTGACAGCTTCAAACTGGATTTTGTATGCCGACCACGAAGATGTTCCATCGAAGGGTGGCACTTTAAACCCGCGCACCGAAGGTGCAGCAACTACAGAAGTCGCAGTCCCGTCTCCAGCTTTCAGGTTCCCCAACGCTTTTCTCATGTCAGCGATCTGGATTTCGGCCTCGGAGATACGATTTTCGTGCAGCTGAACCTTCTCCTTCACGGCTGTGATGTCCTTGCCAAACGTCGCGCGTAAATCTTTAATGAGGAGGATCTGCTCTTCTTGTCGGCGGGCCTGTTCCTCTTGTCGGCGGGCCTGTTCCTCTTTGTCACGCTGAAGCTGTTCCTCCAGCCGGCGGGCCTGTTCTTCTTGTCGGCGGGCCTGTTCCTCCTTGTCACGCTGAAGCTGTTCCTCCAGCCGGCGGGCCTGTTCCTCCTGTCGGCGTGTCTGTTCCTCCTGTCGGCGGGCCTGTTCCTGCAGCATCACCATCAGAGCGGAAAGATCCATTGCTGGTGATGCTGTAGGAACTCCAGATGGTACTTCGGAGATTGGCTCCGTCGTCGGCTGATTACCACCAGGTGTCTGTATCGGAGAACCTTCAAACCGCCTCTGGTCCACCTCCTGCTGGCGCTGACTCCGGGTACGGATACCCTCCGTGTCGTCCTTCGGAAAAACTGGCATAATTTATCCCTTACTTCTGACACCAAATGTTACGAGCTGGGGTTCGGGATAAATAAATTTATACCAATTTACACGAAAAACACACTATAATTAAAAATCACAAATACAGTAATCAGAAACTTTAAACACAATCACTTGTAGTTCACTATTAGTCCGCTTTCACTGTTGTTAGCTGTTCTTCACTGTTGGCGCATTCTAAGCTGAACTGAACTACACTTCGTTGGAAGTCGCTGCGCCCCCGCAAGGGGGCGCGGCGAGCGGTGACGGGGCATCGCCCCCCGGCCGCGGATGCGTCACGGTGGCCCGTAAATACGGGCCCCTCATCTTATGTGCCATACTATAGGCCTGAAGAAGTTTGAGCGCGCGCATAGTTACGCGCGCCCATGTGAGTGATTGCTATTATGTTTCTGTAGGCGCGCCACGGCGCTGTTTCACAGCGCCGCTATCTTCACGACACCTCGGCGGTCTGTCCCCGCCAGGTGAGACCCCTAGTTACCTAGGGTAGGCCCGGCGAGAGACGACCAGCGACGAAGGTGCCGACTCGACGCTCCTACAGATAAGGTGTGTGGCCCCCGCCCCCCCCCCCGCTTCCAGAGCTAGCCGGTTACGGTTGGGACTAGAGAGCCGTCGTGAGAGTGTGAGCGGTATTGTACTGTGTGAACACCGCTCAGTGTCTACGTGAATCGCCGCCCGCGCCGCGTGTTCACGTGTGTGTTTTGGCGCCTGTATAGAGGTGGGTGTCTGTATTTCGTTTACGTAACGTGCCTATATTAACCTAGCACACGTTACGCAACGGATGTATGTAGTGTTGTGGAGTTCAGTTGTTTCGAGTAAGCCGCGTGTAACCTGGATGCGGCTTACTCGGGAGTCAGTCCGGTGTGATGGGGTCGTCGTCCGCTACCAGGTCGCGGGGTAGGGGTCTCGCGTCAGGGGGGCGCGTATGCCAAGGCGTCGGCACGCGCGAACATCCCTTTCGCGAGGCGCCGCACATACTCATCCAGGCTCTCAATCCCGAGATCCCTCTGGATGATATCGTTCCTCACGAAGCGAGGGGCGTTCAATATCGTCCGCAGCGCAAGACTTTGTTGCGCGCGGAGCAGCTTTTTGGTCGTCTCGCTCGCGAGGGCGAACCATGCCGGGGCGGCGTACGTCAAGATTGGGCGTATGTACAATTTGTACACGCCCAACTTGACGCGCGCCGGGATGCGGGACGAGAGCACTGGTCGAAGGAGGTTGCGGGCGACCCTACCTTGCGTAGCGACCTTGCGGACGTGTGTCCCCATCGATAGCCGACGGTCGATAGTCACACCCAGGTACTTGGCCCGGGGCGACCATCCGACGTCGGCTCCTTGTAGTTTCAAGGGTGGCGGGAGAGGCGCGGATCCGGTGATCAACGCCTGCGTCTTACCCACGTTCACCGACAGCCGCCATTTAGACAACCATCCGGGAAGCAGGTCTAGGGCGCGCTGCATTTTGACGGCCGCGTACTTCGCGTTAAGCGAGGTGGTAATGTACGCGGCGTCGTCAGCGTACAGCGCGAGCGTCGCGTCCGGGGTTGTGGGGATGTCGTCGGTGTACCGTGAGTAACACGCCGGCGATACGCAGCTGCCTTGCGGCACGCCAGCCATCACCGGTCGGGCGCCGGATAGCGCCCCGTCGACCACCACCCTGAAAGTCCTGTGGGACAGAAAAGAAGAGACCACCCTGACAACGCGACGGGGCGCGTCGGACGTGGCCAACTTGTGTACGAGGCCTTCGTGCCATACACGGTCGAAGGCCTTCTCCATGTCGAGGAATACTGCCACCGAGTACTCCTTCTTGTTCATCGCAGCTGCGAGAAGGTGGAGTACCCTCGACAGCTGGAGCGTCGTGCTATGCTCCGACCGAAACCCGAATTGTTCTGGTCTTGGCGCTATATGCGGTAGGAGATGTCGCAGCAGGAGTGCTTCGAACACCTTGGAGACTGTCGGCAACAGAGTGATCGGCCGATAGCTCTCCGGCTTCAGGATGTTTTTCCCCGCCTTGGGCAGCATGACAACGCGCCCTTCCTTCCACGAGGCGGGAAAGGTCCCGGTGCGCAGTACCGCCGTAAACAGGCGCGCCAGCGCCGCTACCATACGGTGCGGCAGGTGGCGCAGCGCTGTGTTGGTGATACCGTCGGCACCGGGAGCCTTTCTGGGCCTCGTCTTAAGGATGGCGCGTCTGACTGCGCCAGGCGAGAAGAAGACAGGGTCCTCCTCGGGAGCTATCGGCGTTGCGAAGTAGTCTCCCAGGTGTTTCTCGACTGCTGCGACATGTTCAGTGTCGCTGGTCGGGTTCGGTTGGAACTGACGCTCCAGGTGTTCGGCGAAGACCTCCGCCCGGTCCTCCGCTACGTACTTTAGCGCCCCGTCGCTGCTGAGCAGCGGACGCACCGGGACTGGGGTGTTCAGCAGCTGGCCGCACAGCTTGTGTAGTGACGGCCAACTGTCCGTCGTGGCGTCTATTTTGTCCTCCCAGTCCGCGGCGGTGTGTGCCTGGAGCTCGGCCTTCACCTTCTCCGCGAGACGGTTGAGCTGTGACTTGAGAGTCGGGCATCTAAGTTGTTGCCACTGTTTACGAATGCGCCTCTTCTCGGCGATCATCGCATTTATGCGCGCTGGCAGGGGCGGCAATAGCCCTCTCCCCTGCGGCTGTGTGCTAGTCGCCGATTGTAAGGCGCTTTGAATGCAAACAGTGACATCGCTCGCCATTCGGTCCACGTCCGCGGAGGTGACAATAGGCCAAGTCGGCGTGGTGGTCTCTATCTTTTCTGTAAATGACGTCCAGTTCGTCTTTCGACGTGGCGCTATGGGCTTCAGTCGGGTCGGCATACCCGATAAGACGACGAGTACAGGTTGGTGGTCCGACTGTAACTCGTCGTCTATCACTTGCTGTGTGATCTGGCAGCTAAGCCCTCGGTGGACTACGATGTCCAGCACATCCGGTGTGTGTCTCGAGGCTTCTGGGTAGTGGGTCGGCGTCTCTGGGCCGGACACCGTATAGCCGAAGGCTTCCGCGTCCGCGAAGAGCCGTCTCCCCTCGGTATTCGCTGTGTATGAATTCCACGCTGGGTGTTTACAGTTTAAATCCCCGGCGAGGACAACTGCGTGTGGTTTTCTATTAAGCAACGCCCGCAACTCCGTTGGCTCCAGGTGAGTCACGGGCGGCTTATAGCAGCTGTAGATATCTATGTCCTCGCCGGCCATGTGCAGCTGGACACCCAGCGCGTAAAATGACCTGATGTTGGGCGAGGGGATTTCCTGATGGACGACTCTTCGTCTCACAAGTACTGCCAGACCACGGTACTGCATGTGAGCCGACCTTTCATCCTTCCTATAAACGAGATATCCCGGGAACCTTATCCGGTCTCCAGGTCCCAGGAGCGTCTCGCTTATGAGCGCCACGTCGATATTCTGTTCCCTCAGGAGATGGCGGAGGGGGGCGACCTTGTCTCGTAGGCCGCGGGCATTCCAGTGGATCACCCTTAACGACCTAGCCATGGTAAAGGGTTAGCAGAGTGGCCAGGCCATCAAGGATGACCGTCTCTATGTCCTGACCCTGCCTTATGGCCTTTATAAGGTCCATAAGTAGCTTGATGGCACAGGCTGTAAATTCCGTTTTTGTTGTTTTCTTGGCGCCGGTAGCGCCGCCACTATCGCCCTTCCTGGGTTGTACTGAACTACAACGCTATCAACCCCTTATTTATATGACGAGTGTAAGTTACTAGAATGTTCTAGCATAATACCAGAACATTCTAGTACTTACGGGAACGGTCAAGTGTAGTTCGGCTATTCGATAACAGATGGCGTTAGCGTCTAACGTGTAGTTCTTCTATTCGCTAACAGATGGCGTTAGGATCTACGTGACAATATGTAGTGATGAGTGAGTAAGTAAGTCAATAAGGTTTTCCACTAATAAAAATTTCCATTATGTCTTAGCTAGGTATTTAGTAATAAAGTTGGACAGCCTGTTAAAAGCTCAAATAAAAAGCATTGCTGGCAAGGAAAACTATAGTGAATTGGATTGGTATGAAATATAGGTACTCATTTTACAAGATTAGCAGGTAATTATTGGTAATTACGAACCTTCGTAAACTTTTATGACTATCCCTACGGTAATGCCCTCGGCCGAACACAGTGAAGTCTATGAGCAACTTTGAGCCAATACTTCTCATTGATGTATCTTTTTCAAAGTGTTTCTGGCACACACATAGTTTGTGAAGATCTTGAGCGCTTAATCACTGTTAATGCTCAGGCGGAGCCACTTTTTGCGTCCATCTCACTAACAGGAAACGTCTGCATTTAGATCCTTCGTAAGAACGCAATGTTCTATAACACTTGATGTACATCTTGCACCACCAATGCAAAATAATACACTTTAAAACCACTGAGAAAATACGAACGGATATTAATCAACGCAAACTTCACTCGATCAGCAACAAAACCACGAAACAGAACTTTATCAGTGGGAAACAGAACACTGAAAAGTCTCAAACTGCGAAAACCGCCAAAATTTGATAGTTCACAAGTTGTCTATGGTTTTTCCTACCATAGAGTACACTGTTGAATTATTGTTTCAATAAATTCCGCTCAAGTTGCGTTCCGTGCAGAAACGGGAAAAACTATGTTTACAGGCTGACCAACGGATTATATTAGAACGAAAAAAAATATTTGCTAATTTACAGCTGCAGATAAAACTTGGACACTATTAAAAAAAAAAATTTTTTCCTATGCGTTCCATAGACTCACATTTCCACCACAGATCGTGAAGTTTAGCAATCTATTAACTATGTACGATTTGAAAACCGGTCCTAATAAATAAACTTGTCACCGACAAACTAATAATTTAAAGTAGGAACTGCTAAATTCAAACTTTCATTTGTTTAAATAGCTTAATTTAGATAACTTTGGAACTAACGAACGAATACGGTAATCTTGTAGCGGAACGTCCCATAGACAGACACTTGTTTCCACCACAGATGATGAAGTTTAGTAATCTTTGTGTGTATGGATGGATTGACGATGAATAATAATTTAAAGAGCGTGCAAGCATCGGCATAGTGATAAAATGTATGTATTAAAATAATAATTTAATTCACAAGGACTTAAAGTGTAGGTACCTACCAGCGCGAAAAGGATCGTCGATGTAGGAATGCAAAAACAAGAGCGCGAAATTTAAATTTAAATTATATTTAAAAAAAAAAGTTTGTCAAAGTAAAAAAGACGTGCGAATTTGCGCATTTTTATAAATGTTTCAAAATCATTTTCGCAGGCCGCTCAACGCAATAAAAAAGCACCTCGGTTTTTTTTAACTTTTTCTGGAAAAATGAGGTAAGTAGAAGTATTTTACAATGTTATTATTTTAATTAGTAGGTGAGTACTAATGTAAGGCTAAGTACTAACGGTGAAGGAAAACATCGTGAGGAAACCGGCGGCATGTCCTTGAACCAAAAATTCGAAGACATGTGACATCTACCAACCCGCATTGGGCCCACGTGGTCGATTACGGCCTACTCCCTCTCACTGAGATGAGGCCTGTGTCCCAGCAGTGGGAACATTATATGCTGATTTAGGCTGAAGTACTAAGACGTACATAAATTCTTCTAGAAGTAATTGCAGTGGCGTAAACCTAAAATTTGTTATTTATAGCTCATCCCGCGCGCTTCAAGGCTCCGAGAGTCAACTAGGGGCGTTGGTGCATTTTCTAGAACAAGACCCCGAAGTAGCACGTGGGGACCTAAAAGCGGCGGGAGCCAAAAAAAAAATTGCCCTATTCTGGGAGAGGGTGACTCCCAGACTTAATAGATTAGAGGGGGCCACCAAAACGAATAAACAGTGGATGAAAGTAAGTTATAAAGCTTAGTGCTTTGCTGGTTACCTACATGCCTAGAAAACAATAGGACTCTGTTGACGGGTTATCAGCTACGCTGAGCCGCTTGAGCTTGACGTTGGATACCGTCAACAGAGGCCATAGGTAGTGATTTGTATTAAGAAAGTAGATGCTGCAATGATGTATGGTCATGTTATTTCTCATTCACAAAATGCTCAATATCACGGCAAACACTGACTATTCCTACTTTGTAATGCATAATAGTATTGGACCGATAAGAATATGTCAATAAAAAAAAAAGCGGCGGAACGTGCCGCTGCCCGGCGAAGGACAGGTGGGGGCGTTGAAAACATTCGTGGACTGACGGAAACCGAAGAGCGCGTCCTCCAGCTTCTAGGCGGCGAAGGCTACGCTGTTGGTGACCGCCACTTGGGACTTAAAATAATTCAAGTAAGTTTTGTAAATCAGTTTTTGTAGTGATAAGTAGGTAGCTTCTATAGAAATCCCATACCTTCGTTGTCTTAAGTGTACGACTAAACGCCGACAGACACTACGCCGACAGACTGAACACCGACAAGACTTTACTTCGACGGGATTCTTCGCCGACAGGACACTTCGCCGACAGGGCATAATATATATAAAAAAAAAAATATCGTCTGACATTGCACACAGCACCATCTAGTTCCAAGTTAAGCACTTAAGGCTTGTGTTATGGATACCAGATGGTTGATACACTACTGAAATACATTTTTTTTTTCGTAAATACGTACATATTATAAATATACATCCATGACTCGGGTACAAATGTCCATATTCATCATACAAACATTTGCCCCTACCGGGATTCGAACCCAGGACCATTTGGTTTCGCTGACTATACTTAGCCACTGTAGCCACTACACCAAACGTGTCATCAATATAATATACATACATACATAATGAGATACTTACTTTGGAAATCGTTTATGCGAAATAGGTTAGAACTGTGACCGACCCGAGCGAGCGCTACATCAAAGTTGCTCACAGAAATAAATTAATTTAGTCGTACACTCGTTGTCTTAACATTTTTAAGTAAAAGATATTTGGAAGATGCTTTTATATTTACAGCAGTCTTCTGAACGCACATCAGCCACGATTGTGTCGCCCACCAGTCCTTCGATCCTAACACATATTGTCAATGTAGGTTCGGTTTTAATTTTTTCAGTATGTCCTGTTGCTTTTACTTCACAGAAATCATTATTAAAATGTTATAATAATTTAATTGCAGCGTAGTCATGATACCCCGGCACAAGATGCCAACATGCCATGCACGTCCGCCTATTACGGTTTTGTATGTACACTTATTATTAATCAAAGTCGCTATTCTAATATTTTAAAGATAATAATAGTTTTAGGTAGCTAGCTTCATCTATTTTTTTAACTTATTGTAAGTAGATACAGTCAGCCACAATCGTCAAGAATTCATTCGATTGTCTTTAATTTGTTCCATACCTAATACTGAATCAATGTGTATTTAGCTACAATTTAAGTAACCAATTTATGTAATATGTTATATGTCTAATACTTTCATACAAAATTATGGAACCCAGATTGTAGACAATTAAATGAACTCTTGTCGATGTATAAATCTTTTCAAAATGGTTTTGAGAGAACTCAATTTAATTATTTAATTTTTAGGAACCTGTTAGTCCCCTTTCGCCACGCCCCGTGTTCAGTGACGAAGGAGAAAATACAAGGAATCCAACAACACGAGTATGTTCCGTATTAAAATAACAATCTATGGCCCATATATATATAGTGAAATGTTGTATGTATTATAACAACACAAAGAAAATATAAATAAAATACGCTTATCACACCACACTTAATACAGTTTATGTTCATAAATACCTACTTATAGCGTTTTTGTTCTATAGAACTCACAGTCGCCCCACCAATCCGGACCGGAATTGGCTCCTTCTCCCACACGGCAATCTAGTCCCCATGTCACTACCAGTAAGTAGCTATATTATTTCCTCTTTATTTATTCACGTTCTTACAATGATAATTTTAATAGAGGTGAGTGTATTTGGATATACCTACTTTTACTTCTTTTCAGATATAGTACGAGAACCTAGTCGTCAGCCACCATCTCAAAGGAGGTCTCAATTTACCTCCCTCTCGGAGAGTTTTTTGAGGATCGAGGAGAGGCGGTTGGCGCTAGAAGAAAAGCAAGCGCAGGTAAACGTCATCGCTGCTCAGGCGCAAAAAGACATGGCGGCCGCTATTAGGTGTTTGGGGGAAGGCAACCGCGCAATGGCTGACGCCGTCCGGGACGGGGTCATTTCTATGAAGGACATAGCCGAAATTTTTTTTTCTGCTTAGCTTAAATCATATACATATCGATTTACTTTTTTTTTATTATTCATCTTTTTTTCTACCATTTTATTAGTATTGTTTTTTTTATATTAAATGTTATTAAAATTATTCTATTGTTATTTTTTATAATCCCATATAAATCTAGAAAAAATTTTCCTTCGATGGCCGAGTAAACAAAGGCTTTTGATAACTCTTCAGAATGGTCGGTGAAAATAGGTAGGTAAGTAGGTATTAGTTAACTAATTTAACCCGTTAACTTCCGTTAAATTTTCCGACATGTAACGCTTTAACGTTTAACGAAGTTAACTTTTTAACGACTTATCAATTGACGAATTAATTAATTATTTTATTAATGGTGCCCAGCTATAATAGTAGGTAGTGGCTCCAAGTGTTACAGACAGTACCTACCTACCTACATAATAAAAATAAAAATTATCAGTATGTAAAAAAAATATTATAATAATAAAGTGAACTACAATCTAAATAGTATGCAGGTAAAGTAAAAATAAAATAAATTAGCGTAAAAGCCAAAGCCTATTCATGAGGGCACTCCGGGCATTCCGACCGATCCTAAGAGGATCGTCTTCAGCTGGTCTATCAGGGTTAGCTGATGTGTCGCTATGGGTATCTTGTCGCCCACTTATCGCAGGTGCCGGCAATCCAGCACGATTGCAAATATTGTGAAGCACGCAACATGCTATCACAATCTTTCCAACCGTGTCTGGATTGTAATGCAGCACCCTGTGAACCAACAAACACCTGAAGCGACCCTTCAACAACCCGATTGCACGCTCCACACTGTTGCGAGCCGTGCCATGGAGCTTGTTGTAGTAAGCTTCAGGTGTTCGCTCTTCGGCATCTGCGACAGGCGTCATTACATAAGCACGCTGAGCATATCCGGAATCACCTGTAATTCAGAGAATTGTATAAATAATTGGGATGGCACTAAGTGGGAATTGAATAATAAGTTTTTAGGTAATCATGCATACCAAGTAAGTAGGTTATTTCATCAGACTGTCTTAATCCCTCTAAATGTTCCCTCAACTCCGAATTATTGGAGATGCACCACAATAGGTGGCATCTACATGCAAAATATTCAGATCAGCGTCTGTTACCTGTAAAAATATATTTTAAAATGTAACATAAATAAAAACATAAATGCAATCTTACAACCCGGTGGAAATGGTAGGTGCACCATATTTAATAAAATTATAATACAACTGTTGTAACACCACAACAACAGCGTCGCATCGATAAGACTCCGGCGCGGGATTATTATGATTATATTATTTATTATGATGTCAAATGAGACTTACCAGCTGAATATTTCTGGCATGACACCCCTTACGGCAAAAATATCTATCTTCGTTGTCAGTGGGGCGGATCATGGCTACGTAAGTTCCATCGATACAGCCTATGCAGTCTGGGATTTTAAATTTGTCTTGAAATCTGCAAAAGTAGATATTCCAGTTGCAGGTATTTATTATAACATAAAACCTAACCATGGAGGCAGTAGATAGAAACGACGGGAAAAACTAAACAAAAAAAAAACCACAGAAACACCACTAGTTAATGAATAAATTAAAATAATCTATGTTACCAGAGAGCTGCTTAATTATGCAAACAAAAATTATTAGTAACACAAATTCTCACCGTGTTTTTAAAATATTCCTTTCTTCTCGATTTTGAGGAAACCCAATATACACTCGAGAGCAATGAATCCGGGTCACTTAAAGAATCCTAAAAATCTCGGAAACTGAAAATGCTAGGTTAATGCAATAAATTGTATTTAATAGACAATGTAATACTCCTTAAATGAAGGTATTAAAACTTCTTAGTTATTGTAAAGTTATATCATAAAAAAATCAAATTTGAAAAAGGGCCACTTTCGAAGATGGAACTACGAAATTACAGCATTTGGTTTTGCTTTTGTTTGTAATCTGTCATTTATGTGGGTACATAAACCATGTTGATAGTGCTCTATATTCATTATTCAAGCTGAAATTATGTCGCTTACGCCTGAAGAATGCACCAGAATACTTACAATGCTGGAAACCGGCCGGAGTCAGCGCGATACAGCCAGGACTGTCGGTGTGTCACTGTCAACAGTACAAAGAGTTCTCCGACGTTACGAAGAAACTGGTTCTAACCTACGCAGACCAGGAACGGGCAGAACCAGGTGTACCACAGCACGAGAAGACCGATACTTGGTGAACACCATGCTTCGAAATCGCTTTCTCACAGGAACTGAACTCACCAATCAGTTTCGACGCCTCGGAGGAAGTAACCCAAGTGCATGGACAGTAAGACGTCGGCTTGCTGAATCTAACTTAAAACCCCTTAGACCTGCAAACGGCCCTAAACTGGAGCGTGGGCATCGTATTTCAAGACTAAGATATGCCCAGAGCCACGTAAATTGGAGTATTGAAGATTGGTCAAAAGTTATGTTCTCCGACGAATCAAAATTTATGCTCTACAAGCACGATGGAAGACACAGAGTGTATCGAAGACCAGGGGAAAGATTCAAGCAAGCATGCATCGAAGAAAAAGTAGCCTACGGTGGTGGGTCTGTACTTGTGTGGGCCGGAATTTCTTCTGAAAGTCGCACAGAGCTGGTGATCATAGAAAACGGCTCTTTAACTAGCGTAAGATATGTGGAAGAAATCCTCAATGATCACGTTGGTCCATTTATGGTCAATTTAGGTGAGGATGCTATATTTATGCATGACAATGCCCGACCTCATACAGGTAGGATTGTGAATGACTACCTTCAAGAGATGAACATTACTCGTATGGAGTGGCCAGCGCGCAGCCCGGATATCAACCCGATCGAGCATGCTTGGGACGAGCTAGGCAGATGCGTAAAACAACGAAACCCTCCCCCAATCACGCTTCGTGAGCTCAAAATTGCTCTCACAGAGGAATGGGAGAATATTCCCCAAAATCGTATAAGGAACTTGTTGTACAGCATGCCAAACCGCGTAAACGCAGTAATGGAAGCACGAGGAGGCAATACGAAGTATTAAAATTCAAGAAAATCGTAATAAAGTTCAAAAATTTCATGTTTCCTATTTTTGTTTTAAGGAGAGATCAGCAGTTTTTTTCTTTATGTAATTTTGTGTTAATAAAATGTATTTTTTTTTACTTTCATTTAAGGAGTATTACATTGTCTATTAAATACAATTTATTGCATTAACCTATCATTTTTAGTTTCCGAGATTTTTAACATTCTTTAAGTGACCCGGATTCATTGCTCTCGAGTGTATTTTTGTATTATGCGTGGTCGGGTAATCGCGTTCAGAAATTCTTTTAATGCACGCGACACCGATGCTTGTGACAGACAGGTTGTGGATTGCTGTCCCACCGCCCTCTGGTATGTCCCTTTGGCCAAAAACGACAGCGCACATAAAATCTGAAAAGAAAAAATGAAAATGGGGCGTTCGTGTTGCTAGTTAGTTATAAAACATTTTTAAGTTTAAAATCAAAATGCTAATTTCCCTACCTTTACCCGCCTTGACAGTCCTCTTGAAGAGTCCTTTATGTACGGACTTACATCAGCCTCAAGTTGTCCTATCAGCTCTTCAGAAAGGCGATATGACAAAATAAAATTATCAGCTCTCATGTCAAAAACATTTCTTCTCAGAAATTGAGACTGCCGACGACTTTCTTCGTTATCGGCCTTCGATCATAAATACCCGGCACTATTCGCCTCTACCAAAGCCGAGAGTAAAACGAATGAACGAGCCATTTTAGATTTTTCAAGAATGACTAGTTATGTAACCGATTAAGATAAAATTGAATTATTGTGTACGACTTTTTAGGGCGTTGAATTAACGACTAATTCGAAATTTTGAAAAATTTTCAATACAATACGCAAGCGTAATAAAAAATGAATATCACGATTTCGTGATTTTATTAAAAATAAATAGTAGTTAGTACCAGTACTTTTTTTTTAAATATAATTTAAATTTCGCGCTCTTGTTTTTGCATTCCTACATCGACGATCCTTTTCGCGCTGGTAGGTACCTACCACGGAGCAGAAACAAAGAGGAGGTGTTGCAATCAAAGTAGTCCATCAGCCACCAATGTAGTCGTTACGTCACACGGTAGTTCCACTACTTGCAACCAGGCGGCGCTTTCGTCAGTACAACTGTCGTTGTGAAGCGGATAGGTTGTCATGTATTTGTTTAGTCTTTTAAACGATTAAAAAGTATTCCCGACCCATACTCATTGCATTAACATGAAGTGCTGTGTTTTATCTTGCAGAAGTTATACGGATCGATCAAATTCAAACGGAATAAAGATATCTTTCCACTCGTAAGTAAAATTAAAATTAAATTTGTAATTTATTTCTTCTCGAATGTTCGGTAATTGCCGCCCCCTATATCGGCAAGTGGTAGCGGATGTACTGACAAATTGCAGGTCCGGACTCAGACTTTTTTGATAAGCACATACCCACATAAATTCTATATGAAAAGTGAAGTCTCATAGATGTCGAGTTTCGGCAAAAAACGGAATTCGGTTTAGTTTCGGTAACTAAGTTCAGAAGAAAAATTTAAAAGAGGAGAGGATTTAAAGATAAAAAAAATAAAATTATGATTATAACGACGTTTTCTTTATTTTTCCCTCACACTTGTTAATTTCTGGAAGGTTTGGTTTCTGCCGAATCTGAAACCGCTGCCGAAATTCGGTTTCGGTTTCAGTAAAAAAATGTATTTCGGTCGGACATAATAGAAATAAAACTATATCGGTATATTATAAAACTATTAAACCTGAATCCGGCTTCTTACAATAAAAGCGACACTTAATGAAACATAGCAGAACTCTTACGACATCTGTCTAATTTGCCTATGAGTTGATTTTGCCACTAGCCACTAGATGGCTTTCTGCTGTTTGGGCTCCCCCCGCACCCCGCGCGGCTGCGACACTACTTTTGTATGAAGAATGACTACAACACCTCTTTGTTTCTGGTCCGTGGTACCTACACTTAAAGTCCTTGTGAATTAAATTATTATTTTAATACATACATTTTATCACTATGCCGATGCTTGCACGCTCTTTAAATTATTATTCATCGTCAATCCATCCATACACACAAAGATTACTAAACTTCATCATCTGTGGTGGAAACAAGTGTCTGTCTATGGGACGTTCCAAAGTTATCTAAATTAAGCTATTTAAACAAATGAAAGTTTGAATTTAGCAGTTCCTACTTTAAATTATTAGTTTGTCGGTGACAAGTTTATTTATTAGGACCGGTTTTCAAATCGTACATAGTTAATAGATTGCTAAACTTCACGATCTGTGGTGGAAATGTGAGTCTATGGAACGCATAGGAAAAAAAAAATTTTTTTTAATAGTGTCCAAGTTTTATCTGCAGCTGTAAATTAGCAAATATTTTTTTTCGTTCTAATATAATCCGTTGGTCAGCCTGTAAACATAGTTTTTCCCGTTTCTGCACGGAACGCAACTTGAGCGGAATTTATTGAAACAATAATTCAACAGTGTACTCTATGGTAGGAAAAACCATAGACAACTTGTGAACTATCAAATTTTGGCGGTTTTCGCAGTTTGAGACTTTTCAGTGTTCTGTTTCCCACTGATAATGTTCTGTTTCGTGGTTTTGTTGCTGATCGAGTGAAGTTTGCGTTGATTAATATCCGTTCGTATTTTCTCAGTGGTTTTAAAGTGTATTATTTTGCATTGGTGGTGCAAGATGTACATCAAGTGTTATAGAACATTGCGTTCTTACGAAAAATACAGACGTTTCCTGTTAGTGAGATGGACGCAAAAAGTGGCTCCGCCTGAGCATTAACCACAGATTACTAAATAGTTACTACGTAACAGATACTTCACTCAGTAGAAAATTTCCAATACCTATTGAGATAATAGCCAGTAGGCGACGGAGTACCGTCGCCTCAGCAACCACTGCATGCTAAAATGTGCCTAAATGCTCAAGCGTACAGTTGTGATTGCTTCGCACCGCGTGATCCTACAGCAATCGCAGGGCTGCCTCTTCGATAAAATTAAATTAATATAGCTTTTAGTGTCTGTTATTGAGAACTGTGAATATGTTCTGATCTGACTACTTCTGTCTGACTATAGGTGGTACATAGTTTAAAATTGTATCGTTCATAAAATATTTTTTTATAAATTGGTGCTGAGTGCTGACTGTGCAATACGTCTAGATAAAAGATAATTATATAGGTCACTGTGTAGGTAAAATAAAAAACTTTAAAAGTTACATGTGTATCACAAAGCATCGTAGGTACGCGTACGAACGAACGGAACGATTATAAAATTGAGCAACGTGCGTGCGCTTCGCTTGTGAAAACCGCACTGAATTTGGACCGCAAACGGTCCGAGAGCGCTCGCTCGAGCGGTAGGTAATTATAGCGCGCAAGTACATGGAGTGACGGAGGCCTGCATTAACAGTGATTAAGCGCTCAAGATCTTCACAAACTATGTGTGTGTGCCAGAAACACTTTAAAAAAGATACATCAATGAGAAGTATTGGCTCAAAGTTGCTCATAGACTTGTGTCCCTTCGTCCAGCATACTCACCATGGAATCCTGATATTTCATGAATGTCAAAAAACTGTTCTGAAATAGTGCTAAATAGTGCCCAAAGGAAAAAAATAGTGCTCTTGTACTTGCGAAGTTATAGCCATAGTTCGATGAGTATGCTGGACGAAGGTTTCGCCCAGCATACTCACCTCCGTCCGGAGAATCTGTATACGCTTCAAACATAATTCATACTTCAAAAAATAGTTCCCAAATAGTGCCAAACGGTGCCCAAAAAGAAAAAACAGTGCTCGAATAACTTCGGAGTTATAGGCTTCGTTCAGTGAGTATGCTGGGCGTAGGTTCTACGCCCAGCATACTCACCTCAGTGCGCGAATATCGAACGAGCTATAGGTACAATTTACGTCTCAAAAAATTGTGCTTGAAATAGTGCCCAATATCAGTCCAATTTTTGCTTGACTTTTGACATAGAAAACCATTAAATTTTAATGTAAACTTCTACATACTAACGTAAAATGGGGTACAGTCGTCGACACATGTTTTTGGACAAAAATATTAAACTTTCTAATTGTAGACTTCATGTTATTGGAAATAATTATGGTATTTTCTCACATGTCAAAAACTTTCGATTAAATGCATTATTATATATTTTATAAATAATAATAAATGAATGGAACTTTAAGCGTAAATGAAGTCTATTACTTCATTGCATTGTGTGTTTGTCTGAATAAAAACAGTCATTTGCAGCCAATAAAATTAATATCTTGAAAAATTGTAAAAAGGAAATTATACAGTTTCTTTTTGTATATATGTTGCAGGCAAAACTTATAACCAGTCAAAACTAGTACTGTGACATAGTTATACAAAGGAGAATGAGTAATGATGGGCCCACCTCTCAATAGGAATAAGACACTCATAAATGAATAGGTATGTTTATGCAGAATAAAACTTATTATTACGACTAAGGTCAAAAGTCAGTACTTTCGGAGTTATACTACTTATTATACTGCCATAAAAGTGATCGTAGTTTACTTCGTTATAAGATAAACTATGGCCAGACTCAAAACGGACGGCACCTATCTGCTTGCTCCTTACCTGCGCCCCCACCCTACCCGCTGCGCCCGCCGCTTGCCCAGGCGCATTTGCAAATGGCGATCAGTCATATTGCAGTGAACATCTTCGAGACGGTTTATACGTTATAGAAATATACAGACAAAACGATTTACATCATTTAATAGAATATAATATACCAGCAGAGAATGTGTGGTTGCTGCGTGGTAGGATACAGTCACGCCACGTAAGAGCAAGAATATACTATTGCTATATATTAATTGATCGAAACCAAGTTGGAAGAAACGCGATATCACAATATTATTGCTCTTGCTTGAACGGACGGCGAACTGTAGGAAGTTGCGCTCACACTATTTCTTTGATTTGGTACCTAGGAGTTGGGAGACATCAACCATTCGTGGCCCCCGTGGGTTTTTTAAATGATGTAATTGTCTTTGATGTCCAAGACGAATAATAAATATCTTTTGTTTTAAAGTGTACTTATTATTACTATTTTACCTTATAAGTATCCATAAAGAATATGTTAGACTGACGACTTTAAGACGTCGTATCTCCGAAAGTACTAACATTTGACCATAGTTATATTAGTAACTAATGTTCCACTTAAAAAGCCCCATCCAACGGTATATCAGATGTTACTATTGAAGGGTGGGCCCAGACTCCATACATTCATTTCCCATTGTCCTTTTTAAAACTCTTTCCAATAGTTTCATCAATGAAAGGTTTAGCAATAAAAAACATTTTTAATTACTTACGTTATTTATTACTATTTAAAGGGCCAAAGTAATCAGAATTCTAGTTAACTAGTTCACAGCTTTTGTTAACATTCATAATATAATCAATGTAAATAGAAAAAATTGTAGTTTTAATATTGTATATAATATACATATAAAAAAATGTTTAGCCAAATATTGGTAAAACTTTCTAAAATATAACACGTAGGTACTTGTACTTTGTTTTACTGCTACAACGTTTTAATCACAATAAAATTATCTTACAAATAAGTATAAATTGAGCAATCACAGTTTATAATCACGTTTTTTTTATTAATATTAAATACCCTATAGTAATTACAAATTAACAATCACAGTTTATAATCACATTTCTGTAAGTTATTAATAAAATAACTTTTACAAGAACAAAAAAAAAAACAAACAAACAATAACAAAATAGGAACTAACAAGTTAGGACCGATCTTCATCTTACATTCGCGTATAAATAATGCAGTGTGGTACAGTATATTGGGAATTACTACAAACTTTTTTACTAAGGTCATCATAGCAGTTCCAAGTTCTCTTTAGCAATCGATAGCACTTTGACTTGTAATGCCCCATGCGTCCTGATTCACCATTTGTAAAATCTATTACCGACAGAATTTTAAAGGTGTCACCGTTTATTATGATCTCTTTAGGAATTTCATCAATTTCTATTTCAATTGAAGTATTAATTTCAATAAATACGAAGTCTAGTACTTCATATTTGTATGCGTTTTTACCGTTACATAATTGGTATTTACATTTCCTTTCAGTATCATTTACTAATAGAGCTTCATTAAGGGTTCCAATACCTTGAGTCGTCAATATGTTTACATTTATTGGAATCCAACTACATTTTGTGCCAGAACCTTTATTGATTTCACAGTTCTGGTTTGTACAATTTAAGTATCTATTAGCACTATAAAAACCATAACTTTGTATGTTATCTATTATAAAAGTTACATTACACTCACAATTTTTGCAACTACTCAAATTGGATTCCACAGTATCATATATTTTAGCCAATACCTTAGAACGAGTAGTGTAAATATCTTTTGGTTTTCTAGCCTTCTTAGTGATTTTCTTTAGATTGTCATACGTGATCAAACTTCTGGTCAGTTGTGAAAGATCGTTTTTTTTATCATTGATATATTTTCTAATATTAGGTCTATCTAAATATGCAATTGAAAAACTTTGGACCACGGAATCAAAAGCACACGTATTAATAAACGTGAATCTGTATGTTCCTGAAGTAGAAACACTGCCGTTTTGTAAAATATGTAATTTTGTACGACGATTGATTCGTTTTTTATTTTTCTTCTGTTTAGACACCAGTCCCCGCCAGTCTTCAATATAATTTGGTTCGCTCCTAAAAATTGAGTTTTCATAAAATGATTCATCATTGACGAGAGTATTTATTTGTGGTGTGTTATGGTCACTTATTTCATTTTTTTCATCGACAATATTTTCAGTTCCTTCTTGAACATCAATCAAGTCACTTTTGGCTAAGCGTATGGAACCGGTTATCAAAGGCTCGTGTTTAATAATAAACTCATCTACGCGGTACTTATTTGAATTTGTTTTAAAAAATAACTTTTTTACGTCTTTCATATAACTTTCTACATTTGAACTGGTTGGAGTACAATAATTACTGTTAAAATAAGTCATCATTATATTTCCCCATAGTGGAAGTTTTTTAAGAATCCTAATCAAAGTGTCCTTTATTTCCGGCAAGTAATAAATATTTTCGATTTCAGTTTCTTGATCACACAATTGTTTAATTAAATCTTCTTTCTCCTCAAGATCTTTATACATTTTCAGAAGCGGGTTTTCTTCTTTATCTAATCCCTCCCATAAAGAATGTTTAATTGGAACGTGATTTTCCGAATCTACATTTTGTATTTCACATTCCTGCAAATTAGTTTTGATCCGGTTTTTTAATTCTAAAATCGCCGTTTCACACCGTGTTAAATTTCCATTTCTACTGCCGCGGTGTTTATTATTTGCTATAATATAAACATTTTCTATAATTTTCTTTACCTCTCCGTATGAAACACATTTTTTAATCAGAATCATACAATCAACAAAAAATTTTGTTACTCTAGTGTCTATATTTTTGAAAATACTTTGATTGTACAATGTTTTTATGAAATGCGAAGTATCAAGGCGAACATAACAGGTTGGAATTTTTTTGGTTCTATTTTCTAAAATATTAAAACATGTATTTAAGTAGTCAGAGGTGGATTTATAACCACAAAATACTTTTACCACCGCACCTACTAAAGCTGCGGAATCATCAGTTACTACTTCATTTGGAGGTTTTCCATTAGCCAACCAAGATTGTAACCAGCTAGCAATAGTATCTAAAGAGTGACTTTCTGATATACACTGTGAAATTGGCACGCTACTTTTAACGGTTGTATCTGTCATCATAACATACAAAAATATAGGACTTTGCGACTCTTGAGATAGTTGTGTGTGTTCATTGACGACAGGCCGAAGATTTTTATTAAATATAGAACCTGTTGTGTCTATAGAAACTCTAATATAATTAAACTCTTTTTGGCATTTTTTATAATAATTCTTTTGATCGTCCGTCCAGTAAAATGTATAAAATGGAAAAGCAGAAACATATCTAACACATTTATCAAAAGGTGGTGAAACACACATACAAGTAAGTGACAATATTGGGTTGGGATGGAAAACATCAACTTTTTTATTTTCATGTTTAATTCGATGTAGTGTTTGTAATTTTGGCAATACTGGAGGTTCCTTGTCATTTTTCTTCATTAAAGTTGAGGCTAATTTATATCTTATAGAAGCTGCTGCTTCGTGTTGTAATTTTTCACCTAATTCCCTTATTTGGTAATACCGTAATCGGTTTTTTTTACTGGTGTTATGAGAGTACTTTTTATTTTCATTAATTATGCAACATTCTAGTTTAATTAAATTTTCCGTTTCTAAGTTAGTTGTTATAATTATTTTTGCGTGACATTGATTACAATATCCTGTGCATTTGATTTCGTAATTGTCTTTCACAATATTATTTTTAAAACACCAAGTGCATAAAGATCTTATTTCTTTCCATAGATGCATTTGAATTACATTAGTCCATTGGTTTGGTTTTAATTTACGTCTGACATTATACAGACTACCAGGGGCGATTTTGCTATTTCGGTGATAAAAATACCTTTGAGGCTTAATACTATCCCAAGTTATTGTATCCATATAAAATGTATGCGTACTGGTGTTCTCCGAAACACTATTAATGCTTTCGTTTGATGACGATGTAGACTTTTGATTTATCAAATTAGAATCATTATTACGAATTATTTCTTTTTTATCAACACCAAAAAAGTATTCGTAATTTCGTTTTATGCTTAATATGATTGATTTAATACTCATTTTGTAATTTAACCGTGTTTGAATTTGTTTATAAATTGAGTCATTTGCGGAAGGAATATTTTTAAAAAAGTCATCTTTGAATTCTGAAATTACTAATTTTTGCGTTTCTAATGAAACCTTTGGTTTAGGCCCTCGTTTTCCTTGCTGATCCATGTCGTTAGATTCACAAGAATTATCACAAATTATTATGCCATTTGTTTTCAATATTAACATAATATGAAATAACAACTAACTAACTAACATATAAATCAACATCAATAACATTATGAACACTTGTGTACTTATACTACCTATATTACCTGAAAATACCAACTATAGATGTAAAAAACATAACGGGCCCCACCGCTCACGCAGTACGAGTCAGAAAAAGTTGTCTTCTAACGTGGTAAACATTGTGTCTTCAAGATAATCTGAAAATAACACGTATTTAAATAATTTAATATAGGTATGACAGGCTCCAGCCTTCCTCTAAAGGTACTTAAGCACTTACGTGTTTTCCATTATTTTAGCGTGATTTCTATTATAAATAGCGAAGGGGCAAAACACGAGGCTGAAGACGATTTCCCGAAGTCACAACTCCCATAGAAAATGTGATGAATAGGTTGACGACACTTAAAAGTTTAAGTGCATTCGCCGGATGACAATCGGTAATAGTCTTCACTTCACGTCATATTATCTAAAAAATACATCTGTGTTAATTCTATAGTTACGTTTATACTTACTACCGACGCTCGCGCTGACTGATTCTACCTATTTCGATATTGAAATGTAACTAACGTGAACTTAAGACGAGAACAGATCCTGACGGGTAACGAGGACAAGCTTGTAATAAAAAAATTGAAGAAAAGTAAATTATATCCTAGCAAATAAGACAGTGTTTCATTTCCAGTAGAATTGGAGGATAAAACCAGGCCTCCGCAGAAGTAGGTATATAAATAGGTATTTGAGATCCAATTAGATAAACAAACAAGTTACATTACGTTATTATGTGTGTACCTACCTACATCAAACCTTTAAAAAAGTAACTAAGTAGGTACCCATTTTTAAAACTTCTTAAGCATGTCCTTAATTTTAAGTGTACAGTGTCATATTCAACGAAAAAATGAACGTGTTTTTGTAAAAAACAACTCGCTTGCTACCTAGTTTTACAGTGCAATTAATGAATGAGTGTAAAATCAATTTAGTTAAATGCCACTATTATAAATTGAAATATACTTACTGATTTGGGTGCAGCTCCTATATTGATTACGTACTAGATACACAATTTTATATAGGTAAATAATGACATCACCAACACATTGTTTGGTTTTGCAACCCACTATGTAGTCAAACTCAAAAGCCGGCGTTATTATAATGATGTGCGACGAAGTAAACAAACAAAGAAACTGAGAAGCGCTTGTTCGTTTCGATTGCTTTGTGACACAAAATGGACCCTTATCACCTTCAAAATACAGATCAGTCTTGTCTAATAATCGTAAGATGTTAGGGCAGCGCCATCTAGTATTTAAACATAAACAT
Source organism: Brachylomia viminalis (assembly GCA_937001585.2). Lineage (NCBI taxonomy): Eukaryota > Metazoa > Arthropoda > Insecta > Lepidoptera > Noctuidae > Brachylomia > Brachylomia viminalis. The sequence continues at coordinate 22,669,477 of OW443294.2, read as the reverse complement.
ATTCATTTGCGTTGCGGGCGCCGCGCGTCGCTTTGTGACACAAAATGGACCCTTATCACCTTCAAAATACAGATCAGTCTTGTCTAATAATCGTAAGATGTTAGGGCAGCGCCATCTAGTATTTAAACATAAACATATTCATTTGCGTCGCGGGCGCCGCGCGTCGTAAGCCCCATACCTATTGACCGTACGTGCATCCATTACTGCCACACTATATTGAACTTTATCACATGAGGAATACAGGTCAATTCCGTAAACGTTGTGGTACCGTCCTTGATCCGGAAAATGATTATTTTGAATAATTTTGTCAGTTGTAATGTAAGCATTAATAACAGCAACTTTATTTTTCATGCATGATTTACTTCATTTGATATCTTAATCCTTCAAGCGCCGTGATCTAGAAAAATATATAAAATCATTGTTCCTAGCTACCGGGGTCCCATGCGACGCGCGAAGGCTTAATCATATTATTATAAAGTATTATTAAAATAATGTGTAATTAATAATATTGCGATTCTAAAGTAAATACTCCCTTACATAGACAATTAATAATTTACACAAGACAAAAATTGTTAGAAAGAAAGTTAATAATATTGTATTCGACTGTACTCAATGTAATGTATGTAGAAGTTTACAATCAAATTTAATGGTTTTCTAGGTCAAAAGTCAAGCAAAAATTGGACTGATATTGGGCACTATTTCAAGCACAATTTTTTGAGACGTAAATTGTACCTATAGCTCGTTCGATATTCGCGCACTGAGGTGAGTATGCTGGGCGTAGAACCTACGCCCAGCATACTCACTGAACGAAGCCTATAACTCCGAAGTTATTCGAGCACTGTTTTTTCTTTTTGGGCACCGTTTGGCACTATTTGGGAACTATTTTTTGAAGTATGAATTATGTTTGAAGCGTATACAGATTCTCCGGACGGAGGTGAGTATGCTGGGCGAAACCTTCGTCCAGCATACTCATCGAACTATGGCTATAACTTCGCAAGTACAAGAGCACTATTTTTTTCCTTTGGGCACTATTTAGCACTATTTCAGAACAGTTTTTTGACATTCATGAAATATCAGGATTCCATGGTGAGTATGCTGGACGAAGGGACACATAGACTTCACTGTGTTCGGCCGAGGACATTACCGTAGGGATAGTCATAAAAGTTTACGAAGGTTCGTAATTACCAATAATTACCTGCTAATCTTGTAAAATGAGTACCTATATTTCATACCAATCCAATTCACTATAGTTTTCCTTGCCAGCAATGCTTTTTATTTGAGCTTTTAACAGGCTGTCCAACTTTATTACTAAATACCTAGCTAAGACATAATGGAAATTTTTATTAGTGGAAAACCATATTGATCACCACTCATCACTACATATTATTATATAATATGTAAAACGAGTCTTTCAACCTAGTTTAAAGAATACTAATGTACCTATATCCTTACATTTCTTTTTTCAGATGTTTGTCAGAATAAAATTGTTATCTTATTAATTACTATTCTCGGAAAATGAAATATGATGACCATGTTATGCCCGTCTGCCTGGTAAGAATGATATTTTAATTAAGTAGGTATTTAAATTCTTTTTAATAATCACGTGAATAATAGCTGCTGATTAATATTAAAAAAAAAGTTTTTTTGTTTATTTCTCCATCCATACACAAGGGTATTTTTTTAATAATTTAAAATACAAATATGTTTTCCAGATACCTGATTTGCAAAGCCTTTGTTATGAGAAAATTGTGCTCGAGGTGTCGAATAAAAAGGGTTGCAGTCACTCTTGTCTTGACTTATTCATCTCAGTTTTGTATGTATTTGTGTGATAGTAGTAGTAGGTACTATCAGGGTCTTTTCCGCCTGCTCACTTAAAAATTTTTTCGCCTAAATCCTGCGGCTGCGCCAAACCACGCCCCCCTTAAAGTTTTCGCCTATTAGGAAAGCGATAATGCAATTAGTTACAACCTGCACTGCGCAGCTTAGTGACGCATTACGTGTACTCCTTTTGTGAATTTTACGGACGAACTCTTTGACATTGGCGCGCTTTCCGGACCTTTTGAATATTGACCATTGCTCTGTTTACCTGACCCTTGATTGCCTAAGCGTTAACCTGTGCGAGAATATTGGACAACGACCTGTGCTGGATCATTTTTGTGCATAATGTCTTCCAGAAATCTCATACGCGAAGAACGTAATCAAATAATCATTTTGCATGGACAAGGATTTAATATTAGTCAAATTGCTGAGCAGCTGCATATGAGCTTAAGTAGTAAATCATTTTATTATTGTCATGGTAAATTTTGTTGTTTTAAAATACCTTAATTTATAAATAAAACTTTATTAACGATGCAAACTTTATCATGCAAATGTTATCTTGTGTAAGTAATCGAATACTTTCTAGTTTGTTTTACAACAATAAAAGTATTGGATAAATATAATTAAACGAGAAACAAACAGAATAAATATTCCGAGTTAACTTGGTAAAGCAGTTACTTATACCTACCTTTTATGTGAGTGGTATGCTTTGTTGTGACGAACTCGCGAACACGAAATAACATTTATTTTAAGTAATGTTTGTTTTCGTCTAGTTAGCTCGGAGACTTAGACAAAAACAAACATTACCTACTAAAAAAAATGTTCTTTGATATCGATTTGATGCAATTTCGAGCGGCCATTGTTGTTTACATCTTTGGCAAATTTAGCGCGGCCGGACCTTACCTAGATTCTGTGCAAATTAGGTAGTTACTAATTATTAAATAATTCATTTCTAGAAATTTTACAATAAGCATAAGCCTGCACGTGTCCGAACAAAAGAGTCATAAAAGTCAATAACCGCAGTGGGCAAAATCGGTGGCATCCTTTGATGCTTTTGTCATAGCAGGTTTTGGTAATTACATAGAGGTCTCTCTTTCTCTCATTAATTTATTATGAAGAAAAATTGATTTTAAGATCTCTAAGATAAGATGCATCTCTTTCTTTTGACACTACAATGCTGCCCCAGTGCAACTAATAACAAGTCATTTTATGTATGTGTCAGCAACACGTCAGACGATAGTTTAAATTATTTTATACTGTGAATTTTTAACAAAGAGCTTTATTTATTGTAAAAACTGTGATTTGTGATGACAATAAAAATAAATACAAACCATACAAGCACTTTCTTACCATCAGTACTTTTGCGCCTTCTAACTATACATGTAGATATATGTATACGGACCGGGAAAGTTGGGACTAAGGTTCAGTAGACGAAACCTGAAAAGTGATTTGTTTAGAACTATTTAGTCAGTTATTTTAAATGAAGCCGCTTCTTATGAGACTATTTATTGCTTGTAGAGAAACACTGTCCGGCTGTGGATCAGACGCCATGAAGAAGAGGGTGTCATAGAGGATAGACCGCGGGCACCACGTCCATATCTCATAACGGAGGACAATCTCCAGCGTATGGTGGACACCTACCAACAAGAGAACGCGTTCACGCCGACGAGAGTATTCGCCGAGGAGTACGACACGTCATTGCGCACGGTTCGTCGTGCTTTACATAGAGCGGGGCTCCATCATCGGAAACCAGCAAAAAAAATCGTGTTCACCGAGGAACAAAAAGCGGCGAGAGTGAGATTCGCAAGAGACTACAGAGATATGGATTTTACAAGCGCTATATTCTCAGATGAGAAATGTTTTAGGTCGAGCCAACATGGTCGTCGACACCTGTGGCGCGTGATGAATACACGCTACGAAACTAGAAACGTGATTCCCAATAATGATTCTGGAAGGATATGTGCTAATATGTGGGGTTGGATGAGTGCTGATGGTCCCGGAGAGCTTGTCCATGTCCCAGGGCGAGCAAATGGCGAAACTTACAGGGAACTACGAGTATTAGTAAACATAATGGTCCCTACTGTTCGCACAGTTTATCCGAGAGCAGAGCTCCCGGAATTTATTTTTATACAGGACAATTGCCCCATACATCAAGCACGCATTGTTCAGTCTTGGATCAACCACCAGCCAGAGATAAGAACCTTACGCTGGCCATCCCGATCTCCTGACCTGAACCCCATCGAAAATTTGTGGGGTATAATGGTCCAGAGATGGGATCACCGACGGGAAAGAACGCAAGTGGAACTTCTTGCTCATTGTGACGAAGTTTGGGAATCTGTAAGGGGCTCCAACTTGTGTGAAGTTCTTGTACGATCTATAAGAACGAGATGCGATGCCGTTATAGACGCAGGAGGCGCGATGACCAAATATTAAAATTTGGTCATCGCGGTAATGAAAAAAATGATGAATGTGAATAATTGATGATTACGAGTATGTTATTAACTAGTGGTTAATTTTTAATTTACATTAGAAAAAAATATTATTTACTAATTGTTAATTTAATTCTAGAGAAGTTTTTGATTATTGTGTCTTTTTTATTGTTGTTTTTTTTTTAACGTTTACTTAGGCAGATAATTTTTAACACGCTTTACTTGTTTCACCATGTATAGATAAAGAAAACCAAGAAAGTTAATTGAAGCAAATTTTTATGAGAATCTAAAATGAAAAGCTTAAATTTCTGTAGATGGTTTCAAATAATCAATGCTTGCCAAAATGCTTGTATAAAATATTTTTTGTAAAATATGTTTGGTTAATAAAAAAAGTCATTTTATAAATAAAGCCACTTCATAAGAGAATCTCATAGACTAAATATTGATTTCTTGTTTTTTTAGTAACCTAGTATTCTGATTTACTTTTTTAACCTAGTCATCCATTGCTTTATACAAGGTTTTATTATAAACTACTCCAAACAAAATAGGGCCCACCTCGAATCAGTCACTATTTTGGTCAAAATAAAGTGATCTAAGTAGTTGTTGACAAAGTTATGCATTGAACCGTCAAGCTGACATGTTTAGGAACCCTTATCAATGTTTATTTCGACAACATTCATATTGGTTTCAAGAGGGTAGCTAAAAAAGTGAAGTACTCGAAAAAATCGTCGAATGCACAAATTCTCAGTCACTTAACACAGTCTACACTAAACAGTGTTGTGGAATACTCACGTTTTTAACAATTTTGTTTGGTTTCTGTGTTAGTTGTGATCACTATGCCTGGTCCTCGCCGTCATATGGACATGGAAACCGCTGCAAGAGCAGTATCCTTGCTTCAAGAGGGACAGTCTCAGAGGTCTGTGGCTATCCACCTCGGTGTTTCGCGACGAGCAATCCGAAATGTTTGGGAACGGTATCAGGAGACCGGAAGTGTAGCTAGGAGACCTGGCACAGGAAGAGTTAGGGCTACGACTACCCAGGAAGACCGATATCTAAGGTTAACCGCACGATGGGAGCGTACTGTTACCGCTCGGACCTTACAAACTCGACTACGGCAATCCACAGGGACGAGAGTCAGCGACCAAACCATTCGGAATCGGCTTCACGAAAATGGACAACGCTCTAGAGTACGCGCTATTCGACTGAAACTAACGAGGGCTCATCGTGCAGCAAGATTAAGGTACGCCCGGGAACATTTGGAATGGACCATGGATAACTGGAGGAATGTGCTTTTTACGGACGAGTCTAAAGTGAAGTTTTACAGTGATGACAGACGGATACGCGTGTGGAGAAGAGAAGGGGAACGTTTTTCTGAACCATGCGTCCATGGAACAGACCGATGGGGGGGTCCCAGTGTTATGGTATGGGGTGGAATTAGCTTACACGGTAAAACAGAGCTGGTAATTCTCAATGAAGGTACCGTAACCGCCGCCAGTTACATCGAGCGAGTAATCCGGCCACATGTCATCCCGTTTTCACAAAGCGTGGGCAATAATTTTGTCTTTATGCATGACAACGCTCGCGCACACACAGCCCGCACCACACAAAGAGCCCTTTCTGAAGCCAATATCACCGTTTTGCCATGGCCAGCCATGAGTCCCGACCTCAACCCAATAGAGCATTTATGGGATCAACTCAAAAGAAGCCTGAAAGAAAACTACAGTGATGTTAACAAACAGCCAGCAGGAGCTCATTAACGCCCTGAAAGTCTGTTGGGAACAAATACCGCATACAAACGTGACTCACTTGATTGAAAGTGTACCAGATAGGCTCAGATAGTGCATACGGAGCAGAGGAGGACCCACTCGTTATTAAAAAATAACAAGCACCATAATTTTTTTCAGAAGGCGTGTGCTTTACAAGATCATGTTGATCCTTTATTTTGTGTAATTTTTCCTAAAAACTGTTATTTGTGTTTTTATTAAAGGAAATAAACAAATGATTCCATTGTTTATTTTTACACTATTCCTGAATGCCCACTTGACACTTGTACATTCATAAAAACTGAACAATTACGTTCAATTTTAAGTTAAGGCAAAAAAACATGGTGGGCCCTATTTAGTTTTGAGTAGTTTAATAAGTAACACCTAAACTTTACTTATTATAATAAAACCTTGTATTAAATATTTAAAAAGTAATGTTTACCAACGGTTAACTTAATTCTAGAATAGTTTTTGTTTGTTACTATTTTATTTTTTAAGTATTTTACTACAGATAATTTAGATTAAGTATTTCACATATTTGTCCTTTTGTCTGTTAGGTACTAATGATGAGACACAATTACTTTTCTATTGTTTCCGGCCATAATGGGTCTGTCTAACAGACGAAGGTTATAAGAGTTTTTATTTTATATGCCATTCTAAAAGTTTTGTATTTAAATCAACCACCGACAGTAAATCGTAATTTTGTAAAGAAAACTGTTGCTTGTAATAAGAGGTTAGAAGAAAGAAAGGGTTTTATTTGTTTAAACTTGTAAACTATTTTTGAATTTCGCGGGCTACCCTGGCGCATCCCCCTTTAGTTGATTTTATTATTTGTTCTTTGATTGTGTGTTTTACCTTTTTTTTACTATATTCAATTCCTATATCCAATATTTTATGAATATCTTTGTTTAGTTTATTAAGTTAATAAATAAAACTGATAAACCTTCAAAACAGTATTTTACTTTTTAATTAATGCCTAACCGACAATAGGATTTATCAAATCAAATTTCTAGTTAGAATAATAAAGAAAAAAATTATTATTAACGGACAACGAATTTTCCCCATCCATAATAAATGTAAGAGATAATAGCAGTAGTTTGAAAATAACAATAAAGGTCGCTGCACACAGCGGGCGCGGCGCGGCGGGACGGGACGGCGAAGCGACACTGAGCAGTTGTAATGTACTAGATATTACGGACGACGCCACACAGAGCCGTCCCGCTCGGCGCGACGGTATCCGTCGCGCCACGCCGCCGCCGCGCCGAGCGGGAATACAAGATTATACGTACATTTAGTAGAAATGTATACAAAATATAGGTGTTTTGGACGTGATCGCGCCCGCAGTGTGACCGATGCCGCCGCGCCTGCGCCGCGTCGCCGCCCCGCCACGCCGCGCCCCGCCACGCCGCGCCCGCTGTGTGCAGAGACCTTTAGACACACAGCACTTTAGACACTTTAGAGACACAGCGGGCGCGGCGTGGCGGGGCGCGGCGTGGCGGGGCGGCGACGCGGCGCAGGCGCGGCGGCATCGGTCACACTGCGGGCGCGATCACGTCCAAAACACCTATATTTTGTATACATTTCTACTAAATGTACGTATAATCTTGTATTCCCGCTCGGCGCGGCGGCGGCGTGGCGCGACGGATACCGTCGCGCCGAGCGGGACGGCTCTGTGTGGCGTCGTCCGTATTAACTAGTACATTACAACTGCTCAGTGTCGCGTCGCCGTCCCGTCCCGCCGCGCCGCGCCCGCTGTGTGCAGCGACCATAAATCTCGAACGGCGCGTGCGTCACCGCGTTGTCAATGCGCTCGGCCGGCCGGTCTTGTCTTTCATTCGTCTATTCAAGGTGAACGGGGCGGGGCTAGAGAGCGCTTCTGTTTTTTGAGTGCAAGCAAAAATGAACTTAGTGGTGGTCAGGCGGAAGTGTCCATGATAGTACCTATATTAATATATTTTTTCTACGTAATACGTTGTCCACTTAAAATAGAAATGATAAAATTGTTGTCTACTAGCATTTGGACCAGTCATAATATTATTATAATAAATCAAGTTGTGTTGTCATTCATCTAAGATACAGATATGTTTTCTGAAACTCAAACCTTAACTCTTTAACAAACCCAAATCCTTTTCTTTGCAATTAACTTACCATAGGACCTACACCAAGTTTAATACGAGTGTTATTTGTTCCAGCTCAACATGCTGATGGGAGAGGAGCTAGCAAACTCAAACTCAAACTCAAAGCATTTATTTCAATTAAACCATTTACAGGCACTTTTGAATTGTCAAGTGGTCGGTCAGTCAGAAATATGAAGCTAGTTGCCCATTCCAAAGCGTAGTAGGTACCTATGGAGAAGAACGGGCAAGAAACTCCATGGACACTCTTTTAAATTATATTGTTACATAAATATTAGTTACATCATTAATCTTGTATATAGGTATAATTATATGTGAGAACGATGTAAATAAGACGTACACATTGAGTGTCCAGTGTACAGCAAATATAAATTCAAACAAAACAATCCATAATAAAATAATTAAAAATAAGCCGTGGTGGCTAAGAGATGACCAGTCCCAACTGACAGCGCCCGTTCACGAACATGACGCATGGATCAGCACCATTCAGCTCAACCATTTTGAAGGGAGCTAAATGATCCAACACACGCGCCACCGTCAGCGAGACATTTGAGTGAGCATGACATCTATCAGCCGCCAGGACACATTCAAGTCAATGAAAGACATTACCCGGTAAATGGTAGCTCGATAGTACATAGTACTCACACTTGTCCTATGCAATTATATAATACAAAGGAGATTGAGTTTATACAAAGCAAAGGTAGTCTTACAATCTTCAGCAGCTCCAACAGTATTTTCAAATGTTAATCAATTAGTTGTGGTTGTGGAGCAGGACCAGCATTGAGCCAGGCATTTTTATCAGCGATATAATCCCCCAACTTATAATATGCCTGGCTGCATAGTGTGCGTTTTATACAAACTTTGAATTTCGTCTCATTCAGTTGAAGTATGTGGGGAGGTATTTTATTGTAACATTTTAAACAGTACCCCATGAAAGATGAGTCCACTTTAGCCAGTCTGAAACCTGGTTGAACTAATAGGTCCCTATTTCTGGTACTATAATTATGTCTATCACCTCTTTTAGTAAAAAGATGTACATTTTTTCTTACGTACATGATGTTTTCATAGATATATTGACAAGGTACCGTCAAGATCTTAATAACCTTAAACAGTTCCCTTAGAGAATCGCGCCTGCGGAGATTATATATGGCTCTGATGGCTCTTTTCTGCAGAATAAAAATAGAATCGACGTCTGCAGCCCGTCCCCAAAGTAAAATACCGTAAGACATGATACTATGAAAGTAACTAAAATAGACTAACCTCGCGGTATCTACATCGGTAAATTGACGGATTTTTCTGACAGCATATGCTGCTGAACTTAGCCGTCCCGCCAGAGATGTTAAATGAGAACCCCATTGAAGCCTCGAGTCGAGCGTGATCCCCAGGAAAACAGTTTTATCGACGAATTCTAGTTTCTCTTGATTCAATACTATCTCACAATCACTACTTTTGACATTAGGTAAAGAAAATCGTATACACTTAGTTTTTTTCCCATTTAATACTAAATTATTAGCAGTGAACCAATTATGGACCTGCATTAGGGCGTTATTAACGTCGTCAAAATTTGTAGCACTTCTTTCTACCTTAAAAATTAAAGAAGTATCGTCAGCAAATAACACCATTTGTGGTTGATTTTTTAATAAATGGAGTAGATCATTAATATACACTAAAAAGAGGAAAGGACCCAATATCGAGCCTTGTGGAACTCCCATTTCTACTTTTAAACTAAGTGAATTGACACCATTTATTTGAACTTGCTGCTGCCTATCCTTTAAATAAGATTTTACTAGACTGACTAGCTCCACCCTCGACGACAAAACACTGACTGAAACGGTATAATTTTTTTACTAACTCAATGAATGGTGGTAGTTTAAATAATAGTAAGACGTCAATGATTTAAAGCAATATAGTTCGATGAGTGTAGGAACGACATAAATCAAATACTTAGTAATAAACAAAAAATAAGATGAAAAATTATGAACATATAATATGAGACAACATCCACACAAGGTCTTCAGGTCCCGAACTAGGCAGAGCCTGTACTACGGTAACCTGATGATGATAACACCCAGACACAGGTCAAACAGACATGTTCATGCACACAAATGTTTGACTTGTCCGGGGATCATACCCGGGACCAGCGGCTCAGAAGGCAGGATCGCTACCAACCGATTTAGTAATATGTACTATTGTCTGTCTTCAGCTAGTGGGAGCGTGCAGCCCACACACATATGCGGCGACCCTCCATCCCGGCGTGCATCAAGATGTTGAACCTCGGGAAGCAGCAGACTCACTAGAAGAAAATGCATTAGCAATTTTTTTTTATGTGATACAAATGAACAAATTTAATTTATTTCTTTATTATTTATGTAGGTACACTAAACACTTAATAAAGTAAAATACATATAGATAGAAGAGCACAAAGGAACTGCACAAATCATTAGAAATTTCATGGAGAGAGTTGGAGGATGAGAAACGTAGGCACCATAGGTACTAGGCATTATATTATCGCCTTAAAATAAACATGCATACAATGATAATATACATAGAATATAGAAACAAATACCTACATGAATAATTAAAATAATTTTAATTTCTTGTTGGCCAGAGAGAAGCAATTTGTGTAGCACCCCTTACCTAGATGATATTATTATGCCTGAATATTTATGTTTATATTTGGTTAGTATCTTGCACTGTGGTTTATCTAGATGACGGGATACATGTGCTATTTACGTGTATATGTAATATTATGTAAACGAACAATACACCAATCACTGAAAACTTTCTTCGAAGTTATTCAATCTCACCTCTCAAGTAATATCCATTTGTTGAAAACAAAATTTAGGTATGTACCTAATAATACTGACATTCAAAAAATGATTGGAATTGACAATCTAAAAGCATTGAAATAAAGGTAGGTACTAATTATTGTCTCGGAATTCGAATACGAACAGACTTAGGGACGTGGTTGTCATTGCAATAACGAAAAAGAAACTCGTGGTACGTCTACCTACTAATGACAGCGTCTAACGCGCTTGCGCGGCGTGATCACATCACGACGACGCTATACTCGTTGCCACGGCAACATCACGCCAGCGAAGATTGCGTCTAAAGCGCTTGCGCGGCGTGATCACTTCACGGCCACGCGATTCTCGTTGCCACGGCAACAGCACGCCAGCGAAGTCAAGTGAGCCCGTGTCGGCGCTGCGGGAGTCTCTGTTTAGCTATTAAATTTTAGTACCTATTGACGATGATAATCTGATGGATATTCTTTAATTAGGTATTGGCAACGACAGGTTAAGTAGACCTCTATGTATTGGACGTTGGTAAATTAGTAGGTAAGTAAGGTAAGGTAAGTAAGTAAAAAAACTCCATGTGATATTGCCAGTGCCAAACGCGCAAGCGCGGCGTGTTCGTGATCACATCACCCGAATCTTAAAACTACCTACCGGCGAGGTGAAGTAAGCGCTATTCGCAAGTGTCAGTATAGATTTGGGTTAGTAACAAGCCTGAACAACGTAGCACAGTCTTTACTCGACTCAAGCCACAGTCGCGATTGGGTCATGGGATTGCGTTTACATAGGTACCTAATCATTTAACATGGGCGCCGGGAGCGGGGTGCAAGACGGCGCACTTGCATTCTCCTGGCTTCAAAATTAAATATAGGTGTAAGACATTCGGAACTAAAAAAATATGCGAAAACGCCTCACAGAATATTAAAGCACTTAACGTAGGTATTCGAGGCGAGGTCCTGAAATTTTCCTCTCGATTCTAGAGCTTTTGTGGATTATTCAACAAAGTACCGAAACTCCTATTTCCGAAAATCTAATCGGCCCTAGGCGGGGTGCTTACATTATCAAGCTCGCTTTGCTCGCTCTTATATCCTACATAGGTACTCTTAATGAAGGCATAAGTGGATGAAGGGGTTATGATACAATTTGTAAATGTGAAGATAACGGGCACCAAAGTTTTGTTACTTATCATTGAGATAAATCTTTTTTCCTGTTGTTATTTTACTAACCATTTATGTCGAATTAAGGTCAGGTGGGGTAAGAGGGACATACTTTATTTTCAGTAAAATATTTTGACTGCTAGGAAGAACAGCTAAAGTCTTTTTAGATCTTTGAAATACACAAAACTTGCCTTTATGTATTAGCTTCCCGTGGGCTAAATGTCATTACGCTAATAACATTTCTTACGACGATATTGACGTAAATGTCAAGATTAAACAAACGTTCCTCTTCCCCCTTAGACGGGGTAAGAGGGACAGTCATTGTATTTCTTAAGATTGTAGTTTGAATTAAAATATTCGTTGCTAAATGTTTGTGAATTTGTAGTTAGAACTGCTTCGGTCAATATTGGATTTTAATGGCGATGAAATAAGGTATCATTTGGAATGAAAAAGAAGAATAAATCAATTCGGGGTAAGAGGGACCTACAGGTTCAATCAGGGGTGGCAAACTAAAAAGAAGTCGACAAGTAATAATTCTATATTTATTTAATCATACAAACAGTACCTAATAATAAACAGTCTCTCCCTAACTAGTTTTCCCTAGTTAGTTACTCTTTAAAAATAACAATGGCACTATGTAACGAGATCAACATAGCGAATCAGTCTTTGAATTCATCAAAAAAAAAAACACCAAAACTATTATAAAAAAAACACCAAAACTATTAAAAAATAACACCGAAATTATTATAAAATATGTGAAATTATTTTTGAAGCAAGGCACTTGAATCAATTAAATTGGCGTACAGCGCCTCATTTTATATTTAAGAAAAATATAAATGATATTTGTAATGATGTATATTATAAAGTTGCGGCGTATGCAGATAATGGTGCCGATTCCCTTGTTCACAAACTAAACCAAATTTAAGTTCAGTGCATCTTTTTCTTTCTTTTTCATTAAGAAAAGGACAGAATATACATGTTAGTTTATTCCTGTCAAATTAGTCAGCGCCTGAAGTAAATTGACGTAATTTTAGTGGGCAAGTTTTTAATCACGTCTAAACTTGTATGGCGTAGTGTCAGTCGCTGACTAATTTGACAGGACGAAACTAAAATTTATCTTCTGTCCTTTTCATAATGAAATAGAAAGAAAAAGATGCACTGAACTTAAATTTGGTTTAGTTTTTGCACAACAGAATCGGCACCATTGTTCCATTTTTTACTGCATTAACAGCCTCACTTAATTTATCATTATCCTGCTTCTATCAGATTTTCTTATATATTTTCGCGGCATGTTTTATCATAAATATCATTCCTGCAACAGTCAAACAACAACAAAATATTACAATTAAAAAGAAAGGGACGTATACAAAACTCATGAAACTTTATTTGTCTAAACAATTTTATTATAATAAAAAGAAAAGATTTGATTTTTTATTTGTTTGTGATATGATTTAACTCAAAAATACAAGCCCAATTTAAAAAATCTTTAACACATAGAATGCTGCATTGTCCCTGGGTAACACAGTCTATAAATTATACGATAAAACGGCAATTTACGGGAAAGTTAAGTTACACGCGGATGAAGTCGCGGGAAGTTTCTAGTTTAGGTATAATTTAAAATTGTAGTAGGTACAGAACAATCAGTCAATTCTTTTCATTTTATCTACCACCATACAGTATTTAAAATGTTGGTCACCACTGACATGGGGGAAGAGAAACATATGTTCCTCTTTCACCGTGAATAGTGAGCCTCTTACCCCAGCTATTGTTTTTGGAGGTAAGGATTTTCAAACGAAAGAAACTCATATTATTAGTTGTTTTTAAACTAAAATGATTAATAATAAGAAATACTTACAGTTTTCTCCGCTTATCATTACATTTAAAATATTTCCAGCACTCTTTTTTCACCAAAATATTGGTTCGCAAAAAAACGTGCCAACTTTGTGCTCGTCAAATTCACAACTGTCAAACGTGTCTTCATTTTTTGTGGCTTCTGAGTCACGTAGCGACATCTAATGAAAACCGTTCAAACTGTTTCGCCTTCACTGTTTTATTGACGGAAAGTTCATAGACATAAACGCTTCGGTTTACTATTTATGGTCTCTAGTCCCTCTACCCCCGGTGTCCCTCTTACCCCACCTGACTAGTAAATACACGCAACTACTAATATGGATTGAAAAAATAAAATAAATGTTTAAGAATATGTATTTATTGAAAAAAATATGTACATAACTCCTTCATTCAGCGCTGAAATATAAATAATGTGTATGCTTAAATTAAGGAAGAATGAGGCAACTACTTAAAATACGTAATTAAACAAACAAAAAACAGTTTCACCAAGTTAACCTTGACCTACAATATTTTCATAATAATATCTATATTCTGGTTTCACAAATTTAATCTGTTCTTTAATATTAGCTTTCTTTTCTTCAGAAATTGTACCATATTTTCCCTGAACACGTCCAACTATAAAGTCTTCTACTTGGCCTCTTTTTTTTAATATATCCACTTTTCTAAATGGCATTATTTCGTCATAATTTTCTTTATATAAGTAGGCACCAAATTCTTCTACCCTTATCCATTTAATACCGTCCCTGAAGTTAACTTTTTGCTTGTTTTCGTTCACCTTTCTGTTTGTCAAATTGAGTTTTTTTTGCAAGTCGTTGATACTACGAAAATGATCCGTCATGTCAATAACAACATTGTTTCTAGATGCTTTGCCTATAATCTCTCGATATTGCTCAGGCGCATAAACTGCCTCATGCTTGCGCATGATCTTTTCGATGCGGCCAAAATCTCTATCAGAGTCCAAATAGGAATGACCGACTTCAGGAAATAATAAAATAATTTTAAAGTAACCCTTCAAAATCATGTATTGGTACAAGACTATAATGTTGAAATTTTTATTCTGTCCAGCGCACGAGTCCGACCATATTACTAAGTGATGCTTATTGCGACAAGATTGATCCACTTCAACAAATCTTAGTAGAGAGCTAGCAACTTCAACACTACCTCGGTCAGCTACGTCTTCTGTCCATGTGCAGCAGACAGCTTTTTGTTTGGTCTGGTCAACAACATGGATGCCCAAATTGTAAAACCAAATCTGGCGTAAATAGAAAGCCTTAGAAGTCGGTATTTTGGGAAGTGGCATGGTCTGTTGTAAGTCTACTGTGAGGTATAACAATCCAATATCTTCTTTGGGTTTATTTCTATCAGTAGCCATGGCTTCAATCGCGGCGTGATAATTTAATACATGCTCTTCATTGGAGTTTCCAGCATCACAAGTGGCACATGTGTCGTTCTTGGGGTATCCAAAAGAGAGATTAAATTCAGTAACAAATACTTTGTTATATGTACATTTCTTAATTTTATATATTTCCGGTAAATTCTGCTCTACACATGTCGCTAAATAAAGTTCGTGCATTTTTGTGACATTTAAAAGTGGTGACAAATAACGTTTGTATATATTTTTCTTTCGTGAGTAATGAGATTGCTCAGCCGGAAAGCTTGATATATGCAGTTTTATGCGTTGTGTGACTTCTTCGTCGATTTTATGGGGAAGATTATCGTGTCTGCCTCGTCTATCAGGAAGCGGAGCAAAAGCTCCACTCTTGATTTTCTGGATTATGATATCCACCTTCTTTCGCGATATTTGGTATAGACCACACAATCCCAATTTACAAACCTCTGTTGTCAAGCTTCTGTGTTTAATAAAATATTTGTAGGTCGCAGACTTATTTTTTTTGGCATTAGTACGACGTCGTGAAACAGGTTTGCTTACTATGGAACTGAATAGCAAAGCGTTTTTACCATTTACATCTAATTTGTAAAAATCTTCTAGAATGGACTGGCTTTCTTCTCTATTAAATTTGCTAGAGCAATCCATCCTACAGTTCTCATGGCATAGTACCCCTTCTTTTATTGTTTTTCGAGGCTTAACCGTATTTTTATAAGATAAGTATTCATCACCTTTTTCCCGTGCTAAAGCTGCAGTTTTCTTTTTCCATTTCTTTTCATTTCTTGGACGTTTCTTTGATTTATTTTCTTTAGGAGGGAACTGTTTGCGTTTATGTGATGTGACTGGGACCTCTTCTACAACGTTTCTCTCTGGATTTTGCAGTGTTACACTTGCTCTTGATGGTGAGTGGTTTGTATCAGTTATAAAATTGTCACCAACACTGAGATCTGTATCGAACGAATAACTCTCAGGGATATAGACCTCGTCACTGCCTGAAGAAAAATCAGGACCATCAATATTTTCATGCTCGTTTTCATCAAATCTAAACGGAGAAACATTATTCAGATTGGAGTAAACACAACTTTTTGAGTACAACTGTATGAGAGAGAGATTTGAGTTCAATGTTTCTTCTTCTGAGGGTTCTATTATATCAGAATTTTCGGTATGTACAAATATAGATGGTGATTGTAGACGAGAAGATTGTGGGACCTCATAATTTACAATGTTGTTGTGACCTTTTGAAGTTGATGGCACATTTTCTTTCAATATATTTTGTTTTCCATCTGCAAAAGAAAAGCGAAAAGCGGAATGTAAAAACTTATTTTACTTTTTTTTTTTTACTTTTTTTTTTTTTTTTTTTTCTTTTATTGTCCCACCATAAGCACCATAAGTCCATAACCAATAAACACACAAAACAAATAAGTAGGTAATGCTGCGAAATGCAAAAGTAACCACGCCAGCCAAGCAAGAAATTATGGAATGGATTAAGGTTAATTTTGAAGCGTTATGACGTGCGAAAGGGGTCAAAGCACTCTGATTTTTTCAAAATTATTTTCTCATCCTCTATTAAGCTACTATGATGAAAGAAAGCTAAAAATTTGCTCCACAGAGTATTCATACTCGAAAAACACATTCACTCAGTGCTTTCGTAATAAGTAACAAACCCACACACAAACACGTTAACACATTAGGTATGTTAAATTAGCAGAATAAATAAATCAAGCAATCGGTGAATAAATTATGCCTATATCAAACCGCTATCATGAGACAAGGTTTGCACTATTTAGTTGCAATATCGTACGAAGGTCGTTCTTTGCTTACCCATGGAAATAAATAAAAATCTCATAAATTAGATATAGGTAAGTAACATTTTTGCCGCCAGTAATAATAACCACCTGTGATAATCTAAACATAGAAACCTTTGTTCCATTATTAAAAATAATACTAGATAAATCAATTAATTATTCACACAGAAAAAACTTACTTTTTTCGAAGATTTCGAGGTTAGGATTGTCGTTAGTTAAGAAATCACAATTTAAATCACGCAAAGTAGGAGAGTTTATAGCAGCTTCTACAAGTCTTTTAGCCCTTGACATTATTGTAGATAAGAACAAATAAGTTTAAACACTAGTTTAACTAAAATAATAAACAAAACACTCGCGAAATGCGTACGTGACCCGTGCTCCAGCACTATTAAACACGAAGTGAAATGAAAGAAAGAGACAAGTACAGCACATAACTCCTTCATCCAGAACAACGCAACACAACCGCGCGTTTGCTTGCACTTATCTCGTTCATCCACGCAAGAAAGACTTAAATTTAAATTATTTCAAATGAAAGAATGTGCTAAGTGCCCATGTCACTTTCATTCATTGTGATTGTTATTTTATGTCGGTACATAACCCCTTCATCACCTGGTGTTTCTAAAACTAAGCTTAAAGCGCGTTGTTTTAAAATTGAATATGGTTTGTAGGTACATAACACCTTCATTCAGCGTAAAAAATAGTTTTTCCTAAAAATGTTACATAACCCCTTCATCCACTCATGTCTTCAATTGTTATGCTTTTCTGCATAAGTCGACAAAGTTACTCCTTGTATGAATGGAAAAATGATCGAGCCCGCTTCGTTCATAATTACAAACAATGTCGATACTTACGCGTTTCTATTTTTGTAGCGGTCTTCAACTTGTGCATGTTTTATATTTTATTTACAGTTCCGTGCGTGGCGCACTCGCGCCTAAGGCAAACAAAAAAAAAATACAGCATTGACTTTCTAACTGAATTTCTGTTTTGCTATTCTTAGAAACCAGAAGCGAAATATAGTTATTAAGAAAAACAAATCACTAAATAACCTACAAAGTTTTATTTCTTACAAATTATTTTTAATTAGCAACAAACACAGAGGTAAATAATAAGTACACAAGAATTATATATCACGACCCTAATCAACACTATAACGTCCGAAGAATACGTCCGTTGCATCCAAAAGCCAAGCAGCAAAAGCGCCCGTTCACAGCGCGCCATGCCTTTTTATACACTTTCACTCGGACCGGGTAGGTTGGAAGGGGTAATATCTAAGACGGCCGTTCCTGATAGCGTGACGTCCTCGACCGCGGCATCATTCCCATCATTCGCATCAGATTCAACTCACAACCAGGCCATCATCATTATTTTGATCATCATCATTATCTGAAAATACTAAAGAGTACATGAGTATTTAAATGACATGCCCACTATAGTTTGAAGCTTATCCAAACCGAATTAGTTTCATAATTTAGAGTTCACGAATCTGACCAGTGTTCCAGGCGCAAGCGTGCACTCAAGCGCCAGCAACAAAGACCACCAATAGTGATTTTTAAAGTTGAAACAGCTTCAAACCCAAGAGATTCAATGCATCGCTAATGATAGAATCCGGATTTCCGTCACTCGCCATACATTGTTATTGACAGAGGCCCAAAGTTCGCTTGTCGTTTTCACGAATACGTAGTAGAGGCCCCAAGGGTATGCTTACTATGAATTTGTGACACCGCGTCATTGAGACAGAGGCCCAATAGTTCTGCATGTCTCCACTATGACCGCGGAACAGAGCAGAGGCCCAAACGTTAGCATGCTCATAACAAATACCTCACCACTCTCAAAGAGAGCTGAGCACGTATCCGGCGTCCACTCGCCACGCCATAACATCATATGTTCGGTGGCGGCTTGAGTCTTTTTGCCAAAAGATCCAGCTAGTAACTCTAGCTCATAACGGTGGTGTGGCAGCGCTCGGACAACCTTATGCTGCCGCTCAAGCCGGAGTCCAGCTTTCCAGTAGACTGATCAAGTTTGCTTACAAACACGAAGTCTCCAACAGCAAACGTACATGGCTACCTTCAATCTTCATTTACATAAGCATCCTGATAATGCTGATTGGCTGTGAGAAGATCAAAAGCTCGTTGTCTTCTTAGAGTTAACAAGGCTTCTCTATTGGGATGCGAGTTTACGAGTACAACGTCTCGCACCAGGGATCTGATGACGGGAGTAGCCGCGTCTATGCCCACCAGCAGCTGCACTGGTGGAGTCTGTGTAGCGGCTTGTTTGCAGATGTTGAGGGTGAGCTGCACCTTCCAGAGCACATCGGACCATTGCGAGCCTTTATTGCCGACCTCGATCCGCAGCATGTTAAGAACGGATCGGCATTTTCTCGCAATGCATACCCAGCGTAATAAAGTGTATCGAAGATCCCAATCTTGAAAAGCCCTCCTGTCGAACATCCTACCACGGTCACATACTATCATAGATGCTACTATCACACACGCTTTATGTCATCAGCGTCTTGTCTATATAAAGAGTACTTGGAAAAGGCATTAATTACAATTAAAACGTAGGTATTTATAACCGTTACATTCTGGAAGTGTTCCAAAAAAAATCGGTATGTACAACAGAAAAAGGGATTTCTGGCTTAGACCAGGACTGGATTGGCTGAGAGGGAGCCCTAGTAACCCTTTTATGTGCCAGAGATATAAGGCAATGACTTATAGTTCCTTACGAATTGCCGTAGGCTCGGAAACCAAAAATGTCATAAAAGCAGGTCAGTAGTTCTGTCAGTAGCAATTTGATCATGGTTGTCGTGGAAAACCCTTAACAGACTGAGCCTATGACCCTTCGGTATGAAGCACAAAAGTCGCGGTTCATTCCTGTAGGTGTAAACTTGTAAAACAATAAATCGTTTTTGATTGTGTACCTCGTTTGATCTAATTACCCTTCCCTCAATTTAGACATTAAATCCTGAGTCTCTGCGTCAGCGGTTTGAGCCATCTTTGCTCAGTTGTTCGGATCTCGGATATGTATGACAGACATTATCGGTAAGAGGAGGGTTACGGCTTAAAAAATCCGCGTGATGCATCAATGAACACTTCCTATAATCAAGAGTGAACGTAAAATCCTGCAAGTAAACCCACCAGCGCGCGACCCTTGGCAACAAGTATTTCTTTCGCTCCGTTAACTTTAAAGAATTGCAATCCGTCACTATCTTAAAGTGAATACCTACCAATTAGATAGTGGCGAAAATGCTGGAACGGACGTACAACAGCCATCGTTTTCATTTCGTAACTGTGGTAGGTACCGCGATTCCACGCTCTGAGTGGACTTACTACACCAACAACCCTCTTTCTCCCACCACTATGCTTTAAGAGTAAAATAGCACCAAACCCAATAGCACTAGCGCCTGTGTGAAGCTCCGTAAGCAACTGGGGGTCATATATCGCTTTAACCGGTTAATTAGTTAAGCAATTTACAATATAGTCGCGAGCAGCGTCCTGCTCAGAGCCCCACGAAAAAGGTTCACCTTTCCTCAGCAGCTTTGCTATGCTTGCTGTCTTAGAGGCATAGCCAGCAATATAACGGTGAAAATACCCTGCGAGCCCCAGGAACTGGCGAACCTCTTTCACGTTTGTAGGTTTTGGAGAAAGCACAAGTGCATCTACTTTACCTGGACTCGGCCGTACCTGACCATGTCCAATCACTCGCCCTAGGTACTCCACGTCTAGAAAAGTACACTTTTCTGAAATTGAATAAATATCAGAGCCGCTGCACTGCTATTAGAACATCAATAGGCACCTTTTGTACAACGGCTGAAATCACGTTATTTTGTCTGGAGTCGATTCGGAGCAAAAATTTACCTCATTCGTTTTCTTATCATTACTTTTAGAACGCTGTTTTGATTTTGATTCAATGCCCATTACTTGTGCAAAAAGTACAGCGTTGAACGAATGTATTGGTTTTATCTCTTGGTGTCGGTGGAGCCGACTTAGAGACTTGGACTTTAAAAGAGACCTCTGAGTCTGTTTCGGCATTTCTTCTCAGGGATCAGTCGGCTAGGAAATGCCGACGTCATCTAGTTTTAAAATACTTACGTGTAAAAGTGTCTTAAAAGATCTACTTACAGAAATAAACATTTAATTTTATTTCAAAAGAGGTACTGCTGGGATCCTAAACCGAATTGGTATTTTTAGACTTTTTGGGGCAATACCATTTCTTACAATGATGTTATCCTCATTGATTTCTTATTAATAGCGTTTTGCCGCAAATATGACAAGTGACATTGCTATTGTCTGACTTAGACTTAGGTGCCTCACGATTACGTTGGTTAGATGAGCTATTAGAGGAGGCACAATGATGAGCAGTATTATTGTCATGTTTGGGTTTGAAAACTTAGCATCGCTGATACCTCTAGCAACAATGGCGGATTCTAACTCACCAGATAAACCCTCTGAGACGCAGCAACGATTAACGTGCGTATTCTGCATAAGTTGGGTACTTGTTTGAGTTCGTACACATAACCTCATATAGAATTGATGCACAATCGATGTTACGGGGAAAAAGAGATCTAAATTCAACCTTGAAGTTACTCCAGGAGCTATCACTTGTCACCCAGTAATTTAACCACGATCCCGCATCACCACGCAAACAAGAACCTATCTCTCTTATGGAATCACGATCATCCCAATTATTTAATAGGCGGCTACGGTCAACCTCAGCACACCAGACATCAAAATCTTAGACACTTGGATCAAATAGTGATATGCAGAAGTTATGAGACTTTATAGTTTTTAAAAGCGTGCTTAAGGCACCAAAAATACTGTTCGCTACGTCATTATCCTCGCTATGCATATCTGTCACACGCGAGTTATTCTTTGCGGTAAGCCCGTCAGTTATTATTGTCTCGGTTACGTCCGAACCTTGCTAGTACTAGTAGAACTAGCAGGGATTGCTACGGCTGGAAGGAAGGACAATAACCGGCTTTCGCTAGTTGGATGCAACGGACTATCACTGCTAGATGCTATTGGCAATCCACGCTCAATTACTTTAACCTCGTAAGAATTCAATCAAGGGCTACATCGCGCGAGTTGTCGCGGCGGTCATACGAGTTTACGCGATATCTACGACAACGAGAGCGACTATGTGGGCTATGCAAGATGCTACGATGCCTAGATGACCTATCTCTACGGTCTATTGGACTGTTTCGAAGGTGGCGAGCGACAATCGGCGGCGTATCACGATCATCCGAATTATTGCGACGATTTTTGCGAGAACTGCCACTAGATTGTCGCACACGAGAGTGTCAACGTCCTTCAGACCGAGACGAACGCCCTGATATTTTGTAAGAAACAAAACTTAGGTACTTACGGTTGAGAAGTTTGCACACACTAATCACAACACTTTATTTTAACACTGTTACCGAGTATTTAAATAGATAGCAAACGGCCTAGAGCGCGTGGCGATCCCACTTCTGATCTTAGAAACCAGAAGCGAAATATAGTTATTAAGAAAAACAAATCACTAAATAACCTACAAAGTTTTATTTCTTACAAATTATTTTTAATTAGCAACAAACACAGAGGTAAATAATAAGTACACAAGAATTATATATCACGACCCTAATCAACACTATAACGTCCGAAGAATACGTCCGTTGCATCCAAAAGCCAAGCAGCAAAAGCGCCCGTTCACAGCGCGCCATGCCTTTTTATACACTTTCACTCGGACCGGGTAGGTTGGAAGGGGTAATATCTAAGACTATTTTATTTTAAAACCATCAAAATAGTTTTGTTTAGCCACTTAGCTACATACTAGCTTTGAAATAATATAAAATGATCAATACAATTTTGATAATAGTTATTTGTTATACAAGAGTGCAAAGTTGCTTTTTAACCGCGTGTTCAATTTTGATGACCGAGCAAGCGAAGGATTCTAAAATTGAATCACGAGCGCAGCGAGTGATTCAAAATTAGAATCCTGAGCGTTAGCGAGGGAATCAAAAGAGCACGAGGTGAAAAATCTTTGCACTCGAGTGCAACACGTAACTTTTCATTCCACCCCAGCGAGGAAATGACTAAATGCAAAAAAAAAACGTTTACAATCACAAGATAGGTACACTTTTATTTCAGTTTAGGTATTAATTACTACATTATGACAGGTAAGTATTACAGAATAATCTTTAAATTATAACAAAATAATACTAAGGTATAATTAAGAAAATTTTAAAGTAACGTTGCTACAGTTATTTCAATTGAGTGTAATATTTTTGTTTGGTACTGTAATATTGGTGTTAGTCACTTGTGTAGGTACTGTTTTTCGGTAAACTATCTGTCATACTTAATAGTTGTACCGATTCATCGGATTCCCTTGGCGTGAATGTTGGAGAGAGAGGGAGATGGTTAGGTGTTTCATAACGGCTTATTTTTGATGTAGAAGGGCCAGTCCAAGGATCCGATTGAGGCTCTTTCAGTGTAATGGCTCCTACGATGCCTTCACATATTTTAGACTTATTTTGGATGGAATCCTCTATGTATCCCTCTACAACTGCATTGGACTTCCAGCCTCCGTGGCGCTTAAGGGACAGGAGATCAGCTCCGGAATCAGCCAAAAGTGTGGCTGAAGTTCGTCGGAAACAATGACCCGTGTACAACAGGGGTTCTGGAAGTTCAAGAAATGTTGCTATTTCTCGTGGGATACTGCCAATTTTATTAGTACCCATAGGCTGTCTAACACACTTTCCATTGCGATACTGTAGAAAAAATCGATTGATTGGAGTGTTAGGCGGGCGTAAGGCTTGATATTTCTCAACAATCGTTACGTATTCCTTGCGAATGACGAAGTTGCGGTCTCTTTTTGTCTTTGTATTAGGTAAATTAATTAATAGTAAGTCATCTGAATGTTTCTCAATGTTTTTGACATTAAGTTGTGTTAGTTCATTAGTTCGACATGCTCCGTTTATTCCAATAATAAGAACAACCTGTAACGTAAAGAGTATTGTAGTAGATAAATGAATAAAATTGATATGAACGCATAATTATGCCTATCAACATCTACTAAGTATACTATTTAATTGAGATTAATATACTTAAGTAGATACTGAATGTGCAACTGACTTACTTTTGCCGCCAAATATACGGAATCGGGTGCTTCGTTAAGAAACTTTTCAATATCAGATACTGTGAAAACCTTCGATTTTTTTGGTTGATGACCAGATGAGGCTCTTTTTAAAAATGCCACTAATTTAGGATAGGTATCGATATGTTTGTCTTTTTTCATCTTTATTGTTGCTTTTAGCATCGAATACGTACTCCATAGAGTGCTTGCTTTCTTGTTCTCGGATAATTCTATAAAATATGCCAGCAAAACGTTTTCTGAGAAAGTTTTGGCTCCTTTTGCTAGTCGCCACGTGTTGAACATATCGTACTGTTTTAAATACTTCTCGCGTGATTGTTGAGGGAGAAAGCTCATTTGCGCATTATTAACAGTTTCAGTCAATTCTGTTGGCGTCAAGCAAACTTCCTCGTCGCTAGAATCACTCATTTTAGTTTTTTCACTTGTTTTCAAGTTTCTTGTTTTTAATATAAGGTTTAACAATGACGTGAAAAAATGCCGCGTAAAGAACCGCGTACAAAGCAAATTGAAAAAAGAACACCAAGAAGGTTCCGAGTCTGAGTTTTTAACAAATTAAAAAAAAGTTGTATGATATATTCGGCACCATAGAGGTAGCAGTAAATAGGTTTAATGTTTTTTTTAATTCACAAACTTAGTGCACACGATGTTCTAAATTCAATTTACTTTATCCTCTAGAGAATAAAAACGGCTTTTCCACTCAGATATTGAAGATTAAAAATACTCTTTCCGAGATGGTGGGATGAAAAAAATATTATTAAAATCTCGATTATGATTGTAAGTGTAATGCTTGGTCAATCCCTAGCATCAGTGGGATGACACTGACAGCTCACTCCACGCTCACTTCACCTAAGTATTCACGGTGAGATTTTAACAGAATCGACCGGCTGTACCAAGTATTTTTTCACAATATGGTATTGAAACATGTTATACGCAAAGACTTGAGTTTGGCACTTCTGTCTTCTATGTATTTCTATCTATGAAAAAAATAATAATTTCGCGTATTAAGTGAAAAAATCCTAATGAATATTATAATTTAACTATTAGAGAACCTAATAAAATAGCCATATTATCCAAATTATGATATTCGTAAAAAGCATTTTTGATATGCGCTTGTTCTACCATTTTCCATAGTGCGCCGCCTGCCGTACCGTATGGTGGCGGCGCTGGCGCGCCTGTTTACGGGGATACTGCGCACGGGGATCTTTCCCGCCGCGTGGAAGGAAGGGCGCGTCATTATGCTGCCCAAGGCGGGGAAAAATACGCTGAAGCCGGAGAGCTATCGACCAATCACGCTGCTGCCGACAGTCTCCAAGGTGTTCGAAGCACTCCTGCTGCGACATCTACAGAAACACATCGTGCCACGGCCGGAGCAATTCGGGTTCCGGGCGGAGCACAGCACGACGCTCCAGCTGTCGAGGGTACTGCACCACCTCGCAGCCGCAGCCAACAAGAAGGAGTACTCGGTGGCAGTATTCCTCGACATGGAGAAGGCCTTCGACCGTGTGTGGCACGAGGGCCTCATATACAAGATGGCCACGTCCGACGCGCCCCGTCGCGTTGTAAAGGTGGTCTCTGATTTTCTCTACCATAGGACTTTCAGGGTGGTGATCGACGGCGCGCTATCAAGCGCCCGCCCGGTGCTAGCGGGTGTGCCGCAGGGCAGCTGCGTGTCGCCGGCGTGTTAGTCGCGTTACACCGACGACATCCCCACTACCTCGGACGCGATGCTCGCGCTGTACGCAGATGACGCCGCGTACATTACTACCTCGCTCAACGCGAAGTACGCGGCGGTCAAGATGCAGCGCGCATTGAATCTGCTTCCCGAGTGGCTGTCGAAGTGGCGGCTGTCGGTGAACGTGGGTAAGACGCAGGCGATGGTCACCGGCTTCGCGCGCCTCCCACCACCCTTGAAACTTCAAGGAGCCGACATCGAGTGGTCGCCCCGGGTCAAGTACCTGGGTGTCACCATCGACCGTCGGCTCACGATGGGGCTGCACGTCCGCAAGGTCGCTGCACAGGGTAGGGTCGCCCGCAACCTCCTTAAACCAGTGCTCTCGTCCCGCCTCCCGGAGCGCGTCAAGTTGGGCGTGTACAAACAGTACGTGCGCCCAATCTTGACGTACGCCGCCCCCGCTTGGTTCGCCCTCACGAGCGAGTCCAACTTAAAGCTGCTCCGCACGCAACAGAACAAAGCGTTGCGGACAATAGTAGACGCCCCTCGCTTCGTGAGGAACGATGTCATCCAGCGGGACCTCGGGATTGAGGGCCTGGATGAGTTTGTGCGGCGCCTCGCGAAAGGAATGTTCGCGCGTGCCGACGCATCTGCTTGGCCCCATGTCAAGCAGATAGCGCCCTGGCATGCGCGCGCCCCTGATGCGAGACCCCTACCCCGCGACCTGGTAGCGGACGACGACCCCATCCCACCGGACTGACTCCCGAGTAAGCCGCATCCAGGTTACACGCGGCTTACTCGAAACAACTGAACTCCACAACACTACATACATCCGTTGCGTAGCGTGTGCTAGGTTAATATAGGCACGTTACGTAAACGAAATACAGACACCCACCTCTATACAGGCGCCTAAACCCACACGTGAATGCGCGGCGCGGGCGGCGATTCACGTAGACACTGAGCGGTGTTACACAGTACAATGCCGCTCACACGCACACGACGGCTTCTTAGCCCGGACCGTGACCGGCTAGCTATGGAAGCGGGACGGGCGGGAGCCACACACCCTATTCTGTAGGAGCGTCGAGTCGACACCTTCGTCGCCGGTCGTCCCCCGCCGGGCCTCCCCCAGGTAACTGGGGGTCTCACCTGGCGGGGACAGACCGCCGAGGTGTCGTGAAGATAGCGGCGCTGTGAAACAGCGCCGTGGCGCGCCTACAGAAAAACACATAGCAACCACTCACACGGGAGCGTGTAACAAACACGCGCCCGACCGCGGCCAAAAAGCCACTGTAGCGGACCTATTGAGAGGCCCGTATTTACGGGCCGCCGTACTGCATCCGCGGCCGGGGGGCGAAGCCCTGGAACCGCTAGCCGCGCCCTCTTACGGGGACGCAGCGACTTCCCAACGAATGTGGGTCATTCGCTATTCAACCTTTGAAGTGAACACACGTGAACAGCTACAGCAAGAAAAATACCCCAGAAGATGGATACCACTGCAGATGAAGCCGCTCAAGTCATTGCACTACTGCAATCAGGGATGCGGCAATGTGATGTTGCTCGGCAACTGAACTTGAGTCGTTTTGCCGTTCGACGAGTGTTCCAACGCTTCCAAGAGACTGGTGGCTATATCTGAAGACGTGGATCTGGAAGACAACGGTGCACATCCGAAAGAGACGATCGCTTCATTGTTTCGACGTCTTTACGTAATCGGTTCTCCAATGCTGTTGAGCTGCAACAACAACTGCGATCAGCTCGCAGAACTTCTGTAAGCGTCTCCACGATTAGAAGAAGAATGCGGGAGAAGAAAATTGCAGCTCATAGGGCTGCTACAGGGCCAAAATTGACTGCACAGCATAAGAGAGACCGGTTGCAATTTGCCCGTGACCATGTGGATTGGACAATAGACCAATGGAGGGCTGTGCTCTTCTCGGATGAGACGAGGGTGTGTCTTTTCTGCAACGACAGGCGTCGAAGAGTGTATAGGAGGCAAGGGGAACGATTCGCACAAGCCTGTACTCAAGAGACAGTGGAATACGGGGGTGGCTCGTGCATGTTCTGGGGCGGCATGTCAATCGACGGTAAAACGAACCTTGTGTGTGTTTCTCGGACTGGAAGTGCTCGCGGGCAAGGGTCGCTGACTGCTGCTCGGTACATAACAGAGATCTTAGAGGAGCAGGTTGTCCCTTATGCGGGTTTTGTTGGCAGTGGGTTCACGTTAATGCACGATAACGCCCGCTGTCACACCGCTTTAATTGTAAGAGACTACCTGCAAGAAGTTGGAATCCCTGTTATGCGCTGGCCGGCGCGAAGTCCAGACCTGAACCCTATTGAGCACCTTTGGGATGAACTGAAACGGCGAGTACGGGCACGTGATCCTGCCCCTACCACTCTCCAAGACCTCTAAGATGCCGTCGTTGCAGAATGGGACAACATTCCTCAAGAGACTGTTGTCACATTAATTAGGTCCATGAGAGAACGCATGGAAACAGTCATCAGGGCTAGGGGGGGTAACACTAGGTTTTAAGTTGTTTTTAAGGACTTTGTTGTAATTTTTTGCTGATAAAATAAATAAATATCGTCTGACATTGCACACAGCACCATCTAGTTCCAAGTTAAGCACTTAATTAAGGCTTGTGTTATGGATACCAGATGGTTGATACACTACTTAAATACATTTTTTTTTTTCGTACTTTACTTTTACTTTTACTTTTTATTTTAAATTTTACTTTTTAATAATTTGCATTAGCTTGCTTTTTTTTATTCCCTGGTAAACAAAAAACCAAATCCATTGATTTATTCTGAAATTTAAATAAATTGCCTTTCCAATGATACCTGATAGTCATATGTCTACCATTGATTAATAGGGTTAAAATGACTGAAGGGAATTCTTAAAGAGGTGCGATTTTTGTGACGCCGAGTGTATAAGCTCAAACTTACCGGTTTATTTATGTTGATGCAGTAGGTATCGAAGTCCGTAAGGATAGCAGTAGTTATCAATCCAAAGTATATAATGTGCTTTACACACGGTGTCGTCTTAAAGAGGCGAAATAAAAACAAAATTGTGTTGCTCTGAAAAGAGAATGCGTTTTTATTAACAATGACTTAATTATATTATAATTAACACGTCAAGTTAAACTTAACTATATATTGTACTAACCTGAAAAGAGAAACAACATTAAAGCTATTATTCCACCAGGTATTTATCTCTTATTCTATATTTCTTAATTATTAATCTTGTATGTGACCGTTACGTTACGATGCACTTTTTATGAATCCCGTCTTACTTTCTGACGTTTAACCTGTCAGCTGTCAACCTGACATTAGACACCACAGATATCTCCTAACTGTGGAAAGATTAATGAAGCAATACTTCATTTACATCTCCCCCCCGGAACAAGTTTATATACCTACATATAAACATTCAAGCTAGAAACAGGAGCCCTAGCCAACAGGGATCAGTTTGGTAACATGGAACAGATTTGATTCCGACTTTTTATGTCCTGTATCTATCCTATAGATTGAGCTAGAAATTTTTTCTATTACTTTATAGGGGCCAATTTTTAATTCATGTAACTTTTTTCTATTCAAGCGGTTTCCATTTTCTACATAAACTGAGTCTCCTACTTTTAAATCACATCTTTCTCTGTTTTTATCAAAACGGTTTTTGTTACTATTGTGCGATTTAATGGTGTTTTCCAAGGCCGTTTTTCTGTCCTGTAACAATTCATTATACTGTTTCTCTTGTTTTAGTTCACCCGGTAATATGTCCACTGATTTTCCCTCTAACAGATATTTTGGAGAAAATCCAGTCACGGTATGTTCTGTCTCGTTATACCTTTCCGTACATTCATGAGCAATCGTAGTCCACGCCAATTTATTATTCCGCTCATTTATCTTACACCGTATCTTATTTACTAACGTCTGGTTCAGTCTTTCGTTCAAACCGTTCGAAAAAGGAGCATTAACCGCGGTAAATATAATTGGTATGTCTGCTTTATCAAAAAAGTGATCACTCAAAATCATACCTACTTTATTTTCCTGGGTTACTTTTTTGACTAGTTTTATAAAGTCACCAGAATTCTGGGTTTTAGAGGTCAAAACATAGGCGTACCTAGTAAAGTGGTCCACAAGCAAGTGTAAGTATGTCTAAGTTGACCGCGAGCCACCAAATCCACCAATGGTGTCAATAGACATGATTTCAAAAGGGTACGTTGCTGGGCCTAACTGAGACATTAATCCAAATTTGTACTTTACCCTAGACTTGTTCTTTATGCATATTTCACATGTGTCACATATCTGTCTAATATTACTTATCAGGTTTTTCGCGGTATAAAATGGTTTAATCTTATTCTCCAATTGTTGTGGCCCTAAGTGACAGTAATAATCATGTGTAATTTTTATAATATTTTTACTGAATTCCTCTGATATTACTATTTTATCTTTTTTCCCAATCTTCCTATAGAATAGCGTATCCTTTAATTTTAGTTTGTTTTCATTTTTTTTAATAAAATCATTAGTTGTTTGATCCTTTTGTATATCTTCGAGTTTTATAAAGTTTACACATGTTAATCTTTCGTCCTGATATTCTCCCGGTTCTAGCACAGGATTCCTACTCAAGCAATCGGCCTCTAAATTATACTTTCCCGGGGAATATATGACTTCAAAATCGTATTGAGATAAGTAATAAGTAAGCTCTCCCAATTCCTCGTCTGTCCTAGCCATAATATTCATCCTTTCTAAGGGTTTGTGGTCCGAGAAAACTGTAAACTTTTTCCCTATGAGCCAGTGTTGCCAATACTTTACAGCTTCTTTTATAGCTAAGCACTCAAGATATATGGCCTTTCTCTTCTTTTGGGCCTCACTTAATTTTCTCGAAAAGTAAGCGCAAGGTTTCTCTTCGCCATTACATTGGGGTTGTTTCAAAATCGCACCTAGACCCTGCAAACTCGCGTCTGTATAAATGTGTATCGGTAAATTCGGATCGAATATAGCCAAAATGGGTTTAAGACAAAGTTTTTGTTTTATCAAATCAAATGATTCTTGGCACTTATCTGTCCAACAAAACTTCTGTCCCTTCCTTAATAAATTATGTAAAGGGTCTAATATAATTGAAATATTCGGTACATATTTGCCATAAAAATTTATTTTCCCAAGGAACTGTCGCACATTTTTTTGTGTTTTTGGTTCAGGGAAATCCTTAATCGCAATTAAATTATCTTTTAATGGAGTTATTGTGTTATTCATTATTATGTGACCTAAGTACTTTACTGAGTCTTTAGCAAATGTGCATTTCGAAAATTTAAGCCTAAATCCCTACTTTGAAATAGATTCCAATAACAACGATAGGTGTCTAATATGATCTTCAAATGTTTCAGAAAATACCAAGATATCATCAATATAATTTACTGTGAAATCCGACAGTCCATGCTTCCTAATTATACTACTCAATATCCTCTGAAAAATTGCTGGCGATGTCTTTAATCCAAATGGTAAACACGTCCACTGAAAATGCCCTTCCTGCGTAACAAATGCTACCTTCTTCCTATCTTCTATTCTCAGTGGGATAGACCAAAAAGCTGAATTTATATCTAAAGTGGAAAAAAACCTACAATTTCTCGTTTTTACCACCAAGTCCTCGACTAAAGGAAAGGGTTGAGACTGAGGAACCACAATTTTATTTAAATCCCGGAAATCGACACATAATCTTGACTTTTTCCCTTCTTCTTTTTTGTAGGCCAACGTTACCGGGGCTGCAAAAGGGCTATAAGACTCCTCAATCATATTTTTTTTTCAGTAACATTGATATCTGCTGTTCTATTTCTTTCCTATCCTCAATGGTACACCTATAGGGCCTCTTGCTACAATATCTGTCAACTAACAAATCAATATGAGCCTCATACTCCTTTACAGTTCCGACATCATACTTGTCCCTTGCAAAAAGAGATGTATACTTGCTAATCAAGTTATTTATTTCTGTTTGTTGTTGTATGTTCAAGTGATCAACTAAAACACTAAAGTTATCAACTTCCATGTGTTCATTAAAATTTATTCGATAATTGTTACTACCTGCATTGGCAATTTTCCCTAAATTACACATGTCCCTATCAGTATCTAACTGTTTTTGCCCTTCAAATGTGCTACCCGTTAAGCCGGGAATTATTTCTGCATCACTGAAGGGTACAGCATCTTCAGCAACCTTTTTCTCCTGAATGGGAATACTCTGTGAAACCTCAAATTTTTCATTTTGACACAATCTAAACTGTCGTATGCAATCTAATCCAATTAAGAAATCATAATCAAAGTTTTTTTTTATCTATAACAAAAACATTTACATTTTTCTCAATATCGAATATTTTTATCTTCAATGTTACCATTCCTACTGCTTTTCTAACGCCATTAATCGTTTTAAAACTGGCTGTGCTTATGCTACCCGTACTAGTGTTATCTTTTAAGGACAGTAACCTTAAGTTTATCAACGACACATTGGACCCTGAATCATATCACTTCTAAGGTATCATTTATTAATAAGCTAACCTTGATCAATGGCGGAATATCTAGTTTTTTGGGTTGACCTCATTCAACTCTGTCTCCAATGTGAAATTATTAACACTCCTTATTTGGTCCCGCCTATCACCATTTTTATTTTTAAACCAGCATGAAGACTCTGGATGATACCTCTTTCCTCTATTTTCCTTTTCACATAACTTACAGGGTTCCCTCAGATTTTTATCCTTATTTTTATTTTCAGAACTAATAACTTTGTTATCCCAAAATTTCCTTTCCACTAAATGTTCTAACCCTCTTATGCTACTAAACAAGTCCTCAGTCTTCTTCAAGGTATGCCCTGTATCTTATCTGCTATAAAATTTGGCAACCCTACTGCAATGAGATCTATCAAAGTTGATTTGTCCATATTTTTATTCATCTCCAATAACAACCTTTCCTTTTTTAAAGCATATTCTAACAATGATCCCTGCATATATTTAAATAATAGTGCATACCTGACCGGTGACCAATTCTTGTCTGCATAAGTCTCACAAAAATTATTTTTCCACAATGACCATTCTGAATCAACTGTAGGTATGCTTTATTAACATGGCACTGTACCAGTCCTGACACAACTCATCTAAAAATAACCTAAGAGCTTCGATCCGTTTTGTATCCTCTTCTATTCCTAAGCGCGCACACTCATTCTCAAAAGTCATAATCCACTGCATTACATTTGACATTTTCCTTGTGAACTTTTCCACAACAAACTTCTCCTTTAAATTCTTCATACTATTAGATTTTGCCTTATCACTTTTAATGTCAGCAAAACTTTCAAGAATCCTTGATAACGCTTCCTCAGATAATCCAGCCGCCGGAGTCAGTTCCTGTGCCGTCGATTAAATTTCTTCTAACAAGTATCCCTTAAATTGCATATTACCATCTTCATCTCTATAAGAATCAGTTATTGATGTCGCTGATATCCACACCTGCCTTTTTTCATGTCTCCTTCGCAATGTATTTTTCACTTTTTTGAAGGCTTCCGTCACCAAAATCGCTTCATGTAGCTTCACTGGTTGATATTGTTCTGGGATAACAAAGACATTCTTGCCAACATCCATTATAGAGGTTACACAAATGATATTAGATTTTGGATCTTCAGTACTAGCCTTCACCTCAAACTCAAATTTTAATTTCTCCATTTTTTCCAATAAATAGCTGAGAATGTTGTTTTATAATGTGCTTTACACACGGTGTCGTCTTATAGAGGCGAAATAAAAACAAAATTGTGTTGCTCTGAAAAGAGAATGCGTTTTTATTAACAATGACTTAATTATATTATAATTAACACCTTTAATGCTCAAGTTAAACTTAACTAAATATTGTACAGTCGCCAGCACATCAAGCTACCCCACATTGACCTTGAACGCGTTATGAGCAGAAACAGCGAGAATCGTGCGAAAGAGATAAATATCTTTTTGTCTGTTTTTGCTTGTAATGTTTCGTGCTGCAGTGCGTGCGTGAGGGTGTGTGCGTATGCGCGTCGTGGTGTAGAATAACTGTTCTATGCAAAAAAACTAGTTTAGCAGGTTGAATACCTACTTGAATCGAACCGAAAGAATGGCATGGTAATAAAAATAAGTTGGCCGTCACGGGACGCCCGGCAAATTTGAAACATCTATGTAATAGTAGAAAAGGGATGATTCCTGAGTAAAAAAAATATGGTTCAGTTAGATTATTATCGAAAAATATTGGACACGTATTTTTATTTTATCAAATCAATAAAAATATACGAAGTTATAAAACGTATTAAAGATCATGAGTGGGGGTTTTGACGTCACTTTCCCGTAAAAAGTGTACCGAAATGTGACGTCACACGAGTTTTCGACGCGCTGTATCGTCTTCATTTTTTGTTTACCTACGTGAAAAAAGAAAAAATACGTGTCCAATATTTTGCACTTTCATGTGTATTCAGTAAAAAGCTGTATTTTGAAATTAAAAACAAAAACTCAATTTTATTTATTTGAAGGTAAATAGAATATAAAATATGTTAGTTATTTTAATAGAGACAGTTTTTACAGTGGAGCTACGGGATATTATTTGACGTATCTTCTGGTTTCTGTAATAGTGGCTGTGGTGTTAGTAAGTAGCAAGGTGTAATGGACTGTATTAAAGATTGACCAATCATAACTGAACTAGGATGTAAAATTGTAATCACCTTAACATTGTATCAACTGCAGCAGGAACGTTGATTATTTGTCCATCTAATTATATTCCAAATTGCGTATGAACATGCCTCAATCTACTTATTTGCTTGAAAGGAATACGATCAAAATGCACTTCAAATAAAAAAATCGTTTAATTGGTCGTTTTAATTTTAGTCACAACTAGCATAAGTCACAGATTCTACATTTTATTTTGCTAAAGGACAGAAAAAAATACAAAGTTTTGTAATCTGAAATCAAAAATCAAACTAAAACCGATTGACGAGTAAATTCCGCTACTTACACACGAAATGACTTGCTAGCCAATGCAACCTCTCACATTTTATTAAAATTATAAGAATTATGTAAAAAAATTATTCCATTCTGGCTACAGGCAACTCTTAAAATAAATTTAGTGTATGCATGTTACGATCTTTGTATTGTAATGTTAAAAATTAAATGTATTCTTTTATCGATATCTATCGATCAAATCTGCATCCGACCTAACTAGTTGAGTGGGGTCGTGGCGTGGTATTTTTCAAAAATGAAATACATACTTAGATCAACAATCGGTCCAAAACAAACTTCATTTTAATGGTAAAAGGTTGATTTGACTTAGCATAGAGGGGGCATCACGCCATGACAGCGTCATGCCATTTCCCGTCGGTTTTACTACCTAGGCGCGCATGTAGATGTTTCACATCAAAAACAGGCAGCCCGCGTAATGGCTAACCTATAAAAACTTACAATCGATTTAATATATCAGAAAAGGACATAGGATAGGTTCCTACGAGAACACGTGTGAAATCGCGGGAAAAATCTATACCATTATTATAAAGCTGAAGAAATTGTTTGGTTGAACGCGCTAATGCCAGGAACTGCTGGTTCGAATTGAATAATTATTTTAGTGTTGGATAGCCCATTTATCGAGGAAGGCTATAGGCTATAATATAACATCACGCTACGACCAGAAGGAGCGGAGCATCAATGATAAATGTTCTGAAAACGGGGAAAATTTATTCCTTTTGAGTGTTTCTTTTCTTTGCGTAAACGGTTAAAGTTAAGCAACAATCATTTTGACGGATTTTTTCTTTCATTAAGTTTAAAAAAAAACTCCGCGATGGCATGTCTATCTTTTAAGGTGGACTCACTATAACCTTTTCTATGGTAATCTAATTTCTTCTAAAATAATGCATTATAAACAGCAAGCGCGTCCTTTACGCCAAACGACACAAATATGTGACAAAATGGAAGGTGAAATTGTGGCTTGCCGTGGAGGGCACGCGTGTGCGTTTATACTCTGGCAGCCAAAGGTAAAAAAATGGTATTAATCCTTATACAAATAAATACGTTTTTCATCACAAGTACTTAATTTTGAACAAAATCTCACTTATATCATTTGATTTTAATGATTATCTTAAGAGATGTCACAGAAGCGGTTCGTGGATAAAACAAAGAAAGTTCAGTTACCTTTATAATTGTATTATAAGTAAGTGCCTAAGAGCCTCTGTCTCTTATGTAAGTGACGCAACGAAGTTGCGCGGGTCAGCTAGTATCAAAATAAAATGCGGAACCACAATCTTTATCTTTTTATTTTTTAACATTAAAATTATTATAGGTAATAAGAAACTTAAAACAAATACAATACTCTAAATTAAAATATACTTATATAAAACTAAACTACACAAACAATAGAAAATATGTAACTTAACTATACCATACATTAAAAACAACAAGATTATATTAATTTTTACAAACTTTTTTTTATTTATATTTGTAATAGATACAGTTAAATGGGCGCCAAGCAGAGTTAAATGCTGCCGCCAAGCAAAAGTAAGCTTTTACCTAGATTAGTATAACTTGACTGGGCCGTCTACGGCCGCGCGCCCACTGGAGGCACGGCACGACAAGGCATTTTTATAATACTTACAGATGATTTCGAATCTTATCTAACACTGTTAGACATTCACATTTCATTATACAGCACAGCCTGCTGTGTGTGAAATGTGACCGCTAAGCATGATAAAATAAGATTTCAAATCATTAAAATTTGCGTTTACTAAAATAACTTGTCAGCCATATGTAGGATATGGAGGAAGCCAGTTTATTATGACACAACATCATCAAACGACATGTCTGGCGTCTTTCCCAAATCGAGCAATGGAAGAATTTATAAGCGTTTGAGAAACAGTGGTTGGAAATACCGAAATACCTTTATTTTGATAAATAAAATAATAACAATTTTAGATGAATTGAATTGTAAAACTGTGCTACTATTTAATGTGAAGGTTTGTGAAAATGGATGGATAAACACAAAGGATAGGTTTCTACGGAAACCCGGGCGAATGAAGTGCATTATTTACTATTGCCATCGGAGTTCGTCATCTGAAGTTAAATTCAGGCTACGACACTATACGCCGTGCAGTCAGTGTCCGACACCGAGTGTCTTTGTGAGTGAATGAGTACACGTTGTTAGACATTGACTGTACGGCCTATAGTATTGTAGACTAAACTTAGACTAAGTTCACTCGGGTGTTATTAGCGATAAAGAATATGCCATGACCTAAAAGAGCCCTAACTTGACCTCAGAAATACGCAACAAGATCGGCCTTTTAGTTGGTAATAAATGTAAACTACAAAGGAGCGTAAAGCGTTGCCAAGACAATATATTAATAGATGATAAATATCGGGATAGCCTCAGAAGTATTGCAGAAATAAAATCCAGTAATATCTCCACAGCACTTTAATCACAAAATTCTCCTTTTTTCTCTACGACGGTTGCGCGATGTCTGACAATCGCAACGACTGTCAGTTATAACGCTATGACTTTTTAAATACACTATCTTAAATTAACTTATTGGCTATTAACAAACGATTATTCATCTACAATTAGTTGATAAATAATAGTACATTTAATTATTATCATTTAGATTCGTATTGTAACATATTTCACTATAAAAATTAAAAATGATTTAAACTGTTACATCTGCCTAGCTGTTCCAGTGTTGCTACTTAATAAAGTAAATACAACATCTTTTAGAGGTATAATAATTCCAGGATATATAGAATAATATTAATCAGACGTACATTATACTAATTAGGCTTACAGCTCGGCCTTCCTGTGAAAGCGAGTCCCTTCGCGAAAAAAATAAAAAAAAAATAAATGACGTTACTATTATCGGGATAAGCCGAGTAGGTATCTCTTTTTTTATACGTTTATTACAACATGAATTAATTGAAGAAGGAATCGTTGCTGTTATTATTATACCACTGTACAATTGGCAATAAAATAATTATGTTCATGGTCATAGGACCCAAACTAAACAGAACCTGTAGCTTGAATGCCACAGACTGATACTAAATGACATGACAACGTTAATAATTTAGTTATCATTAATATTTTTTTAACATTAAATGTATTATGTTCTGACATAAACATCTACACGGATCGAGGCTTATAATTACATACACAATTTAATTTAATCGAAATAATGTTATTTAGCCATAGCGCGTTCAATTTAATAGTAATTTATTCATATTAGATATATAAATAAACACTAAAGAACAAGAACATAACTTTTATTTAGTTTTTATTTATAAATTTATTTTTTACTCATCATCTGA
Organism: Brachylomia viminalis; assembly: GCA_937001585.2. Taxonomy (NCBI): domain Eukaryota; kingdom Metazoa; phylum Arthropoda; class Insecta; order Lepidoptera; family Noctuidae; genus Brachylomia; species Brachylomia viminalis. The sequence goes on along the minus strand of OW443294.2, from coordinate 22,631,226 downwards.
ACCACTTTCATCACAGCTACTTTCCAAGTTTCTACTAAAATTTAACCAGGGCTGCATTTTGTCGATTGCTACGACGGCTTCGTAACGACGATTATTTTTACGCGATAGGGAAGTATCTTCGATGACATATCTATCGTTGGGAAGTACTTTTATTACCCGGTACGGACCCTGGTATTTGACAACCAGTTTTTGTGATTGTCCATCGTTAGGAACCTGTCGCTCTACACGTACTAAGTCTCCTACTGAATAATTCGTCGCTGGTTTCCTACGGCGGTTAAACCTTTCCCTATCTTTAATCTGAGTCTCCCTTATTTTCTTTCCAGCTACGTCCCTTACTTCTGCTAATTTCTCCGCCGATGTTACGGTCACGGTGTCATCTAAAACCTCACTCAATATGCCTTCAGTCCTACACTTAATGTTGAATCCGAAAAGTAACTCTGATGGAGTCTTTTGTGTCGTCTTATGAGTCGTTGTATTTAAACCTAATTGTATGTCGAGAATTTGTTCATCCCAAGACTTTTCATCTTTACCGTGGGCTGAAGTAGAAAGGGCGTCTAATATGGTCCTGTTGAATCTTTCAACTTGACCATTCGCCCTGGGAGTTGCCACGGCATTCATAACGTGCTTAATGCCGTATAGCATTACAAACTCCCTAAAAACCCCGCTAGTGAAGCTGGTGCCCCTGTCGGTGATAAGGCGTGTTGGGACACCAAAGTAGCTGATATGGTCTTTAAGAACTTTTATTGTGGTCTTGGATTTGGTGTCTCTAACCGGTTTTACAATAACATATTTTGTAAAGCCGTCGACCAAAACGAGTAAATAACAATTGCCCTTTTTACTCCTTATGAATGGACCCAAGTGGTCAGCATGAACCGTATGAAACGGTACGCTTGGCCTTTCTATAGGATGCAATTCACCTTCACGCTTACCACCAGGCGTTTTGTGGTGTGAGCATTCGAGGCAGGATGAAACGTATTTCTTTACGAATTTGCGCATTTTGGCAAACCAGTAATTTTTTTCGGATTCGCTGTAAGGTTTTATCATAACCACAATGACCGACGTCATCGTGATTCATTTTTAAAATCTGCCAGCGAACGCCTTTCGGTACCAGCCATTTTATTTCATCCCCGACTATTCTGTAGACCCTACTGTTTTTTTAATTTATAGTTTTTGTGAATAACCATCACTTGTTCTGAACCAGGATCCGACAACGTCTCTTTTATCTTCCTGACCTCTTCGTCAGCAGACTGTACAGTAGAAATCCAGTCTTGCTCGCAAGTTTCGATGGTTAGGACATCAAAACACGTTGTCGGCTCTGGTTCGCTTCCATCAACTGGATTGCGACTCAGCACGTCGACGTGAGACATACGCAATCCCGAACGGTATTCGATGGTGCAGTCATATTCTTGTAACTGTATCCACCACCGGGCTATTCGTGGGATCAAATCGCGTTTGATTAACGTTGCCCGTAATGCGTTGCAGTCGGTGAGTATTTTAAAGGGAATTCCAGACCAAACGGCATCCGATTATATTCATATTGGCCATCTGGTGTCACAAAAGCAGTTTTGTGCCGTGACTCTTCAGCGATAGATCTTTCTGGTAATACCCAGAAGCTAAATCAAGTGACGTAAAAACTTTGTTCCCTGACAGCTGATCTAACTGATCCTCAATCCGAGGGAGAGGGTAATGTTCCTTTCTAGTTTTGCGGTTCAAGGCACGGTAGTCAACGCACAAGCGTTTATCTCCCGTTTTCTTTTGTACCAGAACAATAGGGCTCGCGTAAGATGAGGTAGATTCTCTAACAATACCGTGGTCGACCATTTCCTGCACCATATTTCTTACCAGAACGCGGTCCGCGTAAGACATACGATACGGCCTATAAACAACTGGTTCTGAATTCTCAAGCTCAATCACCATCTCTGTCAGATCTGTGAACCCCAAATCGTCAAGTCCCTTTGAAAAACAGTTACTATATTTATTAATTAGTTGTTTTAAATTTAATTTATCTTCTTCACTTAGAGCATCGTTACAGTTCATAACGTCATTGTTTCGGGATTCACAGATTGTGACATTGCACGAGTTTAAGATATTTTTCGAATTGTCAACATCTTTGTATTGTACTCGTGTCAAAAGGGTTCCTTTCTCAAGCGTGATTGAACTGGGTGATGCATTGTGAATCAGTAGCGCGCTACGCCCACCCTTTACCTGATATTCTCCAGGAAGGAGGTAGTATTCCTTCCCTTCTGGACCCCGCAAGGAACCATTAACATAAACTCGTGCATCTATGCTAGGCTCAGTAGAAACTTGCACAGCGCGTAAAGTATTCGATGGGATTTCAGCATCGTCGCTAGTTACAAGACGCATTTTAACGCTCGGAATTTTGTTAAATATCACAGCGGTAGGCGTTTTTGTAATGATGATATCTGGTTTCTCGGTAAAAGAATGTCCTAATAGAACTGACTGGTTGATTACGAAATCGTTTACTACATATAAATTTATCGTCTCCTTTATGCCCTGAACTTCGACGGAAACAATCGTCATACCTACTGGAGAGATCAGGTTAGCGCCTATACCCCTAATAACAGGTAAATCTTCTGGTACTACAATGTCTAAGTTGAGTTCCCTAGCTTTTGTTAGCTTTATAAGAGAACATTGACTCCCTAAATCTAGATGACAATCTAAATTATGGTTATTGACTTTAATCTCAAGCATGTACTTAGCAGTCTAGTCTTCAGATAAACATAATTGGGACACTTGTTTTTCGGTTTTGTTATTATTCAGTGTAGTTTCCTTTTCGCGATCTTTATCGCGTTTGTTTTTATAGCAGTGAATTGACAAATGACCCGATTTGTCGCAAGTGTCGCACTTAGCTGGGGGTTTATCACATCGGAAACTTGGATGACCAATTTGATCGCAATTGTAGCACGTTATTTTCAAACCCGCTGGTTTTGATAAAAGAGTTGTACCCTTACGTTCGTTTCGGTATTTAAAACTAGAATCAGGATTTTCACGACCATGCCCTATTTTCACAGTTCTGAAATATTTCAGCACTTGCTCTGGCTCAGAGAATTGTGCAGCCTGTGCACCTATTTTAACAGCCCTATCTTCAACGCCGTATAGCAAGCAATCGACAGCCTGACGCCCATAGATCTTACATCTGTTTAGCAAATTGATTTTGGCATAATAGTAAGGTTCAAGTGACTCTCCATATTTAACCCTTTTCCCAAGCATTTCAGTCAAGAGTTCAGCATAGTCTTCGCGAACAGGAAAAGATTCGATCAACTTCTTTTTCCACTCACTCCACGTATACATCATTGTTGGCAAACTTTGATACCAAGTCTTCGCTACCCCTGTCAACTTCGGCAGGGCGTAGTGAATTATTTCTCTATCTTCCCAGCCATAAATTTCTGAACATTCTTCTACCTTTGTCAACCAAGTCAAAATAGTTTGGTCCTTTGTCATAGGATCAAACTCGGGAACAATGTTAGTATTAAAAGGCAACTTCGACTTATCTGAACTCTTAACTGATTGCAAAATTGACAAAAATTTATCTAAAATATTCTCAGTGGAATCTACACTCATAGGTTTCTTAGAAGTAGATGACATTTGTTGCTCACACTCATCTCCTCGCTCAAGATGATGGCTCCTCTTCCGGTCACGTCTGGAACCCGACCTCGAATCCCTATCGTCCTCCGGTCTCCTACCTCGTCGACTCGTACTTCTCTCTCTGGTACCCTCACGGCTATAGGATCCAGCGCTCGACGAACTGCTACGCCTTGACCTCGAAGGCGTACGAAGAAATCTCTGTTTAGCCCTTTGTGGACGAAGCACCCTTCGTCCTTGACGCTCTCCGTCAATATTGTCACAATTATTATCAACCTCAGTATCACGCACCCGTGATACCCCTGGTTGTTCCGAATGTGTCCTCCTAGCCTGACCCTCATACATGGGTACTCTTGGCCAAGTTGCGTAGCTAGACTCACGCCTCAAGTCTACCGCTTCCCGACCCTGACCCTCAAACCTGGGTACACCTGGGTCCGAACTAAGAGTCATATAATCTCGGTCTTGACTCTTCTCTCCCTCCATGTCGAGCACTGAAACTGACAGACGACAGCTAGTAAACCATTATTTTTAACATCACTAAGATAGATTAAGTTTATGCAGATATATGTATAGTTGATTAATAGTAACTTAATCACTCCTGATTAAGCGCGATCTTTATCACATAGTACTGTTACTACCACTGTAGCACACCACACAATATTCAACTCGAAATAGGTACTACAAACGTTTCAGAAACAGGGAAAAAAACATTTACTCTCTTCGATTGCAAGAATCGGCCCCAGTACCCTCGACAGTCGCGGACAACGACCACTAATGTTTGTAAAATATTTGTGTCACTTGCTTTGTACAGCAAGTAATAAAAAAAAACAACACGCGTTACTTTCGACAAGCGTGGGTACTTACACAAGCGCCAAATAGATAAATAGTAATTCCATTTATCTTATTGTGAAACAGTATGTTTATTTGTTAATTAATACTCTTATTTACAGTAAACTTTCTTACCAACTAGCAACCCGTTATAATTAACACTTTAACCAAGAGATAAATAGCCTCAATTCGATTTACATACTTTTTTTTTTACAACATTTTTCACGTTATAAAATTCGAATCAAACAATGAAGTTGTTGGTTTAAATAAATGTACTTACGTTTTTCTCGTAGGCGTAAGTCGAAAAGATTAATACTTTTCGTTGATCCCACTTCTGAAGCTATCGGGATAGCCTCAGAAGTATTGCAGAAATAAAATCCAGTAATATCTCCACAGCACTTTAATCACAAAATTCTCCTTTTTTCTCTACGACGGTTGCGCGATGTCTGACAATCGCAACGACTGTCAGTTATAACGCTATGACTTTTTAAATACACTATCTTAAATTAACTTATTGGCTATTAACAAACGATTATTCATCTACAATTAGTTGATAAATAATAGTACATTTAATTATTATCATTTAGATTCGTATTGTAACATATTTCACTATAAAAATTAAAAATGATTTAAACTGTTACATCTGCCTAGCTGTTCCAGTGTTGCTACTTAATAAAGTAAATACAACATCTTTTAGAGGTATAATAATTCCAGGATATATAGAATAATATTAATCAGACGTACATTATACTAATTAGGCTTACATAAATAAAATGTCACTTACATAAATAAAACTCTAATAGCTATAGATACTGTAAAATTTTAATAACAGACAAATAGAAGCCAATTTAGGTATTTTTTTAAAAATATTATTACAAAAAGATTGTTTGATATTAATTTGAAATAAAAAAGTATATTCTAAACAATATAATTATGTGTTACAGATTGTCCCACAATGGACTTGCCCGAATATTTAATATTTGGTCGGACCACCTTGCGCATCTAGAACAGCGTCCAGCCTGTCTTTCATGCCGGCCACCATGTTCCAGCAGGTGTCCGTGCCTCGGAAATGCTCCCATGTAGTATGGGCTTCTTGCCGCAAGTTTTCGTTGTTGCGGATTTCTGAGGCATCCTAATCGAGAACCATGAGACCCCATAGATTCTCGATTGGATTTAGGTCAGGGCTCTTTGCAGGCCATGGCAGGCAGATGACGTCATCCTGTGCCGCGAACCACTCCTGCACCACTCTGCAGGTGTGCACGCGGCAGTTATCTTGGCACAAGTAAATAATGCCCTCTGGATAGTGCAGGCGCACGGTGGGGATCATCACGTCACGTAAAATTTCGACGTACTGATCCCCAGTCATGCGCCCGCTAACCTCCACCAGTTCACCCGGTCCCATTGAGCTCATCCACCCCCAAAAATTGAGAGATATTCTTCCACTTGCTCGATTTGGTAAAGTATTCACCTCCACATAGCGCTCATTGCTGTTGCGCCATAATATTTTTCTTCCGTCCGTATCCGACCGGAAGCTTTTCTCGTCCAAAAAAATTACGATATTGTTTGCCCAGTCAAAATTATAATATTCCAGGCAAAAACTTACTCTTGCCTCCTTATGCGCCTGGTTCATTAGAATCTTCTTAGCAGGGCGGCAGCATTTCTTTCCGGCGCGCGGCGTCCCTTAGGCGCTTTTTAACGGTGTCCATTGAAATCTAAAACAAACAAAAAATACTAACATAAGATTCTTAATTATGACAAAATAATGGTACGGGCCAACTTAACTATATGAATATGGGTCAGTTAAAAAATATTCCTCAAAATATAAACATATAAATAATCCGCCGAATTGAAAATTCCACTTTTGTTAAGATTTATTTATTTATTTATTTATTTAACAACATACATCTACCATTACAGCTAACCAATGCGGTAAATGCGCCTTAACGAATACTTAATTGTTACTTATAACTAATACCTATAACTAATTACAAACAAAGCATTCCTTGTGAATTCACCCAGAGAACAACAGAATAAGTCCGTCTCACTCGCTATGAGGTTGAGCGTACGGAGTGCACGCGTCAGCGGCGCCTCTTTTAAAAGGTTGGTCCGAGCACGCGGTTCCACTAGCAGTCGTGGCTGCCGTCGCCGCCACACGTACCTGTCCGGAACACACAGACTCACCTGGCCTAAAACAACTGCATTATGCACCTTCCCTCTCAGCAACTTAAATATATATGAGGCGAGTGCAAGATCCCTCCTAACCCTTAGCTCGTTGTATCCTACCATACCTAAAATAAATAAGGTAGGATACATTAACGGGTAAAAGGGATAGACTCCGTAATAACGCCTGTATAAATATCTTATAAATTTATTTTGTACCCTCTCCAACATGAGACTATATTTAGCTTCATGCGGAGCCCAGATGACTGCATTACATTCTAACTGGCTCCTCACCAATGCATTATATAACGCTATAATTGCTTTCACATTCGTGAAACCTCTGACCGTACGAAGCATGAAACCTAAATTTCTGTACGCTCGTTTACAGCTACGCATGATATGATCCCGAAAAGTTAAACCAGTGTTAAATATTACTCCCAAGTCCTTGACTTCTGTAACCCGCTCCATAGGCAACCCGTCAATATAGTAGGTATGTAAGATGGGATTGTGTGCGCGAGAAAAAGTGATGGTCACACACTTCGAGGTATTAAATTGCAAGAGATTGTCTTTGCTCCATTTCACTACCCTATCGATATCCCTTTGTAGCCTGACACAGTCGTCGCCACTCTTTATCGCGAGGGATAATTTGAGGTCGTCGGCAAACAACAGACAAGAAGATAGGTGCTAAAGAACTAAATATTTATCTATTATCTAGTAAAACTAATAATAATAACATTCACTGAGTCCAATACGGACGTATTGCTGCTATAGCTGGAGGAATTATTAGGTATCGCTAGAACGTCCTAGCTAGGCCGCGCGGTGCGCTTGACGCGACTATGACTAAGTATAAAAATTTATGAATAAGATAGAGTGATATGTGTGATATGATAAGTGATAACAAGGTATACATGGACTCACACTGTATGAAGTTGAGGTCACTCTTGTGCTCAAAAACGGGTCGGCAGAGTGTGCAGCGACCATAGCCGCATCGTCTGCCGCCGTCGTGGCTCTCGCGTAGAGTTGGCGGTGGTGCGCTTCGAGAGTTCCGCTTTCATGCCACCGCCGAAGCCAGAAGTAAACTGTTTTTTTCTGGAACGAATCAAATAGCTATAGTTTATTTGCACATGATTACTCAATAGGCTACTTATATGATTCCTTACAATAATTGCTAGCTTATTAATTTTAATTTACTATTTACACACAAACATCACTAAAAAGGCCTTATCTCTACATTGTTTCAACAGACAAAAATAACTGCACAGTTGCGTATTTACTTTAAAATCCAACAAGCAGTACCGACTTTAAAAAAATAACAATGGCGCTTGGAATAGCGCGCAGCGTTAAAAACTTACAATACCGGGAACTCATTATGAAAGAACCAAAGAACACATATGAAAAAAACCTACCGATAGGTTGTTATGGCGAGACAGACATTTATGGGTGTTTCTCGTATTTCGTGCATATTCCATGATATTTAAGTTTGAAATTGATTGCCGAATAACGTTGTTTTTTTCTAATATCTATACTTCTATACTAATACTAATATTATAAAGAGGTAAAGTTTGTGAAGTTGTGAGGTTGTAGGGGGTAATCTCTTGAGCTACTGAACGGATTTTGAAAATTATTTTACCAATAGAAAGCCACGTTATTTGTGAATGTCATAGGCTATATATTAACCCGAATAATGAAAAGATTTTTTGTGGTAGTCGGATTTGCAAAGTAAGTCTGAGAAAAAACGGTCGAATTTTTTTACCGCCCAACGAAGTGGGCACGGGTCAGCTAGTCATTAATATAATTATAGATAATCTTACAACATTTTGTCAATTTTACCTTCCTTCTCCAAATAACAAAGAAATTATTATCATATAAAAATCGGAATACGACGGTAATGAGAACGGTAGGGATTTAGCAATCAAGAGGAATAAAACAATCTAAAAATACACTCACAAGCTTGTTTTAAGAAAAAAAAAAGGATTTCACGGGCCGACATACGTGGGCAGTATGGAGTGTGGATTTATATACACATAACTTCCTCTTGAATTACTCTATCTATTGCTGAAAACTGCATTAAAATCCGTTGCGAAGTTTAAAAGATCTTAGCGTACAGACAGCGGGAGCGACTTTGTTTTTTTTTTATAAAATGGTTTTTGATCTGGACGTGTAATATGCACGAAAATTGAGAAACACCCTTATTCGTTGGATACGGTAGGCACAAAGTTAATAAAATATTATGGTTCAGACCATACCCGCCGCTAGAAGCAGCATATGAATATTCAATAAAATTGGTTACAGTTTTATCACCAAAAACGGTAACACTTTAATTTAACACTCAAATAACATAAATCGTTTAGGTACTTATTTAGAAAGTTCTCTAGAAAAACATTAATGACACATTTTTTCCGGATTAGCTATTGTTTATTTAAATTTATAAATTATAATTATAAAAAAATTACTCACCGTTATGCCCGTCTGCCGACAAATATCGATTATCCGGCATCCACTCAATCGGAGAGCTATGATGCGCTCCCTTTCTATTTGCGTCAATTGAGGCGCCTTAATAAAGTTAATAAAATATGTCACACGTCACTCTTGGACTAACTACCGGCCGAACCACGAATTTTGTAACACGGGCGTAATGGAGCATGAATAAGCAAACACTAACGTTCGGGGTAGTTGACTAGTTGCGCAGGGGCATGGGGGTGTGGCCTATTCCTAGTAAGGCATGAATTATTGGCTGTTAATTGTTAGTATGCGCAACCATTGGTCAATTTTGGAAACGTTGAAAATTCCACCAATCATGCCAAGGATACTTTCTTTCTAACATGCCATGCCGCGTCGTAGCTATACTTATGTTGAGGGTGTATCTTGACGTGCTGGCGACTGTACTAACCTGAAAAGAGAAACAACATTAAAGCTATTATTCCACCAGGTATTTATCTCTTATTCTATATTTCTTAATTATTAATCTTGTATGTGACCGTTACTTTACGATGCACTTTTTATGAATCCCGTCTTACTTTCTGACGTTTAACCTGTCTGCTGTCAACCTGACATTAGACACCACAGATATCTCCCAACTGTGGAAAGATTAATGAAGCAATACTTCATTTACAAGTATATCACGTATTTAATCACTAGAATATCAAAAGTCCACAAAACAAATTCCAGGTCGTCAATAAATCAAAGAAACTAACACAAGTGCGCACGGTATGAAGCTTAAACAACTTGTGATAGATCACTTATGCGACAACTATTACTGGCTATTGTCCGGCTCGAAAGTACGTGCTCCCGGGGTGGGAGAAGGTAGTTTCGAGCGGCTTATTGGTCGCCAATAGCTAGATATAAATGTAACAGGTTCTAAGAAAAGATAAACTTGTCTGAACTAACTAGCGTTAAAGCTTATCTAAGTGGAAATAACGTGACTCACTACTTAATTATCCATTCTTTAAAGCTTGTATATGTAAAATGTGGTAGTGGAGTGCGTCATTTCAACTTATACAAGCTCTAACTAGTAGTAATAAAGTTTAAAAACTATGTACTATTTAATGTATGTGTATCTAAACATTACATAAGCTAAATTTTAAAACACCCGAATATTTTCCCTAGAATTTACCCACTTTTGGGTTTTTACCGGGTAAATTCCCATCTCTACACAGGAGCGGCCCTAGAACCGATCCCTGTGGGACACCGCACGACATGTCTAGCCGGTTCCACTCCCCGTCGTGACTGGGGTAAATGACGGCTCTGTCCGTCAGATATGCCTCGACTATTCGACGGAGGTAGGTTGACACCCGGTGATACCGGAGTGCCTCCCCAATGCAACTCCAGGGCAGGGTGTTAAATGCGTTGGCGATGTCGAGTGACACCGCCACGACAACCCCGCCCCGAGACACCGCGTCCCCCGTCGTGAGGGCTCTAACGCGCATGATGGCGTCCACCGTCGAGCGCCCCTTGCGAAAGCCGAACTGACTATCCGCAAGATCCGGCCCCGTCCTCACCAGGTGCCCGACGAGGCGGCCTGCAATTACTCTCTCAAAGAGCTTGCCGACCTCGTCGAGCAGCACAATGGGCCGGTATGCGGACGGAGAGTCCGCAGGGCGCCCTGGCTTCCGAATGAGGACCAGCTTCCCCGTCTTCCAACGGAGTGGGAACTGGCCTCTCTCCATACATGCGCTTAAGAGCGCCTCCAGTCGAGGCCCAAGAGCCGTCGAGGCCAGTACCCAGGCTTTCCCTGGCAGGCCGTCGGGTCCTGGGGCGGTATTTTTGGCCTTCAGATCTACCCCGGTCACTTCAGGGGTGTCGTCGTCGTCCGCGTGGTCCGCTTCAGGCACCGCGAGCGGCGGAGCCATGGGCGGGGGAGTATGCTCCCCCCGTGAAGGGAACAGAGCGCTCACCACCTCCTCCACCAGCTGGGGGCGGAGACTCTGCGTCAGCGGGGGGGCCCAGGTGCGGAGTTTATTTCGTACCATTTTGTAAGGGCGCCCCCATGGATCTCCGTTCAGAGTCACCACCAACTCCTCGCGGGCCGTATATTTGGCACGCTGGACAGCCTCTTGGAGGGCGGTCTTCGCCGCTCTGTATCCCTCGTACAGCTCCGCCTCCGTCGCTTCCGCATCCGGAGGGCGGATGCGGAGCTTACGGTGCCTGGAGTACAGGTGTCGCACTGCGACGCACGCCTTGCGTAGCGTCTCCAGCTCCTGCAACCACCAGTACATCTGACGTCGGGCGCTTCCTGGACGGACTCGGGGCATTGCCACGTCGCAAATCTCGGACATGGCCTCCCGGAATCACTCCGCCTCATCGTCAATATCGGCAGGCCTGTCCGGTGATGACACCCTGGCCTGCACGATCGAGGCTTCCAGGAGGAGCTCCCGGTCCATCTGCTTCAGCGCCCACCGCGGACCACTCGGGGCCTGTTGGACCGGCGCGCTAGAGGTCTGGGCGGAGACGTCGAACCGGATATACCGGTGGTCGGAGTAGGTCTCCACCTCCTCCACGACGCGCCAGTCAATGACACGCTGTGACAGAGCGGGGCTGGCAAACGAGATGTCCACCACAGACTCACCCGCATCCACAGACTCACACGTGGGGACAGAACCCCGGTTTAGGACGACCAGGCCTGTCTCCAGAGCCCAGTCCTCCACCATCCTGCCCCGCACATCAGTGTAATGGGAACCCTAAGCCGGATTTTTGGCGTTGAAGTCCCCGAGCACTAGCACGGGGAAGCGATGGTACCCGGCGACGACGACACTTAACTCTGTTAAAGAGTTCTAGAACTCGGCGAGAGTTCGGCTCGGAGAGAAGTACACTCACACTACTACTATCTCCCCGAACCGTGCTGCTACGCTTCCCTGTCCCTTCGTGACACCTTCGAGGGATGGGGTGCCGGCGGCGGCCGACGAAATTATAGTCACTGAGCCGCTCAGGTCCTCAACCCAGTCATCCCTGGGCAGGACAAAATACGGCTCAGCGACCACGGCAATGTTAAACGACCACTGCGCCATGCTCTGGAGCAACAGGTCCTGAGCGCAGGCGCAGTGGTTGATGTTCACCTGGAGGAGTCTCAAAGGAGCCGTTACTCCTCCATTTCAGTCTCCTCCCGGGTGGCGGCAGTGGCGGCGGTGGCAACGGAGGCAGTGGCCCTGGCCGCGGTGACGGTGGTTGTGGCAACGGCGGCGGAAGGCCTGCCTCCTCCTGGTTCCGGCGGGTGGAGCGCAGGACTTACTGCCCGCCCGGTGATCGGCCGGCTTGCCAGCACCCGCACATGCTGCGCAGTGCGGCGCGGCTTCGCACGAGCCGGCCTTATGTCCGGGCTGACCGCAGCGGAAGCACAGAGTGCTGCGGTCCACCTCCGAGGTGCACTGGACGCCAACGTGGTGCCCCACATGGCATCGGAAGCACCTCAGAGGTCTGGGTTCCATCAGTTTAACCTGCGCCGAAACCCAGCCCACCAGAAGCCTTCGGCCCTCCACAATCTTTTCTGCCGCTGTCACGGGGCAGCTTACCGTTACGGTTCGCATACCCGCGGGGTCCGGACGTATGGTGCCCGCCTTCACCTGGTCGGCCAGACACCCGCCCGTCCTGACGACGGCGGCCACCACCTCTCCCTCCGTTACAGAGTCATCCAGGCCCAAGACTCGCATGTCTGCGCACTTGACGTGCCTGGAGACTCGAAACTCGTCCGCATTGAGGGACGCCCTTAGCTTCTCAGCTAGGGCGTCAGCGGTGGGGCCACTCGTCACACCGGGGATCTCCAGCATGCGGGCGCCAGTTGCGGTCACCCTGTGCCGGAGGCCCTCGGTGATCCCCAGCTCCTGGAGGTCCACCGTCTCCCTCGCCTTGGTGAGCACGTCACGGTACGTCACGCCCCTCTTAACCGCGTCCGGCTGTAGCGTGATCACTACAGCCGCGGTCTTTGGGGCGCGGAGCCTTGCCGCGACGGCTCGCTCCTTGTGGCGCCGCCTTTGCCCCTTTTTTCTGGCTGCCTTGGCCGCCTTCTTTTACTCCCCGACCACCTGCCACCCGGCGTCAGTCGTGGGAGATTTCTGTGGCCGGGAAGTAGGCTCTGGGGCCTGCGCCTCCCGTGCCGTCCTGTCCTTCCTCTTTCGAGCCCCAGCTGGTGTTTTGCTGGCTGCGTTGCCGGCGCCGGGGCTCCACCGGCCGACGCCGATTTTGCCTGGGCTCCGCCTGCCGACGCCGGTTTGGCCGGCGGCTGGGCCCGGCCAGACGGCCCGGGCTTAGGGGCGGCGGCTCCCGCAGCAGCCGCATACGAGGCCACCCTCGGCCCCGGTGCTGTCCTGCCCGCTAGTGGTGGGCGCAGGACTTTGCCCTCCAGGTTGGAGAACCGCGCCTGGAAGGCCGCCAGCTCCTGCCGAACCAGATTGAGGACCTGGTTCTCCTCCGGAATGGGCTGGCTTGGCTCCTGTTCCGCCAGCTCCTGCCCGCTGCCGGTGGCCTTCAGGCCAGCCAGGTCCTCCCTGAGCCTCCCATTCTCCTCCCGGAGAAGTTTCATGGCGGCCGTCAGGCGAGCGACCTCCGCCCGCAGTTCGGCCACTTCGCCGCCCGAAGGCCCGTCGATTTTGGCCGCCTCCACCGCCGTCATGATGGAGGCCGTTGCCGCGACCACGGCCCTACTTTTGGACCACTTGATCTTCTTCAGGGTCACCTTCCGAACCGCAGCCTCCACTACCTCCTTGAGGCTGGTTGTACAGGCCTCAGTGTCATTGTCGCCGTTGTCGTCGGGGCCACTCGACAGGCTCGCCTCGTCGCTTGAGGGCCCCGAAGCGACTGCACGACCAGTCACCCCCTCCTTTGCGGGTTCCTCCGCTAGCTCCGCTGCCTCCTGGGCTGTGAGCCCCCTCCCCCTGCCTCGCTCTTGGACTCCCCCTCCCCGCCTACCGGTGGGGATTTTTCGAGCCGAGGCTCTCTCGCCATCAGAGGACGACCCCTGGCCGTCCACTGATCTTGGCCGCTTACTGAAGAACCTGATATTCTTCTTCATCGTTTCAGCGGCCAACTCCTCCGCGCGGCGGTTGCTCAATGAGCCTCCCGTGCTCGGGCCACTTGGCGCGGTGTCGGGCTCCGACCCCGCACCACTCCTCCCCTCTTCGGTTTGTTGTTATTTTTTTTATTGTTCCATAGTTGATCCCACGAGTAAGAACTTTATTATGTATTGACTCAAAATTAGCGTGGTTCGCACTAGCGACTGAATCAAGCTACCCATCAGCCAAGCATACAACCTCCAGCAATGAATTTGATAAGCTAATGATGACATTATCCAATCACAATGCAGAGATTAAGGGCTGTTAACATAGTAATTACAATAACTAATTAGATTAAGCAAGTACTGGTAATCTTTACTTAAGGACTCATTAACGCTTTTGTTGTATGGCAACAGAAGCGTTCATAAGTCATTAAAGTAATCGCAAATGCACCTGTTATTTAAGGAACTACTTAGGGATGACTTATTCTCAGTAATGAATATACTTAATGTACCTCCATTTCATCAGTTATACAATAAAAAGTATAGTTACTAAAAGCAAAATATCTCGGAAGGGGGTCGCTGGGGGCACCATGTGTCCTTGAAGAAAATGTGGCATAAAATGGGCTAATAACAGTAGTGAAAACCGCAAATCGAAACAAGGAGGGAATCATGAGATACAGACATTTTTGTGACCATTTCCATAGAAAAATAACAGTTTTCATCGAATTGCTCATAAAGTACTGGTCAAATAAAAAAATTGTAGTAACATTTTTTGTAGTTCCATAATAGAGTAATGCAACGGTATATTTCATTTTTTTCAATTAAATGCTTTTTCAATTTTTAATTCTATGTCCGACCTCTTGTATGGGGACGATCCACTGTGCGCCGGCCCCAAGTACCCCCCAAAAGCCTGGTGGGCACTTGAGCCCGGCGTTGCCCAGGGTGCGCCACGTGGAGGCTCTTTAACATGCACCCCATATACGTTTGGGTAATGAATATGTAGGCCTGAAACAATAATTTCGAATAGAACACGGGCTATGTACTCGGACCAATCATTTTCAATAGGAAACGAAGTCTTACCAAATAAATGGAGGGTCGTTGCCTCGACACCTCCCACAGGGTGTAACAGAGCCCTACGCCATCAATAGGCCAAGGTAAGGGCTGGATGCCGCCGGGTTTAGAAAAAACATATTAGACCATCCTGTCTAGTCAAGAAAAGTTCGCCGATGTCACATTGACAGCTCGGTGACTCGGTGCGCACAGACAACCAATGACCGCTAAAGTGACGTTCCGAAATTCACTAATTGATGAGAAGCATGTAACTCTTTACAACAATGAATAAAAATTTCCTCTCTGGCATCTATTTTCTTTGTTAAATTATTATTTTGAACTAGGATGTAAAAATAACATGCTATTTTGTTTCTCAGATATATCTGAGAAACAAAATAGCATGTTATTTTTCACATCTGGATTTGGAAAGCAGTGGAGTGGACCTCTCCACTGCTTGTGCTTGCTCCACAGATGTGAATGCAGAGAAATTCAATATTTGGATTGCAAAAATTGGTGGTGAAATAGCAATACTGGATAATTTAGTTGGTTTATAGCAACAGACGTATCTGTCATAAACATTTTGAAGAAATTGATAAGTATCCAAGAAATGTGCAAATTAGCAATTCCGGTACTGTATTTGCCAGGTAATCATTTAATTTCATTAAAACATTTATCGTGAAATAGCTAGCAGTTTCATATCGTCACTGGAAAGGCAAAACTACTAAAGCGTCAAAAGTGCATTTTACAG
Source organism: Brachylomia viminalis (assembly GCA_937001585.2). Classification (NCBI taxonomy): domain Eukaryota; kingdom Metazoa; phylum Arthropoda; class Insecta; order Lepidoptera; family Noctuidae; genus Brachylomia; species Brachylomia viminalis. The sequence goes on along the minus strand of OW443294.2, from coordinate 22,615,354 downwards.
GAGAGCGAATTAAACTTTTTTTCTTGTATTCCAATTTAAATATGCTGAAGGCAAAAAATCTTTCTAAAATTAGTATCTACGTTATGAAATAGAAATATGGCCTACTATTGTTGTTTTACCGAAAATAGTGTCGCTTTAGTATAAACACTCTGACCACTACGTAAGGCAAAAGCACTTATCTCCATAAACATATTCAGAAACCGTAAAGCATAAATATGAATCCCTAACATCCATTGAAATTTAGGAATGGAATAAAAACTAACATGCATTTCAGAATAATACAGTTTTAGTTATAATAACTTAAACCTAATAATTGAATTTAAAGACAAACTTATTTAACTAACCTAGTACTTCTATCAATTTCACATAAAAATTATAACTCAACGGCTAGACTGTTTTTGGATGATCTTTGATTTGTTGGATTGGTCTATATCCCGAATAGCAAGACAATTTCATTTTTTAGTACTACGTAGTAGTGTAGTTTATCTAATGTAGCATAGGGTAGTGTAGTTTAGCGTAGCGTAATGTAGCAATGAGTAGCAAAGAGTAGCGTGGAGTAACTTTGTGTAACGAAGAGTAGCCTAGTATAGCGAAGCTTAGTGTGGCATAGCGTAGACTTGCATTAACGTAGCGCAGAGTAGGGTAGCGTAGGGAAGCATAGCGTAACGTAGGGTAGGGTGCGGTAGTGTAGTGAAGTGTAAGTACCCATTTATATTCTGAGGCGAAAAGCAGTTCGCTGGGTCAGTGAGTTGTTGTACTGAGAAATTGTAGCAATTGCAGCAAAAACAGGGAAAATAAACGTATGCATGCACGGTAAATCAACTTATATTCAAACTTCTGACAAATTATCATAATAATATTATATTGCAATAATCAACAAATTCAACTGAATTAAGCTTCTTAATTTTTTTAGTCTTCAACGTCGCTGTCTTGCAGGTAGGGCGTGCAAAGCCGGTTTTCCGGTTTTGCTAAAAACCGGGAACCGGGCAAAATTTCGCGATTTTTGAAAACCGGGGTTGAGAGACAAAACCTGAGTTAGCTCCGGTTTTCCCGTTATTGGATTACGTATTTACATTTTGATTTAAATCAACTTTTTTCGAACGCAGTCAAGAAATACTCAATTTTGACTCAACAAATATATCGGAACGCAACCTACACCCACTTACACTCTTCCCTCCGCGACCCCCGTAACTGCTACGCGACTCCTGCGTCCCGCCTGCTTGCGTTGTTGCCCAAATACACTTGCCAGGAGTGCACGTGCGTGCCCGCTGCCTACGCGTGCGTCGCTAGGACAAAATATGAGTACTTACCTATTTATTAATTGTATTATATTTTGTGTACTCATAAGTAAGTAGGTACCTATAGGTTTTTGTTGAGCCCATGGGTAAAACGACACGAAGTAGTCAGTCTTAATTTTTTACTTATTTTACCTTATTTCCGGCCATCATTATTTTATTCCATAAATAAACGGGGTTTATCATTCCTACCCTACCCGTGTACCAATTTTCCCTAGTTTATTTGATCTGATCATGGACTTCGGAGATATGGAACGGAACTCTTCAATAATAGACAGCAAATCTGTCGTGATAGCTGGAATCGCTTGGATGTTAATTGTTTACACTGATGTGTTATAATGTTCGTAACATACATCTGCGTAGCCCCTCACACCATGTGAGGGGCTACGCAGATGTATACAGTAGGTACACCCATATTTCGACAGTTAGGTACTTTGAGTTTCATTTTACTGGCGATAAGCCTATTACCATGAAAGCAAATATTTATACAGAACATGACAACTAAAAATAGAAAATAAAAAAACTTTTGCAAAAGATAAAACCGACTTCAAAAACAAAAAAGTGAAAAATAAGTTTAGCTTCAGAAGTCCGTGACAAAAAAACTAAATCAAACAAACAAAAGTCACTGACTTCTGAAGCTAAAGTTATTTTTCACTTTTTTTGTGTTTTTGAAGTCGGTTTTATGTTTTGCAAAACAGTTTTTTCCAGTAAAAGAGCCCTAAGGGTTTAAACATCTTTTACACTTCACCATCACCAGATTCTAATTCCTATGTTTTCTTTTAGGTCAACTCCAAAAAAAATTCAATACACTGAATTCCACAAGAGCAAAACCCCAAATAATATATGGAAACATTTTCTTCGAGCAACTGATAGACCGTCCGCAAAGTGCAAAACATGTGACAAAATCATAAAAACTGGTGGTGGTTCCACTTCCGCTTTACACACGCATTTTCGGTCAGTACACTCAAATATGCCTTCAACTGATTCTAAACCATCAACATCCAGCGCGGCTGACATTCCAGGAACTTCGAAAGAAAATCAACTGGCAACAGAAACAAAGAAGCGAAAACTGATGACAGACTTTTTACACACTTACACAGTTGATTTGATCTCGTTTTATAGTCAAATATGAATCCTTTAATAATTTTGTTAGTAGAATTTGTGACGTATAGTAATTGTGGTAGTGTTTAGTGTCTTTAGATGATGAATGTGTTTTGTATGTTTAAAATATATTATTCTTGATAACAGAATTGTTAGGTATCCACTTAAGGTACCACCATCTTACTTGTTGTTGATTTGATCTCAATAAGTTAATTTTTATTATTATTTTAGGTTCATGTTATCCAAACTATGAATGTGTTCGACTTGGTATTGGGGTAAGGCATAAATGGTTGATTAAAAAGAAGTATATAATACAATTTGTTTTATTTGTAGATTTTGTGGGTATCTAAGAATACTGTTTTCTTGTTAAAATTTTACTAAGTATATAAACAATATGAAATTGTTGCCGAAACCGGAGCTAACACCGGTTTCCGGCTTTGGGCCCTCAAAACCGGAATTCAAAACCGGTTTTGGAGACCTTCCGGCTTTGCACGCCCTACTTGCAGGGTATCCTGGACATTCACAGCATTAGGCATATTTTTGTACTCATCGTGAAACATATCAGGTATAACTTTTGATGTACACAATTTCCACAAATCTTGGTATTTCTTGTTTGAAATAGGCAAACGAGACTTATATATTTTCTTAAGTTCCACATTTTTACCCATTATAGGTATATCTTCAGTTGGACTATCAGCTGCCATCGTATATTTCACAGCTACTTTCTGTGGGTCTGATTTTTTTAATGTAGCCGTCCGTACCTGTAAAATAAAAAAATTGTATGAATTTGTTGCACCTGTGATTGAAGTCTGATTAACCTGAATGACTCACACGGAGATAATCATTATGAAGATAATAGACATCCTTATTAATATTTATATACCTTTGATATTTTTTCTGTCAGATTACCTTTGAAATATCGATCTCCAACAACATCCCAGCCGCAAAAATCCTTATGTGTCAAAATTTGTACGTGGTACGGTTTCGGATTTTTTCGAGCTAACATAAATACTGTTGCCCACTGGGAAGGTGCCCAGATAATCGTGTTTGCTACACTTTTTTCTATTACTGAATGTATTGAATCAACTGGCATATAGGTGTGTCCAGGCAACAGATAATTCATTTGGATGCTGGAAATATTAGTGCATTTTTGCAAGCAGGAATGAATTGCTGCAAGAACAACTTTATTCTTATTTTGGCCTGGGCACGCATCACTATACAAAAGAAGATGCTTTACTGAGCCACGATCGTCTACCATCTTAATGTATCGGTCTAGGATTGTGCAGACTTCGTTGGCTCCACGTTTTCCTTCAGTCTCATTCCAAGAATAGCAATAGCCTTCTCTAGTTTGAGACTCATAAAAAGTAAGATTATAATACAGCCAATTTTCGACTGTAGTATAGCAGCATACTTTTGCCATATGGCGTGTTCAGAACTTTTTGTAAGTCAAATGATACGCAAAGTATATTTTCGTCTTGAATTTTCTGATGTACTTGAAATCGTTCGTATGTTTCCTCTTTGTCTTTAAGATGAGCCAGTTTTTCTTCTCCTCCGTCCTCTTGTTCAAAACCGTACACATTTGGAACACTTGTCTTTACGTGGGATGTGAAATCTTATATTAAATTCACCAAAAATATTTTGAAATACCTTTTCCCCCACCACCGCTCTGTTTTCACTTAACATTTTTTCTTTGTATATTTTGTACAAATTCGTACATTCGTACATTTGTACAAGTTTCGAAACTCTTGAGGAAGATAATAATGAAGAACCTCTTTGAGTTTTTGCGGCAATAGTGAGATGGTAGGTAAGGTAAATCTTTAATGAAGCACTTTACTTCTTCTTTATTTATTTCGGGTGTTTTGTTTGCAGGAATATGTTTACCTCGTCCATCTTCTTTAGCTGAACCTTGTACAGCTGTAGAAATAACATTGTGAAGAATTTTTTGCTTAATGTCTAGTGTGCTCAGCATACATTTCAAACATACTTTTCTCTTTCCCTCCCCTTCTTTGATATAATAATCGAAAGTCCATTGCCTACGACTATTGATATCTTCGCAACGCTTTCTCTTAGTTTCTTGCCTTTTATAGTTGCTTACTAGCCAATCTCTTCGTCGTTCTTTAGAAAGACCCCAATAGTGATCAAAAATAGCCTGTCTTTTCTCGGAGCTTATGTCATAGCAGTTATTAAAACAGTTTTCCGGTGTGCATGTAGAACTCTTCATTTTTTTTTCTGCAATATTTTTTCCACTTTTAGTAATGTATTGTTTTCCATTGTTCATAAGACTACTCCTAACTTTCTTCTTGTTCATTTTTCGTTCTACCTTTTCTGGCTTTGAGTTCTCTTTAGTATCATCTAACACAACGTCTTTTCTGTTTTTATCTTTCTTTTGTTTTTGTTTTTTGGTAATTTTCTTTTTTTTATCTGTACTATTATCATTTGTACTGCAATCGGTTTCATCTGAATCATGTCAAGAACTTGAACTATATACAAATTCGTCACTGTCAGATAAAAAGTCAATATGCTTGTAGACACTGTCTCTCTTTCGCTTTTCTCTCTGTTGTTCAATAGTGTTGTTTTCTTCTGGTTCTATTTCAATGCTGATTGTAGTCTCGATTTCTCTTGTTGCTCCTTCTTGCCTGATTTCTTGCACACACATTTCTATTTCCTGAAACCGCTTCACGTCTAATTTTCTCTTCTTATAGGGTTTTATTGGAGGTATTTCAGGAGATTTTTTTATTGAAGATGTGCTCGCTTGTTCATAATCCTTCTGAGCAAGAGATGTTTGCAATCTATATGACGACATTCCTGCTGGAGTGAGCTCTTCTGATTGTAAAAAAGGTGCCTGTATGCCTTCACTAAGAGATGTGTCTGTGTGTATCACATAATCTATCTGTGACATTGATGTCTGGAACGGAAGTATATCTTGTTGAAATGACGTCCCTGCTTGAGCATGGTCTTCTGTTTGATAGATTGATGTTTCTGATTGCTGCATATCTTGACCAGTTGATGTATATGTTGGAATGTGATAGTCTGTTTGAGAGATCGATGCCTGTAATGGACGTAATTCTTGTTGAAGGGACGTCCCTGCTTGAGCGTGGTCTTCTCTTTGAAAGATTGATGTTTCTGATTCCTGCATATCCTGATCAGTTGATGTACATATTGGAATGTGGTAGTCAATCTGTGAGATGGATGCCTGTAGTGGCCCTAATTCTTGTTCAAGGGACGTCCCTGCTTGAGCGTGGTCTTCTCTTTGAGAAATTGATTTTTCTGGTTCCTGCATATCCTGACCAGTTAATGAACATGTTGGAATCTGGTAGTCAATCTGTAAGATCGATGCCTGTAATGGACGTGTTTCTTGTTCAAGAGACGTTCCTGCTTGAGCGTGGTCTTCTCTTTGAGAGATTGATGTGTCTGATTCTTTTATATTTTGCTCAGCAGAAGTCACTGTTTGAATATTATGGTAGTCTATCTGTGAGATTGATTCCGGCAGCGGATCTATATTATATTGATCAAAGTATGTCACTGCAGCGGGATATTCGATTTGGAACATTGATGTCTCTGGCAGACCAAGATGTGTGTCTAGTTTGTCCATTATACCTGTAAGAAACAAAAAGTTATTACTTATCTTAACTACTAGCTACATTACGCGGTTTACACACAAACACACACCCACACGCATACAAACATACACCCCCTCACACCCCCAACACAAACTGAAGGTGGTAAAATTATCAAATCAGTCCTCCCACACAGGACAGGATGGGAGGGACTGTCAGACTTGTCCCGACTAAAATCCACGGTGATCCTTCAATAGCCCTTTACGTTCCAGGGTTACGGGTACCTGATTAAATCTAGTAGGTACTTATTATAATAATGCCCTATCGACCAATTTTCGGAACACGCACATAAATTACAAAAAGTCAGTATTACGTGATCTGGATTCGAACTTGAGACCTCCAACTAGCTATTCAAGGACCATCGATGACAGTAGGTACGTTTATCTCCATGCTTACCTGTGTTTGTTTTCAAAAGTTCGTATTCTTCATTCCGTGGATGCCGCAATTTGCAGTTGGAAGTATCGGATTCAGATCGATTCGAATCGATTTCATGATCGTTCTCTCCCTCAGTAAGTATTCTTCGAACAACATGCGGCTTCTTTTTCTCGTTTCTGAGATCCACTCTTGTGTATTTTAAAAAAAATGAGGATCTACGATTTTCCATAATGTCCTAAGAAATAATCTGTAAACACAGAAAACTTTAATTAAAAGATAGCCTTTTGGTCTAGTGGTCGCAAGCGCAACTGTTGAGCAAGAGGTCTTAGGTTCGGTTCGAGTCTGGATTTGTGCCCGTTTGATGGCAATAGGCTCACCCCTATTACGAGTACATGGAACTTAAACATAACTGGCGAAATGTGTGTGTAGGTACATATCTGCCTAACCCTTAGGGGATAACAGGCGTAATGTTATGTATGCTAATACGTTTTTGCTTAAGTTCTAAGTACCTACCAATTCAACTCATAAGAATCTAACACTCGTACATAACAGTCGTACCTAAAGTTCAATCAAAAGAAAGTAAAAATCCATCCACTACTACTTATGAATGTCTTGTGTTTATAAAATTAAGTAAATAGGCAAACCAGCACCAGCATAAACAATTTGTTAGGTAATTCTTAAATTACAAAAGATGTCCAATAAGGGCAATTTGTTTACAAATGTTTATAAATGAATGAGCTGCATGTTTAGGTACATAATTACTCAGTAGCAGAACGGAGTGTAGAAGTTGGCGGTGTACCTACCCCAAGACCTCGGAAAGCACGTCAAGCCGTTGGTCCTGTACCTGATCTTTCTATATTATTATGCTAGTGTAACATGCTTAAAACACGCGAAATGATGAATAGGTAGATGTAGAAAACCTATTAATAAATGGCCCTAATACTCACTATTTACAGTTTTCAAAGTTGATGTTTAATATAATAGAGTATAAGCAATACGAAAGAATAAAAAACACTTCGATTGTTTCTGTCACTGATACGCCAACAAACAAAACGTCCGTCACTTATCGCGGCGCGAAGTCGACTAAAGCGCCCGGTGACCAGGGTTGCCAGGCGTTGGATGTTTTTCCTCGTACCAGGGTTGCCAAATATCTCGTAATTTCAGAACATAATCTCGTAAAAGTAAAAAAAAAAGTCGTAAATTCCATAGTTTACACAATGTATTTACTTCCATCTGGTTTGCATTAGGAATACTGGCTGTTAAATCAAACAAATTACAATTGTGATTCACATTTTAATAAGTTCACTTAAATGAGTAGGTACAAATGATTAATTAATAGAATAAATTCTATTAAAGTACTAAGTACGTGGCTAATTACATTAAAATGTCAGGGAGATTACTTAAATCATCTTTGTTATTGTTGTACAGTGTTTCAGTTGTCATTCTAGAATATATTTCCTTAGAGGGTTCAAATGTTATACAATTTCCTTGACGATTTGGGCCCTTAGCACAATCGGCAGCTATAAGTGTACCATTTACTGTGTCTGTAATAAGACGATTTCTAAGGTCTGTTTTAATTAAATTTGTCTTACTGAAAACACGCTCACAGTCTGCATTTGCATGAGGTAAAGACAGAACTGCGAGAGTGAAACTGGCCAATTGGGAGAAATCTTCTGTTTTAAGTAACATTGCCCAGAACTCATCAGGATCTTTAATATCTTGAAGCCGTTCTGGGTACCGAGCTTTTGCAATAGGCAGTCTTCTCCATTGATCGTCTATCTGTTGCTTTTGGTTATCACTGAAAGATGCAGTTATGCGTGGTAAGACTTCCATGAGGGGCATCAATGTTGGGACGTGATCCCTGAAATCATTAGAGAGAGCTGATTCTGGCCCTAAGGCTTGAAGTTTTGACAGCACAGGGTCTTCCATATCGTACCGTTTTCTTATCTCTAAAGCACCAGTCCTAAGGAAATTTCTGCAGCTTGTGAAGAACTGTGCCTTTTTTGCGGACTGCCTGACCACATCAGGATGTTTTAGTAGTTCGTATACTTTAATTCCAAGATACATTGCGGCGTCATGTAATTGGAATTGCTCATTTTTAGGGTCCACTTCACTTACATTTGGACGCATAACATATTCTCGCTTTAAATAACGTAAGAGAAGTTCTTGATATAAATCTCGAATTTTATCATGCAGCTTGTGAATAACCACTTTTTCATTTTGGAATTCTAGATTAGATTTGGTGAACAAAGGCAGGGACCAGTCGAGAAAACAAAAATATAACTTGTGAAAAGGATCACACAGCTTTTCCAAGATGGATGTTGCTCGATTTTTTACCTCAGCGTTTCCTTTGTGTATTGGGTTTGTAGTGAAATCAATAAAAAATAAACGCAGTGCTTCCCATTGCTCTAATATTCTTGCGACTACTGCTGTTAGGAACAGCCATCTGGTTTCAGAGGGTTTCAAGATTTTATGTGGCTCAACTTCAAGAAAAGATTGAAACTTGCGGAAATCAAACTGCCTTTTGTCACTGTTTTTATAAAAGTTATATATGTCACGAGCTAGTTGTTCTGCTGATTCCGGAAGTTCCTTACAAGCCTGACTTGCACATAGGTGTGCTGAATGGCAAAACACATTTCGAAATAAAAATCCCTGGTAAGTCTCGCAGTAAACGTGTTTTGACTGAATCATTTTCGCCCATCATGGCGTTAAAGCCAATCATGTTTGTAAGTGGCACATTACGACTGTTAAAAGAATTTACTAACGCTCTGTATATATTTTCAGCGCTCGCCGTAGGAACTTCTTCGGTGCCCGTTTCTGTCTCTTTAAAAATCTTATACAATTCCCAGAATACGCTGCAGATTTTCTGAGCATCTTTGTCAAAATAACGTACCACAACACAAGCCGTTTTAATCGTAGATACGTCTGTGGTCTCATCAGTCAGTGCAGAAAAAAAAGTTGATTTCAACTTACTCGCCAAATCAATTTTGTGCCCTTCCCCAATAGCATTTTTTACAACTGCAGTGAGTTTAGTACGCTTAAGTTGAATTTCCTGTACTAATTTTGAATCGGTAATAATATCTTTTAACCAATGACTAAAGAATTCTTTAGTCATTGCTTTTAACAGATCAGTCAAATGGTCGGCCACAGAAAAAGCAATATTATGTTCTGCATAAAATGCAGCTAGTTTAATTTCAGCTCGATCCTTTTGTTTATTTTTTGCAGGTGTACACGCCTTAAAACCAAACGAAGATAATTTTTGGGATTGTAGACCCGAGGAACCAGGTTTGTTTCTTAAATGTTTTTTTGATTGTGCGTGACTTTTGAGATTTGTGATTTCGGCTACTAAGGAACTTGATGGACAGAATGCGCACTTCGCCCTTTGAGGATTTTTAGGATCTGGCTGCAGCCAGTCTCCAAATATCGGATCCTGTAACCATTCATCCCGAAAAGTTTGAGAATGATGTTTAAAAACGGTGTCACCTGTTTTTTTTGCTGTCCATCCTCCCTTTTTAGTTTTTTTTCTCGGTGGAGTGGGTGGAGATTCACTGTCACTACTCATTATTTTAAATTAATCACTGAATAATTCGGAAGACACATCAAAATGCACTGGAACTCTACAAACTTCAACTACTACTGAGTTAAATTATATTTCCCTACGTGTTTCGGTTAGAGCAAGGGAGATAAGAATCTGATATTTACATGAGTGCAACAAGGATAACTACAAAGAAATACATTGAGCGGGAATTCCCCGGCCAAAGACTTCAGAGGTAATGAATCTAGTGATGTGCTGAGTGAGTCGATCGTTTATTACGATGTTTATTGTAAAATTTATTATAATATTTTGATTTGGATACATGGTGCAGTCAGAGGAAAGTTAGAACGAGGTTAAAATCTCGTAAAAAAATATACGAGATTTTTTTTTCTCGTATCTCGTACAGAGACCGCTAAATCTCGTAACGTTACGAGATTTCTCGTACATCTGGCAACACTGCCGGTGACTTTGCGCAACGTTTCGAACGTATGATCCTAAACGTACATATCTTACCAAAATCGCTTAAATAATACAGCTGCAATAGACTTAACTGTCAATTTATCACAACTTTGATTAATTTCAATACTTAACGTACCACCACAGTATTTTGGGGTAAAATATTTTTAACTAAAACCCTTTTTCATCAAAAAAATAAAACATCAAAAACGCTAAATACTGATGTAGAAATGTAGATCATTATCGCAAAGTTACTAAAAAGAGTTTCGTTTAAAAATCTCGAAGAGCAAAAGTACTAAGCGCTTACGTCCATCAATTTTTACGTAAGGCAAATTTACTAAACGATCTTTTCGTTACAATTTGCGGAATGTAAATAACACTTAAACGACAACAATGAACTGAATGATGCAATTTAGGTTTCTAATCATAGCTCAGCGGGCACATGGCAGTAAGGAAAAAAAACTAACCGACAATAACAATAAAAATCTGAATGTAATTTTCTTTAGGTAAGTAAAAGAATTGTATCGACAAAAACAAAAAAAAGCCACTGCTAAAGCGCCAATAACTCTTTAAATAATGCTCAGATTGTTACGAGGCCTAGACCAATGTATAGAGAAAATAAACAACGCATTTTTAGGTATTTTAGTACTTTTGCCTTTCCATTGACGATAATATGATTTTGCCTAAACCCAATTTAAATTCACAGATTATCAAAAGACTGACCGGTTGGCGTAGTTGGTAGCGACCCTGCCTTCTGAGCCGCTGGTCCCGGGTTCGATCCCCGGACAAGTCAAACATTTGTGTGCATGAACATGTCTGTTTGACCTGTGTCTGGGTGTGTATATGTATATAAGTATGTATATCAGTCATCAGGTTACCGTAGTACAGGCTCTACCTAGTTCAGGACCTGAAGACCTTATGTGGTTGTTGTCTCATATTATAATAATTATTTTAATTATTAGAATTTATAATTTTCAGAACTACATACTGAATCAGTTACCTTGCCTTCCCTACCTTCAACATCTGGTATTCAAAAGATTCAAGTTGATATTCATATGAAAGGTTTGTACCTTATTTATAAAGTGAGCTAAAAGCAGAAATTTTGGAACTGGTAACTTCAGTTGTAACTTAAATTTAAGTTTTCAGAAAATCATTTAATTTATAGAATATCAATTAATTAGGTTATCTTTCTACTCATATAATGTAACCATTTAACGTTCAGATCAACTGTTTACTGAACTTGTTACGATGCCTGCCCTGTGTTTAATATCTGGTGTTCAAGAGACTCCATCACATGTTCAGATGAGAGGTTTGTATCTTATCATATGTATATAAATTAAGCTAAAAGCAAAAAAGTTTCACTTCTGAGTTCAAGTTGATGATACCTCACATGGGTAGTATATTTAATATCCAATGCAGGACAAATGACACACATTAACTAGTAGCTGGGTAACAACATACCAAAGACCCTGACAAGCAAATCCCATACATTTCGGGCAGAGTTTCAGGGCTTAGTAAAGTTGACATAAGAAATGATATACTTACTTAGAATTGTTTTATAGAAACGAGCTTTTTATTAATAAAACTAAGAAAATCATAGCATTTATTACAACGAAACAAACAAGTAAAACATGTAATTTACAGTAATTAGGAAGTAAACTGAAAAAAAAGTTAGAGCCCGATGATTGAGTCAAATATCCCGATTGAGTTATCAAATTTTGAGGTGAACCTTACGTTGTATTTGTAACTTACCTACTATAGTTTACTTACAATTATAATTTCAAAGAACTATGTGTGTGATAGTTTTTGCCATAATAAATATGTAATTTACAGGGCATGGACAGCATATTAAGTGGAAAGGACACAAACAATAAAAAACACCATCAAAATGAACCAAGTAAACCAAAAGGTACATTTTTTTTACAACTTTATACTATTATTTCATCTCAACCTTACTGCTCAAGGAAATCTCAATAAAATGGATGAAATTATAAGAATTTATAATAAAAGTTTGACTATTTTTTTATCTGTTTACTCATGCCATATTTTTTTTCAGGTCTTTATGTACCTATTGTAGGAATCCTACAATATTAACTGGCAATACTGCCATTTTTATACTTTTTCAATTGTTCATTCGGTCTTTACTCCACTTCCGTCTACCATTGCAGTGTGCAAGCATTTTGTATACCGTAAAAATTATAACAATAAATAGTTCTTGTGTTAATTACTTGCAGTGTTTCATTAAAAAATACCTACAAAGTCTAAAAACTACAGTCCACGCTCTAACATGGTCCAAACGATCCGTAAATTACATTATAGTGACAAAAAGTAACAACTGTAATGTACGTGAGGCGTGGTGTGTGCTAAGTGCATCGTTGTGATAAAAACATTTGCAACCAATGATATTCTATTAACATTGTTTACAACCAAATGTGCAGTGCGCCCATCTTCGCGAGAACCCAGGAACCACGGAGTGCAACGATTCCGTGTTTGATGAGCAGTCTTGCTTGACGCCATCAACAACCTGCAAGCACACAAGACGAAGAAGTCCAAATCCCAGCCTATTCAACCATCCATCTTGGTAACGATTCCGTTTGATGAGCAGTCAAGACGCCATCAAATATCAACCTGCAAGCATACCAAACGAAGAAGTCTAAATTCCAGCCAATTCAGCCATCCATCTTTGTTTTTTCATTTTTGGTGGCGCTGGTGAACGTATTACGTGGCAGAACATCGAATCAATTGGCGGGTAACCGGTTTGTCCAATTTCATTCACAAATCCGCTCATAAAATCGATAGCCAACTTCAAGAAACGAAACATTCGTCCAACGCTCGTTCAACGTGTTGGCGTTGGCAGCATCTTCTCTCACACGCGACGCACACCTGTACGGCGAGCGAGTGAGCGAGAAAGAAGAAGAGTTCGTCGAGTGACAGTTCCTGTTGGCCGACACGACATTTTTAATGCGCCTACCACACGTGCATGCTTGACCACAGTTTTATTTGCGCATGCTTGTCGCATGAAAAGACTGAACACGGACGTGTCTACCACACGGCACAGTTAAGTACGCGCAAGCCACATTCTTGTCGACATCGTCGGCGTGGAAACAATGTTTCCCAATGAAGAGCTACTTCTTCTGCTATTATTTTTCAAGTGTTTGCTAGTGAAAAAAAAGAAAATACAATAGTCAAAGTGTAAACGATCCAAGTGGACAAAAAAATGGCTGTTGAAATAAAAAATTCATTCACATATACATCTACTCAAGGATTTAAGAGATGAGCCAAGCGATTGGCGGAATTATTTACGTATGCGTGAGAGTATATCCCCTCACGAGAGATTAACCGCTACTTTAAGGTTTCTGGCAACTGGGAGATCGTATCAAGATTTGAAGTTTTCTGTGGCAATTTCGGAACAAGCATTATCTAAAATAATTCCAGATACATGCAGAGCTATTTTCATGGTGTTGCGAAATGAATACATGAAGGTGAGTTTTAAAAAGTTTATTAAAAAAATGTAAATGTTAATAACCACACAAGTATTTATGGCATATAACTCAAAAAGTACTGAGATGCTGTAGATGGCCGTAGGTTCATAGTGTCTGGTCCAGAGTTTACTGCATAATTTCTAGCAGAAGTGTCAGGTGCTGGTTGTAGGTTCATAGCGTCTGGTCCAGAGTTTACTGCATAATTTCTAGCAGAAGTGTCAGCTGCTGCTGACTGTAGGTTTATAGCGCTTGATCCAGGGTTGACAATATAACAATGACGATTTAAATTTTCCAGTTCTCCTTCAAATATTGCTTCGTTAATAAGTTTTTCAGTATATATACGCTGCTCATTTGTCATGTTTCTCAATTTAAATGCAATATTTTGTCCAAAAATATCATGTCTGTCAGGCTGTGATTGTGTGAATTTATTAGTGATACAATTACCGACTTCATTTATTATATTATTGAGTTTATTGTCATCCCTTGTCCTTTTTTGTACTCTTCGAGGTGGTAAAGATTGGACAACAGGAGAAGTAGGTGCAAGGTATGAAGATGGATGGTCTGACGTGCTCGTAGAAGCCTGAGATTGCGGACGAGGAAGAGGTGAATCCAAGGTTGCATCTGTATTTGTTTCATTCTGAAAAAAAATGTTGTTTCAGATACCAAGCTCACAAGAAGAATGGAAACAAATAGCACATGACTTCGAGCAAAAATGGAATTTTCCTCATTGCTTGGGAGCAGTTGATGGAAAACATGTACGAATTATACCACCGCCAGGAAGTGGTTCCTATTTTTATAATTATAAGGGGTTCCATAGTATGGTCTTGATGGCAGTAGTAAACGCTAATTATGAATTTATCGTATGCGAATTTGGTATAAATGGAAGGAATTCTGACGGAGGTATTATTGAGCAGACGAAATTTTACGATAAATTGAGAAATAACTCGTTGCATATTCCGGAACCAGAACTTTTAAATCATTCTAACAAATTTCTAAATTACGTTTTTATTGGTGACGAAGCCTTTGCTCTAACTCCCAACTTTTTAAAACCATTCAACCAAAGGGAATTAACAAATGAGCGAAAAATGTATAATTATAGATTATCTAGGGCAAGGCGAATTGTTGAGAACGCCTTTGGCATATTAGCATCTAGGTTCAGAATCTTTCATACAAGTATTAATTTGTCTCCAGGAAACATAGACATTGTAGTCATGACCTGCTGTGTGTTGCATAATTTTTTAAGAAAAAAATACAGTACCACTTATACGCCAATTAATACATTGGACTTTGAAGATACAATTCAAGGTACTTTAACATCGGGTTTAAGAGCAGATTCGTCACATTTGTTAGAATTACAAGGAGGACATTATAGAAACATTTCTCAAGATGCCAAAGCGACAAGAGAAGAATTTTCGAATTATTTTAATAATGAAGGCACTGTATCGTGGCAAAATGCAATGTGTAATATAAATACGATTTAATTTTTTTCATAGGTACACATTGTAGACTTGTTATAAAATAAAAGTAACTAACTACTCTTCCAAAATGTTTTTTTGTAACCTACAATATTACAATCCTGGTTTAAATCCTTAACACCTTGTTTAAAAACAAATTGGGATGTTGTATTACCTGTGTGAGGTCATCAAAATTTGACACTGTCTCTCTGGGCGTCTCTTGGTCGGTTAAAAAATCGAGTAGGTGAAAATACCACTGCGTCGGTTCATAAATATCATCTGTGGCAGCTCCAGATCTTGTGGAAGCATTCACTTTTTTCATCTCTTTCCGATAGCAAGTTCTCAAAGAATTAATTTTAACCTTGACTGTATCTTTCGTAGCCTCAGGTTCTACCTAAAAAGGATATGAATGGGTAGATGACTATTGAATAAGGTGCCAATTACAATTAAAACTTAATGTAATTTGAATACTTAAACATTGTTCAACTTTAATCGAAAACCAAACATAAATTTAAATTACGTATTCACGTGTTGGTATTTGAAATAATAAAAAGGGTTTGTAAACAGTATTATACATTTTATGAAATTTAATATCTACCTATAAAAATATTCTGTTCTTACATACATACCTCTTTCAATTTAATTATCATTTGTTCGTATGCGTCATTCTTTTTATTCCTGTCAGAATAATCCTTGGATTTGATCTTCCACAGTGCGGGCAGAGATTTATATAACTCAATGAATTCAGTAGCGAACTGTCGATTGTATGTACGTAAATCCGCCATTTTTACGACCGTGCGCGCACAGTTACTCCACTCCACTCGACTTAACTGAGAGCGGCTTGAACACTGAACTACCAACCACACGCGCAGACAAGTTTGTACAAGTATAGCTTGCGCATGCCAGAATTTCAAGCAAGTTTAAAAACCATCAAGCCAAGCTTTGGGGTTTGCGCATACTACCGTTTTACCAACTACACGCACAGTGTTCAGTGTACAAGCTGGCATGCGCAAGTAAAACTGTGGTCAAGCATGCACGTGTGGTAGGCTGTGATAAGTTGTCTATCTGTACAAGTCTCTAACTTCCGTTAACTTCGTTCGTTCGATCGACGCCATTTTGACATTCATTTTTATCGATTTGTGTTCGATCCACGTCGTAATTTTTTTGCATTTTTGATTTTGCATAAAATATTGTTGTGGCGTCAAAATTAAAAAGTCAAAATGGCAGCCGACGAAGACGCGTTAAAGCTGAACAAACTAAAACGAGGCTACAAACAACAAGCCTTAACTAAATGATATAAAACTATTGCAGCAAAGGATTGTGCCACTTTGTCAGTTGAGGCGCTTTCTGTGATAGAAAATCGTTTAAAAACGCTATTTTGCGATTATGAAAATCTGTGTACTACTGTATACGCTCTTGGCGATAGTGACACATCCGCTGCAGAGGTGTGTGAAGATAATTATTTAAAAAATCTTACCAGGTTGCGCGAGCTCATAAATGAGAAATCTCAACTTCCTCTCAGTTCGCAAGGTTGCTCACACAGTCGCAATTCTGAAACTAAAACTAAACTACCTGTGATTACCATACCTGTTTTTAACGGTAAGTCGAGTGAATATAAAACATTTATTGGTTTACTCGAATCATTGATCCACAATGACAAATCATTAGATGATATTAAAAAGTTGTACTAAATGCGTAATTTTGTCAAAGATGAACCTTATAACCTCATAATAAACTTACCTTTAGTAGGAGAAAGTTATTCTGAAGCGCTGAAAATCCTAAAAGAAAGATATGATAATAAATATAAGATAATAAATGATCATGTAAACAGCTTGCTTGATTTGCAACCTGTAACAAAGTCCACTGCTGCCAATATTAGGGAATTTGTCTGTACAGTCAAGCAGCAGCTGGCTGTGCTCAAAAATCTTGATCAATGTGTTGATGCGTGGGATCAAATTATTGTTTGCATTTTGACTAGGAAGCTTGATCTGTATTCTAACAGGGAATACCAATTAGATCGCAATTTTAATGTAGAACCTACAGTAAAGCAATTGATTGACTTCTTAGAAAAACGCGCTTTAGCACTCGAGAATGCGGAGTCAGCAAGTCGAGGTGGTCACAGTGCTTCTACTGCACAGCGCATCGAGTCAGCATTGGGTCCGAAGAAGTGTTCTGCATCTGCAAGTGTAAGCAATGTAGCTATCAAGCACCCTGCTGCATGCGCCTACTGTAAGTGTGACCATAAGCTTTATAATTGCCCTAAATTCAAATTATGTTCTTCTTCTGAAAGAAACAAGTTTGCGGTGGACAATCAGCTGTGCAATATATGCCTAAACAAACATGCCAAGAAATGTCGCTTTCATTTTAAGTGTGCTACATGCAACGGTAAGCATAACACGCTTTTGCATGAGGATGAGCATGTGAAATCCGCTGTCTCAATGGTATCAGGGGCCTCTAACACGCAAGTCTTGCTGCCTACTGTACAGGTAAAACTTTTAGCAGCAGATGGAACTGAAGTGCGAGCCAAGGCCCTGCTTGATAGCGGGTCTCAAAATTCTTTTGTAACTTCAGACTTGGTAAGGCGGCTGGGCCTTAAGCCAAAGACAACTAGCTCTAGGGTGATAGGCATTGGGAACGCTTCAAGCACAATTAGAGAGAGTGTACATGTGGAAGTCCAGTCAGTGGTGTCTTCTTATCTGAGGGGCAATTCCCGTATTTTTAAGAACGTTCGCATTCTAATCTCAGTGTCAATCTGTCAAAAATTGTATAGCGTTTACCTACATTTTTGACATTAGACTGTCGCTGAGATGAGATTGCGACCTGAATTTGAACGTTTTTAATTACGGGAATTGGCCTTCAGATGTCAATAAATTGCTATATTATTGAGCAAATCACATGTAAGATTCCACAGACCCAAATAGATATGAGTGCAATTAAAATACCCTCTCAATTAGCTCTTGCTGATGCCAACTTTGACACACCCAGCAAAATACAAATCCTCATGGCCGCTGATGTATTCTTCCAGGCATTGCTACCCCAGTCTGAACCACACAAGAACGAGCCATCAGCACCATGTAGTCCAGTCGATCCTGAGCACCAGTCTGCAGCTCCATATCTTTTAAACACAAGGTTTGGTGTAGTAATTGCAGGTACTATTCCCAATTTATGTCACAATCAAAAAGCACAAAAAGAATCAATTTCTTTATTTTGTCAATCTTGTAACAATGATATAAATGATACTATCAAAGGCTTTTGGGAAGCTGAATCTGTGCCTGAAATCTTCCCAGAGAAAATACCTGAGTTTGAGCAAACTGAAAAACACTTTCAGGAAACTGTTGAATTTAATAATAATCAGTTTCAGGTTAGTTTACCCTTAAAAGTGCAGCTCAGTGAAGTTAATGAAATGCTCGGTGATTCACTTCATCTGGCTTTAAAAAGGTTTCAGAGCTTAGAAAAGTGGCTACAAAAAGATTCTGACTTGTTTATCCAATATAAATCTTTTATTGATGAATATATTGCTTTAGGTCATGGCACATATTATGATATTGATAAACATAATCTCACTAGTGACCCAATATATTTTTTGCCACATCACGCTGTATTACGGCCGGACAAAAAGACCACTAGATGTAGAGTAGTATTCGATGCATCAATGTTAACAAGTCAGCGAAGATCTCTCAATGATTTGTTATTGAACGGTCCCACGGTTCAAAAGGAACTATTTGACATTTTATTACTTTTTCGATTAGGTGCTTATGTTTTCAGCACAGATTTAAAACAAATGTTCAGATGTGTTCTTTTGGATCCGAGACACCGTCCACTTCAACTTATTTTGTGGAGGGAGTCACCAAGCGAAAGCATAAGGTGTATAAAACTAAATACAGTCGCATACGGATTCAAGTGTTCAACATTTCTAGCTACTAGATGCCTCATAGAACTAGCGAGTAGGTACATGACCGAGTTTCCTGCAGCATCTTTCATTCTGCAAAATCAAACATACTGTGATGACATTTTAGTCTCCAGTAACTCTTTAGAGTCTCTATCTCAGATGAAAGATGAATTGATAAGGCTCTTGTCTCTGTGTGGATTCCAGGCACACAAATCGCACACCTAGATAAAGAGTAGCACAACTCAAAATACCTCTTTTTTCAGGAACAGCAAAAAACGTTTTACTCGTTTTCTATTTGACCGATTTAAATTATTGTTGTATGATGTTGTATTTTATTTTACTAAGATATTAATTTGCTCAATTACTTACCTTCAAATACACGTATACATTTTTTATTAATTTTTTTCGTGTTATATTAGTAATCGTGATTAAATCATTGTTTAATATTTTTATCAACTCAAATTAATTCCTTATTAGTGATATTTTTTAAATTAATCCTTTCTTAATCTGAATATTTTTTTAAATAATCTTTACAGAAAGAGTAGTCTATCTAAATTTTTATTTGTATAATTATTATAATAATGAAGTAAAACATTATTTTTAGTTAAGACACATCTTTATTTTGTAATAAGGTAACAAACAAATAAAGATAATCAAAAACACAGCACTTGTTTAGGAAATGCTTCGGAAAATATAATGAAAACCTTACATTATTCTAATTTGAGATCCATTAAACTTTGAACATGTTAATAAAACGTTTAAAAAAGTAGAAATTTTTCTTATAATTAAGTTATTAACATCTCTAATCAGTACTAGACCCTTAACCCTTTATAAGGCAGAAGGTTCCAGAGGAATGAAATAAGTTTTGTTTATATTTTATGGCGTGTTTTTATTTATACAAAAAAATAGACTTACATAAAAAACTCTGGAAAACTTAGAAAATATGGTGGTAAAAATATTCCCACTGCCCGTCATTGACTACCCATAGTAGCAAAGTGCCAGATGTTATTGTTGATGAAATTTAGAAAAACAAGGCGTAATACACAGCGGGACATTGCATTTACTGCATTTAATTTTGCTTCTTTTATCTTTGGCTTTTGTGCTGCAGAACTTACAGCGTCGGTAGGTCTCTAAATCTGCTGGCATATGGTCACCTACATTTAGGAACCGCGATTCTGCAGGCACAGCATTTACGCTTTTTTGATAGCTATCTGGACATGCTATGCGTGATTTCTTGCAAACGTATGTGGGGATGTTGGATTTTCTTTTTCGGCTGCTGTAACCACCGATCAGTCCTCTTGCAACAGCTACCCGAAATTCTAAATTGGTTAGTTTTTCTACTCTTGATGTCATTGAATATAAAATGAAAGCGTTTGTCTAAGCACTAAGAAGTAGAATATTCGCAGCCACCAGCGTTTACTTCTTCGTCCGACGGCATATGTCCCCTTTATTTGGTCGAATCGGTCCACACTGCCCATTCTTTTTGTGTACTCTTTTACAACCTTAGGGCAGTGGACAGCCTCCCTGGTGCCATCTTTTTGCTTTCTTAGTACAGATGTTGTTCCTATTTTAGGATGAAATGCGGTGGTTAGCAACAAAACCTCTTTAGTATCTTGCCAAACAGTAAACGCTACGTCCTGTTTCGTTCGCCATTTGAACTCACCTTTTTTCAATTTTAGGCTTTTGTTCCTTCCAGTTCTATTGGTATTATTTTTTATTATATTAGGTAAAATTCCTCTATTTCTTCTCACCGTTCCAGTGGCATAAATATTTTTTTCATATAAATACTGCAAAAGAGAATAGTCACAAAAAAAATTATCGAAAGTAACGTGTGTCTTGAACTCTTCTTCTGTCAATTTACTTGATAATTTCTTTACAACATTAGCCCCCAATCCTTCTTCAGTTCCTTGTCCCGCCCCTTTTTATAGGCTTTAGTGGCATGTACTGTTTTAGACTGGATCTTCCTTTGAAGAGGATCATGCTCTCATCTATACTCTGAGAAGATGAGTTGGAAGCATTGTTTTGAAACGAGTCGCTGAGTAAAGATAAGAGAGGGCGAATTTTATATAATTTGTCAAAGTTGGGACTTTCTCTGTTGGGTTGTTGACTATTATCATTCAGATGTATCGCTTCCAAAATTTTTTTGAAGCGTTTCACAGGCATAACATCAGCCACTTCATTTACTCGAAAACCTGGATCTTATGACCAATATAGATCTATTTGAGGAAGAATGTGATAACCCATTATAATAAGAATTCCCAAAAAAGCACTAATTTCTTTTTTATCAACAGGTTGCCAATTCTTTATGTTTTGCTGCTCTGCATACAAGTTTGTCTGAGTGATAATCAAATCAAAAATATAATCATTGAAGAACTTTCCGAAGTGCGCTACTGGACGCGCTCTTCTGTTCAATAAATACTGAGGCTTTATTGTTACCTTATCGAAATCATCTGGATCTGGCCTGGAAGTCCACATATGCTTTCCCCATGACTCATCTTCACATTCAGATTCATCACTTGATGCTACCTCTTGTGGTTGTGGTGACTGTATTCCCAAAGGCTCTTCTTGATGTGAATTTTCTAATGAAGTTGATGGCGTTGTTGTGGATGTACCTGTCTCTGATCTATTACTAGGGGTGGAATTCGAATGAACAGGAGAATTTGGTAAAACATCATCATCTGATTCCAGTATTCTTTGTATTGTGTTGACATTGAATTCATCTGCCTCATCAGACTCGAATCCGTCTTCTGAACCATCATCCGGAATGCCGAAAATCTCTTCCAATGTCTTTTCAATATCGCGGTCATTCAAATTGCGCTGCATTTTTCATGAATGTCTGAAACAAGTACGTACTAATTCAAAGAAGATACATTACACGTCACGGGCGGTGGGAATAATTTTCCCACCAAATAAATCGTCCTTACCAATAAAAATACCATGGTGATTTCTAAAACATCGCAATAATTTGTAATAATAAACACAAATACGTAAAAAAAAAAACAAATACTTACTTCTTTTCAAGTAAAAAATATCAGGATTCACGGAGATGAAAATTTTAATTGAAATTGGCGCAATTTTTTTGACAACTGGTTCCGTCAAGAAAAATATGACATTCAAACGTCAGTTTTTTTTTAATGATTTGCAAGTTAGGTCTTTCCTGTTGCCTTATTAAAAAAAAAAGGAGGAATCCTACCATGATACTTGCAACAGGAAAAATAGGATATGTTGGTGGTAAAAATATCACCTCTGCCTTATAAAGGGTAAGTCTATAAACTACAGGAAAAGTAGTATAGATTTATAAAAAACCCCTTTGGTAAATATTTTAAGAATGACTTAGTTACTTATAAAAACACGTACTTATTACTCAACATAACAGGCATGTGAAATGTGGGTACTAGGTACCAAAAAATATCTGTTTTCACTTAACTTAAGTAACCAAAAAAAACTACATCAAAAAGGTAACATTAATAAAGGCATCTAAAACACTTAACTATTTTATTATTATCAGTCTCATCGAGAGGATTTTAAACTTATGAGTTAATTCAGACTTTTATTTTCAACCTTTTACCTAATATCTAATATAGGTATGTAAAACTACTACAGTATTATTACAGGTTCACCGACAGAATTTTAAACTTTTTTACTTAATTAAATCAGACTTTACTATTATCTATAGTTATAAAAAAACATAAGTATTCAGATTTTCTTCCAAACAATACCTACATACACCTACGTATGTAGGTATTATTTGGAAGAAACTTCGCGTAATATTTATTCTATAAATCTAGTGCATTTTTGTAATAAGATTCGACGTAACTCTGTGGAATAATTTTCTTATCAATTAGTTCTGTAATGTCCCGCTTTTTATTGGCACCCAATGGTATTTTTTGCAAATACGCTTGTTTCAAAGTTGGAGAAAATTGGTGATCTTGTGTGCGGCTTTGATTTCTGACAAACGCTTTTTTAAAAACTGTCTCTTCATAGGAAGTTTTATAAAAAAATTACAATGGTTGTTGCTTTTCAACGCGAAGTTGTTTGATATCGTGCCATTTTATTTGTTCTCTATCAACATTAACGGTGAAATTGTTACCCCATTCTTCTTGAAGAGCTTTCAGATCGTAGAACTTGTCATGAGTAAGTTCTTCCACATGATAAGGTTTTCCAGTCTTTTTAGCTGTTCTTATTAAAGTCGCGTATTGTTGTGGACAGCATATCGGGCCTGATTTAGTGTATCTTTTAATTTGTTTTTCGATAACGCTATGTACATTATCGCCTTAATTTTGCGAATGACCACGAATTAAACATTTATGAGTAATTGAGTTTACTCTCATGGTTGCAACAGCAAATGCGTAGGCAGACAGCAAATATTTATTTTTTTGCTGACCACAGCAGTTGTCACTATAAAATATAAGGTCCAGTTCGGTATCTGATGTATTTTTCTCAACAAGCATTTGTATATATTGCAGTACGCAGGATCCAATTTCCACAGCACCGCGTTTGCCTTCGATTTCGTCCCAAAAGAAGCATAATACATCTTTTGCATACAAGTCACTAATCGTGAAATTTAGGCAATTAATTCTAGATTTGTAAAAAAACAAGGATACTTGCCCTTTAGGCAATTACATCACGGCTTGGAGATCGTAAACTGCAACAACTACGTCTGTCCTTTTCTTGTCAGCTTCCTTTTCTGATCTGGACAGCACTTTCTCTTTCAAATGTTGGTCATAAGCCTCACGCAGTTTTTGTTGTTCTTCTCCGATAGCATTTTTGAATGTTTCACAAAGATCACACGCATCTTTTTTGGGGATGTGAAAAGAAATATTAAACTGTGTATTAAAAATACGATTAAAAGTTGATGACGAAGTAAATGGCAAACTTTCATTTTCGCGTAGATCTTTGTAGTCTCGGTATAGATAGATCAGCAAGTGATCTTTCGCTTGGAATGAATTCTCTCGTTGTTTGTGCTCGAAGGTAGTGAGATTCTATTCTGGGGATCGACTTAATGAAAGTGACGACACTTTATTTTATTTCATTATCTATGGTGGAGTGCTCTCCGTGCTTACCCCTCCGGTCATCTTCTATGAAACTGCCTCCTTGTCGTTTTGAAAGAGCTGTTCTAATGCATTGGTCGCTTATGTTAAGGGTAGCTTTAAAAAAAGTCTTGCAGACCCTAATGCGAACGTCTTCAACTTCAAAAAAAAAATGCAGAATTTAGTGCCCTAAAATTTTGGGTACTGCTGTATCTATATTTAGGGTGACAAATCAACATCGAGCTATGCTGCGCTTTACTGCGCTGTGCTGTGCTGTGTTTCTTAAGCTACGTTTTTTTAACAATTAAACGATGCTGCGCTGTACTGCGCTGTGCTGTGCTGTGTTTCTTAAGCTACGTTTTTTAACAATCTAGCTCAGTATAAAGTAATCAGCAGCTCGTGTAGTCGTTTATCTCGTCAAATATGACCCTATTTTCAAAAAAACGTAAACATTACGACATAGTTGAATCCGATGAAGATGAAAGTGAAGAAGAAGCGGATATGGATATTTTATGTGTTATTTTGTCGTTAAAAGAGTCCAGTCACGGTAGCTTGTTACCACACACCATACGTGAAAAATACGGAGAATTTAATTTTCTAAAGAGTATTGCCACTGAAGACGATTTTTTTAAATATTTGCGAATGACTAAAAATCATTTTAATTATTTACATTCGTTAATAGGTTCATATATAAAAAGCAAAATTGACTGTAAGAAAGCCATAAGCACAGAAGAGAAATTAGCAATCTGTTTGAGGTAAGTAAATTATTTGAATGCACAAGATAAGGCAATTTTCTATTTGCATTTTTCCTCGTGTATGTATTAGTAATTAATTTTGTATGTAGAATAATAATTCATAAAAAATTGACATGGTAAGATAGTGAACCTATATTGACATATCTTTTCAAAACTTTACATGCAATGCGGCAGTACATATGTAGTGCGTGCGTGACTTGTCAATATAATGAAACAATGGTAAAAAACGTTCATTAACTTTAATGTTACATTATATAAAAAACAAGTACTTAGCAAACATGAAATTAAAATGGTACCCCTTAGAATTTTTAAATAGTGCGAATCGTCCAATAACCCTAACCAATTGGCGAAGTAGCATTGGCCTCCTCACTTGCATACGGTCCGAACACGGTGTTCCCACCGACTGGAAGGACATTGGCATCTTGTTCAGCTGTATATCCTCCTACAGATTGATTTGATGCACTACTTGGAGATGTAAACGGAAATGTATCTGAGGATTGGACACCTTGAGCTGTTGTATACCCTCGAGTACTTGTTAAGGCACTATTATAACTCTCAGATGCATACATATCATTGTAAATATTTAACTCTTCTTCTTCCGTAACTAAATTAAAAATCTTTTTCTTAAGACGAAGCTGTGCCGGTTTGGGTAATTTTTTTGTACTTTCACTAACACTAAGAAAAAAATGATCCATGTCGTCCATTTTGTCAATTACTTGGTTTCTCAAATCACGTTCTGTTTTTCTTTTCTCTCGTTCTGTTTGCTGGATCTTAACAAAATTTAAAATTTCATGTTGAACACTATGTACACGTTTTCGTGTTAAAGGTGTGCTTGTATTTTGTGATGTGGTTTCGGAACTTGCAGCAGTCGTATTAGAAGATTGGCTGTTTTCGTTTACAGAACCATGAGCGCTTTCGTTTACTACTTCAAAGTTGTCCTCGTCCAATTCCGAAACTTGAGTACGATTACTTTCTTGAGACACCTGTGAATCATCTTGGGAATAATTTCCAGTTGTGTTCCTATTTTGCATGTATGGAACAAGGAATTCCATAACTTTCTGGTATCTCCAAAGACGTGTGTTGTTGGCAGCTTGACCACTTTTTCCATCCTTTTGTCTTTTTAAGGCTTCCCTATGGTTGTCTCGCAATTTTTTCCAAGTATTTTTCGCTACTTTGGCTGTAACAAATAATAAATATATATACATCACTACATAATTATAAAATAATATTATTAATTTATCACAAAAAATCTGAGATAAGTTTTTTATAAAAAATAACAAACCGACTTCAATTCTTCCCCACTAACAAGTCACTAAAACGTAATGAAATAATTAATTATCTAAGTGTGTCAAGAGCTAGAACTTTCAATTTAATTCATAGTTTTTTAAATAGAATCAAAGTACTAGTTCTTGACATACTTAGATAATTAATTATTTCATTACTTTTTAGTGAATATTTAGTGGGAAAGAACTGAAGTTGCTTATTATAATATTATTTATTAATTCGCAGGTACATGGCTACAGGTAGTTCATTTACTACAATTGGTTACAATTTTAAAATAGCGGGCCCTACAGTTTCAAAAATTGTATCCAAAGTTTCCGATGCAATATGGAAGTGTTTACAGCCAATATTTATGAAAGAAATGACTACAGAATTGTGGCTGGAAAATGAGCTCTATTTCAGACAGAAATGCAATTTTCCAAATTGTGTAGGCGCTGTTGATGGGAAGCATGTTTATATCAAATCACCTCCTAACTCAGGATCAGACTATTTTAACTATAAGAAATCGTTTTCGTTAGTATTACTGGCTGTTGTCGATGCAAGATATAAATTCATTGCAATAGACGTTGGATCAAAGGAACGTTTCAGTGATGCAGGAATATTTAGCAACTCTGCATTTGGAAAGAAACTAAAAGATAATTCATTATTTCTACCAGAATCCAAATCTTTACAAGAAGGTGGTATGGAAATGCCTTATATATTTGTTGGTGATGAAGCATTTCCTCTGCTTCCAAATTTAATGAGACCATACCCTCAATCGCAACTAAATAATCAGAAAAGAATATATAACTATCGTCTAAGCAGAGCACGGCGAGTTGTTGAACAAGCGTTTGGAATACTAGCAGCACGATGGCGAGTATTTCATACTGCATTTGGTTGTAATATCGACACAGTTGACAAAGTTATTAAAGCGGCCTGTGTTCTGCATAACTATTTGAGTGAGGATAACGAAATTCAGACTGAAAACAGTATGAACAGTGTGTTGCGTCCTTTGCGTCGAGGAGGCAATGGCCCTTCCATTACAGCCTATCAGATAAGAGAAGAATTTTCCAATTATTTTAACGGCAGTGGTAGCGTACCTTGGCAAAATACAAGTGCCCATATAAATGAAAATTAAATAAAGACAAGTTTAATAAGCACGTAAGAATGTTCTTTTATTTCGTTTATAAAAAAATGAGAATGTATCTACTTATTTACAATGTTGTATCTACATACATAGACTCTCGACTATAATCCCATTAGGGGGTAGTCAGAAATCACACTACAACTGTTTCAAATTTAACGTATTAAAACGGGCCACGTACAGATCGAAATCCATTTCCAACACTGCCATACTGTCGAAAATCCATTTGACGGATGGGTTATTTTACCGATGAGCCATTTCACCGAAAAGCCAAATTAACGAAATTCCATATCACCGAAAGTTAAAGCAACCTCGATCACGACGTTGAGCTGAGTCTCTGGTTAGTAGCTAACATGTCCGGGATTATAACTGTGAGTATATACATACAAAATTGTACTAATACACCAACGATAAGCACACATAAATACACACGCACACACACTTATTAAGTAAGTACTTACTGTTTTCCATGTTTGTTGTTTGTATAATGGCGCGCCAAGAGGCTTCTCTTTTTTCGGAATCTTTATAATACGAGTATGGAGATGTTGGATTCCACAAACATTCGTGTTGCCGAACTTCTTCTATAAAAATCTCCATTTTTTTATCTGACCACTGCCCTCGATGAACAAATTTCGACACAACACGTGTTACCTGACTTGTTTGAATGGGCGAATCAAACTCGTTCGTTCTTGTTTCTTTGTGCGCGCATACGCAAGTGCGAGCGAGATGGGAGTACGAGAGTGAGAGAGACATCTGAAGGCGATGGAGGGGCACGCAGCGTGCTCCAAACCTAGCATAGCTCGACACAGCGCAGCATGGCAGAGCTCCATAAAAAACATAGCACAGTTCGGCACAGCGCGGCTCAGCACGGCGGGTGGCGCGCCTCGCTCGAGACTGCTGCGTTTTTAAACAGAGCGTAGCCTCACACAGCGCAGCACAGCATGGTTTGTTTGTATCCTCATTAAAATATTAGACGAGCGAGTTGACCAAACATAGCACAGCGCAGTACAGCGCAGCATAGCTCGATGTTGATTTGTCACCCTTAGGCTTAATCTCTTGTGTGTGCCTTACAATGAATTCTCTTTGCCGTTGAAGTTCGCTTAGTCCCCAAAATTTGTCGAACAAAGATTTGCGTAATATTTCACTTATTTGAGATTTGCATTTCAATTTGCAATTATCGTGGCATGGAGGCTTGACCGCTTGTTCAGGGACGCTCTTATTAGTTGAGCTTACATAAGCCTTTCCGGTATTTCCACGAGATTTCTTAATATTTGTGAACCAACCAGCTGGATTTCTTGTCCTTTTCCTACCCCTTTGAAGGCTTTCAGGATCAACAGACTGGTCTATGACCGGTTGAGAGGTAGAAGCTTCAGCAGGTGGATTTTCGTTTAAAAGATTGGGAGAATTCGGCATGGCAGACGGCACAGAGTTATTACCTATTACTGTATTACTGCTGCTTGAAGAGCTGCTAGAACTACTAGAGGATGAGCTAGAACTAGAGGAGGAGCTGGAGGAACGAGACCTTTTTCTTGTCTTTTTTTTACCCATTTGAAGGTTTCCAGGATCAGCAGACTGGTCTATGATCGGTTGAGAAGTGGACGGTTCAGTAACCGGATTCTCGTTTAAAAGATTGGCAAAATCCGGCATGGCAGATGGCACAGAGTTGCAGAGTTGAGTTGGTGGTGAAGTTTTGCTGGAACTATTAGAACTGGAGGAGGAGGCGGTACTGGAGGAACGATACCTCTTTCTTGGAATGGCGAGTGATGGACGCTGAGTTCTCTCTTTGGGAGGTGGGTTGAAGAGCGGATCCGCATCTGAATCGTCGAAATCGCTACATTCGCTGTTAACCGGTAAAATATAGTAGGATGGTTTCACCTGGGTGCTGGCTGATGGTGGTGCTATCGCTGCTGGATTCTTTTGTAACTCCATGTTGCCATTTTCCGAGATTTCTTCCATCACCATGGTGGCAGTTGAAGGTGTTGCGGAATTCTCTTGAAGATCTTTCCCCACATGACTGCTTTCAGGCTCATTTGAAGTTGTCTCCATCGCCTTCTGTAGAAGTAAAAGGCCACGACCCCTCATCATCTGTAGCAAAAAAAATACGAAGTTAATAAAATTCACGAATACTAAATTAACTCAAAAAGGTTTATTTATTGCAGTATTTTATTAAAGAATTAAAATGTATTAAATCTGTTTCAAAAATACAAAGGCAACTCTAAATATTCCTATAACAAAATAAACAATAGCATTTATAGTTTAGGAATAAGAGCGAATTTAAATTTAACCAGCAATAACAGACCAACTCAAATAGTGTAAAATAATTTCAACAACACTAAACTATTTTTAGTTAGTAAAACAACAATTACTTACATTGGTCAACAATACTGGGATAAGTCGAAAGTATAGAAAAGATAAGTCTACTTATCCCAGTATTGTTGACAAATGTAAGTAATTGTTGTTTTACTAACTAAAAATAGTTTAGTGTTGTTGAAATTATTTTACACTATTTGAGTTGGTCTATTGACCGATATCGATTATCAATATCAATAGTTTGAAGATCACCCAACAAACAAGACCGATTCAATCACGAATACAAAATCAACTCAAAATAATTCACGCTTGATTACTGCGGTTAGCCACGAATACAAAACTAAGTCGAAATAATTTTGGTCTTTGTGCGTATTGACAACATCTTCCCCTGCGGCTGACATGTCGCAACTGATGATGCGTTACTGTTGTTGGTGGGGGGTGACCGTGGAGCTGTAATGTTTGCAATTAAAACACTCTGATCGAGTAACACATTTATTAATATTATTTCTTTATTCTAAAGTAATCATGTACTGCCCGAGCTCTGCTTTATGCATGACAATGCCTTTTTACTAGAGCGCGTTCCCGCGTTACAATATTAACATAATTAACCTATGCTAAGCGCGTTCCATTTCTGGCATAATGCCGTATGTTACAGGAGCTACTCAAAAAGACTAACTTACAGCGCCATCTAGTTTTTAAGGAATGGACTTTTTACACAGGTGTCTTTGGAGTTTATGTAGTTTTCGACGCTGATTCTGATAATCACAATAACTCGATTTTGGATTATTTCGAGTTGTGCTACTCTTTATCTAGGTGTGCGAAATGGTCTTCAAACGCTGCTGAGATCTTACAGGACATACCTAAAGAAAAACAACACTTTGATGAACTTGACATACAAAAAGAAAATTACTACATAAAGACATTAGGTGTTACATACAATACGAAGACAGACACATTTAAAATTTCGAGTCCAAGTCAAGAGAAAATTACGCCTCTCACAAAACGCGAAATTGTTAGTTATGTCGCTCGATTTTACGACCCGTTAGGTCTAGCTGGCCCGGTCACAGTGTCTGCCAAAATTATTATTCAGAAACTATGGGCAGCCCATATCAACTGGGACTCTTCATTACCTGACGATCTAAAAAACACTTGGCTAGAGTTTTACAATAGTCTTCTTATTATGTCTCCAATACACATTATTAGGAATGTCACCTCACAAGGCCCTACTACAACTCAATTGGTAGGGTATGCAGATGCCTGCAATACAGCATATGGCTGCTGTTTATATCTACGTGAAGTCGACCAAACAGGTAATGTCAAAATCACTTTACTCTGTTCAAAATCTAGACTGGCCCCATTGAGCCAAAAACTTACCACGCCCAGACTAGAGCTAAATGCAGTACTATTACTAGCTAAACTTGTCCAAAGAGTATATTCAGTATTATCTCTCAAACTGCATTTCAACAATGTACTTCTTTTCTCAGACTCGCAAATAGTACTGGCGTGGCTGAAAATAGATATTACCAAGTTAAATTCCTATGTAGCGAACAGGGTAAAGATGGTTTGCGAATATGCTGAAAACTTTTCATGGTATTATGTAAAAACAGGAGACAACCCTGCAGATTGTCTAAGCCGCGGTGTGCAGCCTCATGAGCTTGAACAAAACGTGCTGTGGTGGCAGGGCCCCAGTTACTTGCATAACAGTAAGTATACTCCACCTGAAACAAATATTAATAATATTACAAAAGACTTACCTGAGTTGAAGATTGGTGCTGCTGGACTCCCATGCTCGAGTGCTATGGTTTGTAGTGTGGATAATAATAATTCTTTAAATCTAGAGTTTTTAAACAAATTCTCTACTATTACTAAAATGCAACGTGTACTTACCTATGTGCGTCGTTTTTGTAATAATTTGAACCCACAGTCAACAAAAATTAATCTTAATTATTTAACTAGCGCTGAATTAAATGATTCTTTGTTATTGATTGTCAAGTATGAGCAGCAGAATCACTTCTCAAACGAAATAAATTTATTAAGACAAAATAAACCTGTCATAGGCAATTTAAAACCACTTAATCCTTTTATTGATGGCAATGGTATGTTGAGAGTAGATGGTCGTTTAGATAGTGCCACAATACCTAACTCACAAAAACACCCTGTAATCTTGCCCAACAAATCACGAGTTACACAATTGATTGTTACTAATGAACATGTAAAAAATTTACATGCAGGTCAAAAACTTATTTTGTCTTCACTTAATCAGCGATTCTGGCTTATCAATAGTATAAAGGAGATTAAGAAAATCATACATTCATGTATTATCTGTTTCAGACTCAAAGCTCAAGTTGCTAATCAGCTGATGGGTTCCTTGCCCCCAGATAGAGTGAATATAAGTTTCAAAAGGTAGGCGTAGACTTCGCTGGGACGATCTCTATTAAACAGTCTCGCATCAGGCGTGCCGTTGTATCAAAGGGATACATCTGTGTTTTCGTCTGTTTTACGACGAAGGCAGTGCATCTCGATATCGCATCCAATTTAACTACTGCGGCATTTTTAGCTTGCTTTAAGCGTTTTGTATCGCGTCGTGGCCTGCCCAGTGATGTCTATTGCGACAATGCCTCTAATTTCAAGGGGGCAAGGAATCAATTAGATGAGCTCTACAAACTGCAGAATTCTGCAGACCACCGACGACAGGTGCAGTCACAATCAGCTGAGCAAGGTATCAATTTCCACTTCATACCCAGCTACTCGCCTGTCTTCGGGGGTCTGTGGGAGGCTGCAGTGAAGAGCACCAAATTTCATTTGAAAAGAGTTACTCAAAAGGCTTTGTTAACTTTTGAGGAACTATGTACTGTTTTATGTCAAATAGAGTCAATTCTAAATAGTAGGCCTTTAACTCCTATGTCTACCGATATAAGTGACTACTCTTATCTTACTCCAGGACATTTCCTAATTGGTTGTGCATTGAACGCGTATCCAGACAAAAATGTTATAGACACGCCTATAAATAGGTTGAATTTTTGGAATATTTGTTGTAATATGTTTCAGAGTTTCTGGAAAGTGTGGAGTAAGCACTATCTCAATGTTCTTCAATGCAGACCCAAATGGAGAAATAGTTCAGATAATATTAAGGTAGGGTCTTTAGTAATTTTAAAGGAGGATAACACTTCGCCACTTCATTGGCCGATGGCCCGAGTTGTAAATGTATATCCAGGTTCTGACAACAGAGTTAGAACTGTTGAGTTGAGAACTCCAAATGGAAAAACACATAGAAGTAAATAAAATATGCTTACTCCCCATTGATTGTACTTAGCTTTATTGGCTAGGCATTTAGTTAGTCTCTATTTTTAATTTTAAAACTTCTGTTTTTTATAAACATTAATTTGTAAGTGTTTACTTGGTGAACCTATTTCTAATTCTAGGCGGTAGGCCCTTGAATAAGAACTTTCATACTTGTTTTATAACAAACATTTCATGTTTCGAGCTTTATAGATTTTGGTTTTTGTTATATAAACTCATAGGTTCTGGTCTTGTGGCCGGGAGCATGTAGGAATCCTACAATATTAACTGGCAATACTGCCATTTTTATACTTTTTCAATTGTTCATTCGGTCTTTACTCCACTTCCGTCTACCATTGCAGTGTGCAAGCATTTTGTATTCCGTAAAAATTATAACAATAAATAGTTCTTGTGTTAATTACTTGCAGTGTTTCATTAAAAAAGACCTACAAACTCTAAAAACTACAGTCCACGCTCTAACACCTATAACAAAACATAGAGAATATAAATTTCTTTAGCAGCTGAAGAAATCTGAAAGTGTGGTGGCTCCACGGAGCAGAAACAAAGAGGAGGTGTTGCAATCAAAGTAGTCCATCAGCCACCAATGTAGTCGTTACCGTCAAACGGGGTGAATAGGGACGCAGGGGTGAATAGAGACGAAACTTTAGAAGGGATTTTAACCTTGAAATAATATAGTTTATTGCCAAAAAGGACTCTTAATGTGTTTATTGTAATATAATTAACGATTAAGTGCTCTTGTTGGGGTCAAACTAAATTATTTCAAGGTTAAAATCCCCTTTAAAGTTTCGTTTCTATTCACCCCTGCATGCCTATTCACCCCGTTTGACTGTACGTCACACGGTAGTTGCACTACTTGCAACCAGGCGGCGCTTTCGTCAGTACAACTGTCGTTGTGAAGCGAATAGGTTGTCATGTATTTGTTTAGTCTTTTAAACGATTAAAAAGTATTCCCGACCCATACTCATTGCATTAACATGAAGTGCTGTGTTTTATCTTGCAGAAGTTATACGGATCAATCAAATTCAAACGGAATAAAGATATCTTTCCACTCGTAAGTAAAATTAAAATTAAATTTGTAATTTATTTCTTCTCGAATGTTCGGTAATTGCCGCCCCCTATCGGCAAGTGGTAGCGGATGTACTGACAAATTGCAGGTCCGGACTCAGACTTTTTTGATAAGCACATACCTACATAAATTCTATATGAAAAGTGAAGTCTCATAGATGTCGAGTTTCGGCAAAAAACGGAATTCGGTTTAGTTTCGGTAACTAAGTTCAGAAGAAAAATTTAAAAGAGGAGAGGATTTAAAGATAAAAAAAAATAAAATTATGATTATAAACAGGTTTTCTTTATTTTTCCCTCACACTTAATTTCTGGAAGTTTCGGTTTCTGCCGAATCTGAATCCGCTGCCGAAATTCGGTTTCGGTTTCAGTAAAAAAATGTATTTCGGTCGGACATAATAGAAATAAAACTATATCGGTATATTATAAAACTATTAAACCTGAATCCGGCTCCTTACAATAAAAGCGACACTTAATGAAACATAGCAGAACTCTTACGACATCTGTCTAATTTGCCTATGAGTTGATTTTGCTACTAGCCACTAGATGGCTTTCTGCTGTTTGGGCTCCCCCCCGCACCCCGCGCGGCTGCGACACTACTTTTGTATGAAGAATGACTTTACAACACCTCTTTGTTTCTGCTCCGTGGGTGGCTCTTAAGAAAAAACATAATATTGCAAAGAAAATGACAAGCAGCACAGCATTCAACAGTATGGCATCGAAAATGTCAGCTACTGCAAAGATATTCTGCCAAATGCAAGTCTCTTAGAGAGGCAAGCATAAAATTGCCTGACTTGCTACTTGCCTTGCTTACTGAATTGTATTGGATCATTGAGTTCCCTTCAAAATGGTTGAGCTGAATGGTGCTGATTAGAGATGAGAATATTGGTTGAAATTGTTTATTGGTTAATGGTTAAATAAAAATATCGATATTTTTATTGGTTGAAAATATTAGTTAATATTTTTATTCAAGTATCTGCAACATGTTGAAAAGTTGAATATTCTATTAACTAATGCATGTTGAAATTGTTAAGTTAAACTTCCCTTCATACTTTAACAGGCTTAGGACTGACTAGCATTTTATTTATTTATTTATAACTTTTCGCACAAAAGGTACAAAGGCGGACTTAATGCCTTAGGCATTCTCTACCAGTCAACCAAGGGTGGTGAAGAGATTAGATGGCAGGTGCTTTAATAGAAAGGAAAGGAAAGCATTAATTTGAGCGATGTTTAACAATGATAAAAAAAAAAAAAACTATCAAAATAAGGTACACAAATATATAAATAAGTCCTATACACATACATACTATTTACTATACTATATACTTACATAAATATATATATATATATATACAAATTCCAGGAAGAGAGATGTTGAGATGACTCTACTCTATTTGTTTCGAAAATAACACTGCAATTTCCGCTTAAATGCATACCGACTGGTAGCCGTCCTGATATCAAGAGGAAGCGCATTCCAAAGAAGAATGGACTGAATATGAAAGGAAGAATGAACAAAGTCAGAAGTATGAGAAGGACAGAGTAGAAGAAGATTGTTAGAAGAACGTAGATTCTTAGCGTGAGAAGAACATAGGTATTGGAAGTGAGACACGAGATAAGAAGGAGGAGTGGGAGAGTTGAGAAGGGAGAAAAGCGTGGTCAAAGCACGCAAACTTCTTCTTTGGCGAATGGACATCCATTTGAGCTCAGACCTATAGCTCGACACATGATCATATTTTCTGAGGTTGAATATGAACCGGATACCATAGTTAAGCAATCTGTCGAGCTTATCCTGTAAAACCGCATTCAAGTCAAAGTAACACACGTCACCATAGTCGATCACAGGGAAAATCAAAGTCTGCACAAGCATGGTTTTCGTCTTAGCGGGCAAAAAATTCCTCAGGCGATACAGGGATCGCAGAGTACCGTTGACCCTTTGACTAACACTAGAGACCTGGTGTTGCCAGCTGAGTGTAGAGTCGAGATGCAAACCGAGATCTTTCACAGTAGGGGTAATGGGTATGACGGTACCATTGAAAATAAGAGGAGGAAGAGAGCTAAGCGTCACCCTAGCATTTATCTCGATTAGATAATCGAATATTTTTAACAAGTGCTAGGCGTATTTAAAAGTTCATTGATTGTCTATGTACATTGTTTTGGTATTAAGTAATTTGATTTTGTTTATGGTTTTTATTTTGATGCATTTTTTTGTTTTTATTTTTTTGTAATTTTTTTTGTGTTTTTCGTTCTTTTTTGTTTATTGTATATTATTTACATTTAGAAACATGATTTGGGCTACTTTTGATGTAGTGAGGCGAGTTCTTGTCATTTACGATATAACCCGCCTTTGAAAAGGCCCGCTCACAGGGTACCGATGTAACCGTACTGATATTGACGTGTAAAAGTGTTTGTAAAAACCTACTTACAGAAATAAAATCATTTATCATTTAACCAGTATATTACATTTGGTTTTAAATATATTGTATAGTACTGGATAAATACATCTATGTGTCCGCCACCATTCCAAGGGACAGTTTTCTGTTGATGACTTTATCCTTCAAAAACATTTCTAGCTCCTCTTGAGCCTCGATTTCTGCCGTCTTCGGAACATTTGATGATGTAATTTTGGTATCAAATTCACCCCATATTGACAAATTGTCACCACAGTCGTTTTGTTGGCTTTGATTTTGATTAACTGCAGCTGTATTGTCATCGGTTAGTAAGCTTTCCATTAGTATTAGAGCATATCTTTTAGTTTGCTCTAATGACAGAGTGTCAGAAAATGCCACGTCTTTGTAACGGGGATCCAGTAGAGTGCAAATGGCGATGTTTAAGTTGTCTTGGATATCACCAAACCTTTGTGTCAATCCTTGTTTTAGCTTTCTTAGCATATTTGTGACAGGCGCATAAAAATTTTCGTTTGATAGGCTGTCACAAATGGACAGTAGACTCGAGATCAAAACCATGGCGGTGCTTGCAGTTAGATAATTTTCTCCACTCATAACGTTACTCACTTCGTAGAAAGGTTTTAACGTGATGCACATTTGCTCAATACAGTCCCATTCTTTAATCGGAATTATTGGCAAGGAAGTATTCAATGTGGCAATTGTTGCTTGGATGGCTTCTTTTAGAGAATGAAATCGTTCTAACATCAAATATGTTGAGTTCCATCTAGTTGAAACTGCTTTTATGAGGGTTCTGGGTTGCTGGACGTTTTGATTGTTGCGCTGGTATTTAATTCATTTTTCTTTACCAATGCCACTTTTTTAAAAATACGACACTGTTTTCGACACTTTATCTATTGTTTCTTCATTAGTTTTTAACGCATCTTGGACTACCAGGTTTAATTTGTGCTCGAAGCAAACAAAATGGTTCCAATTTAGTATGGAGCTTGCGCTCAACATATTGCTGGCATTGTCTGATACAAAATACACAATTTTATCTGATATTCCCCACGCTTCTACTATTGCCGTCAGTTCTTGCGCAATCCTCGATCCTGTATGACTACCATCAAGTAGATCGCATTGTAACAGAATATTTTTCATTTCTAAGTTTTCAGTAAAAAAATGTGCTGTCACTCCCATGTATTGCTCCATAGTACTGGATGACCAGCAGTCAACTGTTAGGCACACACTCTTCGCATTTTCTCTTACAAAATTGAGTAAATATTGCCTTCGTTCTTCGTAAAAAGCAGGCAACATTGACGAGGAAAGGGTGTGTCTGCTTGGCAATTCGTAGGAGGCATTAAGGGCATGTACAAATTCTTTAAAACCAATATCTTCTACGATTGTAAAAGGTTGACAGTCGTAGGCTATTAACTTAACTAAGCATTTATCTATGACTTTCTTCTCATCTGGTCGGAGTTTTTTCGGTAAATATGAGGACATCATGCGTTGAACTTTAGTGGGCGGTACACGGCGAATTTGACGGGTTCCAGCTAAACCACCATCACTGCTAACACCCTCAGTACCACCACTAGTACTAGCCCCATCACCAACACGCCCATTACCACCACTACTAGTACTAGCCACCTCACGAACACGCCCATTACCACCACTACTAATACTAGCCCCATCACCACTTCCCATATTTATTTGATTTTGCACATTACCTTCACTTGTTCTTGTCCCAGCAGATGCATCCTCTATTAAATTTAAATACACACTGAGGTGCTTCAGTCTTAAGTGTGTCTTCAGATTCGTGGTAGTACCTTTATAAGAAAGGTCTTTTTTACAATATTTACAGGTTGCGACTTTTTCCACCCCCACGACCCTATCGAAATGGTTCCACGTATCAACATGTCGTCTCGGCATTTTGTTAAACAAAAAAAAACAACAACAACGCAACGACGCGACTTTGTTATTTGAGTAAAATATCAAAACTAACTAATAAAATAAACTTATATCAAAAATCAACCATTAACCGACCGAAATATTGGTTAAAAATATCAACAACTTTCTTTAGAATAAAATATCCCCAACAGTAAATGTGTTTTAACGTAACAAAGATAGAACATACAATAAATACAATTGAATGCACGTAACGGAATAAATATTTCTACGACACTGACGACACTGCGTTGCCGCTCCGAAGGTCAACCCGAGCGAGCGAGAGACAGCGCGTTGTTCGAGCGAGACAGAGAAATATTCGTCCTTGCCAATTTTGCGCCGAAGAAGTTGATATGATATTTTTATTCGTTAATGTTAATTTTATTTATTGAATATCATGGTTAATTTTAAATATTAGTTAAATTTAATGGTTGATGGTTATATTCATCATCTCTAGTGCTGATCCATACGTCATGTTCGTGAACGGGCGCCGTCAGTAGGCACTGGTCATTTCTTAGCTGCCACGGCTTATTTTAATTCCATAATTGTTTTTATCTTTTTATTACGGACGCTTTTAACGTGCACGTCTTTCTACATCGTTCTCACATGTATAATTACAACATGAATGATGTAACCACTCTATTGTAACAATATTTTGATTTAAAAGAGTGTTCATGGAGTTTCTTGCTCGTTCTTCTCCATAGGTACCTACTACGCTTTGGAATGGGCAACTAGCTTCATCTTTCTGACTGACCGACCCCTTGACAATTCAAAAGTGCCTGTAATTGGTTTATTTGAAATAAATGCTTTGAGTTTGAGTTTGACAATTACAAATATTATTCAATTTTGTGTGATGAGATGGCGATTGGACCAGACATACGACAGAAAGCATGATAATCTTATTGGATTTGTCGACAATGACAAACCTCAAAGGCACTACTCCAAAAATAAAGGAAGGAAGAGAATAACACATAATAATATTTTAGTACCTAAATGTTTAATTTAAACATAATATTATTACATAAAGAATAAATACCTAGTTTTTTTTTACTTTTATTCAGAGTTTTCATTCATACTCCTATTTGCTGGTAAATAACTGGATTTTTTACATTGGCGTATAAATTATTGTTTACTACTAATGTTTTTCTAATAATATTATGTAATGCATTCTTAACATAATTGTTAAAAAGGCATTAATAGTAAACAATAATTTATACGACAATGTAAAAATTCAACTCGATCTACTACTACAGCTATAGCTACCTATATATATCCATATCTATAGGTATAGCTCGGCTGTTCAGAATCAAAACCTAGTAACTCATAATTTCAAAAATGTCCAGGAAAAGCCAAAAACATGTTTGCATCTTTAATCGTCTGCCCTATTTGAACCATTAGAGTTAGGGTTATGAATGTTAGACCAAAATGTGCGTAATAAAATCAGCTACACTTTTCAATTGTCTTTTACTCAAGAAGGCGTTCAGTACAGCTTAGAACCTCCTTACTATTTAATAATTTGATCAAATATACCAATTATTCAATAAGGAACCAAATCATAACACAGTAAGTATACTTACTAGGTTTTAAAATTGCGTCTGATTTGTAAACGTGATTATCTTTTAAAGTTCAAAAGATAGTATCTCCTATACTACAGAAATTAAAACACATAATACAAAATAATAAGTGAATGTATTTATTATTATTCATACAAGTACAGTTGACTACCTCACAATAACTTTTACATAAATAACGTTGATCAACTGCGACAAAAAATAATCGGAATGCGATTGAAAAATCGAATATAAATAGATGAATAAATTAACTCGATATTTTAAGAAATTAATAGAACGGGAATATTTTAATAAAACGACGTGAATTCTGTGAACGCTAATGACAGACAAGTTTTATTCTGGAACTTACATAGATCATAGATAATACACAATATTCTATACAGCCAACCATCAAACCATAGTTTATTTGGTGTTGCCACGATACACCGATGCAAACGACTTTCTAACACCCCAACTACAGCAAATAAACAAACATTTCTATAAAACAATAATAGTTACACTTATTATTAACACTATGACTCTATCTGACTAATCCCCAAACCTTCAATACATTTATAATGTGTCACAGGACTTAAAGATTTTGTTAGAACATCAGCTGGCATAGCAGTTGTTGGCAAATATTCCAATCTAATAATTTTATTATTAACAGCATCCTTTACAAAATGATATCTAATATCAATGTGTTTACTTTTTCTATGATACACATCATTTGCCACCAACTTTGTGCACTTTGACTATCATTATATATTAGCAATGTACCTAAATTACCAGTCAATTCATATAGCAAGGATCTTAAATATATAGCCTCTTTACTGGCTTCTGCTATGGCCATATATTCCGCTTCCATGCTAGATAAAGCCACAGTTCTCTGCTTTTTGCTTTCCCAAGAAACAGCTGACCCTGACATAGTAAAACAATAACCAGTATATGACCTGCGGTCTACAGTGTTACTAGCCCAGTCGGCATCAACAAATCCAACAAGCTCAGCTTTTTCTTTTACATATTTTAAACAATAATTCTTTGTTTTCTTTAAATATCTGAGTATTCTTTTTGCATAATTCCAATGTACATTTGTATGACATTTATTAAACTGACTGAGAAAGCTGACACAAAAAGAAATATCAGGTCTGGTAAGGACCGACAGATACATTATACTACCAATTAATTGTTGATACGGAATTTCATGATCGCAAATCTCACACTTATCAATATCTAATTTACATTCCATTGGAGTACTAGCTACTTTACAATTTAACATATTAAATGTATCTAGCAACCGCTCTATGTATTGTTCCTGATCCAGAGTAATAACATTCAATTCTTTATCAATTTTAACTCTTACACCTATACATTGCTGAACTTGTCCTAAATTTTTTATCTTAAAATTAGAACTCAACACAGAGATTAAATTGTTCAGTCTCTATTTTGCAATTTGAATAAACAAAAAAATCATCTACATACAGGGCAATAATTATTTTAACATCATTATACATTTTTGTGAAAACACAAGGCTCCAGTTTACTCCTTTTGAAACCTTGTTCACAAAGACATTGCTCTACTCTCTCATACCATGAGCGAGAGGACTGCTTCAAACCGTAAATTGCTTTATTCAATTTTACAATAACCTTTTTCTTATTATTACAATTAATATCTGGTTGAACCATATAAATGTCCTCTTTGAGATAACCATTCAAGAAAGCTGTTTTTACATCTAAATGAGTAATTTCAAAATTTAGCTGTACAGACAGTGCAAATAACAATTTAATAGTAGAATGCCTGACAACAGGCGAAAAAGTCTCATCATAATCGATACCTGGCCTCTGCGTGAAGCCTTTTGCCACTAAACGCGCTCTATATCGGACACTTATATCACTATTTGCTTTCTTTTTAAACACCCACTTACACTGCACTAAAGTTTTGTTAGAAGGTAACTCTTCAACTGGAGTCCATGCATCATTCTCTTCAAATGCTTGCAACTCGTCCTTCATTGCCTCAATCCATTTGTCTCGATCTGTACTCTCCAGTGCCTCTCGGACACTAACAGGATCACTGGATAGCCCTGAACTGGATGTTGTGCATAGGTTTGTATACCCATACCGCTCCGGCTGCTTCCTCACACGTTTGGAAATTACTGGTTCTGGCAACATTGGTTCCTCCTCTTCTTCAGATTCTTGCTGCAAGGTTAAATCTGGATCAGTTAAACCGTCAGCATACTCTGATTCTGAAGAAGTGCTAAGACTTATTACAGATTCATCATGAGACTTTTCATTACTTTCAGCAAGATTTACAGGACTCTTAATGACTTTCAACTTTTCATCATCTGCAATATCCCCAACTGAAACTGATACATTTGA
Source organism: Brachylomia viminalis (assembly GCA_937001585.2). Taxonomy (NCBI): domain Eukaryota; kingdom Metazoa; phylum Arthropoda; class Insecta; order Lepidoptera; family Noctuidae; genus Brachylomia; species Brachylomia viminalis. Next base: position 22,573,039 of record OW443294.2, on the reverse strand, counting down.
ATCTGATGCACAGTTTCCTTCTGTATCCTCATGAATGACAACATCTCTACTAGTTGTGACACATTGTTTAATTGTGTCATAAACTCTGTATCCCTTCACATTCTCGGAAAAACCAACTAGTATATGTTTTTTCGATTTACTGTCCCACTTTAGTCGTTTCTCTTTAGGTACGTGTACCATCACCGGACTGCCAAATATTCGAACATGACTTAAATCTGGTTTTTTCTTTGTCCAGAGCTCATAAGGAGTTTTATTATTTAATCCAGATGCAACAGATCTATTCTTAAGATAGACAGCGGTGTTTGTTGCCTCTGCCCAAAGCTTCTTATCTAAACCCACATCAAATAATAAGCATCGAGCTCTTTCAACAATGGTTCGATTAACACGTTCACTCAAACCATTTTGCTCAGGAGTGTAGGTATTGGTCTTTTGATGTATAATGCCACTATCCTTTAGAAAATTCTCAAAAAAATTGCTACAAAACTCTAAGCCATTGTCAGTTCTAAATATTTTAATCTTTCTACTTTGCTGGTTCTCCACCATTGATTTAAACTCCTTGAAGTACTTGAAAACTTCACTTTTCTCTCTGAGAAAATAAACAAACACCATACGAGTAAAGTCATCAACAAAGATAAGAAAATACCTTGCTCCGCCCAATGAGGTAACCTCCATGGGGCCGCAGACGTCAGCATGGACAACATCCAATTGCTCGCTGCTCCTCGTTCCTGCATGACCAAATGGCAAGCGTGACTGCTTTCCCTCACAACACACGGTGCATGTTTTCTTGCTGATCACTGACTTATCACTGTATGATATTCCTGTGACTGCTCCATCTTTCATCTTATTCTGGTCATTGATATTCAAATGGCCAAGTCTCCGGTGCCAAACTTCACTGCTAGCTGCTGAAGAAGTTGATGTAAACAAACACTGTTTCTGTTCCAGGACCATCTTGTAAACACCATCAATTTGTGTTGCTACAGCCACTAAACTGTTTTGTCTGTTGTAAACATAACAACAATTCTCTTTAAACTCGACTTTATTGCCATTCCTGATGAGTTCACTGATTGAAATTAAGTTTGTGGTAAGATTAGGCACACACAAAACGTCTTTCAAAGTAACTTCATACAGACAATCTGGAGTAACGGTCATGATATCAACATCACCCGAGCACAATACTGGCATTGCGCTCTGATTAGCTGCAATAATCTCCTTGATACTCGTATTAAAAGATGCATTCTGTATCATGTTTACGTCTGTAATCATGTGAACACTCGCGCCGCTATCCAAGTAAAAGTCTTGTTTACTGTAATTTCCGCTCAAGAAACCTGCCGAAAAAGCGTTCGTCTTCTTTATCTGAGGCTGATTACTTTGTTTACATTGCGATTTATAATGTCCAAACTGCTTACAACGCGTAGACAGAGAAACTAATAGACGAAGGGACCCTGTAACCGCAGTCGAGACAGAGATAATATGTCAATGTGTGCGTATAATGTTGCCATAGTAACTGCATTCCCCTGTTTTTGGAGTGTTATTAGATGAAGTAGGGTAAATTATTTTCAGGATTTAATTGAAACGAAACGAGTTTTTTAATTAAGATTTATTATACTACTTAAATGATAAATGATTTTATTTCTGTAAGTAGGTTTGAACAAACACTTTTACATGTCAATCATATTTTTTTTTAACTAGATGAGGTCGGCGTTTCCTATGTGACTACTCTGAGAAGAAAGGCCGAAACAAACTCAGAGGTCACAGTCTCTTTTAAAGTCCAGACAAAATCTTGGTCAGATCATGTGAAGGCTATGTAGATCGGTGTCTGCAATGGTCTTTTGAGGAAAGAACCACACATATTGAGTGGACCTGTCCAGTCAGTGCACGCATTTGTCAGTAACCGTGCAGCTCAACTCAGAACTTAAGGAGCTCAACGATTCGACGAACAATACCAAAGAAAGGACATTTTGGTAGGCCGCATCAGCTACTCAAACTGCCAGAACATGATTAAAACTGAAACAAAAACACACATAGTCCTCACATTCACAATAATTTAAAATAATATAATACTTTGTACAGTAAATATTAGTGTCATTGTATATGAAAATAAGTATACATACTTATAGCAAAGATTAAAAGTAAAAATAGTTAGCGAAATAAAATAAATTAACATTGCCTGTGCTTTATTGGAGCAACTCAATCCCAAGCCTTTTTGTCCTCAATACATATAGTCTTTGACAGTATAATAGGCATTCTGGCATAGTTTCCTTTTTATAAAAGATTTGAATTTATTATGGCTTAGTGCTTTAATGTGGCTAGGAAGTTTATTATAAAAACGTATACATTGGCATCTAAACGAGCCACCTATTTTCTTGAGCCTTGTAGTAGGAACAACAAATTTGTGTTTGTTCCTAGTATTTAAATTATGGATATCACTGTACTTTTTAAACAGATTAATATTTTTATGTGCATACAAAAGATTTTCATAAATATACTGAGAAGGCACAGTCATTATATTAATCCCTTTAAATTTGTCTCTGAGGGAGTGTCTGGGACTTAATTTATAAATTGAACGAATTGCCCTTTTTTGTAATAACAAAAATCGTCTGAATATCGGCGGCATTTCCCCACAACAGAATACCGTACGACATTACACTATGAAAATAACTAAAGTATACTAAACGGGCTGTCTCTAAATCAGTTAAACCACGAATTTTCCTAACGGCGTATGCTGCAGAGCTAAGCTTCTTTGACAATTTATCTATATGGGGGCCCCATTGAAGCTTGGCATCCAAAGTTTTGCCTAAGAATACTGTGGTATTTTCGGGTTTCAACTCTTCACCCTTTATGAGAATACTTGTTTCTACTTGGTATCGTAAACTTATTACATTTCGTTTTTTTCTCGTTAAGAAGAAGGTTATTAACATTAAACCAGTTAACTACTTTTGCGAGGGCACTATTTACATTGTCAGTAACCAGCTGCTGAAGTTTGAGTTTAAATAAAAGTGAAGTGTCGTCTGCAAACAGCACTATATCATGTTTATCCTTTATGAGGTAACTAAAAAAAACACTAACACTTAGAAACAAAACACTCCAAACAATTTGAAAAAAACACATTATTGATGTATATACATATATATATATACACATATACTATGCTATTATTTGATCCAATATTATTTGTTTTTATTACATTGTAGAGCCAATATTTTTTATCGTGACTCGGGGCATTTTTGAGCTGACGCTGGCAACACTTACATGATATAATTTATTGGTTATGAATGTTAAAAACTCGACAAAATCCTATTATCTTCAGTTTTAATGAGACATATCGTTCCGTCATGCTATGGCCTAGGGCCTGAAACTGCGTTAAGCGGACGCCCGCGCCGTACCATACAAAAGTGCACCGTCGCGGGGCCCCGCGCGGGTGTACGTTGCGGGGAGGCGGGCCCCGCGCCAGCGCAACGGTGCCCGTTTCCGTGCGACGGATGCCCGCGCGGGGGCACGCGCGGGACCCGCTAGCGGTAACACGCACGGGCTTGTTCAGTTAATAACGCTATGTGATACGGACCGCACGCACGCTCGGAGAAAATCATGTCTTTCGATACGGAAAGAGTAATTGTAGAAGTTCAGTGTCGCCCTGCCATATGGGACCAGGCGAATGATCTTTATAAAGACAGAGATGCAAGAACAGCGGCATGGCTTGAAATTGGAAAAGAATTGTTTGAAAATTTCGAAAATTTAAGTGAGGTGGAAAAAAAAACAACAGGTAAGCAATTTTTAGTACTCTATTTTAGGTAAATAGGTACTTACATACTATTTTTTTTCTCAATATATTATGTAATTCTAATCAACCTACGGATAGATGTAGGTATTGATACTTATAACTAGGTTAGGTACTTTAAATTAAGCTAGAATAATATTATTGTGTCGTGTACCAATTCCTATCGTCCTGTTTAGTTCTATTCACTAATATAATTAAGGATGTATAATTAAGTGTGAGAATTGGGTTTGAGGACGTCTCAAAAAATACTGCGATCTTGCCACGACACCTTACCATCTTTAACGAAATAATCAGCAAATTTATCGCGTATCGTATACGCGTCTCTTTGGGTATTCCCAAACCCATAGTCGACGTCACGAATATGGCTTGGTGTCATGATAATATCGTTGACATCATTGACATCTTGTCTAGATCTAATAAAATTATGCAGAATACATATCGCTTTAACAAAACAAATGGCATTCTCTTTTGAAACGTTCAAAGGACGATGAAGTATTCTAAATTTATTAGCCATGATACCAAAAGTTGATTCAATAAAACGTCGCGCTCTTGTTAATCTGTAATTAAATATTTTTTTCTTATGGTCCAAATTGAGAGCTCGAGCATACGGCCGCATGACATAAGTAGACAACCCAAATGCTTCATCTCCTACAATAACGTACGGCAATGGTATGGTTGCTGCAGTGTTGGTTGACTTATTGTTGTGTAGCACGGGTAACGCTTTAGCAGTAGGAATATCCAATAATTCATCATTCATTTGTTGGAACAAGCGGCTTTGGGTGAAAATTGCAGAATCAGATTCTTTACCCTGTACCCCCACATTTATGTAGGTAAACTCATAATTTGCGTTACACATTGCAAGCAGGACAATGGAATAGTAATGCTTATAATTGTAGTAAAGTGAACCGCTGTGAGGAGGTCTTATAATGCGTATATGTTTCCCGTCTATGGCACCTATACAGTTGGGAAAATTAGCTTGTGTTAAAAAACCTTCTGCTATCTTTTCCCATCGCGCACGTGAAAATCTTGGCATGCAGTCTTCCTTTAACCTTTCATTTATAATTTGACAGACTTCTTTCACTATTTTTCTGATTGTGGTTATTCCTGCCTGATACGCCAGATGTAGATCTACGAAAGTATGTCCGCTTGTCACGTACCTGTAAATAAAATAATCTGTATTGTTACAGTCACAAAATTGCAATCAAGGTGGAAAACTGCAAGGGACACTTATATTAAAGTGAGAGGAAATAAAAGAAAACTTAAATCAGGTTCAGGTGCTAAAGCAGGCAAGAAATACATTTTTTATGATATGTTAACTTTTTTAAATTCGAACGCAAGTAATGAAGCAGATGAATCGATAGAAAATCAGAGTGAAGGTCTAGACTCATCAACAAATGCAATAAATGATAATAGCATCTCAGTACCTAGCACCAGTACCGAAAATTCGAATCTTGAACGTACAATTAGTAATACAGAGTCAGCTTCATCACGAAAACGTAAACACACGTCATCACCAACTCCTTTTGAAAAAGAATTGTTGCAACATGTAAAACAAAACAAGGTTGATAATGATGACGAAGACTTGAATTTTTTTAAATCTTTAATGCCAACCGTCAAAAAATTTAGTACATTCAAGAAATTATTATTTCGAACTAAAGTGTTAGAAGCTTTGATTGACATTGAAAAAGAAACAGTGATTACTCTGGATGATTTACCATCACTTAATATAGGCACAACAGAAACGCAAAATACAATTAGTACGATTGATTTAACATCACTTAATATCAGAACAGAAACGCAAAACACAGATATATTAGAAAATTAATCAGTGTAAAGTATATATAAGAGAATTAAGACTTCGTGAATATGACTGCTGTAGTAACAAATAATTCAAAAGTACTTGTATAATAAATACTACGTATACAGAATGTCTCATTGGTGGTGGATAATACTTTTTCTAGATGAGGTGGCCTACAAAAACACTCCTACGAATGTTAGCTGAAAGTGGATACTTTTTGAGACAAACACATATTTTTTTATCCAAAATGTGTTTGCCTCATTAAATATCCACTTAAACTGAAGAAAATTATCCACTTTCAATGGGACAGCCCGTATAAGTAAAAATGACGTAATTACATTGTGATTCGGTATACTGTGATTTTATATGTGATTCATAAGCAAAAAAATAATTTTATTTAGTACCCTAATAATAGTAAGATGTACGTTTAAAGAACTGTGATTATAAATGTGATTCATTAGCAGATAAATAATGATAATTAGTACCCTAATAATAGTAAGATGTACGAGTAAAGAACTGATTATAAATGTGATTCCTTAGCAAATAAATAATGATAATTAGTACCCTAATAATAGTAAGATGTACGAGTAAAGAACTGTGATTATAAATGTGATTCATTAGCAGATAAATAATGATAATTAGTACCCTAATAATAGTAAGATGTACGAGTAAAGAACTGTGATTATAAATATGATTCATTAGCAGATAAATAATGATAATTAGTACCCTAATAATAGTAAGATGTACGAGTAAAGAACTGATTATAAATATGATTCATTAGCAAATAAATAATGATAATTAGTACCCTAATAATAGTAAGATGTACGAGTAAAGAACTGTGATTATAAATATGATTCATTAGCAGATAAATAATGATAATTAGTACCCTAATAATAGTAAGATGTACGAGTAAAGAACTGATTATAAATATGATTCATTAGCAAATAAATAATGATAATTAGTACCCTAATAATAGTAAGATGTACGAGTAAAGAACTGTGATTATAAATATGATTCATGGGCAAAGAAATAATGTTAATTATATTATGTATAAATAAAAATAAAGATGATAAAGAACAAATTAATATTTTTTACTTACCGCAATGTTATTGCCAGCCTTTCCATTGGTGATATGACTGATACAGATTTTACTCTAAGATTTTTGATCCTCAAATACGGTTCCAATTTCGAAAATAATTCGTCATAGACCTGTACCGAAACTTTAAAATATTTATAAAATGAGTTTTCATTTTCTCTTAATTTACCGAACTTTACAACAAATTCACCGCATAGCAATCTAGATTCAATATACGAGCTTACTGGTTGTCGTTTTTTTTTTGCTTGTCGTTGTTTTGCTACGTAGTAATATATTAAGTACTCCATCGACACGACTGTATATGCACGACGTTAAAATTGAACTAGCGACACTGCGTAAATAAAACGCCGCGACGGGTACCCGCGACGGGGCCCGTAGCGTTCCCACAGAGCCCACCCGCGTATCCACGCGCGTAGACACGCGACGGTTGCACGTCGCGGGCGCCCGCTTAACGCAGTTTCAGGCCTTAATAATCATCATTTAAGAAACTATAATTAGGTACAAAACCGTCGTACTTACGCGTGAAAAGACACACCGGCAATTTTCTTCTCACTATCGCTTTTACATGAAATAACACGACAACGCACCATTGTATAATCGTCGATGTGAAATACGGACAATTTCTCTGTCTTCTCACTGGATTAAAATCGTTTTTTATCATAAAAATAAGCAAAATTTTAACACCAAACACAATGACGGCACGAAGTGTCAAAGTTTGTTTCGCAATTTGAATTGCGGACCTTGAAAAAACAGGTTACACGGTAAGAGACAAAAAAATTTATAGTTGTATCTCTGTCTAAAACATTCATAGCGTAATTTTCGCTCTCTTTCTTGTGTAAGCGAGAAAGGAATCGTCACTGCGTCTATTAGTTTCTCTGTCTACGTTACAACGATAACATTTCACATTCGACTTGTCAGACTTGTCATTGTCAGATTTGACATTTGATGAGCCGGACATAGACGTTCCACCGCCATGACGTTGGCTGGAGTTGTCACTCTTTCCAGTACTGCCAACTTTCGAATTTCGACGACTGTGCCCTCTACTCAAGAATGCGTTTCCCGCCTCGCAATCGTTACCTGTCAAATCTATTAGCTTGGTTTTCACTACGTCGGCTGTAATGGCGATTCCGGAATGTTCTATTGCCATCAACATAGGGAAGTATTTTTCAGGCAAACCAGCTAACATTAAACAGCCAATCCACTCATCGTTCACGGAAAAACCTGTTCCTGACAATTTTTGAGCCGTCTCGATGATCTGTGTAACGTAACTCATCATTGACTCACAGTTATCAAGGCGAATCGATATCAGATTCTTCAACAATGTTATTCGTCGTGAAAATCCAGAATCGTCAAACATGGTCTTCACTTTCAGCCACAAATCTTTTGTGCTTGTAGCTTCCTTGATGTGAACGTATAGTGACGGGTCTATTGTTAAAATTAGCTTCGCCATCGCCTTTCTGTCTTCTGTAGCCCTGGCTGCTGAACTTTCTTGCTTGATGCAGTCAGACATGCCCTCTAAGACTAGCAAGTTTTCCGCTGCAAACGCCCATTCGTGATAATTTTCACGACCCAACAGCTTAGGCACGTTGGTCAAGAATGCGTTCGACATTTTTATTTTCACTAGGTAGTACACCACACACCTATTCTAGCTAAAACAATGTATTTACTAGTACTTAGACTTCCTATACGGGGTTTCTGGGCCCATTACCTAATAGAACGGGAATATTTTAATAAAACGACGTGAATTCTGTGAACGCTAATGACAGACAAGTTTTATTCTGGAACTTACATAGATCATAGATAATACACAATATTCTATACAGCCAACCATCAAACCATAGTTTATTTGGTGTTGCCACGATACACCGATGCAAACGACTTTCTAACAGAAATAGTCTGTATTATTTCCAAGTAATAATTTCTTACAATATCTAAATAATTTACTCATCATTAGTTATTTGTCCATCAGATATTAAATCAATAGATCGGTCATTAATTGGTAACTGTAACCAAAACTCTCTTCGACTAATGGGCATTAGTGGTACTAGTTTAGAAACTATACCATCTTTTTTTGAAGATTTTATTCCACGTGGAATGTTATTTGATGAAGGTGGAAGCTTTGATACATCGAATTTATTAATAAGAAAATCGAGTTCTTTGTAAGGGTCCCCAAAATCAGTCTTGTACAAAAGATTACGTGATCCTGCCGTGAACTTAGCCTCGACTAATAATAATAATAATCATTTATTCGCAGACTTAGAAATCCATAGAATTAAAATTAGTAAATATTGACATCAAAAACATAACCATTAATTACAAATAAGCATAATAACAAAAAATAACATAATCAAAATGAATCACAAATAACATAAAAAATAACACAATACACAACACAAAAATCACAAATAGGCATAATAATAATAATAACATAAAATAAAACGCACTTACAGCTAACTAGAGCCAATCTGTGTGTGCAGTCTTACCCATCGACCAAGCATCGGGCAGTCCCACCGGTCACTCAATGCTCTCAACATGCCGTGGGTACTGATATCTGTTCTGCGCCGGAGAGAAGCGCATCGTTTTCGTATAATGGCATAAAAATCATCCACTCTCGCATCGGCAAACATCCCCGAAGCGCTACAATACCGCGGCAGCCCCACAAGCATCCTGAAAGCATTGTTAAACTGTACACGCAGAGCGCTGTATGCCTTCTGCGTATACTTGACCCAAAGGCTGCAGGTGTAAAAAGTCTGACAGTAGGCTCGAAAAAGCGTCATTTTAACGTCGTAAGAACACCGTGCAAACCTACGGGCCAGCATATTACTTCGAACAGACAGCGCCCTACGCTCTCTCTCAATATCTAAATCGTCGCACAGGTCCTCAGTGACCCAGTGACCCAGATATTTAAATTTAGAGACTCGCTTCAAGGGTGTACCTGCTAATGAGATGCATGGAACATTTGAGTATCTTTTGGCACCACCATTGAAAACAAGTAACTCACTCTTAGTGACATTATAGCGAAGCCCCTGAGTCACCGCATAGTTCTCACAGACCTTCAGCAAACGTCTTAATGCACTGATTGATGGGCTCAGCAAGACCATATCGTCTGCATAGCTGATGTTGTTCATAGCAACTCCGTCAATATGACAGCCGACACCAGTATTGCTGAGCTCAACAATCAGTTGATTTATATATAAATTGAAAAGGCGAGGGGAGGTGATTCCCCCCTGCCTCACCCCACATTTCAATTTATATTCTTCGGACATAGTCCCTGCCCACCTAACATTGTTTATTTGGTTCTCATACCAGAACCTCAACAATGACGTGACCTCAAAATCTACTTTTTCCACACTCCTTAGCTTATCCCACAGCTGGTCATAAGGCACAAGGTCGAATGCCTTGGACAGATCTAAGAAGCACGCATTAACAGGTGTTTTCCTATCCGTATAATACCGGACAGTCCGCTTTAAACACATAATGGCACTTTCAGTCGACAGCCCACGCCTGAAGCCAAACTGTGCATCATGCAAGTCAATCCTGGGGGCCATGTATGTATCCAGCAGACTATCCAGCACCTTTTCTATGATCGTAGCCAGGGATATTGGTCTGTAATTACTGGGATCAGCAGCATCACCGGTTTTATTTTTTATGACAGGTACAACTATCGTTCGCATAAGTGCACTGGGCAGATAAGAATGACTCACACACAGTCTAAAAAACATCGACAATACCCTTGGCAAGTGTACACCTGCATACTTAAGGTGCTCGACACTAAGGTGATCATGTCCCGGGGACTTGCCTCTAACCATATTTTTTATTACTTTCTTGATATCTTTAGCAGATAAATTCAATCCCCGCGGCATGTTCACATCAGTGCCAGTCACCTCCTGCGTCACATAACCAGCAGAGGAATTTGCCAAGGGCTTCACTTTAAATTGGTCTACAAACATATTAGCAATTTGTGTGGGATTATGTTTACCACCAACACTTACAGGGAGGGTCGACCTAGGATTTAGTTTATTCGAGTTTCTCCAAAAATTTACAAAGTCCTTAGATTTATGATTTTCAGCTATTAAATTTAGTTTAATTTGTTTTTCATTATTACGACACCATTTTAATTTACTTTTGAAATTTCTCCGCGTATCACGCATTTTATTATATTCAATACCTGTATCTGGTGACTAATGGACCTAGTAAAAAATTATCCAGAGGATCATCTTTTGCATTCCGACGAGCAACGCGCTTTTTCTTTGGCCATTGGTATGATTGTTGCACCTCAATCACATTAATATTTTTTCTGCAATGCGCAATCACATCTTTAAAGTCCTCGTAGTCGTAAACTCCGTTTCGCCGATTGAAGTCTCTTTCGATGTTACCATGAACACCGTCCGCTGACATATGGGTGTGCCCCTTCGTAAGATATTTAAATGTAATAGTTTCAACATCAAAAGACTGACAGTTTACTATAGTAACAAGAGCTGTGAATAAAAACCAATTTTTATTTTGGCCCGCACAGTTGTCACACCACAGTATTAAATGTTTAACATTTCTCTCGCTACGAAGAAACGCAACTAAAGCGTTGACTATGTTATTGGCGTCTCTACCCATCAATGCTTCGTGCCAAACAACACATTTAGAGTGTATGTCTGTGTCTTTCTTTATCGGTGCAAATGTTAAATTAAATGCGATTAATCTGCTGAGGAAAACTGAGTCTTTAATACTCGGCATGTCTGGTAGTAGAGTTACTTTTTGCAAATCCATAGAATAGGTATGATTTGTAGCGGTATTTTTATATGTCCCGTCTTCTCTGTATCTTTTAATCGCTTTCTCAGCTTTTTTCTTGTGACTTTCATATGTCTCTTTTAAAGTTTCTGTTTCGTCACCATTCTTAATTTTTTCTTCAAAAACTCCGCAATCTGTACATTGGTCTCCTTTTGGAAAATTTAATGACACCTTCATTTGTTTCATCGTCGTCCGGTAGGTTTCAAGTGAACATTTGGAGTTAGGATTTTTCGACTTATAATCATTGAGCATAGACTGAAGTGTAAGTGTTCTTGGAAGGTATTTTGTCAAAGGCGCATTATTTCTTCGGTAATGGCTCAAAGCCGGATTATAACTCATGATGCGTTGCTGAATTGGACCTCTTGAAAGTAAAGGCTTCTTTCCTCCCCTATTTTCTTTGACATCTTCAAAAAGTGGTTTCCTTTTGACAGCTTTACTCAGTTCTGTTATGACACTGTCAGTCCTATAACCTAAAGTTTGGAGAAAATACGCCTTACACACATTTATTTCTTTTCCCATATGGTAAAAATAATAGTATCTAGACTCTTTCTTCAGGTGCATTTTATTTGAATTTTCAATAGCAGTAGTAGTTTGTTTTTTTGGTTCAATTTTTACGCATTTATTCAGAAACTGTCGACGTGAAGAATAACTCATATTCCAATAGTTATTCCATATGTCTTCTCGCTCTTTCTCAGTCAAATAATTGCAAGATCTCCTACATTTCGCTTCACAGGTTTTTGCCATTATTGGATATTTCAGTTTATTCTTAACTACCTTCGATTGTGTGTCGTTATCGGAAGGTTTATCAGATTTATTCAAATCGTATATCGGACCTGGATACATTGCTGAAAAGCGTGCTGGTGCAACAAACCGGAAAGCTTGTTCAACATCGATAAAAATAGTTGTATTTGGATATGTAGCAACAAAAATTGTACTGCTGTTTGGAGTTGGTGATAAAAGAGGTATTTGGGGAAGATCTGTTGGAAATGTTGGTTCTAAAATTGAATTGCCGGTTGGAGTAGGTGAAAAAGAAGGTATTTGGGGCAGATCTTCTGCTGGAAATGTCGGTTCTAAAATTGAATTGCCGGTTGGAGTAGGTGAAAAAGAAGGTATTTGGGGCAGATCTTCTATTGGAAATGTTGGTTCTGGAAGTTCAAGATTTTCGAAAAGAAAATCTGTGTCATTGCAATCAAACGTAAAGCCCTTTTTCAGCTTCTTTTTCGAGGGTGGGAGGTATTCAGGATCAGTAACAGAATCATCGCTTGAATATAACACGCTTAAGGCTACATCATCTGATTCTACGCTGCTCGTAGCTGATGTCCCAGGTACAGGATTTTCATAATCTAAAGCAATATAAGGGATAGCTTCTTTATTACTCTCTATGGTATTAGATCTGAAAGAAAATGAAAAGCAAGCTGTTGGTAAGCAAGTCCCCAGAAGCAGTTATGATTGATAAAAAAAGATAAAAAATTAAAGCAAAATGAATAGGGATGCAACACATAGTTATTATGTGATATATAGTTTTAAAGATATAAGCATACAGGCAGAGCCGGACAGCGACATTGTTTTATACTATGTAGTGATGAGGTACTAGACCGAATACTAATACTAGACCTAGAACTGGACATGCAGTAGAAAATCACTACACATCACTACTTCAAGCAGCGAGATGTTTGTCCCCGCACTAGCTTTTACTTTGACAGTTCATGTTGGCGGGAGAATGAGTATGCTGACGATATTATTGCTAATATTTTGTAATAGTTCAATAATAATTTAAACCCTTAAGCTAAGAAATGATCAAACTGACAGTTGCCAGTCTATTTCAGTTTATATATATTAGTCTATGGCGCAGATAGCCATTTGCAATTGTTATCATTGCAACGATAATCAATTCCCATTACTAAAATTAAAAAAAACTCCTTCCAGAACCATTTAAAAATACTAATAATACTTGGCTTGGGCTTCATTTTTATTGTTTTATCATTTTTTATCAATATTTTGTGACATTTATTCTAAGTTTGTATTTGTGTTTCACACCATTTCCCGGCATCGTCATTATATATTTTAATATTGCAACACAGTATTTTTATTTTGGCTACTTGTGACAGAGATGGCGCTATACTAAATAAAAAACCGAAATTGCTGATTATGTTCCTAGTTGCCATAGCATGCGTGTGTGTTGTGAATGAATTTATTGTTTATGTGTAATTTTTGCATACTTTATTTAGAAATCATTTATGTCAATGAATAATTCCATAGTGACAAATGTGCGTGTGTGACGAACAACAGTGCTGCCACCTATAACGGGAATTCAGTTTTAACCCCATTTGGTCGTAAAGCGATCGCTATGTAGTACGCACGGCTACAGAATAAGCTATAACTTTCCAGTATAAGCTGATCTCGCACTGTTTAGGATTTCCTTGCAATGAGAGGTCAGAGTAAACTGCAAACGTATAGCTTGATGTGTAACCGTGTGTACGAGACTGCCGCCCCAGTGGTCAGACACGACAAGACCATCGTCGTCGGCGCCAAGTTAGTGATGAGCAAGATAGTACTTACTAATTCCACGGTACAAAATGTGTGTATGTGAATGTGACGACCCAGAAGGTCGTCCCTAATTATTGTTATTATTCATTTATTCATTCGAGTTACAAAGACCCCTCTCTAGAGTATATAATATATATTCTCTGTACAAAGACTCGTAGACAATATACAATACAAAACACAAACCACCGTACCTACCTTCAACCCTTACGGCCGGCGACCAATCTCGCTCGATGATGTGCAACGAATGGCACCGATGTGCCGTGCCGTCGAACACCAAAAGATATTAAAACAGATTTTATACAGTGTGCATCAATTAGAATGTACTCGGTGTGCATCGAGTCATATTCATATCTGTGCTGTGTTAAGCCGCCTTCACACGCTGGCTGTTTGTCACAAACACCGCAAACAGCAAACAAAGTCCAAAACACCAACCACAATCACCCAACACAAACAGCCATCCACATGCTTGGCGAACGTTCATTACATTCCGAATCGGCAAACATGGCGGACGACGAGCTCGTGGCAGTGGCAGCTATTACTTTCGGGTTGACATATTTTTATTATAAATTAAAGCAAGAGAAAGAAAATAAAGAAGAAAGCAAAGACGATGGTGGATGATTCAAATACATAGAAATCGTACAAGATACAATACAATACAAAAATTCTTTATTGCACCAAAAAAAATTACAGATACAAAAAAAACAGAAAATAACAGTAGTACAACACAGGCGGCCTTATTGCTAGGGTAGCAATTTCTTCCAGGCAACCTTTGAGTATTGGAGAACATAAAATAAGAAGGAAAGCGGGGTAGTGCATTAGATACCTACATACATATATAAATAACATGGTACATATGATATACGTGAAAATATATACATTTTACTACATAAATAAACATTATAATAAACTAATATACACGGTCAATTTTAGGTCGTTCTGGAACCGAAAGCCATATACTCGATCATCGAATTCAAAACGATTGGGACTATTATTTTCAAAAAGTTACAATAAAACAAAATCACGAAAAATCTAATTTATTGTTTTTAGTGAGTAATAGTGAGAACTCGTAGTAACGCTTCCTTGCGATTAATGCATATGTGTGTAAAACGTATCGACGAAGTGCAACACTTGCGAACGGTACCCACCCATTGAAAAATTCATTCATCGATCAGACAGCATGATCCGTAAGCCACGCCCCCGGCCCCATACAGTCTAGCCGACCGCCCGCGCGCCCCCGCCACGCGCCATTCCTAATTTCTTATTCCTTTCTCTAGTATTGTCTCGCGTTTCGTTGTATTAGGTCACGCACGCGCAACCTAATTACGCGCCAAAAATTTGAGTTTTGGGCTATGGTAGATTTTTATGTGACATGGCGAACCATAACTTAGAAGAGGCCAGACGTTTGTATGCTCAGCCGGAACACCTGAACTCACTGCGCGCACGTGGAATCACTGACCCTCAAGTTCCCTTCACCTCCACCATCCTGGCTGTAACCCAGCGCCTCCTCGATCATGGACAGTTTCGAGCGCCCACACACGCGCAGGGCCGCGGTAGACTACCATACTCGGCGGAATTGGAGGAAGACATACAGGAATACTTCGAACGCGACCCACGCGGCCACGTCGTAGTACCATAATGGCGGGTGTACTATGCCAAATCGAATGCCAAATAATCGAATATCAATTGATCGACCACTATAAATCGAACATCTAAATACTCGAACGTTCTTAAAATCGAATGGTTAATAAATCGAACATTCAATATATCGTACACTCAATACATCGAGTGTTCAAAATATCGAATGTTTGTTTGATCGAGCGTTCAACGAATCGCATATTCATTCTATCGAAATATCAATATACTGAATACTTTTTAATGATATTAGAATACAAGAAAAACACAAAATTTACTAATAAATCACATTTTGATCTTTAATTATTATCTTTTATAGGTACATTTTAATATTTTGTGTGAATTGCAATTGCACGGAGAAACTCTAATAAATCCATGTTGTTTTTACTATTTAATATTTTTTCAATCGCATTATCATCCCTTTTGCCTCGTTTTTGTGGAGTAGGTCTCCCCAATCCCGCGTTTGCCTTTTCAATTGTCCTATTTGTTATGGCTTGCTCCTTAACAAAAAATTCTATGGTAGCATAAAGACCCCGTTTGTGCTTATCAAGCAACGTGTTCCATCTTCTGTGCCATCCTTCAATGTTGTTTTGAGTTCTAGGAAAACCCAGTGTATTATTTTGAAACACAGACCACAGTGAAGGTGGAAACATCGGCGATGAGCGTGCTATAAGTAATTTATTATTTCCCGTCTCACGAGAATTCATATTTCCCCAAACATAATATTTTCCAAACCAGTTGGTGATATCATTTGCCTCGTCGGGTAACACTTCTTCTCTCAATTTATCGAAAGCATCTGGTATCTCTTCTTGGGGTAAATAAGCAAGTGCGATAATGTGTCTTAACTTGACAGCAAACTCAGCATCCTGGCCATATTTATTTTGCAAACCATTTTGTTGAATTTGACGCCATACATTTTGACCTAAGTGGAATAGACAGCATTTATGTTTCGCATCAGGAAATTCTTGTTTTACACCATTAATGACTGCCATCTCGAAATCCGTCATTATTACTCGTGGGTTCAATTCGATATCATATTCTAGAGCATATGCCTTTAGTGCTTGAAAAAAATACAAGTAACAATTTAGCGTCTTATTCGTTAGAAACGCATATACTAAAGGTACGTAATAACGATCTGTACTGTACCCGTGTCCACCAAACCATGTATACTATATATTTGTCTGAAAAGTATAGGACATGTTGCGAATGTACCATCCATCACCCAAAGTTGTGATTTATTTAATAATATTAAATTTGATTTCGTTGCAAATAACATAACATAGTTTTCTTCAAACTTAATCTGGCGCCCTAAAAATCTTTCACCATCAACTTTCTGCAATCTATCGGGGATGTTTATATCATCCAAAGTAATCGGTTCCTTTGGCATTTCTTTTCTTCTTGCTCGACGTATAATTTGCGATGCTGCTTTTTTGTTTGGAAGAGCACATGAACTTGATTTCGAAATTTTGGCCTCATTTCGCTGAATAATTTGACTCGGTCTATCAAGCGAGCTGGTAGCATCACTTTTTAGGGAATTCCTAAAACGTAGTTCATGTACCTTACCAGGATCTGGTGCGTGATTATGCTGTGTTGTATAGGTTTCCAACAAATGCTTCACTTCCGTGCAATTTTGTTGTTGCAGTACTATTACAATGGTATTTATATTTGTAGGAACAATGCCAGTAGAACTTGTTATTAATATTCTTGTTTATTGCCATTACATAGCCATCCAAAACTAAGACCGACTTGCGCTTTTGGGACAATTCTGGCTTATAATAAGACCCTACAGACATTTTCACAAAATTCACTTGTACTTAGTCACAATGCTTTCTGCAGATGAACATAGTTTTATTTAAGAGGCCGTATACGAAATTTTGTCGATTTCGCCGTTTTACGTGATTTTACAGACGTGATTTTACAGTTAAAATACTGTATTTCTGTAAATTTTAATGCACAATATGAAAGATCCTTTCAAATATGATCTAATGTATGGGCTACTTTTTTGTTTTTATTATTTAGTTTTGATTAATCGACTTTAAACCGGCGACTGTTTTGTGAATTTTTGCTGTAAGAGGTTTAGAATATCACATATTTAGGAATCGTTTTGACGTCTTAAGGGTATGAAAAAATTACAATGTATTGTTGTGAAAGTCTTCTATACAATGTATGGATCACTTTTTACCACTTTCATATAAAATGTTTGATTAAAAAAATATTTAACCTAGTAAAATTTTGGAGAAAATGCGCAACGAATTGCTTTTGATTTCGGCTACATAGAACGCTCGTTCATAAAATTAAAACAACAGAAATAAACTTCAGTTCTTTAACTATCCATTTCCTGAAAAAAAAATACTAAAAATTAAAAACAAATGGCAATAAAAAATCTTTTAAAACAACCTAAATCGCGCTTTATAATACTCGACGCAAGCCTCGAGTCAGCAGTCCGCGCCGAGCGCTTCTAGAGAGTGGACGTATCGCTTTGCGCTCCGAAAATCGCACCGCGTCTACACGCAACCCACAACGTGCCGCTCCGCTGCTGGCTACAGACAATGTATAGCGCGACGTTAGTTTTTAATACTTTGGTAAGTTATTATTTTAAAATATTTTGTGATGATTTTAATATGCTTTTTCTAAACAACAAGTAATAGTGTAGAATGTAGCTATGTGTTGTTATCATTATAATAATAATAATTTTAAGTAGGTAGGTATCTCATTGCGTTTCATGTATTTTAATAAGTACCTACAAAACGTACATACATACGTACTGTTAATAATAGTAATATTTTATATGCGACAGTAATTGGAACGAAGTTCCTTATCGGATGGTACGAACTTGGCGAAGGAAATAATAATAATGACATGGGTGTCATGTCATTTCCATGGGCTTTGAGTCCAAGATGGCGGATACAAAAATTTTAAAATTTTTCGTCATGGGTGTCATATTCGTGATTTTTGAGGTCGCTGAAAATGATAATGTGGTCAAAATGAAAATCCAAGATGGCGGCTTCAAAATTTTCAAATTTTCCGTCATGGGTGTCATTTTCATAGTTTTTGAGGTCGCTGAAAACGATAACGTGGTCAAAATGAAAATCCATGATGGCGGCGACGAAATTTTTAAAATTTTTCGTCATGGGTGTCGTTTCCGTGGTTTTCAAGGGCGCTGAAAATGATAATGACGTCAAAATTAAAATCCAAGATGGCGGCTTCGAAAATTTTCAAATTTTCTGACATGGATGTCATGTCATGTTCCGTTTTCGTCATGGGTGTCGTTCCATGGCAGTAAATATGACATAATTATGCATATAGCATATTTGCTGGAAATCGAACTTAGCTCCCTAGGAAACCATGGAAACGACACCTTATTATTATTTTTCATCATATTATTAATAGGAACTTCGTTCCAAACGAGTGTTACACCACACAAACATTTTTCTGTTCGTTTATTAGCTTTCCACGCTTATCATTATTATTATTAAATGTTATCATTCATTAATTATGTTTTGTAACATTTTATATGAATGTCTGAAATGAAGAATTTCATATTTACAGATTCAATTATGGTCGGAAAGAGCAAGAACTTTAAATATGGTACTGCAAAGCGCAAAAAAAGATTCAATGGCTCTATGTGCGGAAGTAAATTTCAGCTAAATACCAATGAACATGATAACAAGTTTGATGTCAATCACGCTGCTGTTGCTGGTATAATAATGATTGGATGCGGACTCACAAATTTTAATGAACTGGCTGCTGCAATAGATTTGCCTACAATGACTGGTTCTCAATATAAAACGTGTCATGACGATTTGCAAGAATGGTGGAAGGAAACTGCAGAAGTTACTATGAAGGATGCAGCAGAAGAAGAAGCGGAAATGGCGACAGAGAAAAGTTACACAGGAAAACCAATGATACTTGTAACGGCAGACGACAAACTACTAAACTGATTTTTATGAAACTTACACAGCTGAAGTAAATGTAAGCCAATACAAAAAAAAAACCGGTCAAGAGCGAGTTGGACTCGCGCACCGAGGGTTCCGTTCCGATTTCTGAAAAAGTGTGTTATTTAGAAACATCGTTTTATTTTTCCTGTAATCTTTACATACTTCTATCACAAAAAATAATTTCACATTTTTCTCTTTGCAAACTTCGGAGATAAGGGGGAGGGAACGGTATTTTTTTTTACATTTTTCTTCAAAGGTCAAAAACTATGCGGCCTAAAAAAAAAGAAATGTTTGAGAATGTGCAAACAACGCTCTTTCATATGATACCCCACATGCCCTAGTCGTCCCACTTTGAATTTTTAAGACCCCCTTTCAGTCCCTGTTGCAACAAAAATATAAATGTTTTTAATTCTTTCTTATTTGCAAAATAGTTGGGTAAACGTCATTTAAAACTGTTCTAAATTTCAAGTTGATAGCATTAGTAGTTCTTGAGATATCCAGCTGTGACAGACAGACAGACAGACAGGCAGGCAGACAGACAGACAGAGTGACACCATAAGGGTTCCTTTTTTACCATTTTGGTACGGAACCCTAAATAGTCACGATCCAATTAAGTTTCGGAGAAATGCGTGGACAAACATACATACCTACCTACATACACCTATACAATTTTGTACATTTGTCAGGAAGACCTAATAGATAATCTTATAAGATTAGATTGCAGTTCCAATACATAAGTGTCGAGTTGGTAACCTTCTTTTTTTAAAGTCGGTTAATTAATAAATGCTCAGTTTATACCACCAGACTTTTATTTCAATTGACAAAAACCACGAGAGTAAAAGACACCACCATATCAAAGGATCAAAACCATTTAATCGCCGTACTGGCCATCGACGACTCCGGACTCACGCACACACGCGTTCGATGCTCCCGCATGTGTGTGTGTGCGCGTCTAATACCTAATTCGGCCCGTTTTGATTTCGTATACGGCCTCTGAAAACAATATTACAATGTATGAGGGTAGCCTGAAATAAATATGACTTACCTAATTGTTCGTTCAGAAATAGACTTATTTTTATCGAAAGTTTATGTATGTTAATAAAATGATACATTTAATTTATCTATGATTAATTTTCAATATAATTTATAAGTCTAAAAAAAAGAAGTAATAATTATAAACAGGTATTGATAAAATCTAATAAAAACAACATGGATTTATTAGAGTTTCTCTGTGCAATTGCAATTCACACAAAATATTAAAATGTACGTACAAAAGATAATAAATAAAGATCAAAATGTGATTTATTAGTACATTTTTTGTTTTTCTTGTATTCTAATATCATTAAAATGTTTTCAGTATATTGATATTTCGATAGAATGAATATGCGATTCGTTGAACGCTCGATCAAACAAACACTCGATATTTTGAACACTCGATGTATTGAGTGTACGATATATTGAATGTTCGATTTATTAACCATTCGATTTTAAGAACGTTCGAGTATTTAGATGTTCGATTTATAGTGGTCGATCAATTGATATTCGATTATTTGGCATTCGATTTGGCATAGTACACCCCATAATGGCGGCCAGGCGATTCAATGTTAGCCAATATTATGTACCTATCTCTCTGGCACATTAACGCGGTCTCTTCTATCAGTTCAGTGCGTGCGTATTTAAACAGTGTGTTTGGTGAGCAGTAGATAGGTCGTGGTGGCCTTGTGGTTTGGCGCATGGAGCCCTGACTTAACACCACTGGATTTTTATGTGTGGCTCGAGATAAAAAGCGTACTACTCGAGATGACTTAAGAAGTGCGACAGTGGACGCTTTTAATATTGTGAAAAGTGAAGTGAATAAAAGAGTACCTACAAGTAAGTAAGTATTTACCTACTTAGATACGAAACATGTACTCGTACTTACTTATTACTGACGCGACGGTCCTAAGCCCGTAGAAATTATGAAGGAAAAATTAGAGTTATTTAACTGATACGTATGTAGGTAGATAAACGCAATTTAAATCAAACAATGGTTATGAATGCGGAATCAAACGATTTATTATTGTCGCGGGTACTTGGGTATCTACAGCAACAAAGTGCAAGTAGGTACTGATGACCGCGACTGGACACCACAGTGAAAGGTGGACATCTTGTTCACTGTGTACCTACCTACATCAAAACAATCTTTTTTGACCGTGGGAGGACAAGGAGGTTCCTCAATAATATCCTTGCTAGCAAATTTCTAGTATTAATGTACTTACCTACCTACTGAAAAAAAAAACGTTATTACATTAAAATTCCTGCTTGCCATTTGGACGTACCTACCGCCACTATTTAAGCGAATTTAAACTTATTTATACTCTAACTCTAAACATATGGCTGTAGTACTATGTCTATATTATCTATGCGTACGTTGAGGTACCTAGTTCACAGAGGTCGCCGATCGCCGCTAACATGCAATAGATAAAATAGGTACACAAATAAAAATACGAAAAGCGAATTCAGACTTTATTTCTTAACCGTAAACGGTAACAAATCGAAATTTCACCAAACTAGGTACAGACGCCAGCACATCAAGCTACTACAATCTGTCAAATTTCTTTAATAGATTTTCAACTTTATCGCTAAAGCATTAAGGTTCAAGGTTGATTGGGAAAATTTGACAGTTTCGGGTAGCTTGACCTGCTGGCGTCTGTACAAGGAACGTAGGTACGCAGTTTACTAAAATTATTCTGAGAACCCACAGAATTGATGCACAACCGAATTCAGCGGTTAACTTTATAAAAATAAGGTCTTAATTCGGTACAATATTTTCATAGAACAGGGTACCACCAACTTATAATGAACTCTATTTGACAGATAAAACGATTCATTTTTCTGTTTGAATTGCCTGCCTTTGTAGAAGCCGTCGTACCGCGCAGCTGCGCTGCAAGTTACATTGTAAAACTTCGTAGGCAGTATTATTTTTATTCATCATAATTTTATTATGGTAGGTAGCTGTATGCTTTTTAAGTACTTAGTAGCTCGACACTCGATTCAAGGCCTTAAATACAACTCACAAGCGTACTCGTAATGTCTAGTTGAGGTAATAGACCGTACGATTACTAGTGATTTCGTGATGCGAGAGTAGTGAATGAAATTTCAATTAATTTCTCTCGTTTACGAGGAGATGTGATAGTAATAAACACCGTGCCGTGCGTCCAATTAGGTTCCAATACAAACGAGAGATAACGGAGGTAAATGAACTTACACCAACCTAAATCGTACCTACCTGAAATAAAATACCTACTTGCAGCAACGTCCGTTGACCCACCACGAGTGCGCTCAGCTGTCCCGCGATACGACATCGCCGAGTGGACCGCATACAATGTAGCGTTAAGAATGAAATAGTGGAAGGGCTACTAAGATTTAACTCGAATGACAGAATAAAAGTGATAAATTTCTAACTTCTATATTAGATGTCTTAAAAAAATTATAACAATGCCAATAGTAACTATTAATCGTCTGGAGTTACTGTGTTTCGGCTCCAGAACGATGTAAAATTGATCGTGTATATACAATACCGATAGACTAATACATACATACTTATAATAATTAGGTACTGCTTTAGACCTATTATTTAGGCTTTAATTTGCGTGTTATTTAATTTTACTTAAAAGTTTTTATTCGTTTCAGACAATTTATAGAAGAAAAATTTGATGAGCTTCTTGTCGAACCATCAGGGGAGTTTCATAACTTCTGCCGCATGAGTTTCACAGATTTTGAGTATTTGCTAGACAAAATTTCTCCTCTGATTTCGAAACAAGATACGGACTTCAGGGAAGCTATACCAGCGAAATATCGTCTAGCAATAACATTAAGGTTTATCGCAAGTGGTGACTGTTATAAAAGTTTACACTTTTTATTCAAAGTGTCTCCCCAAGTAATTTCAAAAATTATACCTGATGTCTGCAAAGCAATTAATGATGTTCTAAGAAATGAAATAAAGGTGAGTTGTTTTTATAAAGTTTAATTTTATAATCAATAATTTGAAATGAAAAATTAATTCATGAAAAAATAAGCCGATTAAACTATCATTAGGACTGGAAATTCTAAAGGTCTACTCAAGATTATTTTTTACTTGGCTTTATTTTTCATGAACCTTGTAATTAGAAAAAACTTATAAATGTGGTCGTATCGTAATAACTCAATTTTCATAATCAAAGTTTTCATAGGCTTTTATTAAAGCTTCATTTACACGGTTTGTTTCTGTTCTTTGGGAAATCAACTCATTGGATATTATTTGAATGGTAGGAGTAGAATTTGACGAGCCCGGTTGCAATGGTACATAGTACTGTGACGTTTGGGTTGATGGCTGGTTTGAACCTAAAACTAAAGTATTTAGCAAAGGTTCAGAAAACGAGGTTTCGGAAGATGACGGTCGGTATGAAGCCGATGGTGAATTATTTGGCAAAGGTTCGGAATATGATGTTTGGGAAGTTGATGGTCGTATTGAAATTGATGAAGTTTTTGGTAATGGCACAGAATATGACTGATAAGGGGCTGAGTGGGGAGATGAAGATGGGTTTTGTCGCTTAAAGAGCCTCTCTTTAATTCTGTTTATAAACAATGTGTCTATATCATACATAAATAGTTTCCTCTCATCCGGTGAAAGTTCACGCAGTTTTTTCGCTAGTAATTTTCCATAAAGTTCGCAGTCGTCGTCTTCTTTTGGTGGTGGTGGATATTCCCGCTGTCTTTTGTTTAAAATATTGGTCAACTGTCCAAATGCAGACGACATTTGCCGTTCTGCTGTGTCGGTAGCTGGACGACGGCGCGGCGGCGCACTGGTTTTGGTGTAGGGAGAAGCTGCTCTAAATCATTATTTTCAATAACATTATTTTCAACAACATTATTTTCAACAACTTCTTCGTCCTCTATAGCTGCTGTTGAGAAGCACAGCCCCCTAAATCTGTTAAGGTAGGTATTAAATAATTGTTGAAAAGCACAGCCCTCTAAATCTGTTAAGATAGGTACTGAATAATGATGAACGACTTGGATAACGTATTTTTATATAGATAAATGTCACCAGTAGGCATTACACACCTATTTTTTATGTATTAACACCTTGTAACTTCTTATAACAAGAAATACGAGTAAATTTAATGTGACAAAGTTATATCTGTTAGAGTAAACAAACCCGTTGATTGGTCGAAAGGCGCCCATTGTATTCCACATCCTGGTTCCCACGATCAAACTAGGTCATAGGGGTGAAGAGCGGGGAGCGCGGGGTAGGGTATAATCGACTCTCCCACTAGCCATTGGATAGTGGGCGGTCGTGATAAGGGGACCGACCACTACTTGCGCTTACGTTGGGGGAAATAAAATGGGCGCCCACGGGCGTAACGATACAGTCTTCCTACAACAGTCTTCCTATAGTCTTCAAACAGTCTTCTTCAAGTCGTGATAATTGTCTTAAATGTAAATATTGTATAAGTGTGTGACTTTAATGCAAAAGTATCTTGTTAAATCAGTGTTAAAATCGTTGAAGTTTAAATATAATATTTAGTGCACTCATCTTGTTCGTGTTTTCATTCAACCCTGCGTCCTGAATCGTGTACAATTTTTGGTCCTTCGAGTGCCGGATCGTACGGAAGATAAACAAGATGAGTGTTAGAAGCACAATTACGACACGGAGTAAGTTGCGCAAAATAGAGGCCGACATGAACAAGCGACGTGAGTTGGAGGCTGACTCTGGCGTGCCGTCTGAAAAGGCACCAGGCTCAGTTTCAGTTGCACCGATTACATCGTCGGTTCCTGTACCTGTAATCCCACTGGCGGGAGGTCGTGTTATCGACCACAGAGATATGTTCACGCCTGTGAGATCGGAGACAATCCAGAGGGCAGGTTCCGGGACAAGCCACGTCTCCTCGAGGAACGGCCAGAGAAGTGCCGACTACCTTCGACGGAGGGTTGAGTACGAGGCTGAACGAGAATTGGTACGCATGAAGGAGCAACTCGTCAAGAAGAAGCTTGAAGCCGATCTCGCTGAGATTGATGCCGCTGTTGAGGAAGACTCAGAATCAGAAGGAGAAGGGACAACGCGGCGAGTGGAAGCATGGGTCGAAGACTCGG
Source organism: Brachylomia viminalis (assembly GCA_937001585.2). Classification (NCBI taxonomy): domain Eukaryota; kingdom Metazoa; phylum Arthropoda; class Insecta; order Lepidoptera; family Noctuidae; genus Brachylomia; species Brachylomia viminalis. The sequence continues at coordinate 22,547,360 of OW443294.2, read as the reverse complement.
CTCCCGCTGTCAGGGAAACACACACGCTCGCTGTGAGTCGCGATCCGCCGCCGCGTCAAGTGTCCGCGCCCTCTCGTGATGTGTTAGCACCAGTGCCGCCGCCCAGTTATATACCTGCGCTCCAACAGTGTGCGCCCGCGTCGGTACAGTTTCGCGAACCACCGTACCTAGGGAGCGCTACGCCCTTAGCTACGGCCAGTGTTCCACGAGCCAGAGAACAGGCTAGAAGAGAGCCTGAGTGGGAAAACGCGTTCGCGGACGACAGGGACAGAAGCAGGTCGCGGGACAGAAAGATAGATCAGTTGGCGGACGCTATCACAAACCTAGCGCGTCCGCGGCCGGTACCAGACAGGCCTATGAGTTGCCATTTTTCAAAGGCGACCCAGCTGAATGGCTGTCGTACAAGAACATGTACCACGACACAACAGTTATGTACGAGTTCAAGCCGCATGAGAACCTAGCGCGCTTGAAAACATCGCTGCAGGGAGACGCAAAGTTGGCCGTGGAAGATTTGTTGCGCACCTCGACTAACCCAGGTGAAATTATCAAGACGCTTGATGAAGAGTTCGGGCATCCTAATCTAGTGCTTGACAATACATCAAAAGTAATCAGTGTATCAGTGCGTGGACCGAACGGGTTAACACATAAAGTGAAGTGTCGTACATTAAAAAGCCTGGACTTACCCGCGCAAACAGTGTCCGCCGCAGTGTTAACAGAACACGCCCACATTCGCGACTTGGGTTGCGAGGAAATGAGAGGAGCCAGACCACTGCTGTTGTTGGGCCAAGACAACTGGGAGCTGTTGGTCAGCCAGGAGACTCGCCGAGGAAAATCCGGTAAGCCAGTTGCCTCTTTGACCAGTTTAGGGTGGGTTGTGCACGGACCTGTAGGTACTCATCAGAGTGTTAATGTTCATTCACTAAATTGTGTAGTAGAATCAACTATCGACTTGCACGAGTTAGTCAAAAAACAGTTTGAGCTAGAAGCGATAGGAATTTCAGAGGTGCCTAGAAAGCACAAGGATGTGGAGAGAGCTAAGGCTATTCTAGACTCCACTAGCCGTCAGACAGAGAGCGGCCAGTGGGAGTTAGGGCTACTGTGGCGTCGCGACGACCCACAGTTACCTAATAATTATAGGTACGCACGCCAGCGTCTAGCCGGAATTGAGCGTCGGCTACATAAGGACGCTGTGTACACCGCAGCCTATACAGCGCAGATAGATAGGTTGTTGGCAGAAGGGTACGCGAGTAGGGTAGAGGGCGGTATCAAGTCCGATTCGGTATGGTATTTACCCCACTTCGGGGTAACGAATCCAAACAAACCGGGAAAATTAAGATTGGTTTTTGACGCCGCGGCTAGCTACAATGGGACGTCTTTAAATGACAATTTGTTGACTGGACCCGACTTGCTTAATTCCCTGTTAGGCGTGTTATTTAAATTTAGATTGGGGCCTGTAGCTTTTACTGGGGACATAGCCGATATGTTCTTACGAGTTTTTATAAGAGAACAGGATCGAGGGGCACAGCTGTTCCTTTGGACGACTGACGGCAATAAGGAGCCTGACGTGTACGTCATGAACTCCGTGATATTCGGGGCCGTGTCGTCGCCAACGTCGGCAATTTATATTTTAAATAAAAAACGCGGAACAGTTTAAAGAAACGTGCCCCGAAGCGGTAGCCGCCATACACGAAAAACATTATATGGACGACTACCTGGATAGTGCTTGGTCTGCCACGCAGGCCAATAGTTTAATTGAGGAAGTGACTCACATCCACGCCAGAGGCGGGTTTAATATACGGGGGTGGGTCACCAACTCTCAAGAGCTGCGCGATAAGCTCAGAGTAGATATGCCTGACCGGGTTTCCTTAGATAAAGGCGAAGGTGCGACGGAACGCACGTTAGGCATGATCTGGTCACCAAGCTCGGACCAATTAGCTTTTGACCTATCATTTAAGAAGTTGCCTAAAGCCATAGTAGAGGGACACGTGGTTCCAACAAAACGGGAATTCCTTCGATTTATCATGTCAATCTTTGACCCACTAGGTTTCTTGTATCCGCGTGTCATACAGTCGCGCATCCTTATGAAACGGATATGGCACACGGGAATTCAATGGGATGAGAAACTGAAAGAGCCAGAGGCCAAGTTGTGGTTTGAGTGGTTGCAAAACCTGTACCACCTTAATAACATATTCATACCTAGGTGGTACGGCCTCCAGCTAGAGCAACTAGAGTTGCATGTATTCGGTGGCGCGAGCGAGTCCGCTTACGCGGCAGTAGCCTATGTAGCGGGGTTAAACACAGAAGGGGATAGGGATGTCGCGATAGTGATAGGTAAGGCGAGAGTAGCGCCACAAAAGGTGATATCCATTCCACGTCTAGAATTACAAGCGGCTGTGTTAGCCTGTAGACTAGCCGATACAGTAGTCAAGGAATTAGGAGCAGTTATTAGTAGCATTCATTTATGGACTGATAGCAAAACTGTCCTCAAGTGGATAAATTCAGACGCGTTAGAATTTCAAAGGTTCGTGTCACACCGTTTAGCCGAGATAGACAAAAGGTCAGAGAGGGACAGCTGGCGCTGGGTTCCGTCAGCGATGAACCCCGCAGACAAGGCTACCCGGATGGACTGGCCTAACAACAGCAATGAGTGGTTGTCGGGTCCCTCTTTTCTTCGCTGTCCACAGGAGCAGTGGCCGGCCGACATCAAGCTCGACGCGGTGGCAGAGCAGGACCTTGAAAGAATACAGCGCGTGCACACCGTTGCAGTACACACTGAATCGCTGCTGCAGTATGAGCGACTACCTACGTGGACGCGCGCCGCTAACGTCATGGCGCGTGTGCATATATTCATAGATCGATGCCGCAAGCGGCGTCAGACATCCCTTGTGTCGACAGATGACCTGCACGAGGCCGAGATGCGCCTCCTGCGTCTGATACAGGGGGACAGCTACACGGAAGACATCGCTGCGCTACGAGAGGCTCGCCCATTGCCTCGCAACAGCAAGTTGCGGGCACTAGACCCCATGTTTTATGAAGATGGGCTGGTGAGAGTACGCGGCAGGCTGGGCGCCTGTAGCGAGCTCAACTTCGGGGAGCGCCATCCTATCATCCTGGATGGGAAGCATGCGCTCACGCGGCGCCTCTTACTCAAATACCACGTGGAGGCGCTGCACGCAAATCAAGAAGCTGTGGTGAACAGAGTCCGTGAGAGATTCTGGATAACAAACTTGCGGTCTGCGGTAAAAACCGTCACTGCAAGCTGCCAACGGTGTCGACTGGAGAGGGCCAAGCCGGTGACACCCAAGATGGGTGACCTCCCGGTGGCCAGACTAGAGGTGACGAGAAGAGCTTTCGTCCACTGTGGGGTCGATTATTTTGGCCCCATGGAAGTGGCTGTCGGACGACGCAGAGAGAAGAGGTGGGGCGTGCTATTCAAGTGCCTCACCACACGTGCCTCACCACACGTGCCGTCCACCTGGAGCTGGCGGCATCGCTGAGTGCCGACTCGGCGATACTGGCCCTGAGGCGCTTGATTGCGCGCCGCGGGCGTCCGTCGGACATGTATTCCGACCGTGGCACAAATTTCGTCGGGGCGCACGCCGAGCTACGCGCAGCACTGCGCGACATGGACCAGGACAAGATGAGAAGCGAAGTGACGGGACGCGGAATTGCCTGGCACTTTAACCCCCCGGCATCTCCACATATGGGCGGGTGCTGGGAGCGACTAGTGCGCTCAATCAAGAACGCACTAAAGGCAACGCTACGAGAGCGTGCCCCTCGCGAGGAGGTACTTTACACACTCCTTGCTGAAGCCGAGCTGATCGTAAACAGCCGGCCTCTCGCATACGTGAGCAGCGACGTCGAGCAACCAGTGGTTCTGACCCCCAACCATCTCCTGCTGGGCACAGCCGCGGGAGATGCACCGTGCACGCGTCGGCATGCCGCCGACCTGGATTCCCGCCGCATGTGGCGACGGGTGAACGCGCTGGCCGACCTCTTCTGGAGGCGCTGGCTGCGCGAGTACCTGCCGACGCTCCAACGCCGTAATAAGTGGTTCAGTGACGTTCCAAATGTGAAAGTGGGTGACGTGGTAGTGATCACAGACGCGAATAAGCCACGAAACCAGTGGACCAAAGGGGTCATCCAAAGTGTATATCCTGGCGCGGATGATATAATAAGAGTGATAGACGTAAGAACCAATCATGGGGTCCTGCGTCGACCTGTTGTAAAGGTGGTTGTGCTTCCGACAGACGGGAATGTAGTCGGATGAACCCTTCTACAGGGGGTGGAAATGTTGAGAAGCACAGCCCCCTAAATCTGTTAAGATAGGTATTAAATAATTGTTGAAAAGCACAGCCCTCTAAATCTGTTAAGATAGGTACTGAATAATGATGAACGACTTGGATAACGTATTTTTATATAGATAAATGTCACCAGTAGGCATTACACACCTATTTTTTATGTATTAACACCTTGTAACTTCTTATAACAAGAAATACGAGTAAATTTAATGTGACAAAGTTATATCTGTTAGAGTAAACAAACCCGTTGATTGGTCGAAAGGCGCCCATTGTATTCCACATCCTGGTTCCCACGATCAAACTAGGTCACAGGGGTGAAGAGCGGGGAGCGCGGGGTAGGGTATAATCGACTCTCCCACTAGCCATTGGATAGTGGGCGGTCGTGATAAGGGGACCGACCACTACTTGCGCTTACGTTGGGGGAAATAAAATGGGCGCCCACGGGCGTAACGATACAGTCTTCCTACAACATTCTTCCTATAGTCTTCAAACAGTCTTCTTCAAGTCGTGATAATTGTCTTAAATGTAAATATTGTATAAGTGTGTGACTTTAATGTAAAAGTATCTTGTTAAATCAGTGTTAAAATCGTTGAAGTTTAAATATAATATTTAGTGCACTCATCTTGTTCGTGTTTTCATTCAACCCTGCGTCCTGAATCGTGTACAGCTGCAGTTTCATTTTCTTCTTACAGCGCTCTCTGTAATATTTTTTTTTTTATTTACTTCATTTTGATTGTTTTCAGATGCCATCAACGCCTGATGCTTGGGTGAATATAGAAAGATGGTATAGAAGAAAATTTCCTCACTGTCTTGGTTCCATAGACGGCAAGCATATTAATATAGAAAGTCCACCTCATAGCGGAACTGAATATTTCAATTATAAGAAAACGTTTAGCATCGTTCTATTGGCTTTAGTTGATGCCCACTACAAATTTATATTTGTTGATATAGGATGCCAAGGGAGGATTAGCGATGGTGGCGTTTTTAATAATTCATTACTGTGGAAAAAAATCTGTAAAAATTAAATTGAAGTTCCTATACGATGCCCACTTCCTGGATCGGACGTTGACGTTCCATACGTTTTCATAGGAGATGGTGCTTTTGCATTGAACATGCATGTTATGAAACCCTACCCAGGACAGCATGACATCGCTTCACCAAAAAGAATATTCAATCAATGTTTATCTAGAGCTCGGGTAGTAGTCGAAAACATATTTGGAGTTATAACATCAGTATTTCGTATTTACCGTCGTCCAATTGATTTAGACCCCATTACTGTATCAGAAATAACAATGACCTGTGTACTACTACATAACTTCCTTCGAAAAAACTCCCCAGAGAGATATACCCCCCCAGGAACATTTGATACGATTGACAGGAATGGTGAAATTACAACACGTGGATCTTGGCGAAAATACGAAAAGGAATATAATGCAATTCAGAATATGCCAAACGTACCCCGTAGGTCACCCATGAATGCCAAACAGATAAGGAGGATAATTTACGTTACATTTTTGTAATAATCTAACTTAGCATTCTACATTATTATTTAAAAATTATTATATAGAAAGAATTTATTGTAAGAAAATATTTAAAGAAAGGATAAGTAGGTAAGTAGTAGGATAAGTAAGTAATATAGAAATGATAAGTAAGGTGACACAGGATGTAACAAAAAGGTGCCAAGAGTCATTCTAATATTAAAATCACCTTTTAAAGTTTTACTGCACCTTTTTGATACAGACTTCTTGCAAATAGATAATCAAAACTTTATCTGATTAAGGGCTAAATTCACCAACCAAATAAAACGCGATTAAGTGAACTTAAACGGCGTTTTAGTTTTAATCTAAGTTTAAGGTTTCGTTTGGCATTTCACCAACAATATTTAAACTAGTTTAGTGCTAAACGCAGTTACTATGCTGAACGCCCAATTTTGACCGTTTACCGATCCTAAACGCGATTAGGTGCTTGCTTGACTGATGACAAAGACATCTAGGTACCGACGCGCTTCTGCCGTATTGTGTTAAAGTGACTGTTGTGATATTATTACCTGTTTTGAATCACATATTTACGAATATTTTGAGATATTTAATGAGAAGAGTTTACTGTTTGGCCTTTGAAGAAGATGAGGATGAATTTCTGGTTCGACGACCAAGGGGAACTCGCGAAAGAGAGGAGCACTTCGACACTAGATGAACATGACTAAAATTTTTTTTAACTGTCCAATCTCTAGTAAACCAGATGTTGCATTAAATTCACTGCTGATTTTGCGCCACTCGTCATTCTTTTCCCGAACACTCACAGCATCAGGTTTCTTGGACTCTATTGTGATATAATGTTTTGCGACCAACTCTCCAATAGTACTAGAGTACTATTGGATTCTTTTCACTTTGTTGAAATGTTGGGTCTCTTTTTCTTTTAGACATGCGGATAACACGAGTACAAAGAAAAATCCACAAATTAAAACGTGCACTGCTAATCTGAAAAAAATAACAATGCAAAACGAACTTTACGAACAATACTAATAATAACCTCACTCACTTTATGTCTTTACCAAGTTGACAATTTGACCAGACAACCGAAGAAATACGTTTTGTTACATGTATTGTTACACAAATATTGTAATAGTTTTATCAAGTTTCGGTGCAAGGACAAAACGCAGCGCGCTGTTGCCGTTCTAACATGCCGTAACTCGGTTTTCGTAAACGCGATCAACGATCGTGGCGTTTTGCTTTGTGAAATGCAATCTATGTTAAACGAGATCAAATCTTGATATTAATCGCGATTAGTGCAAACGCAGTTTTACTAAACGCAGTTTCGGCGACGATCGGTGAAATTAGCTCTCAATCTTTATATAGGACAGTTTAAATTTAACCCGTCAAACGATGGCCCCCCGTTTACCTAAACGCGGGAAATGACAATAAAATCTCAACCCTTTTTGATTTTTCGCTAACCTTACGGAAAAACTTCAAACTTTATCACAAATACATCGAATTCACACACATAATCACCCAAAAGCACTTTATTACGATAACACAATATGTGTAGGAAATTATAAGTATGATAGATAACACAACTCATTCCACTTTGAAACAATAACTACACCATAAAAAGTCATAAAAACCATTTGTTTACACAACGGAAATCTCCGGTGTCGAGGTGTCGAGTTACGACCGCCCGCGCCCGCGTCGTTGTGGCTGTCGCAAAAAACATTGGCGCCACTGGAAAATTAGTGCCGTCATAGCGTCAGAACAAAAAAACTGCGGACGAAATATTTATTTTGTAGTTTGCAAGTAGGAAGTTTATTCTGTTACGATAACTTATTATTATATATTCGTCGCTTCATTCTTCAGATATAATTTATTCACTAAGTAGTCCCTTTATCCTACAGGCAACATCGCACGATTTTAGAGAGTAATTCGATATTTTTTTTTTTTTCTACCTACTGTACGGTTCTTAGGTATGTCTTATCTGTCAATGTTCATTTCCTTTTTCGTGCGAGGCAACGAGCGCATGCTCCTTAAAAATATGCCGAAACGTAGTGCACAGGAGAAATTGGAGAGATACAAGCATAAGATTAGAAAGTTAGAAGAAAAAGAAAAAGACAAAGAGAAATACCGGCGTCGAATACGACGACCGTTCGATTCATCTGAGGACGAATACATAGCAGGTTAGTCGAACATTATTACTAAGTGTCACAAGTGTTTCACCAATTTAACTTTAGTGAAAATCGGGATTGACTGCGAGTCAATTGCGATAACATAATTAGCTGCGAGCTAATTATGAGTCATGTTCGCATGACAACCTATGTAGAAAATATGTGTAATCTTGAATAGGTATGCACATTAACTACGAATTATTGTCCGCGAGACAATACTAACGCAAAACACGTTACATATACCTACCTCCATATTCGTTCGCTATATTATCGTAATGTTTTATAGATACGAGCGACGTCGAGCTGCGTGAACCACAAGATGGTCCGCCAATCCTTTCATGTGAAGAAGGCCAAGTGGTGGCAAGCCCTGCCCAGCAGGATATACCAGACCTCGTGGGGGATGCGGTTGCCCCACCAGCTGAGACAACCCCAGAAGTTTTGGATCCGGAGCTATTGTCTGCGTTGGGGTCTTCCACGTCTTGTACGCCAGACTTCGGAGAAGATGTCCATGAGAGCTTAGCCAGTTTGTGGACTCCCTTACTGAAGAAAGGGTTAGCCAAAGACGATAAAGATAGGCTCATAAAAGAGCATCTTATACCCGCCAATTGCAAATTATTGCAAGCTCCAAAGTTGAACGCAGAGATTTCAGTTGCCGTATCAGACATAGTCCGAGGACGAGACAAAAAATTGGTCAGTTTTCAACAACAGCTCGGAAATGGTACCGCAGCAATAAACAAAGCAATGGATACTTTGCTCAAAACAAACAATAAAGTTCTGGCCTTGAAACATTTAAGCGACGGTTGTCGCTTGCTATCCGATTTGCACCACTGCTTGACTAAAGACAGAATAAAATTAATTACCCCAAGTCTGGAAAAGAACTTTCTTCACGTCATTCAAGACTCAGAACGTGATGATACCCTATATGGCCATTCTTTGTCCGAAAAAATAAAAGCCAGTAAGGCAATTGAAAAACAAGGAACTCAGATAAGAAAAACAATGGCAAACCAGAAAAATATTATTCCTCAACCGTCGGTCACTCATCCTGTCAACCAGGGAAACTGGTCAGGACCTCCTCGTTACCCGTCGAACAGGGGGGGGCGGGGAGGTCAGAGGAGACCACCAGTGACGTCACGTCGGTCATATCCATCGCAGTCTCAAGCGCAAGCGAAGAGCTCCTACGCATCGAAGCCCCGTGCGTCACAACAGAAATAATCAAGGTACATGCAGGAAGAATACGATTCTTCCTCAGTTGTTGGTCTCACATTACCAATAACGCAGTTGTGTTATCATGGATAGAACATGGCTTTAGAATTCCTGTTTGTGCTCCAGTGACTCAGCCTATCGTACCAGTTTGTAAATTTACTTCCAATGAGGCTCGAGATATGCATGTAGCAATTGATAAATTATTAGAACTAGGGGCTATAACACGTTGTATCCCAACTCATGACCAGTACATATCAAAAATATTCTTGGCACCTAAAGCTAATGGAGGCAAGCGATTTATTCTTAATTTAAAATCATTAAATAAATTCATTACGAATACACATTTTAAAATGGAGGATTATAGGACGGCAACTAAATTAATCCCTCAAGGCGGATTCTTAGCAACAATTGACCTCAAAGAGGCTTACTTAACAGTTCCTATTTCCGATTCCGATCGAAAATACTTACGATTCAATTTTCAGGCCCCTAATTCTAGGAATTTATGTACATACCAGTTCACTGCCATGCCATACGGCCTATCAGTGGCGCCAAGAGTATTCACAAAAATCATGAAGGAGGTTATAGCCTACCTTAGAAAACAGGGACACAAATCAGTTATATATTTAGATGACGTATTATGTATTGGTAATAATTACGAGGAATGTGTTACTAATGTACGTGAAACCCTAAAACTTCTAGAATGTTTAGGTTTCGTAGTTAATTATGACAAAAGTTCGATAACACCATCTAAAATATGCAAATTTCTAGGATTCGTATATAATACACATAATATGTCCTTATCATTACCTACTGATAAACGTAATAGCATTAATCAGTTAGTTAAAAAGTTCTCGAGGTTGCCAAAATGTACAATTCGAGAGTTAGCGCAATTAATAGGTGTTCTGGTCGCAGCTTGTCCAGCAGTTCGATATGGGTTTCTCTATACAAAATTGTTGGAACGTCAGAAATTCCTGGCATTACAACAACATAATAATAATTATGAACACACGATTAATATTCCCGAAACGGTTCTAGAAGACCTTAGATGGTGGCGTGATCATATTTTCACAGCCATGTGTCCTATTAGAAATCCAAGTTATAAAAAAGAAATATATTCAGACGCTTCTAGAACGGGTTGGGGTGCTGTCTGTAGTGGCGCAAAAATCCATGGCAAATGGAAAGCCATAGAAACGAGATACCTTATAAATTACCTAGAACTTCTGGCCGTATTTCTAGGATTAAAAAGTTTTGCCAGTAATGACTCTAATTGTGCAATATTATTGAGGGTAGACAATACTACAGCAATTAGCTATATAAATCGCCTAGGCGGAATTCAGTTCCCGCATCTAAACGATCTGACAAGACACATTTGGCAATGGTGCGAGAAGCGCAATATTTGGTTGTTCGCATCTTACGTGAACACGAAAGATAATTATGCTGACGAAGAATCTAGAAAGATTAACCCGGATACTGAGTGGGAGTTATCAGATCACGCTTATCGAATTGTTAAAAGGCACTTTGGTTGTCCTGATATTGACCTCTTTGCTTCTCGCGACAATACCAAATGTGACTTGTTTGTTTCCTGGAAACAAGAACCAGATGCATACGCCGTAGATGCTTTTACTCTGAACTGGCAATCGAAATACTTTTACGCATTTCCACCTTTTTCCTTAATTTTAAAATGTTTACGTAAGGTTATTGAAGATGATGCCAAGGGAATTTTAGTTTTTCCCTATTGGCCTTCGCAGCCATGGTACCCACTTCTACAAAGTTTACTCGACTCCTATATACTTTATCTGAACCCAAGTAAATTCCTTCTTCAATCTCATTTCAGGGAGCACCACCCACTGCACTCCAAACTTACCCTGGGTGTCGCGAAGCTTTGCGGACGGCATTCACCCGCCGCGGGACCCCACTCGACTCATTAAACCTAATGATGGCTTCGCTAGCTGACAATACCATCAAACAATATAATGTCACATTAAAACTTTGGTGGCAGTATTGTTGTTTGCATAACATGGACTTTTTTAGCGGTTCAAAATCATCTGTTCTTTCCTTTTTAACGGAGCAATTTAATAAGGGTTGTTCATATGGCTCCCTTAATAGCCACCGCTCCGCGTTGTCGTTGATTCTAAACTTTAATGTAGGTTCCGATAATTGTATAAAACGATTAATGAAAGGAGCTTACAAACTCAAGCCCAATAAGCCCAAGTATACTTCTACTTGGGACCCTCAATTGGTGCTCAATTATGTGTCCAATTGGTACCCTAATTTAGAATTAAGTATCGAAAAAATTACCAAAAAATTAGTCATTTTATTAGCACTCTGCACAGCTCATAGGGTACAAACAATTTCTTTAATTAAATTAGATAATATATCAATTACTCCAAGCGGAGTTAAGATAGCCATAACAGATATCATTAAGACTTCTGCTCCCGGACGCGATCAGCCGGTATTGTTTCTACCATTCTTTCGAGACAATATTAATATATGTCCTGCTTCAGTCCTCAAAGATTATATTTTTGTAACAAAAAATATGAGGACAACGAATGTAGGAAATCTCTTATTAACATACAAGAAACCACACAAAGCCGCCACAGCTCAATCCATCAGTAGATGGATTAAGCACGTGTTGTCAGAAAGCGGCGTGGACGTGAGTACATTTAGTGCACACAGCACGCGACATGCCGCCACGTCGGCCGCTCGCGTCGCCGGACTTAGTGTCGACACGATAAGAAAGACAGCTGGTTGGACCAGCACGTCTGTAGCTTTTGCTCGATTTTATGACCGACCAATCCTAAGCGATGATGATTTCGCAAACGCAGTTATGTTTCCTATGGTAAATTGATTAAACTAAGCAAATTGTTGATTTTTACAACAATAAAGTATTATAATTAAGAGTTAAGTTACTATGATTCATACATAATACGTTTCGTTTTCATTAAATAAAAAGATGCATTACCCGAACAAAACTTGTTTCTCTGAAAATCTACTTAGTGAATAAATTATATCTGAAGAATGAAGCGACGAATATATAATAGATGATCAAACGAACTTCCTGAAGTGAAGTTCGATCATTATTATATGAGTCGCTTCATTCGAAGATATAAATTCCCTCCTCTCCCATTATAAAATCACATTCAATAAATATCAGTAATTTTAACCCCGAAAGTTTTGTTCGTAAAGAATCTCTAAAAAGAATGAACATTGACAGATAAGACATACCTAAGAACCGTACAGTAGGTAGAAAAAAAAAAAAAAATATCGAATTACTCTCTAAAATCGTGCGATGTTGCCTGTAGGATAAAGGGACTACTTAGTGAATAAATTATATCTTCGAATGAAGCGACTCATATAATAATGATCGAACTTCACTTCAGGAAGTTCGTTTGATCATCTATTATTTTGTCACTGTTTGTGTTCTAATAACCGCTCAAGGTCGGTCACGTTGACCTTGACAGATTTACGACCCGTCGATAAGGACTTGTGGGTTGCGCACAAAAAATGGTCCACTCAAGCTACGCAGTCACGGTAGCGCTTTCTTATCGTATTCCAAACTGTTTTGGGTCATGCCATAAAATGTAAACAATGCTCGTCTATCGAGATTTATTATTCTAAACAAATGATAAATAAAGAGAACTAGCTGAAAGTGTGTTTGTTCCTGTGATAAGTCGATTTCTGATAAAACTACTATATCAATATTGATGAAATTTTGCAGTTTACATTATGAATAGACAAGTTATCTAACAGCAGCGTTTTTTTGAGAGTCCTACCTTACTTTTTTATAATATTGAAACTCAAACTTCATACTGCACGACTTTGTACACGCTCATCTTAGTTATATTGAGTAGTTTCAATAAAAAATTGTTGCTAGGATACTAGTTAGACCTTTATCGACTGATAATTACATATGTTATAAAATGCCACTTTGTATTGTAAAATGATAAGAATTTCTTGAAACCTAAGTAACTTTTTTTTTCTTGAAAACTAATTATTTATGTGGTGGTAATTATTATGTTTATTCATCATGATAAAGTTTGCCGGTTAGAATTTATACTTTGTCATGTATCCATAGTACCTAGTCGGTTTTTAGTATGTTTTATACCATTCAAGTGGAAACTGTTACTGCCTTCAATTCTCTTGAGGTGCTGTCAATGACCTCATATACTTACGGATAGTTATCCCATTTACATGTAAGAGAGAGTTTGGAAAAGTTTGAAATAAAATACATTTGGTTTTCAAGAAATATAATAAAATAAAAAAAATGTTTTGTATAAAAATATAAAAATTATTTGCTCCTTTCAAGCTAAACGAAGTTTATACACAATAATAATGTAAATGTTTGCATGCTGAATGGTAAAATATTGCTGAGCTTTGATATGTCATAACTATTCTATATTAGCAAAATAAAATTCTATTTTATTCTATACATGATAAATGGTTTTATTTCTGTAAATTGGCTTGTACAAACAGTTTTACACGTCTATTCTATTCTAATACTCAAACTCAAGCATTTATTTCAAATAAACCAATTACAGGGACTTTTGAATTGTCAAGTGGTTGGTCAGTCAGAAAGAGTAAGCTAGTTGCCCATTCCAAAGCGTGGTTGGTACCTATGGAGAAGAACGGGCAAGAAACTCCACAATCAAGATTCTTGTTGCTTCTATATTTATGTGAGAACAATGTAAAAAGAAAAGTAAATAACAATTCAAAATATAAGATTAAAAACTTCAACTTCAACTTTGGAGTTGGTGACGGTCACTCCAGGCGAGACGGTTGGCATGAGTGGTCCAGGAGTCGTTTGGACGCTATCAGCAGGCCCCGGCAGATCCTGCACCCACCGCCTGACATGCCAGGGGGCCTCCTCCAGCAACTCCTCAGTTTCTTCTTCCATGTCCAATGCCTCCACCCGCTCAACTACATCGAAACTGCAAGCAAGTACTATATTGTAAACAATGATGTATAAAACTATAGATACGTTGTCCGCACTCTAAAATGGCAACATGAAATGAAGCCAATTGGCCACATTGCGCTCAGTCACGCACCAACCTGTCGCGCGACGCTACGTTTGTTTTTAATTTATATCGTGTGTGAAAACCTGTGCAAAATATAAAGAAAACATGCCGTCGTGTGTTTTCAGAGGATGTACAAATTATACCCCAAAAGTTAAAGACAAAAATGTGTCATTTCACGCGTAAGTTTGCAAAACTACATTATTTTATTTTATTTTGTACGACGCTGCGTCTAATGGCGGCCGGCGCATGAAGTTAGTAGTCACGTGACGTTAGGGGAGGTTGAGACACTAATACACAAGTTTTTTTTTGTTGTTAGAATTTATAATATTGTTTGAATATAATATGCACTTGTTATGTTATGAATATACATTATTGTTTTCCGTTTCATTTTAGATTGCCTACAGATGGGCTGATAAAAGAAAAGTGGCTTAAAATGATAAGGGTTCAAAGACGTGAAAACGATTGGCTACCAACTCCCTATACTAAAGTTTGCTCAAAGCATTTCTCAGCTGACGATATTTATGTGACGAAAAAAAATTATCGAAGAATAAAAAAAACTGCAGTTCCTATAATTATGGTAAAATTATACGTCATTTTTAAACACATTATTTAAAAGTATTGGTTTTTGTGAAATAACCGGATTGTTTTATATATATTTTTTTTTTAGCAAGAAGCACAAAATATTATTTCATCACCGACGAGTTTGGAACATGTTCAAGTGTCGGAAGAAGGTTCAATTTTTGAAACACCAAGGAAAGCTATTTTGAAGAAAAAGCTAGTAAACTTTCCTTAGAAAAACGCAAGTTACAGTTTAAAAATTATAATTTAGTAAGAAAAAGTAAAAGGCTAAAAGAAAAATGCAATAACTTAAAACAATTAGTTTCTGAGCTCCAAAAAAAAAATTTTTTTACTATTGACCAGATCAATGAACTGAATCTTAAAGCCGAAGCAGTAGAATTTATAAATAGACTGGCTCAAAAGAGCAAAATTAAGGGCTATCGCCAAAAATATACGCCAGCGTTAAGAAAATTTGCTGTCACCTTGCACTATTATTCCGTAGCTGCCTACAAATATGTAAGACAGATATTTAATGGATCTTTACCACATCCTCGTGTCATAGGGAAATGGTACGAAAACAGCTCAGGTGATCCTGGGTTTAATAAACAAGCATTAGATGTTTTAGAAAAGAAGTATAAACATAGTGGCCAGCGAATATTGTGCACCTTAATTGCAGACGAGATGGCTCTTCGTCACCAAACTACGTGGACAGGAAAAAAGACTGTAGGTGTCGTAGACTTTGGTGCTGGATCAGCAAAATCGTGTGAAATAGCGACTCAGGCATATGTTTTTATATTAGTCTGTATGAACGAAAGTTGGAAAATCCCGGTAGCATATTTTCTTGTTAACGGACTGTCGGCTGAAACTCGGGCAAATTTACTGAAAACATGTCTTAGTGAATGCTACCGTGTGGGAGTTGACATTGTAGCCATAACATTTGATGGCTGTGCATCTAATATAAATGCAGCTAATTTATTAGGTTGTGATCTCAAACAACCATCACACCTAAAAACAACATTCAAACACCCTGAATGTGATTTAGATGTTGCAATTATGTTTGACCCTTGTCACATGATTAAATTAGTAAGAAATTCATTTGAATCTAAAAGACAATTTTTTGACGGGAGTGGAAGCAAGATTCGCTGGCAGTTATTAGAAAATTTAGTTAAGCTTCAAAAAAATGTTGGACTTAATTTTGCTAACAAAATCACCCCTCGTCACATTTATTTTAGAAATGAAGTGACGAAAGTCAAATTGGCAACACAACTCATGAGCATGAGTGTTGCAAATGCTCTCAAATTGTGTGATGAGATTTTAACGTCTTCTCTTTTCGTGGACACTAAAGGAACGGTAGATTTTATAGAAAATTTTAATCATTTATTTGATGTTTTTAACTCCAAATCATCCGATTTGTACGGCATGAAAAAACCGCTTTCTCTAAAAAACGCCAATAACATCATAGCTTTTCTAGAAAAAGCAAAACAATATATATTAAATCTTTATATTTTTATTAAGTATAGACGCGAGGTTCGTAAACGAATCACAATAAAAATAATTAAGAAAAAAATTGTGGAATCTAAAAATAAAACAGGCTTTTTGGGCTTCCTTATTTGTATAGAAAGTTTAAAGCATCTATACACAACGTTGGTCGAAGGACAACGTTTGCAATATATCGCAACTTACAGGTTGTCCCAAGATCACATTGAAATGTTGTTCGGTGCTATCCGGCGACATGGAGGTTATAACAATAATCCAAACGTTATCCAGTTCAAGGGAATTTTCAAAAAAATCCTTCAACACCTTGAAATGAAATCTTCGTTTTTAGGAAACTGCCTACCGTTAGAAGACATAACTGTATTAACGTGTTCGTCTGCAGTTCACAACATTAATTCTACAGTAAGTAGAAGAAATATGGATGAGGAGATTGACTCGATCGAGAATGACTCTCAGTTAATAAATGCAACTGCTGTAGAAGATGATATTAACACAAATGTCGAAGTGTTTTCGACAATGTTAAATCAAGAAGGCGTTAAAAAAACCACTGAGCAGATTGTCGGTTATATTTCAGGATGGGTATCCAGAAAACTGGCTTCAGTATTGAAATGTTCGACATGCACCGATAGTCTGTATTGTAATAACAAATTGTGGTTTCACGAACTGATTATTTTAAAAAATATGGGTGGACTATGTTTCCCGAGTGAGGATGTGTTCCGAATCTGTCTGAAGTCAGAATCTATAATTAAAAACCACATTAAAGAAATGGGTCACATTATCCTTCCCGATCAGAAAGATATCCAAATTTTAAAAAACCGTATTTTAAAGTCGTTTATCAGCTGCAATGACGTATTTTGTTCTTTACATCAACATTCTTTAGAGCAACATCCCACATTTGATCACAGAGTGCAGCTTATTCGCGCGGTCATTGAGAAATTTATTAATGTTCGCCTACATTTCGCACACAAAAGCTCTGAATCAAATTATAAGAGGCAAAAAAGAAATAAATTAAGTTTGTTTGAAGGAATTTAAAAATATGTATCTACAACATAAGTCGATAATATATGACTTCGATTACCATAGTGTTTGATTGTCTATCAATATGTTAATATTTTTTACATTATTAAATAAAGGCTTTTTTATGTTTATAAAGATATTTTGTTTTATTTTTAAATTTAATATGTAACAATAATTACTGTTGCGGAATACACCATTAACATTTAAAAGATATAATATTGGTATTACTTTATTCGTAAAGTAGGTAACACGGTACAATTATAAATTATTTTATTAACTCTAGAAAATCGAGTGTCCTTTTTTCCCCATATGCCTCTGATAGCTACGTCACTCATGCGCTCGACCAATGAGCATGTAATTTTACTATTACTTATCCTGTGACGTAACTGAAGATGTTTATTTATCTCCCTCTAGCAACAGGCATTCCGCCGTACGGTGTCATATTTTCTTTCCCTTTCTTTACGCGTATAAGTAGTTATCTAGTATTTTCGCCGTTTTTAAGCGCCGAGATGTTTGTTGATAACGTGTCTATATATAATACGTCATTGATTGTAAATATATAACCTAAATATGAACAGTTACCAAAAACTTACTCTATGAAGGAGAACCAACTTACCAGAGAGGCACGGCGGGCTTGGTTTGGACACATCGGATGCTACCACCAGGGGTCTGCACCACGGGCACAGCCTCGCCCTGAATGTTGAAAGAACCACCTGGGGTATCTATGACCGGGATAGCCTGGATGCAGCTAAAAAGATAATAAATACAAATTGCTCCACAGAAATTAAATATAGTAATAAGCTATACAAAAAATACTTACCACGGCGGTGGGGATGGGGATAGCTCAGGATCGGGGCGAGCGTCAGCGTCCATAAGTCCCATAATAACAGCTCGACGGGCGGCGCTCTGCCTTGGTGGCCCTCTTTCAGAGGGAGCGGGAGTCACGCTCCTCGAAATGAAACTACATGAAATAATAAAAATCCAATTAGCACAAAAATTGTATAAATATAATGAGTAAACATGTTATTGCAGCTATTGCTTTGTACTCCCGCCTACCATGACCGCTGTAACGTGTCATGGTACGCGGGAATATCGCCGAATTTTACTCTTTGAAATACGGTTACGATAACATTACGCAATAAAATCAGAAGCTATTAGCCAAATTATGTTCGTAGATTAATAAGCTAGATACCTAAGTGCATTTCAAATAATATACAAGAATATTTATCATAAAACATTAATAAATACGGCGGTCGTCAGGGTCAAAATTAGTGCCATGTACAACTTTTGTTACTTTTTCACTGAAATATTTATCACTTTTCGATAAACTATCATTCAATACGAAATCTACACTTAGTTCCCAGTAATTCTGTAGAAAATTATTCTAAGATTACTCACCATTTTCTTCTTGCGTTCATTTTTTGTTACACAAACAACACGGGCTTTCAAAAGAGTTTTGACCAATATGGCGACGTCGCGCCACACTCAGTGTTGCCACCTTGCAGAACACCTTTTCACTAGTTTTGGTCTGAAATTTCACCAGATATAGACCAGGAAATTTTTAACTAAAAAAATCATCAGAATTCACTAAATAATTTAAAATGAAATCACAAGGTAATATTTTAATTGTGAATAAAATTTAAAGAAATAAACATAAAAAAACTAAAAATCTACTTCAAATGCTTCTTCTGGTAATTTTTTTAAATTAAACATTTCTTAAAAATTTTATTCACAATAAAAATATTATTTTCGACTCTTTAAATAAATATGTGTCCCCATATTTATTTAAAAAGTTAAAAATAATAATTTAATTGTGAATAAAATTTAAAGAAATAAACATAAAAAAACTAAAAATCTACTTCAAATGCTTCTTTTGGTACTTCTTCTTCATCTTGATCGCTTACTATTGCAGCAGATGTAGAGGGCTGAGTTGGATCATCAGTTCTGTCGGACTTTTTTGATTTAAAAGAGTATTTAGAATTGCTTCCAATAGCATTAATTACATCAGCCGGGAGCTCGTAACTGTAACAGTTCTTTTTCACTATCTTTAACTGATTTCTTATAAAAAGAATGCTATTTAGAGTGTTTACAGCCAATTTGTTCCTTAATTTGTTTTTCACGATATTCATAGCACTAAATGCTCTTTCCACTTCAGCATTTGAGTGCGGAAGTGACAATGCGGATATAGCGAGATCAGATAACTCTTGAAAAGTACTTATTCCAGCAGCATTCCTATATTTTCGTACTTCAGCCCAGAAATCAATGACGTTATGTGTAGCATTCCATTTAATATTTTAATATAACTTATACCATGCCACTGCTGTAACAGTTTGTCTATTGATTCGTCATCAAATCCGAGTTCCGCGGCAAGGTCTGCTATTTTGTTGTCTTTGCCCTGGCGAAGAGTATTTTCCACACTCAGTTGACACATTTTCTCCAAAATAATGTAGTTAGAAGGAAGTCGTTGCTGAATCTCTTTTCCTAATTTAACAGTAAAATCAATACGTTTCCTGACTGCATAGATGACATCATTGGGTAAAGTGGTCTTTTGTACTTGTGTTTCAAAAAGATATCCTAAATACGGTACCGGATTCAAGTGAGCTTCTATTTCAATGGATAAATAATCTTTGTCAGTCGTTGCAGCCGTCGGCATGAGTACTCTATTGCAAATAGAACGAAGCAATGTCATTAATGTGTTCAGTAGGGCAACTGGATTTGAGTCTTCACTTTCGAAACTTTAAATTCCAATTTGAACATCATTCAAGATGCTCCTTAAAAAGCACATATAGAGACGATTCCTCTCATCATCATACATCGAATGAAGCAAATCTGCAGTTTAGCAATTATATTTGTTCAAATTGAAATGCAATTTGAGTTCTTCCCATTGAGACAGTATTCTGGTCAAAGTCGCTTCAATGGACAGCCAACGAGTATCACAAGAGCGCAATATTTTTAAAGGCTGCTCGCCACAATTTATTGTCTCATATATATCTTTGTACTCATCACAGCGCTTGGATGAATGTGAGAACCAATTAAAGGTTTGCTCTGACGCATGTGATATCGCCAATTGCAATGAATGGCAAACACATCTGACTAGAATTAAATTAGGTAGGCCATATTCAGTTTTTAAAATGTTATGTACGCCATTATTGACTCCGGTCATGACAGAGGCATTATCCACTCCAATTCCAATTAAGTTTTTTAAATAAAATACCATGTGTCTGTAAACAGTTTACCAAGGCAGTAACAATTCCACGAGCATCCGCACTCTTCAGTGGTTCTAATGCTAGAAATGCAGATACAACTTTATTTTGCGTGCAACTAAAATATCTAATTACTATGCCCAATAATTTCGATACACTGAGTTCGGTGGATTCATCTAATATTGCACTATACTTTCGTGATCCAATATCATCCAATAGCATTTGTTTGAAGTGTGGAGCTAACACATTCTTTATTACTGCACTGCATTTTGTTCTGTGCATTTTGATATCCATAACACTCTTTGAATCAGTAATACATTTTTTTAAAGCTTCTGTTAAGTGGTCAATTTGCTGTATGGATGTGTGTTCTACAATGAACAGGGACAATGTTCCTTCAACTTTTAATGTGTTTGTATTATTTTTTGAAGCGGGCAGAAATTCAATTTGTCGGTTTTTAGACACTAAGTCAGATTTATCTATATGCTTTTTTGTTACTCTGTGTTTCTTAATGTCACCAATTCTTGCAAACATTTCACAATGACAAAATGTACAAAAGACTTTTGTAGGATCGTTTGCTACAGGCCGTAACCAAGTCTTAAACTCTTCATGGGTTTCCCATTCTTTCCGATATTTTTGAGAATAAAAAGTCTTTTTTTCAGTGGCACGTCCATGGTAATGCGAAATAAATACTCCACAAAAACTTTAGATCTTGACTTGAATGATTTCGATAAGTATTGTGAATTGTCTCCTACTCCTACTTTCGCGAACTAAAACTAGCAAAAGTATGCAGCAGAGCACTCACTCATATAAACTTTACGTGTTAGGTTTGATTTACTAGTCGGGAAATCCCCGAGCATAACCAAACAAAGACGTCTAGAGCTACGTTCCAATACAGGTAATTTTTACTCAGTAAAGTGTACATTTTGTGATCCGAAACACAAAATTCGATAAATATCACTAAAAGTCATCAAATCATTTTTCAGTGATTTTTTTTTCAGAATGTCAGTCTAAGTCCTGAAATCCTCTAAATCTAGTGACAAAATCACTAAAGTGGCAAGACTGGCCACACTAGACACTACCATTGACACTTTTGTTTTATTTATTATTTCGTTCGTTTTCTTGGTGTTCCCACTAAAATGTTACTAAAACCGGTCAAGTATGAATCGATTAGTCGAGTCATACAGCCGGATCGTGTTGCATGTGCAAATAATATGATCGTCCAATGGCGACCGTGACCATGACAGTAGTTATGAACCTATGCGGTTCACTTGACATAGCGTTGCGCTTTCTCCAATGACTAAAGAATAAGAGAGGACATGAACTAAAAGATTTAATTTAAGAATTATACATTATGGAAATATCATACGATTCTATACAGAAATAAAAAAAATTATATGTTTCTTTCTAACTTATGCAATTCTGCAAGTGTAAAAAGAGAAAACCGTATTTTGTCAGTTTTCTAAAATTGCAATATTGAAGTATGACGTCACGGAAGCCCCGCCCATCGGCCGGTTCGCCATTTTAGTTTCTGGTTTTGAGTACTTCTCAGAGTGTACAAGAAGTGTCATTTGGCGTTATCGTGCGACTAATTGAGGAGCTGGCGAACAGAACCGGACTTGTCCACTACTATTCAAAAGATGTTTTTTTTTCGAATCGTGATGTCTTGACCTAGTTTCGTCGATCCCTGTTAATATTTTCACCCAAAACCGGCTAGAAGTAGGCTAAAAAAGGCTTAAAAAACTAAATTTTCATACAAAACCGGACTAGTCCAATATCCAACACAAAGATTTAAAAAAAATATATTTTTTTTAAATCTTTGTGTTGTCATCTAAAGCGGTGGTCATTCTAAAGCGAACTTGTCCTGTAATGTATTTATTTCATCAACACATTTTCAATCAAAACAGGAAATGTCTAACAAAAACGAAACACCACCACCACCACCACACCAAAGTCCACCTTTTTCAAACAAAACCGGTTTAGTCCATTTTTATTTCTTGAATAAGTTCCAGAATATAGAAGTAAATTAAAAATAGGTACCTCATGCAATAATAGAACTAATCCACCGACATATCCTAATGCAATGTAATACTATTAGTCTCCTTCATATACTGATATTAGTTTTTTAGCTACCGTGTAAAATTTATTTTCGTGGACTAATCCGGTTTTGTTCGCCAGCTCCTCAATTATTAAGTTTTTTTTCCATTTTGAGAACATTTTGAGTGCTGTAAATTTGACTGAGGCTGTCTGTGATAGAGGAAACCATGCCTAAGTGTTGTGTGAGGGGCTGTGGCTCGAATTACAGTAAAAAAGCGCCTCTGATATCCCTGCACAAGTAAGTCAAAAGAATTCATAGATTATTAAGTTTCCTATATAAATTTATACCAATTTCTAGTCTCAATTCATGTTTATTACTGTTCGGTCATAGATTATTGCCTATTCATAGTCTTTCGAACGATATATTTCCTTATTTTGGTTTTGTTTACTACGTATTTTTATTGACAAATATAGTGTTGTGATTGTGTAATTTGCACAACGAATCGATTTTGCATCGATAAAAACCAAATTTCGTTTGAATATTTAGCATGAAAGAATATACACATTTATGTTAGTTTGCGTGTTTTGTTTGTGTTTTTAGGTTACCAAAAAATGATAAACTTAAAAGTAAGTGGCTTGAATCATTTCATTATTGCTCTAAGATGTATACAAATCGTTTTACAGAAGTGTAAAGCTTGCCTTTTATTGCAAGATTAAATTATTTTGAATTACAATTAATTTAGAGTAATACAATGTACCTACCTATTGTGCAGTGATAGCCTAGTAATATTTGTATTGCCTGTTCAAAACATAATTATGCACGCTTTTTCCATTCTTTCTTTATTATCCTTTTAAGCGCGTGGCTAAATATCAATGGCCGTGCCGTGCGAAAAAAAAAACTTTTTCGTTTTAGTTGTACCACACAGTTATTAGGACGAAAATAGAACGAAAAAATCATGCATGTTTTCTGTCGCAGAAATACGACACGCGCGATAGGGACACGAAAATATTTGTCGCATATATGCAACACGCGCGGTCAAAGGGTTAAGGTGAAACTTGGAGGCTTGTATTGATGATTTTGATGATTATAATTCTGTAACTACATACGTCTTACAGCCGCAATTAATATTCTAATAAACATACAAACTAGCACTGGCCTGCAAATTGCAAAAAAAGTAAGAAAATTTGAATTTCGCGGGCTGGTTGGAGCATTCACCTTAACATTAAAGTTTTTCTTTGAAGGTAAATCAAGAACTTAAAAAGACAACACCATCAACCACTACCGGCAAAGACGATGTAGAAAATATTTCTATGAGACCGTTCCTGAACCAATTCGACTAGGGACGTCAACAATGGTAAATACTCATTATTTCATTCAAAAACTTTTATTTTACTCAATTATGAGCCTTTAATTTTAACCGACTTTAGAAAAGAGGTTGTCTATATATCTGCATATTATATCAACGATGGAAAGGATAATATGACCAAGCAACATTATGGTCAATATTGAGTTATACACACTTAACATTGGGTAAAATTAAGATTAAATAAACAAAATCAATATTTAATCCTATAAAAGAGCTTGTCAGAGTCATATTAACGAATACCTATTTTCGCTAATCTGATCTAACCTATTACTTATTTTTTTATTTCTTTCAGCCTAAGCCAGACATCAAAGTGATACAGAAGTTGAAGAATAAATGTGCCCTGCAACAAAAAAAAAATCAAACGCTTAAATGCTAAATACAGAAGACAAGCAAAGAAGCTTGTTGATTTTAGAAACATTTTACAAGACCTGAAAAGCAGGAATTTTATAAAAAATGAAGGTAGTATTATGTTAGAGGAATGCGCTGGCCCGAAAGATTTTCTTAAAAGGCAACTAGCTAAGTCTAACAGTCTTATTACAAAAAACTAAATAAACCTTGATTTAAACCTGTGCTACGAAGTCCAGGCTTATCTGCAGAACCATGGTCTAAAGGAGATGTTCCAGAAATGTATGGAGCCTGGGCCAGCACTATGTACACTATATGTAAATATCGCTATGTATTACAGGAACCGTTTTCTATTGTTAATTTCCTTTAATTTCACTTCGTTTCAAGGTATTGAAACACAGGATAGCGAAATACAAGTTTCTTGATTGTAGATATTTATTGTATAAATTATAATCGATCAGAGTTTCGGCTTAGGCTAGGTTCTAGATCAGAATAATCTTCAAAATGCGCTGCGCGACCTATTTATAAGTTTACCCCCCACTCTAAATCGAGGAGGGGATCGCCGCTCGGTAACGCCCATCGCGTTAGGTTGACAAGCGCACGTGACGCGCTAGTCAATTGACTTTCTCTTTGCTGTGGCTGCCGTGGCGTACTTGGTTGTCATGGCTATGGCTTTGGCTGAGGCTGTGGCTGTGGCTTTGGCTGCACCAAGACGACACGGCATGGCATGGCTTTGGCATGGCTGGCAATCGGGTGACCGTTACAGTATACTCAAATTAACTTGGCCAAGGAGAGCAACACAACATAAAATTAAACATGGTGGATCAGATTAGCAGCATGCGTAAAACGTCATTTTGACAATGACATTTGATTGACGTGTATTAGCTGCCATCAAACAAAACAATACTAATTTCGAAAATCTTGGGTTGGGTTTCGGTTTCATGTCCGTTTCAACCGCGCGGCCACCTCATAGTATTTGATGAAACTTTGCCAGGAATTAGTGTTAATTTGTTACTTTACACACTTCTTTTCGTGAATTTGTTACAAAAAAAACTAAGACGCTATGACAAAAAATAGTTGGCCGCTAGAACCGCCACTTGCCGTAATCATCGCCCGTGATTACACAGAAACTATATAATGCAGATAGACGAATGATGGATCAAAAGAAAGGCCATAATTTGTTCAATTTGTTACAAAAATAAAAAACGTCAAAACGTAAATAAACAAAAAGTTATGCAATATTTAGTTTTCAGGTTATGAGTAGGTAGTTATGTCACCATAAATATCAAATTAATAGAGGCTAATGTGTATGGACAATTAGTTACTAATTTGTTACAGCGAATAAACAGAAAAAATATATTAGAAAGTAGGTTCAATAATTTGTTAGAGTCGATTTTAGTTGGCCGCTCGGACGGCAATATGCCTAAAATACAATGGCGTTTATCTCGTTATTAAAAGTAGGTTTAAGCTTAGTTAAAGTACTAAGCGACGGGTAACGTAACCTAGTTTGGATAAATACGGCGAATATAACTGCAGCATTCATATTTTAAAAGATATTTACAAAAAACAGTAGTATGAAACCGTATGAGAGTAGGGTGACCATGATCACATTAGTACAAAGGCATGTTTTTAATGTTGTACTCTGTTTGAACGAATATGCGGTACGTTTTGCGGCCATATTGATGTCTATTGTTCTTAATTCTTTGAAGTATTTACTGATAAGATTTTCGTTTCATTGACTTTCCGCAGGTGTTTTATGATGGGAACGATTCCAGAAAAAGGATCTCTTTTGTTCCCAAACTATTGTTAAAAATATTTGTCGCACGGGGTTTAAAAAGCCATAATTTTTTGTTGTGAATATTGTCATTACTGTGCTGAATTTTGAAGTGTGTGCTCGTACGTATTTAATTCCCGTGATTTTCATACTACTAAGTTACTGAGACAATTAAAACTAAATTCAGAAGTGTGTAAAACTGCTTAGCTATGAGTTGTGCCCACTTATATATTGGATTTGTTAATGTAGAACTCACCACCAAAAAGTGTATTGCAGACTCAGAGGGATCGAAATCGACTGCGGTAAGTTTAATTTTTACAATTTTATGATGAGTTGAATAAAGTAATGAACTGTAGTACGTATCATAATATCTTCGGAAATAATTATTAAGTATCTATAAAAAGACATGAAATTCGTCTCTGCCACATTTTAATGTGATTTCACTTCACTTTACGCGTGGTCATATCGAAGAAGTCTTAAAAATATTCTTAGCTTAATAACTTACATTAATTTACCTGTATAATATAATTGTGGTAACCACACTCCTTTCGTTATTTAAAAAGTAATATTCGGCGCCAATTTCAAATCGGATAATATAGAACAGGATAAATCACGGCTTTTAAGTATTCTTTTTTTTAAACCAATGGCAGAGCTCTATTTAAAGGGCTCTTAAGTTCTGTCCAATCGCAAGCCTGCTTTTATATATGCGTTTCCCGCCAATTGTCTAGGTATAGTAAAAGAGTGACAATTCAGCCCACCCACGTTTCGTGTTTTCAAACAGTGAATACGTAAAATTTAAATTAACAAACTTATTAACTGCTATAGTGATTCCCTAGGGAAGAATTAACTGATAATTCACTTAACTGTGAACATTCTGTGTGAAAGTGCATCAACGTGCATCTTGAATCTTGAGACCTAGATCCAGGCAACCCCTAGTGACGAGCGTAATATCCAATGTAAGGATTTCTGTCTTAGGGACAGATTCTTAAGCGCTATAACTGGTCTCTACAATCCGGTGGCTGCTCCCAAATGAAAAAAATCTCCTTCTAAAAATTTTATTAATGTATTGTCGCTGTTAAATGACTATGGGGAATAAAAAAAAATGATATCGTTAATATTTACAAACATCAAAGAAATCTTTTTAAAATAACTCGCTGCATCAGTAACGTCGACTTTTCTTAATTATAGAAAGTTCTTGCCCTTAGTATGTACTTACATAGCAGTAATTGGTAGTACCTATGTATATTTTGTGTGTGATGCAGTCAACGGATGTTTGACCTTTGTATTCATATTATCAATTGTTTTATTGCAGCAAAAATGGGTAAAGCTGGACGAAAACCTATTGTTGAGAAATCAAAACAGAGAGAAGTTTTTATGAAATATGCCGACAAACTACTGGATGTTAAATTGAGAGACCCTATATTTGATACAATTGCAAGTGATTTGGATAATCTTATGACACCGGCAGCCCTTTACATGTCACTGAAAAGGAATTTCAGGGAGTTTCTAAACACTGAATGTAAGCAGCAAACTGTATGTCTGTCCTCGTCATCTTTATCATCATCCTCAAGCAATAGCCCGAGAACCTCATCCAAAATATCACATTCTCATGTCGAGTCCAACCAGCATCATAGTGAAAACGACACAAAGAACTTCAAGTTTGAATTAGATATCTATGACTGGAAAAAACTGCAACCATTAAATGTCTTGTATAAAAGAAATGACTTGAGAACATGTACTCCATTTAAAAAATATAAAATACTGCCTAAGTACAAATGGGTGGATATTTTAAGAGAAAAGATTTGGCTTATTTCTAGATTACCATGCACATGGAATTTCAAAAGTTACAAAGTGGAGTCTGAGCATCATATTTTAGTAAAAGGTCAATGCAGTCAATGTAGCGCTTTTACAAAAATAGCGTGTCAAAAAATAACAGATAATATTATTGAAGGACAATGCCAAATCACAGTCGGAGAAAAAAATAAAAAACATGATCCGAGAAAAAAATATAGAATGAATGCATTGGTCAGACGAAAATTAGCTAAAAAGCTCAAACACGATTCAGCTTCTTTGGTTCATAAACAACTGGCAGCAAAAATGTCTAAACAAGGAATTACAGATACAGCACCAGTAATCCCAACACTCAATGCATTGCGAAAAATTAAGTACGAAGAACGAAAAAGAATGTGGTTACACAATAACGTTATTCTGAGCATTCTTACGATGGCTGTGACCAAACCAATTTTTTTACGTGATATACACTTTTTTCCTCGAATTCACATTTATTACTGGACTGATGAACAACAACAATACTGCCGTGAATATCAATCTTGTTTTCAAAGATTAACTATCACATTGGATGCTACAGGTTCAATCTTTCAACCTCTTAAATTACCAAATGGTTATGAATTGAGTAAGAGACTTTTCTTATACGTAATAATATTAATAAATCAATTCGATGTGTGTGTACCT
Organism: Brachylomia viminalis; assembly: GCA_937001585.2. NCBI lineage: Eukaryota > Metazoa > Arthropoda > Insecta > Lepidoptera > Noctuidae > Brachylomia > Brachylomia viminalis. Next base: position 22,518,922 of record OW443294.2, on the reverse strand, counting down.
TTATGTCAGATGATAACCGATTCACATGACACTGCGTCTGTTTCTGCATGGTTATTACAGTGGTTGAAAAATGTTCGTTGTCATCCTGACGAAGTTATAACAGACGATTCTTCTGCGTTAGTAGCAGCAAATGTTAGAACATTCAGTGATTTTACATGTGTGAAAGACTATTTACTTCGTTGTTTTAGTATTTTGAATGGAAATAAAGAAGAACTACCAAAAACATTTATTAGATTAGATACCAGTCATTTTATAAAGACTCTGTATAATTTGAATTGCTTCGAAAATGTTGACACAAAAATTAAAATGTATTATATTCATTGTATCCGCTACATTAAAGAATGTCAAGACTTTGCACTTGTAAAGGAAATCATTACAAAAATGATAAAACTTTGCCTACATCAAAATGATTTTGAAAACGATGATTCAGGTTTGAAGGAGAGCAAGCAAAACCTTGACAATTTGTTAAACAGTCATAAGTATGCTGATTTTAAAAATGTGGATCAAAATGAAGAATTTGAATATGATCAAATTGTCATTGATGATGCCGGCGTTCGAGACATTGTCGCATGGTTCGATCTGTTGGTAGATAATGAAAAAAAAAGTAACCCTGCAAATTCCTATGTTGGTAAAAGTAGTTCATATTATTTACCACTTTTCATCCCTACTTTAAAAAGATTATTTATAAAACTTCCTTTGTGGAGCAACGTAATGTGCTCTTATTTCAAATCGGAAACCTTAAACGCATCGTCTTCATGTGTAGAAAGCTATTTTCGCACTTTAAAACAGTTAGTTTTTAAAACAAAAATAGCGAGACAACGAATTGACGAATATTTGCAGCATCATTACGATTATATCAAAGGAGAATTGCATTTAGCATTAAATCAATTAAAAAACTTAGGTTCCACTACTTTACTAAAATCTAAATCACGCCGAACTAGGCGTGCCATGACTAAAAATATTTATAAAAAAGAAAAGGTAAATCCTAAAAAACAAATCCAACAAAAACAAAAAGAATTATATTTTTCCAGTGATTCTATATTTAGTGATAGACCATCCTATTTGGAGAACTGGCGAGGAGAATCGAATACACATAATCGCCTGAAAAAAGATGATGAAATAGTAATTATAAGAAACGGGAATTTAGCTTTGAAGGAAAGCTCGGGTTATTTCAATACATGTGCCTTCGATTCGGCATTTTATTTAATAGGTCAAGCCTGTATTAGAAGTTCTGCTTTCAAAAGCTTTTTGAGTGAATTAAAAGGAGATTGTGTTATTAATTACATTTTTATGCTTTTGAACGGAGCACATGATATAGAGCAAATTTACAATTGTAGATCAGAAATAACAAAAACTTTTTTCCAAAATAAAGACTGCAGTTGCAATGTGGCTTACATATTTGAAAAAATATTTATAAAATATTTTACAAGTGCTCAATACTTGAAAACCTGTACAAATTGTAATTACATACAATTGAAAAGAGACCATGTATTTATTTTAATTAACCTTGATATTTTAAAGTTATTTGGAATATCAAGTTTAGAAGAAGCAATTTGTTTCGATGAAAAAATTAACACAATGTGTCAGAAATGTGACACACAGTTGAAAGGAGAACTTAAGTTAGGCGAGATCATAACATTTGATTTAAACGGAGCTGCAGACTCAGTCTTACTCACTGAGCTGCCGATTACTATTAACATTAAGGATAATTACTATTTCTTAGTTGGTACTATAGAATTTATACCAGGCACAAAAATAGGCCACTATAAATGTCATTTTTTAAATAACAATACATATTTTTGTTACGACGACAATTCTTTTAAAATCGACATAAGTACCTCTAAGAAAATTTGTCTACATTCTGTGTCATATATTCGAGTCAGTTAATTTATAAATATTATGTTAGTTTATAAAGTTTTTATATTTATCTTGTTGACTTTAATTACTTGATTGTTTTGCCTTTGTGTTGATTTTGAATAAAGAAATTTTAATCGATAACTGACTTTTACTTTTATGAAGTATGCTACAGGATGCCTTAACTTAAAATGTATTTATATAAGCACTCGCCCTAAAAAAATAAGATATAAATATCGAACATTACAACAGTCACTATTCAGTCTCACTTCATTGTGAAAATGCATGGTCACCCTACTCTCTTAAGGTTTCATACTACTGTTTTTTGTAAATATCTTTTAAAATATGAATGCTGCAGTTATATTCGCCGTATTTATCCAAACTAGGTTACGTTACCCGTCGCTTAGTACTTTAACTAAGCTTAAACCTACTTTTAATAACGAGATAAACGCCATTGTATTTTAGGCATATTGCCGTCCGAGCGGCCAACTAAAATCGACTCTAACAAATTATTGAACCTACTTTCTAATATATTTTTTCTGTTTATTCGCTGTAACAAATTAGTAACTAATTGTCCATACACATTAGCCTCTATTAATTTGATATTTATGGTGACATAACTACCTACTCATAACCTGAAAACTAAATATTGCATAACTTTTTGTTTATTTACGTTTTGACGTTTTTTATTTTTGTAACAAATTGAACAAATTATGGCCTTTCTTTTGATCCATCATTCGTCTATCTGCATTATATAGTTTCTGTGTAATCACGGGCGATGATTACGGCAAGTGGCGGTTCTAGCGGCCAACTATTTTTTGTCATAGCGTCTTAGTTTTTTTTGTAACAAATTCACGAAAAGAAGTGTGTAAAGTAACAAATTAACACTAATTCCTGGCAAAGTTTCATCAAATACTATGAGGTGGCCGCGCGGTTGAAACGGACATTCGGTTTCGATAAAATAAGACTACAGAGTATTCTACTCGACTGCGGCAGCAATCTTCTATCACCTATTCGAGCAGTTAGAGATTGGTTATATCGGTGTCAAGAGGAGCAAGAAACGTAACGAAGGCTTGAACGTTTTGTTTTTTAACAGTCCTACTGCTTCACTAAAGATAGTGCAGTCAATATACTCTGGACTTCGATAATTCATAGGAGAGATCTGTGCGGTACCTGACAACTGCATGTTAAAGTAAACTATTCCTGTAAACAGTAGGTACCTATCAGCTGGGAAGACCAACAAAGCAGTAACAATGTTTCTAATGAGTTCTATGTTATTTAATTCCTAGTATAATCGACATTAAGAGGATGAGAAATCAGTCATGAGAGGTATATAAATAAAACAACATGTTGGGACTTATGATTTTATTAATTTTCTACATCATCCCTTATTAACCCTTTGACCGCCACAAGTCTGGACAAAAATTTATACTGGCACGCCACGCCATATTGTACACCCAAATTGTAATTCTATTCACTAGTGATGGGACATTGTTGAATAAATAAATTTATAAAGTAGTTTTAGGTGTCTTTGTAAACGTTTTGTTGCGGACTGCCTTTATAAATGTGTTTAGATAAGTTTCTTTTTCTGCCGCTTGTGGCGCTTCGTTCTCTTACAAAAATATAGACTATTGTCACTTGAGAGCAAAATATATTTTTATCGTGTTTACAGAAATCTAACAAGACTTTTATTGAAATACTGCCTAATTCCAATAGGTTATGGGCCCAGGCACTAGATAATTAACATTTAAACAATAAAAAGTATTTTCATATATACAGATGTTCTTCTCCTCTTTTAACAGCTCTCTAATTTTTCCTATCTATAGATAAATATGCATAGACGTCGTAGTCACATTTGGGTGTCGTTAGTAAGTAAATTTTATGTCTCGAAACTCTCGAAATATGGTAGGTATATAAAAAGATATCGCCGTCGTACAATATAGACGGTATATAAAATACAGTCCTCAAATTTATAATTGTCTAAGGGTATGCATGCAATAATAAGAATGATATGAAGTTCTTATATTAAAAAAATACAAATAGGTAGTTACCTAAATAAAATAATGCTGAGACATCATACCTAAATATATCTGACATCTCTAGAATCGATTCTCATTATGCGTTATTTTTAAACACAAACAGGATTCAGATAACACATTCATAAAATGATACAATTATTATAAGTTATAGAAAAATACCACGCTGTTTTAAACTACCCGTATCAAATGGTTGTGGCTAATATGAGTTAGGATGCTACGACACAGAATTACATTTGCCAAAACTGCTGTCGCTCCTTCGAAAAAGGACTGTATTCACTCATAGTTTAAGGATTATTTTGGATAAAATTGTAGTCTAACAAAAAAAAATGGACAACAGATAAACAATGGACGGGTTCGTCCATTGTTTATTGTAACAACACGTGGTATATTTTTTCTTTCGCGCATCTTGTTTTTCGAATTACTTCTGGTTTAGTATCCTTAGTAATCAGACGTACTTACTTTGCTTGTTTTTTACCTTACCGATAACTTTCGCTTGTTTACTGGACTCCGTGTTTTTATCGATTGTGGTTTTGCATTTGTGACGATTTTGGCTGTGTAAAGTGGACTCTGATTTTGCGTTGTGACGATTGTGGCTTTGAACTGGACTCCGTGCGACTTCAGCTTGTGCACACAAATCTCTACTTGCCGTTAACATCAAGTAAGATTATTTTTCATACATAAGTTATTGTTGCTAATTGACGGGCCTGTTGGTCTAGTGGTTAGTGAGGTCGTGGGTTGGATTCCCACTCAGGACAAACTTTGTGTGATGAGCACAATTGTTTATTCTGTGTCTTTTTATTTTCGTTTCAAATAGAGTTTTCATTATTTTGCAGTTTAAAGAAAATGGAATACCCTTCAAGTTCTCCGGAACCTGAACCATCATTTAGCATAGATCCTTTTCCAAGTTCGCCAATTCCTGGACCATCATCTGGCATACATCTTGTGGATCTTCCAAGTTCGCCAGTTCCTGGACCATCATCTGGCATATATCCTCTGAATCCATATATGGATCTTCCAAGTTCGCCAATTCCGGGTACATCATCGGCCATAGATCCCGTAAGCGTGGAATTGAAACGAATGATGTCTCCTCAAGAAAGTGAGCAGTTATACAGCGTGGCGCTGCAATGGTGACCTTAATTTAACACACATATACGTTTTCACATTTTCGTTTCATGACAATTTTTTATTTCCATTAAACGTTATTATTTACAGATTTATTAAAGAATTTAGGAAATAGCATCTTAGAGCAACCTGTACTTAAAGAACTGTCGCGCAGCGGTCATTTCCCTCGGTCACGGATCATAACTTCGCATCAATGAAATTAAAACGAATAAGCAATACTATTAGGATGAAACAAATGCATAGAGTAGGCGAATTTAAGGAAATTTCCTTTGTTGGCGAGCAGCGCAGGCGACGCGCGCTCTCCCTTCCACCCACCCGCCGCACCGAACACGAATTCTTTTTTTGCTTTTCTAGTGCTAGTCGAACCCGTGTCCTTGACGCACTTATTTACACTAGTGCGCATAATTACGTCGCGAAAAAGACTCTTAGCTATTGTTTTATTTATTTCTTTTTGTGTAATTAGGATAGTAATTAGATCATGGTACTGCGATAAAGACACTTTGATTGGTTTTCGTTTTCTTATCTAGTAGGTACGTTTACACCTCTTGCGATACGGACGCATTTATTTGTGCTATTAGTGCTTGTGTAAACTTATGATCGTGATGGCAGTGATTAGTGATGACAGTTATTACTAATAGTAACAAGAGAGGGTGATGTGATAAGTGTTTGTACCACTTGCGCCGCTCGGTTTCTTTGATAATATGCCGTCAAAGAATCGGACCGATCACGAGTAGGTACAAGACGCGATGCGCGGTTGCCAGCCCGCGAACCGACACATTGCCACTCCGAGTTAACGTAAGCGAGCTAGGTAAGTAATTTCATGAATGAATTTTTGCAAGGGTGATCCCAATTTTAATGACTTTTTTATTATTTAGTTTGTTTGAAAAATTTTTTTTTTCAGTTTACGTATTATTTTAACCTATCAATATTTATATGGTTAATGGGCACTAGCCCTACCCGTGTATTAAATTAAAGTCACCATTGTAGCGCCACGTTGTATGACATTCCAGGCTTACAGTTATATGAAGACGAAGAACTGTATGGAATTCTAACCGGAAATAACGAAGAACTTTTAAACGAATTAAGTGATGCAAATGCGAACGAGGATGCAGATATTGTCGATTCTCACGCTAATGAACAGGACGAACATCTAGAGGAAGATTCTCTAGAAGAAACGACTGGCTGGTTTCCGGGTAATCCCAGTCATATGTTACAAATACCATTTACGGGAACAAGTGGTATATTGCAGTCACATGACGCAGAGGACCTAAGTCCATTGGATTTTTTTTTTTTTTTTGAATGCCCGTCTTTTAAATGTAATATTAGAATGTACAAATAAATACGGTAACAAACTGAAAGCAGAAGCGACAACTGCACGTTCTCGCTTTACCAAGTGGAACGATCTAAGTGTCGCCGAATTAAAAACTTTTATTGGCATAATATTACTCATGGGCACAATAAAGCTGAATAGAATGGTGGACTATTGGTCCACTCATTATTTTTTCCGCCTAAGTCCACGCCTATTTATGTCTAGGGATAGGTTTTTTTTAATTTTAAGAGCGTTGAACGTACAAGAATACGAAAGGATGGAAAGTATTTTTAAAATAAAATCTTTGATCGATTTGTTCAATGAGACAGTTAACGCGGTATATTACCCATTGAGAGAGTTGACAATTGACGAATCTCTTATTTTGTGGAAAGGGAGACTATATTTTCGTCAATATATGAAAGGCAAAGCCCATAGATACGGCATTAAGCTGTATATTTTAGCCGACGCCAACGGTATAATTTTAAAAATGCATATGTATGCAGGATCCCAAGACGTACAAGTAGGAGGTAGAAACCACGTCAAAAAAGTAGTGCATCTGCTTATGCAAAAATATTATGATAAAGGGCATGCTTTATATTTGGACAATTTTTATACCAGCGTAGGGTTGGCGGAGGAGTTAATAGGGGAAAACACATATGTGACTGGTACCCTAAGACCAAACCGTATCGGAAATCCAATAGATTTAAAAATGTGCAAATTAAAGCCTGGTGAATCGTGCATATTACAAAACAATAAAAAAATTGTAGTCACCAAATGGCAAGATAAACGGGAAGTATTATTCATAAGTACTGAACACAAAAGTAATTATCAAGGGACTACTAGTCGCCGTGTACGCACAATAAAATATAAACCTGCCGTACAAATAAAATATAATAAATATATGCGGGCAATAGACCGACATGATCAGATGCTAAGTTATTATTGCTGTGAGCACAAGACCCTGCGTTGGTATAAAAAAGTCATAATACATATAATTCAAATATGTTTGGTGAATGGTTATTTACTTTTCAACGCAAAAAATACTAGAAATAAAACCACATTATATAAATTTAGAAACACTGTAATGCAAGAATTGTTACCAATGCCCAATTTATCAGAACTTTCTCGGCCTCTATCACAGGCAAAAATACATTTACCCGCCAACTTGCCAAAGAGAGGTAATAATACCCTAAGAAAAAGATGCAGAATTTGTTATACAAAAACTAAAAAAAGGGTATCTGTAATAACTGGCTGTCCCGATTGCCCTGGATTCCCAGGCCTGTGCCTTAATAATTGTTTCAGAGAATTTCACAAATATTGAAATTCTCTGTTTAGGTTAATCGGATCTGATGTAATGATTTTTAATAAATATTATTATCTAAGTCAAAACCTGGTTTTATTTAACTTTTTTCCGTCTGTCTTTATTTGGTATTATAATTACTTTTTTAGTAAATCTAATATTTTCTGCATCTTTATATTTCTTTCATATGGCTTAAAGCGCAATAATTCATTTGAAACCAACTGGCCAAAAAATTTACATCCATGGATGTCCAATACAGCAGGGCCATCATCTTTTTCTGTGCATGTTGCACTGTCCACCATATTTTTTTTTGTGCACTTTGAAGCATCCTTATATGTTTTTTCGTTTGATATAAATTCCGGTTCCCAGTTTTCTGAGTGTTCCCAGTGTTGTGAATACGTTTGCGAATTCTCTACTACCTCTTCGTCATCGTCGCATTGAGTTTCATTTTCTGTATCAGGAATGTACTTTCTTTTTCGCTGTAATTCTTAAACAATAAATAAACATTATCAGTATCTAGTTATGTTCCAAACCTAACGCTGTGGTAGCGCTCTAATGTCTAGACGTTGATCTAGCACTTTTGCTATCAGTCGTACGTGACGGTATGCGCGGGGGCCACCTGCAAGCGTGCGACCACCAGCTTCTAGATAAGTTTAGAATGTTAAGACAATATAATTAAGATAGAATAAGTAGTCTTACATCGAACTCTGTAGGCGCGGGTCGTTCATGCTAATAAACTCTTAGTTAAACGAGTCCCAAGGTTTTATTTTTTAATCATCGCTTCGCTCCCGAAATCTAACTGGCGCAGCCGGTAGGATTGCCGCAGATTGTTTCCGCCGCGAAAAGTCAAGTGTGAAAAACTGTGAAAAGCATTAAAAAAACGTAAGACTGTGCTTCGCGAGTGGTTACTGACTATATATAGTGTCGTCGTGCTTAAAATCAGTGAGGCGTTCTATATTGGGCAATCTTCGAACCAAATAAATAAGTTTAGATAACCCGTATAAAATAAATTACGTGGGTGAGCAGAGATGGCGATAATATATCAGACGGTTGGCATGTGAGTAACCTTCTACATCCTTCCTACCTTATTCCCTATACTATTTTTGTGATAGAAGTAATTAGTAACTTAATTAATCTATTGACTTAGTTTTTAAAGAGTAACATTAATGTTTCCATGTGTATCTTTTTATTCTATTGTGTGATTTTACATATAAATTGTGGTTTATCTTTTGTTTTTACAATTTTATTGCATCGTAAGTTTTGATTTTATTTAAAATGGATCAAGGTCAAATTCCTTTAACCGCGACGGCCGGGGCAGCCGCTTCAGTTCATTCTGAAACGCAGTTTTCGACGCAATCACTAGACTGCTCTATACCTCACGATGTTATAAGATTAATTCCCGAATTTAATGGTGAAACTAACATACTTAGTTTATTTTTACGGAAATGCGAATACGTTATCAGAAAATATCAAGGGACCTCAGAGCGAAATGAATTTTTAATGCAGAATATTACGAGTAAATTAAAGGGTAAAGCAGCGGCTCTGTTAAGTGAAAGAGGTGACCTTGAAACTTATTCTGAATTAAAATCTTTATTGACCCAACATTTTGGTGATCCCAGAAGTGAGGAATGCGTGGCAATTGAACTCGAAACCCTAAAAATTAAATCAAATGAGTCATATTTAGAATTTTGCAGCCGTATACAAGACATTCGTGCTGTATTAATATCTAAAGTTAATCAGAACAGCTCCGCTGAGTTAAGAGAATCTAAGCAAGTGATTTATAATAATACTTCACTTAACGTCTTTATGTACAATTTACCAGAACATATGGTACGGATTGTTCGAATTAAAAATCCTAGTAACCTGGAAGAAGCCTTAAAAATTGTCCTCGAAGAAGTTAACTTCCAGGAACAATATAATTTACGCAGCAAAATGTTGCAACATCGGCCGCAAGGTCATCAGATATTATCATCACGCGACAAAGGGATTATTTTTAATTCAAATGATCTGAAACCTACAATTACAGCACCTCAATTGCAACATAATGGTTACAGGCCTAGTACAAATCAAACTCAATTTAAATTCGGTATACCTAATCAAGTTTTTGTGCGTCCGATTATGCCTAATCAGCAAATAGGTTTCCGATCGCAATTGCCGCAATTTGGAATTAAACCACCAGTTAACCTTTATAATAAACAACCTCAATTATTCGGTTATAGACCCCAAGCTGGACAATTTGGCTATAGACCCCCTCAACCTTCGGGCTACCGTCATCCCAACAATGTATTGAACGACCGTGATGTGACAATGAGAACTGCTCCAGCACCTGCTAAGCAGCCACAAGGTTTTCCTGTAAATGAGCTTTATATTGGTGATGAACAGTACTATTACGACCCAACTTACAATGATTACGGCACATGTTTCATGATACCCTGTAATTATGACGATACAAATATGTACATTAATGACGCTTGCGTGGATCAGAACACAAATGCTGAAATTCTGAAAACTGCTGAAAAGGTTGATGATTCGCATTCAACTGAAAATAAAGGTAGTTCGACAGACGTCCCAAATTTTCAAATAAATTTGATTCGAGTCCGTTCGAAATGATAGAACTTATGTTTGACGCTAATCTTAAACATCCTTATATATACATTCCTGATATAGACGGTAAATTTATGTTAGATACAGGAAGCACTAGATCTTTCATAAGTCCTAGAAAAGTTGATGAATATTTCCCTCAATCAAAATTCTATGAACCATTCACAGTTACAAGTACACATGCTACTAGCGAACATAGTGAAGTAGCTAACATTCCCCTTTTTTCAATTTTTAATGTAAACGGTTATCATAAGTTTTATATTTATGATGTGGACAATAGATATGACGGGTTGATTGGAATGGACCTTATGTCTCAACTTAGTGCTAATATATGTTTCAAGGACAGGACTCTAAAGATAAACGACGTCAATATTCCTATAAATTATAATACTGACCTTGAACTTAAACTTGAACCGCGCACCGAACATCGAGTGAGGCTGCCCGTAAATCAGAAAGACGGCTTTGCCGTATTAGATTACACATAGTTTCATGAAAGTGTTCGAATGCCAGCTGCAATTGTCAAGTGTGAAAATTATTTAGCTTCAACTGTAATTCAGAACGCAACTGAATTTGAGATAAAGTTAACTATAACTTCTCCTTTCAAGGTTATCCACTTCTCTGAAGAATGTATAGTAAATAACACAACTGGTTTAACTGACGTTGACATTGACTCGTTACTTACAGAGAACTTACAGAAATTGAGACTTGACCATCTTAACGAAGAAGAAAATGACCTGATTAGTAAATTATGCTACGAGTACAAGGACATATTTTACTGCGAAGATTTGCCCTTGACTTTTACAAATCAAGTTAAACATCATATACGGACTACTAATGAAGATCCAATTTATATTAAACCTTACAGGCAAGCGCCAGCACAGGCTGAAGAAATCAAACGACAGGTCGAAAAACTTCTCAAGGATAATGTGATCCGAGAATCACATTCACCCTGGAGTGCACCTGTTCATTTGGTACCAAAAAAGGCAGATGCTTCCGGTCAGGTGAAATATAGAATGGTTATAGACTATCGCCGACTGAATGACATAACGATCGACGATAAGTACCCACTTCCCAATATATGCGACTTATTTGACAAACTTGGCAAAAGCAATTACTTCACCACATTAGATTTAGCGTCCGGTTATCATCAAATTGAGATTTCTGACAGTGAAAAAACAGCCTTTTCTACGCAAAATGGACATTACGAATTCCTCCGTATGCCATTTGGCCTCAAAACGGCTCCGGCAACTTTTCAAAGGACACTTGACAATGTTTTAAGAGGTCTACAGGGTATACATTGCCTGGTTTATTTAGATGATATTCTTATATATTCAAATGGCATAGTAGAGCATATTCAAAAATTACGTTCTGTCTTCGATAGACTGCGTCAAACTAACCTTAAGGTTCAGTTAGACAAATCTGAATTTTTGCGCAGGGAAGTGCAGTACTTGGGACACACGTTGACAAAAAACGGACTACGACCGAACAACGACAAAATACAAGCAGTTCTTAAATACCCCTTACCACGAACACAGACCGAAATCAAGCGATTCTTAGGTTTTGTGGGTTATTACAGGCGATTTATTAAAGATTTCTCCAAAATTACACAACCACTGACAGCTTGTTTAAAAAAGGGTAAGAGAGTAGTAATAGATCAAAAGTTTACTGAGGCCTTTGAAAAATGTAAGGAGCTCCTGATTAACGCACCAATATTGCAATATCCGGACATGAATAAACCGTTTGTATTAACGACCGACGCCTCTGAAGTCGCAATTGGCGCGGTTTTGTCACAAGGCCGTATAGGTAGTGACAAACCGATCGCATATGCCAGCCGGACCTTGACAGATACAGAAAAAAGGTACAGTACGATTGAACGCGAGTTATTGTCAATCGTGTGGGCCGTAAAACACTTCAGACCCTACTTGTACGGACATAAATTCGACATTTATACTGATCATAGACCACTAGTCTGGTTGTATCAACTTAAAGAACCAAATAGCAAGCTGACTCGTTGGCGATTGCGGTTACAAGAATACGATTTTAATGTCATATATAAAAATGGTAAACAAAACGTCACCGCAGACGCGCTATCTCGAATTCAACTTAATGCACTAGGTGGAGCTAATGATTCCGATGACATTTCAATGATTGTTAATATAGACGAAAAAGAAAGGAGAATTCAAAATTATTTAGAAGACGTGACCAGACTAAATTCTGACGACTCCAGAACTATTTCTATTACCGACTCTGAAAGAACCGCGACAGCTAGTCCAATTACTATTAATCTAGACACTGATACTGACTCGGAACAATCACCCAATAATTATCCTGTACCATCTGAATCTTCTACCATACAAACAGTTCATTCAGCCAAAGATCTCGAATGCCATGGAATACCGATACTAAATGAAGCAATAGATACCAAGCCTAACCAAATACTAGTTTTTGGCTGGTTCCGTAATGAGCTCCAAGTAAGAAACTTGCCGAGGAACAAACAAAAAGTGTTAGAAGTATTTTTGCCTCTTCACAGTCACGAACACATTAAACAGTTTTTGAAAGACTACATAAAACCAAAAACGAAGTATTTTATTTATTTTGAGTATCCGGAACATAGAAAAGATTTTAGTAATATTATAGTTACACTATTTAAGAAAGATATGGTTAATTTCTATGAATGTACCGAGCGCGTTATTTACGTCGAAGATGAGCAGGAACAAAAAGCTATTGTGATTAAGTTACACGAAGGCAAGACCTGTCATCGCGGTATTACAGAAACAGTTAAAAGAATCCGTCGTAATTATCATTGGCCAAATTTATCCGAAACCGTTTCCGCCATTATTAATTCATGTGATCTCTGTAAAACCTCTAAGTATGATAGAAAACCAATTAAACCTGTATTACAGCTCACACAAACCCAGAACACACCCTTTCAGGAAATATTTATCGATCTGTTTAGTATAGAATCAAAATACTATTTAACATTAATCGATGCTTTTAGCAAATTGGGGCAAGCCATAGAAATTGCATCTCGCTCTACACCCGAAGTGGTTAGAGCATTAATGAAATACTTCTCTTTTTACGGCATACCGCAGAAAATAAGTTCCGATCCGGGAACAGAATTTAATAACGAATTATTAAAAGAACTGACGGATTTGCATAAAATTAAACTACACATAGGTACACCCAATAATCCGAATTCTATGGGATTGATAGAGCGTTTTCACTCTACAATAATAGAAATATATCGATTAGCAAAATATGAAAAGAAGTTTACTGACGCGGCATCAGTTATGACCTATGCTGTTATGGCTTACAATAACACTATCCATAGTCAGTACCGGCGTTAGGGTAGGGCGCGGTTGGGCGACCGCCCAGGGGCGCCGGACTTTAAGGGGCGCCGTGAAGCGGCGCCCCTTTATATTCCCATCTCTGTAAGTGAAAAAAAAAAACGATGTGTTGGCAACACTAGAATGGAACGCAGTGCTCAATCCGTTAAAACTGGGAATCCCCGACCACAGAGAAACACATTATCTATCTCTTTTTAACATTTTAGTTCAGAAGAGTTGACGTTATTTTTGATGGAGCGGAACACAGCTCATTCTTATTCATTCAATCGGTGCACGCACTTAAAAACAGTTATCGTAATTACATATTTTAAAACAAACAGACGCAGTAATCAGGCGGTCCACGCTAAGTTACGAAGTGCATGTTTTTTACTTTTTGTCGCCGACTACAGAGTGACATAGGTTTTATCCAAAAAGTTGAAATTCAAATAGTGTTTAAGTAGGTATTTGCTTCATGACGGATTATTTCACTAATTAGGTAAGTACAATTTTATTTTAACTATCTTTACTTATTATACTAAAGAGGTAACATTTGTTTGTTTGTTATGTTTGGAGTGGGGTAATCTATTTAAAGTAAATTATCCATACTAATATTATAAATGGAAAAGTGTGTTTGTTTGTTTGTTCGTTTGTCTTCCCTTCACGCCTAAACCACTAAACCGATTGTGATGAAATTTGACATATGTATAGTTGGAACTCATGAGACTGCTATAGGCTACTTTTTAACCGATTGCGATGCGACAAAAAAGGGTTATAGGTTTAAATAGGGATACCACGCGAGCGTAGCTGCGCGGGCAACAGCTAGTATATTATAAAATATCTCTAGAACTGACTATATAATGTTGATGAAATTTTAACACGGAGATAATAAATGAATGTCGAGGAGGTACGGTCAAGTGTAAAAGTGGATGAAGCCTGTTCATTCGTAAGCCTTTGTGTTAAAGGTGAAAAGTGTCCACCGACTTTTGCATCTGACTGTACATAGAAGTCATTTTTTCGGGAACGAGTGGATGATCGTGATTTTTTTCATACAAATCTAAGCACTATCACGTAACACAAGCTTTTAAATATAACATTTCACAATTATTCCGCTGCCATGACAATATTACCTTACCTAGATTTTTCGATCGTAGTTCACGTGTATGCTAACGCTTTCCTGTGGCCTTACCATGAGTTTGAAAAAACGTTCTCGCTATCGAAAACTATAGCTTTGTCTCTTTCACGTGCACCACAATGACAGGGACAAAGCGATAGTTTTCGATAGCGAGAAGAGAACGTTTTTACAAACTCATGGTAAGGCTACTGAATATAAAGCGTTTTTGGTCGTCCTCCCTCAATAGCGCTATATTTAATTAATTTATAGAAATGATCGGACTTACGCAGATTTAATTTGTTGCAGATTTGATTAGTACAAAATGTCTGAACACGTTGATCCTTTCAAAAGAAAACCATCTGGATCAAAATATAGAAAGCGAAAAGCAGAAAAAGAGAAGGAATTTGAAAAAACAAAAAAGTTTATGAATATAGGCAAATATATCACAACAAAAAATCAAGACCTTAATGTGGCATCTACATCTGAAATACAAGCGAATGCATCGGTAGTGGAGTCTCTGTCTGACAAGTCAGATCAGTTAGCTGTTGAAGAGATTGTGGACGAAGTTTCCCGAAGTGAGGAGACAAGTTGTGTTACAATTACAGATGCTGCTCAGGATGACACTATTGGTGATGTACAACAAATACAAATTCTAGATGACATTAGTTCTCTTGCTCCAAATATATCGGATCCAGCCACTTGGCCACTCACTCGAAATAGCAAAGTTATTGATCATATAATAACTAATGGCCCAGTGCAAACTCACATTGATAATTATCCAAAAAATGATACAGGGCGACATTTCTCAAATTCTCATTTTACAAAAAAACTTGCAAACAATGAAATAATTCAGCGTCGTTGGTTAATATACTCAGTTTCTAAAAATCGAGTTTACTGTTTTTGTTGCCGGCTATTTGATAGCAGCTCAACGTCGAATTTAGCATCTGAAGGATATAACGACTGGAAACACTTATCAGAAATGTTAAAAGTTCATGAAAGTAGCACTTTTCATAAGAAGTTTTACCTCTCATGGATTGAGGCTGAACTAAGATTAAAAACGGGAAAAACAATAGATTGTCAAGAGCAACATTTGATTAGAAAGGAAACTACAAGGTGGAATAATATTTTGTCTAGATTAATGCATATTACACTGTATTTAGCTGAAAACAATATGGCGTTTAGAGGTACTTCCGACAAACTATATACGCCAAATAATGGAAAGTTCTTGGGTTTAGTACAACTACTAGCCAAATTTGATCCAGTTATGGAGGAGCACTTGCGTTTAGCTGTAAAGGGTGATGTTTCTGACCACTACTGCGGAAAAGACATTCAAAATGAATTAATAGAGCTGATGGGTGAAAAAGTGAAGTCAGAAATCATATCACGTGCAAAGAAATCGAAATATTATTCTATTATAGCTGACTGTACTCCGGACATTAGTCATATAGAACAGCTTTCACTGACAATACGATTTGTTGATTTATCATCAGATGTCGATAAAATATCAGTAAAAGAGCATTTCATAGAATTTATACCTGTTAATGAGTCGACTGGTGAAAGGCTGACTGAAGTTATTATTGATATTTTAAATAAATACGGACTGGAATTGAACGATTGTAGAGGTCAGGGCTATGACAACGGAGCAAACATGAAAGGAAAAAATATTGGAGTTCAAAGAAGAATTCTGGACATAAATCCTTTAGCTGTATATGTGCCGTGTGGCTGTCATAGCTACAATCTCGTACTATGCGATGCCGCTAAGTCATCTGTAAAATCTGTCACTTTGTTTGGAGTACTTCAGAGGTTGTTTACGTTGTTTTCAGCTTCTGTTCATCGATGGAAAATTCTGACCGATCACTTGGGATTGTACACTATAAAAAAACTCAGTGACACGCGTTGGGAAGCAAGAATAGGCAGTGTTAAAGCAGTCCGTTATCAAATTAGCGCCGTCCATGACGCTTTAATCACTTTGGCTATCGAAACTCAGCAAACTGATGTTCAAGTCTCTCACGAGGCTACTACTCTAGCCGAACAACTAAAAGATTTCGGCTTCATAGTTTCATTGGTTGTCTGGTATGACATACTTTTTCAAATTAATGTCGTTAGTAAATCTCTACAATCAACAGACATGGATCTCGGTAAATGCACAGACATGCTGAAAAAATGCTGCAATTTCTTGGAAGAATATAGAAATACAGGCTTTAAAAGCGCCATTCTAACTGCGAAGGAATTGGCTGAAGAGTTAGAAATAGAACCTGTGTTTAGAGCGACAACAAGAATTCGACGTGTTAAGCGCCAAGCTGGTGAAATTGCCCAAGATGAGCCTATAACTTCTCCAGAAAAAAAATTTGAGGTTGAATTTTTCAACTGTCTTTTGGACACGACGTTAACTTCACTCAACGAAAGATTTGAACAGTTATGTGAGTACTCGGATTCTTGGTCTTTTTTGTACAATTTAAAACAGATTCCAGAAAAACACGACCTTATCAAACTCTGTAGTGATCTTCAATTGAAATTAAATGTAAATTCCAAATCAGATATAGATGGATGTATGTTGTGCGATGAACTCATAAGTCTGAAATCGTTTTTGCCTGATCAGAAAGTGGTTACTCCTGTTTTTGTTTTAAATTTTATTAAAGACCGCAACTTAAAAGAACTATATCCAAATGTTTGGATAGCATTACGAATATTATTAACTATTCCCGTAACGGTTGCTAGTGGAGAGAGGAGTTTTTCTAAGCTTAAGCTAATAAAAACCTATCTGCGATCGACGATATCACAATGTAGATTGACAAACTTGGCAACTTTGTCGATCGAAAATGAAATAGCTGAAAACATCGACTTTGATAACTTAATAAAAGAGTTCGCCGATAAAAAGGCTAGAAAAGTAAAATTTTATTAGTTTTTTTAATAAATGTTTATTTCTTTTCATAAATGGTTATTTCATTATTATCCTTCGCCTTTTTTCGTATGGGTTTGAATTGCAATTAGGGGGCGCCGTAGAAATCTCGCCCAGGGCGCTGTTAGTACTAAAACCGGCACTGTCCATAGTACCACTGATTTAACGCCGTTCGAAGCTGCGTTTGGTCATACTGAATTAAACTCCACCTTTAACTCCGAATTTGATAAAGCATACAATCAGCAACTAATTAGGGATCATAAGAAAAGAACACAGGCAATTTATAAATACATATCCGAAAAAGTAAATAGTCACAAAAAAAAAATTATAGCCAAGCGGGGAGGCGAATCAGGACCAGCCTTAGAAATAGGACAACCGGTCTTCGCTAAAGCCGTAAATAAAAGACAAGCTAAAGATAAACCTAGGTTTCAAAAAGTCATGGTTACAGGTCAGATAGAACGTAACATTGTACCGATTAAGGCTAAAAATAGAGATACTAAAGTTCCAGTTAAAAACATAAAACGTCCTCCGCAGGTGGTGTTTGATCCTGGTGGTATGGACAACGACCACTTGGACTCTCCCAAGCCAGGCCCTTCAAGCAGTAAAGATTAACCAAAACCCTGGTATTCTCCCGGTGAAGTTGGGTACAGCGTTTATACAATATGATAAATGGGCCATTATTAAAATAATCAACCTTCAAGGCATAAGTACTGATCTTTCTTTTAATATTCAAAAATACTCAGAATTTAACCAAATGTTACACCCAAACAAATCGTATGAGTTCATGAGTCTTAAAACGCAGGTGGAGTATATTCGAAATGAGACTGTAGAAAAATTACAGCAGTTAATTCCATTTAAAAGATTTAGACGTGGTATTGTAAACCCTCTAGGGTCTATCATCAAAATTATAACAGGTAATCTTGACCACGAAGATGCAGTTAGATATGATAACTTAATTAATAATATGCAGACTCAAGAACAAGCCATATCTAATAAATTTACTGTGATATCTAAAATGTTGGATCACTTTCTGAACTCTACTGAATTATTGAATGAAAATACAAAAAAAATAAACGAACGTATTAAATTAATTGAAAGCCTTGTAGCTAATCTCACTACAAAAGATAATCACTCAATTTATATGACCTATGTATTTAGATTACTTAATCAGTTTATTGTAAACTTTAGGACACTCTATTTAAAACTTAGTGAACTTGAAACGACCATTGGATTCAGCAAATTATCTGTTTTACATAAGGCCGTAGTTAATCCCAATGAAATGTTGAATGTGTTAAAACATATAAGCAAATATGATAATTTGATGTACCCTGTAAATGAACAAAATTTAATTAATATAGAAGAATCATTGTCTGTAAAAGCTTATCTTAAAAATGAAGAAATAACATTTATTATCGAAGTTCCACTAATTTATAATGCTACTTATAGTTACTACAAACTGTATTCCCTTCCTATGTCTGACGATTCCTTAAACCTTACTTTTGTTGTTATCCCTGAATTTCCTTATCTACTAGTAGAAGGGTCAAAGTATCGTCCAATTGAACAACCATGCCGAGAGATAACAGCTAAAGAATACCTCTGCTCTGAAGACAAACTAGTCCAGTATATGGAAGAAACATGTATCGAACCGCTAATGGAATACCACCATAATCCGTCACGCTGTTTCCCACGTAAGATACAATCTGAGTTCCTAAAACTTCAAAGAATTAGTCCCAATAGTTGGATAGTGTATTCAAAACACAACCAAGTCATATCGCAGACTTGTCACAATGATGAAACGAAGGAACGCATACGAGGAACATACCTAATAACCATAGAAGAGCAATGTGATGTCTTTATAGATAACATCCACATTCATGGACGACGCCCTTACTCACTACAAGCGGATTATATGCCTGTTCCCATATTAAACTTACCTGACTTACGAGAACTAACTCTTGACGCAGCAAAGATCGAACCTCTAAACCTAAAGGGGGTTAATTTGGATGACATACGTCAATTAAATTATATTATGAAGAATAGTGCTAATAACGTAAAAAGTGAAATCAAAAGTGATAGTGTTAGTGCCGCTCTTTATGTATTGTACGCGGTCGTCATTTTATTGTCAGTAGCTATAATTATCTATAAGTATTTAGATGCTATAAAAAAAAATGTGTAAAAAGCAGGATCGTCGTCCGAGAGGTATAGAAGACAATCCCGCTCAACCGGAGGAAGGTAGAGTTAATCAAAGACCTATACTATTAGTGTAATTGACTCTATTATTTTCAGGTTACGATTATTATGTTCATTTTAATATTTTACAGTATAATTATGCCAAGTTCTCGGAAAATCCCTGATTTTTCCGATAACTTCGGTCCAAGAGGGGAGGAGTTATGTTCCAAACCTAACGCTGTGGTAGCGCTCTAATGTCTAGACGTTGATCTAGCACTTTTGCTATCAGTCGTACGTGACGGTATGCGCGGGGGCCACCTGCAAGCGTGCGACCACCAGCTTCTAGATAAGTTTAGAATGTTAAGACAATATAATTAAGATAGAATAAGTAGTCTTACATCGAACTCTGTAGGCGCGGGTCGTTCATGCTAATAAACTCTTAGTTAAACGAGTCCCAAGGTTTTATTTTTTAATCATCGCTTCGCTCCCGAAATCTAACTATCTTGCTAAATGTTATTATTTACTAACAATAATAATTTTCACATTTGTTGTGAATCCTATTAATTCTTTTAATATTATAACTGTGAAAGTTTGTGAGAATGGTTGGATGTTTGTTTCTCTTTCACGCAAAAACTTATATACACATAAAGATAGGTCTTGGTCTGGAATAGCACATAGGCTACTTTTTATATAGGTCCCACAATTCTACGTGGGTGGAACCGCGGGCATCAGCTAGTATATAATAAGTATTTAATCAAACTTAGCATTTTATTTGCATAGTTTAATTATAAACAATTGAAATTTGTTATGCACAAGACAAGACAAAGATCATTTATTTGTAACATATTTTTAGACCATCACAATATTTTTAGACCTAATTTAATACCTCATAATCAGTCAAATTACTAGGAAATGCAAAATAAGTAAATAATAAGAAAAGGTTGAGCACATCGGTACTAAAAAAGTCACTTACCTTCCATTTCCATAAATACACTTGTTGCGAAACTTTTTATCACTTAAAACAATGTGCCTGACCGTTCACATTAGATTTCACATGAAAACTAAAAGTATTCAAGCTTTGAACATGTAAAAAATTGTCAAAACACTGTTTTCTTTTCCGCATGGCTGAAGACACAGATGCGTGTCATTTAATCGTATGGCGTTGGGCACTGATCAGTGTCACGTTATTTTTGTTCGACGCCACAGCTAGAAGTTAGTGAAATTAGACATCGCAACGAATCGGTTAAACATTTCAATAAAATACTTAGATAAGAGCAAGATTACAACCGGTGTAATACTAACCTACAATGGAGGTTACGAACGCGATGAAAATTGAGAAGTTTGATGGAAGAAATTTCAAACAATGGAAATTCCAAGTGAAATGCGCATTAAGAGCAAAAGGATTGAACATAGAAAAGGCAAGACCAGTGGAAACCAGTTCGCAAGTGCAGTGGGATAAAGATGATGGCATGGCCATGTTCATTCTAACATCGTCCATGGATTTGAACCAAATATCTCTTATAGAAAACTGCGAGACTGCTAAACAAGTCATGACAAAATTAGAAGCCATCTATGAACAGAAATCAGAATATAACAAAATGTTAATTCATGAAAAATTTTATCAATATTCTTACAGTGCCAGCGATACGATGGCACAGCACGTGTCCAAGGTGGAAAGCTTAGCAAAGCAGCTTCGGGAGACTGGTGAGAAAATCAGTGACACAGCAGTAATGACTAAGATTCTAAGTACATTACCATCAACATACCGTTCACTTAGACAAGCATGGTTGTCACTTGATGAAGAAAGTCAAACAATTCAAAACCTCACTTCTCGCCTAGTAGATGAAGAAGCCAGCCTTGCCAATGATGCAAGTAGTAGTGAGACAGCACTAGTAACATCGAAAGGAAATCTTAAATCAAGAAATAGAAATAAACAGTATGCTTCAAATGATCAACGAACATCAAGTCATAGATTTGTATGCTACAATTGCAATAAAAGAGGCCACTTCGCTAAGGATTGCAGAATGCCAAAGACAAAGTATGACCAGAAATCCAGCAATATGTTGGCATTCAGCGCTGCGTTGAATGAACATGATGAAGAGGCATGGATTCTTGATAGTGGAGCCTCAATGCACATGACCTTCAAGCGGGACTACTTCTGGGAGTTGAACGAGTCTCAACACAACAATTCTGTTAAATTGGGTAACAGACAGAGTATCAAAGTATATGGTGAAGGAACTATACTTATAGACAAAAAAGTTAATGGTATATGGGAGAGATGTAAACTTGAGAATGTTTTATATGTACCTGATTTGCGAAGAAATCTGTTTTCGGAAGGTGCTGCCACTAGGAGAGGATATATGATAATGAAGAGTTGTGAAAAAGCAATGATTATGAAAAATAATGTTGTTGTTATGAGTGCACATCTAACAGAGAACAACTTGTATGAATTAGATGTCAAAACAATCAAACAAGAAAATTGTTATATTGTGCAAACAGATATAAGAGTTTGGCATGAAAGATTAGGACATTTGAATGTCAAGGAGCTTCAAAATATGTCTAAGAATGGTGTAATTCCTGTTACATTGAGTGGAAATCAAGAATTCGTTTGTGAAGCGTGCCAATATGGGAAGCAAGCAAGACGCCCCTTCTTGAAATCTACCCGGGGTCCAACACAGCCGGGTGAAATTGTGTACAGTGATGTGTGTGGTCCTATAGAAGAACCTTCTATGTCAGGTATGAAGTATTTTGTTTTGTTCAAAGATGGAGCAACAAGTTATCGCCATGTTTACTACATGAAGCATAAGAGTGAAGTATTTCAATGTTTTCTGAAGTATAATGCAATTGTGAAGAACAGATTTCAACGTGATTTGCACATACTACATACGGATAATGGTTGTGAATATGTGAACCAAGAATTTACGTCATTTCTGGAGAATAAGGGAATAACGCATGAACGTACTGCCCCGTATACCCCTCAACAGAACGGTAGAGCAGAAAGAGAAATGCGTTCCATCATGGAAACTGCAAGAACAATGTTATATGCAAAAAACATTCCCTTGAACATGTGGGCAGAAGCTGTCAACTGTGCCGTATATTTGTTAAATAGAAATACATCAAGCCAGACGGGAGATGTTACACCATTTGAACTGTGGCATGGAGTGAAACCTAACTTCCAACATATCAGAATATTTGGATCCATTGGTTATGTACATGTACCAAAAGAAAAGCGAAGAAAGCTTGCCAAGAAAAGCGTGAAGATGTTGTTAGTTGGATATAACCATGATAATTATAGGATGTATGATAATAATACCAAAAAGATTACAGTATCCCGGGACGTAAAGTTTGATGAATGCAGTACACCAGAAGAAAAACAAAGTTTTGTAGAAGTGACCGCTGAACAAGAAGATCATTCTACGAGGTCTACACCACAGGATGAGTTTCAACATGTCATCAATCAACAAGGCATTGTTCCTGAAGAAAGTAGTTCAGATGATAGTATGAAGAGTTTAGAAGAACTAGATGAAACTTATGTCCCTCCAAGACATATAGGTTTGGAACAGGAAGAACAGAGAAACGTCATGTTACGTCCACGTCGAAATAATAACCTGGAAGTAAATTTCACTGAATTCGAAATACCTAATACTTATGAAGAAGCAATGAATAGTCCAAATTCTCATCTATGGAAGAAAGCTGTGGTTGAAGAGCTTCGGTCACATGAAGAAAATCAAACTTGGATACTGACTGATCGGACAGATAAGAAACCTGTGTCTTGTAAATGGGTATTCACCTTAAAGAAAAATAAAGATGGAGAAATAGTACGTTTCAAAGCACGACTGTGTGCACGAGGGTTCACACAAGTAAAGGGCTTAGATTATAATGAGACTTTTTCCCCCACTAGCAGGTAAGATTCCATCAGGGTTCTGCTTAGCATTGCTGCAAGAGATGAACTGCAGATCGAGCAATTTGATGTAAAGACGGCCTTCCTGTATGGTGAGCTCTCTGAGGACATATACATGGAGGTGCCAGAGGGATTGAAAACACAGTCCTCAAAAGTATGTAAGTTAATTAAATCCATATACGGTCTTAAACAATCATCTAGATGTTGGAATGAGAAATTTTGTTCTTTTCTGGACATTTGTGGTTTCAAACAATGTCCATCTGATAATTGTGTATTTGTTGGATATTTTAAAGATGTAAAAGTAATATTAATTCTTTATGTTGATGATGGATTACTACTAGCTAAAAGTAAAGTTGTTTTATCTGAAATATTAAATATTCTTAAACAAAAGTTTGATATTAAGATTATAAATGCTAATTCATTTATTGGCATGGAAATATATAAAGAGAAAGATTGTATAAGCATAAGTCAAAGACAGTATATTAAAACAATAATAAATAAATTTAATTTGTCTGATGCTAAATGTAGTAATACCCCTGCCGATGTAAATGTACATTTATCTAAGAATACAAGCAATGAGTCTATTAATTTCCCTTATAGAGAAGCAGTGGGAGCATTGTTATTCTTGTCATCTGTATCTAGACCTGACATAGCATATGCTGTTAATATTGTTAGTAGATATGTCAATAACCCAGGTCCTTCACATGTTACAGCTGTAAAAAGAATCTTACGTTATTTAATTAATTCTAAAGAAATGTCTATTGTGTATCAGGGTAATGATGAGTTAGTTGGCTACTCTGACTCTGACTTTGCAGGTGATTTGGACACTAGGAAATCTAATACAGGTTATATATTTTTACTGAATGGAGGTCCTGTCACCTGGTCTAGCCGTAAACAAAATACTGTGGCATTATCCACAACCGAGTCTGAGTACATGGCTGCTAGTGAAGCTACTAAAGAAATTTTATGGCTTAGGCAATTTCTTTGTGATATTGGGGAGCCACAAGGCTTAATTACTTTAAATGTTGACAACCAGAGTGCAATTAAATTGATAAACAACCCTGTTTTCCATAGAAGAAGCAAACACATAGATATAAAATATAATTTTATTAGAGAGAATGTTGCAATGAAAATTGTTAATATTAAATATGTTGAGAGTTCAAATCAATTAGCTGATTTCTTAACTAAAGCTTTGCCTGTAAATAAGTTTAATTCAAATAGAGATAAGATGTTGAGAAATGTTTGATGTGGCTAATGTTTAATTTAAAGTTAAAGTTTAAATAAAAAAAAAACATGTTTATTTTCTGTAATTGTTTACTTAAAAGTAAAGTCAATTATTATGTCTACCTTATAAATTTAAGTGGGAGTGTTGAATAAATAAATTTATAAAGTAGTTTTAGGTGTCTTTGTAAACGTTTTGTTGCGGACTGCCTTTATAAATGTGTTTAGATAAGTTTCTTTTTCTGCCGCTTGTGGCGCTTCGTTCTCTTACAAAAATATAGACTATTGTCACTTGAGAGCAAAATATATTTTTATCGTGTTTACAGAAATCTAACAAGACTTTTATTGAAATACTGCCTAATTCCAATAGACATGTTATGAAAAATAATATTTTCGACTGACATTATACATACACAATTCTGTTTTAGTTATATAATAAAGCACTTTACTTATTAACGAAAAAAATATGAGTGAAGATATCCGCATAAATATTGATTTTATAACAAGAAAGTCACAACTACAAATAACACTATTATGCATATTTTTCCATCACTAGCCGACGCTTTAAAGCGTCGATGGCGTTGGAAAAGAGAATTTTTGCCATACAATAATGAAAGAAATAGTGATGTTAGATTGTTATCGATATTCTTATTAAATACGATTTGGTTGGTTTGGTATTAAGCTGAGCGATGGCCGTTTTGCGTGGATGTGACGCATATATTTTTCCTTAACTTGTTATTATCGTGTAATTTTTTTTTTTTTTCATTGTGTCGTTTTTGCCGCACATAAACGTATTTTCTTTCTTTCTTTTTGGTTTGTAATAAAAGAATATAGTAGGTAAGCGAAAATAGTAAAACAATACGTATTATGCAAATATAATTGTTTTATTAAACTTTCAAAGCTGCTCACCTATTAACATATCTTGAATAGTAACACAGGCGAAATGATTCAACCACCGATGTTAGATTTCTCATGATATGTACGAAAACATATGACACATAGAGGAACTTTGCACACTTCACACCAAAATCGTGTTTCCCGCCTCTTTCTATATAGACGACAACACAATTTACACCGCAGTTTTTTTGATGCTGGTAAATATGCGGGCATATGGCGAGCAGCATTTCCTAATAGACGCATTGGTTGATCAAGAGCTCGCGCTGTAATAGGAAGACATTTGTCCCCGCCGTATTTTATAATAATTTGAGAAATTACCGTCAATTGGTATTTCGCGAAACAAGAGCTATCGTCATGTCTTAAAACTTTGCAGAAATAGTAAGAATTCAGTAAATGCAAGTCAATCACGTGGAAAAATTGTTTCTTGTACCATTTCGTTACTTTTCTTATAGTGTGTAACGAACTTAACATCATGTCATTTGTGTCAACTATTCCCATATTTTTATTGTAATCCAAAACGCATTCCGGTTTCATTTTCGGCAAACCAGTAGAATGGTCGATTTTGTTACTAGGGCCCATTTCGTCTTTATGGATGGTGCTAATCATGTAAACATCTTTTTTATCGTGCCATTTTAAAGCCATCATGTTGTTACTGAATTTAACATCCCTTTCTCCCTTCTTAAGTTTTCTAAATTTTGGCATTTCTTTTCGGTTTTTTCGTACAGACCCACATGCGCCAATATTTTGATCCAATAAAAAATTAAATAATTTGGGGCTGCTGTACCAATTATCCATATATATTATTCTATTTGTTATGTAATATTTTTGTAATAAAGTAAGAACTATAGATCCAGTAACACCTAAATCCGTATTGCGTATTATTTCGGTTTCATTACCAGTGTATACAATGAAATCTAATATGATTTTGGTTTCAACATCACATAAAACAAACAGTTTAATCCCGAATCGATTCCGTTTTTTCGGTAGATATTGCTTGAAGATTAATCTTCCTTTAAATGGCACAATACTTTCGTCTATACACAGCTTTTGGAACGGTATTAACGAGTTTTGAAATTTTTGTCTCGCATCATCTATGACTGTACTTATTTTTGTTAATATTGGATCATTTGCCTGCCTCTGCCTTGACTCAGAAAAATTCAACATACCTAGTATCGTCGTATATCTATTCCTGCTCATTAAAGTACCGTAAATTGGCGAGTTCAATAATGGGTTTGTCGACCAATGTTCTTCAATTGTTAAGCGGCTGTTCCTTGCCATTAACATTGTAATTGCCAAAAACATGTATATTTCTGACACGGTCACGTCGTGCCAAGCCTGCAGTCTCGAATGGTTCCTTATGTCTGTGTTAAGAATAAAGTAACGATGATAACGATTAGTATAATACACAATTTTTTTAACCAACTCTTCGTCCACAAGCTTTTCAAAAATCTCCAATTCGGTATGTAAAGTAAAAATTAACCTAAGCCGATTCCAAAACCATTTCGAGATTTTAGGCTTCTAAGCCTTATTTTTCTATTAATAGGTCTTAAAATTTTAAGATCGTATTTATTTTCACAAAAATACTTAAAATCACTTGACTTTCATTTGACCTCTAAATGACGTCATAAAGTAGATTGAATTCAAAACTTTCAGTGCCTCTTCTAAATAAATAATTAAGTTGTTCTGTATGTGTCAAGCGTCAATGTCAACGTCAAAGGACTTCAAAAAAGACGTTTTGCTCCCGTTAGTATTATTATTATACCTACTCTTTTGCGTTTATGCTTTCGTAAATAAAATCTTGGGCCTGGATGTAAAAACCCTTGCTTTCCCCTCGGACTTCGATACTTACTGCTAGGTACATTGACCATTTAGCTTGTTATACGGAACTGCTTGCCTACCATTTGGATTTGTTTTAAATAAGAACCTCACTATCTCAATATGGACCAGTTTGTGCGCGCCGACTCTACTAACTTGCCCAAGTTGGACATTGTTATGATCCTGGAGTACATGAATAACAATGATAAACATAACATTGCTGAAATCCGAGGAGCTAAGGCTCTAATGTAAGTAATAGTGTTGCTACAAAATTAAGTTCGTAATAAACTACAAAACAACAACATTGATTGATATTGTGTTGTTTCAGGTCATCTCGCGACTCTTATGTGGACACTGCTGTCGGTTATGTTAAAGTTAAAAGAAGCCGAGTCGAGTGTATAATAAGAGCAAAAGTTGTTCCAGAGCACCGAGTTTCTTCTAAGCAGTATATTGTCGATGTTACAATCGACGAAAAGGATGCTGTAGTACTACAGGCAACTTGTGATGGCTGCGCTGCTGCTGCCGTGGATGCAAGCATACACTCGTGTTTTTATTTTGGCTCGATAAAAGAAGCAGTGAACCCGCATCAACTTCTGTCCAATGTTATTCGAGAAAACCAAAACTATCTGGATTACGAGCGGAACCTATAAAACGCGAAGACATTTTTCCAAAATCAAAAAAGGTGAAGTTAACTCCGAAGGATCCAAGTACTTTAAAATATTTTCTAAAAGAATGTGAAAAGCAGAATGTAGGTCATTCACTTGCTACATGCTTTACTAAGGTAAAGCAAAGTTATAATATATTTGATTTAACAGTAGAGTATTTAATCAATGAAAATGAAGATGTTGACAAATACATGTCTTTCTTAGACAATAAAATAACAGCAGATGTTGTTCAAGAGATCAGCAGTAAAACAAGAATGCAGGTCAGTTCCAAGCTGTGGCATAACATTCGACAGGGAAGGATAACAGCTTCTAAAATATATGAGGCCTCAAAATGTAAAACAGATGGTACATTAGTGCAACAAATTTTGGGGGGATATAAAGTACCAGAAACTGAGTTTATTAAAAGAGGTAAACGTTTAGAGCAATGTGTTATTAAAGAGGCAGAAAAAAAATTTTACATCAAAATTGATAAATCAGGTTTCATCCTCATCAATGGAGTAGTAGGCGCTTCACCTGATGTAGTTTCAGATGATTTTATCATAGAAGTGAAATGCCCTTCTTCAAAAAAACGTTAAAAAATTATGTCAATGATGGCATCATTCAAAATAAATATGTTGCTCAAATGCAAACCCTAATGCATGCGGCAAGTAAAAAAAAAGCAGTATTCTGTGTTGCTGATCCAAAATAAGAAGAAAATGAAAAGATTACGCTGTATTGGATAAATTATGACCCTGAATACACTAGCGACTTATTAAATAAAGCTATAATATTTTGGAAAACATATTTACAGTAAGATTATTATTAGTGCAAGAACATAAAATAAAACCATTTATTTTAATCACTTTTTATTATTTCATTTTGTAAATTAATTAAACCACACGCAATCAACACTACATGGTCTAGATAACCAACATGTTTGTGGCTGACTACTGAATGAGGTTTAAGAAATCGAAACTCTCGAACCCTCCTTATAACTCTTTCTATGTGCACCCTTAAGGCGGGGTGTTATCTCAATATTCCCAAAAATTGGTTTCTTAGAACGTCGAGTATGACGTAATGTAATAAAAATAAGTAACGCGAAAAATACAGTGAACAGAGAAGGGTATGTTGGGGTCAACTTCAATAATTAGTCTCGAAGTAGGTTTGAGCGTTTACTCTTGACATGAGTTACAGTTACAGAATTATTAGAAAGAGAATAGAATTAAATTAGCGCTACATGCGGTCATGCGCGTCTTGTCTTTTTGAAGAGAGCAGAGCAGAGCACAGAAAGAGATGGCCGTCGCCGGCGCAGCACTTCCCGTCGCGTTTCATCCGCGACGCATCGACGAGCTTCAGCATCGGCGCGTTCCAGCTCCGTTGCGAACATCCTCCCCCCCCTTGGGGACACGTTCCCCAAGGAGCTCTTGGGAATCTAGTAAAGATAATTTTGAGACGGGCCTATGAATGACGCCGTTCTCAGTCTTCACATCAACCACTCTGCATACGCCGTCAGCTCCAGGGTACAGCTTGATGATGCGGCCCATGAGCCACTTCATAGGTGGCAGATGATCGTCTAGGATGAGGACCAGGTCGCCAGCACGAACATGGTCTTGTGCACGCTGCCACTTGACGCGTTGCTGTAGAGTGGATAAGTAGTCCTTTGTCCATCGTGACCAGAAGTGGTGTCTCAAGCGTTCAATGAGCTGGTATTGATTGATGCTGGCTTTTTGGATAACGGGTGAAGGTAGTGAGGTCAATGGTCGGCCCACAAGGAAGTGTCCCGGTGTAAGTGCTGACAGATCAGAAGGATCAGCAGACATAGAAGTAATGGGCCGTGAATTCATAATGGCCTCAATCTGTGCAAACAGAGTGTATAATTCTTCAAAGGTTAAACTAGAGTTACTCGCTATCCGTTTTAGATGATATTTAGCGGTCTTGACTCCTGCTTCCCAGATACCGCCGAAATGCGGTGCAGACGCGGGAGAAAACTTAAAAGTTATACCCTCCTTGCTCGCGAAGTCGCTAACTGAACGTTCATTTTCCTTGAGCAGTCTGTTCAGTTCATTACAAGCTCCTACAAAGTTTTTTCCATTGTCACAGTATATGGTGTGAGGTTTACCTCTTCGTGCTATGAATCTACGCAAGCATAAAATGAAGGCATCACTACTCAGGTCGCTCACGACCTCCAAGTGTACAGCTTTCGTGCTAAAACATACAAATATGCATAAATAGCACTTGGAGCTCTTGGCACCGCGACCCTTTCTATTTAGAATTAAAAAGGGTCCAGCAAAATCAGTGCCACAAGTCGCAAATGGTGGAGCAGGAGTTACACGAGATTCCGGTAGATTACCCATTATGGGTTCTAAAGGCTTAGCTCTAAATCTTTGACAACGAACACACTTTCTGACAGTAGTCGCAGCTAATACTTTCCCACCTGTAGGCCAAAATTGCTCACGAATAGTATTTAACAGTTGCTGAGGGCCACAGTGTAGGAGACGAAGATGTTCTTGCTCAAATAAAAGTTTTGAGAAAGTGTGTTTGGGGTCTAGCAGTATGGGATGCCTTTTTTCATAGGGACAGTGAGATGCATTGTCGATCCTTCCAC
The DNA here is from genome assembly GCA_937001585.2 of Brachylomia viminalis. Classification (NCBI taxonomy): domain Eukaryota; kingdom Metazoa; phylum Arthropoda; class Insecta; order Lepidoptera; family Noctuidae; genus Brachylomia; species Brachylomia viminalis. The sequence goes on along the minus strand of OW443294.2, from coordinate 22,488,109 downwards.
CGACACGTAAGACACCGTGTCGATCCAAAAAAGGGTTCAAAGACAGAACTCGTGACTTAGAGTTTAATTTTTCCAAAGTTTCAAGTGAGTGAATTTCCTTTGAAAAGCATTCTCTCTGTGACGCCTTAGCTAGGAGTAACAGTGAGTTATTTAACTCAGAACAGGTAAGTTCACCATTTAATTTAGTATTAGATTTTTTAATGTTATTCATAAATCTCAGTATGTAAGCAAATATTCTTTGTAGTTTGTATAGTTTAGAATATTTTTCAAAGGGTATGACGTCACTAGACATATTTTTAACATTTAAACTTATTTTTATTTCAGGTAGGGGAACATGTGCAACAGTGGATCACGGGGAACAGTGAATCATTTGTTAAAACTCTCTAACTATTGTACTCACACATACACGCGTCGGTTTCGCTAATGCTATCCCCTACCCCGCGCCACTCGACCAGTCGCCGTCACTGAATCACAACGGGAGGACGCGCGACAGCGCATCGGTCAGTAGGTAAGTACGAAAAAAATAATTTACGTAATGTTTGAAATTGCTTGGGTTAAAAGTTATTTAGATATTTGAAAGTCTTTGCATATTTTCCTTTTGTATATGTATTTATATTATATAAAACTGCAGAGCCACTTCTACTTGTATAAAACTGTTTGAAGTGGTGTGATATAAGCGATTTATATTTTGCTAAAATTATTATTTCCGTTTTTGGTAAATGGGTTACAGTGAATCAAGTGGAAATGGGGTTCGTTGGATCATGATCCACTGTTCCCCGAAAAGGTTTGAGTTTCAATTATTCCTACTTGTTTACAGGTCAACATGCCACGTGATAGACAAAGGAAAACAGAGATTGGTCTGCATACTGAAGAACAAATGCGGAACGCTTTAAACATGATAATGGAGGGTCAAACCATAAGAGCCGTTTCAAAATTAACCAACATTCCGTTCACCACTCTGCAAAGGTATTACAAAAAACTATCAAACTCTTTAGCTCAGGATCCTTCTAGCTCAATTTCACTAACACCGAACTATGCTGTACGCAAAATATTTACTTCCACTCAAGAGAAGGCAATAGTTGACTATATTATTAAATGTAGTCAGATGTTTTATGGTCTGACTACAATTGACAGTCGTAAACTTGCATACGAGATGGCAATGCTGAATAACATTCAGGTGCCCCAAAAGTGGCATGATACTAAACTTGCAGGTGTAGAGTGGCTATATGGTTTTAGAAAAAGACACTCCATTCTGAGTCTGAGAACACCAGAAGGTTGCAGTTTAAGTCGTGCAACATCTTTTAACCGCCACAACGTCAAATTATTTTTCGATAATTTAGAAAATGTTATGTCGAGGGAAATTGTGTTTGGCAATGGTACTAGGGTATTTAATCTAGACGAAACCAACACAATGACTGTACAAAAGTCGGCCAAAGTGCTCGCCGTCAAAGGGCAGAAACAGGTCTCCAAAGTGACTAGTGCCGAAAGGGGAACACTGGTAACTACATGTTACATAGTGAGTGCACTGGGCAATACTCTGCCACCTGTTATGATTTTTCCAAGGGTTCATTTCAAACAACACATGATAAATGAAGCACCGCCTGGGACCTTAGGTCTCGCCACACAATCTGGCTGGATAAATGGAGAACTGTTCGTTAAGACATTACAACATTTTATATTTCACACAAATAGCTGTAAAAATAACCCTAGTCTTCTAATACTAGACAATCACGAGTCGCACATTTGCATTGAGGCTCTTAATTTAGCTAAAGAGAATGGAGTCACAATTATTACCGTCCCACCGCATTCAACGGGAAAGATGCAACCTTTAGATGTTGGCGTTTTTGGGCCTTTCAAAACGGCATACAACAAAGCGGTTGATGGCTGGATGATGCGCAACCCAGGCAAAACATTCTCTATCTATGATGTAGCTGGGTGCGTTAAAGAAGCGCACTTGAAATCCATGACACCGAGTAACATATGTAATGCATTTCGGGCTACGGGGATCTTTCCATTTAATAGAGATGTTTTTACTGACCTTGACTTCGCACCAAGCGAAGTTACTGACAGGCAATATGAGCCAAATCCAGTCGAGATAGAACAAGAAATTAATTTCTGCAACGACGAGAACGATGACAAGAACAGAACAAGAAGTCCATCACCATCTATATTGCCACCTTTACAGACACCATCAGCAATCGAAGATGACCTAATCCTCTTTACTAACCGTCAAAATACACCATCTAACAATACTTTCCTTGAAAACTGCAATCAACTCCCTATTCAATTTCTAAATGACACTCAGCCAGAACAATCCATATCTTCTATCGCGCCTCAAAACCAAGATCTTAATCGACCACCTTGCACACCAGTAAAATTATCCCATTCTGTCCCAGATCTTAATATATTATCTGTAAACCCATCTTTTGCTTCATGCTGCGATCAAACGCGAAAACCTTCGACATCTGGAGGGCTAAATACGCAAACAAGAACATTTATTAGTCCATTAGAGTTCCGTGGTTTACCAAAAGCTGCTCCTAGAAAAGGTGGCAGGACAGATAGACGAAAAGGTAAAACCATGATTGCGACAGATACACCAGAAAAGGCGGAAATTGAAAGAAGAGCCGAAGAATTTAAGCATAAAAAGGCTAAGGTACAGATTAAGGCTGCTGTGAAAAGAAAGGTCTTAAATAATGACAGTTCCAGTGAAGACGACGACTGTATTAGCATCTATTCTGAAGAAGAACCAATGCTTGAAGAGGATGCTGAGGTTTTAACAATTAATCCGGATAAATTTATTCCACTGAATAGTTTACCAAAAGAAGGAGACTTTGTATTAATATTATTTGAAGTAAAGAGCAAACATATTTATTATATTGCAAGAGTCATAGGGGAAAAAGATGAAGAGACAGAGGTCAGTTTTCTTCGCAAATCTGTTAAAAATCCAAACAAATTTCACTTGCCCGTCATTCCCGATCTTGCCACAGTCCCGTTGTATGACATTAAAATGATTTTACCTAAACCAGGTTTTACAGGAAGCACGAAAAGAACGCAAGGTTTATATTATTTTGATGTTGATTTTTCAAATATTGATTTACGTTAAGTTGATAAGTATCCATTTTTCTATGTTCAAAAAATTGATAGCTCTTTTACGAGCAGTTTAATTAAAGATTTTTTAATTTTTGCACGACTTAGAAGTGCATTTTTGTTATTTTAATTTGTTCAATTGTTTATGTTGTTACTCAAGTATTTTTTAGGAGATTTACTCATGTTCAAGAAGGTGTATTTTATGTTGTAAAACTAATCAAAAGTAGTAGAAGTTTCGGATTTGGTTTTCTTTCATAATTTTCTATATTATTAATCTTAACAAGTATTGTGTTGATTTTGCAACCAAGACTGATTAAAGCAATGACTGATAATTATATTTAATTTGTAATAAATAAAGAGTTTAATTAATATAATAAGTAATTTTTATTTTAAACACTTATGATTCATAGTACCCCATTTGATCCACTGTGACTCAAACTCTAATCCACTGTGACCCATTCATGGGCCACAGTGGATCAATTCGCTGTATGAGAAAAAAAAATCTTATAAAATAAACCAAACGGTAAAAGAGGCATTTGAAAAAAAAACGTGAAATTTTAAACATGCTTCCATGTATTGAATTAAAAACCTTAGTCAATAAAGCAGAAATGTAACCGAAAATGCCTTTAGAAAAAAAAGTGATCCATTGAGCCCCATGTTCCCCTAAAGTAGAAGGAGAAGATTTAGATTGGGGCCATTCATGTTCACACTTGGTCAGAAAGACAGGACCATGCCACCAAAGAATGTTATCATTAAGAAGACGTGGTTGAATGCCCCTGGAAGCCATGTCAGCGGGATTATGTTCAGAAGGTACATGACGCCATGTAGTTATGTCAGTTAATTCTCGAATCTGTTCAATCCGATTGCTTACATAAGTTTTAAGAGTCTTAGGTGGAGTGTGTAACCAACCTAGGACTATGGTTGAGTCCGTCCAAAATACTGAGCGTGCAATCTTAATTTGTAAAGAGTGACATACTTTGGAGTATAGTTTTGTACCAAGTAAAGCGCCTAACAATTCCAGACGGGGAATTGTTTCCGATTTCAAAGGAGAAACCTTAGCTTTAGCACATAATAAGTTACAGTTAACTTCGCCTAAACTATTAGTCGATTTGAGATAAACACATGCAGCATAGGCATTTTGCATTTTGTAAAGCAGTGAGCCTCCATGCAAATAGGAGAACTACAGAAAATGTATCTAGGTATCTGAATGTGCGCAAAATGTTGCGTTTCATTATGGAATTCTATCCACGAGTTTTGAATTTCTTTTGGGACTTCGTCATCCCAATCTAATTTAAGTAACCAGAGCCTTTGTAGTAAGATTTTATGAAAAATAGTGCAGGCAGATAAGAGACCTAAGGGATCAAATATTTGACACGAGTTCGACAATATAGAGCGTTTCGTAACTTTAGGAATCGATTTATTTTCGACTGAGTAGTTTAAAGTGTCAGAGATAGGTGACCATTTTAATCCTAAGACAGAAGATTGTTTACTAAAGTCTTGAGATTGGTCAGTTGTAAGTATGCTATCAAAAATATCGGGAGAATTTGTTCTAAATTTACGCAAAGGGAAGCAGCCTTCAGCAAGTTTGGCAATCACTCCCGAAATTTTAGCCTTTAATAGAGATTTTGAGTCTGAACCAGTGTTCAGGTCGTCAACATAGAAGTCATGTCTTATAGTATTGGCAACAGCTTCATCACTACACTCCGCTGCGAGTTGGACAAGACACCCAGCACTCAGATAGGGAGCTGAAGCTGTCCCACAAGTGACAGCATTGAGTTGCAAGGCTCCGAGCGGCTGAGCCTCGTCCTCCCTCCAAAGAACAAGCCGTAAATGACGCTGTGATTCATTTACCATAACCTGCCTATACATTTTTTCAATGTCTCCCGTCACCACATAGGCATACTGACGGAACCTGAGCAGGATTGCCATTAAATCGTTCTGAACTACTGGTCCAACAAATTGGATATCATTCAGTGACTTATTAGTAGAAGTTTTACAAGAAGCATCAAAGACTACTCTTAACCGAGTGGTTTCACTGCTATCGCGAATTACTGCATGGTGAGGAATGTAATATCCAAAGCTAGGACGGCTTACTTCAGATAAATGCCCTAATCTGCGATATTCGTTTATAAAATCAGTATATTCATTTTTTATTTTTGATTTAATTAGTTTCTTTTCTAAGTTAAAGAAGCGCCTTTTAGCAATAAGATAAGAGTCCCCCTAAAGCCTTACTGGGAACCTCACGCAATGGAAGTTTTACACAAAATCTCCCATCACTCAGGCGGACAGTGTTTTCAGTAAAATGGTTTTCACAATATTGTTCCTCATTGGAAAACTTAGTATTTTCATTTGGCAGAGCAGGAATATCTTCAACTTCCCAGAATCTAGCCAGAGAGTCCCTAATTTCCTGAGAAAAGTTCGAATTAGTAGTAGTAGTAGGGCTCCCACCGGTAGGGCCTGACATGAGCCAACCCAGTTTAGATTTTATTAGTGTAGGTTTATTTTTCCCTAACTTAATTTGTTCAGAATCTACAATTTCCCAATAAATATCTTAATTTGTTCAGAATCTACAATTTCCCAATAAATATCAGCTCCTAGCAGTAAGTCAATTTCAGAGGGCATATAGTAGGTAGGATCTGCTAGTTCTATAGATTTGGGAAGATTCCATTCAGAAGTGTTAACCCTTGAGCTGGGCAACATGCCAGTAATATCAGGCACTAAAAGACATAAAACATTAGCATGGAATAGGTTAATCCGAGATTTAAGTTTTATGTTACACCTTTTAGTAGTATTGGTTAACTTATTGTTTATACCAGCAATTGAAATATTAGTATTAGAACAGGGTAGATTCAATTTTCTTTGCATTCTTTCAGTTATAAATGAAGACTGGCTTCCATTATCTAGTAATGCTCTCACAGTGTGTTTCCGAAGATCGGCTATTAATTAATTCCACTTGAGCAGTGCATAAAAGGATCTGCCTGGGCATTGCCACAGAGAGTGATACAGGATTAAACATGGCAATAGTAGATGTCTGAGAGGGACTTGCTTCTTGAGGAACTGATGTTGCAGCAGAAGTATCAACAGGTGAGTTTGTCTTATCTTTATTTGACTGTGGTTTATGTAGCAGTAAATTGTGTCTTTTGTTACAGATTTTACAATAATTATGTTTGCAGTGAGCAGAGTAATGACCAGGACGCAAACAGTTGTAACAGAGCTTATGCTTATTAACTTCCATAAATCGAGCATCCAATGACATGTCTTTAAATTTATCACACTTATATAGTAAATGATCTTGTGAACATACAACACAGCCCTTTTCATTAGTGTTTGAAGAAACAAATGATTTAGTTTGTTTATTGTCTTTAGAGTGAGTACGTTTTTCAGTTTTAGTAACAACATCGTTTTTGCTGTACTGTAAGGTCTCTAAAACGTCAGCACGATTTCTCAAGAAATTATAGAATTCTTCTATTGTTGGCGAAGCAGCAATAGTACTCCTGTGTTCCTCCCATATGCGACCTGTGGCGCCATCTAGTTTGGACACCATAATATACACAAGTAAAGTATCCCAGCGGGATTCAGGATCATTCAAAGAAGATAGGGCTCGAATATTTTTAGAATAGTAATCTATCATAGTACGAAGTGACTTGTAATTTTCTTTAGATATTGTGTCAAAATTCAAGATAGCTTTTAAATGATTATTAGTAAGTATCCGGTTGTTATCAAAGCGTTCAGTAAGTAACTTCCAAGCTAATTTATAATTGGCAGCAGTAAACTCAATTGACTTAATTATATCAGATGCTCCTTCCTTCAATGAAGAGCGAAGGTAATGAAACTTGTTAATTTCTGGAATAGTATCATTGTTGTTGATTAGAGAATCGAAAGTGTCTCGAAATTCCATCCAATTGAAATAGTTTCCATTAAAAGAAGGCAGCTGAATCGTAGGCAACTTAATGTTATAGTTACAACTATCTTGATTGATATGCTGACAGGTAGACATTGAATTACAGTTCCTATTTTCAGGTATTAAATCACTAGGGGCAAGACTTTCAATTATCAGTTGAGCTTTAGCTATGTTAGAGCAAAATTCACTTTCAATCATGTCATTTTCTTCCAACTGATCAGGATCTAAACCCTCAATTTTAGTTTTTAAATCATCAAACTGTGCCAACAATTCTTTGAATCTTGATAGTTTTAATTCAGTTTCAACGATTATTTGTTTAGGAATACTGTCAGCCTCTATTAGTTTTATAGTATTTATGTATTTAGTAAATATAGTTACTCTAGCCTTTATCGTACCACGTTGTTGAACAAGAGATTTCAATTCAGCGGACATGGTGAACACTTATAAGAACTGAACAGACCGTCAAGAAATTAGCTATGCTGGTATTAAATACCACATGTAAAATTAAGAAAATAAAGCCAAACCGTATATGTCGCGCAATGGCTACGACAACAGCTCGTGCAATCAGCGACTCACACACAAGCAAGGCAGGTTACACAGTGCAGGATGCAAGCAGTAGCAGAGATGTGTAGGTAAGTTTAAAGCAGCGCATTCCAACGGGACCCAAGAAGCAGGCAGCACAGCAAGTCTGGAAAATGCCAGGGTGATCCCGTAAGCAAAGTGAAAGAGAAAGTAAGTAGTTACTAGTAAGGCAGGTATGCTTGTCATTTAATTAGTAATTAGTACCTCCTCACTAAGCAACTAGTCGTTTAATCTGACTCCATGGTGCGAGTAAAGTAAATAGTTAGGTGGGCAGTTGTCATTTAAGTAGAATTTTAGACCTAACTATTAAAATCATCATTTGCAAGTAGTTATTTACGTAAGTACCTAGGTGTCATTTCAGTATAAAGTAGGTAGGTACCTACATAGGAAATTATCAGTAATTAGATACAATAAGGAATGTCTGGTGCACAGAAATCGGCTGATTATGAATGTCGGACCTGTAGATTAAGTTAAGCATGTTAAGTACTAAAATTGGGCGTACTTCCCTGTGAACCGACCAAATCACTCACTACGTAGGATTGCAGGGACAGGTGGGTCATCAGCACGCACACGCGGTCATCTAGGATTCTCAGAATCAGCAGCTCAGCTCGTTGTAGTTTCATGGCACCACACCACGCCACGCGGTCGCCTCTTCCTTCAGTTGATCACGTCGTGGTCTCCATATTATGTTGGGGTCAACTTCAATAATTAGTCTCGAAGTAGGTTTGAGCGTTTACTCTTGACATGAGTTACAGTTACAGAATTATTAGAAAGAGAATAGAATTAAATTAGCGCTACATGCAGTCATGCGCGTCTTGTCTTTTTGAAGAGAGCAGAGCAGAGCACAGAAAGAGATGGCCGTCGCCGGCGCAGCACTTCCCGTCGCGTTTCATCCGCGACGCATCGACGAGCTTCAGCATCGGCGCGTTCCAGCTCCGTTACGAACAGGGTATAAAGAAGAATTTAAACCGAACAGAATAATAAATAATAGTTTGATATTCCCAATAAAAAATTGGGAAGTTGTAGCACAAAAATAAACTTTGACGTCGAAGATCTCTGTATTTCCAGCGATAACAACAGTTTTTTTTTTAAGAATTTAGTAGGTTTTCCATTTTTTTAAAACTTTAACCAAACCATTATTTAATTTTATGTCTATATTTTAAATAATCTAAAGAAAAGCAGTAAAATAAATGCCCATTCGCAGCTTACGTCACATTTCAACACAAATATCATTTTCAATTTTCAATCTTATTGACGCTTCATAGTGGTGACAATAGTTTACGCGGTCATACTTTAGTCGTCGGCAGGGGGGGGACACTGCCGTACTTTATGTAGGCGTCCAATTTTTCACCAAGATACTAGCACCATCTTTTACGAAATCCGCGTAAACTTGAGAGATTTAGTACGAAAAAATGACATAGGTGGTGCTTACGCCAATTATCGCCAATGTGCATAGTACGCCTTGTTGATAATGAAAATTTAGTCAAAAATAATAAATGTGCATTCTAAACCAGAATAAATATTTATTTATTTATTATAAAAGCATTTTGCAATTGCAAATATTTTTTTTGGGTTCGGCAAAATATTACTATACTCTGTGGTTTACAAAATGGTCACTACTTTCGGCGTGTGCGCTTGTTTGTAACTGAGGAGCTGGCGAACAAAACCGGATTAGTCCACGAAAATAAATTTTACACGGTAGCTAAAAAACTAATATCAGTATATGAAGGAGACTAATAGTATTACATTGCATTAGGATATGTCGGTGGATTAGTTCTATTATTGCATGAGGTACCTATTTTTAATTTACTTCTATATTCTGGAACTTATTCAAGAAATAAAAATGGACTAAACCGGTTTTGTTTGAAAAAGGTGGACTTTGGTGTGGTGGTGGTGGTGTTTCGTTTTTGTTAGACATTTCCTGTTTTGATTGAAAATGTGTTGATGAAATAAATACATTACAGGACAAGTTCGCTTTAGAATGAAAAAATATTTTTTTTTTAAATCTTTGTGTTGGATATTGGACTAGTCCGGTTTTGTATGAAAATTTAGTTTTTTAAGCCTTTTTTAGCCTACTTCTAGCCGGTTTTGGGTGAAAATATTAACAGGGATCGACGAAACTAGGTCAAGACATCACGATTCGAAAAAAAAACATCTTTTGAATAGTAGTGGACAAGTCCGGTTCTGTTCGCCAGCTCCTCAACTATCTTCTATTTTGTGTAATTTTCATGGTGTTTCGGTTCTATTAAAGCTCCAGAAAGTGCGGTTGAGTTGACTGGTAGTCCTAGTAGTAGATTATTTTAATAAACATCGCCATAATAAGACAAATAAATGACTTAAATATTAACACATTCATCATTTTTATTTTATCCTGGCTTTGCAAAACATTCAATTTTGTAAACATTAACTGTATTTGTTTTTTTTATTTTGTAAATTTGTATTTCATAAGTTAATCAAGAACTATGCACGAATTGCGGAACAAATGCAAAATGTTAAAACTGATTTTTATATGGCCTACATTGCAAAATACCCGCCTACCCATAGAAAACCTATTCAAAGTATAGTAAATATATAGATAAATACGTACCTATGTACGCACCTATAGTTTTTGGGATTAGTTCAGCGGATATAGTACCAGATGGCGACACTGCCTAATATAGGTGTCAAAAATTCTAGAGAGAGGGTTCTCTATTCCATCTATATTACTATACTCTTTGGTCGTCGGGCAGCGCTCGACTTGGATGGTTGGCACCGGACGCTCTGTGCATAATTCGATTGTAGTTTTCAAGTAATTTATGATTGAAAACAGTGTGTGAATTGAACTAAAGTTCTGTGGCGGACTACTAAGGCTACTCACTGCCTAATATTGAAGTGAAAATTCAGTCTCAGTGGAAATATGGGCAATAAAAATAAAATGTTGCGAAAGAGTTTTACAAGAAAAAGACGAAAAACTCGAAAAAATGATGGAATGTTTGGGTAAGTAGGATGATTACGGTATTGTATCATAATAACATTTGAAATTTGTATTTAGTTTAGTATACTTACGAAACTGTTACATAAATCTATAGAAACGGTATTGACAATTTCTACAAACATTTTGCTAAATCCAAAAACAAATAGGTGCACTCTATTTTGATGTCTATAGAATGCATATTTGAATGCGCCTAGTGCAAACGTCTCTGGTCGAAGCAACCATCGAGGCGATAGCCATATTGCAATAGTAGGTATAAGTAACAAAAACCAACTTGCAGATAAATCAGAGTGCGTTCGTAATTATTATAATAATATAAATATTGCACTAGTTATATAAAAAGCATTTTGATTCTTTTGTAAGATTATTTTTATAATATTTATTGAGTCATTAGACCAGTGCCGATAATTTTTGAAAACGAATAAAGTCACAGTAGGATGAAACCCATTGGAAAAGAAAGAGAATATAACAAAAATGAAAGGAAAAATAATTTACGGGCGATCCGAGGTCGGGAAGTGGGGGTTATCTCGATTTCCGGCAAAACTACAAGTCTTATGGAAAAAAGTGTAATAGCAAAGTTGTAGGTAATAAAAAGATCTACAACTTTTGTATTCACACTTTTTTCAAGTAACCTCAAAATTTATGTGAAAAATTCAAATAACCAAGTTTTTGGTTTTATATTTTTATCTTTTACACAGCAATTACATTAGACTGTTTGACATTTCTGAATTTTTGGTTTTAAATAAGTGTTATAGGTGGCAAAGTTCCTAAGCCATTCAGCCTACTTTATGACGTCAGCACGAACAAAACTTAAAAAAAATATATAAAAATAACTACGGCTTGGAAAAACAAAAACTTGAAATTATGTGTTTCAAATACTTATATCTTTATAATGAAAATATAAAAAACATACCTGAAAAATACTTTACATACCGAATTCACTAGTCGAAGATGTTATGTTCAATGACGGTGAAAGACCACTACAAAAAATATCAAAAGTAGGTTTCTCAATTGTTAATGGTTGACTTGACCATTGTAAAGAATTTGTCGAACTTGTGCCTGAACTTGGAAGATTCTGAGTTTCATCAAAAACATTTTCCGGAGTTTGTAACGCCGCGGCGTTACAAACTCCGGAAAATGTTTTTTTTTTTTAAGGCGGCGCGCCGCCTTAAAAAAAAAAAAAATTAAGCTAAGAATATCGAATATAATTAGGTAAGGTTAGGCCATAGATAACGAGCTTGGAAAATACTCACCTCTAATTCTTCGTCAATTTCTCTATCTGAGGCAGATTCATAGATAATCCCAACATCATCGACACCTTCCAAAATACGAAGAAGCTCATCAGTATCCATATTTTTCAGTAAATGTACAATATTGCAGTAGAGTTTAACACAAAACGTACTTAATGACACTGGTGCCGATTCTCTTGTACACCGAACTAAACTAAACTATCACTAAAATTTCTTATTTTTAGTTAAGAGAAACGTAAAAGCTATTCTGCAAACAAGATTCTCTAGAAAAGCGCGGGAAACTAAACTTGGCGGACGCGTCCTTTTTTAAATAAAAATTTTAAATTTTAAAATCCTGTAATATAAGATCAGTAGTATAGTTTTTAGTGTTCTATTTTCTTTTACTTGTAATTTTAGTTTAGTTTTGTATATTTTCTTCGGTAGAGGTAAGTTTTCTTTGCTTATATAGTGCCAAAAATGAACGACCCGCCTGACCCGGGGGACTTCGTTCCCCCGGCAGGCAATTATGTAACAATCTCTAACGAATCCGGCATGGATACGGATGGGTCGTCTTCGGCTCGTCAACTTAAAAGAAGCCGTATGCATGTTTGCAAGCACTGCAATAAGCGCCGCCGTACTCGCAAAAACCATGGTTCCGTGTCTTCGGGTTGTGACTGCACGGACTCTACAGCTACATTAGAAAATAATACACCGGTGCCTAACTGCCCCGAAATTATCGTTCCTAACGAAATTGCAGGTAAAATTTCTGCTCCATCCGTTGTTCCCATTCCGATAGGTCGAAAAACATACGACAAAACGGACAACGCACCGTATGTCATTCATGTCCAAAAAAAAATGATTTCACCAGATGATGGTACGACATTGCACCCAATTACTTTTGGAAAGTTTCTAAAACACAACGCCTTCCAAAATATTATCAACGGTAGCGTCAAAAAAATCGGCCGCAATAAAATTTCTTTATCATTTTCCAAGTTCCTGGACGCAAATTCCTTTATTACGCATAATAGTCTAGAGACATATAATTACAAAGCTTTTATTCCTACTTTTAATGTTACCAGAATGGGTTTAGTGCGTGGTGTTCCTGCGGAATGGTCTCCGGAGGAAGTTATTGATAATGTAACTGTACCAATTGGTTGCGGGCCAATTTTAAAAGTCAGACGCCTCAATTTTAAAACCATAGTTGATGGTACATCCATTTGGAAACCATCCCAATCCATAGTTGTTACATTTGATGGGCAGATTCTACCGAAAAGAATTTTTATGTGCTATAATGCATTACCTGTAGATTTATATATTTTCCCTACCGTACAGTGTTTTAATTGTTGTCGTTTTGGTCACACTAAAATTCAGTGCAGGTCCAAACCTCGTTGTTATAAATGTGGCCAAGGCCACACTGGGGACAATTGTGAAAGAGAACAAGAAAGTGCATCTTGTTGCCTTTGCTCTGGTTTTCACTATGCTACTAATAAGTCTTGCCCAGAATTTTCTAGGCAAAAATTAATTAAAACATACATGGCACAAAGTTCAGTATCTTATGCTGAAGCATCAAAAGTATATCCCCCAGTAACTAAATCGTATGCAGATACACTTTTATCTTCTCCTTCCAAAAACTTTTCACAAACTCCATCAATCTCTTCACCTAATAGAATGCCTGCTTCAAGTAGCTATAAAAAGACTGTCTTCCTCAAACCACGCTCCCATCCCAAATCTGTACAAGGATATAATAAAGAGGCTCACAATGCCATTATTAAAGATTTCGACATTCCCCAACCACCAAATGGTTGTGCTTTTTCTAATAATCCTAATAATGATAAAAATGACACAAATTTTTCCATAAACGATTTTCTTTCTGCATTACACAATCTTCTCTCTCAGTTCAACATTTCACCGTCCAACGCTGCCCCATCTTTCAATGTATCTCAATCCATTCATAATGGACCACACATCCAAAATAATCCAGTGGAACTGCCGCAGTCTAGTAAACAAAAAGAGTGATATTATTTATCTTTTAAACAAATATGAGCCATTTGCCTTTGCCTTAGCAGAGACTTGGCTCAAACCTAATCATATTTTTAAAATTAATGGTTATTTAACCATTAGAGGGGATAGATCTGATGGGTATGGTGGAGTAGCTATACTTATAAAGAATTCTATCCCCTTTTCTATCATTACATTACCTCCTCATAGTGAGGAAATTTCAATTGTAGCTATTAAAGTGAATCACACTTGTCTTGTTTCTATTTACATTCCTCACCCTTCCTCTTCTGTTCTTCAAGAGATGAACAATCTCTTTTCTTTTCTTCCAAAGCCATTCTTAATATTGGGGGACTTTAATTGCCATCACCAATCATGGGGTTGTTCAACTTCTAATTGTTATGGTGATGAATTACTAGATATAATAGACTCACATAACTTATGCATATTGAACTCAGGAGTTGCCACACGTCGTTCAAATCCCACCCAAAACCAAAGTGCAATCGACCTTTCCATCTGTTCCCCAAACTTAGCCTCTTCATTAACTTGGCATACTCTAACCTCTACTTATGGTAGTGACCACTTTCCAATAGTGATTTCTTATCCTCTTTCCAAACCAAATGCACCATTAAGGAGATCAAACTTAAAACATAAACTACCAAATAGAAATAATAATGACTGGGACAAATTTAGAAACATTGTTGACAGTAAGCTTTGCTCCTTGCCTGTTATTTCTGATGGCAATGAAAATAGTTGTGCTGAAGCTTTAGCACTCATATTAATCGCAGCGGCAGATGAAGTTTTTCCTGTAAAAAATAACAATATTAGTAAAATTCCCTCGCCTCCATGGTGGGACTCTGAGTGCACAGAATTTATTAACAAACGTAAAGAGGCTGAATATAATTATAACCTTGATATGTCTGATGTTAATTTTGAAATCGTTACGAACTTAATTAGTGATACTTGTAAACTTTTTAAGAAGAAAAAATTTGAATCTTGGCGTAACTTTTGCTCATCAATTACACCGAATACTCACCCTACGATTGTCTGGCGCAATATTCGTAGATTTAGGTCCATTTATAACAACCCTTCTCCTATTCCTGATTCTTTAGCCAGTGAATTTTTAGATAAATTAGCTCCACCTTGGGTGCCCGAGGCTATTAACCTTAACCTGTCATTCGTATCCAATAACCAAAACACTCATACGACGCTAGATCTTCCATTCACTCTCACTGAATTAAAGGGTGTAATTCATAATACTAAGGATTCTGCACCAGGCATTGATGGCATCCCGTATTCCTTTTTTGCTAATGTAAATGATGACGTCCTCAGTTATTATTTAGAGCTTATTAATTCTATCATGATTACAGGAAACATCCCTGTTGAATGGAAGCGTCAAACGGTGCTGCCATTCCTTAAACCAAATAAAATTCCATCTGATGCTTCCTCATACCGTCCCATAGTTTTATCTTCAATTCTGATGAAATTAGCGGAACATTTACCTAATTAAAAACCGCCTAGAATGGTATGTTGAAAGTAAAGGTTTTTTGGCAGAATCACAATATGGCTTTAGAAAAGGTAAAAGTACCACTGACTGTTTAAGTATTTTAACAGCCGATATTCGGTTGTCCTTCTCTAATAACCATTCCACCATTGCAGTGTTCCTTGATATTAATGCAGCTTATGATAACGTTGTATTATCAGTTTTACAAAATAAATTAAAAGCCTTACAGGTTCCATTGAATTTGTCGAATTTCATTATTAATATCATGACTGAACGCTCTGTTAACATGTTAATAGGAGATCATGAGGTATCTCATCTTGTATGGAGAGGTCTCCCACAGGGCTCTGTCCTCAGTCCCCTTCTATACAATATTTACACTTTTGATTTAGACTCATCCTTAACTAACCATGTTAAGGTTCTTCAATATGCCGACGATTTATTATTATATTCATCAAGCCAATCTGTTGAACAGGCTAGCTATGCTATCAATTCTGCTTTATCTACTTTGGAGTCATGGCTACATCTAAACGGCTTGGATTTATCCACGTCTAAAAGCGCGGCTGTTTTATTCACCCGGAAGAGAAATATTCCCTTAGTAAACCTCTATTTTAAGGGAATACCTATTTCAGTTAAAGATAAGTTCAGATATCTAGGTATAATACTTGACTGTAAATTAAGTAGTGTTCCTCATTGTGATTACATTGTTAACAAATGTGTAAATCACCTAAACATGCTTAGATGCCTCTCTGGTGTGTGGTGGGGTGCACATCCATTTTCATTAAAACTTATTTACAACGCAATCATCAGAAGCACTCTGGATTATGGATTGTTCATTCTAGAACCTGGTAGTGTTATGGCTTTTAAGAAATTGGATCGCATCCAGTCTAAAGCATTACGAATTATTTCGGGTGCCATGAAGTCTAGTCCCATTAATGCACTCCAAGTTGAATGCGGGGAACCTCCTTTATATCTTAGAAGACAATTCTTATCTGACAAATATTTGTTCCGGATTCTTCAGTTCTCAACTCATCCTCTCATTCCTAAACTGGACTCTTTTGTGTTGCAGAATGAATCTTAAGATTACTGGTCCCATAAACGTGCTCCTTGTTTAGTTGTAAGCTATAAAAAATTTCTTTCACTCTCTTCTCCTATTCACCGTTCCAATAAACTTCCCCTATTTAACAGTAGTTATGAGAGTTTACATTTCAGCCCCATCATTAAATACTGTGTAAGTAAATCAGATCCCGATTGCCATTCAAGTTTTAATCATTTTTTGGCTGAACATCTAGAGTACCACCATATATTTACGGATGCTGCCAAGCGTTCTCCGACGGGTTGTGTTGGGATAGGTACTTACCATTCTCAATACAACATCGTACAAAAAATCAAACTGCCTCCGGAGACTTCTGTTTTTACGGGGGAATGTTTCGGCATATTAAAAGCCATAGAATATACTCGTGTTTTAAAGCTCAAAAAAACTGTAATTTTTACTGATTCTCAAAGTGCTCTTCTAGCCATCAATAAATCCCCTTTCGAACACAAATCGCAGTTACATATAATTTATTTAATAAGAGAATTTGCGTCCAGAACCATCTCTGAGTGTAATACACTGCAATTTGCGTGGATTCCGTCCCACGCTGGAATCCATGGCAATGAAGTGGCTGATAAACTTGCTGGTGATGCGGTGCAGTGTGGGGACTTAGTTCCTTATACAAATTTTACTATAGACCTGATGACATTACCAAAGACTTTTCTTCGGGACACCTGGAAGGTAGCTTGGGGTATCGGAAGTAAATTGAAGGGCCGTTACTTTTCAAGTATACAACCCGACATTCCGGAAAAACCATGGTTTGGCAGGGCAAAATTTGGCAAGATGGAGACCTCGGTTCTTATACGGATGAGACTGGGTCATGTTTGTTCTCCAGCCCATCTTGCCAAACTACATATCATTAACGACCCCATTTGCTCCTGTGGCACAGACGTAGGTGACATAAATCACATTATTTTGTCCTGTCCCCTATATGACCGTTCTTCTTTTCTCCGTACCCTCTTATCTCTCCGTATTCCTTTTCCTACCTCAATACTTTCTTTACCTACTTTGTACAAATAGCTTCCCTGTTTATAAATGTATAGTCTCATTCATCACATTAAATAATATTAAGTTGTAAATTGTCGCCATTGTAATTTGCTCATTATTCACTATTAGTATTCACCTTTATAAAATACACTGATCCTATAAATCGTCCAATCCTAAATCCCGTTACAATTGATCATAAATATTTAATTTTTCTTTCGTTTCCCTACCTTTGTTCTCGACAACTAAACGTGACATTGGCTAAATGCACAAACCGTGCGAAGCCAAAACAAAAAAAAAAAAAAAAAAAAAAAGATTCTCTAAACAAAACAATTTTGACACAACTAAAGTTTTGGCTTCGCACGGTTTGTGCATTTAGCAATATGAGTTTGACAATCGCTAAGTTTAGTAGACCATAGACCAAGATTTGTCAGAAATTAAAATAAAAAGTGAACGAAATGACCCAAAGTGCAACAATTCTTGAGTAAAATCAAATAATTAACTTTGATTGTTAATCAATAATTATTTTATTGAAATACATTGAGGATAATGACGGCGTAAAACCATATTCTTGCTAAATATAAAATACAATAACCTGTATTTGTTTTATTATCTGTGACCAATGCGATCCTGCTAGGGTTGTACACCGAAAAAGATTTAGAACTTCGGCGGTATTTTTTCGGTTTTATGAAGAAAAATCCTTTAATTTTTATTAAAAATCAACAAAATACAGCATTTAAAATTGATTCAGGTAGCATGATTATCTTGCTATTTATTTCAGCTTAATAAAGCTATTTTAATAATCAAAATGTGATCTCGAGAAAAGAAAACCCGGTTTTTTGTTCAGTAAGTTGAAAATCTCCGGTATTCATGTCGCCGTAGGAAAGCCTTATCAAGGACATCTTGTATTTGTGTGAGTCTGTTACCTATGTCAGTTCCTCGACTTCAGCCAGCTGAAGTAAACAAAAGGTTTTCCAGCATGCAGTCGTCGAACTCGAGGAAACGAGCCAATAAGAGACAGCAGGAGCTGCTCGTGGAGCGACTCCATAATAATCGGCAAATGGCCAGAGGTAAGAAATACAACCAAACTTTTTATTTTATTGCTAAAGACTTTCTTACCTAGACAACGAAAGAAAATTTTAATTTTGCAGTCAACCTGAGATAATTATCTATACCTGCGGTATCTATACATATTATTTTAATTATGTCTTCTATAAAGTTATAGAAGACATAATTAAAATAATATACTAAAGTAGACCGGCAAAGTTGCCAGTCTACTTTAGTATATATTTTTTTCTTTTTTTAGAAAATCAAGCAGATGCGGAGGTCTTGGAATTTTAGGCCAACGTCAGTAGCGAGCTGAACCAACTGGGCTGCAGCAGGACTGTGGAGCAGTGGCAACATGTAACTTGTTTATGTCTGTTAAAAAGTTAAAGTACATGCATAATTTTCATTGTGTTCTAAACTAATTTAATTTCAACAGATTTGGAATATATGGGTGGCGAAAGTTAAGACCAAGGCCAGAAAAGTGAGAGACTCAATCAGGGCCACAGGAGGAGGACCGGCAGGGGCAGATCTCAATGATATTGAGAAAAAAATTCTTGATATCATTGGGTCTGCTTCTGTGGACGGTTTTGCCACTTTGGAAATGGTAATTTATTTTAGTTTCATCGTATTTTTATGGGTGAAGGGCAGTTTTTATAAATAATAAACTAGTTGACCTGTCGAACACCTAGAGTATTATCTTCATTATTATTTTTTCATGAATGTTTCCTATGTTTTTATAGTTATTCTGCAATTTTTTTATTAACCTTTCAAGCACCGATAAATGAGACAATTATTTATCTATTGTTATCGGAGCACCGGCGATTGCGTGAAGCTCAATTAATTAAGTTTATTTTTTATTTTAGGGAATACCTGGCTTGTCTCCACTGCCAATGTCGCCTGCCCCAGGGCAAAATATGTCGCCCTCTCTACAGTCCGTACTCGAAGAGCAGCCTGTGGAAACTACCAGCAGGATTACTGCAGAACCACTGCGGCAGTCAAGTGGTCGAGTTACCCGTCGTCGAAGACTGCCCAGGACACCCCGCCCGCCAGTGCACCACAATTTGGTACAAGCACTGAATGAGAACAGTCACTTACTCCGGGAGAGCATTGTCCAGGCTGCAGAAATTTTGGCTGCTGCCATTCGCTCTTCCGGTATTCCATACTTAGTGGAACATGCCCAAGATGAAGGTAATGGGGATGAAACCTGATGGGTTTCTTCTACATTACTTCGTCTTGGAGCTTACAACACCATCAAACCCGCTGTTCTCATGGAGTGCTTGTTCCAAAGACTCTTCTCAGCTCGCTACTGACATTAGCGCTAACCATGTTTTTTGCAAAAAAAAATTATATTGCTATTTGTTAATTATTTTGGTGATTATTATATTTTGTTGATTGTTATATTTCGTTGATTGTTTAGGGTTAAGGATAGGTTTAATGGTAAGAAAATTAAAATTTGAAATAGTAAAGAAATAAATGTATAATTTAATTAAAATAATTCACTAGCGATTGCCGAATTTCCCTTGCTTCGGCTAGGAAATCGGTGCTAGTGTCCTCCACAAACACACTCTCCTCGCTGTCCTCGGTGACATTGATGTCTTCTTCATCTGTAAAAATACACTTGCTTAAGATTTCATATTTTGCAAACGTAAATAAAACAAGAAGAATTACTTAATAATATTATTAAGCAAATGTAAGTACACTTACCATCCAATGTTTCCAAGAACATATTGTATAGGGTGCAGCATGCCAGAATAATTTTTGCTGCATTTTCTGGCTGGTAATGCAGACAGCGATGCCTGTGTAGGCATCTAAATTTGTTTTTTAGGCGCCCATTGCACATTTCCACCACATTTCTTGCCCTTGTGTGGCACTCATTATATGCAGCCTCCGCTTCTGTTGTTGGCACCATAATGGGAGTCATAACCCATGGCTGTAGTGGGTATCCCTTATCTCCTATAATAAATGAAAACTATTATGTACTACCTATCTAATAGATATACCCAGTAGATATAAAAGTTTACTAGTGACCTACCCAGAAGCCACTGAGATCGTTCCCCACGCACATATTCATTTCTCAGGAGTCTATAAATATTTGATGCCCTCCAAATTGCAGCATCATGGGTGGAGCCAGGAAAATTTGGGTTTAAGCCAATAATCTTGCCCCTCGCACTGCATACCTGAAAGTTTATTTTTATTTTTTATATCAAGATTTCAAGATAATTAAGTGTCAAAAAAATGTAGTTTATACTCACAATCTGGCAATTGATGCTATAATAGCCCTTTCTGTTATAGAAAAGGTTGCCAGGTGCAGTAGGGTGATTGAGTGGAGGTTTGGCTATTGCAACATGGGTCCCATCTACTGCACCTAACGTGTTGGGCATATTATATAGGTCTTGAAAACTGAAACAAGCAAAGTGTTACATGAATCAGAGTGGTGCAGTTCTCAATTTGGTTAGCTGTAAAAAGGGATGATTTAAATTTATTTATTATTCTCTTTTCACTTTTGTGAAGTTCAACCGAGAAGCCAAGGTTTAAAAAAACAGCCATTCAGAAACATAGTACCTTTTAAAACTAAGAAATATTAAACTGAACCTACTCTGTCTTGGCCGTTTCCTTTTCTTCATGGGTCATGGGAAATCTCAAGTATTGAGGGGATAATATTCTAATAATATCTTCTGCTGTTAGAGCTAGGCACCTGCTCACTGATGGCTGGCTGAGACCAAGTATGTTGTCTTGCCCAACAGCTGTTTGATAACTGCCTTGGGCAAACATATTGAGTGCAGCTAGAATCTGAATATGAGTTCTATTATCATACAGGTAAGTAATGTCTAGGTATAATCTATCATCCATAAATATAAAACAGATACCACTCACTCTGACTGAAAAATCACAAAATCCCAGGAACTATAATTATTACAAACTAGTAATTTAACAAGTAATTCCTTATATATTATAGAAATACTTGCTAATAGAATCAGAATATAAGGAATTACTACACACCCTATTTATAGGGTGTAGGCATCTGTTAAGAAAGGATACAAAAGAAAGGTAGGCACCCAAAGGACACCAAACTGTTCTAACCTTTATGTGTTTGGGGAGAAATCCTTCATCCAACCGAGGATTCCTTAGTGTCTCCACCAAATAAAGTGCTCCCGTTCTAGGAAGTCTAAAAAATTTTTTAAATTTTTCTTCAGCAATTTTTTTTTTTTTATTTTTTTTTATGGCAATCTGCCGAAGACTCTGGCAATTTCTGCCAGTGTCACGTAGTGACTATACATGGGTATTTTATAATAAATATTTACAAAGAGAATATGAACTTTAAACTTTTTGTGGCGATCCTTTTAGCCCTGAAATAAACACAACACTAGTTATAGTTAGTACCTAACATAAATTATAATATATACGTTTATACAATATATAATAAGACTACATAAATATCTGAATATTAAAGTTTAATATTGTTATTGGAAATAAATTTAATAAAAGCACGTATAACTTGGGGATTAGGGAAAAAAGAGAGGAGATGACGGACATTTATGGGTTTTTGGATGTTCAATTTTGTAATAACCTTATCAAAAGAGGAAACGTTATTCAAAGGGCAATTTAAAAATATGTGATCCAACGTACCATCATCCAGCCCACACTCACACAGAGAACTGTCGCGGACCCTAATTTTATGGAGAAAAACTGGGGTACAGCAGTGGCCAATACGGATTCTGCATATAACAGATGTGACGGTTTTGGATGCTTCTTTGTATTTATAAAACCAAGGCTTGGGGGGAACGGTTGGTTGAATAGATGCAAACAAGCTAGCTTTTGACTTGCTAGATTGAGACCAGTGGTCTTGCCAGGATTTGAAAAGATCTACTTTGGCCTATAGGCCTGGACAGCGTAATGTTTTTTATCTGCCAGATTGCTGCTAACCGCATTCTTGGCTGCTATATCTACCAGCTCATTGCCCTTAATATCCATATGACTAGGAATCCATACTAATATTATCTCAATATTTTTTTTAAGACACGAATGTAGAACAGTTTTGATGTCAACAATGATTGGGCTACGTAGGTTATCTTTAAATGAATTCTTAACTATTGCCTGCAGAGCACTCATGGAATCAGAAAAGATGACTGCTTTTGTAATAGCTGAATGAGAGGAAATAAATAAACACGCCTCCAGAATTCCAATGCATTCGCCAGTAAAAACCGAAGACTCAGGCGGGCACTGGAACTGAAGGAATATATGGGAGTTGGAGTTATAAACAGCAATGCCTGTTTTACCGTCAGTGGTCAATTTAGAAGCGTCTGTATAAAATTTGTAGTGATCAGGCCATTTGTTATTAACAGTCGAACTAAAATGGTCATTAGCATTGGTGGTGTCCTTATTTATTCCAATATTAGAGATTTTTGGAACAACATTTAGAATTTCATACGGACATGTGTAGAGTGGGAATTTATTACACTGAGGAATGGGAGCATTGTTTTCCACATTCCGGATATTCCTAAATGAATTAAGGATCAAAGGGGGGTCTTTATGTTTCCAATAATCGCTTTGTCTACATAAATTGTCTAGTATGGAAAGCTTAGGAAGAACAATGTGATTACTAAGAAAATATGCCTTGTACATATATTTATCAGCTAAGTATTGTCTACGGAGAAGAAGGGGAGGGTCGCCACTCTCAACTTGCAGAGCGTTGGTGGGAGTGGATCTCATACAACCTAGTACAATGCGGAGGGATTTCGATTGAATGGTTTCCAGCTTGGCCAATGCAACCTTACCACAGGGTTCCAGGAGGAAGGACCCATAGTCCAGTAAGCTTCTTATTGTAGCATTGTATATGAGTTTAAGAGTAAAGGGATGAGCCCCCCACCAAACACCCGCTAGAGCACGAAGCATATTCAGGTTCTTCTCACATTTGTTAATTATATAATTGAGATGAAAGACACCAGATAATTTACAGTCCAAAATGACCCCAAGGAATTTCACATTATCCTCGACCTTGATCGGGGCTCCTTCAATTTCAAGGTGGACATATGGAGTTAAACGTTTACGTGAGAAAACACCAACGGAGCTTTTAGGAGCTGACAAGCTAAGACCATGAGAGATTAGCCACTGGTTTAAGGAGTTAAGGGATATTTGCATGGATTCCGTAGCACGTTCCACGGACGGGGTAAGAATATATAAGCATAGGTCGAGGATGGGAAATCATCAAATGACTCCTCCCGCTCTGGGTGGAGCGGAAGGGAGTGTCAGACTCTTACTGACTAAAACCCACCCGTGTTCCTTCCTTGGCCCTTTATGTTCCGGGTCAGCGGTACCCCTTTTGGATGATCCCGCTTTCCCGGCAGGCTTGGGCCCTAGTGGGCCCCCTCTATGATGCTGACATCTCTTTGAGGCGCGCGTGGAACACGTACGCGCCGTCCAGCACGGGCCTGGTCCTGATCGGACGGTGAGCTACCCATTACTCACCGCCCGCAGGCCCGCGCCTACGGTGGCCGGGAGTCGTCACGCGGCTCCCGACGCCCGGAGCGTCCACCGCGGCGGCTTGGACGGGAGACTCTCTCCCTCTCCCGTCCCGCCACCTCCTTCGCTAGCATGACTGCTTCGCAGAAGGAGGCGACTGCCTCCCACTCCCCCTCGCCCCGGACCATGGCTTGAACCAAGGCCGGGCGTGAGAGATCGCCGCCGCTGCCGATCGCCTCTACGAGGACACGGCGGTGCTCCGCCCATGCAGGGCAGGCCCCCACCGTATGCTCCACCGTGTCCTCGGGGCGATCATCGCAGTGGTGACACCCGGGCGTTTCCTCCCGCCTGATGATGTGCAGGAACCTCCCGAAACTTCCGTGTCCGGTGAGGACCTGCGTCAGGCGGTAGGTGAGGACGCCGTGACGCCTCTCTAGCCACTCCTCAAAGAGGGGTCTTACCGCCGCTATCGTGGGTCGTCTGCATATTGTAAAATGTGAAAGTCGCTATTAAGGGACTTGTGAAGATCAGAGGTGTAAATACTATATAAAAGAGGACTTAGTACTGAACCCTGGGGTAACCCACGCCAAACAGTTCTGGGGTCATGAGATTCTCCTGGAACATGGAGTTTAATACTACGTCCAGCCAACAAGTTACAGATACAGTTAAGAATCTTTACCGGGATACTCAGCTGGCGTAATTTACTTCTGAGTACCGAAAGAAGGACACTGTCGTAGGCTGCAGAAATGTCGAGAAAGACCGCGAGAACAGACTCATTTTTGCTGAAGGCAATCCGGGCATCGGTCATAAAAATACCAATACTGTCTATTGTACTAGCTCCCTTTCGGAAACCAAATTGAGATTTTGCTAGAAGACCTCGGCTTTCAACCAACCACTCCAACCTGTTTTTTATAAGGTGTTCGAATATTTTACCTATAACAGGTGATAGAGCAATGGGTCGAAAATTATCGGTGCAATCAGGAGATTTCCCTGGTTTTAAAATAGGAATTATCAGCTGCGTTTTCCAAGTATCAGGTATATGTGAGAGAATGAAACATGCGTTGATTAATGATAAAAGGTATTGGCGACAGCGGGACCCCAATTTTTTAAAAAGCGAATATGGATGGCCATCTATGCCTGGGGCGGAGTCGCGTACTTGTTTGAGCACTGCATCCAGTTCGCTTAACAAGAAGGGGGCATCTAAGGGGTCATTGGAAATTTCCCACCCCTCAGAAGGTAAGGGGCATTCTCCCAAAAGAGGAGCGAAAGGGGGAGCCAGTTTGTTCAGGAAAGGTTCCGCAATGTCGCTAGGCATAGATGAGGAGTTTCGGACGGAGCAGCCACGTTTAAATCGTTTGAAATTTTGCCAAACAAGAGAGGAAGGGGTTGAAGGGGAAAGTGAAGAGCAAAATTTCTTCCATCCTTCATATTTTTTTTTTTTTGAGTAGACGCCTGGATCTCGCAACAATCCGGTTGTACTCGATCAGGTTTTCAGTGGACATATTTTCAGCATAATTAAGTTCCGCTTCATTTCGAGATTTAATAATGTTGGAACATTCCCGATCCCACCAGGGGGGAGATGATATTTTTCCAGAGGCTGAATTTTTAAGTGGAATGCTGTCATCCGCGGCTGATGAAATTGCACCGGTAAATTTCGATATACAGTCATCTATGTTGGCTGGGGAAACTTGGGGCAAAGTGGAAATTATATCCTCAAGAGTTTGAGAGTATAATCCCCAGTCCGCGCCTGTATGCCTATATTTTAAAAGAGGAGTATTATCCTTATGAGGTAAGGACCTGTTGATCAGAGTAGTGCATATTGGGTAGTGGTCACTACCATACGTGAGGTTTAGTCGTTTCTACTCCAACTGGGCGGTCAGACTAGCTGAACACAGGGTAAGGTCTACACAGCTTCTACTCTGGCCAGGTCTAGGTAGGCGAGTGACGGAACCATCGTTGATAACACATAAACCCAAGTCATCCAACAGATCAACCAACTCAAGACCAGAGGTATCAAAATGGTCAGAGCCCCACAGGGAATGATGACAATTAAAATCACCCAAAATTATAACAGGATTCAATGAGGAACATATATTATGAATGTATTGAAAGCAGGAGGTATTAGGGGAGGGAATATAGACAGATATAAAATTAATGCCAAGGATATTAACACCTACAGCATTAATCTCATCTCCGTGGGGAGGAAGGGATAGAGAGGAGGAAGAAAGAAGATTGTTCACTAGTATAGCAGCTCCGCCATAACCGTCAGAGCGGTCATCCCGGAGAGTGCTATAACCGGGAATATTAAAATTGAGTCGTGGAGTTAGCCACGACTCTGAGATTGCAAAAATTGCAGGATTATGCAAATTAATAAGGTGGCAGATTTCATGTTTTTTGGGTAGTGCACTTCTGGTGTTCCACTGCATGAGATGGAATGTTACGGTTATTAATTTTATTGACAATGTTGTGGGCAACGTGGTCTGGTAATGAGTAATTTGAAAGTAAGGAGGAAAGTAAAGTAATAATAGTTTTAATAGTCTCTTCATTCTCATTATGAGTGGGAGTGTGGTCCATCAGAGCACAACCATTAGGAGAGGGGGGGAAAGAATAACTGTTAATAATATCCTGGTGGGACCGACGGTCATAACCAGGGTGGAGGGGTGTGTGGGGTTTTGCACGGGCAGTAACAAATTTTTTGCTGGAGGGAGAAGGGGGGGGTTGGGGATGGGACGTATAATTAGAAATTGGGAGACGGGGAGGACGGGGATCATGGTTAAGAGTCTGGTGGATAGTCAGTGCAGGAGGGGCTGACGCCGTAACGTCTGCAAAAGATCGGTAGGAGGGGGTATGACGTTTGGCTGCTTCAGAATAGGATACATTGTCCTTAGCCATGGTGGACTTGATGTTCCGCTGACGGAGGTGTTCCGGGCATTGACGACTGTTCGCAGGGTGGGCACCCGTACAATAAAAGCACTTAGGCTCTTCAATGGTACACCCGTCCCCAAAGTGGTCACCACCACAGCGGTAGCACCGTGGCTTTGACCGGCATTGAGTTCTGGTGTGCCCGTATTTGCAGCACCCGAAACACTGGACAGTGGGAAAATTATAGATCTCTACTGGAAGGGAGTTGAAACAGCAGAAAACACGATCCGGAAGGCTCTGACCATCAAATGTGATTACTACGCTTGATGTAGCAATCCATTCCGATTTCCCATCATTGGAAACTCTGCGGTTCAATCTCCTCACCTTCAACACCTTGCCAAGTGGGGACTTCAGGGCATCCAGGACTTCAATGTCAGTCCAGTCAGTAGGGACGCCCCTCACAACACCCATCCTGGTGATGTTGAAAGTGGGAATGATCAATGTAAATCCTTTTTGTTTAATCGACTCATTTTCGATAAATGCATTGGCATCTTCCGGGCCCTTGAACTCTACTGATACCCTGTTTCTTCCTATTCTCTTTATACCCCCATCTACAATATTCACAATATTCAGTTTTTGTAATGTTTTTCCGAATTTTATAGGATGGAGGGTAGTGCCAGAGGTTGGATCGGATTCGGAAAGAGATGCGTAGACTAAAAACGGTTGCCTATCTAAATGCGAGTACCTGGTGCGTGAGATCAACGACGGTGCCGTGACCCGGTCGCGTTTATTCGTTGGAGCATTTTCGTCTGCGAAATTCGTAGGGTCGTTCTGGAGATTGTTATCAGTGCGTTTCCTCTTTTGAGAAGCTATTTCAACTTCCATTGTCTCAAATTGAGACAGTGGAGCCGTCAGAATAGGCGCATGAGTAAATAGGTCTTGCGATTGTACCTGAGCTGAATTGGGGGGATCTGGCGGGCGGCCAGGAGGCCGTTCGTCATCCGCCATTGTCACTCAGCATAGGCCAGTAGCAAATTAAATACTTACGTAGATTAAAAACTTACCAAATGCAAGATGACGTACACAAACAGAAATACACACAGGACGAGCACAAACACGTAATATAATACACCCAAAAACCACCAAAAAAAGGAGAGAAATTCTCAAAAATCGTTGCGAGAGACAAAACCACATGTACTCGCCACAAACGCTCCTACCCTCATTCCTTCAGCTATTTGAAATGGGTTGGATCGGTCTCGCAATCTTTCCAATTGAATTCTTTCTTGATTGTTTCTAAAAAATTGTTATTTCTTAGAATTATTTTTCACATCATGTAGTACAAACCTACTTAGATGTTCAGTCCAAAAATCCCTTAATGTTTTCACGAATGCATTTGGTATTGTATTGTAACAATAATGTTATTATTTACCTTTCTGCCGAATCGACAACAGTTGCAATCACATAAGCTTCCATAATTATTTCGAAACTTTCAAGAAATTTATGAGAAAAGTGCTTTGTAAATTTTAGTTCATGACAACTAATTTTAATCCACACCTTTTTAATCCCGATTAAAAATAGTCTGATTTAGTTTGACAATCAAAGTTTTAGATGAAAAACGTCAAATACAGAATAGCAAAATTGCCATTTTCACTAAATTGAATAACTAAATTGACATTAGTGCTGTCAAACTATAATATAGTTAGGATGTGTCACTTTAGTCAATTTCAGAATGGGAAACGTAGTTTGACAGGACTAAACTAAATTTTAGTGATTTTTAGTCTAGTTTAGAGATTTTTGTGACAACAGAATCGGCACCACTATCAACGAGTCACTTATTGAAGACATATTATTTTCCTCTTCGAGGGTATATCTATAAAAATATGTTTTATACTACCCACACATCCCAACACTACAAATAACTGCACAAACGCCTATGATGTCATAAGCGGACGCTTTAAATCGTCAATGGCGATTGCAGTAGATACAATTCTGCGAGGAATAGTGCCGTGCAGGACGTTATCGATATTATTTTTATGATTGTTAATTCAGTATTCATATCAGCCGGGATCGGGATTTACATGCATGCTTTTTTATAGTAATAATAACAATAAATCCACAGTATAATTTTTATTGAGTATCCGCCGTTAAATCTATTTAATCAAAATGAGAGTTTTTGGCCGTTTGTAAAAAATTGAACATTTTTATATAACATCGCGTACGTATACATGGTTTTATGTACATCAACTCTTCATTTAATAGTTGAGAAAAAAACAAGTTTCTCTTATCATTGTCTTGATGATTAACACATTCCGAACATGGAGGTTTTGCTATCTCAATCTTTTCATGACATTTTTTTTGTCGAATATTTCCTGATAAGATGCTAGGTGACTGCTCTCTTCCACGCTTTAAATCTGAAAAAAAAGAACCACATAGTGTTAGACAAGAGTTTTCAAAGCTTTTGTTATAGACATAGTTGAATACTGTTTTTCTTTAAAAAGAGTTCCAAACAGTAAAACTTGCTATATTCAAAATTGAATATAGTTTCCCTTCATGCCCTAGTTAGTTTTGGTTGCCCTGTGTACTAAAAGTTGGAAAATAAATAAGGCAATTAATTGTCATCCATCCGCCACGTTGCCTAGAGATCGATAACGTCAGCTTCGTTCAAAATAATATCACTATATTTTAACTACTTAGTGGTAGTATATACACATAATATTCTTCGTCAAAACGTCGTCATTACTTTTATTTAGATGATCATTAATACATCTGATCAGTATAGTGGTGAACCTACGTTAAGTTTTAATGGAAAAAACCTTGTTTATTTTATCATATTATAATGAATTTGAAGAAAAAGGAAATAATTATTTACTCACCTTTGTTTGTATCCATATTGCTTAATCAAAGTAGTGAAAAAATATGCAATTAGTGGCGACAATAACCTACACACCAAAAATACAATCATTCGTTAGGTACCGACTAACGAAAAAACAATTATGATCGTACATAGGTCCATAACATTTTTTTAACCTACCTACTTACTGGGTAGAATTTTAATTATTTTGTGGGTAGTCACAACACTACGTGACGCTTTTATACGTCACTGGCGTTTAGGAAGGAGCTCTAAATGATCGTTTATTGAAGAAAATATTTTGGTGTGTTTCGTACATAATTAGACAGTTTCTCTTATTACTTTTTGCATAAATATACAGATCGGGAGTGAGATTAACCATTGTATCCATAAGCAATGCTAAAACTCAACATTAAACGTGTTTTTTTGTTAGTCGAAAATGCGAGAGATATTGACGTTTTAAGGCGTCATTGGCGTATGAGGCAAGTTATTCAATGACGCTTTATTGCGTCCTTGGCGGTCAAAGGGTTAATATTCCATCCAGGAATGATGCAGGTGCTTCTATGTTCTCTTGGTACCGAGCCCAACCCAAATACCACACAATGGTCATTATGTGAGCACAGCAACCCACTGTCCGTTGTATATATTCTATTATTATATTCTTGCTACAACTTCATCTCTCACAGGACCACTAGCCACATGTGTTAGCCTTCGATGTAGCGACATTCTACACCATGCACACACTGAGTCTTGGTGAAGGTTAGACGGGCCTGGAGTTTGCTGGTTATCCTCACTCCTTGTAGCATGCTCCACATTTCTATGTGCTGCTACCCAACAAGCATAGCACAATTACTTCATTCCAAAAGTAGGTAATTAAGTAAGGTAAGCTGTTAATGTTACCTCTCTTGGATATATAGTTTCTGATATAATGGTCCGTTCAGATCCTTCAGGTACCGAGTGGCTGCGTGTTTGGGCAAGAGACCGTCGGCACCATACACACGCATTCATATTCCTATCAACCGCAGGAGCTGCTATGATTCTGCTATTGTTGTTGTATTGTACGCCGAGTATGTACCCAACAAGCAAAACATAGTAAGCCACCCTCGGGTATCTAAAACAAAAAATATGAAATTATGTTTTATTTATTTAAAACACAACATTTTAAATAATATTAATTGATCAAGATTTAGCTATTTTAATATCACCTTTACAGACCAGTCACAATTTAATTTTTGGCCTTGGATGGCCATGGCCAAAAATTAAATTATGACTGTTCTTTTTGTTCCTGGAACGATGTGGACTTGGATCATAATTAAGAAACATCTGCATTTGTGCCTGCCTTGAATGAATGAAAAAGAAAACAAAAGAGTTGTTTACCTCTCTTGGAGCAATTGTTTCAGCAATATATTGCCTTTCGGCACCCTCGGGAATAGAGTGAGTACACCTCCTAAACAAAGATGTCCTACACCAAACACAAACATTGCTATCATGGTGATGCTGGAGTTCGTGATCTCCATCTGCCAGAGCACTATCATTTGACATTTCTTGCATTATGATGCCAAAACATTGTGAGCACATTACTCCATTTTCATCAACCTATAACAAAACAAAAAAGAAGTTATACAGTGTACAAAGATATGTCACAATATATAGATAAATAAAATGTTTTTACCAGATTGCCAATATATCTGAAATTATTTCGGGACCCATGTCATCGGCAGCATAATACTGTTCATTTTCATCTATGACAGAGGTGCACCGTAGGCACGCCATTGTCAATAAACTGGAATAAGTATGAATTAAAATCTGTTAAAATACGGAACAAGGAAAGAAAACATTACATAGAAATAGCATTTGAACAAAACAATAAGTAGATGCACGGGACATACCTGAAACTGAACTTGTTATTGTAAAATAACACACGAAGGAATCCAAATCACAGGCGAATCAGAAACCATATAACAAAGCCGGGGTCAACAGAGAAGCAATCAATCAAGGTCCGTAGTAGCAAACTGGGTCGCAAAACAGAAACAATCACTAAAAACTCCGAAACACATCCAATCCAAACTCAAATCAAGGAAAGACTCACAAAAAGTTACTTCTTAGTTTAAACTGTCAAACGTCATGTCAATTGTCAAACACAACTGTCATGGCTGCCCTAAAAATAGGGTTATCTTATTTAAAAACTTTTTAAATTATCATTTTTGTGCCACTGTACCCTTCTTCAAATTAATTTTTTAGTATTTTTATGAAATTCCCCTATTTTTTTCCTATTTATCTATGTAGTGTACATAGTGGTGGCCCAAAATCAAACATCTCCTTTGTCCGTATTACAAAACTTCAAAAAACCGTGGTCTTCTTAGTGCCGTCATTTGAACCATTGTCTTTGTAACAACCACAGAGTAATACAAATATTATTCGTTCACCATGTTATCATTCTATTGCAACGTTCCGTATGCTCAGAAATGAAAACTTTTTGTTAATACGCTAATGATTATTATGATGTTTAGGAGTGTTAAAAATATTGAGAGTGTTAATTTGCATGGAATATTAGTTATTTCGTCAATTGCAGTTTTGTTTAGGTTTAAGCTCATGACTTAATGTCGTATTAAGTACTAATAATACATATAGGTACGTGTAACGAAACGTAAAATTTTCGCGCATTATATGAAACCATAACATTAAACAAAACCATCGCAAGTTGAACAAAGTTTATTTAGCTTTGGAGTTTTTAAGTTATCGAAGTTTCTAACAAGAAGAATTCACTAAGAACAATTGCCTCTTTGTATAGTATTACCTTCTATAGTAGGTAATTTTAATATCATATTGTGATGGACCAACAAAAGAAAAAACGATCTGAGAATTGGAGTACCGAGGAAAAAGTAAATAAACATAAATTACTTCGATTAACTTGAAATCAGTGTTTAATTGATTCAAATTTAATTTTAATTTATTTGATTGATTCTAACACGATTTATGTTGTGTCGGCGTGGCGTTCCCAACAACTCAGCGGGTTCAATATCCTCAATATCAATTAAATCGACCATGTTAAGATCCATTTTCGGGTAAAAACAACACAACACAATGAAAAAGATGCTATAAAATACAAAAGAAACTTTGACTGATACGATTTAGACCATAGTTTGATCGTTTAAACTAGGGGCCGCCGAGGTTTAGCGTTAGACCATGATATGGTCCACGGTTTTTCGAAAAACCACGTTTTGTAATATCATTTTGGTTTAAACCGTAGTTTATAGAGCTTTAAACCGGGGTTTTCAGTTAAGCCGCTTTTTGTAATAACACTGTAAGGGTTTACCCTTACAAAGAAAGTATTCTGAGGAAATCCGCAAATTTGCGTTAACTTTGCATTTTCTCTCACCAGCAGCATACAATTTCATTAGAAATAGTTACAACACGTGCCTACCACATACACGAACACTGAGCAAGTGGTACCAAAAATTGGATGCAGAACCGGGATTCACCAAAGAGGCTTTCGATACTTTAAAATTAAAAGCTGAAATGAGTGATAGAAAAGTACTTTGCACTTTAGTTTTGGATGAAATGTCAATTAGAAAATCCTTGACATGGAATCCAAGAAAGCAAAAATGTTATGGAAGAGTGGATATGGGAGTTGATTTTGACAGTGACAGTCTAGATGAAGCGAGCCAATGTTTAGTTTTATTGTTGACCTGCATTAATGGTTCATGGAAGCTCCCAGTAGGCTATTTCTTCATAACATCTTTGACAGGTGAACAAAAATGTAACCTGGTTCAAATATGTCTACAAATGACTGAGGAGGCTGGAGTAAACGTTGTAGCTCTAACGTGCGATGGACCGGCTACAAATTTCAGTATGTTGGAGTCATTAGGTTGCAAAAATATAGCTCAGAATCCAGAAATCACGAAATTTAAATATAGAGAAACCACTGTAAATGTATTCATAGATCCGTGCCATGCAGTAAAGTTACTTCGAAATGCATTTGGCGAACTGAGAGTCTTTTTGATGCACAAAATAGAAAAATAGATTTTAAATTTATTGAAAGTCTTCACCAACTCCAAGAAGATCAAAATTTACATTTGGCTACAAAATTTACAAAAGCGCACGTCCAGTTTTTTAAACAAAAAATGAAAGTTCGGCTTGCGACACAATTGCTCAGCAACTCCGTTGCCGATGCTTTGCAATTCTGCGAGCAAAAGCTAAAACTTCCACAGTTTCAAGGTTGCAGCGGCACGATAAATTTTATTAGATTGTTTAATAATTTATTTGACATATTAAATAGCCATTCCATGCGTCCACCAGGCTGGAAAAAGGCAATATGTGCAGCAAATATTGGCTTAACTTCTGCATTTAAATCAAGTGTTGAAGATTATTTAAAATTATTACGCTTACCTTCTGGACAGCTCTTAATTAATTCAAGGCGAAAAACAGGTTTTATTGGGCTCATAATTAACATTAAAAGTGCACTGGATCTATATAATAGGCTGGTTAATGAAAGTAAATTATTACTTTATTTACCCATGTATACAATAAGCCAAGACCACATAGAGCTTTTTTTTTCATCCATTAGAGCCAGAGGTGGATTTAATAATAACCCGAATGCGGTACAATTTGTGGCAGCATATAAAAGATTATTAGTACGGGCAGAAATCCGTGAGCATGGCATAGGTAATTGCATCCCATTGCAACAAATTAATATTTTAACATACTCTAGCAAAGTTAATCCCACGCAAACTATTAATAATTTAACTGCTCAAGGTCTCTACGTGACATTACCGGAAGATGACAGCGAGCTCTATGATGTTTTTTTAGAATCAATAAATAATATGCCACTTAATGAATATACTGAAAGTGTTGTTGAATACATCGGTGGCTTTATAGCTCGAAAGCTAACGCGGTCACTTAGCTGCCCGACCTGCGCTAACTTACTTACCAGTGAGTCAACTAATATGCCCATAAGTCTTATAGTAATAAAAACTTGGGGTGGGTTAATTTACCCTTCAAAGGATGTAATTGATTTATTAAAAAAAACCGAACAATTATTAAAACAAAAATTGAAAGTTGGAGTAAAGTCTGAGAACTATTATTTGTATATTTACAAATTTTTGTTAGACCTTTTTGATACAAGAAATATTTTTGTATTTGATCCTGAGCACGACACAAACCACAAATCACTTTTAATTAAAAGTGTGATAAAATGTCATTTAGATTTAAGATATAGATATCACGGAAAAAAAATAACTGAAAGGATAACTTTAAGAAATTATTTAAATAAAACTGTTTTATTTAGAAACGAATAATTACAATTTGGAAAGCCCTTTGATATGGGATGCAACCTGTATCGACACTGGCGTATCGGTACCAGAATCTGTAATACCGATAACAAATGTTGTTCAGGGTTTTAAAAACAGTTTGGAAAGTTATAAATAACGAAACTAGTAGGAAAAAAATACGAAGCACAGATTATACATTGGAGACTTCACGTGGTGCCATAAGCTCTAACTTAGAAGTCGCTCAAGAATTTGTAAATTTCTTTACTAATATACCAGCTAAAACGACGGAAGCTTTAAATTCCTCACCTGATGTCTCCATTGATTTATTAAGAGCGAACGTTTTAGGCTGCCCGGTTGAATTTCAATATAAACATATAAACCCTATTATTATTAATTTGATTTTTATTTGCCGAAAAGCTTTTATAACTAATAAAAGCTTTTCGGCAAATAAAAATCAAATTGACCGAAGATCTATGGGGAATGTCTATCAAAGTTTGTACATCAATAATCGAGACTATAGCACCATACTTAGCTTTAATATTTAATTTGTGTGTAGATCAAGGAGTCTTCCCGGATTTAATGAAATACAGTAAGGTTATACCACTTTTTAAATCTGGGGACAGCAAAGACACCAACAATTATAGACCAGTATCTGTGTTGCCAGTATTCAGCAAGGTGTTCGAAAAGGTAATGCTCAATCAAATGCTTAATCATTTTAACACCAACAAAATCTTACACGGTCAGCAATATGGTTTCACCAAAGGACGTTGTACGACTGACGCCGGTGTCACTTTATTAAAACAAATATTTACAGCGTGGGAGGAGGCCCAAGATGCCATAGGGATCTTTTGTGACCTCTCCAAGGGATTTGACTGCGTTGATCACGAAACCTTGCTCTTAAAACTTGAGCATTACGGACTAGGTAAACTCGCGCTTAGTTTAGTACAATCTTATTTAAATGATAGACAACAAAAAGTGCAAATAAATGGTGTCAATTCACCTCATTTAAAAGTACAAATGGGTGTTCCACAAGGATCGATATTAGGTCCCTTCCTCTTTTTAGTATATATTAATGATCTACCCCATTTATTTAAAAACCAACCACAAATGGTGTTATTTGCTGACGATACTTCTTTAATCTTTAAGATAAATAGACGTGCATCAAATCTTGACGACGTAAATAATGCCCTACTGCAGGTACATAATTGGTTCACTGCTAATAATTTAGTATTAAATGGGAAAAAAACGAAATGCATAAGATTTGCTTTACCGAATGTTAAAAGTAGTGATTGTGACCTAGTATTGAATAATGAGAAACTAGAATTTGTCGATGAAACTGTTTTCCTGGGGATAACGCTCGACTCAAGGCTGCAATGGTGTCCTCATTTGACATCTCTTGCAGGACGGCTAAGTTCAGCAGCTTATGCTGTAAGGAAAATCCGTCAATTTACTAATGTAGATACCGCGAGGCTAGTCTATTTCAGCTATTTTCATAGTATCATGTCTTACGGTATTTTATTATGGGGACGGGCTGCCGATATTGAGTCTATTTTTATTCTGCAGAAAAGAGCTATCAGAGCAATATACAGCCTCCGCAGGCGCGATTCTCTAAGGGAACTGTTTAAAGACATTAACATCATGACGGTACCTTGTCAATATATTTATGAAAACATCATGTACGTAAGGAAAAATTTAAATATTTTCAGTAAAAGAGGTGAAAGACACAACTATAGGACTAGAAATAGGGACCAATTAGTTCAACCAGGTTTCAGACTGGCTAAAGTAGACTCATCCTTCATGGGGTACTGTTGTAATGTAATGTTACAATAAAATACCTCCCCACATACTCCAACTGAATGAAACGAAATTTAAATCTTGTATAAAACGCACACTATACAGCCAAGCATATTATAAGTTGGGGGATTATATCGCTGACAAAAATGCTTGGCTCAGGGCTGGTCCTGCTCCACAAGGGCGCGTAAACTAATTAATTAGCATTCGAAAATAATGTTGGAGCTGATGAAGATTGTACAACCTATCTTTGCATTATATAAATTCAATCTCTTATGGCCGAAATTAATAACCAATCTAATCCAATATCTCTAGATTTAAGATTGAAAATTCAATCCAGATTTGTAGTAAAGTGTAGCTAAAAACGATCCACGGATTGCAATTGCAATCTTTTCAACCAATCGATCTTTGAGAGGACGGATCGTAGACTACAGATTGCGCTCTGTTCGAAAATGACAGTTTGAGTGTGTCAATAACCTATCCGTTGAATTTGACGTCTGTTTTGATCGGTGTAAACAATCCAAATCTTAATCTTAGAATTTCGTAGGATATCAGATTAACTTCACAGATTTTATTTGAAAAATGGCACTGTTTATATTCTCCAGTGATAGTGACAGTGATATGGAAGTTCTGGCTCAATTATCGGATTGGGATAGTACTGATAGTGACACTGGTTAAGAAATAAGACGTCAACGCGCTTCTTCGCGGAGACTTAAAAGGGTGAACTACATGCAAAGTCTGGATGATGCGGAGTTTACCTTTAGGTTTAAACTGTAAAAATTAGCAGTAAATTTACTGTTGACTGAAATTATGCCTCTCGTCCGTGTAACTTCATCAAGGTAAGTTGCAAATAGTACTTTAGAAAAACGGCTAGGTAAGTACGTACTACCAACCTAATAAAGAACTTTGTTTTTAAAGTAAGTATATATAATATTTTATTCAGAAATCATCACGCTTCATCAACTAAAAAAAATGCTTTTAAAAAAAACAAGTTTCTTTGGCGGCAGCGACTTTTCCCTTTCGCTTGTTTGACAACAAAAAATACCACGCCACAGATAATAAAACGCATCCTAGCTTTAGCCGTTTCGTGACATTCCTTTTTAACCAACACGTTTTGAATTTTAGCACGTCTTTTTCGTATTAATAGAATTATTACGTCTTCGGTAAATATATGTATTAAAAGTCTTTAAAACAAAATTGTAAAGCCTATTTATGCTTAGTTTTTTGATTGTTACAAAAAAAACGAACCATGTCTATTTTTATACATTTTGCTTACAACGGATTGACGAAGAGGGAAAGGATTTCAAAATATCTGCGGATTGAGCGACCGCAGGATCGTCTTTTTTCGTTATTGGGACACGGTTTGGAGATCGATCCATAGATTGGTATATATCGACGATCGATTTATATCTTGGATCATGGATTCAATATTAATTTCGGCCATTAGTATTGTATAATTGCATAGCACATGTGTGAGCACTATGTACCCACTATAAAGCTTACTGGGTTCGTCTTTCATTGACTTGAATGTGCCCTGGCGGCTGAGAGTATGTCATGCTCACTCAAATGTGTCGCTGGTGGTGGCGTGTGTATTGGATCATTGAGTTCCCTTCAAAATGGTTGAGCTGAATGGTGCTGATCCATACGTCATGTTCGTGAACGGGCGCCGTCAGTAGGCACTGGTCATTTCTTAGCTGCCACGGCTTATTTTAATTCCATAATTGTTTTTATATTTTTATTACGGACGCTTTTAACGTGCACGTGTTTCTACATCGTTCTCACATGTATAATTACAACATGAATGATGTAACCACTTTTTTGTAACAATATCTTGATTTAAAAGAGTGTCCATGGAGTTTCTTGCCCGTTCTTCTCCATAGGTACCTACTACGCTTTGGAATGGGCAACTAGCTTCATCTTTCTGACTGACCGACCCCTTGACAATTCAAAAGTGCCTGTAATTGGTTTATTTGAAATAAATGCTTTGAGTTTGAGTCATCATAATACATTATTATTTCCCTGTACATTTATTGTAGACAGGCAGACTTTATTGTATTTCACATTATTGGTGTACTTAATACTAATTAGAAACTGATATTATTGTATCTATTTGAAATAAAACGGTTCTCCCATTAAATGCATAATATCGATTTCTGTTGTTTTATTTTGTTAATAATCGGTGTAGTTTTGAATTCCTTGTTGCAGTTTAATTTACTCTTCTTCTAGCTTGATTATCACGAGCAACTATTAATCATAGAGTAAATAATATCAAGTACAATTAATTTTAAATGAACCGCCAAATTGATGATTTTTGCAATTTTTCAGTCAGATTACGCAACAACAGGCTTTTTTGTACTTAATCCATAATGCGACGTCCTAGAATGAGAATCAAATCGAATAACACCCTACTTACCTACTATCTACTTAAAATCAAAAACCTTATTTTAATGTACGTGATTTCGATTAATCGATTTGTAATCAACACGATGAACTAAATCATTGCAAAGAATGAGCAGACGACAACACTAGGTAATGGGCGGAGCCTACGCCATTTTACTTTCCACGCGCGCACGCGATACGATCTTTTAGTTCATGTCCTCTCTTATTCTTTAGTGGACGAGTATTCTGGTTTGGTGGACGAGGACTGAACTCTCGACCACCATTACCAGACTACAACGCTTCCAACGACTGGCCTGTACGGCTACCACTGGCTGCATGAGAACCACCCCAACTGCAGCCATGGAGATAGCCCTTACACTAACTCCCCTTGACCTGTACATACAGCAGGAGGCGGCGCTAGCTGCCATCAGGCTGATGCATCTGGGCATATGGGGCAAAAACCATACCAGCCCACACGCTAACATCCTGGACCGGGCGATTGAGTACCAACCGCTCATCGCTGCCCCGTGTGATAGAACACCAAACAAACCCATGTTCAACAAAAACTATATTATACAAACAGTTCAGGAGGAAAGGGATCAGTCAGGAGCCCATGAAGTGCGCATCTACACAGACGGCTCAAAAACACAAAACGGTTCAGGTGCTGGCGTACACTCCCTTGACCTCAACATTAACCTTCACATACCACTAGGCAC
This sequence comes from Brachylomia viminalis, assembly GCA_937001585.2. Classification (NCBI taxonomy): domain Eukaryota; kingdom Metazoa; phylum Arthropoda; class Insecta; order Lepidoptera; family Noctuidae; genus Brachylomia; species Brachylomia viminalis. The sequence goes on along the minus strand of OW443294.2, from coordinate 22,448,393 downwards.
ACACAGTTCGATATTTCAATGTGAATGTGTTGCCTTAACACTAGCCGCAACAGCAGTAAAGCGCTTAGGCATCCGGAACTACGGCATTAAATTCCTATCCGATAGCCTATCTGTGCTCAAAGCTTTAGAAAACAAACAAACTAACAATAAACTAATTTTTGAGTGCCATTTAGCTCTGGAGAGGTTATCGACGTTTAATCGCATTACCCTCCAATGGATCAAAGGGCATAGTGGATCCTTAGGCAATGATGCCGCTGATGAACTTGCGAAGAGAGGCTCTGATATGGAAGTGCTAGGCCCGTACCCACTTCTCCCTCTGCCTTTCTCACAATTTCGTGCGTGGATTCGCCAAAGATCGACCGAACTCCATAACAACAGATGGTCACGGGCAACAGACTGTAGACAGTCCAAATTGACTTTACCAATTGTAGACCCGCGGTTAACCAAAAAACTTCTCAACCTGAGTAGAAATAACCTCAGAATAATTATAGGAACAATTACGGGCCATAACCCCCTTAACAAACATCTTTTTAACATAGGCGCCACAGATAGCCCCCTTTGCAGGGGCTGCCTTGACGCCGAGGAATCAGCCGCCCACGTTATCCTGGAGTGCGAGGCTGTGGCTTCTCAACGGGAAGAAATCCTCGGAACAGTGAGGTCGCTCCGCGAAGCCTGTGAAGCCCCCAGGAGGCTTCTGTGCTTTTGGGCGGAGCTAGGCTGGCTGTGTTAGCCAGTATCCCCACGCACAACGGACCAAATGAGAGTCTAAGTGCGGAAAAGGGAGTCCCCATCATCATCATCTTATTCTTTAGTCATTGGCTTTCTCTTATGAACCTATGCGGTATCATGAGACATGTGGGAGGAATGAATAAACCATAATGAAAAAAAAGTCGTTTTACTTACTTCCACTGAATTTATGTTATTTGAGCAGGTATCTAACGGACCTAAAAATGACTCCATCAGGTCATAAGCAAACCAGATCGGTTTATAGACATCATCGGATCCTGAAAAATTAAAATAAAATTTTATTCGCAAGGTAGGTACATAGTAGGGGTGTTTAGACAAATATTTATTGATTATTTAAACTTACCTGCACCAGACCGAATAGAATCTTTTTTTTTCTTCAGATGTCTGCGGAACGTAGCTATCAGTATTTCTTTTTTGGTCTTCAATTCTTTTACACTTTTATTCATTATAATACTGAGGCGAGTCCATGCATCATTAACCTTTTGCCGATTTTTGTGATCGGCATCTTTGGAATTCCAGAGACATGGCTCATTTTGATAAGCCTCCAAAAATGTCAGAATCGTAGGTGCTGACCAATCAGACATTTTTACGCTTTGCGCGCCAACGAAAAAGTGTAGCAAGTAATTACGCCCGCCTCCCGCAAGCTCGCGCGCATTACTGATCGCTGCCAAACGTGTGGATACGTCGCAAACTGTTTGCCAAACATCCTTTGATCTGGCAAGAAAAACCGACACCGATGCCGAACACTGCCCAACACAAACACAAACAGGCAAACAACGACAAACACCCATCCACACGTCCGTGTTTGCTGTTTGCCATTGTTTGTCAAGCGTGTGGAGGCGGCTTTATAATGCACACAGACAGCACAGAGTTGTTCATTTTCTCTGTCTACCTCTACGAGTTCAGAGTACATAACCACTACGTTTCTGCCCTTGGCTGGAGGCTTTGAGTTTCACTTAAGGCAACCACAGGAGATAGATTGATAATAAACCGTAGGTGAAAAGGCGGGAAACTGTAAAAGTGTAAAGGCGCTCCTTCTCAAACAACATTTCAAAAAAATTCATTTATTGTATTATTAACATTTTTCTTTGTAAATATTCATATTAAATAGATAGTTGATAGTGTACCTACATAATTCATTAGCACCCCGAAATGGGGAAAAAAAGGCGGAGGAAGGACGAAATGTCCTATCCTGACTCGCAGCAGCAGCAGTCGCTTGAGTCTTCGGATTCTGATTCAGCGGCGTCTTGAACAGACAGTAGTAAGCTCCAAACACAACGACAAGGACGCAAAGGATAAGTACGCCATTTACAATGTAAAAGGTTACACACGTAAATATCCCGAGGAAACGAAACAAACGGACCTCATTGTACCTATTTTTAACTCGTGTCGAAGACAATGTGACATTTAGCGATAGGGATCGTAAGCCCTATCGAAAGGTTTACGGGAGCATGGCGTTTCAGGCGTCATGCATCTACGTACCATTAATAAGTATAAAGTCGGCATAACATTTGACCTTCCAAACAATGCAAATAATAATATGTTTTTACAGAACAAAAAGTTGCTAGATCAGTTGTCTCTTAAGGCAACTATACCGGCTGGAGATACTGAAGTAACGGGAGTCCCTACTTCGGTTCCCGTAGAAATGTCCAATAAGCAAATTTTTTCATTGATTGGTTGTTCAAAAAATGTAATTCAAGTAAGGCGCTTCATGCGCAGGGTCAGAAGTGACGCTGGCGTAGCTTTCGTTCCTACACAGGCTGTTGCCGTAACCTTCGCCTCCACTATTCTTCCTCAATACATTTATTTGGACTCATGGCGTCACGAAGTGAGTAAATACATACCACCAGTAAAACAATGCCTTAAGTGTCTGCGGTATGGACATATTGCTAAGTTCTGTCGCAATATTTCAATATTGCTATGTATGTTCAATTTGTACATTAAATCAATATTTTAAGAATTGTCAGGTTGACCCAAAGATTGCTAAATGCGCAAACTGCAAAGGTACGTAGCTATCTCCTCATCTTGCCCAATAAAAAAACAAAAAGTGGAAGAAAATAAAATTACGTCACGAAGCGCCACATACTCTGATCTTTTCGACGTTAATGCATTCCCAGCCCTAACTGCTCGAACTTTAGATATACAGATTAATAATTTAATGAAATCCGATACATTTATAAGTACATTAGTAGAAACGATCACAAAAATAGTTAGTAATAAAGATGTTCCTATTAACTCATCATCAATTAAAGAGGTTTTAAAAACCACTTTTGTTAAAAAAAATCCTTTATCCTCATAATGGATTTGTCAAACTTAAATATAGTTCAATGGAATGCACAGTCTTAATAGCAATAAACATATACTTATAAATTTCCTCTATAGACAAAATATACATATAGCAATAATTTCTGAAACATGGTTCAGACCTGATCAATCTTTTAGAATTAAAAATTACAATATTGAAAGGAATGATTGTGGTAACAAACACAATGGAGTTGCAATTATAATTCATGAAAGCATTACATACACTAAAATTAACACCTATTTTGATAATTCTTTACAAAACATTTGTGTAAAAATTACAGTTAATAATAAAGAAATAAGTATAGTCAGTTTTTATAGGCCTATAAACTCTAATCCCGCTTTTAATAAAGGTGATTTTGATTCATTGGTGAAGTCTATTCCTGGTCCTTTTATATTTGCTGGCGACTTTAATGCCCATCACACTTCCTGGGGATGTGTTTCTGACTCTTCAAGAGGTAGAGAAATCTTAGAAATCATTGACGAAAATAATTTGGTTCTGCTTAATGATGGTCAAGCAACAACAGTTGGTTCTCTAACATGGCGTCCCAATGCACTGGATTTATCTCTGGTTTCATCATCATTGGCACTTAATTGTGAATGGTCTGTACTTGATAGTCCTCTTAGTAGTAGTTATCACATCCCTGTAATAATAAAAGTAATGGTTAGCAGAAATTAAAATAATGTTGTTTATGGGATTTGTTTGAATGCTAAACATTTGCCCATCTACCCAAATTATAAACTCGTGGATTGGCAAACATATAGCAATTGTGTCGAAGAATTGTTGGCTGATTTTCAAATAGATAATAAAAGTATTCTTAATTCATATTTCCAATTTTGTACTATTTTGCGCACAGCAGCTGCAAATTCCAAAATAAATTCCAATAATTTGAATTGTTACGTCAACACAAATACCACCAATCACACATGCCATAGAAATAACATTAAAGGACCTTCCCTTCCTTGGTGGAATCAAAAGTGTACAGAGGCTGTACAAAATTTCAAAACAGCATATATTAATTTTAAATATAATCTAACAGAAGAAACCTATCTTCAATTTAAAAGGCTTTGGGCAGTGCAAAACTCATTTTAAAAACAGAAAGACAAAAAAGTTGGTTTTCTCTTTGTGAAACTTTTAATAGATGCACACCATTGTCTGTTATATGGCAATTTATGCGTAAATATAATAAGACATATAATAATAATATTCATGAAAATTACGCATGGGTTTTAGATTTTAAAGAAATACACTCCAGACTTCAAAAACTTTTACTGATAGTATTAATTCCAAAAATAGTTTTCTACTTAATCCTTTTACAATTAATGAATTAATATCTGCCATCTCCTCTCGAAGAGATACTGCTTATGGTCTTGATGGAATACCATACATCTTATTTAAAAAATTAAGCATTGTCGGTTTAGTAAAATTTCTAGAAATAATTAATTTACTTTGGGAAAATAATATTATACCTCAAGATTGGAAAGTGGATTGTCATACCAATTTTAAAACCAGATAAGCCAAAGTTGTGTCCTGATTCATATCGTCCCATAGCACTTCCTTCTTGTATTGGAAAATTATTTGAACAATAATTGTTGAAGCAACATTTAGAGTTTTATGTAGAACCAAACAATATCTTACCTTCTAATCAATTTGGTTTTCGTAGGAATCGGTCTGCTAGGGAAAGTGTTTGTCAATTACAGCTTGATATTCATAACTCTTTCTTGGCAAAAAAAAAATTTGGTTGGAGTTTTCTTTGATGTTGCAGGAGCTTTTAATAGTGTAAATAGGGATTCCTGTATAAATTATAAATTGGATTAACAGTTTTTTGACCAATAGAGAAGTATTTACTAAATTTAATAGACATCTTTATGGTCCTAGACTCTCGTCAAAAGGAGTCTGTCAAGGAGGTATACTATCACCTTTAATATTTATATTATATATACGAAGATCAAATCTTATTTTAGGGTCTCAGGTCAAAAATCTACAGTTTGCAGATGATTTGGTTGTATATACATCTGGGAACAATTTATCACAAACAGTTCAAATAGTCAATGATGCATTGGTAAATCTTCATGAATATTTTTCTTACCTTGATCTAAATGTCAATCAGCCCAAGTCCAAAGTTGTTATGTTTGGTAAACAGCGTCATAATATTCCCAATGTGCAATATAATAATTGTGCATTACCCATCTCACTTGAGGTTAAATTTCTGGGGGTTCTTTGTTCATACAATTTAATCTGGAATAATTACACAAAACATATAATTAGTAAAGCAAATAAAGCTTATAATGTACTGAAATCTCTGTCTGGCTCATATTGGGGTGCAGATCCAAAAATTTTGTTACTATTGTACAAATCATTAGTTCTTATTAATTTCAATATGGTTTCTATTGCTTCGCTGCAGATGTTAAAATTGTAAATAGTTTAGATGTTCTTCAAAATAAATGTCTGCGTGTAATAACTGGGGCATTCAGAAGTACTCCAATAAATGCAATGCAGATTGATTGCAATGTTCCACCATTAAGCATTCGATTTAATTACCTAAAAGAAAGATTTATACTAAAACTTTATAGTATATCTAGAATCTAGAAACAGTCTTCTGGTCAATTTGTTTCATTCAGTAACTCCTTCAGTCTCTAAAGCAATTTTTATGTTACAAGGTCTTCAAAGTTTCGTAAATTTTATTCAAAACTTAAATATTTATCAATCCAAACATATTTTGCCTTGCTATGAAGGAACTTTTACTGGTAAATTTCCAGCTATTAATATAATTTTAAAGAAAAGAAGGGACTTGTCCACTAAAGAGAAAGTAAATGCAATGTTATTAGAGTGGTCAGATCATAAATTTGTTTATACAGATGGTTCCAAGAACGATAGGGCTGTGTCTTTTGCCATATATGAGCCCTTTTCAAACATAGGCATTGGTCGAAACATTGACAAAAATTCAAGTATTTTTACAGCTGAAGCTGTTGCTATTTTGAGTGCTTTGAAACATATTAAAAATTATAATTCAGGACATAATAAATGGGTTGTGGTAAGTGATAGCATGAGTGTTCTGGAAAACTTGGCAAACAACAAATTGAATGCTAACACGAATTATATAATTTATTTAATAAAACAGTTATGGGTGGAATTATATCAATCAAATATTGTAGTTTGTTTTGTGTGGGTGCCTTCACACATTGGTGTTGTAGGGAATGAAAAGGCAGGCTATTTGGCCAAAAAAAAATGTCGATTTAGAAGAATTAATTCCCAATTCTGACCCTGATATCGTCGGTTTAGAGGCAAAATTCATTAAAAGCAAAAAAACTATTATGGAGTTATAAGCGATATTAATTATTTTTTGCAAAAGATTGCATTTTGCTCATAGTTCTTAAATGCAATCCTATTAAGTTTGATTTTGTTTTTAGATTATTAGGTTGCTGTTGTAACTGCTTTGTTTTTTTAGAATTATAGTTGGTAGATTTTTATATTTAAAAAAAAATATGTTTTAATGAGTTTTACCTCTTTTGAATTTCTGCTTATATTAGTCAGATAATGAACTGTCATTCTTAAATAAAAAATCTGTAAGAAAATTAAAAGTCCTTTTATTAAAATTTTGCTTTGCATACAAATAAAAAAACATAAATCTCTCATAGAGCGAAAGTTTAGATGTTGGTCAAACCATGAATTAGACATAAAACGAATTATTAGGTAATTAGGGAGGGCAACTGTAATTATTTTTAAAAGTCATCATTTTCATCTTCTAGTTCGAAAATATCATTTTCTCATAAACTGCCATTGACCGGTAAGTTCTTATACCAGTCATGTAACTCGTCAGGGATAAGCCCACTTCAGCACAGTTTTACAAGGTAATTTTTTTTCTGCATAGAGATAGGCAGAACGGCGTTATACGCCTGTTTTAGTTCAACATCTGTGTAATGCGGTTTCGACGGCTACGCTGCTGTATATCAATTTTTTAAATTCTGAAGAGTGGTCATACCGATAGAAAATTGCATTTGGGTGGGCTTTTTCAAATTTGAGGCACTTTATTTTAAGCCAATTTACTTTTTCGCCGTTTTCGTCCGTATTTTTATTTTTTAGTGTAGGTACTTGCGGCCAACGCCTGTAAGTCCCACACGTCTTTATATTTAAGCTCCATCACTTGATACGCGGTTAGGGCGTTTTATCTACTTTTATACGTTTATATACGTTTTATATAGGGCGGTTTATCTTTATTTTTCCCACGATTTGAACGCGCAGCTTTGAATACATTAAGCCAATCGTTCATCATAAAACAGGCCCTATTCTTTCGCGCATTTTCGATGCTGGAGTGCATTGAGTCACACTCCATGTGTGAATGACCGGATTCCAAAAATTTTTGCTCAATGACAGTCAAATGCGTATTTTGCACTGCATACAAGAGGGCTGCAGCAACTTGCTGGTTTCTGTTTTGGCCACTACAGGTTTCCGAAAACAATGATAGGTGTGTAATCTCTTCTTTTAATGTCTGGATGTATCTAAGTATAGGTACTTGTTCTAAAACGAACGCGAAGTGTTTAGTGGTAATTCGGAACGCAACCCCTTTTTTTTTAAATGTCTATGAGAAAAATATACTCTATGCACTCTATGGTTGAACCGCATACTGACTAATGGCGTTTTATTTTTTTGATAACAAAATATTGTTTTAAAGCCTCACGACCCACGAAATTCCCTCTTCAAGACCCCAAATATCCCAAATCTGGCGACCGTCGACGAGTGAAACAAAAAACCTGCAAATATGGACAAAGAAAAAAAGAAGAAGGAAAGGTCAGTGGTGAGGCGTCTGTTTTCAAAGAACGCCAATGAAATAGAAGAGTGCCTGAGCCAAGAGCATGCCGACATCGAAATTATCCAATTATCATATCAGAAGTTAAAAGAAACGGCTGATGATTTACTGAAGTTGGACAAGGTCATCAAAGATTTAACGTTAGAAAACTTAGATGAAGAAGAACTCGAAAAAGAGCTTGAAAGTTGCCTTAACTATAAAACAAAATGGCTGCACCTCGACATGAAATTTAAAGCAAAAATTTCGAAAATTCTGATGAAGACCGATTCCCATGAAAATTGCAAAAATATGAAACTTCCGAAGCTACAACTCCAAAATTTCGACGGCGAAATTAAATCTTGGCTGCCGTTTTGGGGTCAATTTTCGAAAATTCATAATGATCAAACTATTGATGACTTCGATAAACATCAATATCTTTTACAATGCATGAAAGAGAATACGGAAGTGAGAAGATTGGTGGAGAGTTTTCCCCCAATGGCCTACACTGAGTGCATTGATCAACTTATGGCGAGATACGCGAGGGAGGACCTACTAATACAAATTTACATTAGAGAAATTCTGTCTCTCATTCTCATGGAAAAGAAAGATAGTATTACTTTATTGTTTGATAAGCTAAATGAGCATCTACGTGCTTTGCAAACATTAAAAGTCACAGCCGAAAAATATGCTGCGTTTCTGCTGCCCATGGTGGAGTCAGCATTGCCGCAGGACTTAATTAAAGCATGGGAGCGAAGCAAAGATAGATACACAGATGTTGCTAGAGAATTGAATGGTCTACTAGAATTTTTGCGCAAAGAAGTAGAGAGTGAGCAGCGAATAAAGATTTCAAGAAAAACTTTTAAACAAGAAGAAAATGTCTCAGAAGAAATAAAAACTAGTACAGCTGAATGTCTACTTAATAATGTGAAGCCCAAGATAGGCACGAACAAGACACAAGACTGTATCTGGTGTGACAAGGAGACGCATGCAAGTATTGAATGTTACAAAATGCTAAAAATGAACCTAGAACAAAGAAGACAATGTCATAGGGACAAAAAAGCATGAGTGATAATATGTCTTAGAAAAGGTCACCATGCAAAAGTCTGCAGAGCTTCGGTAAAATGTTTGATTTGCAAGAAACGACATTCGACGGCGCTGTGTTCAGAACAGAAATTAGAAACAGGAACGAAGAACGATGAAAAACCAGAGTCAGCCACTTCACTATCAGCTTTATATCCTAAGGGAGAAACACTTCTTCAGACAGTGTTAGTCAACGTGGAATATATGGGAAGAGCAATGAAACTTCGTGTACTGTTAGACTCAGGATCACAGCGCACCTACATAAAAGAAGAAATAATAGACACACTGAAAATTCCTACAGCTGGAAAAGAAAGACTGACACATTGTCTATTCGGTGGCGTCGAGACTAAATCTAAAGAGTATAAAATACATAATGTGACCATGCAGTCGCTTAGTGATTCATCAAAATATGATATCATGGCCATCAGCCAAACCAGCATTTGTGGAAATATTCCTAATGTTAATTTTAATGATGTACAATTAAAAAATATTTTACATGAACATGGCATCACTCTGACAGACAAGGGAAATGATATCACAGATGTAGGGATTCTAATTGGGGCTGATCACTTGGGTCTCTTTTTAACAGGTTCTCTAATACAGTTGAAGAACGGGCTGGTTGCTGTCAAAACAAGGTTGGGTTGGACATTGCAGGGAAAACAAGTAAGTATTAATTCCGTTAATAGTAACTGCAATCTAACAAATGTGCTTCATTGTTGTACATGTGATTTGACAGATTACTGGTCGTTGGAGACACTCGGCATCTGAGATCCTGTTGAAGTGAAGTCAAGGGCAGAGACTAACAAGGAAGTGCTAGACACCTTCGAGGAAAATATAATATTGAATCAGAACAACAGGTATGAAGTTCAGCTTCCATTTAAGACAAATGTTGACAATTTACTACCAAATTATAATAAAGCCAAACAAAGACTAGATCAGATGACTAGAAAACTGATAAAGACTGACAAGTTTCATGACTATGACAAGATTTTTAAAACATGGACTGATCTAGGCATTATCGAGGCGACTGATAGTACTCCTAACTCAGGACATTACTTGCCACACAGACCTGTGATTAAAGAGCAAAGTATAACAAGCAATATTAGGCCAGTTTTTGACGCATCAGCTACTGACAAAAATGGACTGAGTCTGAATGCTTGCCTAGAGAAAGGAGACAACTTAATTGATCTTATACCGGACATGATAAACAACTTTAGAACTGGAGCAATAGGCATAACTGCAGACATCGAAAAAGCCTTTTTGCAGATTAGTTTGAAAAAAAGTGACCGAGAATATCTGAAATTCTTATGGTATAAAGATGACACTTTACAAAACATAATTACTTACAGACACTGCAGAGTAGTTTTTGGCTTGACTTCCAGTCCATTTTTACTGTCAGCAACTCTACAATATCATTTATATAATATGAAAAATGGACCGCTGGGTACAACAGCAAAACTAATGACTAAATCCTTCTATGTGGATAACTGCCTGGTAAGCGTAAATTCAAAAGAAAGTGCAGATAAGTTCATCTCAGAAGCAAAGACCATCATGAACACTGCTAAGTTTAATCTGAGGATGTGGGTAACGTCCCAGGGAGTGAATGAAACAGGTAATGAGACGATTTCAGTTCTAGGATTAAAATGGAATCCCAAGACAGACAAACTATACTGTAATTGTTACAATCTACCTACTTGTGACGACTTACAATCCATAACAAAAAGAAGTATGTTATCATTGACTCAGAAAATATTCGATCCAATAGGCTACATGCCACCCAAAGCCACCATGTGGTGGTGCTGATACCCAAAGTAATTCTTCAAGACACCTGGCTACGCAAGTTAGACTGGGATGATGAATTGCCGAGCGACCTACGCACAAAATTTCTAGATTGGTATAAATATATATCTTACCTGAATGACTGTCACATTCCATGCAGACTCACAACAGATAACCTGCAAGAAACACAAGTAAGTCTTCACTTATTTTGCGATGCCAGCAAATATGGATGCGGCATGTGTGTGCTGTCGAGAACAGAAAATAATGGTAAGGTATCAGTACAACTAGTAGCAGCCAAATCAAGGGTCAATCCTCCTAAAATGATAACAATACCCAGACTGGAATTAACAGCTGCTTTATTAGGTTCACGACTATTAGCTCATGTGAGAGAGAACTTGCAGCTCAATAATTGTCGAGAATACTGCTGGACCGATTCTGGCGTGACACTGCTGGATAAAACGTCAATTACCTCTGAATACGTTCGTAGGGAACAGAGTAAAAGAAATACGAATGAATACTGACATAAAAAATTGGCAACACATTCCACGTGAAGCGAACTGGGCAGACCTGGCATCGAGAGGCTGCAACGCAAAAACGCTCTACGAGTGTCGCTGGTGGGAGGGTCCTAAATGGCTGCGCCGGCCGTCCGCAGAGTGGCCCCGGTCTGCGCTGATCGTAGACGAACGAGAAGTAAGCCTGGAAGTGAAGAAAACTGTATGTTATACAAATATATCTAAAGAACAGAGTTTGTTAAATAAATTACAAAATTATTTCTCTAAATATTCGCAAATAGTTAGAATGACAGCCTGGCTTTTAAGATTTATACATAATATAAAATATACATGTAATAAAAAGACAGGAGAAATAACTTCTATAGAGGTAGAACAAGCAGAGAAATTAATAATAAAACTTATACAAGAAAATAATTCTGAACTTTTAGACACAAAGAAAACTAAATTGACTACATTTACTGATAAGGAAGGACTGATAAGATTAAAAACTAATCTTTTGCTGTCAGACTTACCTACCTGAAGGAATACGTACACCATACTTACTTTCAGCGAAAGAGCCGATCGTGACGAGAATGGTGAGACAACGACATGTAGAGCTGCAACATGCGGGAGCCAATCAGCTAATTACAGATATTCGCATGCGGTATTGGGTAATAGGTATTCGTAGGCTTGTAAGATCAATCATTACGAGTTGTCCGATATGTAATAGATACAGGTCAAAACCCACGCAAGCACCTACCGCACCGCTGCCACTAGAACGTATCACGTGCTCTGCTCCTTTCCAGACTACTGGAGTTGATCTTGCGGGTCCATTTTACTTGCGAGGCGAGCAGAAATGCTGGGTGGTGCTCTACACCTGCGCCGTGTACCGAGCTGTACACCTGGAGCTAACCAGGTCTTTGTCTACAGAGGCATTTATTGCGTTGCGTACTGTTACATCCCCAGAATGCACCCATTATTGCCTAATAAGCGCCACGTCATCATCCTGGTCGAGACCTAATGCATTAGTCAGATAATAGAGTCAGTTCGGGTTGAGACTCCTACCGGATAGGTCGCATGTCAAAGTATTGACCAAGTTTCCCTTTCTTTTGTGAATTTAATCAATATAATCATTAAGCTCAAATAATTGTTTTTTTAAAAAGGGATTATTAAATCGTGTCCTAACATTGGTGGCAGCGGTAAAGGGATTGTTGTATCCCGTGGAACGCCCCGTGAAGTGTTATCCAGTGAAAAGTGTCTCTGTGCCAAGTGTATCTTGTGTGCTCCAAATCCTACGACCCGAACTCACCACGACCTACCTGCGGCCTAAGAGAGGCCAACCTTGGCTGAAATAGGCCATCTCTAGTAGCCTTTGAGAGGTTAACTCCAGCTCGAGGGGCCAAATCCAGGGCCCTTTCGAGGTTCATCCGAGTCGTCACCTGTCTACTGTGCAGTGGTACTGGGCAGTGCGCTGCAGGCGCATTCTACGGACCTGCTCGTATCCAGCACCGACCAAGATCAGACGTCCTCCGTGTCTCCGCAAAATGAAGTGTTTCTGTGTTCTGTGAGTTAGTTCAGTGATCTTAATTTTAATCCTATTTATAGATTTGCCATATTTACAAATCGTAAGTTACTTTGTAATCCTGTTACTTTGTATCTGTAGATAACATTGTGCCCAGACCGTAGTCTAAACATCCTTCGCCCACGTATTCGGTAACTCAGTACTCAGAATACTGATAAGCCGTCTAGAACCAGTTGGCAGAAATTTTATATTGCGACCTTATAATAGTTATTGTACTTGTATTTTATTTCAGAGCCAGTTATTTTATTTACTAAAAAAAATGACCAAATCCGATTCGAAAAAAGACCTCAGGGAGGTGAAAGATGAAGAAATGCCCCTTAACGTTATTTTAAAATTTATCAAGCCATTTGACGGCTCTCGAGATAAATTAAATGCTTTCATAGTAAATTGCGATAATGCAATATCTTTGTCGTCATCATCACAGGAAAATATTATACTTAAATTTATTATCAGCCAGCTAGATGGCAAAGCGCAAAGCGCGTGCTCCATCAAAGACTTTGACAATTGGTCATCTCTCAAAGAATTCCTCAAAAATCAATTCGGTGAGAGGAAACATTACGCCCATTTACTTACCGAGCTCCAAGAATGTCACCAAACTAACCAGGAGACGGGTAACCAATTCCATCTGCGAATCGAAACTTGCCTATCCAAACTACTTACAGAAGTGACAATTTCCAATACAAAGAAAAGTGAACTTGTAGGAAGAGTGGCTGCGATGGAGGATCTAGCCCTTCATACATTTAATATAGGGTTACACCCTCGCATAGCTAACATTGTAAGATGTAGAGATCCTAAAAACCTGAACGAGGCCGTCAACTATGCGATCTCTGAAGAAAAAATTCAACAACACACATTCCGACAGAATGTTAATTCTAAGAAAGAACACAATAGACCTCCACCTAAGCCACTTCTACCTAATAATAACAATCAACCTTCTTCCTTTAGGGATTCGTCAGTGTGCAGATACTGCAAGAAGGAGGGTCATACCTTAGCCGAATGTAAATTGCGCGAATTTAATAATAAAAAATATAACAATAAATTCAATTATCCCGCGCAACAATATTCTTCTAAGCCCAAAAATCCTCATGTAAACCTTGTGAATAATGAAGAAGACTCCATTACAAATATTTTAGAATCTGATCAGAATACTTTAAATTACTAAACGTCTCGACAGGGTGTCGCACGAGACGAACTTTAAAAGACGATGCCGTTAATTCTATATCCAATCACCATTTATCCTCTAGAGCTATACGACAGGGTAACCAGCCCCAAATTGGCAGCTCTCATAATGTCACGCGACAGGGTAACCAGCCCCAAACTGAAGACATTCCTGATCCTAATCACCATTTATCATCTAGAGCTATACGACAGGGTAACCAGCCCCAAATTGGCAGCTCTCATAATGTCACGCGACAGGGTAACCAGCCCCAAACTGAAGACATCTCCAATCCTCCTCAATCCATGTGCATCCCTAGAAAAGAAAACAGTGATGATTACAAAGTGTATGAAGTAAATACTAACTTAAAAACATACTTACCCTATGTCGTCGCCCAGTCGTCTGTCAGCGAGAAACCACTTACCCTTTTGTTAGACACTGGAGCCTCCTTGTGTATCCTAAAGAAATCATGCATAATCAAACCTCCTGAATTAAGAGTTGATGTTGTCAGAATAAAAGGCATAGACTCAAAGGACCCGATTACGAGTCACGGTAACCTTACTCTAGACCTAAGTCTATCCCCTGGATACAAAGTATCACACAAATTTCATATATTTGATAACCTAGGCTTTCCTTATGATGGTATTATAGGTAATGACCTATTCGTTAAAAATGGCTGCCGAATAAATTATGATTCTGGTATGCTGGAAATCGCACACCATCATATAAAATTATCATTCAATCATCCATCCTACACTATAGAACCACGAACCGAAACCATCATAGAATGTTTAGTTCAAAACCCAGAAGTTAAAGAGGGTATAATTTTGGACCAACATATTTGTGATAAATTGCTAGTAGCTAATTCGATAGTTAAAGTAAAAAGTAATAATCGAATAAATGTATCGATCCTAAATGTATCTGAAAAACCTATTTCAATAGATCCTAACCTATCGTTGACCTTAACACCTATGACTAAAAATGAAATATGCCTATCTCAACCTAACACCAATTGTTACGAGAGAACAAACGAGGTCCTTAAACAGCTACGAACTTCCCATTTAAACTCCGAAGAATCTGAAGTCCTTTATGACATCTGCAGTCAATATGCAGATATATTCCACCTTCCCGACGATGAACTCACTTCAACCAGTGCAATCAAGCACGAAATCAAAACAAGTTCCTCGCAACCTATAAATGTAAAATCTTATAGATTTCCAGAGGTTCATAAAGATGAGGTCAGATCCCAGATCAGTAAGATGCTGGAACGAAATATCATTAAACCATCTACCTCTCCATGGTCATCCCCCATTTGGATAGTGCCCAAAAAAGTGGATGCATCAGGAAAAAGAAAATGGCGCATAGTGATTGACTATCGCAAACTCAATGACGTAACTATTGGAGAAAGCTATCCAATTCCCCAAATCAACGAAATCCTAGACCAGCTTGGTAATAGCAAATACTTTACAACTCTCGATTTAGCGTCAGGTTTCCATCAGATACAAATTTCAGATGAAGATGTCCCTAAAACTGCTTTCAGTGTACCCGAAGGTCACTACGAATTTATTAGAATGCCCTTTGGTCTCAAAAACGCCCCTGCAACCTTTCAGAGACTCATGAACACAGTCCTTTCAGGGCTGCAAGGTATACATTGCTATGTCTACCTAGATGATATTGTTATATACTCCTACGACCTCACATCCCATGTCCAGAAATTATCCTACACATTTGACAGATTGAGGAAATTCAACCTCAAACTGCAACCAGACAAGTGCGAGTTTCTCCGCAAAGAAGTTACTTATCTTGGCCATACTATTAGTGAAGCAGGCTTAAAACCTAACCCCGAGAAAATAAAAGCTGTAAGCGAATTCCCTGCCCCAAAATGCGCAAAAGACGTAAAATCATTCTTAGGGTTGGTGTCCTATTATCGTCGCTTCCTACACGATTTTTCTAAGCTAGCCAAACCTCTTACATCCTTGTTAAAAAAGGATATACCATTTGACTGGACTAATAGTCAACAACTTGCTTTTGAAACATTAAAAAATAATTTAACCTCAGCACCCGTCTTAATATACCCCGATTTTACTAAACCTTTCATCCTGACGTGTGATGCGTCAAATTACGCTATCTCAGCAATACTCTCTCAAGGCGAGGTAGGAAAAGACCGCCCAATCGCGTTTGCCTCACGCACATTAAATAAAGCTGAAACTAATTACAGCGTAACCGAAAAAGAATGTCTGGCAATTATTTTTGGAACAAAAATATTTCGCCCATATCTTTATGGTCACAAATTTAAAATCATAACCGATCATAGACCACTTAGGTGGCTATTCAACTGTAAAGAACCAGGCTCCAAACTAGTAAGATGGAGACTAAGACTTGAGGAATTCGACTATGAGATCGAATATAAAAAGGGTAAGATCAACAGCAACGCTGATGCTCTTTCCCGCTACCCTGTAAAATCCATTAACTTACCAAACACTGCTCACGTACTTACCGACAAAGTACCACCAGTCAGTATTCCACCTCCACCTCAACAGCCGGAAATTCCTCCTGCTAATCCTGAAAGTCCCGGAATACCTGAAATTCCCGACTTACCTGACTTTGTAGACTTACCTGAAATTCCCGACTTACCTGACTTTGTAGACTTACCTGAAAACCTTGAGTTACCCGATGACCTCGAACTCCCTGAAGATTTTGACATCCCAACACCACCTGAAATCCAAAATGACGACGACACTTATACTAAATGCCTGAAAGAAATAAACAACAAATTAAATCAATTTGATACTATAATTCATGAACATAGTGAAAACTTATTAAAAACAAAATTAAAAACTATTATTATACCGACTTCCATTGACCTCGACGAGTCAAATCACTATATTTCGGAAGTCATCGATAATCTTCCGGAACCAAAAGATATCCTAAAAGAAGAACGAACATTACATTCCTTCCTCTCTTTCGAAAATAATAATGTTAAATTTTACTTCCTTTTCGTAAAAGTCTATCACTTCGATCAATGTAACTATGAAGATATTTTTAAGAGCCTTAAAAATCTAAAACTTGAATTAATTAATAAAAACACAACTGAATTCGCTACGACGGACTTCCGTAATCCATTCGACTCGCATAGTTTTATGAAAATTCATAATATAATTACATACCTATTTCATTCTACTTCAATCACAACCCATATTTTCAAAAATACCATAATTTATCCTTCTCCAACGGAAATTACTAAAATCCTAAAAGAGAACCACGATATTCCCATATCAGGTCATTTGGGCTCAAATAGAATGTTAAGTAGAATCCAAGAGAAATATTATTGGCGCAATATGCGCAGTGATGTCGAAAACTATGTCCGAAAATGTGATCAATGCCAAACCAATAAAGCATTGCGTAGAACCAATCGAGCTCCTATGCAGATCACAACTACATCTACACAACCTTTTGAACGCGTGTCACTTGACATTGTCGGACCGTTGCCCGAATCAGGCACGGCCAAGCTCAGGTTCATTCTAACAATTCAGGACGACCTCACGAAATTCTCTGCTGGCTATCCTATCCGAAATGCTACGGCAGAGGAAACCGCTGAGTGTTTGATCCATTTCATATCCCAATTTGGTATCCCCAAGACCATTCTCACAGACCAAGGAACCAATTTCACAGCAGATCTATTTAAACAAACTTGCAACTTTTTGAAAATCAAACAGTTATGGTCCAGCCCCTATCATCCACAAACTCAAGGTGCTTTAGAAAGAAGTCATGCGACTCTAAAAGAATACTTGAAATCTTTCGTCGATGACAATCAAAATGACTGGCCGAGATATGTTTACACGGCAATGTTAACTTACAACACCACAATCCATTGCACCACAAATTATTCACCATATGAATTATTATTCGGTTGCAAACCATTTATACCCACTTCTATTTACGATACAGCACTAGAACCTACATACCCTAGTTATGTCCGTATACTCCAACAAAGAATGAAACTCTCCAGAGAAAAAGCTGTAGAAAACATTCTTAAATCTAAAATTACATCAAAAGACTATTATGATAGAAAAACCAGACCTATGAAATATAAAACAGGCGATATGGTGTATATCAAACACCACCCGCGGCAAAATAAAGCCCTGTTGCCTATCTGGAAAGGCCCATATAAAGTGATAAAAATAAATGGCAACAATACGTTGACCCTTCTCGTTAATCGCCGCCACGTTAAGTATCACTATGACGAATTAAAGTTGGCGGAAACAACTAACACTTAGTTCTTAATCTAGTATTACGCATATATCTTTAAAACCTAGTTTTAACTTAATTATATAAAAAAAAAAAAATAACATTAGTTAAATATTTTGTCCTATATATACTTTTCAGAATATCTACACTCCTGTCCCTTGCAACATCTGATATCGTCGAACAAATCTCTGAAAGCCCTGGCATATACTTCGACCCGATAGGAATCATGAAACAGACCAAGGATAATATTCATTTGCTTGTACCCATAGATATTGCATATATAAAACCCCACATAGACAACATAAATAATGTTTTAAAAAGTTCCACACTTTTGTGTCGAGAAAATACAGTACTGAAGGAATCCGAATGTACAAATATACTACAGCCTCTGGCTTTACGACTTATTGATATTCTAAAAGACTACAGTACCTTATCTCATTTAACATCTGGGCGAGAAAAGAGATCCGCTTGGTTAGCAGGAGTTGGCTCTCTTTTCAAACAAGTCATTGGCACAATGGATGAAGATGATGCTATAAGATATAATAACGCTATTCAAACCCTAAATAGTAACAATATTAAGATTGCATCTATTTTAAAGGATAACATAATTATAACGAGCACGGCTCTTTCCCGCTATAACGAAACTCTTAAAACTATAAACACAAACGAAGTCCGTTTGAATGACGCTATTATTAATCTATCTAGCACTTTTAGTAACCTGTCTATTATATCTGATAAGCTGTATATAAAATCAAAAATGAACGATGTCTATACTGAACTATCATCTTGCCTACTTACTTTGTCATTTAAATTAGACGACCTTGTAAATGCAATGTTATTCGCTAAAACTAATACTCTACATCCGTCAGTTATGACACCTAATCAGTTGTATAATGAGCTAGTAGATAATGTTAGAAAATTACCTAATTATGAAAAATTGCCTTTAGACTTAGATTTAGATAATATTCATGCTTTAATTGATATTTTAAAATTGTCTTGTTATTTCGCAAACAATAAGTTAGTCTTTGTAATTAAAGTTCCTCTTGTACACTCTTTTGAGTTAGATCTGTTTAAGGCTATTTCGGTACCTATACCGCACAACATAGATAAACCAAATTCCTATGCTATGATTGTGCCATCTTGTAATTATATTGGCATTAGTAAAGATAAATTAACATATACATGTATAAGTAGTCTAAAATCATGTGTTGAACCCGTAAATAGAGTTTATATTTGTGATGATGTGAACACACTCTTAATTCCAGAAACACCAGGGTGAATTTCCCAAACGACTTTTTTTTTTGTCTTCATTGAAATTAGTATTTGAAAAAAGGAATATTGTTCTGTACTATTTTTTTTGTATTCATTAGGTATTTATTGGGTTGTGGCATAAAATATTATTTGTCTAAGTCTATTTACAAAGGTAGAAATAAATACATAAACCTCTATTTTTGTCACATCGGTGCTGTCCCTCTACTTTTTTTACAAGCAAAAACGCTTATATCGTTATAAAAATAAGTAACTTAAGAATATAACTTATTCTATTTCATAGAATATTAGTTTTATTATTAATATGTAGCATATTTTATTACGTAATTCATAATATTTATTACTGAGAGGCATAAATGTACTTGTCTCGCAAAATTTTGTCATATCGCTGCACAAAAGTAATTTAAACCTAACTTTGCATCGATGAGTCCGACAGTGTCCCCACCCCAATTTTATTTCCCTCGTTAGTGTGTGCTAGTGCGCAGTCAGGACGGACGTGTGTCAAATCGCTGCATATTCCCGCCAATTACGTAAGTACGACATTTCAGTTACTTCCAAGCAATTATTTTATATTATCGGTGGTTGCATTTTTCTAGTGTAATGTGAAGTTTTATTACGATTGTTTGGTTCTAACAGACATAGTAAGTAAATTAGCATCATTAAAGGTACTTGAATTTAGCCTAAATATTATACATTTTTCATAATTTTCAAAAAAGTCGATAATTTCTCACGTCGCTGTTCTCATATCGCTGTAATCGGTGGTCTTTTTTACCACCGATGTGATAATTTACACCGATGTGATAAGAAAAATCAATCGGTGTCTTAAATATCATATCGGTGTTTTGATTCATGATCGACGCATAGTTTTGTCACATCGGTGGATTGTTTTATCACATCGGTAGATCATATTATCACCTCGGTGTAATTTTATCATATTGGTAGACATAGTGTCATTTCATTAAAGTAAACAAAAAAACAATGGAGCATACCTACAACCATACATTATATACATACATATACACATATTATATTTTTTAACTTTCATAAATATTAACTTGTGTGCAGCTCGTGCCGCACACAATTCGTTCGAGTAATTTTGTTTAAGATTAATTTTGTTTAAGAATGCTGAAATCAAAACTAAACGAGGAGGAGAAAAAAGAGAGAAAGAGGTTGATGGAAAGAATAAGAAAAGCTAAAATCAAAAGTGATCCTGTGTTAAGAGAGCAGCATTTAAGAAAAGACAGAGAACGCTTAGCTAAAAGAAAGGCAGCTGGACTTATCCTAACCCGAAGCCAAATGACTGCACATGCACGTCGCAATGCACAAAAGAAAAACCGAATCAGTGCCCGTGCATATTATCAGCGGAAAAAAAATAAGGCAAATGGTGCCCGCAACAACCCAACAAGTGTTTCAGAGACCAATGACGCAGAATCGCTACCGAAAAATCAAGATAATGAGCCCGGTATTTCTCAAGAACTAATAGGACCTCATAGCCCACGGCTATTGCGACAGAATGTTCGATGTAATAGTCCTAATTTGCGTATTGATGCCATAGTAGCGAGTAGTTCCCACTATTTACGTACAAGCAGTCCCCTAGATTTATCAATAGCATCTCCTTTACGAACGCCAAGTATTAGTTCTATAAATTCAGAAGAATCAACATTACGCCCAAATAGTCCTAACTTAGACACATCCTTTAATACTGTTAAATTCAAACAAGACATTAAAATGAAATTTCGTAAATATCAAAACGTTAAAACTCAGCAAATACACGATTTAAGAAAACAATTGGCAAAGGCTAATAAAGAGAAACTAATGTACAAAAAGAGATACATGAGACTACATCAAGAATTTAAGAAATTAAAACAGAGTAATTTAGAAGTGAGACGAATCCCAACGAAGCCAAAAAATATAGACCTGCAAAAACGTATCCGTAAGATTGTTGTTCAGTTTTTTGAGGATGATGAAAATTCAAATCTTTGCCCAGGTAAAAAGGATACTGTCACACAAAATGGAGTAAAAAAACAGAAAAGGCTGATGAAAGACACAATTAAAAATTTACACAAAAAGTATTTGACTTCGGGCTACCCTCCAATCAGTTACGTCACTTTTACAAGAATGAGGCCGTTTTGGGTCACGCAGCCAAAATTAAACTTGAGAAATACATGCCTATGTGAGAAACATGAGAACATGGATCTTGTTATATCATCTTTAAAAAGAAATCGTATCATAAAAGAAAACACCACGACTGAAATTCTAAGTAGTATTTGCTGTGATATTTTTAAGGTAGAATGCCTGCAAAGAACATGTCCTGTCTGTAAGAATCGTCATTTAAATTATCAAGAATTTGATAACTCCAAAGATGTTATTTATTGGAATTGGAAGAAGATAAAAAAGAATTACAAAAAAAATGGAGTCGATAAAATAGCCGTTAATGTAGAAAAAGTAAAAATAACCGTTAAACCATTACAACTAATCAAAATATTTGAAAACAATCTGAAACCGTTCTTAACACATTGTAGTAATATACGAAATCAAAGTCAAGCTTTTAAGCACTACAAACAAAACATGACTGAAAAGGATTGTGTCGTTCACATTGACTTTAGTGAGAACTATAGCTCCAAGTACGGGTCCGAAATACAATCTATGCACTTTGGTGGCAGTCGTCAACAATTCACATTACACACTGCTGTAATTTACTATAAAAATAAGGAAGAGAATATAACAACTCAATGTTTCTGCACTATTAGTTCTTCACTGCGCCATGATGCTGCCGCCGTTTGGGCTCACCTTGTTCCAATATTAGAAGAAATTAAACAGGAAGCTCGAATTGTTCAGAATCTTATTATTATTTCTGATTCTCCATCAGGCCAGTATCGGAATAAGAAAATTTTTTATATTATGTCCCAACTCAGTATTTACTGCTCTTCTCTGACTAACATAATATGGAACTATAGTGAATGTGGTCATGGAAAAGGTGCGCCAGATGGAGTAGGTGGGCTACTGAAGCGAACGGCGGATCGATTTGTTGCACACGATGGTGATATGAATAATATAGACTCTTTTGTAAACTATTTAAAATCTGCTGTCCAAGGCGTGAAAATTAGTACTGTAGAAGAATATGAAGTTGAAGAAAAGGACTGGCTTCTCCCTACAAATTTGAACACATTTCGTGGAACATTGCAAGTCAAACAAGTCATTTGGACTAAAGAAGCTAAAAATCGTATAGTTTTACGTCGACTTTCTTGTATAGAAGATGAATGTATGAAATATGTTGTTAAATGTCCACATGGCAAACATCTAGACTTCCACAATTTGTCAACCGAACACGAAATTAAGTCTAAACCTCAACTTTCTACTTCGAGTAATAAAAAATCCAGAACTAAATCCAAAATAGATATCACTAAAATGCGACCAGTAAAGTTAACTGACAAATTAATTTTGTTCCCACAGCCATCACATTCAAAGTATTTTACACCATCAAATACATTAAAAATCTCGGAAAATGCGGCACCCAGATCATCCTCTTCGACAAAAATGTCTGAAAGTTTGCTATTGAACTATGTAGATCTTGATCAAAGTACTCCTGCCTGTTCATTTTTAGAGAAAATTGACACGAACATTTTAGTTGGTTTAGAGGAATCAACTCAATTCGTAAATAAAGAGGATACGGTAAAAGCATCTAATAGATTTTCAAGTCCTACCGTGGAAGACAGTGACACCGATGAGGAAATATTTAGAATAAAATCTAAAATTAACTTTAAAAAAGAAAAAAATGAGCCACGTAAACCAACTCCTGACATCAAACAGAGATTTAATTATATATTTGGTTGCAGTGACACTGATGATGACTTATTTTGATCTGGGCTGATTTGTTTTTAAAATTTTTATTTTTATTGTTTTTAGTTTTAATTGAAAAAAAAAGGTTTAATTGTTGTAACAGATAATAATTATAAAAGTACGTAATTAAGTGCTGTGATTAACTATAGGTATACTACATAGTCTTCTATGACTTAAAAGTCTAATTATGGTGCAATTTAATAAAAGTGGAGTACGAAGACGGTTCAAGTTCTGTAGTGATTTATGTTGAACTTAAAGGCTGATTAACATAATAACCAAATTATACTGACAGATTTAATTTAAGTTTTTTTTTTAAGGGTAAAGATTATTTGCTAGATGTAAGATATAAGCGATCTCTATGTAATCTATGATACTTACGCACTGAGAACAAAGATTTTAAAAATATTAAATTAAGTGATAATTAAAGCTGTGATTATTGTAGTGTTGTTATGATTAAGGTTAAACTTAAAAGGCTGATTAATTAGGTATATAAAGTTTTCTTATATAAAGTTTCTATTCTTAGTATTGTTGAACCTAGAACGCCACAATGTTTTAAGTGTACACATGGCAAAACAATTAGCTTGATCGCCACATTAATAAATGTGTATTGTACAATAACGTACAAGAAATTTTTGTTTTTTATACTTCTTTTAAATAAACAGAATGATAATAAAAAAAAACATTATTTTTTATTCTAAGAAAATAATACCCTTAGTTCAGGTATTCAGTTCTTAGTCACTCCTTCAAAAATGTATAAGCCTACTATTTCTTTTTTGATGTTCAAAGGTGGATAGATTATCATATCGCTGTATATGTATATCACATCGGTGAATAAATTTATCATATCGGTGTACAGAAAAGATAATCGGTGCCGGATTGTCACATCGGTGGAAACCAGAATTCAAACTGAATTTTCTCCATAGTCTTAAAAGATACGTTGATGGTTACCAATAAGGGAGTATTTAGTATCCTAAATATTACATTAAACATGAAAAAAATAAAAAATATATATAAATGAAAAAGTTCACCGATATGATAAGAAAAATGGCATTTGTTGAAATTCACCCACCAACATGTGAAACCGATATACTAACAAAAATTGTTACGGAAATACCTAAATACTGTCAAACTAAATTAATGTATGGTCAGATAGATATTTGGCAAGAATTGCAAGGTAACAGATGGATATTTGTCCAATCTGAACCGATTAAACTTTCTATCCAGTGTAAATCTGATTTAATAGAGTGGAAACTATTAGGTACTGGTATACTTAATATTCCACCTAATTGTACTGCTTATTGTAGAAACAAACAACTGTTTGGTAGAAACAACATTAACATAAATGTTAAAAATATAGTTTCCGATTTTAATCTAATTAATGAAGCCTGTTGTAATCTAGAAAAGTTTAATAAATCAAAACCAAATTTGTTATTTTCTAAATTGTCGAATATAGACTTAGACAAACTACCTAAGATTATTGATAATCAAATATTGTCAGATGTTGATAAAATTATAAATAATCCTAGCCCTAACCTAATTGAATATAGTTCTCACTATCCACTTTTAACTTACCTTGTAATCATTTTAATTTTAATCTTTACTAGTTATAAACTTTGTAAGAAGTTTGGGAAATATTTTGACTGCAAAAGAAAGCCTGACTCACAGAACAACTCAGATAACGATCCGGAACCTGAAACAATTCCTCTTCCAAGGTTAAGAATAAATTCGTAACTTTCCATGAAAACCGTAAAGTTCCTCTTAAAGGGGGGGTTGTTACATCCCCAGAATGCACCCATTATTGCCTAATAAGCGCCACGTCATCATCCTGGTCGAGACCTAATGCATTAGTCAGATAATAGAGTCAGTTCGGGTTGAGACTCCTACCGGATAGGTCGCATGTCAAAGTATTGACCAAGTTTCCCTTTCTTTTGTGAATTTAATCAATATAATCATTAAGCTCAAATAATTGTTTTTTTAAAAAGGGATTATTAAATCGTGTCCTAACAGTACGTTGCGCAGGTTCATAGCCCGACGAGGCCGGGTCGACATGCTGGTATCAGATCAGGGGACAAATTTTCACGGCACAAAAAATCTCCTCGACACGTTGAATTGGGGTGAAATCCAGCAACAATCAACGATCCGACGAATACATTGGAAGATGAACGCTCCTTCCGCCGCCTGGTGGGGTGGATACTGGGAACGGCTGATTAGAATAATGAAAGACCTACTAAAAAGATTACTAGGTAAGGCGTCTGTCACTTATGAAGAATTACTGACTATTATTTGCGACTGCGAAGCTGTAATGAACGGGCGACCTCTGACTTATGTTACTGACGATAAAGGTGAGTGTTTAGAACCCCTGACTCCATCATATTTCATTCAACCGATTACTAACTCTGACGTAACCGATTTTGATGAGATCGACACTAATAATCTTAATAACAAACTGAAATATCTACAAACGTTACGCGATCAATTTCGACAAAGATTTAAGTCGGAATATTTGTTTTTTAGAACAAAAGGGACATGAAAAGAAAGACATAATAAATATTGGTGACATAGTTTTAATTGAGACTGACGGAAAAAGAATTAGGTGGCCTATGGGTATTATTACCGAAATGATTACAGGAGCGGACGGAGTCCAGAGAACCGCAATAATTAAAACATCGACAGGCGAGAAAACCCGTCCTGTACAAAGGCTCTACAAACTGGAAATTTCAGGTAACAATCCTCCATTTACACAAGACTCTGATAGTCTAGGAACTCCTACAATGGTGGGGCAGCAGCCTATGACATCTTCAAACACCGCAGGTGACACTGGAACTCAGGTGGAGGTACCTAATATTCAGAAATCCACACGCTGTGGGAGGAAGGTAAAATTACCTAGTAAGTTTGATTTGTATGTATAGACCACGGAGCAGTAGACTTATATGGGGGGGGAGTAATTTTCCTTTTGTTTTAACATTTATAAATTACTTCATTCATTTGTTTTAACTGTTTGACAGAGTGATCTCATAAATGTTAAGTGATGTTAAGTGAGTTTACCATATAATAAGATGTAAGTTAGTTAATAAAATTATGTAGTTAAGTACTAAAATGTTCAAGTTATTGATGATGTGTTGTGTTTTCTATAAAATGTGTGATTGGATACAAGTTGCATAAATATTAATATTTGTTTTCAGGCTATTGAATACTCAAATATTACTCAAATACTTAATACAATACTCAACACTCAATACTTTGTTACTCAAATATTGATGTTTGAAATTATTAAATAGTAATGTGTAATTTGTAAAATTCTGATGATGAAAATTTATGTTTGAAGCCATCTATTGTACAGTGGCGGAACTAATTTGGATAGAATGTTGCCAGTAACATGTTTAGTAAAACCCCTAAAATTGAAATAGTGTAAGATGGATGACATCTAACTTAATGTTTATTTGTACACATTAATTTTCATTTGCGTGCTGGGAGGATGTTCTAAAATGAACGCGAAGTGTTTAGTGGTAATTCGGAACGCAACCCCTTTTTTTTTAATGTCTATGAGAAAAATATACTCTATGCCATAGATAAGTATAAGTGCTAACGTATAGATAGCCATCTCTCGACTTTGAGCTATAAAGCGCCATCTAGTTCCCAGACCCCATACTACATAGTGGCAAATCTATACATACCTACGTAGATGTATCGTACCAAGCTACCTGCATATACCGGATGACTTTACCGTCAGGAAAATAAAGAGGGTGATGATTCTAGTGCTCAAATACAACTTTTCTATTGTTCCCATAGAAAAAGTTGTATTTGAGCACTAGAATCAGTCTCTATTTTCTTGACGGTAAAAAGAGTCATCCGGCAAATACACAAATTCCAGTACCTGTTAATTTTAAGGGTGCTACTAGTTGTGTATTTAATAATAGCCAGTAGTTACGGTTTACATGCTGTATTTTATAAACATAGCGAAATTAAAACTGCCTATTATTAAATACACAATGCGTTACGGAAAATATTATGAAAGAAAACATTTTTTTCAAGAAAATATTTATTTATTTCTAGATTTATGGCGTACATAATAATTATGTGCTAATTGTTTAATTTGGTCATTCTCATCCCAAACTGTGTTTTTGCCACATAACAAATTACTGACATCTTTGCACCAATTGAAAATTAGTAATAGTATGCTTTTTTTTAAAATAAATTCTTTTATATTAACTTTATGTTGGTCGCATTTAATAAATTCGAGTGAAATAAGCGTGGTGGTTACCAATTCTATATAATTAACTATTTCTTTGGATTCACAATTCGTTTTTAAAATGTCTATTGTAATAATTTCTATATTCATTACACATTCCAGTAAATATTTACTGGGATAGTGAAGAATACATTTACTCGTATTTTTTTTTAAAGTAATGAACTTAAGATATGATAGGTATGTTTCTTCACTATCCGCTTCTAATGCTTTTTTGCATTCATTGCAATTTTTTGTTATTTTTTTATAAATTAAATTAATGAGCCAGCCACAACAATATGCTACTGCTGCACACTTCTCAATTTCGCTTGGAATTTGATTTTGTAATACTACATTTATATTTTTTAGTTCTATATTTAAATGATTAAAATCAATTTCTATAGGTTTAGGTAGGGGCCTTTTTTTTTTTTTTTTTTTGTTTTCGGGGGGAAACCTTCAAAAGGCACCCGACCTCCGGGGAGGGAGGTCGGGGAGTGTGGGATTTTTACCTCACTAAAACCACCCCGGTGATCACCATCAGCACATAGGGGCGGTCCCGGTTCCTCTTAAAAGACCATTTCCGGAACCACCCCTGTGCAATGCCTGTAAGGCACATCCCTGGGGAGACTGTAAATGGGCCTCCCCTGAGCCTCGCTATGTTCGGCAGCACGTGACCACTGTGCCACCGTCCTCCCTGGGGTCACTTGGTGGGCGGACAGAGTCCCCTCTCTGTGCACCCGCGACCCCAAAGGTCCACTTACCTTGATTGGTAAGCAGATCTCGGCGTATCAGGCGCCAAGGCGGTTGCCTCCCCGACGCCTCCTTCTCCGAGCAGGATCAGCCCTCTCCCGATCCCTCTCGGCGGCCTCCTTCTGGACCATCACGGTCTCACAGAAGAAAGCTACTGCTGCCCAATTCTCTGTCTCTGCCAGCATTAGGTAGGGGCCTGGAGATATTTTGACTTAAAATACATTTTAAGCTCTGTAGGCAATGACTATCGTCACTCTCGCAGTTAGCCCCCACCGACTTAGGTGACACCATATTGTTTATTAATAAGGCTTTATATGATCCCTCAAACGATGAAACGTTTGGCATAACATTTCGTTGCCCATGAGCTCTTATGGCACCAAAAAAAATTCTCCAGCGGGTCTTGGTTGAAATTGCGCAGCAGTACAGATCGCAAGCCTAAGCCATGTAGTTTTTTTGTTATTTGCTGAAATGCTTGAATTGTTTTTATCCAACTAGAAATAGATGGAACCGACCTTACTCTGTCACTAATAAATTTCATGCTTCTTAAAATTGGTAAGCTCTTGTGCCATAATTTGTGATGCGGCGATTTTGGCGAGACTGCTGACCGATATATTTTGCCCTTTACAATTTTGCTGTAGCTTCCATTGACGGAATCAAAAAGCCGATCAAAAAATAGCAATAGTTCTGCAGTGTCTGTGCTTTCCTTAGGAATCCGGCCAATTTCTAAAAAAAAAGATACAAATTAGGTTTCTCACATTTATTACATACAATTTACTCAGAAGTGTAATCACATGACATTGAAAATGTCACAGTGGTCAGGTTCGAATCAAACTCCCCCAGCCTTAATGTCAAGGAAAATGCTTTTGTAGCCTGAACTGTGCCATTTCTCTAGGAAGCCATCCAATTCCGCTCCAGTCTTCTGATATGCGAGCTCATAGCCCGGACGGCATCCGGCAGACATGCCCAAAAAATATAAAAAATAAAAAAATGATAAGGGTATTTTGTTTACCTGCTGTGAATCCCATTACTACACTAACAGTTTTGCTAAAGACTTGTGTGGCGTGTTTTACCTTCATTTTCGGTATTAAATTTGGAATGACATGACGTGCGGTCAAATTTGGTATTAACCGCAGTCCCAATTCTTTTTTTCCCGTCCAGATAATACTCAAAATTTTTTGTTATAAGGTTATTTCTTATGCCTTTTATAAGATGCGGCGGGTCAAAAATTGGATAAATTATATTATCATTGATTTCAAAAAATCCTTCTTTAAATTCTTTGTTATTTCTCAAATATTCTTCTTTTGTCTCCTTAATCAATAAATTTATGGCTGCTATATTTGAAGTTCCGTGGTCGCACGTTACAGAGACTACTTTTAGCCCAGTTTCTAACACTTTTGTTAAAATTATTTTTATTTGTTTTTTCAAACTGTGCGAATTTGTAGTTCCAGCACAAAATGAATATGCGACTGGCTGTTTATATTTTTTAAATATTCCTCTGACCATGAAGACCAGTGCATGATCAGCAAAACATTTTGTTTGCGTACTTCCATCGTCGCAAAAGCCTTTTATCCTGTCATTGTGTTTGTCATACGATAAATTAGCAGCAATGGCCATCTCATCAAATATAACTGTACAATATTTGTGAGTTTCGGGCATTTTATTTACCCTTTTTTTTAAATTTTCAAAAATCACATCATTGGGTCCAGGCAACAAAAATATGTTTCTCATCAATTTATTTAATGTGCTTTTCTTCGGTAAAACACATATTTGGCTTAGCAATCGATATGCTTTTGGACTTGGTTTATATAATGACAAAGCAAGAATTTTTTCATCCAAAGTGAAGCGATGTCCCTTGGGGTGTTTCATTGACTGCCGTATTTGCATATCAAAGAATGTTTTCGCTGCTGGAGATAAATTCTTTGCGACAATTTTGTACGCTTCGGAACGTATTAATTTTCTTGATATTTTTAACTTCTGGACAAGTCTAGTTTTAGCTTTTTTGCATCTGTTGAGTTCCCTTTGCATTTTTGCAACCGCTTTATACAGCTCTATTTCAGACTGGTATTTTAGCTGATTCAGCTGATTACCTGAAAATAAATGAATAGGAATTAAAATTTGACAAATATTTTTTCACCCCCTAGTTCCACGCGAATGATGTCGTGGTCAACTGCTAGTCTATACATTTATATTATATAAAACTGCATCAAGTAAATAAAATTGGAGTGTCTGTTTGTAATGTTAAAATAACCGCTTTTTACCAAGTGCCTATGGATGTATACACGGTACATATACCAAAACAACATTTTTTACAAGTTTTGTCTGTGTCTGTTTGTCCCGGATAATCTCTGAAATGGCTGGACCGATTTTGACGGGACTTTCACTCGCAGATAGCTGATATAACAGGGAGTAACTTTACCTACTTTTATTTTAGAAAAAAATATTGCATTTCACGTAAATAAAAATTAAAACTGAAAAATTTAATAATACCACGCAGGCGAAGTCGCGGTTAACAGCTAGTTAATAATATTATTAAATGTAATTGATATAACGATTTACTTACTTTTAACCACAGCACTGTAGCTACTGGTACTTGCGGTGGGCTGTACATCATCAACAACCATGGGCTCAGGTCTATTGGAGGCAGAATCCAGTAGTGCACCTACAAAAGTTTGATAAATAAATTAGATGAGAAAACATTGTTAACACAAAAATAATTATACCCTATACAAATAAATAAGATTGGAGTGTCTGTTTGTAATATTAAAATAACCGCTTTTAACCTAGTGCATATGGATATATTCACAGTACATATACCAAATCATTTTTTACAATTTTTGTCTGCATGTTCTGGCTAATCTCTGAAATGGCTGGACCGATTTTGACAGGACTTTCACTGGCAGACAGCTGATGTAACAGAGAGTAACTAATACTAATTTTATT
This sequence comes from Brachylomia viminalis, assembly GCA_937001585.2. Taxonomy (NCBI): domain Eukaryota; kingdom Metazoa; phylum Arthropoda; class Insecta; order Lepidoptera; family Noctuidae; genus Brachylomia; species Brachylomia viminalis. The sequence goes on along the minus strand of OW443294.2, from coordinate 22,417,198 downwards.
TAAAAAAAATAGGATTTCACATAAAAAAACCAATGAAAAATTTAATAATACCATGCAGATGAAGTCGCGGCTAATAGCTAGTTAATAATATTATTAAATGTAATTGATATAACGATTTACTTACTTTTAGCCACAGCACTGTAGCTACTGGTACTTGCGGTGGGCTGTACATCATCAACAACCATGGGCTCAGGTCTATTGGAGGCAGAATTCAGTGGTGCACCTACAAAAGTTTGATAAATACATTAGATTAGAAAACATTGTTAACATAAAAATAATTATAGCCTTATCAATTAAATAAAACTGTCAAGTAGTGACACATTTTTTTGAATATTGAGTAGATTAAGATATTCATATTTATCTGACAAAAGCTATTGTCAGTAAACAAAACCGGCCAAGTGCGTGTCGGTGTTGTATCGGGTTGGTTGTTGAAAACACGGGGTTGAGTGATTTTTTTGTGAATTTTATGGTTTTTACTGTTTTGAGTGGTTAAATTTGTCCGTTTTTTGTGTGTGTGTCGTGCTGCCTGCTGTGTGTATTATTGTAAGTAGTTATTTTCCCATTTCCCTCATTTTTAATGAGGGAAATGGGAGACGATGATCCCCCTGATGGGGGGGGTGCCAATCCTATCACTATTAATGAACCCTTGCAGTCTCGGAAAAGACAGTCTGATGAACCGCTCAATTCGGTTGCTAAAAAAACTACCCCACCATCGGATTCCTATCAGTCAATATATTCTAAATATTCTGACTCAAAAATTTTATATAGTTCAAGTGACAAGGGTCCATTTATTGTTCACGTTACGCGGTCGGAACCGGATTTGTCTGCTGGACACTCAATAAGGTTATTAAAATTTGCACAACTCATCCATCAGAATAAAATCTTACATATTGTTGATGGCAGTATAAAAGCTCTGGGGAGAAACAGGGTCTGTTTAGAATTCATCTCAGCTGCTGCTGCCAATGACTTTAAAAATCATACTTTTTTGGATAGTTACAAATTCGCTGCAGATATTCCTAAATTTCATGTGTCTCGGATGGGAGTGGTTCGTGATATCCCAACAGATTGGACTTTAGAGGAACTGGTAGAAGGTATCAGAACTCCTCCCAACTGTGGAGAAGTAATCAAGGCCCGTCGATTGAATGTCAAATCTAAAAAAGACGATACTATTAACTGGATCCCTTCCACTACTGTTGTTTTAACCTTTGCCGGTCAAACTCTTCCGGAGAGAGTTTACTGTTACGAGACGTCACTCCCTGTAAGCACATATCAGTTACCAACAATACAATGCAGAAATTGCTGCCGCTTTGGACACATCCGTACTCAATGCCGCTCAAAGCCTCGGTGCTTTAGATGTGGTCAGGAACATCCTGGTGATAGTTGCTCAGTCACTGACGATCTCTCAACTTGTATCTTATGCCGAGGAGCTCACAAGGCGACTGATGTTAAGTGCCCGGAAAATTCTCGACAAAAATCCATTAAAATTGTTATGTCTCAGGACAACATTAGCTATTCTGAGGCCGCACTAAGATTTCCCTACCCTAAGCGTCTATATGCTGACATCACTTCCTCTCCACTCTCCCCATCACAGCAAATGCAATTTTCTCAACAAACCTCATACTCTCAGCAATCTCCCCCACACTCCCCTGCTCAACCATACTCCCAATCTTACACAAAAACCGTATTCCGTACCCCCCGTCCAAGAACTCCATTAGGTAAGTCCTATGATGTGCAAGCTCATAGAGACATTATCAATACTCCATCCTTCTCTCAGCCGAATGGTTCTGCCTTGCTTTCTTCCATTGAAGAATCCACTCCTATGCTCACTCCTAATGATAACTTGATAGAGCTCCTTACCTGCTCCCTCATCAACATCATCAGTAAATTTAGTGACAGTCTACCGAACAATGTCGTTACTCTACTACAACAACTCCTTCAAACCCTTATAAACAAAAATGCTCCCCTCAACCCTCCTCCAATGGAATTGTAGAAGTATACGTAGGAAAAAACATGAGATTATTTATTTGACAAATCGCTATAAACCTGTCCTACTTGCCGTCTCGGAGACCTGGTTGGTACCGGGTTCTGTGTTTAGATTTCCGGGATTTTCCTGCCTTCGGGACGACAGGGTGGATGGCTGGGCAGGATGTGCCTTGCTAGTCTCAAGATCCATTCCGTTTTCTCAAATTAATATTCCTGTTCACAGTGACGAACTTCATGTAGTAGCAGTGAAAGCCTTTAACATCTCTTTTGTTTCATGCTATATCCCTTACCCAAATAGTAGTGTTATATTAGAACTCAATAATATTCTTTCTTCCATACAGGGCCCAATCATAGTGCTAGGAGACTTTAACTGTCACCACACTATGTGGGGGTCCCACTACATAGATACATCCTCTCGCTTTTTAATTGATTTAATGGATGATATCAACCTCTGCCTACTAAATGATGGATCTCCGACTCGCAGAGTACCTCCTGGCCAAAATAATAGTGTACCTGACCTTTCATTGTCCTCTCCCTCCCTTGTAAATTCTCTCTCATGGTCTGTGTTACCTAATTCCCACAGCAGCGATCACTTTCCCATTCTAATCAACTTTCATCATTCATTTACTCCTTTCCCTGCTCTTCCTCCCTTACAGCGATATAGATTATCAGATGCTGACTGGGGCAAGTACTCTCTAGCCTTAGACTCCAAATTGTCTGGTCTTCCTCTTGTAGATGCTTCAAATTTTATGTTGCCTATGAAGATTTTGTTTCTTGTATGCTTGCCGCTGCCGATCAATCTATACCGCTTAAGAACATGTCTCGTGGTCACATTCCTTCTCCCCCTTGGTGGGATTCAGAATGTACCAACATGGTGCGGCTACGCAATGAGTCGGAAAATTCATATGCAGCAGATTTAACTATGGCAAATTATATTAGTTTTAAGAAAACTGGGGCTAAAGCAGTGAGGTTTTTAGCCAAAAAGAAGGTTCTAGGTTGGCAAAAGTTTTGTGAATCCTTATCTCCTCGTACCCCTTTAACTGTCGTATGGCGTAAAATTAATAACTTCCGAAGAATATTCAAGGATCATTATAGTTCTTCAAATGACCCCTCTGCCTGGCTGGATAGTTTTGTTAATAGATTAGCCCCCCCCTTTGTACCTCATTTAGATTGCTTTCCTTCTGTTCCTATTCACTCTCCTACATCTGACAGAATGAATGAACAATTCTCACCTACAGAACTTACTTGTGCTCTAGATCACCTTAAAGATTCCTCTCCAGGCATAGACGGTATCACGTATTCCTTTATCTCTAAAGCTAGTCAATCCTCAAAATTATATCTTTTAAGTATTATTAATTCAATTTTCTTATCTTCAAATATACCTGAGTCATGGAAGACACAAATTATAATCCCCATATTAAAGCCTGGGAAAGATCCAAATTCTCCGACTTCATATAGACCTATTGCCTTGTCGTCGGTTTTGGCAAAGGTCACAGAGCATCTTATAAAAAACAGACTTGAATGGATTCTAGAAAGTCGTGGCTTACTCTCCAACACACAATTTGGATTTAGGCGCAGTAAGGGTACGATTGACAGTCTAAGTATTCTTACCTCCCAAATAAGGCTTGCATTCTCCCGCAATGAACACGTTATTGGAGTCTTCCTTGATATTTCGTCAGCTTATGATAATGTCCAGCTTCCGCTACTCAGGCAGAAAATGCTTGAGCTGAGTATCCCCGTGAGACTGGTAAATTTTATCTTTAATCGTTTTACGTGCCGTTCTATTCGTGTACGTTCCCAAGGCGATCTTCTGACTCCCCGTGTTGTATGGAGGGGTCTCCCGCAGGGTTCTGTCTTAAGTCCAATCTTATATAATCTATATACAGCTAGCCTTGACTTGACCGTTAATTCCTTCTGCGATATCCTGCAATATGCGGATGATATTGCCCTATACGTAAGTTGTTCCTCTTTGTCCAATGGTGTTCTTAAATTAAACTCTGCTCTTGGTTACTTGAATGATTGGCTCTCAGAACATGGACTGGAGCTTTCTATTCCTAAGTGTCAAGCCGTAGTATTTTCCCGTAAAAGAAATATTCCTCCAGTTAACATCTCTGTTGCTGGAGAATCAATTTTAATTCAAGATAAAGTTAAATTCTTGGGGGTTGTTCTTGACTCCAAAATGACAGGTATATCTCATTTACAATACATATTTAATAAAAGTGAGAAGTCCATAAATGTTCTGAGATCTTTATCTGGAGTCCGATGGGGTTCTCATCCGGCCTCACAAAAACTGCTTTATAACGCCATCGTTCGTAGTCACTTTGACTATGGATGTTTTATTCTAGAACCTTGCAATAAATTGGCTCTAAGTAAACTAGATAAGCTCCAATCTAAATGCTTACGCATTATTACTGGTGCAATGAAATCGTCTCCAATTAATGACTCCAAGTGGAATGTGTAGAGCCTCCACTTCATCTTCGTAGACAATTTCTAGCGGATAGATATTTTTCGGTAGCGTCTCAATTTCCTTTACACCCTCTTCTTAGTATTCTTCGCTCCCTTTCTTGTTCCGTCGAATCCTCAACTTATTGGAGGAATAAATCACCTCCGCTATTAGTGAACAGTTTTAATAATAATAAGTCCCTTTCATCTCCAGTTATGCCACTAGATAATCATCCCCTTTTTCTAGTTCCTTATGACTCAGTGATCTTCCAACCCAGAGTGATACTAGATTTTGGTATACAGAAACATAGTTCCGATTCCAATAATCTTTTTAATAAAATTATAAATAAAAAATGGGCAAATTGGATTTTATTGTTCACAGATGCCTCAAAAATAGATGGTTCTCATCTAGGTTCAGCTGTGTTCATACCTAAGTTTAATGTTGTTTTAAGTTTTAGGAGCCCGCCTGAGTGTTCCACTTTTACAGGAGAATCTTTAGCGATATTAGAGGCAGCAAAATTCATTGATTCCAATCAACAACATTTTGATAAATCTTTGATTCTCACAGATTCTCTCAGCTCCCTTCAGGATTTATTGAAAATACCATTCCGCAGTAAAGACAACTCTATAATAATTCTGAAAATTAAGGAAATTCTTTATAGACTAAATCAATCTGGATTGGAAATTGTACTGGCATGGATTCCGGGACACACAGGTATATCGGGTAACGAAGAAGCTGATTTCTATGCTAAGCAATCTATCCAGATAGGTTGTATGTCTATCTCTAACATACCGGCTCAGGACGTCCGCTCCCTGGCTAAACCACGTCTCATGAAGTCTTGGGATGATCTGTGGCAAAGATCTAGGATAATTAAGGGCAAATATTATAGCAATATACAACCCAATATCCCCACTAAACCCTGGTTTGTCAAAAAAAAGAAAATGAATAAATTAACCACATCTATTATTATTCGTCTCAGATTAGGACATGTTTGCTCTCCAGTGTTTTTGGCTAAACTACGCATTCGGAATCATTCCCTTTGTGAGTGTGGGGTAGAGGAGGGTACTCTTGAACACATATTTTTCTCTTGTCGTAATATTTTAGTCCCACTGTATGATATACTCCCCCCTAATTTCCCCCGACCTATTAACATCCCATTCCTCTTAACACTCGTTGATTCCCCCCTAATTAAAACACTTCAAAAATTTATATTATTAAATAACATCAAGCTTTAGCAAAATTATCGGTGGTACGTTGTGTTTGTAATTATGATTAATTTGTGTGTTTTTGTTGTTTTATGTGTGTTTCTTAGATGTGTTAATTTTTGTAAGAGTACTAATACATTGTGTTGTTGTTACAGACTACTCAAACAGAGTTTTAATTAAATTTTTCTAAAGGCAATATAACCGGTCATCCTCAGCGATACACTTTGTTTCCTCCAACCTTGACATTGGCAGAATCATCGATAAAACGATGGAGCCATTACTATAAAATTGGAATTGGAAGTGCGTGTCGGGCCACGCGCAATGGTAGGGTTCCGTAGTTAGTAGATTTTTCAGGTTGGTCGACTATTACTCATTAACCTGTGAAGTCTACTTTGCCGTGATAGTTTTCCTTTAAAATTCGTTATATATGCTACTACCATGAATTTTTTCACATCTCCAAAAACCACCGTTGAGCTGGCAGAGGGTTGCACTTTAAAGCTTAATATTTCGCAAACGGATCTTTGGATGGAAAAATGGTCTTAGCAAACCCTCAATATTTTTAAACGACCTATCCAACAAGACCCCACACGATGGAGTAGACGGTAAAAAAAAATTGATCACCACTTTACATGTAGGGGAGGCACCCAAAAAAAATATTTTTCAGGATTTTATTTCACGACTTTTTCGTCGTAATTCATTTATAATTATATCAATGCCAAATTTCAACTTCCTAGTTCTAACTGTCTCTGAGCTAAACCGCGGACAGACAGACAGTCAGACGGACATGGCGAAACTATATTGACTACGGAACCCTAAAAACTTAAATTAAAAAAAAAATAACATGAGAAAGAATATGCTCAATACCTGGAAGATGCAGCGTTGGTACAGCTAATTTACTTAATCTATTCTTCGGATAATGATATATTTTTTCAAAATGGAGACGGCAGATTCTTCCGTTTCTAAATATATAATCATCATCTTCTTCCACAAGACCAGCATTAACAACCCATGTGTGAAACTTGTCATTTTCAGTTGAAGGGTTTGGGAAAGCATGTAATACTGCACCTATAAATAAAATAGGAAATTAAATTTAATTGTAATCTAAAACCTTAATTGCAGACATTAAAATGGAAAAATATTTTAACAAATAAATTTAACCCTCTGCTACTGATGTAAATTCATGTTACTTGTTACAATAAATTGTAATGTACGTAAATCTTGGTCCAGCCAACAAGTTGACTGGAGTGTTGATAATGAAAAAATCCAAATAATATTTATCTTTTAATAACTGAAACTATTAATGCTGTATGATAGTTCAAAGTGAATGAAGAATGTATTTTTCCTAATACTAAAAGATTATCGAGATTTATGTTATCTTTGTCTATTTAAAGAGTTCATTGCATTAAAACATGCAGTTTCAAATGTCATCTTTGTTTTTGAATGGCAAAGGCATTATATTTTTTGTTTCTTATCTCTTGCGGAAAAGAGGATCATCCAACATTAGGTTGCTCAACTTGTGGCCAAGTGAGTGAGTCTTGCAAGAGCTTTATACATATTAGTAGAGCAGGTGATTTGGTTGCAGCCATCAAATTTTTTGGTTGAATAGGAGGACACCAGGTGAGGTACAGCTCTATACACTTTGTTGGTCGAGCAACTGATTTGACCTACCGTGGTGTCCTAGTGAGATAGGGCAATCTTTTTCCAACCTGCTACAACGTAAATACCATGTCATGTACAGACGTCAGCAGGTCAAGCTACCCGAAACTGTCAGATTTCCTCAACTAACCCTGCTTTATAGGTAAAGTTGAAAATCTATTAAAGAAATTGACAGATTGTAGTGACTTGATGTGCTGGCGTCTGTACTTAGCTATCACCGGCCGGCAAGCCCAGTATAGGCATCGGATTATGTTTAAGTTAATGGTAGGTACTAACCTGTCCCGAGTTACGGTACTTAGCTATCACCGGCCGGCAAGTCCAAGTATAGGGTATCGGACAAAGACATTAAATTATACTAGCAATAGACAGGACATAGCGAACAAAATCGTAATCCGATAGTTAAGTCCTCGTGGACTTAAGTCGCTCAGTCTAGTTTGGCACTCCTGCGTGTCAAATCGTTTTTGTGTCCACTCTATTCAACAAAAGAAAAACATTTACTGAGTAAATATGCCGAGTTGCGCGTTGCGTTATTGTAAATCACGTTACGGTAAAATGACTGGACCTAACTGCGGTTTATTTTCGTAAGATTTTTTTTAATTTACACAGTAATTAATTAGAATTCAATAATTTTCATAAAAAGTTCTAGAATATTTGGTAATTTTGTAATATACGCCCTCTATTGTGGAGTAGCTTAACTTTTTCTTGTAAGAGATGTCCATAATATTGTTGTTTATCGATTTTGTTATCGATATAATTTTATGAGGTAAGTAAATAATTGAACATAATCCTGTTTTTTAATTTAAACTCAGGAATTACTGGTTCAAATTGAAAAAATCCTATAGACCATTTATCGAGGAAGGCTATAGGCTATATAACATTACGCTACGACCAACAGGAGCGGAGCAGCAAAAATGTGACGCAAGTGAAGTCGCGCTGGTCAGCTTTGTAAAAAATGTGATTTAGTATGAATGTGGTTTTTCCAAGAGAATCTAAATATTAAATGAAAAATGTATAAATGATGCAATATCCGAAACATTTGTAAAGAGCTGCATTTGAGAACTAAATTATTGTAAAGCGAGTGTTTATAAAATAAGTAGTATACGAAACGTTGGTTTGAAACTAAACATTAATTTATCAATGGTATTTTCCAAATAAATAATTTACTTTGAAACTACTGCATTTTATTGCTTTCCTAACTTTTTGCTATTCATTGAAGAATAAAATAGAACTTTTATTTATCGATAGTCGATATCTAAATGATTGGTAACATCTCTATTACACACTGGCTATCTGTCAAGATGATAGCTGAATTTAATACATTTAACTTTTATGGTTGCTATTCAAAGCTAGATGGCGTTACTGAGACATGAGATCACAGTTTTTCTATGACATTTGTTCTGATGGCCGCTCTATTGCTATCAATTTAATCTCTTTGGTATCGGATAATGTTTTGTGTTTATGGTACTAACCTGCATCGAGTGACGAAGCGCAGGTAGGAATACAACACGTCTTTTGAGGCATTTTATAGTGTCCACAGATAGTGTCAATATCACAAAAACAGAGTCACAAGCTCACAAGTCACCAGCGAAATCTTTAATCTGCGAAGGCTAAGCCGGAGGAGGTTAACACACTCGACTCGACGTACTTAGTAGTCAGCAAATATAAATATCGCTTATACACTCGAAACTGAAGAAAAACAAGAAAATAGCGCGTACGCATCCACTTGGTCTCAAACAGTCTCGTAATGGCTGCCATGACAGAAAACTAACAGTGCATTTTTACGGATGCGTTCGTTTTATTCTAAATTATTATTGTTACTTGTTTTGTTTGTAAAAAGATTATGTTTATTAAATAAGAAAGAAAAAGTAATGATTACTGTTTTTTTTTGCAGTAATTTAAAACAACATGAATATAATTATATTAATTTGGAACGCATTTTTCATTCGAAAAAGTACGGGGTCTGGGAGCTAGATGGCAACGCGGACGTTAAAAATTGACCATACAAAGGAAGACAAACTAGCATGCTCTATGCACTCTATGGTTGAACCGCATACTGACTAATGGCGTTTTATTTTTTTGATAACAAAATATTATTTTAAAGCCTCACGACCCACGAAATTCCCTCTTCTAGACCCCAAATATCCCAAAATACTACTACCTATCTCATTACTGCCTCGTTTACCATTTAATTCGTTCCATACATAGCAATGGGCATTTTTACCATCACCTTCGTAAAAAGTCAGATTGTAGACGCATAGCTTTCTACTATAGTAAAACTGTGAGACGGAAGAGAATGGCAACTGTAAGACACTCTGTAAATCAAAGGTAGCTGTTTGAAATGAAGGGTCTGTCAGAGATCTTTGTTTATCTGAATCTTTAGCTTCATTACATTCATTTTTCCTTATAATGTGCATTGAATATTCAAGCTCCATCTCTTCTTTCTGGTTTGCATCAGCTGATAAGTAGGTATTTATTGCATGAAGGACATTGATCTTTTTTTGGCTTATGGAAAGACAAATTGAAAGATGTGCTGAAAATGCGTCTGTATGTCGGTTCACTCACTGCATTCACTTGCTTTTCTGCACATAATTCTTTGTACATTGAATACATTTTTAAGATCGACAAATTGGGATCAAGATACTTTTTTTGACTAGATTGTCTAACGTAATGAGCTTCAATGCAAGGGAAACTCTGAATGTGTTCTTTAACTAAAGCCACTTGTTCATCATTTATTTTATTTCCTGGAGACTTCTTTCCTCGAAGATCAACTCCTTCATAGCACCCAATATGAGACTTACCCTCTATAGCAGTGTTTATAGGTCCATTAGATAGATATACATAAGTTTTTTCGAAAAAGTTTGCACAGACTCTAAATCTCCCTTTACTGTTAGATAGGTAGTAGCACTTTGCAACAGTTCTTCGATTTGAATTACTCTTGTTCACCTTCCTGCGTTTGGGTACTAGTACTTGAACATGATTATTATGTCCATTAAAACACGAGATTTCGGTAAATCAGTTTATTGCGCTGAGTAGCATAGCACAGTACAAATGATTGTGTTAAATAACAACCTACCCTCGACTTAGCGAATATTTTTAATAAAAGAATAATTCACAAGTATTGAAGGTACCTACGTTATTCCATATATGACATATCTTCCCCCCAAGTATGTAAAACATAATAATAATATGAAAATAAATATAAACTATAAAACATACTACAAAATTGAAGTTACTTATTTTAACCCTTCACCACATACAACTAAACTTAAAGATATCAATTAATCCTAATTTTTATAACTATGCCATTGGCAATCTGAAAAAGTAATAAGTTCCAAAACATTTATTTTTATTAATTACATCATAAAGTTATATTTTGGAGCTGGCCTAGTATAGGGAGTTTCTCCATGGATAGCAAGTTTATTCCTAATTTTACCGCCTGAAAAACTAGGTTCTGACTCCAATGGAATACCTAACATTTCAGCCCATTTGTCAGAACTGGGTATTTCTATAATTTGCTCACTTTCCTGTATATCAGATTGATCCTGATCCATTTCCTGATAGGGTCTTTCCCCATAACTTTGTTCTAGCATGTCCCTTTCCTCAGTCTGGCCTAATTCCTCATTAGCAATCTGTCTTTCGGAATTTAGTACATTATTTTGTCTGACTAACTGGTCTATATGTCTACTAACTACCGTTCCATCTCCAGTCTCAACTCGGTAACTGGCTGGACCGTCTTTGGTTACTACAGTACCTGGTAACCAACGGGGTCCACTGCTAAAATTCCTGTACATAACCTTCTGCCCTACGTCTGTCTGTCTGTTCTTCTTTTGACTATTTCTTACAATTTGATTTTCCCTCCTTTTATGTTTCTGATCATGTGGATTAATAGTGTCTAGCAATGTGCGGATCCGTCTGTTAAACAAAAGCTCTGCTGGACTTTTGTTAGTAGCCGCACATGGAGTTGCCCTTAGTCCTAAGAGCATTTTTGGAATTTTAACATCCCAGGACATACCGTCCATTTTACGAAGTTTATCTTTAACTGTCTGTACCATACGTTCTGCCAAACCGTTGGTGGATGGATGAAAAGGTGCAGAAGTAATGTGTTTAATCTTGTTAGCTTCTAGGAATGTCTTCATCTCAGAAGAAACAAAAGGTGTACCGTTATCCGATACTAATGTCTCACACAGTCCATGGATAGAAAAGATCATTCTCAAGTGCTTAATGACGGTGGCTGAAGTCATATTATTGACAATGAACACTTCTGGCCATTTCGAATATGCGTCAACTAAAATCAAAAAAGTTTTGTTTTGGAACGGTCCAGCAAAATTCATATTTAACCTAGACCAAGGCTTCTCCGGCATCACCCACTCATAACTAGTTTTTGGTGGCATACGCCGGTTTTCAGAACATTTATTGCAGGTCTGCACCAAAGTCTCAATGTTCTCATTTAACTTTGGCCACCAAACATAACTTCTGGCGAGTGATTTAGTTTGAACGATACCACTGTGCGTTTTGTGAAGAGCATTGTTGAGAAGCACAGCCCCCTAAATCTGTCTAAATAGGAATTAAATAATTGTTGAAAAGCACAGCCCTCTAAATCTGTTAAGATAGGTGCTAAATAATGATGAACGACTTGGATAACGTATTTTTATATAGATAAATGTCACCAGTAGGCATTACACACCTATTTTTTATGTATCACCTTGTAACTTCTTATAACAAGAAATACGAGTAAATTTGATGTGACAAAGTTCTATCTGTTAGAGTAAACAAACCCGTTGATTGGTCGAAAGGCGCCCATTGTATTCCACATCCTGGTTCCCACGATCAAACTAGGTCACAGGGGTGAAGAGCGGGGAGCGCGGGGTAGGGTATAATCGACTCTCCCACTAGCCATTGGATAGTGGGCGGTCGTGATAAGGGGACCGACCACTACTTGCGCTTACGTTGGGGGAAATAAAATGGGCGCCCACGGGCGTAACGATACAGTCTTCCTACAACAGTCTTCCTACAACAGTCTTCCTATAGTCTTCAAACAGTCTTCTTCAAGTCGTGATAATTGTCTTAAATGTAAATATTGTATAAGTGTGTGACTTTAATGTAAAAGTATCTTGTTAAATCAGTGTTAAAATCGTTGAAGTTTAAATATAATATTTAGTGCACTCATCTTGTTCGTGTTTTCATTCAACCCTGCGTCCTGAATCGTGTACAATTTTTGGTCCTTCGAGTGCCGGATCGTACGGAAGATAAACAAGATGAGTGTTAGAAGCACAATTACGACACGGAGTAAGTTGCGCAAAATAGAGGCCGACATGAACAAGCGACGTGAGTTGGAGGCTGACTCTGGCGTGCCGTCTGAAAAGGCACCAGGCTCAGTTTCAGTTGCACCGATTACATCGTCGGTTCCTGTACCTGTAATCCCACTGGCGGGAGGTCGTGTTATCGACCACAGAGATATGTTCACGCCTGTGAGATCGGAGACAATCCAGAGGGCAGGTTCCGGGACAAGCCACGTCTCCTCGAGGAGCGGCCAGAGAAGTGCCGACTACCTTCGACGGAGGGTTGAGTACGAGGCTGAACGAGAATTGGTACGCATGAAGGAGCAACTCGTCAAGAAGAAGCTTGAAGCCGATCTCGCTGAGATTGATGCCGCTGTTGAGGAAGACTCAGAATCAGAAGGAGAAGGGACAACGCGGCGAGTGGAAGCATGGGTCGAAGACTCGGCTCCCACTGTCAGGGAAACACACGCGCTCGCTGTGAGTCGCGATCCGCCGCCGCGTCAAGTGTCCGCGCCCTCTCGTGATGTGTTAGCACCAGTGCCGCCGCCCAGTTATATACCTGCGCTCCAACAGTGTGCGCCCGCGTCGGTACAGTTTCGCGAACCACCGTACCTAGGGAGCGCTACGCCCTTAGCTACGGCCAGTGTTCCACGAGCCAGAGAACAGGCTAGAAGAGAGCCTGAGTGGGAAAACGCGTTCGCAGACGACAGGGACAGGAGCAGGTCGCGGGACAGAAAGATAGATCAGTTGGCAGACGCTATCACAAACCTAGCGCGTCCGCGGCCGGTACCAAGACAGGCCTATGAGTTGCCATTTTTCAAAGGCGACCCAGCTGAATGGCTGTCGTACAAGAACATGTACCACGACACAACAGTTATGTACGAGTTCAAGCCGCATGAGAACCTAGCGCGCTTGAAAACATCGCTGCAGGGAGACGCAAAGTTGGCCGTGGAAGATTTGTTGCGCACCTCGACTAACCCAGGTGAAATTATCAAGACGCTTGATGAAGAGTTCGGGCATCCTAATCTAGTGCTAGAGTGTGCTCTAAAGAAAGTGCGAGCGTTACCTAAAGTGACTGAAAGTGGCCGTGAACTCAGAAAGTTCTCAACAACGGTGAGAAATTGTGTGTCGCTGCTGAAGAGTGTACAAGCTAACGGATATTTAAACAATCCACAACTGGTGAGTGAACTTTTGAACAAACTTACATCCGTACAACGTGCTCAATATGGTGATTTTGCTATGGGTATGGCAACGACCCAGGGCATAGATGTGCGAGTTTCACCGAGTCTAGAAATACTCGCAGAGTTCCTGAGTCATCTAGCCCGAGCCACGTCTTTTTATGTTCAAATGGAGATGAGTGCGCCCACATCATCGTCTAGCACGGCTAAGCCCCGAGCACCTGTACAGATGTTCAAGCAGTCTAGAAATGTTCAACGCTTGCACGTTCACTCGGATAATGACCAGCAAGCTAAGGCCACAGAGGAACCATGCACATTATGTGGAGACAAACATAAGTTACCCAAGTGCGTCAAGTTCACCGAGTTGAGTGTCGACGAGAGGTGGCAACATGTTAAGAAACATAAATTATGTTTTAAGTGCATCATAAAGAAGCACGGGAAGAACTTTTGTCGTGCAAGTAGGTGCGCGTCGTGTGATTACGCGCACCACACATTGTTACATGCCGACAAGAGGAGCGAGAGCGTCACGAACGTTAGTGACTACACAGGGAAGGCGTTATTAAAGATAATGCCAGTGTGTGTTACAGTGAACGGTGTTGACAAACATTGTTATGCCCTACTGGATGACGGGGCAACCGTATCACTGATAGACGACTCGTTAGCTGATAACGCCAGTGGAAAGTAAGTTCCACTAACTCTGCACAGTGCGCGCGGTCAAGAGATCATTGACAATACATCAAAAGTAATCAGTGTATCAGTGCGTGGACCGAACGGGTTAACACATAAAGTGAAGTGTCGTACATTAAAAAGCCTGGACTTACCCGCGCAAACAGTGTCCGCCGCAGTGTTAACAGAACACGCCCACATTCGCGACTTGGGTTGCGAGGAAATGAGAGGAGCCAGACCACTGCTGTTGTTGGGCCAAGACAACTGGGAGCTGTTGGTCAGCCAGGAGACTCGCCGAGGAAAATCCGGTAAGCCAGTTGCCTCTTTGACCAGTTTAGGGTGGGTTGTGCACGGACCTGTAGGTACTCATCAGAGTGTTAATGTTCATTCACTAAATTGTGTAGTAGAATCAACTATCGACTTGCACGAGTTAGTCAAAAAACAGTTTGAGCTAGAAGCGATAGGAATTTCAGAGGTGCCTCGAAAGCACAAGGATGTGGAGAGAGCTAAGGCTATTCTAGACTCCACTAGCCGTCAGACAGAGAGCGGCCAGTGGGAGTTAGGGCTACTGTGGCGTCGCGACGACCCACAGTTACCTAATAATTATAGGTACGCACGCCAGCGTCTAGCCGGAATTGAGCGTCGGCTACATAAGGACGCTGTGTACACCGCAGCCTATACAGCGCAGATAGATAGGTTGTTAGCAGACGGGTACGCGAGTAGGGTAGAGGGCGGTATCAAGTCCGATTCGGTATGGTATTTACCCCACTTCGGGGTAACGAATCCAAACAAACCGGGAAAATTAAGATTGGTTTTTGACGCCGCGGCTAGCTACAATGGGACGTCTTTAAATGACAATTTGTTGACTGGACCCGACTTGCTTAATTCCCTGTTAGGCGTGTTATTTAAATTTAGATTGGGGCCTGTAGCTTTTACTGGGGACATAGCCGATATGTTCTTACGAGTTTTTATAAGAGAACAGGATCGAGGGGCACAGCTGTTCCTTTGGACGACTGACGGCAATAAGGAGCCTGACGTGTACGTCATGAACTCCATGATATTCGGGGCCGCGTCGTCGCCAACGTCGGCAATTTATATTTTAAATAAAAACGCGGAACAGTTTAAAGAAACGTGCCCCGAAGCGGTAGCCGCCATACACGAAAAACATTATATGGACGACTACCTGGATAGTGCTTGGTCTGCCACGCAGGCCAACAGTTTAATTGAGGAAGTGACTCACATCCACGCCAGAGGCGGGTTTAATATACGGGGGTGGGTCACCAACTCTCAAGAGCTGCGCGATAAGCTCAGAGTAGATATGCCTGACCGGGTTTCCTTAGATAAAGGCGAAGGTGCGACGGAACGCACGTTAGGCATGATCTGGTCACCAAGCTCGGACCAATTAGCTTTTGACCTATCATTTAAGAAGTTGCCTAAAGCCATAGTAGAGGGACACGTGGTTCCAACAAAACGGGAATTCCTTCGATTTATCATGTCAATCTTTGACCCACTAGGTTTCTTGTATCCGTGTGTCATACAGTCGCGCATCCTTATGAAACGGATATGGCACACGGGAATTCAATGGGATGAGAAACTGAAAGAGCCAGAGGCCAAGTTGTGGTTTGAGTGGTTGCAAAACCTGTACCACCTTAATAACATATTCATACCTAGGTGGTACGGCCTCCAGCTAGAGCAACTAGAGTTGCATGTATTCGGTGACGCGAGCGAGTCCGCTTACGCAGCAGTAGCCTATGTAGCGGGGTTAAACACAGAAGGGGATAGGGATGTCGCGATAGTGATAGGTAAGGCGAGAGTAGCGCCACAAAAGGTGACATCCATTCCACGTCTAGAATTACAAGCGGCTGTGTTAGCCTGTAGACTAGCCGATACAGTAGTCAAGGAATTAGGAGCAGTTATTAGTAGCATTCATTTATGGACTGATAGCAAAACTGTCCTCAAGTGGATAAATTCAGACGCGTTAGAATTTCAAAGGTTCGTGTCACACCGTTTAGCCGAGATAGACAAAAGGTCAGAGAGGGACAGCTGGCGCTGGGTTCCGTCAGCGATGAACCCCGCAGACAAGGCTACCCGGATGGACTGGCCTAACAACAGCAATGAGTGGTTGTCGGGTCCCTCTTTTCTTCGCTGTCCACAGGAGCAGTGGCCGGCCGACATCAAGCTCGACGCGGTGGCAGAGCAGGACCTTGAAAGAATACAGCGCGTGCACACCGTTGCAGTACAGACTGAATCACTGCTGCAGTATGAGCGGCTACCTACGTGGACGCGCGCCGCTAACGTCATGGCGCGTGTGCATATTTTCATAGATCGATGCCGCAAGCGGCGTCAGACATCCCTTGTGTCGACAGATGACCAGCACGAGGCCGAGATGCGCCTCCTGCGTCTGATACAGGGGGACAGCTACACGGAAGACATCGCTGCGCTACGAGAGGCTCGCCCATTGCCTCGCAACAGCAAGTTGCGGGCACTAGACCCCATGTTTTATGAAGATGGGCTGGTGAGAGTACGCGGCAGGCTGGGCGCCTGTAGCGAGCTCAACTTCGGGGAGCGCCATCCTATCATCCTGGATGGGAAGCATGCGCTCACGCGGCGCCTCTTATTCAAATACCACGTGGAGGCGCTGCACGCCAATCAAGAAGCTGTGGTGAACAGAGTCCGTGAGAGATTCTGGATAACAAACTTGCGGTCTGCGGTAAAAACCGTCACTGCAAGCTGCCAACGGTGTCGACTGGAGAGGGCCAAGCCGGTGACACCCAAGATGGGTGACCTCCCGGTGGCCAGACTAGAGGTGACGAGAAGAGCTTTCGTCCACTGTGGGGTCGATTATTTTGGCCCCATGGAAGTGGCTGTCGGACGACGCAGAGAGAAGAGGTGGGGCGTGCTATTCACGTGCCTCACCACACGCGCCGTCCACCTGGAGCTAGCGGCATCGCTGAGTGCCGACTCGGCGATACTGGCCCTGAGGCGCTTGATTGCGCGCCGCGGGCGTCCGTCGGACATGTATTCCGACCGCGGCACAAATTTCGTCGGGGCGCACGCCGAGCTACACGCAGCACTGCGCGACATGGACCAGGACAAAATGAGAAGCGAAGTGACGGGACGCGGAATTGCCTGGCACTTTAACCCCCCGGCATCTCCACATATGGGCGGGTGCTGGGAGCGACTAGTGCGCTCAATCAAGAACGCACTAAAGGCAACGCTACGAGAGCGTGCCCCTCGCGAGGAGGTACTTTACACACTCCTTGCCGAAGCCGAGCTGATCGTAAACAGCCGGCCTCTCACATACGTGAGCAGCGACGTCGAGCAACCAGTGGTTCTGACCCCCAACCATCTCCTGCTGGGCACAGCCGCGGGAGATGCACCGTGCACGCGTCGGCATGCCACCGACCTGGATTCCCGCCGCATGTGGCGACGGGTGAACGCGCTGGCCGACCTCTTCTGGAGGCGCTGGCTGCGCGAGTACCTGCCGACGCTCCAACGCCGTAATAAGTGGTTCAGTGACGTTCCAAATGTGAAAGTGGGTGACGTGGTAGTGATCACAGACGCGAATAAGCCACGAAACCAGTGGACAAAAGGGGTCATCCAAAGTGTATATCCTGGCGCGGATAATATAATAAGAGTGGTAGACGTAAGAACAAATCATGGGGTCCTGCGTCGACCTGTTGTAAAGGTGGTTGTGCTTCCGACAGACGGGAATGTAGTCGGATGAACCCTTCTACAGGGGGTGGAAATGTTGAGAAGCACAGCCCCCTAAATCTGTCTAAATAGGAATTAAATAATTGTTGAAAAGCACAGCCCTCTAAATCTGTTAAGATAGGTGCTAAATAATGATGAACGACTTGGATAACGTATTTTTATATAGATAAATGTCACCAGTAGGCATTACACACCTATTTTTTATGTATCACCTTGTAACTTCTTATAACAAGAAATACGAGTAAATTTAATGTGACAAAGTTCTATCTGTTAGAGTAAACAAACCCGTTGATTGGTCGAAAGGCGCCCATTGTATTCCACATCCTGGTTCCCACGATCAAACTAGGTCACAGGGGTGAAGAGCGGGGAGCGCGGGGTAGGGTATAATCGACTCTCCCACTAGCCATTGGATAGTGGGCGGTCGTGATAAGGGGACCGACCACTACTTGCGCTTACGTTGGGGGAAATAAAATGGGCGCCCACGGGCGTAACGATACAGTCTTCCTACAACAGTCTTCCTACAACAGTCTTCCTATAGTCTTCAAACAGTCTTCTTCAAGTCGTGATAATTGTCTTAAATGTAAATATTGTATAAGTGTGTGACTTTAATGTAAAAGTATCTTGTTAAATCAGTGTTAAAATCGTTGAAGTTTAAATATAATATTTAGTGCACTCATCTTGTTCGTGTTTTCATTCAACCCTGCGTCCTGAATCGTGTACAAGCATGCAGCACTGCTTCACGAAGCGGCGGAGGTACTACTACGCGGCAGCCTAGGAGGACGCAGTCCTCATGCAACGACAACTCAGCCCGATGCAGCCAGTATGGACGTAGCTGATCATCTGATATTTTGGCTGGCCAACCGCATAGAATGTGATGACTAACTCGATTAAGAACGTTGTCCTGTTTTGTAGCGTGTGCTATTTTGTCCACATCAATCGGAAAGTCATCAGGGGCCTCTGCCATCAACAATATGTCACAGAGCTGTGGTTCAGCTTGTTCAGGAACAGGCTGTGGCCAACGACTCAGTCCATCAGCATGACCTATCTGTGTCCCTGGTTTGTGTATAATTTCGTAACTATAGGAGGTTAATATTAAAGCGATTCGTGTCAAACGTGGTGATAAAACATGAGGTATGGGCTTTTTGGGATCAAAAATTCCTAACAATGGTTTATGGTCCGTAACTATCGTAAAAGACCTACCCATTAAGTAATTCTGGAATTTACTTATTCCAAACATTATAGCAGCCGCTTCTTTATCCAGTTGCGAGTAACGACGCTCGTGCGAATGCAATGTCCTAGAGCCCATGGCAATAGGACGCTCATGTCCGTCCTCCATGATGTGGGACAAGACAGCTCCCGCTCCGTACTCTGAACTGTCGCAGGTGAGGACCAGCGGCTTGTTCAAGTCATAGTGTACAAGTGTGAGATCAGAAGATAGTAAATGCTTAGCAGTATTGAAACTGGCCTGCTCTCGGTCAGTCCACACCCACTTCTGCGATTTGTCGAGCAATCTATGTAGAGGCTCTAATATCGTGGCCTTATGGGGTACGAACCTCTCATAAAAGTTATACAACCCAAGAAATGCTTGTAGTTGTTGCACATTTTTAGGTTCTGGATTATTGAGTATGGACTCAACCTTACTCGGTGCCGGGTGAATCCCGTCAGCATCGATAACAAAACCCAAAAATTCCACTCGCTCCTTCGCGAGCTTACATTTGTCCTGATTGAGACGTAAACCTGCCTTCTCAATACGTCCTAATACTGCATCAAGACGCTGCGTCATCTCTGCCATGGTGCGACCGCTGACGATGACGTCATCAATCAGCACGGCGACACCAGGCACGCCTGCCAGCAACGCTGTCATCAGCCGTTGAAAGATGCCTGGGCACGCTTTCACGCCGAATGCTAACCTATGTACGGTGTAAAGACCTTTACATGTGTTTAGTGTTAAAAGGCGTGACGTGTCTTCTGTAACGACCACTTGTGTGTATGCGCGATCAAGGTCTAATGTCGTATAAAATTTTCCTCCAGATATAATTGCGAAAATTTCACTAGCTGTAGGCATCGGGTACGTATCGGTTTCCGTAGCCTGATTTACCGTACTACGATAATCGCCGCACAGACGGACCGCACCGTTCTTTTTTATTATTGGGACTACCGGAGTGGCCCATTCTGAATATGATACGGGTTGCAAAACATTTTCACCTACCAATCGATCTATCTCTTGTTCAACCCTAGCTTTAATAGCGAACGGTACCGGTCTAGCTTTCAAAAACTTAGGCGTTGCATTCGGTTTCAAATGAATCGCGACGGGGTCTCCCCGGTAAGTACCGAGTTCGTCCTTGAAGACCTCCCCATACTTGGTTAATAATGCATTCGTTGCTGACAAGTCAATATCTAAAATTTTATTAAATTTTATAGAAATTTCGAGGGGCTCAAACCAATCACGTCCCAATAAGTTTGGCCCTGAACCTCTAGCCACTATTACGTATAATTCAGTTTTAATGTCCTTATACACGACCGAGACCGTTGCTTGTCCAATCACCGAAACCTGTGAGTTGTTCCAAGTGCGCAGCCGAGTGTGCATGGGACGCGGCGCGGCGGCGGCGCGCGGTTGTAGGCGCGCCCACGTGCGCTCGTTGACCAGTGAGAAAGCGGCGCCCGAGTCCACTTCCATGTCCACAGGCACGTCGTTCAGCAACACGCGTAGCTTGTAGGCAGGAACGCGCGTGTTCGCGCCCTCCACTTTGTAAATCCCGTTCAGCTGCGCGTCAGACTGCACCTCTTCAGCGTGGTTTACTTTTCCAGAGGTACTTTTCTTTTTAGCTGTGCATATTTTCTCGATATGACCCTTTTTCTTGCAAAAATGACAAACTGTATTGATAAAACGGCATTCACCACCGTGACGATCACCACATCTGTAGCAAAGACGAATGTTTGATTTTGTTTTTAACGCGTTGATATCCATCGGCTCAGGCGGGGGCGGCGCGGCGGCGGTATCGGCGTGTGCCAGCGTGGCCGCGCGCTCGGGCTGCTGCATCATGCGCGCGTCTCTCCCCGCGGTCTCGGCAGACACCATGGCGTCAACGACGTCCTTGTACTCGAGATTGTCTTTTTTCAACAGCTCGTACTGCAGTTTGCGATCGCTCATGCCACACACCAATCTGTCCCGCAACATGCGTTCCAGATTTGGAAAATTACAGTTGGTACTGATTTTTCTTAACTGAGCGATATATTCCGTCGCTGTCTCGTCCTTTGTTTGATCACGATGGTAAAATTTGTATGACACTGATATTTCATTTGGTTTTGGACTATAATGTTTGGTCAACACATCTATAACTTCCGGATAAGTCACTTCACTTGAATTTTTTGGAGTGATTAATGCAAGAACAGTATCGAAAGTCTGAGCACCACAAATCGTAAAAAAGTTAGCTTTTTTGACCGAATCGAGGACGATTCCATTAGCTTCAAAGCAATAATTGAGTCGAGTTACGTAACTGTCCCAATTGTCTGTTTTCACATGAAATTTCACTAATTTACGCTCCATTGTTCACAATTTACACTCGTCGCCACTATTATGTCCATTAAAACACGAGATTTTGGTAAATCAGTTTATTGCGCTGAGTAGCATAGCACAGTACAAATGATTGTGTTAAATAACAACCTACCCTCGACTTAGCGAATATTTTTAATAAAAGAATAATTCACAAGTATTGAAGGTACCTACGTTATTCCATATATGACAATGATTGATCAAAAAATCTTTTTGTCTTTTTTTTTTTTTTTTTTAATCTTTATTTTTTTTTAATTAAGGGGCTTTTGTCCAATAAGGATATGTCAACCCCATCATACCTTATAACAAAGTAAATTCACTTAGAAATATGAAATATAACACAAAGAAAAAAAAATATTATAGTATCTAATACTAAAAAGCTACCGCTCACTGCTGAACGACTAATACCAAACTACATAACTTTTTGGCTGCCTCCGATTTAGGGTTTGCCAAAATGCTTTGAATCAGACCCACATCCAGCCTATTTAATTTTAATTCGTTCAGCAGCAAGTTGCGTTCATCTTTATTCCGGACACACTCCATCAGCAAATGCTGAACATCTTCAATTTTATTACAAGTTAAACAATTAGGAGAATTCGACTTTTTCATTAAGAAGGCAAACTTTGCTGATGGATAGTGTCCGGATCTAAGTCTAAGGGCCAATTTCACATAATTTCTACTTAAGATACTGCCATTAAACCAAGGGACACGAGGAAGCTCTCCCTGTATGGTCTTATACCATATGCCTTTATCTATAGATTTACCATCAAATAACTGTTTCCAATCATCAAAACATACCGATTTAAATGTAGGTACTAACTCCCAATGATCCGGTAAGTAGTCAGTTACCCTGCCATGTACTGCCGCCAACTTAGCTATACGGTCAGCTTCCTCGTTCCCTTTCAGACCAATATGTGCTGGAACCCATTGCAACTTTAATTCTATACCCTTATCATTAAAAATAATAATAGCTTTCAGGATATCATAGGCTATCGTTGCACCTCTGCGACCAGAGGCGCATCGAGCCACATGTTGTCTTTTAAATTCTTTTAAAGCCCAATAACTCTTGCAAATATTTATTCTATCTTCTTCATTAAAATGTTCAGAACAATTAAACCTACACCTAAAGCAGTTAACATCTTTAGGAGCCTTTGCTGGACAACTTTTTTTTTTATTATTGTATGGTAAGCACTTACTACGATTCTCTTTTATAATATTAACTTTCCAATTTCGTTCATTTTTCAATCTCCAACGAGTTTTAAGCTTTTGGTTGCCTGTATTTTCTTCCATAAATTGATAATCCATCGATTCATCAGAATAAATATCTTGACCATCTATATCTAATTGAAACGTTGGGTCATTATCTGAGTCGTCACATGAAAAATCTTCACTACTTGCACTATATTCTACTAAACCTTTTTTAATATTTTCGTCCTGCTCCTCAATACTCTTGTTGTCAACCTATAAAAATATAAATTAACAAAATATTAGCCACAATTATTATGACCATCTGCCATATGCCAAGATAACTTAACTTTGTTACTAAATATTAACAATCTCATTTAGGTTGCAACTTTCCAATGTTTCTACATGGTCAACTTCAACCTCCCCAATCTGTAAAAAAATAACAACAATAAAGTATAAAATAAACAAGACAGATTTACCCCCCACAAACCCTCCCCTACCCCCAACTACCTTCCCCTACCCTAGCTGCTCTCCTCTACCCTACCTGCTCTCCCCTACCCTACCTGCTCTCCCCTATACCAAATTTCATCAGAATCGGTTGAGCCATTTGACCGTAAAGGTGTGACAAACAAACAGACTTTTACATTTATAATATTACTAGCGCCCCGGCTTCGCACGGGTGCAAACTATAATAATTATGTAAAAACCTACCTCTCGAAACACTATCTATTTTAAAAAAAACGCATTAAAATCCGGTGCGTAGTTTTAAAGATCTAAGCATACAGGTTTGTCTATGGATCACTATGTAACCACCCTAGCTGATGATGAACATGAATCTTATGCATTTGTACCAACATACCAGAATATTCAAGTTTTCAGTATCCTTGGGACATTCTTGTCCCTTATAACTTTATTCTCATCATTTTGCTGGTAGAAATCAACATAGTCATGAGCCTTTGCATACAGTTCTAAGTTTTCAATCTGTAACAAATTGAACTGTTTAGTATTGTACACTACAGGCCTGTAGGTAAACAAAAATGAAATGCTTCAGTCCTTAGCAGTCTGCTTAAGAGCCCGAATGAGGTACTTACATTGTCAACATTGTTATTATACGAAGTTAATTTTTTTGAACTATCGCCACTAGTCTCTTTCTGAATATCTTTCGAGTGATGAACCACAGGCTCCAAATCATTACCAAACAAGTCGCGTTGAGCTTCCCGGATAGAAATAGAGTGCTTTAGAAACACATAATAGAATAGCTTAACTGTATCACGACATACAATAAGTTTACAACAAAATAGTTAAAACAACTCAAAGCTTACCAGTTCTTGAACCCTATTATTCGCTTTTGTCAAATCTACTAACTGTTTTCCTCTTGAATACTTATATTTACTAATTTTTTCGTGAAAACCTGTAATAACTTGCTATATTTTCTCGTAACAATAATCACAAAAACCGCTGAATACAATTTTGGAGGCAAAGAACGTCAAAGTCACCGTTTGACAAGTGACAACTGTGACGGACAATGTTGCCAGGTAAAACTCACCAAGCACTTACTCATGTCAGGTAAAAATCAGTATTTACCAATGACTAAAGAATAAGAGAGGACATGAACTAAAAGATCGTATCGCGTGCCGGCGTGGAAAGTAAAATGGCGTAGGCTCCGCCCATTACCTACTGTTGTCCTCTGCTCATTCTTTGCAATGATTTTGTTCATCGTGTTGATTACAAATCGATTAATCGAAATCACATACATTAAAATAAGGTTTTTGATTTTAAGTAGATAGTAGGTAAGTAGGTTGTTATTCGATTCTCATTCTAGGACGTCGCATTATGGATTAAGTACAAAAAAGCCTGTTGTTGCGTAATCTGACTGAAAAATTGCAAAAATCATCAATTTGGCGGTTCATTTAAAATTAATTGTACTTGATATTATTTACTCTATGATTAATAGTTGCTCGTGATAATCAAGCTAGAAGAAGAGTAAATTAAACTGCAACAACACTAAGTACTAAGTATTTACGTCACAAGAATTTTCTCACTGGTGTGTTTACATGCCCGTGCGCATTTTTCTTGTAATTTTTGGTGTTTTTGTGCTATAACGTTGAGTTGTAGACTAATATATATTTGAGTTGAGCTTTAGTTCCTCCATATATTCCAGAAATACCGAAATTTCAGCATAAAATGTACTTTGTGAAAGTGTTTGTGATCTATAGTAGATAGGCCCTCCTTACGGACCATATATCTCAGTATAGTGTTATTTTACATTTTTCACAATGCCTCAAAACGTCTGCTGTGTTCCTGGGTGCCCAGTCGTAGCAAAAGATGGTACGCGAAACTACATATAATTATGTTATAATAATTTCAACTTCAATCATGTCTCTCACTATAACATTGAATCGATTTGGATGGAATTTTATCCATCATCATAAAATTTGGCAAGAAGTAGGAACTAACAGTACAAATTACGGAAAAAGTCCGAAAATTGGTAATCTATAGTTATATCACAGAATAAACCGATACATGCTTATATTTGTAGTTAATTTCATTCAAAGTAAGTGCACGCAAATTTAAGTTTTCCAACTTTTATAAGTTGTTATGCTCGAGTTGCACTTGACCGGTTCCTTTTACCATGACACGCTTTTTTCATGTAGTTCATACCAGCACCATACCAGAAAATAGTAGCAGACTATAAATCACATATCAGTCAGTCCAAGTAAAGTCATTTTACTTTATTTTCAGGCATACCTCTACATTACTTTCCAAATCCTGAGAACGAGGCAGTAAAGTTTCAGAATTGGATCAAGAGTATTGGAGGTAGTATTGTGAGTCCGGATAGCAACCTTGTCTACAGAACTCAAAGAATCTGTGGTCGACACTTTCAAGATGTGTTTCTGTACCCAAAAAACAGACTTTGTAAATTGGCCGTTCCATCTCTTCATTTGAAATGGTTGTGCTATCCTTCTCGATCATTGTTTGACTACTTTGCCCAAGTGAAACACATCACTTTAGAGGTGTTAAAAACTGATGCACATTTAAAGCAAATTGTACAATATGTAAATTTAATAGTAACTCTACATATTGACTTTAATTTTCTTACATGGAAAGAACATAAAAATACATTAAATAAGTATTTATTGAATAAAAGTGTCGCATTCTTCATTATGAATTGGTGCAGTGAAGTCAGCAATGTTCTCACTGGCAAGAGCTTTTATAATTTTACTGAAGCGGATTGTAATGAGATGGACTGCATTATTCTACAGGCTCGAGAGCATTTTAATAAAAGAAAGGGAAGTAAACGAGAAAGGCAAACTGGAGTAGTACTAAATGTTTAGGAAAATAAATACATTTTTAACATAATTTTGTATTATTTCCTGACTGTTCATCTCAACCTATTCCTAACTAAATATTATTTTGATGAACAGTTCTAGAGATATTAAATGTACTGATTTGACTGATTTGTATGAGGAATTATCTGCTTTATTTTCTGTGATAAAGTATTTAATTTTTTATTGCAAATTGGTCGATTCATTACATTTGATATTTTGTGAACTATCTATGAACCTATCTATACGTAGCTATTGATATATTTCGTTTAGTTCTCTGTGTAGCGTACAGATGTCGCTCAACGCTAAGAAATGATCAAACTGACAGTTGCCAGTCTATCTCAGTTTATATATATTAGTCTATGGTTGCCCATTCCAAAGCGTAGTAGGTACCTATGGAGAAGAACGGGCAAGAAACTCCATGGACACTCTTTTAAATCAAAATATTGTTACAAAAAAGTGGTTACATCATTCATGTTGTAATTATACATGTGAGAACGATGTAGAAACACGTGCACGTTAAAAGCGTCCGTAATAAAAAGATAAAAACAATTATGGAATTAAAATAAGCCGTGGCAGCTAAGAAATGACCAGTGCCTACTGACGGCGCCCGTTCTAAATCGATTCGTTGTGCAAATTACACAATCACAACACTATATTTGTCAATAAAAATAGGTAGTAAACAAAACCAAAATAAGGAAATATATCGTTCGAAAGACTATGAATAGGCAATAATCTATGACCGAACAGTAATAAACATGAATTGAGACTAGAAATTGGTATAAATTTATATAGGAAACTTAATAATCTATGAATTCTTTCGACTTACTTGTGCAGGGATATCAGAGGCACTTTTTTACTGTAATTCGAGCCACAGCCCCTCACACAACACTTAGGCATGGTTTCCTCTATCACAGACAGCCTCAGTCAAATTTACAGCACTCAAAATGTTCTCAAAATGGAAAAAAAACTTAATATTTAGTCGCACGATAACGCCAAATGACACTTCATGTACACTCTGAGAAGTACTCAAAACCAGAAACTAAAATGGCGAACCGGCCGATGGGCAGGGCTTCCGTGACGTCAATTGAAATTGAATTGCAATTTTAGAAAACTGACAAAATACGGTTTTCTCTTTTTGACACTTGCAGAATTGCATAAGTTAGAAAGAAACATGTATATTTTTTTATTTCTGTATAGAATCGTATGATATTTCCATAATGTATTTAATTTATATAGATCTTTTAGTTCATGTCCTCTCTTAGTCTTTAGTCATTGGTATTTACCTTAGAGCATTTAGGTATGGAGATGGTACGCAACCAGAATGCATTTTTCTGCCACATTTCGCGGGAGGCGAGGTAAACACGCACGGCACACCACAAAAATCTAGAGTTCAATTACATATGCATTGTTCTTATGTTTACGAACACACACTATGAAAATATTACCTCACAATAAAGAATCACACACACATCGACAAATTAACGTGTATCTACGCAATCGCCTTATGACAACAAACAAATGTCACTAGTGATGTAACACAAAGAATGATTAAATATTTGATTCGTCGTGAGTGAATGATTGAAATGTTACAATAAAATTTATTTTTATTATTATTTTTGAATATAATGACTGGGTGGCATTGATTTGAACTTAGTTTTTTCAATTTCTGCAACGATTAGTGCACTTTTGTGCCTTTTGTGCCAACTTTTTTTTCTATTATTTAAAGCTACCACAAAACTTTCCGACGTAAAATGTTCAGAACAGATAACACTAGTACGTGTGGGTCTCCAAGTTTTTATACTATCGCAAAATATCATAATATAATATTTTCCTTTACGACAGGATCTTTTGGAAATCTGAAAAAATAAAAGTATTTTATTAAGTAAATACCAATATAAGGAAACTAACATGATCTCCATTATTCTTTTTTCAGACAGTCAGACACTTTCCTTTGGGAACGGACCCTAAAAAACGGCATAAAAATCATGTCTGTTGTATGGGAGCCCCCTTAAATATCTATTTTATTCTGTTTTTTAGTTTTTGTTGTTACAGCGGCAACAGAAATACATCATCTGTGAAAATTTCAACTGTCTATCATGGTTCATGACCTGAGTCTGGTTACAGACGGATAGACAGACATACGAACGGACGGACAGCGGAGTCTTAGTGATAGGGTCCCGTTTTTTACCCTTTGGGTGCGGAACAACAAACAGTACCTACAGGAAAAAAAAAATGATTAGTACTTAAATTTCACTTCAATTTCTATTTTTATAATCTTATTCTACTAATATGCACCGATATTAACATTATCTGGTTAAACAATAAACAATATACTCCGGAGTGAATGATTAATAGAAAAATTATGAATCTGAATCATTCACTCACGTTGTCCCAGCACTATTCAAATCATGCCCGTGTACTGTGTTTGAGCTACCAACGTACCAATGTATTTTTCTATCGTAAGTGCCGAGAAATTATTTTAAAATTGTACATAGATAAAACACGTTACTGTATATTTTATACTTACACGTGATAGGAAACGCCATGGTCTCGAAGATTTGAGTTGCTAGATCGCCTTTTGCAAGAGGAAACCGCACGATTAACCATTTTTTAGGAGCTCTTACTTGCGACACGATACGACACTAAATGGCGGCGGCAGCGCGTCAACTAGTTTTATATAACGTGCATGGTCATATGGTCAATGTACTTTGGCAGAGGGGTTCGCCCAGCCTTGCCATCTCCATACCTAAATGCTCTAAGGTATTTACAGACTGAGTTTTTCCTGCCACGAATATTTTAATGCGTCGCATTTGCGGATTTTTTTTCAACAGGATCTCCATTATGACTGACAATACACACATAATGATTTTTTCTTGGCGTAGATATTGCCCTGGTGAGACCGTTTCACGAATTTAATGAATTTGATCAATTATGTCACTTAATGAGTTTTACCTTTAAACCGACGATATGGATGTTTCCATACCACCTACAGATGCAGTTAGTCTTCTAAGACAGCGCAAGTGTCAAGAGTGGGGAAGACATTCATACCAGTGCACTCAGGTTGAAAGTAAAGGTACTTGGTTTGCTACCTTAGATGTTCAAATAAACTCCATACCTTGGTTCTGCAAGAATAAATTTAGTGGAAATTCCTTTAATGGGCAGCTCGCCGTCCAATAAGGACCAGGCCCGGAAGAAAGTCGTCCGATTTAGAAGAAAGAAAGAAAATGCGTTTATTTGCGGTAAACATGACGCAAAAAATAACACAAACACAGAAAATATGAAAAGGTTGGGGGAAACATGCGTCACATCTACGCAAAACGGCTATCGCTCAGCATTATGCCGCGACCCTATACAAGACAGAGCCCCAGCGCTGGTTTTCAGCGACAGTCGGCGCTGACGTAGTGACGTCGTCCGGTGAGGCAAACAATAGTTAGGACGCTGTACCAGTACAGCGTACTTACGAACGTTGCACTTAAATAAAAATAATATAAATGTTAGGTATAGAATATACTAAACAGACAACATGTAAAAGGAAATATACATGCTACGAGAATATCATCCTCAATAACGTTTTACGCTTTATGGCAACATTTCAAAGCGTCTTATTTGACGTACACCCAACATACATCATTGAGATAGGAAAAACATGGAGGCGCCGCGTTATATTTGACATACACTTTGCATACAAATATGAGTGAAATACGATACAGACTGTGAAATATCGTTTTGTCTCATTCTTTCTAATGAAATAATCATATGTGATAAAAGAGACAACAATATTTAAGTTGTTGCTCATTATGGTAACATTTTGTCGTGACGTAGGGACAGTTGTAGGTAAGTCAATGACTAAAGAATAACTTCTTCTTTAGTCATTGAGGTAAGTGCCCTATCAGCCATCTTATGCGACATCTATTTAGTCTGTGGCGACGAGTTTCGTGGTAGTTGTGCTGTCAAATGGTTGTTTATTTTTTGTGTTATTGAGATTTGCGAGAATATTACGAGAAGTTTACCTTTAAAAATGAATGTAAATGTTGGAAAACAGCAAACCAACATGCCTATGTGTTGTATTGTGAAGTGTGGTGCAAGAAAGAATGGAAATCAACCTCAATTGTCTTTGCATAGGTTAGTAGCTGGTTTTCATGCATTATTACATAAATTCATACACGTTCGATGAACAAATTGTTACTCAATCGTGATTTTAAGGCTAAAGTATATTTGGTAAGGTATATTTGGGGTCATTTTCGTATAACAGACCTATTTATTATTTCATTCGTTTGTTTACAATAATATGTCATAGTGGAATAGTGTTGTACCGTTGCTGTAATAGTTTCCGAAACTAGTTCCTCCGCTGAAACGATATCGGTACAATCAGCGATGTTAACATAAATCATTCTGCGTGTCCTAATCGGTCCGAGTGACTTTGCTTGGTCACAGCACCGGGAGACAGTTTTATATAATGGTAAAATAAGACATCGACATTTAGTTATTTATTTTAGTTAGATATTAGCAGCAACTCTAACCAAAACGATTTATTGATCAAAATACTTACCTTTTTTATAGGTTTCCTAAAAATGAAGGATTAAAGAAAAAGTGGTTAGAGGCTATTGGTGAAGAAAATATTAATTCGCGACATAAAGAATGGTACCTCTGTTCACTTCACTTTGAAGAAAGCAGTTTCAATAGAACACTTGATGCAATGAGATTACATGATTACTCTGTTCTCACAGTATTTTCGGTAAGTGTAAATAATAATTGATTAATAATAGCCCGGCCCTTTGGCCTGAAATAAATAAATAGATGTATTAATTACATAAATAAATCATATTGTAAATTGCTTATTAGTATCTATTTTTTTCAGGCACCTGGCAAAAAACAACGTTACGAGTCATCTGTATTATGTTAAACGAGAAACAACCAACCGATCCAACCGATTATCCTTTAAAACTAAAGTTCGCGAGCACATTCGTAAGAAGCTAGCGGTATCATCACAGCGGTAATGTTTTCTCATTGTTTGTCCAATTTGTTTTTAACATACTCGTGTATTTATGTACAGACGCCAGCACATCAAGCTACTACAATCTGTCAAATTTCTTTAATAGATTTTCAACTTTATCGCTAAAGCATTAAGGTTCAAGGTTGATTGGGAAAATTTGACAGTTTCGGGTAGCTTGACCTGCTGGCGTCTGTACATTTATTTGTGCTTATATTTATATATAATTAGTTATATGTATTATATGTATTTATAGACTAAATAAGTTTATACATGTCTTTATATTATTTAAAATTATTTAACCTAAAATATCATTATAATTTGCACCTGCCACTGTTTGTCTCTGCATCACCCAAAGGTTGACTGGTAGAAAATGCCTATGGCATTAAGTCCGCCTCTGTACATTTGTGTGCTTAAAGTGTTAAATAAATAAATAAACATTCAAAACACGGACGTTTCTCCACGTATCATCACATCTACTGTAATGCCTCCATTACAGTTCCCCACCGAATTGTGGAAACAGACGAAACAGTGCACAAAGGGGTGTGTATCTACTCAAACGTTTTTGATGCTAGAAAACTACAGGAGGTTCTTACGAAAATTAAAATTTTATAACATTGCGATAATAATGAGAAAACATTGAAATCCAAATGAGACATTTTTACAAAGTAGAAAAATAAAGTATTTTTGGAACAAAATCTACCCACAGGGGATAAATTATCAAAAATCAAATGTGGCGTTTAAGGTGTGGTTACGGTACCAATGACGTATTCTCTCTGTTCCGTAGCTGTACTACAGGTCCACCTGTCAGTGATTTATCAGCACGTTTTCTGATCTTCGTGCTAAAGTATAAATATACAATTGGATTTTTTAGAATCTATAGACTTAGCATGAAACAAATATTACAAAGCAGCATTTTCGACGCAAGTTGATGATTGAAGTAATTTTCATTTATTTTTTCAGGTTGTACAAATTGAAAAAAATAAGGTTTTAAAAGAAAAATGTGTCAATCAACAACAAAAAGTTAAACGCCTTATCTAAAAGATTTGAAAGAAAAAAAAAATTACCATTTTGGAAGATATTATAGAAGACCTTCGAAGAAAAAATTTTATCAACATGGAACAGACTCAATAAACTTCTTAAAAAGACAAATTAATAAGTCCAAAGGTTTACCCGCACCAAAAAAATACTCTGAAGAAACTGACTGAACAGGTACACACAATTTGTGTGGTTCTTTCCTCAAAAGACCATTTCAGACAGCGATCTACCTATATAGCCTTCACGTGATCTGACCAAGATTTTGTCTGGACTCTAAAAGATACTGTGACCACGGAGTTTCTTTCGGCCTTTCTTCTCAGAGTAGTCAGATAGGAAGCGCCGCCGCCGACCTAATTTAGTTTTTAAAATACGATTGACGTGTAAAAGTGTTTGTACAAACCTACTTACAGAAATAAAATCATTTATCATTTATAATTATTATCACACCAATAAACATATTTTAAGTAAAAAAATAATTATTTTTATTTTTACTCCACAACTCACTCTTTAATAAATAGTTAGGTATGTTACACAGACATGTTGTATACAAAAGTTTTTAATTCTGTACAGAAAAAAACACTTGATATGAGTTTTATCCTCAGATAACAGACGGTAAGTAAACTGGTACTCATCTTTTTCTGTTACAACAGATTTTAAGTAAGTATATAATTATGAACAAAACGTGATATCAAGTAAGACTCGTATCGATACTCGTTATAGTAACACCAATATTCCTTGATTGCCACAACCCTAGCAAAGGCAGCCATCACAGAGCCATTTTATGCGACATTATGAGTGGTAGGTAGGCACCTTTTTTTTGTTGATATTTCCAGTCCATACTATTATAAGTCAATGACATACATACACCAACCCAATGACTAAAGAATTCTTTATTAGTCATTGACACCAACCAAAGAAACGCTATGATGTAAGGAATTACAAAATGGCCAATGATGTAATGTGTTACTAATATTATGCAAAAGTTATGTGTCAGTGCTACAAGCGTTGGTGTGTGAATGTGAAAGATGAGATGAGATGGACCCAGTAAAAATACCAAAACCTTGGAAAGTGGAGGGTGGAGGGTGACCCGACATGCCAAACATTTCCCTAAAGAGAGCTTTGGAGCTCCAAAAACAGGAAGTTATGAGAAAATAATGTAAGTCAGAGTCATGAATAGAATTAGTACAACATAGAAAAACATAACTTAAATAAATAATACGATTGTTGGAATTAAATTTGAAATCTGATTATAAATGAATGAATAGAGAAATAATTATTTAGCATTATACATGAACAAGCAAAGATCAAAATGTATTTCAATAAATAGGCTGTCAACACAGAATTAATGTGGACAAGGGAAACGCCGCCAGCAGTCCCGGCAAACGGGACTGAATGCCATGCTGCAGCGCTGCTGGAGATCCAAAACCAAGCACCGCAGGCCATGACCCATGAGGTGAGCAAAGAATAAAAAATAATAGAATTAAAAACTCATTGTTCAGAGAGTTGTACATGCAACAATAACTTCCTAAGTTGAAATTTAAATGACTGTTTTGTTTTTAGGCCTCGCATTGGCGGTGGAAGGTCGTTCCAGCAGCGCGTGGCCGCAAACCTGAAGCTACCTCTGAAAGCTGCGGTTTTATGTTGCTGCATGTTTAGCGGGCCAACAACAGAACGAAGACCATATTTGTAATGAGCTTGTCGCCAAGTGAGTTTTTCATATAAGTAGTGCGGCTTATGGGTTGTCACAATCCCGAACATTAAATTCGCCAAATGAAGTTTCCGCCTGGCAGCCATTTTTAGTGTCTTGAGTTGATTTATGTACGGTGTCACATGATGCCTGCGAGGGACAGAAACACAGAAACGAACACAGGCATTCTGGATTCGCTGAATTGACCTATCTGTCCTACCAAGCAGGCAGGGCCCATAGACAGTGTCACAGTAATTGAGCTTAGATAGGATCAGACTGTCAACCAGTTGTTTTCTAAGTGGTACGCTAAGAAAATTTCGTATACCATATAATACCTTAAGCCTATAAAAACAATTCCTGAATACGTTTTTTAAATGAGCCTCGAAACGCAGCTCTGGATCTAGGATTAGTCCCAGACTACATGCCTGTTCTACTCGCTCAATGATCTCACCCTTAATCAGAATCTCTGGTTTGGCAGACAGTATTGCAGCAACTTGTTTTTTTGTACCCAGCACCATGAACTTGGACTTCAGGGGGTTCAGAACTAAAGAGTTCTCTTCAGACCAGGTCACCACTCTATGCAGGTCCTCATTTAACTTTTGCACTGCCAACGCTGTATCATCCCCTTTAAAGGATATGTACAACTGGATATCATCAGCATACATGTGATATTTGCAGTTTACAAAGGATCCGGTAACATCAGCACTGTAGAGGATGTACAGCAAAGGCCCCAAAATCGATCCCTGAGGGACTCCCCTAGACACCTGGAGTGGAGGGGATGACACAGTCGATCCGTCTTCCCTGTGGATCTGCACGTACTGCGACCTGCCAGTCAAATAGCTATTAAACCAATCCACAGCATCACGGTCAAAGCCATAGTATGTTAGCTTAGACAGCAGTAGACTGGTATTAATAGCATCGAAAGCCCGTGAGAAATCCAGCAGGACCAGGATCGACCCCTCCCCTCTATCACGCGCCTCCAGGATATTGCCCACCACATCTGTCAGAGCCGTTGCAGTGCCTCTTCCCTTACGGAAACCTGACTGAAGTTCAGGGAGAATGTTGTTAGCCTCCAAGTATTCAATCATCTGTAGATACACTACACGCTCCAGAATCTTTGACAGGCAGGGCAGTATACTAATTGGCCTGAGATCCTTCAAATTGGCCGGATCACTAATTTTAGGGATAGGGCGAACAATTGCGCGTCGCCAGAGGCCAGGGAAAGTGCGCGATTCTATTGACCTGTTGATGATATCAGTGATGACTTGTAGGGTAGTTGGGAATGTGAGTGTTAACATTTCCAAACTGATACCATCAACACCCTGAGCGTTAGATCGTAGACTCTTGACTATCTTCAGAATTGTCTCCTGGTTGGTTGTAGTGAGCGAGAACTCGGCTGGACTGTGTCTGCGAGAATAGAAGCAGGACATTAGTGAGACATTATCATTACAGCTTCCTGGTACATCCAAAAAAGCCGCATTGATACTATCTGGATTGTCAAAGTTTCTTGGCAGTAGCCTTTCCTTATGATCTGGAAGCACATCTGACTTCAGATTACGCCACAGTAGTTTGGGGTCCTTACTTTGATCATTAATTTTTATCTTGAAATATGCTGCCTTTTCCCTCACCAGTGCGGCGGCGGCCTCATGCTTAAGATCCAGGTAGTACTGCTTATGATGCGGTTCTTTAGTTTTACGACATCTTTTCCTGGCTTCATCCCGCAGCTTGAACATCAGACGAATATTGTCAGTGATCCATGGAGTAGGCCGCTTATAGAACGTCTTTTTCTTCATAGGAGCATGAAGATCAAAAAGCTGGAGCATGCATGAATTAAAAATATGTACCATGGTATCGACATCACACATATCTCCTATAGTAGACCATGGCATCATGTTCAAATCATTAAGGAAGTGATCCGGCATAATATCTGAAAGAGAGCGAAACTCAACAACTCTAGGTTTAACCTTGGGTTTCTTAAAAACAGATTCACATGTAATGAAGGAGTGGTGGCCGAGCTCACTAATATGGTTCACCTCGACATTTCGCGTTGTAGCATCAGTGCATACGATGTCGATGAGCGAACTACTGTTACCTACGAAGTGTGTCGCTGATTGAACTAATTGAACAAGGTTCAAGTAATTAAAAAAGTCCATAAGCTGCTTTGATTTTGAGCTGTTTGCATCCAACAGATTAACATTCAGGTCACCCAACAGTAACAGATTATCATATGGGGCTAATGCACTAATACTGGTAGTTATGGCGTCAAGGAAAAGCTCCAAGTCCTGCCAAGGCGGGCGGTACGCAGTCCCAATAAGGAGCTTTTTTTTGTTTATTGACAGCCCCAGCCAGAGCTGCTCCACATCAGGGTGTTCAGGATGAGCTCTTACACGCGCGTTGATGCCATTCTTTATATAAAAAGCAACTCCCCCGCCACGCCCACCTCTGATAGTCACAGGTCGCGGTATGTGCCTAAATTTGTACCCAGGTAAACTAGGAGCGCGGTCTTCTTCCCCCTTGCGTAACCATGTCTCATTGATAGCCATAATGTCCACAGAGTGGTTACCCATGGCAATCAAGAACACGTCCTGATTTGTCCCTAGAGCACAGATTACTAAATAGTTACTACGTAACAGATACTTCACTCAGTAGAAAATTTCCAATACCTATTGAGATAATAGCCTACTCCGTCGCCTCAGCAACCACTGCATGCTAAAATGTGCCTAAATGCTCAAGCGTACAGTTGTGATTGCTTCGCAACGCGTGATCCTACAGCAATCGCAGGGCTGCCTCTTCGATAAAATTAAATTAATATAGCTTTTAGTGTCTGTTATTGAGAACTGTGAATATGTTCTGATCTGACTACTTCTGTCTGACTATAGGTGGTACATAGTTTAAAATTGTATCGTTCATAAAATATTTTTTTTTATAAATTGGTGCTGAGTGCTGACTGTGCAATACGTCTAGATAAAAGATAATTATATAGGTCACTGTGTAGGTAAAATAAAAAACTTTAAAAGTTACATGTGTATCACAAAGCATCGTAGGTACGCGTACGAACGAACGGAACGATTATAAAATTGAGCAACGTGCGTGCACTTCGCTTGTGAAAACCGCACTGAATTTGGACCGCAAACGATCCGAGAGCGCTCGCTCGAGCGGTAGGTAATTATAGCGCGCAAGTACATGGAGTGACGGAGGCCTGCCTAGAGAGCCTGCATTTAGTAGACCAAACTTAATATATTTACTGGGAGCCATCAGTGCTAATAGATGTGGAATGTATTAGATATGGAAGTTTGGTGGTATGATACAAATGAATGTATGAAGGTGTTGTGTGGGGGTTTAGTTGGGCACTATAGTAAGAGTATATGATTGAGAAAAATAATATGATTAGGAATACTTCGTGTACATAGTTTAGATTAAATAGATTAGGTGAAAATAGAAATTGTACATATAATAAGTAATAGTGTAATATAAGTAAATATAGTATAAGAGTAATATAATATAAAAAGGGTACATACACTCCATACACCTCCAATCTATGGCTGAACGCTCTATGAAAACGGTTGCGACGCACATTTCCCCAAGCATAACAAATAACATTGTTCACATTTTTACAGACACAAAAATAATTAAGCCGTGTCATTTTCAGTTCCGAAGACACGGGATAAGTCCTCGTTAGTGCGGATCCTCTGCGCCTTGTCTCCTGGCATCTTCCTAGCGAGGATGCGGCCCTGCTTGGTCCACACAAACTTCCAGTCGAGGAGACTGGCTGCATCCCGCGCCCTACGAAACAACTGACGGTTGGCTTTCGTCAGCCGCTCGTTGAGGAAGAACCGCTGCGCTGGAGCGGGCATATCAAGGTCGGCAGTGGTCGCTCCTCGCCGTACTCGCGCACTTGCCAGAAGCTGGTCGCGCAGGTCCCGACGAGCAAGGCGCACGACGATCGGCCGGGGACGAGATTCAGTCGGTCCTGCTGAGCTTGTCGCGTTGAGCTGAAAATAAAGTAGTTGTAAATGTCCCTTACTAGATC
This sequence comes from Brachylomia viminalis, assembly GCA_937001585.2. NCBI lineage: Eukaryota > Metazoa > Arthropoda > Insecta > Lepidoptera > Noctuidae > Brachylomia > Brachylomia viminalis. Next base: position 22,379,262 of record OW443294.2, on the reverse strand, counting down.
CTCTATAAAGCGTGGCAATTCGGTACAAGCATATTATGACGCGCAAAGATGAAACGAATGGCAGGTGCATTTAAGTATAAAAATGTTGGGAATTTCATTTTGCAGCAATGTTACAACAGAATTATTACGTCCCATCATTACGTTTGCCCCATCAGATGCAAACCTTATTAGATTATTTTGATATGGAATATCATTGCTGCTAAAAAAGTTTACTATGTGTTCAAATAAGGTTGCTGCATTAGCTTCTTCTAATGGAATAAGAGCTAAAAAACAATCTTTAATACGATTCATTTTCGCATATCTCACGACTAAGCACAAGTGTTTGGTTGTACTAAGATCAGTGGACTCGTCAATAATAAGCGAAAACTTAGTTTGCCGCAGATCTTCACATAAATTATCGAAACTTTCTTTACCTATAATATGATCAATTATGTCGTGAGTTTTCGTCGAAGAACATTTGATTTCTTTGCCAATTTTTGAATCAGGACAAACGGCTTGCATCAGCTTCGGTAGGTGCTCCATAATAGTGAATGGTAGATTGTGTTCAGCAACAAACGAGGCTAATCTTATTTCACCTGAAATTAAAATTTAGAATTAAAAATTATGTAGGTATATCTAGTAGCGATTAGGGTCTAATTATATCCACTGCTTCTATTTATCGATAACTAGAAAACAAAATAATATAACAATCTAAATAGTACCTAACAAATAATTAAAAAGAAATTACCTTGCTTAACCAGTGTATCAGTTTTTTGAGTTTTGGTCACAGTAAATGATGATATCTTCGGTTGAGATTTTATATTCTTTGATGATACTGAGTGTGTTTGTGAAGAACTATGTTTCTTTAAAGCGTCTTTTCCTGATGTGATGTTGATATCTTTATCACAACTCTTACAATAGGCATAGCTTTCGCCTTTACGACTATCTTGCAGCCAGCCTGGAAATTCTTTTTCCCATTCTTTTCTATAATATTGTAGATATTTTTTTCTTCTTACACTCGCACTTGTGCTTGGCTCCTCGTCAGACGACATTTTAACTGAATGGTCTTCTCACGCACTCTTTAGGATAAGTACTCTACTATCTCTTCAAAGTTAAGAAAATTAATGAAAAAAATAAAACCGAATTCCTGTTTATATAGACTAGACTGGTTACAGGTAAATTCCCTAGCGGGAAGCCCCTTATAACATCGAGTTGTAAGACAACAAGTTGTAGGAACAAGGGTATTCCCCAAAATATATGGAACATTCTGCACTCCCGTCCGTAACATTAAATTAAACATAAATGAAAAGGGTTGCCAACTGAAAAGTGTAAAATCGGTAGAGAAATCGGGAGAATTTCCATGTATATCCAGAAATCGTAGAAAATTCGTTATATTTCGGTATTTCGGTAGCACAGAGCCCATATCGGTATAAATACCGATAAATCGGTAGGTTCGAGAACACTGGTGACAACTAATTTTATTCCACACCTTTTTAATCGCGATTAAAAACAGACAGATTTAGTTACAACAATCAAAATTTTTGGTGAAAAACGTAAAATTCAGAATAGCAAAATTGCCATTTTCACTAAATTATAATCTCAGTGCCATCTTAGTGCTGTCAAACTAAAATTTGGTTAAGTTGTGTCACTTTAGTCAATTTCAGAATAGGTAATCGTCGTTTGACAGGAATAAACTAAATTTTGGTGATTTTTAGTCTAGTTTAGAGAATTTTGTGACAAGAGAATCGGCACCAATGTCGGGTTAAATTGTAAGCAAGACGGGTTATTCATTTATGTTATAAAGTTACCTAAACCAAATACAAAAAAAACATATTACTATTGACAAATGAATATTCATTAAATAGTTTGTAATAATAAACAATGTTTTTACAGGAGGTGTACTTCATGTATTTCCTAATCCCGACAAGTTTCCCGAGCAGTTCAAAGCTTGGGTTCGTGTCGTTTGTGGCCAAGATGAATGTAATTTTAGTTACCGAAATATGAGAATTTGTGACAGACATTTTACTGAAAAGGATCTGAATCGCTATAACCGCTTGAATGCTCTAGCAGTTCCATCACTGTTTCTGCGTGGTATGTATATTTTCATGTTAAATAGTATTTAAATAATGAAGTAGGCATTTTAAAATCTAATAATAATAATGATTTGTTTTTCAGAACAACCAAGTAATACTTGTGGCTTATCAAACTCCACATCAGAGCAGACATTCAATCAACCTGAAGTATCCGACAATTATCATCAATCATCATCAGGTATGTTTGGTAATTTATGCTTTTATAATTAGAGTATAATTTAGGTAAAAGTAAACACTAAGAACAGAAAATATTATTTTCATATCTTAGGTCCTAATGATTTATTATTAGGATTTCAAAATAAGTACCACTAAAAGAAAGAAAGAAAAAAGTTTACTATAGCAATGAACAAGTACTAACTTATAAGAAGTAACTTTACCATTATGCATTCCAGGTAAAACTGATGAAAAAGCAATGGAGAAGAGTTCTTTGGATATTCCTGAAGTATCAGACATTCAACAGTCTACATCTGGTAAGTCACAAACAAAACTCGCACTTTCATTTGCCATTAAAAATGACCATCTAAGAGTATGACATGTGACATCCACCAACCCTTGTAAAATAAAAATCATCACTAATTTTTACCTATTTTTTCAGGTGCATCTCAAGAAGTACCTACCTCACCATCCACTGCTGGAGCATAATTATTACAAACCATTGGGGACAACTGCTAATGCAAGAAGTATGTACTTATTCATTATGTTAATCTGGAATACTTAAATATTTTTTTAATTAACCAAGCTTTATCTAATCCTATTGTAGGCATTTAAGAATTACAGTTCATGGGATTGTTCTTATTTGCTTTTGATAGTTAATAAGTTTTTAAATTTTGTAATGGAAATGAAATGCTGAACATTTCCAAAATGTTACTTGTAATACATTAATAAAATTTTCACATAACAATGATGATTGATACGATTATTGTATTTTACAGGTTGGAATAAGAATAAGCTTTCTTCAGTGAATTCGAAGAAATGTATTATACATCAAAAAACTTTGAAAAATTTAAGAAGACAGATGTGTCGTCTTAGGAAGCGGGGTAAAACTCTAAAGTCGCGACTGGAAATGGCCGAAAAGCAATTTAAGAAATCGTTTTTTCTAAAAGCTGTCAAGGATATGACACCTGCTGCAAAAATTTTCACCAACATGCAGTATTTCCAAGTAGGAAAAAAACCAACTGGACGGCGTTTTTCTATTGAAGAGAAGGTTCTTTCACTTTCATTATATAAAAGGAGTCCAAAATGTTATGGCTTAATGTCGAAATATTTTGTTTTACCTTCTACAAAATCCTTAAAGCGGTTGTTAGCTCAAATTAAACTAACCCCTGGCATCAATAAAATAATTTTTGACAAGCTCAAACAGACAGTGTCTAACTTGGATACTGAAGACAGACTGTGTACCCTGATATTCGATGAGATGTCAATAATGCCACAAATACATTATGACTCATCAAGAGATGAATTAAAGGGATTTACCAGCAATGGAAAAAACCAGATTGCAAACCATGCTCTAGTTTTTATGGTTAAGGGCATAAAAAAACAATACAAACAACCAGTTGCTTATTTCTTCACCAATGCCTTAAACCAAATTGATTTGAAATCTATTATAAAGGATGTTATTAGAAATATTCAAAAAACTGGTCTAATCGTACTATGTACAGTGTGCGACCAAAGTACGGTTAATGTAAGCGCCATAGAAGGCTTAATAAAAGAAACAAAAGTAAAATATTTGAGAGAAGGGAAGGAAATGCCTGATATATTTGAAATAAATGGAAAGAAAATTATTCCTTTATATGATGTTCCTCATTTATTGAAAGGTTTGCGAAACAATCTTCTCAATAAAACCATGACCTATGTGGATTATCAAGATGGAAATAAAATTAAATCAATAAAATGGGAATATTTCCAGCAGTTATATGCTGCAGATAAATCTTGTGGAGAACTGAGCTGCCTCCAAAAGTTGACAGAAGAACACGTCGTTCCCGATAAAATCAAGAAAATGCGAGTGAAGACTGCAGCGCAGATTTTTAGCCATAGTGTGGCGGTTACCACAGACCATTTAACAGCTAGAGGAAAGTTACCCGAAGAGTGTCGCTGTCTTATTCCTATTGTTTTATTAGTGGATAATTTATTTGATAGTCTTAATTGTAATACCTTCCAAATTCCAAATGGTAAAATTTATAAAGGGCCTGTAAGAAGGAATTCACCTCACCATCAATTATGGCTAAAAGCAAAAAAATGTCTAAAAAGTATAAAATTTCAATCATGCAAAAAGGTAGGGAACAAAATCCGAAAATTAGAAACTGTTGTTCCATCTGTAAAAAATTTTGTAAAAACTATTGAAGGCATTCAAGAATTGTGGAAACTTTTATCACAAAAATATTCTTTTGACTCAATGTTGACGAGAAATTTTAATCAAGATCCTGTTGAGAATTTCTTCGGAAGTATTAGAAATTGCGGGGCAAGAAACATTGCACCCAATGTAATGGCATTTGAAGGCGCATTCAAAACGATTTTATTAAATAATTTAAACGCTCATTCAGCTCAGGCAAATTGCGAAGAAGATAATAATAGTTTTTTACAATCGCTACATTTTTTTACGAAAAATTCTGAAACTGACCCCATAATCGACGTTTCTGAAGAAAAAGAAATAACTCATATAGATGAAGTCCTAAAGGATGTAAAACTTCCGAACGATTTAGGCCAGAGAAATTATGTGTGTGGGTGGATCTTGAGGAAATGTCTCAAAAATATTATAAAAAACTGCAAATCATGCAGAAAAACTGTTCTATGCAGTAAAAATGATAAAAATTCTTACATTGCAGCAAAAGAATATTTTCCTGACAAAATGTTGTTATGTTATCCCTCTAAACAATTGGAAGAATGTTTTCTTAGTATACAAAGTATATGTGTTTCACATTTGAAAAGTGATGTGCTGAAAACTGGAATAAAAAAAGAAATAAGAACAGTAACGGAAATATTTGTGCAGTTTCCATTCAAATGTGAAACACATAAAGAAAAGTTGAAAGAATACTTTACAGATGTAACAATAAACATCTTAATTTATAGTTGGTGCAAGTCAATAAACCGGATTTTAGCAGGGAAACTTACATACGACGGTGAGGATGAAACTAAAATGTATGCTCAAGATTATTTTAATAAACATCGCCATATTAAGGCAAATAAATGACTTAAATATTAACACATTCATCATTTTTATTTTGCGCTGGCTTTGTAAAACATTCAATTTTGTAAACATTAACTGTATTTGTTTTTTTTATTTTGTAATTTCTTATTTCATAAGTTAATCAAGATCTAAGCACGAATTGCTATGAAACAAATACAAAATGTTTATAAAACTGATTTTTATAGGGCCTACATTGCAAATTACCCGCCTACCCATACAAAACCTATTCAGAGTATAGTAAATATATAGATAAATACGTACCTATGTACGCACCTATAGTTTTTGGGATTAGTTCAGCGGATATAGTATCAGATGGCGACACCGTCTAATATAGGTGTCAAAAATTCTAGAGAGAGGGTTCTCTATTCCATCCAATGACTAAAGAATAAGAGAGGACATGAACTAAAAGATCGTATCGCGTGCCGGCGTGGAAAGTAAAATGGCGTAGGCTCCGCCCATTACCTAGTGTTGTCCTCTGCTCATTCTTTGCAATGATTTTGTTCATCGTGTTGATTACAAATCGATTTAAATCGAAATCACATACATTAAAATAAGGTTTTTGATTTTAAGTAGATAGTAGGTAAGTAGGTTGTTATTCGATTCTCATTCTAGGACGTCGCATTATGGATTAAGTACAAAAAAGCCTGTTGTTGCGTAATCTGACTGAAAAATTGCAAAAATCATCAATTTGGCGGTTCATTTAAAATTAATTGTACTTGATATTATTTACTCTATGATTAATAGTTGCTCGTGATAATCAAGCTAGAAGAAGAGTAAATTAAACTGCAACAAGGAATTCAAAACTATACCGATTATTAACAAAATAAAACAACAGAAATCGATATTATGCATTTAATGGGAGAACCGTTTTATTTCAAATAGATACAATAATATCAGTTTGTAATTAGTATTAAGTACACCAATAATGTGAAATACAATAAAGTCTGCCTGTCTACAATAAATGTACAGGGAAATAATAATGTATTATGACTCAAACTCAAAGCATTTATTTCAAATAAACCAATTACAGGCACTTTTGAATTGTCAAGGGGTCGGTCAGTCAGAAAGATGAAGCTAGTTGCCCATTCCAAAGCGTAGTAGGTACCTATGGAGAAGAACGGGCAAGAAACTCCATGGACACTCTTTTAAATCAAAATATTGTTACAAAAAAGTGGTTACATCATTCATGTTGTAATTATACATGTGAGAACGATGTAGAAACACGTGCACGTTAAAAGCGTCCGTAATAAAAAGATAAAAACAATTATGGAATTAAAATAAGCCGTGGCAGCTAAGAAATGACCAGTGCCTACTGACGGCGCCCGTCCACGAACATGACGTATGGATCAGCACCATTCAGCTCAACCATTTTGAAGGGAACTCAATGATCCAATACACACTTCACCACCAGCGACACATTTGAGTGAGCATGACATACTCTCAGCCGCCAGGGCACATTCAAGTCAATGAAAGACGAACCCAGTAACCTTTATAGTGGGTACATAGTGCTCACACATGTGCTATGCAATTATACAATACTAAGAGATTGAATTTATACAATGCAAAGATAGGTTGTACAATCTTCATCAGCTCCAACATTATTTTCGAATATATGGGTAAATGTAGGCTTACAATGAAAATGTGATAATTTACCTTAGGGAGCCTTGTCGGTATTGCATTGTCGTGAAGTCTCACTATATCAAGACTTCTATTAATACAAGACTCTTCAAAATGCAGTGAACAAACATTTTCCTGGCTGGAGTCGATATTTTCTTGACCCAATGATTCAAGCCACTTACTTTTAAGTTTATCATTTTTTGGTAACCTAAAAACACAAACAAAACACGCAAACTAACATAAATGTGTATATTTTTTCATGCTAAATATTCAAACGAAATTTGGTTTTTATCGATGCTAAATCGATTCGTTGTGCAAATTACACAATCACAACACTATATTTGTCAATAATCATACGTAGTAAACAAAACCAAAATAAGGAAATATATCGTTCGAAAGACTATGAATAGGCAATAATCTATGACCGAACAGTAATAAACATGAATTGAGACTAGAAATTGGTATAAATTTATATAGGAAACTTAATAATCTATGAATTCTTTCGACTTACTTGTGCAGGGATATCAGAGGCGCTTTTTTACTGTAATTCGAGCCACAGCCCCTCACACAACACTTAGGCATGGTTTCCTCTATCACAGACAGCCTCAGTCAAATTTACAGCACTCAAAATGTTCTCAAAATGGAAAAAAACTTAATATTTAGTCGCACGATAACGCCAAATGACACTTCATGTACACTCTGAGAAGTACTCAAAACCAGAAACTAAAATGGCGAACCGGCCGATGGGCAGGGCTTCCGTGACGTCAATTGAAATTGAATTGCAATTTTAGAAAACTGACAAAATACGGTTTTCTCTTTTTGACACTTGCAGAATTGCATAAGTTAGAAAGAAACATGTATATTTTTATATTTCTGTATAGAATCGTATGATATTTCCATAATGTATTTAATTTATATAGATCTTTTAGTTCATGTCCTCTCTTAGTCTTTAGTCATTGATTCCATCTATATTACTATACTCTTTGTCTCTAGGTCACCTACGAGATGCCGAGGAAAAAAATAAAGTGATATGAATTCAGGAAAATAATATATAATAATAGCGTTCTTTGCTGTGTTTTTAACTTGTTATGGTATAGCTTCGACATCAGTACCTAATTGATTGTACCTATTAATTGTGTACAGAATATTATAGATGTGATAAAAGGTTTTAGATTTCGAAGATGCTATTTTGACGATTGGCGAGTGGTGCCGCGCCGCAACTTGCCAAGAAGCTTTTGTTTTTGAAGTGTGTCTGTGTTGTCTTTGAGGAGCATTTATTGCAATTGTTGGGTAATAAGTTGGTTTTGGAAAACAATCTTCGCTATGGTGGTTTTCCATTTGGCTTGGGTGATGATTATGCACCAGCCGTGGTCTTCTTTCCTGTCTGAAATTTATACAGTATTGTCCGTTCGGTACTGCAAAGTTGCAGTACTTTGCATCTTGTAATACTGTTGTCTGAATGTACTAAAAACAGGTTGTGGTATGATATCGTATTACTGGCATTATTTTTATAATATCTGAGAGTGCTAATTTCTTTGATTCTTAACCAATTTGTCTAAGTTGATCATGGTCTAATTCTCTATGTATTGTTTTTCTAGCAGATTTTGTTCAAGCCAAACAACTGACAACAAAATCAAACTGATTTATATTGTTTGATAAGAGGTGGTACTTAATTGAGATTTTTCAAATTGTTGTGTCATGAAATGGATAAATTGACAGTGCTTACATATACATTTAAAGAAATGAAATGAAACAAACAATTTTTTTTGTTTAGACAAAAAACAATGTTTTGAATTCAAATTCAAATAATTTATTGTGGATCATAGGTTCATAGGATGTTGTGTTAGTTACAGGTAAGTCTGTTATGTCCCGCCATTGAGGCATACAAAATTCATATTGTATGTTTGGTGCATAGTTAAATTAGAATACATCAAATTGTCATGCAACAGGTACATTATGATTAAATTATTAAAAATGTTACAAGATAGCATGATTCTATGTATTGTCATTTAGAAATTCTTTTATAGAGTAACAACATTTACTTATCAATAATTTGTGTCGTTTTTTTTAAAGGAATTATATCGCTCATAGTTCTGAGAAAAGGTGGAATATTATTAAAGATACACGGGCCCATACAAAAGATGCTTTGGTACAAAAGCTTTGTTTTACTGGCTACAGTCAGCTTGCCTTTGTGCAAATATCAAATAAGTTTGTAATAAGTAAACATAATTTTAAAAGTTTAATATTTTATGTATCTAATAGGGAGAGTTAATATTTTTAACATGTTGCGTGATGGTACTGACTTTTTCAAATTGTGCGATATGACAGTAAAATTGCCCATACAAGTTACAACCACTGCTATGTCCGTACTGCCCTAGAGTAATACTAAAGAATAATAACACAACAACTGAGGGCCTACCATAAACTTTTAAAATATTTGCCAAGTGCAGGGCAGTTCAACTCAGCATGTTAACCTGACAGGTTTTGTATTTGTACCATGAGCGTTTTCCGCTGACCTGCATCATGTCAACTTTTGACCTGCTACATAGTCTCTGGTGAGTAAGCTGGCAGCACAGATTAAATAAGATTATTGAAAACAGACATTCTAAAATACTTTAGCGGTTTACAGTTTTTATAGAAATCTAGATATGTTTTTATGATAATAGTTTAACCCTTTCAGACCTGGTTTTTTTATTTTCTCGGACGTATTTAAGTAAATTTTCAGTGTTATATTAGGCAATAAGAACTAGGAAAAAAATAATAAAAAAAATCCTGGCAGCCAAGTTTTTGAGAAAAACTTGTTTTTCTTTAAGTGCACAAATGTGGACAACCGGCTTTAATTATAATTACGATACATGTTTAGTAGTATTTTATAAATCAATAACCACTGTTAGTATACTATATTTTTATAAGAAAAATGGAATAAAGTAAATACAAATGAAATGAGATCTTCCTTTGGCACCGTTATTATATAAATTAAATCTGTATTAGTAAAAAAAAAAAAAAAACTCGAAATAGAAAAGCCTATGTGTGGAATGCTAAAAAGCAATTTTTATCCTTTGTTAGGCATAAGTGCACTTTACACTTGATGCACTTTACACGCGATTTTCCCTTGCATCCTACCATTTTGCAGCGTGTTCCAGCACCGTCATCATGTGCAGGAAAGAGTCGAACCCCGTCACGAGCTATTTCACTCGCAGGGCGAACTTCTCCTGGTCTTCGGGGAATCATTACGGGTGGCACCGGGCTACTGCCACTCGGACGGCCTCTTTTAGCGACACCAATCTGTTCATTTCGCAAAACTAAGCATTCTGCTAATCTGCGACGAAAGTGAAGCAAAGTGAGTCGTTTGTTTATCGGTACTCCGAGTAATTCGTTGTCAGTCTGGTATTCTCGGAAAGCTTGAATAACTGCAATATCTGATGCATGAAATATCATACGTAGAGGCCATTTTTTTGATTTTATGAATGTCCTGTAATAACTCATGAGTTGATCAAGCAAGTCAACTCCTCCCATCGCATGATTGTACTTCTTCACGATTTCTGGCCTTTCAACTTCAACAAATCGCCTTTCCTTTTTACACCATCTTTTCACTAAATCCTTTTGCCCAATACCAATAAAATTGGAAGCCAGATTGGTCATTTTGTATCCAACCTGTACGCACCGGGACTCACAGCTTAGTACGGCCGTTCTCCAAATGCGTACAGTATGGCTACGTCTAAATCAATTGAGCCTGGTACCTATGCGATACCCAAGACCCTACCGACTATGAACCTAGCCCTATAATTATTCCTCAGCACCCTAGTCACCCTAACGCCCTAACCTAACATACAAACCTCACCAAACGTATGTCACGTTGATTACGAATGGTTTTACACGTGCGGGAAGTCTGTTACAAGGAGACCTACGGTAACAGACGGAAGTTGGGTAGGAATAGGGGTTTGTGTACGTCGTGCAATGTACACAGGAACTGGTTTTCTCACTGCCGATCCCACAGACTCATAGGATCGATGATGGCGAAGGGTGTCTTGGCCACAGTGAGAGGAGTAACGGTTGATGAATCAAAGTCGACTCCAGCTTGATGACTAATTTATTATAATACACTCAGGGGCACATTTAACCGTCCACTCATCTCGAACTGCTTAACGTTTGTTTATGTTAACTTACGCTTTGCGTACTAGGCGTTACTTCTTAAGTGGGTATATCTGAAATAAATAAATCAATCATACCCGCGTTTTGTTTACTTTTGTGGTTTTTATTCAACAATAATCAGTTTAATCGTAATTTGACAGTCTCGCCCCATGTTTTATGTGACGGATACATTTGATTTAAAACGTTGTGATACCATTTCTTCGAATAAAACCTAGGTATTGGCCTGCCGTGATTTCATTTACACCAAAAAAATGCCACTGGACTTGGCACTGGACACTAGCACTTGCAGACGCTGGGTTTAGCCAGCGTCGGATTGGACGGATGCTTGGATATCCACGATCCACAATTCAAGATGCTATCCGGCGTTACAGAGAGACTGGTTCCTACACAAGAAGGCCAGGGCAAGGTCGTAGAAGGTGTACATCAGAGAGAGATGATCGTTACATCGTCTCGAACGTTCTTCGGAATCGGTTTACAACTGCTCCTGAGGCTCGTAACCGCTTGTTTGAGGTACGAAATGTAAGTGTGAGCCTAAGAACAATAAGAAGAAGGTTAGCTGAGAGGGATCTGAGAGCATTTCGACCAGTTCGAGTCCCAGCGCTGACCGCAACTCACAGAAGAGCGAGACTTGCATTTGCTCGAGAACATTTAAATTGGACTTCGGAACAATGGAAGGCAGTTCTCTTCTCGGATGAATCAAGAATAGCTTTACGAGGTCCTGATGGACGTCAGCGCGTGTATAGACGCCGTGGTGAAAGGTTTGCTGAATGTGCTGTGGTTGAAACAGTAGGCTACGAGGGAGGCTCTATAATGGTGTGGGGTGGCATTTGTTATGACGCCCGTACAGAATTGGTCATCTTCGATAGAGGCAGCGTTAATGCTCACAGGTACGTGACAGAAGTTTTAGAACCACACGTGATGCCTTTTGCGCCATTCATTGGCGATAATTTTGTTTTAATGCACGATAATGCTCGTGCACACACCGCGAGAATTGTCAGCGATTACTTGGACGCCGTCGATATTCAGCGATTACCATGGCCAGCTCGCAGTCCTGACCTGAACCCAATAGAGCATGTATGGGACAACCTAAAAAGACGAATTCGGGGTCGTACACCAGCTCCTACCACCATCAGTGAGCTAAAAACTGCAGCTGTTGAGGAGTGGCAGAACATTCCCCAAAGCGACATCCAAGACATAATTGACGGGCTTTCTAATCGATTGCAGGAGGTCATTAGGGCCAGAGGAGGAAATACACATTATTAATCCGGTAATTTAGAGCACACTTTTTTTTTAAATTGACATTTTGCTAATTTTTATTTTTTGTAAGAAAAGTGCATATTCTATTTTTTTTAAATTTTGTCTTAATTAAACCATTTCACAACATACACATGTTTCATTTATTTTCGTGGAGGTTCACCCAATGTGACATTATAACAAAATTAATTAAATTACCATAGAATTTTGAAGAAATCTACAAAATATAGGTGGCCGGTTAAATGTGCCCTTGAGTGTAGTTAACCTTATTATATACTACATTTGTGATCAATACACAATGATAGGTATTTACATGTGTGTTGTGTGTGTATTGAGCCGATGAAGCGAAGATCTCACTAGGTCACTTCTTGGCGCTGACGGTGCGCCGGTGTTGCCGGCGCGTGGACCGGATCTATGTCGATCTTAATGCTGACGCTGTGATGTTGAGCTAGTGCCTGTTCACGGTTGAACATTCTGGCGCCTCTCAGGACCTGGACTCTAGTTGGTATAACTCAATAGTTTCGTGTTGATGTGGTAAGCTGTAGATAGGTTTCTTTGTGACTGTGACTGGTTGGCCCGTTGGTTGTTGGGTAGATTTATTGTGTGAGTTTGGTTCTGTTTCTGGTGGTTTAGCTGTCTCGGTGCTTGATCTTCTGGTCTTGTGCTGCACTGTGCCTCTAATCCATCTCAGTATTGTGTTTCCGTAGCAAACTAAAAACAAAAATAGTAAAAACATGATTACACATGATATTGTGGTTGTTATGTAGGTGTGAGTACTAATTTGAGTCCAAACAGTATTATCTAATTCGAACTGTAAAACTTTTTCTTTATTAATTAAGTGCTGAAAAATCTCTTTTGAGTGATCTACGACTTCTTCTTTGCTAATTTTAAACATAGATTTAGTTACTATGTGCGTGTTAATGGGAAAGTCTATTTGTTTTGAGTATGATGTTATAATCGGTACTGAAACAATTCTTTTGGCAGTTAATATGTTATTAGTTGTTTTAATGATGCAATTATCTGCAATTCGTATTACGCCAACATTTTTAAGCTCAACTTCTTCTCTTTGTCCATCACATAGTATTGATGCCGTAACCTGATCTCTTACAATGAATAACCAAGTGTTTTGCATGTGAAGCTGTTTCCATATTATTTTATTGGATAGATAATATGTTGTGGTTGGACATTTCGTATGTGTCTGGTTTTTAAACAGTTGATTTACAATGCAATTTTCAGTTAATTGCATGTTCTTCACGGCCCCGGGAAAGCAAATAAAATGGTTGGTTCGTTCTAAACAACGTTTGAACTCGTCATAGTTCAAGTCAAAATATAGTTCGTTGTTGTAATCTAATCCTATGTAAGACTTATGTACTTCTAGGCTTTGGGCAGATTTATCTAAGTTTATCTTTGGGACTGGTGTAATATACATTAACGTATATTTCGTTATCTCTTGTATTGGGAAATAGGAGTATACTTTTATATAAGTATTGTTTTCAGATATCTTGGTGTCCAGTAGCTGTTGTTGAACGATTCTTAAATTAGAGGGTAATTTTTTGTTTGCTGATGATATCAAATCACTGACGTTCTTTGGTGTTAATACACTATATACTGTTGCTTTGGCTAAGTATATTTCTAACAATCCGTTATAATGATCCATGATTTCTTTCATGTAATTGTATGCTAATTGGTAAGTCTGCATAATACGTATGTTGACACTGTTGTGGTCGACTGTACTGAACCAATAGCTATTACTCTCCATGTAACCTATAACTTGGTTTAGTTTAGTTTGAAATCCTGTAAGTTTCTGTTGTATTCTTTCTTCAGTTTTGTTGACTTGTGAGATTGTTGATATTGTTACGAGCTGGGGTTCGGGATAAATAAATTTATACCAATTTACACGAAAAACACACTATAATTAAAAATCACAAATACAGTAATCAGAAACTTTAAACACAATCACTTGTAGTTCACTATTAGTCCGCTTTCACTGTTGTTAGCTGTTCTTCACTGTTTCGCATTCTAAGCTGAACTGTCCCACAACGCTGTCAACCCCTTATTTATATGACGAGTGTAAGTTACTAGAATGTTCTAACATAATACCAGAACATTCTAGTACTTACGGGAACGGTCCAGTGTAGTTCGGCTATTCGATAACAGATGGCGTTAGCGTCTAACGTGTAGTTCTTCTATTCGCTAACAGATGGCGTTAGGATCTACGTGACACTGCCCCCTCCTAAGACATGCTCGTCCCGAGCATCATTATTCCCGTAATATCGTGCCAATCGATCGACATGAACAATTTTAGGAGTAGTTCGCGTATTCCTTTGAATTCGGTAGGTGACATCGTTGATCTTGGTCACGATTCTGTATGGTCCGTCCCATTTTGCCTGTAGCTTAGGGGACTTCCCTTTGTTGCGGGCTGGGTTATGCAACCATACTAGCGAACCTTCGTCGAAACCACTATTGTTCATCTTCCGGTCATAACGAGTTTTCATTTTCTCGGACATCTGTTGGCCTGATTGTCTGACATGCTCATATACGTCATTCATCTTGTTGCGCAGGTCATTCGCATAATCTGTTAAACTGCGTGGAGTATCAGGGGGGATGCCGGTAATTAAATCTGCTGGTAGCCTTAACTCCCTTCCGAAGTTAGCGAAGGCTGGTGTCACAGTCGTACTCTCGTGAACTGCACTTCGGTATGACAGGAGAAACGGTTGTATGTGCTTGTCCCAATCCTTTTGTCTGCTTGCTACAACTTTTGCCAGATATCTTTCCAACGTCTGATTAAATCTTTCCACCATTCCATCAGATTGTGGGTGGTATGAAGTAGTTCTGGTTTTGTGAGTACCCATCACCCGACATGTTTCCTGAAACACTTGAGACTCGAAATTTCGTCCTTGATCGCTGTGGATTTCTAAAGGTACCCCAAACCGACAGAAGACTTCGTGGACTAATTTATCAGCAACTGTCGTAGCTTCTTGATTAGGAATGGCGAAGACTTCCGGCCACTTAGTGAAGTAATCCATGACAACCATGAAATATTTGTTTCCACTTTCACTTTCAGGGAAAGGGCCAGCGACGTCTAGTGCTATCCGTTCCCAGGGGGCTCCTACGTTGTACACTTTCAATGCACCCCTGCTGCGTGTGTGAGGTCCTTTTACCGCAGCACAACTAGTGCATTTTCGACACCAATCCTCAACATCCTCTCGACAATGGATCCAGTAGAACCGGTCTCTGATATTCAATAGAGTCCTTTTTACTCCCATATGACCTCCTGAACATCCATTGTGGTAGAGCTGTAGAACCTCTGGTACCTTTGCTTTAGGTACGATCATTTGCAGGTGGCAGCTGTCCCCTCGAGCATTTTCCCATTTGCGGCACAAGACACCGTCCTGGATTACCAAGCTCTCCCACTGTGCCCAATAACTCTTTGTGGTTGTACTCATCGCTGCAACATCACACCATTTCGGTTTAGGAGCATTAGCTTCAATCCACTCGAGAATTGGCTTGATATCTGTATCGCTTCGCTGAGCATGCTGTAGAGTTTTCTTCCATTCGTCGCTAAGGTCCGTTCTTACCATCCTGACAGGTACCGCTTCCTTAGCTTCTTGTCTGATACAATGCTTGCAGTCTTCAGGACAAGGCCTTCTTGATAAAGCGTCCGCGTTACCGTGGGATTTCCCACTGCGATGTTCAATTGCGAAGTCGAATTCTTGTAGCAATTCAATCCATCTCGCTACTTGTCCTTCTGGATTCTTAAACTGCAACAACAACTTCAATGCAGCATGGTCAGTTCGCAGGTGGAATTTACGTCCCAACAAGTACTTGCTAAAATGCTGTAATGTCTTCACTACAGCAAGTAGCTCGCGCCTCGTGACGCAATAATTTCTCTCTGGTTTTGATAAAGATTTGCTGAAATAAGCTATCACAACTTCATGATCTCCTTTCCGTTGGGATAACACACCGCCAATTCCAGTATTACTAGCGTCCGTGTCAACTATGAATTCATTTTCTGTGTCAGGGTAGCCCAAAATTGGGGTATTGCACAAACGTTTCTTTAAGTCCTGGAAAGCCATGTCACAGCTCTCATCCCAACAGAACTGTCTCTTCTCTTCAGTAAGCTTGTGTAGAGGTTTGGCAATATCAGCAAAATTCTTGACAAACCGTCGATAGTACGAGCACAAACCCAGAAATGCTCTGACTTGCGTCTTGTCTTTCGGAACTGGCCAATCCATGACGGCGACGATTTTCTCTGGATCAGTTTGTACTCCCTCTTCCGAGACCACGTGTCCCAAAAAGCTTACTTGCTTCTTGAAGAATGAGCACTTTTTCGGACTTAACTTAAGATTGGCTCCTCGGATTTTTGACAGTACACGTTCCAAGTTTCGGAGGTGGTCTTCGAATGTGCGGCCTACGATGACGATGTCATCTAAATAGACAAGACAGGCGTCTTCAATTAATCCGGTGAGTACTAGCTCCATAAGCCTTTCGAAAGTTGCAGGAGCATTGCACAATCCAAATGGCATGACGTTAAATTGCCATAGTCCCTTTCCCGTAGAGCCAAGCGGTTTTTTCCTTGTCCTTAGGATCTATCTCCACTTGCCAGTAGCCACTTTTTAGGTCTAACGTGGTAAACCACTTCATTCCTGACAGCGTGTCCAATGTGTCGTCGATCCTGGGTAGTGGATAGCTGTCTTTCTTTGTAACGTCATTCAGTCGACGATGGTCCACACAAAACCGCATGTTGCCATCCTTCTTTTTCACCAGGACCACAGGAGGACACCATAGACTAGATGAAGGCTCTATAACTCCATCCTTTACCATGTCTTCAATCATCTTATACATTTCCTTTTCTCTTGCCACTGGTATTCTTCTTGGTCGCTGACGAATTGGTAACTCGTTTCCCGTATTAATTCTGTGCTGAACCAATCTAGTCTTCCCTATGTCAGCATCATTTGCAGAGAAAATGTCGGCGTACTGAAGTAGCATCTTCTTAGCCTTCTCCATTTCTCCATCCGATAAATCTGTGCGACAGTCTTCCAAAAGATTTGACATGTCAAATCTTGCACTTTGGACATTATTCCGAGAAGGTTGATGTTGGCATTTACGCAACCAAGCCACTTCTTCACAGGTACCCATCAACGTACCCTTCTTGATTACTTGTTCCCTTTCACTTGGGTTCAGTATGCGTACGGCTGCAACGTTGATTGCCCTAACCAAGGTCCGCGCCATCTTCCATGGAAGGTTTTCGTCCAATCTTTCAATGAGAATACATCGATTTTTCTGTCCAGAATTATGTGGAAGAATAACTGGAACTATTGTTTCCGACCGGGGAGGAAGAACAATCCTCTATATAGACAATATCATAAATTTGGTTTGATGGTTGGCAGCTTCAATCAATTTTTTCTGGTTTAAATTTAGTGCGTCTATATCTTGGTATGCCTCATCATTCACTCCGAAAATAGATGTTAATAACTGTCCCAATATGCCCCTTTTCTTCCTAGTTTGGTTAACTTCTGTCAAGTATTCTTTAGTCCGCTCAAATTTTGTTTCTTCTTCTAACAAATGGTGGTGTAATTGTTTACAAAATGCGGAATCGGTTATTTTCTTTGCATTTGTACATAGTTGACTAAATTGTGACGTCACTGTTTTTATTTGGACAAACTCTTGCTCTAGGTGTTGTTTTTCATAATTTATTTCTATCCTAAATACTCCTCTGTCAACGCTTGCTGTTCCTATTTGTTCAACATAAAATCCTGGTGGTACCGTTTTTATAGAGTATGTTGTTGTATTAGATTTTGCTGAATCCAATATTTGTAAAATAATGACAAGCAATGTGAACCATTTGGATATTTTATTACATCGTTTGGGTTGATTATTTTTGTTGTTTCTTAGGATTTTGGCGGTATTTGTTTGTGTTGCATGCACAGGTTCATTACTACTACTACTACTACTCATGTTTGTTTCGATTGGCAATGGTATTAATGTTTGGATTGACCGTTTTTGAGTTGTTCCTGACGATTTTTGAGGTGTTACTACTCGGGTTAAATCGTCGTTACCCGTATGTATCTCCTTTATTTTTGCAAGTGGCCACTTGCTGGGTGAAACTTTTTCATCTTTTATTATTACTAGAGTTCCAACTGACAAGTTTCCTTGATTAGTTTTCCATTTGTACCGTTGTTGTAGTTGGTGTAAGTACTCTCTAGTCCAGCTTTTCCAGAAATCTTTTTTCATCTTTTGTATCTGTTTCCATCTGTTTATGTGATCTGTATTAGTTTCTGATAGCGGGTCTGGTACCCCTACAGCTTCTCTTCCTATTAAGAAATGACTAGGTGTTAACACGATATTGTCGTTTATGTCTTCACTTAGTGCACATAAAGGTCTTGAGTTTAAACATGCTTCAGTTTGTTGTAAAAAGGTGCTCATTTCTTCATAAGTGAGTGTCTGCTCCCCTATCACTCTACGTAAATGGTATTTCATCGATTTTACTCCTGCTTCCCAAATCCCTCCGAAGTGGGGAGATGACGGCGGAATAAAGTGCCATTGTGTTCCAATCTTGGTCATTGTGTTTTGAAAGTCGTCAGACTGGGTTATGTCTAACATTTTTTTATACAAATAATTGGCAGTGCCAACGAAATTCGTCGCGTTGTCACTGTACATGTGTGATACTGGACCTCTGCGTGCCATAAACCTTCGTAGTGCTGCTATGAACGTTTCTGTTGATAAGTCGCCTACCAGTTCCAAATGTAATGCTTTCGTGGATAGGCAAACAAATATAGCAATGTAGCCTTTGTAAGATTTATGACCCCTCCCTTTCATTGTTCTCACTGATATTGGTCCAGCATAATCCACGCCTGTGTGGCTAAATGGGTACGATTCCGTTACTCTTGGTTTTGGTAATGAGCCCATTTTTTGTGAGGCGGTGGACGATCTGTATCTAGTACACTTTACACATTTTCTAATGCTACTTTTCACTGTTCTCTTTCCTCCTAGTATCCAATATTTCTGTCGTATATATGCTAAGGTCAAATTATTACCTCCATGTAATGTGGTCAAATGTGCATCACGAACTATAATTAATGTTACATGATGGTCATGTGATAACAGAATTGGGTGTTTCTGATCATATGGTAGACTGGAGTTTTGAAGTCTTCCTCCTACTCGCAGTAAGCCCTCATTATCAATAAATGGATCAAGGCATGATAATCTGTTGCCTTTCTTCAATGATTGTCCGGCTTTAATGGTTTTGTACTCCTCAGAAAATACTTCTTGTTGAACTAAGAAGAGAACTTTCTTATTTGTTAAATTGATTTCTATACTACTTAATGGTTTTTTGTGTTCTTGTTTATTTACAAATCTGTAGCAATATGATATCACTCGTATCATCCTTTGGAAGCTTGAAAACCTTATCAAGATTTCGTTCTTCGGTATTATAGTTATATGATAACATCGTTTAATCTCCTCACATATCTCTGGTATAGTTTTTGTCCTAGGAACGTCGTTACTTTTTAACCACTCTGGGCCACTCCACCACAGAGATAAGTTTTGTAATTTATTTGGCGCAATACCTCTTGTCATTAGGTCAGCTGGATTTTGTAATGTATTTACATAATTCCATTTCGCTTCTGGTAATGTTTTTTGTATTTCGGATACCCTATTAGCTACGAACGTCTTCCATCGCTCAGCTTCACCTTTGATCCAACCGAGAGTTATCATTGAGTCAGTCCAACAATAAATACTTGCTATTTGCATTTCCATTCCAATAATAACTTTCTCCATCAGTTGGGTCAATAATACTGCAGCACATAACTCCAATTTTGGTAATGTAGTTTTATGCTTTTTTGGCGCTACCTTTGATTTAGCTTGTAAAAGGGTTACGTTAAATATATTATTATTTTGTATGCGACAGTATATCACTGCACCGTAGGCTTTTTCAGAAGCATCACTGAACCCATGCAGCTCTACTCTCGAATTGTCTGAAAAATGACACCATCATTTTGGACGGAGATCTTCTCAATTGTTTTTAGTTGGTTTTGTAGTTCAATCCATCTTGTTTTAATCGTTTCTTCTACGGGCTGATCCCACTCTGTGCCATTTGTCCAAAGTTCCTGAATCATGAGCTTCATAATTATGACAACAGGTGCTAACCATCCCAGAGGATCAAATATCTTAGCGATTTCCGATAAAATAAATCGTTTAGTTGGTTTGTCATTTTGCTTAATAGTAATCTGAAAACAGAAATTATCCTCTAATGGTGACCATAATAACCCCAAGGATTTTCTAGTTTCATCTAGCGGTATTTTCGTCACTTGGTCGTCTTTGCTTTCACTTGGTATATTGGCTAATAATTCAGTACTATTCGACGACCATTTCCGTAACTTAAATCCGCCTTTTCGTAGCATATTTATTAAGTTTTCTTGTAACATTTTTGCCGACTCAACATTAGTATCTCCTGACAAAATATCGTCCACGTAGAAGTCCTGGAGAGTTCTTTGGCTGGCTATTGGGTAGTTCACTTTCTCATCAATAGCGAGTTGTTGCAGCGTCTTAATCGCTAAGTATGGGGCAGCTGCAGTTCCATACGTCACAGTAGTTAATTCGTATTCGTCGATACTATGTTTCGGCGACTTCCTCCATACTATTCGTTGGTATGTAAAGTCTTGTTCGTTGACGTTTATGTATCGGTACATTTTTTCGATGTCCGCCATAAATGCTATTCTGTGTTTTCGCCAACGTAGCAGTATAACTGCTAAATCTTGCTGTAGTCTTGGTCCCGTAAACATATTTCCGTTTAGACTTATGTTAGTACTTGACTTGCTCGACGCATCAAATACTACGCGTAGCTTAGTAGTTAGTGATTCTTCTCTGATTACTGGTTGATGTGGTATATAGTATTTACCTTGGTAAAAGTCAGTACTAGTAACTTTCCTCATATGGCCCATTTCTAAGTACTCATTGAGGAACTCTTGGTATCTATTTCGTAAGTTTTCATTTTTGTCGAACTTTCGTTCTAATTGTAAAAGTCTTGCAATAGCTTTTTTGCGCGAATTTCCGTAATCTACGTTGTGGTTCTTGAATGGGAGTTTCACTGTATAAGTTCCATCTGGATTTCTTATTGTAGTTTTTTGGTAATAGTTTTCACAAGCCTGATCCTCGTTTGATAATTGGTATTCTTCAGGAATTTCTTCTAATTCCCAAAACTTGTTCAGTTGTTGAATTTCTGTGGTTCGTGTGATGACACGAACCACAGAAACGTGAGTGACGAAACGTTAGTATGATGATACTAACCACTGTATTAGTATTAGTAGAAGTGCCGCAAATCCCGGATAAAATCCACCCAAACTCTGTATTTTGTGCGATTATTCCGTCTTGCACCTTGTGTAACCCATTTAGAAGTAAGTTACTATATTCTTGAGCCCCCAATATTATATCTATTGGTCCTCTTTTGTTGTACGTTGGATCGGCAAATAGTTTGTTTTGTAAATAATCTGCTTTTAGTTCTAGTATATTTTTCTCTGGTAAACTTCCAGTTAGTTTTGGTAGTATTATAAGTGTGACTGGTAGCCTATATTCACTCGGAAATCTTGGCTGTAACATGACATTTATAGAGTTTTTCGATGTTTTCGGTTTTTCGTCCGCAATCCCGATCACTTCGGTGTGTATCTTAATCCGTGGGTATGCCAATAGTTGGGCAACCTCTTCTGTGCAGAATGATGCCTCTGAACCTTGATCACACAAAACCCTTAGTAAATGCGATGTTCCATCTGACGAGTGGATTTTTATTAAGGCCGTCGCTAGTAGTGTAGTTTTTTGTATATTAGTTTTGTTAATAGTAGACATGTTAGATATAGTTTTTGTCATGGATTTACTTGTAGACGGGGTTGACAAGTAATCCTTTTTTGACTCACTTGTTGCGTGTTTGATAGTAATATTATTGTTGTGGTGGTGTAAATATGAATGGTGACTGACCCCTTTTCCCACAAAATCCACAACTTTTATTGCTGTGACATTTTATCGACGTTTCATGAGTCAAACAATTTTTGCACATTTGTTTTTCGTGTACGATCTTATTTCGATCTTGCACCGATAGCGTTTTAAAACTAGCACATTGGTAAATGCCGTGATCGTGATTTTGGCAAAACCAGCATACTCGTTTGTCCACTTGTTTGGTTGTTACATTTGATGACTCATGGCGCAATCTATGAATAGAAGATTCTTCCCTCAACGAGCTCGAAGTTTCCAGACACTTAAACCTTTTTTCTAGAAATTGCATCATTGCCGAAAATTCTTGCAATTTATTAGGCTCTTTTAATTGCTGTTCGTATTTTTCATCAGTTTCCGAGTCCCATATTCTACTTAGTATTCTTGTCAGAATAGGGTCCCAAGTCGAAATGTTGATATTTTGACTTTTTAATGCTTCTAGGTTCTCGTTAAATGTATCATGGAGATTTCTTAAGTTCGAGGCATTACTTTTCTTTATTGTCGACATACTCAGAATATTATCAATATGCTTAGTAATGATTATTCTTTCATTTTTGTACCGTCTTGTTAACAGATTCCACGCAGTTGTATAATTAGCGTCACAAACTGGTAAATGCTTGATCAGCTTAGCGGCGTCACCTCGCACATTCGTTTTTAAATACTGCATTTTTTCCGTACCACTTAACGATTTATCTTCGTGTATTATTTTCAAGAATAAATCATAAAAGGAATTCCATGACTCATAACTTCCACTAAATGTTGGGATTATTATTTGTGGTAACTTAGCCGAGGTTTTATTTATTTATTTATTTATTTAACCATTTATGTACACACTTATATAAACAGACAAGAAGAAAATAACAGAAAAATAGGTACAAAGGTGATGCTTATTTCTAATGAAATCTCTTCCAGCATACCTGCGATAGGATAGTAGATTTAGAGATGTAGACAGCGTGTGTAAGAGTAAAAGAGAAAATAAAATACATAAAATCAAAAACAATTCACTTAATAAAATAAAACAAATAATATGAGAATATACATACATACAAACATACATACATACTTCTAAAATAAATAACACTAGAATATTAATATATACGCAACTATGACTATTTTATGGTTGTTGTGTGTCGATTTTTGACCTATTGTTGCGAATAATTTTTCCATCACAAGATCGAATTCCGTTTGTGTTTTTTCAAACATATTTTCTTGAAAGTAGCTGTGTTCCAACGTACTATCTTCCATTAGAATGTGTACGTGTGTTTCTTCTATTTCTTGCCACTGTTTTTGTAAAGTAGTCAATAAAGATTCTAAATACCAACTTGCTTTCTCTTCAGTTATCGATTTAGTTGCCGACTGTAACTTTTTCTGCATCTGATTAATGCGAAATAGTTGAATAAATAGTTTGGGTGAGCTCCTGCTTTCTTCCTGTTCGGGTTCTATATCTTCTGGCTCATATAGTTGGTTTAATACTTGTAGTCTTTTCTCACACATCAACAGGTACTCAATAGCCTGCGTATACTGTGTATTGATAGAACTAAAGTAGTTGGTAGTGATGTACTTGTGGTCACACAATACATCTTGATCTTTGAGTCTTGAATGGTTTTTGACCGTTCTAGTAAATATTTCTGTGAGTCGAGTTCTCCTATCCGTGATATATTTTAGAGTTTTTCTTGAGGCTGAGTCTTTCTTGATGTTGGTGAATATTTGTCTTAGTTCATTGTAATCTGCTTCTTGGCTTCTTATAATTTCGTTTACTTCTTGTATGTCCATTTTTCTTTACTGTCCCTACTACTAGTCCTATTTGTTTTGAACGTTACCTAATTGCCCTTTGATACGATAAGTCCGACTTCTCAAACTATTGGTAACCCCGCTTGTTGGTTCCGACTTCCGATCCGCTGTCGTACAAATGGCGTGTAAGTACGTTAGTCCCTTTACATACAACAAACAAGCGCTTTTTGAGTAGGTACGATAGTTTGAAGTACGTCTACACGTCAGTTAATCAGTATTCGCGTAAGACGAAACGAAGAACGTTTTTTAGTTATTGTTTAATGAATGTTACAATGTTTAAGTACCGATTAAACAAATTACCCTGGTTTCCCTAATAATAGCTCGAAGGACCAAAATGTACGCACCGGAACTCACAGCTTAGTACGGCCGTTCTCCAAATGCGTACAGTATGGCTACGTCTAAATCAATTGAGCCTGGTACCTATGCGATACCCAAGACCCTACCGACTATGAACCTAGCCCTATAATTATTCCTCAGCACCCTAGTCACCCTAACGCCCTAACCTAACATACAAACCTCACCAAACGTATGTCACGTTGATTACGAATGGTTTTACACGTGTGGGAAGTCTGTTACAAGGAGACCTACGGTAACAGACGGAAGTTGGGTAGGAATAGGGGTTTGTGTACGTCGTGCAATGTACACAGGAACTGGTTTTCTCACTGCCGATCCCACAGACTCATAGGATCGATGATGGCGAAGGGTGTCTTGGCCACAGTGAGAGGAGTAACGGTTGATGAATCAAAGTCGACTCCAGCTTGATGACTAATTTATTATAATAGTTAACCTTATTATATACTACATTTGTGATCAATACACAATGATAGGTATTTAAATGTGTGTTGTGTGTGTATTGAGCCGATGAAGCGAAGATCTCACTAGGTCACTTCTTGGCGCTGACGGTGCGCCGGTGTTGCCGGCGCGTGGACCGAATCTATGTCGATCTTAATGCTGACGCTGTGATGTTGAGCTAGTGCCTGTTCACGGTTGAACACAACCACTTGACTACTGTAACATCGCCATCATGACTACATATTTCTTGAGCAAAGCCCCTGGGTTTTTTGTTGGTTTCTTTATCGTTTAGGAATGATGGACTTGAAAATCTGTTGATACGAGCTGTACAGGCAGCCATGATGCCTTTCTGTTTCAAAATTTGTAGGAGATGGTAAGATGAGAAGTAGTTATCATAGTACCGTCAAACGGGGTGAATAGGCATGCAGGGGTGAATAGAAACGAAACTTTAAAGGGGATTTTAACCTTGAAATAATTTAGTTTGACCCCAACAAGAGCACTTAATCGTTAATTATATTACAATAAACACATTAAGAGTCCTTTTTGGCAATAAACTATATTATTTCAAGGTTAAAATCCCTTCTAAAGTTTCGTTTCTATTCACCCCTGCATGCCTATTCACCCCGTTTGACTGTACAGCTCGTGACCTTTGCTTTCTCCAATTCGCTTTGCAAGCTGTAACACTAGGTACAGATGCGCCATAACCGATTTTCTTTACAATGTTTTTGTCTAGTTCTGGAGACGAACTTTCGTAAAGAATAAAATCATAGGCCTGACCGTGTTTACCGCAAAAAAAGAATAATTTCAGGCCCCAAGGACAAGGTTTCCCTTTTACATATTGCTTCGCTGCATGTTTCCCGGTAAAAGGGACCATCTGCTCATCAACACAAAGTTCTTTCTCGAGAGGTAGTTCCAAACATCTACTCCTGATGGTATCATAGATTGGTCGGACTTTGTAGAATGCATCTTGGCAATTTGTCGGTATTTTTGTATTGTCGACAAGGTGTAAATTGTTGCGGAGCTCGAAAAATCGATCTCTCGACATATGTTCTGCGAAAAGGGGGATGCTGATATTGGATTCCCAATACATTTTCAAGCAAGGGTAACTAAACACTCCTGTAGCCAAATGTAATCCAAACAAGACTTCCAATTCTTTTGCATTAGTAGGCCTAAATCTAGGCTTGTGTGTAGGGCTTGCAATATCCGTTCATTTTTACTATCCGGATAATGCGGATATTAATATTTTACTATCCGGATTATCCGGATAATGCGGATAATACGTATATTTTTTAGTTTGTATTATAAATAATACTGATAAGCTTTTGTGACACGTTTTTCAGTCTCTCAAGCAAAATGACAAAGAAATAATAAACTATACCAATATTTCAAGTAACAATCACATAAAAAATATAGTATACTTTCTTAAATTATACAATAAAACAACGAAACCGCAAAAATCATTAGTTTTCTTCTATAGAAACAATTCTAATTATAAATTAGAGCTTACATTTATTACATATCAACAACATGCCAATCAAATCAACCTATTGAAAACATAATAATTAAATAACAATATCTCTTTCCCTGGCAAATCAGCTCAATTATTAAACAACAATAGTATAAATCAAATATAATAAAACAAAAATGAAAAAAATAATCAAATTGCCCTTTATAATATAAATTACGAAATTCTTTAATGATTGTTTATTTAAATTCTGGAAATATGATCTTAAAAAGCTTAAACAATCTAATGAATCTTCTTTCATGGAAGTTCCTAAATGGTTACATACATTCTTTTGTTTTCCTTCTGCGGTGTATTTATACAGCACCGCAGACTTGGTCGGTGATTTTTTAAACATCTTGAATTGTTGACTACTTTTTTTAACTCTTTTTATTATTTCATTATAATCTTGTAAACAAACTTCAGTTTTACGACCAGTTGCATGTACATTACTTGTAGCTACAATAAACCTTCGTCACCATCGGAGTCTTCAATTTCTTGTACATTTATTTTGATATTAAAATAATAAATAACTTAATAACAGTTATGTACTTTACAGATGACTGCTTTTTATTTAATATTTAAAAGAGAAATACAACTATCCGTAACATCCGAAAAATCCGGATGGTGATGCAAGTAAAATCCGGATTTGAAAATCAGAGGATATCCGGATAATACGAATATCCGGATATCCGGATTGCAAGCCCTACTTGTGTGATTGCACTGCCTATAAATTCGTAATTTCAGCCATAATGTGAAACAACTGTTGCGGGACGTATCTGTGATAATAATCAACTGGAGCTTCGACAATAGGGTCAATAGCTATTGGTGGACACCAGTCTGATAGGATAGTATTTTCCAGCTCTCTGTGCCTCCACCTAATCCTCGACTTTGGTGTCAAATTCACAAAAATATCTTCATTTGAAGAAGCTGCTCCTGGTTGACTCTCAAATACTCTATCAAAATTGTCAGGACTTTCGTGTATAGGATCAGGTGGGACGAACATGTCGTCGAGAGGAATATCATCCGTTTCATCTTCATCAGAGTCTGGAGGGAAGATCTCCCTTTGATTCTGGTTAACTGCATCTGCACCGAATCGAACAGATCGCGAGTCTCGAGCAAGACTACCTCCATTCCCATCGTCGTCATCTGAAGATAAGTCTAAATCTGAGAGATTTCCGTCACGTAGAAGATCCAAGGCATTTCGTGAAAACATTATATGTTGAAGATTTATTCTGAAAAAATATGTATAAAGAAATGTTAGATAATGTTTTTCTAATAAAAATATGTTGCAAAAACAACGTAAAATTAGACTTATAAAATATACGTATTTGGTTTCAAAGATCGTTACACTATTTGAATATTACGCAGAAAAGACAATTGACACCTGATGAGCACATTTGAGGACAAATCGAAAAATCTATTTTTCTGATATAAAATAACAATAAATGACCCATAAAATAAATCATACATGATCTTAGTAAGTAATATAACTTATTGATACATATTTATGTAAATGCAAATTTTACGCAAAATCTTAATATTTTTGAATAAAAAAAGCAGCTTACCTGAACGGGTCGAAACACGTACGATCACTGGATGAAACTTGACGAAAAGATGTTAAAACACGATACAAGATGGCGCTACCGTTTTTGTTGATTTATTATATGAACAAATGAATACAACCGTTTTTCTGTACGTATGAACGAAAGTAATACATAAAGGTTTAATTATATTTTATGTCCTCAATTGTGGACGCCAGGTCTGAAAGGGTTAAAATAAAAAAAGAGTGATGCAAGAAACATTGTTCCGTGGCAAAAAAGGAATTTACCACTACAAGAGAGTATACGACCTTCCATCCACATATAAACTGGAAACAAAAAAATATGAAATTCGCCACCTCACATTTATTTTAGAACGCATTATGTACCTACCTAACTACATGAATTTACGAGGTGATTTTGAAAAGTGGATTAGTTTTTGTAAAGTTTAAAGATTAGCCTTAGAGTAAATATACATTTATTTTGTAGCCTTGTCTGTGAGTGTTAGCCGTGGTAGCCAAGAGTAATTTAGAAAGAGTGACTTTTGTGACTATAGCTTCAAGACGAGTTTCTTACGAAAAATTGGAAACTTTGTGGGATTTATTAAATACAGAGGGGCTACAATAAAAGTAGTCAAAAGAATTTCACTGTTCTTACGCACTTACACATTTATTCGCCGTTCGCTACTACTAGCTGAGAATTTTATATATATTTGGCGAAAATGTGGTAAAGGACAATGCTCACAATGTATGGGGATAAAACCCAGGTCCGGCGCAAATGAAATGTATCTCAGATTTTAAGTATTTATATGTGACATAATATTCAGTAGGGGGCATTACCAAAATCTTTTTTTTAAATGTCATAAATTGCTAGTTGTTTTATGTAAGGAGCTTCAAAAATGTGATATTTTTTTAATTATTTCTTTCTTTACTCTTATTTCTTTCTTTACTCTTATTCTATAAATGACATTTAGGCATCTATTTTGACAACGCCATCTACATTTTGTGCAATGTTAGGGTAAACTTAATAAAAAACAAGAGTAGGCAAATGAAATTATTTTATTATTATACACATTATTGGTTCTCTAAGTCTATGATTACATCTTCCAGAGTGTATCCGGGATGATTAAAATCATCTTGATGTCTGGCCCAACCCAAGTAATACAGTACACTCATAATATGGGCGCAGCTACCCAAAGTTCTTTTGCCATGTATACAAGAGCAATAATGCTCTGAAATTGCATTAATACCGGTTTCTCTTCTATACAAAATATAAGTATAGTAAGTTCTGTTCCTTACATGCCGCGATTGTATACGGCACCTTATTAAAACACCGCTTTCGCCATTAATTGTTACGAGCACCGGATGTCTATATGTAGATTTCGTAGGTGGTGTGATAGGTAGTAATTAATAAGTCCCAAGTACACAAGAAGAAGAATGAAAGTTTATTAGTTCACAGTCACAGGTTTCAGTTCACACACACAAGAGTTCCACTTAGTTAAGAAGGAGTGGTTGAAATACAGATAGCGGAGAACAGCACGGATAAACAATTAAGCAAAAACAAGAAGGTTTTAAAGGATTATTAGTTTCGCGAGATTAGGATAGACAACATTGCACGCAGTGATCGTACTAATTCGCGAGTCATTGCGGCCGGGCGCATGAGTGCACCGCACGATGATGCCGTCCCGCTCATGCGCACGGCTCGCGTGACGTAGCGCGAGCGGTCGTCGCTAGAACAATAGACGCGTCATAGCCGCGCCGGCCAACTGATAAGTAATTATCTACTAATACAATATTTTGTACTTGACTGTTTGTTGGTTGAACATTAAGTTAATTATTATTGTAAACAGTTTATTTTAAATGTTGATCATAAATAAGTCTAGTTTTATGTTCTGTTGTAAATATGTGTATATAAATTATAATTAATTTTATTTAAGAAATATATAATTTATATTTAATTTTGTTTTACTTTTAATGTAATAATTTAATCAGACTTAAGTGTGTAGGCCACTACATCACCGCCTTCCAGAGACCGTCAAGGGCGATAGTAGTCGGGAAAGGAGAATGAGTAATGATGGGCCCACCTCTCAATAGGAATAAGACACTCATAAATGAATAGGTATGTTTATGCAGAATAAAACTTATTATTACGACTAAGGTCAAAAGTCAGTACTTTCGGAGTTATACTACTTATTATACTGCCATAAAAGTGACCGTAGTTTACTTCGTTATAAGATAAACTATGGCCAGACTCAAAACGGACGGCACCTATCTGCTTGCTCCTTACCTGCGCCCCCACCCTACCCGCTGCGCCCGCCGCTTGCCCGGGCGCATTTGCAAATGGCGATCAGTCATATTGCAGTGAACATCTTCGAGACGGTTTATACGTTATAGAAAAATGTACAGACAAAACGATTTACATGATTTAATAGAATATAATATACCAGCAGAGAATGTGTGGTTGCTGCGTGGTAGGATACAGTCACGCCACGTAAGAGCAAGAATATACTATTGCTATATATTAATTGATCGAAACCAAGTTGGAAGAAACGCGATATCACAATATTATTGCTCTTGCTTGACCGGACGGCGAACTGTAGGAAGTTGCGCTCACACTATTTCTTTGATTTGGTACCTAGGAGTTGGGAGACATCAACCATTCGTGGCCCCCGTGGGTTTTTTAAATGATGTAATTGTCTTTGATGTCCAAGACGAATAATAAATCTCTTTTGTTTTAAAGTGTACTTATTATTACTATTTTACCTTATAAGTATCCATAAAGAATATGTTAGACTGACGACTTTAAGACGTCGTATCTCCGAAAGTACTAACATTTGACCATAGTTATATTAGTAACTAATGTTCCACTTAAAAAGCCCTATCCAACGGTATATCAGATGTTACTATTGAAGGGTGGGCCCAGACTCCATACATTCATTTCCCATTGTCCTTTAACGCGACGTCCTGACCTTGTCGTTTTGACGACGCTATCGTCAGCGGAAGGTAAGTTCCGGTTATCCGCGTCAGGTGTGTAGTGATGAGTGCTAGTGTTGAGTGGTGACTGTGGTGTGTTCTGATGAATGTTAATGGTTGGTGGTGAGGATGATATGTGAGGATCACGCAGTATGAAGGCCGGCTTAATGCGGTCAATCGATACGGTAACCTGTTTTCCATTTACCATTATTTTAAACATTTTGTCACCTCGTGTAATGACCTTATGAGGACCTGAATATGCCGGTTTCAGACTACCACCAGCAGTGCAGTCCCTAAGGAAAACGTGGGAAGAGGAAGCTAATTCCTTGTAGACGAATGTTTTAAAATTGCTGTTGTGTCTGGCTGCTGGTGATGGTTGCAGACTCCTGACAATACTCCGGAGCCTTGACAAGTAGTCGGTCATGTCTACCGTTTCATCAGCCTGAGGGTCGAAAAATTCGCCAGGCAGACGTAGTGGTTGACCGTAAACAAGTTCGGCAGCAGTAGCTTGGGCGTCTTCTTTATAAGCACTGCGAACGCCTAACAGGACTAGTGGAAGGGATTCCACCCAACTGTTATCAGCGTGGCAAGTGATAGCTGCTTTAAGTTGACGGTGAAACCTTTCCACCATTCCGTTGCAGGCAGGATGGTAGGCCGTTGTTCTGCGACGTTGGAACCCAGCGATTGCAGACAGGCATTTGAAGAGTGCCGATTCGAACTGCCCACCTCTATCGGTTACTATATCGGATGGGCAGCCGAAACGAGCAATCCAGCCACTTAGTAAGGCCTTTGCCACTGTTTCTGCAGTTATGTTTGTGAGCGGTATTGCCTCAGGCCATCGCGAAAAGCGATCGACGGCTGTGAGGCAATATCGGAACCCTTCACATGGTGGCAAAGGTCCCACGAGGTCAATGTGGATGAATGCAAATCTTGATTGCGGTAATTGGAAAGTACCCACTGGAGCAAAGACGTGCCGTGTGGTTTTTGAGCGCTGGCAAGCCAGGCAAGAACGTACCCAATCACGGCAGTCTTTCCTAACGCCAGGCCAAACATATCGCTCAGCGACCAACCTTGCGGATGCCTTGGTACCTGGGTGACTCAAGGAGTGCAGGCTTGTGAAAATAAGTCTGCGCAATTCCTTGGGCACAAATGGTCTTGGCGTAGGGGTGCTAACATCGCAATATAGTTGCTTTTTTGAACCTGGTACCCTGACCTGTTGCAGGCGTAATGCGGTAATCCCATCTAGCAGTTGCTTCAACTCGAGGTCGTCAAGTTGAGCTGCAGCGATCTTTTCGACGGGCACAGGTTGTGTAATCTCCTCGACGCGTGAAAGTGTATCTGCCACGACATTGTTCTTCCCAGAAATATGCCGGATGTCTGTTGTGAACTGGGCTATTAGATCCAAGTGCCGGAACTGCCGTGGGGAGCAATTCTCCTTACGAGAGTGGAAGGCGAACGTCAGAGGCTTGTGGTCTGTGTAAATCACAAAGTCACGAGCCTCCAGCATGTGCCGAAAATATT
This sequence comes from Brachylomia viminalis, assembly GCA_937001585.2. Classification (NCBI taxonomy): domain Eukaryota; kingdom Metazoa; phylum Arthropoda; class Insecta; order Lepidoptera; family Noctuidae; genus Brachylomia; species Brachylomia viminalis. The sequence continues at coordinate 22,346,884 of OW443294.2, read as the reverse complement.
TGATACTCTCGTAAATGGCGAGCAATTCGCGGTCGTACGGAGAGTACTTAACCTGTGCTGGACTCAACTTGCGCGAAAAGAAAGCAAGAGGCTCCCATGCACCTGCATTCAGCTGTTGCAAAACTGCGCCAATGGCCTGGTCGGAAGCGTCTGTGACCAACACCAACTTAGCGCTGCAGTCTGGATGCGCCAACAGTGCTGCTTGACAGAGACTATTCTTGCAGTTCTGGAATGCCTTATGTTCCTCAGGTGAAAAATTTACCGGGTGTGAACCTTTCACGGAGCCGGTAAGAAGAGCGTTCAAGGGTGCCTGGAACTTTGCGGCGCCTGGGAGGAACCTGCGGTAAAAATTGAGCAGCCCAAGAAATCTCCGTAGCTCTCTTACGGTTTTGGGAGCGGGAAAGTTTTGAATTGCCTCTACCTTGGATGGTAATGGTCTTGTGCCCTTGGCTGAGATGTGGTAGCCCAAGAAGTTGACCTCCGACACTCCGAAGACGCACTTGGCACTGTTGATGACCATACCGTAGTCTCTGAGTCTGGTGAAAAGTTGACGCAGGTGATGCTCGTGGGTCTTCTGGTCTTTCGAGTAGACCAAGAAGTCATCTAAATATGCGTACGTAAAGTCCAGACCCCTGAGCATTTCATCCACGAAACGCTGAAACGTCTGTCCGGCATTCCGTAGACCGAACGTCATGTACGGGAATTCGAAAAGGCCGAACGGCGTTGTGATCGCGGTCTTCGGGATGTCGTCTGGATGCACAGGAATCTGATTATACGCTTTCACCAGGTCAATCTGAGAGAAGACGGTACAGCCAGACAGACTGTGAGCAAAGTCTTGGATGTGTCGTATGGGGTACTGGTCCGGGATGGTACGTGCGTTCAGCATCCTGTAGTCGCCACAGGGGCGCCATCCGTTATCTTTCTTCGGCGCTAGGTGGAGAGGCGAAGACCACGCTGATTCGGACTGGCGACAGGTTCCACATTGCAACATGGCCTCGAATTCGGCCTTAGCAATTTGCAGTTTGTCCGGGGCCAATCTGCGAGGTGTACTGGATACTGGTGGTCCTGGTGTAGTACGGATGTGGTGTGCTGTATTGTGTTTGGGAGTGCTGTGTATACCACGTGGGCGAGTGATGTCGGGGAATTCCCGTAGTATGTGTGTATACGCGGAATCACCCAAACTTACCCTCACCGAGGAGACATCATCGGAACGACGGACAGGCGACGCCGGGGCGGAGAGCGTTGTATGGTTATCGATAAGGCGTTGATTCCTGCAATCAACAACCAAATTATAAAAAGATAAAAAATCCACGCCTATTATCGCCCTTGTAACATCGGCAACGATAAATCGCCAAGCAAAGTCACGGCGCAATCGTAGGTTCAGAGTGACGTTTATGAACCCGTATGTATTTATCGGTGTTCCGTTGGCCGCACACAATTGGTAGTTGGTCTTCTCTCGACGACTTGACAATGCCGATCGGGGGTAGACACAGAGGTCGCTGCCGGTGTCGACAAAAAATTGCATTTTTGACCTTTGATCGGTAACGAATAAGCGACCAGCACTCGGACAATCATCGGCCGCCATTATTGATTGCCCCGCGCATTTCCCGATGTAGGGTAGTCGCATGGCTTCACGCACTTTTTGGCTCGGTCTCCCAAATTCTGGTGGTACCAGCACTGCGGGAACTTCCTGTAGCTGGACTCTTATCGGGATGAGCCTGAATGATGTCGCGTGCGACTACGGGACCGTCCTCTGGAGCGAGACAGTCGCTCCACCTTATCCGCCAGCTTCTCCATCTGCTTGGTCAGAGCGGCAACCTCCGAGCATACACTGGTACCAGCAGTACTCACCGACGCAGCAGTTGATATGGCAGTAGTTGATGCCAACTGGGTACCGACGACGTCGTGGATACGGTCCGCCAGCTCTGCCAGTTCAGCCAGGTCCATCCTCAACTGTGACGCTACAATGGCCTGAGTATTTGCGGGTAGACGGCTCGTCCATATACTTCGCAGAAACTCCTCCGGTACACCTGGGCCGGCGAGGTTGAGAAGGTGGCGATAAAACTGTGACGGCTTCCGGTCGCCCAGTTCCTCATGCATGAGAAGCTGCTTCACCTTTTTCTCACGCGATGCCGATAGCCGTTTAATGAGCTCACCTTTTAGCTTCTCGTATTTTCCGGCGGGTGGAGGGTTGCCTATAATATCCTCGACTTCGGCGGCGTACTGCGGATCTAGGTTGCCGGTAATATAATAAAATTTTGTGTCGTCTGACTTGATGTTCGCCAGGATGAACTGCGCCTCCATCTGGTTAAACCAGAGACTTGGCTTCTCTGGATAGAACGGCGGTATGCGCACTCCCACGCGAAATGTTTCCGCTGCCACATCTTGGTCCGTGCACGATTTGTTCTCAAGCATCTTCGTGCTCTTGATTGGGGTCACCAATGTAGATTTCGTAGGTGGTGTGATAGGTAGTAATTAATAAGTCCCAAGTACACAAGAAGAAGAATGAAAGTTTATTAGTTCACAGTCACAGGTTTCAGTTCACACACACAAGAGTTCCACTTAGTTAAGAAGGAGTGGTTGAAATACAGATAGCGGAGAACAGCACGGATAAACAATTAAGCATAAACAAGAAGGTTTTAAAGGATTATTAGTTTCCCGAGATTAGGATAAGACAACATTGCACGCAGTGATCGTACTAATTCGCGAGTCATTGCGGCCGGGCGCATGAGTGCACCGCACGATGATGCCGTCCCGCTCATGCGTACGGCTCGCGTGACGTAGCGCGAGCGGTCGTCGCTAGAACAATAGACGCGTCATAGCCGCGCCGGCCAACTGATAAGTAATTATCTACTAATACAATATTTTGTACTTGTCTGTTTGTTTGTTGAACATTAAGTTAATTATTATTGTAAACAGTTTATTTTAAATGTTGATCATAAATAAGTCTAGTTTTATGTTCTGTTGATATGTGTATATAAATTATAATTAATTTTATTTAAGAAATATATAATTTATATTTAATTTTGTTTTACTTTTAATTTATTAATTTAATTAGACTTAAGTGTGTAGGCCACTACATATATACTTCAATTTCGTAGACACCTGTTAGTTTAATGTGCTCACTGCAATAGGAGCGTGCTATTTTACAGTGATAAGTGCCCACAGCAAACAATATCAACTCTTCTTGGGAAAGTCTGGGGAAATCTTCCAACGTCTGGTCATTTGCTTCCAAACGAACAAATGCGGCTCTGTCTGTTTAAATTGTGCTCAATGACGTAGTCTGCCAAAAGGTTTGGCTTGTGCACATTCCTATTTATAATATCAACGAATTGTTCAGTGTATTGACTGTCCTCATAGGGTTCTTAGAAGGCATTGATAAGCGCTGCGGCTATCTTATAGTCAGTCATTGTTGAGGGCAATGCTCGATTAAATACTCTGTATCTAAAAATCTTAAAATCACGTTTAAACCGTCCATTGATTGTCTCTACGACCCAGCGGCATAAGGTGACCAGCCTAGATTTATTGGCTTCTTCACATGTCAGCTGGGTTTCACCACGTCTTTTGGTCGGGGGCATGTGCACGTCATAACCATAATGTTTCTAGAAGAGGAACTGCGTCACGGAATCCTCTGTCAAGAATGAACGCATCGTCTTGTTCAAGATAATAATTAATCGGTGCTTCTTCGTATGGGCCATCATGATTTTGTAAAATCTGCTGCATGATGGAAGCATCAGAGGTCGAAGCTGAGTATGGACCTGTGACGTCTATAATATGTCCATCACCGCAGACCAACATAAAAGGTTTTATCAAATTGGTATACTTATGGAGGCTGTAGCAATTCCTTTGGAAAAGAAAATTGGAGCTTTTTTGGATAAAAATGTAACCGCCGTCACATATTATCAACGCTTTCGTTGATTGGTCATTCCCAAAGATGTAATTAGGGAGAATTCTGTTTCTTTGGATTACTTCTTCTCTGCTGATATGATCCAGGGCCAAATGCAAAGGAACGAAATCATTGTCAAGACATTCTCTCACCAGCGCGACTTTTCGGTCTATACTTTGCCGAGATGTATTAAAAGTGGTTGCCAATCTAATACTGGGTTTACCTGTTCTTATTTTAGAAAGGTAAATGCCTAAGTCTTTTCGAGCAGAACTAGATCTCCGAGACAAGGTCGGTACTTGTGACAATAAAGTATCAAATTGTTCATGACTTAAGCCAGTCCAGAAATGTAAATCTTCTTGTGATATTTCGTTTATATTATCAAAATCCAATTGACATCTATTTTCCAGTGCTAGCGTATAGATATTCACAATATCTTTAAAAGTATCACTATTAAAATCTGTTTCACGATGTGACACATTATGAGGCATCTTCCAAGGATGTATTTCTCAGATGGTTTTCACAAATCCTTGCGAGCGGGGGTATAATCTGTAATAACTTAGTAAAAATACCTTAATCGAATTAGGCATTTGTCGGAGTTGCATGTTGCCACAATTCTCCATCATACAACGACGGGAAGTGTTGGCCGCCCTAGTGAAATCTGGAACTGTGATTGCGGCACCACCAGCTTGATGGATAAGAGCAGCTGGTGGTTCAAGATCAGGACGTAAAGAATGGTCGATCCTATGCCAACAAGGATGGCATATTGACCTCGATCCATCGAAAGCTACCTGTAACATAGAATTAAATATTTTAGTAAATAACGTCGACAATGATGAGGTGCTAGCGATTAATATTTTTCCGCGGTCGATTATCTATGTTATCTTTTTATTCATAGCTATATTTAATGTAATTATTATTACATATCTGAGTACCTATACAATATGCAACCTGAAAGCAGGTATACTTATTGTTTTATTATGAAAAGTAAGGGGTTTAATAATAATAATATGTGGGGACATCTCACCCACGGCCATCCGACCCCAAACTAGGCAGAGCCTGTACTATGGGTGTCGGACAGCTGATATACATACACAGATATATAAATAGATACATATATAGATAAACAACAACCAGACACAAGGCAAACACAAGTGCTCATCACACGAATGTTTGCCCTGGGATTCGGACTCGCGACCCTGTGCGTCGGAGGCAGTTACACTACCACCCAGGCTACGGAGCCGGTTTATTTATGTTATGACTATACATACATACCCCTTGCTTTTCATAATAAAAAATAAGTAGGTACACCTGCTCTGCTTTCAGATTGTATTTGTAGGTACATATATACATAGATAATAATGTTTAATACCCGTGCATAATTATCATATTGACTATTTTAATACTACATAAGTACACGTAAATAATTATATATCTTACCTCTTGTAGCGGTTGCAAATTCTGGAAAATACGTTCAACGAAGTCTCTCCGGGATTCGAAAAAACGCTGTGTCAGAACGTGTCTTCGAATACCTCGGTATAACGACCGATCACACACAACACACCTGTTCATGTTCAAAAATAACTAATCGCGAAGCTTATCCAAGTCCAAAGTAATGCCAAAGTAGTATGCAGGGTTATAAGTTCACAAAAGTCGATTATAAACAATGAAGCGCACAGATCTCAACGAAATATAACGAAGGACTGCGCATTGGTCACGTGACGTGAGCGAGACTACACAATGAGTGACACTCGGCCGGTAACTTGATAAGGTACGAGAATACAGGGAACCTATAAGTGCGAGTGTAATAGCAGTTGACTCTTGGTTCGTTTTTGTAGCGAGCGACGACGACGGAAAGGTATTGTGTGAACAAACAACCGGTTTAGTTTTGTGCCTCTCCGCCTTGCAACAACCACTGAGAATATTATAATGGTTAGCGTAGTATGTTAAAATATATGTATATACATATTTTCTTTAAATAATTCTATTTAAAAATTACTTTCACGAAAAAAGGATTAGCAAAATATTACGTTTAAAAATGAATTTCTGGCTATATTTTTTTTTAGTATGAAACTACTATTTTATACTAAGAATTTGAGATATGTACCGTTTGCGCCGGGCCTTGGGTTTTTTTTGAGCATTATCCTTTAGGCATTCTGATACTTGTGCAATTGCAGCTGATTATTTTTGCTGTGCAACATGATGTGCGATATCTCCCGTTGCTCTTTGATATGTAGGTACCTACCATTCGCGTAAAAAGATAATGCTAATAAAATCTGAAATCAAGTGGCATAGCATCAAGTATTATTATTATGATATTAAGCCGGATAAATAGAAGTAACCTTGATCTCAATCGACAAATCTGTTGATTTCGTAGGGCGTGGCATGTAAGCTTGTAGCTCATATCAAAACTCGAGTGCAAGCACTTTAGTGAGCCCATAACGTTGAACAAAAGCATTGTCCCGGCATCGGCACGTCAAGTGGTTCAATCGAGTTTCTCAAAATATTTCTTTGAATTTTAGCATTTTGTTGCGACGACTTCCAAAATTGCAAAATTCCTCGAGACACTCAAAAATTTCGCCTTCATCACATATCTAAAATAAACGGTAAACACAATGCTTAGAGGAGATTTTCTATGTTTTAAAACACTTTGAAATAACGTCAGAATTATATTTTATGTATATTTTTACAATAACTTACGCTTTTGTCTCAGACCAATAAAAAAGTATTGGTCTGAGGTTTATGTATTTAAATTTAATTAAAACAGGTCACTATAAGTTAATTTCGCAAGGCTGCAAATTATGACGGCAGGGCAGTTCAATTGTTGAATGTTTTAATGTCAAAAAAGACTTGATGGTAAGGATAAGTTGCAGGTCAGCCTGCTGAAATGCTGTGACGTAGTCACTCACCGGTTTAGGTCACGTGATCGCTGGCTCGCCTGCTAGTTGGCGCGCTCATGGTACAAACGAACGCGACAGGCTATTTTTCGTCTAAAATTGACCTGCTATAAGAGTTTATGGTAGGCCCCCAGTACTTTCATAGCCGTAAGCCAGTTATAGCCGTAATGTCATATAATTATGCAAGTTAAAATGACATGTTAAAATTACATGACGGCTATTCCCATAACCGGCTGTAGACATACCATATTTTATGAATATTTTATGTTTTCAAAATATGATGTTACGGCTATTGCAGTATTAGACGTATTTAACTTGTTTTCAACATAAAACCAAAATGTACAAGAATACTTAGCATTTATTGAATCACATAATAATGTAGTAGGGTCAGTGCTCCAGTAGTTGACCAATTAAGGCGGATTTTGTTACATAAATATTATTATTTCAAAAATTGGATTAAATATTGGTTTCATTTATTTGTCAGTACATCCAAATTGGATTATTTATCATAACAAACTCATAAAAAATAATTTTGTAAACACATTCTTTTTTTATTAATTAATGAAATCCATTTTCTACTAATGTGTCTGTAGTTGACCAGAGGGGTTCAGTGATTGACCACTTAAATCTAGACCAGACCACCAGACCACCAGACCGGACCAGTTGACCAGTTGAGTAAATACTTCTGTTTAATTATAATAGTATGTTTTACTAAACCAAATAACAAAGTATTTGAATATTGACTACTATGTCTTAAATCAGTACTTAAATTAAACAGTCTCAATTGTTTAAGTAGGTTAAACCGAATCACTTAAAATCTAGTTTGTACCTGGTTATTTAGATAATATGGTAAAAATTTCGAAACACGTCGCCATTTTAAGGGGTTGTGAGTGGTTGGGGGAGGGGGGGGGGGGGGTCGGATCCCCCCCTCACCATTTTCACCCGCCGGAAGTACTTGGTTTCCTTAGAAAAAATAAAAAACAGAAATTTGTACAAAAATTGTTTATTCCACTTTATAAACATGTTTTATCGCTTTTATTAATTCCATGAATGGATCTTTCTTGTATTTCACGTTATTTCGCCGCCACAAATATTCAAAAATAACATCTGCAAAATTTTCTGTGTTATTAAAATTGTCCTTCCTAAAAAATCTTTTAACCGGTACAAAGAAAAAAAGCGCGGGAACAATAATCTAGTGGGATGAATGCGAGATGCGTCACCGGTGCGGCGGCGGCGCCGCTCGGCCGCCCGATAATGTAAACAAAGCATTTTTACGACTTGGGTTTCTTTGAATGGTGCTAACACTTGTGTTTTTTGTTATGGTAAGGAACGGGGCTTTAAGATAGCGGAGTTTCGTTTGAAATAGGATAGTATTTACGTAAACACTACGTAGGATACGTACGTACGATAGTATTTACGTAACTTTGTTTTCAAATAAATGGTTAGTTCGAAAAAACGAGCGTTGACCTATATTGTTTAAGGTTTTAAATACATTATGTGTATATACTTAACGCAAAACACTAATAAAACCACATAGCATTAGTACAATATGTACTATTTACGAGCGTCCAAAGTTAAAAAAATTTGCCGACGGCAAAAAAATATGGCCGCCAAGACAATGGAAACAAAATGTTGTTTTATAAATATAAATCTGATACGTAGAATAAAAATATTGGTACCTGTGGAAAGCTTATTTAATGCTTCAACTTTGTTATAAAAGTAGTGGTATTAGAATAACACACTGTACTAAAATAAGGATCTGAAAACACATACACGTAATAACAATAAACATGAATCGGTCAGCGCCGGTTGTGGAATAAAACCGAAATTACGTAATATTTTTTCACTCACCGACCTTGAAATCCTGCAGTAATTCACTTCACTATAATATTTATCACACATTTAAACAGGCCATAGCACTTCAAACACTTGAAAACCCACTTAAAACACAAATTATTTATCATGTAAAAAAAACACGCGCGACTCCGTACGCCACTGACAAGACGCCATATTTTTTTAATTATTTGATTTTTTTGGTTGAACGCTTGTAGTGTTGTCATACATCTGAATACGCGGCTTTTAAGCACGAAATCGACTAAGAAATCGGATACAGTGTGCCACAGATCTTTTAAAAATGAAAAATTGAATAAAGTTTATCGGATTTCGATTAATTAAAAGGTTACTTAAGTGAGAGCAAACATGCGGCGCCACTTTCTATACGGCGACTTAAGTCACCTCAAACATTCCGTTGAGTATGAGTCCCATCTTCAGCTATGAATGGGTTGTCACGATCCGAGTGGTTGACTTTTTTGTGTATGTACCCATGTTCTGACAAGCAATCATATTATGCTCTCCAAAAATCAGTGTGGATGGTGGTGCCAACTTCTACATTCTTTAATATAAGTGGCACCAAAACCTCAGCAGAGCGAATATTGTCTGGGCACACTTCCAACCTCAGATCTTGAGATCCATCCTCAATCATACCGAGAACCCAATGGCCCTCAATATGGCGACCAATGGCGTGCACACAGTTTTAAGACAGGGTAGGCAGAAAATTATACTCACCAAAAATTAAATACTACACGTTGGTTTTGGTTCGTCGTCTTGTCGATTGATGATGTAGGTAATTGCCAAATGCCAACTCAAATATCCATAGATTGACTGATTTTATAGACATATCAATTTACGGATATTCGAAGTGGCCTTTCGGCGCGTTTGTTTGATGTTTTGTAATGTTTGTGTGATTTGCAAAATTTAAATAAAATCATTGAAAAGATGGTGGTGTGAGTATACTAAGTATATAGGATTGTTTTATTTGTATATTAAATCTACACGCCTATCTTTCTGTAAGAATATCTGCAACATGGAATCGTAAAAGTTGGGAAGGCGTTTTATTTCCGTAAGAAGGTTTTTTTCTATTGAAATCATGGAAAGATCTGTAAGTCGTTGCTGGCCTTGTGTAATTCTTAAGTAGGTGTGTATACGTTTTAGCGACGAGAATGACCTTTCGGTTGAAGCACTGCTCGCGGGAACTGTAACAATTAATTTTGCCAAACGCAGTACTTCGGGAAAAACTGTATTTATGTTATTTTCGTAAAAATGTTCTATAATTTTGTAAATACTAAGGTTTTTGAATTCGGCAGATTTATAAACACATTTGAGCTCATTGATAAGGCGGTCTAAGTTAAAGTCGAATAATTTATAAACATTTACGAATTGCGATACTAATTCAACCGGAAAATTGTCATTATATTTATTGAAATTTTCGCATGAAAGTAGTCCAAAAAATGTTAACTCTTTCAGATTTTTATATCGGTCGCGACATTCGATGGATATATTGTCTATAATTTCAATAAAAATCCGCTTAAAATTGGCTTTCGCGTCCACAACATTACGTGTTCGTTTTGGAAGCCCTGTGATTATTTTTACGCCTTCAAAAATTAATTCAAACCTAGATCTGAATGATTCCAAAAACGATTCAAAGTCACTATTTTTTTTAATGCAATAAGTCACATCTGATGTCTTTTTTTGCATAATTTCGTAAAGCACATCAGTTTCTGCGAATATTTCTTTAAACACATGAAGTAAAAACTGGAATTGAAAGTCTTTTAAATTGTGTAACAAATACGAAACTTGACTTAATGTCTCGCCATCCCAAGAGTCTTCGTTTTCAGCCATATCCTCAAATACATCAATTGATATGAATCATATTGTTTTGTATTCAATTTACGATTGACTTTACCTATAGTTTGGATAACTTGTTTTTTTTCACTGAAAGATAGTTTTGAAAACGCATCATATTTTATTTTCTCAATACACACACCATCTGAACAACTTTCACAGACAATATTATCCATTTTTCACTCTAATAACAATGTTAAAATCTTGATAGCGTAAGTCACAAACGCAACACACATCAAACAATATGGCTACTATTGACTATTGAAATTACGTATTAAAAAGGGAAATTTAATACGACAAAAAAATTATGGCCATCTAAATATATAAAATTCAATGAAACAATGTTACTTCTTATAATATTTGCATTACATAGCAAACTTTCGTCGGAAATGTTCGGTACGGATCGTAATTTATCGTGTTCTAGACAACGGCTACTCATGCAGTTGTGTGCGTGATTTTTGTCATTGTGTGTCAGCAAAGCCCACGTAGCTATAGGAACGCACACACATAAAAATACGCATGACCACGACATCACTGAGCACACATGCAAAACATTCAGAAACGAATATTTTGACTTACTACAGGACACCTTAAATGCACCTAACGTCATGAATGTTTACATCGTCGGTGATTATAATCTTCCGAATGTCACGTGGAGCACGATAGCGGTGGGGCGTGAGGCCTGTATGGCATGTGTTTGTACACACCCTATATGCTCTGATCTGACGCATCTCATGTCTTCGCTAGATGCTCACCAATATAACAGTACGCCTAACAGTGGAGGAAAGATCTTGGATTTGTTTATCTCGAATACTTCCTGTTCGACTGGCCACCCTAGTGATCCGTTATTACCAGTCGACCCCCATCACCCCCCTTTTGTTGTAACCGCACCTGTTAGCCTATCTACACATGTTATGAAGAGAAAAACGATTAATAAATATAATTTCCGTAAAGCTAATTACGATCTCATCAAGAAACACATGGACGAGGTCAATTGGTCAGCGCTGTTCGACAATCTATCATCGGAGGAGACCGTGGAGGCTTTCTATAGTATGTTGAGTGACATAATTAGCCCACTAGTCCCCCCTGCAAGGACTAGATCACTTGACTTCCCAATCTGGTTTACGCCATAATTAATTAAAATATTTAAAAAGAAGCAGCGTCTTTGGATAAAGTGGAAAAAATACAGTAACGTCAAAGACTATAATGACTTCTCCGAATATAGGTCACGTATTCAAAATGAAAAACCATGTATTATATATCGCTAGCAATTGTTAGATTTCGCCGTTTACATCGCTCGCGGCTTACACAACGTGTTTTTTAAGTGTGTAATATGCCGAAGGCAAATTAAAGCAGTTTGATAGAATCAACAGACGACGCACCTACTGATAGACACATTACTTCGCACTCTAATTTCCTTAACGTCACTAAACAAAATATACACATTTTCAGTACAAGCGTTTAAAGTTTTGATTATTTTGGAAAGGGTATAAATAAAAGTAGAGTTATTATGTCGGTCATGTCTTTTGTTTTTATTATGGAATAAAAGTAACAGTACTTATTACAAAAATCGGAAAAAACTAATATAGTGTCACTATTCTGCGCGATGCACAGGCCCTTTTATAAGTTTTTATAAAACAATAATGTCTTAAACAATAACAATTTTACCTTAATTATACTAAAAACAGTATTAAAAAATCAGTTCTGTCATATTTAGGTACTATACTTATCATTAGAATAACACTTTGGTTGGCAATGGCAAACTATTAATTAAAATACACAATGTTTCAGATCAAAAATTAACTTAAGTATGAAAAATATAACAATATTCTCGTTTCTAAATTATTAAAAATATTTTTATGTTGTTTTATTTTTAAATTTACTAATATAAGAACAATACTAAATTACTAAGAAAAAATATGGTCAAAATAAGATGAGGCGTAGTATTTAGGAATATGATTATGATCAACAAGAGCCTTCAAATCTTTTTTTTTTCCTTTCAGCTAATGGTAATTTAGCCGTGTATAGTGGTTTCAGATCAGATATTGTAGCAGTTGTCCCTTGTCTGCGTGTTGCGACTTTAGTGGTTTCTAACTTAATCTCCTTAAAATCAGTGTCAGCATAAGAGGTTTTATAAAAAAACTGTATTTTACCTGCTTCTTTTTCATTTTTTATGATTTTGATTATCTTTATATCTGCAAGTTTCACCTTTTCTCCATCCATATTTTTCGAAATAGCTTTGTCAGTTACTGCTTTAATATCATAAAATTCCGTGTGACTCATTTCATTTACAATATACGGTTGTCCTCGTTTTTTGGCACTTCTCATGGCAACTATGTACTGAGCTGGTACATAGATCGGTCCCGATTTCAACATTTTCTTTACTTCTCTTTCTATTGTGGAGTGAACCGCGTCTCCTTCATTTTGTGTGTGTCCCTTTATCAGGAATTTATGGGTAATTGATTTAATTGGTAGCATTTTTAAAGCATGCTGATACATGAAAAACATGAAGTTATTCTTTTGCTGACCACAGCAGTTATCTGAATAAAATATAAATTCGGCGTCAGGGTTGGAAGACGACATCTTCTGTAGATATTTGTACACGCATGATGCAATTTCGTTCACTCCTCTATTTCTTTCTACTTCAGTCCAAAAGTAACATTCTGTATGATCCTTGCCAAGCTCTGAAATTGTGAAATTCAAACAGTTCCATTTATATTTGTAATAAAATATAGACACATCGCCTTTAGGAACAGTCATCACTGCTTGTAAATCGTAACATGAAACAATACGCGTTGGTCCTATATCTTTTTTGTCTTGTTCTTTCTCATTGCGACTCAGTTGTTTTTCTTTTAAATGATTCTCGTGGAGATCCTTCATTGCTTCTTTACCAGCAGCATCAGCATTCTTATAGGCCACACAGTCATCGCATTGATCCTTTTTAGGTACGAAGAAACCAATATTGTATTCTGATTTAAATATTTTGCGGTAAGTATGAATTTTAACATGAGGTACGTTTCTTGATATGCAATCTTTTTTGTAGTCATTAAACAAATCGGTCAAGGTTTTTCCACCATCGATGTATTGTTTTGACTTTCAATTCTTGGTATAGATTCGATATGTTCTTTAACAATATCTATCATCTGTGTAGGGATCCCGGTGCTGCTGTGCTTTCCCCTTTTCTCAATGATCTCCGCAGTTCCTGGTTGATTTTTATTATCTAAAACAGTTCTTATATGTCGATCATTTATACCAAGGGTATTCTTAAAAAAAGTTTTACAGACCCTCTGTTTTTTGTCATCTACATGAAAGTAGAATGCATTTTTAAGTTTTCTGTTGCTGTCCACCTTTTTACATTGGTACTTTGGGACAATATTGGTCATATGCATAGCAATATAATCTCGCTGTCGCATCAGCGACCCCATCTGCCAATAATTATCAAAAAGACCTTGGCGAATCTCCTCTGAAATAAGCTCACGACACTTAATTCGACATTTTTCGTTACACGGCGGTCCTATTTTTCTTTCAGGCACGAATTTTAAAGAAGCAGAGACGTACGATTGACCCTTATTTCGTAAAATCTTGGCTAACTTTTTTTTGTTTTGAACACGTGCTCTCTTTTGGGCACGGACAGCAGGAACAGGCTCATTAAAGCTAGTCTCATTATTTTCAATGTCTGATACAATTCGACGGTTAAAAGGTAATAGGGGATAAGCAACAAAAACAGAATTGTTCAGGAGAGCAGTTTAAAGTTTGAAATTGTAGAAAAATTGACATAACTTTTTTATTTATTGTCATATTGTGAAACTGGAAACAGCTCTAGATTAAAAAAAAATTAAGGCATTAATTAGCACTTTTATTTATTTGATTCGACGTTGTTTTATGTGGTTTTATGTCGCTTAGATCAATTGATCTTATTTTCCTTATGAGGTGATTAGGCATAAGTTACATCTACACAAAAAAAAAACGAAGAGTATAGAAGACTTAGCTACATTTGATATCCTCATGCCAAGAGGTAATAGGGAATATGTCACATGACTGTCGAATAATTTAAATGGGTAAAGAAGGATAAGTGACGATTCACATTATTATGCTATAAGGTAATGGAACATAAGAAACAGTGCTTAGCAAAAACATCTTCAGGGTGTTAACATTAGCGACACTATAAGTGGATTGGAAAAAAGGTAACATGATACTTCCACACATCATGATTTCAATATCAAGAGGAAAACGAGAACATCCAACATACGGCATTATTTGGCCAAATGGTAACGAGGATTAAATGTCAGTTTTTAAAATAATAGAATCACAACCAACATGATTCTCTTTTAAAATAAGAGTTAACATAGCTGGTCTCCAGATATTTGGCAGGTACTTTTCAGACGAAAAGTACTAGAGTAGGATTTAGGTAAGCTAATGATAATGTAGGCTTTAAAGCCTTATTTGTTTAAATGTCCTTATAGTTAACATAGCTCAAAAGATTAGGGATATAGCTGTGGTTTAATTAGGTTAGGCCTACGATATGTCAGGTAAAATTTGTTCACACATGCCAAATTACTAGATTACTTACCTACATTACTATTTTACATTATAATCTAACCAAATCGTTGGTGATTAAGGGCCCATTACGCGGCGGGCGCGAGAGAAAACTAGGTATTGAGGCGCTACTCACACAGCGATAGACGCGGTCGCCCCACTCCCACACACATCTATGATCGCATAGTGCGCAAGCGCGCGTACCTGACAATAATATTTTTAAATATTATATTTTTTTTCTAAACTGAAAAGTTTGTTTTGTTTGGTTGAAGGCGCTAATCTCAGGAACTACTAGTTGGAATTGAAAAATTATTTTTGTCATGGATAGTCCATTTATCGAGGAAGGCTTTAGGCTATATAACATCACGCTACGACTAAGAGGAGCGGAGCAGCAATGAGAAATGTTTCAAAATCGGGAAAATGTATTCCTTTTCGAGAGCTTCCGTTGCGTGCGCTGCGTAAACGGTTAGAGTTACGCAAAAAATATGTATTACGGAATTATTCCTCATGAAAAGTACTATAATAAAGTCCGCGAGAGCATATATCTATCTTTTAAGGTTATGTCACTATAACCTTTTTTATGGAAATCAAATTTGTTTTAAAGTAATGCATTATTTGCGAAGGTATTTTCATTAACATGATACTAATCCTTATCCAAATAAATACGTTAATCATCACATGCATTTCATTTTGAACAAAATGGCCTGTGACATTATTTGATTTCAATGAATATCTTAGGAGATATAATAATTTTAAAATATACCACCGGGAAAAAAATATTCCATTTGAAAGCTTCCGTTGTAAAATAATGTATGACGGCATTGTTCCTAATTAAAAGCTCAAAAATAAAATCTACGAATGTATATGTCAGTAAATTAGACGTAAATATCAAAATCAAGAAAAATCACGAGTCGACGTAAATGGAGTCGACGCAGCGGGAATGATTAATTTATTCATAGTTAAATAAAAGAGTGTAGGAGTTTTTTTTTTTAATTAACAGACCAAGTAATATTAAACAAAAGTGTACATGTAAAAAAATTACTTTCACGAATAATAACAGTACAACAAATAGTAACAGTATAACCTAACCTAACAAACCACTTATTCTCTGCTTGTACTCGGTCGCAATTTCGAAGCGCTTTGCATTCTTGCTTTCTTCTCTTTCATTGCTTTCATGATATACGGCGGATCTCGAATTGGCATGCACCGAGAATGCCGAGGGTCGACCAATTCTGGGAGCAAACAGTCATTATAAAATCTAATCAACTTAGTCTCCATTTTCGTCTTCCAAAATTCGTCATCACGCTGGATCACGTAAACTTTCATTGGTAAAGCTTCACCCAACCAAATACCAAGCATGCAGAAGTCTTCTTTTGTTATATGTAACTGGCCTTGAATTTGAAAATACCAATGATGCTGTTTATTTATTTCATAAGTATTTAAAGTGGAATCAAATTTCCAAAACGGATGTTTTGTCATGGCAATTTCTATAGAACAATTTTCTAAAGAAGATGGAAATTTAATTTCAACTAAGCCTTCTGCATATTTGCCATCAGGTGTGGTTCCTAAGAATTCATGCTCATGATCAACAAACAAGCCGCAACCTTGAATCTCAATGTTCTCTTGTTTTTCTAACTGTCTTATTGCGGTTTCTTCATTGTCAATACCATACCGAACTGCAGGAACGGTGGAGAGATTACCACCATAAAGAGTTTTTTTGACGAGAGAAGCACAACTAGTACTTTCTCGTGTTTTACAAATTTCGCCAAATAATGAAGAGGTAAGTAATTTTCTCCTCCTACTCATCCACTCAGCGCTATGTCTTTGCAAAACAGTCGATCTTTCAAGCTCCTTTCGCTCAACAGAAGACGGCCTCAAGTCGTTCAAAAATGAAGTCTTCGCATCATCAAACACCTCTGGACTCATGTCAGGTTGCTGGGAATTTTCTCCGTAGTGCGCGTCTTTTGATACGGGAATCTGTCTGTTTTTAAATGTTCGTTTGCTTAATTTGGCCTTTTGTACTTTAAGGTCCCGAATAGTCTCCAATTTTGAAATTATTTTGTTGGGTTCTGTTCCAAAAACCACTTTGTGTGTTGTTGTATGAAGGGTTCCCGTATTGAAAGACACGACCCCAGCAGCACAACGGCCTGCATAAGAACGGCGAAGGGAAAAATTGGTGCATTATAGCTTTCAACTAAATTACTTGTAACATTGTGGATTAAACTGCGTGAATGGTAGGAAAGTTTTTATTAAAATTTTCGACTGCTCGTAGTAATCCGCTGGCAACAAGATAAGATAGATAAGATAAGATAAGATATTTTATTTGCTTAAAACATGGTATACAAAGGTGTTCAGTTTTTTTTAGATCTACATGTTTTGCTTAAGATTAAAGCATGCAAACTTACTTACTAAAAATACATTGTGATATTGAATTAAATTAAATTACATTTACATATTATATACACATTGAATTAATTTTAAAAGATCATTAACATTATAAAAATTATTATTATTGAGCCATTTATATAATTGTATTTTAAATAGTTTACAATTCAATGTTTTAAGGTCATTTGGTATTTTATTATAAATCCGTACACACATAGCCAAAGAATTTTTATTATATTTTGCTGATCTAGGCAGCTCATCCAGCACAAGTCTATATTGGTCGCGTCGACTTCTCGAGTTTATTTCGTCTGCTGTTTTAAAAAGTTCCTTGTGTTTTCTGACAAACATACATGCTTCATAAATATATAATGAAGGTAACGGTAACAAACCAAGCTCTTTAAAAATCGGTTTACATGATTCGTCGGATGGAATCTCGTATATAGCTCGTATACATTTCTTTTGGGCGACAAATGCTCTATTGTGATCAGTACTATTTCCCCACATAATTAGTCCATACCGTAGTGAAGACTCAACATATGCGCGGTATGACATCACAGCCGTTTTAATATTAGTTACTTTTTTAATTTGTCTCAGCGCATAGACAAATTTATTTATTTTAGTGCAAACGTAATCAACCTGCGCTTTCCAGTCTAAATGTTCGTCAATTATGACTCCTAAAAATTTAGTTTGTGTTACAAGTGTAATTTTCGGTATGTCCATTTTAAAATTAAATTTGTTATTATAAGATTGATTAAATTGTATGTATACTGATTTATTAAGATTAATAGATAAATTATTATTATTTAACCATTTCGTTAGATCGTTAATTGTATTATTTATGTCCGCTTCATGATCAGTAATCGTTTTATATTTCTTATCGGTAGTAACAATTATGGAAATGTCATCGGCAAAAAGGAAGCATTTATGGTTGGTTACCTTAACTATGTCGTTTATATAGAGTAGAAATAAAATGGGACCCAATATGCTACCCTGGGGGACGCCGCGTGTTATATTTATGTATTCTGATGTGTAGTTTGTCATGTCCCTATTTTCATCAAGTCTGGTGATCGTGACATGTTGTTGTCTGTTAGTCAAGTACGATGATATCCATTCAAAAGGCAGTCCTCTAATACCGAGGCCCTCTAACTTTAAAATTAATATTTTATGTGAGACAAGATCGAATGCTTTCGACAGATCAAGGAATAGCCCTGTCGTTAGCTGTTTGTTGTTAATGCTTGTCAGTATTGATTTCAAGAGTGAAAAGATGGCCGACGATGTGGACTTATGTTTCTGAAAACCAAATTGCGCTTCTTTTATTATATTAAATTTCTCACAGTAATCGACTATTCTTTGATTCATGCATTTCTCATAAATTTTTGACATTATGGGTATCAGTGTTATGGGGCGATAATTATTCATGTCACATTTTTCACCCTTTTTAAATATCGGTTTGACCACAGATATTTTTAATGCGCTCGGAAAGACTCCTTGTGAAAAGGACAAGTTAATTAGATAAGTCAATACCCCACTTATTTCATTGATACACGTCTTAATAATTCGGGTGTTAAGTTCATCATAGCCTTCAGAGTTAGTATTATTCAGAGATAATATCTGTTTCCTAACCTGATTTTCGGACATAGGTATGAGGAACATCGAGTTAGCAGTTAGTGTATCATTACGGCAACTGTTTGTACAATTCTGAGTAGGGATATAATTTGTAAAATGCTTGTTGAAGGCAGAGGCTATTTCTGCTGGTTCGGTAAGTATGGTGTTGTCATGTGTTTTGATGTGTTCAATGTTATTTTTTAGGTCCGTATTGTGTATTTCGTTTTTTATAACTGTCCATACGGCTTTACATTTGTTGTCATTATTATTCATAAATTTTATGTTAGCATTTCGTTTCGCATTGTGGATACATTTTTGTAATAGCTTTGAATAAGTGGTGTATTTATTCTTGTTTAGTATATTTTTATTTTTATAATATTTATATCGTAAGAAACGCTTTGTTTTTGAACTTTGTTTAAGGCCCTTGCTTATCCACGTTCGCTTTATTTTATTATTTAAATTTATCTTCACCCGTAGATCTTCACACAAGCTGCGGCCATAGACCAATGGGCTTGGTGCGACGTTTTTCGGGAGTACAAAAGTAATCTTTACAATTTTCGTGATTGCCAAATACGTGTTGAGGACCATTCAGGATATCTTTGCTTAAGTTAGTAATTTTTGCATCGATCGGTAAATTTTGAGCACCCCAATGTTTAATCGCGCAAGTCACTCCAGTCCTCAAACGCAAATACCTATCTTTTAAAATTTTACGCAGTTCTGGTGGAAATTTAGTGTCCTGAGACAGCTTTACCAAAGCGTTGCAGTAGTTCCGTAAAAGATGGTTTTTGCATTCGATTTTTTCTACAATCAAATCTCCGTATGGTTGAGAGTCTAAAATTTTCTTGTATGTACTAGAATCGCCATCAGCAACAAATTGATGATAAATAACCCCATGATCCGGTACTGAACGTTTGAACCCCTCAACTAAAATAGTCGATTCCATCCCCGTAGATGGTCCTGAATAATTTTTGAAGCATTGATGCTTTGGGGGCTCGTCTTTATTGGCAGCTCGTGCACAGATTACGCAATATTTGTTTTTAACGCCTAGGTATAGTAGCTTTCCAAATTTAAGTCCAATTATTGCAGCTGCTCCTGATGACGCAGAATAATTTTTTCCAAACGAACGTTTGCTCCAACAGCCATCAACAGCAACTGAAATCATTGGAACTCTTTTTTTGTCAATACTTCCAACAGATATTGCGTAATCTGCTTCTTCCTTGACCGCCTCAGTCATGCAATGCGCTGCTGCTATTTCCCACCAATCACAAATTTGGTTATGGAGTGTAGAATAGAAATTGGGTGAAATACCGGGTAGGGCTATGGAAGCGGTAATGGTTCGCAAAAGAGAATGACCACTTCCAGATGACATAATGCCTGAAACGATTTGATGATTTACATTCATTTCAGTCTCCTTTTTCTCAACCAGGCATACATCGAATTTCATTGCACACATTCTGCATTTAAATATAAGCGTTGAGTCCAGACCCTTTCGACTTTCAGATATAATCTTTAAACATTTCTGATTACACCCAAACTGTGGACCATGATCACTTATATCTTCCAGTTGCCTTAAAAAATAGTCTATATCAACCAATCTGCGGCCAACAACAATTTCGTTTTCATCAGGCTGCACTGCTGGCTCGATCAGCAAAGGTCCTTCTTGATTCTGTAAAAAAAACACTTATGCCTGAATTAGTATAGTTCTGAATGCAGACAAATTTATCCACGCTCCGACTGATCACGTACTGATTCATTTCTTTCTCCTATTCATTTGCCCACTCACTTGTATCACTCACCCACAGAGTTTAAGCATTTATCCTCTAACTCGCCTGCCGAATCGCTCACAGATTCAAACTAACCGTAAATAGGTAAATACTAACTTCTGTATCGCAATTATTCACATTTTGGATTTCGCCAAATACAACTCTGAAACAAATAGAAACAAATGATTGCACCCGGTACTGTCGAAAAATATAATTAGGTATGTTTTGCAATAGATAACAGTATTATTTTCCTTTATTTATTTTCTTTACACATTAATTACATTTTTAAATATTAATTTTAAAAAAATATAAAAAACGTTTAAAAATATAAAAAATAGTAGCCCACCGGTATCGGAAACAGGGTCCAAGCTACCGGCGCACGGTGGATCGAAAATCGGCTGTAGAAGACATAGGATATCGATTTCCTAATGTTATTTTTTTTGCTGGAAATGACTTCTGCTGATCATTACTGTTCTATAAAATGTCATATGAAGTAATTGTGTGCACAAATGGAAGTTATAATTTTTATAAGAAAAAAATGTATGGAGCTGACATGAAAAATGAGGATATCTCTGGAATCGCAAGGTTGGCCGTTATATCCTTGCACACTGTTATAGTACTATTTATTTGTGAATTTTTGACATACTTAATATCGCGGCATCACTTGCGATTTTTTTTTAAAAAATCTTCAAAATTAAAAAAGAAAGAAAAGTATATGATACATTTTAATGCTTAAATATGGCTATACCAAGTGTAATTTACTATATTTTGTATGCTTAGACCAAAACATTCTAAGAAATCACAAAGTCGTATTACCTACTTATTTGAAATGACATGGTAATTATGAATTACGTAATACGTAATCTTGTCTAATGCCTCAAGTCCACATTAGCTAATGATTAATAAAACTTAATACCTATATACCTAGATAAAAGGATACGTACCAAAATAATTTGGGGTACTCGCTAATTTAGCAATTAGTGCAGGATTAACTTAATGAAAGTAATTAGATAAATGTGATACCATCATTAGTCAATAACAATAAATAGTCAAACATTGGATTCACAACTTCAGTTCATTTAGAGCATTTCTAATACTAACGTCTATCCTACCGTGTCTTTTTACTCAGTGATCATGAATAATGGAAAGCATGGATTTGTTTGTTATTCTGAGCAATCAGGATGCTTCGTCTTTTGATCACGAAATATTGTTCAACACACTTGTTATTCGACTGGGCTCTAGCCTTTCAGATGAAGACAGTGTTACCGTGAAAGAATTTTGTCGAAGATTTACACGGGCAGTTCAAAAGAGATGGTTACGATCCCACAGGAAAAGTGAAGTTTTTAGACGTGATTACAGTAATTGGCTTGAGGCAAATATTGACTGGCCAAACTGCGTGCAAACCAATTTGCTCATTCAAGAATCAACAAGTGAAAATATTTCTACTGAACCTGTACCTGAACCTGTACCATCAACTTCAACAATGAAATCAACTTCAACGATGACAAAAAGATCTCGAAAGCCGTTTGAAGATCTAAGTAACAAGCAGAAGAAGAGACGATCTGATGAACATATAGGCGATGACCCTAATGAAGTAGCTTATTCAGCTGCAGCACTTTTGAAAGGAGATGGTCGTGAGGATATTGCATCTGTTATTGAACATAATATGCTCCAAAATCCAGAAGCAGCAGCAAAAATCAAGGAAATGTTGAACAAACCAGCTCCTTCAACAATATTTTCACCAGAAAAAGCACTGGGTTTGCTACTTTCATTAAAACTATCGAAATGGCAATATATCACATTAAGGGAAACGACTATTCGAGAAGGTTCAAAGGAGATATATCCGTCTTACTATAAAGTGCAAAAAGCTAAGCTACAGTGCTACCCTCCGAAGACATTTGTGACTGTAACGGATTCATCTGCTAAGATTGCACTACAAGCGTTACTAGATTTAACAGGAAACAGAATTTTTGAAACTATTCGTAGTCCTGATTCGATAAAAGATAAGCAATTGATATTAATATCAAAGTGGGGATTTGACGGTGCATCTAACCAAAGTAGATCAAGATGATTCCAGCATATTTATGACCTCTTTGGTTCCATTAAAGTTGACAGCTGACGGTGATACCGTATGGGTGGATCCAAAACCCTGCTCACCTATGTATTGCCGTCCAGTCCAGTTTAGTTTTGTGAAAGAAACCAAAGACGTTGTCATAAATGAAAAAACTGCAATGGATAACGAAATTGAAGCTCTCGTTCCCTCAAAATGTCAAGGACATGAAATTAGTCACAAATTAATGATGACGATGATTGATGGCAAAATTTGTACATATCTGTCTGAAGCTAAGTCAAATGCGGCCTGGTACCTGTGTTTGGCTAAGCCTACAGAAATGAATAAGTTAGATGTCATTGCGTCAAAAACCATTTCTTCTGGTATGTATGAGTTCGGATTATCATCACTTCATGCCCGCATTAATGTGATGGAATGTCTTCTACATATAGCGTATCGTCTCGACTTCAAAAAGTGGTCTGCAAGAGGAGAAGGTCATCAAGAGTTATTGCATTCACGAAAAAAACTCATTCAAGATCGATTCAAAGCTGATCTCAACCTTTTGATTGACATCGTTAAGCAAGGATCAGGCACAACTAACGACGGGAACACAGCAAGGCGGTTTTTTGAATTTCCTGATAAAACTGCAGCGATCACCGGATTAGATGAAGACCTAATACGCAGATTTGTGATTCTGCAAGCTATCACATCTGGAGAGATTGTAACAACCGCTGAAAAATACGTGGAACTGTATGATTGGTACTACATGTCATCAACCGTCCACAAATTGTTGATTCACGGAGGGGACATAATTGCAGAAAATGCTATTGTACCAATTGGAAGTCTTTCGGAAGAAGCTTCAGAGGCCTGAAACAAAGACTTTAGGAGGTTCAGAGAACGCCATTCGAGGAAAAAGAGTAGACAAGCATCAAACGAGGATATCCTCAATATGCTTATCGTCTCTTCTGATCCTCTAATTTTTTCCACAAGACCAAAATTAGATGCCCACAAGAGGCAGACATACTTTAAGGAAACAGTAGAACTACTGAAACTTCAGGATCAGGAAGCTCCGACAGAGTTCTTAGAAGAAAAAATTATTATGTAATTCATAATTACCATGTCCTTTCAAATAAGTAGGTAATACGACTTTGTGATTTCTTAGAATGTTTTGGTCTAAGCATAAAAAATATTGTAAGTTACATTTGGTATAGCCATTTTTAAGCATTAAAATGTATCATATACTTTTCTTTTTTTTTTAATTTTGAAGATTTAAAAAAAAAAATCGCAAGTGATGCCGCGATATTAAGTATGTCAAAAATTCACAAATAAATAGTACTATAACAGTGTGCAAGGATATAACGGCCAACCTTGCGATTCCAGAGATATCCTCATTTTTCATGTCAGCTCCATACATTTTTTTCTTATAAAAATTATAACTCTTCCATTTGTGCACACAATTACTTCATATGACATTTTATAGAACAGTAATGATCGGCAGAAGTCATTTCCAGCAAAAAATAACATTTAAGACATCGAGATCCTATGTCTTCTACAGCAGATTTTCGATCCACCGTGCGGCGGTCAGGGCTCCAGAGAGAGGAACCTCCTAACAATACGAGCCGTGTCCAGGAGTACCGCTTTCTGAATCAAGCCCTTGATCCAGCTGCCTAACGAGAGCCTCCTCAGGTGTTCGTCGAGGCTCTTGGCAATTAAGCCATGGGCTGATACGACTATCGGCACAATGATCGCTGAATCCACATCCCACATGTCGACAACCTCGCGAGCCAAGTCAAGATACTTGATTTGCTTATCTTTTTCGGCTTTCACGAAGTTCTCATCATGCGGGACCGTTATGTCAACAATCATTGCGCGCCGCTCTGATCGATCCACCACCACTATATCAGGCTTATTGGCTACAATAGTCCTGTCAGTGATGATGGATTGATCCCAGTACAATGTGATATTGCCACTTTCGAGAACTGGGTCGGGCACATACCTATAGTACGGCACTTCCGATTCCACAAGGCTGTATTTTAGAGCAAGTTGCTGATGTATAATCCTGGCTACAAGGTTGTGTCTATGCAAGTACTCTCCGTTAGCCAGACGAGAACACCCGGAGATAATGTGACGGATTGATTCGCCTGGACGGTGGCATGCCCGACATATGTCAACCGTGCCGTCCTTCACAATAAATCTCCGGTAGTTATTCGTCACCATAACTTCATCCATAATTGCACAGACAAAACCTTCGGTTTCTCCGAAGAGGTCCCCGGAACGTAGCCAGGCTACGGACGCTGATAGGTCTACATCAGGCCCATGCAGGGCCCGGAAAAAGCGTCCGTGAAGCTCCTTACTCTGCCATACCTCCATGCGGTAGTTAGTGTCAAGCACTACAGGTTTGCGCCAGTTCTCTTTAGCCAAGGAGAGCGGGGTAAGGCCCTTGTCCATCGCGACCACATCTCGATGCATCCCCACGTCGGCTTCTAGGAAATATTCCCTGAGACTACATATCTCGCGATTGTGGAGAGTCTTAGCGTTTAAAAAGCCTCGACTTTCGCGGGATATACAGTCTCATAACCGAAGACCGTGGGTGATGCATTCGATATGCCGTCAACAATGTACGGACCCTCCTATCCAGGGCGTCTAGTTCTGTTTGAGTCCATTTGAGTATGCCGAAAGAGTACATCAAAACCGGCATGACCCAACCGTTGAAGGCACGCACCTTATTTCCGCCTGATAAAAGACTATTAAATACTTTTTTCAGGCGGCCAAAGAAGCGCTCCTTCAGCGATTGCTTCATGTCAGCAACATTGATGCCCAGCGCTTCCGACATACCCAAATACTCATAGGTTTCGGTTGCTGAGAGGGATCTAAGATGGATCTAAGATTTATGGAATCCGAGAGCTGGGTTCCCACAGACTCCACAATCTCCCCTCGCTTTACATGCATGACCGCACATTTGTCCACACCAAATTCCATCCTGATGGCGCTACTGAAAGTTTCTGTTACCTTCAGTAGCTCCATCAGTTGCAAATCGTTGGGGGCAAAAAGTTTCAGGTCATCCATGTAAAGGAGGTGAGATATAACTTGACCACCTCTCCTCAACCGATAGCCTAGACCTGAATCCTCCAGCAGCGTGCTAAGAGGATTCAAGGCTAAGCAGAACCAAAGTGGACTCAAACTGTCGCCCTGAAATATTCCTCGCTCTATCCTTATCGGCTCGCTATTCCTCTGGATTTGCCGACATCCTGGATAGCGAAGGACTGTCCTCCATTGCCCCATACACGACATCAGGAAGGTGCGCAGAGTTGCATCAACTTTATACAACTCTAGCACCCTCATGAGCCATGTATGGCACCGAGTCATAGGCCTTCTTATAGTCTATCCAACATGTCGACAGATCCCTTTTGGAACGGCGAACCTGTTGGCTAAAGGCCATATCTATAAGGAGTAGCTCCTTAGTACCGCGGGACCCGTTCCTACATCCATTTTGAGAAGCGGACATGATAGAATTGTCATTAATGTGTTTGTTAATTTTAGCTCTCAAAATGGAGGTAAGAACTTTATAGACCGTCGGGAGACACGTAATAGGTCTATAATTTTTGGGTTCCGCAGTACTACCCGATTTATGGAGCAGGTGGGTTATTCCAGTCGTCAGGAACTCGGGTAGCGACCCTGACTCTAAGGCCAACTGGAATAGGGCTGCCAAGCGAGCGTGCGACCTCTGGATCCATTTTATCCAGAAGTTATGCAGCCCGTCCGGTCCTGGAGATTTCCAATTAGGTAACGGACGGACTGCACGAGCTACATCTTGGGGGCTGATTGTGATCGCCCCCATTTCTGGTATTGGATCGCACGCTCGCTCGACCTCCCGAGTCCATTCACCCTCGGTATGACTGACAGGCACCGACCAGATGCTGCGCCAGAAAGAATACATGGCGTCATCATCAGGTAGGCACGTGTCAGGCACACCTTGGTCCGGTCGCTCCCATGCTCTATAAACCCACCTTTCATCGCTTTGGAATGTGTGATTCTGAGTGTATCGTTCCACCCGCCGCTTATACCTACGAATACGGTTTGCCCATGCATACACTTTCTGCTTCAGGAAGTCGATGCGCTCTGTGATACGGGACATATAGTCTTTAGGACTGATATCAGTCCCCGCAAATGCCCGCCTCACAAAGCGCATTACTCGAGGGCGAGTGTTGCCCTCCCTGAAGCAGATTAGTTTGCCGATGAGCGCTCTGGCCACACCAATACGTCGTTCAATCCTGTACTGCCAAGCTGGTACGGCTGGTTTCGGTCGCGTAGCTCTGTCATCTGAAAATTTGACGTGAGCTAAACGACATGCCGCAACAGCCGCACAATACAGGATTGAGTGAGCATCGGTGAGGTCTTCGCAGTTGTCAAAATAGTTTGACAACAGTATTATTATTATTATCCTCCACACGGCTACTGTAAATCTAGTGAGAACGCTCATCGTTAGTCAAACATACTGTATTTTGGAAAAAATTAGGTAGGTTATCACACTCTTTACCTTTTTCGTTTATGTCTCCAATGCACACGTTTCCTGCTGGCAAAATGGCCATGGTTTTTTTTACTTTTGCCCTTACTTATATTCGTCGTACTCATATTTTTCTGTAAAAAAATCCAAAGTTACTTCAATATTACAAAAACAATTATTGTTATTTTATTAGGTAGATACTTATTTACGATCATGGCGCATGATGCGCACAATACACACACACTTAATTAAATAAACTTTTTTTTTAACATGCTTTTCGGTGTTCAGCGTTTCAGAGGAGCATACGGCTACCCTCTGGCTCCATCATGAGATCCTGGACACCATCTAGTAGATCTGTAGTACTTTTCAAGACAAATCTAATAAACCTGAACACGAATGTTGGGACATTATCAAGATCTGTAAGTATTTGTCTTGACAAGACAAACCGACGACGACGACGACGGGGGGGGGGGGGGGACTATATACAAACATTTACATCTTAACCTCACTATCAGCTTTAGTACCCTCGCAAACCATGAATGCGACATCCATGATGAATCATTCAAAAATGATTGCAGCCGCCATGTTGTATTTTGATTTTAACCTCACTATCGGCTTTAGCACCCTCGAAAACCATGAAAACGACTCCCGTGATAAACAATTCGAAAATTATGGCAGCCGCCATCTTGGATTTTGATTTAGACCTCACTTTCGGCTTTAGCTCCCTCGAAAACCGTGAAAACGACATCCATGATGAAAACTTGGAAATTTTTTGCAATCGCCATCTTGGATTCTAATTTTGACCTCGCCATAGGTTTTAGCACCCTCGAAAACCATGAAAACGACTCCCATGATGAACAACTCAAAAATTATCGCTGCCGCCATCTTGGATTTTGATTTTGACCTCACTATCGGCTTTAGCTCCCTCGAAAACCGTGAAAACGACATCCATGATGAAAACTTTGAATTTTTTTGCAATCGCCATCTTGGATTCTAATTTTGACCTCGCCATCGGTTTTAGCACCCTCGAAAACCATGAAAACGACACCCACGATGAAAATTTTGAAATTTTTTGCAATCGCCATCTTGGATTCTAATTTTGACCTCGCCATAGGTTTTAGCACCCTCGAAAACCATGAAAACGACTCCCATGATGAACAATTCGAAAATTATCGCTGCCGCCATCTTGGATTTTGATTTTGACCTCACTGTCAGCTTTAGCTCCCTCGAAAACCATGAAAACGACATCCATGATGAAAACTTTGAAATTTTTGGCAATCGCCATCTTCGATTTTCATTTTGACCTCACCATCGGTTTTAGCACCCAAAACCATGAAAACGACAAACATGTCGAAAAACAACGGGTTGCACTCCGGGATGAAAACTTGAACATCGAACGTCTTTCGAATTTTGGTCTTAGGTCACGTGACCCCTGACGCGAGTTTAACATTTTTACCTATCCCAAAAAGTGCACAGCGCCGCTAAAGAAGTTTTCACTTAAAAAAAAGTACAATATAAAAACTACGACAAAAACTATTGACTAATAAAATCGTACAAATCTTGTTTATTTTCAATTCCTGATTTCTAACCACTGTGCGGGGTGTCTTGTGTACGTACACGCCACTATTTGCTGCGTATTTTTTGCTAAAAAAAATCCTGCGGACGACTGAGCTCTGCAATTCGATCTCGAACCTAGGCCGGATAAAATACGCCGCCATAGTAAAATGTATGGAGAATTTGGGCCTAAAAATTCAGTTATCTTCCGAATTTTTTACGCAAAACAAAAACAATGTTTTGATAAACAGAAAAATGCAAACGGTTCACTGTTCTTTGTTCTCTTTATTTATGTATAATATTAATTAGGTGTCTGCTTATTTACGCCAAAGTTAACACAATACGGCAGTGCTTTTTGCGCGTTTTTAGTGATTTTCAATATTTTTTTTAACAATTCCAGCCCGGTTTATCCTCAATCCGATTTTTGTAGACCCCGGTGAAACTATTAAGCTACCCAGACCTTTTTTTTCGTGGTTACTATTTTAAGTTTTTTATATAAACTTGTGACAATGCCATAACACTATTTCCTATTACTGACCCTTAAATGAAAATAAAAATTCGTTTTTTCAATAATTATTTATTAAGCAAATACACAGTTATAAATAAATGCTATTACGTAAATAAGATAAATTTATTTGTCAAAAAAACATTTCCTACACATGTTTTTTTGACAAATAAATTTATCTTATATAAAAGACCAAGTAGTTGTCACAACGAGTGTGTTAACAAAAATAAAGTAGTAACTTAGCGAAATTATACCTACCTATGTATGAAGTAAGTAAGTAGGTATCATTGTTATAAAAAAAATATAAAAGGTAGGTACTTCCAAAAATAAAAGATTTTCCAAAAATAAAAAACTCAGTAGGTACAACATAGCACTACGTACTTAGAATCTTTGACAAAACAACAGCCTTCAAGGCAACAATAATAAGTTTCTCAAAGTATTTATTTTTACTTACAACTAAAACACGCAGTGTCATTGTTATCATGAAAATGAAATAGAGTTCCTTGGTATCCTTGAAAAGAATAGCAAGTTGAAAACAGAAATGGCTCAGTTACATATTCAACACACTGATGCCACAGCAGCCCGGGACAGGCTCCAAGTTGTTGTGGACGGGTTCAGCCAGTGTAGCAATGAGTATGAACAAACTCTTAGCCACAAATATTTTCTACAACAGCAGCTGCATGAGGCTCAAAGTCAGATTGAACAACTAGAGACCACAAATCTAAACATCACTGCCTCGTTGAATCAAAGTCTATTCAATGAATTGGTGCCTATTGTCCCATCAATGGTTTCTGCAATAAACCCCTCTTACACAATAGATTTAACAGGTGATGATTCAAAATTAAGTAAATCAGTGAGGGTAGTTACAAGTAAAAATAAACTTAAAAAATACATAAAAATTAATAAATACATAGCTAAAACTAAGAAAATGGTCAAAAAACAAAAGTTCTTCATCAAAAATGTAAAACTAAATTATAGAGAGAGGTTACATCTACTGAAACAATTAGATATGTATTCATTTAACCTAGAAAAGAGTACTAGGAAATACCAAATTGACACAGAAGACTTGCAGTATGAGCTTGACCAGCTACAGGAGAAACTTACTTCTATGACCATCAAATATACAGCCTCTGAAAACCAAATGAGGGAATATGTATTGGCAATGAATGAGCTGGTAAGCTCACAAACAAATAAATCGCACACCGGAACATTCATTGACAATATGTGATACCGCCATACCGCAGTCTTCTGCCAGTTTGCCATTCTGTCTCCCTAAACAGAGTGTAAATCAAGAAATTTTACTTTTTTGTGATGAAATTGGGAAGGATTTAGGCCACTTGTTGACAAATAAATATCCGGGACACTCAATTATGAACCACTGTATGCCTGGTTGTTCTTTATTGGACATAATGAATAAAATTATGAAATGCAATTTTAACCAGGATACTACATTATTAATATTTATTGGTAATAGAGGTAATGTGAACAAAGGAGAATTACTCCAATATTATACTTCATTATGCAACCTGAAGTTAAGAAAAATTGTTATGTTCACATTCCCATATAACCAAAGTTTGCCACAGGAAGAAAACAAGTTTAGGTATGAAATTAATATGACATTGCATAATTTGACAAATAATAACAATTTATTCCATCTAATTGACACTAACAATTATGTTGGTAATCATTTATATTTGACTAAAGATAGATATTTTGTGGATAGGTACTATTTGTCAAAATATTGTAAAAGACAGATAGCTGTGTCGCTATCATATTACTTTTGTATTACAGCCAAGAATTTGGCTAAACAAATTGCTTCTATTGAGCAAAGCTATACTAACATATCAAATAATTCAGCCAATAATTTGGTATCACACATTGACATTGCTAATCATTTAAATTAAAAAATAAGACAATAGAGGCAACCTCTAGCAATAATGTACAGAATTGTAAGAATAATTCAAGTAAAAGCTTGAAATCAGTAAATAGTATCAACCTGGTGCATCAAAACATTCAAGGATTTATGAACAAAGATTTAGAAGTAGAATTATTTATGAACTGTAACAGTATAGATATTCTTTGTATAACAGAACATTGGCTTAAAATCCACCAGTTCTTGTTCAATTTTAATAATCACCAGGTTGGTAGTTCGTTCAGCAGAGTAAATGCTATACATGGTGGCTCCTTAATTTTAGTAAGCAACCAGCTTAAATTTAAAGAACGTAAGGATATTGTGAGCCTATCTGTTGAGCGGACAATAGAAATAGCCTGTATAGAATTGGAGCAGTTTATTGTATTAAGTGTGTACAGACCCCCTTCAGGATTGTATGACTGCTTTGAAAAGGTAATGGATGAAGTGTTAAACAAGATTTGTAACTCGAACAAGTCCATTATCACTTGCGGTGATTTTAATGTTAATTTATTAGAAAACTCAGGTTCTTGTAGTAAAATATTAAGTCTGTTTCAGTCCTACAATCTTGTAAACCTATTTTTGGAGCCCACTAGAATAACCCCTACTAGTGCAACATGCCTAGATAATATTTATACAGATGTTATACCAAGCCACAAAGAAATAATAAATTTACTAGATTCTGATCATTGCGGGCAAAGGATTACTATCCAAAACCAAATCAAGAAAGTGGCTAAAAAGGATATCACTGTCAACCCCAAAACTGCAAGTCGCTTGGAAGCTTTTAAAGTTAAACTCATTAATAAATTACCAGTTTTATCTATTAATTTTGATCCTAATCATCTATATGATGATTTTTTTAATATATACTGTAAACAATTTAATTCCACCTTTGTTCCCAAGACTATCTCGGTTAATAGCAACGCATCTTTCAGTGATTGGGCTACCATTGGTATTCATAAAAGTAGAACACGGCTTTATGAACTGTACAATGAAAGGACCGTTTTAAACACTGCTGAATTTAATTTATATGTTAGAAATTATTCAAAATTATTTAAAAAAGTTTGTTGTATGGCCAAGTCCCGTTATTTGAGTTCGAAGATTAAAAACAGTAGTAATGTAATTAAAACGACTTGGAATATTGTTAATAGTGAAACGGGAAGGTCTAGTAACCGAAATACTGACTACAGCCTGTCCATTAAAGACAACATAATAAAATCTGACTCACAAGTCGCCGCGGCCTTTGAAAATTTCTTTTCAGATATTCCCGTTTCAACTACTAAATCACTAAACTCATCACCTTCTGTTGCTGAGTATTTGCTTAAAGAAAATGTTAATGTTTGCGATTCGGAATTTCATTTTGAACATATTACTTGTAGAGATATAATTAAAACCTTTCACACTTTAAACGTAAAAAAGACTGCAGATCTGTGGGGTAATTCTGTAGAAGTTGCTAAGTCTATTATTGACATTGTAGCACCTACTTTAGCTCTTATTTTTAACAATTGTATCGACTGTGGAGAGTTTCCTGACCTCATGAAAAATAGTAAAATAATACCTTTGTTTAAATCAGGTAGTACTACAGACCCCACAAATTATAGACCTATTTCAGTACTACCTACCTTTAGTAAAATTTTTGAGAAATTAATTTTAGCCCAATTGCAAAGATTTTTTAATAAACATAAATTATTACATAGTAAACAGTTCGGTTTTACAAGGGGTCGTTCAACTACTGATGCCGGTGTTGAACTTTTAGGACATATCTATAATGCATGGGAAGATAAATGCGATGCCTTGGGCATTTTTTGTGATTTGTCCAAGGCGTTCGATTGCGTTCTTCATGAAACGCTAATCAGGAAACTCCGCCACTACGGGATCCGGAACACCGCTCTGGATCTTCTTACTTCATACTTGAATAATAGGGTTCAGAGCGTTGACGTTAATGGTAAAAGATCTCCCGGATCTATAGTAACAATGGGAGTCCCACAGGGCTCAATTCTTGGTCCTTTTTTGTTTCTTATTTATATTAATGACTTGCCTTACCTCATAAAGGATAATCATGATATAGTGTTGTTTGCGGACGATACTTCACTTTTGTTTAAACTTAAACGTCAGCAGCTGGTTACTGACGATGTAAATAGCGCGATCTCAAAAGTAGTTCACTGGTTCAATGTTAATAATTTACTACTTAATGAAAAAAAAACCAAATGCATTAAGTTTACGTTGCCTCACGTTAGACAGGTGTTAACTAATGTATTGATAAAGGGCAGAGAATTGAATCCTGAAGATAGCACAGTATTCTTGGGCTTAACTTTGGATGCTAAGCTTCAGTGGGGCCCACACATAGATAAATTATCAAAAAAGCTTAGCTCCGCAGCATACGCTGTTAGAAAAATTCGTAATTTAACTGACATAGAGACAGCCCGTTTAGTGTACTTTAGCTATTTTCATAGTGTAATGTCGTATGGTATTCTGTTGTGGGGAAATGCCGCCGACATTCAGACTATCTTTGTTTTGCAGAAAAGAGCTGTTCGATCAATTTATAAATTAAGCCCGAGACACACTCTCAGAGAGAAATTTAAGGAGATTAATGTAATGACTGTGCCTTCACAGTATATTTTTGAAAATCTTTTATATGCCCATAAAAATATAAACTTGTTTAAAAAATACAGTGATATCCATAATATAAATACTAGGAACAAACACAGCTTCGTTGTACCTACAACAAGGCTCAAGAAAATAGGTGGCTCGTTCAGATGTCAATGTATACGCTTTTATAATAAACTTCCAAGCCACGTTCAAGATCTAAGCCTTAATAAATTCAAATCATTCATTAAACGTAAGTTGTGCCAGAAAGGCTTTTATACCGTTAAGGATTATATTGAGGACAAAAAGGCTTGGGATTGAGTTGTTCCAATTTTCTGCATACTGAATGTTTTCTTTTATTTCTGTTACATACACTGATAAATTGATAATTATTATAACAGAACGATCAATTATTGTGAATGTGAGGACTATGTGGGTCATTGTTTCAGTTTTAATCATGATCTGGCAGTTTAAGTAGTTTATGCGGCCTACCCAAATGTCCTTTCTTTGGTATTGTTCGTCGAATCGTTGAGCTCCTAAAGTTCTGAGTTGAGCTGCACGGTTACTGACAAATGCGTGCACTGACTGGACAGGTCCTCTTAATCTGCGTGGTTCTTTCCTCAGAAGACCATTTCAGATACTAATCTACATGGTCCTCAAAGATTATGTTCGAATATTTATATACACATTGACATTGATGAATTTTATACATACAATGACATGAGTATTTACTTTGTAAAGTATTATATTATTTAAATTATTGTGAATGTGAAGATTATGTGGATTATTACTTTTTTTATTTTATTTCTTAGTTAGTTTCACGATCTGGCAGCTTGAGTAATTTATGCGGCCTACCCTAATGTCCTTTCTTTGGTATTGTTCGTCGAATCGTTGTGCTCCTTAAGTTCTCAGTTGAGCGGCAAGATTACTGACAAATGCGTGCACTGACTGGACAGGTCCGCTCAATCTGTATGGTTTTTCCTCAAAAGACCGTTTCAGACACCAATCTACATGGTCTTCACATGATCTGACCAAGATTATGTCTGGACTTTAAAAGAGACTGTGACCTCTGAGTTTGTTTCGGCCTTTCTTCTCAGAGTAGTCAGTTATGAAACGCCGACCTCATCTAGTTTTAAAAAATATGATTGACGTGTAAAAGTGTTTGTAACAAACCTACTTACAGAAAATAAAATCATTTATCATTTATAAAAATATAAAAGGTAGGTACTCCCAAAAATAAAAGTTCTTTCAAACTCAGTACAACATAGCACTACGTACTTAGAATCATTGACACATTTTAATTATTATTGTTAGCAAAACAACTTTCATCATAGTGGCTAAATAAGTAATACACTTATTGCGTGCGCAGTGACTATTCATTCATTCACCAACATGGTGAATGAATGAATAGTGACTGCGCATAACACTGCATGGTGTTTTAGTTTAAAAACTTTCATCATAGTGGCTAAATAAGTACATTACTTATTTAGCCACTATGATGAAAGTTTTTTTGCTAACAATAATAAATATAATGTGTTGTAGCAACCCACACACAATTTCCTCCAATACGAGCGTCCCGCGGTCGCGTCCCGGCACGATATAGAGAATAAGCTCTCTCTTTCCCTCGCGTGCGTTACGAAGAAGGCGCGGGTAATGCGCGCTAACCAGTCCGCTGCCCACACGCACCCTGCGTAGACGCGTATCTCACGTTCCGCGCCGGTCGCCACGTGCCTCCCTCGTGCCGCCATTGTTACGCGAAAATACTAGTTTTAAGGGTCTTCGTCCCCATTGTTTATTACAAGTTTAGTGTACCTTTGTTAACTTTTTTGTGTTTATTTCTGATTATACTCTATTTCTAAAAAGGTGGTTTTCCTGAGATAACCTCTCATATGTGGCGCTCCAACGTTTTTTTTTTCGTGTGACAATAAAGTGCATAGTCGTGAAAGTTTTGCAGTGACGAACTAAAATGCCAGTGACCAGGAGTAGAGCGGCTAGTTTGACTCGGAGGGAAGATGCAAACGACGCATTACCCGTCCCCTCACGATCAAATACGCCGACCGCGGCGCTCGCCAACCAAGATGGCGACGACGCGTTTTCTTCTTCGCCTCGCATCGATGCCAACGCTACGTTTTCTAACGAAAACGTGGCGACGATTATCGCCTCTCTCCAACGCTCTCAAACAGAAGCATTTAGAGAGTTGCTCAACTCGATGTCGCGGGCGAACGCATCGACCCCGGAATCACTTGCGCTACTAGGGAATAATACCCTAGCTCGCTGCAAAGCCACGTTCTCCGGCCGACCGAAGGAGTCGGTTGAAGCATTTATTGACGCTGTAGAGGCCTATAGCGATTGCGCGCAGGTGGCGGACTCAAACATTCTGCGCGGTTTAGCCTACCTGTTCAACGATGAAGCGGCCACGTGGTGGCAAGGAATAAAGTACTCCGTGTCGTCATGGCGCGAGGCCAAAGAAAACTTAATAAGTGCCTATGGTGATCGACGGCCGCCTCATCGGATCTACTTGGAAATATTTGCAACACCACAGGGCAATGAAAATACAGATATTTTCGTAGCGCGCATCCGCGCCCTTTTGGCGCGCTTACCTAAAGATGATAATACGGAATCGGCTCAAATAGACATGACCTACGGCCTACTTCACAGCAGAATAAGAAAAAGGCTACGAAGAGAAGAGTGCCGTAATTTCTATGAATTACTGCGCCTCTCACGGAATATCGAGGATTCATTCGGCGAGGTAAATAACATTACGCCTACGGCGAGTGAGCGTCGAACACAAACGCCGGCAACATTACCGACGTCCACGCAACCCGCCGCTCGCGAGAGCACCCGCGTCGCCGCGCGTGATCTCGGCTCCGCACGGGCGCAGGCCTACGGCGCACCCGCCGCCGCGGTGCCCGCCCCGCCCGCGCCTCCCGTGCCTGTTCCAGCCACGCCGGCCGCGCCTATTCCACCAAAGAGGCCGCGGCCCTCCTGCACATACTGCAGGCGGTTCGGCCACACCAAAGAAAATTGCCGTAAGTTGCAGAATCAAGGTGAGAGTGAACAAAGTAAAAGTAGTGGTCAAAGTTTTTATTCCGTACGATCTCATTCAGTTCCTAAAAACTTCGCGTCAGACAATGTTTGTGATGAAAGTGAAAACGATTTTATTCCACGAGAAAATGTGCGTAACTCTTTTAATAAACAAA
Organism: Brachylomia viminalis; assembly: GCA_937001585.2. NCBI lineage: Eukaryota > Metazoa > Arthropoda > Insecta > Lepidoptera > Noctuidae > Brachylomia > Brachylomia viminalis. The sequence goes on along the minus strand of OW443294.2, from coordinate 22,309,826 downwards.
GGGATGTTATCCCACAACGTTTATCTAATAATAATAAGTGTAGTTCTACTAATAACATGTTTAATTCTGCTAATAACTTGTGTAATTTTAATAATAATATTTTATGTAACAATTGTAAAAATCGAAAGGAGAATGCCCATCCACGTCAAAACGATATTTTTTGTAACAATTGTAAAAATCAAAAGGATAATGCCCATCCACTTCTAAACGATATTTTGTGTAACAATTATTGTAAAAATAAAAAGGATAATGTACATTCCTGTCATACAGATATTTTATGTAGTGATTTAAATTATCAAAAGGATAATGCCCATTTATGTTCAACCGACTTATGCTTGTGTAACGACCGTACGGGACCCTCTATTGGTCGTGAGTTACGACCTATTTTTAATATTTCAATTTTGGGTTTTTCCGGTACCGCGTTAATTGACACGGCCGCCAAACATTGCATTGCGGGTTATACGCTATATACTCTCCTTCTACGTCAAGGTCATCCCTTCAGCTCTTCGACACGCGAAGTTAAGCTTGCCGACGGTGTAATCCGTACAATAGATGTACTTACCACCACGTTAGAGGTGTGCTTAGAAACGGCAGTTATTACGATTCCGTTCTTAGTTTTTCCCGATTCGACAAATAACGAGACGTTATTAGGTATCGACTTTATAACCGCCGCGGGAGTAGTTATTGATTTTTGCAAAGAAGTTTGGTATTTTAGTAAATGTGATAGGGTAAAATATAACATGTGCTTCGAACCTATCTCGCGCGACGTGTTCTGCGCCGCTACAGATATACTTAGGGATGACGAAGGTATTCACCTTAAACCAGCTGAGCGTCAAGCGCTCGCTGCCGTCCTCACCAGGCACGCACGCGTCTTTAGAGCAGGGGGAGGTCCAACACCGTATGCGGAACACTGCATTGATACAGGTGAGCATTCTCCAATTGCTGTTCCTCCTTACCGCCTAAACCCTTCGAAGAAAGAGCTGATGAAAGCTAAGATAGGTAAGATGTTACAGGAAGATATAATAGAAGAGTGTGAATCGGCTTGGTGTTCACCGGCACTGATGGTGCCGAAGGCCAACGGTGGTATCCGCTTCTGCGTTGACTACAGGCGTTTGAATGCAATCACCAAAGCTGACACATATCCGATGCCACGCATCGACGAGTTACTTCAGAGCACAAAACGGGACTGCTACATGAGTACGCTAGACCTTCGATCTTCATATTGGCAAGTTAAGGTAAGAGAAGCTGATCGAGACAAAACTGCTTTTGTGTGTCCTTTAGGTACTTACCGTTTCAAAAGAATGCCGTTTGGTCTCCGCAACGCGCCAGCTACCTTTCAGCGGCTCATCGACCGTCTCCGATCCTGCTCTGTTTTACAAGATGTAACTTTATTAGCTTATTTAGACGATCTGTTGGTGATATCTCAGGGATACCAACAGCATCTGCAAGACCTCGAGGCAGTTTTTAAACGTCTGGCCGAGTTTAACCTCCATGTGAATAGGGAGAAGTGCGCTTTTGCTCGCGAAAGCGTTAAATATCTCGGTCACGTTATTACACAAAAGGGTGTTTCCACCGACCCAGGGAAGGTGAGTGCTGTACTCGAGATGAAGGTACCAGGAAACTTAAAGCATCTGAGAACCTTTTTACAAACTTGTTCGTGGTTCAGAAAATTCATACCCAACTTCTCAAAAGTTGCCGAACCATTGACACGCTTGACTAGGAAAAGTCAAGTATGGTCTTGGGGCTCAGAACAGACCCAAGCATTTAATGAACTAAAGAGTCTACTGACCACAGCTCCAATACTGGTGCAAGCCGATTTCAGTCGTCCTTTCATTCTGCGTACAGACGCAAGTAACTACGCCTTGGGCGCAGTTTTATTGCAGGGTGACGGCAATCAGGAAAGGCCAATTGAATATGCAAGCCGACTCCTCAACACAGCTGAACGCAACTATTCCACCACGGAGCGTGAGGCCCTCGCTGTAGTGTGGGCGGTAGAGCGTTTTCGGGCTTACCTAGACGGTCAACCAGTCGTTATTGGAAGTGATCATCAGCCTCTACGCTGGTTGCTATCACTTAAATCACCAGCAGGCAGATTAGTCCGTTGGGCTCTGAAGCTCCAATCTTTTGATATCCGATTCGTATACACTCCAGGGAAGGCGAATGTCGTAGCAGATACGCTAAGTAGACCAATTTGTTCCAGCGACACTAGCGACAGTTGTGGTGTTTGTGGGTGATTTTCAGAAAAAATGACCCTGTGACGGACAGGAAATATAATTTTGGTATTTCATGAAATGTTCTATATTTACTCTGGTATTAAAGAATATATTGTTAATTAGCTAAATATGCTATTAGAATTAAAATTATACCATGATTTTAAGAAATATTCAAGTTTTTCTGTAAGCATATGATGCAAAGTATTCCTGTACGTCACAAAATATAATCAATTGGAAATCAAACAACCAAGTATTGAAACAAAATCAACTTATATTGGCATAAATATATGCTTAAAATCTTTAAAAAAATAACAAAAGGGTAGCATAATTCTATTAGATTATTAAATAATCAGCTAAATAGTTTCATGTTCGTCACTTCTCGGACACATCGCACTAGAAAAGTTGTCATTACTAATGATACGTGTTACAAATTCAAAAATCAAGCAGAGTGAGGAATTTTCGATAATAACAAAATGCTGATGATGACCAAATAAATGTAATAAAATTGAAAATAGATATTTTAAAACCGTTTTTGTATCATTCATAATATGGGACGGTGACTATTATGAAAATTGCGTGACGAACAGGAATAATTTGAGCAATGTTCACACTGCCGTTTTAAAAACACAATTACAAAGAATAAAGCATTAACTTACTGAAATTTTAGATTCATTAAACCTTTGTTTTTACACATAAAATTATTAAAAGATATAAAATTATCAATTTGAGATAGATGAAAGTGAAATTTTAAAAGTTATCGCCAGTGACTAAGTTGGTTCTCATAATATAGAACCAGCTTAGTCGTTAGCGATTACTTTAAAATTTTACTTTCACCAACATCATTATCACAATTACTTTGGATTATTAGGAACTTTTTGATATTCTTATCGACAAAGATTAATATTATTTTGTACTAATTTCAGACATTACAATCCTACTTGAATCAACTATTCAATCATAATTTTAAAACTTAAGTTACTGCGACATGTGTCGCAAGTGTGATCTATCATTTGAATAATTGTATTATTCAGATCCGTAACATATGTCGCAAATATAATCAATGATTGAAGGATGGCCACAACATAAGCTGCATACCCAGTTTTTGCATGCAACGCAACGTGTCATATCATTAGGTACAAAAAATTTACGACTTTTACATAAATGACATAAAAAGTACCTTGAAACTACAGTTTTTAGTGATCTAGATTTCGAGCTCTCTACTGGTGTCATTACCTTTGCCCGTTTTCTAGGTACATTTAAATTCTTCGAATCAACATGTTTCAAGCCTGTAGAAGTACTAGGTTCTTCAATATTCTGTTCAGAACTACAGTGCAAAACATCATTTTGTGGTATAAAAGTAGATACATCTAAAGTTTCTAGGTCTATTACATTGGTAAGATCAATCAAAATACTTGGGTCAATAGAAATGATTTTACTTATCTGGGAACTAACATCAGTTTCAATGGGTTCAAGACAATTTTTTTTTTTTGTTTCACTATGAACTAAACTCCCACTAGCATTCGTAATTTGAACCAGATCTTCCTCTTGGGTCATACTACCTTGAATGGAAAACAATTCACCAACTTTCAGTCTTTGGTCTGTTTCAAGACTCAGATTTTGATCATGCGTTTGAAAGGTAGATGCATGATAGGTATTCTCTAGAACTTCGAAGTCCTCTGAAACTGATGAGTTTTGGTCTTGGTCTAGCAAAATATGTGTTTTAGGAGAATGGCAGTTACATAGACCACGTCGGTCACCACAAAAGCAACTCAGTTGCCTGTAAAAGATTGTATTTTGCTCTCCTGAAATGATTTGATGTAACTTCATAGTTTCAGGGACAGGCCGAATGTTATCAGGTATAAGATGTTTCATATTGGTAATGTCATTATCAGGTATTAAAAAACATTTTACTGACTGCATGCTCTTTTCAAGGTTGGTAAGCATGTTCAGCATCTTTTATATCGTTACCATAAGCCACATGTTTGTCCAATTGACGTTTAACTGCTCCACCAATGCCATCCGCTACACCCTTACCATGACCACTCTCTGAAAATGACCACGTGTAACAAGCGTTCTTTTTGTTTGCAAAAAGATTGATTAAATAAAAGTTTTTTTTTTGCCTATATTGGCTACATGGACCATCGGAAAAAAAATGGATTATTTCTATACTTGGATCCAACTGCTTGGCAAATTTTAGGACGGGTAGTAAATGTGCCCAGATGGCATTGGGTTCATGGCATGTATTGTTAGATATGGTGACAAACGATTGTGATTTACCTTTAAAGTATATCATGCCACAATGTAAAGTAATATTATGTTTAGAAGCACCAAAATGCATTGCCTGTATTTCTGTACCAAGCTTACAATCGTAGTTCTCACTGAAGTCGCATAAGATGGCTATTTCATTATCATGTAATCCATTAATGCATTTTAAGTATTCACTTTGTTGGTGCCTCCAATTATAAATATGGGATTTAAACAATGGAAGTTCTTTTTCAAATTCAGTAACTAAGGTCTTCACAATTCCTTTCTTATGTTGTTTTGAAATTTTTTTGGTAAGAAAAGTCTTGCCCGATTTTATATAGCTATGATTTATCCTTTCCCACTTGAACCAGGTAATATCATCTTCCATTTTTTCTTGCTTGTATAGAAGCACAGGAGTTTTGCAATCATCACATTTACTATACATACAGTTGTACGACTTTATATCACAAGTTGTTTGAGTAATTACGTCTTCTAGATTTGTGTAACTTAAAATATTATTTTTTTTAAGAGCTATAAAAATATTTTCGATATTACTATGTTTTATACATAAGCACGTGTCTCTATTTCTAATCGTGGGTGACAAAATATAAAACGGCTTGTATCTAAAAAAGGTAGTAACGCTGTACTTTCCTCCTTCTTTTTTGTAAATATTGTATAAAGGACCATGGGCACTTTTGTATGAACACTGGGCCCACTTTTCAAAGTTGTGCAACAGTGATGAAACCTATGTCATAAGAAAGCTCTTAGTGTGTACTTTATTTCATTCTATGGTAGCTAAGTTCAAATCCAGCGCGAAATTGGCGTTTTAGTGCGTTCAAAAACAATATTGTAAATGAAAAATGCGCATGACCTATTACTTATTGCTCCTTTTTTATTCATTTTTTTTTATTTATGCATAACGGAAAAGCTCTCGGCCTCCATCTTACCTGGTAGCAAGGGTGATCGGCCGTAGGTGGAAACGAGCTTCACCCGGAATCATCAACCACAGAGGAACTGGCTATCTTACCTCTTACTGCCGAAACACAACAATGCTTAACATTGTTACTATGGCGACAGACTTAGATAAGATGGCGTTAGCTAGCCAGGCGGTCTTAGAACAAGCCCTACCACCAACTAAACCTAAAAAACTGGAAATCGAACCAGGGACCTCTGGGTCTGAAGTTAAGTGGTCTCACTAGACCACAGAGGCGGTTAAAATTAAAGAATGATAAATATCGACTTGGTCTTGTACAATATTTTTTAGGTGTGATTGTGATGTGAGTGTTCTTTACAAATAAAAAACGACTTATTTTGTACGAGTTTATTTATTTATTAAATGTTTTATACACACAAGTGTACAGAGGCGGACTATTTCAACATTAACAGCTACTATGTGATGCCTCTCGGCGCGTCTTAGAACGTATTAGTTATAATAATTATAATAAATAATAGTCCTTCTGGCCGAATTTCGACCACGGCGGCCAGTCTCAGCGGAGACAAGCCATCTGCGCGGGACATATTAAAGTGCACAAGTGTGTGCGCAAACACATAACAGCCATAAAAGGCAGTTTTTAAAAGGCATCTATAATAATTTCATCTAAATGTATTGCTGGTCGATGGAAACCATCCCCATGTCTACCTAGTCCCAAGTACCATATTATGGATATGACATGGGCACAACTTCCGATAGTGCGTCTGCCCGTGAGACATGTACAGTAGTATTGTATAATGGCGTCCTTGCCTACTTGGTCACGGTCAATTAAGACGTAGGTATAATACATCCTCGATCTAACGTGTCGTGACTGTACACGTCCCCTAAGCAACCATACATTATTTTGCTGAATATTGCATTGCTCTAAGTCATTTAAATTGTTTTCACGATATATTTCTATTGTGTATACACCACCATCCCGTAAGTTTTCACTAACGTATGACCTGGCAAGTTTAATTTGGTAAGAGCCCAAGGAAATCATTAATATATCATCTTCAGTTAGCTGGGGAAAATCTTCTAAATGAGGCAGATTAGCTTCCATTCTTATGAATGCTACCCTTTGCCTGTTTAGGTTTTTCAGTGTAACATAATTAAATAAAAGATTCGGAGAGTTGATTTTCTCATTTATAATATTCCAAATGTTATGACTAAGCCGGTGGTCTATGGCTACTTTATAAAAAGCATTTATAAGAGAAGCCGCAATTTAAAATCAATGAACATATGTGGCAATGCTCTATTAAAATAATCTTGGCGTAATAATTTAAACCTATTTTTAAACTTGCCGTTCACCGCTTCCACCACCCAACGACATATTGTTACTAATCTTGCTTTATTAGCTTGTTCGGTCGTCAATTGACTTTCATTTCTATCCTTTGTTGGAGGAATATGTGGTTCATATCCTAATGACTGAAGATCTACTACACTATCTCTGAAACCCCTATCTAAAATGAATACATCGTTTTGATGAAACATCCAATGAAAAGTATTATCTTCATTAGCACATAAGCTAGTCATAATCGACGCATCACTTGTTGTTGCAGCGTATGGACCAAGAACGTCTATTATATAACCGTCACTGCATACCATTAAAAAAGGTTTCAATAGATTTTGAAACTTATGATGGCTATAGGTCAAACGCTGAAAGAGAAAGTTACTACTTTTCTCTATATAAACATATGTTCCATCACATATTATTATAGCTTTTGTATTTTCTTCATTACCATATATCATTTTTGGTAAAAACAAGTTCCTTTGAAGCATGTTTTGCCTGGAAATATTATCCATACCTAAATGAATGTTTACAAAATCGCTCACTAAATGTTGTCTAGCTAATGTTAATTTTCTTTCCAAAGACCTGCGTGACATATTAAACAGAGTAGCTAATCTTTCGTTAGACTCTCCGGTTCTAAGTTTAGCTAAGTAAACCCCGATCACGGTGCGCGAACGATTAACCGTTTGTGTCAGCGAAGGAGTTTCTTCCAATACTGTATTGAATTGGCCGATGGTGAGTCCAGTCCAAAAAAAAACATCGTTGTCATTTATTGATTCCAAAAACTCGAAATCAAATCTCGATCTTCGGTTAACAGCAGATATTAGTATATTAGACATGTCTGTGAAATGTGCAACATTGAACTCATTTGAAACATTACAATTCTCATGTAATAAATGCCATTCGTTACTTTCCAGGTGATCGGTACATACTCTAGCATTTTCAGGGATGTACAAACGTTGTGAACAAAGTACGTTTACAATAATCGTGTTAGGAATTCTATGACGTTCAATATTGTGACAATAATTAAATATACAACGCCTGGTAGAGTTCGGTGCTCTAACATGTTCGGGAGCATAAAAAAATTGTTGAAAGTTCTGCACCGCGGGATCTTGTACACGAACTGCATCATCTGGGATGTTTTCTGCAGGTCCTTGTTCATTAATAGCAACAACTTCGATGTTTTCCGCAGGTCCTTGTTCATTAATGGCATCATCTTGGACGTTTTCCGCAGGTCCTTCTTCATTAATGGCATCATCTTGGACGTTTTCCGCAGGTCCTTGTTCATTAATGCCATCATTATCGGTGTTCTCTGTAGGTCGTTGTATAACAACAGCATTGGTTCTTTGCCAGCAACGGTGACAAACTTGTTGTGTATTATTAAATACTACCTGCAAAGATTATATTTTATGAACACATAAATCGTTAAAGATATTCCTAATTATTCTTTAGATTACTGTCTTGCAGAACTCTTGTCAAAAAGATTTTTTTTAAGTTAGCTATTATTTTTTCTATATATTGTTATCTTTACAACCCGGTCAAAATATCTGTGCACCTGGCATCGATGACGTCATATTAGCACTCTAATACAGTATGTGTGACGACATGGCGAGCGCGGTGTGGCTAAAGGGAATTTGCGAGAGGCATTGCATTCCAGCAAGGTGCACAGATATTTTGATAGTGTTATATGTATATAATCGGTGCACTTCTAACTTGGACGATTGATATCATATTCACAAAATATTATTTTGTTTAGACGATGGTTCAAATCTGATAGGTTATGATGTACTTAAAGCTCAAACTCAAAACGTTTGTTTCAATTGAACCGTTTACAGGCACTTGAATTGTCAAGGTAGAAAATGTGTAGCAGAACGTCCACCAGGACGGTTATTATTACTATGTCTATTGATAATAAAATTCTTGTATTATTCTTCTTTTACAAACCAATAATCCAAAGTAGGTTATAGGTTTGAACATTAAACGATTATAAATACAAAAACTTTTTATTTAGTAACATAATTAAGTCGATATTGGGTCGGAGATATTGAAATGTTAAAATATGATACAGTAATAGGTAGGTACATACCTGGATCAAAGCATTCTGCTGAACATATTCAGCAAACTGTGGACGAATCGCAGGTAGATCATCTCTTAAAACATGGCGTCTTGTCCGCAAAACACGTGAACGCAAACACATAACACAGCAATTTTCTGCCATTGCAAACAGTCACAAACCAATTAAATCAATGTCCATATGCTAGCCAGGGTAATGATAGATAAAACTAAACAACAATATCCTTTACACAAAGTGATATCAGAGTCCATTAACAAGCCGGGATCAGTAAGTCGTAATACAAGCCGAGATTAACACAAATAAGCACTTACACCGAGCGTAAATAACGTACGAGCAACGACTGAACAGACATGATCATCCCCCGTTTGTGTAAGGGTGTAAGAATGCGGGGGAAGGGAGGGTTGTGTCCTGCGTGCACGCAGGTACAAAACAGGAGCCATACCATGACGTGTCAGGCTCCGGTGCAAGAGAGAGACGGAGTTATACACGACTCATAGCGTTGTCCCTTTTCCGTGACGGAGTTTGGAGACAGGTTTTTTTACAGCAGGTAAAAAACCCCGTCCGCTAAGTAGCATAGTTAGTTGGCTATTATGATCGTACAAACAAAACTAACTAATCATTCAAAACCAAAATAACATGTTCCAGGGCAATACACGGCCTATGTGTTGATCTATTTTAGTGTATTTTTAGTCAAATAAGAGTTATTTATAATCCTAGCTACTGACAAACAGCTAATCATAATATAAAATAAAAACAAAACAAATATCAAAAAACGCAAAAAAAAACTATTTTTGCGCCCGATTTCGACTTAGCTGCCATAAAATGAAATAAAGTACACTTCAAGAGCTTTCGTATGACATATAATTCATCACTGTTGGACAAGGTTGAAAAGTGGGCCCAAAATGACGCATGGTCCTTTGCAAATGTGTCAGTCAGATATCTAATTTGCATCTTTTGTTTTCCTCTTGTTCTTGTTTCATGTTTTCCTGCTGTACATCTACTTATGTCATCCCTGTTATAAAATGTCTCGATATCTTTTTGAATTTTGCAATTTGGTAGTTTCTTTTTTGTATTCCGTATCCGGCTTTTTAATCCTAAATATTTTGTTACGTCCATGACTGACTTGCTAGCTTTTACATTGTGATTAGTTGCTATATTTTTTAACAATCGTTTTTCTTTTTGAGTATTTGCGTGTTTATAAACTGTTTTTAATGAACATTCTAATACTTCTTGTCGTGCTTGAAGCTTCTCTATTTCACGATTCGTTCTTTCATGGGTAAATTTTTCGCGGTAATAGCGTTTTCGACTGGTTTCTAACATCCTTTGTAATTTCTGTATTTTATCTAAAGCTGTCTTGTAATTGGCGCGCAAATTTTTATATCTATGTTGAAGTAAGTGGCTTACATGAGTTTGAGTTTTCAAAGGTTCTTTGGTCGGCTTTACGTTTTCTTTATTACATTTTTTTAGTTTTAGTTTTCTCTTTTCATCTCTCCATATTTTTCGTTGTTTTATTTTTTCTTCTTCTGTTAGATCCGTTATCTTTTTCCGATTTCTTTTTAGTCTTGCCAACTGTTTTTGGCGTTGAACTTCTAATTTTTCAGGATTTTGCTTTAATTTTTCGCGATATCTCTTTGCCCTTTCTGCTGCCGTAAGCGCCATTCTCTCCTTTGATGTAACGAACGAAGTAATTGCTTTCTTAAATAACTATTAATTACTTTCTCACACACAAACCTCACACTCGTCCTCAGGAAAATGGTCATAAATAGAATGCATACAAAAAGAACACCAAAAAATGGAGCACTGAAGTAATTTCCTGATATCACTTTGACTCATAGCCAAAGTAAAATGCTGCAGTTTCATACTATGGTTGATTTTTCGCCGACATCCGAAACAATTTTTAGTAATTTTGAAATGTGTAACAGGCCAAGGCCACTTAGCATTATTAATGTAACATTGATTTAAATCAAAATATGTTAGGATTTTGTCAACGTCCCAATAGACTACCATAGCTGCTAGCAGAGTGATCATCCATACGTGTAAGCATGCTAAATGCGAACTTTGATCTGAAACAAAAAAAGGTCCTATGGCTATATCTTTTTAAATAATACGAACCAACATCAAATGCAATATTAAAATTGAGTGAAGAGTAATCTACTCTTAGCATTCAGCAATAACGGAGAGCTTTATTCTTTTAATCTTAATTTTTTTTTTGTCCGTAGTACCTAAGTACAAACACAGTCCCAATTTAACTTCTTTATAAAAGTTAACACGTAAGTACATGAAAAATAAGTTCAAAACAAAAACCCGACTACTGAAAAATCATGCTCTATAAAGTATAAAAACAAGAAATATTCTCGTCAGAAATTGTTATGTTAAAAACCTACAAACCGTTCGATATTTGTTGTCTGTTAAAAAAACATCTAACATCTTATTTATTATAATGTATTTAATAATTAAGTTATTTCTAATTATCAGGTGCATGCAAACAAAGCCGATGAAATGTGCTTCTTAAGCCCTTTCGTTTAATACCTAACACACGCGCGGACATTAAAACACTTCCAACATAGTTCATAAGTTATGTGGAAATAGATGAACAATACATACATACATTACCGGTCAAAATCATAACCCTCCATTTTGCTTCGTCGTAGGCGGGTAAAAACTCATAACCCTTCTTTTTACTTCGCCGTAGTCGGGTAATTAAATCAATGTTTTAAAATATTTCATTGTACACTAAGCTTTACAATTCAAGTTCGTCACGATTTTGTTCCGGTAGTATGTAACATGACGCACAGGAGGTGACGTTTTCATTCCACGATACTTTTAAAATTGAAAATAACTAATATTTAGTTAAATTAACTTGTTTTTAGCTATACTTATCTAATATAGGTTAGTTTATTGTGTTATATACAATATCATAAAGTAAAGAAAACAGTTTATTTACCTTTTAAATACTGTCACTCTCCAGAAAAAAAATTCTGCGCGCCGATGACACCAACACTTTCGTCTCAGTTTTTGTCGCAACTGACTTTAAAACAACAATGGCGGTATCCAAATAATACGATCATAATGTTGCCAGGAAGGCAGAAAAATACAAATTAGTAGATTTTGTCTTGTGTACGATATCGAATTCACCGTGACGAAATCGGATTTTCCGGTACTATGATTTTCGTAGGACAACATTAAAATAATGATATTTATTAAAATAACTATTAATTTATCCCATAAAAATTGAAAATACGCTTTTAGAAATACAGAGACTATGTTCAAAAACTTAAACATACCTAAAGACTAATATTCTACAAGTTAGATGTATTTGAAATCTCCAAGAGCACCGTGGGACACATGATATTTTTACGTCCTGTTTTGTTTTTTTTTTAATATAAAAATAACTATCCACTTTTTATGGTACTTATTAATTTAATGGTATATTGAAATATTTACCTAAATCACACAAAGTTTCACTTCCACATGTGCCATATAAAAAAATAAAAACGTTTCAAGGTGTGGGACAGTCCGATTTTGCTAGGGTCATGTTTTGTGAAAAACACCCTTGTACAGTCATCTGCGATCTTCCCGCGAAGACACCAAGTCAGCTTCGCCTGGAACAGGCTTCTGATCCTGAGGTAAACAATATTGTAAAGGAACTGGAAGGGCCTGATGATGTGGCTTCCAAAAGATGGTTAGAAAGGGGGTACCTTATGGACCAAGGAGTATTGTACCGGTTCAACCCAGACTCTGAGAGTGAATCCCCTCAGTTAGTTGTACCTAGTGGTCAAGTGGCAGCTGTTCTGAAGGAGTTGCATGACTCTGAAACAGCTGGCCACCCAGGTACCAATAGAACATATCAGAAGGTGGCACATTTATACTATTTCACAGGGATGCGGCGAATAATCACGGATTATGTCTTATCCTGCATCCACTGCCAACGATATAAGGCGAAGAACTCCAAACCACCAGGTCTACTCCAGACACCGGTGATGAGCCAGCGGAACGAGGTGTTGGCTATGGACTTGTTCGGCCCACTTCCAGAAGGAGACCAGGGGGAGCGGTGGGTCTTTCTCATAGAAGACACTGCTACCCGATGGACAGAGCTGTTTGCTCTAAAAGAAGCAACAGCGGAAGCCTGCGCTCATGTCCTCATCGAAGAATATTTCATGCGGTTCGGTTTGCCTCGCAGGATTATTTCGGACAACGGTGTCCAGTTTGTTTCCGCAGTAATGCGACAATGTATGTCAGTCTTAGATATAAAACAAAATTTCGTTCCGCTGTATCATCCACAAGCTAACCCTGCAGAGCGAAAAAAACCGCGACCTTAAAGCTATGCTGGCCCACCTCGTGGCAGATGACCACACCTCCTGGCCGAGGAAGTTACCAGTGATCCGCTTTGCCCTGAATAGCGCAAAATGTCGCACAACAGGCAAGTCACCGGCTTATTTGACCTTTGGCAGAGAGATGCGGTCACCCACAGAGGTCGTTCACGACCTTCGTGCCATCAGTGCCAAAGAAAACTTTGTCCCACAAGTGACTCGTTACCTCGAAAACTTCCTGCATTCACTGTCAGCTGTTCGAGAACGCGTCGAGATCCAGCAGGACAAGACAAAGCAGTACGCCGACGCTTCGCGCCGACCATCTGACACCCTCGAGGTAGGTGATTTAGTGTTGCTTAAATCTCATTTATTGAGCAAAGGATCAAAAGACCTCACTTCTAAGTTCTACCCTCGCCGAGATGGCCCTTACCAGATCACTAAAAAGGTAAGTCCAACAACGTACACCCTCGCGAGCACAGAACAACCCAATGTAGATATAGGGAAATATCATTCCGAAGATCTTACACGTTACCGAAGTAGCGACGACTCCTTACCAAAACCCGTTATTCCAAAACGAAATCGCGGACGTCCAGCTAAGGCTGTTAGTGTACCAGTCCAGGACCGAGGGCGTTCTCCAGGACTGGAGGGGGAGTATGTAGCAACCCACACACAATTTCCTCCAATACGAGCGTCCCGCGGTCGCGTCCCGGCACGATATAGAGAATAAGCTCTCTCTTTCCCTCGCGTGCGTTACGAAGAAGGCGCGGGTAATGCGCGCTAACCAGTCCGCTGCCCACACGCACCCTGCGTAGACGCGTATCTCACGTTCCGCGCCGGTCGCCACGTGCCTCCCTCGTGCCGCCATTGTTACGCGAAAATACTAGTTTTAAGGGTCTTCGTCCCCATTGTTTATTACAAGTTTAGTGTACCTTTGTTAACTTTTTTGTGTTTATTTCTGATTATACTCTATTTCTAAAAAGGTGGTTTTCCTGAGATAACCTCTCATAGTGTCTTAATAAAATATAATAATCAGTCACAAAGTGTGGTAGGTACCACATCAAAATGGTAGGCAGGTTAAAGGAACTATTATCAGATACATAGTGGTATTTTAGACTATAAAACCTTATCGTAAAACCTCAGCACTTCAAACAAATCGACTGCATAACAACAAACTTATCAGCTAATCGAGATCAATATTAAAATCAAATTAATAATTACTTAATCAGTCTTAATTCGGTATCTCCTGAATCATAACAACAAACTTATCAGCTAATCGAGATCAATATTAAAATCAAATTAATAATTACTTAATCAGTCTTAATTAGGTATCTCCTAAATAATCAATTTTAGTAGGTCTCGGACGCAAAAAATGGACAATCATCACCAATAAATACCTTGTGTTACAGATATTACTAATGATCAACATTATCTTCGATGTCAGTATCGGGCAAAGTATCTTTCACCTTTTTGTTGAAAGTTAAAGCTAAGTACTCTGCCTGAAACTGTTGAGGTATAACTTGGTCTGAGCAAAGTTTCAATAAATCTTTGTGTTTATTCTCAGTAATTAGCAGGGGTGCAGAATAGCAGTCCGGTAAGTCAAGAAACTTTGTTTTGGACGCGCCTTCAATATGGGACACAATTGTCTCCGGATCCATAGAGAATTTAACTGTTGCTGACGTACGGTTCTTTTTGAAAGTGGTGACACGTATTTTACTGATTTTACCCACAAGATTTCCCACGAAATACTTGTCTGCGAGTAGATCCCATCTCTTAAAATCTTTGTGAGTTAACTGCTCAACATCAAAGGGCTTTGGATTTTGTCTTGCCGTTTGAAATACCGTATACCATTGAGAAGGAGCCCAGATAGTGGTATTTTTAACCTTGTTTTCAATAGTCGCATGGGCTGAATCCACTGTCATGTAGGTATGACCGGTAAGTAAAAAATTTATTTGAATAGATTCAAGAGTTTTGCAACGTTGCAGAGTCTCGTTCAGCATTGCAAGAACAATTTTGTTCCGATTTTGACCGGGACAACAGTCCCAATAAAGAAGAAGTCGTCTTATATTCCCACGTTCGTCAAGCTTCGTTATATATTTGCTTAATATTGTTGCCATTTCATTAGCACCGCGGTTACCCTGGCTTTCGTCCCAATAATAGCAGTAGGTAAACATTACGCGTACCATTTTCGTAGATAACTGCATTGTAAACGGCCAGCTTGCGCGAATAAAATAATAACATGCTATCGCCGTATGGCGTGTTCAGCTCTTTTTGCAAGTCAAAACTTATACAAATGGATGCGGAGTCTTTTAAATTAATAGTTTTGTGCATCTTGTAGCGATTGTATGTATGGTCTTTCTCAATGAGGTGTGCTTCGTGAGCTTGTCGTTCTTCTGGTGTAGGATCAGTTTTATTTTCGTACCGACAACATTTTAGGCATTTGTCTTTTTTCGGGATGTGGAATGCTATATTAAAGTTATCTTTGAAAATTTTTCGGAATATGCTCTCTGAAACAAAAGTTAGTCCTTGAAAACTACAATGTTCTTTATACTTTCTATATAAATTGGCCAAGTTTTTGTATTCTGCCGGAAGGTATGTTCGAGTACTATCCTTCCTACAATAATGAGAAGGAACCGCAGGTAAACGTTTTATGTAGTTTTCAACCGCTGCAATTTCTTCGTTGCTGGTTTTGTTTGGAGGTACACTTTTACCCCTTTCAGATTCTTTGGCACTGCCAAACTCATTGGCAGTCGAAACCGTATAATAAATATATTTGTGTGACACATCAATCGTTCTGCACAAGAATTGCAGACATACTTGTCGATGAGCTTCACCATCCGTAATGTTGTACTTGTATGTTACGGTGCGTTTTTCTGAGTCCTTACTCCTCTTTCTTTTTATATAAGTTTTCTGGGTTAGGCTGATGATCCAATCCTTTCTTCTCTGTTCTGAAAGGCTCCAAAAATGTTTAATGATACTTAACCTTCTTTCTTCTGATATAACGGCGCAGTGATTACCACATTTTTTTCCCGCGCAAGGGTTTGATTGGACGTTTTTTTCACGTGCAACTTCGCCGTTTGTTTTAATGTATCGCTGACCAGATAACCTTTTCTGGGCAGCATTTTTTCTTTTATTCTCGGGATTTTTTTTCGCCGGTTTGTTGCCTACAGTCTCTTCGATTTCAAGACTTATTTGCTTCCTTTTCTTACCATTTCCTTCCGGCTCCCACTCATCTGAGCTGCCTGCATCGCCAAAGGCATTTAATAAGGCTAACTCGTCGTCTGACATATAATCTAAATAAGAGTGTTTTTTTCCTGGACGGATGATTCTAAATCTCGAGGATTGAGTGATGTTAACGTCGGTTTCCGAAGATGTACCTGGAAAAACTTCCAATGGTTGTTGGGCAACGTAAGATCGAACGACGATCGGCTCGGAGTTTGGATTTGGAATACTTGAAATTTCGCTAGACAATTCCATTGTAGGTGAATCATTATTGATGAGTTCAGTCGCAAAAGATGTGCTGGGAACATCTCTGATTGACATACCTAAGAGATTTGACTCGGAGACTGGCGGTGTGGAGTTCCAGCAGGCAGCAGACGCAGCGCTCGGCGCGGCGCTCGTGGGAATGGCAGACGCAGCGTCTGGAGCGGGGCTCGTGAGGATGGCAGACGCAGCATCTGGAGCGGGGCTCATGAGGGTGGAGGACGCAGCGTCTGACGTGGAACTCATGAAGATGGCAGACGCAGCGCCCGGCGCGGAGCTCGTGGTGATGGCAGACTCAGCGTCTGGAGTGGGGCTCGTGGGAATAGCAGACGCAGCGTCTGGAGCGGGGCTCGTGAGGATGACAGACGCAGCGTCTGGAGCGGGGCTCGTGAGGATGGCAGCTGCAGCGTCCGGCTCGGAGCTCGTAAGTTTGGCAGACACAGCGTTCGGCGGCGGCGTGGAGCTCGTGAGGATGGCAGACTTCTGGAAAAAAGGTAAGTAAAATAATAATTGTAAAGTGGTGTGTATGTGTGTGCGCGTGTGCCTGAATGTATTGGGCGCTTTCACATTAGACGATAACGGTAACGGCACGGTATCGGCCCGATACCGTGCGACTAGTAGTGTCATACAATCACTACTAAACGCTTTCACACTGTGCCGTTACCGTCAACGATACCGTCGGTTACAAATTGCCGGGCCGATATCGGGTGACGTCACAGTGCGGGGTGAAGGGGAGTGGAGGGCGTTGGACGACTGTCGTCCCACGTGACGCCACTTGCATCCGCGCGCATTTTAACTAACATAAATGTAGATAGTAATACTTTTATAAAAGGTAATTAGTAATTGTGAAGATATTGAGAACACTGCATTAATATTGAGGATAGTTTGATAAAAACAATAAATATAAAATATAGATTTATTTTTAAAAGATAATTAGTCATTGAGAACATTGCATTATTATTGAGGATAGCTTGATAAAAATAAGTAATGGAATATAAAATACGGATTTATTTTAATAATATCAGAATGTTGACCAATTAATATTTATTACAAGGGGTCGTTCAACTACTGATGCCGGAGTTGAACTTCTAGGGCATGTATATAATGCATGGGAGGACAAATGCGATGCGTTGGGCATCTTTTGCGATTTGTCCAAGGCATTCGATTGTGTTCTTCATGCAACATTAATCAGGAAACTGCACCACTACGGAATCCGGAACGCCTCTCTGGATCTTCTTACTTCTTATTTAAGTGATAGGATTCAGAGAGTTGATGTTAACGGGAAAAGATCTCCCGGATCGGTAGTAAGAATGGGGGTCCCTCAAGGCTCAATTCTAGGTCCATTTTTATTTCTTATTTATATAAATGACTTGCCTTACCTCATAAAGGATGAACATGATATAGTGCTGTTTGCAGACGACACTTCACTTTTATTTAAACTCAAACGTCAGCAGCTGGTTACTGACAATGTAAATAGTGCCCTCGCAAAAGTAGTTAACTGGTTTAATGTTAATAACCTTCTTCTTAACGAGAAAAAAACGAAATGTATTAAGTTTACGATACCTCATGTTAGACAAGTAGAAACAAGTATTCTCATAAAGGGTGAAGAGTTGAAACCCGAAAATACCACAGTATTCTTAGGCATAACTTTGGATGCCAAGCTTCAATGGGGCCCCCATATAGATAAATTGTCAAAGAAGCTTAGCTCTGCAGCATACGCCGTTAGGAAAATTCGTGGTTTAACTGATTTGGAGACAGCCCGTTTAGTATACTTTAGTTATTTTCATAGTGTAATGTCGTACGGTATTCTGTTGTGGGGAAATGCCGCCGATATTTAGACGATTTTTGTTTTACAAAAAAGGGCAATTCGTTCAATTTATAAATTAAGTCCCAGACACTCCCTCAGAGACAAATTTAAAGGGATTAATATAATGACTGTGCCTTCTCAGTATATTTATGAAAATCTTTTGTATGCACATAAAAATATTAATCTGTTTAAAAAGTACAGTGATATCCATAATTTAAATACTAGGAACAAGCACAAATTTGTTGTTCCTACTACCAGGCTCAAGAAAATAGGTGGCTCGTTTAGATGCCAATGTATACGTTTTTATAATAAACTTCCTAGCCACATTCAAGCACTAAGCCTTAATAAATTCAAATCGTTTATAAAAAGGAAATTATGCCAGAATGCCTATTATACTGTCAAAGACTATATTGAGGACAAAAAGGCTTGGGATTGAGTTGCTCCAATAAAGCACAGGCAATGTTAATTTATTTTATTTCGCTAACTATTTTTACTTATAATCTTTGCTATAAGTATCTATACTTATTTACATATACAATGACACTAATATTTACTATTTAAAGTATTATATTATTTTAAATTATTGTGAATGTGAGGACTATGTGTGTTTTTGTTGCAGTTTTAATCATGTTCTGGCAGTTTGAGTACCTGATGCGGCCTACCCAAATGTCCTTTCTTTGGTATTGTTCGTCGAATCGTTGAGCTCCTTAAGTTCTGAGTTGAGCTGCACGGTTACTGACAATTGCGTGCACTGACTGGACAGGTCCACTCAATCTGTGTGGTTCTTTCCTCAAAAGACCATTTCAGACACAAATCTACATGGTCCTCAAAGATTATTATAATATTATTCTAATTATTGTGAATGTGAGAACTATGTCGGTCATTGATTTATTTATATTTATTTTTGTATTTTTCTCAACGTAATCATGATCTGGCAGTTTGAGTAATTTATGCGGCCTACTCAAATGTCCTTTCTTTGGTATTGTTCGTCGAATCGTTGAGCTCCTTGAGTCTAAGTTGAGCTGCACGATTACTGACAATTGCGTGCACTGACTGGACAGGTCCACTCAATCTGTGTGGTTCTTTCCTCAAAAGACCATTGCAGACACCGATCTACATAGCTTTCACATGACCTGACCAAGATTTTGTCTGGACTTTAAAAGAGACTGTGACCTCTGAGTTTGTTTCGGCCTTTCTTCTCAGAGTAGTCAGATAGGAAACGCCGACCCCATCTAGTTTAAAAAAAATATGATTGACGTGTAAAAGTGTTTGTTCAAACCTACTTACAGAAATAAAATCATTTATCATTTATCATTTATCATTATTAGGTACTAGCTGTCCTCCGCGGTTTCACCCGCATTTTTTATTACTGCTCCGCTCCCGTAGGTCGTAGTATGATGTAATATAGCCTATATTACCCGGGGGTAGTGTAGTACCCCTAGGGATTTTATTTTAACAAACAAAAAAACAAAATCAAAATCGATTCCGGATGAATCGGTTTTGATTTTGTTCGGGAGTTACGAGGCCAAAGACAGACACACATACACAAAGACGTCAAACTTTAACAATTCGTCGTTTTTGCGTCGGGGGTTAAAAACAATCACAAAGTTCTCATTTGACGTGCGGCATGCATGAGTTGACACACTCGAATCCGACTTTTAGTTCCAGAGTTTACCCCGTTTACAAACAAAAAAAACAAACTCGTCAGCTTTATAATATTAGTATAGATATCATGTCATATACCGAAATCGGAACGATATCGGCCCGATACCGTGCCGTTACCGTTATCGTCTAATGTGAAAGCGCCCAATGGGTGTTTATATTACGTTTTGTTTAGACCTACTAAACTATACCTACCGTTGAAGTTCACAAACAAAACTATAAAACAATTAAAATTTACCTTATCAAATTCGAAGAGAAGGCTTTTGCGACATTTCTTCTGATTTCGTATACCCGATGTTTTTAAAGCCATTTCCAGAATGTCTCTTTTTCGATCTTTTCTTCCATTTTAACCTAAAACGATCCATTCAAAATAATAAACATCGTTATAATTATGTACATACTCAGTTAGTAATCAATCACAACCATTCACTGACAGGAACTTCCGCGCACTTTTTTCAAAAATTAAACGCACATGCTCTCGCCGTCACTGCACGCGGTCGACTGATTTTGGAATAAGCGACACGTTAAATAGCTACTTGAGTACAAAAACGGGATACAAATTGGCGTAAGCACCATTTCGTAAACCACCATTGTAAAGTAATACGGCGTAAGCGGCAAAGTTATATTAAAATAGTAAATGGTAATAAGGTATAACAGACATTTCAATATCAAATTTGATTTTAGTAATTGTGTATAAGCGACAAATGTATTGTTAGCTTGTACATGGTAGTAAGGTATAACCGACAGTTCAATATCAAATTACATTTAAGTAATTGCGTATAAGCGACAACTGTATTGTAAACTTGTAAATGGTAGTAAGGTATAATCGACGCTTAATGTTTATGGCGACAAAGGTAAAGAGACATAAGTGCCAGCTTTCAAAATAGGTGCTAATTGTAAAGAGGCGTAAGCACCCGGAATCCCTACGCCAGTAAGACGACTATAAACCAAAAGTGATGCTATTTTTACAGGGGTACAAGCGCCTTAAGGGTAAAAAAGGCCTAAAATTCTGTTGGTTACACCGAAATGACACTTCGAAAACGCAGTTTTTTGCTTGGGCATAAGTGACAAAAAAGTCATTGTAGAGCCGTGGGAGTAAGCGGATTCGATAGAGCGAATTTTTTTAAGTAGGATGGCATTCATAACTCATTTCCGACCAAAATGTCGCTTATGCCCTATTACCTTTTAACCGTCGAATTATTATTTGCGTTTGATGGAGTATTGTGTAAATGTGTGTCGGTTACAGCATTGCTTGCAGTAACTTCAAGTTCCATAACTGGCATCAAATTATCGCCTTGTTCGTTGAGTGCTTTACTGGTAACAGTGGAATTTGTTGATGAAGAGTCTGACGATGAGGAACTTGACGTCGACGAAGAGGATGATGATGACGTGGATGAATCACAGACCTTACTGAACACTTGCGACGACGTCGTTTTCTTGAAGGTAAGTATGTACGATCATCATCAGAAGCTGGTGAGAAATCGCCGTTTGATCCATTACTTAGGTTTGATGTGGATGAGTCTCTTCTATTAATCGCGATATTCAGTGGTTCATTGCATATTATGTTGTCACCTGAATACTCGAGCAAAGTAGATACTGATGGTGCACAGTTTTGTTCAAGGCTCTTTTGTTCTTCAATAAATGTACATTGTTCATCAATATAATTTGCTTCCATGGGTTCATTTTCTATATTGTAATTACGAGTCATTTTCCATATTTGTAAATAATTGTCTTTTGACATTTCTTAGCCGTTCTACACTGTCATTAGTTACACGTCGTCTTAACTGCAAAGTACTCAATGGATTGTATGAAGTCTTATACTCCAATTGTTCAATGTGCGGAATATTTTGAGACCTTTGTTCATTGGTACTTGCATTGTGATTTTCAAGACAGCTTCCAACTATGTCTCGTAGCTTTTTAATTCGCTCAGAAGGTAGTGGCATCGTTTACTGAAAAAAGTTATTTTATTTGAAAATTATCAATAATTATTACTACCTATGTTCGTAAAAATTAAACAAATAATTGAACCATAAATGAAGAGAAAAATATTTTAAATCAAATTGCCCAGAATAAACCAAAGTACTATATACTCGTATCTGGCTCAACGAAATTGGTTATTTTTTTTACCAAGATCACAATAATGTAATTGATATTAGTGCCTTTATAGCAAATTATGTCATAATTAGATGCATTTCCATTTTAAATGTATGGGTACCAAATGCCACTAAACAAAAATATACATAATTCAGTAAAGCGAGAACTAAAATTCTCGAAAGCATAATGTCACTATGCGTATAGTGTCGATATTAAGCACATAAATTCTATACTGACTACGAGGTATAACGTCAGTAAGCTTATTATATCAATATAATATGTACAGTCGCCAGCACATCAAGCTACCCCACATTGACCTTGAACGCGTTATGAGCAGAAACAGCGAGAATCGTGCGAAAGAGATAAATATCTTTTTGTCTGTTTTTGCTTGTAATGTTTCGTGCTGCAGTGCGTGCGTGAGGGTGTGTGCGTATGCGCGTCGTGGTGTAGAATAACAGAACTGTTCTATGCAAAAAAACTAGTTTAGCAGGTTGAATACCTACTTGAATCGAACCGAAAGAATGGCATGGTAATAAAAATAAGTTGGCCGTCACGGGACGCCCGGCAAATTTGAAACATCTATGTAATAGTAGAAAAGGGATGATTCCTGAGTAAAAAAAATATGGTTCAGTTAGATTATTATCGAAAAATATTGGACACGTATTTTTATTTTATCAAATCAATAAAAAATATACGAAGATATAAAACGTATTAAAGATCATGAGTGGGGGCTTTTGACGTCACTTTCCCGTAAAAAGTGTACTGAAATGTGACGTCACACGAGCTTTCGACGCGCTGTATCGTCTTCATTTTTTGTTTACCTACGTGAAAAAAGAAAAAATACGTGTCCAATATTTTGCACTTTCATGTGTATTCAGTAAAAAGCTGTATTTTGAAATTAAAAACAAACACTCAATTTTATTTATTTGAAGGTAAATAGAATATAAAATATGTTAGTATTTTTAATAGAGACTGTTTTTACGGTGGAGCTACGGGATATTATTTGACGTATCTTCTGGTTTCTGTAATAGTGGCTGTGGTGTTAGTAAGTAGCAAGGTGTATTGGACTGTATTAAAGATTGACCAATGATAACTGAACTAGGATGTAAAATTTTAATCACCTTAACATTGTATCAACTGCAGCAGGAACGTTGATTATTTGTCCATCTAATTATATTCCAAATTGCGTATGAACATGCCTCAATCTACTTATTTGCTTGAAAGGAATACGATCAAAATGCACTTCAAATAAAAAAAATCGTTTAATTGGTCGTTTTAATTTTAGTCACAACTAGCATAAGTCACAGATTCTACATTTTATTTTGCTAAAGGCCAGAAAAAAATACGAAGTTTTGTAATCTGAAATTAAAAATCAAACTAAAACCGATTGACGAGTAAATTCCGCTACTTACACACGAAATGACTTGCTAGCCAATGCAACCTCTCAAACATTATTAAAATTATAAGAATTATGTAAAAAAAATATTCCATATTGGCTACAGGCAACTCTTAAAATAAATTTAGTGTATGAATGTTACGATCTTTGTATTGTAATGTTAAAAATTAAATGTATTCTTTTATCGATATCTATCGATCAAATCTGCATCCGACCTAACTAGTTGAGTGGGGTCGTGGCGTGGTATTTTTCAAAAATGAAATACTTAGATCAACAATCGGTCCAAAACAAACTTCATTTTAATGGTAAAAGGTTGATTTGACTTAGCATAGAGGGGGCATCACGCCATTACAGTGTCATGCCATTTCCCGTCGGTTTTACTGCCTAGGCGCGCATGTAGATGTTTCACATCAAAAACAGGCAGCCCGCGTAATGGCTAACCTATAAAAACTTACAATCGATTTAATATATCAGAAAAGGACATAGGATAGGTTCCTACGAGAACACGTGTGAAATCGCGGGAAAAATCTATACCATTATTATAAAGCTGAAGAAATTGTTTGGTTGAACGCGCTAATGACAGGAACTGCTGGTTCGAATTGAATCATTATTTTAGTGTTGGATAGCCCATTTATCGAGGAAGGCTATAGGCTATAATATAACATCACGCTACGACCAGAAGGAGCGGAGCATCAATGGCAAATGTTCTAAAAACGGGGAAAATTTATTCCTTTTGAGAGCTTTCTTTGCGTAAACGGTTAAAGTTAAGCAACAATCATTTTGACGGATTGGTTTCTTTCATTAAGTTTAAAAAAAGACTCCGCGATAGCATGTCTATCTTTTAAGGTGGACTCACTATAACCTTTTCTATGGTAATCTAATTTCTTCTAAAATAATGCATTTTAAACAACAAGCGCGTGTCCTTTACGCCAAACGACACAAATATGTGACAAAATGGAAGGTGAAATAAAATTGTGGCTTGCCGTGGAGGGCACGCGTGTGTGTTTATACTCTGGCAGCCAAAAGGTAAAAAAATGGTATTAATCCTTATACAAATAAATACGTTTTTCATCACAAGTACTTAATTTTGAACAAAATCTCGCTTATATCATTTGATTTTAATGATTATCTTAAGAGATGTCACAGAAGCGGTTCGTGGATAAAACAAAGAAAGTTCAGTTACCTTTAGAATTGTATTATAAGTAAGTGCCTAAGAGCCTCAGTCTCTTATGTAAGTGACGCAACGAAGTTGCGCGGGTCAGCTAGTATCAAAATAAAACGCGGAACAACAATCTTTATCTTTTTATTTTTAACATTAAAATTATTATAATAAGAAACTTAAAACAAATACAGTACTCTAAATTAAAATATATATAAAACTAAACTACACAAACAATAGAAAATATGAAACTTAGGTAACTATACCATACATTAAAAACAACAAGATTATATTAATTTTTACAAACTTTTTATTATTTATATTTGTAATAGATACAGTTAAATGGGCGCCAAGCAGAGTTAAATACTGCCGCGGCCGCCAAGCAAAAGTAAGCTTTTACCTAGATTAGTATAACTTGACTGGGCCGTCTACGGCCGCGCGCCCACTGGAGGCACGGCACGACAAGGCATTTTTATAATACTTACAGATTATTTCGAATCTTATCTAACACTGTTAGACATTCACATTTCATTATACAGCACAGCCTGCTGTGTGTGAAATGTGACCGCTAAGCATGATAAAATAAGATTTGAAATCATTAAAATTTGCGTTTACTAAAATAACTTGTCAGCCATATGTAGGATATGGAGGAAGCCAGTTTATTATGACACAACATCAACAAACGACATGTCTGGCGTCTTTACCAAATCGAGCAATGGAAGAATTTATAAGCGTTTGAGAAACAGTGGTTGGAAATACCGAAATACCTTTATTTTGATAAATAAAATAATAACAATTTTAGATGAATTGAATTGTAAAACTGTGCTACTATTTAATGTGAAGGTTTGTGAAAATGGATGGATAAACACAAAGGATAGGTTTCTACGGAAACCCGGGCGAATGAAGTGCATTATTTACTATTGCCATCGGAGTTCGTCATCTGAAGTTAAATTCAGGCTACGACACTATACGCCGTGCAGTCAGTGTCCGACACCGAGTGTCTTTGTGTGTGAATGAATACACGTTGTCAGACATTGACTGTACGGCCGATAGTATTGTAGACTAAACTTAAGACTAAGTTCACTCGGGTGTTATTAGCGATAAAGAATATGCCATGACCTAAAAGAGCCCTAACTTGACCTCAGAAATACGCAACAAGATCGGCCTTTTAGTTGGTAATAAATGTAAACTACAAAGGAGCGTAAAGCGTTGCCAAGACAATATATTATTAAATGATAAATAAAATGTCACTTACATAAATAAAACTCTAATAGCTATAGATACTGTAAAATTTTAATAACAGACAAATAGAAGCAAATTTAGGTATTTTTTTAAAATATTATTATAAAAAGATTGTTTGATATTAATTTGAAATAAAAAAGTATATTCTACACAATATAATTATGTGTTACAGATTGTCCGACAATGGACTTGCCCGAATATTTAATATTTGGTCGGACCACCTTGCGCATCTAGAACAGCGTCCAGCCTGTCTTTCATGCCGGCCACCATGTTCCAGCAGGTGTCCGTGCCTCGGAAATGCTCCCATGTAGTACTTATGGGCTTCTTGCCGCAAGTTTTCGTTGTTGCGGATTTCTGAGGCATCCTAATCGAGAACCATGAGACCCCATAGATTCTCGATTGGATTTAGGTCAGGGCTCTTTGCAGGCCATGGCAGGCAGATGACGTCATCCTGTGCCGCGAACCACTCCTGCACCACTCTGCAGGTGTGCACGCGGCAGTTATCTTGGCACAAGTAAATAATGCCCTCTGGATAGTGCAGGCGCACGGTGGGGATCATCACGTCACGTAAAATTTCGACGTACTGATCCCCAGTCATGCGCCCGCTAACCTCCACCAGTTCACCCGGTCCCATTGAGCTCATCCACCCCCAAAAATTGAGAGATATTCTTCCACTTGCTCGATTTGGTAAAGTATTCACCTCCACATAGCGCTCATTGCTGTTGCGCCATAATATTTTTCTTCCGTCCGTATCCGACCGGAAGCCTTTCTCGTCCACAAAAATGACGATATTGTTTGCCCAGTCAAAATTATAATATTCCAGGCAAAAACTTACTCTTGCCTCCTTATGCGCCTGGTTCATTAGAATCTTCTTAGCAGGGCGGCAGCATTTCTTTCCGGCGTCCCTTAGGCGCCTTTTAACGGTGTCCATTGAAATCTAAAACAAACAAAAAAATACTTACATAAGATTCTTAATTATGACAAAATAATGGTACGGGCCAACTTAACTATATGAATATGGGTCAGTTAAAAATTATTCCTCAAAATATAAACATATAAAAAAATAATCCGCCGAATTGAAAATTCCACCTTTGTTAAGATAGGTGCTAAAGAACTAAATATTTATCTATTATCTAGTAATACTAACAATAATAACATTCACTGAGTCCAATACGGACGTATTGCTGCTATAGCTGGAGGAATTATTAGGTATCGCTAGAACGTCCTAGCTAGGCCGCGCGGTGCGCTTGACGCGACTATGACTAAGTATAAAAATGTATGAATAAGATAGAGTGATATGTGTGATAACAAGGTATTATACATGGACTCACACTGTATGAAGTTGAGGTCACTCTTGTGCTCAAAAACGGGTCGGCAGTGTGCAGCGACCATAGCCGCATCGTCTGCCGCCGTCGTGGCTCTCGCGTAGAGTTGGCGGTGGTGCGCTTCGAGAGTTCCGCTTTCATGCCACCGCCGAAGCCAGAAGTAAACTGTTTTTTTCTGGAACGAATCAAATAGCTATAGTTTATTTGCACATGATTACTCAATAGGCTACTTATATGATTCCTTACAATAATTGCTAGCTTATTAATTTTAAATTACTTATTATTTACACACAAACATCACTAAAAAGGCCTTATCTCTACATTGTTTCAACAGACAAAAAGAACTGCGCAGTTGCGTATTTACTTTAAAATCCAACAAGCAGTACCGACTTTAAAAAAATAACAATGGCGCTTGGAATAGCGCGCAGCGTTAAAAACTTACAATACCGGGAACTCATTAGGAAAGAACCAAAGAACACATGAAAGAAACCTACCGATAGGTTGTTATGGCGAGACAGACATTTATGGGTGTTTCTCGTATTTCGTGCATATTCCATGATATTTTTAAGTTTGAAATTCATTGCCGAATAACGTTGTTTTTTTCTAATATCTATACTTCTTTAACTACTACTCGTAATATTATAAAGAGGTAAAGTTTGTGAGGTTGTAGGGGGTAATCTCTTGAGCTACTGAACGGATTTTGAAAATTATTTTACCAATAGAAAGCCACGTTATTTGTGAATGTCATAGGCTATATGTTAACCCGAATAATGAAAAGATTTTTTGTGGTAGTCGGATTTGCAAAGTAAGTCTGAGAAAAAACGGTCGAATTTTTTTACCGCCCAACGAAGTGGGCACGGGTCAGCTAGTCATTAATATATACTTAGATAATCTTACAATATTTTGTCAATTTTACCTTCCTTCTCCAAATAACAAAGAAATTGTTATCATATAAAAATCGGAATACGACGGTAATGAGAACGGTAGGGATTTAGCAATCAAGAGGAATAAAACAATCTAAAAATACACTCACAAGCTTGTTTTAATAAAAAAAAAGGATTTCACGGGCCGACCTACGTGGGCAGTATGGAGTGTGGATTTATATACACATAACTTCCTCTTGAATTACTCTGTCTATTGCTGAAAACTGCATTAAAATCCGTTGCGAAGTTTAAAAGATCTAAGCGTATAGACAGCGGGAGTGGCTTGTTTTATACTATGCAGCTATGTAAAGAAAAAGATAACTAGCGACTTTCCTCGGCTTCGCACGTGTGCTATGTAGATAGTTATGTGGGGCATTGTGGAGTAATTTATATACATATAAACCTTCCTCTTGAATCGCTCTATCTATTGCTGAAAACTCCATTAAAATCCGTTGCGAAGTTTTAAAGATCTTAGCGTACAGACAGCGGGAGCGACTTTGTTTTTTTTTTATAAAAAGGTTTTTGATCTGGACGTGTAATATGCACGAAAATTGAGAAACACCCTTATTCGTAGGATACGGTAGGCACAAAGTTAATAAAATATTATGGTTCAGACCATACCCGCCGCTAGAAGCAGCATATGAATATTCAATAAAATTTATTACAGTTTTATCACCAAAAACGGTAACACTTTAATTTAATATCACTCAAATAACATAAATCGTTTACTTATTTAGAAAGTTCTCTAGATTTTTCTAGAAAAATTGTGTAAATTGTGTAAAAATAAGTAAATTATATTTGAGTGACACATTTTTTCATCAATGACACATTTTTTCAGGATTAGCTATTATTTATTTAAATTTATAAATTATACTTAATTATAAAAAAAAATTACTCACCGTTATGCCCGTCTGCCGACAAATATCGATTATCCGGCATCCACTCAATCGGAGAGCTATGATGCGCTAATTAAGTGATCGACACTTGATTTAGTTAAAAAAAACTTTATTTCAGTTAAGCAGAGTAACAGTACCAAAATAGTAATGATCATTCTAATAATTATACATGTATTTATATTTACTTATTGCTAATTTGACAATATTCTTATAACTACTTAAATGCTACTATGCGTGGAGGGGGATTTGCTGACGAAGCGAATAGAGTTGGGGTCATCACATTTAACTCCTCCCTCCCCAAGAGAGAAATTATCTAAAGGCAACTCTGTTGTCTTTGGAGAATTTCGTTTGAATCGCTGAGTCAACAGATCTCGTTTTTGAAGCAAAAATCCTATGACGAATACAATTATAATGACGTAAATGCTTATGGTCCATACACTGATTTTATCACTGACTATAATCGTTTCACCATCACTGACACTATCACTATATTTAGCCTGGTTCAGCAGTTCCTTGATGTCGCCTAGATCTATTCCTCTGAGGTCCATCTGCTTGGCTGCCGGGGTGACCTCTCTGCGTAGCTCGGGCATCTGTACTGGTGGCAGTCTGAAGGAGACTGAGCTGGTATTCATGGGTGTTGTGATTGTGATATCGGCAATCTGTAACGTACATTGCTGACTTGGCACTAATATGTATGTGCCTCGTAGGTTGTGTCTACGGGTCTCATCTTCGCAGTGTTCCGTTGCAGCTATTTCCTTTTCTGTGTATATCAACCAGTGGGTGTTAGATATGGGCTGCACCTTAGTTTCTTCTATCTGCACCTGGTGTTGCTGGCAATTACTGAAGTTATGTTGTAATAGCATGAGTTGTTGGATACACGTTTCCTCCGCGTACTGTACCACGTTGTTATCAGAACAGAGATATGTCAGGTCTTCTATTTCATTACAGCCATTGACTACGGATCTGTATTTCGACTTGTTCACTATTAGGTAAGGATATTGGGGTATAATGATATTAGGTTTTTGGGTTATCTGGTTATAGATTGGGATAGGGATAACTTTGTAATAATTGTATGTGTTTTTGTCTATTAGTGGAACTTCTAATATAAATATAATTTTACTATTATCTATATATCCCTTAATTTCTATGTTTCCCTCTAATTTTACTAAATTATCTAATGTTAATGGATAAATCAAGTTATGATGTTTTCTTATGACATTAAGAATATTGAATAATTCTGTGGTATTTACTATTGACGGGTGTAATATGTGCATTTTACTGAAAGTAATAGCAGTTTCCAATTCATAAATAATGGAGTAAATAGTACGGCAATTATTTAAAACTTGGTTCATACTATTCATAACGGTTAAAAGGTTAGAGTACTTGGTTTGATTTTGAATAAGTGTTTGGAATTGTTTTATTTTGAAGTTCAAATGCTTAGTGTTAAAGTTAATGTCATCAGAAACATTGAGAAATTTATCGAAAGCCTTCTGCATCAATGATACTTTTCGTTCTATTGAATGTTCTCTATTTCCTAGATTACTAATCTCTAAATTATATTTCCTAGCATCTTCGCTATCCAAATTTCCTGTTATTACCTTTATAAGAGATCCTAATGGGTTTAAGATTCCTCTTTTAGTTCTGCTAGAAGGTAAAATTTGCTTCAACCTATCTTTCGTCAATTCAATGAGTGATTCTATTTGTATTGTCAACCCTAAAAGTTCCCTATGTATTTCACTATTACTACGACTTATGATTTTTAACTTATTATAATCTTCTATATTATTTTCTAATTGGATCGATAATGAATTTAAATCTATAGTTTTAATAATATCCCAATGGTTAGTCCTCATCAGAGCCGTCCCAATCCGAATCGGAGCTATTCCCGGATTCTGGTCCATCCTCTGGATATTCAAGGTCGTCCCTTGATCCGCTAGGGCGAGAAGTATCAACCACCATCTGTGAAGGGCGTTTGACATTTTTTAATGCTACTTTAGTGTTTCTATTTTTAAGCTTAACTGGTACTATGTTACGTTCGGGTTTTCCAGTGACAATAGCTTTTTCGTATCGCGGTAATTCTTTTGCTTTCCTAGTCCTAGTATTTTTCATAAAAATCGTGTCACCGTCCACTATTTTTGGTGGGTCCTCACCTCCTTTCTTGACCCTAACTAAGCTTTTATGTCCAATCATTTGATCACTTAAATGTTCATAAAGAATTTTCAATCGTTTACGATGATCCTGTAATATTTTTTGCAATAGATGCTTGTCCCTGTCAATATCAAAAGCATTTCCTGATTCTGTGTGCCCAAAAACTACTTCATGAGGTGTAAAATTTGTCGCGCTATGTATAGTATTGTTATAACCCATGATTGCATACGTCATAACAGATGTTGCATCTAAACTGGATTGTTCATATTTCGCCAACCTATAAAAATAAACCCAAGTCGTAAAAATGCTTTGTTTACATTATCGGGCGGCCGAGCGGCGCCCCGCCGCGCCGGTGACGCATCTGGCATTCAGCCCAGTCTTTTTTTTTTCGCGCGCGGTTTCGTACGACCGGGTATTTCGATAATTGTGGAATGAAATCTTTCCACTATT
Organism: Brachylomia viminalis; assembly: GCA_937001585.2. Classification (NCBI taxonomy): domain Eukaryota; kingdom Metazoa; phylum Arthropoda; class Insecta; order Lepidoptera; family Noctuidae; genus Brachylomia; species Brachylomia viminalis. The sequence continues at coordinate 22,278,142 of OW443294.2, read as the reverse complement.
GCCATTGAATTAGGATTGTTAGGTGTCCCTATGTGTTGTTCAATTTTGTATAAACTTAGCATTTCCTTGAGCAATTCGTTATTAAACTCGGTACCTTGGTCACTACTTATTTTTTTTGGTATTCCATACATACTAAAGTATTTTATTAGAGCTCTCACTACTTCGGGTGTACTTTTATTGGGAATGTATATTGCTTGACCTAACTTACTGAATGAATCTACTAACGTTAAATATTGATTTTTTTCTATGTATAATAGATCTATAAAAACTTCTTGGAATGGGCTGTCTGGGGTTTGGGTTAATTGTATAAATGGTTTTAGAGGTTTCCTGTCATACTTCGATTTCTTACATTCCTCACATGCGTTAATAATAGCTGTTACTGTTTCTTTCATATTGCTCCACCAATACGTTCTTTTTAATTTCTTTAGAGTCTCTATAATACCTCTATGACAAGTCTTCCCTTGATGATATTTGGTAACTAATTCTTTCTGGTCACTTTCATCCGTAACGTTCACCACTCTTTCAGTACATTCAACAAAGTTTTGAGTTCCCTTTTTGTAAAGTGACGTGATTACTTTAACAAATGTTTTTCTATGCTCGTGGTCTTCAAAGTAAATGAAGTACTTATTTTTGTAATCTGTATATTCTTTAAGAAAATTTTTGACTAAGTTTTCGCTGTTATTAAGAGGTAGATGGACTTCTAAAATTTTTTGTTTGTTGTTAGAAATATCTTTTACACAGATATCATCCCTGTGCCAGGTGAAAACGTGAATTTGCCTGTTTTTTTTATCAATCGCCTCATTTAGGATAGGAATACCTTCATGTTCCCTATTTGATATTGAATGTGCTGTGGCAGCGTCGCTTTCGGAATCCGATAATTCTATTGTCTCTATTTCCGGTTGTTTAACGCTTAGTTTTACGATTTCGTCAGTCACATCTTTCAAATGTTGTTGCAATCTAGTTTCCTTTTCATCTACGTTAACTACCAGTGATTCTGAGTCATCTTTCGTTACATTAATTTTAATGCGCGATAAGGCATCTGCGTTTGTATTTTGTTTGCCTTTCTTGTAGTGTATGTCGAAATTATAGTCTTCTAAACGTAAACGCCATCGAGTTAGTTTACTGTTAGGTTCTTTTAATGAATTTAACCATGCTAAAGGTCTATGATCGGTGTATATTATAAACTTTCTGCCATATAAGTAGGGTCTGAAATGTTTGACTGCCCATATTATGGCCAATAACTCCTTTTCTATCGTACTATATCTAGACTCTGTATCACTAAGTTTTCTGCTAGCATATGCAATAGGTTTATCTGATCCTATAGTGCCTTGAGAAAGTACTGCACCTACAGCGAAATTGGAAGCGTCAGTTGTGAGAATGAACGGTTTTGTGAAATCAGGGAATTGTAACAAAGGTGCATGTGTCAGCAACTCTTTGCACATTTCAAAACTTTTTCTATATTCGTCATTTATCACGATGCTTTTCCCTTTCTTCAGGCATGCTGTGAGGGGTGCGGTTATCTTAGAAAAGTCTTTGATGAACTTCCTATAATAGCCTATTAACCCTAGGAAACTCTTAATTTCTGTAACTGTTTTGGGTAAAGGGTATTTCAGGATAGCCTCTATTTTGTCATTGTTAGGCTTAAGGCCATCCTTAGTGATTGTGTGCCCTAAATACATGACTTCCTTTCGTAAAAACTCGGAATTATCGAGCTGAACTTTTAAGTTAGTTTTTCTGAAACGCTCGAAAATAGCTCGTAATTTCTCTATGTGTTCTTGCAAACTGGTAGAAAATATGATGACGTCATCAAGATATACGAGGCAATGCAAGCCTTGTAGACCTCTGAGGACGTTATCCATTGCACGTTGGAAAGTGGCAGGCGCTGTTTTCAAACCGAACGGCATTCTGTTGAATTCGTACAAGCCGAATGGTGTTGTAAACGCGGTTTTCTGCCTATCTTCTTCCTGAACCTGTAATTGATGGTAGCCAGATGCAAGGTCTAAGGTAGAGAAGTACATACTCTTTCCTAATTTATCAAAAAGATCATTGATGTTTGGCAAAGGGTATTTATCGTTTATAGTTATCTCATTCAAACGTCGATAATCTACGACCATCCGCCACTTTTGTTGTCCGGAGGCATCTAACTTCTTTGGAACAAGGTGGACTGGTGCACTCCAAGGAGAGTTTGATTCTCGGATTACATCGTCCTTTAACATTTTACCTACTTGACGCCTAATCTCGTCTGTTTGCGTGGGCGGCAACCTATAGGCTTTAATATTTATGGGGTCTTCGTTTACCGTTCTAATTTTATGCTTAACTTCGTTAGTGAATGACAACGGTATGTCCTCACAATAGAAGATATCCTTATATTCCTCACAAATATTCTGAATCATCGTTCTTTCTTCCTCATTCATATGGTCTAGCCTTATTTTCTTTAAGTTGTTTGACAATAACTCATCCATTCTGTCTGTGTCGTTTAATTGATTAACTAGGATCTCGCGATGGTTGTAAGGTTCTACCTGAAACGGACTAGTGACCTTGAGGGTCATTTCTATGTCCTTACAGCTCTGTATGACTGTATACGCATAACCATTTACACAGTTAACCAACGCACAGGGCATTCGAATCCCCTTAGTTAATTCTTTAAAATCTAAAATTGCCTCGCCGTTAGTTAAGTTTACAGGAAGTTTTACCCTTAACTCACTCCGTGGCGGTAAAATGTAAGTATCTTTCAGTGCTGAAGGATAAACAAAAGGTATGTCAGTATTCCTCGTACACAAAGTTAATGTTTGGTAATCGATTTTTGCATCCAATTGCTTTAATAAATTACTGCCTAATAAACCGTCATAGTTATTGTCAACATCGTAAACATAGAACTTATGACTTTCCGGACTTTTAAATATTTTTGGCAAGGGAGCTAAAACAACTTCCGTATGCATACTAACACCATGGGTACTGACTACTTCGAAAGGCTCTTTATAAATTTTATTTTTAAAATAATGGTAAGCGACACGCCGACCTATAAATGATCTAGAACTGCCAGAGTCTAACATAAAAACTGCATTATTTAGCTCTGGGATTATAATGTGAGGCAAAGAACGGTAATTAGTACAATTTAAAATTATTTTTTCTCTCTGTATGAGGCCCTTAGGTAAAAATTTTCAATTTGTTCGGGCTCGTATGATGTGCTTGATTGTGATTCATAATCGAAATCATTTTCTTCGTTATTATCGTATGTCATAAATGAGTCATTATTCGTATAATTTACGCGTCTAGAACTTGCAGTTCGCATGGTGACATCGGTGTTTGAACCCGAGTTTGCTGATGTTGTATTATGCTCAGACGTTGTCCGCGTCGCGACGGCCTGCTGACTCGGCCAAGGCGTTGACCTACTTTGTTGTGGCGGCTGGTTATGAGTATTATTTTGGTTTCTAAAAGAATTTCTAGATTGATTTAAATTGCTTTGATTATTTGTATTTTCTGTTAAATTATTTTGTGGTGGAATACTAGATTGTTTTTGCGGATTGGGAGTACGCTGAGAATTTCCATTGTTGTTAGCCATTTTCCCTTGGGGTTTCGAATTATTTTTGTTTCTATTACTTTTAGATTCGTAAACCGTCTGAAAGTTTTGTTCTTCCAACACTACCTTTAGGGCATCCTCTAGGGTGGTCACGTTTCTCAACCGTACTAATCTAACTAAATAAGGAGGTAAATTATATAGAAAAACATTCAATGACGAATTAGTATAAATATGTTGTTTGGCTTGACGTAAACTCGCATCGTCTACTGTTTCAATTATTTTCGCAATTAAGGTACTACGCAAGTTTTGAATCCTATGACAAAAATCTAAATAGCTTTCATTAGAATTTATTTTCATAGACTCTAACTCCAATACCAAGCAATCTTCGGTTCTAGGGTCACCAAAATGTTGAGCCAATAATGTTTTCAACTCTAACCAAGTACCAATACTATCCCTTTCCCCCACTAGGTTCGCGGCTTCCCCTGATAACTTACTAGTAAGAACGTGGAATAGATATTCATTTTGGGCTTTTCCACCTTGAAATGTATTTATTATATATTCACATTTCTTTATAAAAAGTGGGAGCTGTCTAGAATCGCCACTAAACTCTGGAATAATGTTTGCCATTGTTGACGGGACCTGCTTGATCTGATCCATTTTGAAACAACAAGCACGAAAAGAGAGAGAAGAAAACTACACTAAATATCTAACTAAAGTTAATATTATTACGCTAGTTATATCGTAATAAAATGAAATAATGTTATCGTGGTATTGCTCAACCCTCAATAACACAACACATACAATTAAAACAAAGAGAAAAACGATAAAGGAAAACGGAAAGGATAGTGAAAAAGTTTTACTCACAGTCCCGTAGTTACTCCCATCTCCTCCTTGTGACTACTATTGAATACTGCACCCGCCGATGTGTCTGGTACTCAATGAATTTGTTTGTTCGGAGATCCCTGTTGAACTGTAGAAACAGACGTCCAGCTGCTTGTAGAGTTTTATACGTCGCAAACTGACTACAGAGATCCTACCGGCTGCGCCAATTAAGTGATCGACACTTGATTTAGTTAAAAAAAACTTTATTTCAGTTAAGCAGAGTAACAGTACCAAAATAGTAATGATCATTCTAATAATTATACATGTATTTATATTTACTTATTGCTAATTTGACAATATTCTTATAACTACTTAAATGCTACTATGCGTGGAGGGGGATTTGCTGACGAAGCGAATAGAGTTGAGGTCATCACATTTAACTCGCTCCCTTTCTATTTGCGTCAATTGAGGCGCCATAATAAAGTTAATAAAATATGTCACACGTCACACTTGGACTAACTACCGGCCGAACCACGAATTTTGTAACACGGGAGTAATGGAGCATGAATAAGCAAACACTGACGTTCGGGGTAGTTGACTAGTTGCGCAGGGGCATGGGGGTGTGGCCTATTCCTATTAAGGCATGAATTATTGGCTGTTAATTGTTAGTATGCGCAACCATTGGTTAATTTTGGAAACGTTGAAAATTCCACCAATCATGCCATGGATACTTTCTTTCTAACATGCCATGCCGCGTCGTAGCTATACTTATGTTGAGGGTGTATCTTGACGTGCTGGCGTCTGTACATTAAAAAATGAAGCTACTTTGCAAAAGTCATAACGACATTTTCATTATAGTGTCATTATGTTGTTAACTGTTTAAAAAAAAATCAGGCTATTGTTATTTAATTAAAGACACTAAACAAAAAATGTCGTTATGACATCATTATAGATCTAAAACTTACCGATTTTTTAACTGCTTCAACGTCTCAATGCGTAAAGTGTCACTATTCCTTGCACTGAATAATCATTCACTGTTGACAACTCGTTGCGTAATGGTGAATGTGTCATTCTGCAGTCACAACTCATGCGTTTCGCGGGAAACAACGTAACGTCATTATGCCATCTAGCGGATTCTACGTGAACTATTAAAGCCAGTGTTTTTGGAAAAAATAGGGAATAGTTCATAGTATAGATGGCGTTACTTAGCTCAAAATTGATAATTTTTGTTTAATGACGTTAAGGAAATTAATGTGAGACTTGTAAACAAACAACCGTGTAGGTAACATCGTCCATAGAACACACACACACAGAGCGAAACAGCAGCGTCACATTACAAGCAACGCGATTAGTTTATAGATAGTGCCTGGACAGCGTGCACGCATTTATTTGTTCTTTTCGATCCTTTGTTTGCCACGTCGTAAAACTCGTAGATAGGTCAAAAACAAAACAAAGCGTTAGAAAACGGTAGTTCGTTTCAAAAAAATATTTTACTAAGAACTATGTGCAGTAGTGTTTTTAGTGTGTGGTGTTGTGTGCCTATTTTTCTTTCATATGTTTTTCAATATTTTTCAGGAAAATATGCCGTTCAAAATAATTGAAACAATAGAAAAAGGCCAAAAACGACTGTGCATTATACCTAGTTTTTGGGAGTCTAATGGTATTTTAGGATGGCCAAAAAAGCGATTAGATATCAATAAATTGGTCAAGGACGAATATTCGCAGCCTGTAGATAATTGGTCTTCTTCACATTGCTGTGTCAAAAGACAATTTATTATTATCATCATACGACGAAGCAACACGAGAACTAGATCTCATGCTACAAAATAGCGACACCAAATTTGATAATCAGACAGAAGTAATCACAACAAATAGTAATATATTTTTTATTTTTTTTATTTTTATTAAATAGGAACAACAAACAGCTACATTATGCAATATTATAAACAGAAAAAATATAAATTACATTAGTAATAATGTAACCCACAGCGCTGTTCACAGATTACCATTAATAAATAGAACCTTAGTCACTAGGAGGTGAACTGTTCATGCATGACAGTTACGCTATTATAAAAACAATAAAATGAGAAAAATAAAACAAAACAAAACAGTATTTTTAAAACAACTAAGTACAACAAACAATTAGTCTAAGAGCTCAAGTGTCTCATGCAAAAGGCTACGAAACCTCTTCAAAGAGCATGTAAATATATCTATGTGTTCGAATACTTCATTGTAGGTTGCTGCCATTCGCCGAACTGGCGAACGTAGACCAGTGTTAGATCGGCAGGTACTTACTGCAAAGAGTTTGCCAGCACGCACCCGCCGTCTATGGACAGTTCTGGGGACTGCATAGCACAATACATTGTTTAAATCAATACAGTCAAAATTGCCATTAACAATGTTATACAATGTCATTGCTTCTAATTGTTTACGCCTAGAGCTGAGCGCCAAAAGCTTGTACTTACTGAGTAACTGGTGATACTGCAGATACGTTTTATGACACCTGTAGTGCATTGCACGAAGAAATCTACGCTGGACATTTTCTATCATGTCAATGTATTTGCCATAGTACGGGTTCCAAATGGATACGGCATATTCGAGCTGGGAACGGACTAGGGTTTTATACAGACAGAGGTACGAAGAGGTCCGCTTGAAGTCATGAGTGGATCTCATTATAAATCCGTACATCTTATATGCTTTATTTACAATTTGATCGATATGCAAATCCAAGCAGAGTTTAGAGTCAAGCAATATACCAAGATCACGAACCGAGTTTACATTATTCAATAAAACATTACACAATGAGTATGGAAACCTTATGATGTTTTTGTTTTTGGTGTAATTTAGGTAGTTACATTTGGGAATGCTGAGATGGAGCTTACTAGTGTAACAATAGTCCGTGAGTCGATCCAAGTCCTCTTGGAGAAGGTTGCAATCCTGAATGCTATGAATAGGTCTGTATACTTTGAGGTCATCAGCATATAACAAAAATTTGGAATGATGAAAACAGCTACCAATATTATTAATAAAAATAATGAATAAAAGAGGACCTAGAATAGAGCCCTGCGGGACACCAGATGTAACCCGAGTAGCATGAGAGTGGTATCCATTAATAACAACTCTTTGACAACGATTAGTGATGTAAGAAATGAACCATCGCAACAAGTTACCACGAATACCATTGAAAGCTATTCGGTTCAGCAACAATTCATGATCCACCTTATCAAAAGCCTTCTGAAAGTCCGTGTACACTGCATCAACTTGTATACGATTGTCGATGTTATCAAATAGGTCACTAGAAAATATCAACAAATTAGTTGTCGTGGATCGCTTTTTCACAAAACCGTGCTGTTGTTGTATAATAGTGTTATGCAGGATAGGGTACACTTCGTTATGTACCAATCTTTCAAAAAGCTTCGACAAGGTAGATAAAATAGAAATAGGTCGGTACTGCTCAACACTACGCTTAGAACCGCTCTTGTGTACAGGTGTGATATTAGCCTGCTTCCACACCGTTGGCATAACACCTTCCGAGATACATTTATTGTAGATTATAGCTAGGGGTTTACAGATAGAGGAAGCAGTATTTTTAAGAAAAAACGCCGACAGTCCATCAGGACCTGGACCCTTAGATGGATCAAGGGATTTGAGTTCGGCCAAAACCGATTCTTCCTTAAAGTGTAGGTTAGAAACAACAATGTCGTTAGACACTGTTTCAGAAGGTAACTCCCATTGAGAGAGTGCAGATGGAGCAGGTTCATACACGGAAGAAAAGAAATCAGAGAACATGTTGCAAATCGATTGTGGGTCGTTGGATACATTATTTTTATATTGAACTTTTGCCGGTATACCAGGTTTATCTTTGCGGTTGGAAATGTATGTCCAGAAATCCTTAATGTTTTTATGTATACTATCCTCAATAGATTGAATATATTTAGAGAAGCATTTATCACAATTTTTCTTAAAGAAGGTTCTGTGCTGCGAGAATTTTTCGTAGTCTGCAATGTTGCCGTATTTCTTCCATTTAACCCATGCCTTTTGTTTTTTATTGAGCGTGTTAATTAATGATTTAGAAAACCAGACCGGATAACCAGCGGTCCTAGATGCCGATAGTGGTGTGTGCTGTTTAATTATATCGTCAATCTTATTGTAAAATGTGCTTAGTGCCTCCTCAGATCCCAAAGGAGCAAGAAGGTCCGTCCAGTCAATTTCCTGAATTTTGCTGCTAATGTGCTCGTAATCAGATTTGTAAAAGTTGTATTTTTGTAGCGGTCGCTTTCTCATAGGTTGAGTATCCACATTTAGGCCTATGTCACAGATAAAAGGTGGGTGATATGAGTCGATTGGAAGCAGAGGAAACAACGCAGCCGATACCATACATGGGTGATTGGATATAAGTAGGTCAAGAATGTTGCCATTAGTATTTGCTACTACATTATATTGCGAAGCATCAAGTAATGACATTAAGTTATTTAACTGGCTACAAATTACGGAAGTACCTGTGCCCAGCCCACCGCCGTTAAGAGATAAAGCTGAGCCCGGTGTGATCCAAGTTATTTCTGGGAGATTATAGTCGCCTATTATGTAGAAACAGTCAACACCACGGTCACCCAGTACCTGCTGTAAGACTTCAAAGTGTTGCTCATATACAGAGGCAGCCATTCTGGGAGGTATATAAGCGGCACTGATGATATGACGCCTGTATGGTAGTGCAGTTGGCACTTCTATGAGGATGTGTTCAATAAGATTGCGATATTGTGAATTAGCGAGAATGACAGAAATATCAAGTTCAGACGATTTAAGTGTTCGCAGAAAAGCCACCAGCACCCCGCCGCCATCCAGTTTTTTTGTGGCAATACGATCACGATCACACCTGTACACAACATAGCGCTGATCAATAAACTCATTGTTGCTAATTTCCGGAACCAACCAAGTTTCCGTGAGTACGATGACATCGTGGTTACCATTCAGAATATTCATGTAAAGGGTGTGCAATTTTGTACGGATGCCTCTACAGTTTTGATAGTATATGGATAGATGCTTATTACTCATCACTAGTTAATGGGTGTACTAACATATGAATTACCAGCGATACAAGTTCAGGCAGCAGGCACGTGCAATGCTCAACATAGAATATAATAGTTATAACAGTTAAGCAAAAATAATGTTTCTCAATAATAAAAATGACACAAGGTAAACAGCAACACTGAGCCCCGACGATACAGCAATAGACGCATTTAAGATATAATTCAATAAAAATGACACCAGGTAAACAGCAACACTGAGCCCCGACGATACAGCAATAGACGCGTTTAAGATATAATTCAATAAAAATGACACCAGGTAAACAGCAACACTGAGCCCCGACGATACAGCAATAGACGCATTTAAGATACATATAATTCAATAAAAATGACACCAGGTAAACAGCAACACTGAGCCCCGACGATACAGCAATAGACGCATTTAAGATATAATTCAATAAAAAGATTACTAAGAGGTATAATAGGTAGCATTACATTCGCGAGTTTCGGCAGAAATAGTATAAAAAGCAAGCAAGCAAGCATAATATCACCCATATTAAGGCGATGTGATAACAAGTACAAAGCACACATAAAATCAAGTATAATAAAGAACATGAAAACATAACAGGCCAAAAAATGATGTATGGAAAGGCCAATATATAGGTATAGAAAGTTATTGTAATTATAGTTTGTTGGGGTTGGAACCACTATCAATGTTGGTATTTGGCGGACTGCTTTTAATCTTACGAATATCGTCGGCTGTATGTATTGCAAAAGCAGTTTCGCCATCCCGTTCGCGCACGAGAATAGTGGCGTTTCGAATCCAGACATACTTAAACTGGTGCAATGTAGCGACGTCTTTAACCTTCCGAAATAAATGTTTCTTCTTGAGTGTCAGATGCTCATTCATGTAAATAGTCGCTGGTGCACATGTGAAACCCAATTGGTCAGACTTTAAGTTTTTGACCTTGCGAAAAGCAGCGAGTAAGTTGTCCCGCAGGATACGCGACGATAATTTTACAATTACGTTTTTCGGCCTATTTGCTTGCTGGTGAGCATGTGGAACTCTGTGAATCGATATGATATCTCTTTGAGTAACAGGCAAGTTAATAGCAGTACCAATCGACTCCATTATATGAATCAGGTTTTCACTGCGCGTATCAGGCATGTTTATGATTTCCACATTGCACTGTCTTGCCTGCTGTTCGAGATTATCAAGTTTGGTCTCGAGGAGACTAATAGATAGGTTAGATTGCTCAGAACTTTGTCGACTTATTTCATCCATACGTTTCTTGAGTTCAACCTGTTCCCCCGAATGGAATTCCACAGAAGTTTGCAGTTGTGTTACTTCAAGGGATAAGTCAGATACATTATGTTTCAAAGTATGGTGTTCAGTACGAAGATTGCTTATCTCTTCTCTTATGTCACCCAGGGCAGATCTGAATTCGCTATTCAATTTATTAAAACTTGTGTCCATTTCATCACGCCAGCCGTTCAATGTACTCTTTATATCGTCCTTGAAACTTGCAAGCGTATTATTTATGTCGCTTCTCCATCCCTGCAACGTAATGTGTAGCTCATTTGTAAATGCTTGGACAGTATCAGCTGTATCTGGAACGACGGATTCATTAGCTAGGATCGTCGAGGTACTGGAGTTGCACGGTGAGATAGGACAATGTTCTATGATATCGCACGACATGTTCATGCTATCTTCGTGTGTAGGAAATAGAGCGGCCTGTACAGGTGTAAGCAAGTTGGACCTGGTACGGCGCGTAACATTATTGCATGAAGGGCATTTCCAGTCGGCCCTAAATTCATTTGTGAGAGCTTCAAATTGACGAGGCGTTATATTTAGGCATTCGAAATGATAATTGCCTTCACAGGTTTTGCATTTAAGAAGCCGAGCTCCAGTTGCGAAAAGTGTATTACAGCCAGCACAGTTCATATTGATTAAGGTGTAATCCGTCGGTGTTTGTTTACAAACAACTGATTGTCAGCCAGACGACAAGTAACGCCACCTACCGCTGTGTGAAAGATTGAAGTAAAGCGTCAATCAACACTCAATCGATGTATCGCTTGCGCAGTAGATTAGCAAATTCACAGTACGGGGTTAATGAGTACGCCAATAAAGGAATCCTGGTAGTTCTAATGATTAGTCACAGATGGCGTTGTTTTGTATGGGTGATGTAGTATGACAATGCAAAATCGAAGTTTTGCAAATCACTGATTGAAGTCCCAAAACAAACTTTATTAACTTCAGTAATTACAATACTCTAGCTGGGCAATTGGTAAGCATTATTTTGTTACTTCATTATTAGTTAGCCTTCCCCGCATGTCTATTAGACGTGACTTTATGAGTGTTTAATATATGTATAGTATACCTACATACTTAACATTTTGGGCCAACTCCATATCCAAACTACGGTCTCTCTAAAAGTCAAAATGTTTGCATAGCGATTGACAAAAACATCATTAATCGATTTTATGTGTGATTTCAGGTACTTAATCAACCAGAGAAGTCATTAACTTCATCTACAGCTACAACATCCACACCGGTTCTTCCAACAACTGCAGCTGAATACGTTATTCAATATATAAATGACTCTGATGTGGCAACACAAAATACTAATTTCGAAACACCAATTCCAACACAAATACATCAAAACACTGATGTGAATCAGATTGAAAATTACCTAAAATTGATTTTAGACAATCAAATAAATATGACACAAACAATAAATGTTCTAATGGACAACCAGAAAAAAATGTTACACAAATTGGCAAGTCTATCAGTGCAAACAGATTACGAATTTTCCAAGTGTGACCATACTAAAAATACAGACGTGGTTACACTGGGCAAATCCAACGAGTTTGAAAATGATACTTTTGTCATAAAACCTATTGATTCAGTTAAAGAGCTAGAAGAATTGAATCACTTTTAACTGACAAGCAGCAAAAAAATAAACTGCTGAAGCAATACTCTTTCGTATGTTCACAATCGGATGGAGGAGGTGGAACCTGTGCATAATACATGTACAAAATATTAGATATGTTTTTTACTCGTGATTTCTTATGCAAGTGTTCCTGGACTGGTGGTAGTAGAGGTAGTGATAACGTAAAAAATCCTCTAAAGGCTTATAAAAACGTCCTTAAGTTTTACTACGAACTGATACATATCTGGGACCAAACTTAAACCATTGAAAATAATGAAAACTTTTTTAAAACTGTTCTTAAAAATTCTGTAAAGAGAAAACTCAGCAAGAATGAAAGAGCATCAACAAAACGTAGGAGAACAAAAAAAGACACACTTAAAAATTCCAATCAAACAAATCAAACCACCAACCAAGTTGAAAGCGTCATGATTGTTGCAGACGACGACGCTACAAATGCAACAAAAAATACCACGGAAGATGTTACAGAGGAAAGAGAAGAAGACGAGGAGAAGGAAGAGTCCCTTTGTTAGATCACCCATCAGAAAAAAATCTCTATCTTAATAACTAAATTTTCATTTATCTTATCGGGCAATGTTGTCGTTATTAATTTTATTTTATTAACTTAACCCAATCTAAGTTTATCATAAAAACTTGTTTCTTTTTTGGTTACCTAGCTTTCTAAGAGTGCTTACGTTTACAAACTACATTTAAATCTTACTTGGCTAACGACAGGTGTTGATTGCAGAAACTGAATCTGCAGGTGGGGTGTGTATTATGCGGATACTCTTAGCATTTATAAAACACGTAATCTCGTGACTGTGATTTTATTGCCTATCTAATAACTCAATATGTAAAAATTTAAAGGACCATGATTGTCCGTGCAACAGTGTAATAATATAAGTTAGCATTTAAGAAGAAACTACGTAATCTCGTGACTGTGATTGTCCTTAAGACACCAAATTATGTGACTGTTTTTATTGCCTACCTAGTAAGTAAGTATAACAAAGAAACTATTTGATTATGTCCATGCGACAGTGTTTTATAGATAAGTTAGCATATAAGAAGAAAACACGTAATCTCGTGACTGTGATATATTGTCCGTAAGACACCAAATTATGTGACTAGTTTTTATGGCCTATCTAGTAAGTAAGTAGAAACTATTTGAGTATGTCCATGCGACAGTGTTTTATAGATAAGTTAGCATTTAAGAACAAAACATGTAATCTCGTGACTGTGATTGTCCATAAGACACCAAATTATGTCCAGTGGTGTATGTTTATAGTTCTTTGAACATCTGCGGGTTTTGCAAAGAATAAAAATAAAAACACATTTTCTTGATTACAAAGTGTTTTATTTCTCTTTTAAACTTAAATTTAATTAATTTAAACTGTATGCAAAAGGAGTATAAAGTATAAGTAATTTTTGTGTTCAGTACATACTATTTAGATTTTATATCTTTAGAACTAACTACGGTTTCTGTCCGCTTGATAGTAGATAATTTGGCTTTGAATATGTTTAAGGATGATGATTTAATTGGTTCTTCAAAAACGTCGATTAAGCCAGTAATTTTATAGCCAATTATCTTTATTTCACTGCTAACAACGGTTTCTATTTTTTTCACTTCCAAAATGTCACTATTGTAACATATAAAATATTTATCCTGTGGTTTCAAAGAAATTTTAAAATCTTTCAAATGTAGTATATTTAGTTTTCTGCTATTGGTAGTAACAAAGGGTTCAACATATGTGATTTGCTGATTTTGTCTGCTCTTGCTCATTTCTAATCCTGAATTTTCACTCAATCTTTTTGCTACTTGAGCAAGAGGTTTGTTGCCATGCCTTAGCATCCTTTTTAACAAATACAGCTTGTTTTCAAAAGGATAAGCACTAAATGTATGAAGTGGACCAAATTGCTGTACTTCATCTGTGAGATGCACTACATTATGGACATTGCTAGTTATATAATCTGATCCATAAAAGTCTTTATAATGCTCAACAAAATATTTTAGAAGCTCTTTTGCCAATGGCAGAAAATGATTATAGTTTTTGCTAGAGCATATTGTAATACCACAAAAAAATGCCAGGAAATGTGAAAATGCATCGTGTTGTAATGCGTCTGGAAGTATTACAATGCTCAAATAAAGTAAAAAAGATCTATATTCTGATGCTTTCCAATGAGAAATACAGTCTAATCCTCTTACTGACCTATGCATTTCAGATGGCAATTTGCGTTTAATAAGAAAATTTGAAACTGTTTCGGTATCTCTGGCACTCCATTTGGTAATATATTTCCAAAATTACCGTTACGCCAACCAACTAGTAGCCGCTTCATTATTCCCAAATCCACGAGGTGTAGAGAATCTGCTACCGGGAAGTCTTGTATCATATCAACAGGCAACTTCAGTAGAGGAGAATCTTTTTTATGGTGAGGCCCATACTTTTTTTTTCGAAATTCTTGGTCTGTTCTAGGGCGGCAAATAGTTTCAGGAAATGTCACTGTATGTGATAATAAGTGTGAGTATTCTCCTACTGTGACACATTTTAAGCAACCATGTTTTGCATTTTTGCATTAAGGTTACATACACCTGAAAGTTAAATATTACAAGAATTATTTTAGTCGAATTATGGTTGAATGAAACTACGAATGAAGCCACATTTATAATTTTATATAACCACATTTGGTATAGTATAGCAAACCGATTGCGTAAAAACGAAAAGTAAATTTCAAACTGTGCATATCACCTTTATAGTCTCCCGCGAAAACGTAAGTCTTAGAAAATTAAAAAATCACTAAGCCTACTATGTGATTTTTTTAAATAGGCTCAATCCGTAGTTTGTTATAAGTTTTTATATACTTTAGGTACCTTTAATGTAAGCTCTCGCTGGAGAATCACATATAAAACATCTAATTTCAATAGATATTTTTCTATATTCGATATAAATTCCTTCTTTAATTAAATTTCCTATTTCTTTTACAAAATCATCTAAATATTGATCAATTTCTTTTGGTTTTCCAACTCCAAAATAGATACCAATAACAAATGGCTCTATATCAGGTCTTTCAAATATATTACATAAAATTGGCCAAAATTCTTTATTGGAGCTTTTAAATATTGGGAGACCGTCGAAATTGAAATTTAATTTTACTTTGTTTGGAACATCTACCCAGTTTTCCAATGCTTTCTGTAGAGATTTAGTGAGGCCATTATGCCAGTATTCTCCTTGTTCTATAGTCTTGATATTATGTATTTGTTTGACAGTACCTATAATTGCTCTAGCGTCCCGTGGTAATATTCCCGGAAATCTGCAATCTAGTATTGTTGCTAAAGCACTAAGAGCTTTTTGAGTTATATTTCTTTCTATAGCCCATTCCTTAATTTTACGACGGAACAGTAAATTTTCTGAAAATTCGTCTTTTTTACTTGTACTGCTGCATGAAAATATGTCATTATCAGTTTCCCAAGGTTTTATTAAATTTTCACTTTCAATATCAATGTTTGACGTTTTTGCTGCGGAACCTTCGTAAGACGTCGACTGAAGGTGGCGCTTGACTGTAGATTGCTCGATTCATGACTACATTCTTTTCATTCTCTATAAATGACGACTCAGTATCACTAGTTTCATTTGGTTGGTAATTTGTTATATTTTTATATTCTCTTTTAATCTTCCTTGTAATCTTCCTTTTGACTCCACCGGACCTTTTTCCTTTTTTCCACATATTTTTATCCAGAATTACACGTTTATTTACTATTGCAAAGATAGACGACTGACAATAAAACAGACTAAAGCTGTGCTATAGAATTAATTTATTATTATAGTGTTTTAACATCATATTTGTCAGAAGTCATAAAACTCTAACACTTATAATAATACGTGTATAATTACGCAATAATAATAAGTTTTATAAAGGAGTTTGCATATACCATTAAACAGAATCAAGTATAGAGTGATACCATATTAACACATAAACCTGTAGTAAGTAAGTGATCACATGCAAAATACAGCCTCTGTGCAGCTTGAATAATAAACATTAGCCTAAAGTGTTAAAAAGTTCTTAAAGTTTTAAAGTAGGGTTTTTATATTCTGTTTTAACACCTTTAGTTTACGCGGATTCTTTTATAAAGATTTAGTACAGCTTGAGCTGTATAATAACTGGTAAATCAACCTTATAAATATAGAATCTTTTCTTGACACCCTTGTACGTCTCCAAAAGAACTCTAAGTTCTATAAGTGCTGCATATTTGATGTCGGTAACGCCTAAGTGCTCCTTGGGCTCTTATCTCAGAAAAAACATCTTTTGGGTTAATTTGGTCATCTACTAGAGGCACGGTATTCGAAGGAGAAACTTGGTTATTGTCTTCAGGTTGTGTAATATTTCTATTACTTTCCTGTTTATCAACGTTCTCTTCATTTTCTTTCGATTCTGTAGTATTTCTGTTTGAGTCTTCTTTATCTACGTTCTCCTCATTGTTTTTCGATTCTGTAATACAAGGTGATTGGAAGATGGGTGCAAAGCTTTAAGGCGAAGATAGTACAGACAGTTTAGAACAATTTAAGCCATGGTTGTCTTAGACGAAGTCTTGACCATATTTTTTTAACCAAATTTTTAAGATTTTTTCGAAAATTGTCAAAATTTTTACTAAACTGGTTATTTATAGCTAAATTGAATGATGAATTCATTTTTATTTTATTTAATTAAAGTAATGTGTAAGCAATCTAGCAAAACATGTTTTAGGCCTGTGTGTCGTTAGACATTTTTTTACAGACATTTAAAGTTAATATAAATTAAAAAAAATCATAAATCATTTTTGAAAACCTTATTTAAAAAAAAACGAAGTGTGCTTTTTTTGTTCAAATATTTTTGAAAACATGCGTGATAATCGCTCTTTCCTTTGAGGTATCATTTACGAGGATATTTTACAAATTTTTGAAATTAGGATCTACAAACCAATTTGAGGGAGAAATTTTAAAATTTAGGCGGAGTAATTAAAACAACATTTGAATCTAAATTATTTATTGTTCATGTTCAAAATGTCTGACATGATTCCTAATACAAGCACGTAATAATAAATACACTCTTACTGACTAAAACCCACCCGTGTTCCTTCAGTTGCCTGTGCCAGGGGCCACGGTAACCCTCTTGGACTTTTCCGCAACCCTAGCAGGCATCGGTCCTAGCAAACCCCGTCATTGGTGCTGACATCTCTTTGAGGCGCGCGTAGAACACAACGCGCCGTCGACCCGGGCCTGGTCCTTATCGAACGGCGAGCTGCCCATTGCTCGCCGTTCGCAAGCCCGCGCCTACGGTGGCCGGGAATCGGCCTGCGATTCCCGACGCCCAGGGCGTCTCCTGCGGCGGCTAGGGGCGTGAGGGCGCAAACTTTGCCTCTCCCTCACGCGTTCCGCCTCCTCCTTCGCGAACATTACTGCTTCGCAAAAGGAGGTGACGGCTTCCCAAGCCCTCTCGCTCCGTACCATGGCCTGGACCAAGGCCGGACGCGAGAGATCGCCACCGCCAATCGCCTCCACGAGGACACGGCGGTGCTCCGCCCAAGCTGGGCAGACCTCCACCGTATGCTCCACCGTGTCCTCCGGGCGATCCACACAATGGTGACACCCGGGCGTTTCCTCCCGCCTTATCCGGAACAGGAACCTCCCGAAACAACCGTGTTCGGTGAGGACCTGCGTCAGGCGGAAGGTGAGGACGCCGTGGCGCCTCTCTAGCCACTCCTCAAAGAGGGTACTTATCGCCGCAATTGTGGCGTGCCCAGCGCTGGGTTGCGACAATCGCACTCTCCATGCCGCCCTGAGATCCCGCCGGAGCTCTGTCCGCTGTACCTTGATTTCTCGCGGCAGCGGAGCTACGCCCCGGCGTTTCGCCTCCTCGCGCCACTCCCAAATGTGCGCGAGGACTTTTGCCTCCAGATCTCATAGCGGTAATCCGGCAAGGAGGCTCGTCGCTTCACTGGAGACCGTACGGTATCCCCGGACCAGCCGGATGGCCATGACCCTTTGGGGCGCGTTCAACCAGCGGGCTGGCCGCCGCCTCAAGGAACGCGCCCACACCGGTGCCCCGTAAAGGGCCATGGACCGCACGACCCCCGCGTAGAGCCTCCGGCAGGAGGCGTTTGGCCCCCCTAGATTGGGCAGGAGCCGCTTTAAGGCAGCCCCGGCCCTTTCCAGTCCGGGAGCCAAACGTCGGAAATGCTCCACGAAGTTCCACCGGCTGTCGAGGACGAGTCCCAGGTACTTCATCGTCGACTCGACGCCGATGTGAACCCCTCCTACCGTTATTTGGGAACCCGACGGTGGCGTGTTCCGAGGACCATGAAAACACATGGCCTCGGACTTGTGCAGGGCCACCTCGAGTCCCAATTGCCGGATCCTCTCGACGATTGTCGCAACCCCGCGTGTCGCTAGTTCGGCCGCCGCCTGGTGCGACCTCCCCTGCGCCAGGACTAGCGTGTCGTCAGCGTAACAAACCACGCTGACGCCGCTGGGGAGGTCGGCGCGCAGCACCCAGTCGTAGCCGATATCCCACAGATGCGGCCCCAGGACCGATCCCTGTGGGACACCGCACGACATCTCTTGCCAGTTCCATACTCCCTGGTGACCGGGGTAGATGACGGCCCTGTCCGTCAAATAGGCCTCGACCACACGACAGAGGTAGGTCGGCATCCGGTGATACCGGAGTGCCTCCCTGATGCAACTCCAGGGCAGGGTATTGAAGGCATTGGCGATGTCTAGAGACACCGCCAAGACGACCCCACCCCGGGCCACAGCATCCCCCGTCGTGGGGGCCCGCACGCGCATGATGGCGTCCACCGTAGAGCGCCCCCTGCGTAAGCCAAACTGGCTCTCCGCCAAATCCGGCCCTACCCGCACCAGCCGCCCGACGAGGCGGTCTGCAATGACTCTCTCAAAGAGCTTGCCCACCCCGGTAAGCGGACGGAGAGTCCGCTGGGCGCCCCGGCTTCTTGATGAGGACCAGTTTCCCCGTCTTCCAACGAAGTGGGAACTGGCCCCTCTCCATGCATGCGCTTAGGAGCCCCCTTAGTCGAGGCCCGAGAGCCTCCGAGGCCAGGACCCAGGCTTTCCCAGGTAAGCCGTCGGGTCCTGGGGCGGTATTTTTAGCACTCAGCCTACGTACCGCCACTCGCAGCTCTACGTCGGTCACCTCCGGAGCATCGTCGTCGTCGTCGGCGGTGTGGTCTGCATTCAGCACCGCAGTAGGCGGAGCCATGGGCGGGGAGATATGGTCCCCTCTAGAAGGGAACAGAGTGCTCACCACGTCCTCCACGAGCTGGGGCCGGAGACTCTGCGTCAGCGGGGGAGCCCATGGGCGGAGCTTCTCACGCACCAATTTGTAGGGGCGTCCCCACGGGTCCCTGTTCAGTCTCCAGCGACTCCTCGCGGGCCAGTCCCTTGGCCCGCAGGATCTCCGCTTGGAGGGCGGTCTTCGCCGCTCTGTACCCCTCGTACAGCTCCGCCTGAATGGCTTCCGTATCCGGAGGGCGAACACGGAGCCTGCGGTGCCTGGTGTACCGGCGTCGCGCACCGACGCACGCACTGCGTAAAGTCGTCAACTCTGGCGACCACCAGCACACCTGGCGCTGAGCGCGTCCGGGCTGGGCCCCGGGCATTGCCACTTCACATATTTCGGACATGGCCTCCCGGAACCACTCCGCCTTGACGTTGATGTCAGCAGGCCTGTCCGGTGATGACACCCAGGCCTGCACGATCGAGGCTTCCAGGAGGAGCTACCGGTCCAGCTGCTTCAGCGCCCACCGCGGACCACTCGGGGCCTGTCGGACCAGCGCGCTAGAGGTCTGGGCGGAGACGTCGAACCGGATATACCGGTGGTCGGAGTAGGTCTCTACCTCCTCCATGACGCGCCAGTCAATGACACGCTGTGACAGAGCGGGGCTGGCAAACGAGATGTCCACCACAGACTCACCCCGCATCCGCACACACGTGGGGACAGAACCCCGATTTAGGACGACCAGGCCTGTCTCCAGAGCCCAGTCCTCCACCATCCTGCCCCGTGTGTCCGTATACCGGGAACCCCAAGCCACATTCTTGGCATTGAAATCCCCGAGGACGAGCACGGGGAGGGAACGGAACCCGACGACGACGACTTTCAACTCCGCAAGGGAGTTGTGGAACTCGGCAAGAGTTCGGTTCGGCAAGTATACCCCAACCACTACAATCTCCCCGAACCGTGCTGCCACGCAACCCCGTCCCCTCGTGACTGCCTCGAGGGACGGAGTACCGGCGGCAGCCGACGAAATTAGGGTCACTGAGCCGCTCAGGTCCTCCACCCAGTCATCCCTGGGCGGGACAAAGTACGGCTCAGCGACCACGGCGATGTTAATCGACCACTGCGCCATGCTCTGGAGCAACAGATCCTGAGCAGAGGCGCAGTGGTTGATGTTCGCCTGGAGGAGGCGTAATGGGGTCGTTATTGGCACTCCATGTCAGCCTCCTCCCGAGCCCTCTGTGAGGGCCCTGCCGCAGTGGTGACGGCGGCGACGACGACGGTTGAGGCGGCAGCGGCAATGGCAGTGGCGGCGGCTGCGGCAGTGACGGCGGTGGCGGAGGGCTTGCCCCTGCCCCTGGCTCTGGCGGGTGGAGCGCAGGCCTTGCTCCCCATCCGGTGATCGGCTGGCTTGCCAGCTGCCGCACATACGGTGCAGTGCGGCGCGGCATTACAAGACCCGGCCTTGTGACCGGGCTGACCACAGCGGAAGCAGTGGTGGCTGCGGTCCACCTCCCGAGGTGCATTTAGCTCCCACGTGGTTGCCCACCTGGCAGCGGAAGCACCTCAGAGGTCTGGGTTCCAGCAGTTTCACCTGCGCGGAAACCCAGCCCACCAGTAGCCTACGGCCCTCGGCTATTTTTTTGGCCGCCGACACGGGGCAGCTCACCGTAACGGCTCGCATCCCCTTGAAGTCAGGACCGATGGTGCCTGTCCTCACCTGCTCGGCAGAGCACCCTCCAGTCCTAACGACGGCGGCCACCACCTCTCCCTCCGTCACCGAGTCGTCCAGGCCCAGGATGCGCATGTCAGCGCACTTGGTGGGCCTGGACACTCGGGCCTCGTCCGCATTTAAGGACGCCCTAAGCCTTTCGGCCAGAGCGTCAGCGGCCGGGCCGCTGGCCGCACCGGGGATCTCGAGCATCCGGGCCCCAGTCGCCGTGAGCCTCACCCGGATGCCTTCGGTGGCGCCGATCTCCTCGAGGCTCACCGCCTTTCCCACCTTGGCTAGCACGTCGCGGTAGGACACGCCCTTCTTTTCCGCTTCCGGCTGTAGCGTAATCACTACAGCTGCGGATTTCGGGGCGCGGAGCCTAGCCGCGACGCTTCGCGCTTTTTGCCGCTGCCGCCTCTCCTTCCTTTTGGCCGCCCTTGCCACCTTACCGGCCTTCCTTTTCTCCCCGGCTACGTGCCATTCGGCGCCAGCCGGAGGAGATATAGGAGGTGGGGGCGGCCGTCCTGCAGCCAGGGCCGGCACCCTCGCCGTCTGTGTAGCCGCCCCGCCCTCCCTGAGCATGGGCGGCCCCGCGGGTTTCGGCACGGAGAGGGCCTTCCTCTGCCCCGATGCCCGAGGTTTGGCCGCGCCAGCTGCGACGGCGGCAAAAGAGACCGCCTTCTGCCGTCCCGCGGCCGGCTGGCTCGCCGCTAGTGGGGGGCGCAAGACAATGGCCTCCAGGGCGGAAAACCGACTCTGGAAGGCAGCCAGCTCCTGCCGCACCAGGGTCAGAACCCGGTCTTCCGCAGGCACGGGCCGTTCCTGCCCATGCTGCTGCGCCCCCTCCTGCGGCACCTCCCTGGGGCCGGCTGCTCGCAGCCCGGCCAGGTCTGCTCGGAGCTCCTCATTCTCCTTCCGGAGAAGCTTCAAGGCGGCTGTCAAGCGGGCAACCTCTGCCCGCATTTCGGACATTACGTCCGACGGAGGCCCAGGTTGAATGGCCTCCGCTGTTGCTATAATGGAGGCCGTGGCCGCGGATATGGCCTTGTCTTTAGAGGACTTAATCCTCTTCACGGCCACATCCTTTATCGCGGCTGCCACGACCTCCGCAAACCTGGCCGCTCGCTCCGAGTTGGAGCCGCCAGCGGCGACCGGCTCACCATCTGAGGACTCTGACATGGCCGCCCTGCGGCCGGTCACTCCTGGGTGGTTCTCCTCCATGGCGGCTCGCTGGGCCGGCTCGGCAGGGCGGGCTCGGCTTAACTCCTTGGCCTCCTCCTGGGTGGTGAGCCCTCTGCCCAAACCTTTTTCCCGGGCCCCACCCCGCCGGCTGGAGTGGATTTTTTTGGGGCCCGAGGTCCACTCTTCGGAGGACGACCCCTGGCCCTCCCCCGATTTGGGGCGCTTCAGGAAGAACCTTTGGTTCCTCCCAGCAGCCCCCTCCAATTCGCGCTCCGAGCTCTGGCTTGAGCCCTTTGCGCCAGATGCGGCGTCGGACTCCGACCCCGCATCACTCCCGTCCTCTACGTCCTTTTTGTTTTTTTTTATATTATTTTTCATAGTTAATCCCACGAGTAAATATAGGTAAATATGTCCACCGGGCAGAGCCTAGATGCCCGGTAAGCCTACATACTGCAGAGTGCGGCAGGTGCTCTGCAGGGGAAGCGCTCACGACTGGACTCCCTCCAGCCATTCATCCTCTCACCGCGCTTCGAAGCTTAGGATTGGGTGGTTTTTTATCTTAGAGGTAGCCTTCCTCTGGGCCAGGCAATTAAGCCAAGCCCCCGGCGGCGGCATTAGACATGCCTCCGTTCGCTGTCCGGCCAACCCGACTCAGCGAACCCGCCGAAAGTTCACTCCTCGAGGACTACTCCTCAAGGAGAGAAACACGCGCCGCTTTGGTGCGCCTGCACCGCAGCGGCGGCCCTTCTCCGTCTACGCCCACTCAACTAACTCTGAAAGCAGAGGAGGAGTGGGCGTATTGACCCTATGTAGCCCGGTTCCCTTCACCGACCATCAAGCATGATCGGTGATTGGAACCATGACCTTTCCTCGTTTGTTGAAGATTAGCCGCCAGCCCCCATGGCCCACCAAAACCTGGTGGGCAATGGGAGCTGACGTTGCCCAGGGTGCGCCACGAGGAGGCTCTTCAACATGCACCCCAGACTGACTAACCCTAACTAAATAAAAACACGATTTTGTTGCCTTAGTAACTAATACCAAATTGCTGTAAAAACCAACGTATTTATCGCTATTTTCTATTCACTGGGCGTTCTACCTGGAAATGCCGTCGCACCGCGCATTGCTGCCATTGTTTAGATAATCCCTTCACTTCGGTTCTTTCATGTGCCGCACTGCGCGCGGCGGCCATTGTTTAGATCAGAGGTTCCCAAACTTATAAGTATCGCGCCTCCCTACTGAAAGAAAAAAGAAAGAAAATGCGTTTATTTGCGGTAAACATGACGCAAAAAATAACACAAACACAGAAAATATGAAAAGGTTGGGGGAAACATGCGTCACATCTACGCAAAACGGCTATCGCTCAGCATTATGCCGCGACCCTATACAAGACAGAGCCCCAGCGCTGGTTTTCAGCGACAGCCGGCGCTAACGTAGTGACGTCGTCCGGTGAGGCAAACAATAGTTAGGACGCTGTACCAGTACAGCGTACTTACGAACGTTGCACTTAAATAAAAATAATATAAATGTTAGGTATAGAATATACTAAACAGACAACATGTAAAAGGGAATAATAATAATTTATTTATTTATTTATTTAATACATACATGCTACGAGAATATCATCCTCAATAACGTTTTACGCTTTATGGCAACATTTCAAAGCGTCTTATTTGACGTACACCCAACATACATACACCAACCAAAGAAACGCTATGATGTAAGGAATTACAAAATGGCCAATGATGTAATGTGTTACTAATATTAATACATTAAATACTGCTTAACATGAATATGCCCACGCCCCCCGTGGTCCCAGCAAGTAGCAGCAAGTGGGCTCGTCGAGCAATTGTAAAATAAAATAAGAGTAATAAAGTTCAAAAATATATTTTTAGGTGTTTTACTATAAAAATACTGTTTTTACACATTTGTAAACACTTGTACATATGAAGAGTCAATGTGACGGATGAGCTTGCATATTTTTGACAATGTTGCCAATTCTGGGTGAAATTGAAGAAAGTGCACAACGTAGATCACTAGCAATATCTAGTTTGCTTCTGTACTTTGCTTTTATTGCTACAACGGCTGAAAACGCTTTTTCGCACAAATAAGTGCTTGAAAAAGGTAAAACAATTTTAGTGCTTGCTCTGCTGTGCTGGGATAAACTTTTGAGATATTTAACCCAGAATTGTGCCTTCTCCATCTTCTCAAAATCATATTGGGCAGCAAAATCATTTTTTAATTCCAAAGTTTGCTCTTGTATAGTATCTGGCAGCAAGTCTTATGTCGACGTGAAAAGGGTCGGTCGCTAATCGATAAATAATATTATTGCACGAGTCGGGAAAGTAGCGCTTAAATTCGTCAGTGAGGTGCTGCAAATGGTTTGATATTTTATTCTTGGTATCAATTTCGTTCAAAATCTCCTTAAAGAGCGCTTCTTCTGTGATCGCAAATAGTTTAGGAAAGCAGGAATAGTTGGACGCCAAAATTTTGCGCTTCCACAGTTGCAACTTTACAAGTGCCGTTTTTTCAGTTGCCGTGATAGCATCCCGATGATAAATTATGTTCGAATCTCCGCCTTGTAATTTCAAATTCAAAGTGTTCAATGAATCGAAAATATCTGATAGATAAGCAAATATTACTTGGACCCATGGTTTCTTAAATTCCAAAAACAATTCACTTTGTTTTTGAATTTCTAAAAATTGAATTACTTCATCTCGCATTTCAAATAATCTTGACAACATATTTCCTTTTGAGAGCCAGCGCACTTCTGTATGAAATAACAATGTCTTGTGTTCTGTGCCCAAATCTTCACAGAGAGCCGTAAAAAGCCGCGTGTTTAATGCACTCTTTTTAACATAATTTACAATTTTAATGCATAATTTTAAGACTTCATAGAGTTCATTTGAAAGTGTTTTAGCTGCCAAGGCTTGACGGTGTATAAGACAGTGAATTGTAATTACGTTGGGATTTTTTTCTTTGATTTATACTCTTCTAGTGTATCTGATATTCTATCGATTTCAATTGTCTTCACTATCAATGTTTGACACGTTTGGTGTAGTGGCTACAGTGGCTAAGTGTAGTCAGCGAAACCAAATGGTCCTGGGTTTGAATCCCGGTAGGGGCAAATGTTTGTATGATGAATATGGACATTTGTACCCGATTCATGGATGTATATTTATAATTATGTATGTATTTACGAAAAAAAAAATGTATTTAAGTAGTCTATCAACCATCTGGTATCCATAACACAAGCCTTAATAAAGTGCTTAACTTGGAACTAGATGGTGCTGTGTGCAATGTCAGACGATATTTATATTTATTTATAATGTTTCTGGTACCGTATCTCTGTCGGTTTTTTTAGGCTTTTTAAATTTTATGTCGCCTTTATTGCGTGTTATTGCATAAAATGAGATGTCAAAAGTTTGGTCAGTATCCGCTGGAGTGGATGAGGTGACCAAAGTCGCCGCATAGAAAGTGGCGCCGCACGCTAGCGTCCACTCGCGTAACCTTTTAATTAATCGAAATCCGATAAACTTTATTCAATTTTTCATTTTTAAAAGATCTGTGGCACACTGTATCCGATTGCTTAGTCGATTTCGTGCTTAAAAGCCGCGTATTCAGATGTATGACAACACTACAAGCGTTCAACCAAAAAAATCAAATAATAAAAAAAATATGGCGTCTTGTCAGTGACGTACGGACTCGCGCGTGTTTTGTTTACATGATAAATAATTTGTGTTTTAAGTGGGTTTTCAAGTGTTTGAAGTGCTATGGCCTGTTAAGTGTGTGATAAATATTATAGTGAAGTGAATTACTGCAGGATTTCAAGGTCGGTGAGTGAAAAAATATTACGTAATTTCGGTTTTATTCCACAACCGGCGCTGACCGATTCATGTTTATTGTTATTACGTGTATGTGTTTTCAGATCCTTATTTTAGTACAGTGTGTTATTCTAATACCACTACTTTTATAACAAAGTTGAAGCATTAAATAAGCTTTCCACAGGTACCAATATTTTTATTCTACGTATCAGATTTATATTTATAAAACAACATTTTGTTTCCATTGTCTTGGCGGCCATTGTTATTTTTTTGCCGTCGGCAAATTTTTTCAACTTTGCACGCTCGTAAATAGTACATATTGTACTAATGCTATGTGGTTTTATTAGTGTTTTGCGTTAAGTATATACACATAATGTATTTAAAACCTTAAACAATATAGGTCAACGCTCGTTTTTTCGAACTATAACCATTTATTTGAAAACAAAGTTACGTAAATACTATCGTACGTACGTATCGTACGTAGTGTTTACGTAAATACTATCCTATTTCAAACGAAACTCCGCTATCTTAAAGCCCCGTTCCTTACCATAACAAAAAACACAAGTGTTAGCACCATTCAAACAAACCCAAGTCGTAAAAATGCTTTATTTACATTATCGGGCGGCCGAGCGGCGCCCCGCCGCGCCGCGCGCGCCGGTGACGCATCTGGCATTCATCTGGCTCGATTATTTTTCCCGCGCTCTGCGACCGAGCGGGTATTAACAGCCGTAATTACTCCCACGTAGTATTTCCATGTCTTATTTTTATTCCTGACATAATAACGCACCAAAACTTTATTATTCAAAGAATAATCGTAAGCTGTCTGTTCACTTTCATTGTTTGATGGACTTGGTATTTTATCTGACAGCACAGCATCATTCTTGTTCGTAATTATGATCAATGATTTCGACGCTTGCAGACTTTTTGGTAGATCATTTTTACTTACAGCCACAAATGGTAAATTTTCATTGTCAGTCTTAGACACTTCACGCATGGGCACGCCACAATTGCGGCGATAAGTCCCCTCTTTGAGGAGTGGCTAGAGAGGCGCCACGGCGTCCTCACCTTCCGCCTGACGCAGGTCCTCACCGGACACGGTTGTTTCGGGAGGTTCCTGTTCCGGATAAGGCGGGAGGAAACGCCCGGGTGTCACCATTGTGTGGATCGCCCGGAGGACACGGTGGAGCATACGGTGGAGGTCTGCCCGGCTTGGGCGGAGCACCGCCGTGTCCTCGTGGAGGCGATTGGCGGTGGCGATCTCTCGCGTCCGGCCTTGGTCCAGGCCATGGTACGGAGCGAGAGGGCTTGGGAAGCCGTCACCTCCTTCTGCGAAGCAGTAATGTTCGCGAAGGAGGAGGCGGAACGCGTGAGGGAGAGGCAAAATTTGCGACCTCACGCCCCTAGCCGCCGCAGGAGACGCCCTGGGCGTCGGGGATCGCAGGCCGATTCCCGGCCACCGTAGGCGCGGGCTTGCGAACGGCGAGCAATGGGCAGCTCGCCGTTCGATACGGACCAGGCCCGGGTCGACGACGCGTTGTGTTCCACACGCGCCTCAAAGAGATGACGGCGAGCAATGGGCAGCTCGCCGTTCGATAAGGACTAGGCCCGGGTCGACGACGCGTTGTGTTCCACGCGCGCCTCAAAGAGATGTCAGCACCAATGACGGGGTTTGCTAGGACCGATGCCTGCTAGGGTTGCGGAAAAGTCCAAGAGGGTTACCGTGGCCCCTGGCACAGGCAACTGAAGGAACACGGGTGGGTTTTAGTCAGTAGGAGTCTGACACGCCCTCCTGCTCTGCCCAGAGCGGGAGAAGTTATTTGATGATTTCCCACCCATACAAAAAAAAAAGACTTCACGAAGGGAACGAACTTTCGATGCCAAAGTTTTCTTTTTCGTCTTCATTTTTAGTGCCATATTAATAAGGTTCGAGTTTACAGTTTTGTCTTCATGTAACGAGAATTGATTCACAAACTTTAAAGTTAATTCTTTTAACAATTGCGGCTGTTTTAGTTCTTGGTTTGCATTCAAATCAGTCTTGCTCACTTCGTTCGTTTCAGTCTCGTTATTTTCATCTCTCTTTTTAGTTTTTTTCTTAACCGTTTCCTTCAGTGTATGAATGGGCTCAATCGGGACTTTATAATAAAATAAGTAGTGGACTGTATTAAAATAGGTGTAATACCATAATTTACAATGTTAACGAAAAGAAACAATGAAATGCCCGTGGTCGAGCGCGTCTGTGAGCTGAGTGGAGTTAAGGGCGCGCAGCGGCCGTCGCGTACCGGGTTCGGTACCCCGACGCCCCGCGCCGTCCCCTCGGTCAATCACGTGCATATGTGATGCGCCGACATATTCCCCGGGTTGAAGGGAACTCTTCAATTTTCGACTGGAAGGGGGCAGATGCAGTTGAAGGCACGACGAATGGTGCCCCGCTTCGTCTTCAGTTCGGCCACTCTCGTGACCCCGTCGACGCCGGGATAGGTCTTCGTGACCCGGCCCAGGGACCAGAGCAGAGGTGGCGTTGTTTTGTCCTTTATCAGGACTAAGGACCCCGGCTTCACTTCACCTCTGGAATGAAACCACTTGGATTTTGCCTGCAGCAGAGAAGTGTACTCATTATGGAACCGTCGCCAGAAATGCTGCCTGATGTGCTGGATTCTCTTCCAGCGATCCAACCGCGTGATGTTGGCTTCAGTCACCTGAGGATGTGGTACTGATAAAAATGGCCGTCCAATTAGGAAGTGGAAGGGAGTGAGTGCCGAAAAATCGTTAGGGTCTGCAGAAAGAGGAGTAAGAGGGCGTGAGTTAAGAACCGCCTCTATGTGAGTGAGACAGGTGGCTATCTCTTCGAAAGTGAAATGAGTAAGATGCAGTAACCGTTTTAAATGATGCTTACATGATTTTACGGCAGCTTCAGCCAATGAATTAAAATGAGGGCTGTATGCAGGCGTGAAAATAAATTCGATACCTTGCTGCGTCATTTCAGATGCAACATTTGATGATTGCAAGAACCTATACATCTCGTTTGATGCGCCTACAAAGTTAGTCCCGCTATCGGACGTGATGCTTCGAGGCTTGCCACGACGCGCCACGAAACGATTTAGAGCAGCCATGTAGGCCTCAGTGGTGAGGTCGGTGACGAGCTCCAAATGTGCGGCTTTCACTGCCGAGCAAACAAAGATGCACATATAGGATTTTGTAAGTTTGCATCCTCGGCCTTTACGATTGGCCACCAATACTGGCCCAGCATAGTCAACATAACTATTAAAAAAAGGAAACTCAAAATTTGTTCTAGAGTTAGGTAGTTGACCCATTATAGGCTGTACGTTCTGAGCCTTATGTCTGAAACATTTAAAACATTTACTCACGACAAATCTAGATAAGTTTCTGCCACCTAGAGGCCAATAAGTTTGTCGTATATGTGACAATAACAACTGTGGACCAGCATGTACAAGCTGTAAATGTTGCATTTGAAATATAAGTTTCGTAAGTATGTGCTTACTGCATAAAACAATAGGGTGTTTTACACTGAAATCGTAGGGAGAGTAATCGAGCCTCCCGCCCACTCGAATGAGGTTATGATTGTCAATGAACGGTGTCAGAGGAAGCAATCTACTCTTGCGTGGTAGTTTTTGTCCAGACTTTAACAAATTATACTCTTCTGGAAACATTTCATGCTGTGAATAATGTATAATTTTATTTAATGAGTTTTCTAATTCTGTTGTAGAAAAATTACCACGCAATTTATTTTTATTTTTTACATTGTAAATAAAGCGCTGTACATATGTAAATATATTTTAAATTTTTGTTAAGCTAGAATACTTTACTAATAAATCATGAATTGTTGATGAATTATTGGTTATGTCTGAATGATAATTACTAAATGAATGATTGTCACTATCACTACCAATGAAATGAGTCACTACTTCCGGCAGATTATCTTTCCCGTTGTTTGGCATGCTGGGCCACTCATTTTCACTATGCTGTAAAAATGTGGGTCCAGACCACCACAGAGGTGTGTCTATGATAACGTCAGACCTTAGACCACGGGAAACAAGATCCGCCGGGTTGTCCTTCGACGGTACGTAGCTCCAGGTATGACCACAGGTAATTTCCTGTATCTCATTGACTGTTTCTGACAAAAGGTTTAAGTTGATTAGAAGGAGTAGAGAGCCAACCCAGGACTATGGTTGAGTCGCACCAGAATCTACATCTATGAATGGGCATGGTAAGCGATTCCTGAACCTTAGTACACAGCCTTGCACCTAACAAAGCTCCACAAAGTTCAAGCCTCGGTATCGTCGTTGGTTTGATGGGCGCTACACGATTTCTAGAGACTAGAAGTTGTACGCCCATGGATCCACTGCCATTGCAAGACCGAATGTACACACAAGCACCATACGCCCTCTCAGACGCATCGGTAAAGACGTGTACTTCATGCTTAATAGAGCCTTCACGCAAAACCCAACGCGATATTTTTAAGTGGTTTAATGCTGTAATTGTGCCTTCAAATGTAGACCAAAGGTGACTGACTTCTTGCGATACTTCGTCATCCCAGTCATACTTATCTAGCCATAGACGCTGCATGATTATCTTCGCTTCGACGACGCACGGGCCTACGAGGCCTAGTGGGTCAAAGATTTGACTGATAACAGAAAGAACATGACGTTTGGTGACTTTAGTAGTGGAGGTGATATTTATAGTGTAAGTAAGTGAATCTGAGTCACAAACCCAGTTAAGAGCGCGCCACTACAGCCCAACGCAAGCGATTTCGTACCTCTCGCCCCGCCCGCCCGCGCCCCCTCTACAATAATACGCGGCGGCATGGCGCGCGGAGCGCCACGTACCGCAACGACGCGAGCGGGCGGCGCGGTGCCCCGGCCGCCCAGCTGATCAACAGCGATCTGTGCCGGAGACGGGCCGTGAATATGCCGTTTCGTGAATTTGAACTTGATTCGTATGGCAATAAAAATGTATTCGTAAAAAATTATGTCATTCAAATAAAGTTCAAATTCACGAAAGTAGGTATTTCCACGGTACGACGGATCGATGTGCTGCGTGCGATAAAGCATAACATAACTGATAATCAAACGAGCTCATTGTCGGTATATATGTATATTGGAAGCTCCGTTCATAGACCTACAAACTGACATACCACCAATATAGTAGGTAAATATGTACTAGGGCTTCCATCCCGAGACTCGATTATCGAAATTTAGAGACTTGTGTTTTTTTTCGTGGACTCTAGACTGATCCGTCATTCAGTCCTCGCATAGGTACTCAATCTATAAACCTAAAAGGTTAGTATGAAATAAAATGTTATAAGTATGTAAATATTCATCAATGTTTATTTATTAAACAATTTAATATGTATAATTATTCAGAATATACATATAATATCATTACAAGAACAAACAAAAAAAACATACATAAAGTCGAACATAATAACCTCCTCCTTTTTGGATGTCGGGAAAAAATCACAAAAAAAAAGACAGAGGTTTCATCAAATTACGCGACGCGCCACGCAACATTCGTAGGTAGGTAATATAAATATCGTAACGTAACCTAATACAAATATCGTAGTACCGTAACAAAAAGTAATATTCCCTAAACAAAAATAAACTCTCTCATAATAACATAACTATGTTGTACCTAAAACAAATGTTTCCTTATAAATAATAAAACCGGCCAAGTGCGTGTCGGACCACGCACAATGAAGGGTTCCGTAGTTGGAATGAATTTATACCAAGAACAAATTTAACATTGTAGTTGAAAATCATGTTCTCCTATACATTGCAACTGCAAATGTAAGATGGTCGACTATTACTCGTAAACTTGTAAAGCCTACTTAGCTGTGATAGTTTTCCTTTGAACTTCGTTATACAGGTTTTTTTTTATCACTATCCAAATTTTTACAGGTTGTTGTACGCATGAATATGAACAACTTTCACTATAGGACCAACTCTGAAATAACGAAAAAAATCTGCTGTTTCATACAAAACTTCAATACCTACTTGACCAAAATGTATGAAACAGCAGATTTTTTTTTCGTGATTTCAGAGCTAGTCCCATAATGAAAGTTGTTCATATTCATGGGTAGAACACCCTGTAAAAATTTGGATGGTGATGAAAAATTTTCCTGTATAACGAAGTTCAAAGGAAAACTATCTACACCATTGCGTCAATTTTACATATTATTGAAATCAACAATGGACTGCTTACATTGGTGTTCAACTGCCATGTCGTTACTGTCGGTTGTTTCCTGCGTTTTTGGGACCTTGGAAAAATGAGAATTTATTGGATTTTGTTTTCTTTTCTTCGTGTTTTCTTTGCTTATGATCGGAGGGCTTATTTTTCTTAGAGGCATATTGCGTGTTTTTCGCGGATCCAACAATTCCGGCAGTAAAGATTCCAAGTAAAATGTCTTTAGTTTGGGAACCATATGATCGTTCCACAGGTTTTGGTCGCATTGTATTATTTCTGTTTTTATCTGTTCATTTGAACTAGTCCACACGGCAAATAGACACTCTCTTCTTCCTTTCATTCTTTTTTTCAACCTTTCATTCTCATAAACCAAGTCTTCAAGCTCATCATCATCGTTCACTTCATCCGCCTCGTCGTTTTGGATTTGCTGACTTGGTGTTTTTTTGTCTTTGCTGAAACAATAAGACTTTTAAACTTTTTAGACTTTTTGAATAATTACATTTGGCCCGGCTTTGCTCACGTAGTACCCGAATAAAAAGTAACCTTAGTATTGGGCTTCCAATACCAAGCTCTGGAACTAGATTTTCAAGACTTGTCACGGTCTCGGAAATTCCCGGGAATACCGAAACTTATCTTAAACAGAATGAAATGGAATAGATGCAAAATTTCATAAAATATTAAACAAGTGCGTGTCGGACCACGCACAATGAAGGGTTCCGTAGTTGGAATGAATTTATCCCAAGAATAAACTTAACATTGTAGTTGAAAATCATGTTCTCCCATACATTGCAACTGCAAATGTAAGTTGGTCGACTGTTACTCGTAAACTTGTAATGCCTCCTTAGCTGTGATAGTTTTCTTTTCAACTTCGAATATACTACTACCGTGAATTTTTTCACATATCGAAAAACAACCATTTAGCTGGCTGGGGGGGACACGTGACTCTAACAAAAATTAGCACTTTAAAGCTTAATATTTCACAAACGGATCCCTGAATCGAAAAAATATTTTCACAAACCCGCAATATTTTTGAAATATTTTTCCAACGATACCCCACGTCATGGGGTAGACGAGAAAAAAAACATTCCCACTTTACAAGTAGAGGAGGTAGCCTAAAATATTTTTTCCCAAGATTTTATTTTACCACTTTGTCGACGTGGTTAATAATGTATATCCATGCCAAATCATAGTTTTCTAGTACCAAGTCTCTGAGCTAAGCTGCGGACGGACAGACGGACATGGCGAAACTATAAGGGTTCCTTGTTGACTACGGAACCCTAAACAAGAGAAAGCCATTATGAAAACGATTTTTTTTCTTTAAATAAAATTCATCAGTTTGAATAAATAATATTAATTACTATTGAACTAGAATGATAAATTATTTTGACCCAATACCATTTTGCCCGACCCGTGATTCGAACCCAGGACCTCACGCTCAGCAGTAGCGCTTGCGACCGCTAGACCAACGAGGCAGGTAAAAAAATTACTATAAACGGGGATTAAAAATTTACTTATTTATTTTATATTACTTATGTATTTATTTATGTAAGTACTTACTTGTCCGTATCGTCAATCGATAGCGACGAGTCCCCCTTTCCCTGTTCAAAATGCCCAGCCGCCCGCTGGCCACCACGCGGGCGGCGGCGCCGCCGCCGGCGACGGCGCCGGCGCCGGTCCGACTTCGTGCAGTTCATGCTCTAATACCGTGGGCGCGGTTTTATTCGTCACACTCTCAAGTTCAATGAATGGTTTTCTGCAAATGTATAAGTAGTCATAATAAAATAATATACCTAACACACAACATTCAAATAGGTACCTGTTCCTGATCCCACAGTAGTAGGTAATAATAATAATAATATAGGACAACGTCCACACAAGGTCTTCAGGTCCCGAACTAGGCAGAGCCTGTACTACGGTAACCTGATGACTGATATACATACTTATATACATATACACACCCAGACACAGGTCAAACAGACATGTTCATGCTCACAAATGTTTGACTTGTCCGGGGATCGAACCCGGAACCAGCGGCTCAGAAGGCAGGGTCGCTACCAACTGCGCCAACCGGTCAGGTACCTACTTATTCCCTGTATCGTGGGTATCAGAAACTACGAGGGGTACCTATCGTAATACCACAGTAATACCCCGATTGATCCTTTATATTTTCCTACTTATTTACAAAAATATCAATAATTATAATTATTATTATTTTTTATGTTTTTATATTCTTTATATCCTAATATTTAAAAATATAATTTATATGTATTTAGCTAAATAAAGGAAATAATAATTATAATTACCTACAAAGCGTATTTTGCGACTCTTCAAACGAATTTAAACTTTATCAACAGCCAGCAGCAGGGTGACGTGACACTAGACATGAGCTTTATCTCGTAGCAATAAGGTTGAAACTCTAAAAATGGTTCGCGAAACGAACCTTCGTGTTCGTCCGTAGACATATACGAAATACCTAAGTAGCACGTAAATAAAAGAATTGATATCGTTATTTATATCGGTAGGTACTTACTTTTTTTTTCTTTCGTTCAGAATACGGAGTTGTTCCCTCAGACGTTTTAATTGTTTTCTTTTCCCGAGAGTTTTCTTTTTGCCCATCTTTATTTAAACTAAATAATGATAACAATTTATTATACGGTTATTAAAAAGTTTTAACTTCTTTTTACAGTAGGTAAAACCTACCACAAAACAAAATAAAAATGTCGAAAATAGTCTTCTCTGTGTAATGTCGCCAAACATAGGTTCGTCCTGCAACAGATGCCGCAGCAGACTGATTGAACAAATTGAAAAGGATAGCGCTATCACTACCGCGTGCAAAACATGAGACAGAAAGAGAGTGTGCCCGCTTAGAATAAAATGACGCAAGCGCCAAATCACTTAATTGCTAATTACGAGAAGAACGAGTAGAAAAATAAAAAAGTAAATCGTCACGATTTGAGATAATATTATTACCTATCTATTGGGTTAAAAATAATCACGAAATTCCATAAGGTTTCAGAGATCTGACACAAAATAAGTGCAAAACGAGGTTTTTTAGTTTATTTTTTTTATCGAGAATTTTTTATCCAATCGTGTTTTCGCTTCAACAGATTTAAAGATTATAAGTCCAAGTTTATTGTGTCCAAATAGCAAACTCCTAAGTCTTATATATACCGATATCCAGATCGCCCAATATCACCAAAACGGCATCATATGGACTCTTAAGACCTAAAGTCTTAGATTGAGAAGAGTTTGGACCTTGCTCAGAAAAAATTAAAGTATTATGTAACTCGTTACTATGTGTAATTTCTTTAAGAATTTGATTATTATTTGACCGCCATTTACGTAAGTTGAATTTTGCAGATGATAGAACCGAATGTACCTTTTTAGAAATGTTAACAGTTTCAGCTATGGTATCCCCTCCACTAAGAAAGTCATCGACGTAGAAGTCACGTCGTATGGCACATTGGACACGACTATCCTCAATGTTGTCAGCCAAACTTACTAGACACTTAGTGGCTAAATAGGGTGCAGAAGCGGTACCATAGGTAACCGTATTTAAAGTGTAGGTCCTAAGAGGTTCTGAAGATTCTAACCTGAAAATAATTTTTTGTAGAGGTCGTTGGACTGGATTTAACTCTATGGCCCTGTACATTTTTTCCACGTCACCTGAGACCACGTACTTATGCTGACGAAAACGTGTTAAAATAGAAAACAGATCGTCTTGAACTACGGGACCGACCATCTGAATGTCGTTAAGTGACACCCCCGAACTGGTAGAAGCTGATGCGTCGAATACTACGCGTAGTTGTGTAGTGGTGCTAGAACTGCGAATGACTCCATGATGCGGAATGTAATATGTACTCATGGAGTTTTCTGGTGATGGAGTACAGTCTGAGTCCAACGTCATATGACCTAGGCGCTCATATTCTCTCATGAACTCATTATATTTTATATGAAATGATGGATCGCGTTTAAATCGCCGTTCAAGGGAAAGAAAACGATTCCTAGCATTCCGAAAAGAATGACCTAATGTACTAGGATCCCCTTTTAAAGGCATAGTGACGACAAATCCCCCACCATTATTACGAACGGTGGTTTGAGCAAAAGACTGCTCACACATTCTCTCCTCAAGTGAGAGTGAATGTTTTGAAGCGACGTTGTCAAGCTCCCAGAATTGAGTGAGGTCAGGAGTGACGTTGGAATGATGGCAAAAATTATTAGCGGAAAAACATGATTGGTGCGAAATACTACCTGAAACTAACCATCCTAACTTGGTCTCGCATAATTTAGGTAGGTTTTTCCCTAAGTCTATCGTTTTGGTACCTAAGACATTCCAGAAAACTTCAGCCCCTACCAGGATGTCTACGACCGACGGAACATTAAAGTTCGGGTCTGCAAGTTTAATTCCTGAAGGAATAGGGACGTGATTGATATGCACGAATGAAGACGGTAGAACCTTTGTGATTTCAGGCAAAATGTGACACTCGATATCTACAGTAAAGGCGCAGCATAAAGACTCTATTGAGAGGTGACAAGACTGTGTACTGGTGGATATGTGATTATTATTACCCGTTACCTTGGTGCTCGTACCGCGTCGTAACAAACCCAGCTTCTCTGATAAGCTCTGCGTAATAAAGTTTGCCGTACTGCCGTTGTCCAGCAGTAGGCGCGCAGTGTACTTCTTACCCGTCACGCCAGTCACGTTCACCATAGCTGTGGACAGTAAAACATGCGCAGAAGTAGCAAGCTGCATGGAATTGGCTGAAAGCACAACATTTGAAGAAGGCAAAGCAGAAGGCAGTGCAGAAGGCATGGCAGAAGGCAATAGATCGGAAGCAATTTTGGACTCGTTACTTTCCAAATGCAAAAGCGTATTGTGCCTTATTTTGCAATATTTGCAATGTGAAAATCTACATTTTTTTGAATTATGTCCAAAGCGTAAGCAATTCATACAAACATTAAATTCAATTGCCTTTTGTATGCGATTTTCCACGGACAAATTTCTAAAGGATTCACATTTAAACAATGTATGTGCTTGAGAGCAAAGTGGACATTTACTGTTTTTATTATTATAGTCTAATTTTTTATTTGTTTGATTTTTATTAGAATGAGTTTTATTTGTATGACTATTATTCAAGGCGACAATAGTATTGATTTCAGAAGAACTATGATTAGACTCCACTGACTCTAACCAGTCCGCTTTCCTGCTTAAAAATGAACAAAATTGTATTAAAGTAGGATCATCTTTAAACGTATTGTTTCTATGCTCTTCCCAGTCACGACTTGTTATTAAATCTAATTTTTTAACCATGAAATAAGTAATAATATCGTCCCAATACTGAGTGGGCTTTTTTAAAGTAGTTAGTGCCCTAATATTTTTATTAATCACATCAACAAGGTTTCTGATGGAAACACTTGATTCTTTTGTAATGGGTTCGACATCAAATAAAGCTTGAAGATGATTTTTCACAAGTAGTCGGTTATTATTGTAACGTTCGCACAACAGGTCCCATGCAAGATTATAATGATCGGCTTTAAAATTAATATTTCTAATAATTAAAGCCGCATTTCCTTGGAGTGAAGCTCGCAGGTAGTGGAACTTATTAATGTCACTTATGCTAGAATTGTCGTGAATCAATGACCCAAAGGTGTCCCTAAACTCAAGCCAGCATTGGTAGTTCCCATCGAAATGAGGCAAATCTATTTTAGGCAAACGAACAAAAGAATTCCTTAATTAAACATGTGCACCTGAGTCAGCATCTCTGAAGCCCGCCTCCGACACAGCACCGTTGGCCGAGACACCGAGAGGGCGCGCGTGAGTGCCACCAGGTTGAAGAACTGGCGGTCAAAGTCCTCACGCTCAGCCAACGTAGACTCGTCGTCATCGGAAAGCATCGGGAAGCGGACTTCGATCTGTGTCTGTAATGCATCAAAGTCGGTATGCAAGGTTTCAAATTTATGAAAACGCTCCTCTAAATCTAACCGTTGCAACTCAGATATTGTGGAACTACTTTGTACTAAATTTAAATAGTTGCTGTAAATAGTAAGCTTCGATTTAATTGAACCACGTTTCTTTATCAATGTTTTTAAATTATCTGCCATTGTAAAGTTAAATAACAACTGGATGTACTGATGCTAATGATTTAATAGATAAAAAAACTGCGAAACAGCTGTGCGTTAATGAAAGGGATCGAGAATCAGTGTCAAGGTCAATGACTCAACACGTGTTAACAAAGTGTGTATTTGCTAATGATCAAGCGTTATCGATACAAAATATGCGTATGCTATAGAAAACACTATGAACACACTAATATTGAAGCACACAATATGAAAACTGAAAGATAGGAAGATGAACAACGATTTTCGGCAAGAAAAAGAAAGCGGAAGATTAACTAATTGGAACGGACTCACTCTAATACAGTAACATACTCCCAAAGAATGACATCAGCCCCCACGATGACGATGCAGGCTGCCTCGGAAACGACTTCTTTGTTCTTTTCTTCGTGGTCGTACCGCGTGGTGCTCGCGAGCGGTCAAAGTCCGCAAAGGTGAACACGACGACCGACGATGTTAACGGCGTTATTACGGCAATACTAGTAAATATTTCCAATCGAAGGACCACTGAATGGGCTCAATCGGGACTTTATAATAAAATAAGTAGTGGACTGTATTAAAATAGGTGTAATACCATAATTTACAATGTTAACGAAAAGAAACAATGAAATGCCCGTGGTCGAGCGCGTCTGTGAGCTGAGTGGAGTTAAGGGCGCGCAGCGGCCGTCGCGTACCGGGTTCGGTACCCCGACGCCCCGCGCCGTCCCCTCGGTCAATCACGTGCATATGTGATGCGCCGACAGTGTACATCCACCACAATTATCTACTGCTACAATCTTTTCCTCTTCTACTTTATTCATACTAGAGTCAGTTTGAGTTTTGGCTGTCTTATTTATTTCAGTCAAGTCTTCTTCCTTTATGTAGTTTTCTTTATCGATTGGAGAGAGTTGGTTTTGACAATATTTCTCCTGTTTAATATATTTCCTGTTTTGCAATTTATTCTGATATTCATCTTCTGCTTGTAATTTTGAAACATTTGAGGTTTGAGATGGGTTCTTTATAATTATCGTGGACAAAATATGGATTTTTTATTAGGATTGACGCACGTTTGAGTTACGCCAGAGTTTCTGTCAAGGTTGTCGCCAGATACATTTTCATCGATATGTAAATTCAGGTCAGAAATCATAGAATCATCAGGCAGAAAATCAGCATCACAATCACTTTCAGCAAATTCGATTTCCATATTTGTGTCATATTCTGATGATGAACTGGATTGCTTACGGTGTCGTTTGGCTTTCTTTTTCGATTTTTGTGCAGTATTTCTGTTGTTTTCAGGAATATTACAACGCTTTCTATTGCGTTTGCTTTTATCAATTTTATTTAAAGTAGAAAAATCATGGAAAGTAGGTGAATGACACGCACAAGCTTCACGAATATCTTTGCAAAAACAGCTCAGATCTCTATACTTGATTTTCTATTGTCCACAGGTTATTAATTGATGGATTTTCATAGTCCCAGGTATAGGCATCAGATTCTCAACCATCAAAGGATCGAGGGGTTTAATATTTTCAGCTGGCACGTAAAAAATCTTGATCTTGGTTTCTGTAGATAACAATGCATCATATGCTGCCTTAGCGTCGGGTATATCTAGTCCCTGAGCTGTCTTCATATCGAGGGTTCGTTTAACCGCGCCTCCAACGCCATCAGCTGCACCTTTACCGTGCGCTGCTTCAAAGAATGACCAAGAACTAGCACTGAACCCATAATCATAAATGTTTCGACTAAAAAGAAAAAAAAAATCTTTTGTCTGTACTGCGTCGCGAGGCCGTCAGAAAAAAAAATAATGGTGTTTATATTCGGGTGATTATTCTTGACATAATTAAGGATCGGATCTAGATGTGCCCATATGGACTCTGGGTTGTGTGTGTTATTGGGAGATATTAAACAAAACGATATAGGCTTTTGGTTTTAAAGGTACAATTCTCATAAACACAATCTTGTCTTAATATAATATATGATGAGATACAATATACAAGGTGATTGAATTTAAGCCATGGAAGTCTTAGACGAAGTCTTACCGTTAGTAGTCAGATAGGAAACGCCGACCCCATCTAGTTTAAAAAAAAAATATGATTGACGTGTAAAAGTGTTTGTTCAAACCTACTTACAGAAATAAAATCATTTATCATTTATCAATTTACCATTTTTTTTAACCTAATTTTTAAGATTTTTTTCGAAAATTGTCAAAATTTTAACTAAACTGGTTATTTATTGCTAAATTGAATGATAAATGAATTCATTTTTATTTTATGTAATTAAAGTAATGTGTAAGCAATCTAGCAAAACATGTTTTAGGCCTCTGTGTCGTTAGACATTTTTTTACAGACATTTAAAGTTTATATAAATTTAAAAAAATCATAAATCATTTTTGAAAACCTTACCTTATTTAAAAAAAAAAACGTAGGGTGCTTTTTTTGTTCAAATATTTTTGAAAACATGCGTGATAATCGCTCTTTCCTTTGAGGTATCATTTACGAGGATATTTTACAAATTATTGAAATTAGGATCTACAAACCAATTTGAGGGAGAAATTTTAAATTTTAGGCAGACTAATTATTAAAACAAAATTTTTGCTTAAAAAACTTACGCTAAGCTTACTTTATGTGTTCGAAATGATAATTACTTCAATTTTAAGAATTTTTTGCACATGCCAATTGAGGGGATTATCTAAACAATGGCCGCCGCGCGCAGTGCGGCACATGAAAGAACCGAATTGAAGGGATTATCTAAACAATGGCAGCAATGCGCGGTGCGACGGCATTTCCAGGTAGAACGCCCAGTGAATAGAAAATAGCGATAAATACGTTGGTTTTTACAGCAAAATGGTATTAGTTACTAAGACAACAAAATCGTGTTTTTATTTAGTTAGGGTTAGTCTGTCTGTGTTGAAGCGGTCACATCTTTTACTTATTACAATTAGTTGAATTAGTCAAACTACAGCTGCCCATGTGAGAGGACGTTGTCGTGTTGATTCGCAATTTACCGTGTTCAGTTGTAGCCCTTTGCGTTCCTGCACGTGTTGTTTGCGTTAGTTTTGAACATTTTTGTTGCACCGTGTCCAGTCGTAGCCGTAAGCTCCTGCACGTGTTGATTTTTGAGTTGTGTTGAGTTGACATTTTGTGCGCTCTTACGCCGTTTTTCTTAATTGTTAAGTAGCTATGGCTACTTTTTCCAATCAGGAATCCCTTTGCGTTCCTGCACGTGTTGTTTGCGTTAGTTTTGAACATTTTTGTTTCACCGTGTCCAGTCGTAGCCGCAAGCTCCTGCACGTGTTGATTTTTGAGTTGTGTTGAGTTGACATTTAGTGCGCTCCTACGCCGTTT
Organism: Brachylomia viminalis; assembly: GCA_937001585.2. Classification (NCBI taxonomy): domain Eukaryota; kingdom Metazoa; phylum Arthropoda; class Insecta; order Lepidoptera; family Noctuidae; genus Brachylomia; species Brachylomia viminalis. The sequence continues at coordinate 22,236,231 of OW443294.2, read as the reverse complement.
TTCTTAATTGTTAAGTAGCTATGGCTACTTTTTCCAATCAGGAATATGCGGATATCGTATTTATGTATGGCAGAGCAGATGGCAATGGATCCTTGGCGCGACGGATGTATCAAGAACGCTTTCCGAATCGCAGGGTACCGAATGTGCGAGTGTTTTACAACACTTTTCGTCGACTTGCCGAAGTTGGGTTTCACCGCGTGGAACCTGGAGTCAACCCAGGCAGACATGAAACTGACGTCGAAGAAAACATTTTGGCAGCATTTCAAGCAGATCCTACTACCAGTACCAGAGCCGTAGCTCAAAATCTAAACATTTCACAATGGAAGGTATGGCATACAATGCACCAAAATGACAAATAACCGTTCCATGGTAGGGGTGTGCAAGGTTTGGAAGAGCAAGATCCCCAAAGAAGAATACAGTTCTGCCGTTTCCTCCTCAACAGAGACATCGAAGATGCGTGGTTCCTGAAATCAATCTTGTGGACGGATGAAAGCAAATTTTCTAGGGAGGGCATTACAAACTTTCATAACCTCCATGAATGGGCCGACAGAGACAATAATCAAACTCAAACTCAAAGCATTTATTTCAAATAAACCAATTACAGGCACTTTTGAATTGTCAAGGGGTCGGTCAGTCAGAAAGATGAAGCTAGTTGCCCATTCCAAAGCGTAGTAGGTACCTATGGAGAAGAACGGGCAAGAAACTCCATGGACACTCTTTTAAATCAAAATATTGTTACAAAAAAGTGGTTACATCATTCATGTTGTAATTATACATGTGAGAACGATGTAGAAACACGTGCACGTTAAAAGCGTCCGTAATAAAAAGATAAAAACAATTATGGAATTAAAATAAGCCGTGGCAGCTAAGAAATGACCAGTGGCCTACTGACGGCGCCCGTTCACGAACATGACGTTATCCACATTTTAAGAAGCGAGTGTCGTTTCAGGGAAAATTCTCTGTCAATGTATGGGCTGGAGTAATTGGCAGGACATTGATTGGGCCCCACTTCTTACCGGATAATTTAAATGGTGAAAATTATTTGCACTTTCTACAATTCGATTTACCAGTTCTGATAGAGGAAACCGGTGTCCCGATATTCGAAAGAGACCGAACAGTCGTCTTTCAGCAAGACGGCTGTCCAGCGCATTGGACGTTAAATGTAAGGGAACACTTAAATAATTGCTTCCCTGACAGCTGGATCGGCAGAGATGGACCCATCCCTTGGCCCGCTCGCTCACCAGATCTGACCCCGCTGGACTTTTTCGTGTGGGGCCGGGCCAAGGAACTGGTGTTCCTTTATCATTTATCATTCAATTTAGCTATAAATAACCAGTTTAGTTAAAATTTTGGCAATTTTCGAAAAAAATCTTAAAAATTTGGTTAAAAAAAAGGTAAGACTTCGTCTAAGACAACCATGGCTTAAATTGTTCTAAACTGTCTGTACTATCTTCGCCTTAAAGCTTTGCACCCATCTTCCAATCACCTTGTATATATATATATACAACATGTAACTTAATTAACGCACATCCTGAAAATAGTTTGTTCAGAATCGTTTACTGAATCGATTTATATAATTTTTAATATAGGTAATTTTTTATCCCAAAAATAATTAAAACTACGGATATTATTGTCATATTAACCCTGTACAATCAAAACAAATTGAAATGGACCGTAAGTCAAAGTAATAAGACTTTTAAAATCGCAGTTTTATTTGTATTCATAAAAATTCCATCATTCAATACAAAATAAAGAAAAATAAACCTTATTCCAAGAACGTTAACAAATGCATTGTAAACTTAGCGATTTGACCGCACGCACACACTAACAGGAACTGGACAAAGGACACCGATAAACCACCTACTTACTTTCGTTCCCTTTCAAGTTCATCTTCCCGCCAAGGATAGAGCGAGATAGCCACAATGAACCACCGCTTGCGCGGCTACGATGAAAGCTAACATAAATGTAAACATTAGTCACGCGCGGGCAATATTAGTGGAAAGAAGTTACGTAGTTAGTGTTATCAAATAATTCTTTCGCGCGCAATGTCTTTCCAATACACTAATGTTCAGTATACCGAAATGGTGAGGACTTTGGCAACGTGTGGTGATAATGTGGCTCTAGCTTGCAGAACATTTAACCAAAGGTATGGTACAAGAGTGGACCGCAGGACAATGTTAGCTGCTACTCAGCGGCTTCGCGACCACGGAACGTTCCGTCCAAACACAGCCATCGATAGGGGAGCCAACGTGCGTACACGTACTCGTCTTCAAAACGAAATCCTGGACTATTTCGATGAGAATCCCCATGCCAGTACCCGAGAAGCAGCGCCACACTTTGAATGTAGTCATATGCATGTGTGGAGAACACTTCGTGGTGATAAAGAACATCCATTCCACCTCAGAAGATGCCAGGAGTTGACTCCAAACGATTACGTACCACGTTTGCAGTTCAGCCGCTGGTTATTAGAATATTGGCAGCGGAACATAATTTGGACCGACGAAAGTACATTCACACGCGTGGGGATGTACAATCAACATAACACACATTTGTGGATGCACGAAAATCCAGAGCATGCAGAGTGGATTCCTTCCAACACCGTTTCTCAGTTAACGTCTGGGCCGGTGTCATTGGTACACACATACTGGGGCCAGTCTTCTTACAAAGATTAACAGGAGACGCATATTTACTGTTTTTACGAGAAACTCTACCTACGCTGCTAGAAGACATTCCTCTTCATAATTTACAAGAGGTATTCTACCAACACGATGGTGCCCCTGCCCATTTCACTAAAAGTGTTCGGCAGCACCTTGATGAAGAGTTTGGAGAGCGCTGGATCGGTCGCGGCAGCCCTATCCAGTGGCCCCCCAGATCAGCTGATTTGACGCCTCTTGACTTTTTTTTGTGGGGACGAATTAAATCGTTAGTTTATTTTAGTGATACAACAAGTGCCGAGGACCTAAAAAATAGGATAGTGAACGCTTTTGAAATAGTGAGAAATGACACTGAAGTGCTTTCTAAATTAAAACATCAGTTAAGAAAACGGGCATTAAAATGTATTGAACAAGGTGGTGGACATTTTGAAAGTGTGTTAAAAAGACAACGTCGTATGAGTGTTTAGGCCATCAGTATGTAAGTTATTTGATTTTTTAAATTACTTTAAATATTTTGATTCAATCTTTTAAACATTAGTCTCTGAATAATGTTGTCGTACCGCCTCTTATTTTCAGCAGTTCATTGCCGATTGGCATTGTATCATATTCAATAAACGAAATTATTCAGAGTCGACAGTCCAAAGCCTGAAAAGTGTGATGGAAAGACGCAATCATAATGTTTACTAGACATAGACCGTAAATAAACAATTCTTTTCTCGGACGTCGTCGGTTAATGTTTCATAATATTTCTTTAACGTAAACAATCGTGTATCAAATTGTCGGCTTTTTCCGTAGTTTCGTTGTATTGTGTCGAGCGGCGCGGTAACTGCTTGTGCGACTGTGTGCGCTGCGTGCGTAGTAGTATGACCATAAATTTCTCCCAGAATTGGTATAACTAATTTAATAAATAACAATGCATATACATGTTAAATTAAAAATTAAGTGTATATACAGGGTGTCCAGCGGCAGATTTCAAAGTTTGAAAAATTGTAAAAAAAAAAACTACACCTCTAATAAAAAGTATGTTTATTGTAATTTAAAAATAACAAATGCGGATTTCATTTTATGAAAATCACGTTCTCCAAATGGCGGCCATCGAGCCTGACACACTCTTCGAGTCTAGCACGCATGTTTTCAAAAACGCGTTTACAGAGCGACTGGGGAATCCTGCTGATTTCGGCTCGAATATTTTCTTTAAGCAGTGTCACAGTACACGGATTTGTTTTGTAAACAACGGATTTTAAGTATCCCCATAAGAAAAAGTCACACGGGCTTAAATCTGGTGACCTGGGTGGCCACGGTATGGTGCCGTTTCGGGATATGTTTTTTTCTGGAAATAACTGCCGCACTGCATTCATGGACACATTAGCAGTATGAGCTGTGGCCCCGTCCTGCTGGAACCACGTGTTTCGGTTGAAGTATGGACTATTCTGTAGTTCTAGTCCAAAAAAGTCATTTATCATCTCGGTATATCTCTCCGAATTCACAGTTACAGTTTGACCACTTTGGTTTTCAAAGAAATAAGGCCCTATGATGGCAGATGCAGACATTGCACACCAGACTGTAACTTTAGGTTTATGTAAAGGCTCTTGATGCATTTGTCTTGGGTTGCAGACATCCCAGTAGCGGAAATTTTGCTTATTGACATATCCTCCGATGTGAAAGTGGGCTTCGTCACTAAAGAATATGTTACCCATCCGAGTAGCAGTACGAAATCTCAACAACATCACCTCCGCGTAAGTTAGTAGTACTGCAAACCGCATTACTGAAAGCTAGGGGATCTTCTGTTACTGGTCGATTATAAAACCTAGCGAAAGTTGAGGATGTCCCTGACCATCCTGCCGTCTTTCTAATGAGATCTATGCTAAGACCAGCCCTACTTGCCGCTGAAGTAAAAGCGTGCCTGGTGCTGTGTGCAGTAAATAAAGAAGTATCTAAACCTGCCTCACTCAATGTAATTTTGATCCATCTACTTAGAGATTGAGAAGAGGCACTATGGTATGGTTTTTTGTATGTAACTATTAGGTTATCTATTTCTTTTCTAATATTTTTAGTAGCATTTAAATAAGATCTTATTGACTGTACAGGGCAAATTTCAAGTTTACTAGTATAGCATTTTAAATGTAAACAGGGTTGATGTGAATTTTTACTTGAAGTTTTATTATTATCAGGTACTTTTATTTGTACTCCATCGGTTAAAAATTTAATATTTTTAATTTTTAATAGTCCATAGTGTCTGAACTCTATACCCTGATGTTAATGCCAGAATTGTTACTAGTTTTCTTGTTTAAAATATCTAATGATAGACTCTCATTTGGATACTTGGATGCTAAATAATCCGGCACCATACCCGGATCCCAAGTGACACTATATTTCGGGTTGGGCGGCTTCAGCCTGAATACCCCTTTGAAAAACCTTTTTAATCTGTCATCTGAAGTTATTTTTGGTCCCATTAATATAGAGAGAGCAGATCTGGTAGTATTTAATGAACCATAAGACATTCCCTTATGAAAATTATCACTAAGAAATTTTAATACAAAAGGTATAGATCCTTGATAAGGTTCAATGTTATGAGTGTTACAGAACTTCCACCATGACTTAAGAGAACAGTTGTATTGTTTGATTGTGTTGTTTGAATGGGAATTTAACATTATCTCAAGAGCAGAGTTCGGAGTCCCACGCCTTACAAATGCTTCGCTGATAGCAGACCTGCAGCCAGGGTAAGATGCTGGTGCAGGTGATGGGGTTCTCTGTAAGGGGAAGTCAAAAGAATCTTATTAGGTGGGAAAATAAGTAAATCTTTGACTAGAAGTGGTTCAATGAGCGGAAACCACGGCTGAGAAGGCCAATAGGGGAAGACTAAAATGCCTACAGCTCTATCTGTTATTATTTTATTGACACATTTTAAGATTAGAGAAAAAGGTGGGAAAGCATAAAAGAAAAAAAATTCCCAGTCCAAAGTAAATGCATCAGCTGCTATAGCTTCTGGGTCTCTCCGCCATGAAACAAATCTTTCACATTTGCTATTTATTCTAGACGCGAATAGATCAATTTCAGGCTCCCCTAAGGTTTCACTGATTTTATCAAAACATGTCGGAGATAACTCCCATTCAATATTTAATTTCCTAGACTCAGCATCTGCTTCAAAATTGTCTTGAGTATTAATAACGGGTGATTTTTTAAGCGTAGTTTTTTTTTAAGTCGAATAAAACACTCAATTTGCATCATATATTCAAAATTTTTATTGAAATTGATAACTTGGCCTTTGCCATTTACATTTTAAAGATAACTTCGTGTAAATGTTGTCCGCGGCTCCGTTTCAAATGGTCCATTCGGAAGGTCCAATTTTGCGTCACTTTTTCGACCATTTCGGCCTGTATCCCACGAATTACGCGTGTTATGTTATCCTGTAAGGCTTCAATCGTGTTCGGCTTGTCCACATACACTAACGACTTTACATAACCCGACAAGAAATAATCCAGAGGCGTCAAATCGCATGATCTTGGCGGCCAATTCACAGGGCCATTTCGAGAGATAAGCTGCTCACCAAATTCACCCTTCAACATGTCCATTGTTTCACGAGCTGTGTGGCATGTGGCACCGTCTTGATGAAACCACATGTCAACCAAGTTCAACTCGGCCAGCTGGGGCAAAAAAAAGTTGCGTATCATGGCTCGATATCGTTCGCCGTTGACGGTAACGTTTCTTCCACGGTCTTTGAAGAAAAATGGACCGATGATGCCACCAGCCCAAAAACCACACCAAACTGTCGTTTTTTCGGGATGCATTGGTAATTCTTGTATGGCATGTAGCTGTTCATCACTCCAGATGCGACAGTTTTGTTTATTTACGTATCCGTTAAGCCAAAAATGAGCCTCATTGCTGAACTCAATTTTTCGATGAAACAGCGGATTTTCATTGAGCTGTTCTAAGGCCCATTCACCAAAAATTAGACGTGGTATGTCATTCGGCTTTCCATGATGAAATGGCAGAGTATACTGAAAACTTTCCACTTTGACAGATGACGTTTGTAGGCCATTACCAACCAGTGCCGCCAACCTGAAAAACTTAACTCTTAAAAAATCACCCGTTATATGATGCGAAAATCCAAATGTTTCTTTTCTCACACCATTGCCATAGCTCCCTTGTAATATCACCATTAAACTGAACACCCCCCATCTTATTAATATAAGCTACAGCTGTTGTATTATCCACTCTGAGTAATATTTCACAATTTTGAAAATCCTTAGCAAATCACTGAAACCCTAGAAAAGCAGCCTTTAATTCCAAATAGTTTATGTGAAACTCCAACTCTCCGGAAGACCAAGACCCAGAAGCCTTTTTTTCCTTCACAGACAGCACCCCAGCCAGTACGAGATGCATCAGTATGAATTTCCAGTTGGAATGTGTACTGTTTAATTAAGTTCTTTTTGTCTATATTTTTTATCCACCATTGTACTCAGGATAAATATTTTTTATAAGAGACATTTTTTCGTCATCATTTTCATTGGAATCTTGCAGTGCTAAGTACTTTTCTCTTTCTACCAACTTTGTGTATACCCAGCCGTAAGGGACAGCAGGACATATTTAAGTTAGGGAACCTACGAGTTGGGAAAATTCTCTGATTTTACAAACACTTTTTAATTTGAAGCTGTGCAACTTTTTAAGAATGGAAATTTGTTTTTCTTTAGGTACTGAAATTGATAGATCCCTAGAATCTAGAGTAAATCCTAAATAATCACATACTTGACTAGGATTTAAAATACTTTTTTCATAATTTACAACAAATCCTAAGTTCTGGAATAATTTGCATGCTGAGTAAACATTTTGAACACATACATGTTTGCAATTATTAATGTATAAACTGTCATCTAAATAATATGTCATCATTATTATATCTTTGTCTCTTAAGTATGTAACAATGGGTTTCATAATTTTAGTGAATACTAATGGGGCAGTGCATAATCCAAAGGGTAAGCAATTGAATTGGTATAATTTGCCTTCAAAGATGATTTTTTTTGATTTTGATGTTGAGATGGATGCGTGGAGTGACAAGAATGGATAAAGTAAGGAATGAGTATATAAGAGGAAGTTTGAAAGTAGCGCCTGTGACAGAAAAAGTGAAAGGGAATCGACTGTCTTGGTATGGACATGTGATGAGGAGGGATGACACTCATGTGACTAAGAGAGTGATGGGTATGAATGTTGATGGATGGAGAGGAAGAGGACGGCCAAAGAAAAGATGGATGGATTGTGTGAGAAATGATATGGGTGAAAAGGGAGTAGATGATGCCTTGACGTCTAACAGGGGAGAATGGAAGAAGAAAACGTGTTGCGCCGACCCCAAGTAAAATGGGATAAGGGCAGGAAGATGATGATGATGAATTTGCCTTCAAAGTTAAATCTAAGATATTTTTTGGAATGGTCAGAAATGGGGATAGAGGAATAAGCATCTTTTAAATCAATTTTAGTCATGTAGCAATTTCTTGAAATTAGCTTGCAAGCTGTTCTGTAATCCTCTAATTTAAAATGTTGGGTGTTTATGTACTTATTGAGGCCTTTTAAATTTAGTATAAACCTGTATGTCCCATTTGGTTTAGGTACAACAAAAATTGGGGATACATATTGATTATTTGTATATGAACATTCAGAAATTGCACCTAACGACAAAAGTTTCCTAATTTCTTCTTGAATAACTAGTCTATCATTTGCTGACCAATTTTGGACATGGGCTTTATTTAGAGGTGGAACAGAAGCGTTAAGGTATTTCGTAGCCATTAATCCACTGCAAGATATTTTTTTTGTCCAGTTCAATTTAAAAAACCTAGTTTTGGCTGCATGTACTATCACGGTCTTTTCCGCCTGCTCACTTAAAAATTTTTTCGCCTAAATCCTGCGGCTGCGCCAAACCACGCCCCCCTTAAAGTTTTCGCCTATTAGGAAAGCGATAATACAATTAGTTGCAACCTGCACTGCGCAGCTTAGTGACGCATTACGTGTACTCCTTTTGTGAATTTTACGGACGAACTCTTTGACATTGGCGCGCTTTCCGGACCTTTTGAATATTGACCGTTGCTCTGTTTACCTGACCCTTGATTGCCTAAGCGTTAACCTGTGCAAGAATATTAGACAACGACCTGTGCTGGATCATTTTTGTGCATAATGTCTTCCAGAAATCTCATACGCGAAGAACGTAATCAAATAATAATTTTGCATGGACAAGGATTTAATATTAGTCAAATTGCTGAGCTGCATATGAGCGTAAGTAGTAAATCATTTTATTATTGTCATGGTAAATTTTGTTGTTTTAAAATACCTTAATTTATAAATAAAACTTTATTAACGATGCAAACTTTATCATGCAAATGTTATCTTGTGTAAGTAATCGAATACTTTCTAGTTTGTTTTACAACAATAAAAGTATTTGATAAATATAATTAAACGAGAAACAAACAGAATAAATATTCAGAGTTAACTTGGTAAAGCAGTTACTTATACCTACCTTTTATGAGAGTGGTATGCTTTGTTGTGACGAACTCGCGAACACGAAATAACATTTATTTTAAGTAATGTTTGTTTTCGTCTAGTTAGCTCGGAGACTTAGACAAAAACAAACATTACTAAAAAAAATGTTCTTTGATATCGATTTGATGCAATTTCGAGCGGCCATTGTTGTTTACATCTTTGGCAAATTTAGCGCGGCCGGACCTTACCTAGATTCTATGCAAATTAGGTAGTTACTAATTGTTAAGTAATTCATTTCTAGAAATTTTACAATAAGCATAAGCCTGCACGTGTCCGAACAAAAGAGTCATAAAAGTCAATAACCGCAGTGGGCAAAATCGGTGGCATCCTTTGATGCTTTTGTCATAGCAGGTTTTGGTAATTACATAGAGGTCTCTATTTCTCTCATTAATTTATTATGAAGAAAAATTGATTTTAAGATCTCTAAGATAAGAAGCATCTCTTTCTTTTGACACTACAATGCTGCCCCAGTGCAACTAATAACAAGTCATTTTATGTATGTGTCAGCAACACGTCAGACGATAGTTTAAATTATTTTATACTGTGAATTTTTAACAAAGAGCTTTAATTATTGTAAAAACTGTGATTTGTGATGACAATAAAAATAAATACAAACCATACAAGCACTTTCTTACCATCAGTACTTTTGCGCCTTCTAACTATACATGTAGATATATGTATACGGACCGGGAAAGTTGGGACTAAGGTTCAGTTGACGAAACCTGAAAAGTGATTTGTTTAGAACTATTTAGTCAGTTATTTTAAATGAAGCCGCTTCTTATGAGACTATTTATTGCTTATAGAGAAACACTGTCCGGCTGTGGATCAGACGCCATGAAGAAGAGGGTGTCATAGAGGATAGACCGCGGGCACCACGTCCATATCTCATAACGGATGACAATCTCCAGCGTATGGTGGACACCTACCAACAAGAGAACGCGTTCACGCCGACGAGAGTATTCGCCGAGGAGTACGACACGTCATTGCGCACGGTTCGTCGTGCTTTACATAGAGCGGGGCTCCATCATCGAAAACCAGCAAAATAAATTGTGCTCACCGAGGAACAAAAAGCGACGAGAGTGAGATTCGCAAGAGACTACAGAGATATGGATTTTACAAGCGCTATATTCTCAGATGAGAAATGTTTTAGGTCGAGCCAACATGGTCGTCGACACCTGTGGCGCGTGATGAATACACGCTACGAAACTAGAAACGTGATTCCCAATAATGATTCTGGAAGGATATGTGCTAATATGTGGGGTTGAATGAGTGCTGATGGTCCCGGAGAGCTTGTCCATTTCCCAGGGCGAACAAATGGCGAAACTTACAGGGAACTATTAGAAAACATAATGGTCCCTACTGTTCGCACAGTTTATCCGAGAGCAGAGCTCCCGGAATTTAATTTTATACATGGCAATTGCCCCATACATCAAGCACGCATTGTTCAGTCTTGGATCAACAACCAGCCAGAGATAAGAACCTTACGCTGGCCATCCCGATCTCCTGACCTGAACCCCATCGAAAATTTGTGGGGTATAATGGTCCAGAGATGGGATCACCGACGGGAAAGAACGCAAGTGGAACTTCTTGCTCATTGTGACGAAGTTTGGGAATCTGTAAGGGGCTCCAACTTGTGTGAAGTTCTTGTACGATCTATAAGAACGAGATGCGATGCCGTTATAGACGCAGGAGGCGCGATGACCAAATATTAAAATTTGGTCATCGCGGTAATGAAAAAAATGATGAATGTGAATAATTGATGATTACGAGTATGTTATTAACTAGTAGTTAATTTTTAATTTACATTAGAAAAAAATATTATTTACTAATTGTTAATTTAATTCTAGAGAAGTTTTTGATTATTGTGTCTTTTTTATTGTTGTTTTTTTTTTAATGTTTACTTAGGCAGATAATTTTTAACACGCTTTACTTGTTTCACCATGTATAGATAAAGAAAACCAAGAAAGTTAATTGAAGCAAATTTTTATGAGAATCTAAAATGAAAAGCTTCAATTTCTGTAGATGGTTTCAAATAATCAATGCTTGCCAAAATGCTTGTATAAAATATTTTTTGTAAAATATGTTTGGTTAATAAAAAAAGTCATTTTATAAATAAAGCCACTTCATAAGAGAATCTCATAGACTAAATATTGATTTCTTGTTTTTTTAGTAACCTAGTATTCTGATTTACTTTTTTAACCTAGTCATCCATTGCTTTATACAAGGTTTTATTATAATAAGTAACACCTAAACTTTACTTATTATAATAAAACCTTGTATTAAATATTTAAAAAGCAATGTTTACCAACGGTTAACTTAATTCTAGAATAGTTTTTGTTTGTTACTATTTTATTTTTTAAGTATTTTACTACAGATAATTTAGATTAAGTATTTCACATATTTGTCCTTTTGTCTGTTACTAATGAGACACAATTACTTTTCTATTGTTTCCGGCCATAATGGGTCTGTCTAACAGACGAAGGTTATAAGAGTTTTTATTTATTATGCCATTCTAAAAGTTTTGTATTTAAATCAACCACCGACAGTAAATCGTAATTTTGTAAAGAAAACTGTTGCTTGTAATAAGAGGTTAGAAGAAAGAAAGGGTTTTATTTGTTTAAACTGGTAAACTATTTTTGAATTTCGCGGGCTACCCTGGCGCATCCCCCTTTAGTTAATTTTATTATTTGTTCTTTGATTGTGTGTTTAACCTTTTTTTTTACTATATTCAATTCCTATATCCAATATTTTATGAATGTCTTTGTTTAGTTTATTAAGTTAATAAATAAATAAATAAAACTGATAAACCTTCAAAACAGTATTTTACTTTTTAATTAATGCCTAACCGACAATAGGATTTATCAAATCAAATTTCTAGTTAGAATAATAAAGAAAAAATGTATTATTAACGGACAACGAATTTTCCCCATCCATAATAAATGTAAGAGATAATAGCAGTAGTTTGAAAATAACAATAAATCTCGAACGGCGCGTGCGTCACCGCGTTGTCAATGCGCTCGGCCGGCCGGTCTTGTCTTTCATTCGTCTATTCAAGGTGAACGGGGCGGGGCTAGAGAGCGCTTCTGTTTTTTGAGTGCAAGCAAAAATGAACTTAGTGGTGGTCAGGCGGAAGTGTCCATGATAGTACCTCTAATTGTGACGCTGTTTGCGTGGTGGAGACCGCTTCCTCTGCTGTATCTGCCTCTTCTTGTATGGTCTCGGGTACTGCTTTGCTGACTGACGGTGCTGGTACTGTCCGCTGCACACAGGGGTATTTGAGCGATTTGGTCGGCCAAAACTTTTTCTTTAATTTTATCAATGCTACTCGTATAATCATAGCATTCACTGACGTAGTATTAAGCAATAAATTAATAGCGAGCTTTTTATACCACTTTATTGTTTTTCGCAGTGGTGTAGAGTAAGCAGCTAATTGATCAGCCAAATCAACGGCACCTTTGACTTTATTGTAGTCTACAACAATCTTTGGCTTTGATACCACATTTCCTCGTTTATTTATATGATGGAACCCTACCGAATGCTTCGTGGACAGAACATACACATCGCGCTTGTCCTTCAATTCCATCATGGTTATTCCGTCGGTGCTTTCGGCTGCAGCAAACTGGCCTTTTTTGAGCTTAGCAGTAACAACATGTTTGGGAAGCTGTCTTCTATTTTTTCGAATGGTACCTACTAAGGCTCGGCACAAATGGGCCACCGACCACAGCCTCCGGTGGCTGTCGCGAGCTACCGCCACATTTCTAAGAGTGTCAGAAGCGAGCGACAGCCACCGGTGTCTGGAAGCCGCCACATTTTATAACCGTCACATTTTTTGACGACACGGTTGGCGCAGTGGTTAAGCGATTGACTGCTGCGTTACGTGTCGCGGGTTCGATCCCCGCACGGAACAAATATTTGTATGACCTGCAAGTAGTTGTTCCGGGTCTGGGCGTTTGTGTATGTGAGTTTAAATGTTTGTAAACGCACCCACGATACAGGAGAAATTCCTAGTGTGGGACAACGTTTTTTTTTAAAAAAAAAAAAAAAAAAAAAAAAACCCGCTCGTTGCTGCGCAGTCTGAAGATGGATTCTGACACGGAAAGTTTGCTCGCGCTTTTGTTAATACGCAGAAGACGTAGACGAACCCGTCGCCGCCTGTATTGGGTGCATCCAATTTTAACTGGCCCTACAGTGAAACATAACTTGCATTTCGATAATCCACAAAGATATCCAAAAAAGTTTTTTAAACATTTTCGAATGAGTTTGACTACATTTCAAGAACTGCTGTTGGTGTTACAAGATGGATTAATACGGCAAAATACCAAAATGCGGCAAAGCATCACCCCTACAGAAAGACTCGCAATCACATTAAAGTAAGTAAAACACATTTAATATTTTAGCATTTATTATGATGGACAGCTTTAACATATTGTTTTTCTTAATTAACTGTGACGATTTGACCTTGCAATCAATTTTTAAATCATCATGATTTTATAATTATCCATGATTCGGTACCAAACATATCTTCTATTATAGAACTATCATCCGTAGAATTGTTTGAATAATTTGACAATGCCGATGGAGAAGACATTGAAGTTGATGGAGCAGCCTGGTTTGTTGTATAAGCATTTGTGTTTTGTGAAGAATATCCATAAGAGTGTGATGAGTAACATCTGTAATGCTAATTACGAATAGGTTCGTACATTTTGTACTTCTTACTCAACTGTAACATTTCACCCTTGAAATCAATTTTAAAATCATCATGAATTTTTCTAATATCCGGCAAGGCTTTTTTTTTTTTTTTTTGTGGGTGGGAAATCATCAAATAACTTCTCCCGCTCTGGGCAGAGCAAGCGGGTGTGTCAGACTCTTACTGACTAAAACCCACCCGTGTTCCTTCAGTTGCCTGTGCCAGGGGCCACGGTAACCCTCTTGGACTTTTCCGCAACCCTAGCAGGCATCGGTTCTAGCAAACCCCGTCATTGGTGCTGACATCTCTTTGAGGCCGTCGACCCGGGCCTAGTCCTTATCGAACGGCGAGCTGCCCATTGCTCGCCGTTCGCAAGCCCGCGCCTACGGTGGCCGGGAATCGGCCTGCGATTCCCGACGCCCAGGGCGTCTCCTGCGGCGGCTAGGGGCGTGAGGGCGCAAATTTTGCCTCTCCCTCACGCGTTCCGCCTCCTCCTTCGCGAACATTACTGCTTCGCAGAAGGAGGTGACAGCTTCCCAAGCCCTCTTGCTCCGTACCATGGCCTGGACCAAGGCCGGACGCGAGAGATCGCCACTGCCAATCGCCTCCACGAGGACACGGCGGTACTCCGCCCAAGCTGGGCAGACCTCCACCGTATGCTCCACCGTGTCCTTCGGGCGATCCACACAATGGTGACACCCGGGCGTTTCCTCCCGCCTTATCCGGAACAGGAACCTCCCGAAACAACCGTGTCCGGTGAGGACCTGCGTCAGGCGGAAGGTGAGGACGCCGTGGCGCCTCTCTAGCCACTCCTCAAAGAGGGGACTTATCGCCGCAATTGTGGCGTGCCCAGCGCTAGGTTGCGACAATCGCACTCTCCATGCCGCCCTGAGATCCCGCCGGAGCTCTGTCCGCTGTACCGTGATTTCTCGCGGCAGCGGAGCTACGCCCCGGCGTTTCGCCTCCTCGCGCCACTCCCAAACGTGCGCGAGGACTTTTGCCTCCAGATCCCATGGCGGTAATCCGGCAAGGAGGCTCGCCGCCTCACCGGAGACCGTACGGTATCCCCGGACCAGCCGGGTGGCCATGAACCTTTGGGGCGCGTTCAACCAGCGGGCTGGCCGCCGCCTCAAGGAACGCGCCCGCACCGGTGCCCCGTAAAGGGCCATGGACCGCACGACCCCCGCGTACAGCCTCCGGCAGGAGGCGTTTGGCCCCCCTAGATTGGGCAGGAGCCGCTTTAAGGCAGTTCCGGCCCCTTCCAGTCTGGGAGCCAAACGTCGGAAATGCTCCACGAAGTTCCACCGGCTGTCGAGGACGAGTCCCAGGTACTTCATCGTCGACTCGACGCCGATGTGAACCCCTCTTACCGTTATTTGGGAACCCGACGGTGGCGTGTTCCGAGGACCATGAAAACACATGGCCTCGGACTTGTGCAGGGCCACTTCGAGTCCCAATTGCCGGATCCTCTTGACGATTGTCGCAACCCCGCGTGTCGCTAGTTCGGCCGCCGCCTGGTGCGACCTCCCCTGCGCCAGGACCAGCGTGTCGTCAGCGTAACAAACCACGCTGACGCCGCTAGGGAGGTCGGCGCGCAGCACCCAGTCGTATCCGATGTCCCACAGATGCGGCCCCAGGACCGGTCCCTGTGGGACACCGCACGACATCTCTTGCCGGTTCCATACTCCCTGGTGACCGGGGTATATGACGGCCCTGTCCGTCAAATAGGCCTCGACCACACGACAGAGGTAGGTCGGCATCCGGTGATACCGGAGTGCCTCCCTGATGCAACTCCAGGGCAGGGTATTGAAGGCATTGGCGATGTCCACAGCATCCCCCGTCGTGAGGGCCCGCACGCGCATGATGGCGTCCACCGTAGAGCGCCCCCTGCGGAAGCCAAACTGGCTCTCCGCCAAATCCGGCCCCACCCGCACTAGCCGCCCGACGAGGCGGTCTGCAATGACTCTCTCAAAGAGCTTGCCCACCTCGTCGAGCAGCAGGATGGGCCGGTAAGCGGACGCAGAGTCCGCTGGGCGCCCCGGCTTCTTGATGAGGACCAGTTTCCCCGTCTTCCAACGAAGTGGGAACTGGCCCCTCTCCATGCATGCGCTTAGGAGCCCCCTTAGTCGAGGCCCGAGAGCCTCCGAGGCCAGGACCCAGGCTTTCCCAGGTAAGCCGTCGGGTCCTGGAGCGGTATTTTTAGCACTCATCCTACGTACCGCCACTCGCAGCTCTACCTCGGTCACCTCCGGAGCATCGTCGTCGTCGTCGGCGGTGTGGTCCGCATTCAGCACCGCGGTAGGCGGAGCCATGGGCGGGGAGATATGGTCCCCTCTAGAAGGGAACAGAGTGCTCACCACGTCCTCCACGAGTTGATTTGATGTCAGCAGGCCCAGGCCTGCACGATCGAGGCTTCCAGGAGGAGCTCCTGGTCCAGCTGCTTCAGCGCCCACCGCGGACCACTCGGAGCCTGTCGGACGAGCGCGCTCGAGGTCTGGGCGGAGACGTAAATTTTTCTAATATCCGGCAAGGCTGACATCAAGAAATCTTTGTCAGGATTTACATGTTCAGGTCTTTCATATTTATTTTTTAAATTGTCTGATAGTTGTTTCAATATTTCGTTTTCTGCTTTATCAATAATCCTTTTCGTTCCCTTTTCCTGGAACTGCTTAAAGAACAAGTTTCTTCTTCATTTTGTTCTTGTTGTTGTCCTCAATCATTTTTATTAATCTCTTCATCTGTTGTAGGTCTCACGTTTTTAAGACGTTTCAAAAAAGACAATTGTTTAAAATATATATATTCTTTCCTGCCTGATGCTCCAGATCCGCTCTTCTTTTGCTTCCCAATTTCTCTGTTAAAACTATTGTTCACGCATACATGGTGTGAATCATAGTCCACGCCAGGGGACGCGCGGAGAGCGCGGCGCGGCGCGGGACGACACCGCGGCAGCGGGCTGGCCGCCGCACGCACCTCACTCCAGTACCGAACACAGTCGTCGACGCGCGCACATTCTTGTTGTCCCAATATATCACTCCAACATTGTACTGATTACCAGATTATAAGTGTTTACAGTTCATTTTACCTTTCATTTACAAACCTTTAGTTAGGTTCTTAACATTTTGGTCCTTCGAGTTTCTTTTTTTAAATCCGCGTAACGTATTTGTACGAACAAAGAGAACGTTTGCGCGGTGGCAGTACGGGCGACGTTAGAGGACTTTGATACGACGAGTTCAAAAGCGCCGTGTCACTACAAGCCGCATTTAATGGCAGACAAGTTTGCTGTTGGAGTCGTCTAGATTAAGCGAGGAGAGGACGTCTACAAGTTCCCGAGGTCGTCACGTCGACGGTGGTCCAGTCTCGACTACATTGGTCGAACCCGCCGAGACATTTTCTTGCTTCGTGGGAATCAACACAGTCCGCCTTATGGATAAAGATAAGCATATTTGTGTATCGTTCCAAATTCCTTTCAATTGACATTCCAGTTTGAATTCAAAATTCAAAAATTTCCGTTGCAACCTTTTTCAGTTTGAGTTTGAGTCATCAAGTGATTGTTTACATTGTTTTATAGTGTGTTCATATTAGTTATAAATTGTATCAAAACTATTTCTTATTGTTGCACTGGCCGACGCTTTCTTTAATATCGGGTGAGCTTCAAGGTCACGCGCCTATTCATTGCAAGAAACATCTGTTTGCTGTTTATTATCATACTACCTACTTGCCTAACACTTTTTCCTTTTTCATCTGCGTTTTACTTATTGCTTCTTCCTATTTAAAATTAGTTTCTTATAATGGCTACAGCTGAGGAACGATTAGTAAGAAAACGCAGTGATATGAAAGCTAAGCTTACGAATTTCTGCAATTGGGTAAACGTGCTTATAAGTTTCGAATCAATTTCTAGTTTGCAGCGCATTGAGCTGGAAGGTCGCCTTGGTAAATTTGAAGCCCTATATGATGAATTTGATCACTTGCAGTTGGAAATCGAGGTGCTCTCGGACAAGCCAGACGAGGCGTACCGGGAGCGTACCAGTTTGAGGAGCGGTATCACGCAGTGGCAGCACAGGCGCGCAGTTTGCTCACCAGTGCTGATGCAGTGATGATTTGGCCGGCCGGCCGGCCGGCCGCGCGTTTGGTCTATTTTAGCTACTTCCACAGCATTATGTCGTATGGCATTTTACTGTTGGGTCGGGCTGCTGACATTGAATCCATCTTTATTTTGCAAAAGAGAGCTGTCAGAGCCATTTATAATCTACGTCAACGCGAATCTCTCAGGGAACTATTTAAAAGGATTAATATTATGACGGTACCTTGCCAATTCATCTATGAAAATATTATGTACGTAAGAAAAAATCTACATCTTTTTAATAAAATAAGTGATAGACATAATTTTAATACAAGAAATAAAGATAAAATTGATCAACCATTTTTCAGATTAGCTAAAGTACATACATCTTTTATGGGGTACTGTGTTAAATGCTACAACAAAATACCTTGTAATATATTGCAATTAAATGAAAGAAAATTTAAAACTCATATAAAAAGTTCACTGTGTAAACAAGCATATTACAAATTAGAGGATTATATCCAAGATAAGAATGCTTGGAAACATGCTGGTCCAGCTCCACAGGACAATCTAGGATCTTGACAAAATTAAAACTTGTTGCTACTTTAATTGTATGGTTAGTTATTTTTATGACATTGGTTTACATTCTGTGACTACTTTAACTCACACACTGACATATTAATTGGTTACATAATTTGGGAAATCGTATACTTTTACAATGTTTGTAAATATGTGAACACCATGTATCTATCATTTAATTAACTTATTTATCATTGCTACGTTTATTAAATTCTTTTTACCTATTTTGGTAGGGTAATTTTTATTATAGGTGCATCGCATCGTCTTCACATATAATTATATAATTAATGTATACAAAGTATTGTAACACATTTTAAAAGAGTAACGATGGAGTTTCTTGCCCATTCTTCTCCATACGAAACTACCTTTTGGAAGGGGCGACTAGAATCAATTCTATTTAAATGTAAATGTTGACGTTCAAAAGTGCCTTTTATGTGCCTATTTGAAATAAATGCTTTGACTTTGACTTTGACTTTGATTGACGGCGGGTCTGTAGCGGGCTCAGCAGACAAAAACACAGGTGCATCGTTCCGTCAAAATTTTGTACGCTTACCTAAAATTAATTTACCTCATTTCGATGGTAGCTATCAGTATTGGCTAGAGTACAGGGACACTTATCTTTCTCTTATACATGGTAGTAGTGCAATCGATGACATTAGCAAGTTCCATTACTTACGTGCATCGCTCAAAGGAGATGCTCAACAAATAATAAAAAATATAGATTTCAAAGGCGAGCATTATCAATTGGCTTGGGATTTGCTATGTGAGCGATATGACAATAGTAGGCTTTTAGTAAATAATCACGTGGAGGCTCTGTTTAACATTCCAGTAGTGCCTAAAGAGTCTTTTGTAGCCTTACGTCAATTGATTGATAGTATAAATAAGCAAATTAGGGCTTTGAAATCGTTGAACGAGCCCACTGACCAGTGGAGTACACTGGTGGTGTTTATGATGAGTAGTCGACTTGACAAAATTACTAACAGAGACTGGGAAGAATATCGCAATACTTTACCCAAATCTCCTACTTTGTCAGAATTTTGTTCATTTGTTAGTAGGAGGGCTGATTTGTTAGAGACAGTTGAACATAGTGAATCGGCAAAAGAAAGGGTAAACAGTAGCACTAACAGTCACATAGTAGACGTACAAAATACTAACATAAGCGATAATTTAATCAAAAACAAAATTAATAACAAAAAATATACAAAAGATTTTAAATGTCCGTTGTGTAAAAAAGATAATTTTATGTATGTGTGCGATGAGTTTCGTAAGTTGTCACTAGAAAGTCGTTTGGCAAAGGTGAAGGAGCTTAATGTGTGCTTTAATTGTCTACGTACTGGGCATTCAAATAAACGTTGTAAATTGTCCCACTGTAAATATTGTAATCGCAGACATAACACGCTTTTACACGTAGAACAGACTAATTTAAATGTACAAGATCCAATGCCTAGTGTTGCTTTACCTAGTTTGCTTACTGACGTTTCTGGAGGTGCACAATTACAAAAAGGCACGTCTGAAAACGTTGTTTTGTCAAGTGACATTGCAGACAGTACTACCCGTTCTGTTTTACTCTCCACAGCTCTGGTGACAGTGGTCAGCAACCGAGGTGAGAAGTTCGACGCCAGGATTCTGCGTGATAACGGTAGCACAGCCAACTTTATCACTCACAAGCTGGGATTGCCTAGACGTAACGCTAACTCCACAATATCAGGTATAAACAAGCAAACATCTAATAGCACACAGTCTTGTAGATTTACAATTCAGGCTCGAAATGGTGGCTACAGGGAGACTGTCACTTGTATCATATTGCCTGAAATTACTAGAATGTTGCCGTCTTCAGCTATTAATCTTAGCAACATCAACATTCCAACAGACATTCAATTAGCTGACCCATCCTTCTATATTCCATCTGTAATTGACATTCTTGTTGGCGCGGAAGTGTTTTGGAATTTCTTAGGTTCCTCTTCTATAAATTTAGGTAGGAATCAACCCAAACTTCACGAAACAAGACTTGGATGGATAGTTTCAGGACCAGTTCCATTGCGATCATTCTCTAAAAACCAGTCACACTACTGCAACGTGTCTATGGATGAACTAAATAGTAACCTCAACAGGTTTTGGGAATCAGACTCTGTACCATCCAAGTATGCTCTGTCACAGGAGGAACGTGCGTGCGAAGAAAGTTTTCGTCATAATACGACTCAGAATGATCAGGGTCACTTTGTTGTGACAATTCCTTTAAAGGACAACCCTAACATTTTAGGTGAGTCATATGAGATGGCTAAACGTCGATTTCTATCACTGGAGCGTCGTTTTCTGCGTGACTCAAGTTTCAAGGAGCTTTATGTTGCCTTCATGCAGGAGTACGAGCGTCTTGGACACATGACAGAAAATCAAACGCCTAGGAAGCCTCATTTAGGTGACAATGTTGAATATTTCTTGCCTCATCATGGGGTCGTTAAAGAGTCCAGTTCGACAACGAAACTACGAGCAGTCTTCGATGCCTCAGCGGCAACCACGTCGGGCGTGTTACTCAATCAAATCCAGATGGTTGGTCCGACTATCCAAGAAGATCTACTATCAATCCTGTTAAGATTTCGGCAATACAAATATGTCATCTCTGGAGACATAGCTAAGATGTATCGTGCCGTTGCTGTTACACCTTCACAGCGTGCTCTGCAGCAAATCATTTTCAGGACAGATCCAAAGTTACAGTTAAAGACGTACAGTCTTAATACTGTGACCTATGGCACAGCTTCCGCTCCATACTTAGCAACAAAGTGCTTAGTCAGCTTGGCTGATGCCGCTAACAGTACTACCGCCAAATCTTCAATTGAACGTGACTTCTACGTCGACGATTACCTGTCCGGAGGAAATTCAGTTTCAGACGTGGTAGAAATGGTCAAGGAGGTTATATCTGTCTTAGCATCAGCGAATTTTCATATACGAAATGGCAATCTAATAATTCGACAATTCTAGATCAGGTTTGTAACAGTTCAGCGGTTTTGGATTGTCTAAAATTGTCTGAAGATAAGAACGCAGCATCGAAAACATTAGGTATACGTTGGATGTGCGAGGCAGATTATTTGGCGTTTTCTATCTGTATTGATGCTGAGAAACAGGTGTCTAAACGCCAAATTTTGTCAGTCATTAGTCAAATATTTGACCCATTAGGCTTGGTTGGTCCATGTGTAGTCGAGGCGAAAATCGTAATGCAGAAATTGTGGTTAGCCAAGTGTGACTGGGATGAGCAGGTGCCAGAACTTATATGCAATTTTTGGTACAATTTTGTTAACACTCTTCCATGTTTAAATAATCTATGAATTCCAAGATGGGTTGTATGTGACAATGCGATATCGCATGAAATTCATGTGTTTACAGATGCATCGGAGAAGGCTTTCGGTTGTTGCGTGTATCTTCGGTCGGTGGACAGGCAAGGTTTAGTTAAGGTACAACTTTTTGCATCGAAAAATCGTGTTGCACCAATAAAGCCCACTACCATTCCACGTCTCGAGCTCTGTGGGGCGTTGTTATGCACAAGGCTGTGTGTTAAGGTTCAGAGTTCTATTACTTTGCCTGTAACTAGGTGCCGGTTTTGGTGTGATTCAACAATAGTGTTGAGTTGGCTAGCTATTTCACAGAGTCTATTAAAACCTTTCGTGCGTAATCAAGTCAATGAGATACAGGAGAGCACTGCAGGTCATACGTGGAGTTACGTGCCGTCTAGAGACAATCCGGCAGATCTTGTTTCTCGTGGGCTGAAGGCTGACCATATCAGCGAGTGTTCTTTATGGTGGTCAGGCCCACAATTTTTGTTAAATAACGAAAAAGACTGGCCAGCTATGCCCAATAAAACTGTGAAACTGGATCTGCCAGAAGTCATTACATCTAACTTCACAGATTACTCGTTTCTCACAGATTCACAAAATCATGTACATTCCTCTCACTTGTATCCATCATTCATTCATACACTACTCCATAAATATTCAAATCTAAATCGTTTACAAAGAGTGGTGGCCTACATACTTAGATTTGTTTATAATTTAAAAAATAAAACCAAGTTTTTTTATTTTTTTTTTATTTATTTATTATAAGGACTTTTACACATTGTGCATACCAGTCCCATTGTACCTTAACCACATCTGATTGCCAATAACCTAAACTAAAATTATAAATATAACAATTTACTTCAATGCCATTAAATCAAACAAACAATTTGCTACCTTAGAATTGGGTTGACTAAGAATCACGTTGAATGTGCCAACATCCAGTCTGTTTAATTCAAAGGCATTTACTAGACATGTTCTCCCAGATTCAAATCGGACACATTCCAGCAATAAATGATATAGATCCTCACAGACGCCACAATCTTCACAGTTTGGCGAGTCAGTCTTCCTCATCATAAAATTAAATTTATTGCAGGGTATGTGTCCAGATCTGAGTCTGTGAGCTGTAACAATCAGTTTTCTATTTAAAATAGTATTTGCGCACCAGGGGATATGAAGGGGCTGACATTGGATGGTTTTGTACCATATTCCTTTTTCTAATGAGCGCTTATTAAAATACTCCTTCCAACTCTCAAAACATATCTGTTTGTATTTAGGCAAAAACTCTGAATAATCTGGTACAATATTTATTAGTTTACCAGAGGTAGCTGCAAATTTAGCCAATGTGTCAGCCTCTTCATTACCCCTTAAGCCAGTATGAGAAGGAACCCATTGCAATCTCAGAAGTACACCCTGTTCTGTAAGTTCATCCATCTTACTTAAGATAACATAAGCTATCGATGCACCTCTGCAACCAGAGGCACATCGAACTATATGCTGTAGTGAGCTTTTGCTATCTGTCAAAATAACCACCTTCCTATGTACACCAGCATTACGAACATAAGACAATGCCTCCGATATCGCAACAAGTTCCATGGTCATAATACAAACTTTCTTATCAATTTTAAAACGGTTATTATGATGAGACATAGGTGTATTCGGTACATAAAATGCTGCTCCTTGACCGTTCACACATTCTTCGAACCATCCGTAAATATAGGAAACCAGTCCTTATATTTTAAATGTAACTCATCAATAATTGATTGATTTAATGAACTATTTTCATAGGACTTTTTCGATTTTGTAACACAATCTAAGTTTGATACAACTAATTCATTCACATTAAAATTACTAACCCACATTCTTAAAGTAAACATTTTTAAAGGATCACTAGAAGCCACATGTTCTACTTTAACTTCATCGTACACAGAGACAAGCAACGGAATCGTTTTGTTTCTCCAATAACAATTGTTACGAAAAGTTTGTAGATCTGATAACAAACTAGATATTGTACTGTTTAGTCGGGATTTAGACTTAAGGCAAAATTTATATGCTAAATACCTTCTCCTTAACTGCAGTGGAGGACCAAGTTACAAAAGACACTATCCAATCAAGAACTTCAAGATTCTTTGAATTTCATTTTATGTCGAGCTAAAATGGAGATGTTTTCTAAGGAATATGCTATTCTTAAATCTAGCAAGACTTTGCCTCGTAAGAATAGACTTATTTCTCTAAGTCCCTTTGTTGACAAAGATGGTCTCATTCGTGTAGGAGGGAGACTTGATAATTCTCCTTACGATTACAACATCAAGCATCCAATTTTGCTATGCTCTAAGCATCATGTTACTAAAATCATTTTTTATAAATATCATAAAGATTTGTTACACGCTGGCCCTCAGTTATTGATAGCAAATATACGACAAATGTATTGGCCTCTTGGCGGCAGAAACCTTTCTAAATCTATTGTGAAACACTGCATTAAATGTTTTAAATATAAAAATCAAAATGTTCAACCAGTCATGGGACAGTTGCCTACTAGTAGAACTCACTTAGAGTTCCCATTTTTGAATTGCAGTGTAGACTATGCCGGGCCAATATTGATAGCGGATCGAAAGGGGCGAGGGTGTAAGCTTGTAAAAGCGTATCTATGCATTTTTGTTTGTCTTGCAGTTAAAGCTGTTTATATCGAGCTCGCTACAGACCTTACTAAGGAAGGCTATATGGCTGCTTTAAACCGTTTCGTTGCTCGTCGTGGCAAACCCAAGAGCATCTTATCAGACAACGGTACTAATTTTACCGGCACTTGTAATGAATTGCGACAATTCTTACAAGATTCAAATATTTCCTATGTAGTTGCACAAAGAGGCATTGAATTTAATTTTGCCCCTCCATACTCTCCACATTTCAACGGCATTGCTGAAGCTGCCGTTCGTTCTACTAAACACCACTTGAAAAGATTATTACAGTTAACACATTTCACATACGAAGAATTAATCACTTGTTTGACTCAAATAGAAGCTGTTCTTAACTCACGTCCTCTCACACCACTTTCCTCTGATCCACTAGATTTCACTGTCCTCACTCCTTCACATTTTCTGATTGGACGATCACTTATGGCTGTTCCGCATCCACAGGTGACTGACATAAACATCAGCCGCTTGGAGCGCTATCACAGGGTGGAGCATATAAAACAGCATTTTTGGAAGCGGTTCCATTTAGAATATATCTCTCTGCTCCAACAAAAAACAAAATGGACGTCATCTACAGGACAACTGGCAGAAGGAACGTTAGTTCTCGTCAAGGAGAGAGGACAACCGCCATTGCTGTGGTCACTGGGACGTGTCACGAAGGTCTTCCCGGGGAACGACGGAACAACGCGTGTGGTCGAGGTGAAGACTAAGAAGGGGACGTACTACGTTCCTTTAATAATATTTGCCCACTTCCTCTAGATTGACACGCACAACGGACCAAATGAGAGTCTAAGTGCGGAAAAGGGAGTCCCCATCATCATCATCATCCTCTAGATTGAATGCTTCAACCCGGGGAGGATGTTCACGCATACATGGTGTGAATCATAGTCCACGCCAGGGGACGCGCGGAGAGCGCGGCGCGGCGCGGGACGACACCGCGGCAGCGGGCTGGCCGCCGCACGCACCTCACTCCAGTACCGAACACAGTCGTCGACGCGCGCACATACTTGTTGTCCCAATATATCACTCCAACATTGTACTGATTACCAGATTATAAGTGTTTACATTTCATTTTACCTTTCATTTACAAACCTTTAGTTAGGTTCTTAACAACTATCGCGGAGACTCTTCCACTTTCGTTGTAACGTGGCAGCTGTAACAAATCGTATTATTATTCAACAATATACTGTATTTAAGGTGTGATACCTCTCGCTCTAACGGGAAATTAAACATTTTTGGTGTTTTCTTTTTTATTTTGGCTAAGCTGTTATATCTTTTACTAGTTTAAACTTAAAAATTGATACAGCTTTACACAAAAAATAGTTATTTAGGTTCGCAAAATAGCTTTAACTAGTAAAATATAATTATACAGGGTGTCCCAAAAAATTGTGTCAAGCGGAAAACCAGAGATAGACCACCCCATGGGGTATCCGAAAAACCCCCATGTATGTTCCGCGATTTTTTGTAGTTTTCGAGTTATCATTTTTTTTGTAGAAATTTGAAAATTTTTGACCAAGTCAACAAAATTAAAAAAAAAAAAGTATAAGACTTTTTCGAGATTTTTTTTTGCAACTTAATCCTCATGAAATGTACTTTTATGTGTAAAAAATTCGTATTTGTAACTTTGATGTAAGTTTGAAAAATGATGGTACAAAGTGAAAAAATTATATTCAGTGAGTTATGTCTTAAAATTTCAACTGAAAATTAAAAATATTAATAGGTGGTTTCATGGATTCTAAGGTAGTCTAAAAACTGCGCCAGACTCTCAGCTTTCATAATCATAAAAAAAAAGTACTTAACGGTCTACTTTTGCTAAAATCTGACTTCAAAGACAGAGAGGTGAAAAAAACTTAAAATTTTCCATTTCATAAAGAAGTATTTTTTTGGGCTTTTTATCATTCCTAGAGTACATTTTTGGGCATTTTATCATTCCTAGAGTTAATTAGGTTATTAACTAATCGAAAATGATTAAAAAAGAGTTAAAATTTTGCCATTTGACAGTTTAATTTGTAGAAAATTCTTTGAACTCGCTTTGTGTGATACTTTAAAACTTAATTTATTTACACAAAAATAAAATCTTTATAAAGGGGAAGATAAAATAAAACAAAAAATAACTGTTATTCATTATTTATTACAAAAAGTTCTCAAAGTGCCTTCCTTCCTGCTCAATACAAATTCTGCACCTTCTAAAAAAATTGTCTTTTAATTTAATAAACGCAATTCTGTTCTCTTTTATTGTTTCTTCTGCGTTTCGCAATTTTGTACGTAATTCTTGAATGTTTCTTATTTCTTTAGCATACACTAATTCTTTATAATATCCCCAGACAAAGAAATCAATCGGGTTTAAGTCTGGGGATCGTGGGGGCCACGCAATGGGCCCTCCTCGCCCGATCTACTTGTCTCCAAATATTTCATTCAAATGTTGTCTCACAATGCTCGCAAAATGACATGGAGCGCCATCGTTTTGAAAAAACATGTTCCTCCGCGTTAACAAGTCCACATTTACAAGTAAGCCGTTGAGATCTTCTCTTAAAAATTCTAAATAGGACTCGCCGTTCAATCGGCTAGGTAGTTCGAACGGACCAATCAGCTGTCCGTTTATTATGCCCGACCACAAATTCACACTGAATTGTTCTTGGAAATTTGAGTCACGAGTCACGTGTGGATTTTCAATGTTCCAAGAGTGATAATTGTGGATGTTAAAAATTCCACACCTTTTGAAATGAGATTCATCGGTCCACAAGATACTTTTGAAAAAATTTTCGTCTTCAGCTTGACGACGCAACATTTCTTAACAAAATGCCACTCTTCTTGGGTAATCTTCGGGCTTGAGCTGCTGCACTCTTTGAATGTGGTATGGGTGAAAACCCTCGTTCACGAGTATTCGATGTGCCTGTGACTTTGAAACTCCAATTCTGCGTTCTATGGTCCTCACACTAACCGATGGATCTCTAGTCACTTCTTCGAGCACGGAGTCAACGGTTTCTGGGTCAAGCATTTCACGTGGACGGCCGGGTCTTGTGCCTGGTAGACGCCCTTCCATGTAAGAGTTATGGACTCTTAAAATCATTCGATGATCAGGCCAAGTTTCAGGCTGAGGTCCACCTCTATTTTCTACTTGCTCTCTGTACAATCTGGCTGCTTCAGAAGCGTTTCCTCTTGCATAGCCATAATAGTAATGCATAAGAGCATAATCACTTTGAGAATAAGACATGGCTCACCAAATTAATAAGCTCGAAAAGTCCGTTGAGAAAGCCAAAGTCGTCAAAGTCCGTGTCACAAAACTAAATCGTAATCGCACTCGAAGTCCGTAAAGAAAGCCAAATTCGTCAAGAGATCACAAATGAGGAGCGTTTTCGCGGCGTAGCGTATCGTAAGGCGCAAAGGCAGGCAAACGACTGGACGAACGCAGGCACAATACAATAGACCGGTGCTCGCGCCGCACCCCTCACCCCCTGAATTTACTACCTGAGTTACGGGTAGACAACTCAGGTAAAATTCCGATTATCGCATAACATTTTTAATAACAATAGGGTTTGTTCTGGATGGTGTAAAAGCATTACTGGCGCACTGAAATTTAAATTACAGAAAATTACTAAGACGTCCAAATTTTTACATCTTAGCGTTCCTGGAGTAAATTTTTGCAACCTAATTAACTCTAGGAATGATAAAATGCCCAAAAAAATACTTCTTTATGAAATGGAAAATTTTAAGTTTTTTTCACCTCTCTGTCTTTGAAGTCAGATTTTAGCAAAAGTAGACCGTTAAGTACTACTTTTTTATGATTATGAAAGCTGAGAGTCTGGCGCAGTTTTTAGACTACCTTAGAATCCATGAAACCACCTATTAATATTTTTAATTTTCAGTTGAAATTTTAAGACATAACTCACTGAACGTAATTTTTTCACTTTCTACCATCATTTTTCAAACTTACATCAAAGATACGAATACGAATTTTTTACACATAAAAGTACATTTCATGAGGATTAAGTTGCAAAAAAAAAATCTCGAAAAAGTCTTATACTTTTTTTTTTTTTTAAATTTTGTTGACTTCGTCAAAAATTTTCAAATTTCTACAAAAAAAAATTATAACTCGAAAACTACAAAAAATCGCGGAACATACATGGGGGTTTTTCGGATACCCCATGGGGTGGTCTATCTCTGGTTTTCCGCTTGACACTATTTTTTGGGACACCCTGTATATAACAGTTTAGCCGCAATTAATAAAAAAACCCAAAAAAAATTGAATTTTCCGCCAGAGCGGAACCTTAACATAGAACTTGCTATTTGTATCAGGTACCTTGGCACCGGATGTTCATTTGGAGATTTTGAAACGACGTACAATCGTGGTGCATCTACAGCGAGAATGATAGTCAAAGAAACATGTTGTAGCAGCTCATACTTACGTATAAACAATAAAGACATACCAACAGAGGAGCGCATACAGCCGGTCGCCACCGGCCGTCCGCGCGCACTAATGTGAAAGGAATATTGACTCGCGCGCTGTATCATCGGAGAGAAGTTATTTGATGATTTCCCACCCACAAAAAAAAAAAAAGGTATCGTGCATAGTTTGAACTCTTTTATTCCATACTTGTGTTTTTTGTTTATTATACTGCCTAAATATTATACTGCCTAAATATTATTCTGCCACGGAATGGAACCATGCTCTCGTCAATACAAATATCTTCACCAGGGGTACAGTTGTTTTTGAAGTTCTCATTTAAATCGTCCACCAGTTGACGTACTCGATGTAGTCGGTTTTTTCTGTTTTCATCATCTTTATCAGAAAAATTTAACATTTTCAAATCGTTTTCGGGACATCACTGTTCTCGGAAAGGGATGCCCGATCATTTTGTCTTTAGACCAATAGTGTGCCAGTCTGGGTAATTTCACCAAGCCCATGAATAAAATTAGGCCAAAAACTTTTTTTATTTCGTCTATACACGAATAATTTTACATCGTCCTGGAGCCGAAACACAGTAACTCCAGACGATTAATAGTTACAAGGGCGATAACAGGGTGAGTTTAAAGGTTAAAGACATACAGCAGCATTTTTTAACTCTACAATATGGGCAAAGCATCTTGTGTTATAGCTTTAAGTGAATCTTACAACTATAAGATCTAAATAAGAAGTGAGCATTGACTACAACCCCCCAAAGTGCTATGCAAGTGATAATAAACTCTCGCCAAGAACCAAAAGTTGCGCAAAAGCAATAATTACCACTACCAGTTCCACAATGGTGGTCATAAATTCTTTTGTACCACCAAATGCCTAAAGAGGTACAAAACTCTCTTAAGTTACTTAAAGTCGAACAGTTGAAACATTCTTCGCTATCATAGAACTTCTAGTGGTTATTGTGGCTTCTGTATAACTTTAGGTAGAGTAATAGAGCTTAATACCACTTCTGTACCCCTTATTCGTTTACTTGTTGTTGATAGTAATGCAATGGCGCCGCAACTAAAAAAATGTAAAGCAGCCAAAAATGCTTGGAAACGTCAAAGTAGGACTGGTGGAAATAGACGAAAATTGTTGAGAGAATATCATAATCTTTTAAACTACTCTGTTTCTGTTGAGAATCCAAAATTAATACAAGAAAATGTAATTGTGAGTGATAGTAGTAGTAGTAGTAGTTAGTAGTAGTAGTCGAGCGGGAGTTTTTTGCGAAAAAGTGGAACTGGGTTCCGTACATGATTTTCCAGAAAATGTGTGTGAAAGTGGTGCTACAACTACAAGCGATCATGAGAAAGTACTTTGCGAAAATGTGGATCGAGGTTCCGCGTATCCGCAAATTTGATTGATATTGAAGAAAATTGTGACAGTGAGGACGAATCCAATGACGTTTTAAAAAATCTTAAGTTTCGTGAAAATTTGAGAGTATGGGCAACAAAACATAAGGCAAATAGCTATGAAAGATTTGCTGTCAATCTTAAATGAGAGGTTTTGCAATATTCTTCCAAACGATCCTCGCACTCTTTTAAAAACACCTAGAATTATTTTGATAAAAACATTGGAAAATTATGGCGAATATTGGCACAATGGCATTTCTGGACCATTAAAAAATATTTTAGAAAACATTGACAATTTACCTGATATTATTTATTTGAATTTTAACTTTGATGGTCTACCCATACATAACAGTTCAAAAAAAGAATTTTGGCCAATTTTAGCTAATATTCATCAAGTTGACGCGGATCCATATGTCATTGGTGTCTATTTCGGAATTGGAAAACCAAAGAACTTAAAAGATTATTTAGAAGAATTTGTCATTGAGACTAAATGTCTACTACAAGACGGCCTTGAAATACAAAACAAAAATATTTCTGTCAAAATCAGATGTTTCATCTGCGATTCTCCTGCCCGAGCTTTCATTAAAGGTTTGTCTAACATAAGAGTACGTACATAGAATTGTACATATCTGTTCATATAAGTTCGCGTGCGTACCTATTGTATTGCAATACCTACTAAAAGCACGTCGCACACAGGCGAAAAATCGATAAAAGTTGGCATAAACCTAATGTTCATTTAATTTGCTAGGTTTGTTAATATTTTCATGAATAAATCCTAATTTAATTAGTTTAACTGGGAAATAACATGTTCAAGAGTAATAGATTGTAATTATAACGGGATATGTATTAAATAAAACATCGTTGTGAGAATATAAAGTATATTAAGAGAATATTGTTTTATGAAAAACTTTCATCTATTAGACTTAGGTCTAAAGGAGAGAACGACGATTTTTTTTTTGAGATTAATGTCCTTAATCCGGTTATATAAGGGTCTGAAAATACCATAAGTCTATGGTATGTGTCTTCCATAGCCATTTTCCTTGAAAATTTTCTTGAGAATTGCTCTCTGTACTTTCTAATGTCCTTGTTGCGACTTTCTTGCGCATCTTCACTTAGAAGTCCTATAGCAATACCCATATTTTCAACAATTTGATGACCGTGGACCAATATTTTATGCAACGTAGTTGGCATGTTAAACCACGGATAGTTTATGACAAATGCGGACGCGGTTTGAAGGCAAAAGTGTTTAAATTTTTTTGTGCGTATTCTATAACCACACGATAAAAGTTTTAATATTGTATGCAATCGATTAATAATATTTAAATTGATGCCAGTGATTTGAGAGACTTCTTCTGCGTGCTGGAACATTATGCGTGCTGTATTGCCGTCTGTTGACGTCCCTCCTCCCTGTCTCGGTTTGTCCACATGTAGTCCAAGTTTTTCTAAGAATTCTTTCTGAATTCGTTTCTTTTCTGAAGCAACGATCTCTTTATCTTTTTCGCCTCTTGCTTGCCACTTGGCAAGTTTTAATTTATATGCCAGATGTAACACGCATTCAGCTAATCTTATCCAGGCATGGAGGGAAGAAATGCCATATTCTAAATTTTCGGTCTTCACTGGTTTTTTTAAACAAACGTTTATTTTGTTAAAATCCTTGCTTGTGGCTCCACAAAGGTAACAACGCATCGCTGAGCTGGTGTCAGTTAAAGCGTTTATCATTTTTCCGTCTACCATTGTTAATGTTAATTTTAAGTCGTGTTTAATGCACCATTCCTCATTTTTTGTTGGCAAAAGGTCTGCTCTCTCTATTTGTAAATTTGCAGCTTCTTGTCTTGAGAGTTCAGATGTTTCAGGAGCCATCTGAAGCCTCAAAGGCCGGCAGTACCGTGGTGAAGAAGGCCGGGGATTTTGCCAGACAAGTACATTATTCGTAGTTATTACACGTATTGGCACTATTGTTGTAACCATCATGTGCTCGTCCGATGATTCTTGGTCTTGAAACTTTTGTTTATATTGGGAATGGCTTCCAGATCCGTCACATCCCCACTTTGAAATAAGGCACAGGTCTTGCCTCTGATTGGGATGTAAATGTAAAATCACTTCTTTTAGAGAAAGCAATAGTCTTTCAGCAGTGTGGTTTAAAAGATTTTGGAGAGATACGTTAGCTTTTATTTCAGTACACATAATACCCTCGGGGTAACACTTCTTTTTAGCTTCTGTTACAGACTCGTAATTAGGGTAAAGATTGCAATTTAACTCTAAAGCAGACTTACGCAATAAATTGTATTGGTGTTTTGTTAGGTGGCTTTCAATAACTAAAGACAAAGCTTTGTCTGGCGTATAGCGTGCATGTGGTTCATTAACTGATTTTAAAGTTGTACCTGCAGAAATATCTTTTATCAATTTAGATTTATTAACTTCTCCTGCTGCGCGATATTCCATTTGTGCAGCAAAAGCTAATTCAGCAGGTGTCAAATTCTTCCTAACGTCTTCGGTCTTTTTGCGTTTCGTACGTTCAGAACAGTCTTCAAAGTCTTTAACAGGACGACCACCCGAACCACTACTTCTTTTTTGTTCTCTGCTCGGTACAGGAAATGTAACATACGTTTCAAACCAATTTTTATTAGAGTTTTTACATCGCTCAAAGTTTTTATGTGATGTATCTAGCTTTTTTTTGTATGTGTAAACCAGTTTGCTTAAGACACTTTTTATGTCACTTGACAATTCCGGCACTCTTAGGGCATTTGCAACTTTGTTACACAAATAATGCATTCTATCAACATCCCTCTTAGACTGACACTCTCGGTAGTAACTCACAAGAGTTATTCTGTTAATACAAATTTCTTCATTGTTGGATCCTAGAAAGAAGAAGTAAAATTTAAAAAAAAGTAGTTGTCACTAATAGATAGGCTAATTCATTAGGGAGATTTTAGTATACATTTTATATATCTTTTGTATAAATTAGCTCAGGTATCACGCTGCCTCTCGACCCAGATGAAACAAAATCCCCTCTGGAACGCTTGCTAGACGTGCATTGTTAAAATCGTTCTAGTTACATGGAAGGTATGTATCGAATAATTATTCCTTTCTATTAAATCTAAAAAAAAGTCTTTCACACTCTATGTATATCTACAAAGACAAACCCGTGCTAAGCCGAGACGTGTAGTTAATACTTAGTTGAGTTACACAGGAGACTCAATATTAATTCTCATTCAAACGCATATTTTGTTAAAGCGTCTAAATTGGTCGCCTTTAAAAGTTACTTTTATTAATTAAACAGTAAATAAAGAGTGCAGTGAAGGTTATTTTAAGGAATGAAATGGCAGGAAATTAAACTTTTACTCTATGAGAAACCTCCGTTTGAAAAAAAAAAATACTGATTTCGTAAAACAATCATAACAAATGAAAGATCGGACTTATAAATTCGGATAACTATAAAAATAAACAATTATTACCTCCAGGAAGTGCATCCATTGTTGAAACACCAATAATTTCACTATAACTTACAATTATTAGATTAAAATGTCACAAAAATTGCTTAAAACACATCCACCGCTTAGCAAGTCAAACTTTGGACTAAGATGGCGTCCGTTCGGTGACTCATAGCCGGCCGGCGAAGGCGCAGGTAGCTAGGCCCGTTCAATGAGTCGTTAAGATACAACAATTAGAAAAAGTTTTATGAAATTTTAATTTTTTTAGTTTATGCCAGCTTTTATCGATTTTTCGCTTGTGTGCGTCGGTCTAAGATTGTAAGTACTCCAACTACCTTTGTAGTGGTAATAACTTTATTTTTATTACTGACTTCAAAAGAAGGCTATCAATTCGACACGTATGCATGTAATATATTATTGGAATTGCATAAAATTCACAAATGATAATTAGGGCTTCCAAACCAATGTACAAACTTTTAGAGGTGTATGTATGTTTGTCCACGCATATCTCCGAAACTATTGATAAGATTTTTTTTTTTATTGCCTACTTTTACTTCAACGTTGGGAACAGTGCACGTTTCATTATGCCGGGTTTACACGCTTGCCAAGCTTTGGCAAACGGCAAGCGGCCCCAAGTCTCCACAAATCTCGTTTGGCGTTTGGAAGGCGTTTACACGCTTGTGAAAGCGTCAGTCTGGAACATACATCCAAGCATGGCGGACACCGAACTTGTGGCGGCTATTGCATTTGGATTAACCTACTTTTATGTGAAATGTAAGCAAAGTGAAACAAAAACAAGGAAAGCTCGCCGACCACGAAGATGGTGGATGAAAATGATTCATCAAAATCGTACCAGGTAACCAATTTAATAATAATAACTAATTTAGTTTAATCATTATCTGTTACGTTATGCCACAATATTTACGTTATTGTTTGTGCACCGCACTGATGTGAGATGGCGTACACATCAACACACACGGAAGCGTACCTGCGCCGCGACAGTTCATTCGTCCATACGTTCTTTCATACATTCGTTCGCTCGCTCAACCTCAGCTAACGTGGCATTAACTCGTGAACCATCCATTGTAAAACCAAGTAATAAACGCATTTAAAGTTGGAGTCAGATTATTATTCATCAAACCCTGGGTTGAAACATGGTGACCCCGACGTGATCAAGCCATTCAACCGCCAATTTTCAAGCTAGTTCCAGCAAGAAAAGAGATTGGTTTCTTTAACCTGAGGAGAAACCGCCAGAAAATCTCGATATTGTGGACAGTCAACCTAATAGTGCCAAGGAAATACGATTGGAGTCAAAACTCATTGCCAGGAGATCATCCCAGAGACAGCTTGTAGCCCAGCCGGTCAGCTATATTGTAAACTAAGAGCGCCGCAGCCACGGAAGCCAGCCAGGGAAGTGATCCATCCTTTATTTCCCCATATTTCCTGTCCTCTATTTGCCTGAAGATTGTGCTAATTTTCTTCATTTTAGTTAAATTTTATGCGAATAACAAGTATTTCACACAAGCTAAGAACTCAGTTCAACTAGCTATTCATCGTTAAAATATACCCAATAAACATTAATAAGTCGCAAGCCGTGCAAGTGCAACGCATTGATATTCACAGCCACGTGCGCATGCGCAAATTGCCAGTCTATAATTATTTCTAAAGATCTAATCGCTAATCATTTCATACCGTTACATTTCTTATAAGTAGGTAATTAATGTTTATTTGAATACGCATTCCAGTGCATTTTGTGTGTGAGTGAAGTGCGTCCTTGAGAAACGGACCAGCTGACGCCCGATGCCCATTGTTTCATTCGGCGCGTTATCTATCGCAGGCCGATCCATCAGCTGATTTGTCCCGTTACCTGTGATTGTGACCTTGAATCATCGACGCATACGCTGGATTACGATTAAGTATTTTTTTATTACTTCATTATCTTTGTGTGTTCAATTGTGTATTGCTGCATCTTAACTAGGTACTTATGTCGCTTACAAGTACAAGTGATATGCGTTCTAAATCACCTATTGAAAGTGTTAAACTTCAAGTTCCTACAGCTAGTCATTCAAAAAATGATTTGAAGGATTTGATTATAAAACGTAGTTCAGTCAAAGGTCGCGTAACTAAGTTCCGTAAGCTTTTGAATGAATTAACTTTATTAGATAACCCTACCGATGCTGAAGTGCAAACTTTAGTAAATAGGTACGAAAGGTTTCGTGAATTGTTTAATTATTTTGAAGATCTGCAATCAGATATAGAATTATTAAACTCCTCTGAGTTAGAAAGTGAACTTGACATTAGAGATGTCCTGGAAGGTGATTTTAGTTCGCTGATTGCAAAGGCTAAATTATTCATAGATGCTAATCTTCCGAAACCAAGCAATAGTCCTAATTTTTCTCATTCTTCACGCGATTCTTCTAAATGTTGTAGTAATAATAAATCTATGGGTTTTAAATTGCCTTTGATTAAAATAGCAAAGTTTGATGGTAGTTTCTTTAAATGGATGGAATTCCGAGATACATTTACTTCTCTAATTCACAGCAATGACATAATTGAACCTATACACAAGTTTCATTACTTGAACTCTTACCTTGAGGGAGAGGCTTCCAATGTCATCAGCAACTTGTCTGTTTGTTCTGCAAATTATGTAGATGCCTGGAATCTCCTCTGTGAGAGGTACAACAATGTCAAACAGTTGAAAAGGAATCATTTTAATTCATTCTGTAATTTTCCATCTACCTCTCGAGATTCTGCCAAGTCTCTGCGATTTTTGATAGACCATGTCTCTAAAGGTTTACGTGCCTTGAAGACTCTGGGTGAGCCTACAGAGTGGTGGGGCGGGCTAGTTGTCCATTTGGCCTCGGCGAAGCTCGATAGCAGTACAAAGTTCAAATGGGAGGAATATACAAACACAATAGAAAATTCTCCTACGTTACAGGAATTCTTTCAATTTCTCAAGAATCGAGCTAATATTTTAGAGGCTGTTCAAAGTAATAAGTCTAATTCGAAAGGTGAAACAAATTCTTCTTCTTCTCATAAAGGTGATAAGTCTCACACTAAGTCTTTTGCAATTTCAGCTGATGCTGTTGTTTTCTCTGACGCGTGCATCCTGTGCAAGGGTAGTCATCGTTTGTACGATTGTGCGTCTTTCTTGGCCAAGTCACCAGCAGATCGGGCCTCGGAGGTGATGAGATTGAAGCTGTGCCTGAATTGCTTCCGTAAGGGACACTCATCACGCCAATGCAGGTTAGGTCCATGTTCTACTTGCAAAAGAAGACACAACAATTTGTTGCATAGGGAACCGTCTCAGTCTGTGAACACATCAGATGTACACACCGCGTCCTCGGCTGAAAGTGCAGTCGAGCAAGTTTCAAGTGTTGCTACTGATAACGTAGTTAGCATGTCAGTGAAATCCAACCATAGCGTGTTACTTTCAACAGCTCTGGTTGATGTTTTTAATCCAGTAAAGAATCAATACACAACAATTCGAGCTCTGCTAGACAGCGGGAGTCAGTCTTCATTAATCACTGATAGTTTGAGAAATAAACTTCAGTTGACTCCTCAGCCAATCCAGGTCGATATTGTAGGTATAGGAAACGTATCTACTTCTCAAGCACTACAGACATGTGTAGTGCAAATTAAATCAAAACACAATGATTTTAAAGCAAATGTGTCATGTTTGGTATTGCCTCAGTTAACAGGTAATTTACCTAAGAAAACATTTGATATTTCGCAAGTCAACTTACCTCCTAACCTTAAATTAGCCGATCCCACATTCAACCAATGTGCTAAGATTGATATGTTGATAGGTGTCGATTTGTTTTGGTCGGTTATAGAGGGTGAACAAATATCTCTTGGTCCCAACCAACCTATCATGCATAGGTCAAAGTTAGGTTGGATTTTGGCAGGCCCACTGTATGTTCGAGATATTTGTAAGTCGCGAAACGAATCTATAAATTGTAATCATGTTGCTATCGATTGTACAGGTAGTTGTGTGTCAAATGAATTATTAGACAAAAGGTTAGCCAAGTTCTGGGAGTTGGAACAAATCCCTCACTCAAACAATTATGAGACTGACGAGGAGATTGCATGTGAGAATCATTTTGTTACCAATACCACCCGAAATAATGAAGGCAGGTTTATGGTTAAGTTGCCCCTTCATGTGGAACCCGACTGTCTAGGCAACTCATTCATAATGGCTAAAAGGCAATTTATCGCGTTAGAAAAGCGTTTTAATAAAAATCCGGAACTGAAGGACATGTATTCAAAATTTATACAGGAGTATTCTGACCTAGGGCATTTATCGGAATCTAGTGTTTTAATTCCCCAACAGTCTTACTTTATTCCGCATCATGCAGTGTTAAGACCGACTAGCGAGTCGACAAAATTACGTGTGGTATTCAATGGTAGTGCACCTACAACGTCAGGATATTCCATTAATGATCTGCAGTTAACCGGTCCAAATATACAAGATTCATTGTTAAATATTTTGATTAAATTTCGCCAATATGCCTACGTTTTATCAGGCGATATAGAAAAAATGTACAGGCAGGTACTAATTCACGAAGATCATCGTAATTTGCAATTAATTTTATGGCGTAATTGTGATACTGAGCCATTACAATCACTCAGATTGAACACGGTTACGTATGGGTACACTAGTTCAAGTTTTTTAAGTACTCGTTGTTTATGGCAATTAGGCGAGGAATGTAGTGACCCTAAAATAAGAGCCATAATACAAAATGATTTTCTTGTAGATGATTTGTTGACAGGTTGCGATAGTGAAGCTGAATTGATTAAAATTAGGGA
This sequence comes from Brachylomia viminalis, assembly GCA_937001585.2. Taxonomy (NCBI): domain Eukaryota; kingdom Metazoa; phylum Arthropoda; class Insecta; order Lepidoptera; family Noctuidae; genus Brachylomia; species Brachylomia viminalis. The sequence goes on along the minus strand of OW443294.2, from coordinate 22,197,683 downwards.
CGCGATAGAAAATGCTTTGTCAGCTGGTTGTTTTTCATTGCGTAAATATAGGTCGAATTCACGCTCCTTAATTTCCGAATCCCAAAATGTACAACGTAATCTGATGATCAGCTCATCATCACACACACTAGGAGTGGGGTGGAATCCTAATGAGGATTACATTCATTTTCCTACAAATTATGAAAATAGAAGTGTTAACCCTACTAAAAGATCCATATTATCTGATTCATGTAAAGTTTTCGATCCTCTTGGTCTGTTAAGTTTGTTTACCATTAAACCTAAAATATTAATTCAACAGTTATGGGTGCAAAAGATAGATTGGGATGATCCAGTGCCCAAAGATATACTTAAATCGTGGCAATCTTTCACAAATAATATGTCTAATATTCGCAATCTATTCATTCCCCGTCATGTGTTATGTAACAATCCGGTTTTGATAGAATTGCATTGTTTTTGTGATGCGTCTATGGCCGCCTATGCCGCATGTGTTTACTTGAGATCAGCAAATAGTCAAGGTGACGTCACAGTGCGATTGCTGTGTGCTAAGGCTCGTGTTGCGTCGGTGAAGCCGACTACGGTGCCCAGGCTTGAGTTGTGTGCGTGCTTGCTAGGAGCTCAGCTCGCCGCAGCCGCATGTCGCGCACTGCGATGTGTTATTACTCGAAAGATATTTTGGTCTGACTCGTCCATCGCGCTAGCATGGTTAGGGGCCAGGTACGATAAATTAAAAGCCTTTGTTGCTAACAGAGTGTGCAGTATCTTAGAGCTTACTGAAGGCTCGGAATGGCGTCATGTGCCTACCACACTCAACCCTGCAGACTTGGGATCAAGAGGAGTAGATGAAATTAAAACTAATAACTTAGGCTTATGGTGGAATGGTCCTTCATATTTACTTATGTCGGATACGTTTTGGCCTGCTAATAATAAAATGATAAACAATATTAGTGACTTACCTGAGATAAAATCAAACGTAGGTACAAATAATGATGACAATGCAAATAAATTAATAAATTTCGATAAATATTCCAAGTTATCTAGGTTACAACGTTCTATTGCATATGTACTACGATTTACACATAACTGCAAAAATTCCAGTAATAAAATTACGGGTGTTTTACAGCCTGATGAACTTAAAGCTTCGTTAGAAGGGCTAGTGCGTCTTGCTCAAGAGGAACTTTTTAGTTCAGAATTGAAATGCTTTTTTCTCAAAGGCCACTAAGTCCTAAAAATCCATTGTTAGCTTTAAGTCCCTTTTTAGATAGTAAAAATATTATGAGAGTTGGAGGACGTCTAAAATATTCTTCTTACTCATTTGAGAAGCGTCATCCAATGTTGCTGCATGCTAAGCATAGACTTGTGAAATTATTGTTTCAGCATGAGCATTTACGTCTTCTCCATGCTGGTCCACAGCTACTTCTTGCATCCATTCGAGAATTTGTCTGGCCCATTGCTGGCAGAGATCTCGCGCGGACCACTGCGAGGCAGTGCATCGTTTGTAGGAAGGCTAGCGGGCAAACGTTAACTCCCATGATGGGTTCCTTACCTGATCAGCGTGTTAATCCCGACTTCCCATTTGCTAGTGCTGGTGTCGACTTTGCTGGACCATTTTTGATAACAGATAGGAAGGGGAGAGGATGTAAAATTACAAAATGTTACCTTTGCATTTTTATCTGTCTACGATTTAAATGTGTACATCTCGAAGCTGTGAGTGAGCTTTCGAAAGATGCTTTTGTACTTTCTTTGCGACGTTTTATCTCTCGCAGAGGGAAACCTGCAGAAATATTCTGCGACAATGGCCGCAATTTTGTTGCTGCGGACAAGGAAATTCAGAACTTGATCACAAGGCATGCTGATGATATTGTAGGCTTTGCTTCGGGTGAGGGTATCAAGTTTAAATTTCAACCAGCGTATGCGCCCCATTTCGGAGGCTTATGGGAGGCTGGTGTGAAATCTGCCAAATTTCACTTAAAAAGGGTTTTAGGTAATGCACATTTGACATTTGAAGAGTTAGCGACTTTGTTCAGTCAAATCGAGGCTATCCTTAATAGTCGCCCTTTATATCCCTTATCCTCCTGTCCTGATGACCCTCAGTCCTTAACTCCGGGTCACTTCCTGATCGGACGACCGCTAACTTCAATGCCGTCTCCAAATCTGGAAAACTTAAATTTCAACAGACTAGACCGTTTTCAGCGACTGGAACAACTGCGCCAAGGTTTTTGGAGACGCTGGCAGCTAGAGTATTTAGCTGAGCTGCAACAGAGGCAGAAGTGGAGAGTTCCCACTCGACCGCTACAAGCTGGCGATTTGGTATTGCTGAAGGAAGAAAATGCTCCACCCATGTCTTGGAAACTGGGCCGTATTCAGTCTCTATTCCCGGGAAAGGACGGAGTGGCTCGAGTCGCCGAAGTCAAGACAACTTCCGGCACTTACCGAAGAGGTGTGAAGTACCTATGTCCCCTGCTGGATGCTGCAGAGGATTCTTCATTGGAGCCAGGAGCTTCCAAGGCCCCGGAGGATGTTTGTGCACCGCACTGATGTGAGATGGCGTACACATCAACACACACGGAAGCGTACCTGCGCCGCGACAGTTCATTCGTCCATACGTTCTTTCATACATTCGTTCGCTCGCTCAACCTCAGCTAACGTGGCATTAACTCGTGAACCATCCATTGTAAAACCAAGTAATAAACGCATTTAAAGTTGGAGTCAGATTATTATTCATCAAACCCTGGGTTGAAACATTATATTTTATTTGTTACAGCCAATTTATAGAAGAGAAATTTAATGAACTTTTATATGAACCATCTGGAGAGTTTGATAACTTCTGCCGAATGAGCTATACTGATTTTGAGTTTTTACTACAGAAAATTTCACCAATGATATCCAAGCAAGACACAGACTTCAGAAAAGCTACACCAGCAAAATTTCGTCTTGCCCTTACGCTACGATTTTTAGCATCTGGTGATTCTTACAAAAGCCTTCACTACTTGTTTAAAATATCTGTCTCTATGATATCAATAATCATTCGTGAAGTTTGCCGAGTTCTTAATGAAATTCTAAAGGATCAAGTTAAGGTAAGAATAAAATAAAACATAATTTAATATCATGTTAGTTTTATTGCTTAATTATTTAGTCACTTAAATGAGAAAATTATGTCTGCGACTCAAAATCATTGTAAGCATTTAATAAAGCCATGTCAATAATGTTGGGTTCACGCGGGGCTGGGTTAAGGATTTGGTCCGATATGATACGAATAGATGACGAGGGTTCTCTTGATGTAGATGGAGCTGGAGCTTCTGTAGTAGGTATACGTTCTGTTATTATGTTTGGCGCTGAATGAGAGGTTTGTGTGTATGGAGAGGGAGAAAAACCTTGAGTGTTAGGAATAGGTTCAGAATAAACGCTATTAACTGATGTTGGCCGACTCGGAATGACTTGAGGAGATGGTGTATGACGTGAATATGCACCAGCCATTGACGACGGTCGAGAATAATATTGAGGGTATGGTGCATAACGCTCATTTGATTTTTGACTGATTCTGTTTATAAACAACCCATCTATTTGGTACATCATAATTTTTCGTTCATCAGTTGGGAGTTCACGTAGCTTTATGGCCAACAATTTAGCATATAGATCGCAATCGTCGTCTTTGTGAGCAGGTCTATTCTCATTCTGTTTTTGACCTAAAACATTTGTTAATTGTCCAAAAGCCACTGCCATTTGCTTTTCAGCCGTTTCAGAAGCAAGGCGACGACATTTATTAGTAACTGCCTGTATGGATGCTGGTCTGGATGATGATCTAGGTGGTGGTCTGGATGGTGGTCTGGATGCCGGTCTGGATGATGGTCTGGATTGTGTGGTAACCGTACTTGTTCGGTCTCTTATCAGAGGGTCATCCTCTGTCTGATCTGTATCTTCTTCTATTTGTTGTGGTTGCTGCAAAAAGTTATACACTGTTACATACACATCATTTACTTTCTTTTACAGATGCCCACCACAGCACAAGGATGGCTTAATATAGAAGAAGGATTCAGGGCAAAATTTCCACATTGCCTAGGTTCATTGGACGGCAAGAATGTAGTCATTGAAAGCCCAATTCATAGTGGAACAGAGTATTTCAATTATAAAAAAAACTTTTAGCATTGTGCTTTTAGCGTTAGTGGATAGCAAATACAAATTTGTATTCGCAGACATAGGGAGTCAAGGAAGAATAAGTGACGGTGGCGTTTTTAATAATTGTTTACTATGGCAAAGAATATGTAGAAACGAGATAGATTTTCCACCGCCATGTCCACTTCCAGTGTCGAATATTAATGTTCCATACGTGTTTTTAGCTGACGGTGCTTTTGCATTGAGTCAACACGTAATGAAGCCCTACCCTGGAAACCATGAAGCAGGCTCACCAAAAAGGTTACTTAACCAAAACTTATCTAGATCCCGAGTTGTAGTTGAAAATACGTTTGGAATTTTAACCTCAATTTTCAGAATATTTAGACGCCCTATCGATTTAGAACCACAAACTGTGACGGAATTAACGATGACTTGTGTATTACTACATAACTTTTTGAGAACAAGTAAAAGTTCTTCAAATCGATATACTCCTCTGGGTTCGTTTGACGTATATGACAGTAGTGGAAATATGGTAACCCCTGGTTCATGGCGCAGAGATAACGACGGATATAATGCATTGCAAAATTTACCACAAATACCACGAAGATCTCCGCTGAATGCCAAAGAAGTCAGAGAAGAATTTACTTCATATTTTAATAGGATTGGATAAGTTGATAAAAAATTTGTTAATAAGTTTATAATAAGTAATGGTGTTTTTTTATTTAGAATAAATGCATTTTTACTTACAGTTTCGGTGTTTATCCCTTCATTGCAAGTATATACTGGAAGTAAAAATGACTCCATGGTTTCGTAAGCATACCAAGTTGGATTGTATATTATCTTCAGCACCTTAAAAAAATAAAAGATATTATTATTATATTAGACCAAAGTGTAATAAAAGTTCTAAACGAAATATTTTAAAATCATGAAATTAGTTTCTAGTTAAATAACTACAGATAGCAAAAAGTGGTTTTTCTTGGCAAAATTTCATCATTACCATGAGTAATACTTTTGAAAATCGAAAACTTCTTAACCGTTCATTCACTAGCCGGCTTACTCTATATCGTAGGAACATACCTGCGCCGGAACGTATAGAATCCTGTTTTTTTTTCAAGTGCTTGCGAAAAGTAGTCATCAATATCTCTTTTTTATTTTTTACTTCCTTCACTGGCCTTCCGGTAAGTTCAGCAAGACGAATCCATGCATCTGCTACTTTCTTCTTGTCTTTATGATTTGCATCTTTCGGATTCCAGATGCAGGATTCCATCTGGTAATGCTCCAGAAACAAGAGAGTCTCCTCATTTGTCCAGCCACCCATTTTTTATTTTTGTATTGCGTCCAAGCGTGTAGTCGCCGCAAGATCACAATGGTAACTAAACGCGGACAAGCGTGTAAATGCGTCGCAAACGCTTGCCGCAAACGCCCTTTGATCTGCGTCAAAAAACCGACACTTGACTGGATCCAAAGCAAGCGCCCACAAGCTCACGCAAGCCAAGCCAAGCCAAGCCAAACGCCCTCTTTACACGCTTGTGATTGTCGAGGCTTGCCAAGGCTTGGCAAGCGTGTAAACGCACCATTAAATTCGGCTAAGTAGTTTTCAAGATATGAACCAAAATTTCGTATGAAGTCGGTATATTTTTGTGAAAATACTACTTGTTTGTATATATTTTACCATTATTCAGAATATCACCTCTTACAGACGGTGTTTACAATAAAACATTTGTCCGTATTTCAGGGGTATGCAACTTTAATGGTATGCATGGTTGTTTAAAATGTACAACTGTGGGCGAATACTCTCACCGTTCTCATACAGTGACATTTTCTTCGCGAAAATTTCCCAATAGAAACGACGAAGACTTTAGAGCCAAGAAATATGGTGCTCATCATAAAACTGATTCTCCACTATTAGAACTTCCAATCGACATAGTTGAAGACTTTCCTGTGGGAGATTCGCTACATCTTATTGATCTTGGAATAATGAAAAGGCTATTAGTTGGATGGCGTAATGGAAATTTTGGGATGTACACTACAAAATGGTGTGCAAGGGATATTATTAAAGTTAACGAATTTTTGATTAAATGTAGAATGCCTTCAGAGATACACCGATCAATACGTACACTTGATTGTCTTGCTCATTGGAAGGGATCAGAATTCAGAACATTTTTACTTTATGTGAGCATAGTCGCACTGATTGATGTCCTTCGTGACGATGTGTATCAACACTTTCTGAAGTTTTTCTGTGCAATAACTGTATGTACAGTTAAGAAATATAATGCGTTCTTACCAGTAGCCAGAGAACTGCTTCAATACTTTGTGGAACAATTTAAAGATTTCTATGGCACCGACTATATGTATAACCAGTAATGTGCACAATTTAATGCATGTTGCAGATGAAGTGGAAAAATTTGGGCCACTACAAACTTTTAATGCATACCCTTTTGAGAACAAATTGTACACAATCAAAAATATGCTGAGACAGGGTAATAAACCTCTTTCACAATTAGCAAAACAAATAACTGAAGAAGCAATGCTTAATGTAGAGACCACTTTAAATACAAATTCAGAGTATAGCGGCCCGTTTGTAACACAAAGTCGAAATCGCCTAACGCTTCATTTTGATAATTTTGTTTTATCACCTAAACTACAAGACAGATACTGCCTGACAAATGACAATGATATTGTAGAAGTTAAAGAAATTCAGTCATTACCTGAATTCAATGTTATTCATATTCATGGTTATAAAATGAAAAACAAACTCGATATATTTCTGCTTCCGATTAAGTCATCGTATCTAAATATGTATTCAACTGAGGATAAAGCTTCTTCAAGACAATCTTGAAGAAATTTTATTATTAGCAAGAGATGTACAATGTAAACTAGTGTGTATTGAGCATGAAAATACACTTTATTTTTTTCCTTTACTTCACACAGTTTAAATTAAAATAAGTACCAAATTAAACGCAATAATGTCAATCACATTTCTTTTATTCTCATCACAAAACATAATCAACTTAGCTTTTCTTTAAATGGATCATATTCAAGTAAAGAACTATTTATCACTCATCATTCTCACAATTGTGTCTTTTATTTAAAAGTTGACGCTTATGATGATGACCTTTAAAGCAACAAAATTGTCCGATAAAGATTTATGAAATTCAGCTTAACAATAAGTTTATTGTAAGGTAATATAAAATGTTGTACCTACTTATAACTACATGAATTCACGACTCCTTATCTGCTAGCTTAGGACATAGTTATAACATATTTACTGATTTTTGGCAGTAATACCTTACTTAGAAATTGACAATAAAAAAATGATAAAAATATTCAAAAAAGAAGATAATGTAGCAAGGCGCCAAAATGCAGATTTGGAGTGGGTAGGTAAGTATACACACATACATAATCAACATATAATGTTCTCACTGCTGGAACACAGGCCTCCTCTCGGTGAGAGGGAGGTAAGTATGACATATTTTAAATCTTCATTTAAAATATTAAAGATAATCAACAGAATAAGTGTGCTTAAGGCTATCCAGTAAACACAAACATAAATTATATGAATCAAGATCTACCTATCAAGCGATGGGTTATTTAAAAATCACAAAATACGTATAGATGTCCGGTGAAACACAATTCAAATAACTGTCATTTATGAAAAAAAAAACATCAACATAAAGATTCTTCTTCGTTTTCGATTGAGAAGTGGCCGGTCGCTTCTTTCTCGATGTCACTAGTTGCAGCTGCATCTGCAATATTATTTTCTTCGTTATTGATACTTTCTGAATCCGCTACCGTGCATCCGGAACTTGCCACATTTTCTTTGTTTTCATAATTGTTACTATCAGATATTTGTTCTTGTTCTTCCGGCTTATCAAGTCTTTTGTCAACATCATCTTTCTTTTTGTGTTTTTTGTCAATTTTTACACGTTTTCGTGTCGTTGATGACCTCTCAAGCTTAGCATTTTTTCTTTTGTTTGAATTCTTCAGAACGCTTTTGAAAAATTCTTCATTTTCTTGTACTGTAAAAGTGCGATCCCAAAAAAAGATCATCTCCCAAAAAAATGAAATTACATTTTTGTAGCATTTTAAACTTATTTTAATACCGTCAGACCGACTGCTACCACTCCAGGAACACTTACACAAAAAATCGCGCGTGATCATAAGATCTATTAGCGTATAGGCACAGTTTATTCCTTTCCCACCGGAACACACTATCGAATAAGTTTCTTTTAATTGCTCTCTAGCCGTTTTTTCGGAGAGTAACTTTTCTATTTTATTTAATTCTTCAATACTGTTGATTGGTGCGACACTGAATGGTATATTTTCAGCACGGGTTTTTGATATACCCAGAGAAACAACTTCAGTTTCATTGAGTCTGTTGAGTTGCGATTGCACATTACCAATTTGGACTGAAATGCTAGACATCTTGAGCATATTTTTTTTTTGATTATCGATTATTGTTGCTATCATTTTATTTTGTTTTTCTAATACCTGACGAATATTGTCGAAATTTTTATCGACATCACTACTTTCTTGAGTTTCATTGATAGCAACATTGTTTTGGCCTTCATTCATCAAACAGAAGGTACCCAGGATTTCATCACCTGAAGACGTCAAAATAATTTGTGACGACTCATTGACTTCATTAGTTACAGTAATTACTGATGACGAGGAGTTATCAGGTACAGTGAAGAGGGGTTGGTTGTGAAGTTCACCACATACGGGGGAGTTCTCTTGGTCTGCATACTGAAAAAAAAAAACTTAATATAAATCAATGTTTTGTATGTTTTTTTTTTGGTTATCACTTTCATGTTCTGTGCGCTCTATCTGTAGGTATTTAATCTGAGAATCAATAGAAGAGCTGATGATCGCTGCCGACTTTGCAATTGCCGTGGCAAAATTCTGGGCCGAAAAAAATCAACCTGTCGTCGACTCGAGAGAAGAAGAAGAACAAGATCTGAGAATTATAATTGTAAAAAAAATGAGTATCATCCGTTTCGCTGCGAGTATTTTTCTTTTATTGCGCGTCATTTTAAATCTGTGATATCCTCTAAAGTAGGTACCAATTCATAGAAGTGATAATTTATAATGTAAAGGACAATTTTAATCTACAAATCTAAGGTAGGTAATAAACCTACTTATTTGGATAAGAATTAATATTGAATAGGAGAAAATAGCTTGCAAATTACGTAATATTTTAAATGAATAACTTAAAGATAAAACTGGTTACTGTGCGTCAAACTTAGGAGATAGACATATTTATGTTATGGCGGACTTTTCTCTGGGCTTTTTAAACAATTACAATTCTTTCGTACTAATGTACGAAAGTATTGTAATTCTCTGATTTGATTTTCTGGCTAAACCACAAGAGGAGATCAAAATAATTTTTGATCTCCTCTTGTGGTTTAGCCAGAAAATCATATTTATGTTATGGCGGACTTTTCTCTGGGCTTTTTAAAGAATTACAATTCTTTCGTACTAATGTACGAAAGTATTGTAATTCTCTGATTTGATTTTCTGGCTAAACCACAAGAGGAGATCAAAATAATTTTGGATCTCCTCTTGTGGTTTAGCCAGAAAATCGTTTTTTAACGACTGAAACCCTAAATATAGAATTTTCTCTACTATACAAAAACGTAATTAGAATATTTTATAGATATAAACCTTCCGGAAGACATTTATTAAATGATAGCGAAAACCGCATCAAAATCCGTTGCGTGATTTAGAAGAAGCGGAGAAACAGACAAAAAGAAAGACAGACAGACGCGGATGGCGTCTTTGTTTTATACTATAAATAGACATAAGAACCCAAAAAATCATTACAACGTTCACTAGTTTCTAGCAGAGACAAACACACCTCATTAGTCTACTCATATTATTATACAGTAATAAAATTTCACCTACGTACATGTAACGAATGGATACTCTACTTTTTTGAAGTGGTTCAAAGTGTTAGACATTGTACGGTCGCCAGCCCATCAAGTCGCATCAAGTTATAACAACCTGTCAAGTGTTGTTTGTTAAGTTCAAAATCGACTGAGAAAATTTGACAGTTTGTGGTAACTTGATGTGCTGGCGACTGTACTTTGATCCTACTTTTCACCGTCCACTTGTTTGGTAAATGTTGATCTAATTTATTTGGGGGCACGGGAGTGCCTCCAGATAAGGCGCTTCAAGTCAATCTATTTATTTAAAACATAAAAGATTTTTAATATTGGTATGGTCACTATAAGATGTTGTTACGTTAGCTAATTAGTATAAAATAGAATACACCTAAGATAATCACCTAAGACCTAACCCACCCACCCACCTAAGAGAGAAGCACCTAACATAATCAACTGCGGCGTGCCTCAGGGCTCGATTTGTGGTCCCCTTTTATTCCTAATCTACATTAACAACATAGACAAGATAGGCCTGAAGGGGCATATTTCCTTATATGCTGATGACACTTGCCTTTTTTATTTTGGTCACTCAATTGACTCAATTATAACAGGACGCACAAGATGATCTCAATAAATTGGAAAGATGGTTTCTAAATAACCTGTTAACTATAAATACATCCAAAACAAACTATATAATATTTGCAGCTTAAAACAAAAAAATCCCGAATCATAAACCTCTTATTATTAATGGAGTCAATTTAAATAAAGTCAACACAGAAAAATATCTCGGACTTATTCTGGATAACCAACTTACATGGAAACCACATATCGAGAAAACCTGTTCTAAAATATTAAGCCTAACGGGGGCGTTACGTCGAATTGTGAGATGCTTTCCTCTTAAGGTCCGCCTCACTATTTATAATTCACTGGTGAAACCGCACATTGAATATCTTATAGAACTGTGGGGTTCAGCAGCTAAAACCAACCTAGAAAAGCTACAAAGAGCGCAAAACAGAATTGTAAAAGTCCTATTTCACTACCACTATCTGACCCCCACACACAAAATTTACAAAGATACCAATCTATTTAACATTTCTAATATATATTTATATAACACATGTATTTTAGTTCGTAAAATTATTTCCAAAGACTTACACACACAAATCACATTCACAAAAAACATACAGGTACAAAAACGTGTTCTGAGGCGCGCCCAAGACTTGCATATACCTAGAACTAGAACTAATTATGGAAAAAAAAACAGTAATTTACGAGGGAGCAAAACTTTATAACTCATTACCAAAAGATATAAAAAATACGCAATCGTTATTACTATTTAAAAAGCTACTAAAGTGCCATATCTTAAAGGGTCATAAAATAAAATAACCAATTTAACTAATTAACTCATTTGCCTCTAGTGTAAACGATTCTTTAGATTTCATTCAAACATAAAAACAAAGATAACGAGTCACCGCACGTCAACCGCGTCAGCGCGCCGTACGGCGGTAGACAATGCAAAACTTTAAACAATTTACCTTCATAATATTCGTAATGTTAACACTCTAAGCTCCTATTACTCCTGGAAAACAAAAATGTATAAACTAATATTTTTTAGTATTTATTTCTGTATAAGTGATTTGTAATCTTTAGAAATAAATGAATTCAAACCGTAAACCGTAATATTTCTTTATTTTTAAAAACATTATAATTACGTAATAACTTAAGACAGAAGGACCCTTAAGTAGGGACTGAATAAATTAACCGACTTGGTATTACATGGATCTCACAACTTTTTACGGTAGAAGAACTCAGTTGTTTTTTTACAAGTTAAAGGAAAAGAAAGAAGAAAGAAAGAAAATGCGTTTATTTGCGGTAAACATGACGCAAAAAATGACACAAACACAGAAAATATGAAAAGGTTGGGGGAAACATGCGTCACATCCACGCAAAACGGCTATCGCTCAGCATTATGCCGCGACCCTATGCAAGACAGAGCCCCAGCGCTGGTTTTCAGCGACAGCCGGCGCCGACGTAGTGACGTCGTCCGGTGAGGCAAACAATAGTTAGGACGCTGTACCAGTACAGCGTACTTACGAACGTTGCACTTAAATAAAAATAATATAAATGTTATAGAATATACTAAACAGACATGTAAAAGGAAATAGACATGCTACGAGAATATCATCCTCAATAAACGTTTTACGCTTTATGGCAGCATTCCGGGGGAAATTGTCTGGTCTGTAAAATAGGATCAAAGTGTTGTATAGTTGCACTCTATCGCTCACCTTCATTCACAAACATTACTAACTTTAATAATAGTCTTCAGAATGTTCTTGAAACCTTGACAGATTTCCCGTCGGTTGCGGTTATAGGTGACACGAATATTGACATAAAAAACGGGAGTACTGACGCAAACTGTGGTGAATACCTAACTGTAACTGCCATGCATGGTTTTCTCCCCGCTCATTTATTTCCAACGCGTTTAAATAACTGTATTGACCATGTACTACTTCGCACTAATGCCCCTGCTGTAACACTAGTTTTGGAGACATACATCACGGATCATATGCCCCTCATTCTCTTTATCGAGAACCAAAAACTGAAACTAAAACCTCCTAAGACAGTTAAAAAAGTGGACTACGCGGCTGTGCAAACTGAAATAGATGATACGGACTGGACAACTGTTCTCAACGCCTCTGACGCTAATATGGCTGCTGATGTACTAGTTACTACCCTATCCACAATTATTAAAAACCACACCAAGGTTCTCACAATCCCGAGGAAAAATAGGAATATAAAACCCTGGATTACTCCAGGGCTTCTTAAATGTATAGCACACCGTGATAGTCTCCACAATCAAGTCAACAGTTCCCCAGAAAACAGCATATTACTGGTTACCTATAAAAGGTATCGCAATTATTGCAATGACCTACTACGGCGGTTAAAACAAAACTCTGAGAGAGAAGAATTCATGAAAGCGAAGAACAGTCCAAAGTCTACTTGGCATGTAATCAATCAGATAGTGGATTTAAAACCTAAATCAGGCCCACCCACTGAACTCATAAATCTTAATGACCCAGAAGCCTCAATTAATAATGTAAACCGCTTCTTTGCTGGTATTGGTAGGGAAATGGCTAGCAAAATTTCTAGCAATCACCCCACTTCCAATAGTATTACTCCTCCAAGTAATAGCAGAAACCTAAACTCCATAGTCATTCTTGAAACTGACGCAGACGAGGTTGAGAGAATAATAATGAATTTAAAATCTGATTGCGCAGTGGGATGGGACGGTATACCTGCCAGTATAATAAAATCATCTAGCCAAACCCTGGTCCCTCTTATTACCCATGTTTGTAACCTATCTATTACGTCCGGTATTTTCCCAAAGGTTTTTAAATAGGCAGTTGTGCATCCAGTTTATAAGTCGGGTGACAGAGGCAGTGTCAATAACTATAGACCTATATCAGTTCTTCCTGCTCTTTCCAAGGTACTGGAGCGTATACTAAACAAGTGTCTAACACGGTACCTTGAATTAAATAAAATTATATCTGGGAACCAATATGGTTTCCGAACAGGTATATCCACGGAGGATGCAGTACTGGCTCTAACAGAACATGCTATTCGGAATTTAGATAAAAAGCAGAAATGCTTGTGACTGTTTTTAGACCTGGCTAAGGCTTTTGACACTGTCTCTGTCCCTATCCTTCTAGATAAGCTGGAACGAGTAGGAGTTAGGGGTATTCCTTTAAAAATCTTTGCTGACTATCTTAAAGATCGTGTACAAGTGGTAAAAATAGGGGAACATGTTAGTAATGAGGAGGCTATCAACTGCGGCGTTCCGCAAGGAAGCATTCTGGGCCCCACATTATTTATTGTATTCATAAATGATTTATGCGATATGCCCCTGCTAAACGGTAAAATCTTCACTTACGCTGACGACACAGCTCTCATAGTGAACGGAGTAGACTGGGTCCAAGCAAAGCAAAATGCTGAACATGCTCTTAAAATTATAATGGAGTGGCTGTCAAATAATCTTTTGACACTGAATATTGATAAAACCATGTTTATCCCCTTTGCAATGCGAGCTAACCATCTGCCCCCGCCGACTTTCAAAGTTAAAGCACACTCGTGTCTGCCGCCTGCTCCTGACTGCTGTTGCTTGTATATAACGAGATCTCCCTGTGTTAAATATTTGGGTGTATATATAGATCACAGTTTCCGTTGGCATAAGCAAATTGAAACCGTCACTACTCGGGCTCGAAGACTTATATTTATATTCAAAAGACTTCGTCAGTCAGCGGACGCAAAAACCCTGCAAGTAAAAAAAAAAAAAAAAGTAGTGTACCTGGCTCTATGTCAGTCCCTATTATCATACTGTTTGACGGTATGGGGTGGAGCACCTAAATCAACAATCCTTCAGCTTGAGATCGCCCAAAGGGCTGTACTAAAGGTTATGACAAAAAGACCTTACAGGTACCCTACGGCTGAACTGTACGCTGAATGCAAAGTTCTCACGGTGAGGCAACTGTATGTCCACATGACCATAGCCCGTAAACACAAGTCGCGGCCTCTGCTTGAGCCTCCAGGTAGAATTAAATATACAGTCTTTAAGCCCGATCGAACCAGAACCTCTTTTGCGGGTAAACACTATTATATACTTAGTGTAAAATTGTATAATAAGACAAACAAACAGTTGGATATATTTCACCTAAACAGAATTAACTGCAAAATGAAGGTAAGGGATTGGCTTATTTCTCTAACCTATAAGGAAACTGAGGATTTGCTGGATAGCAGCACTGCCTAAGTCATTGCATTCACACCACACGCAACTAAAGAACACACATCCGCAACTCACCAACACCAACACTCACACTCACACTCTCTCATACTACACTCACCCGCAAACTACAGTTACTAACACTACACTCATCCACACACTACGCTCACTTCCACACACATAGCAGATATAGAATATGGTGATTATTCTTTCTCCTTCTTTAGTGTATTTATAAAAACTTAATACCTAGATTAGAATAAGTATTTTTATTTATTTGTTTTAATAGAAAGTTGGGCTTCACAAATGTGAAGGGCAGGGAGGAACGCTGACACCTGAGATACAGGACATGTCCTAGTTTGGGTGTCAGGAGTTTCACACAACGTGCATTTACTTAGCCTATTATTATAAGGATATTAACTTATTTTAGTACATAATTGCATTGTAAACCCTATTTTCTCTCCTGATTGTATTAGGCTTATGAAATAAATTATTATTAAATAAATTATTATTATTATTATTATTATTTCAAAGCGTCTTATTTGACTTACACCCAACATACATACACCAAAGAAACGCTATGATGTCGTCACCTTTATGGTAAACTTACGAAACTGAAAAAAACACATTTTACAGGGGAACGTTTTGAAACATTAAATTGCCAATAACTTTTTTCAAGAGACAGATGTAATAAACTCTGCGATACATTTGATTTTCAAAATTCCTCTGCTTTTATATACCATGAATGTATTATTTTTATATTACAAAAATAACAAATAAATGCATATTCGTTACTTTTCACCTTCATACATGAGAGTTCATAGGTATTATATTACACCGTAGCAAACTTACGGAAGTGGCAATTTCGTAAGTTACTTATGAAAAGTATCAAATATATACTTTGGTAAATTAACGAAAGTGCCACTTTCGTTAGTTTACCATGAGATATATCACGTCTTTTCAAGGAAAATAAGTTCCTAAATCAAAATGTTTTAGAAATAATTCAAGTGAAATCACAAAATTATGTTTGGAGTAGGAACACAAAATAAAATAATAAAATACGTATTCAAATGAATGTATTTATTTAAGAAAAAAATCAACTAATCTGCTTTTACGAGTAAAACAACAAAATAAAAGATAATAAGTAACAACAATTTTCCAAATAAATATTTCCTTACGGTTTTACTCACGTCATTTGTGGAGTTGCGACTTTCACACAAGAGCTCATGACTAAGATCTCCGTATGAGATGGACACTAGTCGGACAAACCCGAAGTAATGACGCGAATAGAACCGTAAGCAAACGTTTTATGTTGTATGAAAACATTTGCTTACGATAGACGACACAAAATCAAAACTTACAAACTAATACAGTCTTACAATAAAAGTAAGAGTAAATGGAAGTACTTGAAAATTGTAATTTTCAATTACCTACAGTTCCTCTTCGTCTTCAGCATCTGGTTCAGGCAAGCGATCTTGAATTGCTTCCGAATCGGGTAGGTTTTCATAAAAAGAATGGTAATATTTTGGTATCTGATTATCTCTACATAGTTTTAATAAATCTCTTTTTTTTGCTTTGGAAATCGGTATTCTTTCAGCATACATATTACTTGGTACTATTGCTGTACTCTTTCCTCTTTTTGATTTTATTTTAAATTCTTTAAAGGTCTCGTCATTGTAGTCAGTTTTAATAAAGATTGATTTAGGGTTGTCTTTACGGTATTGAATCCACACAGCATCTTGGAAATTTATCTTCACTTTTGGTCTTGTCTCGTCTAGTTCTCCATTGTCTTCTTGTTCTTTTGTTCTTTTCTTTTTCGAACCTTGTTTTTTCGAAATTTCTTCCGCAAACTGACAATGATTGGGATTAAAATCTAAAAAATCGTCATGAACTAAGACATTCACATTAAATGGACGAGGATTTGTTCTGGCTATTCTCATAACTTGAATCCAACCGTCCGGAGTGTAAATTGCTGTATTTTTACATTTCTGTTCTATTTTGGAGTGAATAGAGTCACATTCCATGTGACTATGTCCAGACTCATAGAAAACATGATCAATTATGTTTACTGTGGAATGATTTGTCACCAAGTGCAGCAACATACAGCAAAAACTAAAATTTTTTTGCTGGCCGCCACAATTGTCTGACATCATTCTCACATGTGTTATGCCTTGTTTGTGACTACAAATATATTTGTAAACACAGGTTGCAATTTCAGCACTTCCCCGTTTACCTTCCGTTTCGTCCCATGTAAAACAGTCTACGTCTTGATCGCCAAATTTATAAAAGGTCAAATTGTATACAGCTAATTTTCGAACGTAAAAGAATGGTCCAGATGTAGCTTTAGGAGTTTGGAGGACGGCTTCTAGGTCAAAATTAAATGCCAAAGTCTTCGGATCAATCTTTGCTGCTGCTTTGTCAGCGTCTCGACGCAGGTAAGCATCGTCGCGTCGCTTAAGATGGTTCGAATGATGTTCCTCTTCAGGGCTGCTCGGGTCATGTGTTTTTAATTCCTTGTAAGCGACGCACTTTTTGCAGAGATCCTTTTTCGGCACATGGAATCTTAATTTATAGGACCTGAAGACTTTCCGGTAAGACTCTATTCCTGCTGGTATTGCGCCTTCGTCTTCACATTTTTTCTTGTATAATGAATACATTATGGTCACATTCAGTCCAGAATCTAGATACCTGAACTCGGAATTCTTTCTGCAATAATGCGACTCCATCGCAGGAAACGAAAAAATATGTTTTTTAATTCGATCAAGTCTCTCAATAGAAAGTTTATTAGATGGAGGTTTTTTGCCTCTTCTATCAGCTAAAAGAACTCCTTCTTCAGAAATCTTTTTTAGAGCACCCCTTACTATTCCTTCCTTGATGTTTAAGGTGTCTAAAAAGAATTCTCTGCATACAGTAAGCTTTTCATTGTTTATTGTGAAACAATATTGATGCGTACTTACTTTCCGCGATGGACCACTTGTTGTAGATCGTTTTTTACCTTCTTTTGTAACGTGTTGAATTATAAATTGACGCTGCTCTTGTAATGATTCCATAGCTCGAAATGAGTCATAAATTTTTTTCCTCGCATCTTCAGGTATATTAGCGTTGCATTTATGTTTGCCTTTTGACAGACACTTAGGTTGCTTCAAAGGCGCAGCCGCAACAATTTTTCCTTTGATCGTTTTATAAACTTCACCTTTCAAACGTTTGGACCTTTCAATACGTCTTTTCCAGTTATTAGGATCAGAAACATGTTTTTTCTTCGGAGAGCTAGACTTTGGCTTAATTTTTGATAATATAGCACCGGATATAGAAGCACGCCTTCCTAATATTTTTGCAGGTGGTTGCTTCTGTTGCAAGTCATTTTCTGAGCATCGCCTCTCTGGTAGTTTCGAGGAAACTTTAAATTGTTGTGTAGCTTTAATACGCTTATGGTCCTTGTTAGGTCTGCCGGTTTCCAAAGTAGATCGTAAATCTTCGTCTTCCGTAGGTAGAATAAGTTCCGTTGATATTTCATGATTTTCGTTATCATTAAAAGATGAACAAGACGTTGTGGACTCGTCTATATGTATTCCGTTGCTATGTGAGATGTAATTCGGATCCTTAACGCTGTCATCACTATCGCAATAATCAAGTCCCTCTACATGTATTGAAACATCATTATTTTCGTAGATTGCTTCATGCTCAGTTAATACATTAAATAGTTCGCGTGTTTCTGGTGACATTTCTGGAACAGGTGATGATAATGGCGAAACGTTGTTCATCGTTGTTAACAATCGAGACGGTGAGCATAGTGTACGAGAAAAATCATCTTGTATTTCTTGCAAAATGACAGGATCACAAATATCTAAAACAATGCACATTTATTTACTTTAGTTGCCTATCCATAACTTGAACTACTTTACATTACTTGGCAACATCTATACAAATACAATACATAATCTTGGATTAGCCATTTAAGCGTGAAGAAGTAACAAACGTACAATCACACACACACTCAGCGACTGGATGGACATGTTGTGTGGATTTACAAAAAAAATTACGGTTATAATATTTATACTAGCTGCCGCCCGCGTCTTCGCCCCCGTGTACAAAAAGAAAAAAATGGAGCCTATGTTTTAAGTAAGACCTGTAGCAATACATCGGTGAAAACTGCATTTAATTCCATGCAGTAGTTTTACGTGATGCACGCACAAATATATACAGACATAAGACATACAGATAAACAGAAAAATAGACAAATAATCTAGAAACTGTTGTTTTGGTTTCTGTTGCTCTTATAAAGACCCCCCATATAAGTTTTTTTTCAATATCTATAATGTACAGACGCCAGCACATCAACCTACCCGAAACTGTCAGATTTTCCCAATCAACTTTGAACCTTATGATTATGTGATAAAGTTGAAAATCTATTAAAGAAATTTGACAGATTGTAGTAGGTTGATGTGCTGGCGTCTGTACAGAAATCGATCTATTCCATTTTTATTATACCTATGTATATAGATAGAATCATCTCACCTGATAATTTTTTATCATTACTTTTTTTATTCATATTTAGTGGAGTTAGGGGAGAATATGGTGGTGGAGAAACTGAAGGCTGCGTGTTAGAATATGGCGTACCTGGATTGGAGTCAGCTGAAAAAAAAAACAATGTATACAAACTGACATGCGGTTTCCGCTATTAATTGCAATATTTCGATAATTTTTCATATCACATTATAACCATTAATAAATCGAGCAGGCATGAGTAAGTCGTGTATTCATTGGAATTAATAAAATTGTTTTTAATATTTGTGATAGCCCCGCCGAAAACTAGAATCATGCTCGTTAACAAAGCAAAGCACCCACAAAACATTCACACATGCAGAATATTGTATGATTCATATTGCAATATGTAATCCAAACTGATCTCTGACACGAGACGCGATTCATTCCTTCGCGGAGCATTTTCAATCTTGACTCGTCGACCGCTCGCATGGATAAGATGCATTGGAATAAACCTATCAAATTAAGATAATATAAAAAGTTAACACGCCCTAAGATTTCTAAAAATATTACGCAATTATAACAAAATTCTAACATACCTCTTGAGTCTGCAAAATCAACCATTTGTCCTTGATAGATTATTTTTTTTTTATATCCATTAATCGCCGTTTTTTAGCCAACAACTGTTCTAATGACAAAATCTGTAAAATTAAATAACAATTACTTGTTAAATTTGTCGTCTTTCGATAAAACTAATGACTATAAATAGAAATGTTATTCAATCATTTAATACTCACGTCTTCATTAGCTTCCATTTTTTAAGGTTATTAACAATCAAAGACGACGATAAGTACGTCTTCTACGACGTTTGTTTCAATAACGACTAGCCAGTATACTATAGTAGTCTTTGAAAATGACCGTTGCCCAATTCTGTTCAATTCAATGACAATAATAAAATACTATATCTCGCTTGCACCAGTACACAGTACCACAGTTGCGTTCCCGGTTATGCATAACTTCGAACTAATAGCATTAGTTTTTTTTGTGTACCTATAATAATAATATGATTTCATTGTAGTAATACTTATAACTTTGAATATTAAGAAGTTACTATGGGATATATTTTGACCCTCTTTGTTAAACAAGCTACCAATGTAAAATTACGAAAATGCCCGATTCGTAAGTTTGCTATGGGATATTAGACCCTCTTTGTAAAAAGCTCCCAATGCGAATTTACGAAAATGCCCGATTCAGAAGTTTGCTATGGGATATTTAAGCCTCTTTGTCAAACAAGCTACCAACGTAAGTTAACGAAAATGCCCGATTCGTAAGTTTGCTATGGGTTACTTGAGTCCCATGAAGAATGTATTCTACCAATGTGAACTTACGAATCTCCCATATTCGTATGTTTGCCGTGAGTTGCTAAATCGATTTACTAAAGTGTGCTACGATGTAAATTCACGAATATGACAGATTCGTAGGTTGACCGTGGTGCATTTTTCTTGGACTTCATATATTCGACTACGCCAAAACAACTGATATCAATTTCGTAAGTTTAATTTGGGCGTATCAACAAAAAATGGAGATTCGTACTATTGGATTTCTATAACCGTTAGAGACAGAAATTTGAAAATTTTACACCTTATGTAGTACAACATAAGGTGTAGTTTTTTATAGAAATGTCAAATTTACAAAAACTGCAGATTCGTTCGTTTGCCGTGGAGGTGACGATGTAAGGAATTACAAAATGGCCAATGATGTAATGTGTTACTAATATTATGCAAAAGTTATGTGTCAGTGCTACAAGCGTTGGTGTGTGAATGTGAAAGATGAGATGAGATGGACCCAGTAAAAATACCAAAACCTTGGAAACTGGAGGGTGACCCGACATGCCAAAGATTTCCATAAAGAGAGCTTTGGAGCTCCAAAAACAGGAAGTTATGAGAAAATAATGTAAGTCCAGAGTCACGAATAGAATTAGTACAACATAGAAAAACATAACTTAAATAAATAATACGATTGTTGGAATTAAATTTGAAATCTGATTATAAATGAATGAATAGTGAAATAATTATTTAGCGTTATACATGGACAAGCAGAGATCAAAATGTATTTCAATAAATAGGCTGTCAACACAGAATTAGTGTGGACAAGGGAAACGCCGCCAGCAGTCCCGGCAAACGGGACTGAATTCCATGCTGCAGCGCTGCTGGAGATCCAAAACCAAGCACCGCAGGCCATGACCCATGAGGTGAGCAAAGAATAAAAATAATTATGAAAATTAAAAACTCATTGTTCAGAGAGTTGTACATGCTAGAGATGAGAATATTGGTTGAAATTGTTTATTGGTTAATGGTTAAATAAAAATATCGATATTTTTATTGGTTGAAAATATTAGTTAACATTTTTATTCAAGTATCTGCAACATGTTGAAAAGTTGAATATTCTATTATTAACTAATGCATGTTGAAATTGTTAAGTTAAACTTCCCTTCATACTTTAACAGGCTTAGGACTGACTAGCATTTATCTCGATTAGATAATCGAATATTTTTAACAAGTGCTAGGCGTATTTAAAAGTTCATTGATTGTCTATGTACATTGTTTTGGTATTAAGTACTTTGATTTTGTTTATGGTTTTTATTTTTATGCATTTTTTTGTTTTTATTTTTTTGTTATTTTTTTTTGTGTTTTTCGTTCTTTTTTGTTTATTGTATATTATTTACATTTAGAAACATGATTTGGGCTACTTTTGATGTAGTGAGGCGAGTTCTTGTCATTTACGATATAACCCGCCTTTGAAAAGGCCCGCTCACAGGGTACCGATGTAACCAGTATATTACATTTGGTTTTAAATATATTGTATAGTACTGGATAAATACATCTATGTGTCCGCCACCATTCCAAGGGACAGTTTTCTGTTGATGACTTTATCCTTCAAAAACATTTCTAGCTCCTCTTGAGCCTTGATTTCTGCCGTCTTCGGAACATTTGATGATGTTATTTTGGTATCAAATTCACCCCATATTGACATATTGTGACCACAGTCGTTTTGTTGGCTTTGATTTTGATTAACTGCAGCAGTATTGTCATCGGTTAGTAAGCTTTCCATTAGTGTTAGAGCATATCTTTTAGTTTGCTCTAATGACAGAGTGTCAGAAAATGCCACGTCTTTGTAACGGGGATCCAGTAGAGTGCAAATGGCGATGTTTAAGTTGTCTTGGATATCACCAAACCTTTGTGTCAATCCTTGTTTTAGCTTTCTTAGCATATTTGTGACAGGCGCATAAAAAATTTCGTTTGATAGGCTGTCACAAATGGACAGTAGACTCGAGATCAAAACCATGGCGGTGCTTGCAGTTAGATAATTTTCTCCACTCATAACGTTGCTCACTTCGTAGAAAGGTTTTAACGTGATGCACATTTGCTCAATACAGTCCCATTCTTTAATCGGAATTATTGGCAAGGAAGTATTCAATGTGGCAATTGTTGCTTGGATGGCTTCTTTTAGAGAATGAAATCGTTCTAACATCAAATATGTTGAGTTCCATCTAGTTGAAACTGCTTTTATGAGGGTTCTGGGTTGCTGGACGTTTTGATTGTTGCGCTGGTATTTAATTAATTTTTCTTTACCAATGCCACTTTTTTTTAAATACGACACTGTTTTCGACACTTTATATATTGTTTCTTCATTAGTTTTTAACGCATCTTGGACTACCAGGTTTAATTTGTGCTCGAAGCAAACAAAATGGTTCCAATTTAGTATGGAGCTTGCGCTCAACATATTGCTGGCATTGTCTGATACAAAATACACAATTTTATCTGATATTCCCCACGCTTCTACTATTGCCGTCAGTTCTTGCGCAATCCTCGATCCTGTATGACTACCATCAAGTAGATCGCATTGTAACAGAATATTTTTCATTTCTAAGTTTTCAGTAAAAAAATGTGCTGTAACTCCCATGTATTGATCCATAGTTCTGGATGACCAGCAGTCAACTGTTAGGCACACACTCTTCGCATTTTCTCTTACAAAATTGAGTAAATATTGCCTTCGTTCTTCGTAAAAAGCAGGCAACATTGACGAGGAAAGGGTGTGTCTGCTTGGCGATTCGTAGGAGGCATTAAGGGCATGTACAAATTCTTTAAAACCAATATCTTCTACGATTGTAAAAGGTTGACAGTCGTAGGCTATTACTTATTATTAGTAACTTAACTAAGCATTTATCTATGACTTTCTTCTCATCTGGTCGGAGTTTTTTCGGTAAATATGAGGACATCATGCGTTGAACTTTAGTGGGCGGTACACGGCGAATTTGACGGGTTCCAGCTAAACCACCATCACTGCTAACACCCTCAGTACCACCACTAGTACTAGCCCCATCACCAACACGCCCATTACCACCACTACTAGTACTAGCCACCTCACCAACACGCCCATTACCACCACTACTAATACTAGCCCCATCACCACTTCCCATATTTATTTGATTTTGCACATTACCTTCACTTGTTCTTGTCCCAGCAGATGCATCCTCTATTAAATTTAAATACACACTGAGGTGCTTCAGTCTTAAGTGTGTCTTCAGATTCGTGGTAGTACCTTTATAAGAAAGGTCTTTTTTACAATATTTACAGGTTGCGACTTTTTCCACCCCCACGACCCTATCGAAATGGTTCCACGTATCATTATGTCGTCTCGGCATTTTGTTAAACAAAAAAAAAACAACAACAACGCAACGACGCGACTTTGTTATTTGAGTAAAATATCAAAACTAACTAATAAAATAAACTTATATCAAAAATCAACCATTAACCGACCGAAATATTGGTTAAAAATATCAACAACTTTCTTTAGAATAAAATATCCCCAACAGTAAATGTGTTTTAACGTAACAAAGATAGAACATACAATAAATACAATTGAATGCACGTAACGGAATAAATATTTCTACGACACTGACGACACTGCGTTGCCGCTCCGAAGGTCAACCCGAGCGAGCGAGAGACAGCGCGTTGTTCGAGCGAGACAAAGAAATATTCGTCCTTGCCAATTTTGCGCCGAAGAAGTTGATATGATATTTTTATTCGTTAATGTTAACTTTATTTATTGAATATCATGGTTAATTTTAAATATTAGTTAAATTTAATGGTTTGATGGTTATATTCATCATCTCTAGTGCTGATCCATACGTCATGTTCGTTAACGGGCGCCGTCAGTAGGCACTGGTCATTTCTTAGCTGCCACGGCTTATTTTAATTCCATAATTGTTTTTATCTTTTTATTACGGACGCTTTTAACGTGCACGTCTTTCTACATCGTTCTCACATGTATAATTACAACATGAATGATGTAACCACTCTATTGTAACAATATTTTGATTTAAAAGAGTGTCCATGGAGTTTCTTGCTCGTTCTTCTCCATAGGTACCTACTACGCTTTGGAATGGGCAACTAGCTTCATCTTTCTGACTGACCGACCCCTTGACAATTCAAAAGTGCCTGTAATTGGTTTATTTGAAATAAATGCTTTGAGTTTGAGTTTGACAATTACAAATATTATTCAATTTTGTGTGATGAGATGGCGATTGGACCAGACATACGACAGAAAGCATGATAAGCTTATTGGATTTGTCGACAATGACAAACCTCAAAGGCACTACTCCAAAAATAAAGGAAGGAAGAGAATAACACATAATAATATTTTAGTAAATGTTTAATTTAAACATAATATTATTACATAAAGAATAAATAGTTTTTTTTTTACTTTTATTCAGAGTTTTCATTCATACTCCTATTTGCTGGTAAATAACTGGATTTTTTACATTGGCGTATAAATTATTGTTTACTACTAATGTTTTTCTAATATTATTATGTAATGCATTCTTAACATAATTGTTAAAAAGGCATTAATAGTAAACAATAATTTATACGACAATGTAAAAATTCAACTCGATCTACTACTACAGCTATAGCTACCTATATATATCCATATCTATAGGTATAGCTCGGCTGTTCAGAATCAAAACCTAGTAACTCATAATTTCAAAAATGTCCAGGAAAAGCCAAAAACATGTTTGCATCCTTAATCGTCTGCCCTATTTGAACCATTAGAGTTAGGGTTATGAATGTTAGACCAAAATGTGCGTAATAAAATCAGCTACAATTTTCAATTGTCTTTTACTCAAGAAGGCGTTCAGTACAGCTTAGAACCTCCTTACTATTTAATAATTTGATCAAATATACCAATTATTCAATAAGGAACCAAATCATAACACAGTAAGTATACTTACTAGGTTTTAAAATTGCGTCTGATTTGTAAACGTGATTATCTTTTAAAGTTCAAAAGATAGTATCTCCTATACTACAGAAATTAATGGGGTGCATGTTGAAGAGCCTCCTCGTGGCGCACCCTGGGCAACGTCGGCTCCAATTTCTCCCAGTGCGGTTTTGGGGGACAATTGGGGCTGGCGGCTAATCTTCAACAAGCGGGGAAAGGTCGCGGTTCCAATCGCCGATCATGCTTGATGGTCGGTGAAGGGAACCGGGCTACAGAGGGCAGATACGTCCACTCCTCCTCTGCTTACAGAGGGAGGTGAGTGGGCGTAGACTGGGCAGGGCCGCCGATGCGGAACAGGCGGTCGTGTCCCGGAGGGAGGCAGCGGCGCGCGCGCGCGGGATGATTCTCTCGCGCGGCGCCGCTCCGGAGAGGGGAGGGGTCGAGGAAGACGCCGGTCTGGTAGTCACCTCCGGCTCCTCCCGGGTGGAGGCCAGCAGGCGGTGGGTGCGGGGGCGCCCTTTGCCTGTATTGCACGGGCCTCCACCAGTGTCGGACGGGAGTGGCCGGGTGTTCCCGGCCATTCCCGTAGCCCCCCAGTCAAATGGGGGGCATGCGGGACCCGCCAACTAGGCGGGCATGCGCCGAGAGGGCTGTGGAAGTAGAGGCTGAGCCGATTTCCCATAGCCCTCCCATCACGGCGTTGTGGGAACACCGCTGAGTTTTAGTGGGTATACTGTCGAGTGCGGATTTCGACAGGAGTCCCACATACCCCGTCTCGTCCCCCCACGAGCGGGGATGCATAAAGCATTTCTCAGCGACAAAAAAAAAAAAAAAAAAAAAAAACTTTACTTTTATTCCGAGTTTTCATTCATACTATGAGAATATATATTGATATTGTTGGACAGGGGGCAATGAAGGAAACGAATTGCACGATTTAACCAGATTTACTTTAATTAAGTTACGGAAGCAAATTAGCAAGACGGACATTACACGGCATGGAAACAGGAAGGGGAACGGAAACAAAAAGTTTTTTCTTAAAACCTATCAACTTGACATTGACAGTTGACTCATGTCAACGCTGTCATATTTAAATTTGTTTATGAAGACAGAGACCAAACAGAACGATAAACTTATAACTTTTATGTTTACAAATAAAGGAACACAATTCCAACACTTGCCCTTAAACTAAAACGTTAAGTACATCTTACAATTGAAAAATGACTAAATACGCAAATTTAACTGACACAAAAACTTCACAAATTTTTCTCGTGTCAAAGGTTTTGTAAGCATGTCAGCAATCATTTTATCTGTAGGAAGATATTTTATCTTTATTAAATTATTCATTACTACATCTCTTATAAAATGATGTCTGACATCAATGTGTTTGGTCCTTGAATGGAACATTGAATTTTCACTTAACCGCTGTGCGGATTGATTATCATTAAATAGGTTTATTACACAAACAGAATTTAAACATTCTTTTAATAAACTACGTATGAACAGACCTTCTTTACATGCATCAGAAAGTGCCATGTATTCTGCCTCTGTGCTGGACAGTGCAACAGTTCTCTGTTTACGACTTTCCCAGCTGACAACTGAATTACCTATTGTAAATAAAAATCCAGTATAAGACTTACGATCCATTTGACACGAACCCCAATCGGCGTCAGCGTATCCACATACCTCCACAGCAGTTTTCTCATAAACTAAACTATAATTAATCGTACCTTTTAAATACCTTAATACTCGCTTTGCAGCTTTCATCAGAACTACAATTGTTGAATTGACTCAAAAAACTTACCGCATGTGCGATGTCAGGGCGAGTGCAAACAGCAATATACATTAGGCACCCAATCACATTTCGATATCCACAGCTTTCTGTTTCACCTTTAGTAAGTTTGAGTCCAACTTCCATTGGTGTTGTGACCGGTTTGCAATCTTCCATCTTGAATCTATTTAGAACATTGGTTATATAGTTAGATTGATCAAGAGTAATTTTTTCTTTTTCTCTCTTCACTCTCATTCCTAAAAATTCATGAACTGAACCTAAGTCCTTCATTTCAAATTCTTTCATTAAACAGCTTTTTACTACTCCCTTATCCTCATTAGAGGAAGTAAATAAAAGTATGTCATCGACATATAAAGCTATTATTGTTAAACGCTCCTGTTGGAGTCTGAAGTATACACATGGCTCGACAGATGATTTTTGAAACTGCATTTTCTCTGTAAGGACATAACTTATTTTGTCATACCAGCATTTCGCAGCCTGCTTTAAGCCATATATAGATTTATTTAGTTTATAAACCTTTTCTTCTTTTCCTTTTTGAAGAAAACCTTCTGGCTGTTCCATTACAACATCTTCACAAAGATTCCCATTTAAAAAGGCTGTAGTAACATCCAGCTGATCAATATCTAAATCTTTCACAGCAGCTATAGCAAATAAAATTCTGATAGTAGAATGACGAACCACCGGAGCAAAAGTTTCCTGATAGTCAATCCCATATTTCTGAGTGAATCCTTTGGCTACTAGGCGAGCTTTGTATTTTAAAATCTTTCCATTTAATCCCCTTTTAATTTTAAATACCCATTTGGATTTGACAGGCTTTTGCCCCTCCTTTAAATCAACTAATGTCCAGCAATTGTTTTTCTCAAAAGAGTTATACTCATCTTGCATTGCGGCTTGCCATTGAGCTGCATCTTTACTGCTCAAAGCCTCTTGGACTGTCATTGGTTCATCATTACTGCGGTGAAATGCCACGTTAGCATTTTCTTCAGAATCATCCATGCTCTCAAAGTTTGAAGTATCAGTGTCCTCATGTTCTAGTGTTGATGACCCTGGAATGTAAGTAACATCATCCGAACATTCATCTGAACTAGACATAGAAGTTTCTTGCCTATCAGTATCTGTAATGATTATTTCTTGCCTTCGCTTATTTGGCTTATTACATATCACATCACCAGTAAATTCAGGAACAGAGTTATCTTCATCAGCTGATTCCTTTTCAAAGTTTTGTTCCTCATATACTAGACTATCAGTGACAATGGCATCATTGTTTGACATATTATTTTTATGTTCGGTTTTTGAAATAAATTGATCTTCAAAAAACGAGACATCTCTGGACTTTATACAAGAAGTAGGACATTCCGGATCTATAAGCCTGTAACCCTTACTTTCTTCACAATAACCCACAAATATATACTTTTTACATTTAGGGTCAAGCTTCTTCCTATTTTGTGTTAAAGCATAGGCCAAACATCCAAAAACTCTAAAATGACTAACATCTACCTTTCTTTTAGTCCATCTCTCTTGAGGCGTCGAACCCATCACTGCTTTTGTCGGGGTCCTATTCTTGATATAAACTGCAGTCTGCACGGCTTCTGCCCAGAAACGGTTATCTAATCCCGCATCCTGCAGCATATTTATTTATTTATTTATATATTCTTTATTGTACACCACAAAAAACATTACAACAAAAATTAAACTGAACACTACTTAATATACAATGGGCGGCCTTATCGCTTTCTGCGATAAGGCCTACATAAGCATACATCGGGCCTTTTCAACTATTGTCCGGTTAGCACGTTCACTGACTCCATTCTGCGCCGGGGAGTATGGAATTGTTGTTTGATTTAATATTCCATGTTCTTTTAGAAATTCCTGAAATTGATTATTGATATACTCACAACCATTATCAGTTCTAAGTATTTTTATTTTCCTATTTGTTTGATTTTCTACAAGTGTCCTAAATATTTTAAAATAATGAAACACTTCACTTTTAGCTTTTAGAAAATAAACAAAAGTCTTCCGAGAATAATCATCTGTAAAAGTTAAAAAATACTTCGAACCTCCAAAAGAAGTCTGCGGCATAGGGCCACACAGGTCAGAATGAACTAGCCCAAGTATCTCCTTTGACCTACTTTGGGATGTCTGTGGAAAGGGTTTTCTAGTTTGTTTACCCTGAACACATGCTAAACAAGACTGAAAATTATTACTATCATAATCTATGCCAGTTACCATACCTTTTTTCAAGACGTACATGCTTCTTGAATTCAGATGAGCCAGTCTTCGATGCCAAATTTCCTGGGATACCTTACCTACTGATGTAAGTGCTCCCGGCCTCGAAGACATCACCAATCCATCTTCTGTTGAGCTCACTGTTAAACTAGAACTATTAGCTATCACCTGACAAGTTGATACAGTTTCCACAGCTGCAGAGCATTGTATGGCACTTTCTGACACATCTAATTGATATACACTGTTTATATGACTAGCAGTGGCTATAACCTTATTACCATCTTTTATTCTACACACTTTTGAATTAAAAGACACTGTAAAACCTTTCTTTGTCATAGCACTTACTGACAAAAGGTTAGCAGCCAGGTTAGGCACAAAATACACTCCACTTATAGTCTTTAAACAGTTCTTCAACCTTACTTGAACACTTCCTAAACCAACAGCTGATAGTTTTTCACCATTGGCTACATTCACTTCAATGGGCTTCATGGTTACGTAATCACTATTAAATGCACTCCTTCTATTACACATATGATTTGTAGCACCTGAGTCGATACACCACGTATCTGCTTTAACTATGACCGAGGAGAGTGCTGTCAACAATGCCTTGTCTGATTCATTTTTATCTTTGCTCTTATTAGATTTTTGCGGGCAATTCTTCATAATATGTCCAGTTTTCTTGCATTTGAAACATTTAAAAGTTTTCTTGGCCACTAAAGCTGTTGCTGAGTCACCACTGCCACTGCGACGTTGGTATTCTTGCAACAACTTAGACTTCACCGTCTCACTGGAGAGTTTCATATTATTATTTTCTAATGTCATGATCAAAGGGTCATATTCCGGTGACAAACCACTCAACATAATAACTGCAACAAAATCCTCTTCAAGGGGTGATCCTATATCATTTAATTGTTGAACAAACCCCGTGATTTTTGATAAATACGTATCCATATTTTCACATTCACATAGCTTCATACTGAAGAGACTTCTTAAAAGACTTAGCCTTCTGCATAATCCTTTGTCTTCAAATGCTTGTTGTAAATTATTCCAAGCCTCGAATGCACTCTTCGCATTCCTAACATGAGGATATGCCGTGGTATGTACTGAGAGACATATTTTCGCCAAAGCTTTCAAGTTCTTCTTTTCATCCTTTACCTCTGCCGATTCCACAAACTCCCATAAATCCTCATGCACTAATATCATACGCATTGAGAATTTCCAGTTGTGGTAATCTTCTATTCCTTTTAGTTTTTCAATTGGAAAAGATGCAGCCATATGATTGTTCGCCATTGTTGCAATAATGCCGGTCACGATTTAATTTATTATACGCTAAACTCCCGAAATAATAACTATTTTCGCGAATACTGTTATCTGGGCCCATAACCTGTTGGACAGGGGGCAATGAAGGAAACGAATTGCACGATTTAACCAGATTTACTTTAATTAAGTTACGGAAGTAAATTAGCAAGACGGACATTACACGGCATGGAAACAGGAAGGGGAACGGAAACAAAAAGTTTTTTTCTTAAAACCTATCAACTTGACATTGACAGTTGACTCATGTCAACGCTGTCATATTTAAATTTGTTTATGAAGACAGAGACCAAACAGAACGATAAACTTATAACTTTTATGTTTACAAATAAAGGAACACAATTCCAACAGATATTATATATTAATTGATATTATAGACTATTCATAATATGAGAAATGTACACACATCAAAAGTGTCTAGGGATCAACATATATTTTTGCAATAACTTTTCTCCTGATTGATATTAATTAAAATTTTCTTTAAGGATTCATAAAATAAAGTGTTTTCGTTTGTCACAGTAACGATAAACCAAGTCACCTTTGCATTAATAAAGAAATTTGCCATTTTCCTAATAAAGGGATTATTGACATTTGAACCACTAACACAAAAGTTCGAAAAAAAGACTGAAATAACAGTTTTCTTTAAAATTTTATTGGGTAACTTAAACAATTAATAATCCGTGTTTCTACCGCGAACACTAACAACACAAGAACATCGGTTTGGCATACTCAAAATGAGTTCATCCAAATCACGCTGTGGAATGGCCGCCCATGTTCGTTGCAACAACAAAAAAAGGTCTTCTTGCGACTGGATACCCTCCATATTCGGCAGAGCTCTTCTCTGTAGCATATCCCATGCATGCTCAATCGGGTTCAAGTCTGGCGACTGAGCAGGCCAGGGCAGGACATTGATGTTAGCTGCGGCGAGAGTCTGTCTTACAACTCTTGCGGTGTGCGGTCGTGCATTATCATGCATTAACTGAAATAAGGGACCGATTTGCACTTGTAGAGGAACGATGACGTCTGATACAATCGTCTCAGCATAAATTTGAGCGTTGAGGTTGCCTCTGATCCAAATCAACTCAGTTCTTCCGCCGATCCAAATACCCGCCCATACCATGATGGTTCCACCACTATAAGGATGGACTTCCTGGCAGGATTTTAATCGCTGTTGGCGTCCAGGGGTTCTCCAGTGTCGTATACGTCTTGTATCCGGTCTCATACCAAAACGAGACTCATCAGAAAAGCACACGAAACGCCATTGTTCTTCTGCCCAATTTCTGTGTTCAAGAGCCCATTGATATCGAATCCTACGATTGTGCATTGCTATAGGTGGTACCCGTAGCGGTCTTCGGGAATGAAGGTTCACTTCATGCAAGCGGTTTCTGACTGTTTGGTCGCTAATTAAGTTCCCTGAAGAGTGATGAAGCCTCACGGCTAACATCATGGCGGTTATTGTTGGAGCTCTTCGAGTTAAGATTTGAATGTATCGGTCTTGTCTCCGTGTGGTGCAGCGATACCGTCCTCCATGGCGCTCAGCCACGGTACCAGTGCTTCGGTAACGTGTCCAAAGTCGACTGATAACACTCTGACTTGTATTCAGAGCTAAAGCCACAGTACGTTGCCGGGAACCAGCTTCTATCATTCCCACGGCTCTGAGCATTTCTTCCCTGCTTAAATGACGTCGCCGCTCCATAATAACGTTGGTTTTAATCAGTAGTAGGGAAACAGTAGCACTAATAATGTCTTCAATGCGTTGTATGTTTTTATAGGGAAAATATTGACAGCTGATTTTCATCTTTTACTCGAATTTGATTCACAGTTCCTGATTCAAATTATGAAATGCACCAAAAAGGATCCATATAAATTTATAAAATCATAAATTTATTACAAAGCCACATCTTAATCTCAAGAAATCCGCATAAAAATGCTTGATCCCTAGACACTTTTGATGTGTGTATAATTAGGAAAAAACTTTCACCCTTAGTATACAACGTGGCGCTACAATGGTGACTTTAATTTAATACACGGGTAGGGCTAGTGCCCATTAACCATATAAATATTGATAG
This sequence comes from Brachylomia viminalis, assembly GCA_937001585.2. Taxonomy (NCBI): domain Eukaryota; kingdom Metazoa; phylum Arthropoda; class Insecta; order Lepidoptera; family Noctuidae; genus Brachylomia; species Brachylomia viminalis. The sequence goes on along the minus strand of OW443294.2, from coordinate 22,164,758 downwards.
GTTAAAATAATACGTAAACTGAAAAAAAAAATTTTTCAAACAAACTAAATAATAAAAAAGTCATTAAAATTGGGATCACCCTTGCAAAAATTCATTCATGAAATTACTTACCTAGCTCGCTTACGTTAACTCGGAGCGGCAATGTGTCGGTTCGCGGGCTGGCAACCGCGCATCGCGTCTTGTACCTACTCGTGATCGGTCCGATTCTTTGACGGCATATTATCAAAGAAACCGAGCGGCGCAAGTGGTACAAACACTTATCACATCACCCTCTCTTGTTACTATTAGTAATAACTGTCATCACTAATCACTGCCATCACGATCATAAGTTTACACAAGCACTAATAGCACAAATAAATGCGTCCGTATCGCAAGAGGTGTAAACGTACCTACTAGATAAGAAAACGAAAACCAATCAAAGTGTCTTTATCGCAGTACCATGATCTAATTACTATCCTAATTACACAAAAAGAAATAAATAAAACAATAGCTAAGAGTCTTTTTCGCGACGTAATTATGCGCACTAGTGTAAATAAGTGCGTCAAGGACACGGGTTCGACTAGCACTAGAAAAGCAAAAAAAGAATTCGTGTTCGGTGCGGCGGGTGGGTGGAAGGAAGAGCGCGCGTCGCCTGCGCTGCTCGCCAACAAAGGAAATTTCCTTAAATTCGCCTACTCTATGCATTTGTTTCATCCTAATAGTATTGCTTATTCGTTTTAATTTCATTGATGCGAAGTTATGATCCGTGACCGAGGGAAATGACCGCTGCGCGACAGTTCTTTAAGTACAGGTTGCTCTAAGATGCTATTTCCTAAATTCTTTAATAAATCTGTAAATAATAACGTTTAATGGAAATAAAAAATTGTCATGAAACGAAAATGTGAAAACGTATATGTGTGTTAAATTAAGGTCACCATTGCAGCGCCACGCTGTATGAATTGGAAGGCTGTAGTTCCGGTAAAAACCTTGGCACATGGCATATCAAGGATTTTAAATCACCATGTAGCGAGGAATAACTTTTCCTTATAGTTTATTACACTTTAAATTTAAATTAGTACTTAGATAGTTGTAGTAGTTGGTCGCAGTGACCTTAGAGGGCTGTATATGCCTTAGGGTTGCTGGTTTTCTTTTAGCATTGGTGGCTGTATATGCGACGGTGCTAGAACCATATCTATTAAATATATTTTACACTGTTTTTGTGGTTCGTAGTTTTTGCTTCTGTGCTCGGAAGGTCAGTAGTGTTGTGCCGATCACAGGATGCATTTTTTTTGTTCTGCTATTGTGCTCGGGAAGTTGGTAGTGTTGAGCCGATCACAATATGCATTTATTTTCGAAGGTGTTTGTGCTCGGAAGATTGGTGGAGTTGTGCCGATCACAGCATTCTTCTTTTTATTCTTGCATCTTTAGCGATGTTGAGATTTTAAACTGTGTCTCACAGTTATAATTCGTTATTGTTAGTCGGTGGCTATGGTGCCTAACCGCACTCAAATTGGTATTTTTTCGTAGTGTTATACAGGTTCTAATGGTGTACACGTTGGTGAACTATATTTTTAGTCATTGGTTAAGCCGATGGTTAAAAATTGTTGTTGGTCTGTTGTTGTTACAGGATTGACACCCTTGAAGAGTGTATAAACCTCCGGACAGCTGGTAAGGCAGCATTAAGATAGTCCTGAGATTGGAGGCCATAATGGCGGGCGTGTAGGCTGCATTGATGGAAAACGTTTATAAATGGTATTTTTAATGTACGGGGCGAATAACCGTCACTTTCCATTAAGGGAAGTCGGTTAGCCAATTTTCATTAGTTTGTAGGTAGCATTTAATTTTTTAATTTCTTTTGATGTATTATTTTTTTACCAGCTAAGCATTATTCTCGGCGGTCAGCACCTTCAGGTATGGGATGTAAAGGGTGGTGTACGATTAAGTGAAATGGTCTCTCCTATATAATTATAGTAGGTCAGACTAGGATATTACTACTTCAGCAGATATTTACAAATTTCTCCTCTCTTTGAAGCTTGTCTTTTTCATGTTTGTAAATGGATTAGACTCGCTCAAGAAGTAACATATATAATATATTTCACATGTTACATGGATAATGAAAAATAAGCCAAAAAACACGGGCGGAATTGTAGACCCGACAACCAAAGCCTACTACAATGTCGCCTAATAGAGCGGTCTGTTACTCTATACTTGAAGTGTAACATGAATATAGTATTGCTGTTGTATATATAAATAGAAATCGTACACCGGCTTCTACATTATTTTTTTTCTTTTCTTTTTCAGTTTCTGTTTTCTGGCGTGAACATTGTTGATTTTTGTTAGCGTCCTTTGGAGTCTGCTTTGACGCTGGAGGGCCAGCGTCGAGATTTGCCCTAGTGGGTCAAATCTCTGGTGGTTGGGGAGGTACTGTTACGTTGTATTTTTTGTAGCTACCACTGGTTGGTATTACACAGCTACTTACCTAATAAATAAAAAAGCAATTGCCTGTAAACATACGTAGTAAATTGTGTTGTTTCCAAGTAAAATATTTCATTGTAATTTGTGCAACTGTCTTTGACTTGCAATTGATAGAAGGATTCATTCCTTCAACTGTATTTCGTCACAGAACTCTTTGGTACTTAACACTTTCACAATAAAACACTTTTCAAAACCTTATTAAATAGGTTTACTTATTAAATTAGATCAAAAATGGTAATAGCGTTCTGAATGTTTACATTCCAAATGTCATTCGGTTGAACGTCAGTTTTTGACAGTTAGAGGCGACACCTAGTGGTCGCCGATTCACAGTTGTAGTTTTAATCGATATGAGTTAATTTGGTAACCATTTGTAACCATTTGATTGATTTTTTTGATTGAGATTGGTAACCATCGAAATAATATTGTAAAGTCCAATCCTTAATAATTATCAGCTTTTGGTAACAGTTCATAATAAACTAATTAACCGGATAACGGAAATTAAATATTTTTTTCAATATAGACTTTTCTCTAGAAAGTTCTTTGTCTCAAAATCTATATTGTCTTTATCCCAGTGTTGTAAGCTGTGTTTTTTTATTTTGCCGAGAAAATTAGCAAATCTGGGAAAATTAGCCAACAGGATAATTTTTAGTATTAGAAATTACGTTAATAATTTGTTAATTAGTCTGGCTTTTGGAAGTTCGGATTGTTTCAGCGTTTAAACGTCATGTTGGACAGTTGTCGGTGATTTTCAAGAAGTTTGTGTCATAAGTTCAATATTTAACTTCCGTGATCTTAGAAGAATTTTACCCGAGTCAAGGGAGATTTTATGAATGTTCCATCCAATATCGGTTGTGATCTATGACAGGATGATAGATGGGAGATGGCGTTTTAGCCCGTGATGTGAACACGCTTGAGGTTAATACAAACCTTATTCCATGTTTTAAAAGGTGAGGATTTTGGTCTATTAGAGTCTGTGAGTGGTCTTCCCTTGTTGTTAAAACAATACTGACGTGATCTATGGATATTTATTACAGGATTCCAAATTGCGCAGAGCCGCATTGATATCTAGCCAGTCGAGAGTCTTGCAGTCAAGTGATTCCCTCCTTCATCAACTGTGAGTATTGGAACCGCTGACTATTTACCATAGATAGACCATGGAAAATTCCTCAGTGTTGACCTCGGTATTAAATTATAGTTCAAGGGAACCCAATGAGCCCTTGTTACGGAGTTGGTAGACGCCACGTGGGTAATCCTCATTCTTATTTTTCCACCACGCCATGATAACCGGCTAATGTTTTAGCCCCCTAGATTCCAAGCTCGGTCACCTCTCTTAAACGTCAAGTATAGAAATGTAGTTTCCCCTTATATTATGAGGTCTCCGTATTGTCGATTCCAGGAGAGGCACCTCGCGAGATTCGTCTCGCCGCCAGGATCTAGAGGAGTGTCTGGAGCCTGGACGCGAGACCCATTCCTCGAGTCGGCCAGAAGCCTCGAGCGGAAGCGACTGTGCGGCTGGCAGAGTCCGTCTAGCGATAGCGCAGGCGGGACGGTTTTTTTTTTATATATCATTTTAATAATTACAAACAGTTCCGGTCAGAACCGGTTTATTACCAGACAGGTTTCCCTAGTTGGAAGCCGGTGTTCAATATCTAATAAAGGACCCCGGGTTCGACACCTGCCTACCGGCTTATCAGGAAGAAATTTCAACATCTTCGTCGGCTCCGGGATCCGGGACTTATAGTCCCTGGCGCCCTTTCATTTAGTTTAACTACACCTCATAACTGGAAGATTCTAGTTTAAGTTTTTACTTTAAAAAAAAAGGAACAGTAGGTACTGGGTTTATCTCCAACCCCCCACGACCATAGTTCTATTACCGAACCTTAAGCTGGCTGGCAAATTGGGTGACATTTATCGTCACCCACCTATTGTATTTGGGGTTTATTTTATATTGGTATAAATATATGTTGTTTCCAACAGTTTGTAGTTTCCTTACCTTCTAATACCAAACCACCTTGCATCTGGGCTTGGGTTCCTTTACCTCAAGAGGGAAAAAAGCACAAATGTAACACTAATAAGTATACTTTATGAATCAGGTCGTACTCGATTTTAAATAGGTAGTCACAATAATACTCGAGTGAACAAACCGATATATTTAATTACAATTGTTATTCGGTGTTATCCAATATCGTTTAGAAAAGTGTATGGTTTACTTCTAACTAAACGATTATTTACGTCCCATCCCTATTTTAGACGCCAGGAAATGGTCAGCTGTCACTGTCAGTCACTCACCTGTGCTCTCACTGTTAGCGTCGCTTGCTTTTTGTAATTGTATCGGTGTGTTGGTGACTTTTGGGACTACATTTCTATTGAATATTACGACTTGGCTATTTTAATGGACTCTGATTGCTTGCAAAAACGACTTACCTGGCTGTGATTTTCGGAACTGTGTACCGCTCAAACGATAACCTGGCACTCATAAACGGACTTGCGCATACGCAATGGAAAGTGTATATTGTGTAAATTGCGGCTCTGCTGGTGGTTCCATGTTGTTGGAAGATGAACAGATTCGTCACTGTGTACAACAATGGACTGCACCTCTTTTGGTAATTACATTTCTACTTTGTCTGCATATTCCGGGTCCCGTGGTGTATATTATTCTTGTTTGCGTTCTCTCAGACTTCTATTAACTACATAAATAAGTTTCTTTACCTTACCCGATACATTGATACCTTGGCCTTACACGATACGTTTGCATGTATCGTCTTCTATAAAAAAAAACAATGGAAAAAGTATTTGGCTATTTTCATAAGTATACGAAACAATCTGATAGGTAAATACTATAAAACAAAACAAGTGAACTGTATATTTTTTTAGATTCAAGCTCATGATCTCATATGCACAACATGTTGGACAAGAGCTCAAGAGATGACAAGCAGTTCAGTAACAAGCAATGTTGGTAGAAACTGTGCACTCTGCAATAGAATGTTGGCACCTCGGGCACGTTCACATCAACTGATTGCTCTGAGGACTGACACACAACATAATGTGAATATTAGAAATATCATCATAGAAAGACTTATGCCATTGGAGGTGGGTTCAATATTTTAAGGAAATGATTATTGGGTCATATTAAGCATTGGATTTCCAGTGGTGCCAGTGATATCTGAGTTGCTATTTTTTTTCTTTTAGATACGTGCATCACATTATATTTGTCATCCTTGTTGGCAAAGATGCGATCGCGCTGCCAGGCATTATTCAGCACCATCTTCATCAAGGGATACTCCTACAACAAGCAATCAATCGAGATGTGCCAATTGTGGTATTAATTTCAATAGACAAAGACGACATATTCTTCATAACGATGCCATTCTCGTACAAGTACAGGAATGAGTTGCACCACAAATGGTAAGCTTTTTTTCCATTTGAAACATCATATTTACATTTATAATAACTCTGTATAGAAGAGAAGGTATAAAGTAAAAAATTATAACATGTTTTTATATTACAGGTGACTTCCAATGATTACATATGTGATGCCTGCCACACATTATTTGTTAATAGAGATACCACAACATCACAAGATTTGCAGGATGTACCAATGGTTGGTCATCAACATATTTGTGTGGTATGTGGTTGTTCACTGGCACGAATCCAAAGTCACTCTGTACAAGCAGAAACAAACAGCAACATTTTAGATGTTGTGCGAAATTGGGTTCAACCACGAGAGGTGAGAGACTTTTCAGATTGGTTAACTATTGCAAGAAATTAAGCTAGTTTGCTTAAATCTGAAAACAAAGCCTTATGTACTATTTTGTTATTTTGTTTAGTTATTAGATTTTTTCTGATCAGTTTAAGTCATGCTATATTTGTAGTGTAGATTGTTTTATTTAGTGTAGTATAAATGCAATCGTAGATCAATAGATCTTTGACAGCCGGGTCGACAAGTCTGACAACAAGTCTTATCAAGTGGTATCATATTACTCAGGAGGAGTTGTGGGTTGTGGAGGTCAGATAGGCAGTCGCTCCATATAAAATACTGGTATTCGCTGCATCCGTAAAGACTGGAAGCCAACTCCAATATAGTTGGGATAAGGCTAGGCAGATAATGATGAAATGCAATGTGTAACTAACATTTTTTTCTTTTTCAGATTCAGCCATCAGACTTACTTTGTAATAGATGCTTTCAAAGAGCTAACACTGCTGCCAATGATATAGTACCTGTATCAGGAATCAATCCAGTTACACTGCATACTGAAAGAATAACCTTGCCAAATTACTCTAGAGCATCAGATACACATAACAGATGTATATTTCTGCAATGTAATAGCACTTCACAGCGAGTGGTTCCTTTTGTATTAAGGGTGAGGCTCTTAAAAGATCATAAGTACTATATACCACCAGGTTATCGTATATGTGAATTGCATTTGGCAAGGCAGTCATGGACAGAACTCTTCGACATTGAAAATGTTAACAGAAGTTTTACGGCAGCTCACATAGAAGACTTTTGTGAGTTATTGAAAAATGATAACCATAATTTAGATTTGGAAAATATTGAGCAAATGGATGATCATTTAGTGTGGTATTGGCTGGGACGCACAAAAGAGCAATTCAGAGAACTCGAAGCGGAACTCCCTGATTTTCAGAAACGTGCTACTTCACTTGGCGCTTATTTAATGAAGCTCAGAACAGGAGATTCGGACGAAAGAATCTCTTCATTATTAAATATTGGAAGAAGTACTCTCTCAAGACTTGTTGCTAAAGCACGAGAGGTTATGATAGAATGCTTTGTGCCAGCACATTTAGGGTTACAACATGTAAGTAGAGAAGAAGTTGCAGCAAGAAACCTTTATATTCCCGAGTCTTTGTTTGGAAACCCTGGGACTAATATGGAGGATAGAAAGGCAATTGTTATAATGGATGGAACATATATTTATGTTCAGAAGAGTAGCAATTATGCATACCAAAAGAAAACATATTCCCTTCATAAATATAGGAACCTTGTCAAACTGTTCATAGTAGTATGTTGTGATGGCTATATAATTGATGTACTGGGCCCTTATGCAGCCACTAAATCAGATGCTGACATTTTAAAAGATGAATTTTATGATTTTTCTAAACCTATGCGACAATATTTTAGAGAAGGTGATGTAATGATTTTAGAAAGAGGCTTTCGTGACAGCATTTCTCTCTTGCAGAGTTTGAACTACTCGGTTCATTATCCACTGTCACTAGAGCCAGGTGAATATCAATTGAGTACAGCAAATGCTAACGAATCCCGTAAAGTGACCCTATGTCGATGGGTAGTAGAAGTGATCAATGGACGTTTTAAGCGAGATTTTAAGCTACTGCGCCAGGAATATTTTAATAGAGCATCTAATCACTTGATGCAAGATTTTAAGGTGGCAGCAGCATTAACAAATAAGTTTCACCCGGTTCTAGAAGACAGAGAGGATGCTACAGTAATTATCTCCATAATACAGGAAAGAATGTTTACCACTAATTCATTGGCTGATTTTGTAGAACGACACAATTTAAATAGAAGACGGGCCCAGTTCGAAAGTATTACTGTCAATAATGAAATTGTTGTAGATTTCCCACAAATGGATATAAATGACATGATTTTAATTCCATTAGGTATTTATCAAATTAAACAAGCCCGTTCATACTACGGTGAACATGTGAGACGGGATGGTTCCTATGTTATTGAGGTGTGCAGGGAGGTCGATCAGGATTTGATTAATGAATTAGAAATAATTTCTTCTGAAACCATATGGTTATTAAGAGGCAAAATTCACAGCCGTCATATCAGCAACAAAACATATTTTGTTAATATTGTAGTAGATTCATCACAAATAGGTCGACAAGCAATTGTTCAATATTGCTGTAATTGTATCGTTGGGCGCAGAACCATAGGTTGCTGCGCCCATGTGATGACCATTATTTGGTAATTGAGCTATGCGAGACATCAAAATAATATCGACCCTCCTACACAATTTTTAGACAATATTTTAATTGCCAATTTAGAAGATGAACAATAAACATGAAATTAAAATCTGTGTTTTATTTCCAATTCAAACACAATATAAGTTCTTACTACCTATAATTGGTAAAGCTGGTTTCATAGTAAAGCGTTTAATAGCCCTGGCCAGACGCACAGGCTTGCAAATGCAGTAATAGGTGCGTTTTATAATCATGTGATTCTATTTTAACACATACAAAACGTAATGTTAAATAGATTTTAGAATTAAAAGTTGCATTTACACACACGGCTGTTGTTTTTGTTTCTTAAAAATCACTCTTGAGCTATGAAAAACTAAACGTAATATTCGTGGTTATGGTTCGATTATAACCTCAAAATCTGTAACTTTTTCTTAAATACACGGTCAATTTTAGGTCGTTCTGGAACCGAAAGCCATATACTCGATCATCGAATTCAAAACGATTGGGACTATTATTTTCAAAAAGTTACAATAAAACAAAATCACGAAAAATCTAATTTATTGTTTTTTTTGTGTAATAGTGAGAACTCGTAGTAACGCTTCCTTGCGATTAATGCATATGTGTGTAAAACGTATCGACGAAGTGCAACACTTGCGAACGGTACCCACCCATTGAAAAATTCATTCATCGATCAGACAGCATGATCCGTAAGCCACGCCCCCGGCCCCTCAGTCTAGCCGACCGCCCGCGCGCCCCCGCCACGCGCCATTCCTAATTTCTTATTCCTTTCTCTAGTATTGTCTCGCGTTTCGTTGTATTAGGTCACGCACGCGCAACCTAATTACGCGCCAAAAATTTGAGTTTTGGGCTATGGTAGATTTTTATGTGACATGGCGAACCATAACTTAGAAGAGGCCAGACGTTTGTATGCTCAGCCGGAACACCTGAACTCACTGCGCGCACGTGGAATCACTGACCCTCAAGTTCCCTTCACCTCCACCATCCTGGCTGTAACCCAGCGCCTCCTCGATCATGGACAGTTTCGAGCGCCCACACACGCGCAGGGCCGCGGTAGACTACCATACTCGGCGGAATTGGAGGAAGACATACAGGAATACTTCGAACGCGACCCACGCGGCCACGTCGTAGTACCATAATGGCGGCCAGGCGATTCAATGTTAGCCAATATTATGTATCTCTCTGGCACATTAACGCGGTCTGTTCTATCAGTTCAGTGCGTGCGTATTTAAACAGTGTGTTTGGTGAGCAATAGATAGGTCGTGGTGGCCTTGTGGTTTGGCGCATGGAGCCCTGACTTAACACCACTGGATTTTTATGTGTGGTTCGAGATAAAAAGCGTACTACTCGAGATGACTTAAGAAGTGCGACAGTGGACGCTTTTAATATTGTGAAAAGTGAAGTGAATAAAAGAGTACCTACAAGTAAGTAAGTATTTACCTACTTAGATACGAAACATGTACTCGTACTTACTTATTACTGACGCGACGGTCCTAAGCCCGTAGAAATTATGAAGGAAAAATTAGAGTTATTTAACTGATAGGTATGTAGGTAGATAAACGCAATTTAAATCAAACAATGGTTATGAAAGCGGAATCAAACGATTTATTATTGTCGCGGGTACTTAGGTATCTACAGCAACAAAGTGCAAGTAGGTACTGATGACCGCGACTGGTGACTGAACACCACAGTGAAAGGTGGACATCTTGTTCACTGTGTACCTACCTACATCAAAACAATCTTTTTTGACCGTGGGAGGACAAGGACGTTCCTCAATAATATCCTTGCTAGCAAATTTCTAGTATTAATGTACCTACCTACTGAAAAAACCTGCTATTGCCATTTGGACGTACCGCCACTATTTAAGCGGATTTAAACTTATTTATACTCTAAACATATGGCTGTAGTACCTACTATGTCTATTTTATCTATGCGTACGTTGAGGTACCTAGTTCACAGAGGTCGCCGATCGCCGCTAACATGCAATAGATAAAATAGGTACACAAATAAAAATACGAAAAGCGAATTCAGACTTTATTTCTTAACCGTAAACGGTAACAAATCGAAATTTCACCAAACTAGGTACAAGGAACTTAGGTACGCAGTTTACTAAAATTATTCGTGAGAAGCCACAGAATTGATGCACAACCGAATTCAGCGGTTAACTTTATAAAAATAAGGTCTTAATTCGGTACAATATTTTCATAGACAAGGGCACCACCAACTTATAATGAACTCTATTTGACAGATAAAACGATAGAAGCCGTCGTACCGCGCAGCTGCAAGTTACATTGTAAAACTTCGTTTAGGCAGTAGGTATTATTTTTATTCATCATAATTTTATTATGGTAGGTAGCTGTATGCTTTTTAAGTACCTATTAGCTCGACACTCGATTCAAGGCCTTAAATACAACTCACAAGCGTACTCGTCATGTCTAGTTGAGGTAATAGACCGTACGATTACTAGTGATTTCGTGATGCGAGAGTAGTGAATGAAATTTCAATTAATTTCTCTCGTTTACGAGGAGATGTGATAGTAATAAACACCGTGCCGTGCGTCCAATTAGGTTCCAATACAAACGAGAGATAACGGAGGTAAATGAACTTACACCAACCTAAATCGTACCTACCTGAAATAAAATACCTACTTGCAGCAACGTCCGTTGACTCACCACGAGTGCGCTCAGCTGTCCGCTGACCGCAACATTGTAATGTTGCGTTAAGAATGAAATAGTGGAAGGGCTACTAAGATTTAACTCGAATGACAGAATAAAAGTGATAAATTTCTAACTTATATATTAGATGTCTTAAAAAAATTATAACAATGCCAATAGTAACTATTAATCGTCTGGAGTTACTGTGTTTCGGCTCCAGAACGATGTAAAATTGATCGTGTATATCTGTTCTGCAGCTAGTCCGCTACAAAAATAAGATCTTACAGGAGTTTACCAATGATCAACAACACAACACATAATTTTCCGATGCTCTTGGTTCCAGGGCGAACAATGTATGGGCGCTGAGCAATGTCCTTTAAGCTCAAATCAACTTTATTATAATAACTATAATCATAGGAACAATTCAATCTTCTTAAATCACCATGGACGTTATGTTAGAGGTACTTTTATTTAAAAAAAAACATAAATCACATTATCTCTAGAAATAAAATTAAAACTGCCAGTCTTCAAGGCTCAGATAGATTAATGAAATAAAAATTGACATGTAATATTATATTAAGCATAAACTTGTAATAATCAAGTTATATGATATTGAAATATAATTAAATAATAATATCTTCAAAATTAAATGAAAATCACTTTAAAATTAGGTATTGAACCCTCTTGTACGTAACACAAAAGAAATTATAGGTTATAGGTACGAGGGGGCGTTTTTAAGTTCGCGGAATGGAGGGTGAGAAGTGAAGATGAAAATACTACATTATTTTTCTTTTTCAATTTATTCACCTGCTACCCTTATACATTTTTCAGATCTTTCAATTAGCTTATGTATACCTTCATAAAAAAATGCTTTGAAAAATGAGCTGAAACCGCGTCCTTCATTTCTTCATCAGTTGTAAATTTCTTCCACGAAGTTCTTTTTTCAGTTTTGGGAAGAGGTAATAATCACTGGGAGCCAGGTCTGGGCTGTAGGGTGGATGGTCTAAAATATCGAAGCCCACCTTATACAGGGCAGTCAACGCAACACGGCTCTTGTGAACAGGCGCGTTGTCGTGAAGAAGAAGGACCTTTGGTCAATTTACCCCTCCTTTTTTCTTTAATGCTTTCTTTCAACCTCTCGAGGATAGAAGCATAGTATTCTTCGGTTATAGAAACGCCTTTATCTTTATAATCGGTCAACAGGATCCCTTCGGAATCCCAAAACACTGTTGCCATGATTTGTCCAGCCGATTGTGACACTTTAAACTTCTTGGGTGGTGGTGTGCCTTTTTTGTGCCACTGCATAGAGTCTTGTTTTGACTCAGGTTCATAATGATGAACCCAAGTTTCATCTCCAGTAATAATTCGACTTAATAGTCCATCCTTATCTTCGTTACAGAGGTCCAAAAACGTGCGAGAACACTCCACGCGGTGTTGTTTTTGAGGCGGCGTGAGCATTCTTGGCACCCATCTTGCACTGACCTTTGTCATGCTAAGATGATCGTGTAGAATTTTGAAAATTGTCGTATCCGATACTACAACCATTTCTGCAAGCTGTTTCTTATGTAGTCTGGCATCTTCCAATATTATTTTTTCGACTTTTTTAATGATTTCCGGAGTAGTTACCTCGATCGACCGTCCGGGCCGTGGGTCGTCTTCAAGTGAGGTCCTGCTATGTTTAAAGAGACTGTGCCACTTGTAAACCATGGTTTTACCCGGGTAAGAGTCCCCGTAAACGGATTCCATCTCTTCCAGTATATTTTGAACTGACTTTCCTTGCTTGGTAAGGAATTTTATTACGGCACGGTACTCGATTTTTTCCATAATTCACACTTTCTTCCCAATTGAGTTGTTTGCTTGACGATAGTTCAAAGACTAATGATCCAATTAAGATAAAACCTGGTATTTATACTAATATTGAGTGGCTGAAGTTGTGGTCATCCCAATAATTGCCTATTGTTATCCCCTCCCCCCCCATTCCGCGAACTTAAAAACGCCCCCTCGTATATGTATTTATGAGAGAATAACAATTAATAATAGATTAGTCAGAGGAATCACTACTGTTTTGTTCAGCAGAAGTGCCACTGTGTGACAACTGTTGATAAAAACTATGGTACTCTTGGGGTATTATACGTCCTTGACATAGACTTAGTAAATCATTAAATTTTGCCAATGTAACAGGTAAATGCTCAGTGTAACATGGTTCCAAAACTTCTGTATCTAATAAACTATTATTTCTCCTTCTTGATGAATAACCCTTTATAGTTAATAAACTCATAACATCGTCTTCTTCAAAATTATAACGGTAGTTTAAAATATAGGGTTCACTTGACACTACTTGAACTTCTCTAATTTTGGTCCAAGATATTTTTTGGTTTTTAGTATTTTTAGCCCAATTCCTACCGTCTAGTAATACTTTGTAATTGTAAAAATCTGTAACACTCATTTCAATTACAATATAATTTGGTGGGTTGACTTTTGACCATCTTACTAAGGCAAACCATTGTGCAGGGGTGTAAATAAGCTTATTTTTTGCATTCCTCTCGATAAGAGAATGCACTGAGTCGGCTTCATTCTGTGTGTGCCCACGCTCTAAAAACCTATGAACTATTGTTATTTTATACTTTTTTGCTGCATGTGTATAAAAAGCGAAAACAATACGGTTTCGATTTTGACCGGCACAGTTGTCGGACCAAAATTTGAATTCTTTGGCACCATGACTAACTTTAGTTTCAATAAATTTGGATAGGCAACTTGCTACTTCACATGCCCCGTGTTTCCCGTTACTTTCAGGCCACATGTAACAAAAACCTTCTTGACTAGCTAAATCAAATATAGTGAAATTATAAATCGATAATTTTCTTTTATAGTAAAATAAACCAACATTGCCATGAGGACAGTTCAAGATTTTTTGAAAATCAAAACACGCTGTAACTATTTTTCCTTCGCTTTCTAAAGCTTCTTTTTTATCACTTGCTTTCATTTCTCTAGCTTTAATCTTGTTACTCATGTGAAGTTCTTGTTTTTGTTTTCCTTCTTCCGTCATTGTATTTTTATTTGTATTGTAAATATGGCATTCGTTACAGATGTCTTTTTTCGGTTTGTGAAATGATATATTCAAATTTTGATTTATGGCTCTCGATATTGTCTGACTGTCGTTGCTTTTTTAGTTATATTTTCAGTAATACACCACTCATTGTACAAAGAAAACATTTTTGTAAATGTAAGATCACTCTCTAAGTAAATTTTAGTAGTATCTTTACGTACATAATGAGATTCAACGGGCTAGAAGGTTTTGACATGCCTTAAAACATCCTGTTTTATTTCGTCGTCTATGACAATAGTTCTGGTACCACCGCGTCGATCAGGGGAAACAGAACCACCACCTGAGTGCCATTTCGCCAATGCTGTTTGAACAGTTCTTTCCCCTACAGAGAGTGTGTTTATGAACATCGTTTTGCAAACAAACACCTTATTAGGTATGTCAGAATTAGACTCAATAAGAGGCAAGCAATACTTAATCGATTTCTTGCGCCTAGACACAGGTTTTGTAGTAGAAGGATACTTAGTATCACCAACTTCGGTATGGTTGACGATGTAATCCCATTGTCGACAGTGATCTCCAATTCGCCAAAAAGAACAAAATATACGCTCCCGTTGTTGTGCATCAAACTTTTGAAAACATTTAAGTCGGCAAGTAACCGGACATGGTTGTTTTAAAATCTTTCCATCTCTTTGAACTCCGTTCCTACACAAATACGCTTTTCCCATATTTTTTAAACATTTTCTTTCAATGTCTTTCCACTCATCACGGCGACGGTGACGTTTTCTTCCAATTCTGCCTGACGGTGTACTTTCATTTGACGAGCACACAGACGAATCCTGACTCGAAGCGTTACTAAGCTGTGGTGTATTGGCTCTACTAGCACTACTAGATGAACAATTATCAGCATCACAAATAGATAAATTTCTAAATAATGGAGTCGAAGTGGCTACATCGTATTCGAAAAAATCGTTATCCGGAGAGGGCATTGGTGTTATATCCAAAGAAGGTTCTATAATATCAGCCGATTCGTGTGAAAATTCTTCAGCACATGGCTCTGAATCCTTACGTCCTATAGGGTTTTCGTTTGGCATTGGGGAAGCAGTTGTGGGTAAAATTGCGGCTGGATTTGCTATTACCTC
Source organism: Brachylomia viminalis (assembly GCA_937001585.2). Taxonomy (NCBI): domain Eukaryota; kingdom Metazoa; phylum Arthropoda; class Insecta; order Lepidoptera; family Noctuidae; genus Brachylomia; species Brachylomia viminalis. Next base: position 22,149,507 of record OW443294.2, on the reverse strand, counting down.
GTGAATACTTGGTTCAAAACTGCTGTCAAAACTTCCTGTAAAATAGTGCCCGAACATCGTCTTGTACTGCTCCCACTGGTGTACAGCTTCAAGTGGTACCGGTGATACTTAAAATAAAAACGGCCAATTACTTAAAAAGGTAACAAATAACAAATATAGTACTATTTTAATGATATTTTAGCTATAATTGAAAAGCAAAGAATCGTATCTCAATTTTACAACAGAGCATAAAGTCGTATGTCTATGATTCGTCTTTATACGTTTCATTATTTTTACATTTCAACCACGCATAAGGTCGTAAGTATAAGTTACGACTCCTAGAACGAAATTGTTACGTAGTAAAAAGTCTTAACTGAAGACTGTTAATGATTGATTACAGCGCATATAGTCGTAACATAGACGTTCCGACGTTATGCGTCGGAACCATTTTTTTTTTGTCGAGGCCTACTTAACACTATCACATACTAATTTGATATTCCTATCACACATATTAAACAATAATAATAAGATAATACAGTAAAACTTACCATTTTCAAAATTTTGACCGGCCGTTAATACTTCGCCATTTGAGTTGGGCTTATCTAACACTAATTTCAAAATCTTTGACGAACGTACGTTACTCATTTCACTAGTTTATAATTGCACAAGCCTAAGTTATCAAAAGTAAATAAAAACAACACAACATCAATAATATTTTAACATTTAAAACTGAGAGACCTTCGTTCGTGTCATACGACGTCGGTACTGCGCGCTGATTGGCCGGCCGCGGTACAATAGATCGGAGCGCATCGTCGGAACTATCAGCGCGACTTTATGCGCGGGAGCGTTTAAATGTTAAGACTATTATCAATTCAAAAACTCATTATTTATAAAATATATTAAAATTTGGATTTCGGGAACATGTAATACTGTTTATTAGGGTTCTAATGGCACAAAAAAAAACATTTTTGTAAAAAATAATGTTCCGACTTTTTGCGTGGGAGGCATCGATATTTCCCCTTACAGAAATTGGATATTCCTTTGAACTATAGGCTCCCTAGATGAAGATTGCTCTATGTTATCTTCCTCGCCAGGAAACAGGTCTTCCCTCATGTCGATGGCAATATTGTGGAGGACAGCACATGCCACAATTGTTTTTTTTGCTGTTTCAATATCCCCAAACATGCCTCGTAATAGACAACGAAACCGTTTTAGCAAACCAAAACACCTTTCTACTGTGTTCCGGGTACGAATATGGCTGCTATTATACATCTCTTCTTGTGGTGTTGTGGGGTTAAGCAGTGGTGTAAATAAATAGGGAGTGCAAGGATAGCCACTGTCACCCAATAATATTCCAGAGAATGCGCCAGCCTCAAACCTCTGTTTTAATCTACATTCTCTGAATATTCTGGAGTCATGTACACTGCCACGCCATCGGGTTACAATGTCCATGATTTTCAGGTCAGCATCACAAACTACCTGAAAAGTGACAACTTATTAGATCTTTACATTCCTCTCTGTTATTTTAATGTGACATTGGTAATTGTTACCAATTTTAAGATAATCAAATACTTAAAGTAGTCTATAATTTGTGTCAAGCATTTTGGGATAAAATTAAAAAGTTATTTGTCAATTGAGACAATCACAACATAAAATATTTGTATAGAAATTACCTGTACATTGATTGAAGAAAATCCTTTTCTATTAATATATAACTGACCCCCATTAGCATTTACTTTCTTTATTCTAATATGAGTACAGTCTATTGCCCCAATTACTGTAGGAAAATGAGCAATACTGCGGAATTTCCTAATGGTTTCCTCCTGTTCGTTTAGAGTAGTAGGCATTTTTATAAATCTTCGGGATATCTGTGACAAAATTTCCGCTACCTTTTTGCATGTTTTGCTGACAACTGGTTGAGATACACCATGTAAATCAGCTGTATCGTCTTGAATCTACGAACAAAACAGTAGGTAATGTTAGTATATTATTTGGTTATACTGTTGGCTGTTATACATTAGCACTGACCAAGGTTACTTACCTCATGGCGAGCCCAGTTGCGCAGTGCGCAAACCACTTGCACTTCAGGACTCAATGGGCATCCTCGAGGGTCGTGGGATAAATCCTCACGTAAAACATCCACAATTTTTTCTCCAAAACGTTTTGTGAACCTGTACTTATACCTAAAATCTACGTCACTCAATTCAAAAGGATTCACACGATGACGATTTCGGTAAGATCGCCGAGACGTCTCCAGCATAACCAAATCCATCAAGTCAATCATATTAATATCCATTTTATACGATTTGTAAATAAAAAGACACAACAATAATCAACGTTAACCTCAAAATAAATTAGTACCGCAGTTAGTCCTATAGTTAAACTAGGGGTCTCGGCGGTTTAAATTTAGTACCATAGATAGTTCTTGAACTAGTGATAAACTTCATTTTATAATAACGTTTTATTTAGTCATGGTTTAAACCTAGTAACAATCCTAGTACTAAATTTAGATCGTGTTTTGGAATAAGACGGCAAGGATTTAAAGATTTGACAAATAATTTTATTGTCAAAGAGTTGACCATTGCGAGTGGGGAACATACACAGACGTTCTTGGTAAAACCACCATATTCATTTCATTACCTAACCCAAGAAGAAAAAAAGCAGGTGAGGTGGTTAGAAAGAAATCGAGGAATTTACTGGAGTGAGGGCTACATAGACTACAAAGAGTTTCAGCGTGTTATTTTACCTCATTTAGAAAATAAAAAAATTATGACGAAGGGTTTGGAAAAGATTAAGTGGATTAAAGAGTTATGTGCAAACTGTGAAGTGATCGACTTAGGTGAGAAGGGATGTCCTAATTTTGCGACACTAAAAAAAAAGTTCTGTAAAAATAAAACTGATTTTAATTGTGTGAACCATAAAATGAATTGTGCATTAAATAATGCGGTGTGTATTAGAAAATGGTATGTTGATAATAATATGTCTGTATTTAATCTATTTTAATTTATTTTGTCTTACCTATGCAGTTAATAAAAATGATTAATAATGTACTTATGGTTGTTTTATTTAAATGTTTTCAGGGTAACTTAATCATCAAACTTTATATTAGCTCTAATAAAATTAATCGAATTAAGTAAGTATTCAATTAATTTAAAAATATTGAAAACGTATAACCTGTGATGAGATCATTTCATTAGAACTAATTTAAAGTGTGAGTAATGACAAAAAAAAAAACATATTTTAAATTATAAATATATTATTTATTTAGTTTTCGCATTATTTACAATTACATACTAATAACACTTATCCCTTATTATTATTAACTGTCCCTCAAGTTATTTCATAATTTTATTTATGTATATGAAACTTATGTAACTATTATGTATTTAAACACATTTTAATACACTGCTAGATTAACAAAACAATTATTGTACTTCTTTTAACTTAATCTCTCTAATTACAATAAACTAACACCTTGGATATTTTATTTATACATTCAAAACTTGCATAATAACTAAAAACCTTAGTTCGTTACTAAGAACCTAATTATGAACCAAAAGTTTCCTTAATTTTTATACATAATATGAGTTACAAAATAGTGATGATCTATATAGTTACATTTTAATACACTAGCAGATTAACAAATAAATTCATAATACCAATATTAAACTAATTATTTATTTCTACATAATATATCTTTTAACAGTAAACTTATACATTCAAAACTTATACATAACTTAACTAAAATCCATTAAATACACTAAATACCCTTAGTTATGTTCGACTCTCATGTAATAATTGATAAAACCCAATAACCATGCCCGACCGGGGATCGAACCCAGAACCCCGTCCTCAGTAGTCTACAATCTAATCCAATAAGTTACAAACTAGGTAGATAGGTACTTACTTACTAATAACAATCGTCACCACAAAGTTTCTTTGATATTTTATTTATCAATGATTGTGTCTCTTCCATAACATAGTCCACCGGTTCACTAACTACATATTGCGCACTTAACACTATCACCTCCTCATCATCACTTGAACTTGTAACACTTGGTTCTTGTCGCTCACTGATGTCTAAGACCTGTATCTGGATAAGTCGTAAACCTTTTTTCTTTTCGTTGTTTATGACGTATGATTGACATAAAGGATGCTGATGTTCAGGTGCTTTCCGTTTTAGACCCTCCCGTCTTGCTCTAGACTTTTTGATAGTTGGTTCAGGTCTTTGTAGCTCTGGAACATGCCAGCTTAAACTTGGAGTGGGAAAACCTTGAGCGTATTGTGAGAAGTCGATAATATCTGGAGAATCACACATTATCAATGATCTGAAACAAATGAAATAATAATTAAGTACATAAAACAACATGATGAAATAATGTTATAAGTTTATGGGTATTTGTACAATACTTACAATTCGTTTCGTTTTTATTCGACGTGATATGACCGCTCCGTTCGATGTTCTACACAATAATATTACTGTGGAACGTGGTTAATATGTAGGTAGACTCCATAATGCCTTACGTTGCGCTTCATTTTCATGTTTTAACGTGTTCGAACTCTTGCACGAACACCTGCTCGCTATCAAATTCTCGCTATCAAATATCAATTAAATGTTTAATAGTATTCTTTTTTAAAGTTTTCGTCATCCGTTTTGTTTTTGCTAAAATTTGGTTACCATCTGCACCTGATTTTTTATAGCTATGGTCAGTCATTTCCCACATCTGCCAACTGATTTCCTCTGAAGGAGTAAATGCTTCCGTGTTATATTTCGGGGATTTAGTTTTACAGATAAAACACTTATTATACATACAGTCGTAACAGTTAATGTCGCAGACAACTGATTTTAATAGATCGGTCATATTAATGTAGTTAAATACATTTGCTCTTTTTAAAGCATAAAATTTGAAGTTAAAGTTGCTGTGTTTTTCGCACAAACAAGTGTCCCTATTTTTAACAGAGGGTGATAGGACAAAAAATGGTTTATGTCTGCAAAACAAAGAAAATGACACCAAGTTGCCTTCTTGTTTAAATTTATCATAAAGGCATTTTAACGAATTATTAAGATATCTGATTTGCTTTTTCGTCTTATGTAAAGTTCTGCACTCTCTTTTACCGGCAGTAGATCGGCTTACATCGTCTCTCAAAAAAAACTTTTCAATAGATTTCTTAGTTCCCAGTATTTTGGCTGCCTTTTGTCGTTTTCTTATTTTTCCTTTTAAGCCAAGAGTTTTACGAATGAAAGATGACGCTCTTTTTTCTTTTACTGTATCATTGTTGGCGATAGACTTGAAAACATATTTTTCTTTGTATCTATGACATTTTTCATAGCATTTTTCAGTGATACCTCCAGTATTTCGTTCCTAGCCGTTAACATAGTTATTTGTTTATTCAAATCTTCTTCTGTCTTCATGTGTTTCTGATTTAATCGAAAAATATTTTTTCTTAAATTTTCTGTACGTTTAAGTATTCTATTCGACTTTGAGCATTGTTCCATTGTTTTTTATGCATGTTTCTGCATTTTTTTAAACGTTTGATCATCACTTGCAATTAGGATGCGTCTGGAATCAAATTAATTTCAGAATTTTCGTTTTCCATCATGGTATCAATGTTTTTCTTCACCTTCTGCTTTGTCTTCCTTTTTTGATCCCGCCACTTTTTTCTTTGTACCTTCTTTTCCGTCTCAGTCATATCCTTGACTTTTTTGTACACATACTTCGATTTTATTCTTTCGAGGTTCTTTTTCCTTTGTTCTTCCATATTTTCTTTCTTTTAATCTTTCGCGGTACCGCCTCATTTTTTCAGCCGGGGTAAGAGGCATATTTAATTCGGAGCTGTAAAATGTAACCGTACATCTTATTTTACATTATCCATGCAAAGCATTTTTTTAAAACGATTATTAATTTAGCCACATTGATACAGGTCAAACATTGTTATGAATATAATTTGAAGCATCAGCAAAAACAATTTGATATTCAGTGTTTTTTTTTTTGAAAATAGAAGCAGCCCACCACTTTATAAAATACTAGCGGCCCGTCCCGGCTTCGCACGGGTGCAATGTGCACTAATACGGTGTCAGTCTATACAGGGAAATGTAGCTTTCTAAAGATTGGTGAAAGAATCTTCGGTATCTACAGTAGCTTTTGAGTTTTTTACCAACCATTAAAAACAAATCTTTCCAGTTTAAAATATTAGTAAAGAAGTATAAAATATAGATATGTAAAATGTATGGGATATTACTTTGAGAAAGATTTTTATCTTAATACCCAAGCTCCTACTATGAAATTCTATACAAAGAACTACGTAGCTCTTTAAAAGGAATGGGACTAATAAGTATGTAATGAGTACGAGCGAGTAGTAGTAGCCAGTATGAGTATTTAATTTCTGATGTTATTTTTTGTAGGTACCTCATTTATTGTATAAACACGACAGAAAATAAATGCACAAAGCTCCCATTCAATTTCGCACGTTACCAAAAATGTATTCAATATAATATTGTATTTAATTAAAATTTCGTCTTAATTATATTCAAAATCAGATCGTCAATACTCTGCCTAACAATTTCCTATTTTGTTACTTTCTTTTCCATTTATACGTTACCACTCAAAAGTAACAAAAAAGGAGGTAACAAACCAAGTTCCATAAATGATTTTAAATTGTAAATGCATGCAACTAAAACTAGTACTCGTTTATGATTTGACTTCGTTTTTGATTTCGTAATCAAGATTGAGAGCTTTAATGGTTCTAAATGAGAAATAATAATAATATTAGAGCTTACCTGTGTTTGTTGGGTAACAAAGCTTGGAATTTTTTCGGACCAGTAAACTAACGGACAACCTTCAATGTTCGCGCATGGAACGTAAAAGAAATATCAAAACGAAAATAAGATGGGTGCCGATCTTGCCAATGTTGCCACTATCCTAAAACATATTTACACCAAATTCACGCAAAAATTTTCAAAAATACGGTCACAAAAGAGGAATTTCAAATACGAACTTTTTACTGCGATATTATAAAATCATTATTATTAAATATATTTGTTCTAATACAACAAAATATTAATTTATAAATGAATTATGGTCTTATAGTCCTAATAAATACATATGTTATTTGTACAATTTCCGCAAGTCCTCTCAAATTACAATTGATTGTTTGGGAAGGTACGAAATTGGGACACTTCACTTTTCATACAACTAGATTAGAACGATTTTTAAAATATTTTTATAGTTATTAATTCATTAATTTATTTATAATTTGTAAATATAATTTAATAGAAACTGGTCTATTTTATATATAGAAAAAAATATTTTAAAATATGGGACAGAGATTTAGATAGAAAGTACAATTTTTTGAGAAATGCTCAATTGCAATTGCATCTAATTTGGCATTCAATGCGCGGAGCTTATTACACAATTTAAATAATAATAGAGCTGAACAATTTAATTGTATAGTAGCTAAATACGTGGGTGGCAAACGCATCAATTATTCATTAAACAATTCATATGCCTTGAGGTGCTATGCAGAGGTTGTTGCCTTTAATACTGGGAAACCTATAAGCCAATTTTATAAAACTATTTTTAACAGCAGTCCATCAACAGCAACCAAAAAATTTGAGGCGCATTAGTGCCAGACGAACCAAAAAAAGAAAGATAAAAACAAACCGAGACGCAGACTGATTTTAAAAAATAACAACATTGATTACGGCGATTCATGTCAAAGGCCAAACATGTGAGAAGAACAGTATTTACCGGCCAAGACGTTGTTCCTGCAAAACCTCAAATCCCAGATAGAGCAAAGGCACGACATTGAAAGGGAGACCATATTGCAGGCGGAAAGCGCCTTGTGGCTGGAGCTACGAAGATGCCTTTTGACGGCCTCCAATTTTAGCAAAGTCTGCAAACGAAGGAATAATATAAGTTCTGCAGGTCTAGTAAAAAACTTTCTGTATAAATATTCACTTGACCACGTCGCAGCCATTCAACATGGCAAATATAACGAGCGAATTGCATTGGCTCAGCTGGAAAAACAAGAAAACCTTGTTTTTGAACAATGCGGTCTATTTATTGATGATGAGCTTTTTCCTGGGGGCAACACCAGATGCATTATTTGAAAACGGCATCGTTGAATTGAAATGCCCCATCTCAGCCTTTGGAATGTATCCTGATGACGCCATAAAAGCCAAAAAAATTAAGTTTTGGAAAATCCAAAACAATGAAATTCTATTAAATAAAAATCATGACTGGTGGTACCAAGTACAAGGCCAACTCCACATCACAAAGCAAGATTTGTGCCTTTTTGCTGTATGGACAGGGCCTGGGCAGCCGCTGAAAGTAGAGCAAATATATAGGGACGATAGTTTTTGGAAGACTAAGATGGAAAAGAGGCTTGTAAATTTCTACCATACATGCCTTTTACCCGAAATAGTCGATCCTAGAAAAACTCGCTCAATGACACTGAGAGACACCACATTTTAAGAATCCCTATCGAATTATCAATTTCGGCGCGCTACTAAATTAGGTTGTGTACAAATTGATAAAGTACAAACTTTCCAAGTTTATCTTAGCCATCATTGACATAGATGAAGGAAAACATTTAATTACTTAAGTATGCATACTACTCGTATTTATTTATGTAAAACGCTTACGTCAATGTTATTTAATGTCTAAATGTACCTTAATGCATCTAACACTAAATTGTATAATTTTTATGTTGATTGTGATAAAACTAAACGAATATACACAAACATTCCAGACTTTTATTTCTTAACAAATAATATTATCTATAGGATCAAAACTGTTTAAGCGATCACTACGCTCGATCTTTAGGCATGTGTGCGTGAACGGTGCACACAAACATAGCATCGCAATGAATTTGCCTAAACTTTATCGAGTGAATTTTGTGCACGGACTCTTAACTTGTAAGGTTGTTGTAGCTGTTGTTTAGCTATTGTGATAGATGTAAGCCAAGTGTCAGTGGTTACGTTTCTGTTTGAGCCATGAATACTCCGTGTTAGTTCCTTGACAACATATTCACCAAGGGGCACTCCTCCAGTATTTGTTCCTTTTCCAAGATAAGGCATGGCGTCAATTATGTACCTGGTCCCACTGTCACACATCATTTCAATTTTTAGAGCGTACATGGCAGGCTTGTTAGGGATGTACATTTTAAATTTACACCGACTACGAAATGCCAGCAATTGCTCATCGATGGTAACGTGAGTTCCAGGAACGTAATTGTTACGGCATTGAATCATCAGTAAGTCCCATATTTTTCGGATTGGTATGAGTGGATTAGACTGCAAGGTTCCTAGTCTTATAGCCTTGTCATCAAATCTATGAGGAAAAGCATCTTATGAGGAAATCAAACCTTTCTCGACTCATACACGAGATGTATCGGGTTGCGCAGAAAGACGTGTTGAACAATTCATCACTTGTAAGATGGTAATCTTTCAACGCGACTGCTAGTAATAAGACACCGAAGAGAGCGTTGAGTTCCTCTTTGCATGTTTCGTTGTGGGTTGATGTCAAAGTCTCATAGCTTCGTTTCTTTATGGCTATTTCAGCATTGGTCCACTGCAAAATTTCCTCACATATTTCATCTGTCATAAAGGAACCAAATAAAACGAGAGGATCTGTTATGTTTCTGACTGAACGGGCCGGTCCTCTAGCCGTGCGAACGATATCTATCGCAGAAGTTCGGGAAGAAGTATGTCCTTTATTAGTTGCCCACACGTGACGATTTTTACCTCGAATATTAGCTTGAGTCAAGTGAATAATGTAAGGGTGTCCGCCGGCAGATTGTACACTTTAAAAATTTAAATAAATTAAACCAAGTATACAATTAAAGTCGTTTATTGATTATCGTATACAAGAATAACGCAGATTTCATTTTTTGAAAATAACTCCACTCAAATGTTGTCCTTCTAGCTGCAAACATTCTTGCGACCTTTCCTTCATGTTGGCGAAAACTCGCTTACAAAGTTCTGGTTGAATATTTGCAATCTCGCGTTGGATATTTGTTTGTAGGGCCTGTATTGTTGATGGCGAATTTCTGTACACGCAGGACTTTAAATATCCCCATAGGAAAAAGTCGCAAGGAGAAAGATCTGGTGATCTAGGGGGCCAGTCTATATCGCCAAAACGACTTATTAATTTTCCAGGACAAAGCTCTCGCACTTTTGTCATTGAGTCCCTAGCAGTGTGTGCCGTGGCCCCGCCCTGCTGAAAATGGGTTCTGTTGTTGTAACCAACATGGTGATGCAGCTCCGGTATAAAAAAAGTTGTCCAGCATTGCGCGGTAACGTTCAGCGTTGACAGTTTCATCTCTACCGAAAAAATAAGGTCCAATTATGCCATTTCCAGAAATGGCGCACCAAACTGTTTTGTTTTTGGGCTGTGAAGAGGCTTTTCATGAACTTCTTTTGGATTGTTTGCACTCCAATATCGCATATTCTGGTTATTTACGTAGCCGCCAATGTGAAATGCGCCTCGTCACTAATAAAAATGTTACATAAGCGGGTAGGCGTAGAAAATCGTTCCAGAACAACTCTAGCATAATTCTGCCTTATTATGAAGTCCATCTTTCGGACAGACTTACGCGGATTTTGCCAAATTTCCCTTCTCACAAGTTCTGTGTTTTCAGGAGTAGTAACAGACGTTGAAGGTCCAGGCCGAGGCTCATTTCTAACCGATCCAGTTACTCTAAACTTCTTTACCCACGTCCATATTAATTGGTTTGACGGGCCATCGTTTAATCGCCGGATTTCAAAGTGAGAACAAAACCGTCGCCTCGCCACACTAATCGAATTATTGTTCGCAAAATACGCCTCAACCGCAAAAGCGCGGTGCGCTCAGTAGGTTGTAATTGGGGTTTCTGGATCAGGTCAGATCCAGAAACACCCAATTACAACCATCATTCATTATTTTTTCAATCATCATCTCGACCGGTGTTGGACTAAGGCTTACTTTTGAATACTTATCTATTCAGATTATAAATATAAAAAAGTTTGTGTTGTTTTATGTCTATTCGACCATTTTTAATATAATGGATAATAATATCATGATAAATTAGATATTCAATATAAATATGCAACATGTATCTTAATTCAACATTCATAATTATAGTAATTCTTTCAGACAGTTATTTATATAATATATTCCTTTCACAGCATTCAAATAAAAACATTGGGGAAAATGTGTAGCATGCTGCATCCAAGGATCGTCGTAAATCTCCCAATCTTCTATAACACCTCCACATGAGAAACACGCTGCTTTATCATTTACACCATTTCCACAATAAAAAAATCCGGCTTCAGCCATTTCCATCACCAACCTTATTCTTGAATTAGCCGTTGCCCAATAATGTCTGAACGAAATTTCACGCATTTTATACGTATTATAGATGTCATAACGAGGGCTGCATTTATTTTGAAACATGTTCTGTTCACTCACTGTTTAGTTCTTCATACGGATAATAATAAAAGTGAAATGATATCGTACTGCTGTAGCCAGCAACTTATGAAGATTATCATTTGATTGGTGGGGATAAAAGATTTGAAAATTAAACAAGAAAATAATTATTTAAAAAATTTATTATTTATACACCATTTATTTAAACACAATACATTTTTTAAAGCACATACAGAGTCATGATAAATACAGTTATATAAATCTTGAGAATATTTATATTGATCGTATAAACTTATCAAACTAGGACAACCTTCATCTTCTAAATTGAATATACTAAAATTACTATTTTCTAAAATATGCTTTAACCACAACACTTTTTCTGAACCTTTGACATAAATACATTTATCTCTTAAAATATCTATAACCAAATTCTGATAATTAGAATAGGGTACAAATCCTTCGTGCCAGTGTATCTTTCTGTTACGTTCAATCCAACTAACTTGTTTTTTTTCTTGTTTCGTTAATTTTTCAAATGGAAATGGTGGGCTAATTAAAAACACTTGTAATTTTTGATTATACGAGTACAATATAGCAATTTCTTTTATTATAAATTCATTTGTTTCTGTTTTAAAGCCTTGAATATCCACAATAGCGATCATGATAATCTGCGCACAATGTTGCTGAGAGGTTTGTATTCCACAAGTCGATCGTTTATAATCAAACAATATGCTGTCGTCTTATCTGGTATTTGTGTTGAACATTCAAATTCCAATCGTACATCCACTGGACCAGTTTTTAAACTATCGTTTTGCCTCGAGCAGTCTAAGATAAAGACTGGAGCCTTTTCTTTAAAGTCCTGTAGATCAAGCAACGGGTCTACCGGAAAGTTGTAATACGACTGACGAAATTTCACATACATTTCATATAATATACTATATTTGTTCTCATAAAACTTTAAAGATAAAGGCTCATAAGGATAATATTGTGAATTTAAAAAGAGCGTCACGTTTGTCAACTCACAATGATCAAACACTGAACTGTCTTTAGTTCTATTATTTTTTCTGTTAGTCTGCAAGCAAAAAATGACATACCGTGGCTTTTCTAATTGAGAAGCAGTCTTTATTGACCAAGAATGCTTTGTGGTTTTAGGTAGTAAAGGATACTCATATAAATCCCAATTTCTAAAAGCCATCTGAATAGGTTTATCTCTTTCTAAATGCTTTAAAAGTGTTAAACGTTCTCGATCTGAAACTTTTATATGCGGTACTCTCCATTGCACCCTTTGTATATCTATTTGGACCTGAACGAGTTCATCAGTAAGAATAATGCTATTTAAGTTAGAATTACTCCTATTCAATATAAGTTCGTGTTTACAATTTATCACAATTTTATTGTAATCCTCTGCAAACCCTAAAATCTTATTTAATGGCACCACAACACTAAAATGCCCATCACTTTGGAACCCGTTTAAATTCCAACCCCATAATGCAGCAACTTTACTTTCTGCTTCATTTAATGAGATGTATGACTTTATTGTTGATGTTATTCCGGAATTTTTTATACGATCTATTTCAATTCCATTCATTTCGTATCTGATGTCTTGAAACAAATGCATAACAGGGTTATTAGTGAACGTAACAGTTTTCTTGATCGGATTCCCATCCTTACCGAACAGCTTTGCCTGACCTTCGATGTAGATTGAACTGGCTGATGGTAGCACGTATATATCTTGCTGATATATGGGGATTCTGATTTCATCGTTTTCTCTAAAGCTGTTATTGTAGGGATTGTATGAATGGACTTCATAACTTTCGATTGAACTATCAAAGTGTGGTAAATCAGTAATCTGTAGTATACTCATACTTTAAACCCTAAAGCTTTAAGAAAATCTTTATTTGATTTAGTCAATTTCTTCACGTTTTTCTTACGTCTGTGCACCTTAACGGATGTTGACGGAATAGGACGTTTTATTTTCACGGGAGGGTTTTTATCATATACTATCATTTTGCTTTTCTTAAATGAAGACGTAATTGAATATGTTCTTCACCAAAGTCAATACAGTAACCAAACTGATCTACAATCCTGACAGATATGGATGAAATTATATTTTTGTTCACTGGAAAGTATATAACGTTCTGAGGTATTTCTGTGTAGCCGCGATTTGAGGCAGTATCAGATATGAATTCGTGAATAAAATGAGTCGGTAATCCGTTGTAATATGAACCGTGTACAAGATCACATTCGATTCTGATTACAGCTGTTAAACTGCTGTTATTAACGGGCACATTTGGTCTTGTTTTTAATACTGAAAAGTATAGTAAACCGCACTCGTACTGATCAGATAAATGAAGAGGTGGTTGAAAATACGAGACCAGTTCTGATTTATTTCCAGAGATGGTAACCGTAGTAGACATGCTTGCATACTGAACTCTTTTAAATGAACCTGCTTATTTTATTTCTTGATTATACCAAAAATTCTTTAAGAAATTTAAACATAGATGTCCACAGTTGAATGGGTGATCACGCTGCATATTTTCATAATTATATTGAATGTTAGAACCTACATATTTTATAAATTCCTTTGGAGGTTTAAGATTTCCATAACTGTCGAAATACTCAACATAATCATTATATTTTGCATAGGCTACCCAATGAGAACCAGGATTTTTAGAACTATCTAAATTAATAACTCCACATTCTTTTTTATACGGATATTTAGGGAGCTCATCTCTCATAAAGACACCTCTAAAATGAGGAATTCTATTTCCATACTTTAAAATGTCAAAGTTAGTTAAGGCCCGATTGGGTAGCCAATATCTTAGTTTTTTTCTTTTGATACGAAAATTCCAAGACCGCCTTTATGTGGTTTAAGGTGTAGTCCTTTCCCAATACATAGAGCTTCCATTTTTTCATTGTGTCTCCTCGATTCCTCATACAGCTTTTTAGCCATTTTAAATTCATTTATGGTTTTGGCAATACCAGCTGCACCGCCTGCTAAAGCTCCCGCCGCTGATAATCCCGCAAAAATAGGAATCAGAGGTAGTACTCCCCCAGTTTTTGGAATAGGAATAACACGAGGGAGCTTAATCGATGGATCATCAGCTAATTCTCTGGTAGCGGCAATAGCTAATTCTATAGCCATTTTCTTGCTCTTAGGTTTTAATTTTTTTATGTGTCTTTTTGCTTTTGTAATAACAGTTTTTAATTTACTTTTTAATCCTTTTCCAGATGTAACTTTTGGAGAACGTTTTTTTCTCAAACCAGAACCAGTTTTAATTTTTGCCGACATAGCCTTACTTACTAAGCGTGCCGCGAGTTTTTCGCCTATACTGGCATCGGAAGCAACCGCTCGCTGTTTCGCCATTTTTAACAAAATTAAATCGGCCTTATGTCGATCTTTCAAGTTTGATGACTTGTGATATGCAATATCGTGATCCTTGCAATATTCGTCCAACTTATTTACACCGTTATCTCCTTGTGCAAGTCTTTTTATTAATTTAGTACCAGGACCACAGTAATTATATCCCGGTAAGTGTAATTCTAATGGTAAATTATTAATAAGCCAATTGAGAAGACTACTCTCTCCAAAACACATTATAAGACTGATGATTCCGGTTTGAATACTTTAATAAATAGTTAAGCGATTCGAGTTTGTTGTTAATATTATTTTATTTATAATATAACATTTGATTTATCAATCCAACTACTTTCAGCTGAAGACAAACCTAACCATTTTACTAAAACACTGTTACCTTTTCTTCTAAGAACTTTCTCTACTAGATATACATTAGGATGTTTTGTTTTTTGAAGTTCTTGTGTGTAAAATGCACCTAAAATAGGCTGACCTCTGATAGTATCTTCGATTAAGTAAGTTATATAATAATAATAACGTTTATTTGGACCAAATAATATAGCCTAATACAGAAATGTTACCAAGAACTAGTAAAAACATTTATATAACAAAGAATTAGGCAGCTAAACTAAATGAACTCCTGACTTCCGAACTAGGTTAATCCTGTATCTCAGAAATCAGGGCTCTTCCATGGCGGAAATATAATATAAAAGCTGAACATTACAAAAAAGACATTTACAACACTTAAGAAACTATTTGATTAGGCCAAACTAAGGGTGTTTTTTCCCTTTTCTTTAAATTTAAGTTTGATAGAAAATTTAAGAAAACAAAATTAAGGTAAGTAAGATTTTCTGTTGTATATTGTACTTGACAGATTAATGTTAATAAGTATGTATGTATGTATGTATGCGTGTATGTATGCGTGTGTATGTATGCGTGAGGGTGTGAGGGAGTGTGTGCGAGTTATAGGAGTTGTATTTTGTATTTTACGAATTTTAAATATTTCTGTTGACCAGTTGGGAGTATAACCTTTTTCAAATGTTCCTTTGTATTTACTGATACGCACATAATCACCTACTTTGTACTTACTTTTTAAATTATCATTTTTTAGCAACTTTAAATACCTTTCGTATATCAGTTTTTTTATTATTATTGTCCACATTAGCAGGGATTTCATTAATAGTGCGATGGTGTGTGTGATTGTATTTGTAAATAACATCATTGAGGGTATTATTTACCCAATTGTAATTGCCTTTTAAACTAAATTCCTTATAGACTTTAGATTTCAATGTTCTGATAAATCGTTCAACTATTGAAGCCTTTTTTGTTGAAAAGGTTGAATAATGGTTAATATGATACGATGTCATAAGCTTTTGAAATTCGTTATTATAAAATTCTGCTCCATTATCCGTTTGCAGATTTTTAGGAACACGTCCTTTATCCAATAAAGTTTTGAAAGAGTTACACACATCTTCTTTGGTTTTACTTCTCATAGGAAAGGCCCAAGCATATTTCGAAAATGTATCAATAACGGTAAGAATATATCTGTAATTTTTATTTTCTTTTGAAATTGATTGCATATCAATTAAATCTGCTTGCCACAAGTCATCTATATCTTTCATGATAACATGTCTTCGTGGATAGTTCACCCTCGCATTTTTATGAATTTCGTTTACTACGTCAGCTTTGCTCATGTTCACAATTCAGTATATTTGTCTTGAATTCAGCTTTAATACTGAATAAAAAGCATACTATTATAACTATTTATTATTTAATTATGTCAGCTTCTTTTAATTCTTCGATTATTGATAAAATTTCATTATCATGGTTTGTATTACCAGCATCTCGAGAAGCAATTAATAGTTTCAATCTTTCAACCAATTCGTTAGGATCGTCCCAATATACCAAGTCAGCGTCTTTTTTGTATTTCTTTAGCGTTGGTAAGCTTCCCCCAAAAGTGACAATATTACTGTTTAACGATTCAGAAAACAATGGTTTGATTATTTCACGATATTTTATACCTTTATCGCCTCTAATTTGCCCATTAGGATTGAAATCTCTCTTATGTGCATTTGTATAATGCAACATATCTTTATAGACAAGTTTATCTTTGCTTGATATTAGTTTCAAATCAGGTTTTTTTCGATGTAAAAGTTCTTTTAAACCAGGAGTTAAATTGTAGCTTTTCTCACCAATTTTAATTAAAATGACATTATCATCATTCACACTATCTATTTTAAAAAATGAAACTATTGAATTACCCATTAGTATTTTTTTGTTTGCACTCCTTATTCCAAATGGTATATTTAACCCATCATAAATATCATGAATATCACGACCCTCTAATGATATTTCTAAATCATCCAGTAATTCCGTCTGGGGAGACTTTTTGGGGATCTGTACAGGATTCGGGTTTGGATCGTAGCATTCTTCAAACTTTGTTGATGAACTAGTATTAATGTCATCCAATTCCATGTCTTCAAAATTAGAGTGTGTATTTTCAAAACTTTGTATTTTCTCTATTGTCTTATTCGAATCAACTAGGGTTTTAAGGGGATCTGTGACAGGTTTTAACATTTTATCAAGTGACAAATTCATTGAGTGTTCCTGGTTTTTCATTTGTTTTATTTTATTCTTTATAGAGTCTACGGACTTCACTAATTCTATTTTAATATTTTTCTCCATTTTATACCTATTATAACAACTGTGTTCAGCTAAAGAACAAATTATACTGAATTTGATTTTGCATGTTAATCACTTATATGTGCACATAAACAGTCACTCAAAATTAAAAAACATATCAAAATTCTGTCTGTACCTTCCATTATTTAGTGACGATTCTTTATTAATAAGTAAAAAATTATAAGGTTTACTCCAAACAGTTTGACAAATATTTCTGAACTCTTTCCACTTTAAATCAGTACTAACATGCTCTGCATAAATATGTTTTAAATTCACATCATCTTGTTTGAATATAATAAGAAAATTCACATTGTCACGTAACAGTTGTTTCGGAATTTTAGAGTAGGTTTGAGATAAATAGAAACAATCTATTTGTTTATGCCTACCCATACAGAAATAATTTCGAATATTTACTTGATTTTCACACGCAACATCATCAAAAATAAATACAGAATTTGTTAATGCTTCACTTGGAGAAATGACATCTTTATCATCATTGAACTCGTAGAAATTAACCTGTGGTACTCTTTTCAATACTTCGGTCAAGAAACGGTATTTAGGTTGAAAAGAAGTTTTCGAGTAAAGATACAGATTTCTAAATTTGAGCCCATTTTCATGCAGCAGTAAACTAATCATAACATTCGTTTTACCACAGTTCGACGGACCACATATTATACAGCGAATGGTATTCGGCAATAAAGTGCTATGTCTGATGTGGTGGGCAGATTCACTTAATCTTATATTATTAACATTTAGGGATATGGGTTGCTTGATCAACTTCATCTTGTCGATTAATTCAAATGCTGTTTAACATTCACATATATAGGTTAAAAATAATAATAAAGTCAAGAATGTCTTGTATGCAAGAATGATGCTATTCTCATCTTACGTTTTAAATAGGGCAAAAATAAAAATAGAATTCGGTAAAGCTTCACTCGGAGCCATGACATCTTTATCATCATTTAACTCGTAGAATTTAATCTGTGGCACTCTTCTTATCACTTCCCTTAAAAAGCGATATTTTGGTTGAAAAGAAGTTTTAGATTAAAGATATAAATTTTTAAATTTCAGTCCATTTTCATGTAGCATTAAACTGATCATAACGTTTGTTTTACCACAGTTGGATGGCCCACATATTATACAACGAATTGTATTCGGTAACAAAGAGCTATGCCTGCCATGATGTGGTGAGGAGAGTTACTGAAGTTTATATTATTAACGTTCAAGGATATGGGCTGTTTGATCAACTTCATCTTGCCTATTAATATTATTACCATTGAACATACCAATATATACCTACACAAAGTCTTAAATTTTACTTTTAAATCAATATTATTTTTTTCTTAAACTACAACGTAAGGTAAGGTGATACCCATAAGAATATAAATAAAAGTCAAATTCTGAGTAAAATATATACTTTATTAAGTCATAAAAATAAGTAATATCATTACAAATATTAAACAACTAAACTAACATTATTATTATTATGTTTTTTAAATCATAGCAGTATGTATGTCATTGTATAATACTAGCGTTTAACATATGTGGTCACAATGACCCCAAGGTAATGTATCTATTTGATTAGTTTGAACAAGTCTTTTATCATCTATTCTATTTAAAATAACTTTATTTACTTCCTGTGAATACAATATATGTTTGCTAGACTTTATCATATTCATCTTACATTTTAAAGTAATATTCTTAAATAAAACACTCTTATAGTTAAATATTTTCAAACTTTTTGTAATGGGCCTTGATACTCCTTTGGCTTTGTTAATCTGTGTTTTTATTGATTTAATTAAATTATATGTAGCATAATGGAGCAAAAAAATATTCAGTAGGTCACTGACAGTATACACTAACCAAACAAAAATATAAAATATAATAACCTAAACTAACTAAAACTATTAACAAATTAAAATATGGCGTCGAAAAATTCCTCTGCATCGCTGTCGACTGGTAAAGTACCCAAGAGACTGGCGGCATTGCCACGTTGTATGGCAATGCTAAGCCTCTGGCCAAGGTAAAGGCCAGCCCTTGGATCCCGGGAAGTGTCAACAAGCCGTTTGGAGATTTCGTTGAACAAACCGTGAGCACTCGGACCCCACGGCCCGAGGGTTTCAACCCCAAACGGCTCGAAAATATAATTGCCGATAAGGTTATTATACTTTCGCCGTTTGAGGTTTTCCGCAGCCGCAGCAGCAGCGCCTGCACAGCACGCCGAGTCAGGAAGATGGGATGGCGCAAGAGTATCGACACAAGTTGCGTCCCACACTAAAGGCCTACCCACCTTCCAAGGAAATAAAGACATGCCGTCCGGTCTCTTGCCATCGTCGCGTGCCAAGCCATTAGGTTCTAATACAGCTGGAACGCCGACGGTGACAAGAGCTCGTCGGATGATGTCATTTATGTTCGCGTGCCGAGCTAAGCGGCCCGCACTTCGGCTGCAAGACAGGCCATGGTGTCCAAGGCTGTTGACAACTTCGCCACAGTGACAGCGATGGGGAGAACAAGAAGGAGCTCCTAGTCGTAGGCAAGCAGCGAGGCGGAAAGTAGTGTCGTCTAACAAAGTGCCTATGTTCGACGACGGTAGTGCATGAAGCCAAAGACCCGACTCCCACTTACCCACAGCAAGCAGGCGCGCACGCTCCGCAGTAGTAGCAGACGTGTTAAGTAAATTGTTCTGTACTACTCTGCAAAGCGGCTCATCCCACTTTCTCTGGGAAGATGGATTATCGGGTTGATCTGAATTCGGACAAGCGAGTCTCCAGGCATGCATAGCCTCGGTGAAGCATGGCACATCAAAATTAATCAGTGTGGGGGTTAGGATTTTCCTGATTAATTTTTCAGTGCCGTAGACCGAGGATATGAAAGCCGGTAAACTAACACTAGAAATTTTGCGGACGCCGAGGCCTCCCATACGAATGGGAAGAGTAGCTTGTGTCCAAGCTCGGTCGTCCATGGCCACATTTAAAATCGAAGTTAATGTATGTCGAATAATTTGGTCCATTTTTTCTAAAAGGTGAGTGTGCTTCCATAAATGGGAAGCGCGAAGGAAATATGTTAATTTAGGGCCGAAACAGCAATAACGGATTAGGGTTAAGGCCGAATGCATGTTAATTTGGAACAATCTTTCCGAAACGTCTTTGAAATTTTGTATTTTTTCTTCAATAAAAACGGGAAAGGAATTCTCGAAGACAGGAGACCCAAGAAGACGAAGAGAGCTTTTTTCAATAATTTTGATTTCTGGAGCTATTGCGTTAAACTTGGGGAGTGTCAGATGTCTGTCAGTACTGTCCGCCATATAAAGTTCACATTTCGAGTGGTTGAGATCAAGGCCAATGGAATGAAGTTCATTTTCTAAGAATTGTAGATCTTTTAAAACGGTTTCTACATCGCCTCCCAAAGTTCCATCGTCAAGATACCAAATGTTAAATTTGGAATTTAGCTGTCGAATAATTGGGTGAATGGCTAAACTAAAGATCACTGGTCCGAGGGGGTCACCTTGTTGACAGCCAACAGCAGATTCCAAAAGGTGGTCCCGATACATTAATTTAGAAGGATGTCTGTAGCATTGCCAAAGGAAACTATAGATTTGAGGTATTTCTTTTTTAGTTTCTGCCAGCAAGGTGTCCCTATAAACAGAATTGAAGGCATTCTTTATGTCAACCTTCAGGATGACCTCTCCTTTGCCAGAATTTAGGTAGGTCGACAAGGCGTGTACGGCAGCCTCACAGCCCCCTTTAGAGCCGTATCCTAGCTGCAGGGGCTGAAATTTTTTCGAAACAACCTCACCATAAAATTTACAGCAAATCTTGGCTGCCATACGACGGTAAGTAGTTCCCACAGCAATTGGACGAATGCCGCCATCCCTCTTACGCAGGGCGCATAGATTTGCCCCGTACAGAACGTCGATGACGGCTTCGTTCACCTTGCCGGAGAGCATAAGGTTAATCAGAGCCGTAAGCTCCTTCAAGAGCAATTCACCAGCAGCCCCGGCGCCTGAACAGATAAGGTCCTTAAGGTGCTGCGGACTCAGGCCGTCGAGGCCGCCAGCGGAGCCGGTCCGGAAGGAGGAAACGGCTGTGACCAACTCTTGACCTGTAATGGTGAGGGAGTGATTATCCGGATTAGGGGGGTCGGGGAAAGAAAGGCCATCCGCTGGGGCAGGGTGTTTGCTCTCCAGAGCTGCGATTGTTTCTGGAGAACACGGTGCTACCACATCATTACTAAAAAGAATCCTGGCTGCTCCGCTAATGTCACCTTCCCCTAACTTAGATTCGATCAGATGGGACATACCTCTTGAAGAGGTATATTTCTGTGTCGGTAATTTTGAATCTAAATTATGAGTCGAAATATTACAGTTTTCTTTAATTTGTGCAGTTAATGTCTTTTTGGTTGCCAAATTCTTTTGTACATGTAGAATTCTGTAAGGGAAGGTGAGCAGTTGTACCCAAGCACTTAGCGAGTTCTCCCGGGCGGCAAGACGAACGCAACCTGCTAGATGTTGTGCCACTAAAGGTCTAGCGCCGCGGGGAACTCGTTTCAAAACAGGAACAGAGTTTTTGAAATTTGAAAGTGTTTTCCAAAAAGAGTTTTGTTTTTTTTAGTTTTTTCTGCTGCTTTAGTGTTCTCTACTACACCCCACACGGAGGTTAATGCCGTCGTAATTTCCCCTCTAATTTTGTGCTCTTGTAAGTTTGCCTCCGTCAGAGAATCTTCTAATTGGTTGATGATGGCTTTAATTCTCAGTCTTGCCATTGCTGCTTCCTTTTCTTTGCCTCTGAAGAGTACTTGTAGGAGTCTCAATCCCTTCATTGTCAGGGTTATTAACACGACGGTATTTTTTATGGTTACACTCATTGTTTTTTAGATTCTCGGGCCAAATAGTAGTAAAATAAGGATCTGTTTGTACTTGATTTAATACAATAAAGCTTTGCTCTCAAACCTGTAAATTCGGTTATTACATCACCACCTAATTCATCTTTAAACAAGCCGGGAATTTTATTATTTATCTTTGGAATACTGTATGGATTATTAAAATCAAAATTACTGGTATCAAATTTTAATATACACGCATCAAAAGTGTCTAGGGATCAACATATATTTTTGCAATAACTTTTCTCCTGATTGATATTAATTAAAATTTTCTTTAAGGATTCATAAAATAAAGTGTTTTCGTTTGTCACAGTAACGATAAACCAAGTCACCTTTGCATTAATAAAGAAATTTGCCATTTTCCTAATAAAGGGATTTTTGACATTTGAACCACTAACACAAAAGTTCGAAAAAAAGACTGAAATAACAGTTTTCTTTAAAATTTTATTGGGTAACTTAAACAATTAATAATCCGTGTTTCTACCGCGAACACTAACAACACAAGAACATCGGTTTGGCATACTCAAAATGAGTTCATCCAAATCACGCTGTGGAATGGCCGCCCATGTTCGTTGCAACAACAAAAAAAGGTCTTCTTGCGACTGGATACCCTCCATATTCGGCAGAGCTCTTCTCTGTAGCATATCCCATGCATG
This sequence comes from Brachylomia viminalis, assembly GCA_937001585.2. Classification (NCBI taxonomy): domain Eukaryota; kingdom Metazoa; phylum Arthropoda; class Insecta; order Lepidoptera; family Noctuidae; genus Brachylomia; species Brachylomia viminalis. Next base: position 22,126,552 of record OW443294.2, on the reverse strand, counting down.
CTCAATCGGGTTCAAGTCTGGCGACTGAGCAGGCCAGGGCAGGACATTGATGTTAGCTGCGGCGAGAGTCTGTCTTACAACTCTTGCGGTGTGCGGTCGTGCATTATCATGCATTAACTGAAATAAGGGACCGATTTGCACTTGTAGAGGAACGATGACGTCTGATACAATCGTCTCAGCATAAATTTGAGCGTTGAGGTTGCCTCTGATCCAAATCAACTCAGTTCTTCCGCCGATCCAAATACCCGCCCATACCATGATGGTTCCACCACTATAAGGATGGACTTCCTGGCAGGATTTTAATCGCTGTTGGCGTCCAGGGGTTCTCCAGTGTCGTATACGTCTTGTATACCAAAACGAGACTCATCAGAAAAACACACGAAACGCCATTGTTCTTCTGCCCAATTTCTGTGTTCAAGAGCCCATTGATATCGAATCCTACGATTGTGCATTGCTATAGGTGGTACCCGTAGCGGTCTTCGGGAATGAAGGTTCACTTCATGCAAGCGGTTTCTGACTGTTTGGTCGCTAATTAAGTTCCCTGAAGAGTGATGAAGCCTCACGGCTAACATCATGGCGGTTATTGTTGGAGCTCTTCGAGTTAAGATTTGAATGTATCGGTCTTGTCTCCGTGTGGTGCAGCGATACCGTCCTCCATGGCGCTCAGCCACGGTACCAGTGCTTCGGTAACGTGTCCAAAGTCGACTGATAACACTCTGACTTGTATTCAGAGCTAAAGCCACAGTACGTTGCCGGGAACCAGCTTCTATCATTCCCACGGCTCTGAGCATTTCTTCCCTGCTTAAATGACGTTGCCGCTCCATAATAACGTTGGTTTTAATCAGTAGTAGGGAAACAGTAGCACTAATAATGTCTTCAATGCGTTGTATGTTTTTATAGGGAAAATATTGACAGCTGATTTTCATCTTTTACTCGAATTTGATTCACAGTTCCTGATTCAAATTATGAAATGCACCAAAAAGGATCCATATAAATTTATAAAATCATAAATTTATTACAAAGCCACATCTTAATCTCAAGAAATCCGCATAAAAATGCTTGATCCCTAGACACTTTTGATGTGTGTATTTTCATTCAAATCTTTATAAAAGTTTTGTGTGCGTATTAAGTATAACAAACTGTCAGTATCAGTATAACACAGTTTAACATTTTCACCGTACTTATTTTTAATGAAATCATAATGAAAATTATACATATGTTGTTTAGCATATTCTAGTACAGAAAATCCAACGTAGATAGGTCTATCTAAAACAAGCTTGTCGGGATTCAATTGAACTGCAAGAAAATCTTCACTAAAAATACAAATACTTTTTAAGTTTGGTTTTGCAATTAGTTTCTCTGCACCTATTGTTTTATTTGTTCTATTATTATTATCATTCCACTTAGTCACCAATTTAACATCAACTTGTTTTCGTTTATTTTCTATAGTTTTCCCAAATATTTAATTATTCAAAAGTTTAAAGAAATCCCTTTCGAAAGATGTATTTGCTGATTGACGCAATTGAGTGTTTAAATTGAAGTATGCGATGAATTTTTTTCAATAAAAGGCCATTTTTAATACATTCTTTTAAATGAATATAATGTATAACATAGTTATACTTATCATACAAGTTCGCAATTAACTTTTCTGTCTTTCATCCTATGGGTATGAACTTTTCTGGAGCGAAAGGCAAGTCACTATGTAAATTATGTAAATATTCAGGATAGATTAGATCAACTTCTAAAATGTCCCCGTACTCAGCATCGTCAGGGACATCAAACAGACGGAAATTTACTATTTCAGGGCTTGTCATAAATTTAAAATCTGATATAGGTAACTTTCTAGTCATTGCATGTCCATATAGATTGTTGCAGTCAAGATATACTAAATATGTCGACGGTTTAGAATCATCAAAATGAGGGAGGTAAATATTGTTGGCTTTAGCATATCGGTGAGAGCATTGTGCTAATCCACCACGTATTCCTTTTTCTATCATATTATACATTTCTAAATCATGAATCAATTCTAGTTGAACACCGGTGTAAAGAAGCATAGCGTCCCAACTTAAACCAGGTGAACTTACATAGTATGCAGGATCAAGATTATAATGCTGTAGACATATATTTCTAAAATTTTCAAAAATATCGCATAATAATAAAACATCACACTTCAAATATAAATCAGTGTATTCACCAAGACTACTAATATTAAAGCGACTCCAAATAGTTTGCGCATGTTCATACTCGCTATCTGTTAAATGTTTCATTTGCAAACTGTTGTAAAAACAATGTTTCGGAGGAAGCTGTGTCTCATTATATTTCTGCCATGAATCAATATATTCGTACGGATATATACCTTTCCTTCGAATTAAATCAAATTTTTCATCATCAGGAAAAAGTGATCTTAAATTTAAGAAATCACTGCCTGCTAAGCTTTTACTCAAATTATCAAGACTTGTGCTAAGAAACTGGAATGAATCTATGAATTTAATTTGCAAAGGTTTATTGCATTTGCCAGTTTCAATAATTTTTGTAATACTCAAATATTTTTCTTTTGTCTTAGGAATTATTTTTATTTCGCCATCATATTTTGCCAATTCTTTGATAAATAAATGAGAATCATAACCTGATAGATTATGAAAAACGACTGGTATAAATGAACATACTCTATACATTAAATTACAGTGTGAATGTGCTGCGCCTCTATATTCTGATGAAATATGATCATGATCTCGCACTTTGTCATCAAACAATAATTTTTTACAAATATGACATGTACTTGCATTGCGATAATTATGAATTTGTTCTGTAGTCATTGGTTTCATGGCTTTTTCAGTAATCAAGATCTCATGTATTAATTTAGTTTCTTTAATGATTTTTTTAACAAAAACTTGTACACAGTCTGCTCCTCGGTAAGTAACAAATTTATTTAAATTACTGTCATGCGAGCAACACACATAGTATGCAAAACATGAAGGCTGGTGTGACTTATTTTTTATAGTATTTTTATCAGTATTCACATCATTAAAATTGCATAATAGGCTTTCAAAATCGGCATATATAACAAAATTAATTTTTTGTTGTCTCTCAAAATGTTTAAACTGTAACGTACTGTTTCTATTTGGTAATAAAGTTATAATTTTAGAACATGCATGATAGTGGAATTTTGTTTCACTTGCAAAAAATTGCAAACATGTCTCACATAAATACATTCGACCTTTATGCCGTGAAACTTGACGTCTCACTAAACGTAATAGGTTTTTTATTAAACAATAATGAGCTCTGTTATTTTTTTCGTAATACAATAAGTTAATATGTTTATCTCTCCTCAAATTTGTCACATAAAGGGGGCCAGTTACTTTGTAATGTTGATCCAATCCGTAAATATTAATACTTAAATCACAGTTATTATTTTCAAATAATCTGATATCTTTGGGTGATGGTGGGAATGACATTCCCGTTATATTAAATATCGTACTAAAATGAGGATAAGAGCTTGTTCTACAGACATTATTTTTGACTGGAAATAATGCTGCTAAGATGCTCCATAAAAAACAATATTCATCGTTATTATAAATGTTTATACAGCTCTTTGTATTCTTAATAACTTTTGGTAGGTCTATGTAGGATCCACCTCTCATAGGAGAATACTTGTTTATATTTATTTCTAAATGACTTATTGATGTAAATGACCATCCAGATTCACAGTGCTCAAATTCAGTTAATTTCATCTTAAAAGTTTCTCTTAAATTCAAATAAATTTCATCAAAATCAGTACTTTTATAAATAACTTCATATTTTGTATTAAATGACTTCAGCTGCTGCTCACCTGATTTGACTAAAACGAAGTAAGCAAACAGCTCAAAGTTAACTTTAATACATGTATTCTTTAATAATGATAGTTCAACAAGTTTAAAAACATCATCTCGCTTACCATCCAAGAACGCCTCTGGTAAGAGGTACTCGTCTTCTATAGATGGGTTTAAGCGATAAGTCATTATTCTGTTTTTAAATGCTGTAGCTATTATCAATATGTTCAAACTCTGATTTTATCAAACAATTTGATTTATGGATATTAGTTCGTTTATGATATCTGTATTCATGTCTAGGTATCTCAATTTTACATTTATCACAATTTATATAGGAACTTGATCGTGAATCAGTAGAGGATGATTTCACTGAAAAGAAAAATAAAGAAAGAATAGTATAATTATATATTTAATTAAACAAATCTACATTAAACATACACAATTATCCTGAGTACTTAGTCAATACAGTTAAATGATAATATAGGCTAAATTAATTTTAGTTTAGTTATACAGAAAGAAAGATCACAATTACTTGGAATTGTTAAATAGTATTTGGTGTTCTACTGATACGAGCTTATAAAAGTTGGTGTACGATTTTTAAATTCTTTCCTCGTCTCCTTTATAAATCCATTTAGATGTTTCTAGGACTCAGTGTCCGAATTAGTTTTATTTTTAATAGTTATTACAGAATGCCGCCATCGATTGACTGGTGGCACCCGCTCAATTTCATCGCTATTATAAATTTTCAGTTCAACATAATAACTCCCAATTTTGTTTTCATCTATTTGTCGCGAGAAACCATTTGCTAATCTCCTTGTTATGTAGGAGTAAATAGGTGGTATTTTTTTACCAGCGGTGGAGCCACGATCCAGTTCACGATCATCATCATCGCTATCGCTGCCGAAGAGATCTCGCGCCGTAGCTTTCACCTTCGTCTTCTTAGTAGTAGAAGGCTGGCTGTCTGATGTCTTCTCAGGATTCTTACGCTTATTTTTGCTTGACTTGACTGGAGCTTCAACCGTCGCCTCGTCTGATGACAGAAACAGTTGGTCAGCCATTTGCCTGGACCTGAAAATAAAAGTTAATAAGTAAGTGGTAGCAGTAACTTATCGATGTAGCTATCCAAGTAGCGTCATATAGGTTGAAAACATTTAAGTGGAATCAATGACATGGAAGAAGTAGGGTAGTAAGTAATATTGTAATGGATAAATAATTGATTGCTTTATCTGATATTACTCTTAGCTATTAACACTTATATAATTATTGAATAATAGAATGATTGAATAGTAGAGCTATCGAAAAGTTGAATGACTGAATAGTAGATTTATTGAATAGAATAGTTGAATGATCGAATAGTAGAATAAGATAAACCAAAAGTAACTTACATCTTAGAGAAGATCTGGTAAGCTTCTTGGTACTGATGGGTGCTCTTGCTTGTAGCTCTTGAAGAAATGCTTTGCGGTCTTACTTCAGCAGCTACACGCTTAAATAGTGTGAAATCTACGTCATAGTATCCCAAATATGGAAAAGGGGCACGTATAAATAATGCTGCGTCAGATAACTCTATCCAAATACGATAGATTACATTGTCTGCAATATTGTAATATAACGCTGATTTGGCTTATTAGGATAATTCTTACCCGACTGCATCGACCAAAAGATGGTGATGTGTTTAATGATATTATTTTATGAAACCATTTTCGAAACAGTTTAACTACATTACGTCCTGAAAGAAAATTTGTTCACACTATATTTGTGCAAGCCGAGCCACACGATATTGTCTGAAAACGTAAATCATGCTAATGCTCGCTACCTACCTCCTGCTAGTACCTGCAGCAGTAGGTACTTATAATCAGATCGATTAAGTAAATCTTGTGTTTTATTTCAGCATGACACGTAGATCTAAGCTATATAAAAATAGAAAGATTTTTTATAATAACAGCAGGTAAAACCAGGCTTAACAATTGTATGTCAATATTGTTAAATTGTTTTGATCCATCTCCTTAAAAAGAAAATAACTTACGTTGCAAATTTATTAACGTTGATATACTATTAACATACCATGATTTTGCCCGCCAATTAATTTGAATAAGACGTATGAAAACGATTACCGTGAACAAACTGCTGGTAGTATTATTTAAAATAATAGCAGACAAAACCAAACGTAACAGTAGTATATCAATATAGCTGCATTGTTTTGATCTTCTCCTTATAAATAAATACTTACATTGCAAAAATAATTATGATTGACATACTAGCTTTGTACAATGACTTTGCCTACCGATTTTTCTCAATTGCATGTAGGAAAAAATTACACTGAACAAACGCACTGTAGTATTTATTTTATTTATATTATTTTTAGTAAACAATAAGTTCTTGGACACGTGTCGAGATGTTAGGGTTCCAATTTCACCATGCCATTTTAGTATAAGTAATAATATATAACAAAAACATACGATTTTGAACTCTATTGATAAAAATTATGTTTATATAAATAGATATTTTTTTTTAAATCCATTCAAATTCTACACTTGACTGTTGCAACTGTCTTTATCGTGTAATATCGGTAAGTTTTAATATTATTCCTCAGTATTTTATCCAACACTTAAAAAAAACTCCAACGTTATTATCAATTATAATCGTTATTAGTATTTATTTCGAAATAACACTATATTTCAACTATAACTTAATTGTTTTTAGATAGAAATATTAATTTACAATTCTTTTTTCTAGGTGTTTAACAGAAGTCTTGACATAGAATTAAGTATGTCACGCTCACCATCCTACAGTCCTGTTTTAGATAACATTGACCAACAATGTAGTGTAAGTATCTAAGTGTTCATCGATGTTACCAAGTGAATTCATATTGATGCTATTTTAATAACACAAAATCATTCATATTCTTATTTCAGAATTTGATAGATAGTTCGGATCCTGTACTTAATCCATTTTACTATGCTCAAGACCAAGAGAGCTGGTACACCAAAGTGGCGGAAAAAGCATGTGAAGAGAGTAGACAGCAAGAAATAGAAAAGAAAAAATTGAAGAAGAAAGAAAAAAAGTCAAAGTCTATTAAAAACACATCCTTTATCATGCGTAAGGAGCCTGGGGATGTTCGCCGAATAATCAAAGTAATTATATATGATGTGGATGGTCGTGATATGGAAGAAATAGACAATGACCCGGATGGAGCAAGCGTGAATATACAATATTTAGTGCGAAGTGATTTTGATGAAATCATGAGTGAAACTGAGCATTTAGTTACTAAAATAGTTAAAAAGTTAAGTTCAAATTCATGTTATTGATAGGTATACAAAATATAATCGTTCCAAATATTGTTTTGCTTTTTATTTCTAAAATCTCCCATAAAATTAAAAGTAAATAGATTACACTACACAATAATAATTTATAAAGCAGCGCGATGGGCAAGCGAGCGCATTCCATTTTCGGCGGTCGTGTCAAATAGATTACTGACTGCTACTCGAATTTCATGCGTGTGTCATTGAATTTTGAATGAATGTAATAATATAACGATGGAAAATTAGAATGCATATAATTATGAATGTTGAATTAAGATACATGTTGCATATTTATATTGAATATCTAATTTATCATGATATTATTATCCATTATATTAAAAATGGTCGAATAGACATAAAACAACACAAACTTTTTTATATTTATAATCTGAATAGATAAGTATTCAAAAGTAAGCCTTAGTCCAACACCGGTCGAGATGATGATTGAAAAAATAATGAATGATGGTTGTAATTGGGTGTTTCTGGATCTGACCTGATCCAGAAACCCCAATTACAACCTACTCCGTCACTGACTCATGGCTACTAAAAACCCGCATCAATGCCGCGTTGAATGATACCTCCCTCCCCGCTCCACCGTCTTGCTAGTCACCGTAAACGCAATTTAAACTTTAAAATGTGCCGGCGGACACCCTGTAGATGAAAGCAGGTGAAGAATTCTCACTGAGAGGAAGAGCATCGGAAGGTGACCTTTCTTGTTCCTCTTCAATATCTAAAGGTGGACTAAAGGCCTATCCGCACACAACAGTGCCGACACGTGAGAGACAGTTCCGTACCGTACCGTTCCGTGATGTCCTATTCATACATGTCAGTACCGACGCGACGCGTGCAGTGATTTTTAGTACCTTGCAGCAGTTTGAAGTGCTTGTAAAATGCCTCGATATTCAAGATCACAGTTAGCAGCAATTACTTTAATATTAGATGAAGACGAAGAAATTCACGTGAGAAGTAGGAAATGGGTTCATAACGCGTGGAGGAAAAGAGAAGAAGGAGAGTTCGCTACCCTATACAGGGTGTAAGGGGAACGCTTCCGAAGCCAGAACGTAGACAACACTAGACTTCATATTTCGTAAACACGCAATGGAAACCGTCCAAAACGTGAGGTCACTGACACGCAACGCAACATACGCGCCACCTTGCGTTCGCGTGTTTCGGGCGCCGAGCGGAGCGCTCGGCCGTACGGAGCGTACGGCCGAGTCACGGGATTTATGCGGAATTTACACACATCACTTTCAAAATGCCTACCTTTACAACACTTCACAAAAATTATGAATTTAAATCGCATTATTCGTAGCCCACTGTTAAACATTAAAGCTGACAGAGGCATTTTACGTACCTGTCTAAATCCTTTGCGACCTTATGAGGTTTGGCTCGAACTGCGCTCCATCCCTTTCAATACAAAGTCGGGCCCGTCGTTGTGTCGACCAGTGAACACGAGGCAATAGTGTAGGATCCTCAATACATTCTGCACGAAGTCTATCGAAAACACTCACTATTCTGCCCCGCATTTCATCAGCACTGTCACATTCCCGATTAAAAACTCTTGCTTTCACATAACCCCACAAAAAGAAGTCCAAAGGTGTTAGGTCAGGTGAACGAGCCGGCCAGGCGTGCGGCCCCATTCTTCCGATCCAGCGGTCATTAAATAGCTCAATGAGACGCTCGCGGACAGGGCGCGTAACATGCGGTGGAGCACCATCGTGCTGGAACCATGCTCGACGAAATTCAGCCAACGATACATTATCTAGCATATCATCTAAATGTTCGTTTAAAAAAATAAGATATTCTGATCCATTGAGGCGCTGCGGTAGAAACACTGGTCCTAGAATTCGTCCATTAAAAACACCAGCCCATACGTTGACGGACCATCGGGTCTGATGGCCGGTTTCTTGAGTGGCGGACGGGTTCACGTCTGACCATACATGAGCATTCCTCCTGTTCCACATCCCGTTCCTCGTGAAAGTGGACTCATCCGTCCAGATAATGTGCTCAATAAAGCCAGGCGCACGTTGTTGTTGATCTAGCAGCCAACGACAATACGCACGACGACGAACGTGATCGTTAGGTAGTAAAGCTTGTACTTTGTGTATTTTGTAGGGCCGCATTCTGTTCCGGCGCAAGACTTTGTGAACTGTCCAGTGAGAGACTGTCGGTTCGCCCCGGCGCCGCAATAGTTTCGCTGCACTTCGTGTGCCCAGGCGAGGATTTTGGCGAATCACATTTAAAATACGCTCCTCTGTCTGAACATTTACTTGTTGTCCACCACCTGCCGGTATCGGAGCTTCTAAAACTCGCTGAAAAACTGCCGTTATCATGCGAGAATCAGACGGATGCCGGACGTTCGGAAATCTGTCTCGGTAAATTCTCAACGCAAGAGAAGCATTGCCACGGGCTTCTCCTAAACACATCAACATGTTGCCGTATTCACGAGCACTGTACACGTATGCATCAGGCATTGTTAAACACAACAAAACTGTACTATAACTAAAAAACAATAAAACAACACTAAAAACGTAACAATAATAACTAAATACAAATTTTAAACTAACAAAACAGTATTAAATACGGTTCAATACCTATCGACCGATTAAACGTAACGCGCGTTCGCTCACGAACTGAGTCTGAAAGGAACTAACCAAAGAGTAAAGTAATTATAGAGAGAAAGAGTAACAACTCTGTGGTAAAATTTGCATGTATGGAAAGTGCTGCCACCTTGAGTTTGGTGGGTGAACTAAGGCCCTATACACCTATACCTAGATGAGTACCTATGCATACTTACTATGAGGATTTAATCCTATATTATTTAGGTTATCAATTTACAGACAAGATCTCACTCTCACGTCTCAATTTAAAAAAAAAACACGCATGTAAATAATGTCCTTTTATTAGTATCAAACATACATTTAATATTTATCCGTTTTATGCTTATTATAATATATTTGTGCTGCATTTTTTGTCACATCCTCACCTTCGTAGGTGATTTTACCGTCTAGAATTCTATTAGTACACCTGCACCAACTATAAATAATTATGTGAATGGTGGTGTCAACAAAACATTGTTTTACTTTTTCTTTATGTATTTCACCATCTATAAAACTAAAATCGGTAAATAGTTCAAAGAAGGCTTTTATTCTCTCTTTTATATTCTTTTTGTGGCAATCATTATTTAAAAATGCAACAGTTGTATCTTGTATTTCCTGAAAACAAGCTACTAGGCAGTCGGAGGGATAGCAAAGCCACTTCTTATTTTGGCAATATTCCCTCGCAGTCGCATGTATGTATTTGTACATTTCATTGTCCGAATTGCCTAGTAGCTTGCTTTTACAATTTTTGCAACCTTTGGCGACTTTTTGGAGACACTTCGTCAAGGCCCACCCACAGACGTACGTTCTTTGGTCAGCCCCTGAATCTGAAATATTTCTTGTATTTTGCATAACATTCAGAGGCTGATCAATTACAATACTTTGGGATTGTGAGGGAGCATTACTTTTATTTTTATTTTTAAGGAAAAAGGAGAGGGATTGTAAACATTCATTGGAATCCTCTTCGCAATTGGAGCCTATGGAATGATTGGTGCTGAAATTATTTAACAATAAAGTTTTAAATGCTCCCTCAAATCCCACACAGTTGGGCATAACATTTCGGGCACCCAAACTTCGAACACTTCCAAAGAAATTTTCGAGTGGGTCTTGGTTAAAATTTCGTGTCAGCATTGCGTGAAAGGAATATTTTTTTGATAACAATTGCCAAATCGACTTAAAACCTTCGATTGTTCGAATTAAATTATTTAAAGTTGGTACAGACTTTTTGATTTTCTCCTCATCACTTTTTTTCACCATAAATTTGGCGGTTTTTAACATTTTTAAAGCATCTTGCCATAAAATGTGATGAGGAGAATTTCGCTTTACAGCAGCTCTGTATGTTTTTCCATTTGGCGGCGTAAAAGATGACGCGTTAAACGAGTCAAATAATTTGTCAATTAATAATAAGAATGGTATTAGATCCCGACATTCTGAGGGACAATCTCCTCTTGCAATGACATTATCTGTAGCAACTGCCATACTGAAGCTTAATACTTGAGCGGCAACTTTCACCCTCATTTTTTTTATTTTGCCGGGATCTACGTGTTCATTGGTCAAGTTGGGCAGCATACGCAACTCTCCATGCGACCTGTCGGCTTGAAAAACCCACTGAAAGTATTCCCACTTTACTATTTTTAATACATTTTCGTGCATATAATGCATTTCTTTATTTAATAAATTATTTCTAATTCCTTTCAACAAGTGGGGAACATCAAACAGCGGAATTATTTCGTGATTGTTAACTTTAATTATATCCTTTCGCCATTCTTTTCCTGCTTGGAAATATGCAGTTTTGGCTTCGGAGATTAAGCTATTTATAGTGCTTACATTGGCCGAGCTTTGGTCGCATACAGTTGCAATTATTTTTAAACCAGTAGCTTGTATGTTAGCTATAACTTCTACTAAAATTTCTTTAAGTTTTGATGTTTTTAAAGTTTGCGTAAAGTAGTAAGCTACTGGTTGTTTATAATTTTTTCTTACCCCTTTGACCATAAACACCAAAACATGATTGGCAAAATTTTGTGTCTTACTGTTCCCATAGTTTTCAAAACCTACAAGATCGTCTGTGTATACATTGTAATGGATTTGGGGAGATATGGACATTTCATCAAATATTAGTCTCTTGTTGCAACATTTTCGACACTGTGGACTTTAATTCTTTAAAAACGATTTCATTTATGCCTGGAGTCAATTTTACTTGAGCAAGCAATGACTTTAGGACTTTTTTAGATGGCAACGTAAAATGTTTACACATTAGCTTGTAGGCTTTAGGGCTTTTCTTAAAAATTGAAAGTGATAAAATCTTCTCTTCCTGAGTAAATCTATGCCCCTTCTTTTTTTTCCGTCCTTCTATGCATTGCATTCGAGTAAACAATTTTGCTGACTCAGACATGTTGCGAGATAACTTTTCAAAATCCCGGTTGGCACTATTGTTTTTAATTTGCTTAATGCGCAACTTGTAAGTTTTAACTTTTTGGCGCAGTCTCCTTACTTCATTTTGCATTTGTCTTGCTTTACTGGCACACTGCGTTTCAGCCTTTTTCTGCAGATACTCGAAAGTTTTACCTGAAATTTAAAATTTAAAACATACATACATACACCTTCAAACGTTACTAATGAATGAGACACAATTAATTTTCTATTGTTCGTCGAATCAATGAGTCGCAGTAACGACGGAGGGATGTTCAGGTATAGAGATAAAATTGTTCACGCAAGAGACTAAAGAGGTTTGCTAAATTCTATGAAATTTGTGTTAGGGATGGTGAGTTAAACTATAAATAAAAAGCGTTTTTTGTAGCTTAGGGTAATGTCCCTGTGCTGAGCAAAGACTTTCCTTTTTACCGTTCAAACTTCTCTATCTTACGCTATTTCGGAACATGTTAGGCCCGCCCGCCCCTCATTTTAATTATAATACATATATAACGCGCAAAGTATATGCACCTCAAGGTGTTGCACTAGATTTATCTACCAAAACATTGGATAAACTCGAGCTCAAGGGGCTCTTGGTTAACAAACAGCCGCATGGCTCGATTGATCAAAGGTAAAGCTATGCTTGCCGCGGTCGGTCTGTAGATGGGTGACCATCCACTTCATAGCTCCGTGTCTCGGAAAGCACGTTAAGCCGTCGGTCCCGGCTATCATTAGGAGATCTTTGACAATCGTTATGGATAATCAGAAGCCCAATATTATAGTCTGACAACGGGGTTAAGGGGTATCATGTTACCCAGTAACTGGGTTTTGGAGGTCACATAGGCATTTGCTCTATGTAAAATACTGCTATTCAGCTGCATCTGATTAGGCTGGAAGCCGACTCCAACATAATTGGGAAAAGGCAGATTGATTGGGATTGGATAAACTTAACATTACACATCATGTTAAATGGATCAACAGCCAACAGATTATGTATGCAAAAGATAAATTAAACCAGTTAGGTAGTGCTGTGTAATATAACAAACAGACAGACCAGTTCACATTTATAATAATAGTGACAAAAAAACAAAGTACCTGCATCAAATTTCGTCAATTGTGTGCGAGCATGGCACTTTTCACTTGATGTCAAACAGGTAGATCCAGATAGCCCTGAGAATTCTGTAGAATCCACAGCAGATGAAGGTTCAGATCTGGATGCACCAGGTAGGTGTTGATTTTGAACAGATGACCCAGGCAAGTTGGTGATATCAACCAGAGGTCCGCCATGACCAGATTCTCTTCTAGGCCGACAGTAGCTATGGTCTGTCTCCACAAAGGTACTGATTGTTTGCTGCACACCTGTAAAATAACATTGAAATATTATTAACAGTGGTCGGAGCCAGCCGAACGACAACAATGTGTGCTCAAAATGTGGTGTTTTGATGCAACCTCAGTCTGTGTGAAGTAACAAGATGTTCCATTTTTACTAGGTACAGTTGCCAGCAGATATATTGTAGCAGACAAGGTGACCAAATACTTCTGAACAATTTAAAATGTCCATAAGTTTCTTATGCTACAAGTTACCATTAATATTAATTGAACATTCATTACTTCATTAATATCTGAGCAGATGCTTGTCAATAATTTGTATACACACAACTACCCAAAAATATCTGAACACTTATAACGTCAAGTGTGTCTACACAGACAGGGTGGTCTTAAATATTTGAGCAGTTGAGGAAAAATTGCAGTAGGAAGTGCTTCTAACATCTATGTCGTCACAAATAAAAATATATTTTCAATCATTTTTAACTTCATTACAAAACCAAGATCTATTTGTTTTCAATAGATAGTTTGACATTTTAACAGTTGTATCTGATACAAATGATTTTCTATACAATACTTATTCCCTTTTTATTGTTTATAAACCACAGATAGTTTTTGTTTTTGGATTGTCCTTTATTTCACGCAGTAACGATTTAGGTAGGTAAGTGTTTAGATATTTTTGGTTAGTTGTGTGTATAGAAGTTATTGACAAGCATCTGCTCAGATATTAATGAAGTAATGAATGTTCAAATATGAATTGTAACTTGTAGTTTAAGGAACTTAAGGACATTTTAAAATGTTCAGAAGTAATTGGTCACTTTGGTCTACCACAATATATCTGATGGTGACTGTAGATAAAAAAATAGTTTATTTATACTTCAGTACATAACTTTTATTAAAACCTACTAACTAACTATCTAGTTGACTTTTTTGTACCTTCGATATTTTGAGGAATAAGTCATATAATTATTTTTTATTTTCGTATTTATGGAAAGTGACAAAAATTTTTGTGTGTGTGAGTGGGAAGTTTGTTCTCAATGAAAACCCAGCATTGAATAAATAAAAGAACAATTAAATATGTTTCTGTTTTAAGTAGGTACATAGCTTTATGTTATTTAACTGACCTGACAATTGCTAATCTGAAGTGATTTGGTACCTATTGATATAAATGTTGTTTTCTCACAAATATATAGCTAATTTTATTCTACTTACGATTCAAATTAACTGTTGGTATTGCTGAACAAATAAGATGACCTCCAGTCGTCTTGAATGTGGGATCAAAATGGTGATCACATAATCTTTTGTTCTTATATATCTTCGTATGATCAGTTTCTCTAACCTTGCTGCCAACAGCCGCTATCCAAGCAGCGAACAAATCAGGGCGGCTGTCAGGGTTTGGGAACCGGTGAAGGGTTACACCGTACGCAACTGAAAATGGAACGAAATGTATGAATATTACAATTGGTTAAATAAAATGAAACTATGGAATAACATTAAACTTTTCTTGCTTATATTAGTGGTAATACGGTACGGTAATAAACACTTACCTAAAGCATCACAGCTAAAAATACAATATCTTCTTCGGAGTTCACTCATGTTTAACAAAATAACAAACAACAAAAATGACCAACGAAAAACAAAGTGATAAGTAACAATAACAAGAAATAAAAACAAACCAAAACAAATAACAGTAACAAGTAACAATTTTGATAGAATTTGCTGAGATAGACTCGGGGAGCATAGACTACTATATATACAGAGATAGACTGGCAACTCAACGTCTGACAGATTATGAATCCGATCAGCGCTACGTTAAGCTATGGAACTAAAATATCTATAGATATACGTAGGTATAGATGTACCTATATTTTGAATGATAGGTAGATGTATAGTTATGCATAGCTTCGTATGAATTGCCGTTATGTTTCAATTTTGTTTATTATATGCTTTAAACTATGTTTTTGAAAGTATATGACATTTACAAAACACATAAGTATAAGTAAAATACACAAAATTGAAACGTTACAGCAATTCACACACGGTACATGCATATCTAGACAAAATTCGTATATTAAAATCTAGAAATGAAAGAAAGAAATAAAATACGAAATATATGGACGTAATAACAAATTTATTAATTAAACATTAACTTCTACTCCAGTTTGCCTTGTTCGTTTCCTGCCTTTCATTTTATTGTAATGTTCTCGAGCCTTTATGAAAATGGGGTCAGTTTCATCAGTCAAATTGACAAAATTATAATAACTCTTGCCAGTAAGTACATTGCTGACTTCTTTGCACCAATTAGTAGTGAAGAACACAACGCATTTTTGGAGTAAATAATTAAGAAGTACTTCTTTGTGTTTTTGACATTCTATAAAAGTTAAATTAATGTGGACTGTTACAATTAATTTAATATATTCTGTAATTTTCTCTTTATGCCCATATTTATTTAAAACCTCCATTGAAATGTGTTCAACATGAGCAAAAAAATCAAACAACGCTCGAGTAGGATAGCATAACCATCTTTTGCCAGAATATTCTTTTTTTGTAATAAATTTGTGGAAATCCTCATTTTCTTTACTTATTAAATTTTTATTACATGTTTTACATTTTTTTGAAACAAACTTTTTGGCTTTGGTTGCTATCCACCTACTGCAATAAGCTATAGCCGCGCATTTCTCTACATGTACTCGAGAACGGCTTTCAATAATCAATTGCGTATTTAATAATTCAATATTAATATGTTCATCAATAATTTCTATTAATGTACTCCTATCCTCTGCAGCATCCTTCTTTTCATTTTTTAAATTTAGAAATGCTTTTAATGACGACAAGCAAACACTGTCGTCCTTCTCACAATTTCCCTGTAATGATTTTGGGGATGTAATATTATTTATTAGCAACGTTTTAAACGCAGTTTCGAATGCTGCAGAGTTGGGCATTATATTTTGGTGCCCATGTGATCTAATTGCCCCGAAAAAGTTTTCTATAGGGTCCTGGTTAAAATTCCGTAGAAGGAGTGTATTTATCCCCTTTGAATGAAGTTCCTTTATAATAAATTTAAAACCTTCAATAGATTTTACCCAGCTGGTGAGAGAAGGAACAATAGTTTCTCTACCATTATGACAAACGTATTTCATTGTTTTTAAAATAGGTAATGTTTTGTTCCAAAATTCCAAATGTTTTGATTTCGGTGTGACTGCTGATTTGTAAATTTTTGCTTCGTCTCGATACTGGCTTCCGTTGACGGTGTCGAAAAGATCGTCGAACAATAATAGTAAATCTGCAGTGTCCGCGCATTCTCCTGGCAAGGTCCCGTTTTCTGTAAGTGAAAATACTATGTTAGATACCTTAGTCATGTCACTGTATTTTCTAAGCTGGGAAACACACAACAACACTAAATGCTGCATTATAGGTAATATTTGTGTGTTAATACTTTGTTCAGTAAAAATAAATATTAAAAAGAACAATACTATGATTTGAATGTACATTTAACTGCTTTATGTAGGTTATGAAGAACTTTTGATTGCCCAACTGTTGCTGTCTAGATATTTTGAACTTGATTAAATACAATGAAATGATAAAGAAATAGAGTTGATTTAAATACAAATTGGTTCGTAATTGGTAATTTATATGGAAAACTCATGCTTGACGAAAACTTTTCTCTGGCAAAAATAGATTTATTTAATTTTTCGGATTTCCTCAACAGTTTGAGTTTTAAAAAAAACCGGCAAAGTGCGAGTCAACTCGCGCACGAAGGGTTCCGTACCATTATCTATAAAAACGGCAAAAAACAGTTTTTTAGTATTTGTTGTTATAGCGGCAACAGAAATACATCATTTCTGTTGCCGCTATAACAACAAATATCTGTGAAAATTTCAACTGTCTAACTATCACGGTTCATGAGATACAGCCTGGTGAGAGACGGACAGACGGACGGACAGCGGAGTCTTAGTAATAGGGTCCCATTTTACCCTTTGGGTACTGAACCCTAAAAAAACATTATTTAAAACATTTTGAAATGTGTATGTCATTATTATTATGTTACATACCTGCCATATAACCAAGTGTCACGCCGACAGACTTGCTAAACACTTGTGTGCAAAATTTCACTTTCATCTTAGGGATCATCGAGGGTACCACATGTTGAGCGGTCAGTTTATGGGCTAGCTTTACACCCTTGTATGAAGGGCTTTTCATAAAAAGATTTTCTATGTGAGACTATTTTGCTGTGCGTATCTTGCCATCCATTACAAATTTTAGATCTTTATTTAATAAATTATTTCGTACACCCTTCATAAGGTGAGGTGGATCATAGATAGGCACAATTTTGTGACTGTTTACTTCAAAAAAGCCACCTAAATAATTTAGATTTTTTCGAAGATAGGATCCTTTCGTTTCTTCCATCAGCTGATGAACAGCGGCAAGATTTGTGGCTCCCTGGTCACATATTGTTGCTACAACATTAATACCTGTGCTTTGGACTCTTTCTATAATTTGTTTCAATTGTAACTTCAAATCTCTGTAGTCTTAGTTGTGCCTGAACAAAAACTGTAAGCTATTGGCTGCTTATATTTCTTGACAATGCCTCTTATCATAAAAACAAGCACATGATTCGCGAATATGAGGTCTCTTTTGTTGCCATTGTCGACAAAACCAGTTATATTGTCATGTACCTTGTCGTAATGTAGGCTGGTAGCTATTGACATTTCGTCAAATAATATGCAACAATATTTATGTTTTTCTGGCATTTTGGCAGTTTTCTTCTGTAAGTGGTCAAAAATTTTTTCATTAATGCCAGGCACCAAATCAACTTTTTGTAGAAGATTTTGTAATGTTCTTCGGCTTGGTAGAACACAAAGCTGGCTTAAGAAGTGATATGCTTTAGGTGAAGGTTTATACAGTGATAGTGCTAAAACCTTCTCATCGAGAGTAAAACGCCTTCCTCTAGAATTTTTCCCACTTCCTTTTGTTTGCATTAAGAACAAAGTTTTAGCTGTTGATGAAAGCTTCTTGGTCACAATTTTGAAAGCATTTTGTTTGGACAGTTTGTTTGCTAGCAAATATCTATTGCGGTAGGTCTGTTTAGCTTTCAGAGCATTATGAAGTTTTAACGACAACTTATTAATTTCTTTGTCTTCATGTTTCCGTTGCAGGAAGGTTACTGAAATGAAGACATAAAATAAAGTTTATAATTAACTTGTTAATAAAGTCTTTATGTAATAGGTAATAGGAAATACGGGCTGGTTTCCGCAACTCCACGTCAAAGCGCGTATTTTGCGTACGGGTGGGAAAAATCGGTCATTCAATCCACCCCAGCTCCTCAAAGAATGCCAGCAACGCCTTTAATAATAAAGTCTTTATAAGACTGTCATTTTCATAATATTACAACTGATGGCGATAAAGTTTGCTCTCAGAGATATTTTATGATTGTTATAATCATAGAAAAATTTATGTAGGCCTATAATATAACTTTTTTGTTAAAAGTTACTGAAATTTGAGGGTTCCTACTTTTACCTATGCTAAAATTAGGCTGAGAAAATCAATAACACCATGCATGTATACTATATAGAAGACTGAAGCTGTTAACAAAAAAGGTAACATACCTGAACGACTATAGTGAACAGTCTTCGTTTTCTCAGGATTTATTAAATTAGAATGTAATAATTTAGCTTTCCGAGATGTAGATTGTCGGGCCATGCTTGGTGCTGAAAAACAAAGATCATTACTAAAATAAATATTTTCGCACTTCCAAAAATAAATAGTACTTCATAGTCCTTTTTTTGTGAGAATATTGTTACAAATATGTTACATGGTTTTTATAGTTCATAATATTCTGCCGTTTCCGGCGTACAAATACATTGTTAGGATTTTGGTTAGTTTATTAGATTACACATTCATTGTTATTGAATTAAATAAATTAGGTTAACCGTCAAATTGCAAATTAGTCAAATATATTAGCTATGGAAATGTCAAAAAGAATTATTGAAGTCAAAGAGATAGTATTAAGAGAATAATGTACCTAATAATTATTTCCTAATATTTATGTCAACTTTTCGTTCATTAAATCATTAATCGAGTAGTAGCATTTACTTAAGAGGTAATTTAATAATTTACATTTAAATGACCTAAAGTTTCAAGTTTTAAAACAATCTGGTAGTATAAACATTTTGTCGCCATACAAAATACATTATTAGAAAATAGTTTATTATTCCGTCTAGGTACACAAAGCATGTGAACTTTGCGGCTAGGTCTGGATACAACTAATAAAAAAAATAAAAAAAATTTAAATTTAAAATTTAATTAAAAATTTAATTAATTAAATATAAATATGTAAATATGTGTTTTAATAAAGTGACACCTGCGTCAGTCGTACAACGTCCTTTGGTGAAACCATATTGCTGACCGTGTAAGATTTTGTTGGTGTTAAAATGATTAAGCATTTTTTTTTTTTTTTTTTTTTTTTTTATAAGTAGGTTTTTACAAACACTTTTACACGTCAATCATATTTTTTTTTTTTTAAACTAGATGAGGTCGGCGTTTCCTATCTGACTACTCTGAGAAGAAAGGCCGAAACAAACTCAGAGGTCACAGTCTCTTTTAAAGTTCAGACAGAATCTTGGTCAGATCATGTGAAGGCTATGTAGATCGGTGTCTGAAATGGTCTTTTGAGGAAAGAACCCCACAGATTGAGTGGACCTGTCCAGTCAGTGCACGCAATTGTCAGCAATCGTGCAGCTCAACTCAGAACTTAAGGAGCTCAACGATTATATACTAATTAAATTTTATATTTAATTAATTTTATTAAATTATATACTAATTTAAAAAATATATAATGCTGGGAGTGGTAATATTTTTATTTTTTTGAATTATGTGAACTACCCTATATTATAATGCCATAACGCAAAATTGTTGCGACACAGCCATGGTATGCACATAGTGCCGCATCAACACAAGCTGTATAAAACGAATACGAATCTATCATCCATCTACCTTTGTGCAAAGTTCGCCCATGTGAGCTTTCCAATTACAGTGTTGGTCTATTGTTATTCCTATCGTTCCTATAGGCCTAGGATATGCTAGAGCTAAATTGCTAGACTGATTTGTCGCGAGTTTATTGCTGTTTTTAGGATTCCGTACCTCAAAAGGAAAAAACGGAACCCTCACTCGTGTGTGTCTGTCTGTCCATCTTGATGGCTGCCTGTCTGTCCGTCTGTCACAGCAAATTTGCTCCGAATCTACTGGACCAATTTAGTTGAAATTTGGTACTCATATGAATTTCGGTGACCCAAACAAAGACGAATAGAATTTCGAATATAGGGGGGGGGGGTCACTTTTCGGGAGCCAGTGGGAAAATTAAAAAAAAAAGTTTTTTATACAGTACCGTGTGACATATCAAATGAAAGGGCTTATTGTGAGGATCTCAAATATATAAATAAATACATTTAAATATATTTAAGAAATAGATTAAAGTGGACAATTCCCCATCTTATCTCCGAAACTACGGAGGCTAAAATTTGGAAAAAAAATACGGAGAATCGTTGTATGGTCTTAAGAGCGTTGGTTCGATTTAGCCCAAGTCAAAATGTACACGATCTATCGAACGGCGTACGCGCTGCGGCACACTACAATAGTACAATGGTTTCTCTGTGTGCATGAGCGCTAAACAGCTAGCACGAATAATTTTGATACTTTTATTTATTTAGGAGGTATTTTATGATTTTATTTTTGGATCGAACTGTTGTAATAAATTAAAACAAGCTAACTTTAGAGTAAGTATTTAATTTTAAAATCGCACATCGTAATTGTCATTGACCGACTTTTTCTTGGGTCGATCAACTCACGCAATAGACATTTATCGTAGAATTCCAATAACTTGGATTCCATTTTTGTTTTCCAAAAGCCGTCGTCTCGAGTAATTTTTGTGGTCTTCCAGCAAATTCCTGTCCTGTCCACACCGCAAACAACAAAAATTTTTTTGACTGAAAAAAAAAATTAAATGCATTTCTATCAATGACTAAACGTAATTAATCTACGTAATACGCACAGTCAACCGAACGTCAGTCGTTACACTTGAACTATAATCACACATCGGACACTTCATACAACGCTCGTAAAATATTATTTATAATATCTATTACTACTACTACTACTTAACCAAATGATGTTTGTACACGTGCAAATGTGTGCGTGAACTCTAATAGGGTAGGTTGTCGTGCGTAGCGTTTTTAATTAACGTAATTAGCGTAACTAATAGTTATCTACTATGTTACTACACTATGAACATGGGGGGGAACCACACAACAGCCATGATGAAAAAACCGAAAGTTTTCCTCGGCGCCTTCTTGGATTTTCATATTGACGTCATTTTCGTAATCAACGGCCTCAAGAACCATGAAAACGACACCCATGATGAAAAAACCGATTTTTTTTCTCGGCGCCATCTTGGAGTTTCAATTTGACCACATTTTCGTTATCAGCGACCCTAAAAACCAAGAAAACGATACCCATGATGAAAACACCGAAAATTTTCGTCGGCGCCATCTTGGATTTTCATTTTGACGTCATTTTCGTTATCAGCGACCCCAAAACCATGAAAACGACACCCATGATGAAAAAACCGAAAATTTTCCTCGGCGCCATCTTGGATTTTCAATTTGACCACATTTTCGGTATCAGCGACCCCGAAAACCATGAAAACGACACTCATAACGGAAAATACAGAAAAAACCACCTTCAAGTACATAAAAATAACAGGCGTGATGTTATGGTTACTCTACTGAGTAAACCTCGGTGGCCATGTCACGCAAAAGTCCATGCGCGCATTTGTCTTTTCGCGCAAGTGTCCTTCGCGCCATCAACTGCACATAATAATCTGTGGTACAGGCGCTTTTGACTAGTCGAAAATAAGTACATTTCACGCGGTTGAAAGTCGCGGGTAGAAGCTAATATAACATAACCAACCTTTTAGCTCTTGCCTTAGTCATACTTTCAAAATTTTTCCATTTTCTCTTTCTTATAGTTCTCTTTGATTTATTTCCCATTCCGTCTGAAACATAATTTTGTTGTCACTATCAAATAAATTTTGGGTTATATGTAGTAAGGAAGTACTTACGATCACACAATATTGCTGGTCATCAAAAATAAAATAATTTACTTACCAAAGTACTAAGATTTGACGATCACACTTTACGTTTGCTATCCGTGTACGCACGACAAAGGTCAACAGGGGTCAGGGAGACCGCCCAGCGACGTGTCCGCTCTCTGGAAAGGCTCACTGCCGACTGATTTGAATCGGTTCGTACGCAGAGTTTTATAGTAGTTTTAAAATATTTATAGAAAAATAATAGAGTTATTTTTGTTGTTTTTTTTTGGTGTAAATTATAAAGAAGACATTCTTCTATTATAAATAAGTATAAATTATATTAAATTAAGTAAGGTAGATGGTGAAAATAATCATTTTATCGACTGCAATTTCTAAAAAAATCATATTCTTTGGATTTTTATTTCTTAAGATATGAGTCTAAAATAAAAAATCCTTCTAATTACAAATTTTGTTAAGGATATTTCCAGTTAGATAAAAAAATTTGTTTGTTAGATCTATCAGTAATTTCAGATATTACTAGCTTCGAAATTGACACTGAAAGTGAAATCAAGTAAACCTCTGTTTAGTTATCTTGATGGTATTCACAAATATTGTATTAATTGAAAAAACCTCTTAATTAGAAAAACAGACAACAATATTTCCTAAAGTTATTAGTATTTCTTATGTTTGTAAGATTAGTGGTTGTTGGACAATCTGGTTTGAAAAATCACGTTTTTAAGCCAAGCAGTGCACGGACCGAGTAAACGCTCTTAAAATAACATGGTAAATCTCTTAATATTGTACGTACAAACTTACATTTGCAGTTGGAATGTATGGTATATTTTTGAACTACAATGTTAAGTTTGCTCTTGGGTTAAATTCATCCCAAATTCCCAACTACGTAACCCTTCAATGTGCGTGGTCCAACACGCACTTAGTCGGTTTTTTCCTTGGCCACGACAAAGTCAATGTTTTATTGATATTACATTAGATAAGAGATTGAAATGAATATGTAATTAGTAACATACCACTGCTATGCCTATTTTCAACACCTTTTACTGTTGTGGAGTGTTGAATTACAGGATTTGATAACAAATCTTCTTGGGAAGTAGAAGGTTGGCAGTCTGGAACCAATGGACTTGTAGTTGGTGCTGAAAAGCAAAGAAGATTCTCATTAAAAAATGTTTATTATAAATTCATTCTTTATACATCCTAAATAATATTATAAATGCGAAAGTGAGTTTGTTTGTTATGCTTTCACTGTAAAACGGCAATACGGTTTTGGATGAAATTTGGCACATGGGTAAATCATGACTTGGAGATGGACATAAATTACTTTTCATCCTGGATCGCAGACGAAGTCGCGGGCAACAGCTAGTAAATATAATAATGTTACCACTGCTGGGACACAAGCATTCTCTCAATGAGAGACAATGAACTGCAATCCACCATGCTAGCACTGGTCTATAACAGCATGTTCAACGATAACAGATTGAAATGAATATGTAATTAGTAACATACCACTGCCAAGCTTACTTTCAACGGCTTTTACCGCTGTGGAGTGTTGAATTACAGGATTTGACAACAATGCTTCTTGAGGAGTAGTTCGTTGGCAGTCTGGCACCAATGGCATTGTAGTTGGTGCTGAAAAGCAAAGAGCAGAATTATACGTAAAAAAAAACTATATATATACCTAAACATATATCTGCAACCTAATGTTAGTTTAAGAAAATTAACATCATGACATGAAAACATTATGTATGTTCGAAAAATACTACATCTTTTTAGTAAGATAAGTGACAGGCATAATTTTAAAACTAGAAATAGGAACAAATTAGATCAACCACGTTTTAGATTGTTTAAAGTACACATTTCTTTTAAGGAGTACTGTGTAAAAAAAATATAATAAAATACCACTGGATATTCTTCAACTAAATGAGTAGAAATTTAAAACATGCATTAAGCTCACACTATGTAGACAAGCATATTATAAGTTGGATGATTATATCGTAGATACGAGTAAAAATGCTTGGTTTAGTGCTGGTCCTGCCCAACAGCCACTTGGGCTCACTACTTAAAATTTTAATATTTGGAAGAGTTGCTTTGAAGAGTTGATCTTTATATTTTATTTTACCAAGTCAATTGTTGAATGTTCCAATTAGATAATAATGATTTTCTTTCTTTTTGGTAGTAAAATTCTATGAATCTCTTAAATACATTGCAAACTATAGTTTTGTATAATCTAGATGCATTTTTTAAAAATTTTGTAAATGTGAGTACCATGAAGCCGTTTATTATGTTATTAAGATGTATGCTGACTTGAAAGAGCATGACAGTTGAGTTTGTCATGCTCACTTAATTAAATGTCTCGCTGTTGGTGGCGAGTGTGTTGGATCATTTGGTTCCCTACAAAATGGTTGAGCTGGATGGAGCTGATCCACGCGTCATGTTCGTGAACGGGCGCCGTCAGTTGAGACTGGTTATTTCTTATCTGCCAGAGCTTATTTTTAATCTTATATTTTCAATTGCTTTTGATTATTTTGTATACATTGTTATCACATATCAGAGCTTATTTTTAATCTTATATTTTCAATTGCTTTTGATTATTTTTTATACATTGTTATCACATTATAGAAGCAACAAGAATAATGTACCCAGGATTTTGTAATATCTATCTATCTAAAAGAGTGTCCTTGAATTTTTTTTGCCCATTATTCTCCATAGAGATCTACGTTTTGGAATGGGCCACTAGCTTCAACTTTCTGACTAACTGACCGACTCATACTCGAGTTTTTTTTTATTTTTATATTGTTACTACTGCTGGCACAAGCATCCTCTCTATGAGAGACAGTGAGAGTGTGTGTTACAGCCCACTGTCTCTAAACAGTATATTCAAGGACATACAGTGAAATAATCCAACCCGCACTGCCCGGTGCGGGTTGGTGGTTGGTTTCTCAGAATGTTTTCCAGGGTGTGTGTGTGTTTCACAGAATGTTTTAAAGGGTGTACCTTTTGAAATCAGTGGTTATGAAATAAATTGCCCACAGTAATGATCATGCTTGCCTGGATTCGATCCCATGACCAACAACCCGTCAGGGACGTTACCATTTTTTTTAAACGAGTTACGTTTCTGCTGCTATATTGTGTGTGTACACTGTACACTGTGTACTTACAACATCTAAATTACACATACATATTATAATAGGACAGGGAATATTTGATAAATTTTTGCATATACCAGATTTTGCATATTTGATAAATTCAAAGTTATTCTAATAATATTTGTAAGTACCTGAGATGTTTCCTGAAGGTAAAAGCAAGGTGGGAACAGCCAATTTGCTAAGTCTGTTATTTGGATAAAGAAACTGTGTCTCAAAGTGCCGACGACAAATTCTTCGAGTTTTAAGGATAGTGGCGCTGTCCAGACTCTCAATATCACCCCCGATATTCTTCACCCAAACTTGATACTTCTCTGCAAATGTTGCAGGATTTGGAAAGTAATGCAGAGGTACACCTGAAAATATAAAAATTAACTTTTTGGATTTACCTTAGTCGGAAACTTAACTACTAAAATTGATTTACCTCGTTTTGATGGCAGCTATCAGTGTTGGCTGGAATATCGGGACACTTTTCTTTCCTTGATCCATAATAATAACAACATAGATAACATAAATAAATTTCACTATCTACGTGCATCCCTAAAGGGACAAGCCGCTGAAATTATCAAAAACATAGACTTTAGAAATGAAAATTATGGATTAGCTTGGGACTTGTTGTGTGAGCGATATGATAATAGTCGCCTGTTAATAAACAATCATGTCAAGGCACTGTTTAATGCAGAGCCTATTACCAATGAATCCAGTGCTGCTTTGCGACGCCTTGTAGATGTTACAAACAAAAACATAAGAGCATTAACATTGTTGAAAGAGCCTACACGGGATACTCTCATTATCTACTTAATGGCATTAAAATTAGATAGTACTACCAGTAGGGATTGGGAAGGGTACCGTAACACTTTGCCCAACTCACCAACATTGCTTCAGTTTTGTACATTTATGAACAATAAGGCCGATTTACTAGAGACATTAGAGGAAAATAAAAAACTAGATAAAGTGGAACCAAGTAGCAGTAATAAACCTAAAAGCTTTATTGTTACATCACAGAAACAACAAAACAATAATAAGAAAGATAAAAATAAAATTGTTTGTCCTCTGTGTTCTCGAGATCATTTTTTATATTCATGTGAAGCATACAGGAAATTAACAGTGGAGGAAAGAGTGCAGAAGGCTAAAATATTCAACATATGTATGAATTGTTTGCGGGCTGGCCACACAGAAAGGCGTTGCAGATTTACACGATGCAAATACTGCAAAAACCGACATAATACATTACTGCATTTAGATCAGCCAGAGACCAAAGCAATAAATGACCCTATGCCTTCCACATCCTCAAATAATGTGTCACTGTCAGCTGATATACAGCCTACTTCTCAGAAACACATTTTACTTTCCACAGCTGTGGTGAAGGTGGTGACTAACAAAGGCAAAAAGTTCAATGCCAGAGTCCTACTAGACAGCGGAAGCACAGCCAACTTCATCACTGACAAGCTTTGCAGGGATCTGGGATTGTCTCGAGTTGGTACTACCTCCAGGGTCACAGGTATAAATAGTTTGACCAGTAACAGTACACATTCTTGCAACCTCACTATTGAGTCCACATATGAACATTATTCGTTTGATATTACCTGTCTCATTCTACCTGAAATTACTAGGAGATTGCCAGCATCCTATATTAATCCTGAAAACATACCAATTCCTACAGGGTTATTTTTAGCGGACCCATCTTTTAATATGGGGCTCAGGCGCAAAACGTCTCTTTCGCAAAATGTCCCCTGGTCGTAAAAGGTCTCTTTCGCAGAATGTCTCTTTCGTAAAATGTCTCTTTCGCAGAATGTCTCTTTCGCAGAATGTCTCTTTCGCAAAATGTCGCGCCAGGGACTTAAGAATAAAATTTTGATTTTCAAAACAAATAATCATTTATTAAAATTATAGTGCAATTATGATGTTAAAATTTTGGTACTTAAATTTACTTAAGAATGTATTCCAAATAAAAACAATATCAATAGGTATCAAACATTTTACACACATTCAAAATTTAGATCAAAAGAATCAATACTGTTAGTAAACATATCCACAGATAATATAATAGGAGCTATTTATTACTAATAGTAACTAAACATTAACTAAGTATTGCAAATGAAAATATTTTTTATACCATTTTTAAAATGATTAAATGATATATATTTAAATTAAAATTTGCTACATAAATTATTATTTTCGTAAATGATTATGAAAATAAATCGTTCATTAAGAAAAAAAAAATGTACTTATTTTCATTCTGGAATGTACATTACTTGCTAATGAAGTATTGTAAATCAAAATAAACATTGATACCTACTCAGCAAAAA
This sequence comes from Brachylomia viminalis, assembly GCA_937001585.2. Taxonomy (NCBI): domain Eukaryota; kingdom Metazoa; phylum Arthropoda; class Insecta; order Lepidoptera; family Noctuidae; genus Brachylomia; species Brachylomia viminalis. The sequence goes on along the minus strand of OW443294.2, from coordinate 22,098,557 downwards.
ACCTAAATTTAGCTATTTGAATATTTGTAAAAAAATAATCTTTTTTACGAATTGTGGAAGCGTCAGTTCCTTACGCTCAAATTGTTTCAACAGTTTTTTGTATTTAATGTCAAAGTCCATATATTTCTTCTGTCTGTTTTTTGTTTCTGTAAATAAATTATCAGTTATTTTTCTGTTCCAATATTTACTTTCTTTTCGCAATTTATCTATGAATATGTATAAACTCGGCTTTTTTGGTATGCGGCCTGCATTTATACGCCGATGCCACCCTTCTAACGCGTTAGTTGTGCGGTGTCGTTGGTAGGCGCAACTTAGTAAGGATGGTGGCATTTTTGGGTACCATTGGTTTTCGTAATAACGTCTAAAATTCATCATGTATTGAGTATCTGGAGCTATACTTAAAATGTACCCCCAAGCTGCAGGGATTTGTTCAGCCGGTACCAGTGCTATGCACCCATTCTTGCAATATTTCGCCCTTCCCGTGAACGCAGTAATCCTTTTTTCTCTGCGTGTTTCCATATTGCTGCGTTGTAATGTCTATAACATCCTGTTATTTTTGCTTCAGGAAATACTGATTTCACAGCGTTTATTTGCGCCATTTCATAATCGCTCTTAAATGTTTTAATAATTATACCCAATTTTTCTTTTAATATGTTATATAGCCGCGTATATGTCTCTTGGGATTTATTGGGTAACAATGTATAAATTACTGGGATTATATTTGTACACTTTTTTGTAGATCCAATGTCCAAATGTAAGACATAAAACTGATAAAAAGGTGGCGGAGCTGACATAAACGTGCCATCTGCAAAATAGGATCCGGGTTTCTTCACAATTTTCTTTCCCAAACGTGTTGCAAATACCAAAATTTTTTCACTTTGTCCATCTTCACAAATAAGGAAATTTTTACCTAAAACTTCTGGTACAGACGCCAGCACGTCAAGATACACCCTCAACATAAGTATAGCTACGACGCGGCATGGCATGTTAGAAAGAAAGTATCCTAGGCATGATTGGTGGAATTTTCAACGTTTCCAAAATTAACCAATGGTTGCGCATACTAACAATTAACAGCCAATAATTCATGCCTTACTAGGAATAGGCCACACCCCCATGCCCCTGCGCAACTAGTCAACTACCCCGAACGTCAGTGTTTGCTTATTCATGCTCCATTACGCCCGTGTTACAAAATTCGTGGTTCGGCCGGTAGTTAGTCCAAGTGTGACGTGTGACATATTTTATTAACTTTATTATGGCGCCTCTATATAGGGATAAAGGGAGCGCATCATAGCTCTCCGATTGAGTGGATGCCGGATAATCGATATTTGTCGGCAGACGGGCATAACGGTGAGTAATTTTTTTTTTATAATTAAGTATAATTTATAAATTTAAATAAATAATAGCTAATCCTGAAAAAATGTGTCATTGATGAAAAAATGTGTCACTCAAATAATTTACTTATTTTTACACAATTTACACAATTTTTCTAGAAAAATCTAGAGAACTTTCTAAATAAGTAAGTAAACGATTTATGTTATTTGAGTGATATTAAATTAAAGTGTTACCGTTTTTGGTGATAAAACTGTAATAAATTTTATTGAATATTCATATGCTGCTTCTAGCGGCGGGTATGGTCTGAACCATAATATTTTATTAACTTTGTGCCTACCGTATCCTACGAATAAGGGTGTTTCTCAATTTTCGTGCATATTACACGTCCAGACCAAAAACCTTTTTATAAAAAAAAAACAAAGTCGCTCCCGCTGTCTGTACGCTAAGATCTTTAAAACTTCGCAACGGATTTTAATGGAGTTTTCAGCAATAGATAGAGCGATTCAAGAGGAAGGTTTATATGTATATAAATTACTCCACAATGCCCCACATAACTATCTACATAGCACACGTGCGAAGCCGAGGAAAGTCGCTAGTTATCTTTTTCTTTACATAGCTGCATAGTATAAAACAAGCCACTCCCGCTGTCTATACGCTTAGATCTTTTAAACTTCGCAACGGATTTTAATGCAGTTTTCAGCAATAGACAGAGTAATTCAAGAGGAAGTTATGTGTATATAAATCCACACTCCATACTGCCCACGTAGGTCGGCCCGTGAAATCCTTTTTTTTTATTAAAACAAGCTTGTGAGTGTATTTTTTGATTGTTTTATTCCTCTTGATTGCTAAATCCCTACCGTTCTCATTACCGTCGTATTCCGATTTTTATATGATAATAATTTCTTTGTTATTTGGAGAAGGAAGGTAAAATTGACAAAATATTGTAAGATTATCTAAGTATATATTAATGACTAGCTGACCCGTGCCCACTTCGTTGGGCGGTAAAAAAATTCGACCATTTTTTCTCAGACTTACTTTGCAAATCCGACTACCACAAAAAATCTTTTCATTATTCGGGTTAACATATAGCCTATGACATTCACAAATAACGTGGCTTTCTATTGGTAAAATAATTTTCAAAATCCGTTCAGTAGCTCAAGAGATTACCCCCTACAACCTCACAACCTCACAAACTTTACCTCTTTATAATATTACGAGTAGTATAGAAGTATAGATATTAGAAAAAAACAACGTTATTCGGCAATGAATTTCAAACTTAAAAATATCATGGAATATGCACGAAATACGAGAAACACCCATAAATGTCTGTCTCGCCATAACAACCTATCGGTAGGTTTCTTTCATGTGTTCTTTGGTTCTTTCCTAATGAGTTCCCGGTATTGTAAGTTTTTAACGCTGCGCGCTATTCCAAGCGCCATTATTATTTTTTTAAAGTCGGTACTGCTTGTTGGATTTTAAAGTAAATACGCAACTGCGCAGTTCTTTTTGTCTGTTGAAACAATGTAGAGATAAGGCCTTTTTAGTGATGTTTGTGTGTAAATAATAAGTAATTTAAAATTAATATGCTAGCAATTATTGTAAGGAATCATATAAGTAGCCTATTGAGTAATCATGTGCAAATAAACTATAGCTACACACATCAAAAGTGTCTAGGGATCAAGCATTTTTATGCGGATTTCTTGAGATTAAGATGTGGCTTTGTAATAAATTTATGATTTTATAAATTTATATGGATCCTTTTTGGTGCATTTCATAATTTGAATCAGGAACTGTGAATCAAATTCGAGTAAAAGATGAAAATCAGCTGTCAATATTTTCCCTATAAAAACATACAACGCATTGAAGACATTATTAGTGCTACTGTTTCCCTACTACTGATTAAAACCAACGTTATTATGGAGCGGCGACGTCATTTAAGCAGGGAAGAAATGCTCAGAGCCGTGGGAATGATAGAAGCTGGTTCCCGGCAACGTACTGTGGCTTTAGCTCTGAATACAAGTCAGAGTGTTATCAGTCGACTTTGGACACGTTACCGAAGCACTGGTACCGTGGCTGAGCGCCATGGAGGACGGTATCGCTGCACCACACGGAGACAAGACCGATACATTCAAATCTTAACTCGAAGAGCTCCAACAATAACCGCCATGATGTTAGCCGTGAGGCTTCATCACTCTTCAGGGAACTTAATTAGCGACCAAACAGTCAGAAACCGCTTGCATGAAGTGAACCTTCATTCCCGAAGACCGCTACGGGTACCACCTATAGCAATGCACAATCGTAGGATTCGATATCAATGGGCTCTTGAACACAGAAATTGGGCAGAAGAACAATGGCGTTTCGTGTGCTTTTCTGACGAGTCTCGTTTTGGTATGAGACCGGATACAAGACGTATACGACACTGGAGAACCCCTGGACGCCAACAGCGATTAAAATCCTGCCAGGAAGTCCATCCTTATAGTGGTGGAACCATCATGGTATGGGCGGGCATTTGGATCGGCGGAAGAACTGAGTTGATTTGGATCAGAGGCAACCTCAACGCTCAAATTTATGCTGAGACGATTGTATCAGACGTCATCGTTCCTCTACAAGTGCAAATCGGTCCCTTATTTCAGTTAATGCATGATAATGCACGACCGCACACCGCAAGAGTTGTAAGACAGACTCTCGCCGCAGCTAACATCAATGTCCTGCCCTGGCCTGCTCAGTCGCCAGACTTGAACCCGATTGAGCATGCATGGGATATGCTACAGAGAAGAGCTCTGCCGAATATGGAGGGTATCCAGTCGCAAGAAGACCTTTTTTTGTTGTTGCAACGAACATGGGCGGCCATTCCACAGCGTGATTTGGATGAACTCATTTTGAGTATGCCAAACCGATGTTCTTGTGTTGTTAGTGTTCGCGGTGGAAACACGGATTATTAATTGTTTAAGTTACCCAATAAAATTTTAAAGAAAACTGTTATTTCAGTCTTTTTTTCGAACTTTTGTGTTAGTGGTTCAAATGTCAAAAATCCCTTTATTAGGAAAATGGCAAATTTCTTTATTAATGCAAAGGTGACTTGGTTTATCGTTACTGTGACAAACGAAAACACTTTATTTTATGAATCCTTAAAGAAAATTTTAATTAATATCAATCAGGAGAAAAGTTATTGCAAAAATATATGTTGATCCCTAGACACTTTTGATGTGTGTATTTGATTCGTTCCAGAAAAAAACAGTTTACTTCTGGCTTCGGCGGTGGCATGAAAGCGGAACTCTCGAAGCGCACCACCGCCAACTCTACGCGAGAGCCACGACGGCGGCAGACGATGCGGCTATGGTCGCTGCACACTGCCGACCCGTTTTTGAGCACAAGAGTGACCTCAACTTCATACAGTGTGAGTCCATGTATACCTTGTTATCACTCTATCTTATTCATAAATTTTTATACTTCGTCATAGTCGCGTCAAGCGCACCGCGCGGCCTAGCTAGGACGTTCTAGCGATACCTAATAATTCCTCCAGCTATAGCAGCAATACGTCCGTATTGGACTCAGTGAATGTTATTATTGTTAGTATTACTAGATAATAGATAAATATTTAGTTCTTTAGCCCCTATCTTAACAAAGGTGGAATTTTCAATTCGGCGGATTATTTATATGTTTATATTTAGAGGAATAATTTTTAACTGACCCATACTCATATAGTTAAGTTGGCCCGTACCATTATTTTGTCATAATTAAGAATCTTATGTATTTTTTTGTTTGTTTTAGATTTCAATGGACACCGTTAGAAGGCGCCTAAGGGACGCCGGAAAGAAATGCTGCCGCCCTGCTAAGAAGATTCTAATGAACCAGGCGCATAAGGAGGCAAGAGTAAGTTTTTGCCTGGAATATTATAATTTTGACTGGGCAAACAATATCGTCATTTTTGTGGACGAGAAAAGCTTCCGGTCGGATACGGACGCAAGAAAAATATTATGGCGCAACAGCAATGAGCGCTATGTGGAGGTGAATACTTTACCAAATCGAGCAAGTGGAAGAATATCTCTCAATTTTTGGGGGTGGATGAGCTCAATGGGACCGGGTGAACTGGTGGAGGTTAGCGGGCGCATGACTGGGGATCAGTACGTCGAAATTTTACGTGACGTGATGATTCCCACCGTGCGCCTGCACTATCTGCCGCGTGCACACCTGCAGAGTGGTGCAGGAGTGGTTCGCGGCACAGGATGACGTCATCTGCCTGCCATGGGCTGCAAAGAGCCCTGACCTAAATCCAATCGAGAATCTATGGGGTCTCATGGTTCTCGATTAGGATGCCTCAGAAATCCGCAACAACGAAAACTTGCGGCAAGAAGCCCATACTACATGAGAGCATTTCCGAGGCACGGACACCTGCTGGAACATGGTGGCCGGCATGAAAGACAGGCTGGACGCTGTTCTAGATGCGCAAGGTGGTCCGACCAAATATTAAATATTCGGGCAAGTCCATTGTCGGACAATCTGTAACACATAATTATATTGTGTAGAATATACTTTTTTATTTCAAATTAATATCAAACAATCTTTTTATAATAATATTTAAAAAAAATACCTAAATTTGCTTCTATTTGTCTGTTATTAAAATTTTACAGTATCTATAGCTATTAGAGTTTTATTTATGTAAGTGACATTTTATTTATCATTTAATAATATATCGTCGCTTATATAACAACACCGCGCAAGTAAATTTTGTCGACTTTTCAGGAGAGACAAAAAAAGTATTTATTAATTGTTTTGACAACTAAATAAGTAATTAATGGTTTTAAATAGTTTTAGTATAGTTACGATATAATTTTAAAATATAATGGAGCAAGTTCTATTGATAGGATCTTTTTAAATTGATTTAGGCGGTGTTTTGCTATAAATTCTAGGACTTAAGCGGTGTTTCTTGTAATAAGAAAAGGCAATCAGTTAATCAGACTTTTATTGAGATCACAAATCAGTACAATAAAAATGAAATAGAAACCTTATAATCAAAAATTCTGAAAAAAGTATTTATCGGGGCTTTTTTGTAAGTAGTTACAGCATTATAGACACTGGTGGCGAAAAGGTCTCGCTCTTTCAAAAATAAAAAGGTGAAGATTATAAAGTTATAGTAGCAAAAATTATGTTGATATTACTTAACTTAAATAGTAAATTATTCTAGTAGATAGGCTTGGGTTATATTAAGTAGGACCACCCTGTCTGCTCTTCGGCTCTGTGTGAAACCTTGGGATCGGTAAACAGAGACCACAGACAGGGAAGTCATAGAGTAGTTTATATATTTAGATGACCAGGATCAACATCCTATAAATAACCCCTTCCGATATGCAAACAATAAGGAACAAATTATAGACTAAATATTATTAAATACTACTTAATAATATTTTTACAAATGTGGCAAATCATCGTAGAATTTATGGCAAGCTGCAGGTATAACTCTTTTTAAATCCTGTAGATCCATAAATTTACGAGCAGAAATCGGCAATCTACCCGAGTAGAGTTTGGGCAGAGAGCTGATTGGTTTAATTCGATGAAGAGGAGTAGGTCGTTGGGGCAACGGCTTTATCTCGTCTTTAAAATTAAGTTTATACCATATTGTACCATCTGGCCTGTACTCCAACATTCGTATATCAGTGACTACAGGGTCACCTGTCTTCTTGCCAGGGCGAATGGTTTTGTACACCAAATCTTTGGAAAAATCTATGAAAAAAGTATACTCTAACATCTTTGCATCATAAGGGAAAGGATCTTCCCTTGCTTTTTTTGTATAGTTTACATATTGTTCCGGTAAGTAAATTTCTTTATTTTTTACCTTACATTCGATTGCGCTGTGTACAGAATCGCATTGCATCTGGGTGTGCCCTTTTTCCAAATACTTTTGAACAATTACCACTTGCTTTTCAATAGCTAAACGTATAAGTGCATTACTCAATGTGGAATTGCGATTCTGTGCACAGCACCCATCTGAATATAATATTACAGGCAATAGCTCTCTGTCCAAAGCTTTTTGTAAATAGTCCACCAAACATGTAGCAAAAACTGATGCCTCAAGAGTGCAGTTGGATTCATCGAACCAACAACAGGTAACAGAGCTGTGAAAACAACATACTACTGGCCCCACACAAACATCTATCGGGTCGGAACAAACGGAGTTTGATCGACGGCATCGGATACGCGGCGAACAGTCTGTTTGGTATTCTGGACCAGAGATTTGCTGATCAATACCAGAAGGACATTCAAAACGTAAAGAAGAATGAAGACTATCTCCTGCAACTCGTTCAAAACCAGACTTCTATTGTCGAAATTGAAAACAACATCTTGAAGAAAAACGAGGTAAACATCGCACAGCAGTTTACACTTATTAACAATTTCATGAACGAAACTGACGTGCGATTAACAAGAATCGAATCGGGAATCGAGATAGCTATGGCTACAAGCTTTTTTACCTCGGCTTCGCTTGCTGCACATTTACTGTTGGCAAACTTGAAAAACATTCAAGAAACACTTTTCAACACGTTAGTGGATATCTATAAAGGGCAAATGGATGTTCACTTGCTAACTCCAGTCAACTTAATTCAACAGCTGACTGTTATCTCGGGAAGGCTACCGAAAACATTGACGTTACCGGTAGACGATATTCAACTTGAAATAAAAGACATAAATTAATTTACGTGAAAGCTCGTGTTACCGACAGTTCTTTCATGTACGAACTTCATATTCCGCTGGCGAGTGACGAAGACTTTGTTGTATACCAAATTCTTCCTCTGCCCATTAAGAATCCGCAGAAGAAAGACGAAACAATAGCCGTTCCTGTCTCATACAAGTATCTCGCAGTAAATCTGGATAAGAATACTTACGTCAGGTTAAATGAAAAGGAATTGAATCGCTGTATTCAATGCCGAAAGGATAACTTCGTCTGCATTGTGAACGTGCCTATTTGTAGTCTACAAAACGCCAATGCACCATGTGAAGCCAAACTACTGGGCCATCAGTCAACTTTGCCATGTGTAACAGAAAACACAGTATGTGAAACTACCTGGATTGAATTACATAATACAAACACATGGCTCGTGACGTGCTGTGACTCATGCACAATACGTACTGTATGCGACGATGACGTCAGATCGCATGTCATCAACGCATCGTCTATAGTATCGCTGAAGCAAGGATGTCTTCTTCAGACTGAGGATTTGAAAATACACTCTCACAACAACTACGACAGCAATGCAAGACTGGACTATGACATTCAAATTCCTTCGTTGGACAAAACAATAAATAGAATAGTGAACACACACTCAACACCTCTTCTGTAAACAAAGCATAACGAAGACATTGCAGTCGTGGAAGAACGGCTGCAGTACATGAAAACTATAGAGCATCTACCAACGGCACTGACGACTCACGATATTCATCATTATGCAATTTCATATGTGTTACTGACTGTAATCGGAGTCGCGATAATTGCATGGATAGCTAAAACACGAGGTTGTTGTACGAAGAAAACGTATGATACAAGTACCGAACACATTGAAATGCAATCCAGTCAACCCACGTCTAAGATGAACAAGTTGTTTAGATCGCGTTCGCTATTAGAGCGCCCTGATCCGAGGAGATCCCGAGATGAGACCAGAGCCAAAGACAACAACAACCACGCAGTTTCGAAGAATACACTGGATACTGCAGTCACGGATATTGAATTTCATTTTTAAGAGTTTATACTGTTTTTATATTTTTACTTTTTACTTTACAAATTTTTTGCTTTGTACTGGTGATTCTTAAATGGTCCTACTTTCCTAACTCTTTGCTCGGGTTAGAAATATGTACGGTTCACGTACAATGTATATTAATACATTGTACGTGAACCGTACATATTTCTAGCTACATAATGTAGCTGAGTAAGCAAATTGGTCGATTCCCATCGGCGGTAATAACTATTGTAACTGTACTCAGTGTGCACGTTAACCACAACGCGAAACAGACGTATGTGAGAATCTCCACCGTTTATCGTGTAGTGATCAATAGACGTTTTGCATTACTGTACGAGTATTTTCCATCTTAGTCACACTCACAACTAACTAACCTACAAACAAGTATAGTGTACAGCTTACTAAACTGTACAAAATTACTTAATAAAAATTCTTACCTCAGAATCCTTAGTTTTTCTTGGAAAAAACACAACATCCAAAAATTTTGACATGTCATTATAAAATGGCCATTCGGGCTTAAAAATGTCGTCAGTGCCGCTGCCTGACTTTGTAGATTTTGATATTTTACTTCTTAACTTTCTATAAGTTGCCATCAAGGTATCTCTTTTCTTTTTTATCTCCTTTATAGGGATGGTGCCGTCTTTTAATTTAGATTGTATTCTCACCCAGGAATCATGCTGGTCGTTTCTATTTTTGTGTTCCGAACATTTGGAATTCCTTAGAGCTGGTTCGTTTTCATATAAAGGAGAAAGAGCAAAATGGTCTATGAGCGGCCAACAACGAAATAGGTATTAAATGAAAGTACTATTACTAAGGACTAACTTTTACTATGAACGTAACATTGCAGCTCATTTAGAAAAAAAAATACATATAGGTAAAATACTTAGATAATAAGTGCAAGAAAATGTGCAAACCCATTTTATAAAATACTTATTAACATTAGTTTATGTCTTCAAAAGTATTTCAAAACGTTGTCAGCATACCGTTTACAAGACTCAGCTCAACAATGGGTTTACTACATGGACTACCTGAGTTCGAACGGCCCAATCAGCTTCGAGTGCAAACAAAAGAGCCGAGGTGTGGGGTGCGTGTGCGTCACTCGGCGCAGTCCTTCGCTTACCCTTGTGACGTTGTGTACTGTGCGCTCATCTACGGATTCTTTTTCAAACGTTTTGACCCTGGCTACCCTCTGGACTGTGTTTCTTCCTAACCTGATAACCTGGCTATTAACTCTGAACTTCTGTACGTTTGTGCTTGTGTACTTGGACTCTGGACTTGTGTACGCCAACGGAACATTATTGAAAAATGGCAGAAAATCGACCTATATGTGTTTTGTGCAATCGATCAGTGGTTAATAGAAGAAGGTTAGAAATAACCCATGCTCTTTTTGAGGAAAATGCTGCCAATGCTCAATATATTATTGAAGCTATAGCTCCACAGCAAGTAAGTATTTTTAGACTATTTTTTGGTTGTTTTTACCCGTATGTACGCACCCTATAGCGGTGATGGCCTCATAATATTGTGTCACGATGTGCATATGCGACACATCGTTGGGTGAAGTGTGGGCTCTTTATTGAAAGTCCACGTTACAGTTTTGATTGTATTTTTATGTACGTCCTTTTAGTGAATTATGTTATTTCCTTAAGCGTATGGTTCTTTTCTAACAATACTTAAGTTATAGTCAAAACAGATCTTCTCTCTCTTTTACACACATGGTGCATATGGAAACAGAGCCAACGTTATCTAGCTTCGAAATATAATAGAGGCCAACCACTCATTAACAATGCGTATGAGCATGACTCATTCGTCACGTTGAAAAAGAGCTCGGCATGTTCTACTATACAACACATGATTTAACTGAAACTGCTGTGAGTTTTAAATACTATGTTATAAACTATTTTCCTTTTCAGGTTGAATACAACGACCGAGAATACGTTTGTCGACCCTGTTGGCAACGAGCTCAACGGGCTGTGCAGCCAAACAATAACCCTGCCCCGCACGAATGTGTTCTTCAAGTGGAAGAATATTCACGAGTGCCTAGCACCTCGGCAAACTGTATGTTTGACAGATGCCGTAGTGTTTCACGTCGTCGAATGCCTGAGAATGTAAGGATTACTCTTATGTTACATTCTAACTTATTCATACCAGACAGTGCCAGAATATGTGATGCACATTTAACATCAAATGATTGGGAAGAGCTCATTGATAGTCCAAATCTCAGACATGATTTTAACAGCTCTCATTTTGTGCAAATACTAGAGCTTTTTAAAAAAGCTGTTTTAAATAAAAATATTCTGGACTTTGAAGATATTGCAAATATGGATCCTAATGAGATTCATATTCGATTGGGCGTTAGCAGAGATCAATTCAATACAATCTTGGAACAAACGCCTTCTTTGTCTGAGTCAAACGCCAAAACAAAACTAGCCATTTATTTAATGAAGTTGCGAACTGGTGATAGCAACGAGAGATTAGCCACGCTCTTTAACATAAGTAGAAGGACTCTAGAAAGGCATTTAAAAACCGCGCGTGATGCTATATCTCTGGATTTTAAGCCACGACACCTGGGACTCGACCATTTAAATAGAAGAATGGTCGCTGACCGTAATCTTATTGTACCAAACGCGTTATTTGGAAATCCCGAGTCTTCTCCAGAAGAAAGGAAGGCAGTAACAATCATGGATGGAACATATATTTATATACAGAAGAGCTCCAACTTTTCGTTCCAGCGACAGACCTACAGTCTACACAAATACGAAAATCTATTAAAACCGTTCTTAATGGTGTGTTCCGATGGGCATATAATTGATGTTTGCGGGCCCTATGCTGCTACCGACTCAGATGCCAGTATTTTGGAAAGAATTATAAATGACGAAGAAGGCACATTTCACTGGTTTTACCGGGCTGGCGACATATTCATTTTAGATCGTGGGTTTAGAGACGTCTGTGGCGATTTGGAGCGATGCAACTACAGTGCCTATATGCCAGAAACCAAAGACCGCGGTGCAGACCAGCTTACTACTGAACAGGCCAATAGAACTAGGCTGGTAACTCTATGCCGCTGGGTAGTGGAAGTTATAAATGGCAGGTTCAAGCGAGATTTCAAATTGTTTAGGCAAGAATATTTTAATCGCGCCTTAAGTCACATGTTTGAGGACTTTCAAAACGCAGCGGCACTCATCAATGCGTTCCAAACACCAATACAAGATAGTATTCATGCATCATCGTTCGTAAATATAATTAATGAACGTTTTGAAATACCGAACCTCTTAGCGGACTATGTTATCCGTCATAACATAAATAGACAGAGGGCATCATTTGAAAGACTCAGCAGCGACCAACCTATTTTTGAAGACTTTCCGGTTTTTTCTGAAGAAGACCTAATTCTGTTTGCACTTGGCACATACCAAATCAAGTTGGCTCGCAGCTACTACGCTGAACACTTAATTGAAGGCTTATACAATATCGAAGTATACCGGGAGCGACAAATAAGTCAGCTCAGAGATTTTATTGAAGAAGAAGATATTTGGTTATTACGTGTGCGAATACAATCTAGACATGTAAGGTCCAGAATATATTATTCTTATATTGTAATTAACCGACAAAGACAAAATAGAGAAGCAATTGCTCATTATTATTGCAGTTGTTTGAGTGGAAGGCGCACAATCGGTTGTTGCGCACACGTTATGTGTGTAGTGTGGTATCTGGCATGGGCTAGACATCAAGACGAGGATATTTTATTACCGGCATCAGAACTCAGTGCTATTATTGTACATTAAATGTATGAATGTGGACGAGGCAAAAGGAGTATGTAAGGATCGTAGCAAGTGGCGTTCTGTGGTTTCTGCCTACCCCCATGGGAAAAGGGCGTGAGTTTATGTATGTAAATGTATGTAAAATAAATGTATTGAAGTAAACAAGTCATTTTATTTTATTTCCTTATTTTTAAGACTAAATCTTAGTAATTAATACGCTAAATCACAGGCTTACATATCTAAAATAAAAATGTATTTAGTTCCATTAATAATGACACTACAGATATAAAACTTCTTGAACCCGTTATTGTAGGGTGATATTAAACCAAAAAAAAATAAAATGTTCCTGGCCGCTGATAGACCAAGTGCCGTACGATTTTGCCCATTCTCCTTTATAAATTCAAAAATTGTTTAATTTGTCCACTCCATAATTAAATACGCAAGAGTACTTCACGCTTGCACTAGTCGAAACGAAATGGAAGACCGACGCTTCGCTTCACTCATTTGCGTTGCCACGCGCCACCCCGCGCGCGTTCTAGTCGCCACGAGCACGGTAATAATATCATATATTACCGTGCCACAAGTGCGCTCGCGCCGCGCCGCACGGTGGATCTAAAATCGGCTGTAGAAGACATAGGATCTCGATTTCTTAAATGTTATTTTTATTGCTGGAAATGACTTCTGCTGATCATTAATGTTCTATAAAATGTCATATGAAGTAATTGTGTGCACAAATGGAAGAGTTATAATTTTTATAAGAAAAAAATGTATGGAGCTGACATGAAAAATGAGGATATCTCTGGACTCGCAAGGTTGGCCGTTATATCCTTGCACACTGTTATAGTACTATTTATTTGTGAATTTTTGACATACTTAATATCGCGGCATCACTTGCGATTTTTTTTTTAAATCTTCAAAAAAAAAAAAAAAAGTATATGATACATTTTAATGCTTGAATATGGCTATACCAAGTGTAATTTGCAATATTTTTTATGCTTAGACCAAAACATTCTAAGAAATCACAAAGTCGTATTACCTACTTTGTGATTTTCATTTGAAATGACATGGTAATTATGAATTACGTAATACGTAATCTTGTCTAATGCCTCAAGTCCACTTTAGCTAATGATTAATAAAACTTAATACCTATATACCTAGTTAAAAGGATACGTACCAAAATAATTTGGGGTACTCGCTAGTTTAGCAATTAGTGCAGGATTAACTTAATGAAAGTAATTAGATAAATGTGATACCATCATTAGTCAATAACAATAAATAGTCAAACATTGGATTCACAACTTCAGTTCATTTAGAGCATTTCTAATACTAACATCTATCCTACCGTGTCTTTTTACTCAGTGATCTTGAATAATGGAAAGCATTATTACAAATTTGGATTTGTTTGTTATTCTGAGCAATCAGGATGCTTCGTCTTTCGATCACGAAATATTGTTCAACACACTTGTTATTCGACTGGGCTCTAGCCTTTCAGATGAAGACAGTGTTACCGTGAAAGAATTTTGTCGAAGATTTACACGGGCAGTTCAAAAGAGATGGTTACGATCCCACAGGAAAAGTGAAGTTTTTAGACGTGATTACAGTAATTGGCTTGAGGCAAATATTGACTGGCCAAACTGCGTGCAAACCAATTTGCTCATTCAAGAATCAACAAGTGAAAATATTTCTGCTGAACCTGTACCTGAACCTGTACCATCAACTTCAACAATGAAATCAACTTCAACGATGACAAAAAGATCTCGAAAGCCGTTTGAAGATCTAAGTAACAAGCAGAAGAAGAGACGATCTGATGAACATATAGGCGATGACCCTAATGAAGTAGCTTATTCAGCTGCAGCACTTTTGAAAGGAGATGGTCGTGAGGATATTGCATCTGTTATTGAACATATGCTCCAAAATCCAGAAGCAGCAGCAAAAATCAAGGAAATGTTGAACAAACCAGCTCCTTCAACAATATTTTCACCAGAAAAAGCACTGGGTTTGCTACTTTCATTAAAACTATCGAAATGGCAATATATCACATTAAGGGAAACGACTATTCGAGAAGGTTCAAAGGAGATATATCCGTCTTACTATAAAGTGCAAAAAGCTAAGCTACAGTGCTACCCTCCGAAGACATTTGTGACTGTAACGGATTCATCTGCTAAGATTGCACTACAAGCGTTACTAGATTTAACAGTGAACAGAATTTTTGAAACTATTCGTAGTCCTGATGCGATACAAGATAAGCAATTGATATTAATATCAAAGTGGGGATTTGACGGTGCATCTAACCAAAGTAGATATAAGCAAAACATAGAGAGTGGTCAAGATGATTCCAGCATATTTATGACCTCTTTGGTTCCATTAAAGTTGACAGCTGACGGTGATACCGTATGGGTGAATCCAAAACCCTGCTTACCTATGTATTGCCGCCCAGTCCAGTTTAGTTTTGTGAAAGAAACCAAAGACGTTGTCATAAATGAAAAAACTGCAATGGATAACGAAATTGAAGCTCTCGTTCCCTCAAAATGTCAAGGACATGAAATTAGTCACAAATTAATGATGACGATGATTGACGGCAAAATTTGTACATATCTGTCTGAAGCTAAGTCAAATGCGGCCTGCTACCTGTGTATGGCTAAGCCTACAGAAATGAATAAGTTAGATGTCATTGCGTCAAAAACCATTTCTTCTGGTATTTATGAGTTCGGATTATCATCACTTCATGCCCGCATCAATGTGATGGAATGTCTTCTACACATAGCGTATCGTCTCGACTTCAAAAAGTGGTCTGCAAGAGGAGAAGGTCATCAAAAGTTATTGCATTCACGAAAAAAACTCATTCAAGATCGATTCAAAGATGATCTCAACCTTTTGATTGACATCGTTAAGCAAGGATCAGGCACAACTAACGACGGGAACACAGCAAGGCGGTTTTTTGAATTTCCTGCTAAAACTGCAGCGATCACTGGATAAGTTGAAGACCTAATACGCAGATTTGCTGTGATTCTGCAAGCTATCACATCTGGAGAGATTGTAGACGTGCCGAAATTTAAAGAATACGCTAGAACAACCGCTGAAAAATACGTGGAACTGCTGATTGGTACTACATGTCATCAACCGTCCACAAATTGTTGATTCACGAAGGGGACATAATTGCAGAAAATGCTATTGTACCAATTGGAAGTCTTTCGGAAGAAGCTTCAGTGGCCCGAAACAAAGACTTTAGGAGGGTCAGAGAACACCATTCGAGGAAAAAGAGTAGACAAGCATCAAACGAGAGGGCACGCCACGATAGCGGCGGTAAGACCCCTCTTTGAGGAGTGGCTAGAGAGGCGTCACGGCGTCCTCACCTACCGCCTGACGCAGGTCCTCACCGGACACGGAAGTTTCGGGAGGTTCCTGCACATCATCAGGCGGGAGGAAACGCCCGGGTGTCACCACTGCGATGATCGCCCCGAGGACACGGTGGAGCATACGGTGGGGGCCTGCCCTGCATGGGTGGAGCACCGCCATGTCCTCATAGAGGCGATCGGCAGCGGCGGCGATCTCTCACGCCCGGCCTTGGTTCAAGCCATGGTCCGGGGCGAGGGGGAGTGGGAGGCAGTCGCCTCCTTCTGCGAAGCAGTCATGCTAGCGAAGGAGGTGGCGGGACGGGAGAGGGAGAGAGTCTCCCGTCCAAGCCGCCGCGGTGGACGCTCCGGGCGTCGGGAGCCGCGTGACGACTCCCGGCCACCGTAGGCGCGGGCCTGCGGGCGGTGAGTAATGGGTAGCTCACCGTCCGATCAGGACCAGGCCCGTGCTGGACGGCGCGTACGTGTTCCACGCGCGCCTCAAAGAGATGTCAGCATCATAGAGGGGGCCCACCAGGGCCCAAGCCTGCCGGGAAAGCGGGATCATCCATAAGGGGTACCGCTGACCCGGAACATAAAGGGCCAAGGAAGGAACACGGGTGGGTTTTAGTCAGTAAGAGTCTGACACTCCCTTCCGCTCCACCCAGAGCGGGAGGAGTCATCTGATGATTTCCCATCCTCAAAAAAAAAAAAAAAAAAAGCATCAAACGAGGATATCCTCAATATGCTTATCGTCTCTTCTGATCCTCTAATTTCTTCCACAAGACCAAAATTAGATGCCCACAAGAGGCAGACATACTTTAAGGAAACAGTAGAACTACTGAAACTTCAGGATCAGGAAGCTCCGTCAGAGTTCTTAGAAGAAAAAAATATTATGTAATTCATAATTACCATGTCATTTCAAATATGTAGGTAATACGACTTTGTGATTTCTTAGAATGTTTTGGTCTAAGCATAAAAAATATTGTAAGTTACACTTGGTATAGCCATATTTAAGCATTAAAATGTACATATCATAAACATTTTTTATTTTTTTATTCTGACCATTTAAAAAAAAAAAAATCGCAAGTGATGCCGCAATATTAAGTATGTCAAAAATTCACAAATAAATAGTACTATAACAGTGTGCAAGGATATAACGGCCAACCTTGCGATTCCAGAGATATCCTTTTTTCATGTCAGCTCCATACATTTTTTTCTTATAAAAATTATAACTCTTCCATTTGTGCACACAATTACTTCATATGACATTTTATAGAACAGTAATGATCGGCAGAAGTCATTTCCAGCACAAAAAATAACATTTAAGACATCGAGATCCTATGTCTTCTACAGCCGATTTTCGATCCACAGTGCGCCGGCCCGCGCCTTTGAAGTTACCGACTTCAATAGGATCGGACGCGCTTGCTTACGCTAGCTCGCGTCGCCTCGAGCCACTACCTTTACACGGCGCGTAGGCGCGAGCTGGCGCGGTGCGACTTGTGATATCTCGGGCCGTGTGAAGCCACCATAACACGCAAGCCCTAAAATGTGATTTCGGGAAAATAACTTTAATTTCTACATGTAAAGTGTAGGTACTTTCGGTTACAACACTTTTTATGGGCTTTTGATGAGTAGGTTGGTACTTAACACTTTTACTGCCAAGAACCCGGCTCACGGGTGCAACGATAATTCGTTCGCGTGCCGACAACTCGCCTCCCGCGTCCTACATAATAATATGTAGGACGCGGGAGGCAAGTTGTCGGCACGCGAACGAATTATCGATCGTTGCACCCGTGAGCCGGGTTCTTGGCAGTAAAAGTGTTAATTATCATTTTGAAGTCATCTTAATTTACACACTCGTAAAGTTGAGGAAACAACATACGAGTACGTAGAACATTGGAACTAACCTAGGTTAGTAGTTACTTTAAAATTAATTATTAAACTAATTCCGTAAGTATCTACGTGAATTCTTCTCTAATAAATTATGCTCAATATGTTTAAGCATAACTGGTGAAATTTCGTACTAACCCTCTGAGGATTACAGGCGTGATGTTTTTTATGTGATCACTTAGTCTAATAAATGAGTGATTATACATATAGTAAATTAACACTATTCACAGACTGACTCATTGTTCTACTGAACGCAAAGCAACTGCGCGTGAGGTCCTGTGGGAGACGAGTTCTAATTTTTTTTTTTTTTTGGACCAAACATTGTTCATATTTTATAAACCTGCCAAACTGCGTGATGTAATGTAATATGTATAATAATAATATAATGTAACACAGCCGCTCGCATTCAGACGTTGAACTCGAACTGAATCACGCACTCGACTGCTAACGGAGCCCAAGCCCACTTAGATTACGCAATAAGTAAAAAAAAAAACATGTCTTACATATTGGTGCCGATTCTTTTGTCACAAAATTCCCTAAACTAGACTAAAAATCACCAAAATTTTGTTTATTCCTGTCAAACGACGATTTCCCATTCTGAAATTGTCTAAAGTGACACAACTTAACTATATTTTAGTTTGCCAGCACTAAGATGGCACTGAGATAATAATTTAGTGAAAATGTCAATTTTGCTATTCTGAATTTGACGTTTTTCACCTAAAATTTTGATTGTCTTAACTAAATCTGACTATTTTTTAACGCGATTAAAAAGGTGTGGAATAAAATTTGTTGTCATGAACTAAAATTCACACCAACACCTCGACTTCAGATGCAAAAACAATACTGTATCTTTTTTTCTTTTCTTAAGCTTGTATCTCGTAAACGGTGTATCCTATCGCAAAAATAATTAAAATTTCAACCACCTTTATAAACGCACTCATTCATCGCGCGCGCGCTGTCAGTAGCGGTCGCCGATTTTGTCTTACGATAATGTCCGTAAATAAACTAAAGTGTACGAGTTGCAATCTAGTGATATCGGAAGTCCTTGCATTCATACGAGATCGGCATCATGTAGTCGATAACGAAAGCTTAATCAGGATATGTGAAACTGCATTCTCTGAGGAGGAGATAGATGAGGCGAAGAAGCTGTTGTTTATATCCACGAAAACAACAAGAAAACTGGTTTCGAGGCGCAAGAAGAAGAAAGAAAAAGACTTGGAAGATATGATAACTGTGTTTAAAACAATAGACCCTGATCAATTACCAGTGTTTGTAGCGTACGACCTACACAAACTGCCACCAGTTTGTTTTGATCACGTCGACGTCACAAAATTATTGAAGGATATATTGGTTTTACGTAAAGAAATTGAAGATATAAAGAGTGATTATGTGACAAATGCCCAATTAGAGGAAGTGAAGCAAAACATGAATGTGGAAAAATCGAGTCCGTTAATTAATTCAAATGTTAACATGAAGAAACGAGGCGGAGGGTACATGATAAATTGTGATAGCGGACCGTTTGGCCTCCTACCTCACATCGAACCGCGGCCGGTAAACGACGTCGATGTTTCGCGTTCCAATCGTAGGGATGTGAGTCACGATAGCGCAAGTGAAACGCCGCCAGCGCCGATATATCGCTCTCTCCTACACAAGCATACCGAAGGTGCTACTCAGATTAAACCCGTCTCTCTTGCACCTGTTAACTCGACTATGCTCGAGAACGATAGCGTGGTGGCCGTGGATGACGCATGTAAACAACAGACTTTGGCAGATATTGTAAAAAAAGGTGATTGGAAGGAAAATAAGCATGAAGAGCAATGGATACTAGTTCAAAAGTCAAAAATGAGAAATCGATTTGTTGGCATGACAGGAAAAGCTGCTTCTAATTCAGTGGGTTTTAAGGCCGCCGAGATAAAAATACCTGTTTTTATTTCTAATGTGAATAAAGATACAACTGAGAAAGATATATGTGAATACATACATCAAAAAACTACTGAGGTCGTAAAACTGGAAAAAGTCAATATGAAGTCGGAAAGGCAATATAATGCCTTTAAGTTGTTTATACCTAAACACAAAATAGGTACTTTTTTGGATGACAAATTCTGGCCGGAGGGAATAATGTTCAGAAGATTCATTAATTTCAAGAAAGGAAAAGTCTCAGATATTGGTAATGATAATACCATAGTAAATAATGGATAGTACTATCAAAAAGAATGTAACCCTATCGACATTCAATTGCAAGAATGTTATTCGATCAGCTGATTGTGTGCGCAAGCTGTGTCGTGTTGCTGATGTAATTGCACTTCAGGAGACTTGGCTTTTACCACATGATGTGCCTTTTCTCGGTAGTATTGATGATGGCTTCGCGTATGCTGGCAAGTCCGCCGTCGACACGTCTGCCGGAGTTCTCATCGGAAGACCATATGGTGGAGTTGCGCTTCTATGGAGGAAATCGGCGTTTGCGACGGTATCAGTGGTGCAGTGTAATAGTGATCGGCTGTTAGCTATTAGGATTGAGCACGCGGGTCGTTCCCTATTGATATTTTCAGTTTATATGCCGACTAACTCGTCTGATAATCTAGTTGAGTTCACAGAGTGCTTAAGTGA
The DNA here is from genome assembly GCA_937001585.2 of Brachylomia viminalis. NCBI lineage: Eukaryota > Metazoa > Arthropoda > Insecta > Lepidoptera > Noctuidae > Brachylomia > Brachylomia viminalis. Next base: position 22,077,911 of record OW443294.2, on the reverse strand, counting down.
AATTATCGCTATCACGGAGAACACAAATATTGAGTCAGTGTTTATATTGGGAGATCTTAACGCACATCCAGGTGAGCGCTTTTCAAATGAATTATTAACAGTATGTGGGGAGCGATCGTGGTCATGTGTTGACATGGAACTACTTCCGAAGGACACGTTTACGTTTGAGAGTACCGCTAACGGTGCATTGCGCTGGCTTGATCACTGTGTGGTGAGCAGTGCGGCACGTCATTTAGTTGTAGATGCGTCAGTTGTGTATGGAGTCTATTTGTCTGATCATATACCTTTGTTAATTGAATGTAATATTGATTTAATTATACCTAAGCTAGTAAACCCTACCTATACTTGCAATAAGGTGATATGGGGGGAAAGAGAAAGCAATCAGATCAATGAATACTCAAATTTTTGTAATTCAAAATTAAAGTTATTAGATTTTCCAGATGACTTTCGGCATTGTGCGCATAAAATGTGTTCTAATGCTAATCATGTGACAGTGTTAGATACAATGTATAGTAGTTTGGTGAGCATTTTAAAGGAGGGTGCCGAACGTACTTATGTATGTAAACAGATGCGTCATAATGGCAAAAGATACATTCCTGGTTGGAACAAATATGTTCGTGACGCTCACAGAGAGGCTCGACTGTGTTACCAAACATGGTTGTTTTATGGTAAACCTGCTAGTGGTTATGTTTACAATAAAATGTGTGAGTCTAGAAAAATATTTAAGATCAATCTGAAATATTGTCAAGATAACCAACAGCAGATAAAAATGGACATTTTAGCTAAACATCACACTAAAAAGAAGTTTGGTACATTTTGGAAATCAACAAATAGTTTGAATCCGAAGTCGAGTCCCCCGGTGAGCGTGGCGGGCGTACACGAGTCGGCTGATATAGCCAATGCTTTTAGACGTCATTTCCAGATTGAGTCACCTCTTACTGGACCTGTGCAGGTGTTTGATGCTGGAGCCAACGCTGGGGACATTTCTGTTGTTTTTACGGCACAAGAAATATCAGCTATTATAAATAAAATGGAGAGGGGTAAATCCCCGGGTCATGATGGCCTCAGCGTCGAGCACCTGAGGTACGCGGGGAGACACTTGCCGCGTGTGCTAGCTTTGCTTTTTAACCTGTGCGTTAGTCACGGTTACTTACCGGATGATGTAATGTATACAATGGTAGTGCCTATTGTGAAAAATAAAACAGGGGATGTCTCTGACATTTCCAATTATAGGCCCATTTCTCTGGCTACTGTCATAGCAAAAGTGTTGGATAGTCTGCTTGATAAGCAATTGGCTAATCACCTTGAATTGCATGACGCCCAGTTCGGTTTTAAGCCTGGGCTGTCAACTGAGAGTGCAATCTTTTGCCTCAAGCAGACTGTTCAATACTACACAAACAGGAAGACGCCTATTTTTGCTTGTTTTCTGGATCTGTCACGGGCATTTGATCTTGTTTGTTATGATGTTTTGTGGCGTAAACTAGAATATGAAACCAAGTTACCATCTGAAATAGTGTCAATATTTAAGTACTGGTACAGTAGGCAAAGCAATAGCGTGAGGTGGAATGGTTCGCACTCGGACGTGTATAGGTTGGAGTGCGGGGTGAGGCAAGGGAGGCTCAGCTCACCCCGGCTCTTCAACCTGTATATGAACCAGCTGATCATTGAGCTCAGCAACACCAATGTTGGATGTCATATTGACGGGGTGTGCATTAACAATATTAGCTATGCGGACGACATGGTGTTGCTGAGCCCATCAATCGGTGCGTTGAGGCAACTGATCGCTATTTGCGAAAACTATGCGGTGAATCATGGGCTCAAATATAACGTCGTTAAGAGCGAACTGATGGTTTTTAAAGCTGGTAGTCTGACATATCCATGTATCCCAGACGTAGCACTTTCTGGAGAACCACTGCGAAGGGTGGACAAATTTAAATATCTAGGCCACTGGGTCACTGAAGACCTTAAAGATAATTGTGACATTGAAAGGGAACGTAGGTCGCTGGCTGTCCGTTGTAACATGCTGGCCCGCAGGTTTGCACGCTGTACGAATCCAGTTAAAGTAACGCTTTTCAAAGCTTACTGTCAGTCTTTTTACACGTGCAGCCTGTGGGTCAACTTCACTCAGAGGGCATACAGCGACCTACGCGTTCAATATAATAATGCACTGAGAGTGCTGCTGCGGCTGCCGTGGCGATGTAGTGCGTCAGGGATGTTTGCAGATAATAATATTGGTGGTTTTGCCGCTATTATTAGGAACAGATGTGCATCCCTGATGTCTCGTGTTCGCGGCGGCACCAACAGTATTCTCAGTGTATTCATAGATCGGTGGGACTCCCCCATGTTGCGGAGGTGGATGCGGCTCCATGCCGAAATCTAATTATATATTTTTATGTGCCTGTAATCTACTAACACTAGAATTTAAGTTAAATTGTTACTAACCCTATGGACTCCGGTCTGAAAATAAAAATATTCTATTCTATTCTATTCTATAAACCTCTATTACTCAATATGTAGGTAATAATTTTTCATATTTTCCATGCAAAAAGTGAAAAATTCCATATACAACGTGTAACAGAATAAACGCAATTTCTGAAAGTATTTTGTTCAGAATCGGCTTCTGAATCGATTTCCGTCATCAAAAATAGGTGTTAAATTTTGACGGAAAAATCTTTTAAATGACTTAAATTAGAAACACAGTATCATGACAAATTAATACAATCCTTAATTCAAGGAAATTGAACCTTAACTCAGAGCAATAAAGGCTACTTAAACGCACGACATTATTTGTATTTCGCTCACAGGTCGTAATACACACACGTAAATAATATCAATGCATTTTACAATAAAAGTAGTGTGCATCAAATTAAATAGGTAATTTAAAGGAATTTCAACTTTATCTCCAATGTGTAAGGCTTGTTTGAATGCACGACCAAACTTACTGCGGTCATCAGAGTAGCCCTACACACACACAAACAGATTTTAGGCATTATTACAAAATAAAATTATTGAATTTGAAGAAATTTGAAACTTATTGCAAAGAAATAAAGCATTTGTCGGCAACCTCTTTGACGTTTCTGCGAAATGCCGACATACGCGCCGCCGCTACCGCCGAATAACATGAGTACCTAACATTAAAAGCTAGTCATCCGGTAGCGACCTAGTGTAGTTCTTCAGTTTACTTCCGTGACATTTTTGATTCCGTGCGCGATGGCTTTCCGGTACACCAACATACAATACACGGAGATGGTGAGAACCCTGGCTCGCTGTCTTGATAATGTCGCGTTAGCTTGTCGGGAGTTCAATGACCGTTTTGGCTGCAGTGTGAGCGCCAGGACGATGCTGGCTGCAACTCAGCGACTGAGGGACTCTGGGACGTTCCTTCCTAATACGGCTTTGGACAGAGGGACGAATGTGCGGACTACTCGTCTGCAAGAGCGTATTCTCGACCATTTCGATGAACATCCAGAGGACAGCTCGAGAGAAACAGCACCCCAGTTCGACTGCAGCCACATGTACGTGTGGCGAACGTTGCGTGCTGATGGTGAACACCCATATCATCTTTGACGGTGTCAAGACCTAATGCCGGCCGAAAACTTGCCACGACTGGAATTCAGTAGGTGGTTGTTGGAGAACTGGCAACAGAACATTCTTTGGACGAACGAGAGTACCTTCACGCGTGTTGGTATGTACAACCAGCACAACCAGCATTTGTGGCGGCATGAGAATCTGATTTGACGACACGGTTGGCGCAGTGGTTAACCGATTGACTGCTACGTTACGTGTCGCGGGTTCGATCCCCGCACGGAACAAATATTTGTATGACCTGCAAGTAGTTGTTCCGGGTCTGGCTGTTTGTGTATGTGAATTTAAATGTTTGTAATCGCACCCACGATACAGGAGAAATTCCTAGTGTGGGGCAACGTTTTTAAAAAAAAAACAAAAAAAAACAAAAAACAATCCACATGCTTGCCGTGTGGATTCGTTCCAGCATAGGTTCTCCGTCAACGTGTGGGCTGGTATACTCGGAACATTCATACTCGGCCCCATTTTCCTTCCACGGTTGACCGGAGATACCTACCTGCGGTTCTTGCAGGAGACATTGCCGGACTTACTGGATGGCGTCCCTGTCGGTCTTTCACGTGACATGTATTACCAGCAAGACGGTGCTCCCGCGCATTTCACGTGGACCGTTCGACGGCATCTGGATGCGGAGTATGGCAGTCGCTGCATAGGTCGCGGAGGACCTGTGCCGTGGCCTCCCAGATCGCCAGACTTAACATCGCTAGAATTTTTTTTGTGGGGTCACATAAAATCGCTCGTGTACGTCAGTCAATCTACAAGTGTCGAGGAGCTAAAAACAAAAATTCAACAAGCATTTGTGACGGTGAAAAGTGATACTGAAGTTCTTACAAAATTGAAATACAATTTAAGAAAGCGTGCTAATAAGTGCATAGATCAAGGCGGCGGTCATTTTGAAACTTTAATGAAAGTGGATCGCAGAAATAGTGCAAATTAATAACCTAAGTGTTAAGTGTAAATACTCCAGTTCTGTAAGTACCTACTTCTTCCTATCAATACGATTGTATTCTAATCACTGTAAACATTGTTATTATAATCATTTAAACACGCCGTCTTTGCATATTTTTGTAGTACAAACAATAAACTGGACCTACCTAAACAAACGAACTTATCAGAGGGATCGCGGGATTCGCGGGGGTGCAATCTCGAAAGATAGGTAGGTAGATAAAAACGGCAAGCAGCGGCGCGCGGCGCGGTGCGTAGAGACTAAATTCAAAGCCTGTGAAAGTTTGATAGAAAAAAAATAATTTTACGCGGTGATATCGCGTATCAATATCACATCTAGCTAATATTCGGTAATTTAATTATCGTTCATACGGCTATAGGTAGGTATCTAATGCCTACATTAGAACTAGGCACTCAGCATAGGCGCGCGCGCCGCTACAATTGAACAAACATACCTAATTTTTAGGTCCATGATACACACGTGCACATGAATAATATCAAAGCTTTTTACATTTGGATTCGAGCGCGTTTAATAAAACAGTTGATGTAAGAGCATTTAATCCTTCCGTCCAAATAATAAGGCTTATTGAAATGCACGACCGATTTGTATTCCGCATGTCTCAGTAATCGATTTGTTGAATAATGTCGAAATAGGTAGTAGACAATTTTCTGGTTCCAACGAGCTACGTCCATTGCAAATGACCCTTTTAAATCGCGCGCGCGCGCTACCTCCGGGCTGCCGGCCGGCCATCTTCAAAGTAAGTAGGTACCTATTTTTTCATGCGCAGCAAAGTTTGCTGTTTGTGATTAAAATCTTGTAAGCACTGATTTTTGTTTCACGTAATTAGCAGTAAACACGCTTATCAGAGGTAGCTAATAATATCGCGAAAGTTACGCATCTGAGATAAATATTTTTTACCCGCGTGTGCCGCACGGAGTCCGGGCGCTTCGCCCTTCGTTAGTTTCCAAGTTCGGGTAAAATGTCGCTGTTTTAAATGCATCCCCGTTACTAAGCGTAAAGTCTTAGATTCATGTTGATAATTTCACTTGCTAGAAAATTATCAATCATGAGCATTACACTGTAAACTCAATTAAGTATCAAAAGTTATTCATTCATAATATCAGTCTGTGACATTTAAGGTACGTTTTTTTTTTTTACTATTGGTAGGCGCGCGTTTGACCACAATCTCACCTGATGTAAGTAAAATTCGTTCATTGAACTAACGCACATCTAATGCCTACAGCTATGGCCAGCTGGCGGGCGCTCGAATGTGCGTGTCGCGTCGGCTGCTAACATTGCATTAGTGTGTGTGTAGGCATATTGCTGCACATACGTTTTGCGTTTAGTAAGGATAACTATTTTATAAAAAACGACCAGGATTGGTTAAAATTTATTTAATTACGGGTGTTGTTTTAGACTTATAATTTTATATTCTAATTGGGGTGTCTGAGGTATTGCGCTTAATCCGTTACACGTTGTATAACATGTCGACGCTGCACGCCTTATCCTAAAACCTACCAAATCAAAGCAATTCAGTTATTTCAGATAAATAACCATGGGTAAATTTTACACAAGTCATAGTACAAAATAAAATAAAATATAATACTATTGCACTGCCGCCATGGCTACGTGTTATTTTAACATTTCTAAATGGTTTTGCAAATCAATAAATTATCGAGCCAGTCTAAGCTGACCTCACATTACTTATATTATTCTTGCCGTAAGTACAGTCACGAGCACTAATAAGTATACACTTAGCATGTGGAATAGAGGAGTGGACTGTAAGAATTTCGATTGGTTGAAGAATATTATTAGGTAGTTCTGTACGAACGGAGTTCGCCGTTCACCCAATCCAGGAAACAATTCAACAGAGAGATGGCTAGAATGCAACTCACCTTATCTCCTGCTGCAGCTGGCTCCCAATTGATCTGAGCGGTATTTCGAGTAGACCGTTGACCACGGAAACCGGCACGAGTAGCACCACACGGTAATGCACAATTTGTCCTGGTTTTATCAATTTTCACTCACGGAGTTAAAAATTTGATAGTTCATGGGCCAATGGCGACGACAGTCAGACTGGTCGCGCGCGGGCACGTTCCTTTTTTTGAAGATGGTGCGCTCGTCGCGTTGTAGCAAATAGTGTGGTCGCTCATGGCTACGGGATAGCCAATCGCGTGCGACTAAGCGAGCGCATACAGACATTCCATGTCAAATTCGTCCAATCATGGGCTATATACAGAACATACCCCCTACCGAAACCATAGTGATGGTTTCTAGAAAACTACGATTACCTTATTACCTATATCATGAAGAAAAAATCCTAAAATAGACACTAAGCTAGGTACCTATAACTAACAAAAACGTTTTGTTTGAATTTAATTGGTATAAGGCAATAGGCAGAGCTTATTGGTTGGTCTTTGTAAGACACTTTTTTCGGTGCGCAGTGTCACACACCGAACTATCCCGTCGGGACCGGGATGTAATTTTTCTATTTTGCCGAGAGGCCAATTACAGGAGGGAGCATTATCGGTTTTTACTATCACTAAATCTCCAACCTTTGGGTTAGAGGAAGACGTAAACCACTTAGCCTTCTGCTGGAGAGTATTTAAATATTCGTGACTCCAACGTTTCCAGAAAAGTTGGGAACACCTCTGAATATACTGCCAACGTGACAATCTGTTAATGTTTACCTCTTGAACGTTATACTCGGGTATAGACGTCAAGCTTCGACCAATGAGAAAGTGTCCGGCGGTTAAGACATTAAATTCGTTGGGATTATCGCTAGCAGGTAGCGGACATAAGGGACGCGAATTTAAAATGGCTTCTGCCTTACAAAATATCGTGGAAAGTTCCTCAAACGTTAAGGACTTTTCACCTACACTTCGCACTAGATGATATTTTGCTGACTTTATTCCCGCTTCCCAGAGACCACCCATATGTGGAGCACTAGGGACATTAAATTTCCAATCAACCTGCCTTTTACAACAGCCATCGGAAATGTCGTCTTGACTCTCGCGCAGAAACCTTTGTATTTCAGACAGATGTTTACTTGCACCAACAAAATTAGTACCACAGTCAGAATAGAGAACAGCGCATAGACCTCTACGAGCTACGAATCTGTCTAAGCACGCGAGGAAACAGTCGGCGGAGAGAGAAGATAACACTTCCAGATGTACAGCTTTTGTAGAAAAGCAGATAAACAGTGCCAAATACGCTTTTGTCACTTTAGCATTACGACGTAAGCTTTCTTTAATTAAAAATGGGCCTCCCAGGTCAACTCCGACGTTAGAAAATACCTTATTAGGTATCAACCGAGTTGGTGGCAATGGTGCCATTTCGGGTTGCAGTAAAGACGGTTTACATTTAAAACACGTTTTACACTTAGCTAAAACGGATCTAATGACGCTACGAGCAGACAATATCCAAAAATTTTCATTTATTATACTTTGTAAGGTTCGCGGTCCTACATGTAAATATTTTTTATGTAAATAATTGATCAATAGTTTAGTAAATAAACTGTGCTTCGGAAGAAGCCGTGGATGTTTAGTATTATACGGGAGTTCGGCATGACCGATGCGACCCCCTACCCTGAGGAAGTCGTCGGCATCAATAAATGGAGATAATTTTCTTAATGAAGAAACGTGTTTCTTATCTTTAAGCAGTTTTAATTCCGCTTCAAAATAGGCATTTTGAACTAATTTTATCAACTTATCGCGAGCTTCGTTTAATTCGCAGGTTGATAATACTCCCGATTTGTGAGTAGTGCTCATGTCACCCCTTTTTGGTCTAAATCTTAAAATCCAGGCAAACGATCTTTGCAATTTGGAAAATGAGGAAAAGTTTTGAAAGATTCTTTCACAAAATTCTGTTCTAGAGTCATTCAAATTATCATTATTTTTATTTTCGGTCAAGAAATTAACAGATATTTTTAATTCCGGTACTTTATTATTACTCTCATTATCAAACACCGTCAGGGGCCAGTCGATATAATTTTGATACATCCAGTCAGTGCCCTGTAACCAACGTTGATTACAACTGACTAGTTGTTCCGGAGACGCTCCGCGAGAGCAAATATCGGCTAAATTATGTTCGCTACACACATGCCGCCAAAAATGAGGGGGTAATACTTCAATAATTTTCGTAACGCGATGACTGACAAAAGTTTTCAGCTTATAAGGTTCCGTTTGAAGCCATGACAGTACGACTGTCGAGTCTGAAGCTGCTGTTATTTTGTTAATTTTAACGCGAGTAAATGTATCAACTACGAACTTTATTAATTTGCTCAACAAAACAGCCCCCATTAACTCCAACCGAGGAATCGTGATGGGTTTTATTGGTGCAACTTTAGCTTTCGCGGTCACTAGACGCACCTTTACGATACCCTTTTGATCGCGACTGATAACATACACGCATGCTGCGTAGCCACGCAACGAAGCATCACAAAATCCAACTAAGTCGCATTCCGTCTCGTTTGGTAACAGCATGTGACGCTCGATACGCAACTCCTTTAACCGAGGAAGTTCCAAAATAAAATTTTGCCACGATGTTTTTACGTTATCCGGTAACTTTTCGTCCCAACCAATGCCTAGCTTCCACAGTTCTTGCATGATCTGCTTCGCGACAAAAGTGCATGGCGCGATAAAACCCACGGGATCGTAAATCGACGCTAGCAGTTTTAGTACTGATCGCTTGGTTGACTCGCTGTCAGTTAAATTAACCGAAAAAATGAAATTATCGGATTTTGGAATCCATTGAAGACCTAAAACTTTAATGGTACTATAGTTTTCATCTTTAACGAACGTTACGGAATTTTCCCTATTTTCGGAGGGCACGCGTTGTAGTAACCTTTCACTGTTACTCATCCACTTTTTTAAGGTAAAGTTGGCACTTTCAAAAATACCAATTAATTGATCCTGTACTAAGCAAGCTTGTTCAAAAGTATTACAGGAATATAGAATATCATCCATGTAAACTCCCTCACGGAGGACCTAAGCAGCGAATGGAAAACGTTTCCATTCATCGTTATCTAACTGAAGTAGCGTCCGAATTGCTAAGAACGGTGAACAACTAAGTCCGTAAGTCACGGTTTTTAATTCGTATAATTTTATTGGATCGTTAGGCGATTCCCGATATAAATATTATATCGCCGTCTTAATGACGTCACTGTTTCCGAATCTTATCCACTGCCTCTTATCACTGATATTTTAGACCAATTAGGTCACTCTAAATATTTCAGCACGCTAGACCTCACAAGTGGCTTCCACCAACTGATAACTTCTCCCAAGGACGCGCCTAAAACAGGTTTCACAGTTAACACAAATTCAGACATGTCTGGTCATTACGAATTTACTAGAATGCCTTTCGGGCTGAAAAATGCCCCTGCCACGTTTCAGCGTCTTATGAACACTGTGTTATCAGGCTTACAAGGCCTTCATTGCTATATTTATCTTGACGATTGTATAGTATATAGTCAAAATCTACAGGATCATATACAAAAATTACAACTAGTATTCGACAAATTTCGTGAATACAATTTAAAACTTCAACCGGACAAGTGCGAGTTCCTAAGGCATGAAGTAACTTACCTTGGCCATATTATCACAGATAAAGGTGTATCTCCAAATCCTGAAAAGGTCAGCGCTGTATCGCAATTTCCAGTTCCTAAAAATCCTAAACATATTAAGTAATTTCTAGGCCTAATAGGCTATTATCGCAGATTCATTGAAAATTTTTCTAAGTTAACTAAACCACTTACGTCTCTATTAAAAAAGGATGCAGTGTTCCACTGGGACACAGAACAACAACATGCATTCGATATTCTAAAAGAAAAATTAGTTACTGCCCCTCTTCTACAGTACCCTGACTTCTCACAGCCTTTTAATGTTACTACTGATGCAAGTAACTTTGCCATTGGCGCAATACTGTCTCAGGGTCCCGTCGGCAAAGATAAGCCGATCGCTTATGCGTCGCGCACTCTAAATAAACCTGAAGGTAATTACTCAACTACGGAAAAAGAGTTATTAGCAATCATATTCGCCGTTAAAACATTTCGACCATATTTATATGGCAATAGATTTAAAATAATAACAGATCATAGGCCCCTCGTGTGGCTATTTAATGTAAAAGATCCGGGTAGTAGACTCATTCGCTGGCGCCTCAAACTCGAGGAATACGATTATGAAATCGTTTATAAACAAGGTCGTCTCAATTCTAACGCCGATGCGCTATCCCGTTGCCCTATCAATGCTATTGATGTAAACAATTTAAATAATTTTTCTTACGAACAGTATTTCAAAGCTCAATTTACTAATCAAATTCCAGTCCCAAATACTATCATCGAAGAGTGTATTCAAGGACTACACTTGTCTAAGTTAAACACAATTGCGTGTCCAGTCTCTTTAGACTTTGACTACTCTATGCCTCATTGCGAGGAAATATTATCGCAGCTAGATAATTCTGCTGATCTACTAAACTCCGAACGCGAGCCACTTACAATACATTGTGTAAATGACAAAAATAAAACCTACTATTTTCTATTTACAAAAGTACATCACTATGAAGAAACTAGTTATAAAGATGTTTATAACTTACTAATTAAGCTTAGAAACTCACTAATTGATTGCCAAAATATTACCAACCTGGCACTACCAGATTTCACGGACCCATTTTCAAAGCTTACGTATACTAAAATCTATAATATTGTTTCCTATATTTTCCACGATACCAATATAAAAGTTCACATATATAAAAATCAATTAATCTATCCTACTCCTGTAGAAGTTCCTAAAATATTAAAAGAAAACCACGACTCTGTTATAGCTGGTCACCCAGGGTCACAACGAATGTATTCGCGTATTAAAGCTGCCTACTATTGGAAAGGCATGCGTTCTGACATAGAGCAATACGTAAAGAAATGCAAGCTTTGTCAAATTAATAAGCCTTTAAGGAAATCAAATAAAGCTCCGATGGAGATAACTTCCACATCTACTAGGCCGTTTGAAAGATTGGCCCTTGACGTCGTAGGTCCCTTACCTGATGCAGGCTATCAAAACTTTAGATTCATCTTAACCTTACAAGATGACTTAACTAAATTCACTAGCGCTTACCCAATGGTTACGGCTACTAGTGAAGAAATAGCCAGAAACCTTGTTCATTTCATGTCTCTTTTCGGTTTTCCTAAAACCATCCTAACAGATTTAGGTACATGTTTTACATCCGAATTATTTAAACAATTAACCGAAATACTAAAGGTCAAAGCCCTTTTTACTACTCCGTATCATCCACAAACGAATGAAGCTCTTGAACGCTCACATGCTACTTTAAAAGAGTACCTAAAATCTTTTGTTAATGAGAACCAGAACGACTGGCATTGTTACTTATTCACTGCAATTCTAGCTTATAATACTACACCTCATAGTACGACTAACTTTACTCCTCACGAGTTATTATATGGTTATAAACCATCCATTCCAAACTCGTTATATGAAAGCTCTGGTAATACATACAACGAATATATTCGAGCTTTACAATATAGAATGCGCTTTAGTCGCGAGAAAGCCATTCAAAACATTATAAATAGTAAAGAAAAATCAAAACAATACTATGATGCAAGCTCCCGTGACGTTACTTATAAGGTAGGAGATATGGTTTATCTCAAACAACATCATAGGCTCCGTAAGGCCTTATCGCCTATATGGAAAGGCCCTTATAAAATTATCAAAGTTCATAACAAGCACAATGTAACCCTACAAGTAGGTCGCAAGGCTATTAAATACCATACCAATGAAATTAAGCCTTCTACTTCTTAACCTATGTACTATATTTATTTTCAGAATAACGTGCTGCCATGGCACTTTATGCCTCAGCCGCACCGAATCAAGCATCATCCCAATCTATCATAGCACCGGGATTTATTTTGAACCAACTACTAATATTAACTTTTATACTGATCATTGGAAGGTGATCACCCACGTAGATTTAGTTTCTCTAGAACCTTATCTTAATAAAATTGAATCTCTGTTACACGATACTCTAAATTTGTGCAACAAGATTCAACCACAAGAGTTAGGTACATGCAAAGACATGTCTAGCCCTATCGAAGTTTTAATCTAGTCTAGTTCTATTAAATTGCAATCATTATCGCATATCATCTCTAATCAATTGACAAGTAAAGTTAAACGATCTTTAGAATTCGGAGGTGAAATCTTAAAGTTCTTTTTCGGCACATTAGATGCAGATGACGCCCGAAAATATGATGCTGCAATTGAATCATGCAAAAAGAGTGAAACAGAAATATTTCATTTAATGAGAGATAACATTCACATTATCAAGTCTACTATAAATAATTTTAACACTACTATTTACAAACTTAATCAAAATGAGATGAAATTAAACGCCCAAATTAATCAGATGAATGAAATATTTTCCCAAATTACGAAGACCGATAACCTATTACTATATACTTCAAAGTTAAACAACCTTCTTAACATTATCGAAGGTTCTTTACTTGCTATAACCAATTTACTAGATACTACACTAAACTCTATTTTATTTTCTAAGGTTAATGTACTACATCCTAGTGTTATAAGTCCCTTAAATCTTTATTTAGAATTAACTAAGCATAGTAGTCAAGTAAGCAAAAGGTTAGATTTTCCAGTTCCCTTAACCATTCAAAATATTCATTCTATTATTGATGTTTCCGAATTTAGTTCCTATTATTACAACGATAAGGTCATTTTTATATTACAAATCCCTTTGATCACTCCTGATAAGTTCATGACCTATAAAAACATACCACTACCTACACCTCACGATGACGCACATAATACATTTGCTTTAATTCAACCTTCTAATTCCTATATTGCATTAAGTGATGACAGGATGCATTATGCTATGTTGGACACTCTTGAAAAATGTAAAATAATAAATAGTAACTTTTCTATTTGTGAATTTAATACTATATACTCATGTATAAGTAACCCTAATTGTGAATCTAAAATCTTAACTGAGATAACATTGTCATTACCTACAGAATGCAATGCTAAAATATTATATGGTCAGATTGATATTTGGCAAAAATTAAGAAATAACAAATGGATATATTATGTTCAATCAAATGCAAATAAATTGACTATTAAATGTGATGAAAACATTAATGACCATTTAATTACAGGTACAGAAATTGTAAAACTATTGCCTAATTGTATTGGGTATTCTAAAACTGTTCAGTTGATACCGACTAGTTCTTATTCTTTATTTACTAAGTCTCCTTTAGATATAAGCTTTGATATAACAGCGGATGACTGCTGTAAGAAGGACATATTTAATAAAAGTTTACCACATTTGTCGCCAATCTCTTTGAGCAAAATTAACTTAGATTCTCTCAAATATGCAACTCACCAAATGGATAGTTTAGAGCAAGAATTGAATAATTTGGAAAAGGAATCTCATTTTATCAAATATGGTCCCTATTATTCTACTTTTACTTATATTCTAATTGTGTGTTTATTTTTATACTTAGTTTATAAATTATATAGGTATTTTAAGAACAAAAATTCTTCTCATGCTGGATGCTGCGTGCAAATATTTAATCAATGTTATAATAAAAATACCAAACGCAAGTCCAAAATTTCAAATAGTATTGAGATGACGGAAGTATCTTCAACTTTTGAAGAAGACAATAACTCCGTTCAATCTTTGCCTACTCATTACGCAAATTATAAATCCACTAAGATTAATAAAGTCAGATTTCCGTCAAATAGAAACCTAAACTTTTAATGTAATATGTAATGCACTATGTTGTAAATTTTCATTCCAAATTATGTAAATTTTACTGTAATAAAACTGTAAAATGTCTCTCTTAATAGTTAAATCTTCAATCTCACTTCGCTTCATCTTGATGAGATAAAGCTTCGTTTAAAAGGGGGAGGTGTTATAACCCTTATTACAAGGCAATAAAGCCTAAGTTAGCTTTTACTTACAAACACTGTACTTTTCCTTTATTAAAGTACTGATGTTGCATTTTTACCCAGTGCATAGAAATAATATGTGTAATTTAGTTAGTTAGATTCTGGACGCCGTCGCGTAATCTAGTGTGCCCAAATTAAGGGAGCAATTAAGAGGGACATTGCCAAAATATATGTAACTAAGAAGTTGTGTATCTGTGTTTTTGTACTGTGGTTCATTAAAGTGGTTCCAGTAGAATTATTGCCTTTTTTTAAAAAGACAAACGGGGTCGGCTTAGTAACAAATTGGTGTCAGAAGTGGGATACCAGAGACGAAGTCTTACGACGTTGAGTCGAACAGACACTGGTATTCCGAATCTACAGCCCCCTGTTCAATTGACCGACAGTGAGACTTGACCCAAGGTCAAGCCTGCGTCACTACTTGGACGACGGTCAGCCTCAGCTCTTCAGCTTGAGCCCGCTCCAGCCACATCAGTAATTGGACGACGGTCAGCCTCAGCTCTGCAGCTTGAGCCCGCTCCAGCCACATCGACACTTGGATGACAGCCAGCCTCCACTGTATAGTGTGAGTTTGCTCCAGACGGCATCAAAATCACCAGCGGTTCCAGGTCTAACTCTTGGTGAGTTCTTTCAAACTCAAGAAATTCCACAGTCAACCACCGTGTGAAAATTCAACTCCGATACGTCACAGCGCAACGTGACTCCGGACTCCGAGTTCCCACTGCGCACCCGATAATGCAGGTGTCAACAATTATCGTGTTACTGTGAGTGTTTCTTGTGTAATACCATATTTTCTAATTCAAAGTGTCTCTGAATTCGTGTTTCTGTTTTGATATTCATATAATTTTAAATAATTTAACACAATAAGTACTGCTTTTCTATCTTCACTTACATTCATTGTGTTGTCTTTTCTATTTCTTGTTATTCTAACGTTGTTATTTAACTGTTAACTTAATTTTGTCCAACACATCATAATCTTTTATGTCCGTTAAACGAGAGTTAACTAAATCAAAGGAAATGTCAGACAAAATTACACTATCTTTTTTAACCAAATTTATTAAACCATATAATGGTGACAGGGAAACCCTCCCTGCATTTCTTACAAATTGCGAGAATGCCATGTCCTTGGCTTCTCTAGACCAACAAACTGTGCTATGTAAATTTGTCATTTCACAGCTAGAAGGTAAAGCACAGGTTGCATGTAGCCTTAAGTCATTTTCATTGTGGTCAGAGCTAAAGATCTTCCTGAAGGCTACTTTCGGGGAGAAAAAGCATGCCACACATTTATTATCAGATCTGCAACACTGTAAGCAATTATCCAATGAGGATGTCACTATTTATTCTTTAAGGGTGGAGTCAATATTGACTCGTATACAGTCAGACATACATTATAGTTGCAAACATGACAAAGAACTGCCTGGCAGAATAGCAGCCATGGAGGACCTTGCCCTAAACACCTTTATGTTAGGGTTAAACGCTTCCATATCGACTATTGTCCGTTGCAAAAATCCCTCTAATCTCAATGAAGCTATACAGTATGCTATAGATGAAGAAAAATTATACAACTTAACTAGATCTAATGTAAAATTTCCTAAACAGTGTTCTATTTGCAACAAGCTGGGTCATAATCCATCAGAATGTTTTAAGAATAAAAAATATGATCGAGATTCTAAAATTTACAATAATTCACCGTCTCCTAATTCTAATACTAATCTCGAAGGTAATCCTAAAACTTGCAATTATTGTAAAAATGCTGGTCACTTGATCAAAGAGTGTCGCAAGCTTCAATATAATATGAAGCGACGGCAAGCCGCTGATTATGCACAACGTGACCGTAACTCGGCACCTACTAACTCTAATGACGCACCTACACACACGTGTGAAAGTACAGCTAAAATTAATGATGATAATTTAAACTAAGCGAGATTTCGGTACCGTGTCTGCCGAAATCGAACAGAGCTATAAATGACACGACCTATGCTAATTTTTATACTAATTATACTAAATTTGCATCTCATCCAAAAGAGGTGAGTTCTACTAAATTCGCATCTCATCCAAAAGAGATGAGTTCTACTAAATTCGCATCTCATCCAAAAGAGATGAGTTCTACTAAATTCGCATCTCATCCAAAAGAGATGAGTTCTACTAAATTCGCATCTCATCCAAAAGAGATGAGTCCTACCAAATCTTCATCTCAGTCAATTAAACTGAGTTCTAGTACGCCTAGTGATAAAACAAAATGTCACTTATGTACCGAAAAATTACAGCCATCTTATAATTATCCTAAACCTATATACGAAATTAATGATTACTGTAAAAAGGTAGCTTTACCTCATACTTACCTACATACTAATCACGCTCGTGAACAGTTATGTTTCCTTATTGATACAGGATCAACTATTAGTATCGTTAAAGAGTCATGTTTACAAAAACTTCCAAGTCTATCTACTGAAACTGTCAAATTAAAGGGCATTAATAGTTCTGAAACTCCAGTTGAAACTCTAGGTACCTTCCAAATGGAGTTCAACTTATCGGGCAGTATACATAAGTACAAGTTTCATGTCATTAAAGATGACATCAATCTTATTAATTATGATGGAATAATCGGTAGCGATTTTTGCAGTTATTTTAAAACAAACATCGATTACTCTTCAAAATCAATTTCCATATTAAATCACTCTATTCCTATTATTTATACTCAACCTTCATATAATATTCCAGCTCGATCTGAAGTAGTTATCGAGTGCACTGTATCAAATTACTCTCCTAAACTTTATCACAACAATGAAGCTCTCATACTAGATCATATCTTACGTGAAGGCGTTTATGTCGCTAATTGCATTGTCTCAATTAAACCAAACGGGAAAACAAACGTGACCATTTTAAACACTACAGACTGTGACATTGAAATAAAAGATTATTACGTAACAGCGACGCCCCTTGAACTTGATTGTTCATTTATTGATTCTTATAATATTAATGCTATTTCTTGTTCGAAAAGTGATCGCATAAATAAGGTACTAAATCTTATCCGTTGCTCTCATCTAAATAATGAAGAGAAAAAGACCCTTTTAGAATGTTGTTCCCACTATACAGATATTTTTCATGTAGAAGGTGAACCCTTAACCTTCACGAATGCTATTCAGCATACTATTAACACAGGTGATGCCCCACCTATTAATGTCAAATCATATCGTTTCCCTGAATGCCACAAGGAGGAAGTCGATTCCCAAATTCGTAAAATGCTAAACCAAAATATTATTCAACATTCAACTTCGCCTTGGAGCGCCCCAGTTTGGGTAGTCCCGAAAAAAATGGACGCTTCCGGCAAACAAAAGTGGAGGATAGTCATTGACTATCGCCGTCTTAATGACGTCACTGTTTCCGAATCTTATCCACTGCCTCTTATCACTGATATTTTAGACCAATTAGGTCACTCTAAATATTTCAGCACGCTAGACCTCACAAGTGGCTTCCACCAACTGAAAACTTCTCCCAAGGACGCGCCTAAAACAGGTTTCACAGTTAACACAAATTCAGACATGTCTGGTCATTACGAATTTACTAGAATGCCTTTCGGGCTGAAAAATGCCCCTGCCACGTTTCAGCGTCTTATGAACACTGTGTTATCAGGCTTACAAGGCCTTCATTGCTATATTTATCTTGACGATTGTATAGTATATAGTCAAAATCTACAGGATCATATACAAAAATTACAACTAGTATTCGACAAATTTCGTGAATACAATTTAAAACTTCAACCGGACAAGTGCGAGTTCCTAAGGCATGAAGTAACTTACCTTGGCCATATTATCACAGATAAAGGTGTATCTCCAAATCCTGAAAAGGTCAGCGCTGTATCGCAATTTCCAGTTCCTAAAAATCCTAAACATATTAAGTAATTTCTAGGCCTAATAGGCTATTATCGCAGATTCATTGAAAATTTTTCTAAGTTAACTAAACCACTTACGTCTCTATTAAAAAAGGATGCAGTGTTCCACTGGGACACAGAACAACAACATGCATTCGATATTCTAAAAGAAAAATTAGTTACTGCCCCTCTTCTACAGTACCCTGACTTCTCACAGCCTTTTAATGTTACTACTGATGCAAGTAACTTTGCCATTGGCGCAATACTGTCTCAGGGTCCCGTCGGCAAAGATAAGCCGATCGCTTATGCGTCGCGCACTCTAAATAAACCTGAAGGTAATTACTCAACTACGGAAAAAGAGTTATTAGCAATCATATTCGCCGTTAAAACATTTCGACCATATTTATATGGCAATAGATTTAAAATAATAACAGATCATAGGCCCCTCGTGTGGCTATTTAATGTAAAAGATCCGGGTAGTAGACTCATTCGCTGGCGCCTCAAACTCGAGGAATACGATTATGAAATCGTTTATAAACAAGGTCGTCTCAATTCTAACGCCGATGCGCTATCCCGTTGCCCTATCAATGCTATTGATGTAAACAATTTAAATAATTTTTCTTACGAACAGTATTTCAAAGCTCAATTTACTAATCAAATTCCAGTCCCAAATACTATCATCGAAGAGTGTATTCAAGGACTACACTTGTCTAAGTTAAACACAATTGCGTGTCCAGTCTCTTTAGACTTTGACTACTCTATGCCTCATTGCGAGGAAATATTATCGCAGCTAGATAATTCTGCTGATCTACTAAACTCCGAACGCGAGCCACTTACAATACATTGTGTAAATGACAAAAATAAAACCTACTATTTTCTATTTACAAAAGTACATCACTATGAAGAAACTAGTTATAAAGATGTTTATAACTTACTAATTAAGCTTAGAAACTCACTAATTGATTGCCAAAATATTACCAACCTGGCACTACCAGATTTCACGGACCCATTTTCAAAGCTTACGTATACTAAAATCTATAATATTGTTTCCTATATTTTCCACGATACCAATATAAAAGTTCACATATATAAAAATCAATTAATCTATCCTACTCCTGTAGAAGTTCCTAAAATATTAAAAGAAAACCACGACTCTGTTATAGCTGGTCACCCAGGGTCACAACGAATGTATTCGCGTATTAAAGCTGCCTACTATTGGAAAGGCATGCGTTCTGACATAGAGCAATACGTAAAGAAATGCAAGCTTTGTCAAATTAATAAGCCTTTAAGGAAATCAAATAAAGCTCCGATGGAGATAACTTCCACATCTACTAGGCCGTTTGAAAGATTGGCCCTTGACGTCGTAGGTCCCTTACCTGATGCAGGCTATCAAAACTTTAGATTCATCTTAACCTTACAAGATGACTTAACTAAATTCACTAGCGCTTACCCAATGGTTACGGCTACTAGTGAAGAAATAGCCAGAAACCTTGTTCATTTCATGTCTCTTTTCGGTTTTCCTAAAACCATCCTAACAGATTTAGGTACATGTTTTACATCCGAATTATTTAAACAATTAACCGAAATACTAAAGGTCAAAGCCCTTTTTACTACTCCGTATCATCCACAAACGAATGAAGCTCTTGAACGCTCACATGCTACTTTAAAAGAGTACCTAAAATCTTTTGTTAATGAGAACCAGAACGACTGGCATTGTTACTTATTCACTGCAATTCTAGCTTATAATACTACACCTCATAGTACGACTAACTTTACTCCTCACGAGTTATTATATGGTTATAAACCATCCATTCCAAACTCGTTATATGAAAGCTCTGGTAATACATACAACGAATATATTCGAGCTTTACAATATAGAATGCGCTTTAGTCGCGAGAAAGCCATTCAAAACATTATAAATAGTAAAGAAAAATCAAAACAATACTATGATGCAAGCTCCCGTGACGTTACTTATAAGGTAGGAGATATGGTTTATCTCAAACAACATCATAGGCTCCGTAAGGCCTTATCGCCTATATGGAAAGGCCCTTATAAAATTATCAAAGTTCATAACAAGCACAATGTAACCCTACAAGTAGGTCGCAAGGCTATTAAATACCATACCAATGAAATTAAGCCTTCTACTTCTTAACCTATGTACTATATTTATTTTCAGAATAACGTGCTGCCATGGCACTTTATGCCTCAGCCGCACCGAATCAAGCATCATCCCAATCTATCATAGCACCGGGATTTATTTTGAACCAACTACTAATATTAACTTTTATACTGATCATTGGAAGGTGATCACCCACGTAGATTTAGTTTCTCTAGAACCTTATCTTAATAAAATTGAATCTCTGTTACACGATACTCTAAATTTGTGCAACAAGATTCAACCACAAGAGTTAGGTACATGCAAAGACATGTCTAGCCCTATCGAAGTTTTAATCTAGTCTAGTTCTATTAAATTGCAATCATTATCGCATATCATCTCTAATCAATTGACAAGTAAAGTTAAACGATCTTTAGAATTCGGAGGTGAAATCTTAAAGTTCTTTTTCGGCACATTAGATGCAGATGACGCCCGAAAATATGATGCTGCAATTGAATCATGCAAAAAGAGTGAAACAGAAATATTTCATTTAATGAGAGATAACATTCACATTATCAAGTCTACTATAAATAATTTTAACACTACTATTTACAAACTTAATCAAAATGAGATGAAATTAAACGCCCAAATTAATCAGATGAATGAAATATTTTCCCAAATTACGAAGACCGATAACCTATTACTATATACTTCAAAGTTAAACAACCTTCTTAACATTATCGAAGGTTCTTTACTTGCTATAACCAATTTACTAGATACTACACTAAACTCTATTTTATTTTCTAAGGTTAATGTACTACATCCTAGTGTTATAAGTCCCTTAAATCTTTATTTAGAATTAACTAAGCATAGTAGTCAAGTAAGCAAAAGGTTAGATTTTCCAGTTCCCTTAACCATTCAAAATATTCATTCTATTATTGATGTTTCCGAATTTAGTTCCTATTATTACAACGATAAGGTCATTTTTATATTACAAATCCCTTTGATCACTCCTGATAAGTTCATGACCTATAAAAACATACCACTACCTACACCTCACGATGACGCACATAATACATTTGCTTTAATTCAACCTTCTAATTCCTATATTGCATTAAGTGATGACAGGATGCATTATGCTATGTTGGACACTCTTGAAAAATGTAAAATAATAAATAGTAACTTTTCTATTTGTGAATTTAATACTATATACTCATGTATAAGTAACCCTAATTGTGAATCTAAAATCTTAACTGAGATAACATTGTCATTACCTACAGAATGCAATGCTAAAATATTATATGGTCAGATTGATATTTGGCAAAAATTAAGAAATAACAAATGGATATATTATGTTCAATCAAATGCAAATAAATTGACTATTAAATGTGATGAAAACATTAATGACCATTTAATTACAGGTACAGAAATTGTAAAACTATTGCCTAATTGTATTGGGTATTCTAAAACTGTTCAGTTGATACCGACTAGTTCTTATTCTTTATTTACTAAGTCTCCTTTAGATATAAGCTTTGATATAACAGCGGATGACTGCTGTAAGAAGGACATATTTAATAAAAGTTTACCACATTTGTCGCCAATCTCTTTGAGCAAAATTAACTTAGATTCTCTCAAATATGCAACTCACCAAATGGATAGTTTAGAGCAAGAATTGAATAATTTGGAAAAGGAATCTCATTTTATCAAATATGGTCCCTATTATTCTACTTTTACTTATATTCTAATTGTGTGTTTATTTTTATACTTAGTTTATAAATTATATAGGTATTTTAAGAACAAAAATTCTTCTCATGCTGGATGCTGCGTGCAAATATTTAATCAATGTTATAATAAAAATACCAAACGCAAGTCCAAAATTTCAAATAGTATTGAGATGACGGAAGTATCTTCAACTTTTGAAGAAGACAATAACTCCGTTCAATCTTTGCCTACTCATTACGCAAATTATAAATCCACTAAGATTAATAAAGTCAGATTTCCGTCAAATAGAAACCTAAACTTTAAATGTAATATGTAATGCACTATGTTGTAAATTTTCATTCCAAATTATGTAAATTTTACTGTAATAAAACTGTAAAATGTTTCTCTTAATAGTTAAATCTTCAATCTCACTTCGCTTCATCTTGATGAGATAAAGCTTCGTTTAAAAGGGGGAGGTGTTATAACCCTTATTACAAGGCAATAAAGCCTAAGTTAGCTTTTACTTACAAACACTGTACTTTTCCTTTATTAAAGTACTGATGTTGCATTTTTACCCAGTGCATAGAAATAATATGTGTAATTTAGTTAGTTAGATTCTGGACGCCGTCGCGTAATCTAGTGTGCCCAAATTAAGGGAGCAATTAAGAGGGACATTGCCAAAATATATGTAACTAAGAAGTTGTGTATCTGTGTTTTTGTACTGTGGTTCATTAAAGTGGTTCCAGTAGAATTATTGCCTTTTTTTAAAAAGACAAACGGGGTCGGCTTAGTAACAAATTGGTGTCAGAAGTGGGATACCAGAGACGAAGTCTTACGACGTTGAGTCGAACAGACACTGGTATTCCGAATCTACAGCCCCCTGTTCAATTGACCGACAGTGAGACTTGACCCAAGGTCAAGCCTGCGTCACTACTTGGACGACGGTCAGCCTCAGCTCTTCAGCTTGAGCCCGCTCCAGCCACATCAGTAATTGGACGACGGTCAGCCTCAGCTCTGCAGCTTGAGCCCGCTCCAGCCACATCGACACTTGGACGACAGCCAGCCTCCACTGTATAGTGTGAGTTTGCTCCAGACGGCATCAAAATCACCAGCGGTTCCAGGTCTAACTCTTGGTGAGTTCTTTCAAACTCAAGAAATTCCACAGTCAACCACCGTGTGAAAATTCAACTCCGATACGTCACAGCGCAACGTGACTCCGGACTCCGAGTTCCCACTGCGCACCCGATAATGCAAGTGTCAACAATTATCGTGTTACTGTGAGTGTTTCTTGTGTAATACCATATTTTCTAATTCAAAGTGTCTCTGAATTCGTGTTTCTGTTTTGATATTCATATAATTTTAAATAATTTAACACAATAAGTACTGCTTTTCTATCTTCACTTACATTCATTGTGTTGTCTTTTCTATTTCTTGTTATTCTAACGTTGTTATTTAACTGTTAACTTAATTTTGTCCAACACATCATAATCTTTTATGTCCGTTAAACGAGAGTTAACTAAATCAAAGGAAATGTCAGACAAAATTACACTATCTTTTTTAACCAAATTTATTAAACCATATAATGGTGACAGGGAAACCCTCCCTGCATTTCTTACAAATTGCGAGAATGCCATGTCCTTGGCTTCTCTAGACCAACAAACTGTGCTATGTAAATTTGTCATTTCACAGCTAGAAGGTAAAGCACAGGTTGCATGTAGCCTTAAGTCATTTTCATTGTGGTCAGAGCTAAAGATCTTCCTGAAGGCTACTTTCGGGGAGAAAAAGCATGCCACACATTTATTATCAGATCTGCAACACTGTAAGCAATTATCCAATGAGGATGTCACTATTTATTCTTTAAGGGTGGAGTCAATATTGACTCGTATACAGTCAGACATACATTATAGTTGCAAACATGACAAAGAACTGCCTGGCAGAATAGCAGCCATGGAGGACCTTGCCCTAAACACCTTTATGTTAGGGTTAAACGCTTCCATATCGACTATTGTCCGTTGCAAAAATCCCTCTAATCTCAATGAAGCTATACAGTATGCTATAGATGAAGAAAAATTATACAACTTATCTAGATCTAATGTAAAATTTCCTAAACAGTGTTCTATTTGCAACAAGCTGGGTCATAATCCATCAGAATGTTTTAAGAATAAAAAATATGATCGAGATTCTAAAATTTACAATAATTCACCGTCTCCTAATTCTAATACTAATCTCGAAGGTAATCCTAAAACTTGCAATTATTGTAAAAATGCTGGTCACTTGATCAAAGAGTGTCGCAAGCTTCAATATAATATGAAGCGACGGCAAGCCGCTGATTATGCACAACGTGACCGTAACTCGGCACCTACTAACTCTAATGACGCACCTACACACACGTGTGAAAGTACAGCTAAAATTAATGATGATAATTTAAACTAAGCGAGATTTCGGTACCGTGTCTGCCGAAATCGAACAGAGCTATAAATGACACGACCTATGCTAATTTTTATACTAATTATACTAAATTTGCATCTCATCCAAAAGAGGTGAGTTCTACTAAATTCGCATCTCATCCAAAAGAGATGAGTTCTACTAAATTCGCATCTCATCCAAAAGAGATGAGTTCTACTAAATTCGCATCTCATCCAAAAGAGATGAGTTCTACTAAATTCGCATCTCATCCAAAAGAGATGAGTTCTACTAAATTCGCATCTCATCCAAAAGAGATGAGTCCTACCAAATCTTCATCTCAGTCAATTAAACTGAGTTCTAGTACGCCTAGTGATAAAACAAAATGTCACTTATGTACCGAAAAATTACAGCCATCTTATAATTATCCTAAACCTATATACGAAATTAATGATTACTGTAAAAAGGTAGCTTTACCTCATACTTACCTACATACTAATCACGCTCGTGAACAGTTATGTTTCCTTATTGATACAGGATCAACTATTAGTATCGTTAAAGAGTCATGTTTACAAAAACTTCCAAGTCTATCTACTGAAACTGTCAAATTAAAGGGCATTAATAGTTCTGAAACTCCAGTTGAAACTCTAGGTACCTTCCAAATGGAGTTCAACTTATCGGGCAGTATACATAAGTACAAGTTTCATGTCATTAAAGATGACATCAATCTTATTAATTATGATGGAATAATCGGTAGCGATTTTTGCAGTTATTTTAAAACAAACATCGATTACTCTTCAAAATCAATTTCCATATTAAATCACTCTATTCCTATTATTTATACTCAACCTTCATATAATATTCCAGCTCGATCTGAAGTAGTTATCGAGTGCACTGTATCAAATTACTCTCCTAAACTTTATCACAACAATGAAGCTCTCATACTAGATCATATCTTACGTGAAGGCGTTTATGTCGCTAATTGCATTGTCTCAATTAAACCAAACGGGAAAACAAACGTGACCATTTTAAACACTACAGACTGTGACATTGAAATAAAAGATTATTACGTAACAGCGACGCCCCTTGAACTTGATTGTTCATTTATTGATTCTTATAATATTAATGCTATTTCTTGTTCGAAAAGTGATCGCATAAATAAGGTACTAAATCTTATCCGTTGCTCTCATCTAAATAATGAAGAGAAAAAGACCCTTTTAGAATGTTGTTCCCACTATACAGATATTTTTCATGTAGAAGGTGAACCCTTAACCTTCACGAATGCTATTCAGCATACTATTAACACAGGTGATGCCCCACCTATTAATGTCAAATCATATCGTTTCCCTGAATGCCACAAGGAGGAAGTCGATTCCCAAATTCGTAAAATGCTAAACCAAAATATTATTCAACATTCAACTTCGCCTTGGAGCGCCCCAGTTTGGGTAGTCCCGAAAAAAATGGACGCTTCCGGCAAACAAAAGTGGAGGATAGTCATTGACTATCGCCGTCTTAATGACGTCACTGTTTCCGAATCTTATCCACTGCCTCTTATCACTGATATTTTAGACCAATTAGGTCACTCTAAATATTTCAGCACGCTAGACCTCACAAGTGGCTTCCACCAACTGAAAACTTCTCCCAAGGACGCGCCTAAAACAGGTTTCACAGTTAACACAAATTCAGACATGTCTGGTCATTACGAATTTACTAGAATGCCTTTCGGGCTGAAAAATGCCCCTGCCACGTTTCAGCGTCTTATGAACACTGTGTTATCAGGCTTACAAGGCCTTCATTGCTATATTTATCTTGACGATTGTATAGTATATAGTCAAAATCTACAGGATCATATACAAAAATTACAACTAGTATTCGACAAATTTCGTGAATACAATTTAAAACTTCAACCGGACAAGTGCGAGTTCCTAAGGCATGAAGTAACTTACCTTGGCCATATTATCACAGATAAAGGTGTATCTCCAAATCCTGAAAAGGTCAACGCTGTATCGCAATTTCCAGTTCCTAAAAATCCTAAAAATATTAAGTAATTTCTAGGCCTAATAGGCTATTATCGCAGATTCATTGAAAATTTTTCTAAGTTAACTAAACCACTTACGTCTCTATTAAAAAAGGATGCAGTGTTCCACTGGGACACAGAACAACAACATGCATTCGATATTCTAAAAGAAAAATTAGTTACTGCCCCTCTTCTACAGTACCCTGACTTCTCACAGCCTTTTAATGTTACTACTGATGCAAGTAACTTTGCCATTGGCGCAATACTGTCTCAGGGTCCCGTCGGCAAAGATAAGCCGATCGCTTATGCGTCGCGCACTCTAAATAAACCTGAAGGTAATTACTCAACTACGGAAAAAGAGTTATTAGCAATCATATTCGCCGTTAAAACATTTCGACCATATTTATATGGCAATAGATTTAAAATAATAACAGATCATAGGCCCCTCGTGTGGCTATTTAATGTAAAAGATCCGGGTAGTAGACTCATTCGCTGGCGCCTCAAACTCGAGGAATACGATTATGAAATCGTTTATAAACAAGGTCGTCTCAATTCTAACGCCGATGCGCTATCCCGTTGCCCTATCAATGCTATTGATGTAAACAATTTAAATAATTTTTCTTACGAACAGTATTTCAAAGCTCAATTTACTAATCAAATTCCAGTCCCAAATACTATCATCGAAGAGTGTATTCAAGGACTACACTTGTCTAAGTTAAACACAATTGCGTGTCCAGTCTCTTTAGACTTTGACTACTCTATGCCTCATTGCGAGGAAATATTATCGCAGCTAGATAATTCTGCTGATCTACTAAACTCCGAACGCGAGCCACTTACAATACATTGTGTAAATGACAAAAATAAAACCTACTATTTTCTATTTACAAAAGTACATCACTATGAAGAAACTAGTTATAAAGATGTTTATAACTTACTAATTAAGCTTAGAAACTCACTAATTGATTGCCAAAATATTACCAACCTGGCACTACCAGATTTCACGGACCCATTTTCAAAGCTTACGTATACTAAAATCTATAATATGATTTCCTATATTTTCCACGATACCAATATAAAAGTTCACATATATAAAAATCAATTAATCTATCCTACTCCTGTAGAAGTTCCTAAAATATTAAAAGAAAACCACGACTCTGTTATAGCTGGTCACCCAGGGTCACAACGAATGTATTCGCGTATTAAAGCTGCCTACTATTGGAAAGGCATGCGTTCTGACATAGAGCAATACGTAAAGAAATGCAAGCTTTGTCAAATTAATAAGCCTTTAAGGAAATCAAATAAAGCTCCGATGGAGATAACTTCCACATCTACTAGGCCGTTTGAAAGATTGGCCCTTGACGTCGTAGGTCCCTTACCTGATGCAGGCTATCAAAACTTTAGATTCATCTTAACCTTACAAGATGACTTAACTAAATTCACTAGCGCTTACCCAATGGTTACGGCTACTAGTGAAGAAATAGCCAGAAACCTTGTTCATTTCATGTCTCTTTTCGGTTTTCCTAAAACCATCCTAACAGATTTAGGTACATGTTTTACATCCGAATTATTTAAACAATTAACCGAAATACTAAAGGTCAAAGCCCTTTTTACTACTCCGTATCATCCACAAACGAATGAAGCTCTTGAACGCTCACATGCTACTTTAAAAGAGTACCTAAAATCTTTTGTTAATGAGAACCAGAACGACTGGCATTGTTACTTATTCACTGCAATTCTAGCTTATAATACTACACCTCATAGTACGACTAACTTTACTCCTCACGAGTTATTATATGGTTATAAACCATCCATTCCAAACTCGTTATATGAAAGCTCTGGTAATACATACAACGAATATATTCGAGCTTTACAATATAGAATGCGCTTTAGTCGCGAGAAAGCCATTCAAAACATTATAAATAGTAAAGAAAAATCAAAACAATACTATGATGCAAGCTCCCGTGACGTTACTTATAAGGTAGGAGATATGGTTTATCTCAAACAACATCATAGGCTCCGTAAGGCCTTATCGCCTATATGGAAAGGCCCTTATAAAATTATCAAAGTTCATAACAAGCACAATGTAACCCTACAAGTAGGTCGCAAGGCTATTAAATACCATACCAATGAAATTAAGCCTTCTACTTCTTAACCTATGTACTATATTTATTTTCAGAATAACGTGCTGCCATGGCACTTTATGCCTCAGCCGCACCGAATCAAGCATCATCCCAATCTATCATAGCACCGGGATTTATTTTGAACCAACTACTAATATTAACTTTTATACTGATCATTGGAAGGTGATCACCCACGTAGATTTAGTTTCTCTAGAACCTTATCTTAATAAAATTGAATCTCTGTTACACGATACTCTAAATTTGTGCAACAAGATTCAACCACAAGAGTTAGGTACATGCAAAGACATGTCTAGCCCTATCGAAGTTTTAATCTAGTCTAGTTCTATTAAATTGCAATCATTATCGCATATCATCTCTAATCAATTGACAAGTAAAGTTAAACGATCTTTAGAATTCGGAGGTGAAATCTTAAAGTT
The DNA here is from genome assembly GCA_937001585.2 of Brachylomia viminalis. Lineage (NCBI taxonomy): Eukaryota > Metazoa > Arthropoda > Insecta > Lepidoptera > Noctuidae > Brachylomia > Brachylomia viminalis. The sequence goes on along the minus strand of OW443294.2, from coordinate 22,048,774 downwards.
CTTTTTCGGCACATTAGATGCAGATGACGCCCGAAAATATGATGCTGCAATTGAATCATGCAAAAAGAGTGAAACAGAAATATTTCATTTAATGAGAGATAACATTCACATTATCAAGTCTACTATAAATAATTTTAACACTACTATTTACAAACTTAATCAAAATGAGATGAAATTAAACGCCCAAATTAATCAGATGAATGAAATATTTTCCCAAATTACGAAGACCGATAACCTATTACTATATACTTCAAAGTTAAACAACCTTCTTAACATTATCGAAGGTTCTTTACTTGCTATAACCAATTTACTAGATACTACACTAAACTCTATTTTATTTTCTAAGGTTAATGTACTACATCCTAGTGTTATAAGTCCCTTAAATCTTTATTTAGAATTAACTAAGCATAGTAGTCAAGTAAGCAAAAGGTTAGATTTTCCAGTTCCCTTAACCATTCAAAATATTCATTCTATTATTGATGTTTCCGAATTTAGTTCCTATTATTACAACGATAAGGTCATTTTTATATTACAAATCCCTTTGATCACTCCTGATAAGTTCATGACCTATAAAAACATACCACTACCTACACCTCACGATGACGCACATAATACATTTGCTTTAATTCAACCTTCTAATTCCTATATTGCATTAAGTGATGACAGGATGCATTATGCTATGTTGGACACTCTTGAAAAATGTAAAATAATAAATAGTAACTTTTCTATTTGTGAATTTAATACTATATACTCATGTATAAGTAACCCTAATTGTGAATCTAAAATCTTAACTGAGATAACATTGTCATTACCTACAGAATGCAATGCTAAAATATTATATGGTCAGATTGATATTTGGCAAAAATTAAGAAATAACAAATGGATATATGTTCAATCAAATGCAAATAAATTGACTATTAAATGTGATGAAAACATTAATGACCATTTAATTACAGGTACAGAAATTGTAAAACTATTGCCTAATTGTATTGGGTATTCTAAAACTGTTCAGTTGATACCGACTAGTTCTTATTCTTTATTTACTAAGTCTCCTTTAGATATAAGCTTTGATATAACAGCGGATGACTGCTGTAAGAAGGACATATTTAATAAAAGTTTACCACATTTGTCGCCAATCTCTTTGAGCAAAATTAACTTAGATTCTCTCAAATATGCAACTCACCAAATGGATAGTTTAGAGCAAGAATTGAATAATTTGGAAAAGGAATCTCATTTTATCAAATATGGTCCCTATTATTCTACTTTTACTTATATTCTAATTGTGTGTTTATTTTTATACTTAGTTTATAAATTATATAGGTATTTTAAGAACAAAAATTCTTCTCATGCTGGATGCTGCGTGCAAATATTTAATCAATGTTATAATAAAAATACCAAACGCAAGTCCAAAATTTCAAATAGTATTGAGATGACGGAAGTATCTTCAACTTTTGAAGAAGACAATAACTCCGTTCAATCTTTGCCTACTCATTACGCAAATTATAAATCCACTAAGATTAATAAAGTCAGATTTCCGTCAAATAGAAACCTAAACTTTTAATGTAATATGTAATGCACTATGTTGTAAATTTTCATTCCAAATTATGTAAATTTTACTGTAATAAAACTGTAAAATGTCTCTCTTAATAGTTAAATCTTCAATCTCACTTCGCTTCATCTTGATGAGATAAAGCTTCGTTTAAAAGGGGGAGGTGTTATAACCCTTATTACAAGGCAATAAAGCCTAAGTTAGCTTTTACTTACAAACACTGTACTTTTCCTTTATTAAAGTACTGATGTTGCATTTTTACCCAGTGCATAGAAATAATATGTGTAATTTAGTTAGTTAGATTCTGGACGCCGTCGCGTAATCTAGTGTGCCCAAATTAAGGGAGCAATTAAGAGGGACATTGCCAAAATATATGTAACTAAGAAGTTGTGTATCTGTGTTTTTGTACTGTGGTTCATTAAAGTGGTTCCAGTAGAATTATTGCCTTTTTTTAAAAAGACAAACGGGGTCGGCTTAGTAACAAATTGGTGTCAGAAGTGGGATACCAGAGACGAAGTCTTACGACGTTGAGTCGAACAGACACTGGTATTCCGAATCTACAGCCCCCTGTTCAATTGACCGACAGTGAGACTTGACCCAAGGTCAAGCCTGCGTCACTACTTGGACGACGGTCAGCCTCAGCTCTTCAGCTTGAGCCCGCTCCAGCCACATCAGTAATTGGACGACGGTCAGCCTCAGCTCTGCAGCTTGAGCCCGCTCCAGCCACATCGACACTTGGACGACAGCCAGCCTCCACTGTATAGTGTGAGTTTGCTCCAGACGGCATCAAAATCACCAGCTGTTCCAGGTCTAACTCTTGGTGAGTTCTTTCAAACTCAAGAAATTCCACAGTCAACCACCGTGTGAAAATTCAACTCCGATACGTCACAGCGCAACGTGACTCCGGACTCCGAGTTCCCACTGCGCACCCGATAATGCAGGTGTCAACAATTATCGTGTTACTGTGAGTGTTTCTTGTGTAATACCATATTTTCTAATTCAAAGTGTCTCTGAATTCGTGTTTCTGTTTTGATATTCATATAATTTTAAATAATTTAACACAATAAGTACTGCTTTTCTATCTTCACTTACATTCATTGTGTTGTCTTTTCTATTTCTTGTTATTCTAACGTTGTTATTTAACTGTTAACTTAATTTTGTCCAACACATCATAATCTTTTATGTCCGTTAAACGAGAGTTAACTAAATCAAAGGAAATGTCAGACAAAATTACACTATCTTTTTTAACCAAATTTATTAAACCATATAATGGTGACAGGGAAACCCTCCCTGCATTTCTTACAAATTGCGAGAATGCCATGTCCTTGGCTTCTCTAGACCAACAAACTGTGCTATGTAAATTTGTCATTTCACAGCTAGAAGGTAAAGCACAGGTTGCATGTAGCCTTAAGTCATTTTCATTGTGGTCAGAGCTAAAGATCTTCCTGAAGGCTACTTTCGGGGAGAAAAAGCATGCCACACATTTATTATCAGATCTGCAACACTGTAAGCAATTATCCAATGAGGATGTCACTATTTATTCTTTAAGGGTGGAGTCAATATTGACTCGTATACAGTCAGACATACATTATAGTTGCAAACATGACAAAGAACTGCCTGGCAGAATAGCAGCCATGGAGGACCTTGCCCTAAACACCTTTATGTTAGGGTTAAACGCTTCCATATCGACTATTGTCCGTTGCAAAAATCCCTCTAATCTCAATGAAGCTATACAGTATGCTATAGATGAAGAAAAATTATACAACTTATCTAGATCTAATGTAAAATTTCCTAAACAGTGTTCTATTTGCAACAAGCTGGGTCATAATCCATCAGAATGTTTTAAGAATAAAAAATATGATCGAGATTCTAAAATTTACAATAATTCACCGTCTCCTAATTCTAATACTAATCTCGAAGGTAATCCTAAAACTTGCAATTATTGTAAAAATGCTGGTCACTTGATCAAAGAGTGTCGCAAGCTTCAATATAATATGAAGCGACGGCAAGCCGCTGATTATGCACAACGTGACCGTAACTCGGCACCTACTAACTCTAATGACGCACCTACACACACGTGTGAAAGTACAGCTAAAATTAATGATGATAATTTAAACTAAGCGAGATTTCGGTACCGTGTCTGCCGAAATCGAACAGAGCTATAAATGACACGACCTATGCTATTTTTTATACTAATTATACTAAATTTGCATCTCATCCAAAAGAGGTGAGTTCTACTAAATTCGCATCTCATCCAAAAGAGATGAGTTCTACTAAATTCGCATCTCATCCAAAAGAGATGAGTTCTACTAAATTCGCATCTCATCCAAAAGAGATGAGTTCTACTAAATTCGCATCTCATCCAAAAGAGATGAGTCCTACCAAATCTTCATCTCAGTCAATTAAACTGAGTTCTAGTACGCCTAGTGATAAAACAAAATGTCACTTATGTACCGAAAAATTACAGCCATCTTATAATTATCCTAAACCTATATACGAAATTAATGATTACTGTAAAAAGGTAGCTTTACCTCATACTTACCTACATACTAATCACGCTCGTGAACAGTTATGTTTCCTTATTGATACAGGATCAACTATTAGTATCGTTAAAGAGTCATGTTTACAAAAACTTCCAAGTCTATCTACTGAAACTGTCAAATTAAAGGGCATTAATAGTTCTGAAACTCCAGTTGAAACTCTAGGTACCTTCCAAATGGAGTTCAACTTATCGGGCAGTATACATAAGTACAAGTTTCATGTCATTAAAGATGACATCAATCTTATTAATTATGATGGAATAATCGGTAGCGATTTTTGCAGTTATTTTAAAACAAACATCGATTACTCTTCAAAATCAATTTCCATATTAAATCACTCTATTCCTATTATTTATACTCAACCTTCATATAATATTCCAGCTCGATCTGAAGTAGTTATCGAGTGCACTGTATCAAATTACTCTCCTAAACTTTATCACAACAATGAAGCTCTCATACTAGATCATATCTTACGTGAAGGCGTTTATGTCGCTAATTGCATTGTCTCAATTAAACCAAACGGGAAAACAAACGTGACCATTTTAAACACTACAGACTGTGACATTGAAATAAAAGATTATTACGTAACAGCGACGCCCCTTGAACTTGATTGTTCATTTATTGATTCTTATAATATTAATGCTATTTCTTGTTCGAAAAGTGATCGCATAAATAAGGTACTAAATCTTATCCGTTGCTCTCATCTAAATAATGAAGAGAAAAAGACCCTTTTAGAATGTTGTTCCCACTATACAGATATTTTTCATGTAGAAGGTGAACCCTTAACCTTCACGAATGCTATTCAGCATACTATTAACACAGGTGATGCCCCACCTATTAATGTCAAATCATATCGTTTCCCTGAATGCCACAAGGAGGAAGTCGATTCCCAAATTCGTAAAATGCTAAACCAAAATATTATTCAACATTCAACTTCGCCTTGGAGCGCCCCAGTTTGGGTAGTCCCGAAAAAAATGGACGCTTCCGGCAAACAAAAGTGGAGGATAGTCATTGACTATCGCCGTCTTAATGACGTCACTGTTTCCGAATCTTATCCACTGCCTCTTATCACTGATATTTTAGACCAATTAGGTCACTCTAAATATTTCAGCACGCTAGACCTCACAAGTGGCTTCCACCAACTGAAAACTTCTCCCAAGGACGCGCCTAAAACAGGTTTCACAGTTAACACAAATTCAGACATGTCTGGTCATTACGAATTTACTAGAATGCCTTTCGGGCTGAAAAATGCCCCTGCCACGTTTCAGCGTCTTATGAACACTGTGTTATCAGGCTTACAAGGCCTTCATTGCTATATTTATCTTGACGATTGTATAGTATATAGTCAAAATCTACAGGATCATATACAAAAATTACAACTAGTATTCGACAAATTTCGTGAATACTATTTAAAACTTCAACCGGACAAGTGCGAGTTCCTAAGGCATGAAGTAACTTACCTTGGCCATATTATCACAGATAAAGGTGTATCTCCAAATCCTGAAAAGGTCAGCGCTGTATCGCAATTTCCAGTTCCTAAAAATCCTAAACATATTAAGTAATTTCTAGGCCTAATAGGCTATTATCGCAGATTCATTGAAAATTTTTCTAAGTTAACTAAACCACTTACGTCTCTATTAAAAAAGGATGCAGTGTTCCACTGGGACACAGAACAACAACATGCATTCGATATTCTAAAAGAAAAATTAGTTACTGCCCCTCTTCTACAGTACCCTGACTTCTCACAGCCTTTTAATGTTACTACTGATGCAAGTAACTTTGCCATTGGCGCAATACTGTCTCAGGGTCCCGTCGGCAAAGATAAGCCGATCGCTTATGCGTCGCGCACTCTAAATAAACCTGAAGGTAATTACTCAACTACGGAAAAAGAGTTATTAGCAATCATATTCGCCGTTAAAACATTTCGACCATATTTATATGGCAATAGATTTAAAATAATAACAGATCATAGGCCCCTCGTGTGGCTATTTAATGTAAAAGATCCGGGTAGTAGACTCATTCGCTGGCGCCTCAAACTCGAGGAATACGATTATGAAATCGTTTATAAACAAGGTCGTCTCAATTCTAACGCCGATGCGCTATCCCGTTGCCCTATCAATGCTATTGATGTAAACAATTTAAATAATTTTTCTTACGAACAGTATTTCAAAGCTCAATTTACTAATCAAATTCCAGTCCCAAATACTATCATCGAAGAGTGTATTCAAGGACTACACTTGTCTAAGTTAAACACAATTGCGTGTCCAGTCTCTTTAGACTTTGACTACTCTATGCCTCATTGCGAGGAAATATTATCGCAGCTAGATAATTCTGCTGATCTACTAAACTCCGAACGCGAGCCACTTACAATACATTGTGTAAATGACAAAAATAAAACCTACTATTTTCTATTTACAAAAGTACATCACTATGAAGAAACTAGTTATAAAGATGTTTATAACTTACTAATTAAGCTTAGAAACTCACTAATTGATTGCCAAAATATTACCAACCTGGCACTACCAGATTTCACGGACCCATTTTCAAAGCTTACGTATACTAAAATCTATAATATGATTTCCTATATTTTCCACGATACCAATATAAAAGTTCACATATATAAAAATCAATTAATCTATCCTACTCCTGTAGAAGTTCCTAAAATATTAAAAGAAAACCACGACTCTGTTATAGCTGGTCAGCCAGGGTCACAACGAATGTATTCGCGTATTAAAGCTGCCTACTATTGGAAAGGCATGCGTTCTGACATAGAGCAATACGTAAAGAAATGCAAGCTTTGTCAAATTAATAAGCCTTTAAGGAAATCAAATAAAGCTCCGATGGAGATAACTTCCACATCTACTAGGCCGTTTGAAAGATTGGCCCTTGACGTCGTAGGTCCCTTACCTGATGCAGGCTATCAAAACTTTAGATTCATCTTAACCTTACAAGATGACTTAACTAAATTCACTAGCGCTTACCCAATGGTTACGGCTACTAGTGAAGAAATAGCCAGAAACCTTGTTCATTTCATGTCTCTTTTCGGTTTTCCTAAAACCATCCTAACAGATTTAGGTACATGTTTTACATCCGAATTATTTAAACAATTAACCGAAATACTAAAGGTCAAAGCCCTTTTTACTACTCCGTATCATCCACAAACGAATGAAGCTCTTGAACGCTCACATGCTACTTTAAAAGAGTACCTAAAATCTTTTGTTAATGAGAACCAGAACGACTGGCATTGTTACTTATTCACTGCAATTCTAGCTTATAATACTACACCTCATAGTACGACTAACTTTACTCCTCACGAGTTATTATATGGTTATAAACCATCCATTCCAAACTCGTTATATGAAAGCTCTGGTAATACATACAACGAATATATTCGAGCTTTACAATATAGAATGCGCTTTAGTCGCGAGAAAGCCATTCAAAACATTATAAATAGTAAAGAAAAATCAAAACAATACTATGATGCAAGCTCCCGTGACGTTACTTATAAGGTAGGAGATATGGTTTATCTCAAACAACATCATAGGCTCCGTAAGGCCTTATCGCCTATATGGAAAGGCCCTTATAAAATTATCAAAGTTCATAACAAGCACAATGTAACCCTACAAGTAGGTCGCAAGGCTATTAAATACCATACCAATGAAATTAAGCCTTCTACTTCTTAACCTATGTACTATATTTATTTTCAGAATAACGTGCTGCCATGGCACTTTATGCCTCAGCCGCACCGAATCAAGCATCATCCCAATCTATCATAGCCCCGGGATTTATTTTGAACCAACTACTAATATTAACTTTTATACTGATCATTGGAAGGTGATCACCCACGTAGATTTAGTTTCTCTAGAACCTTATCTTAATAAAATTGAATCTCTGTTACACGATACTCTAAATTTGTGCAACAAGATTCAACCACAAGAGTTAGGTACATGCAAAGACATGTCTAGCCCTATCGAAGTTTTAATCTAGTCTAGTTCTATTAAATTGCAATCATTATCGCATATCATCTCTAATCAATTGACAAGTAAAGTTAAACGATCTTTAGAATTCGGAGGTGAAATCTTAAAGTTCTTTTTCGGCACATTAGATGCAGATGACGCCCGAAAATATGATGCTGCAATTGAATCATGCAAAAAGAGTGAAACAGAAATATTTCATTTAATGAGAGATAACATTCACATTATCAAGTCTACTATAAATAATTTTAACACTACTATTTACAAACTTAATCAAAATGAGATGAAATTAAACGCCCAAATTAATCAGATGAATGAAATATTTTCCCAAATTACGAAGACCGATAACCTATTACTATATACTTCAAAGTTAAACAACCTTCTTAACATTATCGAAGGTTCTTTACTTGCTATAACCAATTTACTAGATACTACACTAAACTCTATTTTATTTTCTAAGGTTAATGTACTACATCCTAGTGTTATAAGTCCCTTAAATCTTTATTTAGAATTAACTAAGCATAGTAGTCAAGTAAGCAAAAGGTTAGATTTTCCAGTTCCCTTAACCATTCAAAATATTCATTCTATTATTGATGTTTCCGAATTTAGTTCCTATTATTACAACGATAAGGTCATTTTTATATTACAAATCCCTTTGATCACTCCTGATAAGTTCATGACCTATAAAAACATACCACTACCTACACCTCACGATGACGCACATAATACATTTGCTTTAATTCAACCTTCTAATTCCTATATTGCATTAAGTGATGACAGGATGCATTATGCTATGTTGGACACTCTTGAAAAATGTAAAATAATAAATAGTAACTTTTCTATTTGTGAATTTAATACTATATACTCATGTATAAGTAACCCTAATTGTGAATCTAAAATCTTAACTGAGATAACATTGTCATTACCTACAGAATGCAATGCTAAAATATTATATGGTCAGATTGATATTTGGCAAAAATTAAGAAATAACAAATGGATATATGTTCAATCAAATGCAAATAAATTGACTATTAAATGTGATGAAAACATTAATGACCATTTAATTACAGGTACAGAAATTGTAAAACTATTGCCTAATTGTATTGGGTATTCTAAAACTGTTCAGTTGATACCGACTAGTTCTTATTCTTTATTTACTAAGTCTCCTTTAGATATAAGCTTTGATATAACAGCGGATGACTGCTGTAAGAAGGACATATTTAATAAAAGTTTACCACATTTGTCGCCAATCTCTTTGAGCAAAATTAACTTAGATTCTCTCAAATATGCAACTCACCAAATGGATAGTTTAGAGCAAGAATTGAATAATTTGGAAAAGGAATCTCATTTTATCAAATATGGTCCCTATTATTCTACTTTTACTTATATTCTAATTGTGTGTTTATTTTTATACTTAGTTTATAAATTATATAGGTATTTTAAGAACAAAAATTCTTCTCATGCTGGATGCTGCGTGCAAATATTTAATCAATGTTATAATAAAAATACCAAACGCAAGTCCAAAATTTCAAATAGTATTGAGATGACGGAAGTATCTTCAACTTTTGAAGAAGACAATAACTCCGTTCAATCTTTGCCTACTCATTACGCAAATTATAAATCCACTAAGATTAATAAAGTCAGATTTCCGTCAAATAGAAACCTAAACTTTTAATGTAATATGTAATGCACTATGTTGTAAATTTTCATTCCAAATTATGTAAATTTTACTGTAATAAAACTGTAAAATGTCTCTCTTAATAGTTAAATCTTCAATCTCACTTCGCTTCATCTTGATGAGATAAAGCTTCGTTTAAAAGGGGGAGGTGTTATAACCCTTATTACAAGGCAATAAAGCCTAAGTTAGCTTTTACTTACAAACACTGTACTTTTCCTTTATTAAAGTACTGATGTTGCATTTTTACCCAGTGCATAGAAATAATATGTGTAATTTAGTTAGTTAGATTCTGGACGCCGTCGCGTAATCTAGTGTGCCCAAATTAAGGGAGCAATTAAGAGGGACATTGCCAAAATATATGTAACTAAGAAGTTGTGTATCTGTGTTTTTGTACTGTGGTTCATTAAAGTGGTTCCAGTAGAATTATTGCCTTTTTTTAAAAAGACAAACGGGGTCGGCTTAGTAACAAATTGGTGTCAGAAGTGGGATACCAGAGACGAAGTCTTACGACGTTGAGTCGAACAGACACTGGTATTCCGAATCTACAGCCCCCTGTTCAATTGACCGACAGTGAGACTTGACCCAAGGTCAAGCCTGCGTCACTACTTGGACGACGGTCAGCCTCAGCTCTTCAGCTTGAGCCCGCTCCAGCCACATCAGTAATTGGACGACGGTCAGCCTCAGCTCTGCAGCTTGAGCCCGCTCCAGCCACATCGACACTTGGACGACAGCCAGCCTCCACTGTATAGTGTGAGTTTGCTCCAGACGGCATCAAAATCACCAGCGGTTCCAGGTCTAACTCTTGGTGAGTTCTTTCAAACTCAAGAAATTCCACAGTCAACCACCGTGTGAAAATTCAACTCCGATACGTCACAGCGCAACGTGACTCCGGACTCCGAGTTCCCACTGCGCACCCGATAATGCAGGTGTCAACAATTATCGTGTTACTGTGAGTGTTTCTTGTGTAATACCATATTTTCTAATTCAAAGTGTCTCTGAATTCGTGTTTCTGTTTTGATATTCATATAATTTTAAATAATTTAACACAATAAGTACTGCTTTTCTATCTTCACTTACATTCATTGTTTTGTCTTTTCTATTTCTTGTTATTCTAACGTTGTTATTTAACTGTTAACTTAATTTTGTCCAACACATCATAATCTTTTATGTCCGTTAAACGAGAGTTAACTAAATCAAAGGAAATGTCAGACAAAATTACACTATCTTTTTTAACCAAATTTATTAAACCATATAATGGTGACAGGGAAACCCTCCCTGCATTTCTTACAAATTGCGAGAATGCCATGTCCTTGGCTTCTCTAGACCAACAAACTGTGCTATGTAAATTTGTCATTTCACAGCTAGAAGGTAAAGCACAGGTTGCATGTAGCCTTAAGTCATTTTCATTGTGGTCAGAGCTAAAGATCTTCCTGAAGGCTACTTTCGGGGAGAAAAAGCATGCCACACATTTATTATCAGATCTGCAACACTGTAAGCAATTATCCAATGAGGATGTCACTATTTATTCTTTAAGGGTGGAGTCAATATTGACTCGTATACAGTCAGACATACATTATAGTTGCAAACATGACAAAGAACTGCCTGGCAGAATAGCAGCCATGGAGGACCTTGCCCTAAACACCTTTATGTTAGGGTTAAACGCTATTGTCCGTTGCAAAAATCCCTCTAATCTCAATGAAGCTATACAGTATGCTATAGATGAAGAAAAATTATACAACTTATCTAGATCTAATGTAAAATTTCCTAAACAGTGTTCTATTTGCAACAAGCTGGGTCATAATCCATCAGAATGTTTTAAGAATAAAAAATATGATCGAGATTCTAAAATTTACAATAATTCACCGTCTCCTAATTCTAATACTAATCTCGAAGGTAATCCTAAAACTTGCAATTATTGTAAAAATGCTGGTCACTTGATCAAAGAGTGTCGCAAGCTTCAATATAATATGAAGCGACGGCAAGCCGCTGATTATGCACAACGTGACCGTAACTCGGCACCTACTAACTCTAATGACGCACCTACACACACGTGTGAAAGTACAGCTAAAATTAATGATGATAATTTAAACTAAGCGAGATTTCGGTACCGTGTCTGCCGAAATCGAACAGAGCTATAAATGACACGACCTATGCTAATTTTTATACTAATTATACTAAATTTGCATCTCATCCAAAAGAGGTGAGTTCTACTAAATTCGCATCTCATCCAAAAGAGATGAGTTCTACTAAATTCGCATCTCATCCAAAAGAGATGAGTTCTACTAAATTCGCGTCTCATCCAAAAGAGATGAGTTCTACTAAATTCGCATCTCATCCAAAAGAGATGAGTTCTACTAAATTCGCATCTCATCCAAAAGAGATGAGTCCTACCAAATCTTCATCTCAGTCAATTAAACTGAGTTCTAGTACGCCTAGTGATAAAACAAAATGTCACTTATGTACCGAAAAATTACAGCCATCTTATAATTATCCTAAACCTTTATACGAAATTAATGATTACTGTAAAAAGGTAGCTTTACCTCATACTTACCTACATACTAATCACGCTCGTGAACAGTTATGTTTCCTTATTGATACAGGATCAACTATTAGTATCGTTAAAGAGTCATGTTTACAAAAACTTCCAAGTCTACGAGTATCTACTGAAACTGTCAAATTAAAGGGCATTAATAGTTCTGAAACTCCAGTTGAAACTCTAGGTACCTTCCAAATGGAGTTCAACTTATCGGGCAGTATACATAAGTACAAGTTTCATGTCATTAAAGATGACATCAATCTTATTAATTATGATGGAATAATCGGTAGCGATTTTTGCAGTTATTTTAAAACAAACATCGATTACTCTTCAAAATCAATTTCCATATTAAATCACTCTATTCCTATTATTTATACTCAACCTTCATATAATATTCCAGCTCGATCTGAAGTAGTTATCGAGTGCACTGTATCAAATTACTCTCCTAAACTTTATCACAACAATGAAGCTCTCATACTAGATCATATCTTACGTGAAGGCGTTTATGTCGCTAATTGCATTGTCTCAATTAAACCAAACGGGAAAACAAACGTGACCATTTTAAACACTACAGACTGTGACATTGAAATAAAAGATTATTACGTAACAGCGACGCCCCTTGAACTTGATTGTTCATTTATTGATTCTTATAATATTAATGCTATTTCTTGTTCGAAAAGTGATCGCATAAATAAGGTACTAAATCTTATCCGTTGCTCTCATCTAAATAATGAAGAGAAAAAGACCCTTTTAGAATGTTGTTCCCACTATACAGATATTTTTCATGTAGAAGGTGAACCCTTAACCTTCACGAATGCTATTCAGCATACTATTAACACAGGTGATGCCCCACCTATTAATGTCAAATCATATCGTTTCCCTGAATGCCACAAGGAGGAAGTCGATTCCCAAATTCGTAAAATGCTAAACCAAAATATTATTCAACATTCAACTTCGCCTTGGAGCGCCCCAGTTTGGGTAGTCCCGAAAAAAATGGACGCTTCCGGCAAACAAAAGTGGAGGATAGTCATTGACTATCGCCGTCTTAATGACGTCACTGTTTCCGAATCTTATCCACTGCCTCTTATCACTGATATTTTAGACCAATTAGGTCACTCTAAATATTTCAGCACGCTAGACCTCACAAGTGGCTTCCACCAACTGAAAACTTCTCCCAAGGACGCGCCTAAAACAGGTTTCACAGTTAACACAAATTCAGACATGTCTGGTCATTACGAATTTACTAGAATGCCTTTCGGGCTGAAAAATGCCCCTGCCACGTTTCAGCGTCTTATGAACACTGTGTTATCAGGCTTACAAGGCCTTCATTGCTATATTTATCTTGACGATTGTATAGTATATAGTCAAAATCTACAGGATCATATACAAAAATTACAACTAGTATTCGACAAATTTCGTGAATACTATTTAAAACTTCAACCGGACAAGTGCGAGTTCCTAAGGCATGAAGTAACTTACCTTGGCCATATTATCACAGATAAAGGTGTATCTCCAAATCCTGAAAAGGTCAGCGCTGTATCGCAATTTCCAGTTCCTAAAAATCCTAAACATATTAAGTAATTTCTAGGCCTAATAGGCTATTATCGCAGATTCATTGAAAATTTTTCTAAGTTAACTAAACCACTTACGTCTCTATTAAAAAAGGATGCAGTGTTCCACTGGGACACAGAACAACAACATGCATTCGATATTCTAAAAGAAAAATTAGTTACTGCCCCTCTTCTACAGTACCCTGACTTCTCACAGCCTTTTAATGTTACTACTGATGCAAGTAACTTTGCCATTGGCGCAATACTGTCTCAGGGTCCCGTCGGCAAAGATAAGCCGATCGCTTATGCGTCGCGCACTCTAAATAAACCTGAAGGTAATTACTCAACTACAGAAAAAGAGTTATTAGCAATCATATTCGCCGTTAAAACATTTCGACCATATTTATATGGCAATAGATTTAAAATAATAACAGATCATAGGCCCCTCGTGTGGCTATTTAATGTAAAAGATCCGGGTAGTAGACTCATTCGCTGGCGCCTCAAACTCGAGGAATACGATTATGAAATCGTTTATAAACAAGGTCGTCTCAATTCTAACGCCGATGCGCTATCCCGTTGCCCTATCAATGCTATTGATGTAAACAATTTAAATAATTTTTCTTACGAACAGTATTTCAAAGCTCAATTTACTAATCAAATTCCAGTCCCAAATACTATCATCGAAGAGTGTATTCAAGGACTACACTTGTCTAAGTTAAACACAATTGCGTGTCCAGTCTCTTTAGACTTTGACTACTCTATGCCTCATTGCGAGGAAATATTATCGCAGCTAGATAATTCTGCTGATCTACTAAACTCCGAACGCGAGCCACTTACAATACATTGTGTAAATGACAAAAATAAAACCTACTATTTTCTATTTACAAAAGTACATCACTATGAAGAAACTAGTTATAAAGATGTTTATAACTTACTAATTAAGCTTAGAAACTCACTAATTGATTGCCAAAATATTACCAACCTGGCACTACCAGATTTCACGGACCCATTTTCAAAGCTTACGTATACTAAAATCTATAATATGATTTCCTATATTTTCCACGATACCAATATAAAAGTTCACATATATAAAAATCAATTAATCTATCCTACTCCTGTAGAAGTTCCTAAAATATTAAAAGAAAACCACGACTCTGTTATAGCTGGTCACCCAGGGTCACAACGAATGTATTCGCGTATTAAAGCTGCCTACTATTGGAAAGGCATGCGTTCTGACATAGAGCAATACGTAAAGAAATGCAAGCTTTGTCAAATTAATAAGCCTTTAAGGAAATCAAATAAAGCTCCGATGGAGATAACTTCCACATCTACTAGGCCGTTTGAAAGATTGGCCCTTGACGTCGTAGGTCCCTTACCTGATGCAGGCTATCAAAACTTTAGATTCATCTTAACCTTACAAGATGACTTAACTAAATTCACTAGCGCTTACCCAATGGTTACGGCTACTAGTGAAGAAATAGCCAGAAACCTTGTTCATTTCATGTCTCTTTTCGGTTTTCCTAAAACCATCCTAACAGATTTAGGTACATGTTTTACATCCGAATTATTTAAACAATTAACCGAAATACTAAAGGTCAAAGCCCTTTTTACTACTCCGTATCATCCACAAACGAATGAAGCTCTTGAACGCTCACATGCTACTTTAAAAGAGTACCTAAAATCTTTTGTTAATGAGAACCAGAACGACTGGCATTGTTACTTATTCACTGCAATTCTAGCTTATAATACTACACCTCATAGTACGACTAACTTTACTCCTCACGAGTTATTATATGGTTATAAACCATCCATTCCAAACTCGTTATATGAAAGCTCTGGTAATACATACAACGAATATATTCGAGCTTTACAATATAGAATGCGCTTCAGTCGCGAGAAAGCCATTCAAAACATTATAAATAGTAAAGAAAAATCAAAACAATACTATGATGCAAGCTCCCGTGACGTTACTTATAAGGTAGGAGATATGGTTTATCTCAAACAACATCATAGGCTCCGTAAGGCCTTATCGCCTATATGGAAAGGCCCTTATAAAATTATCAAAGTTCATAACAAGCACAATGTAACCCTACAAGTAGGTCGCAAGGCTATTAAATACCATACCAATGAAATTAAGCCTTCTACTTCTTAACCTATGTACTATATTTATTTTCAGAATAACGTGCTGCCATGGCACTTTATGCCTCAGCCGCACCGAATCAAGCATCATCCCAATCTATCATAGCCCCGGGATTTATTTGAACCAACTACTAATATTAACTTTTATACTGATCATTGGAAGGTGATCACCCACGTAGATTTAGTTTCTCTAGAACCTTATCTTAATAAAATTGAATCTCTGTTACACGATACTCTAAATTTGTGCAACAAGATTCAACCACAAGAGTTAGGTACATGCAAAGACATGTCTAGCCCTATCGAAGTTTTAATCTAGTCTAGTTCTATTAAATTGCAAGCATTATCGCATATCATCTCTAATCAATTGACAAGTAAAGTTAAACGATCTTTAGAATTCGGAGGTGAAATCTTAAAGTTCTTTTTCGGCACATTAGATGCAGATGACGCCCGAAAATATGATGCTGCAATTGAATCATGCAAAAAGAGTGAAACAGAAATATTTCATTTAATGAGAGATAACATTCACATTATCAAGTCTACTATAAATAATTTTAACACTACTATTTACAAACTTAATCAAAATGAGATGAAATTAAACGCCCAAATTAATCAGATGAATGAAATATTTTCCCAAATTACGAAGACCGATAACCTATTACTATATACTTCAAAGTTAAACAACCTTCTTAACATTATCGAAGGTTCTTTACTTGCTATAACCAATTTACTAGATACTACACTAAACTCTATTTTATTTTCTAAGGTTAATGTACTACATCCTAGTGTTATAAGTCCCTTAAATCTTTATTTAGAATTAACTAAGCATAGTAGTCAAGTAAGCAAAAGGTTAGATTTTCCAGTTCCCTTAACCATTCAAAATATTCATTCTATTATTGATTTTCCGAATTTAGTTCCTATTATTACAACGATAAGGTCATTTTTATATTACAAATCCCTTTGATCACTCCTGATAAGTTCATGACCTATAAAAACATACCACTACCTACACCTCACGATGACGCACATAATACATTTGCTTTAATTCAACCTTCTAATTCCTATATTGCATTAAGTGATGACAGGATGCATTATGCTATGTTGGACACTCTTGAAAAATGTAAAATAATAAATAGTAACTTTTCTATTTGTGAATTTAATACTATATACTCATGTATAAGTAACCCTAATTGTGAATCTAAAATCTTAACTGAGATAACATTGTCATTACCTACAGAATGCAATGCTAAAATATTATATGGTCAGATTGATATTTGGCAAAAATTAAGAAATAACAAATGGATATATTATGTTCAATCAAATGCAAATAAATTGACTATTAAATGTGATGAAAACATTAATGACCATTTAATTACAGGTACAGAAATTGTAAAACTATTGCCTAATTGTATTGGGTATTCTAAAACTGTTCAGTTGATACCGACTAGTTCTTATTCTTTATTTACTAAGTCTCCTTTAGATATAAGCTTTGATATAACAGCGGATGACTGCTGTAAGAAGGACATATTTAATAAAAGTTTACCACATTTGTCGCCAATCTCTTTGAGCAAAATTAACTTAGATTCTCTCAAATATGCAACTCACCAAATGGATAGTTTAGAGCAAGAATTGAATAATTTGGAAAAGGAATCTCATTTTATCAAATATGGTCCCTATTATTCTACTTTTACTTATATTCTAATTGTGTGTTTATTTTTATACTTAGTTTATAAATTATATAGGTATTTTAAGAACAAAAATTCTTCTCATGCTGGATGCTGCGTGCAAATATTTAATCAATGTTATAATAAAAATACCAAACGCAAGTCCAAAATTTCAAATAGTATTGAGATGACGGAAGTATCGTCAACTTTTGAAGAAGACAATAACTCCGTTCAATCTTTGCCTACTCATTACGCAAATTATAAATCCACTAAGATTAATAAAGTCAGATTTCCGTCAAATAGAAACCTAAACTTTAAATGTAATATGTAATGCACTATGTTGTAAATTTTCATTCCAAATTATGTAAATTTTACTGTAATAAAACTGTAAAATGTCTCTCTTAATAGTTAAATCTTCAATCTCACTTCGCTTCATCTTGATGAGATAAAGCTTCGTTTAAAAGGGGGAGGTGTTATAACCCTTATTACAAGGCAATAAAGCCTAAGTTAGCTTTTACTTACAAACACTGTACTTTTCCTTTATTAAAGTACTGATGTTGCATTTTTACCCAGTGCATAGAAATAATATGTGTAATTTAGTTAGTTAGATTCTGGACGCCGTCGCGTAATCTAGTGTGCCCAAATTAAGGGAGCAATTAAGAGGGACATTGCCAAAATATATGTAACTAAGAAGTTGTGTATCTGTGTTTTTGTACTGTGGTTCATTAAAGTGGTTCCAGTAGAATTATTGCCTTTTTTTAAAAAGACAAACGGGGTCGGCTTGGTAACAAATTGGTGTCAGAAGTGGGATACCAGAGACGAAGTCTTACGACGATGAGTCGAACAGACACTGGTATTCCGAATCTACAGCCCCCTGTTCAATTGACCGACAGTGAGACTTGACCCAAGGTCAAGCCTGCGTCACTACTTGGACGACGGTCAGCCTCAGCTCTTCAGCTTGAGCCCGCTCCAGCCACATCAGTAATTGGACGACGGTCAGCCTCAGCTCTGCAGCTTGAGCCCGCTCCAGCCACATCGACACTTGGACGACAGCCAGCCTCCACTGTATAGTGTGAGTTTGCTCCAGACGGCATCAAAATCACCAGCGGTTCCAGGTCTAACTCTTGGTGAGTTCTTTCAAACTCAAGAAATTCCACAGTCAACCACCGTGTGAAAATTCAACTCCGATACGTCACAGCGCAACGTGACTCCGGACTCCGAGTTCCCACTGCGCACCCGATAATGCAGGTGTCAACAATTATCGTGTTACTGTGAGTGTTTCTTGTGTAATACCATATTTTCTAATTCAAAGTGTCTCTGAATTCGTGTTTCTGTTTTGATATTCATATAATTTTAAATAATTTAACACAATAAGTACTGCTTTTCTATCTTCACTTACATTCATTGTTTTGTCTTTTCTATTTCTTGTTATTCTAACGTTGTTATTTAACTGTTAACTTAATTTTGTCCAACACATCATAATCTTTTATGTCCGTTAAACGAGAGTTAACTAAATCAAAGGAAATGTCAGACAAAATTACACTATCTTTTTTAACCAAATTTATTAAACCATATAATGGTGACAGGGAAACCCTCCCTGCATTTCTTACAAATTGCGAGAATGCCATGTCCTTGGCTTCTCTAGACCAACAAACTGTGCTATGTAAATTTGTCATTTCACAGCTAGAAGGTAAAGCACAGGTTGCATGTAGCCTTAAGTCATTTTCATTGTGGTCAGAGCTAAAGATCTTCCTGAAGGCTACTTTCGGGGAGAAAAAGCATGCCACACATTTATTATCAGATCTGCAACACTGTAAGCAATTATCCAATGAGGATGTCACTATTTATTCTTTAAGGGTGGAGTCAATATTGACTCGTATACAGTCAGACATACATTATAGTTGCAAAAATGACAAAGAACTGCCTGGCAGAATAGCAGCCATGGAGGACCTTGCCCTAAACACCTTTATGTTAGGGTTAAACGCTTCCATATCGACTATTGTCCGTTGCAAAAATCCCTCTAATCTCAATGAAGCTATACAGTATGCTATAGATGAAGAAAAATTATACAACTTATCTAGATCTAATCAAAAATTTCCTAAACAGTGTTCTATTTGCAACAAGCTGGGTCATAATCCATCAGAATGTTTTAAGAATAAAAAATATGATCGAGATTCTAAAATTTACAATAATTCACCGTCTCCTAATTCTAATACTAATCTCGAAGGTAATCCTAAAACTTGCAATTATTGCAAAAATGCTGGTCACTTGATCAAAGAGTGTCGCAAGCTTCAATATAATATGAAGCGACGGCAAGCCGCTGACTATGCACAACGTGACCGTAACTCGGCACCTACTAACTCTAATGACGCACCTACACACACGTGTGAAAGTACAGCTAAAATTAATGATAATAATTTAAACTAAGCGAGATTTTGGTACCGTGTCTGCCGAAATCGAACAGAGCTATAAATGACACGACCTATGCTAATTTTTATACTAATTATACTAAATTTGCATCTCATCCAAAAGAGGTGAGTTCTACTAAATTCGCATCTCATCCAAAAGAGATGAGTTCTACTAAATTCGCATCTTATCCAAAAGAGATGAGTTCTACTAAATTCGCATCTCATCCAAAAGAGATGAGTTCTACTAAATCTTCATCTCAGTCAATTAAACTGAGTTCTAGTACGCCTAGTGATAAAACAAAATGTCACTTATGTACCGAAAAATTACAGCCATCTTATAATTATCCTAAACCTATATACGAAATTAATGATTACTGTAAAAAGGTAGCTTTACCTCATACTTACCTACATACTAATCACGCTCGTGAACAGTTATGTTTCCTTATTGATACAGGATCAACTATTAGTATCGTTAAAGAGTCATGTTTACAAAAACTTCCAAGTCTATCTACTGAAACTGTCAAATTAAAGGGCATTAATAGTTCTGAAACTCCAGTTGAAACTCTAGGTACCTTCCAAATGGAGTTCAACTTATCGGGCAGTATACATAAGTACAAGTTTCATATCACTAAAGATGACATCAATCTTATTAATTATGATGGAATAATCGGTAGCGATTTTTGCAGTTATTTTAAAACAAACATCGATTACTCTTCAAAATCAATTTCCATATTAAATCACTCTATTCCTATTATTTATACTCAACCTTCATATAATATTCCAGCTCGATCTGAAGTAGTTATCGAGTGCACTGTATCAAATTACTCTCCTAAACTTTATCACAACAATGAAGCTCTCATACTAGATCATATCTTACGTGAAGGCGTTTATGTCGCTAATTGCATTGTCTCAATTAAACCAAACGGGAAAACAAACGTGACCATTTTAAACACTACAGACTGTGACATTGAAATAAAAGATTATTACGTAACAGCGACGCCCCTTGAACTTGATTGTTCATTTATTGATTCTTATAATATTAATGCTATTTCTTGTTCGAAAAGTGATCGCATAAATAAGGTACTAAATCTTATCCGTTGCTCTCATCTAAATAATGAAGAGAAAAAGACCCTTTTAGAATGTTGTTCCCACTATACAGATATTTTTCATGTAGAAGGTGAACCCTTAACCTTCACGAATGCTATTCAGCATACTATTAACACAGGTGATGCCCCACCTATTAATGTCAAATCATATCGTTTCCCTGAATGCCACAAGGAGGAAGTCGATTCCCAAATTCGTAAAATGCTAAACCAAAATATTATTCAACATTCAACTTCGCCTTGGAGCGCCCCAGTTTGGGTAGTCCCGAAAAAAATGGACGCTTCCGGCAAACAAAAGTGGAGGATAGTCATTGACTATCGCCGTCTTAATGACGTCACTGTTTCCGAATCTTATCCACTGCCTCTTATCACTGATATTTTAGACCAATTAGGTCACTCTAAATATTTCAGCACGCTAGACCTCACAAGTGGCTTCCACCAACTGAAAACTTCTCCCAAGGACGCGCCTAAAACAGGTTTCACAGTTAACACAAATTCAGACATGTCTGGTCATTACGAATTTACTAGAATGCCTTTCGGGCTGAAAAATGCCCCTGCCACGTTTCAGCGTCTTATGAACACTGTGTTATCAGGCTTACAAGGCCTTCATTGCTATATTTATCTTGACGATTGTATAGTATATAGTCAAAATCTACAGGATCATATACAAAAATTACAACTAGTATTCGACAAATTTCGTGAATACTATTTAAAACTTCAACCGGACAAGTGCGAGTTCCTAAGGCATGAAGTAACTTACCTTGGCCATATTATCACAGATAAAGGTGTATCTCCAAATCCTGAAAAGGTCAGCGCTGTATCGCAATTTCCAGTTCCTAAAAATCCTAAACATATTAAGTAATTTCTAGGCCTAATAGGCTATTATCGCAGATTCATTGAAAATTTTTCTAAGTTAACTAAACCACTTACGTCTCTATTAAAAAAGGATGCAGTGTTCCACTGGGACACAGAACAACAACATGCATTCGATATTCTAAAAGAAAAATTAGTTACTGCCCCTCTTCTACAGTACCCTGACTTCTCACAGCCTTTTAATGTTACTACTGATGCAAGTAACTTTGCCATTGGCGCAATACTGTCTCAGGGTCCCGTCGGCAAAGATAAGCCGATCGCTTATGCGTCGCGCACTCTAAATAAACCTGAAGGTAATTACTCAACTACGGAAAAAGAGTTATTAGCAATCATATTCGCCGTTAAAACATTTCGACCATATTTATATGGCAATAGATTTAAAATAATAACAGATCATAGGCCCCTCGTGTGGCTATTTAATGTAAAAGATCCGGGTAGTAGACTCATTCGCTGGCGCCTCAAACTCGAGGAATACGATTATGAAATCGTTTATAAACAAGGTCGTCTCAATTCTAACGCCGATGCGCTATCCCGTTGCCCTATGAATGCTATTGATGTAAACAATTTAAATAATTTTTCTTACGAACAGTATTTCAAAGCTCAATTTACTAATCAAATTCCAGTCCCAAATACTATCATCGAAGAGTGTATTCAAGGACTACACTTGTCTAAGTTAAACACAATTGCGTGTCCAGTCTCTTTAGACTTTGACTACTCTATGCCTCATTGCGAGGAAATATTATCGCAGCTAGACTGATCTACTAAACTCCGAACGCGAGCCACTTACAATACATTGTGTAAATGACAAAAATAAAACCTACTATTTTCTATTTACAAAAGTACATCACTATGAAGAAACTAGTTATAAAGATGTTTATAACTTACTAATTAAGCTTAGAAACTCACTAATTGATTGCCAAAATATTACCAACCTGGCACTACCAGATTTCACGGACCCATTTTCAAAGCTTACGTATACTAAAATCTATAATATGATTTCCAATATTTTCCACGATACCAATATAAAAGTTCACATATATAAAAATCAATTAATCTATCCTACTCCTGTAGAAGTTCCTAAAATATTAAAAGAAAACCACGACTCTGTTATAGCTGGTCACCCAGGGTCACAACGAATGTATTCGCGTATTAAAGCTGCCTACTATTGGAAAGGCATGCGTTCTGACATAGAGCAATACGTAAAGAAATGCAAGCTTTGTCAAATTAATAAGCCTTTAAGGAAATCAAATAAAGCTCCGATGGAGATAACTTCCACATCTACTAGGCCGTTTGAAAGATTGGCCCTTGACGTCGTAGGTCCCTTACCTGATGCAGGCTATCAAAACTTTAGATTCATCTTAACCTTACAAGATGACTTAACTAAATTCACTAGCGCTTACCCAATGGTTACGGCTACTAGTGAAGAAATAGCCAGAAACCTTGTTCATTTCATGTCTCTTTTCGGTTTTCCTAAAACCATCCTAACAGATTTAGGTACATGTTTTACATCCGAATTATTTAAACAATTAACCGAAATACTAAAGGTCAAAGCCCTTTTTACTACTCCGTATCATCCACAAACGAATGAAGCTCTTGAACGCTCACATGCTACTTTAAAAGAGTACCTAAAATCTTTTGTTAATGAGAACCAGAACGACTGGCATTGTTACTTATTCACTGCAATTCTAGCTTATAATACTACACCTCATAGTACGACTAACTTTACTCCTCACGAGTTATTATATGGTTATAAACCATCCATTCCAAACTCGTTATATGAAAGCTCTGGTAATACATACAACGAATATATTCGAGCTTTACAATATAGAATGCGCTTTAGTCGCGAGAAAGCCATTCAAAACATTATAAATAGTAAAGAAAAATCAAAACAATACTATGATGCAAGCTCCCGTGACGTTACTTATAAGGTAGGAGATATGGTTTATCTCAAACAACATCATAGGCTCCGTAAGGCCTTATCGCCTATATGGAAAGGCCCTTATAAAATTATCAAAGTTCATAACAAGCACAATGTAACCCTACAAGTAGGTCGCAAGGCTATTAAATACCATACCAATGAAATTAAGCCTTCTACTTCTTAACCTATGTACTATATTTATTTTCAGAATAACGTGCTGCCATGGCACTTTATGCCTCAGCCGCACCGAATCAAGCATCATCCCAATCTATCATAGCACCGGGATTTATTTTGAACCAACTACTAATATTAACTTTTATACTGATCATTGGAAGGTGATCACCCACGTAGATTTAGTTTCTCTAGAACCTTATCTTAATAAAATTGAATCTCTGTTACACGATACTCTAAATTTGTGCAACAAGATTCAACCACAAGAGTTAGGTACATGCAAAGACATGTCTAGCCCTATCGAAGTTTTAATCTAGTCTAGTTCTATTAAATTGCAATCATTATCGCATATCATCTCTAATCAATTGACAAGTAAAGTTAAACGATCTTTAGAATTCGGAGGTGAAATCTTAAAGTTCTTTTTCGGCACATTAGATGCAGATGACGCCCGAAAATATGATGCTGCAATTGAATCATGCAAAAAGAGTGAAACAGAAATATTTCATTTAATGAGAGATAACATTCACATTATCAAGTCTACTATAAATAATTTTAACACTACTATTTACAAACTTAATCAAAATGAGATGAAATTAAACGCCCAAATTAATCAGATGAATGAAATATTTTCCCAAATTACGAAGACCGATAACCTATTACTATATACTTCAAAGTTAAACAACCTTCTTAACATTATCGAAGGTTCTTTACTTGCTATAACCAATTTACTAGATACTACACTAAACTCTATTTTATTTTCTAAGGTTAATGTACTACATCCTAGTGTTATAAGTCCCTTAAATCTTTATTTAGAATTAACTAAGCATAGTAGTCAAGTAAGCAAAAGGTTAGATTTTCCAGTTCCCTTAACCATTCAAAATATTCATTCTATTATTGATGTTTCCGAATTTAGTTCCTATTATTACAACGATAAGGTCATTTTTATATTACAAATCCCTTTGATCACTCCTGATAACTTCATGACCTATAAAAACATACCACTACCTACACCTCACGATGACGCACATAATACATTTGCTTTAATTCAACCTTCTAATTCCTATATTGCATTAAGTGATGACAGGATGCATTATGCTATGTTGGACACTCTTGAAAAATGTAAAATAATAAATAGTAACTTTTCTATTTGTGAATTTAATACTATATACTCATGTATAAGTAACCCTAATTGTGAATCTAAAATCTTAACTGAGATAACATTGTCATTACCTACAGAATGCAATGCTAAAATATTATATGGTCAGATTGATATTTGGCAAAAATTAAGAAATAACAAATGGATATATTATGTTCAATCAAATGCAAATAAATTGACTATTAAATGTGATGAAAACATTAATGACCATTTAATTACAGGTACAGAAATTGTAAAACTATTGCCTAATTGTATTGGGTATTCTAAAACTGTTCAGTTGATACCGACTAGTTCTTATTCTTTATTTACTAAGTCTCCTTTAGATATAAGCTTTGATATAACAGCGGATGACTGCTGTAAGAAGGACATATTTAATAAAAGTTTACCACATTTGTCGCCAATCTCTTTGAGCAAAATTAACTTAGATTCTCTCAAATATGCAACTCACCAAATGGATAGTTTAGAGCAAGAATTGAATAATTTGGAAAAGGAATCTCATTTTATCAAATATGGTCCCTATTATTCTACTTTTACTTATATTCTAATTGTGTGTTTATTTTTATACTTAGTTTATAAATTATATAGGTATTTTAAGAACAAAAATTCTTCTCATGCTGGATGCTGCGTGCAAATATTTAATCAATGTTATAATAAAAATACCAAACGCAAGTCCAAAATTTCAAATAGTATTGAGATGACGGAAGTATCTTCAACTTTTGAAGAAGACAATAACTCCGTTCAATCTTTGCCTACTCATTACGCAAATTATAAATCCACTAAGATTAATAAAGTCAGATTTCCGTCAAATAGAAACCTAAACTTTAAATGTAATATGTAATGCACTATGTTGTAAATTTTCATTCCAAATTATGTAAATTTTACTGTAATAAAACTGTAAAATGTTTCTCTTAATAGTTAAATCTTCAATCTCACTTCGCTTCATCTTGATGAGATAAAGCTTCGTTTAAAAGGGGGAGGTGTTATAACCCTTATTACAAGGCAATAAAGCCTAAGTTAGCTTTTACTTACAAACACTGTACTTTTCCTTTAATAAAGTACTGATGTTGCATTTTTACCCAGTGCATAGAAATAATATGTGTAATTTAGTTAGTTAGATTCTGGACGCCGTCGCGTAATCTAGTGTGCCCAAATTAAGGGAGCAATTAAGAGGGACATTGCCAAAATATATGTGACTAAGAAGTTGTGTATCTGTGTTTTTGTACTGTGGTTCATTAAAGTGGTTCCAGTAGAATTATTGCCTTTTTTTAAAAAGACAAACGGGGTCGGCTTAGTAACAAATTGGTGTCAGAAGTGGGATACCAGAGACGAAGTCTTACGACGTTGAGTCGAACAGACACTGGTATTCCGAATCTACAGCCCCCTGTTCAATTGACCGACAGTGAGACTTGACCCAAGGTCAAGCCTGCGTCACTACTTGGACGACGGTCAGCCTCAGCTCTTCAGCTTGAGCCCGCTCCAGCCACATCAGTAATTGGACGACGGTCAGCCTCAGCTCTGCAGCTTGAGCCCGCTCCAGCCACATCGACACTTGGACGACAGCCAGCCTCCACTGTATAGTGTGAGTTTGCTCCAGACGGCATCAAAATCACCAGCGGTTCCAGGTCTAACTCTTGGTGAGTTCTTTCAAACTCAAGAAATTCCACAGTCAACCACCGTGTGAAAATTCAACTCCGATACGTCACAGCGCAACGTGACTCCGGACTCCGAGTTCCCACTGCGCACCCGATAATGCAAGTGTCAACAATTATCGTGTTACTGTGAGTGTTTCTTGTGTAATACCATATTTTCTAATTCAAAGTGTCTCTGAATTCGTGTTTCTGTTTTGATATTCATATAATTTTAAATAATTTAACACAATAAGTACTGCTTTTCTATCTTCACTTACATTCATTGTGTTGTCTTTTCTATTTCTTGTTATTCTAACGTTGTTATTTAACTGTTAACTTAATTTTGTCCAACACATCATAATCTTTTATGTCCGTTAAACGAGAGTTAACTAAATCAAAGGAAATGTCAGACAAAATTACACTATCTTTTTTAACCAAATTTATTAAACCATATAATGGTGACAGGGAAACCCTCCCTGCATTTCTTACAAATTGCGAGAATGCCATGTCCTTGGCTTCTCTAGACCAACAAACTGTGCTATGTAAATTTGTCATTTCACAGCTAGAAGGTAAAGCACAGGTTGCATGTAGCCTTAAGTCATTTTCATTGTGGTCAGAGCTAAAGATCTTCCTGAAGGCTACTTTCGGGGAGAAAAAGCATGCCACACATTTATTATCAGATCTGCAACACTGTAAGCAATTATCCAATGAGGATGTCACTATTTATTCTTTAAGGGTGGAGTCAATATTGACTCGTATACAGTCAGACATACATTATAGTTGCAAACATGACAAAGAACTGCCTGGCAGAATAGCAGCCATGGAGGACCTTGCCCTAAACACCTTTATGTTAGGGTTAAACGCTTCCATATCGACTATTGTCCGTTGCAAAAATCCCTCTAATCTCAATGAAGCTATACAGTATGCTATAGATGAAGAAAAATTATACAACTTATCTAGATCTAATGTAAAATTTCCTAAACAGTGTTCTATTTGCAACAAGCTGGGTCATAATCCATCAGAATGTTTTAAGAATAAAAAATATGATCGAGATTCTAAAATTTACAATAATTCACCGTCTCCTAATTCTAATACTAATCTCGAAGGTAATCCTAAAACTTGCAATTATTGTAAAAATGCTGGTCACTTGATCAAAGAGTGTCGCAAGCTTCAATATAATATGAAGCGACGGCAAGCCGCTGATTATGCACAACGTGACCGTAACTCGGCACCTACTAACTCTAATGACGCACCTACACACACGTGTGAAAGTACAGCTAAAATTAATGATGATAATTTAAACTAAGCGAGATTTCGGTACCGTGTCTGCCGAAATCGAACAGAGCTATAAATGACACGACCTATGCTAATTTTTATACTAATTATACTAAATTTGCATCTCATCCAAAAGAGGTGAGTTCTACTAAATTCGCATCTCATCCAAAAGAGATGAGTTCTACTAAATTCGCATCTCATCCAAAAGAGATGAGTTCTACTAAATTCGCATCTCATCCAAAAGAGATGAGTTCTACTAAATTCGCATCTCATCCAAAAGAGATGAGTCCTACCAAATCTTCATCTCAGTCAATTAAACTGAGTTCTAGTACGCCTAGTGATAAAACAAAATGTCACTTATGTACCGAAAAATTACAGCCATCTTATAATTATCCTAAACCTATATACGAAATTAATGATTACTGTAAAAAGGTAGCTTTACCTCATACTTACCTACATACTAATCACGCTCGTGAACAGTTATGTTTCCTTATTGATACAGGATCAACTATTAGTATCGTTAAAGAGTCATGTTTACAAAAACTTCCAAGTCTATCTACTGAAACTGTCAAATTAAAGGGCATTAATAGTTCTGAAACTCCAGTTGAAACTCTAGGTACCTTCCAAATGGAGTTCAACTTATCGGGCAGTATACATAAGTACAAGTTTCATGTCATTAAAGATGACATCAATCTTATTAATTATGATGGAATAATCGGTAGCGATTTTTGCAGTTATTTTAAAACAAACATCGATTACTCTTCAAAATCAATTTCCATATTAAATCACTCTATTCCTATTATTTATACTCAACCTTCATATAATATTCCAGCTCGATCTGAAGTAGTTATCGAGTGCACTGTATCAAATTACTCTCCTAAACTTTATCACAACAATGAAGCTCTCATACTAGATCATATCTTACGTGAAGGCGTTTATGTCGCTAATTGCATTGTCTCAATTAAACCAAACGGGAAAACAAACGTGACCATTTTAAACACTACAGACTGTGACATTGAAATAAAAGATTATTACGTAACAGCGACGCCCCTTGAACTTGATTGTTCATTTATTGATTCTTATAATATTAATGCTATTTCTTGTTCGAAAAGTGATCGCATAAATAAGGTACTAAATCTTATCCGTTGCTCTCATCTAAATAATGAAGAGAAAAAGACCCTTTTAGAATGTTGTTCCCACTATACAGATATTTTTCATGTAGAAGGTGAACCCTTAACCTTCACGAATGCTATTCAGCATACTATTAACACAGGTGATGCCCCACCTATTAATGTCAAATCATATCGTTTCCCTGAATGCCACAAGGAGGAAGTCGATTCCCAAATTCGTAAAATGCTAAACCAAAATATTATTCAACATTCAACTTCGCCTTGGAGCGCCCCAGTTTGGGTAGTCCCGAAAAAAATGGACGCTTCCGGCAAACAAAAGTGGAGGATAGTCATTGACTATCGCCGTCTTAATGACGTCACTGTTTCCGAATCTTATCCACTGCCTCTTATCACTGATATTTTAGACCAATTAGGTCACTCTAAATATTTCAGCACGCTAGACCTCACAAGTGGCTTCCACCAACTGAAAACTTCTCCCAAGGACGCGCCTAAAACAGGTTTCACAGTTAACACAAATTCAGACATGTCTGGTCATTACGAATTTACTAGAATGCCTTTCGGGCTGAAAAATGCCCCTGCCACGTTTCAGCATCTTATGAACACTGTGTTATCAGGCTTACAAGGCCTTCATTGCTATATTTATCTTGACGATTGTATAGTATATAGTCAAAATCTACAGGATCATATACAAAAATTACAACTAGTATTCGACAAATTTCGTGAATACAATTTAAAACTTCAACCGGACAAGTGCGAGTTCCTAAGGCATGAAGTAACTTACCTTGGCCATATTATCACAGATAAAGGTGTATCTCCAAATCCTGAAAAGGTCAACGCTGTATCGCAATTTCCAGTTCCTAAAAATCCTAAAAATATTATGTAATTTCTAGGCCTAATAGGCTATTATCGCAGATTCATTGAAAATTTTTCTAAGTTAACTAAACCACTTACGTCTCTATTAAAAAAGGATGCAGTGTTCCACTGGGACACAGAACAACAACATGCATTCGATATTCTAAAAGAAAAATTAGTTACTGCCCCTCTTCTACAGTACCCTGACTTCTCACAGCCTTTTAATGTTACTACTGATGCAAGTAACTTTGCCATTGGCGCAATACTGTCTCAGGGTCCCGTCGGCAAAGATAAGCCGATCGCTTATGCGTCGCGCACTCTAAATAAACCTGAAGGTAATTACTCAACTACGGAAAAAGAGTTATTAGCAATCATATTCGCCGTTAAAACATTTCGACCATATTTATATGGCAATAGATTTAAAATAATAACAGATCATAGGCCCCTCGTGTGGCTATTTAATGTAAAAGATCCGGGTAGTAGACTCATTCGCTGGCGCCTCAAACTCGAGGAATACGATTATGAAATCGTTTATAAACAAGGTCGTCTCAATTCTAACGCCGATGCGCTATCCCGTTGCCCTATCAATGCTATTGATGTAAACAATTTAAATAATTTTTCTTACGAACAGTATTTCAAAGCTCAATTTACTAATCAAATTCCAGTCCCAAATACTATCATCGAAGAGTGTATTCAAGGACTACACTTGTCTAAGTTAAACACAATTGCGTGTCCAGTCTCTTTAGACTTTGACTACTCTATGCCTCATTGCGAGGAAATATTATCGCAGCTAGATAATTCTGCTGATCTACTAAACTCCGAACGCGAGCCACTTACAATACATTGTGTAAATGACAAAAATAAAACCTACTATTTTCTATTTACAAAAGTACATCACTATGAAGAAACTAGTTATAAAGATGTTTATAACTTACTAATTAAGCTTAGAAACTCACTAATTGATTGCCAAAATATTACCAACCTGGCACTACCAGATTTCACGGACCCATTTTCAAAGCTTACGTATACTAAAATCTATAATATGATTTCCTATATTTTCCACGATACCAATATAAAAGTTCACATATATAAAAATCAATTAATCTATCCTACTCCTGTAGAAGTTCCTAAAATATTAAAAGAAAACCACGACTCTGTTATAGCTGGTCACCCAGGGTCACAACGAATGTATTCGCGTATTAAAGCTGCCTACTATTGGAAAGGCATGCGTTCTGACATAGAGCAATACGTAAAGAAATGCAAGCTTTGTCAAATTAATAAGCCTTTAAGGAAATCAAATAAAGCTCCGATGGAGATAACTTCCACATCTACTAGGCCGTTTGAAAGATTGGCCCTTGACGTCGTAGGTCCCTTACCTGATGCAGGCTATCAAAACTTTAGATTCATCTTAACCTTACAAGATGACTTAACTAAATTCACTAGCGCTTACCCAATGGTTACGGCTACTAGTGAAGAAATAGCCAGAAACCTTGTTCATTTCATGTCTCTTTTCGGTTTTCCTAAAACCATCCTAACAGATTTAGGTACATGTTTTACATCCGAATTATTTAAACAATTAACCGAAATACTAAAGGTCAAAGCCCTTTTTACTACTCCGTATCATCCACAAACGAATGAAGCTCTTGAACGCTCACATGCTACTTTAAAAGAGTACCTAAAATCTTTTGTTAATGAGAACCAGAACGACTGGCATTGTTACTTATTCACTGCAATTCTAGCTTATAATACTACACCTCATAGTACGACTAACTTTACTCCTCACGAGTTATTATATGGTTATAAACCATCCATTCCAAACTCGTTATATGAAAGCTCTGGTAATACATACAACGAATATATTCGAGCTTTACAATATAGAATGCGCTTTAGTCGCGAGAAAGCCATTCAAAACATTATAAATAGTAAAGAAAAATCAAAACAATACTATGATGCAAGCTCCCGTGACGTTACTTATAAGGTAGGAGATATGGTTTATCTCAAACAACATCATAGGCTCCGTAAGGCCTTATCGCCTATATGGAAAGGCCCTTATAAAATTATCAAAGTTCATAACAAGCACAATGTAACCCTACAAGTAGGTCGCAAGGCTATTAAATACCATACCAATGAAATTAAGCCTTCTACTTCTTAACCTATGTACTATATTTATTTTCAGAATAACGTGCTGCCATGGCACTTTATGCCTCAGCCGCACCGAATCAAGCATCATCCCAATCTATCATAGCACCGGGATTTATTTTGAACCAACTACTAATATTAACTTTTATACTGATCATTGGAAGGTGATCACCCACGTAGATTTAGTTTCTCTAGAACCTTATCTTAATAAAATTGAATCTCTGTTACACGATACTCTAAATTTGTGCAACAAGATTCAACCACAAGAGTTAGGTACATGCAAAGACATGTCTAGCCCTATCGAAGTTTTAATCTAGTCTAGTTCTATTAAATTGCAATCATTATCGCATATCATCTCTAATCAATTGACAAGTAAAGTTAAACGATCTTTAGAATTCGGAGGTGAAATCTTAAAGTTCTTTTTCGGCACATTAGATGCAGATGACGCCCGAAAATATGATGCTGCAATTGAATCATGCAAAAAGAGTGAAACAGAAATATTTCATTTAATGAGAGATAACATTCACATTATCAAGTCTACTATAAATAATTTTAACACTACTATTTACAAACTTAATCAAAATGAGATGAAATTAAACGCCCAAATTAATCAGATGAATGAAATATTTTCCCAAATTACGAAGACCGATAACCTATTACTATATACTTCAAAGTTAAACAACCTTCTTAACATTATCGAAGGTTCTTTACTTGCTATAACCAATTTACTAGATACTACACTAAACTCTATTTTATTTTCTAAGGTTAATGTACTACATCCTAGTGTTATAAGTCCCTTAAATCTTTATTTAGAATTAACTAAGCATAGTAGTCAAGTAAGCAAAAGGTTAGATTTTCCAGTTCCCTTAACCATTCAAAATATTCATTCTATTATTGATGTTTCCGAATTTAGTTCCTATTATTACAACGATAAGGTCATTTTTATATTACAAATCCCTTTGATCACTCCTGATAAGTTCATGACCTATAAAAACATACCACTACCTACACCTCACGATGACGCACATAATACATTTGCTTTAATTCAACCTTCTAATTCCTATATTGCATTAAGTGATGACAGGATGCATTATGCTATGTTGGACACTCTTGAAAAATGTAAAATAATAAATAGTA
This sequence comes from Brachylomia viminalis, assembly GCA_937001585.2. Lineage (NCBI taxonomy): Eukaryota > Metazoa > Arthropoda > Insecta > Lepidoptera > Noctuidae > Brachylomia > Brachylomia viminalis. The sequence continues at coordinate 22,015,357 of OW443294.2, read as the reverse complement.
ACTTTTCTATTTGTGAATTTAATACTATATACTCATGTATAAGTAACCCTAATTGTGAATCTAAAATCTTAACTGAGATAACATTGTCATTACCTACAGAATGCAATGCTAAAATATTATATGGTCAGATTGATATTTGGCAAAAATTAAGAAATAACAAATGGATATATGTTCAATCAAATGCAAATAAATTGACTATTAAATGTGATGAAAACATTAATGACCATTTAATTACAGGTACAGAAATTGTAAAACTATTGCCTAATTGTATTGGGTATTCTAAAACTGTTCAGTTGATACCGACTAGTTCTTATTCTTTATTTACTAAGTCTCCTTTAGATATAAGCTTTGATATAACAGCGGATGACTGCTGTAAGAAGGACATATTTAATAAAAGTTTACCACATTTGTCGCCAATCTCTTTGAGCAAAATTAACTTAGATTCTCTCAAATATGCAACTCACCAAATGGATAGTTTAGAGCAAGAATTGAATAATTTGGAAAAGGAATCTCATTTTATCAAATATGGTCCCTATTATTCTACTTTTACTTATATTCTAATTGTGTGTTTATTTTTATACTTAGTTTATAAATTATATAGGTATTTTAAGAACAAAAATTCTTCTCATGCTGGATGCTGCGTGCAAATATTTAATCAATGTTATAATAAAAATACCAAACGCAAGTCCAAAATTTCAAATAGTATTGAGATGACGGAAGTATCTTCAACTTTTGAAGAAGACAATAACTCCGTTCAATCTTTGCCTACTCATTACGCAAATTATAAATCCACTAAGATTAATAAAGTCAGATTTCCGTCAAATAGAAACCTAAACTTTTAATGTAATATGTAATGCACTATGTTGTAAATTTTCATTCCAAATTATGTAAATTTTACTGTAATAAAACTGTAAAATGTCTCTCTTAATAGTTAAATCTTCAATCTCACTTCGCTTCATCTTGATGAGATAAAGCTTCGTTTAAAAGGGGGAGGTGTTATAACCCTTATTACAAGGCAATAAAGCCTAAGTTAGCTTTTACTTACAAACACTGTACTTTTCCTTTATTAAAGTACTGATGTTGCATTTTTACCCAGTGCATAGAAATAATATGTGTAATTTAGTTAGTTAGATTCTGGACGCCGTCGCGTAATCTAGTGTGCCCAAATTAAGGGAGCAATTAAGAGGGACATTGCCAAAATATATGTAACTAAGAAGTTGTGTATCTGTGTTTTTGTACTGTGGTTCATTAAAGTGGTTCCAGTAGAATTATTGCCTTTTTTTAAAAAGACAAACGGGGTCGGCTTAGTAACAAATTGGTGTCAGAAGTGGGATACCAGAGACGAAGTCTTACGACGTTGAGTCGAACAGACACTGGTATTCCGAATCTACAGCCCCCTGTTCAATTGACCGACAGTGAGACTTGACCCAAGGTCAAGCCTGCGTCACTACTTGGACGACGGTCAGCCTCAGCTCTTCAGCTTGAGCCCGCTCCAGCCACATCAGTAATTGGACGACGGTCAGCCTCAGCTCTGCAGCTTGAGCCCGCTCCAGCCACATCGACACTTGGACGACAGCCAGCCTCCACTGTATAGTGTGAGTTTGCTCCAGACGGCATCAAAATCACCAGCTGTTCCAGGTCTAACTCTTGGTGAGTTCTTTCAAACTCAAGAAATTCCACAGTCAACCACCGTGTGAAAATTCAACTCCGATACGTCACAGCGCAACGTGACTCCGGACTCCGAGTTCCCACTGCGCACCCGATAATGCAGGTGTCAACAATTATCGTGTTACTGTGAGTGTTTCTTGTGTAATACCATATTTTCTAATTCAAAGTGTCTCTGAATTCGTGTTTCTGTTTTGATATTCATATAATTTTAAATAATTTAACACAATAAGTACTGCTTTTCTATCTTCACTTACATTCATTGTGTTGTCTTTTCTATTTCTTGTTATTCTAACGTTGTTATTTAACTGTTAACTTAATTTTGTCCAACACATCATAATCTTTTATGTCCGTTAAACGAGAGTTAACTAAATCAAAGGAAATGTCAGACAAAATTACACTATCTTTTTTAACCAAATTTATTAAACCATATAATGGTGACAGGGAAACCCTCCCTGCATTTCTTACAAATTGCGAGAATGCCATGTCCTTGGCTTCTCTAGACCAACAAACTGTGCTATGTAAATTTGTCATTTCACAGCTAGAAGGTAAAGCACAGGTTGCATGTAGCCTTAAGTCATTTTCATTGTGGTCAGAGCTAAAGATCTTCCTGAAGGCTACTTTCGGGGAGAAAAAGCATGCCACACATTTATTATCAGATCTGCAACACTGTAAGCAATTATCCAATGAGGATGTCACTATTTATTCTTTAAGGGTGGAGTCAATATTGACTCGTATACAGTCAGACATACATTATAGTTGCAAAAATGACAAAGAACTGCCTGGCAGAATAGCAGCCATGGAGGACCTTGCCCTAAACACCTTTATGTTAGGGTTAAACGCTTCCATATCGACTATTGTCCGTTGCAAAAATCCCTCTAATCTCAATGAAGCTATACAGTATGCTATAGATGAAGAAAAATTATACAACTTATCTAGATCTAATGTAAAATTTCCTAAACAGTGTTCTATTTGCAACAAGCTGGGTCATAATCCATCAGAATGTTTTAAGAATAAAAAATATGATCGAGATTCTAAAATTTACAATAATTCACCGTCTCCTAATTCTAATACTAATCTCGAAGGTAATCCTAAAACTTGCAATTATTGTAAAAATGCTGGTCACTTGATCAAAGAGTGTCGCAAGCTTCAATATAATATGAAGCGACGGCAAGCCGCTGATTATGCACAACGTGACCGTAACTCGGCACCTACTAACTCTAATGACGCACCTACACACACGTGTGAAAGTACAGCTAAAATTAATGATGATAATTTAAACTAAGCGAGATTTCGGTACCGTGTCTGCCGAAATCGAACAGAGCTATAAATGACACGACCTATGCTATTTTTTATACTAATTATACTAAATTTGCATCTCATCCAAAAGAGGTGAGTTCTACTAAATTCGCATCTCATCCAAAAGAGATGAGTTCTACTAAATTCGCATCTCATCCAAAAGAGATGAGTTCTACTAAATTCGCATCTCATCCAAAAGAGATGAGTTCTACTAAATTCGCATCTCATCCAAAAGAGATGAGTCCTACCAAATCTTCATCTCAGTCAATTAAACTGAGTTCTAGTACGCCTAGTGATAAAACAAAATGTCACTTATGTACCGAAAAATTACAGCCATCTTATAATTATCCTAAACCTATATACGAAATTAATGATTACTGTAAAAAGGTAGCTTTACCTCATACTTACCTACATACTAATCACGCTCGTGAACAGTTATGTTTCCTTATTGATACAGGATCAACTATTAGTATCGTTAAAGAGTCATGTTTACAAAAACTTCCAAGTCTATCTACTGAAACTGTCAAATTAAAGGGCATTAATAGTTCTGAAACTCCAGTTGAAACTCTAGGTACCTTCCAAATGGAGTTCAACTTATCGGGCAGTATACATAAGTACAAGTTTCATGTCATTAAAGATGACATCAATCTTATTAATTATGATGGAATAATCGGTAGCGATTTTTGCAGTTATTTTAAAACAAACATCGATTACTCTTCAAAATCAATTTCCATATTAAATCACTCTATTCCTATTATTTATACTCAACCTTCATATAATATTCCAGCTCGATCTGAAGTAGTTATCGAGTGCACTGTATCAAATTACTCTCCTAAACTTTATCACAACAATGAAGCTCTCATACTAGATCATATCTTACGTGAAGGCGTTTATGTCGCTAATTGCATTGTCTCAATTAAACCAAACGGGAAAACAAACGTGACCATTTTAAACACTACAGACTGTGACATTGAAATAAAAGATTATTACGTAACAGCGACGCCCCTTGAACTTGATTGTTCATTTATTGATTCTTATAATATTAATGCTATTTCTTGTTCGAAAAGTGATCGCATAAATAAGGTACTAAATCTTATCCGTTGCTCTCATCTAAATAATGAAGAGAAAAAGACCCTTTTAGAATGTTGTTCCCACTATACAGATATTTTTCATGTAGAAGGTGAACCCTTAACCTTCACGAATGCTATTCAGCATACTATTAACACAGGTGATGCCCCACCTATTAATGTCAAATCATATCGTTTCCCTGAATGCCACAAGGAGGAAGTCGATTCCCAAATTCGTAAAATGCTAAACCAAAATATTATTCAACATTCAACTTCGCCTTGGAGCGCCCCAGTTTGGGTAGTCCCGAAAAAAATGGACGCTTCCGGCAAACAAAAGTGGAGGATAGTCATTGACTATCGCCGTCTTAATGACGTCACTGTTTCCGAATCTTATCCACTGCCTCTTATCACTGATATTTTAGACCAATTAGGTCACTCTAAATATTTCAGCACGCTAGACCTCACAAGTGGCTTCCACCAACTGAAAACTTCTCCCAAGGACGCGCCTAAAACAGGTTTCACAGTTAACACAAATTCAGACATGTCTGGTCATTACGAATTTACTAGAATGCCTTTCGGGCTGAAAAATGCCCCTGCCACGTTTCAGCGTCTTATGAACACTGTGTTATCAGGCTTACAAGGCCTTCATTGCTATATTTATCTTGACGATTGTATAGTATATAGTCAAAATCTACAGGATCATATACAAAAATTACAACTAGTATTCGACAAATTTCGTGAATACTATTTAAAACTTCAACCGGACAAGTGCGAGTTCCTAAGGCATGAAGTAACTTACCTTGGCCATATTATCACAGATAAAGGTGTATCTCCAAATCCTGAAAAGGTCAGCGCTGTATCGCAATTTCCAGTTCCTAAAAATCCTAAACATATTAAGTAATTTCTAGGCCTAATAGGCTATTATCGCAGATTCATTGAAAATTTTTCTAAGTTAACTAAACCACTTACGTCTCTATTAAAAAAGGATGCAGTGTTCCACTGGGACACAGAACAACAACATGCATTCGATATTCTAAAAGAAAAATTAGTTACTGCCCCTCTTCTACAGTACCCTGACTTCTCACAGCCTTTTAATGTTACTACTGATGCAAGTAACTTTGCCATTGGCGCAATACTGTCTCAGGGTCCCGTCGGCAAAGATAAGCCGATCGCTTATGCGTCGCGCACTCTAAATAAACCTGAAGGTAATTACTCAACTACGGAAAAAGAGTTATTAGCAATCATATTCGCCGTTAAAACATTTCGACCATATTTATATGGCAATAGATTTAAAATAATAACAGATCATAGGCCCCTCGTGTGGCTATTTAATGTAAAAGATCCGGGTAGTAGACTCATTCGCTGGCGCCTCAAACTCGAGGAATACGATTATGAAATCGTTTATAAACAAGGTCGTCTCAATTCTAACGCCGATGCGCTATCCCGTTGCCCTATCAATGCTATTGATGTAAACAATTTAAATAATTTTTCTTACGAACAGTATTTCAAAGCTCAATTTACTAATCAAATTCCAGTCCCAAATACTATCATCGAAGAGTGTATTCAAGGACTACACTTGTCTAAGTTAAACACAATTGCGTGTCCAGTCTCTTTAGACTTTGACTACTCTATGCCTCATTGCGAGGAAATATTATCGCAGCTAGATAATTCTGCTGATCTACTAAACTCCGAACGCGAGCCACTTACAATACATTGTGTAAATGACAAAAATAAAACCTACTATTTTCTATTTACAAAAGTACATCACTATTACACACGATTATACACGACTAACTTTACTCCTCACGAGTTATTATATGGTTATAAACCATCCATTCCAAACTCGTTATATGAAAGCTCTGGTAATACATACAACGAATATATTCGAGCTTTACAATATAGAATGCGCTTTAGTCGCGAGAAAGCCATTCAAAACATTATAAATAGTAAAGAAAAATCAAAACAATACTATGATGCAAGCTCCCGTGACGTTACTTATAAGGTAGGAGATATGGTTTATCTCAAACAACATCATAGGCTCCGTAAGGCCTTATCGCCTATATGGAAAGGCCCTTATAAAATTATCAAAGTTCATAACAAGCACAATGTAACCCTACAAGTAGGTCGCAAGGCTATTAAATACCATACCAATGAAATTAAGCCTTCTACTTCTTAACCTATGTACTATATTTATTTTCAGAATAACGTGCTGCCATGGCACTTTATGCCTCAGCCGCACCGAATCAAGCATCATCCCAATCTATCATAGCCCCGGGATTTATTTTGAACCAACTACTAATATTAACTTTTATACTGATCATTGGAAGGTGATCACCCACGTAGATTTAGTTTCTCTAGAACCTTATCTTAATAAAATTGAATCTCTGTTACACGATACTCTAAATTTGTGCAACAAGATTCAACCACAAGAGTTAGGTACATGCAAAGACATGTCTAGCCCTATCGAAGTTTTAATCTAGTCTAGTTCTATTAAATTGCAATCATTATCGCATATCATCTCTAATCAATTGACAAGTAAAGTTAAACGATCTTTAGAATTCGGAGGTGAAATCTTAAAGTTCTTTTTCGGCACATTAGATGCAGATGACGCCCGAAAATATGATGCTGCAATTGAATCATGCAAAAAGAGTGAAACAGAAATATTTCATTTAATGAGAGATAACATTCACATTATCAAGTCTACTATAAATAATTTTAACACTACTATTTACAAACTTAATCAAAATGAGATGAAATTAAACGCCCAAATTAATCAGATGAATGAAATATTTTCCCAAATTACGAAGACCGATAACCTATTACTATATACTTCAAAGTTAAACAACCTTCTTAACATTATCGAAGGTTCTTTACTTGCTATAACCAATTTACTAGATACTACACTAAACTCTATTTTATTTTCTAAGGTTAATGTACTACATCCTAGTGTTATAAGTCCCTTAAATCTTTATTTAGAATTAACTAAGCATAGTAGTCAAGTAAGCAAAAGGTTAGATTTTCCAGTTCCCTTAACCATTCAAAATATTCATTCTATTATTGATTTTCCGAATTTAGTTCCTATTATTACAACGATAAGGTCATTTTTATATTACAAATCCCTTTGATCACTCCTGATAAGTTCATGACCTATAAAAACATACCACTACCTACACCTCACGATGACGCACATAATACATTTGCTTTAATTCAACCTTCTAATTCCTATATTGCATTAAGTGATGACAGGATGCATTATGCTATGTTGGACACTCTTGAAAAATGTAAAATAATAAATAGTAACTTTTCTATTTGTGAATTTAATACTATATACTCATGTATAAGTAACCCTAATTGTGAATCTAAAATCTTAACTGAGATAACATTGTCATTACCTACAGAATGCAATGCTAAAATATTATATGGTCAGATTGATATTTGGCAAAAATTAAGAAATAACAAATGGATATATGTTCAATCAAATGCAAATAAATTGACTATTAAATGTGATGAAAACATTAATGACCATTTAATTACAGGTACAGAAATTGTAAAACTATTGCCTAATTGTATTGGGTATTCTAAAACTGTTCAGTTGATACCGACTAGTTCTTATTCTTTATTTACTAAGTCTCCTTTAGATATAAGCTTTGATATAACAGCGGATGACTGCTGTAAGAAGGACATATTTAATAAAAGTTTACCACATTTGTCGCCAATCTCTTTGAGCAAAATTAACTTAGATTCTCTCAAATATGCAACTCACCAAATGGATAGTTTAGAGCAAGAATTGAATAATTTGGAAAAGGAATCTCATTTTATCAAATATGGTCCCTATTATTCTACTTTTACTTATATTCTAATTGTGTGTTTATTTTTATACTTAGTTTATAAATTATATAGGTATTTTAAGAACAAAAATTCTTCTCATGCTGGATGCTGCGTGCAAATATTTAATCAATGTTATAATAAAAATACCAAACGCAAGTCCAAAATTTCAAATAGTATTGAGATGACGGAAGTATCGTCAACTTTTGAAGAAGACAATAACTCCGTTCAATCTTTGCCTACTCATTACGCAAATTATAAATCCACTAAGATTAATAAAGTCAGATTTCCGTCAAATAGAAACCTAAACTTTAAATGTAATATGTAATGCACTATGTTGTAAATTTTCATTCCAAATTATGTAAATTTTACTGTAATAAAACTGTAAAATGTCTCTCTTAATAGTTAAATCTTCAATCTCACTTCGCTTCATCTTGATGAGATAAAGCTTCGTTTAAAAGGGGGAGGTGTTATAACCCTTATTACAAGGCAATAAAGCCTAAGTTAGCTTTTACTTACAAACACTGTACTTTTCCTTTATTAAAGTACTGATGTTGCATTTTTACCCAGTGCATAGAAATAATATGTGTAATTTAGTTAGTTAGATTCTGGACGCCGTCGCGTAATCTAGTGTGCCCAAATTAAGGGAGCAATTAAGAGGGACATTGCCAAAATATATGTAACTAAGAAGTTGTGTATCTGTGTTTTTGTACTGTGGTTCATTAAAGTGGTTCCAGTAGAATTATTGCCTTTTTTTAAAAAGACAAACGGGGTCGGCTTAGTAACAAATTGGTGTCAGAAGTGGGATACCAGAGACGAAGTCTTACGACGATGAGTCGAACAGACACTGGTATTCCGAATCTACAGCCCCCTGTTCAATTGACCGACAGTGAGACTTGACCCAAGGTCAAGCCTGCGTCACTACTTGGACGACGGTCAGCCTCAGCTCTTCAGCTTGAGCCCGCTCCAGCCACATCAGTAATTGGACGACGGTCAGCCTCAGCTCTGCAGCTTGAGCCCGCTCCAGCCACATCGACACTTGGACGACAGCCAGCCTCCACTGTATAGTGTGAGTTTGCTCCAGACGGCATCAAAATCACCAGCGGTTCCAGGTCTAACTCTTGGTGAGTTCTTTCAAACTCAAGAAATTCCACAGTCAACCACCGTGTGAAAATTCAACTCCGATACGTCACAGCGCAACGTGACTCCGGACTCCGAGTTCCCACTGCGCACCCGATAATGCAGGTGTCAACAATTATCGTGTTACTGTGAGTGTTTCTTGTGTAATACCATATTTTCTAATTCAAAGTGTCTCTGAATTCGTGTTTCTGTTTTGATATTCATATAATTTTAAATAATTTAACACAATAAGTACTGCTTTTCTATCTTCACTTACATTCATTGTTTTGTCTTTTCTATTTCTTGTTATTCTAACGTTGTTATTTAACTGTTAACTTAATTTTGTCCAACACATCATAATCTTTTATGTCCGTTAAACGAGAGTTAACTAAATCAAAGGAAATGTCAGACAAAATTACACTATCTTTTTTAACCAAATTTATTAAACCATATAATGGTGACAGGGAAACCCTCCCTGCATTTCTTACAAATTGCGAGAATGCCATGTCCTTGGCTTCTCTAGACCAACAAACTGTGCTATGTAAATTTGTCATTTCACAGCTAGAAGGTAAAGCACAGGTTGCATGTAGCCTTAAGTCATTTTCATTGTGGTCAGAGCTAAAGATCTTCCTGAAGGCTACTTTCGGGGAGAAAAAGCATGCCACACATTTATTATCAGATCTGCAACACTGTAAGCAATTATCCAATGAGGATGTCACTATTTATTCTTTAAGGGTGGAGTCAATATTGACTCGTATACAGTCAGACATACATTATAGTTGCAAAAATGACAAAGAACTGCCTGGCAGAATAGCAGCCATGGAGGACCTTGCCCTAAACACCTTTATGTTAGGGTTAAACGCTTCCATATCGACTATTGTCCGTTGCAAAAATCCCTCTAATCTCAATGAAGCTATACAGTATGCTATAGATGAAGAAAAATTATACAACTTATCTAGATCTAATCAAAAATTTCCTAAACAGTGTTCTATTTGCAACAAGCTGGGTCATAATCCATCAGAATGTTTTAAGAATAAAAAATATGATCGAGATTCTAAAATTTACAATAATTCACCGTCTCCTAATTCTAATACTAATCTCGAAGGTAATCCTAAAACTTGCAATTATTGCAAAAATGCTGGTCACTTGATCAAAGAGTGTCGCAAGCTTCAATATAATATGAAGCGACGGCAAGCCGCTGACTATGCACAACGTGACCGTAACTCGGCACCTACTAACTCTAATGACGCACCTACACACACGTGTGAAAGTACAGCTAAAATTAATGATAATAATTTAAACTAAGCGAGATTTTGGTACCGTGTCTGCCGAAATCGAACAGAGCTATAAATGACACGACCTATGCTAATTTTTATACTAATTATACTAAATTTGCATCTCATCCAAAAGAGGTGAGTTCTACTAAATTCGCATCTCATCCAAAAGAGATGAGTTCTACTAAATTCGCATCTTATCCAAAAGAGATGAGTTCTACTAAATTCGCATCTCATCCAAAAGAGATGAGTTCTACTAAATCTTCATCTCAGTCAATTAAACTGAGTTCTAGTACGCCTAGTGATAAAACAAAATGTCACTTATGTACCGAAAAATTACAGCCATCTTATAATTATCCTAAACCTATATACGAAATTAATGATTACTGTAAAAAGGTAGCTTTACCTCATACTTACCTACATACTAATCACGCTCGTGAACAGTTATGTTTCCTTATTGATACAGGATCAACTATTAGTATCGTTAAAGAGTCATGTTTACAAAAACTTCCAAGTCTATCTACTGAAACTGTCAAATTAAAGGGCATTAATAGTTCTGAAACTCCAGTTGAAACTCTAGGTACCTTCCAAATGGAGTTCAACTTATCGGGCAGTATACATAAGTACAAGTTTCATATCACTAAAGATGACATCAATCTTATTAATTATGATGGAATAATCGGTAGCGATTTTTGCAGTTATTTTAAAACAAACATCGATTACTCTTCAAAATCAATTTCCATATTAAATCACTCTATTCCTATTATTTATACTCAACCTTCATATAATATTCCAGCTCGATCTGAAGTAGTTATCGAGTGCACTGTATCAAATTACTCTCCTAAACTTTATCACAACAATGAAGCTCTCATACTAGATCATATCTTACGTGAAGGCGTTTATGTCGCTAATTGCATTGTCTCAATTAAACCAAACGGGAAAACAAACGTGACCATTTTAAACACTACAGACTGTGACATTGAAATAAAAGATTATTACGTAACAGCGACGCCCCTTGAACTTGATTGTTCATTTATTGATTCTTATAATATTAATGCTATTTCTTGTTCGAAAAGTGATCGCATAAATAAAGTACTAAATCTTATCCGTTGCTCTCATCTAAATAATGAAGAGAAAAAGACCCTTTTAGAATGTTGTTCCCACTATACAGATATTTTTCATGTAGAAGGTGAACCCTTAACCTTCACGAATGCTATTCAGCATACTATTAACACAGGTGATGCCCCACCTATTAATGTCAAATCATATCGTTTCCCTGAATGCCACAAGGAGGAAGTCGATTCCCAAATTCGTAAAATGCTAAACCAAAATATTATTCAACATTCAACTTCGCCTTGGAGCGCCCCAGTTTGGGTAGTCCCGAAAAAAATGGACGCTTCCGGCAAACAAACGTGGAGGATAGTCATTGACTATCGCCGTCTTAATGACGTCACTGTTTCCGAATCTTATCCACTGTCTCTTATCACTGATATTTTAGACCAATTAGGTCACTCTAAATATTTCAGCACGCTAGACCTCACAAGTGGCTTCCACCAACTGAAAACTTGTCCCAAGGACGCGCCTAAAACATGTTTCACAGTTAACACAAATTCAGACATGTCTGGTCATTACGAATTTACTAGAATGCCTTTCGGGCTGAAAAATGCCCCTGCCACGTTTCAGCGTCTTATGAACACTGTGTTATCAGGCTTACAAGGCCTTCATTGCTATATTTATCTTGACGATTGTATAGTATATAGTCAAAATCTACAGGATCATATACAAAAATTACAACTAGTATTCGAAAAATTTCGTGAATACAATTTAAAACTTCAACCGGACAAGTGCGAGTTCCTAAGGCATGAAGTAACTTACCTTGGCCATATTATCACCGATAAAGGTGTATCTCCAAATCCTGAAAAGGTCAGCGCTGTATCGCAATTTCCAGTTCCTAAAAATCCTAAAAATATTAAGTCATTTCTAGGCCTAATAGGCTATTATCGCAGATTCATTGAAAATTTTTCTAAGTTAACTAAACCACTTACGTCTCTATTAAAAAAGGATACAGTGTTCCACTGGGACACAGAACAACAACATGCATTCGATATTCTAAAAGAAAAATTAGTTACTGCCCCTCTTCTACAGTACCCTGACTTCTCACAGCCTTTTAATGTTACTACTGATGCAAGTAACTTTGCCATTGGCGCAATACTGTCTCAGGGTCCCGTCGGCAATGATAAGCCGATCGCTTATGCGTCGCGCACTCTAAATAAACCTGAAGGTAATTACTCAACTACGGAAAAAGAGTTATTAGCAATTATATTCGCCGTTAAAACATTTCGACCATATTTATATGGCAATAGATTTAAAATAATAACAGATCATAGGCCCCTCGTGTGGCTATTTAATGTAAAAGATCCGGGTAGTAGACTCATTCGCTGGCGCCTCAAACTCGAGGAATACGATTATGAAATCGTTTATAAATAAGGTCGTCTCAATTCTAACGCCGATGCGCTATCCCGTTGCCCTATCAATGCTATTGATGTAAACAATTTAAATAATTTTTCTTACGAACAGTATTTCAAAGCTCAATTTATTAATCAAATTCCAGTCCCAAATACTATCATCGAAGAGTGTATTCAAGGACTACACTTGTCTAAGTTAAACACAATTGCGTGTCCAGTCTCTTTAGACTTTGACTACTCTATGCCTCATTGCGAGGAAATATTATCGCAGCTAGATAATTCTGCTGATCTACTAAACTCCGAACGCGAGCCACTTACAATACATTGTGTAAATGACAAAAATAAAACCTACTATTTTCTATTTACAAAAGTACATCACTATGAAGAAACTAGTTATAAAGATGTTTATAACTTACTAATTAAGCTTAGAAACTCACTAATTGATTGCCAAAATATTACCAACCTGGCACTACCAGATTTCACGGACCCATTTTCAAAGCTTACGTATACTAAAATCTATAATATGATTTCCTATATTTTCCACGATACCAATATAAAAGTTCACATATATAAAAATCAATTAATCTATCCTACTCCTGTAGAAGTTCCTAAAATATTAAAAGAAAACCACGACTCTGTTATAGCTGGTCACCCAGGGTCACAACGAATGTATTCGCGTATTAAAGCTGCCTACTATTGGAAAGGCATGCGTTCTGACATAGAGTAATACGTAAAGAAATGCAAGCTTTGCCAAATTAATAAGCCTTTAAGGAAATCAAATAAAGCTCCGATGGAGATAACTTCCACATCTACTAGGCCGTTTGAAAGATTGGCCCTTGACGTCGTAGGTCCCTTACCCGATGCAGGCTATCAAAACTTTAGATTCATCTTAACCTTACAAGATGACTTAACTAAATTCACTAGCGCTTACCCAATGGTTACGGCTACTAGTGAAGAAATAGCCAGAAACCTTGTTCATTTCATGTCTCTTTTCGGTTTTCCTAAAACCATCCTAACAGATTTAGGTACATGTTTTACATCCGAATTATTTAAACAATTAACCGAAATACTAAAGGTCAAAGCCCTTTTTACTACTCCGTATCATCCACAAACGAATGAAGCTCTTGAACGCTCACATGCTACTTTAAAAGAGTACCTAAAATCTTTTGTTAATGAGAACCAGAACGACTGGCATTGTTACTTATTCACTGCAATTCTAGCTTATAATACTACACCTCATAGTACGACTAACTTTACTCCTCACGAGTTATTATATGGTTATAAACCATCCATTCCAAACTCGTTATATGAAAGCTCTGGTAATACATACAACGAATATATTCGAGCTTTACAATATAGAATGCGCTTTAGTCGCGAGAAAGCCATTCAAAACATTATAAATAGTAAAGAAAAATCAAAACAATACTATGATGCAAGCTCCCGTGACGTTACTTATAAGGTAGGAGATATGGTTTATCTCAAACAATATCATAGGCTCCGTAAGGCCTTATCGCCTATATGGAAAGGCCCTTATAAAATTATCAAAGTTCATAACAAGCACAATGTAACCCTACAAGTAGGTCGCAAGGCTATTAAATACCATACCAATGAAATTAAGCCTTCTACTTCTTAACCTATGTACTATATTTATTTTCAGAATAACGTGCTGCCATGGCACTTTATGCCTCAGCCGCACCGAATCAAGCATCATCCCAATCTATCATAGCCCCGGGATTTATTTTGAACCAACTACTAATATTAACTTTTATACTGATCATTGGAAGGTGATCACCCACGTAGATTTAGTTTCTCTAGAACCTTATCTTAATAAAATTGAATCTCTGTTACACGATACTCTAAATTTGTGCAACAAGATTCAACCACAAGAGTTAGGTACATGCAAAGACATGTCTAGCCCTATCGAAGTTTTAATCCAGTCTAGTTCTATTAAATTGCAATCATTATCGCATATCATCTCTAATCAATTGACAAGTAAAGTTAAACGATCTTTAGAATTCGGAGGTGAAATCTTAAAGTTCTTTTTCGGCACATTAGATGCAGATGACGCCCGAAAATATGATGCTGCAATTGAATCATGCAAAAAGAGTGAAACAGAAATATTTCATTTAATGAGAGATAACATTCACATTATCAAGTCTACTATAAATAATTTTAACACTACTATTTACAAACTTAATCAAAATGAGATGAAATTAAACGCCCAAATTAATCAGATGAATGAAATATTTTCCCAAATTACGAAGACCGATAACCTATTACTATATACTTCAAAGTTAAACAACCTTCTTAACATTATCGAAGGTTCTTTACTTGCTATAACCAATTTACTAGATACTACACTAAACTCTATTTTATTTTCTAAGGTTAATGTACTACATCCTAGTGTTATAAGTCCCTTAAATCTTTATTTAGAATTAACTAAGCATAGTAGTCAAGTAAGCAAAAGGTTAGATTTTCCAGTTCCCTTAACCATTCAAAATATTCATTCTATTATTGATGTTTCCGAATTTAGTTCCTATTATTACAACGATAAGGTCATTTTTATATTACAAATCCCTTTGATCACTCCTGATAAGTTCATGACCTATAAAAACATACCACTACCTACACCTCACGATGACGCACATAATACATTTGCTTTAATTCAACCTTCTAATTCCTATATTGCATTAAGTGATGACAGGATGCATTATGCTATGTTGGACACTCTTGAAAAATGTAAAATAATAAATAGTAACTTTTCTATTTGTGAATTTAATACTATATACTCATGTATAAGTAACCCTAATTGTGAATCTAAAATCTTAACTGAGATAACATTGTCATTACCTACAGAATGCAATGCTAAAATATTATATGGTCAGATTGATATTTGGCAAAAATTAAGAAATAACAAATGGATATATGTTCAATCAAATGCAAATAAATTGACTATTAAATGTGATGAAAACATTAATGACCATTTAATTACAGGTACAGGAATTGTAAAACTATTGCCTAATTGTATTGGGTATTCTAAAACTGTTCAGTTGATACCGACTAGTTCTTATTCTTTATTTACTAAGTCTCCTTTAGATATAAGCTTTGATATAACAGCGGATGACTGCTGTAAGAAGGACATATTTAATAAAAGTTTACCACATTTGTCGCCAATCTCTTTGAGCAAAATTAACTTAGATTCTCTCAAATATGCAACTCACCAAATGGATAGTTTAGAGCAAGAATTGAATAATTTGGAAAAGGAATCTCATTTTATCAAATATGGTCCCTATTATTCTACTTTTACTTATATTCTAATTGTGTGTTTATTTTTATACTTAGTTTATAAATTATATAGGTATTTTAAGAACAAAAATTCTTCTCATGCTGGATGCTGCGTGCAAATATTTAATCAATGTTATAATAAAAATACCAAACGCAAGTCCAAAATTTCAAATAGTATTGAGATGACGGAAGTATCTTCAACTTTTGAAGAAGACAATAACTCCGTTCAATCTTTGCCTACTCATTACGCAAATTATAAATCCACTAAGATTAATAAAGTCAGATTTCCGTCAAATAGAAACCTAAACTTTTAATGTAATATGTAATGCACTATGTTGTCAATTTTCATTCCAAATTATGTAAATTTTAATGTAATAAAACTGTAAAATGTCTCTCTTAATAGTTACATCTTCAATCTCACTTCGCTTCATCTTGATGAGATAAAGCTTCGTTTAAAAGGGGGAGCTGTTATAACCCTTATTACAAGGCAATAAAGCCTAAGTTAGCTTTTACTTACAAACACTGTACTTTTCCTTTATTAAAGTACTGATGTTGCATTTTTACCCAGTGCATAGAAATAATATGTGTAATTTAGTTAGTTAGATTCTGGACGCCGTCGCGTAATCTAGTGTGCCCAAATTAAGGGAGCAATTAAGAGGGACATTGCCAAAATATATGTAACTAAGAAGTTGTGTATATGTGTTTTTGTACTGTGGTTCATTAAAGTGGTTCCAGTAGAATTATTGCCTTTTTTTAAAAAGACAAACGGGGTCGGCTTAGTAACAGTGCGAAAAAAGTCGTGGTCAAAAGCCGGTCAGGCTTCGCAGACTGTGGCGAAACCCGGGTTAACTCGCAACAAGGTGATGCTGTGTGTGTGGTGGGATTGGAAGGGCATTATTCATTATGAGCTGTTACCACCAGGCAAGACCATTGATTCTGAACTTTACTGCGAACAACTGATGAGATTAAAGCAAGAAGTTGAGAGAAAGCGGCCGGAATTAATCAACAGAAGGGGTGTGGTTTTTCATCATGATAACGCTAGACCTCACACATCTTTAGCCACTCAGCAAAAATTAAGAGAGTTTGGCTGGGAAGTGTTAATGCATCCGCCGTATAGTCCTGACCTTGCACCTTTAAGGCGCGTTTCCATTATGCAAGTGATTTGCATACTAGTTGCAAGTTGCATGCAAATTGTATAGTGGAAACAACAACTTGCAAACAAGTTGCAACTTATATGCAATTAGGTTTAAACTTGTACGCACAATAATCAAGTCGGCACATTTGCACGCAAGTTGCAAGCGCATGCGGTCGTGCATAGAGGATTAGAATAGAATAGAATAGAATAGAATATCATTTATTTGCAAATATGGGTAATACATAAGTAGATAGTAGTAGGTATAAATCAGAGTTCTGCCATATTTCACCATTCGGCATGCAAACATTTTCATTATACAAAATTGTTACAATTTAAATTCTCATTAAAACATTAAATTAATTCTTACATTCAATAAATAAAATTATTAAAATTCAAATTGTCATTAAAACATTAACTTAATTATAACAATATATAATATACCTACGTTAAATAAAATGGTTAAAAATTTAAATTGTCATTAACAGTTAAGAATAAAAATCGTGGTCGAACATAAATAAACAAACATACATTAAGATTCCATGTCATAGATAATATGTAACATTCCTTATGTAAATTTATAATTAATTAATTAAAAATTACCGGTATTCAGAAAAAGTTTTGTCCGTTAAAAACTCAGTTACACTGTAGTACGTTTTATCTATTAATAATTTTCGAAGTCTACTTTTGAATTGCACCGTTTTCAATCCTTTCCAAGCACATGGCAATTTATTATAAACAATCGGGGCCATGCAATAAACACTTTTGCGCATCATAGTTGTCTGACACGATACCTGATTTAATTTTGTATTGTCTCGTCTATTTCTCGGAAATACATCGGCCAAACGTTCAAAACGATTTGGATTGTTCTTTACAAACACAGCTACTTCTAGAACATAAATACATGGAAGTGTCAAAATGTTGTACTGCTTAAAATATGGCTTGCAACTGTCGGTGGTTTTTAATTTGAACATTGCCCGGAGACATCTTTTTTGAGCCTTAAATGCTATCTCTTTATCGGTGGAGTTTGCCCAGAAAATGACACCGTAGCGCAAGTGAGATTCAGCTATGCCGTAATAAGCAGCAAGAAGTGCTTTGGTATCGACTATGGATGATAACTTATATAAAGCATATGCCGACGAACTCAATTTTTTACACAATACGCCTATATGTGCTTTCCAATTCAAACTGCAGTCTATTTGTAATCCCAAAAATTTGGTATCAGTTACTTCATCAATATCGTCAGTTTTGTAATGTATATGAAGGTTAGGTACACTAGGCATACGTTGTCGAAAGTGCATTATCTTAGTCTTACTTAAATTTATATTCAAATTATTTTTATCTAGCCATTTAATTAAGTTGTTAAGAGAATTATTTATGTCCGTTTCATATGAATTTACGTTGTTACAAGGGATTGTAATGGTGCTATCATCAGCAAACATAGTTAAAGGATGTTCAATAGACTTGGGCATATCATTAACATACACGGTCAATTTTAGGTCGTTCTGGAACCGAAAGCCATATACTCGATCATCGAATTCAAAACGATTGGGACTATTATTTTCAAAAAGTTACAATAAAACAAAATCACGAAAAATCTAATTTATTGTTTTTTTTGTGTAATAGTGAGAACTCGTAGTAACGCTTCCTTGCGATTAATGCATATGTGTGCAAAACGTATCGACGAAGTGCAACACTTGCGAACGGTACCCACCCATTGAAAAATTCATTCATCGATCAGACAGCATGATCCGTAAGCCACGCCCCCGGCCCCGCAGTCTAGCCGACCGCCCGCGCGCCCCCGCCACGCGCCATTCCTAATTTCTTATTCCTTTCTCTAGTATTGTCTCGCGTTTCGTTGTATTAGGTCACGCACGCGCAACCTAATTACGCGCCAAAAATTTGAGTTTTGGGCTATGGTAGATTTTTATGTGACATGGCGAACCATAACTTAGAAGAGGCCAGACGTTTGTATGCTCAGCCGGAACACCTGACCTCACTGCGCGCACGTGGAATCACTGACCCTCAAGTTCCCTTCACCTCCACCATCCTGGCTGTAACCCAGCGCCTCCTCGATCATGGACAGTTTCGAGCGCCCACACACGCGCAGGGCCGCGGTAGACTACCATACTCGGCGGAATTGGAGGAAGACATACAGGAATACTTCGAACGCGACCCACGCGGCCACGTCGTAGTACCATAATGGCGGCCAGGCGATTCAATGTTAGCCAATATTATGTATCTCTCTGGCACATTAACGCGGTCTGTTCTATCAGTTCAGTGCGTGCGTATTTAAACAGTGTGTTTGGTGAGCAGTAGATAGGTCGTGGTGGCCTTGTGGTTTGGCGCATGGAGCCCTGACTTAACACCACTGGATTTTTATGTGTGGTTCGAGATAAAAAGCGTACTTACTACTCGAGGTGACTTAAGAAGTGCGACAGTGGACGCTTTTAATATTGTGAAAAGTGAAGTGAATAAAAGAGTACCTACAAGTAAGTAAGTATTTACCTACTTAGATACGAAACATGTACTCGTACTTACTTATTACTGTCGCGACGGTCCTAAGCCCGTAGAAATTATGAAGGAAAAATTAGAGTTATTTAACTGATAGGTATGTAGGTAGATAAACGCAATTTAAATCAAACAATGGTTATGAATGCGGAATCAAACGATTTATTATTGTCGCGGGTACTTAGGTATCTACAGCAACAAAGTGCAAGTAGGTACTGATGACCGCGACTGGACACCACAGTGAAAGGTGGACATCTTGTTCACTGTGTACCTACCTACATCAAAACAATCTTTTTTGACCGTGGGATGACAAGGAGGTTCCTCAATAATATCCTTGCTAGCAAATTTCTAGTATTAATGTACTTACCTACCTACTGAAAAAAAAAGCGTTATTACATTAAAATTCCTGCTTGCCATTTGGACGTACCTACCGCCACTATTTAAGCGGATTTAAACTTATTTATACTCTAAACATATGGCTGTAGTACTATGTCTATTTTATCTATGCGTACGTTGAGGTACCTAGTTCACAGAGGTCGCCGATCGCCGCTAACATGCAATAGATAAAATAGGTACACAAATAAAAATACGAAAAGCGAATTCAGACTTTATTTCTTAACCGTAAACGGTAACAAATCGAAATTTCACCAAACTAGGTACAAGGAACGTAGGTACGCAGTTTACTAAAATTATTCTGAGAAGCCACAGAATTGATGCACAACCGAATTCAGCGGTTAACTTTATAAAAATAAGGTCTTAATTCGGTACAATATTTTCATAGAACAGGGCACCACCAACTTATAATGAACTCTATTTGACAGATAAAACGATTCATTTTTCTGTTTGAATTGCCTGCCTTTGTAGAAGCCGTCGTACCGCGCAGCTGCGCTGCGTTACATTGTAAAACTTCGTAGGCAGTATTATTTTTATTCATCATAATTTTATTATGGTAGGTAGCTGTATGCTTTTTAAGTACCTATTAGCTCGACACTCGATTCAAGGCCTTAAATACAACTCACAAGCGTACTCGTCATGTCTAGTTGAGGTAATAGACCGTACGATTACTAGTGATTTCGTGATGCGAGAGTAGTGAATGAAATTTCAATTAATTTCTCTCGTTTACGAGGAGATGTGATAGTGGTAAACACCGTGCCGTGCGTCCTATTAGGTTCGAATACAAACGAGAGATAACGGAGGTAAATGAACTTACACCAACCTAAATCGTACCTACCTGAAATAAAATACCTACTTGCAGCAACGTCCGTTGACCTACCACGAGCGCGCTATCGCACAGCTGTTCGTTTATGAATGAAATAGTGGAAGGGCTACTAAGATTTAACTCGAATGACAGAATAAAAGTGATAAATTTCTAACTTCTATAATAGATGTCTTAAAAAAATTATAACAATGCCAATAGTAACTATTAATCGTCTGGAGTTACTGTGTTTCGGCTCCAGAACGATGTAAAATTGATCGTGTATAATATAAATCCAAACGGGCCCACAACGCTTCCCTGTGGAACACCGAATTTAACTTTACGTTCTCGTGATCGTGATACCTCTTCATGTTTATTCATTACATTAATGCGACTAATCTCGGTTATCTGTGTTCTGTTTTCCAAATACGATTTCAAAAGTTCGAGCACGTTACCTCTTATGCCGGAGGCTTCTAATTTACTTAATAATGTATTATAATGGACGTAATCAAAAGCCTGCGTCATATCACAAAATATGGCACATATAGGGGATCGTTTATCCACACTTCTAATTATCGGAAACAAAAAATCATAAATTGCCATCTCAATGGTTCTCTGCTGCCTAAATCCTTTTTGTTCTTCACATAATATATTATTCTTTTCAATGAAACTATTTAACTGTTTGTAGATGTACTTTTCAAATACCTTTGAGATGACTGGTAAGAGTGAAATGGGTCTATAACATTCCATCAATTCCTTATCGTCTTTCTTAAATAAAGGCTTAATTATAGATATTTTTAATGCTTCTGGGTACATACCCGTACATATAGTAAGATTGATTAGGTGACTTAGATGATTGCATATCTCAATTGACACAGATTTTAATATCTTAGTGGCGATCCCATCAAAACCTACACTACCAGTGTTTTTTAATGACATTATTATTTTATGTATGTCGTGTGGTGTGCTGGGTGCCATAAACATTGATTTAGGACTTCTTGATGTAATGGATACTTTTGGTTTATATTCAGCATCTAATTTTGGACAAATTTTGTCGACAAAAAAGTCATTAAACGCATTAGCGATACTCAAAGGTTTGTAAATAGTTCGATTACCAACTCTTATTTTTTCAATTTGCTGTTTAGGTATATTGCTGTTTGACTGATCAATTATTTGCCAAGTAGTCTTAGATTTATTTTTTGATTGTTGTATTTTGTAATTATTCTGTGCTTTCTGTGTTAGACTAATAATTTTATTATACAGTTTAGAATAAGTAGCAAATTTCTTTTTATTTTCTTGGTTAGGATTCAATCTAAATTGCCATAAGAGTTTTCTTTTTTTCTTACTGCACAATTTAACACCATTCGATAGCCATCTAGGTTTATTAAATGTGTTGATTTTGATTTCCTTGAACGGGAAGCATAAATCGTAGAACAACTTAAGCGTGTTGATAAAGTCATTGTACGCCAAGTTAGGATCTTCTGTAAGATAAATCTCCGAAAATTTGAGACTGTTTATACAGTTTTTAAATTTCACTATATTTTCGTTGCAGTAATCCCTTCTAGTTATATGCCAGTATTTTATTCTACATACAGTGGGTACTGGACATTGAAGCAGCTGTGCTGTATGGTCTGACAATGCAAACTCCAACACGTCCGTTTTACAATTCTTTTTAAAATTATGCGCAAAATTGTCTATACAAGTCCCGCTAGCCATTCGAGTCGGTTGTTTGAGAGCAAGTTTTAAGTTGTAATTTAGTAACATACACTCCAGTGCAACCGAATTTCCATTCGGTTTTAAAATATCGATATTAAAATCGCCTGCAATTACAATATTCTTATTAAATCGGTTGGATAAATCTTTGAGTAACAATTCAAGTTTATTAAAACATTCAGTCATGTTCTTAGTATTTGGTACTCTATAGAGACATATGACTATCAATTTATAATTAATCAGCTCAACACCACAACACTCAAAAACCCCTGGTGATGACAATCTTGCTATTTGAGGTATTTCTTTCCATTGGTGACAATTATTAATAATAATACATGCTCCCCCTCTCTTTTTATCTTGTCTACAATAACATGCAGCCAAACTGTAGTTTGGTATGCATAGCTGGTTTTCGTAACCCTTCATGATGAAGTGCTCGGTAATACATACTACATCCACATTTATATTTTTATCACAAAGTTCATTTAAGCATACCGTAAGCGCATTTGATTTATTTAACAAACCTGCAATATTTTGATGTAGAATGCTAATATATTTATTAGAGAAAAAACAATTCTTTTGGCTCATTTATTGTATTAAGCGTATTTTCTTCTAAAATTTCCAGTTGAAGGTTGTACAAGTCCTCAAAAATAGTTTTCATGGCGTAGTCTTTTAAAGCTCCCGATCTTGTATACATAGAATGATGATAGCTTAGGTTCAAATTAGAGTCCAAGATATTTGAATATTGATGTGAAACATTGTCCATATATAGCATGTTATTGAAGATTTCTAGTCTTGAATTATATAAAACATTGAAATTATTATTAAATTTGAAAGTTGGCAATGTAATAATTATATTTGTGTTCTTTATACCCAGCAATGTATTTTTCATGTATGTTATTATATCAAAATAACATTTTGTAGTTTTAAAATCTTCCTCGCCGATCATAATTATACAAAAATCTCTCTTAGTGTAATATGTGAGTTTTGACTGTATATCACGTAAAAGATGCATAATACCTGCGCCCGGTGTAAGATAATGGCATATTTGATATCTGTCCTGAAAATAATCTTCTGCTAAACTTAATATATTCTTGTTAGTTTTATTAGTACTAAAAATGCATAATTTTTTTTCAGTTTATTGTTGTTTGTTTGTGTATTCTGCTTAGTCCCTTGCACATTCGCAGTGTGTTGCGCCGTCTGTGGTCTGGAATGTGCACTGATAGTTTTCTGCCCATCATCTATTTTAGTCACTTTTTCTGTCACTGTTATGTCCGAATCAGTTTGCGTTTCTTTAGTTTTACACCCCACTTGTTTTGAGTGTTTTTTCAAATTTTTTTAGGTGTTGGAGATTTAGATGGACTCGCTATTTGTTTATAGAGCAAATTCTTCCGACTTAGATTTTCAATTTCCTTCTTTAGGTTTGCGTTTTCTAGGCTTAATGTGCCTATTTCTCCATTTGCACCACATAATTTAATTGTGAGCTCCTCAACCTGTTTCTTTAAGTGAATAACTAAATCAAGATCATCATCCGATAAATCTGGCATACTACATACCACAGAACAGATAAAGCTACATACAGTGCCATCTAGAGTGAGATTTGCAACACTATCATCCATCATATCGGAGGTCGAACGTGCGCGTGCGCGTCTCATAGTGACGTTTTCGGTTCCACTCATAGTTCAGCTATATGTAGCTAGATGTCCCTTAACTGAAGTCGATAAAACAGTTCTAAGCTTTAGTTCAGCTACTGTCCGCATGGAACGCTGACAAGAAATTCAAATTGTAGAGGAAAAAAAAAACCGTCATCCCCTAATGTTCACCATAGTTTAATCACAATATAAAGTATTTAATGTGACTGCTTAACAATTAACACAACTTTACTGATGTGATTTAGTATTTTTCGTGGAGATTTTTGGTAGTATGAAGGTATTGATTTGGTAGAATACTTTTAACTGTTTATGCACTGTCACTTTGTTTATAACGTTTTGTACATCTAAACTGAGGTTGTTTTTCAAGATAACACTTGTACGATATATTCATCGGTTAATGTTCACTTTAACTCACAATACGTAATTAGTAACTTGATAAGTATTTATGATTAAATTAATTTGTGAAAAATTTTCGGTAAGAAACTCAGTGTTTACGCGACGGCAGCGCCATCTATCTCATCTACTTTGTTTATGACTTTATGTCGATTACTTTGTTTATGACTTTGTTGATTACTTTGTTTATGACTTTATTACTTTGTAAAAATGACTGCTAAATGGGATACGGAGAAAACAATAATGTTTATTGAGGAATATCATAGACATGATTGTCTTTGGGAACCAAAAAACAATCTTTACAAAAATCGAGACGCACGCGAATCCGCATATAGAAAACTAATCGAAGTGATGAACCTTAATGGTATTGTTATGACCGTAAAAGAAGTGAAAAATAAAATACGATCACTGCGTACCACATTTTTTGCTGAATTAGCAAAAATCGAAAAATCCAAAACAACGGGTAGTGGAACAAGTAACATATACACACCAAAATTAAGCTGGTTTAACACAATGAATTTTTTGCTGACGTAAATCGAATTAAGAAGGAATGAAGAAAGCACCACTGTAAGTATCAATTCTTTTATTTTTTTTTTAAATCATTCTTTCTTGCCATGTTACAGCACCATCTGTAGCAAAGTAGTTAGCAAAGTCATCTCTTATTTCGACCGCTGTTTTGGGACTGCTTGACGGTTGTGCCGGGCGTAATTGCTGAAATGCTCTCATATTCACGTCATTGAACATGCCTTCACTATGTCCTGTTATTGAATTTTCTCGATTAACAAAATTAGGTGTAATATATGTACTAGAAGTATGTCTCAACCAATTGTTCAGTGCACAGCATGCTTTTATTATTTTATCAACTGTATTCACCTCAACAGCAATAGGTCGCTCAAAAATTCTCCACTTCGATACCAATAAACCAAACGCATTTTCAACCACTCGTCTTGCTCTCGACAGTCGGTAGTTAAATATTTTCTTTTCTTTAGTTAATCCTTGAGTTCGAGGATATGGCTTCATTAAATATTTTTTAAGTGGAAATGCTTCATCTCCTAATACTGAATTAGGCGGTATATTTGAGCTATCATTTTCTAATATTGACTGAAGAGTTGAATGAGAGAATATTGTTCCGTCTGATGTTTTCCCATAATGTCCAACATTAATGTATCGAAAGTTTAAGTAACTTGAACGGCACTTTGACGGCACGGTTGGCGCAGTGGTTAAGCGATTGACTGCTGCGCTTCGTGTCGCGGGTTCGATTCCCGCACGGAACAAATATTTGTATGACCTGCAAGTAGTTGTTCCGGGTCTGGCTGTTTGTGTATGTGAGTTTAAATGTTTGTAAACGCACCCACGATACAGGAGAA
Organism: Brachylomia viminalis; assembly: GCA_937001585.2. Classification (NCBI taxonomy): domain Eukaryota; kingdom Metazoa; phylum Arthropoda; class Insecta; order Lepidoptera; family Noctuidae; genus Brachylomia; species Brachylomia viminalis. The sequence goes on along the minus strand of OW443294.2, from coordinate 21,989,398 downwards.
ATTCCTAGTGTGGGGCAACGTTTTTTTTAAAAAAAAAAAAACAGATAGCAGAGAAAATACGCCAGCCAGAGCCAGTGGTTGTCGAAGCTCATCTCAAACACAGAGTCAATCCTCATCCAATTTTCGACAATCGATTCGAAATGCAAGATATGAACCCATAGATACCGCACTTCAAGAATTGAGAAAAATAAATAAGAGTGTAGAATCGGAAAATGAATTTGATGTTTTTGGTCAAAACGTTAGTCTTCAACTTCAAAAACTGCCGTTAGAGTACGCTCTAGAAACTCAAGAACTTATTATGAAAGTTTTAAAAGAGCAGCGAATAAAATCCTTAAAAGAAAAGGCACAACAAGAAGCACTTGTAATTTCTATACCTGATGATATAAATCTTGATTTAGTGGATTACATTGACACCGAGAGTAAGCGTGATGAACCAGGACCATCGGACAGTAGCAAAGAAGATTTATTAGGTCGTGCTGTTCGCGCTATGGGTTCATTGGAATCTGATGACGATGATTAGGATTTGAGTTTTCGACCCACTAACTTTCGTGATTCGTGAGTTTAAAGTTGTTTCACAGATTGAAAATAGCCGCCGATCAGTCCCTCTTTAATGTTAAGATTAATTATAATAAAAATATGTTGAATATTGATCTTATACATTGTTTTACTTACCTTTATATATTCTTGAAGTGACTCATAAATTGCGTCGCAGACATGGGGCAGGAATTTAGAAATACTACATTTAGGCACACGATACAATTCTTCCAATGTTCCAAGACTAGTACCCGATGCCAGATATTTAAGCGTCACTTGCAATTTCAATTTGGCAGGCAGAGTGGGTCTAAAAATAGTAGGATAGTGGGGTAGGTAGATATTCTGGACGAAATCTTATCCAATAAATTTAAAAATAGTTCTTCGTTCATTCTGAGATGAGTATGGTAACGTTTAGGATCTTCTGTAGCCAATTCTGTTAACAGATTATTCGACGTACCGTAAGCATCTCTTCTGTGAATCCATTTTCTAACCCACTGAACTGGTCGACGTCGATGCTTTTTTTTGTTATTTAATACGTGTATAATTATTGCGTATACAACTCTGCATGCAGCGACAAGTACAGCACGTCTTCTACCCATGATAAACACTGTACAACTAGAACTAACTTGTATACTGCAAGTTGAACAAAATCGTGTTTCCAATTCAAATCACTTGCACACAAGTCTGACGTCATACATGTATGCAATCACTTGCATAATGGAAACGCGCCTTTAGATTTCCACCTGTTTCGGTCTCTTCAGAATTCTTTAGGCAGTGTCAGGTTAACATCACGAGAGGACTGCTAAAACCACTTGTCGCGGTATTTTGATCAGAAGTCCCAAAATTTCTATAGCAATGGGATCATGTCACTACCTACAAGATGGCAAAATGTTATCGAACAAAATGGTTCCTACATACTTTAGTTAAATGTAAATAAACTATATTAAAAAGTTTTTTGAATTTTCTTAAAAAATGCGAAGATACTTTTACCCCAACCTATTATTACTATCAGAAGCTGCCCAACATAATCTTCAGATAATTCAGTTAGACATTAAAACAGCTTTTCTGTATGGTGAACTTGAAGAAGACATATACATGACGGTCCCTGAAGGTGTGACCTGTGATCCAAACAAGGTATGTAAGCTTAACAAATCTCTATATGGCTTAAAACAAGCACTCAGATGTTGGAATAACAAATTTGATGCAGTGTTAAAGAAGTTTGGGCTAGTCAACAGTAAAGCTGATCAATGTGTGTATGTTGGCACTATTAATGGAACAAAATGTTACCTGTGTTTGTATGTTGATGATGGATTAATCTTCTCAAAAGATAAATCAGTGTTAAAAGAGTTAATTGACGATTTACAGTCAATATTTGAAGTAAAAACTTGTTCACTCACCAATTTTGTTGGTATGGAGATAGAGAAAAGTGACAAGTATATTTTTATACACCAATCTAACTACATTGATAAGTTATTAAATAAATTTAATTTGAGTAATGCTAAACCCAACAGCGTTCCAGTTGACCCACACATTAAATTGGAAAAAGGAGAAGGTGAGACAGAAAAGAATATTTCATATCGGGAAGCAGTTGGATCACTGATGCACTTAGCTACAGTAAGCCGACCTGATATCTCATTTGCTGTGAGCCTGGTGAGTCGATTTTTGAACTCTTTTAATGAAAGTCACTGGAGTGCTGTGAAGAAAATTCTCAAATATCTCAAAGAAACAAGAGACTATGGTCTGTGCTACACAAGGACATCTGAGCCTAATACTGTAATAGGTTACAGTGATGCAGATTATGCTAATGATCCCAGCACAAGACGTTCGGTCACTGGATATATTTTTACAAAAAATGGAGTAGCAGTAACTTGGGCTAGTCAGAGACAGCAGACAGTGGCCCTATCAACCACTGAGGCAGAATTCATGGCAGCTTGTGCTGCAACCAAAGAGGCCATATGGGTTAAACAAATATTGTGTGATATTGGTGAATTCAATCAAAAATCTGTGTGTTTAAACTTGGACAACCAAAGTGCTATAAGTGTAATTAAAAACTTTAACTTTCACAAACGGTGCAAACACATAGACATTAAGTTTCATTTTATCAAAGAAAAATATTATGCTAAAATAATTGATTTGAACTACACTCGGCGTCACAAAAATCGCACCTCTTCGAAAATAAGTTTAAAACATGTCCCGCCAGTAACGAATACATTAAACCCACTTAATATTGGTATCAATTGAAAGTATGTTTAACGACCTTTAAATTAACAACAGTTAGAATTCCTAAACACAACAGATCTCAATAGCACGTAACGTTAAAAAAAATGTTGTCAAAATACGCATTGCAACGGCCACTAATTGCACCTCCCTACAAGGGTATAAAACGGGCGACCTGGGTTAAATGTGGGTCACGTTGGCGCGCAAAGGGCGCGTTGTCATGCTGCTCAAGGCGGGGAAAAACATCCTGAAGCCGGAGAGCTATCGGCCGATCACTCTGTTGCCGACAGTCTCCAAGGTGTTCGAAGCACTCCTGCTGCGACATCTCCTACCGCATATAGCGCCACGACCGGAACAATTCGGGTTTCGGTCAGAGCATAGCACGACGCTCCAGCTGTCGAGGGTACTCCACCTTCTCGCAGCTGCGATGAACAAGAAGGAGTACTCGGTGGCAGTATTCCTCGACATGGAGAAGGCCTTCGACCGTGTATGGCACGAAGGCCTCGTACACAAGTTGGCCACGTCCGACGCGCCCCGTCGCGTTGTCAGGGTGGTCTCTTCTTTTCTGTCCCACAGGACTTTCAGGGTGGTGGTCGACGGGGCGCTATCCGGCGCCCGACCGGTGATGGCTGGCGTGCCGCAAGGCAGCTGCGTATCGCCGGCGTGTTACTCACGGTACACCGACGACATCCCCACAACCCCGGACGCGACGCTCGCGCTGTACGCTGACGACGCCGCGTACATTACCACCTCGCTTAACGCGAAGTACGCGGCCGTCAAAATGCAGCGCGCCCTAGACCTGCTTCCCGGATGGTTGTCCAAATGGCGGCTGTCGGTGAACGTGGGTAAGACGCAGGCGTTGATCACCGGATCCGCGCCTCTCCCGCCACCCTTGAAACTACAAGGAGCCGACGTCGGATGGTCGCCCCGGGCCAAGTACCTGGGTGTGACTATCGACCGTCGGCTATCGATGGGGACACACGTCCGCAAGGTCGCTACGCAAGGTAGGGTCGCCCGCAACCTCCTTCGACCAGTGCTCTCGTCCCGCATCCCGGCGCGCGTCAAGTTGGGCGTGTACAAATTGTACATTCGCCCAATCTTGACGTACGCCGCCCCGGCATGGTTCGCCCTCACGAGCGAGACGACCAGAAAGCTGCTCCGCGCGCAACAAAGCCTTGCGCTGCGGACAGTATTGAACGCCCCTCGCTTCGTGAGGAACGATATCATCCAGAGGGATCTCGGGATTGAGAGCCTGGATGAGTATGTGCGGCGCCTCGCGAAAGGGATGTTCGCGCGTGCTTGGCCCCATGTCAAGCAGATAGCGCCCTGGCATACGCGCCCCCCTGACGCGAGACCCCTACCCCGCGACCTGGTAGCGGACGACGACCCCATCGCACCGGACTGACTCCCGAGTAAGCCGCACCCAGGTTACACGCGGCTTACTCGAAACAACTGAACTCCACAACACTACATACATCCGTTGCGTAGCGTGTGCTAGGTTAATATAGGCACGTTACGTAAACGAAATACAGACACCCACCTCTATACAGGCGCCTAAACACACACGTGAATGCGCGGCGCGGGCGGCGATTCACGTAGACACTGAGCGGTGTTCACACAGTACAATACCGCTCACACTCTCACGACGGCTCTCTAGTCCCAACCGTAACCGGCTAGCTCTGGAAGCGGGGGGGGGGGGGGGGGGGGCACACACACTATTCTATAGGAGCGTCGAGTCGGCACTTTCGTCGCTGGTCGTCTCTCGCCGGGCCTCCCCTAGGTAACTGGGGGTCTCACCTGGCAGGGACAGACCGCCGAGGTGTCGTGAAGATAGCGGCGCTGTGTAACAGCGTCGTGGCGCGCCTACAGAAACAAAATAGCAATCACTCACATGGGCGCGCGTAACTATGCGCGCGCTCAATCTTCTTCAGGCCAATATGGCACATACGTTGAGGGGCCCGTGTTTACGGCAGCTACAGCAAGAAAAATACCCCAGAAGATGGATACCACTGCAGATGAAGCCGCTCAAGTCATTGCACTACTACAATCAGGGATGCGGCAATGTGATGTTGCTCGGCAACTGAACTTGAGTCGTTTTGCCGTTCGACGAGTGTTCCAACGCTTCCAAGAGACTGGTGGCTATATCCGAAGACGTGGATCTGGAAGACAACGGTGCACATCCGAAAGAGACGATCGCTTCATTGTTTCGACGTCTTTACGTAATCGGTTCTCCAATGCTGTTGAGCTGCAACAACAACTGCGATCAGCTCGCAGAACTTCTGTAAGCGTCTCCACGATTTGAAGAAGAATGCGGGAGGAGAAAATTGCAGCTCATAGGGCTGCTACAGGGTCAAAATTGACAGCATAGGAGAGACCGGTTGAAATTTGCCCGTGACCATGTGGATTGGACAATAGACCAATGGAGGGCTGTGCTCTTCTCGGATGAGACGAGGGTGTGTCTTTTCTGCAACAACAGGCGTCGAAGAGTGTATAGGAGGCAAGGGGAACGATTCGCACAAGCCTGTATTCAAGAGACAGTGGAATACGGGGGTGGCTCGTGCATGTTCTGGGGCGGCATGTCAATCGACGGTAAAACGAACCTTGTGTGTGTTTCTCGGACTGGAAGTGCTCGCGGGCAAGGGTCGCTGACTGCTGCTCGGTACATAACAGAGATCTTAGAGGAGCAGGTTGTCCCTTATGCGGGTTTTGTTGGCAGTGGGTTCACGTTAATGCACGATAACGCCCGCTGTCACACCGCTTTAATTGTAAGAGACTACCTGCAAGAAGTTGGAATCCCTGTTATGCGCTGGCCGGAGCGAAGTCCAGACCTGAACCCTATTGAGCACCTTTGGGATGAACTGAAACGGCGAGTACGGGCACGTGATCCTGCCCCTACCACTCTCCAAGACCTCCAAGATGCCGTCGTTGCAGAATGGGACAACATTCCTCAAGAGACTGTTGTCACATTAATTAGGTCTATGAGAGAACGCATGGAAGCAGTCATCAGGGCTAGGGGGGGTAACACTAGGTTTTAAGTTGTTTTTAAGGATTTTGTTGTAATTTTTTGCTGATAAAATAAAATTTAACTTTTTAATCATTTGCATTAGCTTGCTTTTTTATTATTCCCTGTTAAACAAAAAACCAAATCCATTGATTTATTCTGAAATTAAAATAAATTGCCTTTCCAATGATACCTTATAGTCATATGTCTACCATTGATTAATAGGGTCAAAATGACTTTGAAGGGAATTCTTAAAGAGGTGCGATTTTTGTGACGCCGAGTGTATGTATGCAGTAATGAGCAGTTTGCAGATATCTTAACCAAACCTTTGTGTAAAGCAAAATTTTGCTATCTTAGAGATAAAATTGGAATTAAATCCTGCCATGTAGTTATAAAAACTTAATTGCTTATTTTTCTATGTTTATTATATGTATTATTATGTATAACTACTTATGTATGTTTGTCTAAAATTTAAAACTAAAAAATGTTGAATGTTTTTTTTGGAAGGCTCTAATTTAGGAGGAGTGTTGTATTTATTTAAAATTCGCGCCTTCTATAATCTGTTATTAGTTTACTAAACTAACATGCATGTCACATCACTACTGCTCTGTGGACATCCCTCGTTATGAGTATTGTTTTATAACAAAAAAAATTAAAGTTTTCTGCTTTTAATAAAAATTATTAAAGTTATTTTCATTCAACCTCAACAATACAGTACAAGCGTAATTAATTGCCATATAGATTTTTTTTTGTATAAAGTAATGTTTCATTGTACTAAGCTACTGGGGGACAAAGAAAAAAACACTACATCAGATGTTTTGTCACCTGGACAACCATTAAAATTCCAGTTTATTAGTGATTTATTCAAAATAATTTACTCGTACGTTTGCTTAATAATAAGATAAATGCGATATATGCTAAAAAACCACTTAATTTTCTTTAGAATTGCGATTATTGGTCAGGGACAAAACATAGTACTTACAGGACAAATAAAAGTTGATTGACCCTTATACACAATAATAATGTAAATGTTTGCATGCTGAATGGTAAAATATGGCTGAGCTTTGATATTTCATAACAACTATTCTATACTGCCGTGATAACAAAGAAGGCCTTAACTACGTCAACGTTGATTGCGTAAAATGTAATTATGGCTTTTCATAGAAGAAAATCGATCTTCCTAAAGCCGACATCCTTGCATGTAAAGCCTTAAATGTGCAGTTGCGATTTTTTTTTATAGTAAACTAAGTTACAAATCGTTTTTAAAGCAGGCATGTCAGCATAGGTATTTGGTCTAACCGATATAAAAGTCTTCGTCTGTCGATTGTAAACAAGACTTATTCAAATGAAACCAAAAATATTTACTCAAATTAGGTACTTTATTAAATCAGTCAGTCTCATAAGTTTAATTTTCAGTCAAATTTAAAATAATACGTAAGACACAAGAAGGTACATAACTAACGTCAGTTACCTTATCACTATGAAGCGCTTTTAAGCAACCAATTCTTGATTGTACTCATTAAATAGTAAACTACTCAAAACAAAATAGGGCCACCTCGAATCAGTCACTATTTTGGTCAAAATAAAGTTATCTAAGTAGTTGTTGACAAAGTTATGCATTGAACCGTCAAGCTGACATGTTTAGGAACCCTTATCAATGTTTATTTCGACAACATTCATATTGGTTTCAAGAGGGTAGCTAAAAAAGTGAAGTACTCGAAAAAATCTTCGAATGCACAAATTCTCAGTCACTTAAGTTTTCAGTCTACACTAAACAGTGTTGTGGAATACTCACGTTTTTAACAATTTTGTTTGGTTTCTGTGTTAGTTGTGATCACTATGCCTGGTCCTCGCCGTCATATGGACATGGAAACCGCTGCAAGAGCAGTATCCTTGCTTCAAGAGGGACAGTCTCAGAGGTCTGTGGCTATCCACCTCGGTGTTTCGCGACGAGCAATCCGAAATGTTTGGGAACGGTATCAGGAGACCGGAAGTGTAGCTAGGAGACCTGGCACAGGAAGAGTTAGGGCTACGACTACCCAGGAAGACCGATATCTAAGGTTAACCGCACGACGGGAGCGTACTGTTACCGCTCGGACCTTACAAACTCGACTACGGCAATCCACAGGGACGAGTCAGCGACCAAACCATTCGGAATCGGCTTCACGAAGATGGACAACGCTCTAGAGTACGCGCTATTCGACTGAAACTAACGAGGGCTCATCGTGCAGCAAGATTAAGGTACGCCCGGGAACATTTGGAATGGACCATGGATAACTGGAGGAATGTGCTTTTTACGGACGAGTCTAAAGTGAAGTTTTACAGTGATGACAGACGGATACGCGTGTGGAGAAGAGAAGGGGAACGTTTTTCTGAACCATGCGTCCATGGAACAGACCGATGGGGGGGTCCCAGTGTTATGGTATGGGGTGGAATTAGCTTACACGGCAAAACAGAGCTGGTAATTCTCAATGAAGGTACCGTAACCGCCGCCAGTTACATCGAGCGAGTAATCCGGCCACATTTCATCCCGTTTTCACAAATAGTGGGCAATAATTTTGTCTTTATGCATGACAACGCTCGCGCACACACAGCCCGCACCACACAAAGAGCCCTTTCTGAAGCCAATATCACCGTTTTGCCATGGCCAGCCATGAGTCCCGACCTCAACCCAATAGAGCATTTATGGGATCAACTCAAAAAGAAAACTACAGTGATGTTAACAGCCAGCAGGAGCTCATTAACGCCCTGAAAGTCTGTTGGGAACAAATACCGCATACAAACGTGACTCACTTGATTGAAAGTGTACCAGATAGGCTCAGAGAGTGCATACGGAGCAGAGGAGGACCCACTCGTTATTAAAAAATAACAAGCACCATAATTTTTTTCAGAAGACGTGTGCTTTACAAGATCATGTTGATCCTTTATTTTGTGTAATTTTTCCTAAAAACTGTTATTTGTGTTTTTATTAAAGGAAATAAACAAATTATTCCATTGTTTATTTTTACACTATTCCTGAATGCCCACTTGACATTTGTACATTCATAAAAACTGAACAATTACGTTCAATTTTAAGTTAAGGCAAAAAAACATGGTGGGCCCTATTTAGTTTTGAGTAAACAAATTATTTTTAAAGGAACATCATTATTAATCACATTTTTCTCATTATATATCTAAACAAAATCAACAAAACATATTACTTATACTCATAAAACAAAAATATATCTTTTGACAATAAAATAACACACAAAACAACCAATAATCATCTTAAACAGTTTAGTTATAGGAACTTTTACAGACACTGAGAATCATATCTTTCATTTCACAAACTAAAACAAAAACATGAAAATCATATCTGCTGACACAATGTCAATAGAATCACACATAATACAACCAATAATATAATTTTAAAACATCAGCTTATACACGGTGACATATTTGAATCACAGTTTTGCTAGAACAAACGTTGTTCAGACCATGGTCTTGAAATAATTGTTGTGCTGTCATTGAGGCGGCAACAGGCATGGCGGTTTACACACTGAAATCACCGGCTGGTCAATGCTATGCAACGTCTCAAGCATTATTAACATTATAATAATTACGTTAATATGTAAAAGTTTGATTATATTTTTGCCCTTTAAAGGAATAATGTAATCTATGCAACCTAATACACCTATTTATTAATAAATAAAGGACATTGTCAGCCTTTGGTCCAAGTCTGTTGCAGATGTGTATTGTATCTTAAACGAAAGGTCTTTACCAGTGCAACATTTTTTATTACGGCAGCAATAAAAAATATCCCAGAGGAACTGAGATTTTGAGATGTGTATTTACATGAAAAAAATAGCAAAAAAGGTAAAAGGTCTCCTGTTATGTTCATTTATTACGTTACTTTATGCTGTTAATTCCGTTTGCAGATCCATAACGACGACTCACTTCCTCCTCTATACCTACCTAATAGCGTCGCGGGTCAGCCAGGGTCGCGGGTTGTTCTAAAGAGATACCGGGGCCCTGGCACAGGCAACGGGAAGGGACACGGGTGGATTTTAGTCAGTAAAAGTCTGACACGACCTCCCGCTCCGCCCATAGCGGGAGAAGTCATTTGATGATTTCCCACACAAACAACAAAAAAAAATATACATGCTCAATACAGAAACCGGTCGACTACCTGCTGGCAGAGCGCGGCGCGGCGTGCGCGCATGCCGCACACTACATGACGCATCAGGTACGCCACCAATCACGCAACAGGATACCGTACTGCGTATCCCCACTTTTTGCCAACTTGCGCGGTGAAGACTGTAACATGAATGAAACGAAAGACATGTCGCAGTCCGTCGTTAACAGCGCACTGTGTATTACGTGTTAATATTTCGTTTAACATCCGTCGATTTTATCTACCTACCAACTTGGCTATTCCTCTGGACTTTATTCATCCACATTGAACTCGTTGACTTTGGCATTTGATTAATTGATTACCTTCGCATTAAGAAAAGCGTCATTGTGTTCAAAATGTTCCAACCTGTTGCTGGAATCGTTTGTATTGTTTGTGATCGATCTGTGCTGCGAAGAAGAGACTACGTGTTAACACAAGACCTTTATGGCAGACATCGTGCTATACTAGATACAATAATACAACGCATATCACCAAGACAGGTAAATATCTATCATTATTATTTATATTAAATGTATACATACATACGTGTCACTATAGGACACAGGTGTAGAAGCCTTACGTTGCCGTAGGTGTGTAGGGAATCCAAATAACAAGGCACTGATTTCTTGGGATACACTTTGTATTGTTCCACATGCACAATTGCAATTCGCCACAAGCAGGCAGCAAAATAATAGAAAGAGAAAGAGTTAAGTACAAGCACGGCAGATCAGCAAGCTACTTTATTACGACCGCACGGAAGTAAACAAAGGCTATGGCGTGAGAGGGCAATTGACATGCGCTTCGCGTCGGAGAGGACGGTGTCTCGACAGTCGAGCGGCCGGGAGCGATGCCCGCGCGCAGCTTGGACGCCCGCCCCGCGACCGCGCGCGTTCCCCTCAACATTCCAGCGCCTGCGGCGATAAGGAACCGGTCGCCGTGTGGCGCGCTAGCTAGATCGCTAATAGTGGATTATAAAGAGTGTATGTTTGTTTGTTGAAGTTATTAACATACATTATAATTTGATAAATGTTTGCAGCTGTGACAGAACACTACGATACCTAATATAAGAAGTTATAACTAAACACGTACATGATAAATATTAAATAATTATACAAGGTGTCCAAAAAGAGTATCGGGTATTTGTTTCAGCGCTGATGTTGACACGAAGCGGCGGGGGGGCGCGGGGAGGGGATTGTCAGATCCGCCATTTTGTGCAATTTTAGTTGCAATGGAGCAGTACGCAGGGACGCATCGCGCATTTTGCGTACGAGCGTATTATCGTAACGGTGATTCAATAGTGACTGCTCAACGTTTGTATCGTGCGGAGTATCGTACACGCAATGCACCAAGTGACGATAGCATTAGAAAATGGATTAGGATGTTCAAAAATACTGGTGCGACGGTAAAAATTCAAAACTCTGGTCGCCCACGTTCAGTCCGCGACCAAGAAACAATCGAAGAAGTGAAGGCGTCAGTTCGTCAAAATCCGTCTTTATCCGTCCGAAAGCTAAGCCAAGCATTGAACATCAAAAAATCGTCTTTGCATTCAATTTTAAAGAAAGATTTGCATTCAAAAGCGTATAAATTCCATTAGTTCAAGAATTGAAGGATACGGACTACGAAAATCTATTGAATTTTGCGAACGAAATGCTGCAACGATTCAACAACGTTGAAAACATACTGTTCAGTGATGAAGCCAACTTTCACCGGAATGGTTATGTTAATAAGCAGAATTGTCGATACTGAGCAGAGGAGAATCCGAGGCGAAAACATGAACGACCCCTGCACAGCCCAAAGGTCGTTGTGTGGGCCACTATGTCTGCTAAAGGCATAGTTGGTCCTTATTTTCATGAAGCTGACGAGGCCGAGCGCTCAATGTGAATAGTGACCGTTATTGCGATATGCTGTGAATCTTTTTGGGTCCAGAGTTGCAGGAGCTTCAAGGTTTCAATTCCAGAACTTGGTTCCAACAAGACGGGGCCACTTGCCATACATCAAATCAATCAATTGAAGCTGTTTACGAATTCTTCCCTAATGAGGTAATTTCACGTAGAGGTAACATCAACTGGCCTCCCAGAAGCCCCGACCTTACCCCACTTGACTATTTCATATGGGGATACCTTAAAAGTAAGGTTTATGAGAATAATCCGACGAACCTAACGCAATTGAAACAAAACATCAGGTCAGAAATGGCAGCACTATCGAGGGCTATGTGTCAGCGTGTTATCACCAATCTTCGTTCCAGATTAGAAGAGTGCCAGCAGTGTAACGGTCACTATTTGGATAGCATTATCTTTTCGAAATCATTTTCCATTTTGTATTCTAATAATGAACAATAAAAAAATACTTCATTACTAGTAGTTTTTGTTTTTATTGAACAAACAAATACCCGATACCCTTTTTGGACACCTTGTACATTAAACAGATGTGTGAAGTCCGCCACACAGGTCTCTTTTTAGAGAAAATGATGAATATGCGGAGTTAGTTGTATGTATTTCATAGTTTCTATTAATGCCATAAAAACAAGTTAATACTGTCAATAATTCAAGAAAACGTGTTTACAGGATTAGTAAGGTTACTGCCACGTATATCATTTTATAGTAACCATAATTACTTTCAATATACCAGTGACTATACGAATACGTCGACGCGTAATCAAATCAGTGCTATTAGTAGGTACATCACCTACATTTATTGAGATCTATAATAAACCCTTTGACACGACAGATGGGCTAGACGAGATTTTGATTTCGTTTTCATTGCAATCGAATACATGGATGTAACTTTTTTTTTTCAGATCACATTCAATAACCAAGAAAGAGTCTGTCAAAGCTGCTGGGAAACAACGCGCAGGTTACAATTGCAACATGGAGAACCAGCACAACCTGTAGAACTGGTACAACCTGTAGAACCGGCACAACCTCTAGAACAACCTGAAGCTGAACCTGCAGTGGAAGAGCGTCCATTTAATTTTGCTGATTACACAAGAGCACCAAACACTTCAAACTCATGTATTTTTTACGGGTGTAACAATAGAACGCGCTGCCGTCTTCCAGATAGGTTGAAAATCGTTTTTTTTACAAGCCACAATTACTATGTTCCTCAGAGTGCACGAGTGTGTGAGGAACATTTACATAGAAATAATTGGGAAGAGTTATTTGATGCCCCCAACCGATGCCATGACTTTGACCATGCACAAATTCTTGATATATTTGATTTATTTAAAAAAAGTATTCATCTCAGAGTACTAATAGACTTTGACAACATAGAAGAAGCTGACGAATATGAACTTCATTACTGGATTGGGAAGACTACAGAACAATTCAGTCGCATTCTAGAAGAGACTCCTTCTTTAAGCGAACGGTGCAGAAATCCTAAAAAAGCCTTAGGGTTTTACTTATCAAAACTCAGGACCGGAGAATCTGATGAGAGACTGTCAACATTTTTTCACACGAGCCGCAGTAATTTTGAACGGCTGATAAAGATAGCGAGAGAGTGTATAGCTCAAGATTTCGTACCACGTTACATAGGCCTTGACCACATGACTAGAGAAGAAGTAGCTGCTTGTAATCTTTTAGTCCCGAATGCTGTGTTCGGAAATCCAAATGTACCTGCAGAAGACAGACCAGCTATTATCATATGTGACGGCACCTATGTTTACGTACAAAAGAGCTCCATTTTTTTATTTCAAAAGAAATCATACAGCCTTCACAAGTTCCGCAATCTCCTCAAGCCCTTTTTAATGGTTACTTGCAACGGACATATTTTGGACGTAACTGGGCCGCATGCTGCCACTAAGTCGGACGCTATGATAGTAAACGAAATAACCAGCAATGAAAACAGTTTGTTTCATTGGTTTTTTAGAAGTGGTGACGTATTCATCCTGGACCGAGGTTTCAGAGATAGCGTGTCTGGTTTGAATTCATTGGGCTATATAACTGCTATGCCAGAGTCCAGACAAAGGGGAGCTGAACAGTTAACGACGCTGCAAGCAAATAAATCAAGAATGGTGACGATTTGTAGGTGGCCTGTTGAAGTAGTAAATGGCCGATTTAAACGAGATTTTAAGTTGTTCAGACAGGAGTATTTTAATGTTGCAATGTCACACATGTTCGTGGATTTTAAAAACGCAGCCGCCATGATAAATGCCTTTCACCCGGTGCTGGTTGATAACCGTCATGCAGCCACTTTTGCCGACATAATTAACAGTCGCGTAAATACCCCTAATAACTTAGCAGATTATGTCATCGCTAAAAACCTCAACAGACAAAGAGTTGCATTTGAAAGACTTTCAGCGGATTTACCTGAACTGCAAGATTTTCCGCAACTCTCGGAAGATGACTTAATAATATTCGCACTAGGCACTTATCAATTGAAGTTGGCAAGGAGCTACTACAGCGAGCATGTGCGACATGGCTTATATACAATTGAAGTCTGTCGCGACACAGACCAATTGAACGACATATCTAATTATAACATTGTCGAAACCAACGTATGGTTGCTAAGAATTAAAATAAACAGCAGGCATACATCTTCCAAAGTATATTACTGCTATATATTGATTAACGAAAATAAATAAATAAATATATCGTCTGACATTGCACACAGCACCATCTAGTTCCAAGTTAAGCACTTAAGGCTTGTGTTATGGATACCAGATGGTTGATACACTACTTAAATACATTTTTTTTTTTCGTAAATACATACATATTATAAATATACATCCATGACTCGGGTACAAATGTCCATATTCATCATACAAACATTTGCCCCTACCGGGATTCGAACCCAGGACCATTTGGTTTCGCTGACTACACTTAGCCACTGTAGCCACTACACCAAACGTGTCGTCAAAATGAGCAAGGATTAAATCGTGTTAGTCATTATTACTGCACATGCCCTATAGGGAAACGCACACTGGGCTGCTGCGCCCATGTAATGTGTGTAGTATGGTTTCTGGGGTGGGCCAGGCACGAGGACAATATTAACCGTCCAGCAGAGTTTTTAGATTATGTTATTGGTGAAGAATAGTTTTAGTTATTTATTTATAATCAGTTTTTTCTATGTTCTTAAATAAAGTGTGCAAGTTGAGATACCATTAAAGTAACATTTTTTCCTCTCTTTTTCTTGTTTTCTTTCACACTTTTTAATGTTTTTTTTTTAATGTAAATACACTAATTCCTCTGGGATATATTGGCATAAACTGTTGCTGGAATCGTCTGTTCACCTGTCTTGGTGATATGCGTTGTATTATTGCATCTAGTATAGCACGATGTCTGCCATAAAGGCCTTGTGTTAACACGTTGTCTGTTCTTCGCAGCACAGATCGATCACAAACGATTCCAGCAACAGGTTGGAACATTTTGAACACAATGACGCTTTTCTTAATGCGAAGGTAATCAATTAATCAAATGCCAAATTCAACGAGTTCAATGTGGATGAATAAAGTCCAGAGGAATAGCCAAGTTGGTAGGTAGATAAAATCGACGGATGTTAAACGAAATATTAACACGTAATACACAGTGCGCTGTTAACGACGGACTGCGACTTTATTTTATTAGGTAGGTATAGCGGAGGAAGCGAGTCGTCGTTATGGGTCTGCAAAATGAAGTAACAGGATAATATAATGTAAATGTTCATAACATGAGACCTTTTACCTTTTTTACAATTTTTTTATGTAAATATACATAAGTACAAAAATCTCAGTTCCTCTGGGATATTTTTTTTTGCTGCCGTAATGAAAAATGTTGCACTGATTGAGACCTTTCATTTAAGATATAATACACATCTGCAACACATTTGGACCAGCAGCCATAGTAAAACTGGCATTCTCCTTTCGTGTATGAATCTTATGCAACCTTATATTTGTAGTGTAAAGTTATTTAATCAATATTAAATTACCTATTTTCTTTTATCGATATCTATCGATAAAACCAGCATCCGACCCGACTGCATCACTATGGGAGTAGCAAAGTACTTTCGAGAGTGAAATAGAGAATACAATCAATCCAAAATAAACTTTATTTTAATCGAATAAGGTTGATTTTAAGTAGACGTTCTATTAAATTATTAGTAAATTGAAATTAACTAAGATTTTATTAGAAAACAAATAAAATCGTAGTTACCGATGGTACGAAACACCTCCATTTTTATGATTTTTTCTCCTACTGTCATTTTGGCACTCCAAAATGGAATAATACGGCATAGCTACAGTAAAATAAATTTGTCAAGAGACTACCAACTCGACGCGATGTTAGAACACGACTGGGACCAAGTAAGCGTAACAGCGCTTATTTGTGGCACGCGTGCCACGCCTACTTTGCACTTCAAGACGGATTTAAATTAAATTATCAAATATATCGCACAAATATGCTAGTTTTAGCAAAAAGTCGGGTTCAGCAAAATATTTGGCGTTTTCATGACGTTCTTGCTGCAAAAACATGCGAATTTCTTCGTGTAATTCGAACACACGAAATAAAACATTTCCACGTGAAAGCCAACGCGCATTGCAGTCATACAGCAGGGCCGTATGTTTGCTCCTATCTATATCTATGCATAGTTTTTTTTTTTTAAGTTGGTCTTTAGCGGCCTAGTTTTTGTGTAGTTTACTGCACCGATGACACATTCTAGTACTTGGTTCAGTTCAGAGCTCATTGACTTTGATGCAAGAGCTTCCCTATGGATGATACTACGGGTCCACATAGCATTCGGTGCTTTTTTACGAATAAGCGCTTGTGTTCCCCCATACCTACTTGACATGGATCGAGCACCATCAGTACGTACACCGATACACTTTTTCCAATGCAAACCATTTTCTGCAATAAACTTGTCAAGATTTTCAAACAAGTCTTGGGCCATCGCACTTTCAGTAATGCTTTTGCAGACCGCTTTGTTGATTGAAGTCGGAGGGGGGCGGGGCGGTCGCTTGTTCAAGTGGTTTCGGGTTTCGCGCGCCGAGGGTACGCATACAATGAATCATCTGTTTACCGACCCGTAAATATCTTTGAGACCTTGTAAGTTATAATTTTTATGTAGTTCGATAATAGGGCGTTACAATAAAATATAACTGTAAGTTAGTAATTGAAAAGTTTTTAAATTTCATACACACAAACATTAAATACTCAACTTGTTGGTATCATGTGCCACAAAAGTGTGTTTATTTTAAAATATAGCGCAATATTTCTATGCTGGAGCCCATGGACTAAGGTATAATGCCAAGAAAAGCGAGCTGTTAGTTTTTATGGCTCAAAACAAGACCTATAAAGTGGTACCATCAGTCTCGCTATGTGGTGTCACTCTAAACAGAGTCAAAAAGTTCAAGTACCTTGGTCACTGGGTTACAGAGGATGGCACTGACAACTGTGATATTGAGAGGGAGCGTAGGGCGTTGGCCGTAAGATGCAACATGCTGGCCCGCAGATTTGCAAAGTGCGACAGCAATCAAACTCAAACTCAAACTCAAAGCATTTATTTCAAATAAACCAATTACAGGCACTTTTGAATTGTCAAGGGGTCGGTCAGTCAGAAAGATGAAGCTAGTTGCCCATTCCAAAGCGTAGTAGGTACCTATGGAGAAGAACGGGCAAGAAACTCCATGGACACTCTTTTAAATCAAAATATTGTTACAATAGAGTGGTTACATCATTCATGTTGTAATTATACATGTGAGAACGATGTAGAAAGACGTGCACGTTAAAAGCGTCCGTAATAAAAAGATAAAAACAATTATGGAATTAAAATAAGCCGTGGCAGCTAAGAAATGACCAGTGCCTACTGACGGCGCCCGTTCACGAACATGACGTATGGATCAGCACCATTCAGCTCAACCATTTTGAAGATGCATTGCAATGATCCAATACACACGCCACCACCAGCGACACATTTGAGTGAGCATGACATACTCTCAGCCGCCAGGGCACATTCAAGTCAATGAAAGACGAACCCAGTAAGCTTTATAGTGGGTACATAGTGCTCACACATGTGCTATGCAATTATACAATACTATGAGATTGAATTTATACAATGCAAAGATAGGTTGTACAATCTTCATCAGCTCCAACACTATTTTCGAATGCTAATTAATTAGTTTACGCGCCCTTGTGGAGCAGGACCAGCCCTGAGCCAAGCATTTTTGTCAGCGATATAATCCCCCAACTTATAATATGCTTGGCTGTATAGTGTGCGTTTTATACAGGATTTAAATTTCGTTTCATTCAGTTGGAGTATGTGGGGAGGTATTTTATTGTAACATTTTAAACAGTACCCCATGAAGGATGAGTCTACTTTAGCCAGTCTGAAACCTGGTTGAACTAATTGGTCCCTATTTCTAGTCCTATAATTGTGTCTTTCACCTCTTTTACTGAAAAGATTTAGATTTTTCCTTACGTACATGATGTTTTCATAAATATATTGACAAGGTACCGTCATGATGTTAATGTCTTTAAACAGTTCCCTTAGAGAATCGCGCCTGCGGAGGCTGTATATTGCTCTGATAGCTCTTTTCTGCAGAATAAAAATAGACTCAATATCGGCAGCCCGTCCCCATAATAAAATACCGTAAGACATGATACTATGAAAATAGCTGAAATAGACTAGCCTCGCGGTATCTACATTACTAAATTGACGGATTTTTCTTACAGCATATGCTGCTGAACTTAGCCGTCCTGCAAGAGATATTAAATGAGGACCCCATTGCAGCCTTGAGTCTAGCGTTATTCCCAGGAAAACAGTTTCATCGACAAATTCTAGTTTCTCGTTATTCAATACTATGTCACAATCACTACTTTTAACATTCGGTAAAGCAAATCTTATGCATTTAGTTTTTTTCCCATTTAATACTAAATTATTAGCAGTGAACCAATGTCAAGATAACTCTGTTTAGGGCTTATTGCCAGACCTTTTATACCTGCAGTCTGTGGACCAGATACACGCAGAAAACGTTTAATGCCCTGCGTGTGCAATACAACAATGCTTTTAGGATACTGCTGTCGCTGCCTTGATTCTGTAGCGCGTCAGGCATGTTCGCAGCAGCGCGTACAGACGACTTCTTTGCGATCATTCGTAAAAGATCCGCGTCACTACTACGTCGGATGCGGGGCAGCGGTAACAGTCTTCTGAACATTGTTGCTAGTAAGACTGAAGGCCGCCTTATGGGGCACCTGTGCGCAGTGCATGTACTGTTGCCAGGTGCCTCCGTGAGGTGGCGTAATTGAGTATTATTATTTAGTGTGTTCATTGTTAATTAAGTATTTTTAGTCTAGTATACTAACATAGGTTAAGAAATACTAACAAATGTATGGGTTATACCTGAATTAAAGATAAAATAAATAAAATAAATAAATAAATAACCTATACATTTTAACTTATAGATTATAGCAGCCTTACAAATAAAATTGTGTTATACCGCACCTATTCCATTCTTATATCAAGTATAGTTGTACCAGTAATAAATTAAGAATATGTCGAGAATATCTTTTTACAAATAAACCAGGTATATCTCGGGTATAACAATTCTTACTTTATGTCAAGATGCACCATTTGGCAACAGCGCGACCAAAGTGAAACTTACAAAAAAAAGGATTTTGTCTATGACAACTGTATCCATCCATTTGTCAACTTGACGTTTCTCGTCCGTTTCGTTTGAATCGTTGCGTACTGAGTCAATACAGTTTTACTTATTGTGTATTTTTGTGGCTAAAGAAATATAAATTTAAAAGTGAAGATACCAATGGCTAAGAGAGACCGATCTATCAACTGGGAGGAAGAAGAAAAGGTATGTACCGTAATCTATGTTAATGAAACTGTACGAGGATCATGCGTGGTATTTTATTTGACTTCGATGTTTTAATAAAAATAAAATAAAAATAAAATAAGTTTATTTCATATCATTTTGGCTTACATTGCATGTCGAGGAGTCTCCATTTAGGCATAGCAATGCCTGTAGTTGAAGGCTCCGCTCTTCCCTTACATTATAAATTACAAACAGGTAAGTAACAAAAGGAGAAAAAATAAAATAAAATAAGAAATAAAACTAAAGACAGAAAGATAATACGATCAATTGTATAAGTGCATGAGTGTGTTAATAGATGTTTTATATATCATGTTTCATTACAGGCTCTACTATGGGAAGTAATTCGACCTTTTATGCATATTATAGAAAACAAGGATATTACGACAAACACAAATAAAGCAAAAATCAACGCTTGGACGGAAATAACAGAACAGTAAGCAAAATTAATTAATTAATTTCTGTTTACCGATAGCCGAATTGAAAAATACCAAAAATGTGTGTTAAATGATCAAATAACATATGTTTCAGATTCAACAGAGCTAATAAAAGAATTAGGGACAAATAACAGCTCATAAATCAGTGGAAAGTAACTAAGCTACGTTCTAAAAAAGAGTTATCGTTGCATAGACGACAGACAGCACAAACTGGTGGTGGGCCAAAACCACCGTCTCCTTGTCCAGAGGCATTATCAATTTTGGAATTGATACCTCAAGAATTTGAAGTAGATTATAATGAATTTGACTGTGATGGTACAAGGGTAAATATTTACATCAGATAAATACTTATTTTTCCTGAAATTGTATAAATGCCTCAGGAGTCTAGCAAAGAGCATCTTATTGTTCATGGGTGAATAGTGTATTCTTTTTCCACAATTGATTTCATGACTTACCTGACCGCTTAGCCTAGGTGTAGGTATAAAGAATTATGGCTGGACGTGGAAAAGGTTTACCCCCCTTCCCATATTTTCCCATGAGTCTTTGTGTAGCCGATTAAGGTAAAAATAAACTGAGTGGTGGGGAACATGTCATGTCATTGAAGCAATTCTTACTGTAAATTACAATAATAATAACAATTTGTTTGTTTGTTTTCAGACAATTTTAATTGATGATAAGAAAAGAAACACACGTGTGGAATCAACCAGCCAGCAGAAACCTTCCACTAGCGAGCCAATCGAAGTTGACAACCAGCTGAAACCATCTACCAGCCAGCCAGTGCCGTCCGTCAGGGACCCACTACCCACTCAGCTTACACCAAAATGTTCTGCAAAAAAAAGAACGGTCAGTATTTATATTCTGTAATAAGGTGTGCTCTATAGTATCACCTGCATTAAACTAAACGGCCCCGCACCTTTGCAACTTTTGTTATGTAAACCCTCCTAAATGAATGGATTACAAATACAAAATAGTTTATTGTATCTTTTAGAAAATACATAACATGTTAACGTGTTTGGAGCCCCCATTTAAGCAAACAATGCCTGTGTTAGGAGGCTCCGCTCTTTCAACATCATTGTCGTACATATAATACTAACACAGTTAATATTATAGTGTACTGAGACATTAAGGGTCGATATGCAATGTAAGTACATTTTTGTTTTAGTTACATACTAATCTTAAGAAATTTAAAAAATATATATAAAGTTGCAGTTTAATTTATTAACAGTAAAATAAAACTTATTCCCAGTCAATGCATGTGATATGAAGTGTGGTGTGGTGTGGTAAGCATCGTGGTGGTAAGCATATGATGTGTGGCGTGGTGAGTGGTGTTGTAAGGTGTGTGATGTGGTTTGTGAAGTGTTGTGTGGTGTGGTGTGGTGTGGTGCGGTGTGGTGTGGTGTGGTGTAGTGTAGTGTAGTGTAGTGTAGTGTTGTGTGGTGTGGTATAGTGTGGTGTGGTGCGATGTGATGTGTGTGAGTCTTGTGTGTGATGTAGTATGGTGTGTGTAGTTTTAAGTTATGGTGTATGTGATATGTTACGGCTACTCAATGTGTTCCAGTAGTGTCTCCGTTTCCTCGTAGGTAAGTGATTTAATCCAGTCTATTATAGTTTTTTTACAGTCGTGGTAACTTTTATTATATACATAAACGTGTTTGTTAATTTTGTTATACAGCTGACTAGAGCGTTTATTGAATTGTTTGCATGCAAATCTAGTTTTAGTTTGAGGAACTTGGAGAACTAAATCTTTTCTTCTTTTAGATTTTTCTTTTACATTATAAGGTAGGGTTTTATGTTTTTTAAGGATAGTTTGGAGAATGTACAGTTTCCTTACAGAGAGTAAATTACTTATATGGTATAAGCTTGTAGTAGAAAATCTTTTATTTTTAAAATAACGTAAATGCTCCTATTACCGCCAGTTTTAGCTGTCTGAGGATTCACTTTAAAAAAATAGATATAAGCTGTTATGTTAGGAAAGATGTTATAATTTATAATTAATCTCAACGAAGTATTCTTTGCAATTCAGTACTTAAATTCAATATTCATTATCACAATAGTTACTAAATAATTATTTAATCCAAAAGAGTAGTTGATTCTATTACCGACCCATAGAATGCGGCAAGATTCTATTACCGATTTTTCTACTTCTTTTACCGACCGCTACGTAGTTGTCACTTCTTCTATAATATTAAATAAAATAAAAAATCGTTTTTAAGGTATTTATTATATAATAACAATAGTTATGAGATCAACATTATTACAATATGAACATAATTATTTATTACAACGCTTAGAACACTTAGTTTTTGTTATTTTAATTAATAAAAAATATAATCAGTCTCAGAAAACAGCATTTAAATAATTAAATGCTTACTTTTTAATTACCTACATACTAATTATTAGATATTATAAATCAGCAACAAAAATATTTATATCTGTAATACAATCACAAAATACCCCTATATTAGGTACAAAATAACCTTTAATAGGTACACACATTTATAATTCGCTCAATACAGAAGCCGACCCCAAGATGCTTGGGATTAATAAGGCTAGGAGAAGAGAGAAGAGAGAGACAGTAATCAACGTTTGTAAGTTCAAATAAAGTAGTTTTAAAAAATATTATCAGAATCAGAGTCAGATGGAAAAATAATATGTCGTTTATACGAAACATTTTTTGGTACATGTAACTCATCAATATCAGATGATGATGTATTGGGAAGAACTCTAGCTGATGTTGAAGCATGACCTGAATGTATTGGATTTTTAGTTTTCACCTTGTAATTATTTTGTCGTGGGATTAATACTGAGTCAGATTCAGATTCTGAACTTGACGTCGTATTACGACGTATTTCCAACGCTTTTGATGTATTATGATTTCTCACACTTGTTGGTTTAGACACAGCTCCCACATTTTTCCTTTCTTTTGCCTTCCTAAGATCTGCTTGTTTCTTTTCTCTTTCTATTTTATTTCTTTGTAATTTTTCTTTCCGTATTTTTTTCTTTTCTTCTTCCTGTGCTTTTTTCTCTTCAGCTTTTCTCTGGTATTCCATGAACTCATCTGATATTGCAACAGTTGGTGTAATTTTTTTGGAAACTCTTTTATTTGATTTAGTGTCAACTTCAGGAAAGAATAGAGCATTTTTAAAAGGAGTTGTAAGATTGAGCTCATTTGGTATAAACTTTGAATGACTAGAATTTTGGATTGACTTACATGGGGTTTCATTATTAACTGTAGTGAACAATGTGTCGTCACTATGACTTTTGTTCAGTTGATTTTTGCCGGACACTGAAGGCATAGGTTCATCACTAAAGTTTTTATTGGATTGTTTAGGAGTTGATGTTCTTGCATTATGATCTTCACTGTTTAACTCTCTGACGCAATCAGTTGAAGTAATAATTGTTTTGGGGGGCATCTCATTAACACATTCAAAAAGATTCGATTCAGGTTGAGTGCTCAATAAAGATACCCTATCTGATTCTTCAGATATAATTGGAGATAGCAATTCGTCCATGGGAAACATTAAAACATTATTAGAAACGGTATCAAAACGGTTTGGAACAAGACATCCACTTGCACTGACTTCATAAGTCAACGTCCCTTCTTCACCAATATTGTTGACAAGCGTGGTATCACCCAATTCTAAATTGGTATCGAAAGTTTGCTGTAAAAGTGTATTGTCTATAGGATAAATATCCCTCCAAAACTCAAATAATTTTTTGTAAGTCACATCGCCATTCCATACCGATCCCGATTTTTGGAACATTAGGAGAACTTCAGGTGATAAGCGACGTTCAAACTGTTGTTTAAACTTTTCTGTATCGTCGACAGATGTCTCATTGCCTGTAACAGTACTCGATCCATGGCTACTAATATCATCTGCATTGTCTCCACTTTCTTCACTTGTTGTATTAGCGTTTTTTGTGAAAAGTTTATCATAATTTAAATTATCAGGTCCAAAGGGATATAATCCACAACATTGGAATCCATTCTTAATTGTTTGTGATACAAGAGTCTTTTTTAAGCAAATGTCCACTTGAGGTGCAAAATCTTTTCGTCTTAATTTTGCGAAGTTGTTTTGAACTCTAAAATCATGAACAACGGTTCTCCAAGTTCCTTTCACAGGTCTGAATACAGCAACGTCTAAGGGTTGAAGAACATGCGTTGCATTAGGTAATAATGCTATTAGAATTATTCCCTTTTCTTTGCAAAAAACTGTCAGAGGGAGTGATATATGAGAAGTGTGACCGTCGAGAAAAAAAGCCACAGGAAATTGTATGTTATGCTGAATAAGCCAGGGATAAAAGCAATTGGCAACGTACTCATAAAATGCGGCCATATTCATCCATCCTGACTCAGTGTGACCGATACCCCATCCAGATGGTACAGTTGGAACAATGTTTTTTGGTAAACGCTTGTATGGATATAAGACCATGGGAGGTGCTATTGCAGCATCTGCAGACACATTTACTAGCACTGTTAAACACTCCTTTTCGTCATTGGCCACTCTACTATATACTTTCTTGCTGCCTCTTCGGACAAGAAGCTGTTTTCCTTTGGGACACAAAAAGAAGCCGGTCTCATCACAATTAAAAATCCGACTAGGATCTTCCAAAACATCAAGAAGGTTATTTTGTTCAAAATAACTATGTACTCGATTGAACCATGCTCTTACAGCTTCCTCTGTAATGTGTGTACGGCTTGTAGGCAAATTCTGAGTAATTCGCCTTGAAATGGTAGGATGCCTCGCCATAAACTTAAGAAACCATCCTTTTCCGGGAACACCATCTTTAAAAGGATTAGAGCGATTTAAGTTTTCCACCAATTTTGCTACTGTTTCCAACAATTGGTCCTTAGTTACAGGAAAACCTGACTTCCCGAGATAGAAAATCCAGTCTACCAGTCTTTTTTCTTCCTCCTTCGTTAAAACAGTTTGTTTTCCACAATGTTCATTTATATATTTATTATTTCTCTTGTCACGCAGAGTTGTCCTCGGTATGCTATAGATTTTTGAAGCTTCGTATATGCTGGTCCCTTCATTTATAGTTAGAAGCGCAGCTTCTAGTTGAGCAGAGGCGTACTGCTTGCGCTTCTGCGGCTCCATGATTCTATAAAAGAACACAATCTTTAAAGAGATATAGAATTTAATTCTTCGAAAGAAGCTTTAAAAAGTTACATGGCCCCCATTCCGTCCCGCCATTTTTATTTGATTTGAAAACATATGAAATATAGCCAATGCCATGAAGCCATGAATGAAACTGGATAGCAAATATTACTTCACATTAATAATAAATGTCCTGTGACAAAATCTATCAAAACGTATGCAAGAAATAAGCCAATTTGCTCAAAAATATACATTTTGTTTTTGTGTACTGTAATATTACCAAAAATATCGTCACAGCTGTGAGTCGGTAATAGAATCAAGTATGAAGGTTACAATATTCTATTAGCGACCAATAAAATTAATAATAAACAGATAAAATATCCGCTATATGGAATACTGTTAAATTCGATCTCATTGCTATATTATTTCTTTTAATGTCAGTTAGTCTTTAGTTCAGATAATAAAGGTTATTTACCATATAATATCATTATAATATTAGGGATATTGTCTAACGTTGAATCGAGTTTTACACAAAAACTTTAAGAAATAGCTTTGTCGTTAATAGATCTAACGAAGTAAAATAATTTTAAGAATTGAACATAAAAAAAAATAAATCAAATGAGGTAGTTTATAATAGATATTATTTTAAAATACTAAAATGTTCTCAAAATTTAACAACGCCATGGGTCGTTATTAGAATCAAGTTTTAAAATTTGGATTCTATTACCGCCTTAAATTAAAACATGATTTTATGACACAAAAACCAATAAAAAGTATTTTATTAATAGTTAGTTTAGAAAACGAATATATACGTTACAGTTGTAATGTGATAGCAAAAAGATAAATCAATTTTTAGTGTGTCATTTTCCTTAAGTAATATTTAGGTGTACTTACGTGGCTGGAGACGCGACACTATGAAACGTGCGTCCGCTTCGGGCGCGTCCCACTCACTGTCAAATTATTTCTTTCACTGGCTATTTAAACACACAAACTTTACTCTTTTTGCTGTCCAACAAAAATACGTAACTAATTTTTAAGGTATGACTTTTCTGGAACCCTATATTATGTCTAATATGAGTGATTTAAAAATTAGATCGTTAATAGAGTACACATTTTAGGGGGTCGTTAATAGGAGCTTTTACGTTACATCAGTTTTATTAATGCACGCTGCGCTCGTTCTAAATGTATAAATTTTGTTTTTGCAGCACCGCCCCAAATTGGGATACAATATAATAGCACAGACTGGGCCAATGCTACATATATTTCGTTTAAGAGATTTCTGGGACGGTTCTTACAACTATCTAATTTAGTTGGAACAATATGTCTGAGGGTTTTAAATATCCAACTAAGTTTCCTTATCCTCCCAGAAGTTTGCTCAAGATGAGGGCACCAGGACAGTGCTTGATCTAACACAACTCCAAGATATTTGGTTTGAGCTACTTTCTCAATGCGTGGGCACTCACAACTCCTAGTGGACATGTCTCCACATATGTGTACCTTCAAATCCAACTCTTCAATCGGTTGCGTACGGTTACTTATACTAAATAATATTTTAAAGCTGTTCATAATTTAGTGTAGTGGAAGTTCGATTTATGATTGGGTTATTTTTTAACTTTTTTACAGAAATAAATGTTGTATAGTGATCAGTCACGGTAGTGTGCAGGATAGCGATAGATGCTGAGAACCTCTTATGTAACTTAAGCATGAAATGGTCAAGATGGCATATGTAGTTGGTTTTATTAGTATTTAGGGAAAGCAAGTTATTTTTTTGCCATTCAGCTACCCGAGCCATTCCTGCCTCTGCTCTCCGTTTAACTTCGTGCCAGGATGAACCATAGAACACGATAGATGTATCATCTGCGTAGGAGAATACTTGAGCATTTTCTATTTCCATATTACTAAGATCATTAATGTAAAGGAGAAAGAGGGTAGGTCCCAGAACGCTACCCTGTGGAACGCCGTTGGATATATCTATTTATTTATATTTATATATTCTTTATTGTACACCACAAAAAACATAACAACAAAAATTAACCACCACCACCACCACCATCTACCAGGTCACTAGAGTACTGTCCTATTTTTACTCTTTGTTTCCTGTTGGAGAGGTAGTCTAGGTAAACTGAGTGCCTGGTCCCTTATTCCGGCTTGCTCTAGCTTGTTCACAAGGATTGGGACAGAGACAGTGTCGAATGCTTTTTTGAGGTCTAAATAAACAGAAATACATCTGTTTCCTTTGTCAATATGCTCAGCTACAAGAGAACTTAATGCAGTTATTGCATCTTCAGTACATACACCCTGCCTGAAGCCAAACTGCGTGTTAGATAATAGGTTGAATTTTTTGAAATAATTTGTTAGTCTAATATTAATAATTTTTTCAAGCACTTTTGAAATTGAGGGTAAAACAGAAATAGGCCTATAGTTGCTGACATCGTCACTGTCCCCACCCTTGTAAACTGGGGTTATAACGGACTGTTTTAGTGGAGGCGGGAAAACACCCTTTTGGAAACAGAGATTAGTAAGGTGGATTATAATGGGGACAGCTTCCTTTCTTATATGTTTTTAAAATTTCGTTGAGACATTGTCCCATCCAGGGGCACTATCAGATTTCAGATTCATCAGAATACCATCCACTTCTGAATCGTCCGTATCTAGAAGTACAAAGGTATTTAGTTGTGATCTTAGTGCATTGGTTTGGTTCTTAAAGGTATTATTTAAATCAGAATTATTTTTTTTAGCAAGTTGATCTCCAATATTAGCAAAATAGGAATGAATATTATAATTAATATAATAATAATAGACTCTGGGGTTGTTTTTATGTTTAATAATTCTACGTTTTGACTTTTTAATCTATTTGAGTGTGTGATGGTTTTTACATTTTTCCAAAGTAATTTGTTGTTAGATACTGATTGTGCAAGTAAATTCCTTTCATGTTTTCTTTTCAATTTCTTTATTAAATTATTACAGTAGTTCCTGTACCTAGTATATGTTACTTTTAAAATTTCGTTATGAGGGTCATTGTGATGTTGTTTTTGCAGTCTATTTCGGTTTTTGATACAGCGGAGAATACCCAAGGTAATCCATGGCTTTATGATACGTTGATTACTTGGAATATTTCTTATATTAGTGATTTCGTGTACAGCTTCGGAAAGCATCTTAATAAAATGATTGATTAATAAATTAGGATCATTACAAAATAATAAGTCCGATAATTTTTTTTCCTGCAAATATTTTAAAGCTTGTTCATAATTTAGTGTAGTGGAAGTTAGATTTATGATTGGGTTATTTTTTAACTTTTTTACAGAAATAAATGTTGTATAGTGATCAGTCACGGTGGTGTGCAGGATAGCGATAGATGCTGAGAACCTCTTATGTAACTTAAGCATGAAATGGTCAAGACAGCTTTGTTCCCTTGTGGGCAAAGTGTGCCCAGGAAGTATACCGAAAAACGATAACATATTTAGGTAGTTAGCTCTACTCTTCTGCTCCTGGGATGACTCAGCATCTCTGTGTTTGAGGTTAATATTTATGTCACCCGCTATTATAATGTTTTTTTGTGATATTAATGTGTTTAACTGTGTGCTTAGGGAGTCAATGAAGCTGTCGGTATTTGAGTTAGAGGGAGATCGGTAGATACAAAAAATAATATTACCCAATATGTCTAATCGCAGAGAGGATGCTTGAAGCAGATGAATTTCCTTAACTTTAGAGTTTAAGGAGTTCTTAACATATACAACTACGCCGTCATTCTGGTTCAACTGACGAGTTGTCATATACGAGTGATAGTTGTTCATTTGCGGGATTGCTTTGTTAGCATGCAATCTACATTCCGTCAGGATAACAATGTCTGGTTCAAATTTGAGGGTTGATAAAGTGATTAGAAAGTTGTCAAAGTTACAGTAAATACTCCGTATGTTTTGAGATATTATGGTGAGGTCAGTTTTGTTTACACAGATATGTTTATGGAGTTCTGTAGATTCGCATTCAACTGTACGGGCAATTTCAATGCTATCTATTTCTGAGACGGTATGAAGTGTAATATCCATTTATAGTTAATTTTAATTGAGTAACCGTCGAGTTTAGGTGAGTATTTATTTCAATGTATTTAAGCAGTAAGTAGCCATATACTGAGATTTTAATTTGTGTTTTTTTGGTGGGCAGTATTTTTATTTTAGAGGGATGTAAAGTGTGTGAATATATGGATATAAGCGGGTTATGTATTTGCGTGTTTTGTGTGTTGTAGCTTCGTGTAGATACTTCGTGTGTGAGTAAGTTAGATATGTATAATATGTGTGTATTTATGGTGGAGATGCGTTTTTTAACTAAATAGATTAACATGCTGGAGGCTGGGATCCTATAGTAACAAGCTGAGTAAATCTTCAACCAGTATTTGGTGGGGATTAATTCCAAAGTAAACAGTAATACAAACATCTTCAACGTTAAAAGGTGACAAATTATAAGGTGAGGGGAAAATAGTCATTTATCAAGTAAAAGTTTATGTACCTGTTCTTCGGTTCTTATAATTATAGTTGGCGAGTTTTCATCCTTTTTAATGTAAACCTTGCCGTATGCAGTCCAGCAAAACTTGTATATTCCAGCTTTAGTGAGATCACGTGCCAGAAAGTGGAGGCGGGAGCTTTTAGCCGTCAAATGTTCTGATATGAAGACCAGGGTGTCTTCTTGAGTTTTAAGCCCCATGTGTTTGCAACTTAATTTATTTTGATGTTTTGTGTTAAAGGCCTTGGCCATTTTCAAAGTCTCAGTCTTGAGGATTGTGGAGACAATTTCTACGACAATTGGTGTATTCTGTTTTTCCGCTGTTTTTTCGCGTACTCGGTATATGTCCTTAATGTCGTTTTTTTTTATATTGCTCTGTATGTTTTCAAAAAGGCACGTAGGCATTTCTAAAAGATCTTCTTTAGTCTCCCCATTTTTTCTCGGCACATTTTTAATCGTTAGATTACTTTTCCGACTTTCCGTTTGCATGTCCTCAATCTTATTTTCTAAAATGAAGATATACATATTTTTTGTCTTCTTTAGACTGCATTTCTAGTCGGTTTATCTTCTCTTGGAGGTCCTTATTTTGTGTTGTTAAGAACGCGATCGACTTTTCTATTTGTGTGTTTGACTGTTGAATCTCCAGTAGTTTCGAATTAATTTTTTGTGTATCTTTCTCTTGCTTCTCGTTAAAGGACGAATGCATTATTTTCATCTCTTCCTTAAATTCATTTAATTGTTTGGTTAGTGAATCATATAATATATATCATGATCATCTCTGCATCTTTTGACGCGCTGCAACACATAGTTAGGCGGAGTTTTATGTATGCCCGCTGTATTAACTTCCGTGTCTGACACAGACTTATTCAGGACGTTAGGCTCCGAGCTATTCATTTTTTGGTACAAAATCAAAGTAAGTTGACTCACCGAAAAGGTAAGGTACTGTAGAGTGGACGTGCAGTTTTATGATAGTCAGGCGACGACGCGAAGCGGCGACACGGAGCGCGGCGCCGGAGCCTGAGTTGTATCGCAAAGCTGCGCACTACAAAGCACTAGCGATAGCTATGATTATGTATTGGTGTACTGTATGCGTGACTAGTCCGCAGTTCCGTACGGCAGGCTCCAGCGATGCCAGAAAGGGATGGCAATTATTAGGGTACTCTCGTTCTCGCGGCTCGAGGTTCGGGGGGCTTCTGTCGCTTCTGTCGCGGCGACTCCTCGAACAGTGATTTGTGATTATCTAGTCTATTGTACTTGTAAGTAGAACTATTATCGCAGTTAAAGTAATTAAAAATGTCTTAATAATTTTGACAACACGTCTGTACTGGGCAACGGTTTGGACGAAAGAGGAAGAGGACGTGAGTCATGAGTACTGCCTCTACAACGTGCAACAATATTGCGTATTTTTAGTCTGGCATCGCAAACTGCCTGAAATGAAATTAACGTTTCAATATTTTACTTGTATCGTATCGTATACTTACCTATGTATCGAAATATTATATGCAACTATGTCAAAAAATAACGAAGTAGGCACCTGAACATTCAAGGAACTGTATCCTTTCCGATTTATGTAAAACTGACCACTAGTTCCATTTACTTTGGGCACTCTAATGTGGGTGCAGTCTATCGCACCCACGACATTTTTAAATCTCGCTATAGCTTCAAAACCTTCCATAACAGAAAGCTGTTCATTTAAAGTCATTGGCATATTAATGTAATCTGATTTTCTCTCTAAAATTGCCCTAGCCACACGACGACATACCATCGTAATAGACTGCTGAGTCAAACCGTGAATGTCCGCAGCATCATCTTGCACCTGGAAGGGATGAATGAGAAACGATAACACAGCAGGACTGATACAACAGATAGAAAATTACTTGTATGAGTAGGTGAAATATCTTACCTGATTACGTCCCCAGTACCTCAAAGCAATCATTATTTGCAGAGCAGAAGATAATCCACCTCCGCGCGTGTCCTTATTGAGAGATCTACCAAATAATTGGTCTAAATATGTTACACCACCTTTAGAGAATCGATATTTTAACCGGAACTGCTCATCGCTATATAAATCAAAAGGAGTTTCCCTTTTTTTAAATACTTTCACTTTTCTTTGAGCCTGCATTAGAATTATCACCTTATTTACTTGTTCTACTTCATCTAATGCATTTAATTCCATTATAATCAAAATGAACGTAAAATACTTAAATTCGCGTAAACAAACACAAACCGTGGTATTTGTATCGTTATACTAGCTTTATACAAGGGTGAAGGCGGGGATAACTTCGGAATAACAGTTGTACGAATAGAAATGTCAACGCTATATTTGGTATAAGCTATTATTTGTTTATTTGTAGGCATTTTGCTTATTCTTAGTTAATTCTCGAGTATAACTGTTGTACCACGCTTATTTGTGAGGCTGTTAATGTTTATGATGTACCCTAGCAAATAAAACACACATCATACAATAATTACAATAACAGCAAATGTTATAGACCGTCAAAGTTCGACAGAAATTGTGACCGAATTAGGATAGCTACTACAAAAATATGTATATTATTAGAAAGCCTATGTATTCTACAATAACTTACGTAAAACATATTGTTAAATAAACATAATTTAAAGAACATTTCTACATAAATACCGACATACAGCTTCGCACGCAAAAAAGTATGTTCATGTTACAGTCTTTTTGTAAAAAAAAGTAATGACCGTTTATTACTCGTACGGCATTTCCAGATGACAAATTTTACTCCCTTTTAAACGGGATACAACACAAGTATCTACAACGTAAACAAAAAATTAAAGGACAAAACAAAGTCAATTGGCGCCAATATCCATTCAAGAGCAGCAAAAAAACGGCCGGCGCGGCGGCGGTTCACACCGGGGGATTTCGCGGTCGAACCGATCCAGTACATTTAAGATATACATAGTTATAAAGTTACATTTATTAACATTTTGTTCGTAAATTAACTATCACAGGTACTTATCATGTTAAATGGTAAAACAAAGTGATTTTAGTCCCACAGATTTTTTATTCCTAACCGACTTAAAAAAAGGAGGTAGAATGGTTTTAAACAAAATTCCCTGTCTATTTCTTTGGCATGCTCTGTAGCTTAAATGGTTTGACGGGTTTTAACATAAGTGTCATTAGATTCGATTTAACTTCGATCCGTACAAACTAACGATAATAGTACATCAATTAATAAGTAGAGGTCACTACCAGCCTCCTAATTATTACAACACTACAAATAACAGCAACAGACTACAGCTATGCAGCTAAAAGTGAAAGATGTGCAGGCTGCAACCAGGACATTCTGGAAGAAGGAAGTCTTAAATGCCATTTATGTATGAAATCCTATGACCTAGAATGTACAAATATTACTAAAAGTCAATTCAACAATATGACGGCTCAAAGTTTAAGCGAATGGAAATGTCAAGCTTGTTTATGCAACATGCCAAAGCGAAACAATACTAATACCCCAATCAGACAAAACCCTTCAGAAATAGGACGAATTACCCCTGACAGTATGAATGTAACCCTTTTTTTTTCTTTTTTTTTTTTGTGGGTGGGAAATCATCAAATAACTTCTCCCGCTCTGGGCAGAGCAGGAGGGCGTGTCAGACTCTTACTGACTAAAACCCACCCGTGTTCCTTCAGTTGCCTGTGCCAGGGGCCACGGTAACCCTCTTGGACTTTTCCGCAACCCTAGCAGGCATCGGTCCTAGCAAACCCCGTCATTGGTGCTGACATCTCTTTGAGGCGCGCGTGGAACACAACGCGCCGTCGACCCGGGCCTGGTCCTTATCGAACGGCGAGCTGCCCATTGCTCGCCGTTCGCAGGCCCGCGCCTACGGTGGCCGGGAATCGGCCTGCGATTCCCGACGCCCAGGGCGTCTCCTGCGGTGGCTAGGGGCGTGAGGGCGCAAACTTTGCCTCTCCCTCACGCGTTCCGCCTCCTCCTTCGCGAACATTACTGCTTCGCAGAAGGAGGTGACGGCTTCCCAAGCCCTCTCGCTCCGTACCATGGCCTGGACCAAGGCCGGACGCGAGAGATCGCCACCGCCAATCGCCTCCACGAGGACACGGCGGTGCTCCGCCCAAGCCGGGCAGACCTCCACCGTATGCTCCACCGTGTCCTCCATGAATGTAACCCTAAGAAGAAAACCAAACAGAAATGAGCTCACGCCTGATACAAGCGACATCGACCAAACGCCTGATGACATAGTGGGAGACACATTACTTAG
Organism: Brachylomia viminalis; assembly: GCA_937001585.2. Lineage (NCBI taxonomy): Eukaryota > Metazoa > Arthropoda > Insecta > Lepidoptera > Noctuidae > Brachylomia > Brachylomia viminalis. The sequence continues at coordinate 21,955,425 of OW443294.2, read as the reverse complement.
CCAAGCAATTAGCCCTTATAACAATAACAACAACACAAATGCAAAAAACGATTTTATAATGTTAGATAAATTCAGCCAATTACTAGATACTAAACTGGATATCATGAAGACTTCTATTATACAAGATGTCAAAAACACCATCCAAAATGAGTTCAGCAATGCAATTAGGAAGCTTCAAAATGATCTAACACAAAGTACAAATACCTTATCATCAGAACATAACATACTTAAAGAAAAGATCAGCTCACTAAACTAAATAGTGATTTATGGACTACACGAAGAATACCGTGAAACTGAGAACGACCTCTGCGAGCGTGTTTCAAGAGCTTTTTACGAAATAATGAACATAGATATAGACCCGTACATACAGGAAATAAAGCGCATCGGTAAACGTGGAGAAAAAAGACCATTAGCTATTGACCTAATAAATAAAAGAATGGCAAAATATATAATAGAAAATGGAAGAGCATTCCAGAATACAGGATTGTCAGTTAGAATCTTCATGGACAGGGAAACACTACATCTTCGAAATGAGCTCAGAAATAGACTACATATAGCCAGGAAAAATGGCCTGAGAGCCATTATAAAAAACAAAAAACTATATATAAACGGGAAGGAATGCGATGATTGCATAGAACATGTAACCGTCAAAACACCAGGCCTAAATGCCAGCTACACAGCGCATGGAAGCGAACACACAGCACACGGGGACATATCGCATACAGCAAACGCAGCGATGACCCAGAGGTCAAATAGTCCGATACAAAAAGCGAAAACCGGAACCAAAATCATAATGGAACATTTCGATACTGACGTCACCATAACATTTCAAAATATCCAAAGTATAGGGAATAAAATAAGCATGCTCGAACAATTATTATCAGATGCCAATATTACAATTCTATCATTATCAGAGGTATGGAAAACCTATTATTATTGTGACTCGCTACACCTACCTGGATACAAAATAGCGTCTTCTTTCTGTCGTACTGCTCGCGAAAGAGGAGGAGTTTGTTTGCTAGTTAAAAATAATTTGGAATATATTGAGAGGAAAGATATTGATAACTACTCTAAGGAATTTGTAATTGAGCTAAGTGCAATAGAAATACCTAGGTTAAATTGTATTGTTTTAGGATTATATAGAGCAGACCGTCATATACATACTTTCTATGAACAAATGGAAAAAAATCTTAAATAAATTGAAAACTAAAGGCAAACATATAATTATAGGAGGCGACTTCAATATAAATATACTTTCAAAAAGCGCCCGGTGCCGCGAATTGTTGAACTTTATGTATTCACATAACCTATGCCAATTAGTCCTAAAACCTACACGTGTAACAAAATCGACATCAACTTGTATTGATCTTATATTCACAAATAACAGAAAAATGATAAATAAACCATATGTACACGATTACGGTCTCTCCGATCACAAATCAATAAATATAAAACTACCCCAATCAGAAACCCTATTTACAGATAATAAATTATGGCGTACAAAAAAAAGAGTATTTACAGATATCAAAATATCCAACTATAAAAAATCACTAAAGGATATTAAATGGGAAACTATAATAAAACCCAATAATAATATAAATAAAAATTACGATGCATTTATTTCACTAATTAAAGAATCATTAAATAAACACATACCCATACAAAATATAAAAATCAAAGACACACCTGTTAAAGGATGGCTGACAACTGGTCTAAGAAATTCATAAAAGATCGCTAAAAATATTAGATATTAAACGAAACAAATAACAATGCAATAATAGGAAAATATTACCATTTATTTGACCAAATATTAAAACGCAGTGTAAGAGTATCAAAAAAACGAGAATTTATAAGGCAAATGCAGAAATCCGATAACAAAACGAAAACAATGTGGAAAATCATAAACACAAAAACAGACAGAACCAAGCCTAAACAACGTAAAAATATAGAACTAAAAATAAATGATGACGTAACAAAATGCCCAGTAACCATTAGCAATACATTTAACGAATACTTTGCAACAGTAGGCGAAACTCGAACAAATATACCGACAAACAAACTTGGACGGCCAGTAGTAAATCCTCCCACATACTCTATGTATCTACGCCCAGTAAATCAAAAAGAGATCATTGAAATAATAAAAATTATGAAAAATAAACATAGCTGTGGAATGGACGATATCCCACCCATCCTACTAAAACAATGCGTAGAAGAACTCTCAAAACCACTTACACTCTTGATTAACCAGAGCTTTGAAGATGGCCAATTCCCAGATTCACTCAAAACGTCACAAGTTAAACACATTCGCAAAAAAGATGACACTACCACCCCAAACAACTATAGACCCATAGCCCTTCTACCAATCTTTTCCAAAGTTTTTGAAAAGGCGATGTGCAATCGGTTATACAATTTCTTAGAGAAATATAATATATTAGACGACTCACAAAACGGTTTTAGAAAATCAAGATCCACTACAACTGCAGTCTATAAGTACACTAAAATGGCCCTACAGCACATCAACGATAAAAAACTAGCTTTAGGAGTACTATTAGACATGACGAAAGCCTATGATAAAGTTACCCACGATATCCTTCTGACAAAACTATATGGCTCGGGAATACGAACCCATCAATACGAACAACTTTTACTATGATGGCAACATCGAAATCGCGAAAAAAAAATCAGCTGTTTGATACATTGCGTCGGGTTGGTCATTGAACTTTTCTATGGAACAGCTGATTTTTTTTTCGCGATTTCGAAGTTGTCTCCATAGTAAAAGTTATTCGTATTGATGAGTAGAACAACATCTGAATGTTATGCAGGTGATAAAAAAATAACCCTATATGTATATTAAAAAAAATATTATATTCGGATAGAATACACAATTACTAACATTTTTTACTATGGTCCCCATAGTTGAAAGTCGAAAGTCGAAACTTCGAAAGCGCGAAAAAAAAATGAGCTGTTCCATACATTGCGTCGAGTAGGTAGGTATTAAACTTTTCTATGGAAAAAATGTTAGGAATTGTGTATTCTATCCAAATATATATTTTTTTCTTTTCTAGCCGGCATTTTAGTTTACGATCCAAAAGGAATGATGTCCTTTAATATCTAAAATTTAAGAGTGAATTTCAACAGGTCCTATAAAATCTTCATTTCCGTGTTTTTTTTCATCTTAAGTTGAAAAAAAAAAAAAACGCTTTTATTAAAGTTTTTGATACTGTATATATTCTTGCTTAATGTCTAGCAGATAACTTAAAAAACTAACGACATATCAGGATTCAAAATTTTAGTGCCACGGCGATGAAACGCAATGAAACAAGCGTCCACGGCAATGAAAGAACTGTGCCATGGCAATGAAAGAATCAATCCACGGAAATTAAAAAATATTTTATTTAATGAGATAGATAGAATAAAAATGACTGTTTATAAGAGGTCTTGATTCCAACACTTGTATGGGAGTAAAATTTGGGTAAGGAGATATTACAAAAAAAGAATGAGAGTACAATAAGTAAACAAAGACTGTTGAATTATACTCGCATCACTTCTTAGAGACTTTAATACTACAGTCTTTCTTTTCTTATACATACTCCCATTCTTCCTTTTGTAATATCTATCCAAATCTTACTCCTATACACAATCTGCCTGGATTTGCCTTTCCCTCTCGGAGACAGGCATGATCAGATATATTTCTGCACTTGACAAAACAAACAAAATAGCTTCTTCAGTAAACGTATATTGTGACCTGTAGCAAGTAAGATGCATTTTCAAAATAACAAGTACTAAAAACACAATCATCTAAATCATCTAGATACTCTTAAAACCTTTCAGGTATAATCGTATCTCTTATTAAGAGCGCGCCTAAAGCCAGTAAAATTTTAGTAGTATGTATAGTATAGTGCGTAGTATGCGCCAAAACTGTTATATCGTAATAAATCCAAAACTAAAAGGAATTACATAAAATGCCTAAGCACAGCCTTTACTCTTGTATAAATATAATAAATTATCAGATTTTTGTCGCAATAGGCATTACCGTATTGATTACAAAACGGAAAAATATGAGAATTAGAGGTTACTTCGTGATTTTTTTATATCGAGGAAATGTTATTATTTCATGTTTTTGATCAAAGTGAACCCTCGGAAATATCATGTAGTTATTCATACATTTTTATTTTAAGATTTTGTCCGGAATTTTTCATGTAAAATCAAATATAAGATTGGTAATTTTGCTTTATACGCGCTCTTAACCTAAGAACACAATGTGAGTATATGGCACTAGGAAATTCAGCATTTCAAGTTTAACTTACAGCTAACTTACACTAATCTTTATACATATTAAGTAAATCACATTTAGGAACTTTTTTGGCAGTCTTAATTATTTATTATGAAATTGCAAAATTATTTTTAATCAGATAAGGAGGTACTTAAAAATTTAAATTTGATTATCATCAGTATCAATATCAATTAGGGTAAAGAAAATAGTTTTTTTTCTAGGTTTATTAGTTGAATATAGACAAACTATCATCTGAATCACTACTTAAGTCTATATCTGTTTTTTTTGATGTTTTTGTATGGTTTTCCTCAAAAGTACCAGATTTTTCCAACTCTTTTAAAACTTCAGAGTCAACATTACATAAGTATGAGCACGATGGTACACTTGTAGCACCACTACAGTTTAAGTTTTTAAAATCATAAGTTTCTAAAATTATACTATCAAACTGAGGTACAGCTGCTGGCTGGATAGTTTTTGGTGTAGAAGTTGAGGGTTTAGGAGCCAATGCAAGTTTATCAGTTAATTTGACTGGACGCATTTTACGGATAGAAGTTTTAGGTGTAGTTTTAGTGCAGTTTGATGAGTATTCAAGAGGAGTTGATATCTGGGGTTTAGTTGAAAAGTCATAAAATCCTAAGTGATTAATTACCATGAGGGCATTCTTTGACATTGTTAAGACATTCAATATTTGTGCAAGATAAACAACGCAATGCTAAACGGTTGCCTGATTCTGCAGTCCACACAACTTGGTGGACTTTTAAAGTACCTGGGAAAGGTTTCAAATTGTCAGGTAGTAACCAGTCCTTTTCAGTGATCTGATAATCTTCCACGAGTTCTATTTTTACGCCCTTGACAGAGGACTTCAAAGCATTCACAAATGCATCAAGATCAGAAATGTCACTCTGTAATGCAACGTATTGGTCAGCAGTTCTCTTTAAAAGTCCACCAACGCCATCTGGAGCACCTTTGCCGTGACCGCATTCGCAATAATTCCAAACTACTTTGTTAATTGAGGAAATGTAGATCGAAAGTCGAGACATTATATAAAATATTTTTTTGTTACGATATTGTCCAGAAGGAGAATCAGAAACTATGTAAATATTTTGAACCAAAGGTACTGTTTTTTCTATTTCAGTCAAAATTGGAATCAGATGTGCCCACACTGCAGCAGCATCGTGTCGTAAAGATGTACTTATAGTACAAAAACATTGGGTTTTTGTCGTGTGACCTTCAATATTAAAATAAAGAACTGCAGTGTGTAGAGTAAACTGCTTTCTACTACCACCAAAGTGTACCGACTGAATTTCAGAATTATATTTAGCACTGTAATTTTCGCTAAAATCCATATGTATAAGACAGCCATTCTCGGTCAAATTTTGCTTAATTTCTTTAATTGCATCGGTCTGATTACGAATGTTGGCACAATGATTAAGGAATGGCTGAAGATTAGTTTCAAATTTTTTTATGAGTATTAACGGTTCTACGTGGTGTCGTACTTTTTCAACGATGATGGCAGTTTTCTCAATTCCATTTTTTGTGTAAGAGTTTTTCTGTTTTTCCCAGGCCCAATATAAAACTTTTTCCGAGTTATCAATTTCTTGGTATATTAGATGTCTATTTTTACAGGTATATTAGATGTCTATTTTTACAGGTATTTGTACACTTTCTTTGTAGACATTCCAAGTTATAAATGTCGCAACATATGCTCTTAATAACGTCAGTTGTCGAATTTTCTTTTATGATATGATTCTTTTTTAGAGATTCAATTAGCAGATTCATGTTTTCGTGTTTTTCACACAAGCAAGTGTTGCGCATATTTATTTTTGGTTGCAGCACCCAAAAAGGTTTTAAACGTGAAAACGTTACGTAGCTCATAGGTGGATAACCGGACTCTATGTATTTTCTGTGTAAATTTTTTATTGTATCCGTCATTAAACGTTTCTGTTTCTTTGTTCCATTTCTTGTTATCGTGTTGTTTTTGTCTGGACACATGCTTGAATTTTCGTCGTCTTCATAAAACTTGAGTACAGTTTGGCGGAGTCGAGTTTGTTTTGGGTTACTTTTGTCGCTCTTGTCATTCAAATCTATCGCTGGCTGTTTTTCTTTACTTTGATTGGTAACTCTATTTTTATCTCTCTGAATAAGTCTTTTGAACCGTTTTTTATATAAGTTCCTTTCGCGGGCAACTTGATCTAATTTTTTTTGTAATCCCATGATCTGGGAGTTTTTAGATTTTTGGTATCTACGGAATTTTTGTTGCAAATCACGTTGAAATTTTAAAGTTGCAATAGAAGAGTCTGATGCTGGACTATCAGGACGTGATGTAGAATCTATGCTACTGATGTTTGGCGCTAGTTGCGGTGATCCTGGGGGTGACTGTTGTGGACTACTTGTGGCCGGAAAAATAGAGCTACTTGCTATTAGTGTGCCAATCCGCAAATTTTCACAGCGACGTCGGATTGATTTTAAAGATTCAAGACGCGAGCTACGTCTTGTTAGAGGGATCATCGGCATGTTATCATTATGAGCTACTTGAGATAACCCAAAAGACGTTTCATTTGGCTCCATCGACGTTTCATTTGGCTCCATCCTTGGTGTTTCAGTATTTTCTACATCATAAGTCACGTCTGGACGTGTTTTCTTACGAAGAATTGCTGTCTTTTTTTTGTAAGAAGCAAGTGCACTCACCAAGTTTTTCTTGCGAAGATTCCGAAGCTTTTGCGAAGTCATTGCACTTCGAGGAACAACTACTCCTGCAGCCTTCTTTTTAAGATATCGTTCTCTTTCTTTTCTTAGATACTCCTCTTTTAATACAGGGTCGCTTCTTAATTTTTGACGTCGCTTTTGTTCAGCCAATCTTTTCCTCTCCTTTCTCTCCTCTTCAGATAATTTTGGTTTAGGCATCTTGGCATCCTAAAAATAAACAATTCATTATTAAAATCAGACTGTAGTATGCGAGGGTGCTTGCGTGTGTGTGAGTGTATATACGTGTGATATAGTACCAAATGTTACATCATTTTGTAAGGTTAACATGAAAACATCTTTTTGTAGTTGACTGTACAGTAAAAAACTCATCACGTCTAAAGAGAGACCAGAAAGAGAGAATCTAGAGTTAACTTGACGAGTTTTGTGCTGTCAGTAATCGGTTTTACCTATATTACAGGTGCCAAAAGATGTTTTCTTTGCCTAATCATACCATGGCGATGAAAACACAAGTCACGAAAATGAAATACCTGGCCACGGCAATGAAACTAAATTGTTTTACAAGGCATGGTAATGAAATTTTTTTCATTGCCGTGTCTTTTTTTTCATTGCCATAGCAAATTTCGGCCACGAAAACCACGGCAATGAAAGCACGGCGATGAAAATCAAGGCAAAAAATTTAAATAACAAAAAATCTATTATATTCGAAGAAATAAACACTTCACAAATTAACATATATGAGAAATGGTGTTCTATCGAATGCTTACTCATGAAGACAAACTTATTCAAAAAATAGTTATACCTATCCACGGCGATGAAAGAAAAAATGTCCAGTAACATAAAAATTGAATACTTACATTTATGGCGCGAAAACGCAGGCACGTGTGTACGTCCTTCCACGTTGAGCACTTAGGCAGCACTAATATGCAACGTTAAGCATACCGGGAGGGGGGACGCAAGCCGTAGGTAAAACAATTTCCTTGAACATGATTAGGACACGGCAATGAACGGTAGTTCTGGGACAAATTATTTTTTATTAACCATTCGTTGTATTGTTTAAATATTTGAATAAATGTATTCCGTAACAATACTTTAACTATTCATGTATCAAATAAAACTAGGTTTTAATATCAATAACCAATAGATTTTTATTAATAATAATAGACTTTTATTTCGGACCATAGAATCCATAGAGTGTTAGTAAAATTAACAAAAAGCTTATCACCTAGTGTTAGTACCCATCACCCTTTGCACAAACTGTTTAATTATAGGAGAGTTGTAACTCTCCCCTACCGTTCTCAGGATGCTGTTGTGACTGTCTCTCACTCTTCTCAACAGCGAAGCTGTTTTTTTGCGCAAGATGGCGTGAAAACCATCAGTGCGAGCTTGCGCAAACATCTCCGAGGCACTACAGTATCGAGGCAGTCTCAAGAGCATCCTGAAAGCATTATTGTACTGTACGCGCAATATATCTAGCGATTTCTTGGTGTAACTGACCCATAAACTGCCCGTGTACATACTCTGACAGTAAGCCTTAAACAGCGTAATCTTGACTAGGTCAGTACACCGAGCAAATCTACGGGCCAGCATATTGCTCCGAACCGCCAGAGCCCTCCGCTCCCTCTCAATGTCTGCATCGTCTCGAAGGTCGTCAGCAAGAAAATGACCTAAGTATTTGAAGGTAGATACTCTTTTTCTTTTAGACCCGTTAATATAGAGATCAGGTCCATCAACATGCCGTTTGCTGCCGACCTTAAAGACCATGCATTCACATTTCTTTGCATTATAAATTAAACCATGCGCGGCAGCGTAGGTTTCACAAACTTTAAGTAGCTCTCCGATTGCCCCCGCTGACGGACCCAGCAGCGCCATGTCGTCTGCATAGCTGATGTTGTTAATTCTAACTCCATCAACACTGCATCCCACACGCATGCTGCTGAGTTCGGCTATGAGGTTATCAACGTAAAGGTTGAAGAACCTGGGAGATGTCAGACCTCCCTGTCTCACTCCGCACTCCAACCCATACGGCTCAGAGAGTGTACCATCCCATTTCACCTGATTGGTTTGATTACCATACCAGTACTGGAAAATACGACATATATCTTCCGGTATACCCCTGTCTCTCATCTTCCCCCAGAGCACATCATACGAGACAAGATCGAATGCCGTGGAGAGATCAAGGAAACAGGCGTACACCGGAGTCTTGCGATCTACATAATATTGAACTGTATGCTTGAGACTCAGTATTGCACTTTCAGTTGATAGTCCTGGTCGAAACCCGAACTGCGCATCTTGAAGATTTATATATTCGTTTAAATAAGAATCAAGCATACCGTCCAACACCTTTGCAATTATTGTCGCGAGAGAAATAGGACGGTAGTTACATTTGTCCGAGATGTCACCTGTTCTGTTCTTCACAATGGGAACCACGGTGGTCTTCATTAGATCAGCAGGTAAATATGCATGACTAATACACATTGTGAAGAACACAGACAGAACTCTCGGCAGATGGATACCAGCGTGTTTCAGGTGTTCGATGCTGAGCCCATCATGTCCTGGAGATTTTCCTCGGGTCATACTGTTAATGACTTTACTTACTTGTTTAGTTGAGAAAAGTATCAGAGGTTTCTCTCCACGACTGCTGGGCCCAGAATCGCTCACCATGGATGAGGGACCGAGTGGGGATTGAATTTGAAAATGTTTTTTAAACATATTCGCAATGCCCCTGGGTTCAGCCATCCCACCAACACTCACAGAGAGACCAGCTTTCGCATCTAACTTATTAGTGGATTTCCAAAATTCACCAAACTTTTTTGTAGCTCGTTGTTCAGCTAACCTATCCATAATAACTTGTTCCGCGTTATTCTGACAATATTTTAATCGACTTTTGAAAGTTTTTCGCTTCTCGTACATTTCATCATAAATAGGACCTGAAGAGGGACGATTGTTACGTATCCAGGCTTGAAAACTACACCTGGCCTCTCTGTGAGCGTCTTTTACATAGTCATTCCACCCACAAACGCGCTTACCTCGCCTCGGTCCACCCTCCCGTATATGTTTGGACTGCCTAGCTGCCGCACATAGTATTCCGACAATTCGATCATACAAACTATCCAGAACAACTTTATGCTCGGCCAAGCCACATGACCCTCTGCCGCAACTTTCAAACTCATGGGGGAAATCAACGTCTCGCAGCTTACTATTACAAATGTTATGGTATTCTTGCGATTCCGAAGAGGAGCAGGAGGCCGTGGAAGCTGCCCTCTGGGCAGCGAACTGCCGCTTGAGGTCCTCCAACTCGGATCGGAGACGGCCATTCTCCTCCCATAGCTTCGCCGTCTCCTCCGTGCTCGTACGAGTAACGAGGACCCCAACCGCCTCCCTGATGTCTTCAGCCGCCTCTTTTAGGGCACGCGTGAATGTGCCCTTCAGGTTGCCCGATTTGGTGGCAACCTTCAGGACGACATCCACGCCGTCCATAACTTGGCGGCTAAGCGCCACCGCCGATACGCTCCCCCCGGCAGCCATCCGAGTGGATCGCCGCTCTCGGGCCTGTCGAGCCAACTCGCTGACATCGTCAGCCGCGACAGCCTTTCTTTGCGCCCGCTTGGCGGCGTTCGCCACCGCCTTGTTGGCTCCCAGCAGGGACATAGTGGAGCCCCCGCTTAGGTCCGACACAAGGGGCTCCAGGTCGCTCTTCCCCCTTGTGGTGACCAAAGAAGTGGAGCTTTGGCTAGAAGCGCACTCCACCTGCTTGGTCCCCGGGTCGCTTCCTTCGCTGGGTGCCGGCATGTCGGGGCGCTTGAGAAAGCGCCCTAGAGAGTCGCGCGACGCCGAAGAAGCTGACGCTCCACCGATTGCGCGACCTCGCCCTCTTCTGCCCGCCTTGGCTGGCAGGTTCTCCTCGCTAGAAGAGAGGCCTGTCAACCCCGCGCGCCTCTCGTCCTCTTTGTTTGAGCACTTCCTCCAAAATTATGAAGGACGCTCAAACGTCTCCTCCTCAGTCCGCGAGCGCTTTGAGCTTACGCTCGCCACACTTGCCACACTCATCCTCTCAGATGCGGTGTCAGAGTCTGACACCGCACCTGACAGGACACCCATCTGCCCGACCAACACGATCGGCAATTCCGCTTTTTGTTTTTTGTTAACTGTTTCCATATAATTCCCACGAGTCGATATAGGTCCTAAATGTCCACCGGGCAGAGCCTAGATACCCGGTAAGCCTACATACTGCAGAGTGCGGCAGGTGCTCTGCAGGGGAAGCGCTAACGACTGGACTCCCTCCAGCCATTCATCCTCTCACCGCGCTTCAAAGCTTAGGATTGGGTGGTTTTTTATCTAAGAGGTAGCCTTCCTCTGGGCCAGGCAATTAAGCCAAGCCCTCGGCGGCGGCATTAGACATGCCTCCGTTCGCTGTCCGGCTAACACGACTCAGCGAACCCGCCGAAAGTTCTCTCCTCGAGGACTACTCCTCAAGGAGAGAAACACGCGCCGCTTTGGTGCGCCTTCACCGCAGCGGCGGCCCTTCCCAGTCTACGCCCACTCAACTACCTCTGTAAGCAGAGGAGGAGTGGACGTATTGACCGTCTGTTGGCCGGTTCCCTTCACCGACCATCAAGCATGATCGGTGATTGGAACCATGACCTTTCTCCGTTTGTTGAAGATTAGCCGCCAGCCCCAATTGTCCACCAAGACGTGGTGGGCAATTGGAGCCGACGTTGCCCAAGGTGCGCCACGAGGAGGCTCTTCAACATGCACTAAACTACCCTATACCAACTTTTGAGTTAATCAAGACACGCAACAAAATCTTTTCCCAAACTCTTACCCCTTTTTGCTCGAAAGCAAAAATCTCAATCTTAACGAGTCTTTATTTTCTGTCAAAAGTATTAATTAATACCGAATTTCGAGTTAATCAGACCGCACGTTAAGATTTTACAAATTTTTACACCAAACTGTTACTGAAATCCCTTTTTCGGGTAGTTTTGAAAAACTAATAGTAACACTTTATTGTTTATTTAACAATACATTTACGCCAAGTTACAAGATTATTAATTGACGGAGAAGAATTTACATATAAACGAAATCTCCCGTTTTATCCCCTTTAAAGACCAAATTTCCAAAAACTTTTTAGGAAACCAACCCTTGTGCAAACTTTCACGTTACTAGTCCCAGTAGTTTGGCCTGTGCACTGGTGCTGGTATGACAATCAGCCAGTTTCTCCTTTTATCTTGTACGAGGGGGCGTTTTTAAGTTCGCGGAATGGGGGGGAGGGGATAACAATAGGTCATTATCGGGATGGCCACAACTTCAGCCACTCAATATTAATATAAATACCAGGTTTTATCTTGATTGGATCATTGGCGGGGACAAATACATTGAAGCCGGAGAGCTATTGGCCAATCACGCTGCTGCCGACAGTCTCCAAGGTGTTCGAAGCACTCCTGCTGCGACATCTGCAAAAACATATTGTGCCATGGCCGGAGCAATTCGAGTTCCGGGCGGAGCACAGCACGACGCTCCAGCTGTCGAGGGTACTGCATCACCTCGCAGCCGCAGCCAACAAGAAGGAGTACTCGGTGGCAGTATTCCTCGACATGGAGAAGGCCTTCGACCGTGTGTGGCACGAGGGCCTCACATACAAGATGGCCACATCCGACGCGCCCCGTCGCGTTGTAAAGGTGGTCTCTGATTTTCTCTACCATAGGACTTTCAGGGTGGTGGTCGACGGCGCGCTATCAAGCGCCCGCCCGGTGCTTGCGGGTGTGCCGCAGGGCAGCTGCGTGTCGCCGGCGTGTTAGAGCTCTTACACACGAGCGGTATGTTCCCAACGGCAGAGGTAACTGCAGCTGTCGACGCGCGTCGGGGGCAACCGTCGACGCGTCGACGGCAGCCGTCGACCTATAGCGACACTTGCAGTTGTAGTGTGCCGCGTCCGCCATTTTGTCAGTCGACTGCAAATAGTTCAAGAGTGTGCACGCGTCGCAAAGTAAAATGAGTTCTACTGACGAAATTGATAATGAATTGCTAATTATGGCAGTAAAGAAAAATGCTTGTATTTGGAATTATAAATTGAAAGATTATAGTAATAAAACAATAAAAAACAGAGCATGGATGGCGGTTTGTGAGAAGTTGTAAATTATTTTAATAATAAATCCATAAATGAAAAAAACGCCATCGGTAAGTGTATTATTCATTTTAATGCGTTATAAAAATGATAACATATTTTTTATAGGTCAAAAAATAAGTAGACTTTATTGTTTCATATGCAGTTTAACTGCCATGAGAGACTACCTTCACTACTACAAAAATAGTTGGCGAATTTGTCTCTTATTGTTAAACCCGATTTCGATTCATCTTCATCCAGAATCGTAGATACATTTTCCAAACCATTGATAGTAAGTGTATCTTCAAATTTAATACCGTCCCTGACACGTACGAAATTGTGCAATATGCAACACGCTTTAACAACATCCTTAGAAAACTGCAAAGATAAGTTCATTGGGGTATGGAAAATTCGCCACTTATTGGTCAGAATACCGAATGAGCATTCTACATATCTCCTTGCACGTGTTAAGCCATAATTGAAAATCCTCATATTTTCTGTTAATTTTTTGCCTGGATAAGGACGTAACAAATTTTGTGACAAACTGAACGCTTCGTCTCCAACAAACACAAAAGGCAAAGCAATTCCATCACTTGTCATCGGTGTAGGTTTTGGAATGTTTAGTGAGTTTTCTTGTAGTTTTGTATGAAAAACTGATTCTTCAATAATAGTTGAATCCGAATGTCGTCCGTAACAACCTATATTACAAAAGATAAATTTATAGTCACTGTCGCAGATTGCTAGTAGAATAATCGAAAAATAATTCTTATAATTGTAATAGGATGAGCCACTATTTTTCGGTTTGAATATTCTAATATGTTTTCCATCAACTGCGCCAATGCAGTTAGGAAATTGAGCGCGTCTTTCAAATTTATCAGTAATACTTTTCCAAGTTTCTTCCGTTATGTTCTGTGGCAAATTGTCGTCTCGCATATTTATCCAGATTTGTTGGCAGACATCCTTTATTATTTTACTAATAGTGGAAATTCCGCATCATACCGATGCATACTGCAGATCTTCAAATGAACAACCAGTTGCCAAATATCTGGTAATAAAAAAAGTGTAATTAAGTATTGTTCTTTTTTTCCAAGAGTAGATGTTCAGTCAAAATGGAAAACATTGAGAGATGGGTTCACTAGATATTGTAGGAACTTAAAGAAAAAAAGCGGATATGCAGCGTTCACACAAAAACAATATACGTATTATGACCAATTACTATTTCTGAAAGATGTGACCGAAGATAGAGGTCAGAACGTTTCAAACTTTGACTCTCAGCAGACGTGTCCTCCACTAACAGTTCAATCAACAGAAGAAGATAGTGTTCAAAAAAGACCACGAATGCGCCAAACTGACAGCGATGGTGCTTTGATCGAAACATTAACAATGCGATTAAACGATAAACTGCAAAAAGCTGAGAGACAACCTTCACCTCCTCCTGATGAAGACAAGTTATTTCTGTTGTCACTACTAAGTGATTTCAAAAAAATAACAGACGATTGGAAATTGGACGCCAAAGGTGAAATTATCCAAGTTATTAAGAATTACAGGGTAATGCAAAACTACAGGTCAATTTCGACTTCTTCAAAATCTTCTTAGAATTACATGGGATACACAACCTCCTCTGAAAGAAATCCTGTAAGACCGGAAAGTCAACTCGTATCTAATGATAGCTTATCGTCTCAGGATTCTGGTGCAAATACAATAATAACGGATCTCTTCTCAGAATATTATTTTTTAATGAATGATTCAGATGGTGACTGCTTTAGATTTAGGGTATACTTGATTGTTTTGATATTATTTATTGTTTACGAAAATTTATTCTAAAACATGTTTCAAGTGAAAAGGAAAGGCAAAAATCTCCTCGCGTGGGACTTGAACCCACGACCTATCACGGTTAGGTAAGCCAACTGAGCTACCGTGGTTCAGTTGGCAGAGCAATGGGACACCCGTACACCCGTACCTAACCCGAGGGTCATGGGTTCAAGTCCCACCCATGGAGACTTTTTCCATTCCTTTTTATTTTAAATTCCTTGTATGATTTGTTTGTTTCGCTTTGTTGCGTGTACCGTATTCGTCGGTATAGGCGGCGTGTAGAGCGATACACTCAGAATCGCACCTTCCAGAGCGATGAAAGGTGGGTTTATAGGGGTTGGGAGCGACCGGACCATGGTGTGACTGAGACGTGCCTACCGGATAATGATGCCATGTGTTCCTTGTGGCGCAGCATCTGGTCGGTACCTGTCAGTCACACCGAAGGTGATTGGACTCGGGAAGTCGAGCGAGCCTGCGATCCGATACCAGAAATGGGGGCTATTACCATCTGCCCCCAAGATGTAGCTCGTGCAGTCCGTCCACTACCCAACTGGAAGTCTCCAGGGCCGGATGGACTGCACAACTTTTGGATTAAATGGTTCACAAGATCGCACGCTCGCTTGGCATCTCAGTTTCAGACTACTTTGGAATCTGGTTCGCTACCCCAATTCCTAACGACAGGAATTACCCACCTGCTACATAAATCAGGTAGCACCGCGGAACCCAAGAATTATAGGCCGATCACGTGTTTACCGACGGTCTATAAAGTTCTTACATCCATTTTGAGAGCTAAAATTAACAAACATATAGACACCAACTCCATCATGTCTGCCTCTCAAAATGGATGTAGGAATAGGTCCCGCGGTACTAAGGAGCTACTCCTCATTGATATGACCATTAGCCAACAGGTTCGTCATTCCCAAAAGGATATGTCGACATGTTGGATAGATTATAAGAAGGCCTATGACTCAGTGCCGCATACATGGCTCGTGAGGGTGTTAGAGTTGTATAAAGTAGATACAACTCTTCGCACCTTCCTAATGTCATGTATGCGGCAATGGAGGACGGTCCTTCACTATCCAGGATGTCGAAATATTCATGGGAATAGCGAACCGATAAGGATCGAGCGAGGCATATTTCAGGGCGATAGTTTGAGTCCGCTTTGGTTCTGCTTAGCCTTGAATCCTCTAAGCACACTGCTGGAGGATTCAGGTCTAGGCTATCGGTTGAGGAGAGGTGGTCAGGTTATATCGCACCTCCTCTACATGGATGACCTAAAACTCTTTGCCCCCAACAATTTGCAACTGATGGAGCTACTGAAAGTAACTCAAACTTTCAGTAGCACCATCAGGATGGAATTTGGTGTGGACAAATGTGCGGTCATGCATGTAAAGCGAGGGGAGATTGTTGAATCCGTGGGAACCCAACTCTCGGATTCCACAAACCTTAGAGCCTTCTCCGCATCCGAAACCTATAAGTATTTGGGTATGTCGGAAACGGCATCAATGTTACTGACATGAAGCAATCGTTGAAGGAACGCTTCTTTGGCCGCCTGAAAAAAGTACTTAATAGTCTTCTATCAGGCGGAAACAAGGTGCGCGCCTTCAACGGTTGGGTCATGCCGGTTTTGATGTACTCTTTCGGCATACTCAAATGGACTCAGACCGAACTCGACGCCTTGGATAGGAGGGTCCGTACGCTGCTGACTGCAAATCGAATGCATCACCCACGATCATCGGTAATGAGGCTGTATATCCCGCGAAAGTGTGGAGGTCGAGGCTTTTTAAACGCTAAGACCCTCCACAATCGCGAGATATGCAGTCTCAGGGAATATTTTCTAGAAACCGACGTGGGTATGAATCGAGATGTAGTCACGGTGGAGAAGGGCCTCACCCCGCTCTCCTTGGATAAAGAGAACTGGCGCAAACCTGTAGTGCTTGACACTAATGATCGCATGGAGGTATGGCAGAGTAAGGAGCTCCACGGACGCTTTTTCCGGGCCCTACATGGACCGGATGTAGATCTACTAGCGTCCGTTGCCTGGCTGCGTTTCGGTGACCTCTTTGGAGAAACCGATGGTTTTGTCTGTGCAATTATGGACGAAGTTATGATGACGAACAATTACCGGAGATTTATTGTGAAAGACGGCACGGTTGACATCTGTCGGGCATGCCACCGGCCGGGAGAATCAATCAGGCATATCATCTCCGGGTGTTCTCGTCTAGCTAACGGAGAGTACTTGCATAGACACAACCTTGTAGCCAGGATAATCCATCAGCAGCTTGCTCTGAAATACAACCTTGTGGAATCGGAGGTACCGTACTACAGGTATGTGCCCGACCCAGTTCTCGAAAATGGTAATATCACATTGTACTGGGATCGATCCATCATCACTGACAGGACTATTGTTGCCAATAAGCCTGATATAGTGGTGGTGGATCGATTGGAGCAACGCGCAATGATTGTTGACATAACCATCCCGCATGATGAGAACCTCGTGAAAGCCGAGAAAGATAAACAAATCAAGTATCTTGACTTGGCTCACGAGGTTGTCGACATTTGGGATGTGGACTCAGCGGTCATTGTGCCGATAGTCGTGACAGCCAATGGGCTAATACCCAAGAGCCTCGACCAACACCTAAGGAGGCTCTCGTTAGGCAGCTGGATCAAGGGCTTGATTCAGAAAGCGGTACTTCTGGACACGGCCCGCATTGTTAGGAAGTTTCTCTCTCTGGAGCCCTGACCGCCGGTAGCTTGGACCCTGTTCCCGATACCGGTGGGCTACTATTTTTTATATTTTTAAATGTTTTTGGTATCTTTTTGTTTATAAAAATATTTAAAAATGTAATTGATGTGTATGTAAATGAAATAAAGGAATAATAATTTATTCAAAAATATAAGGACAGGATTAAATACAGTTTTTCTTAAATCTATGTCAAGTTCACCTATGATTTGTGCCTGAACTAGGTAATCCTGTGTTTCAGGCGATTGGAGGTAACATTAATTGATTAAATAATCACATAATTATCATATATATCTTATTGGTACCTACTTATCATGTAAAAAGGTGTATAAAATTATATAATATGAACAATATTTATTTTAACACCAGTAATAACTTCTCTGTATCTTCATAGGACATAGTTTGAAGAGCCTCCATAAGGATTTTCTTACAGTTACTATGATTTAAGGAGTAGATGTTTTCTTTATCATTTAGCCTATTATAGAGTAGCGGTCCGAGGTACATATAAAATTTAGCTGTGAAAGCATGTTTTGTACTTTTTTAAGGGCAAACTATATCTTTCCGTCTCCTTTTTGTTAATTCAGTGCTGTATGGAAGCGCTGCGTGTTGTTTTAGTACAGGGCTCATTATAAATAACTGTCGAACTGTAAGTACTTTACAAGCTTTGTACAGTATGTTAGTGGGGAAAAGAAATGGGCGGCAAGTAGCCACCTTAAGAATAGCTCTTTGAGCTCTTTCAATAGGCAATAACAAAGTTTTACTCGCTCCACCCAATGAAGTAATACAGTAAGTCAAAATTGACTGACAAAGAGCAAAGTATACTTGCCTAATTATTTCTGGATTTGCAATAAATCGTATCTTTTTGAATACGTATATTAGCTTACGAATTCTATTGTTTAGAGCTTCCATATGTGGTTTGAAGGAAAGGGTTTCATCTATTATAATACCCAGGTATTTTATTTTATCTGTCTTTTTAATATTCGGACACTTACACTGGCTATCTGCAGGGGCTGGGCAACAATGAGCATGCAAGGCTGAGGGATCTTCGATATTTGCTTGCGCATCGAAAACTTAATGTAATTTGTCTTCTCTGCATTTAGGGTTAGTGAGTTATTTTGAAGCCATTTATTTACAATATTAAATCCGTGTTGCGCAAGATTGTAGACTTCATTTTCTGAGTCAGCCGAAAAAAGTCTAGCAGTGTCGTCAGCGTAAGTTATGATAGTGCCATGCTCTAGCTTTAGATTGCAAAGGTCATTTATGTAGATCAAAAACAGAGTGGGCCCTAAAATACTTCCTTGAGGAACACCAAAAAATGTGTTTTTTTGAACAGCGCTGAGAACATTGCCAATCTTTACGCACTGGGAACGATCTTCTAAATAACTTTGGAACATTTTCAGCTGGGTGCCTCTTACACCCACGATCTCAAGCTTGCGCAACAGGATTGGAATGGAAACTGTGTCAAAAGCTTTGGCGAGGTCCAGGAAAATTCCTACTGTGTGGTTACCCTTGTCAAGTTCTTGCGCTAGATAGTCAGTTAGATGGTGTACCGCATCAGCAGTGGAAACTTTAGGCCTAAAACCAAACTGCCGCTCAGACAGAATTGATTTATCTTCCAAATATTTTAACAACCTTTTGTTTATAATTTTTTCCATTTTTTTTTTCTTCTAATATTATGTTAGTAAAAATATGTGTTAGAAAACATTGCTTGCTTTTCTACAATTACATTACACTACATTTTGGATTATTTTTTTAAACTATTTTTATTAAAATATAAGTAACTATTATTATTGTTCCTATAGCTAGTAGGTGAATTTCTTTTTATTTGAACTTGTAAGCTTTGTGTAATAAATAGAAAATGGTGCCAAATTATGTTGATCTCATTAAAGGAATGATCAATTACTTATATATTTTTATTATATAAAAAAAATACTTACCTCAATGTCATAGCGAGCCTTTGCTCAGCTGAAATGCTGTTCCGCATTATGGTATCTTTGCGAGAAAATGAATTTGTTAAAATAGCCGTTAGCTCATCAACAGAAGCAATGGACATTCGAAAATAATTGAAAAACTTTTGCTCGTTTCTTCGTAACAGTGAATAGAGAGTAAAAAAATGCCCATCTTGATCTCTATTGATTAATATTTGTTGAACCCACAATGAACGTGTTTTTATTTTTCGTTTCCGTCGGCGTCGACGAAGTAAAAGCAATAACAGTGTTTCTTCTTCGGAATCCATTTTACAACTGACTCCTATACTAAGAGAACAGACGACGGCTGCCGCTGATCTTCGAAGTTGAAATGTCAACGGCTGCCGTCGACGCGTCGACGGTTGCCGCCGACGCGCGTCGACGGCAGTTACCTCTGCCGTTGGGAACATGCCGCTCGTGTGTAAGAGCTCTTACTCACGTTACACCGACGACATCCCCACTACCTCGGATGCGATGCTCGCGCTGTATGCAAATGACGCCGCGTACATTACTATCTCGCTCAACGCGAGGTACGCGGCGGTCAAGATGCAGCGCGCCCTGGATCTGCTTCCCGAGTGGCTGTCGAAGTGGCGGCTGTCGGTGAACGTGGATAAGACGCAGGCGATGGTCACCGGCTTCGCGCGCCTCCCACCACCCTTGAAACTTCAAGGAGCCGACATCGAGTGGTCGCCCAGGGTCAAGTACCTGGGTGTCATCATCGACCGTCGGCTCACGATGGGGCTGCACGTCCGCAAGGTCGCCGCACAGGGTAGGGTCGCCCGCAACCTCCTTAAACCAGTGCTCTCGTCCCGCCTCCCGGCGCGCGTCAAGTTAGGCGTGTACAAACAGTACGTACGCCCAATCTTGACGTACGCCGCCCCCGCTTGGTGACGTGATGTCACAGAAGGAAACTGCGGAACGGGAGAGGGAGATCTCGACTCCCTTCCCCGGCCGCAGAAGACGCACCGGGCGCAGGAGAAGGGCGGACAACGCCCTTTTCCGGCCCCCATGAATGGGTCCAGGGGCGTGGGACTTGGGGAAGTCCTCGCCCCCTATTTGATGGACCCGAGGCGAAGGCACGCGCGGGGGTCGGCGCGCGCCTCTGAGGCGATGCACGGGGTTTAACTACCCCGTGCATGAGACGAGGCCCGGACAGACCGGGCCAGCACTAGTGTGGGGCTGCGGAAGAATTTCGATTCCCGCGGCCCCACGCGTACGTGCGAGGAGACACCCGGGGTGGTTTTAGCCGGTAAGAGACCGGCACGCCCCTCCGCCTTGTCCCCAGGCGGAGGTAGTCCATGAGGATTTCCCCCCGAAAAAAAAAAAAAAAAAAAAAAAGCGTCGCCCGCAACCTCCTTAAACCAGTGCTCTCGTCCCACCTCCCGGCGCGCGTCAAGTTAGGCGTGTACAAACAGTACGTACGCCCAATCTTGACGTATGCCGCCCCCGCTTGGTTCGCCCTCACGAGCGAGTCGAACCTAAAGCTGCTCCGCACGCAACACAATCAAGCGTTGCGGACAATAGTGGACGCCCCTCGCTTCGTGAGGAACGATGTCATCCAGCGGGACCTCGGGATTGAGGGCCTGGATGAGTGTGTGCGGCGCCTCGCGAAAGGAATGTTCGCGCGTGCCGACGCATCTGCTTGGCCCCATGTCAAGCAGATAGCGCCCTGGCATGCGCGCCCCCCTGACGCGAGACCCCTATCCCGCGACCTGGTAGCGGACGACGACCCCATCGCACCGGATTGACTCCCGAGTAAGCCGCATCCAGGTTACACGCGGCTTACTCGAAACAACTGAACTCTACAACACCACATACATCCGTTGCGTAGCGTGTGCTAGGTTAATATAGGCACGTTACGTAAACGAAATACAGACACCCACCTCTCTACAGGCGCCTAAACACACACTTGAATGCGCGGCGCGGGCGGCGATTCACGTAGACACTGAGCGGTGTTACACAGTACAATACCGCTCACACGCACACGACGGCTTCTTAGCCCGGACCGTGACCGGCTAGCTCTGGAAGCGGGAAGGTCGGGAGCCACACACACTATTCTGTAGGAGCGTCGAGTCGGCACCTTCGTCACTGGTCCTCCCCCGTCGGGCCTCCCCCAGGTAACTGGGGGTTACACCTGGCGGGGACAGACCGCCGAGGTGTCGTGAAGATAGCGGCGATGCGAAACAGCGCCATGGCGCGCCTACCGAAAAATACATAGCAACCACTCACACGGGCGCGTGTGATAAACACGCGCACGACCGCGGCCAACAAGCCACTGCAGCAGACCAAATGAGAGGCCCGTATTTACGGGCCACCGTGCTACATCCGCGGCCGGGGGGCGATGCCCCGGTACCGCTCGCCGCGCCCTCTTACGGGGATGCAGCGACTTCCCAATATTGGATCATTAGTCTTTGAACTATCGTCAAGCAAACAACTCAATTGGGAAGAAAGTGTGAATTATGGAAAAAATCGAGTACCGTGCCGTAATAAAGTTCCTTACCAAGCAAGGAAAGTCAGTTAAAATATACTGGATGAGATGGAATCCGTTTACGGGGACTCTTGCCCGGGTAAAACCATGGTTTACAAGTGGCACAGTCTCTTTAAACAAGGCAGGACCTCACTTGAAGACGTCCCACGGCCCGGACGGTCGATCGAGGTGACTACTCCGGAAAGCATTAAAAAAGTCGAAAAAATAATATTGGAAGATGCCAGACTAAAGATGAAACAGCTTGCAGCAATGGTTGGAGTATCGGATACGACAATTTTCAAAATTCTACACGATCATCTTGGCATGACAAAGGTCAGTGCAAGATGGGTGCCAAGAATGCTCACGCCGCCTCAAAAACAACACCGCGTGGAGTGTTCTCGCACGTTTTAGGACCTCTGTAACGAAGATAAGGATGTTACTGGAGATGAAACTTGGGTTCATCATTATTAAATATGCTCAGAGTGGCTTTAACATTGTATCAAATTGGCTTCGTATGAATCTACTAACATTAAATGCAGATAAAACCAAGTACATTCTATTTAGAATGAGAAACACTAATATATCACTTACTAACCTTACCATTTATGCTCATAACTGTACGACAGACGCTGACGCTGCTTGTTCGTGTCCTACTCTAGCTAAAGCCGATCACATGAAATATTTAGGTGTCACAATTGACACAAATCTAAATTTCCGTAAACACATTGATTTGCAATGTGCTCGAGTTCGTAAACTCATATATATCTTTAAGAAATTACGCCACATTGCTGACTTTAAATTAATTAAACAGGTATATTTAGCTTTGTGCCAATCTGTACTTACATACTGCATAACTTCATGGGGTGGCGCTGCAAAGTCTATTTTACTCCCTCTAGAACGTGCTCAAAGAGCAATTCTAAAGGTAGCCACATTTAGGCCTTTCAGATTTCCTACACACCAGCTTTATATTGCATGTGAGGTGCTAACAGTACGCCAATTATTTATACTGCACATCATATTAGAGCAGCACGCTGAACTCGCTTACAAGCCAGTACCTTCTGACAAGAGAAGGAAAGATTTGGTCTGCATAAAGCCTCAAACTAGACATGCCTTTGTAAACCGATTCTATGTCTATTTAGGACCCGATTTATATAATAAGCTCAATAGAATACTTAATATTTACAGTGCCGGTTACAAACATTGTAGTCTGAAGATACGCGAATATTTGGGTAAACTTGATTACACAGACACAGAAAGACTTCTAGAAGTACTTCAATAATGATGTAGTTGTTAAATTGGCAACTTTTATTTGTATTTAGTACCTAGTTTATTAAGGATAGTATTATTGTATATCGCTTAGTATGGAGATGGCCTGAAACACAGGTTTTTATTAACCTAGCTCAGGCAGGTCGCCACAAGATAGAATGTCAGTACCAACGCACCTCTCATATGTAATTAAAAACGAGTAAAACTAGCTTTTATCTAAGTATTTAAGCCAATCTGTTAAGAACTTGGTACTACCTACTAAGTATTTAAGTGTTTAGATGTATCACTTTGTAAAAGGACCTAAATAAAAAGTTATAAAGTTATAAGTTATTATTATGAACCTGAGTCGAAACAAGACTCTATGCAGTGGCACAAAAAAGGCACACCACCACCCAAGAAGTTTAAAGTGTCACAATCGGCTGGAAAAATGGTGTTTTGGGATTTAGAAGGGATCCTGTTGACCGATTATAAATATAAAGGCGTTTCTATAACCGGAGAATACTATGCTTCTATCCTCGAGAGGTTGAAAGAAAACATTATTTCAACTGATGAAGAAGTGAAGGACGCGGTTTCAGCTTATTTTTCGGACAAAGACAAAGCATTTTTTTAAGAAGGTATACATAAGCTAATTGAAAGATCTGAAAAATGTATAAGGGTAGCAGGTGAATATATTGAAAAAGAAAAATAATTTTGTATTTTTATTTTCACTTATCACCCTCCATTCCGCGAACTTAAAAACGCCCCCTCGTATACAACTTGTCGTTTTGCATCCTCGTCAAATTTCAGGAGGCTGTAATGAAAGACATCGTTGCTTATAAATTTAGTATGTACGTATTTATGTATATATGTATAAGTGTATCTATTATTTAGGATATATATACACGGTCAATTTTAGGTCGTTCTGGAACCGAAAGCTATATACTCGGTCATCGAACTCGAAACGATTGGCACTATTATTTTCAATAAGTAACAATAAAACAAAATCACGAAAAATCTAATTTATTGTTTTTTTTGTGTAATAGTGAGAACTCGTAGTAACGCTTCCTTGCGATTGCATATGTGTGTAAAACGTATCGACGAAGTGCAACACTTGCGAACGGTACCCACCCATTGAAAAATTCATTCATCGATCAGACAGCATGATCCGTAAGCCACGCCCCCGGCCCCATACAGTCTAGCCGACCGCCCGCGCGCCCCCGCCACGCGCCATTCCTAATTTCTTATTCCTTTCTCTAGTATTGTCTCGCGTTTCGTTGTATTAGGTCACGCACGCGCAACCTAATTACGCGCCAAAAATTTCAGTTTTGGGCTATGGTAGATTTTTATGTGACATGGCGAACCATAACTTAGAAGAGGCCAGACGTTTGTATGCTCAGCCGGAACACCTGAACTCACTGCGCGCACGTGGAATCACTGACCCTCAAGTTCCCTTCACCTCCACCATCCTGGCTGTAACCCAGCGCCTCCTCGATCATGGACAGTTTCGAGCGCCCACACACGCGCAGGGCCGCGGTTGACTACCATACTCGGCGGAATTGGAGGAAGACATACAGGAATACTTCGAACGCGGCCACGTCGTAGTACCATAACGGCGGCCAGGCGATTCAATGTTAGCCAATATTATGTATCTCTCTGGCACATTAACGCGGTCTGTTCTATCAGTTCAGTGCGTGCGTATTTAAACAGTGTGTTTGGTGAGCAGTAGATAGGTCGTGGTGGCCTTTTGGTTTGGCGCATGGAGCCCTGACTTAACACCACTGGATTTTTATGTGTGGTTCGAGATAAAAAGCGTACTACTCGAGATGACTTAAGAAGTGCGACAGTGGACGCTTTTAATATTGTGAAAAGTGAAGTGAATAAAAGAGTACCTACAAGTAAGTAAGTATTTACCTACTTAGATACGAAACATGTACTCGTACTTAATTATTACTGACGCGACGGTCCTAAGCCCGTAGAAAGTAAGAAGGAAAAATTTGAGTTATTTAACTGTTAAGTAGATAAACGCAATTGAAATCAAACAATGGTTATGAATGCGGAATCAAACGATTTATTACATCTACAGCAACAACGTGCAAGTAGGTACTGATGACCGCGACGTATAGCGAACCTTCAATACAAAGCAAAACAGAGAAGTACCTATGGCTTGAATAACGAATATTACACTCGTGGGTATGTATCTTATTAGTTCATCCGCTAGTGGCGCTAAAAACAACCGCGAGACGTGTGCCGACGAACACATTCTCCGTCTCAAACACAAACGATGCCGCGACCGCGACCAACATAAAAGTACCATAAACGTTATTCCTGCCTAATCATTTTCAAAACTTCTTCAAGCTAGTTTTGAACTAGAAAACCCGCCTCTCAATTGCCTAACCAGTGAGATACATGAAATTCCTTTTTTTTAAACGTTCTAATACATTAAAATTCCTGCTTGCCATTTGGACGTATTTATACTCTAAACATATGGTCGTAGTACTAGTACTATGTCTATTTTATCTATGCGTATGAACCTAGTTCGTCACAGAGGTTGCCGATCGCCGCTAACTTCTTACGCGCCGACTTCTTTAAACATAATTAAAAACACATTAGGTACACAAATAAAAATACGAACAGCGAATACAGACTTTATTCCTTAACCGTAAACGGTAACAAATAGAAATTTCACCAAACTAGGTACAAGGTAAAGTAGGTACGCAGTTTACTAAAATTATTCTGAGAAGCCACAGAATCGATACACATTCGAATTCAGCGGTTAACTTTATAAAAATAAGGTCTTAATTCGGTCCAATATTTTCATAGAAAAGGGCACCACCAACTTATAATGAACTCTATTTGACAGACAAAACGATTCATTTTTCTGCTTGAATTGCCTGCCTTTGTAGAAGCCGTCGTCCCGCAGCTGCAAGTTACATTGTAATACTTCGTTTAGGTTTAGGCAGTATTATTTTTATTCATCATAATTTTATTATGGTAGGTAGCTGTATGCTTTTTAAGTACCTATTAGCTCGACACTCGATTCAAGGCCTTAAATACAACTCACAAGCGTACTCGTCATGTCTAGTTGAGGTAATAGACCGTACGATTACTAGTGATTTCGTGATGCGAGAGTAGTGAATGAAATTTCAATTAATTTCTCTCGTTTACGAGGAGATGTGATAGTGGTAAACACCGTGCCGTGCGTCCAATTAGGTTCCAATACAAACGAGAGATAACGGAGGTAAATGAACTTACACCAACCTAAATCGTACCTACCTGAAATAAAATACCTACTTGCAGCAGGTTATTCAACCAACGACAGCTGTCCCGCGCTTACGTCATCACCGAGTGGACCGCATACAATGTAGCGTTAAGAATGAAATAGTGGAAGGGCTACTAAGATTTAACTCGAATGACAGAATAAAAGTGATAAATTTCTAACTTCTATATTAGATGTCTTAAAAAAATTATAACAATGCCAATAGTAACTATTAAACGTCTGGAGTTACTGTGTTTCGGCTCCAGAACGATGTAAAATTAATCGTGTATATATGTGTATCTATTTTAGTGTATTGTATACATACTTATTATTTGCACCAACAACAGCCCCATTTTATGTCCAGGAAAATCTCTGTCCATTCCAAGGTTGCCTGGAAGAGATCGCAGAAAGCGATAAGGCTGCCCATTGTATATTAAATAGTGTTCAGTTTAATTTTTGTTGTTATGTTTTTTGTGGTGTACAATAAAGAATATATAAATAAATAAAATAAATAAATAATCAAATAAAATTACGATCCTGCTCAATAATTAATACATACTTGTTTTTTTAGATATTTAAGTTTGACAGTATTTCAGTATACTCTACTTTCAAAGAACAGAATCACCCCGTTGCGTATACGGTAGGCAGTGTCGTAGGACTTTGTCGCTGTGTGCATGCGTTACAGTTACAGCGCAGTTACAGGGCGGTATCACACGGACCCTAATTACAAAATTTAAAAATAAATACCTATTTATTTTATTATTGATTCGTGTCGAGAATCATTAGCATAGTTACCTCCTCGAATTTGACGAGGATGCAAAACAACACCTTGTATACAGCGTGGCGCTTTAATGACGACATTAATTTAATACACGTATACGGTTTTGCGTGTTTGTTTCATGAACATATTTTAATTTCAATAAACGTTATAATTTATTGATTTATTTTCAATTTTCTTAAATAGCATCGTGGAACAACCTGTACTTAAAGGAGGTATACCGCCGTTTGCCCGAATTTTATTTGCCATAATAGTCAACAGCCATAATATTATATGATGTAATATTCATTTGCCCTACTCTTATTTGCTATATTAGTCACGTGTTAGAAGCTTTGTTTCCCATGAAGTCACTTATCATAACATCATTTGTCATAATCATTGTAAGCCCTAATTATCACGTGCCCTAATTATCACATGCCCTAATTATCACATGCCATAATTATCATATGCCATAACATCATTTGCCATCGACATTGGGTGTGTAACGGTTGTTATATTAGGAGAAACTGGATGCAATCGGGACTTTAAGGCACCCCGCCATCCCCTTCGTGGTTATTTTTTTATAAACCACCCAGACGTAGGAGCCCCGCTACGCGGGGCTCCGTCGACCAAGCCCACCCTCGACCATGCATAGAATATTTTAAGGTTTTGGTTAGGTGCCATTTCAGTTAGGTTAGAACTGTGACCATTAAACTTAAAAGAGAAGAATAAATAAATGTATTCTTATTCCTATTATACCAAACATTACACACCCATCGACATCGACAGCCAGAAAGCTAATAAGTAGGTAGGTATTAGAATTAAAAACAAGTTTAATAATCATACTATATAATTATAATTAGTACAATTTAATTTAAATATTATGTCTAATAATCATTATGGTTACGTATCTTAGGGTATCTAAGTCTCGGGCAATTAAAAGTATGTCATATGTCTTTTAGGGCAAACAAAACATTCGGGCAAATGAAATTCGGGTAAATGAAAATCGGGAATATGATGATTATGGTATATAATCTTCGGGTAAACAATAGACAACCCTTAAAGGACTCTAGCGCAGAGGTTATTTGCCGAGGTAACCGATCATAACATCGCATGAATTAAATTAAACCGAATAACGTACAAAGAGTAGGCGAATTAAAGCCCTATGTCCGGCGAGTGGCGCAGGCGGCAGTTTTCAATTTACAAAATATATTATTTTTACTGACCACTAGCCCTTCCTGTGTGTTAAATTAATGTCGCCATTGTAGCGCCACGTTGTAGACGTTGGCTTATCAACAGATTAAGAGACATGAAATTATAATTGATTAATAATTGAAACAATAAACTGTGATTAGCGCTAACACAGAATTTTAATAAGCTAATCAATAAATACTGTGACTTGTGAGTTATGCAAACAGTACTGAATAGAATTATTATATGAATACTATGGATTTTTATTCAC
Source organism: Brachylomia viminalis (assembly GCA_937001585.2). Lineage (NCBI taxonomy): Eukaryota > Metazoa > Arthropoda > Insecta > Lepidoptera > Noctuidae > Brachylomia > Brachylomia viminalis. The sequence goes on along the minus strand of OW443294.2, from coordinate 21,926,637 downwards.
GTAAGTTTGTTGCATATGTTTTTTTGTATTTTATAGTCATTTGCGAACATCTATCCCGTATGTTGCACCTGCCATGTTTTATCTCTGCATCACCCTAAGGTTGACTGGTAGGAAATGCCTCAGGCATAAAGTTCGCCTTTGTACAGTATTTTTTGTACATGTGCATAAAGTTTTAATAAATAAATAAATCATATTTGACAACCGTTTTAATGCAGTAGGATACCTATAAAGGGTTAAATGTAAAAAGCGACAAATTGAAAAGGTAGGCACAAAAAATCGCTTTTCTTAAAAATAAATTGTAAAAATAATTTTGCTTATCATCTTAGATAATAAATCTAATTATTTTCTTCAGATAGTATCAAATAAACGGCGTGCAGCTTCCTCGTTAAATTACATTAAATATGAACAAAGAAAAGACACGGCCGGAATTTCTAGAGAACTGTGCCCTAACAAAAAAATATTCATGTACATTGACACACAGTACGTCATATTAAAAGCTTACAGGCATGTCTTTACAGTAGTATAAGTTTTATGGTCAAAGAAGAAGCGAGAGAAACTATAAATAGGATACAAAAAAAATTACATTTTGAATAGCAATGATCAAAAATTCCGAGTTTTAAAGACTGATACAGAATGTATATAAAGGCCGTTTCTTCATTAGCCGATACGACAGTTATCCAAAATCGATATCAATGAATGTCCAATTCTATGAAAATGTATTGAAGACTCTCAATGTCGGTGTTCCATACATTTTCATAGAATTGCGATTAGAAGAAAAATCAATATATTATCAAATGAAACAATATATTGGTAATCCTAATGATGTATATATATACAGTATGGATACCACATTGCAATAAATGAAACCACATACATGTTTACTGAACAGACTTCGGGACAACATTGTGCAGCGATGTAACTTATGCATTCAAGAACGTGGTGGACATTTCGAAAATTTTAAATTTAGGGTTCCATTCTTTTTGAAACTCATGTGCAATAGCGAATTTATTAACTTCAATTCAATTATCGCGAAATAAAAACGTGGCGGTAAAAATTTAGTTAGTGAATTTTAATTTCGTCGCACTTGTGTTTAAAGACATTTATTTCTCAAAAAAGAACATTACGGTTCACTTACATATTGAGAAATGTATAGAAAATATATAATAAAAGTAGATACAGTCTCTGTGATCACATACAGATAAACAAAACAACAGAATTAGAAGATATAGGTGACATTCGGTGTTAGTACTTCATTCCTCTAGGGCTTTTTTATATGTATTAGAACTGTTACTGTTAAACACATCATCAGGTATTTCATTATAAAGTTTTGCTCCCTCATATAGTATATTTTTCCTACCATAGTTAGTTCTAGGTTTTCTTAATTCTATTTTGTCTCGTCGTCTTGCGTTAAATGTGTAAGTTTTCTTTTTAAAGTTAAGTTGCAAATGTGTGTCTTGTGTTATGATTTTGTGTATTAGAGTGCATGTTTTAAGTGTATAGAATTGGTTAATTTTAAGTATTTTAGTGTCATTGTAGATTTTGGTGGTTGGTGTAAGGTAGTAGTAGTTGTAGAGTGCTTTTATTGCTTTATTTTGTAGTATTCGTATATCCTGGATTACTGATTTTGCTGCAGTTCCCCATATCTCAATGAGATATTCTATGTGAGGTCTTACAAGAGAGTTGTATATCATTGCGCGAGCTTTTTTAGGAATGCAAGTAGACATTCGACGCAATGCTCCTACCAGAGATGATAGTTTGGACTTAATGTAATCAATATGGGGTTTCCATGTTAACTTAGTATCTAATATGAGACCCAAATATCTTTCACTGCTTGGTTTAGCAACGTTTTCGTTATTTATTGTTAGTTGGATTTGATTGTGGATTTTCTTATTTTTTGCAGCAAATATCATGTATGAGGTTTTTTTGTGTTAATAGTTAGCAAATTAGACAGAAACCGTGTATTTAAGATATTCAAATCATCTTGAGCTTCTTTCATTAAATTAGTTAGATTGTGACCAAAGTAGAACAAACAAGTATCATCTGCGTAAAGTGTGATAGTACGTAAAGTGTGGTAGCACTTAGTCAAACGAATCAAAGCCGGCGCCGACAAAAACGCCGCAATTCCGCCTGCGTGCACCGTTGCCGCTCTTCCAGGCAGAGATCAAGGTACGTTGTCTAAACAGAGTATTTACTTTTACTGAATTTACTTTGATATTTATTTTGTTTGAAAATTTCACTTTTTTTATTTACGGTTTTTAATTGAATATTTAATTTTGCTATACTTCTGTGGACTATTATTACTTGTGGTTTCATTTATTGCATACATGTGATATCCATACTGTATATATATATATTGGTAATAGTCTCTGGCTAGACCTTTCAGACGTCGTCATAGGCGGCGGCAATAGCGAAGAGCTCGTCATCTACAGGTATTTCTGGATATTATGACTTCCTCTTAGCGACTTTGCAAAAAAATTAATAACAATTGGGTAGGCAATAAAACACTAAAATAGTACTTGAAATTTTATTTAAGTATCTAATTAGAAAGAAAGAAAGAAAATGGCGTTTACTGGCATTACAGCAAAATAAATACACCTTAAAACTATAAAACAGAAAATACAATTATAATACCAAAAGGGCCTCACTCAGCATAATGTCAGATGACAACATAATGTACACATTGTGGTACACCAGCTGACGCTGATTTTCACCTGTGACCCACGTGTGCCACGCTGTTTTAGGCCCAATTAGGTAGGTAGGATCTACATTTACTTATAAAATGTATCTACTTCTACTTGTTTTATAGACAATTTATGAAAAACATCATTGCAATTACTCAGACAAGATACATTCAATGTTTTCATCTACTCTCACTCAAGCGTATCCATCATCTACATCTACTATATGACCGTCTGTGCACACAATCAGGAATCGTTTAACAAGTTTTCATATTTGTGAAGACTGTAAGTTTGTTTCTGATAGAGGTAGTTGGTGCTTTTTGAATATACACTTGAGAGCAATAAAATCGCACACCTTGACTTTTTTTGTTAATGCAGTTTTTTTTCATGAAACTGAATATTTTAAAAAAGCACACACACTAATTGAAAGTCTACCTCATTACCTTTCTAATGATATCAAATACAGTGTAAAAAATACCCATAAGAGGTTTTACGGCACAAAACCCAACAAACGGGTAAAATTACCCAATTTTGCTTAAGAAATAATGAAAATCAAACTCAAAATTCTTGATCAAATTGTTTATTAATAAGGTGTATTCCCTCCCCTAGCCTTAATTACAGCTCTTAATCGGTTTTTCATGGACCGTATTAATTTTACCATGAAATCTTGTGGTATAGCGTTCCACTCCTCTTCAATGGCAAGTTGAAGCTCTCGAAGGCGTGTAGGAGCAGGGCTTCTTGCTCGAATTCTTCTTTTTAGCTCATCCCAGACATGCTCAATCGCATTGAGATCAGGACTACGAGCTGGCCACTCTATCGCGGTGATTCCAACGTCTTCCATGTAGTCGCAAACTGTTCTAGCGACATGCGGTCTGGCGTTGTCGTACATTAGGAGAAAATCTTCTCCCATAAGCCAGGCAAGCGGCCTCACATGTCCTTCGAGCACTTCTTCGACGTATCGTGCAGCCGTCAAACCTCTCGATCTCGGGCCGATATTCGCCCCAGTGATGAATACAATGTCAGTTTTAGTTTCCAACATTATGCCACCCCAAAGCATACACGATCCACCGCCAAAAGCCACACGTTCCATTATGCAACATTGTGAAAATCGCTCTGATGACCTTCTGTAGTCCCTAGAGCATCCATCATGACCATGTAATGTCATTCTGCACTCATCAGAGAACATAACAGACCGCCATTGGTCATACGTCCAATTTAAATGTTCCCTGGCAAATTGTAGTCTCTGGCTTGTCGGTGAGCTGTGGTCAATTTGGGACCATTTGCTGGGCGATGTGAAGTCAGTTCTGCTCCACCAAGTCTTCTTCTGACTGTCCGCCGACTTATACTGACATTGCGAACTTCTCGAAGCTCTTGTCCCAGTAGAACCGCATTCAGTTGCCGATTTCTTAAAGACCTCGACACAAGAAAGCGGTCATCACGCTCTGATGTTCTGCGTCGCCGGCCAGATCCTGGTCGCCGAATGTAGCCACCGGTCTCTTGAAACCTCTGGTACACACGACGAACAGAGTAGCGGCTCAAATTTAGTCGTCGAGCAACTTCACTTTGATTATGGCCTGCTTCGAGCAAAGCAATAACTTGAGCGGCTTCTGCGGGCGTGGTATCCATATTTTTCCGTATGCTTTCAGTAGAGATGTTATCAGGTTGATCTTCGGTATGCAACTGATTAAAAATCCATATATATTTTTTTTTGGATTTTTAACCCTGCTCTGAGGACTCAGGGCCCCTCCCCGCAAATCCCCCCCCTGATGGATCCGCGTATCCGTGCCCCCGCCGCGAAAACACCCGCCATCCTCCCCCCAACCTCTCCTGTGGTCGGGGGTAACCCTATGGATGCTTTCAACGTCATTGCAAGCACCTTCACGGCCTTCTTCACCCCCCGCACTAGGAAGATGGCTAGTGAAATCGTTTCCGCCCGTCAGGCCGGCAACCTTTTCCAAATTCAACAAATTTATAATGCGTATCCGGAAATTACCACCTACGATACAGGAGAAATTCCTAGTGTGGATTAACGTTTAAAAAAAAAAAAGAAATACGCAAGCCCTCGTGTCCTACACCAACGTAACCTCACAATGAATAAAACACCCATTACGAGAACCAAACCCCGATCCCTCAAGTAAGGCTATTTTAATGCTACGCTGACGACACGCTGGTCCTGGCGCAGGGGAGGTCGCATCAGGCGGCGGCCGACGCGATGACACGCGGGGTTGCGATAGTCGTGGAGAGGATCCGGCAGTTGGGTCTCGAGGTGGCTTTGCACAAGTCCGAGGCCATGTCTTTCCATGGGCCCCGGAACAGGCCACCATCGGGATCCCAACTAACGGCAGGAGGGGTTCACATCGGCGTCGAGTCCACGAGGAAATACTTAGGACTCGTGCTCGATAGCCGGTGGAACTTCGTGGAGCACTTCCGACGTTTGGCCCCCAAACTGGAACGGACTGGGGCCGCCCTCAAGCGGCTCTTGCCCAACCTGAGGGGTCCAAACGCCTCCTGCCGGAGGCTTTATGCGGGGGTCGTGCGGTCCATGGCTATATATGGGGCCCCGGTGTGGGCGCGTTCACTGCGGCGGAGAGCCGCCCACTATCTGAACGCGCCCCAAAAGGTGGTAGCCGTAAGGCTGATCCGGGGCTACCGCACGATCTCGGGCGAGGCGGCAAGCCTCCTTGCCGGACTGCCGCCGTGGGATCTGGAGGCGATAGTCCTCGCGCGCCTGTACGAGTGGCGCGCGGAGGCACTACGCCGGGGGGAAACCCCGCTTCCGCGGCAAATCGCGGCGGAGCGGACGGACCTCCGGCGCGATCTCATGGCGGCATGGAAAGAGCGACTGTCGCAACCCAGCGCAGGGCACGCCACGATAGCGGCGGTAAGACCCCTCTTTGAGGAGTGGCTAGAGAGGCGTCACGGCGTCCTCACCTACCGCCTGACGCAGGTCCTCACCGGACACGGAAGTTTCGGGAGGTTCCTGCACATCATCAGGCGGGAGGAAACGCCCGGGTGTCACCACTGCGATGATCGCCCCGAGGACACGGTGGAGCATACGGTGGGGGCCTGCCCTGCATGGGCGGAGCACCGCCGTGTCCTCGTAGAGGCGATCGGCAGCGGCGGCGATCTCTCACGCCCGGCCTTGGTTCAAGCCATGGTCCGGGGCGAGGGGGAGTGGGAGGCAGTCGCCTCCTTCTGCGAAGCAGTCATGCTAGCGAAGGAGGTGGCGGGACGGGAGAGGGAGAGAGTCTCCCGTCCAAGCCGCCGCGGTGGACGCTCCGGGCGTCGGGAGCCGCGTGACGACTCCCGGCCACCGTAGGCGCGGGCCTGCGGGCGGTGAGTAATGGGTAGCTCACCGTCCGATCAGGACCAGACCCGTGCTGGACGGCGCGTACTTGTTCCACGCGCGCCTCAAAGAGATGTCAGCATCATAGAGGGGGCCCACTAGGGCCCAAGCCTGCCGGGAAAGCGGGATCATCCAAAAGGGGTACCGCTGACCCGGAACAAAAGGGCCAAGGAAGGAACACGGGTGGGTTTTAGTCAGTAAGAGTCTGACACTCCCTTCCGCTCCACCCAGAGCGGGAGGAGTCATTTGATGATTTCCCATCCTCTATTATTTTAATGCCAATGGCATCCAGGGACAACGCGACGAGATCGCCGAGTTCCTGCTTGTCCATAAATTAGATGTCCTACTTGTACAGGAAACCTTCCTCAAGCCCCGTCACTGGAACCCGTCAATTGCAAACTACCGTATAGTTCGCAATGACAGGACTCGGTGCCACCGAGGCGGTACCATCATTTACTACAGAAAGGATTTGTACTGCATTCCTGTGGACGCGCCCCCTCTCTCGCGTTTAGAAGTGTCTGTCTGCCGGCTCGGCATGACAGGTCACCAGCCGATCACTCTAATATCGGTTTACATCCCCCCGCAACTATCAGAAAATTATCCCCAGTTATCTGACGACCGCGCTATCCTATTTGGCTTGAGTGACTCCGTTATCATAGCGGGCGATCTCAATGCCAAACACACAGCCTGGAATAGTCACAGGATATCGACCAGGGGCAAACATCCTTAACTTTGATGTCATCGCCCCGATGACTCCCACTCACTTTCCCCACGACCCCCTTCATGCCCCTGACATCCAATTAAAAATCCAAAAAAACCGACCCTTTTATACCTGCGGGTAAGGGGTGCAAGTAGTAACAATGCTAACGGGTGAATTTGGCTAATTTGGTGTATGGCTGGTTTCTGTAAGTTACGTGAAGGTCAATGATTTTAATTTTGTATTTTTTTTTAAAGCTAAGCTTGTATTCTTTAATTTTGCCTAATGATTTGTACTCAATATCTTTAGATTTAAGAAATAAATCAGTAATAAACCAAATAACAAGGGCTGTGCGATTTTATTGCTCTCAAGTGTATATACACGGTCAATTTTAGATCGTTCTGGAACCGAAAGCCATATACTCGATCATCGAACTCAAAACGATTGGGACTATTATTTTCAATAAGTTACAATAAAACAAAATCACGAAAAATCTAATTTGTTGTTATTTTACAATGAAAATAACGCCCTGCAAGTTCCCAATGTATTATTTGCATATAAATAGAACTGTAAACGCAACGATTTCTTACCTTTTACACAGTTTTCACATAATTCTAAAAAGTTAATTAAACAGATTTTTAAAATATAGCTCCGATTAAATGATAAAAATTGAAAACCACGAAATATGACACTTAATTGCGACGTTGCCACTCATAAGGTATAAACGCTCTTAAACAAAATGAAAAAATAACTTGTTCTAATTGCGATAAATTCTTTCTTCACCTGTGCGTTAACCTGAGTGCTACTGCATTTAAAAGGCTCAATAAAACTGCACGTTCTAAGTGGAATTGTCCGAGCTGTTTGTCTCAACATGAACATAATAAATCGACGTCTGAGACAGTTGAAGATAGCTCTGAAGGCGAGGATGATAAGGTTAGCGATATACGTCTTGTTATACGGGAGGAAATTCGTAACACATTACGTATTGAGGTTAAGAATATGATTAGCGAGCTTAGGTTCGAAATGGATGATTTAAAGAAACAGATTTATGAGTTGTAGTTATCTGGTTCCTGTGATATATCTCAAGCTGCTGACTTAAAAACTGAACTCAAGAGTGTGCAACGCGAGAACACTGAACTTCGTTCACAGAACTCCGGTATGCAAAAGACTATGGCTCAGCTGAAAATGCAAATAAACACCCTTGATCAGAATATGCGGGAGGCGAATCTGGAAATTCACGGCTTGCCTGAAAATAGGAATGAAGTTTTACCGACCATCGTAACACAATTAGCTAATGTTGCTAAAAGACTGCGATATTATGAAGTGAGTTAGAGTGGCCAGTATGAACAACAACAAGTCTCGCCCGCGCTCTGTAATAGTGAAGTTAAGTAGTCCTAGATGTCGCGACGAATTGTATTCTGCAGTAACTAGATACAATAAATCTCACACTGATGATAAATTGAATACAACTCTTTTGGGTTATGGCGGTAGCAAGGTGCCGGTTTATGTATCCGAGCACCTTTCTCCGACATATAAATCTTTACATGCTGCCACACGTCTTAAGGCCAAACAAAAATCTTATAAGTATGTCTGGGTTCGCTACGGTAAAATTTTTGTATGCAAAAGTGAAAATTCAGGTACTGTTCTAATTAAGGATGAGCAGTGTTTAGAAAAAAATTTATAATTGTTTTAATAGTTCATTAAATCTCTATTGGTTATGTTTACTTTATTATACTCTAGTGTATAGTATTTCGATTTTTTATCAGAATGTTAAGGGCATGAAAACGAAGTCACATGAAATTCTAATGTCAATTTTAAGTTCTGACTACGACATAATATGTCTCACAGAGACTTGGTTAGATGACTCGTTTTTATTCACTGAATACTTTGATCAGAGATATACTGTTGTGCGCCGTGATCGTAGTACACAGTATACAAAATTGTACTCTAAAAATTATGGTGGTGGGATATTGGTAGCTATTAGTAATAAGTTAGCTCTAAGATTACGGTCTGGACACTATCCATCGGCAAAGTTTGCATTTCTCATGAAGAAAGTAAGTTCTCCCAACTGCAACACATGCAATGTACTTGAGGATGTACATCATTTGCTGATGGATTGCGTCAGGAACCATGATGAAAGGAGAATTTTAGTCAATGAGTTTAATTTAAATATGTCACAGGTAGGTTTAATTCAATCAATTATAGCACAACCGAAGTCAGATGTGGCGAAAAGATTTAGCGAGTTGGTGTACCATATTGATTAAGATTCTCCTTTTAATTTAAATTTAAAGCTCTGTATCGTAGTAGTCTGTATAAGACATGATGGGGTTGGCGTATCCATTGGGATAAAAACTCCAATTATCCAATAAAGAATAAAAAAAAAACCATATCAATACGTTCTGGCAATTGTAGGTGTTTTATATGTTAGTCTGATACAGCAGATATAGTGGTTGTCTTTGTGTGTATCCAAACGCAAATGCAACTGTTTTGCAATGCGTAGAAATATGTCGGAATAAACCACACAAAATCAATTAGCACACATTTTTTTTGGCAATATACGTTAAAATCGCAAAATCTGATCTTCCATACAAGTTGTCGATTTAAGTGACAATGAATGTACACACAGCTTCATCAACTAGGTGCCCCAGCAAATACCTTACAAGTTCTATTTTAAAACTTGAGGAACACATAGTAACACTGTTTGTACCTACGGAGTAGCTGTTTTTTTTACGATTTTACACTAAAACAACTTGTTTCTCAGTGTTCGTAGTCGCCAGTCGCACGAACGCTGTCTTGAGCCTTTATAGGCTGGAATACACATGCTACGTGTACGTGTGTGTGGAATACACATAAGCATGCTTGTTTCGAGCAGATGCTACTTAGTAGCATACAATTAGCACGTGTATACGTGGAAAGCAGCCCATGGGTTCCATACACGTTATGGAGCGTCCGCCGTATGGCACTTTCTCTTCAATGCAAGCTTGGTTATAGCGCTCTCCTGGTATTCTGTAGAATCTTTGCCTTTCATGCCCCCAGCCCCGGATTTCGGTACTACCATTCGAGTTTTGGACCATTTGCAGGTCTAAGGCCTGTGGCATTAAGCCCGGCTCTGTACATTTGTGTGCTTAGAAATCGATTTCTTAGTATTGTTGACACCATAATATATCGATCCTCCCGCGCTCTCGTGCACTTTGTTCGGCCTGCTGCTGGTCTGCGAATATTGAATCTAGACTCTTCAAATCGCTGGAGCACTCCTTAAACGGTTGATAGCGACACATCAACAGTTTCTTGCTGTATAACGCTGAATGCGGCCGTCTTTAAGCATTGTCAGAATTCTGGTAGACTCTTCAGGGACATGTTTTTAATTGAATTTGATCAGAATAATGAATTTTTGCACAAGAAATGCCATATTTATAAACAGAAACAAAAATAAAATAAATGGTTACAAAATGTTAAAATTTGAAAAATCACCTGTTTTTTTAATTTATGGTTTTTGTTGAATGTAATATTCAAATTATGAATTTCGCGCCTATTTATGTTGCTCACGCGCTGTATGATATCACCGAGTCCCTCTATTCCGTGACATTAAGCGACCGTGTATTACTGTACTCATTAATTGCTAGTTTTATAATAAATAGCTATTAAAACCTGAGCTACGTCGTTTATTTCAACAGGTTATGGGCCCAGGAAAGCTCAGAAATAAAAGACAGTGTAAAATTTAATCGTAAAATCTGTGATCAAAGACATTGAAGTGAACTTAACCTCAAAACGAAACGTGTTTCGTGTGAACGTTTTTTCTTGTTAGACTTTTGCGAAGTATTTACGCATTTGAACTGAGTTATCTTGTTGAAAATGGCATCAAAAAAAACTCATCGAAAAGCTGTCTGGCCGTGAAAATTACGCAACCTGGCGTTTTACAATGCAAACCTACATGCAACATGAGGAACTCTAGGATTGCATAGAAGACAACTCAGAATGTATAGATATGAAACGGGACACTAAAGCTAAGACAAACATAATACTCTCAGTCGATCCAACAAATTATGTGCACATTTAAGAGGCTCGCACTGCCAAAGAAGTATAGGAGAAATTGTCGTCAGCGTTCGACAACTCTGGGCGAACGGCGAGTTGGTCTACTGCGTGATCTATGTAATACATCTTTAAGTGAATGTCAAAATGTAGAGGAGTATATAAGCAAATTAATGGGTATCGCTCATAAGCTCAGAAACATGAGCTTTAAGGTAGATGATGAATGGCCGGGAACACTACTACTCTCTGGCCTTCCTGGTAGATATCAGCCTATGATAATAACCATAGTGAGAGAGCTTCGGAATGAAAATTACCTCAGATTCTGTTAAGGCAAAGTTACTACAAGATGTAAGACTGTCTGAAAATGACTCCGAGGTATATGCAGTAAACAAAAAGTCTCAGAAAAAACATAAGAAGCCATCAAAAGGACCTAGATGCTATACTTGCAATAAATATGGCCATAAAAGTCCAGAATGCAAATCTAAAGCTAATGACACACAAAAACCAAGTAGTTCGTCATATGCTGCTGTATTTATAGCATCATCCCCACAAAATGATGCCTGGTATGTGGACTCCGGTCGAACTTCGCACATGACCAAACACAAGGATTTGCTTCTGAATGAGTCAACCTCTTCCATAAAGAAAATAAGAGTTCCAGAAAACAAGGAGTTATCTGTGCAATCCTCAGGGCAGGTAAGCTTGGACACTTATAATAATAAAGGTCACGAGAAAAAGGTCCTGTTTAACAATGTTTTATATGTTCCCGAACTGGCGACTAACCTGCTATCCGTGAGTCAGATTATTCGAAGTGGTGGCCAAGTAAAATTTGATAAAAACAGGCTGTGTAAACAGTAAAAATCAGATAGTATCAACAGCTAGTATAATCAACAACATGTACCGGCTGAACACTCCTGGAGAAGCCTATGCATGCATGTCTGATGTTGAAGAACAAGATATTTTTTTAGTTTTTTAAGTATTTTTTTTTTAGTTATAAATATTTTCTAAGTTATTTTTGCACCTACTATGTATTGTCTCTGCATCACCCTAAGGTAGACTGGTAGAAAATGCCCAAGGCGAGTCCGCCTTCGTACAGTTTTTACTTGTGCATAAAGTTTTAATAAATAAATAAATAATATTTTCCTGTGGCACCAAAGAATGGGACACCTTAATTTCGAAAGTTTAAAGAAAATGCCCAAAAATGCTGATCATGTAACTTTCTCAGCAAATACAGAAAGTATGACATGTGTCACCTGTAAAGAAGGTAAGCAAACACGACTACCTTTTAAAAATGATAGAAGTAGATCAATGGTTCCTTTTCAAGTGGTACACTCGGATATATGTGGACCTATGGAAACACAAACAATAAGTGGTGCCAAGTATTTCCTGACCTTCACAGACACAGATTTATGTGTATTATCTTAGCAAAAAGAATCACACTAGGGAAATTCAAAGAGTTTAAAAATGAAGTAGAATATCAATTGAATAGCCACATAAAAATTCTTAGAACGGATAACGACCTAGATTATGTCAATAAAGAATTCTCCGACTACATAAAAAGTGCTGGTATCATACACCAGACTACCACACCATACACTCCTGAACAAAACGGGACTGCAGATTGAATGAACAGAACCATCATTGAAAGAGCGAAATGTATGTTACTTAATGCAACAATATTGGGCTGATGCAGTACACACAGCTGCCTACATAATTAATCGTTCTCCGACCAAGTCCCTGTCATTCAGGTACCAGGTGTTCAGATACCAGAAAAACTGTGGTCTGGACGGAAACCAAAAAAATATAAAACACATGCGCATATTTGGTTGTGAAACAATGGTACATTTACCACAAGAGAAGCGTAAAAAGTGGGACCCAAAGGCCACAGAAATGATATTCATTGGCTATTGTGATCACAGTAAAGGCTATAGATTTATAATACCAAACTCTAAAAAAGTGATAGAAAGCAGGAATGCTATATTTTTGAATCTACTGTCAATAGAGATCATGTACCTATACAACTGTCAGAAAAGAATCATGTAACGAAAATTGATGTAAGCGAAGAAAATAAAACTACTGAAATATATGAAGAATCTTCAACAAGTTCATATGACACTGTATGTGAAAATAAAACATCTTCAGACAGAGCACAGTTTTATTTTATATACAGGAAAAGTTTTTATCCACTGCGCAAATTTTGACAAATTAAACTTAAACGAGTTTTATTAAAAATATATCGACTTATCCGAAGAACAGAGTCCGATGTGATCATGGAGCAAAAACGAGTTAAATAGCTAGACGAGTTAAGGAATACAAACTCTACAGTCGTACGTTTTTAGAATTTTCGTATCTTATTTTGTTTCGGAAATATAGAATCGAATAACGTTCAATCTGACTTTAGCTCCGCGTAAAAACGCACGAAGTGACCAAGAGACGGCGCGCGGGGAGCGGGGGCGGCGCGGGCGCCCCGTCCGTTCGTCAGTCCGGCCACTGTTTGTTGGAAGGAGGGCGATTTTGTGTCATGCGCTTAGCTTTTTTTCGGTTTGATGAAACAAATTATTCATCGTGTGCTTTGCATGAAAAAAATTTTTTTTAGACATGTCACGATCACGCAAAATGTTAGATATGCTTAAAGAAGATGCAGAAAGGCCTGAGATTAGTTCATCGCTTTCAAATGTCCCTGCTGTTTATATGGAGAAAAGTGTAAATGCTGGTAAGTTGATGATTTCAGTTGTATTATTTTGTGATACACACTAAAAAGTTCATAAATTAATAAACATTATGTCTTATTGCTTTTTTGGCTCAGTAAACAGTTGTGGGCGATCGATTTTTATAAAGGACGTTTTTTGACGGAGAGGTACAGAAACGCATTTTAGAGGGAAAATACTATTGGCGTAATGCATATTCACAGGGTAATCATTCTTTCTGTAATATTAAACAGTAAAAAGTACAGGTCTTATGAAACATTAGGGCAATTTTTTACGAACATTATTAAACTTCTAAGTGTCTAATGTGAATATAGGACGTTTTTCTACGGAATCTTTGAAACGATTTGTGGGTTCGATATTAAGATGGGACGTTGTTACTGGGATGATGAAATCAGTTAGGACGTTGTTCATTTAAAAATATCGTTAAATATAAAGATTTTTTATTTGAGATTTGTTTAATTAATTGCTAGGTATATTTCTCTCAATATAAACAGTATTCTATGAATGCCTATAATAATTTACAGTTGTTTTTTTAATTTCAGTTGTGAATGTTGATGACAACGCCATGATACGACAAACGTCACCTTTGCCTTCTGGTGCAGAAGAAATCAGTCAGGAACTAGCTGACATATGGGAAGAAGTTCTGCATGAGCATGGTGGGACCAAAGAAATTACCTGCGACAGCTCAATACCGAATGTCACGCCTGATCCATCTGCCGAGGATGTTTACAGCAATCAACCTAGTACATTTTCTTTGGATGTGCCTTCTAGTTTCGAAAATTCACCATTAATACAGATTGAAGAGTTAGAAGTTTCTCACCACAGATCTACGCCGGTTAATTTGGAACTGTCAGTGCCAACTCCTATGCCATCTCCTACTAACGTCCATTCGATCTGCGATAGCACATTCTGCCCTAATCATGTAGACAGTTTCTCTGTGATTTCTTCATCGTCATTTGGCATTACGAATTCGCCTGCTACTTCGCACTCAAGCGATCGCACCGTGACTCCTAAAACGACTAGAAAACGACAGAAGCACCCAAAAGAATGGACAGATATTAAACGCAAATGCCTTAAGAACTTAGGTAAGAAATATGTATCAAAAAAGGGAAAAGCCGTAGATGAAAAAACGATGGGGCTACCATGCAAATGCCGATACAACTGCCCTGATAAAATATCTTACCAGCAGCGGTTGGACTGCTTCACAAAATTTTGGCAATTGGGAGATCGAGCTAGGCAGTGGAATTTCATTATCAAATATTCTGATAAAATGAAGAAGAAAAGATGTCTGAATCAAGATATTCCTAATAATAGGAAACATACTTTTAAGTATTATTTGCCGCTGATCACAGGTTCTAGCGAATCTCACTGCGAGAAAACTGAAGTATGCCAAACTATGTTTATTAATACTCTTGCCGTTTCAACTCGTATCTTAAAGACTGCTTGGAAGAAGTACGATGGAAGTGCTATTTTAGAGGAAGACAGACGGGGTCGCCACGACAATCATAAGATCGTTATAGATGACGCCATGAAACAAAGTGTTTGTGACCATGTTATGTAATAATAAGACTGCTAAGTTAAGTCCGTGCCGTAGTCATGTAGGTTACCTAGTTACCATGCTGTGATACGATATGCCATTTAATTACTATTTTATGTTTTAACTATTAAGCCATCAAGGCAGTTTTAGGTATACGTACAGTTTAATTGTTGTTAAGACGTATACAACCTCGTCTAGGTCACGATGCTTCTGATTGGTAAAATTATAAAGAAAGAATGTTATTTAAAAAAATATATGTTATTGTTTATTTTATAATAATGCGAAGTTTAAATTTCTTCATGCGCGCGTGCATTGTTCTAATAGGTGCATTGATCTGAGAGTTTTAGACTGCTAATTTTAAGTCCGTAAGTACCTAACTGTGATGTGATTGCTGTTCAAAATGATGCTATCTAATGGTATTGCTATCTATTTTCAGATTTAAAAAATTAATAAATGATTTTAAATAATAATTTAATTTTTTATTTAGTTATATTCCAGGGTAGTCATGATTTGGCTAACATTATGTTTAAATATTTTAAGGTGGTTATTCACAAAGGACTTATAAGAGATGGGTATTTCCAACAAAAAATGACCCATGTTATTATAGTACGTCACTTAATTCAGACGTCTCCGTAAAACAACGTATAATGTTCACTACGGACCCCTGCTCTTACGCCATAAAACGTCCTATGTTGATATGGAACTCACTATCTCGTGAAATAAAAGGATAAGAAATGAACATTAACTAGCATTTAACTAGGCTGGGGCGTTGTTACAACATACCAAAATATCTAAATGTTAAGTCTCACCGTTTAAGAGTTACACAAGTTAACAACTTCTCTAACCTCTACTGAAAACTATCAACCCTACAGATCGGACTTTATTCTACGGATGAGTCGATATTGTTTATTTTAATACGTCTTAGTACAATAAAAAAAAAATATCGTTAACGAAAGATGTTTACTTTAAAAGTGGTTGTATGGCTGCCCAGCGCGCGGCGCGTGGCGAAGCGGAACGCGCGAAAGTACCTACTATCAGCTGTGCGCTCGCTCGATTCGCCGGCGTAGGTATTTACGTGGGTTACAATGTACTGATCGCTAATTTTATCAGGTTCGAACTAGACTTTTTTTATGTTTAGGCCGTGACCTGAAGTTATTTGAAGAGTAATTCCAATTTTTCCTTCATACTTTAATGAGCTTAGGACCATCAAAATACAGAAAATAAAGCATTATTATCAATTACATTTACATTACATAATACATTGTGCATAGGTAACTACTTCTGCATTAAGGCGTATTTAAAAAATTGGAATCAACTAAGTATTTACAATAATGTTCAATCAAAAATAATTCGCTAAAATTGTTAATGTCAAAAAATTGCTTACCCCTAAATGTCACTAATCACTGTATTTTAATAATTGTTCAAAATGAAGTCCTCCTCTTTCTAGGCATAAACGTGCACGTTTGATTAAATTGCCATTTAGTTTGTTGATATAATGTCACTTTTCACTTCATCAAAAGCGTTAATTATTTTGAACTTTAAGGCATCTAGGTTTTGGGCCTCCTCTACATAAACTCGGCGTTTGACTTCTCCCCAAAGAAAAAAATCACAGGGAGTAAGATCCGGGGACCTCGCCGGCCACGGTACGGGGCCACCACGACCGATCCAATTTTCCCCATATTTTTCATTAAGATAGTTCCGTACATGTATGGCGTAATGAGGTGGAGCGCCATCGTGCTGATAGTAAAAGTTATTAAGGTAGGACACTGGAACTTCTTCAATTAAATTTTCGATGGTCGTTTGCAGCATTTCTAAATACCTTGGACCGGTCAATGTGCCGTCAATAAAAACGGGCCCTATTATTTTATTTTTAATAACCCCAGCCCATACATTGGCGCTAAAACGCACTTGGTGATGCGTCTCTCGCACCAAATGGGGATTGTTGAATGACCACCAATGTTCATTATGTACATTGTACAGTCCTACACGTGTGAACAATGCCTCATCCGTCCACAAGATGTTGACTTCGCGGTGATTTAGAAGCCACTCGCACCAGGCTCGACGTGGTATTGGGTCTGGGTCATGGAGCTGCTGTACGGGCTGAAAGTGGTATGGATGGAGTCCGGCTGTATTTAGCAACTTCCATATCGCGCGCTGGCTCACACCGAAACGACGTGACGCATCGTAGGTACTGGCTCTTGGATCTCGCTCAAAGAAATCAAAAATGCTTTCTTCGATTTCGATCGCCAGTCGGGGTCTGCCAGACCCTCGTGTATGATTCGGGGTTGTGAACTGTCCGTGATCAAGCAGCCTTTGAGTGGCCGCTAAAATGGTCCTTTCATTAGGGACCGCGGGGTGAAGGATTCCATGGGCTCGCATTCGAGGTATGCTCTTCGTCGCATACATTCTGCGAGCTGCGTTACTCCATTCAGTCGCTTGATTACTGACCCCGTGACGCTACGTGTTTTGTGATTTGTGCACTACTTAATCTTATGTGGAAAGTTTGTTTAAGCAAACTTAACTATTCGTATCATTGCAATGGTACGAGGAAGTACCGCTGGAAACAAGAAGGCGGATGTATCTGCAATTAGATAGAGCTCCAGCACACTTTGCACGACTAGTTCGTGATTATTTAAATCAAAATTATCCTCGATGGATTGGCAGAGGAGGTCCCATTGCTTGGCCGCCGCGATCCCCCGACCCTTAGATTTTTATCTTTGGGGCTACATGAAACAAAAAGTGTATGCCGCGCCGCGAAAGGCGCGAGCAATTAACGGCTAGGATTTTTGCTGATGCTGCGGAAATGAAAGAAAACCGTGAAGAATTACGTCGTACAATAAAAAGTGTTGCCATGAGGGCTTTAGTTTGTTTACAGGAGGGTGGGGGCCATTTCGAAGATCGAATTAATTAAAATTCTTGTATTTTTTATTTTTTTTTAAGTAAAAATCTGGCTATTGCTTGTTTGTTTTTATTTCCATTATCATCCTCCTTATTAGTTTAACCTTTTAGTACTCACTGCTAAAAGCGGGGACATTTAATTGACTTTCACATTTTCTTTTCCTAAATTTGACTCTTAGAGTTTTACTTTGGATTTAGTTACAGTTTGGTTTAATAATGATCTGTGAATTTTTAGCTGTTATGTAGTAGATTACAAATAATGATTAAAAAAGTCGTCCTATGGGGATAATTTATGGACTTACACTAGTTTTTTTTTAATAAATACACAATTTTTTACCGAAAAAATGACTTCGATTCCGTCTTTTTTTTCGTAGTCGATAATTTTTAGTAAAAATGTTAATTCAACTGTTAAAATAACTCATAGGCTTTTGGAAATAATAAACAGAATCCAAATCGACCCATAAACTTCGGAGATGTGTCAAAAAATAGAAAGCAAATCAACAAACTCTACTTAAAAAATTTAAAATTGAATAACATGAAAAATGTTATAGATAGACCCCCCCTTTTGAAGTTTATTTTCAACATTTTTTCATGAATATTCAGAATATTACGGGCGGTCACATGCGCATGGGCGACATTGTATATGTACTGTACTCGTTAATTGCTAGTTTTATAATAAATAGTTATTAAAACCTGTGCTACTTCGTTTATTTCAACAGTTTTTAATACCAAAAATAAATAAAAAGGATTTACTTCTTCATATATTTGTATAATTAAATAAACTTTAATTTTGTTTTTATTTTAAAAAGATTGCTTAAAAATAAACTGATAACAAGATTTTCTTTTTCGCATTTTTTATAACTGTTCCGCTTTCTTTGTGGCCCAGTGTTATTATAAATGCGAAAGTAAGTCTATCGGTCTGTCTGTTACCTTTCTACGACTTGACGGCTGAACACCGTGACCTGGGTTAGGACATAGTATACTTTTTATCCCGATAGTACGTTCCTGGGCGATAATTTCTGACACTCACACGGGTGAAGCCGCTGGTAAAAGGTAGTTACACTCATAAACAATCAATACAATTCAGAATCTCAGAAAAATATCTATTTCCAGATTGTAAACGTACCTATTGAATGTTGAAACTATATTTTCTTTTTCAGTCATTGCCTGGCTACTTATCATGCAGTACCCTGTATTCACTCTCACTCTGTTTGCTAACGATTTCAATTTGAGGAAACATGGAGGTAGACCAATGCTAAGTCGCACAGATATCATGTTGAGGAGCTCAAACTCACGATGGCCACCAGCATGGAAACCGATTAAGTTCGATCCCAATCCCATGCCTCATATTTATAATATAAAAATAAAAGTTCGTAGACCAACGACTACTAAAGAATTTTGATCCAAGTAAATATCCATTGAATTCCTTGGATTGCGGACAAGAACAACGGAATCCACATACAAACCTCATATGCAGACTGCGTAATCAAAAAAAAATATTTTGTTTGTAATATTTGATTTTTAATCGTCAGAAGACTTTTATCTAAATGTGACCTATGGTATTTTCGCGATCTTATGGAAACGGAGCGCTTTGCTATTGAGTCACCTGTAAAGCAGCTCAGACAGCGTCCGGAAGATATTGTCCGAGCTGTGAGATCTACCCTTGTTGCAGAGGTGGATGCAGCTTCAAATTAGCGCCCACCTCGTATTATGTAATATTTTTATTTTATGTGTATTAATGAGTATTATATTTATTTGATTTCAATGTTTAGTATTATTTTATTGTGTACGTGTGAATTTTGTATCTACATTACGTTTTCATTTCATGTAATGAATGGGCTTTGTGTTTGTCTGAAAATAAATACATTTGGGAGCAAATAAATCGAGCCACTTCCTTTTTTCACGTATAACGGTTATTATTTCTGGTATTATGGAACGTATCAATTCGAAACATATACTGCCTTAAAGTTTATTTATTAAACCTTTATAATTAGGGCAGTTTGTTGCCAACTTTTCGTTTTAAATAAAAGTTTAAAGGCTTGTCTAAAATTATCGTTCTTAATTTGCTTATAATATTTATGGGTTAATTGAACTTACCTAAAGTGAACTTCAACCAACATTATACGAGTTGCTGCATCCGTAGAGATTTAATAAACCATGTAGTCCGTTTCCTGTTGTACTGCATCATCACACGAATTTTAGGACTTTAATCAATCAATCAATCAAATTATTTATTTCGGGTTGCATAGACCCATAGATAAATACCTTAACCTAAGTATATGACGGCGCATTGCTAGCGCCATCTGTTGAAGATACGTCGGAACTAGATTTGACATCTGTCAGTCTAGCGGAGC
The DNA here is from genome assembly GCA_937001585.2 of Brachylomia viminalis. NCBI lineage: Eukaryota > Metazoa > Arthropoda > Insecta > Lepidoptera > Noctuidae > Brachylomia > Brachylomia viminalis. Next base: position 21,906,393 of record OW443294.2, on the reverse strand, counting down.
GTCGAGTCTATGGTCGGCGCCGCCATGTTGAATGTCAGTGGCTTTCGGACTTCAACGGCGAGCGCACCACTGATACGACGAATCGCTTTTGTTCCGCGTAATCCTATGCGTTTATGTTCCGGAATTAATTTGGTTCGGTTGATTTAGTGTTTTTCTGATTGCTAGTGACTGTATTTCGATTAAATTCTGTTCAGAAGACATTTTGTTAAAATAACTTTAAATTAAATAGTTTTGATTGTGACTCGAGTGATTCTTTGCTGCTTCCTACCCACGTTGCCACTTGCTGAAGCATGGCTGACTCTGATATGGACGGGCACGTGCCTACATCAGAAGTGGGATCCCATGAGCTGCCGACCGAAGAAAAACGACCACCTGACGAAAATAGTGCCCTGAAGTTGTTAGGAAATATGGAAGCCTTGCTTACACGCATGTTAGCAACGTCGCAACCGCCGGTGGCAAGTACCAGCGCCCAGTCTAATGCAGTGCAGCTCGTTCAGTTTAATCCCGATGATGCTGATGCGGATATTGAAGGACTTCGACAGTGACCTGCTACATTTGCGGTAGTCCAGGACACCTTGCAACGAATTGTCATGAAAAAGGGAAGGGTGCTGGAGCTGCTGCGAGGAAGGAGGTCAATCTCTGCGAACAATGACTGTCGAGAGGTACCTTGAGGACGTTATCCGGTGAGTCGGTCTCCTTCTTATTTGATAGTGGGTCGTCTTGTTCTTTAATAAAAGAGAGTTTCATTTGTAAATTCCCAGGTACTGTGCGCAATGATCTCGTGTATCTTACAGGTATTGGAGGCGATGAAATAAAATGTACGTCACAAATTTCGAGTGAGGTAAATCTTGGAGATATTTTGCAAACTTTGACATTTCACGTAGTACCAGATATTTGCCTCATGGACCCCGTTATAATAGGTAGGGACATTTTAGAAAATGGTGTGAGCGTTAAAATAGATAATGATAACTTGATATTTCATTTTAAGGAACAAGCTAATGTTTGCGAGTCGATTGCTACCAAGCCAGACTTTACTCAGATAGATACGGATTTGACAGGTGACGATAGAGACAATCTCATTAAACTATTGAACAAATTTGCTAGCTGTTTCATAGAGGGTGTTCCCCACAGGCGTGTGAAAACAGGAGAGTTACAAATTGATTTATTAGACCCCCATAAGACCGTTCAAAGACGTCCATATAGGCTAGCACCAATTGAAAAGCAAATCGTTAGAGAAAAGATTCAGGAACTCCTGGATGCGGGTGTAATTCGGGAAAGCTCTTCGCCATTCGCGAGCCCCATTCTCTTGGTAAAAAAAAAAAAAAAGACAACACTGACAGAATGTGTGTCGATTATAGGGAGCTTAACTCCAATATACGACCCGAGCATTATCCTCTCCCTCGTATTGAGGAACAAATAGATCAGCTTAGTGGTGCCCATTACTTCTCCTCCTTAGATGCTCTCTCTACCGCTGGGTTCTCATTAAATCTTAAAAAATGTAGATTTATGAAGAAGAAAATAGACTTCCTGGGATATTCTCTGCAGTGCGGAGAAGTGAGACCAAACTCGCGCAAAATACAGGCTTTAATAGACTCTCCCCAGCCCAAAACTGCGACGCAAGTCCGTCAATTTTTAGGTCTTGCATCGTATTTCCGAAAATTTATCCCTAAATTTACGAACGTTGTTGGTCCGTTGTACCCCTTAACAAAACTGAAGGGTCCTATAAAATGGGACGAAAAATATGAAAAGATACGTAATACCATTCTAGAGATACTTACGTCCGAACCAGTTCTGACGATCTTTGACCCAGATTTACCCGTTGAATTGCATTGCGACGCTAGCTCGGAGGGCTATGGGGCAATCCTAATACATAAAAAGAACGACCTGCCACATGTTGTGGAATATTTTAGTCGACGAACATCTGAAGTCGAATCCCGCTACCACTCGTCCGAACTAGAAACGCTGGCAGTCGTACGAGCGGTTGAACATTTCCGGCACTATCTATACGGCCGACGTTTCAAGGTTTTCACGGACTGTAACTCACTAAAGGCATCGAAATCGAAAACCGATCTAACTCCACGCGTTCATCGTTGGTGGGCGTTTTTGCAAGCATATGATTTCGATATCATATATCGCGAGGGTCGTGGCATGGAACATGCGGATTACCTCTCGAGAAACGCCTTGCCAGACCCCAATAGCTTAGCTTCCACATCGCAAGTCTCTTCTAAACCTATAGCCAAGACAGTAAATTTTGTGGAATTGCATCAGGGTTGGCTTCATGTAGAGCAAAAACGAGATTCAGAAATTCAAGACTTAATAAACAAGCATAACAATAACGATTTTCCCGAAACGGTTGGTCAAACATATGACGTTAGAGATGGCATTCTATATAGGAAGGTTGCAAGAAACAAGATTGTTTCATGGCTGCCAGTCGTCCCTCGCTCCTTGATATGGACTTTGATTAATCACATCCATAATGAATTGCAACATCTGGGTAGTGACAAAACCTTGGACAAACTGTATGAGCAGTATTGGTTCCCTCAGATGTCCAAGTGTGTTAGAAAATGTATTGACTCTTGCATTGTTTGCAAGGCATCGAAAGGTCCTTCAGGCGCTCAGCCTATGCAACTACACTCCATTCCGAAAGTATCGGTACCGTGGCACACGATTCATATAGATTTTACCGGGAAACTAAGTGGAAAAAGTGACCGTAAGGAATACTGTTCGGTAATCATCGATGCGTTCACTAAATACGTGCTATTAGAGCATACCTCTTCATTAGACGCAACCCGTGCAGTTCGAGCCCTTAAAAATGCCGTTTGCCTTTTTGGAGCACCTAAGCGCATAATAGCCGATCAAGGTAGGTGTTATATTAGTCAGGACTTTAAGAACTTTTGCTCAGAATATAATATTGAACTGCATTTTATAGCAACGGGCTCCAGCAGGGCAAACGGGCAAGTAGAACGCGTGATGCGCACTTTGAAAAGTTTGCTAACAATCATCGAAAACGACCCCAATAAAACGTGGCGCGACGAGTTAGGAAATGTTCAGTTAGCACTCAATAGTACTAAATCTACAGTCACCAAATTCACGCCAACAGAACTTATGTTCGGTGTCCGATCACACTCTTTAGGCATGTCGAAAATTAGGTGTTCAGGTCCAGATTCAGAACATGAACAGCGTATCGACCTAGAGTCAGCTAGACATGACGCGTCCAAAAATATACAAAGGGCAGCGGAATCCGATACTCGACGATTTAACCAGGGTCGTGCCACTATCAAGCCGTTTTCAAAGGGTGATTTCGTTTTTATCAAAAGTAGTGAACGTAGTCAAACCAAATTAGATAGAAAGTTTAGGGGTCCTTTTGTAATAACTGCAGTGTTAGAAAACGATCGCTACGAGCTGCAAAGTTTATCCGGTTCACATCGTACTTTAAAATACGCGCACGAGAACTCGCGTCCAGTACCTCCGGGTCACGATGGGTTAGTTGAGATATCTACTAGTTTGATGATGGAGGAGGAGGCCATGACGGCGCCGGAAAACGTTGAACTCGATGAAGGTCACCTCGACAGACTAAGTAGTTGTGATACGTTATCTGCAAATTCCGAAACCCTTTCTGCACTATCAGATACAGTTACAGCAGGGTCTGATACCCTGAGCGTTACTTCAGATCACGAGATTATTGAGCATGACGTCCAAATTCAAAATGAGCAAGAAGATTGTTCGTAACTGAGAGGTATGTGACATTTCTGTTCCTTCATATTAAACATGTTGTGATAAAACTGGTCGAAAGGACAGCGTCGTCCGGTCCATGTTACTTTTACGGCTGGTCGAAGGGACACGCTCGTCCGGTCCATGTTTTTGGTAGTTAACGTCTGATAATGAGTCGGTCGAAGGGACAGTGCCGTCCGGTCCATGCCATTGGGGCTGGTCGAAGGGACACACTTGTCTAGACCCTGTCTGTGAACCGGTCGAAGGGACAGTGCCGTCCGGTCCATGCCATTGGGGCTGGTCGAAGGGACACACTTGTCTAGACCCTGTCTGTGAACCGGTCGAAGGGACAGTGCCATCCGGTCCATGCCATTGGGGCTGGTCGAAGGGACACACTTGTCTAGACCCTGTCTGTGAACCGGTCGAAGGGACAGTGCCGTCCGGTCCATGCCATTGGGGCTGGTCGAAGGGACACACTTGTCTAGACCCTGTCTGTGAACCGGTGGAAGGGAGTGTCGTCCGGTCCATGCATTGAAGCTGGTCGAAAGGACACACCCGTCCGGTCCACGTTCACATTGAGAGGAAAGTTGATTAATGGTGGTCGAAGGGACAGTGTCGTCCGGGCCATGCACGAGCGGCTGGTCGAAAGGACACACCCGTCCGGTCCACGTTCACATTGAGAGGAAAGTTGATTAATGGTGGTCGAAGGGACAGTGTCGTCCGGGCCATGCACGAGCGGCTGGTCGAAAGGACACACCCGTCCGGTCCACATTAATAATTGCGTTATGGTTGATCGCAGCACGACGGTATCGTCCGAGCCAAATCTGAGGGTTGGTTGATGGGACATACTGATCGGATTTAGACTGCACTGTTAATAACTGTTAGAGAAAGGTGTCGTCCGGTCCATGCGTGGTCGAAAGGACACACGCTTTCTTGTGTTCTGAGGCACATAGCGACTACTTATAATATTACAGTCATTATGAGAAAAGTGTTATGTCTACTGGTCATAGCTTGTCAGGCTGAACGAGCGGGTTATAAGATAGGTAGATACCCGTGCGATTGTGTGATTGTTACAGGACTGCAAACTGATGCGCCCGAGGACGGTCGAATGTCAGTCCGGCCGTGACGGCGCATTGCTAGCGCCATCTGTTGAAGATACGTCGGAACTAGATTTGACATCTGTCAGTCTAGCGGAGCGTCGAGTCTATGGTCGGCGCCGCCATGTTGAATGTCAGTGGCTTTCGGACTTCAACGGCGAGCGCACCACTGATACGACGAATCGCTTTTGTTCCGCGTAATCCTATGCGTTTATGTTCCGGAATTAATTTGGTTCGGTTGATTTAGTGTTTTTCTGATTGCTAGTGACTGTATTTCGATTAAATTCTGTTCAGAAGACATTTTGTTAAAATAACTTTAAATTAAATAGTTTTGATTGTGACTCGAGTGATTCTTTGCTGCTTCCTACCCACGTTGCCACTTGCTGAAGCATGGCTGACTCTGATATGGACGGGCACGTGCCTACATATACATATTATTATCAACAATAAGTGTTAGTAAATAAAACTTATGCCTATGTTAGTAACACTTCACTATCACTGCACTACGTCTTTGTGCTGTCGTCTGGAATAGGTCCGCGGAAGCGACGGAACACCACGTCCTGCGGCCAAAAGCTTTCTTCCAACACCAGGTTGAGGTAGCACGTCGGAATACGCACTACAAATGCCTTGAAATTGACATTGCGGCGCGACTCTAACAGCTGCACCCTCGCCGTGTAGTTCAGCTTTCGGCGCACGTACTCAACGATGTCATCTGCCTCAGTGGTGTAGTGGAGGCGCGAGATATACACCGGAGTGTTCGGTTTTGCTGCACGCAGTTTAACGCTACAAAAACGCGCAAAATGTAGTTATCGGTGTCAGGCTTCCCTACGTAGTGTCACCAGGCGCCAACAGATGGCGCCATAGTCATTAGTTTTAGAGTTAAATCCGATTTGTCATTTTGCAATTACTTGGGGGTTATAATTTTTAGGGAGGGTCGGGTTCTTAAATCTCTACGGATGCATCAACTCGTATAATTTTGGTTGAAGTTCACTTTAGGTAAGTTCAATTAACCATAAATTATACTTCATTGCTGCATCCTACGAGACTTAATAAACCATGTAGATGTTTAGCGCCTAATTGCAGGATGATAAATAATTCGATTTCTTAAAACACCAACTCGTTGTATTGAAAATCAAGTTTATTAAAAAAAAAAATATAACGGGAATCACAAGTCCCAACAAAAAAAAAATAATTTATCTACTGTCTATTACACTTTTATTTTAATTAAGCAGGTACCTACTTAAACATTCTTAAGTACTTGATATAAGGACTAAAATTAACAAAATAATCACTTGTTCATACGAAGTACAGCGTCAGCGAAAGTTCGTGTCTTGCTGTAAATTTATCAAAGGTAAGTTATAAAACTTAGCGAAACATAGGGATGTTCCAGTCCAGCCCGCCGCACGCTTGATGACATCTACAGAGACGCCAGCACGCTTCGCCGCTGAGGTCGATGCGTGTCGCGTAATGTGTGACGAGTAAACACCAACATCGATTCCACTATCCTTAAGGACTTGTTTGATCCAGCGGCTTATGGTCTGTGAACTGGCGTTTCGGATAGGTTTTTTAATAGTTAAGATTAGTCTATCTGTTCCTGATTCATTTCGAAATTCCCTCGTCTTATTTAAGTAAACAGAGAGAGCTTTCGCTGGACAAATATTTTGTTGTTCATGATAAAACGGAATTATTAATTTAGGGTTCGCCCTATTGGGTGCTGACGTCTTAATAATTTCGTCTATGACTATCTGAACACCTGCTTCATAGAACGATATGTTGTTAACCTTGATAAGTGTCAACGTCTGAACACGTTGTCCATTTGACAACGCAAGCAGAGTTGCAACTTTTTTGGTGATTATATTTAGAGTTAACGATTCATTAGGAGCTTTATCAGATAGGTATGATAAAACCACACTAGGATCCCAAGTATTTTGATACTTTGGCAAATTAGGTCTGAACCTAAATACACCCATTAAAAATCGACGAACATAGTCATTTACACACGTTTCTTTACCTAAGATAAGCGATAATGCTGATCTAAATGAATTTAATGTGCCGTAATTGGCGCCATTTCTGAATTGTACAGTAAGAAATCTTAATAATTCCTGTATTGATACTTTATAAAAATATAAATGATTAACTTTACAAAAATTAAACCACAATTTATACGCTGTATTATACCGTTGCAAAGTACTATTTGATAATGACTGAATCATTATATCTACGGTATCAGATTCCAGTGACTGTCTCACAAACGCTTCCCGGATAACATTGCGCACACCAGGGTAAGGCTCGGCCATAAAGGGTGCGCCGTTTTGGAAGGAGATAATAATATGTTTTCATCGGGTCCAAAATATATTACTTTAGAAATGGTCAAGGACATATACAGTGGGAACCATGGTTGACTCGGCCAATAGGGTGCTACTAGTATGCCTGTTGCTTCGTCATTAATTATTTTCTAATGCATTTCAATATAATTGAAAAAGGAGAACAAGGGCGACGCACAACAAGGCAACTGGGTGACGTACGACTGAAACACGAGAAATATCACTGATTAACACAAATTACTGGAATGAGGGGATGATGGGACGGGTTTTGATACCATTCCGGACCGTGATTCGCTACCTTTCCCGCGATGTTCTTCGTCCTTTATATTGACGCCAAGATGGCTGCGTCCCGCATCGTTCTATTATACTTCGGCTCGAAGGTCCAATGTTTGTATGTATGTGGCCTGATGTGTGCGGGACGCAGCGGGATCTTTTCAATAAAATATTGAGATGCTTCTAATGTTTGAATATTTATTTTGTACATAACATGGTAGATACTTAATGGTTAGATTTAATTTATATAAAAAAAACGTATAAGGACGACGCGAACGCACGTCCGTCCAGAGACCCCAAGAGCACAGAACATATTATATACCCTGACGGGAAGAATGTTCACTTCATAGAAAGAAAATGAAACGTAATTCGACTCTACCGCCATCTCTGATCTGCCCCAGTGCAACAATTACTGTCGGAAAATTTGAACCAAATCATGTGTTATAAAATACATTTAGAGACTAGAAACAATTCTGGCACTTCCAATTTACTTCGGAAAGGCCACAGAGTACTTTTAAAATACAAAGGCCCTCCCAAAGTAAACTGGAAATGACAGAATTGTTTCTAGTCCCCATTTCTTCAAGATCTGAGAAGGGTTACAATAAACAAATGTATTTTTTTATACTTTTATTATATTAGCAAATAGTTACAAATCCATTTTACAACTTAGAAAAAATCGCATATCAACATAGAATACTTCCTATATGTTTTGCTTGAAATTACAAAATTAATGCACAAATATTGACTGTTTTGTTATTGTAACTTATTTTTGACTGCAAAAACATCTGAAGTTTCATACATTTGAATAGCAGGATTGATGATTAATAAACCATCTTTCAGAACAAGCGGTATCAGTAACGGTATATTTTCATGGTATTTTTGTGTGCTCTTAATAATAATAATAATTCATTTATTGCGGACCACATATAAAAATACACACAATCCATAGCGTTAGTAACAACAACTTACAAACTATGTTAGTAAAACTTACAAACTAACCTAACAACAACTAATACCTACGTGGCCCAACAGACGGTGGCACGTGCCTCTGCATCCAGTGCCTAATAAAGGGGCTGTCCACCTTATTAATCAATGTTTTCAGGATGCTGTTGGGGCCACGCAGCCTACCCATAATTGACGCCGCCCTCTTTCTCATTATTGTAATGGAAATCGTCAACACAGGCTTCCGCGAACATCTGCGAAGCGCTACAGAAGCGCGGAAGCCCCAGCAACATCCTAAATCCATTATTGTACTGAACGCGTAGGACGTTGTAGGCCCTCTGCGTATACTTCACCCACAAACTGCACGTGTAGAAGGATTGGCAGTAGGCCTTAAAAAGGTACACCTTCACATCCCTACTACAGCGTGCAAACCTGCGGGCTAACATATTGCACCGAACCGCCAACGACCTACGCTCCCTGTCCAAATCGGAATCATCACATAACTCCTCCGTGACCACATGTCCTAGGTACTTCACCTGAGCAACACGCTGCAATGGTATTCCGCCTATAGTCACTGCAGGAACGTTAACTAACGAAGCACGTTTGTTGTGGAAAACCACCATTTGTGATTTCTTGACGTTGTATGTCAGCCCATGCGTCGCCGCGTAGGATTCACATACAACTAGCAATTTCCGGAGTGCACTCGATTGATGGGCTCACCAGCACCATATCGTCTGCATAGCTCAGATTATTAACCATGACACCATCTATTGAACAGCCGACATTGGTACTACTGAGCCCATGAATCAGGTCATTCATGTACAAGTTAAACATAGCAGGTGATGTCAACCCACCCTGTCTCACTCCACACTCCAACAAATACGGCTCGGAGGACACATTATCCCATCTAACACGATTTGTTTGCGAGCTGTACCAGACCTCCAGCAAGTTAACTAGCTCTGTAGGCAAATCTAAACTATGCAGCTTATACCATAGCTTCTCATAGGAAACGCGGTCAAAAGCCTTGGAAAGGTCAAGAAAGGCAGCATACACTGGCGTCTTTCTGTCTGTATAATACCTGACAGTCTGCTTGAGCGCCAGGATTGCACTCTCCGTCGACAGTTCGCTTCTGAAGCCAAACTGTGCATCATTTAATGATAAATGGCTACTAAGCTGCCGCTCAAGCAGACCATCCAGTACCTTGCCAACTATCGTAGCTAAGGATATAGGCCTGTAATTGTTTTTGTCAGAGACATCACCGGTTTTATTTTTAATAACGGGTACTACCACACTTTCTACTAACAAAAATGAATATTAATGAGTATTTCTGATGGGCCAGGCTGAGATACTGCTGCATAGTCTTTGGAAGTGTCTAAAGGAATTTTATGCACAGGTTCTTCAGGAACGGAGACAGCTTTGTACTAAAACAAAAACAAACAAAATAATGAAATGTACATAGTAGTTGCAACAAGTATTATTTTACTACCCTAGAATCACTACATACAGGAATACAGAGAACTCCTTCATTGTCTTTAAACCTGACTGTGTGGCTGTAAAGACATGTTATTTTATTCTTATTTTAAAGACTGAATATAAATTAAAGCAGTCTTCTAATAGTTGACTGTTTTTTACCCTTCACCGCCAGTAACAACTAAGAGTTATACACATATACACAATATAACAGGCATACACACATAATATACACAGACACATTATTTTGTTGGATTTGGATTTGTCAATTTAGTCTTATTTGCAAATCCGAATCCATCAATATTGGATGTACTGTAGCCGTTAGTGTCTCTTGTGTGTTTTTTGCTATCAATGTTTAGGTTAATAACAACAATTAATTACCTGCTGAATATTTGTGATATCCATTAATTTTCGCGATGGCCCAGGAATGGGATTTGTGCGATGGTGTGATGATCCAGGTTGTGCATACAAATGATCTGACCGGCGTTGATTGTTTCTGAAAAAATATAATTATAAATATGTTAAATCAAATGTGATGATGATGACTTATACCTTTATTATTCAGTGAGTATAAACTGCAGTGGAGCCTATCATTGTTGTTGCGTATCACATTTTGATTGACATACGACAGAGCTACAATTTTACAAATCTAATAATGAATGTAAAATGTACTAGGTACTATAAATAGAAACACGTTAAAGTACATTAATAAGTTGTTTACCTTTAGTATACTACCTAAACCAACAGAGTATACAAAAAATATGAATGAAGATAAATTTTATTATTGAAATTACCTGCACCTATTCAGCGTCAGGAACGGCCTATTTGTTCAGCTTCTTCCCAGCGAAATCGGTAAATGCTGTTCATTGAAAATGTAAGGTACACAACATTCTGTGTTCAGCATACAACTTCAGCCGAAAGTCTAGAGAAGACTATGCTCCACAGGGAAACAGAATGTAGCCCACAATTTTCACAACTGAAAATAAATGAAAACTTGTTATAGCAATCGGTCCCATAACCAAATAGATTGTTAGGTTATGTTAAGATTGATTAAGTGCTCTTACCGCTGTGCATTTGTTAGCCCAGGTTTAGGGGACGATCGGTACAATTTGATGTGGGGGTCTGCACAAGGCACGAGGTGAGCCTGAGACGCACAGAGCACCCTATTACTGCTGAGACGTAAATGTTTCAAATGTGGGAACATTTATAACATTTTAGACATAACCACGACAACACCACTTTTAATTCAACACGCTTACAGAGGAGAACGTGTTCAACTTGACGTAAACGCGGAAAAAAGAAAAATGGTAAATCGCAAAACGTTTTGTTTTCATCAAAACTACAAACAAACAGTCGAACGTCGTTCGTAAACAACAAACGGCGGTCATTTTGTAAGTGTTGTAACGGTCCAGTGTTGCCATACAATTGTAAAGTATGATGATAGACCTAAATTAATAGGTCTGTCATCATACTTTACAATTACTGGCAACACCTCAGTATCCCCAATAGGTATTGTTCTGTGCCCCATACAAAGTCGACCGGGCCTGCCCAAGAGAAAGAGAGTTGGGCGGAAGCGGATTTCGCAGACGACTCGGTGACGCGCACAGCGACGCTGCGTAGCGCGCGAGATTTGAATGGCGGCTTGTTGCCCGTCGCGGTGCACAGATGGCGCCATCAGTCGCTTCTGAACACAAGTATTAGCAGGCACGGGTTATAAGGCTATTTTAACCGAAGATATCAATTGTCAGTAATTTGCTTACACTTAAATATTTTTTATTTTACTAAACAAATATTTATTTATCTCCATATCCCTTTTTAAATTGAATAAGAGGAATTAGAAAACAGTATTTATTTGTGACGAATTAGATAACCTCGGTCTTCCACCTTTTTTTTTTCTTGTTATTTGTTTATTTTACTCACGTTCTTTATCCTCGTCGCCAATGTTGTCTCACTTTAACTCTTGGGTGGTTTAATGAAAAGTTTAATAGATCGTTGCTGCTGGTAATGTTTAGTAAAGGTGGTGAAATCGACTGACTAATAACATTATTCTATTTATAAAGAATTCTCGTAAAATTCGTTCATTGTTTTCCCTGTGCAGATTACTCCTAACGTCGCAGGTTCTGTTCAGTTTTATTTTTTTATTTCTTTCCATTTTCATACATAATTTAAATGTCGTCACGAAATAATACTAGAAAAATAATGTTATATTGTTCACCGTCACAAGAATACACGCACACAGAGTCTAAATACCTATTCAACACTAATTGTATTAAATAATTACTTTGAATTGCTAGTTATTGACTTTTTCTGTAAACACAATTAGTTAAATCACGTAAAGGAGAATGGGCAAAAATGAATGGAACGTGGTACCTGCTCCAATAGTCATCATAAATATATCATTGAATAGACATTTTGATGCAGAAAAACGTCTACCATGGCGCCTGTTCGCGCAACCGCTCCGCGCAGCGTGGTGGCAATAATTTCTATGAATTTTAGTTCAAATCAACCTTATTGGTAACAGTTTACGTTTTACAATATACGTATATCAGTACTCTGTGGTTTTACAACTTGTTCGTTATTTGTTAACGAGAAAATGGCTGCTCCGCCAGCAGACAATAAAAATGTTACAGGGCGCGTGCGCTACGCACCGCGATTCTTGGTGCACTCTTACAGGGCGCGTGCGCTACGCACCGCGATTCTTGGTGCACTCTGCACTTCATTACAGGACGCGTCAGCAGGGTTGCCAACTCAATGCCACGGTTGGGTGCTAAGTAACATCTCAAAAAGTGCTAAATTGGTATAAAATTTTAACAATAGTGCCAAATATATGAAATAAGAAAAATAACGTGTAGAATAAAAAGTTTTAATTTTCAAATTGTCATGACATTAATATCAAAGTTATGTTATGTTACATTTAAACAAAAATAAAAAAAATATATAGTTAAATTGGAGGATGTGACCATCAAAATTTAAAAAAATCGAAATATTAAAAATCTTATTATCGTTAAATCCAATCATCATCCTCACTACTTGTACCGTCTGTCTCTGCTGCGGTTCCTTGTACAGCTGTTCAAGTGGAGGGCTGTGGCTCATTTACACTTATAGCAGACTTTTTAAATTTAAATGTGTACATAAATCTTTCTTGCCTATTTTTTTAAGGATATCTTGAGGTATATCATATGTATAACAAGTTTTGTTCAAATGTTTGAGTCCAGTTCGTATACGAATAATTGAATTTAGGGAGTCCAAGTTAATTTTGTTCCTCAATTTATTTTTTACGATGTTCATTACGCTAAAAACCCTCTCAACGTCCGCATTTGAATGTGGCAATGTGAGCACTGTAAAAGCCAACGAAACCAGTTCGCTATACGAATTTTCATTGCTTGCGTCCTTAAAATCTGACACTTCAACCCAAAATTTTACTGTATCAGTCACATTTTCCCAAGTGTTGCTAGTTAGGCTTTTCCATTGGGCAACAATTTTATCAATAGTTTCTGGATTCTGTACAAAGTGTTCCGCTAACTTCACAACTTCGACGAGCCCTTTATTTGGTTTTAAAGCGTTAGTGGCGCTCATGACATTCATATCTTTCAGGAGGGTTACATTTTCAGGAAGCCGCTGTTGCAATTGTTTTATTAGTTTTACCGTAAAATTTACGCAACGTTTTCTTAATGCTTGCTTTTTGGTATCTTCTAAGGATTGCATAGCGTTCTCAAAACTGTAGCCAAGATAAGGAGACGGATCCAGGTAATCTGCAACATTATCTTCAAAAATGTTAAAAGAGTGACGTCTTCCCGGGATCACTACTTTATCACAAAACGACTCGAGCAATTTTATCAAAGTTTCTAATAATCTTGTTGGATCTGAATTTTCGCCTTCGAATGCTTTTAGCGCCGATTGTACCTGACCAAGTATTGATTTTATGTAAATTAAATAAACTTTATTTTGCAAATCAGAATACGCTTCGTATAAGAGTTCAGCCGTGTAACAGTTATTTTTTCTTCTGGCAATCTCAAAAAACAGTTTCAGCTCCAACCACTGGTCCAAAATTCTTTGCACTGCTGGCTCGATTGAGAGCCATCTAGTAGCACATTTTTGTAATATTTTCAGTGGTTGTCGTCCACAATTTATAGTTGCGTATATGTCTGCATATTCTTGACGTCGATTTGGTGACATGGAAAACCAATTAAATGTTTCCCTTAGGAGGAATTCGATGTTACGAGGGATAGTTTCTTCTGAAGCGTGAGAAACGGCCAATTGGAGTGAATGGCAAACACATTTAACTAGAATTAAATGTGGCAAACCGTATTCTTCTTTCATAATTTTATATACGCCGTTATTAATACCAATCATGACACTGGCATTATCGGTGCCCAATCCTACTAAATTTTGAAGGTTTAACTCCATTTCACCTTGGACTGTCTTAATAATAGTATTTACAATACCTCTTGCATCGGACGTCTCTAGTGGACTCAAAGCTAAAAACGTCGACGTTATTTTCTTCATAGAAGAACTGAAATACCGTATAACGATGCCTAAGTACTTGTGTACGGTTATGTCTGTTGATTCGTCAATTATGAGACTATATTTACTATCACCAATGTCCTGTTTTAAGACAGATTTAAAATGCGGCCCCAAAACATTTTTTAAAATCTCACCACATTTTGTACGATGGAGCTTCATATTACAGGCGGCTTTTGAGTCTGCGAAAGCTTTTGCACACACTTGGCTAAGGTGGTCGATCGGCATGACAGCTGTGTGTTCTGCAACGAACATTGATAATAGACCCTCTGCGTGATGTATGTCTGGGTTTGGGTCGGTATCAACTTTTTCAACAATTAGTGTAGTCTGCCCCGAAGAAAATGGTTTCATTTTATCAATATGTTTTTTTGATTCCGAATGCCGTTTAATTTCAAATATTCTTGCATTAAATTCTATTTTACACAAGGAACACATTGCTTTTGAGCTTTTCCCAAGAACAGGCCTAAGCCATTTTTTGAGTTTTGGATCGTCCTCCCATTCTTTCCTATAACTTTGAACATAACTACCTTTTTTACTTAAAGGAACATCCATTTTCGTCTCACTGTCACCGTATAAAACACAAATCTATGTAAGTAAAGGAATAATAAGGTAATTATTCTGCAGCGCAAAAGAGAATATGACATAATAAATCAAAAACACAAACGAATGAAAAACAAGCAAGGTAAGACAAAGAAGGAGTTATCTTATGAGAACGAGACAAATATAGCAGAGTCCGCGCCGTCCGCCATAATCGCTTTTATTTTTATGTTTACGGGAATCCCCTACCGAAGTGCAGAGGACTACACTAATTTGCGTTTTGTTATTGCATTTTGTGAGTAAGCAAACATATCAAAATTAGTGCTAGATTTTGCGATAGGTGCTGTTTCTTAAATTTCAGTGCTAGACACATGAAAATAGTGCCAAATCTGGCACTTTAAGTGCTGAGTTGGCAACGCTGCGCGTCAGGACGCGTGCGCTCCGCACCGCGATTCTTGGTGCACTCCCCTCTCGGAAGCCCGGAAGGAAGTGCGCTCGCGTCGCCGCGCGCTAGTGATGTGCCACGAGAATAGAGATGTGGCAAATAGTAATAATTGAATGAACATTCCCAGGGGTCCCAGCAACAAGGTTGGAAAACCTAGTCCTCCCCTACAGGTAACTTAATTAACTTAACTACTGGCCTAACAAGGTCGCCAGATTGGGTCTTTAACCTTACAGATCTTACAACATTATCCTTACCCCTATGTAATTCTAACACCCTACCTAGCTTCCAGTGTAGTGGTGGAGTATTTTCATCCTTAATGAAAACCAAATCATTAAAATTGAAATTATCAACATCATGATACCATTTGTTTCGCGATTGTAACGTGCTAAGGTACTCGAGATGCCAACGTGCCCACACATTCTGGTACAGCTTCTGCAACATCTGAAATCGAGATAAACGTGACATTTTAGTTTCCGACCAAGCAATCGCAGGCACTGCTACCAATGGCTGACCAATAAGAAAATGTCCTGGCGTCAGGACTTCTAAATCTCCAGGATCTTCAGACATCGCTACGAGAGGCCTGGAATTCAAGATAGCTTCTATCTTGCACAAGAGCGTCGATAACTCTTCAAACGTCATTATAGTATCACCTATTTCCCTTTTTAAAAGCTGCTTCACACTCTTGACCGCTGCCTCAAACAGTCCACCCATATGTGGAGAGGCTGGTGGGTTGAACTCCCAATGTATATGCTGCCTCCTGAACTGCTCCTTCAGAATGTGTTCCTTTTCTAACAGGAACTGGTTAACCTCCTTGAGGTATTTGTTGGCACCAACAAAATTCGTACCTCTGTCTGATCGTATCAGACTAGGTAGTCCGCGTCGGCTCACAAACCTAGTAAATGCAGCTATAAACGCCTCGACTGATAAACTAGAAACCAACTCCACATGGGTGGCCTTTGTGGCTACACAAACAAAGACGCAAAAGTAGGCCTTCACTGACTTTGCGTTTCTTAATAAACTTGATTTTACCAAATAGGGTCCAGCGAAGTCTGTAGCGACTCCGTCGAAAGGTCGTGCGCGACGCACGCGGTCCGCAGGTAGGTCAGCCATGCGCGGAGGTTGTTCTGCCACAGAAAACCGAAAACACCTCGTACACCGCCGAATGGTCCGCGCTGCCTGCTTCCGGACCGACGTTACCCAATATTCCCTGCGAAGAATCGCAATTAAACCATTTGCACCAATGTGACAATAAGTTTTGTGATAATGCTCCATTAGCAACTGGACAAATTTTGTGTCTTTAGGTAACAACACTGGGTGCCTTGCCCCATATGTGAGTTCCGAATGTCTAAGTCGGCCTCCGACTCTGATGACCCCCTCGGAATCCAAAAACACACTCAGCTTCTGAAGTGACGTTATTAGTCGTCTATGTTGCTTCAACAATTCTATTTCTTTCCCATATTCCAGTTCTTGAATTCTCTTAGTCCAATACTTGACCGCACCTCGCGTCTCTGCTATAGAGAGTATACGACTCTCAGGCCGCTTCGCTTTATCTGTCCTCAGATTTTTAATAAATCTCAGTACATACCCTGTAGTATTGATGAGTTTGGTATAGCTGCTTACCCTTTCCAATAGACTAATATCCCATGGTACCACCTGAACAACATTGGTGTTAACTACCCTTTTGAATCCTGGTAGTTCTTTGGGTCGTACATATTTGCTAGGCCACCTAGCTTCCTCCTTTCTCAACCATGGTACTGTCCACCATAACGGATGGTGAATTAAATCTTCCGCTGTCACGCCACGTGATGCACAATTTGCTGGGTTCCAATCCGATGGTACACGTCTCCAATTCAGCTTTCTAGGTGAATTTTGTATATACTGTACCCTATTACACTCAAAGGTCTGCAAACAGTGTGGCTGCGTCTCCACCCAAGCTAGTACGATGGAACTATCTGACCAAGCATAAAAGTTATCGATCTTAATTGATTTTTCGTATCCATCCGCTACATGGTTAAGCAGTTGACAAACCAGATGCGCTGCGCTAAGTTCCAGCTTCGGAATCGTTTGTCGCGTCTTAATGGGCGCCACCCTAGATTTTTTTTTTTTTTTTTTTATTTATTAGGGAAAACAAACAATTACACATTAAGAAAAACAGAAAGATAGAATACAGAAATGATACAAATGTGAAATCAACCACGTTCTCCACAGATACACAGTGAGACAATTTGGTAAATTTAAAGACTAGCGTTGTAAACAATACATAAGAGGAAAATTAATATTAAAGTACCAACAAAACAAAGCCCCAAAGATGGCGCATATAAGCGGAACAAAAGTTTCATATTAATTTTTCAATATATTAAGTAACATGAGTTTAAACTTACTATGTGGCAGAGCAAACAGATCCAAACTGCAGAAATTCTTATTAAAATTGCTCGTAAGGCGACGAAGAGGTGCACGCAAGCCTGCGTTTGTACGACAGGAAGTAGTGGCGAATACAGGTCGTGAGCGCACCTCGCGTCCCTGGCATGTTCTAGGAACTATATAACACAACTTATTACTCATGTCTAAACAATCATACGAATTATTGCATAAGTCATACAAAAATGTGGTTTCAAGAAAAGTACGCCTTGAACTCAAAGGAAGTAAATTATATTTTTTAAGTAACTCACTATAAGAGAGGTAACAACTTTTAAAGCAGCGAATTATCGCTGCTTTAAAAGTTGTTACCTCTCTAAATTTTTGAAGTCTATGCATTAGCATAGACTTCAAAAATTTACGTTGTATGCTTTCTATACACTCAATATATTTATTGTAGTAGGGGTTCCACACAGGTACTGCATATTCTAATTGAGACCTAACTAGTGATCGATAGAGATATAAATATGTACTTGGGTTCATAAATTCTATGGCTGATCTCATCACAAAGCCGTACATGCGATAAGCATTATTAACAATTTTATTAACATGTGTGTCTAAGTGCAGTTTATCGTCAAGTAATATTCCCAGGTCGCGGATCAAACTCTTCCTTGCCAGTGATTCACTGTGTATTGCATAGGGATATTTAAAAATATTTTTATTTTTAGTGAAGCTAATACAGCAACATTTAGAAATACTGAGTTGGAGTTTGTTTTTAGTGCAATAATTTGCAAGACGATTGAGGTCTTGTTGAAGTAGTTGACAGTCAAGCATAGTTTTGATGGGCCTAAAGACTTTAAGATCATCTGCGTAAAGTAAGAATTTAGAATTAAGAAAGCACATGTCAATATCATTTATAAATATAATAAATAACAAAGGCCCCAATATCGAGCCTTGAGGTACCCCTGATGACACAGTTATGGATTTGGAATGGAAACCATTAACTACCACTTTTTGCGTTCTATTCGTAATATAGGAACTAAACCAACGGAACAAATCGCCACGAATGCCATTAAATGCTAATTTGCCTAAAAGTAAATTATGGTCGACCTTGTCAAAGGCTTTACGGAAATCAGTATAAATAGAGTCCACCTGTACACGTGTGTCCATATTATTGAATAAATAATCAGTATATTCAATCAAATTAGTAGTTGTAGATCTTTTCTTGACGAAACCATGCTGTTGCTTAATAATCTGATCATGAATAATTGGATATAGCTGATTGTGGACAAGCCTCTCGAAAAGCTTTGACAAAATCGACAGAATGGAAATAGGACGGTAGTTCTCAATTTCACATTTAGGACCAGATTTATGGACAGGGGTGATATTGGCTCGTTTCCACACTTCTGGGAAAATTCCTTGGCTCAAACATTTCTTATAAATAATATACAGTGGGAGACATAAAGTGTCAGCGGTATTTTTAAGGAAGAGTGGCGGGATACCATCAGGACCTGGACCTTTAGAACAATCTACGGATTTCAAAACACTGTGTACTTGCTCAATACTGATCACAAGATTGCTAACGAGACGACTATTCTTAGCATCGCCGAAGGTCTGCTGCTGCACATTGCTGAGAGTGGAAGGCTCATAAACAGAATGGAAGAACTTTAAAAAGAGATCACAGATTTCATCTGAATTATTGGATGACTGTCCCGCGTAATGCATTGTTGAAGGAATGGAAGCTGTGGATTTACGGTTGGATATAAAAGTCCAAAAATATTTAGTGTTAACTTTTATGCTATCCTCAACTGACTTCATGTATCGGCAGTAACAAGTTTTAGATTCAGTATGAAATCTCGACCTATATAGTGAAAATTGTTCATAATCTGATAAATTTTGATACGCCTTCCATTTACACCACGCCTTAGTTTTATTTTTAAATATGTGTATCAAAGAAGGTGAAAACCAGACCGGATATTTGGAAGACTTGACCGATGTTAAGGGAACATGAGCTTTAATAACTCTATAAATAACTTCATAAAATAAATTTACTGCATCTTCTGCAGATTGTCCAAGTAACAATTCGTCCCAGTTAACTTTGTCCAAATCACCATTAATTTTTTCGTAATCAGCCTTAAAGTAATTGTACCTCTGTGTAAATTTACGTGTCATGGCTCGGTTACCTAGATTGAAAGAAGCCAGTATACATAAGGGTGGGTGATAAGGGTCTGAGGTTAATAGTGCGTCAGTGGGTGTTACAACAGAACACTCAGTATTACTGATCACCAAGTCCAAAATCTTTCCTGTCGAATTTTTTATATTATTATACTGGTAGGCATTAAAAATGGACATAAAGATGCTTAAGTGTCTACAAATTGGAGAGTTGCTGCTATTTAAATCTAGTGTGGTAGAACATGAACCTCTAGCAGCTAACCAATCAATATCGGGAAGATTGTAATCACCAAACAGATAGAAATTTTGAACACTTCCACTCTCAACAACTGCTTGCAAAAGCTCCAAATATGCAACATAAACACTTTCGGGTGTTTTTGGTGGAATGTATGCTGAACATATGATATCGTACTTTCCTTTCGTTGCGCTTGGGATACGCAGAATGACATGCTCAATGTATTGGTTTAATAAGATAGTGCACTCAATTGAGACTGATCCCAGTCCCTTCAGTATCGCTATAAGGGTGCCACCACCATCTTTCTTTTGAGTAGCCTTTCGATCCCGATCACATCTGTATACGGAATACCGCTGATCCACAAACTCCGAGTCGAATATTTCAGGGGTTAACCAAGTCTCCGTAAGTATTACGATATCGTAGCAGTTGGATAAAATATTCATAAATAGTACATGCAGTTTAGTGCGAAGCCCCCTACAATTTTGATAGTATATTATTAATTTATCAGCCATAATCGTAGGTATATAATCGAAGCAGTAATATTAAATAAGTCAGAGCAAGTTTAGAAGCATATCCTGCCAGACAGTGGCAAATAGATAATTTTAAGAAGTACAACTTGAAGTCAAGTATCATCATAATTAGCAATAAATTTAAAGTAAAATTGTTAAAACTCTCTTTTACATAGAATAGTAAGTGTAGAAGATGCACGTATAGTATAATATTGGAAAAGCAAAAATAGGTTACGGATAGCATGAGAATAATATACCGTAAAACTGCAACATTTATGAAAACATTTACATTAGACAAACAAAATGTATCCACGTTATCAACATTAAACATGAATAAAATTAATAAGTACATAATTGAAAAGTAAATAAACACTACATTATAAAGTTCATTATTCGTCCATAGGGATTGAATCGTTCTTAGTGGTAGAGTCGTCCCTAGTGGCAGCAGCCCCTGGTTTGATTTTACTGAGATCTTGGTGTGACCGAATAGCGAAAGACTTCGATTGTTCCTTTTCACGGACGAGTATGGTGCCATGCTTAACCCACACAAATTTATAATTATGTAATGTGGCGACATTCTTACATTCACGAAATAATTGTTTTCTTTTCAACGTGATATGTTCATGCATATAAATGCGAAATGATGTTCCTGAGATATCCAGTTGGTCGGACGACAGGCCCTTACATAAACGAAAGGCGCTGAGAAAATTGTCACGCAATATACGTGAGGCCAATTTCACGACAATGTTTTTTGGCTTGTTATTATTCTGGTGTGCATGAGGAACCCGATGTATAGAAATAATGTCCTTGATGTTTATATTAAAATTGATTTTAGAACCTATTTTTTCCATTATCGACAGCAGATTTTCATGGCGTCTTTCAGGCACATTACATAGCTCCAAGTTGCATTGCCTAGCATTTTGGTCTAAGTAGTCCATTTTCAACATGAGATCATTGATTAAGCTCTTTGTCTCAACCTCCTTCCTTTCGATGCACATTTTTAAATCAGTCTGTTCATCAGACAACAATTGAACGGTACACTGTACAGCAGTTAAGTCATTTGATAAGCAGTTGTATTTTCCATCAAGTTCCGTTAGTTGATTCGTAAGCCGAGATTGTTCCGAGCGAATAGACGAAATTTCGTTTCTAATTTCCGATGTCACCACGGTAATAGCAGCAACCTCGCCTTTAATATTCAGAACGTTATCAGAGATAGTACTGATTCGTACATCAAGCTCCTTGCGCCACTCTGTCAGAGTGTTTTTAAAGTCTAGTGATAGCATATTAAGCGCCTGCGTTAATTCGCTTTCCGGTTGCTTACGCTTGCTGCGTACTGACACATTTCGTTCGCCACTAGATTCAGGCGCCTTACTTATGTCAGAATCAGAATGAGAGAATTTGTTGTCGGTAGAATTCATTTTTAGCGGGTCTTGTCTGATACCAATTAAATACTAGACAAATTTAAACAAGTTAAAAAAAAGTTTTTGTATTTAGCGGGATTTGATCCGGCGACCACGGCGTGCGATGAGGTGCAGCTACTTAAACCGCTCCGCCAAACTTCCTTTACGTGAAGTGTCGAAAGTTGTGATTGCTATGCGCTGGTCGATGAATTATACGCAGGCGACAACGGGGACAGCGGCGGTTAGCGCGGGAGGTATCGAGCGCTCTGCGGGTTGTCGTAGGTCGGGGACAAAGTTCGTTATTACACTTTTCAAATTTAAGATTTTTTCACCACAGTTTAATATTAATATAACTTAGCTCCACTTCAGCGGATCACCATAAAAACTACACAGTTAGATAGGTCACTTCACGGGCTTTATGTAAACAGTATATTATTGATAAAATTCTCACTTTTTACTACTTTAAACAATTAAAATGAGATTTAGCCATAACCAGACTAACCTTCACGTGACCTCGTGCGTCCTCGCTGCGGAGGTAAATACATGCTGCGTATCCTGTCTCTGAAGCATCCCCAAAGCCGTGCAGTGTGTAAGACACTGTGTTTGGTAATGCGAGACACCTAGGTATCTTCAGACATTCCATATTGTATAGATCCTCAATCATATACTTCCATTTTTCTACAATCGCCTTTGACACTGCCTCGTCCCAATGAAGGCCGTCCATGAACAACTCCTGCAACAGGTACTTGAATCTTATTATCACCGGTGCACAATAGCCACACGGATCGTATAGCCTCGCTATAGTACTTAATATTGACCGCTTCGTCACTGCCTTGTCTGAAGGTATATTTAACCGATAGGATATCGTATCTGATATTGGTTCCCATTGTACCCCTAATATTTTAATGAAATTCTTGGGGTCATATGCGTCAAACTCCCTTGGTTGTTCACAATGATCCTCCGGTAGGTCTCTCAATAAATATGGCTCGTTCGTGGACCACTTGCGTAGTTCGTAGCCTGCGCTTCGCATAAGCTCGATGAGTTCTGTCTTCAAAGCTTCCGCTTCCTCTATGGAGTCCGCTCCAGTCAGGATATCGTCCACGAACACCGCATCCCTCACGACGTCAGCTGCCTTTGAGTCAGGATGTGCCTCCACCCATTAAGCCGCCAGCTCCAGCAGCGTCCGTATTGCTACATACGGACTAGACCTTAGTCCGTAGGTATTTGTGTTTAATTCGTATACCTTGAGTTGTTGCGACGGGTCACTCCTCCAGAGTATAAGTTGATACCTCCTGTCTTCAGGGTGTATCCAGGTCATCCGGAACATCTGCTTCACGTCCGTGGTAAACACAACTTAATGTCGCCTAAAATTTATCAAGATTTTTGTAATGTCATTCTGTAATGCCTCACCAGAATGTAAACATTGGTTTAACGAAACCCCCTTATTTGTCTTACAACTCCTGTCGAATACTACTCGGATCTTGTCCGAATCCCGTTTAAATATACCGTGATGTGGTATCACGTAGTGTTCAGAGTCAAATTGAAACTCTGACTCAGACATGTGACCAAGCCGCTCATAGTCTTTCATAAACTCTTTGTATTTCTGCGCGAATAATGAATGCCTCCCCATCTTCTTCTCTAGCGCATAAAATCGCCTGGTTGCGGTATCCAAGGAATTTCCCAGCTCCGGTCGGTCAGATAATAAAGGCAAACGTACCATAAATTTTCCATCAGCTACCCTCACTGTGGTGGATTTGTACAACTTCTCACATTCTTCGTGGCGAGGATCCTTCGGGGCGGGTGTCGGCGGCTCCTCCGACGTCCAGAAGCGCTTGATGGCTTCTGTCAGCGTTGTGGTGAAAACCGGCTGCGGTACTTCGGAATTGTACCCGTCCACTGGTCCCATTATAGCATGCCCGAAGCACGTTCCGTAGGCTGCGACGCCACCTGTTCCAATGTCAATTTTAGAACCATCTAAAATATAATTTAATACGTCAGCTCCGAGTATTATGTCTACCCCATGTGGTAGTGTAAAGTATTTGTCTGCAAGACTTAATGTGGGTGGGGCCTGCTTTAATATTCCCCCAGGTGTAGTCTTCCCCGCTGGTAAATTTGCTGTCAGTTCTGACATAACTATTGCTACAGTGTATATGACCGGTACTTGCTTATCCAACGGCTTTATAACTATTTTAACTTGATTAGCTGATGTGTTCACCGTGGTATTTCCAATGCCAACTACTTGCATTGAGCTCTTCTGTCGGTGTAGTCGTAGTCGTTCCACTAAAGCCTCTTTAATGGCAGTCATACTAGCCCCAGTATCTAATAGGGCACGAGCCTCCTCATATTCACCCTTGTGATTCCTTATACCTAATGACACTGTAGGATTTAGGCAGTTTCTAAAACCGCTACCTATGGAGTCAGTGACACCGACAGGAGCTTCGCGTCAATATTCAACTTCGTTTCGGCCCCGCTTCGGAATAAAGACAGTTGGCCATACCTCGTCCTGGGTTTGAGCTTGTTGGTACCTGGTACCAGCAGGTCGCCTCTCATGCTCCAGGGGGTACGGCTGCGGTTGCTCCTGCTCCGGAGCACGTCGCTGCGCCGGCAGTAGCCGGTTGGGTTCCACTGAGTTGGAGCGGCGCGGAGGCGTCTTCGTACGCTGCGGCAGCGGCGTCCATGCCTCTGGTGCCGTCCAAGGACGTGACGCTGGTCTGGGTGCCTGCTGTATCACGCGCCTCGGAGGTTCTCCAGCTGCAGTACACAAAAGGCTATGGTGATAGTCAGATCCACACAATTCGCATTCAGTCCCCTCTGCACATTCCCGTGTATAATGTTGCCCCAGGCACACGAAGCACCGCCAGCGCCGGGATCACACATCGTGGTCAGCGGGGCCCGGATAGCTGTCGAGTCCACCATGAAGTATCTGGGATTGGTGCTCGACAGCCGATGGGAATTCGGGCCCCACTTCCGGCGGCTGGCGCCGAAGCTGATGGGTGCAGCGGGCGCGCTTTCAACGTTGCTTCCTAACTTGGGGGGCCCGAGCGCCGCCTGTAGGCGGTTGTACGTGGGAATCGTGCGGTCCATGGCCCTGTATGGGGCCCCTGTGTGGGCGATGGACATGACGGCCGGCACTCTCGCCATTCTGCGCAAACCGCAGAGGGCGATGGCCGTCAGAGTCGCCCGCGGGTACCGCACGATTTCCTACGAGGCGGCTTGTGTCCTGGCCGGATCTCCGCCCTGGGACCTAGAGGCGAAAGTACTCGCGTCATTATATCAATGGCGCGAGGAAGAGCGGGCACGGGGCTCGAGGCCGGTGCAGCGGCAGATCGCGCTGCGCCGAGAAGAGCTCCGTCAGGTCTTGGTGGCGGAATGGCGGCAAAGGCTTCTGCGCCCTACCGCCGGCCTCGCTACCGTCGAGGCGATCCGGCCAGTACTCGACGACTGGTTCGGGAGAAGGCACGGCTCCCTGTCGTTTATGGTGACGCAGGTGCTGTCGGGGCACGGCTACTTCGGCAAGTACCTGTGCCGCATAAACAGGGAGCCGGACGCTCGGTGCCACCATTGCGTCCATTGCGGGGGGGACACGGCGCAACACACGCTCGCCGAGTGTGTAGCTTGGGAGGAGCAGCGCTGTGTCCTCACAAATGAAGTAGGAGGCGATCTGTCGCTGCCGACCGTAGTGCGGAGGACCCGAGGCGAAGGCGCGCGCGGGTGTCGGCGCGCGCCTATGAGACGATGCACGGGGTAGTCAAACACCTCACTACCCCGTGCAGGAGACGAGGCCCGGACAGACCGGGCCAGCACTAGTGTGGGGCTGCGGAAGAATTTGGATTCCCGCAGCCCCGCGCGCACGTGCGAGGAGACACCGGGGTGGTTTTAGCCGGTAAGAGTCCGGCACGCCCCTCCGCCTTTTCCCCAGGTGGAGGTAGTCCATGAGGATTTCCACCCGTAAAAAAAAAAAAAGGCACACGAAGCACGCCCCGTTACTTCGTGTCCATGTCTTGCGGGCGGTACGGTCCAAACGCTTGAACTCGTTGCACTTCGCTATACTGTGGCCGGTGTGAGTACAATAAATGCACCTTACCTCCACTGCCGCAGTGGCTACTTGACCACGAATCCTGTTCGATGGTGGCGAGTGGCGTCCACCCGCTGATGTGGTGCCCCTGCGTGGCATATTTGTGGGCGACCTCCGTTGCCGTGACGAGTTAACTCTCTCATGTTCCATGTTTGATGGAGCGATGAGCTGCCTCCTGCAGACTTCGTCGAGGAAGGTCATCAATGCCGAGAAGGATGGTAGTTCTCCTGGAGCTGTTCCGCTCCGCTCCTCAAACTGATTTCTTAGGCGGGAGGGTAACTTCTGTAAAAGAATAAAGAATAATAAATAGGACCACTCTACTATAGGCAGCCCTAACTTCTGAAGAGCCTGGGTCGACTCCAACAAAGGATTGTAGAAGGACTGCCTCAATTCCTCCATTGTCGAAGAGATGTTAGGTAATGACACAATCTGCTCCAGATATGTATCCGCTAAGAATCGGGTGTTTTGATACCTGTCCCTCAACAGGCCGAGAGCTACCTCGTAATTCTTGGCATCGACAGGCAGGTGCTTGACCAATGTCAATGGCTCCCCTGATAAACAGCTACGTAGGTAGTAATGTTTTTCTGTCTCCGGAAGGTTAGGTCTGTCATGGACCAATGACAGAAACAAATCATAAAAACTCACCCAATCCATTGGGTTACAATTGAACCGTCCCAGTTGAATGAAGGGCAGCTTAGCCGCTAGGCTGCCGGCATCTTGCGAGGTGTTTGGAGAAGTCACGGACTTAACCAGTGGTGTGGATCCAACCTCACATTCCTCCGCCTTAGTTTCCACTGAAACTAGTAAGCTATTAATCGCGGAGAACTCATGCCCCAAGTCCTCGATATCATCGACTCTGCTGGCTACCAGCTCTTCATAGGCCTGTGGCGACCCGATACTTAGCTACGTAAAGTCGAGTCAGCAAATAGCTCACAAAGCGACCACCACCGTCGCGTCGCGTCGCCACAGTCGGTCTCCCATCGCGGTACACACAACACCATGTATTAACTCTCGTAATAAACTCAATATTTATATTCGCAACAAGTACTTTAATTAAAAGGTCACACCCTAACTCCAAAGTGGTGAACCCGACGTGATCTAATTGAAATAAATGCTAACCGACGTGATTAAGTGAAGTGAACTAATTGTGGACAATAAATATTCAAAATTTAAAATATCGGACAATGGAAGGTGTAATCATACAGAAAACAAATACGGACACAGTTCAAAACCCCGTTTACGTAATGCCGCAAACATCACCAAACAAACCAACGTACCAGGACTGCCTCGGGGGGACACCGACTGTCACCGGAGCTGTAGCGGAGGAGGCCGCGATTAGCATCAATGCACGACTTCCCGATTTTTGGCCACATATGCCAAGGCTTTGGTTCGCCCAATTCGAGTATGCCATGATGCCTCAGAAGGCTAGCGATGACGTAAAATTCCAAGTAGCGGTTTCGAAACTTGCACCGAATGTGCTTCAACAAGTAAGCGACATAATTTATAACAGCTCTCTTCCACACAAGTATCAAACCTTGAAAAACAGACTACTGCAAGTTTACGAGGATTCCATCAACGCACAGTTCAAGAGATTAGTAAGCGAGTTAGAACTCGGTGCACAAAAACCGTCACAATTATTGAGGCAAATGCAGGACGTAGGTCGTAACATGCAAATATCAGAACAAATATTAAAGAACCTGTGGTTAAGTAGACTTCTTGCTACAGTCAGAGCGAGCTTAGCAGTGACTCAAGAGCTAGAGTTGGACAAATTAGCTGGCATAGCAGACAATATTATGGAGCATATCAACGTCGGCGAGGTCGCAGCCTTGAATAACTCAGCACCGTCGACATCAGCAGCATCAGCCTTTCCAGTCTCGGAGATATTAGCACAAATGAATAAACTAACATTGGAAGTTGCCACTTTACGAACAGAAGTGCAAAATCGAGGACGCAGCCATTTCCGCGGACGAAGCAGAGGTCGAGACTTCCGAGGACGCAGATATGACCGTTCCCGTTCCCGATCCAAATCTACAACCAGGATTACACCCAATGACCCCAAGTGGTTATGCCGTTACCACTACAAGTTCAGGGATCAGGCGCACCGCTGTGAGAAACCGTGCAATTGGGATACCAAACAGGGAAACTGAACGAGGTACGTACAGCGGCGGACGACTACGTACCATCGGCTAACAACCGCCTATGTGTCACCGATTTACAGAACAATCTCAAATTTTTTGTGGATACTGGTGCCAACATCTCAGTAATACCGGCTTCTTTTAAGGACAAAAAGTGTGGTGAGTCAACAGAATACCGTTTATTTGCTGCAAATGGTAGTGAAATCCGTACTTACGGCGTAAAAACTCTAGTGTTAAATTTAAAGTTAAAACGAGCATTTAGGTGGACTTTTGTAATAGCAGATGTGTCTCAACCAATTCTAGGCGCAGATTTCCTAGTTTACTACAAGCTACTCGTTGACCTAAGTTCTAAAAAATTAGTCGATCAAGTAACAAAATTGAATGTACTTGCATCCTTAGTTTGCTCACATCAAGACACAATTAACACCATCGATAGTAGCCACCCATATTACAGCATTTTGAGCGAATTTCCTGAAGTTTTAAAACCGGTATCATTTAAAGAAATCTCAGCTCATTCAGTATGTCACTTTATAGAAACAACGGGACCCCCGGTGCATACAAAAGCACGGCGGTTACCACCCGAACGTTACAAAAAAGTCAAAGAGGAGTTTTCTCTCATGCAGGAGTTAGGGATTTGTCGGCCTTCAAAAAGTGCATGGGCTAGTCCGTTACATGTGGTTCTAAAAAAGAATGGTCAATTACGCCCTTGTGGTGATTACAGACAGTTGAATTCCGTTACAATACCTGATAGATATCCGATTCCACGATTACACAATTTTACATATATTCTAGCAAATAAAACAATATTTACGCGCATTGACATAAATAGAGCATACCATTGTATTTCCGTAAATGAATCAGATATTCAAAAAATTGCTATAATAACACCTTTCGGACTTTTTGAATTTCAACGCATGCCGTTTGGTCTGCGAAACGCTGCGCAGACGTTTCAGCGTTTCGTGGGCCAAAGTGTGTTAACAGAATTAAGTACAGAGCTGGGATCAGATTTCTATTTTGCCTACTTAGATGACGTAATAATCGCCAGCGAAAATATAGAGATGCACAAAAAACATTTACAAGCCATACTTAAAAAAATTGAGGAATATGGAATTACAATCAACGTTTCTAAATCAATGTTCGGTCAAGAGAAAATTGAGTTCTTAGGACACGAAGTATCAGCTAAAGGCGTATGTCCATTGCAAGAAAAAGTAGAAGCTATTTTAAATTATCCTAAGCCAGAAACGATATCAGACCTTAGACGCTTTCTCGGGATGATAAACTTTTACAGGTCACATATTCCAAATGCTGCCGAAATACACACCGAACTAAACAAATATTTACATAACGCGAAGCGTAACGATAAATCAAAAATTAATTGGACAGATAAAGCAAACAAAGATTTCGAACGGTGTAAAACCAGCCTTAAAAATGCAGTCATGTTATCGCATCCGCTACCCGACACCCCGCTCGCGCTCATGACCGATGCATCAGGTACGTGCGTGGGCGCAGTGTTACAACAGTAAGTAAATCAGCGCTGGGAACCTTTAGGTTATTTTTCCAAAAGAATGTCGGACGCACAACAAAAATATTCAACCTATGATCGCGAATTACTAGCTATCTATATGTCAGTTCAATATTTCAAAAAAACATTCGAAGGGCGTCCGCTAATTATTTATACTGACCATAAACCTTTAACTTATGCATTTAACAAAAAAGCAACCGAAAAAGAGCTTCCACGGCGAACAAGACAGTTATCGTATATCAGTGAGTTCACTACAGACATACGTCACATACCGGGCTCAAATAACATAGTTGTTGGGGAATTTTAGGTGACTCTTCAAAGAAACTCCAAATATGCTGATAGTTAGTCAAACTTGTATTGCCTCGATGACGAACAAAAATGGAAGAAAAAAATGACAAACAAGTACAGATAATCCTTACATCTAATTACAAGCTAGTTAGTACGCAACGTGGATTGCTATTTCCAAACGAGCAGGCGTTGGCTCGAACATGCCCCCAGACGTTGGAAGCAGCAGAGGCGCTTTCAACCAATTGCAGAATCAACGGGCAGTGGGCAAATCCTGTTAAAGGCTCTTCTGACGACTCCAGCGGATGTTTTGACGTCTGCCACACGAACAATTCCATCTGATCCTGGGTGGACGGCGACGACTCTTCCTAATCTCCATTTAAGAGGAGGAAGGTGATCCTCCTTTATGATCACCAAAGAACCCAACTTTAGCGTGTCTTTGCAGGTGGTCCACTTGGTCCTTTGCTGCAGCTCAGAGACAAACTCCTTACTCCAACGAGCCCAAAAATGCTGGCGTAGCTGCTCGATCCGTTGGAAACGAGACAATGAAGCAGTGGAGTGGTTCTGTAGATCTGGCTGCGGGAGTGACGTCAGCGGTCGGCCAACAAGAAAATGACCCGGAGTCAGTGGGGTGCAGTCCGCTGGATCGGATGACAACGGCGTCAGTGGACGTGAATTCAAGATCGCCTCAATCTGGACTAACGTGGTGTTAAGCTCTTCAAAGGTTAAATTACAATTCCCCAACACTCGCCTGAGATGGTATTTAGTTGATTTAACACCCGCTTCCCAGAGTCCGCCAAAATGAGGAGTATACGCGGGTATAAAATGAAACTTAATTCCGTCATTAGCCAATTGCTCGCCCAAGGAATTGCAATTAGATTTAAGGAACTTAGAAAGTTCGTTGCAGGCACCGACGAAAGAGGTACCATTGTCAGAGTAGATGTCACTGGGTTTTCCCCGTCGGGAGATAAATCTAGATAAAGCTAGTAAATACTTATTACTGGTTAAGTCACTCACCAGCTCTAAGTGAATAGCCTTGGTGGTGAAGCACACAAAGATGGCTATGTACACTTTTACCAGCCTACATCCGCGTCCTTGCCTACTGGCAGCCATGATGGGACCAGCATAATCCACACCAGTGCTTTCAAAAGGATAACCGCCTGGAAGGAGACGCTGCTGTGGCAAATTACCCATCACAGGAGTAACTGTTCTACCCGACATGCGACAACAACGCACGCAATTACGATAACAACTCTTTGCTAGGCTTCGTCCGCCTATGGGCCAGTATGAATCCCTAATCGAAGCCAGCAGTAACTGAGGGCCTGCATGCATCAGCTTTACATGTTCAAATTTGAATAGTAACTTCGTAAATTTGTGAGTGGACTGTAAAAGAATAGGGTGCTTTTTATCAAAAGAAAAAGTTGAATTTGCTAAGCGTCCTCCGACACGCATTATTTTATTATCATCTAAAAATACGTTAAATTTTATAAGGGCGCTTTTATAAGGCAACTTCTGATTATGAATGAGTAATTCATACTCGGGAAAAGACTCAATTTGGCTTCTAATTATAATAATATTTAATGCATTCTGCAACTCGACGTGTGACAGAAAACGAATAGATGGAATTTTCCTACACAATTTTATAAACCTTAAAACTGTTGCTACACTACGGATCAGCCTTAAATAACTAGAAAAACGTTTAAAATCGATGAATGTATGACATTGACTATCATTACTAACCCTAGCGCTCATTAAAAGATGAGGTCGAGTTTCAGGCAGCTTGTCTGACTCTGACGATTTATGTTGAGACGGCCAATGAGACTGGACTTGCTTCAAAAAACTGGGACCGCTCCACCACAAGTCCAAAGATTGCAGAACACTAATATCCACGCCACGAGATATTAGATCTGCAGGATTCTTGGCGGTTGGGATGTGTCGCCAAGTACAGTGCCCAGCCTTATCTAAAACTTCAGCAACGCGATTACGCACAAATGGCTGAAGCTTAGAAGGTAACATCTGCAATCATCCCAACACGACGGTGGAGTCAGTCCAGCAATAAACATGACTAAACTTTAGTCGCAGTGAATTCATAACCTTCTCGCACAAACGAGCTCCGACTACGGCGCCACACAATTCAAGTCTTGGAATGGTGGTCGGCTTAATCGGCGCCACTCGACTTTTAGCGGCTAATAGACGAACCATGTACTCACCCTGATCATTGGCACTACGTACATAGACACATGCACCATACGCACGCTCAGATGCGTCTGTGAATACATGTAGTTCCAGTATAGTATAGGCATCACATATAACGAGTCGTGGAACACGATAATTATTGATAAGCGGCAATGCTTTGACAATAGTATTCCAACTAGCATTAAG
The DNA here is from genome assembly GCA_937001585.2 of Brachylomia viminalis. Classification (NCBI taxonomy): domain Eukaryota; kingdom Metazoa; phylum Arthropoda; class Insecta; order Lepidoptera; family Noctuidae; genus Brachylomia; species Brachylomia viminalis. The sequence goes on along the minus strand of OW443294.2, from coordinate 21,874,003 downwards.
TGCCGGGGTTAATGGCTCATCCCACGAGAGCTTGTCTAACCACATCCGTTGTAAAAACATTTTCATTGTGACTACGCAAGGAGATAAAAGTCCTAGGGGGTCAAAAATTCGTGCTATGGCAGAAAGTATATCACGCTTTGTAACAGAATCCTTGGTAGGTAACGTTAAACTTGAAAACCCAAATTCGTCGGAACTAGAAAACCAGTCAACCCCTAATAACTTATTTGGTTCATTAGACCCGATATCTAAATCTAATGATGACTGGGAAGCTCCGGAGATTAAGTTAGGGACGTTAGACCTCCACTTTCTAAGCGGCATGCAAGCAGATGCTAGTGCGTTGGTGACCTCTGTGCGGATCAACAGAACTTCATTTAAATCATCACCGCCTGTTAAGAGGTCGTCTACGTAAAAGTCATGCTTGATGACGTCAGCAATCCTATCTCTGCTACCTGAGGATGACTCACCCATAGAACGCGAACTGATCTTAGAGTCATTGGTTTGATAATCCATCCCTATTTGCTTGAGGCAACGTGTAGCAAGAAATGGTGCACTAGCCGTACCATATGTGACGGTATTCAATTTATACACCTTGACAGGATCACAAGCATTATCACGCCACAGAACCTGTTGCAGGTACCTATCAGATTGGTGGACGTATATACATCTATACATCTTCGCAATATCAGCTGACAAGACGAACTTGTGTTGTCGAAACCGAAGAAGTATAGACATAAGATCGTCCTGCACTGTAGGACCCACCATCTGCACGTCATTAAAGGATACCCCTGAAGAAGTAGCACAGCTTGCATTAAAAACAACACGCAGCTTGGTAGTTATGCTACATTCACGCAGTACCCCGTGGTGTGGTATGAAATATCCACTGGGACTGTCATTATCCTTATTTTCGGTCATATGTCCTAAAGTCTCATATTCAGACATGAAGTCACGATATAGCTTACCGAACTCGGGCTTGGACTTCAGTCTGCGTTCCAGGGAATATAGACACTTAGAAGCCCTTTGGAAAGATTCTCCTAAAATAGAAGGACTTTGTTTAATAGGAATACGAACACAAAAATGTCCGTTCACTAAACGTGTCGTATTCTTGACAAAATGCTCCTCACACAACTTCTCCTCGGGTAAATAATGTGAGGATTGTGAATTAATCTCTTCCAGATTCCAGAATTTTTCTAAATCGGTGCGAATTTTATTTAAATCACAGTTACTAGGGGAATCAGTTTGGGTTAAATTGCATGAAATATTATTCGACATTAATTTGCCATTATTATAGGTGACAGGACCGGAAACTATCCAGCCTAATAACGTTTCACACAAAACTGGCTTACCTAATCCTAGTCTAATTCTCTGTGAGCCAACCAAGTCCCAGAAGAGATCCGCTCCTATTAAGACATCTACTTCTGAAGGCTTGTAAAAGGTGGGGTCAGCTAAACAGATATTATCTGGAATATTCAGGTCAGAAATGTCGACTTCACGACAGGGCACAACAGTCGTTAATGATGGTAAAACAAAACAATAAAACTTAGCAACATAACTATTGTCTAATGACGTCATTTTCACATGACATGTTTTGCCTACGCGAGAACTTACGTTATTAATGCCATAGACCGAACCATTTATCTGACTAGTATTTAATTTAAGCCGTGTACATAATCGTTCCGTCATAAAACACGATGTGCTACCACTATCAAGCATGGCTCGCACTGTGTGCTCACGATCATTCTGATCACATAACTTGATAAGAGCGGTGGACAATAACACAGCGCGTTGTTTACTCTCACTACTTAACGAACTGAGCTCCGCAGACAAAGTTAAATTATTTGCACTCACATCAGTGCTAGCTACGGCGTAAGTGGGTGATGACGTTGATACGGAATGCGACGAGCTACCGTGTGATTTGTTGTCGTTTTTGCAAGAATTCACCATACCTTTATTCTCCGACGAATGAATCAAAGTGTTATGTCGGCGCTTACATATCGTGCATCCCAGCTTTTTGCATCGGTTAGCAAAGTGACCTGCACGAAAACAGTTATAGCACACTTTATAGTTAGGTATTAATCTGAGTCGGGCGTCTGTACTAAGTGCAAGGAATTGTGAACAACTACTTAAAACGTGATCAGATTTACAGTGCGGGCACAACTTATTACTTGATTCAGTGTTGGAATAATTAGACTCTTGTGACACAACCATAGATTTCATCTTATTAGAATTGAAACTAGGCTTAACGGGAGTGGGATTACTGTTATTTCGTGCTGTTTCTAATGTTTCTAACAAGTCAGCGCGAAAGCGAATGAATTCAATAAATGCAGCAAATGTTACTGTGCTATCTTTGTCTATACGACCTTTGTGCTCCTCCCACTCTCGATATGTTAACTGGTCCAGTTTACGAGTTACTACGAATATTAATAAAGTGTCCCAATATTTCACGGGCTCACCTAACGATTCCAACGCACGGAGGTTTTTTTTAAGTTGGTCAATCAATCCTTTCAACGCAATCGAGGACTCCTTTGCAATAGCATTCAAGTTAAATAAGGATGACACATGATTGTGAACTAACCACCTTTTGTTATCGAAACGATCACAAATTAGCTTCCAAGCAGTATCGTAATTACTTGCAGAAAAGTCAATCGCATGGATTACGACAGCAGCAGAACCTTCCAGGGATGCTCGCAAATAATGGAATTTGTTTACTTTATCGATTTCATCGTTACAATGAATGAGGCTAGTAAAAGTGTCACGGAACTCCAACCAGTTGCTAAAACTCCCATTGAATTTAGGTAACTGTATCGTGGGCAACTTAACAGGCTTACGTTGACTGATACGGGTACATTTTTCACTGCTCATCGACTCATTATCGTTGTTACACTTACATAACAGCTCCTGTGACCTAGACAGCGCTTTGTAATATTGTGACTCAAATTCAGTACGCTCAGAGAATTGAGCTTTAACATCTTCTACCAGACATTCTAATCGTAACTGTACCTCATCGAAATGCTCATACAAAGACTCGATTTTTCCGATTCGTAACTGCAATTCCTTGACCTCACAACTAGTCAACTCCTTGGCACTGGATGCATCAAGGTAATTGATGAATGCAGTTAAACGTCCCTTGAAGCTTCCTCGTTTTTTAACAAGTTCTCTTTCTTCGGACATACTGGGAATCGAATGTAGTCAACCTGGAATTTATAATAACAACTTAGGTATAATAAAATACGATACTCAAATGATTTAATTTAAGGTGCCTACGTTTAGCTGCTATGCTATAACAATTTAACAAAAAGGTGTTAATACTGTAAATAGTGACTTCTAACTTTTGTAAATAAATTACATATGTGAATAAATTAGATTTTTAATTTACACTTTTATTTTAGCTACATAAATTCCTCAAAACTTGAACACTTAATTACCTAACGTCGAACTTTAAGGTAATACGCCAACAAATAAATAATTAAATTGACTAATACGGTATAATTAACTGAATAAAGACTAATTAAGACTTGTTATATCATCTAACACCAACCTACGAACTAATAACTATGTAATATGAATAGCTTACTAAATACTGCTATACAATTATAAATGTAGCAAAATATCTACTGTACTTTTCACTTAAATAATAGAAAGAACGTATAATTGTATTTGCAAAATAAGTAACTATCATCAACTAATGAATGATAATTACTAGCAACTATTCACAATGCAAATAGGTATAATTAAGTTACTTTGAACAATATACAGGAAGATAAACACTAACCTTTTTAATCCTTAATTATGGTTAAATAAGTAGGTACTACCTGAACGAGTGTTGGGTGATGATATTTTAACTCTAATATTCTTAACACCGTAAATTAGCTTGACGTCCTTTGTTCACAGTCACGTTGCCGGCTTATAACCTGCTCGGCAAATTTCCACGATAATTATCCAAATCCACTGATTTTTAGCAAATCTTCATATGATTACCAATCCGGCTCGGTAATGGGCCAAAATGTTGGGGAATTTTAGGTGACTCTTCAAAGAAACTCCAAATATGCTGATAGTTAGTCAAACTTGTATTGCCTCGATGACGAACAAAAATGGAAGAAAAAAATGACAAAAAAGTACAGATAATCCTTACATCTAATTACAAGCTAGTTAGTACGCAACGTGGATTGCTATTTCCAAACGAGCAGGCGTTGGCTCGAACAATAGTTGCAGACGCGTTATCTAGAATAGAAACTATAAACTGTCCTACTAGTATTAATTACAATGAATTAGCAATTGACCAGAGTAAGGATAAGGAATTACAATCATTGTTACAACAAACAAAAGACACTTCGCAATTCAGGGAAATTTACTTACCAAACTGCGAAAAGTCATTAATCAGTCACGTATCGGATAAGAATAGCAGGCCCTATTTAACACATAAATTCCGTAGATTAGCTTTCGAATCATTACATAATATTAGTCATCCAGGAAACAGAACCACGAAGAAAATGATTACAGAAAAATTCTATTGGCCATCAATGAATAAAGATATCGCGGTATGGACAAAAACTTGCATTCCTTGTCAAAAGTCAAAAGTCCAGCGTCATACCATGTCAGAATTAGGGCAATTTTCGCAAAGTCAAAGATTTGAGCATATACATCTTGATCTCGTTGGTCCGTTACCTACTACACCTGAAGGCTATAAATATTTGCTTACTATGATAGATAGAGCCACCGGTTGGCCAGAAGCAATACCACTGCAGGACATTACGGCAGAAACCGTAGCCAAAAATGTTTACGACAACTGGATTATACGATTCGGTTGTCCTCGTCGCATTACGACTGATCAAGGAAGACAATTCGAAAGCTCTTTATTTAATAATCTCACAAAGTTATTAGGGATACAAAAACTACGTACAAATGCCTATCACCCTCAAAGTAATGGGATAATAGAGAGGTGGCATAGAACATTAAAAACAGCGTTAAGAGCTAGGTTAAATAATAATTTAAATTGGTACAAAGAATTGCCTACTGTAATGTTTGGACTTCGCGCTGTGCCGCGCGCAGATACAGGCGTCAGCACCGCAGAATTAACGTATGGTACAAAGTTAAGATTACCAGGCGATTTCTATAATGTTAATATAGCGGAAAATAATAGTTCATATACATTCGTAAATAATCTACACCGTACTATTAATGATCTGAGACCAAGACCAATTATCAAGAGAGATTCACGAACTATTTTCGTACACAAAGATTTACAACAATGCGAACATGTTTTCGTAAGGCAGGATATGGTTAGACAGTCACTCACACACCCCTATGAAGGCCCGTTTAAGGTCATTAGGAAAGGAGAAAAATCGTTTATTATAGACGTATTTGGTAAGGAAAATTCAGTGTCCATTGACAGACTTAAACCTGCATACATATTAAATGTAGATAAGCAAACTGAAGCACTAGGTTGTTCAGATAAAACTAATAATTTTAATGATGCTCATGTAAACCAGAACTGTCAACATAATGAATCCGCTACGAGCGTGAAGCCTAACACTTATACCACACGTAGTGGCCGAGTTACGAAACCGACCGTAAGATTTCTGACAACTACTTGAAACTATGAAAGTATTTAGAATCATTAGAACTTCTCACAAATAAACATTTCATTATTAAACTTTATGATCATAACTGACCCATACTTACGTCCAAACATGGGTACAACAGTCAGTAAACCAGAAGAGATTATTATAGCCCAAAACGGAGCTAACAGTGCAAGTACGAGTAATTTAGAAGCAAGCGTAAAGATGTACGGATCCATCATGTTGGCAGTACTTATTTTATGCGGAATAATGTTCATATATTTTTGTCTACAAAAGTGCAAATCATGGAGTGCAAATTGGATGCAATCTCAAGTTAAAACTGTACATACGGAAGTTCCTGTAGTTGCTATACAGCAACCAAGACCACAATAATGTATAGAATTATTGGTATGTTAATTATGTCATTACTTATATAATTTAACTTAAATAAAATCAAGTAACCACTGTTAGATCAAATTATCCATATATGTTTCACATCCTGTTGTATCAGCAAGTCAGTTACAAAGAATAAGATTACAACATTGTTTTACTTTGTAACAAACAAGTGTGTTAAGTTTCAGTGGTCACAGCAAATTATGTTACATTATTGTTTAACGAAACTTATGTTATGCTTACACTGTTATCGTTGTTGCAGAATGATGACCAAGCTCCGGTTATAATTAAGTATATTATGTAGATGTTTAGGCATAAGGTAACAATTGTAAAAAAAATACAGAAACAATGTAATTCCAGATTTAATATGTATTCCAAAATTTTGTAAGAGGGGGAGTAGCTGTGGCGACCCGATACTTAGCTACGTAAAGTCGAGTCAGCAAATAGCTCACAAAGCGACCACCACCGTCGCGTCGCGTCGCCACAGTCGGTCTCCCATCGCGGTACACACAACACCATGTATTAACTCTCGTAATAAACTCAATATATATTCGCAACAAGTACTTTAATTAAAAGGTCACACCCTAACTCCAAAGGCCTGTAAGAAATCTATATATTTATCGAATTGCCGTTTAATCACCCTCACAGCAATTGATGAGGCGGTAGCTTCAACTGAGCTATAGAAATCCCGGAGCATCTTAGCTCGTACCTTGAAATTATGTCTAGCTACCTTGACATCCATTTTGTTGTGTACTGATGAAAGTACTCCACTTACAAAATTCAAAAGATAACATAAACAAGACAATTGCTACAACTGATCAGTCTGTTAATTACGTTCGGCTGCGGTCGAGGATGCAAAAGAAACCGATATACTTTGCTTAAAGACTTTAATTAATATAAGTATTACAATTAAATCGGTAAAATTAGGATGCGTGACAATTGCTCGATGTGAGAAACAAGAGTGAAGCACTAAACCTAAAATTCACATTCGTCACTGGCATTGCACAATCTTCGATCACACGGTCGGATTGCTGAGACGGCGGATCTCACGGTGCACCACACAGCGCGGTGTTAGTCATGTTCTTAAGAATATGGGATGTCGCAAGTAGCAACATAACATGTTGTCTTATACAAAGTAAACATTAATGTAATCAACAATTTTACGGGTTTTTATGCAAAATACAATGACAGACGCCGTTGACTGATCTCAACTTGACCCTCAAGTTATGAAGATATGAACAAAACCTAAAACTTCTGTAATATAACCTAATTTATATTTTGACTAACTTGGTGACACAATTTTATCGGATAAACTTACTTTTCTCTAGACAAAACAATGAACACTGCTAGTATTTCAAGCTTTCATAAGCACTAAACCTATGTTATCTTAACTAGCTAGATTGCGACAATCGTGAATTCGCGACGACATACAATTTTAACAAAACAACAAATTAATGTGTTATACAATTTGGCAATTAAAATAAATAACTGACTTACAGATTAGGGTGTCCGTGACACTTATCAACCTTAACAAAACACAGTTCACTGTCGACACTGCCGTAGGTACACGCACGTACGCACTTTTTGCTTCGGTTTTCGCGCGCTGCTGAGCAGTTAGCTGCTCGCTGACAGCACTTTACAATCGGCTAGAACACGGCGGCCGCTTCCCGCCGGATGTTGGTCGCTCAGTCGTAAACAGTCCGGTAACTTTTTGAAGATCCAGACCACCCAGGTTTTCTCGCTGCTCCGCGTAGATGTAGGTAATTAACCACCCAGGTTTTCTCGCTGCTCCGCATAGATGTAGGTATTTAACTGGCGGCTTTGCTTCAATGCTTCGGTTATGGAATCTTGCTCCTTATTACAATGATATAAGGTCGAGATTCGCTTGATGACACCCGTGGCGTGACCATGTAGGGCGATGCGTTTCGCGCTCTTTTGGTCAGCTCCTGCACCTCGCGCTCCGCGAAGGTACTTCGGTCGCTTGTGGTTGCAACACGGCGTGTTCTTTCAAAGTTGTTTCGATGCGGTGATGTGAATAGTTTCTCTTCACAGGTTGTGGTAGTGGCTCCTTCCCCTCATGGGCCACCAAAATGTTCGCGCAACCGCTCCGCGCAGCGTGGTGGCAATAATTTCTATGAATTTTAGTTCAAATCAACCTTATTGGTAACAGTTTACGTTTTACAATATACGTATATCAGTACTCTGTGGTTTTACAACTTGTTCGTTATTTGTTAACGAGAAAATGGCTGCTCCGCCAGCAGACAATAAAAATGTTACAGGGCGCGTGCGCTACGCACCGCGATTCTTGGTGCACTCTGCAATCCATTACAGGACGCGTGCGCTCCGCACCGCGATTCTTGGTGCACTGCATTACAGGACGCGTGCGCTCCGCACCGCGATTCTTGGTGCACTCCCCTCTCGGAAGCCCGGAAGGAAGTGCGCGTGATGTGCCACGAGAATAGAGATGTGGCAAATAGTAATAATTGAATGAACAGCGCCTGTCCCTGTTCACGTTTGGAAAGCAGTAATCTCACTCCAAGTTTTATAAATGAGAATTTACTACTAACTACTTATATTAGTAAAATAAAGCTGGAATAAGATAGACTTAGACGATGATATAACACACTTAGGATTCTATTATTAAAAGAAGTAAGAAAACAAGCGTTCTTCAAATAAAAATCATATATTTTAGCATTAAGTGAGTAGATTTAAAACATTACATATCGGTATCAACTATAACAGCATTGAGGAAAGATGCCGGAGCAGTAAATCCCGTATGCCTTGCATAGCCTAGGTACCACACGATGGACACTATATGTGCACAAGTGCCTATCGTACGTCGCCCGGTTAAACGTGTGCAATACCTTTGGACAATATTATTTGTACTGTTGATCAATATGTAACAAAAATATGTTATTATACGGACATGTCGCGAGTGGATTCGTCCACGCAAAAGCCAGGCATCTTCGTGTATGCCATAGTCTGGCAGATCTTCAAGTGCTCCCTCTCTGTACGTTTCAATTATATACAGACCATTTGATAAATGCTCGGCACAGTAAGATCTTGCCATCTTGAGTTGGTAGGTACCTAGCGCTAATAGAATTATATCCTCCTCCGTCATTGAAGGGAAGTTTTCGATCTGGCTCGCTTCCATCCTCTGAAAATCTACTCTTCTGTGATTAAGCCGTTTTCTCTCTACATACATATGCAGAAGATTCGGGGTATCTATTTTCTGCCTTATGATATTGACGAATTCGTCTGCGTGTACGCTATCCACGATGGGTTGGTGGAAGTGATTCGTGATAGCTGCGGCAATCTTAAAATCAGTGAACATATTGGGCAGTGACTTATTAAAATATTTTTGCCGCAAGAGCTTAAAATCACGTTTAAACCGGCCGTTTACCACTTCCACAGCCCACCGGCATAGCGTTACCGATCGAGCTTCGTTTGATTGTTCAGTGGTCAGCTGTGTCTCTTGGAGGTTCTTTGTTGGTGGGACATAGGATTCATACCCACATTCATCAATGAGGTCCAAGCTGTCCCTAAAACCTCGATCTAATATAAAAGCATCGTTTGTTCGGAGTAAGCAATGTAGTGGATGTTGTCCATCATTCATAATGTCGCCCATTATTTGTGCATCTGTTTTTGTTGCAGCGTATGGACCCATTACATCTAATATGTATCCATCAGTACATACAAGTAAGAAAGGTTTCAGTAGATTCTGAAACTTATGTAAACTGTAGGACAATCTTTGGAATAAGAAGTTCGAGCTTTTATTTATGTAAATGTAAGTACCATCGCCAATCAATAATAACTTATCATTATTTTCATTTCCAAATAATGCTTTTGGTATAGTGAGATTTTTTTCCAATAATTGTGGTCTGCCAATGTGATCCACTCCCAAATGCAGCCCAACGTAATTGTTATTGAGACACTCCCTTACAATAACCAACAAACGTTCAAGCTTTCGTCGTGACATGTTAAATAATGTCGCAAGTCTTTCATCTGGCTCCCCGGTACGCAGTTTTGTAAGATAAATACCTAATGCAGTTCTCGGCTCTCTACACCTTTCATTTAGTGTAGGTGTTTGTACCAACATAGCATCAAACTCTTCGCACTTGCGTCCTGTCCAAAAGTGCATCTCCTCGTTGGTTAAAGCGCCTCTCGTGTTGAAGTCTAGCCGAGGTCCACGTTGTAAGGCCATTCTTAACATGTCACAAATGTCAGTAAACTGGTCTGTATTAAAAAATCAGAATCAGAATCAGAATCAGATCTTTATTTGCATAGAATGTAGGTACAGGTATAAGATGTACTTAAATTAATTAGATCGGCTACAGTCTACCTTACGGCGTGCAAATTATTACAAAAATTAAAATATTATTAAAATCAAAACAATGTCAACAAAAACAAAAACAGACATGCATGCATGCATGCTGTTTATCATGAGTGACATTACATGTTTGAGGTAGCTCATCCCAAACATTGTTCTCTAAGTGCTGTGTACACACTCTTGCATCATTTGGAATATAAAGCTTATATTCACAAAAGATGTGAGTTTTTATTGTTATTGGGATTCGATGGCGAGTTGCGTTTGGACAGTCGTTAAATATACAATGCCGTGGTGTGTTTGGAGCACGTGTATACTCCGAAACTTGAAACTCCTGAACATTTTGCACTACTTGCGGCACTGCTTCCGGCACTGCTTCCGGCATTGCTTCCGGCATTGCTTCCGGCATTGCTTCCGGCATTGCTTCCGGCACTGCATCTGGCATTGCTTCAGACACTGCTTCAGGCATTGCTCCGGGCACGGCAGGGTTCGCAAGTCTTCTCACTGCATTATCAGCGGACTGCCAACATCGGTGACACACACGTCGTGTGCCATCGAATACCACCTGTAAGTAGCAAAAATATGATTTAATGTTTTTTTTTTGTATAAGTACTTTATTTTTTTGGAACTAAGCTAAAAAAAACTGAGAAAACAATATCACGTAAATACAAAATATTAAAGTGTCGATCGTAACCTAACAACATTTTTGTTATAGTAAGCGCAGATTCAACAAAGTCGTCGGGCCATAAATAATTTCTATATGTCCTTCTCGCTTGCACTTACAGAGCTTATGGAACGCTAATACAAAATAATAGCGCATTAGAATAATAGAAGTGACTTTCGAAGGTCCGATGACTCCACACGTGCGTACAGTGTCCAGGTAGCTAATATCGAGTTAGAAAGGATAGGCCCTTTTGTTTGTACTGCTAACCTTTATCTATTGTTATTGGTAATGACCGTCTTAAGTGTGCTTATTTAAAATGAAGAACATAATATACTTAGAATAAGAGAATAAACGGCACGGACGAAGGGATGGTGAAATAAAACTACACTTAGATTATAATAATGGAAGTGCTTACCTCCAGAACGGCATGTTCATGAATAAACGCAGCGAACTCAGGGCGCGTTCTTGACAGATTAGCTGTCAAAACATGTTGTTGGTATCTTCTGGTATATAAAGCTCGCCGACACATTACACAGTTGAGACGTTCCATTGCGATATTCCAGTTCGAAAAGCAAATCAGTATAGTCCACAACACTAGCACAGGTCAACGTTAATAGCGGGTAACAAGTCCAGTAGGAGCGCAGGGGTCAGTAGTTAATAAAACCAAGATAGGAAAGCACAAAAGAAACTCAAACAGCAGCTAAACGTCGTCACTAGCGCAAAACGAACGAGCGACTGACGCGGAAACGGGACACCGACGCCTCCCCCACTGCTCCTGCGCACACCCCGCGCTCGGGAGCAGCGGGGCTCAAGTTAAAAGGAGGGGTGCATGGCAAAGTCTTACGTAAAAGCGTTATTAATAGAAAACATGAACGGAAATGCAGAAAATATTACCTTGGTACTCATTTTCTTACATAGATAAGTGGTACCTAATATACTCGTATATGTATGTTTATCGCAAGAGCCACGGGACTGTCTAAACAGGTTACTGTGGCCCTGGAACGCAAAGGGCAACCGAAGGAACAGGGTTTTTATTAGTTAGTAAGACTGTCGTTTATCTCCAAACGCAATCAGATTTGAGGCTGGCGGCCATAGTAAATATTGTTCCTCTTGCTAAGACCTTTTAAATGACACTACAATCATATCTATTGGAGCCGGGTACCAGCCGGGTACCATTTTGCCCATTCTCCTTTGATCGCGCCGATTTGCAAAAAAATTACATAGATTCCACGTCGTTGAGCCCTACCGGGCGACTGATTTATGAACGAACGAGAGTGATGACATTACTTTTGATAGGCAAAAGAAGGAATGGCGATAATGTATGTGTGTGCGCTCGGAATAAAACAACGTATGTGCCATAACTAATTGTCGTCTTTTCTAAAAAAAAAGTATTATTAAAACCAAAACTGCTTTATGCAAACTTTAATACGATTACTCTCTATGTTTTAAAGTCCATTGAATAACTCATAAGCGTTATGCCTCACCACTCAAAAAAACATAAATATAGATAAAACTTTGCATTTTTTTTTTTGTATCGAGATAAGTTCACTGTATCGTGTTTTCCTTTTATAGGATGCTAGGACATATAGTCAAAAAGCAGATACCAAAATGTTAAATCCCTATTCCGTATACTTACAAAGGTACACAAAAAACAAAAAGCAATTTTTCTTTAATATATCACCTTAATAAGTCAAGATGTAATAAATGATTGATGAATGTCGGTGAGCATTATGATGATATTGGTGTGTTTAATAGCTTGCAGTGCTTTTCTTAAGTCTTCCTCTCCAATCAGAATGATGCAAAAATCATCCATAGTGAATCCGTTTAGTTCTGGTTGTAAGTCTTCTAAGAGCTGTTTAGTACCTCCTCCGGATTTAAGATAGTGACATAAATCGTACTCATTAAAGAAGGTCTTCTCTGCTACAGGAAGAATTTTGTTATTGTTGTTACTACTTAAAATATATATTTTATTTCTTGTTTTACATTTTTGTGACATAATTTGTTCGGGTAGTTGGATATTTTTTAAGCTATCTTTTTTGAGTGACCTGCATGTACATTAATAAGCTTTTCCTTGTTAAATGTCTGTCATCTCATGTTTGGAAGTCGTTTGTTGTGAAGTTATCTGTTCCGATATGTCAAATATTTTATAAAAAAAATCTTCATCTGTTACTTCTGTCTGTGGGTATTTCAATAGATTCAAGAGATTCCTCCCCCCCCCCCCCCGCTCGATACCGCCGCGAACAGACGTGTTTTATAAGCGCTCCGCGTTTAAAATTGTTAAAGGTGTGTTTTTGGAAATTAATATTGACTATTTTATGCTACACGAAACATATGGACAGAGACAAACAAATGAGTGTTATTAATGAAACATAAAGTGAAGATATAGTGCCATAAAAGTGAAAAACTAATCAAAAACTAACGTATTTAAAAAGCGCAAAAAGTGTTTGTCATTGTCCTCGAGCGCGAGTGTTGCGGTAAACAAGTTGTCAAAGACAAAACAAGGTCACTGATCGCACGTATGCGACAACTTACAATACACTCAAACATTTCGACAGCAATTAGCGTGTAACGCTGGTCGAGTGGCTGTGCGCCCGACTACATAGGCAACATCAGCGCCGCGCCCGGGTGGCAGTTCGAGACTGGGTCCAAGCAATTCTTTTTGGATTTTGTGGACTATTTTTATTGTACTTTTCGAATTTCAATTGTGTTTTTTTTACAATAAGTCGCACATTTTTCGACTATTATTTGGCTTTTCTTCAGACTCCCTTATTCTTGGGCCAATATCGTCACTAGCGCAGACGTACATCCACCACTGCTCCTCTATATTACTGTGCCCCTAGTAACATGGACTCGCAGCTTAACAAGTCTGCGTCGGACACAGATATTAATCTGGTAGGCAGTGAAAATACAACACCGACTAACTATGTATTTAGAAGAATGAAGAGAAGCAGAGAGGCCATGGACGATAGTTTTACTGATCAATTAAATGAATTTAAAGAGGAAATGAGGAAGATGATGACACTTTTTACAACTAACCATGGGAGTGAAATGATGAAAATAACTTCAACTCTAAAGGAAATTCAACAATCTAATTCTAACATAGAAAACTCGATCGCATCTCTTACTGCACAAAATGAAGAATACAAACAGAAAATTATTCAGTTGGAGAACCAAGCCAGAGACGATAAAAAAATATAGTTATATTAGAGAATAAAATGGAGGAGATGCAAATTGGAAGTAGAAAAACTAACTTTGTTATAAAAAACATTCCGAGGACTAATAATGAAACAAAAGAAGATCTCATAGCAATGACCTTATTTTTATCCCAAACGATTGGCTGTAACGTCAACAGATATGACATCAAGGACATTTACAGAGTGCGCGGTAGAAACTTGGAACAGCAAAGATCCCCTATAGTTGTGGAAACGGGTTCCACCCTTCTGAAAGCTGAAATAATGAAAACAGCTAAGGTTTTTAATATAAAACACAAATCCAAACTATGTTGCAAGCATCTTGGCTTTAAGACACAAGAAGATGACCCCGTATTCTTATCAGAGCATCTGACTCCCAAGGGTTCCCGTCTGCACTTTCTGGCACGAGATTTAGTTAAATCTGGATCCTTTAAATACTGCTGGACGTCATATGGCAACGTGTATGTAAAAAAGAAGGATCAAGCACCAACTATCATTATTAAAAGTGAGGAGCAAGTCCACAAACTAACACTAGCTAAATGACTATGTGTAAATTATAGCTATTATTACTATTTTTTTCATGTACTATTTAATGCAAGCGCGCTAATATTACCTTGTATCGTTAAAATGCATAACTGTTCTTTTTATATAAGATGCCTGTATTTTTATATTGTATTTGCGCTATTTGCTATAGTAGTTGATCTAGTTAAAAATATGTTTGATGTGTTTTTGTTGTCTAACCTCTTTATATCTCACTCTCACACATACAATTCATATATGCATACATATACACACAATATACATCCATACGACACACTCTCAACTTTCACACAATGTATATACACTACATACACAAATCACGTACACTTATATACTCTAAATACCATATTGTACACTAAACAAATAAAAAAAACAGGAGGTCGAGATCTCTCAGAAAGTATAATATTTGCTTCTAATTCCAAGTATAGCATGGTTAATAACACACACACACACACACATTGGATACATGCGCTCTGAATTGACGTTGTACGCTTGCATTCCCTTGAAATGACTGATTCATTACAAAATATTACTGAGATAGATAAAATAGAAATTGCACGAGCTAAACTTGACTGCTGAACGTGACTGCGTAGAGCTCAACAAACACATTTATGTAAACAAAAAGGACTTAACTATTTTATCTCAAAACATAAGAAGCATATATTGTAATTTCGATGATTTCTTGTTGACATTATCTATAATTAAATTTGAAGTGGATATCATTATTTTAACAGAGTGCAGGTTGAGCACAAATAAACCTATTCCACAATTAATTAACTACCAGTCGTACATGACTACACGGCAGCTGAACCAAAATGATGGAGTCGTAGTTTATGTCAAAAATACGCTAAAACCCCGAGTTAAGGAAATATCACTATCACAAGCCTCTTGCCTACAGCTGGACGTATTAAGTAACACTATCCTATGTATCTATCGATCTCCATCAAATACAAATACTGACAGTTTCATAGACTCACTAAGTACACATCTAGAATCCATAACGTCACAAAAAAGTATTGTTATCGCGGGTGACATAAATATCAATATTATAACGAAGCCGCCCGAGCAGTCTATGAACAAAGAAATAGAACAAACTATCTCAACATGCTATCTCTTCATGGTATCCTGCCTGGGCATTTGTTACCGACTAGAGATAAAACATGCCTAGATCACTTTATGTTAAAAATAAATAAGACAAAGTTTTCCGCTACCATTGCTATCCTACACTCTACCATCACAGATCATTTCACAACGCTTCTAGTATTGTCTAAGCAAAAATATAAAGAGGCTATACCTAAAACAACTACTTTACTTAACTATGAACAGGCTCTAACACATTTGCAAGAAAAGAACATAAGCGATTTGCTTTTTTGTAATGATCCAGATTATTTATGTAAACTCCTATTGCAATCTCTTACCGATACGATTAACTCTAACACTACTACTATCAATATTCCTAGTAGCAAACTCATTATCAAACCATGGATCACTAAAGGTATCTTGCGCTGCATACAGAATCGTAATAAACTTCAAAGGAAGCTTCGTCTTGACCCAGATAATGTAATACTAAAAATAACTTACACACGATATAGGAATTATTGTAACAATTTACTAAAGAGGTTAAAAAGAAAATACGAAAAAGAGCTTCTTTCAAATTCAGTAAAAAATTCAAAACAACTCTGGAAAAATATTAAATCTATAACATACACTAATAAAACAGATAATCAAAATACAGAATTGCTAAACTTAAAGTCATCCCCCTCCGAATCTACAAATTTCATCAATAATTATTTTGCTAATATAGGCTGTAAGCTAGCTCAGCAAATTCAACCTGAAACTACGAATTGCCCTACTCCACTCAGTGATGCACTCACACAAGCTAATTCTTTTGTGCTTCTCGAAACTGACTGTAATGAGGTACATAGAACTCTAATGAATCTTAGGTCCAACAGCGCTTCGGGCTGGGATAATAGTCTTTTACCAATGGACAGCGTTGGATTATAAACCAAGAGAGTATGCTGTTTCAACAGAATGTGCAATATAAATAGTTGACGCACTGTCAGAACTTTATTTTCTTTGTATAACTGTTCAGTGGGGTAACGATACGGTCGAAAAGACGACACTTTCAGTATAGCTCTTTGGGCTCTTTCAATTTCTATTAGGGTAGTTTTTGGAGCACCACCCCAAGAGGTGATGCAGTAGCATATTATAGATTGTGCAAGGGTATAGTACACTGTTTTCATAATATTTTTATCGACTACATGTCTCAGCGTTTTGAACACATATATTAGTTTCCGTAATCTGTTACTAAGGGTGGTTATATGGTCTTGAAATTTTAGGTTGTTGTCGATTGTTATTCCCAGGTATTTTACATTCACAGCCTTGGTGAGTGGTTCGCAGTTACAACTGCGGTTGAGTGGGTTTGCGCAAGAATGAGCTACAATAGTATTAGGTAATGTTTGGGAGGATCCATTGTTTTTCATGGAGAAAGCTATGTAATTGGTTTTTGTTGTATTCAGGGTTAACAGATTGTCGCGTAACCAGCTGGATACCGTATTAAAGCCCAATTGTGCACACTCAAAGACATCCTCCCACGAGCTCGCGCTGAACAAGAGGGCAGTGTCATCAGCAAAGCTAATGATTTTGCCATTAGGAATAGTGAGCGTACCCAGGTCGTTGATATAAATGAGGAAAAGTGAAGGTCCGAGGACACTACCTTGGGGCGTGCCGTAGTTAATTATTTGTTCCTCACTGATGAATTCATCTATCTTTACTTTCTGGGTACGCTCACTCAGATAGTCTTTAAAGAGGTCCAGTGGAAGTCCTCTGATTCCCAAGCTTTCCATCTTACGTACAAGAATTGGGACAGAAACCGTGTCAAATGCCTTAGCAAGATCTAGAAATATGGCCATAACCTTATCCCCACTATCCATGTTTGTGACCACATAGTCTGTTAACTCATGGACCGCGTCAGAGGTGGATTTGCCTGAGCGAAAACCAAATTGATACTAAGACGACCACTTGACCTACAGTTATAGATCAAAAATACCATTATTTTCTAAGTGGTGGCACGCGATGTGATCCGAAAATAAATACCTACATTTCTTCCATAATGTGGTGGCACGAGATGTCACCCAGGAAGTAGATACCTTGCTAATTAGCTTTATATCTCCTATCAGATCCTGAATACAACTCCTACGATGAACATGAGGAAGCCGAGTTCGAACCTCACGATAAAAATATGGACAGTGAAGACGCCAGCAGGCATGAAAACAGTACTGAGCAGTGTATGCCCGCATCTGTGGTCGAGGTACCTGCGAATACAACTGGCTCAACTATCCCTGAGATCCTTTCTTCAGAAAAATCGTCAGAAGTACTACAAGAAAAAGCTCAAGGTGAGATAAACCCGATTCCTCTAGAAGTTTTAGCAATCCTAGGAGAAGCAAAACAATCAGAGGAAACCTTTGGGAAAGACATACCTGCAGATATCTCTGAACGTTGGGGTAAAATCATACTCGAAGGGCTAACAAAGGATCAAAAGGAAAATCTGTTGACTAAAACGCTGATATCGGATTTGCTTATCAATCCGTTGAGATTTTGATGCATAACAGTTAGATTATTATATGCGAAAAAACTGTTTGTTACTGTCCTGTTTTTCGATATTAAAACTATGACTATTATCTTCAATCGTGGGCAGAACAGACTCAGACTGTAACAAAGTAACATCATTAAACATATTTATCTCAGTGATGAGCTCCAGAGCATCATTTTATATTGTGTTTAAACCATTGTTATTTATTGCCCCTGACCACTCATTAAACGAGGCAGAATCACACTTTAGATTTAAGTTAGAGTCAAGTACATATGCATACTCATGCGACATTACATCTAGGCAAAGTAAGTTATTAAAAATTTCTATTCTACCGTTAAACATATTTGTGTAGTAATTAAATTTATATGTGGGTAGACACAAAACAATATTTGTATTATTTATATCTTTGAGGGTGTTTCTTATAAAAGCTATCAATTCAAAGTAATCTTTCGTCTTTTCAAAATCCTCAGGGCCAATCAATATGACGCAGTAGTCATTCATAGTGTATTGTTTTAGTTTAGACTTTAGACCCGTTAGCAACAGTTCAATTCCGCAGGTAGGCTTTAAATAGTGACATATATCGTAATAATTAGGGAATAAATCCCTCGCTGTTGTAAGGATCTTGTTTTTCTTGTTACCACTTATGATGCAAAGTTTATTCTTTTGCTTAATTTCCTTCAAGTTTTGTTTATTTTCTAATCGCATATTGTGTTCTATTAGCTCTGTTATATTTGGTGATAGAGAAGAGTCTGAGTGTTTGGGTAAACTTTGAATTGGGTGACTTGCTAATATAATTTCTGAGTTATTTATTGTTTGCCCACATTGGTGACTTGGTATTTCGTTTGGCGTTTCATCTTCGGTTGACGAGTTTTTAGCATACAATAAGGTTATCATTCAATCATTTACCCTCATTGTAAAGTTTGATGCCACTACGATGAGCTTGCTAAATACGTCACTTGTACTAGCCAAACTGTATTTTTTTTTACTTCACTTAAATGAAAAAATTAAACAATTAACAGAAGACTTAGTAGTAATTGAAAATCTTAAATCAGAAAAAGTTACATTGAAAGCTAATATACATTTTTTTTTAACCCTAGAAAGATAATCTATTCGTAACTGATGATATACTAAGTGAAATAGTGAGATGGACGAATGAAGAAATTTCCTTTTTGATAGCTCTTTTTCAGGAACGCGCTACGTATCAGTTATGAGTCGAGACAGATTTGACTTTCTGATCAGGTGTCTGCGAAGCGATGACAAATCGTTACGCCCAGCGCTCAGGACTATAGACTCATTTATACCTGTCAGAAAAGTATGGGATATGTTCATACATCAATGAAAAGGAAAGGAGTGAATTATTTAGAAGTATTTAGAAAAGGAGTGATGTGGGATCGTGGTGGGACATTGTAGCAAAATCTTGCACAAGCATTCTGCACCCGCTGAATCAGCCTTTCGCTTCTACCAAGTATGCACGCCCCGTACACAGTGTCAGCGTAATTCAGCTTGGATAAAACAAGTGACTCACACAGCATGACACGCATATCCACACTTATGTAGGGACGGATACGATACAAGACCTTGAGTCGGTAGAAACAGTTGCGCACGGCCTCCAATATGTGTGCTTCAAAATGCAGCTGCCCATCAAATACTACACCCAAATTACGAGCCTCCACAACCCTTTCCACACCACAACCATCAATCCTGAGGTCCAAGTTGCAGTCAAGCATTTTGTTCAGGAAATCCCTAGATCCCATCACAATATACTTGGACTTACTGGGATTCAGGACCAAGGAGTTTCGTGTAGACCAAGCTGAGATCCTTTCGAAATCTTCATTTATTTTACTTAAAGTTTCAGCTATGTCCTGGGACCGGAAGGAGAGGTACAACTGCAGATCGTCAGCATACAGGTGGAACTTGGTATTGATCAGACAGTTAGTAATGTCAGCACTGTACAGGATGAAGAGAAGCGGGCCCAGGATTGATCCCTGAGGTACACCCCTGACCACGCGCTTCGGACCAGAGGACATGGTGTCTCCGCTGTCACAGGTCACCTGGACAAACTGCGATCGATTGCTAAGGTAACTCTCAAACCACTTAACAGTTCCAGCTTCACACCCATAATAAGACAGCTTGGAGAGCAGAAGTGACGTGTTAATTGAGTCAAAAGCACGTGAAAAGTCCAGTAGGACGAGGAGGGTTCCCATACCTTGGTCTCTGGCTTCTAGGATGTTACCAACTACATCCAGGAGCGCTGTTGCTGTGCTATGGCCCCTGCGAAAACCGGATTGAGCCAGTGGCAAGATACTATAGTGCTCAAGTTATGCCTTAAGTTGGTCAGAGACAACCCTTTCTAATATCTTGGACAGACATGGGAGCAAGCTTATCGGACGGAGGTCTTTCAAACTAGTGGGGTTAGGTACTTTTGGGATCGGTCTAACTATTGCCATTTTCCACAGATCAGGGAAAGAAGAGTCGACAATGGACCTGTTGATGATAGCTGTGATCACTGCAAGCGTCCTAGGAAGTGTCAACATCAGCATCTCCAGATAAATTTGGTCAGAGCCCTGTGCATTGGACTTAAGATTGCGCAAGATCTTCAACACTGCATCCTGCTGGACTGGCTCAAGCTGGAAACGACTGTTGCTGTGTCTATGATGCTCAAAATAGGTTAAATCTGCAGTAGTGACCTTCCCACTGCCTGGTACATCCAAAAAGTGTTGGTTAATAGATTCTGGGTTGCTACAGAAATGAGGCAGACTATGCTCTGGCTTTCTCGAGGTGACTGCTGCTGTTTTGATATGACTCCATAACTTCTTAGGTTGTTTAATATTATCATTAATATATGTTTTAAAATATGCGCACTTCTCACTATCAAGAGCAGCTCTAACAAGATATTTAAACTCCTTGTAGGATTTAATATGATGTTCGGATTTAGTCGATTTCGACCTCAAATGACACTTATCACGAAGCCTCATCATTTCCCTGACCGTGTCTGTTATCCAGGGATAAGATTTCTCTTTAATTAGGACTTTTTTTAAGGGAGCATGCAAGTCGAAAAGTGTAAGAATGTATTGATTAAACATGGAAACCATTGCGTTCACATCTTCCAAACTTTCAATATATTCCCAGTCCATTTTATTTAAGTCTTCATTAAAGAGTTCGGGGAGGATGTCTCTGAGTGGCCTGAAGGTAATCCAGTGTGGAGAAGGCTTCTCTAATTTGAAATTTAGTTCGACAGATATAATCGCATGTTGACCAAGCTCCGGTATATGTGATACAGAGACCCCACACACACGGGCATCAGTGCACACCACATCAATTAGAGTTTCACTATGATCTGTGAAATGGGTTGGCTCAGTAATAATTTGTTTAAGCTTGCAGCAATGTATAAAATTATTCAGAAGTTTAGTTTTATTTTCACTTTGGTTTAAGACATTAATATTAAAGTCGCCGAGTAGGATAACTCTGTCCGCGTTAGCAAAGGTCTATTCAATCAGAGTTCGTGCATCAACGGGTGTTAATAGCATATACTAAGAGTGATAGACTGCAACAAGATCGAACTATGCTTAACCACACTATAAGTACTCTGGCCACTCGAGTAGTCGAGTGGCATCCATTAAATAGTGTAGTAGTACAATGTAGCAAAGATAAATCTAAGGTGTTTGAAGCTATACAAACTAGACTAGATCAACCAATTGCTCACATACATGATGAAGTACTAGATGAATTATATGATTGCGCTGCCTCTATGCGCAACACGGACGTAACGAAACTCAAACCTTATACTTACGAAGAGACTCTCTCACTAATAAATAGGCAAGGTGCAACAGGGATATTTGAAAATGTTAGTAATATGGCAGATAGGTTAGGTAGGGAAAATACTAGGGAAATGGTAATGAACCTATTGATGAAACTTAAAAACGGACAAGATTGTGACGAGGCTGTTGCTAGCTGTCACCATAAAGTAGAGTCTAAGGTTGGAAAACACAGTGTAGACGGTGTAATCCATACTGTCGATCTAGACTTATATCATCCTCCTCCTAGGCTCATAACATATTTTGACACAATTTGGCGCATTGTTGACTGGATGGTATTTGGACCATACGTTAAACATCACATGGAGAAAGAAAAATATATTTTTATAAGTAATTTGAAAATCGTATAAAAACAATACAAAAATAAAATACTGTTAAACATACAAAAAACAATAGGTGGGGACCGAACTTACAAGCAAAGTCATGCAAGGGAGTCGTCGAACCGCCAGGCTATGTTTCATTGACTAGCGACTAAAATAGCCATTCTCTTCCCATGTCATAATTGACTGTTTAGCTTGATAATAGTAATGATTTTCATTTCAGAGCTTAAATCCGTAACTAATTTGCAATTTCGTCTCGTATTATTACAATCCTGCAGTAAATTATCAAAGAACAGGATGAAAATTCAATATTACTGTTCCCCCCACAGTACCTAAATACCGCGATAATATTATTGAGTATAAACCAGGAACAAGACTGCCAGTAATAATGATGATGGTCTAACCTACACTTAATGACCCGACCTTCAAAGAATATTTTTGCAAAATTCGTACCTACCTACGTACCTACCAAGCTTTTGAATAAATTCTTCAGAATAGATAATTTTTTCAGAAGCTTGGGCATGCATACAGATGAATTAGCAAATGGACACAAATACTAAAAACCAATCCATATTATCGGCATCAGAATCATTCCCACACTTCGTAGCACATACTGTATAGAATATACGCACATTTATAAAAATCCAAACGCGATACATGTCTCCGTTGTCTAGTCTCAAGTGTGGATTTTAATAAATGTGTGTCCTAAATAAATATATGGGTTTGTGTAGTAAGTTTGGAGCTGTGACCACCTCTCACGAGCATAGTGAGTGAGCAACCATCATATTATCTAATAAACACACTATAATGCACGCAAGCGTGCCGTGAAAGTTGCAGGCCAAGTGCTAACCGACTATAAAATCTGCCCTATAGAAGTGGAGTCATCATCATAATTTCAGCTGAAAGACGTCGACTGTTGAACATAGGCCTCCTTCAAGCGTCGCCACATTGACAGGTTCTATACTTCTAAGTGACTGCAAAAAAATGAAGTCACTACTAAAGTGAAACGTAACAACGTAAACGTAAAACTTATCTCTTTATTAATAATTTGTTATCCTAAAATACAACCTCTTATTAAATAAGTGTTTGTAATAATATTACCTAAGTAAATATAACTTTATCTGAATGTAATAATAGTATTTTAAGAAATAGCTACCTACTTACCTATAATAGAATTATTTATAATAATGTTATTAACTTTATAAGCAAATACATGGGGCACACTAAAAGTTTTGCACTTCTAGCTAATCGGAACTATTTGAATTTCGAATGTTATATTTTTTTAAACGTTGCAACCTTCTTAGTAATAAAAAAAAACAATTGGCGAGAAATCATTTGTCAATTGTTTTTTATCACACATCAAAGTTCTACGTACGCAACGAAAATGGAATTAAGTCGAAAAGATTTTAGAGCGATGATTTTTTATGATTTTAAAAGTTCTCTCTCTCTGCAAGACTGTGCCGCTCGTCTTCAAAATGCTTTTGGGAGAGAAGCACCTTATTTGAGCACCGTGAGGCGATGGTTTGCTGAATTTGAGAGAGGTCGAGTTTCTTTACATGACGAATTTCGTGAAGGGCGGCCTTCAACTGCCGTCAACGAAAATTATGTGGCTACTGTTAAGCGGCTAATTGAAGAAAACCCGCGGATTACCTATGAGACAATTCGAGGACTATTGGGGATTGGTATGAGCCAAATTCAGAAAATTTTACACGAAGAATTGAAAGTTCGGAAACTTTGTTGTCGTTGGATCCCTCATGAACTGACAGCGGAGCAGAAGCGGGCTCGCGTGGAATGGTGCTCACAGATGCTACTGAAGTACGACCACGGACATTCTAATGCTGTTTATGACATTTTCACAGGAGACGAAACGTGGATTTATTGTTTTGAACCCGAAAAAAAAACAGCAATCTTATGAATGGGTGTTTGAAAATGAGAACAGGCCAACAAAAGTAAGACAGGCGAGAAACGTTGGTAAAAAAATGATCGCGTTTTTTTTCTCAGCTACGGGTCCCATCTGTACAATTCCACTTGAAGATCAAAAGTGTTAATGGCGAGTGGTATTCTACCATTTGTTTACCCAGGGTGTTAGAAAAAGTTCGCGAAAGACGACCCAAAAGCCGCGTTCTCCTACATCATGAAAACGCTTTTTCACACACGGCCAACAAAACAAAGTCATTTTTAGCTTCCGAAAAAGTACAACTCGTCACCCATCCTGCGCATAGCCCCGACCTAGCACCCTGTGATTTCTGTATTTTCCCCAAAATAAAAGATTTGATGAAAGGCTTCACTTTTACCAACTCCGAAGAGGCAGTGATAGCGTTCAATCAACACGTAGAAAACATGCCTTCAGATCTGTGGTCCTCCTGTTTTAAAAAATGGTTCGATCGCATGAAAAAATGTTTAAAATGTAAAGGAGAGTATTTTGAAAAGCAATAAACATAAAATTTTGGTTAGAACATGTGGTTTTTTTAAGTTACGCAAAACTTATAGTGTGACCTACGTAGGTATAATCATTTAGTTTTCCTGTATAATTTTATTTAACATTTTAGCTTTCTATGATTTAGTTTTTTTTAACTTTAAGTAATAGATAAAGGTCTACAACGGCTTTTAGCTGTAAGCCTTTTGTTAACATCTTGTTTTTTACCTTGTGGAATGCAAATAAATGAATATAAATAGGTATGCATATGAAAACCTATTTTAATTAAATAGCCAACTAATCATTAATACAAACATATCGTCCCTTTATTGGTAAAACCGATTATCTACACTTTTTTTCAAAAATGAGTTATTTACACCAAGCTACTCAACTTTTTGAGCTCTATCTACAGGTAAAACCGATTTTTCGATAGGATGCATAGTTTCCGAGATAGATACGCAAAAAAACAATTATAATATAAGCTTTTAGGTAACATCTGCATTCAATAACAGCTAAAGTCTTATACCTGTACGATTTTTTTGAAGCCTTGCAATCAAAAACACATTCAGTTTCATATCTTATTTTAGTTGCAATTTGCTTACACTCTGAACATACTGTAGCATTGTACTAATACAAATTAAAATACTTTAAATGGTTCTGGTTTTGCTGAATTATTGGAAAGTACTAAGAATCTTACACATTAAAAAGAAAGTAAGTAGTTCTACTTGCTTTTAACAGAACATAATCCTTCGCACTCGTGCAGATTTTAATTCAATTAAAAGAGATTAAGCAGCTTTATTTGTTTTTCCACAACATCAGAGATCGTATCGTTTAGATTTAAATACAAGTAAAAGCAACTATGCTTAAATAGTTGTTTTTCACCAAAGCGTATGGTGATATTTCTACATAAATATTTTCAGCTAAAACCAATTATCGACGCCAAATATTATGCAGAAAATATTGGAGTCTAGACTAAGCCTCAAAAAAGTCATTTATTTTGGCTCACGTAAGGGTCAGTAAAGAGACTTCTTGTAAGTAGGAAAAGAACGACACGACGCTCTTTTGCTAAGCAATGCTTTTTTACAATAGGGAACGAAATATAATTATATTTGCCAAAAGTTTTTCTGCCAAACATTATGCATTGCTCCGTGTGTCGTAGCTGATGCTATAAAGCACCGTGATAACTTAGGACTTTTTGCCAAGCAAGAAGACCCTCGCGCACGTCTTGAGCCTCCGAATAAAATACCTGCAAAAAATTTAATACATAAAAAAACATGTTGCATCTTTCCCTACTATGGAAAGCCATTACATACGGAAGAAATCAAAACGCAAGTATTTAGACAGAAACCTTACATTATGCAAATTGTATTCTTTGTACGTCAAAAAATTGCATATGTAAGCGGGCACGCCCTTTATGCCAAGAGGCTTTTTATTATGTATTAAGTTCTATTTGCGTTTTTTGTTTTTATTATTTATTTCTGCTTGAGTATAGTTTTAAATATTGGCGTGTGCTAGCTGACATAATTATGGCAAATAATTTTAATATTTTTGTGTTTCGTAATGTTAATTACTTATTACTTTAGAGAATCCAGTTCTTCTAACTGAACAGACAGCAGTGCTGCTGGGGAGTTTGTTCCGCCACTTCTTCCCAGCTAGGAAGTGGTGAAGGGTGGGCGTTTTAGGGGGACTGTCTTATGTGATTTTGACGTTCAAAAAGTGCTGATTCTCAGCCTAATTTGAATAAATGACTTTTATTTTGATTTTGTGAAGACGAAAATATGGAACCTGTGTGTGTATTAAGGATTTTTCATGCCAAAAAAAGACCAATGTCTTTTGTACACTAGGTACAATCGCGCTAATCCAGAAGAACAAAATAAAATACAAGGAGACTATCTGACACATATTGATAGGAAGCAAACTTGTAATCAGGAAAAAGATAAAGATAAAAAGAGAACTGAAGAAGAAACAAATTTTCTGTCTGCTACTTTCGATTTGCAGGCAATTCTACAATTGCCATGCACCGATGTTGGTCTCCTTTACTATACAAGAAAATTAACTTTATACAATTTAACGCTGTACGAAAGTGCGCCTTCTAACGAAGCTTATTGTTTTGTATGATCCGAGACAAATGGTAAAAAGGGAAGTTCAGAAATCGGAACTATTTTGTGTCACTATTTATTGAAATCTGTACCAGAGGAGGTCACGGATGTCAGTTTGTTCTCTGACACATGTGGAGGAGAAAATAGGAGTCAATTCGTGGCTGCTATCCTATTGTGGGTAATTCAAAACAGCAACCATTTACAAATCATAGAACACATCAACACAAGTTCTTAGAGTCGGGTCACAGTTACATGGAAGCTGACTCAATGCACAGTGCGATTGAGTCTGCCAAGAAAAATGTTGATCTTTCTTGTATGACTGACTGGATTAACATTTTCGAAAGTGCTAGATCAAAAAAAAAAATACAGGAAAGACACAAAGACTATAACAAAAAATTGTTATCAAGTCAAGGAATTTAAATATGTACAATGAGTTTAAAGACTTGAAAAAATTGGCTAATACAATAATTTAGAATAGAACCAAAAACACAGATGGACAGCAAGTGAAATGGTTAAAAATAAAACGGATGAAGTACATAAAAGGAGACAAAAAAGTATACTATAACTATGACATGTCAAATTCATTTATGGCAATGGATGTGACTGTTTGAGACACACAAAATAAGATTAATATAAATTCAGCATCGACATCTTCAGCACATGGACACCACAGCTATGCAACAAGAAACAAAGCAAAGCGATTTGCAGCAGAACAAGTAATTGAACTACCAACTACTACCTCGGAACTCCAGTTCCCACTGCTAGAACAATTGTATGATGGACCTCTTCCAATAACGGAAGATAAGAAAAAGATCTCATTAATCTATGTGAGAAAGGGCTTATACCCGAAGAGTACCATGGATGGTACAGAAGTTTGCTTGTGGATAGGGATCGCATTGAACGCGTCCCTGGTGTGGCCGCCTCTCAAGAGTCACAATCTGAGTCATCTGTGGACTCATCAGCTGATGAATGAAAGATACATTATTTTAGTTATTCTATCTAAGTATACTAAACAAATTGTTTTGTATAAGTACTTAGATAGAAACTCTAAATAAATTTTTTCATAAATTGTTTTGTATACTTAGATAAAAAATATAAAAAGTTACTAATAATAAAGTTGATTATTTCCTAATATATCACTCTTATTATTTTCCTACTTTATTCAGTTTTTACTTTCATGTAAGTAATGATTTTTTGGTATTTTTGTAATTATAAAATTAGACCAGGCTTGCTGTTGTTCGTTGTATGAACATTTTGCAGATAGTCTACCACAATTCTTAATTTTACTCAAGCAAAACCAATTAACATTTTTTTTAATATCAATTTGTAGAATGTTTCAGAGTGTTATGATTACAGTTGTTTTTGGTACCTTATTACTTTCTTCGAAAGGTTACCGTGAAGCTATAAGATAAGCTCCAAGTGATTTATTTAATGATATATATGCTTAAGTCGTTATTCAGGAAAAGCCAACTAAATGACCTCCCTGAAGATAGTGATTGACATTTTTTCAAGCATTATCAATGAAGTACTTCTATTTTTATGATTTACAAACATACTTTATTAACCTTTTCATTTTAATTACATGATTGCAGGTAAGATATATGTAATTTAGTTACATAATTATTCTGTCAAACTTTTAAATCATTATTGCCACAAGTTTAGTTTTCGGCAGATAATCGGTTTTACCAATAAAGGGACGATATAAATATTATTTGTTTGTTCAATGCACAATGTACATAACCATAGTTACATGCTATGCTTAAAAATTGTGATTACATGACCCTGTTAGGGCGCTGCAAGATAACTTAAAACTAACAATATTGCAGTGAGTATCTATTAACTAATAAAAAGTAGATTAGGAACTTTCTTAATTAAAAATATTGTATTAATTAAACTTATATCTAGCTCTATACATAAAAAAGATTATAATTATATTATATCTAACACACAGTTAGATATTTGAACTCTATTTTAACATTTTATCTTCCATAAATTCTTGGATACTATAGTAACATTTTTCTAAGAGCAATGCCTTTAACCTAGCTTTAAATACACATAGTGTTCTCATGGACCATATTATATTTTCAGGTAATTTATTGTATATTTGTATACTTCGGTATTCTGGGCTATTTTTGTACCTTTGTAGTCTTTCACATTTCAATGTAAGTAACACTATGTATCAGGGTGCTTTTAAAGGCTTTTTAACTAGAAATAAAACATGCTTTTCGCTCTTATACTATAGCACAACCAGCAATCAGAACCACCACCCTGCTCATTCCACCCGCCGCTGTGTAGCATCCCCGTGATCCCTTCAAATAGTAATGTAAAAGTGTGACACCCCCGTGCCTAGGAAAGCATGTAAAGCCGCTGGTACTGTGCCTAATCTCTTCCCGGTTACATGATATTGCCTTCTCATCAGACTATGAGAGTGAGGAAAGAGGAGGTGCACCTATGCACACAGTTGTCCTCTTCTCCATAGTACCTCCCACATACTTTGGCTGTAACCGTTGAAATTTTCTGCTGTGACCGCAACTTGGTCGGGACTTCTGGAGGATATTGTTACTTCTCTTAATTATCAAATGGTCTTATGAAGCAGAAATGTGTTACATGTAGCTCATATAAATGTATGGAATCTAAAAAGAAGACATAATATTAAGTATCTTGATAGTGAATTGACAAAGAAATTCTGTTATTCATCTCGCATAATTTTTAAGATAACCGTCACACTTTCAGCTTATTGTAGAATTTTTCTTGTCACATGACGGAAGTGCACATGTATTTTAAATATAGGTACGTGGTTGGTCCAGGGCCAGTGTGGCTTGCTACATGGCTGGGGATCTGAAATAATATAGCTACTCGCGCAAAACGCAGGAAGTCAAAGTCAAAGCATTTATTTCAAGTAGGCACATAAAAGGCACTTTTGAACGTCAACATTTACATTTAAATAGAATTGATTCTAGTCGCCCCTTCCAAAAGATAGTTTCGTATGGAGAAGAATGGGCAAGAAACTCCACCGTTACTCTTTTAAAATGTGTTACAATATTTTGTTTACATTAATTATATAATTATATGTGAAGACGATGCACCTATAATAAAAATTACCCTACCACAATAGGTAAAAAGAATTGAATAAACGTAGCAATGATAAATAAGTTAATTAAGTGATAGATACATGGTGTTCACATATTTACAAACATTGAAAAAGTATACGATTTCCCAAATTATGTAAACAAGTAATATGTCAGCGTGTGAGTTAAAGTAATCACAGAATGTAAATCAATGTCATAAAAAATAATTAACTATACAGTTAAAGTAGCAACAAGTTTAATTTTGTCTAGACCCTAGATTGTCCTATGGAGCTGGACCAGCATGTTTCCAAGCATTCTTATCTTGGATATAATCCTCTAATTTGTAATATGCTTGTTTACACAGTGAACTTTTTATATGGGTTTTAAATTTTCTTTCATTTAATTGCAATATATGACAAGGTATTATGTACTTTAGCTAATCTGAAAAATGGTTGATCTATTTTATCTTTATTTCTTGTATTAAAATTATGTCTATCACTTATTTTATTAAAGAAGTTATCAGAACCGAGAAAAGTAGATATGGTGATGACGAAGATGCTTAAAATATACTCGTAGTTGCCTTGTTGCATGTCAATCAATAATATCTTGATATATTATTATAATAATGTGTACGTAGTAGACCAACCTTGGCTGCCACACCCAGTCCATTTTTTCGACGCTTAAATCCTGTTGGATATGCGGCTTCAGTTCGTAAGATTTGATGAGTCTGTAACTTTTTCCAAACGCACGGTAGCTTATGGAACATGCGTCTTATATGAGCCACCGCGGCTGGCGATGCTGAGAACATTTGCTGCTGTGTTCTCTACGTTATTTTGCCGTCGATTCGTCTTCTGCGCGTTGTGCGAGGAATGAAAAATACTCCTACAGGCCGAACCCACTCGTTTTGTATTATTTCACCACACAAACACAAAATGATTGATAACAGTGTTACTGGTTAAGTTTTTACTTCATGAATCTTGGATTTCAAAAAGATTTCAAGGATAAAATCGAAATAAAACGAGAAATATGTAACTGCAGATACTAAAAATTTTAGTTACAGTTCAGTCTACTAAAAATGTCATGCTTATGTCAGTTTTGACGTTTTTATAATTACTGGAATAGCAATTTTATTTTCGGTGTCAAGTCGAAACTTTAGCAGAATACTGTTTTAGTACATGATATGATCAAACGAACTTCTAGAAGGAAGTTCGATCATTATTATATGAATAGCTCCATTCGAAGATATAGTATTACCATGTAGTAGTTTCCCTAACGTACTAGGTAGTGTCGCACTTTTAGATTTATATCGATTTTTCATAATCGATTTCTGATTTCAAACCGTCATCTATCGTCTACGCATCACTAGCGCTTCCGCGGTTTGCTCATTCCTTTTTTGTGCGCGGTACTGAACGCACGTTACTTCAAGTTCAAGTTACATAGCACAAAAAACGCGTTACAGTACTTCAGGGGGGGGGGGGGGGGGGGGGGACACTGCCGTACTTGATGTAGGCGTCCAATTTTTCACAAAGATACTAGCACCATCTTTTACGAAATCCGCGTAAACTTAAGAGATTTAGTACGAAAAAATGACATAGATGGTGCTTACGCCAATTATCGCCAGTGTGCATAGCTCTCTAGAGTATATATGTTCTGTGGTGCATAGTTACGCCTTGTTGATAATGAAAATTTTGTCAAAAATAATAAATGTACATTCTAAACCAGAATAAATATTTACTTATTCGGTTCTATTAAAGCTCCAGAAAGTGCGGTAGAGTTGAGTGGTAGTCCTAGTAGTAGATTATTTTAATAAACATCGCCATAGTAAGACAAATAAATGACTTAAATATTAACACATTCATAATTTTTATTTTGTGCTGGCTTTGTAAAACATTCAATTTTGTAAACATTAACTGTATTTGTTTTATTTTTATTTTGTAAATTCATAAGTTAATCAAGAACTATGCACGAATTGCTATGGAACAAATACAAAATGTTTATAAAACTGATTTTTATATGGTCTACATTGCAAATTACCCGCCTACCCATAGAAAACTTATTCAGAGTATAATAAATATATAGATAAATACGTACCTATGTACGCACCTATAGTTTTTGGGATTAGTTCAGCGGATATAGTACCAGATGGCGACACTGTCTAATATAGATGTCAAAAATTCTAGAGAGAGGGTTCTCTATTCCATCTATATTACTATACTCTTTGCAGTACTTATAGTGCATTTCAAATATGCCGAAACGAAAGGCTGAAGATCACTGACCTCTATTAAAATACGCTGGACTGGCTATCGCTATCAATTTCATGTGCCTATTTGAAAATCGCCATTTTGGCGCTGACGGCAGCAGTGTGGGGGAAAGGAACTAATACTAGTGATGTATAACAAAAGGTTTGTTATCGATAAAAACTTTTCTGATATCGACCACAATGATAGAAATATTACCAACGCAATTGTTACAGATTTCCTATAAATTAAATTGGTTTAGGGCTGATTTTACCAAAGCTAGATAACTTTTATCCGTGGAATAACATTGACGTCTGACAGTTCTAGTATAGAAAAACTGACATAAATTTGAAATTTATTCTCATTATAAGACTTTATCTTGGTACAAAAGTTTGGTAAAATTCGCCCTTAGGTAATTATTAACATGTAACATTCGTGTTGTCTTTTATACGTAATATGTTTTTAAAAACGTGAAATACGTTTTATAACATATGTTAAGATTTACTAAAATTGTAGATAATTGATTTAAAACAATATCGGCATATATTTAGTTAAATGTTACTAAAACACAGATAAAAAGACATGTCTGCACTAGTTGAGTACCTAACTAAACTAATGAACTATAGATAATCGTAATAAGCAGATATTTTACGTAGAAAACATAACTTGAAATAGCAGTATCTAGTACTGTTTATGGACTGTAATAATAAGTATCACATGTCCGGTTGACCCCTTCCTTCCTTGTTCTCCTTAATCGGATAACAGTTCACTATAGGATCAATAAATAATAAAATTCTGTAAAATAGTAAATTACTAAGATAGAAATAGTAATTAATAAGATAATCCCTTCCTATAAAGAGTGCACAATAAGATATTATTACTAGTCACATACCGCATGTTGCCATGTGATAAGAGACACAATAACTTTCTATTAGGTCTGTAATTACGGTAATTAACTTGTAACAACTTAATTACCGCAGAGGAGGGGGACAGGGAAATAAAAAAAGCATTCTCAAATCACATATTTTATTAAATTAAAAATTACTGTCGAGCCATTTTTTCAACGTAGTCCGTGACTGATGTTTTAAGAAACAGGCTTCCGTGAAGTGTTTAGAACACAGATAATGATACATTGTCGGAGTCCACTTGACAACCTTCATATTTTTTAACCAAAGTTTGAGAGTGTAATCGGAGGGGAACCTGTAATTAAAGGAAACATTAAAGTAGGTATGGGTAAAAAATTATAAATTATATACATATATCTATAATTATATAGAACACTTAATGAGAATTATGAATCATAAGTGTTAAATTATTTGTTATTGACTCTAATAATAATAAACCTTGAAGTGTTTTGCTATTATTAGAGATCATTATAATGTGCGTATCATTATTTTAACAATGATGAGCATGACTTTTGTTTTACATCATAATATTACGAAAGTATCGATATGAATTTTGACATCCCTAACAAAAGTTATTGGTTATAAAAATGTTCGTAAAATCCCGTAAACTCGAATAGTTTACGTTTATTATTGTAAGAATACACTGTTTTAAGCGTTTTCTAGGTTTTCTAATAAGTATTTATGTTTTAGATTCACTTACTTGTGAAAACTGACACCACTGCCCTTTTCGTATCGTGTTTTACAATATACGCACGATTTCATGTTGGACGAACAATACAAGCTATGATACAATCACTGTCACTATTATAACACTTTAATTTATATCACAATCACAGTAAACACTTTAGAAAACTTTTTATTCCGCAGAGACACTTAGCGTAAAATCAACAAACAACGGCCATTTGCAATCTTATTAGTTCTCAGAACTCTCACATCTGTCACTGGGGGCGCTTTGAATCGGCACAGCAAATAGCTGTCATTTTGTACGGGATAGCCAGTCCAGCGTATTTTTAATAGAGGTCAGTGCTGAAGATAAAATAAAGCGTTACAAAGAAAAAATCAAACGTTTAGAAAAACAAAAAGGGCATAAACGTCAACGAAATATTATAATTTCCGATTCAGATTCTGATATCGAAAACCAGGGTAAGTAAATACATTTTTTTACAAGTGTTAACGAATTACGAAATAAATGTGTGCAATACAGCGTCTATAAGTCTGCCTGGAGGGTAACCGCGAGTTATACACGACGGCTAGACATGATGCAAAAAATCTAAGCCTGGAGGTTGACCGAGAGTCATACACGAAGGCAAAATACATGTACTATCGAGGAAGTTCATATCTAAGCAGTTTTAGAACAAAATCCCGTGAACACGATGACCGCATCTGTTTTACGTTAGTTACTGTTAGCGCCCGAGCGCTACAGGGAAAAATAGTCCTAAAGGTGCATAGATATGAACTTCCTCGATAGTACCTACCTAGATACATTGTGAACAAATAACGAATTATAAAGTTAATACTTACATAGCAAATATGATAAACGTCTAATGTTAAAATTTCGCAATCACAATAAAAAGCCATAAGGGTGATCTTATTTTTAGTTTTCAAAGTAAAAACTATACTTTTACCTTATACTTTCAGATGTCTAAATACCCGAAAATTATAATGTTGAGGATGTTGAAAATATTATGCACCATGATTACCCTAATATACAGGATGAATCCTTACCGACTATACCGGTTGACATACCGTTATCTACTACACCAGTTCAATGCGACCCATTACAGTCGCAAACATGCATGGACCAAAATCCTAAAAATGATTGTGAGTCATCTGAAACTCCAAATCATCCTCTAGAACAAATTAATACGGTTCCAGAAACCTCAAATGAAGTACCCATAGAACTTGATCCAGAAATACGCCTTGCATTGGGGGATCCTATTGAAGATAGTCCTAAATATGGAGCTAATATCCACAACGACTTGGCACAACGCTGGTTGCCAATACTAAAGAAAGGCTTGACAAAAGATGTTAAAGAAAACTTGTTGAAGGAACACCATATTCCCGATAACTGCAGATTACTAAAATCACCCAGTTTAAACCCCGAGATAGCCGCTGCTGTTGCAGAAGCAGTTCGAATTAGAGACAAAAAGATGGAAGTAAAACAAAATCAATTAGGATTGGGAATCACTGCTATTTCAAGAGCTTTGGAAATAATAATTAATGACGGAAGTAAAATTGA
Source organism: Brachylomia viminalis (assembly GCA_937001585.2). Classification (NCBI taxonomy): domain Eukaryota; kingdom Metazoa; phylum Arthropoda; class Insecta; order Lepidoptera; family Noctuidae; genus Brachylomia; species Brachylomia viminalis. Next base: position 21,838,642 of record OW443294.2, on the reverse strand, counting down.
AACTATAAAACATCTTTCTGAAGGTTGTAGAATATTGACAGATCTTCATTATACAGAAACACAAATTCGGACTAAATGTATTACTTCGTGTCTAGATAAATCTATACTGAACATAATTCAGGAAGAGGAAAAAGATGAGTTCTTATTTAGCAGTCAATTATCAGAAAAAATAAAGGCTGCCAAAGCTATAGAAAAGCAAGGTTCGCAAATCAAAAGAAATATACCGCAAAAAAAAAACAGTCACAATCAAAAGGAAGATACACGGGAAACTGGACACCTCCTCCTCGATATCCCTCGTCGTCGAGCAGGGGGGGGGGGCGCGGAGCATACATGACGAGCAGAGTACATCCGAACAGGCAATTTCGCCCTCAAGCACCGCAGCCGCCGCCGCTGGCAGCGCAATCGCAGGCGAGGACAGGCCCATTTCCCAAACAACGTGCCCAAACACGTCAATAGTTCAGATACATGCAGGTAGATTAACTTTTTATTTTGTATAAGACAATAGAGGCAACCTCTAGCAATAATGTACAGAATTGTAAGAATAATTCAAGTAAAAGCTTGAAATCAGTAAATAGTATCAACCTGGTGCATCAAAACATTCAAGGATTTATGAACAAAGATTTAGAAGTAGAATTATTTATGAACTGTAACAGTATAGATATTCTTTGTATAACAGAACATTGGCTCAAAATCCACCAGTTCTTGTTCAATTTTAATAATCACCAGGTTGGTAGTTCGTTCAGCAGAGTAAATGCTATACATGGTGGCTCCTTCATTTTAGTAAGCAACCAGCTTAAATTTAAAGAACGTAAGGATATTGTGAGCCTATCTGTTGAGCGGACAATAGAAATAGCCTGTATAGAATTGGAGCAGTTTATTGTATTAAGTGTGTACAGACCCCCTTCAGGATTGTATGACTGCTTTGAAAAGGTAATGGATGACGTGTTAAACAAGATTTGTAACTCGAACAAGTCCATTATCACTTGCGGTGATTTTAATGTTAATTTATTAGAAAACTCAGTTTCTTGTAGTAAAATATTAAGTCTGTTTCAGTCCTACAATCTTGTAAACCTATTTTTGGAGCCCACTAGAATAACCCCTACTAGTGCAACATGCCTAGATAATATTTATACAGATGTTATACCAAGCCACAAAGAAATAATAAATTTACTAGATTCTGATCATTGCGGGCAAAGGATTACTATCCAAAACCAAATCAAGAAAGTGGCTAAAAAGGATATCACTGTCAACCCCAAAACTGCAAGGCGCTTGGAAGCTTTTAAGGTTAAACTCATTAATAAATTACCAGTTTTATCTATTAATTTTGATCCTAATCATCTATATGATGATTTTTTTAATATATACTGTAAACAATTTAATTCCGCCTTTGTTCCCAAGACTATCTCGGTTAATAGCAACGCATCTTTCAGTGATTGGGCTACCATTGGTATTCATAAAAGTAGAACACGGCTTTATGAACTGTACAATGAAACGACCGTTTTAAACACTGCTGAATTTAATTTATATGTTAGAAATTATTCAAAATTATTTTAAAAAGTTTGTTGTATGGCGAAGTCCCGTTATTTGAGTTCGAAGATTAAAAACAGTAGTAATGTAATTAAAACGACTTGGAATATTGTTAATAGTGAAACGGGAAGGTCTAGTAACCGAAATACTGACTACAGCCTGTCCATTAAAGACAACATAATAAAATCTGACTCACAAGTCGCCGCGGCCTTTGAAAATTTCTTTTCAGATATTCCCGTTTCAACTATTAAATCACTAAACTCATCACCTTCTGTTGCTGAGTATTTGCTTAAAGAAAATGTTAATGTTTGCGATTCGGAATTTCATTTTGAACATATTATTACTTGTAGAGATATAATTAAAACCTTTCACACTTTAAACGTAAAAAAGACTGCAGATCTGTGGGGTAATTCTGTAGAAGTTGCTAAGTCTATTATTGACATTATAGCACCTACTTTAGCTCTTATTTTTAACAATTGTATCGACTGTGGAGAGTTTCCTGACCTCATGAAAAATTGTAAAATAATACCTTTGTTTAAATCAGGTAGTACTACAGACCCCACAAATTATAGACCTATTTCAGTACTACCTACCTTTAGTAAAATTTTTGAGAAATTAATTTTAGCCCAATTGCAAAGATTTTTTAATAAACATAAATTATTACAGTTCGGTTTTACAAGGGGTCGGAACGGAATTTTTAGGACATATCTATAATGCATGGGAAGATAAATGCGATGCCTTGGGCATTTTTTGCGATTTGTCCAAGGCGTTCGATTGCGTTCTTCATGAAACGCTAATCAGGAAACTCCGCCACTACGGGATCCGGAACACCGCTCTGGATCTTCTTACTTCATACTTGAATAATAGGGTTCAGAGCGTTGACGTTAATGGCAAAAGATCTCCCGGATCTATAGTAACAATAGGAGTCCCACAAGGCTCAATTCTTGGTCCTTTTTTGTTTCTTATTTATATTAATGACTTGCCTTACCTCATAAAGGATAATCATGATATAGTGTTGTTTGCGGACGATACTTCACTTTTGTTTAAACTTATACGTCAGCAGCTGGTTACTGACGATGTAAATAGCGCGATCTCAAAAGTAGTTCACTGGTTCAATGTTAATAATTTACTACTTAATGAAAAAAAAAACCAAATGCATTAAGTTTACGCTGCCTCACGTTAGACCGGTGTTAACTAATGTATTGATAAAGGGCAGAGAATTGAATCCTGAAGATAGCACAGTATTCTTGGGCTTAACTTTGGATGCTAAGCTTCAGTGGGGCCCACACATAGATAAATTATCAAAAAAGCTTAGCTCCGCAGCATACGCTGTTAGAAAAATTCGTAATTTAACTGACATAGAGACAGCCCGTTTAGTGTACTTTAGCTATTTTCATAGTGTAATGTCGTATGGTATTCTGTTGTGGGGAAATGCCGCCGACATTCAGACTATCTTTGTTTTGCAGAAAAGAGCTGTTCGATCAATTTATAAATTAAGCCCGAGACACACTCTCAGAGAGAAATTTAAGGAGATTAATGTAATGACTGTGCCTTCACAGTATATTTTTGAAAATCTTTTATATGCCCATAAAAATATAAACTTGTTTAAAAAATACAGTGATATCCATAATATAAATACTAGGAACAAACACAACTTCGTTGTACCTACAACAAGGCTCAAGAAAATAGGTGGCTCGTTCAGATGTCAATGTATACGCTTTTATAATAAACTTCCAAGCCACGTTCAAGATCTAAGCCTTAATAAATTCAAATCATTCTTAAACGTAAGTTGTGCCAGAAAGGCTTTTATACCGTTAAGGATTATATTGAGGACAAAAAGGCTTGGGATTGAGTTGTACCAATTTTCTGCATACTGAATGTTTTTTTTTTTTTTCTGTTATATACACTGATAAATTGATAATTATTATAACAGAACGACTTGAATACTTACCTTGAAAAGTACAATTTATTGTTTTAATTATTGTGAATGTGAGGACTATGTGGGTCATTGTTTCAGTTTTAATCATGATCTGGCAGTTTAAGTAGTTCATGCGGCCTACCCAAATGTCCTTTCTTTGGTATTGTTCGTCGAATCGTTGAGCTCCTAAAGTTCTGAGTTGAGCTGCACGGTTACTGACAAATGCGTGCACTGACTGGACAGGTCCTCTTAATCTGCGTGGTTCTTTCCTCAGAAGACCATTTCAGATACTAATTATGTTCGAATATTTATATACACATTGACATTGATGAATTTTATACATACAATGCCATGAGTATTTACTTAGTAAAGTATTATATTATTTAAATTATTGTGAATGTGAAGATTATGTGGATTATTACTTTTTTTATTTTATTTCTTAGTTAGTTTCACGATCTGGCAGCTTCAGTAATTTATGCGGCCTACCCAAATGTCCTTTCTTTGGTATTGTTCGTCGAATCGTTGTGCTCCTTAAGAGCGGCAAGATTACTGACAAATGCGTGCACTGACTGGACAGGTCCGCTCAATCTGTATGGTTTTTCCTCAAAAGACCGTTTCAGACACCAATCTACATGATCTTCACATGATCTGACCAAGATTATGTCTGGACTTTAAAAGAGACTGTGACCTCTGAGTTTGTTTCGGCCTTTCTTCTCAGAGTAGTCAGTTATGAAAGGCCGACCTCATCTAGTTTTTAAAATATGATTGACGTGTAAAAGTGTTTGTAACAAACCTACTTACAGAAATAAAATCATTTATCATTATCATTTATCATTTATCATTTATGACTGTTGGCTACACATAACAAAAAATAAAACTGTGTTAGATTATATTTTAAATGGCTATCATATACCATTAATAAATAATGTTACACGGCCGCATATACCAAATAAATCTTTATCATATATAGAGAAACAAAAAATGCAAATTGTTATTAATAACCTTCTTGACTTAGGAGCTATTTCTGTATGCGAAAACCACACTGAACAATTTCTCTCACCAATTTTTTTGATTCCAAAACCTAATGGGACAGATCGTTTTATTTAAAATTTAAAATATTTTAATAAATATGTAAATAACGAACATTTTAAAATGGAGGATTACAGAAGTGTGTGTACTTTATTAACAAAAAACAGTTACATGGCTAGTATTGATCTGAAAGAGTCATACTTGTTAGTTCCTATACACCCTGAACATAAAAAGTATTTAAGGTTTCAAATTGAAGACGATTCAAAAAATTCAATTACGTATGAGTTTAATGCAATCCCCTACGGCTTATCATCAGCACCACGAACATTTACAAAAATAATGAAGGAAGTGATTGGTTACTTAAGAAAATGTGGTTTTAGTTCAGTAACATATTTAGACGATACCGTATGTATCGAGAATTCTTATGAAAAATGTCTTTTGAACGTAAATGAAACTGTCAGAATTCTCAAATGTTTAGGTTTTATCATAAAGGAGATTGGGCAGATTTGCCCAAGTATTGTAGCACTTTGAGTAATATATCATTACAAAGATATAACTTAGACAAACAATTTGTTGTATGACAGCGATGCTGAAATCTACATCAGTAAAAAGTTACAGGAGCTTAAAGTTCCTTTACATCACATTAAATTGTTTACATCTGTTTAACGTATTTGTCAGCAATTCTACAAGAAGTTGACATATCATACCGAGATACGTAAGGGTGTTACTACACCAATCGATCGATCGTCGATTGACGGCATCGATCGATGGTAACATCGATTAGTCGACGTCCATCGATAGTTTCTTCCAGACCGATCGATCAATGGTAGAATGAATTAGTCGACGTCGATCGATGGTAGAACAGATTAGTCGATGTCGAGCGATCTGCAAGAGCCGCGCCGCGCGCCGTCCGCTCCCCGTTATCACCCGCCTGCAGCCCACGCGCTGAAGGGCCGGCCACACTGCCAGCTAGCGAGCGAGCGAGCAAGCTGGCGGGCGAAGTGAGGCGAGGGAAACTATATAAACTAAGCGAAGCTTTGTTTGTTGATGTGGGTTCACGTCAAAAACTACGGATGGACGGCGAGCGGGCGGTCGGAAGAGCGAGGGGAGCTAGGGGTGGGGGAGCGACGGGGTGGGAGAGCGAGGGGGAGGGTGGAGGAGTGCAGGGGAGGGTTAGCGAGCGGGCGGGAGAGCGAGGGGAGGGAGGGGAGCGGGGAGAGGAGCCGATGAGAGTATTGTCAAAACGAAAACGGGCGAGCCGAGCGAGCATCATTTCACCTCTTTTTCATACTTTGGTTCACACCGCGAACTACAGAGCTAAGCTACGCTAACGAGGTGAACGAATAGCAACTGATGGATTATAGCCGGGGTTAATCGATCAACGTCGACCGATGCCATCGACCGGCAATCGATCTAGGTTATTCTAACGGTATCCATCGATCAGACAAAGCCACACCAATCGATCAATGTCGAATCGATCGATGTCCGATTTGTGTAGTAACACCCTTAAACTACCACGTGTAATAATACAAATCAAAATGGCGTCACTACAAGCGCTCTCACCAAGTGCGCGTGAGTGAGTCACACAACGAGTGAGGGAGCGAGAAAGGTAGCTACTGTTGTTAAGGCTTGCTTTCGCTCTCGCTAATACTAAGTGCGAGTGAGCGAGATAGTATGCAAACCTAAAACAAAAGGAACAACAAACAGACAAACTATTCATCCCCATGTCGCCATTCATTCGTGAATACTGTTCTGGTGCTAACGTGCGTTCAGAGTGATTTGATTCCTGTACTTACTAACGACTCGGCTGTGTTTGGACATTTTTATGGTTTGATTTCTTTACTGACGACTCGGCTGTGTTTGGACATTGTTTCTGTTATTACCTACGATTCGGTTATTCTAAACGGACTTTGATTACTCCAAGTTACCGGATTTTGGTGAAAATGGAACCACATAGAGAACAATGTGTGACTTGTGGTCGGAGTGTGCGACTAGACAGGTCGCGACATATTTTAACTCGAGGCGAGCTTGAAGAAAGACCTGGATTTGCTGAATATGTTCTACAAAATAATATCAACATACATCAGGTAATTCACTTCACAGGTGCAATGTTGATATAATGCAAACAAACAATACAAACTAACTAAAGATTAAGACTATTATCATTGGAAATAAAGAAACAATATTTTTGTCCGTATTTTTACACAAGAAGCAAGTACTTACCGGTATTCCACGACCTTAGTATCCCGACGACTATCGCAGTATATTTGTATGGGGTTTCGTACACAAGCACACGTCGCCGACGCATAACAAAATGGCGGCAACGCGTCCCTGTGTACGAGGCCCCATACGAAAACGAATGTAATATGTACAGTAATATTCGCTAATATACTGATGTCTCGGAGTATTGGACTACCTAGTATCCGTTATATTTACTTATATGTATATTATTATAATTATTAATATTCCACGAAAGTGGCGGATACGACTAATAACAATATAAAAGTTGAGTTTTTTCGTTGTTGTAGGCGATTGCAAATGACCGAATGATGATATGCTATCGCTGTTTGGTGGCTGCAAGGCGTCATGAAGACCGAATGAATCGGCAGAGTGAGCAGGCTGTAGCAGATCAACCAGATGACCAAGCAAATGCTATAAATGTGAACGTACAAGATCAGTCCGTGGTTTTATCCGGCTATAAAAGATTGTCGAATACGTCAACTCGCTGTATGTTTAGGAATTGTTTTGAGGTAGAACGAATGACGATTCCTAAGAACATAATTATATATTTATTAATGCATTTAAAAATATACACTCCAGGCAGTGCACGCGTATGTCAACGTCATTTGCGATCCAATATATGGGCCGATTTAGACAATGATGACTTATTAAGAACTGCTGAGTCTTTTTCTGTGAGCCAATTAACAGATGTGCTGGAAACTCAACGCAAAGCATATTTGGAAAAAAAAATATTCGATTTTGACACTGTTGAAAATATAGACGCAGATGAATTATATTTTTGCACTGGCTTAACGCTTGTGCAGTTCAACAATTTACTGTTGGAAATACCTTCTTTGACAGACTGTTGTAATCGTCCAAAAACCGCACTGGGCATTTATTTGATGAAGCTTCGCACGGGAGAATCTAACGAAAGACTCGCGAGTCGCTTGTCAATGAGCAGACGAGCACTTGAGCGATACATGAATGTTGCCCGCGACTGCCTTTCATCTCAGTTTGTACCGCGACACCTTGGCTTAGATCATATGACCCGAGATGAAATCATATCACACAGCCTGCAAATCCCAAATGCCATATACGGAAGTAGTGAAAATAATCCGCCAAAGGCAATATTAATCTTGGATGGCACTTATATATATATTCAGAAGAGTAGTAACTTTTTATTTCAAAAGGTTTCATATAGCTTGCACAAGTTCCGAAATCTATTAAAGCCATTTGTTGTAGTTTGTCCAGACGGCTATATTTTAGAAGTGTTTGGCCCATACTCAGCCAGGACTTCTGATGCAACTATAATGTCCCGTATTTGCAATGAGGAAGATGCACCTTTACATTACCTTCTTCATGAAGGAGATACGTTCGTGCTTGACCGTGGATTTAGGGATGCAATACCTGTTCTTGAAAGCTTCGGCTATGAATGGCATATGCCACCGTCAAAAGACCGTAACGCTACGCAACTTACCACTCACCAAGCAAATGAATCCCGGCTTGTAACAATAGTCCGTTGGGTAGTAGAAGTTATTAATGGGCGCATCAAACGAGACTTTAAGTTATTCCGTCAGGACTATTTTAATAGAGCCATGACCCATATGTTTACTGACATACGAATAGCCGCTGCTCTTCTTAACGCATTTAGAGCGCCTTTAGAAAATAATGCCCACGCTAGCGAGATTATTAATATTATTAATGAGAGAATAGATGTACCAAATCGTCTTGGTAATTTCGTAACAGAAAATAATATAAACAGGCGAAGGGCGCAATTTATCCAAATAAATAGTGACACACTGAATATTCCTTTTCCTATTTTAAGCGAAGAAGATTTGATATTGATTGCTCTTGGAACTTATCAAATAAAACTGGCCAAATCGTATGTCGGTGAACATTTAAGGGGTGGTATATATACTATAGAAGTGTGCCACGAAATAAGTCCAAACCTAACGGATTATGAAATAGATGCAAGTAACTGTGCGTTATTACGAGGACAGATTCATTCACGACATACGTTGAGAAAAACCTATTACTCGTATATTTTAGTTAAGACCAATATGACAGGTAGAGAGGCTTTACCACACCTTTATTGTTCGTGCTTAACCGGAAGTCGTACTATCGGAACTTGTGCCCACATTATGAGTATAGTTTGGTACTTGGGATTTGCAAGACATCAAAATGATTTTCAAATCCCGGCAAGTTTTCTAGATCATATTATTTTAAATGATGAGAATGATTAATAATAACGGAAAATATAAATATATATATTTTATATATATATTATATATATATATATAATATATTTCTATTGTACATGATAAAAGTGTAAGTCTTAATCTTATACTTAGTTGTTTTTTTCTGATATATTGTTGTTTCAAATAAAAATAGCGATCAATGCACTTTTATTTTTATTTTTTATCCCCTTTTGAACTTCACTCGCCACTTTCAAATAAAATAGCATGCAGCAGTAGGCTACATACATACACCATACATATATATAATATTATGATAGTGAATATAAAATATCCGTAAAAATTAAAATATCAGACAATAACACACTAAACAAACAAGTAGGTTATTTGCTAAGGATGCAATTTTTTAAATATTCAAAAAAAATACTTTGACGTCGCTGAAAGTAAAAAAAAATACATTTATGTGATGAGGGCAAGTAGTACAAGATATAACCATATAGCCTTTATTGCTACAATGGTTGGGCAAACCGTCATACAAATATGCCCAATCTCCTTTCGATAAAAGCTCGTTAGAGCCAAAACAAAAATGCAAATTTTTAGGTTTTAAGTTTGACACACAAAATATGACTATGTCCTTACCAGAAAACAAACAAAATCATATATGTATTAGATTTGGTGAAAAAATTATTCTCGGTTTATAGGTGTTTCAACAGCCGCATGTCCAGCAATAAAATGCAGCTGGGTATACACTAAGAATTTCGAAAGGGAAAAGTATCTCGCCCTGAAAAAATATAACAATAATTATGATGCGATTATGAAACTGTCGAATAACATTTTACCGGATTTAAATTGGTGGGAGAGAAATATATTAATCTCTAAACATTTTATTTCATCTCCAATATACAAATTGGAAATTTTCACGGATGCGTCTAGGTCAGGCTGGGGTGCTGTCTGCAACAATATGTGCGCCAATGGTGACTGGAAAGAAAGTGAGCTAGAATATCATATTAATTATTTAGAGCTTCAAGCAGCATTTTTTGGCCTTAAATGTTTGGCCCGAGATGTTACTAATTGCGCCATATTGATGCGAATAGACAACACTACGGCCATCAGCTATATCAATAGAATGGGCGGAATACAATTCCCACACTTAAATGACTTAACGAGATCCATTTGGCAGTGGTGCGAAGAACGCAACTTGTGGTTATTTGCGTCTTATATCAACTCCAAAGAAAATAAAGAAGCTGACACGGAATCGCGCAGAGTTAATCCCGACACCGAAATAGAACTATGTTCAGATGCCTTTCAAAATATTATCAATAAACTAGGAAACGCTGATATAGACTTGTTTGCATCTCGCACCAATGCCAAATGTAGGGTATACATATCCTGGAAGCCAGACCCGGATGCGTTTACGGTAGATGCGTTTACGATATCATGGTCAAAATATTATTTTTACTGTTTTCCTCCTTTTGCAATAGTTCAAAAATGCTTACAAAAAATGGTCAGCAAACAGTCAACTGGAATTTTTGTTTTTCCGTATTGGCCCACACAAGTATTGTTCCCGTTGTTGAGCAGTATTATAACATCAGATATTATTTTTCAAAAAAATGCAATTCGGTCGGATTACAGGATACATCTACCCGCGCAGACTACCCTGGCAGCAGCCATTGTCTCCGGGAAGACTTCACAAAACAAGGTATTCCATCAGAAGCGATACATCTAATCATTTCTTCGTTGGCGGCTAACACTATTAAACAATACAACACAACGTTCAAACTGTGGTGGATTTATTGTTTAACCAACCATATTAACTACTTAGAAGCAACAAAAGCAGCACTAATTTTATTTCTTACGAAACAATTTGAAAATGGCGCTTCTTATGAGACACTAAATAGCTATCGTTCAGCTATGTCATTGCTTCTAGGTAATAATATAGGTTCTAATGAACAAGTTTCACGGTTACTAAAAGGAGTCTTCAAATGTAGACCTAGTATACCGAACTATAATACCATATGGGATCCACAGGTAGCTTTAGATTTCATGGATAAATGGTTCCCTCATACAAATTTACCTCCAGGTTCTCCTCTTACCTTCAGGGACGTCAGCAGTCCGTTCATGTTGGGGATTCTTCTTCTTGCTGGTGTGACTTGGAAGCTGGCGTTCCTCAAGGCGGTATACTTTCTCCTCTTCTATTTTCTATTTTTATTAATCTTATAACTTCCGAACTTCAGTGTGCGTATCATCTGTATGCAGATGACTTGCAGTTGTACTGTCAAGGGAGGGTTGATGAATTGCCTGACGTTATCGGCAGATTAAATAGGAACTTGATAGCCATAAAAACCTGGGCTGACAGATTTGGTGTAGCTGTAAATCTGTAGTTCTCGTAGTATTATCAAGGTGGATGGTACAACCTTGCCACCTGTCCTCTTTAATGGTACGATCGTTCCTTTTAGCACTGACGTAAAGAACCTAGGCTTGCACATTGATAGTACCCTGAACTGGCGTACTCAAGTCGCTAGGGTAAGCCAGAAGGTTACCGGCACGCTGCGGGCTCTGTACAGACTGAAAAATTTATTACCATCAAGTACGAAGACAATGCTTGTGCAATCCTTAATTTTCCCTATCATCGATTATGGTGATGTGTGCTACTATGACCTGAATGCAGATCTCCTCGACAAACTTGACCGTCTTCTGAATAACTGCATTCGATTCGTTTTTAATCTGCGTAAATATGATCACGTCTCTGCGCATCGGTCGCTTCTAAAGTGGTTGCCCATACGCCAGGGCAGAGAGCAAAGGGCGCTGACTACCTTGTTTTCATTTCTTGATTCTCCCTCTTCCCCTGGTTATCTAGCCCCCCACTTTCAGTACATTTGCGCCAACCACAATAGAAGTCTACGTTCTTCACACAATCGTCTTCTTCAATGTCCCACTCACCGCACAGACTTCATTCACTCTTCCTTCTTTGTTCAATCTATCTCTCTGTGGAATGCACTCCCCCAGGAAATCAGGGTGGCAACCAACCGATTATCCTTTAAAACTAAAGTTCGCGAGCACATTCGTAAGAAGCTAGCGGTATCATCACAGCGGTAATGTTTTCTCATTGTTTGTCCTATTTGTTTTTAACATACTCGTGTATTTATGTACATTTATTTGTGCTTATATTTATATATAATTAGTTATATGTATTATATGTATTTATAGACTAAATAAGTTTATACGTGTCTATATATTATTTAAAATTATTTAACCTAAAATATCATTATAATTTGCACCTGCCACTGTTTGTCTCTGCATCACCCAAAGGTTGACTGGTAGAAAATGCCTATGGCATTAAGTCCGCCTCTGTACATTTGTGTGCTAAATAAATAAATAAATAAATTTATCACTATGTCAATTAACAAAAAAGTTAGCCACACTTTTGGCTCTTTGTACAGCTCATCGCGTACAAACATTGTCTTTAATAAAAACAAACAGTATTGTAGTCCATCAAAATCAAATTATTATAACTATTTCAAATTTAATTAAAACCTCGGCAATCAATCGTGAGCAACCAACCTTAGTTATACCCTATTTTACTGACAAACCTAGTATCCAAAGTAGTAGTAGTAGTAGTTTCTGTCCTGCAAAATGTTTGGAAGATTACTTAGAAATTACAAAAAATATTAGAAATGACTCTTTTAACTTATTTCTAACTTACAAACGTCACATAAGCCAGTGACGTCACAAACCATCAGTCGATGGATTAAAAATATGTTAGCAGAGAGTGGCGTCGACGTGACGAAGTTTAGCGCGCGTCACGCCTCCACATCAGCCACTCGCGCCGCAGGTGTATCACTAGACGCGATTCGGAAAACAGCCGGATGGACGGCTACATCACAGACGTTTGCAAAATTTTATACGAGTAATCGCCCCATTATTTCACAAGAGTTAGCTAGGTCTGTTCTTGAAACAAACAATTAAGTTAAATTGATGATTAATAATTTATAGAAAAATTATATAAAATTGTATAAGATTGACAGTTAAGTTAAAGATTGTTATTTTGATATTGTTTCAAAAGTTATTGAAATAAAAATCATTTTAGTTTCAATAATCTTTGTTTTATTTAAATACACTTTCCTACCCAAACTTTTAGAATATTATGCATAACTTCAGTTCTCTGAACATCTACATGGTAATACCATATCTGAAGAATGGAGCTATGAAAATATAATATATGATCAAACGAACTTCTAGAAGGAAGTTCGATCATTATTATATGAATAGCTCCATTCGAAGATATAAGAACCCACCCACCTCAACCCTTTGTAAAAGTTTTGGTATCTCTAAAAGAATGAGCAAACAGCGGAAGCGCTAGTGATGCGTAGACGATAGATGACGGTTTGAAATCGGAAATCGATTATAAAAAATCGATATAAATCTAAAAGTGCGACACTACCTAGTGCGTTAGGGAAACTACTACATGGTAATACTATATCTTCGAATGGAGCTATTCATATAATAATGATCGAACTTCCTTCTAGAAGTTCGTTTGATCATATAATGTACTAAAACAGTATTCTGCTAAAGTTTCGACTTGACACCGAAAATAAAATTGCTATTCCAGTAATTATAAAAACGTCAAAACTGACATAAGCATGACATTATTTGTAGACTGAACTGTAACAAAAATTTTAGCATCTGCAGTTACATATTTCTCGTTTTATTTCGATTTTATCCTTGAAATCTTCTTGAAATCCAAGATTCATGAAGTAAAAACTTAACCAGCAGCACTGTTATCAATCATTTTGTGTTTGTGTGGTGAAATAATACAAAACGAGAGGGTTCGGCCTGTAGAAGTATTTTTCATTCCTCGCACAACGCGCAGACTAACGTAGAGAACACAGCAGCAAGTGTTCTCAGCATCGCCAGCCGCGGTGGCTCATATAAGACGCATGTTCCATAAGCTACCGTGCGTTTGGAAAAAGTTACAGACTCATCAAATCTTACGAACTGAAGCCGCATATCCAACAGGATTTAAGCGTCGAAAAAATGGACTGGGTGTGGCAGCCAAGGTTGTTCTACTACGTACACATTATTATAATAATATATCAAGATATTATTGATTGACATGCAACAAGGCAACGAGTATATTTTAAGCATCTTCGTCATCACCATATCTACTTTTCTCGGTTCTGATAACTTCTTTAATAAAATAAGTGATAGACATAATTTTAATACAAAAAATAAAGATAAAATAGATCAACCATTTTTCAGATTAGCTAAAGTACATACATCTTTTATGTGTTAAATGCTACAACAAAATACCTTGTCATATATTGCAATTAAATGAAAGAAAATTTAAAACCCATATAAAAAGTTCACTGTGTAAACAAGCATATCACAAATTAGAGGATTATATCCAAGATAAGAATGCTTGGAAACATGCTGGTCCAGCTCCATAGGACAATCTAGGGTCTAGACAAAATTAAACTTGTTGCTACTTTAACTGTATAGTTAATTATTTTTTATGACATTGATTTACATTCTGTGATTACTTTAACTCACACACTAACATATTACTTGTTTACATAATTTGGGAAATCGTATACTTTTACAATGTTTGTAAATATGTGAACACCATGTATCTATCACTTAATTAACTTATTTATCATTGCTACGTTTATTAAATTCTTTTTACCTATTGTGGTAGGGTTATTTTTATTATAGGTGCATCGTCTTCACATATAATTATATAATTAATGTATACAAAATATTGTGACACATTTTAAAAGAGTAACGGTGGAGTTTCTTGCCCATTCTTCTCCATACGAAACTATCTTTTGGAAGGGGCGACTAGAATCAATTCTATTTAAATGTAAATGTTGACGTTTAAAAGTGCCTTTTATATGCCTACTTAAAATAAATGCTTTGACTTTGACTTCCTGCGTTTTGCGCGAGTAGCTATATTATTTCAGATCCCCAGCCGTGTAGCAAGCCACACTGGCCCTGGACCAACCACGTACCTATATTTAAAATACATGTGCACTTCCGTCATGTGACAAGAAAAAATCTACAATAAGCTGAAAGTGTGACGGTTATCTTTAAAATTATGCGAGATGAATAACAGAATTTCTTTGTCAATTCACTATCAAGATACTTAATATTATGTCTTCTTTTTAGATTCCATACATTTATATGAGCTACATGTAACACATTTCTGCTTCATAAGACCATTTGATAATTAAGAGAAGTAACAATATCCTCCAGAAGTCCTGACCAAGTTGCGGTCACAGCAGCCAATTTCAACGGAGATAGCCAAAGTATGTGGGAGGTACTATGGAGAAGAGGACAACTGTGTGCATAAGTGCACCTCCTCTTTCCTCACTCTCATAGTCTGATGAGAAGGCAATATGATGTAACCGGGAAGAGATTAGGCACGGTACCAGCGGCTTTACATGCTTTCCTAGGCACGGGGGTGTCACACTTTTACATTACTATTTGAAGGGATCACGGGTATGCTACACAGCGGCGGGTGGAATGAGCAGGGTGGTTGTTCTGATTGCTGGTTGTGCTATAGTTTAAGAGCGAAAAGCATGTTCTATTTCTAGTAAAAAAGCCTTTAAAAGCAGCCTGATATATAGTGTTACTTACATTGAAATCCCAGAATACCGAAGTATACAAATATACAATAAATTACCTGAAAATATAATATGGTCAATGAGAACACTATGTGTATTTAAAGCTAGGTTAAAGGCATTGCTCTTAGAAAAATGTTACTATAGTATCCAAGAATTTATTGAAGATAATATGTTAAAATAGAGTTCAAATATCTAACTGTGTGTTAATTATAATATAATTATAATCTTTTTTATGTATAGAGCTAGATATAAGTTTAATTAATACAATATTTTTAATTATGAAAGTTCCTAATCTACTTGTTATTAGTTAATAGATACTCACTGCAATATTGTTAGCTTTAAGTTATCTTGCAGCGCTCTAACAGGGTCATGTAATCACAATTTTTAAGCATAGCATGTAACTATGGTTGTGTATGTCGGATTAGCCCAGACATCAGAAGTAAAATTCAGGTATGGCATACACAGATTTATTTAAATGAAACAATCAGTATCTTAAATATAGAGATAAAATAGAATTAATTAAATAACTAGTGAGGGCGGTTACATAGGGCAGTACTGACTGTCAGGGACAGTGGTCCATGCACCCACCGCAATAAGGACAGTACTAATTGTCAGTTACAATGTTCCACGTCCAATAACCGGGCAGTACTGACTGTCGAGAGACAGTGGTCCGTGCACCAAGACGCAATCGTTGGATATGCGTACCGACAATTTTTTTTTTTTTTTTGTAATGGCATCTCGCAGTTGGCGTTGAGAGGCCGTGACTGCTTAACCGGTCAATCCTGTGGTGCCTTCGAGCTAACTCAAAGCCTCCAGCCAGGGGCATAATATTAATTATAAACTAAGCGACCATCACGTCACCACCCCATGTGGGGTACGAACCTCGGCTTAGGGCGTCGCTGGGGGGGGACAGCAAGTTGGGGACAGGCTGGATCTGAATGGATTCGTTATTATTAAGGGGGTTTAAAACTACTGGCTCAGCTACGCCACCAGCTGGCTCTGTGGATCCGATCAAGGAGGGGAAGAGGAATTTATCGGGGAGGAACGCGGACGCGGACGCGAAGGACCTCGGCGGCGGCGAGGTCGGAACTTCGATTTGTGTCTGTGTTTGTATACTGTACTGGTGGCCCTACTGCTTTCCTGGAGGAGGGTGGTGGGGTCGTCGGGGTCGCGTACCGACTAAACCACGCAGCTCCTTATAAAGGCGATCGCTAGTGGCGGGGGAACGTCACAATATTTTACTGGATTGGATTTAAGTCCTTTAAGCCAAAGATCGATAGAGTGAATGACTTGTCTATGATGCGTCCGGTGCACGTTCCACTAGCGCCATCCAGTCGCTGTCTCTCGCAGCTGCTAAACAATATGGCTGCCGTCACGGCCATTCTAATAAATCACTCGTCCTCGAGTGCATTCATTCATCTAATAAGAAAAAGACTCATTAATTCACATCGTCATCATAGTTATATCTCAAAAAGGTCTAAGTATTTCTTTACAATAGAAAACCCCTACAGTTCAAACATGCTGGTCTAAATCGTCGCCCACTAAAGCAGGTGAGATTCCTGCAGCGTATCACAGATCATCACCCACAACAGCAGGAGAGATCTTATCAGAAAACCCGTACAGTTCTAAACATGCTGGTCTAAATCGTCACCCACTAAAGCAGGTGAGATTCCTGCAGCGCATCACAGGTCATTACCAATAATGACAGGAGTGATCTTAATATTTTATTTGCAGAGATGATCATCTCCCACTAAAGTAGAAGAGACCATACTAATTGATCATCCCAAAGATTATTACATCTTCAGAATTATCTACACTTAATGTTCGAGAGCTAACAGATACAGTTTCTTCAGAGTCATTTGCGCTTATGGTGCGAGAGCTTACAGAAAGTGTTTCCTCTGAATCATCTGCAGTCAATGTACGAGAGCTTACAGGATGAGTTTCCTCTGAATCCGAGGTCATATTACTATTATTTACAGGTACAATAGACATACTAAACTCATCATCTGCCGTCACGGTTCGTTTATCATTATCATCATCGTCACTACAATTTTCGTACATTTCTAAACAACCTTCTTGCCCTTTAGGTACTTCCCTTAAATTTTCATGAGCAAATTTATAAATTCTGTTAGAACCGTTAATATGTCTAAGTTCGTAAAGGTCATTATCTAATACAGTGATTATTTTATAAGGTCCCTTAAATTTTTTATCTAACTTAGTCTGATGTCTCTCTTCGCATTTTACAAAAACAAATTCACCTAATGCTAAAGGTTTAATCCGGGCTTTTCCCCTTATTAAACCGTATAGTGTCAGCGTTAGCCACTCTTTGAATATTTTCTGATGCAGATGAACGAGCCATTTCAACATTAATTACAGTTGGTACAGAAGAACTAGGAGTTATTTTAGCTAGATTAAGAGAGAAACCTTGAATGCCAAACATCAGTTCCATAGGCGTAAAACCTGTGGTCCTGGAGCGTGTACTATTAAGAGCAAACTGAATCTCTCCTAGTTCATCCTTCCAGGCATTATTAGAATTACATTCTATAACAGTAAGAATATTCTTTAAAGTTCGCATGACCCTCTCAATCTGACCGTTAGCTCTACTTGAACCGGTTGCTATTAAATTAAGCTCTATTCTATTTTCATTACAAAAGTTTTTAAACTCACTGCAGTCATAACAACGTCCTCAATCTGCGATAATGCGCTTTGGACCACCAAATAAGTTTACAGCATTTTTTATTGCTCTTACAGCGTATGAAGAACCTAAGGTCGGAGTTCAAGCAGTACAAACTTTGTAAAGGCGTCTATTAAAACTGAGCAATATTCTTTTCTATCACTTTTTCCGGAAAGTTTACCAGTTAGATCTAAATGAATTGTGTGCCAAGGAACTGGATGTTTGCTGTGCACCTGAAGGACCTTTGGAAGTTTTACATGCTGCACAGCAATTAATAAACTTTTTTACAAATTTAGCCATGTCAGGAAACCAATAAAATTCGTAAAGTTTTTCTAAAGTCTTGTCAAAACTTAAATGTTTTATCTCATTATAAACATGGCTAATTAGGGACCAAACCAAAGAACGGGGTACAATAGGTAGCCAACTAGAAACTCCTCTACGGTCTATCTTCCTATACAATATTCCTTGTCTTAAATCATACGTACGTGCTATCTCCTCAGGTAATTCATTATTACGGAATTTTGACCTATTATTTCAGAAAGTTCCGAATCGCGTTCTTGTTCTACAACCAACCCACCTTTATCTAATTCAAGAAAATTTACTTTACGGGGTTCAGAATAATTTGTGTTTGACAAATTGCGAGACAAGAAATCTGCATGAGCCATCTTTCGACCTTCTTTATACACGATATCAAAATCGTAAGCCTGCAATATAGCCCACCAACGGTGAACTCTTGGAGTCAAATCACGTTTTGAGTGAGAAGCCTTAAGGGAGTTACAATCGGTAAATACAGTGAATTTTCGTCCATGCAAATAATGGCGAAAATGTTCGATTGCTTTTACTACCGCAAGGGTTTCTAATTCGTAAGAGTGATATCGTGTCTCTGCATCTATGGTCTTCCTACTATAATACGCTACTACATGAGGGGCATCATTATATCTTTGAATGAGAATTGCACCATACCTTCACTACTTGCATCGGTATGGAGTTCAATGGGCAAGGAAAGGTCAAAAACTTTTAAAACTGGTTCGGACGTTAAAATGTGGATAATTTTTGTGTGTATTTGGTCATGCGATCTTTGTCCAATAACAAGATATGAAAAACTTTTCCTAATTAAACTACACTCGGAACCGGAATCAAAAATAAAGGGAAATGTCATACTATTACAGTTCATAATACCTCGAACAATCTTCGAGCACACTTCATTTACACTTCGTTTAATTATTTCCTTCCCGTGCCGACTTGTTCCTTCTTCGTATTGTTAACCCTCATTGGGCAGGTGGAGACGACGTAGCCTGGCTCCCCGCAGACGTAGCATGTGACTTGTGGCTTCTGGTTGACACGTTTATCCGCAACTATAGAGCGATTAAATGATCCGTTTCTTACACAGCAATCAGCCGCACGATGACCGGTCCTGCAACATATGTTGCAGTTGCCACGAAAGTCAAACGTTGCACGAGGGAGTTTGACATCAGAATCGTTTGAATCGGGTAATTCTGACTTCCTTTTCAAGGATATGCCTCGCAGTACTCGAAATAGCTGAGATTTGTCGTTTACCACAGTAGAGTTTAATTCACGACGTATTTGAACATCACACTGAGATAATATGGAAATGGCAAACCCCGTCACAACATTTTCAGATAGTCTTGCGTCCGGGATGTTTTCGATCAATTGCCAAAGACGTGATCATGCCTGAGCGGGGGTCTCATTAGAAATAATTTGAAATTTGAGGATACTGTCAAAGTGATCCTGAATAAGCATAGGTCGAGAAAACTGAGCTTTCAAAGTCTCCTGTACATCTTCCCATTGATATTGACTGGGAGGTATCTTGGTCAGTAATGTGGCTGCGCGGCCTCGAAGATAATGGGTCAGCGCCATGATTAAATCGACACCTTTAAAATTTTTGTTCTTAATTATGGTGTCTGAAAGCCGACACCGGCCCCCTATGTCTGAATTGGGGTCGTCAGGATCAAACGGTACCAACGTTATGAAAGGTTGTGGTGGTGCATTGGACCGGGGTAGTATAGCATTAGTTATTTTTGCAAGAAATGCTTCTAAATTATTTGAGGATAGCGGAATATTTTCCTGCATATTTTGTGATGATGTTGTGCCAGAGGTGGGCGGAAATTCCGATCCCACTTCTGATGTCGGATTAGCCCAGACATCAGAAGTGAAGTAAAACTCAGGTATGGCAATATACAGATTTATTTAAATGAAACAATCAGTATCTTAAATATAAAGATAAAATAGAATTAATTAAATAACTAGTGAGGGCGGTTACATAGGGCAGTACTGACTGTCAGGGACAGTGGTCCATGCACCCACCGCAATAAGGACAGTACTAATTGTCAGTTACAATGTTCCACGTCCAATAACCGGGCAGTACTGACTGTCGAGAGACAGTGGTCCGTGCACCAAGACGCAATCGTTGGAAATGCGTACCGACAATTTTTTTTTTTTGTATGGTTTCTCGCAGTTGGCCTTGAGAGGCCGTGACTGCTTAAGGCGCGGTGTTATCTCAATATTCCCAAAAATTGGTTTCTTAGAACGTCGAGTATGACGTAATGTAATAAAAATAAGTAACGCGAAAAATACAGTGAACAGAGAAGGGTATAAAGAAGAATTTAAACCGAACAGAATAATAAATAATAGTTTGATATTCCCAATAAAAAATTGGGAAGTTGTAGCACAAAAATAAACTTTGACGTCGAAGATCTCTGTATTTCCAGCGATAACCACAGTTTTTTTTTTAAGAATTTAGTAGTTTTTCCATTTTTTTGAAACTTTAGCCAAGCCATTATTTAATTTTATGTCTATATTTTAAATAATCTAAAGAAAAGCAATAAAATAAATGCCCATTCGCAGCTTACGTCACATTTCAACACAAATATCATTTTCAATTCTCAATCTTATTGACGCTCCATAGTGGTGACAATAGTTTACGCGGTCATACTTTAGTCGTCGGGCAGCGCTCGACTTGGATAGTTGGCACCGGACGCTCTGTGCATAATTCGATTGTAGTTTTCAAGTAATTTATGACTGAAAACAGTGTGTGAATTGAACTAAAGTTCTGTGGCGGACTACTAAGGCTACTCACTGCCTAATATTGAAGTGAAAATTCAGTCTCAGTGGAAATATGGGCAATAAAAATAAAATGTTGCGAAAGAGTTTTACAATAAAAAGACGAAAAACTCGAAAAAATGATGGAATGTTTGGGTAAGTAGGATGATTACGGTATTGTATCATAATAACATTTGAAATTTGTATTTAGTTTAGTATACTTACGAAACTGTATAAATCTATAGAAACGGTATTGACAATTTCTACAAACATTTTGCTAAATCCAAAAACAAATAGGTGCACTCTATTTTGATGTCTATAGAATGCATATTTGAATGCGCCTAGTGCAAACGTCTCTGGTCGAAGCAACCATCGAGGCGATAGCCATATTTCAATAGTAGGTATAAGTAACAAAAACAAACTTGCAGATAAATCAGAGTGCGTTCGTAATTATTATAATAATATAAATATTGCACTAGTTATATATAAAGCATTTTGATTCTTTTGTAAGATTATTTTTATAATATTTATTGAGTCATTAGACCAGTGCCGATAATTTTTGAAAACGAAAAAAGTCACAGTAGGATGAAACCCATTGGAAAAGAAAGAGAATATAACAAAAATGAAAGGAAAAATAATTTACGGGCGATCCGAGGTCGGGAAGTGGGGGTTATCTCGATTTCCGGCAAAACTACAAGTCTTATGGAAAAAAGTGTAATAGCAA
Source organism: Brachylomia viminalis (assembly GCA_937001585.2). Classification (NCBI taxonomy): domain Eukaryota; kingdom Metazoa; phylum Arthropoda; class Insecta; order Lepidoptera; family Noctuidae; genus Brachylomia; species Brachylomia viminalis. The sequence goes on along the minus strand of OW443294.2, from coordinate 21,816,672 downwards.
AGTTGTAGGTAATAAAAAGATCTACAACTTTTGTATTCACACTTTTTTCAAGTAACCTCAAAATTTATGTGAAAAATTCAAATAACCATGTTTTTGGTTTTATATTTTTATCTTTTACACAGCATTTTTTTTGTTTGCGAAATTTGCTGAATACTTACCTTTTTATGTTTCAAGCACACTGTATTTTTATTGATTTAAAATATTTATTTTTTTCACCTTATTTTGACCTAATATCGAAAAAGCACCCTAATTTTCAATCGAAAATTCTCACGTGAAAATATCAGCTTTTTTAAAAACTCGGTAAAAAAAATAATTGCGATTGTGATAATTGGTAATAATTGCTTGTGTTCAATTCATGCACTGTTTTACCAATTTTAGCAAATACCAACTAATATTCAGCCAGCAGCAGCTTCCATTCCCGTGGATGATCCCTCTATCGTCTAAATTTTTCAGAATTCTAGCTTCCGTCCCGGCTCCGCATTTTCTTAGAAATATTATGGCATTTGTCACTTTGGAGTTGTGATATTATTGCATTTATTCAGAGTTTATGTGATTTTTAAGTGGTCCGAGGGGGTGCGCCAAAGTTCACCTAAATTTTCAACTCCGATAATTGGAAATCCGAAAATGTTCTTTCTAACATTTTTCATCCTAACAATCACAATTCCTAACTACTCTGTCTCTAATGTTCATAATTCCGAAGCATTCAACTTCATAATGCCAGTAGCAATAAACATCTATTATACTTTTATTTGTTTCCCTATATTTTCTCAACATAACCATCTTTTATACTATTATTCAAAGTCTTATCTTTTTTGTTCAGATTTCTTTTTATTCATAATAATCAGTATTATATACATTAATCATTGTAAGCCCTAATTATCACATGTCATAATTATGATATGCCATAACATAATTTGCCATCGACATCGGGTGTGTAACGGTTGTTTATATCAAGAGAAATTGGATGCAATTGGGACTTTAGGGCACCCCGACTCGGACAGGTTAGGTTAGAAGGGGATGGCGGGGTCGTGTGAGCGAGCGAAGCGAGCGAATAGACCCCGCCATCCCCTTCGTGGTTATTTTTTTATAAACCACACAGAAGTAGGAGCCCCGCGAAGCTCCGCGGGGCTCCGTCGACCTAGCCCACCATCAACCATGCACAGAAAAAAAAAACCTAAAACTATAAATATCATCTTCTACCCACATATATTTTTTATAACACTTGGTAAATGTTTCTTTCTGAGTATGAGTGAAAATATTATGGTAATTATGTTTAGGGATAAAAGCGTTATGATAAAAAACAGTAGGAGTTTAAATATATTTACATTAATGATATTATTAATTACAATTTTCGGAAACATGAGTGTTATGAACATCGCCGGTAGCACTACAAATAGTATGAATGAAAACTTTAGGATGAAAAATTTTAGGAAGAGTGATCATTCGGATTACAAATCGTTAGGAAGAACAATTTCGGGTAAAGAACTTTAGTTGAGCCAATATGGACCCGGTCCGAGGGCCTTTATGTTGGTTTTATTTTCTATTTTTTTACCGCACCCACTAAGTACCTATCTAAAACACAAACATTAGTTTGAAATGGCATAACTACCCATTTAATTAACCCTTCCATCCCTTATACTGACTTACACCCGAAAAGCATAATTCCCCTTCTAGAGCAGTCGGGTAAAATTCGGAATGTTTATATTTGACCTGTTTATCATGTACTGTAATAAAAATAAACAGTAGTGATTTAATTGTTTTTTTTTAAATTGTTATGTGTAATTATTTATTGTATCATATTATGAACCGACACTGTAATTACATTGAATTTTAGAACGCACGTCATAAGTAAGTATATTCAACAGAAAACATCTGATTTCCTTACGTATACTATGCAACTTTCCTTGAGCACACAAACGCCCGTGTTAGCGTTTGCGAGTGTGTGCTTAATTACCGTAAAACGCGCAGATGCGGTTTGTGAGTGCGGTAATAGCGATTAAAATCGTAGTCAGTCCGCGCCTTAACCGCTCAATCCTGTGGTGCCTTCGAGCTAACTCAATTCCTCCAGCCAGGGGCATAATATTATAGAGAGATATATTATTATAGAGAGGCGCCACGGCGTCCTCACCTTCCGCCTGACGCAGGTCCTAACCGGACACGGTTGTTTCGGGAGGTTCCTGTTCCGGATAAGGCGGGAGGAAACGCCCGGGTGTCACCATTGTGTGGATCGCCCGGAGGACACGGTGGAGCATACGGTGGAGGTCTGCCCGGCTTGGGCGGAGCACCGCCGTGTCCTCGTGGAGGCGATTGGCGGTGGCGATCTCTCGCGTCCGGCCTTGGTCCAGGCCATGGTACGGAGCGAGAGGGCTTGGGAAGCCGTCACCTCCTTCTGCGAAGCAGTAATGTTCGCGAAGGAGGAGGCGGAACGCGTGAGGGAGAGGCAAAGTTTGCGCCCTCACGCCCCTAGCCGCCGCAGGAGACGCCCTGGGCGTCGGGAATCGCAGGCCGATTCCCGGCCACCGTAGGCGCGGGCTTGCGAACGGCGAGCAATGGGCAGCTCGCCGTTCGATAAGGACCAGGCCCGGGTCGACGGCGCGTTGTGTTCCACGCGCGCCTCAAAGAGATGTCAGCACCAATGACGGGGTTTGCTAGGACCGATGCCTGCTAGGGTTGCGGAAAAGTCCAAGAGGGTTACCGTGGCCACCGGCACAGGCAACTGAAGGAACACGGGTGGGTTTTAGTCAGTAAGAGTCTGACACGCCCTCCTGCTCTGCCCAGAGCGAGAGAAGTTATTTGATGATTTCCCACCCACAAAAAAAAAAAAAAAAAAAAAGGGGCATAATATTAATTATAAACTAAGCGACCATCACCTAAGGGCACCCCCTGTGGGGTACGAACCTCGGCTTAGGGCGTCGCTGGGGGGGGGATAGCAAGTTGGGGACAGGCTGGATCTGAATGGATTCGTTATAATTAAGGGGCTTTAAAACTACTGGCTCAGCTACGCCACCAGCTGGCACTGTGGATCCGATCAAGGGAGGGGAAGAGGAATTTATCGGGGAGGAACGCGGTCGCGGACGCGAAGGACCTCGGCGGCGAGGTCGGAACTTCGATTTGTGTCTGTGTTTGTATACTGTGCTGGTGGCCGTAGGGACGCGGCCCGCGGCGCGGCGCGGCGTGGGGGGGCGTTTCCTGGAGGAGGGTGGTGGGGTCGTCGGGGTCGGTCAGTGCGTGCCTTGGACGACGGATACTACTGATTCTAGAGGGGACATAACTGGCGGCCTTCACAACCAGAGGGTTGCGATGGCTGCCAGCGGTATCGAAGAAACGCTTGCAAGCGCGTTTTATGAATTGTTGAATGGTGCGGATTTTCAAATCTAAATGTAAGTTGATGTTACGAACGAACCAGGGGGAACCCGTGATTTTACGTAGAAAACGGTTCTGTAGGGTCTGCATCCTGTGGATGTTCCGGGGGTGGGCCTGTGCGAAAACAGCACAGGCGTATGTCATAATAGGTCGGATGCATGCCGTATAAATGCGCAGTTTGCACCTGAGTGACAATTTACTGCGTGCATTTAAGACGGAATGTAGTCTACCCAGAGCAAAGGCGGCTCGCGAACGAACCACCTTTATGCTCTGCGAAGGAGAGACGTCTGTCCAAAGTCACACCCAGATATTTGGTGTGGACGACTTGTCCACGTATTTATTAATATTTATCACACGGATCGAAGATACCTTTTTAATTTAATTTTAGTCTTTTGCGAGCACGAAATAAAACACCATCCATTTTCACACCATTTTCCTCTTTTGTAGCACTGACGTCTCCTTTTTATTCATAATAACTATTTTACAAGTCCTGCACAGGTAATATATAAAAATAAGGTGGCGGATAAACTCACATTACAGAACATCCTCCACACCCAGAAAACAAATTCAACAATGTGTATCCGACTTTACATTCATATTGAAAAATAAACTGGTACAGACAGCTAAGTCAACGTCTATAAAACAAAAAACTTGAACTTACTAAGTACCAGTAGGTAAAAGAATAAGATACATATTCTCCTTATTAACTAGGGATACTGTTTAAGCACAAGATTGGAATTCCTTAAGTGAAACTCATGAAGAAATTGAGACTTCTATAATTTAAATAATTTTCGATGTTCCTTTAGCGGAGCAGTAATAATGAGTACAAGTTTTTCTCTTAAACGTCTACCGACACAATAAAAATATAAAAAAAATAAAAAGTTGCTTGTTGCAGTAAAACACGCGGGTGCTGATTTGCCCACACAAAATGAGCAGGCGCGAACATAAACTCCCCCCGTTGAAGGACGCAGAGCTTCAACCAGGAAAATCATCACATGTAGGCAAGGGGCACAGGCGAACTAGAGATCGGCGCACACAGCCTCTTGCCGTGTTGACATCTGCGACTCGAGATATGCCGTCTGGTCCAGGGAAAAGTCTGGCGACACGTCCGAGGCGCCAATTAAGTGGTGGTGTATTGTCTTCTTGTAGAATGACCAAATCTCCGATATTCAGCTTCTTAGCGTCAGTCTTCCATTTTGTACGTTGATGAAGTTCGGAGATGTATTCTTTTTGCCAGCGCTTCCAAAAATTTTGCCTTATTTGCTCAAGGCGAGCATATCGGTTGCGATGGGTTGTGTTGCAATCGTCTTGAATTGGGGTTGGCAGCGCATTGAGTGATCTGCCAATCAGGAAGAGCCCTGGGGATAAGGATAGGAAATCGTCAGGGGATGAAGACATTGGGCACAAAGGGCGACTATTTAAAACTGCCTCCACTTGTGCGAATAAGGTACCTATTTCTTCGAAAGAAAGGTGGGAATTTCCCATTACTCTTTTGACATGATATTTAGCAGCCTTAATTCCAGCTTCCCAAATTCCTCCGAAATGAGGACTGTAAGCAGGTATAAATGAAAATTTTATTCCTTCTCCGGCTGCAAACTGAGAAAGAGATTTGTTATTTAGTTTTAGAAAATTACTAATTTCCTTAGCAGCGGCAACGAAATTTCGTCCGTTGTCAGAGCAAACCTCCGCTGGCTTGCCACGGCGGGCAACAAATCGACGAAATGTCATAATAAAAGCTTCTTTGGTCAAGTCACTAACGGGTTCTAAATGAACACATTTAAAACTTAGACAAATAAATAGACATAAGTAGCATTTTACTAATCTAGCACCACGTCCCTTGCGATTTAAGATGAGAAAAGGACCGGCGTAGTCAATCCCAACAGATTTGAAAGGAAAATCAACGGAAACACGATTTGTTGGTAAGTTGCCCATTTTTGGGCATATGGTTTGCCCACGAACACGCACGCAAGTAACACATTGCTTTACAACGCTTCTAGCTAACCTTCGGCCATTAAGAGGCCACACAGATTCTCTGATCGTTGCTAGCAACAGTTGTGGACCAGCATGTAAATTTCGTAAGTGTTCGTGTACAAAATAAAGTTTTGTTACATAATGAGAGGAATCCAAGAGTATTGGATGTTTTTTTATCAAAAGGATAATTAGAATTATGTAATCTCCCCCCAACTCTTATTACATTAGTTGTGGGTTCAAAGAAAGGTGATAAACATAATAATTTAGATTTAGGCAATAATGAATTTGATTGAATTCTTTTATATTCAAGAGGAAAAGATTGTTTCTGTGCAACTCGACAAATGAAAATAAAGGAATGATTTAATTCATGCACTGTTAGTAGGTGTGTATTGGGGTACCTGGATCAAGAGATCCAGGTACCCCCAATACACATTTCAATATGAGTGTTGTATTCAGAATCCTCTATTCAAAATGAGTGTTGTATTCAGATTCCTCTATTCAAAATGAGTGTTGTATTCAGAATCCTCTATTCAAAATGAGTGTTGTATTCAGAATCCTCTATTCAAAATGAGTGTTGTATTCAGAATCCTCTATTCAAAATGAGTGTTGTACTCAGAATCCTCTATTCAAAATGAGTGTTGTATTCAGAATCCTCTATTCAAAATGAGTGTTGTATTCAGTATCCTCTATTCAAAATGGGTGTTGTAGGTATTTAGATTCCAAATGAAGATTTTATTCAGAATCTCGTAATCCTGCTGTAGTGTGTGTGTGTGTGTGTGTATGTGTGAATGGAGTGATCTTACGAACAGCATTCGTTTGATTAAATATTATGTGCTGTTCATATTAGAATTTACATGCTGTTCTATATGTTAGGTGAGCCGTTATGCATCTGTTTTATTTATATTAACCCATGAGCAATGTAACGAATACAGGTGTTAAAAATAAAACTAAAAGTTGGTTATATCAATATTTATTTTCATGCATAATTTAAAAAATATTATTTTCAATACACCACTTATTTAAACAAAATACATTTTTTAAGGCACACATATTAGTATGATTGATACAACTTATAATATCAGGTGAAGTAGAATATTTTTTATACAACGTTACTATACTAGGACACTGCTTACTTTCTAAATTATGTACATGATCAATTTCCAATATATCTTTTAACCATAACACTTTTTCGTTACCCTTTGTAAATATAGTTTTATTTTTAAAAAAATTTGCAAAGTTAGCTTTGTAGTTAAAATATGGTACGAAACCTTCATTCCAATGTATTCCCCTGTTTTTTTCAATCCAAGCTACTTGTAACCGTTCTTTTTTCGTCAAGTCATAAAATGGTCGTGGTGGTTTTATCAGCAGTACTTGTATCCGTCCTTCATACAAAATTGCTATTTCTTTTGGAATAAATTTGTTTTCTTCATTCTTAAACCCTTGGACATCCACAATAACATTCATGATAATTTTATGACAATATTAGTCAAAGGTTTGTATTCGAAAAGTCGATCGTTTATTATTAAACAATAAGCAGGTGTATTATCTGGAATATCTTCTGAACATTCGATTTCTATTGGCACATCGACCGGTCCAGTTTTAAGCGTTTCGTTTTGTCTTGAACAATCAATCACAAAAAGTGGAGCAATTTCTTTAAATTGATTTAAGCTAAGCAACGGATCTATACCCAAGTTATAATACGACTGACGAAAGTTAGCATACATTTCGTATAATATACTATATTTGTTGTCGTCAAATTTCAGATTGAGTGAGTCATATGGATAATATTGTGAATTTAAAAATAACTTAATATTGCTTACACTACAATGATCAAATAAGGAAGAACTTTTAGTTTTATTAGTTTTTCGGTTAGTTTGCAAACCAAATATAACAAACCTGGGTTTCTCTAATTGTGAAGTTGTCTTTACCGACCATGAATGCTTGGTTGTTTTTGGTAATAGCGGATATTCATATAAATCCCAATTTCTAAACGCTAACTGGATGGACCGGTCTCTATCCAAACTTTTAAGCAATGATAATTTGTTACGATCAGAGACTTTGATATGCGGCACACGCCATTGTACTTTTTGTATATCTATTTCTAGGATATCATTTTTCTCCATAAGCACACTGTTCAATGCCGAGCTGCTTCTTTGTAAAATTAGTTCATGTTTACAATTAATTATTATTTTGTTATAATCTTCTGCAAATCCTAATATTCTATTCAGCGGTACAATAGCGCTAAAATGTCCATTTCGTATTTTGGTACCATTTAAGTTCCACCCCCAAATTGCTGCAGCTTTATTTTCACCTTCATTCATGGAGACATACGATTTTAAAGTAGTTGTGATACCAGCATTTTTAATGCGATCGATTTCAACACCATTTAATTCGTATCTAATATCTTGAAACAAATGTAAGATTGGGTTGTTAATGAAATCAACATCCTTTTTTATTATTTTTCCTGCTGGATCTTCTGACTCTGTACCCATGAGAAAACTGACCTTTCTCTAGTCAGCTAGAAAGAAGTAGTAGGCTAAAAATAAGACTATTAGACCAAATTAAACATTCTGCTACAAGAAAAAAGACTATGGTAATCGACGATGTCTCCTTCGCTCAAAGCCTAAAGTGGAAATGGGCTGGACATGTTTCCAGATACACTGACGATAGGTGGAATAAGCAGTCACAGCTTGGAGAGGGCCCATCGGTAACAGGCGCAGGGGCAGACCAAAGGCACGATGGAAAGACGGGATGAGGCAGTCGCCGGCAAAAACTGGACTTTTATCGCATCAAGTAGAGACGAATGGAAGGTTTTGGAGGAGGCTGTTGGAAATTAAGTAAAACAGTTAAGTTTTAGAATATAATAGCTTTATTTGATTAAGCTCACAACGGTAATATGTTGTCCCTCCACCATAGATTCAGTAGGTACAGACTAATTATAATAAGTATCGGCGCGACAGTGCTGCCACCATAAAAACTAGATTACATTGCTAAACGATAGGTACTTACAAGTTTTCCCAGGTAAATAAAATCGTCTGCGTAACCCACCGGAGAGTTGTTGAGTGATACCTATAGGTATTTTTAGTTATTTCGCCATTATTTTTGTTTTTGAGAGGTTCATTTCTATGCCAATCTTTTTACTTACTTCGTGATGCTCGGCCAACATTACTTGGAGCTCTGTAGCATCCTCAGAGACTATTGTGGGTGTAGTAGGTGCGTTACAGAAGTTTTACATCATAGCGGCACTTTTCTGTATGATCTCCCCTGCAACTCTTCACTCAACGCACTACAACGACCACCACAGTAGGTAGGTATATAGCCTGGCTGCTATGCTTGGGTTCTGTTCCAAAATACGATGATATCCCTCATGGATAATAAAGATAGGCACAGTTTTTGGTTACTGTGGTAGCACCATAGGTACCTATTCGAGAAAATGTTTTTCTTCCTGTGATAGTGCAATAAATGATTACAGTAATTTCAGCCCTATATCAATAATAATAAATAAAAATGATATAAAGTTACCTATAGTTTGACATTCAATCTAATGACGTCTCTTGACATCTATCATCTGCCACAATACGCATCGCGCTTGCGCGTCGCGATTACTAATACGTTCCAAGTTAGCTTTATAACCGATTATTATTTATTTTAATGATTTTGTGTCCTCAAAGATTTAAAATAACAAACGGAAAATCAAAATACTATGAGTGTGTACTAAACCAAGCAAACTAATTAATACAATAAAAAAAATCATAAAATAAGGTTGCAAAAAATTTAAGTATCACTAAGTATCACATTATCGTCTGCATACATTGGAACCATCATGAAAATATGTTTTTTTTCGTAAACGAGAACAAAGTTGCCTGCCATGAGACTAGACTGCGATGATATTGCGACCGGAACGTGAACAAACCGAATTTTAACATGAGCAGAATACCATTTTTTGGTCTATTCACAATGTCATCGCATTCCGGTCTCATGTTTTTCACTTTGCTTGTTAATTAGTAGAATTGACCTTCAGTTCTAATCGGATTAACTAAATAATTTATATTTGTTTCCCACCATAAAAAATCATGTTTAAGTGATGGGTTGATTTTCATATTTGCATCATAATCTTGATCTTTCAGCAAGGCGAGGTACTTTTGTCTCTCAAAGCGCTTGGTATATATCCAGCTGTACGCTACTGCTGGACAAGCAGCTGTTAAAGTACCTAGAAACTGAGCAAATTCTCTTATCTTAATTGATGGTTTAGCAGATATGTTTCGTACAATTTCATATATTTTACAACGTTTTTCCATTGGTAACTCTAATGTCATATCCTGGGAATTTAACTGAATTCCAAGAAATTTGCACCTTTTGCTAGGTATGAGAACACTCTTTTCATAATTTACTATGAAATCCAAACCTTCTAGAGTATTAACAGTAGTTGTTATTGTATTTAGGCAAGTATCATAGTCGTTGGCCACACACCACACGTCATCTAAATACGCCACTAAACTATGGCCCTCGCTACGTAAGTACGTTAGAACTGGCTTCATTAGCTTTGTAAAGATGAATGGAGCGGAACACAAGCCAAACGGAAGACAGGTAAATTCATATAACTTTTCATCAAACCGGAAACGTAAGTATTTTCTACAGGATTTATGCATAGGTACAAAAAAATATGCATCTTTAAGATCTATTGTTGCCATGTACACATCCTTAAATATTAGTTTTGATGCTGTGCGAATATCATCCATTTTAAAGTGTTTATGTAATATAAATTTATTAAATGCCTTTAAATTAAGAATAAATCGGTATGTTCCATTACTATTAGGAATTTGAAAAATAGGGGAAATAAATTGGTTATCGCAATCGGTACATGGAATAATACATCCTAGATCTTTAAGTGGTTTAATAGAATTTAACATTTTAGTCCTTGAGCAAGGTGGATTGCATGGTTCCGCCATTTGTATGGGGGTTTGAATAAAAGTTAATTTATAACCCTTTACTATCTCCAATATTTGGGGATCTGTAGTTATATTCAACCAATTGTGTAAAAAATGCTGAATACGACCAGCGTGTGGTACCTCTACCGACGGCTGCGACGGTCCTGCGCGTGGCTCAGCTGCGGCGGCCCGCGGCGTGTCGCTGGCGGCGCTCTGCGGCCGGCCGGCGGGGGAGGTGGTGGGTAATGTCGAGCTGGGGCCTGGGGTGCTCGCGCCGCCCGCTGCCCGCTCAGTTGACGGAGAGGCGCCCGCGCGTTTCCCTGCGCACCCGTGGTTTGGTATTTGGTCTACGAGGTGTAGGCTGCTGGAACGGGTTCGATTTCTTGATCTGCAAACTCGACTTTTCCAACGATTTTGTCATTTGGATATTTTCACTTAAATTATCTCCAAAGAGGAATTTTTCACGTTTTACGCCTTGAATTATTGTAATAAAGCTTTTATCCAGCATTGGAATAATAAGTCTCCTGCGGTTCATTGTTTCTCGTAATGAAGGTCCAACAGGATCTGATTTACCTCTGCTATTAGTTTAATTATATCAATTTTACTAAGATCTTCATATATTAATTTTGCTGTTAAGTTAGCTAGGCCAGCAATTCCAGAACCTAATTGGTTTTGCATTTTTTCTAAGCGCTTATCTCTCTTTTTTTAGTTGGTTCATTGAGTTGATGCAACTTCGGCATTTAGCTTTGGTGCTTTAGCTAGCTGAAAGTGTCCTGGTATCAGCGTTTTAGTCAACAGATTTTCCTTTTGATCCTTTGTTAGCCCTTCGAGTAGGATTTTACCCCAACGTTCAGAGATCTCTGCAGGTATGTATTTCCCAAAGGTTTCCTCTGATTGTTTTGCTTCTCCTAGGATTGCCAAAACTTCTAGAGGAATCGGGTTTATCTCACCTTGAGCTTTTTCTTGTAGTACTTCTGACGATTTTTCTGAAGAAAGGATCTCAGGGATAGTTGAGCCAGTTGTATTCGCAGGTACCTCGACCACAGATGCGGGCGTATGCCCTGAGCAGTGTATACTGCTCAGTACTGTTTTCATGCCTGCTGGCGTCTTCACTGTCCATATTTTTATCGTGAGGTTCGAACTCGGCTTCCTCATGTTCATCGTAGGAGTTGTATTCAGGATCTGATAGGAGATATAAAGCTAATTAGCAAGGTATTTACTTCCTGGGTGACATCTCGTGCCACCACGTTATGGAAGAATTGTAGGTATTTATTTTCGGATGACATCGCGTGCCACGACTTAGAAAATAATGGTATTTTTGATCTATAACTGTAGGTCAAGGGGTCGTCTTAGTATCAATTCTGATAATGTTCCTAATTTTCTGGATGGTATCACGAACCGCCACATAAGAAAATTATCAAACTCATTTCCGGGTGACATCGCGTGCCACCACTGAGGAAATATTTAATTAGACCCGTGTTACATATTTGGCATTTATTTCATGTGCTCAGCTCCGACTATACCCCAATTTAACACTTTCAAACTGGAAAATCCATTTTAACAGTAGTTACTTACCTTCACTTTGATAAAAAAATATCGCCGGCGGCGGCGATGGCGGCGATCCCGGCGATCTTTGTCGAAACGATAATTCCTTTTCCAAACGTTTAATTTTTCTTCTAATCTCGTCATCAGTTTTTTCCTTCGTCCTTTTTCCCATTTTTACTTCAAAGGATGACGGGCAAAATGTATGGAATCTGGTACCCGCTCCAATAGAAACATGTTATACATCATTGAAAAGGTATTTTTGTGTAGAATAATGTAAACTTGAGCGCTTGTCTCAAATATTAGTATTTAAGGAGTTAGAGCGATTTTTGTGTCATGCGTTTTTGCTTTAACATGCGGGTGTGAGTAGTCCCTAAGAATAAAAATACACGTTTATTTTTTTAAATCAGGCACGTATGACAAAAACGCATGACTCAAAGTCATTTTAGGCTCATGTTAGTTATTTATTTGAGTAAAAAAATACAAGTATAAATCAGAAACAACTTTATTTTTTATAGTTTTACAATTATAGACTGTTTTCGTTGTCTACAATGACATCATTGAGAAATGCTGCTGGAGCAAGGCACCCTTCGCGTCTGGCATATCCTAAGTACCATATAATAGAAATAATATGCGCGCAAGTGCCCATTGTACGTCGCCCAGTTAGGCATGTGCAATAATAATGTAATATATTGTTGTTTTGACCTAGGTTACATTTTATCATAATATAACAATAATAAGTCCTAGAACGTACATGACGCGACTGTATTCGTCCGCGTAATAGCCAGACGGCATTATTTATACCATAGTCTGATAAGTCATCAAGGTTATGTTGTTGATATATTTCTATTAGATAGAGTCCATTTGTTAAATGTTCGTTGCAATAAGAACGGGCGAGTTTCAATTGATAAGTACCCAACGAAAGTAAAATAACTTCCTCTTCAGTTAATTCTGGGAAGTTTTGAATATCATTAGCTTCTATTCTTTCAAAGTTAGCTCTACGCGCATTCAATCGTTTTCTTTCGACATAAGTATATAAAATATTTGGTGTATCTATTTTAGTCTCGATTATGTTGAGAAAGGATTCTACATGTATGTTGTCGGTAATAGGAATATGAAAATGATTTAACATAGCTGCAGCAATTCTAAAGTCAACAAACATGTTTGGAAGCGTTTTATTAAAGTATTTTTGTCTTAAAAGTTTGAAATCGCGCTTAAAGCGCCCGTTAACCACCTCGACAACCCATCTGCAAATCGTAACTGAGCGCGACTCATTTGCTTGCTCAGTGGTTAATTGTGTCTCGTTTCTATTTTTTGTTGGTGGCATGTGGGGATCATAGTCATTGGCTTCAATGTCACCTATGCTGTCCCTGAAACCCCTGTCCAAAATAAATACGTCTTCCGGATGTAACAAAATATGTATGGGATTCTCCCCATCATTCATTAGATTAGACATAATATTCGCGTCCGTTTTTGTTGCAGCATATGGGCCAAGTACTTCTACAATGTATCCATCTGAACATACGATTAAAAAAGGTTTAAGTAAGTTTTGGAACTTATGTAAACTGTAAGATTGTCTTTGAAATAAAAAATTCGAACTTTTATTAATATAAACATAAGTTCCATCAAATATTAAAATTACCTTATCGTTATTCTCATTACCGAACAAAGCTTTTGGAATTGAGAGATTCCTCTCTAATATATTATTTCTAGTTATGTGGTCAAAACCTAGGTGTCTTGGAACATATTCGAGACTAAGGCAATCTCGAACTATTTTCAAAATTCGCTCTAACTGTCTGCGGGACATATTAAATAATGTGGATAACCTGTTATTTGAATCCCCTGTTCTTAATTTTGTCAAATAGATACCTAGCGCATTTCTGGGTTCCTTGCATCTCACACTAAGAGAAGGTGTTTCGTCTAGTATAGCGTCAAACTGGCCTGGTTTCCGCCCTGTCCAAAAGTGCATCTCCTCTTCAGATAAGGCACCTCTTACATTGAAATCTAACTTTATTCCATTTTGTACAGCTGTTCGCAACATGTCACATATGTCAGTAAATTGCTGCGCATTAAAACTGTGAGAGACATTGCACAATTGAGGCAAATCATCCCAAGCATTGCCCTGAAGGTGTTCTGCACAGACTCGAGCACTATCAGGAATGTATAACGAATACGCACAAAAAATATATGTTTTGATAGAAGCTGGTATTCGGCATCGGGTTGCATGAACACAGTTGTTGAAGATACAATGTCTTTGGTTATTTGGTGCTCGCATATAACCTGGGACCTGAATCTCCCCATCATTTAGTCTTCTTTCGGGTGCAGCAGGTCTTCTTAAATCGTTTTCGATTCTCTGCCAACAACGGTGACACATACGCTGCGTATTGTTAAATGCCACCTGAAACCAACATGTAATAATATTAATTAGTTTTATATAAATACTTATAGGTCTGGGAAGCGATTCCACTATTTGGTCATTACGTTTACAATGTTCATTCATTCATTGTAGCCACCTACATAAAGGCGTAAGCTTATTAAATAATATCAATATTAAGTGAATGCATTAGTTAATCTAATAAAATATACAAATACGCGCAAAGACTACGCCAGCTTCTAGCGCTAGAGGGATAGATAATTATATTCCGTGTGTACAATTCATATCGGTCCTTAGATGCTTCTATACGAATGGCTTTGATAGAAAGAGATGGGAAAGCAACAGAAAAATAGTTTTAATGTTGAAGTTGGATGGTAAGAGGAAAAGTATAACAGACCTAAAAAGTGTTTAACAATACAAAACATTTCTTAGAAATGCAGTTTATTGAGCACTTTCATGGGCCTTACAACAAAATATCTGTCCAGGTACTACCCGTGCGCGATAAGTTCGGACCTTCTAGGAATGCGACTCCCCCGCCCGCTTCCCCCGCACTTCCCCGATGGCGCCTGTTTTGTACCGTTTGCATCGAACACGCCATTGTGACGTCACCACGCTCAGGTCCCAACTTATCGCGCACGGGTAGTATCTGTTGGAAATACCACTCCTATTGTTACCGCCTCAAGTAAAATCCTGCCATTTCATTTGAAATGAACTATCCGCCGTATGTTTAATATTAATAAGTGAGAATGATTTAACTATTTATGATGTAATATCACTGATTAATGGTACCCATTTATAAACTAATAAAACGTGCACATTTACATGATAGCTGGTTAAAAGGTTCATTGAACACCGACTAACATGAATGCAAAGAACTCTATATTAAGACATAATGTACTCGTATTAAACAAAAGTAAGAAATACAACTTTTACATACCTCTAAAACAGCATTTTCTTGAATATAAGCGGCTAACTCAGGACGCAAGCTAGGTAAGTCGTCACGTAAAATATGTTCCTGATATCTTTCATGATATAAACCTCGCCGACACATCACACAATTGTGATTTCCTTCCATTTTGGTAGAAAATCAAGTCCATAAAACAAGCCGAAGTCAACGATTTTAGCGGGTAACGGAGTCCAAAAGAAAAGCACGGGTCAATATGAAAGATAAATAAAGTAGTAGAAAGCAGCGTAACGTAGTCTCACGAACGGAACGAACGAGCGACTGACTGACTGATAGATGGAGATGTATCAGCCGATCACGCGAACTGCACCCCCCACTCCGCTCCCGATATATCCCGTGGTGCCTCCTAGGGTGGTTGGTATCAGTAAATCAAGTTTTCAGTTGTATCGCTTAAGTTTTTAATATGATACTTATATTGTTATGTTGAACAAAGAAACATATTCATATATCAATATCTCTGAAGATACTAACATTCAGGTTTCGTCGCTATACATTTTTTTTCTCCTATAGGTTAGACCAATTCAATAATACAATAATTATTGTTATTGGACCGGGTACCAAAATGTCTCATCATCCTTTCACTAAAACTCAAGTTTCACCTAAAAAACAAAATTAGTAACGGAGCTCGCGTGGATGATGCAACACACGGAAAACGAATGACTATGGCGCCATCTGTTGGCGCCTGGTGACACTACGTAGGGAAGCCTGACACCGATAGCTACTTTTTGATTTTATTAAATATCTAAAATTCGTGTGATGATGCAGTACAACAGGAAACGGACTACATGGTTTATTAAATCTCGTAGGATGCAGCAATGAAGTATAATTTTATTTGTACTCCATTAAGAAACGGATAATTAGGGGTTTTGGTTTTGTTTTATTATTATTTATTTAATTTTGTTTGTAATTGTTTTTTTCTGTACCGTTTTTACCCTAAAATGTTCTATTAAAATTACCGTTTCCCTTTCAGAGCCAATACTTTATCATACAATAAGGTTATCATTCAATCATTTACCCTCATTGTAATGGTTGATGCCACTACGATGAGCTTACCAAATACGTCACTTGTACTAGCCAAACTGTATTTTTTTTTTTACTTCACTTAAATGAAAAAATTAAACAATTAACAGAAGACTTAGTAGTAATTGAAAATCTTAAATCAGAAAATTTTACATTGAAAGCTGATATACAATTTTTTTTAACCCTGGGAAGGAAGTGAAATAGTGAGATGGATGAATGAAGAAATTTCCCTAAAATGCCGAAATAAAGAAGCCAAAGATAGAGAAGCTGGAAAACAACAAGTAAAATTTTCTGCTACTTTTCGGGAAACGAATGAAATTGATGTCCGTGCGCTTATTGGGATCTTGATATTATCTGCTGCTATGAAGGATAACCACCTCTCGACGGAAGAACTTTTTGATAGCTCTTTTTCTGGAACGCGCTACGTATCAGTTATGAGTCGAGACAGATTTGACTTTCTGATCAGGTGTCTGCGAATGGATGACAAATCGTTACGCCCAGCGCTCAGGACTATAAACCCATTTATACCTGTCAGAAAAGTATGGGATATGTTATGTTCAAAGCCATTATACATCAATGTATAATTAATTACTCGGCTGGACCATATCTTACCATTGACGAGCAGCTACTGGGATTTCGAGGTAGATGTCCATTTAGAATGTATATTACAAATAAATCAAATAAGTATGGAATAAAAATACCCATGATGTGCGACAGTGGGACGAAAAACATGATAAATGGCATGCCTTATATCGGCAAGGCAACCAACACCAACGGCGTTCCTCGAGGTGAATTTTATGTAAAAGAACTGTCAAAATCTGTTCATGGTACCAATCGCAACATCACCTGCGACAACTGGTTTACCTCTGTGCCATTAGCAAAGTCCTTGCTACAGGAACCATATAAACTCACAATGGTTGGCACATCGTTCGAATAAAAGAGAGATCTCAGATCAAATGAAAAACACTCGATCTCGAGCGGTTGGCACCTCCATGTATTGTTATGATGAAGAAGGTACAATCAATCAAACGACAGGAAAACCAGAAATGATAATGTTTTATAACCAGACAAAGGGAGGCGTCGACCACAGACATATAAATAGTAGCAGACCAAACATTCGCTTAAACTTGCGTAGCAATTACGCACACATAGGGAATGTTGACATTACAGGGCCGAATTAGGGCGGGTTGCCGGATTACCTAACGATAATGGAACGACCGATATACTTACGGAAAATCGATATTCTCTGGGTATAAGTGTAGATTACTTTTCAATAATCTAAAGGAATAGAACCACAATCTGTTCCTGTGACTATTTTAAGAGGAGGATGGGCAGCAGTCTACTCTTCACCTTTTGACGTGTGTACAAGCTGTTGACGGGCGACAGTATCGTATAGAAGAACTGGCCCTGCTGTCATTAACCCGCATGCCCAGTTTGATAGTAGCGAGTCTGTTAACGAGTAGATATGCCTGAAAGCTATTTTAGGAATAAATCAGGATTTTTTAAATAAAAGTATGATTTTAATGAATTTGCATTTATTAATTGTTTACTTGTTTTGGAACAATACAATTTTTTTTAAATGATTTCTTTGTTACAAATTTGTCTCTTTGCATTGGTGTTTACATCTTAAATCAATGTAAAATTTCACAATAATTTTAATTTACAGATGTACATGGTTTTTGTAATGCTCTGGGTCGTTTGAATCAAAAATTGAGTAATCAATATAATCAGCGACAAATTTCATCAGACTATTAAATTCGTTACTTTTATTTATTTTAAAACACTTTTCACAAATCTGAATTATCTTAATGAGCGCTTGTGAGGGATATGTGAATCCACCTAGGTCTTTAAGTTTTATTAATGAGAACAAAAAGTTTTCTTTTTCCCCTATCGTTAACAATTGGCATAACGAACAGTTAAGTTTTTTATGAATTTTTCGTGCGATAAAGCCCGCTATATATATAAGATGTAAAAAAATTACCTGCAAGAAAATTAAGTACTTGTTTAGAGTTATAAATAAAAAAGAATTGCGAAAAAAAGATTTCAAAATAACAACCCGTTTCAGAGTTAAGCAATATTTTCACTTCGCACAAAATTATTGAATATGCGCACTGTACACCGCACGCGCGCCGGCGACGGCGGCCTAACGTGCTGGCCACGGACAATTCGCTATAGCGAAAATTCGCGCGGCGCGACCGGCGGCGGCGCGTCTTGCGAATGAATCAAATGTATGGAAATGTACTGGGCATGCCACGCGCAGCGGCGACCAGCGAGACGACCGGGGAATTTCCCCGAGCGAATCGCGCGGCACGACTAGCGATCGAAACAAATGTATGAGTTATTACGGCGCAGGCCACGGAGTCGAGCGGCAGACGCGGCGACTACTGCCGGAGCGAACTTAATTTAAAATAGTTTGTTTTTTTTTCGCGAAAATGGAGACGGAAGCTTTTATTGCAGAAATTCTAGCTAGACCAGCTATTTGGAAGTCTAGCCACCCGCAACATAAGTTTAAAAATGTTGTGAAAAAGTTGTGGGAAGAAATAAAACAGCAATTTCTAGATTCTGATGGTGAGTATTTATTTTTATTCCCCGACGCAAAAACGACTTCTACTTTTTTAGAGGTTTTTTTTTGAGTAAGGGGTTTTTAGATTTTTAATTTAATTTATTAACAGGTACCAATAAATATTTATCAATAGTTTACAAAGTAGTCTTTGAAATTATTTCTTATATCTATGGCTTGCAATGAAGCTCTATTATTACGCCGTGACGTTATAATCCTCCTAGACCTAGTTCTCGATCTCATGTGTCGCCGAAAATCGGGATCAGAATTTCCATCTCTTTCTCTTACAATATTATGTAGCAGACATCCAACCTTAATTATAAGTTTTGCATGTTTTGTGTCAGTCTCGATTGCTTTGAGGAAAATGCGCCATTTATTCGTCATAATACCATAAGCACACTCAATTGTCACTCTGGCTCTTGATAACCTTTTGTTAAAAATTCGTTTCGAATGATCTAAATTGCTGGATGGGAAGGGTCGCATAAGAGAAGGTTTCAGTGGGTAGGCTTCGTCACCAACCAGGACGTGTGGGCATAATATATTTGATCCAGGCAACGTTTTCGGCGGTGGTAAATTAAATCGATTGTTAGTAAACAACTCGTTAAGTTTAGAAAAATGGAACGTGCCTCCGTCACTTTGTCTTCCCCTTCCACCGATCTCAATTACAGAAAATTTGTAATCAGCGTCGGAAACTGCTTGTAAGACCAATGAAAAAAAATGTTTATAGTTATAATATTGGCTTCCGCTTCGTGGGGGCTTTTGTATTCGAAAATGTTTCCCATCAATGGCTCCTATACAGTTAGGAAACTGCCATCTTAAGAAAAAGTTATCAGAAATTCTCGTTAAATCTTCACTGGTCAGTTTTGGTGACATATGCTGATTGACGAATTTATTCCATATTGCCTTTAAAGTTTGATAAATCGTTTTAGCAACGGTACTTCGGCCTAGAGAGTATGAATGAGCCAGAGATTTAAAAGTCATCCCAACTGAGAGAAACCTGAAACAAAAATATTTTCTATAAGTATATACACTATACAGTCAGCTATAGGGGATATCCATAAATTATGTCACATATTTTGAAAATTTACATCTGAAATTAAATTAAAACAGTATTTCCGAAATTAGTTTCGCTTTATTTTTCGACATCTTACGTTACGAAATTTAGTAACCCCTTAACGTGTGACGTAATTTATGGATAATAATTAAACTAAGTGTAACATGATGATCATGTGAACGTCCTTAACTAAATAAATAAGTAAAATTAGGTAACAATTTAATTTTCAGTCAACGATCTTAAGAAGAAATGGAAGAACTTAAGAGACACATACAGTAAAGAGTTGAAAAGAATTCCTAAGCCCCGATCTGGATCCTCAACTTCAAATTATGAACCGTCGTGGAAGTACTTCACACTTTTAGGGTTTCTGAAAGATGAGTACATGCCTCTTGCGTCCGAATCAAATTTAGATGAAAATGCTCCTACAGTCAATGAAAATGACGACATATACGTGGACGATTTCAGTGGGGTATCTTCACCAGCAACACCACTTTCTCCTGCGCTTACATCTTCACCAATTGAACCCTCAACATCTAGTGGTCAAGATTCTACTAGAAAAAGACAAAGTGTAAGAGACATTCGAGCCGAATACTTAGATATTGAGAAAAAGAAATTAAAAATTTTAGAAAAAGAATCTGCTAAACAACATGACAGTGAAAGACAGGAAAAAAAATCTGAAGATTATCACTTTTTGATGAGCATTCTACCTGAGATGGAAAAATTACCCCCTATGCAGAAAATTAGGCTTAGGAATAAAATTAATCAAGCTCTTTTAGACGAAATTACTGTGACTATGTATGGCGAACCTTATGGGAGATATGGATATTCTACTCAACCAAACCAGCTGAACAATAATTTCAATAATGAGTAGATAATAATATTGTTAAAATTCAATTTTAATCATTGAGAAGACTGATTGTTATTAGATTTATTATTCAATTTTAATTAAGATAATTATAGTGATCGTAAGTGGTTAGCTGATTAAAGGGGAAGTAAATTGGAATGATTTTCAGGGTAAATAAAAATTTGACTGTGATTACAAAAGGCTGATTAAAATTGAGAAAAGTTGTTATTACAATTAAAAGTTTAAAATAAATATTTTTTTAAATTGTTTTCGTTTGTTTTTTTTTTCTAGTAAAGTGGGTTAGTACTGTAAAGAGCACGTCAAACTTGACACTAAAATGGTTTTTTCTTATTCTATGGCAAATCTATAACATTGATTAAGAGCGCGCGTTTGTACCTTTGTATGCAAGCTTGATATGCTCTATACTGAATCAGTATATGTATAGATATACGCACAAATAAATACCTTAACGTCAAAAACAATTTTTCTGCAGCACTTAAAACCCTGCTTGAATTCATCTTTTTCTCCAGTTCTGATTGAATGCTCCCAAGTATATAATCGAATGTTTCGACGCTCATTCTGGTGTATTGGAAAAAAAAATCTGGGTGCTGCCTATATTTTTCATATTTTTGGTGGAATTCTCCGTCTGTAACACGATTTCTATTTAATTCGTGTACTCCACTATATCTTCCAAACATTAAATCTTGAGCAAAAAAGCTGCTACTCTCCAAACAACGTCGAGCTAACTTTGATAAAGCCATCTCGTCTCCTCGTCTACACTGGTCGCGGCGGCGAACGCAACTGCCCGTGGCGTGCTTGCCGCGCCGCGCGAATTGCCGCGCCGCCCGCCGCGCCGTCGGTCGCGCCGCCGGTTCCCGTGGCCAAGGTGTAAGCCTCCGCGACCGGCCGCCGCGCGCGCCGCTCTGCACGCGTGGGTCGTTCACCCCTGCAGTACGACACGCGACGGCGCAAATTTGAAACAGCTGATTCTAATTTTCCCATCACATTTCTCAGACTTTGGACTGGCAAATCATCGAACTACTAAATGACTGTTTAAATTAAGTTACGAGTAGCTCGATAAGTTGGTATGTTTAAAAAATTTGAATCAACCTATTTACAATAATTTAGAAACTACTTACAAGAAGTCTTAATTTAAATCTTATTTACAAAAGGTGCTGGAAATGTTCGCCGTTTTGTCTAATGCACAAGTTAGCACGACGCATAACGTTTCCTTGCACTTCGATTAATGTGTCTCTGTCACTTTTAATTGAGTCAAATGCACTAATAATACGGGTTTTTAATTCGTCCACGTTTCGAATGTTGTTGCCACTATGTCCATAAACTAAGTCTTTGACACGACCCCAAAGAAAAAAATCTAGAGGCGTCAGGTCGGGTGACCGAGGCGGCCATGCAATAGGCCCAGCACGACCTATCCAGTGGTTAGGATAGGTAGCGTCTAAATACGCACGGGCTCCTCGGTGGTAGTGTGCAGGCGCTCCATCATGCTGGAAAAAGTGGTTCCTTGTTTCGGCAAGAGAAACCTCATCCAGCATCTCTTGCACAGACTGAAGCAGGTCCAGATATGTTTCGCCATTGAGGCGTTCCAGGAAAACTGGTCCGAGTACTGTCTGCCCTATGATATAGTACGATTCAAACTTAATGGCGCCTCGGAACATCGAACGTTCCGCTGCGCAGAACGCAATATTTAGGTATCAGTGGGACGTAGAGAGACGCGGCGGCGGGGCACAGCCCCGCGCACCCTTTCTCCCACCCGCACTCACCCTACCCCTCGTAGGCGTCTTCGCCTTTTAGTGTGTGAGTTACGTCCGTATGCTTCACACATGCGCGCATTTCTACTTACGTACAGTCGAGTTCATAATAGTTTGTTAATTGTTTTGTTAAGTATTTTTTTTATTGTTCTGTTTTTATTGTTATTGATTGTTTATTTTCATCTGTTTGTTATTTACGTTACGTTTTAGTGTTGTTGGTTGTGCGAAAAATACTTTTGGTATTTTTTTGTTTAATAATGCCTCGCGGACGATACAACGTTTTACGTAGGCAAGCCAGAAAAATGGTGTATAGCGTCTTGCAATTTATGAAAAAGGAGTATGAAGACGGCATCCAACTTCCTTTGAACCTAGTTCAGAAACGGGCGGCGGCAGCTACAGGCGTGTCACGAAGGACTGTGCAAAGAATAGCTGCAACAGCAAATGAGTCGGGCATGGTAGCCGTCTTTCGCACACCTGGCAAAAAAAAGAGGGGAGTCAAGAGAGTGACAGGTATTGACGACTTCGATCAAGGTGTCATCAAAAGGTGCGTGCACAACTTTCACATTACTGAAAAAGAATTGCCAACACTCAAGCAATTACAAAGAAAATTCAAAGCTGATATAAATTTCAACGGTTCTATAACCAGCTTAGGCCGAATACTAAAACGACTAGGATTTCAATGGAAGAATACCCAAAATGAGAGAAAAGTGTTAATAGAACAGTCAAATATTCGGTTACAGCGCATCGAATATCTCCATCAAATCACAAAGTATCGCTCGGAAGGCAGACCCATTGTATATACCGACGAGTCATATGTCGATTCTTCCCACAGCAAGTCAAAGTCTTGGGGCGATGGTTCACTTATGGGTATTAAAAAAAAAAATCAAAGGGTCAAAGGGTAGTAATCGTGCACGCGGGTTCAGAAGCCGGTTTTGTACCCAACGCACTTTTAATGTTTAAGGCGGGTACAAAAACCGGCGACTATCATGATAACATGAACTATCAAAATTATGAAAAATGGATCAGGAGTCAACTCGTTCCAAAGGAGACGGGGACTTCTGGGCCCAATTGTAATAAGTTGAGGTAAGGCTTAAAAAAAAGGTTATTTTTTTCTATTTCAAAGTGTGAAAAATCAACTCAATTTACAATCTGGAAAATGAGAAATCCACTAATTAAGTTAAGGTTACGAATTAATTGGAATATCGATTCAATTATAATCGATTAACGTTACATAGTTCATACTATTTACGAAAATGATTCCACCACATGATTAATTCAAATAAAATCTCTTAGAATTATACTTTAATAAATTAACTATTACGTTAACTAATTAAATATTTACATAGTTAAGATTAATCGATTCACGTTGACTAATCGATTATTGTATTTTTAATCTGTGCTAACTCTGACTTGACATGACAATTATTGACAATATCAACATCAACACTCGTTTCGTATCGTCTAGTGCGTGTGCGTTTTGAGTATTTCCTCCCACACTTTTATTGATATCTTGACCCTTGCTTTCCTACGGACTTCTGATCTTCCTTCTTGTACGACCCTTGCCTCGCTATACCGGACACGGAGAACCCCGCTTAAACGTTGAACTTGGACTTGTTATTTTGGATTCTACGAACGGCCTACCGATTGGATATTGATTGAAATCATGGATCGTTGTGTAAATTGTGGCATAGCGACCAGTCGCTGTAATACACTAGGTCGTCGAGCTTTGGATGACGAAATGATATTAGCAGTGATTCGACAATGGCGTGCACTACAATCTGTAAGTACTTACTCACTTTCTGTTTAATAACTCGCCAGCGTCTACCACGCTGGCTTGCAATCTTTAAAGTAAGTATATATAGGTAAACATTTAAAAGCCACATAGAGATACATTACATTGAAATAGGTAATTATGGGGCAGAGTAAATCAAATCATTAATTCGCATAGAACATAGATATTGTACAATAGAGTTGTTATAAAAATATGGGGTACATTCTGCCTGAGTAAATAGATTTTTTAAAAAGGAAACATGTTATCTGTTTTTAAAAACTTTTTGCATCTTTTAGGTAAACAGCAGTGACCATGTTTGCCAAGCTTGCTGGGACTTGGCTCTAAGATCACCTCTTGATGAACCTAGACATCTTGGCAACCGTAGTGTTTGTCTCCGATGTGGACGTTCTCTTGCATCAAGAGTCAGCCATTTAGTTCACACTGGCTCACCTCGTGAATTGAGAATTTATAATGTTATTCAAGAGTGGATTATGCCTGAAGCTGTAAGTTGAATCATAACATTGTGTTTTATAAACGCTTTTGTTGTAATTCAAATTGATTTATTACATACTTAAATGATCATGTATCATTTGTTGCAGATAGAAGAAACCAGTCGCATATGCCATACTTGTTGGGTGGCTGCAGACAGAGCTGCTGTCCATATGGTCTCTCGCCCATCAACTTCTTCCCAAGCAAGCCGATTTGAAGAAATACAGCCACCGGCACAAGTTGTTGCTGCTGACTCTGCAGTTGCGCAAATACATCCACCGGCACAAGTTATTGCTGCTGACTCTTCAGTTGAACAAATACAGCCTCCGGCACAAGTTATTGCTGCTGCCCCTCCAGTTGAAGAAGTTCGAAGAAATCAGCCGGAACCTACGATTGTATTACCAGATTACATGAGAGCAATTGAAACAGAAAGAAGGTGCTTTATTGAAGGATGCCAGAGAACAGAGAGATACAGAGTTCCACTTTCTACCAGAAAAATGTTGCTCAATCGGTATAAATATTATGTCCCTGAGAATAATCGTCTTTGTGAACGTCATTTAGTTATAGAAGCTTGGGATTTTCTTAACAGTTTGAGAAATAATTATGTACAGACTTTTACAGCAAAACATATCCAGGACATGATGTCTTTAAAAGAAGTTATAAATTCAGGATTACTTCATTTTGAGAGTATAGATGATATGGAAGACCATGTTGTTCACACATGGATAGGGTTAAACAAAGCACAGTTCCTTCAAATGTTTAATGAGGTCCCTCAGTTATTAGAAATACCTAGAGCGTCCCTAGCTTTAGCAGCATATTTAATTAAGCTTAGAACTGGGGATTCTGATGAGAGGTTGTCAACTTTATTAAAAGTCTCTAGGCGAACTCTAGAAAAGTGGTTGCACCAAGTAAGAGATCTGCTGTATGAGTATTTTGTACCTAGACACCTAGGTTTACATCACATTAATAGGCAGCAAATTGTGCAAAGAAATCTATCTATACCTAAAACATTGTTTAGTAACTTTGAGGGAGTTGATAGGCCCATTGTAATATTTGATGGAACATATTGTTACATTGAAAAAAGTTCGAATTATTTATACCAAAAAAGAACTTATAGCTTGCACAAATATCGTAATCTCATGAAACCATTTTTAATAGTATGTACCGATGGGTATATAATTGATGTGCTAGGCCCCTATCCAGCCACCACTTCAGACGCTGATATAATGAAAAAAGAATTTTCAAACGAAAGACCATTACGGGAATACTTCCGTCAAGGTGATGCTTTTATATTGGATAGGGGCTTTCGTGATTCATTGCCGTTATTGCATCAATGTGGATATAGGACTCATGTGCCTGCTTCATTAGAGGAGGGTGAGACACAGCTTTCCACTAGTGAAGCAAATAAATCGAGAGCAGTCACCATATGTCGTTGGGTTGTAGAGGTAGTAAATGGCAGATTTAAAAGAGATTTTAAATTATTACGGCAAAATTATTTTAATGTAGCTAGTAAAAGTTTCGTAAAAGATTTTGAAGTGGCTGCTGCTCTTTTAAATAATTTTTACCCTCCTATTGTTGATCGTGTAGATACTGGGGAAATATTACAACAAATTAATATTCATATGAATACTGAAAATGAATTAGCAGAATTTATTATGAGAAACCATTATAATAGGCGTAGGGCAACTTTTCAAACAATAACTGTACAAAATGATAACCTTAATGATTTTCCCCAGCTTACGGATAATGAGCTCATACTAATATCACTAGGCACATATCAAATAAAGCAGGCACGTTCCTATTTCGGTGAACATGTAAGGGACAATGATGGCTATGTAATAGAAGTGTGCAGGGAGGTCAACAGGGACCTACTTCGAGAGCTGTCTGCTTCAAATACCTCATGGCTACTTAGGGGCCGCATTCAATCAAGACATATAAGTCGCAAAACGTATTTTGTTTATGTTTTAGTTGATAGCTCTCGCAGAGGTAGGGAAGCAATATTAAAATATTATTGTAACTGCATCGTAGGCAAACGGACTGTAGGCTGCTGCGCTCATGTTATGTCAATAATATGGTACCTTAGTTGGGCTAGGTACCAAGAAAATATAGTACCACCTGCACAATTCCTAGATGACGTTCTTGTTATAATTGAAGATGAATAAAAATATTAATGTGGTGATTTTAATATTAATATTTTAGAGGTTACTCCACTAAGTATTAGACTTCTTACTCTGTTTAGGTCCTTTAATTTAATTAACTTGTATTTTGAACCTACTAGGATAACAGCATCTTCATCGACTTGTATTGATAATATTTTATTAATATTTTTTGACTATATTAGTCATTTTAGTTTAATTAAATTTTTATATATTATTGACATAATCTACTCATTTCAATGTTTTTTAATGAGTTGTATTGCAATATATGGTTAGCTAGCGACCTCGACAGTTCATCATATTATTCTTTTGAGCAACCGGCAGCAAGTTCGTCATGCTCCCTTAGATGTCAATGCTTGCGGTAGCGTCGGGGGTCGGGTTGCCTCCTTCCCTCAAATATGGCGAGGGGGGTAATGGTTGATCTTTGCGTTATGCTCGTGAACGGGTGCTGCTTGTGGTGACAGGTCAGCATGCTGACTATGGTTTTGTTATTGTTATTAGAAATTAATGTTTCTTTATTTTACTTCGAAGGTCCTAGTTTATCATTTGTGGCTACAAGTTACAGCTATATACATATAAACATAATGCAGCATAGCATATGTAAGCGGGCACGCCCTTTATGCCAGGAGGCTTTTTATTATGTATTAAGTTCTGTTTGCGTTTTTGTTTTTATTATTTATTTCTGCTTGAGTATAGTTTTAAATATTGGCGTGTGCTAGCTGACATATGGCAAATAATTTTAATATTTTTGTGTTTCGTAATGTTAATTACTTATTACTATATGTATAGAATCCAGTTCTTCTAACTGAACAGACAGCAGTGCTGCTGGGGAGTTTGTTCCGCCACTTCTTCTTCCCAGCTAAAGCACTAGGAAGTGGTGAAGGGTGGGCGTTTTGGGGGGACTGTCTTATGTGATTTTGACGTTCAAAAAGTGCTGATTCTCAGCCTAATTTGAATAAATGACTTTTGATTTTGATTTTAATAAAAAACGATTTTCATTTTTAAACATCATCTCTTTCCCACTCTATAAAATATATTACACCCCCTATATTTAATTATTATTATTTTATTTTTTACATCTTATCTAAATTATAAAAAAAATCAAAAACCCGACTGCTAAGCAAACTAAAAAGACGTAAACAAGAAGAAAAGCATGCTGTGCAGTCGATGGATACGTCTGGTTTATATTTGTTTTTGAAATCACCTCTTAAAACCAGTTATTTTGATACCCCACACGATCAGCTTGGAAAAAAAATGGGCCGCCCGAAAGCCGCCATTTTTTTCTAAGTCACACTTGCAAGGTTAAAACCGTAGACAGATCTGTCAAAAATCAGCTGCTTAAAGATTGTTAACGTAACCTCACTTTTCCTAAATCTCTTTTATCTCGGCTCTCAGATTGCCAAAATCTGCAAAATTTTCAGTAATTGTTTGTTAATATAGTAGCTATCAATTGACACCAATTTCATCTTTTTACATCCAGGCCCAAAGTTGTATGAAAGCGTATCCGTCTCCTTTGCCAGCAAATTCAGTTGTTGTGGTGGATAATGCTTCTTATCACAATAAACAAGAAGATCCTGCACCTACCTCAAATTCAAAAAAAGCAGACATGCAATCTTGGCTTCGTGAAAAAAATATTGAATTTGAAAGCACAATGTTGAAGCCACAGCTGTACAAGTTGATTGCGCAAAATAAAGATCGCTTCAAGACATTTAATATAGACAAAATACTTAGAGACAATAACCACTCAGTTTTACGCCTTCCCCCTTACCACCCCGATTTAAACCCCATCGAGATGGCATGGGCAGCAATTAAGCAATACGTTGCGAAAAAAAACGTTAACTGGAACGTAAATTCGGTCATAGAATTGGTCCAGCAAAAAGTCAATGAAATGGGGGAAAATGAATGGGGGGCCTTGTGCCGAAAAGTGATACGGATAGAGGAAGAATATAAAAAAAAGTGACGTTGTCATCGACAGATTGACGGACGAATTTACTATCCATGTCACCGAAGATGAATCCGAAACTGACTCTGAGGAGGAATCAGATTCAAGTGAAGACGAAGGAAGTGATATTTCCATGGAAGTTCCTTCCACAAGTAAAGAAGTTTTTATAGAGGGCATACATCCATTATCGTAAATATAAAATAAAAACATTATTTCTAATTTCATAAAACCTATTTTCTTTTTCCTTGAACCCTACCCGTACTTACAGTGACTAATAAGTACCATGCATGCACCACTTCAAAACATTCAACAACTTTCAGTTATAAAAATAATTAAATGGTGCCTAAATGATTGTCGACTTGATTGTACCTGCGCGTACCCTGCACCCGCAGCTAACTTCCGAGGCGCCATTAAGTTTGAATCGAACTATACCAGCCCATACGTTCACTGAGAATCTATGTTGAAAATGGTCAGGGACCACAGCATGCGGGTTTTCGTACGACCACCAGTGAGCATTGTGGATATTAAATAACCCTACTCTACTAAAAGTTGACTCGTCTGTCCAAAGAATATTACGAGGTTCTTCCACCAACCATCTACAGAACCTTAACCTTGGCTCGTAATCTGCGGTAATAAGTTCCAGTACTCTTAAAAAGTGGTATGAATGTTGACCTTCTTCATGCAGCACATTCCACGCAGTAGCGTGACTTATCCCTAGGTCCCGACCTGCGTCACGTGTGCTCGCATGTGGATTTTCACTGAAATAGTCCAGCACTCGGTCTTCAATGTCCCCGGAGAGCCGTGGCCTACCAGCATCTGCTTGATGAGGACGAAACTGGCCATAGTCTAATAACCGCTGGTAGACTCCTAGGATTGTTTGGACAGCAGGCACTCGTCGTTGCTCACCAAACAGTTCACGGTAACGGTTACGAGCCGCAGCTAAACTTTCACCAGTCGTAATGTAACACACTATCATATCCAAGTACTCTCGATTGGAATACGTAAAAGGCATTATTGAAGTATTCGCGAACGTACGTATTTGCCGTAATAAATCAGGGAAATACACCCTAGTCGCGCGACGGATATCGGACGACTGAACGGGGCGCGAAGGGCATAAAGCGGGCTGCGGGAGGGAATAGTAGCGGGCGGCGGGGGTACGACGCTCGCGCGCGGTATTGGAGCGAGCCGCTAGCGCAGCCCTGCGTACAGTGCACAAAAAATATGATACTAAATTGTTTTATTAATGTGAAAATATAGAAAGAGCTCAAAAAAAAAATTTTTTTTTTGTAATGTGTTTGTTTTTCGATGTCGAGTATGTGGACGAAGTTCTTGCAGTTAATTTTTTTACACCTTATATAGTGATTTCCCCTGTAAATTCATCCAAAGGTGTGTTCATTACCTCATCAAGAAAAAAATCTATAAGGTCTTCGTCAATATCATGCACATCCATAATATTTTTTTCAAATGTGGGAGTAATGTCATTCACAATTTGTATGGCATCTGCGGTTGAGGATACATTGAGAATAGGTAAATCAATAAGTTTCCCTTCGGTATGTAGTTTCAATTGGAAACGTGTGATATTTTTTTTATATGCCGTACCAAAATGAATTACATTTGGATTATCGTTGTAACCGCCTTTTGCTCTCATCAGACCAAAAACATCTCCAAATGATCTTGGCTAACTTTATATAGCGGCAAAAATCTTAATTTTTCCTTTATAATCAAATCATTAAACATATTAATGGCACTATGAAGACAAACAATAAATCCAACAAAACCAGTTTTACGACCTGATTGTACGATTAAATTACCGTTCAACATTTTTAAATTTAACAAATATTCTTCACATTCTTTAGCAAATGTCATACATTTTTGAATATTAGCAGCACATAGAGCTTTTTTATATCCTGGCATATACATACATCGGCTATTTAAAATGTCAAAAGCGTCATTAATCATGATGATAAAATTTGCAGTGGCAGAGCAATCACGAAAATCATCTAGTTTTAAAATATCTTTGCAATATACAAGTGCATCTGCAACCGATCTACTGAGCAATTGTGTAGCTAGCCTAACTTTCATTTTTTGTTTGCTGTAGCAAACATGTGCTTGTCTAATTTTGTTAGCAAGATATAAACCCTTTTGCTGCTGTATTTCATGGAGTTTTATTAGAAAATCAAATTTAATTTCATTGCCATCCTTATCAACTAAAATTTTATAATCACCCAGAGTATTTCTTATAAGTTTAATCATGTGACACGGATCATAAAAAACATGAATTCTTGTATTTTTTATAGTAAAATATGGCTTTAATGATTTTAAATCAAAAACACACCCTAAACTAGTCGCCATGCTAATGTTGCTAGCGGCCCCATCAAAAGTTAAACCACAAACGAAAATATTAATATTGTAAAGCATTTCTATAGCTATTTTTACAAAACTAGCTCTTTGTTCACCTGTCATGGACATAATAAAAAAAAATGCTATAGGTAACTTCCATGAAGCATTTATTGCAGTCACTAACATTACCAAGGCCTGTGTTGCAAGACGGAGACTATCGTCCGATACCTCAGTGCCTGTATCAACATACCCTTTGTATTTATTTAAAGAACTATCCCATACTAATCTTTTCCTTATAGCCATTTCATCTATACACAGATTTACATATATAGGATGCTCACTACTTTTAGACAGTTTTTCTAAAGTGTCAAAAGATTCCGAGGTGAATCCAGGTTCTGCATTATTTTTTTTATACCAGCGTGTAATGGTACCTGGATGAGGCAAAATTGTATTAAATGTCTCCTTTACAAAATTATATGCCCTAGGTGAATAAAAATGTAGTTGTAAAGCGAATGATCTTAATTGAAGTGAATAAGATTTTTCTTAAGTAGAACACGTTCCTTTTTTTATGTATCGAACAAGAAAGTCTTTGTTATTGCCTGGAATATTATTTAAAATGTGAATATCATCCTGACACAATTTATTTTTTAATTCTGTAATAATATCTGAGAATTGAGAAACCTTTTTTCTTAACCGTCTACGTTGTTGCAGTAACGCCTTATATTTTTTATTTTTAAGGTCATAATTCTTTTTAATTTTTGCACTTCTTCACATCTGGTTGGAACCGGAACTGGAGGTTTTGAAGGTGAAGCAATATTTAAAGGACCCGGTACATTTTCCTCATCCTGATTCGGTATAAAAAGCAATGATTAATAACAAAAACTTTTAGGGCAGTAGAAATTAAAGCATTAATCTAATACAGATTGACTGTTGTTAGATTTCCAAACAGAAAGCGAAAAGTTATTAACCATTATAAGTCGAGCTTGTGCATTTCAGTACTTCAAATTTACAATTCTTGAATATTTAAATGTTGATTCAAAATTTTAAGCTGAACTTTCCAAGTTATATTTATTAAGTAGTTAAATTACTTACTATTAAAGCAGTCTCCATCATACTGGATGTCGACGCAACAACAGGAATTATTTTATTGTGTATCTCTCCTAGTACAGAAACATTTGCCATATTTGCAGTTCGTTTTCTGGGCAAGTTTATTTGTGGTGGATTAATTACATTTTCCTTTTCCTGCAAATAATACAACAATTAATAATTATATAGACAACTAACATAAGTTGTTATTGTTACATATATTATAATTGCTATAATGCTTACATATGAAGCCACAGGCAATTCGTTAAATAGTGTAGGAATAGCTCCAGGACGTAATGTTGTTCGAAAAGCGCTGGGATCGATCAAGTGATCCTTAAAATGCTTTGAACAAAGTACACTTGAAGGTTTTGATTGCCAATCCTGGAGTTTCATGTTTTCAACCCATGCTTTCCGTAAACTTTCATCCTTTGGAAACCTGGGAAAAGTATTAGTAAGCTGAATTTTTGCCTGCTGAATAAAATTTCATAGATACACATGCCTATGTTCATGTTCTCCCTAACACAGACACTGAGTACCATAATTGATTTTATAATTTATTATATTAGCATGTCATGTGTACACTGACAATATGCACTGAAAACACTGCAGGTATTTTGGAACTATATCACCAAAAAAATATTTAAAATCATACATAAAAGCGAGGGTTAGTTTGATAATTAAATGGAAATACTGGAAAAAATATTTTACATTCGTCTTGCCTAGTTCGTCCCTGACTAATTAGTAGTAATAAGACAGGTATTTGAGCTGTCACTTGATGCCACTTTCTGACTATTTTGTCTTTGTTATAGTTTATTTCTTTAGTTTTAGGTTAACGGTACAGACAAATCGCATCTATGTTAAAAATTCTATGTAAAATACGAATAAACAGTATCGAAACATTTGAATTCATTAAAGAAAGCACTAAGAATTCGTAGTACCTCCACAACTTATTATAAAACTTACCGATGAAAGGTCAATCCAGGTGTTTTATGGTAGCTAGCGCTGTCACAACGGTACGCACAGCACTTCACCATTTTATTTTATTGTCTTCGTATGTTTACGTCCCAAACAAGAATTATTTTTAAAATTTTAACACAATTTTGACAGAACGCGATGCAGGTTATGTTGCTCAATGTTGCTTATCAATATGGCCGCGCGGGATAGACAAGCTACACGTCAAATTTTGTCTATGTATGTGTCAGTGTGACAACACGTGAAAAAACGAGACACGATTACGTCTGGTCACTTAGCAAAAAAAGGATAAAGAATCATGCCTACCTATATAACTATACCTATTGATTAATGTTTGGTCTGCTACTATTTATATGTCTGTGGTGTCGACACATTTGACCAAATGTGTTCCTCAATGTCATGCACTAGAAAAACGAACAGATGGCCAATGGCTGTACTTTATGGCATTTTCAACATAGCCTTTGTAAATTCATATGTGATTTATTGTTCTAATATTCTATCAAAGAACGAAAAACCTCTAAGCCGTAAGAACTTTATGAAGAAACTTAGTACAGATCTCACTTTGCCTTGGATGGAAAAAAGGTTACAGATGCCAACTCTGAAAAGAACTGTGCGGCAAAATATAGAAGAATTGTTGCCTAATCCTAATGCAAACAGTGGCCAGGTTCAGCAAAAAAGGCCGCCTGTAAAAAAAAAGAAATATTGTTCGTACTGTCTATCTAAACTCCGTAGGATGTCAAAATTATCATGCGTGAAGTGCAAAAAACCCGTGTGTGGAGAACACAACAGAGTTGTGTGCCATAAGTGCATTTAATAACCGAAAGTAAAAGACTGATTATTGTAGTAGGTATTGTTTACGTTAATTTAAGTGTAAAAGTATAAAATATGAAAATATAAAGACTGCAAGTGATTTTAAATGTTCCTATACTCGTAGAAGACAAGTTAAGTTTTTGTTAATTTGTAAAAAAGTCTACGATTTTTGTTTGTAATTTGTCAATTAAACTTTATTATTGCTATTTTATCGTTTTATTTCCATAAATAGAATACAAACAATTATTTCAACCTATAAGGCATGATAATACTTCCGTAGGCTTACTAAAAAATCTTAATTAACTAAGGTACGTCTGACAGACGTATGATTATTGTTGGGGCTTCTGAGGAATTTTTCAATGATACGAGAGCATTCTTTCTTCAATTCGTTATAATTTCAAAAAAAGCACCAGAATACAGATAAAAAATATCATAGATCTTAACTCTATACATCACCAAATCAAAAAGTGACGGTTTTAGCGACCGAGCCGAGAGTTGTCGCGGCGGTTCGCGAGGTGGCGTTGGGTGTCCAAACGCAGTGACGTTTTTATCGACTGATCGGAGTTGTCGCGACGGCTCGATAGATGGCGCTGGGTTTCCAGACATGCCGGCCGCCTTGGAAGCCTCTGGTTTCAAGACTCGTTGGCTGCGCTGCCAGCTGCGTCGGCTCCGTTGGCTGCATTGGTCCCATCACTCGTCGCCGATGGCACCGGAAGTGGACAAATCTTTGACCACGCTCGCTGTACAGTGCCAGTCGCGGTTCGAAGTACAGCCACGCGACTTACACCGTCGCTCCCTGTGAACATTTTAATGATTCTCCCCATGCGCCATTTCAGAGGAGGCAAATGGTCGTCTTTGATGACGACAAGGGTGTTTAACGTCAACTCTTGGTTAGGTGTCTTCCACTTGGTTCTGGTTTGTAGTTCTGCTATGTAGTCGGTCGACCAACGCTTCCAAAACTGTTGCCTCAGGTGCTCTACCTTCTGGAACCGTGTCAGGCGATTCATCGGCTCTGCTGTCAGGTCCTTGCAGGCTGGTGAGAGGAGTGGCCGGCCGATCAGGAAGTGTGCTGGACTAAGTGGAAGGAGATCGTGTGGGTCTGCGGACATAGGACACATTGGACGGGAATTCAGGACGGCTTCGATTTGTGACAACACCGTGCTGAATTCCTCGTATGTTAGATTGGCGGTACCCATCACCCGCCTCAGGTGGTGTTTACACGATTTAACCCCTGCTTCCCATAATCCCCCAAAATGAGGAGCATAAGGCGGTATAAATTTGAATTCTATATTATCATTAGAAAATTCATCAATTATTTGATGTGAATGCTCATTAAACATTAACTGAATTTCCTTCATGGCTCCGACAAAATTTGTCCCATTATCTGAGAAAATTTGAGTCGGTTTACCACGACGGGATATAAATCTCTTAAGTGCCAATATGTACTCTTGAGCAGAAAGGGTACTGACCAGTTCAAGATGGATAGCTCGGGTGATAAAACACACAAAGAGGCATATGTAACCCTTTTCAAGTCTAGCCCCCCTACCTTTGCGGTTTAGCACAGATATGGGTCCTGCATAGTCAACTCCACAGCGGATGAATGGAAAACCCGGTTCCAACCGTTCCACAGGTAAGTTACCAATGATTGGAGAAACGGTTTTTCCCTTCAGACGCGTACAGCGGACGCACTGGTGAACTACCCTTCTGGCCAGATTTCTCCCCCCTAACGGCCACCAACTCTCATGCATAGTAGCTAGTAACAGCTGAGGACCACCATGGAGAAGTTTTTTATGAAAGTGCTCAAATAATAATAAAGTTAACCTATGTTTACAACATAATAGGGTCGGGTGTTTTTTATCATACTCGAAATCACGTGAATTAGACAATCGCCCGCCTACTCTTATTATGTCATGTTTATCTAAAAATATGTTAAGGCTAGAAATAGCACTTGTGGTTTTCAGTGGTAAGTTTCCTTTTAATTTACTATATTCATTAGGAAAGGATTCCCACTGTGCGAGTCGCGTCAACATTTGTGTTGATGCACACAACTCATTCACAGATAATGGCCCCACAGTGCGCTCGTGGCGTTGTTGTGTGCGCGAATTACGGATAAATCGCAATACGTACGCACCTGTGCGACGAATACGATTGTACGACGAAAATCTGTCAAAATTAATAACTATGTTTTTATTTTGTGTCACATCACAAACCATAGACTTTGTTTCCGACTTTAATTCTGGTAGGTCAGTAGCGGCATACTCAGACTGTGAACTTACGTTTTGTTGCGACCACATCGACTCAGGATGTTGTAGGAACAGTGGGCCGTTCCACCAGAGCCTACAGTCACTAAGTGAGTCGAGAGTTAGCCCGCGTGAGACTAAGTCCGCTGGATTATTCTTAGTACCTACATGCGCCCATATAGCATTACTTGTAAGATCGTTAATTTCTACCACTCTGTTTTGCACAAAAGTTTTCAAAGAATGTGGCGACATGCGTAGCCACCCCAGGACAATGGTCGAATCTGTCCATAAGAAAGTTTTATAAAAGGTCACTCGTAAAGAGTTCTTAATTTTCTTAGACAACCGTGCGCCAATCAAAGCCCCGCATAACTCTAGTCGCGGTATACTAGTTGGTTTTAACGGCGCGACCTTGCTTTTGGCACAGAGTAATTTAATTGTCACAGGCGAATTATCTGAGTATGTACGCACATAAGCGCATGCGCCATATGCACATTGCGACGCATCGCTAAAAATATGTAGTTCTATGTATTGTATGTGTGAACTCATTACATGACGCGGGATGCGCAATGACCGCAAACATTGTAACGTACTAATAAACTTTTCCCAAGCTAATACTACATCACTAGGAACCGGATCGTCCCAATTTATTTTACATAACCATAACTTTTGCATAACAATTTTTGCTAATATTATTGCTGGCGCTAACAATCCCAAAGGGTCATACACCTGTGCTATCACTGATAACATGGTGCGTTTAGTTAACGGGTTTGTAATATCAATTACCCGTGATGTGAAGTGTAGTTCATCACTTTTATTAAACCATCCCATACCTAAAGTTTTATTTTGACATTGATCTCCTAACGCCAATCTTTTTGATATGTCATGGGCAGTAATATCCAGATTAAATGTCCATTTACGTAATGGAAAACACGCCGATTTTAAAGTACTAGTTACTTTATCGCACATGTCCAATAAATTATTTAAATCATCATTTCCCAGTAATACGTCATCAACGTAACAGTCATCCCGAATCACGGTAGCTACCTGCTCATCATCACACTCACGCGCGAGTTGGTTCAGGCATCTCATACTCAGATAAGGTGCTGACGCCGTGCCGTAAGTCACGGTGTTAAGACGATAAATGCCTATTGGGTCCGATGGATTTTTACGCCATAGAATTAATTGTAAGTCCCGCTGATCCGATTGTATTAAGATTTGACGATACATTTTCTCCACATCGGCACATGCTACGTGTTTATACTGCCTAAAGCGTAATAATATGGAGAAAATGTCGTTTTGAAGCGGCGGCCCAACAAACTGAATGTCGTTCAGCGACTTACCGGTAGAGGTCGCTGCGCTAGCATCAAACACCGTGCGTAATTTTGTGGTGCTACTATTTTCATTCATAACACCGTGATGCGGTAAGAAATAGTGAGGCGACCCGTAGGTATTTATGCGACTCATGTGACCAAGAGTCTCGTATTCGGTCATAAACTGAATGTATTTTTCCCTAAATTCGGGTAGACGATTGAATTTTCGCTCGAGAGACAACAAACGTTTTTCCGCGGAATTATAACTTTCTCCGAGAATTATAGGCGATTCTTTGAAAGGAATACGTACCGAGAATCGACCATCTTGAGAACGTGTGGTCGATTCCGTGAAAATATTTTCGCATTTTTGCTCGTCGGCACTAAGGATATTTCCAACGTTGGAAATCTCTTCGAGTTCCCAAAATTGCTTTAATTGTTCATCTAATTTTTGTGTATAATTACACTGAACCTGATTTATGCGCAGGCCACTATTACTATTATACAATGGTCCCGACATTATCCACCCTAGTTTCGTATTCTGTAGATAGGGTCCCCTTTTCAACCTAATATTTCCATCAATTAATAACTCCCAAAATTTATCCGCGCCTATGAGGATATCTATATCCGACGGCGAATGAAAGTTTGGATCAGCCAGTTGAAGATTGTCTGGGATATTTATGTTATCAATATTTATATTAAATGCCGGTAACCTATTTGTGATGCATGGCAACACTACACAATTAAAGTTTGTTTGATACCGCTTAACCTTTGAGCGTAATAGTATGTTACACGTGTGAGTAGACTTAGTGATTGACTGACCCACACCGGTAACTTGGCAAGTGGACTGTATTAAAGGTGCGTTTAACTTATCGCACAAAGATTTCGTGATAAAGCTCTGCTGGCTCCCGTTATCAAGGAGTACGCGCGCCGTAAGAAATTCGTTTTTATTATCCGCGATATCCACTAGCGCGGTAGACAGCAGAACCGTGGGTAACACGGACTGAGTACACGAGTCAGAACTGTCAGCTGACGTATGTAACGAGGTTGAGACATTGGCGTTGGTGGTTACTGATTGCGATTGTGTATTACTCGCATCTACCACGTTTTCTACGCTATCAATATGAATCAAACTATTATGTTTTTCACGATGACACAGCCTACACGGGCCGAATTTACAATCGTCGACCGTATGGCCTGAACGTAAACAATTTTTACAAATATTAGTTGTGTTAACTAAGTTAATCCTCTCTAGAATAGGTAAATTAATAAACTTAGAACACGCATAAAGTGAATGATTACCTTTGCACATCACGCACACGCACGGACTGCGTTTGGTTGGTTTCGAGTTATTATTCTTATCTCCAGTGGCGACGTAACTGTGAGTAGATTGTTTTTTGTTTTGACTCTGTTCACTACTTTTGCTCTCGTGTGAATGTTTACTATGTTTACCCTTAATCATGTCTAACATATCCGCCCTGTTCTTGAGAAACTTAAGTAAATCATCTAACTTCACGAAAGGCAGCTTTTTATTATCATTATAAAGTTGACCTTGAAACTGTTCCCATTCACGTTCAGTACTGGGATCTAACTTCGAAACAACCAAATAAATAATTAACGTATCCCACGCATGCGTTTGTTCCCCGAGTGAAGCAAGCGCACGTAAGTTTCTAAACACTGTGTCTATAATTTTCCTTAACTGTGAAGCCGATTCTTTATGTAACTGAGGAATCGTATGAAGAGATCTGACATGGTTTTGTTGCAATAACCGTAAATTGTTGTAACGATTCTCGAGCAGCGCCCATGCGTGAGAGTAATTGCTGGCCGTAAATTCCAATGCACTAATCACCTGCGACGCACTATTTGTTAATGACGATCGTAAATAGTGGAATTTTTGTATGCAGTCTATATCCTCACGATCATGAATCATGCTACAGTATGTATTCTTAAATTCTAACCAGCTATCGTACGAGCCGTCAAAGGTAGGTATTTTTATGTCCGGTAACTTTACACATATTTGGCTTCTATTAACTACATTATTTTTATTTCCAGGTACCTCTCTCTGCAGCAAGAGCTTGGCGGAAGCTACAACCTTATAGTACTGATCTTCAAACCGATCTCGGTCTTCCAGTTGTTTTGGAAGATCGGGTCCGGTTGTGTTTTCGTCAATTAAATCTTGTAACTCGGTGTAACTATTTAACAAACTAGAACTATTCTCTATGCGTAACTGTACCTCTAAAACCTGTTCTTCACTTAACGGGCTAACAAATCTTTTAATGTAATTTTCCAAAATAGTTAGCCGACCTTTGATCACTGCTCTTTTCTTAACCAATTCCGACATCTTAGCTTCACTCATTTTAAGGGACTATAAGAACACAAGAGTACTCACAGTAATCCTTCCTTTATGATACGGACGCCTGACCCGTACCGCCCACGCAGCCCCGCGAGATTAGGTATACCTCACGGCGGCGGCGTCGGGTTATGACGTCACAGGCCGGGCACCGCCGCTCAACAACTACGAAAACAGCACGAATATTAACACAGACCGAAAGATAGGATGGGAAAGGATAGGAAACTCAGACCTGCCACTCCCTCGTTGCTCCTCTTGACTCTTCAGTCTTGGTATTCAGCGCGTCAGTGTCTTCGTAGGTACAAAATGGCGCCGCGCCGGGTGAACTTCTTCTTCTTGATTATATTCGTATTTTAATGCGACGAATATTTATATACTCGAAGATCTATGGATTCACCACGGACATTTTCATAATTTGGCTCGTATGGACCATATGTTGGGGCTTCTGAAGAATTTTTCAATGATACGAGAGCATTCTTTCTTCAATTCGTTATAATTTCAAAAAAAGCACCAGAATACAGATAAAAAATATCATAGATCTTAACTCTATACATCACCAAATCAAAAAGTGACGGTTTTAGCGACCGAGCCGAGAGTTGTCGCGGCGGTTCGCGAGGTGGCGTTGGGTGTCCAAACGCAGTGACGTTTTTATCGACTGATCGGAGTTGTCGCGACGGCTCGATAGATGGCGCTGGGTTTCCAGACAATTATCTTTTACGCTATTTGCTATATGATTATCATTCTAGGGTTAAGTAATAGAAGCATATAAAATGATTAACATAACAGAAAATAATGTTACATCAAGATCAAAATAGACACCAAAACAAAACACCAAAAAAACACCTGAGCAAAAAAAATCTATTGAAATACCCACAGACACAAGCAACAGATGAATTTTTTTTATAAAATAACTGACATATCGGAACAGATAACTTCACAACAAACGACTTCCTAACATGAGATGACAGACATTCAACAAGGAAAAGCGGGAAAAGCTGACAAATGGCAGCTGCAGTAAACAGTTGGTATTGTAACCACTTTTTTGCCTTTAATGCCATCCATAAGCCTACGGAATAGAAGTCAAAATCGGTGGAATGGACTGTAAATTTCTGACTGTTTAACGTTACCTTACCAACAATATTGACTCATTTGCGTCAAATCAATCAAATAAAAAAATATGAGGAATGGGTGCCTCATGATTTGACTGATCTGTAGAAAGAAACGCGTGTTGAAACTTGTGCTGCCTTGTTGAATCGATACAGAAATTAAGGACTATTGGATCGAATTGACATGTGATGAAAAGTGGATTCTTTACGATAACCGTAAGCGAAAAATGCAATGGCTGACCCCAGGTCAAACGCCGCAACAGTGTGACACTGTTAAAGCAAAGCTTACCAATAAAAAGGTAATGGGTAACTGTTTGGTGGTCTCAGCATGGTGTTATTCACTATAGCTTTCTCCGATCTGGTCAAGCAATAATGACAGATATCTACTGTGCCGAACTCCGAACAATGATAGCAAAACTAGCAGTGAAACAGCCCCGACTCATGAATCGATCTTCACCATTATTGCTCCATGATAACGCGAGACCTCATACAGCACGAGAAATCGTTTTAACTCTACAGGAACTGCAATTAGAAACCATTCGTCACCTTCCGTATTCGCCAGACCTTGCTCCAACGGACTACCATTTTTTTCGTGATTTGGACAATTGTCTACGTGATAAAAAGTTTTCTTCTCAGAAGGCAGTACAAAATTTCACACAGTTTGGCGAATCTAGATCACGAGAGTTCTATCGCAAAGGCATAAATGACCTTCCTATTAGATGGCAGCAATGTATAGATAATATTGGTAATTATTTTGATTAAAAAAATATGTTAAATTAAAATAAAAACTATTTTAAATTTTTCAGTACAAATAGGCAATTTCATTCTTTAACCCTGAATATAAACAACCAGACACAGGTCAAACAGACATGTTCATGCACACAAATGTTTGACTTGTCCGGGGATCGAACTCGGGACCAGCGGCTCGGAAGGCAGGGTCGCTACCAACTGCACAAACGGTCAGTCAATGATATGTATATGTGATAAGCTATCTATTGTCTTCTTTTTCGTTTGGGCACAAGTTTTAGTTTCCTTAACACAGGTACTGGTTCTGGTAGTGGATTGGAATCTGGTACTGGGTTAGACTCTTTGGAAATTACTTCAATTTGTTCTCCTGAAACTTTTATTCTGTAGTTTATATAATACTATAAATGTACAACATTCTGTGGTGTATGAAAAAATTGATCTATACCCACCAAAATATTGTGCTGCTTCTTCATATGAATTCTCATCTGGACGTATTTGGTCATCTAAGACGGAAAGGATTTGTTGATCAGCATCGGTTAATATAGGACTGAATGAGCCACCACCAGTCTTCTTTAAGTTTTTCCAAACAAGATTGATGCCAAAGATTAAACCAACTTCCAAAATCAACCAGATTTGATAATATAACTGCTGCACTTGTCAGCTAACCTGATCATAATACCATTTCTTCTTTAAATCCTTTATTAAATGGTCATCATGTACGACTATAACCTGGAAACCGAAAAACACAATTAGCTACCTAAATAAATTAAATATGGTTTCATGATATTTTACAGTATCAACAGATCCTTAATTAAATTACTATTGAATTGTTAGGAAAGTAAAACATAAATAAGTATGGATTAAAAATGAATGAACTACGGCATTAAATTCCTATCCGACAGCCTATCTGTGCTCAAAGGTTTAGAAAACAAACAAACTAACAATAAACTAATTTTTGAGTGCCATTTAGCTCTGGAGAGTTTATCGACGTTTAATCGCATTACCCTCCAGTGGATCAAAGGGCATAGCGGATCCTTAGGCAATGATGCCGCTGATGAACTTGCGAAGAGAGGCTCTGATATGGAAGTGCTAGGCCCGTACCCACTTCTCCCTCTGCCTTTCTCACAATTTCGTGCGTGGATTCGCCAAAGATCGACCGAACTCCATAACAACAGATGGTCACGGGCAACAGACTGTAGACAGTCAAAATTGGCTTTACCAATTGTAGACCCGCGGTTAATCAAAAAACTTCTCAACCTGAGTAGAAATAACCTCAGAATAATTATAGGAACAATTACGGGCCATAACCCCCTTAACAAACATCTTTTTAACATAGGCGCCACAGATAGCCCCCTTTGCAGGGGCTGCCTTGACGCCGAGGAATCAGCCGCCCACGTTATCCTGGAGTGCGAGGCTGT
Source organism: Brachylomia viminalis (assembly GCA_937001585.2). Classification (NCBI taxonomy): domain Eukaryota; kingdom Metazoa; phylum Arthropoda; class Insecta; order Lepidoptera; family Noctuidae; genus Brachylomia; species Brachylomia viminalis. The sequence goes on along the minus strand of OW443294.2, from coordinate 21,773,549 downwards.
GGCTTCTCAACGGGAAAAAATCCTCGGAACAGTGAGGTCGCTCCGCGAAGCCTGTGAAGCCCCCAGGAGGCTTCTGTGCTTTTGGGTGGAGCTAGGCTGGCTGTGTTAGCCAGTATCCCCACGCACAACGGACCAAATAAGAGTCTAAGTGCGGAAAAGGGAGTCCCCATCATCATCATCATCATCATCAATAAGTATGGATGTCGACCAAATGTACCTCCAATGACAACAACAAGAGGAAAAGGGAGGAAGTAATTGTCGATCCTGACACGAAGCAAGAAATACAGGATCCCAAAAGGCCACGCATGGTGCTTGATACCGCAAAGAAGATAAAATATCTAAAAGCTTTGACATTGGCTTACGAGAAAATTATCGATTTGCTTTTCCACATTATCGTTAAAGAAAAACATATTGATAAAAGTGAAGAGGGTAAAAAATCACTATTGCAAGAGTTGCGGTCTGAAGTAATTTTAGCGGCTCAAGTCACAAGTATTACCTTTACCGCTCACAACGTGCACCGCCAACAGGTGAAGAATACAGCAACAAACATGCAGAAAAAGGTGTCGGCTACTGATTACAATATCCACTACCGATGTAACGACTATTCTATACCGAGGGCGACAATCAACAAGTTGTGGATGGGGGTCACAGAGCAGTTAGGCCTCACATACAAGAACTATAATATGGAGAACGAGGAGAATTGGTATGGTACTGTTATGAATTGTGTGACAGCCCTCAACATATAAAATATAAACGCTGACGCTGCAGGGGCGTCATAATACGTTTCCGTGTAATTGTTGTTTTGATGAGTAAAAAGACACTCTTTCGGCAGTCATACTTCGAACTTCGCGGCGGACACATTCCAATGTTAAAAGTAATTTGTTAATTCCCAATAAACGTTTTATTCTAGCGTTAAAATAGTTTTTTTTTAAAGTATCTCTGGTCCTGCCCGGTAACAGTGGTGTCAGAAGTGGGATAGTCGGTATAAGTCGATACTGGCTATCCATAAAAAGCTATACCAAATCAAATTCGTCGCGTTCTGTGTCCGCCCGCATAATTATCTACATATTTATATATCGTTATCAACCGTAAAACTGTGTGACTCAACCTTACTAGACTCTATCTCGTCAGACTCTATCCTGCCATATTCTATCTCGTGAGACTCTATCCGTGTGACTCTATCCAGTGTGTATATAACTTCGAGTGTGATATCACGTCACCCAAACTCTGTTTCGTCACCGTATCCAGCTGCTAGTGCCGATCTATCATCCTAACTCTCCTGGTTGTATCGCCGTATACAACGTCGCCGCATCCCGTCGAGTTGGCTGAGGTAACCAACAAGTCTTCGCGTACTACATCGCCGCATCCCGTCGAGTTGGCCTGGGTAGCCAACGGGTCTTCAATCGCCCCATCGTGTGCCTGAGCTGAGCTTCTGCTCCTAACGCCAGGCTCCCGCCGCTGTTTCGTGCGCTGCCCAACGAAGCTGTGTGATGTTTCCCGTTCTTCAAGCCGTTACCTTGCTGTGAGTAGAACGTTCTATTCTTGTTGTTGTTGCCACATAGGTTTCCTTACCTTTACTTATACCTAATCACCCGATAAAATGGCTAATTCAAGCGATAAGAAACAAATCACACCTGCTATCTCTGAGCCATATCCCGTCCAAGTCCTATGTAGTTTTATAAGTCCGTATTGTAACGTTACATTTTCCCGGGATGGGGAAAATGTAAGCTCAAGGAGGTAACTGTCACCAGTACTGGAGGAGTCCCGGCTTAAAAGAAAAAGCAAAAAGAAGAAATGGTTAAATAATATAATTTATGTAGAATAGAAAGTCAGGGAAACCGGGTATAAGTTGAAGGTCCAAGCGTTTCTTCTAGAGAGGCTCGCAGGTTGTAAAAGGAGGGTCCTTGAGTCAGACCACGTCACCGACCTCGGAGGGGCAGGCCGTGGTAGAGGCGGCAGGCAGAGGGCTGAGATCTACCAGCCGTCGGAGTCACTAGTTTATCCTAGACCACGACGTAATCTTCTTGCGTCAGTATCCAGAACTGACGCCAAGGGTAGCCATCGCCGGTCTAGCGTTTTTCCAACATAGTCCGGTGTAGAAGGACGCGTAGATTTGTTTGTTCAAGCACAGCCCACACTACCAGAGGGCATAGCCCTCCCACCGAGCGCTATATAAACTTCAGGACCTCCTGCCAAGGCGAGCACCAAGAGTCATCTGGTCTGACGGTCCCGGCTCCCTTCCTTTTCGGATCGGTTGACATATAAAATTTTTAACAAAGATTCTAGAACATAAAAGAAGAATAATAGTTTATAATAAGGTCTAATACCTATACAACCTTACCTACTGGCAGCTCTAGCAATACATTAAAAATAAAACCTAGGCTTGTCATTATCTGACATTACAAAAGGTAAATAAACATTGGGAGAGCATGAGAAAATCTAAATAACTTAAAATATAGAGGCCTAAATATGGTTAAACTACAGACAATGGCCATGCAGATAATTGGAGAGAACGTATAATATAAGATCTAACAGCCAAAACCTAAGTAAAAAATACAAACATTACATTTCCCCGACAACCCCGGAAAATTTTTGATTACAATGAAAAAATTTTGTTGTTAAGTAAGATAAGGCATTTACCAGCTAAAATTAACCTATATGACTATTTACAGTGGTACAGAAAGTTTTACAAAAGATAAAAAATTACGTTACCCAATAACCCCAGAAAATTAACAACTGAGAAAATTTCGATGTTGTAAAAAAAAAACCTTGCCCTTTCATACACCTTACATCAACCCACATTTCATACTCCCTCAATCATACATCACCAACATACTTAGGGGATATGGTTCACATTCGATGACTCATACTCCACAAGGAAAAAATATTTTTTTTAGAGTTACGAAGGCTTATTTATTTTAATTAGGTGTCGTAATCCGCACCTTTTAAAAAACCCGTTAAAACTAAAAGAAATATTTACAAAGCTTTCCAGCTTAAGAAAAGCAGTCTAGGTTTGAAAGCATAATTGCTTTAGAAAAACCTTCAAGTTTCAAGTAGTTCAAGTATTAAAAATGAAACTTTCCAGCTTAAGAAAAGCAGTCAAGGTTCAAAGCATAATTGCCTTTTCAAGTAGCTAAGTTCAAGTATTAAAAAAAGATAAAGGTATCTACACATTAAGGCTTATTTAACGAGTTAAGTACCGCTCGACACTAAGGCTTTATTTTACGAGTTATGCGACCGCTCGACACAATGGCTTATTTAAAGAGTTATGCGACCGCTCGACACAATGGCTTATTTAAAGAGTTGTGTACCGCTCTACAAAAAAAAGAGGTGGAGAAAAATATGCCAAAGGTTTTTGTAGTAAGTAAAACTTGTGAAGTATTTACAATGAACTTAATGTTAAATGTTAAAAAAAAAATAAGTAAAAATTATTTCTAGAGACATCAAGGAAAAAGCGACCGTTTAAGTCATTCAAGTTAAAAAAAAAATAAAATAAGCATTATAAATCAATAAAAATCGTTGAGACGTAAAGATTAAAAACTTTTAGACAAAGTATTACAAGACATTAAGAAAAAAAAAATGTATACAAAAACACAGCAGATAGAAAACTACACTATAAAATCTTTAACGTACCATTTTCCTCTTAAGCCGTTCTGATCCTCTAAAATGATAACAAGTGGTGACAGTTTCTCCATGTTTCAGATTAAAAAAAAATATTAGTTTAGTCTAGGTATGTAAATTTTCAAGTAATTTTCATACAGGTTGCACTAGTCGTGGTAACAAATCAAACTAAATGAAGTAATGTTTAAAGTGTTGATGTATGTTAAGTTTGTATAAACAATCACAGGATATTGTCCTGCAGCCGTCGTGAAGTGTACCAGCCCCCAACTAGTAAGTGACCACGAATGGTTTTAAGAACACTCACTAGCGAAGACTGGTTACGATTACCAGTGGGTAACCGCAGTGGTGTGCAAGTGTGTGGGATGCAGTATAATGAGGTATTAGTAGAGAGTTATAATGTACCTAGGTGGTAACGACTATAGGATATTCTCCTGTAGTACGTCGTAGAGTAAGCCAAACCCCAACTTGTAAGTGACCACGAATGGTTTTAAGAACACTTGCAAGCGAAGAATGGATGACAATTACCAGTGGGTAAAAGTTCGTGTGTATGTATGTGTGTATATATATGTTTCAGTATAAAGAAGTCTTGTAAAGGTTGAGGTGGCTGAGGTGATGAGAATAAAAGCTTACCAAATAAAAATCACTTGAGCAAGTTGTTTTAGAATTTTGAGATATCTGAAAAAGTTTAAAGAGGGAGGGGTTAGTAAAAATTGGGCGCCAGATTGTAACGTTACATTTTCCCGGGAGGGGGAAAATATGACGTCAAGGAGGAAACTATCACCAGAACTGGAGGAGTCCCGGCTTAAAAGAAAAAGTAAAAGAAGAAATGGTAAAATAATATAATTTATGTAGAATAGAAAGTCAGGGAAACCGGGTATAAGTTGAAGGTCCAAGCGTTTCTTCTAGAGAGGCTCGCAGGTTGTAAAAGGAGGGTCCTTGAGTCAGACCACGTCACCGACCTCGGAGGGGCAGGCCGTGGTAGAGGAGGCAGGCAGAGGGCTGAGATCTACCAGCCGTCGGAGTCACTAGTTTATCCTAGACCACGACGTAATCTTCTTGCGTCAGTATCCAGAACTGACGCCAAGGGTAGCCATCGCCGGTCTAGCGTTTTTCCAACATAGTCCGGTGTAGAAGGACGCGTAGATTTGTTTGTTCAAGCACAGCCCACACTACCAGAGGGCATAGCCCTCCCACCGAGCGCTATATAAACTTGAGGACCTCCTGCCAAGGCGAGCACCAAGAGTCATCTGGTCTGACGGTCCCGGCTCCCTTCCTTTTCGGATCGGTTGACATATAAAATTTTTAACAAAGATTCTAGAACATAAAAGAAGAATAATAGTTTATAATAAGGTCTAATACCTATACAACCTTACCTACTGGCAGCTCTAGCAATACATTAAAAATAAAACCTAGGCTTGTCATTATCTGACATTACAAAAGGTAAATAAACATTGGGAGAGCATGAGAAAATCTAAATAACTTAAAATATAGAGGCCTAAATATGGTTAAACTACAGACAATGGCCATGCAGATAATTGGAGAGAACGTATAATATAAGATCTAACAGCCAAAACCTAAGTAAAAAATACAAACATTACAGTATCAAGGCGAGCGCGAAACCCTATCTGCCTTTTTAACCAATTGCCAAAACGCTCTCGACTTAGCGTCAGAAAGTCAAAAATTTCTAATCCTCAAATTCATTATATCCAAGCTACAAGGAAAAGCACAAGTGGCTTATCTATCCAATAAAATATTTGATAATTTTGACGACTTACGAACATTTTTAAGACAAAATTTCGGCCAAAGAAAACACTATAACCATCTTTTACTAGAACTTTAGTCTTGTAAACAGCTACCTAACGAAACTGTTGCGCAATATGCCCTTAGAATCGAAACTTGTTTAACAGATCTGCAATCTGAAATTCATAACTCGGACTCACTAAAAAAGGAGCTTCCAGGTCGTATCGCTATGACGGAAGACCTAGCTTTATATACATTTTGTCTGGGGCTTCACCCTAGGCTAAGTAACATTGTCCGTTGTCGTGATCCCCGAAATCTTAATGCAGCCATAAGCGTCGCAACTGAAGAGGAAAAGATTTATAACTTTTCAGTACGTTCTTCCGGTTCGTGTAAACTTTGTAATAAGGTAGGACATTCTGAGTTCGAATGTCGGTTTAAAGTTAGGCAGAATAAACCTACCTATTCATCCAGACTGCAACAGCCTAATAACAGACCCTTCACTAACAAAACCTTTACCAACCCTAATGAACCTTCAACTTCTAGTTCTCAGCCTATCATAATATGATAGGCTGAGAACTAGAATTATGTCGATATTGCAAGAATATAGGGCATGCTATTTCACAATGTCGCAAAAGACGTTATAATAAGTATATACGTTATAATAATTACGACGTTATAATAATAAGCTATTTTAGTTGAGCCATCTCAGCGCCCGTTACAACAAATTGTTTTCAGGTTCAATTCCTCAGACCCTTTAAAGACTTATGCACTGAATGGGTGTTTCTCATTTTTCGTGCATATAACACGTCCAGTAATAAAAAAAATATTTATTCACAATTTATTATCATTTCTTTTAAAGAAAACCAACGTAATAAAGTTATGCTTACAATGCATGTACCATTTACAGATCCAAATAACGTAATTAATAAATTATCCATAAAAAACTTTACAGATTCTCATTTCCTTCGGTGTCCATTTACTATTATCATAAACACATTTGTATTTTATCCAATAATATCAATATTAATTATAAATAAAGTAACCGTAACAAGAAACTGTATTAAAAAACACAACTTTTACACCTAAAATAAATAACAACTTCCGCAAATATAATACTATTTTATTTCATCAAAAGTTTAACATGTTTTTTTTCTAATTATCGTCGCTTTGTAAGAAAATCTAAACAGCAGTCTGCGTATGCCCTTGAACGCTCCTATAAAGGGCATACTACGCCCCGCGCACGTCTCGGTCACCCAGCAAACGTCGTAGCAGGTGGACGCTTGGTCGTGGTAAAAAAATACTGTCGAGTGAAGTTACGCGGGAGATTATTATTCTGGAACCATTCTCTTTCCTATCGTCCGTATTACTACGTGAGTATTTATAATTTTGTTTAATTTGTAGCTACTTAATATTTCTAATAATTACCTTTGTAGTTTAGAATATGCATGAGATTCGTAGTGCTGATATTTTTTGTAAAAAAACGGATAAAGGATTCAAACCTCATTACCTTCGTCCTCACTGCCTTCGTTTTTTTGAGCGATGGTAATGAAGTCAAAACGATGGCAATTAGAAACTGTTCTAAGTCAATTCATTTTATTTTTTTATTGTGCAAACCTTTTGAATACTTACCTATGTTACGTTTGTCAACTTCGGTGTGATCGCGGGCTCTAGTCTGCCCGCTGTTTAGTTTTTCATCACACAATAGTACTGTTTGATACCATAATAAATAATTAAATACTTGTTATATTATTTCACGCTGCTTAAAGTTATCCGGTGAGGGGTAGTTTTTATAACGTTATATTATTAAGCACATGAGCTCAACATTATATTTGTCTTTTTTTATAGATTATAAAAATTAAGAATGCCAAAGAAAACCAAACAAACATTAGAACAGAAAAGAGAGCGCGATCGATTACAAAAAAAAAGAAAGTATGCGGAAATTAAGAATGATCCCGAAAAGTATGCAGAATTGAAGGCAAAAGAAAAAGCAAGATACCTTAAAAGAAAAGAACAAAAAAAAATAAAAAATGCAGAAGATATGACACCTAGACAATTGAGAGTTCAGAGAAAAACATGGAGACTTAATTCGAAACGTCATTATGAAAGAAAAAAGAAAGAAAAAGCTATTCAGCAGTTATTACTAGATAATTCTCCACCAAATAGTGACACTGAAGCACTCCCAGCTGAACAAGATCCCCTTGCTCGGCCAGCTCTGAGTCCTATACCTTTTTTTTTTTTTTTTTACGGGGGGAAATCCTCATGGACTACCTCCGCCTGGGGAAAAGGCGGAGGGGCGTGCCGGACTCTTACCGGCTAAAACCACCCCGGTGTCTCCTCGCACGTGCGCGCGGGGCTGCGGGAATCCAAATTCTTCCGCAGCCCCACACTAGTGCTGGCCCGGTCTGTCCGGGCCTCGTCTCCTGCACGGGGTAGTGAGGTGTTTAACTACCCCGTGCATCGTCTCATAGGCGCGCGCCGACACCCGCGCGCGCCTTCGCCTCGGGTCCATCAAATAGGGGGCGAGGACTTCCCCAAGTCCCGCGCCCCTGGACCCATTCATGGGGGCCGGAAAAGGGCGTTGTCCGCCCTTCTCCTGCGCCCGGTGCGCCTTCTGCGGCCGGGGAAGGGAGTCGAGATCTCCCTCTCCCGTTCCGCAGTTTCCTTCTGCGACATCACGTCCTCGCAGAAGGAAACCACCGCGTCCCACGACTCTGCGCTACCGACCATCCTCCGCACTACGGTCGGCAGCGACAGATCGCCTCCTACTTCATTTGTGAGGACACAGCGCTGCTCCTCCCAAGCTACACACTCGGCGAGCGTGTGTTGCGCCGTGTCCTCCCCGCAATGGACGCAATGGTGGCACCGAGCGTCCGGCTCCCTGTTTATGCGGCACAGGTACTTGCCGAAGCAGCCGTGCCCCGACAGCACCTGCGTCACCCTAAACGACAGGGAGCCGTGCCTTCTCCCGAGCCAGTCATCGAGTACTGGCCAGATCGCCTCGACGGTAGCGAGGCCGGCGGTAGGGCGCAGAAGCCTTTGCCGCCATTCCGCCACCAAGACCTGACGGAGCTCTTCTCGGCGCAGCGCGATCTGCCGCTGCACCGGCCTCGAGCCCCGTGCCCGCTCTTCCTCGCGCCATCGATGTAATGACGCGAGTACTTTCGCCTCTAGGTCCCAGGGCGGAGATCCGGCCAGGACACAAGCCGCCTCGTAGGAAATCGTGCGGTACCCGCGGGCGACTCTGACGGCCATCGCCCTCTGCGGTTTGCGCAGAATGGCGAGAGTGCCGGCCGTCATGTCCATCGCCCACACAGGGGCCCCATACAGGGCCATGGACCGCACGATTCCCACGTACAACCGCCTACAGGCGGCGCTCGGGCCCCCCAAGTTAGGAAGCAACGTTGAAAGCGCGCCCGCTGCACCCATCAGCTTCGGTGCCAGCCGCCGGAAGTGGGGCCCGAATTCCCATCGGCTGTCGAGCACCAATCCCAGATACTTCATGGTGGACTCGACAGCTATCCGGGCCCCGCTGACCACGATGTGTGATCCCGGCGCCGGCGCACGTCGGGGGCCATGAAACACCATGGCCTCCGACTTGTTTAGGGCCACCTCCAAGCCCAGGCGCCGGATGCGGTTCACCACCTGTGACACCGCAGCCGTGGCTATCAACGTCGCTTCCCTGTACGAACTCCCCCGGGCAGCGACAAGCGTGTCGTCCGCATAACACGTCAAGTCGGCGCCCGACGGGAGCTCGCCTCTCAGCACCCAGTCGTAACCGATGTTCCACAGGAGCGGTCCCAAGACCGATCCCTGTGGAACACCGCACGACATGAGGTGCCGACCGGCACCGTCACGTCCCCGATAGGTGACGCATCTATCCTCCAGATAAGCCCCTACCGTACGGCGGAGGTAGGGAGGCACGCGATGGTATTTCAGAGCCTCCCGAATACAACTCCAGGGTAGGGTGTTGAATGCGTTGGAGATGTCTAAAGACACCGCCAGCACCACCCCACCCTGGGACACCGTCTCCTCCGCCAGGGCCCTCATGCGCATGATGGCGTCTATGGTGGAGCGCCCCCGACGAAAACCGAATTGGTGGTCGTCCAGGTCCGGCCCCTCCCTGCACAAGTGGCTGGACGAGGCGATCTGCGACAATGCGCTCAAAAAGTTTGCCCGCCTCGTCGTGCAGCACTATGGGCCGATACGCGGACGGGGAGTCCGCGGGGCGCCCCTCCTTCCTGAGCAGGACTAGCCTCCCCTCCTTCCACACACTGGGAAACTGACCCTGCTCGATACATGCCGTGAAAAGCCCCCTCAGCTGGGGCTCTAGCTCCTTCAGAGCCAGGACGAGAGCTCGACCAGGAACTCCGTCGGGTCCGGGCGCTGTGTTCTTAGCCCGGAGTCGCGACACGGCCGCTCTCATCTCTGCTTGCGTCACCTCGGGGACATCGGTGCCCTCCTCTTCTGGAGAGTCTGTGGCTGAGGGCGAAGCCATCGCCGGTGGAACGTGTCCCGCTCGCTCAGGGAAGAGGGCCGATACCACCGCCTCTAGCAACTGGGGTTCCATACTTTGCGTCAGTGGAGGCGCCCAGGGACGCAACTTGCCCCGTACCCAACGGTAGGGGCGCCCCCACGGATCCCGATCTAAGGACCCCAGCAGCTCCTCCCTGGCACGCGACTTAGAGTCGCCGATGGCCAGCCACAGAGTCTCCTTAGACGCGCGGTACACCTCATACAGCGCGTCTTCCTCGACGGAATCCCGTCGACGCTGTCTCCGGTATCGCGTGTACTGGCGGCGAGCCGCAACGCACTCAACGCGCAGCCGCGCGATCTCGTCCGTCCACCAGTACACCTGGCGCCTTGCGGACTGTTGGCGGACACGGGGCATGGACGCGTCGCAAATCTGCGTCATCGCCCCGCGAAACCACAGCGCCACCGATTCGACGTCGACGGGGCCGTCCGTCGTCGACTCCCAAATCCAGGACTGGACTAAGGCAGCTTCCTCGAGTAGTTCCTTGTCGATGCGCTTAAGCGCCCAACGCGGGCCGTCGTTAATCGGGGTTGTTGGGTGGCGGCCGCTCGCGGTCTGGGCAGAGACGTCGAACCGGATATATCGATGTTCCGACAGCGTCTCCACCCCCACGGCGACACGCCAGTCGCGGACTCGGCTGGCGACAGAGGGGCTAGCGAGCGAGACGTCCACTATCGACCCGCCCCGCTGCCGCACGCACGTGTATTCCGAACCCCGATTCAGGACGACCAGACCAGTCGTCACCGCCCACTCTTCTAGCACCTCGCCCCGAGGGTCAGTGACCGGAGATCCCCACGCCGATGACTTGGCGTTGAGATCCCCGAGCACCAGAACGGGACGAGGGTGATAGCGGCCTACGACGGCGCCCAACTCGACAAGGAAACCCTCAAAGTCGGCGAGACTCTTGTTGGGGGAGAAATACGCCCCCACAATGACGATGCCGCCCGAGACCGCAGCAACCCAGCCGCGGCCTCGAGACGGGTCGATCAGAGTCTCGCCAATAATGGCCACCAAACCGTCAGCGCACCCCAGCCAGTTGCCACGGGCGGGGATGAAGTACGGTTCGGCGACCACAGCCACGTGGATCGGCCACTCTGCCATGCTCTGGAGTAAAAGATCCTGAGCTCTGGCACAGTGGTTGATGTTGCCCTGTAGGAAATGGAATTGTGCCATTATTGACAGTCCATTCCCTCGGCAACGGTCCTGGGCCGGGAGTCGACCATGGAGCTACTAGCCTGCGGGGGCGGCGAGGTTTCCCCGGCAGGTTTAGAGCTCCTCTTCTTCTTCTTGGCCTTGCTGGCAGGCGCGCCACAGGCCCTTCCGCCCACTTTGTGTCCCGCTGGCTTCCCTGCAGCCGAACATAAGCTGCAGTTGAGCGCCGCGGAACACTGGGCCGCCTTGTGGCCGGGCTGACCGCAGCGATAACAGAGTTCACTACGGTCAACCTCAGCGGTGCACTTTGCCCGGACGTGGCCCTTCTCCAGGCACCGGAAGCACCGCAAAGCCCGGGGCTGCAGGAGTTTCACCCTCGCTGCAACCCAGCCAACCAGCAATCTGCCGCTTAAGGCGATCTTGTTCGCCGACGCCACAGGGCACCGAACCCAGACCACGCCGAGTCCGGTGGCGTCGGTGCGTATATCGCCGGCCCGCACCTTGTCCGGCTGACACTCTCCGCTTTGGGCAACGGCTGCCACCACCTCTTCAGAGGTCACGGAGTCGTCCAGACCAGCAATCCGCACCTCTGCGGTTTTCATTGGCCTGGAGACCCGGACGTCCTCAGGGCTGAGGACCTCCCTCATCTTGGCGGCCAGAGCGTCCGCCTTTCCGGCACTTCCACTCGCAGCACCAGCCACCTCGAAGAGCCGCGCACCCGTGGCAGCCTGCCTGAGGGTGACGGACTGAAGACCAAGATCTGATAATTTGATCTTGGCCTTGGCCTCGGCAATGACCGACTGGTACGTTACTCCGCGCTCCGCAGCTCCGGGCTGTAGCGTGAGCGTCACAGCTTCGGAACGCGGAGCACGTATCGCCGGTCCTTTGCGACCGCCTTTGGCAGTCCGCCGCTCAGGCTGCGCAACCGCCTTTGCGGTTCGGCCGGGGGCGCGCGCTGTTGCTGAGGCCGCCTTGGCGGCTTTGCGGGCCTTCTTGCGGCCCACGACTGTCGCCCAGGTCTCACCCTTAGACCCGACAGTCGTGGGCTGATCGCTCGATGGGGCTCCCTCCACGGGCTTTTTCACACCCTCCGCGGGCTTCCCCTTCCGAGGCGCAGGTCTCGGCAGCTCCTCAGTCCTCCGCCGTGTATCGGCCGCTAGGGGCGGACGGAGGATTTCCGCAGGGAGGCGCCGAGAAATCGCCTCCATACGAGCATTGACCATGCTCCCGCACTGAAGCATGCAGAGCCGGACAATGCGCTCGACCTCGTCGTCGGTGTGAGCGCTTGCCGGTCTCAATGCGGGAGCCGGGGCCACTACCGATGCGGCATCAGTGGACGTACGTCGCTGCTGCTGCTCGCTCAGTGCAGCGACTTGTCGCCGGAGGTCCTCCAAATCATTTCGGAGACGGTTGTTTTCCTCCTGCAACTTCGCGACCTCGTCTGAGGCCGTCCTGTTGAGGAGGATGCCAACCGCCTCCTTAATGTCCGCGGCAGCTTCGTTCAGACCGCGGGTGAACGTGCCCTTCAGGCTGCCGGATTTGGTGGCAACCTTCAGGACTAAGTCCACCCCGTCCAAGGCAAGCTGACTTAGGGCCACCGCAGATGGTTCCCCCCCTTCCGCCGCTAGAGCAGCGCGTCGCTCGCGTGCGCGTCGGGCCATTTCCGACACTTCGTCGGCCGCGACGGCTTTGCGCTGCTCTCTTCTGGTGGCGTTGAGCTCCGCCTTTGAGCTCCCTAGCGAGGCACAACTCTCGCCACCAGGGTCCTCGGTAGTGACCCCCATGTCACTCTCTGCTTCGCTGGCCGCCGGAGTATTGGGGCGCACGAACCTACCCTGTGCGTTCCTCCGCGGCCGTGAAGCACTCACCCCTCTCGAAGCCTGCCGACCTCTCCTCGTGGTCGGCAACTTCGGGGCCAGCGGGCCTTCCTCTTCTGAGGACAGACCTCCCACCTGAGCAGGGTCGCGTGGACGTTTCCTAACGGAAGACGGTCCACGCGGCCCTCCGTCAATATTTTTAACAATACTGCTTCCAGTAATATTATCAGCAACAGGGGCCTGGTCGCCTACCCCTGCGCGTCCGTCGGTAACCAATTTATCACTCGCAGGCCCGGGTACCTGCGCCGGGCGTCAGCCGGGGCGCATGACAAATCTCTTTCTGTTTCTGACATTTCCATTTTACGAAATGGGTGGTACGCACATCACTTCCCCAAGGCAATGCGGCCGCTCTTTTTGGGAGAGTATTTGATCCTCCCATGGCCCGCGGATGCCTCCGGTGCAGGATATACCGCCCGCTGCTCGGTATCTACAAACTATTGCTACTAACCTAAATTTTTTTTTTTTAATTTTTTTTTTTTTTTTTCCCCTTAAGTAACCTATAACTAACTTAACCTACCCACCACCCGGCACCGTGGCTCAAACACCTCGCCACGGATGCTCCAAGACCGCAGGTTGAGGAGCAACCCACGGTCATCACCACCTCGGTCACTGCGACGTACACGCCGCGGAGACCCCTAGACCACGAACTGTAAAACGGCCCGCGGTCTACCCCATCTTGCTCCCTAATCGTGCACTCTGCAGCTGCAGAGCGCAGATAGAGAGCCCTCGGGAGCGACTCCTCCGCTCCGGCAGAAATTCGCCACGGACAACAATCTCCTCTTTCCCACCCCTCACGAGGAGATTGTTGCCCGCACCCAGGGTGCACCGGCCCAGCGCCTGCTCGTCCTCAAGAAAACAAAAGGACCAGCAGCCACTGAGCACTCGGGGAGGTTTTCTGCCAGGCAGGAGTCCTATACCTAGTTCATCTTCAAATGATTTGGGTTCCAGTAAAATTAATTCTTGTCAACAGTGTGTAAAAAAGGATGTTCTTCTGAGGAAGCTTCGTTACCGACATAAAAAAGAAATAGGCATTTTAAAACTAGAAATTGAAAAAACCAAGAAACAGAAGGATGCCGTTAGGAAAATACTTTATAGAGTAATGAAAAATAAGAAAAACAAAGAAATTGTATCGAGTGAAGAAAAAATTGAACAATTGGCAAAAAATGTTAACATAGAAAAGCGCGAAGAAATTAAAAAGAAGCTCAAATTCTTACAAGAAGCGTTGAAGAAGGCTACAAGTGCTTGGGAAAAAAAGACTTTTCTAATTTGGTCATGACAGAAAAAGAAAAATTCAAAAAATATAAGCTATTGTCACAAACAAAAACTTTCACAGTAAGAGATAAAAAAGAATATAAAACAGCAAAGACTGAAAATTTGACAGAGCAACTAATTTTGGAGTTTTTTGACGATGATGAAGTGACTAGAATTGCAGCTGATAAAAAAGAATACATCACTAAGAATAAGATAAGAAAGCAAAAACGATACTTAACGGACACACTGACCAATCTGTACAAAAAATTTACTCATAATTCCAATATTAAGGTAACGTATCAAACTTTTTGTAAATATCGCCCATTTTGGGTTTTATACCCAAAGGAGTCTGATAGAAATACGTGTGCTTGCATAGTTCACATTAATATAGATTTGTTGATTAAAAGCCTTAACACAAATAAAATACTTAAAGAATCTAATGGGACAGGTCTTTTAGAAAGCGTATGTTGCAATATTAACAATGAAGATTGTTTGAATCGATCATGTAAACAATGTCAATTGAAGCATTTACATTACACCGAATTCCAGAATAACAAAAAAATTAAATATTATCAGTGGTCTAGTTGCTCTGAAAAGTACTATGTAAAAGATCAGGAGAAAACCAAGTTAGTTACAAAAAAACAAAAATTATTTGATTTTCCAAGAAACATTATACTCCAATTAGAAAACACACTTGGGGGCTATATGAAACACTGCACTAATATATTAACTCAGTATCGAAATATTAAAGAGCTCAAAAATAATCTTACTCCACAATAAGTAGTGATTCACGTTGACTTCAGCGAAAACTACTGTGTTAAATATAATGAAGAAATACAAAGTTTTCACTTTGGTGGTAGTATGATGCAGTTGTCACTGCACAGTGCACACATGTGTGATCTACTTGATTGACCCGGAAGTTGGAATTCAAAAACAATATAGTTTTTGTACTGTAAGTGAGTGTACCCAACACGATGCTGCAGCTATCTGGGCACATTTGTTACCGACCATTGGGTATGTTTTTGAGATTTCATCCCAAATTGACTCAATTCATTTCATTTCGGACAGCCCAACCAGCCAATATAGAAATCGCTTTATTTTTTATATGATTACCCAACTGTATCGTGATTTTCCGCAACTGAAATTTGTGACCTGGAACTATTTAGAAGCTGGACATGGCAAAGGGGCTCCAGACGGAGTCGGTGCTGTTCTCAAACGAACAGCAGATCAAGTAGTCCGTTTTGGCGGTGACGTGGACTCATTAGAAACATTTTTAGCCTGTCTTGAACCTAGAGTGAAGATCGAAATTCGCATTGTTACAAAAAAATGACATTGAAGCAAGAAGTTTTCCAACAGCCCTCAAAGCGGCTAAAGGTACAATGATGGTACATCAAGCTCTTTGGTCATATGGGTGCTCTAAAATGACTCTAAGGAAGTTAAGTTGTTTTCTGTGTGGCAATAAAGATATTTGTAGCAAATCATCACAAAAAATCACGGCAAACATATGGGATATTATGATGTTCCTCCTAACGAAGGCGTAAATACTTACGAATTCCAGAGTTTCCTGGATGAAAATACAACTCCAGAACTAATCCAAAATAAACACAATACAGGTTTTGAAATTGATTACAACAACCCATCAACCAACTTCGAAGATAAATCTTCAAAGGTGAACACGGTTTCACCTAAAGTCACAATACTGTCAGATATAAATGTAACTGATTGGGTCAATAGAAAGTTTAGTATTAAAAAGGAGAATATAGCAAAAATGAAAAGTAACAAAAATACCTATCAAACTGGTTTTGAAAAATTCATTATGAATGATGATGAAGATGACACCAAAGAGAATAAAGATGAAAATTGTGAGAAAGAGAAGGAAAAAAGACTGAGTAGCTTTTGGAGTGGCCCCGATGATGATGATGATGATACAAATATTTTTTAATACGAAAGGTGAATCTGTTGTTTTTCTATAAAATAAGTTTATTCATTAAATATTAAAGCTAAGTATGGTGCTATAGTCTCGATTATTGATGTACAAACTTTGATAGACATTCCCCATAGATCTTCGGTCGATTTGATTTTTATTTGCCGAAAAGCTTTTATAACTATCATAGGGTTTATATGTTTAAATTGAAATTCAACCGGGCAGCCTAAAACGTTTGCTCTTAATAAATCAATGGAGACATCAGGTGAGGAATTTAAAGCTTCCGTCGTTTTAGCTGGTATATTAGTAAAGAAATTTACAAATTCTTGAGCGACTTCTAAGTTAGAGCTTATGGCACCACGTGAAGTCTCCAATGTATAATCTGTGCTTCGTATTTTTTTCCTACTAGTTTCGTTCTGTATGTATGCTTTCGCGGTTGCGCAACGACATGCTTTGCTTTGCTTTGCTTGGTAGTATAGATGCAGGCCTACTCTGCCGCTTCCTTCAGAGGTGGTAGGGTGGCGGGGTCTTGAGGGAGAGCGCTACAGTCGTGATGATCCTCAAGGCAAGTCTGGCGGATGCACCTTCCCGAGGTTGCCACCCCGTTCTTGGTCTAATTCCTTAAGAAATAGACGTAACAAAAACCTCCAGGCGCCTTTTATCTTAACACATCCCTTCCCCATCCTTCATCCTACCCACATCCCCATTCCTCCCACCTCCATCTCTCCAATTCCCACTCCTAACCGCGACCCCTCAGTGACTGGGTGGGTGCGGGCTCGTCCATCACTAAAATAAGCTGATGACGAGTAGGAGTAAGTAGTCACCTGCGCTAGGACCTGCGCAGTTGAGCGCCGTGAGCGGGGATGAAGGAGTCCTGGGGGGTTGAGCCGAGCGGCTCTGGTTGTAATGTGCCCGTAAGGCAACACGCCCCCTTTGGTCTGGATTTCAAGCGAAACGGTGGCCCCACCCATTAGCCAAGGGTGGGGAAATGGCCACTGTGTCCCGTCAGAGGGCCACTGGCGAGGTGCGTGAGGTCCGCTGAGGTCGTCCTCGGACGGCCAAAGCGGTAGGTAAAGGTCATGCTGACGGTGTAAGTGAGGGTTGATCAGTTCGTTGGGGGTGGCCTTTTGGACCCCCTACGCCAACCCGATCGAGCACCCGATGTCGCACTGTAAGCCAGCCTTGCGCCCCTATATCTCTCTGGTAGTCCTAACGTTCGAGCTTCTTATTAGTGAGACGTTCCCAGTTGCGGGCTCCATGGAGGGTGGGAGCCAGAGAGACGAATTTTACAAAATCATTTAACATGGAAAATTCAAGGCCAGTTAAATCTACAGACCTGGGAGTGGAGGCGAAAGCCAATGAGACTCCCAAGGGAGGTGCTTGCACTTCCCTCGCCCCTGGTGGCCATGCGGTTAACGCCGTGGGTACCAGCGCGGGTGCAGGTCCGGCTGTGGCGAGAACCACAGCTAAGACCAAAAACAAAAAGTCCCGGAACAAACAAAGGACGCCGGCGCTGATTGGGACCAGTACCGACCCTTCCAATACTCAGGCGAAGACGGCGACGACTAATACCAGTGCCGGTCTGACCCTCCCCACACAGACTCCGGCGCTGGGTAATACCAGCACCGGGCTTCCTGCCAAACATCCTCATCCTTCTGTGGCTCCTCAAGCCTCCTCCCAACAGGCGGCCGTAACCGGTCAAACGGAGACGGCCAGCTGCGCTGAGGACGCTTTTTCGCGCGCCTGGCAGGTGCAGAAACGCAAGGGCAAGGGTAAACGCACTCAACAAGCCCGTTGCCCTTGCACTGAACCTTCAGTTCCATCCGAACAGGGTAAGAAGGAGGACAGAGTGACGAGGAAGGAGCGCCGCCAATCACGTTGGATGACAGGTAAGGGCTCCCGCAAACAGGCTACTGCCGCTAGGTCGGTCAAACCGGCAAGCGGCCAGCTGAACTTCTCCGACGGGAAGCGGTCGCAGGCAGAGACCGGCACAAGCCGGCCAGCGCCCAGCCGACCGTCAACCAGTTTTCCGGAGAGACCGGCTAAAGGTAGCAATGACACACAGCGACCCGATTGGAAGGATCAGGCCGCGGCCAAGCGAGCTCTCAACGAGACCTCGTCACCTCGAGGGGAGCATAAGCGGCCGCAGCTTGATCAATCCAAGAGGGTTGATCAACGAAGCTACGCCCAAGCTGCAAGTGCTACCCTCGACGTCGCGATCACCTGCGACCGCACGGGGATCCTCAGCAAGGACGTATCGGACCAGGTACTCGCTGCTATCCAGAAGCAGATCATACTCGAGGCCTGCTCCCCCAAACCAGACACTCCAGGGCCGACCTTCAACGCCAAGCCGCTGTTCGCCGGGGGTGTCCTGAAGCTGTGGTGCGGAAACGACCACACCTTAGGATGGCTAAGGAAGACTGTCTCCGACCTTTCTCTCCCGACTAGCATCTCGTTGGTCGTCAAGAGTCAGGCGGAGATTATGAAACGTGCTCGATGTGGGATCGTGATCCCAGACGAGCAAGGGGTATTTGGTGAGCCGACCAATATTGGGCGTGCTCTCAGTTACCAAAACCCCTGGGTAGACATCAAGAGGTGGGTGCTCTTGCATGCCGACAAGCAGGCCGCAGCGTGGTTCGTGGTGGTCGGTATCCCTGAGGACCAAATCCCGGCCCTGATGGAGGCCGGACGCCGTCTCTCAATAGGTTTAGGGGCGGTGTACGTGAAGTTCCAGGGTTGGAACGGCAGGTTCACCGACGTCCCTCAGGGATGGGACCCCACCACGGAAACCATTGGCGACGCGCCAATTGTACTGCAGACACCAGCAGGGGAGTCCACTCCCCCAGCATCATGCAACCCGGAAGCATCCGCGGCCGCTGCTACCACAGCAGAGTTGGCCGTGTTTGATGCCGCCATCGTGGGAGCCGTCCCTTCATCGGGCGAGGAGTTGGACGACATTACCCTGTCTCCGGCTTCGGGTCGGGGAGGGCACGGTTTCGACGAGGGCGACCTGTTTGCCGGGCTGAGACTGGAAGGGGACGAGGGGGGTTCGACCAACGATGGCGTTCCCTTCGTCGACCTGTAGAGTCCTCCAGGCTAACCTCCACCACAGTCAGACCGCGACGGCTCAGCTCCGCAAGTGGCTGGAGGTTCAGCACACGGCCATTGCCCTGATCCAGGAGCAGTGGATTAGGGCGGGCCGCATACAAGGACTCTCAAATCTTGGCGGTAAGCTCCTGGTCACCACAGACCAGGAATCTGAAAACTTTTTTAGTAGTATTCCCCTCAAAACAACTAAAGCTTTAAAATCCTCGCCCGCGCTTTCTGCTGCGTTACTTAGAACGAATGTAAAGGCATGCCCTTTGGAGTTTAGGTTTCAGCATACAAACCCCCAGGCTGTTATAAAAGCCTTTAAAGATCTAAAAATTAAATCCACTGAAGATCTCTGGGGAATGTCTGTAAAAGTCTGTAGACCTATCATTGAAACCATAGCGCCCTATTTAGCATTTATATTTAACACCAGTGTAGACCAAGGAGTCTTTCCGGATCTCATGAAACATAGTAAAATAGTTCCTTTGTTCAAATCCGGTGATAGTAAAGAACCCAACAATTATAGGCCTGTGTCAATTCTGCCCGTTCTCAGTAAGGTGTTTGAAAAGTTGATGCTCAATCAAATGTTACGTCACTTTAATAAAAATTCCATCTTTCATGAACAACAGTACGGTTTCACCAAAGGGCGTTGTACCACTGACGCTGGTGTCACCCTAATAAAGAACATTTTTAACGCCTGGGAAGAAGCACAAGATGCCATTGGAATCTTTTGCGACCTCTCTAAGGCGTTCGATTGCGTAAACCATCAGACACTTCTGCTGAAACTAGAGCACTATGGGATTAGAAATACAGCTCTTGATTTACTCAGATCATACCTGAAAGATAGAAAAGTTACAGTTCAAGTAAACGGCGTAAACTCATTAGGGTCTGAAATGGCAATGGGCGTTCCTCAAGGTTCGATATTGGGTCCATTCCTCTTTTTAGTTTATATAAATGATTTACCCCAATTACTTCAAAATCAACCGAAGATGGTGTTATTTGCAGATGACACATCATTGATATTTAAGATAGACCGACGGTCACAAAATCTTGACGACGTGAATAGCTCTATTCTTCAGGTCCATGATTGGTTTACGGTAAATAATTTGGTACTAAATGGTAAAAAAACCAAATGCATTAAATTTAAATTACCGAATGTAAGAAGTAGCGAGTGTGACATCATGTTGAATGGAGAAAAACTGGAATTAATTAATCACAGTTTTTCTGGGAATCACGCTAGACGAGAAATTACAATGGGGACCTCATATAACATCTCTTGCGGGGCGGCTAAGCTCGGCCGCTTATGCTGTTAGAAAGATAAGACAGTTAACAGATGTAGAAACCGCGCGTTTGGTCTATTTTAGCTACTTCCACAGCATTATGTCGTATGGCATTTTACTGTGGGGTCGGGCTGCTGACATTGAATCCATCTTTATTTTGCAAAAGAGAGCTGTCAGAGCCATTTATAATCTACGTCAACGCGAATCTCTCAGGGAACTATTTAAAAGGATTAATATTATGACGGTACCTTGCCAATTCATCTATGAAAATATTATGTACGTAAGAAAAAATCTACATCTTTTTAATAAAATAAGTGATAGACATAATTTTAATACAAGAAATAAAGATAAAATTGAGCAACCATTTTTCAGATTAGCTAAAATACATACATCTTTTATGGGGTACTGTGTTAAATGCTACAACAAAATACCTTGTAATATATTGCAATTAAATGAAAGAAAATTTAAAACTCATATAAAAAGTTCACTGTGTAAACAAGCATATTACAAATTAGAGGATTATATCCAAGATAAGAATGCTTGGAAACATGCTGGTCCAGCTCCACGGGACAATCTAGGATCTTGACAAAATTAAAACTTGTTGCTACTTTAATTGTATGGTTTGTTATTTTTATGACATTGGTTTACATTCTGTGACTACTTTAACTCACACACTGACATATTAATTGGTTACATAATTTGGGAAATCGTATACTTTTACAATGTTTGTAAATGTGTGAACACCATGTATCTATCATTTAATTAACTTATTTATCATTGCTACGTTTATTAAATTCTTTTTACCTATTTTGGTAGGGTAATTTTTATTATAGGTGCATCGTCTTCACATATAATTATATAATTAATGTATACAAAGTATTGTAACACATTTTAAAAGAGTAACGATGGAGTTTCTTGCCCATTCTTCTCCATACGAAACTACCTTTTGGAAGGGGCGACTAGAATCAATTCTATTTAAATGTAAATATTGACGTTCAAAAGTGCCTTTTATGTGCCTATTTGAAATAAATGCTTTGACTTTGACTTTGATCATGATCACCCCAGATCGTGCATCTTTGTCACAGGTAACCTCAAAACACAGATCTTAACAGACTTCTGTTGCAGAGATGTCTCTGCAGCAAGTATGCGTATACAGCGTGACGACGCCCCGGAAAGGGTGATCGTTTTCGCCTCGGCCTACATGCCTGAGGCGGAAGCGCCGCCTCCGCACGACCTCGCCCGCCTCGTGAGCTATTGCGAGAGAGGTGGGTTTGCGGTCGTCGTCGGGGCCGACGCCAACGCTCACCACCAGCTGTGGGGTATGGACACGCAAAACGAGAGGGGTAAGGCATTGGTTGACTACCTATTCTCGACTAACCTATCCCTACTAAACACTGGCTCCGAACCAACATTCGTAACCAGGAGAAGCCGAACAATCATAGATCTCACGCTGGTATCGGAGGGCGCGGCGGAACTTACCACTGGGTGGCGGGTCTCCAAGGAGGCCTCCTGCTCTGATCACAGGTGGATCCGCTTCGACATCCAGGTCTGTGTTCCACCAACACCACCACGGCGCATTCCGCGAAACACGGATCGAGCCAACTATACACGTAGCCTTGTATCCAAGCTTACGACACTAAACAATCCGACGACATTTGCGGATACGACACAGATTGAGGTACATGTAAGCCAGCTTACTAAATCAATAATAGACAGCTACTATACTGCCTGCCCAGAGACCACCCCGCGTAGCGCTCCGGGCAAGCAACCCTGGTGGGGGGCTGATCTGGAGCGCAAGCGCGGTAAGGTAAGGAAAGCTCTGAACAGAGCCATGAACACATGTGCGGATGAGGACTGGGACCACTATTACGCAGCCAAATCCAGCTACAAAAAATGCATCAGGTTCAGGAGTACCACGGGATGGCGCAAATTCTGTGGTAGCATAGAGTCCTGTCAGCAGGCTAACAGGGTAAGGAAAGTACTGTCACAGCAGTACACACCTGGGCCCGTTACACTCCGCAAACCGGACAATACACTCACTTCCTCGCCAGAAGAAACGAGACGCGTCCTTATGGAAACTCACTTCCCTGGCTGTACCTTTGCGCAGGTAATCGCCTGGCAAGATGTACTACAAACACCAACAGAAAATGAATGGCTTTATGCAAGTAGGGTGATCACGTTGGAGAAGCTCCAATGGGCCATCCGTAGCTTCCATCCTTTCAAGGCAGCCGGTCCTGACGGAGTGTTCCCCGCCTTGCTACAGTGGGGTGGAACCGCTGTCGCAATAAGACTGGTGCCCCTAATGAGGGCGTGCCTGGCCCTTAGATACGTTCCTAAAGGTTGGAGGGAAGTGAAAGTAATATTCATCCCCAAGCCAGGTAAGGGAGACTACACAAACGCCAAATCCCATAGACCCATAAGCCTCACCTCCTTTCTACTAAAGACTCTGGAAAGGCTGTGTGACAGGGAGCTGAGGGACGGCGCTCTGAAAACCATACCGCTACACGGTAATCAACACGCATACAGCTCGGGTAAGTCGACTGAATCTGCCCTTCATCTAGTAGTCAGCCAGATAGAGGAAGCGATTCATCAGAAAGGCACCTGCCTGGGCATTTTCATAGACATCGAAGGTGCCTTCGACAAAACAAACTTCTCCAGCATCAGCGGCGCCCTCTATAGACATGGCGTTGAACAGGTACTAGCGGACTGGATTACTAACATGCTAAGCAAACGAGTAGTTCGCCTTGAGGATGAGCAGCAGCTGGCCATGATAGCCAGAGGCTGCCCCCAGGGTGGGGTGCTGTCCCCTCTTCTGTGGAATATGGTGATTAACGATCTCATAACCAAACTCAACGCCAATCGTTACTACACAATAGGGTATGCAGATGACCTCGCAATCCTTGTATCGGGGAAGGTGACGGGTACGATCTGCAAACTTACTCAGCAAGCGCTACGAATCGTAGAGAGATGGTGCAGGGAATTTGAGCTATCAGTGAACCCCACTAAAACTGAACTGGTTATGTTTACCCAGAAACGAGCATTAGGCCCGTTCCGTCTACCAAAACTTTTCAATACAGAACTGCAGTTGACCAACGAAGTCAAGTATCTCGGGGTCATTCTGGACAGTAAGTTAAACTGGAGTAGTCACTTGGACAACAAACTAAACAGGGCCTGCATAACCTTCTGGCAGTGCAGGAGAATGATAGGTAAGAAGTGGGGCCTATCCCCTAAAATTATACTATGGCTGTACACCACAGTGATACGCCCTATGATCACCTACGGGGCCGTGGTCTGGTGGCCCCGTACTGAGTTGGGTACAGCTACTAGCAAACTACAACGCCTGCAAAGACTAGCCTGCATGGCCACCACAGGCTGCATGAGGACCACTCCGACTGCAGCTATCGAAGCCATGCTGGGACTACCACCGCTCCACCTGTTCATACAGCAGGAAGCGACGATGGCGGCGGTTCCTCTAAATGCACTAGATCTCTGGGGTAAGAGAGATTTACCACACACCGCGCTGCTTGAGGGACTCGGCAAGGAGTTCCCCATTACGAAAGCCATAAATGACCGGGTACCCAAACAATTTATATTTGATAAAAAATACAAAATCCAACTTCACGAGGATCGCCGATGCGAGGGCTTGCGCCCGGCAGAGCTGCGCATCTTCACGGATGGATCCAAAACAGGTAGTGGCACAGGTGCTGGAATCTTCTCGGAGGACTTCAATATAGGTTTAAAGACATTTATTTCTCATAAGAACTTTACATAGTTCACTTAAAATGAGATACAAAGTACTTATATCTAATGATAAATTATAATATCGTATTTGCCTCTGGGGCGTTGGTGACGTTACAGGGTACATATATGCTTCTTAAGTTTAGCCTTAAATATATTTATACTATCACATCTCTTTAAATCCTCCGGTAAATCATTAAACAGTTGCGTCCCCTCAACCAATATAGTTTTTTTCCCGTAATTAGTCCGTGCTCGTGCAGTCATTAGTTGAAATTTGTTTTTGCTTCTTGTGTTGTATGTTATTACTTTTTTATGTAGTTGTATGTTTGATTGTACGGAATTCGTGGTGATTTTTTTTTATGAGGATGCAGGTGTAATATTTGTAAAGTTGTGTGAGATTTAGTAGTTTAGTTTTGTAGTATAATTTTTTTGTTGGATATAGATAGTGATAGTGAAATAATACTTTGATAATCTTGTTTTGTATTCGTTGTAGTGAGTTTAGATTAGATTTTGCGGCTGACCCCCACACTTCGATTAGGTATTCAAGGTTTGATTTTACTAATGAGTTATATATAATTAGACGAACTTTTTTCGGAATACATTTTGTAACTTTTCGTAACGCTCCTAATAGTGATATTAATTTTATTTTGACGTGATCGATGTGTAGTTTCCAAGAAAGTTTGTCATCTACCCACAGACCGAGGTATTTTTCTTGATTAGACCGTTTGACTATTTCTCCGTTAATCGTAAGAGGTGAAAAGTCCGGTAAAGGTTTATTTTTGGCGGAGAAAATTATAAATGATGTTTTTGACGTGTTAATAGTTAGTAAGTTATATTTTAACCATTCGTTGAGTAGGTCAAGGTCCTTTTGGGCATCAGATATAATGTTTTGTAACGATTTATCGAAGTAAAAAAGGCAAGTGTCATCCGCGTATAACGTTAGGTGTCCCGTCAGCCCTATTTTATTAATGTTATTTATCTATCAATATACGCATCTCCACACCATTGGGGGTCCATAACACAGTGTTCCAGGCCGAATGCATGGGTATTTCTCTAGCCGCCTCAGCCATCATGGCCAGGGAAGTTAAAGAACACTCGATCCGCATACTCTCAGACAGCATGGCCGTTCTGCAAGCGCTGAACAGTCACACCGTTGATTCTGGGCTAATATACGAGTGCCACCAGCGCCTAAACCAGGTGGGCAACCTCAATAACATAACCATTCAATGGATCAAAGGACACAGCGGCTCGCTAGGCAACGATGCAGCCGACGAACTTGCCAGAAGGGGGTCGAACGCTGTACCAGTGGGTCCCAAACCCATCGTGCCACTCCCCTTCGGGTTCATACGCACTCTGGTAAGGAAACGCACCAGGGACCAACATCACAAACTATGGGTGGACCAACGTGAGTGCAGGCAGGCTAGGGAAGCACTCCCCACAATCGATGGCCGCTTCACGAAACAGGTTCTCCGACTAACCAAGCAACAGCTGCGTACAGTCATAGCAGCTGTAACTGGTCACGGATCATTTAATAAACACCTCTTTGTATTAGGAGTCACGGACAGTCCGCTGTGCAGGGCCTGCATGGAGGAGGACGAGACAGCAGCCCATGTGCTTCTAAGCTGCCCGGTGGTCACCACATACAGGGCAAAGTACTTCGGCAACCCAGGTACCCTACGTGAGATTGTCAGCAACACCAAGGCGTTGCTGGCCTTTCTCGAGGAGCTGGGGTGGATCGAATAACCGATTTTCCCACCCGTACGCAAAATACGCGCATTGACGTGGAGTTGCGGACACCAGCCCGTATTATCTATCTATCTATCTACTAGTTTCGTTATTTATAACTTTCCAAACTGTTTTTATTTTATTTTCTGCTGATTCAATCTTGTTGCTAATGTACTGGGCTTTAGCTATCTTGCAGGTTTGGAGGAGTTGATGTCAAGGACGGGAGTACCGGCAATTATAGTACGAACGGTACATATTTCACGTCGCAAAGATTCGGGGAGTTTTGTAGGTTGAATGGTATACGTCAACTTTTTTCGGCCGTATACCATCCTAGCAGTAACGGCCAAGTTGAGAGTTCTGTCAAAATCGTAAAAAAGGTATCAAAAGTATATTATTGACATGTCATGATAGGAAAAACTTACACAATAGAATAAACAAGTTTTTATTTGATTATCGGAACTCAACACACAGCTCGACAAATAAATCACCGGCACAGTTGTTATATGGCGGCCCACTCAGGTGTAGATTAGACTTATTAACACCGACTCCATTGCCTTCCACGCCGGAGCTCACTGCAGCGGTAAAATGTAAACAATCATTACAGAGTAAATACTACGGCGGTAAAAAACTAAATGTGAATAAGAAAAAACATTATTGGATACTAGCAACAATTGTAGAACAAATTGGCAGGGTGGTATATAAGGTTTTTGTTCCTGAATTGAACTCCCATGTAACAAGACACAAGAATCAGATAAGAAAATATCATAGTGACCATAGTGAGCACACGACTTCAACGTGGGATACCGACAGTGATACCGACGTGACCGAAATTGAAACTGTCCCGGAAATCACATCACAGTCGGAACCAGACTGTCCATCTACCACCGCTCATCTTACTAGGGCTGTGGAGGAGGAAACGGAGACTCACAGCGAAGAATCGTCAGCAGTGGCTTCTAGAGGGCGGAGCTACGACTGCCACAGACGATGGTAATGTGTCAACGGAATCTCGAGTACTGGGACTTGACATACCACCCACTGTCGCACAAAACAGGGCGAAACGTAATCGTCCTCATGTAGATTATCCGCTCGGTCGCAGAGCGCGGGAAAAATAATCGAGCCAGATGAATGCCAGATGCGTCACCGGCGCGCGCGGCGCGGCGGGGCGCCGCTCGGCCGCCCGATAATGTAAATAAAGCATTTTTACGACTTGGGTTTGTTTGAATGGTGCTAACACTTGTGTTTTTTGTTATGGTAAGGAACGGGGCTTTAAGATAGCGGAGTTTCGTTTGAAATAGGATAGTATTTACGTAAACACTACGTACGATACGTACGTACGATAGTATTTACGTAACTTTGTTTTCAAATAAATGGTTATAGTTCGAAAAAACGAGCGTTGACCTATATTGTTTAAGGTTTTAAATACATTATGTGTATATACTTAACGCAAAACACTAATAAAACCACATAGCATTAGTACAATATGTACTATTTACGAGCGTGCAAAGTTGAAAAAATTTGCCGACGGCAAAAAAATAACAATGGGCGCCAAGACAATGGAAACAAAATGTTGTTTTATAAATATAAATCTGATACGTAGAATAAAAATATTGGTACCTGTGGAAAGCTTATTTAATGCTTCAACTTTGTTATAAAAGTAGTGGTATTAGAATAACACACTGTACTAAAATAAGGATCTGAAAACACATACACGTAATAACAATAAACATGAATCGGTCAGCGCCGGTTGTGGAATAAAACCGAAATTACGTAATATTTTTTCACTCACCGACCTTGAAATCCTGCAGTAATTCACTTCACTATAATATTTATCACACACTTAACAGGCCATAGCACTTCAAACACTTGAAAACCCACTTAAAACACAAATTATTTATCATGTAAACAAAACACGCGCGAGTCCGTACGTCACTGACAAGACGCCATATTTTTTTAATTATTTGATTTTTTTGGTTGAACGCTTGTAGTGTTGTCATACATCTGAATACGCGGCTTTTAAGCACGAAATCGACTAAGCAATCGGATACAGTGTGCCACAGATCTTTTAAAAATGAAAAATTGAATAAAGTTTATCGGATTTCGATTAATTAAAAGGTTACGCGAGTGGACGCTAGCGTGCGGCGCCACTTTCTATGCGGCGACTTTGGTCACCTCATCCACTCCAGCGGTTTTAGAATTAAGTCATTAAAAGGTTTGTGAAGGTTGCAACCTCACGCACATGTCACTTCTCTTATAATAAACTGTCAGTGCTAAGCAACCCGCTGTTTCATTCACACGTACGTAACAGCATTCAAATAAACATAAGGTGTTAAGTGACAGACGCGGCGACTTTGTTTTTTTTTAATGTAGTGAAGTTTTTAATGTAGTTTTAACAATTATCAATTGTGCAAAATACCGTGTAAACCAACATTTTCAAACATTCATTCGTTAAGAGAAAAATAGAATGTTCCCGCCCACTCTCTTTCACCGCTGCCGCGCCGCCGCCGGTCGGTACACCGCCGCCACTTACCTACATAATTATTTTGCTACAAATGTTCGTGACCTTGTCAGCTGTTGTTTTTCACTTTAAGAGCGTTTATACCTTATGAGTGGCAACGTCGCAATTTAGTGTCATATTTCGTGGTTTTCAATTTTTATCATTTAATCGGACCTATATTTTAAAAATCTGTTTAATTAACTTTTTAGAATTATGTGAAAACTGTGTAAAAGGTAAGAAATCGTTGCGTTTACAGTTCTATTTATATGCAAATAATACATTGGAAACTTGCAGGGCGTTATTTTCATTGTAAAATAACTGTAAGCATTACGGTGTATAACGTCCCAAAAACATCTCGCATAGAAATAAAACCAACGTCCAGAGTAAGACAATTTATTAGAAAGGTACCGTTGAGGTCATGCCTCGCAGGAGAATCTCAACACCGCGATTTACAATAGTGACGTTTTGGTACAACGCCATCTGTTAACGAATACCGGTACCAAGCAAATGACAAATGTTGACTTGAGTATAAGATTTGTCTGTAGTAATTATTTAAACATTATAGTATAGTATAATAGTCAGCTGTGCGCACTCATTGCGAATGGACGCTAACGAGGTCTCAGTAGCGGGGGCATTGACCCCTGCGCGCGCGCCGGAACGAAAAAGTGAAGTTGGACGTAATATTGTGAAATGTAATCAATGTAATATTGTTATTAGTGAAGTTTTGTCGTTTATACAGAACAAAATTGATATTATGGACAATCAGAGTCTTATACAGATATGCAAAAGTGGTTTTTCTGAGGAAGACGTAGCATGTGCAAAGAAACTGTTATATCAAGCCATTCCAAACAGCAAGCGTATAATCAATAGGAAGTGCAAAGGCAAATCTGAAAGGGAGTTGGTTGATATTATAGACCTTTTCAAACAAACAGACCCGGAACTCATACTGGTTTTTGTTGCTCGTGACTTGCAGAAGCTTCCTCCACTTACCTTCGATCACGTAGATGTGACAAATTTACTAAAAAACATCATAATGTTGCAATCAGAAGTTAAGTGCATTAAAGATAGCTACGCAACTATAAGTCATGTGGAGGAATTAATTAAAAGAAGAAGTGAATCTCAACACCTAGAACACTCGTCTTTTGAAAGGTCAGAAACTAATATTAATAGACGACGAGGTGCTTTCGTATTAGATGAGAGCACTTACGTTAATTTAAGTGATAGCAAAGTTAATGAATCGCATAATGACTTGCAAAATACGGAAATAATATTGAATGTCGGTAAAATGACACAGAACAACGGGTCAATGACCGATGCCCCCACTGTTGCTAAGCAAGTTTTATCACCATCTCACTCGTCGCCGCACGCTCTCACTTGCTCAGTCAACTTAGGCACGCCCGCGCCCCGCTCTCGCGCGCATGACATGGCGTGTGCGCAGTGCGTGGAGGCCACTGCGGTTTCGACAAGCCGTAGTGAACTGAATGAGGCCCGCGTACTTGTACAACATCCAGCGAAACATAATACAAATTCTCATTTGCAAAAAGGGAATTTATGCTTGGAAACATGTGAGGCGGCTAAGTCTTGGGCGAATATTGTGAAGGATGGTGGAGAGTGAACAAACGTAGAACGCCGGAAAAACTATAAATCTGTAAATAGATTTATTGGTAATCAGGGGAAGGGTGCAGTTATTCCCGACAATAAGTTCAAGGCTGCAGACATAAAATTACCTTTTTATATTTATAATGTGGATATGGCAGCTACCACCAAAGACATAGCTGATTATGTATTAAGTAGGACACAAGCAATGATATCACCTGAGAAAATTAATATGAAGAAACGCAAGGGATATGAGGCATACAAATTTTTTATTCCTAAAATGAAACTACCAGTTTTTATGGATGAAAATATATGGCCAGAAGGTCAGGTCTTTCCGGCAATTTATTGAATTTAAAAAACCTTGAATGGATAAGCCTGTTAAGCTAATAAGTTATAATTGTAAAAGTGTTACGACTTCAGTTGATTGTATCAGACGACTGTGCGACACTGCGGACGTTATCGCACTGCAGGAGACGTGGTTGTTGCCGCATGATCTGGCCTTTTTAGGAAGCATACACAACGACTTTGCATTCACCGAAAACTCAGCAGTGGATACGGCAGCGGGTGTACTTCGTGGTCGACCCTATGGAGGTGTAGCACTGCTTTGGCGGAAGAGTCTGTTCTCGATGGTTAGTGTTATAAAGTGCAGCAGTGTTCGTATCGCGGCAATAAAAGTGAGTTTGTGCGACAATATGATAGCGATATGCTAGTTTTTTCTGTTTATATGCCTACCAACTCCAGTGACAATCTCGCCGAGTTTACTGACTGCTTGAGTGAAATCACAGCTATAATCGACAGCAATAGTATAGAAACTGTATTTATGTTAGGTGACTATAATGCACATACTGGCGAGCTATTCCATAGTGAACTACTTAAGGTCTGTGAGGAACAACAATATTTATGTGCTGATATTGAGTGCTTGCCGAGTGACTCATACACTTTTGTGAGTGACGTGCACGGGTGTAGGCGTTGGCTTGACCACTGTATTACGACACAGGCCGCACAACGGACACTCGTAAATGTTAAGGTACTGTACGATATATATTGGTCGGATCATATGCCTATAGAGTTAGAATGTAATCTGAAGTTAATTACATTACACCTAATATAAAATTACCTAAACCTAACAGTAATAACATTGTCTGGGGGCAACGTGACTCGACTCAGATAAGTATGTATGAGGAAATGTGTAATGTGGGTTTACGGGAATTAGATTTTCTGCACGCATTCAGTCACTGTGCAGACATTCATTGTAGGGATGTGAACCATAATATTGTTCTGGATGTTTTATACAGTAACATAATAGGTATACTCCAACAGTCTGCTGAGTGTAGTGCGGCGGCGATTAAGCCCCGAGCGTATAAACCTGTGCCAGGGTGGAATAAACATGTAAAAATAGCTTACGAGGAGGCTCGCTTAGCTTTTCACGGTTGGCAGTTATGTGGTAAACCAGATACCGGTATTGAATATAATAAAATGCGTGATACGCGGAGAAATTTCAAAAGTAAATTAAAATGGTGTCGTAATAATGAAAAACAAATTAAACTAAATTTAATAGCTGAAAATCATAAATCTAAGGACTTTGTAAATTTTTGGAGAAACTCGAATAAACTAAATCCTAGGTCGAGCCTCCCCGTAAGTGTTGGTGGTAAACATGATCCCACACAAATTGCTAATATGTTTGAAGACCAATTTAAAGTGAAGCCCTTGGCAAATTCCTCTGCTGGTTATGTGACGCAGGAGGTGACTGGCGCTGATGTGAACATGCCGCGGGGATTGAATTTATCTGCTAAAGATATCAAGAAAGTAATAAAAAATATGGTTAGAGGCAAGTCCCCGGGACATGATCACCTTAGTGTCGAGCACCTTAAGTATGCAGGTGTACACTTGCCAAGGGTATTGTCGATGTTTTTTAGACTGTGTGTGAGTCATTCTTATCTGCCCAGTGCACTTATGCGAACTATAGTTGTTCCTGTCATAAAAAATAAAACCGGTGATGCTGCTGATCCCAGTAATTACAGACCAATATCCCTGGCTACGATCATAGCAAAGGTGCTGGATAGTCTGCTGGATACATACATGGCCCCCAGGATTGACTTGCATGATGCACAGTTTGGCTTCAGGCCTGGGCTGTCGACTGAAAGTGCCATTATTTGTTTAAAGCGGACTGTCCGGTATTATACGGATAGGAAAACACCTGTTAATGCGTGCTTCTTAGATCTATCCAAGGCATTCAACCTCGGTGGAGCATACGGTGGGGGCCTGCCCTGCATGGGCGGAGCACCGCCGTGTCCTCGTAGAGGCGATCGGCAGCGGCGGCGATCTCTCACGCCCGGCCTTGGTTCAAGCCATGGTCCGGGGCGAGGGGGAGTGGGAGGCAGTCGCCTCCTTCTGCGAAGCAGTCATGCTAGCGAAGGAGGTGGCGGGACGGGAGAGGGAGAGAGCCTCCCGTCCAAGCCGCCGCGGTGGACGCTCCGGGCGTCGGGAGCCGCGTGACGACTCCCGGCCACCGTAGGCGCGGGCCTGCGGGCGGTAAGTAATGGGTAGCTCACCGTCCGATCAGGACCAGGCCCGTGCTGGACGGCGCGTACGTGTTCCACGCGCGCCTCAAAGAGATGTCAGCATCATAGAGGGGGCCACCACTAGGGCCCAAGCCTGCCGGGAAAGCGGGATCATCCAAAAGGGGTACCGCTGACCCGGAACATAAAAGGCCAAGGAAGGAACACGGGTGGGTTTTAGTCAGTAAGAGTCTGACACTCCCTTCCGCTCCACCCAGAGCGGGAGGAGTCATTTGATGATTTCCCATCCTCAAAAAAAAAAAAAAAAAAAAAGGCATTCAACCTTGTGCCTTATGACCAGCTGTGGGATAAGCTAAGGAATGTGGAAAAAGTAGATTTTGAGGTCACGTCATTGTTGAGGTTCTGGTATGAGAACCAAATAAACAATGTTAGGTGGGCAGGGACTATGTCCGAAGAATATAAATTGAAATGTGGGGTGAGGCAGGGGGGAATCACCTCCCCTCGCCTTTTCAATTTATATATAAATCAACTGATTGTTGAGCTCAGCAATACTGGTGTCGGCTGTCATATTGACGGAGTTGCTATGAACAACATCAGCTACGCGGACGATATGGTCTTGCTGAGCCCATCAATCAGTGCATTAAGACGTTTGCTGAAGGTCTGTGAGAAATATGCGGTGACTCAGGGGCTTCGCTATGTCACTAAGAGTGAGTTACTTGTTTTCAATGGTGGTGCCAAAAGATACTCAAATGTTCCATGCATCTCATTAGCAGGTACACCCTTGAAGCGAGTCTCTAAATTTAAATATCTGGGTCACTGAGGACCTGTGCGACGATTTAGATATTGAGAGAGAGCGTAGGGCGCTGTCTGTTCGAAGTAATATGCTGGCCCGTAGGTTTGCACGGTGTTCTTACGACGTTAAAATGACGCTTTTTCGAGCCTACTGTCAGACTTTTTACACCTGCAGCCTTTGGGTCAAGTATACGCAGAAGGCATACAGCGCCCTGCGTGTACAGTATAACAATGCTTTCAGGATGCTTGTGGGGCTGCCGCGGTATTGTAGCGCTTCGGGGATGTTTGCCGATGCGAGAGTGGATGATTTTTATGCCATTATACGAAAACGATGCGCTTCTCTCCGGCGCAGAACAGATATCAGCACCCACGGCATGTTGAGAGCATTGAGTGACCGGTGGGACTGCCCGATGCTTTGTCGATGGGTGAGACTGCACACACAGATTGACTCTAGATAGCTGTACGTGCATTTTATTTTATTCCTATTATGTTATTATTATTATTATGCCTATTTGTGATTTTTATGTTGTGTATTGTGTTATTTTTATGTTATTTGTGATTCATTTTGATTATGTTACTTTTGTTATTATGCTTATTTGTAATTAATGGTTATGTTATTGATGTCAATATTTACTAATTTAATTATATGGATTTCTAAGTCTGTGAATAAATGATTATTATTATTATTATAGTTAAAATCTCGCTGCAGACTCGGTCATAAATCATTCGAGTGTTTCGCTCTCTTTCCCACTCACGGGCCTTATGGGCAGGCCACGCCCACACGTAGTCCTGTGTATTACTGCAGTCGATGAGTGATATCGATAGTTTTATATATTTATAAATGGGTGATAGAAAAAAATACACAGTTTTTTATTTTATTACCAAATTTACTACAAAGCATATTAAATATATAAACAAAAGAACGTATATATAAAACTAAAAATAGAAAATTAAAATTCTTCGTCTGAGTCATCGTCATCATCATCCACATGAATGATGAACTCTTCGCATAAATGTGCTTTTCTTAAGTCTTCATCTTGCAGCAATTCTGCATGTTCCACACATTTTTGCCAATTTTCAATGGAGACATTGGAAATGGCTTCATCGACTAACTTCTCGACATCAGCTATCTTGAAGGTTTTGTTTTTCGTTGCAACTTCATTTTTTACTTGAGCCACTGAGGTACTTGACCAACTCGATGGGATTGTACTGACAGTGGTAAGGCGGCAAGCGGATAACTTCATGACCATGCTCCAAAGACATTTGATCCAAGTGATATGTTTTTTCCGGTCGATGTCGACGCACCTTTTGTAAGAGCTCTGGTTTGAACTCTTTTGATGTAAATTCAATTCCATGCTCTCGAAGCCACTCTTGAATTTCGCTCTTTCTGGTGCTAGATGTTGGTACAAGATTTATTTGCTGGGAATGGTATCTAGCATTGTCCATTATAATAACAGACGGTTCTTCTAGACCTAGCAGCAATTTCTTAAACCACTCTGTAAAGCCTTCGGCATTCATTTCGGAATGATAATCATCATTTTTTGACTTTACAGCACGAAATACCCACTTTGCTTCTTGTAAAAAGCCATATTTGGCGCAGCCAGCATGACAAATAATGAGCCTGCTCCCCTTTCCAATTTTAGTGTTCAAGCCGCCATTACCATCTTTATCGACCCAAACACGCTTACGGCTGTGATTCTGGTTCACCCAAGTCTCGTCTAAGTAAATTCTTGGGCGAACATCTACACTATCTTTTAATGCCTTGAGCTTTCTCAAAAACTGAAGGCGAGCACAAACGATGTCTCTTCTTTCCATCAATTGCTTACGTCCAGCCGGAGCCACTTTACACTTGTATCCAAGTTCTAAAAGTATATTGCGCATTGAAGAAACAGAACATTGAAACCCGTCAATCCTCTCCTTTGCTCTACACAATACTCTAGTCGTAGAGGGGTATTCGCCAGCTGAGTAAAACGATGTCACGATTTGTTTGATCACACTTTTGTCAAAGTCATCTAATGCAGTTACTGGAGAAGGCTTGCAGATTGATTCTCGCGGAACGCTTGGCACTCCATTTTTGCACTCTTCCTTAATAGTGTCTACCGTTCTTAAACTCACATTATACATTGCTGCAGTAAGGTCACGGGGTCGAGAGAAATTAATAGTCTTCAAAGTTTCAGGATCTTCTTTTATATTTGTCAGAAAAGTTAAAACATTGTTGATAACAATACGCGCTTGAACAGCAATGTTGTCGCCAACAGGTAAAACGTTACTTTGAAAAGCCATTGTGTCACTCTTGTAATCCAAAATAGGAATGATCTAATTTACTTTGTAGCGATTTATATATACTTAATAGCACGGCGCAACTAGCGGGTAGCAAAGGAGACAAAAACATATTTGTTAATTATCCTCTTTTTATGTAATTAAGAACGTAAAAACATATTAGTTTGTATATAATTACATATAATTTTATATAATTACGTTTTTATTTAATTTTTGTGTTTATAGAATTAACTAATGGATACTAATGTGTTCTTACGAGAAGGAAGTCTCGTAAAAACACATTAGTACTCATTAGTTACCCTGCATACTTAATGAATGCAGTATGTTTACGTGATAACCTTAATGATTCTGTTATCGATAATGGCCTTGAGCGCGCGCAACTAGCGCACATCCCTACTCCGATTATGATTTATGACCAAGTCTGCAGCGAGATTTTAACTATACTATAGACACTTACTTTTTAAACACTTTCACGTAATTCTAAAAAGTTAAATAAACAGATTTTTTAAATATAGCTCCGATTAAATGATAAAAATTGAAAACCACGAAATATGACACTAAATTGCGACGTTGCCACTCATAAGATATAAACGCTCTTAAAGTGAAAAACAACAGCTGACAAGGTCACGAACTTTTGTAGCAAAATAATTATGTAGGTAAGTGGCGGCGGTGTACCGACCGGCGGCGGCGCGGCACCGATCAAAGAGAGTGGGCGGGGACATTTTATTTTTTTCAGGTTTCGCGTCATCGCTTCATGCAGAATTGCAGAGGTAAGAAATCAGTTAAACATTACAAATATTAATAATTAAATACATATTTATTTTAATAATTTTTTTAACAGTTTTTTATAAATGACTTGCTTTATTACGTATGTATACCGATTATTAAAACGTGGGTAAAAGGAACAACAGGGTTTTTGTTACATATTGTATAACGTTATGGTGCTCCCACATTGCCGTTAGAAATTGTTTAGTAACGTTAGTAAACATTTGTTGGCTAACATTAAATAACAAACATTAAAAAATGTTTTCATGTTAGAAAATGTTTAGTAACGAGATATGTGTGGGGGCGTGTGTCGGGGAACTCTCCAATAAGTAAGTCCTTTTAGGTTACGAAATATATTTGAAAGTACACAAATTTCACATTAAAATTATAAAATAGATTTCTTATTAGTTAGGTTTAATATAACAGTGTCCGTTCCCATCGAAGTTAGGTAAAAAAAGGCTATGACAATAGTCGGTGACGTGGAAAGCGCGGTGTCGTAATGCGATCGGTCACTTTGTCGGTAAGATGTGCCGAGCTTGCAGGTTCGCCTCGTAACACCTCCCCTGCCAAATGAGCAACTATTTGGTGACCTTGACGCCAAAAGTTGCGGCTCTTTTTTCATCTTCTGTCAGCTCGGTATTAGCTGTTTGAGTGGTAATATTCACTTTTGCAGCTCGGCGGCGGCGACGAATGATATATAAGATGCTCAGTGCACCTGCACCGAATAGTATGAGTGTGTAAAATGGAATTGTGGTATGGTACATTCCAATCGTGTCTAATGATTCAACTTGTATTTCGTCTTGCCTGGTAATTTGGTTCTGAATTTCGCGAAGACTGTTTAGATCTGTAGTCCGCAAATGAAAACTGCGTGTCTTTGCTAATATCTCATATTGCGGTAGAGCCATGAGTTCTACTGGTTGCCCGACTAATTTGTTATCCAAATTGATTATACTGATCTCTGGGGTTTTTATCTTGCAACCTTGAGGAACAGTGACCAGAAAGCTTCCTTGTAACATCTGATATCGTTCTTTGCCACAGGATAGTTTAACTTTTGTACTGTTGGGGAAAGCAATTATGTAATGGTAACTGTCTAGCTCAGTCAGAGCTTCCTTGGTCAGAGAGATAGGCGTGGTTCTGCACGTTACATCTATCTCCTGAAATTGTGTAAGTTTTTGAATACAGTCTATTTTTGACATAATTTGATGGACAATCCTCTGCTCGCATAGGTGCCAGGAGTTGACCTTCGGGCATTCAGCCTCTATATACACAAATTCCTGAGAATTGGATGCTATATATGGTGCAGGTGGTACTATAATTACGTTATTCTTATTTGGAACGGGGCACAATTCATATAACTGATACTCAGTAGTAAATGTAATAGGAAACTTTATGACTACTACAACTGTGGACTCAGTAAAAAATGAAGCTAAGTTAAGAATCTCGTAATAATTTCTAATATTTAAATCAATTATTTCGTCGGAACTATAAATGCGTTTTAGTTGGCTTATCATATTTTTAAGATCTTTGACAGAAAGTATAGAATGATGAATTGATTTATCTCGACTAAAAGCTAATATATTTTCTATTCTATTAATTTCACTCAGTAGTTCTTGTACATTTTCGATCAAAATCGCGAAAAGTTGCACAAGATGAGCGTAATGAATTATTCGCTCATTATCATTATTAGTCATATTCATGACATAAGAAAGAGCTTCTTCCAATTTTCTCTGATTAATCGAAAGATTGCGGATTATCTGGTTTTGCTGAATCGTCATTTCTTTATATAAAGTAATGTGTTTATTAAATGATTGTGACAAAGTTTGATCATTTTTATTTAAGATACGTAATGCATTTTCAAATTTCAGAGCATCATCGTTGTCTAAATTTCCAGAAATACTTTTGATGATTGTGCCTATCGGATTGATCAGGCCTCTCTTAACTCTGGTTGGCCGAAATGTATCTAACTGCACTGAAACTTTATCTAACTTTTTGTATAAATGTTTAATCTGAAGGTTGAAGAGATCGCGGTCCCTATTTGATAGTTTATGTGTAGCGACAGCGAGTTGGGATTTGATAGTGTTAACATGTGACTCAATTTCTTCAAGATCAATGTCTTGTAAGAATGTGTGGAAGTGAGATATAATTTTGGTAGTGCCGAGTTTAAATGGTAGTATGCCGGGTCCATTGTCTAGGCTATCAAAACGTATATCTTGAGCACCAGCTAGGAAAACCGGCAGCAATAATAAGTACCTGTAACAATGATATGAAGAATCATTTCTTTGGTGGTCTTTTTAACCGTGATTTTGCGACCGGACCACGACTTTTTGCAGTGTATATATGTACGGGTAAGTTCTTAACTACTTTGTCCTGAATAAACCGAGGTGCCAATTTTTGTCTACTTGCCATTGGATTTCGTACATGTATGACTTGATTTTGTTCACAATCTAAAACGGGTTCCCTATCAACGTTACGCCGCGTCATTATACCTATACGATCGGTTAATGCAGAATCATGAATAATTTTATACACCGTTTCCATTCGACTACGATGTTCTTGAATATAAGTTTGTAGATAACGGTCTGTTATGTTTAAATCAATAGGATTCCGAGGATCAAAATGTCCAGAAATGACATCAAAAGGTCTACACTTAGTTAAACTGTGGATAGAACTATTATAGGCGATTAGCGCGTACGGTATAAGATTTCGAATGGGTTCGTTTTTATGCTGAATTTTAAATAATCGTAAGTGTTCCAAAAGCGTGCTATGGAAACGTTCTATGATGCCATTTTCGTTGGGTGCATAAGCACTAGTCATATGGTGTTCTATTTTGTGCAAACGGAGAAATTCTGACAGTACTTGATTTTTAAATTCAGTACCTTGATCTGTAGTTATATTTAAAGGAAAACCGTGGTGAGTACTATAAGTTAAAAGGGCTTTTAATATATTGGGTGCAGTACAATCGGGTAAAAGATACGCCTGAGCGTATTTAGAGAATGAGTCTATGATAGTTAAGTATTTGTCATGGTCAATAGTCAGAACGTCTGCGTGTGCTAATTCGAACGGTTGAGTTGGTGGAGGTACAACTCTGAACTGCGGGCGTATTGGATTTCGATCATATTTCGCACATCTGCATATATTGCATTCATTTATAAATTTAGTAATATCTATTTTAATTTTCGGCCAAAAGTAACGTTGTGTCAGCGAAAGATAGGTTTCGTTGATTCCGCGATGATTGGTCTTGCCTTCGTGGTATTTTTTTATTACTTCTAATTGGTTTGACTGATCATTAACGTTAAGTACTTCATATTTGACTAAAACTAAGTTCATGGATGAATATTCGAAAGTTTTCTGTAAAATCGGTATGATACTCAACATTTTTTCAATAGGGTTTACAAGAATCGCTGTCCGGAGTTCTGGATCGACATGAGATTTTATAACGTTAATAAGACTTCCTTCAATGCTATGTTCGTTAATGTCTACAGTAGTTCTCTGAAAGGACTGAAAAGGTTGAGTTGTCGTTGGTCTACTTTTAGGGTTACTATTTATTATATTAATGACTAACTGCCTCTTATATTTATTTAAAGGTTCGTCCGATATTGGAATTTCCAGAACAGGGTTTTCTAAGCTCGTGTGTATGGTTTCAATATGTGGGGAGGCTGTACCTTCTAGATGCTGTGGGTCATTCGATCCTCCATCAATAACTGAGTGAGCCGTGAGGGTTGATGACGAATGTATTGGGCTAGCTGTGAGCGTGGATGATGATTGTTTTGGGCTATTACCTTCAGCAGTTAATGTAGAAGATGTATCGGAGTTTGTCGTTTCAGACTGATTAACGAACAAGGACATAGTTTCATTTTGGTTGATTTGAATACGTGACAAAGCGTCCGCATTAGTATTGGTTGTACCTTTTTTATGAACAATAGTATAATCATATTCTGCTAACCTCAACCTCCATCTAGTGAGGCGTGAACCTGGTTCTTTAAGATTCATAAGCCAGATTAAAGGTTTGTGATCGGTTATTATTTTAAATTCTCTGCCGAAAAGGTAAGGCCTGAAATATTTTGTAGCCCAAACTATTGCGAGTAGCTCTTTTTCGATCGTGGAGTAATTAATTTCACTATCGTTTAAAGTTCTAGACGCGTAGGCTATGGGTTTGTCAGAACCGATAGGTCCCTGAGAAAGTATTGCTCCCAAGGCCACGTTTGAGGCGTCTGTGGTTAACATAAATTCTTTGCTAAAATCTGGATATATTAGAATAGGGTCATTTGTAAGAAGAGTTTTACAGTGTTCAAAGCAGGTCAGGTACTCTGGAGTCAAATTAATTTTAGCGCCTTTTTTTAGACATGACGTAAAAGGTTTAGTGACACGTGCGAAATCCGGTATAAAACGTCTGTAATAACCAAGTAAACCTAAGAATGCTTTAATCTGTTTAGGGGTTTTTGGAATCGGATAATTTACAACAGCTGATATTTTATCCGGGTTTGGTTTCACACCGTCTGTAGTAATTATGTGACCAAGATAGGGCGTTTCGTGTTGGAGAAATTCCGACTTATCCATCTGAATTTTTAAATTTGAATTTCTAAGACGTTCAAATATGGCGCGCAAATTAACTATATGTTCTTGCAAGGACGTTGAAAATACCAAAATATCATCCATGTATGTGGTACAATTTGGTAATCCGCGGAGGACATTGTCCATCACACGCTGAAAGGTAGCCGGAGAATTTTTTAATCCCATGGGCATTCTAACGTATTCAAAATGGCCTTGCTCTACACTAAATGCTGTTTTCGGAATATCGGACGGATTTAGCTGAATTTGTAGAAATCCAGATTTTAAATCTAATGTCGAAAAGTATAAACATCTGCCTAACTTGTCTAAAATATCATTAATGTTCGGGATCGGATATAATATCATTAATGGTTTTTGCATTGAGTTGGCGAAAGTCAATGACTAAGCGCCACTTAACTTTGCCAGACGCGTCACTTTTTTTTGGTACTATCCATATTGGGGCGTTCCAAGGCGATGAAGATGGTTGAATAATACCTTGGTGTAGCATCGATTCTATTTGGTTTTGTACTTCTTTCTTATGTACGTAAGGGTATCTGTAGCTTTTACTGTATACCGGCCTATCGTCTACGGTTCTGATATGATGTTTGATTTCGTTGGTAAAGGTTAATGGTTCATTTTCGAGATAAAATACGTCGGCATATTCTTTGCAAAGATTAATTAAATTAGCTGTCTCTTCTGCGTTTAAATGTTCTATGCGCAAGTGCGATAAGACTTGCTGGGTTCGCATATCGGTATTCACGGTCGTGTCTAATGCTCGAGTTACTGGAATTGTTTCTTCGTTAAAAATATGTGCGAAGATAGGTTTTTTTATAGAAATTACAATGTCTTTATCCGTCGGATTTGAAATTTGTACATTAGTATGATTATTTTCAGCGGATGATAAGCATTCGCTGATGTAGCAATCAGAAATTGATTAACCACCTTGATTAACTGAGTAGTTTGTGGAGGTATAGTAATTTGATTTAATTTTGAAGAGTTTATGCATCCGGGATTATATAAAATTATGGGAATTTTTGCGAACTTAGTCTCTAACGTGTGCGTAGCAAGGTCGATTTTTGCGTTCCATTTTTTTAATTGTTCGCAACCTATCAATCCATCAAAGAAATTATGAAATTTATATAGGTATAATTTTATCGGAATTTTATCTTTAACTTCACCGAAACAGGGCACAGTTAACGCGTAATAATTTTGAGTAGTCACGTGGGTATTTGTGACCAAAAAAGGTTCATAGTTAAGTTGGATATTCGGGTAAAATTTTTCATAAGCTTCCGGACTTATAAAGGACTCATTTGCTCCGGTGTCGATTAAAAGTTTTATTGGTGGATCATTTATTTGAATATAAGGTAAATGGCGTTTGCTATGCAAATTTAGTTCTATTCGGGGGCAGTTTTCTCCAAGGTTGGGTATAAATTTGTACTCTGATGGTCTTGGACATCAAAAGTTTGATTGTCAACGTCAAGGTCGGTTAAAAAATCATTAGGATAATTTGTATTTGTATCAGTAACATCAGTGGTCTGGATATTGTAATCATAGTAGCAATAATTATCGTTAAAAGATTCATTGAAGTTCGCCTCTTTAACCTGTGGAATATTAATCGGCGCCAAACTGCGTCTGCCATTGTAGTTCGTGGGTGGCAGAGTACGCGCGACAGGGTAACTAATGCCACTCATAGGTTTTGGATAATTATTCTGAGGTGCTTGGCGTAGTGGGATTCGAAATCCAGTTGACATGTTGGTAGGGGGTGCTCTGAACATTTGTTGAGTCTTTGTAGGTCTCGGATAGGGTTGTCTGAACTGATCTGGTCGTGCATGATATTGTGGTGGATATTGAAATACCAAAGGCTGGATTTGGGGTCTCGAGTATGTTTGAAATATTGTATTTTGATTTTCTGGCCTAACCGAACGAAAATTAGGGTGTGACCAAGAAATAGAAGGATTAACCTGCACAAAATTTTGGAGTTTTTCTTTTGATGGTACTATTTTATTTCTTTTCTGTAGATATAGTATATTTAATTCTTCTTGAGCGTATTCAAGAGCGCTTTCAAGGGTTGATGGTCTCATACATCTTATCCTAGAACCCAGTGGTTCTTCTAAGCCTTTCAAAAAACTCTGTAAAGCTAGTTTTTTATAAAGAGTTCGTTTGGATTCTATGGTAGTTTTTATAGATTCGTGTAATTCGATGTACGTCATAATTGTGCATAATAAATGTTGAACTTTTTCGTAAAATAATTGTATCGTATCGGTTCCCTGAACTAAGAGAGAAAGATCAGTATATAACGACGATTCGTCTCTGTGATCTGAAAATGTATTAATTAAGGTTGATCTTATACCATTCCAGTCACTTGGAATTCCGTTAGTTGCCAAAGTACGTGCAGCGTTACCAGTAATCTTATTTAAAATCCCATTGATCAAAGATAAGTTTGAAAGCTGACGTCCTGGTTCTGGACTGATATAAGTGAGCACTAACTGATCGCACAAGTTCAAAAATCTAGTTAAAACATTAGGATTTCCGTCAAATTCCGGAACTAGTCTAAGTGATTTATAAATCTTATCTGATAAATCTATCTGATTCATGTCAAATGTAGAACTACTACTCGATTCAGTCATGGTTTCAAAATTTTCTGTTATAACTTCTAAATTACGAAAGGCGTCACTTCGCGCGATGCGGAGTTGATTGCGCCTACTAAGACTAAGGTCCCTATTACTACGTGGATGAAAAATTTTGGAAAATTATAGTACCTTGCGTTAAAAATATAGCAACCAATACTAGGACTTATGTACTTACATGAGTAGCATTGCTGGCGAGCGTTGTTTCATCGATTTTTGGATTTCCCGATCTCCGTAGCAACAGCTTCCTCGACAGGCCTCCAATAGGTTCTTCGTCTAGACGGTTGATGCGGCGATTTCCTGATTTTTAGGTATTTCACAACACCACACCTTAAGTCTGTGACGAGCTACCGACTGCGCCAGATATGTGTGGGGGCGTGTGTCGGGGAACTCTCCAATAAGTAAGTCCTTTTAGGTTACGAAATATATTTGAAAGTACACAAATTTCACATTAAAATTATAAAATAGATTTCTTATTAGTTAGGTTTAATATAACAGTGTCCGTTCCCACCGAAGTTAGGTAAAAAAAGGCTATGACAATAGTCGGTGACGTGGAAAGCGCGGTGTCGTAATGCGATCGGTCACTTTGTCGGTAAGATGTGCCGAGCTTGCAGGTTCGCCTCGTAACAAACGTTAAGTTAACAAATTATAACAAAACAAATTATAACAAAATAAAACATGTGTTACCTTTTGTTTGTAAACCTTTTATAAAGGTGACGGCGGGGTATGCGGTGAGTCGGGAATGCGGGGGGGTTAGAGTATGCCGGTCGCTGCGCGCTGTCTGGTGTCTTGTCAGTCCCTTTGTTTAATTAAGCGTGCGTCGCTGTGCG
Source organism: Brachylomia viminalis (assembly GCA_937001585.2). Lineage (NCBI taxonomy): Eukaryota > Metazoa > Arthropoda > Insecta > Lepidoptera > Noctuidae > Brachylomia > Brachylomia viminalis. The sequence continues at coordinate 21,729,169 of OW443294.2, read as the reverse complement.
TACCTATATAGATTAGTGGTTGCGCGTGCGCCAAGCAATAAAATATGTCAGGTTATAATTGGAATAACGAAGATGTTTACAAATTGATTGAAATGTTTCAAGCAAGAGAAGTACTGTGGAACACGATATCAGAGGACTACAAAAACCGAAATAAGAAACACGATGCTTGGATGGAAATTGCCAGTGAATTTAATTTGGATAAAAAAGTAATTGAAAAAAAGATTCGATCACTCGTAGGCCAATTTAACCGAGAATGTAAACCTAAATCTGGTGCAGGAGCTAATGAATCAAGTAAATGGTTTGCATTTAAAAAACTCATGTTCCTTATGGGCAAAAATATCCCAAGTTCAACTGTCGATGGAGGGTTGCAGGTGAGTTTTATTTTAACGTCTTTTAATAGTATTTAGATGCCCAGTCCAATAAAAGGGTCATTTGAAAAATATTCAGCGAATTCTTTTCTTATTTCTCTCCCATCATCTGCCTGGGATTCACATGCTTCAAGTGGTGTTAATTGCTGCTGTTCTAATCTCCATTGTCCATCGATACGTGTACCAGTTATTTCGTCTTCGCTATCATAGTATTGAAATGGAGCGTAAATCATGCTCGATCCAGTTTTTCTTAGAAAATTATGCAGTAGCACGCATGTCATAATTAAAGTAGTAGTTTTTTTCTGGATCTAATAATATTGTAGTTCGTAAAACTCTAAATCTGGCCGACAAAATACCAAATGCATTCTCTACTGTTCTCCTCGCACGACTCAGTCTATAACTGAAGATTCTTTCCTTAGAATTGCTATCCTGTGGTCCTGGAAAAGGTTTTAACAAGTGTTTTTCTAACGGGAACGCATCATCTGTTACGAACACATAAGGAACAGGTTTGTTTCTGCCTGGTAGTGAGCTGTCATTGGGTATTTTTAAGCTATTGTCGTTAATTTTATTTCGAAATTTTGTGTTTGCGAAAACTCCACCATCACTTATGCGTCCTTGGCAGCCAATATTCACGTATAAAAAGTTATATTCTGCGTCCACTAGCGCTAAAAGTACAACGCTGTAAAATCCTTTATAATTGTAATTTTCACTGCCGCTATCAATTGGCTTTTGTATGGCTACGTGCTTTCCATCGATACTTCCTAAGCAATTTGGGAAATTCCATTTTTTTTTAAATGTATTTGCCACGTGTAGCCACTCTTGAGGTGTTGTTGGTATCTGGAACAAAAACAGAAGATTAAGTAACTTGAGGTTATCGTTTACTTCTATTCTTTCAGAGTAACGAAGAAAACGGGGTAACGAAAAACAGAAGTGATTCAGAAAACACTCGCAGTTTAAACGAAACAGAAAATACTGTCACTATAAACGAAACTCCGGGCACGCTTTTCGCCGCCCCAAAACCATTTCGCAAAAGAAGACTGCCAGTTGAAAAAGATACAATACAACAAGAAGCTGTACAGATTTTACAAAACATGTACGAAACTAGAAAGAGCAGGGATGAAAGTGACGCATTTGGAGAGTATGTCTCTATGAAACTGAAACAAATAAAACACAGTTATGCTAGGAATACTGCTCAACATCACATTAAAAATATTTTGTACAATGCATCAATAGGACAATATGATTTTCCTACAAACCCAACTGCTAGTAGTTCCTGGGGATACAACTCTGAACCAAATCTATCCACTTTTTTGGAAAATAATGCTGTCTGTAGCTCGAGAGGATACTACACCGCACCGAGTCCCTCAGCTTCATTTGAAACCAGTTCTTCGGATAGCTCCAGGGCACATACTGCACATCCTCGTACCAGCGCAAGAACACCGAGTCCGTCTAATTTATCGGAATTTAGCCAAGATTCGACCCAATCATTAAACGATTTGTTGGGATCAATCCAAAATTAAAAAATACATGTTTGATTTGTTGATTATTAAAAATTTAATCAGTAAGGTGAAAATCAGTAAAGTATGATTTGTCTCAATTGTGTGCAAAATAATAAGCTCGTGTTGCATTTTTTGTTAATATATGTTTGTAAAGACACACATTATTTTTGTTAATGTGTGTGTTTTTTTTCCAACGTAGTAGTTACCCACCCTCGCACCACAACAGCTCAGAAAGTTTTGTTAGATCATATTAAAAGTAATCAAAAATAAAAATAAATAAAAATGTTGTTTGACTTACCTGTATGTATTCTTGTAAAACCTCATTGAGAGCCTCGCACACTTCTGGTATGATTATAGATATCACTTGGTCTGACAACTTGAACACATTTCCAAGACTTTTATAACTGCTACCAGTTGCCAAAAATCCTAATGTTACCGCAAGTCTTTCCGTCACACTTACAGATTTTCTAAAATTAGTGTCTCGTTTGCCTATTTTTGTCCCAATTAAATTTTGTAGATACTCAAATTCGGAACTGTTCATTCTTATAAAATCTTTTAAGCAACCATCAATGCCCAAATCCTTGAGATAGTCTGTGGCACTATATTTTCTTCTAGCTTTTAGCGTTTGGCGCATCCAATAAGAGCGCTTTTTCTTCTTTTTTAAACAAAAAATGAAAGCTATTCCAATGAGCAAATCCTCTTCCATTTTCGTGTAGACGCTCTCAGAACGCAAACAAAGTGCGAGCCAGTACCAGATTTTAATGTTATAAAATCTTAGTAAACATTTTCTATTAGTGTAGGAGCACTTATAACATGTAACAGTTTCTAACAAAATGTAACAATTGACAACATTTGTGAGTAAATGTTATTATGTTAGAAAATGTTTACAAACATTTTCTAACGGCAATGTGGGAGCACCATTTGTGACTGACTTTTTTAAACAAATTATAACAAAAGTTATAAATTGTTACAAATTATAATAAATTGTTATTGATGTTATACAACTTCATTTAACAAAATGTTTTACAACTGATTACAATATGATATAACAAAATATAACTTTTGTTGTATAACATCATCAGAGCCTCAGCGGGACGTCAGCGGTAGGGCACGGGGGGGTTGCGCGAGCGTTCGTCTCCGTCACGTACACAGCTTTAGTCGGTTCATTCGGTGCAATGGTGAAGCACGTATTATATGTGATTTGTCAAAATGTCTCGTTCTACTTGGAGTAATGAAAATGTGATCAAATTGATTGAACCATTTCAAGAGAGACAAGTCTTGTGGAATACGCAGATAGATGAATACAAAAATCGAAATAAAAAACATGACGCATGGATGCAAATTGCGGCTGAATTTAATTTGGATAAACAGTCGATTGAAAAAAAAAATGCGGTCACTTATAGGTCAATTTCAGAGAGAGAGTAAGAAGCCTAAATCAGGTGCGGGGGCTGACGATATACCAAAATGGTTTGCGTATTAAAATATTTTATTTTTAAAGGATCGAAACAAGTCAGAAGAAACTGTTGATGGTGGATTGTCGGTGAGTAATAATTTTGACTATGGTTAATAATAGCTAGATGCCCAATCCAGTAAACCTTCATGTGAAAAATAATCAGCAAACTCATTTCTTATCACTTTCCCATCTTCTGTCTGTGTTTCAACTGGTTCCAGAGATGTTAACTGTTGCGGTTCTGATCTCCATTCTCCAGAAGTATGCGCAGCACCTGAATTTTCCCTATCATAATATTGAGGTGGAGCGTAAATAGTGTTTGATTTGGTTTTCCTCAAAAAATTATGTAGAAGCACACATGTCATAATTAAAGTAGTAGTTTTTTGTGGGTCTAATAAAATTATACTTCGTAATACTCTAAATCTGGCTGACAAAATTCCAAATGCATTCTCTACTGTTCTTCTTGCGCAGCTCGTTCTATAATTAAATGTTCTCTTTTTAGTATTGTTATCCTGGGGTCCTGCAAAAGGTTTTAGCAAATGCTTTTCTAACGGAAATGCGTCATCTGTTACAAATACATAAGGAAAAGTGTGGTTCTTCCTGGAAGTGGACAATCTCTTGGTAAATTCAAAATAATTACGTTCAATTATATTTTTTTCGAAAGGGTGTGTTTGCAAATACTCCGCCATCACTTATACGTCCTTGGCACCCGATGTTTACGTATAAAACATTATATTCTGCGTCAACCAATGCTAAAAGAACAACACTATAAAATCCTTTGTAATTGTAATATTCGCTTCCGCTTCCTATTGGTTTTTGTATGGCTACGTGCTTTCCGTCGATACTTCCCAGGCAATGGGGAAAATTCAACTGCTTAAAAAACTTATTTGCAACCTGTAACCATTCTTGAGTGTTGTGGATTGTCTATGTTTAATTATGATTAAAACAGTTGTCATCCAGACTTATCTTTCATTACACTACATGGTGACAGCGGTGAAAATTTTATTAGATTTAAATTGTTTAAGTCGGTAATAAAGGCACGTTTTGGACTTTAAAATCGTCAGGGACGGTTCAAAAGCGCTATGGAACACGCGCGACCACCTACAGAATTGTGTTTGGAGGGAAGCTCCGTCAGCCGGGCTGACGCATGGCGGCGTTGCAGGTCGCAATTTATGTTATTTTTAAAAGCATCGGGGGTGCAAAAAGAAGGAGCTGATATTCAAGCCAGTTTAATGATAAATTTAATAGGACCTGAGGGGTTTGAAGTCTTTGAGACATTTTCATTTGACAAGGAAAGCGATAAGGATGATGTCAATCTGTTGCTTAAAAAATTTGATGAATATTTTGGAGTCAAACAGAATATAACATTAGCAAGATACAATTTTTTTACAAGGGGTCAGGAATTAGGAGAATCAATAGATCAGTATGTTACGGCATTGCGATTACTGACCAAAAATTGTAACTTCAAAAATTTGGAAGAGGAGTTGATTCGCGACCGTTTTGTTTGTGGGATACAAAGTACTGCAGCAAGAGATCGTTTATTGAGAGTAGAGGACCTGACGATGGAAAAAGCTATTAAAATTGTCCAGGTTGACCAAACAATAGATAATCGACGTTTATTGGAGACGCATGGTGCTGGTACTTCAGGATTGGTGCAAGTCGATGCCGTTGGTGTGCGCGGTGTAGGCGGCCGCGGCGGCTGGCGCGGCAGCGGACGTCGACAAGGGCGCGGTGTTGCCAGTGTTGCTGCTGGTTCCAACACAGCGCGAAGATTGGTTCATTCAAGCGAGATTGGAAAATGTCTTAGGTGCGGAGGAGGCCAATGCAATGAACCCAGTCTATGTCCAGCTATTTCTGTGCAGTGTTATTTGTGTGAAAATCATGGACATTTTGCTAGAATGTGCAAGTTGAAAAAAGGAGTTAAGAAAATGTACGATATAGGTTTAACTGAAGCAAAAGGCAATGAAGAAGATGATTGTGAGTCAGTTTTTGTATCAGTTTTGTATCCTGTCTCAGAGATTAACTCTTCGTCCGAGGATTGGTATGAAACACTCCAAGGGGAGTGCAGTTCAGAAAAAATTAAATTAGATACGGGAGCAGATATTAACGTTTTATCGTATAGGCGATTTTTATTGTTAGTATATGACAGTAAGGTAGTTAGTAGCAAGCAAGGTGTTAGATTACAATCTAATAGTGGTGATTGTATTCCTATAAAAGGTATTTGCGAATTAAAATGGTGGTTTAAGGGTGTCTCGTATGAATTAAAATTTGCAATTGCGGTTAGTGATTGTCAGAGTGTGCTTGGCTTGCAAGCTTGTCTAACATTAGGATTAATTAAAAGAATTCATAATATAAATCTTACAGATTATCAAGATTTGTTTAATGGGTTAGGCTGTTTGCCAGGTTAATATTGTTGTAGACAAAAGTGTGATGCCGGTGATTTGTGCAACCCGTAAGGTACCATTAGGAGTTCGCGATAAGTTACAAGATGAGTTAAGTAGAATGACTGAGTTAGGTGTCATTAGGAAAGTGAGTCATCCAACTCCATGGGTGAATTCATTAGTGATTGTTGCTAAGAAAAATGGACAGTGGCGTATATGTTTAGACCCGAGGCCTCTTAATAAGGCGATACAGCGTGCACATTTTCAATTGCCAACAATAAACGAATTGGCTACTAAGTTTCACGGTGCTAAGTATTTCTCAGTTTTAGACGCATTTTCAGGGTTTTGGTCGGTAAAACTGGATAATGCAAGTGCAGACTTATGTACATTCAATACACCGTTTGGGCGATATCAATATTTGCGATTACCATTTGGTCTCAATTGTGCACCTGAAGTGTTTCATGCGAAAATCAAGCAATTACTTGAAGGCCTAGAGGGGGTAGATTCATTTATCGACGATATCATTTGTTGGGGAAGGAATAAAGACGAACACGATCTGCGTTTGAAAGAGTTGTTAAGCAGAGCACGGAAAATAAATTTAAAATTCAATAAAGATAAATGTCGTATATGTGTTGAGGAAGTAACATATCTAGACGCGGCAGCCAAAAGCACTTAAGTCAATTTTAGCTCAAAATTGTAAAAAGTCACAGCACCCATATTTTTGTATTATCCGTTGACTGGAATAAGCACGTAAGTCACCGTCACTTCATTCAGTCGCAATAGTCGACTGTACCATAAAACTTAAGTCGTATCAACAAAACAAGCGGCGACAAAAACCACTTAAGTTGACTTAAGTTTTTTTCCCGGCATGACAACTCTTATAACGAATGACTTAAGTAACTTGGTAACAGTGATCCGTTTTTGGTGTCGATAATATTTTCAAGTATCTACCCTCACTTTACCCTCTTTTTTGAAGTGCTTGATAAAAAGTTGACGAACGTTGTGAGTGAAGTAAAATTAAATACGTATTCCTCCATTAGTGTTTTGGTGTGACGGTCGTAGTGGTGACGTGCATTAACTGTATTTATAATGGATTCAAGAGCCAGAAAGTTAGTAAATCTCGCCTTAAATAATGAGAATAAAGGTAAGTTTTGAATATTTTCCTTTCATTTTTATGCAATATGCAAAATAAATGTATAGTTTTTGTTGACACAATTACAACCCATAACAACAAAAAGTTTACATTTCCCTCTTTTACAGGCGATGAAGACCCATTCACTAATCCGCAACCAAGTACATCTGGAACTCAAAAACAAATTACTCATGATGAAGCTGCTATTGACTATTCTAGTGACGATTCTGTTGCTGATCCTACCTACTTTCCAGACAGTCCTAGTTTGCTTATACAACATGAAGATGAGATGGACACCACTGTTTATGATGCATCAGTAGATGTACAGATAGCACCACAAAATGAAGTACCTGAAAATATTGAAGATACGTCATTACAACAACAAAGCAAAACTGTGCCCTGTAGAAGAAGGAAGAAAGAAAACAAAATAAAAAGAAATTTAGGCCAATCCTATTCGACAGCTTCTGGAAAAACTATCGGCAAACGTCAAATGAAGGAACTACCTAATTGTCGAAATAAGTGTCATCAAAAAATAAATGATGAGCAACGAGCTATAATTCACAAAGAGATTTGGAATCTTGGGTCTTATGATTTAAGGGCAGCGTTCATTTCATCTTTGATTACCATTCGAGAGAAAAAAACCGAGCGTCGTCGGGTCGAAGATCCTAGTTTACAAAAAAATAGACAGTGGACTTATACGTATCATTTTAACATCAATAGTGAAAAAATATCCGTGTGTCAAGGTTGCTTTCTAAAAACCTTATCTATAAGTGATAATTTTGTCAAACTAATCGGTTTGAAGAAACGTGGCACCTCGAGTGGAATTATACCAACAGACAAACGTGGAAAGATTACACCAGCAAACAAACATTCAGAACAAAAAATTCAAGAGGTGATTAATCATATCAATTCGTTTCCACTCTATGAAAGTCATTACACTAGACGTAAAAGCACCCGCGAATATTTACCATCGCATTTGACTATATCGAAAATGTATTCTCTTTATTCAGAATCACATGAAAATCCTGTGAGTGATAAGATATACCTACCGCAAAGAATTTCATAAATTAAATTTAAGTTTCAAAAAACCAAAAGTGGACACTTGTCACACATGCGACCTGTTTAAAATGAAATTAAATATTGCTATGGACGAGATCACAAAATTAGCCCTTGGAGAAGAACGCGACTCTCATCTGCTAGCCGCTGATATGGCGTACAAAGAGAAGCAGTGTGATAAAAATATCGCAATTACAAATAACAGAATCAAATGCCTGACTTTTGACCTACAGCAATGCTTGCCAACCCCAGCTTTACAATCATCTGTAGCCTTTTATAAAAGACAACTTTGGACCTTCAACCTTACAATACATGACAACGCAACTGGAATGTCAACGCACCATATGTGGCATGAGGGTATTTCGGGTCGCGGTGCTAATCAAATAGCCTCTTGTTTGTTTGCATATTTACGAGAACAACCGGAAGAAATCTCAGAAGTGATTTTGTACTCTGACACTTGTGGAGGACAAAACAAGAACACTCACGTGGCTGCAATGTTCACGTACTTGTTGACTGTAAAACCTTCAATGAAGTTAATACATCACAAGTTTATGATACCTGGTCATACACATATGGAGGTTGACTTAGACCATGCAATTATTGAAAAAAAAAAGAAAAAAACCGAAATACAAATTTATCACCCACACGATTGGATGCAGTTAGTAAGATCGAGTAGCAAAAAAATTACCGTTAAAGAAATGCGACAAAATGATTTCTTTGATTTCGCTAGTTTATTGAAAGGTCCTTTAGTAGCCCGAAAGAAAGACGACGACGGAAATATTTTCAAGTGGCATGATGTAAAGTGGCTGAGTTATGACTCTGAGTACGGCGTCATAAAGTACAAAACATCTCTTTCTAGAGATGAATCTTTCAAAACTATTAATTTCAAACGGAACACGCGACGAGATAAGGAGATTCATTTGATGCAGATTACTGACAAGCCAGTACCAATAAGTGTCGAAAAAAAACGTGATATAATATCACTTTTAACTTTAATACCAGAATGTTTCCATACTTTTTACCAGAATTTAGTAACTACTGACGATACCAAGGATGTTGATCCAGATATACGAGATTCAGAAGAGAGTGACTATTAGTTTTTGACTTTATTGCACGCATTATATTATAAAATTTTAATTAATAACCATAATTTTTCATAGTTTATTTTAAAATCATAAAATAAAATTAATAAGCCAAGTAATTATAGTACGATACTAAACACTTAAGTCGCAATTTCTTGATGTTCAAAGAAACTTAAGTCAGATATTTCAGTAAATAATAAATAAAGCATAAATAGCCATACTCTGATTTGTAACTAGTTCATAATTGTGTAATAATAAATAATAAAAACATTGACCGTAGTTCATTTTTTTCACACCAATCGAATTAAACCGTCTCCTGTAAAATTTTTGCATGCAAAAATATTTGACTTAAGTACTTCTGGCTTCCGAGTCTAGATATTTGGGTCATATTTTTAACAAAGATGGAATGAAAGTGGATTCTGAGAAAGTAAGAGCGATATAGAATATGCCGGAACCGATGGATAGGAAAAGCTTAGAAAGGTTTTTAGGGGCTGTAAATTATCTTTCTAAATTTATACCTAATTATTACTCAGAGCATGTTTTTCCTCTGACAAGATTATTAAAAAAAGATGTGACTTGGTATTGGGAAGTTGGTCATAAAGACGCATTCAATCAACTTAAATAATTGATTTGTAATGCACCAGTTCTATCTTTGTACAATGTTAGGAGTCCGGTGGTGTTGTCAGTGGACGCGAGCAGTGTGGCACTGGGTGCCGTGCTCATGCAGGAGGGGCGTCCAGTAGAGTATGCGTCACGCACGCTCACTGAAACACAACAAAGATACGCACAAATAGAAAAGGAAATGCTGGCAATAGTATTCGCTTGTGAAAAGACCACTGGAAAGCATTTTTAGAAAATCTCTAGATTCAGCCCCAGCTCGCTTGCAGCGAATGATGTTGAAGGTTCAAGCTTATGAGTTGGTGGTCACTTATAAGCCTGGGAAGTATATGTATATACCTGATACATTGTCGCGGGCACCTCTTCCGGATTTGTATGACGATAAAACTAGCAGGGCTATGTTATGCCAAATTAAAATGGTAGTCAATAACGTACCCATGTCGCAGAATAAGTTTACTCTCGTCAAACGGGAAACTAGTAACGATGAGTGTTTAAAATTGTTGCTAAAATATATTAATCAAGGGTGGCCTAATAAGTTTAACATACACAATGAGTTAAGATACTATTGGTCTATAAGAGATGAACTGTACTGTGTAGATGGTATAATATTTAAAGACAAACAGGTTTTGATACCACATTCTATGCAAAGTGACATGTTAAAGCTTATTCACGAAGGGCATTTAGGGATTGATCGTTGTAAGAGACGAGCTCGTGAAGTATTGTTTTGGCCGGGTATAACGAGAGATATTGAGGATTATGTGAGAAGATGTAAAATTTGTCAGGAAACAGCAAACAAACCGTGTAGGGAACCTATGATTCCGGTAGATATTCCAGAATTACCTTGGAATAAAATTGGAACAGATATATTTGAGTATGGAAAGCAAAGTTATTTAATATTAATTGATTATTATTCTGGTTTTATTGAGGTCGCATATTTAAGAGACACTTCATCAAACTCTAATATGCATTATGAAAGAAAATTTTGCAAGGTATGGTATACCGGATACGGTCATCAGTGACAATGGTCCACAATATTCTTGTCGTAATTTTATTAAATTTGCTTTAGAATGGGGTTTTAAGCACGTCACTTCTTCTCCGTATTATGCTCAATCTAATGGTAAGAGCGAAAGGGCAGTTCATTAAAAATATTTTGAAAAAATCAGTAGACAGTAGACAGTAATTCTGATTTTTATTTAAAGAACATGGAACAAAACGTACCCACCCATGTAGCAAATTGAAATTGGTACCATTAGAAAGGTCTTTGAAAATATATATATTTGTTGTATGGGGGCAACTTTGTAGCTTGCGGGGGAAAAAAGATATTCGACGTTGAAAATGCCGAAAATCCTTAATAAAAGCGACCCATGCACATTCGACGTTTTTGCGATTTTATCCGTTAGGTACTTCGAACTGGACTCGAGGTGGCCCTGCACAAGTCCGAGGCCATGTGTTTTCATGGTCCTCGGAACACGCCACCGTCGGGTTCCCAAATAACGGTAGGAGGGGTTCACATCGGCGTCGAGTCGACGATGAAGTACCTGGGACTCGTCCTCGACAGCCGGTGGAACTTCGTGGAGCATTTCCGACGTTTGGCTCCCAGACTGGAAAGGGCCGGGGCTGCCTTAAAGCGGCTCCTGCCCAATCTAGGGGGGCCAAACGCCTCCTGCCGGAGGGTCTTCGCGGGGGTCGTGCGGTCCATGGCCCTTTACGGGGCACAGGTGTGGGCGCGTTCCTTGAGGCGGCGGCCAGCCCGCTGGTTGAACGCGCCCCAAAGGGTCATGGCCACCCGGCTGGTCCGGGGATACCGTACGGTCTCCGGTGAGGCGGCGAGCCTCCTTGCCGGATTACCGCCATGGGATCTGGAGGCAAAAGTCCTCGCGCACATTTGGGAGTGGCGCGAGGAGGCGAAACGCCGGGGCGTAGCTCCGCTGCCGCGAGAAATCACGGTACAGCGGACAGAGCTCCGGCGGGATCTCAGGGCGGCATGGAGAGTGCGATTGTCGCAACCCAGCGCTGGGCACGCCACAATTGCGGCGATAAGTCCCCTCTTTGAGGAGTGGCTAGAGAGGCGCCACGGCGTCCTCACCTTCCGCCTGACGCAGGTCCTCACCGGACACGGTTGTTTCGGGAGGTTCCTGTTCCGGATAAGGCGGGAGGAAACGCCCGGGTGTCACCATTGTGTGGATCGCCCGGAGGACACGGTGGAGCATACGGTGGAGGTCTACCCGGCTTGGGCGGAGCACCGCCGTGTCCTCGTGGAGGCGATTGGCGGTGGCGATCTCTCGCGTCCGGCCTTGGTCCAGGCCATGGTACGGAGCGAGAGGGCTTGGGAAGCCGTCACCTCCTTCTGCGAAGCAGTAATGTTCGCGAAGGAGGAGGCGGAACGCGTGAGGGAGAGGCAAAAGCGCCCTCACGCACCTAGCCACCGCAGGAGACGCCCTGGGCGTCGGGAATCGCAGGCCGATTCCCGGCCACCGTAGGCGCGGGCTTGCGAACGGCGAGCAATGGGCAGCTCGCCGTTCGATAAGGACCAGGCCCGGGTCGACGGCCGCGTTGTGTTCCACGCGCGCCTCAAAGAGATGTCAGCACCAATGACGGGGTTTGCTAAGACCGATGCCTGCTAGGGTTGCGGAAAAGTCCAAGAGGGTTACCGTGGCCCCTGGCACAGGCAACTGAAAGTAAGAGTCTGGACACGCCCTCCTGCTCTGCCCAGAGCGGGAGAAGTTATTTGATGATTTCCCACCAAAAAAAAAAAAAAAAAAAAAGGTACTTCGAACTATTATGCGCTAGCGTCGGTATGTCGTAGTCGTAAAAATTGGAGAGAAGCCAGAAAGAACAGAGAAGCCATCGAAGCCTATTATTGCTCCTGCATGACGGGTATGAGAACTCTAGGTGCCTGTGCTCACACTGGTAGCATAATATAGTACTTAGGTGTTGGCAGGCACCTAGATAACTTCATAGGTCCGGCAAGTGCCTGGGATGATATAATCATTGAGTTGAGAGTAACAACACAATTTAAAAATGATGTTTGTGCTGGTCTTGTAATAAAACTGTGCTTTTTAAGATTTATGGTTTTTATTTAATATTTTTTCCATACCAAAAACGAATGGTACGAAGCTAAGTCGGTCTCTCTTTAGGCAGAAAAAACAACTGGTTAATTATTTGGTCTACAGAACAGAAAAAGGTGCGATTGCTATAACACTTTGCAATTAAAAATGTATTAAAGAAGTTATCATAACTTCGGTCTCCCATTCATTCATTCATTCGTTCATTTATTTTTGAGTTAGTCAATTATGCCTCTTCTAAATTACACCTAGTCTAAAATGCTACAAAGGTGGGTACGGGTTCCATACAAAATTACCCATTGTTCTTTGCTAAGTTACAGGAATACGCCGCGAGAAGATTTGAATTCTCCTGCACAGTTAATGATGGGCCGGCATTTAAATTGTAGACTACCAGTCCATTCAGATTTATTAAAACAAACAAATTGTGATAACTTACAACATAAAAAATTATTATAAAAACAAATAAAAATGAAAAGTGTTTATGATCAGCATTGTAAACTGCTACCCGAGTTGAATGTGGGAGACGATGTTATCATGTTAGAAAACGCAAATAAAAGAAGTTGTGGCAAAATATTAGGAAAAGCGTTGACTCCACGTTCTTATAATGTTAGAAACAAAAAAGGTATTTATCGCCGTAATCGTAGACATTTGATAAGACCTGTAAAGGATGCTGCAGAAAATATTGTGTCCGATATTGATGATGAGTATTTTTCGGGGGATGATAGGGATGATGATTATGTGCCAGACACCAAAATGAATGTATCGTCATCTTACTCGCCACCTCGTACCCGAAGTAAGACTTAACAATTTGTAAACATATTTTTATAATGTAGAACTAATGATTTATTTTTAAGTTTGTGTATTATTGTTATTTTATCTTATTTAAGTGGAATTAATGGATTTTAAGTTTAGTTTTTAATGTTATTTTATCTTATTTAAGGGGAAGGTGTTGTGGATTGTCTATGTTTAATTATGATTAAAACAGTTGTCATCCATGTTGTAATTAAATGAAATTCAAGTCTTCGAAATTATGTTTGTTTAATTAAAAGCGTTACACGATGTACTGATACTTATACTGTACTATACACTTACTGCTTACTGCTAACATTACTAGAGTAAAAAAAAGATGAATGTGTTGCCAACTCAGAAGTGTTACCAACTTAAATGACTAACATAAGTATTACATTGTACTTCAACACCCCCGCTCAATGTAATACATGTATATCCAATCCCATCTATTATAAAAAAAAAACAAAAGAAACGTACATTAGACCACATCTAGTAACGAATTTAAACAATAGTTCTCTGTTTAACGACTTAGTGAACATATCAGCAATTTGATCCTCAGACTTTACATACAGTAAACATATTTTAGATTCTCTAATTAAATCTTTGACAAAATGATATCGTATGTCAATGTGTTTTAATCTTTTAATATTATCAGTATTTGCAACCATTATGGCCGATTGGTTGTCACAGTATATAAGTACTGGACAAACATTTATGTTATTAAAGTCTTTTAATAAACTTGCTAGCCAACAAGACTCACTAGCCGCCATACTGGCTGCAACATACTCTGCTTCAGTTGATGATAAGCTTACTGAGCACTGCTTCTTGGAACACCATGATATGAGACAATTGGAAAACTTGAAACAATAGCCAGTGGTAGACTTTCTGTCTCGTAAGTCACCACCCCAATCTGCATCACAATGCCCCACAAGCCCATCATCATTACACTTATAAACCAACTTATAATTTAAGGTGTGTTTTACCTATCTCAATACTCTTTTTAAATGAGTTACCAATAAATCACTTGCATTGTTTTGGTACCTACTCAATAAAGATACAGCTACACAAAGGTCTGGCCTAGTGCCTGACACTACATACATTAAACTTCCAATTATTTTTCTACAAGTATTTTCAATATTTTTGTTTGACTTACATTCATTGGCTTCTAAGATTTTTACATTAAAGTTTTGATCAATAGGAGTAGATATAGGTTTACAGTTTTCCATATTAAATCTTTTTAAGACACTTTCTAAATATGATTTTTGACTCAATTCTGTTACTCCATCTTTAAAATTTTGTTTAACATTGATACCAAGAAAGTTTGAAATTAGTCCCAAATCTTTCATTCTAAAAACATTCTGTAATGTTGTTCATTACTACTAAACATCAAAAGGTCATCGACATAGAGTAATACATAGGTTTGGTTTTCTGTATTACATTTAGTGAACAAACATGGGTCATTCTTTGACTTCACATAGCCCGCTTTACTTATTTCATGGTTAAATTTTTCATTCCAATACTTTGGAGACTTTTTCAGACCATACAGAGATTTATTAAGTTTAACAATATTATTGCTACCATTGTATGCCCCTTCTGGTAATTTAATGAACACATTTTCCTTTATATCCCCATATAAGAAGGCCCCAGTGACATCCATCTGATGTATTGGTAGATTTAATCTAGTAGCAACCGAAACAAACAATCTAAATGTTGACAACTTAGCAACGGTAAATTTCATGCAAATCTAGTGGATCATCCTGTTCAAAACCTCTGGCAACCAATCTAGCTTTATATCTAATAACATTGTTAAGTTTCTTAATTTTGAATACCCACTTACTACTAATAATGTTTTGTTTTTCTGGTACTGAGCACACTGTCCATGTATTGTTTGCTTTTAGGGTCTCTAGTTCTTGTTTGACAGCTTCTTCCCACTGACAGGCATCACTTCTCTGCATAGCTTCCTTATAGGTACCTGGTTCTGTTTCTGCAGTATAGACATTTTGACAAGTATAGAATTTTGGTGGCTTTCTGATACGTGTGATTTTACGAGGAGAAGCTGGCTCCAATGTGGTATCTGTATCACATTCACTGTACTCGTCACTTGTTTCTTCAGATTTATATAAGCTATGCTGATCTTCATCTGTTGTCTGATTTGTAAGGTCTATCATAACCTCTTCTTCAGAGTCTTGTTGGTTATTGTCAGCAACTAATGTTTCATTGTTGGGTATTTCTGTTCCATACTCTAGGTTCACTTTTTCACATTTCTCAATGACAGGTTCCAAGAAAATGACATCTCTCTTCACTAGAACATAATTTTTGTTTGGATAAAATATTCTATACCCCTTCACATTTTCTCCATAACCCACCATAATTCCAGCCTCTCCTTTAGAATCCCATTTTCTTCTTTTCTCTTTTGGAATATGGACAGACACAGGGGTGCCAAAGATATGTAAATAACTGAAATCAAAATGTTTATTTGTCCATATTTCATATGGTGTTTTACCTGGTTCATTGCTTCTGCCCGTTCTGTTTAGAACGTACGCTGCTGTGTTGACTGCTTCTGCCCATAATTCTTTCGGAAGACTCTTGGCATACAGCATTGACCTGGCCGCTTCTGTCAGGGTTTTTATCTCCCTTTCCGCCTTGCCATTCTGTTGTGGCGTATATGGTACAGAAGTTTGATGTACTATACCCCTTTCTGAGAAAAGAATTGACACAGCCTTATTAATGAATTCTGAGCCATTGTCACTTCTAAAGTTGACTATTTTGTTACCCGTCACATTTTCTGCTCTGTTTATAAAATCTTTGATACAATTTATCACTTCCTCTTTCTTTTTAATGAAATATACAGTTCTATAGCACGAGTAATCATCTTTTAATATCAAAAAGTACCTTGATCCTCCAACAGATACTTTCTCCATGGGTCCGCAGACGTCGGCGTGTATTAGCTCACATGTTTTCGTTGCCTTTGTATCGCTGGTATTAAAGGGCAAACGGTGTGCTTTACCCTCTAAACAGCCTTGGCACTTCTCAAGAGACTCATCAGATGCTTTGATGTTATTGTTCGCTAATACGTTTTTTACATGCTGTAAATTTTGATGCACAAGCTTCTCATGCCACTCGCGTAAGCTCGATTTAACTTCTGTAACGTTTGCAAAGCCGCATTTATAACGAACGTCCATGATATACATATTTCCGACGCGATTTGCTATCGCCCGTACTTTTTCGTTCTTGAAAAACTTGCATGTTTTTTGATCTGTCATCATGACATAACCTTTGTCTGCTGCGCAATTTACAGAGAACAAATTTATTTTTAGGTCTGGCACGCACAGTACGTTATCTATGGTCGTCTCAACCCACTGGTGTCCATTAAAAACTTCTAGCACTACCTGCCCGCAACCAATGACACTTATCTGAGTACCGTCACCTATTATCACGGATTTTTGTGATGATAATGGCGAGAATGTCGAAAAAAGATTTTTATCTTGGCACATATGTTCACTAGCACCTGTGTCCACCAACCACTTTGATTGTTGATAAAGTTCTTGTGTTTGTTGCACTACGAACGCATTTTTCTCTTTTCCTTTTTTAAACCAGCACTCACTTTTGTTATGCCCAACCTTATTACAATAGTAACACTTTTTCTCATTTTTATTCACCGAGTTATTACTACTGTTACGGTTTGAATTACTCGTACACTCAGCTTGATAGTGACCTATCTTGTTACACTTTTTATTTCTTTTATTCGGAGCATTTTTCTTTGCAATAAACGCAGACGATGACGAAGCAATTTCACCCTTTTCCTTTACTCTCTCTTCTTCCACCAACAAACGAGCGACAAGGTTGTCATAGGTTTGTTTGTCGTCCGGCGCTGACTCCCATGCAGATATGAAGTGTTTGTAGATATCTGGCAATGACATCAAAACCTTTGTAATGATAAATTTTTCCGAAACTCCTTCACCCATTTGTTTCAGCTGATTTTGTAATTCCTGTATTTTCGACAGAAAGACTGACATTTCCATTCCTTCTTCGTATTTATATTGGAAGAATCTTTGCTGGATTATATGAATACTTGTTTCACTTTTTTGTTCAAAAATGCTTGCTAACTTTCGCCACATCTCTGCTGAAGTAGTGCACGATATTATGTGCAACATCACTTCCTCGGTCATCCTGGTCACTAGCATCGTTTGAGCCTTAGCATCCTGTGTATCCCATGCTTTCCGTTCTTCTAAGTTTTGTCCTTTTAAACGTTTGCCTTCAACAATGTCAATTAGACTTTGACCCCGCAGTAAAACCATTGCTGCATTGTTTGGAACTTCCACACATTCCAATTTTTTATTCCTTCCAGTTTGATAACTGTGTTATTTCCTTCCATCGTGTATTTTAGCTTCTTACTAGTTTTCCTTCCTTGCTGCTCAATTACTTAGCAAGTTTTTTTTTTCTTTTCCACCTTCCCGGTAACTTTAACCTCAAACGACAACAGGTGTGACAATTTTCTTTTACCGGTATTTTTTTTTTCAACTAGTTAAACTTCTTTAGTAGGCTTTTTATTACTGTTAGTTAGGTGGCCTGGGCCCATAACCTGTTGTAATTAAATGAAATTCAAGCCTTCGAAATTATGTTTGTTTAATTAAAAGCGTTACACGATGTACTGATACTTATACTGTACTATACACTTACTGCTTACTGCTAACATTACTAGAGTAAAAATCAGATGAATGTGTTGCCAACTCAGAAGTGTTACCAACTTAAATGACTAACATAAGTATTACATTGTACTTCAACAATCCAGACTTATCTTTCATTACACTACATTGAGCATCTGAAATAAAATAAAACATGTAATATAAGTTTAAATTGTTTCATAGTAAACATTCCACACTAGCTTTATTTATTAAATAAGTCACTGATGTGACACGTATAACAAGAATAATGCAGCAGTACCTGCAGTAAAAGGTACGAATTGTAGCGGCAACGCATGTGAGAAAATATTTTTTGGAATTGAAAGCGATAACTGCCAGGTAGGGTAGTACTAGTTACAGAATAAATTATAATCTCAATTTCGTTGCCACTACAATTTGAACCTTCTATTGTAGGTAGTAAAGTTGCTATTCCTGTAAATTCTTTTAATTTCAGGTCAACGAAACTCAAAGCGGAAATCAAATGAGTGACACAAATACTGAATCCGACATACCAAATGAGAAGACATTCACTGTCCCGAAAACATTTCGTAAAAGATTCAGGCCACAAGTTACACAAGACAGAACATCAGAGGAAGCTTTGAAACTCTTGAAAGACATGTATGAGAGTCGACGCGACAGAGATGAAACTGATATTTTTGGAGAATATGTCGCAAGCAAACTTAAAGAAATCAAAAATACTTATGCCAGAAATACCGCGCAACATCATTTTAATAATATTTTATTCAATGCTTCCATGGGAGAATATGATTGGCCAACCAATACGATGGAAACACCCAGTAATGCTGCTGGTGCTTTCAAAGGATACAACAGTGCACCAAGTCCATCCACTTCCGCGGTTAATATTAGCACTGGTGGCAGAGAACGCATCAATACACCAAGTCCATCCGCTTCATCGGATAATTGTTCAATTACTAACGCCACACAATTCAGTGAAGATTCTACGCAATCATTAGATGATTTGTTGCAATCAATCCAAAACAAATGATAACTTTGGATCAACATTGATGTTTAGTTTGCTTGCTGTATTTGTCATTAAAAATACTGCAAAAATTAATTTTTAGCTTACTGTATTTTCATTGAACATTTCTGAAAAAATATTAATAATTTTAACATTGAAATAAAAGAACTGATTTGTACTTACGTGTAAATATTCTTTTAATCCCTCGTTGAGAGCCTCGCACACTTCTGGTATGATCATACTTATAAGTTGGTGTGATATTTTGAACACATCTCCAAGACTACCATAACTGCTACCGGTTGCTAAAAACCTTAATGTAACTGCTAATCTTTCAGTATAATTTATTGCTTTTCTCCAATTAGTATCCTGCTTAGCAATATTCTTTCCGACTAAATTCAGGAGAAATTCGAATTCTGAACTGTTCATTCTTAAAAAATCGTTCAAACAGCCATCAAGGCCCAAATCTTCCAAATATTCTGTAGCACTGTACTGTTCTCTCGCTTTCAGAGTTCGACGCATCCAGTAAGAGCGCCTTTTCTTCTTTTTTTTCAAACAAAAAATAAACGCCAAACCTATCAGCACTTCCTCCATTATTGGGTCACTACTACCTTCCTCGAAAGACAAACCCAAACTGATTGAACATAATGTTATACAACGAGTTCAACCAATGTGGGAGCGTTTATAACATATAACATTTCTTAACATGTTGTATGGTATTGTTACACGCTATTATAAATGTTATCGTGTTACACAATGTTGTATAATAACGTTATATAACTGCTGTGTGGAGCACCTTTAAGGATATAGCCGAGGCAATAAAGATTGAAGAAAATAATAAGAACTTGGATGCGAAGGCATGAAGTTTAATAGTACAATGCTTAACGGATAGGCATTTAAATCTTGTTAAAGATTGTTCTACAGCTAAAGAAATGCTGACCTCCTTAAAAAGCACATTTCAAAGGAAAAGTGTAATATCAAAAATCACTCGTCGAAGAAAATTGTTGACTTTGAAGCAAGATGGCAGCCTAGCGGAATATTTTGCTAAGTTTGAAAATCTCATTCGTAAACTAGAAGTCTCTGATGAAAAGATAGCAGAATGCGATAAAGTCTGTTAGCTCCTAACGGGACTTGGAGAGGAGTACAACCATGTTATTACTGCAATCGAAACTGTTGAATCCAGTTCTTCTAACTGAACAGACAGCAGTGCTGCTGGGGAGTTTGTTTCGCCACTTCTTCTTCCCAGCTAAAGCACTAGGAAGTGGTGAAGGGTGGGCGTTTTGGGGGGACTGTCTTATGTGATTTTGACGTTCAAAAAGTGCTGATTCTCAGCCTAGTTTGAATAAACTACTTTTGATTTTGTTAATAAAGACCTATCTATAAAATTCGTCCGTTCAAAATTACTGGACCACGAGGTTAGAAAGTCCCACGAATCTAATGAAAAAGATGAATCATCATTTTTAAGCAGAACAAATGTGATTTGTTACAAATGTAGGAAGAAAGGCCATAAGTCGTATGAGTGCCGTATGTTGAGTAGAGGCCGAGGACGGGGCTTCAGAAGTCCCAGGGGCAGACATGAAGCAGCTCATCCCGCACAAGAGGAGAGCATGTTTATAGCGTCGGAGCAGGCACCAACTGCCAAAGACATGGCTAACACTATTTCTTTTATTGTCGATTCCGGTGCCACTCAACATTTCATACAAGAGCAGTACAGCGGCATGTCTCGAGCAGGGTCAGTTTCCCAGTGTGTGGAAGGAGGGGAAGCTGGTCCTGCTCAGGAAGGAGGGGCGCCCCGCGGACTCGCCGTCCGCGTATCGACCCATAGTGCTGCTCGACGAGGCGGGCAAACTTTTTGAGCGCATTATCGCAGATCGCCTCGTCAGCCACTTGTGCAGGGAGGGGCCGAACCTGGACGACAACCAATTCGGTTTTCGTCGGGGGCGCTCCACCATAGACGCCATCATGCGCGTGAGGGCCCTGGCGGAGGAGACGGTGTCCCAGGGTGGGGTGGTGATGGCGGTGTCTTTAGACATCTCCAACGCATTCAACACCCTACCCTGGAGTTGTATTCGGGAGGCTCTGAAATACCATCGCGTGCCTCCCTACCTCCGCCGTACGGTAGGGGCCTATCTGGAGGATAGATGCGTCACCTATCGGGGACGTGACGGTGCCGGTCGGCACCTCATGTCGTGCGGTGTTCCACAGGGATCGGTCTTGGGACCGCTCCTGTGGAACATCGGCTACGACTGGGTGCTGAGAGGCGAGCTCCCGTCGGGCGCCGACTTGACGTGTTATGCGGACGACACGCTTGTCGCTGCCCGGGGGAGCTCGCACAGGGAAGCGACGTTGATAGCCACGGCTGCGGTGTCACAGGTGGTGAACCGCATCCGGCGCCTGGGCCTGGAGGTGGCCCTAAACAAGTCGGAGGCCATGGTGTTTCATGGCCCCCGACGTGCGCCGGCGCCGGGATCACACATCGTGGTCAGCGGGGTCCGGATAGCTGTCGAGTCCACAATGAAGTATCTGGGATTGGTGCTCGACAGCCGATGGGGATTCGGGCCCCACTTCCGGCGGCTGGCGCCCAAGCTGATGGGTGCAGCGGGCGCGCTTTCAACGTTGCTTCCTAACTTGGGGGGCCCGAGCGCCGCCTGTAGGCGGTTGTACGTGGGAATCGTGCGGTCCATGGCCCTGTATGGGGCCCCTGTGTGGGCGATGGACATGACGGCCGGCACTCTCGCCATTCTGCGCAAACCGCAGAGGGCGATGGCCGTCAGAGTCGTCCGCCGGTACCGCACGATTTCCTACGAGGCGGCTTGCGTACTGGCCGGATCCCCGCCCTGGGACCTCGAGGCGAAAGTACTCGCGTCGTTGTATCGGTGGCGCGAGGAAGCGAGGGCGCGGGGCGAGGGACCGATGCAGCGACACATAGAGCTGCGTCGGTCTCAGCTTCGCGAGGTCCTGGTGGCGGAATGGCGGGACAGGCTTTCACGCCCTACCGCCGGCCTCGTCACCATCGAGGCGGTGCGGCCGGTGCTCGAGCGCTGGCTCGGGAGGAGGCACGGCTCCCTGTCGTTTCGGGTGACGCAGGTGCTCTCGGGGCATGGCTGCTTCGGGAAGTACCTGTGTCGCATAAACAGGGAGCCGGACGCCCGGTGTCACCACTGAGTCGACTGCCGGGAGGACACGGCGCGGCATACGCTGGCAGAGTGTGCTGCTTGGGAGGAGCCGCGCCGTGCCCTCATCTCAGAAGTAGGCAGTGACTGGTCGCTGCCGGCCGTAGTCGAGTCGATGGTCGGCAGCGACGAGTCCTGGGACGCGGTGGTTTCCTTCTGCGAGACAGTCGTCTCGCAGAAGGAGGCTGCGGAAAGGGAGAGGGAGATCTCGTCCACTCACCCGGCCCGCAGAAGGCGCACCGGGCGTCGGCGGAGGGCGGACAACGCCCTCTTCCAGCCCCCTTAAATGGGTCCAGGGGCGACGGACTCGGGGACGTCCGTCACCCCACATACATCAGGACCCGAGGTGGCAGCGCGTAGTGTTCCACGCGCGCCCCTCTTAGACGTCGCGGGGGGAGTCAAACACCTCACTCCCCCCCAGACCCGAAGAGGCCCGCAGTGGCGGGCCGGCACCAGTCGGGGGTTGCGGAAGGATCGTACGTTCCCGCGACCCCCGGCGTAGGTGTGAGATGGAACACCGGGGTGGTTTTTAGTCAGTAAGAGTCTGTAGAGGCTTGTATATTACTATAGGGCTGCCTACCGGGAACAGTAAATGAAAGGCTTAAGAGTTAGATGCCAACTGGTTTATTCCATTAAGATCACGTTTATATAGTGACTGTATAAGTGTGCATGTATGTGTGTGCATGTGTGTGTGTGTGTGTGTATATGTGTACCCACAGTATTCCTCCCCTTTTTTAATTTATACATTACATTATTTTTAATTGGTTTCTATCGTACGTGTACATTTATATGTTATTACAATCATCATACAATCATATCATTACAGTTCTCTTACAATAACTTGTTTTTTACCATTACATAGTTTATCACTTTATTGTTGTTTTATTTTGCCATATCACACCTTTCTCACACTTCACACTTGTTTTAATTTTCACATCACTACACTATGTTATGTCGCGGTTGTGCTTGCTGGGCCAATGGTAAACTATTGGTGCTGTGCCATACTGCCATTTCTTTTCGTAACATTTTCTTAGTACCTAGCTTACATTTCTTAAACACCATGTATAGTATGTATGTGCCGAGTACTGCTGCTATAATTATTATTATAATTCCATATTTCTCAATTGTTTGCTCGTAATGCGAATTAGTCGCACTGTTCGCTCCGTTTTGGGCGATGATTACTTCTTCTGTTTTTTTCTCAATACTGTATGTTTTTCCCATCTTTATGAGTAATGAATACTGAATTATTCACTAATATTTTTGCTACGAGTGTTACACTGTACTGTTAAACTCTATGTTGCTATTTATGCAGTGGCATTCCAATGTTTTCCGTTGGCTCTGTAAAATAACTGATATGCACACTACTTCGTTGCTAAGTCTAGTCATCACTTCTTACATACTACTTATGTTACCCAGGTTTGCTTGCACCTATTTTCTAATTACATTTATTGACATAATATCTTAACTAATTACATATTTATAAGAATCTGACTGGCGTTCTAACTATTCTACCACTTTTGGTTTTTCTGACATTTTCTTCACCATTTTGTTTAATTTCATTTTCCTTTAATAAATAGGCTGGTTTCAATCTATCTATTGAAACTGTTAGTATTCTATCTGGTAATTGAATCTTATATACCTTTTCTGTCCTTTCCATTACTTTGTATGGGCCTTCATATGGACATGTTAATGATTTTTTTACCTTGTCAGTTCTTAGAAATACGTGAGAACATTCTTTAAGATCGGAATGTACAAAAAATACTTTAGATTCATTTGATTTCACTTCAATCGGTTTGTATTGTTTTATAGTATCACTTATATTCTGTACAATAGTATGTGGTTCATAATTTTGATTATTTAATTCTACGAAAAATTCTCCTGGCAATCGTAAGGCTCGGCCGTAAACCATTTGTGCGGCGCTTACACCTGTACCTGATTTGATGGCTGCACGAAGTCCTAACATAACACTAGGTAGTTCGTGAGTCCAATTTTTATTTTTCTCTAATCTGGCCATTAATGATGCCTTTAAACTTCTATGCCATCGCTCGATTGCTCCATTGCTCTGTGGGTGATACGGGGTTGTCCTTATCTTTTGTACTCCTAAATATGACATTAAAATTTGAAATAATCTACTCTCGAATTGCCTGCCCTGGTCACTCGTGAGTTGGACCGGACAGCCAAATCTACATACCCACTCTGTATATACTATTTTTGCTACAGTTTCTGCTGATATATCTTTTATTGGGTATGCCTCTGGCCAACCTGTACCTCTGTCTATTATTGTTAAACAGTATCTGTATTCCTCTGAGGTTATAGGTAGTGGTCCTATTATATCTATATGAATATGATTAAATCTGTCAACAGGAGGATATTTACCATATTCTGAATTAGTATGTCTATTTATTTTTGACTTTTGACAATTAATACATGTTTTGGTCCATAGGCCAATATCTCGGTTCATACTTGGCCGCCAAAATTTTTCTTTAATCATCTGGCGCGATGTACGTATGCCGGGATGACTATGATTATGTATTGCATAAAATATATCTTTCCTACAACTTTCTGTTAAATAAGGTCTTGCGATTTCTTTTGATATTTCACAGTATATGTATTGATCACTATTCGGAATTAAGATTTTTTTAAACTTGTATCTAGAATCGTTTAGATAGTTTTTCATTTCTAGATCTTTCTTTTGCTCTGATGCTAGTGTTTCATAATTAATTACGCTTGATGTACATTCTATACTCTCTATACGCGATAACACGTCTGCAACAATGTTAGCTTGTCCACTTATATGGCGTATGTCCGTTGTGAATTCGCTTATGTAAAGTAGTTGTCTAATACGTCTCGGACTTTCTTTATTATTTGTTTTACATAATTTTGAAAATGCAAACGTTATGGGCTTGTGATCTGTGAATATAATTAATTGTCGTCCTTCAAATAGATTTCTAAAATGTTCTACAGCTAAAAATATAGCAAGTAACTCTCTGTCATACGTGCTATAGTTTTTTTGTGTTTCTGTTAACTTCTTGGAAAAGTATCCTAACGGGTACCATTTACCGTGAATATACTGTTGCAATACCGCTCCCACGCAGCTATTTGACGCGTCAGCAAATAGTGCATGTGGCGCGTTAGTTACTGGAAACGATAACGTGACTGCTTGTGTAAGACTGTTTTTACATTTCAAGAATGCTTGTTCAGCATCCGGTGTCCAATGAATGAGTGTTTTGTCGTTCTTTTTAGACTTATGAATATATTTATTTAATGTTTCTAAATATTCTACTGCTTTAGGTAAATGACTACGGTAAAAGTTTACCATGCCTAAAAATTTTCTTAACTCACTGACATTTTTAGGTTTAGGATAGTTGACAATTGCTTGTACTTTATTTTCTAATGGTTTGATGCCTGATGTTGATACTTCGTATCCCAAGAACTCTATACTTGTAGCGTTGAACGTGCATTTTTCTATATTTATTGTAATACCATATTCGTTCAAACGCTGAAATACCTGCTCTATGTGTTCGCAATGTTGTTGATAGTTAACCGAACTTATTAAAATATCGTCAGAGTAACAATAAAGAAAGTCTAAGCCTGACAAAACGGTGTTTGTCATGAAACGCTGAAAGGTTTGAGCAGCATTTTTTAAACCAAAGGTCATGCGCTCAAATTCATATAAACCGAATGGTGTCGTGATCGCGGTTTTGCTAATATCACTTGGATTAATTAAAATATTATGATAGGCTTTTTTTATATCTATTTTCGAAAATATTGTTTTATTCGCTAGTAAATACGTAAAATCCTGTACTCTAGGTATTGGATATCTATCAGGTTTAGTTATCGCATTTAAAGCTCTGTAGTCGCCACAAGGACGAACTTGCCCTCCTTTTTTAGGAACTAAATGTAAGGGACTAGCCCACTCCGATTTAGATGGCCTACATATACCTGCCTCTAGCATATTTTTAAATTCTTCTTTGGCAATCTTGTACCTCTCAGGCGCTAACGGTCTAGGTTTACAAAAGATAGGAGGTCCCGTTGTATCAATGTAATGATAAACTGAGTGCTTTGGTGCCTCTTTGAATGACATGGGTTTAAGTATATCTGGATATTTTTTTAATATCTCATATATCGGATGGTCTTTTCGTAACGCAGAAATCGCTGGTTCATTTTGACTTGCGATCGTTCCACGTACTATCAAATTAGTAACCTTATCCTTTAAGCAATGACCATTAATATCTACAATTAACATAAAATGATTTAAAAAATCTACACCTAGTATGGGTTGCTTTACATCACAGACTACAAATGTCCATTTAAAAGATCTCCTTAAGTTTAAGTCTAATGTTAGTGTCTTGGTACCATAAGTTTTAATTTCTGTACCGTTTGCAGCAAATAGTTTAAAATCATAATTTAAATCTAATTCGCTTTTTCTTTTTACTAACACTTTAGGTATTACAGAAATACATGCTCCTGAATCTATCAAAAATTTAATATTAAGTTTTCTATCACTTACTACTAGACGGTGATCCTTGACTGACAAACTTCCCGCCACCGGTTGCAGTTCTGCTAGTTTTCCGGCTTCGGTGGTGAGTTTTTAGCTTTCCAGCTGCACGGGTCGATGCACTTCTTTGCCCTTTGTCCGTACCTCCAGTGATACGAACATAGCCAATCTGCATTCTCGGATGTTCTGCGTGGTCTTGACCTTGAGCGGGTACGTGAGAAATTCCTCCGTCCACCTCTGCCTCTGTATCTTCCTCTTCCTCTGTCCATTTCGTTTATTTTCAGGTTGATCTTCGCTATTTCTGTCATGATGGTTGCTACGTCGAAATTGACCGTGGACTTCGCTTCACCACGCGCTACTTCATTGACTTGCGCGGACTGGTTAGTCTCCATAATTTTGTCTGCTATTATTGCCATTTCTTCTAGGTCCTTCGTAGACGTGACGGTGAGTACTGCTCGGACTGCTGACGGTAAGTGACCTTGCCATAATATTTTTAATGTATCATCCTTTATCTTCTCTCTTGCTAATTCTTTCATCTTTCGCAATAACTGACTAGGTTTCTGGTCACCTAATTCCATCTCTGACACTAATTTCTGTACTTGTCTTGTTTCAGATTCTTCATATATCTGCAGAAGGCGTTTTTTTAAAGCTTCGAATTTGTTGGTCTCCGGTGGATTTGCTAATATATCTGCAATTTGCTGGACAACATCCTTGCTAAGTTTTCCTACTACCATGTAGTATCTGTTCAGGTCTGACGTTTTTTGAGGTGCTAATATTGCTTCCACTTGCAAAAACCAGAGACGTGGGTTTTCCGGCCAAAAGTTTGGTATCTTGTCTGACACTGAGACTGTGGATATCACTGTAGGTTGCTCTTCATATTTTGGTTGAGTTGGCGGGTACTGCGGATTCATTTTTGCTTATTACGCGACGACACGCGGCGTGCGGAGTCAGACGTGCGTTTATGTCGAGATCGGGGTCACCACTGTAGAGGCTTGTATATTACTATAGGGCTGCCTACCGGGAACAGTAAATGAAAGGCTTAAGAGTTAGATGCCAACTGGTTTATTCCATTAAGATCACGTTTATATAGTGACTGTATAAGTGTGCATGTATGTGTGTGCATGTGTGTGTGTGTGTGTGTATATGTGTACCCACAAGTCTGACAGACCCCGCCGCCCGCCCCAGGGCGGCGGACATCCATGAGGATTTTCCATCCCGGAAACAAAAAAAAATAAATAAGGTTATGTTCGGGCGTACAGCCGAATTAGCACAACTATGCCTTATATGGAATTTACAACCGTAGATAAATTAAATAATATGTAGAAAGGTACTTACCAGTTCTTATTGTTGTTTTTGGTCTACAATATTGAAGCCACTCATTTGCTATCATCTCTTCTTTGGGTAAAGAAAAAAACCTTATTACTCCGCCTTTTTTACTTCTGTTTTTACAGTTTAGTATGGAACAATTAACCTTTTTTTTTTCTTGTGTATCTTTCAAACACAGTTTTTTACACAGTTTTTATAGTAACTAATATTTGGGAACCACAGTATTTTGCTCACCGAGCGAAACAACGCTATAGATATGAGCGACACGACGATAGTGATGAAATTGGGAGCTGTTAGTCTGACACTTGTCAATTCAATGTGTGGCTACTGTGTGTGATTGAATTACCTGAGCAAAATGCATTTTTTAACTTATCAAAGCAATTATTGTAATGAATTTATGATTATTTAATATTATTCTACAAATTTGTCAGTTAAATCAAGTTTATTTTTATCAATATTCATATTGAATTTACATTTCATTTCATTCATTAATTCGATGATTTTATTTGTTTTGTTTAATCGATATTAGTACGTTAGTCGATTCAAAATGTCATCACTTTTGTTAGTCTATGAAGAACGAACAGATTGATGGATATATTTCGTTCAGTCTGTATTTCCGGAACGAAATGCACATGGTCAGTGATTTATAATAAAAAGTGGGACATTCTGATCGGCTACCTCGACCGGCACAGACGTCTTAATATTATCAGTGTGTTAATAGCTGTACACTATTAATTTATTTTATAATAAAGTTGTGTAAGAATATAAGCAAGAGTGATTGATTGGAATAATATAATCGTTGTCACGAAGCAAGCAGTTTTATTATACACCTGAACCTGAATTGTGAGAATTCGTCGCAGTTCAGAAGTGGGATCAGGACCCATCTAAGGTACGTACAAGTTTGCTTTAATTACTAAAGGCTATTGAGCCATGTGCGCTTAGTTGTTAGAGGTTATGTGTGCCTACAATAGGAAGCCAAGTGTGCTTTAGTTACTAAAGGTTATGTATGCCTATTGAGCCCTGTGCGCTTAGTTGTTAGAGGTTATGTGTGCCTACAATAGGAAGCCAAGTGTGCTTTAGTTACTAAAGGCTATGTATGCCTATTGAGCCATGTGTGCTTAGTTGTTAGAGGTTATGTGTGCCTACAATAGGTAGCCAAGTGTGCTTTAGTTACTAAAGGCTATGTATGCCTATTGAGCCATGTGTGCTTAGTTGTTAGAGGTTATGTGTGCCTACAATAGGAAGCCAAGTGTGCTTTAGTTACTAAAGGCTATGTATGCCTATTGAGCCATGTGTGCTTAGTTATTAGAGGTTATGTGTGCCTACAATAGGAAGCCAAGTGTGCTTTAGTTACTAAAGGCTATGTATGGCTATTGAGCCATGTGTGCTTAACTGTTAGAGGTTATGTGTACCTACAATAGGAAGTCAAGTGTGTTTTAGCTACTAGACGCTATGTATGCCTATTGAGCGATGTGTGCTTAGTTGTTAAAGGTCATGTGCACCTAAAATAGGAAACGAAGTGTGCTTTAATAAAGCTAACTATGCTTACAGAATGTTTTAACACACTTACACAATAAATTGAAATACTGACATAAATACAATGATATTTTTTTCTTTTGAGGTATGAATTCAGACGAAGCGATGACTCCTGAAGGCTCGCCTACTCGCAAAGTTGAGCACCTAAGAAAACGGAAACGATCCTCCTTCAAAGCAGCAGCTAAGTCTAAGAGAGCCAAAAAGCGATCAAAGAAGAGACGTAAGCAGACGTCCAGCTCCTCCTCATCCAGCAGCGAGTCACCCCACAGTTCACGGAGTTCGAGTAAGAGACGATCCAAGGAGAGAAACAGTTGGTCTACTAAACAGGTACTTGATATGTTTAATACCCTTCAAGAACATAAGAGCAAGACAAATAATTTAAATATCAATCTTCTCAACAATGTGATACCGGAATTTGATCCGTCAAGTAAAACTCAGAATATTGACTGTTGGGTTAGGAAAGTAAACGAATGTGCCGTAATCTATGAATGGAACGAGAAGCAGACCATACATTTTGCTCTACAAAAGCTTTCTGGCATGGCAAAGAAGTGGTTTGAAGCCCTCCCTAGCGTTGTTTTCAGTTGGTCCGAGTGGCAGGGCAAACTCATAAGAGCTTTCCCGAATGAGCAAAATTATGGTCGGCTGCTCGAGGAAATGTTAGCTCGCACTACTCGTAGTAGCGAAAGTTTTCGTGACTACTTCTACGATAAGTTAACGTTGTTAAACAGATGCGAAATAAGAGGCAAAAAGGCCGTCGATTGTATTATCCACGGGATACTAGATAAATCGATTAGAAGCAGTGCACAGGCACTGACTGTTCGCGAACCAGAAGACTTATTGAATTTTTTAAGCTCCCAGCACCCCATTTTAGAAAATAATACTTTGAATAGGAAACGTAACGATACTATGATAGTTAAACCGGGTAATGCTGCTGCAACACCCTCAAGCGAAAGTTCGATCATTTGTTTCAATTGCCGCTCGAGGGGACACCCTTACTTTCGATGCCCCAAACCCCTTACTAAATGTTTAAAATGCCAACGGGTAGGCCACAACAATGATAATTGTAAACTGGAGCCTTTAATCTTACGGAACGAACCTAAACAGGCAGATATCCTTCAATAACCTTCAATAACAACAGCGACAAATTTTACAGAACCGTTACGGTAAACGATAAATCTTTAGTTGCGTTTATTGATTTTGGCAGCGAATGTAGTTTAATAAGAGAATCTGATGCTCAAAGTCTGAATTTAACTAAGAATTTAACAGAGTTGCCAGTAATCAGGGGATTCGGGAACTCAAAAGTTTTTCCAGTATATAGGAGCAATGTTGATCTGAAACTAGATGAAGTTGAGGTTAATGTAGAGGTATTAGTAGTTAGCGAACAGTTCCTTCAGACAGCTTTACTTATAGGTCAAAATGTTACTGAACTTCCCAGCGTAACAGTATTTAAGAATAGCCATCAGTTAACGTTTTACCAGAGCCCCGATACCGATACCATAATACAGCCGGTGAAGCGTTTAAAGCTAAACTTTGACAACGATACCGATATTACATTGTCAGGATTAGTTGAAGTTACCACGTCCGACGTTGGCTTCAGTGGAGATATTTATATTGAAGGTTACTACAATTGTGAGCCTAAGAAAGAGCATTATTTGCACCAAGGGGTTTATAGGGTTGTTGATGGGAAGTGTTATTTGCCTGTGACTAATTTATCTGGTCAAAACCTTACATTATCCAAGAAATGTCCTCTTGCTAAAGGAACTTGTTTTGTTGAGAGAAGTACCACCTACACAAATAGAGTAACGAAAGATAATTCGAAATATGAACCTTTGCTAATATCCGACATAAAGGTTGGTCCCCAAATTGACAAAGAGACGTTAGGTAGACTTCATTTACTTTCACTCAGTTATCGCGATTGCTTTGCATTCAATCTAGGAGAGATTGGTTGTGTGAACTCAACTGAAATGAAAATAGACTTATTAGATGATAAACCCGTAGTTTACCGACCGTACAGATTATCTTTTTCGGAAAGAGGTCAGGTTAGGGAGATAATAGATAATTTGTTGCAAAATAACATTATACAAGAGTCTAATTCAAATTATGCTAGCCCTATTATATTGGTGAGAAAGAAGACAGGGGAACAACGATTATGCGTTGATTATAGGGCTCTCAATAATAAGACTAAGAAGAATTGGTTCCCTTTGCCGGTAATCGACGATCAGTTGACAAACCTTAGTGGCAATAGATTCTTCACATCCCTAGATCTGGCTTCTGGGTACTATCAGGTGCCCGTGGCAGAAGAGTGTCGTCCGCTAACTGCATTCGTAACGCCAGATGGGCATTACGAATTTAAAAGGATGCCTTTTGGTCTTGCGAATGCTCCAGCTGTATTTCAGAGATTAATGAATGCGATGCTAGGTAATAAACGTCATGAATCGGCTTTAGCTTACTTGGATGACATTCTTGTGCCATCGGTTACCTTGGAGGAGGGATTTGAGAGGTTGGAAAATGTTTTGAGGTTGTTGCGTCAGAATGGGCTTACTTTAAAATTATCTAAATGCCGTTTCTTCGATAATTCCCTTGACTATTTAGGCTATGAGATTTCTGCTGAAGGCATACGCCCTAACGAAAATAAGATTTTAGCTGTTAAAGAGTTTCCTGTTCCCCAGAACGTACATGAAATCCGTCAGTTTTTGGGACTAGCAGGATATTTTAGAAAATTTATCAAAAGTTTCGGGGAAATAGCTAGGCCTCTAACCAACTTACTCAAAAAGGGCTATGTTTTTAAATGGACAGATGCCGAATCCCATTCGTTTACTACCCTAAAAGACAAGCTAATAGACCGACCAATTTTAGCGTTATACAACCCTAATTTCGAAACTGAGTTGCATACGGATGCAAGTTCTTTAGGCGTGGGTGGGATATTGATGCAATGGCAGCCAAAGCCGCGCGCTCTCAAACCTATAGCTTATTTTAGCCGGCAAACCACTCCCGAGAAGCGCCACTTGCATTCTTATGAACTCGAGACCCTTGCAATTGTATGTTCATTAAAGAAATTTAGAGTATATTTGTTGGGTATAGAGTTCAAAATTGTGACAGACTGTAACGCCCTTCGAACTACATTAACTAAACGCGACTTAATACCCCGAATAGCTAGGTGGTGGCTTTTAATAAGCGAATTCAATTTTAGTATAGAGTACCGTCCAGGCATCCGTATGGCTCATTTAGACGCACTGAGCCGTAACACAAAATTAACACCCAATGATATCGATGATTCTACAGTCACTGTCTATAGTATCGAAACTGATAACTGGCTCTTGACTTTACAAATGACAGATCCTGATATATCCCGAATATATAAAATTCTTAAGCCTGAGTCAGATGAAGAAGCTAAAGAAATTAAAAATAAATATGTAGTTAAGAACAGTAGAGTGTATAGGAGAGTTGATGATAAGCTTTGTCTAGTAATCCCTCGCACTGCTCGATGGCAAGTATGTAAATCTAACCACGATGACGCTGGTCATTTAGGTGTATCAAAGACAACCGAGAGAATTCAATCTGTTTTCTGGTTTCCTAAGTTACGTAGATTTGTTAAAAAGTATGTAAAGTCTTGTATTAAGTGCGCCTACAATAAGGATAATACGTCATGACATAAGAATGGTCAGTTGTACCCGATAGAGAAAGTAAGCATTCCATTCCACACCATTCACATTGACCACTTGGGTCCGTTTGTCAAAAGTAAGAACGGCAATGTTTACATTCTCACCATAGTGGATGGATTTACCAAATATTTATTTGTAAGAGCTGTTATGGATACAAAAACTAAAACAACGGTTAAAGTATTATTAAATATTTTTTATGACTTTGGTGTACCATCCCGAATAATATCGGACCGAGGTACCTCTTTCACTTCAGCAACTTTTAAATCCTTTTGCGATACTCATGGTATCAAACATGTTTTGAATGCTGTCGCATGTCCCAGAGCCAACGGCCAAGCCGAAAGATACAACCAAACGATCTTAAGTTCACTTGCAAAATATTCAGACGGTGAGGATGAACGGAACTGGGACATGTATCTAGGCAAAATCCAATGGGGAATAAATAATGCCACAAATTCCACCACTCGGAAAACAGCTACTGAAGCATTATTTGGAACCAGATTGAAAGATGGCCTAAGTAATATGTTAGATGTCATTAACGAGCCGAATCCTAATTTTACAGAAGTAAGGCAGGAAGTTCGTACAAATATCGAATCTAGTCAGATTAAACAAAAACAAAACTACGATCAAGATAGAGTTCCTGCCCCAACTTATAAGGAAGGGGATTTAATTAAAATAACTAGAACTAATTTTAATAATAAAGGTAATAGTACTAAGCTGATGTCAAAATTTATAGGCCCCTTCAAAATAGCACAAGTTTTGGGCAATGGTAGGTATAAAATTATCGAAATACCTGGTTTTAGTAACCGCAAGAATAAATTTGATAGTGTGGTAGCAGTAGACAGGATTCGACCATGGATCAATATAAATATGTCCGAACAAAATGATAATGTTGATGCGATGGCTAACAGTAGTACGTCTGACAGCGAAAGTAATAAAAGTGACAATGAACTGCCACAAAGTCAATCTGAGTCCAAATAATTGCCGAATGTAATGAATTATTAATAGATATAAAATATTTAGATATGTTTAGTTTACCTTTGATTTACATGAAACTTTATAATTTTGTTAGTATTTATTTGAATTCATAAAATTATTCTACATGATTTTAAACCGTGCGTCAGGAGATCGCACGTAGTCGGACGGCCGAATGTAATGAATTTATGATTATTTAATATTATTCTACAAATTTGTCAGTTAAATCAAGTTTATTTTTATCAATATTCATATTGAATTTACATTTCATTTCATTCATTAATTCGATGATTTTATTTGTTTTGTTTAATCGATATTAGTACGTTAGTCGATTCAAAATGTCATCACTTTTGTTAGTCTATGAAGAACGAACAGATTGATGGATACATTTCGTTCAGTCTGTATTTCCGGAACGAAATACACATGGTCAGTGATTTATAATAAAAAGTGGGACATTCTGATCGGCTACCTCGACCGGCACAGACGTCTTAATATTATCAGTGTGTTAATAGCTGTACACTATTAATTTATTTTATAATAAAGTTGTGTAAGAATATAAGCAAGAGTGATTGATTGGAATAATATAATCGTTGTCACGAAGCAAGCAGTTTTATTATACACCTGAACCTGAATTGTGAGAATTCGTCGCATTATGAACTAATAATTAAATATGTTAATTAATTTAAAACTAAAAAGATGAATCACAAGAGTTACTAAATAGTTAAGCTAGTTAGTAATTTATTTTATTTTTATTAACTAATTAAGAAAGTCCCTAAATTTACTGAAACGGACAATCAATGGCAACACTTATCGTGATATAGTCTTAGACCATCGTGGGAAGAGAATACCAGGCGAAGTATATTATTATACCATGGCAAAGATCTTTTCGAAGTGATTTGTAGGGATTTAGAACCTTTGACGCCGCAGCCTACTCGCCGTAGCGACATACCAAGAAAATACAAGGTTTGTAATCTAGCAATTTCCATTTTCACATGGTATTTTTTATAAAGGTAATTAATACTGATTTCATTCTTTAGGTTTTAGTAGCTCTTTCATTCTACGCCACAGGGAATTCCCACCAATTCGCCACCAAAGATTAGTAGGTGGCACACAAGGTACAATGATGTCCCAACAATCGGTTTCAAGAGCAATAAGAGAAGTCACAAATGGTCTTAATACAAATGATATATTAAATAAATGGCTTAAGTTTCCACAGACTCGCCGACAACGAGACTTAATTAAACAAAGGTATAAATTGTACTTCTTTTTACCTTAATGTTAAATAGTACTTATCATGCAATACTTTAGTTATGTTGTTTTGAAATTTATTGTGTTTATTTTATTTATTTATATTTATTTATATATTCTTTATTGTACACCACAAAAAACATAACAACAAAAATTAAACTGAACACTACTTAATATACAATGGGCGGCCTTATTATATATCGTACCTCCGATCAAATACAGTTATAACTTGAAAAATCCAATAATTATCCATTCATAATAACTAATATCGTCATTTCATATTTTATACACTCAAAAAGCGTTATAACTGTAACTTCACTAATTCGTTACTAGATGGCAGTTAGCACAGTATTGTATTACCTTGACGAAGTACGCGCGGCGCGAGGAAGCGATGACAGTTAGTGTGACATTACATGTTGTGACAGGTAGCCGTGCTTTGGGTTGTTAAAATAGTGTAATAAAACGAAATAATACTGTTCAAGTTATCTGGTAAGTACATTTTTGTTGTTAATTTTCTGTCGAATACTGTGTTAACTTGAAATATTACTGTATATGACATATTTTCAATGAATTATATTACCAAAATGAATATAAATACGGTAATAACTTAAGATGTAACGGTATTTTAGACACACTGCAATAGTAACACTATTCTTAGTTATAATATTAGAGAGTCTTAAGTTAATTTGTTACTGTGTATGATTTATTGAAATGTAGTTTTTATGTGAGTGATTAGATATGTTTCATTATATCACGAAGTATGACTGTATATTAGAAAAAACCTACAACGCTTATTATATTGCAATTCTCAAACACAGTAATAAATTGAAACATTACTATATATGGCATTTTGATGAAAATAGTTTCTCAAATTGTTTATTTATTATAGGTATGATTTCAAGATATAACGCTTTTTGATAGGTTTGGCAGTATGTTTAATTGTTTTAATTTAAGTTATAACCGTGTAATATATTAATAATAGGCTATATTAACAATTACAACATGATTTAATTTATTTCTTGTTCATAGTTTTTGGTCATTTAGATAAAGAAAATTTAAATGAGCTTTGGTAATAACACAACGCAATAACAAAGTATGTAAAAAATAAAAAGTTCTTCATTTTTACGCAGGTTTTCAAATAAAATGAAGCGAAGCGAGGCTATCTTACGATTAGTCTTAAAAGATGATAATACTTCTAATAGAGAAAGTATAACTGGTAAGTGATGAGTCTGTAAAAAAATAAGAATTATAAGTTAATGTACCTATTCAGCTCATTTATCTGTTTTGTTTGTTTTTTTTTACAGAAGATCCGTGTACTTCTAATTACAATTATAAAGAATTAGATAATGCAAATACAAAAATTCTTGAAACCGACAAAGGTACTTGTTAATAGATTTGATCGCATTTTCAATGTTTAGATTAAATAAAATCCAAGTCTTTTAACTTAATTTTATCATTATTACAGAGAATTTCCGAGCCTCAAATAATACACCACTATCCATCAACGAGCAAATTGAAACACTCGAACCTATAAACGTATCTGAATCATGTGAAGTGTTAGCAGAAAACGTAAATAATATAACTCATGTCTCATCTTCCAACTCCAATTCTTCTTCCTCAACTGATTCGAATTCTTCCGCTTCTTCAAGTGATGAAGATTCCGGAGAAGATAGCGATGATTCTGTGCGAGACCCCAATTTTGTCGAAGAACAGTTTCAACGTCAAGATTCTACTGATGAGTCTGATTTAAACGGC
The DNA here is from genome assembly GCA_937001585.2 of Brachylomia viminalis. Lineage (NCBI taxonomy): Eukaryota > Metazoa > Arthropoda > Insecta > Lepidoptera > Noctuidae > Brachylomia > Brachylomia viminalis. The sequence goes on along the minus strand of OW443294.2, from coordinate 21,691,901 downwards.
AATGAACCAAACGTTCCACTTGGACATGAATCGGCTGTATCAACCTCAACAGCAACAACTGCAAATTTGCCCGACACGTCCAATTCAACATCTAGAAAACGGTTAGCTAAACCATCAGAATGGAAACAAAACAAATCCAAAATTCTGCGAAACTCTGGCGCCGCCTATGTTACTGTAAAAAATGTACAAATGAGACAAAAATGTATTAAACCACCATGTGGAAACAAATGTAGGCTGAAATGCAATGAAAAAATAACTAACGAAGAACGACTACACATATTTCAAGAATATTGGGGGCTAAAAGACATTACTCGTCAAAGAGAATTTATAAATCAAAGTATGGTTTCAATAACTAGAAAATATAGGTATACGACAACTGAAAAAGGAAGACTGCCAAATAATGCTTTTTATTTCAACATAATGGGACAGAAGATAAAAGTTTGCAAAACATATTACATGAACACTTTAGATATTAATAGTAGGGTAATCAATACAGTTATTACCAAAAGGACTTCACTAAATATTATTGAAGAAGATAAGAGAGGAAAACATCAAAACCATCACAATTTGCCTGCAAGTGTCAAAGATTCAGTTCGTAATCATATTAATTCTATACCCCGTATCGAAAGCCACTATTTACGAAATCAAACCAGCAGAGAATTTATTGAGGGTGGGAAGACCATATCAGATTTACATCGTGACTATAAAGAAGACCGTGTTAAAAATAATGAACCTTATGCTAATTACGTTATGTATGCGAAAATATTTAATACTGAGTTTAATTTAGGATTTTTTACACCCAAAAAAGATCGCTGTGAACTGTGTGTTGCCTACGAGAATGCAAAAGATGATGAGAAGCTCAAATTAGAAGAAAAATATCTTCACCACCAACAACAAAAAGTTATGTCCCGTCAAGAAAAGCAACTAGACAAAGATAATGACTCTAACAAGGATATAGTGGCTGTGTATGATTTACAAGCCGTGTTACCAGTACCAAAAGGGGATGTTTCCGTATTCTACTATAAGAGCAAGTTGAACTGTCTCAACTTCACTATAACTGACTTAAAAAACAAAAAAACCGAAAGCTATTTTTGGCACGAATTTGCGGGTAATCGGGGATCTGATGAGATAGGGAGCTGTTTATTGAAATACATAGAAAAAATTGATTGTTCACGTAATGAAGATGGCAATTATAACTTAACATTTTATTCAGATAATTGTACAGGGCAAAATAAAAATAAATTTATAGTAGCTGTTTATGTATACTGTGTCTTAAAGTTTAAAAATCTTGATTCAATCACACACAAATATTTAATATCTGGCCATACCCAAAATGAGGGGGACTCGGTCCACTCAGTTATTGAAAAAAGCGTTAAACGGAACCTTAAATCGGGCCCTATCTATGTACCGTCCCAATACGCACAAATAATAAAATCAGCGAAAAAAACTGGCGAGCAATACAACGTAAATGAACTTTCATTTAATGATTTTATATCTTTGAAAGATTTGATGAGTAACATGCGAATGACTGTTGGCAGTATGAAAATTAATGAAGTAAAAGTTTTGAAATATTCTAAACAAACACCGGATATACTTTACTACAAAAAATCTTATGGTGATGATACATTTTTGGAGACTAAGCTTTGGCGTAAGTCCCCGCAAACATTACCTGACTTGAAGGCTGCTTATGTCGGACCTATACCACTAAATGAAAGAAAAAGAAATGATTTGTTAAGTTTGGTAAACAATAATCACGTACCCCAGTTTTATTCACCATTTTATCAACATGTTTGTCAAGTACCCTAAAACAATAGTGATTAAATAATTCAAATTGAAACGGCAGGGTAACACTATGTTATTTAACATAAGGATAGGTGCGTTATTTTTTTGTTAATTTAATTTTAGTTGACAGTTAGGTCTATATGAATAGTAGACGTCTAAGTAGTGATTACGAGACTGATAAATAACCAAATTATATTTTTATAGATATTAATCTACACGATGAGTAATTTTTGTTTTGTTTTGAATTCATAATAGCTTATTTTGATAAAGGAAACCCCGACAGTGGGTCGTCTTAGGGGCGGACCCCTTTTGTAATGTTGATTGTTACCAATTAAAGTTGATTTCATAGTTGATTGTGATATATTTTGGTAAAAATAAAGAATGTTACAATATGAACACAATATTTCATTTCGTATACCTTTATAATCTTCGATAAAATAGAGTTACAAGTAAAAAAATATATAAAAAAAATCGATGATTTTTAATAATTAATTATGCCATCAAATAACACTTTTTACAAGCTTTACATAGGTATATAACATGAATGCAATATTTTCAAACAATGATTAAAAAATCGACTTCCAAAAAATAACTTGAATGTTTTTATTTATCCTGAACATTTAAAAATGTCGAGTTGTGACAGTATTTTATCGGAGGTGCGAATATATTTTATATTATTATATTTTCAACTTATTTGCTAAGATTAATAAGCTAATATTAAAATAATTTCAGGTTTTATGAAAAAATTTAAATTCCTGCAGTCACATGATGTATTGATGGTACTCATGTGGCTATTGTAAGGCAAAATGAAGAGCGGTTTTATAACAGAAAAGGTTACCATTCGAGAAATGTTTTAATTGTGAGTAAGGTTGGTTATTTATCTAGATAATAACTATTAGAGTAACTTTAACATTCTATAAACAGTATTTCTTTTACAGATTTGTGATACAGATCTCAATATACTGAGTGTAGATTCTTCATTTGGTGGTGCCTCACATGATACTTTTGTTTGGAACCAACATCCTGTTAGGAATCACATAACAAAGGAGAATGCTCAAAAAAAACCCAGCTCCGGGGTAAAAGAGATGTATCTCAAATTATCAATAATAATAAGTAATAAAATAATAGCCGGTTATGATCGTGATACTTACTGGCAAACATATAAAAATTGCCCGTTTTATTATTCAAGTGGTGTCGATTTAAAAAACTAGTTTAATTAATTATTCAGAAACATTATGTTAAAATGCTTGGTGAAAATATAAGCAGCCCCAGAAATCACTGCCTCCTTAAAACATAAAATAATACAATATGGCCCTCCCTCCTAACTACATAACTTTAAACCCGTAACTAAAGGGTTATTATTGGCAGGATAGATATAACTCGTGCGAATTAACATGACACCTGGCTCGGAACTCAAAACTCCCCCGCTACCCGCGCGACGCCTCGCGGTTGCCCTCACATGGCGACAGCGGGGCGCCGCGCTGGTAGCGGGGGTTCCTAGCCGGCTTTGGCTAAAGGTTGCGTGCAGGTAAGCCACGGAGTTCTAATAATCTATAGTAAACGAGCGAGTGAAACAGCAAATTGGACTCTGCAGTTAGAGAGAGACAAAAAGAGTCGCCGTTATACCGAACCACCGAAGATCATAAATCGTCGGCCTAATTCGTTAACCTGCTAAGTCCATTTTTTGGCAAAATTTACTTTTTATAATAATCAAAAAATTCAGTCAAATATCTACCGTAACACATAAGGAATAACAGCGATATTAGCTTATAAAAGTGACAAATGCTATGCCCGAAAAACTGCTTTCTAACCACCACCCAATCTCCGCAGCGAAAACCTGCTAAATCCTGTTGGGGCCTCAGTTTTGCACTGACAACGTTCCCAAACCCACGTGCCGTTTGCGGCGCTTCAAATTTTGTTGTGTTTGTGTCAAATATTTGAGGATGTAAACCACTAATTATAAACTAGGTAAGTTTTTATTGTTTTATCTGTAAGTTTTCTTTTCGTTTAGTGCCTAGATCAACTGTTTTTAATCACATTTAACTCCTAACCTAAACATTAGGGACTTAGCAGGTTTACGCACTATATTATCTTATTTGGACACGGATTTAGCAGTGTATCAATTTAATAGTTTTTATCAATTTATTGCTTTATTCAAGATTATTTCGAAAATGTTACTCGTTAAATATATTTTAAAAACTAAGTATTTATTTACAAATAAACAGTTAAGTTAAAATCTGTTTTAGATAATATGTAAAAATATTAAAATTCATTTATTTTGTCGTAATTTTTATTGTTTTTCTTCTTTAATTTCATTACATTAAATACTTATTACATATTTTTTCAATATTTTCAGAATGCATCGGGGAAAAAAAATTGTGGCTTTGGTTTCTTAGGCTTGTAACTTACAGGATAGACCTGAAAATGTAGCTCCGAAGTCAGATTATGATCCAAATAAAGTAATACACGTTTTAGAAGATATTCAGTTACAATATTCAGAATCAAGAAAGTTTATACCAGGACCTTCAGACAAAACTTATTATGAGATAAACGACGATGTCAACATAACATCACTGACTGATCTCGATGTAACAAGTACTTTAATTCCAGAAAAGATAGATAATACAATTTATTCTGACATTACATTTCCCAATACTACATTCAATGACGTACCTTCAGACGGTAACATTTTGTCAACGGTTTATAATGTTAATAATACTTTCATCACAGACGATAATTTGATAATAGTACCATCACACATTGAAATAGATTCACAGGCAACGAATATTTTGATCTCAGATAACGTAAATAGTTCCGATACGCATACTATTCAAACATTAGGTTATGAACAAGTGTTTGCTCATGAATTAAGTATCAGCCCTGTAGAAATTATACCTCATGTTGAAAACACACAACATGTTATACCTAATCCGCCGATATCGGATGATAGTGATATAGAGAAAAAGCTTGTGCCTTATTCTGATTCCGACTCGGATTCACTTGCTAAAATCAAAAAAAGTAAGAAACGAAAGAAACGTTTTAAAGTTGATAAAAAAGAATGGGTTAGTGAAAAGAATAAACAAAGAAGACAAGAAGGTAAAACATATTTTGGAAGAGAGAAAAAACAAGACTGTTGGAATTATAATAAAACTAAAGAAGCACGTTCCATTAAACCAAGATGCTCGTGTAAGATTGGGAAGTACAGTACTTTAAAATGTGAAACAGTAGATGAAGATGTAAGGAGAAGTATTTTTAATCGATTTTGGAGTCTTACTTGGGGCGAAAAAAAGACCCTTGTTAACGAATGGGTAACAACTATTCCAATTGTCCGACCACGAAATCGAAATACCGAAGGGACAACCAAGAGGGCTAACACCTTTGTTTATCATTTAAAAGTAAATGATCAAAGTCTCAAAGTATGTCGAAAGATGTTTTTGAACACTTTGGATTTAGGAAGATGGACGGTTCAAAATTGGAAGCAGGAGTTTTCAATGCGGCCTCCTAGTACATTGAGACGTCCAACACGATTATCTGAAACTGCTTCGAAGCCGAAACAATCACTTATTCAGTTTCTGGATTCTCTTCCCGTAATGGAATCCCATTATTGTCGAGCCACGTCACAAAAGTTATATTTATTGCCAGAATGGAATTCTAAAGAAAGCCTCTACAAATTTTACGTTGACGATTGGTGCAAAGAGCGAAATATAAAAGCTCTCTCCATAAGTTTGTTTTCGAATTTATTCGAAGACAAAAATTTGGCCCTATTTAAGCCGAAAAAAGATCAATGCGAAAAATGCGCCTGTTATAAAGTAGGAACAGTTACAGAAGAAGAATACAAAGAACATATTGAGAGAAGTAAACAAGCAAGAGAAGAAAAAGATGCGGATAAGAAAGGAGACAATTACGTTTTCACAGTGGACTTACAGGCGGTACTAATGGCACCAAAATCGAATGTTAGTACGCTTTACTATAAAACGAAGCTGCAAGTTCACAACCTTTGCTTTTTCAATATAAAAAATAAAGATGGCTTCTGTTTCATATGGAATGAAGTTGAAGGTGGACTTAATGCTGAAGAATTTGCCTCCATTTGGGTCGATTTTTTAGAAAACAAAATAATACGTCCTGAAGTTAATGCTGAAGATGAGAAAAAAACAATCATAATTTATAGTGACGGTTGCACTTATCAAAATAGAAATTGTATTTTATCTAACGCTCTTTTGAATATTGTCATGAGGCACAAGAATATAGCTATCGAACAAAAATTTTTAGAGGTGGGTCACACCCAAATGGAGGCCGATTCAATGCATTCCACTATAGAACGTCACCTAAAGAACAAAATCATAAATGTGCCAGCTGAATACATATCTATTGCTAAGCATGCTCGTAAATGCCCAGTACCGTACTCTGTAAAATATTTGGACCACACTTACTTCAAAAAATTCGACAAAATTCAGTTTTATTAAAGTATTCGTCCAGGAAGATCCAAAGGGGATCTCAAAGTGACCGACATTCGTGCACTACGTTACGAAAGCAATGGATCAATTCTTTATAAAACTTGCCTTAAGGATGAATGGCAAAGTTTACCACAAAGGCGATCTTTGCAATGTAATCCTTGCGAGATTACTGAACTATCTCAATTGCACCAGAACCGACGTAAAATTACTGCACGAAAATTTGAAGACTTGCAGCAAATAAAAAAGACCCTTCCTTCTGACTATCATAAATATTATGACGACTTGCCTCATGAGTAGAATGAGAAGAAACATGATTATAGATTTCTGATTTTATTTTATTTTGATTTCTAAATATTGTTTTCCAATTTAAGATTTTTGGAGAATTGTTTCTGTTTTTTTTTTAGGTTGAGTCTCTATTAAATTAGATATTTTAACACTGTTTCCTATTAAAGAAGACTGAATATTTAATTATTAATAATAAATATTTTGATTACTGATTGCATTCGTTTCACTGTACAATTAATTAATCAATACACCATACTAAATTTAACTCAAAAAGTGCTAAGTCCTCAAGCAAATCGAAACTTCTCCTCGAAAAACTGCTAAATAAGTGTTTTTCTGAATTTTATAAGATGTATATAAGTTATGTTCTGTATTCTGAGGCTACTAATTATATTGTTAAAATTACAAGAAAAATGATAGAAACCAACGGGATTTTCAAAATTTAGATTGCTAAATTAATGAATAAATTATTCAGTTTTTTCTTCGTCCTGTAAACTATGCAAAAATGGACTTAGCAGGTTAACGAATTAGGTCGACGAAATTCCTAACACGTCGCAGACCTGCGCTAGCATTTGTTACGTTGTGTTCTGTGCGTTTTATGTTTGTGTTTTGGACTGTTTTTCGCAACTTGGCTTGTTTTTACCGGACTTCTATGATATTTATTTGTATTTGGACGTTGCCTTGATATGGCGGATAATAATTGTGTCTTGTGTCATCATTCACTTCGAGGACGTCGCAGACATGTTCTTAACGAACGTTTACTGCAGTCTAGACGAGACTTCGTTGAACATATTCTGACGAGCATAGAACCACCCCGTGAGGTATGTATCTAAAGAATACTTTGAATATTAGGACTTGTTTTACATTCTATTTCATGTGACTAGTACCTATTAGGCTACGTTTGCGGAGACTCGGAGCGTGCGGCGTGGCGTCTCGCGTCTCTCTCGCTCTCATACAACACCATATTATGTGAGCGCGGACCGCGCCGCCGCGCCGCACGCTCCGCGCAAAGCTCCGCGGCACCGTAAACGTGGCCATATACTGTATTTATTTTTTTACGCTCTCGATTAATATTAGTGGCTCGCTACTAGAGCGTGCGCCATCCTTTCGTTCCTAGTATGTACCAAGGAGGCGATATAAGTTGTGTTTACTTATCCTGTTCTACAATAAATATAATATACGTGAAAATACTGTATAAAGGTATAGTCTAGATTTATCAATAGCACGTCTATATAAAATAAGTATTACATGGACGTACCTTCATGTTACGTTTGATATTACCTTTTGTTATAATACATAATACGATCAATAGAGCCGTATATATATCGAGACGAGACGATGACATAGTGCATTTGGTACCCACCATAAGGGCCTGCAAGTGCAAGTAGTGCAACATAGCCCACTGTATGCAGCGTTCTGCTACCATTTTTTATAACGTCGCGGGCACTGGGTAGGGACTCGGGGAGCGTGGTATTTTTATGTCCAATAGGCTACTGGTATCAAGTATTCCATACGCCTGCCATACGTGTGGCTGTTTTTCGAACAGGGTTTGTAGAATCATTTCTGTGAAAATATAACATGTAAAACTATAGATAAGATCATTAATGTTTCAGATTCAATTTAATGGCACGAGATGTATATGTCATTCGTGTTGGCATACCGTCAATGCCCGCCTGAACCAACCTCAGCCAGCTGCTGTTGCAGCGAATAACAATTGTGTTTTTTGTGGACACTCGCTTCGGCACCATCGGACACACGTACTTAATGAAAGTTTAGTACACTCAAGACGAGACATTGTTGAAGTTATTCTTAATACCGTCGAACCACCACACGAGGTAGGTAAAACAAATACTTTAATAGTATAAACTGTAGATGTGTACGGAAAGCTAACGATACCCTACTATTGAATTCTAAACATCTGCCTGGTCACAATTGATCAGCTCAAGATCCGTGACGTAGCTAATTGTTTCAAGGCTGCAAACAGAACGACAGGAGGCGGCAGAGGCGGTAGGTCCGCAGCGGTGGCGAACGCAGCATTTGAGACAAACGTATGTTTTGTATGTTTCGTCTCACCACACCGCTCTCGCCACCGCTGTCGCGCCGCAGCCCTCTGTCATCCAGTTTGCAGCCTCATAATTCTAAGTTTATTTTAAAAATAAATAGTTTTTTTTTATTATTTCACAGATTCGGTTCGATGGCTCCAGATCTATATGTCATGCATGTTGGTATAGAATAGATGCCAATATAAACCAAACCCGAGCTTCTGTACATGCTGCCGGAGTTCCATCTCCTCCTGGCATAACTCGAGTAGCCAACACGTCCCGAAGGTGTATGTTCGACGGCTGCAATAGATTGCAACTGCGCTGTGTCAGCAATGTCATCAAGATTCAGCTTCTCAGCTATTACAGTGTATATATACCAAATCTAGCCCGCATTTGTGAACATCATTTAAGGACAACATCTTTGGAAGATTTTGCTCAACATATAACACGCCGGCAAACTGACATTGACTCAGAAGGCTTACACGATATAGTGAGACTGTATACGGAAGCTTTGGAAAACAAGTGTATTCTGAACTTTGAAAATATGACTGATATAGCGGAAGAAGATCTCCGATTTTGGACAGGATTAAACCATACACAATTTAACCATCTTATTCTCCAAATACCAAGCCTTCAACAGCAGTCCAGCACACCTCAGCTTGACTTGGGAGTTTATTTAAGTAAACTACGAACCGGTGAACCAAGTTTACGATTGGGAACCGCCTTTAATATATCTAGGCAAAGTGTCGATCGAAAAGTTCATCTAGTAAGAAATTGTCTGCTGAATGATTTTGTTCCGTTGCATATAGGACTTGGCCATATCACCCGCACAGAAGCGATCAATCGAAACAGACTATTACCTCAACATATATTTGGAAACACAGACGCTCCCAAGGTAATAGCAATACTTGATGGAACTTACATTTTTGTAGAGAAAAGCGCAAACTTTCCATTTCAGCGGCGTAGTTACAGTGTACATAAATATAAAAACCTAATTAAACCGTTCATGATTGTTTGTGCTGATGGTCACATTTTAGACATCACTGGACCGTACGATGCAAAAACCACAGATGCAGAAATAATGCAGCAAATATTACATAATCACGGCGAACCAATAGAAGACAATGCATTCCACTATTTTTTTGAACAAGGTGACACTTTTATTCTGGACAGAGGCTTCCGGGATGCGATTCCTGAAATAGAATCGCACGGATATAATGCATATATGCCTCCCTCTAAACGACGAAATGAAACGCAGCTCTCAACAGAAGATGCCAACAAGTCAAGACTTGTAACGATGTGTAGATGGGTTGTAGAAGCCATCAATGGCCGTGTTAAGCGGGATTTTAAAAAGAACCTTTAATCGCGCCATGCCACACGTATTCGAAGATTATAAAATTGCAGGTGCTTTGATTAACTGCTATCAAGAGCCTTACGAGGACAGCCCGTATACAAATGATTTTATACAAACTATAAATCAAAATATTCACAAACCAAATCTATTGGCAGATTACGTTCTCCAGCACAACATTAACAGACAAAGAGTATCATTTGAACCACTGGACGCTGAAAATCCACAACTGTCAGATTTTCCTCAATTATCACTTGACGATTTGATACGTTTTTCAGTTGGAACATATCATGTGAAAATAGCTCGTTCGTACTGCAGCGAGCATTTACGGGGGACAAACGTGTACGAGATAGAACGTTACCGACACTCTCAAGAAGTATTTGGGGATCCTAATGATGTGTTATTACGGTGCCTGATCAATTCACGTCACAGAGGAAGAACAACATACTACACGTATGTGTTGTATAACACCACGCTGCAGGGTAGGAATTCCATTAAAGAACATTATTGTTCATGTTTGCACGGCCGGAGAACTTTGGGAAGCTGTACCCATATTGTCAGTATTTTATATTTCTTAGGTTGGGCCCGACACGAAGAGGTTTTTAGCCATCCTGCTGCTTTCTTAGATAGCGTTCTGATTGATCGTCATTAACTGCTTGCGTGCCAAGTGCGCGCAATAAATCATAGTGAATTAAAAAAATGTTATAAATACACTGGTTTGATTTCACCTCTACGGCCAAAACTTCAAAATTGGTGCCCATGAATTATTAATAATCATGCGTTATGGTGTTTGCGTATCGATATTTCGCAACCCCCACCGAACAATATGGTAATGTGTACTACGCGTAGTACACATTACCATATTATTCGGTGGGGGTGCGATTTCACTATCAATAGTTAGCGCAAAACGAATAATGTAGAAAGTGTCAACACGTGATTATATTATTGATAGTATAGATGGCGCTGATGGTGATACTATAGTATCCCCATCAGCGCCATCCAACTCCAAACTATCAAATCAATATCATAGTATTTCTGTTAACAATAGTATTTTCACGTGACGATGATTTTAAATGCTGACTATTTATGAGGTTAAACTCTCGAAGTTTCTGTACATAGTATTGTCAACGTATTTAGGCATTGCCTAAAATATAAAATGAGCCAAGCTAGCATTTTAACATCATGTTTTTGAATAAAGTAATTAAAAATAATTAATTACTTTTTTCGATGGACGCTGGAATAATAAAACTGGCAATTTTTATATGTTTGCCAGTAAGGATCACGATCATAACCGGTTATTATTTTATTACTTATTATTATTGATGATTTGAGATACAACTGTTTTCCCCCGGAGTTGGGTTTTTTTTCTGTGGAGCCTGAGCATTCTCCTTTAATATTATTCTAAAATACTATCTTATATAAAATATGGTGACAAACAGCACAGACATACAGAACATATTTACATAATTATTACGCACCAATTACAATTTAACATCATTTTCATTTAAAATAGTTGTTAAAAGGTTAATAATTTTGGGAGAGAAGTGGGATAACAGGGAGTGAAAGTTTGTTGGGAGAGGAATGTTACATTTGGAGATTTTTCGATAGAGATCGAAGGATTTAGTGTTCAAGGAGCAGGAGAAAAAAATATGGTCCAAGGTACCCTCCGCGCGACCGCATTCACACAGGGAACTGTCCCTAACATCGATTTTATTTAGAAACACTGGGCTAGAACAATGTCCGAGTCTTAGTCTGCAAAGCGACGACACAGTTCTTTTGGACAATTTTGGGTATTTAAGAAACCAAGGTTTCCGCTGGATGTCAGGCTGTATAGCTGCGTAGTAGGCACCCTTGGTTTGGAGGTCTCAATCCACGTTTTTGTCCATGAGTCGAACAATTTGGGCTAGGCACCATTTCGCAAATCGTAGTTATGAACTACGTAGTGCTTTCGATCAGCCGGATTCGATGTGGCATACTTTGCTAATGAATCAGCGCACTCATTGCCAACAATACCCGAGTGACCAGGGATCCAGACTATTGGATATATACCTACAGCATTCCTAAATGGAAAATTAGAAACAGAAGTGTACATTAAAGTTCCAGAGGGAGCAAATGTGAAAAATAACAAGGAAGGAACAGTCTTAAGACTTAATAAAGCATTATATGGCCTAGAAGAATCGCGAAAATGTTGGAATAAAACATTTGATACATTTTGCAAGAAAATAAATACGACCAGATCCAAAAATTACATTTGCCTCTACACAGGCAAAAATATATGGCTTATACTATTTGTTGACGATATAATGTTGATGGGAACTGAAAAAGAAGTAAATAATGTGATTAAACTATTGCAAGAAGAATTGAAAGCTAAAAACTTGGAAAGTATGAGTAACTTTTTAGGTATTGAGATACAGCAAAATAACAACACAATAAAGTTGTCACAATAGCGATTTATTGAAAACATAATTGCAAAGTTTAATATGTCAAACTGCAGAGAAGCCAAGACACCGATGGAGAGCGGCTTCCAAGTACCTGAAAAAGAAGAACAGATTAATAATGTACCATAGAGAGAGCTTATGGGATGCTACTTCTTATCTGAGCAGATACCTAGACAAACCTACAAGAAGCTTGTGGACTGCAGCAAAGAGGATATTGCATAATTTAAATGCAACTAAAGATATGTAATTGACTTACCATAAGAAGAAAGAAGATAATAATCTTTCCCTAATTTCAGCTATTTCAGATGCAGACTGGGCTGGTGATAAGACTGACAGGAAAAGTGTCAGTGGTATGGTCATCTATCACCAAGGCAATGTGATCTCATGGTCTTCCAAGGAGCAACAGTCTGTTGCGCTTAGTACTGCCGAAGCTGAGTATATTTCTGCAGCCATGTGTGCAAGTGAACTCCTGTTTGTTCATGGTTTGGCAAAAGACTTCAACGATCAGTGCAGTGTTGAACTAAAAGTGGACAATCAAAGTGCTATAAAAATGATTATGAACAGTGAAAATACGAGATATTCAAAACATATAGACATAAAGTTTCATTTAATAAAAGACATTGTTGATCGAAACTTAATAACAGTAAACTACGTAAGTTCTTGTGAAAATACATCAGACATCATGACAAAACCTGTGTGTAATGTGAAACATAGTTATTTTCGTGCTAATTTGTTTAATTGAACATATTTAATTTTGCATTTGATTATTTTTTTTGTTTTGTTTAAAGTTAATTAAAGATGTAGAAACGTCAAACTAGTAATGTCACTCACGTCAAATGTCAAGATACTGTCACTAGTGTTGCCACAATACAGGGTGTAAGGGGAACGCTTTAGAAGCCAGAACGTAGATTATATACCACCTAAAAGCAAACGGATACCAATAACCTTTCGCTTTAAATTGGTTATTTTCAAGACTTCATATTTTGTAAACACGCAATGGAAACCGTCCAAAACGTGAGGTCACACACGCGCAACGCAACATCGCGCCACCGTGCATCCGCGCATTTCGGGCACCGAGCGCTCCGTACGGCCGAGTCACGGGATTTATACGGAGTTTACAAACATCACTTTCAAAATGCCTACCCTTACCCTAAATTATAAATTTTAATCGCATTCGTAGCCCACTGTTAAACATTTAAGCTGACAGAGGCATTTTACGTACCTGTATAAATCCTTTGCGACCTTATGAGGGTTTGGCTCGAACGGCGCTCCATCCATTTCAATACAAAGCCGGGCCCGTCCCCGTGAACACGAGGCATTAGTGTAGGATCCTTAACAGTTCAACACATTCTGCACGTAGTCTATCAAAAACGCTCACTATTCTGCCACGCATTTCATCAGCACTGTCACATTTCCGATCAAACACTCCCAACACCAAAACTCCCGTTTCTCAATAAAGTTATCATACGAGAATCAGCCGGACTTTCGGAAATCTGTCTCGGTAAATTCTCAACGCTACAGAAGCATTGCCACGAGCTTCTCCTAAACACATCAACATGTTGCCGTATTCACGAGCACTGTACACGTATGTATCGGACATTGTTTAACACAACAAAAACAAAAAAACAACATTTAAAACGTAACAATAATAACTAAACACAAATTTAAAACGAACAAAACAGTATTAAACACGTTTCAATACCTATCGACCAATTAAACGTAACCCACGTTCGCTCACGAACTGAGTTTGAAAGGAACTAACTAGTTTACTAAGAAGTACTATGAACATCAAACATGCCGCCGCGCGAGCGCCGCGCGCCTTCGCGTCGGTGTGGCGACGCGGTGTCTCATAGCGTTGTCTTTCGATGTGCAAAGATCAACAAATTACAGAGGAAAAAATGTTAGACGAAATTAGCGAGTGGTCGCGGTCTTTTGGACTGCAAATCAACCCTAAGAAATCCCAGGCCTTGATTGTCGGCGGCAGGTATATGCGGAATAGGCTCGATGTTGCGTCGCTGTCTCCACTCTGTCTGAATGGTGTTCAGATTGAATACGCACATACGGTCAAAAATCTGGGGGTGACCATGGATTCCTATTTATCATGGACTGCCCATGTTGCTCAAGTCAGTCGCAAAGTGCATTACACGTTCCATTCGTTGAAATGTCTCCAGAGCGTCTTGCCCTTGAACACCAAAATCTCTCTTGCTCAAACTCTCATTCAGCCCATCATAGATTATGCCGATGCCTGTTATTTGGATGCCACCGAGGAGCTTTTAAATAAACTTGAGCGTTTGCAGAATATATGTATTCGTTTTGTTTTCAACCTTAAAAAGTATGATCACGTTTCCTACTTTCGCAAGATACTCAAGTGGCTCCCCATTCGACTTCGCAGGAACTCTCGGATATTGTGTCTGCTATTCAACCTCCTTCACAACCCTAAAACGCCATCCTATCTGCGGGAGCGTTTTTCCTACGCCCGACCTTCAGATGCGCCTTGCAGGTCGCATCTTAGAAACCTCCTTAAGTCCCCTCCCCACTCCACCGACTTTTACTCCTACTCCTGCACTGTGCACGCGGTGCGGTTGTGGAATTCACTTCCGCCTGACATTAGGGACTGCCAAACTGTTGCAGTTTTTAAAAGAAGAGTGAAAGAACACTATCTTTCCACTTCGTCATAGTTGCGTATATATTAATATTCTAGTGTTATTTATTTTAGAAGTATGTTTGTATGTATGTATGTATATTCTCATATTATTTGTTTTATTTTATTAAGTGAATTGTTTTTGATTTTATGTATTTTATTTTCTCTTTTACTCTTACACACGCTGTCTACATCTCTAAATCTACTATACAATCGCAGGTATGCTGGAAGAGATTTCATTAGAAATAAGCATCACCTTTGTGCCTATTTTTCTGTTATTTTCTTCTTGTCTGTTTATATAAGTGTGTACATAAATGGTTAAATAAATAAATTAGAAGAATAATTATTAAACCATAAACCAATTATTATTAATTTTAAGTGATAGGAAATTGTACTTATGCTTTATTACAAACTGTTTTCATTTTCTTACTTATAAATAAGATTTAACGAGTTTCTTAGATTTAATTAATTAAAGTAGGTACCTACCCACTTTAAATTGATTTGGTTTACTTACCTATTTAATGGATACAGTTATAGCAATAAAAGAGTGCGCGTCGTATGACCCGTAATTACATTGGCATAAAGTTCAAATTTAATTGATTCACGCGCGCTATTTGCTTGAATCGGTGCACGCGATAAAAATTTTTATTGTCATTCACAGCTAAAGTCGGCGTTTTTTTACTTAATTTAGTTCACTATCGATTATCGACTTACATACAAAACTGTTATTAAATGCACGACACGGCCCATTAATTTTAAACATTTGGAGCCTCTGTAATGTTTCTTCTTCTTTATTTTGGCGGCGCTTTACAAAGGATGTCTAGGTCGCCGCCGCGCCGCGCATAGCCGTGGACGCCTCTCTCTGTCAAGTGAAGTAACCAAGGTTCAAATCTCGGCCTAATACCAATGACTTTTGTAATTTACCTTGATTATCAGAATTCGACCGAATTTCACAATTATCTCTGTACCTCGCTGGAATGGGCCATCTCGCTTCCCCCTTCACCTTCCCATGTTAGCCTCGTCGTCGCGTGACTCGGTCGCCTCAGTACGGTGAGCCTCTTCGTTGCTTAATACGCGTCTCGTTATTTTGGTAATTTTTGTATTATTATTGTTTTGATTTTGGATGTTTAGTGTTAAGTTTGCCGATATGAAATCATCGTCCCCAGGTCTAGAGATAATGTGAACATGATGTAGGTAGGTAAACATTTCAATTTGTTGCTGTGCAAAATTTTATTGAACGAATTAACGATCTTTCCCAATCACAGTAGGTATCTTGTTACCTCTATTCGACATGGATCTCAAGGTTAAGCATAAACATCTGGATTTTTCTGATTTGTGAGCATAATTTGCGAACATTCGAATCAAAATTGTAAGTCTGTTCAAGGGGAAAATCATAACGAACCTTGCATGAATGGAATCCGAAAGCAGATATCCCAGAAGGTAGTAGTGAACTGAAAAGATATTTGCTTCAACTTTGACGCACAACAATCGCGTGAACTTAGGGGTCGTTGGCCGCGCGGCAAGCGCTCGCGCACTTTGAACTCGGGGTTATGCGCGATTGTCAGCTGATATTTATTTACGAATACATTGCTTGTTAGAGTTTTAAAGAAAAAAAATGTTTTAAATAATGGTTTCATTTAACTGTTCTCACAGCATAATGTACGAAAAAGCTAAAAAAAATGAGTAAAATTGTAAAAAAAAAACTGTTGTTTTTTTATGGTATCGTATCGAGAATCACTAGCCCTATCACCTGTCTTCGTTTTCGGAAGCGTTTCCCTGCCACCCTGTATAAACAATTTCAAGTTGTAATAAATTAGAAAAATAATGTTTGTAACTTAAAATTGAGTGGGAGTGTTAAAGTATTTTTATAATCTGTGAACCTAATGTCAACTATCAACTTCCTCCCTTCTCACTTCCGGTCGTGTCTGTAGCAGAGATTACTAGGCTAAGCTATAGAAAGATAAACCCTGATTATTACTAAACGAATCCTTTATTTAAACATTCAAGTTCTCACAATTTTAATTCCATATAATATGTTTTTATATTTTTATTACGGACGCTTTTAACGTGCACGTCTTTCTACATCGTTCTCACATGTATAATTACAACATTAATGATGTTACCACTTTTTTGTAACAATATTTTGATTTAAAAGAGTGTCCATGGAGTTTCTTGCCTGTTCATCTCCATAGGTACCTATTACGCTTTGGAATGGGCAACTGAACTTTCTGGCTGACCGACCCCTTGACAATTTAAAAGTGCCTGTAATTGGTTTATTTGAAATAAATGCTTTGAGTTTGAGATTAACATTTGATTTTTCACGGAAAAACGGAACTCCACGTCGAACTCGGCAATTAACGTACATTAGTGAGTTCACGACCGATATTAGGCATATTTCTGGTGACGAAAACGTTGTAGCGGACGCTTTGTCACGCATAGAGACGATAGATTCTCCGTCTAGTATAAATTATGAAGAACTAGCAACAAAACAAAAGTTAGACCGTGAGCTACGTACTAGGGTAGAACAGGCGAAAGATACTTTGCAATTCAGGGAAATATTTTTACCAAACTGTAAGGAAACAATTGTTTGTAATATGTCAACTCAGGTAGCTAGACCGTATTTAATGGAAAGTTATCGTAGATTAGTATTTGAACAATTGAAGTGTATGTATGCATGTTCCTTTATATTATTAAGTACGTATGCTCCTTTACATCGTTGTCTTAGGTTAATGTCTACGTAGCGCTATTGTACTAGCCGTGTGAACCAATGTATGTTTTGATCAATAGATTATAATTATGGATGCCAACCCGAACGGTCTTCTTATTTAAGAAACCTCATACATCTCATGGCGACCCTGCCAAGCCTGCCTGCCTGCCTTGTGGCGAGGGTTAGTGATTAGGAAAAGCGTATCGTATTTTATATCGTCATAATTATATTATCAAGATGTGTCGATCTACGGTGGAAAAAGATGAAGTATTCAGCAACCAGAACACAGCCGGCAACAACGAGTCAGTTTTGAAGGGTGTTGGTGAACACGTGGAGCGAATGAATATCGCCGTTTTCGTAATGTTGGTAATTTTCAGCATTGTAGTATGCTATTTTGTGATACGTCTGTATAAAAGGTGCCATCGTCAGTGGCATTTCGTCATTCAAGAGGAGATTGGTCTCCAGGCTATTCAACGTATCCGCGCATCACTACGGGGACGACAGATTGCAGAATCAACCGCATAATGATCAGTGAGTTAACATAACTATTACTAATACATAATGTGAGTGATAACTTTCAAAAATGTGACAAAATAAAAATCATAGCAATCAGTGGTGCATCAAAGTGTGTTTTAGTGATTTCGCGAGTGAAATGTCACATCCAAATAAGAATACATTATAGACTTTTATTATTAGTTATGTCTAAAAATAGAGTTGGCATGATAATTATTGTGTTATTATGTTCAACAGTAATTTGTCTAGAATCAAGCACAAACACTCACGTAATTTAAAAATATTTTTTGATAACTGCACTGAATTATTTTTGCTTCTAAAAAAACCAGGACGTTAAGGTTATAACTTCAGCGACAGATATTTATCAAAATATTAGACAAGTTTATGAGGAAATTAATAATTTATGCATATTTCCTAAACAAAAAACCGACAAAACGGAGTTCGATTTAAAAATTGCTTGTAGTTTATTACCCGTTATGAACGAAACAGAAAATGTATCGAATTTTATTCGATATTGATATATTATATCGATTGATTGATGGTATCGAGATGTACTCAGATATGATTAACGCGACGGATAAGCATTAATTTATAAAATTTGTTTTGAAAAATTGATTTCCTGAAAATGCGAAGTTGCGAATGGCTTCAACTTATACATCGGTTTCAGATCTTGTCAAGGACATGCGTGTGCATCTTTTCACAAAAAAGTCATTTACGGCAATTCAATCGCGTCTTCAAAATATTTGTCAAGGTTGGAGAACTATAGACGAATATGGTTCCGAACTTGAACAACTTTTAGAAGACTGGCTGGCTGTTTGTGTATGTGAGTTTAAATGTTTGTAAACGCACCCACGATACAGGAGAAATTCCTAGTGTGGGGCAACGTTTTATAAAAAAAAAAAAAAAAAATAATAAAAAAAAACTTTTAGAAGACTTGACAATTTCTCAAGCGGAAGGTGAGTCGACTACATATGATGTTTTAAAGCCGATTAACGAAAAGTTAGCAATAAGAAAATTTTCAGATGGATTAAAAAATACCAGACTAAGCACTATAGTTGCAGCTCGTAATTATAGTTCACTGAAGGATGCTATCCAAGCAGCAAAAGACGAGGAGTGTTTATTTTCATCAGCTCCAGGTAACGTCATGCACTTTACAACAAACAACAGGGGACAGAGAGGTAACTATGTTAATTCTAATTGACAAAGATATCAATTGATTTGATTTTGATGATTTCCCACCCACAAAAAAAAAGAAAAAAAAAGGGGTATCATAAGATATATACACGGTCAATTTTAGGTCGTTCTGGAACCGAAAGCCATATACTCGATCATCGAATTCAAAACGATTAGGACTATTATTTTCAAAAAGTTACAATAAAACAAAATCACGAAAAATCTAATTTATTGTTTTTTTTGTGTAATAGTCAGAACTCGTAGTAACGCTTCCTTGCGATTAATGCATATGTGTGTAAAACGTATCGACGAAGTGCAACACTTGCGAACGGTACCCACCCATTGAAAAATTCATTCATCGATCAGACAGCATGATCCGTAAGCCACGCCCCCGGCCCCATACAGTCTAGCCGACCGCCCGCGCGCCCCCGCCACGCGCCATTCCTAATTTCTTATTCCTTTCTCTAGTATTGTCTCGCGTTTCGTTGTATTATGTCACGCACGCGCAACCTAATTACGCGCCAAAAATTTGAGTTTTGGGCTATGGTGGATTTTTATGTGACATGGCGAACCATAACTTAGAAGAGGCCAGACGTTTGTATGCTCAGCCGGAACACCTGAACTCACTGCGCGCACGTGGAATCACTGACCCTCAAGTTCCCTTCACCTCCACCATCCTGGCTGTAACCCAGCGCCTCCTCGATCATGGACAGTTTCGAGCGCCCACACACGCGCAGGGCCGCGGTAGACTACCATACTCGGCGGAATTGGAGGAAGACATACAGGAATACTTCGAACGCGACCCACGCGGCCACGTCGTAGTACCATAATGGCGGCCAGGCGATTCAATGTTAGCCAATATTATGTATCTCTCTGGCACATTAACGCGGTCTGTTCTATCAGTTCAGTGCGTGCGTATTTAAACAGTGTGTTTGGTGAGCAGTAGATAGGTCGTGGTGGCCTTGTGGTTTGGCGCATGGAGCCCTGACTTAACACCACTGGATTTTTATGTGTGGTTCGAGATAAAAAGCGTACTACTCGAGATGACTTAAGAAGTGCGACAGTGGACGCTTTTAATAGAGGGAGAGGAGGAGGGAGTGACAGTTGAAGACTCTAACAGTGAACATCGTTATTTATTTTTTTCCGTTTAAAAATTCTAAAAAAGTAGTTAAAAGTGAATAATCTTATATGTGTTATACATCATTGTAAAGCTATGGAAAGGATCTAACTAGTGATGTATACATCTCAACTGGACTCGTGCAATACAGTGAGTAATAATCAAAAACATTTTCAAAATTATTTGCAACGACTGTCGTCCCTGACCTAGGGCAACCCGCAGCTCGCTCGCTTCTACGCACACAAACGCAACGCGTATTCGCTTGAATCACGTATAGCCAATCAGCCATCGCTTCGCTTTATAACATATTGAGCTTATGTCACGGAATTCAACAACATTAGCATACGCCACAGATAAACAAATTCACAACGATGCTATCTTTATTTGGTAATGTCACACAACGAAAACCAAGAAAAGATTTAACACAACGAAGCAAATCAGACGATAATTTATGTGACCTATCTGCAACCGAAGACAACTTATTTAACTCCACTAGTTACAACGATCTCTCGGGGTCTAGCTTACCAAATGCTGGTCTATGTGATAAATCAATAGTCGTGGACTTACGGCAACAAATCGAAGAATTAAAAGGACAGCTTGAGATAGCTCACTCTGAAGTAGCTACCCTTAGTGAAGAAAATGCCTCTTTGAAAAATAAAATCAATGAATATGAGAAAATTATTGGCACGTATAAAAAAGTGACCTGTACGGATATTGTTCAGGACCGTTCTATGACACCGAAGAGAAATACAACAAAACGCACACCAAGAAAAATTACAAATATTCAACAAACACCAGGTCTACTAAACGAATCAAAAAACCAACAAACGGAGCTTCAAAATAATGAAATTAAGAGTCAACAAACAGAACAACAAAATTCTCAACAAACACCAGGTCAACTAAACGAAACAAAAAACCAAAAAACGGAGCTTCAAAATAATGAAATTAAGAGTCAACAAACAGAACAACAAAATTCTCAATTTAAAAAAGAACAAAAAATATGTATAATTAGCAGTAACAACAAGAACAAAATATATTCGATAGCAAAGAGCACTTTCGCCGACTCTCAAATATGCCACTTTTTAACACCTGATTGCGGTCTAACAAATCTCATCAACAACATAGAAGCTAAATTAAAACATTACACAATGGATGATTACTGCCTAATTTTCATTGGCGAAGAGGATTTTAAACGAACAAATAACTACGTCGACCTGGTTGTAAATGTACGTCAAACTTTGTTAAAAATACAACACACAAATGTTGTTTTATGTGCCCCTACGTTTAAAATGGATAACTATTCTATGGTTTTCAACAGAAGAATAGAGACATTTAATAGTTTGTTATATTTGGATGCATGTACTTATGATTACACGTATCTGTTCGATTCCAACTACTATCTGACATATGATTATAAAATGTTTCGCTACAAAAGTGGCACAGTTAATAATATTGGAATCGCGAATATATTTGTTAACCTTAAACTAATGATCAACGAATTTCTGTATCCATATACGTACGACTCCCCTGACTTGGAATTCAATTCGTGCGCAGCTACCAACACTAATGGACAGTTTTTTCTCGAATAAATATATTAATGTATTACATCAAAATATCGCAGGCTTAATAAATAAATCTAATAATCTCATTATTTGTTTAGATGATCTAAAGGAAAAATTAATTGATGTGGATATTTTGTGTATAACAGAGCATTTCATTATGGAAGGATATGAAAGTCAATTGTACATACCAAACTACTGTTTAGCTGCATATTATTGTCGTAAAGATAAAAAAAGGGGAGGAGCGTGTATACTTGTACGTAAGGAATTGCAATGGAAAGACCTACCTAGAATAGCTAAATTATCAATACCAGGTGTTTTTGAATGCTGCGCTATAGAGCTGATCTATTACGAGATAATTATCGTATGTATTTATAGGGTACCAAATGTAAAAAATTTCAATGACTGCCTGGACAAACTCGAATCTCTCATGCAAACATTAAAATATACCAAAAGTAAGAATATTGTAATTGCTGGAGACTTTAATATAGACATACTTAAGCGGAATGCCCAAACAAATGCATTTACATACCTTCTATTGAGCTTTAATATGAAACTAGCATTAAAACAACCAACACGCATGTCCAGCCAAACATGCATAGATAATCTTGCACATAATTTTAATAAAGTTTGTAAAACGGATGTTCTAGAGTTTGCACTGTCTGATCACACGGCCCAGTTACTTCACTGTCCGGTCAAGAAAATATGTATTAGTACTTATTGGTCTACAGTTACAAGAGATTACAGTTTGGTAAATATTGTAAAATTTAAGAAACACTTGAGCGAACTTTCTTTTTCTGACATATATAATACAGATGATCCCAATTTAGCATACAATGAATTTCTTTCTACTTTTAAATTGATATACGATTTGTGTTTTCCTACTAAACTAATTCAAATAAATACTACAAAAAAAATAAAGTGGCTATCGAGAGGCCTTAAATTATGCAATAGAAAAAAACGAAAACTGTTGTGGCAGCTAAGATTAAACCCTAATAAATCAAATAAAACTATTTTCAAAAACTACTCTAAATTGTATAAAAAAATTATTTACTTGACACAAAGATCACAAAATAATTTTAACATTAAAGCTTCGAAAAATAAATCCAAAACTACATGGCAGATCATAAACCGTACAAAGCACAACATACCTAAATGTACACACATCAAAAGTGTCTAGGGATCAAGCATTTTTATGCGGATTTCTTGAGATTAAGATGTGGCTTTGTAATAAATTTGTGATTTTATAAATTTATATGGATCCTTTTTGGTGCATTTCATAATTTGAATCAGGAACTGTGAATCAAATTCGAGTAAAAGATGAAAATCAGCTGTCAATATTTTCCCTATAAAAACATACAACGCATTGAAGACATTATTAGTGCTACTGTTTCCCTACTACTGATTAAAACCAACGTTATTATGGAGCGGCGACGTCATTTAAGCAGGGAAGAAATGCTCAGAGCCGTGGGAATGATAGAAGCTGGTTCCCGGCAACGTACTGTGGCTTTAGCTCTGAATACAAGTCAGAGTGTTATCAGTCGACTTTGGACACGTTACCGAAGCACTGGTACCGTGGCTGAGCGCCATGGAGGACGGTATCGCTGCACCACACGGAGACAAGACCGATACATTCAAATCTTAACTCGAAGAGCTCCAACAATAACCGCCATGATGTTAGCCGTGAGGCTTCATCACTCTTCAGGGAACTTAATTAGCGACCAAACAGTCAGAAACCGCTTGCATGAAGTGAACCTTCATTCCCGAAGACCGCTACGGGTACCACCTATAGCAATGCACAATCGTAGGATTCGATATCAATGGGCTCTTGAACACAGAAATTGGGCAGAAGAACAATGGCGTTTCGTGTGCTTTTCTGATGAGTCTCGTTTTGGTATGAGACCGGATACAAGACGTATACGACACTGGAGAACCCCTGGACGCCAACAGCGATTAAAATCCTGCCAGGAAGTCCATCCTTATAGTGGTGGAACCATCATGGTATGGGCGGGTATTTGGATCGGCGGAAGAACTGAGTTGATTTGGATCAGAGGCAACCTCAACGCTCAAATTTATGCTGAGACGATTGTATCAGACGTCATCGTTCCTCTACAAGTGCAAATCGGTCCCTTATTTCAGTTAATGCATGATAATGCACGACCGCACACCGCAAGAGTTGTAAGACAGACTCTCGCCGCAGCTAACATCAATGTCCTGCCCTGGCCTGCTCAGTCGCCAGACTTGAACCCGATTGAGCATGCATGGGATATGCTACAGAGAAGAGCTCTGCCGAATATGGAGGGTATCCAGTCGCAAGAAGACCTTTTTTTGTTGTTGCAACGAACATGCCGGCCATTCCACAGCGTGATTTGGATGAACTCATTTTGAGTATGCCAAACCGATGTTCTTGTGTTGTTAGTGTTCGCGGTAGAAACACGGATTATTAATTGTTTAAGTTACCCAATAAAATTTAAAAGAAAACTGTTATTTCAGTCTTTTTTTCGAACTTTTGTGTTAGTGGTTCAAATGTCAAAAATCCCTTTATTAGGAAAATGGCAAATTTCTTTATTAATGCAAAGGTGATTTGGTTTATCGTTACTGTGACAAACGAAAACACTTTATTTTATGAATCCTTAAAGAAAATTTTAATTAATATCAATCAGGAGAAAAGTTATTGCAAAAATATATGTTGATCCCTAGACACTTTTGATGTGTGTAGTATCAATACAATCAAAGTAGAGAATGAGACTATAACAAATCCTCTAGAAATTGCCGAAGCTTTCAACAATTAATTCATTGATAAAATTCAGGCCAAACTTCTTGCAAATCGCAAACCTAAATCCTATGTGACAAACAGTGTTAGTAACTCAATGTTCATGTCTCCTTGCAGTCCACATGATATACACAAACATATACTTTCTTTAAAAAACACTAATAGCGTAGGCCATGACGGTTTTAATACAAAAATACTAAAACACGTATCATTGGAGATCTGCGGACACCTCAGCCACTTAATCAATCTCAGTATCAGCGCGGGTATTTATCCAGATGCTCTAAAAACTTCAATTATAAAGCCACTATTTAAAAAAGATAATAGAGAGCTGATGCAATCATATCGACCTATCGCGTTAATCCCAATAATTTCAAAAATATTCGAAAAATACATAAATCAAGAAATATATACTTATGTTGAAAAAAATCACATATTATGTGAGGAACAGAAGGGTTTTAGACAACATAAGACAATCAATATGGCCATATACGATTTCCTGTACAATATCACTAAAACCGTAGATAGTCGGAAGCCTGTTTGTGGGATATTCTGCGATATGACGCAGGCTTTCGACTACGTACATTTTCCTACTCTTTTAAACAAACTCGAAGCTTACGGCATTAGAGGCAATATATTAAAACTAATTCAATCCTATTTGACAAAACGAAAACAAATTACAGAAATTAAAAAAATTAATTTAACAAATAATCGAGAAGAAATTCATCGATCATCAGAACGTGAAGTCACTTTTGGTGTACCGCAGGGCAGCGTATTGGGTCCTCTATTGTTTATATTGTACATAAACGACCTTCCAAAATGCATACAACATCCACTAACATTATTTGCTGACGATAGCACCGTGACAATACCCTGTAGAAACACAGAAACTTACGAGAATGATATTAACAACACATTAGCTTCAGTTATAAAATGGTTAGATGATAACAATTTAAACATTAATTTAAATAAAACCAAAATAATTTATTTTAATCAACGACACCCTTTGAAAAGTCAATTTAAAATACACCACAATAACAATATCATAGAAGAAGTTGAAAATACTAAATTCTTAGGACTCCAAATAGACAAAAAGTTAAATTGGAAAATACATTTAGATATTTTAAGTAAGAAAATTTATAAATCAGCATTTGCCTTAAGTTCCCTATCACCGATAATATCTACAGACGCACTACTCATTGCCTATTATGGTATAGCAGAATCCCATTTACGATATGGTCTAATATTTTGGGGCAATTCAACTGAGAAGGAAACGATATTTAAAGCCCAAAAAAGGTGCATACGATCTATGTTTACATTAAAGTCTACCGACAGTTGTGTTCCGTATTTCAAAGAATTCAAAATATTAACCTTGCCCTGCCTTTACATTCTTGAAGTAGCTGTATTTGTAAAAAGTAACCCAAATCGTTTTACACGCCTTGCAGACATAGTTCCTCGGAATAGGCGCGATAATAGTAGATTATGTATGCAACCCGCAAAAACAGCACTCATGCGCAAAAGTGTCTTCTGCATGGCTCCATTCATTTATAATAAGTTACCTAAATCATGGAAATCTTTAAATTTACCTTTATTTAAAAAAAAGCTACGAACATTTCTAGTGAATAAAGCCTACTACAATATTTCAGAGTTTTTAGCAGAAAAGGAAAATGCATTTGTGTAATTGTTTTGTTATGAATATGCCTATCTATGTTGGAATGAAGAAAAATGTTTGATTTAATGTGTGTGCCTGTAATCTTTCTATTTTTGTATTTGTTGTTGGTCTTGTACCTTTCGCATGCCTAGTGGTAAAATGTGGCTGAACTTGTTTAATTATATTTTTTTACACCATGTACTGTACCCATATTTGCGAAATAAAAATATCTTATCTTATCTAATATTGTGAAAAGTGAAGTGAATAAAAGAGTACCTACAAGTAAGTAAGTATTTACCTACTTAGATACGAAACATGTACTCGTACTTACTTATTACTGACGAGACGGTCCTAAGCCCGTAGAAATTATGAAGGAAAAATTAGAGTTATTTAACTGATAGGTATGTAGGTAGATAAACGCAATTTAAATCAAACAATGGTTATGAATGCGGAATCAAACGATTTATTATTGTCGCGGGTACTTAGGTATCTACAGCAACAAAGTGCAAGTAGGTACTGATGACCGCGACTGGACACCACAGTGAAAGGTGGACATCTTGTTCACTGTGTACCTACCTACATCAAAACAATCTTTTTTGACCGTGGGAGGACAAGGAGGTTCCTCAATAATATCCTTGCTAGCAAATTTCTAGTATTAATGTACCTACCTACTGAAAAAAAAAACGTTATTACATTAAAATTCCTGCTTGCCATTTGGACGTACCGCCACTATTTAAGCGGATTTAAACTTATTTATACTCTAAACATATGGCTGTAGTACTATGTCTATTTTATCTATGCGTACGTTGAGGTACCTAGTTCACAGAGGTCGCCGATCGCCGCTAACATGCAATAGATAAAATAGGTACACAAATAAAAATACGAAAAGCGAATTCAGACTTTATTTCCTAACCGTAAACGGTAACAAATCGAAATTTCACCAAACTAGGTACAAGGAACGTAGGTACGCAGTTTACTAAAATTATTCTGAGAAGCCACAGAATTGATGCACAACCGAATTCAGCGGTTAGCTTTATAAAAATAAGGTCTTAATTCGGTACAATATTTTCATAGAAAAGGGCACCACCAACTTATAATGAACTCTATTTGACAGATAAAACGATTCATTTTTCTGTTTGAATTGCCTGCCTTTGTAGAAGCCGTCGTACCGCGCAGCTGCAAGTTACATTGTAAAACTTCGTAGGCAGTATTATTTTTATTCATATTTTATTATGGTACGTAGCTGTATGCTTTTTAAGTACCTATTAGCTCGACACTCGATTCAAGGCCTTAAATACAACTCACAAGCGTACTCGTCATGTCTAGTTGAGGTAATAGACCGTACGATTACTAGTGATTTCGTGATGCGAGAGTAGTGAATGAAATTTCAATTAATTTCTCTCGTTTACGAGGAGATGTGATAGTAATAAACACCGTGCCGTGCGTCCAATTAGGTTCCAATACAAACGAGAGATAACGGAGGTAAATGAACTTACACCAACCTAAATCGTACCTACCTGAAATAAAATACCTACTTGCAGCAACGTCCGTTGACCCACCACGAGTGCGCTCAGCTGTCCGCTGACCGCATACGATGTTGCGTTAAGAATGAAATAGTGGAAGGGCTACTAAGATTTAACTCGAATGACAGAATAAAAGTGATAAATTTCTAACTTCTATATTAGATGTCTTAAAAAAATTATAACAATGCCAATAGTAACTATTAATCGTCTGGAGTTACTGTGTTTCGGCTCCAGAACGATGTAAAATTGATCGTGTATAATGAGAGGTGGCAATTCTTTTAGAGGTAGAAATCTCCGTAACCATTACAATGGAAATACACGAAAAATTTACACGGCTCAAGCAAGTGAGGCAGCCAATAGCATTGCCCGAGAAAGAGAACAAACTGAACAATCAAAATTTTTTCGTGACTAAAAATGAAATCTTTGCGTTTAACGGTCAAACAAAACTAATAACGTTCAATTTAGATACTAATCCATATTATTGGTTATTGGATATAAGAACTTCTTTGTCAATTATACGAAATGAATGTTTACCTCGAGACATTACTATTTATGAAAATGATGTATTAGTCAATGGTATAGGCGGACAATCTCGCTCACTAGGTCATGTTTATCTTACATTGACAACTGATACCGTACAATATAATACATTTTTTTCAAGCGTTCATGACAGTTGACATTTACTCTCGACTAGAATCATAAAGATTTGTAAAAATTATATTTTTTATTGATTTGAATTATTGTGGAAAAACCTATAATGGACGATACTGAAATAAATTTTATCCAAATAAATGGCGGAACCATTATTATTATTTGCTTTGTGGCAAATACCGCTATCATCGTCACAAAACTTATACAAACGGCTCCATGTTATGGCGGTGTTCATCTTACAGTAAGAGTAAATGTTGTGGCACTGTGACGATTGGAAAGGTAGTTTTTAATTCATTTTTTTATTGTGTTAGGTCTTTATCATTTTGTTACAATATTATTATCTAATAAAAATACTGATATATATTTTTTTAAGATAATAAGTTAATTAAAAATACAGATCATAGCTGTTTAGTAGATCCATCTGCTAACAAATTGCTAAAGGAAAAGTGCAAATTGCGAGAAATAGTGGTTTCATCTGTAATGTGTAAACAAGTGTAATGCAGCTTTTGAACATCTTTACGATTCATGCGTATGTATCATTTGATTAGTGATTTGGTGATTTCAATTTGGGTAGTGTCGATTGGGGAAAAGTCAGTAATTTAAATAACAGTCTCAAGCTTACTAACCGCTCGGTCGCAGAGCGCAGCAGAGCGCGGGAAAAATAATCGAGTGGGGTGAATGCCAGATGCGTCACCGGCGTGCCGGCGCCGCTCGGCCGCCCGATAATGTAAACAAAGCATTTTTACGACTTGGGTTTGTTTGAATGGTGCTAACACTTGTGTTTTTTGTTATGGTAAGGAACGGGGCTTTAAGATAGCAGAGTTTCGTTTGAAATAGGATAGTATTCATGTAAACAAATCGTTCGTTAGTATGACGCAACCATAAATCATAACTTTGTTTTCAAATAAATGGTTATAGTTCGAAAAAACGAGCGTTGACCTATATTGTTTAAGGTTTTAAATACATTATGTGTATATTAGGGTGTCCCAAAAAAATTAAAGTTGTTTTTTTTTAACGCATACCCTCTAATTATTTTTGAATCGTGTTAAAACACGTATAAATAAAATTGCATGTACCTAGGACCATAGCAACCTGTGCCGACTTGCGTTGATACATGTCAGTACTTGATGATTTCGGCGTATCATAAATATCGTATCGGTGTTTAGTCATTACTTGTTTGTTTTCTTAGTGAACGCATTACTTTCGTTTAGTCAAGATGTCAGTGGAATTACGCAGTTCTAGAAAAGGTATATTTTTAATAGGCGATGTGAAACATCAAATGACCGGTTCAAAATTACCCTCTAATGGACAAGTATTGGCAGTTCTGTTTTATAATATTCGTGAAGTGAATTTAAGTGTTAATGAAAGCGCAAATCTGACTATACGAGAGTGTATTATTTATTGGGAAAAGGCCCGTATACCGACTAAGCTTTACCTAACTGTGTTAAGAAAATAGTTGGCTTATACCAAGTCTGGAGAGATTTACAAAAAAATGCGAACAAAACACTACCTATTTTCGAACAGCGTCGCCAAGAGTTTATTACAAGCTTGGATAACTTGTTCGACATTGCACATGCCGATGCCCTTCAATTAATAAAAATAAACGAAGATAGAATATTCTTGGAGCGGCAGAGAGAGCCAGGCAGACCTGGTCACTTAGCTGGAGTGGATAAAAAGTTGACCGACAAAGAGGAAAAATCGCGCCTTAGAAATATCAAGGAACAAAAACGTCGGGCTGATTACTACGCATCCGTTACTGCTTCGACTTCATCTTATCAAGAAAAATCATCTTCTGATTCTGAGTTGATGGAAGTAACGACTTTGCAAGACGATTTGTCCACCCCAACCGAGATTGCACTGTCCGATATTAATAAAACGCCAACGATCAAAAATTTTATAACTCCAAAATTAGTGGCAGCTTTGGACAGGTGTCAGTTAAGTATGAGAAATTCTGTGTATATTATCGAAGCTACTATTGAGGCATTAGGACTCAATGCTGACGATTATCCTATAAGTAAGTCCACCATTCAAAGAGTTCGCACAGAAAAACGAAAAGAGCGGGCAGAAGCTATTAAAGTTGATTTCCAAAACGACCTACCAGATGCTGTGACTGTCCATTGGGATGGAAAACTGTTGCCAGCTTTGGATGCGCGCAAATGTAAAGAAGAACGCCTACCGATAGTCATTTCATATGCTGATAAAGAACAACTGATCGCTGTGCCAAAGTTGGACAACTCGACTGGAAGTGTGCCTGTTGCACAAGCAGTTTGGAATGCGGTTACAGACTGGAATCTCGAAGATAAGGTCCAAATTCTTTGTTGTGACACCACTGCTTCAAATACTGGTCGTATTAATGGTGCCTGCGTGCTTCTGGAACAAAAATTTGATAGAGATGTGCTTATTTTTGCTTGCCGTCATCACATCTATGAGTTAGTATTGAAAGGAGTATTTGAAGCTAAAATTAGCCAAGTGACTAACAACCCTGACATTCCATTATTCAAAAAATTCCGAGATAACTGGAAGAACATCGATCCCAAGAAAATACAGAGTCCTGCAGGAATGTTATATCACCTGAATGTTTCAGAAAATGACAAACTGTTAGAGTTTTACCGGACTGAATTGACCAAAGAAATTGTTAGGGATGATTATAGAGAATTAATAGAACTATCTATCATATTTCTTGGCGGAGATATGGAAAGGAAATATAAGATTCGGCCTCCAGGTGCTATGCACCAGGCACGCTGGATGGCGAGAGCAATTTATTCATTAAAAATATCATTACTTAGTTCTCAATTTAAAATTACTAACAAAGACAAAGTGGCACTGTTAGATGTCTGCATGTTCATCGTTACATGCTATGTTAAGCCTTGGATGCAATGTATTTTGGCAGTCAAAGCTCCTTACCAAGATTTGTGCTTTTTAAAAACTATGAAAGCTTATGAAACAGTCGATAAAACGATCTCCAAAGCAGCTTTACAGAAGTTCTGTCAGCATTTATGGTATTTGGTTGATGAAGTAGCAGTTTTGTCTCTATTTGACGATGATGTAGGCCAAGAAACCAAAATAAAGATAGTTAAAAGTTTATCTAAGGTAAATCCACCAGTTTACAGTAAACGCTATATTCCTTCAAAAGAAGAACTGTGTGGTTTACTTTACGAGAGAGACATTGACGACTTCATTTCTAACAAAAGCAAGAACTTGTTTTTTCGTTTTAACATTGATGACAGTTTTCTCAAAGAGTGTCCGTCTTCATGGCCTAGTAATGCTTCTTTTCTGCGAGTTAAAGAACAGATGATGACATTGAGAGCCGTTAATGATACAGCAGAGAGAGCAGTTAAATTGATGCAAGATTTCCATGGAAAAATCACCGTAGAAGAGGAACAAAAGCAATTTTTACTGCGTTGCGTACAGGAACACAGACTAATGTACCCTGACTGTAAAAAGAAAACTTTAAAAAGAAAATACAATAAATAATGTTCTTTTGATAATAAATAATATTCTTATAATAATAAATATTTAATACAAGTGAAATAGTGTTTAATTTAACAATAAAAAAAATGTTTTAAAATTTTCCCATACAATCCCAATACAATTTTTTTCTTAAAAGTTTGGCTTCATGTCGGCACGGGTTATCGTTATCCGATTTCTATAATATTCTATATTTTAGTTATTAGGGTCAGTTAGAAAAAATGTAAAGGGTATGCGTATTCAAAAACGAAAAAAAAAATTTCGCCCTTATAGGCTCGGACACCCTAGTGTATATACTTAACGCAAAACACTAATAAAACCACATAGCATTAGTACAATATGTACTATTTACGAGCGCCCAAAGTTGAAAAAATTTGCCGACGGCAAAAAAATAACAATGGCCGCCAAGACAATGGAAACAAAATGTTGTTTTATAAATATAAATCTGATACGTAGAATAAAAATATTGGTACCTGTGGAAAGCTTATTTAATGCTTCAACTTTGTTATAAAAGTAGTGGTATTAGAATAATACACTGTACTAAAATGAGGATCTGAAAACACATACACGTAATAACAATAAACATGAATCGGTCAGCGCCGGTTGTGGAATAAAACCGAAATTACGTAATATTTTTTCACTCACCGACCTTGAAATCCTGCAGTAATTCACTTCACTATAATATTTATCACATACTTAAACAGGCCATAGCACTTCAAACACTTGAAAACCCACTTAAAACACAAATTATTTATCATGTAAACAAAACACGCGCGAGTTCGTACGCCACTGACAAGACGCCATATTTTTTTAATTATTTGATTTTTGTGGTTGAACGCTTGTAGTGTTGTCATACATCTGAGTAAGCGGCTTTTAAGCACAAAATCGACTAAGCAATCGAATACAGTGTGCCACAGATCTTTTAAAAATGAAAAATTGAATAAAGTTTATCGGATTTCGATTAATTAAACGGTTACTTAGGTGAGAGCAAGCACGCGGCATTACTTTTTATGCGGCGACTTTAGTCACCTCAGGCACTCCAGCGGCCTGCGAAGCTTTGTTAGATTTTACGCATGTTAACAAGCTCAACCAATGTAACAACATAAATAATACCTCGGGTCGAATACTTGACCTCGTATTGTGCAATAATCCATTGTGCAACGTAAGCCAAAGTATTTGTTCATTGTGTAACATTGATCAGCACCATCCACCCCTAGATATTATGATCTCCTTAAATAAGGAAGCCAAGCTTCCATATAATATTGTTAAAGGAATGCCTAACTTTCGTAAATCAAATCATATACCGATTCGTAGATACTTAAAAGAACCTAACTGGGAGGAATTATTTGCGGGACTACATAACGTCAATGCGATGGTGCATAATTATGTTTTACGACATTATTGATATGGCTATAAAAAAAAATATTTCTACTAAAGTACCCAAGACTGGAAAATACCCACCATGGTTTAACCGAAGTCTTATTAAAATGCTAAACTCTAAAAACAAAATCAGAAAACGCTACAATGTCTATAGGAACCCGTTACATAAAATTGAATTAAAAATAATCAGTAAACGCTGTGATGACCTCGCAACAGTTTGCTACAATAACTACTTGAAGAACTTGGAAAACGAACTCACAAAAAACCCTAAATTGTTCTGGACTTACATAAAAGCTAAATGGGGGGGGGGGTCTAGTGCATACCCTTTGTCGATGACAGATGGTACTACTACGTCATCTGACG
Organism: Brachylomia viminalis; assembly: GCA_937001585.2. Lineage (NCBI taxonomy): Eukaryota > Metazoa > Arthropoda > Insecta > Lepidoptera > Noctuidae > Brachylomia > Brachylomia viminalis. The sequence continues at coordinate 21,658,036 of OW443294.2, read as the reverse complement.
GGACAGAAATATGCGAGTTTTTTGCATCCTACTTTTCCTCTGTTTATAGCCCCGCTCAGGACGATGGCAATTTCAATAATAATGCGTACTTACATAACCTTCAAAATTATAGCTTAAGTTTATCAAATCTGTTTATTGATTGTGAGGCTTTATACAATAAGTTAAAAAAACCTGGACTGCAATAAGGGTGCAGGGCCAGATGGAATACCACCTATTTTTATTTCCGAGTGTGCGGCTGAGTTGGTTATACCATTGTCACTTATTTTTAATAAGTCTTTGGCTTCTGGAGTTTTTCCCTCTAAATGGAAGATAGCGAAGGTGGTTCCCATACACAAATCAAATAATGACGACATGGTTTCTAATTATAGACCCATATCAATCTTGTCTACCTTTGCTAAAATTTTTGAGTCTTTGGTCTGCCCCCACATTCAGAATCACTTAAGGCTGTACCTAAGTGAGGAGCAACATGGCTTCGTGGAGTCTAGATCCACAACTACCAACCTAATACTGTTTACTGAATTATTAACGAAGGCAATAGACTCAGGTTTCCAAGCGAATGTCATTTATACAGATTTTAGTAAAGCGTTAGATAAGGTGTCACATGGAATATTGATTAGCAAATTGCGCGCATATGGCATCACCGGGTCGTTACTCTCATGGTTGAGTTCATATCTCGTGGGTAGATCTTTCTATGTGGTTATCAACGGTTTTCAGTCTGAATTACGATGCATCTCGTCTGGCGTGCCACAGGGATCTCATCTAGGGCCTATTTTATTTAATTTCTTTATTAACGATATTCCCAATTGTTTTCTTCACTCTGTTATCTTTATGTATGCAGACGACCTAAAATTTGTTAAAATTGTTAAACCTAAAGATGATGCCTCTGCGCTACAGAGCGATCTAGACAGGCTTGTGCAATGGTGTCAAGCCAACAAGATGCATCTAAATTCTAGTAAATGTTACCATGATAAATTTACGCGAAAACATAATTTAATAGACCAAGACTACACTCAGGGGCACATTTAACCGTCCACTCATCTCGAACTGCTTAACGTTTGTTTATGTTAACTTACGCTTTGCGTACTAGGCGTTACTTCTTAAGTGGGTATATCTGAAATAAATAAATCAATCATACCCGCGTTTTGTTTACTTTTGTGGTTTTTATTCAACAATAATCAGTTTAATCGTAATTTGACAGTCTCGCCCCATGTTTTATGTGACGGATACATTTGATTTAAAACGTTGTGATACCATTTCTTCGAATAAAACCTAGGTATTGGCCTGCCGTGATTTCATTTACACCAAAAAAATGCCACTGGACGCAGCTGGGGCAGCTAGGGCTGTAGCACTTGCAGACGCTGGGTTTAGCCAGCGTCGGATTGGACGGATGCTTGGATATCCACGATCCACAATTCAAGATGCTATCCGGCGTTACAGAGAGACTGGTTCCTACACAAGAAGGCCAGGGCAAGGTCGTAGAAGGTGTACATCAGAGAGAGATGATCGTTACATCGTCTCGAACGTTCTTCGGAATCGGTTTACAACTGCTCCTGAGGCTCGTAACCGCTTGTTTGAGGTACGAAATGTAAGTGTGAGCCTAAGAACAATAAGAAGAAGGTTAGCTGAGAGGGATCTGAGAGCATTTCGACCAGTTCGAGTCCCAGCGCTGACCGCAACTCACAGAAGAGCGAGACTTGCATTTGCTCGAGAACATTTAAATTGGACTTCGGAACAATGGAAGGCAGTTCTCTTCTCGGATGAATCAAGAATAGCTTTACGAGGTCCTGATGGACGTCAGCGCGTGTATAGACGCCGTGGTGAAAGGTTTGCTGAATGTGCTGTGGTTGAAACAGTAGGCTACGAGGGAGGCTCTATAATGGTGTGGGGTGGCATTTGTTATGACGCCCGTACAGAATTGGTCATCTTCGATAGAGGCAGCGTTAATGCTCACAGGTACGTGACAGAAGTTTTAGAACCACACGATGCCTTTTGCGCCATTCATTGGCGATAATTTTGTTTTAATGCACGATAATGCTCGTGCACACACCGCGAGAATTGTCAGCGATTACTTGGACGCCGTCGATATTCAGCGATTACCATGGCCAGCTCGCAGTCCTGACCTGAACCCAATAGAGCATGTATGGGACAACCTAAAAAGACGAATTCGGGGTCGTACACCAGCTCCTACCACCATCAGTGAGCTAAAAACTGCAGCTGTTGAGGAGTGGCAGAACATTCCCCAAAGCGACATCCAAGACATAATTGACGGGCTTTCTAATCGATTGCAGGAGGTCATTAGGGCCAGAGGAGGAAATACACATTATTAATCCGGTAATTTAGAGCACACTTTTTTTTTAAATTGACATTTTGCTAATTTTTATTTTTTGTAAGAAAAGTGCATATTCTATTTTTTTTAAATTTTGTCTTAATTAAACCATTTCACAACATACACATGTTTCATTTATTTTCGTGGAGGTTCACCCAATGTGACATTATAACAAAATTAATTAAATTACCATAGAATTTTGAAGAAATCTACAAAATATAGGTGGCCGGTTAAATGTGCCCTTGAGTGTATTATATCAATGGAGTAAAGATTGCGGAACTGGATACAATAAGAGACCTTGGTGTTATGTTTGACCGTAAGTTAACTTTATTCCCCAGATAGACAATATAATAAAAAAGTCCTCTAAGATGCTGGGATTTGTCATGAGGAATTCCAAACAGTTTAGGAGCTGTAAGACTAAAATTTTGCTTTACAATTGCTTAATACGAAGTATGTTGGAATATTGTAGCGTGATCTGGCGTCCACATTATGCCACACACTCGTTGCGTCTAGATCGCGTTCAAAAGCGTTTTCTATGTCACTTGGCGTTTTCTAGCGGAATAACTAAAAAAGTACGTTCGTACAGCAACAGACTTACACACTTTAAAATGGTTTCGCTTGACAATCGCCAACGCATTAGTGACGCAATGTTTGTGTGCAAAGTAATGCACCACAAAATTGACTGCCCACAAATATTGCACACTTTTAATTTCCGTGCACCCTCAAGAATTCCTCGCAGTGTGATTACACCACTCTGCCCTCCGCAGAGAAGAACGGTTCTAGGCTCCAATTCCCCCTATGCGAGATTATGCAAGGTTGTAAATAGCTGCAGTGATCAAATTGATTTGCACTTTGAAAGTCTGGGCAGATTGAAGGCCAATTTTTTTAAGCATCTTGCTAAATAGCTTCACTTTTCATTGTCTCGTTTGAGAGAGAATAGATATGTATAATTAAGTTCCTTACGATGTTACCTATATTAATAACTTAGACCTTAATATTAGTTTTTTTTTCCAACTAGATTAATAGAATAAATTGTATCTTTCTTAACTTTTCATTTTCTCGTTGAGAGAGAATATATAATATATTTAAATGTTATTAGTTTCATAAGTTGTTATATTATTTAGTCCTTTAGATTAGTGTATCGTCACCGATTATTCGTAATTCAAATAGTACCTAATGTTTCGCGTACTTTCATTTCTATGCGTTTGTCATTTGTACATATTCACTGATTAAGATATAGGCAAGCGCGATGGTAAGCGCAAGCAGTCTTCCTGGGGTGGTATTAGGACCTCAAGAAACCTCAAGACATCAAATAATGGATTTCACACGCAACACTCGAGTGCTTGTGTTATCTATGGTCGAACGGAACGCAACCGCATCTCGGGGATTCGTTCGAAAAAAAACTTTTTGAAGATGGCTACGCCGCCGCGCGCCGCTTGCTAGCTAATTGGAAATAAATATACATTCTGTGTCTAAAGTGTTGTGTCCCCTTTCAAAAGGGCTGCAATAGTGCGTGGAAACCTGAACTGGTGGATCTAGCTGTGGGAATCAAGGTAAGGCTGCTCTGTATTGCTTTAATCTTGTCAGTGTCTAGTGCTCCCGCAAACGCATGGAAGTTCATTTTAAATTTCCATCCCTTATGTTATCCGGGAACTCATCCTTCTCGTAACATTGTTTTGGTGCCGAAACCAGGGAATGCTAATAAAGCAGTAATCGTAACGTTCGCGAGAAAGATTTCATTAACTTTCGTAATTTGCACAAATGGTCGACCCGCCATGTCACCATAATTAATCGTCACAAATCTCGTTAGATATTGAATATTTCTCCAAAGTATATGAACAACACCTTGGAACATTTCGTCTATCTTATTTCGTGTATTTATTTCATTCAAAAATCGTAATTTGATGAAGAAAGTAGCAATCCTTCCAATCCGTCAGTCTAGGTATTTACCTATCCGCTCTGTTAGCGCCGGTCATTTACTTAGGTATATTTTTCAATCCGTTGTTTGCGTATTACTTCATCTTGGTAGCTCGTTTTCAAAAGTTTAACATAAAATTCAGTGATTTGCGTGATTATTTCGTTCAGAATTGTTGTTCCGTACGATGTTTTTTATATGTAAATTAATCGTTCCGTTCAGTACATGTAGTAGCACCACGTACATTTTCTCGTCACGACAATTAAAAGTAAAGACAAGTTAGGTAAACAAGCTATGTTACCCGACTATTCGTAATCGTAGATCATCACAACATACAAATCAATTCAATTTGTAAACGTAGGTATAATATTCATTGTTGCGTGCCCATTCATTCAAGGTTATTTGTTAGCGAATTATCATTACAAAGTTCATAACAATTTTCATAGAAATTACGAATCGGAACTCGGTAGGGTAGGTTTAATTCTGCAACAAACAGTAGGTAGGGTATTCTGAGAAACAGAGTTGTACCAACGTTCGGTCGAAAATATCGATTATTATTTTAGTATCGATTTTATTGAAAATAATTATTTCTTTTAGTCGATTATTTTTGTTTTGCTTATCGATTCGAGACATGGCTTACGTACTCAAGCGTGGTGCAAAGAAAATGTCTAAATCTAAATCAATCGAAACAAGTGGTCTTACGTGTGCGGACTTGCCCATCTTACGACGTAAACGGACTTTAGCATTGAATCGATTGCGGAAAACGTTGGAAGTTGCACGAATGGTGGAATCGGATTCTTCACGTTTGGATGAATTTATCGTACATTATTCGGCAGTAACGAAACTGGTTAATAATTTTGAAGAAGCACATTTGGACATTTTAGGTATTGTCGATGATTCTGAAGTGGAAGAAGAAGATGAAATCCGTACCGAATTCGATAATATATATTTTCAGGTGCTTGCTATACATCGTGCTCTGGTTCCTTCCGTCGTTTCAAAGGCTGCTACACAGATGTCGCCTGCTTCAGCAATTCGACTTCCAAAAATCGACTTGCCACGTTTTTCAGGATGCATAAAAGATTTCAGTATGTTCTTTGATGCGTTCAATTCGCTCATTCATTTGAATGAATCATTGTCGGACTCGGATCGCATGCAGTATCTTCGAGCGAGTCTAGTCGGGGACGCACTAGGACTTATTCGTACTTTTCCTATCCAGGGTGAATACTATCAAGAAGCGTACAAGACATTGGTAGCTCGTTATCGTGACAATCGTGAACTTGCATTTACTTGTTGGCGAGAAATGCAAAACATTAGTTTTAAAGTGAACTCACCTACTGAATTAAGACGCGTATTGGACCTATTCAACGAAAACCTAATCATTCTAACTAGTCTTAATTTACCTACGGTTCACTGGGACTTCGTATTGTGTTATCATTTATTATCGAAGTTAGACTCAAAAACGCGGTGTGCTTTTGAACAAGCGCATCCTACCTCGGAAATACCACGTTACAGTGCCCTTAAGGACTTTCTCGAAGCGCAGTGCGATGCACTCGTTCGTGATACTCACTTTTCTGGTAATCGTGACCCTCAACCATCTACTAGCAAAAACTACAAAACTGATGTCAAGTCAAACAACAACAACCATAAGAAAATTACGTCGTCGTTGTTATCCAATTCAGAGAAGACAACAAACCAGCCAGAAGGTACCCAATCTTCTGCGCCTTCTACCACTGCGCGAGGAGTTGCTTCGAAGTGCCCGTCCTGTTCGGAACTTCATTCCATTTCGCATTGTAAATCATTCACTGATAAGTCGATTCAAGAGAGACGTGACATCGCGAATAAAAATCGCTGGTGTTTCAATTGTTTGAAGCCGTCCCACATTGTTCGCGATTGCAAATCGACATTTACATGCCAGAAATGCCATCTGAAGCATCATACGCTCCTGCATCAGGAAAATGATAATAACATTCCTGAACCGAAGCCTCCAGTCAGTGAACCCCTTCGTGTATTGACGAACGTGGGTGATAATTCGGTTGTTCTTCTATCTACTGCCGTTATTAATATTCGTGATTCGTCGGGCGACTACCAGCCATTCCGCTGTATTATCGATACTGGTAGTCAGGCTCATTTCATTTCAGAAAGCGCAGTAAGCCGTCTAGGACTTGACAAACGCATGACTTCACGCCAGGTTCGTGGTGTAGGTCAATCGTCAGCCTCCATCTCAGGAGCTGTTCAACTTCAGGTAGGTATTAACGGTCAAGTGGCGTTCAATCTTGAAGCATTGACCATACCTAACATATGCGGAAACATGCCGAGCGTAACGCTCGACAAATCGTCTTGGCTTCATATTCGCGGTCTCAATCTAGCGGATCCGGATTGTGATAAACCTGGTCCAGTTGACATTCTTCTAGGTGCTGAAATCTTCCCTTCTCTCATTCTGCCAGGATGCGTGAGCGGAGGACCGAAGCAGCCATCCGCGTTGAATTCTATGTTCGGCTGGCTTCTTCTAGGAAGTGTTAGTGATCACCAGGCTGAACAAGGTGTCAACTCATTCTTCGTTACAGACGACCAGCAGCTTTCTCAGGAAGTCAAGAAGTTCTGGGAATTAGACCAGCTTCCGTGCGTCACCAAGTTGAGTGAAGCAGATCAACGTTGCGAACAACTCTATTGTGACACAACTAATCGTGATTCAACTGGACGCTATAGTGTCGCTCTGCCTTTTGTAGATGACAAGGAACCGTCATTCCCAGGATCGCGAGAGTGGGCTCTTCGACGTTTTCATTCGTTGGAACGTAAATGTTAAGAACCTAACTAAAGGTTTGTAAATGAAAGGTAAAATGAACTGTAAACTCTTATAATCTGGTAATCAGTACAATGTTGGAGTGATCTATTGTGACAACAAGTATGTGCGCGCGTCGACGACTGTGCTCGGTACTGGAGTCAGGTGCGTGCGGCGGCCAGCCCGCTGCCGCGGTGTCGTCCCGCGCTGCGCCGCGCTCTCCGCGCGTCCCCTGGCGTGGACTATGATTCACACCATGTATGCGTGAACATCCTCCCCGGGTTGAAGCATTCAATCTAGAGGAAGTGGGCAAATATTATTAAAGGAACGTAGTAACGTCCCCTTCTTAGTCTTCACCTCGACCACACGCGTTGTCCCGTCCTTCCCCGGGAAGACCTTCGTGACACGTCCCAGTGACCACAGCAATGGCGGTTGTCCTCTCTCCTTGATGAGAACTAACGTTCCTTCTGCCAGTTGTCCTGTAGATGACGTCCATTTTGTTTTTTGTTGGAGCAGAGAAATATATTCTAAATGGAACCGCTTCCAAAAATGCTGTTTTATATGCTCCACCCTGTGATAGCGCTCCAAGCGGCTGATGTTTATGTCAGTCACCTGTGGATGCGGAACAGCCATAAGTGATCGTCCAATCAGAAAATGTGAAGGAGTGAGGACAGTGAAATCTAGTGGATCAGAGGAAAGTGGTGTGAGAGGACGTGAGTTAAGAACAGCTTCTATTTGAGTCAAACAAGTGATTAATTCTTCGTATGTGAAATGTGTTAACTGTAATAATCTTTTCAAGTGGTGTTTAGTAGAACGAACGGCAGCTTCAGCAATGCCGTTGAAATGTGGAGAGTATGGAGGGGCAAAATTAAATTCAATGCCTCTTTGTGCAACTACATAGGAAATATTTGAATCTTGTAAGAATTGTCGCAATTCATTACAAGTGCCGGTAAAATTAGTACCGTTGTCTGATAAGATGCTCTTGGGTTTGCCACGACGAGCAACGAAACGGTTTAAAGCAGCCATAAAGCCTTCCTTAGTAAGGTCTGTAGCGAGCTCGATATGAACAGCTTTAACTGCAAGACAAACAAAAATGCATAGATACGCTTTTACAAGCTTACACCCTCGCCCCTTTCGATCCGCTATCAATATTGGCCCGGCATAGTCTACACTGCAATTCAAAAATGGGAACTCTAAGTGAGTTCTACTAGTAGGCAACTGTCCCATGACTGGTTGAACATTTTGATTTTTATATTTAAAACATTTAATGCAGTGTTTCACAATAGATTTAGAAAGGTTTCTGCCGCCAAGAGGCCAATACATTTGTCGTATATTTGCTATCAATAACTGAGGGCCAGCGTGTAACAAATCTTTATGATATTTATAAAAAATGATTTTAGTAACATGATGCTTAGAGCATAGCAAAATTGGATGCTTGATGTTGTAATCGTAAGGAGAATTATCAAGTCTCCCTCCTACACGAATGAGACCATCTTTGTCAACAAAGGGACTTAGAGAAATAAGTCTATTCTTACGAGGCAAAGTCTTGCTAGATTTAAGAATAGCATATTCCTTAGAAAACATCTCCATTTGAGCTCGACATAAAATGAAATTCAAAGAATCTTGAAGTTCTTGATTGGATAGTGTCTTTTGTAACTTGGTTTTATTTTTTAAATTATAAACAAATCTAAGTATGTAGGCCACCACTCTTTGTAAACGATTTAGATTTGAATATTTATGGAGTAGTGTATGAATGAATGATGGATACAAGTAAGAGGAATGTACGTGATTTTGTGAATCTGTGAGAAACGAGTGATCTGTGAAGTTAGATGTAATGACTTCTGGCAGATCCAGTTTCACAGTTTTATTGGGCATAGCTGGCCAGTCTTTTTCGTTATTTAACAAAAATTGTGGGCCTGACCACCATAAAGAACACTCGCTGATAAGGTCAGCCTTCAGCCCACGAGAAACAAGATCTGCCGGATTGTCTCTAGACGGCACGTAACTCCACGTATGACCTGCAGTGCTCTCCTGTATCTCATTGACTCGATTACGCACGAAAGGTTTTAATAGACTCGGTGAAATAGCTAGCCAACTCAACACTATTGTTGAATCACACCAAAACCGGCACCTAGTTACAGGCAAAGTAATAGAACTCTGAACCTTAACACACAGCCTTGTACCTAACAACGCCCCACAGAGCTCGAGACGTGAAATGGTAGTGGGTTTTATTGGTGCAACACGATTTTTCGATGCAAAAAGTTGTACCTTAACTGAACCTTGCCTGTCCACCGACCGGAGATACACGCAACAACCGAAAGCTTTCTCCGATGCATCTGTAAACACATGAATTTCATGCGATATCGCATTGTCACATACAACCCATCTTGGAATTCGTAGATTATTTAAACATGGAAGAGTGTTAACAAAATTGTACCAAAAATTGCATATAAGTTCTGGCACCTGCTCATCCCAGTCACACTTGGCTAACCACAATTTCTGCATTACGATTTTCGCCTCGACTACACATGGACCAACCAAGCCTAATGGGTCAAATATTTGACTAATGACTGACAAAATTTGGCGTTTAGACACCTGTTTCTCAGCATCAATACAGATAGAAAACGCCAAATAATCTGCCTCGCACATCCAACGTAAACCTAATGTTTTCGATGCTGCGTTCTTATCTTCAGACAATTTTAGACAATCCAAAACCGCTGAACTGTTACAAACCTGATCTAAAATTGTCGAATTATTAGATTGCCATTTTCGTATATGAAAATTCGCTGATGCTAAGACAGATATAACCTCCTTGACCATTTCTACCACGTCTGAAACTGAATTTCCTCCGGACAGGTAATCGTCGACGTAGAAGTCACGTTCAATTGAAGATTTGGCGGTAGTACTGTTAGCGGCATCAGCCAAGCTGATTAAGCACTTTGTTGCTAAGTATGGAGCGGAAGCTGTGCCATAGGTCACAGTATTAAGACTGTACGTCTTTAACTGTAACTTTGGATCTGTCCTGAAAATGATTTGCTGCAGAGCACGTTGTGAAGGTGTAACAGCAACGGCACGATACATCTTAGCTATGTCTCCAGAGATGACATATTTGTATTGCCGAAATCTTAACAGGATTGATAGTAGATCTTCTTGGATAGTCGGACCAACCATCTGGATTTGATTGAGTGAGACGCCCGACGTGGTTGCCGCTGAGGCATCGAAGACTGCTCGTAGTTTCGTTGTCGAACTGGACTCTTTAACGACCCCATGATGAGGCAAGAAATATTCAACATTGTCACCTAAATGAGGCTTCCTAGACGTTTGATTTTCTGTCATGTGTCCAAGACGCTCGTACTCCTGCATGAAGGCAACATAAAGCTCCTTGAAACTTGGGTCACGCAGAAAACGACGCTCCAGTGATAGAAATCGACGTTTAGCCATCTCATATGACTCACCTAAAATGTTAGGGTTGTCCTTTAAAGGAATTGTCACAACAAAGTGACCCTGATCATTCCGAGTCGTATTATGACGAAAACTTTCTTCGCACGCACGTTCCTCCTGTGACAGAGCATACTTGGATGGTACAGAGTCTGATTCCCAAAACCTGTTGAGGTTACTATTTAGTTCATCCATAGACACGTTGCAGTAGTGTGACTGGTTTTTAGAGAATGATCGCAATGGAACTGGTCCCGAAACTATCCATCCAAGTCTTGTTTCGTGAAGTTTGGGTTGATTCCTACCTAAATTTATAGAAGAGGAACCTAAGACATTCCAAAACACTTCCGCGCCAACAAGAATATCAATTACAGATGGAATGTAGAAGGATGGGTCAGCTAATTGAATGTCTGTTGGAATGTTGATGTTGCTAAGATTAATAGCTGAAGACGGCAACATTCTAGTAATTTCAGGCAATATGATACAAGTGACAGTCTCCCTGTAGCCACCATTTCGAGCCTGAATTGTAAATCTACAAGACTGTGTGCTATTAGATGTTTGCTTGTTTATACCTGATATTGTGGAGTTAGCGTTACGTCTAGGCAATCCCAGCTTGTGACACAGTGTTTCAGTGATAAAGTTGGCTGTGCTACCATTATCAAGCAGGATCCTGGCGTCGAACTTCTCACCTCGGTTGCTGACCACTGTCACCAGAGCTGTGGAGAGTAAAACATAACGGGTAGTACTGTCTGCAGTGTCACTTGACAAAACAACGTTTTCAGACGTGCCTTTTTGTAATTGTGCACCTCCAGAAATGTCAGTAAGCAAACTAGGTAAAGCAACACTAGGCATTGGATCTTGTACGTTTAAATTAGTCTGTTCTACGTGTAAAAGCGTGTTATGTCTGCGATTACAATATTTACAGTGGGACAATTTACAACGTTTACTTGAATGCCCAGTACGTAGACAATTAAAGCACACATTAAGCTCCTTCACCTTTGCCAAACGACTTTCTAGTGACAACTTACGAAACTCATCGCACACATACATAAAATGATCTTTTTTACACAACGGACATTTAAAATCTTTTGTATATTTTTTGTTATTAATTTTGTTTTTCATTAAATTATCGCTTATGTTAGTATTTTGTACGTCTACTATGTGACTGTTAGTGCTACTGTCTACCCTTTCTTTTGCCGATTCACTATGTTCAACTGTCTCCAACAAATCAGCCCTCCTACTAACAAATGAACAAAATTCTGACAAAGTAGGAGATTTGGGTAAAGTATTGCGATATTCTTCCCAGTCTCTGTTAGTAATTTTGTCAAGTCGACTACTCATCATAAACACCACCAGTGTACTCCACTGATCAGTGGGCTCGTTCAACGATTTCAAAGCCCTAATTTGCTTATTTATACTATCAACCAATTGACGTAAGGCTACAAAAGACTCTTTAGGCACTACTGGAATGTTAAACAGAGCCTGCACGTGATTATTTACTAAAAGCCTACTATTGTCATATCGCTCACATAGCAAATCCCAAGCCAATTGATAATGCTCGCCTTTGAAATCTATATTTTTTATTATTTGTTGAGCATCTCCTTTGAGCGATGCACGTAAGTAATGGAACTTGCTAATGTCATCGATTGCACTACTACCATGTATAAGAGAAAGATACGTGTCCCTGTACTCTAGCCAATACTGATAGCTACCATCGAAATGAGGTAAATTAATTTTAGGTAAGCGTACAAAATTTTGACGGAACGATGCACCTGTGTTTTTGTCTGCTGAGCCCGCTACAGACCCGCCGTCAATGCCGGCATCAGCACTGGTGAGCAAACTGCGCGCCTGTGCTGCCACTGCGTGATACCGCTCCTCAAACTTGGTACGCTCCCGGTACGCCTCGTCTGGCTTGTCCGAGAGCACCTCGATTTCCAACTGCAAGTGATCAAATTCATCATATAGGGCTTCAAATTTACCAAGGCGACCTTCCAGCTCAATGCGCTGCAAACTAGAAATTGATTCGCAACTCATAAGCACGTTTACCCAATTGCAGAAATTCGTAAGCTTAGCTTTCATAGCACTGCGTTTTCTTACTAATAGTTCCTCAGCTGTAGCCATTATAAGAAACTAATTTTAAATAGGAAGAAGCAATAAGTTATAAAACGCAGATGAAAAAGTAAAAAGTGTTAGGCAAGTAGGTAGTATGATAATAAACAGCAAACAGATGTTTCTTGCAATGAATGCGTGACCTTGAAGCTCACTCGATATTAAAGAAAGCGTCGGCCGGTGCAACAATAAGAAATAGTTTGATACAATTTATAACTAATATGAACACACTATAAAACAATGTAAACAATCACTTGATGACTCAAACTCAGACTGAAAAACGGTTGCAACGGAAATTTTTGAATTTTGAATTCAAACTGGAATGTCAATCGAAAGGAATTTGGAACGATACACAAATATGCTTATCTTTATCCACAAGGCGGACTGTGTTGATTCCCACGAAGCAAGAAAATGTCTCGGCGGGTTCGACCAATGTAGTCGAGACTGGACCACCGTCGACGTGAAGACCTCGGGAACTTGTAGACGTCCTCTCCTCGCTTAATCTAGACGACTCCAACAGCAAACTTGTCTGCCATTAAATGCGGCTTGTAGTGACACGGCGCTTTTGAACTCGTCGTATCAAAGTCCTCCAACGTCGCCCGTACTGCCACCGCGCAAACGTTCTCTTTGTTCGTACAAATACGTTACGCGGATTAAAAAAAAGAAACTCGAAGGACCAAAATGTTAAGAACCTAACTAAAGGTTTGTAAATGAAAGGTAAAATGAACTGTAAACTCTTATAATCTGGTAATCAGTACAATGTTGGAGTGATCTATTGTGACAACAAGTATGTGCGCGCGTCGACGACTGTGCTCGGTACTGGAGTCAGGTGCGTGCGGCGGCCAGCCCGCTGCCGCGGTGTCGTCCCGCGCTGCGCCGCGCTCTCCGCGCGTCCCCTGGCGTGGACTATGATTCACACCATGTATGCGTGAACAGTAAACTTTCCGCTGATTCGGTTCTTCAAGAACAATACTCGAGCTTCATGACTGAGTATATTCAGTGTGGCCACATGACTCTTGTGCCCGCAAAGGATATGCAGAAGGGAAAATATTACATACCTCATTTCTGTGTCCTTCGTCCTGACAGCGTCAGTACGAAGCTTCGTGCCGTCTTTGACGCATCAAATCGTGACGCCATCACTGGCGTATCGTTGAACGAAACCTTACTTATTGGTCCAAAGTTACAGGCTAACATTTTGGAAATTCTTCTGCGGTTTCGTACCCATTTTGTTGTGTTTTCAGCGGACGTGTGCAAAATGTACCGTCAAATTCTGGTTCATGAAGAACATCGTGATTTCCAAAGAATCTTCTGGAGAGATCATCCATCCCAACCGCTGTTGGAATATCGCTTGAATACTGTCACCTACGGTGTCTCCTCATCACCCTTTCTTGCTTGTCGTACCGTCAAACAACTCGCCGAGGATGAAGGTAGTGACTTACCTCTCGGAAAATCCGTTTTGTCGACTGACGTGTACATCGATGATGTCGTCACTGGGTGTTCTGATCTTAATCAGGCCATGCAAGCTAAGTCGGAAGTGACAGAGCTTCTAAAACGAGGTCACATGGAGCTGCGCAAATGGGCTAGCAATGACCCTAGGTTGCTTTCTGATCTTCCTCCGGAGTATTGTCTCACAGATAACGTTTCAATGGACGTTGAGAAGTCCAACACTCTCAAAATATTAGGTTTGAAGTGGGAACCTAGCTCTGATCATTTCGTTTTCGAAGTCAAGCCTCAAGATCGTGTTTGCAGCAAACGTAGCATTCTAAGCGAGCTAGCAAAAATCTATGACCCTCTTGGTTTTCTGTCACCGTTGACCTTCTTCGCGAAGTATTTAGTGCAGAAATTGTGGGTTCTTGGAGTTTCCTGGGATGCAGATCCTCCTGAAGACATCAAACGACAATGGACTCGCTACACCGGAGAACTTCATTCCATTCAGAACCTTCGAATTCCGCGTCATCTATCCGTTTCTCATATCAAATCGTGCGAAATTCACGGGTTCGCAGACAGTTCTCAACGTGGATACGCTGGTGTGGTGTTCCTTCGAGTTATCGACGAGCGTGATAACATCAGGGTATTTTTTGTGCTGTCAAAAGCAAGGGTAGCTCCTATCAAAGTTCTTTCCCTACCAAGACTTGAGCTGTGCGCTGCCGCTCTTCTGGCAGATCTACTTAAATTCATCAGTGAGGTTTATCAACCTCTTCTTCCCGTTTCAGCCATGTTCGCGTGGTCAGATTCGACTGTCGCGCTCTCATGGATTCGATCGCCTTCCTCCCGCTGGAAGACCTTCGTAGCAAATCGTGTCAGCCATATTCAGGATGCGGTCCCTGGCGCACTATGGCGCCATGTGAGATCAGAGGACAATCCCGCGGACATCGCCTCTCGTGGTCAGACACCTGCGGAACTTGTCATCAATTCGTTATGGTGGGCGGGGCCTGGTTGGCTTTCTCAAGACGTTCAGTTTTGGCCTTGCTCAGTTTCAGATCCTTCTGAGGATGAACTTCGTGCAGAAGAGAAGGTACAGGTTCTCCTTACAAGTGACATCCCTGCGCATACCATCGATTATTTGCTGTCCCGATACTCGTCAATTCGCAAAATCCAAAGAGTCGTCGGTCTATGGCTTCGCTATATCCACAATCTCCGTAGTAAATTCAATCGCCGTTCTGATCTACCCTTAAATCATGCAGAACTTCACAACGCGCTGTTGATGATAGTGAAACGTACTCAGTTTCTTCATTTTCATGAAGACTTCAAACGGTTGAAAGAACACAAGCTTCTTTCAAAACAAATGCGTAAGCTGAACCCATTCATCGACCGCCTGGGTGTTCTTAGGGTGGGCGGTAGGTTATCCAGATCCGGACTAGAATACAGTCACAAACATCCCGCTTTGCTACCGAGAGATTCTCCACTGACGTACATGATCATAGACGCCCTCCATCGTGAAAATTGTCACCCAGGAATCAACACGTTACATTATTTGGTCACTCAGCAATTCTGGATTTTATCAGCTAAACGTGCAATTCGACACCGAGTTTCAAAATGCTTACACTGTTTCAAAACGAATCCATCTCCTCTCGAACCGTTTATGAGTGATTTGCCTGCAGTTCGTGTGAATCAGGTAAAACCGTTCAGTATCGTTGGCGTGGACTACGGTGGTCTTTTCCGAGTCAAATCAGGCAAATATCGCGGTGCTAAGATAAGCAAAGCTTATCTCTGCCTCTTCGTCTGCTTAACTACTAAAGCGGTCCATCTAGAAGTAGCTACCGATTTGACTTCGGAATCATTTATCGCCGCGCTTCGTCGCTTCGTCGGTCGTCGTGGACGAGTCCAGACGATCTATTCAGACAGAGGAACCAACTTCGTTGGTGCTCATCGCGAGCTCTCGTCATTGATGCAAGATGCTGCTCATACCGAAACTATCGAATTCAAATTCAATCCCCCCTCCAGCCCACATTTCGGTGGCGTGTGGGAGATTCAGATTAAAGCTGCAAAATCAACGTTGTACCGCGTGGTCAACAATCAATCGCTGACTTTAGACGAACTCTTTACGTTATTCGTGCAAATCGAAGCAATGCTTAATTCCAGACCCCTTTATCCGATAAGTAACTGCGCCAATGATTTCTCGGTACTTTCGCCAGGTATGTTTCTTACGTTAGAGCCCCTGACAGCTGTCTCAGATGAGGATTTGACGTCTGTCAATATCACTCGTTTGGGCCGGTGGAAACTCATTCAGCGTTTTCAACAAGATTTCTGGAAGCGTTGGAAGAATGAGTACCTGCATTCGTTAACTCAACGGGCAAAATGGACTAAGCACTCGCAACCACTGGAAATCGGTTCCGTGGTTGTCATCAAATCGGAAACTCCTCCGCTTCATTGGCCTGTAGCGCGTGTAGAACGACTGCACAGCGGACCAGATGGAGTAGTACGCATCGCGGATCTACGTCTACCTAACGGTTCTTTTCTTACGCGACCATTAGCAAAGATCTGTCCTTTGCCAAATCAAACGGACTAGAATCGTTAACGTTGGTTTCTTCATTCGTCTTTATTCGTTATTCATTAGTAGTATTAGTTAAACGTAAAGTTTTCTTTAGTTACGTATTGTTGTTCATATACTAGGATAATATTTCGTGCCATAAGCAGGCTTCAATTCAAAGTATAGTAACTTACTCTTAAGCATTGTAACATGTATTGTCGTCCAATGGTATTTTCTGAAAATACAACTACCGTGTATTTTGGTGGGCGGTATGTATCGTCACCGATTATTCGTAATTCATATAGTACCTAATGTTTCGCGTACTTTCATTTCTATGCGTTTGTCATTTGTACATATTCACTGATTAAGATATAGGCAAGCGCGATGGTAAGCGCAAGCAGTCTTCCTGGGGTGGTATTAGGACCTCAAGAAACCTCAAGACATCAAATAATGGATTTCACACGCAACACTCGAGTGCTTGTGTTATCTATGGTCGAACGGAACGCAACCGCATCTCGGGGATTCGTTCGAAAAAAAACTTTTTGAAGATGGCTACGCCGCCGCGCGCCGCTTGCTAGCTAATTGGAAATAAATATACATTCTGTGTCTAAAGTGTTGTGTCCCCTTTCAAAAGGGCTGCAATAGTGCGTGGAAACCTGAACTGGTGGATCTAGCTGTGGGAATCAAGGTAAGGCTGCTCTGTATTGCTTTAATCTTGTCAGTGTCTAGTGCTCCCGCAAACGCATGGAAGTTCATTTTAAATTTCCATCCCTTATGTTATCCGGGAACTCATCCTTCTCGTAACAATTAGTATTTTTCGTTTTTTAAACTAGATTAATATTATAAAATTGTACAACTCCTTTATGCATGCGGAGTTTACCTATAAGTGATTGTTGCACTGTTGCATTTATATTTCTGCATGTTACTTTTTAGCATACAACCCGTGCAAACAATCGTTGGTGAACCAAATAAAAAAATCTGATGCACCAATCGAACAATTATATGACAGAAAAAAGAGCGATTTCAAAGACATGGGGATGAATTTATTTTGCTATAGGGAAAAAAATATCCTCGGTATGAAAGCGTGAAGCACTTTCTTCAGAATGCTAGAAACAAATCTGCACAAGTGTGCAAAAGTGTATCCCAAGAGAAATTGAAGTCCAGTTCAATATCATAATTTCTTTTTGGCAGATTATTACTGTGACGAGTCAGATAAGCAAAACCGTATCATAGTATTTTCCTCTAAGGAATCGCGTTAGGTAATTCCAAATATTGTGGAATATTTTGTTGACGGTACTTTTTATAGTTGGGCAACCAAACCATTTTCACAATTATATAATATTCATGGTGACACGGGAAGTGGTGTTGAAACTACTAAAGCGAAACCCTTAATATTCGCACTTATGTCGCACAGAACAGAAAAAAGTTATATTATTTTGTTTAACATGATAAAGTCTCAAATACCCGAGTGGAACCCTCGTAAAGTTCACATAGACTACGAAAGAGCAGCAATGAACGCCATTTTGAAAGTATTCCCAAATATTACATTGCGAGGGTGCTATTACCATTGGACTCGTAACATGTGGAAGAAAGGAAAGTCTTTTGGATGTACGAAAAATAAACCAGGACGAAGAATAGTTGCCCTGGCCACTTCTTCCTGACTGCGAGATTCAACATGGCTTTGATTATGTGAAATCTGAGTCCTCAGGGATAGTACAAATGGAAAGATTTGTACAGAACTTAGAACAATATTGTTTTAAGACGCATTCATTTAATGTATTAGGCGTATTTGGTGAACGCCATAATAATAATAATAATATTCTTTATTTTTCAGACAACAATGATCCATAGTGTTAGTAAAAACAATAAAATTACTTATTTCTAGTGTTAGTAGCTAATATATTATATGGAAGACAGAGTAAATAGTATTGTGAAAAGGACCTCCCCGAACTAATGTTCAGTGATTATCCTTCTCACAAAACTTTTAATTATCGGAGAGTCGACACTCTCCACAACAATTTTTAGAATGCTGTTGTCACTCGCCCGCAACCGTGACAGCAGCGACGCGGTTTTCTTCCGAATGACGGCGTAGAATCCGTCAGTCCGGTTTTTGCAAACATAGCAGAAGCGCTGCACCAACGCGGCAGTCCCAACAGCATCCTAAAAATATTATTATATTGTATGCGTAGGTCATCCAGCGTTCTTTTGGTATAGTTGACCCAAAGATTCCCCGTGTAAAAGCACTGGCAATATGCCTTAAACAGTGTTATCTTCACTAAGGTGCTACACCGGGCGAATCTTCGGGACAACATGTTACCTCGGACCGCCACACAGACAGGTATTTGACCCTAAAAGCTGGCCAAAATCGTTTTTTTTTTATATTAGTTCTACTCCCTCTAAGCCATTGTTTCCTAAAACAAGGATAACCGCTCCAAACAATAGCAAAAAACACAAAGTGCTAGCCCCTTCCAGTACGTCGTGGGCTCAGTCGAAAGTTACCGTTCGCCAAAAGTGTTCGTGTGATTGTTCGATGCGCTCAGATTTCGCTGTTTTAAAATATTTGCCATCTTGTAACTGAACGATTTTGTGTTGGTTTTCATTATGGATTGTGCACAACCAGGTATGTATTTTATTTGGCACTTACTTTTAACAAGTAATCTATAGCTTTTCTTAATTTATACCCTTGAGAAGTAAGCCCCAAGAAACTGCTTTTAAAAAACACATTTTGGAAGATCAAAGGGAGTTTTAATATATTTCTCATCATTTCTAAGCCAAAATTGTAATGATTAGCTTTAGAATAGACCTTTAAGGATGTAATTAAGTACGAAATAGCCGCCCCAAAGTGCCCCTCTATTTTTGGTGATTTTTTTCCCTAGACACGCTCGATACTCAGTAATTGAAGTTTTACTTATATTTGGTGTATTTTTGTTATAGGCTCTTCTGGAATGCGAGTTATGACTCGAAATGATTTGTTTAATATAATGGAACGCTCAAATACCTCAACTTTTGATGAAAAGTTGCAATGTATGGAGCGGGAACTGCTCAATCAATATGCAGAAAATGACCAAAATATTGCTGATGTAAAGCAAAAACTATCGATCATCAGACATCAATTTAAACAAAAATGGTTAGCTGCTCGCAAAACAAAGGCGAGATTCCTAGAAAACAATGCCCCGTGGCTTAAAGGATGCATATCGCTACCGAAAGCAGGTAGGTGATCCTCAAATTCCATTACTTCTATTGTATTGTTATGCTTTGAAGTATTTTGTTTACCCGCACAATAAGTAGTTTTTAACTTAAATTTTAATTTTAGAGTTAGTAATATAAAGTATTTGTTTGAGTACATCTATTGTTTTTTGTTGTAGGAGAAAGTCCCGGTCGACCTCAAAAATCGTTCTTAGAGTTGAGTGAAAGAAGCAAAAGACGTAAAACTAAAGAACTAAGATCATCTGACACTGATGAATTGACGTATGCAACACAGATGAAATTACGGGAGACGGGCAAAGTAGATGCATCAAAAATCGTAAAAGATTTAACAAAAAGTCCCAGAAGAGCAAGGAAATATGCGGTAGCTATGAAAAAAAGCACCTACGAAGAAGATCAGGAGAAATCAAAAAGATTAGCACATTCACGTGCATTGTTTATGTTTGTTGAAGCGGGACTAACACAGGCCCAATATGAAGTAGTACGAGATACTAATCCAAGTTTTTATCCGTGCTATTCGATTTTGAAAAAGTTAAAAAAAGATTGCTATCCTGAAATCCACAGAGTAACTGAAACGTGCGCTGAAGTACAGGTTCAAAATCTCATGGATCACACGGCACGACGACTGATTTTACATCTTGGTGAGGCAGTGGAACAATTGAGTGAAGCAGAAAAACAATCATTAGTATTAATAAGTAAATGGGGCTGCGATGGATCTCAACAGATGCAGTACAAAATGAAATTTGAAAATGAAGCCGATTCGGACGCAAACATATTCCAAAGTTCCATGGTACCGCTTCAGTTGATTTTCGGACCGGAAAGAAAAATACTGTGGCAAAATCCTACCCCATCTTCACCACGGTATTGTCGGCCAATAAGAATAAGATTCATAAAAGAAACTACAGATGTGACAAATGAAGAGATTGACTATATTAAATCGCAAATAACAGCGCTCACTAAAAGCGAAGTCGACAGCTTTTCCATCAAGCATAAAATGCTTTTCACCATGATTGATGGAAAAGTATGCAATGCTGCTACGCATACTAAATCAACCATGAGGTGCTACATATGCGGCGCCACGTCATTACAGTTTAATGATTTGGAGAAGGAGAGACCATGCAAAAAAGAAAACCTAGAATTCGGCTTATCTTTGTTGCATGCTCGGATAAGATTTTTTGAGAGCATTTTACATGTGGCCTATAGATTGCCCGTAAAAAAATGGAACGTTCGCCTTACTGCCGAGGAAAAGCAAGCAGTGGAAAATAAAAAAAAAGAAATCCAAGATAAGTTCCGGGAGAAACTCGGTCTGTTGGTGGATATACCAAAAGCCAACTTTGGAAATACCAATGACGGAAACACTAGCAGACGTTTTTTTGAAAATTTCGAAGTATCAGCGACAATTACGGGGATAGACGTAAATTTAATTTATAGATTAAAAGTGATTTTGGACACATTATGCTGTGGTTTAAAAATAAACTGCGAGATGTTTGAAAGATATTGCCAAGAAACGGCAAAGTTGTACGTTTCTTTGTATAAGTTTTACCCTATGTCTCCGACATTGCATAAAGTGTTGCGTCATGGGGCTTCAGTGGTAAGGGAAGCAATTCTTCCCATTGGACAACTGTCCGAAGAAGCGGCAGAAGCCCGCAACAAACACATTAGGATGTTCCGGCTCAACTACGCCCGAAAGTTTTCCCGGGTTGATTGCAACGCAGATGTTTTTAACAGGCTCCTCTTAACTTCCGACCCTGTCCTGACGGGCATGAGGAAGAGGAAGAATAAAAAAAATCTGTCACTTTCGCCTGATGTTTTAAATCTGTTACTAGAAAGTGACATTTTAAATTTAAGTTTTGATGAAGACGACGAAAATGAAGAATAAATGCTTGTATATATTACATACGCTTTTTTTTTACCTTTTCCAAGCTAAAACTAAAATAAAACATCGTTTGACAGCCATTAGGCGTACCAAATATTTTTGGCCAACTTTTAGGACCAAATACCTGTCTGTGCGCCAGAGCCCTACGCTCCCTTTCAATATCAACATTGTCCTTAAGGTCGTCTGTGAGAATATGCCCTAGATATTTAAATGTTGTCACTCTTTTGACGTTCAAGCCATTTAGGGTAATGTCAGGTATAGTATCTGGACATTTACCGCCGGCCTTAAAGACAATGTATTCACATTTCTTTACATTATACAGAAGTCCGTGCGAGGCAGCATACGTCTGACAAACCCGCAGCATTTCATTTACCGCACCAGCCGTCGGCGCCAGCAACGCCATGTCATCAGCGTAACTGATAGTGTTTATTTTAACCCCATGGACGCTACATCCCACCCGCATATTGCTGAGGTTCACGATTAGGTCATTTATATAAGCACTAAAAAGCCTTGGAGATGTCAGACCACCCTGCCTCACACCGCATTCCAATTTGTATGTTCCGGAGAGAGCATTGGACCACCTTATAACATTATCTTGGTTCCCATACCAATACTGTAGGATCCTGAGCACTCCTGCCGGTACACCGCTGTCCTCAAGCTCCCTCCAGAGCACATCATAATTGACCAGATCGAATGCTTTGGAGAGATCCAGAAAACAGGCATATACGATAGTGTAATACTGGACGGTATGTTTGAGACTTACTATGACGCTTTCCGTTGACAGTCCAGGTTGAAACCCGAACTGTGAGTCATGCACAGATAGAAATTCTTTCAATTTGGAATCAATCATACCGTCCAGCACTTTTGCCAATGTGGTTGCGAGAGATATAGGTCGATAGTTCGACTTATCGGATATGTCGCCCGTCCTGTTTTTAACTATGGGAACCACCAGTGTCTTCATTAGTTCCGCCGGCAAATAAGAGTGACTGAGGCACATGGAATAAAACAACGATAAAACCCTCGGCAGATGCACCCCAGCAAACTTGAAATGCTCAATACTGAGCCCGTCATGTCCGGGAGACTTGCCTCTGCTCATATTTGTAATTAATGTGGCAACCTGTTTGGCCGGAAAGAACATTAATGACTTATCTCCCTGAATTCCAGGCCCAGCACTGATCACACCTACTGAGGGACCCAGAGGAGACTGCACTGTAAAATGTTCCTTGAACATATTCGCAATATCCCTCGGATTACTCCTCCCATCGACGTTCACCGATAGGCCAGGCTTAATATCAAGCTTACTCGTGGACTTCCAAAACTTGGGGAAATTATTTGTTGCCCTTGCTTTTGCTATCATGTCCATCTTGATTTGCTCCTGGTTCTTTTGACACCATTTTAACCGAGCTTTAAAGGTGTTACGAGCTACTCGCATTTGGTCAAAAATAACTCCAGAGGTTGGCCGATTGTGTAAAACCCACATTTCGAATTTAAACCTGGCCTCTCGGTGTGCATCCCTAACATGGTAATTCCACCCGCACAATGTCTTGTGATTCCTACCTCTACCAACTGTCCCTGCCCTTTCATGAGTTTGCTCGGCTGCATCACTTAATGCCTGTGTTATTCTATCATACAATGCATCTAAAATGGCTCTGTGCTGGCCTATATCACAAAAACCATGGCTACACTCTTGAAATTCTAGAGGGAAATCAATTTCACGCAGTCTACTGTTACATAGCTCACGGTACCTACCTGTCAATTTGCGATTCCTTTCGCTGCCTCCAAATTACTTTACTGCAAGGAGTTGGAGTTGTTACTACCTTAGGTCTTACTATATTTAAGTCGCACTCAATGCAAAGTGGTAAATGATCTGACGTATAAACGTCCTCTTTTATCGTAACCTTGTTCACTGCAGCCCAAGCCGACACAGAGACTATACAGTGGTCAAGCCACCTCGTACATCCATGTGCCTCACTCATAAAAGTATAGGTACTAGAGTTTATTCCCAACTTTTCAATATCAGCACATACAAACGATTGATCTGTGCAGAAACTTACTAGCTCCCTAATGAACAGTTCGTTTGGATGTGCATTAAAATCACCCAGTATAAATAAACTCTCGACCCCACCGCCCGCACCCACTGCGCTGATCTCACCTAATACTTCCGTAAACATAGGCCAGTTATCTGGTGAATTAATCGGCATGTACACACAAACTACAATAATCGAGCGCCCGCCAATACTAACTTTAACGGCCGGCTTTTATGGCCTTCCAATCAGTAACCCAGCAGTTGTGTCAACGGCTGACTTACCCGTGTATTCAAATTCATCTGATATGGTACTTAAGATGGGAATATCATGGGGTAGAAGCCATGTTTCTTGGAGGCATATAATATAACACACATTACATAACTTTCGTACACTTTCGATCGATCGCTTAACAGACTTACAGTTAAAAGTAATGATCTTACAACAGTTGATATTATTTTGGTTCATAATGAAAGGTTTTATCAAGCTATAACTTGTTTCTATTGTTTACGGTTATACATAAACCGAACAAAACGCCTAAATGTTATGCCGTCTGGCCACAACTCGTCATTTAAAAATAATTCCAACTTATTCTTAGAAACAAATAACTTAAAGGCATTTTCTAGACGTTTTCATGTTTATCGTTTTTAATGACACAACTTCGTTAGTTTTTTCCTTAACGTAACTAATAATAACATAGAACCATAGAACCAACCAACCAACCATAGAACGACCAACATTTTAGAAACGTTTCACTCCAAAATTAATAAACGTGTCAACAGAATACTGTTACATTGATGCGATTACTCAAAGTATTGGAGCATATCCATATATTGGAGATGATACCAAAAAGGAGAAGAAAGGATCAAATCATCAATGATGACTTCATCAGAGACGTACAGTTACAAATTATAAATAAAGAAATTTCAATTGGTCACGCATTAGAAAAATTGCGTACATAGAGATACAGTCTCTGTGATCAGTATCACATACCGTTGTATCTGCAAAACATCATAATTAAAAGGTCATGTCGCCTCTTTGCTTCAATAACGTGATAAGTCCGTAAATTCATTTTTTTTATTATTTGATTATTGAAACCGCCGGCGCCGTGGCCGATTTTATTTTTCCACAAAACGTGGTATCTTTTGCACATCTAGCAGTGAATCTATGAGCGAAAGAGACAGAACAACTGTGTCAGATCGCGATATCACGTTGTCTCTTTCTGCGCGGAGATTTGTTTCAACAACGAAACAAAACAGTTGTCACTACGCACGCGCCGAGGAAGGTGCTCTCATATTTCGGCAAAAACGTGACATCACGAAGTTATCACTTTGTGGTTGCAAAGGTATGTTTCATTTGAATTATTATTTTTTATTCTAAAATGTGATAGTGCGGGTTGACACAGTGTTGTTGAAAAAAGTGGGTCATATATTCATTGTTATAATTGGTCATATCACATTGTTGCCGAAAGAATGACAATTTTGCTTTGTGTTAACATGAGATACAACATTGTATTTGATAAAACTTTTTCTAATACTAAAATCAAGTAATAGTTATCTGCTGATGTTCCGTTATTGAACAAAACACGAGTGAATTTGACCAGTAATATTCTTAAATATAACTATGTTAGTGCTAAAACAAATAGCTAGTTGTACTTATTTTTTCAGATGAATTCGCGATCTAAAACACTTGTTAATCTTGCATTGACAACGGACAACTCGAACACACCTATTGCAGGGACAAGTGCAGGTATTTATTTGTATTACTAACTATTGATGATCTCTAAAACTCCGGCGCTGCCCCTCACGCGGCTGATTTAGTTCCCGCCTTCTACTTTATAACGCGTGGTAGGTAGGTACGTGATATTGAACTGTTCTGTGCGCGGTATTCTATTCTAGGCACTAAGTTTATATTAAATAAATAAAAAAAATTGTCGTACCTACTACAATTAAACATTTCATTTACGAAAATGTTTTTTTTAGATGAGGCCGTAACGTTAAACTCAGGGGATGCACGGTCAAAGATAGAAGAAGCAACGTTAAATGTTGATGACGCAACAATAAAAAAAGCGGCCTCACCAATATCTAATCGCCTTCGTTGTGATTCGACGAGCAGCAGCAGTAGTTCTTCAAGCGACTCATCATCTTCAAGCAGCTCATCTAATACGTCTTTTGTTGAAGGTAAATTTCACTACTGTTATTTTTTTTTGTAATTAAATTTGTCTAATCATAATTATATTCCAACCGTTATATATTTTGTATACAGACAGCGACGATTCAGTTAAAGATCCAAACTATGAAGTTATGGAGCCTCGAAATTGTTCAGATTCTGACGAAGAAGTAGCTAATAACAACGGAAGAAACCAAGATGTGGTTTCACAAGAAATTGCTATAGATACACCTACAGAAGACCACGAAATGGTTCTTGACAGTCTAGTACAAGAAGCCGATGTGCTCCCGATTTTAAATGAACCATCAGCTGTTAAAAATGTTGGGCCCACTGAACAGAACCTACAAAACCAAGACTGTAGTCCGAACAATAAAGGAAAAAGAAAACGAAGGCAAGAAGGAAACTGGAAGAAAAATGTAGCGAAGAGACTAAGAAATAGCGGTAAGTCTTATCAATCAGTAAAAACAAAAAAAATGATTCCCGAACGTAAATTGAAATCGCCTTGCAAAGAAAATTGCGCATTCAAATGTCGATCAAATATCACAGATGAACAACGTCAACTACTTTTAAAAGAATTTTGGAACTTGGGGGACATTGGAAAACAGTGGCCGTTTATAGCAAATAGTGTCGGAGCAATCATCCCAAAACATCGATATGTGAAGATAGATTCAGATGGAAACGTTGCACCAATTCGCAATAATAACAATGCTTTCTTTTTTACCGTTTCTGGAATAAAAACAAGAGTGTGCAAACTATTTTTCAAAAACACTTTGGCGATTACGAACCGGCCAATAGAGACGGCGTTGAAGAAGAAAAATAGAGATTGCAACATTTCTTCAATGAAAGATGAGCGAGGACATCATGCAAATAAAAAGTGGATGAAAACATAAGAATGGTGTAAAAAAAATTATAGAAGCTATACCAAAAATTGAATCACACTACGTAAGAGCCAACTCTAGAAGACATTACATTGATGGCAGCAAAGCCATTACCGATCTTCATAGAGATTATGTTGCAGAATGTAAGTCAAAAAATTCACCTTTTGCCAATTATTTAATGTTTTACCGTATATTTACACAAGATTACAATATTTCATTCTTTATTCCTAAAAAAGATCTTTGTGATGTATGTGAAGCATACAAAAATAGCACTAATGAAGAGAAAGAAATATTAAAAGAAAGCTACGAAACGCACCAGAATGAAAAAGTTCTCTCTCGTATGGAGAAGGAGAACGATAAGAAGAATAATAACATTCACGTTGCTGTATACGACCTTGAAGCTGTTTTTCAGTGTCCCAAAGGGGACATCTCTGTCTTTTATTACAAGTCTAAATTGAATGTCCTCAATTTAACTGTGTACAACATTCAGAATAACTATGTTGAATGCTATGTTTGGGACGAGTCAAACGCTCACAGAGGTGTTAATGAAATCGGCACCTGCGTTTACAAATACCTCGTCAAAATTTCAGAAACAGTCGAAAACCTAGATGTTGTATTCTACTCAGATAACTGTCGGGGTCAACAAAAAAACAAATTCATGAGTTGCATGTATTTATACGCAGTTAAGACGATACAAAATCTCAATTCAGTGACGCATAAATATTTGATCAAAGGACACACCCAAAATGAGGGCGATTCCGCTTATTCCCAAATTGAGAGAGAAATTAAAAGACAATTACGATCTGCATTGCATTTCTGTAACCATCTCACCGTGAAAACTTAGGTGAAGTGAGCGTGGAGTGAGCTGTCAGTGTCATCCCACTGATGCTAGGGATTGACCAAGCATTACACTTACAATCATAATCGAGATTTTAATAATATTTTTTATCAAAATTGTATTGATCATTTTATATTATTTCAAAGCTAGTATGTAGCTAAGTGGCTAAACAAAACTATTTTGATGGTTTTAAAATAAAATAGCAAAACAGAAATTCAGTTAGAAAGTCAATGCTGGTTTTTTTTTGTTTGCCTTAGGCGCGAGTGCGCCACGCACGGAAAGTCGTAGAGAAAAAACGAAAAAAAGTCGTAGAGATTGGACGTGTGTGTTTCGAATAATTCAGAAGTAGTATTTTCAGTACCTAATTGACATGGAGGAGGACGATAACAGTGATTTAATAATAGCAGTTTGTGGAGTTATTATCGGTGGATCCCTCAACACACGAAAGTGTTGGGTTAGGCCAAGTTTAATGAGTCGCAATAAATACAGTACTTGTCAAAGATTAAGTGATTTAAAGGAAGACGACTTGGTTCTATACAAACCCATTTCTTTTAAGACTTTCCTGTCATTAACCAGTACCGACTTTGAATATTTACTGAATATTGTTGGACACAAAATAGCTAAACAAGACACAAATTACAGAAAAGCAGTTTCACCAGTGGAAAGATTGTCAATAACGTTAAAATACCTAAGCTCAGGAAATTCTTTTAGTAGCCTGTGCGACGTGTTTAAAGTATCTCCTCAACTAATTTCAAGCATTATTCCTGAAGTACGTGATGCTTTAGTTGAAGGACTTTCAGATTATGTGAAAATTCCAAGGAGTCAGGAAGGATGAAGAGAAATTGCAGATGAATATTTAAAAAGATGGCAAATACCC
Source organism: Brachylomia viminalis (assembly GCA_937001585.2). Taxonomy (NCBI): domain Eukaryota; kingdom Metazoa; phylum Arthropoda; class Insecta; order Lepidoptera; family Noctuidae; genus Brachylomia; species Brachylomia viminalis. The sequence continues at coordinate 21,629,636 of OW443294.2, read as the reverse complement.
AATTGTCTTGGGTCAATGGATGGGAAACACATAAAACTTCAATGTCCCCCAAAAAGTGGAAGTGATTATACAGGGTGTTTGGTAGAACGTTGAACATACGAAAATGGTGGTTAGTTGGGGTCATCTGCTACCCACTTGGCCCAAATTATTTGACCTTGGCCCAACCGTTTTTTTTTTTTTAATTTTTCTTTATTTTACAGAAAATAACCAGATTTTTAACTTTAAATTCGAATATCTTTTTTTGCGATCGGTAAAATTGGCAGGATGTTGTTTTGTATTAATGTTTAATAGTAGCAGACTCTCATAAAATTATTGTTTGGTAAAAATGTTAGTAAGAAAAAAAGTTATGAGTCATTAAAGGTACAAAAAGATGTAAAAAAATACTTAGAGCGTAACTTTGACTTGCATTTAAAAAAAAACTAAAAGTGATCGAGAACTTAGGATTACATCAAAACATCTCTGCTGTTATGAGCTTTCTAACGGTATGTAATTTACATTTACTAAATTAAAAAGTCAGGACTTATTTGACAATTTTATCAAGTAGGAGGTTTTTGACGAAACATAAAATTAAAATGTTTTGCGAAATTTGAAACTGTCAAGTTGTCAAAAATGTAGCAATCAATTTAAATGAGAGGAGTACTTAAAGTACCCATTCAAAGGGCCTTTTTCTGTTACCTAAATGTCAGTGGGTAATAAAACAATTAAATTACATTTAAATGAATTTATTCAATTAAAAACAGTTCAGTTCAGTTTGTGAAACTCTGTCAGATATAAAGATTTCGTCAAATCATTTGGTTAAACATATTTTGAAAGCTGTGTCGTTAGCTAGATCAATTCCACCCAAACTGCCAATATGGGACGCAAGAACAGTAATTCAATTCTTAAAAAATACTGATGTAAATTTGCAAAGCTTCTATGATGTTTCTAGGCGTGCTGCCACTATATTGTTGCTGGCCTCAGGTCGTAGAGTTCACGATTTGACCCTCTTACATTGCGATTCAAAACATTTTAAGGATAATGGGGATTCAATAACATTGCATCCGGTATTTGGCTCAAAAACTGATTCGGCATCATACCAACAATCAAGTTGGACGTTGCTAGCTTCACCGGACAGAAATACAAATGCTTTATTTTGGTTAAGAACATTAATAGATATTTCAAAAAATGTCAGAGGTTCCCTGACAAATTTATTTATTACCACGAGGGAGCCTCGTAAGCCAGCTAGTACTGTAATTATAGGTGGATGGATAAAACGAACTCTTTCCGAATCCGGTATAGACGCTACTCCTGGTAGTTGTAGGTCAGCAGTTTCATCTCTTAACTGCTTAGAAAAGTACCCAATTAATGATATTCTAGCTAAAGCTAACTGGCGCCATGAACATACTTTTAGAAAATATTATTTTAAAGAGGTAATAAATACAGGTGTCAATAATAGAAATGAATCAGAGAAGTCACTGTCTCAATTCTTCACAGTTGCAAATTGAAACTTTTTAGTATGGTTTACAAACAGTAAACTTATGATAATTAATCAAACAATGCTGATCGTTTATTGGAAACTAATTACCTACTTGTGATTTTGTTTAATTTTGCTTTCTGTATACTATCTTATACAATTATTAAAATAATTGATCACATTGTTGCGTTTTACTAAGCAAGCCACCAGGAGATAACAAACAGATCTCTCATAAATGGACTTCGGACGTCAAACGGAACACATAACTTAAAAATTTTACCTATAAATAAAATTTGTATTATGTTTCCTAAGACGTCCGAAGTCCAAATAATCTCTTCCTGGTGTACCTATACCATCATCATCATTACTATTATGAGCCGAACAATGACAAACGAATGGTGGCTTGCTCTGTGCTGGTTAGTTAGTTCCAGATACGGCCACGGGTGGCGCTGAGGTCGACATACGTGACGGAAGTTGCATCATCTAGCGAGGAAACGTGGGTATAAGACGGATGTACTCTCATAAATGGACTTCGGACGTCTTAGGAAACATAATACAAATTTTATTTATAGGTAAAATTTTTATATTTTCCTGCCTTTTTATTGAATAAACATGGTCTACCGCATTCTACCTTTAATTAGTTATTAAAATATCAGTGAATATTTGAAAATGAGTGCCTCAAGGCTTTGTTCCTTGAGGCACTCATTTTCAAATATTTACTTACTTAATATTTACTTTTAAATATGGCCCAAAAAGGTGTACAAATGGAAATAAATGAGATTTCGGATTTGGCAAACATCAAGAAAGCAATGCAAAATACCTACGAAGGTGAGTACCTGTGACTGTGATACAGTTATGTTCTAATAATGATAGTGTTTACAGTTCGTTATTAGTGCTAGTAATGAAATCTTAGTGTAAATAATAAAATTTATTTTGAGGTTATGGTCCGACGTAAACGCGGACATCTGCCACTTGTTCGTTTATACGTCGTACTTTTTGCATATGTCTCAATCTATGAATGTATGATTTCTTGTTTTTATGAGGAAAATCATAGTTTTTTTTTTCTTTAAATATACGTACTACTATTGTACATTGGTTTCACACATTTGTTTGTTTTTTTTTCAGATTCGGACACAGAAAATGAATTACTTCAGCTAAGTGATCTACAAGCAGAGATGTACGGCAAGTTAGATAATATAGGATCGTTTGATAAAAGCAGGTTAGTGACATTTATTAAAACTACTTTAAATTATGTCAAAATGGAATGGTGGAATGTATATTCTTAAACTACATTTCAATATTGCTTACAGCTTACCGCTCTTGGGAAATAGCACGCTTGAACAGATCTTGGCTGATGATGACGAGCAACACAGTGCGTTATTATCTATTACGACCTCTGCTGAAATACATTATAATCCAGATGCTAATCCAGCTAAATTAACTGATTGCCCTCGATCGCGCTCTATTACACCCATACCTCCTGAGTTTATTTCGTTTGAAACAGAGTCGCAGTTGCCGGAACCTATTTCTGAAGCTGATGTTATACGTTCATTCAGTCCACAAATCACATCACCATCCATTTTAGTCACTGATACTAGTGCAACATCATCAGCAAGTGGCGCTTCCAGTGAATGCTCTTCACCTTCGTCAACAGTTATGTCTGGGAGAAAACGACGTAAAGGAGACTGGTCATCTGAGCCCCAGGCCCGGCACAAATGAACTTATGTCAGAATTTTCGTAAAATTAGGTAAAGTAAATCTAAAAAGTCCGCGTGTCCGAAATCAGTGGCGAACATATTATAATTGCCCAGTGTTTATGATAAGGCGCAGTATTTTATTTTGCATACATTTTTTTAAGTTTTTGTTAATTTTTTATGCTTTAACATTGAACACAAGTAATGTAATGTGTGTATTATTTTTATAAACAGACAAGCAAAGCATTCTACGCGGCGCACACTGGTCCACTTTGGCAAAACTATGGACACGGGAATCGATGTGAGTCAGTGTGTATATTTTGTGTTGATTTTTTTTTTTACGTATTCCTCTTTTGATTACAAACAACTTTCTGTAATTCCGTTTTTTAAAAAAAACTTACTATTTCCGAGAAAAAAAATATTTTGTGTTTTTTTTGTATGGGGGAGGGTATGTAATGCGTGCGTGGGTCAAAATAAAACTTAGTAGGTATTCAAGAACACGTCATTCTCAAACAGAAATGACATAGAAATGTTATTGTATCCCTGCCGCTTTTCGAGCTACGGGCTCTCAAAGATTAGAAAAAATAAAATATTTTGTTTCCATTTTAAAAGACTTACTTACAATTAAAATATCATACACACATTTTAATGAGTGTTAGGTGCTGCGATGTTTAAAATTAAACTTATCTTGAACGTCATTTTCAGATTTCATTGTCAGTAGGTCTTTTAAAATGGAAACAAAATATTTAATTTTTTTCTAATCTTTGAGCGCCCGTAGCTCGAAAAGCGGCAGGGATACAACAACATTTCTTTGTCATTTCTGTTTGAGAATGACGTGTTCTTGGACACCTACTAAGTTTTATTTTGACCCACGCACGCATTACATACCATCCCATACAAAAAAAACACAATTTTTTTTTTTCGGAAATAGTAAGTTTTTTTTAAAAAACGGTATTACAAAAAGTTGTTTGTAATCAAAAGAGGAATACGTAAAAAAAAATCAACTCAAAATATACACACTGACTCACATCGATTCCCATGTCCATAGTTTTGACAAAGTGGACCAGTGTGCGGCGCGATGATTCCTGGAACTCGTTTTGTACTTTTTTACCTGCTTGTTGTCGCGGTCTCACTTGCGCTTAGCTAAAACGAGCGAGAACGATATAATGACTAGGCAGTCATTATGGCGTTCTCGCTCGCACACTCGTAGGCACAATAAGATCCATCGGCAGCCCGCAGCGCGCGTGCGTTCACTCTTGCTTGCTTTGCTCGTTAAGTGTGATCGTGCGCATTTTTTCTCTTCCTGATTTATCTAACGACGATTTAGCTTACTCTTACCGGACTTTGTACTTTAATTGTGATTGGTTTTGTTGATATGGGAGACCGAGACAGTCATTGTGTTGTGTGTGAGCACTCACTTCGCCGTCGTCGGAGACATGTACTTCATGAAGGGTTATTGGAAACCCGGCGAGACTTAGTGGTACATCTGTTACGTGCTATAGAACCACCACAAGAGGTACGTACCGCTTTATATCTTATAATTGTTCATATAAGTAAAATACTAGCTTTGCTAGGATCATTCTCACGGAGATAATACCTACTTACCTAGATCAATTATTTTAATAAAAATGTAAAAAAAATGTAGTATTAAAACAAAGTAAAATAAAGATTAAGTTTTTTTTTTTTTAAAAAAAAAGCTATATAGTAGATGTTGTGGTGAGCTACTGCCGCACTGTGCTAAAAGACCAAAGTCGTAGTCAGAAAGTAGTAACCGGACTTTGTTAGAATAACTGTCATGGGGAGATGTTTTTCTACCTAGGTAGTGGTATTTATGTAGTAATAGGTGGCGCAATTGTGTTGCACTTGCACATAAATCTTTTTAGATTGCTAATTGTTATTTTTTAATGGGATTGCTCATTTTATTTATTATAAAGTCAGATAGGTACTTTAAATGTTTTTTGGACTTGTTTTACATTCTTTGCTTTTTTTACAGGTTTCATTCGATGGTTCCAGGGCAATATGCCACGCTTGTTGGCATAGCATTGACTCCGAAGCCACCCAAGACCGAGCAGGCCCACAGCCTGCGCCCGCTGTTGTAGCTGTCGCAAATGTGGTTAATCCTCCTGGAATGACGCGAGCTGCTAATACGTCGCGAAGATGTATGTTCCACAATTGCAACAGAACAGAACTTAGACACGTCCCTAACAGTATAAAGGTGCATTTGCTCAATTACTTCAACTTCTACATTCCCATTCGCGCCCGTATATGCCATCAACACCTATTACATACGACTGTAGAAGATATTCCTGGCAATGTAAGAAATCATCAGTCTGGATTTAATGGAGAAAGCATTAATGATATTGTAAATATATATAGAACGGCTATGGAACACAGAACTTTTTTAGACTTTGAAAATATTCAAGAGATATCGGAATACGACTTCCATTTTTGGACTGGTCTTAATCGAGAAAAGTTCATGACATTTCTTAATCAAGTCCCGACTCTCCATCAACAGTCGGATACACCGCGGAGAGATTTGGCTCTATATTTAAGTAAATTGAGAACTGGTGAGCCAAATGATAGACTTGCCACTGTTTTTAATATTTCAAGAAGAACCGTGGACAGAAAAATACACAGCGTTAGAAGATGTCTCTTGGAAGATTTCGTTCCAGTACACCTCGGACTGGATCACATAACTCGGGACCAAGTTATAGAACGTAACCGACTTCTACCTAACTATTTCTTCGGAAATGATGCTACACCGAAAGCGATAATAATCTTAGATGGTACGTATCTATTTATTGAGAAATCGACCAATTTTTTATTTCAACGCGTAACCTACAGTACTCATAAGTACCGGAATTTGATCAAGCCATTTATGATCGTGTGTGCGGATGGGTACATACTGGACGTGACGGGTCCATATTCTGCAAGAACGTCGGATGCCAACATAATGAAACAGATTTTAAATAACCATAATGAACCCATAGAGGAAGCAGCGTTCCATTATTTTTTTGAGGAAGGCGACGTTTTTATATTAGATAGGGGATTCCGGGATGCAGTGCCAACATTGGAGTCACATGGCTACGTACCGCATATGCCTCCATCTAAACGCCGAAATGAAACTCAATTAAGCACAGAAAATGCAAATAAATCGAGACTGATAACACTGGTGAGGTGGGTTGTTGAAACAATGAATGGCCGCTTCAAACGCGACTTTAAATTATTCAGAAACAGAATTTTTAATCTCCACGTACCTCACATCTTAAAAGATTTTAAAATCGCTGCCGCAATAATAAATGCCTTCCAGGAACCATACACCGACAGCCCATATACAAATGCTTTTATAGAAATCATTAACGCAAATATGAACCGACCAAATCTTTTGGCTGAGTATGTGGAGAATAATAACTTGAATAGACAGAGAGCAATATTCACAAGACTTGTGGCCGATAGCCCAGAAGTGGCAGATTTCCCTCGCCTTACCATTGAGGAGATAATTCTCTTTTCAGTTGGTACGTACCATGTTAAAATAGCACGCTCCTATTGTAGTGAGCATCTGAAACGCACTGGCGTTTACGAAATGGAGCTTTACAGACATCCAGACATAAATGATAACGATATTTTATTAAGGTGCCGGATACATTCAAGGCACACCACTTCAAAAACCTACTATACATATATTTTGTTCAACGCTATGTCGGAAGGAAGAGACGCTATTACAGGATATTACTGTTCTTGCATACAAGGCAGAAGAACATTAGGTAGTTGCGCCCATGTCATAAGCATTATATACTATTTGGGGTGGGCCAGACACCACGAGGAGTTTGACCACCCTGCATTAGGTATGGATGATGTTCTCATTATTGAAGAATAATATTGTCAATTATTTATGTAATAAAAATAAATACCTAGTACATTTTTTTATTTTACGTTATTGTTATATTTTATACATTATTTTTGATAGTCAAGTGTATATTTCATAATTATCTATAAAAAAAAAAACTTTTTCTAAAGATATGTTAAAATGAAAAAAGTCGCCTAAACAAAATCTGTAAGCAATTTTTCAAAGTGTTTGCCTCTGATTTCGGAGTTGAGGACTATTTAGAATTACTTTACCTGATTTAACAAAAAATCTGAGATAACTTTCTTTAGCGCCGGATCTGGGGTAATTTTCTATGGGTCATGACCAGTCTCCTTTACAATTGACGTTACAAAGAGAAGGAGGAAGTGCAGAAAAGAGAATTGGATTGATACAAGAAGAAAATTGTTGCTAAATCTTGGTAAAACACACTTATCACGGAATGGTAAAGAACAAAAACAAAAGGATATGCGGCTCTCATACGAAAACTGCAAATTTAAGTGTCGCACAAAAATAAGTGAAGAAACAAGACGAAAAGTATTTGATTTATTTTGGGGTCTGGGTAATCATGTTAAACAATGGGAATTCATTGGTAAATATACAAAACGTTACACAAAAAGAAGAATCACGACTGATAGCGAATCGAAACGTAATATGAGCGTTCATTATTTCCTACCCATCATACTACCATTAAATGAGAATTGCAGTGAGGTAAAAGTTTGCAAAGTTATGTTTAAAAATACGCTGTGTATTAGCAACCAGTTCATTCAAAGCGCCATGGATAAGTATGATAAAACAACAGGTTTTTGTAAAGAGGATCGACGAGGTGTTCATGGCAATAAAATAAAATTGCTCACTGAAACAGTTATCCAAAGCGTATGTGATCATGTTAAAAGTTATCAACCGGTAGAATCTCATTACACCCGCAAAGATACTAATAAACTGTATTTAGACAACTCATTAAACTTCAGTATCATGTTCAAAATGTACAAAACATGGGCTCAAGAAAACAACCTCACAGAAGTCGTTAATACATTGAGACAGTACAGGGATGTTGTTAATTCCCACATGAATGTAGACTTCTTTGTACCGAAAAAGGATCAGTGTGATCAGTGCACTGCTAATAAAAATAATCCACCAAATGAAACTCAAGATCAAATAACGTACGACAAACACATTCAAAACAAAAATGTGGCCAGATCGTTAAAAACTGAAGATAAGCAACAATCTCAGAACAGTCCCTCAAATATCGCAGCTGCAACATTTGATTTTCAAAAAATTTTGAACTCTCCTCATGGTGAAGTTAATTCGTTTTATTATAAAAGAAAATTATCTGTTTATAACTTTACCGTCTTTGATTATGGGTCTAAAAAAAGCCATTTGCTACATGTGGGATGAGACAACAGCTAGAAGGGGGTCAAATGAAGTATCCAGTTGTCTTTACAACTACATAAAGAGAAAAAGCCAAGAGGGAGTAAAGGATATACGCTTATGGTCGGATACTTGCGGAGGCCAAAACCGTAACCGTATCGTTTTTGCTATGTATTTACATGTCGCCAAAAATTTTGGTGTTCGCATTTGTCATAGATTTTTAGAAAAGGGTCATACGCAGCAAGAGGGTGATAGCGTACATGCATTAATCGAACGATCCTCCAAAAATAAAATGATTTTCTCACCGCAAGAGTGGTATACCTGTGTACGCTGGAGTAAAACAAACGATCAACCCTATGAAGTTGTGGAGATAAATCAAAATGATATCTTGAATTTTAAGTCTACTCTTAGTCATCACAAATGGGTAAAAAATGAAGATGGGGAAAAAGTAAAATGGAATCAAGTGCGCGAAATAGTGGTGGAATACAGACAACCCGATAAAATATTTTATAAATACGATTTGAATGAGACATCAGCCATGTGTATTGACAGTTCCAAGAGGACAAGCAGACGAGTTTTGCAAGTCAATAATAATATACAAGAACTTGGAAACGTTTATGGTGAAACTTTACCCATTACTACAGCTAAATACAAGGACTTAATGTCTTTGTGTCAACAAAATTTAATCCCACCAAGATACCATGATTTTTACAAAAATATTAAGCATAGCAGCGCCATGGAAGGCTCAGAAGCTGCTGATGGCGCTGAATTCGAAGAATAACTTCGTTTTTCGTACCTAATCGTTAACGTTTTGATCTCTTTTTTCCTACTAGAAGTAGTAAGAATAATAATAATTAAGTTTAAAATATTTTTTTGTTCTGTGTTTTATTTTAATTTTATGTCAGTCTTATTTTAATTTTATATCAGTCTGTTATTTACCTATTTGGCAATGGTGCTTTTGATAATAATAAAACATAATAATAAATAGCATTTTTATTTTAAAATATATATTTTACGTGGTTTGGCAACTAAATAAATGAATTTAACTGATAGATACCGATGGAGCTTAGTGGTAGATAACTCATTTATTGATAATAATAAAATGTTAAATGCAAAGTAAATAAAGATATCTACAAAATTTGTTCAAAAAAAGAGGAATACTGTTTCCATGTTGCTTAGATTTTCTTTAAATATCCTTTAAAAGTATTACTGGGGATTATTATCTTAGTTTATTCGATATTTTAAATAAAATGGGCGCTTTTTTATCACAACGTATAAACGGATAACAGGCAGATGTCTTCTTCTACGTTCAAGTTTTTTCAGAGTAAAAAAAGACATCTACATTATTTCAGAAAAACAACGATATAGCGATAAAACTTGTTACACAATTCGTAAAGAAGGTTATTTTAATGCACCATAGAAAATTTCATGATAATCGGTCAATAACTCTCAAAATGGCCACTATTTTTTTCTAAATCAGCTATCCTGTAAAATTGTGATTTTGTACATGTCCGTTTCTACTTTTCTGCCATCGATATAATCTCCAAATAAACCATCCTCATCTTTTGTCACATTTGGTCGTTGTAAGACGTTCTTCATAATATTCAATGCTTCGGATATCAACTCTTTATTAGGGTTGATTTTAGGACGTTTATTTCGTTGCCAAGTTGTATTTTCTGGCGACATCTGTGGTAAATCATTTTGATTTGATTGTGAATCTCGTTGTGAATCGTGGCTCGTCGACGGTGTGTCCTGCGAAAAAAGACGAAAAAGACTGCCCGTTTAGGGTGGATTCGACCAAACCTGAATTTATACACGAGTAACTATACCAGGAATAACCTATTCCACGATTTTATTCTCGAGTAAATCAACAGTCGTTCTTCCATGCAATCTAACGTATAGCTATACTTCGATATGCTATACTTGGGATAGCGGAGTGAATGTGAACGAATGTAATACCCGGAAAAAAAACGATGTTCTACAAATGGTACGGTGCAGAAGCATAATTCAAATCAACTGTCATTGGTCGTATTATAGCTTGGGAAAGTAGCTGTCAGTAGTGTCAATGTACAAACTGTAGAAATGGAAAGCGCGGGAAACTCTAAACTTGGCGGACGCGTCCTTTTTTAAATTAAATTTTAAATTTTAAAATCCTTTAATATAAGATCAGTAGTATAGTTTTTAGTGTTCTATTTTCTTTTACTTGTAATTTTAGTTTAGTTTTGTATATTTTCTTCGGTAGAGGTAAGTTTTCTTTATTTATATAGTGCCAAAAATGAACGACCCGCCTGACCCGGGGGACTTCGTTCCCCCGGCAGGCAATTTTGTAACAATATCTAACGAATCCGGCATGGATACGGATGGGTCGTCTTCGGCTCGTCAACTAAAAAGAAGCCGTATGCATGTTTGCAAGCACTGCAATAAGCGTCGCCGTACTCGCAAAAACCATGGTTCCGTGTCTTCGGGTTGTGACTGCACGGACTCAACAGCTACATTAATAAGTAATACACCAGTGCCCAACTGCTCCGAAATTATCGTTTCTAACGAAATTACAGATAAAATTTCTGCTCCATCCGTTGTTCCCATTCCGATAGGTCGAAAAACATACGACAAAACGGACAACGCACCGTATGTCATTCATGTACAAAAAAAAATGATTTCACCAGATGATAGTACGACATTGCACCCAATTACTTTTGGAAAGTTTCTAAAACACAACGCCTTCCAAAATATTATCAACGGTAGCGTCAAAAAAATCGGCCGCAATAAAATATCTTTATCTTTTTCTAAGTTCCTGGACGCAAATTCCTTTATTACGCATAATAGTCTAGAGACATATAATTACAAAGCTTTTATACCTACTTTTAATGTTACCAGAATGGGTTTAGTGCGTGGTGTTCCTGCGGAATGGTCTCCGGAGGAAGTTATTGATAATATAACTGTACCAATTGGTTGCGGGCCAATTTTAAAAGTCAGACGCTACATCCATTTGGAAACCATCCCAATCCATAGTTGTTACATTTGATGGGCAGATTCTACCGAAAAGAATTTTTATGTGCTATAATGCATTACCTGTAGATTTATATATTTTCCCTACCGTACAGTGTTTTAATTGTTGTCGTTTTGGTCACACTAAAATTCAGTGCAGGTCCAAACCTCGTTGTTATAAATGTGGCCAAGGCCACACTGGGGACAATTGTGAAAGTGAACAAGAAAGTGCATCTTGTTGCCTTTGCTCTGGTTTTCACTATGCTACTAATAAGTCTTGCCCAGAATTTTCTAGGCAAAAATTAATTAAAACATACATGGCACAAAGTTCAGTATCTTATGCTGAAGTGTCAAAAGTATATCCCCCAGTAACTAAATCGTATGCAGATACACTTTTATCTTCTCCTTCCAAAAACTTTTCACAAACTCCATCAATCTCTTCACCTAATAGAATGCCTGCTTCAAGTAGCTATAAAAAGACTGTCTTCCTCAAACCACGCTCCCATCCCAAATCTGTACAAGGATATAATAAAGAGGCTCACAATGCCATTATTAAAGATTTCGACATTCCCCAACCACCAAATGGTTGTGCTTTTTCTAATAATCCTAATAATGATAAAAATGACACAATTTTTTCCATAAACGATTTTCTTTCTGCATTACACAATCTTCTCTCTCAGTTCAACATTTCACCGTCCAACGCTACCCCATCTTTCAATGTATCTCAATCCATTCATAATGGACCACACATCCAAAATAATCCAGTGGAACTGCCGCAGTCTAGTAAACAAAAAGAGTGATGTTATTTATCTTTTAAACAAATATGAGCCATTTGCCTTAGCAGAGACTTGGCTCAAACCTAATCATATTTTTAAAATTAATGGTTATTTAACCATTAGAGGGGATAGATCTGATGGGTATGGTGGAGTAGCTATACTTATAAAGAATTCTATCCCTTTTTCTATTCTATCATTACATTACCTCCTCATAGTGAGGAAATTTCAATTGTAGCTATTAAAGTGCATCACACTTGTCTTGTTTCTATTTACATTCCTCACCCTTCCTCTTCTGTTCTTCAAGAGATGAACAATCTCTTTTCTTTTCTTCCAAAGCCATTCTTAATATTGGGGGACTTTAATTGCCATCACCAATCATGGGGTTGTTCAACTTCTAATTGTTATGGTGATGAATTACTAGATATAATAGACTCACATAACTTATGCATATTGAACTCAGGAGTTGCCACACATCGTTCAAATCCCACCCAAAACCAAAGTGCAATCGACCTTTCCATCTGTTCCCCAAACTTAGCCTCTTCATTAACTTGGCATACTCTAACCTCTACTTATGGTAGTGACCATTTTCCAATAGTGATTTCTTATCCTCTTTCCAAACCAAATGCACCATTAAGGAGATCAAACTTAAAACATAAACTACCAAATAGAAATAATAATGACTGGGACAAAAGAAACATTGTTGACAGTAAGCTTTGCTCCTTGCCTGTTATTTCTGATGGCAATGAAAATAGTTGTGCTGAAGCTTTAGCACTCATATTAATCGCAGCGGCAGATGAAGTTTTACCTGTAAAAAATAACAATATTAGTAAAATTCCCTCGCCTCCATGGTGGGACTCTGAGTGCACAGAATTTATTAACAAACGTAAAGAGGCTGAATATAATTATAACCTTGATATGTCTGATGTTAATTTTGAAATAGTTACGAACTTAATTAGTGATACTTGTAAACTTTTTAAGAAGAAAAAATTTGAATCTTGGCGTAACTTTTGCTCATCAATTACACCGAATACTCGCCCTACGATTGTCTGGCGCAATTTTCGTAGATTTAGGTCCATTTATAACAACCCTTCTCCTATTCCTGATTCTTTAGCCAGTGAATTTTTAGATAAATTAGCTCCACCTTGGGTGCCCGAGGCTATTAACCTTAACCTGTCACTCGTATCCAATAACCAAAACACTCATACGACGCTAGATCTTCCATTCACTCTCACTGAATTAAAGGGTGTAATTCATAATACTAAGGATTCTGCACCAGGCATTGATGGCATCCCGTATTCCTTTTTTGCTAATGTAAATGATGACGTCCTCAGTTATTATTTAGAGCTTATTAATTCTATCATGATTACAGGAAACATCCCTGTTGAATGGAAGCGTCAAACGGTGCTGCCATTCCTTAAACCAAATAAAATCCCATCTGGTGCTTCCTCATACCGTCCCATAGTTTTATCTTCAATTCTGATGAAATTAGCGGAACATTTAATTAACCCTTTAAGCGCGTGGCTAAATATCAATGGCCGTGCCCCTAGCGCGCGGCTACAAATCGAAAAAAAATTTTTTTTTCGTTTTAGTTGTACCACACAGTTATTAGGACGAAAATAGAACGAAAAAATCATGCATGTTTTCTGTCGCAGAAATACGACACGCGCGATAGGGACACGAAAATATTTGTCGCATATATGCGACACGCGCGGTCAAAGGGTTAAAAACCGCCTAGAATGGTATGTTGAAAGTAAAGGTTTTTTGGCAGAATCACAATATGGCTTTAGAAAAGGTAAAAGTACCACTGACTGTTTAAGTATTTTAACAGCCGATATTCGGTTGTCCTTCTCTAATAACCATTCCACCATTGCAGTTTTCCTTGATATTAATGCAGCTTATGATAACGTTGTATTATCAGTTTTACAAAATAAATTAAAAGCCTTACAGGTTCCATTGAATTTGTCGAATTTCATTATTAATATCATGACTGAACGCTCTGTTAACATGTTAATAGAAGATCATGAGGTATCTCATCTTGTATGGAGAGGTCTCCCACAGGGTTCTGTCCTCAGTTCCCTTCTATACAATATTTACACTTTTGATTTAGACTCATCCTTAACTAACCATGTTAAGGTTCTTAAATATGCCGATGATTTATTATTATATTCTTCAAGCCAATCTGTTGAACAGGCTAGCTATGCTATCAATTTTGCTTTATCTACTTTGGAGTCATGGCTACATCTAAACGGCTTGGATTTATCCACGTCTAAAAGCGCGGCTGTTTTATTCACCCGGAAGAGACATATTCCCTTAGTAAACCTCTCTTTTAAGGGAATACCTATTTCAGTTAAAGATAAGTTCAGATACCTAGGTATAATACTTGACTGTAAATTAAGTAGTGTTCCTCATTGTGATTACATTGTTAACAAATGTGAAAATCACCTAAACATGCTTAGATGCCTCTCTGGTGTGTGGTGGGGTGCACATCCATTTTCATTGAAACTTATTTATGACGCAATCATCAGAAGCGTTCTGGATTATGGATTGTTCGTTCTAGAACCTGGCAGTGTTATGGCTTTTAAAAAATTGGATCGCATACAGTCTAAAGCATTACGAATTATTTCGGGAGCCATGGAGTCTAGTCCCATTAATGCACTCCAAGTTGAATGCGGGGAAGCTCTTTTATATCTTAGAAGACAATTCTTATCTGACAAATATTTGTTCCGGATTCTTCAGCTCTCAACTCATCCTCTCATTCCTAAACTGGACTCTTTTGTGTTGCAGATTGAATCTTCAGATTACTGGTCCCATAAACGAGCTCCTTGTTTAGTTGTAAGCTATAAAAAATTTCTTTCACTCTCTTCGCCTATTCACCGTTCCAATAAACTTCCCCTATTTAACAGTAGTTATGAAAGTTTACAATTCAGCCCCATCATTAAATACTGTGTAAGTAAATCTGATCCCGATTGCCAATCAAGTTATAATCATTTTTTGGCTGAACATTTAGAGTACCACCATATATTTACGGATGCTGCCAAGCGTTCTCCGACGGGTTGTGTTGGGATAGGTACTTACCATTCTCAATACAACATCGTACAAAAAATCAAACTGCCTCCGGAGACTTCAGTTTTTACGGGGGAATGTTTCGGCATATTAAAAGCAATAGAATATACTCGTGTTACAAAGCTCAAAAAAACCATAATTTTTACTGATTCTCAAAGTGCTCTTCTAGCCATCAATAAATCCAAACACAAATCGCAGTTACCTATCATTTATTTAATAAGAGAATTTGCGTCCAGAACCATCTCTGAGGGTAATACACTGCAATTTGCGTGGATTCCGGCCCACGCTGGAATCCATGGCAATGAAGTGGCTGATACACTTGCCGGTGATGCGGTGCAGTGTGGGGACTTAGTTCCTTATACGAACTTTAGTATAGACCTGATGACATTACCAAAGACTTTTCTTCGGGACACCTGGAAGGTAGCTTGGGATATCGGAAGTAAATTGAAGGGTCGTTACTTTTCAAGTATACAACCCGACGTTCCGGAAAAACCGTGGTTTGGCAGGGCAAAATTTGGCAAGATGGAGACCTCAGTTCTAATTCGAATGAGACTGGGTCATGTTTGTTCTCCAGCCCATCTTGCCAAACTACATATCATCAACGACCCCATTTGCTTCTGTGGCACAGACGTAGGTGACATAAATCACATTTTTTTTCCTGTCCCTTATATGACCATTCTTCTTTTCTTTGTAACCTCTTGTCTCTCCGTATTCCTTTTCTTACCTCAATAGTTTCTTTACTTTGTACAAATAGCTTCCCTGTATATAAATGTATAGTCTCATTCATCACATTAAATAATATTAAGTTGTATATTGTCGTCATTGTAATTTGCTCATTATTCATTATTAGTATTCACCTTTATAAAATACACTGATCCTATAAATCGTCCAATTCTAAATCCCGTTATTTGATCATAAATATTTTATACTTTTTTCTTCCGTTTTCCTACCTTTGTTCTCGTAAACGTGACATTGGTTAAATGCACAAACCGTGCGAAGCCATAACAAAAAAAAAAAAAAAAAAAACTGTAGTAATTTGAAGTTTTACTTTTGTCGGTTCTGTTTGGTTCATGTGGTGTTTATTTTCGGATTTTGCAAGTTTTATTTTAGTCTAACGTAGTCCGAATGAAACTCTTCTTCAGCAATAGTGGGCGATGAACTTGGTGTCATAACCATGTTACTCTGGCTTGGGCCATCCTCAGGCGCCGCAGCCCTAGAAGTGCCTTGAGCAGTATCTGCTTCACCAAAAATTGGTACCTCTACATATTCTCGCCTCGATTTCTCCCTCGAAACCTGTGCACTGCGCTCAGGGGGTTTAATCTCCTTGATTACTTTTGACCGCTCGTCAAACACGGCGTCGCGAGCAACTATTATGCGGCGCGGATTGACCGGGTCGACAAATCTGTATCCCTTTTGCACTTCACTGTACCCAACGAAGACAAGCTCACGGGTCTTGGAGTCAAATTTCCTTCGGCTATTATCTTTCACCAAAACCTGAGCTGTGGAACCAAAAACTTTTAAATTGGTAAGATCCACCTCATGATTTGTCCAAACTTCGTCGGGAACTTTCCCGGCGATTGCTAATGTGGGTGAGCGATTTTTCAAATAGATCGCAGTCCCCACCGCTTCTCCCCAGTACCGTTTACTTAGGTTACTGTCATGGAGCATGCATCTTGCCTTTTCAGTAATGGTGCGGATCGTCCTTTCCGCAACTCCATTCTGTTGAGGAGTATGAGTAACGCTCGTCTGGTGCGCAATTCCACATTTGGCCAAATAAGCCTGGAACTCCTTATTGGTATACTCAGTACCATTATCGCTTCTAAACCGTTTAATTTTCTTTTCGGTTTGGTTCTCTACCAGACGCTTGAACTCCTTGAACTTCTCTAATACCTCAGTCTTTTGCTTTATGACGTAACCGAAAACCTTTCGGCTAAAGTCGTCAATGAACAGGAGGACATATCTGTTTCCTCCCCAAGTCTCCACATCTATTGGACCAGCTACGTCGCTATGTATTAGGTCCAGCATGCCGGAGGCTCTAAAAGACTTCTTCCGTTTAGGAAACTCTTTTACGCACTGCTTTCCTTGACTACAAGGAACGCAAGGGGCTCCATCACCCTTTTTGCCGTAATCGAGGCCCTGGACAATTCTTTTCAAAATGTGCATTTGCTCGGGAGACAAATGGCCCAATCTCCGGTGCCATAATTCAAACTTGTTCTGATTATCTTCCCCTAAAAGAGCTGTCGCCTGATTACAACCGGAACCTAAAACATAAAGCCCGTTTTGGCTCGGTGCGGTAAACAATGCCTTACCATCTATTTTTACATTATTGTTAAAAACACTACATTTGGTTTTATCAAAAACAATAATATTTCCTGCATCTGCAAACTTTCCTACAGACATTAAATTGGTAAGTAGTTCAGGAATGTGAAGAACATCATTCATCTTCACTACAGTGTCACGTTCCCCATTACGCAGGTTTAACTCCACAGAACCTTGCGAAGTTGAAACAATATTTTCGCTATTCGCGCAAGTTATCATTTTGGAGCAAGATTTCGTGGGGTTCAAGAGGGATTTCACCGGTGTCATGTGGGACGTGGCTCCTGAATCCAACACCCAGTTATCACTGCTACCTACAGATGACAACAAGGTCAAAGGGTCTGAGTTCGCGTTCACACTGGTCACCATGGCCGAATGCGCATTTGATTTCTTCTTATCCGGCCGCTTGGCCTTGAACTGCTTGCATTGCCACTTGAAATGGCCCTTCCGTTTGCAGAAGTGACAAACAATCTCTCTGGTGTGGTCTCTTCCTCCACTACCACCAGCGCTAGATGCTAACGCCAAATCATCCTTTGGGGCCTCATTCGACTCTTTGACGTTGACCCTCCTTCAGAAGTGCTGATATAACCAGTTCTGAGGTAATTGTCGAGCGGGAATGCTCTATGGCCATTACTAACGGATTGTATTTGTCCGTCAATCCCGCCAGCATTATTATTCCGACAAACTCATCGTCAAGTCCGGCACCAATGCTTCGCAGCTGCTGCTGCATTCCTCGAACTTCCGTGACGTAGGCTTCCATACTTGGGTACGATTCTAACTTGATGCGAAACATTTTTCGCAGCAAGGAAAGCCTCCGCATTAGTCCAGCATCCGCATAGGCATTTTTTAGTGCCAGCCAAGTCTCCCGTGCCGTCTTTGCTTCCGTCACAAGGGGGTAGATGCCTTCCGAAAGCATCAGGCAGATCTTGGCTCTTGCTCTAGCATCACGCTTCACCAACTCATTTGAGGTCGCACTGAATGTATCTTGCACACAATCCCACAGATCATTGTCGATAAGGAGCATTTCCATAGAAAAAGACTATGTAGCGTAGTTTTCTTGCCCCGACAACTTGGAAATTTGGGTCGTATTTTGCGACGTCATTTTTAATTTACTTACAACTGTCCCTAAAATTTTGTATCAACGAGGCTACGCTTCTGGGCCCATAACCTGTTGTAAATTGGTGTACTAAAGGGAGCTAAATAACAGAGTTAACACGCAGTTGGTTTATATAAGATCATTGTATTAAAGTAAGACATTACAGTTAGAATAAATTATCTGACTGACACTGAAAAAACTATAAACAACTTGTTACCTAGTAACTAAAGTAAAGACTATAAAATATAAACTCTATGGGACGTATGACGATTCCAACCTATTTTCAACAGTATCATTGTTTTATTTATCGGCACCTTACCGCTTAAAACTCGTTAACTTTGTTTCAATATAATATAATGTTAGAAATAAACGGTCAGGAGGCGGGGCCTAGTGGCACGTCATGATGACGTAGCATCGCCTGACGGTGGCGAGGCCGGCTGGAGGGGCGCCTGCGGCGTTCCGAGCGGCGAGACTCACTTTTCTTGGGGCATTTGAGCGTGCTGGACGTATTAGGCGTTTATATTTTTGTTGATTAGTTATAATTGTAATTTCATTTTAATTGTCATTTAAATAAAGATTGTTTGCGTTTAACGTTATAAGTAGTTTCCTTTTTTAAAAATCGCCGCCACTTATGGTTTATATTATCAGAAGTGGGATAGACCACGACATTTATCCGCTAACGGCTATTTTAAAAGTTTTCGTAACTTCTAAATTTAAATTCATTCTGTAACGGTATATTTGTGTTTGTGATTTAAGTGCTAGTTTTGTTTCGATAAATCGTAAATAGTTTGATTTGAATATGTCTGGACGTCATTCTCGATCGAAGAAAAGAGACAGCAGTCCACGTAAACGTTCTAGTGGCTCGCGAAAAGGTCGTGATAGTTCTCGTAAGCGGCGTCGCGACCGTTCACATAACCGTCGCGATAGCTCTCGCAGTCAGGCACTAGATACGATTCTCGGTAGGTTACATGCAATCGAGGATAGGTTGTCCACCACCTCGGGTTCAGTTTTGACATTACAACGTCCAGCACGTGATTGCCTAACCCCACCGCCTGTGGCTACAGGTAATTCCAGCGCGCCCGGTGAGTCAGATTCTAACTCTAATAAGAATACGACGGACAAAATTGTGAGCGCGTTATCATCCTTGCTACAAGCAAAGTCAATCCACTATTATATCTCCAATTTTGACCCTAATATTCATGATTTTGATGTTTGGTGTGCGGAGGTCGATCGAGGTCGCGAATTGAATCGTTGGGACGACCGCGAGTGCCTGTCGCGCATTGGTTCTTGCCTAAAGGGCGATGCGCGCACATGGCTGAACGATTGGGTATCCAGCGATCGATCATGGTCAAATTTTAAATTGGAATTCCGATCACTCTGCCCACGGAACGTTGATATCGCTAACATTTTGTTTGATGTGATGAATAAGGACTCCAAAAGTTTTGCTACATATGCCGAATATGCGCGCAAGTCATTACTGCGCTTAAATATTGTAAAGGGCCTTTCCAATGATTTAAAAACCGCCATTATCATTCGCGGCATAACAGACCCGCAGGTAAAGGCTGCCGCATCTAATGCTAAGTTACAACTTAACGAATTAGTAGAATTTTTATCCGTATACGTGAAACCAAAAACGGAATTTAGATCTACCCACAATTTTGTTCGTTCGTCAAACGAACGTCATTCCGAATCGCGAAAACGTAACGCTTCGAAGCCGGATATGAAGTGCTTTAACTGCAATGCTGTCGGTCATTTGAAGTCTCATTGTCCGAAACAAAAGAAAACCGAACCAATAAAATCTAATACCATATCTACCGCCCCAAATAAACCGTCTCTAACCTGCACGTATTGCAGCAAGGTAGGACATTCAGCCGAAAGGTGTTTTGCTAAACAACGTGCTGAGGCGGATGGAAAAAAGGTATCCAACGTAAATTTTTGTCAAAGTTTGTCCAAAACAGTAATAATATGACCGCTATCATTAAGGAAATGCCTGTCGATGTTTTAATTGATAGTGGTTCCGATATTTCCCTAATTTCTGATTTATTTGTTAAACACCTCAATTGCAATAGGATTCCTACGTATCGTTTAATGCGTGGAGTAGGCAGTCAGGAAATAGAATCTACTTGTTATGTGACTACAGTTATCGAATTCCCTGAGATATCTTTAGAAGTAGATCTATTCGTGGTACCTTCTGACACTATCAGTGCCTCTGTTCTGTTAGGAACAGATGTTTTAAATCATATCGAGGACACTAAAACCCTTGATAGATACTGGGAAGGTGCTTAATTACATCGATGATGTCTTGATTCTGTCGGATTCAATTGATGAAGGATTTGATTTGTTGCGCCAGGTTCTTGTGATTCTCAAAACCATAAATTTAAAGAAGTGCACTTTCCTAGCGACCGAAGTAGAATATTTAGGCAGACTTATTAGTCAAGGTCAGGTACGGCCGAGTCCTAGGAAGGTGGACGCTTTGGTTAATTCCCCGAAACCTACGAACGTTAAGCAAGTACGGCAATTTTTGGGTCTAGCCGGTTATTTTAGGCGATACATATCCAATTACGCAGCTAAAACGGCTTGCATAACTAAACTTATGAAAAAGGGGGAACCTTTTATCTGGGGTGACGACCAAAACGCGGCGCGTGATTACATTATTAGCTGTTTGACCGAAGAACCTGTGCTCGCGATATTTGACCCAAACTTGCCTACTGAGCTGCATACCGATGCTAGCGCGATCGGTTATGGTGCTGTTCTGCTTCAAGAGCATGGTGGTAAACGCAAACGTGTTATCGGCTATTTTAGCAGAGCAACACATGGAGCAGAGTCTCGATATCATAGTTATGAGCTCGAGACCTTGGCAATAGTAAAGGCATTGCAACATTTCCGCCACTATCTGATCGGCATCACCTTTAAGATAATGACGGATTGTAATTCGTTAAAACTAACCGAACGAAAGAAAGATCTTGTCCCACGAGTAGCTCGTTGGTGGGTTTATTTGCAAGACTTTCGTTTCACCATTGAATATCGAAAGGGTACTCTGATGCAGCACGCTGACTATTTGAGTCGGAACCCGGCAATTGTGTCGCATATTCGCCGACCCAATAACTGGGCTCAAATTGCTCAAACTGCTGACTCTGAAACACAAGAATTGATGGAGAAATTGAGGGACGGACAGTTGGATTCCTCTCGATATGTTGTTAAAAATAACCTTTTGTACTACAAGTACTGTCCTACGGGTGACGAATCTCGACTTCTCTGTTTTATCCCAAAAGGTCACAGACTTAGCCTCTTACGTGTATTTCACGATGATCACGAACATATCGGGATGGACAAAACTGCTGACCTGATTCTCCGTCACTTCTGGTTCCCCAGCCTTAGGCAATTTGTAAAGAAATATATTTCCCACTGTGTGGTTTGTCTCTCACATAAACGAGTTCCCCGAGCCCCACATCAGCCCATAGAATCCTGGACTAAACCCGATAGCCCTTTTTCTACCGTTCATATGGACATTTTGGGTCCGCTACCAGAATCAAAGGGGTTTAAATATGTGTTGGTACTTGTAGATGCCTTTTCCAAATTTTCTCTCCTGTACTCTCTGTACAGGCAGGACACGGAGGATTTAAAACGCGTATTTACAAACGCAATTTCTTTGTTTGGTACACCATCCTTAATCGTGACTGATCGAGGTAGGATGTTTGAAAGCTATAATTTTCAAAATTGGGTATCTGGGTTGGGGTGCGCCACTCATTTAATTACGCCTGAAATGCACCAAGAAAATGGTCAAGCAGAACGATACTGCCGCTCTGTTTTAAATATGCTACGCGTCGAGGTTAACAACAAGGGGAGCAGTTGGTCTGATACGCTGTGGAAGATTCAGTTAACACTGAACATAACCCGGCAGGCCACGACACAGACGTCACCTCTCCAGCTTTTAATTGGGGTCGAAGCTACCACCCCGGTTTTGCGAGCGTTAGTCAGAGATGTAGCCCTAGAAGACTCGCATGCAAATCGCGAAGCAATGGTCACTCTAAGGCGACAACGTGCATCCGAATTACTTAAGGCGAACCAGAGGCGACAAGATCAACATATTAATGAGACGCGGAAGGAACCACGTGTGTACGCGCTTGGTGACTTCGTATTTGTTGGCAAGAGTTCGCAGAGTTCTGGCAAGCTGGATTCCGGTATGCGTGGTCCATACAAGATCGTGCAGCAGCTTCCCCACCACCGCTATGAGCTGGAACTTCTGGCGGGGTCCTACGGCAAAAGGACTCAGGCTGCAGCGGAACACATGGTTCCATGGCGTGGTGAATGGACGCCGGATGCGTGTGCAGCGTTCTTCGCCACGAGCGATGATGGTGAGTTCTCGAGATGCCACGTGCGCTTGCCCGAGGGGCAGCTACCTATGGCGTGTGCAGTATGTCTCGAGGGAGGCTCGTCCTCAGTAACACATGCTTGCTGTTGGCAGCTGTAAGGCATGTTTCTCGAGAAGGAGGACTATCCTCATCAGTGACGCGCGCTTGCCCGATGGGCAGCTACCTATGGCGTACTGGCAGAGCCTCTTATAGGCTTAGGCGTTGCATGGGGGTTGTAATTTCCATTTTATTTTTCCTTAAATTTAACAAATGTTGAGATCTCATGACCATTTTAATATTAAAATGAACTGACAGACTTTAAATTGTATTAAGTTCATGTAGCGGTTTTTAGAGTCGGTCGCAGCTGTTTGAGTGCACGCTTACGGCTGTGATGCGGATCTATTAATCATTATAAGGTTTC
Source organism: Brachylomia viminalis (assembly GCA_937001585.2). NCBI lineage: Eukaryota > Metazoa > Arthropoda > Insecta > Lepidoptera > Noctuidae > Brachylomia > Brachylomia viminalis. Next base: position 21,606,245 of record OW443294.2, on the reverse strand, counting down.
TTTCTGTCTTTAGGTCTCTGAAACTTTTGCTAGTTGAAAAAAAAAAAAAAAAAATAGTTGTGTTGCAGATAACGATATCGAGGTTCTTGGCAACTCTAATAACGAGGAGCTGCCCATCCAAAATCAGGCGGACGAGGACGCCGCGCTGTCAGGAGAGGCCGTGTTAGAAATAAACGGTCAGGAGGCGGGGCCTAGTGGCACGTCATGATGACGTAGCATCGCCTGACGGTGGCGAGGCCGGCTGGAGGGGCGCCTGCGGCGTTCCGAGCGGCGAGACTCACTTTTCTTGGGGCATTTGAGCGTGCTGGACGTATTAGGCGTTTATATTTTTGTTGATTAGTTATAATTGTAATTTCATTTTAATTGTCATTTAAATAAAGATTGTTTGCGTTTAACGTTATAAGTAGTTTCCTTTTTTAAAAATCGCCGCCACTTATGGTTTATATTAATAACATAATATCTGTAGTGAAAAAGCACCATGTATTGTTCAGTTATGTGCCACTGAAAATAGGTACATGATGACAGCCGATAAGGATATACAGAGATGGCTAGACACCACGTACTGGCAAGTGAAGCGCAGTACGTTCACCCACAAGGTAGACAGACAACCTGATAAACCTCGCAGTTACTCTGAAAATCTGTGGCGGAGGCCTATGTTTAATACTCTACTTCTTGTGGCTGAATGATGATGATGAGCCACCTAAATGGATATACCTACTTAACTTTTCTCGTAATTATCAGCTATTATTTACAAATATTTTTATTTTAGGTGGTGGATCACCGATACCTCCTAAAAAGGAGGATAATTTTCAACAGCGGATCATAAGCCTTATATCCACCAGTGCTATTGGGTTGTTTAACCCATACGACAAGGACTCCAGTGTACCTGTGGTGCTAGACCAAGAGGCAATGGCTATGGTACAAAAAGAGGATTTCCCGGAAGCACCACAGATAGAATACATAGGTTAGTTTATTAACCCTTACAAATTTTTACTGAGAAAAGGTTTGGGCTGATATTTCAGCTTCAGTCAGTCAGTTTATCTTATATATATACAATGTTTACTTTTATTTGCAGATTGCGAAATTCCTCCAGCAACGGTTATTGTCAATCGCCAGACGAGTGACACGGATGTATTATGTGAGAATCAAGAATTTGTGACAAAGGTAATTAAACTAGTCTATTATTGGATAAATGTAACTAAACTAGAACTATGTATGTCAAGTAACTACTTTACCCTACTAATTTCATTATTTCTCTAATTTAGGATTGGGCAGATTACACACCTCAAATGTTGAGGACTCCTGTGTCGCTGGCCCTCAAAAATACAGTTCCTACTGAGAATCGGACACCTCAACGGACATGGGCTTCTAGGAGAAGACCAACCCACTCAAGTACATCTTCTTCATTAGAGCAACTCCATAGGAAGAAAATTGAAGCAATAGATCTACAGACTAAGATTGCTGTGGAAGAAATGGAAAGGTCAAAGGTTCGGGATGACATAGAAATACGAATAAAAAAGCAGTTATTAAAACAGGAAATAATTAAAACTAACATTTTATTGATGAAGCGAAGAAAGCTACTAGCTTTCAAAAATAAAAAATAGTGTATTGTTAGAAATAAACGGTCAGGAGGCGGGGCCTAGTGGCACGTCATGATGACGTAGCATCGCCTGACGGTGGCGAGGCCGGCTGGAGGGGCGCCTGCGGCGTTCCGAGCGGCGAGACTCACTTTTCTTGGGGCATTTGAGCGTGCTGGACGTATTAGGCGTTTATATTTTTGTTGATTAGTTATAATTGTAATTTCATTTTAATTGTCATTTAAATAAAGATTGTTTGCGTTTAACGTTATAAGTAGTTTCCTTTTTAAAAAATCGCCGCCACTTATGGTTTATATTATCAGAAGTGGGATAGACCACGACATTTATCCGCTAACGGCTATTTTAAAAGTTTTCGTAACTTCTAAATTTAAATTCATTCTGTAACGGTATATTTGTGTTTGTGATTTAAGTGCTAGTTTTGTTTCGATAAATCGTAAATAGTTTGATTTGAATATGTCCGGACGTCATTCTCGATCGAAGAAAAGAGACAGCAGTCCACGTAAACGTTCTAGTGGCTCGCGAAAAGGTCGTGATAGTTCTCGTAAGCGGCGTCGCGACCGTTCACATAACCGTCGCGATAGCTCTCGCAGTCAGGCACCAGATACGATTCTCGGTAGGTTACATGCAATCGAGGATAGGTTGTCCACCACCTCGGGTTCAGTTTTGACATTGCAACGTCCAGCACGTGATTGCCTAACCCCACCGCCTGTGGCTACAGGTAATTCCAGCGCGCCCGGTGAGTCAGATTCTAACTCTAATAAGAATACGACGGACAAAATTGTGAGCGCGTTATCATCCTTGCTACAAGCAAAGTCAATCCACTATTATATCTCCAATTTTGACCCTAATATTCATGATTTAGATGTTTGGTGTGCGGAGGTTGATCGAGGTCGCGAATTGAATCGTTGGGACGACCGCGAGTGCCTGTCGCGCATTGGTTCTTGCCTAAAGGGCGATGCGCGCACATGGCTGAACGATTGGGTATCCAGCGATCGATCATGGTCAAATTTTAAATTGGAATTCCGATCACTCTGCCCACGGAACGTTGATATCGCTAACATTTTGTTTGATGTGATGAATAAGGACTCCAAAAGTTTTGCTACATATGCCGAATATGCGCGCAAGTCATTACTGCGCTTAAATATTGTAAGGGGCCTTTCCAATGATTTAAAAACCGCCATTATCATTCGCGGCATAACAGACCCGCAGGTAAAGGCTGCCGCATCTAATGCTAAGTTACAACTTAACGAATTAGTAGAATTTTTATCCGTATACGTGAAACCAAAAACGGAATTTAGATCTACCCACAATTTTGTTCGTTCGTCAAACGAACGTCATTCCGAATCGCGAAAACGTAACGCTTCGAAGCCGGATATGAAGTGCTTTAACTGCAATGCTGTCGGTCATTTGAAGTCTCATTGTCCGAAACAAAAGAAAACCGAACCAATAAAATCTAATACCATAACTACCGCCCCAAATAAACCGTCTCTAACCTGCACGTATTGCAGCAAGGTAGGACATTCGGCCGAAAGGTGTTTTGCTAAACAACGTGCTGAGGCGGATGGAAAAAAGGTATCCAACGTAAATTTTTGTCAAAGTTTGTCCAAAACAGTAATAATATGACCGCTATCATTAAGGAAATGCCTGTCGATGTTTTAATTGATAGTGGTTCCGATATATCCCTAATTTCTGATTTATTTGTTAAACACCTCAATTGCAATAGGATTCCTACGTATCGTTTAATGCGTGGAGTAGGCAGTCAGGAAATAGAATCTACTTGTTATGTGACTACAGTTATCGAATTCCCTGAGATATCTTTAGTAGTTGATCTATTCGTGGTACCTTCTGACACTATCAGTGCCTCTGTTCTGTTAGGAACAGATGTTTTAAATCATATCGAGGACACTAAAACCCTTGATAGATACTGGGAAGGTGCTTAATTACGTCGATGATGTCTTGATTCTGTCAGATTCAATTGATGAAGGATTTGATTTGTTGCGCCAGGTTCTTGTGATTCTCAAAACCGCCGGTTTTTCCATAAATTTAAAGAAGTGCACTTTCCTAGCGACCGAAGTAGAATATTTAGGCAGACTTATTAGTCAAGGTCAAGTACGGCCGAGTCCTAGGAAGGTGGACGCTTTGGTTAATTCCCCGAAGCCTACGAACGTTAAGCAAGTACGGCAATTTTTGGGTCTAGCCGGTTATTTTAGGCGATACATATCCAATTACGCAGCTAAAACGGCTTGCATAACTAAACTTATGAAAAAGGGGGAACGTTTTATCTGGGGTGACGACCTAAACGCGGCGCGTGATTACATTATTAGCTGTTTGACCGAAGAACCTGTGCTCGCGATATTTGACCCAAACTTGCCTACTGAGCTGCATACCGATGCTAGCGCGATCAGTTATGGTGCTGTTCTGCTTCAAGAGCATGGTGGTAAACGCAAACGTGTTATCGGCTATTTTAGCAGAGCAACACATGGAGCAGAATCTCGATATCATAGTTATGAGCTCGAGACCTTGGCAATAGTAAAGGCATTGCAACATTTCCGCCACTATCTGATCGGCATCACCTTTAAGATAGTGACGGATTGTAATTCGTTAAAACTAACCGAACGAAAGAAAGATCTTGTCCCACGAGTAGCTCGTTGGTGGGTTTATTTGCAAGACTTTCGTTTCACCATTGAATATCGAAAGGGTACTCTGATGCAGCACGCTGACTATTTGAGTCGGAACCCGGCAATTGTGTCGCATATTCGCCGACCCAATAACTGGGCTCAAATTGCTCAAACTGCTGACTCTGAAACACAAGAATTGATGGAGAAATTGAGGGACGGACAGTTGGATTCCTCTCGATATGTTGTTAAAAATAGCCTTTTGTACTACAAGTACTGTCCTACGGGTGACGAATCTCGACTTCTCTGTTTTATCCCAAAAGGTCACAGACTTAGCCTCTTACGTGTAGTTCACGATGATCACGAACATATCGGGATGGACAAAACTGCTGACCTGATTCTCCGTCACTTCTGGTTCCCCAGCCTTAGGCAATTTGTAAAGAAATATATTTCCCACTGTGTGGTTTGTCTCTCACATAAACGAGTTCCCCGAGCCCCACATCAGCCCATAGAATCCTGGACTAAACCCGATAGCCCTTTTTCTACCGTTCATATGGACATTTTGGGTCCGCTACCAGAATCAAAGGGGTTTAAATATGTGTTGGTACTTGTAGATGCCTTTTCCAAATTTTCTCTCCTGTACTCTGTACAGGCAGGACACGGAGGATTTAAAACGCGTATTTACAAACGCAATTTCTTTGTTTGGTACACCATCCTTAATCGTGACTGATCGAGGTAGGATGTTTGAAAGCTATAATTTTCAAAATTGGGTATCTGGGTTGGGGTGCGCCACTCATTTAATTACGCCTGAAATGCACCAAGAAAATGGTCAAGCAGAACGATACTGCCGCTCTGTTTTAAATATGCTACGCGTCGAGGTTATCAACAAGGGGAGCAGTTGGTCTGATACGCTGTGGAAGATTCAGTTAACACTGAACATAACCCGGCAGGCCACGACACAGACGTCACCTCTCCAGCTTTTAATTGGGGTCGAAGCTACCACCCCGGTTTTGCGAGCGTTAGTCAGAGATGTAGCCCTAGAAGACTCGCATGCAAATCGCGAAGCAATGGTCACTCTAAGGCGACAACGTGCATCCGAATTACTTAAGGCGAACCAGAGGCGACAAGATCAACATATTAATGAGACGCGGAAGGAACCACGTGTGTACGCGCTTGGTGACTTCGTATTTGTTGGCAAGAGTTCGCAGAGTTCTGGCAAGCTGGATTCCGGTATGCGCGGTCCATACAAGATCGTGCAGCAGCTTCCCCACCACCGCTATGAGCTGGAACTTCTGGCGGGGTCCTACGGCAAAAGGACTCAGGCTGCAGCGGAACACATGGTTCCATGGCGTGGTGAATGGACGCCGGATGCGTGTGCAGCGTTCTTCGCCACGAGCGATGATGGTGAGTTCTCGAGATGCCACGTGCGCTTGCCCGAGGGGCAGCTACCTATGGCGTGTGCAGTATGTCTCGAGGGAGGCTCGTCCTCAGTAACACATGCTTGCTGTTGGCAGCTGTAAGGCATGTTTCTCGAGAAGGAGGACTATCCTCATCAGTGACGCGCGCTTGCCCGATGGGCAGCTACCTATGGCGTACTGGCAGAGCCTCTTATAGGCTTAGGCGTTGCATGGGGGTTGTAATTTCCATTTTATTTTTCCTTAAATTTAACAAATGTTGAGATCTCATGACCATTTTAATATTAAAATGAACTGACAGACTTTAAATTGTATTAAGTTCATGTAGCGGTTTTTAGAGTCGGTCGCAGCTGTTTGAGTGCACGCTTACGGCTGTGATGCGGATCTATTAATCATTATAAGGTTTCTTTCTATCTTTAGGTCTCTGAAACTTTTGCTAGTTGAAAAAAAAAAAAAAAAAAAAAATAGTTGTGTTGCAGATAACGATATCGAGGTTCTTGGCAACTCTAATAACGAGGAGCTGCCCATCCAAAATCAGGCGGTCGAGGACGCCGCGCTGTCAGGAGAGGCCGTGTTAGAAATAAACGGTCAGGAGGCGGGGCCTAGTGGCACGTCATGATGACGTAGCATCGCCTGACGGTGGCGAGGCCGGCTGGAGGGGCGCCTGCGGCGTTCCGAGCGGCGAGACTCACTTTTCTTGGGGCATTTGAGCGTGCTGGACGTATTAGGCGTTTATATTTTTGTTGATTAGTTATAATTGTAATTTCATTTTAATTGTCATTTAAATAAAGATTGTTTGCGTTTAACGTTATAAGTAGTTTCCTTTTTAAAAAATCGCCGCCACTTATGGTTTATATTAGTATATATTTGAATACTTATTTCATGCAGAATAATTCTGCATGAAATAAGTATTCAAATACATATTATGTACACTATTTATTCTTATTTATATGTCATACCGAACCTTTGACCGTTCCAATAACAATTATTGTTAATTATTATGAATATAAATCAATTCTAAAAACATTTTTTTTTATTTACTTTTATTTTATTCTATTCACACCAAACTTAGAAAATAATTAGCAATAAGAGCATCACGGTTCTCATGCCGTCGCACAGGTATTTGCTCTCCTTCAATGACTTGAGACATTTGACCATCACTTAAAATTTGCTCCCAAGGGGCTGGTAAATCAAGTTCTGGGTCATCTGGAGGTAAACTTTCCCCTCTACGCCGTAAAATATTATGTAGAACTGCGGTGGCCACTATAATTGTCAATGCTTTTTGAAACTTCACACGCATTCCAAATGCCAACACAGGAAATCTACGTTTCCATACACCATAACTTCTTTCAATGGGATTTCTTGTTCTTATTTGTGATTCATTATAAAGTTGCTCTGCTTGTGTTCTCGGGTTTCTTAATGGAGGCATCATGTATGATGTTGAGGCATATCCACTGTCAACAACAAGAATTGAATCACTGTAGCATCCATCTTCAAATTTTGCTTTGATAACACTATTGTTAAATATTGTGCTATCGTGACACGACCCTGGCCATCGTGCTACTATGTCAGTGATTTCCAAGTTAGCGTTGCATATTGTCTGCACATTTATCGAAAAGTAACCTTTTCTGTTCCTGTACAGTTCTGCTTGTTCACCTCCCACCTGACAGCGGAGAGGTACAAATGACAACTTTATGTGCGTGCAATCCATGGCACCAATAACACGTGGAAATCGAGCTATTTGGTAAAATTTGTCTTGCTCCCTCCTCATCTCCTGCTGAGTAGTAGGAAATTTGATATATTCCTTGTGCAGTGCAGCAATAGTGGCACTGACTCTGTGGATTATTTTATTGGCAGTAGGAGTACTACAACCACAGATGTCACCAATAAACATTTGAGTGGAATTTGTTGCATAAAATCTCAAAGTTCCCAGCAACTGGTTTATCGGTGAAATGGAAAAGTTGCTGAAAAAGAATAAAATAATTAGGTAGATATTCTAAAGACAGTAGGTAACATAACCTATCATCATCATCATCTTTATAGTATATTGCTGTGCTAGACAGGCAGGTGCCTTTGAGCTACCTTTAGTAACCATGTACAATAACTTATACACGCAGGCTAATTAGGTAGATAATGTAGGATGTACTAATACACACTTACCGGTCGGAAATGTATTCCAATTTATGTTCAATTCTCGTCAGCAAAAACAAAGTTGCTTCTTTGCTCAAACGAAACCTTATCGTGAAATCACGATCATCATAATATTCAAATAAATCTATTCTCTCTTTTAGCCACCTTGGACGTCTAGGTATAACTTCTTCGTCACTATCACTATCTTGAATTAAATCGTTTAAACGTTGCATTTTGTTTTTGAAACAGTCGTAGTGTCGAGTTGAAATGACAGCATAAAACAATAGGACGCCATTTAATTATTCTTGGAATAGCTCCTTATTCCATGCATATCGGTGGTATAGTGACTATTTATTTATTTATTTAATTTTAAAGAAAGCTTACAGACTAATAATAATTATAAATATCATGCATAAGTTGTTTCATTTGCTAATTACAAGCTTCCACATGTATAAATATATTTAGTTACAAGTTACTTGCGTCGACCAATTACAGTGATTTGATTAAATTTAAAGAATACAATGTAAGTTAACATACTAGATATAAAAAAAAGAAAACAACAACAAAGTAAAGTGTACAATAATGATAGTGACCTTGTCACTTTAAAATACTAAATAATACTATGTGCCTAAGTAAAGTCAAGTCGTCTTATGTCAAGTCATGCAATACCAAAATAAGGATTAAAAGCTATTTATGGTGTCACCAAAATAATCCTTGTTTAAAATCTTTCTAATTTTGTGTGCGCTAGTGCAAAATAAATCGATTTCCAGGTGTGATGGCAAACTATTGAAAGCTATAGTACTACGTATGCAGAAGGCGTTGCGCCTATACTTAGTCGATGCAAATGGTACTTGAAGTAGTGGCCGTTTTCTCAAGTTGTTTAGGTTAGTACGAAGAAGAATTTTGCTGAGTAGTTCGGGACAATCAACCGAGCCGTTTGCGATGTTCACTAAAGAACAGATATCACTGATATTACGTCTTACTTCCAACGGTAAGAAATGATATCGCTTACAGCGGTGTTCATAGTCGACTGAGAATTGCTTAGCCTTGAAGTCCAAATACCGCAAAAATTTCCTCTGAACAGATTCGATACGAGATTTGTAGATCTCATATTGAGGGTTCCATATTTGAGAAGCGTACTCAAGGTGGCTACGTACTAGAGAACAATACAGAACTTTTAATGGTTTAAGGGAACGAAAGTTAGCACAAGCTCTAATAATGAAGCCTAAGGCTTTAAACGCTTTGTTGACAACTGTTTCTATGTGATCATCAAAAAGTAGCTTGCTGTCGTGTACCACACCAAGATCTCTGATACTGGTTTCCTTACTCAAATAAGTACCATCTAGTTTATACCCGGGGCCGATAATAGATTTCTGGCGAGTAAATACTACGTGAAAACATTGGGATACATTTAGTTGCAATTTGTTGATTTTACAATACTGCACAAATCTGTCAAGATCTGACTGAAGTAGCTCAGTATCAGATAATGTGCGTATGGCCTTTAGGACCTTCATGTCATCTGCGTATAGAAGAATGCGTGAGTTTTGAAAGCAGTTTTTGATGTCCATAATAAATATTGTAAACAATAACGGCCCCAATATTGAGCCTTGGGGCACTCCTGATGGGACAGATTTCCAACCCGACGCGTATCCATATAAAACTACAGCCTGCGTTCGATTATCTATATATGACGAGAACCACCGGAATAGATCACCATGAATTCCTGCGGAAAGTAGCTTCTGAAGAAGCACCCGATGATCTATACCGCGTCGTCCGTGTATATCGCGTCGACCTGACATCGTTCTTCCATCCCCGAGGTTATAAATTCATTGGACAGCATCAGGTTGGAGGCAGTTGACCGTTTTCTGAGGAAACCATGTTGTTCGTCGCCGAAATGGCGTTGCAAAGCTGTATAAACTTCCGTGTGTACTACTCGTTCAAGAACTTTAGAGAAAAAAGACATAATTTAGATATGGGGCGGTAGTTTTCAATCTTAGATTTATCCCCCTTTTTAAAAATCGGTGTGATAAATGCCGATTTCCACATCTTCGGGACGATACCCTCTCTCAATGACCGCTCAAACAGCAAACTGACTGGAGCCAGCAGGCTCTTTGCACAATTAATTATGAAGACTGGGGGTATCAAATCTGGCCCACAGGATTTAGAAAGGTCCAAACCTTTAAGTAGCTTAAGGACCAACTCCGGACACACGTTGACCGTACTTAGGTTCACCGAGTTAGCAGAATGAATGTCTATATTAATATCTAGATCGTCAGATTCTGAGTCTGGTTCTTGGAAAGTAGACTGAAAGTAAGAGGAAAAAAGCTCAGTGATACCTTCGCCTGTGTCCGCGGACGAGTCCATGTAGTGTAATACGTTAGGTAATGTATTACCACTTTTTTTACTTTTAATATATGACCAGAAACATTTAGGATTTTTAGCGATTGAGGATTCTATTTTTTCCATGTACGAATCAAAACAAACTGCCTCTAATTCCTTAGCTCGATTACGCAAGAGAGAGAAAGAGTGGTAATCGGACAAGTTTCCGTAATTTTTGTATTTGCAATGGTATTTGTGTTTTTCTTTTAATATTTTTATTAATGCGCAAGTGTACCAGGGGGGATGTGTTGATTTTTTAAATGGTTTAACTGGAATGTACAAATCTCTGAGCTCGTATAGCTTGGTATAGAAAAAGCTGAGGGCTTGGTCCAGGGATCCAGTAGACAACAACATGTTCCAGTCAATAAGATCTAGTGCAGATGTAATTGCAGCGTAATCGCCTCGATGAAATATGTACTTTATGTTAGGTTTTTCATTGAGTTTGTGAACTTCAACGAAATCGGCGTTAATAATCAACGATTTGTGGTGAACATCAACAGGCACCGCCAGGGGGTCATCACAATTATTAACTTTTATTGCGCCATTTGAGAAATCAAGATCCAATAATCTACCGTTGACATTACGCTCACTATTGAACTGGGACAAGCTACACGCATTTATTGTGTCAAAGAAATCCAAAATACCTCGGACGGACACATTCTCAGGACACAGTCCAGAACTATCGTCAGACTGCTGCCATTCCACATCGCCGGCGAAATTAAAATCCCCTGTTATTATAAATGTATCTAAAGGGTGGGTGGATATTAAGTTGTTAAGTTTGTGGTGAAAGTTCTGTAATTGAGTTACGTACGAGTTACCTACATTTTCTTTGCACAAATACAGGCCACAAATATTAATGTTGTAACTTACCGCTGGTCTAGATCGCTTCAGAACGATGGACACCCATATATCCTCGGCGGAGGTACGCCAGTCACATCTTTCCACAACGGTCAGATCACTCCTCACTGCTATCAACACTCCGCCTCCCCGTGTCTGTGCTGTTCGACAGTAATCCCGGTCTCGCCTCCAGACAAGATATCGTCCATCAAATAACTCACTGTTACTAATACTATCCACTAACCATGTTTCCGTAAATATAATCACATCATAAGAATTCAAGCACACGTTACGATATTAACTGTTTGTTTTTGAGCGCAGACCTCGTACGTTCTGATAATATATATTAATCATTTTTAAGGTTAACAGCACCCATATTATCAATAATATTTGGTAGTGAATTTAGTAAATCGTTTACCAAAATCGAATACCGTCAAATGGGGTTACTTTGATACTACGGGGTTACTTTGATAACAACTTTAGGCTTATGAAAAACTTAATTTTATAATAACTACAACGCTATAATACAAAGAAACTATCAGTAGTGCCAAGTACTGATAGTTTGTTTTTTAACTGGTGTTGTAGATATTATAAAATTAAGTTTTTCATAAGCCTAAAGTTGTTATCAAAGTAACCCCGTAGTATCAAAGTAACCCCATTTGACCGTACATTAAATGCGAAAAATGATAAAAAGAACAATAATAAACTATGATGAAGGTAGAAGACAAAAACTGGTAGGAATCTTCAAGGCACAGTGATGCACAGTGAGTAAGAACACGGTACTTTGAAATACTCGCAAATAACAGCACAAAAGAAACGACTCGGGCCCGGTAAGTCACAACTGAGCAGGTTAAGTAATTAGAATTGCACTGTAAGACAATGAAAATAAGGACTAATTTGGCACATCGACAACAAAAAACATGATAATGACATTTGGTAATAAACTTACACAGAACTATTGAGTGACACAAAAATTGGTGGAATACGCTAGTAGCACTCACCTGCATACGGTTCTTAAACTTATTTTTAATGTTTGGTCTTGCATGACTAGACTTAGACATTTTATTTGTAGACTTAGACATTTTATTTGTATTAATAGGTTTAAATCGGTAATGACACAGTTTTATTTTATTTTTATGAGGTCTTTTTCGGTTTTTAACACTATTGTAGGAAACGACTATTCCCGAATAGACTCGCTATTCCTCGAATTGTAGTTGGTTAAACGTGTAATTGATTTACTCTCGAGTAAGTAGCGATTTATTCCGAGAATAAAATTTATTCCTGTTTGGTCGAATCCGCCCTTAGCCGTTTTACTTTTATTTAATAAAAAATAAATAAGTATATCTAGTCAAAATCAACATTTATTGTGTATTTTTTATTATGGATAAAATTAAAGGCACTGAATAAGTCTTCAACATTTCAATTATTTTTTTTTCAAACACATTTTTTTTTACCTGAGTGGCAACTATTTTGCCAATGCCCGGGAAAGGGTTAAAATGTAAATACAAAGATACACTAATAAATAAACTAATATAATTATATGTCTATGGGGCCCTAGTTGCCTGACTATAAATAAAAAAAAATTAAATCTTTACTTACAGTATCGGTGGTTCCAGTAGGCACATTTTTGTTCTGCAGAAAATTTAGTGATTTGTAGGCAAACCATTTACTATGATAAATATCATCAGTACCCGCACCAGACTTATTTGAATTATCTTCTTTTTTTTTCTCTCTGTAATAATGACTAGTTAATTTTTTTATCTTTCTCTCGATTTCCGGAACATCAGTAGCAAATTCACTGGCAATTTCATTAAATGCGTTGTAACGCTTTGGCCGGCTTTTGTAGTCACGGTTTTTTGGGTTCCATAATATTTCTTTTAAATGATAGAGGTCTATTAGTTTTATAACTGTTGCATCGTCCCACTTCATATTGGTTAGTTGATAAAAAATAAAAGTGCCCACACTCCACAACAACAGAGAATGAATAAGTGATACGTCACTACTCTATGAAAGCCGGCGGGCAACTGACTGAGTGAGTGGAGAGGGATGCCGTCGGCATCGGCATGCTGCCCCGCCGCACAGTGGGCTGGGATTACAAGGTTGGGTCTTAAGAGATCAAATGTATTTTTTTGGTATCTAGGCATAAATTTAAAACGTTTTTATTCTTTGACTTTTTTTAATTTAACGAGTACTTTCGGAGATATAGCCATATCAAATTTGTATGAAGAGTCATGTTATTTTAGTTTAGCAATTTATTCCAATTAAATTGAAATTGAAAATAATGTACACTAAACGGCCTGAAAACCTCAATACCTACTTAGTTCTTTAAAAAAAAACAATGTTCGACATTTTCCACCACCATAGGTAGGTATGACGTAATTTGTTTTGAGACTTATTTCCGGGAATCAAGGGATAAGAGTGCGCGAGCGCAACAACAAGTTATGACGTGTCGTAACGTGATTGGTGCAACGATAGGGTATCTACGGAATGTTCGGTTGCATTCAAACGTACTTCAGTGTTCTATTACCCATCATAATAGACGCACTACCCCCACACATTCATTACTTACTTATTTGTTATTTTGAATTTGTGAAAATGTTTGAAAATTTAGTGACAAACCTTGAACTTTTCGTTATTTTAAAAAACAGTGGCAGTATTAAAAATAATGACAGTTTGTGTAGTGAGATAAGGTCTAAATTTTTAGTCGAATTAAGTGATGATCACGAAAAGACCTAAAGTTGTTTTGTGCAAAATTTTGTTATAATTTAAATAGAAGATGGGAAAACGCTTATCGTAAAGAAAATATATTCAGAACTAAAAATAGTGAATGGTTACAAGAAAACATAATATGGCCAGACTTTATTAAGTGTTTAATAGGCAGTAATGAAGATCAACCAGCACCGAGTACATCAACTCAGTATGTATCACCATCAAAAGTTTCTGTCGGTGTCTCCACCGAACAAAGCCCAAGAAAACCTTTTTGTGAATTAGCGCCTAAACAGAAAAAAAGACGTGCAGAAAACTTTCATTTATCTTCGGACGAAATAAAATATGCATATTTTGAGCAGTTGAAAGCGGATGGGAATGAGGAGGTTGCTAAAATACTAGAACATTTACTAAAGAATCCCCAAGATGTAAAAAAAGTTAAAAAGTGCATATCTGTTAAAGAAACAAAACCTGTGTTTTCTCCGGATGAGGCTTTAGGGTTATTTTTATCACTTAAGCTGACCAAGTGGCAATACAATACTTTAAGAAAAAGTGTTAACGAAAAAGACAGTAATATATTTCCATCTTATTATCAAGTGCAACATGCACATGAAATGCTATCCACCAAAAGATGCTATTACAGTGACAGAAACCTCAGCTAAAATAAAGTTACAAGCTCTATTGGATATAACGACAACAAGAATAATGACGTCACTCGTCATAGATAGTGGTTGTAAAGAATTTACACTAATCAGTAAGTGGGGATTTGACGGTGCTTCTAATCAAGCCAATTACAAACAAAAAATGCAAACAGACGATGAACAAGAAAGTCAACTTGACGATTCAAGCATATTTATGGGTAGTTTAGTGCCAATAAAATGAGTGTGCGGCGAACAAGTTATCTGGCAAAACGATTCACCAAATTCATCTTACTGGTGTCGTCCAATCTTTTTCGGATTTGTGAAAGAAAATAAAATAACGATATTGCGGGAAAAAAGTGCTATTGAGGAACAGATTGTAAATTTTGTGAAAACAGAAGTTGGAGAAATAAAAATTTCACACTCTTTATTAATGACTATGATAGACGGAAAAGCAACATCAATTTTATGTGATACTTCATCTCAGAGATGCGACATTTGTAAAGCCACTCCAGAGAGATGAATAATTTGCCCTTAATTGCATCAAAACCGACTGATCCAGATCTCTGTAAATACGGATTGTCATCATTGCATACCTGGATACGAATGATGGAATGCATTCTGCATATAGCCTACAGATTAACGATACAGACATGGACAATAAAGGGAGACAACAAGTGCATCATGGAAAGAAGAAAGAAAGACATACAAGACGCTTTTAAAAATAGAATGGGACTTCTGATTGATGTTGTTAAACAAGGGCACGGCTCCACGAATGACGGAAATACTGCTAGAAGATTTTTTGCAAATCCAAACATGACTGCTGAGATAACTGGTGTTAGTGAAGAATTAATAAGGCGATTTGCAATCATTTTAGAGGCAATTTCATCAGGTTACCACATTGACACAGCAAAATTTCACGAATATGCTCAAGTGACCATGCAACTGTATTTGGAATTATATAGCTGGTATTATATGCCTTCAAGTGTTCATAAAGTTCTTATGCATGGTGCAGCTATTATTGAAAGTTTTGGTCTAATACCAATTGGACAGCTATCTGAAGAAGCTGCTGAAGCTAGAAATAAAGACTTTCGTAGGTACCGCCAACACCATTCCAGGAAATGCAGTAGAAAAACTACAAATGAAGACATTTTAAATAATTTATTGACCAGCTCTGATCCACTCATCTCAGCGAAACGTCACAAACTTCGCAGAAAACATAAAACTTTGTCAGTAGAAGCACAAAGTTTATTAGTAATTGAACAAGCGGAAACATTTGATGGTGACGAATACGAAAATTTTGCATTCGTTAATGTGGATACCCTTGACAGTGATTAAATTAAAACGGCCAGTAGTGATTGTGATTTTTACTTATTTATTTATTTATTTTATTAGTCCTTAGTGGATTAGACCTAAAGGGGAGATCACTACATAAAAAAAAACGCGCCTAGTTCTTAACCTCTATGGTGGTGTGGAATAGAGAACAAAATTTGAAATTGCGACCAAATCGCAGAAAATCTCAACCCGAGAATAGGCGCTAAAATAGGACAAATATACGTACTATGCATACGTACAGTCAATTCTTTGAGAAAATTTGAGAATTTCGAGATTTTCACATTTTTTTCTTTTGCTTCATACAAAAATTACTTTGGATATTTATAACTCCGAAAATACTAAGTTATCTGAACGACCCTCATAGAAATAAATACTTATAATCGATAGATAAATACAACACAATATTTAAAATTTCAGAAAAAGAAACTTTTTTTTTTTTAAAGGCTAAGTCCTTTACCGGCCCGTTTCAGCCCACTGTGCGCCGGCTTGCCCGCGCGGGCGCAAGCCGGCGGCATGATTGTACAAAATAAGGCCGGCGGATTGGGCCGGCGATCCGTGCCGCCGGGTCAGCGGCTTTGGTGTGTAGACCGCGTAAATAAAATATAAAACATACAAGTTGAAGACCGCTACAAAAATAGAAACGCGTAAGTATCGACATTGTTTGTAATTATGAACGAAGCGGGCTCGATCATTTTTCCATTCATACAAGGAGTAACTTTGTCGACTTATGCAGAAAAGCATAACAATTAAGAGTAGGTACTTAGGTACCTATGTAGGATATAAGAGCGAGCAAAGCGAGCTTGATAATGTAAGCACCCCGCCTAGGGCCGATTAGATTTTCGGAAATAGGAGTTTCGGTACTTTGTTGAATAATCCACAAAAGCTCTAGAATTGAGAGGAAAATTTCAGGACCTCGCCTCGAATACCTACGTTAAGTGCTTTAATATTCTGTGAGGCGTTTTCGCATATTTTTTTAGTTCCGAATGTCTTACACCTATATTTAATTTTGAAGCCAGGAGAGTGCGCCGTCTTGCACCCCGCTCCCGGCGCCCATGTTAACACATCATCAAGTATTTCATTCATTAGGTATAAGTTTTGCTCCCTCATACATAACGTATATTTTTCCTACCATATTTAATTCTAGGTTTTCTTAAATCAATTTTGTCTCGTCGTCTTAAGCTAAATGTGTAAATTTTCTTTTTAAAGTTACGAATGTGTGTAATGCGTTATTATTATGTTGTGTTTTAGATTTCATGTTTTAAGTTTAATAGAGTTAGTTAATTTTAAGTATTATATTAGTATATTTAGTATAGTATATTAAAGGCATATTTTTTTTGAGATTTGTTCTGTAATAAATTATGAATGAAATGATTAAATAAAATTGTTGCTGTCAGAAGTGGTTATAACTAGTGTTACAACACTATTACCTGGTGGTATCGTTTAACTTTAAAAAACCCACCGTACCACCAGGGGTACGGTGGGTCTGCAGTGAACTTTTGAAGAGGTAAGCAAGATTTTACGTAAATAAACATTCAATGATTTATGAACCACTTATAAAGTTGGACAGCCACTTTCATTAAAAGTTGTAATATCCGCAGTCGTGATTGTTACATGGAAATGGAAGAACGTCGCAGATGCACTACGGTCCGACAAATGGAGCGAATGGTGCAGTTCCTGGAACAGCATCAAGACCTTGCTCTTGGACGAGTTAGGTCTAAAGAGGCTCGTCAAGTTGCAGCACGGTTATGGAATGAGTGTGCCGTAAGTCTCAACGTAGAAGGCCCTGCCCGAACAGGGAATGAATGGTCCAAGGTAAGAATAATCGAGGCAGATCAAAGTGGATGTTTACGCCGAGGGTTCCTAACTAAAATAATATTAAGTACATTGTTTTATTCTTTTTTAGGTATAGAATGACTACAAGTGCCGGGTTAGGGCAACGTTAGTTAGCATAAATGCTAACCAGGGATGCTGGTGGTGGGCCCAGTAATGCAAGTACTTTGTCACCATTGGAAGAAAGGACAGCCAATATCTTAGGCAGGGATGTTGGCCCGCTACCTGATGTTAGGCAGGATCAATTTGCCTCAAACGATGTAATTTATATCTTTAGCTTTTTCCAAATCCACTTTAGTAAACCATTGTTTTATCATGCTTAATTACTATCCATTTTATAGGGTGACGGTATAGTGACAGTAGAAGTGGTTGATGAACCGCAATTACAAGACACTGAAGCATCATCAGCAATGTAAGTTATCTCTTGCGAAAACAATATTTATGCTGCTTAATATTAGCAATATGTTTTATTTATATTATATTGCATAACATTATATTTACTTTATTACAGTTTGACTGACCACCCCCCGTATGTGCTATCTGCGACTTCACCTGTGTATGTGCAGACGCTGCCTGTGTCCCCTGTTCCCAGCCTAGAGGGGGAGACAGGCTCATTGCAAAACTCTCCAAGGCACAGTGCAGGTTTGTTCAACAAAATTGCTTAAGCTAATAAAAGAGAGTAATATCATGTTAAGCTAATTTTAAATTGCTACTTTAAGAAAGAGTCCGAAGGGTGCGAGATACCCCTCGGCGCCGAGGTGTAGAGCGTGCGTCACGCCAGGTCCCATCACAAATGACTAGACAATGTAAGTTAAAAAAAAAATCTAAACTTATTTCTGAAATATTAATGCCATTCTTTTATAAACAAAATTGTATTATCATTTCAGCAGCCAGAAGTGCATTGGATGAGTCAAGAGTAGCAATCCTTCATATTGAGATGCGGGACAGAGGCTGATCTGAAACATTCACAGGCATTCTGCAATTTTTCGGAGTCATTCAGAATAATTGCTGAAAGCATTAACAGATTTAGCCAAGAGGTAATACATTTTTTTTTATATAAAAAATATTTGACTGTAATCTTACTATTAAAGTATTATGCACGAAAATGTAGAGATATAGGTACTTTTACTGGACAAATCTTGATATGGTTTTTTGCTATTACATGCTTCAACGCGGGCTGGTTTTATGATATTAAGTAAATGAAATTATTTTTCAGGAACATCATAATCATAACACTTTTATTTTGTTTCAGTATGGACAACATAACCACCCAGATTAGGATTACTATTAGTTATTAATAATATATTTTTGATTATACTTTAATAAATAGAATTATATTATACCTAAATTAATTTTGTTTAGTTCTCCTGAATTTGAAAATTAGCATATCCCTTTGCTTTTTCTCCATCACTTGCATCTGAATAAAACTATATTATGTGATAATGTTTATGTTTGACCACACTTATTTAATGTAAAAATGACAAGGCGATAGAAATACAAATTTTAATAGCCTCTAATCACAAACAGCACGAAAAAAATATAATAGAATATACTGCAGCCTTAAACTAGAAAAATAATGGCATTCAATAATACTTAGATCTAACATGAACTAGCATAAAAATTATTTTATTATTTAAGTTAATAATTGCTAAGAATACTTATATAAAACACTTAAGAACTAATCAAAAAGTATTTCAATGAAAAACAAACTTAAAACTAATTAACCTACAACAGCCAATAACTTTTTTGTGTCATCATTATAACACAAATTTTGCAAATTTAGGATAATTGGTTTCTCCTATTAGTCCATAAACGTTGAATGAGCGCCCGCTGTCGTGCGCGGCCAAGCTCCAACTCGCTAAGAGCATGAGCGCCGCGTCACCGCTCTTGCCTGGCACCATGACCGTTTCCTGTGTCAGCTGGCGCTCACGAGCTGCTTCTTCTGCTGTTAGCGGAGTGTAGGGGATATGAGCTCTGTGTGCTATATTATGCAGAACACAGCATGCATTCACTATTCTCGCAGCAGTTACTGGGGTGTAATGCAGCTTTCTATCAACTAATAAGCACCTGCAAGGACAACCCCTTTTATTATTATTTATTTAATTCGGACACAAATGATTCATAAATGTCAACTATTATAATAATGGTATGATATTCAAAGCATACCTAAAACAAGCTTTTAAAACACCTATACAGCGTTCAACCACATTTCTAGCTGTTAAGTGCAAGCCTTGGTAATAATAATGTTCCGGAGTATCTGGCCTTGGTTCTGAGATGGGTGTCATCATTGTGGGTCTCAAAGGGTACCCTGAGTCTCCTGCAATAACCAAAAATGAACTAAAATGTCTTAAAAAAAAATTACAAAATGTATCATAAGATTGCAACATAAATTATACTCTATTTAAACATACGCAAAAGATGCAAATCTTCTCCATGATTAATGTGGAGTCTCTCTATATAACCATTCAATGGATGGTTGGCCCAAACAACACTATCATGTGTGGACCCAGGGTAACTCGCATCCACACATAATATATTATATTTAAATTAGAATCACATATCTGAAAAAAAAAACAATAATGATATGAACTAGCACTGACAGGAAAGAACAAAATTATAATAATACAATTATACTCACTATCATAACATTTATTGAATGGTATCCTTTTCTATTAAAAAACCGTTCTTCATGTTCAGCAGGACATACAATTGCAACATGGGTTCCATCAATACAACCCAGAGCTGGCATCAAAGAGTATAATGGCTGGCATTTTGAACTTGTGGTTGTAGGAGTTTGTATAGCTAACTACCTCTTTATTCAAAGACTATATAAACTATGAAAAAGAAAATGTCTGTCAGTGTCTTGTGTGAAAAAAAAACAAAAGTGTGTTCGTACTGTAATAAAATATATAATATTATTAATAGGTATTATATATCACCTCAATAATCTAAATCGTGCTAAATACCTAAACCTAAAATAAGGACCTCTACCGATAGGGCTAAAATAGATTGTCTACTACTACTATAAATTCTTCATCAGTGCAAATCATATGAATACTTTAAATCTCTGCTTAACGGAACTCAATCAACCCTAAAGAAGTAAGTCGAAGTATCCGCAACAGGTTATGGGCCCAGTATAGTGATTTATTGATTTTGCCGAAATGGAAGGTTTTACTTCAAAATTGCAAATAGGCAATATAGAGGGGAAAGACAATTGGGCAACATGGAAATACAAAATTTCGATAATGCTACGAGGTGTAGATGGCGCTATGGAAGCAGCCGAAGGAACCCTCGAAAAGCCTGTTACCCCCGCCCCTGGAGCTGGTGACGCTGAGGTCAGTATGTATAATTTGGCCATGGCTAAATATAAGAAAAATGAATGTAGCGCTCTGCTCATATTAATTACTAATATGTCAGAAGGAACACTTAAAAAAATAATGCGATTTGAAACGTCTAAAGAGGTCTGGCAGGAGCTACACAGATTATTTGACGGACAGTCAGATGACAGGGCATATACAACCCGGGCGCAATAACTTGACACCTGACTCAAATGACGTTTGTCTACAGTACTGAGTGCAAAAAAGAAACGTAAACATATGCATACATGTAGCGCCCCCAGTGCTGGTTTTTTATTTTTCTGGTCAGGCTTTATTCTATTTTAACTAAAATAACAGTTTCCATTATAATTTGAATTCCATTGGAATTCCGCCGTATGGCGAGGTTTGAAATAAAAACCCTAACCTAAGTATTACTGATTTATAATTTAATTACTTACTGAGATAAAACATCTGTATACTAATAACGAATGCAGTATTTATTGCTTAGTTACGAATTGGAGCAGTAATAAACTATTTAGAGTCTATTTTGGGATTAATTTCCAATATTGTTAATCAAATGTATTTTTTTTATTCAAGTTCATACTTAGTTAGGTACTAAGTGTGAACTTGAATAAAAAAAATACACTATACAATAATTAGGTAAAACAATAAATTTCTTACGGAAATAAAAAGAAAAAGAATGTTATATTAATTTATTATTAAAATTATGACGAATCATAGCTTAATTCTTCTATACCAGACATATCGCTGACATTTTCCTCTTCCTCGCTTTCACTTTCTGAAGAACTCTCTTCTCCTCCAAGAGATATTATAAACTCCCTCTCTTGGTGTTCTTGCAGTCGATCTTTCACCCAGTATTCTTTCTCCAGTCTTTGGACATGGTTGACTTCTTTTTTCCAGTCTTCAACTGAAATTGACTGTATCGCTTCTCTAGTCAACTTTTCAATTAGTCTTTCAGACTGATCTACATTTTTGTCTGCCACCATTTGTTTAACTAAATTCCAGATATATTCGATTGGGTTTAGATCACAGTGGTAGGGTGGCAGACGTACAACTTCGTGGCCATGCTCCCTCAACAGTTCGTCTACCACATATTTTTTTTCTGGCTTATTAAATCGTATGATAAAGATAAAGATAAAGATATTTTATTTTGCAAATACGGGTACAAGTCATGGTGGTACATAATATAAATACAGAAACAGCCATATTTTGCCAATTACATAGCATGCAAAAGTATAGAGATTACCTACAATTAAAATACATATTATAATTCTAATTCATCATTCACTAATAATTATCAATGTTCAACTATTCAATTCATTCAATACATAAAATAATTCTGATTCATCAGTCAATAATATCATTAATGTCAACATTTCTAATACTTATTTGAATACAATATATAAACTAGTCAAACAACGT
This sequence comes from Brachylomia viminalis, assembly GCA_937001585.2. Taxonomy (NCBI): domain Eukaryota; kingdom Metazoa; phylum Arthropoda; class Insecta; order Lepidoptera; family Noctuidae; genus Brachylomia; species Brachylomia viminalis. The sequence goes on along the minus strand of OW443294.2, from coordinate 21,584,002 downwards.
CTTTTTCCAATAAAAAATCTTCAACCCTATAATAAGCTTTATCTACTAAAAAGTTCCTAAGTCTTTTTTTGAATAATGTAAAAGTATAGTCCTTCCAACAACTTGGTATTTTGTTATATATCACCGGTGCCATGCAGCAGACACCCTTGCGCATCAGAGTTGTTCTAGAACTAGGGATACATAGGCTACTATTGTCACGCCTATTCCGTGGAAATACGTCAGCCATTCGTGCGAAGCGCTCCTGGTTTAATTTTACGAACACTGCCATTTCTAAAATGTACAAACTTGGTAGGGTTAATAATTTATATTGTTTAAAATATGGCACGCAGCTATCCGTGCTTTTTAATTTAAAAATAGACCGTATGCATCTTTTTTGTGCCTTAAATGCAGTTTCTTTTTCTGTTGAGTTGCCCCAAAAGATAACTCCGTATCGCAGATGGCATTCAACTATACCATAGTACGCAGTAAGGCATGCATCCAGATTTACACTAGCCGATAAGGTATATAGAGCATATGCAGATGAACTTAGTTTCTTGCAAAGTAACTCAATGTGTTGTTTCCAGCTAAGTTTTTTATCTATTTCTAGCCCAAGAAATTTCGTACTCACTACCTCGTTAATTTTATTATCGTTATATTGCACCTTGAGATTGTCCGTATCTGTCGTGCGTTGGTTAAATTGGATTATTTTTGTTTTATTAAAATTTATTCTTAAGTTATTTTGGTCTAACCATTTTATGATCAATTTTAACGAATTATTAATGTCACTTTGGTATGTATCAACGCTTTTCGAAGGGATTGTCACGGTACTGTCGTCTGCGTATAGAGTCAATGGTTGTTCAATGCATTCCGGTAAGTCATTAATATATACTATAAATAACAAGGGGCCCACTACACTACCCTGCGGTACCCCATAACTAACTTTTCGCACTTCTGATCTAAATATCTCGTCATGTTTATTAATTACATTTATCCTGTTGATTTCAGTTATTTGTCGTCTATCTTGTAAATAAGATTTAAAAAGTTCTAACACATTACCCCTTATACCATAAGCTTCCAGTTTTTTTAGTAGTGTAGGATGGTGGACATAATCAAATGCCTGCGTCATATCGCAAAAAATGATGTAGTATAACTCTGGCATATAGCATCTAGCATATACCAGTAGCAGCGCAAGTTCTATTAATCGGTTGGTCCACCGGAATCATAAACTTTTTATTCACTTTTTGATGCTCACTACGTTCATGAGCACTTTTGGTAGGGTCCACAGGAATCACAAATTTGCTAACTTCCTTCTCACGTTCAAAAAAAGGCAACACCTTGAGTATTAAGGCCCTTTCTTTGCTGTGTATCGTTTTTCCCATTGTGTATTTTAAAACACAACAATGACAAGAAAACGTCCAAACGTAACAATAATAACAAAAATCCAATAACAATAAACAAATAACAGGTCCAAACGTAACGATAACAAAAACTTAACAAAAATAATTATAACAGCAAACGAATGACTCCGAAACTCAGATAGATTACGTGCAACGGTAACAGTGATGCTAACGCTACTGAAGGACGAGAGCGGGGCCTCGCGCGGGGTAGCGGGAGGGGAGTCGAGTTTCGAGCCAGGTGTCTAGTTGTTGCGCCCGGGTTGTAATTTATGTGCAGAATTCTTCAGTTTTAAACGTCACGATGAGGATGACGTATCTACCCACATGTCAAAACTGAAAAACATCTGGACAAATTTAAATGCAGAAATTACAAAGAAAGATGGCACCGTCAAACTGCCGGAATTATTTCTCATTTGCAAAATCCTAGATACGATGGATGAAAAATATTTTGCTTTCAAATCGAGCTGGTTATTATTGAACCAAAGTGAACGGACAGTGGATAATTTAACGAGTCACTTGTGCGCATATGAAAGAGCGCTCGGTAGTAAAGAGCACATAAAGCAAGAGGCCCTAGCGGCAACACGCACAGAACACAAGAGCAAGCAAAGCAATGAGAGAGAGCTGATCTGTAACTACTGTTCCGGTAAAGGACACAAAGTTCGGAAGTGCAAAAATTTTATCCACATAAAGGATGGGAGGCCGCCCAAACCAACACCAGGCACATCAGCAGCTGCTTCAACGTCAAAGCAAGTGCTACACATTTCTCTGTTAGTGAATGCCTGTTCCACTGGACGAACTCAAGACAGGGAAAGCTGGTTTGTTGACAATGGAGCCAAAACTCACATTGCAGTAAGAAGAGCTTATTTTCAAGAGTTTCATGAATTTGATTCAGACCATACCATATCGACTGCGGACGGGAGCGTCATACAGGCGATAGGGAAAGGCACCGTTGAGGTGGAATCAAATGTCAGTGGCAAAAGGGAGCAAATAACACTCATCGATGTGTGGTTAGTACCATCATTAACGAAGAACCTCTTCTCACCGCTTGCAGCACAAGACAAGATGCAGAACAGCATCTTCAGTTCCACGACTAGAGAGTGTAAGCTAGATATTGCAGGCACAACTAGAGTTGTTGGAAAGAGAGTTCGATATGCATGAGCGTCTTCATGTCCAACCTGTAAAGTCCTCCTTACAGGTTGGACATGAAGACGCTCATGCCAATTAAACCATGGACCATAGAGGTCAATGCTGTGACTGGCTCCAATATGCTACAGCTATATCATGAGAGATTTGCACACCAGGACAAGAAACACGTGATCCGCCTCGTGAAGAGAGAGCTGGGAGTACAGTTGAGTCCTGACAACATCAAATGTGAAGGCTGCATTTATGGGAAGTCACACAGAAAACCGTTTGGAAAAAGGGAAAAAGCAACAGCTGTAGGAGAGCTGATTCACACCGATGTTTGCGGTCCCTTCGTAGATAGCATCTCAAAATACAAATATTACGTACTCTTTAAGGATGACTACTCTGGCTACCGCATGGTCTACTTCATCAGGAACAAATTTGAAGTTAAGAATAAACTTGTTCAAATGTTACAAGAAGCTAAGACCGCTGGATATAAAATCAAGACGATTCTTAGCGATAACGGAGGTGAGTTCGACAACAGAGAAGTACGAGATATTTTACAGAAATATGGCATTCAACAACGGCTGACAATGTCTTACACTCCTGAGCAGAATGGATGTAGTGAACGCGAAAACCGTACGTTAGTTGAAGCCGCGAGGTAAATGATGCATGCTAGAGGAGAACTACCGCAAGTGCTATGGGCAGAACTTGTTAACACTGCAGCCTATGTACTTAACAGGACAGGTCCATCGAGAGTTGAGGGTAAGGTACCTTACGAGCTCTGGCATAAAAGAAAACCCAAGATAAGTCACTTGAGAGTTATCGGAAGTGAATGCTTTGCTCACGTTCCAAAACAAAAACGGAAGAAGCTCAACAAAAAGGCAATAAAAGGCAAGCTTATAGGCTATGAAAACGATGACGGTTATCGTATTTGGGACGGAAACAAAACGCAAAGGTCGAGGGATATAACCTTCCAAACTGACGTCGAGTTCCGGACTTGTATAAGAATCCCTACCACTTCACACCAAACATTTACGCAAGAAGCTGTACCTGAAAGTGATATAGAGCAGCAGGAAATGAATCATGAACATGCTCTAGAGGGAGATAGAGAAAATGATGATCATGTACATGTTGAAGTTTTGGGAGATAGCAACGAAACCAGAGAGGATGAGACTGCTAACGAAGAGTTCGTTGACGCTGACGATGAGTTAGAGATAGTCGAACCACCGTTGTTGGACGCGAGATCTCGATACAACTTACGCGATCGAACTTGCCTCACACGTCCTAAGAAGTTCGATGACTATGTGTGTTTCGTAGGCACAGAATACTTTCCCGAGACATATAAAGAAGCTATTGAAAGGGATGACAGCGAAGAGTGGGTCACAGCAATGACGAGTGAAATGAACTCTCTAAAGCAAAATGATGTATGAACACTCTGTAAGCTACCTAAAGATAGAAAGGCACTCCCTTGCAAGTGGGTCTTTCGTATCAAGCGAAACCCAGACAGCAGTATCGACAAATGTAAGGCTAGGCTAGTAGTAAAAGGTTTCAAACAACGGAAAGGAATCGATTACGAACAGAATTATAGTCCAGTTGCTAGAATGGCCACCATCAGAGCCTTATTAAGTGTCGCAGCTAAAGAAAAATTATATTTGACGCAGTTTGACGTTTCAACAGCATTCCTCAACGGCAAGCTGAAGGAAGAAATTTACATTAAAAATTAAAATTAAAATATGTTTATTCAGTCTCAAAAGTTACATGCTATACATGAGTTGAGACAGCCCCAGTAAGTAATTAAAAATACTTGTGTTGGGGTTGACTCGCTGCTTCCCTTATTTAATACAGTAATGAGACTAAACTACCTAATTAGAAAATAATACAATATAAGACAAAACCCAGCCAAGAATCAAAGCTGGTGAAAATATAAAATTGTTATAGTTTCTATGAACTTATTCTAAGCATGCGTGATTGTGTGTGTGAGTGTGTGTGTGCGTGTGAGTGAGTGTGTGCGTGTTTTTGAGTGTATAATTATGTATGTGTGTGTCAAGTCAGCAAATTCGTACTAGAATGTGCTCAGTTTCATCATACGTTAGAGTGTTTAGCCATTCAGTTATAACTTTCTTACATTCATACAAGACTTTGGGATGAAATTGTAGTTTAGCATTTATTTTGTTGTAAATATATGCAGATTGTGTTACGTACTGTCGTCTTGCAAAAATCGAACGAACCATTGCGGAGTGGGCCACAATATCACTCCGTCTTCTATCCCGGCTGGCAGAATCAAATGGAATAGATTTATGTAGATATAGGGTCACATTTAACAAATATAATTGTCTTACCGATAACAATCCACTTATTCTGTATAATTTAACTGTGGGGTATCTAAATGGTTTGAGGTACATCACCTTTATTAGAGACCGCTGGGCTCTTTCCAGCTCAAGGAATTTTGTCTTTATGGCACCTCCCCAGACTGGAATGCAGTATGTGATCACTGATTGAGCTAATGCAATATAAACATTATTGAGTATTACGGGAGACAACACATGGCGTAGTGTCTTGAAAATCCATATCAAATTCCTTACACGTGACATAATAGTATCAATATGTGAGTGCCATGACAGACATTCGTCAATAATTATGCCTAAGTATCTTGTAGAGGGAACTTTTTTTATAATTTGACAGTTACACTTTTGTATATAGCGTTCCGCACACTCATGTATCGCAATCTCAAAATCAGGACCTGTTTTAGATCTTTGACTCGGAGAAAAACAGATATAGTTTGTTTTTGAAATGTTAAGAGTCAGCAAATTAGCGTTTAACCAGTCCAGTATAACGGTGAGACCACGTTCAGCATTCAGGCGTACGGATTCCCAAGTTTCTCCGTGGTAGACAACAGCTGTATCGTCCGCATAGGAGAAGATTTTCCCTCCGCTGCTCAACAGGTTACACAGCTCATTAATGTACACCAGGAACAGCGGTGTTACATGCAGCAGCCGGATGGATTTAATGACGGAACTTCAAATGTATGTCGACTTAAAAGGAGTTTATACGGACTCAAGCAGGCTCCTAGATGCTGGAATTCATGCTTTGAGGAGACGTTATTAGAGAAAGTTTTTCAGCAAAATGAAGCTGATTGTTGCCTGTTCGCGAAGAAAATAGGTGACAAGAAAATCTTAATAAGTCTGTATGTAGACGACGGCCTTGTAGCCGCTACAGATAAAGATTTGGCAAACTAATTCCTTAAAGAATTAGGGGATACTCTGAAGATCACAAGCACCCCAGTGTCATATTACCTTGGACTTGAGATAGCACAGTCGAAAGATGGCTCCATTACAATTAAACAAGAGTCCTACGCCAAAAAGATACTGGATCGTTTTAGGATGTCAGAATGTAATCCAGTTTCAACGCCATTAGAAATGACTTCTCAAGCAGGGAAAGCTAACAAAGAAAAGGAAGAGAAGAATTTCCCATACAGAGAGGCAGTAGGTGCTTTAGCGTACTTAATGACAGGGACGCGACCTGATATAGCGTATGCAGTTGGAATAGTTTCAAGAAATCTGGAAAACCCATCACATGAAGATTGGCTATGTGTTAAGAGGATTATGCGCTACATCAAGGGCACCACCTCTTATGGAATTGAGTATAAAGCTCATCATTTACCAGGTGTGCTCGAAGGTTTTAGCGATGCAGATCATGGTGGAGATCGAGATACCGGACGATCTACTACAGGAGTGGTCTGTCGTTATTCTGGTGGAATTGTTTCATGGCTAAGTCAGCGACAAGCCTCTGTCGCTATCTCTACGACTGAAGCTGAGCTTGTAGCAGCTAGTGAAGCAGCTAGAGAACTTGTTTGGCTTACGAGAATTCTACAAGACCTTACTAAGCTTACAGATACACCGACGCTCAGTGTGGACAACGAAGCAGCAGTTCGACTTGCCCACAACCCGGAATTTCACAAGAGGACAAAGCACATACGTATTCGTCACTTCTATGTAAGAGAATTAGTGGCTGAAGGTGCTATTGAAGTTATAAGAATTGGTACAGCAAATCAAGTGGCTGACATTCTTACAAAAGCACTACCACATTCGAGCTTTGCATCTTTTAGACATGCAATGGGTCTTAGATCTGTTGAATAAGGGAAAGTGTAGGAGTTTGTATAGCTAACTACCTCTTTATTCAAAGACTATATAAACTATGAAAAAGAAAATGTCTGTCAGTGTTTTGTGTGAAAAAAAACAAAAGTGTGTTTGTACTGTAATAAAATATATAATATTATTAATAGGTATTATATATCACCTCAATAATCTAAATCGTGCTAAATACCTAAACCTAAAATAAGGACTCCTACCGATAGGGCTAAAATAGATTGTCTACTACTACTATAAATTCTTCATCAGTGCAAATCATATGAATACTTTAAATCTCTGCTTAACGGAACTCAATCAACCCTAAAGAAGTAAGTCGAAGTATCCGCAACAGTGGTAAAAACTGAAAATAGTTATTATATATTATATGATTATGTACTTAAATACATGAACATGAGTTTTACAATAGAATATCTAAAACTAGCTTTCTCCCCGTGGTTTCAGTTGGTTACTGCTCTGCACCCGTGGGTCTTAGTATGATTTTATTTAGCCTATGACACTCACAAATAATGTGACTTTCTATTGGTAAAAGAATTTTCAAAATCAGTACCTAGAGATTATCCCCTCAAAAACCTCACAAACTTTACCTCTTTAAAATATTAAATATCGAAAATAAAGACTAATTATGCTACTTACTCTCTTTTAACTTGTTCCCTCTCACATTGTTTGAATGGAAAAGCTATATATTTATTCAATACTGCCGGATTGTTCAAGGCTGTTGTTACTTGCCGGATAGCTTTTGAAACACGGGCCTGGGAAATAAAATGGTTCCTGCTATCTCCAACTATGGTCTGATAGGACCCAGAAGCATAAAAGGCCAATGCAACCAAAATCTAAAACAAATATTCAGGTTATCTATTGATGCACACACATTGAACTTTATTATTTGTCTCATTTGTGGTTATTTTTATAGAACAAAAAAGGTTTTTAGTACAAGTGATAATGCTGTTTATCACTTCGGGTTAATTCTTTCGTGAGTCTATATCTCTTCACAAACTGTCGATCACTGTATGAATCACAACTAAGTCTAGCTTTTAAGTTTTTCCTTTTGGTTTCGGCTCGAGCCACCGCTACATCGTATTCATGTGATTTCTCCAATAAATCTATGTAGGCGTACATGGTAATGTTGTTATTTTTGCAAGATTTTCACTCAGAATCACTTCACAACAAAGAAAAAACTCTCCAACGATGCATTAGCGATCATACAAAAGTAGCGTCCTGCGTCCTATCAACTTTTTTTTTTTTTTTTGTTTTGTCTTCGCACGGTTTTTGTATTTAGCCAATGTCACGTTTAGTTATCGAGAACAAAGGTAGGGAAACGAAAGAAAAATTATAAAATATTTATGATCAATTGTAACGGGATTTAGGATTGGACGATTTATAGGATCAGTGTCCTATCAACTTATACGTTTGACAGTGGTTCACAGAACACTATTACTCCTAGTGGTTACTAGAGAAATCTGGTTACGTTCCAGACTGGAACGTAACCAGTCTGACGTGGTTGCTGGATAGGGGCCCAAAACATCAATAATATGGCCATCTGTGCACACTATTAAAAAAGGTTTGGTTAAGTTTCGGTATTTATGCAAACTGTATGTTTTTTTTTAATATAAATAATTAGAACTTTTTTCTACATAGCAGTATGTTCCGTCAAATATAGCAATGGGCCTAGAATCTCCTTCATATAAAGCACTAGGTATGGCTAAGTTTCTTTCTTTAATTAGTTCCCTAGTGATGTGTCCTAATCCTAAATGCTGGGGCACAAAATGTTCAATAAATATCTCACGGGCTTGACACAGCCACTTGCTTAGAGTTTTCTTAGATATTTTAAATAATGTTGCCAATCTTTCATTAGAGTCCCCACTTCTTAATTTCATAAGATAGGCTGCTAGCACTGAAGAACTGTTGCGTATTTCTAACAATTGTGGCGCCTCATCAAATATTTGACGGAACTGAGTTTTAGTCAATCCAACCCAGGTATGCACAACATGGTCTTCCATATCATCAATATTTCCAAAGTTCAATAAGCTTTCTTTAGGGGACTCTTTTAATGTCATCATATCTTGGATATGTCTCGCAGTAAATGTTTGTAAGTAATTACTCCTTAAACTATCAAGGAAATCCCATGCCTCAATAACTAAATGTGTATCACAAAGACGATTATTTTGTGGCACATAATATTTATGCTCATTAAGTAACATTTTTCTTGTTGCTAGAGGAACTCTGTAACGTTCAGTTCTCTGACAACCTTCTATGAAGCAATGTCGCTCCGATTCAATTGCCCTCATGTAATCTGGCAATAAAATTGTTGATTCAGGGTTCTGCCTTCCTGGTTCCACAATTGGGACAACTGGTGAATGTGGTTGCACTGAGGGATCATGTACATCATTACCGTGACTTTCTTCTGGTTGAATGGAAACATTTGCAGGTTCACGTAGACTGTTGTCCTGATTTCCATCCAATTGTCCAACAGAAACACCAACTGACGATTGGGCTGGTGGCGGGTTACTCTGTGAGGAAGTTGAGGGACCGGTTCTCATATTAACCGCAGCTCTGTCTGCTAATATCCAACAAGAGTGGCATATACGATCCGCCTCACCCACCTATAAAAAAAAGTAAAATTAATTCCACAATTATAATATAAGTACCTACTGATCAGATCAGATATAAGTACATTTATTTATTCATATTCAATAATGATACACTAACAATAACAATGTTGAGATTAGAATTTCATGCAAAAGCGAGCTTTACTCAGAACTAAGTTCTATAACAGGAAACCTTAGAGGGACAGAGAGATTTGATGTCATACATTAATATAATGATATAGTGAAAATCATTATATTTAATGTAATAATAATGTGAAATGTATTTGCAAAAATAAAAATAATTGTAAATTATTTATTAGTTTTGCAAATAAATCTTTTATTATTAAAATACAGTTTGAGTAAATTAAGATATAGTACTAAAGTAACTTACTGTTTGTGGCAGTATCCACTCTCTGATCACATTATATATCGCAGATTCACGAGCAGAATCATTGCAAAGAAGGTGGCTGTACCGCTGTGCTAACAGTGAACGACCGCAGCGGACACAAACACTGGAATGGCCAACTTGGGTTGTTGCTTCAATCGCACGTCTCCCAAGGACTACATCTTGAGCCAAGTCCCAACCTGCTTGGCATACATAGTTCTCACTGGTTACCTGAAATAAGTTAACTATTTAAATCTTGTTCAACAGTAAACACGTTTTGTAACATGTCACTAATACAAGTGCATGTTCGAACAAATCTCTATGTCCCAGCTTTTTTTTTAGCTTGGTAAAATCATCAAATGAGTCCTCCTACCCACGGCAGTGTGAGAGGATCTTTCAGACTTGTACTGACTAAAATCTACGGTGTCCTTCAATAGCCCTTTGCGTTCCGGGGTCACGGTAGCTCGTTAGTTCCGCGACCCCGGCAGGCTTTGGCCCTCTAAGGGGGCCCCGTCAGCTTGCTGATAGCTCGTTGAGGCGCTTGGATCACAACGCGCAGGCGACCCGGGCATGGTCCGTGATCGGACAGCGAGTCGCCAAAAATATAAAATAGGTAAAAACTTACAGGCTGAGATGCACGCCACCGACGAATAACTGCTAAAATCGCCTCATCTTCCAAGACTCTTCTGCCAATAGAGTTACTGCGACCAGTCGCAATCAAACAATTTACACAGCGATCCATGTCGTCAATATCCGATCGATAGGCGTAAACAGTTGTCCAAAATAGAGAACCAGGTAATTCAGAAATGCAAGATCCGTCAATAGTCCAATAAAAGCCGAGGTCGTGGGGTGAAACAATAAAACAAGGAAAGAAAATATGTGCGCACTCAGAACGAAAAACAACGAACGAGTGTCATCTGTCAATCGGTGATAGACTGATATCAGGCTGGAATGTTGCCAGAAGAGAAATTAAAGGAAATCGATTCGCTATGAATCGATTCCACAAAAAAATACTCGTTGCTCGATTTTCATACATATTCTGAGATTTTACCGATTTATTCGTAATCGATTACTAACATTTCAGGCATTATTTAATCGATTATTTAGTTTCATAACTTAATTTAAGTTTTCTCGCTTCCTAGGTAGAAACCAGGTACCATATTTTGTGATTTCCCTTAGAAAAATATGACGGTTTTTTTAATACACATTTCAACTAGTTAACTGCTGGGCCCAGAAGTCGCCTTCTCCTTTTATACCACATTTACATTCAGCCGTAGTGAGCAGGGAAGTGGGCAGGGAAGTGGGCAGGACGAGTGTGTAAACGCGGTACTTCTCATGCCACTGCCATTGCCACTCGCACTGTTCGGCGCTCCCCAAAAAGGCGGTTTTTTGTGCGGAAGTCAAAGGACCGGCAGCGCGAGCGGCAGTGCGTGTTTACATTCTGCTCCGACGCTCACTACGCTCAGGTGGGGGAGTCCGGGAGAGTTTAGCAGGGGGGAGACAATAGCCACTGATCATAGAATCCCTGTATAACTAGATATTGCGACGTTGCCACACTTCTCACAGCTCATAGGCGCCTCCCACCTAGCTCACGCGGCGATGTTGCGATCAGCAGTTTCGTTTTGACGTTACAAGTTGCCAGTATACTATAGTAGTTTTTGGTTACAAGTGAGAACACGTTTTTATGCCCGGTAAGTTAATTTTTTCGATATTTGATTACTGTTGTTTACTGTTTATAGATTCCAGCATGTCATGCATACATATCCTTAGTGTAATTATCCTTGTTACCTTTACGATAGACAGTTTTTGCTTAAAGATTATAGTTTTTTTTGTAAATTAAATAACGGACAGCTTGGCGTGGGGTGGGAGACATTACCATGGCGACGGGAGGAGACTTTACCCAGGGTAATCTCTCCCTCTGTTTCTCTTGCAATAATATTTTCTGTTTTATTTTAGATAAGTATCCACAATGCCCTTCAAATATAAAAAAAAAAGAAACAACAAGAAACAGAAGCAATTTAGACCTGTCAGTAATAAGAAATGCTGTAAGTGACATTGATAACGGCAAGTCTATTAGAGCTACTGCTTTGGAGTATGGAATAGATCGAAATACTTTACGTAATTATTTAAGAGACAGGACTAAATTGTCAAAAATAAGTGAACAGGGAAGTCAGTTCAAAACAGCTATGATATTCACGATCGAGGAAGAAAAAGCACTTGTTGAATATGTTCTAACTTGCAGCAAAATGAATTATGGCTTAACCAGACAGGCGGCTATGAAACTTGCGTATGAATATGCAACCATTAATTCCAAAAGGTTCCTGATTCATGGACTTCTAACAACTGCGCAGGGAAAGATTGGTTCAGAGGATTTATGAAAAGAAACCTTGAACTAAGTTTGAGAACCCCAGAAGCAACCAGTTTATCCAGATCCACCAGCTTCAACAGAAAAAACGTTACTGATTTCTTCGAAAACCTCAAGGCAGTTAGAGATTAATATCAATTTGAAGCTCATAACATCTACAATTGTGATGAAACAGGATGTACGACGGTGCAAGAGTGTCCTAAAGTTTTAGCGAGCAAGCATGTGCGTCAAGTAGGTCAAGTTACTTCAGCTGAACGTGGCAGTCTTGTAACCGTCTGTTTCGCCGTGAATGCTCTGGGAAATGTTATTCCATCATTTTTCATTTTCCCTAGGGTTAAATATAACGAAACCTTTGTAGATAGTGGACCACCATGGTCACAAGGTGATTCCTACCCGAGTGGATGGATGACGACGAAGAGTTTTCTAAAATTCATGCAGCATTTTGTGAAGTATTCGAACGCATCTCTTCAAAACAGAGTCCTGCTTATCCTCGACAACCACGAAAGCCATGTCAATATTGAAATCGTGAAATACGCAAAATTAAATGGAGTAACTTTGCTGACTTTACCGCCCCATTGCAGCAATAAGTTGCAGCCATTAGACGTTGCCATTTATTCATCCTTCAAGGCTAGATATAACTCAGCCATGAATAATTGGATGATTAGTAACCCAGGCAGAACTGTTACGATTTACAATATACCCGGATTTGTGAACACAATTATGTCACAGGCTTTTAGTCAATCAAATATTTTGAGTGGTTTTCGAAAAACTGGAATACATCCGTATAACCGGACATCTTTACAGATGAAGACTTTTTATGTTCCGCAGTAACAGACAGTGAAATGATTGGTGAACTTCCAGAGCAAGATGTTTTTTCGATTGCTTCACCCTCAGTAACTGCAGCACTGCCTTCAGATGTGACCAGGATCGTTTTACCTACATCGCCTACTTTACAAAGTCAGTCAGAGCCTTAACTTCAGCGTCAATATTTATAAATGAAACTGCGGAGTCTAGAGCGAGTTCGCCATCAATTTTGACTCAGGAATCTGAGCCAGCAATTGCATTAATAAGAGAATCAGCAGAGTTGCCTTCTACGTCTCAAGATACAGTAGATTCTGTTTCACAACTAAAACCAAAAATAGTTTTACCACAAACGATTCGTCCATTTCCAAAAGTTTCTCCAAGAAAAACTTTCCGCCGTGGTAGACAGCCCGGAAAAACTAAAATTTTAACAAAAACGCCAGAAAAGCAAGACTAAGATGAGAATAGAGATGAAAACGCACCAAAAAATAAAAAAATCAAGACAACTAAACAGAAACGAAAAGGTAATGCAAAGAAAAAGAGAGTAAAAAGACAAGTTTTACAGTCAAGTGATAGTGAGACAGACCCTGAAGAGAAACCCAAGTATGATGATAGCTCTGATAGTCCATGGGATGAAGTACCAGATCTTATTGATAATTGGTATTGTTTCATCTGTGGAGAAAATAAAGTTATGGATATGAGACTTTGCGCTTTTTGTGGTAAATATGTCCATGAGATGTGTGTTGGACTGTCCAAAGATGATAAGGAACAGTTTATTTGTCCTGATTGCTCTAATTAAAAAAGGAAGACTGATTATTATGATTATTTTTTTATAAGGTTTTATTTTGAATTTTACTTTTGTTCTTAATTTTGAAAGTATTTTTATTTTACTGACCACATACATGGTGTCCTACTTTAAACTGATTTGCAATATCTACTTTTAAGGTTTAACTATTTGTAAGTTTGTTATCTAGTTATGACGTAGATAGAATAGGCTCAGACTATTATGTTTGCTATGAAGATACCTAAGTTACCTTTGATTTTTCTCCATTTTGATAAGATATTGTTAAATTTCTAAGATATTTTGCTGTAGAAAGACTGAAATTATTATGCAGTAACAGTTGGTTGTGAAAGTTCTTATTAATAAGGTTATAAGTTATGTTAGAAAGAGTTTCTAATGGTAAAAGTTTATAAACACTCACTGTTTTAAACGCAACTACTTATCTTAAGAAATATAATATGTGATAGGTACTTAATTCCTCACTACCTGTATGTCAAAGATACTCAAATTATATAGTTCGTGTTATCATTTACTACGTATTATTATGTGCCATGTTTTTTTTATAAAATTTCTTTATTTAATTATAATTTATTATTTTTATTTTGCCTAGTTTTAAACCCGGGTAAAGTCTCCCTTCTTGGGGGTCAAGTCTCCCACCTAGGCGGGAGATATTAGCCAAATCTCACTTCAGTAGAAATCGTTAATTACTCATAAAGTATTAATGATTTATAAAACTTTCTTAAGAAAAAATAAAGCTTAATAATGCAGCTTAGGGTACAATTTGTAGAAAATAGTTTTTTGTTAATATAAAGCGATTTATGAGCATTTAGTCGAAGGCGGGTAAACTCTCCCGGACTCCCCCTACTCGCCGAGCGCCTGGAGGAGAAAGACGTTCGTTTAGAATTTTAGATCATCGAAAATGCCGTCCGAATGGAGCCCAGAGATTACAATAAAATTCTTAGAACTACTGGAAACGGAAAAATTAATTTGGGATGTTAAGGATAAATAACATAAACAGAAACATAAGGTTCACGACGCGTGGAAAAAAAATCAGTGTTGCTTTAGACATACCTATTGACGAACTTAAATCAAAAAAGTATCCGATGGCCACTTTCAGGCCTCTTTTGAAGAAAAAACATAATTCAATCCGATCCGGTGCAGGTGCAGATGAGATATTTAATCCGATATGGTTTGCCTTTGATATTATGGAGAGATTTTTGGGGCCCACTTTTATTGTAGATGATACAGTGAATACGGAAGAACAGGTAAGCAGATTGTAGACTAATGATTTTTATATATTATTATTACTAGCTATTTAAATTATAGTAGGTACCTATGTGTCCTTTTTCAGGCCCTCAATCTGGGAAATAGATTTAGGATTGCGCCAGGTTGATTATGTAACGTTTTCGACCGTGCGTAATTACTATTATTATTTATATGTTATTTTGTATACTAAAAATGACAGATAGTCCTGCCTGACGCGCGTACAAAGCGTTACATAATCAAAATCAACCCGCAGGAGGTGACCTAGGTAATTTTACTGAATAAAACATGTATTTTCTAATTGGTAGGTATTTATTATTATATTATTTAGGAAAGGCTTTGAAACCACTCTTTCTCCAGGTGTACTTATATAATGCAAGTAGGTACCTACTAATAGTCTTTTTAACGGATGGTATCAAAATAATTTGCAAATTCTGATCGAATTTCTGTAATGTTACTTGGAGCACGTCTGCCAATAAGTGGTATTGGCCTTATAGCTGATGATGAAGTGTCGTTTTGTCTCCAAGTGCCTTCAACATATTGCCCGTCTCTAATGGAATCGAAAGTTCCTGGAGGTGTGTAATTGCTCTGAGAAGATTTGCTCTTTCGTAGAAAATTATGTAATAAAATACATGTCATAACAATTTGTGGTACCTTTTCTATATTAAGTTCTATTGGTTTCTTGAAAATTCTAAATACAGATGACAACACACCAAAAACATTTTCAACGATTACACGAGTACTAGAAAGTTTGTAATTAAATGTGCGCTCTACAGTGCCAATGTCATGATTACCAGGAAAGGGTTTCATTACATTTTTGTGTAAAGCGAAAGCTCCGTCACAGACAAACACAACATTTATTTCTCTTCCTGGTAGTGGAGAATCTGGTGGCAAGTTAAGAGTGCCATTGTAAATTTTTTGCCAAAGCAAGCTATGTTGAAAAATTCTTCCATCACTTATACGTCCTTGTCCACCGTTATCGGCAAAAACTAAATTATAGTTACTATCTACTAAAGCCATTAGCACAATGCTATATGTATTTTTGTAGTTATAATACTTCGAGCCGCTATGTAATGGACATTTTACTACGATGTGTTTCCCGTCGAGAGCTCCAACACATCGCGGGATTTTTTTCTAAATCCCTCTTCAATAGCTAACCATTCTTCTGGTGTTTGTGGTAACTGGAACAAAGATAACATATTTCATTAGTTTTATTTGTTTCAGCTTCTTCAGGATGATACTACACCACCAATCAACGGTTCCTGCCTTACCTACGTTACCTATTAAGAGTTTGTAATTGCGTCCGGTCACCGTACAACAGAGTAGACGTGTATTTGATCCTTGCGAAATTTATTTAACTAGAGTGCTTCAAATCTAAGACTTAAAGTGAAGTAAATAATACTTATTGTGGAGTGAACTATATCCAGTGAGTTGTGACATTTAAAAATACGTGATTGCGGCAGTGCGCCGAACAGCGAGCGGGGCGACGTGCCTCACCTCCGTGCAACGAGAGCGGTAGTTATTTTTTGACTCGCTCGCACAGTGACTATGCGTGCGTCGACGTGCCGTACGTAAATATTTGCGATTTTTTGGAAGAAAAATTGAGCGTGCATTCGCCGACAGTGTATGCTAGCGACTAACACCTGTGACCGAGCGAAAGCGTATTAATAATATAAGCCGGCAGGAGGGTGCGCACGCGCACGCCGCGCGCCGCTGTCCATTAACACGACTGTATTTTATAAACTGTGAAGGAAAAATCCAGTTAAAAAGACATAATGAATGTAAGGCGGACTCCACCTGGAACTCCCGTGTCATTAGAGCCATTACCTAAATGTTCTGCGGCCACAACATATGTTACTGGAGCTGGCTCGCATCCCGACCTATCTAAATTAAACGAAGAACTTAGCGAGGCCCAAATAACTTACCGTAAGCGCAAACACCCCCCTGAACGCGAATGCTTATGCTCAGATGATATTAAACAAATCAAAAATGACTTATCACGCGTCTCATCCTTGTTGGAAAAATATATTGTTTCTAACGCAGAAATGATAAATCAAATGAACGCGAGTATCACAGAAGTCAAAAGTGAGATGGCCAGTTTAAGGGCCTCTCACGAGCAAACAAAAAACATAATCACCTCAAATGTAGCCGATATTAGCTCACAAATACAAGACATGAAATCCACCGCATTAAATATTACCTCAGAACATGGCAATATAAAAAATCAACTAACTCAAGTTGAATTGAAAATATCAAACACTGAGGATAAAATAAAGAAGCTTGAAAACAACCTTATTGAATCGAAATTAAGCCCTTTATCCACCGAAATTCAAACAAATCAATTATCTGTAAATGAACAAATAATACACGAAGTTCAAGAGCGCAAAAAAAGAGAAAATAATATCATTGTAATAGGCATACCAGAGCAAAATGCACAGAACAGCCAAGAGCGAATGCGTAAAGATGAATCCGCTGTGTTAGAAATTACCTCAAAAATAACCGACGTAAAGCCGACTAAAATATATCGCATCGGCAAATACAACGCTGGTAAAACACGTAAAATAAAAGTTTGCTTTAATACGTCTGAGCCGGCAATGTTACTACTTCGTAATAAAGAGAAAATTCCGGATAATATTAAAATTTTCTCTGACCAAACACCTGCCCAACAAAAGTATTTTCAAGCTATAAAAAATGAACTGACACACCGAATAAACAAAGGAGAAAGTGAGTTAACTATAAAATACATGAATGGAATACCGACTATTGTACAACAACCCTCAAAAAACTGCAACCAACAACAATAAACGATACCCTACCTAATACTACAACGTATCAAATAATAGACGATTACCGACTGCTAAATACAAATAAATCACGCCTCTCATTTCTCTACATGAATGCAAGAAGTATACGAAAACAAGGAAAATTAGACGAACTCAAATGTATCTTAAAGTCAATACCTACAATTGTGCACATAATTTTGCTAACAGAAACTTGGATACAGAACGAAAACCAAACCCTACAGTTACAGATAGTCAACTATACGCACTACTATAATTACAGAACAGACAGTAGAGGGGGAGGAGTATCAGCATACATACACAATGATTTAAAACATAACCTCAGTGAATCAATATATCAAGATGGAAATAACTACCTATGGGTACAAATTGATAAACTTGCGCTGGATATCGGCGTCGTATACAATCCGGGCAACACAAATCTGGAAAGGTTTCTAGATGACTACGAGGCACAATTACAACAACGAAAGAGAGCAATAGTGTTTGGAGACTTCAACATAGATCTGCTCACGAAAAATAAAACACTAAAAAAGTACAAACAAATAGTAAATGAATCAGGATATAAAATATTAAACAAAACTAAGAAAACCTACTGTACAAGAGAATCTGTAACAAAGAAATCTATTATAGACCACGTGAGCACAAACTTAAAAGATCAACAATACGACATAACCATCATCAATTCATCTATGTCGGATCACAAACATATATATGTACAAATAAAAAAAATTAAACCGCCCCCTAAAGTACGCCTAAACTACGAAATAATCGATTACAAGAAACTATTTGCTTCAATGGAATTGTGTGGAACCGAAACAAATAACTATTTTGAACTAGAAAACAAGATAAAGCAGTGCCTGGTAGATAGTAAAGTGTTAAAAACAAAGATTTTGAACCCACCCCAAAATGATTGGGTTAATAATGACATCCTTACTGGAATCAGTCAAAGAAACCATCTATGGATACAACACAAGAATGACCAAGGAAATGAGTTATTAGAAAATAATTACAAAGAGATGAAAGAAAGAATTGCTAAACTAATACAAACTACAAAAAACGCATACTACTACAAACTATTTACAAATTGTACTAAAAATCCCAAAAAAACATGGTCACTTATAAATAATTTAGCTAATAATAAAATTAAGCAAAATGGTACTCCTACAAAGCTTTTAATAGATTCAAACATAGTCACTAACTCAAATGAAAGGAGAATGCTCAAAAAAAACCCAGCTCCGGGGTAAAAGAGATGTATCTCAAATTATCAATAATAATAAGTAATATAATAATAGCCGGTTATGATCGTGATACTTACTGGCAAACATATAAAAATTGCCCGTTTTATTATTCAAGTGGTGTCGATTTAAAAAACTAGTTTAATTAATTATTCAGAAACATTATGTTAAAATGCTTGGTGAAAATATAAGCAGCCCCAGAAATCACTGCCTCCTTAAAACATAAAATAATACAATATGGCCCTCCCTCCTAACTACATAACTTTAAACCCGTAACTAAAGGGTTATTATTGGCAGGATAGATATAACTCGTGCGAATTAACATGACACCTGGCTCGGAACTCAAAACTCCCCCGCTACCCGCGCGACGCCTCGCGGTTGCCCTCACATGGCGACAGCGGGGCGCCGCGCTGGTAGCGGGGGTTCCTAGCCGGCTTTGGCTAAAGGTTGCGTGCAGGTAAGCCACGGAGTTCTAATAATCTATAGTAAACGAGCGAGTGAAACAGCAAATTGGACTCTGCAGTTAGAGAGAGACAAAAAGAGTCGCCGTTATACCGAACCACCGAAGATCATAAATTCCTAACACGTCGCAGACCTGCGCTAGCATTTGTTACGTTGTGTTCTGTGCGTTTTATGTTTGTGTTTTGGACTGTTTTTCGCGACTTGGCTTGTTTTTACCGGACTTCTATGATATTTATTTGTATTTGGACGTTGCCTTGATATGGCGGATAATAATTGTGTCTTGTGTCATCATTCACTTCGAGGACGTCGCAGACATGTTCTTAACGAACGTTTACTGCAGTCTAGACGAGACTTCGTTGAACATATTCTGACGAGCATAGAACCACCCCGTGAGGTATGTATCTAAAGAATACTTTGAATATTAGGACTTGTTTTACATTCTATTTCATGTGACTAGTACCTATTAGGCTACGTTTGCGGAGATTCGGAGCGTGCGGCGTGGCGTCTCGCGTCTCTCTCGCTCTCATACAACACCATATTATGTGAGCGCGGACCGCGCCGCCGCGCCGCACGCTCCGCGCAAAGCTCCGCGGCACCGTAAACGTGGCCATATACTGTATTTATTTTTTTACGCTCTCGATTAATATTAGTGGCTCGCTACTAGAGCGTGCGCCATCCTTTCGTTCCTAGTATGTACCAAGGAGGCGATATAAGTTGTGTTTACTTATCCTGTTCTACAATAAATATAATATACGTGAAAATACTGTATAAAGGTATAGTCTAGATTTATCAATAGCACGTCTATATAAAATAAGTATTACATGGACGTACCTTCATGTTACGTTTGATATTACCTTTTGTTATAATACATAATACGATCAATAGAGCCGTATATATATCGAGACGAGACGATGACATAGTGCATTTGGTACCCACCATAAGGGCCTGCAAGTGCAAGTAGTGCAACATAGCCCACTGTATGCAGCGTTCTGCTACCATTTTTTATAACGTCGCGGGCACTGGGTAGGGACTCGGGGAGCGTGGTATTTTTATGTCCAATAGGCTACTGGTATCAAGTATTCCATACGCCTGCCATACGTGTGGCTGTTTTTCGAACAGGGTTTGTAGAATCATTTCTGTGAAAATATAACATGTAAAACTATAGATAAGATCATTAATGTTTCAGATTCAATTTAATGGCACGAGATGTATATGTCATTCGTGTTGGCATACCGTCAATGCCCGCCTGAACCAACCTCAGCCAGCTGCTGTTGCAGCGAATAACAATTGTGTTTTTTGTGGACACTCGCTTCGGCACCATCGGACACACGTACTTAATGAAAGTTTAGTACACTCAAGACGAGACATTGTTGAAGTTATTCTTAATACCGTCGAACCACCACACGAGGTAGGTAAAACAAATACTTTAATAGTATAAACTGTAGATGTGTACGGAAAGCTAACGATACCCTACTATTGAATTCTAAACATCTGCCTGGTCACAATTGATCAGCTCAAGATCCGTGACGTAGCTAATTGTTTCAAGGCTGCAAACAGAACGACAGGAGGCGGCAGAGGCGGTAGGTCCGCAGCGGTGGCGAACGCAGCATTTGAGACAAACGTATGTTTTGTATGTTTCGTCTCACCACACCGCTCTCGCCACCGCTGTCGCGCCGCAGCCCTCTGTCATCCAGTTTGCAGCCTCATAATTCTAAGTTTATTTTAAAAATAAATAGTTTTTTTTTATTATTTCACAGATTCGGTTCGATGGCTCCAGATCTATATGTCATGCATGTTGGTATAGAATAGATGCCAATATAAACCAAACCCGAGCTTCTGTACATGCTGCCGGAGTTCCATCTCCTCCTGGCATAACTCGAGTAGCCAACACGTCCCGAAGGTGTATGTTCGACGGCTGCAATAGATTGCAACTGCGCTGTGTCAGCAATGTCATCAAGATTCAGCTTCTCAGCTATTACAGTGTATATATACCAAATCTAGCCCGCATTTGTGAACATCATTTAAGGACAACATCTTTGGAAGATTTTGCTCAACATATAACACGCCGGCAAACTGACATTGACTCAGAAGGCTTACACGATATAGTGAGACTGTATACGGAAGCTTTGGAAAACAAGTGTATTCTGAACTTTGAAAATATGACTGATATAGCGGAAGAAGATCTCCGATTTTGGACAGGATTAAACCATACACAATTTAACCATCTTATTCTCCAAATACCAAGCCTTCAACAGCAGTCCAGCACACCTCAGCTTGACTTGGGAGTTTATTTAAGTAAACTACGAACCGGTGAACCAAGTTTACGATTGGGAACCGCCTTTAATATATCTAGGCAAAGTGTCGATCGAAAAGTTCATCTAGTAAGAAATTGTCTGCTGAATGATTTTGTTCCGTTGCATATAGGACTTGGCCATATCACCCGCACAGAAGCGATCAATCGAAACAGACTATTACCTCAACATATATTTGGAAACACAGACGCTCCCAAGGTAATAGCAATACTTGATGGAACTTACATTTTTGTAGAGAAAAGCGCAAACTTTCCATTTCAGCGGCGTAGTTACAGTGTACATAAATATAAAAACCTAATTAAACCGTTCATGATTGTTTGTGCTGATGGTCACATTTTAGACATCACTGGACCGTACGATGCAAAAACCACAGATGCAGAAATAATGCAGCAAATATTACATAATCACGGCGAACCAATAGAAGACAATGCATTCCACTATTTTTTTGAACAAGGTGATACTTTTATTCTGGACAGAGGCTTCCGGGATGCGATTCCTGAAATAGAATCGCACGGATATAATGCATATATGCCTCCCTCTAAACGACGAAACGAAACGCAGCTCTCAACAGAAGATGCCAACAAGTCAAGACTTGTAACGATGTGTAGATGGGTTGTAGAAGCCATCAATGGCCGTGTTAAGCGGGATTTTAAAAAGTTTCGCCATAGAACCTTTAATCGCGCCATGCCACACGTATTCGAAGATTATAAAATTGCAGGTGCTTTGATTAACTGCTATCAAGAGCCTTACGAGGACAGCCCGTATACAAATGATTTTATACAAACTATAAATCAAAATATTCACAAACCAAATCTATTGGCAGATTACGTTCTCCAGCACAACATTAACAGACAAAGAGTATCATTTGAACCACTGGACGCTGAAAATCCACAACTGTCAGATTTTCCTCAATTATCACTTGACGATTTGATACGTTTTTCAGTTGGAACATATCATGTGAAAATAGCTCGTTCGTACTGCAGCGAGCATTTACGGGGGACAAACGTGTACGAGATAGAACGTTACCGACACTCTCAAGAAGTATTTGGGGATCCTAATGATGTGTTATTACGGTGCCTGATCAATTCACGTCACAGAGGAAGAACAACATACTACACGTATGTGTTGTATAACACCACGCTGCAGGGTAGGAATTCCATTAAAGAACATTATTGTTCATGTTTGCACGGCCGGAGAACTTTGGGAAGCTGTACCCATATTGTCAGTATTTTATATTTCTTAGGTTGGGCCCGACACGAAGAGGTTTTTAGCCATCCTGCTGCTTTCTTAGATAGCGTTCTGATTGATCGTCATTAACTGCTTGCGTGCCAAGTGCGCGCAATAAATCATAGTGAATTAAAAAAATGTTATAAATACACTGGTTTGATTTCACCTCTACGGCCAAAACTTCAAAATTGGTGCCCATGAATTATTAATAATCATGCGTTATGGTGTTTGCGTATCGATATTTCGCAACCCCCACCGAACAATATGGTAATGTGTACTACGCGTAGTACACATTACCATATTATTCGGTGGGGGTGCGATTTCACTATCAATAGTTAGCGCAAAACGAATAATGTAGAAAGTGTCAACACGTGATCATATTATTGATAGTATAGATGGCGCTGATGGTGATACTATAGTATCCCCATCAGCGCCATCCAACTCCAAACTATCAAATCAATATCATAGTATTTCTGTTAACAATAGTATTTTCACGTGACGATGATTTTAAATGCTGACTATTTATGAGGTTAAACTCTCGAAGTTTCTGTACATAGTATTGTCAACGTATTTAGGCATTGCCTAAAATATAAAATGAGCCAAGCTAGCATTTTAACATCATGTTTTTGAATAAAGTAATTAAAAATAATTAATTACTTTTTTCGATGGACGCTGGAATAATAAAACTGGCAATTTTTATATGTTTGCCAGTAAGGATCACGATCATAACCGGTTATTATTTTATTACTTATTATTATTGATGATTTGAGATACAACTGTTTTCCCCCGGAGTTGGGTTTTTTTTCTGTGGAGCCTGAGCATTCTCCTTTGCGAGGTCTTTAATAACTATTTCTCTACCATAGGACGCGTACTAGCAGATAGTATTCCAAAAAAATATCATGACACCTCTAAGCAATGTCCATTTCAATCCCCAAAAAAATATGATCAAGAACTCACAGTCCTAGACCCATGCACTGCAGATGAAATTGTTAAAATTATTAACGACCTGGATCCAAATTCTAGTAGTGGTATAGACAGAATAAGCACAAAAGCCATAAAATGTATTCAAAATCTAATCTCAGAAGGCATGGCAAATTGTTTTAATAAACTTATGAGTGACGGGGTTTTTCCAGACAGTTTAAAAATTGCCAAGGTGACACCTATTTATAAATCGGGGACAAAAACAGATCCCGGAAACTATCGTCCGATCTCTGTGTTACCAGTGATCTCAAAAATTTTTGAAAAAATCCTACATAAACGCCTATTAAATTACCTAAACTCTTTTGATTTTTTAACAGAACGTCAATATGGATTTAGAGCTAAAAATAATACTACCGCTGCTACTATTGACCTAATTACAAAAGTCAGGGATAATATAGATAAGAAAAATGTTGCTTTGGGTGTGTTCATCGATCTAAAAAAAGCCTTTGATACCGTAAGTCACAAACTGCTATTAGAAAAATTAGAAAACATTGGTATCAAAGGAAATGCACTTCAAATTTTCAAATCTTACCTAACAAATAGGCTACAAATAGTAAAGATAGATAACATTGAAAGTAAAGCTTTACCTATCACATATGGCGTCCCACAAGGATCGATTTTGGGACCATTATTGTTCCTTATATATATCAATAATATTACAGAACTAGGACTCCACGGTCATTTAACTTTATACGCAGACGACACATGTTTGTTTTATTTTGGGGCTAATATTCATGACACTATTTTGCGAGCTCAAAAAGATTTAAACGTTTTGCATGAATGGTTTAAACACAACTTGCTAACTATAAACATCTCAAAGACAAGCTACATTATCTTCAAAGCCAAAAATAAAATAATCCCATTGCATGATCCACTAACTATAGACAACATTCCATTAGAGCAAAAAACTCATGAAAAATATCTTGGCCTTAGAATCGAAAATTCTTTAACATGGAATAAACAAATTGATTATATTATAAATAAAATTTCCTCACTATCTGGATCACTCCGCAATATAAGTCAATGCATACCCAAGAAACTGCGATTTAATATTTACAATGCACTTGTTAAATCACACTTGCTATATTTAATAGAAATCTGGGGTAGCGCGAGTAAAACAAAGATACAGGAACTACAAAGAGTGCAAAACAAAATCATTAAAATATTATTTTGTTATCCGTACCTAACACCTACATGCAAGATATTTGATGAAACACAGCTCATGAATATCAAACAGCTTTATATGTACAATACTTGTATTTTGATAAGAAAAATTATAAATGGAACTATTCACACAAATGTAAAATTTACCAAAAAATCACAAATCAGTAACCGCAGCCTTCGTAGACCTAGCTTACTTGTCCTACCAAGAGCACGTACAAATTATGCCAAAAAAGACATTACATACGAAGGAGCAAAATTTTATAACTGTTTACCATCCCACATAAAAAATGTAAGCTCTTTCAGCGGTTTTAAATCTCAACTAAGTAAATATATAATTGAAACAAGTCACTATCCTACTGGTTGAGAATAAAACCTTTGAACGGGTAAAATGGCACTATATCTATTAATTGTTAATTTTATTCTTTACATTAAGCATGTATCATTAAGTTTATTGTAACGTATTTTGAATTCTTGATTGTATCGGTGACCTTATTTAGTTTATTACTTTATGTTAGCTTATATTCTCATGTAAGTGGCTTCCTTTGTCTTTTTGAGAATAAACTATTTAAACCTAAACCTAATTCTTTTCTTTTCTTTAATAAAAACATGGTGATTTTTTTAAATATACTTTTCTTACCTTTATTTCGTCTCTTAAAACTGTGTTAAGAGCCTTGCATACTTCTGGAACAATCAGTGAAATAGCCGGTGTTGAAACTTTGAATAAGTAGGTAGTGTAGACTTCGGTAACTATCTCCAGTCGCTAGATATCGAAGGGTTATTGCTAGGCGTATTTTTGGTGGAATAGGTATTCTTAGTCTTGTCTGTTTCTTTATCATAGGTTCAATTTTGTTCAACAGAAATTCAAAATCGGTACGAGACATTCTGCAAAAGTTAGTAAATTCCCCAGATTCTTCACTATTCATTTCATTGAAAAAGTTATTCATTACGTCCCTGAAACAAAAGACAGGCATGATAAATAACTCATCCTTACTAGTAGAATTAGTATATGCATTAAACAATTAGTTTTTAAGTAGGTAGGTTGATAATTAGGTACTTACAAAGTTCTATTTCGATGGATAGACTATATCATCCACCATCGTCTACGACGAACATTTTTTTTTTGTATTCGATATCTTTTTAAATATCGAACATAATTATGTATCGCAAAAAGAGACAGCGCGGCCGCTGTAATTATTTCGACGTCTGCCATTGCCGAAACTTGAAATCGAAGTGAGTGGTAGGATCGAGAGGAGTGTGTGTTTACATACTGCCCGTATGTAAACACACACTCCTCTCGATCCTGCTGCAGCAGTATTTAGGGAATTATTGCCGGCAGCGCGAGGGGCAGCGGCAGGGGCTGAATGTAGGTAAATGAGGCATTAGCGCGATACGAAACGGTCAAAAAGTTGTGATAAGGTAGCGGTTTCGCGATTTCGTTGCATAAAAATAGCGCGATTGGGCTCCTGAACTTCAGCGGTTTAACTGTCAAGATTCGCGGTTGAACATAAGTTGATAAAGTGCAACATTAGCCGCATCGATCTGGGATTGCTTTCATTTTCTTCCCTACAAATATGATGTTTTATATGGATTTCGTTGAACTTGCCCATGAGGTTGACATTGGAAGGGTAAGAGGAAGAAATTAATTTTATTAATTAATTAAGAAAGAGCTGTGATGACTCCTATTCTTAATGCTGCTCCAAACACTCCTGAGGCTTACTACACTGAGAAGCATATGAGCGATAGAAATGTTGTAGAACGGTGTATAGGAATTTTAAAAGCAAGATTAAGGTAAAAAAAAGCTTTCAAGGCTTTCAATTAAAGCACCTGCCATCTAATCTCTTCACCACCCTTGGTTGACTGGTAGAGAATGCCTAAGGCATTAAGTCTGCCTTTGTACCTTTTGTGCGAAAAGTTATAAATAAATAAATAAGGTATATGCATTTTATTGTTTCTCTTGATTTGATTATGAAATTATTGCAATAATTACAATTTTAACATTCATGTATTTTAGTTAACACATGTACTTTCTATTCGCAGGTGCTTATTAGTAGACAGAAAGCTACACTATAAAGCAAGAAATTGCAGCAAAGATAACAAATGCTTGTTGTGTACTGCACAACATCTCGCTACAATTCACACTGGACCTGGACAGTGAGGAGCTAGAAATCATAGAACAGGAGCGTGGGGAAAGAGATGATGCAGCCAGATTAAGGCTAGGTGGGCGCAATTTTGAGTTTTTTTAAAACAAACTGAGACATACAAAATACTGTTAAAAATTCTGAAAAAAATATATGTATTACTTAAGGATATAGTCTAGTCAAAGTCGCATTCAGTTACACGATTTAATGAATTTCACTCGATGGAAAAAAATCCCAAAGTAACCCCTTTTTGAAATGTTTTTTCAATATCATGTCTAAAGTACTGATATTTTACATTTAATTTTTATACTTAACTATAGACAGTGAATATTTATAGACAAATTCGCAGAGTTTGACTTGATAAAATAATTATTATAATTACTATGACGAAATACCTACAAATGCGCGAGCGCGGTGGCTCAGCAGGCCCGGTCAGTCGCGCGCTGGCGCTTACCATAGACTAATATATATAAACTGCGCTTACGGACGACGGATGTATCGACTTTTCCCGCGACAACCAGAAGGTATTGTTCCGTGGAACCGATAAAACAGTTTTCGCAAGTTATTTATAATGGGCAATAAACAGCGAAAATGAAAAAAGTCGTAGCCATCAAAATAACAAACAAAAAGAATGCAGTCCAAAGATATGTGCATAAAGTAAATGTTTCATTTATAATGTAATTTGGTTTTGAACATATTAAAATTAAATTAAGTAAGATTTAATTTTACTTCAATCTCTGATTGATAAGTAGGATATTATTGGGCATTCTACTCCACCTTCCGTTCCTTCGGCTCACTCCGTTCGCCTCCGTCACTCTCGGTGGAGTAGAATGCCCAATAATATAAATGAAATCCACTGGTTCGGCGCCTATTCCACCCGATGGAATGATCATCTCCGTCACTCTCGGTGCAGTAAAATGTCTAATACTGGTTCGGCGCCTATTCCACCCGATGAAACGGAAGGTGGAGTATGAATTCCTACATAGTGCAGTAAAATACTAGTTCGGCGCCTATTCCACTAAGTTGCAACATTTGTTTGAGTTAACGACAATGAGTTATAAATGTCAATATTGACAACTTCATTTAATTATACTCACCAGCTTAAAACAACTGTTCTATAAAACTTACTATACCTTGATTCAAACATATAACATAGGTACTTTCCGTTAACATAATTAGGTCTGTATCTGAACGAACCAGTAACCTAAAATTCAGGACAGATTGTCTCATGTCTCTCCACATACTTAAGAATGGTGCATTGCCGCTTAGGATTACACACATACCCGTTTTCGTGACCAGATTGGCTCGAGGACATCTGAACTTTAGGATACCGCATACATTAAACTAAAATTTAGGACAGATTGTCTCATGTCTCTCCACAAAAGTAAAGTAGCGCACACCTTTAGGCCCACACACATTTTTTCTGTGACCAGATTGGCTCGAGGACATCTAAATTTTAATTTAACACATTACAGACTATACATCCTTTACGTCTCGGATTCATTTAATTATACTCACCAGCTTAAAACAACTATAAAACTTACTATACATTGATTTAAACATACAACACACATACTTTCCGTTAACATAATTAGATCTGTATCTGAACGAACCAGTAACCTAAAATTCAGGACAGATTGTCTCATGTCTCTCCACATACTTATTAGGATGGTGCATTGCCGCTTAGGATAACACACATACCCGTTTTCGTGACCAGATTGGCTCGAGGACATCTGAACTTTAGGATACCGCGTACATTAAACTAAAATTTAGGACAGATTGTCTCATGTCTCTCCACAAAAGTAAAGTAGCGCACACCTTTAGGCCTACACACATTTTTTCTGTGACCAGATTGGCTCGAGGACATCTAAATTTTAATTTAACACATTACAGACGATACATCCTTTTACATCAACACGTAACAATCAAGTGGTAAGCGTGGTCACACGGATAGTCGATCCTTGCCTTGCATGCATAAAGCTAAGGTGCAGATACACTTGACAACGACAACCGGATCAGAACCGTATTGCAGATTATTCAATCAAGCGTACAAACTGTGTGTGTGAATCCGCTGCTGTAGACTGTTCCGTTGACGGTAACCGTACCCGGTGGTTGCTACATAGATGTAAATTAGCTTTATGTATATTTTCGAATCAGCAAAGTTCAATGTCAATGCAATGCTCGCTTCCCACGGTCACATCAATTGCATTCCATATTCTAAGTAACATGATCGACTATCATGTTGTAAACACTGAATTCGTCTTTTATAGAACTTCCTAAATATTGTTTTCGTATTTATATTTGAAGTTTGTAATCGCTTCTAATTTTTTGTGTTTCATTCTTCTAGGTACTAAGATTATATAATCTTATTTATATGAATATTTATATGATATATTTTTTATCAAGTACAACATGTATTATTGGTTGAACCATTAGCCACTTCGATCGAGTGCGATTTTAACTTAGATAAAAGAGAACCCTGTGCACAACAAGATTATTTGGGAGCATTGTAATAGTACCTATACTAAAGTTAAACTAAAGTTATTATCGATAAATTAGACAACCATAAAACCATAACTCAGACATGTGTGTTCGATTCCCACACGATACAGTTTCTTGGATTCTTTAATTGTGGGTTTAAGTGATTATTTAATAATACGAATTAAAATTTTATTTGTGAGTATTTTTATATGAACTTATTCCACAGTAGTATTTTTATGTGATTATAATATTAGTCCCGAGTTTAACTGCAACTTAACATTAACAACCACACGGATTGGTTTGTGCGTATTACAAAATGGTTTATTATCAAAATAGTTACGATTATTTTCAACTACCTACTTACTTCTTGAGTCAACTATGCTCACAAAATTTACTTTCAACGACGCGATCTACCTACGAGTTTCACCTCTCGCATAAACGTAATTGTGATGATAAAAATTCTCAACAAACATACATCAATTATTCAATTAATTATACATATTAATTTAGTATTGAGTCATAAAGAATAACAGGGATCGGGTTCACTTTGTCGGCTTTATTTTGCGGTTCTCATGAACAAATTGCAATTTAGCGAAATTGGTATGCGATCAATATGGTTCAATATGACATAAACGACAAATTTTTTTTATACAACTGTAACACATGTACTTAGAGTTTAAAATTGAAACGATCTATTTTATGCTGAAATTGTATTTTTTGTGAATATAAACGAATTAATTTCAATCAATAAATTACATTCGCTCCAGAATCTTCAAAGTGACAAGTAGTACTAGCAGTACTTTAAAATCAACTTTAAAACATGTGAGTACTTCTTAATTTTAAATTTGTAGTCATAATGCACAGCTACGGACCTGGTTTTTGCCTGCCGGCTGTTGTAATTATCATGTTCTATCTATCCATCGTGATTGCTACTCAGCTACGGACCTGGTTTTTGCCTGCCGGCTGTTGTAATTATCATGTTCTATCTATCCATCGTGACTGTTACTTAGCTACGGACCTGGTTTCTGCCTGCCGGCTGATGTAACTGTTCTCATCCTGTCATAAATTGATTATTGTATCTCAAAAAAAGACCTTAAACGGTTATTTGTTTTGTTATATAAAATATTAAGTACTTTTTATCTTGTGTGTTAGGTCTGACTCCGACGTTTCCCGTGTGTCCGACTACATAAAGAGCCCGCCGACTGCTACAAAGGTCGTGCCGAGCAAGAGCCAGCCTACGAAAAAAACAACAAAGCGCAAAGCTTCCTCGGTCGTGGAATTAGAATCAAGGTAGTTTATGACTATTTTTATTTTCTAAGTTATTACTTTCACATATTCTAATATAAAGTAGATTTCAATACATACTTATTTTTCTCTCAACATAAGTTTGAATCTAGAAAAGTGTTTCTTCTAGATTATTAAAATAAAATTTAATTTGTTTACAGTAGTAACAAGAAACCAGGGAGCACCGATCTTTTCGGTTTGGAAGACTTAGATGGCCTTCCTCCGCAGTCGGAGTTAGGTTCATCCTTGCTGTCCCACGTCGCCAACGGGAAGGTACGACGGACAGCGGATCTAAGGGGTGCCTTCTTTGTGGAACTGAAGGCGTACCATAAAGAAGACATCATCTCCACTGCTCCTGAGGAGCGTTGGAAGAAGTCCCAAGTTGCATTAAAACTGCAATTGGATAAAGGTAGCTCGCAGTGGAACTCACTACAAAAATTCATGCATAAGGCTCACGAGTTGTTCAATGACTCAGAGCCGGTATATTATAGCGATAAGATACATTTTAAATAAGTTACACTATTAATTTAAAATTTTAATTTGAGGCATCCAAAATAAAGATTAAAACTGCAACTGGATAAAGGTACTCGCAGTGGAACTCACTACAAAAATTCATGCATAAGGCTCACGAGTTGTTCGATGACTCAGAGCCCGTATTTATAGTGATAAGATACATTTTAAATAAGTTACATTATTCATTTAAAATTTAAATTTGGGGCATCCAAAATAAATCTTTATTTTTAAACTTAGCAGGTAATTAGTTACGATAGAATGCCTTTCTGCACTGTTTGTAACATATCTGTTGAGCGCAGTCATTGGACAGGTCATCTACGCAGTACCGATCATAAAAATAAAAATATTTCATACGTTTGCGAAGGTGTTGAATTAATTCATTCTGCATTTCTAAATCGTATAGCTTCTTATAGAATTATTGATACTAATGAAAATTATTCTTTAGATTCGTTTTTGAATAACAGTCAAGAAAAAATCAAGACATTAATAAACAAATCTCTTAGGGATCATATCTGTCTAAAAATTAATTTTGAATATTTTGCTTTGTTTTTGATGGTTAAAAATGATAGTCAGGAGATGAAATCATTTGCTACAAAGAATTATGTAGTACATCAGAATTATGATTATGATTCATTAGCATCTCAGGTTAGAAACACGTTGAAAAAAAAGATAGAAGAATTTCAAGATCGTGACAGTGGGTGGACATTTTTAAACAGTTCGTATTTGGAAGTTAATGTTAACAAATACCAACCTTTGCGCGGCTCAAGCTTTATCGAGTTGCCGACATCAATTAAATAAAAAAAGCATGTATTAATATTCACAATAAAGATAATTATTGCTTTTTATGGTCAGTTGTTGCTGCTTTATATCCAGCTAAAACTCATCCTGAAAGAGTATCATCTTACCCTCATTTTCAAAGCGTGTTAAATATAAAAGACATTCAATTTCCATTGAGTTTCTCAGATATTGCTCGATTCGAATTAAATAACCCTGAAATTTGTATAAATATATATATGGCTTTAAAAATAATTCCGTGATTAGACCGTTTTATAAACCAAAATCTTTGAAGAGAAAAGTGATTATTAAAAAGTCTCATTAAGGATTTACCTCGTCTTGTTAAAAATCAAATAACAAGACACCACAGTAAATTATACTTTTGTGATGTTTGTTTAATGTTCATTGATTCATGTGATGATCTGAATTCACACAGTTGTGGAGGAGTTGCTACTGAACTACCTCCAAAGGGTTCTTTCATTCAGTTTGAAAATTATGGTAGAAAGCAATTTGTGCCATTCGTTATATATGCAGATTTTGAAACAATGCTAGAGCGGTACGACTCCTGCGAACCTGACCCAACTCAGGCGAGCACCGTTACGAGACAGCGACATGTGGCCCATCGCTTTCGCTTATCATATTACATGCACTCTAGATGAAACCTATAATCGTTACGTTTCGTATCGTGGTTTGGATTGCGTTTTGAAATTTGTGAAGTCTATCTATAAAGACGCTAAAAAGCTTTATAAAATTTTAAATAATACCATTCCCATGATTTACACGAATGAGAATGCTCTCGACTTTGAAAACTCTGATACATGTCATATTTGTGAGAATTTCTTGTTTGGTGATAGGGTTCGCGATCATTGTCATTTGACTGGTAAATATCGTGGCGCAGCTCACTGTTACTGTAACCTACAATATAAAATGCCTAAGTTTCTACCTGTATTTTTTCATAACTTATCGGGTTATGATTGCCACCTTTTCATAAAGGAATTAGGTAAAGCTCCAGGATCTATTAAAGTCATACCTAAAACAAAAGAAAATTATATTTCTTTCACGAAGTATATTCCGATTTCCGATAATGAAAGCATACAGGTACGATTTGTAGATTCTTTCAAGTTTTTAGGAACAAGCTTAGAAAAGTTGGTTAGTACAATGAAAAAACAAGAATTTAAACAATTAAAATTTTATTTTCCCGAAAAAACACAATTCGATCTACTTACCCGTAAAGGAGTTTATCCGTGCGACTATATGTCTCAATGGAAACTTTACGAAGATACGTGTTTACCCTCCAAAAATTTTTTTTTAACTCTTTAACTAATGAGTCAATTACTGATGAAGACTATGAACACGCTCAGTCCGTTTGGTCAGTATTTAATATTCGTAACATGGGTATGTATGGGTGCCCCGGCACCACGCTACCAGCACCTCAATCAGCAATCACCACCTATACACCGCTGCACATTGGTCCTTCGCGGAGAACAGCGGTGCTGCGGAAGAAGACAGCCTCGAGGTTTGGCAAATAATTTTCATAGACCGTGTCGCAGCCATATTGGTTGGCAACAAGTGGGCTCTGCATCGCTCATAAATTCTCAGCTTGGTTGTCGCAATACAATCGCAATCGATTCGACAACTCCAGCTGCAATCTACATAGAAGTCTTTAGAAGAGAAGCAGCCCAGCAACGATAAAATTATATTATCATTCTATCGATTACCTTTGCCGTCATCGCTGGGGTCACCTCTGCAAGCGAAGAAGAAGAACACACCAGAAGAGCACACCAGCAGCACACAAAAGGTATTCCGCGAGAAGAAGCGAGACGGCAGGCATCGCAATATTCATCATTCAATAATAATTTTATTACCTCATGTGCGATTGTGCGCCTGAAGCGCGCGATCTACAAGCCGTACAATACAGAAAGAAAGAGAGAGAGAGTGAATTACGCACGAGTGCAAAAGGGATAGCAAGTAACGCCAAGTCGTCGAAGCCAACTTCCGAATCCACCCACCATTTTTATTTTTTATCGACTCTTCCTCAAGATCATTCGACGCGCAAAGAATCATTGGAATCAGAATAATAGTGTTTCTGTGCTATAGACTATAGTGTTCCAATAATAAGTTGTAAGTAATAATACTCAAGTGTGCTAGTTATTAGAAATGGAAGACGAACTGAAACGTAAAATCGCCGCACGCGGTTACATTAAAGGTACGATCACAAGATTACATAAGTTCGTTGAAGTTTCGGATTTAAGTAAAATAAGTTGTGATGAGCTGGTCAACAAACGTGATCGACTCATAACTGCTTTCCGAGAATATGAGTCATTATGTAAAGATATTCTTTATCTCGATGCTGCCGACAAAGAAAATGTCGAGCAAATGGAAAATAATTATTATAGTATCTTGGCGTCATTGAGCTTGCAAATAAGGTCTCGAGAAATGTTAGGCCCCTCCAGCCCTTCCATGCATTTTGATGCAACCACACATAAAACGAAGTTACCACCAATTTGCATAAAAACATTTGATGGTAAATTCACAGATTATGTACCGTTTATTAATTTGTTCGACTCGTTGATTCACAATGATATTAGTCTTGACCATATCCAAAAGTTTTATTATTTGAGATCGTTTTTAAAGGATGAACCATATAATTTGATAAAAAAATTTAAGTTTAACCTCAGAAAGTTACAGTGAAGCTCGCAAACTATTGAAATATCGCTATGATAATAAATATAAGATTGTACATGATCATATAAGTAACATATTAGATTTAAGTACTATTGTCAAGTCAACAGCTGGTAGTTTGAGGGACTTTGTATCATTTATTAGGCAACAATTAGCTGCTATTAAAAACCTTGACTCAAATGTCACATACTGGGATGCAATTCTTTTATGTGTTCTTTCTCGGAAATTAGATGGAATCACTGCTCGAGCTTATCAGCTAGACCGAGATCCCAGTGTACAACCTAACCTCGAAGACTTCCTGCAATATATTGAGAAACGAGCTCTGGCACTGGAAAATGCCGGACAGGATCTTCACTCGCAGCAACAGTCAACTAAAGTAACAGCAGTCGCCACCGCAGGAGCAACATGCATCTTCTGTAAGTGCAATGACCACAAATTATATAATTGTAAAAAATATCAACTATCGTCAGCAAACAATAGACTGACATTTGCCAATGAACAAAAACTGTGTGTGATTTGTTTAGGTACACATGGTGGCAAATGTAGGTTTCACTTCCGGTGCTCAGAGTGCAAGAAGCCTCATAACACTCTGCTGCACTGCAATTCAGGTGAAACCACACCAGCTGTCACTTTGTCAAGCAATGTTAATAATAATGTGCTTTTACCTACAGCTAGAATCAAAGTTGTAGCAAGGAACGGCACCGAATACATTATCAAGGCGTTACTGGACAGCGGGTCACAGGTTTCTTTTATAACTGCAAAAGTTGTTCAGCTATTAGGTTTAACGCCCTTGCAAAGTAACACTTGTATAGTTGGAATTACTAATGAAAAAAGTAATGTAAAATATAGCATTCCTATTGAAATCCATTCATTAACCTTTTGAACGCCACGGACGTTTATAGACGTCTAACGAAATCGTGCCAAACACGCCACCGACGTCTATAGACGTCAAGAAAACGACATTTTTTAAATACAAAATAAATATACTAAATTAAGTTTTCTGTGTTTCTTTTTCCTATTATTTCAAACTACTTTAGTGAAATATTGTAAATTGACACAAAGATATATTCATTATTTGAATTCACAAGAAAAAACAATCGTCAAATATTGCTAATCGAAATCCGTAAAATTGTGTATTTCCCCACGCCACAGACGTCAAGACACGTCAGCTAGTGATGGGTAGGTAAGGTAACTTATATTCCAAAGGAGAATGGCGACATCCCATTCATGCTTGGCACCAATATGTTTTTTAACGTATACTGCTACTACTATCGAATTCTTCTAGATTATTATGTTGTAATGCTATTTTAAAAACAAATGTTCACTAAAAACTTACTGTTTTTTTTTTATTTAAGTTTTATTAAATTATAGGTTATATCGATTTTGACATATGAAAAAGGAACAAATAACATACATATTATACGTTGATGAAATATGTTATGCTAATTATCTGATGTTAGATAATTTTTGTAGACATAGAGAATGTTACTTACGTGCATTATCATAATGTAAATGTAGTAAAATACGTTATTAAGGATTACAGGCACAGGGGTTAAATAAAGCACACATTTTTAAAGTACCTATGTTTTTATTATTCTTCAAAACCATATCGAATGACAATTTCATCTAAAAATTCTGCTGGTGGATTTATGTTTTGTTCGTACCTAGCCCAACCGAGATACCACACCAGTGTCATGACATGCGCACAGCATCCGACTGTACGACGGCCGACTAGGCAATTACAACAGTGTCCTAGTATACCTTGTCTTCCAGACATATTGCAGTCGATTAAAATATATACAAAATATTGCCGTCTGCTAACATGTCTTGACTTTATTTTTCCTCTAATTAAACACACTTCACGACTTCCTACATTCAATTCAGCTGTAGCAACATCCAGCTCTCGAGATACCTCTATTCTATATCCGCCATGAAAACGTATATGCTCTCCAAAATATGAACGTGCTTGTTTAATTTGATACGTTCCCAAGGCGAATAAAATCAACTGAGTTGTATCCATTCGTGGAAAATATAACAAATTGTCTGTATCTGCTGTGATGCTGACAAAATTAGAAGAGCGTCGGTTCATATGATTCCTTTCAACAAAGTCAGCTAAGTTATTTTGTAGATTAATTCTTTCTCTTATAATCTGAACAATTTCAGAAGCTTCTGGGCGATTTTGTAGTTTTAATGCAAACTTATTTAATATGCTAGCCGCTATTTGGAAGTTTTCCATCATGTGAGGTAGTGAACGATTAAAATATTCTTGCCGGAATAGTTTGAAATCTCTTTTGAAATATCCATTTACCACTTCGACTACCCAACGGCAAATCGTAATGCATCTATTTTTGTTTGCCTGTTGGGTAGTTAATTGATGTTCTCCTTTCAAAAGCGACTCCGGCATATGCACATGATATCCACACTCTTCTAACAACGAAATACTGTCTCTGAATCCTCTGTCTAAAATAAAAATATCATTTTCCTGAAAATATTGACGAAGTGGAGATGAAGTGTCTCTAAAGAGTGAAATCATTATGTCAGCATCTGATGTGGTAGCTTTATACGGTCCAAAACAATCAACAATATATCCATCGCAAGATACAATTAAAAATGGTTTTAATAGATTTCTATATTTATGTAGCGAGTATGTGTCTTTTTGGAACATATAGTTAGAACTTTTATTTATATAAATGTAAGTACCGTCACAAATAACAATTGCCTTACAATTATTTGTATTATTAAATACACCATTTGGTATTATCCTGTTTCTTGATAACAATTGTTCTCTACTTATTTGATTTATTCCCAAATTAAGGGGAACAAAATCTAAAATTAATATTTCTCTTACTTTATTCATTAATCCTTCTAATGTGCGACATGGTATTTTCATAAGACTTGCAATTCTCTCGTCTGAATCACCTGTCCTCAATTTAATTAATAACCCAGAGAGCCCAATTGTACCATGCACAGTGGTTGTAATGCGGGGAACTTCGTTTAATATAGTTTGAAAGTTCTGTTTTGATAATCCTAACCAGTAATGAAATAAATGATCTTCCATTGCTAGGACATCATTAAAATCAGGATTTGTATCATTTCTGTTTACAAAAGAGAACACATGTTCTACATGTTCAGGATCAAAACTTGAACAACTATTTTCTGAATCATATAGAGTTCCCCAGAGATTCGATCTTAAGTGATTATCACATACACGAGCATAGCATGGAAGGTAAAACTTATGATCACATAGTATTTGAGAGCGCAAAGAATCAGAAATCCTGTGTAGGGTACCGCTAGTACATCCATGGAAGACACAGTGTCGAGATGTATTTGCTGCACGCTTATAAATTATTTAATAATATACTATTATTATGTCTTTCATCAGGCACAGCTGGAGAATGCTCCACATTGACAACATCAGCAGACTGTTCTGCATCCACAATTGGAGCAGATTGCTCTACCGACTCATTTTGTGAGGATTGGGCATCACTTACAACACCCACGGAGTTGTCTTCTACCATGTGAGAAATTGTTTCAGTAGATTCAATTTCTTCATTTGTTTCTCCCACAATATGTTGTAGCTGTTGTTGCCGAGATGCTGATCGATTCATTCTCAACCAACAAGGCTGGCATAACCGACAGCTCGGAGTCAACTGAAAATAAATAATTTTGTTATTTTTACAAAACTTACAGCAGCTAGCTAGCTTGAGTAGCTCT
This sequence comes from Brachylomia viminalis, assembly GCA_937001585.2. NCBI lineage: Eukaryota > Metazoa > Arthropoda > Insecta > Lepidoptera > Noctuidae > Brachylomia > Brachylomia viminalis. Next base: position 21,545,405 of record OW443294.2, on the reverse strand, counting down.
CAAAGCTTATGCATCTCTAGAAAAAATGTATTAGTGGTCCATAAATCCTTACTAGGTTTACTAGTATAAATTGAGATTAACTTTCTCATTATAAGAAATGTATGTGAATCAGTAGTTGGGTTATGATACAGTTTGTACAAATCCATTTTACAACTTAGAATGAACAATTAAAACGATGAAAATATTAGTAATTAATTTACCTCACGTGGCTGTATTTGACTAGATACAATTCTTGCAATTGCCTGTTGAGTAGCCGTTGGGTGAGCTCTTATTATTGCATTACTCTGTCGATGCAATATAGATCTCCCACACAAAATGCATACTCTTGTATGACCAACAGTTAGCAGAGATGAGGATGCTCCTGTATCTTCAGACAAATTCACATTAATTCTTCTTAGGGCAAGATTGCGACACGCTTCACAAACATAATCAGTTTCCAAAATCTAAAACAAAAAGATGGTGGTAAGTAAACACGTAGTATTAAGAAGTGAATACAGAGCTGAACAACAAATAAAAGACGTTATTTTACTTACGATTCTTGGAGTTATCCATTCGGAAAGGAGAGATATGACTCTTGTATCAAGTTGTAAAGCCTGAAGACGTTTCAAGCGATTTAAACTTATACCACAGTTAATGCACAATGATTCCATTGTAAACAAAACAAATCCCACAGCCGAATGTCTCAAGTCCAAATAACACAGCCAATTGTCGATTATCAAAGGTCCAGATTCAAATTCCGTGGTCACGTGTAGAAAAGAAATCGGTATCCGTAGGAAAGCAGAGGGTCAAGTAATCACTAATCAGGAGTAGCCAAAACCGAGTAAAAGCGCGCAATACTTATCACAACGAAGCGAGGGAAAGTATTGAGTTGACTTTTCAGTCTTTTGACAGTTGATAATTCGCAATGTCAGTTTGTCAGTCAAGCGTTTCATTAGACGTGAAAAAAATGTCATCGCATTTTTAATATTTTTTCTGTTTGTTACACAGTCTCTGTATTTAACACTAAATGCAATGTTATAAAATATAAACTGATATAAAAAAAAAACATTATTATGGTTAGATATACTATTAAAAATCTTTTAAACGCCTAACGGAGGGATAGATAACGTACAACGGAACGTATGGAGCGAGATTGTGAGCGCGTTCCGAATCAATATCAGCTTAAATTAACCTTATAAAATATCAATGTTTATTTTTATTTTACAGACATACTGCTAGTTCTAAAAAATATTGAATAAGGTTTTTTAATATAACTTTAACAAAGCATTTTTTTTAAATATATTAAGTCGCTATACGCAACTGGTGCCAAGGTCGCCATCATTCTTTATGAAATATTTTATTGAAAGTAGCTTACTATTACTTTGACAATTACTTTTTACTGACAAATATTCGTATCTGAATATTCCTAATGTATAATATTTAAAAAAATGTGGAAAAGAACTTATAATTGATATCCTTAAATCGATAGTTTACTGTCCACTCTCGCGCATCCCTATGTAAGAGCTCATAGACAGTTACCTGTACGCCACAGACGGGAATGGACGTCAAGCGGTGACGTCATTAGCGCTACGGGAGTCTGCTAGTGCTTTACTACATTTATTATTATGATCGGTGGTAATATTAAAATTTGAAGCATTATTATTGTGCGAGGCTATATTAAAAATGGCTGACAGTCAAATGACTACTGAAGAACTCCTTCGTGTGTTAGGAAATGTAGAAGAGGATGACGAATTTTCCGAAGCAATATCTCTATACGAGGACGATTTAGAGGTAAGTTTTATTTATGATCAAACTTTTCATATATAGATAGGTACGTAGTTTTTGTTTAATATTAAATGATGCGTTAGGAAAACAAAAGCGAATATAAAATATTAAAAAGGTAAATGGTTCCGTCTATTACTTTTAACGATACAAATTATTATACCTACTTACATTTATTTTGTATATTTTCTCTTTTAATTCCATTTCGAATTTAGCTAAAAAAAGTAGGTATACTTATACAAAGTAAGTATTATAGGTAGGTACACTAATAAATATGAAACCGGCACCTAAGGCACAGTAAAAAGGGGAATATGCATGTATTTTTTTTTTCATTTAGAACAATGAATACTGTCAACTCAAAAAAATTACAAAAACTAAGTTTAACTATTGCTTGTTTCAAACACATCTGATATGGTAGGTATGTACATTTTAGTAGGTATATGTTTATTGTAACACAGAAACCGCTACCTAAGCCGTGGGGAGGCAGCTGACACGTTTTATTATTTTTATTTTAATCATGTTATAATAGTTATTTATTGAGTTGGACTAGAGAGCTTGTAATGAGCGATAACTATAACAAGTATAAGTACCTATTTGTAAATAAATTTAGCCAAAATATTATATTATGTGCCTCTGTCGTCGTAAATAGTAATAAGCACTTCGCTTTTGTTTACAGTCTATCACATATCGTCAAGAACAAGTCAATGACTCACCTGTTTTGCCCTCAACATCTCACACTACTCAAGAAACACCTGACAACAATTGGGCCTCGACATCTGCATCAGCATCAACATCCCGCCGTGACCCCCGTCGAAGACAAACGGAGCCGTCCTACCAGTGGACTTCAGTACCACACGTGCCTGCATTAACTAGCTTTGATGAGTTTACGTCAGGTCTCCATTTAGAAGTAACAGAAAATATTACTGAATTCGATATATTTCAAAAAATTTTAGATTTAGACTTTATGTCGTTCATTGTAGATATGACAAATTTATTTCACTCACGCTTTGTACTAAACGTAGACCTTCGTATGCATTCTCGCCTACAACGGTGGCACGATGTATCCATTCCAGAATTGTACATATTTTTTGCTTTATTAATGTTAATGACTCGAAATCGACATTTGACTTTAGAAGAGCACTGGAGTACGGATGTGTTGTTATCATCGCCGATTTTTTCCAAACTAATGCCTAGAAATCGCTTTTGCACAATTCTAAGCATGCTACATTTTTCTCGGCATAGTGAAGAGACTAACGTATTATCAAAAGTCGACACTTGCATTAATCACGCTAGGGAAAAGTATAAAAAGCTTATGACACCCTATAAAAATCTGTGCATAGACGAGAGCATCGTTCCCTTCAAGGGGCGATTATCAATAAGGCAATATTTGCCAAAGAAAAGGACTCGTTTTGGAATAAAGTTATTTGTAATGTGTGATGTACAAACCGGCATTATCATAGATTTTATTGTTTACTGTGGCGCAGCTACTGAAATAATAGATCCTTGTAATTTAGGTGTCGGAGGCGCTGTTGTTTCAACTTTAATTTTTTCGGTTCAAACCGTCATTTATATGTTGACAACTGGTACACTAGCCCGGTATTGTTGGATTACCTGCACAGGAATAATATATACGCGTGTGGTACTGTAAAAAAAAACAGAGTCGGTATGCCACGCTTTAATAATACTATTAAGCGTGGTGAAATCCAAGCTAAATATTGTCCTCCAATGACAGCTCTAAAATGGCGAGACAAAAAAGATATATTTATTTTGTCAACAATTCATAGTGATATCATGGCGCCATCGTTGAAAGAGGATAGAGCGACGGGGCTACCAGTTATGAAGCCACAAGCAGTTTTGGACTATTCCAAAAATATGGGAAGCGTTGATACGGCTGACATGTTACTGTCTTCAATACAGTGCATAAGAAAAACCATAAAATGGTATAAAAAGTTGTTTCTCCACATAATTGATATGCACGTATTAAATTCTTTTTTCTGTTATAAGGAAATAAATAACATGCCAAATTTACATTTTGCAAAATTTCATCTGTCTCTTATCGCCAAATTATAGAAAATTTTCATAGTCACAATACACTACCTCAGTCCATAAGCAGTAGTCATAACCCACTTCGTATACTGTCGAAAAATAACAATGATCACATGCCGACCCTTATGGGCAAATACCGACGTTGTAGACAATGCGCAGTTATAAAAAAAAGAAAAGAAACAAAGTACGCTTGTAAAATATGCAAGGTCTATTTGTGTGCTGCGCCATGTTTTGAAAAATATCACTCGAGTGATAATTGACCAATGTACTTTTTGTAGTAAAAAGTACATTTGTAAAATATCACTGTTAATTTAAATAATGGTGTTGATTTTTTTTCATATGATTTTTTTATTTTAAATGACAATTTTTTCAATACTTTTTTATATTTTTATTTTAAGTTTGTAGGTATATTACAAAATTGTATGTTTATATCAATGTTACATTTTATATTTACCAATGTTTTGTTGATTTGCTGTGATATTTAAAGACCAATTACGTAAGTAAATATTATATTATAAAAACCTTTGTTTTAATTATTATAATTTTGAAGAGTTTTTGATTTTGCTGTGATATTTTAAGACTAATTAACAATTACGTAGGTGCATATTATAATTATTATTAAAACCGTTTTAAGTATTATAATTTTGAAGAGTTGTTGACTTTATTGTGATATTTTAAGACTAATGATGTTTGTATACTTATCTACTCAATTATAAAAACTGTCGTCATATAGGATGTAAGGGACACCGATGCGAAAACGCTTACCACATACTCAGTCCATCAACCCGAACAACAGAAAATTGTCGTCAGCAATTTAAAAAAAAACAGCTGTCCCATAAATTTTGACCATAAATGTTGTTTTGCAGTTTTGTAGGGAAAAGCTGTTTTTTTTTTAAATTTATTATGTGGGGTTCAGAATTATTATGGACTGAGTATGTGGTAAGCGTTTTCGCGTTGGTGTTACACCCTGTATAATTTACAATATTACAGTATAATATTAAGGTGAAGACTCAGTTGTAGCCCGCGAAATTCAAATTTTCTACGTTTTTTGTAATTTGCCGGACAATGTCAGTCTATTTATTAACCAAAATATGATTCGCGAGAGTTAATAAAGTGAGACTGAGATTTAAAATAAAAAAATAATTTTATTTTAATAAATGTTACACAAATGCTTAGTTCTATTACAAGTTTGGTAAGACATCGAATACAATGAAGTCGTGGCTTATATAGTCTACGATATCAGTAAAACCCGTGGGGATGGAATCTTTAGCATGCGCTAATCAACATATTTACGCAATGACTAGTCTAAGATAACAGAATGACGCGGTTGCTCGATGAAAGGATCTTCTTATCTTCGTCTTGTTGAGGTATGTCGTTATCTTGTGTTATGCTGGTAGGGTCGTGATATTTACAGCTCCCTCCCAATCTCGAGTATATTCGTCTAGATTGACGGATTACGCAGGTGATGATGAAGACAGATATCACGCTGGATAGTACATAGAGTCCTATGCTGTGCTGGGACGCTTGAGTCGTAATAATTTGATGCCTTCGTAGGGTTTCTATTTGTTTGATTACGTCGTCTTCGTTAGTGGTCATTGCAATGGGGTAGGCATTGATTGGTTCTGTATAAAGTCCTTGATAGATTTTTATTGCGGTTTTTTCTTCTCGTGTGAAGCAATCGGTGTTGTCCTCAATGTAGGATCTTATCAGGACCATTTTCCTTGTGTTGCATTTATCATTGATTGTGGTTTCTTCAAGATTCCATCTATAGTAAAGGTTATCTTGGATCTCTCTGGAATAAACTATAGGGCAGAATATTAATAGTTCTTTACAGGTGTTTTGCTGACGCAGGATGCTGTTTCGAACGCATTCCTTGGGTAATCATGTGTTGCAGATGTTCTGTTTGCAATCAGTCGCTTCGTACACTTGATCATCTCTTACAAGATATTGGCCAGGCATAAGGTTAGGGATAGTGCAATGAGATTTATTCTTATTTATTATAGGAAGGATTTGTTTATTTCTTTTGGTATTCTATATAAACTCTCTGTTAGTTGTGTTGTGTTACTTGGTCTATAATTGAAGGATATATTAAATCGTGTTGGGCGAACACAAAGGCTGCGTTAAGATTGTTACATATTGTATCGGTTAAGCACTGATAACTAAAAAAATAATTAAGATGTGACACTATTTATTATATTATTTTGTAAATATTTGTGTGTCAGGTCATGTAGGTGAGATGAGAGATTACTAATATTTTTATTCAAACCTTCTAGCACATCAGTGGTTTGGCTGAACTTATTTCATACATTTATTACGTCGTTGTTTTCAAGATTACCTGAGATTGTTTTATTATAGAGCCTAGTTCGTCTATCAGTCCTCTTTTGTTCCATTAAAGGTTTAATTAGTTTTCGGTCATATTTTACTCGGTTACTTAGAGTGCAGTTTTTTAGGTATTTTGCGGTTTCTTGCTTAATGTTTTCTATGTAATGTTCTCTTGAGATTTCTTTAATTAGAGCGGGGTTAGCTATATGTCGTTGGAGAAATTAGTGCGTTTGCCGAATAATTTTAACTATTTCTTCGGGATCTGTTATTTCTTTTCGTATTCCCGTAAACCATACTATTTCAATGTTTTTGTTAAAGTTTTTTCTATATATTACGGATAGTTGGTTACAAAAGGGTTTATCGTTGCATATTAATGCATATCTTTTTTGTCCACAGTGTTCGATAATGAACCTTTTAAATTCGTCAGGGTTTTCTAAAGGTAATTGTATAATCGTATGCTTTGTTACGTTTTGTAAAAATGTTACTTGGTATGCGGCTTTAGAGATAAAGATTCTATTCATATGTCGCGGCGGATGTTCGTTTTTTTTTATGGTGAAGCCGGTATCTGAGTCATCATTGTTACTGTTTATTGTAGCACAATCTGATTGGGCATCACACATTAAGTTTATTCCTATACGTGATAGCGCGTCTGCTACGTGATTGGTTGCTTCCTTTTTATGCTTTATTTCATAATCGTATTCTTGTAATTTTAATTTTCCTCGGGTGAGTTTAGCGTTAGTTTCTTTAAGTTTAGTTATCCATACGAGTGGTTGGTGGTTGGTTTCTAATATAAATCTTCGTCCATATATATAGGGGCGAAATTGTGTTAACGCGTATAATATTCCTAATAACTCTCGTTCGGTGGTGTTATATTTTTGTTCAGTTTCATTTAATGTTCGAGAAGCGTATGCTATCGGGTGGTTTCCCTGTGAGATAACAGCTCCTAATGCGATTTCACTAGCATCTGTGGTGATTGTAAATTGTTTCTCAAAGTCCGGGTATGATAGAACTGGTGGGTTAATAATTAGTTGTTTGGAACGTTCGAACGCTTGTTTAAAGTTCTCGTCGTGTATTATCTTTTTAGACTTTTTTGTGCATTCCGTTAGGGGTTTTACTACTTTTGAAAGGTTAGGTATGAATTTACGATAGTACGACATTAGACCAAGAAATGATTTGATTTCTTTTATCGTCTTTGGAAGGGGGATTTTTTTAATTGCGTTTAATTTTTCAGGGCATGGTTGTAGGCCATTGCTGGTCAATATATGTCCTAAGAATTTTACGGAGGTTTGGAAGAATTTACATTTATCCCTATTTATTCGGAGTTTATATTGTTTTAGGGTGTCGAATACTTCTTGTAATCTTTTGTGATGTTCCTGTTTGTTTGGGGCAAATACGATTACGTCATCAAGATACACAAGACAATGGCCTTGTTCTAAGTGGGGTCGCAGTACATTGTTCATTATTCGTTGGAAAGTAGCTGGTGCAGTTTTAAGGCCAAAGGGCATACGAGTATATTCGTAGTGTCCGTCAGGTGTTGAAAACGCTGTTAGGGGAATCGAATCATTTTGCATCCTAATTTGGTGATAACCTGCTGTTAGGTCCATGGTAGAAAAATACTTGGAACCGTTTAATTTAGAGAATATGTCTTCTATGTTAGGCAGAGGGAATTTATCGTCTCGCGTTTGTTCGTTTAGTTTTCGATAATCTATCACTAAACGCCATTTCTTTAATTGACTTTGGTCTGTGTGTTTTTCTACTAGATGTACAGGGCTTGACCATGGTGAGTCAGAAGGTTTTATGATACCGTTTTGAAGCATTTCTTTTATTTGTTTAGATACTTCTTTTCTTTGGATTTCGGGGAGTCTATATGCTCGTTGATATATAGGCTCTTCGCGTGTTAACGTGATTTTATGTTGGACTATATCAAATGAGGTACTAGCTGCGTTTTCTGCGAATAAGTCTTGATTATTACTGATTATTTCTTCTAGTGTTAATTGAGTTTCAGTGTAAAATAATGGTATTAATCGTTCAGGAGTTGTTAATTGATTTTCTCCTGGGTTAATAGACATTTTTAAGTCTGACATGGCATTCCATCCTAAAAGATAGTCGTATTTGTTGGAAAAGTCAAACATATAAAATTCTATGGGTTGGCTAAAGTTTCCAAAGATTTGTCTCATAGGTGGGACAATGATTTTACCTACGTGATGTGTAGTGTGATGAGAGGTTTGTACGGCGAATGGTTCGTCTATATATTGTGCAAGTCCTTGATCTATAAATTCTTTAGCAAGGTTCGGTCGAATAAAGGATCGCGTGCTTCCTGTGTCTAGTAACATTTTCTCGTTAAATTCTGATATGGTAATGTAAGGTAATTGTGGAGTTTTACCGTGATGGTAGTGTATTATGTGGGTGTTTCTTGAATAGGGGTCGAGGGAAAATCCTCAGTCATTTCACTTTCTTCTTGATTATTATCGTTATCGTAATGGCTTTGGAAGTACAGCTCTTCACAGTGACGCATGTATTCGTCATAATTTGATGTGTTTGGCTGGTCGTAATTGTTTTGTTGTTCTTCCTCGATATTAAACATCGTGTTACGTACTGGGTTGGACAAAGGTCTAGCGCTTGCGGTACGCATAGTTACATCTTCGTTTTGCTTATGTTGATTTTGGGTGTTTAGTGGCTGTTGGAAATTATTATTAAATTGTTTTTGTCTCATAGTAAATGGTGATGGCGGATACGTGTGTCGATAAGGTTGGTTGTTATTATTTGACATCCAACGTGGAACAAAGGGTACAAAGGGTTGCCTTTGTTGATTAAAATTTGGTGGTTGTCTAAAATTATTATGTGGGGGCTTAGTTTGTGTTGCTAATGGATAACTTGGTTTCTGTATGTATGTGGGATGTTTATCATTTTTATTTTTTGTAATTTTATATCCTTCCCTGTCGAGTCGTCTAGCTTTTTCGCATGTTAGTTCGTACGGTTCTAATTTACAAATGTCCTCATACGCAGATGGCATATATTTAAGAAGTGTTAGCTTTGCTATGGGTTCAAGGAATATCTTTGCTCCAGAGACAATAGTTTCTCCTTCGCAGATTAATTCGTTAATCTCGTGAATAAAAGGTATAAGTCTATTTGTGTTGGGTTGTACGTTTTGTATTTCTATGACTATATCTTCTATTTTTATTTCCCATCTCCCGAAACGTTGCAACAAGAGAGTTTTGATACTGGACCACGTGAAGTCATGAGTGCCTCGATAGACCGCGTTTGCTGCGTCTCCGGCTAATCTTGACAACACTAAATTAATTTTAATGGTCTCATCACATACTGTTGACGTTATAAATCTTTCACAAGCCCTAATAAAACCATTTAGATCTCGTTCACTACCGTCACCTTTGAATATTGGGATTGGAATGTGTCGGGTTTCTATGGTGTTAAAATTAGTGCCAGGTTGATTTGGGATACTCATTGTGGATGGTTTAATGAGGGTCTTTCCTGATGGGGTACAGGCCAGTTTGAATCTCGTAATTGAATAGCAAGTGTACTCACGTGCTGATGCAGGTTAACATCAGTATCTTCGTCCACTTCATCAAATATCTTTGGAGTCGAGTGTAGTCGTACGTCCTCTTGATCTCGATGAGCTTCGTGCTGCTACGTACAGTGCAGGGTCTTCGTTTGGGGAAGTACTCTGGGTTTGTCGTTGTGCAGGCGAAGTCTTGTTATCAACTTCTTATGTAGGTTTCGAAGGCAGATTTGATACTTTAAATACAGGAGTTTAGAGTTCAAAATTGCCCACCACTTGGGCGCCAGTTAATAAAGTGAGACTGAGATTTAAAATAAAAAAATAATTTTATTTTAATAAATGTTACACAAATGCTTAGTTCTATTACAAGTTTGGTAAGACATCGAATACAATGAAGTCGTGGCTTATATAGTCTACGATATCAGTAAAACCCGTGGGGATGGAATCTTTAGCATGCGCTAATCAACATATTTACGCAATGACTAGTCTAAGATAACAGAATGACGCGGTTGCTCGATGAAAGGATCTTCTTATCTTCGTCTTGTTGAGGTATGTCGTTATCTTGTGTTATGCTGGTAGGGTCGTGATATTTACACGAGCGTAACACGTACGCATTTAAAGAATTAAAATCATAAATACAACCCTCCTAGTTCTTAAGCCCAATGATAGTCCGATTCATGAAAATATTATGAATCGGACCATCATTGGGTTAAGAAGGTTGTTTTGAAGATTCTAATGTTATAATCATATAAAGGCATACGTGTTACGATCGCGAATCATATTTTGGTTAATATATATCCTAACACTGACCGGCAAATTACAAAAAAACAAAGAAAATTTGAATTTCGCGGGCTACCCTGACGTTATCACCTTAAGTGTTTTGATTACCTGTGACTAGTTTCGACGCTGAGGTCGTGCTGGCACAAAACAGTATCCATAGAGATTAGCACTCACTACTGATGCTTTATTTTTTTAAATAATATTATTAGTAATTCCGAGAATAACACAATTAAAAGACTGATTATTTACTTGTATTTTTTTTTTTCGTTTACTAACTAGTTTAATTTCAGATTCAGGAAAATCTTAATTGAATGAAACTTATTGCATACTAGCTTACATCTGCAGCAGATCCTTTCCATAAATTATATTATGTAGTGATTTCATTCGTTCATTATATTTTTTTCATTTTGGTTGGCAACACTAAAAAAGATAGAATACTAGAAAAGTTTTGATCATAGAGTAATCATAAAGTAGGTAGTTGCCGTAATTACAAGTTACGACAAGTTAAAAAGTTTGTTAAGTTTATAAAAGTGATAATTATGTCTTCTCCTGAGGATATAGCTGGACCTTCCTCACCAAGCATAATAAGTGACCTAAGTCGCAAAAGGAAGGCATCTTCAAATGAAGAAACGACAAAGAAAACTATAAAAATACAAGTTTCTGCAGAAGATATAACGAGTGCAAACACTTATCAACGGAGCGTATGGGACGCAAATGAATTAAGGTGTGACGTTTCTAATTTACCTCCGTTGGATTTTGCTAACCAGGACCTAGCGACCCACGAAATGCGGCGTTCGCAAGACTGGTCGCTTTTGAATTGGATCGAGTGCCAGAAGAAAAACGGTCAGTCACATATGTCAATATACTGAACGTAATAAGAAAAGTAAGACAGCAAAAGGACTTGGATGACATAAGTTTGCCAAGTTTCGAAGAATCCGACTAATAATTATAATTATGTAAAATGATTAAATTGTTTTAAATAATAAAATATTATTATTTTTTATGTACCACAATATCACATGATCACATCCCTACTCGCATGCGAGAAAGTTGTCAAAAGTCGTGCCAGCCACGCCAGAGACGTGTCTTCACGTCGGCGGATGACGTCACGAACCAGATTAGTGATGTACCTTATTATTGATTTATTCGTTTGTAGTTCTAATGTTTGCTTTTAGGTTGCTTAGAACTTAGTAACTGCTGTTTAATGATAGTATGATACCAAATAGGGTCAAGTTAAATAAAAGACCAATGCAACGAATAATATTTATTTAAAAAATATAGAACGAAAAGCACGGATTCATTGGTTATCGATAACTTTTCGTTAAGATGTTGGAATCACTATTTTTTTTGTAGGTTTTTGTACTGAATTTGTGGCTTGGCGTAGAAGGGGCGCCGATGTGTTTACGCTCTGGCGTTCAAAAGGTTAAAATCACCATTCAAGACAACAGTAACTTGTCATGTGGTAAAAGACATAACATGCAAATTGCCTCAGAATAAATTTGATGTCTCTAAGGTCATAATACCGCCCAACATTATATTGGCAGATGACCAATTTAATGTGCCTAGCGACATACATATATTAGTGGGGGCCGATGTGTTTTTCCAGACCTTGTTGCCGAACGAGCACTGCACAAGCATCAACCTGCCAAGGCTGGGCAGGCAGTCATCAGCGCTGCCCCAGAATTCTGCTCATCCATTGCAGCAGCCGGGTGACACACAACTACATATATTTAACACATACTTCGGGCACATTGTAGGAGGAAATCTGCCACCCAAGGTATCTCAACAGACATGTAACAGAGTAGTATTAAAATGTGAATTAGGTCTCAATGAGACACTTGCTCAGTTTTGGACCAATGAAAAAGTTCCAGAAATATTTACTGAGCAAACATCTGAGCAAGAGCTTTGTGAACATATTTTTCAAAGTTCAGTTAAATTGACTAATAATCAGTTTGAGGTTCCTCTGCCTTTAAAATTACCTTTATTAGATGTTAGCAATACTCTTGGTGAATCATTTCACTTTGCTTTAAAAAGATTTTTAAATTTGGAAAAGAGATTGCACGCTGATCCTGATCTATTCATGCAATATAAAAATTTCATTCATGAATACCTTGCTCTTGGTCACGGTCATTATATTGATATAGAAATGTATGATTTGAATACGCAGGCAGTGTATTTTCTGCCACATCATGCAGTTATTAATAATAACAGCAAAACCACAAGGCTTCGCACAGTTTTTGATGGTTCAATGAAAACAAACAAGAAGGTTTCTCTAAATGATTTGCAACTCAATGGACCTGTGGTTCAAAAGGAATTATTTGATATAATATTATTATTCCGCATAGGTAGATATACATTTACTGCAGATATCAAGCGTATGTTCAGAAATATTAGAATAAATCCTCAATACACTACCCTTCAAAATATTTTGTGGAGGGACAATCCTGACAAGCCAGTCAAGTGTATTAGGTTAGATACGGTTACGTATGGCTTGAAAAGTTCAAGTTACTTAGCAACTCGCTGTGTAGATGAGCTAGCAAATAGATATGAAAAATTATATCCACTAGCGTCATCTATTATCAAAAATCATCTATATGTTGATGATATTATCTATTGTAATAATGATTTAGAAACTACTATCACCGCCAGAGACCAACTTCGTGATTTGCTTAAATTAGGTAGTTTCCACACTCATAAATGGTCATCAAATGATGAAAATGTGTTGAACAATATACCATTAAACGAAAGACACTTTGATAGTTTAGAATTACAAAAGGATAATTGCCACACAAGCACACAACATGAAAGCCTTAGGACTTCAAATTAATGTATAGGATGATCATTTTATTATCTCTACTCCAGAACCGTTCAATAGGAATAAGGTTACAAAAAGGACCATACTTAGTTATATAGGTAAATTCTATGACCCAATGGGATTCGTGAGCCCAATTGTAGTCAAAGCAAAAGCCATTATGCAAAAATTATGGCTACTGGACACAGGTTGGAATGACAGTCCGCCTGCAAATGTTCAGCAAGAATGATTTCAATTTACCAATAATTTAGCTGCAATGCAGCCGATCCTATTAGATAGGAACATTAAAATTTCAGAAGCAGACTCGGCAGATTTAATCGGCTTTGCAGACGCTTCTAGTAAGACAGCCTACGGATGCTGCGTGTACCTGCGACTCACAAACCAATCAGGTACAACAAAATTGCATCTACTCTGTTCCAAATCGCGAATCAACCCTATCCAAAAGAAAGGCATGACCGTGCCAAGGCTTGAATTAAATGCAGCACTATTGCTATCGAAATTATTTTCAAGAACTCACAATACACTCAGAGTTAAAATTAATATAAGGCATGTTTGTCTATTCAGCGACTCACAAATCGTTCTTGCATGGCTAAATACTGAGCTAACAAAACTTCAAGCTTACATATCGAACAGAGTAAGTGTAATACGTCAAAACACAGCTGGATGCAGTTGGCATTATGTCAATACAAATGACAATCCTGCTGATCTAATTAGCCGAGGTGTCAATCCAAATGAGCTGAGTATCTGCAATATTTGGTGGAATGGCCCAAAGTTCCTGCAAAACAGTGAGTACAACTTTCCTGCTTACAGCTCTCCGACTGATTCGTTTGCAGTGGAACCCTGCTTGGCTTTTTCCAGCAACTTGGCGTGCCAAAATACAAATCCGCTTGATTATGTGTTTAGGCGCTTGTATAATTGCTCAAATATAAATAAAATAGTAAGGCTATTATCATACATATTGCGATTTCTAAACAATTTTAATAAAAATAAAGTTAAAATAAATACGAATTTTCTGCAAAGTTCAGAGTTAGAGCAGTCATTAATGTTTATAATTAAACATGAACAAAATATATATTTTAAACACGAAATTAAAGCTTTAGGCAATAATAACAATCTGAAAGGAAATCTATCTGAATTGCATCCCTTTCTCGACAACCAAGGTCTTTTGCGCGTAGGGGGTAGGCTACATTATGCTGATATCGCTTATTCGCAAAAACATCCTGTCATACTGCCCAAAGGCTCTTTAATTACTGGCTTGCTTATAAGGTGTGAACATGAAAGGCTACTGCACGCAGGGCCTAAGCTTTTACTCTCGCATCTAAACCAAAAGTTTTGGATTGTTAATGGGTTATTAGAAGTTAAGAAAATAACTCACAAATGCATTGTATGTTTCAGACAAAAGGCCTCGGTGGCCAAGCAGCTAATGGGCTCCTTGCCGGCTGCACGTGTAACAGCCACCAGCCGCCCATTTGAGAAGGTCGGCGTGGATTTCGCTGGGCCAATTAATGTAAAACTGTCTCGCATAAGACGATCCTTAATAGGTAAAGGTTATATCTGTGTATATGTATGTTTCGCGACAAAAGCCGTTCACCTAGAACTCGCGTCAGACTTGACCACGGAAACGTTTCTAGCATGCTTAAGGAGATTTATCTCTAGACGAGGGATGCCCACCGAAATTCACTGCGACAATGCAAGTACCTTTAAATGTGCGAGAAGTCAATTAGTTGAGCTCTACAAACTACAAGCTTCTCAGAATCACCAAGTGCAGGTTCAAAGATTTACCGCCGAGCGTGGGATACGATTTCATTTTATACCATGTTACTCGCCTACATTTGGGGGGCTCTGGGAAGCGGCAGTAAAGAGCACAAAGTTTCACTTAAAAAGAATATTGCAAAAAACTGTTTTAACCTACGAACAACTTAATACAGTATTAACTGAAATCGAAGCAGTGCTTAATTCTCGACCGCTCTTTCCTTTATCTTCAAGCACTGATGATTATTGTTATCTAACACCTGGTCACTTTATTATAGGTAGTGCAATGACAATGTACCCTGAAAATAATGTATGTAACATTCCACACAATAGGCTTAAGTTTTGGCAATTGTGTACTTCTCTAAAACAGTCTTTTTGGAAAGTGTGGTATCAATACTATTTAAATTTGTTACAAAATAGACCTAAGTGGCGTGATAATGTATGTAATGTCAAACTAGGCAACTTAGTCATTTTAAAAGAGGATAATACTCCTCCTATGTCGTGGCCCATGGCACGAATTGTTAATTTGTTTCCAGGACATGATGGTAAAATTAGGGCAGTAGAGGTTAGGACTCCAAATGGAAAAACCCATTCCAGGGCCATCAATAAAATCTGTCTACTACCAATAGAATACGATGATAGTAGTTCTTAGATATTTCCCTAACTTTTAAGTAAAAAAAAATAACTTTGTTTTACTTGTGATTACATAGGTTGGTTTAAAACCATTTAATCTCTATTTTTTATATACTTAGTATAAATAAACAAATGTAAACTTAGTCTATTATATAAGTTAATTTTATGTACCTTTTTATAATAAAGTAAGTAGGTTCATTGGCACATGTAAACTTTGAGTTTAATATATAAGTTAATTTTATCTATCTTTTCATAATAAAGTAAGTTCATTGCTACTTCTGTCAGGCCGCAGCATGTTGGGTATTTTAGTAATAAGTATATTGCAACACCAACATTAAATGTAATTTTAGTATGATATCTGTGGCAACACCCTTTCCAACTGTGACTCTGGTTGAATACAGACGTGAGAATTATCAGTCCGCCTTTTTTATTTATTTTTCCTCGGCACCACGCTACCAGCACCTCAATCAGCAATCACCACCTATACACCGCTGCACAGTATACAGATTTATACCTTAAAACCGACGTTCTTTTGCTTACAGACGTGTTTGAAAGTTTTAGAAAAACATGTAAACGACATTACAATCTGTATCCCGCGTTCTATCTTACAGCACCAAGTCTATCATTCGATGCAATGCTTTTGAAAACTAGAATTAAATTAGAATTGATAAGTGATGTTCAAATTTATAGGATGATACAAACAGGTATTAGAGGAGGTATTTGTATGTGTTCCAGAAGACATGCCCAAGCCAATCATAAATACTTGGATTCTTACGACCCATCCCTTCCGAATTCATTTATTATTTATTTAGATTGTAACAATTTATATGGCTATAGCATGTGTCAATATTTGCCTCATTCGGATTTTAGATTCATGAGTAGACAGGAAATAGATGATTTGCAATTGAACTTAATAGATATAAGCGATACTGCGGAAAACGGTTATATTCTTGAAGTTGATTTATTATATCCTACAACATTGCACATTGAACATAATGACTTTCCATTTTGCTCAGAAAAATTCATCCCACCCGGTGGTAAGAATAAAAAATTAATACCGAATTTGTATGACAAATACCACTATATTATTCATTACATACATTTAAAAAAATGCTTGCAACACGGATTGGTATTACGAAGGATTCATCGTGCAATTGTTTTCAAGCAAAGCTGTTTTTTAAAACAATATATTGATATTAACACCCAGTTACGTCAAAAAGCAGAGTCAACGTTTGAACAAGATTTTTTCAAATTATTGAACAATAGTATTTTTGGAAAGACTCGGGAAAATAATGAGCATCGAATAGATGTTAAGTTAGCAAACAAGTGGTGTGGCTTGAACAATAAAACAAAAAAGACTACTTGTGCTGAGAAATTGATCGGCAGTCCATATTTTCATAGCGCCTCAGTATTTTCTGATGATCTAGTGGCAATCCAAATGAAGCCTTCTCGCGTTATTCTTAATAAACCAATATACAGGGTGACTTGTAATTAGAGCACAACCTTGTAAGGGGATATAGTACAGGTCATTTGCAACAACTTTTGTAGGAACACTCATATGCAAAAGTGCACCAACATTGAGTTATAATTTTTTTCGTGTTATTTTGAAAAACTCTTATGGGGTAACCTTAAAAAATTAATAAATAGAAAACTTGACATAATTTTGTTAATTTTCTTTTTATTATTTAGTCTATAACGTTCCAGTTACATGTCAGCATCATCAAATGTACATTATTGACATTATTCTAGACACAGTGCTCCAAAATCCAAAAAACTTAAACAAATTTTACTGGCATTATTACACAAAACAGCCTGTTTAAAAAAAAATCACTATGACACTTACTCTGCGTATTATTAAAAAAACATCTACATTTCATAAGCTATCAAATGAGATATAAAACCCTAACATAGCTAGTCCAATAGGGAAGATATTCGCATAACAAAGGCGCACGGCCAAAAAAAGGTCTGTTTCTACCTGCTCTGCTAAGCAGGTAAAAACAGCCGGTCATTGTTTAATCTCTTTTGGGTTGTTTAGGTTAGTCCGTCCTTGTGATTCGTTGCGATCGGATGCTTTTGTGTGTGCTCTGCAGTTTTGTTTTATCTCTGACGACCCGGCTTGTGACTGTTTTTGTGATTGATTGCTCTCCTGACGACTTGGCTTTTCAACTGGTTTCCGTGTGTTATGCTCATCTGTGGTTTTGGCGCGTATCAAGGACTATGGCTCAAAGACAACGGGCAAATTTTACGAATGAAGAATATGCCGATATTCTGTACACTTACGGCGTAGCTAGAGGCAATGCTTCAGCTGCCCAGCGCGAATATCAACAGAGATACCCCAATCGCCGTTTACCTGATGTAGGCGTGTTTTCTCGAGTTTATCGACGAGCCCGGGAGACTGGACGCTTTCAAAGACGTCAAGGTATGTAATAAAAAATGTAATTTAATAAATAATTGCGATTAAATTGCAAGTTTACAGCCAACAGCTGCTTAAGCACTTTAGATTTTGTACCTTCTTAGAGAGTTAAACACAGTTCAACTGTCAATCGTGATTTGCTTCTGGCTGTACCTACCTACTTACGTAGTACCGGAAAAAAAAAGATAGTTTTCTCCGAAATGTTTTTGTTATTGCAATTTAACTTCGTAAGCAAACAAAGGCCTGACTTGGGTTATCATTTTTAAAAAATTGTAAGTGCATTCAGTATTAGCTGCGTGTTTCCACTTAGACCGTCATTTCATTACCAATAACAATAGTATTAAATTGTGGCGGGTGAATTCTTTGTAAACACTTGCAAAGCAGGTGCGGTACGTACAGATACTTTCCCTATGTTATCTTCCTTCATTTTTAATAATTATTAATTTGTACAAAATAATTATAAAACCACGTATTTTTATTTATTATTTTAGAACAATTAAATAAATAAATTTTGTCATTGTATTTCAGTCAAAATGGCTTCTTGGCCGAAATGGCTCCTTTAAAACTGAATAGGCTTTGGTTTATTACCCCTATTGTTTACCGCAATTGATTATTTAAATTAGTTTTTTTTATCAGGCGATGCGGGCAGACCTCGAATATACCGTGCTGATGATGAAGAAGAAATCCTACGTCATTTTCAACGGGAACCTAACATCTCTACAAGACAAGTGGCCAATTTACTTGGAATATCACAGTATAAAGTGTGGAAAGTGGTCCATGAATCTGGGCGTCATCCATATCACTACACTCCAGTGCAAGTCCTGGAAGGCCGTGATCCTGTTGCAAGGGTCCAATTTTGCAGATATCTGCTAAACTGCGACATAGAGGACCCAAATTATTTAAAACAAATTTTGTGGACCGACGAATCAAAATTTGACAAAGATGGAATCACAAATTACCATAACACTCATTTCTGGGAAGAAAAGGCGGTGGGAAATTCAAAAAAAAAACGACCGAAAGGATCGCAACGAAGATTTTCACTAAATGTGTGGATGGGAATTATTAACAATAATTTGATTGGGCCCTTTTTTCTGCCAGACAACTTAAACGGTGAATATTATGAACACTTTTTAAGAAATGTTTTACCTGAATTACTGGAGGACATACCTTTAGCCACCTTGCGTGCTATCAGGTTTCAACACGACGGGTGTCCAGCTCACTACAGACGACAAATCAGAGACTGGCTAGACGAAAATTATACCAATAATTGGATCGGTAGAGGAGGGCCCATACCTTGGCCAGCAAGAAGCCCAGATCTGACGCCAATGGACTATTACGTCTGGGGACATATGAAAACGTTGGTTTATGTCGATAATCAGCCTGTCCTAGATATTGACGAGTTAAGACGGCGAATCATTTTGGGAGCTGACCAAATTCGAGCAAATCTCAGCACTGCGGTGGTGAAAAGCGAATTGAGGAAAAGGATGCGAATTTGCGTGCGTAACGGTGGGAGTCATTTCGAAAATGAGATTTAAGTGAATGACTGAGGATGACTAGAGAACGTCAATTCTACAACACACTTTTAAAATTTCCTAATTTTAGATCTTTTTGTCTCTTTTAATAAGAGAAGTTTGAAGTAAGGACCAGCTACCCTAAAAATTTTAAAATTAAAATCAAGTTAAAATGTGTTGTAAAATTGTCACCACTAAGTGCGTGGATCACATTCTACTTAAATTTGTATTTATTGTGTTTTAAACATTATGGCCATTAATTTGCGAAACTTTCGATATTCCAGCCTGTTCTATTCTTTGGCTAATATCTTTAATGTTAAACTAGCTATGTCAGACTTTTACACCTCATTTGAAAGCTTATGAAATGTAGATGTTTTTTTAATAATACGCAGAGCAGGTGCCATAGTGAGTTTTTTTTAAACAGGCTGTTTTGTGTAATAATGCCAGTAAAATTTGTTGAAGGTTTTTGGATTTTGGAGCACTGTGTCTAGAATAATGTCAATAATGTACATTTGATGATGCTGACATGTAACTGGAACGTTATAGACTAAATAATAAAAAGAAAATTAACAAAATTATGTCAAGTTTTTTATTTATTAATTTTTTAAGGTTACCCCCATAAGAGTTTTTCAAAATAACACGAAAAAAATTATAACTCAATGTTGGTGCACTTTTGCATATGAGTGTTCCTACAAAAGTTGTTGCAAATGACCTGTACTATATCCCCTTACAAGGTTGTGCTCTAATTACAAGTCACCCTGTATATAGGATTTACTGTATTGGAATTATCTAAGAGTCACATGTATGACTTCCATTATTCAATCATAAAGCCTTTTTATGGTAACCGAATTGAATTGTGTTATACTGATACGGATAGTTTGGTTTATGATGTAAATACTGATGACATTTATCAAGATATCAATGTACATTTTCTAAAATATTTTGATACCAGCAACTACGACTTAAACAACGAATTTAACTTACCAATTATTAATAAGAAGGTTCCAGGGTTATTTAAAGATGAAATGGGTGGTAAAATTATCAAAGAATTCGTAGGACTGCGCTCAAAGCTTTATTGTATTAAAACTTTAGACAAAACAATAAAGAAAGCAAAAGGTACAAAAAAATGTGTTACGAAAAATTTAAATATGATAGATTATAAAAACGTTTTGTACAATTGTAATGTCATTCGCAAAAGAAATGTTTTGTTTAAGTCGATAAAACATGAAATATTCACTCAGGATGTAAATAAAGTAGCACTTTCAAGCAATGATGATAAGCGGTTGTTATCGTTTGATAAGGTATCTACTTTAGCTTGGGGCAATGCAACTATATTTAAGTAATGAATTGCTATTATTTTTAATGTAAGTAATTACAGTAGTTACATTTTTTACAATGTATTTAGATAACGTTCAAATGTAATGATAATTACCTAAAGTAAGGTCAAATAATGTGTAATGTAATTGTAAAAATTTAAATTTTCTTGGTGCCTCAAATAGATATTATTATTTTAACTGTTACTTATAGCAAATTATGTATAAACTTTAGAACTTAGTACTTAATTAGTTTTAAGAGCGTTTACGCGACACAGCATTTCGTAAAATTCCTAAAATATAATCTACTAACTTTTTGTGACGTATCCTGCTTAGATGTATCAAGTTTTATTAAATCATATTATTCATTTCCAAAACTTCGGACTTAAGTTTGTATGAAATGCCATGTCGCTATGTGATAAGTTTTCTTATATTGGTAGTAAATAAATAAATAGTATTTAATGGTTATAATTATATCTGTTTTATTTCCATTCCTGGTTGATTACAAAGCACACAGGGCTCCCAGCGTGTCGATACAGGTTCCAACTTGATAAACATATAATGTTCATTTTTGATGACAAAGGACTTGTGCCTCGAAGTTCGCACGCACATTGTAGAATTTGACACCGAACAGGTGCTCGGACATGTTGAAACATGAAATTGATTCACAGCGTATGGCTTTATGGAGTCTAATTACATATTAGCCACGTTCCACAGTAATATTATTGTGTAGAACATCATTCTATCATTACACAGTCGGCCGGAGCGGTCATATCACGTTGAATAAAAACAAAACAAATTGTAAGTATTGCACAAGCTTATACGTATTTATAAAATTATTTCATAAGCTGTTAAACATAATTGTTATCAATAATTATAACTTTGTTTGTTTCAGATCATCAATAATGTGCGATTCTCCTGATTTTATCTTCTCACAATATGGTCAAGGTTGGCCAACTCCAAGTTTAAGCTGGCATGCTCCAGAGCAACAAAGACCTGAACCAACCAACAAAAAGCCTAGAGCAAGACGGGAGGGTTTAAAACGGAAGGCACCTGAACATTCTATAAGTCAATCGTTCGTTATAAACAACGAAAAGAAAAAAGGTTTACGACTGATCCAGATACAAGTATTAGACATCAGTGAGCGACAAGAAGCAAGTGTTGCAAGTTCAAGTGACAATGAGAACGTGGTTTTGTTAAGTGCACAATATGTAGTTAGTGAACCGGTGGACAGTGTTATGGAAGAGGCTCAATCATTGATAAATAAAATTTCAAAGAAACTTGGTGGTGATGATTATTATTAGTAAGTAAGTAATGTATCTACCTAGTTTGTATATTCAGTAGAAATAAATAATTAGTTTAATATTGGTATTATAAATTCATTTGTTAATCTGTTAGTGTAATAAAATGATTCCACATAGATCATCACAATTTGTAAATAAAAAATAAAATATTAAGAAAACTTTAAGCCCTTAGTTAGACCTAAGTTTAATGTATAAATAAATAAAATATCTAAGGTGTAAGTTTTATTGTAATTAGAGAGAATAAGTTAGAAGAAATAAAATAATTTATTTGATAATGTAGTAGTGTATTAAAATTCTCGAAATACATCATAGTTCATAGTAGATAAGTTTCATGTACATACATAAAATATTAAATAACAAGGACAAGTGTATTTAGTTTGTAATTGTAAATAATGTGAAAACTAAATAAATAATATATTTATAATTTAAATTATCTTTTATTGACGTTATAAACATACTCCCACTTTAAATTAGCTCTAAAGAAATGTTCTCATTACAGGTTTTAATTATGTTTTCAATATTTTAAAATTAATAGAATACTTACTCAATTAAATTAATTTTATTAGAGCTAATTTTAAGTTTGTTATGTAGGTTACCCAGATTATATTATTAAATAAAACAACCTTATGTACATAATCATTTTTATTAACTGAACATTACAAAATAATTTAAAATAGATTAAATATAGACATATTATTATCAAGATACCATTTTCTAATACACACCGCATTATTTAATGCACAATTCACTTTATGGTTCACACAATTAAAATCAGTTTTATTTTTACAGAACTTTTTTTTTTAATGTCGCAAAATTAGGACACCCTTTCTCACCTATATCAATCACTTCACAGTTTGCACATAACTCTTTAATCCACTTATTCTTTTCCAAACCCTTTGTAATAATTTTTTTATTTTCTAAATACGGTACGATGACATGTTGAAACTCTCTGTAGTCTATAAAGCCCTCACTCCAGAAAATTCCACGATTTCTTTCCAACCACCGCACCTGCTTCTTTTCTTCTTGAGTTAAGTAATAAAACGTATGCGGTGGTTTAACCAAGAACGTCTGTGTGTGCTCATTACTTACGATAGCCACTTCTTTGACAATAAAATTATTGTCTAAATATTTAAATCCTTCGAGTTCGACAATGATAATATCCGCGTTCATGATAACTTCTTCACTGTGTTGCTTAATGGTTTGTATTCAACAATGCAATCGTTAAGAATGAGACAGTATGCTGAAGTTTGATCTGGTATTTCTGAATCACTCTCAATTTCTACCCTTACATCCACAACTGGTCCAGTCTTCAGATTATCGGTCTGTCTAGAGCAATCGATAACAAACAACGGTGCTAATTCTTTAAATTGTTTCTCGCTTAATAAAGACTCCGAACAACGGTTGTAATACGACTGCTGAAATCTGATGTATTGCTCGTATAATAAAGCAATTCTGTTATTAGCGAAGTTCACATTGAGGCTTTCATACGGGAAATATGTTGAATTAAGGTACACTCGAACATCACGAACATAGCAGTGATCAAACTGCGACATGTCAGAACTTGCATTATTTTTTCTACTTGTTTGTAGTCCGATTATTACATATCGCGGTTTTTCTATTTGAGATGATGTTTTGATAGACCAGGTGTGCTTTGTAGTTCTAGGTAAAGTGGGATATTCGTATAGATCCCAGTTTCTAAATATCATCTGGAGCGGTCGATCTTTTTCCAACAGTTTTAATAAACTTATTTTTTCTTTGTCCGATACTTTCACATGGGGTACGCGCCATATGATTTTATTGATTTGAATGTCTTCCACTATTTCTCCGGTATTCAATTTTACAGCGTTCAAATTAGTGTTGCTTCGTAACAATATTAGTTCATGTCTACTATTTATTACAACTTTTTTTAAATCTTCTGCGAAACCGATGATATTCCGAAGTGGTATAGACGCAGAAAAACTTCCCCCATTAATATTTTTTATACCATCGATACTCCAACCCCAAGCTCTAGCTACTTTTGATTCATTCTCATTCATTGATATTAACGATTTCATGGTTGTAGTTATACCAGCATTTTTTATTTTATCAATCTCCACTCCGTTTAGTTCGTACCTAATATCTTGGAACAAGAAGAGTAGTCCATTGTTCGTAAAATTAACACTAGTAGCTTTCTCTTTTGAATCTTTTTTGCTAACGATAACGGTTCCTTCCAAATACAGAGTGCTGGCTGATGGTAATATGTAAAGATCCTGTTGGTTGATAGGTATGCGTATTTCATCGTTCCTGTTGAAACTTGTTACATAAGGTTTGTACGAATGAAATTCGATTCCTTCTATACTGTTGTCGTAAGTCGGAGTGGATAAAACGTCTAAGATATTCATTTTAACAATCCGATCGCTTTGAGAAATATCTTATTGTCTTTAGTTAATTTTATTTTGCTCTTAGAACGACGTCTTATTTGGTAGGTAGCTTGAGTAGAACTGGTATTTTTAATTTGTTGAGGCACATATTTATTGTAGTCAATCATTTTTTCTTTTAAGATGTAAATACAGCTGCACTTCTTCACCACGCAAGTTAATTAACCGATTGTTTATATCTAGTAGTCGGATATGTATGCAGCTTATGTTGTTTTGATTGATTGGAAAATATATTGCGTTCTTCGGGATTTCTATGATCCTGTAACCAGGTGGCACGTTGAGTGCGAATTCGTGAATTATGTGACTTGGTTCACCGTTTATGTAAGAGCCGCTCACAATGTCACATTCGATCCTTACCACAGTCGTCGGTAAAATGTTGACTGGATGCTGTGACACATGCCATTTGTTTGCTTTCAAGACCTGCTTATCAAACCCTAACAGTCTACTGAAAGAATATTCTTTCTTAAAATTAACGTCTTTTGAACAATATATGGCAGTTTTTAAAGTATTGTTATTGCATTGTAATTTAATTGAGGCATCTTTTATTTCGGATTTTAAATAATCATAAATATCTTGCAATTCATAGGTGCCTTCCGGTATTTCAATAACTTCGTTTGAACCATAATAGAACTTGTTGTTACTTTTATCAATATTTGGTATAGAATTAAATGTTGAAAAATGCAATAAAGCACACTCATATTCTCCATTTAGTTGCAACGTATTAGGATAGTACGTAGATAAAATTGATGAGTTTCCAGTTATCGACAAAGTGAGTGACATCTTGCAAATGATTGAAATAAAATAAAATCATTTATTTTATACATTTTTATTGCTGCTGAAATATACCCAGATTCTGATGACGATACACACGAAATATGTCTCCCACGAAATATTGCAAATTCGGATGTTGCAGTTGACAACAATCAGAGCGCCAATATGCCTTCATGTTCAAAGTCTGCCGATGATATGAACTGCCAATATAAAAACGGTGATTTTGTACTTGTACAATACCAGAATAAAAATAAGGAGTATAAATATGCCGCGGCGTGTGTTCATCTGATTTTGACGAAGAACAACGAGAGATCTTGGTGACCTTTCTAAAGATATGTGGTAACAATTGAACTCTTTTTAAACTAGATGATATTGATGTTGCAGATGTTAAATGGGAACAAATCTTAAAAAAACTACCTGTGCCAAATATAGTCATGCAGGGTAATAGGTTATTTTATAAATTTATAAAGCCAGTGGAAGTATTCGAAAAGTAGTCGTTAGTGTTTAATTTTTTTTTACTATTTTAAGTGATCAGAACCCTAATAATTAAGTAATGTTTACTTTTAGTCTGTTTATTTTTATATATTGTTCCTTCTAACAACTAGTAGATCTGTTTAGTAATATGTGGATAACGTTGTGAGTAGTGTATTTGCTACCTCTATTATTAAGTTCTAACATAATGTTTACCTATTATTACACTGCTGTTTGTTGTCCCTAAATAAATAAACTTTTTTTTCTTTAAACAGATAATATTAGATTTAAGTTAAATGTTGATTTTACGTAAATACAAACATTTAAGTAATGATAATGATAAATGTTTGATATCTTTAATTGAGACTGATAGGTTCAACCTATACTTTAAGCTTGCTATTTTATTTTGTAAGAACAGTTTTGATTATTGAAGATTGAGAAACTAGAATTTGTCGATGAAACTGTTTTCCTGATAATAACGCTAGACTCGAGGCTGCAATGGGGTCCTCATTTAACACCTCTTGCAGGACGGCTAAGTTCAGCAGCATATGCTGTAAGAAAAATCCGTCAATTTACTGACTACACTCACACTGACAATGTACTGTTTAAAATGTTACAATAAAATACCTCCCCACATACTCCAACTGAATGAAACGAAATTTAAATCTTGTATAAAACGCACACTATACAGCCAAGCATATTATAAGTTGGGGGATTATATCGCTGACAAAAATGCTTGGCTCAGGGCTGGTCCTGCTCCACAAGGGCGCGTAAACTAATTAATTAGCATTCGAAAATAGTGTTGGAGCTGATGAAGATTGTACAACCTATCTTTGCATTGTATAAATTCAATCTCTTAGTATTGTATAATTGCATAGCACATGTGTGAGCACTATGTACCCACTATAAAGCTTACTGGGTTCGTCTTTCATTGACTTGAATGTGCCCTGGCGGCTGAGAGTATGTCATGCTCACTCAAATGTGTCGCTGGTGGTGGCGTGTGTATTGGATCATTGAGTTCCCTTCAAAATGGTTGAGCTGAATGGTGCTCATCCATACGTCATGTTCGTGAACGGGCGCCGTCAGTAGGCACTGGTCATTTCTTAGCTGCCACGGCTTATTTTAATTCCATAATTGTTTTTATCTTTTTATTACGGACGCTTTTAACGTGCGTCTTTCTACATCGTTCTCACATGTATAATTACAACATGAATGATGTAACCACTCTATTGTAACAATATTTTGATTTAAAAGAGTGTCCATGGAGTTTCTTGCCCGTTCTTCTCCATAGGTACCTACTACGCTTTGGAATGGGCAACTAGCTTCATCTTTCTGACTGACCGACCCCTTGACAATTCAAAAGTGCCTGTAATTGGTTTATTTGAAATAAATGCTTTGAGTTTGAGTTTGATTTTTCATTTAGTTTTACGAATTTCTAAAGTGAGTGGATCAAAAGTAGTTGTGTTTAAAAAACCTTTTTTTTTTTTTTTTTTTTTTATTGAAGATATAATTTTTGTTTTTTTTATTAAGAAGTTCTAAAGATGATAAATGTTTAAGGAAATTATTTGTTTTGACATCTTTAAATGAGACTGATAGGTTTATCCTATAACTTGTACTTTTTTTATTTTGTAAGACGTGGTTTGATTTTTCTTTGAGTTAGTTTTATTTTTATATTCAAATTTCATTACCTATTTTCATTGATTTGTTTGTATTCAGATCTCATGTTAAGATATAATTTAAAAAGAACATGTGTTTAACACTTCAGACTGATAGATTTTTTAAATTAAAATAATAAACATTAATAAGTAACAAATACAGCTTTAATTGATATATTATTTTATTTAACATATAAAAAGACTAATAGGATGTCACTTCCCTGTCTCGATTTATCACTACCCTGTCTATGGTGTCACTCCCCTGACTACACATCTTCTCCTGGGGCCCATAAAACTTTAAAAAAATAATTTATCTTCTGTCCATATTGAAGCGTTGGAGTTATCGTAACTACTGTCAGGAACAAAAACTCACTAACACTTTCAATAAAAATTTATTAAGAGGTCGTAAGTACAAAAGCCCGTCATTATTCTTATTCCTGTTTATGGAGGTAGGCGCGTCAAGTACTATCCTGGCTTGCGCGTAGCTGTAGGGACGCTGGAGCCGAGGAGCTGGGCGCAGGACCCGCAGGGTTGATGGTAGCTGTGCTGGGAGCCCGATGCCAGAAGTGGCGTCGGATGCTAGATGCCAGCAGCGGTGACCCGTGTCTGTGGTGTGCGTCGTCACCAAGTGACGCAACAACGGTTTCCACGGGTAAATACCCGTTCGTGAAAACCCGAACTTTGATCCCTGGAATTACGTCCAGTATGTAAATTGTCCTCTGCTTATCCTCTCCTGACGGTGACCACGGCAGCGTAAGCACAAGCGTATGGATAGGGTACTATCGCGCTTAAGGCGAATGTGTGTAAAGGTCACCTTCAGAAGCGGAGTTTACAGAGTTTTAGGAAGAATGAAAGGAGTGTGAAGCAACTTTTAAATTAATTACTACGTACATAAATAATGATGTAAAACAAAGGTTGAAAGAAAAGATAGAAATGGTGTGTAAAGGAAAAGATGATAAAATAATTTTGAAAATCATAGACCACCAAGATACATTATAAAAGCACTGCGTGAATTGTCAACACTTACCCAATATGGGGTTTACTGAAGCACCGATACTATTCCTTAGTTGAACTTTTTTAATAATTATAGTTAATTAAGTTTGCTTTATGTCGAACTTCTAGAGGTCTATTACGTGAGGCTGCGCGTGTAACGTCACGCACAAGTGTAATGTACGTGAGCGCAAAACTCGACTGACCCCTGTAGGTTCGACTCTCGCTCGTCGCTCGCGGCGCGCTTCGTCACGATTGGAGTGGGAAGAAACTGGACTTAACACCGAGAGCGAGCGAGATAAAATGCAGGCGTATCAGGTGATGCGATCGGTTGGAACGATATTACAATGACTAACGGTTTCGTATGATTACTATGATTACCCTTTAGCTAATTAAATAGTTAACAACGTTACAATACCCCCGCGCGCAATCAAGGATTTTTGTCATCTCTAAAATGAATTAAAATCCGCATTAAGAACTAAAGTTTCTCTATAGGTTTACCTTTTATAACTCATCTTTCATACTTCTCGCTAACATTAACTAGCAGCAGTTATTGTATATAACCGATACAGACATAACTGACGCACTCTAACAGAAATATAGGTATCTTGTTTTTCTCTAACTGGATACCTTACCAATAGACGGTCCAATAGAAGGTGGAATATATGCGAGAGGGAATGCAAATCGTGATTCGTAAAAACATAACTTAATGTGAATAATTATCATATTTAAACAAAATATAACAACAATTTTATGCTATTATTTATTTTTACCGACTAGTTTCAGATCTTTGATATGCCAAGAACCTAAATTTTTGCCAGACATGTCTTGTAACACATACACGAGAGGTGACCTTTTCTCAATAATCTTGGCTTTAATAAATTTTGGTGCCAGCTTCTTTGAGAATCTGCTCTCTTTGTCACTCAGAAAGTAGGCGCGTTTCATGACTACGTCTCCGATATCAAATTCGGCAAACTTGCGTCTCAAATTATAATGCGAAGTATTCTTTACATGGGCTTGCCATAACTTCGCCTGCACGTCATTAAGGATAGAAGACAAACATCCTAAGTTTTCTGCATATACGTCTCGTGGCAGGAATAGTATTTCGTCACCGAGGTCATTGTCAGTATAATGCGACCCACATGTAACAAGCTCACGACCGAAAACTAAAAATGAAGGTGAGAATCCTGTTGCCTCGTTTACAGAGTTATTAATAGCAAACTGCACCTTAGGAATGAATGTGTCCCATGATCTATGATCATTATCCACGTAGGTAGAAATGCAAGTGATAATGGTTCTGTTATATCGCTCTACTAAATTTACCTGAGGGGTATACTTAGGTGTATAATGAATATTTGGGATATTATATTTCTTAAATAATGCCTCTGTTACCTTGCCAGTAAACTGAGTACCGTTATCCATTAACACGGTTTGAGGTATGCCGTGAGTTAAGAATACTGATTCTTCCAAAATTTTTGTAATTATATCCGCATTAGCCTTTTTAATTGGAAATATTAAACAAAATTTAGAAAAACAGCAAGTTACGACAAATATATAATTACTCTGCTTTTTTGAAGTAGGAAGAGGTCCCATGAGATCAATAGAGATCATTTGGAAAGGTCGCGAGCAATGTTTAGGACGACCCATCTCTCCTAAAATTTGATGATTTTGGGACTTGTAAGCTAAGCATTTTTCGCAAGAACCAATAAATTTTACGACGTCTTGGTACATGCCAGGCCAGCAGTACCGCAAAGCGAGACGTCGGTAAGTTTTGAAAATTCCTATATGTCCAGCCGTAGGCTCGGAATGATTTTCAATTATAATGGTCTCGCGGTGTTCCATAGGTACGACCTCTTTCCACGAGAATTCAGAAGTTAGTTCGTGTTTATTTTTAGATAACCTATATAATGAGTCGTTTTTAATAATATAATTTGGAAATTTGGAAGGATCATTTAGACAACCGTTATATATATTTTTGTACCAGGAGTCTTTAGTAACTGAATATGAGTTTGAAATATTGGTGGCATCAACCGGAACGATTCTGGACAGCGCGTCAGGAATAACGTTATCAACGCCTCGTCGGTGTTTAATGACGAAGTTAAAGGCTGAAAGACGTACGCCCCATCGAGCTAGTCGACCAGTAGGGTTACTTAAGGATAAGAACCACTTAAGAGCGCTGTGATCCGTGTAAACAGTAAACTGTTGACCGTTTTCAATGTAGCAACGCCAATGTTCGAGAGCATTAATTACGGCTAAGGTTTCGCGTTCCGTTATGCTATAATTCTTCTCAGCAGCGGTTAGTGACTTACTCATGTAAGCAATTGGGTGTTCTTTGCCATCTAACGACTGAGTAAGCATTGCACCGATGCCGTAACTGCTAGCATCCGTATGCACTTCAAAGGGCCGAGTATAGTCTGGACAAGACAGTAGTGGTGCAGAAATTAAGCATTCTTTTAAGTTTTGAAACGCAGCGTCAGCTTCAGGAGTCCATTTAAAAGAAGGGGTGCCCTTCTTAGATGAAGTCAACTTATTAAGAGGACCTGCGACAGTGCTAAAGTTGGGAACGAAACGTCTGTACCAAGTCGCAGTTCCTAAAAAGCGTTTGAGGTCCTTACGGCATTTAGGTGTCGGATAATTAAGTATAGCCTCAACCTTGGCTGGATCCGTACGTAAGCCAGAACCATCAACGACATACCCTAGATACTTTAACTGTGAGCTAAAAAAATTTGACTTTTCAAGGTTAATTGTTAGGTTAGCTTCTTTCAACTTGTCAAGTACACGTAAAAGTAGTGTCACGTGAGAATTAAAGTCTTCAGATATGATGATAATGTCATCCAAATAAGCAAACACCTTGAGATCAAATTTAGAAAAAACTAAGTCAACCAATCGCTGCTGAGTAGCTGGTGCATTTGTGAGGCCAAAAGCAGTACGTTTGAAACGAAATGTGCCTCTGCCAGGAACGTAGAACGCAGTTTTATCGCGATCCTCAGAAGCAATAGGAATCTGCCAAAATGCTTTGGAAAGATCAATACTGGTTAAATAGCGAGCATCTCGTAAATTGTCCAGGATCTCGGAAATATAAGGAAGATTGTAAGCATCTCGTTTTGTGACGGAATTTAGTTTACGGCTGTCCAGGCAAAAACGAGGTTGGCCGTTCTTCTTTGCCACTATCAGAACAGGAGATGACCAAGCACTCTCGCAAGGCTCGATTACGTCAAGTGAAAGCATCTCGTCAACCTGTTCCGTCAGGATACGCTGCTTCTCCGGAGACAATCGATAGTATCGCTGACGAATTGGTTCCGAGTCACCTGTGTCTATGCGATGCGTGATAAGACTTGTCACGCCCAAACCCTTGCTCTGATATGAAATATCCTTGAACTGTCCAATAACACTATCAGCCAGTTGTTTTTGCGTCTGATCAAGGTTATCATAACCTTGTATGAAGGTTGAATGAGATGTAACCAAAGAACAATCATTGGACTTCGCCATGGTAATGCTGCCAATAAGTTTTGGACATAGTTTAAATTTACGCCAAAAATCTATACCCAAAATGAGATTACGTTTTATTTCTGGAATAACGAAAGCTCTTAAAATATGAAATTGATTTTCAAAATGAATTGGAATATTGATATAACCTAAACTCTTTAAGTTCTGACCTCCCGCAGCTGTCACTGATATACGATCAGATTCAACAAGTGGCAAGCCATGAGCAACTAGCACTGAATGAGCACCGTTGCCTAAAATAGTGACAGCTGAGCCTGAATCTAGTAGTCCTGAAACATTGAGTTCGTTAATCTTAACAGATACGTAAGGTCTATCATCGAGATCGCCTTTATCATAAAGAATTGCGTTGATGTTATACGATTTGAAAAATAGTTCAATAGTTTGTAACCAGTTTTTCCAGTCTTCACTATCAAATTTCTTATTTTCACAATTCTCTTTGATTAGTTTTTTGGATTGTTTTTACCACATTTTGGACAGTCTGGTACTTTTACACCTTTGTGGCCACATTTAAAACAAACCAACTCATCTTTGCTAGCAGTACACTGCCTCAGATTATGTGTATTATTACGACAACGGGGACAGTAAAGCTGTCTTGTGTTAGACTTCAGAGTTATCAACTGTATGAACCATCGTAGGTTCCGTATTGTTACTAGAATTAGGTTTATTTTGATAATTATTTGGTTTAGAGTAGTTTTTATTATAAGAGTTATTGGTATATTTGGAGTAAGTCTTACTGTTAGACTGTCCCGAATATGCGAATTCAGGTGCAAGGGTATCTGAGGACGGCTTAGGAGGTTCTCTAAATTGAGTAAATCGTGATTGAACAGCTTCATAATTTCGGCACAAGGTTCGCAATTCATCTATGGATTTGACGGCTGATACAGAAGAGAGGGTGTTAGCGTAGATAGGACGAATGTTATGGAGTAAGATTTCCAATTTATCTTCTTCTGATAATTTTTTCGTTAGGCGTGAAAAAAGTCCAGACATAATGGAAAGGTAAATAATAATGTTTTCCGATTCTCCCTGTGTACGAGCCCTAATTTCTGTTAGCAATCTGTAATCATAATCAGATTGATCGAAATCACGTCTCAAAGACACTGCAAGATCGCTCCAACCAGAAACCGTATCCCTAATACTCCTGTACCAATGTAGTGCGTCACCGCTAAATATGTCGGTAGCGTATGTCAAAATCTTATCGTGTGAGATATTTCTAGCGACACAAACTTCCTCACAACGTTGAATGAACGCCCGGACGCAGGACTTGCCGTCGAATTTTAATTTCGCAAACTTGTTAATGTTACCATCACAAGTAACGGTGACATTAACCGGTGTCAATAGAGTAGGTGATATGCAATCACTACTAGTAGTAGCTAAGAGATCTGAAGCTGAATCACTAAGTGACGTAAGCCTTATTGTGGCCTTCTTGAAAAGGGTAACACATTGCTCATAGTCTTCCTTTAATTTATCATCACATGTAATGCGGTTTAGCCGGTGATATAAATGATTAAGCAAATTTTGAGTACGCAGCAACGTGTTCTTATCTAAAGACGTTGATTCTAAAGTGACGTTAACCTTTTCAAGAACATCCAGCACACCATTTAGGTCATCCGTTGGACCGAAAGGACTAGTGAGAATATCCTCTGAAGGAAATAATGGCCCACACTTAGCTATTTGTTTGCGCAACTCCTGCACTGTGGCAGCTGGTGATTCACCCCTAACAGCAACTTCATACTCAAGCTCAGACTTTTGAAGCGACATGAACTTCACGGGATAAGCCATTATAACAATAATTTAAATCAATAGAAAATATTAAAAATATTTCAAAATGGTGGGTAAATGTTGAACAATTCCGTATAGTGAAAAAACTAATAAGTACTAAATACTCCGTCTGTTACAATTTTAGTTAATATTCAACGTCTTGTTGTTTTTTTCACTTAAATGAAGCTAGCAAAAAAAAACTAACTAAAAATAAAATATTTAAAAAAACGCTAAATAAAATAATATTCAGCCAAGATACCAAAAAAAATAAGCGTTTCTAAAAAAATTAACATAAAATGTTTTGCAAGTGGTATGAAGAGTAGGAAGGAAATTTAAAGGAAAGAAAAAAAACGAAAGTAATTAAGATGGCCAGCATAAAAAAAACACCAGGGTATTAAAAAATTGAGTGTAGTACCTCCCCCGGGCGAGCCGTTACTATAGGCACTACTACTACGGTAACGTTTAACATGCGGTATTCATTAAAAAAAAATTAACAAATATATAATAAATGTTGAGCACCCGGTATATAAAAAAAATATGACGTAAATATGAAAAAACACCCTGTATTACAGTAAAATACTAATATAATAAACTAATACATATTTTATGTTAACCACCTTGTATAACAAAAAAAATGTTGTTGAACACCCGGTATAACAGAAAAATAACAGTTCACCCTCAATTTACGAAACGTTTAAACAAACAAAAAAAACAACTAAATGAAACGAACTATCTTACTCTTCACACCAGTTACTGCACACAAAAAAAAACAAAGCGTTTTACAACAGAAAAACAAAACACAAAACACACAAAACACCGAAAACACTACTACCTCCATAAAAACAGAAAAAAAAATGACCATTAAAACCACGATAAGGGCGCCAATGAAGCGTTGGAGTTATCGTAACTACTGTCAGGAACAAAAACTCACTAACACTTTCAATAAAAATTTATTAAGAGGTCGTAAGTACAAAAGCCCGTCATTATTCTTATTCCTGTTTATGGAGGTAGGCGCGTCAAGTACTATCCTGGCTTGCGCGTAGCTGTAGGGACGCTGGAGCCGAGGAGCTGGGCGCAGGACCCGCAGGGTTGATGGTAGCTGTGCTGGGAGCCCGATGCCAGAAGTGGCGTCGGATGCTAGATGCCAGCAGCGGTGACCCGTGTCTGTGGTGTGCGTCGTCACCAAGTGACGCAACAACGGTTTCCACGGGTAAATACCCGTTCGTGAAAACCCGAACTTTGATCCCTGGAATTACGTCCAGTATGTAAATTGTCCTCTGCTTATCCTCTCCTGACGGTGACCACGGCAGCGTAAGCACAAGCGTATGGATAGGGTACTATCGCGCTTAAGGCGAATGTGTGTAAAGGTCACCTTCAGAAGCGGAGTTTACAGAGTTTTAGGAAGAATGAAAGGAGTGTGAAGCAACTTTTAAATTAATTACTACGTACATAAATAATGATGTAAAACAAAGGTTGAAAGAAAAGATAGAAATGGTGTGTAAAGGAAAAGATGATAAAATAATTTTGAAAATCATAGACCACCAAGATACATTATAAAAGCACTGCGTGAATTGTCAACACTTACCCAATATGGGGTTTACTGAAGCACCGATACTATTCCTTAGTTGAACTTTTTTAATAATTATAGTTAATTAAGTTTGCTTTATGTCGAACTTCTAGAGGTCTATTACGTGAGGCTGCGCGTGTAACGTCACGCACAAGTGTAATGTACGTGAGCGCAAAACTCGACTGACCCCTGTAGGTTCGACTCTCGCTCGTCGCTCGCGGCGCGCTTCGTCACGATTGGAGTGGGAAGAAACTGGACTTAACACCGAGAGCGAGCGAGATAAAATGCAGGCGTATCAGGTGATGCGATCGGTTGGAACGATATTACAATGACTAACGGTTTCGTATGATTACCATGATTACCCTTTAGCTAATTAAATAGTTAACAACGTTACAATATCATTATACATACATACACATTGTGAAGTTGTGAGATATTTAATACTAATTCAAATACATAACTTTTTCTGTGGGGACACTGAAAATACCTTTACTTATTTATTTATTAAAACTTTATGCACAAGTAAAAAATAATACTGTACAAAGGCGGACTTAATGCCCGAGGCATTTTCTACCAGTCAACCTTACGGTGATGCAGAGATATACACCCGTATATATTCACCCGTATACATTTTTATAATAAACTTCCTAGCCACATTCAAGAACTAAGCCGTGATAAATTCAAATCTTTTATAAAGAGGAAACTATGCCAGAATGCCTATTATACTGTCAAAGACTATATTGAGGTCAAAAAGGCTTGGGATTGAGTTGCTCCAATAAAGCACAGGCAATGTTAATTTATTTTATTTTGCTAACTATTTTTACTTTTAATCTTTGCTATAAGTATCTATACTTATTTACATATACAATGACACTAATATTTACTGTATAAAGTATTATATTATTTTAAATTATTGTGAATGTGAGGACTATGTGTGTTTTTGTTGCAGTTTTAATCATGTTCTGGCAGTTTGAGTAACTGATGCGGCCTACCCAAATGTCCTTTTTGTATTGTTCGCCGAATCGTTAAGCTCTTTAAGTCTAAGTTGAGCTGCACGATTGCTGACAATTGCGTGCACTGACTGGACAGGTCCACTCAACCTGTGTGGTTCTTTCCTCAGAAGACCATTTCAGACACCGATCTACATAGCGTTCACGTGATCTGACCAAGATTTTGTCTGGACTTTAAAAGAGACTGTGACCTCTGAGTTTGTTTCAGCCTTTCTTCTCAGAGTAGTCAGATAGGAAATGCTGACCTCATCTAGTTTTTAAAATATGATTGATGTGTAAAAGTGTTTGTTCAAACCTACTTACAGAAATAAAATCATTTATCATCTTCTTATTTTAATATACCTACTTAGCACGATCTTGTTTGTTAATTATTAATAAACAGGTACATAATATATACAATTAAGGTTGATTAAAAAGTAATAAAGATTTTGAACTTGTACAATTAAGAATGTTAAGAGTTTTTGATTAAACTTATATTCCTAGCCAGTTGTACCAATTCAATTTCCTAAATTGAAGTTGACACTAATGAATATTGTGCAATTTAGCATGGTAATATCAAAACTGCGTAGTGGCGGCAACGCATATAGAGGTTGGACGCCAAATAACGTTGTGCCACAGCGTTGTGCCACATAACACAGTTCTAAGACATATGTATTATGTCAGGGCGTTTTTAGACATTGCTTAACTCTGTATGGGAAAAAGGTAGTCAGTACAAACATACGGAAATGAGGTTACTCATGCGAACGTGTTTATTACTATTGTAAGCAATCTTTAGAGCAATAGTGGTGACTTATAAATTTTTGTGCTTTAACCAAATTTACCGTTTTTAATTGTACTGAACATGGAACTACATCTACAGAGTAGACTGAGTGTGTTAATGTGCCTTCCTTCATTTTGATAGGTTATTTTGATTAGCTCGAATTACCACGATTACCCAAACATCGGAATAAAACAACACTGAACAGACCAACGTAAAATTAATAAGATGGAGAAAATATTAAAAAGTTGAGACCTGCTGAGATTATATCAATGGTTGAGACATTAACTTGTGAAACTATCTCCCAACTCCAAATTTGCCGAAAATCCAAAACTCACACAATAAAAACAAAAACCACAAAATCGTTGAGTTGACCGACCTCGACACTTAGCGACTAAACGAACACCCCCAAAGAGGTTATAAATAAATAAAACTTAGAAAATTGATAACAATCAGCCACACTTCTCTGTCTACGCAGCCACACATGACACAAGGTAAAAAAGAAAGATAAAAAAAAACACGCCAAGCCAAGTACCATAGTATGACTGTTTGACACATGCGCCATCTTGCGATAACGCCGGCGACCATGTCCTAAATTAATATCACCGTGAGCGCTGTCAAAAATGATGGTAAACTAAAGCGGCATTTTTGAAATTATGCTGTAAAATCCAAGACGTAGGTACCAGAATACCTGAAATGAGTTTTAAACTCATGCGCATTATGTTTAAATGTTGCATCTATGTTATTTGTAATTCTTGGTAACTTATTAAGAGTGTAATTGTAGTTTTATTTATTATTTTTAACATAGCCAATAATATTGACATGCAAATAAATATTGTAAACCCCATGGGTATGTTTTAAAGTGATACAATAATGCGAACTGGAAGAACTGTCTTTTCACTTGTGACAAACAATAAATAAATGAATATGAACATGGTAATTTACTTCGGGGTAAATCTTTGCCGGGAGCTTGTAAATACGCTAATTTAAGCACTTCGTTATCCGTTTCATTCCTGGCCCTGCAGTCTCGACATAGTTAGCAATCGTTTTCGGTTGCTAAGTCCTAACAATCCAGATGTAATGATATTTGGTGGTCTTCACACTCAAATTTATCGGTTGTTACTGGTATTTTAGGTAGGTACCGGTAGGTAACAACCGATAAATTTGAGTGTCGAGACTACCAAACATTTACATCAACATTTACATCTGGATTGTTAGGACTTAGCAACCGAAAACGATTGCTAACTATGTCGAGACTGCAGGGCCTGGACGAATTGTCGTTCTCAAACTCAAAATCTGAGTTATCAGACTCGATAAAGTAATCCAACAAAATAGAAGTGCCAATGTGTTGAACTTCCATTTGCAGAAGAATATCCAATCGGTTTTTTTTGTGCAAGGTTTGAGGTTGACGTTGAGCGACCACTGTGAGCGCGTTCACGAGCGTTCCGAATTGATGACAGTTCTAAACTGTCATAATCATGATATTTATATTATCTAATACCTATGGAACGCAAAATATCGATGTGATCGCTGTGAGCGCTCACGCGACTAGTATAGAGTTATCTGTGCGCTCACGGTCTAATTCGGAATGCAGCCTTAAATTAGCCTCAGATTCAGTGTTGCCAGCACCAAAAGTTAAAAAAATCGAATTTCCACGTCAAAATTATCGGTTTGACGACAAATTGGAAAAAAACTCGTATAGCATTAATTTGTTACCACTTTTTCTATTAATTAAAATATGAGATTTGTTTGCCGTGACAACTGTTGTTTCGATATACAGATTTAAGATAGAAATATTAAATATAAAGATGTTTCGAACATTATTACAAGAAACAAATCTTGGAACTATGGTTTGGTTAAAGGAGACGTTCAATAAATGTATGGCGCTTGGTACTAAAATAATTGAAAATTTAAACAGCATTCTGAGCTATATAGGCTGAAAGAGGGTAATTATTGTAATGTCTTGGGGCATTCCATTTTTTTTTCAGTCGCCCGTTTTTTTTAAAACAAGTGTTGAAAAATAAAATCCTGGCACCACTAACTACAATCATTATTTATATTTTAGGGCTGGCAGCCCTGTGGCAAATGTCAACAATGTCAATGTCATTGTCACTTGTCAGTGAGGAGCAGCTCGGTCCAAACCGTTAGACGGCTTACCGACATATTTTATTAAGTACATTAATACATTTTTTGATGTATTTCTCTACATAAATACATATAAAAACTCTCAGTATACTAAAAAGTACTCTGTGATAAAAACACTCCGCCCCGCGAACTTTACCAGTGCAGTGGAGGTGTTATTTCAACGTAATCAACGTCATTCTGACATTTACAGATTTTTGACTTCATATCGACACGTTTTGATATTGCGTTGTCATGATATTCAATATTTTTTGTCTCAATTTCTGGGAGCTGCAGCTAAAATTATATAATAAAATGCCAACGTATTTAAAAAACCAATACTTTAGCCACATTTAAAATAATTATATTGCATAGAAATGAATAAATAAAGGCTATGTGCGTTTTGTTTGTACTGAAACATTTTTCACTTTTTCACAAAAACGTGCGCCTGAAAAAATCATATTTAACTATAATCGAGTAGCTTAATAAATAAGATTTCTAAAAAGGTATATCACATTAGCGTTTAAAAATCTTCGGAATATTGTACCAATTTTGTCCTCTCCTTTGCGTTCGCACTACACGAAAAATGAGTAACTAATAACTTTTTAATACAGATCTAAAGATTTGTTGTATGGATGGTCCGTTCAAATGTGCTACATAAGGGTAACGCTACAGTAGCCACCGGGTAAATTTTAAAAGCATTAATCATAGGTTATATTTACAAAATAATGCTGGACTACGTAAATGGTTGAGGTATGGTCATTGACTTATAATTCCTAGCTCAATGGGTATGGTATACTGGACTGTCACTAAAAATATAAAATTTTCTAACTCGGCACTTAATTGCACCAGTATTAGAAATAGTTTGGATTTAGTTCATTAATAGGCAATTAGAATTGTAAGGGATATTTACTACTGTTTGGCTATATGTACACTTTTGTAAACGTTGTTATTTTTATTTTTAATAAATTATATAAAAATAAATTATAATTATATATTTCAATCCGTTAATTTTCTAACTCGGCATACTTCAGTCCGTTAACAACTGCTACATTCATACCACACCATTTGCCTACGCTAGCGCCATTTTGGAGGATTTTTGAACTATTATTTACTGTTTAAGCTGGACACTTTTTCAATATTCCCCACATAAGAACAAAGTGCCTATGTTCGACGATGGTAGTGCATGAAGCCAAAGACCTGACTCCCACTTACCCATAGCCAGCAGGCGTGCACGCTCCGCAGTAGTAGCAGACGTGTCAAGTAAATTGCTCTGTATTACTCTTCACAGCGGCTCATCCCACCGTCTCTGGGAAGATGGATTGTCGGGTGGGTTCTGAATTCAGGCAAGCGAATCTACGGGCATTCATAGCCTCAGCCTAGCACGGCACATCAGTATTAATCAGTGTAAAGGCAAGAACTTTCCAGATTAACTTCTCAGTGCCCTGGACCGAGGATATAACTAAGAGGCCTCTCATACGAATGCGAAGAGTAACTTGTGACCAAGCTCGGTCGTCCATGGCATTATTTTAAATCGTCATTAAAAGCTATAAATATTATAATTTAAATATTGTATTTTTGCCCTCATTATAATACGAAAGGAACTAAAAGATTGGAGACCCATGGAGATGAAGAGAGCATTTTTCATAAAATTTAATTTCTGGAGCTACTGTGTTAAAAGAGAAGGGAAAGGCTCCATAGTGTCCTGGGCCCAGGTGTTAAATCATGTTCAACCATAAACAAGCATCATTACAAGTACCTGATCCTAATGTATGTTCAACCAAATCGCTACGTCCTGGCCGAGACCGATATGGTCCCAATATCTGTCAATACCTCAAAGCACCAAAGCCTGGGACCGACTCGGTCCCATCGGGACTTGACAGTTACCTTCACCTTTTATACGAGTGAAATGAAACGGTCAGACGGCATATTCCATAGATTCGTGTGGCTAATTAATCAACTAATTAGCTTAGTAAGTATTGTTTTAATATATACTATCCAACAAAAATACAGCCGACAGACATGACGCCGGAGACCGTAAACACTGTAGGTACATAAGTCTGGTTTTGTTCGCTTGATAGGCTGAGATGCACGACACTGACGAATAACTGATAAAATCGCCTCATCGTCCAAGTCTCTTCTGCCAATAGAATTACTGCGACCAGTCGCAATGGTACAATTCACACAGCGATTCATGTCAATATCCGATCGATAGGCGTAATCAGTTGTCCATAATAGAGAGCCAGGTAATTCAAAGTAGCTAGATCCGTCGAATAGTCCTTTGGGGCTATGCAATAAAACATGGAAAATACGTGCGCACTCAGAACGAATGAAAACGAACAAGTGCCGGTAATTTTCTGCCTGTCATCTGTCAGTCCGTTTCTTGCCCGGTCTTCTCCATAGGTACCTACTACGCTTTGGAATGGGCAACTAGCTTCATATTTATTACTGACCGACCACTTGACAATTCAAAAGTGCCTGTAAATGGTTTAATTGAAATAAATGCTTTGAGTTTGAGTATGAGTCGGAGAACATGTTGGCAACTGAAGAAAAATTTAAGAAACTCGATTTGCTATGAATCTATTCCACGGAACGATCGATAAGTACTTGTTAATCCATTTTCATACATATTCTGAGATTTTGCCAATTTATTTAGTATCGATTACTAAGAAATCAGGCATGTATCGATTATTTAGTTAACTTAATTTAACTTTTCTCGCTTCCTAGATAAAAACATAGACCTAGATAGGTACCGTGTTTTGTGATTACGTTTAGAAAAGTATAACGGTTTTTTTAATACACCACACACACACTTAGACAGAGAGTTTGGTCTGTCTACGCTAAGTGTAGTTCACATTTCAAAAGGTTGAGATTGTAGCGGTATTAACATCGCCACATGCGAACTACGCACCACAATAACGTCACGAAAATCCTGCATTGCGCAAGCAGAGTTTACCACGCGACTAGCACATATACAACGTCCCGATATCAATCGTCGGATAGTTGCCCACCAGACACGACACCCGCCCGGTCGGAGGATTCTCCCTTTTCTATTTTTCTATGAGTGAACTTTACACCCTGTTCCTCGTACCCTATAAAATCAAGATAAATGGAATGCCGTCTAAAAACAATGTGTGAAAATTCCTCCCGCCCACCGTCCAAAGAGTATAATAACTATCCACCGTCACTTGCACATTTATTAAAAGACTTAGAATTTTTTTTAAAGACAGTGATTAATTTTTTTATGAAATAATGCCTAGTGTATCCTCTTGAAAGCGACGGAAAAAAATAATTTGTCAAGAAAATAAAAATTTAAATTCACGTAGGCCTCAGTAGCCAGGTCATTAAATAAAAAATGCAATCTGAATCGCTCACAGCGGTCATCTATAAAATGTTCGTTCCGATTTAGATATTTATCATGATTATGACAGAGTAACTGTCAACAATTCGGAACGCTCATGAACGCGCCCATAGTGCTCGCTCAACGTCAACCCCAAACCTTGCACAAAAAAGACCAATTACATATTTTTCTGAAAATGGAAGTTGAACGCATTGGCACTTCTATTTCGTCTCTTAACTCTGATAACTCAGATTTTGAGTTTGAGAACAACGATTCGTCCAGGGATGAAACGGATGATGAACTGCTTAAATTAGCGTATTACATGCTCCCGGCAAAGATTTATTCCGAAGAAAAATAACATATTCATATTAATTAATTTATTGTATGTCACTGATGAAAAGACAGTTCTTACAGTTAGCACTACTGTATCACTATAACATACCCATGGGGTGTACAATATTTATATGTAGGTACATATATATGTCAATATTATTGGCTATGTTAAAAATAATTAATAAAAATACAGTTACACTCTTAATTGTTAACCAGAATTACAAATAACAAAGATGCAACAATAATTAAACATAATGAGCATGAGTTTAAAACTCATTTCAGGTATTCTGTTACGTCCATCTTGGATTTTACAGCATAATTTCGAAAATGCCGCTTTAGTTTACCATCGTTTTTGACAGCGCTCAGGGTGATATTAATTTAGTGGTTTATGGTCGGCGTTATCGCAAGATGGCGCATGTCATGACGTCATATAAAACGATTCACGGGACATCATTATCGCACTCACGCTAATTCGGTACCTACGCCCGTTAGCACGCTCAAATCGATTACAGCGCAACTCGGAACGCTCCCTCAGTCATGTCAAATGTCAAATTGTCGACAGTCGAAAACTCGAATAGCATAAATATATAATTTCGAATAGCATAAAGTATGTTTGCGTTTGAAGTACAGTTTTTTTGTGGGGTATTTTACTAAATTATCCCATGTCGGTTACAATATTGCCTAGATCCTTATTCTGTGATCGGTAGTGTTAATGCTAAATGATTTGCGGCATTAGGAGAGTGTAGGCAATGGTTTTGTGTTAGGTTAACCAAGATTTCAAGCCCAATATTTCTTGTATGTTAACATTG
Source organism: Brachylomia viminalis (assembly GCA_937001585.2). Taxonomy (NCBI): domain Eukaryota; kingdom Metazoa; phylum Arthropoda; class Insecta; order Lepidoptera; family Noctuidae; genus Brachylomia; species Brachylomia viminalis. The sequence goes on along the minus strand of OW443294.2, from coordinate 21,501,738 downwards.
TAAAAACCTTAAACTTTTGTGTTCGCCCACATTCACACATGTGGTAACGATGCGCGTTGGTTTCGAGTTAGTACATTGCCAACTGATGTAAAAGCGTGACTATCATTGTCCGAGTGTTTACTGTGTAGCCAACTGGCCACCCATTTGACAATGCTTGGAAAGTGGATTGGTAGGATCGTTTGTAAATTCGAATTAAAGTAAAAAAAAACACAAGTTTCTTTTTATTAATTTTGTTTAATAAGATTTGTGTTTGAACCTACCCGCACTGGTTTTGGAATTCAGGTTGTTGTAGTTTTGATCCTGTCTCAAATGATTGGTTGTGATTATAGCATTGTCTCGTTTTGTTGTCAAATATTAAACTTTCTTAGTGTTGGTCTAGTCTATGGCATCTCGATTTGTCTGGACATATAGGGTTTTTTGGCCACCCGTCCAGACTTTGTCTGGCCTTGTCATTAGTCCTTGTTTATTTACTTAACTATTTTAAGTAAATACAAATTGTTAAATGGTTACTGAAAAAAGAACAATTTAAGTAAAACGTCTGGGTTTTTTGTGAGGACTATTCAAATTTCGAAATAGTGACCCTAGTCTACGGAGGGTCTACACTTCTACAGTCAAGTTGTATCTAAAAGCTTCTAGAACTAATTTGCATGTTGTTCTCATTTTGATCCTCATTATATGAAGGGTACAGTACAGGCAAAGAATGGAGAATGTCCTAATGAATTGATTATAACAAAAACACAATCTAAAATTTTATTGGAATTAAAGAATGTGGTAACTTTTGCTTTAAAGTAAGTAATAGTAAGTTATTATTTTAACATATTTTTGCATAAATCAGACTTTTTTTCCAAGGTATCTTAAAACTCATATTAAAAGTACACTTGAAAACAAGCATATTACAAATTAGAGGATTATATCCAAGAAGAGAGAGGATTATTCCATGCTTAGAAACATGCTGGTCCTGCTCCATAGGGCAATATAAAATATATATGCTAATATAGTTTTTATGACATTGATTTTACTTTCTGTGATTACTTTAGCTCACACACTGACAATATGACTTGTAAAGTTTTTTGGAAAAATATGTGAGCGCCATGTATGTATCAAATAATTAATTTATCTGTCATTGCTTAAATTTTAGGGTTCCATATGGCCTAATGAAAAACGGAACCCTTAAAGCAGGTATGGGGAAATAGATTTAGAGGTGGGTTGTATGAAATAGTTACAACATTTACGTGGGCCAGAGAGCATTTATTGTTTCAACTTGCTAGGACAGTGTGACAGATGAAATTTTGGCTGATTATTAATTATACCGTAAAAATTTGGCTCCATGTTACATTAAGTAACTCATAAAACGCACTTGAGGTGTTTGTCAGCCATCCTATTTCATAATTTGTTTTTATGAAGACTTATTGTTGAAAGTACTTACACAGATAAATATGAAGACCCAAACATAGAAATTATTTTCTGAGCATGTTTAATTGGGGAATTCAGATTTTGGTAGGAGTTCAAGCTTTGTGTTATTGTTATAAAGCTGCTTCAACATTTCATCACATTGTAGCTTAAGGGTATTACCTTGCCCGTTGACCTTAAAGATTGAATCCACGTTCTTCATTACGCCAAATTTGTCTGATCAACATATCATTTGACGGCTCAAATTTTAGGCTCCCTCCTTTCTTCTTAATACCTTCTCTAGTGGCCATTAGCGCTACTACACTGTCATTTTGAAGGCGATTGCGATTCTCTGTTTTTAAATTCTTCAGTACGCTAAATTTTCTTTCAACAGATGCGTTTGAGAAAGGTAGCACGAGCAATAGGCTTATTGCGTATTTCAAATTTAAAAACATTTCATGGCCTGCACTGTTTTTAAGATGGAATACTTTAGCCCGGTATGTTTCCGGATCTTCATCATCTTGCAAACCAAGAGCAAGAGTAATCTAGCATTGCGTGAGCCCTCCATTCGTCTTCTGGTTTTTGAGATGTCACTACATTTTCAAGTATTGGAAATCGTTGCAACAATGGTTTAAGTGATTTGACTTTCAATTGCTGAGCTTCTGACGGATTTACTAGAGATATAAATAATAATAATAATCTTTATTTTTCTCTTCACAAAGGTTCACAATAGAAACAAGTTTAACATTTAGACAAAAGCATAAAATATGATCCTTTGTGAGAGACTGGCGTCCATACTAGGATACCCTGTGTGACGGATCACCAGGCTCTCACCCCGAACTAACCTAAATAACATTAACATTACAACGGTAAATTTTTAACTCTAGACATTTTATGAAGGGAAAAAAAAACATACATGTATAAATTTAATGAGTTAACCAAAAAAAAAAAACAAGAAAAAACAAGATAGAATAATAAAAAAATTGTTATAGTGTGTATGTGTAGTGTGGTGTAGTGTGTGTAGTGTGCAGGTGTGGTGTGATGTGTGCGGAGACGTAGACTAATGCTGTGAGTGTAGATGTGTAGGGTGATTGTTACAGTCAAGTACCCGAAATTATTAAATATAAATGAAAATAATGTGTCCGAAAAATCAAAACGCTTAGTAATGTGCGTAGTCAGTTGAATATAAAAGGCTTGGCAGGATTTATAAAAATCTGCGATCGCATAACGGGGAACATTTGGATCTTTTTTCAAATTCTCAACACTTTCTGACGCTTTCATGCCTATGTATATATCATCTAAACCAACAAAATGCGCTGTGTTTGTAAATTCAGCCGACAAAATATCTTGACAGGATCTGACATAATTTACATTCATGTAGTTTGCTGATAACGTTTTCAACAGTTTCTCCACGTCCGGCTTCAGTTTATGAAGAAGCGGTGTTTCTGATTGAAATTCCGTATTAAAATCTGTCAGCAGTGAAAGAACATAAGACATGAACTCTAAATACACCAAAGTGAGGTGGTTATTCATGGTGGTTAGCATTTCTTCAGTAGTTTTTGAAGGGTCAGAAAAGACAGACTCTGTCAGATATGCTTTCTGGGGAGCATATTGCTCCAATACACGATCTACGCATGCTTTCAACGAGAGCCATCGAGTTTGCGCTGGTGCAAGTATTTTGTAAATGTCTACATTAAAAAATTCTTGGAACTCCTTAAATTTAATTTGTCGATGTGAGCTTCTGCTGAAGTGAGCCCCAATGCAGCGTAACAAATCTTCCACATACCTAGGTAATTTGAGGCATGCTTTTGATGCTGATAAATGTATCATGTGACAAGAATATTTTATTAGAGCAATATGTGGCAAATCTTTTTTCAGGAGTGGAAACACAGCAATGTTCACCCACCATCACGTTGGTCGTATCCGAGCTAAACCCTACCATATTGTCCATGGGTATATTTTTCTTCGTTAACATTTCTGTCAAGCAGCTGTGCAATCCAGACGCAGTTCCTGAAGCTACTTCAACCATATCTAAAAATACAGTTTGCACTTTATTAATGTCTTGGTCGTACACAATAGCTGTAAAACAACATTGTTTCATAGTGCTCTGGTCGGTCGTTTCATCCATTATTATTGAATAAAAGCATCCATTATTAATTTATTACGCATCATTCATATAGTGCTCTCCATGAAAGATTTTCCTAAGATATTTTTTAGAATGGCTGTAGCTTTTGTCCTATGCAAATTAACATTTCTGGCTATAGTCGAATCTGGAAAAATGTTTGCACAGAGAAGGCCTAAAGTATCTATGAAGGATATTGGTATGTTGTATTCAGCTAATGCTCCAGCTAATTTTAACTCAGCCCTTCTAACATTTTTTTCTAGATCTGTGGGTAGTATATAAGATGAAATTTTAGGAACATCTTTTATTTTCAGGGTCTTTTTCTGAGGACGATCTGATTTCATATGGCGAAATAAATCACTTTTGTGCGCAATAATTGAAGTTGAACACACAGTACAAAGTGCTAACTCATTTCCATCTTTCAGGTTTGAACTTTTTCGTAACCAGCTTTTAAAGTCAGCTTCCTTGAGCCACTGATCATTAAATTTACTCACACGTTTTACCTTTTTTATTCCTGTTTCTGAGTTCCTAGAACCAGGAAGGTTTATATCGGAATTATCAATATCTGGTTCAGGACTAGCAGTGACGGTTTCTGAGTTCCGTTTCTCATCTTTTGGTTTTCGCTTTCGTTCAGTCTTTAACAAAAATATATAGGTAGATTCAAAATATTCGGGATAAAATCTAGGATTACCTATGCTTTGAGAACCAGTGAACGATAAACTTACTTTTATTTATATATTTAAAATACGTTCATATATAGATACTAAACACCAAGATACAAATGATAAACAACCAAATCTGCTCACCATACAAACATTTGTCCGATATCGAACCCACTATTAACAGTGTAGAAGTCAAAGCGCTAATCACTACGCCACCGAATCAGTCAGTGAATTAGAAATAGAAAAGATAAAAGAAATAAAGTTCACTTTACTAATTTAATCAGTCAAGAAATGAGTTTCTTACTCGTATTTATTAAGACGTTTTACCTTTTTTATTTTCGTTTCTGATCCCCCGGAGCCAGACGGACTTTGATCGGAATAAGCAACATCTGGACTAGCAGTGGCGGTTTCTGCATTCCGTGATTTCCGTGCCTTATCTTCTGGCTCTGGTATTCTCTTTCGTTAGTCTTAAACAGACATAATAGAAAATAAAAATGAAATAAAACTTACTGTAACAAATGATATCAATCGAGAAATATGTCAGGTATTCCAATCCAAACCAAATACGTTAAAACAATTTTTGCATTTAGTATACTACTGACTACTGAATATTTGTTTTATAACATACCTTGGAAGTATCGTCGTTCTTACAAACTTTTTCTTTTTCTTTACCTTTTAAGAGCCTATACAACCTCAGCTCAAATTCTAATTTCGCCCCCACTTCACCGCGCCGCCTAAGTTTTTATCTCGCTCGCACACGCGCTGCGCGCGGTCATGCGGGCACGCCGCGAGGTCGATGCGATTTTGTTAGAATACACTAGGTACATTTCTAACGTAGTACATTTCTAAACTAGGTTCTAAGTAATACAATGATCTAAAATAGTATTAATTTGACAGTATTATCAAAATAAAATTTTATCGTGCATATAATACAATTTTCAAAACAAATAACCGAAATGTATGTGTAGACATACATTTCGGTTATTTGTTTTGAAAATTGTATAATGGCAAAGCATTTTACTACCAAGCCAATGTACCCACAAAACCCTGAATGCAATGGTGACTCGCACTTGATTAGTTTTTTGTAATAGTAGAATTTATGCAGTGGCTCAGAATCGGTTTATAAAATTTCTTATAGGTAGGTATAGTAATACTATGTAGGTACTTACATAGACCTACTACTTACATAATTACATACAAAAACGGCTGTCACAAATGCATACAAGGAGAAAAGTATAAAACTCAAACTTACTACAAAATCAATGGGCGGAACCCTCACCGTAACGTTGGCTCATCTATTATTTTGTAGCAGTCTCCAATATAAGTTGATCTCGCATTGTATAGGCTTTCCGTACAGTGAGAGGTCAGTTTATACTGGAAATTTTGCTTGATGAGCAACTGTTAGTAGATACAATAATTATTATAGCATACATGGTCGCCTGGACTGATACTTTTACTTTCAGCTCGCGCACATATGCAGCAGTATTTGTTCTTCACCCCGATGAACAAAACCTCACCGAACCTTTTACCAATTATAGCGGCAGCTCCAGATAGGGCTGAAAAATTTGTGTTGAAAGAACGTTTACTCCAGACACCATCTGCAATCACATCTATGCAAGCAATGCCTTTTTTTACTCGCCTTTCCGCAATAGCTGCATCTCGTTCCCATGCTGCAGCTGCCTCCATTGTAATTATAGCAGTTTTTCGCCAGTCATCATATATTTCATTTTGGACTTTAGCATAATGCTTTTGAGAGAAAGATGGACAATCCATTGATGCACATAATTCGCTAAATTGGGAATAGCCAATTCCAGAAGATATGATGCCAGATGTTGCAGATTTGTTTAAATCTATACGTAGGTCTGATTTAGGCTCAGAATCAAGATAAAATGTTAGATTACACATATTGCAGGCTCATTTATATTTGGAAAGCAGACCTTTTCTTTTTTTCTGATATAATGTGAACGTTGCTCAATGTACATCCGAATGCCTGATTATGATTGGATATTTCTTGAAGTCTTCTATAAAAATTTTCTACATCAATTATTCTCCGTCCTTCTACAGAAAACCGCTTTTCCCTTCCACAGGATTATTAAAACTCACTTCGTACCTGAAATGACCAGTTTTTTTTTGTGAATTCTTGCTAAACTGCATAACATACATGATACACATACAAACTTCTCATATAAAAAAATCTAGCAATTACCAATTAGTATCATCATCACATTCATCATCTGATGTGTCGTATTGCGGAAGTTTATGTGAATATCTGAAAAAAAAGAGGTTGTTTTAGTATAAGAATAAAGAAATTATAATCCTAACTTCCTAACTAATAATATAAATGTGGAAGGTGAGTTTGTTTTTTACGCTAAAGTAGCTGAACCGATTCTGAGCCACTGCATAAATTCTACTATTACAAAAAACTAATCAAGTGCGATTGATTAGTTTTTTGTAATAGTAGAATTTATGCAGTGGCTCAGAATCGGTTTATAAAATTTCTTATAGGTAGGTATAGTAATACTATGTAGGTACTTACATAGACCTACTACTTACATAATTACATACAAAAACGGCTGTCACAAATGCATACAAGGAGAAAAGTATAAAACTCAAACTTACTACAAAATCAATGGGCGGAACCCTCACCGTAACGTTGGCTCATCTATTATTTTGTAGCAGTCTCCAATATAAGTTGATCTCGCATTGTATAGGCTTTCCGTACAGTGAGAGGTCAGTTTATACTGGAAATTTTGCTTGATGAGCAACTGTTAGTAGATACAATAATTATTATAGCATACATGGTCGCCTGGACTGATACTTTTACTTTCAGCTCGCGCACATATGCAGCAGTATTTGTTCTTCACCCCGATGAACAAAACCTCACCGAACCTTTTACCAATTATAGCGGCAGCTCCAGATAGGGCTGAAAAATTTGTGTTGAAAGAACGTTTACTCCAGACACCATCTGCAATCACATCTATGCAAGCAATGCCTTTTTTTACTCGCCTTTCCGCAATAGCTGCATCTCGTTCCCATGCTGCAGCTGCCTCCATTGTAATTATAGCAGTTTTTCGCCAGTCATCATATATTTCATTTTGGACTTTAGCATAATGCTTTTGAGAGAAAGATGGACAATCCATTGATGCACATAATTCGCTAAATTGGGAATAGCCAATTCCAGAAGATATGATGCCAGATGTTGCAGATTTGTTTAAATCTATACGTAGGTCTGATTTAGGCTCAGAATCAAGATAAAATGTTAGATTACACATATTGCAGGCTCATTTATATTTGGAAAGCAGACCTTTTCTTTTTTTCTGATATAATGTGAACGTTGCTCAATGTACATCCGAATGCCTGATTATGATTGGATATTTCTTGAAGTCTTCTATAAAAATTTTCTACATCAATTATTCTCCGTCCTTCTACAGAAAACCGCTTTTCCCTTCCACAGGATTATTAAAACTCACTTCGTACCTGAAATGACCATTTTTTTTTTGTGAATTCTTGCTAAACTGCATAACATACATGATACACATACAAACTTCTCATATAAAAAAATCTAGCAATTACCAATTAGTATCATCATCACATTCATCATCTGATGTGTCGTATTGCGGAAGTTTATGTGAATATCTGAAAAAAAAGAGGTTGTTTTAGTATAAGAATAAAGAAATTATAATCCTAACTTCCTAACTAATAATATAAATGTGGAAGGTGAGTTTGTTTTTTACGCTAAAGTAGCTGAACGGATTTGGATGAAATTTAGTACATGAAAAGGCTATATCCTGGAAATGGGTATAGGCTACTTTTTATCCTGGATCGCAGACGACGTCGCGGGCAAAAGCTAGTCACCAATAAAATCAAGAGTAAAAAAGATTAAAAAAAAATAGCTTACGGATCCAATATTCTTTCGTCACTATTTATATTTATTGAACAGCTTATGTCCTCAGGTGGTACTTGTGATCTGCAAGAAAACGCAACATTCATTATAAAAGTACTTACACCTGAAAGCATATTTTTATCAACTTGAATAAGTTATACGGAACCCTAAAAAGTACAACATTATGAAAAGTTTTATCGTGAACTCGCCAATTTCGAGATAGTAACCGTTACGCGTTAGTACAAAACGGTAATGCCATGTGGGAGAGCACAGAAAAAAATATCTTGGTGATCAAATACGTAAGATAGGTAGGTACTTACAATTCAATATTTTGTAATGTATGAACATTTATTTCGTCCGAATTTATTTCTACATCTATCGGAGGTATTTGGGTTCTGTAACAATCACAAGTGGCTGGTTATTTTGTTTATCATTTCGATATGGAACCCTAAAAATATACAAGAAAAAAAAAGATGACGAAATCGTCCATAAAATCAGACTTGCGAATGGATAACAATGAATAATTATAATAATAATTATTATTATTTACCTACGTTTATTATAGGGTCAGTCATGGTAATTGTAAACATTTTTGAAAAATACCTTTTGAAAAAAAAACATTTCGGCTTTGTAAAAAAAATATATTGGTAATTATAGAAAAGGAGTTCATTACTTTGTATCTATATTAATTTATCTAAAAGCTGCAACATCAGCCATTTAAACAGCGTCATTAGCGGTTTTGAAAATGAAGTGTTTACATTTTACCCTTTTTTTTTTTTTTTTGTGGGTGGGAAATCATCAAATAACTTCTCCCGCTCTGGGCAGAGCAGGAGGGCGTGTCAGACTCTTACTGACTAAAACCCACCCGTGTTCCTTCAGTTGCCTGTGCCAGGGGCCACGGTAACCCTCTTGGACTTTTCCGCAACCCTAGCAGGCATCGGTCCTAGCAAACCCCGTCATTGGTGCTGACATCTCTTTGAGGCGCGCGTGGAACACAACGCGCCGTCGACCCGGGCCTGGTCCTTATCGAACGACGAGCTGCCCATTGCTCGCCGTTCGCAGGCCCGCGCCTACGGTGGCCGGGAATCGGCCTGCGATTCATGACGCCCAGGGCGTCTCCTGCGGCGGCTAGGGGCGTGAGGGCGCAAACTTTGCCTCTCCCTCACGCGTTCCGCCTCCTCCTTCGCGAACATTACTGCTTCGCAGAAGGAGGTGACGGCTTCCCAAGCCCTCTCGCTCCGTACCATGGTCTGGACCAAGGCCGGACGCGAGAGATCGCCACCGCCAATCGCCTCCACGAGGACACGGCGTTGCTCCGCCCAAGCCGGGCAGACCTCCACCGTATGCTCCACCGTGTCCTCCGGGCGATCCACACAATGGTGACACCCGGGCGTTTCCTCCCGCCTTATCCGGAACAGGAACCTCCCGAAACAACCGTGTCCGGTGAGGACCTGCGTCAGGCGGAAGGTGAGGACGCCGTGGCGCCTCTCTAGCCACTCCTCAAAGAGGGGACTTATCGCCGCAATTGTGGCGTGCCCAGCGCTGGGTTGCGACAATCGCACTCTCCATGCCGCCCTGAGATCCCGCCGGAGCTCTGTCCGCTGTACCGTGATTTCTCGCGGCAGCGGAGCTACGCCCCGGCGTTTCGCCTCCTCGCGCCACTCCCAAACGTGCGCGAGGACTTTTGCCTCCAGATCCCATGGCGGTAATCCGGCAAGGAGGCTCGCCGCCTCACCGGAGACCGTACGGTATCCCCGGACCAGCCGGATGGCCATGACCCTTTGGGGCGCATTCAACCAGCGGGCTGGCCGCCGCCTCAAGGAACGCGCCCACACCGGTGCCCCGTAAAGGGCCATGGACCGCACGACCCCCGCGTAGAGCCTCCGGCAGGAGGCGTTTGGCCCCCCTAGATTGGGCAGGAGCCGCTTTAAGGCAGCCCCGGCCCTTTCCAGTCTGGGAGCCAAACGTCGGAAATGCTCCACGAAGTTCCACCGGCTGTCGAGGACGAGTCCCAGGTACTTACTCGTCGACTCGACGCCGATGTGAACCCCTCCTACCGTTATTTGGGAACCCGACGGTGGCGTGTTCCGAGGACCATGAAAACACATGGCCTCGGACTTGTGCAGGCCACCTCGAGTCCCAATTGCCGGATCCTCTCGACGATTGTCGCAACCCCGCGTGTCGCTAGTTCGGCCGCCGCCTGGTGCGACCTCCCCTGCGCTAGGACTAGCGTGTCGTCAGCGTAACAAACCACGCTGACGCCGCTGGGGAGGTCGGCGCGCAGCACCCAGTCGTAGCCGATATCCCACAGATGCGGCCCCAGGACCGATCCCTGTGGGACACCGCACGACATCTCTTGCCGGTTCCACACTCCCTGGTGACCGGGGTAGATGACGGCCCTGTCCGTCAAATAGGCCTCGACCACACGACAGAGGTAGGTCGGCATCCGGTGATACCGGAGTGCCTCCCTGATGCAACTCCAGGGCAGGGTATTGAAGGCATTGGCGATGTCTAGAGACACCGCCAAGACGACCCCACTCCGGGCCACAGCATCCCCCGTCGTGAGGGCCCGCACGCGCATGATGGCGTCCACCGTAGAGCGCCCCCTGCGGAAGCCAAACTGGCTCTCCGCCAAATCCGGCCCCACCCGCACCAGCCGCCCGACGAGGCGGTTTGCAATGACTCTCTCAAAGAGCTTGCCCACCTCGTCGAGCAGCACGATGGGCCGGTAAGCGGACAGAGAGTCCGCTGGGCGCCCCGGCTTCTTGATGAGGACCAGTTTCCCCGTCTTCCAACGAAGTGGGAACTGGCCCCTCTCCATGCATGCGCTTAGGAGCCCCCTTAGTCGAGGCCCGAGAGCCTCCGAGGCCAGGACCCAGGCTTTCCCAGGTAAGCCGTCGGGTCCTGGGGCGGTATTTTTAGCACTCAGCCTACGTACCGCCACTCGCAGCTCTACCTCGGTCACCTCCGGAGCATCGTCGTCGTCGTCGGCGGTGTGGTCCGCATTCAGCACCGCAGTAGGCGGAGCCATGGGCGGGGAGATATGGTCCCCTCTAGAAGGGAACAGAGTGCTGACCACGTCCTCCACGAGCTGGGGCCGGAGACTCTGCGTCAGCGGGGGAGCCCATGGGCGGAGCTTCTCACGCACCAATTTGTAGGGGCGTCCCCACGGGTCCCTGTTCAGAGTCTCCTTTACCCTGGCTTTAAAACAAAAAATGTTATTTTGGGGTAAATGTGAACAGCTAAAGTAGGCCTACATAATAAGCATTATAATTCCAATAGCTCGTTTTCACAATTCAGAGGCTCATAAATACATGACATTTTGATCTAAGCGTCTAGCCTACACACGGGGCAAATGTAAACAAATTATCTAACTTTGATATTTTGCATTGACTAAATTATGGGGTGATTGGAAACATTTAATCGCTTTAGGGGAAATTGTAAACGTATTATAGTAAACCTACACATTTTCAAAGAGGTAAAAGAAAACAAACTATATAGAAGTACAGTTTATTATTCAAGTTGTTTTTACATCAACTTTAACCATCTTATTTTAATAACCTAATCAAAATAAAGATAGTCTTCATCATCCAAGAATATAAATTCAGTTTCCTTCTCATTCAAACTAAGCAAATGCACGTTCTTAACAATCATAGTAGCTGGTATAGTGTCGACATCTTTTTTTGTGGTAAGAAATTTCGTATTGTCATTTCTACCTACTTTTTTAAAAAACGAGACATTGTACATCCCGCTTTTTGTCATGGTAATTACTTTGCCAACAAAATATTCTACTTACTTCTTACCAACATATCTTACCAGCACTGTATCGTTTTCTTGATACACTGCATCCGCAGCAGAAATCTCATTTGGTCTACTGCACCCGGCTATAGGGGATGCAGGAGCTTTGTCTGAATTGTTATGTGTATTATTATTTTCGGCGGGAAGGAGTGTAATCGGTGACTCAGAAGTTGTTACATCTGACGCTACTTCATCAATATCTGAGTCGCTATGTATGCTCATGTCTATTTCGCTGTTACTACTATCATCTGAATCAAATTTTTGTCTTTTGTTTCTCACTTTCATTTGTTTTTTCGGTTTACTGTTTTTTTTCTCTGTATTTCTTTCATTTCCTTTTCGTTTTCTCTGTTTGTTTAGATTTGGTTCTGTATTCTCCTTTTGTATATTCTTGCATTTTTTTTGTATTTGACTCTTTTTCTTCAGATTTTTTTTATCTTCTGCTTCTTTAAGTCTTTCTTTTACTTCTTGGCTAGTTAAAACTTCTCCAAAAGCGCTCTGTTTTAATCGTGGTATTACTATTTTATTTTTCTTCAATGGAGTAATACTGATCCCAAATATTTTATCTATTGCTTCTTTATTTGGTGATTCGGTTTTTTTGGTGTTTGTTCTTCATTCAACACTATTCCCAAAATAGCGTTGACTATCTTCGTTTTTGTATCATTGTCTGTTTGTGAATCTAATGATATTTGTTTTAATATGTTATTTAACAGAGTTGAAGATAGTGTGGCGTTTAAATTTTCAGTAACCTGTTGCTCTTTCTCTTTATTGATTTCTACTGTATCTACATTTTGTTCATGAATAACATGTTTTGGCTGTTGCATCTCTTCTTCACCCTGATATGTCATTTCAAGCTCTGTGCCCTGCGTTGTCTCTGCTTCTATTGTATGCTCTATAATTTGACGACACGTTTGGTGTAGTGGCTACAGTGGCTAAGTGTAGTCAGCGAAACCAAATGGTCCTGGGTTCGAATCCCGGTAGGGGCAAATGTTTGTATGATGAATATGGACATTTGTACCCGAGTCATGGATGTATATTTATAATATGTATGTATTTACGAAAAAAAATGTATTTAAGTAGTGTATCAACCATCTGGTATCCATAACACAAGCCTTAAGTGCTTAACTTGGAACTAGATGGTGCTGTGTGCAATGTCAGACGATATTTTATTTAATTTGGGTTTGATCTATTTCACTCCGGTTTACGCTTACTGTATTCTCATTGATGTGTTCTCCTTCTTGCTGACTGTCTTTTTTTGTTTCTTCTACTTGCATTTGATGCATTGCTGTCCCTTGTAGATCGGTTTGTGTCATATTAAAATCACTGATATTTTCATTTAATGGCCTCAAATCTAGTTGCCATAATTCTTCCTGATACTCTTCTTCAGTTAATTCAACATTGTTCTTCTCCTCATTTTTTAAAAGACCGCTGTATAATTTTAAATCATTATTATTGAACAGGGTTTTGGGGAATTTTGATGGGTCTACAGGATATAGGCCTGTAGTAGTGAAGCCCGATATTATATTTTGTGGCTTGAAAGCAATTTTGTAGACTTCTCCTAACAATTCTCCAAATTGTGCCCGTGAGAGTCTGCCTGTTCCTTTTCCCATTTGTTGGACTCCATGTTCGACTAATTTCTTCTCCCAAGCCTTTTTGACCGGTCCAAACACGCATTTGTCGAGGGGTTGAATCCTATCTGTCATATGGCTTGGGAACTTCATTAGAACAATTTTAGCCTTATCAGCTTCTTCGATAATTCGAACACTAATATGGCTTGCATGTCCGTCATATAGCAATAAGGCTGTTTGGTGTGGCTCATTTAGTTCTTCACGTAATCTGGTTATACGAGGGCGGGTCAATAAGTCCGTGACTTTTTGAATTTCTGACCTCTTTACTGAAAAAGCAACACTACTCCTGTCAACAGGCATCTGTCAGTTGACTCCTATCAAAATTTGAACTTGCTGCGTCAGTTAGTTTGTGTTCGACAGCTATCTTTATCAGACTACCCAGTAATTTGAGGAAAAAATGGAAAAAAGTGAATTTCGTGTGCTTATTAACCATTATTTTTTGCGAAAAAAAACCATTACCGAGACCAAGGCTAAGTTTGATAAATATTATGGGGACTCTGCACCATCGATTTCAATGGTAAAAAAGTGGTTTACTGAATTTCGTTGTGGCCGTACAAGCCCTGAAGATGCCGAACGTCCTGGACGCCCAGTTGAGGTCTCTACACCCGAAACAATCGAAAAAATTCACGATATGGTGTTGGCCGACCGAAGATTGAAAGTGCAAGAGATTGTGGAAGCCGTGGGGATCTCGCATGGCTCAGTGGTTTCAATTTTGAATGATCACTTGGGCATGAGAAAGCTTTCCGCAAGATGGGTGCCGCGTTTGCTCACAGTCGACCACAAACGCAATCGTGTAACAACTTCACAGGAAGGTTTGGCGTTGTTTAATCGCAATATGGAGGAGTTTTTGCGCCGTTTTGTAACCGTGGACGAAACATGGATCCATCACAACACACCAGAGACCAAACAACAGTCAAAACAGTGGGTTTCTAAGGGTGAATCGGCGCCAAAGAAGGCCAAGGCGGGTTTGTCAGCCAATAAAGTTATGGCGACTGTTTTTTGGGATGCACGTGGGATAATCCACATTGATTACCTTCAAAAGGGAAGAACAATCAATAGGCAATATTATGCCAACTTATTAGACCGCTTCAATGACGATTTGAAAAAAAACCGACCTCATTTGGCCAAGAAAAAAGTTCTTTTCCACCAAGACAATGCAAGGGTGCACACATGTGCAGTTGCCATGGCAAAAATCCATGAATTGGGCTATGAATTGCTCCCTCATCCGCCCTATTCTCCAGATTTGGCTCCGAGTGACTACTTCTTGTTCCCAAACCTGAAGAAATGGCTTGGTGGAAAAATATTTGACTCCAATGATGAAGTCATCTCGCAAACAAAGGCCTATTTTGAGGACCTCGACAAATCATATTTTTTGGAAGGGATAAAAAAATTGGAGAAGCGTTGGACAAAGTGTATAGAGCTCAAGGGAGACTACGTTGAAAAATAAAATGATTTATTTATCAAAAAATCTGTGTTTTATTCCAAAAGTCACGGACTTATTGACCCGCCCTCGTATGTGGTATGAAAGATTTCATCAACCAGTTATAGAAAACTGGTTCTTCCATCCATCCGTTTTTGGAAGCTGCATACAGTGTACCAGGATAGGATTTTTCTGATGTCCATCGTGCTTGCACAGCAGCTCCTTTAAATACAATAACAGGCGGCAAAACCCTTCCATCTGCAGATACACATGCAAGTACTGTCGTTGATTCCCTTCGCGATCCTCCAGACACTCGATAAAGAGCTTTGCCTTTGTGACCAATAGCCCGCAGTTTACTGGGATCGCTCTGAAAGCCACTCTCATCACAGTTATAAATGTACATGGGTTTTTCTTCCAGCTTATTTTTATTTATAACTCCCTTTAACATTTCATAAAAATCATACACAATAAACGGTTTCCTGGCATCCATCCGCAGTTTTTGTAGATGTTCAGGCTTTTTTTAGTGTCAGTTCTGGGTGGCGTTTCATAAAATTGACGTACCAATCATTACCAGGTTTATTGTCTTTGAAATTATTCACAATGCTATTACTTTCAACATACTCCTTCACAAGGTTTTTTAGTTCTTCTTTTATTACTGGAAGGCCCATTTGTGCTCGAGTTTTAAGGCAAGAAGCTATGTGTTCTTCCACGCGATCTGGCAATACTTTTGAAATACCAGCACCCATTCTGTTAATGTCTACTTTTCTGCCTTTTATTCGGTGATAAATTACTGAGATAGGGACGTTATACGCTTCTTCAGCTTGTCTATAAGTCTTCTTATTTTCCTCTACATCCTTAACAGCCTTTTGTGAGTCCGTTAAAGTGTATTTTGTCTCTCTTTTTCGGTGATAAACGCGAGGCATGTTGAAAATTTATCTGAAAATAAATGTTTACCTTTACCCATCACCATGTTAGTAGCACAAATGATAAGAGTTCACAATTACCCCACTGTTTACAATCACCCCCATACCCGTTTACAATTACCTCCACCCAGTATTATTATAGGGAAAATGTAAACACCACGTCGCTGCTTGTTAGCTTAGTTTTATAAGTGGAAAGTTAGAAAAATGCAAGCTTTATTCCAATTAATCTCTTTATTAAAAAAACTCATGCAATTCAATATTTTTATTTAACGTCGTTCTGTTGCGTAATATGTGTCCTGAGCGCAAAATGACACAACCCTCCCGTACGGAAGCCGGAGCAAGACAGCGCGGGTGGCGCGCGGCAGGGAACAAACTTTAAAGCCTCCTCTACACAATCGGCCATGATCGACACTCGTTGATCGTCTGTGATCGGCAAGATAATCGTCACGATCATTGTGCAAGCATCCACACGATCGTCCGTGATCATTTATTGAGCGGCAAGCCTTCAAGATGGACGTGGAGGTTATAGCTGCAGCTACCATTAATTTAATTTCCGTATACAATCATTTTATCAATGTAGTTGAACGAGAAGTTGTGAAAAAAAAAATGGAAGAAGAGAAGATGGTGGTGTTTGAGCATTCATCGTAATACAACAAAGTAAATACCTATACCTATACAATTTAATAGGTGCTCTTATTGTCTAGTTATAGGTATCTAGGTATTTACTCACTTTAAATATTTTTTTCAGACATACAATGGATAATCAGCTCGCCGAGCTATTGGCGGAACCTTCTGGGGAATTTGAAAACTTTCTTCGCATGTCGCTAAGCGATTTCAATTATTTAGTTGAAAAAATATCCCCATTAGTTGCAAAACAAGACACTACTTGGAGGGATTCTATACCAGTTAAAATCCGTCTTGTTATAACATTGAGATTTTTGGCTACTGGGGATAGTTATAGAAGCTTGCATTATACATTTAAAGTTTCAAGCCAAATTATATCTCGAATAATTCCTGAAGTATGCCAAGGACTGATCAAAATTTTGAAGAATATGGTTAAGGTAAGTAAAACATAAATAACATTTATTATTCATTTATTTTTAATTAATCAAACTGTTTGTTTATATTAGAATCCAAAAATGCTTTATATAAAATATCCTGCGACTGAGCATTTTGTGTCGACATATTCCCATTTTCTGGAAGTGAAGAGACAACCGAATAAACGTCTTGTGACATATTTCCCTGATTCTGCATCCGTTGGGGAGATTAATGTGAAGGAGAAGTGGACATGCTCGCCGACGAGCAGGGCCGATATATGGCATTTTCTGGGATAAACGAATTACTACTATTGCTTTGGACAGATGATGGATTGCTATCCATCAGCTGTTCAGAATACAACTTCTGTGAAGTTGAAGGGCGATTAGTGCTTATAATTATTTGTGATGGTGAGCTAACATAACGATGTCTAGTCAATGAGCGCGTTTTCTTTATTATTAAACCATCTATTTCATGCCTAAGTTCTAATCTGTCGATGTCGCTAAATTCTCTCAGCACTTTGGCCAGAAGTCTACCATAGAGATCACAATCGTCCTCTTCAACTTTCACACCTCTACTCTTTTTGACTGTTAAGACGTCATTAAGGCGAAATGGTATCGTAGTCACGTAGGTTTCGAGGGGGTGAAGCAGACGCGGACAGGTAAGAGGCGCGCGGGGCCCCGCGCTCTGCCGCGCTCGGCCGGCAAGCTATAGTCCGACCGCTGTAAGCACGACCCTCTCTCGTGAACCATACTTCTGCAGAGAGTCGCGCATACGGCGCGCGGCGGCCGGATTGTAGCGACAAGTAGCAGTTTTAGTTGGTACTAGTTGCACAGTAGGTATTTATGGAAATGTATTTATTTTCCCAAAGTATATACTGAGTACATAATACTCGTATAATACATAATATAGTACATAATATTGTAATTAGGTAATTACAATATTATTTGATATTTATTTATAGCACCATATTATTTATAGTATTAGATATAATAATGAAAACACTAGTTTACTAGTGTACTGGCTGTCATATAATAAAATAACTACTTATGAGTTCGTTTATCAATCCCAATTAGTTCGCTGTTTGAAAATGAATGGGTACTAGTATGAGAGATAGAATCCTAACCGGTTTTACCAAAAACCGGTTCTTACACAGGATATTTTTTTTATCACTACCCAAATTTACATAGGGTGTCCTACCCATGAATATGAACAACTTTCACTATGGGACCAACTCTGACATCACGAAAAAAAAACTGCTGTTTAAGAAAGAAGAAGAAGCAGTGTGTAAGAAACAGCACATTTTTTCGTGATTTTCGTTCGACGTGAAATTTGCGAAGCCATCCTAAAAGTAAGAAAAACTTCTATGAGTGTCGCAATCATTCGCAAACAAACTGACATATGTAATAGAGCTAACGAGTTATACTTTCAGAAAAATACAATCAAAGAACTGTATAATGCGATATAATATACTAAAACTCAAGTACAAAGTGATTGAGAATATTATTATAGTAAAAAGTAAACATGTTATATTCAATTGGTGCTTGTAGTTAAATTAAATAACAATTAAAAGTAAAAATCACTTGTAACTTACCTCAAAACCCACAAAAATACAATAACAACACACAACAACTACTAGCAACTGAAATACGAGCGTATTCATCGAGTGAACTCAGACGAATGGCGCGGTCCCTCGGTAAACCCGATCGCGAACGAGCAGGTAACAGGTAGTTCCGACCCTTTTTGCTATTGTTTGGTGTGATCCTTTGTAAAATAAATTTTGTTTCTAGGAAGTGTGGTTCAACTACTTAAAAAATGTACAACTAGTTATCTTCTGGGAATAAGTTGTTAAATTAGATTATGGCCCGCTAGATTATGAAAATTACGCTTTGTGCGGAGGTCCGTCCGCTCCGCCGCGATTTGCCGCGGAAGCGGGGTTTCCCCCCGGCGTAGTGCCTCCGCGCGCCACTCATACAGGCGCGCGAGGACTATTGCCTCCAGATTGATTGATTGATTCTAGAGGGTCTTGGTTCATATTTCTTAAGAGAATGGAGTTTATTCCTTGCGACCATAAATAATTAACAATAGTTTTAAAACTTTCAATTGTTTTCACCCAGCTGGTAAGAGACGGCACTGTCGTTTCTTAATCATTATTAATTACATATTTCATCGATTTTAAAATGGGCAAAGTAGAGTTCCAAAATCTTAAATGGGGCGAGTTTGGTGTTACTGCCGATCTTTATATCTATTTTCCCTTCTTCTCTGTGGAAGTTTGCGTTGACCGAGTCGAAGAGACCGTCGAACAGCATTATTAGTTCTGCAGTGTCGACACTGTCCTTTGGTAAGCTACCATTTTCTGTAAATGAAATGTTAATGTTGTACTTATATAATTTTACATCTCAATGATATCGCTGGCCTCGGGCAATAAAGCGGTAATATCAAAAATCGAATTTTACCGGAGAAATAAAAGAAGCTAATTTGTTTATAGTGCAGCGTACAGTGATCCACAACAGGCGTTCAAAATGTCAAATGAAAGCTAATTTTGTTACCAATTTAACCTTTTAAAAATAATTGTAATGGTATAAATATTTACGGAAATAATTGAAAAAATGTATAATACCAATTATAGACGATACTGTTTCAATTGCAACATCATTAATGACTTTATAAACACACCAATCACTGAGATTCAAGAATGTAAGAAAATAATACGACGTAATTTCCACTTTAGATCTCGAGCGTACCAGCCGATTACCCACCTTCTTCAGGGAAATTTTGTAGCCAAATCTTAGCTGTATCATCCACTAATCGCTATTTTAGAATCCTATCAATGAAACATATTTTTATGTAACCATTGTAACAGACCGACCTTATAATGTGATTTATTTTTATTTTTAACCATTTTAGGCAGTATTTTATAAAAGTCAATTTTTTTTTTAATGTTACTACTACCTAATTTTTGTTTAATTAAATTTTAAATGAATCCCTTCGTCTGTAAAGCCCGAATGAATCGGTCTGACGCCATTGTTTAACTATTGTGTGTACTTCACTAACAATAGGAGATTTAATCTTTTGTATAAAAAAAACCTTTCAAATCACATAATTTTTATTAATTAAATTTGGAAACGAACACAAAAAACACTTAAAAAAGAAAAAATACTATACTACCTTCATTTGAATAACATCACATAATTTTTATTATTAATAAACTTTGGATACAAACACAAATAAAAACACTTAAAAAAGAAAAAATACTATGCTACCTTAATTTGAATAAAATCACATAATTTTTATTAAGTGTTATACTTTGGAAACAAAAATAAAATGGTCAACACATTAAAAAGAAAAAAATATTATGCTACTTTAATTTGAATCTTCACTTTCAATATCGATTTCTTCTTCAGAGTGAAGAAGAACTTCAAGAACAGAATAAGACTTTAAGAGTAATAACTACAAATGATTTAGATCAAAATGAAGAATCTGATGGAAATGAAACAGAAAGTAGTGATGAATGGGCATCCCTTGATGAAAGAGACGAAGTGGTACTACAACCAGAGCCGGTACTTTCTAGTGAGAGAAGATATCCATTAAGAGAGAGGAAACCTAAACAATTTCCGGATCACATCACATATCAAGCTATTGAAAGTGATTTTCCACTGACAGTGGATGAAGCATTATCAAGTATGGATAAAGAGTTGGAGAAAAGCAATTGAGGAGGAGTTAGATGCTCTACGAAAAAACAATACCTGGACACTGGTCAAACCTCCAGCGTACCCTTACAACATCGTTGATTCTAAATGGATATTTCGAATCAAAGAAGAGGCGGGTGGATATAGGTATAAGGCACGCCTGGTAGCAAGGGGATATAGTCAAAGGAGAGGCATTGATTATCATGAGACCTTCGCACCAGTTGTGAGACACAGCTCACTCAGAACTTTAGTAGCTCTTGCAGCTAGATTGGATCTTAAAATTGATCAGATGGATGTTAAGACTGATCAATATGATGATATCAATATTATCGATGCCAGGCATGATCAGCACGCGAAGTATGAAGTATTTGTACTTTATAAAGAATCTAGACATACTCGTAAATCTATACAAAGTGACATATCATTTCTTTATTAAGTATTGATATCGCGTCGTAAAAGTCTTTTTACGATTTGTCATTGCGTCTGTCGTTGGTTCCGTATACGCGCTGGCTATATTTTGGAATTTTGACTACTCCGTTGGTCTTGCGACTGTTGAGCGTGGGGTCCTGTGTTCGATTCCCAGGTCGGGCAGAGTGTTTCCGGCCGGTGAGGCGGCGAGCCTCCTTGCCGGATTACCGCCATGGGATCTGGAGGCAAAAGTCCTCGCGCACGTTTGGGAGTGGCACGAGGCGAAACGCCGGGGCGTAGCTCCGCTGCCGCGAGAAATCACGGTACAGCGGACAGAGCTCCGGCGGGATCTCAGGGCGGCATGGAGAGTGCGATTGTCGCAACCCAGCGCTGGGCACGCCACAATTGCGGCGATAAGTCCCCCTCTTTGAGGAGTGGCTAGAGAGGCGCCACGGCGTCCTCACCTTCCGCCTGACGCAGGTTCTCACCGGACACGGTTGTTTCGGGAGGTTCCTGTTCCGGATAAGGCGGGAGGAAACGCCCGGGTGTCACCATTGCGTGGATCGCCCGGAGGACACGGTGGAGCATACGGTGGAGGTCTGCCCGGCTTGGGCGGAGCACCGCCGTGTCCTCGTGGAGGCGATTGGCGGTGGCGATCTCTCGCGTCCGGCCTTGGTCCAGGCCATGGTACGGAGCGAGAGGGCTTAGGAAGCCGTCACCTCCTTCTGCGAAGCAGTAATGATCGCAAAGGAGGAGGCGGAACGCGTGAGGGAGAGGCAAAATTTGCGCCCTCACGCCCCTAGCCGCCGCAGGAGACGCCCTGGGCGTCGGGAATCGCAGGCCGATTCCCGGTCACCGTAGGCGCGGGCTTGCGAACGGCGAGCAATGGGCAGCTCGCCGTTCGATAAGGACCAGGCCCGGGTCGACGGCGCGTTGTGTTCCACGCGCGCCTCAAAGAGATGTCAGCACCAATGACGGGGTTTGCTAGGACCGATGCCTGCTAGGGTTGCGGAAAAGTCCAAGAGGGTTACCGTGGCCCCTGGCACAGGCAACTGAAGGAACACGGGTGGGTTTTAGTCAGTAAGAGTCTGACACGCCCTCCTGCTCTGCCCAGAGTGGGAGAAGTTATTTGATGATTTCCCACCCCAAAAAAAAAAAAAAAAAGACTGCATTTCTAAATGGAAACTTAAATGAAGTTGTTTACATGAAACAACCACACGGTTTCGAACAAAAAGGAAAAGAGGATTATGTGTGTCTTCCGAAGAAGTCATTATATGGATTGAAGCAGGCTCCAAGAAGTTGGAACATAAAATTAGATGAGGAACTAAGGAAGCTAAACTTTAAGCGATCTTTAAATGAACCTTGTGTCTATACTAGAACTAAAGTGTGATGTAGGGGGGAGGAGGGGTTGAGTAAACAACGTGATGCGTAGTTCTCCAAGAGCCGGCTGTCCTTTAATTAGTAACGTATATATACATACGAGCTATGTGACAATATGCATAAACTAAGACTACGAACACAGCATATCTATCTTAACTTAAACTATGTGCTATACGTGATGTTCTGATGTACGTGACTCTACACCACATCACCCCTCTTAAATGAAAAAAAAACTAAATTACAATGTGTTTTTTTTTTCCCTATACACTTTAAACTTTACTCTAACTCTTACAATATAATTTTGTTCTATTTTTATGAACCACATCTATCTTATTTTTATATTTAACAATAACATTTGGTGACTCATCCCTTACAACTTCAAACGGTCCATTATAAATGCATTCCAATTTATTGCCTGTCTCGTTTCTCACCAATACCCAGTCACCTTCCTTATAAGCTATAGAATTAAGTTTCTTATCATAACAATGTTTCCTCGCTAACTTACTTGCTATCAAATTCTCTCTCGCATCATTCTGAGCCCTTTGCAATCTATACTTAAATTCTAAAGGATAATCATCAAAATTATACAAAGGTTCAACACTTTCACCTCGCAGATTACTTGGCAACCTACAAATTTTACCGAAAACTAATTCATAAGGTGTATATTTGGTCACAGTATTAACTGTTGTGTTATAAGAAAAACACCAATATGGAATCCAAGAACTCCACGATGATGGATTATTATTCGTCTGTATTCTTAAATACGCACCTAAAGTCTTATGAACGTTTTCCAAAGATCCTATACTTTCATGATGATATGATGTTGACAAGATCTTATTGATGCCCAAGATATTACACAGCTCCACCATTACTTTTGAAATGAACTCAGAGCCCCTATCCGTAGCAATTGCCCGCGGTATCCCATATCTCAAAACAAAATTCTCTACCAAAGCTATTGCTACCTCATTTGCGGATTTATTCTGTAATGGATAAGCCTCCACAAACTTCGTAAGCTCACACTGAAGAGTCAATATGTAAACATTGCCTTTTTCGTCCCTATCCAACGGTCCCACTACATCTAAATAAATCTTCTCAAACGACGTAGATGCAGTAGTAGTAATTGTCATCGGCTCCCTAGTATGCCTAGAGAACTTTTGCTTCTTACACTTATCACATTTCCCAATGTACTCCATTACATCTTTCCCAATAGATGGCCAATAATAATACTTCTTTATATTATTCACCATCCTGCGTATACCTGCATGACCACTCGTGGGTAAAATATGAAAATCATTCAAAATAACTTCCTTCTCATCCTTTCCTTCCACTCTCCGCAAATCCTTCACCACACACATTTTAAAATCTCCACACATGGATCTACCATTTCCCTTCAAATATTTCGCCATTCTTGTAATAAAATTAACGTTTGAAACACAGGATAGCGAAATACAAGTTTCTTGATTGTAGATATTTATTGGATAAATTATAATCGAACAGAGTTTCGGCTTAGGCAAGGTTCTAGATCAGAATAAATCTTCAAAATGCGCTGCGCGACCTATTTATAAGTTTACCCCCCACTCTAAATCGAGGAGGGGATCGCCGCTCGGTAACGCCCATCGCGTTAGGTTGACAAGCGCACGTGACGCGCTAGTCAATTGACTTTCTCTTTGCTGTGGCTGCCGTGGCGTACTTGGTTGTCATGGCTATGGCTTTGGCTGAGGCTGTGGCTGTGGCTTTGGCTGCACCAAGACGACACGGCATGGCATGGCTTTGGCATGGCTGGCAATCGGGTGACCGTTACAGTCGGCCATCCTGAAACAATTGCTCCCGCAATGGGAAAAGGGAACACAATTAGCTTTCCAGTAAATCAATTAGGTCCTCAGTCTCTAACTGCTCATCAGAGCTGCTGGCACTGTCAGATACAGGAGCTACACTTTGATAGGGTCGCAAGGAGTCAGCAGATACTAAACCTATGAAGTTTTTGTATCCTCTCAAACCTTTTATACTCCTGATCCTGTATCTGTCCTTACCAACAACTTTTGTGACAATATACGGCCCTGAATAGAGATCATCTAGTTTAGTACTGACTTTAGCCGCGCTACTTGTAGGAGCCTGTTTCCAAAGTACTAGATCACCTTTCTTATATGTGTGACATGGCTTACGACGCTTATCAAAATGGTGTTTCATTTTAGCGCTAGCTTTTTCAATGCGCTGCCTAGCCTTGGTGCGTTTCTCGTGAGTCGATTCGACTACCCGCCCCGGAATAGAAACATCACATGCTGGCCTACTACTCCGTGAAAACATCAAGTCGTAAGGTTTATATCCGGTTGTGTCGTTTAAAGTGTTGTTTATACCCCAAATTACGTCAGGTAAATTATTAGACCAATTGTTCGCGGCTTCACTAGGGTCGGTAGCTCGTAACGCGTTCAAAATGGTTCTGTTGGTACGTTCAACTTGGCCGTTAGCCCGAGGACAAGCTATAGCAGTTAAAGTATGCTTGAACTGTTTGTCTGTAGCAAACTTCTTAAAATATCTACTAGTAAAGGCTTTTCCGTGATCCGACACTACTCTATCCGGGTATCCAAACAAAGCGAAAATTCGTTTTAATAACCTGACCGTCTCAATTGAGTTTACTGTCCGAGTTGGTTCCGCAATTACAAACTTTGTAAATGCATCGGTTATCACTAGCATGTACACATAGCCTTTCTTCGTCTTACAGAATGGTCCTAAGTGATCTACATGTACTGTTCTTAACGGTTCAGTTGGTTTGGGAATAGGATGCAACATACCCTCCTTTTTCCCGTGCTCCCCTTTTCCGTAAGCGCAATGTAAACACGCCGCAACATATTTTCGAATAAACCGCGTCATTCTCGGAAACCAGTAGTCATTTTTAATAAGCTCGATGCAGCGCTTGAACCCTACATGGCCTATTTCATCATGGTGCATTTGAACAATTTTCCACCTAGCTGGTCCCGGCACTACAAGACGATTACCGCACAGAGTTTTCCGGTATAACCTATCATCTATCAGTACGAAATCCTTTGTTAAGTCGCGCTCTGCTGAACCAAACACTTTTTTAATTCGTTAAAACTCTCTGATTGTTCACTTCCCCAACCCCATGCAACGTTTTTCTTTGTTAAATTTGTTAAGGCACGAGCAATTTGAGCAAATTTATGAATAAACTTACGGAAATAGCTACATAACCCGATAAACTGTCGAACTTCGTGTACATTTTTGGGCACCGGAAACTGTGACACGGCGGTTAATTTTGACTCTGCCGGTTGCACACCACTTTCGGAAATTTCATGTCCTAAATACGTTACTCGAGTTTCTAAAAACGTACACTTTTTCATATTTAATTTCAGATTCTCGGTTTCGAATTTATTTAACACAACCTCTAACATGTCAAGACCAGATTTAACGTCAACTGAGGGTACCAATATGTCATCTAGAAAAGCTAAAATCTCGCATGAATCGCTACTACCGCCATTTTGGGAAAAATGGATGGAGTTTACTATTTTGTTAATTAAACGCATGAAAACTGACGGAGAATTAGCTAAACCGAACGGAACACGAACATATTCAAATTGACCGGCCTGACAAATAAATGCACTTTTATGAGTATCTTCGGGTTTTAGCGCCAATTGATGGTAACTTTGAGACATATCTAAGCACGTAAAATATTTTTTACCGGCTAACTTAGAAATATGATCTTCAATATTAGGTAACGGATATCTGTCTTTAACGGTTATGGCGTTAAGTGCACGATAATCTATGCACAGTCTGCTATCCCCGTTCTTTTTTTTACTAATATTACTGGAGAAGCATAGTTGGACTCTGATTCTTTAATAATGCCGGCTTCTAATAATTCAGAGACTTTAGATTTTACTATTTCTTGTTCACAGTGCGATAGTCTATATGGTTGTCGATAAACGGGCTTATCGGTAGTCAAAGTAATAGGCATTTGAATTAAATTTGTGCAGCCGAGATCTTTAGTGCTATCTGCGAAACTTTGTTTGAATCTAATTAGCAATTTGATTAAATCTTTACGTTCCATTTCACTCAAATTGCCTATTTTTATGTCGTCTAACAAAACTCCACCTATGCTCAGATTTGAATCTTTATCCACAGACAAAACAAAAGGCATATTTTCCGGCACAGTTAATTTAGGCAAATCACATAAAGTAGGCAAATCAGAAGGCTTTAAAGGCAAATATGGCTTGGCTTGGCTAACCTGACTTATGGTGAGTGATGTGTCGCAGCTCTCGGCGCGTGTGAGGACCTGGCCAGCCTCCCACACGATGTCCTCAGCCCCGGTGTTGATGACCTTGATGTGTCCGCTGTCGCCTCGAAGGAGAGTGGCGGGCAGGGAGTAGGAAACTCCTTGAAGCTCGTAGTGGCGTGCAGCTGTACAGATATCGTTGTTCTGGCGGTTGCCCACTATCAGGACCTTGATGATGGAAGCTCCTGGTGGCAACGTTTCTCGCATAGTCGTTACAATCTTGAAGTTGTGGAGCTCTTCAACCACATCTTCCTTTGGCATGGAGTCAGATTCGCGCATCAGTGTGGCTGTTCCGTTGCTTACGACGAGTGTAATGTCGCTAGCATTGATGACGGGTTGACCGATGAGTAAATGAATGTCACCCATCTCGATGTCTGTCAGATACGCATCGCAAGTAACTTGAATACCGTCTATTTCCAGATTAAATTTTACTTCTCCACGGGAAGTAATTAACCCGCCGGCAAAGCCTTTTAGGATCGTACTCGTAGGTATGACGTCGAGAGATAATAATTTGGAGATCCGACTGGTCATGACGTTCACCTGGCTTCCGGTGTCGATGTAGGTCTTCACGTGGACTCCGTTGATCTTGGCTATTTTCTTGTAGGTGTCATTGTAGTTTTGGATAATCTTAATGTCCCTGACGCTGTTGTTCACATCTAACGTAGATTTTTGAAGGGTAGATGCAGATGAATTATTGCAGCGGGTAGCGATGTGGCCTTGCTTACCACATTTAAAGCACACACGTTGATCGGGAAGCGTACAATTTCGCAACATGTGACCCGTCTTTTTACAGCGTGGGCACGGATCATTCTCCGTAAAAATCTTCTTTTCGGAAGGCATTGGGCGAGGATCCTTACTCGGTAGGCGAATTTCTGGTGCGGGGCCGCGGTAGTCGTCGAGGGCACAGAGAAATGCTTCATATAGTTCATCAGGGCGTTCACATTGGAAAGCACGTGCATTTGGTTGCAAAGATGAGGGTAGGCCTCGAATGATGCACGAGACACTGGCGCTGTCTGATAGCTTACAACGGAAGCACATGGATACTTTATCTTGATAGTACTTGGTCATTGTTTCATTAGTCATCTTCCGTCTTTGCATCATCTCTTCTAACAATGCACTGTAGTCCCGATGTTTTGGAAAGGCACGCAGCAGCATCTGTTTCCACTCGTCCCACGAGTAATTATACTCGTCGAGTCGGTTGTACCATTTGCGAGCTTGTCCCCGTAGTTTGTCTTGCAGATGGAATGCCTTTACCTCATTGCTCCAACGATGTATGTCGCCAAGTTGATCGATTTTTCTTAACCATACTGATACTGTGCAATCTTCGCCATCCGGGTCGAATTCAGGAATGAGGGAAGCAGCACGATGATTTTTGGATGTACCGATGCCTGAATCCAGTTCGCGGACGGCCTTGTCGACCTCATTTTGCAGGAGGTGTTTCAGAATTTTTCTAGCGGGCGGTGGTGTAGAATCGCCGTCATCATCTTGCTCAGTGTCGCTCGAGGGGTCCCATCCGGGTGGACGCACCCCACGTCCGTGAAGTTCACGGCTTTCTTCACGGCGATTTCGCTTCATCCCACTTCTGAGTGAAACACAGGATAGCGAAATACAAGTTTCTTGATTGTAGATATTTATTGGATAAATTATAATCGAACAGAGTTTCGGCTTAGGCAAGGTTCTAGATCAGAATAAATCTTCAAAATGCGCTGCGCGACCTATTTATAAGTTTACCCCCCACTCTAAATCGAGGAGGGGATCGCCGCTCGGTAACGCCCATCGCGTTAGGTTGACAAGCGCACGTGACGCGCTAGTCAATTGACTTTCTCTTTGCTGTGGCTGCCGTGGCGTACTTGGTTGTCATGGCTATGGCTTTGGCTGAGGCTGTGGCTGTGGCTTTGGCTGCACCAAGACGACACGGCATGGCATGGCTTTGGCATGGCTGGCAATCGGGTGACCGTTACACGTTATAACGATTTTTAAAAATAACAACTTCTTTTATGCCTTTTCCAATACAAAAAATGACTATGTCTTTCGACAACTCGTCTCGCGATGATGCCGATAAAGATTCATAGTTCACATAAATACTCGAGTTTTCTGGCATATACACTAAATTGCGCGACTTCGAAAATACCTTTTTACCATTAGTGTTACGTAACATCTTCTCCCATCCATTCAAACATATCTCAACGTCATTTCCTCGTTTTTTAAGAACTTCCACGATCCTAGGGTGATCAGTCCCAGATACCACGGAGTCCGTACCACATACATCTGGCTCTTCCAACTGCTTGTACTGCGCTCTTGTCATTACGGATATAGTCTTTTCTCGCATGGTCTTCAAATCTTCACTCGTAATTACTATCCTAGAAAGCGCATCCGCTAGCACATTTTCTTTCCCCTTAATATATTCAACCTCAAAATCGTACTCTTCTAAACACAAACGAAACTTAGTCAACCTACTTGATGGATCGGTCATGTTAAACAAATACAATAGCGGCCGGTGATCCGTTTTTACGACGAACCTCCGTCCGTACAAATATGGCCTAAAATATTTAACTGACCAAACTATCGCCAATAACTCCTTCTCTATTATAGGGTAATTTAACTCACTCTTCCCTAAAGACCTACTAGCATATGCAACGGGTTTTCCGTTCCCATTACACAACACACTTCCCACAGCGTACCCCGAACTATCTGTCTGCAATATAAAACTGTTGCCATCAGAAAAATCTGGATAATCCAACACCGGTGGATTCATTAACGCTTCCTTTAGCAACAAAAATGACTTCTCGCACTCATCGGTCCAAGTAAACACAACATTTCTTTTACATAGCCTATTCATAGGAACCACTATATTAGCAAAATTCGGTATGAACTTCCTATAATAATTCGCAAATGCCACAAACCGTTTTACCTCATCAACCGTTGATGGACGTGGATACCCTCTTATGACTTCAACCTTCTCCGGATCTGGTGAAATACCTTTCGCCGAAATAACGTGCCCCAAATATAGTACTTGCTTCTTCAAAAATTCACATTTGGATGGATTCAACTTAAGATTTACTTCCCTTAGGCGTGTAAAAACTGACACAAGGTTTCGGTTATGCTCATCCAAATTCCGCCCAAAAATAATTAGATCATCCAAATAAACCAGACATCTGTCACAATTCAATCCAGACATGGCTACAGTCATTAACCTGCTAAAAGAACTCGGACTTATCTTCAACCCCATTGGTAACCTACACATCTGATATTGCCCCTTATCTGTTGTGAAAGCAGTGTACTTTCTACTACTTTCTTCCAAAGCACATTGATAATAAGACTGCGACAAATCACAGTGACTAAAGTAAACAGCACCCGACATCGAATCTAAAATTTCACTTATATTCGGCAATGGAAATTTATCATCCTGTATCCTTTCGTTCAACTGCCTGTAATCTATCACCACGCGCCACTTCTTCTCCCCACTACGATCTGCTTTCTTGGGTACAACTAAAACAGGACTAGACCACTCGCTAACCGCCTCCTCAATAATATTACTATCCAGCATCTCCTGTACTTGCCTATCAACCTCCTTTTTCTGCACATAAGGTATCCTATATTGCCTCCTATAAACTGGAGTTACATTCTCCTTCAACCTTATTGACTGCTCATACACATTCGTGACAGCCAATTTATCTCCCGGAACATGGAATATATCCGAATATTTCGCGCAAATTTGCTCAACCGATAATCGCTCCTCGGCACTCAAATAGTCAAGCTTAAGTAATGAAAATATTTCCTTAACACGCTCAACGTCCATCTCCGGCTCCGCAAAATTACAACAATCGAAATCACTTAATGGATAAACTGTAACATCGGACACACTACACACAACTTCCTCAGAGTTTGTGTTTAAAATCCTAATGGGTATCATCCCATTCCTAGGCCTAGCCATCACACTAGCCAAGAAAACCCCTTCTCGCAATTCTTTCCTAAACACTACACAATCTTCTGCTCTGTTAACGGGGAAATACCTAACCACCTCACACCGCGGAGGAATAGTCAACACGTAACCATAAGACTTAAGCGGTATCGAAACCGTCTGCCGTCCACAATCCTCAAGAGACAACCTGTTTACCGAAAAATCTATAATACCACTATACCTCTGCAAGAAATCCTGGCCCAATATGCCAACCGACTTACATGGCAAATCATCAAATACATAAAACTTATGCACGAACGAACACCGCCCGTACCCCAACTTCAAGCACACATAACCTATAGCCCGCAAACTACCTCCTACACCATTAATCACTAAGTCTTCCTTTACTACTTTACAGCACAAAGCGTTGTTGCTCAAGAAACTGCTCTTTACGGCCGATATCGACGCACCCGTATCCACCAACCATTCCGTATCTACACTATCCACTAGTAAATTAACCCAGTTAATACTATCGCAAGCTAAAATATGCTTAGCCTCGAAAAAACTGAGTCTCACTCAAATGCCCGCCTTCGCTACCCCGTGACATTGACATTGCGCCTGAGTCAGCATCGCCCCGCGCATGCTCAAAACACGCTACGTGCCGCCGACCTTGCTGAGTCTGCCGTCCTCGACGAGCATTATTGCCGCGACCGCGCATTCCACTGCTATGCCATACGTTGACATTCTTGTGCGTACGCCCAACAGCTGTTCTTTGCCATGCGCGCTCATTTCCTACAGCGTGCCGCGTATAACAATTTCCACGATTCCTACTGCCCGTAGGAAAACTACCTCTTGCAGGCCAGCGCTGGTACGTCATGACTTGCGCCTGCGAAGCACAATCTTCGTCTTCTGCCACCCTGATTGCATCTTTCAAACAAGTTAAATTCCGCGCCGTAATGACCGTACCAAGACGTTGATTACGAAGTCCGTCAGCAAACTTCCTAATCGCATATTTTTCGTTCAACGGCTGCAAAATCTTATAAGCTTCCGAACTTTCCCCGGCTTGAGAAATAGTCAAATTGACCATTAACTTCTCTATTTCCGCACCGAAATCCGCGACCGTTTTACCATTTTGCCTAGCGCGAGCAAGCTTGGCTTGTACAGCTACGTCCGACTCCACCGTCAATAAATGTTTCTTCATATCAGCCAAGAGACTCTCCACCGTTGCGTAATTGGAGGACAACCGAATCCTAGCCCCCTGGGTAAGTCGTGTAGTTAGCACGAATTTAATTAAAAGAGCACTATCAGCCCCCTCTAACATTGAGCTATATAAACCTACGGCATCAATCAAATCTTGGGTTACTTGCTCATCCCCACTCATTTTCGGTAGCAAACTAACCGCTGTTCTCAATGAAAACTTTTCCGCCGCCATCTCTTGTTCGATTCTGTTCCCGTCCTCAAACTTTATAGTCTCTACGTACAAATTTTCTATCTTACCTACCAACTGCGCTAACTCTTCCGAAAATTTGGTTGACCTTGAAACTATACACTTAAATCTACCGTATAAGGCTTTCGCCTTGCTTATCTTCTCGTCAAAATTCCTGCCTTTCCGCCTACTAGGACCCAATTTAACAATTGACTCCCTTATCAACTTAAGTTGTATAAATAGTGACGTTAACTCTACTTCCATTTAACACTATTGTCTCTAAATTTACCGACGACTGCAAACACTCGCCACAACACTTAAGTTCACATTGAAATCACTTACTCCCCTCGTTGCTCCGTCCGCTCCCGGTCAGACCATCTGCACAGCTTTCTGAACCTCCCGCTGGTTGATCTTTTCTTCGATCCAATTCTGGTGACACCTTCTGTACATCCGGACTGCCACGCCAATGATAACAACCGCCAAACACACAGCAATGAACAACAGCACCGTGTTGATAGCTGCTATCTGCTCCTGCGTAACCGCCGCGACATTTGAGCCACCCGCCGCCGTCTGAGCGACAATGACCTCCTCCTTTGATGTTGTGCTCCCCATGGCCCGTGACCCGACGTGACGTGCAAAATCAACTGAACTGCGATTTCGACTTGCCCCCACCGGCAACTATAACGCTGTCCACCCGACTGGCAGGCCGACTGGCAGGCCGACTGGCAGGGTCGCCATGTGATGTAGGGGGGAGGAGGGGTTGAGTAAACAACGTGATGCGTAGTTCTCCAAGAGCCGGCTGATCACTGACTCCTGTTCCTTTAATTAGTAACGTATATATACATACGAGCTATGTGACAATATGCATAAACTAAGACTACGAACACAGCATATCTATCTTAACTTAAACTATGTGCTATACGTGATGTTCTGATGTACGTGACTCTACACCACAAAAGGAAAGAACATAATAATCACAATTTCTCGCGAGCGACGCGTCGCGTGAAATGAGCCAGACTACAGTAATGTTTCAGATCCAAATGATGCGTTTGAAACGTTGTTACTGAACCAATCTTTTGAATCACTTCAATGATCCGGATCAGTGAGTGGGTTCCGTAAAGAGTTACACACGCCTACTAACTAAGATGACGTCATAAGCACCCAGTATGGCTGATAGTCACCGTAACACATTTTGACAGATGTTTTTGTATCGATACGTATAAGATTGCGATTGTCTAAGCATAGTGGACATCAAATTGATAATCATTTAATTTGTCGTAGCTTTCGTGAAAGACACTACTCAAAGGTAGTGTTTTTGAGATTCTA
Source organism: Brachylomia viminalis (assembly GCA_937001585.2). Taxonomy (NCBI): domain Eukaryota; kingdom Metazoa; phylum Arthropoda; class Insecta; order Lepidoptera; family Noctuidae; genus Brachylomia; species Brachylomia viminalis. The sequence continues at coordinate 21,468,469 of OW443294.2, read as the reverse complement.
GTGATTAACACCGAAGCCGGTAAAAAGTGAAGCTTATAAATATTACGTCTTTTGTTGTTTTATTGTGATTCTTGTTCGTGGCAAAAGTATGGCACGCCTAATATTGCTGGGATTTGCTGAAGAACAGCGACAACAAAGTCGTATGCGAATTGAGAGACGCCGCTTACGCGACGCTAGTAACCCATTGCAGTTGCCAGAGAGAGAATTTATTGCGAATTTTCGTTTAAATAAAGCTGGATTCCAACAGGTTTTGGAAGAACTCCGCCCATACCTACCACAGGCTCAACGAAAAACAGCCGTTCGAATGAACTAAAGGTAAGTACTACTACCAACTTACTTACTTACTTCTAAAGTAAAGTTTTGTTATGACAATATAATTTACTTAAAGCATTATCAACTTGTTTGACTGAGCTACATAATTATGTTTTTTTTTATTATTGTCTGTTGCAGATCTTGGCTGCATTAAACTTTTATGCCAATGGGTCATACCAACGAAATATAGGTGCCTCATACCTCTGTAACATGTCCCAGCCGACATTTAGTAAGTGTCTACATGAAGTTACTCATGCATTCAATGTCCGGGAAGTACTCCTTAACCACATAAAGTTCCCTTCATCTCAGCGAGAGAGGGAAATCATTATGAAAGGGTATGTTTATTGTATATTTTAATTATAATAGTATTATTATTATATTCAAATTTAATCATTTGATCTATGACTGTTTCAAATTAATGGAAAAGTTTAGCTTCCCAGGCATTATTGGGTGCATTGATGGTACACATGTGGCCATAATCCGACCTACAGATCATGAGGAGGCATATTTTAATAGGAAAAATTATCATTCTTTGAATGTTTTAATAGTAAGTAATATAATAAGATGCTGTACCTATGTGAATAATCTTTTTAAAACAAGATTATGAACTTTATTCACTAATCATGTATTATATTACCTATCTACTATGTTAACAATTGAGTACCTACTTTAAAACCAAAACTTGTTTCAGATTTGTGATGCGCATCTAAACATACTGCATGTTGATGCATCATTTGGTGGTGCTTCACATGATTCCTATGTTTGGAATCAATGCCCCTTAAAAGCTCTTTTAGAAAGCCTGCAAAGAAATAGAGAGCACTGTTGGCTACTAGGTATGAATAATTATTGGTATATTATTTTGGCTGGTTAATGGAATGCTCATAATGTCTGTGTTAATAAATTAATATGAGATGGAAACTAAAATGAGTAGGTAGTTCTATTGTGATGGGTGATGTGGAATATGAAATATAATGAAATGGAAATATTTATAATATTTTAGGTGATTCTGGATATGCACATCGCCCTTGGATGATGACGCCAATCTTAGGCGCAGCTGTGGGTTCGCCAGCAGAACATTACACTGAAATTCATTGCAAAGTCAGAAACACTGTTGAGCGTTGCATTGGAGTTCTGAAAGCACGTTGGCGGTGTTTGTTAGCACACAGGGTACTTCACTATGACCCAGTTACAGCAGCCAAGATAGTGAATGCATGTGTTGTTCTACACAACGTCGCCAATGCACGGAATGTTCCATTGCCTGAGCCTCACAGTGATGATGCTTACAATGATCTGCAGAGCCAAGTCTTTAAGGCGCGGGCCCACCGCGGTGCACGGAGAGGCTACGCACGTGTATTAAGCTTCGCTTTGTAAGAAAATGTATGTGGTTGTGTCCACTGCAACCCACGGAGACGCTACGCATGAATTGACGTCATTGATACACGCGTGGCTTGCTCGAATAGGCGGTTACATAGCTCAACGCTGTCAACGTGGGTCTACGTTTCCACTGGAGTACACGAATAAGACCCACGACTATGTACAGCTCGGTTATCGCAGAGCAGTTTTCAGTCATACACGTTGTGGAACGGACGCGTTTCGTGTTTCTCGTATATATCGTATCGAGGTACTCATAGAATGGCATTGGTACTGACTTTGCTAGACAGTTCTTCTGACGATGAATCCGAAAGTGAGATTGATGATCTAATCTTGGGTGAATTGCAAAAGAAAAGAAAACACCGGTTCTGGATTGAAAATCATATTAAATTCAGAAATAAACATGGAGAATACAAAACATTGTTTATGACATTAAGTGATGAAAAATTTGAAAATTACTATCGACTATCACGACGAGACTTCCAGATTATTCATGACATGATTAAAAGTAAAATTGAAAAAAGGAATACTAATTATCGGGAATCTATAAGTTCTGATGAAAGACTCGCCATCGCCATTAGGTATGTTATTTATTTATTATTAAAATATATATATGTATATTTATTATTTAACTGGTGAAAAGTGGGTGTCTATGTGCACCTCTGCCTACCCCTTCGGGGATTAAAAAAAGGCGTGACGTTGTGTGTGTGTTTATTTATTATTTTTGAATGGTTCGAGATTCAAACAGCTGGAAAAGTATCTTGAGGTTGAGGCAAGGGGTTGGCGTCAGACACGGGTCTCACATCAGGCAGGGGGCTGCTATCAGGCAAGGGACTGGCGTCAAGCACAGGTCTCACATCAGGCAGGGGGCTGCAATCAGGCAAGGGACTGGCGTCAAGCACAGGTCTCACATCAGGCAGGGGGCTGCAATCAGGCAAGGGACTGGCGTCAAGCAAATGGCTGGTTTGATAATTTGTTGCACTTCTATAACCATAAGAAGACGAAGTGGAAGGCGTGGAGCAGTAGTAAGTATTCATTGAGTCATAGGACAATGCTTCTTCTTCAGCACGAGTAATTGTTTCAAAAAATTCTCTTTGGACTCGTAGTTGTAAATACTTTGGTAGATCACGTGTCTTTTGACAGAGACTTTCAAATAAATGAGATAATGCATCTGGTGGTCGATTAGCATCAGTAATATGCTTTCTTATTTCATCTCTTTCAGTTCGTCTTTGCTCGCGATTTTTCTCTCGGCGCTGAAGAATCTCTATCATTTCCAGTTGCTTGCTGTTCTTCTTCCCAGATTGAATTGTAGATGTTTTAGCCGGTGAGGGAGGTGATTCAACAACATCAGTATCCGTAATTATTGTATCAGAAGTGTTTTCAGTGTCGTTTCCTTGTATACGATCCGAAAAATTTGAAAAAGTCTCGTTATTTTCTCTGTGTGGCAGTAAAAATTCCATTAAATTCTCATATTTCCACGGTTTCATATTTTGTGCTGCCTGTCCTGTAGTAGTCTTACGTCTTCGAAGAGCTTCTCTATGACTATCTCTTAATTTCTTCCAATGAGATTTCGCTTCCTTACCTAGAACAAAAAAAAACATAATAATTGTATGTTACAGATATATGGCAACAGGAGATTCATACCACACCATAGCTTACAGTTACAGAGTAGGAAAAACCTCTGTAGCAAGGATAATCGAGGAAGTTGCCGATGCTATATGGGACTGTTTAGCGCCTATATATTTAGAAGAAATTAAAGATGAACATAAGTGGAGAAATATTGCTGAAAATTTTAAAACTTCATGTGACTTCCCTCATTGTGTTGGAGCTATTGACGGCAAGCATGTCACAATAAAAGCACCTCCAAACTGAGGATCAGATTATTTCAACTATCTTAAAGATCACTCTATAGTGCTTTTAGCGGTTACTGATAGTAAAAAAAAAATTATAATGATAGATATTGGATCAAAAGGCAAATTTTGTGATGGGGGAATATTACGAGAAAGCAACTTTGGTCAGAAGTTATATGCTGGTAATCTAAATCTTCCGCCTGATGAAGCACTTGTAGAAGGTGGCATCGAGGTTCCATATGTCTTTATCGGGGATGAAGCATTCCCTTTATTATGTAATTTGATGAGACCATCTCCCAGAGAAAACAATATTACACAAAATAAAAGAATTTATAATTATCGTCTTTGTCGAGCAAGACGAGTGGTCGAAATGCGTTTGGAATTCTGAGTGTCCGTTGGAGAGTTTACAAACGACCTTTTGAGTGCAAAGTAGATACAGCCATAAAAATAGTGAAGGCAACTTGTGTGCTACATAATTATTTAATGGAACATAGTTTCACCTACAATTCTGTGACAAATGAAGATATAGCAGCAACTCCAGTTGAGAACCAACTTTTTGATTTAACACATTCGGGATTTAGAAGTTCTAATGACAGTTTTTTTATCAGGGAAGAATTTTGCAATTATTTTAATCATGCGCATGTTTTGAGCTGGCAAAATGCCCGTGTCACAATTTAAACAAATATTAAGTTTGTGTCTACTAGGTAGTAGGTGTGTAATAAATAAATATTAAGTTTGTAGATTTAAAAGTAATATTTTTATAATATTAAATTAGTAACAAAAAATAAGTAAACAAGTATTTACTCACCATTCGCCATTTCACATTCCCTCGCAATCTTTTCCCAAGCCAAATCCTTTTTACCGATGTCTCTGTACGATATATCGCTCATTTTCCATAAACAGGGGTGTAGCTTGACTTTTTCAATAAATAACTCCATAATTAAACCAAATATTATTGACTAAATAAAAATAAAGCCGCCTGTCGTGGTCATCAAATGCACGCGTGCGCCACGAAACCTAGCAATTGACAAAATGGCGCAGGCGTCGCTCGCTTGCTTCCCCGCCCGTCCCACCTCCCGCAGTGCCCCACGGCGGTGCACGGAGAGGCTACGCATGTGTACTAAACTTCGCTTTGTAAGAAAATGTATGTAGTTGTTTCCACTGCAACCCACGAAGAGGCTACGCATGAATTGACGTCATTGACACACGCATAGCTTGCTCGAATAAGCGGTTACGTAGCTCAACGCTGTCAGCGTGGGTCTACCCGTGCGCCGTGCCACGCTACACATAGTCGTGGGTCATATTCGTGTACTTCAGTGGAAACGTAGACCCACGTTGTCAAACAAATGAATACACGCAGCTAAAATGCGCCGCGTGTCCGTGCACAGCGTGCACTGCGGTGGAGCCGCGCCTTTAGAGAGGTGGCAAGAAATGAGGCAATCACAGAGAACACTAGGGATATTCCAGTCCAAAGGTTATGGAATGCTAGAAACAATTTAAATTAATATTCTATTGTTTAAATATTCTAAAATTCTTATTTTCTTTTAATACCTTTTATTTTCTTTTAATTAGCTTACCTACTGACAAGTTAAACAAGTTCATAATATAATTGTTTATTTTATTTGACTTCATTAGTCAATTTAGTTTAATTTAATTTACATTTATTATTGACATCTACTAATTTCAATGTATTTTTAATGAGTTGATTTGCAATATGTGGTTAGCTAGCGAGCTCGACAATTGATTACTATTACTAGTTTGAATAAATTACTTTTGATTTTGATTACTATTAGTTTTTTATTGATTATTTTATGTGAATAAAGTCCAAAGATTGTAGAATGTTAAGAGATAATTATTATTATTCTATTGTGTTTGTGTGTAATGTTGCTCACAATAATGTAAAATCCTTATTTTGTTGTATTATTATAGTTTTTTTATTTATTATTTTATGTGATTAAACATACAACTACCTACGTTTGTATTGGGAAACATGTTGAAACAAAAAACAAATAATATTCTGTGTAATGTTTTAATTATTTTAATATAACAATCATTCCTATGTAGCATTGCAATGGTTTTATTTATTTTTTAAATAAGCTTTACCCAACAGCTTCTATAAAGAATAGGTTGGTAGATCTTAAGTATAGATAACAATCAAACCCTTACACAGTCGCCATTAACAGGTTAACCAGCATTCTCTAAAATATAAATATAAAACTAGTGGCGCTAGAATTAAGGTGTGGTAAAATTAAGATAACGAAAATATATGAAATTACAAAATAAACGATAAAGGTGTTGCAATTTTTCCAAATTACTTAGAACTAAGACATACAATATAAAATACAGAAGAAACGAAATCAAAATAAAAATTAACAGGTATATTACCTGTTTTTTATTTTGATTTCGTTTGAGAGATACATCATAATCCCGAAATATGTACATGGCTAAGTACATCATCCTAGACGATGTACATAGCTATGTACATCATCCCGTATCTCCCTCATAAACTGGACCCCCGCTTCCACTGCGGCTGCAAGTCGATGTACATCATCCCGTATCTCCCTCATGGACTGGAACCCCCCTTCCACTGCGGCTGCCAGTCGCTCTTCAGCAGCAACGCGTCGACTTTCGATATCATAAGCCCAGCGTGGCGGCCTTTCTTCTCTACGAGCTGTAATTTATATAAATATACATTGACTTCCGTTTCTGAAAAAAAGCCTGCAGAAAACTATTCTAGAGCATGTTATACTAACTGTGCCGTTGTGACCTCGAGCTTCGGGCTGGTGGAGTAGAGTGTTGAGTTTGTCCAAAAAACAAATTTAGTTTTTAATTTGGCTTTTACCTATCCTACTTTAAGGGTTTAGTACTCCAAATGGTGCCAACGGAACCCCACTACTAAACCTCCGCTGTTCGTCCGTCTGTGTGTATTTATAATGCCGCTATAACAACAAAATAGTACAAATAAAATAAAGTTATAAATTAAAGGGGCCATACATGAAACATGTATGTTTTTTGCCGTGTGGTACGAAACCAAAGACTTCGAAACCCTTCGTGTGCGAGTTCAACTAAGCACGTCGGCCGTTTTTTTCATTTACACATAGGCTTGTGTTTGGCGACAATATTTATGTTTTAAAATAGGTAGGTATACTTGCTATTTTCTCTCGACGAATCCTCAGGTAGATCAGCTGACACATTCTGCGTAGGAATGTATTCAGTATCGATGGGCTGTGTCTCACAGCCCGCCGATACTGATGACATTTCTACGGCGGAGGGTGGTGGCGTAAATGTCTGCGATTCGGGTTGTAGACGTAATGGAGATGGAACCTCTTCGTCAAGCCATTCCACTTCCATTATAGCCTCTGAAGCTATATTTTCAGAGCCTATAATGGAAGAGTAAGGACCTGAGGACAGAGTGATGGTTGTTGATGTGCTGGGATAAGCAGAGTCAGGTGCTGCAATCCCAGAATCAGCAAGGGCCTCAGACTCGTCTACTGATGGCATCTGTAAAATATTTAATGATTTTTGTATACCTAAGTATGTACTTATCCCAATATTGCACTTAAAATTAGTGTTAGATATTATTCACATGAAAAAAAGTACAATTATTAAATATGTACCCATGAAAGAACTCGTAATGATACATAAAATAATTTAATGATGAATGAAACTAACATAAAAGGCAGGCGCACTCCACGCAATCCCTCCACCGCCACTGGACCTATTAGTGCTACCACTCTCTTCTCTATCTCATTTAGAGGAACAAGCTTGTTAGGTCCTCCACCAGTTGCTGATGCATTCCTCCTTGAATCTGCAGCTTTGCCCTTTGTTTTTGCCTTAAACTCTATCCAGTACTGTATAAATAAAATAAAAAGCTTTTATAACTTTGCAGAAAAATATTATGCCTTCACTATCAAGCAAACCGAATACTTACGAACGTAACGTAAACATGCAAGCTATTTTTAGAGTGTATTTTTTTATAAGTAGGTACTTGTTGAGTCTGGTTTCTAAGTGGGGTATTTTTATGGGCCATAAAAATAAGGGTTATGTGACAAAAAATGTAAGTATGATGGCGCATCCACACATGCCGCCGGCTTATGCCGCCGGGTTTCAGACCGCCTTGCCGCTGAATGCAGGCCGCCGGCTTTACCGGTTGCCGGCGGCCTGCAGATGCGGTTGCAATTTTCGCAGTAGTGTTGTGACTTTCGTCGAAGTTAGTCGTGTACGTTCCTTCGTGTTGGACTATGATATAGTTGCGTGTATCGCAAGTGTAGTGTTGTATGTTATTATTCGTAAAAAGAACCGCAAAATCAAACGAAGATATTGGGTCAGACCAAGTCTACGAAATAGGCCTAATGTGTCCCTGATACTTGAAGATTTTAGAAAGGATGACATAAACCGAAGAAATATTCGTTCCAAATTTAACACTTTTCTAAGGATCTCTAGTGAAGAATTTGAAATATTACTGAATTTAACTGGACCCATGATATCAAAAACTGACACCCGCTGGAGAAATGCTGTGTCAGCTTCCGATCGACTAGCAATTACTTTGAGATACCTGGCTCCAGGAGACTCTTATTTTTCACTCGGTACGCTGTTTAAAGTGTCTCCACAAGTTATTTCTTTAATAATTCCAGATGTTTGTCAAGCGTTGGTATCTACATTATCCAATTATTTAAGGGTAAGTACAAATATCCGTAACACATTAGGTAGTTAGAAACTGAACCTTCCTAAGTAACATATCTATTCCTAGTCGAATTATAATATCTATGATTTTATACTGTACCTGGAACTTCACACACATTTTACATACATATAACTAGAACTACACACACAAATATCACAAACAATTTTATTTTACAGATGCCGAATACACAGGAAGAATGGCTATCAGTGGCTCGGAGTTTCATGCAGAAATGGAATGTACCTAATTGCGTAGGTGCCCTCGATGGGAAACATATACGTATTTCATGTCCAATTAATAGCGGTTCTGAGTTTTTTAATTATAAGTCATATTTCAGTATTGTTTTGCTAGCTTTAATCGATGCCAATTATAACTTTTTATACGTGGACATTGGATGTCAGGGCAGAATATCTGATGGTGGAGTTCTACGCAATTCAACTTTATTTGATATGATACGAGATGGAACTTTAAGTCTGCCACAAGCGATTCCATTACAAGGGAGAAATACACCTGTACCTTTTTATTTCATCGGTGATGATGCTTTCCCCATCTCACAGAATATAATAAAACCATTTTCTGGATATCATGCAAAAGGATCACCTGAGAGGGTTTTTAATTATAGAATTAGTCGCGGGCGCATGGTTGTAGAAGACGCGTTTGGCATTTTATCTAATAAATTCAGAATTTTACATTCACGCATTGGCTTACAAAATGAGAAAGCAAAACTTGTCGTGATGGCTTGTGTGCATCTGCATAAGTTTATGAAGAGAAATGAAAGAACTACTGATGGAGTTTTGAACGAAGAGCAACAAAATATTCCGCAGATCGCTCTAAATGTAGAACCAAGTGTAATTAGAAATGAGCTAAAATGTTATTTTCTATCGGAACAAGGTCAGCTTCCTTGGCAATATCAAATATAATGTTTTAAAGAAATAAAATATGATTATTCAAATAATTGTTTTATTTAGGAATCAGAAACATTTATCAATAATTTTAAGCTTTTATTAAAATAAAATAATTCAACTGAATATATTTAAACATTGATTTTAATCTATAACACTATTTTCGGTTAAATTATTTTCCAAGACTTGTAACAGACTGTCACTTGTGTTGACATCTGGGCTATTTTGCATTTCATAGTCTGCTTGAACAGAGTAAGAGCGCGTTGTAGGTTGGCCTGTGAAGTATCCTGGACGAACATTTTGATAACGAAGAGGCTGAGTAGTATTATTGATATCAAAATTCATCGGACCCATTCTCATTTCTGCTTCATAGACAATATTCTGGATTTGATGTTTTACTGTACACATCGTGTAATGATCCATCTTCCTCAACTTGCTACTTATATAGTCTGCAAATATAGCAGCATTATCGCGTTGCCTTGCATTAGATGTAATCTCCCTCAGTAATTGCAAAGCTTCATCAACTTCAGGATCTCCCTCTATGTTTCGCTTTCGTGACCTCCTTGTCGAAGGTAGCGTAGTCTGGGGAGTGATATTAACTTGAGAAGACTGAAAATAAAAAGGAAATCTTATAAATAATTGCAAACAAGCTTTAACATTATGTTTTGAAATAATAATAATAATAATATGGGACAACATCCACACAAGGTCTTCAGGTCCCGAACTAGGCAGAGCCTGTACTACGGTAACCTGATGACTGATATACATACTTATATACATATACACACCCAGACACAGGTCAAACAGACATGTATGCACACAAATGTTTGAAATATCCAATCAGTATGTAAATATTTAATAAAAACCGGCCAAGTGCGATTTGGACTCGCCCACGAAGGGTTCCGTACCATTATCTATGAAAAATGAACGTATCTATTACCTACAACTAGCCAAAATACAAACATTTTTCGGCAACAAAAAATAACTTTGTTTTTCATACAAATATATGAATAACAAAGTTATAATTTGCGATTTCACACGTTTATTGTATGGGGACCCCCTTAATATTTTTTTATTTTTATTTTTAGTATTTGTTGTTATAGCGGCAACGGAAATACATCATTTGTGAAAATTTCAGCTTTCTAGCTATCACGGTTTATGAGATACAGCCTGGAGACAGACAGACGGACAGACAGACAGACAGACAGACAGTGGAGGCTTAGTAATAGGGTCCCGTTTTACCCTTTGGGTACGGAACCCTAAAAACCAAGCTTATAAACATTACATGTATACAGTCACCATTGATGACGCCTATACCTACACTATTGATGAGCGCTTATTCCCGAATACTTCGCTTTCGGTGAGCGTTTTGCCGACTGCATAAGGTTCAAATACGAGAGTATGCTCGTCCGCTCTCCGTGGTATTATATATTGTTACCGGGTTGTAGGTAGTAGGTATCTAATATTAATACGCGAGAAAAAATCTTTGTACCCCTATTTACGAAAATATTACTTAATGAAATATGTATTTTAAATTAATTATGGTCGAATTTCGATCAATGGGCGACCAACTAGTCTACTTGATTATAAGAATTTGATGGGTACTTACAATAGGTGCGTGGCTGTTCAGAGTCGGTACCGGTGCATTCTTGTCACTAAGAAATGATAACGCCTTATAAGCAAACCATTTCGGCAATTGAACATCTTCCCGTCCAGATCCACTCCTTTTAGATTCTTCATATTTGCGTTTTTCTCGAAAATAATGGCTGGATAAATTCTTCAGTTTTCTCTCAATTTCTGATGATGCTATGTTGAACACAGAAGCAATATCCCTAATAGCATCATTTCTTTTGTTGCGATTCTTGAAATCCATATGCCTTGGGTTCCACAATGGTTCATTTTCTTGATACTTTTCTATTAATAAAAGTACTGCACTATCATCCCAGTTAAATTCTGTCATTTCGTTATTTACTTCTATGAAATTATACGACAACACTACCACTCCGTATCGAAGCCGCAAGCAAACTGCCGCCGGCAACCAAAAGCCGCGCGTGCCGCGGCTGAGATGCGGCAAATGCCGGCGGCACGGCCGCCGGGCATGTGTGGATGCGCCATGAGAATGCAACACTATGATGAAACAATTTAATTCATATCTATTTGTAAAAGGCTAAGTAAATGATTATGCTTTGTGGTTGGAAATCTATGTAATATGGTAAGTAATATTTTAAGTTGATAGTGTGTTTCTAGAGGATATTTAATAAAATATAAACTTAGTCTGCGGGTACGAAACTTGCGACGGCCGGAGCGACGGCGGGGCGGGGCGGTGCGGCGCGGGGCGATGAGACAGCGGTGTCTTGCGTGTGTACGAAACAAACTTCCCCGCAGTCGCGCTCACGTAGTGTTGTGATAAACATGAATTCACGTCGAAGAGAACTATTGGAGCCCAGTCTCCTAATGAGAGAATTTTTATTACCCAGAGATGGTGTTCATCCAATAAATCAACGACGACACAGTTTGGGAGAATTTTCTACACTTTATTACGAGCTTGGTATTGCTAAGTCCATCGATTGGAGGTTTGCGGAAGTTGGTACGGGTTTGTGAGTCTTATGCGAAGGCCCATGGGCTCAGATACAATGCTAAGAAAAGCGAGCTGTTAGTTTTTAAGGGGCGTGGCAAAAACTACGTGACCGTACCCTCAGTCACCTTAGCAGGAACTGCCTTGAACAGAGTCGCACAGTTCAAGTATCTGGGCCACTGGGTCTCCGAAGACCTTAAAGACAACACAGATGTGGAAAGGGCACGTAGGGCGTTGGCTGTCCGGTGTAATATGTTGGCCCGCAGGTTCGCACGTAGCAGTAATGAAGTGAAAGTTACACTTTTTAAGTCTTACTGCCAAACACTTTACACGTGCAGCCTGTGGGTTAACTACACACTGGGAGCATACAGCGCCCTGCGTGTTCAATACAACAACGCGTTTAGGGTGTTGCTGGGGCTACCACGATTCTGCAGTGCATCGACGATGTTCGCGGAGGCGCACACTGATGGCTTTCATGCCCTAATAAGGAAGCAATGTGCGTCGCTGCTGAGTCGTGTTAGGTCCAGCAGCAACAGCTTATTAATCGTGTTCGCGGACAGGTGGGACTCTCCACTGCTGCGCCACTGGATGCGCTTGCACACTGCCTTGTGAGCAGTGGGCATTTCCTCCTCGTCAAATTTAATGTGTTGCTTCTTCTGTGTTGTCACTGCTATTTTATTGTTTGTATTGATTGTTTGTATCTTTTTGTGTGTTGTGTATTTTTGAGATTTTGTTAGTTTTTTTGTTAGTATGTGTATTTTACCTTTTTTTTGTGTTTCGTTCATTTTTGAAGTGTACCTATGGACAGAAAGTCTGAAATAAACGTTTATTATTCTTATTATTAAAAGAAATACTCCCCGGGTTTTTTTTTTTTTTTTTTTTTGAGGATGGGAAATCATCAAATGACTCCTCCCGCTCTGGGTGGAGCGGAAGGGAGTGTCAGACTCTTACTGACTAAAACCCACCCGTGTTCCTTCCTTGGCCCTTTATGTTCCGGGTCAGCGGTACCCCTTTTGGATGATCCCGCTTTCCCGGCAGGCTTGGGCCCTAGTGGACCCCCTCTATGATGCTGACATCTCTTTGAGGCGCGCGTGGAACACGTACGCGCCGTCCAGCACGGGCCTGGTCCTGATCGGACGGTGTGCTACCCATTACTCACCGCCCGCAGGCCCGCGCCTACGGTGGCCGGGAGTCGTCACGCGGCTCCCGACGCCCGGAGCGTCCACCGCGGCGGCTTGGACGGGAGACTCTCTCCCTCTCCCGTCCCGCCACCTCCTTCGCTAGCATGACTGCTTCGCAGAAGGAGGCGACTGCCTCCCACTCCCCCTCGCCCCGGACCATGGCTTGAACCAAGGCCGGGCGTGAGAGATCGCCGCCGCTGCCGATCGCCTCTACGAGGACACGGCGGTGCTCCGCCCATGCAGGGCAGGCCCCCACCGTATGCTCCACCGTGTCCTCGGGGCGATCATCGCAGTGGTAACACCCGGGCGTTTCCTCCCGCCTGATGATGTGCAGGAACCTCCCGAAACTTCCGTGTCCGGTGAGGACCTGCGTCAGGCGGTAGGTGAGGACGCCGTGACGCCTCTCTAGCCACTCCTCAAAGAGGGGTCTTACCGCCGCTATCGTGGCGTGCCCTAATACTCCCCGGGTTAGGTGCTCATTTCAAATCCGTCCGTTGGATGACAGCTGATACCAGACAATTGATTTTACAGCGAAATAAGTAACTCACAAACACAAATACTTATTACTTTTATGTAAATCTATCGAAATAAAGCACGTTTATATATATAAATACGCGAAAAACATTAATTTTACATTTTAATTCTAACACGAAAATTATTGACGGCCGGCTGCCAGTATTGCCAGCAAAAAAAAAAAAAAAACATAGTTATAAACATGTAGTAGTTATAAACATGCTAACACTCTAAAAATATTAGTAGGTGCAACACCCGGTGGGCTGCTATCATATTGTTCACAAGCTTATGCCGGATCAATAAGTGACCGGCAGGCTGTGGAACGAAGTGATCTGCTGACTAAGGGCCGGTATTTCAATGTTACCTTAACTTATTGCTTAAGTTAAGTACTGTATTTAAGCTAAGTCTCACTTTTGAAAGACAGAAACGTATTTCAATCCGGGTCTTACTTGCCTTAACTAATCTAGGATAAACCGCAATATTGCAACATAATGAACAGAATTGTCATTTGTCTGTGATTTTTGTTGTCATTGATAGTTGACTGACATTAACATGACACTTCTGCCTGCCAAGTTTTTACTTTCCTGTTATTATGTTGTTTATTTATCTAAAAATAACAAGTTTTAAAATCAAGTTCACGACATTTCTGCTGCGAAAAATGAATAAAGAGTTGTCTCAACAATTGAGTCGTATCACTTAATTATCTGCCTACCGTTTTCCATTTTTATCGACGATTTTACAACTAGGCAATTACTTAACCTATAAAATGTGTTTTTTGTTTCAGTAACTATACTTCTAGCTCGAGCAGTGATGATGAGGATATTATTGAATTTATCAATTATTCTACGACCCCACGACGTATACGAATTTATAGAACACGAGAGAATAATTTCCAAAAATGGAATGAAGGTGAATTTTACGACCGATTTCGTCTAACGAAACGTACAGCATACGTTGTGCTGGAACAGATAAGAGACGAAATCAAATGGCCTACTACGAGGTAATATTTCGCAAGAATGTCTGTACCTACTTATGGGTACATAGATTCCTCACAGCCTTCTATTGTTACCTAGATAATTCAGTAATTATTTTTTGTTTCAGAAATAAAGCATTAACCCTTCATTGCATGATTTAATATTTTCTTTTAGAAAAAATCATATGCATGTAATTATAGCCCTACGACATGATAAAAAAAATCTGTGACCTTTTTAAGTATTTATTTTTTGAAAAAAAAAAACCATAATTATGATGGATATTTACATCACTATGCAATTAGTAACAATGAGCTTAGTTCAAATTAAAATAATGCAAATAAAAATCAGTTTTTGTGATAATTTTCAAAGCAGTTATTGTTCTTATTAAGACTCAGATTGATTCCACATTTGCTGCATCTTATTGTAGAATACCCCTTACACTGTGGGTACTTACAACGTAGTGAGCCTCCAACTTGTGGCCAGTGATCAACACCATCTCTTCTTATGTCCTTTGGTGGAGCAACAACTGCTGGTCCCCTCTTCCTTTTCGCCTGTATTTCGTTCTCTAGAGAACTGGTAATGGGACGACCTCTTTTAACCTCTGTGTCAGCTCCTATTCTGCACAAAACTTGTGCTAATTCATTTCTAAAGTTGCCCATTGAAAGTATATCCTTTTTTGGTATATTTCTATTTGCTACGTATTTTTTTGTACAAGATCCAAGAATTAATCACTGTTAGATCTAGTAGATGGAAAAATATACGCAAATACCATTTTTTGACCTTACTGGAATGTGGAACCTCCCCAAAAAACTGTCCATTAAGTCCACCCCCCCCCCCCCGATATGCACGAACAATTTGTGGACATGGAATTACTACCTTTTCCTTTTTCGATTTATCATATCTAGTGACACTAGACACTGGTGTTGCTCCAACATAGGTTGATAAGAGTGTCACAATCTTATTGTCTTTCCAAGTGACACAAGCTATCTCAATGCCATCATAAGTAGATGTTCTTTCTTCATGACTGCCCCTGGGTACTCCTTCTTCATAAACTCTTTTTTTTCAGGCAATTTTGAGTTAGGGATCCTATTCTGCTGGACAGTGCCAACAGAGTGAATTCCTTGTTTGGCTAGAAAGTAAATTAGAGGCAGTGATGTGTAAAAATTATCAAAGTACACAATATAATTTTGATATCTTGGTACACCTCTTAGCAAACGAATTACTACATTCCCTGTAGCTCCTATGTCTGGTTCTCCTTCAAGTCTCCCTGTATTTTCCTGTGCTGCATACAATTCAAATGTATGTGCATATCCAGATAAATCGCAAAGTACATAGAATTTGAACCCCCATTTGTGGGGTTTATTTGGCAGGTACTGTTTTAGAAAGTCTGCTCATCTGCTCATCCACTGATAGCCGTTGTTCCATAGGTAGATAAGAAAATTTTGTTTTGAGGTGCTCAATAACTGGACGAATTTTAAATACCCGGTCAGGTCTATGAAGCTCATTGTCTTGAAAATGCAATGCAAGTTTGATTTTTTCAAATTTATTGACTGGCATTGTGGATGAAACTGGGCCATAACCATGAACAGGGTGCCAATATGCTCTGCTATTTTGAAATCTTTGCACTGACATGAACAGCAATATCCCAAAAAACATTTTGATGTCTGATGCTGTGTATATTATTTTGTTATTAGGATCTTTTTGCATGCTATATAAATTAGTTTCTGCTACAATTTTCTGTATAAAATCATCATTAAAAAAATATTTAAAACATTGGTAAGGAGTTTCTAGCCGAGATATTTCAGAAACAAAAGTTGAGCAGCCTAAGAATCTAATTTTGTCTTCATCAAAGTCCATATTCCTCTTTTTCCAAATAAGTTTTCTCTTGTCCAATAGTGAATTTAAAATATTACCACCAGGGGATCTATTTTGAATTTCTGCTCCTTCTAGTGGTTCTTCAACCAGAGGTGGGTCTTCTTCATTAACTTGCTGATCATCTTCATTATCATTCTCATCACCTAACAGATGTAGAAGTTCATCTCTAGTATAGTGTGAATTTGGTGGGTCATCATCATCAGAGTCATCAGCTTCTAGTCCGTCTTCAGACAGCCAACCGTCTTCCAGTTGTGCTAGATAGTGTTGTATATCTCTCTCTTGTAAATTATTCTAAAAAAACAAAAAAATCATCTACTTAAATGTAAAATTTCATGAACAAAAATTTCTCCATACTTCAGGTATGACCATACTGCATATTGATGTAAATTTACATCATAGCAAATCGACATAATTTTCGATATATTTTTCATGTTTTCGTTACAAATATTAGCAGATTCTAAAACATTTACCTTATTGCCACTCATTATGAATATTTTCAACAACTCCCGTAGATCAAAGCAAGCAAAATAACGTAATTCTTTTGCACCGTTACAACAAAATTATCAGTCACCAGGTAACCAAATTGCGATTGTAATTTTTGACATTGACGTTTGTTTTTTTTTACGTGTTTACGTTTCGTTTCAACCAAAAATATTTCAAGAAATTGTCAGACACAAAAATATCAACATCGTCCACCAAAGACCTTATACCTAAAACTAGACTGTGCACTATGGCGCAAAAACCGGTCCGCGCGAGAGAGCTCCCGTTGGTAGTATGTCGCCGTATGGCAGTGCTGACTGCTGCGCGCAGGCCGCTCCAATCGGTTAAACCGCTCCAACTGCTTTCGCTAAAACTGTGATGAACGATATATAAACCGCCCGCGGATGTGATTCAGTGAAGTGATGCACGAGAGACTCCTGGGATCAAGTGCTTATCGTCCTGAACACGGGTCGCGAGGGAAGACATTGTAAGGTGAGACGTGCTCCTTATTATACCTCACAATTGATCGCCTGTTCAGCATCAAGTTATTTTTAGGCGAAACCGCCATCCTCTAAATACAGTCCACTTAAATTAAAACCCATTTTTAAAATCGCCTACCTATATGAATGTGTAGATTTACATAACATATATTTTGGTCCGAGCGAGCCGGATTCAACGCTTACCCCGCAAGAGAAGGATTTATAATCCATATTCTCCCTTATAATGTCTTCTAGAAGTACCTACCTAGGTGGTGAAAGCTCCTAGCTATACCCCTAGAATATAATATACCCATTACGTGGTCATTCCCGCATCCAGTTGGTAATATACGCAAGTAGCTACCTACATACATTATTAATATAATAAAACTATCATAGTTGTCTTGTAAATTCCATATTTCAAGCAACTTTTAGTAATACCGCCACTTTTATTAAAGTTCTCGCCAAGCTAGGAAATAACCGCCGCATAATTACTACCTACCTTACATTTAGATATCTTTTTTCACCTAGCAAATATAATAGGAACTATAGATAATTATAGTTAGGATAGGTCGTATATACTTATACCAACATAAACATATCGAAAGAAAGGGAACTGTCAATCTTGGAAGCTAAACGTAATGTTTTATTTGAACGCATACAGAGCGTATACGAGCGCTCAAAAACTGCCCATACTTCCGAAACTAAAACAGAATCGTTTCTTAGTTAATGGTGCCGATTCCCTTGTTCACAAACTAAACTAAATTTAAGTTGAGTGCATCTTTTTCTTTCTATTTCATTATAAAAAGGACAGAAGATAAATATTAGTTTAGTCCTGTCAAATTAGTCAGCACCTGACGTAATTTGATGTAATTTTAGTTGTCAACTTTTTAATCACGTCTAAACTTGTATGGAATAGTGTCAGGCGCTGATTAATTTGACAGGACTAAACTAAAATTTATCTTCTGTCCTTTTCTTAATGAAATAGAAAGAAAAAGATGCACTCAACTTAAATTTAGTTTAGTTTGTGAACAAGGGAATCGGCACCATTGTGTGACAGTAGATAATATTCGAACAGACTTTCATCATTTGTTGGACACTTATAACGCAAAGTTACTCTCTGTTGATCCCGAATCGCAGCCGAATTACCAGGCGTACACTTCATTCGAGGATCTTTATTGCATCATCAAACGCGTACAATCGAAACTGGAGGGTATACGTAATATAACCGAGCAGGCGTCGGGTAGACGGGGCGATCGGACTGGCGACGTAACGCAAAGTTACTCTCTGTTGATCCCGAATCGCAGCCGAATTACCAGGCGTACACTTCATTCGAGGATCTTTATTGCATCATCAAACGCGTACAATCGAAACTGGAGGGTATACGTAATATAACCGAGCAGGCGTCGGGTAGACGGGGCGATCGGACTGGCGACGCGTCGCCAGTCCGATCGCCCCGTCTACCTCCAATTGAACTTATGTCGTTTGATGGTGATATACGGAACTGGCCATTGTTCTATGCTAGCTTTAAGTCAACAGTGCACGATAATGGCTCTCTGACAGATGCAGACAGGTTGTACTATTTAATAGGTAAACTGTCACCGAAAGCGCAATCCGTATTTGCAGGTGTAACTCCCAGTGCTGAGAATTATCAGATAATATTCCAGTCACTCCTTGATAGGTATCAAGATACTCGTATCCTAGCGTCTACCTACTTTGATCAGGCTTTGAATCTTAAATTGACCGGCCCCGCCTCTGTTTCGAGTTATCAGCTGTTCATAGATAATTTTATCACCGCCGTTAACGCCCTTAAAAACTTAAAATTAAAGGATCTTTCCGACTTTATATTATTACAGCTTGCTTTAAAAAAGTTCGACCTAGAAACGGTACGTACCTTCGAAATGACGGAACGTAATAATAAAATACCTACATTAGATAGTTTTTTTTTCCTTCGTCAAAGATCAGTGCCGAATATGTCATAATACGCAGCCTAGTACATATAGCTCGTCAAATGACAACAATGATAAACAGAGGTCGAATAAATCGCGATATAGCAAGAAAAATCCCGTACCTAACCCGCAATCTTACGTAGCATGTTCAGAGTCTAATAATAATTCGAATAAGTGTCTGTGCAATAATATTGAGCACGACCATTATTTTAAATGTCCCGCGTTTAATAATTTAGACCCGACTGCGCGTTTTAAATGTGTGAAAGAAAACAAAGCTTGCGTTAATTGTTTAAGCTTAAAACATAAAACAAGTAATTGTTCTAGTAATTCTAAATGTCGATTATGCAAGCAGAACCATCACACATTACTACACTTTGACAAAAAATCACCGGTGTCAGAAGAGTCACGTAAACTTGACCAGCAAGCTTACTCTCGACACTCGATCTCAACCGGAATTGGAAATTGGGATCGAGATTTTGTCATTTGGCACTCTTGAATGTTACACTAGCTCACGATTGGAATCGTATTAGGCGGATTTTTATGGAACTAAATGAAATCGACTTTACTCGAACGAATGCACTTTTTCGGTACTCTTGACGAGATTTTGACGTTGACATATCGAGTTTGAATTCGTGTTTATGTCAAAGTTGAACGATTACAAAAAGGCTACTTTTTCGGGATCGAGTTTGTTATTGTGAGTGATTTGTGAAGTTTTTATTGTCAATAATCGCTCGTTTAGAACTTATTTGTGATATTTTGGGCAACGCTCATAAGTTAGATATGAGACAAAGGCGGAATTTGAGACGAATGGCGCGTTATGCAGACAACGCGTTTGCCATGACTGACGATGCATTTAAGTTAGTAAAGAGCTTTTCGACGTGATTTGTAGGGATTTAGAACCTATGATGCCGCAGCCTACTCGCCGTAGCGACATACCAAGAAAATACAAGGTTTGTAAACTAGGAATTTCCATTTTCACATGGTATTTTTTATAAAGGTACTATGCACTAATTTCATTCTTTAGGTTTTAGTGGCTCTTTCATTCTACGCCACAGGGAGCTACCAAAGATTAGTAGGTCGCACACAAGGTACAATGATGTCCCAACAATCGGTTTCAAGAGCAATAAGAGAAGTCACAAAAATATTAAATAAATGGCTTAAGTTTCCATTGCAGACTCGCCGACAACGAGACATAATTAAACAAAGATATAAATTGTACTTCTTTTTACCTTCATGTTAAATAGTACTTATCATTCAATACTTTTGTTATGTTATTTTGAAATTTGTTATGTTTATTTTCAACTTATTTGCTAAGATTAATAAGCTAATATTAAATTAATTTCAGGTTTCATGAAAAATTTAAAATTCCTGCAGTCACAGGATGTATTGATGGTACTCATGTGGCTATTGTAAGACCATCACAAAATGAAGAGCGGTTTTATGACAGAAAAGGTTACCATTCGAGAAATGTTTTAATTGTGAGTAAGGTTGGTTATTTATCTAGATAATAACTATTAGAGTAACTTTAACTTTCTATAAACAGTATTTCTTTTACAGATTTGTGATGCAGAACTCAATATACTGAGTGTAGATTCTTCATTTGGTGGTGCCTCACATGATACTTTTGTCTGGAACCAACATCCTGTTAAGATGCTTGGAAACATGCTGGTCCAGCTACATAGGACAATCTAGGGTCTAGACAAAATTAAACTTCTTGCTACTTTAATTGTATAGTTTATTATTTTTATGACATTGATTTACATTCTGTGATTACTTTAACTCACACACTGACATATTAATTATTTACATAATTTGGGAAATCTTATACTTTTACAATGTTTGTAAATATGTGAACATCATGTATCTATCACTTAATTAACTTATTTATCATTGCTACGATTTAAACATTTTGTAAATTAATCAATTATTTATTTTTACTAAACATACTACTTATTAATTTGTTGTGTAAGAACAAATTCATGACTAATATAAGTAATTAAAAACTAATTCAATGTTTTCTCTCATAATTTTTTTTCTTTTTTACTTAACATATTATTAATATCCTAGATATGTAAATACAATAATTATGTAACCAAAACTTGTACTCTCTTTTATTATTTATTAAACAATAGTAAAAAATACAATATAACTTTACTAATACCTACTTAAAACCTTAAAGTAATAATATCTAAAATTTAATTACTGCCTACTTTGTCTCAGGGCATCAGCAATGTTATTAAGGGCATTTGCCACAGTTTGAGACCCTTCTCTTATGGCTGTCGAGACTCTCTCCATCTGTTCTACAGCTCGAGATAAGGCCCTCGCTGTGACAGTTTCTGCTTCAACCCTCTGCCTCTCTATAGCTGCAAATCTCTCCCGGTCTTGATCCAACATAGTCCTTGATCGGACATGCTGTCCCGGGGGTAGGCTGGTCCTTCTAGGACTGCGTTCTCTTGGTGGTGTAACTGACAAATAAAATAAATAACATATAAGTAAGTTATCATCAACATGAAATATGGCATACATAGTTTGAAAGAAATTACCTCTTACAGACTCCACATTTTGGATGGGAGAAGCATGGAAATCCAATTCATTCACATCCATATTGTTGTCTTGGGTTGGAATGACAATTTCTAAAGGGATGTCATTCTGGCTTTGGCTCTGTAATTATTTAACAAATTATAGTTTATGCACTTCAATAAGGTGTAAATTTTTATCAAGTTTACAATTATCTATTAAATTATATAACTCAACTGACTTACTGTGGATGGGAATGGATTGGCAACGACATGGCTGTCTCCTGCAGCAAATTGAAGGCCCCCCATCACTGCTACTAGGCGTTGCTCGATGGGTGTTAGTGCAGGTAAATTCTCTGCAGATCCACCACCTGTACGCCTCATTGACTGTGCATGCTGGGCACAAGCCTTTTTAAGTGTAAACTTTTTTTCAGCCCAACACTAAAAAGGAAATAAATGTACCAATTATTGTAACTTTAGTCATATACAAGTAATAATTAAGTAAAAAAAAAAATATTACTGTGTAGACAGTACCTTAGCCCAGGCTTTGCCATCTTTCTGCGCACCGCCTAGTGCATTTAAGGATATTGATATCTCTTCCCATTTCCTCTTAGTCTGCTGCTTACCATGAGCGGAGCGCAAAAGCCCCTTGGCAATTTCGGGGTTCTGTACCAGGAAATCTACAAGAGTCTCCAGCTGTTGATGTGTTGGCCTACTCATTCTGTAAGAACAATGAATGTTTGTAATATGCAAAAGTGTTTAATACAAAAATTCAAAGGAATTACAATATATTTAATAGAATTGTGGCCTTACCTTGATATTATCGTCTTCCTCGGTTGAATACTTAGAGTACAAATAACTTGAACTTGTGCATATAGACGTACTTTGATACATTCCGGACTAAACACTTCACAACTTTTAGATAACATCGCTTTGAAACTTTTGTTTATCATAACACTAATAATTCACAGTTTTTATTTTATTCAAGTGGATGACAAGTGCGCGGGACCCGGACGTTTTTTTTTTAAATGTTGGTTACGTAGGCTACGACATACACAATGAGCCATTGCTGTCTTAGTATTTAGTGTTTAAATACATATAAATGCAAGCAAAGAACACTTAAATGATAATCTAAGTTAAAATAATTAAAAGAACAAATTAACTTATTTATTTAACGAGTTATTCAATAATTTTAAATTTAGTAATTAACGTTTTGATTTCTATGGCAACCCCATGTCAGTCGAACGTGCAGTCGATTCCAATCTCAATCTCGACTTCGTTCAAGAGTGCCAATTTTCTGAAGATTGGAATTGAAACTGGATCGGATTGGAATACGATCGAGATTGGGATTGATTTCAAGAGTAAGCCTGCAGACATCATCGCGATCGGTTCCGAATGCCGGTATTATAGCCGCTCCGCAAGCCTCCCAGTCAGAAATATCGCTGTGTACAACGTCCATTCTGTGTGCGCGCGCTCAGCGCTCGGGCGTTTGTCATGTTCAGCGCGATATCAAGCAGCAATGTGTGGCGTCCACTACGGTTTTGTTGGCAACTGCGCAAGTTATTGTTTACGATGTCAATAACCGACCACATACAATTCGTTGTTTACTGGATAGTGCGTCACAAAGTAATTTCATTACTTCTGATTGCTTCAAACGCCTCGGACTGTGGAATAACTTTAAGAATACTAAATTAATAATTAAAGGGATCGGTGGGTCGGAAAAAGCTTGCAAGGGTTCCGTAGACATTAAAATACATTCCCGTTTTAATAATGACGTTAATTTTAATGTTTCCTCACTTATCGTAGAACGTATTACGGACACGTTGCCGAACGCGCCAGTGGACGTATCTCGACTCACGCATCTCGAGACGTTACCGCTGGCAGATTCTGACTTTGCTCAGCCGGGAAACATCGATGCCCTGTTAGGGGCCTCAATATTACCCCATATATTTTTACATAATGTGGTACGCAGTAAACAACATAATATACCTCCCGCTATTGAGACTGTATTGGGATATGTGATTATGGGTACCGTACCTACGTCACATACTTCTGAATATACTATGTCTTGTTGTGCTGTTCTTCAAGAAAATAATATTGATTCTCTTCTCAAGCGATTTTGGGAGCTTGAGGAGATTTCCGCACCGCCCTCGCAGAGCCATAAGGAACTCGAGTGTGAAGAACACTTCCGCGCCACCACTGTTCGTGATGACAGTGGCAGATACGTTGTGGCGTTACCCTTTTGTGGTGACCCGTATTCGCTAGGTGACTCATACGCTGCCGCACTTAGACGATTCTATTGTTTAGAACGTAAACTCGACCAATCGCTCAAGTTACGCGGCGCCTATAATGACGTCATGCGTGATTATATAAATAAAGGTTTTTTGAGTCCGGTTGTTAACAACGAAGATAATTCTCTTCCCTCGTATTATATTCCGCATCACGGCGTAGTTCGCGAAGACAAGACCTCCACTAAACTTCGCGTGGTTTTAGATGCTAGTTGTAAGACTACATCAGGTCAGTGGATTAACGACATTTTGCATGCCGGCCCTAATCTACAGGGTGATTTATTTAACATTTTAATAAAGTTTCGTCTTTTTCAAGTCGCCCTGTCAGCTGATTGCCGCCAAATGTTTCTCAATATCGGCATTCGTGAATCTGACCGTAGATTTCAAAGGATTTTCTATCGTTTTGACAACACTGAACCTTTAACCGTATATCAATTTAATCGTGTTTGTTTTGGACTCAAGTCCAGTCCATATCACGCGTTACGTGTTGTCCGCAAGTTGATCGCTGATGAAGGCGACAACTTTCCCGCTGCGGCAGCTGTGGCCACCTCCGCTTTATATATGGATGACATCGCTTGTAGTGTCACATCCGCTTCGCAAGCAACTTCGCTTTGTGAAGAGCTTATTCAGCTCTTCAAGCGAGGCCAGTTTGATCTTGTCAAATGGACAAGCAACTGTAAAGAGGTTCTCGAACACCTACCTGATTCTCATAAGGCTTCTCCAGACATTGAGTTTGAGAGGTCTGTACCGCACAAGGTTCTCGGTTTACGCTGGGATAAATCCTGTGATAGTTTTCGATTTGACGTCGCACCACCTGATGAAAAGTGCACCAAGCGCACTATGCTGTCCACAGTGGCTCGACTATGGGACATGTTCCGTCTTATTACAAAACACGATCTAACTTTAGCCCGAGCCTAAATCTTCGATTTAGTTTTTGTATTTGGAACTTTGTGCCGACTTTAGTAAAGTTCTCAATACAAAATAGATAATCTAAGACCAGACCAAGTTGTCAGTTTTGTAATAAGAAGTGTATTTCGATTTCCGTTAGGTTCTTATTTCAAAAACAGGTTCGATGGTTTAAACCATGTCAAAAGAAAAACCTTGTTTTGTAATAAGACCAACTGGGTTTTGTGGCTCCCACAATTTTGTACGCCAAGCTCTTAATCAAAGAGCTTTGGCTATCAAAGTGTGAGTGGGATGACGCACCTCCCGACCATATTGTAGCCGCTTGGAGACAATTTTGTATTGAGCTTTCCGCGCTCAATCAAATTGTTATACCACGTCATCTTGGGTTGGTCGACGGATGTACTGTCAATCTAATAGGATTTGCTGACGCAAGCGAACGCGCTTACGGCGGAGTCGTATATTTGCAAGTCCGCATTGGTCCTAACTACTCGGTGCAGTTAGTTTGTGCCAAGTCCGAGGTCTCGCCTGTCAAAACCATTTCGGTTGCGAGACTGGAGTTGTGCGCGGCCCTTCTGCTGTCTCAGTTGCTCTGCAAGTTTCAAGACACAGTTTCGCCTCACTACCCCATCAATAAAATATACGCATTTTCTGACTCCAAGGTAGCGCTCGCTTGGATTTATTCCTCTCCGCACCGCTGGCAGACTTTTGTCGCCAATCGCGTTACTAAAATAATAGAGCTGATTCCCGCTACTTGTTTCCGTCACGTCGCGGGTATTGAGAATCCTGCTGATTGCCTATCCCGTCCGGTTACTCCATTCAAACTTCTGCAACATCCTTTGTGGTATCGTGGGCCTTCTTGGATTTCCCATGATCCGTCAGAATGGCCCATACAACCTTGTGACCACAGTGCAGAAGCCGAGGATGTACCCGAACGGAAGTCTGTTTCTCATCCCGTGGTCGTTGAAGTCGCAGAATCTCCGATCTATGCACTCGCGCTGCGCATGTCGTCGTGGTCTAAGTTACTACGCGCCATCGTTTATGTCTGTAGGTTTCTTGGGCAACTTCCTATTGGGTCTGCTGTTTCAAGCTCTGACCTTGAATTTGCAGAGTATAAATTGTTGCGAGTTGTCCAGGCTGTTTATTTTAGTAACGACATTAAAAATTTATTAAATAATGTACCTTGTTCTCCTGCGCTCCTTAAGCTCAAGCCGTTTCTCGATGAGCACGGCATCATACGCGTTGGCGGTCGTCTTTCTAATTCGGACGAACCTTACAACTATAAGCATCCTTGCGTCTTACCGCGTCACGACCATGTCGTTGACCTTCTTGTTGATTTCTATCACAAGAAGCATCTCCATGCCGGTCCAGAGTTGCTTATGTCCTTACTCAGGCATAAATATTGGGTTTTGGCTGCACGGCGAATAATTCGCCACAGAATATATAAATGTAACGTCTGTTTTAAATTCCGTCCTCGCCCGGTCTTTCCTCTCATGGCTGACCTTCCCAGCCATCGCGTCAAGCAGGTAGATAAAGCGTTCACACATACCGGTTGTGATTACGCAGGACCGCTGCAGTATACGCCAGTGCGTGGTCGAGGCGCTAAAAGCCGTAAAGCTTGGCTATGCATCTTCACATGCTTGACGACGCGCGCTACACATATTGAAGTTGCGACGGATCTAAGCACAGTGTCGTTTCTGGCAGCCCTAAAACGATTCCTTTCGCGACGCGGCCCTATACAATGTTTGTACACGGACAATGGTACTTGTTTCGTAGGTGCAAATTCTTATTTACGCGATCTCTACAAGTTTCTCAACAGAGAATATCGTACCCGTCTTCAGGAAGAATTTTCCATGAATCACATAGATTGGAAGTTTATTCCACCCGCTTCTCCACATTTCGGTGGATGTTGGGAAAGCATGGTCAAGGTAATTAAAACGCATCTCTTCAAGGTCATAGGCCAACAGATCCTCTCCTACGAAGAGCTTCTAACTGTGCTCGCTCAAGTCGAGGCACTGGTTAACTCGCGTCCGCTCACAGCACTGAGTAGTGATCCTGCAGAATCATCCGCGTTAACCCCTGCTCATTTCTTGAACACAGCGCCATTGTCGTCACTTCCCGCTCCTGAAGCAGACTCTTCTAGCTTGCTTCAGAGACATACTCTGCTTGATAAGCTCGTGCAGTCGTTCTGGCGGCGCTGGCGTTCTGAATATCTTCACCAGCTTCAGACTAGGTCCAAGTGGAATAGTCCCGCATCCCCTATACAGGAGGGTACGTTAGTCATTGTCATTAATGATAATTCTCCGGCGCTTTCATGGCCCTTAGCCCTCATAGAGAAATTGCACACATCTAAAGACGGTACAACCCGCGTTGTTACTGTAAAAACCGCGAAGGGTAGCTACATGCGCCCTGTAGTGCGTCTCTGTCCGCTACCGACTCAGTGAGATCTAGCCTAAAGTTGGATCTCTCTCTTAGTTTAGGTATTTAGTTAATAGCTTTCGTTATAAGTGTTCCGCTAAAGTTAGTTTAGATTAATTTAATATCATAACGCTGTCTTAGCTTATGCTATCCATAAGCTAAGACAGCGTTATGATATTAAATTATTAGCGTTATGTTATGCGGTGGTATAACAACAACATGGCTAACATGGCTTATTCTATTTTGTTTCCTTCTAAAGGCAACCCTTTAAAGCCGGGGGGAAATGGTGACGCCATCTCTTGAGGTTTTTAATAATTAATTAATATCACCAATGGACAGTTCTTTTGACGTCATTGTCAGAACAGGCGATCATATTCCTTTCCCCCTCCTACAAATGCACGTCTAGAACCTTTGGATTGGCTAGGCGTGGGGAAGTCCGCTGAAGGTTGTTGCGCCGTA
Source organism: Brachylomia viminalis (assembly GCA_937001585.2). NCBI lineage: Eukaryota > Metazoa > Arthropoda > Insecta > Lepidoptera > Noctuidae > Brachylomia > Brachylomia viminalis. The sequence goes on along the minus strand of OW443294.2, from coordinate 21,440,746 downwards.
TGGCAGTGCTGAGTGCTGCGCGCAGGCCGCTCCAATCGCTTAATCCGCTCCAACTGCTTTCGCTAAAACTGTGATGAACGATATATAAACCGCCCGCGGGTGTGATTCAGTGAAGTGATGCACGAGAGACTCCTGGGATCAAGTGCTTATCGTCCTGAACACGGGTCGCGAGGGAAGACATTGTAAGGTGAGACGTGCTCCTTATTATACCTCACAATTGATCGCCTGTTCAGCATCAAGTTATTTTTAGGCGAAACCGCCATCCTCTAAATACAGTCCACTTAAATTAAAACCCATTTTTAAAATCGCCTACCTATATGAATGTGTAGATTTACATAACACCTGGCAAGCTCCAAAGTGAAAGCTTTGCGCATGTAACCGGGATAATATTATTCGCTAAAATGAGATGAGGAGGATTATTATTATTAAATGAGTGTTAGGTTAAATGAACGTGATGCAAAATATTGTGGACGGAAAAAAAGACTGTTTTTTTTTAATATTGATTTATTTTTATACATTGCTGAACAATACAGTTTTACGTATTTTTTGTCGTAATGTAGCCTTATTTCCTACGTGCTTGAGGGTTAAAGACTTCCCGTAGCTTTCAAGTCTTAAATTTAAGTATTTTTGACCAATACATTTAATCAGTTCCAATTCGTGAGATTCGTCAGAGCTTGGATGGGCAGGCAAAATGTGCTTAATTTTAGGGAAGAATTGATGTACTGTCATATTAAGCATTTTTTTCATATTCAAACTCTGTAAATCAGGAGACATTACCAAAAAAAGTTTTTCTATATACTTTACTACATCGAAAACAAATGTTGAAGCATATTTTAGCCCTCCTCTGTCTACAAAGGCTGTGAAAGAAGAAAATTCACAAACATCAATCAAGTAGTCATGATCTTTGGGTGAAGTCCAAAATATTGACGTAAATGACACAATAGTGACACAAAATATTGTGCGATAGTGACACAAAAGTCGCACAGAAATTTACACTACAGTAACACAATAGTGGCACAAAATGGTAGCAAAAAACTATAAAGTTGAGGTTACATTAGGAGTTTTATTTATAAACCTATAGTTTTTAAAAATAGAAAAATAGACATCAATATCTAATTTATTTTCAGACGAAATTAAAAGAAAATTATAATCTTGAGCTAGGTTTATTAAGTCTCCAAAATTTAAAGTAGGTAAGTACTAGGTTTTAACATAAAAAACAACAAAAAAATAATTGAAAATTCAATACTTGTAATGAACATTTTAATTTTTTAACAAAAAATAAAATCAGTTTTTAAAAATAGACAACAATTACGAACTTTTATAGCAAAATCAGTCACGCCATTAAGATGTTAGAAAACAAAATTATGATCATAACAATTTATAATTATGTGAGCAAGTGTTACTAAGTGCTCTTAAATGTATCGTAATAAAAAATGGAATTTACAGCAACACAAAATTATAGAAAATTCAACATTATGACATTTCATTATAGGTATACAAGGTGGTAGGGACATCGACGCACAACCTGTTACCATGATGGATTCTGTACATGATTCTGGACCTCCCTGCGTTAAAATTTTTCATCGGTTTTTAAAAAAATCTGCAGTTTCCTATAAAAGTGCAATACCTACGCGGTCAAAATGTATGGAGCAGCAAATTTTTTTCTTAATAATTTCATCGCAGGGGGTTCAAACTCATGCACTGAATCCATGGTAACAGGTTTTGCTTCAATGTCCCTGCCACCCTGTATACAATATGTAACAAAAACCCTGTTGTTCCTTTTACCTACGTTTTAAGAATCGGTCTAAATACGTAATAAAGCAAGTCATTTATAAAAAACTGTTCAAAAAAATTATTAAAATAAATATTTAATAATTAATATTTGTAATGTTTAACTGATTTCTTACCTCTGCAATTCTGCATGAAGCGAAAACCGGCTCTTAGTAATGTCTAATTTATTCTATTTTGAATGTCAACGTTGACAGATCAAATGTTTTAATACCGCGTCGATCTGAGGTCGGATTTGGTAAAACTTGCACAATCTCTGTTTTATCTATGATCGACACGTCATCAAGGACCGGCCAGGCAAACCTCCCATTCCCTTTATGCCTCAAAAATTTCACCTCAAAAGTGACATTTCCAACCAACTGTAGGACTTGGCCAAGGAAATATTTATTCCTCTTCTCCAATTCGAATCTAACAACTACATGTGAATCTTTGATGATTTCCATTCCGGCATTATTGCTATCTTTCTCAGAACACATTTCAATGTCGGGGTCTAAATAATCCGTTTCCATTCTTTCGTCTTCAAAATTCTCTAAATCAGAGGAACTATCATGAATGGAATAATCGTCACAGCTCTCGTCAGAGCTGTCTCGTTTGTAGCATTGGTTCTTTTTCGTTCTTTTTAATTCAATAACATGTCCGTTATGTTTTCTTTTTAGGTATTTTTCGTCATTAGTATTACCACAAAGTCTTTGTAGTTTTTTTTCCGCGAATTCAACCAACGAATCATTAAGTTCCACATTGTTGTAAACTTCTTCCTTGTCGCTAAAATTTAGTAACATATCTTCGTCTTCTAGATCTATTCGCTCATTTTCTTCAGTTTTGTCAATCTGTTTTTTTACTTTCCGTATAACTCCGGTTTCTTCATTCAATTGTAACTCATAATCTGTCTCTTCGCTTTCGATTTCAGGTTTTGCTTTGATATAAAATTTGTGCGTTTTTGGGTTATAGCATTCGCACTTTCCTTTAGAATTCTGGCAAAAGCAAGATAATAATCTATAGATCAATAAATGTTTATCCATCAGTACTTGTTGGGGAATTTTAGGTGACTCTTCAAAGAAACTCCAAATATGCTGATAGTTAGTCAAACTTGTATTGCCTCGATGACGAACAAAAATGGAAGAAAAAAATGACAAACAAGTACAGATAATCCTTACATCTAATTACAAGCTAGTTAGTACGCAACGTGGATTGCTATTTCCAAACGAGCAGGCGTTGGCTCGAACATGCCCCTAGACGTTGGAAGCAGCAGAGGCGCTTTCAACCAATTGCAGAATCAACGGGCAGTGGGCAAATCCTGTTAAAGGCTCTTCTGACGACTCCAGCGGATGTTTTGACGTCTGCCACACGAACAATTCCATCTGATCCTGGGTGGACGGCGATGACTCTTCCTAATCTCCATTTAAGAGGAGGAAGGTGATCCTCCTTTATGATCACCAAAGAACCCAACTTTTGCGTGTCTTTGCAGGTGGTCCACTTGGTCCTTTGCTGCAGCTCAGAGACAAACTCCTTACTCCAACGAGCCCAAAAATGCTGGCGTAGCTGCTCGATCCGTTGGAAACGAGACAATGAAGCAGTGGAGTGGTTCTGTAGATCTGGCTGCGGGAGTGACGTCAGCGGTCGGCCAACAAGAAAATGACCCGGAGTCAGTGGGGTGCAGTCCGCTGGATCGGATGACAACGGCGTCAGTGGACGTGAATTCAAGATCGCCTCAATCTGGACTAACGTGGTGTTAAGCTCTTCAAAGGTTAAATTAGTAATTTAACCTTTGACATGGGCGTTTTCGTATTTAGTTGCAAACGGATATGTAACTGATATTCAGTTTTCATATCGATATCGAAAACCGTTTTCAGATATCGATATTAGTAGTACGATTTGCACAAGTAACTGAAACGAACGAAACGCAAACTCACACTTTTACCGTTAATACATTGATACATGTAATTTCGTTTTTTGCTTCTTGTAAGTACGACGATTTCCCTTCATGCTTTAATTTAGGCTTAGGACTAGCAGAAAAGTTTTAGAATACCTACTATAATTATGTCTATTATTAAGAGCTAACTTTTCTGGCGCATTTAAAAATCGTCTTATTTACAATGATTGAATATTTACAATATTATTATCTACATTATTGATTCATTCATTCTGGATGAATTAAGAATTTGCATTTAGAAATGCAAGCTGCTCTACTTTTTCTGGCTTTAGACGACATCTTCGGTCATTTATGATAAGCCCTGTCTTTGAAAATAATCGCTCGCAGGGCACTGACGTCGCTACGATGTTACATTTAGTTCTGAATAAATGCGATAGGTGGGGGTAAATTATTTTATGGTCTCTCCACCATTGCGATGGGCTATTCCATTTTCCCTCGCAGTTCTTTCGAGGTAACATCTCGTCATCCAGGTACATGTGGAGTTCTCGGATGGCTCTCGCTTGGGCATTACCTTGGGGCTTGGTTTTTTGAAGTAGTTCATCGAATTTGTCCCAAGCGCTAACCTTTTCAGCAGTTATCGGTCTCTCTTCTTCTATGATATTTTCTGCCAATTGGTTTTTATTGATGATGCCAATTATTAGCATGTGTACATGTCTTTTTAATTCTGCAACAGCTTGTTCATTTTTAAAACATAATAATTTAAACCTGGGGTCTAACAGCGTACAAAGGCCAAAGGTTTTGCTGTGTTCGACGCCAGAAAATCGTTCTCTCAAACCTCTTTGTAGAGATGTGATCACATCCACAACTACTGGATAGAAGAGTTTGTATTCCTCTTTGTTCAAAAAATCATCACAAATTTCTTTCAAACAGTTTGTGACCACTATGACCAAACTTCCTGATAGATATTCATCACCACTTATTGAAGAAGTGATCTCTTCAAAAGGTTGTAAAACTGTGCATAACTCGCTCATTGTCTCCCAATCTAATGCGTTGATTTCAGGCCAATCTTTCTCAATTAGTGCCATACAATGTTTTACAGCTTCTTTTAGTAAAGTAAATCGGCGCAGCATATAATATGTGGAATTCCAGCGTGTAGGCACTTGTTGCACTAGCCTTTTAGGCTCACCACTGTCTGACATATTTTTTAACTGATAACTGAGGAGCATATCAGTAGCACTCGTACTTCTTTTAAAATACGCTACGATGTTTTTTATTTTGTCCATTAATTCATCTAATGGTCGTAAAGCAGCCGTGACGATTAAATTTAAAGTATGTGCATAGCAGCCATAGTGCTTCCACTCTAATTCTGTTTCTATCGCCTTTACAATATTGCGAGCATTGTCCGATATGGCAAAATTAACTTTTTGTGTTAAATTCCATTCGTCTGTTACTCTTTTTAATTCTCTGGCTAAATTTGAACTAGTATGACTTTCGTTAAGACTTTTGCATTCCAATAAGACTTGTTTTGGTTCAAAATTACTGTCAATATAATGGGCAGTTACACCAATGTAACTTTCTGTTTGCGATGATGTCCAGCAATCGGTGGTCAAGCAAACGGACAAAGCGTCTTGAGTTACTTCTTTCGTTTTATTTAATGTGTCTGTATATAAAGCTGGAATCATTGAAGTTGATATAGTTTGTCTGCTAGGCAGCTTATAACCAGGTATATTCTTTGAATATTTTTTAAATCCTTTGTCTTCAACTATGCGAAATGGTTGGTAATCACAAATAAATAAATCGAGTAAATCTCGATCTATGCGTTTCTTTTCATCAGGGGTAATTTTTTTAGTAGCATATGCTTGTATTGTCCTTTGTCGTTTGGCGGTGCATGGCCTCTGTACTAATGGGTGGTTTTGGTTACCTTGATTTACAACGGCACCAGTGCTGGTAGAAGCAGTCGCTACATCTAATGCATTTGCTTCTGCAGTAGATGTACTTGGCACGGCATTTTCGTTAAGTTCCGAGAAATTTTGCTTCGACAAATAAACAGAAGCATGTGCTCTTTTTAAATGAGAGTTCAAATTCCCGGTGGTTGATTTAAATGAAAATTTGTTATTGCAATATTTACACACAGCTACACCAACAGCATTGTCTTTTTTATCAAAATGAGTCCATATCTCACTGGCTTTACGCGACATTGTTTATACCTAATTATCTTTTATTTATTTACACTAACATACTCGTAAATGTACACTGCAGACCGATATTAATTTAAAAGTTTTATACACGCACTAAAAGTTAATTTAATACTCACTTACTCACTAAAAGTTTTATATTACTCTTTATTTACAATAAGTACCTAAATACAAACTATTAAACTAAAAAAAGGCAAAAAATTATCGTAAGGCACGTGTCACCAAGATCAAGTGCAACTCAAAACAAAACTGCAAAAAATACAAATCAAAATTCATTCGATACAATTTTTATTCCAATAACTTAAATTCAACCTTAAATCTATGGAACGTAGGTCTAGTTTAAAGAATGAATTTCTCCCTGATATCGAGTAGCCGCTGGAAAGTTCCTAACTTATGGACTCTTTGTTGTAACTAAATAAATATAAACTAGACCTTATTGCTAGCGCGTTAAGATATAGATATTACGCACGCACTATTATTAACCAAATAACCAGTCACTAGCCGAAGTTACGTAATATTCGCTTCATCACTTTTACGCCAGTAAAAAATTGAATGGTAAGACAGAGACAAAGCGAATAAAAACCGTCGATGTCATCGCCGATATGACATCGACGGTCGTGACGTGAAGTTTGGGTTTTGTTCGTTATTCGTAGTTCGTTCTCGTTGTTGCGCTTTGGATAAACCATAACTCGATGAAGTTTTTGTGAAAACGGTTATGTATATTCAGATATCGATATGGTATGATAATAAACACATATCCGATATAAGTTACGTTTGGATATATCGAACCCATGCCTAAATTACAATTCCCCAACACTCGCCTGAGATGGTATTTAGTTGATTTAACACCCGCTTCCCAGAGTCCGCCAAAATGAGGAGTATACGCGGGTATAAAATGAAACTTAATTCCGTCATTAGCCAATTGCTCGCCCAAGGAATTGCAATTAGATTTAAGGAACTTAGAAAGTTCGTTGCAGGCACCGACGAAAGAGGTACCATTGTCAGAGTAGATGTCACTGGGTTTTCCCCGTCGGGAGATAAATCTAGATAAAGCTAGTAAATACTTATTACTGGTTAAGTCACTCACCAGCTCTAAGTGAATAGCCTTGGTGGTGAAGCACACAAAGATGGCTATGTACACTTTTACCAGCCTACATCCGCGTCCTTGCCTACTGGCAGCCATGATGGGACCAGCATAATCCACACCAGTGCTTTCAAAAGGATAACCGCCTGGAAGGAGACGCTGCTTTGGCAAATTACCCATCACAGGAGTAACTGTTCTACCCGACATGCGACAACAACGCACGCAATTACGATAACAACTCTTTGCTAGGCTTCGTCCGCCTATGGGCCAGTATGAATCCCTAATCGAAGCCAGCAGTAACTGAGGGCCTGCATGCATCAGCTTTACATGTTCAAATTCGAATAGTAACTTCGTAAATTTGTGAGTGGATTGTAAAAGAATAGGGTGCTTTTTATCAAAAGAAAAAGTTGAATTTGCTAAGCGTCCTCCGACACGCATTATTTTATTATCATCTAAAAATACGTTAAATTTTATAAGGGCGCTTTTATAAGGCAACTTCTGATTATGAATGAGTAATTCATACTCGGGAAAAGACTCAATTTGGCTTCTAATAATAATAATATTTAATGCATTCTGCAACTCGACGTGTGACAGAAAACGAATAGATGGAATTTTCCTACACAATTTTATAAACCTTAAAACTGTTGCTACACTACGGATCAACCTTAAATAACTAGAAAAACGTTTAAAATCGATGAATGTATGACATTGACTATCATTACTAACCCTAGCGCTCATTAAAACATGAGGTCGAGTTTCAGGAAGCTTGTCTGACTCTGACGATTTATGTTGAGACGGCCAATGAGACTGGACTTGCTTCAAAAAACTGGGACCGCTCCACCACAAGTCCAAAGATTGCAGAACACTAATATCCACGCCACGAGATATTAGATCTGCAGGATTCTTGGCGGTTGGGATGTGTCGCCAAGTACAGTGCCCAGCCTTATCTAAAACTTCAGCAACGCGATTGAGCACAAATGGCTGAAGCTTAGAAGGTAACATCTGCAACCATCCCAACACGACGGTGGAGTCAGTCCAGCAATAAACATGACTAAACTTTAGTCGCAGTGAATTCATAACCTTCTCGCACAAACGAGCTCCGACTACGGCGCCACACAATTCAAGTCTTGGAATGGTGGTCGGCTTAATCGGCGCCACTCGACTTTTAGCGGCTAATAGACGAACCATGTACTCACCCTGATCATTGGCACTACGTACATAGACGCATGCACCATACGCACGCTCAGATGCGTCTGTGAATACATGTAGTTCCAGTATAGTATAGGCATCACATATAACGAGTCGTGGAACACGATAATTATTGATAAGCGGCAATGCTTTGACAATAGTATTCCAACTAGCATTAAGTGCCGGGGTTAATGGCTCATCCCACGAGAGCTTGTCTAACCACATCCGTTGTAAAAACATTTTCATTGTGACTACGCAAGGAGATAAAAGTCCTAGGGGGTCAAAAATTCGTGCTATGGCAGAAAGTATATCACGCTTTGTAACAGAATCCTTGGTAGGTAACGTTAAACTTGAAAACCCAAATTCGTCGGAACTAGAAAACCAGTCAACCCCTAATAACTTATTGGGTTCATTAGACCCGATATCTAAATCTAATGATGACTGGGAAGCTCCGGAGATTAAGTTAGGGACGTTAGACCTCCACTTTCTAAGCGGCATGCAAGCAGATGCTAGTGCGTTGGTGACCTCTGTGCGGATCAACAGAACTTCATTTAAATCATCACCGCCTGTTAAGAGGTCGTCTACGTAAAAGTCATGCTTGATGACGTCAGCAATCCTATATCTGCTACCTGAGGATGACTCACCCATAGAACGCGAACTGATCTTAGAGTCATTGGTTTGATAATCCATCCCTATTTGCTTGAGGCAACGTGTAGCAAGAAATGGTGCACTAGCCGTACCATATGTGACGGTATTCAATTTATACACCTTGACAGGATCACATGCATTATCACGCCACAGAACCTGTTGCAGGTACCTATCAGATTGGTGGACGTATATACATCTATACATCTTCGCAATATCAGCTGACAAGACGAACTTGTGTTGTCGAAACCGAAGAAGTATAGACATAAGATCGTCCTGCACTGTAGGACCCACCATCTGCACGTCATTAAAGGATACCCCTGAAGAAGTAGCACAGCTTGCATTAAAAACAACACGCAGCTTGGTAGTTATGCTACATTCACGCAGTACCCCGTGGTGTGGTATGAAATATCCACTGGGACTGTCATTATCCTTATTTTCGGTCATATGTCCTAAAGTCTCATATTCAGACATGAAGTCACGATATAGCTTACCGAACTCGGGCTTGGACTTCAGTCTGCGTTCCAGGGAATATAGACACTTAGAAGCCCTTTGGAAAGATTCTCCTAAAATAGAAGGACTTTGTTTAATAGGAATACGAACACAAAAATGTCCGTTCACTAAACGTGTCGTATTCTTGACAAAATGCTCCTCACACAACTTCTCCTCGGGTAAATAATGTGAGGATTGTGAATTAATCTCTTCCAGATTTTTTCTAAATCGGTGCGAATTTTATTTAAATCATCGTTACTAGGGGAATCAGTTTGAGTTAAATTGCATGAAATATTATTCGACATTAATTTGCCATTATTATAGGTGACAGGACCGGAAACTATCCAGCCTAATAACGTTTCACACAACACTGGCTTACCTAATCCTAGTCTAATTCTCTGTGAGCCAACCAAGTCCCAGAAGAGATCCGCTCCTATTAAGACATCTACTTCTGAAGGCTTGTAAAAGGTGGGGTCAGCTAAACAGATATTATCTGGAATATTCAGGTCAGAAATGTCGACTTCACGACAGGGCACAACAGTCGTTAATGATGGTAAAACAAAACAATAAAACTTAGCAACATAACTATTGTCTAATGACGTCATTTTCACATGACATGTTTTGCCTACGCGAGAACTTACGTTATTAATGCCATAGACCGAACCATTTATCTGACTAGTATTTAATTTAAGCCGTGTACATAATCGTTCCGTCATAAAACACGATGTGCTACCACTATCAAGCATGGCTCGCACTGTGTGCTCACGATCATTCTGATCACATAACTTGATAAGAGCGGTGGACAATAACACAGCGCGTTGTTTACTCTCACTACTTAACGAACTGAGCTCCGCAGACAAAGTTAAATTATTTGCACTCACATCAGTGCTAGCTACGGCGTAAGTGGGTGATGACGTTGATACGGAATGCGACGAGCTACCGTGTGATTTGTTGTCGTTTTTGCAAGAATTCACCAAACCTTTATTCTCCGACGAATGAATCAAAGTGTTATGTCGGCGCTTACATATCGTGCATCCCAGCTTTTTGCATCGGTTAGCAAAGTGACCTGCACGAAAACAGTTATAGCACACTTTATAGTTAGGTATTAATCTGAGTCGGGCGTCTGTACTAAGTGCAAGGAATTGTGAACAACTACTTAAAACGTGATCAGCTTTACAGTGCGGGCACAACTTATTACTTGATTCAGTGTTGGAATAATTAGACTCTTGTGACACAACCATAGATTTCATCTTATTAGAATTGAAACTAGGCTTAACGGGAGTGGGATTACTGTTATTTCGTGCTGTTTCTAATGTTTCTAACAAGTCAGCGCGAAAGCGAATGAATTCAATAAATGCAGCAAATGTTATTGTGCTATCTTTGTCTATACGACCTTTGTGCTCCTCCCACTCTCGATATGTTAACTGGTCCAGTTTACGAGTTACTACGAATATTAATAAAGTGTCCCAATATTTCACGGGCTCACCTAACGATTCCAACGCACGGAGGTTTTTATTAAGTTGGTCAATCAATCCTTTCAACGCAATAGAGGACTCCTTTGCAATAGCAATCAAGTTAAATAAGGATGACACATGATTGTGAACTAACCACCTTTTGTTATCGAAACGATCACAAATTAGCTTCCAAGCAGTATCGTAATTACTTGCAGAAAAGTCAATCGCATGGATTACGACAGCAGCAGAACCTTCCAGGGATGCTCGCAAATAATGGAATTTGTTAACTTTATCGATTTCATCGTTACAATGAATGAGGCTAGTAAAAGTGTCACGGAACTCCAACCAGTTGCTAAAACTCCCATTGAATTTAGGTAACTGTATCGTGGGCAACTTGACAGGCTTACGTTGACTGATACGGGTACATTTTTCACTGCTCATCGACTCATTATCGTTGTTACACTTACATAGGTAACAGCTCCTGTGACCTAGACAGCGCTTTGTAATATTGTGACTCAAATTCAGTACGCTCAGAGAATTGAGCTTTAACATCTTCTACCAGACATTCTAATCGTAACTGTACCTCATCGTAATGCTCATACAAAGACTCGATTTTTCCGATTCGTAACTGCAATTCCTTGACCTCACAACTAGTCAACTCCTTGGCACTGGATGCATCAAGGTAATTGATGAATGCAGTTAAACGTCCCTTGAAGCTTCCTCGTTTTTTAACAAGTTCTCTTTCTTCGGACATACTGGGAATCGAATGTAGTCAACCTGGAATTTATAATAACAACTTAGGTATAATAAAATACGTTACTCAAATGATTTAATTTAAGGTGCCTACGTTTAGCTGCTATGCTATAACAATTTAACAAAAAGGTGTAAATACTGTAAATAGTGACTTCTAACTTTTGTAAATAAATTACATATGTGAATAAATTAGATTTTTAATTTACACTTTTATTTTAGCTACATAAATTCCTCAAAACTTGAACACTTAATTACCTAACGTCGAACTTTAAGGTAATACACCAACAAATAAATAATTAAATTGACTAATACGGTATAATTAACTGAATAAAGACTAATTAAGACTTGTTATATCATCTAACACCAACCTACGAACTAATAACTATGTAATATGAATAGCTTACTAAATACTGCTATACAATTATAAATGTAGCAAAATATCTACTGTACTTTTCACTTAAATAATAGAAAGAACGTATAATTGTATTTGCAAAATAAGTAACTATCATCAACTAATGAATGATAATTACTAGCAACTATTCACAATGCAAATAGGTATAATTAAGTTACTTTGAACAATATACAGGAAGATAAACACTAACCTTTTTAATCCTTAATTATGGTTAAATAAGTAGGTACTACCTGAACGAGTGTTGGGTGATGATATTTTAACTCTAATATTCTTAACACCGTAAATTAGCTTGACGTCCTTTGTTCACAGTCACGTTGCCGGCTTATAACCTGCTCGGCAAATTTCCACGATAATTATCCAAATCCACTGATTTTTAGCAAATCTTCATGTGATTACCAATCCGGCTCGGTAATGGACCAAAATGTTTGGGAATTTTAGGTGACTCTTCAAAGAAACTCCAAATATGCTGATAGTTAGTCAAACTTGTATTGCCTCGATGACGAACAAAAATGGAAGAAAAAAATGACAAACAAGTACAGATAATCCTTACATCTAATTACAAGCTAGTTAGTACGCAACGTGGATTGCTATTTCCAAACGAGCAGGCGTTGGCTCGAACAGTACTACTTGATGTACTTTCATAATTTCCTGCAGTGGAGTGAGCTTAGTTACGATATTGGAGTCTAGGAGTCTTATATTTTCAGCGCCAACATAAAATATTTTGACTACTGTTTCTGTGTTTTTTAGGACATCGTATGCTGTCTCTGCATCCGGAATATCCATTCCGTGGGCAACTTTGAAGTCCAACGTTCTTTTCACTGCCCCTCCGATGCCATCGGCGGCCCCTTTTCCGTGTGATGCCTCAAAGAACGACCAAGTGGCATTGTTGAATCCATACTCGAAGATATTATTACTTAATAGATAGAAATTCTTTTTCTGTCGATACTGTGACGTTGGGCCGTCGGAGAAAAAATGAATGGTATCTACTCCTAGATAACGAAGCTTAATATACTTTATTATCGGGTCGAGGTGTGCCCAAATAGCTTCTGGATTATGTGAGTTGTCTGGTGAAATTGAGCAGAATGAAACTGGTTTTTGGGTATCTTTGAGATAAAAAACTCCTGTGTGCAAGGTAATTTGATTTTTTGAGGATCCAAAATGCATTGCTTGTAGTTCTTAATTATGTTTGCATACCCAGTTTTCTGAAAAATCTACGTGCATGACAATTTCATTTGATTCTAGGTTTTTTATGCATGTTTTGTACTGCTGGTACTGATGGACAACGTTAAATGTATGGGTCTTAAATTTTTTCATCTCAAAATTGAATAATTGTATCAACTCTTTCACTGTGCCGTGTTTCTTTTCTTTCACCATCTTTCTAGTCTTCTTTATATTTCCACTATTATCAGTATATTCATGGTCTTTGAGAATGTACATCATCCAACTAATTAGTCCGTCATTTTCAGCCTGTTCCTTTATGGATTTATCTGAGCAATTGTCACACGTGCCGTACATACAATCTTTGAACTGTATATCACAAACGTTTTTTGAGATGATTACATTGAGATCATTTGTGTTTATAACGCCACAAGATTTAAGCACATTAGCCATGAATTGCATGTTGGCGTGCTTTGAGCAAGCGCAAGTTTCCAAGCCTTTTATCCGAGGTGAAACTACATAAAAGGGTCTGTACCTTTTAAAAGTGGTCAAACTTACTGGACCATTTTCGCTTATGTACTTTTTGTGCAAGTTACTTAATGACTCTAGCAAGTAACGTTTTTGTTTTTTACACTTTTTAAATGTTTTACATTCTTTTTTGCCGGCACTGGCACGGCTGACATCGTCTTGTTTGTAAAATGCACTTATTTTATTTCGAAGAATGTTATTTTTGGGTATTTTCTTACATTTTTTAATACCAGTCTTAAATCCCAAAACGCGTGACAAATGAGTTTGCATTTTATATTTTTTTACTAAACCACTACATACCATATTTTTGAGTTTAGTTTTATCATTATTATTAGATGAAGTCTTGTATTCTTTTATCAGTGCCTCCGTTAGGACATTATGGGCTAGTATAACCTTTTTCACGCTGTTTTTCTTTGGTGTTTCAACACCAAGCATATTTTCATTTATGAAGTGGTCAGTTTTTTTTAGTGGAGTAATTGCTTCGACGTGGCTATCGGAAATCATGTTTCCATATTCACTGCTAGGTGCTATTTGTAACTTTTTTTTCAGGTCTTCATAATCTTCTTCCATTTTTGCCATACGTTGCTGTTGTACTCTTAATTGATTAAAAAGTCTGTGATAACCTTTTTTCAAAGTGAGTACGCTATTACGAAGCTCTGTATTTTCTTTCCGCAATTTTCGTTCAATTCGTCTTTCAATATTTCGGGCAATGGATTCATTCCAGGTTGTATTTTGGGATATTTCATCTTGTGAAGCGTTACTTCGAATAGTCTGTTCTGTGTTTGTTGCTCTTGGTCTATCTCTTAGTTCATTAAATTGTCTCCATTTTTTCCTTCGTTCTTCTTTCTGTTCTTCTGTCAAAACAGCTGTTTTGGTCTTGTACAATTGTTTTGTCCTTTCTAAATTCTTTTTTTTTAAAGCTTCAAATTTTTCAGGATTATCTTTTTTTAATCGTTCTCTATATCTTTTGGACTTTTCTGCCGAAGTAAGTGGCATCTGAAAGTTAAAAAGAAAAAAATGTCTTATTTCATGCCTATTAGTCGGCTTGTTACGACCAACAGTCTAAATTTGCAAGTATAGACAAAGTATTTAGGCAGAATTTTTACTTGACAAAAAAATTAAAATATTTCCCGAATTCCAAAAATATTTCAAACTATTCCTATAATTAATAATAACTCTAAACATCATTATTTTTTTTGTACAAATCAATGTATGGATCTCGCCGTGATTCTTTAGAAATTAACGAAATGTAAAAAAAAAAAAGATAATTGGAAATTTCTGTTTCTATGGAAAACTTAAAATCGGTCTAATTTAACTGTAACACTATTTTTCGAAAATGTTCTTCAGTAACTTTTTAGAGTTACGTATCCTGCTTATGCGTATGAAGTTTCATCAAATCGTTTCGAAAAATAAGGACTTGTTTGTATGAAATGCCTCGTAAATGCTCTTAACCTTCAAAACGTAAATCTATTGTGTCTGCTATTCGGCGTGCGACGGGCATATTCTTAATAAAAACGATCCCAATACTCAATTATTGATAGCTTTCTCAAATGCTAAACAAATATACCTAGTACTAAGTGTATCCCAACCTTATTATGGTAGCACAATTGTGGTGACACAGAAATTGTGCAACTGGTGTTACAAAAGTAATACCAAAGTGTCACAAATTGTGAGGTAGCGCAGTAAGTAAATATTGATTACTCTGAAACTATACTGTGAATCGTATTAAAATGAATATTACGCAAACACCCATGCTTGTTTTTACCTAGAGCACTATTGAATTATAATTAAAACACAAGACTTACCGTAAGAATCGTTGAAAAACCTGCCGAAAAATTTCTGACCACACTAAATCACTTTGAGTTTGACATTGCGAATGATTCAATATGGCCGTTATGCTCTAGCTGTCATAGACAATTACGCGCAGTGTTGCCAGTCCTCCAAAACGAAATCCTACCTTGTTTAAAGTCTATAGAAACTGCCAATGAAAACGGTTGCACAAAATAAGTAGCACAATTGTTTAAAATCGCACATAAATTAATATACGCAATAATATTTCGGTTTGTTCCTTATAGCCTACGTGAAAAGGGTTGCTGATTATACGCTATTGCTGTAGAATTCAACATACAGCCTATAAGTTACATAGAACTTGTTCAAAAATATCTCCAAAGTTCACCCTCCAAAATTATTATGCCGTTTTGTACATAATTTGGTCGCGTTAGTAGAGAAATTATTTTATTTACTCTGCTATTGAGTATTATTCTATAACATTGGGTATTTGGCATGCTGGACAAATAACCATTTAATTTAATATTAATTGTCGTAAAATTCTATCAGACATAGTTTTCAAGAAAAATGGTTGAGAATTTTTTGATTGGGCAAATGTGTCAAAATTTTGGTCTTTACCCCTTTATGTGTACGATGCGTTATGAGCAAGGCTCGGCAATGTTGACATGTTAGTTTGTCTAATATTTTCATTACAATATAGCCAGATATGTAGTACAATATATTGTTTTTATAGTCTGATAAATCGGTTCTGTCCACTAAGTGCATAAGAACATCACTATTATCTGTTTCATTTTCTTCTGTAGTGTTATCGTCTTCCACGATCGATCTTTTGGCACTTCGGAACTCAAGTATTGCAGAATTTTCATAATCGGGATTTGTACAGTTTGCATTAATGCTTGGCCTGACGCTGTTACGAAATAGCAACTTTCGCATAATAAACATAAACTGTACAGCAGTAGGGTTGACGTTTGCCCCTCCTCTTGCTCTCACACATGAAAAAAACATTTCAATGTGGTCTTGCGAGGCTTTGTATGGTAAAAGGTAGGTCATATTAACATCAAACAAATCAGTTGCTAATTCAGCAAAACTGTATGTGTCTATTATCAGACCAAAAACCTTCTATGGGTCATTATATTTTTCCCGTCGACTTTCAAGTTCAGTCAAGTAATGTCTTGTTTCTTCGAAGACCTGGGTCCAGACATGTTTATTGTTATGCCGCAAAGGGGATTTGAAACCAGCTCCTACTGGATTTTTGGCGTTCAGAATGTTTAAAAAAAAAAAAAAAAAAAATGTCATGTCTAATGTCAAACAGTCTGTCCAAGTAGCGTAGGTATTCCACTGTGGCTTCACTTCCAGCAAAGCTAGGATGACCGATTGACCTCAGATAGTCAATTGCATCAGCCACAGAGGAACTGAGTACTTGGGCAGCTAGTTTGACGTTCATTTTCTTGCCAAAAAAATCGACATGTACCCTAGTCAACTTATTTTTTTTAATTTCAGCCCCTCTTCCCCTTGCAAATCTTGCAATTTCTGTACTTATGCGAACTTAATATCTCCTTTTTCCGATGACAAACAAGTTTCGGCGAATAAATTTCGGGCTAATTTAATCATATGGGCAGAGTCGAGTATGCAGTATACTTTTGTAGATTTAATTGGGTGATCAAAATGAGTTTTCATATTTGCAAGCGTAAAATTGCACCCCAGAATTTCAAACGTTTTTACGTTTGCTTGTGCCCCATCCGCTGTCAAAGACCTCACCACTATATTAATATCGGCCAGCATACGAATCGCTGTCGGGACGAGCTGAGATTGTACGTGCGCAGAAATCTTATCTATGAAAAAATAAGCGATAGGACAGACAAATTTTTCCTTCAGAGAGACTATTTGAAACACTAAGGCTTCTGTAGCAAATGCTTCAGAATCGCTTGTTAATATTCCGCCTAAATCAACGCCACCCCAATACTTGTCTGACCCTTTATCATATTGTTTGCCAGCTTTGATAGCCATTGCATCAAAAATTAAAGCGACGTTCATTTCATCCTTTTCAGCCTTAACCTTCAGGAATTCCATCACTTCTGTCATAAAACCCACGTTGCATTTATGTGTCGCCAATATCCTTCGCAGAGTTGCAGGGTGAGGTAAAGGAATACGATTCCTGAAAAATAAATAGGCTTTACCAGAATAATAATACAATGATAATGCAAACGATTTCATTTCATCTGAATATTTGTTGGACGTATTGGATTTTGTCGTATTTAGTTTTGTGTGAATGTTTTCGAAATTATGTTGGACCATCTGTTCGACTTCAAAATAGTTATCACACTTTTTTTTTATAATTTTTAACAAAAATTTTAGGTTACCAATAGTTGTATTACGTCTTTTCAGGCGTTGTTGTAAGACTTTAACATCTCGACGTAATTTCTTTTTACGTGGTGTGGCAGGAGTTGCAGTAGATGCTGTTTGCGTACAAACACTTTCCGTAGTGCTTATCTCCTTTGTGACACTTTCTTGCAGTTTTATCGTTTTTGATGCTGGTCCTTCCTCTATACATATATTGCTTAAAATATGTACTCTTTTTTCGCAGGGCATGACCTGTAAAAATATTAGAAGTTAATGGACCACGGTAGACTGGAGCAGAGTGGTGCAGATCAGAGCTTCTACTAGCCATCATTGAGGAGTTTTACTTCCGCTTACTCATCGGACCCTCATTGTAGCATCCGCACCACGCCGAAATACCGTGATGGCTTTCTGCTACACAGGGAAGACCTGGATGAGAGGTCTGACGAGTAACACGATAAAAATAAGAGGTTCACTTCGATCTAGGCAGCCAACAGTAAAGATATGTGCAAAGTACGTACCTCCGACTGCAAACTGACACTCGTTGAACTTCCACCTTTCGAATGTCCATGAGCTGACGATGGGGCCAGGGTTCACAAATACAGATGAGATGAGATGGTGGTCACACGCGGAGTCGGTTAGATTTCGAATGCTTTCGAGCCGTTCGCCAAGTTGCGCGTGTGTTCCGATCGGCGTCCGTTAAGAACTGTCATTTGCTCTGAGCTTTGACGTTTACGTGCAATGCATGACAACCAAAAAGTTGGCGTCTCGTAACTGCTGGTGAAGCCCAGGAACCGAATGTGAACATCGTATAGGTTTTGAAAAGAGTTTGATGGAAACGGAACATCCCGCCCTCCAAAATACCTATGGTATTTTCTGGTTAAAACATAGAGGATCTCATCAGAAACGATAATGAGGTTAAAAATACGATTAAGATTGCTAGAAGCAACGATTAGATTAAGGTTATCTTATAGGGATCCCTTTTTTTTCGCATAATGTTCTTTGTCCTGTTATACTTCGGCATAACGATTTTGGCACAATTTGTTTTGGCATAATAATACTTCGGCATAATTTTTTTAGGCATACATTTTATGTTGGCATAATCATCTTAAAGACTAATTTGTTTTGGCATAAATTTGATTCGCATAACGTTACTAGGCCTAATGATTATTAGCATAATAATATTTAGGCATACAATTAATAGAAATAACGGAAACACATTTGAGTTATTTTTACGTATACATAACATTATGTAACTTAACTATGTATTTTTATTTTTGCCCCAAGGTCTAACACATCTCGAGTTATTTTTACGTATACATAACATTATGTAACTTAAGTATGTATTTTTATTTTTGCCCCAAGGTCTAACACATCTCGATTTAGTAAAAAGGCAATGAGAACTTAGGATGCAAGAGCGAGCGAAGCGAGCTCGGGAATTGGGGCACCCCGACTCGGACAGGTTAGGTTCGAAGGGGATGACGGGGGCTCAAATAAGCGAGCGGAGCGAGCGAACGAGGCCCCGTCATCCCCTTCGTGTTAGGTTCCTTTAAACCCTGCAGACAGAAATAGGGGCCCCGTTCGCGGGGCCGGCTCCGTCGACTAAGCCTTATTATTATTGTTATGCTTAATAAAGTTATGCTTTAGAACTTTATGGTTAGTAAATTTATGCTTTAGAATATTATGCTTAAAATAATTATGCGTAAGCTGTTATGCGTAATTATAATATGCGAAAATATAATTATGCCAAACAAAATTATGCTAAGTTATATTAGGTCTTAAAATTTTATGCAAATGGATAGGGAACCTATCTTATACTACGGTTTGCTTAATTAAGATTTAATAAAATATAATTTGATGCGATTGAAACTAGTCTTCTGTTGGCAGTGGGCATAGTTTCACTAGAGCTCGATTGAAGATTTGATTGTTTGCATTTTTTACTAATGCACTCCGAGCTACTCCATCAACCCCAACCTGGAGTTCTATGACTCTCGCGAGATTCCAATGCAATGGGCTACGATTGTCGTCCTTGATTAACACCATCGAACCTATCGACAACGGTTTTGAATGCTTAGTCCATTTCGCGCGTTGAGTTAGCGAGTTTAAGTATTCAGTTTTCCACCGAGACCAGAAGTTCTGTTGAAACGCTTGTATCATCTGCTACCGATGAAGGCGATTTGGATTAAGATGCGATAGATCCTCATCAGGGACAGCTGTTAAAGGCTCTAAGGTTAGAAAATGACCAGGTGTCAAACATGAAAGGTCGTTGGGGTCAGAGCTGATCGGGTAAAGGGGTCTCGAGTTTAAAATGGATTCAATTTGAATGAACAGAGTCGTCAACTCCTCGAACGTTAGGACTTGATCACCCACAACTCGATATAGATGTGATTTTGCTGCTTTGATTTGTATTTCCCAGACACCACCGAAATGTGGAGCGCCGGGTGGATTGAATTTAAATTCGATTTTCTGCTCGGTAGAAGCCTGTTGCAGTAAAGACGAAAGCTGATTTTTAGCGCCTACAAAGTTGGTACCACAGTCCGCATGAATAGTGTTACAGCGGCCGCGACGACCTACAAAGCGCCGTAGCGCAGCTATAAACCCATCGGTTGAAAGCGTCGACACAACCTCCAAGTGAACTGCTTTGGTTGCGAGACAGATGAACAAGCATAGATAGCATGGCCTTGTCCATCTTAGCGCCACGATGGGAACCAAGTTTGATGCGGAATGGTCCACCTAGATCGACACCTACCACTGAGAACGGTTTAACTTGATTGACTCGGTAAGATGGAAGATCGCTCATGAAGGGTTGAAGCGGCTGTGGGTTTGTTCGATAACACTGAACGCATTTGGAAAGACGACGGCGAATGGTACGCTTTGCAGCGATGATCCAAAACTGTTGAAGCAGCAAAAAATGTGTGGTGTTTATGCCTGGATGCAAGTGGGTACGATGAGTGAAGTTGATGATTGAAAGCGTTAAAGGATGATCAGACGGTAAGAAGGCAGGATGCTTGTGTTCATACTCTAATCCGGATCGAGAAAGCCTGCCGCCCACTCTGAGCACTCCTTGATCGTCTAGAAACGGGTTCAGTTTTCTAAAAGGTTTCGATAATCCCTTTTTTGATTTTAAGTTGGAGATTTCCTCCGAGAAAGACCGACCCTGTACGTGTTTGACGATTTGCATGAGGGCGTGATGACGTTCCACATTGTTAAAAAAACTCCTTATGATTTGATTGATTTGAGATACGAGAATTGTTAATAAAGCGATATATGTAAGCGAGAACATTAACAAGTTTCGATAACGAGGAAAACCGATTCAGTATGGTTTCGATAATTGGAGGGTCATTCGTCGCGGTCTCATTGGTCAATAAGATAACCACTTTGCGTTCTTCAGCCTTTATAGTAACGTCATCCTCGTGAACTATGCTGCCTGAACTCGAAGGCCTTGACTCATGATTTTGTGAAAGCCAACATGGCCCCGCCCACCATAGCGAATTGTGAAGAAGTTCACTAGGAAATTGTCCACGTGAACAGACATCAGCAGGATTATCACCCGAAGAGACGTGATGCCAACATTCAGTAGGTGTGAGGTCTTGGATTTGACTCACCCGGTTGGCAACGAAGGTGGTCCAACGAGATGAATGTGAGCGTAACCAGGAGAGGACAACGGTTGAGTCTGACCATAAGTAGACAGCATCGATTTGGATACGAGCTAGATAGGTGTCGCGAACGAGTGTGTATATTTAGATTGGAGAGGAGAACTGCCGCGCAGAGTTCCAATCTAGGCAACGATGTGCGTTTCAGCGGTGCTACACGAGCTTTTGAACAGACCAAGAAGAGATGGGCTGCACCGTCCTTATCAGTGACGCGTAAATAAATAACAGCACCATACGCTGTCTCGGAGCTGTCACAAAAGCCGTGAAGCTCGCACGATTTTGCTTCAGAGCATGTTATTTTACGAGGAATTCGAAGTTGGGACAACTGTGGTAATTGATCCATGTATGTAGTCCATGTATGGATGATCTCATCAGGCGGCGTTTGATCCCATCCAATACCGAGAATCCAAAGCTTTTGGATATATGATTTGATTTGAATGGTGATGGGGGATAAAAAGCCTAATGGGTCGAAGACTCTAGCCAGTTCGCTGAGAATGAAACGTTTAGTACATGGACGCTCGGATGGTATAATTTCGAAGAGGAATGCATCCAGTGACGGATTCCATTGTAGACCTAGAACTTTTAGAGTTGAGGATTCGGAATTATCGAGAGATATGGATCCAGTTAGACAGTCCTGGCTGGGAAGATCCAACAAAAGCTGCGCCTTGTTACTAACCCATTTTCTAAGATGAAAACCACCGAGTTTGAATAGAGCGATAAGTTGATTTTTTGCTAGTTCAGCGGCTTCCAGCGAGTCACATCCGGTTGCTACGTCGTCTATATAAACATCCGACAGGATGATCCGTTTTGCAACGGGATACAAGTCTCCTTCGTCTTCAGCAAGCTGTTTCAAGGTACGCCATGCAAGAAAAGGGGAGGAAGAAACACCATACGTAACGGTATTCAGACGATACTCTTGGATATTA
Organism: Brachylomia viminalis; assembly: GCA_937001585.2. NCBI lineage: Eukaryota > Metazoa > Arthropoda > Insecta > Lepidoptera > Noctuidae > Brachylomia > Brachylomia viminalis. The sequence goes on along the minus strand of OW443294.2, from coordinate 21,418,475 downwards.
TCGTGAGCAGAGGCTCTCCAAAAGATACGCTGATAGTCGCGATGGTCCTGCCAGATCAAAATTTGACGGTACATCTGTTGGGCGTCAGCCATGAAGACAACGTTGTTTCCTAAATCGCAACAGAATGTCTATAATGTTTGGTTGTAACTTAGGACCGGTAAGTTGAGAGTCGTTTAAGGAACGTGAGTTAGCGTCTTTGGCAAAGGCGTCGAACACAACTCGGAGACGAGTAGTGGCGGAATCGGGACGAAGAACACAGTGAAGTGGTATACACGAATAATTTTACATCGTTCTGGAGCCGAAACACAGTAACTCCAGACGATTAATAGTTACTATTGGCATTGTTATAATTTTTTTAAGACATCTAATATAGAAGTTAGAAATTTATCACTTTTATTCTGTCATTCGAGTTAAATCTTAGTAGCCCTTCCACTATTTCATTCATAAACGCGATCCACTCGGTAATGACGTAGCGCGGAACAGCTGTGCAACGGACGTTGGTTGAATAACCTGCTGCAAGTAGGTATTTTATTTCAGGTAGGTACGATTTAGGTTGGTGTAAGTTCATTTACCTCCGTTATCTCTCGTTTGTATTGGAACCTAATTGGACGCACGGCACGGTGTTTATTACTATCACATCTCCTCGTAAACGAGAGAAATTAATTGAAATTTTCATTCACTACTCTCGCATCACGAAATCACTAGTAATCGTACGGTCTATTACCTCAACTAGACATGACGAGTACGCTTGTGAGTTTTATTTAAGGCCTTGAATCGAGTGTCCACCAATCAAGCTAATAGGTACTTAATAAGCATACAGCTACCATAATAAAATTATGATGAATAAAAATAATACTGCCGAAACCAATTCTTACAATGTTGCTGGCGGCGGCAACACAAAGGCAGGCAATTCAAACAGAAAAATGAATCGTTTTATCTGTCAAATAGAGTTCATTATAAGTTGGTGGTGCCCTTTTCTATGAAAATATTGTACCGAATTAAGACCTTATTTTTATAAAGTTAACCGCTGAATTCGGTTGTGCATCAATTCTGTGGCTTCTCAGAATAATTTTAGTAAACTGCGTACCTACGTTGCTTGTACCTAGTTTGGTGAAATTTCGATTTGTTACCGTTTACGGTTAAGAAATAGTCTGAATTAGCTTTTCGTATTTTTATTTGTGTACCTATTTTATCTATTGCATGTTAGCGGCGATCGGCGACCTCTGCGAACTAGGTACCTCAACGTACGCATAGATAAAATAGATAGACATAGTACTACAGCCATATGTTTAGAGTATAAATAAGTTTAAATCCGCTTAAATTGTGGCGGTACGTCCAAATGGCAAGCAGGTTTTTTTTTTTTATCTTTATTTGTTTATAGAGGGTTTTGATCCGTATGACCATGTCACCCTCATACGGGCAATCTATATATATCTATCTACGCTTAACACCTAGGTGTACAATTTTATATAATTTTTGGCTGTCCTGGACAAGGGAGCAGCCAAGATACTATTATACATGCCAACATTAATATAGTTAAAACCGTTTTCCATTAAATAGTTACTCCTCTCAACCTCGTTCCGGACACATTCCGCTAAAATATGAGTGGTATCCTCTACCTCATCACACTCGGAACAATTTGGTGACTCACTCTTTCTCATTAAAAAGGCGAAGCTGTTCAACGGAATATGTCCCGAACGTAGTCTGAAAGCAGTCACAATCTCACTTCGATGCATATATGCACCCACAAACCAAGGAAGGCGGGAAAGGCTATGCTGAATGGTTCTATACCAAATTCCCTTACTTAGTGACCTCTCATCAAAGTATTCTTTCCATAATTCTAAACACTGGTCGCGAACTCGATACAAGAGGTCACTAAATAAGGGACAACATTTAACAGATATTCCGTCCGAGATAGCCTCCTTTGCCAAAAAATCTACTTCCTCATTTCCATACAAGCCAATATGGGATGGTACCCATTGAAGAACAATTCTTTTGTTTTGGATTTTACCAATAGAGTCTAAAATTGTATAGGCTATCGGTGCGCCTCGACAATTCGAGGTGCATCGAGCCAGGTGTTGCAGAGCACTCAGTATTACATAATTTCCTGATTCAAATGACTCAATGTATGAAATAGCTTCTGAGATCGCTAGTAGTTCAACAATTTTAGCACATGATCTAAACTTTATAGATGCTTTTGTTTGCGGATCAAAAACAGCCCATCCGGAATCGATACCTTCCTGTGACCCATCAGTATAGACCGAATAAAAATGTAAATAATTAGCATTTAGATATTGAACACAAAGGAGAATGGCAGAAGCTCATAGAACGCTGGCATTAAACTTTTTTAGTTTCTACAGAAATGAAAGTGGCATGGGTTGATGGGAATTTAATGCGCTTTTATTTAAAAATAACAAAAAAAAAAATAACAATGGGGTTAAAGAGAAATCTTAATTTTTGTAAAAGTGTGGTTAAGTGCATTAATGGTACTTTAATAGATTATTTTACCTCTATAATTACTATTTTAACGCAAAAATGTTTATTGTATGCGTAACATATTGCTTAATACGCTTTGTAATGATTTGAAAATGATAACCATATACTTGTTGAAGTTTTTTTTAGTTCAATGATTTAGGTACTCACTGATCATACACATGAGTTTAAGTAAGTGTACGCTGTCTGTTTTAATTAAACTCAGTAGTCACACTAGTTACAGAAAACTCAGGAGACTTTAGACTCACTTATCGGAATCTAAGCATAGTTATAATAATAACAGGACCGTCGGGGCCGCGGTATTTTGTACTAGATTACGTGGCCTCGGCACAAGGGCAAAGTAGGAACATGGATTCGGTTTTTAGTCAGTAGAAGTCTGACACTCCCCTTTGCTCTGCCCAAGAGCGGGGGGGTCATTTGATGATTTTCCACCCAACAAAAAAAAAAAAGGATAACAGGATGATTATAGGTACAATAAAAAACCAGTAGGTATTTAATCAATATTTTATTCATGCTCATCATCATATATTAACAATATATTATCTAAGAAAGGTGCAGGGGGAGACAGGCTATCTTGATGCCGTGCCCATGCCAAGTACCAGATGATTGACATGACATGAGCACAGCATCCTACTGTTCTTCGTCCAACAATGCAATTGCAACAGTATTGCTTTATAGCTTCCCGGCCACTTAGAGAGCTGTCAATCAACATATAAACAAAGTATATCTTTCTTCCTACATGCCTTGACTTAATTCTTCCCCGTAAAATCCACAACGTGTTCAATGTTGACAGCTCTTCCAGTAGACTCCTGTCAACCTCCCTGCATACTTCTATTATATATGTGCCATTTGCCCTTACGTGCTCTCCATAATAGGAACGCGATTGTTTTATTTGATACGTTCCAAGAGAAATTAATATAAGTTCACTATAAGATAACCGGGGAAAATCTGTTACATTATCATTTTCAACGGTAACACTTACAAAATCAGCTCGTCTTCTGTTTAGTTGATTTATATTAACAAAATCAGATAAATTATTATTTACAAACATGTTTGCATTTATTATACTTAAGATTTCCCCGGCATCATTTCTATTAGTTATTGGAGGGTGAAACCGATTAATTAATGCAGCAGCTATTTTAATATTAATCATTGCATGTTTTGAGGCTAAATTAAAATATTCCTGCCTAAACAATTTAAAATCTCTTTTAAACCTACCATTGACTGCTTCTACAACCCATCTACAAATAGTAACTGACCTAGATTTGTTTGCTGCTAGTGTCGATAGTTGGGTTTCACCCGTCTGTAATGAAGCTGGAACATGGGTTTTATAACCACAAGCATTCAGTAAGGGCAAGGCATCTCTGAAACCCCTATCCAGTACAAAAGCATCACCTTCTTGAAAATGTCTGCGTAAATAACTATTTTCGTTTTCAAATTCCTTTAGCATTATAGCTGCATCTGATGTTGTAGCTGGATAGGGGCCCAGAATATCTATAATATATCCATCAGAACATACTAACATAAATGGTTTCATTAGATTTCGATATTTATGTAAGCTGTAAGTATTTTTTTGATAAAGATAATTAGAACTTTTTTGTATATAACAATATGTGCCATCAGCTATGACTATAGGGTTTTCCTGACCATCACTTTGCACTCCAAACAATCCTCGGGGTATCAATAGATTTCTTTGTATTATTTGTTCCCTCGATAAATGCGCTACACCCAAGTGAGTTGGAACGAAATTAGTAAATAATAGTTCTCGAACCTTTGACATCAGCATCTCCAAACTTCTCCTTGGAATATGAAATAATGTTGCCAACCTTTCATTGGGTTCACCTGTCCTCAGTTTCATTAAGAATGCAGCGAGAGCCGTTTTACCTCTTCGCATTTCATTTATGGTAGGTATTTCATTTATTAATTGATTAAATTGATCTTTTGTGTAGCCAATCCAGTGACGTACTAGATGGTCTTCCATATTATTTATATTCGAAAAATCTAATGCGTTAACATTTGTGCTCTTTAAATGCAACATATCTTGTATATGCATTGCATTAAATGCATTTGAATAAGCACTAATTCCAGCTTGGAAGTCCCACGTTTCTGTGTTTAAATGATTACTGCACACACGACTATTGACTGGTACATAATAATTAAACTGTAAAAGCAGCATTTTTCTTGTTGACACTGGTAGCCTGAATCTTTCATTCCCCTGACAACCTTCAATAATGCACCTTGAGCCAGAGTCTACAGCTCGGATATAATCAGGCAACACAATTGTCTCTTGTCTTCTTGATACGGGCTGATTGATTACAAGATCAGGTTCAGACTGCTCTTCAACAACAGGTTCGGGATGATCTTCAACATCAGATGCAGGTTCATTATCTGCATCAGGTTCAGGCAGAATTTCAACATTAGGTTGAGGGCGGGTTTCAGGGTCATGTTGGGGCATAGACTCATTATCAGGTGTACCTTCAGAAGTTTCAGAATCAAGATGAGAGCGCCCACTCGAGGATGTGGATGCCCTGGATACGAAATGACGAGAAGCTTTGTCTGCTCTCACCCAGCAACGGTGACAAACATTGTTTGTAGTCCGCAGCTGCAACAATAAAACATTTATGTAAAACATAAGTACTTAAATGTGGACTTTATATAAGTGTAAAAGAAACTTATCAAGTACAACTGTGGAACCCACATCTGCATGAACTTATGTTCTTGTGTTGAAAAAAAAACGGTAGTACTGTTTCAAAAATTATGAAATGGAGTTTAAACAAAGAACAAAAAATAATAAAATGATCAATAGGTACTTAAATACAACAATATAGTTTTAATAGAGATTAAAGTAGTGCAATAACATAAAAGTAAACCTTAGCTTTGTTCTCTTATGGTTCTGTAATATATTTTTGATATTCCTAACCCTAAAATAAAACATTAATTGTCATCTAAAACAAACCAACGCAAGGGGCTGGGCTGGCTGGCTAGTTCAGTTATCTAGTTTCCAAAGTACAAGCTCTGATCAGTTAGGAATCAGATGACCGTGTGTAAGGAATGTCCCAGGTTATTTATTTGAGTGCCCGCGAATGTCTTGAATAAATAACTTTTCAATTAATGTCATAATTAACTTACTTGTCGGGGCAGTATCCATTCTCGAATCACATTATATATGCCTCGTTCTCTGTCCGTGTCAGTCCGTAATTGGTGATTTCTTGAACGTGCAGTAGAAGTTCCACAATAGACACACACCTGTTGGTGCCCAACGGTACAAGAAGGTGGATGTGGTTCAGGCGTAGTATTTGCTTGATTTATGTAATTGGTTACAAGTACCCAACAGGCATTACATATATGATCCTGATTGCTCACCTAAAAAAATAAAATCGAAATAAGATTTAACCAAAAAAACAATCGAAATGTTTATCTAATAAAATAGGTCCATAAAAAATGAACTTACAGGCTCAGGAGCAATCCATAAGCGAATGACCGATAGAATGGATTCATCTTCCAAAGCATGTGTAGTTATCGTACTGCAACGATTTGTAGATATTCTACAGTTTACGCAGCGGTCCGTGGTTGACATCACGTTGACTCGTAATATACACACAAACAAATACGAGATGATCAAAGAAATATCAGTGTCCAAGATAGAGCGCCAAGGTCGGTCGTAGAGGTAGGAAACGTCGAGGTCCAAGTCTCGCAACGGCTGTTCAGAAAGGTAGGAGTCTTCGAAATCCAAAGGCAAGCCAGGTCGTTGTAAAAATCCACGTAAAACTTTGGGAGCGCAAAACATTCACACGAGCACAAAACACAGCAGCGAGCGATGCGACCAAGATGCGACTTGTGAAGTTGTGTCAACTGTCAGTGAAAGTGACGCGAAATGTCATCTACTTTTTTTTGTGTAATCTACAGTCTATGGTTTGTCAATAAAAATAAAATCGGAACAATAAGGTTGAATAAAATAAAAAAAACTATTTTCTAGCTACATCAAGAGTCCTCGTATACTGTATGAAAAAAATTAAAAATGCTTTATTCGTTTAAACAAGTAATCCTTAACAACTAGGGGTAGGAGCCTCCTTTTAAGCAAATAAGCCTGTGCTAAGAGACTCCGAAGAACTGTATACATATTTTGATTTTGTTATGATTTTATTTATGCGCTAACAAACTAAACATTATATAAATTAATTTATTAATAATTTAATTGTTTTTTTTTTTATGACAACACTGTCATACATAGTATGACATGACCAAAAAGCTCTGTGGTAAATCCGGTAAATCAAATCAAGTTAGCTGCTCATTAAAAACGAGATTTTATCCCAATTATGAATAATAAAGTTAATCTGGCTATCAATATATAAAAATAAGCACTTTTTTTTTAAATAGCTTTGAATTCTGTAACTTTTCAAAATCGGTAATGCCAAAATTGCCTTCTCCTTTCATGTATGTCGCTACTTCTATTCTGATGTTTTGGTTTGTCTATGACATCAATAGAAGGTTTTACTGCATTGGATAGGTCCACACTGCTAACCCATGTGTTCAAAGAAAATCTTTCCAATTGCTGAGATGAAAGTATAGGGTAGTCAATAAGAGATTCATGTACCGTCACTAATAGTGGTTTTTTTTTACACCTCCAATATAAACTCTGACAAGACTCGGCAAGATTGTTTATTAGGATAAATATTTTACTGCCCCGGAACGAATTCACCTTCAACCAATATTTGCCAGCTAAGAAGTACCTACGTACATATAAAGGTTGAAGGTGAAGCTCACACTCCATCACGTGTATTGCTGTAGTCCTCACAAAACCACCAATAACACGCATACACTGATTTTGTATTCTGTCCAGTTTGACTAAGTTGCTCTTGTACCCGTTATCATATAAAAAGTTGCCGTAGTCCAATCTCGAACGAATAATAGAAATATATAATAGCCTCAAGTAATAAGGATGTACGCCCCACCCAGACCCAGCAAGAACTTGAAAGATTCTCAAAGATTTTAGACATTTTCCGGCTAGTTCCCCAATATGCTTTTTCCATCTAAGCGAGCGGTCTAGCCACAGCCCTAAGTACTTAATATTATCTACTACCTGAAGCGATGTTTCATTTATTAACAGATTAATACATTCTCTTTTATACCCTCTCTTAAAAACGCATACTTTACCCAAGTAGCAAAAGCTTCTATAACCAAGGCATTTTATCACCAAACAGTGATATAGTAACCCTATAATGGTAACCATTGTGACTGCTTGTACTATAAAGGTTTTTAACAGAGCGTTTTGATTCTATAAGATTAAAGAGCATTTAAGTTCTATAAGTTAGCTCTTAAAACGCTTATAGGACCATACAAAAGAATCTTTAAAGTGTTGCACTGTAATAGATATGAAAAAAGCTATGATGGTACTATTTAGTACTATAGATGATCTTACTGACACTTGTATGTATCTATTTTGCAGTAATAATACGTCAAAATAACTTTTACAGTGCTAGTATTGTAGCAGTATCGAAAATACTACACACATCAAAAGTGTCTAGGGATCAACATATATTTTTGCAATAACTTTTCTCCTGATTGATATTAATTAAAATTTTCTTTAAGGATTCATAAAATAAAGTGTTTTCGTTTGTCACTAGGGCTTGCAATATCCGTTCATTTTTACTATCCGGATAATGCGGATATTAATATTTTACTATCCGGATTATCCGGATAATGCGGATAATACGTATATTTTTTAGTTTGTATTATAAATAATACTGATAAGCTTTTGTGACACGTTTTTCAGTCTCTCAAGCAAAATGACAAAGAAATAATAAACTATACCAATATTTCAAGTAACAATCACATAAAAAATATAGTATACTTTCTTAAATTATACAATAAAACAACGAAACCGCAAAAATCATTAGTTTTCTTCTATAGAAACAATTCTAATTATAAATTAGAGCTTACATTTATTACATATCAACAACATGCCAATCAAATCAACCTATTGAAAACATAATAATTAAATAACAATATCTCTTTCCCTGGCAAATCAGCTCAATTATTAAACAACAATAGTATAAATCAAATATAATAAAACAAAAATGAAAAAAATAATCAAATTGCCCTTTATAATATAAATTACGAAATTCTTTAATGATTGTTTATTTAAATTCTGGAAATATGATCTTAAAAAGCTTAAACAATCTAATGAATCTTCTTTCATGGAAGTTCCTAAATGGTTACATACATTCTTTTGTTTTCCTTCTGCGGTGTATTTATACAGCACCGCAGACTTGGTCGGTGATTTTTTAAACATCTTGAATTGTTGACTACTTTTTTTAACTCTTTTTATTATTTCATTATAATCTTGTAAACAAACTTCAGTTTTACGACCAGTTGCATGTACATTACTTGTAGCTACAATAAACCTTCGTCACCATCGGAGTCTTCAATTTCTTGTACATTTATTTTGATATTAAAATAATAAATAACTTAATAACAGTTATGTACTTTACAGATGACTGCTTTTTATTTAATATTTAAAAGAGAAATACAACTATCCGTAACATCCGAAAAATCCGGATGGTGATGCAAGTAAAATCCGGATTTGAAAATCAGAGGATATCCGGATAATACGAATATCCGGATATCCGGATTGCAAGCCCTATTTGTCACAGTAACGATAAACCAAGTCACCTTTGCATTAATAAAGAAATTTGCCATTTTCCTAATAAAGGGATTTTTGACATTTGAACCACTAACACAAAAGTTCGAAAAAAAGACTGAAATAACAGTTTTCTTTAAAATTTTATTGGGTAACTTAAACAATTAATAATCCGTGTTTCTACCGCGAACACTAACAACACAAGAACATCGGTTTGGCATACTCAAAATGAGTTCATCCAAATCACGCTGTGGAATGGCCGCCCATGTTCGTTGCAACAACAAAAAAAGGTCTTCTTGCGACTGGATACCCTCCATATTCGGCAGAGCTCTTCTCTGTAGCATATCCCATGCATGCTCAATCGGGTTCAAGTCTGGCGACTGAGCAGGCCAGGGCAGGACATTGATGTTAGCTGCGGCGAGAGTCTGTCTTACAACTCTTGCGGTGTGCGGTCGTGCATTATCATGCATTAACTGAAATAAGGGACCGATTTGCACTTGTAGAGGAACGATGACGTCTGATACAATCGTCTCAGCATAAATTTGTGCGTTGAGGTTGCCTCTGATCCAAATCAACTCAGTTCTTCCGCCGATCCAAATACCCGCCCATACCATGATGGTTCCACCACTATAAGGATGGACTTCCTGGCAGGATTTTAATCGCTGTTGGCGTCCAGGGGTTCTCCAGTGTCGTATACGTCTTGTATCCGGTCTCATACCAAAACGAGACTCATCAGAAAAGCACACGAAACGCCATTGTTCTTCTGCCCAATTTCTGTGTTCAAGAGCCCATTGATATCGAATCCTACGATTGTGCATTGCTATAGGTGGTACCCGTAGCGGTCTTCGGGAATGAAGGTTCACTTCATGCAAGCGGTTTCTGACTGTTTGGTCGCTAATTAAGTTCCCTGAAGAGTGATGAAGCCTCACGGCTAACATCATGGCGGTTATTGTTGGAGCTCTTCGAGTTAAGATTTGAATGTATCGGTCTTGTCTCCGTGTGGTGCAGCGATACCGTCCTCCATGGCGCTCAGCCACGGTACCAGTGCTTCGGTAACGTGTCCAAAGCCGACTGATAACACTCTGACTTGTATTCAGAGCTAAAGCCACAGTACGTTGCCGGGAACCAGCTTCTATCATTCCCACGGCTCTGAGCATTTCTTCCCTGCTTAAATGACGTCGCCGCTCCATAATAACGTTGGTTTTAATCAGTAGTAGGGAAACAGTAGCACTAATAATGTCTTCAATGCGTTGTATGTTTTTATAGGGAAAATATTGACAGCTGATTTTCATCTTTTACTCGAATTTGATTCACAGTTCCTGATTCAAATTATGAAATGCACCAAAAAGGATCCATATAAAGGAGAATGGGCAAAATCGTACGGCACTTGGTCTATCAGCGGCCAGGAACATTTTATTTTTTTTTGGTTTAATATCACCCTACAATAACGGGTTCAAGAAGTTTTATATCTGTAGTGTCATTATTAATGGAACTAAATACATTTTTATTTTAGATATGTAAGCCTGTGATTTAGCGTATTAATTACTAAGATTTAGTCTTAAAAATAAGGAAATAAAATAAAATGACTTGTTTACTTCAATACATTTATTTTACATACATTTACATACATAAACTCACGCCCTTTTCCCATGGGGGTAGGCAGAAACCACAGAACGCCACTTGCTACGATCCTTACATACTCCTTTTGCCTCGTCCACATTCATACATTTAATGTACAATAATAGCACTGAGTTCTGATGCCGGTAATAAAATATCCTCGTCTTGATGTCTAGCCCATGCCAGATACCACACTACACACATAACGTGTGCGCAACAACCGATTGTGCGCCTTCCACTCAAACAACTGCAATAATAATGAGCAATTGCTTCTCTATTTTGTCTTTGTCGGTTAATTACAATATAAGAATAATATATTCTGGACCTTACATGTCTAGATTGTATTCGCACACGTAATAACCAAATATCTTCTTCTTCAATAAAATCTCTGAGCTGACTTATTTGTCGCTCCCGGTATACTTCGATATTGTATAAGCCTTCAATTAAGTGTTCAGCGTAGTAGCTGCGAGCCAACTTGATTTGGTATGTGCCAAGTGCAAACAGAATTAGGTCTTCTTCAGAAAAAACCGGAAAGTCTTCAAAAATAGGTTGGTCGCTGCTGAGTCTTTCAAATGATGCCCTCTGTCTATTTATGTTATGACGGATAACATAGTCCGCTAAGAGGTTCGGTATTTCAAAACGTTCATTAATTATATTTACGAACGATGATGCATGAATACTATCTTGTATTGGTGTTTGGAACGCATTGATGAGTGCCGCTGCGTTTTGAAAGTCCTCAAACATGTGACTTAAGGCGCGATTAAAATATTCTTGCCTAAACAATTTGAAATCTCGCTTGAACCTGCCATTTATAACTTCCACTACCCAGCGGCATAGAGTTACCAGCCTAGTTCTATTGGCCTGTTCAGTAGTAAGCTGGTCTGCACCGCGGTCTTTGGTTTCTGGCATATAGGCACTGTAGTTGCATCGCTCCAAATCGCCACAGACGTCTCTAAACCCACGATCTAAAATGAATATGTCGCCAGCCCGGTAAAACCAGTGAAATGTGCCTTCTTCGTCATTTATAATTCTTTCCAAAATACTGGCATCTGAGTCGGTAGCAGCATAGGGCCCGCAAACATCAATTATATGCCCATCGGAACACACCATTAAGAACGGTTTTAATAGATTTTCGTATTTGTGTAGACTGTAGGTCTGTCGCTGGAACGAAAAGTTGGAGCTCTTCTGTATATAAATATATGTTCCATCCATGATTGTTACTGCCTTCCTTTCTTCTGGAGAAGACTCGGGATTTCCAAATAACGCGTTTGGTACAATAAGATTACGGTCAGCGACCATTCTTCTATTTAAATGGTCGAGTCCCAGGTGTCGTGGCATAAAATCCAGAGATATAGCATCACGCGCGGTTTTTAAATGCCTTTCTAGAGTCCTTCTACTTATGTTAAAGAGCGTGGCTAATCTCTCGTTGCTATCACCAGTTCGCAACTTCATTAAATAAATGGCTAGTTTTGTTTTGGCGTTTGACTCAGACAAAGAAGGCGTTTGTTCCAAGATTGTATTGAATTGATCTCTGCTAACGCCCAATCGAATATGAATCTCATTAGGATCCATATTTGCAATATCTTCAAAGTCCAGAATATTTTTATTTAAAACAGCTTTTTTAAAAAGCTCTAGTATTTGCACAAAATGAGAGCTGTTAAAATCATGTCTGAGATTTGGACTATGAATGAGCTCTTCCCAATCATTTGATGTTAAATGTGCATCACATATTCTGGCACTGTCTGGTATGAATAAGTTAGAATGTAACATAAGAGTAATCCTTACATTCTCAGGCATTCGACGACGTGAAACACTACGGCATCTGTCAAACATACAGTTTGCCGAGGTGCTAGGCACTCGTGAATATTCTTCCACTTGAAGAACACATTCGTGCGGGGCAGGGTTATTGTTTGGCTGCACAGCCCGTTGAGCTCGTTGCCAACAGGGTCGACAAACGTATTCTCGGCCGTTGTATTCAACCTGAAAAGGAAAATAGTTTATAACATAGTATTTAAAACTCACAGCAGTTTCAGTTAAATCATGTGTTGTATAGTAGAACATGCCGAGCTCTTTTTCAACGTGACGAATGAGTCATGCTCATACGCATTGTTAATGAGTGGTTGGCCTCTATTATATTTCGAAGCTAGATAACGTTGGCTCTGTTTCCATATGCACCATGTGTGTAAAAGAGAGAGAAGATCTGTTTTGACTATAACTTAAGTATTGTTAGAAAAGAACCAAACTCAAACTCAAACTCAAACTCAAAGCATTTATTTCAATTAAACCATTTACAGGCACTTTTGAATTGTCAAGTGGTCGGTCAGTCAGAAATATGAAGCTAGTTGCCCATTCCAAAGCGTAGTAGGTACCTATGGAGAAGAACGGGCAAGAAACTCCATGGACACTCTTTTAAATTATATTGTTACATAAATATTAGTTACATCATTAACCCTTAATTTGGCAACGACAAAAAAGTAAAAAATATATAAATTTAATTATTGCAAGGCTTCAGGGGTGTGATAAAGAGCCCCGAAAAAATTTAAAAATAAATCCTGAGTTGCCCACTGTTGGGAAAATTCGTGTCCGTCACAGCGGACATTACCAATTACTTAACGATGAACGTGTAGATTTGCGTGTCCGCTGTGGTGGACAGTGCCAAATTATGGAAAAATAAAAACGTTAATATTATTATGTTTATTTAATTAAAATAAGAAAATACAAAAATGAAAAACGCAGATATTGTCCTGAAAATGTTATTTTACTTGGTGTGAAAATTTAAAAAACAATTTCTCGGGGTCTTGCCTGTTACAAAGCATAATCTTGTATTGCATTTTATGCAATATACGACTGTCTTCTTTTGGCAGTATCTGCAACGACCTTCTTCCATCGTCGAGGGGAAATGGCCTATGTTGTCATATTTTACTGGACTCGATGGGCGGGCGACATGTGGTTTGCTTACTTTTGCTGTCTCAGTTTTATTTCTTTTGGCACATCTGTTTGCCTTCAACAATATTTCATAAACATCGTATCTGAATGCTTTTAGGGGTATTTTAGCTTTCGCGTTACTTGAATGCTTACGGCGGTAGAGTAACCAAGCGTTATTCACACATATATCGAGCATCTGTGAAAATATAGCTAAATACCATCTCCTGCTTTTAAATGGCGTTTTATATAGTGAGATGAGCATGTCAGCAAGATCAACACCTCCCATATGTTTATTGTATTGGCGCACAATCTGTGGACATTGGACGTCGATCTTGCATTTTGCGTCCTTACAATATCTGCGGATTTTTTCTACAGGCTCACTTGCCACAAAAGAACTAATGAATGTTACGGCCTTATTGTCATTCCAGCGAATTATTGCTAAGCGATTTTGGTTACATACGGCTTGTACGAAATGTCCTCTGGGCTTCTTTTTCATAGCCTTATCAGTAAGCAGAACAGTTTCTGCTCCTCTAAGGCGATTGCCTCGGATAGTACCTAAAGCAAAGATGCCATAATGTTCCCGAAGAATATAAAATAACTCCGGCGATGAAAAAAAATTATCACAAAACACGAATACCGGTTTATGGACAATGCTTTGGCATAAAGCTATGACCACCTGAGCGCCAAAACCAAGGGACGATTCCTCTTCGGTAAACGTGTGGTAACGGAACGTATCGTCACCTCCATAAAGCACAAAGTCATAAATTATCCCTGAAACGCCGGCCCGTACATAATTTTTAAACCCCCATTTATTTGGTTTATCTTTCATATATTGTTTTCGTTTGCCTGCCTTAGATCCTTTATACGCTATCATCATTTCGTCTATGCTAAATTTTGACTCTTTTTTTTGTTGTTTTAAACAATTTTGTCTTATTTGCTCTACAACTGGGCGTACTTTAAAGTATTTGTCTGCATCATCCATGTTATTGTCGACAAAATGTAAATATCGTCGTACTTGCTGGTATCTTTTCAACGACATTATATCACCAACTTTAGCGTACCTAAATTTATCCGACCAATAATCGAGGTATGAAGGCATTACAACAATACCCATGATAATGTGAATGGCCAAAAAGTCTTTAAATTCTTCTTCTGACAGCTGAATTGACTTGCCAGTTTGTTGGACTGAGTATAAATTGGTCTGTTCTACAATATTAGTTATGACATTTTGAGAAAAAAAAAGATAAAAGTAACTCAAAGGTGAGTCAACATCTTCTGGCAAATCAATATAATATCCATCTTCATCCTCTTCTACTGTCGCTCTGTGGCGGAATTGTGCTACTTTCCATTTATAAGCCAGCTGAAATTTTTTAACCTTCTTCGCTCTCTTTGCTGGTATTGTAGCTGGTTGTTTTCTGGACCTTGTGTTTCGTGATGCAAGCGGAGAAGACGAAGCTACAGGTGCTATAGGCGTTGATGGCAGTGAGGGAATAGCAGATAGGGATGGAACATTCTCATAATTAGACTCTCCAATTTCACGTACGATAGAATCTGATATAACATCAATATTATCAGTATTCGATTCTTCGTCTTCAGATGTACTGATTGTTAGGTTTGCAAGGGAAGATGTAATTGATGGTGCAGAAGAAGAGAGCGGGGAAGAAGCATAAGCACGCGGGTCGCCATGCATTTCTGTTTCAGAATCAGAATTTTCACTAGCATCGGAAAGTGCATGATCATTTGGCACTAAGGCGATAATTTTACTAGCACGGTTAGGCTGTTAACAAAGAAAAATAAACCGAACTCAGCACCATAACAAAAAAAAATATTTTTAAGCTTTTTGGCGTTGTCCGCCACAGCGGACATAGTAATAAAGTACTACATCTCTACACAATTAGCAATGTTCGCTGTGACGGACAAAACACTTTAGCAACAAAAAACAGCATGAAAATGAAAAAGAGTGTATTTGTTTTTGGGTTATAAATAAGTATAGAATGATTTTCTAATAGCTGAGTCGCTATTTCAAGGCATTCATAGGCAAAAAGAGGAAAAAGAATTATAAATACCTTGAGCAAAACAGGTGGTCGTCTTTGCGCCGACATTTTGTGTCACGACTGACATAATGCAGTGTTGTTACACTCAAAATATATTTTCTACTATTAGTTTATGAAATTAAGAAATATCTAGTCGATTTGAAATCGATGAAAATCGAATAAAAAACTAGTAGGATTTATTTTTTGTTGACGTCCGTCACACCGGACTTTATCAAATTAAGGGTTAATCTTGTATATAGGTATAATTATATGTGAGAACGATGTAAATAAGACGTACACATTCGAGTGTCCAGTGTACAGCAAATATAAATTCAAACAAAACAATCCATAATAAAATAATTAAAAATAAGCCGTGGTGGCTAAGAGATGACCAGTCCCAACTGACAGCGCCCGTTCACGAACATGACGCATGGATCAGCACCATTCAGCTCAACCATTTTGAAGGGAGCTAAATGATCCAACACACGCGCCACCGTCAGCGAGACATTTGAGTGAGCATGACATCTATCAGCCGCCAGGACACATTCAAGTCAATGAAAGACATTACCCGGTAAATGGTAGCTCGATAGTACATAGTACTCACACTTGTCCTATGCAATTATATAATACAAAGGAGATTGAGTTTATACAAAGCAAAGGTAGTCTTACAATCTTCAGCAGCTCCAACAGTATTTTCAAATGTTAATCAATTAGTTGTGGTTGTGGAGCAGGACCAGCATTGAGCCAGGCATTTTTATCAGCGATATAATCCCCCAACTTATAATATGCCTGGCTGCATAGTGTGCGTTTTATACAAACTTTGAATTTCGTCTCATTCAGTTGAAGTATGTGGGGAGGTATTTTATTGTAACATTTTAAACAGTACCCCATGAAAGATGAGTCCACTTTAGCCAGTCTGAAACCTGGTTGAACTAATAGGTCCCTATTTCTGGTACTATAATTATGTCTATCACCTCTTTTAGTAAAAAGATGTACATTTTTTCTTACGTACATGATGTTTTCATAGATATATTGACAAGGTACCGTCAAGATCTTAATAACCTTAAACAGTTCCCTTAGAGAATCGCGCCTGCGGAGATTATATATGGCTCTGATGGCTCTTTTCTGCAGAATAAAAATAGAATCGACGTCTGCAGCCCGTCCCCAAAGTAAAATACCGTAAGACATGATACTATGAAAGTAACTAAAATAGACTAACCTCGCGGTATCTACATCGGTAAATTGACGGATTTTTCTGACAGCATATACATGTAACCATACGCTTAAGGAAATAACATAATTCACTAAAAGGACGTACATAAAAATACAATCAAAACTGTAACGTGGACTTTCAATAAAGAGCCCACACTTCACCCAACGATGTGTCGCATATGCACATCGTGACACAATATTATGAGGCCATCACCGCTATAGGGTGCGTACATACGGGTAAAAACAACCAAAAAATAGTCTAAAAATACTTACTTGCTGTGGAGCTATAGCTTCAATAATATATTGAGCATTGGCAGCATTTTCCTCAAAAAGAGCATGGGTTATTTCTAACCTTCTTCTATTAACCACTGATCGATTGCACAAAACACATATAGGTCGATTTTCTGCCATTTTTCAATAATGTTCCGTTGGCGTACACAAGTCCAGAGTCCAAGTACACAAGCACAAACGTACAGAAGTTCAGAGTTAATAGCCAGGTTATCAGGTTAGGAAGAAACACAGTCCAGAGGGTAGCCAGGGTCAAAACGTTTGAAAAAGAATCCGTAGATGAGCGCACAGTACACAACGTCACAAGGGTAAGCGAAGGACTGCGCCGAGTGACGCACACGCACCCCACACCTCGGCTCTTTTGTTTGCACTCGAAGCTGATTGGGCCGTTCGAACTCAGGTAGTCCATGTAGTAAACCCATTGTTGAGCTGAGTCTTGTAAACGGTATGCTGACAACGTTTTGAAATACTTTTGAAGACATAAACTAATGTTAATAAGTATTTTATAAAATGGGTTTGCACATTTTCTTGCACTTATTATCTAAGTATTTTACCTATATGTATTTTTTTTTCTAAATGAGCTGCAATGTTACGTTCATAGTAAAAGTTAGTCCTTAGTAATAGTACTTTCATTTAATACCTATTTCGTTGTTGGCCGCTCATAGACCATTTTGCTCTTTCTCCTTTATAAAATCATAAATTTATTACAAAGCCACATCTTAATCTCAAGAAATCCGCATAAAAATGCTTGATCCCTAGACACTTTTGATGTGTGTATTACAGGATCAATGTGCACTATAAAAGTACCTTGCAAAACCATTACGTAACCTGTAAGCTTCTTAAGAGCTCCTTCAACATCGCTATGGGGTAGATATGTAAAAGTAATGAACACTCTTCTATAGTACTATACACATACATACACCATAGCGACTCCTGATGCAGTTGCTAAATAATTTAAATTCTAAATAGCTCTATTGGTGAGTTTTTGTTACTGCTACGAGACTAAACCGTAATATAAATGTACTTAAATCAATAATTAAAGGGCTAATTAGATCTATACTAGATTTTCAGTGTCAATTATATCACTAGTATTTCATAAATGGTGGCACACTGTCGACAGATCTGCTTAAAACTTTAAGTAGCTAAAGGTTTAATAATGGATTTGAAATCTTTGCGTCGGTATAAAGTGAGTGGCAGTTATAAAAAAAAGGTGAAAAGTCGATATACACAATCAATACAACAGGCTCATGCCCAAAATGTAAATACTGGTCAAGCGGGTCCAGAAAATATAGCACATGGTTCTGCACAAAATATTTTTTTTGTACCACAACAGGACTTTACCAATAATGTTCCTTTTTCTCAAGTCAGTATTATGGATGAAGAATATGAGAGCGAGAGCACCTCTGTTCAAAGTTCCCCTACATCGGCATGTTCAGACGAGGAGAGCATTAAAGATGATCAATTACGCAGTGACATTAGAAGATGGTGCGTCACTTACAATATTCCTCATCAAGCAATTAAAAGTTTGATAGAAATAATAAACAAGCGCATTCCCAATGTGTTGTCAAAAGATCCAAGGACGCTATTGAAAACTGATGTTAAAATAAACATCAAAGCAGTACCTGGCGGACATTATTGGCATAATAGCATAACAGAGACATTGCGTGCTTTACTAAGCATCATAGAAAATGCACCTAACAATATTTCATTAAACATTAATATAGATGGATTACCCCTTTATCACAGCTCAAAACAACAGATATGGCCGATTTTGTGTAACATTTATGAATTGCCGCAGCTACCTCCTTTTGTGATTGGGATATATTCCGGGCAAGGAAAACCAACAGATTTAGAATCTTTCTTAGAAGAATTTGTCGACGAGATGAAACACTTAATAGAAAACAATATTATAATTAAAGACATGAACGATACAGAGAAAACAGTTGGCGTTAAAATAAGACTTTTCACCTGTGACTCTCCAGCACGAGCAATGATCAAAGGTTAAATATAACTACCCATTTTTATATGTTTTAGGTTTATCTGTGCCTATAAATGGACGCAGTCCAAAATCGAGACATTGGGAGGTTTTTTTGTCTGGTAGTCGACGTATTTTTCTTCTTTTCTATCAAAAATTCTGTGGTTGGAACTTTTCAATAAGTTATTTTTCAATAAGTGGGTAACCCTTAAGCAAGTCTTACTTACAAAAGTTATGATTTGTTTTATTTTTTCAGGCGTATGCAATTACAACGCCAAGCATGGCTGTCTCAAGTGCACAACAATAGGAGAATATTCACATGTTTCTGGTACCGTTTACTTTCCAAGAACTGGCTGTACAAAGAGGACTGATACAGATTTCCGAGCGAAATGTTACGGAGCGCATCATAAGATGGATTCGCCACTATTGGAGCTACCTGTAGATATGGTGGAAGATTTTATCGTAGCAGATTCACTGCATTTATTAGATCTGGGATTAATGAAACGACTTCTTAAAGGTTGGATGGAAGGAAAGTTTGTAAATAAAAAAACTAAGTGGTGCGCTCAAGATATCATTACAGTTTCACATTTTTTATCCAACTGTAAATTGCCGAAAGAAGTGCATCGAGCTGTTAGATCTCTAAATGAATTGGCACACTGGAAAGGATCCGAGTTTAGAGTATTCTTATATTACTTTAAGTTTTATAATTCTGCAAAAAGTATTAAATACTGAAGCTTATCATCATTTTCTGTGCTTTTTTTGTGCCATCACGATTTGTTCCAATAAAGAGTATTTCCATTTTCTGGACCTGGCAGATTCATTGCTCATTTCTTTTGTGGAAATATTTAAAAATATATACGGAAAAGATAATATATCCAGTAACGTACATAATTTAACACACTTGACTGAAGAGGTCAGAAAATTTGGCCCTTTGCAAGATTTCAGTACATACCCGTTTGAAAATAAATTATATACGATAAAGAGGATGATACGGCATGGAAATAAGCCTCTTGAGCAAATTGCTAGACGCTTAAGTGAAAAAGACATGATTGATCTGCAAGGTATCATTAAAACGAATCAGACCAAGACTTATCCATTTTTAAAAAACACAGACAACCAAAACAGGTACAAACAAAAATGTTCTCCATTTAGAAACATTCATTTTGTCATCACAAAAACAAAATATTTTTTTCTTAACTCATGACAATAGTATTATAGAAATAACATCCATTTTAGATGATGAAGGTAGTATTGTAATTAAAGGTAATCGTATCGAAAATCTTAGTGATGTTTTTAATATACCAATCAAATCATCGTACTTAAATATATACAAATGCGATTGTAATTGCATTCATAAACAAAGAGTGCATGCTAAAGTTGATTCAATTAAATGTAAGATTGTCTGTCTAACATACGATTCAATAATGTATTTTGTGCCATTGTTACACACTTTGTGATAAAGCAAACTAGTTCGGTGTATATTAAGTAAAAAACTTTATGTTTCTAATTTGTTTATTAATTAAAAACATGATCTAAGACAAGATGTGTTTTTATTTTTATTCTTAACCTAGAACAAGTACCTTACATCTTAAGCCCAACCTACCATCAACATCTCAATAAGTAATATTTATGAAAACTACTGACGAATCTTACAGCGTAAGCTCAAAAATCAACTGAGTACCATCAACTAGGCATGTTACTAATCAAATTTTTACTATTTCTTCCTTTAAGCATAACTCTGAATTGAGCGTCACCCACCTACCTTCTTAAATAATATAAATGTAAAGAAAATAAGATAACAGAATAAACGTTGCAACATACTTTTAACATTATTCTACAGTGCTATACGCTATAGTGTGTTCTAGTAACTATACAGTACAAACACTTTTGGTAAACAATCATATTCAGTCTTAACTTTTGAATAAATCAGTCTCAAATTCAGTACTATCTATTAACAGTCTCATATTATATATTATTTAATAATGTAGGAACTATAAATTACCAAGAATAAGTATTTCTTAAGGACAACAATTAATATTTAGCGATTGCCACTTTCTGACATAATAATATAACGTAGGTACCTACATATTTATTTTTTATAATCATTAGCAAATTAAAATCAACGTTACTGATAAATCTTAGGGCTCTTTCAATTTAGACGTTTGGTGCGGGACTGCTGCGGCGCCGCAGCGGTGCGTTTGTCGTACTGCGCACGATCGAGTGTTGAATGGAAAAAAAAACGGGCGTGCGACGTCCCGGACGTCCCGCACTAAACGACTAAATTAAAAGAGCCCTTACTGTCTAAACTCAATATATTTATAATTAAGTATAACATTTTGTTCTATTACAAGATTTTTTTAAAATTAGTATTCATATTTAAAAAAATAAGAGCACCTACCTACCCTCTACTTCTTAATATGCAATAATAAAAAAAAAAAGACCTCAAATAGTTCGGTAGGTTAGGTACTACTTAATCTTTATTCTTAACCTCTTACAAATAAACACAGAATAACGTTATTCCAAGTTTTTAAACTTGGAATAACGTTATTCTGTGTTTATTTGTAAGACGGCCATAGTTTAAAAACAACAGAAAATTAGACATCAAACAAAATCATCGTAACTGAGAAATCTTACAATCTAAGCTCAATAATCTCAAGGAGTACCTAATCAACCAGGCACATTCCTAACCTAATAACTTCCATGACCATAACTCTGAGTTTGGCTTTACCTACCTACCTTCCTTAATAATCTTATAAATAAGTATTTAGTAAAACCTAATAAAGATACTATCTTTAACATTATTGTAAAATGCTAAATGCTATAGTGTGTTTAATACAAACATTTTTGGTAAACAATCATATTCAGTACATTCTATTGTCAGTCTCATTAAATATGTAAAGCGGACACATCTCCCTGTCGTAATAGATTCTGAAACATTTCTCCGACAATCGTTTTGCCGTTTAACGGTTCGCCGACAGAACGATTCACTATTATTTTTTTCACCGATAGAACGTTTCAATGACGAACGATTCGTCGACAGAACGATTCACTTTTCTTTTTCTCATCGATAGAACCAGCGAACGATTCATCGACACAACTGTTCGTCTGCCCCTGGGGTATAAATCATAAGTAACCGACATGTAGTCCTGTTTCCGTTTATTGTTAAAAAAAAACACAAAAATACAACAACAACTTTGTCGATGCAATTTTTAATTATTGTATTATGATTTGTTGTGTTTTTGTTTTAGTATTAATCATGTGTAGGTTAATATAAAAAGTTATTTTTATTTGCCAATATAAAATCCTTCGCAATGACTTTGAGTACAAAGTTTAATTTTATGTGTTTAGTATTATATTATATTATTCATTGTATTTTGTGTGTTTTTTTTAACAGTAAACGGAAACAGGACTACATGTCGATTACTTATGTTTTATACCCCAGGGGCAGACGAACAGTTTTGTCGATGAATCGTTCGCTCGTGAAAGGTTCTATCGATGAAAAAACGAAAAGTGAATCGTTCTGTCGACGAATCGCTCGTCATTGAAACGTTCTATCGGTGAAAAAATTAATAGTGAATCGTTCTGTCGGCGAACCGTTAAACGGCAAAACGATTGTCGGAGAAATGTTTCAGAATCGTCGTAATAACATAACATACCAAATATCAAAATGAATGTAACTGACAACTATCTGAATCGTACACTCATAAAAAATCCTTGAATTAGTATTGCAACATAGTTTTATAACTATAGAAACTTAACTTAACTTTTGTGCAGTTTCTTCTGGCGCGACATTTTAACTTTCACCTGGTTCAGGCGCTGCTGCATCCTTCTGATTTGGACTTGGTTCAGACAGGGAATTTTCGTTAGAGTTTAGAACTTCTGGGGCTTTTTTATTTTTCTTTACTCTTATTTTTGCTGCAGAGGTTCGCGCCATTTTAGCTGTATTTCTTCGATTTGAATTACGAAGAACGTTTTTGAAAAATTCTTCACACTCTCTCACTGTGAAATTTTTGTCTGATTTGACGATGATCGAAAAAAACAAGTTGATGACACGTCCGAAAGACTTAAAACATTTTTTTTTTATCTTCACCGCGTGCACCTCCTGCCCACGAACAAGTTGTTAGAAAACTTCTGTCGAATATAACATCAACTAAGGTGAAACAGTTATTTAAACCTCTGCCCTTACCAGTACCGCAAACTAAAGAAAACTTATTAATAAGTTCTGTGGTAGATCTATCATCTTTTAGGGTATCTTCCAGTTTTTGTAGTAAATCCAAACTATTGATGGGATTGAACCCTATGTCTCTTTGTAAATTCTCTTTTTCGGTTCTTTTCAAAAACTCTTCAAACTGTGCTTGCATTGAAATAATGCGTAACAACAATTGTTTTTGATTTTCTTGCAATTCTTTTTGGTTCTTTTCTATAGTATTAACAGTAACAATAAGGCTGTCTAATTTATCTGTAGTATAATTGGTACTGCTTGTTGTGATATTTGTTTCCTCTGACGGCAATAAAATATATTCAACACGCTGGTCAGCAATCACATTTTCGGCGACTTCCATGTATGTGGCAGATGTTGATACATTTTCTTTTTCAGTCTTTAGGGAAGAAGACGCTTCAGAAGGAAGTATTTCACTGAGTGTCTCTAGAGGTACATACTGAGTCATACATACTGAGTCCACTATTAATAATGTACATTATTAATAGTGGACTCAGTATGTACTACTACTATTGGCGCTTCCGTTTCTGGTTGATTCATTATGGATCCCATGGCTGCTTTTTCCTGGTAAAATAAAAAATAACTTCAAATTTTTCAGATAATTGTGATAGCTACATAATCTGAACCGCCATTTCATTGTGCCTCAACCCTGATCATCAACTAAGTCTCAATCAGTGTCTACCCATAGTTTTTTTTTCATGTTTTAGCTCAGCCCTAATTGAATGGACATTTTCAAAATTATTGTTTAGATTTTTAAATTTAAATAAAATGAAAATAAAGGTTTTCCAATAATGATTTAACATAAAATCTTCTTACCAAACAACGCTCCAGTATGTCATTGTGAGATTTGACTTTGCTTACTTTTCCTTCTACTTTGATATTTGTAGGAGTTTCGTCTTCTTCAGTGTCAGTTACTTCGGTCATAATCGATATTGCTAGCTGTCCCTCATCGTAAGTTAAGCCTGACCTTTTAACGCTGCAGGGCATCAAAAACCAGTCAGCACCAGGAAGCGAATTTTCTACTTTCGTAAGTTTGTCAGCTTTTTTTCTAGGCCATGCTAAGCTATTATTTTTCACCCACCCTTCAGGGACGCAGCTAAGCACCTTTTTTTCCATCTTCCAGTGTTTGCACAATCGTAAATGGCATTATCTGTAATTTAAAATCAAATTGTGCAACCTTGTCAAAGAAAATATGATATTACTAACGTAAAGAATATATGCGAATGGTTGGCATTCGCACTATATTCTTGGCACTTATAACCTATTAATTGACGGCACGGTTGGCGCAGTGGTTAAGCGATTGACTGCTGCGCTGCGTGTCGTGGGTTCGATTCCCGCACGGAACAAATATTTGTATGACCTACAAGTAGTTGTTCCGGGTCTGGCTGTTTGTGTATGTGACTTTAAATGTTTGTAAATGCACCCACAATACAGGAGAAATTCCTAGTGTGGGGCAACGTTTTTAAAAAAAAAAAAAAAAAAAAAAAAAAAATTAAAATTCAGTTCCAAGATTTGACCCGAACATACATACAAACATTGCAGATTAAATACCAATTTTTTTTTAATAAAACAGAAAAAACCGAACCGATCACACAGTTGACAGAACAGGGTATAGCGTTGTCTCTCTCGCTCAGTGCGCGTAGTTTCCTGTCCGAACGCAGCGAGTGACTGACAACAAAAGCCACGTGCGGGCGCGGCGCGTTCGAACAGCCATTTAGGCATACATTCAAACGTATAAGACATGTATAGTAATTTAAGTAGTTCTTCAGATCCATGAATACGATCGATCATAGGTTTTCGGCTCCGCCACTTTTTTTTAATAACCCTTTAGGTATAACATGTCATGTATTTGGACTCACCGTTGTTATGTTGCTCGTAGCTAAATGTAGGCAGCACAGTAGGTAGGTACTAAAGCGGGGAATTCAAACTGTGGCAATGGATTTGAATTAAGAATAGGAAAGGTATAGAAAGGAAGGAAGTACTTTTCTGTAACTTACACAAAGGTTTTTATTAATAAACAAATTAAATAGGTACCTACTTCAGTAAATAGACAAACGATAAGTACCTGTATCTGTACGTATTTGATGTAATTAATTACCTACATTGAGTGAATTCAAGTAGGAGGTAGGTTAACTTTAAAGTTTGAATATACTAGGGAAGTAGGTAGGTATAGGTAGGAATGTGGTTCGGAGTAGGTACTTTTTATTCATGACAAAAACACTCGTCCGGAGTGTAATGGTCATAAATTGCCATCTCACAGCAACCTTTGCACCAGAAAAAAATTAAATCTATTAAGTAATTTATATCCGTCTTATTCATTACAAAATGATTTGGTAAGTGCGGGTCAGTAGGATAATCACACACAATACAATTTTGTGCAATTTTAAAATGTGTTTCTTGCCACGGCCATTCAAGTATATTAAAATTTAAGAGTATACAATCATATCTCCCAGGAAACAATCCACGTCCATTATAAATGCCATTTCTAAAACTTTAGTATGTTACTATGCAGGTAACTCACTGAAACAAACGCAAATATACATTTACTTCCAGCATTATAATAAAAAATAAAGTTTCAATGGCATAAAATATGGACTGTTGACCATATGACTTTTAAGTCTGCAACTGTTTTACTTATCAAAGAACCGACATTCTTGCGCGGCTGATGGATGATTGGGTAGTTAGAACTTTTAGTTTAGTCAAAATAAATTAAGAGGTTGCATTATAGACACACACAGGAACATTATTTTTAATGAAACTATTATTTATAGCTACACATTCGTGGAGATTTCGTGACTGTATTGGGCGATAAACTGGAAAATACCTAAAGTTGTGTATTTTCTGTTATAATTCTGACCAAAAAAAACACAAACTGTATGTTAAAACTGAGAATTATTTATTACCATAGTTGCACACACATTTGAAAATTCCACACGGAAACGTGTGGAATTTTCAAAATAATATTTTTTAACAGTTAAAAAAATTATACCTACTTAAGTTTTCTAGGTACATATAATAATATTCCAAATTATGTCCGTGTGCATTTAATGTAACTCCATACAAATAAATGTATTTTAAATACACTATTTTACATTTGGACAACGAACCCTAATTCACTTGTGGTGAAAATAAGATGGCTGCTGTTTTCTGCCTTGATAACACATTAGCAGCACGGCTGGAGCCAATATGTACTATAGCAGCCATAGTCGGGACAAGTACTTATTTTATTAATTAAAATTTTATTAAAACATAAAAAGTATGAGGGCGCATCGTCAAATTTTAAATCAGCATAATGATTTTATCGATACAATTATTTTCGCAAGTGCAATTTATCCTCCTCAGTCCTGAGATATTAATTTGTGTTGGATTTCGAATTCGTTCATGATTTTCATTGTAGGGTAGAAGTAAAAATGACTTGCAAAATGCGTCGCTCTATCCTATCGTGTCCCATCCTTTTCCCACATGCACACCTGGACTATCGCTGTCCTTGTCACCGTCGACGGTGACTGTGTGAAGACTCTCGACCACTTGAACGAGAGTAGCGTTACTAAGAACATGCTCCCTTATTAATTTATTAATAACTTACGGTTGCGAATTGCCGCGAGTGTATTTACGAACTATTGTCTAAGACACTACGAAAAGTGCGTGTTTATGTGGTGAAAGGCGTCTGTGCGCCTCCCTCGTGCGCTGCCCCTGAATTCACCAAGGACTCGAACCCTCTGCCGACCGACGCGGAGGATATATATTGAAGACGGCGAATCTACAGGTCAGTGGTGCTGCATGTTTCCTGCCAAATTCCTTTGTCCAATTCACAAGTTCGTCGTCCTTATTCGTGTCGCATTTGCAAGGTCAGACCTACCTACGTACCTTTTCAAACCCCGCAATAATACAGTCCACATTCAATCAAACCAGCTCCCTGCGTCTGGGATAAACGCAAAC
Source organism: Brachylomia viminalis (assembly GCA_937001585.2). Taxonomy (NCBI): domain Eukaryota; kingdom Metazoa; phylum Arthropoda; class Insecta; order Lepidoptera; family Noctuidae; genus Brachylomia; species Brachylomia viminalis. The sequence continues at coordinate 21,391,134 of OW443294.2, read as the reverse complement.
AATTTATATTTCCGCCCAAGTATTTGGTGTAAGGCGCCACCATTATTTTTGGTCACTTCGAGCCGCATTCTAAATTCAAACCGCATGGTCAGTTATAACTAAACGTTCACTGTACTACGTAATTAAATAGATTGTCGTTTATTCTTTGTATTTTTCCGCACCGACAACTATTTCTTTTTATTTCCGCACCCGCATTGCATAGTACAACACAACGTAAAAGTTATTTCTTTCCAAATTCATTCCATTTTTGTAGTCCGCCATTTTATATCGTTTCCTTTAAGATCGTGTTTTAGATAACTTGTTCGTAATTGTTCGGTAAACTTCGGCTCGCTTCGTTAGCGCTCCTTCGCATACCTTTTGATATTTTTCACTCACCCGCAATAATTTTATTTTCGCTACTAAAATGAATCGTATTTACGATAACAACCGCTTATAACTACTTTGTTTAAATATTCGTGTTACGTACTTATCGCCGCTATACTATTTACAGCTATTCACAATGGTTAAGTCTAAGAGGAAGAGTAGTGATGTGGACCTGTTCTTCGACACTACGAGTACTAATAGGAACCAGTTGTCATTATACGTAGTCAAACGTGATGTTATTTACAAACGTGTAGAAAATATTTTCGACCTTGCACACAAAACAAATAATGATCGACAATATTTTAAGTCGTTTTGTTCTAGTGCTTCAAATATTGATACATTGCGTAATGATTATCAACAAGTTTTAGATTCCTATAATATATTAAATTTACAGTTGAACCCCGATTCCGAGGTCGAGTATGATTCCTGGTTATCGTTTGAAGAAATGTTTTGTTTTATAAAACAGGTTTTACTCAATAACAAAACCGAGTGTCCTGAACCTGAACCTCAACCTTCATTAATAAAATCTAATTCTCGCCTTCCACCCATTGATTTGATGTCATTTGACGGTAACGTCAAGAAATGGCCATTGTTTTATCAACAATTTAAAAGCATGGTACACGATAACGCATCGCTCACTAATTGTGAAAAAGTATTTTACTTAGTAGGTAAATTAACTGGGCAGGCGTCGTGCGTTTGCGCAGGGTTGGCTCCAACCGCAGAAAATTATATTATTATTTGGGAGGCACTCGTGCAAAAGTATGACGATCCTCGCTCACTCGCATCCGCTTATTTAAACCAATTGTTACAGTTTAAACCGCTCTCCATGGCTAGTTCTGATGGGCTAGATTCATTTATAAATAATTTTGATTCATCTGTAGCAGCGCTTAAACAATTAAAGCTTAATGATTTAACCGAATTTATTTTCTTGCATTTGGCTCTGCAAAAGTTAGACGCAGACACAATTAAATTATTTGAAATTACCTATCGTAAAGATAAAATACCATCTTACCACAATTTAATTGAATTCATAAAGGAACAAAGTAAAGTTTTGTCTCGTTCTACGAACCTTAGTAAATCGATAGATAATAATCATTCCCAGTCTAAACAGCAGCGTCAAACTAAGCACATCCCTAAACCGTCCAAGTCTTTTGTGAATACAGACATAGGGTGTGGTCCAAGTGTAAGCGATAAATGCGCTTTATGCAATGATAAAAAACATGAACATTTATATTCTTGTTCATCGTTTATTAAATTAACCCCGCGAGAAAGATATAATTTTATAAAACTTAATAATTTCTGTAACAATTGTTTAAGTATAAAACACAAGACTTTTTCTTGTACTTCAAAACATACTTGTTCTCATTGTTCAAAGCGACACCACACTTTATTACATTTCAATCCAACTCAAAATGATAAAACAAATTGTAACGTTGGCTCCGTGGTGTCCAACACCGCTAATTCTATTCCCGCTACCGCTCATGACGCGCCGCGCCCTACCCCGGCCAGCAGTCATGCAGAGTCCGCTATGACTCATTCGCACGCCGCTTCTAATGACCCTACAACTATTGTAAATAATGCATCGGTCTGTACAGTTTCGTACGATCGAGCAGCACGTTATCAAACGACAACGTTGTTAGGGACCGCAAAAGTAAAGTTTGTTGATTCTTCAAACCGCACTCACCTTTTGAGATGTCTAGTGGATCCTGGCTCTCAAGGTGATTATATTTCCGCATCTTGTTGTAAGCGACTATCGCTTCCTATTTATACTCAAACCCGCTATTCGGAAGTTCAAGGAATTGGAGGAGCTTCACAAAAAATTCTCGGTGTTACTTCAGTTAAATTCACGTCTCGCTTTGATAGTAAGTGCGAATATTCTATAAGGCCGATGGTAGTAGGACAGATTACGTCACAGTTGCCGGACACCTGTGTTGATACCGCGTCTATTGAACTTATTCGTAACTTACCGCTCGCTGATGACGAGTTTTCGCAACCGGGAACTATAGATATACTTTTAGGTGTTAAACTTTATTGTGAAATTTTACTTTCTGGTCAAATTAAAAGCTCACATGATGGTATGCCCTCTGCCCTTGAAACGACTTTAGGTTACCTAATTTTAGGTGACGCTCCTATTATTTCTCCGCAACCCGCCACCCGCACATTGTGTGCTTTTACTTCTGACTCGCTACACCAGATTGTCGAAAGATTTTGGGCAGTCGAGGAATTACCTTCGCAGTCATTTTTAAGTCCTGACGATCAGCAGTGTGAAAATATTTATACTTCAACCACTGTTCGTAACTCCGACGGTAGTTATTCAGTTGACCTTCCTTTTAAAGAAGACCCAAATAATCTAGGCAATTCTTATACTACGGCTAAAAAACGCTTTCTACTTTTAGAAAAGAAATTTTCTAAGGATCCAAGTTTAAAATTAAAATATGACGATGTTATTCGTGATTACCTAAATAAAGGTATACTGTCCCGCACCGCACCTGAGGCATTAGCCGCTCCAGGCTTTTATCTACCGCACCATGCTGTAGTTCGCAACGACAAGGCGACAACCAAGGTTCGTCCTGTGCTAGATGGCAGCGCCAAGACCGATACAGGCTTATCACTAAATGATGTCCTATATACGGGTTGCAATCTACAGGCTGATATATTTCATATACTTTTGAATGTTCGTGTTTATTACATTGCCTTTTGTGCAGATGTGAAACAAATGTATTTATGCATTTATACGAATGCTCCGCACCGCAAATATCAACGAATCTTATATAGATTTTCAGAAACCGACCCGCTCGAGGTTTTTGAGTTTACTCGAGTCACATTTGGGCTTCGGTCTTCACCATTTTTGGCGCTCCGCACGCTACGTCAACTCGCTAGCGATGAACGGCATAACTGGCCAACTGCGGCAGCCGTATTAGAGAGGGACATTTATATGGATGACGTAGCTTCATCTACTTCTTCTCTCGAGGAAGCAGTCAAGACAGCTACCGATCTGATCCAGATCTTCAAAACTGGCGGGTTTGATTTAGTTAAATGGACTTCCAACTCGCTGGAATTGCTCGAACATATTCCCGAGTCTCACCGTCAATCTGAATGCATTTCCTTCGACGATGGAAATATATTTAAGATATTAGGTTTGCGTTGGTTACCCGCACAGGATACCTTTATTTTCGAAATATCAAGTCCCCCACCTGTTTGTACTAAACGCGCCATTTTATCCGCTACCGCTCGGTTGTACGACGTCTTAGGACTCGTCGGCCCTATAATTCTTTTCGCTAAATTAATCATTAAAGAACTCTGGCTTTTAAATCTCGATTGGGACGATATACCCCCTTCTCGCATTGTTAAAATATGGCAACAATACTTATTAGAATTACCGCACATATCTAATTTATCATTTCCACGCCATCTAGGTATAGAAACCGGTTCTATGGTTTCCTTAGTCGCATTTTCAGACGCGAGCGAATCCGCATACGGCTGTGTGATTTATTTGCACGTCGTAAATGGCGATCAATCGCCTATTATTTCACTCGTGTGCTCCAAATCGCGTGTTGCATCCGCTAAACCTAAAATCACTCTCGCGCGCTTGGAATTAAACGGAATACTTTTAATGTCGCGACTTCTTAAAACCGTTTATGACACTTTATCTAAACGACATAAAATCGAAAATATTTATGCTTTCTCGGACTCTGAAGTAGCACTCTGTTGGTCTGTTGCTTCGCCACACAGATTCAACACTTATATTGCCAACCGCATTTCTCAAATTCAGGAAAATATTTCACCTGAAAACTTATATCATATCGCTGGCTTACATAACCCCGCAGACTGTGTATCTCGTGGGCTTACGCCTTCGCAGCTCATTCAACATGAGCTATGGTTTAAGGGTCCATCGTGGCTTTCCTTGCCTAGACAAGACTGGGCTATACAGCGATTTTTACCCAACCGGCTTTCATTACTGGAAGAAAAAACCGTTTCGCACGTGACTAAAGTCACAGATAATGATAACCCACTTTTAAAATTAGCTTCAGAATGTTCTACTTGGGAAAAGCTGCTGGAAGGTACTGTGTTTTCGCTTCGTTTTATAAAAAAAATGCCGCAAAACGATACAATCACCGCCGAAGATTTAAATACAGCTGAATTGGAAATAATTCGCGCGATCCAGTCTAAATACTTTTCCGACGACATTAAGAATATTTCTAAAGGTCAACCGTGTTCGGCCAAGTTACGGAAATTGTTTCCATTTTTATGTAACGGACTTATACGTGTCGGAGGTCGTTTATCGAATTCGACACTAGACTATTCTTCCAAACATCCGATTTTACTTCCCGGGAAAGGACATATTGTCAAATTACTAATTGAATTTTATCACCGCGACAATTGTCACGCCGGGCCACAGTTATTAATTTCGATATTAAGATCCAAATATTGGATTATTTCCGCTAGGCGTGTGGTTCGACAATACATACACAAATGCAATGATTGTTTTCGAGTTAATCCTAAGCCTACGTTTCCGCCTATGGCCGATTTGCCTAAATGTAGATTAGAGCAATGCAAAGCGTTCTTACATACGGGCGTCGATTACGCAGGGCCGCTTTATATTACTCCTTACCGCAAACGGGGCGTACGAAATGTAAAAGCTTATATTTGTATTTTTATTTGTCTCGTAACAAAAGCGGTGCATATCGAATTGGTATCTAACTTAACTTCTGCTTCGTTTATCGACGCATTTAAACGATTCATTTCGCGAAGAGGTCCTTGTAATTTCTTATATAGCGATAACGGGACTAATTTTGTCGCTTCTAAAAAATATTTTAATGAGCTTCATGAGTTTTTACAAACCGCTGATTACTATCAAAGTTTTAGTCATGAACTCGCGAAGAACCGTATCACGTGGCGAATGAACCCTCCTACAGCAAGTCACTTCGGAGGGATATGGGAAGCGAACGTTAAGAGCACCAAGTCGCTTTTATTTCGTACAATCGGCAATCAAGTTCTCACCTTTGAGGAGATGTCGACCATTCTTATTCAAATTGAGGCAGTGCTAAATAGCCGTCCTCTTTATGTTTTGAGCTCTGACCCATCAGAGCCATTAGCACTTACTCCCGCGCATTTTCTATCTACTTCCCCGCTAGAATGTTTACCCGCAGCCGACTTATCCGAAGAACGAACAGATCTGTTGTCTCGTTTCTCCTTAATGGATTCGATAGTTCAATCATATTGGAAACGATTTAAGTCGGAATATTTACATAATTTGCAACAACGCGAGAAATGGAATACTCCGTGTAACCCGATCACAGTCGGTACCGTAGTGTTGTTAAATGTAGATAACGCTCCACCCTTACAGTGGCCATTAGGAATTGTTACCAATGTATACCCTGGTAAGGATGGTGTTGTTCGCGTAGCGGAAGTAAAAACTAAGACCGGTACTTATAAACGACCAGTAGTGCGGTTATGCCCGCTTCCGACTCAATAGTCAATATATTTATATATACATATTTTCGCTAATAAGTATTAATTAGCTTACGTTAGCTAAGTTTAGTTTAGAAATTTCATTATATTTATCCGCTCTAGTTACTAAATACCCGTTACTTGAAGTTGCTGAATATAGCAATTTTCTTGATTTTCTAACCTTTTTTGAAGGGTTTCTTCAAGGCTGGGAGGATGTTGGATTTCGAATTCGTTCATGATTTTCATTGTAGGGTAGAAGTAAAAATGACTTGCAAAATGCGTCGCTCTATCCTATCGTGTCCCATCCTTTTCCCACATGCACACCTGGACTATCGCTGTCCTTGTCACCGTCGACGGTGACTGTGTGAAGACTCTCGACCATTTGAACGAGAGTAGCGTTACTAAGAACATGCTCCCTTATTAATTTATTAATAACTTACGGTTGCGAATTGCCGCGAGTGTATTTACGAACTATTGTCTAAGACACTACGAAAAGTGCGTGTTTATGTGGTGAAAGGCGTCTGTGCGCCTCCCTCGTGCGCTGCCCCTGAATTCACCAAGGACTCGAACCCTCTGCCGACCGACGCGGAGGATATATATTGAAGACGGCGAATCTACAGGTCAGTGGTGCTGCATGTTTCCTGCCAAATTCCTTTGTCCAATTCACAAGTTCGTCGTCCTTATTCGTGTCGCATTTGCAAGGTCAGACCTACCTACGTACCTTTTCAAACCCCGCAATAATACAGTCCACATTCAATCAAACCAGCTCCCTGCGTCTGGGATAAACGCAAACAATTTATATTTCCGCCCAAGTATTTGGTGTAAGGCGCCACCAATTTGAATGTTACTTGAATAGAATTATTTCAGGCTTACTTAGAGACCCACAAAAAAGCATAATGAGAGTGTTTGATGATTTTAGTATTTATAGTTTTTTTTTTATTGCATGTCTCCTATAGGGGACAGTCGGTTTACATGTTATAAAAAAGGTTGGTAATGAAACTGAAAAATCATACAAGATAATCAACGTTTATTAACATATCTATAGAAAATTTAGAAGAAAAGTGGTTAGCATAATTATATCTCTTAAAGACCAACATTTTCGTGGTACTGCTTGTAGCAGTTTCGCCCTACCACCAAACATAAATGCATATTGCAAGTTGAGCAATATACCCTTGCTTTCTTGCTTTTGCAACTTGGCAAGCGGCATCTGTGATCTCCAGACTCGGCTATCATTGGCAAATGTCCCGCCATGGCAGTCCTTAACTGCAAAGGGGGCTGAGGCACATATTTCCTTTTACGGCTGGTAGACCCTTCTGTCTGGTGTTTCTGCTGCAGTAACTGCTTCTTCATACATTTGTATTTGTTCTCGAGATGGAGTGAAGTAAAGTAATGAATTCGCTATGTCTGCTTTGAATTCTAGGTAGTCTAGAGTGTCTTTTTTAGGAGTCTCTAACAGTTGAGCCTCTTTTCTGTAGACTAACCATCCGGCAGCCGCAGCAAAATCAAAAAAAAGAAAAATTAGACGAATAGTCCATTTCTTGGTTCGTGCGCAATTTCTGTAAAAACTGATTACTCTATCCAGCATATCTACGCCTCCCATCTTTTCGTTGTACTGTTTTATAGCAAACGGCCTATCAATTTCAATATATTGCTTCGTTTTCTTACACCAACGCCTGCACTTATTTTCCGGTTGTTTAGAATCCCCAGATGATGCCATTACTACCGGTTTGTTATCAAACCACTTCAAACATGCTACTTGGCCATCATTGCGTACCAACTGATCACAAGAACCACGTCCTTGGTCCCTCAATTGCTTGTCGGTCTTAAAATTGCATGATTTAGGAATTTTAGTTTTCCTAAGAGTGCCTGTTGCCTGCATCTTTTTTTCTGTACGTAGTTTGTCCAGTAAATCAACTGACGTAAAATAACGATCCATGTATAATTTTGTGCCTTCAGGTAAGTTGTGAACCAATCTCAAAACAACTTTTCCTCCAATATCCAGAGATTCAGCTTCATCGTTTGACAGTATGGTGTCGCCTTTGCCCTCGTACAAAAAAAAATCCAAGGGTATGCCGTCTGGAGCAGTACACACGAAGTTTTTCATGCCACAAGGGTTAGGTTTTCCCCTGATAAATTGTCGCATTGATACTTTACCCCAAAATGGTATCATCTGCTCATCGACACTAACTTCTTGAGGTCTGGGGTTTTCTAGGCAAGCTGCTCTTACAGTTTCAATCAAGGGTTGCACTTTCCAAAACTTGTTTTGTTTGGATTCCGAACTTACATCCAAATCGTTTACTAGTTTCAGGTTTGTTCGAATTTTGAAAAATCGATCCCTGGTCATTCGGTCAGCTATCATTGGGATTCTAGTCTTAGCCATCCAGTACATCTTAATTCTTGGCAATCGCAAATAGCTCATCGCGAAACATACACCGAAGAAGATTTTTATTTCATCTTTTGTAGTGCCTAGGTTTTTACCTGTTTGTATCAAATAGGTTTGATTGGAACAGCCTCCGCCCAATCCACTCCGCCCATGCAGGGCAGGCCCCCACCGTATGCTCCACCGTGTCCTCGGGGCGATCATCGCAGTGGTGACACTCGGGCGTTTCCTCCCGCCTGATGATGTGCAGGAACCTCCCGAAACATCCGTGTTTGTAATTAAAACACTCTGATTGAGTAACACATTTATTAATATTAAGTAAAGTAATCATGTACTGCCCGCGCTCTGCTTTATGCATGACAAATCCTTTTTACTCGAGCGCGTTCCCGCGTTACAATATTACCATAATTAACCTATGCTAAGCGCGTTCCATTTCTGGCATAATGCCGTATGTTACAGGTGAGGACCTGCGTCAGGCGGAAGGTGAGGACGCCGTGGCGCCTCTCTAGCCACTCCTCAAAGAGGGGACTTATCGCCGCAATTGTGGCGTGCCCAAGCTTTACGGCTTACAAGCTTTACGGAGCCTGTGGTGGTGTTTTAAATAAACTAAGTCACAAGTTTTATATGTCTTTACTCGCGCAGCTGAGTCGTAATATTTTTTTGAAGATTCTTTACTTTTATTCATATTTTCTATAGCTTTATCACGAGAATATTTCATCCTATATTGTAAAGCGCGAATGTATTCTTGATAAGTGGTGTTATCTTTGGACTCGTAAACACTACTAGGAATTGACGGCTTATAGCCATATAGAAGTTCAAAAGGTGTAAATTCGGTTGTACAATGCGGAGTTGTATTGTATGACAGGATCGCTGTAGCAAGATAGCAATGCCAGTCGTCCTGATTGTCATTAACAAATGACCTTAGGTACTCCTTAAGAGTGGCGTGACTACTTTCTAGTGCGCCATTTGTTTGAGGATGATAAGGAGAAGAAAATATGTTTTTAATTTTAAGTATTTCGTTTAGTTGTCTAAATAGCTCAGACGTAAAGGTTGTATCTTGATCGGTCAGCAAAAATTTAGGAAAACCGAATAAAGAAAAGAAATGGATGAGGTTGCGTGCAACTTCATCAGTTGTACAAGTAATCATTGGATAAGCACACGAAAATTTTGTTAAATCGTCTTGGAGTGTTAAGATGTATCTAAATTTTTGGAGGCCAGCTTCAGGTAGAGTACCGACAATATCGAGAGCTAATCTTTCAAATGGCCTTGTACTTGTATACGTTATAATATAACCATAGGTGCTTTATTGGAAGCTCGTAAGGGTTTATTTATTTGGCACATTTTGCAATCTTTTATGGTTTTTTCAATATCTGAACGCATTCCTTTCCAATAGTATGAGGCTTTAATTCTACTTAACATGCGTTTAACACCCGGGTGACCTGCTATGGTCGTCCCGTGATTTTCCTTGAGAATATTTGGGATTTCGGCAGGAGTTGGATAAAGTATTTGATTTTTATAAATATGTATTATAATATTTGTGCCGTGGAATATACATATATAATATCATATTATACAAGGTGATTGGAAGATGGGTGCAAAGCTTTAAGGCGAAGATAGTACAGACAGTTTAGAACAATTTAAGCCATGGTTGTCTTAGACGAAGTCTTACCATTTTTTTTAACCTAATTTTTAAGATTTTTTTCGAAAATTGCCTAAATTTTTAATTAAACTGGTTATTTATAGCTAAATTGAATGATAAATGAATTCATTTTTACGAGTATTTTATTTAATTAAAGTAATGTGTAAGCAATCTAGCAAAACATGTTTTAGGCCTCTGTGTCGTTAGACATTTTTTTTTACAGACATTTAAAGTTCATATAAATTAAAAAAAAAACATAAATCATTTTTGAAAACCTTATTTAAAAGAAAAACGAAGGGTGCTTTTTTTGTTCAAATATTTTTGAAAACATGCGTGATAATCGCTCTTTCCTTTGAGGTATCATTTACGAGGATATTTTACAAATTATTGAAATTAGGATCTACAAACCAATTTGAGGGAGAAATTTTAAATTTTAGGCAGACTAATTAAAACAAAATTTTTGCTTAAAAAACTTACGCTAACCTTACTTTATGTGTTCGAAATGATAATTACTTCAATTTTAAGAATTTTTTGCACATGCCACATGACAAATATCCGTTCCATGGTAGGGGTGTGCAAGATCTGGAAGAGCAAGATCCCCAAAGAAGAATACAAATCTGCCGTTTCCTCCTCAACAGAGACATCGAAGATGCGTGGTTCCTGAAATCAATCTTGTGGACGGATGAAAGCAAATTTTCTAGGGAGGGCATTACAAACTTTCATAACCTCCATGAATGGGCCGACAGAGACAATTATCCACATTTTAAGAAGCGAGTGTCGTTTCAGGGAAAATTCTCTGTCAATGTATGGGCTGGAGTAATTGGCAGGACATTGATTGGGTCCCACTTCTTACCGGATAATTTAAATGGTGAAAATTATTTGCACTTTCTACAATTCGATTTACCAGTTCTGATAGAGGAAACCGGTGTCCCGATATTCGAAAGAGACCGAACAGTCGTCTTTCAGCAAGACGGCTGTCCAGTGCATTGGACGTTAAATGTAAGGGAACACTTAAATAATTGCTTCCCTGACAGCTGGATCGGCAGAGATGGACCCATCCCTTGGCCCGCTCGCTCACCAGATCTGACCCTGCTGGACTTTTTCATGTGGGGCCGGGCCAAGGAACTGGTGTATACGAATGTTGAAATAAACACGAGAGAAGAATTGATGGAGAGAATTAATTCAGCGTTTGAAACGATGAAACTGGAGATGATGTTGAAAATAACAACAACAGAAGTGAGAAAACGTAGCCGTGCTTGTATTAGGAATCATGGCAGACATTTTGAACATGAACAATAAATAATTTAAAAGCTTTGCACCCATCTTCCAATCACCTTGCATATCTTGACGTAAACTAATTTGGTAAAAGGCTCGGAAAAATCGGGCAAAGCTAATTCTTTGTCGTAATCAGTTTTGGACATGATTTCGTCTCGTAGTTTTACTAGTAGGTTATAAATAGCTTTGTAACTTGTTTCGTCAAAGTGATGAACTTTAGTAAATAAGAAATATAATACTTTATTGTTTTTACAATTGACCACCTGTACGGTGTCAAGTTCGCGTTCGCCTGCGCGATATTCTTCAGAATTGTCGATAGTTGATAACAATTTTTCACAATATGGCATAGAATTGTCTAAATCTAGGGATGCTGGACAAGCAATAGATTTTTGTTTTGCTGTATGTAAACTCTGATTGTGTTCCTCAATTTTTGTATCAGTCATACATATAGTTTTTGTAAATTGCTTTTTAAAATATTCTTCATAAGTAGTTGAGTTTAATTTAGAACTACGTGTAGTCACAGCATTTACTGGATAACGAGATAATGCATCTGCATTACTATTTACTCTGCCAGGTTTATAAACGATTTCATATTCATACTCTTCTAATTTTAATCGCCATCCTAATAAACGTCCTCCTGGATCTTTTGCGTTAAATAACCAAGTCAAAGGCCTGTGATCCGTTACAATTTTAAACTTATAACCGTAGAGATAGGGCCTAAATGTGTTTACGGCGAAAAGAATAGCGAGGAGCTCTTTCTCAGTAGTTGAATAGTTACCTTCTTGTTTATTTAAGGTTCGAGACGCATATGCAATAGGCTTATCTTTACCGATCTCGCCTTGAGATAAAACTGCACCGACGGCATAATTTGAGGAATCGGTCGTTACTATAAAGGGCTGAGAAAAATCTGGATATTGTAACAAGGGAGCCGAGATAAGCTTTTGTTTGAGAGTATTGAAAGCTTGCTCTTGTTCATGAGACCAATTAAAATTAACATCTTTCTTTAATAATGATGTAAGTGGCTTAGTTATGTGAGAGAAATTCTGTATGAATCGACGGTAATAACCAGTCAATCCAAGGAAAGATTTTATATCTTTGGGATTTTTCGGTGTTGGGAATAAGGAAATGGCCTTGATCTTATCGGGATTAGGCTAAACACCGTTGTCTGTGATAACATGTCCTAAGTAGGCAACTTCTTGTCGCAGAAATTCACATTTATCAGGCTGTAACTTTAGATTTGCCTCTCTAAGTTTGGAAAATACTGATTCCAGCTTAAGCATATTATGAGATTCAAGGTCGTGTGAGTAGACAATACAATCATCTAGGTAGATATAACAGTGAAGACCTTGTAATCCTGTAAGGACTAGATTCATCATTCTTTGGAAAGTTGAGGGAGCGTTTTTAAGTCCGAAAGGCATTCGCGTAAATTCAAATTGTCCTGAAATGCTATTAGTGGTAACGCTGAATGCTGTCTTTTCAGTGTCCTTGGAATTCAGCAATAATTGATGGAAGCCTGATGCTAAATCGAGCGTACTAAAATATTTTGAATGACCTAATTGGTCTAAAATGTCGGTTATGAGTGGGAGAGGGTAAACCTCTGAAACCGTGACATCATTTAAACGCCGATAGTCTATGACAATTCGCCATTTTTGTTGGCCGGAAGCATCCATTTTTTTCGGGACCACCCATACAGGGGCATTCCAAGGGGAAGTTGAGGGACGAATAATATTTTGATTAAGCATTTTCTTGATTTGCTTTTCAACTTCATCTTTATGAATTTCCGGGAAGCGATACGATTTAACGTGAATAGGAGCTGCATTTCCAGTATTAATAGAATGTTTAATTACATTTGTATGAGTTAAAAATTCACCATCGAGGTGAAACATATCTGTATATTTAGAAAGACAGTTCATTAAAGCTTTCTTTTCTTGCGCGTTTAAATGAGAACATCTTATTTGATCGAGAACTTTCTGAGATCGGTCAATATTTACAGAATTTATTTGATGAACGAGTTTAGTGTCATCTGATTCAGAAATTGGGAGTTCAAATGGAATTAATTAAACTTGAAAATTGTCGATTTCCACTTCAGATTCAGTGGTATTGAGAACAGAAACATTAACTCTGTTGTTCGACTTTAAGCTTACTATGCAGTTTGCTAAAAATACACCTTCGCAATTTTTTTATCTAAAATAAAAGCTTCCTTTGAGTCGCCAATCTCTGATAAAGGGCAATGCCCGAAATAGTATGGAGGTAATCGCTTCTTTCAAAATCACTGCGCACGTACAAAACTTGTATAGCCTGATAGAGGGTCCTAACACGAACAAAAGTTATTATGAAAACCTTGTTCCAAAACGTAACCGATCGGAGATATAAGCAATAATATTTTGTGATTTTTTACTATTTTATTGACTATATGAGGACTTTTTTTAGTAAAATCACTTTTTTTTTTGTTATCAAAGTATTAGTCTTACACGGAAGAGAACACTAAAAATAAAGTTTTAATCATTCTCATCAGTGTACATACATGCCCCATTTTCAGATAAACGCTTCTTTTGTGATGACCTAATTACTCACAGCATAAACAATGCGACAAACTGGGTTCTTTTGACTACAAACCTAGCTAGTCGCTACTTAATAATATACATACAAGATACCATCGCAGATAAGAAAGAAAGAAAGAAAGAAAGAAAAGAAAGAAAAATAGATTTATTCGTCACAGAAACACGTGCATACAAAAAGATAATTAGCTCTAATATTAAGGAAAAAGTTAAAATAACAACGAAGATATCTCTAATCACGAGCACAAAACAGAAATCGTCGACAGCTGCACGTCATGACTGTGACAAGAAGGCTTCCACTCAGCATGATGCTGTGCTATGGGGGACCCACAGCACAGCGCTGATTTTCAGTGGTTACCCGAAAAGGACGTACGGAAACCAAGTCAGGTTCAATGATTGGTACTACTTATAACGAAATAAAATAAAACAAACAGAACATTCTTAGAATATAAAACAAGTACGAGTACATAAACAACCAATTATTTGAACAGATATTGGAATGTAAGTATTTTTAATCCGCAGGTATTACCGTGCGCGCACAATTTATTAAAGTACCCACCCAAAACATTAATTACACAGGAATATCATTATCCAGTGTTCAGTGCCATGTCTCGGTCCCACAATCACCGCCGCGTCGCGGTCGTCGCCGCCGCCGTTGCCCGCGCGCGCGCTCACGAAATCTTGTTTGTAGTACAGTAGCATAATCATTGCATTTACCTATTGCGCTTACGAGCGTGATGACGTACTGTGACTTGTGAGTCATCGAGCCGGGCCGGGTGCAGCCAGTCTCGTGCCCCGCGGCGGCCGGACGGTCGGCGGGCGGCGCGCGCGGCCGCCGGGCCCTGTGAGGTCACGTGGTGTGTCGCGCGTAGTGAGTTACTATCGCCAAACGATACACCGACAGTGGGCAACTGGGTTGCGCTTGCGTCTCAGTCGACGCTTGATGAAGACGTGAGGTGTTTATTGTGAACAGCTTACATATTAAGTGCACATCGCTATCGGCAAGAGGGAGGATGCCGAGACGCATACGACGCATCGCCATACCGCCTCGAGCCGACTGAATGTTGATATACCTTGCCCACAGATGATAAACCTGAAGTGAGTGTTTATTTATAAAATATTTGCTGGTCATACTTTTGTTTTTCTAATAGGTTTTTTTTCAGATGTAACTTAAAATTTTGTTTTGTTTTCAGGGATCTTATGGGAGGTGGTATATCATTCCAGCAGCGAGAAGCGGCATACTTGAAACATCCTCTGAAGGCTGTGGTCTTATGTCGAGGCATCGAGATCGGGTTGGACGTGGAACGAGCAGAGTAGCTGTAGTGCTCGTGCCTCCAGCTTATTTTTTTAAACAGGTATTCCGGTTTGTGTGTCTGTATGATACCGAACATTAAAACGGCTAAATGTAGTTTCCGTCGTGCAGCCATTTTTAATATATTGTGTTCATTTAAATACGGTGTGATATGATGCCTCCGGGGTATGCCAAAGCAATAACGAGCACACGCATTTTGCACACGCTGTATTAGACGTTCTGTACGGGAAAGGAGACATGGCCCGTACACAGCATCACAATAGTTCAGTTTAGATAGTACTAGGCTATCCACCAATCTCTTCCTCAATGTGATATTAAGGAAGTCCCTCACCCTGTACAGAACCTTCAATCTATAAAAACAGTTTCTTACCACGTCATTAATGTGCTCCTCAAAACGAAGTCCCGGATCGATGATTAGACCTAGGTTACGTGCGACTTCTACTGCTTGTATACTTTCTCCCGTGATTTTTACATCTGGTTTCGCAGCTAGAATTTTTAATATTTGATTTCTGCTCCCCATGACCATGAACTTAGATTTTTGAGGGTTCAGTACTAGTGAGTTGCCCATAGACCACGAAGCAATTCTATCAAGTTCCTCATTTAGGGTACGTACGGCGGATGCTGTGTTACTGGCGTTTAACGAGACATACAATTGAGTGTCATCCGCGTATATATGATATTTGCAGTTCTTAATGCACGCAGTTATGTCAGCACTATACAGTATGTAGAGAAGCGGGCCGAGCAGCGATCCCTGAGGAACTCCCCTTGTTATCAATTGTGGGGAGGAAGAGACCGTAGAACCATCTTGCATGCGTATCTCAACCCGCTGCGACCTACCCGTTAGGTAACTCTTAAACCAACCTATTGTTCGGCTATCAAAACCGTAATACAATAGTTTGGACAACAATAGACTAATATTAATTGAGTCGAATGCCCGCGAATAGTCTAGCAATACCAGAATAGATCCCTCACCACGGTCCCGCGTTTCAAGGATATTACCCAAGACGTCTGCCAAGGCAGTTGTGGTTCCACGTCCTTTTCTGAAGCCCGATTGCAGGTCAGGTAATACACCATGCGCTTCGAGAAAATCGGAGACCTGCAGATACACCACTCTCTCCATCACCTTGGACAAACATGGCAATATGCTTATGGGGCGGAGATCTTTGTAACTTTGTGGGTTATTATTTTTTGGAATAGGCCGTACAATTGCTTTACGCCACAGATCAGGATACATATTAGATGTAATGGATCTATTTACTATCTCAGTTATAGCAGTTAATGATTGCGGGAGTGTAAGCCTTAACATTTCCACCGATATACCGTCAATCCCTTGCGCATTTGTTGATATGTTTTTTAAAATATTGAAAACTGTCTTCGAGTCTGTTGGCATCATGGTGAATATTGCGTTCCCATACCGATTAGATTCAAAAAAGGATTGCTGGGAGGTGTTCACATTAGGGTCGCCCGGTACATCTAGGAATGCTGAATTTATCCCGTCTGGGTCGTTAAATCCCTCTAAGAGCACATCGTCGTCCTTACCCACTGGAAGCACATGCTTTTTAATATTGTGCCATAATGATTTTGAGTCGTTAATGTTATCATTTACATGCTTGGTAAAGAACGCTTTTTTCTCATTGAATAAGCCAATTATTGCTTGGTGCTTAAGTTCTAAGTAATAATGTTTGTGAGCTTCCAGTTTGGTTTGACGATATCGATAGCGGGCATCGTTTCTCAATTTAAACATTAATTTTATAATGTCTGTTATCCAAGGCGTTGGTTGCTTTTTGAAAATTCTAGTTTTTAAAGGTGCGTGGGCATCGAACAGCCTAATGACATGTGAAGTAAAGGAATTCACCATGTCATTTACATCTTGTAGTTCGCAGATTGAGTCCCACGGGATTGCCTCCAAATCTCTCCGGAAATCATCAGCCAATATATCTCTAAACGGACGATATGTTACTTTTTTACGTAACGGTTTCTCTTTTTTAAAAACAATTTCGCATGATACAAACGAGTGATGACCTAGTTCCGCTATGTGGTCCACAACAACGTCCCGATACCGTGCATCCGTACATATCACATCAATCAGAGTAGCACTGTCTCCTACGAAGTGCGTAGGCATGAGCACAACTTGATTCATGTTGCAGTACTTTAGAAATCCCGTGAGCTTTTTTGTTTTTGGGTTGGTTAAGTCAAGCATATTAACATTCAGATCGCCTAATAAAATAATATTATCGTACGGAGCCAATGCACAGATGCTGTCCGTGATCGCATCTAGGTATATATCTAAATCTAACCAAGGGGGCCGGTATGCAGTTCCTATTAGCATTTTTTTTTTCTTAGCAGTTATAGTAAGCCACATTTGCTCCACCTGCGGATGATGCGGGTGAGCTCTGGTTCGAGCGCTAGTTCCCGTTTTAATATAAAACGCGACCCCGCCCCCGCGCCCCCCACGAATTGTGTCCGGGCGTGGTCTATGACGCAACTGATATCCAGGAACCACTGGCGCCCGGCCCTCCTCCCCCTCCCGCAGCCACGTCTCATTTATTGCCATGACATCGACGGAGTGATGGTTCATAGCAATAATAAACTCATCATGATTTGTTGATAATGAGCCTGCGTTCAGAAGTCCAAACTTAATGTGTCTATTGCGCGGCATTTGTGCATGAAATACACACTTTCAAAACTAGGGTTGAGCGAGACAATACGTGAAGGAACAAAACATACGAGCAATAATAGTACACATAAACAACAAATTGAGCAATAAATAGGTACAGTGACGTAATAAAAAAGTGAATTGATACTAAAAATGATATAAAGAAGGCATGATAATATCCGTACCCCACACCCACAACAAACGCACAAATGTTCCTCCCACAGACAAAACGTGCAGCGCCAAACAAAGTACCATTTAAAACAAGGATAACCCGACTTGACAATTTTATGAAAATAACAAAACTTAACACAAAAACTAAACTGAACTTAATATTAACGGAACTAATTCTGGGGGAGTTTTTCACCGTCCGGTCCAAAGACTTCCAGTAGGTCTGTCTCATTGCGTATGAGCCTCGCCTTGTCACCGGGCTTAGGTCGTGCAAGAATACGGCCATGCCTTGTCCACACAAATTGCCAACCGAGACGTTGGCCCGCCTCCCGTGCTCTCCGAAATAACTGACGGTTCAATTTCGTTAGGCGTTCATTTAGGTAGTACCTACTTGATGGACCAGACATCCCGAGATCCGCAGTGCTCGTCCCGCGTCGCACTCGCGCGGCGCGCATCAACTCGTCACGCAGGTCACGGCGCACGAGGCGCACGACCACAGTACGCGGGCGGATCTCCACCGGGCCCGCAGCGCTCACAGCATTCACTTGCCTGCCGCCCATGCGGTCCACGCTTACCAAGTCGCGATCTTCAATTGTAACGCCTAACTTAGTGGCTATAAGTTTCACCGTATGTGTGAGGTTTTCTGAGGCTAGTTCCGGCAAATTTGAGATTTCCAAATCGTTGGATAATAGTTGTTGGTCCCGGTCATTTAGTTCTCGCTTCAATTGAGCAATTTCCTCGATCGCTCCCGAACCATTAGTGGCAGTTATTTTTTGCTCCAGACTATCCATTCTGCTATCCATGCTATCCATTCGCTTCTCGTAGTGATCAATTGTCCCCTTCATATGGTCTCTGTCCGCCTGAAGCTGAGCCAGATCTGTACGAAGACTCTGAAATTCGCACTGGAATTGTTTTTGTATCGCCTGCAATTCTGCACGCAACTCTTCCTTAAACATTAGGCGCAGCTCAGCCTGCAACTCCTCCTTAAAACTGCGTAGGATGGTAGACAAACCCGGGGCAATATCTTGAGTATCACCCAGTGTGCTGCAGCTCATACCGCTGGTATCCATAGACTCTTCGATCTCATGTGCCTCCGTCGGCGCAGCATCCGCCTTGCCCATAACCGATGTGTTTTTACAGCCAGGGCAGACCCAGGTGGGTTTAATAAAACCCGACAGTGGTAGGGAAGCGCATGCTCGATGAAAGAGAGCGTTGCAGGTGCAACACCTAGCGGCCTCTAGTGGCGAAATAAATTTTGCGCAACCACCACACTTCGCTGCCGGCATGTTGATGAAAATATTTGCTGTGCACTTAGTGGTCGATCCTGCTGTCTTGGTACCCTGGAGCGTCAATAGATGGCGCTATACCAACAAATTATGTTTATGGTGGGTTAAGTCTAATGGAGTGACAACACCATAACGCTGCACTGCTATCAACACAACACACACACCGGATGCACTCCGATTGCAGGTCTTTTCAATGTTTGTAAATAACTGTTATAATTTTCACTTTTTGTACTAGTAGGTAGTTTTTGTTTGCACTTTAGTTTTTAAGTTTATTGTTTTGCACTTTTCCTGCTTCCCTGTAGCACTGTTTCACTATATAACAGCCTATATCGTTTATGGTTGTACATGTAACACTTTAAAATTATAAATACTTGCAATGGACAACTTGTTTTATTTTAAAAACTAAAAATAATCAGACTTAGCTAACACCCGCTTGACGTCCGTACGTCATTCTCCAAACCGTACCATAAGCTCCAAACCGTAACTGTTCAGATATCAAGGAACTTTCAATTCTATTTTATTCTAATATTTTTTATATATTAAATAAAAGCACTATTAAAGCCTATTTTAAAAAGTACTTAATTGATTTCAGCTTGTTATTTAATTTATTTCAGATTTTTAACTGTACCTATAGGGATTGTCGGATATTAAAATCACAATCATTATTCTGTATCATTTATTTGTTTTAACACAATGATTCATCAAGAATGAAGATCAGAAAAATAAGATTACAAAGGTCATGATATCATAATACTATATTATATTTGTTTCATCGTCACTTGTCTCATCGTAAACTTCATTTTCTACATCATGTCGAATAATGGTATCTAAGAATGGAGCTGGCGGACATAGGTTTTCTTGATGCCTTCCCCATCCAAGGTACCAAATGATCGACATAACGTGGGCACAACTTCCTAATGTCCGAGTTCCAATGACACAACTACAATAGTAGCCAATAATTCCGTCCCTTTCACGAACATTTTCGTTAAGTAAAATATATACATAGTATTGTTTGGCTTGTCTATGACGTGATTGTAAACGTCCTCTTAGCAACCACGGATTTATAGCAATTATCCCACATTGGTTAAGATTACCGATATCTACCTCTCTGTAAACTTCAATATTATATGAACCATTGGCTCTGATGTGCTCGCCGTAGTAGCTGCGGGCTTGCTTCAGTTGATAAGTTCCGAGTGATAATATAATTAGATCATCTTCATTTAGTATCGGGAAGTTATCCAGAGTTGGGTTGTCTGCAGTTATTGATGAGAATGCTGCTCGGCGACTGTTCATATTATTTGCTAACACATAGTTTCCTAAAAAGTTTTCATTTATTTGAGATCGCTCTGCTACAGCTGCTAGAATGTCTGCCACAAGTCTATGGTCAGTTAATGGCCGTCCAAAGGCATTTAGTAGCGCGCCGGCGATTTTAATTTCTTCAAACAGGTGTGTAAGAGCCCTGTTATTTGCAACGTGTCGCAAAAGCTTAAATTGATTTTTAAGCCGACCATTTATAGTTTCGACTACCCATCGACACATTGTGACTTTCCTCGAATTGTTAGCTTCTTCGGTACTAAGTTGAGGACGTCGCCTATTAGATTTTGTCGCAGGCAACTTAGGAACGTACCCAAATGTTTGGAGTGGCATTACAGAGTCTCTGAATCCTCGGTCTAGAATAAATACATCATGCTCTTTGTACACCCAATGGAATGGATCAGTGCGACTTTGTAACATTTTATTTAATATAACGGAATCAGATGTAGTTGCTTCATATGGCCCATAAATGTCTATTATGTGACCATCAGGGCACACCATTAAAAAAGGTTTATAGAGGTTTCGCCACTTGTGCATGCTGTAAGACTTTCTTTGGAAATAGTAATTACTACTTTTCTGTAGATATATGTAAGTACCATCGAAAATAACTATGACAATTCTTTCTTCGGGTGCGTCATTACTATTTCCAAATAAAGCGTTGGGAATGGCAAGACAACGGTGAATCATTTCTTCCCTGCTGATGTGATTATACCCCAAATGCCTCGGTACAAACTCTCTCATTAAGCATTCTCGTGCTTGATCCATTTTTGCTTCATACCGTTGCCGTGATATACGGAACAGTTTCGCCAGTCGTTTGTTTGGTTCCCCTGTGCGAAGTTTAACCAGAAAACACGCCAAAATAGTGGCAGGTTGTCTCAGTCGTGATAGAGAAGGCGTCGTTATTAGAACCTCTTGGAATTTCGCTTTTGAAAACCCTATATAATAATGGAACATATTATCATCTATACCTGATAATAGTTCGAAGTTCAAAGTCTTGGTTGGCATTCTCAATAAATTCAACATTTCTGTTACTTGTCGTAGCGTAAATGTATTATACACGTGACGAGTGTTCATCTCTACATTGAGCCAGGCGTCGTGATGGCGATGCTCGTGACATACTCGCGTCCGCCTGGGTATATAAAATCCCTTTTCTCTCAAAATGGCCGCTCTCAAATGTTTTTTTACTGGTAGTAGATTACCATTCATACATGTTGCGAATATGCATAGCCTTGTATTGAAGGGTGCCCGAGAATATCCTGTCAGAGGATATTGTTGAGGCCTCTCGGTTACGGTTGGTCCTTGAGGAGGCTCTACGACTGGTTCTTGGGGAGGCTCCGCGGGTGGTGCTTGGGAAGGCTCCGCGGCTGGTAATTGGTGAGTCTCCACGGCTGGTAATTGGGGGGGAGTATCCGCGGCTGCTCCTGGAGGAGGCTCCACGGCTGGCTCTTCAACAGCTTCTTGATTCTGTTGTCTAATTCTTTCATTGAAATAGCGCTGAGCACGTCGAAAACAATTTCGACAAAAGCGATCCCCATCAGCAATCTGTAAAAATAAAAACCAATAATAATAAAAAAAAACTGCCTCATAAAGAAATCTTTAATAGTGAAGAAACGGCGCATTATACAGTATGTTAATTACCGAAGGGCGTTCCCGTTAACCCGCAATAGTATAGCATACCTACATACATGCTAAAAAAAATATTAACATTGAGAAATTCGCAAAAAAAAACATCTGTTCCCTTGTTCCCTACTATTTATGTTCGCATAACTCGTCAAAATGTAGGGAACAGCTGATTTATTTTTCGCGAATTTTTTAATGTTAATATTTTTTTGCATGTATGGACGCTATACTATTGCGGGTTAACGGGAACGCCCTTCGTTAATTAACATACTGTAGTATTTTTTTTTTAACTTTAGCATAGCTTCATTATTTTGAAAAATGGTTTAGTATTATTTGGCATGACTGTGCCAATCCGTACTGAATAAAAATAATAATAAAATAAAAGTCATTTCATCTCAAACGCATTTAATTAGAAATCGATCACCTTTATTAGAAATGTCCCGCCTCTACTGTAAATAAATCCCAATAGTAATGTGACTCGATCCAGTTCCATATAATTCCATAAAAGTTAATCATTGATAATACTTAACTTAATTTTTTTAATGTCTCTTTATACTTTATTTACCATTTAAAATAACATATCTTACCTGTCGAATGCTGCAGACTTCAACTAAATAATCCAAAACGAAAGGATTATTTTCGATATAATCCTGTGTTAGAGGCATCGATCGAAGAAGATGACGGCCACCCACTCGATTCAAACTTCTCTTACAAGAGATGCACGGTCTAAAAGTTTCCATCTTTAAAACGATGAGTCAAGATGCAAGTCCAAATATCACAGCACAGGTCAACTAGTAAGTCACTTCACAAAAGTCCAAAATACGAAAGCCAAGGTCGTTTTTTTTTTCAAAGTGAATCCGAGACTGAGAGTACGCATGCGAACCACACAAAAGCAGAACGATGAGTGATTAGTATTAGTAGCTAACAGTAGCTGTTCAAAAAGAACCCAGTTGGTCCCATTGTTCACAATTCAGGTAGAAACAGAACGCTGTGTGTGAGTCATCACAAAAGAAGGGTTTACCTGAAAATGGGGCACGCACACTGATGAGAATGATTAAAACTTTAATTTTAGTGTTCTCTTCCGTGTGAGACTAATGCTTTGATAACAAAAATTAAAATGATTTTACTAAAAAAGTCCTAACATAGTCAATAAAATAGTAAAAAATCACAAAATGTTATTGCTTATTTCTCCGAATGGTTACGTTTTGGAGCAAAGTTTTCATAATAACTATTGTTTGTGTTAAGACCCTCTATCAGGCTATACAAGTTTTGTACGTGCGCAGTGATTTTGCAAAAAGCGACCATTCCGGGCATTGGCATTTGAAACTGGACACTCAATGACCGTTTCTGACCGCGGGGGTATGACATATGATGGTTTAGTGCAACAAATAGGTAGCTCGTAACCCTCTAAATTAAGGGTGTTATTGGAGTATTGAATATTTATACTAAAATGTTGGATAAAATCACTACCAATGATACCATCGTAATTTAAGTTGATCGTATCGTTAATCGCGTGAAACGTATAGTCGAATGTTATCTTACTTTTTGGCGAGACATAATACTCGAAACTGATTTTAGTAGACCCTAGAGATTCCCAATAGGAATCGTATCACTTAAGCCTTTAAGTTTTATAATTTCAGGGCTAAGCACTGGTTTATTACGTAAACTGGAATGTTTGACTAATGAAATTGCGGAACCAGTGTCTATCAAAAAGCACAAGGGCTTGTCATTATAATAAGTTTTTAAATAAACGTGAGGCAAAGAAACTTTGTTATTGATGCAATTAATAGTAAATGTTTTTGTCTCACGTAAGGAATCCCTGGAAGAAAAACTCGATTTTTCCAAATTCGAATCGGAGTTAATTTTTTTATTAGAGGGCTTAAGAGTCTGTGTATGAATATTAATCTGTGTTGGGAATAACTTAGGAACACAGTTTGAAGGACACGTAGTCTTATTGTTTGCGCTAACCTGTGTTGGCAATAACTTAGGAACACAGCTTGAAGGGCTTATTGTGCCTTTATTTGCGCTAACCTGTGTTGGAGAAAATTTAAGAACACAGTTTGACGGAAATGTAGAGACATTCGTGTCGTTTATATAATTATTATGAGGTTTCAGTAGACACGGAACCGAAACCGTATTTAGTTTAAACTATTATTGTTGTCACAAGTGTCTACATGATTCACATTAGAACGATTATCGCTCGACACGTTATTTGAGCTCGGTGCACTTGCACTTGATAGTGTAGAGTTACGTGGATCGGTCTGCGAATTATTATTGTTTTTAAATTTATGTTTACGACATTCGTTTATCAGATGTCCACGTTTTTTACAGTAAGCACATGATTTATTAGGATCAAATTGAGAACTTGGTTTATTTTGATTAGAATTATTTTGTGCCGAATTTAAGTGATGCACATTAGGTGAAAAGTGCCTATTCTTGTTTTTATAGCATTCTGAAGCAACATGACCGCTCTTATTACATGTTGTGCATTGTTTGTTAGAACGAGAGGGAAGTTTTGAAAGATTATAAAGCTTTTCCTCCTCGATAGCATGTGTAATTGCTTCAGATAAAGTTTTCGGGGACCTACACCGCACAATATGAGAAAAATTAGCGTTCAACCCTAACAAGAATGTATTAAGGGCCAAATCTTCCATGGCGGCTATTCGACCTATAAGTTCTTTATCATTTTCACAGCTATAATGGATGTCAGATTGCAGTCGTGTTAAACATGATTCAATTCGTATGGAGAACTGCATCACGTCTTCGGAAGGCAATTGCTTGCAGTTTTGTAAATCCACTAATAGATGAGTGGAGTGTTTTTTCTCTCCAAATGTAGTTTTAAGAAATTGTTTAATCTCTGACCAACTGTTAAACTTTTTCAAACAACAGGCTAATTGAGCTTTGCCTTCCAACTGCGAGATGATATATTTACACAAGACGTTCTGTTGATCTGTAGTTGCTAGAGAAAATGCATTTTCGCAGTGTGTTAAAAATGCAGGTAACAATTCGCGATCTCCGTTAAAAGGTTTGATGAACTTCGTGAGGACAGAAAGGGTAATTTTATCGGCCATTTTAATTTTTTGTTTTTGTGGCGAATCGTCCTCGGATGAACTATATCAGTGTTATTACAAAAAGCGGTTTAACTGAAAACCCCGGTTTAAAGCTCTATAAACTACGGTTTAAACCAAAATGATATTACAAAACGGTTTTTCGAAAAACCGTGGACCATATCAAGGTCTAACGCTAAACCTCGGCGGCCCCTAGTTTAAACGATCAAACTATGGTCTAAATCGTACCAGTCAAAATTTCTCTTGTTTATAGCATCTTTTTCATTGTGTTGTGTTGTTTTTACCCGAAAATGGATCTTAACATGGTCGATTTAATTGATATTGAGGATATTGAAGCCGCTGAGTTGTTGGGAACGCCACGCCGACACAACATAAATCGTGTTCGAATCAATCAAATAAATTAAAATTGAATCAATTAAACACTGATTTCAAGTTAATCGAAGTAATTTATGTTTATTTACTTTTTCCTCGGTACTCCAATTCTCAGATCGTTTTTTCTTTTGTTGGTCCATCACAATATGATATTAAAATTACCTACTATAGAAGGTAATACTATACAAAGAGGCAATTGTTCTATTAGAAACTTCGATAACTTAAAAATTCCAAAGCTAAATGAACTTTGTTCAACTTGCGATGGTTTTGTTTAATGTTATGGTTTCAAATAATGCGCGAAGTTTTTACGTTTCGTTACACGTACCTAGATGTATTATTAGTACTTAATACGACATTAAGTCATGTGCTTAAACCTAAACAAAACTGCAATCGACGAAATAACTAATATTCCATGCAAATTAACACTCTCAATATTTTTAACACTCCTAAACATCATAATAATCATTAGCGTATTAACAAAAAGTTTTCATTTCTGAGCATACGGAACGTTGCAATAGAATGATAACATGGTGAACGAATAATATTTGTATTACTCTGTGGTTGTTACAAAGACAATGGTTAATAATATGGTTGATAATCATCACAAATAAAATTATTTAAAAAAAATTAAATTTTGGGAAATAGAAAACACGAACAGATTGTAAATAGAAATGTGTTGTCATTCGTTCATTTTATTGTCACTACATTAATCATGCAACAATGGTTAAGGTAGTGACAGTCGAACCTCTCAGCCATCATCCTCAAGATGGTGTTAGAGCTGGCGCGGACCCTGCGCACCAAGGATGTGCACCGTTTCCGCATCGTCGCATAGAAGCAATCAATGCGCGACTCGGCGAACATCCCCGACGCACTGCAGTACCGAGGTAGCCCCAACAACCTCCTGTAGGCATTGTTGAATTGGACTCGTAGGGCGCTGTACTGTTCTTGAGTATAGTTAGCCCACAGGGCGCTCGAATAGAAGCAAGTGCAGTACGCTCTGAAAAGAGTGTTTTTCACTTCCTCCGAGCATCGTGCAAACCTGCGAGCTATCATGTTCGCTCTGACAGACAACGCCCTACGTTCCCGTTCTATGTCTGAATCGTCTTTCAGGTCAGAGGTCACCAGATGCCCAAGGTATTTAAAGGTGTCAACCCTATTAAGCGGTACATTATTTAACATAATGCTAGGGATAATATCTGGACATTTACCCCTGGCCCGAAAAACCATACATTCACTTTTCTTGCTGTTATAGAGCAGGCCATGGCTGAGAGCATATTCCTCACAAATACCGAGCAGCTTAGACAGGCCACAAACCGAGGCGCTCAACAGCACCATGTCGTCCGCATAGCTAATGTTGTTTACACAAACTCCACCAACATGACATCCGACATGCGTGCTGCTCAGCCTCTCGATTAGTGCGTTTATATACAGGTTGAAGAGCGTTGGTGAGGTCAACCCCCCCTGCCTCACCCCGCACTCCAACCTGTATGGTTCAGACAACGCCCCCGACCACCGAACTACGTTGACCTGGTTCCCGTACCAGTATTTAAGAATACGAATGCATTCACTTGGCAGGGATGTGTCGTAAAGTTTGTCCCAGAGGATATCATAGGAAACCAGGTCAAACGCTTTCGAAAGGTCGAGGAAGCAAGCATAGACTGGTGTTTTGCGATCAGTATAGTACTTGACAGTCTGCTTCAAACACAGAATAGCCGTCTCAGTGGAGAGTCCGGATCTAAAACCAAATTGGTTGTCATGCAACTCGAGACATCCACTCATCAGTGTGTTAAGAAGACTGTCAAGTACCTTAGACAGAATTGTAGCCAGAGAGATGGGTCTATAGTTGTTGGCGTCGCTTATATCACCAGTTTTACTTTTCACGATCGGTACCACCACGGTCTGTATCATAGCTGGCGGCAGGTATGAATGCCCTAGACATATGGAGTAAAACATAGCCAGAACCCTTGGAAGATGGACGCCAGCATATTTCAGATGCTCGATACTCAAGTCATCGTGGCCAGGAGACTTGCCTCGGGTCATGGTCGTGATAACCTTTCTAACCTCTTTGGCCGTAAACCTTACGCTGAGCTCCTGCCCCCGAGTCACACCTTCAAGTCCCGACCGGGATGGTCCCAATGGTGAAGTTACCATGAAATGGCTTTTAAAAATATCAGCTATGTTCTTCGGATCAGTAATGCCAGCAACACTCACAGGCAAGCCCGGCCTTCTGTTTACTTTATTAGTAGACTTCCAAAAACTACGAAAATCATGTTTGGCGTGATGCGTTGCCAGAATGTCCATTTTAAGTTGCTCACTGTTATTTTGACACCACTTTAGCCGGCTTTTAAAGATTTTACGGCTTTCTTGCATCTCACTCCAAACACGACCCGACTTCGGTCTGCCACACAATATCCATAACTGGAACTTAGACCTGGCCTCCCGGTGAGCACCACTGACATGTTTGTTCCATCCTACTACAGGTTTCTTATTACATATCCTATTATTACCAGAATAACTGTCATTAGCCGCTCGGCCTAAGATATCTACAATTTCATTATACATTTTGTCGATAACAGGCTTATGTTCGACGTCATCGCAAGAGAAATCACAACAGTTACTTAAGTCACTCGGAAAATCTATTAATTTTAATCGATCATTACATAATTTATTGTATAGTTTAATTTGTTCAGATGTTCTCTCGCCCCAACGTACTTTATTACATGGTTCGATATTATTACATGCTATTTTAGGTTTAATACTATTTAAATTACAACGAACAAGCAAAGGAAAGTGATCCGACCACATGACATCATACTTAATTTCTACATTAACAACTGTTTGCATAGCCGACTCTGTAGCTAGACAGTGGTCTAACCAGCGTCTAGACCCATTCGCGTCACTTATAAAGCTATACGTGTCAGATGAGAGACCGAGTAATTCTATATCGGCACATATCCACTCAGCCTCCGTACAAAAGTCTTTCAACTCGTTAAAAAATAACTGGCCCGGATGAGCGTTAAAGTCCCCGAGTAAATATACTGTCTCAATATGTTCATTATTAATAATAGCGCTTACCAAACTAAGACAATCCGTAAATTCCGGTAAGTTCACAACACTATCGGTAGGCAAATAAATGCTGAACACTAAAAACGACCTTTGCCCTAACTCCACTTTAATGGCACAGACGCGAGCGTTGTCACACTGCACTATGGACACATTCTGTAGGACACTCTTTTTCCACAATATCGCCACTCCTCCATACGGCCGGCCTACGAGCATGCCCGCCGTAGTATCCACAGCAGACGTTCGTGATGTGGCGGTGACGTCATGTTTACTGTCGCAACACTCGATGCAGACGGCTTTGTGACATTAGTACCACTACCGTCAACTGGTTTTACAATAGCCGACCGTTGAGAAACAGCTGATAAGTTGCGATGATTATTCTCATCTACCTCCACAATATCTCTAAATTGTATTGGAGTAGTTTCGATTTCCTGTTGCTTACACACGTTACTATTACATTTCTCCAGTGATAATGATAAATGATCGATGTGTGAAAGCCCTATAGGGCCACTATCTAGCATCCAGGCGCCTCGTCGTTTGTTTACGTTTTCTGTATTCGGTAGCAAAGAGTCATATTTAATTTGTAGTAATTCAGACTTTAGTTGCTCGAACTGACTTTGCAAAACACATGTAGACTTGATATTCTTCACTTCTTCTTGAACTAGGAGTAAATCTTTAAGTAGCTTCGTGCAGTCCAGGTGATCAAACAGCACTGGAGGGAGACGTTCTAATTCCCTGGCGACATAGATCGGAAACAGATCCGGTTCCTTTGATTTGAAGACCTGCACTATATCAGCTAGGTCCCTTTCCTGCTTGCCCTTATTTTTACGCTTGATATTAATCCCGGGCACAGACTCGAATAACAATAATTTCGATTTTTCAATTTCTTCTTTAGAGAAGGAAGAAATACAAATTCGAACTAACGTGACCTCATCTATCACTGACACTTTGTTCTGTATGTACGCTAACATTTCATCAATCACGATATTGCAAGATGCACACTTTACTACGTTCGTCATGTCGATTTACGATACGCGACGCGCGTCGTTTCGTCAAAAAAGAAACACGTCCGCACAGGGGGGATGCGCGGGCGCGACTCCAATCAAGCGACTTAAATCAAGGTTTATTTGGTTTTTTGTAATAAGACTGTATCGGCCTTATTACAAAACAAGGTTTTTCTTTTGACATGGTTTAAACCATCGAGCCTGTTTTTGAAATAAGAACATAACTGAAATAGAAATACAGTTCCTTTTACAAAACTGTCAACTTAGTCCGGTCTTAGGTTGTCAATTTTGTATTAAGAACTAAAGTCGGCATAAAGTTCCAAATACAAAAACTAAATCGAATGTGTAGGTTGGGACTAAAGTTAGATCGTGTTTTGTAATAAGACGGTATGAGTTTGATGAAGACGTGATTTCTTCGGATCTCTCTTGTTTTAGAGGCATTAAAGTTTTAATTAATTTAGAGTACTACAGACCATCAGACAAAACATGCACAAATTGTAAATAAAAATTGTATATAAAATAGTATAAGAAATTGTAAAAGTTGCAAATAATTTTAAAAAATTTCGAAATTTTGGAAAATTGGAAAAATTCACTTCACTTGATTTAAGAGCACTTTCACTTGATAAGATAAAAAGATAAGAGAACTCACAGTAGCAGCGATATAGTAGCAGCAATCGCGAACATTCTGGATATTACGTCACACGTAACGTAGTGTGGAAAACAGCGGTGACACCTGGCGACTCAGCGGGTCGTATTACAGGGCACACGTCGTCACGTCGAGTTCTTGTTACACGTGGTGTGCTTTGACCACGTGGCTGATGATGGATGGATGAGTCAGACCACCAGGTCAGGTCCTTCGAATGATTTTGTGATGCGGGCTCACACTCGAGAGTGGAGGCTGACCGTCGACCACAAGGCAGTAGAGAGTGTTCTGGGGTAGTGCGGGCTCACACTTGAGAGTGGAGGCTGACCGCCGACCACAAGGCAGCAGGGAGTGTTCTAGCGTGATGCGGGCTCACACTTGAGAGTGGAGGCTTATCGTCGACCACGTGGAGTAACGCAGCGCGGGCTTAGGTTTTTTTTTTTTTTGACAACCCAAGACTTATCGTCGGCCACTTAGAGTTACGCAGTGCGGGCTTAGGCTTTTGGACAACCCAAGGCTTATCGTCGGCCGCTTTACAAAAGGACTTCTTGACCACGGAACCAGCAAATATAATGGTGCAGACGAGTGGAATGAATTCGCGACGCCTACACCTATATAGATCCCAGTACTCAACGATTTTCCTGGGTCCCGCTTCTGACACCAAAGGAGAATGGGCAAAATCGTACGGCACTTGGTCTATCAGCGGCCAGGAACATTTTATTTTTTTTTGGTTTAATATCACCCTACAATAACGGGTTCAAGAAGTTTTATATCTGTAGTGTCATTATTAATGGAACTAAATACATTTTTATTTTAGATATGTAAGCCTGTGATTTAGCGTATTAATTACTAAGATTTAGTCTTAAAAATAAGGAAATAAAATAAAATGACTTGTTTACTTCAATACATTTATTTTACATACATTTACATACATAAACTCACGCCCTTTTCCCATGGGGGTAGGCAGAAACCACAGAACGCCACTTGCTACGATCCTTACATACTCCTTTTGCCTCGTCCACATTCATACATTTAATGTACAATAATAGCACTGAGTTCTGATGCCGGTAATAAAATATCCTCGTCTTGATGTCTAGCCCATGCCAGATACCACACTACACACATAACGTGTGCGCAACAACCGATTGTGCGCCTTCCACTCAAACAACTGCAATAATAATGAGCAATTGCTTCTCTATTTTGTCTTTGTCGGTTAATTACAATATAAGAATAATATATTCTGGACCTTACATGTCTAGATTGTATTCGCACACGTAATAACCAAATATCTTCTTCTTCAATAAAATCTCTGAGCTGACTTATTTGTCGCTCCCGGTATACTTCGATATTGTATAAGCCTTCAATTAAGTGTTCAGCGTAGTAGCTGCGAGCCAACTTGATTTGGTATGTGCCAAGTGCAAACAGAATTAGGTCTTCTTCAGAAAAAACCGGAAAGTCTTCAAAAATAGGTTGGTCGCTGCTGAGTCTTTCAAATGATGCCCTCTGTCTATTTATGTTATGACGGATAACATAGTCCGCTAAGAGGTTCGGTATTTCAAAACGTTCATTAATTATATTTACGAACGATGATGCATGAATACTATCTTGTATTGGTGTTTGGAACGCATTGATGAGTGCCGCTGCGTTTTGAAAGTCCTCAAACATGTGACTTAAGGCGCGATTAAAATATTCTTGCCTAAACAATTTGAAATCCTTGAACCTACCATTTATAACTTCCACTACCCAGCGGCATAGAGTTACCAGCCTAGTTCTATTGGCCTGTTCAGTAGTAAGCTGGTCTGCACCGCGGTCTTTGGTTTCTGGCATATAGGCACTGTAGTTGCATCGCTCCAAATCGCCACAGACGTCTCTAAACCCACGATCTAAAATGAATATGTCGCCAGCCCGGTAAAACCAGTGAAATGTGCCTTCTTCGTCATTTATAATTCTTTCCAAAATACTGGCATCTGAGTCGGTAGCAGCATAGGGCCCGCAAACATCAATTATATGCCCATCGGAACACACCATTAAGAACGGTTTTAATAGATTTTCGTATTTGTGTAGACTGTAGGTCTGTCGCTGGAACGAAAAGTTGGAGCTCTTCTGTATATAAATATATGTTCCATCCATGATTGTTACTGCCTTCCTTTCTTCTGGAGAAGACTCGGGATTTCCAAATAACGCGTTTGGTACAATAAGATTACGGTCAGCGACCATTCTTCTATTTAAATGGTCGAGTCCCAGGTGTCGTGGCATAAAATCCAGAGATATAGCATCACGCGCGGTTTTTAAATGCCTTTCTAGAGTCCTTCTACTTATGTTAAAGAGCGTGGCTAATCTCTCGTTGCTATCACCAGTTCGCAACTTCATTAAATAAATGGCTAGTTTTGTTTTGGCGTTTGACTCAGACAAAGAAGGCGTTTGTTCCAAGATTGTATTGAATTGATCTCTGCTAACGCCCAATCGAATATGAATCTCATTAGGATCCATATTTGCAATATCTTCAAAGTCCAGAATATTTTTATTTAAAACAGCTTTTTTAAAAAGCTCTAGTATTTGCACAAAATGAGAGCTGTTAAAATCATGTCTGAGATTTGGACTATGAATGAGCTCTTCCCAATCATTTGATGTTAAATGTGCATCACATATTCTGGCACTGTCTGGTATGAATAAGTTAGAATGTAACATAAGAGTAATCCTTACATTCTCAGGCATTCGACGACGTGAAACACTACGGCATCTGTCAAACATACAGTTTGCCGAGGTGCTAGGCACTCGTGAATATTCTTCCACTTGAAGAACACATTCGTGCGGGGCAGGGTTATTGTTTGGCTGCACAGCCCGTTGAGCTCGTTGCCAACAGGGTCGACAAACGTATTCTCGGCCGTTGTATTCAACCTGAAAAGGAAAATAGTTTATAACATAGTATTTAAAACTCACAGCAGTTTCAGTTAAATCATGTGTTGTATAGTAGAACATGCCGAGCTCTTTTTCAACGTGACGAATGAGTCATGCTCATACGCATTGTTAATGAGTGGTTGGCCTCTATTATATTTCGAAGCTAGATAACGTTGGCTCTGTTTCCATATGCACCATGTGTGTAAAAGAGAGAGAAGATCTGTTTTGACTATAACTTAAGTATTGTTAGAAAAGAACCATACGCTTAAGGAAATAACATAATTCACTAAAAGGACGTACATAAAAATACAATCAAAACTGTAACGTGGACTTTCAATAAAGAGCCCACACTTCACCCAACGATGTGTCGCATATGCACATCGTGACACAATATTATGAGGCCATCACCGCTATAGGGTGCGTACATACGGGTAAAAACAACCAAAAAATAGTCTAAAAATACTTACTTGCTGTGGAGCTATAGCTTCAATAATATATTGAGCATTGGCAGCATTTTCCTCAAAAAGAGCATGGGTTATTTCTAACCTTCTTCTATTAACCACTGATCGATTGCACAAAACACATATAGGTCGATTTTCTGCCATTTTTCAATAATGTTCCGTTGGCGTACACAAGTCCAGAGTCCAAGTACACAAGCACAAACGTACAGAAGTTCAGAGTTAATAGCCAGGTTATCAGGTTAGGAAGAAACACAGTCCAGAGGGTAGCCAGGGTCAAAACGTTTGAAAAAGAATCCGTAGATGAGCGCACAGTACACAACGTCACAAGGGTAAGCGAAGGACTGCGCCGAGTGACGCACACGCACCCCACACCTCGGCTCTTTTGTTTGCACTCGAAGCTGATTGGGCCGTTCGAACTCAGGTAGTCCATGTAGTAAACCCATTGTTGAGCTGAGTCTTGTAAACGGTATGCTGACAACGTTTTGAAATACTTTTGAAGACATAAACTAATGTTAATAAGTATTTTATAAAATGGGTTTGCACATTTTCTTGCACTTATTATCTAAGTATTTTACCTATATGTATTTTTTTTTCTAAATGAGCTGCAATGTTACGTTCATAGTAAAAGTTAGTCCTTAGTAATAGTACTTTCATTTAATACCTATTTAGTTGTTGGCCGCTCATAGACCATTTTGCTCTTTCTCCTTTGTTAGGATGGCGTTCCGTGGGTCCTTTTTTAAAAAAAAAACACTTTTATACTGCTAAAGAACACAATTTATTATCCTGAAATGTTACACTCAAAGAAACACTTGCACTGACTGATTGAATGAATAGATTGACTAATTGGATGGACTGACTGCCTAAACCGCATGGTTTGGCCTTTTTATAATTTTGCGTTAAAGTGGAAGCGACGGGGGTTTTTGCTTACTGTGCATTTACTACATACATGTATTTGTTCATAACAGTACACTGTGATACAGGAAAGATGTACGGGTCCACTTTAATTCTCAAACCATCTACAGATATATATGGTGGTAAAAAGGAGCCCTTAAAACACAAACGAACTGCTTCACTTCGCCTTCACTTCACCAGCCTTCTTTCGAATTACGTCGGTTGAGTCGAAATATTGACACCAATTGGGCTGGTTTAGGGCACGCTATTGTATTTTGTATCTCCTCATCGGTTAGATCTAAATCCACATCTCTTATAACACCATATGATACACTCTTTTCCATAGGGCGTTGTATACGCCAGCCCTTCGTAAGTTATTTTTTACAGATCTCTAATCTCTCTGCACTGAAATCATTCTGCATATCGAGGCGGACTTTGTATGGGTTCATATATTTCACCCTTAGAATATCGGTAATGCCGATATCTTTAAATAATCTGGCCAAAGCAAATTGTTTAGGCAATTGCTCACTATATGATATGTACATCTCTATTTTATCTATCTCAAGCTTGCACTTTTTTTTTTCCTTTGGTTTCACCTCTGTCCATTCGGTATCATCGTCATCTCCTTTCCTCTTCTCCGACCTAGTTTCACCCTCCGCTTGCATATTATTTTCCTCTTGGTATTGTGTCCCTTTAAAACTCGTACTACTAGATCACTCCACGGACTGCTGCTCGACATAGTAGTCGCATCACAAGTCACATACACATGATCTTCTTTAATTTCATTCATCGCGTAAAATTAAAAGCCATACATCGTTAGCTATTGCGCGCAGCGAGTCAACCCAACGGTATATACATACACGCTGGGTATAGCTACCGCAGCTACGCGCAGGTAATAACAACAATGCAATAGGTGCGCGCGCGGCTTGAGTAATTAGCAAACGACTACCTCGCACGAACGCCGTATCGAGGAAGCAGGAATTTTAATGTAATAAAAAGTTTTTTTTTTCAGTAGGTAGGTACATTACTACTAGAAATTTGCTAGCAAGGATATTATTGAGGAACCTCCTTGTCCTCCCACGGTCAAAAAAGATTGTTTTGATGTAGGTAGGTACACACTGAACAAGATGTCCACCTTTCACTGTGGTGTTCAGTCACCAGTCGCGGTCATCAGTACCTACTTGCACTTTGTTGCTGTAGATACCTAACTACCCGCGACAATAATTAATCGTTTGATTCAGCATCCATAACCATTATTTGATTTAAATTGCGTTTATCTACATACCTATCAGTTAAATAACTCTAATTTTTCCTTCATAATTTCTACGGGCTTAGGACCGTCGCGTCAGTAATAAGTAAGTACGAGTACATGTTTCGTATCTAAGTAGGTAAACACTTACTTACTTGTAGGTACTCTTTTATTCACTTCACTTTTCACAATATTAAAAGCGCCCACTGTCGCACTTCTTAAGTCATCTCGAGTAGTACGCTAATCGGAAGAAACTAGTCATTTTATCTCGAACCACACATAAAAATCCAGTGGTGTTAAGCCAGGGCTCCATGCGCCAAACCACAAGGCCACCACGAGCTATCTACTGCTCACCAAACACACTGTTTAAATACGCACGCACTGAACTGATAGAACAGACCGCGTTAATGTGCCAGAGAGATACATAATATTGGCAATATTATTGGCATAATATTGGCCACGTCGTAGTACCATAATGGCGGCCAGGCGATTCAATCGCCTGGCCGCCATTATGGTACTACGACGTGGCCGCGTGGGTCGCGTTCGAAGTATTCCTGTATGTCTTCCTCCAATTCCGCCGAGTATGGTAGTCTACCGCGGCCCTGCGCGTGTGTGGGCGCTCGAAACTGTCCATGATCGAGGAGGCGCTGGGTTACAGCCAGGATGGTGGAGGTGAAGGGAACTTGAGGGTCAGTGATTCCACGTGCGCGCAGTGAGTTCAGGTGTTCCGGCTGAGCATACAAACGTCTGGCCTCTTCTAAGTTATGGTTCGCCATGTCACATAAAAATCTACCATAGCCCAAAACTCCAATTTTTGGCGCGTAATTAGGTTGCGCGTGCGTGACCTAATACAACGAAACGCGAGACAATACTAGAGAAAGGAATAAGAAATTAGGAATGGCGGGGGCGCGCGGGCGGTCGGCTAGACTGTAAGGGGCCGGGGGCGTGGCTTACGGATCATGCTGTCTGATCGATGAATGAATTTTTCAATGGGTGAGTACCGTTCGCAAGTGTTGCACTTCGTCGATACGTTTTACACACATATGCATTGATCGCAAGGAAGCGTTACTACGAGTTCTCTCTATTACACAAAAAAAACGATAAATTAGATTTTTCGTGATTTTGTTTTATTGTAACTTATTGAAAATAATAGTCCCAATCGTTTTGAGTTCGATGATCGAGGCTTTCGGTTCCAGAACGACCTAAAATTGACCGTGTATAGTATTTTCCCATGCTGATTTCTTCTACTGGTACCAATGTCATGTGTCCGGTTTCTATGTAGTCTGACATAAAGGCCACGTATTGGCCTTTTAAATCGGAGTCACGAGACAACCGGCGTTCGATAGCGTGGAATCGTCGCAATGCAACCTCACGAGAGCCTGCGAATATGGGTTCCGAATCATCTTAAAAGGGTAAACGTACAAGATATCGTCCAGAGGCGACACGAGAATTACTGGATACAAACTTCTGTTCACAGAGCGTTTCATCTGGCGTCAAGAGTGACGCTTTCGGTATGGAATCCAGTTCCCAAAAATGTTGAACCAGAGAATTCAACTCGTTATCCATGTTTAATGATGTGTGTACCAGGGTGCTAGAAGCTAAACGAGTTTTGCCTAACAGGAGCCACCCAAAGACGGAGTTGAAAGCGGTGGGTTGGTTAACATTTCCTTTGATTTGTTGGTTGAGAAGTGAATCGGTAAAGACGTCGGCGGCGAGCAATAGATCGATAGATCCCGGAATATCGAATCCGGGGTCTGCAAGTGGCTAAGATTGAATATGTGACCATCCAGAAGTGTTTAATTTTGCGATAGGTTGATCGCCACATATTTTCGAAATGACATGCAGGTCCAAATCAAAGAATAGTGTATCTTTAGTACCTACTGCACACCTCACGTCACCGAGAATAGACGCTGGTGCCTCGCCGAGTCCACATACGGTTGTGTTGATTGGGGTCGGGGTTGGGGGGGGGGGGGGCACCATTGGTATACATACAAGTAGAAAACGACTTTATGAATTGTATGATGAACTAACTTGTAAAAACACTGCTGAATTTAATTTATATGTTAAGAATTATTCAAAATTATTTAAAAAAGTTTGTAGTGTGGCCAAATCACGTTATTTGAGTTCAAAAATTAAAAATAGTAGTAATGTAATAAAAATGACATGGAGTATCATTAATAGCGAAACGGGAAGGTCATGCAACCGATGTAGTGACTACAGCCTTGCTATTGATGACAATATAATTAAATCTGATTCTCAAGTCGCCGCGGCCTTTGAAAATTTCTTTGCAGAGATTCCCGTATCGACTACTAAATCTCTAAACTCTTCACCCACTGCTGCAGAGTCTTTACTTAAAGAAAACATTCCAGTTTGTGATTCTGAATTTCATTTCGAATATGTCACTTTTAAAGATATAATTAAAACCTTTCACACGTTAAATGTCAAAAAGACTGCAGATTTATGGGGTAATTCTGTGGACGTTGCTAAGTCAATTATAAATATTGTAGCACCTACTTTAGCTGTTATTTTTAATAATTGTATTGACCGTGGTGAGTTTCCTGATCTTATGAAAAACAGTAAAATAATACCGTTGTTTAAATCGGGTAGTACATCAGACCCTACTAATTATAGACCTATTTCAGTGCTACCTACATTTAGTAAAATTTTTGAAAAACTTATTTTAAATCAAATGCAAAGATTTTTTAATGTACAGTCGCCAGCACATCAAGCTACCCCACATTGACCTTGAACGCGTTATGAGCAGAAACAGCGAGAATCGTGCGAAAGAGATAAATATATTTTTGTCTGTTTTTGCTTGTAATGTTTCGTGCTGCAGTGCGTGCGTGAGGGTGTGTGCGTATGCGCGTCGTGGTGTAGAATAACTGTTCTATGCAAAAAAACTAGTTTAGCAGGTTGAATACCTACTTGAATAGAACCGAAAGAATGGCATAGTAATAAAAATAAGTTGGCCGTCACGGGACGCCCGGCAAATTTGAAACATCTATGTAATAGTAGAAAAGGGATGAGTAAAAAAAATATGGTTCAGTTAGATTATTATCGAAAAATATTGGACACGTATTTTTATTTTATCAAATCATTAAAAATATACGAAGTTATAAAACGTATTAAAGATCATGAGTGGGGGTTTTGACGTCACTTTCCCGTAAAAAGTGTACCGAAATGTGACGTCACACGAGTTTTCGACGCGCTGTATCGTCTTCATTTTTTGTTTACCTACGTGAAAAAAGATAAAATACGTGTCCAATATTTTGCACTTTCATGTGTATTCAGTAAAAAGCTGTATTTTGAAATTAAAAGCAAACACTCAATTTTATTTATTTGAAGGTAAATAGAATATAAAATATGTTAGTATTTTTAATAGAGACTGTTTTTACAGTGGAGCTACGGGATATTATTTGACGTATCTTCTGGTTTCTGTAATAGTGGCTGTGGTGTTAGTAAGTAGCAAGGTGTATTGGACTGTATTAAAGATTGACCAATGATAACTGAACTAGGATGTAAAATTGTAATCACCTTAACATTGTATCAACTGCAGCAGGAACGTTGATTATTTGTCCATCTAATTATATTCCAAATTGCGTATGAGCATGCCTCAATCTACTTATTTGCTTGAAAGGAATACGATCAAAATGCACTTCAAATAAAAAAATCGTTTAATTGGTCGTTTTAATTTTAGTCACAACTAGCATAAGTCACAGATTCTACATTTTATTTTGCTAAAGGACAGAAAAAAATACGAAGTTTTGTAATCTGAAATCAAAAGTCAAACTAATACCGATTGACGAGTAAATTCCGCTACTTACACACGAAATGACTTGCTAGCCAATGCAACCTCTCAAACATTATTAAAATTATAAGAATTATGTAAAAAAAATTATTCCATTTTGGCTACAGGCAACTCTTAAAAGGAGAATGGGCAAAATCGTACGGCACTTGGTCTATCAGCGGCCAGGAACATTTTATTTTTTTTTGGTTTAATATCACCCTACAATAACGGGTTCAAGAAGTTTTATATCTGTAGTGTCATTATTAATGGAACTAAATACATTTTTATTTTAGATATGTAAGCCTGTGATTTAGCGTATTAATTACTAAGATTTAGTCTTAAAAATAAGGAAATAAAATAAAATGACTTGTTTACTTCAATACATTTATTTTACATACATTTACATACATAAACTCACGCCCTTTTCCCATGGGGGTAGGCAGAAACCACAGAACGCCACTTGCTACGATCCTTACATACTCCTTTTGCCTCGTCCACATTCATACATTTAATGTACAATAATAGCACTGAGTTCTGATGCCGGTAATAAAATATCCTCGTCTTGATGTCTAGCCCATGCCAGATACCACACTACACACATAACGTGTGCGCAACAACCGATTGTGCGCCTTCCACTCAAACAACTGCAATAATAATGAGCAATTGCTTCTCTATTTTGTCTTTGTCGGTTAATTACAATATAAGAATAATATATTCTGGACCTTACATGTCTAGATTGTATTCGCACACGTAATAACCAAATATCTTCTTCTTCAATAAAATCTCTGAGCTGACTTATTTGTCGCTCCCGGTATACTTCGATATTGTATAAGCCTTCAATTAAGTGTTCAGCGTAGTAGCTGCGAGCCAACTTGATTTGGTATGTGCCAAGTGCAAACAGAATTAGGTCTTCTTCAGAAAAAACCGGAAAGTCTTCAAAAATAGGTTGGTCGCTGCTGAGTCTTTCAAATGATGCCCTCTGTCTATTTATGTTATGACGGATAACATAGTCCGCTAAGAGGTTAGGTATTTCAAAACGTTCATTAATTATATTTACGAACGATGATGCATGAATACTATCTTGTATTGATGTTTGGAACGCATTGATGAGTGCCGCTGCGTTTTGAAAGTCCTCAAACATGTGACTTAAGGCGCGATTAAAATATTCTTGCCTAAACAATTTGAAATCTCGCTTGAACCTGCCATTTATAACTTCCACTACCCAGCGGCATAGAGTTACCAGCCTAGTTCTATTGGCCTGTTCAGTAGTAAGCTGGTCTGCACCGCGGTCTTTGGTTTCTGGCATATAGGCACTGTAGTTGCATTTCTCCAAATCGCCACAGACGTCTCTAAACCCACGATCTAAAATGAATATGTCGCCAGCCCGGTAAAACCAGTGAAATGTGCCTTCTTCGTCATTTATAATTCTTTCCAAAATACTGGCATCTGAGTCGGTAGCAGCATAGGGCCCGCAAACATCAATTATATGCCCATCGGAACACACCATTAAGAACGGTTTTAATAGATTTTCGTATTTGTGTAGACTGTAGGTCTGTCGCTGGAACGAAAAGTTGGAGCTCTTCTGTATATAAATATATGTTCCATCCATGATTGTTACTGCCTTCCTTTCTTCTGGAGAAGACTCGGGATTTCCAAATAACGCGTTTGGTACAATAAGATTACGGTCAGCGACCATTCTTCTATTTAAATGGTCGAGTCCCAGGTGTCGTGGCTTAAAATCCAGAGATATAGCATCACGCGCGGTTTTTAAATGCCTTTCTAGAGTCCTTCTACTTATGTTAAAGAGCGTGGCTAATCTCTCGTTGCTATCACCAGTTCGCAACTTCATTAAATAAATGGCTAGTTTTGTTTTGGCGTTTGACTCAGACAAAGAAGGCGTTTGTTCCAAGATTGTATTGAATTGATCTCTGCTAACGCCCAATCGAATATGAATCTCATTAGGATCCATATTTGCAATATCTTCAAAGTCCAGAATATTTTTATTTAAAACAGCTTTTTTAAAAAGCTCTAGTATTTGCACAAAATGAGAGCTGTTAAAATCATGTCTGAGATTTGGACTATCAATGAGCTCTTCCCAATCATTTGATGTTAAATGTGCATCACATATTCTGGCACTGTCTGGTATGAATAAGTTAGAATGTAACATAAGAGTAATCCTTACATTCTCAGGCATTCGACGACGTGAAACACTACGGCATCTGTAAAACATACAGTTTGCCGAGGTGCTAGGCACTCGTGAATATTCTTCCACTTGAAGAACACATTCGTGCGGGGCAGGGTTATTGTTTGGCTGCACAGCCCGTTGAGCTCGTTGCCAACAGGGTCGACAAACGTATTCTCGGCCGTTGTATTCAACCTGAAAAGGAAAATAGTTTATAACATAGTATTTAAAACTCACAGCAGTTTCAGTTAAATCATGTGTTGTATAGTAGAACATGCCGAGCTCTTTTTCAACGTGACGAATGAGTCATGCTCATACGCATTGTTAATGAGTGGTTGGCCTCTATTATATTTCGAAGCTAGATAACGTTGGCTCTGTTTCCATATGCACCATGTGTGTAAAAGAGAGAGAAGATCTGTTTTGACTATAACTTAAGTATTGTTAGAAAAGAACCATACGCTTAAGGAAATAACATAATTCACTAAAAGGACGTACATAAAAATACAATCAAAACTGTAACGTGGACTTTCAATAAAGAGCCCACACTTCACCCAACGATGTGTCGCATATGCACATCGTGACACAATATTATGAGGCCATCACCGCTATAGGGTGCGTACATACGGGTAAAAACAACCAAAAAATAGTCTAAAAATACTTACTTGCTGTGGAGCTATAGCTTCAATAATATATTGAGCATTGGCAGCATTTTCCTCAAAAAGAGCATGGGTTATTTCTAACCTTCTTCTATTAACCACTGATCGATTGCACAAAACACATATAGGTCGATTTTCTGCCATTTTTCAATAATGTTCCGTTGGCGTACACAAGTCCAGAGTCCAAGTACACAAGCACAAACGTACAGAAGTTCAGAGTTAATAGCCAGGTTATCAGGTTAGGAAGAAACACAGTCCAGAGGGTAGCCAGGGTCAAAACGTTTGAAAAAGAATCCGTAGATGAGCGCACAGTACACAACGTCACAAGGGTAAGCGAAGGACTGCGCCGAGTGACGCACACGCACCCCACACCTCGGCTCTTTTGTTTGCACTCGAAGCTGATTGGGCCGTTCGAACTCAGGTAGTCCATGTAGTAAACCCATTGTTGAGCTGAGTCTTGTAAACGGTATGCTGACAACGTTTTGAAATACTTTTGAAGACATAAACTAATGTTAATAAGTATTTTATAAAATGGGTTTGCACATTTTCTTGCACTTATTATCTAAGTATTTTACCTACATGTATTTTTTTTTCTAAATGAGCTGCAATGTTACGTTCATAGTAAAAGTTAGTCCTTAGTAATAGTACTTTCATTTAATACCTATTTCGTTGTTGGCCGCTCATAGACCATTTTGCTCTTTCTCCTTTTAGTGTATGAATGTTACGATCTTTGTATTGTAATGTTAAAAATTAAATGTAGGGAAGGTGGGGTAAGACGGGAACCTTAAGGTTTAAACTCGAATAAAAAACTGAATATAAATCACAGAAATTAGAAACTTTATTTATTAAGTTAATCAGTCTTTCCTCTATGAGACTATAATTAAAAAATAACAAATCTTATATATATTCTGGAATCATAATACAAACGAAAGAAAAAAGAAAAAAATCCATCTTGCCCCACCCTTGGGGTATAATGGGGTCTCCCTTTGGGCAAGATGGGGTACAACAGTCTTAAACATTTTAGTCATCACTATCTTCACAAAAAGGACAAGTATGAACTGCGTCTTCATCATCATCATCGACGCCAGCGCAGCCGCAATGTGCCCACCTTCCGCATTCCTGACAGGTAATCCATCCTTCA
Organism: Brachylomia viminalis; assembly: GCA_937001585.2. Lineage (NCBI taxonomy): Eukaryota > Metazoa > Arthropoda > Insecta > Lepidoptera > Noctuidae > Brachylomia > Brachylomia viminalis. The sequence continues at coordinate 21,347,697 of OW443294.2, read as the reverse complement.
CGAGATTCAGAGTATAAAACCTGGCAATAAAGACATTTAGCGTCTTCCGTCTCACTATCTGACTCTTTATTCTGTTTCTTTGGTTTTTTAATAGTAGTTTTTTTCTTTTTTCCTTTATCACAGCTTTCTTTGCTCTTCTTTGCGTTCGCCATCAGCTTATCATTTAGTTTTTCTTGTAACTCTTTCTTGAAGGGAGAAGAAGTTATAATGGCCGTTTTTCCCCTTTTGCGAACTTGCCTTTTTCTTTTTTGGTTAGTTCGTGGAATCGGCATTAAAAGCCTGGGACTAGCGAGATGAAATGAACTACTAGGTTCCGGCTGTTCCTGTGGCTGAAGTGACGTTGTAGATGGCTGATTATGCACAGATGATTGAGCCTGCGATGGGACATTAATTTGAGAAGCACTTGACTGTGTTTGTGGTTCTAAGGCGAAAGAGGTGCTTGGTTGATCGGAGAAATTATTAATATTAGAATGGGATGGACTAACAGGTAAATTCAAAGGTGTCGATGCGATGTTAACCTCAAATGAATTAGGAAGATCTCGGGACTGTTGAATATACAAATTGGTAGCCTGATCGCTGGTTGTGTTAAGAGGAGAATCAAAAGATTCTAGAGGCATTGGAACACAAGGCGGCGTCGTTACTTGTGAGGCTAGCGGTGTCTGCTCGAAATCAATTTCAGTAGCCTCAGCAGCAACAAAATCAACGTCTGTAAAAATTTGATCATTATATGGCCAAATTCCAGTTGCTTTGAAAGCATTTAAGGCAGTGGACATTGTTGCTGAACGAATAAATGCTTCCCCAAAGAGTTCAGCTATTTGGAATTGGGTCATTACTTGTCCAGGATGCGATCTTAACCAAGCAGTAATAGCTTGATCGTAATAAGTGCTGAGCGGTCTCATAAATCCCACGTCAGCAGGTTGTAGTTTATGGGTTGTATGCGGTGGAAAACATATGATTACTACGCCATGATCACGTGCTTCGTCAATCAATTTGATATTTTGGGTGTGTGTAACATGGCCGTCTAATAACAATAATACTCGATTGTCTTTTGATGCTTTTGTGAACTCTATGAACTTCTTAAACCAACTGAAAAAAATCTCTGTGGTCATCCAACCGGAATCTGAGCACTCAGCCCAAGCATTCGGAGGAGCTCCATAAAGAAGTTCACGTTTCATTCGTTTTCTTGGATAAATGAACATTGGTGGCAACCCAACCAGCAAAACAGTCTCAGAACTCGCACTTTTTAAGAGTAGTAAGCTTAAAGCGCTCTTATATTTGTTTTAGAACATACCATCGATCTTATATTACATTTAGACAAGCCGGTATGGCCTCAAGAATGCTCAGTCTCTTAACCAAGTCTCATATAGGAATATAAGAGCATTTACTAAGACTAGTTGCACTTGAGAAAAACTTGCTCTTTTATGGGTATTTTCTAAGCTCATTTGATTTTATATTAGACTTGCTAAATGCTATTGTAAGATGTCAGACTAATATCAGCATAGCAGAAGAGTACTGTGAGTACGTGCATTTCTGATCTTATTTGAAACTAATATAAGATCAATACCACTGGATAAGTATGATATTAGAGTGATTTTGGGTCAACATATTTACAATACAAAAGACAAGACCCATATAAGAGCGTTTGATCTTAGATCGATTTTGGGAATAGTTTTAAGAGTAATTTTGCTGGCCATATTTTATTTTAAGTTTTTAAATTTAATAGTAATAATGGATTACAAAAACTGGAAAAGATTTATGAAAACTGGTGGCTATAGGAGGAAAATTGTAAAGAAGTACAATGAAATGTTAAAAAGACAAACAAATATACCGCTGCCAGGACAAAGTAGTGTTGAGAAAAATATCAGTGAGGGTTCTGCAGGTTTTGCTTTCATACAAGAGGTCGATAATAACGACGGGAATTTTGTGATAAATGATTTCAGTGAAAATGAATCTCTGAGCGAGGACGAAACCGACTATGAAAAAACTTTCGTGTTAAAAAATGATGTCAAGAAATGGGCGTTGAAATTTAACATATCACATGCAGCACTAAGTGCATTATTATTTATTTTAAACAAGAATCTAAATGATGTTCTACCCAAAGACGCGCGAACACTACTTGAAACAAACAAAGAGATAGTACACATTATTAATTCGGCTCCAGGAATGTATTGGCACAGTGGTTTGATTACAAGACTCATTGATATTTTAGGACGTTTATCGTGCACTCCAGATAGTATTCATTTGAATGTCAATATAGACGGACTGCCAGTATCTAATAGTTCAAGACAACAACTATGGCCCATATTATGTAATATATTTGAATTGCCTGACGTATCTCCGTTTGTAATAGGTAAATATATTGTTATTTTTTATATTAAACAGCATAATATGATATAATATGTGGGTGGAAGATTTGTGCTATGGGTATGAAAGAGTTGCTAATACTGACCTCTAATATACAAGTACTTGTATAACAGAGGTCAGTGGTTGCTATTAACAGGAAAAAAGGTTCGTCAAAAGAAATGTGTCGACTTGCGCACGACATATCAGCAAGTCAGCGCACTAGTTGCACAGGCAATGATGGCGGCATGGCAGGATCAAAGTGTCGCACATGAAGCATTTTCTTAATAATATGCCTTTTTTCTGTGTAGTCATGACAACCAAATATTTGTTTGATTTTATAGTTAAGGAATTATCTAACATCTTCTTTTACAGGAATTTACGCAGGTAATGCAAAGCCATCTGATTTAGATGCTTATTTGGGGCCTTTTGTTAACGAAATGAAGCAGCTTGAAGAAGGATTGACGATTACTTCTAACACAGGAACTGAAAAAACTGTGAAAGTCACAATTAGAGCTTTCATATGTGATTCTCCAGCACGAGCAATGATAAAGGGTAATTTGATTGATTAGATCACAGTACTAAAATCAATTTATCAAAGGTGCTACTTTATTTTGATATTGACGGTTATCAGTGTTCATGTAGGCATGTAGTAAATTCAACGAAATACAATAACTTATGTCTTCTATTTCAGGTGTTTGCAACTTTAATGGCAAACATGGGTGTCTAAAATGCACAGTGGTGGGTGAATATTCTCATAAATCCAATACAGTGACATTTCCCAAATTTGATTGCCCTAAAAGAAATAACGACGACTTTCGTAAAAAAATATATGGAGGACATCATAAGCAGGATTCACCATTAATGAAGTTGAATATCGACATGGTTGAAGATTTTCCCGTCTCTGATTCTCTCCATCTCATTGATCTCGGTGTCATGAAGAGACTATTAATTGGATGGAGAGATGGGAACTTTGGAACCTATCTAACGAAATGGCGGGCTCAAGATATAGAGAAAATCAATAGCTTCTTGGTGAATCGTACAATTCCGAAAGAAATACATCGATCAGTCAGAGCAGTCGACGTCCTTGCTCACTGCAAGGGCTCCGAATACAGATCTTTTATGTACTATTTGAGTTTCATAATATTGAAAGATTTGTTGAGACACGAAGCATATTCTCACTTCATGCATTTTTTTTGTGCCATAACAATATGCTCAAATGAAAGACATTTTCCGCTTTTGGAAGTCGCTGAAGGAATGTTGCAATATTTTACTGAACATTTCAAAATAATTTATGGTAAAGACTATGTAACCAGCAACATACACAACTTAACGCACTTAGTAGACGAGGTAAGAAGCATACCCATTTGAAAATAAACTTTATGGAATTAAAAGCATGATAAGACAAGGCAACAAAACACTTCATCAAGTAGCCAGACGAATAAATGAGAAGCAGCTATGTGAAATCGGAAAATTGATGGAAGATGAAACAGAATATCCGTATTTAAAGAAACGTCGACGAGGCGAGTCGGGAGTGGTTCTGCATTTGAAAACATTTATTTTGTCTTCAAAACAGCAAGACAAGTGGTTTCTCACTTACGAAAATCATGTAGTAGAATTGGAATCTGTGTGTGTTAAAGAAGATATTGAAGAAGAAATTGAAATACATGGCTATCGCATCGAAAATACGCACGATGCTTTTGAAGACCCTTTGAAATCTTCATTTTTAAACATATACCAGTGTGAATATAAAAGTATTAGAAAGACGAAAACTGTTTATAAAATTTCTAACATAAAATGCAAATTAGTGAGTGTCTTATATGGTCAAAATTTGTATTTTGTACCGCTGTTACATACTTTGAAATAAAAAAATAATAATTTATGTATCGTTTTAATCATCTAAATAAAAAAATAAAGTAATTAGTAACAAAATTTTAACATAATATTCTTTGGAATCTCAATCGGTCAAATAAAAAAGTCACACAAATAAAGTAACTAGTAGCAAAATTTTAACATATTCTTTGGAATCTCAATCGTAAAATAAAAAAGTCACACAAATAAAGTAATTAGTAACAACAAAATAGTAACAAAAATTTTTAGTAGTAACAAAATTTTAACATATTCCTTGGAATCTCAATCGGTCAAATTAAAAAGTCACACAAATTAAGTAACTAATAACAAAATTTTTAAATTAACCTTGGAATGTCAATCGGTCAAATAAAAAATCAAAGTGAACAAAATATATAGGACGACTGGTAATTAGTGTCCGATACTTAAACACGCGATTGTGCCCATGATAACCAACAACTTTTACGATGGGAACAAACCTGAAATCGCGAAAAAAATCAGCTGTTCAGTACATTTATGTTTGCCTAATGTACTGAACAGCTGATATTTTTTTCACGATTTCGGCTTTGCTCCCATAATAAAAATTGTTTGTTATCATAAGCACAATCATGTGTTTAAGTATCGTACACTAATTGCCAGTCACCCTATATAGACCTCGTCTTCCTCCATCAGGCGTGATCGAGGCGTTTGCGTTTCGGTGATCATCTTGGAGTAAGGACACATTAGGTAGTTACTCGTAGTTTGTCTCGCCTTCCAGATCTGACAATTCCTTTTGATTTGGATCTGATGGGTGATTCTGCAAATTATCTTGCGATGAATCCGGTAGACCCTTTTTCGTCTTTGATTTCCCTTTTTGCTTTTGTCTTTGAGCAGACATCCTCCCCTGTTCATTTTCAGACCGGTAGCGAGCATTGCGCAAAATTATCTTGAAAAATTTTGTCAACTGTGCTTTAGTGAAAGTTTTATCGGATTCGTGAACTATATTAAAGAAAAAGTTAATGGTCTTGGGAAACCCTTTGAAGCAAATTTTCGTCGCATCTCCTTTTGCGACTCCAGTCCATGAACACAGTGTGAAAAACTTCCTATCGAACATAGCATCGATGAGGGAGTACGCATTAGTTGTCCCCTTTCCTACACCTTGGTTTAAAATAATAGAAAATTGTCTGTACAGTTCATCTCTTGTATCGGGTTGGTCAAGTTTTCTTTCAAATTCTTCCATCTCCATCAGATTACAAATTTTTAGGGTGCCAGATTCGCCATTATTTGTGTATTTTTTGGTGCTAAGGGATTGCTTGATAAATTCTTCAAGTTTTATTGATAGTTCAGACAGTTGCGCAATAATGGTATTTTGATTTTCACACAATACACTTTGGTTTACAGTAATCGTTTGTATATCATTTTTAATAGTTTTAATCTCCTCCAGAATTGATTTTTCTTCAGATTGTATTTCTGTAACTGGTACTGTTCCAACATTCTCATTTTCACATGTTCCTGTTTCTTCCTCTAGTGAAACTGTTTGAAAAATGCAACTTTCTTCATTTATATGTATAATTGGAAGATTATTTGTTTTTGTTATTTCAGTACCAACAGTTACTGAGGCTGAAGCGTCTTGATTGGTGTTCTACAAAAATAGTACAACTATCATAAATACAATTACTATAAAACAATATCATACATAAAGAGTAAAACAATTTTCTCATGCGCGGCCATCCGACTTTCAAACATCGCAGAACCCATAGCACGGGTTCCGGAGAACTGATAAAATAATAACGTTATATAATATAATATAACACACCTGTAAATTAGGGTATGCGGGACGTCTTATCGTTGGAGTATCATTAGTGGTATAGGTTGTGGTCTGTGGTGAGACTACCTGAATGGAAGTTGAGGCAGCCTGATAGATATCCTGAAAATAATACTTATTATAAATTAATATAATCTAGACCAATGACTAGACACGTTTTACCATTATACTGTTTAAGCCAGAAATAACAAAGAGGTAAAAAAATAATAATTTCTGTATTTTTTACGTTATTTGCTAAGTATTTGCAAGTGAATCATATTTCGAATTATATTTTGATCAACATACAACCTAACATTGACTTGCAAATTGCAAAAAACGTAAAAAAAGATTGAATTTCGCGAGCTAGCTGACGCATCCCCCATAAGCAACTGATTTAAATCGACTTTATTTACTAACCTCTACCATATTATTAAAAGACTTCATGGCTAGTAGTTTTTTTTTCAGTGGTGGTTGATTCTCATTATCGGTCTCCGTTTCGGAATTGTTACTCATGATGTCGATTTCAGCCTCAGCGTCATAATATGTTGGAATATCTTTCCTTTTGACTATGCAGTTAATTTTTGACCATTGATTATAATCCGCAACTGAACTTTCATTTTTTCTTAGTTTCTCTTGTTTGCTGTTTTTACGCCATTATGCTCCCACTGCTCAGGTACTGTTGTTAGACTATGCTTTCCTCGCTCAATGGTCTGCACAATCTTGAATGGCATGTTGTAAATCTTCAATATAACAAAAGTTCAAAATCTGTAAAAAAAAGTCGTAAAAATGTACGTAACAATAAGAAAAAATAAGTAAGAATTATTTTTAGCTAAGGACCGGTTTTTTGATCCGTAGTTAACTCACCCAATTGTTAAAAATCGTAACTAATGGTTACATTTTGACACAATCTGTAGCACATTGTGTCAAAATTTTGACACTAACGACAATTTATAACAATTGGTTGAGTTAACTACGGATCAAAAAACCAGCCCTAAGTGTTTTAACGAACTCAAAATCTTAACAAATGCGATGTAATTATTTGATCAGGGGTAAGGTAGAGTAGAGGTAAGGTAAGGTATCCACGAAAGAATGTCGGACATACGTAACAGTGCCAAAACGAAATGTACGTAAGCAATCAATGAAGTGGGAGAACGATTGTCGTGTCGAAGTGTCGAGAGTCGATTTTGATTGCCAAGTGCACGACCATAACTTCAATTGTTATAAAAAAAATCTAACTAACGGCAGTGCCACGACCTTGCCGCGGTAAGCGGCAGCGGCGGGCGAAACGATCAAACGTTCTACAATATATGGAGAACGCCACGGGTCGCCACTCGCCGCTCATAGTTTCGCTGCTCAAAGTACCGGCGCCGCGCCGCCCGCCGCGCCGCTCGCCGCTTAGACCGAAGTTGTGGCCCGGCCGTAAGAGTCATGTATGAATGATTCTAATAATTATGATTCTGTAAATACATAATTTTGTTATGGTCGCAAATCATACGAGTATTTTGATCAAGATACAACCTGACACTGACTTGCAAATTGCAAAAAAACGTAAGAAAATTTTAATCTCGGGAGCTACCATAGCGGATCCACCTCGACTTCTTTCCACTTGATGCCAAGAAAAAACAATGAGAGGATTAACTAACCTACCTACCTGATGAAGATGAAGTAATAAGGCTGGATGTTTTTTTAAATATTAATTGCAAAGTTCACATTCATCATCGATATAATGATCATAAATTGTGTACACAGAGCAATTTTCACACCAAAAAAAATCATAGCGTAATAGTTTTCTCAAATTCTTTTGATTCATAATGAAGTGTTTAGGTTTGTTCTTCATGGCGTTGTTAAAGTGGCCACATCCGTGACATATTTCGTTCAACAAGAAGTGTGTTTCATTCCAAGGCCATGCTAAAGTTTTTAGCATACGGAAGTCTTTCTTGACTAGATAACGGTCTATATCCATATAAACAACCATTTTACTTCACAAACGTTGTCCCTTGAATAAAAAAGTAACTTACTTATTATGTGTTCTGCCCCGGACACGAAGTCAGCGATTGCGGGGCGGCGGTGACGGCGGCGGCGGCGTGAGGAGCGGCGCGGCAACGCAATACCCGATCTTGAAACAGCAGGCAGATCGCGCGGCGCTAGAGCGGCGTGTTGTGTTATGAGAAATCAGTGTCTTTGTTCGCGAACTTAATGTCTAAACAACGACGACTACATTTTTTTTAAACATGCGTCGGTCGTTAAAAAAGCAAAGAAAGAAATTCACAACACTACGTCAATGCAGACGTGAGACGCGCGGGCACTGCTAGACTGCTACACCGCTCCCCGCGCCGCCGCCGTCGCCCCCGCCACCCGCGCCGCGCGCGCCGACTTCGTTTTTTCTCTCTGTCGATTTATGGTTTTAAGTAAAATTGCGAGGAACCCTAATTTATTCCAATATGGAGTTATCTTTAGTATACCGAATGCTAAAATTAGAGTAAACAATCTTACATTAGTTTAATAGTGCGCTTGTAAAATGCAGCTATACTAATGGCGACACTATCAATACAAATTAACAAATAAAATAATTAAACGAGAACAGGAAATACCTTATTTAACAAGGCGCATGAATTTTGAAGCGTAAAACGAGGTCTAATTAACAGTAAATAATAAATTCCAATACGATTACTTACCATATAGCTACTTTTACTTTTATACTAAAATGCCGTACCGCACAGTATAAACATTAACTTCACGCAACTTTAATTTGTTTTCATTTAATTTCAAACCAACACTCACACGAACTTTTAAGTTGGATCTGACGAAAAATTCTCAAAATATTCTAACCTTAGACCAATATAAACCTATGCAGGCTTACATGATACTTACGTAAAAGCAATATTAGCCTAAGTCGGCTTAAATTAATTTTGGCTAGATTTCACTAAGTACTAACAGCATTCAATTAGACTGATATTAGAACGATATTAAACTAAATATGCTTATAATTGGTGCCCAAACCCAGGCTTATATCATTATATAGGAGTGATGTAAGAGCAACGAAACAGTAGTCTTAAGATTGTTGTAAGCCTAGTTTTTGCTGGTTGGGAAGTAGGTGCCTGCCGCATTGAAACAAACTTCCACGGTAACGGTTGTTCCTCGTTCAGCTGATGTTAACGCACCCACTTGTTTTTTTCCAGCTGTAGCAATTATCTTGGATCTCGATTTAGGTACAATAGATACTCCAGTTTCATCACAATTAAAAATTTTATCTGGTGTAAACATATACTCATCCAGAGATTTTCCTAAGAGTTCAAAAAACTTTCCCACCGATACTCTATTAAATCCAGAAGCTCGAGCAGCGGAAGTATTTTCTGGTTTCCGAAGACTTAAGTCTGGATGTCGCTTAAGAAATCCCTTTACCCAATCTTTACCGGTTTGTGCCTTGACTTCACTAAACTTATGTTGCTTATTATTGGCAACTGCCAATTGATATGCTAGCTTCTGTAAATCCGAAGTAGTCAAACCGAATAAACGAGTTTCCATATCTTTTAGGTAAACAACAAGCTCCTGTTCTTCTTCTTGCGTAAATACAGTTGTTATGGGACCCAAAGGTACTTTAATATTGCAAACACGATTCTCATTTTGTCTCGATAACTTGACTTTGCGTTCCAGTGTGGTTTGAGGTACTCCATAACATTTACTGGCTAATTTATAACCTTTTTTATTTTGCAACACATCTTCAATAGCGTTTCTCATAGCCGCTTCGTCCCATTCTCCTCTGTTGGTCTTTTTCTTATAGTTACGAACCATTTTCTGTAAATAAATTAATTGTAATTAGTGTATTTATAACATACCTTCCTAGTTTCTGATACACTAAATAGGGGGGTAAAATGGGGTCTCCAGTACCCCATTTTGCCCCAACGAGACTTTTTAAATTAGTAATTTTTTTGAGGTTATAAATTGACAAGTAGTCGTATAAATATTTAGCCTAGAAACAAGTTTAAAGTACAAGGATTGCGATAAAATTTGGTTGTCTACATCAAAACCTATATATTTCAGACAGTCACGCTCAAAACACATTCTAAAAATAACATCAAATAATAAAAAAAACGATTTTTACTCACAGCGACGTCGTGTGCTCCGCTCGAGATTTTGCTATCGGCGCACTGAAAAGTTTCGCGGTAAAACTACAAGATGGCGTTAGTAGTTTTATTAAAACTGTTTTAGTTTTTGAGTTAAAGTGGGTCCCTGTTGGACAGGGGGCAATGAAGGAAACGAATTGCACGATTTAACCAGATTTACTTTAATTAAGTTACGGAAGCAAGTTAGCAAGACGGACATTACACGGCATGGAAACAGGAAGGAAACGGAAACAAAAAGTTTTTTCTTAAAACCTATCAACTTGACATTGACAGTTGACTCATGTCAACGCTGTCATATTTAAATTTGTTTATGAAGACAGAGACCAAACAGAACGATAAACTTATAACTTTTATGTTTACAAATAAAGGAACACAATTCCAACACTTGCCCTTAAACTAAAACGTTAAGTACATCTTACAATTGAAAAATGACTAAATACGCAAATTTAACTGACACAAAAACTTCACAAATTTTTCTCGTGTCAAAGGTTTTGTAAGCATGTCAGCAATCATTTTATCTGTAGGAAGATATTTTATCTTTATTAAATTATTCATTACTACATCTCTTATAAAATGATGTCTGACATCAATGTGTTTGGTCCTTGAATGGAACATTGAATTTTCACTTAACCGCTGTGCGGATTGATTATCATTAAATAGGTTTATTACACAAACAGAATTTAAACATTCTTTTAATAAACTACGTATGAACAGACCTTCTTTACATGCATCAGAAAGTGCAATGTATTCTGCCTCTGTGCTGGACAGTGCAACAGTTCTCTGTTTACGACTTTCCCAGCTGACAACTGAATTACCTATTGTAAATAAAAATCCAGTATAAGACTTACGATCCATCTGACACGAACCCCAATCGGCGTCAGCGTATCCACATACCTCCACAGCAGTTTTCTCATAAACTAAACTATAATTAATCGTACCTTTTAAATACCTTAATACTCGCTTTGCAGCTTTCCAATGGACATCAGAACTACAATTGTTGAATTGACTCAAAAAACTTACCGCATGTGCGATGTCAGGGCGAGTGCAAACAGCAATATACATTAGGCACCCAATCACATTTCGATATCCACAGCTTTCTGTTTCACCTTTAGTAAGTTTGAGTCCAACTTCCATTGGTGTTGTGACCGGTTTGCAATCTTCCATCTTGAATCTATTTAGAACATTGGTTATATAGTTAGATTGATCAAGAGTAATTTTTCCTTTTTCTCTCTTCACTCTCATTCCTAAAAATTCATGAACTGAACCTAAGTCCTTCATTTCAAATTCTTTCATTAAACAGCTTTTTACTACTCCCTTATCCTCATTAGAGGAAGTAAATAAAAGTATGTCATCGACATATAAAGCTATTATTGTTAAACGCTCCTGTTGGAGTCTGAAGTATACACATGGCTCGACAGATGATTTTTGAAACTGCATTTTCTCTGTAAGGACATAACTTATTTTGTCATACCAGCATTTCGCAGCCTGCTTTAAGCCATATATAGATTTATTTAGTTTATAAACCTTTTCTTCTTTTCCTTTTTGAAGAAAACCTTCTGGCTGTTCCATTACAATATCTTCACAAAGATTCCCATTTAAAAAGGCTGTAGTAACATCCAGCTGATCAATATCTAAATCTTTCACAGCAGCTATAGCAAATAAAATTCTGATAGTAGAATGACGAACCACCGGAGCAAAAGTTTCCTGATAGTCAATCCCATATCTCTGAGTGAATCCTTTGGCTACTAGGCGAGCTTTGTATTTTAAAATCTTTCCATTTAATCCCCTTTTAATTTTAAATACCCATTTGGATTTGACAGGCTTTTGCCCCTCCTTTAAATCAACTAATGTCCAGCAATTGTTTTTCTCAAAAGAGTTATACTCATCTTGCATTGCGGCTTGCCATTGAGCTGCATCTTTACTGCTCAAAGCCTCTTGGACTGTCATTGGTTCATCATTACTGCGGTGAAATGCCACGTTAGCATTTTCTTCAGAATCATCCATGCTCTCAAAGTTTGAAGTATCAGTGTCCTCATGTTCTAGTGTTGATGACCCTGGAATGTAAGTAACATCATCCGAACATTCATCTGAACTAGACATAGAAGTTTCTTGCCTATCAGTATCTGTAATGATTATTTCTTGCCTTCGCTTATTTGGCTTATTACATATCACATCACCAGTAAATTCAGGAACAGAGTTATCTTCATCAGCTGATTCCTTTTCAAAGTTTTGTTCCTCATATACTAGACTATCAGTGACAATGGCATCATTGTTTGACATATTATTTTTATGTTCGGTTCTTGAAATAAATTGATCTTCAAAAAACGAGACATCTCTGGACTTTATACAAGAAGTAGGACATTCCGGATCTATAAGCCTGTAACCCTTACTTTCTTCACAATAACCCACAAATATATACTTTTTACATTTAGGGTCAAGCTTCTTCCTATTTTGTGATAAAGCATAGGCCAAACATCCAAAAACTCTAAAATGACTAACATCTACCTTTCTTTTAGTCCATCTCTCTTGAGGCGTCGAACCCATCACTGCTTTTGTCGGGGTCCTATTCTTGATATAAACTGCAGTCTGCACGGCTTCTGCCCAGAAACGGTTATCTAATCCCGCATCCTGCAGCATACATCGGGCCTTTTCAACTATTGTCCGGTTAGCACGTTCACTGACTCCATTCTGCGCCGGGGAGTATGGAATTGTTGTTTGATTTAATATTCCATGTTCTTTTAGAAATTCCTGAAATTGATTATTGATATACTCACAACCATTATCAGTTCTAAGTATTTTTATTTTCCTATTTGTTTGATTTTCTACAAGTGTCCTAAATATTTTAAAATAATGAAACACTTCACTTTTAGCTTTTAGAAAATAAACAAAAGTCTTCCGAGAATAATCATCTGTAAAAGTTAAAAAATACTTTGAACCTCCAAAAGAAGTCTGCGGCATAGGGCCACACAGGTCAGAATGAACTAGCCCAAGTATCTCCTTTGACCTACTTTGGGATGTCTGTGGAAAGGGTTTTCTAGTTTGTTTACCCTGAACACATGCTAAACAAGACTGAAAATTATTACTATCATAATCTATGCCAGTTACCATACCTTTTTTCAAGACGTACATGCTTCTTGAATTCAGATGAGCCAGTCTTCGATGCCAAATTTCCTGGGATACCTTACCTACTGATGTAAGTGCTCCCGGCCTCGAAGACATCACCAATCCATCTTCTGTTGAGCTCACTGTTAAACTAGAACTATTAGCTATCACCTGACAAGTTGATACAGTTTCCACAGCTGCAGAGCATTGTATGGCACTTTCTGACACATCTAATTGATATACACTGTTTATATGACTAGCAGTGGCTATAACCTTATTACCATCTTTTATTCTACACACTTTTGAATTAAAAGACACTGTAAAACCTTTCTTTGTCATAACACTTACTGACAAAAGGTTAGCAGCCAGGTTAGGCACAAAATACACTCCACTTATAGTCTTTAAACAGTTCTTCAACCTTACTTGAACACTTCCTAAACCAACAGCTGATAGTTTTTCACCATTGGCTACATTCACTTCAATGGGCTTCATGGTTACGTAATCACTATTAAATGCACTCCTTCTATTACACATATGATTTGTAGCACCTGAGTCGATACACCACGTATCTGCTTTAAGTATGACCGAGGAGAGTGCTGTCAACAATGCCTTGTCTGATTCATTTTTATCTTTGCTCTTATTAGATTTTTGCGGGCAATTCTTCATAATATGTCCAGTTTTCTTGCATTTGAAACATTTAAAAGTTTTCTTGGCCACTAAAGCTGTTGCTGAGTCACCACTGCCACTGCGACGTTGGTATTCTTGCAACAACTTAGACTTCACCGTCTCACTGGAGAGTTTCATATTATTATTTTCTAATGTCATGATCAAAGGGTCATATTCCGGTGACAAACCACTCAACATAATAACTGCAACAAAATCCTCTTCAAGGGGTGATCCTATATCATTTAATTGTTGAACAAACCCCGTGATTTTTGATAAATACGTATCCATATTTTCACATTCACATAGCTTCATACTGAAGAGACTTCTTAAAAGACTTAGCCTTCTGCATAATCCTTTGTCTTCAAATGCTTGTTGTAAATTATTCCAAGCCTCGAATGCACTCTTCGCATTCCTAACATGAGGATATGCCGTGGTATGTACTGAGAGACATATTTTCGCCAAAGCTTTCAAGTTCTTCTTTTCATCCTTTACCTCTGCCGATTCCACAAACTCCCATAAATCCTCATGCACTAATATCATACGCATTGAGAATTTCCAGTTGTGGTAATCTTCTATTCCTTTTAGTTTTTCAATTGGAAAAGATGCAGCCATATGATTGTTCGCCATTGTTGCAATAATGCCGGTCACGATTTAATTTATTATACGCTAAACTCCCGAAATAATAACTATTTTCGCGAATACTGTTATCTGGGCCCATAACCTGTTGGACAGGGGGCAATGAAGGAAACGAATTGCACGATTTAACCAGATTTACTTTAATTAAGTTACGGAAGCAAGTTAGCAAGACGGACATTACACGGCATGGAAACAGGAAGGAAACGGAAACAAAAAGTTTTTTCTTAAAACCTATCAACTTGACATTGACAGTTGACTCATGTCAACGCTGTCATATTTAAATTTGTTTATGAAGACAGAGACCAAACAGAACGATAAACTTATAACTTTTATGTTTACAAATAAAGGAACACAATTCCAACAGTCCCCATCTCACCTCGCTACCCCGTCTTACCCCCTCTTCCCTATTCTTTTAGTACTGGCAACTCTTAAAATAAATTTAGTGTATGAATGTTACGATCTTTGTATTGTAATGTTAAAAATTAAATGTATTCTTTTATCGATATCTATCGATCAAATCTGCATCCGACCTAACTAGTTGAGTGGGGTCGTGGCGTGGTATTTTTCAAAAATGAAATACCTACTTAGATCAACAATCGGTCCAAAACAAACTTCATTTTAATGGTAAAAGGTTGATTTGACTTAGCATAGAGGGGGCATCACGCCATGACAGCGTCATGCCATTTCCCGTCGGTTTTACTGCCTAGGCGCGCATGTAGATGTTTCACATCAAAAACAGGCAGCCCGCGTAATGGCTAACCTATAAAAACTTACAATCGATTTAATATATCAGAAAAGGACATAGGATAGGTTCCTACGAGAACACGTGTGAAATCGCGGGAAAAATCTATAACATTATTATAAAGCTGAAGAAATTGTTTGGTTGAACGCGCTAATGCCAGGAACTGCTGGTTCGAATTGAATAATTATTTTAGTGTTGGATAGCCCATTTATCGAGGAAGGCTATAGGCTATAATATAACATCACGCTACGACCAGAAGGAGCGGAGCATCAATGACAAATGTTCTAAAAACGGGGAAAATTTATTCCTTTTGAGAGCTTTCTTTGCGTAAACAGTTAAAGTTAAGCAACAATCATTTTGACAGATTTGTTTCTTTCATTAAGTTTAAAAAAAAACTCCGCGATGGCATGTCTATCTTTTAAGGTGGACTCACTATAACCTTTTCTATGGTAATCTAATTTCTTCTAAAATAATGCATTATAAACAGCAAGCGCGTGTCCTTTACGCCAAACGACACAAATATGTGACAAAATGGATGGTGAAATTGTGGCTTGCCGTGGAGGGCACGCGTGTGCGTTTATACTCTGGCAGCCAAAAGGTAAAAAAATGGTATTAATCCTTATACAAATAAATACGTTTTTCATCACAAGTACTTAATTTTGAACAAAATCTCACTTATATCATTTGATTTTAATGATTATCTTAAGAGATGTCACAGAAGCGGTTCGTGGATAAAACAAAGAAAGTTCAGTTACCTTTAGAATTGTATTATAAGTAAGTGCCTCTGTCTCTTATGTAAGTGACGCAACGAAGTTGCGCGGGTCAGCTAGTATCAAAATAAAATGCGGAACCACAATCTTTAATTTTTTATTTTTTAACATTAAAATTATTATAATAAGAAACTTAAAACAAATACAATACTCTAAATTAAAATATACTTATATAAAACTAAACTACACAAACAATAGAAAATATGAAACTTAACTATACCATACATTAAAGACAACAAGATTATATTAATTTTTACAAACTTATTTTTTTTTATTTGTAATAGATACAGTTAAATGGGCGCCAAGCAGAGTTAAATGCTGCCGCCAAGCAAAAGTAAGCTTTTACCTAGATTAGTATAACTTGACTGGGCCGTCTACGGCCGCGCGCCTACTGGAGGCACGGCACGACAAGGCACGACAAGGCATTTTTATAATACTTACAGATGATTTCGAATCTTATCTAACACTGTTAGACATTCACATTTCATTATACAGCACAGCCTGCTGTGTGTGAAATGTGACCGCTAAGCATGATAAAATAAGATTTCAAATCATTAAAATTTGCGTTTACTAAAATAACTTGTCGGCCATATGTAGGATATGGAGGAAGCCAGTTTATTATGACACAACATCAACAAACAACATGTCTGGCGTCTTTCCCAAATCGAGCAATGGAAGAATTTATAAGCGTTTGAGAAACAGTGGTTGGAAATACCGAAATATCTTTATTTTGATAAATAAAATAATAACAATTTTAGATGAATTGAATTGTAAAACTGTGCTACTATTTAATGTGAAGGTTTGTGAAAATTGATGGATAAACACAAAGGATAGGTTTCTACGGAAACCCGGGCGAATGAAGTGCATTATTTACTATTGCCATCGGAGTTCGTCATCTGAAGTTAAATTCAGGCTACGACACTATACGCCGTGCAGTGTGTCCGACACCGAGTGTCTTTGTGAGTGAATGAATACACGTTGTCAGACATTGGTGTCGATTCCCTTGTTTACAAACTAAACCAAATTTAAGTTCAGTGCATCTTTTTCTTTCTATTTCATTAAGAAAAGGACAGAAGATAAATTTTAGTTTAGTCCTGTCAAATTAATCAGCGCTCGCAGATTCTCGATTGGATTTAGGTCAGGGCTCTTTGCAGGCCATGGCAGGCAGATGACGTCATCCTGTGCCGCGAACCACTCCTGCACCACTCTGCAGGTGTGCACGCGGCAGTTATCTTGGCACAAGTAAATAATGCCCTCTGGATAGTGCAGGCGCACGGTGGGGATCATCACGTCACGTAAAATTTCGACGTACTGATCCCCAGTCATGCGCCCGCTAACCTCCACCAGTTCACCCGGTCCCATTGAGCTCATCCACCCCCAAAAATTTAGAGATATTCTTCCACTTGCTCGATTTGGTAAAGTATTCACCTCCACATAGCGCTCATTGCTGTTGCGCCATAATATTTTTCTTCCGTCCGTATCCGACCGGAAGCTTTTCTCGTCCACAAAAATGACGATATTGTTTGCCCAGTCAAAATTATAATATTCCAGGCAAAAACTTACTCTTGCCTCCTTATGCGCCTGGTTCATTAGAATCTTCTTAGCAGGGCGGCAGCATTTCTTTCCGGCGTCCCTTAGGCGCCTTTTACCGGTGTCCATTGAAATCTAAAACAAACAAAAAAATACTTACATAAGATTCTTAATTATGACAAAATAATGGTACGGGCCAACTTGACTATATGAATATGGGTCAGTTAAAAATTATTCCTCAAAATATAAACATATAAATAATCCGCCGAATCGAAAATTCCACCTTTGTTAAGATAGGTGATAAAGAACTAAATATTTATCTATTATCTAGTAATACTAACAATAATAACATTCACTGAGTCCAATACGGACGTATTGCTGCTATAGCTGGAGGAATTATTAGGTATCGCTAGAACGTCCTAGCTAGGCCGCGCGGTGCGCTTGACGCGACTATGACTAAGTATAAAAATTTATGAATAAGATAAGAGTGATATGTGTGATAACAAGGTATACATGGACTCACACTGTATGAAGTTGAGGTCACTCTTGTGCTCAAAAACGGGTCGGCAGAGTGTGCAGCGACCATAGCCGCATCGTCTGCCGCCGTCGTCGTGGCTCTTGCGTAGAGTTGGCGGTGGTGCGCTTCGAGAGTTCCGCTTTCATGCCACCGCCGAAGCCAGAAGTAAACAGTTTTTTTCTGGAACGAAACAAATAGCTATAGTTTATTTGCACATGATTACTCAATAGGCTACTTATATGATTCCTTACAATAATTGCTAGCTTATTAATTTTAATTTACTTATTATTTACACACAAACATCACTAAAAAGGCCTTATCTCTACATTGTTTCAACAGACAAAAATAACTGCACAGTTGCGTATTTACTTTAAAATCCAACAAGCAGTACCGACTTAAAAAAAATAACAATGGCGCTTGGAATAGCGCGCAGCGTTAAAAACTTACAATACCGGGAACTCATTAGGAAAGAACCAAAGAACACAATATGAAAAAAACCTACCGATAGGTTGTTATGGCGAGACAGACATTTATGGGTGTTTCTCGTATTTCGTGCATATTCCATGATATTTTTAAGTTTGAAATTGATTGCCGAATAACGTTGTTTTTTTATAATATCTATACTTCTATACTAATATTATAAAGAGGTAAAGTTTGTGAAGTTGTGAAGTTGTGGCTGTAGGGGGTAATCTCTTGAGCTACTTAACGGATTTTGAAAATTATTTTACCAATAGAAAGCCACGTTATTTGTGAATGTCATAGGCTATTATCGCTACTTCGGGGAAGAAAGGGCGTAAAAGCCACTTTTGGCCAAAATGAGTTAATAATGCAACTTTGTTTAGTTTTCGACGCTCTATCGATCTGTATATTTAAAATTTCAATATTCCCAAAAAAATGGCTTTTACCCCCATGATTTTTTTCTCACCAAAACCATTTTTATTAAAAAAAATTGACGTATATGACATTATTTAATTATTTCAAATTAATAAGGGCGTATCACCATAGTATGAAAGAATATTTGGTCGTAAATACAATATTTATTACGTAATGACTTTTACGACATTTTTACTTGGCAATTTAAATATGATTTGGCTTTTACGCCCTTGCACAAAAATAAAAACTTGGAGTTACAGCATTCAAATCGTAACAATAACAATTTCTTTAGTATAAAAATCGGAGAGATAATCATGTCATTTATCGTTGTCTCTTATGCGTACGTTAAACAGTCTTACAATGGAGTGAGATAGAAACATAATTTATTTAGCCAATAAAGCGCGCGCGCTGCCGACGACACACGCACAAACACAATCGCAACCTGCATGTACACGACTTACCACAAGTGAAGTCCACGTGTCCAATCTTGTCAGTCTGTCAATCGCAGTTTCTTTACCGGATTGTTATTGTTTACGTTCCGTTTGAATATTAATACAGTGCGAATAAGTTACTTGTTTAATTAAAAAAATGGATAATACGAAGCCGAAAGCCTTGGATTCCTTGCTAAAAAGAAGGAATATCGTTAATGCATTATTACAAAGCCGTCGTCGTTCATCACAAAGGTAAGTTTTAAGTAATAGTACAGTACCTATCTATTATTCTTGGCTCAAACTGTTTAGACGTGCTTACCTAATGTGATGTTTCTTTAGTTAGAGAAATTCGTATTTATTTTATAATAAATATTAAGAGTGCATTCGTCGTAGTAATTTCTAGGAAGATAGGTACTTACCTATTTTTTTACTACTTAAAATATTAGGTACTCACGGTGTAAAAACGGTCGGGTTTATTATGGTTGTATGTATAGTTGTATAGATGGGTGCTTACGTACCTAAGTGCTAACTAACTTTACCACAAAGGTCATGTTACGTAGGTACCTATCTAATTATTCACAATATTTTTATTCAGTTATTTTGTTTAATCATTTTCTTTATTCAAATTACATGCATTTCTATTTATTCCGTTATAAACTCCATGAAACTGATTTGTTAGACTGGCTTTTACGCCCTAATGACTAATGTCTTCTGATTTTTCGATGCCGTGCGTGACTTTTACGACCCCAATATTACAGGGAACTAAAACTACAATGGCTTTTACGCCCTAACTCTTACTAGCATTAAAAATAAAGACGACTTTTTTGTATAATTTTTGTATAAGTAATTCTATTATCATCTTATTTCCAGATCTGACTACGAGCCGAGTCAGTCGACTAGGAGTTTTGATCAAAATAGTAGTTCGGATCAAAGCAATGATATAATCGAAAACAGCGACACAGAAATGCAACCAATAAAAATATCAAAAGCAACACACAAAAAAATCATAATTAATTCAAGCAGTGATGGCGATATCAATACCTCTATGATTTCTTTACCCCGAGCACATGCTTCATTCTTTGGAGACAACGTTGGTAGCCTTATACCACCAAAAAGCCCGTTTAAAAACAATAGTAACAAAATAAATATTATTTCTATGGAAGTCTTAAAACAGGCTGATAGTTCGTCGACTGTTGTATTACCACATCCAAATATTACTGCCCTCCCTGCAGATCCAGTAATTGCTGAAAATGAAATCTCATGTGCTGTGCCGACCGTTGAGTCGTTTTCTTCAAACCTTTTGCCAGCTGACTATGCTCCAGAAACCAAAGTTACATCAGTTCCGATCGCTAATTCGTCTCTAATTGTTAATACATTGTCTACCTACGACAATAGCACGCAGCTTGAATCTTCTTCCGTATTGACTGCTGAATTACCTACTTTATATGTTAATCTCGTGCCACAAGATGACTATGCCGCTGATGAACCCGAAGTTCCTTCTGTACCGATCCCTGAATCATCTGACTTGAAGACCAACCTTCTGCCGTTGGATAAATATATACCTCAATCTGATAGTTGTATACCTACCACCTCCAAGACGCCATTTTTAGAACTGAGTCCTTTACTGGCTGCATCTCACGATGAAACTCAGCTTGGACCTCCTAATCCATCTACAAGTACAGCACTGGCCAATTTAAATATTACACACACAGTTGAAAAAGATCGGACTAAAAGAACACGCAAAACTTCAACTTCAAAATACAAGATGTATTATATAGACTTCTTATCTGACGAGGAAGCTTTAGACTTTTCTGGTGGTAGTTCTGATGATTGGACTTGCAATGAATCTGAATCTAGTGGTTCACCTGAAAAGAAAAAGAAGAAAAAAGAAAAAAAGAAGAAAGCCCAAAAGGATGATACAAGTAAAAATATAACAAGGAAGAAACAGAAACTAATAAATAAACGGAAAGAACGAAAACAATTAAAAGATGACGGAAAATCCTACCAAACCAAGAAAGGGGACATAGTTAAAGAAAAATCTATGGGAGAAAACCCATGTAAGCAGGATAAATGTAAAAGAGGTTGTTTTAATATAACGGAAGAAAGGCGAAAGTCTCTGTTTGACTTCTTTTGGAGCATAAGTTCACAACGGAGGAAAGATTGGCTTATTAATTGTACTCGCCAGGTATCAATTTCCAGGAAAAGAACGGACTCTCCAAATAGTAGGAGAAATTTAACATACGAGTACTTTATCAATAATGGTGAAGATCGTCAAAAAGTTTGTCAAAAGTTCTTGCTTGAGACATTGAATGTGACCCAGAAATATTTATTATACAATCTGTCTCATTCTAAAGAATATAATATGTCTCAGGATGATCGGAGGACACGTACATTTCCGGATAAGTATTCTCCAGAAGCAAAAGCACATGCAAAGTCTTTTATTGAAAAATTGCCAGCAGTCCCTTCACACTATAACCGGAAACAAACCAGCAGGGTGTATCTTCCCCAAGAATTAAAAAATGTATCCAATTTGTATAGACTTTATGTGAAAGAATGTGAAGATAAAAATCAAGATGCAGTTGGAGATACTATATTTAGAAATATATTTAATAATGAATATAATATCAGCTTTCATTGTCCAAAAAAAGACAAATGCCTTCTGTGTACAAGAGCCGACCGAAAAGAAATAAGCAGCGAAGAAGATAAAACCATTTTAGAAAATCACATTAAAGAAAAAAAATCTACTTATAAAAGGTTTCTAGCACATCAAAATTTAAGTAATCATTATAATATTAATGGTACTTTGACAGCTAGCTTTGATTTACAAAAGGTATTGACAACACCCCACGGAGATAGCATGTTGTTAGGGTACTCAAGAAAGTATGCAGTTTTTAATTTCACCATTTATGAAAGTGGAACTCAAAATGTGAATTGCTACATTTGGGGAGAGTGTGACGGAAAACGAGGTAGCCAAGAAATAGCAACTTGTCTCTTTAAGTATTTACAAGAAGTTGACGAAAGAAAAATAAAAAATTTGATTTTATACTGCGATTCCTGTACAGGTCAAAATAAAAATAAAGTAGTTCTATCTGCCATAAACTATTACCTCAAAAAGTCCGTAAATTTAGAAACAATACAGCTTAACTTTTTGTTGCCTGGACATACATACATGCCTGTTGATTCAGTGCATGCAACAATAGAACGAGAAATAAAAAAACTCACCGTCTGGAGTCCTTCCCAGTGGATGCCTTACATTGCTTCTGCCCGAAAACGGCCACGACCTTATCGTGTTATTGTCATGGAGCATAGTGATTTTATTAGTTGGGACGAACTAGCTACAAAGACTTTCACTAAGGAAACGCTAAAAAACATGCAATTTAAAAATATTCGGATTGCTACATTTAAGAAGAAGAATGTTGATCAAGTTGAAATTAAGTACTCCATGCATGAAGACACATCAGTACAAAAAGTCATTCTATTTGAAGTACCTGAAAAAAGGCCAAATACAAAAGGGAAATCTAAAGCGAGAGGAAGACCTAAAAAAAATATTTGTTTAGATACAACTAATAATCACTGCCAAGCTGAAAAATCAAACGAATTTGTGTTGCGTAAGTTATATGACGCCAGATTACCAATTTCGACTGCAAAATATAACGATTTAAAACTTCTTTGTGACAATCACACAATACCCAGACCGTTCCAACAAGATTTTTTGTCGCTGCCTCATTTTAAAACAGTAGTAGACCAATTACTAGATACCGACGAAGAAGACGATGTAGTAGAGGAATTAGAATGAATGGGTACTTATCTACATTTTAATTTCATTAGAATAATGCATGAATGATTAATAAGTAGAAGAAAGATTTATTTTACAAATTATAATTAAAAAAAAAGGTTAAACAAATAAGAAAAAGAAAAAAATATATAAGAAGAGAAAGAAGATGAATAAAAAGAAAGTAAAAGATAAAAAAAATAAAGAAGAATACGATTACAAGCAATAAAATTAAAAAAGTAAGAAAACGAAACAAAAAACAGAAAAGGAAATAGAAAAAAAAGAAGATTACTAATTATTGTCAATTTGATTT
Organism: Brachylomia viminalis; assembly: GCA_937001585.2. Taxonomy (NCBI): domain Eukaryota; kingdom Metazoa; phylum Arthropoda; class Insecta; order Lepidoptera; family Noctuidae; genus Brachylomia; species Brachylomia viminalis. The sequence continues at coordinate 21,324,250 of OW443294.2, read as the reverse complement.
GATTTATGAATGAATAAAACTGATTTGCATCTTAACTAAATTTATTTATTTAATACACCAATACCTACCTAGTAGAATAAATTACAAACATACCATTATTTTATACTATTTTATCAATTTTAGTTAATTTATTTCTTAATTAATTAATATTAGATGATAGTAATTATTTATCACAGTTAACTTAAAATTTAAATTAATGAAAATAATCAAAGTTCAATTCAATTAAATCTTTTCTTTTGTTTCACTATTCATGAATCGTGTGCATTTAACTTAACAGGTAGGTAACCTAATTCGTTATAATAAATTTTGTAATATAGAACTATGATAAATCAGATAATAATAATTATTATGCTATTATTTTGAGCTTCTATGCACCTTAATTTCAATATTCACCACATTAAATCTTACAAAATTATAATAATTGTAGGTTTACTCACGATAATTGTTATAAGTGGTGCAGTCATTACGACCTTTTCACTGTCTAAAGATGGTTTATACGACACGATGTATGTTAGCATTATAGATATTTGTGGATTTACGTCCTATAGTACGTATTTATAGACGGTGTAAAAGCCATTTTTATTAAAATTTTGGGTCGTAAATCCATCCTATCTTCTAAACCATAAGGTCTACTTAAAATTAAGCTTCTTGATATTAAAGAGCACTTAAATGCAAGTAAATATCACCAATTCATTCGAATTTAACTCTATTGCAAAAAAAGTTATTTTCCAAAATTTAAAAAAAAAAACGTTTTTTCGCTCCCCTGTAAAGTTGCTATTTTGGCTTTTACGCCCTTTCTTCCCCGAAGTAGCGATATATTAACCCGAATAATGAAAAGATTTTTTGTGGTAGTCGGATTTGCAAAGTAAGTCTGAGAAAAAACGGTCGAATTTTTTTACCGCTCAACGAAGTGGGCACGGGTCAGCTAGTCATTAATATAATTATAGATAATCTTACAACATTTTGTCAATTTTACCTTCCTTCTCCAAATAACAAAGAAATTATTATCATATAAAAATCGGAATACGACGGTAATGAGAACGGTAGGGAGTTAGCAATCAAGAGGAATAAAACAATCTAAAAATACACTCACAAGCTTGTTTTAACAAAAAAAAAGGATTTCACGGGCCGACCTACGTGGGCAGTATGGAGTGTGGATTTATATACACATAACTTCCTCTTGAATTACTCTATCTATTGCTGAAAACTGCATTAAAATCCGTTGCGAAGTTTAAAAGATCTTAGCGTACAGACAGCGGGAGCGACTTTGTTTTTTTTTTATAAAAAGGTTTTTGATCTGGACGTGTAATATGCACGAAAATTGAGAAACACCCTTATTCGTTGGATACGGTAGGCATAAAGTTAATAAAATATTATGGTTCAGACCATACCCGCCGCTAGAAGCAGCATATGAATATTCAATAAAATTGGTTACAGTTTTATCACCAAAAACGGTAACACTTTAATTTAATATCACTCAAATAACATAAATCGCTTACTTATTTAGAAAGTTCTCTAGAAAAACATCAATGACACATTTTTTCAGGATTAGCTATTGTTTATTTAAAGGAGATTGGGCATATTTGTATGACGGTTTGCCCAACCATTGTAGCAATAAAGGCTATATGGTTATATCTTGTACTACTTGCCCTCATCACATAAATGTATTTTTTTTTTACTTTCAGCGACGTCAAAGTATTTTTTTTGAATATTTAAAAAATTGCATCCTTAGCAAATAACCTACTTGTTTGTTTAGTGTGTTATTGTCTGATATTTTAATTTTTACGGATATTTTATATTCACTATCATAATATTATATATATGTAATATGTATGGTGTATGTATGTAGCCTACTGCTGCATGCTATTTTATTTGAAAGTGGCGAGTGAAGTTCAAAAGGGGATAAAAAATAAAAATAAAAGTGCATTGATCGCTATTTTTATTTGAAACAACAATATATCAGAAAAAAACAACTAAGTATAAGATTAAGACTTACACTTTTATCATGTACAATAGAAATATATTATATATATAATATATATATAAAATATATATATTTATATTTTCCGTTATTATTAATCATTCTCATCATTTAAAATAATATGATCTAGAAAACTTGCCGGGATTTGAAAATCATTTTGATGTCTTGCAAATCCCAAGTACCAAACTATACTCATAATGTGGGCACAAGTTCCGATAGTACGACTTCCGGTTAAGCACGAACAATAAAGGTGTGGTAAAGCCTCTCTACCTGTCATATTGGTCTTAACTAAAATATACGAGTAATAGGTTTTTCTCAACGTATGTCGTGAATGTATCTGTCCTCGTAATAACGCACAGTTACTTGCATCTATTTCATAATCCGTTAGGTTTGGACTTATTTCGTGGCACACTTCTATAGTATATATACCACCCCTTAAATGTTCACCGACATACGATTTGGCCAGTTTTATTTGATAAGTTCCAAGAGCAATCAATATCAAATCTTCTTCGCTTAAAATAGGAAAAGGAATATTCAGTGTGTCACTATTTATTTGGATAAATTGCGCCCTTCGCCTGTTTATATTATTTTCTGTTACGAAATTACCAAGACGATTTGGTACATCTATTCTCTCATTAATAATATTAATAATCTCGCTAGCGTGGGCATTATTTTCTAAAGGCGCTCTAAATGCGTTAAGAAGAGCAGCGGCTATTCGTATGTCAGTAAACATATGGGTCATGGCTCTATTAAAATAGTCCTGACGGAATAACTTAAAGTCTCGTTTGATGCGCCCATTAATAACTTCTACTACCCAACGGACTAGTGTTACAAGCCGGGATTCATTTGCTTGGTGAGTGGTAAGTTGCGTAGCGTTACGGTCTTTTGACGGTGGCATATGCCATTCATAGCCGAAGCTTTCAAGAACAGGTATTGCATCCCTAAATCCACGGTCAAGCACGAACGTATCTCCTTCATGAAGAAGGTAATGTAAAGGTGCATCTTCCTCATTGCAAATACGGGACATTATAGTTGCATCAGAAGTCCTGGCTGAGTATGGGCCAAACACTTCTAAAATATAGCCGTCTGGACAAACTACAACAAATGGCTTTAATAGATTTCGGAACTTGTGCAAGCTATATGAAACCTTTTGAAATAAAAAGTTACTACTCTTCTGAATATATATATAAGTGCCATCCAAGATTAATATTGCCTTTGGCGGATTATTTTCACTACTTCCGTATATGGCATTTGGGATTTGCAGGCTGTGTGATATGATTTCATCTCGGGTCATATGATCTAAGCCAAGGTGTCGCGGTACAAACTGAGATGAAAGGCAGTCGCGGGCAACATTCATGTATCGCTCAAGTGCTCGTCTGCTCATTGACAAGCGACTCGCGAGTCTTTCGTTAGATTCTCCCGTGCGAAGCTTCATCAAATAAATGCCCAGTGCGGTTTTTGGACGATTACAACAGTCTGTCAAAGAAGGTATTTCCAACAGTAAATTGTTGAACTGCACAAGCGTTAAGCCAGTGCAAAAATATAATTCATCTGCGTCTATATTTTCAACAGTGTCAAAATCGAATATTTTTTTTTCCAAATATGCTTTGCGTTGAGTTTCCAGCACATCTGTTAATTGGCTCACAGAAAAAGACTCAACAGTTCTTAATAAGTCATCATTGTCTAAATCGGCCCATATATTGGATCGCAAATGACGTTGACATACGCGTGCACTGCCTGGAGTGTATATTTTTAAATGCATTAATAAATATATAATTATGTTCTTAGGAATCGTCATTCGTTCTACCTCAAAACAATTCCTAAACATACAGCGATTTGACGTATTCGACAATCTTTTATAGCCGGATAAAACCACGGACTGATCTTGTACGTTCACATTTATAGCATTTGCTTGGTCATCTGGTTGATCTGCTACAGCCTGCTCACTCTGCCGATTCATTCGGTCTTCATGACGCCTTGCAGCCACCAAACAGCGATAGCATATCATCATTCGGTCATTTGCAATCGCCTACAACAACGAAAAAACTCAACTTTTATATTGTTATTAGTCGTATCCGCCACTTTCGTGGAATATTAATAATATAATAATATACATATAAGTAAATATAACGGATACTAGGTAGTCCAATACTCCGAGACATCAGTATATTAGCGAATATTACTGTACATATTACATTCGTTTTCGTATGGGGCCTCGTACACAGGGACGCGTTGCCGCCATTTTGTTATGCGTCGGCGACGTGTGCTTGTGTACGAAACCCCATACAAATATACTGCGATAGTCGTCGGGATACTAAGGTCGTGGAATACCGGTAAGTACTTGCTTCTTGTGTAAAAATACGGACAAAAATATTGTTTCTTTATTTCCAATGATAATAGTCTTAATCTTTAGTTAGTTTGTATTGTTTGTTTGCATTATATCAACATTGCACCTGTGAAGTGAATTACCTGATGTATGTTGATATTATTTTGTAGAACATATTCAGCAAATCCAGGTCTTTCTTCAAGCTCGCCTCGAGTTAAAATATGTCGCGACCTGTCTAGTCGCACACTCCGACCACAAGTCACACATTGTTCTCTACGTGGTTCCATTTTCACCAAAATCCGGTAACTTGGAGTAATCAAAGTCCGTTTAGAATAACCGAATCGTAGGTAATAACAGAAACAATGTCCAAACACAGCCGAGTCGTCAGTAAAGAAATCAAACCATAAAAATGTCCAAACACAGCCGAGTCGTTAGTAAGTACAGGAATCAAATCACTCTGAACGCACGTTAGCACCAGAACAGTATTCACGAATGAATGGCGACATGGGGATGAATAGTTTGTCTGTTTGTTGTTCCTTTTGTTTTAGGTTTGCATACTATCTCGCTCACTCGCACTTAGTATTAGCGAGAGCGAAAGCAAGCCTTAACAACAGTAGCTACCTTTCTCGCTCCCTCACTCGTTGTGTGACTCACTCACGCGCACTTGGTGAGAGCGCTTGTAGTGACGCCATTTTGATTTGTATTATTACACGTGGTAGTTTAAGGGTGTTACTACACAAATCGGACATCGATCGATTCGACATTGATCGATTGGTGTGGCTTTGTCTGATCGATGGATACCGTTAGAATAACCTAGATCGATTGCCGGTCGATGGCATCGGTCGACGTTGATCGATTAACCCCGGCTATAATCCATCAGTTGCTATTCGTTCACCTCGTAAGCGTAGCTTAGCTCTGTAGTTCGCGGTGTGAACCAAAGTATGAAAAAGAGGTGAAATGATGCTCGCTCGGCTCGCCCGTTTTCGTTTTGACAATACTCTCATCGGCTCCTCTCCCCGCTCCCCTCCCTCCTCTCGCTCTCCCGCCCGCTCGCTAACCCTCCCCTGCACTCCTCCACCCTCCCCCTCGCTCTCCCACCCCGTCGCTCCCCCACCCCTAGCTCCCCTCGCTCTTCCGACCGCCCGCTCGCCGTCCATCCGTAGTTTTTGACGTGAACCCACATCAACAAACAAAGCTTCGCTTAGTTTATATAGTTTCCCTCGCCTCACTTCGCCCGCCAGCTTGCTTGCTCGCTCGCTAGCTGGCAGTGTGGCCGGCCCTTCAGCGCGTGGGCTGCAGGCGGGTGATAACGGGGAGCGGACGGCGCGCGGCGCGGCTCTTGCAGATCGCTCGACATCGACTAATCTGTTCTACCATCGATCGACGTCGACTAATTCATTCTACCATTGATCGATCGGTCTGGAAGAAACTATCGATGGACGTCGACTAATCGATGTTACCATCGATCGATGCCGTCAATCGACGATCGATCGATTGGTGTAGTAACACCCTTACGTATCTCGGTATGATATGTCAACTTCTTGTAGAATTGCTGACAAATACGTTAAACAGATGTAAACAATTTAATGTGATGTAAAGGAACTTTAAGCTCCTGTAACTTTTTACTGATGTAGATTTCAGCATCGTTGTCATACAACAAATTGTTTGTCTAAGTTATATCTTTGTAATGATATATTACTCAAAGTGCTACAATACTTGGGCAAATCTGCCCAATCTCCTTTATAATTATAAAAAAAAATTACTCACCGTTATGCCCGTCTGCCGACAAATATCGATTATCCGGCATCCACTCAATCGGAGAGCTATGATGTGCTCCCTTTCTATTTGCGTCAATTGAGGCGCCATAATAAAGTTAATAAAATATGTCACACGTCACTCTTGGACTAACTACCGGCCGAACCACGAATTTTGTAACACGGGCGTAATGGAGCATGAATAAGCAAACACTGACGTTCGGGGTAGTTGACTAGTTGCGCAGGGGCATGGGGGTGTGGCCTATTCCTAGTAAGGCATGAATTATTGGCTGGTAATTGTTAGTATGCGCAACGATTGGTCGATTTTGGAAACGTTGAAAATTCCACCAATCATGCCAAGGATACTTTCTTTCTAACATGCCATGCCGCGTCGTAGCTATACTTATGTTGAGGGTGTATCTTGACGTGCTGGCGACTGTACATAAATTACTGCATAATAAACAGTTCGGTTTTACAAGGGGTCGTTCAACTACTGATGCCGGAGTTGAACTTCTAGGGCATGTATATAATGCATGGGAGGACAAATGCGATGCGTTGGGCATCTTTTGCGATTTGTCCAAGGCATTCGATTGTGTTCTTCATGAAACATTAATCAGGAAACTGCACCACTACGGAATCCGGAACGCCTCTCTGGATCTTCTTACTTCTTATTTAAGTGATAGGATTCAGAGAGTTGACGTTAACGGGAAAAGATCTCCCGGATCGGTAGTAAGAATGGGGGTCCCTCAAGGCTCAATTCTAGGTCCATTTTTATTTCTTATTTATATAAATGACTTGCCTTACCTCATAAAGGATGAACATGATATAGTGCTGTTTGCAGACGACACTTCACTTTTATTTAAACTCAAACGTCAGCAGCTGGTTACTGACAATGTAAATAGTGCCCTCGCAAAAGTAGTTAACTGGTTTAATGTTAATAACCTTCTTCTTAACGAGAAAAAAACGAAATGTATTAAGTTTACGATACCTCATGTTAGACAAGTAGAAACAAGTATTCTTATAAAGGGTGAAGAGTTGAAACCCGAAAATACCACAGTATTCTTAGGCATAACTTTGGATGCCAAGCTTCAATGGGGCCCCCATATAGATAAATTGTCAAAGAAGCTTAGCTCTGCAGCATACGCCGTTAGGAAAATTCGTGGTTTAACTGATTTAGAGACAGTCCGTTTAGTATACTTTAGTTATTTTCATAGTGTAATGTCGTACGGTATTCTGTTGTGGGGAAATGCCGCCGATATTCAGACGATTTTTGTTTTACAAAAAAGGGCAATTCGTTCAATTTATAAATTAAGTCCCAGACACTCCCTCAGAGACAAATTTAAAGGGATTAATATAATGACTGTGCCTTCTCAGTATATTTATGAAAATCTTTTGTATGCACATAAAAATATTAATCTGTTTAAAAAGTACAGTGATATCCATAATTTAAATACTAGGAACAAGCACAAATTTGTTGTTCCTACTACCAGGCTCAAGAAAATAGGTGGCTCGTTTAGATGCCAATGTATACGTTTTTATAATAAACTTACTAGCCACATTCAAGCACTAAGCCTTAATAAATTCAAATCTTTTATAAAAAGGAAACTATACCAGAATGCCTATTATACTGTCAAAGACTATATTGAGGACAAAAAGGCTTGGGATTGAGTTGCTCCAATAAAGCACAGGCAATGTTAATTTATTTTATTTCGCTAACTACTTTTACTTTTAATCTTTGCTATAAGTATCTATACTTATTTACATATACAATGACACTAATATTTACTGTATAAAGTATTATATTATTTTAAATTATTGTGAATGTGAGGACTATGTGTGTTTTTGTTGCAGTTTTAATCATGTTCTGGCAGTTTGAGTAACTGATGCGGCCTACCCAAATGTCCTTTCTTTGGTATTGTTCGTCGAATCGTTGAGCTCCTTAAGTTCTGAGTTGAGCTACACGGGTACTGACAAATGCGTGCACTGACTGGACAGGTCCACTCAATCTGTGTGGTTCTTTCCTCAAAAGACCATTTCAGACACAAATCTACATGGTCCTCAAAGATTATTATAATATTATTCTAATTATTGTGAATGTGAGAACTATGTTGGTCATTGATTTATTTATATTTATTTTTGTATTTTTCTCAACGTAATCATGATCGGACAGTTTGAGTAATTTATGCGGCCTACTCAAATGTCCTTTCTTTGGTATTGTTCGTCGAATCGTTGAGCTCCTTGAGTCTAAGTTGAGCTGCACGATTACTGACAATTGCGTGCACTGACTGGACAGGTCCACTCAATCTGTGTGGTTCTTTCCTCAAAAGACCATTGCAGACACCGATCTACATAGCTTTCACATGACCTGACCAAGATTTTGTCTGGACTTTAAAAGAGACTGTGACCTCTGAGTTTGTTTCGGCCTTTCTTCTCAGAGTAGTCAGATAGGAAACGCCGACCCCATCTAGTTTAAAAAAAAAATATGATTGACGTGTAAAAGTGTTTGTTCAAACCTACTTACAGAAATAAAATCATTTATCATTTATCATTTGTCGGATGCAAGTGTAAACGTGAGATGGCTGATTCAGTAATAAAGTTACTTTGACTTCCGGTGTCAAATAAGGCACGGAACGATTGTATTGTACTGAAAGCATCTTTGACGTGCACTATTGCAGTCGCCAGCAAAACGGTTGTATGCATAGGTGACCTTGACGCCAACGACGATGCGGTTGGATGGGATTCGACAGGATTATCGCGATGGAGTAAGGTGTGATGTTTCCGTTTGCATGTGCGACATGAAAATATCGATCTACAATCCTTCAACCGATGGGATGACTTCAAGCAGTTGAAGCACCAGTTCTTTTCAGTAGCAATCTGCATTCGTTCATCGTATGATTTTTTGATAAATTCTGAACATGCCGCAATGGAATGAGAATCACTACAGAAAGAACATTTACTGGTATACGGAACGGAAGGCGTAGCATATTCGGCTTGCTTTTGACCGGTAGCAGCTACCAGTGTGTGTGCTACCGGGGTGTGACGTTTTTGTTGCGAATGTGAAGTCGAACTTCTCTGCGTAAGTTCGTTTGACTTGATGGTCTTAACGAAATGTGTCGCGTAATGACGGCTCACACTTAGAATGTAGAAAAGCTTTTAATTGTAGGTAGGTAGGCAGTTCGACATCCGAATGATTTTCTTCAAAATCATGTCTTAATTTCGAGTCAAGTTTGGATAAAATATGATATACTAGAATAAAATCCCATTGACCAACCGGCAGATTACATGTTTTTAAAATAGTTAAATTCTCTTCAAACAAATCAAGGGAGTTTCTGAACTCGTGAGCGTCATTGAATTTAAAATCGACATTTAAGATGTCTCGCCAACACGTAAAAGCTAGGTCGCGTTTATTAGGGAAGCGCGCGGTGAGTGCTTGGTACGCGTCGTGATAGTGTTCGTGAGTCATCGGGAACGATTTAATTACCGTCAACGCATCGCCGCTAAGAGATGATAACAGATAGTGAAACTTCTCCGTCTCAGTCAAGGATGTGGATTTGTGTATCAAAGCGTTGAAAGTATCGAAATATTCCGGCCATTTCTTGACGTCACCGCTAAAAGTCGGATGTGTTATTTTGGGTAGCCGAATGTTCGAAGAAGCATTCCCCATACCGTGAGAATGAGTTGAATCACCTTTAGAAAAGGTGCGATTTATTGACAATACTTTGTAATACATTTCGTCGAAACGCTCCTGGATTTCGTTATTTTCATTTTCAGGATCGTCAAGAATCTCCTGAATTGTAAAATGTACATCATCAAAATTAGCCGCAATATCCTTTACTTCCTGATGATATGACAAAAACAAGTCTCGCTGAGAATGGTCACTAACTGCTAACACTCCAATCTCTAAAGCCTTAGTTTAACGCTTATATGCGATGGTTCGTTTTCTACGCAAGGATGGTAAATCCTCAGTAGTATACTGGATGTCGATTGATTTTGACTTAGACTTCTTCAACGTACCTGAGGGGCAATTCCCGTATTTTTAAGAACGTTCGCATTCTAATCTCAGTGTCAATCTGTCAAAAATTGTATAGCGTTTCTTCTATTCTTCTATTCTGCTGTTGGAGCAGAATAAGGTTTTCTAAAAGTAATAAATAAGTTACCCGTTTTCAAGGGCCTGACTTTTTCTGTCACTTTTATGTAATCTAAAAGTGCTTGAGCCGGGCATATCTCAGGCTTGTTCAAGAAGAATGGGATCACTAGTACAGGCTGGGGTGTGCCCTCTCTGGTTGTCTTAACAGAATCTGTAATTTTAATTATGATTTTGCTATCCTGATAAATTATGTTTTCCAGTTTAACTAGACTAAGGGTTTGTACTCTATGTGCTGTTATTAAGGCTAGTAGGGTAACTACTTTTTTCCCTAGCATTTTTTGAGATATTTGTACATTGGGAAAAAATGTGCTAAGATGATTTATTACAATGCTGGGATCCCATGTGATATTATATCTAGGAGCATTTGGTTTTAGTTTAGACACACCTTTTAAAAATCGTTTGATCAATTCATGGGATCCAATTTGAGGTCCTAGCAAAAGAGATAATGCCGAGCGGCATGAGTTAAGGCTGCCATACTTTAAACCCTTGTTGTAAAGTATTGTCAGGAAATTTATAATATCTGATGGTGTTGCAGACAGAGGATTAATATTTTTCTGTAAGCAATGTTCCCACCATTGTTTGAAACAAGTGTTATAGAGTAAAAGTGTTATCTGTAATTGAAATAATCATGATTTCGGTTGATATTCCTGGGGCTCCCCGGGATATCAGTGCTTGCCGCATAAGATCCCTGCCACCAGGGTAAGATTGGGATATAGTGGGTGTGGCTGGCCGTTGATTGATGTGAGTAACAATCTGTTAGATGAAAAGAAAACTGGTTCAGAATCAAGAAGATTTACAAACATAGGGTACCAGGGCTGTGTCGGCCAGTAGGGGGCGACTAAAATACCCCTAGCATTTTCATTTTCTATCTTTTTGATAGTTTTGAGTAATAATGAGAATGGAGGGAAGGCATAGAAAAAATATTTGGTCCATGGTATTGTAAAAGCGTCTATTGAAATAGCGTTAGGATCGCTTTTCCATGAGACGTAAGTTTCACATTTTTTATTCTCGTTTGTTGCAAAAAAGGTCTACCTCTGGTTGACCCAGTAATGATACTGCCTTTTTGAAACCATAATCAGCCAGTTCGAATTCTATATTAGAGTGGTCTCTTCTTGATTCTTTATCAGCTATAAAATTATCTTTAGATTGTATGTAGGATGGAAATAAATAAATATTTCTTGCTTCACACCATTGCCATATGTTCCGAGTAATTACATTTAGATGAGGATATTGGACACCACCCATGCGGTTGATGTATATGAGATGGCGGTGGTGTTATCAATTCTTAGAAGAATTTGACAGTTGGAACAGTGTGTAGCATAAGCTTTCAGACCCATAAAAGCTGCAAGTAATTCCAAATAATTTATATGTTTCTCACATTCTGTTTGGGACCAATTTCCACCAAAAGAATGAGAGTTGCAAGCCGCGCCCCAGCCAGTTAAGGAGGCATCTGTAAAGATTTCTTTAGTGTATGAGTCTGATCGGATGTGATTACTCGAGTTACCAATGTGTTCTAACCACCAATTAAAGTCTGGTTGAAGAGATTTTTGTAGGGTCATTACTTTGTTATAATTGTCATTGTTAATTAGATTAAGATATTTTGCTCTCTCAAATAATTTAGTGTATAACCACCCATACTTAATAGCCGGACATGCAGATGTAAGGAGACCGAGAAAATGTACAAATTGTCTGATTTTGCAGCACTTAAATTTTGAAAATTGAACTATCTCCATTTTTATTTTTAGGCGTTTCTCTTGTGGTAGTTCTATTGTCATATCTGATAAATTGAGGACAAAACCTAGGAACTGGCATGTATGTGAAGGTGTCAGTACACTTTTGTCATAATTTATTATGAATCCTAATGATTCTAGTAGGTTGATTGTGATATTAATTATTTTAATTAGGTCATGGTATGACTTAGAAATAAGAAGTGCATCATCTAAATAAATAGTACATTGAATTCCCATAGAACGCAGGTGTTCTATGACGGGTTTCATTATTTTTGTAAAAACATAGGGTGCTGTGTTAAGAGCGTTTATACCTTATGAGTGGCAACGTCGCAATTTAGTGTCATATTTCATGGTTTTCAATTTTTATCATTTAATCGGAGCTATATTTTAAAAATCTGTTTAATTAACTTTTTAGAATTACGTGAAAGTGTTTAAAAAGTAAGTAACCGTAATGCTTACAGTTATTTTACAATGAAAATAACGCCCTGCAAGTTTCCAATGTATTATTTGCATATAAATAGAACTGTAAACGCAACGATTTCTTACCTTTTACACAGTTTTCACATAATTCTAAAAAGTTAATTAAACAGATTTTTAAAATATAGCTCCAGTTAAATGATAAAAATTGAAAACCATGAAATATGACACTAAATTGCGACGTTGCCACTCATAAGGTATAAACGCTCTTAAGGCCGAAAGGTAATACTTTGAATTCATATATTTTACCCTGCCATATAAATCTCAAAAATTGTCTCGAGTTGTTGTCTATGTTTATTGCAAAATATGCATCTTTTAGATCAATCTTAGCCATAAAGTAATGGGGTGATATCAATTTCATAGCAGTTCTAATGTCTTCAAGCTTAAAGTGTGATGTAGTCACAAATCTGTTAAATGTTTTTAAATTGAATATAAATCTGAAATCCCCATTGGCTTTTGGTGTTAGAAATATAGGAGACAAGAATTGGCTGCTAAGTGGTTGACATTCTGTGATTGCACCAATTGTTAATAGATGTGATATTGCATTTTGAGTCTCTTTTTCATGTGAATCTGATACCTTTATGTTTAGTGATTTGTTGGATTGGAAGGGTGAGCCAGATATTGGAATATGGAACCCCTTAATCCAGGATAAAACAGTTTTATCATTGGTAATAGAACACCAATTATCATAAAAATAAGGAAGTCTTCCAGCACACAGTACCTCTATCTCCTGTAGCGCTGTGTCCTTTGCGGTGGAGGGCCCCGCTGGACATGTTTGTTTTGACTTGAGTGTGGCTTGTTAGGTGGAGGTTTTGAATACCTTATTTCTGAGCCAGTTTTTGTAATGGCTTTTCCTGCTCTTAAAGCCTCACCAAGGTTATCACCAAATAGCTGTGTTCCAATTTTAGTATGTTGTACAATGCATTTTGTTTCTTTGTTTAGTGCAAATTGTATTAGGGAGCGTCTGGCACTGCTGTGCATGTGGAACAGTTCGCACAGCATGCGGCCTGCATTGCTTATTGATTTTGTGTGTTCGATGTTACTGTTATCTTTTAGCATATTATTAAGGGCTACTGCTATGCAGGCAGTGGCTTGACCCAACAAGTTTTGTTGAGCAGCTAACGCATTGTCCCTTTTTAGTACAGTGTCAGATAAGGCTGCTATTATTTCCGGGTTTTTAACCGGAGCTTCTAAAAATTTACAATTTTTCGGGGTGAGGGCTGTCTTTAAAAGATCTGATTTGGTGTCTTTTAGTAGACCTTCCTTAGTGATGTGTTCCCAGCGGGATGCTATGTCTTTGTGAATGTTGGCCCCGTACAATTTTTGTCATTTACTGAGCAATAACAATGTATACGAAATATACCTCATCGAGTATATTCTCATATTATGTTTCAGCTTGGAATAACCCACGACGTACTTCCAGTACGTCAGTATTTGTACACGAGTATATTCTCAAACGTTTTAAAATTATCAAGAAATAAGTCTCACGGGTGGTAAGTTCACCGCACGGAACACATTCTCAAGATATTTGCTTTAGATTTCAAATTACAACACCAGATTATAAACCGTTGGCGGGTAGAAAATTTTCTTGTTCGTGTAGGTACCTAGACACGTTCCACAATTTACTCACCTGCTGTTCTGCGTCTTTTCTTCAGGGATTTCTTTAGTTTCTTTATACAAAACATCGTCATAATCCCTGTCTCTTCGTTTATCCTTACCCATTTTAATTTTTAAAGATTTATTCCGTGGTTCTTTGGCATGCACGAAAACGTTAATGACATGACAGGTGACACAGATAACGCAATGCAAGCAAGCAGAAGGTGCGTTCAGTTGCAAAGCGTTCAGAAAAAGCTTTTTTTTCTGAAGTAACTGTGAAATACGTGGATAATGGCGACGCGATACCGCTACTACAAGTTAAAAATTGAAAGAGACGTCTTGGACCAACACACGAAACATAATGGCTGTTGACTATTATGGCAAATGATATTAGGGCAAATAAAATTCGGGTAAACGGCGGTATACCGAAACTACTCCGTAAGTGAATACAGTAGACAAGTTTTTATGATACGTAAAATGTTCTCGATACTGTGCGGTAGGTACTCGTACTAACCATTAGCTAATCCGCCAATTCGCTTGGTAACGGAAATACACGTTGAGCCGTTCGACCGTTGAGCGAGATTTCGACTTACCCTCACGGTTTTAGATAGTGACCAGAAATGATTCAATGGAAAATATTTTACGATTTGCGCATTGTAAAACACGATTTATAAAACAAGATTATGTTGTGATTGCGATGTATGATGGGTGCAAATAACTAATGTCGAGTTACGAACGAAATAAATTGTGCCCCGATAAAAATGTGGATTGCACAATATAATTTGATCTTACAATTATTTACGATGAATGTTGAAAGTGTATGGATACTTGACATTTAATTATTTTGCACTACGATTTTGTAAAATCCTAGTTCGATGGTGATAGCTCATGAACGTTATTTAAGTTGATAGGTTCGATAGTAGATAATTCTATGGACATTGTGGAATAGCTTAGAATGCGATGTGTACCTATAGTTTTTAGTTAAAACAATAGATCGATTGAGATATTCTAAGCTACGCTTTTAACCAGAAATACCACAAGTAAAGATGGCGATTTACAATTCAAAATCTAAAGGTCCCTGGTTTCGGCACCAAATTGATGTAGCATCCGCACCACGCCGAAATACCGTGATGGCTTTCTGCTACACAGGGAAGACCTGGATGAGAGGTCTGACGAGTAACACGATAAAAATAAGAGGTTCACTTCGATCTAGGCAGCCAACAGTAAAGATATGTGCAAAGTACGTACCTCAGACTGCAAACTGACACTCGTTGAACTTCCACCTTTCGAATGTCCATGAGCTGACGATGGGGCCAGGGTTCACAAATACAGATGAGATGAGATGGTGATCACACGCGGAGTCGGTTAGATTTCGAATGCTTTCGAGCCGTTCGCCAAGTTGCGCGTGTGTTCCGATCGGCATCCGTTAAGAACTGTCATTTGCTCTGAGCTTTGACGTTTACGTGCAATGCATGACAACCAAAAAGTTGGCGTCTCGTTACTGCTGGTGAAGCCCAGGAACCGAATGTGAACATCGTATAGGTTTTGAAAAGAGTTTGATGGAAACGGAAAATCCCGCCCTCCAAAATACCTATGGTATTTTCTGGTTAAAACATAGAGGATCTCATCAGAAACGATAATGAGGTTAAAAATACGATTAAGATTGCTAGAAGCAACGATTAGATTAAGGTTATCTTATACTACGGTTTGCTTAATTAAGATTTAATAAAATATAATTTGATGCGATTGAAACTAGTCTTCTGTTGGCAGAGGGCATAGTTTCACTAGAGGTCGATTGATGATTTGATTGTTTGCATTTTTTACTAATGCACTCCGGGCTACTCCATCAACCCCAACCTGGAGTTCTATGACTCTTGCGAGATTCCAATGCAATGGGCAAAAATAGCATCAAATAGCAAAAAAGGGGGGGGGGGGGGTATCGTGTAATCCTGTAACTGGGTTGTGGAGGTCAGATAGGCAGTCGCTCCATGTGAAATACTGGTATTCAGCTGCATCCAGTTAGCCTGGAAGCCGATCCTGACATAGTTCGGATGAGGCTAGGCAGATGATGATGAGGGTCTTTTATTTCATATCAGATTGTACCACTGAACTATGCTACATATAATCCAAATTTTAATAGTAATCAAGCGGAAAATGGAATGTATTCCGGAAACTTTCGCGAAATAAGTAATAGTGAACAAAAGGCATTGGTTAAATTACATCGTAAATATTCTGAATCGTTTGCTAACAGTAGGCTAGTTTAGGTTGCACGGATCTAATAGAAATGTCGATAGACACTTTGACTGGCAAACCGGCATTTTGTAAGCCGTATAGGTTATCACTTAAGGAGAGGGAAATAGTAGATGAAAAAGTACAAGAGCAATTAAATTCTAGAATAGCAAGAGTATCAAATTCCCCGTAAAGACAAAGACATTTATTCGTAGGATACGGTACTTACAAAGTTGTTACATAAATGGTATAGTCCTCGACATGTCCACCGCTAGACGCGGCATACGAATATTTACATGTAATAATTGATACTAAAATTTGTTGAATGTTGACCTCCTTTGTGCAGTCACTGTTTGATTCTTAATTCTCTATTCTATGCTACTGTCGTAGTTTTTTGAATTGAGATTGTCTTTTGATGTATTCGCCAATGTGATCGCCTGACGGCTGCGCTCATGTATTTTCTATGTGATTTTATTTTAATATATCTGGTGTACAAATTCTTCTAGTACTTTGATTGCATCCACGAAAAATCTCTCTACGAGAAGTTAACAAGGGTTATGGGCCCAGAATGCGCAAAGAAGAAGAATTGTACTGAGATACAGTGAGCGGACGAGAGATGGCAACCATGTCTACAGAAGGCGGAAGCGTGAGTGGTCTTTCTATTGAGCGATTGAGGGGGCGAGAGAATTACCTCCTCTGGAAGTTTAATGTGAGAAACCTACTTATCCATGACGACCTTTGGTGTTCTATCGACGGGTATCCGGAGGGCGATAAGTCGACTCCAGAGCTGAAACGGCGTAAGGATGAAAAGGCGTTGGCTAAGATCTGCCTGTCACTGGACGCTTCATGCGTGTCTCACGTGATGACTGCGAAGACGAGTAAGGATGCCTGGCTAAGCCTGGAGAAGGCGTACGACGATAAGGGCATAGGCAGGAGATTAAAACTGTTGCGGATGCTGTGCTCGGTAAAGTTGGACGACTTTGGTGGCGATATGGACAAATATGTTGGCGAATGTTTGTCGTTTTCGCAACAGTTGGCGGCTGTAAATAAACCGATTGACGATGAGTTCTTGGCGGCGATTATTCTTCAGGGATTACCTCCTAAGTTTGATCCAATGATCATGGCCTTGGAGAGTAGTGTGACCGACCTGACCAGTGACTTCGTGAAGGCTAAATTGCTTCAGGATACGAGGTGGTCTGACAATTGCAAAGGTTTAGATTGCCTGATTGCTGATAAGTCGGAGAATAAGACTGGTAAGAGACGCAAAGACAAGAAGCCGAAGTGTTGGAACTGTGGAAAGTCTGGTCACGTAAAGAAGGAGTGTATCCAGAAAGGGGCGGCAATGGTCGCGACTCGGTTATTGGCTGACACGTGGTACGTAGACTCGGGTGCGTCGAGTCACATGACGGGACAGCGAGACTGGATACATGATTTTTCTACAAGCAGTGTAGAGGTAAACGTGGCGAGCGGACAGACTTTGAAATGCGTCGGTATCGGTAATGTGTGTTTAAAACTCGGAGATTATGATTTGACTCTTAAAGAAGTGATGTACGTTCCGGGATTGAGTGTAAATTTACTTTCTGTAAATAGTTTAGCGGTTAAAAGGCTTAGAGTGGAATTTATTCAGTCTACTTGTAAGATTTTTAGAAATAAATCTTGTATAGCTAGTGTTAGGTCTGTTGGCGGGGTATATAAACTGCATACTAACGCGGTAGCTTTAAGTAGTGTAAATAAAGAGGTTTCAAAGGAGTCTTGGCACCATAGATTGGGTCATTTAAGTTATGACAGCTTGAAGTCACTGTCACACGTTATTGATTTTCAGAATACAGAAATTGTAAATAATTGCGATGTTTGCATTCTTGGAAAACAAATAAGGTTTCCGTTCAAGAAATCTAGGCGTGATGTAGCGGCTAAGCGG